>BSYR01000009.1:3840000-8985504 GCA_030270665.1 Hibiscus trionum
GTCTAGTGATATAAGACACTAGATTTCTTAAGTAAAATTATAAATTCGAATCTTAAGTTAGAATGACTGTCCTTATAATGAACTTTTACAATATTCTATCTAAATTAATCAACCAATAAAATACAAACCAATAGTGGTATAAAAATTAAGGGTAAACTACATAAATGGTCCCCTGACTATGCTCCAATTATCTTTTGTGTCCTCCGACTATCGAAAATTACAAATTGGTCCCTAACTTCAAAAAGGTAACAGATTGGTCCTGTACCGTTAAAAACTTAACGACCGATGACGTGGCGGTTAGTATAAATTGATATAATTATATAATTAGCCCTTAAGTTTTACACTTATTTTAGTTTGACCTTAATTCTAAAAATTTAACCCACATAATTTTTAATAATCTATCAATTTAATCCTTTTTTTCTACAAAAAATTTAAATTTAATTAGAGACATCTATGTAAGGAGAGTTGTCGATTGTCAACAGCTTGAAATGTTTTTCTTCCGTCAACCACATGTCTATCACGAGCCCACCGTTGGCCATCGTCTGACCGTTGATGGTGTGATCGTTACCCCTCGCCGCAACCGCCAGATGGGAAGTCTGCGACGTGGCCGTAACGACCCGAGCTATATCCTCAGTCCTATACGGTTTAATGAAAGCTAAGGGCTTAACAGAGTAAAGATCGCCAAAATCTTTGCAGCTATGCCCATAATTTCGCCGCTTTCGATGCTGTCTTGGAGGCCGAAGGACTGTGATATGGTGGAAACGTCTGCTTCGGGGATGCAGTTGGCGTCAGTGCTATGTACGATTCATCCCAAACAAGCTAACATTTTGAAGAGTTTTCGTTGCAAAATGAAAATGGGTGGGGTAGTGAAAGAATTAAGAGAACAATAAGAGCATACAAAGAAAGCTTTAGTTGTTTGCTTTAAGATTGTGATGAATATAAAAGTTACAGTACATAATAAATTTGAGCTTTGGCATGCGTAGTGTAAATAGTAAACAATTTTGATTTGTTAAAAGAAATATTAATATATAATTTTAAAAATAAATAAATGTATATTTGTTGATATTTTTTAAAATTATAAAAGTGAATAATACACTTATTTTTATTTAAAGACGAAATTAATATTAAGTACGGGAGGAGTTAACTCTTTTTTTAATACCGAAATAAAGCAAGTCTATTACATATGTTCTTCACAGCCAACAGGTTCAAGGATTTAAGTTGTGGTTGCGATTAGTGGCAAAATTTACTGGTAAAGTTTGGGGGTAATTTAAAATTTTAAAAATTTTAGAGGTTTAATTAAAATTTTAAAATTTTTGAAGGGTTAAATTTAATTTTTTTAGAATTAGGGCCAAATTAAAATAAGTGTAAAACTTGAGGGCTAACTATATAATTATATCAATTTATACTAACTGTCGCGTCATCAGCCGTTAAATTTTTAACGGCACGGGACCAATATGTTACCTTTTTAAACTTGGGAGACCAGTTTATAACTTTTGATAATAGGGAGACGCAAAAGATAATTGGAGTATAGCCGGGGACCATTTATGTAGCTTACCCAAAAATTAATATAGCAAGAGTTAGAGACAATGGCTGAATAAAAACCAAGTCAAACCTCAACTCTCACATTGCTTAATTACATCCATGCCCACTTGCTGCCTTTCTCCTCCTGTAGTAATAGTAATATTATTATTATTATTATATTTTTCATACATTATCTTCTTCCTTCTCAGTTTTCCAAAAACATCAAGATCCACAAATGAATCAAATCAACCTTACATCAACGTTGTTTCCAGCGGTGTGCTTGGTTTTCTTCACTTTGTTTTTCCAGGCAAGAAAAAGTTTAGGTGTGGACGAAAACTTCACAATCTGCAGCGTGCCCAGATATTGTGGTGGAGTACCGATAAAGTTCCCATTCTTCATCCAGGAGCTGAACGAACCGAGATGTGGCTCTCCAAGATTCAACATCTCCTGCAGAAACAACACCACCGCAGTTATTAGCTTGCGTGATGGCGACTATTTCATCAACGATATCTTTTATCAGAACCAATCTTTTCTGGTCTCCAGACCCGATAGGGGTGCCGTGTGCACCCACTCCATCCAGAACGTATCGCTTCCGGAAGATCGGTTTTATCTGCCTAGGAACCAGAGGGGCATGGTTTTGCTCTTTAATTGCAATTTAACACCGCCGGGGATGGCGGAGTTTTCACGGTACAAGGTTGATTGTGCTTCTGGAAACGAGACTAATACAACGTTGGCACTGTTGAATGGCGATCCTGAGGTGGGTTTTGTTTCAGGGAACTGCACCAAAAGTGTGTTGGCGCCTGTGGCTTTTCTCGACGGAGACGACGGTGGGGGAGACGTGGTTAACAGAGGGTTTGTGTTGAATTGGATAGCCAGCAACTGTAGCTTTTGCGAGTCGACCGGTGGCAAATGCGGATTCGATTACAAGTCCTACCATTTCAAGTGCTTTTGCCCCGACAGGCCTCACGCTGCGAGGTGTCATCCCGGTATGTCTTTCTCTTTGTCTTTGTCTTTATCTTGTCCATGTGTCGTGGTCGGAAACAGCCGCCATTGGTCCTCTTTCTGCCATGCTCTGTTCATTGAATGAATTCCGCCGCACTGTTTTCCAAATTAATCATCGCCCACTAGGTGAATCCCCACACGGGACACACTTGAATTTTCTACTTTAGGAAAAAAGAAAGTAAAAACTAATCCGAATCGTATCGGTTCATAATTCATTGGACCGACCCGTTTGAATTTTATCATTCCTATACCTACTGAATTTAATTGCATAAACATGTCTTAGTGTGGCAAAACCTGTGTTAAACTGTCCTAGTTGCGTACTTAAGGTGCTTAAATGCATCATTCATTGACATTGTCCAAGGGTTTTGCCAATTGTTTAATGCTTGTTTGCTGACCGTTGACTTGAATCCTCAGATTTTTTGTAGGAGATTAATCCAAAGATTAAAATATGTATGACGTTTCAAATTATGTGAGCGTGCCAATAATTGCAAGCATACAGTTTTCTATATTAGAAAGCCTTAGGCTATATCTGTCACAGTAATTAAAATTTCTGGTTTGCAAGTAGCCATAAAAATTTGTTTATTGCAACTTGATTGATACTTGAATCCTTTGGATACATACTCGTGTGCTCGCGTCTAAATAAACAACAAAAACGAAGGGTTGTGACATAGATGCAACCTACTACATTTATTGGGTGAAAACTGACTGTATGTGTTTGTAAATTCGATTGCAGAGACGAACAGATTGTGGTTGGGACTAGGACTCGGTAATCTCTCCTTCTACCTTCTCGAATTATCAATTATGCTTCCAATAAAACTTATTATATGTTATGGATAAATTATGTTGTGCCTGCAGGAATTGGAATCCCCGTTCTAGTACTACTGCTCATCTCCATCTATGTCATCTGGGGTCCATACAAACGAAAGTATGCTGCACCAATCTGTTTCAGAGGAAAAGCTTCATCCGATCTCTCTTCGAGATCAGATCTCGAAAGCTGCAGTACTGTCTACTTTGAGCTCCCCATATTTTCTTACAGTGAACTTGTCGAAGCCACGGATAATTTCGACGATGAGAAAGAACTCGGAGATGGAGGTTTCGGGACAGTATACTATGGTAAGAAGATAAATGACATTTACTTTAACATTTAAAATGTCAGCTGCTAGTGTTGAGCGATGGTGTAAATGGACATTCCGTGTTTTGTTTTGGACTAGGGAAACTACGTGATGGTCGAGAAGTCGCGATCAAGCGACTGTACCAGCACAACTATAGACGGCTAGAACAGTTCAAGAATGAAGTCGAAATCTTAACCCGGTTGCGTCACAAAAATCTGGTCTCTCTCTACGGCTGCACTTCACGCCGCAGCCAGGAACTTCTCCTTGTTTATGAATACATTCGTAATGGTACTGTTGCGGATCATCTCCACGGCGATCTTGTACAGTCCGGTTGGCTCACGTGGCCGATTCGTATGAACATTGCGCTAGAAACTGCAAGTGCATTAGCTTATCTCCATGCCTCGGATACCATACATCGAGATGTTAAAACTAACAACATACTCCTTGACGATAATTTTTCTGTCAAAGTAGCAGATTTCGGGCTTTCTCGTTTGTTCCCCAATGATGTCACCCATGTCTCAACTGCTCCACAAGGGACCCCTGGCTATGTTGACCCCGAATATCACCAATGTTACCAGCTCACTGGAAAGAGCGATGTCTATAGCTTCGGAGTTGTTCTGATCGAACTCATATCATCGATGCCTGCCGTTGATATCACTAGACATAGGAGTGAGATTAATTTGGCTAATTTAGCCATAAACAAGATTCAAAAGTGTGCATTTGATGAGTTGATTGATCCTAACCTCGGGTATAACTCGGATGCTGAAGTTACAAGGATGACGACTGCGGTTGCGGAGCTGGCTTTTCGATGTTTGCAACACGAGAAAGAAATGCGCCCTTCAATGGAAGAGGTTTCGGAGGAACTGCAGAGAATACAAAGTGAAGGTCACAGGTTGAGTAGTGTGCAGGAGGAAGAACATGTTGATAGTGATGTCCCGAGGAGCATACCACCGCCTCCTTCGCCACCAACCGGCGATAAAATCTCATTGTTGAAGAATATCCGGCTGCCATCTTCGCCGGTTTCGGTGACGGATAAATGGATTAGCAGGGATACCACACCTAATGCTAGTAGATAAGTTTTTCTTTACCATTGCCAACTGCAAATAGAGGGTAAAAGTTTTCATTGTTCTCCTCATTTGCCCATTTTCTTGAGGGAATATACATAGTAACAGGAGCAACCATTATAAATTATAGTCATAATATATTACACAATGTTAATGTTCTGCAATCTAATATTTCTTCATTAGAAAAAAAATAAAAATAAAATGAATGAACTTTCTAGATTCATCAATGGAATTGCATGACAATTGGTGCAAACTTTAACAACCTGTTCATGGCATCGGGCATGAACTTTCTGGCAAACAAGTGACAGATACTTGTGTTTTCTCCGTTGTAATTACATTGGCTTCCGTTTCTCAGTTTCTCCAAAAACTCAACAGTTACTCCTGTCCTCAAGAACTTTGTCGGATGAGGCCCACCTTTGGACCAATCAACCCATGTCAAAGTTCGGTTCGAGTTCTTCTTCCCGAACTTCATGGTCACAAATGTTGACAGATAATGTTCATCAGCATAGCAAGGGTCCTTGCATTGTTGTTGGAACACTGGGAAACATGTTTGGTCCGAAACAACTTCGACGGCCAGATCCCGGTCGATTTCGAACCATTGTGCTCCTTTTCTCCATTGGTCAAGTGTGATAAAAGGGCTCATTCTTTGGCTGTATCGGCCGCTGCCGGCAGGGCCGGCTAAGTCGTAGGACTCGACGAAGGTTTGGGAAGAGTTGATGAGGTAAGAGTAGACGATGGAGAAGTTGAAGAGCGGAATGCATGATTCGGAGAGAAGAACAAATCTTTGGTTTGAGAAATCTAACAGCGCGTTCGCTAGAAGGCGTCGTTCGGCTTCGATCATATTCACTCTTCCCCATTCAACTTCCTTGCTGGGGATTCTTCTGCCATAGAACACCGATCCATTAGGCTCCGATGGCTCGAAAGACGGATCGGAGTGCACATAGATCGAATACAGCCCTTGATGCCCTTTGAAGAATTGTTCCCACAATGGAGCCAATAGAACAGGACCTTTCGTCAGGAACAAGAAAGCTACTTTCGGGACTCGATCGAACGGGTACTGAGCTATTCGGGGAGTTATCGAAGCCCTCCATAGAAGCTCTGTGTCATCCATGTCATGCATTATGTCCGGTGGCTCGAGAAATCCCGTCAATCCGACACGGCCGGTACGAGACATTCCTGTAGTCGAATTGACCGACGGCGGAGACGGTGCCGATCTCAGAGTGAGAGGCGATTGCGTGATATGTAGATCGAATGAAACGTTTTTGAGATGAAAACTGAGCACGACTCCGAAAGATAACCCGCAGACGAATAGGATGAAACAACAAAGGACATTGAAGAAGCGAAATTGTAGGTTAAAGAGCTTGGGACTCGACGTTAATGGAGTGTTGCTTTTACCTTTCATGGTTTGGTTAACGGAGAAGATGATCTGAAATGGTTTCCGGCAGCAGCTCAGGAAAAACAGTTATTTTGTTTGAGGACAAGAGATGACACACTTAGGAGGAATCAAAATTTAGACAGAACAAATCATTGTAGCAAAGCTGTCATCGGAAACTATTGTACTGATCGAAAACCTGTAGTAAAAAAAACAAAACACGTTCGGTGATTCTTAGGAAAGTGGAGATGAGTTGAGAAATGAGTGAGTCAACTCAGCTGGCTTGAACCTGTGTATGTGTGAAGCTGTTTCAAGGCAATTTGCTAGCATTCTAGACCACAGGGGAAAAAAACTACACGAAACTCGGGTTTTCAAGGATCCTCTTTCCATACACGATTCAAAAATTCCCTCTTTTTTTCAAGTCCAATTTTGATTTGAAAAACAACTCAATAATTAGGTCTTAATATAACATAGTGTAATTGAACATCCAATTACTTATTCTAATTTTAACAATAATGATTTTCAAAAAAAACTATACAAATTTTTTAGTTGTATTTGGATATTCTTTATTATTTTAGTTTGCTTTAGTTTTAAGAATATTATTTTTATTTTTATTAATTTATCGATTATTAAAAATTAATAAAAGAGGAAATAGAAAATATAGAGCTATACAGACTCAAACCGTAAACCTTCTCGGTAAAATAGATCGAACTGATTATTATCAAAATGATTCGGCTTATTTCAAAGACCCAATATAATTTTTTTTTGCATTGGGCTCTTTCATTAACCGATAGAAAGATCAGCTAGTCTACCATATAATATATTTTTTTTCTAAGAAAAAAGAAGAAGATGGTTCCGTGTGCTCTGATTCATTATGATACAAGAGCACTCTAAAAGTGTTTCAAAGAAAGGAAGGGTTATCTTGACGTAGGTCTGCTTCTGGCCTAGATCAACTTAAGTTAAGTAGAGTCTCTATCATCCCAGCTTCATTTGATTTTCCCATACACACTTTATACGGTATGGAGCCAGCGTCGCTTCAAGTATGGCACGTGTCTGAGTTTCACGCTTTGAACTTAAACATCCAGGTTGACCTGGACCACTCTTTCGTTTCTGAGTTCCCACTCGTATTGTGTTTCAGGAGTTCTCGAATAAGCCAAAGCGTTCTCAGCACGCTTTTTCCTAAAATTCTAGGTCGACCTAGACCACTCTTTTGGAGCTTCCAAGTAAGGAAAAACAATCTATGCCGTCTCGTCAAAGAGTTTTACTTGTTGTAAAAAGTCTATTTTTTTATTAGAGATTACAATCCGGAACAAAATGAGGATAATGTATTGGCAAGAATGTTAGACCATAAAGAAACTATCATATCCCATTTAAGTTGGGCCAGCCTCTTTCTGAAATTTCATACTTTGAGACTTTATGTTCATAGTGATGTAATACTTGCTTTTGGGACTCCGAAAAAACAAATCTTAATCGAACCTATATTTGCCCAATGGATCCAATCTACTTATGGTAAAACTTTATATGGGTTTGATGTGCTTTTATCTTCAACTTAAGAATGAATAAAGAAGACGAATAGAATCTAATTTATGTTCATACTAAGAGAAAAGTGGATCCAATACCAAGACGACTTCTTTCGTTTGTGAATCTTTCTCTCTCTGCTTAACAAAACAATGCTATTTGTGGATTGCACCTTTTATATCCGTTAAGAATTTTCCAATCAAATGGATCTATTCGGCAACTTACTTTTTCGAAATTCTTTATGATAATAAATGACCTACTTAACTCAGCAGTTAGAGTATTGTTATGCATATATTATCCATATAAGGGATCCTCCAGTTGAGAGGATTCATCGACCTGAGACGAAGAGAAAGGTCTATCTATTTTATTTAGTTATCCAGTTAAACCAATGATTCGTTATTGGAGCAGATAGCAACAACCATTTCATCCGGGAAAAGCCATCTTTTTCTCAACAACGTCTTTGTGAGGGTTTTCGAGGAATACAAATAACCTCTGATTTTTTTTCTCAGATTTGATGAACATCTGAAATAACTAGTGAATTACAATTGTACCGCAATTGGTGCATTGGTCTTTGCGGCCTTAATGCTTTTTGCCGGTTGGTTCCATTTGATATTCTTGTGTGAACCACATGTGTCTCATCTATTTGATTTAATAGTCTAAGCAAACACTATTTCCATCAAGTTGGATCAGACCACAATGACGATAAAATATTTAACGACGTTGTATTTCCAAGATCAATAATTCAAAACCTTGATTAAGCTAGAACAACGTGAACATTGGTTTGTCATGGGTTGAACTCTGGGGTATGGACTGAAATTAGGATTGGAACAGGTTATAGATCAAACAATCGATGCCAAAGTAGTAAAGCTGCTGCATGATCCTTAAGGTTCTTCTAACAGGATTGCCCTTGGTTCGAGCCATTAGCAACCTTCGAAGCAAGTCTACTCCCAGATTTCAGGAAATTACGAAAAGCTTCAAGGATCATTGTTCACTTTTTTTCATTTAAATATGGGGTTGGTGATTACATGAAAATTAACTTTGAATGAATTGATACATTAAAAAGACGGAAAATTCTACAACGCGCGACGAACATTGATGAACACCACTAATGATGAACACCGATGAACACCATTAAATTAATTAATAAAGATTTAAAATTTCAAGGACCCATCATACAATTAATAATTATTTTAAAAATTCAATTAAATTATTTTTTATATATATTAAAATTTTATTTTTTTAATAAAGGTAAACTATATATTTAGTACCTCACTTATTTTTGTATTTCTATTGAACCCTCGTTATTTAAATATTATTTTAATTTGACCATGTTCTTTATAAAAAAATAATTTAAACCCTTAACCTAAAACCCTAAACTATTAAACCTTAAACTATTAAACATATACCCTAAAACATATACCATTAAAAATAATTTCACCATCATCGATACAATTCAATTTAATGAATCGTTGAAAATAATGGTTGAAATTTATTATACAGGGCTGCTGCAATTGGTGCTGCATTTGGTAGAAGAAACAGATCCACAAGGACTTGCATTGCATCTCTGACCATGGCCAGCCTCACAACAAGTGTATCCAAGCATTTTTCGAGCATACCGGAAGATGACGCAACTGGCTGCGAATCTTGGTAATGCTTCAAAGCCACCAAAAATCAGACCATGTCGAGACGCCGAGATGATCAATGGGGCTCTCGGTTATCTGTAATCGATTACAGTTCCCTGATGCAATTGCAGCAGCCCTGTACAATAAATTTCAACCATTATTTTCAACGATTCATTGAATTGAATTGAATCGATGATGGTGAAATTATTTTCAATGGTATATAGTTTAGGGTATATGTTTAATAGTTTAAGGGTTTAAGGTTTAATAGTTTAGGGTTTTAGGTTAAGGGTTTAAATTATTTTTTTATAAAGAACATGGTCAAATTGAAATAATATTTAAATAACGAGGGTTCAATAGAAATACAGAAATAAGTGAGGTACTAAATATATAGTTTACCCTTATTAAAAAAAATAAAATTTTAATATATATAAAAAATAATTTAATTGAATTTTTAAAATAATTATTAATTGTATGATGGATCCTTGAAATTTTAAATCTTTATTAATTAATTTAATGATGTTCATCGGTGTTCATCATTAGTGGTGTTCATCAATGTTCGTCGCGCGTAATAGACTCATCCTAAAAAGACAAAATAAGTATTTTTTTCCTGATTAGAACTTGAGATTATAAATGATTGATGAGAATGATCCGTACAATACAGGTTAACGTAATAAGGAATGGATGCGCCAACCCACAGTCAAGTCTTCGTTTTTGTTAGAAAAAACATGCTGCTCTAAATAAAATGTGAAGTTTCCGACCTGCCGGATTCGAACCAGCGACCTAAGGATTTCAGTATCACCTACTACAGTCCTCCGCTCTACCAACTGAGCTAAGGTCGGTTCTTGCTAGACAACTAAGGTAATATTAATTGTATTTAAACAAATGATCAGAAATCCCTCCCGTCAAACGAATTCTCACCATCTGCTTCCAACGTAACCTTCTGCAAGCCTAAATCCCACGCCAAGCGGAGCCCATCAAACGCAGCTCACCTTCATACACCGAGCTAGGGACGGATCCTAATTAGATATTGGGTGGGGACGAAATATTAAATTTAAAAAATAAAATAAATTATCAAGTATTTAAACTTAAAATTTGAACGATAATGTTTAATTTGTCTAATATTAAAATTTATATAAACATAAATTATTATTAGACCAAAAAAATTGAGACACAAGCTTAAATTTCTTTAGTTCAGCCTCTAATTGATTAAATATTTAATAAATTTTTATAATAATTTAATTTAAATACTTATTTTTTTACAGAGACTAAAATGTTAATATAACAAAGTTTATCAAGTATTTAAAATTTTCAATATAGATCTGAGCTCCTTTGAGCCTCAAGAGTGCTCTATCCATACACCAGCATTGTCTAATTTTCGATACATACTCCTGCAGCCAATCTCCATTATGATCATGTAGAACACCACCTGCACAAGCAACTCCCGAAGCCACAATATAAGCACTATTCGTATTTTTTTCCTGATTTAGTCATGGGTTCAATATAAATGCGCTCATCTCGACTCAATTTTTTTTCATTCGTAATGTCATGATTTAAATTCCTAATTTTACTTAAAGAACTTAACGTATTATTCGAATAGACTAACTGGTTATTAATACCAGTGGCGGAACTTGAAGTGAAAGTTTGAGGGGGCCAACTTGAATTTTTTTTAAAAAATTGAAGGATTGAATGAAAATTTTCAAAAAAATGAGGGTTTAACTAAAATTTTTAATAATTTAAAGAGATTTAACAAAAAAATTTAAAAATTTGAGAGAGAATTTAATTAAAAATATTCAAAATTTTGAAACTTAATATGAATTTTTAAAAATTTTGAGGGGGCCAAATTGAAATTTTAAAAAATTTTAAGGGCAAAAATCGAATTTTCCAAAATTTTGGAGGGGCCGTAGCCCCCACCGGTCTCTTATAGCTTCCGCCACTGATTAATACCATCCGTATTAATTTTTATTCAGCTTTCATGTGGCCGATTTCGGGCTTTCGGCATATATCTCTAGGCACCCGATTTGGGGCGGCACCATTCCTTGCCTGCGTATCTCTAACGCTCGACATGATTAAATTAAAACTTTATACATATAATTAAAATTAAGACTTCATGATAATAATTACATTAATAAACATCAGTAATGCATCGTGGAGTGACTTTGATTATAGATGGCCGGAAGCCAACCACCAATAGTGTGTTTATATGTTTGAACCATTTTATTTAGGGTAAACTCTAAATTTACTCATTAAATTTTATATGTTGTCTAATTTTTAGTCATTGGTCCATAAATTTTTTGATTCTATCATAAAACTTTTCAGTTTTTTTTTATTACTAAATTTTTAAATCGTTAACCGTGTGATTACGTTTTGTAATTCTTTGGTTTTTATTTTTTACAAAAATTGTAATATGTTCCCATCAATCATCATCAGTTGCTGGTAGCCGTTTGTGACAAGATAGGCATTAAAATATTTGCATTTCTCTTTTCTTTCTTCTTCTATTTGTTTTTCACGAAATTTACTAAAAAATACAGACGATAGTTAAAAATAAGAAAAACGAACTATGTTTGATGAAGAAAATGATGAGGAGAAAAAAATATCAAATCATGAAAAATAAAAATATTTTTATTTTCACATCAGAATAAATTCTATGTCACCCGACTATTAGTGGAGTTTTCTAGTATGCGGCCGCCTAATATACGGCTAAAAAATGGCGTTACCGGAAACATTATAAGATATATAATGTATTCGGTAAAGCGCTATCGGATATGTTGATATGAAATGATGTATCCGGTAAAAAACATGAAAAAAATGGAAAAAAAATGGTAACCGGCAAATTTAAGTTATCGGTCAGACATAACAAAACCGGTATTTTTACCTATTTTGTTATCCAAATATCAATATATTCGGTAGCGCCTAAATTGTTGATAATGTTTGAGCTGATGGGGCCTTGGAAATTCACACGATAACAAAACCGGTAATTTTACCTATTTTGTTATCTGACTATCAATATATTCGGTAGCGCCTAAATTGTTGTTAATTTCGAGCTGATGGGGCCTCGTAAATTCCCACGATAACAAAACCGGTAAAATTACCGATTTTTTTATCCGAATATCAATATATTCGGTAGCGCCTAATTTGTTGTTAATTTCGAGCTGATGGGGCCTTGGAAATTCCCACGATAACAAAACTGGTAAAATTACCGATTTTGTTGATCCGAATATCAATATATTCGGTAGCGCCTAATTTGTTGTTAATTTCGAAAGTATCCATACTTTTTAAAAGTTTATCGATTCTTTTTTATCAATATATCCGGTACTAGGGTAACGTAATAGGTAGCCAATAAGAATCGATACTTTAAACAATAATATCGATATTTTAATAAAAAACATTGGAACTGGTTCAATTGTGGGTCGATAGTATGGATACTTAAATAAAACATATGGATACTTATATTAAATGTTTCGATACGTTTATGAGAAGTATGAATAATTTCTTTTACTTGCAGGAAAAGTATGGATACTTATATAAAATGTTTGGATACTTATAATAATAAATCGAATGGCAATCCCAATAAACGAATAAATGCTTAGCAACCTGGCCTTTCAAATAAAAATATGACGAAATACAAAGTTCACAACCTGGCCTTTCAAATGAACACAAGGTAAAACACAGTAATTCAGTGATGAATAACACATGTGACGAAAAACGAGATGGCAACGGAAAAAAACAAGAAATTGAGAAGAAAGAAAAGATTGATCTTCTAATATTTATGTGCAATGCAAAGACCAAGCCAGATTGTTTCCAATATCATAAAACCCCATAACATGATATTGGAAACAATATCCGGCTTGGTCTTTGCATTGCACATAAATATTAGACCATCAATCTTTTCTTTCTTCTCAATTTCTTGTTTCTTTCCGTTGGTGGTAAATAGGATCTTGTCCCTTCAAGCCTCCTCCCTTCAAGTACCCCTGCCACCCATGGAACTTGTTCCAGCACCAGCTTGCTGTCCAACCATCTGTGCATATGGTCGCATCTCAAACTTGACCTTTTGGTTGCCTAATGAACAAATTTTTTTTGCATAAGTATGAGTAGAAGTGTATCTTGTTATTAATAATAGAAGAAAATGATAGAGAATTCTAACCTTGGAGATGGCGGTTGAAGATGTGTATGTCTTCTTTTTCAGCCATATAACCATATAGTTGGCGCTGGCTGGATGGAGCATAACGTTGCCAAGCATCTCTTCCGAAACCTTGGGCAGCAAACTGGTTATGTAGATGCTGAGCATCTAGATAACCTCTTGCCGTGCTCTCAAAAATCAAAAGGCTCATCCCACAATGGCCTTCTGGACCGTATAAATGGCGAGCCTTGGCAACAGCACCATAGGAACTGAAAGAGTCGAGAAGCTGTTTGTTTCCCATACCAATCCACTGAAGCAAGCAGAAAATTAAAAAAAGAAGTTAAGTATTAAAATATAATATTAATGAAAACATAATTCAGAAGTTATATAACTACCTTCCCATCTCCATCTCTATGAAGCTTTGTGTTCATAATCATCACCATGGGTGGCCTAAGTATTTGGTGATGAGCTTCTTGGTTGCTTGAAGGCGGGGGGGGGGGGGAGACAATAGCAGCATCGTTACTCAGACCACTCCATTGGCCTAAAGCTTGAACTTGAGGAGTAGCCGAAGTACCCCTTCTTCGCAATTCCTCCTCCAACATCTGACCAAGGAGGCGATGAATTTTCAGCTTTGGTCCTCCTTTGGTTTTTGCATGGGTGAGTAGGGACTGAAGGCCACGAAACTTGTGAAAGGCACCAGGACCTCCGTGGCATGCTGGACACAGCCATTGAGCAGAAGGGTCGTTGACAGAGTTCATTCGATCGAAGGCGTCAAAGAACTTGTTGAAGAATTTGCTGGATTTCATTGCCTCGTGGCTTAGTTGTTCCTCATTATCAGAATCAATATAGAAATCATCATCACTGTTTGATGATGTCTCGAAATCAATCTTCCTCTTTGCCAAAGGCTGGGGATTTTTACCCGAACTTCTGCTAGAACTCATTGTATAATAGAAGATTGTGAAAGAGAACTGATTATAAAAGTAAACGAAAGGGTTGAGTATATTAATTTGAAGATGTTGTGAAGAGTAAATAGAGGAGTTGTTAATTTATAGGCAATTTCCGTTTGGGAGGGAAAGTGGGAGGGAAAGTGATAATGCATGAAACTGAAAAGGCAGATTCAGATTCAGAGATTCGTTCGGTCTCCTCGTTTCCCGGGTTATAGAAATAAATGAGGAGAAGGTACATGAACAGAACGGTGCATGTGATACATTGAAAAGACACGAAACTGAAAAGGTAGAATCAGATTCGTTCTTCTCCTCGTTTCCGGGGTTATAGAAATAAATGAGGAGAACTAGGAGAACTACCCAATAAATGAAGGTCATGAATGGTGCATGTGATACAAGTGAAGTGAAAAGACACGAAAGTGAAAAGGAAGAATCAGATTCGTTCCGGGGATTAAGGGTTTTATCTTTATACAGGATGAGCAGTAAACTGTGCATGTGATACAAGTGAAAAGACATAACACTGCAATGCAAAGTTGATGTAGTGTATAATGAAAACGGTAATAATAAACCGGATACATTGATGTAATGAATAATGAATACAGTAAACATACACCGGAAACATTAATGTTTTTGCAAACGTATCGATAATTACATTCAAACATGGAAAAAAGTATCGAAAATTTTGTTTCCAGTAAGCTATGGGAAGCCTTTAGTTTTTTTATAATTATCGATATTTTTGCAAAAGTATCGATATTTTCGAAAGATATTCGTACCGGAAACATTGATTTTCTTTCAAAAGTATCGGGTTTTTTATTATTAGTGTCTAAATCGTATCGAAACTTTTGTTCCAGTATGCAATGGGAATCCAATTGTGAATAAAAAGTATCGATAATTGTTTTCAAAGAGGATTAAAGTATCGATAATTTTGACCATATTTGCTAACGTATCATGTAATTTTACAACAGGATCGATAATTTCGACCATATAATTTCGACCATATTTGCTAACGTATCATGTAATTTTATAACATAATTGGAAGATAATTTCAGAAGTTTATTAAAAAGTCCATAATATCTCAAAGAGACTGGACTGGGATTTATACAAGGTTGAGTGAATCAGTTGAGTTAGTAGACTAACAGACTTTCCTAACTAACTCTTGCTGACTCAGCACAACTGATACAACAGACTTATAACTAACACTATAACAATGGTTAATCTGAATCATCGTAGTCAGTGGACACGTATGAACTTAGGTTTAGTTCTTCGATCAGCTGTTGTTTTCTTTTTCTACGCATGTACATAAAAAGTTACAGCTCCTCCGTAGCCGCATCAACATCCGGTGAAGACGGTGCGTGTTCAGTGTTCGGAGCAGGTTGTACGGGTGCAGACGTACTACCTTCGCCGGCGTTGACGTCATCAAACTTAACATGTAAATCGACGTCTCTAGCTCTGACGGAATTGAGGCGGTCATACATGTTACGAACGTCTGTTTCGTTCGTAAGCTTCATAACGTAGTGCGTTTCGTTTGCTGATGGTGTTGGGATTCGACATTCCATGGAAGAAATTTGTTTGTCGGTGTGTTTACTAACCTCGATTGTTGTCAACTGTATTAAATCTTTCAGTGACATTTTGCTGGTGATTGTTGACTCAAAATAAGTATCGAGAAAATAAAATGTTGCCTGAAATTTTGTCATAAGGTGAGCAAAGATTCGGTGTTTAGAGAGAATTTGGAATGAGTAAATGATGGTGGAATTCGTGGGTATTTATAGGAAAGAAAAAATATCACATAAGTAAATTTAACTCGAATGAAAACTTTAATTCGCATTTCATTTAACAAAACTTTCAACATGTATTCTTTAATAAGTAAACTGAGAGAATCCTTTGTGCCTGAACGTATCGATAATTTTATCGTAAAGGACATAAAGTATCGATAGTTTGGAGCAGACTCGTTTTGTTATGATGGAATTTTACAACACTAACGAAACATTTTCAGTATGTTGGAAAAATGTATCGAAACTTTATTTCCAGTAACCTAAGAGAATCATTTGGTTGTGAAAGTTTCGATAATTTGTATCGTCAAGGACAGAAAGAATCGATATTTTCAAGCAGATTCGCTAACGTATCATGGAATTTGACAACAGTATTGAAACATTTTCAGAAAGGGGGAAAATTGTATCGAAACTTTTCTTCCAGTAACCTATGAGAATCCTTTGTTTCTGAAAGTATCGATAAATTTTATCGTAAAGGACAGAAAGAATCGATATTTTCGCGCAGATTTGGTAACGTATCATGGAATTTTACAACAGGATCGAAACTTTTTCAGAATGGGGGAAAATGTATCGATAATAGACTACAATTTATTGCACGTTCACTTTGTAGGAAGGAAGAAATAAATGCTCTTAATGCTTTCAACCACCATCAACCACCACCACCTACCGAATTTAGTACCTGAAAATGAATGCAACACACAACTCTTGTGCAGGAAAAGTTTGGACCACTTCAACCGATCGTGTTTAAGAAAATGGAAGATATTCCATCCAACGATGTTAATGGTAGCGGGAATTTGCAAGATGAAAAGTTGACCGTTGATGATTCGGAACGGTTGGTAGGTCAGCTCTTTTCTTCACGTGAGGAAGCTTGGAATTTTTACAAGGAATACGCAATGAAACATGGTTTTAGTGCACGTCGAGGAACAACACGGCTGGATGGCGAAGGGAATGTGAAGACACAAGAATTTTGTTGTTCAAAAGAAGGGTTTAGGTCTTCGAAAGTTGAAACTGTTAATCGTCAACGTGCTCATACGCCAGTCACACGAACAGGATGCAAGGCCAAAATCGTTGTCACAACAACAAAAACAAAAGATCAGTGGGTTCTAAGTAAGTCTTTCCACGAACATAATCATGCCTTGTGCACACCTCTTATGACACCATTTATGCGTTCAAATAGAGGTGTGAGTGAGGCTGATGTGGTTGAGGCAACATCGTTGAAAGATGTTGGTGTTGGGACATCAAAGGTAATGAATTATTTCATGAATTAGGCAGGGGGATTTCATAATGTTGGATTTACTAGTAAAGACCTGTACAATGCAATTGATAGAGGTAAAGCAAAGGAGCTTGTCAATGGGGATGTGAATGCACTAATTGCTTACTTTGATTACAAGAAAGAAGATGATCCGGGGTTTTTTATGACATACTCCACAGATGAATCAGGGGCATTGCAACATCTTATTTGGTCTGATTCAACATCGAGATCAGATTACACTTGCTTCGGTGATGTTATTACGTTCGACACAACTTACAAAGGTAATTACTATGCACGACCAATTATGCCTATTGTCGGTGTCAATCATCACCATAGCACAATAGTATTTGCTACTGCGATCATAGCTGACGAAACGACTCAATCGTTCGAGTGGGTGCTGCGAAATTTTCTACAAGCCATGGTGAATAAATCGCCTCTTTCAGTTGTGACAGATGGGGATAGGGCAATGCAGAGGGCTATCAAATGTGTTTTCCTTTATGCTAAGCACATATTATGTTCCTGGCATCTATCTCGCAATGTACAAGCTAACATTGGTGACAACAAATTTAGCACAGCATTTAATAGATGTATGAGTTCGTGGTGGACAACAAGCGAATTTGATAGTGAATGGTCTAGGATGATTTCCGAATTCAACGTCGAAAATCATACATGGGTGATAGAGAAGGGAAATACTCGGAACTTATGGGCTTAAGCATATCAAACGGGTCATTTCTTTGCGAATTTGCGATTCACACAAAGAAACGAGTCCTTGAATGCTGCACTCGGACGTGCCCTGATAAAGAAAAAGACATATGTAGACGTAGTTCGTACAATTGAACAATCTATTGGTAAAATGCGTATCAACGAGTTGCAAGCAGATTGCTTAAGTTCGCAGACAACGCCCTTCCAGATCACTAAACTCACAGACCTAGAAAGCCATGCTGGTGAAATTTATACGCGAGCATCATTTGGTATCTTCCAAGACGAACTTCAAGAGGAGACCTTGTACCGGATTGACGAACAAATTCAGTCCTTATTAGATGAATGTCAACATTTTGTTCTGTCAAAGTACAAGGAAAAGAACATTAGATTTGACGTATCTTTTGATGTTGTCTCGGAAACCGTCACATGCTCGTGTTGGAAATTTGAGACTGTAGGAATTCCATGTTGCCATCAACTGCATGTTCTGAAGCACTTGGATTACACATGTATTCCAAAGTCGTTGATTCTAAGTCGATGGACCAAGGATGCGAAGGCTGCTGCACCAAGTTTCCTTGACTTCAATGTAACACCTGAAGTTATGCAAATGGCACGGTTCGCTGCCCTACGTGCAACGTCAAGTCGTTTTTGCTACATTGCATCAAAGACAGATGCATCTTTCATAACCGCAAGAGATGAGATGAAAAGACTAACTGCCGAATTTGGACACTCGTTCGGTTTGAAAGATTCAATTAAACGATGAAATGTTGATAATGGAGTTCGCGTTGGCGACCCTAAACGAAGACAAGGAAAGCGAAAAGTAGTCCAAAAGAAGATGGTCCAGAAGAAAAGTAGGCTATGCTCTTTCTGCAAGATTGAGGGACATAACAGAGTAACGTGTCCTAAATTAAAGCTGGGTCTGGATTCTTTTACACAACCTACCTCGTCTGATTTTTTTGATAACGATGCGGAATGGTCCTACGGCCGCGTAGATGAGGATTATAATGTAAGTTACTATATCTATTCTACAACATATTGTCTTCAATTGTTTGTTTATGGTTAATTTTAATATCAATCACTTCTTTATGTCTCAGGGCAACGAGGACATTTGGAATATAGCAAGTACCGATCAACAGACATTGTGACTACATACAACAATATATAATTCAAGATTGTTACATATAGAAATGATATAAAATTCAAATGTATAAAGGGTTATTTTTAACAAATTCGCGAACAGTACTCTGCTCATTCGCCAACTTTATGAAAAATTCTCGGATGCTTCCGCCCTTTTCTGTGGATATATAAAAATAAGCCAAATTAGCAGACTGTCAACATGTTCAATATATTAATAAACCAATGGAATAAGTCACATATGTAACTGTCATACCTAACGCATTGTCGTTGCAAGATGAATGGTTATATGGATGCAGACATATGTAGCTGAATTCCTATAAAGAAAACATAAATTAACAAAATAATAGCATATTACCTTAAAAATAAATTGCATGGAAAAAATAAAACTCACTGGATTATATTTCATTTTCTCGGTAGAATCATCCACCAACAGTGTATTGTCCGGGTTGAATTGAGGATACTCATTCCAAACTTCATGCAAGTCTTTGCAGAAGGTGAATTCCTCTTCCTATTTGCACTTTGCTTGATCCTGTTTATAGTAAATTGTGAAACACCAATTTGTAAGAATCATAACAAATTCAATTACCGAAGGCAAATAAGAAGCATCTTACCCAGATGAATATATATTGTTCATATTGTACAGGTAGTTTGTTAAGAGCAAGCTCAATGTTATGCCTGCAATCGTGAACAATTACCACGATAAACTTAAAATTCTTTAAGAGGTCAACGTAAAATGTTAACAATTTTAATCATAACGGTGTGTACCTCAACTTCGATGACCATATTCCAACAACAAACTTCTCTAAACAAAATTGCATAAATTCTTCTACACCTGGCCTCAGTATAACATCTACAACATGAAAAGAAATTCAACATAATTGTTTTCTTTATAGCCGTAAACAAATTTGAAGACATGTAATTACCTCTGGGAGTTTGTTTTGTATAATATGCAAGGACTCCGTTGACATCAAAAATGACAAGTTTTTTGTTCTGTGTTACAGAAATCATATATCTGTTGGGGTCTTCACTATCATCATCTTCTGAACTGTCTACCTCTTCATCATTCTCCTCTTCAGGCACCGTATTCTCCTCTTCAGGCACCACTGGATTCTCCACTTCTGTTATAAGCATGTCAATAGTCAAATAACCGAATGTCAATAGTAAATTTAAAGGGTTATTTTACCTATAGGTTTGTATTTGCTTTGAAGGCATTGATTACGAAAGTTGGAGAAGTCAGCACGAAGTGAGGAAATATCTGCTCGCATTTGGCCGATTTGGTCATTAATCTCGCCAAAACGAGCATCCATATGCTCGCGGAAATGAACCATGTAAGCCATCACTAACTTCATGGTAATCACCCTTCGATCTCATCTTCTTGCATCCGCTCGTGGTCTTCTGCTTCAACGTTCTCCACTTTGTCGTTGCCTTGTTCCGCTCCAATTACATATTTGTTTATCCAACCGACATTTTCAATAAAATTGTATCCCGCTTTTGTCAAGGTAATCATGTCGATCTTCCGGGATAGTCGAAGAGGGTAGTCAAGATTGAATTGCACTCCTTCCTTCCTCAATATATGGCAAATTATGCATCCATATGGTAGTGAGGTTGTAATGGAAGCACCCTTCTTCACTATATGTAGAATTGTCTCATATATCAGGTTTGCTATGTTTGGAGCGGTTCTTGATTCATATTTAGACAACCACCAGTAATCAGTTTCTCGAATTTGTGAAAATTTCCCACCGGACGGCCGAAGAAACCAAGTGACAAGAAGGTGGAACAATCTGCCCTCCGCACCAAGGTTAATGGGACTATTCTGATCCACACATTTCATGGTAGGATCTAAAACATGTTCATCGGAATTTCCTACATTCTTCACTCCTATACCAGCAGCAATAGAGGACGCATCTATATATATCTCCTTACCTATGACATGAGTCGTAATTCCTAATATTTTTCCCGTACTAGGCTGAAGGTCTAATTTTGCATTACTGTAGAATACTCTAACAAGATTGGGGTAATATTTTGGTTCTACACCAAGCAGTTCAAGCCAGCCCCAATTTGTAAATGTTTGTTTAAACCCAAATTTTTTTTCTCATCGAAGAAGAAGTCCAAGTCAATAACACGTTATGGACGAATCTTTCTTGTTTTGAAATTGCGATCATATGTCACTTTCTCTTCTTTTCTTCTAAAGTTTTGCGTTTCAAAAGACAAATTTTCTTCAGAAGAACTTACTTGAGCATCAGACCTTGCTTTAGAAGATGACTTTATCTTGGAAGCAGGACCTCTCTTACGTTTGGGTGCCACTTTTTTTGGGGCCATTACAACTGTTATATGGAGAAGAGGAACGGTTACTCCAAAATTGTGCAAAACCCTAACCCTAAAATATGCAAAATCAGTCTCTTTTACTAACCTATAAATCTGATCGTAGTAATCGTCCTCGTCGGTGTTGATTTTATACCCAAGTTGAACGGTGCAATATCTCTGCACTGTGATAATCGTCGTTAGAGTTGAAGAGATCTCTACAATAGTATTGATAAATTTGGGAAATAGAGGATTTAAGTTTAGGGCTGGTTTAAATAGAAATCCCGCCTAAATTTCATATTCAAATCGCTACCGAAAACATTGACAAGTGTACCGGGTACATTGATGTAATCAGTAATGAAAACGGTAAAGACGCAACCGGAAATATTGATTTTGTTTATTTGTATCGATACTTTTAATCATAGCTTACAAAAGAATTGAAACTTTCCTTACAGTAAGCTATGTCAATCCCTCTGTTTAAAAAAAGTATCGATAATTTTTGGCTAAAGGGTCAAATTTGCCCCTGTAGTAATCCGAAATCAGCAATGTTGCCCCTAATTTTTTTTCTCTGTAATTTTGCCCTCAAAGTCAGTCAATTGTAGCAATGTTTCCCTTTGACCGATTTTGACCGTTAAATGCTGACGTGGCAGTTAACGGTGCTGACGGGGCAATTTTACCCTCGAAGTCATTCATACAATTTTGCCCTCGGAGTCATTAATTGCAGCACTTTTACCTTTGGTTTATTTAATTTTTGAATAAAATTGGATAAATAATTTCGTTTTTTCGAGTTGAACTTTAACAAACAGAATATATGAAAAATCGATTAACAAATTGATGTAAATATCATTTGAGTCCCTAGTAATTTTAAAAATAAGCAAAATTAGAACTCTCACAAAAAATCAAAATATTATTCATTTTTTTTTAAAAATCTATAAACTTAATAAAAATAAATACGATATTCAAAAAAAATATTGAAAATAAACCAACGAGAAGCGTATTAATTGAACGGTGAACGTGAACTATTCTATTCGAACGACGTTCGATTGACACACTTACCGACGATGGGTTGTTAGGAAAAAATGTACGATGATCTCAGAAAACGACATTAGTGGTGTTCGGCGAAAACGACATGGGAGATAAGGGCATGGGAGATAAATACAAGGATATCCAGAAGATAAAGCAGAATTCAACCTGAGCCACATGATTCGAGTTCACCGTACATTTTTTTCCTAACAACCCATCGTCGGTAAGTGTATCAATCGAACGTCGTTCGAATAGAATAGTTCGTGTTCAACGTTCAATTAACACGCTTCTCGTTGGTTTATTTTCAATAACTTTTTTTGAATGTCGTATTTATTTTTATTAAGTTTATAGATTTTTTAAAAAAATTGAATAATATTTTGATTTTTTGTGAGAGTTATCATTTTGCTTATTTTTAAAATTACTAGGGGCTCAAAGGATATTTACATCAATTTGTTAATCGATTTTTCATATATTCTGTTTGTTAAAGTTCAACTCGAAAAAACCAAATTATTTATCCAATTTTATTCAAAAACTAAATAAACCAAGGGTAAAAGTGCTGTAATTAATGACTTCGAGGGCAAAATTGCATGAATGACTTCGAGGGTAAAATTGCCCCGTCAGCACCGTTAACTGCCACGTCAGCATTTAACGGTCAAAATCGGTCAAAGGGCAACATTGCTACAATTGACTGACTTTGAGGGCAAAATTACGGAGAAAAAAAATTAGGGGCAACATTGCTGATTTCGGATTACTACAGGGGTAAATTTGACCCTTAGAGCGGATACTTATACTTATTTTAAAAGTATCGATATTTTTACTCTTAGAGCAAGAAAAGTATCGACACTTTGATTCCAGTAAGCTATGTCAGTTCTTTTGTTTCAAAAAGTTTCGATAATTTCATCATAAGGGAAAAAAAAGTATCAAATTTTTCGAGAATTTTTTTCTCAGGATACATATATTTCGTTTAATAGTATCGATATTTTTACTCATACCGTCAGAACAAGTATCGAAACTTTGATTCCAGTAAGCTATGTCAGTCCTTCTGTTTACAAAAGTATCGATAATTTCATCATAAAGGATAAAAAGTATCAATTTTTTCGGGATTTTTTTATCCGGATACATATTTTTCGGTTAAAAGTATCAATATTTGTTCTCATTGTGGCACAAAAGATTCGAAACTTTGATTCCAATAAGCTATGTAATTCCTTCTGTTTCAGAAAGTATCGATGTTTTGCACTAAGCTATGTAATTCCAGTAAACTTTGATTCGGAACTTTGATTCGAAACTTCGATAATTGCAGTAAACTATGGGAAGCATTAATTTGAAAACTCTCGAAGTTTTGTTTAAATTGATTTTTGTAGCATTATTCAAGTCTCCATAATTAGTGTATGCAGAATTAAGTTTCATAACAAACAAAAAAATTATTTATATTTTTGCAAAGAAGCTAATATGTTAACATAATTTACATCAAACTAACTATGATAAACAATTACATAGTGGGAAAAATTATGGTAACATAATGTACATATATTTGCTTTCAGAAGGAATTATGTTTTCATACGTTCCAGGCAAGCAGTTGTGAACTTAGCTCTCCTTCTATTACATTCGTGATTTACGAGATCGTTTAAAACTCTCGGACGATCATATTCCCCAACAACCTACATTCAAATTAGGAGTCAATGTCAGTGCCAATTTTTTTTAAAATAAAGTCCTTTTCGGACCACTTACCAAATCATCCGGTGACCTCCCTTCAAAAATAGCTTCCATCCACATGACCACATACATTCCGCAATCATATCTGTTATAATGACGCAAAATGTCAAATAGTTAGATAAGCACAATGAATTCTTTACTTATTAAATACTCAAATTTCATACCCGTTCGTTTGCACCTTCGTCTTACGGACCACGAATTCTAAATCCCTCGGTGGGACCTTAATCTTCCCAAATTGGGCACAAAACGCCTTGTCCTCAGAAAATTTATGTAAACATTCCAGCTGCATCAAAAAAATTTTAAAATTAGATTACGAAGAAATTATGCATTATAAAGTACAAAATGTATCGACACATACTGTTTTCTTGGTTTGTTCCACTCTAGTCCTGTGCCGGATAGATCTATGTAGACTATCAAGAAACGATGCTACACGATCAACCATATCCAACACCAAGAGACACCAATGATTATTCGTATCGTTTATTGGCATGAAGATCTACAACAAATGTCACACAAGATATTAGAACATTCCTTACTAATCTATATATACTGAACAACATGTACGTAAAAATATCTTACCATGTCACAATCAGTGAATTTATTATGGTCGATCAATGTTTTAGAATAGAAGCTTATAAGATTCGGCACATTTTGACCGTCCATTATCAACCCGGACTGCATTTTAAAAAACAATCTCCATTAATGACCAGCCATGAACAAATTGGACACGAAAATGTGTAAAAATGTAACTTACCACAAAAGAGGATGGTAGATAGCAAATCTTCCGATTCGCTGAACTATTCTTCATCGATTCGTAACCCAACAACCAGCCTTTCAAATCAATAATCGGACTTAAAAGCCATTCCTCAGGTTTTAACGAGCCAAGGTCGCCTACTGTGCCGTGTTCGAGCCCGTAATCTAGGATAACATCTCTATAGAAGCAATTTTTTTATTAATTTTTTTCCCAAAATTATTTAAATATCACTCGCAAAACAATATATATTACTTACGATTTTTCTAACAATCCACTATTCCATACATAATCACACATCGCAGCCTCCATCGAATCAATTTCACTTGGTATTTTGACCTTTGCAGCCTACGATATATCAATAGATATTAGCTACAACACAATCATCAAAATGTATGTCATTTGTATTATTCATTTTACCTTTTTAGTCTTCTTCTTCTTTGGTGCAGGACACCCTGAATCGAGCTCTACATCTATTGCATAATCTGGTGTCCTCGTATCTTCATCGTGGACCTCTCTTATATTTTCCTCCCTCTTGCTCAATTCTTCTAAATTTTCTTCATCATTTTTTCTAAGTTCATCATATTTTTCCTTAACATAACTCCTCTTTTTGTTTATTTCAGGACTTAAATTTATCCCCTCATCCATTTTTTTCTACCATTCCAATCACCCCCTTCAACTCACCCCTCAATTCCACCACTTCTTTCACAACACCATCAACCTTTTCCCCTACTTCCCCCTTTAAGCTCTCAATCGCCTGTTCGATTCTAAATTATCTTTGCAAACAATCAGAAACGGCTTTTTTAACCTCCGCCAACTCAGCCATCAATATGTCATATTTACTTCCTCCTTCATTATGTTTCACCTTATCTTCTACTTTCTCTTCTTCCTCCTCTTCCTCCTCGCCAACCTTCACAAATAAACTACATTATTAGAGCATCTTTCTTTTTTAAGTCCTTACTAATCTATAAATACTGAAATTACCCTTACTTTTTTCCCCGGTAATTCCAACTTTAACTTTGCCATAACTCGAGCAACTTCTTCCTTGCCCCAGGCATTGATGCGTGCCACTCCCGTTTTTTGGAATGTCGGCACACAAGAAGAATCAGACCAAAAATCGAACAATGCAACCTGCATTTATAATAAACTTTATCATTTTCTATAATAACTATTTACAAAGTTTTCTAAACCAATACCAAGATTCAACTCGTTTACCTCTAAGACAGCTATGCATCCTTTGAGGTATGTGGGGTTTTTGGACTTTTGAAAAGTCTTGATTGCATCAATTAATTTGTCATTGACATATGACGCCCAATTTAATTCACCTTTCAACCCGGAGTCGCAAATCAACTTCATACTTTCCTTGCTCGGGGATGTATCACCCGTTGGACAAAAGAATACTCCGACAATGTACAATAGTACCCGAGCCTTCAGATCATCCCCCTCATACTTGCCGCTTTTTATATCGTCCTCAAGTGTAGCAAATGACACATTCGACGTTAGGCCATACTTCTTCACAAGTAATTTCTAATCCTCCCTCTTAATAACTTCATCCACACTCTGGCCTTTGCCCCAATACGACTTCAACAAATCAGACACTAAAATGAAATAAATATTTGTCGTATCGAACATCACACTTGTGCAAATCAAAATCTCCCATCAACAAGCGACACAATTCCCTCCGAATTGGTCGGTCCTGCATCCCAATAAGAGATCCAAACCCCATTTCTTCCAACAGATTTGCTTTATCCTTCGCTTTCAACTCCTCTATTATGTGGTGCACTCGTTTTATGCTACACCTAGTCGACACTTCCTATGTAAATAATATACATATAATGTCAGAGTTTTTATATATCATTTATCAACATATTTATAAGTATAATGAATACCTTCTTCACATTTTTTCCTTCTGCTTTCTTCTTGGCCTCATATTTTTCTCTATCATTTGTAGACAACATGATGAATGGTTGCTTCTCAATTTCACTCATCGTGTTCCATTTATTCACCACCATGTCTCTCACTTGAAAATTATGCATAAACCATAAACAATCAAAATATTCAACCTACAATATATTCACTATAATTTTAATTTACATACCAAACCGACAGTGTAAGTACCACAATCCCTCATCCTCTGACATTCTTTCATACTGTCATGATAGGAAAGTTTAAATGTTCTTAAATACTTTCATCCAATTACAATTTACAGAACATAACAATTATTTGACAATTTCTACTTACTAGAAGTACATAAATCCACCCTTTGGTTGCTTCGAATTTTTCTCACTATCGAAACTCTCCGCCTCCATTTGAACCATTTCAGTCTCATCTTGAACAACATCTTCATGATCCTTAGCACCCATCTCGCTTCAGTTCTCTGAAAAAAGTATCGATATATAATTTCTACCGACATTATTAATTTCTACCGACAAGTTCTCAGAACAAAGTACCGATATTTATTTCCTAAATATAATTACACAATTTCGACCTATAATCGATCCGAATTCCGATTTTACTTCAACATCAATAAACCCAAAATATTATCCCCAACTACCCAATACTACATTACCAAAAAACTAGGGTTTCGACAACATACCTTTTACTTCAAAGTCCCCAAACCCAAAACCTTTCCTTTCGATTCTGATACAACACGACTCCAAGAACGCCTACCTTGCATTTCGCAGCAACCAAACTCGGGTCGATTTCAAATACTCTCCTCTCTTAGGTTTTCTGTAAATGCAAGCAATACAAAGGCAGAGTAGATACTTTTAACCGGTTATATCATTATGATATATATAATCGATACAATTCCCCAGGTTTCGATACTTTTTTGAATTGTGTCGATTCTTTCGACACCAAACAATAAATTCGGTAAAGATTTACCGGTTACATTATATGAATTAATAATGTAACCGATTATGTCTAATTTTTTCTATTGTACCGATTCTTTTGCACACGTTCTTAAAAAAAGTATCGAAACCAAACAATATATCTGGTAAAGATTTACCGGTTACATTATAAGAATTAATAATGTAACCGATTATGTTGAATTTTTTTTATTGTACCAATTCTTTTGCGCACGCTCTTAAAAAAAGTATCGAAACCAAACAATAAATCCGGTAAAGATTTACCGGTTACATTATATGAATTAATAATGTAACCGGTTATGTCTAATTTTTTCTATTGTACCGATTCTTTTGCATATGTTTAAGTAATGTAACCGATTACATTAAATTTGCTTGTATTTTACAGATTCTTTTGACATGTGGTAACGATTCGGTAACGATTTAACTGTTCGATAAAATTGTATCAAGTGTTACATTAAAGTTTCTGTTTTTTCGATACTTTTTAAAATTCAATACAAAAAACTGTGCACAAGGTATCAATATTTTCGACATTTTTTTCCAACCGCGGTTACATTGGTGTTCAAAAAGTATCGATAAACTTTTTAAAAAGTATGGATACTTTCGAAATAAACAACAAATTAGACGCTACCGAATATATTGAAATTCGGATCAACAAAACCGGTAATTTTACCGGTTTTGTTATCGTGGAAATTTCCGACTCCCCATCAGCTCAAAATTAACAACAAATTAGGCGCTACCGAATATATTGATATTCGGATCAACATAATCGGTAACTTTTACCGAAAACATTATCTTTAACCGGTCACATTTCTATCCGGTTACGCCGTATATTAGCCGCTATTAGTAATTTAATGGCCTTGGTAAAAGAACCGATTGGGAAAGAATAGTGATAAAGTTTAATTTTTTTATAATTTAATGACAAAATTGAAATGACACGTATACAAGGACGAATTTAGGATAAGGGTTGAGGGAAGCATATTTTTTTAAAATGGGCAAATTTATAATCCATCTATCTTTTTGAATCTTCTATATATATAATAATAAAGGTAAAAAAAATTAGGGGTGGGACCCGCATACATTAGTCCCTGCGCGTACAATTAAGAAATAATCATACAAAAAAATTTTACTTGTCCAGATGGTCAAAAATACTTATATTATTCTATTTCAGATAGATTCAAATCATAATATTTACTTTAAAAAATGTAAATATTTCTATATTCAATAAAATAAAGGGTAAACTACACAGATGACCATTGAACTATGAGTCTAGTGTCAAAATGACCACTATATTATTTTTTCGGCAATTGCACCACACAACTATTTAAATGGTTCCATTTTAGCCACACACCGTTAAAAAAAAGAAAAAGTTGACGGAACTATTAAAAAATTGGTATAATTACACATTTGGTCCTCTATATTTATACAATATATCAATTTAGTCCTAATTTTAATCTAATAAAATAAATTAATTAATTTCCCCCTCCAATCAGGTGGTGACACATGTCACCCTGATTGGAGTAGGAAAAATGAAAACCAAGGAACCGCCCTTGATAAGAATGAAACCTAGGACCTTGGGGGAGTAGCGCGCGCAAGTTTGCCACTGAGTCAAGCATATACTTGTGATATGTAATACTAATAATAATATATGTGTTATACATATGGAGAAAGAAAAAACAAACAATATACTCGCCCTTAGCAGGATTCAAACCTGGGAATCCTTAAGGGTTGTGACATGTGTTTGCCACTAGGCCAAATAAGTATTTTTAATATACAATACTAACTATAATATATATCTTATTCGATTGTAATTTAGTTTGGAATATTATAGATACAATAATATTAAAATAATTCAAGGAAAACTTAATTTGGAATATTAAATATATAATTATGTTAAAATAATTCAAGGAAAAATTAATTTGGAATATTAAATATATAATTATGTTAAAATAATTAAAATTTAAAAATTATTTTTTAATATTTTATGTTTATTTTTCTTTTAAAATTTAAATTTTTGATTATTTTAATATTATTATATATATAATATTCTAAACTAAATTACAATCGAATGAGATATATATTATAGTTAGTATTTCATATCAAAAATATTTATTTGGCCTAGTGGCAAAACCATGCCACAACCCTTAAGGTATCTCAGGTTTGAATCCTGCCAAGGGCGAGTATATTGTTTGTTTTTTCTTTCTCCATATGTATAACACATATATTATTATTAGTATTGCATATCACAAGTATATGCTTGGCTTAGTGGTAAACTCGCACGCGCTACTCCCCCAAGGTCCCAGATTTGATTCCTACCAAGGGTGGTCCCTTGGTTTTCATTTTTCCTACTCCAACGTGTCACCACCTGATTGGAGGGGGAAATTAATTAATTTAGTTAAATAAAAATAATTAAAATCTCCCAATAAAGTGGTGACACGTGCCACCATCTTATTGAATAATTAATTTATTTTATTAGATTAAAATTATGATTAAATTGATATATTGTATAAATATAGAGGACCAAATGCGTAATTATACTAATTTTTTAACAGTTCCGTCAACTTTTCGTTTTTTTAACAGCGTGTGGCTACAATGGAACCATTTAAATAGTTGTGTGGTGTATTTGCTGAAAAAAATAATATAGTGGTCATTTTGACATCAAACTTATAGTTCAGTGGTCATATGTGTAGTTTACCCTAAAATAAATAACTAGTTACACATTTTACACTTTTACTTAAGAATAAAAAATAACTAATTACACACTTTACACTTTTATTTAAGATAAGCGGTTGAAAAAGATGGGAATGAGATGGGGTGGGCCCTTTATCATCTCTTTTTTTTAATCAAAGATCTCTTTACATTTTTTTTAGACCAAGATAGAAACAAAAAAGACACAATAATGTGGGTCCCTATCTATTTACTTTTTGCATTTCAAGTTTTAAATTAAGCAAAACAATAAATCAAGGGTTTCCCTTTCCCTCTACTTAGGTTATGTGTTCTAAATCAAACTGCTTTTATCGAGTTTAAAATTTATGACTTAAAAAAAATAAAATAACAAAAATAAACAGTTTGATTAACCGGCCAAATATACTTGCCCAATAATAAATTATATTTTTTTAAACAATTTCTACTTAAGAGAGGAGAAAGAAAATTTTGCTTGTACTAAGTCTTGAACCCACAACTTAAAGAAAAGATATCAACTGAAAGCTTTAACCATATATTCTAGAGATGGTTGACAACAATAAATCACATTTAATAACTCATTTGATTGATAACCAAGATAATTATTTTAGTTGAAATGATAAAAGATTTGTATTCAAACATTTTCAGTTGACAATAATTACACTAATATAAAGATTAAATCAGATGAAATGACAAAAATATTTATATTCAAATCTCCAATTAATATCAATTTTGAGTTAAATTCCTGTATAACTTGTACTTCAGTTCATTAAAATAATTGTGAAAGAAGAGAAATATCATGGTGACCTGTCTGCCAAGTCCATAACAAATACTTACATGTTCATATGCAATATGATGATCCATTTGATGAATTGTTTTCACTCTCATTAAAACATGAACCCGATGCTCCCATGTGCTTCTGATAAGATCTAATTCTTCTCTTCCTTTACTAACTTTTATACTTCCAATTTACACCTATGCTAACCACATGGAACCCAACTGTACTTGAAAGTAGATTCAAATAGCGGTAAGCTGTTACAATAGGAACTATTGCATAGCGGTGACAGTAAATAACGGTTTACAATGACTGTAATAATATTCGTTATGTCCGCAACTACAATAAAATATCACGAATAAAATGAGACCACAACCGCAATTTAAATCTCTTACTTACCAGAATTGGTTTCTTTTTCATCCTCTCTTCTTTTTAACCTTGCCATTACAGAAGAGAGAACCGAACCCGAACAAACTCGCACTCACATTCGAAATGATCGGATGCGGAAGATTCAAAACAGGGCTCACTCGGACACCGCTAGTCCCATGTGCTCCACAACTCTTCTTCAATGGAGGCTTTTGTGTTGAACTACCGTAAATGTAATACGAACCGGAAGAAGAACTCGACACCGATGATTTTCTCGACAAAGATGGTTGCTTCAGGAGACTGTGCTTATGCTGTGTTTCTTTCGGATTCGGAGCCGAACCCGTCGAGTTGCTGCGCGTGAGGAATTGAAGTGAGCGGATTAGGCTCTTGCTTCGAGTGCTCTCGCAGTTGAGGCTGCTGCTTCTCTTGAACTGCCAGAAAGATTTCGATGCGGGCTTGTCGTCCGCATCGATGTTCATCGATAGAAGTTCCTTCAGTCTTATCTTCCCCGAGTTGTCCCTCGTAATTGTCCGCTGCGGAGGAGAATGGACACTGACCGCAACCGGCTTTGGGACGACGGGTTTTCGCTTGATTTCGATCGGTAGAATTTTGCCATTGGAGAAGAGCTCATCAGCCGAGGGTAGTTCTTGAACGAAACTGTTCTCGAAACAGAAATCGAAATCCGACGACGAACTCAACAGCGAAGTGTCTAATCTCCGGTGATGGCATTCTTCAACGGAATCTGCACCGTCGTTTTGGTCGAGATCATCAGAAAACGAGATCCTTGGGCTTGAAATCTCTGAGAAAACTTCAATTGCCATAGTTCGGCACTGTCACCTCGACCATGGAAACATGTTTCGGTGTATCTAGCAACAATGGCGAATGGGGGAGATCAATTATGAAGATTGCAAGGAAAAGGAACAATTGATTCCATTGTTTTCCAATTATGGCAGAGAAAAGAAGAACGAAAGGAATCAAAGTTGTTGAATTGAAGCACCGAAAGGCCACAAAAGGATCTCTCTTTGTTTCTGCTGGGTGGGTTTCCAATGAAACTTTTACTTTAGGAATGGAACCTCTAAGATTGGTAGATTACATTATACCTTATAATTGTTTGGATTCACCGTCTTGACCCGAGATTTATTATTTGGATTTATCAACGTGATTGGTTCAAGTGATAAGTTTAGTATCGCTTAAAATAGGTCTCAAGTTTAAAGTGTGTGTATGCAAAAAATTTCTCATGGGAGGCAGCTTACCCACCAAAATTAGATGTACAACGTGAGTCGGTCCAAATTTAATTAGGGTGTAATTCTGAAAACTAAAATAACAAAAAAAAAAAAATCTAAGATAAGAATTTGGTTCCTCCGTCTAATCATAGTCCAACAAAAACCTTAAAACCTGGTTAATTTCAGGGTAAAATACACCAATATTTCAGTCACTCAATTAAAATTTTGTGACAAACAAGTTATTTTTCTTTTAAGAGAAACAATTTAGTAACTTAATTAAAATTTTGTGACAAACATGTCACTTTGTCATTAAAATTAAAACATGATATGATATAATAATAATTTTAGTCCTCAAAACTTATACATTCTATTAATTAGGTCATGATTCAAAAATAATTCAATAAATGTAACCATTTATTTTTAAAAATTCGACATTGCACCCTTCGACCACTTGTACTCTGTGATATTGTCCATCAGCTCAATAATCGACAGATGTGATAGCTCGACAGACACGATCACTAGACAATTGACACACTAATGGAACATACTCATTATGACCTTAATGTCGCATGCTAGTACCTACAATCAATTTACTAATTAAAATTTTAAATATGGGGTTAATTTTATTGAATTATTTCAAATTAGGATCAAATTATGAAAATTTAGGCTTAAGGGTGTAAAAAGCCCTTGAACTTTTGAAAAAAAAAACAATTAAGCTCCTGAACTTTTTTGCACCCAATTAAGCCTTTGAACCAAGAAATTGAATCAATTAAGCCATTTGACCAATATTGACCATTAAATCTTGACAATTTTTTAGATATTACTGACACATGATACACTACAATTCTATCATGTTGCATTTACATGTTTTTTTTTTCAAAAACTATTTTGTATAAGCTTTTTTTTTAGAATTATAATAAATTTTAAAGATTTTTTTAAATAAAATAAATGTTTTTGAAATATCTAGTGGAAACACTGTGACATGAAATATTGCACCAAAAGATAAAAACTGTCAATATTTAATGGTCAAAATTGGTCAAAGGGCTTAATTGATTCAATTTCATGGTTCAAGGGCTTAATTGAATGTAATAAAAGTTCATGGCCTTAATTGATTTTTTTCCCTAAAAATTCAAGGACTTCTTACACCCTTAAACCTAGCATTTCTAAATCTTCGGGACTATATTGTTATCATAACAAGCTGTCTATTTAAATTTTAATTGAGTGGTTGTTTGTCACAAATATTTTAAATTGAATGACTAAAAATATTACTTTTAAAAGAAAATTGACATGTTTATTACAAAATTTTAGTTGAGTGATTAAATTGTTACTTTTAAATAAATGAAATTTATTTTTAATTATATACAATTAAGTAACTTGTGGCGTAATTTATCCTTGATTATAAGCTTGGATTACCTGGATCAGATCTACATGTATATGTAATATATAATCCAGAATTATGGTGAACTGACACTTATTTTAAAGAGTTAACTACTAGAATAGTCACTTATGTTTCCCTCAGTATATAGTTGGTCACCGATTTTGAAAAACGACCAGTAATGTCACCTACATTTTCGGGGCGTAAATTTTTGGTCACTCAGTCGTTTGTTGCCGTTAAATATTGACGGCTTGCTGACCTGGCAGCAAAAAATAAGGGTAAACTACTGTAATAACCACTAAAGTTTATGCTATGTACATTTCTGCTCCCCAATTTTAAAAAATAAACATTATGGTCACTACTGAAAATATTTCTTTATAATTTCACCCTTGAATTTTTAAAAAATCATTTTCAACCCTAAAACTTTACAATCAATTAGTACAATAATATTATAAAAGCTTAAATGAAAAATAGGTGCCCAAAGTATACCCTTTTTAAATTTTAGGTGTCCAAATTACTCTTATTTAATAACTAAACTTTTAAATTGCACCTACCTTTTCACTCTGAATTATTTTATTATTATTATAACATGTCATGTTATGTCATTTTTTATTATTGTTAAATTAAAAATAATTTAAAAATAAAATAAAACCATTATTATTATTATTATTATTAAATTTAAAATATTTTAAAAAAATATTACTTCTTAAAATAATTTAGGTGTCTAAATTTTTTTTTGTAAAAATATGTGCCCAAAGTTTTGATAGTTACAATTTTAGATGCCCGACTGTTAAATGGGTGTTAAAAAAATTATCAACCAATCGGTGCTTGACACGTGGCATTAATTTTATTTTATTTTTTAAATTTTTTAATGGAAAATACTCAGATTTTTCAAAATTTTTATAAAATCTCAAAAAATTTACAAGCTTCACAAAAAATCCCTAAATCCCTAAAAATTCTCAAACTTTCGCTGTCGATTGTCGTCGCTTCCACTGCCGGTCGCCGTCGCTGACCACATCCACTTAGTCTTCGGACCAAGGCGACCATTTTCCCTAACACGACGTCGCCGCAAACGCCCAACGGCGTGTAGCCGAACGTCGAACACAAAATCGACGTTCATGTTTGACGTTTGGCTGCACGCTGTTGGGCGTTTCCGGTGACGTCGTGTTAGGGGAAATGGTCGCCTTGGTTCGACGACCAAGTGGGTGTGGTCAGCGACGGCGACCGACGACGAAAGCGGCGGCAATCGACGGGAAAAGTTTGAGAATTTTTAGGGATTTAGAGACTGTTTTGTGAAGCTTGTAAAATTTTGAGATTTTATAAAAATTTAAAAATCTGAATATTTTCCATTAAAAATAAAATTAATGTCACGTGTTAAGTACCGATTGGTTGACAATTTTTTAACACCCATTTAACGGCCAGACACCTAAAATTGTAACTATTGAAACTTTGGACACCTATTTTTACAAAAAAATACTTTAGATACCTAAATTATTTTAAGAAGTAATATATATATATTTAAATATTTTAAATTTAATAATAATAAAATGATTTTTTTAAAAATTATTTTTAATTTAACAATAATAAAAAAATGACATGTCATGTTATTATAATAATAATAATAATAATAATAATAATAATAATAATAATAATAATAATAATAATAATAATAATAATAATAATAATAATAATAATAATAATAATAATAATAATTTAGAGTGAAAAAATATGAGCAATTTGATAGTTTAGTTATTAAATAAGAGCAATTTGGGCACCTAAAATTTAAAGAGGGTATACTTTGGGCACCTATTTTCATTTAAGCCTTTATAATATTATTGTACTAATTGATTGTAAAGTTTTATGGTTGAAAAATGAATTTTTAAAAATTCAAGGGTGAAATTATAAAAAAACCGTTTCAGTAGTGACCATAATGTTTGTTTTTTAAAATTGGGGAGCAGAAATGTACATGAGATAAACTTTAGTGGCCATTGCAGTAGTTTACCCTTACTTTTTCGCTGCCAGGTCAGCAAGTCGTCAATATTTAACGGCAACAAACGGCTAAGTGACCAAAAGTTTACGTCCCGAAAAAGTAAGTGACCTTATTGGTCGTTTTTCAAAATCGGTGACCAACTCTGTACTAAGAAGAAAATAAGTGACTATTCCAGTAGTTAACCCTATTTTAAAATGTGTCTATTGGGACTTTTAATTGGTTTAATTCTATAAGTAAGTTGGGTATTCTATATAATCAAGTTAGTCGATTTGAATTTTTTGAATAGAGTCATGTGAAATGAAATATAAGTCAAATAAATTTGTTTTTAGCTAAACTAAAAGAATAGGTCAAACTAAATTCTTCTCAACACTATGACTCACAAATAAAGTTTAAATTATAAAATAGGACTCATGCATTAACTCAAATTTATTTACTCGACATGACCGAATGCTTACTTTTATCTACTGCAGTCCGATACAACCTTTAATTTATTGCCCTCAACCTTTATCGGCACTCGCTGATTCGGCCCCGCAAGGGAGACTCAATGGAGGGAGGGATATAGAAGAAAATGACAATTGTTTTTAATTTTTTTTATGTAATTATCATTTGATATATTTTCAGTGAAAAAATGTTTCAGCAAACAATTTTGAAATGATGTAGTACATTTTGTTCGAGTAAATTAGAAGATAACTGCATGGAATTTCAATCAAACAATAAAATAGCTTTCAAGGTGTCCAATTGGTAGAGAGACAAGAGCTTGGAAATTGATAGAGCTTGCTCAATTTTTTGAAGAAAAGTTGTCATAAAAGAAGAGCTAAGCACATTATTGGGTAAAGAGACAAGAAGAGGAGGGTATGGATGGGGATAACAAAGGGAAGCATTATTAGAGAGGAACAATTGGAATCTTGAGACAATGCTCGTGTCCAAAGCCGACACATGTAGTTCCCATTTTATTTGTCTAATCCTTGTTTATCATCTTTTCCCCAACAATGCACATTGGTGTTTTTAATACGTGGAATACAAACGTGCATGTTGGTTGAAAACGATAAATATCCAAATATTTCTTTTGAACACTTAAAATCCAAATAATTGAATTATGTATACATGCATAACTATTTGTATCTCATTTACTGAACAACCACATGTATGTTTCTATTTTCAAAGGAAATTTCTCAATGATTTGAGAAAGATGGATTAGTGTTTAATACAATATCATTTAATCACATCATGTTATTTTAATGTATTTGAACACCATAAAGTAATTCTAAGAAAATGTAATTACTAGGTTGTAATCATAGAATGCCTAATGATTTTTTTACTCTTGAATTATGTTAGAGTTATGATTCAAATTCTATTTTAGGCTGCCATGAATGTTCATAAAGAAGTAGTGGCAAAAGTGGGGGCCGGTCAGAGTCGGAAATAACGAAGCTGATCAATATGTGTGCAACTTAACTTCACCATTTTGATATACGTCGAAGAGTAGAAATTCAATTGGAATCGATTTTTTTTCTACGAAAGTTTCCTTTGTAGCCAAATAACTTATCCATGTAAATAGATATTAGGGCTTTAAGCTAAAATCATCAGTTGTATTCAATTTTTTTGACATAGTGAAAATCTCTCTTCCTCTGCCGTGATTTTTCCCTTCTAGGATTTTTTACGTAAATTTTAATGTTTATTTTTCTTTTATGTTCTGCGATCGCTTGTTTATTCATCATCATCCCGATAATCATAACAAATTAAAATATCATATCAATTTTTAACTTTTTGTTTATTTTGACCAAAGCATTTTTTATTCTTGGGTAAACTACTGCAGGGGTCACTTACTTTTAGCGTCTGTACAGAGTTAGTCACCACTTTTGAAAAGTGCCAATTAGTAGTCCTCTACGTTTTCGATGTGTAAATACTTGGTCACTCCGACGTTATACTCCGTTAGTCCCCTAACGGATTGCTGATGTGGCGAAATTAAAATAAGGATAAATTACTGCAATAGCCATTAAAATTTATCTTATGTACATTTTTTCTCCTCAATTTAAAAAAGTAAACATTATAGTCACTAATAAAAATGTTTCTTTATAATTTCACCCTTAAATTTTTAAAAATTCATTTTTCAATCCTAAAACTTTACAATCAATTAACACAATAATATTATAAATGCTTAGATGAAAAATAGGTGCCCAAAGTATACCCTTTGAAACTTAGGTGCCCAAATTGCTCCTATTTAATAACTCAAACTTAAAAATTTAGTCCACTAACTACTAAAAAATTCGAGTTATTGGAATTTCTATTTTATAATTCAAACTTTATTTTGAATTTTTGAGTCGAGTTTATGAAATTATGAGTCGAGTATTTTCACATCAAACCAAAAAAAATTAATTTTTTCAAGTCAAGTCGAGTTATTGGAATTTCTATTTTATAATTCAAACTTTATTTTAAATTTTTGGGTCGAGTTTATGAAATTATGAGTCGAGTATTTTCACATCAAACCTAAAAATTTAATTTTTTCGAATCAAGTCGAGTATTGCACTTCCCTACATATAATTTTTAATTTTAATCCGTGTTTGTCCCAAGAAAAACTTCGGCCGTCGTCGTCGTCGGAACTTACGTAGCTCCGATAGAGGCTCCGCCGACGTCGGTTTGACTCGGAACCTTAGGGGTTTTGCTCGCCGCCACGTCAGGAGCCCGGATCTGGTGTCCGTCTCGCGAATGGATGGCAATCGATGCCGGAAAATGCGAGAAACAGTGGCGTCGATTGGTTTCTTGCCAGAGCTTCAATCGAGATTTGCTGGCGGAAGGCGGTCCGACGACGCGCGTGGTGGCCATGGATGAGATCGCGACGACGTGGCGCCTCTAGCGATGTAGGCGGTGACTACCACCGCCCGACGGTGACGGAGATCGACGACGGCCGATCGGGAAGGTGAACAAGCAACAGTAGACTTGACTTGATTCGAAGTTTTTCTTGGGACAAACACTGATTAAAATTAAAAATTATATGTAGGGAAGTGCAACACTCGACTTGATTCGAAAAAATTAAATTTTTAGGTTTGATGTGAAAATACTCGACTCATAATTTCATAAACTCGACTCAAAAATTCAAAATAAAGTTTGAATTATAAAATAGAAATTCCAATAACTCGACTTGACTCGAAAAAATTAAATTTTTTGGTTTGATGTGAAAATACTCGACTCATAATTTCATAAACTCGACTCAAAAATTCAAAATAAAGTTTGAATTATAAAATAGAAATTCCAATAACTCGAATTTTTTAGTAGTTAGTGGACTAAATTTTTAAGTTTGAGTTATTAAATAGGAGCAATTTGGGCACCTAAGTTTCAAAGGGTATACTTTGGGCACCTATTTTTCATCTAAGCATTTATAATATTATTGTGTTAATTGATTGTAAAGTTTTAGGATTGAAAAATGAATTTTTAAAAATGTAAGGGTGAAATTATAAAGAAACATTTTTATTAGTGACTATAATGTTTACTTTTTTAAATTGAGGAGAAAAAATGTACATAAGATAAATTTTAATGGCTATTGCAGTAATTTATCCTTATTTTAATTTCGCCACATCAGCAATCCGTTAGGGGACTAACGGAGTATAACGTCGGAGTGACCAAGTATTTACACTTCGAAAACGTAGAAGACTACTAATTGGCACTTTTCAAAAGTGGTGACTAACTCTGTACAGACGCTAAACGTAAGTGACCCCTGCAGTAGTTTACCCTTTATTCTTTTATGAAATTAAATCAATTGATAAAAAAATAACATACATGTTAAGTTCATGTCAACTTTTTTTTTACAATGTTAATGTTAGCTATTTCTTTTCCTTTTGCGTAAAACCCCAAGGTGTTGCTTTTCTTTGTTGTCATTGCCAAGATCATCTTCCTATCACTTTCTCTTAACCACCACAATCTTCACTCTTTCTTTTCTACAATTTGGTTTCTTTAAGAAGCTTTCCAAAATTCATGAAACAAAAGCCGAAGTTCGTACTTTTGCTTCATCGGTTCACGTCATTTGGCGTCCAATGGTCTTGTAATCGGGCTATTTTGCTCTTCTAATTTGAGGTAAAACTCTACTTGAAATTTCATTAACTCGACTCGAAAAAAATTCAAATGAAATTTGAGTTGTAAAATAAAAATTTGAATAACTCGAAATTTTTAATAATTACTGGATTGATTTTTAAGTTTGAGTCGGGTCTCTTAATTTTTCTTGATATATATATATATATATATATATATATATATATATACCGATATAAAAAATATATATGCAACATATAAAAAATATATGCATATCTTATATGATTAGAGAAATTCATTTAAATTAGAATTAAACTATAATATAACATGGTAAATAATTACAATTAAATGTGTAAAGGAACTCGAAAACTTGACTTGACTCGAACTCGACTCGAATTTCATAAACTTAACTCGAATCAAAAAAATTTCCAATAAAATTTAAGTTGTAAAATATGACGCGTCAACTTGAATAACTCAAAATTTTTAACTCAACTCGATCGAATGCTCACCCCTACTTCTAATCAAAAGAAGCTCACCACCTTTTGAATTGGTTGCCCGCCCGTTAAAATTCTGGATGCCCGTAATGGATTCTTTTCTTTTTCCTTTTGATTTTTTTCTTATCTTTTGGTCCTATTTCTGACTTAGAAAAATAAAAGAAAGAATAAGAGAAGGAATAGAGATTTAGATCGAATGGTCTCTGTTGGTTTGTTGGCAGAGACGGAGCTAAGATTTGGGGTTAGAAGGTAAACTATAAATGTTTAAAAGTGAGGGAGGGAAAATTCATAATTAGACTAATTTTTAACAAAATTTAAATAAAAGGACAAAAATAAAAAAAAATCTTCGGTGGTGGGGGGCGATTGCCCCACCCCATCCCACCCCTTAATACCTACGTCCCTATTTGTTGGACAATCCAACAGTGGGGAGGTTGATGGTAAAAAGAGGAAGAATATAACCTAAGATAGAGGCTACAGACGGTGACAAAACAAAACATTCTAGCTCTTTTTATGGGTTTATACGAGTCGCTTCTGAGATTTTGGTAGTTTAAGACTAAATCAAAAAATTAAGTCTGTAATAATAACTATTAGAAAAAAAAATTTAGGAGTAAGTTTCTAATAAAAAGTATTAAAAAATTGAGCTCTAATAACAAGTATTGGAAAATAAAATAAATTTTAAGAGTATGCCTCTAATAACAAATATTGTAAAAAAGTTGGGTCTCCACCAACAAGTATTGAAAAAAATTGAGCCCCTGACAATAAGTATTAAGAAAGAATTAGGCCCTAATAATAAATATTGAAAATGAATTTTAAGCATATACACCTAATAAAATATATCTGGAAAAATATCCCTAATAACAAATATTAGGGGAAATTTGGACTCCTAATAGTATTGAAAAAAAATTGAACTCCTAATACAAATATTGAAAAAAATAGACTCCTAATAACAAATATTAAAAAAAATTAGACTTCTAATAATAAGTGTTGAAAAAATAAATTTTAAGAATATGTCATTATAATAAGTGTTGAAAAAAATGAACCCTAATAATAAATATTGAGAAAAAATTTGGCCTGAACGGATGCCCCTTCTATCCATGCATAGGGACAGACATGCTCACAGAAGAGAAGAGAAGAGAAGAAAGAGATAATTGTTTTGTACCTTGACTGGTCGGAGTTATCATCAAAATTTAGTGCCTATGGCGGTTTGAAGCTGTAACCTCTTTGACCCAGCTTAGCCACCAGACCGAATCGAACGGGTTACACGGGAAAAACCAAAGCGAAACCCGTTAAGGCTTCACTCCGATTAGCAATCCTATTTTTTTAAATTAATCTTTTCTAAATGCCATTTTTAACCTATGTAAGGTGACACGCATCAGAAAAGCAAACATGAACATGAACCAAGCAAGACGGACATTAAAGGTCAAATTTTTAATGTTTTACTACAGGCCACATCGATACGCCTAAGGCCCATATCGATACGCCTTCAACGGTCAAGCTCCCTAAAGTCAACTCCATGAGACCGTGTCGATACCCTCAAGGCTAGTATCGATACTCCATTAACGGTCAAGCTCCTAAAGTCAACTTCAAGGATCGTACCGATACGCCTAAGGCCCGTACCGATACCCCAATTTCTCGCCAAAATCTCAGATTTCCAAAGACCCAAACCGGTATCGGTACGCCCTGCGTAACGATACGATATGCTTAAAATAGGGGACCGTATCGATACTTCCCTTGAGCGTATCGATATGCCCTGCCCAAAAAGACTAATTTCTGCAGTATTAAGCACAAGGAGGACCAACACAACTCACTGAACAAGCATCTAATCAACTCCTAAACATGCACACAACTTAAACCAACCATTCTAGAGGCAAAACACCCTAAAACAAGTTTCAAACATGCACACACACAAGCTTGGAACTCAACTTGAAAACTCAAAAGAAACACTTTAACTCAAACTACCAACAAGCTAAAGCACATGGCATTTAACCCAAAAGCCAAAGCAAGCCTCAACATATCATGGTTTCAACATTCAAAACATATAGCAACATGATCAAACACATGAGAGTTTACAACAACCTCCCTAACCACAAGTGCAAGTATTCTTATTGCTAATAAATTACTACAACTTAAAAATCATACTTGAGCTTAAGCTACGATCACCGAAACCCTTCCCTCGCCTTCCTTTGCTTCCCGGATCACTAACGATTTGTATTGCTGGAAAGGAGCGCGTAAGCATAAAAGCTTAGTGAGTGGTGCTCAAAACCACAACAACAACAATGCAGTTTTAATAAAAACCATTTATGAGTTGAAAAACAAAACCACAAACAAAATTCCACAAGCATGAAAATCCAACAACATGATTATCAACAATCCTACATATGCTTGGCATCTTACATCAAGCAATGCATCGACATATAGCAACATAACATAGCTCTCAACCACCAACATAATAACATTCAATCTTTTAGCACAAAGAGTATATTGGCAACTATGGTTATATTACTCGGATACGCGGATTGGATTCGATGGCATCTCACATTATCGAATTTATAAGAACAACAAGACTCACGATGACATCTTATATCACCGAGGTCTAACAATAAAGCTTCCGGTGGCATCTTACATCACCCTACTCCTCCCTAATGGCATCTTACATCACTAGGGCCACGCACGAATTTTACTAGTGCACTCTAACCATATGGTCAACCAATTATACCTGGTAAGACCCTCATATTTACCAATACACAAAACATCAACAATCCATTTAACCAATTCAACCACACATGGTAACACATAAACACAGAACCGTAATTCATAAAGGTAAGAACATAATGGTTTCATCCAAAGTCAACACCCATAATATGCTTTGAAAAAGAAAGTAAAAAGATAAACGAAGGCAACGCTTAATACTTAAAACTTACTCTCGAGTTTAGGTTGGCTCTTTAGGCTCAACCCAAACTCTCAAAAACGTTTCCACTCACCAGTAGCACGCCACACTAGTCGAACTCCCTTTTAAGCTTCCATAACTTCTGGTAACACATCTAAAATCCCCAAAATCGATCCCGCTGATTCAAACCAGATCAAAGAAAAAGATTAACACACTTTCCAATCACAAAAATCCACAATTATCAATACATCAATTATCCCACAACACATATTTCCCTATTCAAGCCTGGAAGTAGACAAAACATATAACACACTCGACCAAGTCTAGCCACCAGACCGTATCGATTAGGTCACCGGGACTAATCGAAAAAAAATCCAGAGATTTTGTAACACCCAAAGTATTTGAGTAAAAAAAAGTAGAAGAAAAGAAATGTTTGAAAATAGGTGCTGCCAAGGGGTTTCAAACCCGTGCCCCTTGGCCTTGTGAGACAAAGGTTTAACCATCAGAGCTACATGTATTTTTGGTTTCACCTAACTCGATTTAAATTTTATATTATATGTGATGTTTATACCCTAATAAGTTAAGCTTGATCTGACTTCCCAGCTACCCCTCTAAAAAATGCCTGTTCGAATTTTGAGGGAACCTAGAAGGTTCCAAACTCTCTCCTCAAACACCCCCTCATCGTTGTCGATCTCGGCCACCGACCGTCCGTGGGGTGCACCGCTGCCACCGTTGTGCTCGCCGCTGCACTTCGACCACAGCCATGGCAGTCACTCGCGATGTTCCGTTGCCGTTCACTGTGGAGGTCGTGTTGAAGCTACGGAAAACTCTCCCGCAAACCTTACTATTTTTCCTCCGTTTCCGGTCGTTCTCGTCGTCGGCTGAGCGCGTCGTCGGTGCAGATGTGATCAACGGGTAGAGATCCACGAAATCCCTCTGATTGATCACCGTTCCGGCATCAGCAAGGGCCTCACCGGAGCCGTATGCTTTCCGGCCATTCTGTTTCTGTTGGGGTAAGATCCGGCGAGCTTCCGGTTAATTCTTTTTGTCGTTTTTGATGGAATGAAACTCAAGACTAACGAGCTTCATTTTCCAGGTTGAAAATGGATTTTTCCGATCGCCAGCGAGGGTTCCGGTGACCGTCTGACGACCCTAGAAATTTTTGGGTTAGAACCAGTCTGAACCGTCTGGCCCAAGCAGTCTGACCCGACCCGAGTCCAACCCGCTTCTGACTCGGCTGAGTTGACTCAGTGAGTTAACTCGTTTGAGTTGACTCAATGAGTTGACTCGTCTGAGTTGACTCCACTGACCTTGATCGTTGACCTTCTCTGATGACGTCAGCGTTGACTTTGACCAAAAAGTCAAAATTTTCGAAAAAGCCCTATTTTATGTTTTTCGACGTCCTGAGTTCGTTTTTGAAGCCCTTTTCGCAAAATTCCGACCCGAAAGCCTCTGAATTTGATCTTGAACCCAAAAATGCTTATGCGTTTCTTGTTCAGTTTAAAGGCACTGTGATTAAGGATTAACTGTGGATTTTGTTTAATTGAAGGCATCCGCATATCTTCATATCCGCGTGGTTGTGGGATGTTAAATCCGAGTTCGAGGGTATTTGAATGTCGTATCTTGAATCGACTGATGTAGCTCGGAGTTAAGGTAATACATTTCTACCCCTTGTATGCTTTATGTACATGTTGATATATGGTTAACGCATGCATGCTTATGATGAAGTGTTTTGTAAACTCTACTTAAGCCGAATCAAATACGAGAAATAAGTACATAAATTATTAAAACTAAAATATTCGAATAAGAACACTAATAGATCAGAAGTATCGAAAGTTTTAATAGTAATAAATAATACAGTTAAATTCGCAACTCGATCAATAGTGTCTAAGATTCAATGCCCATAATATGGAGTAAGGGATATTGGATATGAGATTACAAAAATGCCCTTGAGGTATAAGAATGACTAAACTGCCCATAATAAAGGAAGTGGCCCAAAATCTGCATTTGACTTGATTGAAAAATTACCCTACCTAAGATATATGTTCTTTTGGAAAAGACTTCAGCATCATTATTCGAACACGTGTGATACTAAAAGAAACTTGGATTTTCCTCCTAAGCTCTATATAACACACGAAGGTGAATTTACTAGAAATATCGTTGTATTCCTGAGCTGATCCTTACGACAGTAATGAATGAATTAATTGGAATGATCGTAATGACCAAAAAGACTGTAGTGCCTTCAAGCACCGAAATTCTTAATTAATTAGAATGACAATTATGCCCTTAAGTTCTAAATGAGTAAACCGTCTGTAAGGGCTGAAATGATTAGAACGACCTAATTTCTACTGAGTACGTAAACGACGGAGGTGCTAAATAGTAAAATTGACAATAATGGTGGATTTAACCCAATTTCCAAAATGACTAAAAAGCCCTCTTGAGTTAAATAGGCAGTTATGCATTTGATGATATTATGAGATTTCTAATAAGACTTTAAGGGATAAAGTGTCCATAAGTGTTAGGAAGCACACTCATGTATGTTAATCACTCCTGATATTAATTTAAGGTTGGAAGTTTTCCGCACAAAAATATAAGTTCGGCTACTATGTAGCAAGTCCTGTGGTGAATTATGAATGAAACCGTTCAAATATATATTAAATATTATAAATCGTCATTTTATCATTACTGAGCTAAATTACAAAATCACCCCTGATAGTTAAAAGACTAAAATGCCCTCGTTGGCCAAAGCAATTAAGATAGCCCTGAATGTATCCGATATCGTGAAAGATCTTGACATAGAAATCTTCGAATGCCTGATTGGAAGTCTGATGAGCAAATAGAATTTCCTGAACGACTGTTTATGCCTTGTTGGTATAAATTACCAAAATGTTCATATGTGATAAAATGACCATAATGCCCTTGTATGCTTAAATGACTAAATAACTCATGATGCGTTTAAACTCTCAAAGATCTTAATGTATCACCTCTTGAATATCTGGGTTAAACCGTTAGTATGAACCCCTTTTTAATAAGGGCCATGTTTCAGAAATTCGTTCAAATTGTCAAAAGTTTAATGTGTCCCCTTCCGTAAATGGCAAGTATCTCCAAGAAATGATCTGTCCCACCTAGTGTGTTCCATGTGTAATATATTCTGTTGAATGGATAATATAATGACTTAATCATGAATAATGCTATGTTTGATAAACATTTCAATTGTTATTGAGATTGCATCATTATGTTGGAAAATGAGATGAAATGATGAACCAGATATATGATTACATTCTCTGCCTACTTGATGTATGTCTGCTCAATATGCATACTTAATATGTGATTGCTTGATCTATGATGGTATTGTCTGACTGTCTGATGAACTTGATAGTATGATCTATTAGCTTCACCTATGATGGTACAATCTGTTTGCATGATGAATGATGAAAATGTTTGTTCTGCTCAATGGTATGCCCATTTATCTGTCAAAATCATGAATCTTCTGTTTCTGATACTCTGAATAGAATACGTCTGTCACATGTATTCTGTTACTCATGTCTGAAATCTGAATACCGATTGTCATCCGGGGTATACTGTTGGGTTATGTTATGAAGTCTCTGTATGTACAGCCCTGATCAAGCTGGTAAATCCTTATGGACTCAAGGTCTCCCCTTGAGTGGGTACTGATGCTTTAGCACGGGTAAATCCTTATGGACCTAAGTCAGCCCCTTAGGTGGCACCTATGCCCATCGGGCCTAGGGTAAGTCCTTATGGATGCAGTTTTGGGGGACTGCATATTGGTGTAAGGTTGGAGGGTAGTTACTAGTAAACCCTTGTATGTACTTAAACATTTGCATTGAATTGTTATGTGTTCTCATGATATGATTGATATGCATTTATGCCTATTTGATATGCACCTATTGGGACACACTAGACATTAAACTCGTTGTTTCCATCTTCGTAATCTATCAGCTTGTAAAATTCTCGTTTGTTACTCGATGATTGAATAAAGAACAAATACCATTATTCTCAAGTATAACGTTACCCTGAAATAACGGAAACGAAAAAAAGACTGTTACTACTTGGAACATCATGAAAATGATATGCCTACCATGTATCTGCATGAGCTTATAGCATCTTTTGGTTGTTCTGTATTACTGAGCTTTTCCAAGCTCACGTTGTTTCTATCATCGCAGGTTAAAAGAATATGTCATGGTATAATGTTGACATCAGTGTTCAGAGTTCTCTTGGCGTTGCCTCTGGAGTACGATACTATATAGTTTGTGGGCATGTATGTCATGTGTGTCATGTATTGTTTTATGATAGAGTCTGTAAAGCACTTTTTGAAATTTCTGTTAAGCATTTAAATGACTTCTTGAAATGTTATTTTTAACAGAAATTGATTTTTACAGTTTAATAAACGTTTTGAGCAAAAATGTTTTTTATATGTATTTTTACTGTGGGTCGCTCTTGTGACCCTAATGCGACTTTCTAGGATCCATTGTAACGTATAGGCGGGTCTATGGGGTTACATTTAGTGGTATCAGAGCTTAGAGTTTCATCTTTCTGGGTAGATCGGCCGATCGTCTGTCATAGGGTGTCTGGTATGTACATGCCCCTAGATCCTGACCGTACTCCACCAAGCCGAGACTCTGATGTCGAATACTTTTTCTGAAATAGCTGAATCTAAGCTTTCTGTCCGCTGTATCCTGAATCGTAATGACAAGGAATGTTTGTAACATTCGTCTGTGAATGGGATTAACATAATGGATTTGAATCTGGATAGAGAACTAGAGATGGTTTATGCATGTGGAATCGAAGATCTGAATCAGGTTAAGAATAAATGTTTGATCATATGAGGTAACCGATATATGACTACATGTAAGGTAGCTCGGTGATAATGATTGTGTTTGAGAATATTCTGATGAAAAATTTGATAAAGGTATTATGAATTTAAAAGAAAGATGCTCGCAAATGTGTCGAAAATGTAAATTTCATGGTGACTCTATTGAACGATGGGAAAAAAAAGGGTTGTCTGAATATTATGTTGAAGGTAAGTGATATCCATTAAAGACCTTAGTTATGTTCGATCAGTATGAAGAAAGGCATCTCTTCCAAGGTGTGGCTTGGTATATCGTTAAATATCATCCTTGACTTAAATTTGATGTTTACATTCTGATTCTAGGAGTCGCTGTCGGAGTCCTAGAGTGCTTATCTGAACTGTAGTTGCAGTTTTTCATCTGAAATTTTTTTGTCAACCTAGTAGAGTAATTCAGATTCTAAAAATCTTTGGGTTGTATGATTGGCTTCGGTGTTAGTTCAAATTGTCTCTTATTCTTGATTAAGACTAGTTATAATAAAAAAATATGTGACAAGTTTTCGCTTGGCACCGTATGAAGTTTGGTATGGTTTAGAATACCATATTCAGATAAGTTGGTCTGGGGGTAAGATGAGATGGTTTTGGGCCAGGTCTGTCTAAGTGATCGAGGACACTACCAGATTTATTTGTGACTGTTTGAGAGTCTCGAGAAACAAACACACTCTGATGGATAAGTTTCAGTGCAAGAATGGATGAAAGAGTAATTTCAGTTATTCCTCTGACTCTGGCAAATTTTGAGGACAAAATTTTCTTGTAGGAGGGGAGAGTTGTAACACCCAAAGTATTTGAGTAAAAAAAATTTAGAAGAAACGAAATGTTTGAAAAGAGGTGCTGCCAAGGGGTTTCGAACTCGTGCCCCTTAGCCTTGTGAGACAAAGGTTTAACCATCAGAGCTACATGTATTTCTGGTTTCATCTTACTCGATTTAAATTTTATATTATATGTGATGTTTATACCCAAATAAGTTAAGCTTGATCTGACTCCCCAGCTACCCCTCTAAAAAAATGCATGTTCGAATTTTGAGGGAACCTAGAAGGTTCCAAACTCTCTCCTCAAACACCCCCTCATCGTTGCCGATCTCGGCCACCGACCGTCCGTGGGGTGCACCGCTGCCACCGTTGTGCTCTCCGCTGCACTTCGACCACGGCCATGGCAGCCACTCGCGATGTTCCGTTGCCGTTCACCGTGGAGGTCGTGTTGAAGCTACGAAAAACTCTCCTGCGAACCTCACTGTTTTTCCTCCGTTTTCGGTCGTTCTCATCGTCGGCTGAGCACGTCGTCGGTGCAGACGTGATTGGCGGGTAGAGATCCACGAAATCCCTCTGATTGATCACCGTTTCGGCATTAGCAAGGGCCTCACCGGAGCCGCATGCTTTCCGGCCATTCTGTTTCTGTTGGGGTAAGATCCGGCGAGCTTCCGGTTAATTCTATTTGTCGTTTTTGATGGAATGAAACTCAAGACTAACGAGCTTCATTTTCTAGGTTGAAAATGGATTTTTTTGATCGCCGGAGAGGGTTCCGGTGACCGTCCGATGACCCTGGAAATTTTTGGGTAAGAACCGGTCTGAACCGTCTTGCCCAAGCAGTCTAACCCGACCCGTAACCGACCCGAGTCCAACCCGCTTATGACCCGGCTGAGTTAACTCGTCTGAGTTGACTCAGTGAGTTAACTCGTTCGAGTTGACTCATCTGAGTTGACTCCACTGACCTTGACCGTTGACCTTCTCTGATGACGCCATGCTGACGTTAGTGTTACTTGACTGCTGACGTCAGCGTTGACTTTGACCAAAAAGTCAAAATTTTCGGAAAAACCCTATTTTATGTTTTTCGACGTCCTGAGTTCGTTTTTGAAGCTCGTTTCGCAAAATTCCGACCCGAAAGCCTCTGAATTTGATCTTGAACCCAAAAATGCTTATGTGTTTCTTGTTCAGTTTAAAGGCAGTGTGATTAAGGATTAACTGTGGATTTTGTTTAATTGAAGGCATCCGCATATCTTCATATCCGCGTGGTTGTGGGATGTTAAATCCAAATTCGAGGGTATTAGAATGTCGTATCTTGAATCGACTGATGTAGCTCGGAGTTAAGGTAATACATTACTAACCCTTGTATGCTTTATGTACATGCTGATACCTGGTTAATTCATGCATGCTTATGATGAAGTGTTTTGTAAACTCTGCTTAAGCTGAATCAGATACGAGAAATAAGTACGTAAATTATTAAAACCAAAATATTCGAATAAGAACACTAATAGATCAGAAGTATCGAAAGTTTTAATAGTAATAAATAATACAGTTGAATTCGCAACTCGATCAATAGTGTCTAAGATTCAATGCCCATAATATGGAGTAATGAATTAATTGGAATGATCGTAATGACCAAAAAGACTGTAGTGCCTTCGAGCACCGAAATTCATAATTAATCATAATGACAATTATGCCCTTAAGTTCTAAATGAGTAAACCGTCTGTAAGGGCTGAAATGATTAGAACGACCTAATTTCTACCGAGTACGTAAACGAAGGAGGTGCTAAATAGTAAAATTGACAAAATGGTGGATTTAACCCAATTTCCAAAATGACTGAAAAGCCTTATTGAGTTAAATAGACAGTTATGCATTTGATGAAATTCTGAGATTTATAATAAGACTTTAAGGGCTAAAGTGCCCCTAAGTGTTAGGAAGCACACTCATGTATGTTAATCACTCCTAATATTAATATAAGGTTGGAAGTTTTCTACACAAAAATATAAGTTCGACTACTCTGTGGCAAGTCCTATGGTGAATTATGAATGAAACCGTTCAAATATATATTAAATATTATAAATCGTCATTTTATCATTACTGAGCTAAATTACAAAATCACCCCCGATAGTTAAAAGACTAAAATGCCCTCGTTGGCCAAAGTAATTATGATAGCCCTGAATGTATCCGATATCGTGAAAGATCTTGACATAGAAATCTTCGAATGCCTGATTGGAAGCCCGATGAGCAAATAGAATTTCTTGAACGATTGTTTATGCCTTGTTGGTATAAATTACCAAAATGTTCATATGTGATAAAATGACCATAATTCCCTTGTATGCTTAAATGACTAAATAACTCATGATGCGTTTAAACTCTCAAAGATCTTGATGTATCACCTCTTGAATTCTGGGTTAAACCGTTAGTATGAACCCCTTTTTAATAGGGGCCATGTTTCAGAAATTCGTTCAAATTGTCAAAAGTTTAATGTGTCCCCTTCCGTAAATGCCAAGTATCTCCAAGAAATGATTTGTCCCACCTAGTGTGTTCCATGTGTAATATATTCTGTTGAATGGATTATATAATGACTTAATCATGAACAATGCTATGTTTGATAAACATTTCAATTGTTATTGAGATTGCATCATTATGTTGGAAAATGAGATGAAATGATGAACCGAATATATGATTACATTCTCTGCCTACTTGATGTATGTCTGCTCAATATGCATACTTGATATGTGATTGCTTGATCTATGATGGTATTGTCTGACTGTCTGATGAACTTGATAGTATGATCTATTAGCTTGACCTATGATGGTACAATCTGTTTGCATGATGAATGATGAAAATGTCTGTTCTGCTCAATGGTATGTCCATTTATATGTCAAAATCATGAATCTTCTGTTTCTGATACTCTGAATAGAATACGTCTGTCACATGTATTCTGTTACTCATGTCTGAAATATGAATACCGATTGTCATCCGGGGTATACTATTAGGTTATGTTATGAACTCTCTGTTGGTACAGCCCTGATCAAGCTGGTAAATCCTTATGGACTCAAGGTCTCCCCTTGAGTGGGTACCGATGCTTTAGCACGGGTAAATCCTTATGTACCTAAGGCAGCCCCTTAGGTGGCACCTATGCCCATCGGGCCTAGGGTAAGTCCTTATGGATGCAGTTCTGGGGGACTGCATATTAGTGTAAGGTTGGAGGGTAGTTACTAGTAAACCCTTGTATGTACTTAAACATTTGCATCGAATTGTTATGTGTTCTCATGATATGATTGGTATGCATTTATGCCTATTTGATATGCACCTATTGGGACACACTAGACATTAAAGTCGTTGTTTCCATCTTCGTAATCTATCATCTTGTAAAATTCTCGTTTGTTACTCGATGATTGAATAAAGAACAAATACCATTATTCTCAAGTATAACGTTACCATGAAATGACGGAAAGGAAAAGAGGACTGTTACTACTTGGAACATCATGAAAATGATATGCCTACCATGTATCTGCATGAGCTTTTAGGATCTTTTGGTAGTTCTGTATTACTGAGCTTTTCCAAGCTCACGTTGTTTCTACCATCGCAGGTTAAAAGAATATGTCATGGTATAATGTTGACATCAATGTTCGGAGTTCTCTCGGCGTTGCCTCTGGAGTACGGTACTATATAGTTAGTGGGCATGTATGTCATGTGTGTCATGTATTGTTTTATGATAGAGTCTGTAAAGCACTTTTTGTAATTTCTGTTAAGCATTTAAATGACTTCTTGAAATGTTATTTTAAACAGAAGTTGATTTTTACAGTTTAATAAATGTTTTGAGCAAAAATGTTTTTTACATGTATTTTTACTGTGGGTCGCTCTTGTGACCCTAATGTGACTTTCTAGGATCCGTTGTAACGTATAGGCGGGTCTAGGGGGTTACAGATTTCCCTCCAACTAGCAACCCTAAACGCGTTGATTAATATCTTTTCTAGAAGCTCGATTAACCTTATGTTTAAAAACACGCAACGGAAGAAAGAACAACAAAAACGAGCAACGATTCGAACAAAAGAGCAAATCGGGGACCCAAATGCAAAACTAGCATAATATACGGACCTATGATGCAAATAAGGTGATCTTTGTATAATTAAACCCGTTTCATGCTTCCATGATGAAATGCAACATAAAACATGCACAAAAACATCCACAATTGAAAACAACATCAAACCAGAACCAAAACGCAAGAAAAATAAACTTAAAGATGCTTTTAACCAACTACCAACGGCCCCCGTTTCGAAACACTAGAGGCCCGTATCGGAACAGAGCTTTACAGTGGAAAAATGTTCCGAAACGGCTTGAGACTGTTCCGGCCCTGCTTAGCCCGTTTCGATACGCGTTCCGAAACGCTAAGGAAAAATGACGGTCGTTCTGAAATGTTCGAGCCCGTTCCGGAACACCCTGCTGCAGAAATAGCAGAACTGCAGCACCAGCATCTCCAAGGTTGTTTTCCTTGGTTCCAATCCTCACACACATCAGAGAAACAAAAGCATGCTCAATATACGTTTAAAAGGAAAGCTTCAAGATCCAACAAAAATGGTAAAACAAGGTTCAAACACATAACCACAAGACTTAAGGTAAGAACAAGCCAACAAGGTATCCAACAACATGATCTCAACACAAGGAGTTTACAAACACTCCTAAAACATAAACAAGGTTCACCCTCATTGCCACACACATTATTATCTAAGCAAGGTTATACTTGAGCTAGAGCGGACACTTGGATCACCCCTCCTTGCACCGTTGCCTTCCAAAAGATCTACGAATCTGCATTGTTGGAAAAGAGAGCGTAAGCTATAAAGCTTAGTGAGCGGAGCTCAAAACCAACTACAACAATGCATTTTTAAAAACAATCTTCATTTAGGAAACCAAAACCGTTTCTTGAAAACACTTTCACAAATCATTTCCAAATCCATTTCCTTTTCAACATGCTAACTTGAAAAAAGTTTAAGCAATTGCAATAACACATGCCATAGGCACTAAACATGCATAAACCATATATGCAAACCAAGCCTACCAACTCCATAAATATTTCACATGCTTCAAGCACAAATGCATAACCATATGAGTTTACCAAGCTCATACGAAACCATAGCGAATGAGTATACTGGCATCATTGACACGTTGCTCGGATAAGCGGACACCTTGATGGCACAACCCCCATCAAGTCACATGGTGAAACAACCCTCACCACAACACACTTCGGCCGGGATGCCACTACCCGCATTTCCCGTTGGTGATAGCACAACGCCTACCACTCGCATCACAATAGCACAACCCCTATTGTGAAACCGAAGAATTTCTCACGCGTGAATTTTATAATTATAGTGCACTTCACATCCTATTGATTGATCAATCTATCTGATATAACCCATGTGTCAATATACTCATCGCAACATCACAAACCACTGATTTTCACCGGGGATAAACACCTCCCCAAACACATCCCAAAAACCATAACCACAAGCTCAAGCATAGCATGAACTCAACCAACATTTTAGATAAAACACATGGCATTATCATGGGACAAAATATCATGCATTTAATGCATAACAACAGAATAAACATCATTTAGAAAAGTATGCTCATGATCAAACAATATCAAATGTAAAAAGGTGAAAAAGCAAAAACAACACAAATCTTACCCTTGAGCTTGGATTGGCCTATCGGCTCAACCCAAACCTTTAAAAAACTTCTTCAACCTTGATAAAACATTAATATCAATTCCACTCACCAGCGATTACAAAACCAAGTTGAAACCCCTTTACCAGCTTTCTGGTTCGCCCACAATCGAGTTCAACAAATCCGGATCTTCAATCCCTACCTCTAACCAACCCAAAACAGTGGGTTTGGAGATAATTTCAACATTCTAACTTGCTGGAAAGTAGAGATTCAAATACTCGATCAAAACACCTATCGGACATATCTGATACAAGCTGTAAACACCGGAAAAAACTCAATTCGGACAATCTCCAACAAAACCCAGCATTAGATAACATCAAAACACATAGATAAACATCTAAAAACATTGACCCAACATCAGATTAACACCAGCTATCGATTCACCTCAAAATCCACCCCAAAACTCACTTTTTCCACTTCAAACTTCAACACCCAACCCAATTTCGGGATTCCCATCTTTCACCCAACATCTCAACTCAACAACCACATCAAAAAAAAAGGTAATAACATCAACAAACTCATCAATAACAGACCCTACTCGAAAATCTTACCAAAAGCTCATTTTCATCATTTTAGCTAAATTTCCTTAAGATTAACAAAAGAAAACAAAACCTTAGCATTTTAAAGAATCAAAGCATGGAAATTTCATTAAAGAACCTTACATCAGAGGAGAATCTCGTTGCTCACCCCTAATGCTAGCTATTTCCCCTTGTTTGGCAAAATTCCTTGAGAAAAACAATGAAATAAGTTTGGGTTTTAAGAAATCAAAGTAGGAGAACCATTTAGCAATAATAGATTAATAAGAAAACACTTTTACCTTGTGAAAATCAAGCTCAAAGGCTGTATGGCTGAAGATAGAAGATGAGAAAGCTTGAAAATGGTTTTTGACGTTAAATGATAATTGATAAAACCTTCTTTTAATGAAATCATAAAATCTATTTTAAAATATTTGAATAGTCAAAATAAAGGGGATAATAACCATATTGGCCTAGCCAACTTAGCTCCTTAAATATTCAATGTTTTGACTCTTTTACAAAATGGTCACCAAAACAGATTTTACAAACTTTACAATTTGGTCACTAAACCAAAATGTCATGGTTCGGAAAACATTTTTCCAAAATTGTTTTTACCAAAACTTTAAACATATTTATTAAAGATTTTAGAGATTTATTTCATATTTTTCCCAATCTCCGAGAACCACTTTCCCTGAACTCACTCACAACTCCCAACACCAGTTTTTCGGACCTCGAAACCTCACCGAATCTTCTAGACCCTAAATCGAGATGTTACAACTCTCCCCCACTTAAGAAATTTCATCCTCAAAATTTACCTGATGGAAAGAGATGCGGAAACTGACTCTTCATGTCATCTTACCTCTCCCAAGTGGCTTCTTCAACACCTCAGTATCACCACTTTACTTTGACCAGCTCAATAGATCTACCACGCAAAACCTTGCTGTCCGTAGCTAGTATCTCAATCGGTTTCTCGTCATACGACAAATCTGGATTCAATTCGATTTCCTCGACAGGCATTACATGCGATAGATCTGATCTGTAATTCCGAAGCATAGAAACATGGAATATGTCATGTATCTTCTCTAATTCCGGAGACAAACTCAATCTATAAGCCACATGGCCAACTCATCCAACGATCTCATACGGACCAATGAATCTCGGACTCAGTTTACCTTTTCTACCGAATCTCATCACTTTCTTCCATGGCGATACTTTCAAAAAGACTTTCTCACCCACGACATACTCAATCTCACGACGCTTCAAATCGACATAAGATTTCTGTCGATCGGTTGCTGCTTTCAAGAGATCACATATCAATTTCACATTCTCAGTAGTGCCCTTAAGCATAGCAAGTAAAGATACCAATTTCTGACCAGCTTCAGCCCAACAAACAGGAGTTCTACACCTCCTACCATACAAAGCCTCAAACAGTGCCATCTAAATACTAGCCTGAAAGATGTTGTTGTATGCAAACTCAACTAGCAGCAAGTGTTTCTCCCGCGAGCCCTGAAAATCAATAATACAACAACGCAACATATCCTCAAGCACTTGTATTACTCGTTCTGACTGACCATCTGATTGAGGATGATACGAGGTACTGAAATTCAACCGGCTACCTAAAGCACTATACAAGCAGTCTCAAAACCTCGATGTGAACCTCAGATCTCTATCCGATACAATTGACTTTGGTATACCATGTAATCTCACTATCTCGCGGATATACAAATCAGCCAACTTATCCAAGGAATCAATTGTGTTAACAGCTCGGAAATGTGCACACTTGGTGAGTCGATCAACTATCACCCAAACTGAATTCTTTCGCGAAGGAGTCAACGGTAAACCTGATACGAAATCCATAGTTATCCTCTCTCATTTCCATTCTGGAATCCGCAAAGGCTGTAACAATCCTGACGGAAACTGGTGTTCGGCCTTCACTCCCTGACAAAACATACAATTACTTACGAATTCAGCCACATCCTTTTTCAAACCAACCCAGAAATAATCATTCCTCAAATCTCGGTACATCTTTGTGCTACCTGGATGCATAGCAAACGAACTAGTATGTGCTTCATTCAAAATGGTGCGTCTCAAATCAACATCTTCAGGCACAACAACTCTATCTTTAAAACACAAAACATTACCATTACTGAAACTGTACTCGGTCGGTTTACCTTCTGCAATATCATGAACATGTGAAGCTAAAGAACTATCTTGCAACTGTTTCTCACGGATCAACTGTTCAAGAGATGGTTTCACCTGCAATTCTGCGATCAATCCACCATCATGCGACAAACTCAACCTAGCAAACATCGGTTGAAGCTCAACTACCACTTTCCTACTCAACGCATTAGCTACCACATTGGCTTTACCTAGATGGTACTAAATAATAAGATCATAGTCCTTCAATAACTCAACCCATCTACGCTGTCGAAGATTCAACTCTTTCTGAGACATCAAATACTTCACGCTCTTGTGATCGGTATACACTGTGCATTTCTCACCATACAAATAGTGCCTCCACACTTTCAAAGCAAACACAACATCGGCTAATTCAATATCATGCGTGGGTAGTTCTTTTCATGAGTCTTCAACTGTCTCGACGCATATGCAACAACTCTCCCATATTGCATCAATACACAACCTAAGCCTATGTACGAAGCATCACTATAAATTACATAATCTTTCCTTGTTACCGGTTGCACTAACACAAATGCTCTAGCCAAAGCATCTTTCTAACGATCAAAAGCCAACTGCCTCGCTTCTGTCCACTCGTATCTGACATCCTTTTGTAAAAAATTTGTCAACGGAGCAGCCATCATAGAAAATCCTTCTACAAACTGACGATGGTATCCCGCTAAGCCTAGGAAACTATGAACCTCAGTCACAGACTTTGGTTGCTTCCAATTCACGTCAGCTTCCACTTTCTTGGGATCAACTCTAATGCCATCCGCTGATACAACATGCCCTAGAAAGACTACATCTCTAATCCAAAACTCGCATTTGCTCAACTTCGCATACAACTGATTATCTCGCAAAGTCTTCAACACAAGTCGCAAATGTCTATCATGGTCTTTCTCAGTACGCGAATAAATCAATAAATTATCAATAAACACTACAACAAACTGATATAGGAACTCGTGAAACACACGGTTCATCATGTCCATAAACGTGGATGGTGCATTAGTCAACCCAAATGGCATTACCAGAAATTCATAATGGCCAGAACGTGTACGGAAAGCTGTCTTCGGTATGTCTTGATCCTTCACTTTCAACTGATAGTACCCTGATCTCAAGTCTATTTTCGAAAACACTGATGCATCCCGCAACTAATCAAACAAATCATCTATTCTCGGCAATGTATACTTATTCTTCACAGTTAACTTATTCAACTAACGGTAATCAATACACATACGCAAACTCCCGTCTTTCTTCTTGACAAACAACACTGGTGCACCCCAAGGTGATATACTCGGACGGATAAAACCACGATCTAATAACTCCTGAACCTGAGTCTTCAGTTCTTTCAACTCTTTCGGAGCCATCCGATACGGAGCAATCGATACAGAAGCTGAATCAGAATACAACTCAATAGCAAACTCGACTTCTCTATCCAGTGGCAAACCAAGCAGTTTTTTTGGAAACACCTCAGGAAAGTCACAAACTACTCTAATGTCTTTTGGTCAGACCTTAATCGTATACGGATTCATCACATAAGCTAGGTATGCTTGACATCCCTGATCTAACATCTTTTGAGCCTCTAAAGCAGAAACTACGTTGGATAAGAATTTAACATTCTCACCAACCACTACTACTTCATAATCATCTGAAAGTCTCAAACTCATTCGCTTAGTATCAAAATCTACCTTTGCCTTGTGTTCTACTAACCAATCCATTCCCAAAATCACATCAAACCCGCAGAACGGCAATTCCATCATGTCAACTGGAAATACGTGACCCTGAATCATCAACGGACATCTACGATACATCTTTCTGACCACAACTGTCTCACCAAACGAACTAGTCACACTCTTACCCACATCAAGAATTTCACACGGTACATCCAACTTCTTAGCATGCTCACTCAGAATATAAGAATGCGTAGAGCCAGAATCAATCAACGAAAGCAATGTCAAAGAATGTAACATGAAATTACCTGCGATAACATGGTGTCGTTCCTGCCCTCTCTATGTGCATACACTCTCGTTGGTCCGCCTCCCTCAGACTGAACTACAACTACATGTGCCACATTTCTTTGACCATTATTCTATGGCTGAAAGTTTCCTCGGCCGCGCCCACGACCTCCTTGGTACTCGACAGCTCGTGCCGGTGCCTGACCACCTTTAGCTAGCTAAGGACAATCTCGCTTGAGATGATCTTTCGATCCACACTGCCAACATGTACCATAGGTTCCCCAACACTTTCCTGGATGAGACCTACCACACTTGGTGCATTCGGGTGCATGATGAGAAAAACCTTGGCCTTGATGGCCACGTCCGGGGTTACCACCCCCACGTATATGATCAAAATTTTGCCTCTTGTCCTTTTTCCCCTTGGCACGATCGTGATTCCACTCTACAGGTCGTTTCCCTGAACTAGACCCGCCTCCTCTAGTACACAAACCAAGACTATGCTCTATATCTTTGGCTCGAGCTACTAGCACATCAAAATCTGTATAATTAATTGCCAACATATAGGTCTTCACTCCCTCGGTCAAACCATACCGAAACCTCTCACAATGTTCCTTCTCAGTGGGAACTAGCTCAGCAGCATACTGACTCAGTCTAACAAACTGAACCTCGTACTTTGAAACTGTCATGCTCCCCTTAACCAAAGCCATGAACTCACGTTTCTTCTCATCTTGATACCTCAGCCCCAAATACTTCTTCCGGAAGGCAGAGCAGAAGAAATCCCAAGTGTTATCAGCAGTAGTCATACTCGCGGTGATCGTAGTCCACCAGACATACGCGTCACCCTGAAGTAGATACTCCACACAACCAAGCTTACGTGCATCATTGCACTTCATCTAACCCAGAATTCTGGTAGTACTAGCCAACAATACCTCAGCTCCCTCGGGCAATAACCCACGATACTCTACTCCACCCAGACTACGGAGCCTCTCGATGGGTAACCCTTCCCTTTGACCATACTGCAGTGCAACCGCCTGCAACCCAACCAAAGTAGACTGAAAAGCCCCATCAATAGCCTGAATCAACGGGCTCATATCATCTCCGGCATGTCCCTGACCACCGCGAGGTTCCTCACCCTGCACATTAGCCTCACCACCTGGAGGAGGAGAAGGAGGAGGTAACTCTCCCTCTTGCGGATGCCCCGCACCCTCAATCAGATCCTCACGCGGCTCACCACCCGCCTGACCTCTTCTAGGTCTTGCCATAACAACAAATGCAATGATACAACAGATAAGACAAAAGGAAATGATTCAGGTCAGTAATGTCAAGGGTCCAAGGTGCTCAAGTATCATACATATGTTTTCCCGATAATAGTATGTGGCAATGGGTACCTTACACCGCTAGCAACCTCAACAAACAAGCATACACCATCACAACACACTTGCCTCACTTACCTTTCCAGTTGCACGACAACAAACGCAAGCCTTTCCGAAGAAAGCCTAAGCTCTGATACCAACAGATGTAATCCCCTCGACCCGGTCTAGCCACCAGACCGTATCGAGTAGGTCATACGGGACTAATTGAAGAAAAATCTGGAGATTTCCCTCCAACTACCAACCCTAAACGCGTTGATTAATATCTTTTCTAGATGCTCGATTAACCTTATGTTCAAAAACACACAACGGAAGAAAGAACAACAAAAAGAGCAACGATTCGAACAAAAGAGCAACTAGGGACCAAAATGCAAAATTAGCATAATATAATGACCTATGATGTAAATAAGGCGATCTTTGTATAATTAAACTCGTTTCATGCTTCCATGATAAAATGCAACATAAAACATGCACAAAAACATCCACAATTGAAAACAGCACCAAACCAGGACCAAAACGCAAGAAAAATAAACCTAAAGATGCTTTTAACCAACTACCAATGGCCCCCGTTTCGAAACACTAGAGGCTCGTATCAGAATAGAGCTTTACAGTGGCAAAATGTTCCGAAACGGCTTGAGATCGTTCCGGCCCCGCTTAACCCGTTTTGATACGCGTTTACGAACGCCAAGGCAAAAATGAGGGTCGTTCTGAAACTTTCGAGCCCGTTCCGGAACACCCTACTACATAAACAGCAGAACTGCAGCACCAGCATCTCCAAGGTTGTTTTCCTTGGTTCCAATCCTCACACACATCAGAGAAACATCCAGACCATCATGCATTCATCTCAACTAACCATCACACATGTACAAGATCAAGAGAAACAAAAGCATGCTCAACATACGATTAAAAGGAAAGCTTCAAGATCCAACAAAAACGGTAAAACAAGGTTCAAACAAATAACCACAAGACTTAAGGTAAGAACAAACCAATAAGGTATCCAACAACATGATCTCAACACAAGGAGTTTACAAACACTCCTAAAACATAAACAAGGTTCACCCTCATTGCCACACACACTATTATCTAAGCAAGGTCATACTTGAGCTAGAGCGGACACTTGGATCACCCCTCCTTGCACCGTTGCCTTCCAAAAGATCTACGGATCTGCATTGTTGGAAAAGAGAGCGTAAGCTATAAAGTTTAGTGAGCGGAGCTCAAAAACCAACTACAACAATGCAGTTTTAAAAAGAATCTTCATTTCAGAAACAAAAACTGTTTCTTGAAAACACTTTCACAAATCATTTCCAAATCCATTTCCTTTTCAACATGCTAACTTGAAACAAGTTTAAGCAATTGCAATAACACATGCCATAGGCACTAAACATGCATCAACCATGCATAAACCATATATGAACCATATATGCAAACCAAGCCTACCAGCTCTATAAATTTTTCACATGCTTCAAGCACAAATGCATAACTATATGAGTTTACAAAGCTCATACGAAACTAGAGCGAATGAGTATACCGGCATCATTGACACGTTGCTAGGATAAGCGGACACCTTGATCGCACAACCCCTATTAAGTAACATGGTGAAACAACCCTCACCACAACACACTTCAGCCGGGATGCCACTGCCCGCATTGCCCGTTGGTGATAGCACAACCCCTACCACTCGCATCACAATAGCACAACCCCTATTGTGAAACCAAAGAATTTCTCACGCGGATTTTATAATTATAGTGCACTTTACATCCTATTGATCGATCAATCTATCCGATATAACTCATGTGTCAATATACTCATCGCAACATCACAAACTACTGATTTTCACCGGGGATAAACACCTCCCCAAACACATCCCAAAAGCCATAACCACAAGCTCAAGCATAGCATGAACTCAACCAACATTTTAGATAAAACACATGGCATTATCATGGGACAAAACATCATGCATTTAATGCATAACAACAGATTAAACATCATTTAGAAAAGTATGCTCATGATCAAACAAGATCAAGTGTAAAAAGGTGAAAAAGCCTAAATAACACAAATCTTACCCTTGAGCTTGAATTGGCCTATCGGCTCAACCCAAACCCTTAAAACACTTCTTCAACCTTGATAAAACATTAAAATCAATTCCACTCATCAGCGATTACCAAAACCAAGCCGAAACCCCTTTCTAGCTTTCTAGTTCGCCCACAATCAGTTTAACAAATCTTGATCTTCAATTCCTGCCTCTAACCAACCCAAAACAGAGGATTTAGAGATAATTTCAACATTCTAACTTGCTGGAAAGCAGATATTCAAATACTCAATCAAAACACCTATCGAACATATCTGATACAAGCCGTAAACACCGAAAAAATTCAATTCGGACAATCTCCAGCAAAACCCAGCATTAGATAACATCAAAACACATAGATAAACATCTAAAAACATCGACCCAACATCATATTAACACCAGCTATCGATTCATCTCAAAATCCACCCCAAAACTCACTTTTTCCACTTCAAACTTCAACACCCAACCCAATGTCGAGATTCCCATCATTCACCCAACATCTCAACTCAACAACCACATCAAAACAAAGATAATAACATCAACAAACCCAGCAATAACAGACCGTACTAAAAAATCTTACCAAAAGCTCATTTTCATCAATTTTAGCCAAATTCCTTAAGATTAACACAAGAAAACAAAACCTTAGGATTTTAAAGAATCAAAGCATGGGAATTTCATTAAAGAACCTTACATCAGAGGAGAATCTCATTGCTCATCCCCAATGCTAGCTATTTCCCCTTGTTTGGCAAAATTCCTTGAGAAAAACAATGAAATAAGTTTGGGTTTTAGGAAATCAAAGTAGGAGAACCATTTAGCAATACTAGATTAATAAGAAAATACTTTTATCTTCTGAAAATCAAGCTCAAAGGCTGTTTGACTGAAGAGACAAGATGAGAAAGCTTGAAAATGGTTTTTGACGTTAAATGATAATTGATAAAACCTTCTTTTAATTAAATCATAAAATCTATTTTAAAATATTTGAATAGTCAAAATAAAGGAGATAATAACCATATTGGCCCAGCCAAATTAGCTCCTTAAAGATTCAACGTTTTGACTCTTTTACAAAATGGTCACCAAAACAGATTTTACAAACTTTACAATTTGGTCACTAAACCAAAATGTCACAGTTCGGAAAACATTTTTCCAAAATTATTTTTACCAAAACCTTAAACATATTTATTAAGGATTTTAGAGATTTATTTCATATTTTTCCCAATCTCCGAGAACCACTTTCCCTGAACTCACTCACAACTCCCAACACTGGTCTTTCGGACCTCAAAACCTCACCGGATCTTCTAGACTCTAAACCGGGATGTTACAAAACACATCTTCAACAAAAACCCAGCTATTACTAAATCAAATCATCACCCAAAACATACCCGAAAGCTTCAAAATCATCAACACACATCCACAAACCCCTTAGGAACCATTTCCAACCATTTCCAACCCCAAAACCCATATTTCCCTAACTCAAATGTTACCCATTTATTCCAATTCTTGATTTCTAGATAAACCCATCTTCTTAACATTATTTTATACTCAAAACATGATTTATAACTCATCCAAATCACTGTTTTAACTAAGTTTGCTTAAACCCTTCAAAAACCCATTTTACCCAAAATGATGGGATTTGAGAAATCATCAAGTTTTTGGAAAGGAAAAGTTACAAGCAAGATTTAAATGAAGAGAAGAGTGAAAACCAAGTTGTTTACCTCCTTGAATCCTTCAAAACAGTGAAGATTAGTAAAAATAGATGGCGACTAGGCTTTGGGAGTTTTAACGTGAAAAGGAATTTGAAAGGGAAGAAGAAAGAAAATGGATATCTCTTTTTTAATATACTATTTTATTTCCTTTTTATTTTAAAACTTTCTTTTTAACAAAAATCCTTTCTTGCCTTATTTTATTCGTTTTTATCCTTAAAAGCTCGATTTAATTTTAAAACTCTTTTATGAAACCCTTTTTTCATTTAAAGTCAACACGAACCCCAAAACTCGATTTACAAACCTTTCTCGAGTCTCGGTCCAAATTCCCAGACCCTAATCCCGAGGCATTATAGAAGCGATGACGACATTGTGAAAGATGGAATAAGAAAGTTTAAAGGTTCATTACGATTTTTTTTGAAGTAGAAAAAATAAAACATAATAAATACTTAAAATGGAGTACTAAATTTATATTCTGACTAAAGTTCATGGGCCAAATTAAAATTAATTCTTCTTGTTAACATGACATATCATCAACGAAATGTGAGACGTGGGTTACCGTATGATATGATCGTTTTGTGATTAATCAATAACATAAATGAGAAAAATATAACTTCTGAATGTTAAATGATCAAAATCAAAGAAAATTTAAAAAAAATGATGATTTGTGTACTTTACCCTAAAATTTTAAATCGGATATCCACGCAAACACATACCCATAATTAATTTTTGGAAATGGAAATGTAAGGAATCTCTTTATCTCGCTTCCATTAGATGGATCCCATTTTTCTCATGGGTAAAAAAAGATGAAATCCAAACTAAAGTTGAGAATGGAAAACCTTTAGGGGTCGTTTGGTTCACGGAATGTAAGATTACCTTTAAGAATGAGATTACCGGAATGTTACATTACTTAACATATTACCTGGAATGTTCTATAACCTTGTTTGCTTTGTTTGGCAGGAATGTAAGATTACATTGTTTGGTTGAAGGAATATAAGATAGGAAAAATGCATGTTTTACCAAATTGTCCTTGAAATATATTTTCTTTTTTAACCAACTGAAGTTTTAAGATTAAAGTCAAAATATTTACATAAAGTTCATAGAAAATATAAAAAATATAATATGATTTTTTATGAAAATTGATCCTAAATAATAAATTTAATAAAACACATACCAATAATAAAATTTGAATCAAACACATATATAAAAAACCGAAATAAAATAAAAATTTGATATATTTTTATTTTATATGCATCGTATTATTTTATAATAAGTATTAAAACCCCAAACCACTAAAAAATAAAATAGATTTATACTTTTGTAATTATATGAAAAAGGAAAAATTATTTTAAAATAACTATATTTTTTAGGGGTATTCTTGTCCAAAGGGGAGGGAATTGTCTAATACCTAAGAAACGGGAGGGAATGACATTCCTGGGAAAAGACCCAAAAATAGCTACTGTTGAGAATATTTCATTACCCCTGGGAGGGAATGCTCTTGAACCAAACGTGGGTATGTGATTCCGGAAAAGATTATTCCCCCTGGTAATGATCTTTTCCGCGAACCAAACGCCCGCATGGAACCCGAAATGTTACAAGGATTTTGTTTTTTTACATGATTAGTAGCTTTTATTTTTACCTTTTCCTTAGCGGCAAGAGGAGACTCGATTGGTATCCTATGTGAGATTTTCCTTTGATTTTTGCTGGTTTGGTGGGGGACTGAAAAGAAAAATAAAACAAAGTAAGCAAGCCTTTAGATTAGGGTAGCTACGTTTAGAGAGGTTTGGAGTACTTGATAGCATATCTAATAAGAAGACATGATTTGATTTAACTAGTGGCGAAACTTAGTGAAATAATTGAGCTTGTGGTAACTTTTTTAAATAAAGGTTTAAATTAAAAGTTTTAAAAAATTGAAGGGTTTAATTTACAAATTTTCAAAAAAATGGGACCTAATTAAATTTTTTGAAAATTTAAAAGGCTTAATGAGAATTTTTTTTTAAAATTTGAAATTTAATATGAATTTTTAAGAATTTCATATAGGTCAAATTGAATTATTCAAAAAAATCTAAGGAACTAAATTTTAAATTTCTAAAATTTTAAAGTGTCATAACCACACAAGTTTCTATTATATTCCGCTTTTAAATTTAATAGTCGGAGAAAAAGATCGAAAGGAACAACTTAAAACTTCAAGTTTAATTAGCTTAAGGTTGAAACATGGGGTGTGTTTCATTACCGAAGATCAGTTATCGACAAAGGAGCACGATAACTATTATGGAACTCAACAAGTGTCCTAGTAGAAAATCGAATGATATTTATCTTAAAAGACACGAGTTCAAATCGCTTTGTCTACAAGGTGTATGCGCATTGTCAAAGAGATAAAAATATGTATGTGTGATAATGTCTTTTTTCGAAACAAACCTTCAAGGGTCCCACTTTTTGAAACAAATTTATTAAAATGGGAAAAAATCGTTTTTCAAAAAGATTTTAAAAGTTTTTGGAGTCGCCACCTGCCACTGAGGTAGGCCGAACACCATTAAAAATTAAACTAGAGATTCATTTGAAAGGCTTCGGGAGTTGGTTACGTGTAGGGAAGGGTTAGCACCCCTATCACGCCCGGAAATTAGTACCAAAATAATTGTTGCTTTTAATGAATGGAAATTATTTAAAATTTAAAGTGAATTTAATTAGGGGTTCTTAATCGAAAATTAAAATTTAATAATACGAGCTTATTCAAATTGGCGGTTTTGAATTAATTAGGCATTTAATTAAAAAGGATGACGGTACACCAGATCAAATACTAAACCGACATCATATAAGTCTGACTGCCGTGTTAGTTTAGGGTTCGGACCCCGTACGTCACCTTTATGCATGATGCAAGCAGATAAAATATGGTGTCATGGCCTTGTTCGTTTTAATTATTTACGAGTTTACCTTTAGACGATCCGAATTAATCCGAATATTCGAGGAATATCCAATAAGCTAAGATATTTCGACCCGAATACGCGAATTAATAAGTATCTCCTTTTTATAGTTAGAATTAATTAACATGCATATTAGAGTATTGAAGGTCAAATGGATGCCAATTTAAAATGCATGTCACAAATAAATATTCGAGCAATCATAAAAAAGCTAAGCTATACACGCATTAAAACCGAGCATGTAACATATATATTACAAAACTACACTATATGCATAAAACTATATATTGGGAAAAAGTTAAATAAGATTAAATATAAAAAGCATACGATCACATATAAAATAAATAACATACATATGCCACATATTATAAATCCATTAACATAAAATTATATCAACACATAAAACGAGAACGAAAATTGAGGAAATATAAATACGAGGCAAAAAATTAAAAATGCACGAAATAGGAAAAAATCGCACTGAAAAAGGGACCGAATTTGAACTCGGGACTGACTCTAAGGACTCGAACACTAATAAAACCATTAAAAACTAATTCAATTGCAAAACGAAGGACCAAATTAAAAAGAAACGGAAATCTAAAGGGACTAAAATGGGAATTAACCCACTCGAAATTTAATTAAAACCAAATTGGTGACGAGATTAAAAGCTTTCAAAAACCTTAAGGGACCACGGTCGTAGTTTCAAAATGCGGAAGCCCCTGCACGCGTAATAACAATACGCCGAAGGACTTATTAAGGGATTGAATCATTTTTAAAACACAAAAGCCCTATAAAAGCCAACGAAAAAACAACTGAGACCCCTTTTTTAGCCTAAACTTAAATTTAAACTCAGACTTCCCCTCCCCTTTTGCTCTCCGTTGGAGTGCCGCTGCGCCGGTCGTCGCTACTCGACGGTCGATGAATTTAAACACCCTAAAACCCCTTTTTTACCTTTCAAAACCTAAAACTTAAAAACCTTTTGTTTCGCGAAATCAAAACCGAAAAAACCCTTTCTTTTTCCAAAAAAAACCCGAAGGTTTTTGAAAACCCAAAACCTAAAACAAAGATCTCTGTTGGTTAGCATCCCCTCCGTCTCACCATGCGCAACCCCTGGAAGGTTGGAAGGCTTATCGTCAAGGAGGGAGAGCGAACCGACGCGAAGGTAGAAACCCTAACTCTATTATTTTTTATGCTTCGAAATGAAAAATAGGAAGACGATGGTCTGGAGCTGAAGAAACTCGAACTCACGCGTGTGGAAAGTTGAAGGATCGTGTGTGCCGGAGTTGGAGAGCCGGGCGTGGTCCGCACGCGCGGTGGACGTGATCTCGGCTGTCCGATGCTTTCCCGGTCCAAGGGCTATGGTTGATGCGGCGCCTGAGGAACAGGTGGCCAGCTAGGGTTTCCGTCTAAAGTTTGATATGGACCGTCAGATCTAAATTAGATCTGACGGTGGAGAAGTAGCTGCGCAAGAACAAAGAGACTATCAGATTAGGGTTTTTTTAGTTAGGTTGGGCCCAAACGAGCCTTATTTATTTTTTGGGCTTTTTTTAATATTTGTAAGTGGACTTTATTATTAATGAACTTGGGCTTGTATTGTTTAATTGGGCATATACACTATTAGTTTTTATATTTTCAGATTTTTTTCGAGACACTAACAACAACAACAACAACAATGATGATGATGATGGTGATGATGATGTAAAAACACTAATAATACTAGTAATAATAATAATAATAATAGTGACAATGATAATGTTATGAATAATAATAATAGTAATAAGAGGATACAATGATGATAATAATAATAATAATAATAATAATAATAATAATAATAATAATAATAATAATAATAATAATAATAATAATAATAATAATAAGTAGATAGTAATATGATAATAATAATAATAATAATAGTAATAATAGATAGTAACATAATAAGATAACATAATATATATTAGTAATTAATTATTATTTTTTATTTTTTATTCAAACAAAAAACAATAGCATCACGCGCGGGCGCGCACCCACATATATATTAGTAATAATATTTATCTTTTTGTTTGTTTTGTTTTTGTTTTTGTTTTTTTAATCATACAATATATATAACTAAGAAAAGTAACAAAGCCTAATATTTTTAGAAAACGTAAAAATGAGTTAACACGCCGGACAAAATTGGTGATTACAGTATGAACAGATATTACCTTGTAATCACCTTTAAGCTTTTAAAAAACTAGGTTGAAACTTCAATACATTTGTCGCGACCGTTTCTGAGACTCGTTTGTAGAAAAACAGCCTGACGATTAGGGTTTAAGAAATCAAGTTTTTTTTTCATTTTAATTTGATCTTGAAATTAGGGGTTTTTTTCCATTTCAATCAAATTTCCTTTAATTTCTTTAAAAAAAATTTGGAGTCGCCATCGATCACTTTGGTAGACCGGACACCATAAAAAGCGGACCAGAGATTCTTTTAATAAAATTCGGGTTTGGGAGTCGGTTACATATAGGGAAGGGTTAGCACCCCTACAAACGCCCGTTATCGGTACCTTATTAATTCCACGTGGCATTTTGGCATTTCGAACATTAATCTGAATTTAATTAAGTCTTTTAATTGTAAAATGGATTTTATTCTAAATGAGAATATCCTTTTGGAAGAAAATACATTTTGGACGAATATAAGCTATGAAACGTTCAATTACATTAGGACACTTCAATTTATATTCAAAATGTATCTCAACACAAAAGATTTAATGCATGAAAATTTATTTCGTTGTTCATTTTAAGTAAACCCTAATTAGGTTTCATTAATTAAATTAATTAGAAGTCTAAGAATATTATTAATTTTTGGAATTAAATGGTAACTTCAAAGTAATTTAGACACTACCTTTAATGGGTCCAAAAGTAATAATATTCCTATTTTAAAATGACACTAATTGTTTATCCTATTTTTTAATTTTATTTAAACTAACCATGCGCAATTTCCATTTTCTAAATTTAAATGACATATTAAATATTTCACAAAAATACTCCCTTGATTCACATCTCATTGCAACGAGACACTAATCAAATTACAGTATTAAAGTGTTTATTTAATACTCATTTATTTTCTAAAATGATCACACATATCGAATTAATTAAATTTAATTAAAGAACTTAGTCTTAAAAGGCTCTAATTTTAATATATTAGGTGACAAAATTATCTAATTAATAAAATTACATGCTCGATTTAAAGTATGCAAACAAGTAAATAATTAAATAAATAAATCAAAGCTGAAAATGGACTAAACTGTATTAAATTGAAAACTAAATGCCCGAATTACAATAGCTAAGTAACCAAATTGAATTGTTATTCAAGAATCTAGGGACAAAAACTCTAATTAACCCGAAAGGCGAAACGCGTGGATCCCCTATCCGACCCGATTCTTGGCGCGCGGATTCTTCTCATTAGGAACCCTTCTTTGCTGGACGAACTCTTCTCATTAAGAGTTATTCTTTGCTGGCGAACTATTCTCATTAGGAGTTCTTCTTTGTTGTGGCAGATTCTTCTCATTAGGAATCATTCTTTGCTAGCGAACTCTTCTCATTATGAGCTCTTCTTTGCTGGCGAACTCTTCTCATTAGGAGTTCTTCTTTGCTGGGGAGAACTCTTCTCATTAGGAATCCTTCTTTGCTGGGCGAAATCTTCTCATTAGAAGCTCTTCTTTGTTGGGGGCGTATTCTTCTCATTAGGAATCCTTCTTTGCTGGGCGAACTCTTCTCATTAGGAGCTCTATCTTTGTTGGGACGAATTCTTCTCATTAGGAATCCTTCTTTGCCGGGGGCAGACTCTTCTCATTCTGAATCCTACTTTGCTAGGCGAACTCTTCTCATTAGGAGTTCTTCTTTGCTGGGCGAACTTTTCTCATTAGAGCTCGTCATTCATGAAAAAGGAAATATCATCAATTAATAAAGATTCTTCTTGGTGTAATATGAAATATCTCTAAAGTCTCTGATTCTCTACTTATAGAGTATTGATCTTTCGATCTGAAACTCGTATTAGATCTCTTGTTGCTTTCTTTATTGGTCTATCTTTTTCTATACTCGGAAATCTCATTACTAGTTAAACTGCGAATCTTCTTCATTTGAGCTCAAAGTCGATCCATCTTGTTTTTCATTCTCTCTTTTAACTGGAAACCCAAAAGGTTAATACCTTTTTCGGGATCCGCCTCTTCAAACAGATTGCTGAGATTCGCTTAAACATGTTGAAATGTTTATCGAGATCCGTCTCTATAAACGAAATGTCTCCGCCTCTATAAACGAAGTGTCTTGAGATTCGTCTCTGTAAACGGTATATCTTTAAGGTTCGCCTCTGTAAACAGAATGTCTCGAGATCCGTCTCAATAAACGGTATGTCACCACCTCTGTAAACGGAATGAATTAAGATCCGTCCTTATAAACGAAATATCTCTGCCTTTGTAAACGGAATGTCTTCAGATCCGCCTCTACAAACGAGATGCCTTGAGATTCGCCTCTGTAAACGGCATGTCTTCAAATCTGTCCCTATAAATTGAATGTCTTGAGTCTCGAAAAAAGAGTCGAAACCTGCAAAAGAAATATCATCTATTAGTAAGAATTCAAATTGGAGTAGTATGAGACATATTCAATTCCCATTTTGAAGCACTGAGATCTTTAGAGTCACTGCTTTCTGTCAAAGGTATCTCCTTCTTTCAATATGAAACTCATATCAAGTCTCTTGTTTCTTTCTATATAAGTCCGTCTCTTTTTAGTGTATGTGACTTAATCCTAAGGCTAGTATTTTTCGTGCTTCTCTCTTGGTAGCATGAGCCATTTTGTTTTCCTTTCCTTTCTCTTCTGTTTTCCTTTTCGTTTTAAACTGAGGCCCCAGAAGATTATTATCTTTGTCAATACCATGCCCCAACCGTCTAACTGTGACACCATCCAAAAAGTTCTCATCATTTTCGAAAGTGCCTATCTAAAGAACTTAACATCATGCATGTTGTCACTAAATTTTCACCCTCTTCTATTATTATTATTATTATTATTATTATTATTATTATTATTATTATTATTATTATTATTGACTATTTTATTATAGTTAAAACCCAAAAAAATTGCAAAAAGGAGCCCATCTAAATTAAATAAATGCCTACTAATAATAAAGCCCACAATTTTATATGATGAAAAAACCACCTTAAAATAATAATAAGAAGACCATTTTTTATAAATGCCCCTCCCAAAAAATATAAAAAAAAAACCAATAAAAGAGCCCATCTAAATTAAATAAATGGCAACAAATAAAAAAACCATTTTGTAAATAATAAGGACCCATTTAAATAACGCCCATTCCAAAAATAAATTAAAATTTCTTAATTTAATGGGCCCAAATTAACCCATTTATTCTTCTTTGTGCAGGTTTAACAAGAGCCATTGGATCCAGGGAAGGAAGATCAAAGGGCTAGGATTGAATTCAAAAAAAGGAAGGAAAGAACCACCCACGCGTCTGGTGCGTGAGCACCACGCGCTCGGGGTGATTCCCCTAAAAACTGCTCCAGCTTAGTTTGAAGCTGCTGGTCGTAGCTTCTTCGGCCGCTGCCGCGGCTGTGAGCGCCGACCGACTCTTCTCAAGTTCGCCGTGCCAACGCCGCTGCCGCCACGTCCCCTCACCACCGACCACCTGCAAAAAGCGGTAAAATGTGGTCAAATCCTACTCGAATTTAGAGAAATTTTCATCTGAAAATCCCTATATTCGAGCCATTTTATCTGTAAAATCATAAATAGGCTGAATTTATGTGTTAGCTTGAGATTATGGGTTTAAAAACGGATTTTGGGGAAGAAATCAAGGATTTGTGCTTTGAAACCAAGCATTCTTGCACCTATAAAAAACCCCTTTTCACTTGTTCAAGACACAAAAAATCATCCGAAAATCACCTCTGAAAAACCTCTGAAAATTGCTGGAAAATTTTCAAGTTTGGAATAGCTTTGGTTAGAATTTTTGGGTTGGAAGCAAGCTTTTTCTTCGGTGGCGATTAGAGCTGGTTCGAGTGGAGAAAGTTCGTGGTTTCTACTCTTTCGGTAATTTCTTTTTCCTTTTCTTTGTTTTTAATTGTAACAGCCGTGTTTTGGGGCTAGGAGTTAGTCGGGTTAGTGGTCCGAGTCGGTGAAAATTAAGTTAAATCAATTTGGCCTAAGCTTGACCTAATTGGGTTTTAAAATAAAAAGGAGGGATCAATGCGGTGATTTGACCCAAATGTTTTAAAAGCTAGACAACTTTTAGAATTTTAAAAGAGAACAAAAAGGAAAAATCATCATCTTCTCTCCCCTCTCCCCTCTTCCAACGTGGGAAAGCTTTCAAAAACCCAAAATCACTATTCCATTAAATTTCATCTTCATCTTAAGGCCATTTTCAAAGGTAAGCATATTTTTGAACCCTCCTCTTCATTCTCTATCCATACATAGTTGTAGATTTTCAAACTATGAACTTTTGAAAATTAGGGCTTGATGAAAGTTTGGGTTTTTATAGAGATTTTCAATTTATTTTGAAATATAAAGTTGGGTTTTAGTTTATTTACCTTAAACTGTACATAATATGTTAAAATGGAGGATTTTGGGTGAAAACCCAAAATGGGTTCTTGTGGCAAATTTTAAAGTGTCAAAAACTTGATTTTGGGTGAGTTTTAAGGTGAAATTGGAGGGCTGATGGTTTAAGTATATTAGGATGGTGTTTTGGGACCTTTTGGGTGTCATTTGGATGTTTGAAAATGGAATTTTCAACTAGGTTTTGAAGGAGCACGAAAATGGGTATTTTGGGTATGGTTTGTGTTGGAATTTGAGGGTTGATGTTAGGATAATGGTTGGGGGTTGTTTTGGAAGCATTTGGGGATGTTAAATGTGTTGAAATCACAAGTTTTGGGCTGGGTATAAGGGCTGCTTGTAATGCCCCGGTTTTGGGCTCAGAAGTTTTGGGCATTGACCGGTTCGGTCAAAGTGCTGATCGAATATAAAAGAGTGAATTTAGGAAAGCCTAGTTCGGGTTGCATTAAAAATATGGAAAAATGTCCTAAAATCATCTTTTAATATAATTAAGTGAACTGTGAAATCAATTTTGGAAAATGAGGTTCGTAAGATTGACATTTTGGCTAGTAAACATGCATTCACAAGCATTGCACATACATGAAAACCAACCCTTAGCTTAGCATGCTAAGAAAACCACTTTTAAACTTCCAAACACAACCGAAATCACCTCCAAACACTTCCAAAACTTAACCCAGCCAAGATCCATCACTTCTAACCACTTTTAAACATCAATTAACATCCAAAATAATCACAAACACGTCCTTATACCTCCAGGTATAACAGATCACCAAAACACTCCAAAAACAACCAAAAACTCAAGCAAAACTTAGGAAATTCAACCTATCCGGGATTGCATTAATTAAACCTCAACTTCTAATCAATTTAGCATTCATTTAACATCATTTTGACACTTCAAAACCCTGCTTAAACAGATCATACGAAAATTCCACCAAAATCACCAAATCTTGCATTTTAGCCAAAATCAAGATTTCAATTGAAAAGCCTTTAACAAATCATAAATCAAGGATTGAGAACTTGGGAATTTCAATAAAGAACTTGAAGTTCAGAGGAGAAGGACGTTCTTACCTCCAAACTTGAGTTTCTCCTTTTTAGAGCCAAAAAGCTTGATGAAACAACTTGCAAATTGAGAGGTTTTGTTGATGAGATGATTAGGAATCAAATGAGAGTTGAAATGAGTGATTTAGATTGACAAAATCAAAGAAGAAAATCTGGAGAATGTGTTCGGGTTGAGAGAAAATGAGAGAAAAGGAAAATTGAGAGAAAATAGAAAAGTTAGTTATAAAATGATAAAATGATTTCCCTCCACATTTCATAAACTTTAAAATCAGAATAAAGCCTTAAAATATCTTAGAAAAATCTGGAGAAACTCTTTTTGGAATATTAGCTCCTTAAAGATTCAAAGTTTCAATCCTTTATAAAACTGTCACCGAACTTTCAAAAATTACATTTTGGTCACTAGCCAAAATGTCAACCTTACGAACCTCATTTTCCAAAATTGATTTCACAGTTCACTTAATTATATTAAAAGATGATTTTAGGACATTTTTCCATATTTTTAATGCAACCCGAACTAGGCTTTCCTAAATTCACTCTTTTATATTCGATCAGCACTTTGACCGAACCGGTCAACGCCCAAAACTTCTGAGTCCAAAACCGGGGCGTTACACTGCTCGGGTTTGGTGTTTTGGGGGGTTGTTCATGACTTGAATTATTGTGGTTGTTGCTTGAATGGTGTTTCGGGTTTGCTACATTAATGGGTGAATTGATTTGAAGTTGTTTTGCTTGTGTTGAGGTGATTAGAAGCGAGATTTTGTGTTGGTGAAGCCTCGAGAACAAATCCGGAAATTTGAAGGTGTTGGTTGCTTGGTGTTGAGCTTGGAAATGAAGGTGAGTGGTTAAAATGTTTTAAATGGTTTTGAGCAATTGGTTCAAGCATGTGGACTAGGTTGGGATTGGTAGACCCACCTAGAGTTGGGATTAGGGTGGTAGCCTAATCCCAAGCTTCGATTAGAGACTTTGGTTGCACTCTTTAATGGTTGATTATGCCTCTTGATTAATTGTGATTGTGATGTTATGTATAATGTGATATACATGTATATTGAGGCTTGGATTGATGCATTGTCATATGCATGTTGATGATAGGTATGATGTGGATATACATATGAACGAAATATGATATGATATTTGTATTAATGATATACATGTAGTGTTGACATGTGAAATGATATTATGAGGTGGTTGCATGATCCGAGAATCATGGTGAGTACATGCTAGGCATGGAAATGTGGTTTGTGCATGACGGTAAGTCATGGTGAGTACGTGCTAAGCACGGAAGTTGTTATGAAACGATATTGTGAAAGATTAATGAAATGTGTAGTATTGGCACTAGTATGCTTGGGTACAAATGATCGATCATTAGGATGTTTAGTGTGCACACGTGAGTCAAAATGCGCGCGTGGTCTTGATGATGGTAGTCATCAAGATGGAGTACGGGTTCGCCCAGAAATCTTCTTATATATTCGTCGGTGATGAGTGGAATCCCATCGACGGCGTGAGGATGAGTGGAATCCCCTCCGCGTGAAACGAGGCGTGAGGATGAGTGGAATCCCCTCCGTGTGAACGGTGATGAGTGTAATCCCACCGTCGGGTAATGGTTGTGTTGTTGGATGTGAATTCCAACGGTTATCCGTGTATTCGAGTCATAGCTAGGTGCCAATACGGATTGTGGACTGTGCTACTCATATGTTGAATATATGTGTTTTCCCTATGCGTGGTTGGACTTGTTGAGCATGACATGGCATTGATATTATGTTCATGCATCATTGTATTTTGGCTCTTGCGGTTCGAAGGTAAGAACTCATACATTCTACCTTGGTTGTATGCTCGTGCTTGGACCCTGCATTGTCGAGGTTTGTTTTATGAGATACCCTCACTAAGTTTTTATGCTTACGCTCCTTTTTGTTCGACAATGCAGATCAGTAGCTTGTGGGTGGCAAGGGCAAGGAAAGGCCTCCAAGTGTCGCTTTTGGTTAGCTCAAGTATGATCTTTAAATTGTAGATTGTAATAGTCAAGCAATGTGATAGGTGTTGTTGATTTGTGCTATTGTTGGTTGTTTAGGAGCATGTTTAGACTCCTTAATTATGTTGTTTTTTATTGGCTTGTTGATGCCATGTTTGGATTGTAAACCATGTCTAAATTGCTTACCATGTGTGTTGGCCATGTGCCTTGTGAGAATGCCTAAGTGTATGGATGTTGAAGCATGAGACCTTAAGTGCTTGTTTGCCTTCTTTTGGATGAATGCATGAATTCCTTGGTTGATTGAGGTATGCTCATGTTGCGTGTCATGTATGGCTAGATCATGGTTAATAGATGTTGTATGAATGCTTGATTGGGTCTAGGGAGGTCTTAAATCGCATCTAGGTTCGAGTCTTGTATGTTTTTGCTGAAATTGGGAGACTTGTAGTGCAGGGCGTATCGATACGCCTAAGGGCCGTATTGATACGGTCTTGCCTTCAGGACTCCCTTTTGGCTGGGCGTATCGATACACGAGGGTGTATCGATACGGTAAATGCTCACTGGAATTCTGAGATTTTGGTGAGTTATTACCGTATCGGTACGGTGTCTTAGCGTATCGGTACGAGTTTATCTCGTTGACCATGAGATGTTGACTGGGAAGGGCCTATCGATACGCTCAAGGGCTGTATCGATACGGTCTTCCTGTGTTGACTGTTGGGTGTTGACTTTGGTCAAGGCGTATCGATACCCTTGACAGGTGTATCGATACGGCCTGCTTAATTACAGAAAATGGGCTGTTTTAAAGGTGATGTCTTGAATGATCGTTTTTAAATTACTCTTGTTTTTGCTGACGTGTTTCACATAGGATATGGTAATGCATTTAGACAAGATAAATAAAAGAAATTTTCTAGGGTTGCTAACCGAGGTGGGACCTTAACGGGTTTCGCGTCGGTTTTCCCCGTGTAGCCTACTCGAACCGGTCAGCCGACCAGACCGGGGCGAGGGGGTTACATTAATTTTATTTTCTTGGTTGAATTTTTATTTGTTCATGTTCTTAGGTTCCAATTCAGATTAGAGGATCGAAGTTGGTAATAATTTCCGTTCTTTATAATGTTCTTTTTTTTGTTTTAATCCTTTAGATTCTTAAATAAAATAAAATGTTATTTGTTGAAAAATTGTGAACTTAAAAAATGAAATGTTGGTCATTTGATCCATTTGAGTAGATAGGTGAAGAATAAAAAATATTTGCTGTTACGAATTTAAGATTAGTGGCTAGATTTGAAAAAATAAAATTAGGTTTAAAATAATAAAGTTTTAATAATATGAGGGTTTTTTAGGAATAAAATGAGTGTTTTTTTAAATAAAAATAAAAATGTTAAAAAGTTAGAAATAAAAAAGTTTTCTTAAGAAATTTAAATAGTTTAAAATTAGGGATTCTTGATAATTTCTTTTTATAATAAAGGTGGGTTTTCTTTAAAAAAAAATAATAAGGGTTTTAGAAAATAAAATATAAAAAAATTTAAAAATTTTGAAAAGAAAAGATTTATAAGGACATGATAGAACAATAAGAAGTTTGAAAAAAAATGTTTTAAAAAAATATATATAAAGTTTTGATTTTGGAAATAAAGGTTTTAAAAGAAAAACTAGAAACTGATAAATAGTTTAAGAAATTCGAAAAATGGTGGAAAAAGATTTTTTTTTAAAAAATTAAATAAAACTTTTAAATAAAATGGGATATAAAATATAAAACATAAAAACTAAAAAAGGTAAAAAAAATGTAAAAAAGAAAAGAAGAGCCTTTGTTTTAAGAAGTAAAAAAGAAATAAAGATTTTTTTTAAAAAAATAATAAAAAGGAAAAAAAACACAAAAAGAAAAATAACAAGTTGTTTGCTTGTTTTTTAGAAATAGGTTAAAACTTATGATTGGATTCTAAAGCTTAGATAGGGACGCGTTTGTTGAAAACTTTACTTCACAAAAATAAAATACACTTAAGCAAACTTAAACTTTTAATTAGGAATAAAAGACTTAGACATTTTTTTAGGATTTTTAAATAATCGAACTTAGAATAAACATAAAATGCTCAACGCACTAAATTTCCTTGTTGCTTCAAAAGTGAAAATAATTCAATGTGGTGTCTTATCAAACGGGAATGACGGGTTAGTGCCAGAAATGTTGGCAGTGATTAAAGTTCATCTTCCGGGCGATAAGGCCGTTAAAATAGACTAATATTCTTTAAACGAAAAAGTAAAGTCGAACCTTTTTGAACTTGCAAATTCCAATTTTGAAAGCGATTTTAAAACCAATTAGGTACCAATTTTGGGCGTCGTGGGGTAGCTAACCCTTCCCCACGCATAACCGACCCCAAACCTGTTTTTCTGATTTTCGCAGACCAAAATCGTTGTTTTATTAAAATAACCCTATTTTTAAAAGTGATCCAATCACACTTTTCAAAAAGATTGGTGGTGACTCTGTGTTTTTAAAAAGTTGTTTTCCAAAAAGTTGAAGCCTCCTTAAAAAGGGTTGCGACAGCTTGGCGACTCCGCTGGGGGCATGTTTTTGTTTTTTAAAATAAAAACAAAAGAGGGCCAGGCAACAAATTGGTTTTAAATGGTTTTCAAAAAAATGTTTTTTTTAATATGAAATTTGCAAGTTCATAATAGGTTCAATTTATTTGTCCGTTTAAGTGAATATAATTCTATTTTACGCATCTAAGACTTAATTCCAAGCTCTATTCCCGAGCTTTGCTCCGTTCGTTTGAGCGGGGGGAAATACGCTCTACTCATGTAAGAATATTGATTCTTCGTATGAGCCTAGCAAGTACCTTCGGGACTCATTCCCTCATCTTCGTAAGGATATTGATTATTCGAGAAGGCATCGGTGGTGAGTCCTCCTGAGTTGAACTCGATTCGTTTGATACCTATAATGGGTGATAATCGAGAGCCTTGCTACCCTTAGTAGGGGACAACAAGGACAACTCGAGTACCCTTTTAGAACCAAGCCAAGTTTGAGAATTTAGAGCCTACCCAAATAGAGCCATGTGGAAAGCCTAAGGCGTTGAGTCGCAGAAATAATCCGTGGAGACATGTCTTGAAATGTTGGAATGCCAGCCCAGAATTGTTATGCAATTGAGTTATTTTGGATCTTTTAGGTTTAGTTTCTATTTTCTTTAAAAGATTACTAACCTTTTTGTGTGTGAGTTTTGTTTTGTTTTTGTATCATATTACTAACCTTTTGTGTGTGAGTTTCATTTTGTTTTATTTATTGCATGCATCCCATATCTAGAGGGGGTCGATTTAAAAGCATGTTGCTCCATCAGAGAAAGCTTCTGCCATGGATGGAAGGTGCCTAAAGGAGGAAGACAACGCGCAAACAATGAGAATTTTTCAAATGGTCACGCGGAGGAAACATCGAAGTATGCTCACATCAACACCAAGCAGAATACCAAAAGTCACAAGAGCAATAGAACCACTTCGACGGTACAACCAAGCAAATTTTGAAAAATGATCATTGGTCTACTCGACTTAGGGGCAACGTCAAAAGGACCCAGGAGTGAGACATGTTCGATAAGAGCATCACATGCTAAATTGAAGATGTAGCTAAGCATGTGACGTCAAGAAGCTACATTTCTTCTCCCCGCGTCAGATCGACAAGGTGGGACCGAGGCTTCAAAGGTTGATTGAAGAAATGAGTGCTTAGACCGATACATATTCGTAGGACCTTCGTCATCCAATGGAAGCTTCATCTAGATGGAATTGATGGCCATTCGACTACATTCATGCGTTCGCACTGTTTTGTTTGCTTTTGTGAATTTGTTTGTACATACATACATTTGCATCCATTCATTTTTGTTTGCATTAAATAATGTTTTGATCATCACATTCATACATGTGTAATAAAAAAGAGTAATTTTGGGAAATTTCATTTAAGTAGTAAAAGATACCGCGCAAACACGACTCGAGACATGAACACTGAGGAAATATTGACGACTCTGGAAGAAAATCAGAAGAGCATCCATGATAAGTTTTAGAAAATGGTAAATAACCTAAAGAGAGAGATTGAGATATCACACCGGAAAATAGTCAGCCAAATCGCAGCCATGTTTGGGTTCAAAAACCCAAAAGTGACAGAATGCACCAACACCTTCCTAGGGATGGCTTTCGTACAAAATGAAGAGGCTTCACCCCATTTTATAGAATCTTCTGCCCGTACTGAAGACAACACTGGCGATGTTCGCAACCCCGAGAAGCCTGACCTCAATGAAGAAACTGACATGGCAAAGGTCGAGAAGAAATGGGAAGACCACTACAAGAAGTTGGTGGAAATGTTTAAAGTTTATCAAGAAGGAAGCATTTATGGTGGCAAGGATGCCAGAGACTTAAGTCTAGTTTTGAACTTGTTGGCACCTCCAAAGTTCAAGGCCCCTGACTTCAAGAAGTATAATGGAACCACATGCCCATTGACGCATTTGACCATGTATTGTAGGAAAATGTCACCGCACATGGAAAATGAGAAATTATTGATTCATTGATTCCAAGATAGTTTATTTGGGTCTGCTATCCGATGGTATGCTCAACTGAGTCGAGTCAACATACACACTTGGAAAGATCTGTCAAAAGCTTTCCTCAAACAGTACGAGTATGTAACAGATATGGCCCCAAGCAGGATTGTGCTACAGAATATGGAACAAAAGCCCAATGAGAGCTTCCTCCAGTATGCCCAGAGATGGCAAGATGTGGCAGCCTAAGTTCAACCTCCACTGTCGGAAAATGAGGTTACTCCAATGTTTGTGGAGACTTTAAATGAACCTTTATATGACTACATGTTAAATCACATCACCGAATGTTTCGCAGACATGGTCATGAACGGAGAGTTGACATTGGCAGTCATCAGAAATGGAAGACTCAAGAGAGAAGAAGATGACAAGGACGAGCGCATTTAGAGTTTTGTCACGAAGTCGTTGGAGGCAAGATTTGTCGGGATTCATGCTTTCATGGAATAAAACTTAATTTTCTCTAGACAGTTGGGATCATGCTTAGAACCAACCCTCTTGCTTTTTCCCACGAGCATTAGGGATCTTTTGTAAGGGCTTCAATGTCAGTTTACTTGTTTAAAGATGCATTCTTTTCAAGTGGTAAATGTTTCTCATTTTTGTCTTTTTCCCTCCTTTGCATTTTTATCCATTTTTTTCAAGCATGAATTTCTTTTGCAGAGTCCCTATTATTGATTGTATGAATGATTCATGAATCTAATCCCGAGATAGAGGGGTAAAATGTGTGTTCAGGATTAATGGGGAAATCCCATATATAGATTATGAGTGTATTTTCCTCTCAAACATTGCTGTTAGGGACCTTGAATGAAGTGATAACTCTAAAACATCTACCAACTAAAGATTGCTTTTCTTCGACAGTATTTGTGTGTGAAATGACATTTGACATTCCTTCATTTCCTTTCACGAATAAGAAAAATCCATTTGTTGTCCCCCCTTTGAGCCTGATATTATTTTTCTTGTGATTTAACCCTAACCAATGATCACTCCCCACACCCACACCGGGGGCAAAGAAAATGAAAAACTGTTTGAAAGAAAAATGTTAGATTAACTTGAATCTCCTAAAACCATAAATGAAAAGGACACAAAAATAAAAAAACAAGAAAAGAAAAAGAAGAAAGAAGAAGGAAAAGGAAAAAAAGAAAATAAAGAAGAAAAAGAAAGGAAAAAGAAGAAAGAAGAAAGAAGATAAGAGAAGAGAAGAAGAAAAAAAGAAAAAAGAAAGTTGAAGAGTGAAGGAAAATTTGAAACAAATCCTTCAAATGAGACATAAAAAGGAAATGAACTCTAGGGTGAAAACCTAAAATGGGCAGTCTAGAGTGATCCAAAGAATAAAAAAAGAAAAAACAGAGATTTCATCAGGAAAGTTGATCCTTGGTTTAATCACCCTTAAAATATGAATTTGAGCCTTTATATCCTTTCTTTAACAACCCGAGCCTAGCCTACATTACAATCCTTAAAAGACCATTTGGATCACACATGGATATTTGAGAAAAGTAGTTCGTCTTCAAAACACATTCTGCCTAATTGAGTTAACATTTCTTTAGGGACTTCGAGCTTCTAATATCTGATTGAGTTTAGAAAAGTGGGAAAATTTAAATTTGGGGAGTGTGTAAGTAAAAGAGAGTCACCAAAAAGTGGGGCACTATCCAGGTTGATGGATTCTTGAATCATTCATGCTTTGAATTTTTGGGCATCTGACTTTGCCCTAATCTTGTGTTTGCCATGACTATTTTCGTAAGATTCCCATTTTTAGCCTTTTCTTGTGTTTGTTATGACTTTTTCCTTTGAACTATCATTTCTAACCTTTTCTTGCATCTTACAAGTAGGCTGAAATAGATTCATGAAAAGAAAAAGATTTCTTGGTATTGATCTCAACTGTAGGAGACCATGAACGAATGTTTTCATCTCTTCAAAAAGCAATTGAAGCTTAGTTTGAATGGGGGCATCGCCTTGCATGAGAAGGTAAAAAAGAAAAAGAAGAAGAACATGCGTTGAAGAGTTTGAAGTGAGTCGTGTTGTCATGTAAGATCCACATATAAGATGAAAAAACTCAGAAGCATGAAAAGAGATAAAGTTGCACTTGATAAGCAAATGATGCCATCAGATTGGGGTAATCTACAGGCTTTCAGTATTAATAGGCGTGAGAAAAAAAGATTGAAGCGCCAACATCATTCGAAGATATTCAAGGTGGAAATAAGCTTTCACATGCAAACAATTTAAGATGTCCTGCAGGGGCAAGAATTTGAGAATTCACAAGAAGCATTGAAGATGCTTGATAAGGGGCATATGAAGACTTGAAGTATTCAAGACCACACAAGGAAGCCTTTCACTCAACATTGATTTATCAACTACAACGATAGTAGATCTTGAGACATTTTCCTACGAAGATTGAATGTTTTCAATGAAGCAAAGAGACATAAAGAATGAAAATGGCGAAGCAATGACAATCGAAGGAGTTTATCCTTCCAGCCAAGAGTACAAGATCACTGGATTAAGTGAGCAAAGATCGGATGTTTTTCATGAGTCGGAAAATACAGAGAGGAAGTACAAATGCTTATCTCGATTTAAGTGAGTAAACATGTGGAAAAATCAATTTTGAGAAAAAGAATTCAAAAGGCAAAAGAAATGAGACATGCATTCATGTTTTAGGCATCCTTAGGGGCATGCACATCATAATTGCATTAAATATTGTATTTTTCAGGTACACGAAGGACCTTTCAGCAAAAGAACATGCCTATCTGTTCGGGTGTTTAGAGAATGGAACCCACTTATTCATCTAAGCGTAAGGTAGATGAAACATTTTTTGGAACCTGCTTATTCATCCGAGTATGATGAGGATGGAACCCCTTTTAGAGCCTGCTTATTCATCCAAGCATAAGGTGGATGAAACACTTTTTGAAACCTTCTTATTCATCCGAGCATGAGGAGGATGGAACCACTTTTTGGAAACTGATTATTCATCCAAGCATGAGGAGGATGGAACCACTTTTTTGGAACCTGCTTATTCATCCGAGCATGAGGATGATGGAACCACTTTTTGGAGTCCTCTTATTCATCCAAGCATAAGGAGGATGAACTTTTTCAGAAAATTCGCTTATCCGTTTAGGCGTAAGGAGAATGGAGTTCGCTTATTCATCAAAGCATAAGGAGGGTGAAATTTTTTAGAAGATTGCTTATTCATCCAAGCACAAGGAGGATGAAATTTTTTAAAAGATTTGCTTATCCATTCAGGCGTAAGGAGAATGGAGTTCGCTTATTCATCCAAGAACAAGAAGGATGAAATTTTTTGAAGATTGTTTGCTTATTCATCCAAGCATAAGGAGGATGAAATTTTTCGAAGTCTATTTGTTTATTCATCCCAGCATAAGGAAGATGGAGTTTTCAGAAGAATCAACCTATCTATTTGAGTGTGGAATCCAGCTCAGCTATTCATGAATTTGGGAGAATAGAACCCAGCTCAGCTATTCGAGCATAAGGAGAATATAATCACCCAATCCGTTCGGGAGTTTGGAGAATGGAATCCGCTCATCTATTCGGGAAAAAGGAGAATAGAACCAGCCTATCCGTTCGGGCATTTAGAGAATGGAATTCACTCATCTATTCGGGTGTCTGAAGAATAGAACATGCTTATCCGTTCGGGCAACAAGAGAATGGAACCAACCAGTAAATCAGTGAAAATCAGTGTCTTTTGGTTTTTGCTCTATCCCTGCGTAACACCCGGGTTTGGGGGGTCGGGTGAAAATAATATTAAAATAATGTTTTGGGTTTCGGTTTCATAATTAAAATAATAAAATATTTCAATGAGCTTCGTTTTTGCAAAATAATTAAAAAGTATGTTGGGCCTATCTTCTAAGTCCAATTCCATGGATTTTAGGAGATGAGAGTTTTAGCCATTCATTAATGGCATTATGGTAAATAAGTGGTCTTCCAAATTATAAACCCATTTTTATTTTAAATGAGCTTATTCATCATCTTCTCCCCCCTTCTTTCCCCAAATCTCACGACATGTGAGCTCTCTCCCTAAGGGTTACTATTCCATCACCATTCTTCTTTATCTTGGGTGATTTTTGAAAGGTAAAACCATATTTGACTTGTCCTTACCTTCCTCTTCATGTTGGTACCATTAGTTTTCATTATTGTTCATGATTTTGAAATTTGAAGTTTTGGGGTTTTGCTTAAAAATGGGAACTTTATTGTCTTTGACCAAAGCTTTTGATTTAATGTTGTTAGATAAGATGTTTACAACCAAAAAGGGCCAACATATATGATTTTTAAAGGGTTTTATAAAGATTCCCGAATTTGGGTTTTGAGGTGTTTTTGGAAGTGTTTTAAGTTGAGTTTTAGGTGTGTTTGATGATGGAAATTGAGGGCTGGTGTTAGTGTAATAGTTAAGGGTTGTTTTGGAAGCATTTAAGTGTGTAAAAAGGGTTGAAATCATGAGTTTTGGATTGGGTTTGATGGCTGCTCGGGTTTGAGGTTTGGGGAGTTGTTCATAGCTTGAATTCATGTGTTTTATGCTTGAGTAGCGTTCCGGGTTTGTTACGTTGATATGTGAACTGATTTGAGGTTGTTTTGATTGTGTTGAGTTGACTAGAAGCAAGAGTTTGTGTTGGTGAAGCATCGGGAACAAATCTGGAATCGTTGGAAGTTTGATCGGCTAGTGGGTTGAGCTTGGAATAGTCAGTGAGTGGTTAAATATTTTTAAATGGTTTTCAAGTGTTGGTTCAAGCATTTGTACTAGGTTGGGCTTGGTAGACCCACCTAGAGTTGGGATTAGAGTGATAGCCTAATCCCAAGCTTTAGTTAGAGACCTTGGTTGATCTTCAAAGTGTTGATTTATGCCTCATGTTTAATTGTGATTATGGTGGTTATGTATATGTTGTTGTATATGTATGTTGAGGCATGGTTTGATGCATTGTTATATGCATGTTGATGATAAGTATGATGGGGATATACATATGTATGAAATATGATGTGATATTTGTATTAATGATATACAAGTAGTGTTGACATGTGAAATGATATTATGAGGTGGTTGCATGATCCGAAGATCATGGTGAGTATATGCTAGGCATGGAAATGTGGTTTGTGCATGACGGTGAGTCATGGTGAGTACCTGCTAAGCACGAAAGTTGATATGAAATGATATTGTGAAAGATTAACGAAATATGTAGTATTGGCACTAGTATGCTTGGGTACAATGATCGATCATTAGGATGTTTAGTGTGCACACGTGAGTCAAAATGCGCGCGTGGTCTTGATGATGGTAGTCATCAAGATGGAGTACGGGTTCACCCAGAAATCTTCATGTATATATATATTAGTCGGTGAATAGTGGATCCCATTGACGGGGCGTGAGGATGAGTGGAATCCCCTCCGCGTGAAACGGTGATGAGTGTAATCCCACCGTAAGGTAATGGTTGTGTTGTTGGATGTGAGTTCCAACGGTTATCCGAGTATTCGAGTCATAGCTAGGTGCCAATACGGATTGTGAATTAAGTTGTTTATATGTTGAATAGATATGTTTCCATATGTGGTGGCTATGGACTTGTTGAGCATGACATGGTTTGGATATTATGTTCATGCATCATCTATATTTATGGTTCATGTGGTTCGAAGGTAAGATCATTCATTCTACCTTGGTTATATGCTCGTGCTTGGACCCTGCATTGTCGAGGTTTGTTTTATGAGCTTACCCTCACTAAGCTTTTATGCTTACGCTCCTTTTGTTCGACAATGCAGATCAGTAGCTTGTGGGTGGCAAGGGCAAGGAAGGGCCTCCAAGTGTCGCTTTTGGTTAGCTCAAGTATGAACTTTATATTGAAAGATTGTAATAGTCAAGCAATGGGATTTGAATGCCTTGGATTATGTTGATGTTGGTGTGGCTTGTTGATGCCATGTTTTGATTTGCAAGTCATGCTTTATTGCTTACCTTGAATGCTTATGAGTATGTTGGTCTTGTGCCTTTTTGTGGATGCTCTTGTGTATGCCTTGTATGATTTTTTACGTGGATGCTCTATCTTGTATCCTTATGTAATTTGAGTATGTTTGCAATAGGGTGCATGCCTCTAGAGTGTGTTTGTATGTTGTGTATGCTTCTTGGGGTCGTTAAGGGCGATTGGGATCATTTGGAGATGTTTAAAACTGATTTTGGGAATACACAGACTGCAGGTGTTTCGAAACGGGTTGTGCCGTTTCGGAACGGGTGTGGTTCTAGGGGCCCCCGTATCGGAACGCTTTTCGGTACGGTTTGGCTACTGCGAGCCCCTATTTCGAAACAAGTTTCGAAACACTTTGGCTACTGTGATTGCCTGTTCCGAAACGTGTATCGGAACACCTAGGCAAAATGGGACCTTGTTCCGAAATGAGGTGGATGCGTTCCGGTACGGGTGTCTGGCTTTTTAAACTGGAGCCCGTGTTTCGAAACGGGCGATGTCTGTTTCAAAACACAGGCCTGGAAATGGGCTTTTTGACATCTCTAAAGGGTCTCAAGGTTTGGGCTTAGGCCTGTTTGTTGTTAGGCTTCTCGTGAGCCTTGTTTCCGTTGTTGCTTCACACATAGGTTAAATTATCGCATCTAGACAAGTTAATAAATGAAAAAGGTTTTCTTGGGTCAGTAACCGAAGTGAAGCCTTAACGGGTTTCGCCTCAGTTATCCCCGTGTAACTTGTTCGAACTGGTCAGTCGCCCGGACCGAGACGAGGGGGTTACACCCTGTTTCACATAGATGAGCAAAGAGGGGCAACTGTTGTTATTGAATTTTCACCCTCTTTTACTTATTATTATTATTATTATTATTATTATTATTATTATTATTATTATTCAAACCAAAAAAATTGCAAAAAGGAGCCCATCTAAATTAAATAAATGCCTACTAATAATAAAGCCCACAATTTTATATGATGAAAAAACCCACCTTAAAATAATAATAAGAAGACATTTTTTTATAAATGCCCCTCCCAAAAAATATAAAAAAAACAAATAAAAGAACCCATCTAAATAAATAAATGCCAAAAAAAATCATTTTGTAAATAATAAGGACCCATTTAAATAAAGCTCGTTCCAAAAATAAATTAAAATTTCTTAATTTAAGGGGCTCAAATTAACCCATTTATTCTTTTTGTGCAGGTTTAACAAGAGCCATTGAATCCAGGGAAGGAAGATCAAAGGGCTGGGATTGAATTCAAAATAAAAGGAAGGGAAGAACCACCCATGCGCATGGCGCGTGAGCACCACGCGCTCGGGGTGATTCCCCCAAAAAACTGCTCCAACTCGGTTTGAAGCTGTTGGCCATAGCTTCTCCAGCCGATGCCGGTCGCGGCTGCCGCCACTTTGAGCGTTGGCCGACTCTCCTCAAGTTCGTTGTGCCAACGTCGTTGTCGCCACTTCCCCTCACCGCCGGCCACCTGCAAAAAAGGGGAAAAGGTGGTCAAAACCTACTCGAATTTAGAGAATCTGAAAATCCTCAAATTTGAGCTATTTTTATCTGTAAAATCATAAATAGGCTGAATTCATGTGTTAGCTTGAGATTAGGGGTTTGAAAATGGATTTTGGGGAAAAATCAAGGATTTATGCTTTGAAACCAAGCATTCTTGCACCTATAACCCCCCCTTTTCAGTTGTTCAAGACACAAAAAATCATCCGAAAATCACCTTTGAAAAACCTCTGAAAAATGCTGGAAATTGTTCAAGTTGGAAATAGCTTTGGTTAAAAATTTTGGGTTGGAAGCAAGCTTTTTCTTCAGTGGTGATTGGAGCCGGTTCGAATGGAGAAAGTTTGAGCTTTCTACACTTTCGGTAATTTGTTTTTCCTTTTCTTTGTTATTAATTTTATTTTCTTGGTTGAATTTTTGTTTGTTCATGTTCTTAGGTTGCAATTCGGATTAGAGGATCGAAGTTGGTAATAATTTCCGTTCTTTATTCATTTCTTTTTTTTGTTTTAATCCTTTAAATTCTTAAATAAAATAAAATGTTGTTTGTTGAAACATTGTGAACTTAAAAAAATGAAATGTTGGTCATTTGATCCATTTGAGTAGATAGGTGAAGAATAAAAAATGTTTGTTGTTACGAATTTAAGATTAGTGGCTAGATTTGAAAAAAATAAAATTAGGTTTAAAATAATAAAGTTTTAATAATAAGAGGGTTTTTACGAATAAAATGAGTGTTTTTTAAATAAAAAATAAAAATGTTAAAAAGTTAGAAATAAAAAGGTTTTCTTAAGAAATTTAAAAAGTTTAGAATTAGGGATTCTTGATAATTTCTTTTTATAATAAAGGTGAGCTTTTCTTTAAAAATAATAATATGGGTTTTGAAAATAAAAGAAAATAAAAGATGAACAAAAATGTTTTGAAATTTTTGAAAAGAAAAGATTTCTAAGTACATGATAGAACAATAAGAAGTTTGAAAAAATGTTTTTTTTTAAAATATATAAAAGTTTTGATTTTGAAAATAAAGGTTTTAAAAGAAAAACTAGAAAAGGATAAATGGTTTGAGAAATTCGAAAAATGGTGGAAAATATTTTTTTTTAAAATTAAATAAAACTTTTAAATAAAATGGGTTATAAAACATAAAAAATGAAAAAAGGTAAAAAAAATAAAAAGGAAAAGAAGGGTCTTGGTTTTAAGAAGTAAAAAAGAATTAAAGATTTTTTTAAAGAAATAATAAAAAGGAAAAAAAACAAAAAGAAAACTTAGGATTAGTTTCTAAAGCTTACATATAGACGTGTTTGTTGAAAACTTTACTTCACAAAAATAAAATACACTTAAGAAAACTTAAACTTTTAATTAGGAATAAAAGACATTTTTAGGACTTTCAAATAATCGAACTTAGAATAAATATAAAATGCTCAACGCACTAAATTTCCTTGTTGCTTGAAAAGTGAAAATAATTCAATGTGGTGTCTTATCAAACGGGAATGACGAGTTAGTGCCAGATATGTTGGCAATGATTAAAGTTCATCTCCCGGGCGATAAGGTCATTAAAATAGACTAATACTCATTAAACGGGCAAGTAAAGTCGAACCTTTTTTAACTTGCAAATTCTTGTTTTGAAAGTGATTTTAAAACCAATTAGGTACCAATTTTGGGCATCGTGGGGGTGCTAACCCTTCCCCACGGGTAACCGACCCCCGAACATATTTTTCTGATTTTTGCAGACCAAAATCGTTGTTTTATTAAAACAAAACGTTTTATTAAAATAACCCTATTTTTAAAAGTGATCCAATCACACTTTTCAAAAAGATTGCTGGCGACTCTGTTTTTTTAAATAGTTGTTTTCCAAAAAGTCGAAGCCTCCTTAAAAAGGGTTGCGACAATGCCCGAAGGATTTAAAATTGCATTGCACTATCTGTCTTGTGCAAGCAATCACATCACTCTCGAAGGTGATGGCCTAAAGGACTTATCATCACACCCGAAGGACTTATTGACGACCCGAAGGATTTAGATTTGTAATGCACTTTCTTTCCTGTGCAAACAACCACATCACTCCTGAAAGCGATGGCCCGAAGGACTTAACATTATGCCCGAACGACTTATTGATGACCCGAAGGATTTAGATTCGTAATGCACTTCCTTTCCTGTGCAAACAACCACATCACTCTCGAAGACGATGGCCCGAAGGATTTAACATCATGCCCAAAGGACTTATTGATGACCCGAAGGATTTAGGATTATAATGCACTATTTGTCTTGTACATACAATCAGAAAATCTTGTTGAAATCCGTGTCTGTAAATGGATGAGTAAACTTTGTTAAAATTCGCCTCTTCAAACAGTTTGAAATCTTTATTGAGATCCGTCTCTTCAAACGGGTTAAAATCTTTGTTTTCATCCACCTCTTTAAACGGATTGAAATATTTAAGGCGATCTACTTTCCAATTTTTATGTCGTAGGTTGGAATCTCTCTCATTCTTGGTAAATTCCTATCAAAATGTACAGAAATACTTTGAATGTATGAGTTAGAATGCTTCTATCTTATGGATGCCTGACAATATAATGCATGGATTGTGTCAACTAAGAACCACTTGGACAGGCTCTAATTGGCTTTGCCTCTTCTTTGAACTTTCTGCTTCTGAGCAACGATACTTCATCTCTTCAGACAGCTCTGTTCAAATTTGACTTAGCTTGATTATTCTTGAATTCCATCTACTGCCCTTATTATCTTCTTATTCCGACAAACTTTGCCCTAGAATTTCGGTGTTAAGCTCTTTTCTTCTTCTTATCTCTTTGAATTGTTTTTAGCAGATTTTGATCAACGCGACCTTCTTTGTCTAAAGCTTTTACCGTCTTCAGGCCCCAACAACATTTTCCCCAGAACTTTGTGGATGGGATCATTTTCTTCTTGAGCAAAATTTGACTTCTTTAGTGATCGAATTCTTGCAAGCTCTGCACCCTCTCTTGCCTATTCTGATTTGGACTCTCGTACCCAAAAGTCTCATTTTCATAGTCAATGATGCCTCTGATCTCTTTGTTTCTTGCTCCAACATGTAAAATCTGCCACTCTTTCATCATTTAGGGCGAGCAAATACCTCCAGTCCCTGAACTTTCTTTCAGCCCCTAAACTTTCTTCAGGTTCATTCTTTAATTTCAAAAATCAACCAGAACTTCATGGTAAGACCCACTTTAAGTCTCTAAATTTTCCCAAGTCTCTGAATTTTCTCGATTTCTATGTGCCTTCTGGTTCTTAAACTTTATCGAAGTCCTTATACTTTCCTCAAGCCCATTCTATTTATTCGATCCATAACCCAAGGTGAAGACATACATCAGGTATTTTATGCTTCTGGTACATGCCTTCTTGTTTTTGTCCTCACCACAACCCCTGGTGAGTGATTCCTCATCTTTGATCAAAGGACTGTCGAACATATAGGCTTCTCATACTAAGCCATATTTTACTATATCTAGATGACCATTTGCATCCATGATCTCACATAGTGAAGTTTATCTCCAAAGTAATACAAGGAAATTTTTTGTTTTCGAAAAAATGTCAATTTATTGATTAATATTTCAATGAAGGATACCTTACATGACCTGAAAAATCAAGGTCTTAATCTAAAGCGAGAAAAAAAGAGAGAATATGATGCCCTGGATATCAAGTGCAGGAGCGTTTTAGATTCAACCCTCTCATGGGTAGCATAACTCATGAATATTGTGACTATGTCTGAGGTTATAAGATTTCTTCCAAATCACTCAGTTTACACCCTATGTTTACTGTGTCACTCGATCCAGCCATAAAACAACTCTTTTTCTGTTATGTTCATCCTTCTCCATTCATAAATGTGTTCAAGCTTTTCGGACTTGTTTAACCTGTAAAGCGCAAAAATATCATTCTGAGAATAGAGTTCTATAAGTGCATGTGTGCTCTGGTTCTTATTAGTACTCATTATTATATTATTATACACATGCCTTCAAAGATACATCTCAGACGCTTGGGTATTGGACAGGTGGAGCGTAGCTCCTTATTAGATTTGTCAACATCCCCCACATCTCCATCAAGGTGTTCCGAGACTTATTTACTCAATAGTTCATTATCTCACTCCTCCCCTTTTTCTTTCCTTTTTCTCTATTTCCCCTTTTCATTCTCTTTCTTTTCACTTTTTCTTTTTCTTTCTCTTTTTCCTTTTTTTGCACTTTTCACTTTTTCTTTTTCCCACTTTTTTTCTCTTTTTCTTTCTCGCTCTTATTGTGTCTTTTAGGGTATAAAAGACTACGCTTAGAACTTTAATCTCAAGCAACTCTACTTGGTTAAAATCGCCTAGTTTGTTTCACTGTTTATGAATTTCAAGGATTTGTCATCAAACATCATCAAAGTGTTGTAATCTGGCCTTTTCTTACTTTGCTGACCTGAGTAGACCAAGAAATAAATCTCACTTCATTGTCTTTACAAAATCCAATTGTTCTTCGTACGAGGATCAGTATCGCATCTTGCAATTGGCATCTAGGGGCCTACAAGGGTGAAAGAGATATACATATGTTTATATATTAAAAAAATATCATTCTAGTGAAATGAAAACCATCAAACATGGCATGTGTCCCTAGAAAATGATCTCTACTACTTTCGGGCAAAAAGTAGTAGAATTATTTCCTTGGATTACTTCAGAAATAGTCCTTGCACAAACATGAGTAAGATACGCTCTTCAGAACTGTAGATAGTCTTGGAAGCATTCATCCTGGTTCTCAAGTTCATTGGTTGGTATAACAGCTTGCTCTATTCCTCTTGTCTCCCATTTCTAAACTAGTTCATGTGTTAGGACTCTATTACTGACTAGTTTCTTGATCTCTTTCATTAAAGGCCTACACCTCTTGGTAGTGTCCTGGTGCCCCCATGTGAAAATCAAAAACGTTGTCTGGATCGTAGCTATGGGCAGATGGCTTTGGCATGACCTTCATTGGCCTTGGAGTGATATATTGTCCTTCAATGAGATGAGAAAATAAGTCTGAAATGGATACTCCGAAGATCCCCAGATTTGTAGTTGCTCAAGGAATTTTCCTTGGTCATTCTGATGAAATTGTCAGCCTTTTTCTCTTGCAGTTCCGGGAAATTTGAACATTACATTCATTCACCTATTTCTCTTGCTTCTTTTCTTGATCAGTGCGGCTTTCAGATCTAGGTTCAATTTTTCCTTGTCGGATCCAATTTCAATTTCTTTTCCAATCACCATGAGGTCACTAAAATTGTCCCTTGAATTCGCAAGCATTCTCTCAAAGAAAGGGGATGGAAGTGTTTGATGAATCATGAGAGATATTTCTTCTTCTATCATGGGAGGTTGTACTTGAGCTACTAATCCTCGCCACCTCAGTGCATAGTCTTTAAAGCTTTCATTGGCCTTCATACTTATGTTCTGTAGGAGTTGGCGATCTGGAGCTAGGTCTATAACATACTTGTATTGCCCCAAAAATGCTTTGGCCAAATCGACCCATGATCGAATCTGTTCTCGACTCAATATGTTGTACCATACTGCAACAAGTCCAAACAGGCTATCATGGAAATAGTGGATCAACAATTTATCATCATCCAAATGTCATTCCATCCTTCTACAGAACATTGCAAAGTGAATCTTAGGACAACTTTAGTTTTCATACTTCTCAAAATTGGGGACCTTGAACTCTGGTGGTATGACCAAATCATGGACTAAACAGAATTCTCTTACATCAAGTCTAAGATCACCAACGCATTCTCTTGTCTTAATCTCTTCCACAAGTCTTGTATATCTATCTTCAAATGCTCAAGTCTTGATCCTGGAATGGTAGGCTTCACAGAACCTTTCTCTACATTCGGGTTAGATGCCCCAGGGTAAATGGTTAAACACGGTGTACTAGTTTGGTTCTTCACATTTTTTTGAGGCTCGGTCATCCGTTCTTGTAACCTTTCTTGATCTTGTTCAATTCCCACCATATCTTCATCCATGGTATCGAATTTTCAAACTTTCACTATTTTCTAGATTGCTGCCATCGAAACCCGACCACTTAGATCATGAATGTTAATGCAATAATAATGTTATACTGATAAATATGCAATGCATGAATGTAGGAGGTATTGATTCAAGATTGATTATCATAGAACAACTTTCATTGAAATAAAAAGATTCAATACATTTGATATTAGATTCTACAAATATTGGTGAGCTCTAACTCCCAACTTCTTAACTTCCCCTAAGAGCCAAGTCAGCTTCCCTCCATGATCTAGTGTTGGTTCAATATTTTGATTCAGTGCCATTGCTACGTCAGCCAAGTCTGCCACTTGTTGAGCCACTTCTCGTGCTTGAGTAACATCATCTTTCATGTCATTGTCTCTTTCTCGTATCTTCATTCTCGATCTCTAAAGTTCGACGTGATGCTTCTCCTCAATTTCTTGACAGTCTTTCTTGATGTCCTCTATAAAATCCTTGTATCTTAGTGTCAGATTGAGGTACTCATCTACCTCTTTCTTTAGTATTTCATTTTAGCTTGACTGGCCTTCAGCTTGATAGCAGTATCCTCATACATTTCCATGTACATTTTCACCATCTCGTGTTTAGCTTCGCTAACTTTCAAATCATCTATAACGGCATTGCGTTGTATTTCCATTGCCTGTAAATCACACAAGAGTGTGTTGACTTGACTCCCACTTCCCTTACAAATCCTTTTCCAATACTCAGCTTCACGTTTCAGTTCTTTAATTCTTTTCTTTGACTGTTCCAGAGTCACACCCAAACTAGCGTTCTTGAGCATCGAACAAATTTCTTGATAATCGAATTGCAAACTTTTCAGCTCTTCATCCAGATCATTCTTCTCCTGCCTTATCTTTCTTATTTGAACCTCATATTCGACCTGACTCCCCTCTTTCTGAGGCCTTTGATCTCGTGTCTCCCATTCAGTCATTGAATCATGGCGATTTTCTGTCTCGATTTTCCATTTTCCATGCCCCAAAAGAACTTGGACCCAACACTTGAAAGCGATACAATTTTCAATAGAATGTCCTTAGATTCCATCATGATATTCACAGTGAGCCTTGGCGTCATACCATTTTGGATACGGAGGTTGCAAAGGTGTGACAAATTATGGGGTCACTAATCGGGCTTTCAACAACTTAGGATACAATTCTTGGTATAAAATATGGATTGGGTCAAAATGAAACATGTAATCTCTTGTCTTTTGGCAATCTACTGAAGGGATACTGAAGTTTGAACCTTGTCTTGGACATTGAATTGATTCTGATGGTCTTTAATTTTATTTTCATCTTTGCATCTCCTGGTGTTCTATTAATTGTCAGGCTTCCAGGAAATTTGGGCCTTCCGTCTTCAAAACTCAATAGGCCTACCCTGATGAGATTTTCAACCTTGTTGTTGTAACCTCAGAAGTATGGTCTAAACTTCCCTGATGATATCCACATACTGCAATGTTTTTGTAACCTCCCGAATAAAAAATTCTTTGGGCTTGGACCAGATTGGGCTCACAAATTTCTTTTCTACTAAAAGCGGGAGCAAATTTGTGTATGTCATTGGGATTGAGTTAAAAGTCCCTCCATTTCCTTCCACTCAGACTTCTTCTGGGATCATCATTACGTTCTTAGAGTTTATCCTACTTTTACCTCCAGTTGGTTTATTAATGCGGATTGTAACGGTACTCGGACCTAATCGTTTATACATGTTCTGGTTCATGTTCGGTTCTTCTTTCAGTTCAGCGTATCCTTTTTCTTTGGTCATAGTCATCATTTCAGCCATTTGTCTTTTCAGTTCTTGCACCTCATTTTTGTCAGCATCAACACTAACACCATCAGATATATGCCATTTGGATGAACTGCCTTTCATTTCTTCTATGACTCGTCCCGAACACTACCTCGTATTTGTAGTCCCCTCTATCGGATTATGATTCCCTTTATCTCTCATGATCGTCTTCTAATGATAATCGCCCTTGAATCAATACCTTTATGCAATGAAGATGCGGTGCAAAAATGCAAAACAAAAAATAAAAAAACAAAAGAAACGAGTCAGTATGGTAAATTAATTGTGTAAGAAAAAATTAAATTGCTGATAGCTAAAACAATTTAGCTGGCCAAAAAAATAATTATAAAAAAGTAATTAAACCGGCAGCACCTTGTCCTAGATTCATGTTTGGCTCTAGCGAGGTGGGCTTCTAAAAACAGGATGTAGGCTTTGCTCTAGACTCTCGGTTTCCGAACTGTCGTTACTGTCTACTACGACAGTAAGATATCGATTCGGTAGTATAGGTCCCTTATAACGGAGGCGTGGGCCCTACGACACATAAGGTTAGTATACCGAAAGAAGAAGAAAAATCCGAACTCGGAGCTAGAGAGCATCACATCGAATATTGTCTTACTCCCACTTAAAAGGTGATAAACTCGGGTTGAGTGTTTATGCATGAATGACAGTTATAACATACACAAAAGCTATCCCCATTTTCCCTGAAAATCCATCCAACAATTCTTTTAGAAAAATTAAAAAATTCAGATTAATGTTCGATATGCCAAAATGCCACGTGTAATTAATTAATATACTTGACTCTCAATTTTATCCCCAGCGGAGTCGCCAAGCTGTCACGACCGTTTTTGAAACCCGTTTTTGGAAAAATAGCCTGACGATTATGGTTTTGGAAATCGGGGTTTTCATTTTAATCAAAATTCCTTTATTTTCTTTAAAAATCGTTTTGGAGTCGCCACTCGTAACTTTGGTAGACCGGACACCATGAAAAGCGGACCAGAGATTCTTTTAATAAAATTTGAGTTCGGGAGTCAGTTACATGTAGGGAAGGGTTATCGCCCCTACAAACGCGTGTTATCGGTACCTTATTAATTCCACGTGGCATTTCAAACATTAATCTGAATTTAATTAAGTCTTTTAATTGTAAAATGAATTTTATTCCAAATGGGAATATCCTTTTGTAAGAAAATACATTTTGGACGAATATAAGCTATGAAACGTCCAATTACATTAGGTCACTTCAATTTATATTCAAAATGTATCTCAACACAAAAGGTTTAATGCATGACGATTTATTTCGTTGTTCATTTTAAGTAAATCCTAATTAGGCTTCATTAATTAAATTAATTAGAAATCTAAGAATATTATTAATATTTGGATTTAAATGGTAACATTCAAGTAATTATGACACTACCTTTAATGGGTCCAAAAGTAATAATATTCCTAATTTAAAGTGACACTAATTGTTTATCTTATTTTTTAATTTTATTTAAACTAACTATGCACAATTTCCATTTTCTAAATTTAAATGACATATTAAATATTTCACTAAAATACTCCATTAATTGACATCTCATTGCAATGAGACACTAATCAAATTAGAGTATTAAAGTGTTTATTTAATACTCATTTATTTTCTAAAATGATCTCACATATCAAATTAATTAAATTTAATTAAAGAACTTAGTCCTAAAAGGCTCTAATTTTAATATACTAGGTGGCCAAATTATCTAATTTATAAAATTACATGTTCGATTTAAAGTATGCAAACAAGTAAATAATTAAATAAAAAAACCAAAGTTGTAAAGGGACTAAATTGCATTAAATTGAAAACTAAATAACCGAATTACAATAGCTAAGTGACCAAATTGAATTGTTATTCAAGAATCTAGGGACTAAAACTCTAATTAACCCGAAAGGTGAAACGCGCGGATACCCTGTCCGACCTAGTTCTTGGCACGCGGATCCCTTGCCCAACCCGGTTGCTAAACGACGTCGCATGATCTTGCTTATAAAAGGATCCCATTCGAGTTTAACTCGGGCATTTCCCATTTTCCTCACTCACTCACCAACTCAGTTCACTCGGACTCTCTCACCTTTAACATCAAACGCCTAGAAAAGTTAACCAAAATAGGATCAAAACTTCACTTTTACCTCGTGTTCTTAGCAAGTTCATCCTATTTCCCTTATTTGATCTTCGCAAACTCTGAAACCCTTTTCATTTTATGTTTTCCAAGATCAAATACTTACAACCCTCAAGAACATCACTCTCTTTCTTCCATTCTCGTTCATTCAATCCACACAAACACCAAACCTCATCCTTTTTTTATGTTTCTTTTTTATCTAAATCTCATTTCCTCAAAAACTTGAACTAAATTCTTGAACTTTCCTCTCCTCAATCCACAGTCCATAACTCTGTTCATGCTCAAACTGTTTGCCAGCCATCGGAGGTGGTGCCAGCCACCTTCGGTCATCGTCATCGGTCACCCATTACACTACTTCGATCATCGGTGCGTCTCCGGTCACCACTATAACTACGACCAACCTCTGGTCGTCTCCTTCCTCTCTCCGGCCACCGTTCACCGCCGTGGGGCAATTTCTGGCCACCGCTCGTCGGAACCCTAAAAACCCAAAAAACTCGTTTTTTGCCGCCATTTTCCTAGATCTAGTCCCGGCTCGACAGAGCCACCCTTCTTCGACCACCTAAAGACTATCTACCCATCCCGAACACTCATTTTTTACTCCGACCGTGCTTAATCCTCACCAGCGAACACGTGATATCCTCAACCAAACTCGTTTTTTAGATCTCATTTCATTATTTTCGCTACTATTTTTTACTATTTTCATTTGACCTAAGGCTTTTTGTGGTATTTCTTGCAGCAAAAATGAATAGGGGATAAGATTACCTTCACAGCGGCAATGCGACGATTTCGGCGACATCTTCGATGACCGATGAACTTCCCGACGACCGTTCAGCCTCCTCCGATGTTCGTTCCTCTTCCAACGTCAGTTAAATTCATGAGGTATCACACTCTCTCTCCTTCTTTATTATTTATTTATTAATATTATTATTATTAATGATATGTAATTATGATTAGTATTGATTCTTTTCTCCCTCCTGACAGGTATTTATAGTAAGTGGGAGATGATGCAAAGGCTGATGTCATCGTGGGGCTTGATCCAAAGGGAATGGACAAATGGGAGGACGCCACGTGTCTTATTACAACCGAAATTTTGGCGGGAAACTTAGTTTTAGGATCAGATTTGTGTTTCTTTTGGGAGACTTGTGTTTGTTTGACGGATTATAATATGTGGGATTTGGGCCTTAGGATTTTATCATGTAAATGGGCTTTGTATGGTGTAAAATGGATATTACGGGAATTTGGATTGATTTTTGGTTTATTATTTATTATTATTATTGGTTTTATTTATATCGAAAATGTAGTATATGTAACCCCCTACAGCCGCCTATGCGTTTCTACGGATCTTAGAGAGTCACATTAGGGTCACAAGAGCGACGCACAATAAAAACATTTTTCCTTTAAACATTTAATTGAACCTCAACATTGACTATTGTTTTAAAATACACTTCCATAAATTCATTTAAACATATAACAATAATTTTAGAAAACATTTACAGACATTGTCATAAAATAATACATGACATGCATGCCCACTAACTGGACTAGTACCGTACTCCAAAAGTGACGTCGAGAGAACGCCAAGACACTGATGTCAATAACTCTACCACGACGGACTTCATCTAACCTGTGATGACAAAACAACATGAGCTTGTGAAAGCTAAGTAATACAGAACTACCAAATGATGTGGTAAGCACATGCAAGTACATGGCAGACATTACATTGACATGACGTTTCAGGCAATAACGAACTCTGTTTACAATTTAATATTTCAGTATAACGTTATATTTGAAGACAACAGAATTGTTCTTTATTCAATCTGTAGAACTAATGTTTTGATATAATAATTGAAAAATGTTTTGGACAAAGTTAAAAAGAATTCAAAACCATTTCTAAAGTCCAAACAACTTGAAACTATATTTAGGGGATGTTTTAAAGGTTTTTACATGTTTTCAAAGCCAAATTCAACAAAACTATCCAGGTGTTTCGAAACACACCTAGGTGTTTTGATACGGGTCTTTACAGTGTCAAAGTGTTTCGAAACATGTTTCGAAACGGGCTTTACTGGATGAGAATTTTCTCAAGCATTTTGATACGGCCACTACCGTTTCGATACGCCTATGTGGCATTGACCACAACGGTCATAAACCCCCAATGACTATTTCCCAACTACCTTTTAAATGTAGATCGTTTAGATACGGTGATAAGCGTTTCAATACGGGTGTTTCAATATGGGTGCTGCATCAGACTGCAACGGCTCTTTCTATTCCAAGAGTGTTTCGAAACAGGTTCAAGTGTTTCGAAACGAGGAGCTGCAGAACTGCATTTATGGTCGGAAATTAAGTCTTCAACGGCTCCAATTCAATCCCAAGGGCTAATAACGGCTACAAACTCAAAGAGGGGTATAAAAGGGACCTCCAAGCATCTAGTAATGGTTAATGCTTCAAATTGTAATACAACATATGATCAGGAAATTGTCTTAGTGCTTAATTGTCATTTCCTTGTATAGACAAACACTAGTGAGCCAAAATTCTTAGATTTGCTCAAGTGTTTTAGGATTGGGTGAGAGCTTTATTGTGCAAACAAATACATATTAGAGGGATTTGAGTTTGCGTATTTTTTATCTCTTGTAAAGAGGGTTTGATCAAGGCTTTGGGGTAGAATGCTTGATCGGTTTGTAAGGGTTTCCTCCTAAGCCTAGAAAAGGGGACAAATCAATAGTGGATTGATTGGAAATCCTTAGTGGGAAGCTAAGGTGGTGGATGTAGACCTTGGTTAGAAGGTTGAACCACTATAAATCATCTTGTCCTTATCAATTTTAGCTTCCACACCTCTTACACCCAAAATTCCACTTCTCCACCACTTGGTGAGCAAGAACGGTTAAAGGAATCGAGCACCGTAAATCCCAACAATTGAGGGGGAGTTAGAACAATCGAGCACCGTAAGTCGATTTTTAGTTTTAAAACTTGAATTTTAAATCTTTTCAAAAACTTAAAAACCCATCTTAAATTGAGGGGGAGTTAGAATGTCTTCAAAAGTTCAAAACTCTTACAAATTCTAACTTAGTTTTGTTATATCAAAAAGGGGGAGATTGTGAAACCGATAAATTGATTTTGATATAACTAAAGAATTTAAGGACTAAAGTGAAAAATGGAAAATGAATTTTTAAGTCTTCAAAACCTCTCTATATATTTAAAGAAAAATATTTAAGTCAAAAAGTCAACTTGGCAAAAATAGTGATTTTCGAGTCATCGTTTTAGAACGGCCATTGTGCGTTCCGGAACAGTTTTGAATCTGTTAACCTCTGTTTCAAAACGGGTTTCAAAACGGATGAAGAACATCACAACAGTTTGACCCGTTTCGATACGGTAGTATTGAAACGACCTCAAACGTTTCGAAACGGAATTCAAACTTGGTTTTAAAAATATGACCGTTGAAGTTTTTAACTGATTTTAAGATTGACCCGTTTCGATACGGTAGTATTGAAATGACCTCAAACGTTTCGAAACGGAATTCAAACTTGGTTTTAAAAATATGACCATTTAAATTTTTAACTGATTTTAAGATTGTCGTTAAGGCGTATCGAAACACTTCTAAGCCGTTTCGATACAGGCTTTGACAGTAGAAAAGTGTTTTGAAACGAGTTTCGAAACGGGCTCTTAGCGTATCGAAACGATTGTGCCCTTTTCGATACGGTCTATTTATTACACCCCAACGGCTCTTTCTATTTTGGTGTTTTTCGAAACAGGATCGGGCGTTTCGGAACGGGTGGTTGCATACTGCATTTATGGAGGGAAGATAACATACCAACGGATATATTGATGAATGCAACAACCCAAACGGCTAGAATTCAATGAGAAGGTTTAAAAGGGACCTCTAAAAGCTCCAGCAACAACTATTGATCTCTAAAGTCTTATCTAAACATCAAAGCCGAGCATTTGTGCAAAAATCCCAATATTTCTTGTAAACCCCAATTGTGAAATTTGTAATTCTCATTCTTATCTATTCAATTGGGTTGAGTGCTTGTAAAAGGGCTATATTTTGTATTGAGAGATACTAGTTTTAGCCTTCATCTTCTTTGTATTTTTCAAGTGAGGGTTGGGTCAAATTTTGGGTAGAAAATTTGATCGGTTTGTAAGGGTTTCCTTCTAAGCCTAAAAATGGGACGAATCAATAGTAGATTGATTGGAAATCCTTAGTGGGAAGCTAAGGTAGTGGATGTAGACCTTGGTTAGAAGGTTGAACCACTATAAATCATCTTGTCCTTATCAATTTTAGCTTCCACACCTCTTATACCCAAAATTCCACTTCTCCACCACTTGGCGAGCAAGAACGGTTGAAGGAATCAAGCACCGTAAATCCCAACAATTGGTATCAGAGCTTAGCTCAATTGAAGAGGATTAACATCCTATTGAGAAGATCCGGCAAGCTCGGTCATCATTTCAATCAACCGGCTCAATGGCGCAATCCATCGACAAACTGCCATTCTTCGACGGAACTCACTATGCCCATTGGAAGACAAGGATGGAGTTTTTCATAAAGTCCAAGGACTACAAGCTTTGGGATATAGTAGAAGATGGTTCGTTCGTGCCACAAGGAAGCAAGGCGGAATGGAGTGCCGACGACCGCAAGAAGATGGAGCTTAATTGTAAAACCTTGCACATCCTCTTTTGTGCATTTGGCCCAACCATCTATGAGAAGATGTCTTCTTGCGAGAGTGCCAAGGAGGTATGGGACATGCTTGAAGTCACATACGAGGGAACCAACAAAGTAAAGGAGAACAAGATCGGGCTCCTCAACCTAGTGTATGAAAACTTCAAGATGGATCCGGAAGAGAACATCGAGAAGATGTTTGATAGGTTCTCCATTATCACCAATGGTCTCAAAGGCTATGGAGAAGCCATCCTGGAAAAGAAGCTTGTCCGAAAGCTCATCTACTCCCTTCCCGAGTCATGGGACTCAAGAAGGACCGCCATCATCGAAGCTAAGAATTTGAAGACCTTGAAGCATGATGAACTCATGGGGTCACTTCTCACTCATCAAATAATGAAGAAAAACAAAGAGGATGAGAAGAAGAAGGAAGAGATTAGAGCTATGGGGGAGAAGAAGCTCAAAGGGCTTGGCATCAACACAAATGCCATTGCTCTCAAATCCTCCACATGCCATCATATTGATTCCAGTAAAGATGAGGATGAAGAAGAAGAGATAGGTCATCTCTTCAAGAAGTGTGCCCCTAACATGAAGAAAGCCTTGAAAGAGCTTGAACGAGAATCCATGAAAAAGAAGAGGGCAAGCACTTCAAGCTATAAGAAGAAGGCATATGTGGCTACTTGGAGTGATGAAGACTCCACCGACGATGAACAAGCCAACCTTTGCCTTATGGCCATCGAAGAAGATTCAAGGGTAACTTCTAATTATCCACTTCATGTTCATATTCTTTTGATGAATTACAAGATGCCTATGATGATTTGGTTTTAGAGTTTAAAAATCACATTTTGAAAAACAATAAAATGATTTCAAAGTTGAAAATTCAAAATAATTTGATTTCTAAAACCAAACTTGAACTTGAAGCAAAACTCGAATAGTTTGAACAAAAATGTTTTGATTTACAAAATTTGCTTCAAAAAGTTCAAGAAGAAAAAGATTTGATTTCCAAAGAGCTTGAAAAGAAAAATAATTGTGGAAAACCAAACTTTTATGTAAGACAATCTAGTGCCCCTAGATTTGTAAATGGTAAATGTTTTAGAAGTGTTTGGGTCCCAAAAGGACTAACCACTTCAACTAAAAAGGATGAAAATGAAAAATGGATTCCTAAGGGGACTAAGTTCTGTGCTACTAACGTCTATGGATCCAAAGCAATTTGGATACCAAAAATTACTTGATTGTCTTATGATAGGTGTGATGGAGAGTGGTCAACAAGTCAAACTTTGAGGGGGAGCTCCATGCACACAAGGAAGTACACTTGAAGAAGGAAGGCTTCATATCCTCCTTGGATTCAAGTGTGGTAAAAATCTAGTTTTTTTGCCTTTATTTGATTTATTTTTTTTCAACTAGATGATCATATATATTGGACTAACTTTTTGATGATGCTTTGAGTAAGGGGGAGCCATTTTAAAACCAAAATTCTAAAAAAAATTCATCTTTTCAAACCTCCTAAGTTATTTTGAACTTAATGTCTTTTGAATTCTTTTTGATATAACAAAAAGGGAGAGAAATGGTTTGAAAAATTGAATGTTTAAATGAATAAGGGGGAGCTTTAATTGATTTCAAAATTTTCATCTCTTATTCACAATTTTAAACTTAAAGGGGGAGAATCCCAAACAATTTTTCAAGTTGGTTTTATTATATCAAAAAAGGGAGATTGTAGAACTAATATTTTTATATAATAATTGAAAAATGTTTTGGACAAAGTTAAAAAGAATTCAAAACCATTTTTAAAGTCCAAACAACATGAAACTATGTCTAGGAGATATTTTAAAAGGTTTTTACATGTTTTCAAAGCCAAATTCAACAAAACCATCCAGGTGTTTCGAAACACACCTAGGTGTTTCGATACGAGTCTTTATAGTGTCAAAGTGTTTTGAAACGTGTTTCGAAATGGGCTTTACTGGATGTGAATTTTGCTAAGCGTTTCGATACGCCTATGTGGCATTGACCACAACGGTCATAAACCCCCAACGACTATTTCCCAACTACCTTTTAAATGTAGATCGTTTCGATACGGTGATAAGCATTTCGATGCGGGCGTTTCGATACGGCCAAGGGCATTTCAATACGGGTGCTGCATCAGACTGCAACGGCTCTTTCTATTCCAAGAGTGTTTCGAAACGAGTTCAAGTGTTTCGAAACGAGGAGCTGCAAAACTGCATTTATGGTGGGAAATTAAGTCTCCAACGGCTCCAATTCAACCCCAACGACTAATAACGGCTACAAACTCAAAAAGTAGTATAAAAGGGACCTCCAAGCATCTAGTAATGGTTAATGCTTCAAATTGTAATACAACATATGGTCAAGAAATTGTCTTAGTGCTTAATTGTCATTTCCTTGTATAAACAAACACTAGTGAACCAAAATTGTTAGATTTGCTCAAGTGTTTTAGGATTGGGTGAGAACTTTATTGTGCAAACAAATACCTATTAGAGGGATTTGAGTTTGCGTATTTTTTATCTCTTGTAAAGAGGGTTTGATCAAGGCTTTGGGGTAGAAAGCTTGATCGGTTTGTAAGGGTTTCCTCCTAAGCCTAAAAAAAGGACGAATCAATAGTGGATTGATTGGAAATCCTTAGTGGGAAGCTAAGGTAGTGGATGTAGACCTTGTTTAGAAGGTTGAACCATTATAAATCATCTTGTCCTTATCAATTTTAGCTTCCACACCTCTTACACCCAAAATTCCACTTGATGAGCAAGAACGGTTGAAGGAATCGAGCACCGTAAATCCCAACACAATCATTGAGTATTAGGCATTAAGTCTATAGTCTAGAGAATTAGAAGAGTGAATGATTAAATTAAACTAGGGAATTTAGTGGTCCCAACAGTGCTAAACTGTATCATTGTGGTAAACATTTTATTTCACGGGCACATAATTCAAGCAGCGGAAATGTTCATTTTTAATTCTTATCTACCCCCCCCAAATGTACCCGATATACAATTCTGAGATACGTCTATAAGGGAATTAAAGGGCGCAGGTATCATCCTAGGGGAATACCTTAGGTCCAGCGGAATTACCTTAGCTGAAGCACAGGAACCCGTAACGATATCAGTAAGGGGTTACCTTAGCTGAAGCACAGGAACCCGTAACGATATCAGTAAGGGGTTACCCTAGCTGAAGCATAGGAACTAGTAATTGTAATGGTAAGGAATTACCCTAGCCGAAGCATAGGAACCTGTAACGATAACCGTAAGGAATTACCCTCGCTGAAGCAGAGGAACCTGTAACTATAACCGTAAGGGATTACCCTCGCTGAAGCAGAGAAACCTGTAACTATAACCGTAAGGAATTATCCTCGCCGAAGCAGAGAAACCTGTAACGATAACAGTAAGGAATTACCCTCGCCGAAGCAGAGGAACCTATAACTATAACCATAGGGAATTACCCTCACCGAAGTAGAGGAACCTGTAACTATAATCATAAGGAATTACTCTCACCAAAGCAGAGGAACCTGTAACTATAACCGTAAGGAATTACCCTCGCCGAAGCAGAGGAACCTGTAACGATAACCATAAGGAATTACCCTCGCCGAAGTAGAGGAACCTGCGGTATCTTCATATCCTATCCCAAGCACCCAATAACCGTTGATGTCTTAATTTTAGTAATTAGAAGAAACAACAATTACGGTAAACATAAGGCAACCAATTATTTTCGGTAAACAGTAATCAGAGAGCATACTATTAATCAGGTAAAACAGAAATCAAAGATCATGTTGTTCAATCGAGTACTTAGGCATAATTCAGACATATGGAATTATCATACTTAGAATCAGGAAACATGTTATGTCTCAGTCATGTGCACGTGTTTAGTTCAATCATAACATTTAAAGCATGTATGTAGTGCTCAAGGAACATTAGCCATATGCACATGATCATTTCATATATATATATATAACACATTTTTTATCTTCTTCTTTTTTGTGTAACGGCAGCCAGGGAGTACACCTTCAGATCAAGCACAAAGGCATATTTTTGGACAGATCGATGTCACTCCTTAGATCAGAGAGCCGGCCTTAGTTCAGTCATTTTCTAAGTCTCTTATATATATATATATATATAGTTTCATTAACTGAGGTTTTAATAGGTATTTAAAGATAACCAACTTATCATTTAATTTACAGATCTCAGAAATTTATACGTGTCATATGATTCTTAATTTTGGCACAAGGGTCCTTATTACTATTCTTACACTATATTCTACTTCATTTAATATTTCATGCATTAAATATTAGTTAACGTGTTCATTATAGTACACAAGAAGTAGTGGGTATTACCTCGACTCCAAGCTAAACCGGTCGACCCTCGAAGCCCCAATTGATCGCTCTCGAGCTCGAATTTGACGTCTCATTATCCCGGACACATGGTAAAAAATTTACGTCAGAAACAGAACTTAAACATTATGGTCAAATTTATCTAAAAGGTTAAATGCTGAATAACAGCTTATCGGGTTAGATTTTTGCAAAACAAGCTTCAAAAATGGACTCAGGACGTCAAAAACATAAAATAAGGGTTTTTAGAAAATTTGACTTTTTGGGTCAAAGTCAACGCTGACATCATGCTGAGTTGGCTCGGACGAGTTGACTCACTGGGTTAAATCAGTCAACGGGTCAAACTCAGGTCGGATATCACAGACTTGGGCTTGACCCAAAGCCGTTGGGCCTTAAAATGCTGGTTCAGATCTAAATGGACTGATTTAGGTCAGACCGGGTTTGAGCCCACAAGCTCGATTCAAGGCCGAACCGGTTCAACCGGTCGAGCCAATCCATATCGATAATTAATAGTACGGCGGCCGAAAATCACACCCGGTGGTGCGTACAGCCCACGCGCGGCCCCGAATCGACTAGAAAACACCACTTACGACGGTAAACTCACAGATCAACTCACCAACAACCAAATTTAACCGTCTACAAAACTTAAACAACTCGAATCAACCCAAAAAATCACATATCTTACCCCCTAAAACGTAAAAACGATAATTGTATCCGATAAAGCTTCGATCGGCGTCGATCAAGTGATCAGTGACCACAGTTGGCTTGCCTCGATACACTGAGCATTGCAAAACTGGCGGTGACCCACACCAACGGTATAGGTGACCGGAAACGGTGAGAGCCAGAGGGGTGACGCTTGGGTTCTCGACGACCATTCAACACGGCCTCCCAGGTGAACGATGGTCCAACTCCGCGAGTGGAGCGTAGGAGCCTAACCTGGGCGAGGTAACGAAGACGGTGATGTCGGCGGTGTCGGCCACGACCAGGAGGTGGGGAAAATCGGAGCAACGATGGTGGTGATGGGGAGAAATGGGGTTGAGAAAATTTTTATCTCTCCCTCGGCGTTTCGAGATTCAAAACGAAAAAATGGTAGCTGAGGAGTCACTTCATAGTTTTATTATTTGTTTCGATATAAAACTGATCCAAATTTTAAGTTTAACTTGTAGTAAATCCATACCAAACCACCTTCCAGCCCAATTGGTTATGCTATATCAGCCTTGGTAGCCAAGGTCAAAGGTTCAAACCCCCCTTGGCTGCACTTTATCCTTTTTTTCACTTTACACCATAAAAATATTATGGGTGTTACAGTACATATATATTTAGGATTTATATCCTATACACAGACGGTGGAAACTGAAAGTTTCCACAAGCGCCTTAGTTTTATGGGTTTAGGTTTAGAATTTAGGGATAATTGTTTCAATTTAGGGTATAGGGTTATAATTTAGGGTTTATATGTTAGGGTTTAGTTTTTAGAGTAATATGGTGAGGACTTATGTTTTAACCTATAAACCCTAAATTATAACCCTAAACCTTAAATTGAAACAACTATCCCTAAATTCTAACCCCTACACCTAAACCCATAAACCATATACCCTAAACTAACTTCCTATACCCTAAAACAGTTATTTTAGGTTTGGTACACTTTAGTGAAAGATGAGTGATGTACTAAATAACAATTGAATCTAAAATGATGGATGAAAAACGAAATTAATATATTAAGATGTCTCCATGTTGAAAATTATAGTATATTACATCATTTACTTTGTATTTGCTATGAATTAAAACATAGTGTTATTTGAACCTAAGAAGTAGTTCCGGTGGAAATGAATATTAGGGTTTTTTTAATATGGCCATTAATTTTTTATTATAACCACAGAAGATATCACAATTACAACGCATTCAGGAAGAAAAATAATGAGAATTATCTATCCAAATTTCTTACAACCCAAAAACAAAGAAAAGTGAAAAACTTCTATGGAGATAAGCATACCATCAAAATTCAGAAGCTTCTTAAGTCTCTTTGTCTCTATCCAATCGGAACTCATAACTGATGAAATGGGGTGGTTAGCGATCCAAACTATCATGCAGAATGTTCTGCTACCCAGGACTGGTTACATCGGCAAACAACCATCAATCGAGTAGGGATCTAACTTTCTGTGACCCCCAACAAAATCATAATCAGGAACTAGCATCGATTAAAAAGTCTATGCGAGCAACGTTCGACTGCTAGATTTTGTTGAATCATGCAACAAGGACAGATGAAAAAAAAACCACAAAAACAAAGAAAACATGTCACAAAGACAACAGAAAACCTGTGTCACAATGACAGAGAAAACGCGTGCCATAACGATAGAGATTCTTATTCAAAAAAAAAGTGGAAAACAAGAAAATAATAAACATCGGCGATCGACAACCATTAGCTAGGTGATTAGCAATCGTCGGCAAACGCAAAAAATGTTGGGAAACTCCGGTACACCCAATTCCGCTAGTGATCCATGTACAAAGGACGAATTCGGGGTGAGTAGGGATGAAATATTACCTTAATAAATATGGTATCTTGATATCCTTAGGTAGTTAGGATAAACCAAATCGAATCCGAGTCGTCACAATAGCGCTCTGACCTCTACACAGCCCACCCGAACGAAACAAACAATATTTTCTCTTCTCTAACTGTTAAAGAGGTTTTCTGAAAAAGCATGCATTGGCTACTAGACCTTATACCTTTATATAGAATTCAAAAACCTAATTCTAAATAAATTAGGATTCATTAAATATACAATATATTTAATCAAATATAATTAAATATGTAGAGTATAATTCTACTTTAATTCGAATTTATTAAATATATAATATATTTAACTGAATACAAATAAATATGTAAAATCTGATTCTACTTTAATTAGGTTTCTTTAGGGATATATATATATATTAATAGTGTTTGATGATTACAATAATTATCTAATTATTAAAATATATATAAACGAGATTATCTATTATTACAATAATTATAATAATTTCGTCTTTAATAATTATTACGTGTACAACAAGTTTGTGCACATGCTATCTAGTTAATATTTGTTCGTTTCAATCATAGGGTGTGACCCTTGTAGGTTCATATAACGTTGGTAGTAATATCTAGAACAATTCTAATATTACAAACAATGAGTGTCATCTAGCAATACATCATTGCTACCTAAGTTACATGAAGTCGTGGTTCGACTTTACCTTTTTCTGTAATTAACTTCTTTTATGTATTACATCATTTTGTCCTTATATCTAGATCGAACACAAGTCATGGATTAGTCACACTTTATAGTCCATCTAATATTTCTTGATATCTTGAGTAGACTATAATAAACGAATAACTATGATATCTCATATCAATTTATTCGAGCATGGCCATGCATTTTCTAGTCTCACTCAACCAAGTGGCCTACGATATTACATCTATTATGTAGGAGGGACAAATCCTATCTTGATCAACCATATTTCGCTATATAGAGTGTGACATATCCAATATCAGTCTTTATAGTGTAGTCTGTTACAACACACGTTTGACTGCATCAAAATGTGTCACTCTCGATATTGAACTAATGATGATCTCAAGTCTGAAGATCATACACTTAGTTATCATCATGAGCAATGTTGTGATTGTCACATAATAATCTAAGAAACATGCTCATAGCGGGTCAGTCCAGTATGTCGTTATCTAAACCATACTTATGTATTGATTTTGACATCTCTATGTCAATAACAACACTTTGTTATCAATCAATTACATATTAGTCTTAATATATTATTGTTGTCCACGCACACAATAATTCTCGACTAAGGACATTCAAGAATAAATATATTATTCTAAGGACTTTATTATAATTCAGTTTATTTATAGATGCACAAAATAAGACTGAAATAATAATAATGGCTTTATTGATAAACAAGATAAAATAAGTATGTCTTTTACAATCATCTCATGATTGGTCTTTAGGCATACTCTAACAATCTCTCACTAGCACTAAGACCAATCACTCATGTGTCTAACACCAAGAGACTTAGTGTGACATTTATGCTTCTGCTGTGTCAGAGGCTTTGTCTGTGGATCGGCGACATTGCCATCCGTTGGTACCCTGCATATTTCTACATCTCCTCGATCACTGATTTCACAAATAAGATGGTAACGCCTAAGTATGTGTTTGGATTACTGGTTAGAAGTGGGTTCTTTTGCTTGTGCGATGGCTTCGTTGTTGTCACAATGTAGATCTATAGCATTTGATATGCTAGGCACGACCCCTAGTTCAGATATGAACTTTTTAATACAAACAACCTCTTTTGCAGCATCGCTTGCTGCAATATACTCAGCTTCTGTTGTAGAATCTGCTACTATATCTTGTTTGAACTTTTCCAGCTTACAGCACCTCCATTAAGGCAAAACACAAAACCCCATTGCGATCGAGAATCATCCTTATCGGTTTGGAAGCTTGCGTCAGTATAACCTTTTATACTTAGTTCTTCCTCACCTCCATACATAAAGAATGTATCCTTAGTTCTTCTTAAGTACTTAAGGATGATTTTTACTGCAACTCAATGACCTTCACCAGGATCTACTTGGTATCGACTTGTCATACTTAGTGCATATGATACATCTGAACGTGTACATAGCATGGCATACATGATAGAACTAATGGCCGAAGCATATGAAATATTACTCATGCGTTCTCTCTCTTAAGGCGTTGAAGGACACATTTTCTTTAAGAGCAAAATACCATGTCTCATAGGTAAGAATCCTCTTTTAGATTCTTCCATACTGAATCTTTTTAGTACTTTGTCTATGTATGTATTTTGATTTAGTCCTAGGAGTCGTCTTGATCTATCTCTATAAATCTTGACTCCTTATATGTAGGTTGCTTCACCCAAGTCTTTCATAGAAAAACATTTTCCTAAGCAAGTCTTTACAAACTGTAAGGTAGGTATGTCATTTTCTATTATTAGTATGTCATCCACATACAATACCAAGAATGTAACAGTGCTCCCACTAGTTTTCTTGAAAACACATGGCTCATCTTCATTTTTAATGAAACCAAACTCTTTGATTGCCTCAATAAAACGAAGATTCCAACTTCGAGAAGCTTACTTCAACCCATAAATGGATCTTTGTAGTTTGCATACTTTTAGGGCATCTTTTGGATTGACAAAACCCTCAGGTTGTGTCATGTTCACATCCTCATCTAATTTTCCATTAAGGAAAGCAGTTTTGACATTCATTTGCAAGATTTCATAATCGTAATGTGCAGCTATTGCAAGCAATATCCGGATAGATTTAAACATAGCAACAGGGGAAGAAGTTTCATCATAGTTTATACCATGAATTTGACGAAATCCTTTAGCGGCCAATTGCCATTTGTATGTTTTTACATTTTCATCCATGTCGGTTTTCTTTTTGAAAACCCATTTACTCCCAATGGGCTTAACCCCTTCGGGTGGGTCGACCAAAGTCCATACTTGGTTTTTTGACAAGGAATCCATCTCGGATTTCATGGCTTCTAGCCCTTTCTCAGAGTATAGGATCTCCATTACTTCTTGATAAGTCATAGATTCGTCTTGGTCTATGAGAAGAACTTCTTCATGCAATGTGACAAGAAATACATATCTCTCAGACGCATTGCGTTCTCTCATAGATCTTCGCAGTGGTTGTGTTCTAAGAACTGTTGGATGTTCCTCAACTATTTGTGGAACTAGTGGTTGTTCAATTTATGGTTTAGTGATCTGTGGTTGATCTTGAATTTCTTCAAGTTCAATATTTCTCCCACTTCCCTTTCCTAGAATAAATTCTCTTTCGAGGAAGACTAATGTTCGAGCAACAAACACTTTGTTCTCAAATGGATTGAAGAAATAGTATCCTTAAGTTTATTTAGGATACCCTACAAAATTACATTTATGAGATTTGGGTTCGAGTTTTGTAGACATTTGATGTTTAACATAAACTTCGCATCCCCAAATTTTAATAAAAGACATACTAGGACGCTTCCCAGTCCACATATCATATGGTGTCTTTTGAACCGATTTAGATGGAACACGATTTAGTGTGAAAATAGTTATTTCTAGCTCATGTCCCTAAAAAGAAGTTGGAAGATCAACATGACTCATCATTGACCGAACCATGCCTAACAATGTTCGATTTCTCCTTTCAAAGACTCCATTGTGTTGTGGAGTACCTGGAAGTGTAAGTTGTGAGACAATCTCACATCCTTTAAGGAGTTCATCAAACTATAGGCTTAAGTATTCTCCTCCTCGATCTGATCGAGGAGCTTTGATACTCTTTCCTAACTGGTTTTGTACTTCATTCTTAAATTCCTTAAACTTTTCAAGGGCTTCAAATTTATGACGCATTAAGTAAACATACTCATATCTATTGAAGTCGTCATTGAAAGTAATGAAGTATTGAAACCCTCCTCTGGCTTGTGTATTCATCGGTCCACATACATCACTATGTATTAAAGCTAATAAATCACTTGATCACTCATTTTTACCGTCAAATGGTGATTTGGTCATTTTTTCTATTAAGCAAGGTTCACATATATCTAATTGATCGAAAACAAAAGAATCCAAAAATCCATCTTTATGAAGTTTTGATATGTGTTTCTCACTTATATGACCCAAGCGACAATGTCATAGATAAGTTTGATTAGAGTCATTTGTTTTTTATTTTTTCGTATTTATATTATATATGGAGTTGTCTTGATCTAAGATATAGAGGCCATTGATTAATTGAGTCGTACAATAAAAACATTATTGAGGGAAAAAGAACAACTATTATTCTTAATGATAATCTCAAAATCAATCTTGACCAAACAAGAAATTGAAATAATGTTTTTAGTCAAACTAGTTACAAAATAACAATCCTCTAAATCTAAAACAAGTCCACTAGGTAATGACAAAGTATATGTTCCTATAGCTAATGCAGTAACTCTTGCTCCATTTTCCACTCGTATGTCCACATCTCCTTTTGCCAATTTTCTACTCCTTTTTAGTCCAAGTATAGAAGTACAAATGTGTGAACCACAACCGGTATCTAATACCCAAGAAATAGATGTTGATATATTAATATCAATAACATAAATACCTGATCCGGACTGTCCATTTTCTCTTGCCTTCTTGATGTCCTCAAGATAGAAAGGACAGTTTCTCTTCCAATGTCCAGCATTGTTGCAATGGAAACGCATTCCTTCTTTTGCAACTCCTCCTTTGGCTTTCAATGCAACTTTTCATTTGTTGGGCTTTGTCTTTGCCTTGGTGTTGGGCTTTTTTTTTCTTTTTGGACCATCAGAATAGGTTTACAACTAACATTTTTCATGTTGTTTACTGTTGTTCTTAACAGACCAAGCAACTGGGGCATTGATTTGTTAATTTCATTCATATTGAAATTAAGAACAAGCTGATTAAAACTATCCGGCAACGATTGCATGATAACATCATTAGCCAATTCAACAGTTAGAGAGAAGCCCAATTTTTCAAGGGTCTGAATATACCCTATCATTTTGAGAACATGGGTTCCCACTGGAGTTCCATCCAACATTTTGCATCGAAACAAAGCCTTAGAGGTCTCATACCTCTCTTGAAAAGCTTTCCCCCTCATATAATTCTTTGAGATTTTTAACCATGTCATAGGGAACCATGTCCTCATGTTGCTTCTGAACCTTAGGGGTCATGGTCGCAAGCATCAAGCATCCAACATCTACCTTGTCATTTAAGTATTTCTCAAAGGCTTCCCTTTCATCTTTGGAGGCATCATCCGCTAGCTTTTTAGGGACAGGTTCTTCGATGATTTGCAGTTTCCGTTCTTGCTTAAGGACAATCTTTAAGTTACGGAACCAATCAAGGAAGTTCAAATCATTCAATTTTTCCTTCTCAAGGATGGATCGCAATGATAATGTGTTTGAGTTTTCCATAAAATCTACAATGATAAATATGATTTATAAGTACATTTTATCATGTTTATAAAGAAATTACATTCCCACTATTAAAAACCCTCAAAATTGAAAAACTTACTATAACTATTTCTAGTGGGTAAGGATCCATATTTCATTATATCCTGGGACAAATTTGGCTTTACTCCTAGAATTCAATTATTTAGGTAAGCAACACTTGCTAATTAAATCTCATGTAATTCCTATACTTGGTGAACAACTATTTCTCCAAAACAAAAGTTCATATGGTCTAATAAAAAGCACAATAATGAACAATGCACCAGGTAGGTAACTTATGAGAAGAAAGGTGGTGTACTGGGCACGCTTCAATACCAAGTCTTTCAAAGAACCAATCCTAGACATGCACTTTCGTATTGTATTTCAATTACCAAAGTCTTTGAACAATCATTAGTCTTTAGGTTTCTAATCTTATTAGAACAACCTAGTTTAACCAATATTACTACCATTGAATATCACTTGCTTATTCTTCGCGTTTAACCAAGATAGATCTAAGTATTTTGCTTTGGCAAAACCTACATAGTATCGATCGAGGTTTTAACGATGGTTAATATTGGATGACTAATTTTATTAAATATGAAGGGTTTTGTTATATTAATCTCATCATTCTATTATAATTTAAGTAGTTACCATCATGCTAAAAAATACATTGTATCACATACATGTAAAGCAGTAAATATAAATGCAATGGTTATAGCCCTTAAAGCTAAGGTGACCCATCTCAAGCCAGTAGGAGAACCAAAATTACTAAAGATAGAACATGCTTCTCAAGTACCTAATCCACCTTTGATCAGCCCATCATTCTGCTCCTTTGGTCCATGTTTTCTCCGCAAATATTAAAATTTTTTAGAAACTCGTTTCTCATACGAGGGAGTAAGATGAGAAGAGAATTACAATAGAAGAAAGAAAGACACGACACACAGACCGTATTTATTTAAAACCAAAATAAAAGGGCTATTGGGCTATAACCATGCATTTTAAACACCGTGCATATCGAACATAACATCGAGCGGATTATTATTGAGGTCTTGACATATTGTACCTACACATGGGTCAAGGGGCGGAGCCCCTTACGGGGATTCCGGTAGCCCCGCAGCTACCGACGGAGAGGGGATTTTTAAATATCATCATCTTAATTTCTATGTAAAAACCTCATGATTTGATAACTTTTATCAACATTATCGTTTTTTTCATGATTTCAAAATCCACGAGGTTTTTACTTGTACAACTCTTTGTTACTTTCCCCGCACGTTAACTATATACTAACCATTAGTCTGAATATAACTATTACCCATATATTTTAACGCTTAACATCCGAAAATCCTAACATATCTGTGACTAACTCTTTAATCACTTGGAACAATCAATTTAATTTATTCAGATTAGGCGTAAAACGATCTAATGTGTGAAAATATCATATATTTGTCAAAATTTGAATATACCCTAATCCAATAACATGCATCTCATACAAAAGCATCATCCAATTATTTAAGTCTGAATTCGTATCGTAAAAGTGGCTTTGATACCACTGTTGGGAAACTTCAATACACCTCATGGCAAAGTGAAAAAATATCCAGCGAATTCCGCCAGTGAACCATGTACAAGGGATGAATTCGGGGTGAGTAGGGGTGAAATATTACATTAATAAATATGGTATCTTGATATCCTTAGGGAGTTAGGATAAACCAAATCGAATCCGATTCGTCACAATAGCGCTATGACCTCTACGCAGTCCATCCGAAAGAAACGAACAGTATTTTCTCTTCTCTAACTGCTAGAGAGGTTTTTCCGGAAAAAGCATATTTTGACTGCTAGACCTTATGTCTTTATATAGCATTCAAAAACCTAATTCTAATTAAATTTGAATTCATTAAATATACAATATATTTAACTGAATATAATTAAATATGTAGAATCTAATTTTACTTTAATTCGAATTCATTAGAGATATATATATTTTAATAGTGTTTGATAATTATAATAATTATCTAATTATTAAAATATATATAAACGAGATTATCTATAATTATAACAATTTCGTCTTTAATAATTATTACGTGTACAACAAGTTTGTGCACATGCTATCTAGTCGATATTTGTTCGTTTCAATCATAGGGTGTGACCCTTGTAGGTTCATGAAACGTTAGTAGTAATATCTAGAACAATTCTAATATTACAAAAAATGAGTGGCATCTAGCAATACATCATTGCTACCTAAGTTACATGAAGTTGTAGTTCGACTTTACCTTTTTCGTGATTAATTTCTTTTATGTATTACATCTTTTTGTCCTTATATCTAGATCGAACACAAGTCATGGATTAGTCACACTTGTATAGTCTATCTAATATTTCTTGATATCTTGAGTAAACTATGATGAACGAATAACTATGATATCTCATATCAATTTATTCGAGCATGGTCATGCATTTTCTAGTCTCACTCAATCAAGTGGCCTATGATGTTACTCCTATTATGTAGGAGGGACAAATTCTATCTTGATCAACCATATTTTGTTATATAGAGTGTGACATATCCAATATCAGTCTTTATAGTGTAGTTTGTTGCAACACACGTTTGACAGCATCAAAATATGTCACTCTCGATATTGAAATAATGATGATCTCAAGTCTGAAACATACTTATGTATTGATTTTGACATCTCTATGTCAATAACGACACTTTGTTATCAATCAACTACATATTAGTCTTAATATATTATTGTTTTCCACGCCCACAATAATTCTCGACTAAGGACATTCAAGAATAACTATATTATTCTAAGGACTTTATTATAATTCAGTTTATTTATAGATGCACAAAATAAGACTAAAATAATAATAATGGCTTTATTAATAAACAAGATAAAATAAATATGTCTTTTACAAACATTTCATAATTGCTCTTTGGGCATACTCCAATAGAAAAATTGAAGAAACTTGTTGACGATGCAGGGTTGTTAGAGGAAAAAAAACTAGGGTAATTGAAAATAATATTAGGTTTTTTAGGTAATTAGAGTTCAAATAATTTTATATGTAAATAGATTATTAAGAATGTAAATTTATCAAAGGTTATAAAATAGAACATACACTACTACGAAAGTCATATTAAGAATGTAAATTTATAGGGTAATATACATTTTAGATCATTAAATTTAGTATTCACTCTCATTTACAGCATAAATATTTAATTTAATCAAATTACATCATATAACTTTTATTTTTTATAAACTAAGTCACTTATATTGACACTATTATATAATTTTAATGAAAAAACTGAAATTGATACTTTTATTTAACATATATTTCATATGTCATCAATAAATAATGTTTAATTGACAATTTAAATATTTTTGTTAGAATTTATAGGAAAATTAGTTATTTTTTCTTTAAAATTATTTAAATGAAAATTTTCAGAAAATTCTTACAAAAAAATTATCAATTATACATTATTTGAGGATGATATGTGAAAAATATATTAGGTAAAAGTGTCAATTTCAGTTTTTTTCGTTAAGATTATTTAAAACGATGTTAGTATAAGGACTTAGTTTATTAATAATTAAAGTTCAATAATGTAATTTGATTAAATTAAAGGCTTTTGATATAAATGAAAGAGAATATTAAGTTCAATGATTTAAAATGTAAATTACCTTATATTTATATATGTCAAGTACGCGTAAATTTGTTAATGTACTTTTAGGGTTATATTTTGATAACAAGCTACTTAAAAAATTTACGCAATTCTTCATATTTAAACTATAAAATCTCTAACCCTAAATCCTAAACTCTAAACCATAAACTTTAACTTTTAACCATAAATTCTACACCCTTCTACCTAAAGCTCTAAATCCTAACCTAACCCATAAACCCTAAAATTAAACATCTTGTGCATCAAAGTATTTTTCGTACTTTTATCCTCAAAACAATATATTCATTACCTCCTATAATTCATCCACTTTGACTTAAAAAATTTCAAATAAAGTTTAACTGATAAATATGACTCATTAACTCGGAATAAATAGAAAATTTTAATAATAAGTTGATCGATTTTTTAGTTTGAATACCTAAATTCTACATAATTTCCTCATTTCTTCACTTTCTCATTCATTTTTTTATCAAAAGAAAGGAAATGCCATTAAAAGATTGGGAAAAACACGAGTACATCCATACAGCATGTCGCCAAACATAAAACCATATTAGGCATACCAAAGATAAAACGCCTCAGTCCAAAGACAAAGGCTAACAATCGAAAAACAAAAACACAAGATCGAGACTCGATCCAATACACCACCTCGTAAAGAGAGGAAAGAACCGCGCCCATCGACATAGTCGAGGAAAACGTCGGTAAAACAGATCAGACTTGGATGAATTTGGCAAGGGACAACAAGTGTGTTCCACGTTCTTGTAGGGGGATTACTCACCATGGCCTTGCCTGAGAGCTCTATCCAGAGGCAGGCTTCCATTACATATAGAATGGTCCTTGTCAAGGCAATTGCCACAATGATCCTCGAACAGGAACTATACGGAGCATCGAGACCCTTACCCATCCCAAACTGATACTCTGCAACAGAACCACCTAAACCAAAACGATAAAAAGAAAAGCACCAAGGCTTACGCCCCTCCGAAAACAAAAACCACCAAGAACTTGATTCTGGCGAATTCATAAGATTGGAGTTGAGAGTTCAATGAAGTCCAAGGTACAGCTGTAAAGTGGGAGGCAGGATCCCACAGAATCCGAAAAATCCTTGTTGCAAACAAAAGGGGCTCCAAAAGTCAACTTGTGTAAACGGGGGAAAAGATGACGCCACGGTAAAAGACAATAACGCCCTTATCAAAGATCCTTTCTCCAAAAACACTTCGGGGGGCCTCGCCGGCGTCATCCCAAAACCATATCCTGCCGGTAAGCCAGATCCAATCCGGGGTTCGAAGACAGGGTCAAGAATCAGCGCTACTTTTCCAGGCTCGATCTTAAAACTGGTCGGGGAACAGTCGTCCCAGCCTATCATCCAAATTCGTCTGCCAAGCCGGAAACCATCAACCAAGAAATTTTCGGCAACCAAAACCTGACCACCGGACTGTCCTGAAAGGAGCCGACAAACAGGCTTTGTGAAATCGAAATTGATTTTGATATAACATCTAAACTTAAGGACCAATTTGCAAAACAATAAATTTTTAAGTACTCTTTAAAAGTCTCACTATTGACAAGTATTTTAAACAAAAGACAAGTTCTGAAAATAATAAACTTTTTCTAAGTCTTTTTCCTTTAACTTTTCAAGCCAAACCATACAAAAACGCCCAGGCGTATCGATACCCCTAGGGGTATCGATACGGGCTTTTGCCACTGGAATTTTAATGGACTTAGCGTACCGATACGGTATTACCCCGTATCGATACGATATTCATCTGGGAAAATCTTTCAATGAAACCTTACCGATACGCTTTACAACCGTATCGATACGATAAGCTTATCTTTGAAAAATCTTTGCATTTAATTTTCGACCGTTGACTTGTCAGTTGGTTGGTTTCCCAATTTTTAAAAGACTGTTATACCGTACCGATACGCCTGGTATGTGTATCGATACGATCTTTAAGAAAACCAAACTTGGGATTCCAGTGAGCAAACACAGTATCGATATGGTCTTCCGTACCGATACGCCCCTTAAAACCATACTGGTACGCCTTCTATGTGTATCGATACGCTCTGTTTTCAGTCACAACGGTTCTTTCCTCTTTGATGCAGGTATCGATACGCCCTCTACGAGTATCGAAACGGTAGGCTGTAGAGCTGCATTTATTGAGGGAAAATGCTCCCAACGGCTCTATTGATGATCCCAACAACCCAAACGACTAGAATTCAATGCAAGGGTATAAAAACAAGCTTCAATTGACCAAGCAACAATTATTGAACATACAAGCAATATCAAAGCAAAAAATCCAAACCCTAGTGCCTTTCATAGTCAAATTCTTGTACCCAACTCTTGTGATCTTATTGTAATCTTGTATTGTGAGTTTGGGGAGTTTGAAATTGTATTTGGGTAAACATTTATCCTTTGAGAGGAATTTTTAGAGTTTACCAAATTCATCTCTTTGTAAAAATGAGTGGATTAAGCTTTGGGTAGAAAGCTTAATCAATTTGTAAGGTTACCTCCTCATCCAAGAAAAGGGGAAGAATTCAAGTAGTGAATTGGTTGAAAATCCTTAGTGGGAACTAAGGTAGTGGATGTAGAGTTCATTTGGAGAACTTGAACCACTCTAACCACTTGTGTCACTTTTTATTTTTCACTCTTACCTCCTACCAAAATTTTAATTGCCAATTCACCCCCCTCTTGGCCATTTGCAATTGTGTGATCAACTCAACAATTGGTATCAGAGCTACACTCATTGGAAGGATTACAACCCTCTTGAGTCGATTATAGGAGAGTTTGATCAACAACTAGTCAAGCAATGGCATCCACCTCCAACTCCAACCTCTACGAGTCCCAATCTACAACCAAGCCACCATTCTTCAATGGGGATAACTACCCATATTGGAAGAATAAGATGAGGTTCTTCATCAAGTCTACCGACTACATGGTGTGGGATGTGGTTGAAGAAGGTCCATACATTCCCATGAAGAGAGATAGTGAAGCAAGACTTGTCTCAAAGGTGAAAGCCGAAATGACGGAAGATGAACGAAGAAGGATGCAAGTGAATGATAAGGCTCTTCATGTCATCTTTTGTGCACTTGGTCCGGATATCTACTTCAAGGTGTCTTCAATAGAGAATGCCAAGGAGGTTTGGGACACCCTCGAGACAACATATGAGGGAACTAGTGATGTCAAGGAAACAAAAATTGGGCTACTCAATCTAAGCTACGAAAATTTCAAGATGGATCCCGATGAGAGTGTTTCCAAGATGTTTGATCGATTCTTGGTCATTGTCAACGGATTGAAGGGTTTCGGTGAGATCATCCCTGAAGACAATCTAGTGAGCAAATTGTTGTACTCTCTTCCGGAATCATGGGATAGCAAGAGAACGACTATTATTGAAGCTCGAGATTTGAAGACTCTCAAGCTTGATGCTCTTGTTGGATCTCTACTCACCCATGAGATCATGAGAAAGGGAAGAGAAGAAGAAAAGAAAATGGAAGAGAAGAAGGATGTTGAGAAGAAGAAGGTTGGAATTGCTCTTAAAGCTTCTTACCATGAAAGCGATTCGAGCGAAGATGAAGATGGGGAGATGGCCATGTTGGCCAAACGGTTCACTCGCTTTATGAAGTCCAATCGTGGGAGAAAGTTCATTAGAAAAGAAGACTTCAAGAGCAAGAGTAAGGAAGAGAAGAAGGACCAAATCACTTGCTATGAATGCAAAAAGCTCGGCCATATCCGTTCCGAATGTCCTCAATTGAAGAGGAAGAGCTTTGGGAAGAAAAACAAGCTCAAAGCTCAAGTAGCAACTTGGAGTGACGATGAGTCATCCGAGGAGGAGGAGGAAGTGGCCAATCTTTGTCTCATAGCCATTGATGATGAACCAAAGGTAAATTCTAACTCATCTAATTTTGATTTTACCTTTGATGGGCTTCAAGATGCTTACGATGAATTGCAAGAGGTTTACGATGAGTTAGTTGGAAAATATAAAGAATCCATTTTGAGAAATAAGAAAAACATTTCCGATTTGAAAAATCAAAATGAAACATTTTCAAGAACTAACTCCGAATTGGAAAAGAAGGTTTTGTTTTTAGTAAATCTTTCAAAAGATCTTAAAACAAAAAATCTTGAACTTGAAAAACTTCTTTCCGATTTTCAAGATTATCACACAAAGGAAGTGGATAATCTTAAAACATCAATTGATATTGGGGAAAATCATTTTGAAAAGGGAAACTCTTCTAAATCCCAATATGTAAAAAGAAAACTTTTTATTCCTAAACAAAGAAATTTTCATAAGCAATCTAGAGGTCAAAAGGTTAGAAGTGTTTGGGTTCCTAAGGAACTCATTATTTCTAATAATATGAATGCTATTGCTTCTTGGATTCCTAAGGGAACCAAAATTTTGAAGGCTAACACACATGGACCCAAAATGATTTGGGTATCAAAAATCAAGGCCTAATTTCTTTGTTTGTAGAGGGAGCATTGCTACAAGGCCAAAGCTTCAAGCCAAAACTCATGGTACCTTGATAGTGGATGCTCAAGACATATGACCGGTGACAAGAGTAGATTCGTGGAAGTAAAGCCAAAAAGTGGTGGAGTGGTAAGTTTCGGTGACAACTCCAAAGGCCACATTGAAGGAATAGGCTCCATTAGTAATCACTCTTCTATTTTCATTGAAAAGGTTTTGTATGTCAACGGTCTTGTAACCCCCTCGCCCCGGTCTGGTCGGCTGACCGGTTCGAGTAGGCTACACGGGGAAAACCGACGTGAAACCCGTCAAGGTCCCACCTCGGTTAGCAACCCTAGAAAATTTCTTTTAACTTTATCTTGTCTATAGGCATTAATAAGTCCTATGTGAAACACGACAGCGGAAACACAGACAACATATCAACGACCAACCAAGGCAACACATTAACACAACCCATTTTACCTTTTTAAGCAGGCCGTATCGATACACCAATCAAGGGTATCGATACGCCTTGACCAAGGTCAACACCCTATGGTCAACACAAGAAGACCGTATCGATACAGCCCTTGAGCGTATCGATACGCCCCTCTCGGTCAACATCTCGTGGTCAACGAGATAAACCTGTACCGATACGCTTGGAGCCCGTATCGATACGCCAAAGTCTCACCAAAATATCAGATTTCCAATGAGCTTTGAGCGTATCGATACACCCTCGTGTATCGATACACCAAGCCAAAACTTGAGTCCTGAAGGGCAAACCGTATCGATACGGCCCTTGGGCGTATCGATACGCCCTGCTCTGTAAGACTCCAAATTTCAGCCAAACAACTTAGGACTCGACTCTAGATGTGATTTACGACTCCTCTACCCACAAACAACATACATACAACCCTTAACTACTAAGATATCGACATACATGCATTCAAAACGAACGAGGATCATTCATTCAAGTGATTCATGCATTTACCAAAAGATGACATACAAGGCACTTAAAGGCTCATGCCTTAGAAACAAAACATATAGGCATTCAAGACATGCAACATAAACAATGTTTACAATTCAAACAAGCATCTGAAAGCCAAACCAACATCAACATACATCAAAGCTCAAATCAACAACACCTATCACATTGCTTGACTATTACAATCTACAATTTAAAGATCATACTTAAGCTAACCAAAAGCAACACTTGGAGGCCTTTCCTTGCCCTTGCCACCCACAAGCTACTAATATGCATTGTTGAACAAAAAGGAGTGTAAGCATAAAAGCTTAGTGAGGGTAAGCTCATAAAACAAACCTTCGACAATGCAGGGTCCAAGCAAGAGCAAGAATCAAAATAGAATGCATGATCTTACCTCTGATCCCCGAGAGCCAAAATGTATATGATACATGAACATAAAAGCAACTATATGCCATGATCAACAACTCCTAAGCCCAACACACGAAGATACACATATTAGTGTATTATTAACAACATATCTCAATCTATATTGGAGATCACATTTCATAACATATTGGCACATATATAATCTCATATTGGCACCTAGTTATGACTCGAATACGCGGATAACAAGTTGGAACGCATTTCCAACATAACCATTACCTTCGGTGGGATTACACTCATCACCGGTTCTTGCGGAGGGGATTCCACTCATCCTCACGCCCCGTCGATGGGATTCCACTCATCACCGACTAATATAAAGATTTAAGGGCGAACCCGTACTCCTCCTTGGTGCCTCAACGCCACCAAGGCCACGCGCGACTTCGACTCTCATGTGCACACTAATCCTAATGATCGATCATTGTACCCAAGCATACTAGTGCCAATATTAAACAAAATCCACAACCTTTCACAACATCATTTCAAAACAACTTCCGTGCTTAGCACGTACTCACCATGATCACTATCATGCTCCATCCACATACATATATCAATGCATCAATCCAAGCCTCAATATACATGTATAACACATTATACATAGCCAACACAATCACAATTAAACATAAGGCATAAACGACCATTAAAGAGTGCAACCAAAGTCTCTAATCAAAGCTTGGGATTAGGCTACCACTCTAATCCCAACTCTAGGTGGGTTTACCAAGCCCATCCTAGGTTCACATGCTTGAAAGGTCTTCAAGTTTCCGGATTTGTTCCCGAGGCTTCACCAACACAAAATCTCGCTTCTAATCACCTCAACACAATCAAAACAACCTCAAATCAATTCACCAATTAATGTCGCAAACCCAAAACACTAATCAAGCACAAAACACATGATTTTCAAGCCAAGAACAACCCCCAAAACATCAAACTCGGGCAGCCCTCAAACCCCAACCAAAACTCATGATTTCAACCTTTTTAGCACACTCAAATGCTTCTAAAACAGCCCCCAACTATTACCTTAACATCAACCCTCAAATTCCAACACGAACCATACCCAAAACTCATCCCAAAACCCCCTTAAAACCCCACCAAAACCCAAATTCGGAAATTCTTATAAAACACTCTAAAAATTATATATGTTGGACCGTTTGATTCATAAACATCACATATAACAATATTAAATCAAAACCTTAAGTTGAAAACAATAAAGATATCATTTTTATTCAAATCTTCCAAAAACCCAAATTCTAAAACTTGAACCAAAATGAAATCTAGTTGTACTTTTAAAGAGAGGAAGATGAGAGAAAGTCAGAAATGTAATTACCTTTCAAAAAGCTCCAAAAATGGAGGCAAGATTTGATGGAAAGCAAAATGGGAGAAGGGGGAGGAGTTCACGTTTAAAAGAAAGAAAGGGGGAAGAAGATGGTGAAATGGGGTTTTGTTTTTGTTTTAATTTATTGGGCTATTTCAAAAATCCCCAATATTACAACTTTTCCATTAATGAGATGGCAATCTCATTTATTCTAAAATCCATGGGATTTCATTCTCAAAACAATTTTAATCCAACATAAAATGTTTGTTCGAAAATACGAAGACCAAAATAATACTTTATTATTTTGAATTTTAAAACCGAAACTGGGCCATTACTTTAATATTATTTTCATCCGACCCCCAGACCCGGGTGTTACAACTCTCCCCCACTTAAGGAAATTTCATCCCCGAAATTTATCGGACAGGAAGAGCCACTGAAACTTGCTCATCCACACTTTCTTTCTCACCAAAACATTCTCACCAACTAGATGGGCTTACCACGCAACACTAGCTATTTGATGTTAAGATCTCAACTGGCTCTTCATTACACGTCAATTTCAAACTCAACTCAATCTCTTCCACAAACATAGCATGGGACAGACCTGACTCACTTTTCTGAATCATAGATACACAAAACACATTATGAATCCCCTTTCTAACTCTGGTGGTAACCGCAACAATTAAACAACAGAACTAGCCCAATTCACAATCTCATACGGTACCGTTTGAATACTTGACCGATAACTTTTTCTGACTGACCATCTGACTTCAACAGGTAACCAAGCACTATGCAGACATCTTCAAAATCTAGTTGAAATCTCGAATCTCTATTACCCACTTTCATTAAGAATCTTCCACAGATGTAACAAACTAGAAGAAAACTGATGCTCGGTCTTGACACGCTAGCAAATCATACACTTACTCTCATACTGAACCACATCATTCATCAACTCAATCTAGAAGTATTCATCTTCAACCCACAATACGTCTTCACACTACTCAGAACACTATGTCAATCGGCACAACTATCCTGCCTCTGAAATGAAAAACTCTCTCATCTTTGAAACTGTATTCTGAAGGTCTTTCTTCTGCTATGTCTTGCACGTGAGGTGCCAAGAACCTGTCTTGCAACTATTTCCCTTCAAGTATCTGACTCAATGTAGGTTTAACTTGAAACTCGGCCATAAAACCACTATAATTTGATAAACTGAATCCGGAAATTACAGCTCGTAACTCAACTACTAATCTAACAACAAATATAACTTGGAACATCGGTTACTATGTCGACTCTCTTCGGATGGTACTCAATCTTGTGATCACGGTCTTCAAGCAGTTCTAACAACTTGTGTTGTTCAAGTTTCAACCCTTCCTAGGTCGTCAAATATTTCAAGTTCTGATGATAAGCGTATACACTGTGCATTTCTTACTATATGTGCTTTGTCTCTAGGTCTTCGAAGCAATTACAACTGTAATTAACTCTATGTCTTGTGTCGGATTATTCTTTTCAAGGTCTTTCACTATCTCGATGAATAGGCCACAATCTTCTATCTTGCATAAGCACACAACCTAACCCTACATGTAACGCATCACTATAGTTCACAAATTCTTTCTCTGCTATAGGATGGATCAAGGTCGAAGCTCTCTTCAAAGTTTCTTTCGGTTTCTCAAGAGCTCGTTGTCTCGCATCTGACCACATAACTGAACATTCTTTCGTAGCAACTTGTCAATGGAGCAGCTATCTTTAAAAGATCATTTACAAATCTCCAATAGTAACAATGCTAGACCTAGGAACTATAGATACCTGTCACAGTCTTCAATTTCTTCCAACTCACATATTCTTCTACCTACTTAGGATTTACTCTAATACACTCAGCTGATCTACATGTCCTAGGAGATACATCTTCCTTAACTCGGAGTTCGTGTTTTCTCGACTTGGCATACAACTAATTCTCTAATAGGGTCTACAACACTAACTCCAAAGCTTGTCACGGTCTTCTTCGGTATGTGAATATACCCATGTATCATCTATGAGAACTACTACAAACTGATCAAGGAGCTCAGGAAATATTTTGCTCAACATCTCTATAAAAGTAACTAACACACTAGTCAAACAAAACGACATAACTCAGAACTCAAAGTGATCATATTCTGCCCCAAAAGTTGTCTTCGGTACACCAACCTCTCTCACTTTCAACTGGTAGTAAATGGATCTCAAATTAATCTTCGAAAGGACTAGAGCACACCCTAACTGATCAACAAATCACTGGTGCTGGGAAACAGACACTAACTATTCACTGTCAAATGTTTCAACTGTCTGTAATCTAAGCAGATTCTCGTATTGTCTTCTCTCTTCTTCACAAATTGCACTGTCATACTCTAAGATGATGTACTAGGCCTAATCAACCTAAGGTCTAACAAATCTCGTAGTGGATTCTTCAATACTCTCAATTCTTTTGGAACCATAAGATACATAGCAATCAAAACAGAAGCCAACTCGGAGACGATATCAATAACAAACTCTTCTTCTCTATCAAGAGACAAACCGGGCAATTCTTGCAAACACTTCTAGGAAAATCACAAACTATTCTAACATTTTGCGGTCTAAACTTCATTCAAAAATCGAATCAATCACATTTGCTAGGCAAGCCTGTCAACTAAACTCAGTCAATCTTTGACCTCTAAAGCTGGATTAACATTCGATAAGAAGTTCACATCCAAACCTACTACTACAGTATCACAGAAATCTGCAACTTCAAGGCAACTCTTTTTTTGTCTCAACGTATACCCTAGCTTTGCGCTCTACAAGCCAAACCATGTCAAAAGGTACATCGAAATCGTAAAAAGACAATTACTTCACATCTACTAGAATCACGTAACCCTGAACTATCAACAAACATCTTCCGTACATCTTTCTGACCACCACTGTCTCACCAAAAGGTCTAGTCACATGTGTCCCTACGTCTAAGGTCTCAACAAAGATATCTAGCTTCCTTACATGCTCCCACAAAAGGACGAATCCGCAGAAATTGCAACTTCACATGTACACATCTGATAGCCTTCGGTTCTCTTGTCTTCAGGCTGGTCCTCCAAACAAAAGCTAACTCTTCCAAACCGTTCTTAGAGCATCTCAAAACCTCAAAATGCAGTTCTGATCACACACAAACAATCATGCTTAAACTTGTTCTATAGCATCGGTCCTGACGACTCAAAATATCTCACTACCAAACAATCTGAAGTTAAAGCTCAAGACCTCCTTCTCAGCTCAACTATATCGGAAGCGACTTCATCTCTCCTTCTTTCTGGGAGACAACTCAGACGCACACTGACCCAATCACACAAATCGATTCCCACTCACGGATACTGACCGATTGTCTTGTATTAAAACCATAGGCCGAACCCCAACGATCACCAACTAACATTTCTAAATTTCAGATTACTCACACGAGACCCTTACCCTGATCTCGCCAAAAGAACTAAGATACTCGTACCTACCTCTAACACTTCACCGGGCACATTCAAACTTTGCATGCTTGCTAACAACATACGGAAGTACAGATTCAGAATCAACCAGAGGGAACAAGCTCAAAACTGTACGAAGGGCTTATCTACTATAACATCGATATCACTCTGACTCTCACTCATAGGTCTTCACCTCTTTCACCAACTACCACCAGAAACGGTCACATCATCCCTCACCAACAAAAATCAACCCACATACACACTGACTCGGACAAACCAATTGTACCCCAATTCCCGTACAACCATGCTTCCCTAGCTATAGCGATGAACTCCCTAAACATCATCCACATTTTCAGAAACCGCGGGTTCTACTTACCGATTCACGGCCCACGCCTTGGTCTCAAACTTACCAAAAGCAATAAATCAACAGCAACAACAAATTAACATACAAACTGGGTTAGCAAAGGAAAGGGTCCAAGTGGCTCAAGTATGATTCCCTCACTTAAAAATCTCTTTTTCCGATGTGATAGAAGCAATGAGGCTCTACTCAACATGCTTCAAGCAACATATACACACGATCACACAAAAATACATCAAGCATACCTGATAAACAAGCAAATATGCTTACATGGCAAGCAAACATCGTGCATTTCAATACAAAAATTAAACTTACCTTACTTACCTGCCCAAGGTCTCAGAAACCTTAGGCTCTGATACCAACAAATGTAACCCCCTCGCCCCGGTCTGGCCGGTTGACCGGTTCGAGTAGGCTACACGGGGAAAACCGACGCGAAACCCGTCAAGGTCCCACCTCTGTTAGCAACCCTAGAAAATTTCTTTTAACTTTATCTTGTCTATAGGCATTAATAAGTCCTATGTGAAACACGACATCGGAAACACAAATAACATATCAACGACCAACCAAGGCAACACATTAACACAACCCATTTTACCTTTTTAAGCAGGCCGTATCGATACACCAATCAAGGGTATCGATACGCCTTGACCAAGGTCAACACCTATGGTCAACACAAGAAGACTGTATCGATACAGCCCTTGAGCGTATCGATACGCCCCTCTCAGTCAACATCTTGTGGTCAACGAGATAAACCCGTACCGATACGCTTGGATCCCGTATCGATACGCCAAAGTCTCACCAAAATATCAGATTTCCAGTGAGCTTTGAGTGTATCGATACACGGGGGTGTATCGATACACCAAGCCAAAACTTGAGTCCTGAAGGGCAAACCGTATCGATACGGCCCTTGGGTGTATCGATACGCCCTGCTCTTTAAGACTCCAAATTTCAGCCAAACAACTTAGGACTCGACTCTAGATGTGATTTACGACTCCCCTAGCCACAAACAACATACATACAACCCTTTACTACTAAGATATCGACATACATGGCATTCAAAACGAACGAGGATCATTCATTCAAGGGATTCATGCATTTACCAAAAGATGACATACAAGGCACTTAAAGGCTCATGCCTTAGAAACAAAACATATAGGCATTCAAGACATGCAACATAAACAATGTTTACAATTCAAACAAGCATCCGAAAGCTAAACCAACATCAACATACATAAAAGCTCAAATCAACAACACATATCCCATTGCTTGACTATTACAATCTACAATTTAAAGATCATACTTGAGCTAACCAAAAGCAACACTTGGAGGCCTTTCCTTTCCATTGCCAACCACAAGCTACTGATCTGCATTGTCGAACAAAAAGGAGCGTAAGCATAAAAGCTTAGTGAGGGTAAGCTCATAAAACAAACCTTCGACAATGCAGGGTCCAAGCACGAGCAAGAATCAAAATAGAATGCATGATCTTACCTCCGATCCCCGAGAGCCAAAATGTATATGATGCATGAACATAAAATCAACTTTATGTCATGATCAACAACTCCTAAGCCCAACACACGAAGATACACATATCAATGTATTATTAACAACATATCTCAATCTATATTGGAGATCACATTTCATAACATATTGGCACATATATAATCTCATATTGGCACCTAGTTATGACTCGAATACGCAGATAACAAGTTGGAACGCATTTCCAACATAATCATTACCTTCGATGGGATTACACTCATCACCGGTTCTCGTGGAGGGGATTCCACTCATCCTCACGCCCCGTCGATGGGATTCCACTCATCACCGACTAATATAAAGATTTCCGGGCGAACCCGTACTCCTCCTTGGTGCCTCAACGCCACCAAGGCCACGCGCGACTTTGACTCTCATGTGCACACTAATCCTAATGATCGATCATTGTACCCAAGCATACTAGTGCCAATATTAAACAAAATCCACAACCTTTCACAACATCATTTCAAAACAACTTCCGTGCTTAGCACGTACTCACCATGATCACTATCATGCTCCATCCACATACATATATCAATGCATCAATCCAAGCCTCAATATACATGTATAACACATTATACATAGCCAACACAATCACAATTAAACATGAGGCATAAATGACCATTAAATAGTGCAACCAAAGTCTCTAATCAAAGCTTGGGATTAGGCTACCACTCTAATCCCAACTCTAGGTGGGTTTACCAAGCCCATCCTAGGTTCACATGCTTGAACCAATTACTCAAAACCATTTAAAACATTTTAACCACTCACCTTCACCTCCAAGCTCCACTACCAAGCAACCAAGGTCTTCAAGTTTCCGGATTTGTTCCCGAGGCTTCATCAACACAAAATCTCGCTTCTAATCACCTCAACACAATCAAAACAACCTCAAATCAATTCACCAATTAATATAGCAAACCCGAAACACTAATCAAGCACAAAACACATGATTTTCAAGCCAAGAACAACCCCCAAAACATCAAACTCGGGCAGCCCTCAAACCCCAACCAAAACTCATGATTTCAACCTTTTTAGCACACTCAAATGCTTCCAAAACAGCCCCCAACTATTACCTTAACATCAACCCTCAAATTCCAACACGAACCATACCCAAAACTCATCCCAAAACCCTCCTAAAACCCCACCAAAACCCAAATTCGGGAATTCTTATAAAACACTCTAAAAATTATATATGTTGGACCATTTGATTCATAAACATCACATCTAACAATATTAAATCAAAACCTTAAGTTGAAAACAATAAAGATATCATTTTTATTCAAATCTTCCAAAAACCCAAATTCTAAAACTTGAACCAAAATGAAATCTAGTTGTACTTTTAAAGAGAGGAAGATGAGAGCAAGTCGAAAATGTAATTACCTTTCAAAAAGCTCCAAAAATGGAGGCAAGATTTGATGGAAAGCAAAATGGGAGAAGAGGGAGGAGTTCACGTTTAAAAGAAAGAAAGGGGGAAGAAGATGGTGAAATGGGGTTTTGTTTTTGTTTTAATTTATTGGGCTATTTCAAAAATCCCCAATATTACAACTTTGTCATTAATGAGATGGCAATCTCATTTATTATAAAATTTATGGGATTTGATTCTCAAAACAATTTTAATCAAACATAAAATGTTTGTTCGAAAATACGAAGACCAAAATAATACTTTATTATTTTAAATTTTAAAACTGAAACCGGGCCATTATTTTAATATTATTTTCATCCGACCCCCAGACCCGGGTGTTACAGGTCTTAAACATAACTTATTGAGCATTAGTCAATTATGTGATAAGGGTTTTTGTAACATCCCAAATATTAGCCTAGAAGTTTGGGATTTTAATTAGATAATTAGAGAATTAATTAGAATATAAACCTTAAATAATTAAATTGAAAATAGATATAATAAGGACCAAATTGGAATCTAAAGAATCGTATAAGAAAAATTCGGCAAATTGTCAAGTGACTAAACCGAATTAAAGACCAAATAGAAGAGATGCATGCTAAAAATTTATATTCATGGAATTGCCCTTGGATTAAAATAAAATGATGGTATAAACAAGGGCATATTAGGGAGACATTAGTTGAGACATGACCTTGTAAGTCTCTTCTCATTAATGTGTTCCCTCCCTCCCCTAACCGGCTACACCAAACCATCATAGTTAAGCAACCTTTGTGTTCATTTCACACATACTTGAAACATAAAATTTAGAGGAAAATTGGAAGACCACTCGGTGAGGAAGAAGAATGGCATGCATGGCTTAGATCTTGGCTTAGGAAATTCAAGCAAAAATATAAAGTAAGTAGCACTCTCCCCCTACTTTTCGAGTATGTGAAATTAATTGAAGAATTGGTGGTTTTAGTACCTTTAAAAAATTCATGAAAGTGATTAGGTTAAGGGAGAAGCTGCTGGAATTTGAAAGACATGAGAAACATTCAAGAAATTAAAATGATAATAGGCCTTTAAACATGATAGATCAAAGCTGGCCAGATTGTATGTTAGTAGGAACATGCAACTTTAGAAATTTATAGAAAAATGATTAGTAAGAATTTAATGATGAAGTTTTGACATAATAAACTTTGATATGCCTAATTTGATAAAAAAATATAAAAATGAAATTGGTGATGTGTAGCAAAATCTGGGAATGAAATTCGGACAGCATGTAAATCTGCCCAGCAGTGTTCTTAGCTGAACAGTTAACTTTGAAAAATTGAGAAAAATAAGCTATTTGGAGTTTCGATCTGAAAATTTAGTATGATGAAATTAAAGATGTTAATTGAATTTAGAAACAAACTAGGACTGATTTGGAAGTATATACCGAAAATGGGAAATAATTTAAGTTGAGTGGTCAAAACAGTTTGGAAAAAATAAATATGGGACTTTAAAGAACTCTTAAAAATTAATTTGAGAATTAGATATGGAAGAAGGTGGTAAATTGATATATAAAAGTGTTAAATGGCAATTCATATAAATAAGTAAACAATTTGAACAGTTGATCAACAATTAGAATGAATTGGTAAAAATAGGTTGGCCATGTTCGAAACCAAATTAGTATAGGGGCTAAAATCGAAATATGGAGAAATCTAGATTTAAATTGGATGAATAAATTTTTGAAATTTATTCTATGATTTAGCTTAAATGTATTAGATCCTAGAGGGGAAAGATTCGAAGAAGAAACCGTAGCTGGAGCAGCCGCGGATCGCGCAAAAGGTCGCCGAATTCAGAATTAGCTCGGCGATTGTGAGTGAAACGAAGTTGGAGTTGAGATTAGAGTCTCAACTACCCTTTTTAATTGATTTATATATATATATATATATATATATATATATATATATATATATATATATATATATATTAAGCATGCAATTGGACTAATTAAATATTGGTAATTGATAAGGGAAGATGGAATAAAGGAAATTGGATTGGATGCATGTTGCTATGTGATTTTTGTGATATATGCTTGAATTGAAATTTTGATTATGACATGGTTGATTTTAACGTGTCAATTGGGCAAATGCTTCCATAGTGACTAGGATGGATATCTCGTATCCAAAAATTAGCAGTTCGCCCGGTCAAGCCTCTGGGGCCCAAATAACTCAATTTTCTCCCATGAACTATTTGTGTCAATGGATTTGTTCGATCCAAAACTTGAGACAATGGGTGTAATCCGAAAAAGGATTCATAAGTGGTTGTTAATGGAGTCGAAGTTACCAAATTCTGAGGAGTCGGTATCAATTTATGTTTTACGCCCCTTAACTCTTCCTCAGCCAGGCTTGGGCAGAATAGCAGAGCAAGTACAAGTATTAGTAGCATAGAAAAAATGTGCTCCTCGTGATTAAATTAATGTGTTTGCTCGCGGTAATTGTGGCCTCTCGGGAGAATCGATGACTACATCTTTGAGGCATTTGCTAGTACTAGTACATCTGAGAATTCTTAATTGGCTGGTTGTAAATAGCCCCGGGAATCTAAATTGAGCTACATTGTTTCGATTATGGATGAATTTGAGATGTTGGACATTTGAATTATTGATATTGATTGTGATTGTTGTGAATTGATAGCATTGATCGATATGAAACATGATCAATTATTGATCTTACATGATATTTGTGTTTGGTGAATTCAATTGGAAATTGAGCTATGAAATGTGAAATTGAGATTATGTATATGCTGATTTGTGGATATGCAAATTGTATTACAATCTATTATATGTTTATATGCGATAATATGTGACATTGAAATTGAGATTTTGAGAAATTAATCGAAAGGATTAAGAATTCAATTCTGAAAATTTAATTGAATAATTATACGATTGAAATTAAGATCAATTAGAAAAGCCCTTAGTGTGTACAGTCTGTCCAGGTAGTACGATTAGCCTAGAGTCTTGAGCTCGATAAGAAAATCGGTACGTTAGTGTACTTGATATTGTGGTACGTAAGTGTACCTTCTTGCTTAATGTCAGTGGACATTATGATATGTGATACGATGATATGAAATTGGTACGTAGTACCTATTATATGGTGAATTTGATTCACACTTCAATTATACGTGTCTCGAATACCTACCTTACTATACTATCCAAGGCTTGCGAATTGAGTTAACAAGAAAGAGATTCATTGAAATTCGAAATTGAAATACTTGATTTGGTGAAATTCTTTGTAATGATGGTAGCATGTCAATTATAAAGTATTAAATTAATTGATTCTCTGCTACAGTTTGCTGCTGCTTGTTTATCTGAAATTGCCATTGATCGATTATATGCAATCGAATTATGTTATTATAATTGAATATGTTGAATAAGGAAATATTAAATTGGTCCCTATCCCATGATAATTGTATGCAATATAAAAACAAAATAGTCATTGATAGGTCCTTAAATGGTTCGATTATGATATGACGGATATCTTGATTTGCTTGTATTCGATTGCAAAATGCTTGATTAATTGAATTCTCAATTCGAATGTTGATTGGTTGATTGTGGGATCTTATTTATTGATTTGATCTATTCGAATGGAATAGAAAATTGAAATAATTTAAAGTATAATCTAACGTGTGATCACTTGGTGAATAAATGGAAATTGATTAGATTAAGGTTTCCTCACTAAGTACGAGAAGTACTTACCACTCGAACCTTTCCTTCCTTCCCAAAAATTTCAGGTAGTAGCGTGTTGATCTACCTTCTGATATCTGTTAGCACGAAGATTAAGTATGCCTTTCTTTGTCTTTTTCATGCTCATGATGGGTGGCTTAACAGTCAGCAAGCTAGTACAGTTCACATTGATGATCATGTTTATGAACTATTGTTTTAATAATGTATGAACTTTATAAGTTGGTTTCCCTCATTTTGTTATGTAATTAAGGGGTATATATTTTGGGGTATAGATCGCCCTTAGTATATGTTTTGGGGCATGATTCTTTTTGTTATATTTTGTATAGGCAACCGATAGATTTAGCCGTTGATAGTTACCCCGGGGGAAATATTCTGTATAAGGGAAACGTAAAAACTATGGATGTTATCAGATATGAATATATGTATGATGTATGAATCGATTATCCTTATCATTAGAAATGATCTTAAATGCTATGTTGAAATCGAATTGGAATGGCTAGGGTAGCATTCGAATGAATTGAAATTAATGAAATGTATTACATGTATGATTGTAGTCGAATGAAAATAGAAATTAAATTAGATTGATATGTAAATTACAAGATAGATAAATAAATGTCTTAAATAGGCCCACCTATATATCGATCGAAATATGATATGAAAATATGTATAGTTTATATGTATAATGAATGGATTTAAGTTAGTTAAAGTCATGGTTGTATTCGAATAAAAAATTAAAAAAATAAAAAAAAATATCGCACGATTTCTTCCGCTGCCTAATTACGTTAATAAGATAATACGATAATCCGAACATATAACGCTCCTTGCCCCCTAATCTGGGGTGAGGGGTGTTATAGTTTTAATGTTTTATTTGATAAAAGTGGTTGCAAAATTGTGAACATTAAAACAAATCAACTAATGCTCATAGGACATAGAATAGGCAATATATACATGGTGCATTTAGATAACATCCAATCATCTCATACATGCTTAGTTGCACATGATGAACATGACTCGTGGCTTTGGCAAAGAAAATTAGGACATGCTAGCATGAGTGTCTTAGAGAAATTAATTTCCCTTAATCTAGTTAGAGGTTTACTACAACTTAAGTTTTCTAATGATAAAATTTGTGATGCATGTTCAAAGGGTAAACAACATAGAACTTCATTTAAATTCATTAATGATGTCTCTACTAGTAGATGTTTACAATTGATTCATATGGATCTTTTTGGGCCTATTAGACCAATGAGCTTGGGTGGTAAATCATATGCCTTTGTACTTGTAGATGACTATTCTAGGTTTACTTGGGTTCTATTCTTAAGTACAAAAGATGAGGCTTTAGAAAAATTCATCACATTTTCTAAAATAACTCAAAATGATCTTGAACTTAAAATTTCTCACATTAGAAGTGATCATGGAACCGAATTTCAAAATCTAGGTTTTGATGAGTTTTTAAATGAAAATGGGATTATCCATAATTTTTCCGCACCTCGCACTCCTCAACAAAATGGGGTAGTTGAGAGGAAAAATCGAACTTTAGAAGAAATGGCTAGAACCATGCTTTGCGAAAATAATTTATCTAAATATTTTTGGGCGGAAGCCACAAATATCGCTTGCTATATTATAAATCGAGTAATGATTAGGCCAATTTTGAAGAAAACACCTTATGTGATTTTAAAATCTAAGAAGCCTAACATGAGCTATTTTCATCCTTTTGGTTGCAAGTGTTTTGTCTTGAATAATGGTAAAGAAAACTTAGGTAAATTTGATGCTAAAAGTGATGAAGCTATTTTCTTAAGGTACTCTTTAAACTCTAAAGCCTATCGTGTATTTAATAAAATAACTCTAGTATTTGAAGAGTCTATACATGTTGTTTTCGATGATAACCTCCTTCCGAAGAAGGAATCTTGTGATGATGATGATGTAGGAATTCTTGATGCCATTGATGGAGGACAAACGTCAAAGGTGGATGAGATTTCAACTAAAGATGAGGATACACAAGATCCACCTCTTGAAGCCTTGAAGGACTTGGCTCTTGAGGAAAAGGAGGTATCTTACCCAAGGGAGTTCAACTATGTCAAAGGTGGTGAAATCTTAGGTGATCCATCCAAGGGGGTAACTACTAGATCCTCTCTCAAATTAATGAATCATGTTGCATTTCTTTCATGCATTGAGCCTAAAAATATTAAAGAAGCTTTAAAAGATGATTTTTGGATTTTGGCCATGCAAGAAGAATTAAATCAATTTGAGAGAAGTAAAGTTTGGACATTAGTTGAAAGGCCTAGTAATCAATCTACTATAGGAACTAAATGGGTGTTTAGGAATAAATTAGATGAAAGTGGTAATATAGTGAGAAACAATGCTAGGCTTGTTGCTCAAGGCTATACCCAAGAAGAGGGAATTGATTTTGATGAGACATATGCACCCGTAGCTAGGATGGAAGCCATTAGGATGCTTTTAGCATTTGCATGTTATAATGATTTCAAGCTTTTTCAAATGTATGTGAATAGTGCCTTTTTAAACGGTTTTATAAATGAAGAAGTGTATGTTGAACAACCACCGGGTTTTGAGGATTCAAAATTTCCAAACCATGTGTTTAAACTAAAAAAACTCTTTATGGTTTAAAAAAAGCTTCTAGAGCTTGGTATGAGAAACTTTCAAATTTTTTAATTGAAAGGGGTTTTGAGAAAGGAAAGGTGGACACTACACTCTTCATAAGGGATAATCCCTTGAGGATTGTCAGCCATGGTTCTTGAATCTTGACTTGCCGTAAGGTAGTACGAACCATATCTATGGGCGCGTCTTGGATTTTGGCCCATTTATGAACATGTTACAATTTTTTAAATTTAAAATAAAGTATTAAAATATTCCTCAAATTTTCTATGGACTGAAGTCCAAACCTATGTTGAAAACTTGAAAAGGATCCTTGAAAAATAAAAATGGTACGGCTTAATACATCACTTTTAAAAGTACCAAACGTATCCTTATATCTTTAGACTTAATATATCTTTAGACTTAATATGAATAAAAATCTTTTACTCTTTTTCGATGCTCTTATATATGTTTTAACACTAAAAAATATTAAAAAATTAAATTTCAAGCCTAAACTCTAAATTTTAAATCTTAAACCCTACACCTTATACCTTAAAAAATGCACCATACCCTAAATTCTCTAAACACTAATAATAAACCCTAAATTCTAAACCCTAAACTTAATTTTGAGTGTGGAAACATATAAAGGAGCACCGAAAAGGGGCAGAAAATTTCCATCCACTTAATATATCACTTGGTTCTTAAACTTTTTAATTATTCTCAACTTAGTATATTTTTTGGACCACTTCAGCTCATAAGCTTGGGAAAAAATCAAAATGTTATTTGTGATGGCATGGTTTTTCAACTGCTCAATCAGATTATTGATGCGTCGGGGATTAATTAAAATGTTGACGACATTAAGGGTCACAAGTTACAATTTAATTGATTGATATAATACAACATCAAATATTAATTTGAAAAGGTTTTCAAATTTAATATCAAAATTGTCCAAAAGATAATTTAAAAACCAAATTAAGAAAAATTGTCAAATTCAAAATTCAATAGATAATCTTCACCCAGAGTCAAATTGCCACGAACAGACGAACAGCCAAAACAATACTTCTCCCACCAATTGATATGTCCCAACATGAATTAATTGCAATGGAATTAATTATGGATATAAACAGTTTGAAAAGTCGAAATTAAAAAATAATGGACTAAATAGAATCTCTTGATCAAGTATATTAAAAAATGGCATAAAGCCAAAAAAAATCTCCTAACAATTGATCGAGTAGTTATTTTGATCTCTATTCTTTTTAAGCAATTTAATCTCAACCTTTTATTATGGGTCAAAATGTCTTGTGACAGTATTAGTAAATAAATTGTAAGCAGTTTGAAATGACTTGATAGAATGCCACGCCAGCAGAAAAATAATTTTATATTTTATATAATTTTATAAAATTATTTTTTGACTTATGTGACATTCTTTCAAGTCAACATAGGTAGTATGCTCGTATCTTGGTTCTCTAAGAAACAAAATAGCGTAGCCTTATCTACCACCAAGGTGGAGTACATATCCTTAGGGAGTTGTTGTGCTCAAGTCCTTTGGATGAAGCAACAACTCTTAGATTATGGTGTTGAAGTAGAAACCATACCCCTTAGGTGTGACAACACTAGTGCCATTTGTCTCACTAAGAATCTCATCCAACACTCTAGAACCAAACACATAGAAATTAGACATCATTTCATTAGAGATTATGTGTTGAAAAATGATGTTGTTTTAGAGTATGTTGACATCTTGAACCAATTAGCGGATATATTCACAAAGCCTTTAGATAAAGAGCGCTTTTGGACCCTTAGGAGAGAGTTAGGTTTAACTAGCCTTTCTTGACCCCTTCTAGGTCCCAAAATGTCAAAAATTTGCTTGAAATTGTTTGTGATTCATGCTTGTGTTAATTTAACTCCTTTTGCTTCTATGCATGTTGCTAGGGGGAGTATGCATTAAGTTTAGTCATTAAAACTTGTTCATGGGACATTTACATGCATTTAGGAACGTTTAAAGTTGGATTTTTGCACTTAAATCTGTCAAAATGCCTTATCTGGTAAAGGCGTATCGATACGGCTGAAGCGTATCGATACGGGTTCATAACTGGGAAAACTTTGAAGTTCAACGAGTATCGATACGACCTCGCATATCGATACGGTTAAGTCAAGGGAGTAAGTCAAGGTCAAGTCGTACCGATACGGTCCCGCGTATCGATACGGTAGTAACGACGAATAAAAAATTAGGGTTAAAAGGTATCGATACGCTATACACGCGTATCGATACAGCCTCGACGGAGAGGCTATTTAGGGCTGCATCTTTCAAAAGTCTTTAAAATCAAAAACCTCTCTTTTCTCTCCAAAACCCTAGCCACAGGACCCTATAAAAACCCCCCTCAATCCTTCAATTTTTTCCATCCAACTTAAAAATTCTTTGAGGGTTTTTAATCTCCACATCAAAGCTAAGCTTTGTCAACAAATCTTGTGCATTCACATTAACACATTCATCCAATCTAAAGTTCAAGGTATAAAACTCTTCTCTTTTATTTTCTTTGATTTTCGTTTGATTTTTATAATTGTTTCAACTTAATTTTTGTACAAACATAGTTTTATATTATGGGTTTCAACTTTTTAATCAAATTTATTCAAAAATCAAATTTTTTTCATTCGAATATATTTTCTATTCGTTTTTTAATCTTTTTCTTTATTTTTTTTAAATTTTGTATATATCTTTTTCAAATTAATTTTTTTTCAATTACCTTGAATTATTAGAATTTATTGGTTTGAATAGGATGTTAATTACATACATATTCGAATCGTTTTTGATGTGTTTTCAGGGTTATGGCACCATCGAAAAAGAGAGCTAAGCGTTATCTTGCTACTTCCGATCCTAGTGAGGATGCCGAGGATAACCCTAGACCTAATCTCCCTTATATTATCCAATTAAGTTTTCCCGATGATGCCGATATGACTCGGTACAAACTATTTCAAGGTATGGCCCTTAGGGAAGAACGTGTTGTGTCTGCCCTGTTTTTAAGTTCTGCCCGTTTTAAATTCCAATACCTCCCTTTAATTAAGCAATGGAAATTTCTAACTTTTTTTAGCATTCCTCCTATTCTATATAGGAATTTAGTCATCGTATTATTTTCTAATGCTTTATGTGTTCATGATGAAGCTAGAGAGAATGTCATTGCTATTGAATCCTCTGTTATGGGCAAAACCTTTACAATTGATCAAAAAGTTTTATGTACGGTTTTTGGTTTTGAAAACATTGGTATTGATGATGAGAGGTCCTTAGGTACGGGTCTTTTAGGCTCAGTCAAAGTTTTAAATGCTCATGACCGAATCCTTCATCTTCAAGTCTCTTGGTTTTTTCGTCCATCGGGAGGGAAATTTTCTACTATTCGTCAAGTCGATGATTTTTGGCTTAGGTGCTTTAGGGAAGGTCAACGTCCAAACCTTTGTCAAATTATGTTTGCCGACCTTGTCTATCTAGTCCAACACCGTCACACCAAACAAGTCACATCTTTTTACTACTCTACGGCTTTGAGTTATCTTTTCCACTCCCTTGAAATTGATTGTTCCCGTGACTATCCCGAACCCCTTGGCCTACCCATAGATGAGCATTCTCTAGCTCGTGCCGGTTTCTCTTATGTTGATAATGAATGGGTTCCTAACCCTCAAGCTCCTCCACAAGATGCTCTGGTTGATGCTTCTCATGCTCTTTCAAGCTCTCAACGAGCTTCGATTGATTCTTCTTCCATGGGCACTCTAATGACATTCCTCAATGAGAATTTCACTTTCATAGAATTCGGGTTTATCGCTATGGACACTAGATTCACTTCCTTGGAAGATCGCGTCAAAGGTATGGAGAAGAAAATGGAAACTATGGCTTCTCGCCAAAACTCCATGGATATCTCTCTTACCGCCTTCCATGGTGCTTGGCTTAACCAAAACCGAAGGAATTAACCCACTCAAGATGATGAAGATGAAGAGGACGAGGACGATGATGTTGAAGGGGCGGACGAGTAGTTTTTGCATATCATCTTATGGCATTTAGTCTTTTCTTTTCTGTTATTGCACTTTGGCTTTAGGATATACATTTATGCCTATTATCTATGTCTTAGGATTTAAGTTTGGATTATTATGTTTTCTTTGAAGTTTATGCATTTGAACTATTATGTTTGCTTTGAATTTAATGAATTAATTGTTGTTATTATCCTTGTGTTTATATTTGATCTAACAAAAAGGGGAGAAGGATTATAGAGTCAATTTTTTTTTTGAAAATCCATCTTAAATTAAGGGGGAGAAAGCTTTTCAAAGGTTTCAAAAAAACTTAAAAAATTTATTTGTGGTTTTGTTATATCAAAAATGGGGAGATTGTGAAACCGAAATTGATTTTGATATAACATCTAAACTTAAGGACCAATTTGCAAAACAATAAATTTTTAAGTACTCTTTAAAAGTCTCACTATTGACAAGTATTTTAAACAAAAGACAAGTTCTGAAAATAATAAACTTTTTCTAAGTCTTTTTCCTTTAAGTTTTCAAGCCAAACCATACAAAAACGCCCAGGTGTACCGATACCCCTAGGCGTATCGATACGGGCTTTTGCCACTGGAATTTTAATGGACTTAGCGTACCGATACGGTATTACCCCGTATCGATACGATATTCATATGGGCAACTCTTTCAATGAAACCGTAGCGATATGCTTTGCAACCGTATCGATACGATAAGCTTATCTTTGAAAAATCTTTGCATTTAATTTTCGACCGTTGACTTGTCAGTTGGTTGGTTTCCCAATTTTTAAAAGACTGTTATACCGTACCGATACGCCTGGTATGCGTATCGATACGATCTTTAAGAAAACCAAACTTGGGATTCCAGTGAGCAAACACCGTATCGATACGGCCTTCTGTACCGATATGCCCCTTAAAACCGTACCGATACGCCTTCTATGCGTATCGATACGCTCTGTTTTCAGTCACAACGGCTCTTTCCTCTTTGATGCATGTATCGATACGCCCTCTACGAGTACCGATACGGTAGGCTGTAGAGCTGCATTTATTGCGGGAAAAATGCTCCCAACGGCTCTATTGATGATCCCAACTACCCAAACGGCTAGAATTCAATGCAAGGGTATAATAAAAGCTTCAATTGACCAAGCAACAATTATTGAACCTACAAGCAACATCAAAGCAAAAAATCCAAACCCTAGTGCCTTTCATAGTCAAATTCTTGTACCCAACTCTTGTGATCTTATTGTAATCTTGTATTGTGAGTTTGGGGAGTTTGAAATTGTATTTGGGTAAACATTTATCCTTTGAGAGGAATTTTTAGAGTTTACCAAATTCATCTCTTTGTAAAAGTGAGTGGATTAAGCTTTGAGTAGAAAGCTTAATCAATTTGTAAGGTTACCTCCTCATCCAAGAAAAGGGGAAGAATTCAAGTAGTGAATTGGTTGAAAGTCCTTAGTGGGAAGTAAGGTAGTGGATATAGAGTTCATTTGGAGAACTTGAACCACTCTAACCACTTGTGTCACTTTTTATTTTTCACTCTTACCTCCTACCAAAAGTTTAATTGTCAATTCACCCCCCTCTTGGCCATTTGCAATTGTGTGATCAACTCAACAGGCTTCCCCTCCTTCCCTGTTTCCGTCCTATAAAGATTTGCTGAAGCATTATCCATAGTCCCGGCTTCAATGGTGGCCTAGCCCAGACTTTTGGCTACCCAACCTCGTCTTGAAACTTCGGAAAAACACTCCTCCAGCAAGCAACAACATCGCTACAGCAAAGCCCCTCCACGAAAGAACCCCACCCACTCCAAATGGTCTATCAACAAGGGACCAGCAAACAAAGCCAGAAAATCAAGAGGATACAGATGCAGCATACGCAATAGAATGCAGTAATTTACCAGGTACCGGGATTAGGCGAGGGGTAAGGAGAGATGGCCAGAAACGGGGAATCACCGGAAGGGGAGAAAGGATGAGAGAAACCATTACCGACAGTAGAAGGATCAGACGAACTCCGGCAATCGTGAACGCACCTTGAGCCTTCGACTACCAGAAATCCTGAGAGAGATTTGCAGCAAGCAAAACGGCTGGGCCTAGTGAGTCAGTGATGGAGGAGCAGTCGCAGCCTCCACCTGAAATTCTCTGCTGATTCAAACTCCTTGGAGCAAACCAGCGGCGTCGTCATTCACTGCCAAACTCCTGTACAGAGGAGGCCTCTTGACGGGGACGACACCACATGTTGTTGAGAACCGTGCAACGGTGCCGGGATGGTGAAACAAAGCAGAACGTCCAAGGCTCAAGGGGTTTGGACGAGAGGAGAATTAGGGGCGCGTGGCTGGCGCGTTAGATTTTGTCGTAAATTTCTCATTCATTTTAAATCCTTTTTGACCAAATTTGAATCATATGTTCTTCTACCTTTGTATAATACCTACATAAATTTCATTTCATTTCTAGAAAATAAATTTCTTCTTTTTGTAATTTAGTCTCTCAACTTTATATTTTATTCAATTTAGTCTCATAACTGTAATTATTTGCAATTTTTTTCTTTCCATTAATTCTTTGACCCCTTTATACTCTCATCAATAGTTTTCTCAAAATTCGTTCTTTAAATAAATATAATATTATAAATATATTATATAATTTTAGATGATATTTAATTTATCAAATAATATTACAAATTTTACTTATACTTGTGAAACAAATATGAAGAAACATATATGTGTATTATACATGGTTATAAAAAGTCGTTTAAATTAAAATCAATCAATATCATCGAGAGAATTACCCAAATATTGTTGTCCATTTTTTTCTCCCAACAATATGACATTTTCAACCGTATTTTCAACCCATATTTTCAACAATATGGCACTTTCTACAATAAATTAAAAGTTGGACTATTTTCAACCCGTTTTTAAACAATATTTTTCTAGAAATTATTAAAAAAAATTAAGTTGAAGTGTGGTGAAACTGTGCTGGAGTGGTGCGGCAATGATGCAATGTTTAGGTGCGCAGTGGTGCAGTGTTTGAAGACGGATTCTAATCTATCCGACTTTATTATTTTAATATTAAAATGAAACACACTGTTTAATGACAGATTGAACACAACTCGACTTCTAGTTTACTGTAGAAAGTGTAATATTGTTAGAATTAAAGTGAAAAGTGTCATATTGTTGGGGTGGGGGGGGGGGGAATTTGACAACAATATTTGGGTAATTCTCAAAATATCATATCATTATAAATAATTACAATTAAATTTGAACATAAACTTAAACAAATTGACTCAATTTGAATTTCATAAATTCGACTTAACAAAAAAAAATTCTTCATAAATTTAAATAATAAAATAAAACTCATTTGACTAACTCAAAAAAATTTAATCGATTAAATTGAAGACTCATTAGTCATTCCAATACCAAGGGATAATCCCTTGAGGATTGTCAGCCATGGTTCTTGAATCTTGACTTGCCGTAAGGTAGTACGAACCATATCTATGGGCGCGTCTTGGATTTTGGCCCATTTATGAACATGTTACAATTTTTTAAATTTAAAATAAAGTATTAAAATATTCCTCAAATTTTCTATGGACTGAAGTCCAAACCTATGTTGAAAACTTGAAAAGGATCCTTGAAAAATAAAAATGGTACGGCTTAATACATCACTTTTAAAAGTACCAAACGTATCCTTATATCTTTAGACTTAATATATCTTTAGACTTAATATGAATAAAAATCTTTTACTCTTTTTCGATGCCCTTATATATGTTTTAACACTAAAAAATATTAAAAAATTAAATTTCAAGCCTAAACCCTAAATTTTAGATCTTAAACCCTACACTTTATACCTTAAAAAATGCACCATACCCTAAATTCTCTAAACACTAATAATAAACCCTAAATTCTAAACCCTAAACTTAATTTTGAGTGTGGAAACATATAAAGGAGCACCGAAAAGGGGCAGAAAATTTCCATCCACTTAATATATCACTTGGTTCTTAAACTTTTTAATTATTCTCAACTTAGTATATTTTTTGGACCACTTCAGCTCATAAGCTTGGGAAAAAATCAAAATGTTATTTGTGATGGCATGGTTTTTCAACTGCTCAATCAGATTATTGATGCGTCGGGGATTAATTAAAATGTTGACGACATTAAGGGTCACAAGTTACAATTTAATTGATTGATATAATACAACATCAAATATTAATTTGAAAAGGTTTTCAAATTTAATATCAAAATTGTCCAAAAGATAATTTAAAAACCAAATTAAGAAAAATTGTCAAATTCAAAATTCAATAGATAATCTTCACCCAGAGTCAAATTGCCACGAACAGACGAACAGCCAAAACAATACTTCTCCCACCAATTGATATGTCCCAACATGAATTAATTGCAATGGAATTAATTATGGATATAAACAGTTTGAAAAGTCGAAATTAAAAAATAATGGACTAAATAGAATCTCTTGATCAAGTATATTAAAAAATGGCATAAAGCTAAAAAAAATCTCCTAACAATTGATCGAGTAGTTATTTTGATCTCTATTCTTTTTAAGCAATTTAATCTCAACCTTTTATTATGGGTCAAAATGTCTTGTGACAGTATTAGTAAATAAATTGTAAGCAGTTTGAAATGACTTGATAGAATGCCACGCCAGCAGAAAAATAATTTTATATTTTATATAATTTTATGAAATTATTTTTTGACTTATGTGACATTCTTTCAAGTCAACTTAGGTAGTATGCTCGTATCTTGGTTCTCTAAGAAACAAAATAGCGTAGCCTTATCTACCACCAAGGTGGAGTACATATCCTTAGGGAGTTGTTGTGCTCAAGTCCTTTGGATGAAGCAACAACTCTTAGATTATGGTGTTGAAGTAGAAACCATACCCCTTAGGTGTGACAACACTAGTGCCATTTGTCTCACTAAGAATCTCATCCAACACTCTAGAACCAAACACATAGAAATTAGACATCATTTCATTAGAGATTATGTGTTGAAAAATGATGTTGTTTTAGAGTATGTTGACATCTTGAACCAATTAGCAGATATATTCACAAAGCCTTTAGATAAAGAGCGCTTTTGGACCCTTAGGAGAGAGTTAGGTTTAACTAGCCTTTCTTGACCCCTTCTAGGTCCCAAAATGTCAAAAATTTGCTTGAAATTGTTTGTGATTCATGCTTGTGTTAATTTAACTCCTTTTGCTTCTATGCATGTTGCTAGGGGCAGTATGCATTAAGTTTAGCCATTAAAACTTGTTCATGGGACATTTACATGTATTTAGGAACGTTTAAAGTTGGATTTTTGCACTTAAATCTGTCAAAATGCCTTATCTGGTAAAGGCGTATCGATACGGCTGAAGCGTATCGATACGGGTTCATAACTGGGAAAACTTTGAAGTTCAACGAGTATCGATACGACCCCGCATATCGATACGGTTAAGTCAAGGGAGTAAGTCAAGGTCAAGTCGTACCGATACGGTCCCGCGTATCGATACGGTAGTAACGACGAATAAAAAATTAGGGTTAAAAGGTATCGATACGCTATACACGCGTATCGATACAGCCTCGACGGAGAGGCTATTTAGGGCTGCATCTTTCAAAAGTCTTTAAAATCAAAAACCCCTCTTTTCTCTCCAAAACCCTAGCCACAGGACCCTATAAAAACCCCCCTCAATCCTTCAATTTTTTCCATCCAACTTAAAAATTCTTTGAGGGTTTTTAATCTCCACATCAAAGCTAAGCTTTGTCAACAAATCTTGTGCATTCACATTAACACATTCATCCAATCTAAAGTTCAAGGTATAAAACTCTTCTCTTTTATTTTCTTTGATTTTCGTTTGATTTTTATAATTGTTTCAACTTAATTTTTGTACAAACATAGTTTTATATTATGGGTTTCAACTTTTTAATCAAATTTATTCAAAAATCAAATTTTTTTCATTCGAATATATTTTCTATTCGTTTTTTAATCTTTTTCTTTATTTTTTTTAAATTTTGTATATATCTTTTTCAAATTAATTTTTTTTCAATTACCTTGAATTATTAGAATTTATTGGTTTGAATAGGATGTTAATTACATACATATTCGAATCGTTTTTGATGTGTTTTCAGGGTTATGGCACCATCGAAAAAGAGAGCTAAGCGTTATCTTGCTACTTCCGATCCTAGTGAGGATGCCGAGGATAACCCTAGACCTAATCTCCCTTATATTATCCAATTAAGTTTTCCCGATGATGCCGATATGACTCGGTACAAACTATTTCAAGGTATGGCCCTTAGGGAAGAACGTGTTGTGTCTGCCCCGTTTTTAAGTTCTGCCCGTTTTAAATTCCAATACCTCCCTTTAATTAAGCAATGGAAATTTCTAACTTTTTTTAGCATTCCTCCTATTCTATATAGGAATTTAGTCATCGTATTATTTTCTAATGCTTTATGTGTTCATGATGAAGCTAGAGAGAATGTCATTGCTATTGAATCCTCTGTTATGGGCAAAACCTTTACAATTGATCAAAAAAATTTTATGTACGGTTTTTGGTTTTGAAAACATTGGTATTGATGATGAGAGGTCCTTAGGTACGGGTCTTTTAGGCTCAGTCAAAGTTTTAAATGCTCATGACCGAATCCTTCATCTTCTTGTCTCTTGGTTTTTTCGTCCATCGGGAGGGAAATTTTCTACTATTCGTCAAGTCGATGATTTTTGGCTTAGGTGCTTTAGGGAAGGTCAACGTCCAAACCTTTGTCAAATTATGTTTGCCGACCTTGTCTATCTAGTCCAACACCGTCACACCAAACAAGTCACATCTTTTTACTACTCTATGGCTTTGAGTTATCTTTTCCACTCCCTTGAAATTGATTGTTCCCGTGACTATCCCGAACCCCTTGGCCTACCCATAGATGAGCATTCTCTAGCTCGTGCCGGTTTCTCTTATGTTGATAATGAATGGGTTCCTAACCCTCAAGCTCCTCCACAAGATGCTCCGGTTGATGCTTCTCATGCTCTTTCAAGCTCTCAACGAGCTTCGATTGATTCTTCTTCCATGGGCACTCTAATGACATTCCTCAATGAGAATTTCACTTTCATAGAAGTCGGGTTTATCGCTATGGACACTAGATTCACTTCCTTGGAAGATCGCGTCAAAGGTATGGAGAAGAAAATGGAAACCATGGCTTCTCGCCAAAACTCCATGGATATCTCTCTTACCGCCTTCCATGGTGCTTGGCTTAACCAAAACCGAAGGAATTAACCCACTCAAGATGATGAAGATGAAGAGGACGAGGACGATGATGTTGAAGGGGCGGACGAGTAGTTTTTGCATATCATCTTATGGCATTTAGTCTTTTCTTTTCTGTTATTGCACTTTGGCTTTAGGATATACATTTATGCCTATTATCTATGTCTTAGGATTTAAGTTTGGATTATTATGTTTTCTTTGAAGTTTATGCATTTGAACTATTATGTTTGCTTTGAATTTAATGAATTAATTGTTGTTATTATCCTTGTGTTTATATTTGATCTAACAAAAAGGGGAGAAGGATTATAGAGTCAATTTTTTTTTTGAAAATCCATCTTAAATTAAGGGGGAGAAAGCTTTTCAAAGGTTTCAAAAAAACTTAAAAAATTTATTTGTGGTTTTGTTATATCAAAAATGGGGAGATTGTGAAACCGAAATTGATTTTGATATAACATCTAAACTTAAGGACCAATTTGCAAAACAATAAATTTTTAAGTACTCTTTAAAAGTCTCACTATTGACAAGTATTTTAAACAAAAGACAAGTTCTGAAAATAATAAACTTTTTCTAAGTCTTTTTCCTTTAAGTTTTCAAGTCAAACCATACAAAAACGCCCAGGTGTACCGATACCCCTAGGCGTATCGATACGGGCTTTTGCCACTGGAATTTTAATGGACTTAGCGTACCGATACGATATTACCCCGTATCGATACGATATTCATATGGGCAACTCTTTCAATGAAATCGTAGCGATATGCTTTGCAACCGTATCGATACGATAAGCTTATCTTTGAAAAACCTTTGCATTTAATTTTCGACCGTTGACTTGTCAGTTGGTTGGTTTCCCAATTTTTAAAAGACTGTCATACCGTACCGATACGCCTGGTATGCGTATCGATACGATCTTTAAGAAAACCAAACTTGGGATTCCAGTGAGCAAACACCGTATCGATACGGCCTTCCGTACCGATATGCCCCTTAAAACCGTACCGATACGCCTTCTATGCGTATCGATACGCTCTGTTTTCAGTCACAACGGCTCTTTCCTCTTTGATGCAGGTATCGATACGCCCTCTACGAGTACCGATACGGTAGGCTGTAGAGCTGCATTTATTGCGGGAAAAATGCTCTCAACGGCTCTATTGATGATCCCAACTACCCAAACGGCTAGAATTCAATGCAAGGGTATAATAAAAGCTTCAATTGACCAAGCAACAATTATTGAACCTACAAGCAACATCAAAGCAAAAAATCCAAACCCTAGTGCCTTTCATAGTCAAATTCTTGTACCCAACTCTTGTGATCTTATTGTAATCTTGTATTGTGAGTTTGGGGAGTTTGAAATTGTATTTGGGTAAACATTTATCCTTTGAGAGGAATTTTTAGAGTTTACCAAATTCATCTCTTTGTAAAAGTGAGTGGATTAAGCTTTGAGTAGAAAGCTTAATCAATTTGTAAGGTTACCTCCTCATCCAAGAAAAGGGGAAGAATTCAAGTAGTGAATTGGTTGAAAGTCCTTAGTGGGAACTAAGGTAGTGGATGTAGAGTTCATTTGGAGAACTTGAACCACTCTAACCACTTGTGTCACTTTTTATTTTTCACTCTTACCTCCTACCAAAAGTTTAATTGTCAATTCACCCCCCTCTTGGCCATTTGCAATTGTGTGATCAACTCAACAGGCTTCCCCTCCTTCCCTGTTTCCGTCCTATAAAGATTTGCTGAAACATTATCCATAGTCTCGGCTTCAATGGTGGCCTAGCCCAGACTTTTGGCTACCCAACCTCGTCTTGAAACTTCGGAAAAACACTCCTCCAGCAAGCAACAACATCGCTACAGCAAAGCCCCTCCACGAAAGAACCCCACCCACTCCAAATGGTCTATCAACAAGGGACCAGCAAACAAAGCCAGAAAATCAAGAGGATACAGATGCAGCAGACGCAATAGAATGCAGTAATTTACCAGGTACCGGGATTAGGCGAGGGGTAAGGAGAGATGGCCAGAAACGGGGAATCACCGGAAGGGGAGAAAGGATGAGAGAAACCATTACCGACAGTAGAAGGATCAGACGAACTCCGACAATCGTGAACGCACCTTGAGCCTTCGACTACCAGAAATCCTGAGAGAGATTTGCAGCAAGCGAAACGGCTGGGCCTAGTGAGTCAGTGATGGAGGAGCAGTCGCAGCCTCCACCTGAAATTCTCTGCTGATTCAAACTCCTTGGAGCAAACCAGCGGCGTCGTCATTCACTGCCAAACTCCTGTACAGAGGAGGCCTCTTGACGGGGACGACGCCACATGTTGTTGAGAACCGTGCAACGGTGCCGGGATGGTGAAACAAAGCAGAATGTCCAAGGCTCAAGGGGTTTGGACGAGAGGAGAATTAGGGGCGCGTGGCTGGCGCGTTAGATTTTGTCGTAAATTTCTCATTCATTTTAAATCCTTTTTGACCAAATTTGAATCATATGTTCTTCTACCTTTGTATAATACCTACATAAATTTCATTTCATTTCTAGAAAATAAATTTCTTCTTTTTGTAATTTAGTCTCTCAACTTTATATTTTATTCAATTTAGTCTCATAACTGTAATTATTTGCAATTTTTTTCTTTCCATTAATTCTTTGACCCCTTTATACTCTCATCAATAGTTTTCTCAAAATTCGTTCTTTAAATAAATATAATATTATAAATATATTATATAATTTTAGATGATATTTAATTTATCAAATAATATTACAAATTTTACTTATACTTGTGAAACAAATATGAAGAAACATATATGTGTATTATACATGGTTATAAAAAGTCGTTTAAATTAAAATCAATCAATATCATCGAGAGAATTACCCAAATATTGTTGTCCATTTTTTTCTCCCAACAATATGACATTTTCAACCGTATTTTCAACCCATATTTTCAACAATATGGCACTTTCTACAATAAATTAAAAGTTGGACTATTTTCAAACCGTTTTTAAACAATATTTTTCTAGAAATTATTAAAAAAAAATTAAGTTGAAGTGTGGTGAAACTGTGCTGGAGTGGTGCGGCAATGATGCAATGTTTAGGTGCGCAGTGGTGCAGTGTTTGAAGACGGATTCTAATCTATCCGACTTTATTATTTTAATATTAAAATGAAACACACTGTTTAATGACAGATTGAACACAACTCGACTTCTAGTTTACTGTAGAAAGTGTAATATTGTTAGAATTAAAGTGAAAAGTGTCATATTGTTGGGGTGGGGGGGGAATTTGACAACAATATTTGGGTAATTCTCAAAATATCATATCATTATAAATAATTACAATTAAATTTGAACATAAACTTAAACAAATTGACTCAATTTGAATTTCATAAATTCGACTTAACAAAAAAAAATTCTTCATAAATTTAAATAATAAAATAAAACTCATTTGACTAACTCAAAAAAATTTAATCGATTAAATTGAAGACTCATTAGTCATTCCAATACCAAGGGATAATCCCTTGAGGATTGTCAGCCATGGTTCTTGAATCTTGACTTGCCGTAAGGTAGTACGAACCATATCTATGGGCGCGTCTTGGATTTTGGCCCATTTATGAACATGTTACAATTTTTTAAATTTAAAATAAAGTATTAAAATATTCCTCAAATTTTCTATGGACTGAAGTCCAAACCTATGTTGAAAACTTGAAAAGGATCCTTGAAAAATAAAAATGGTACGGCTTAATACATCACTTTTAAAAGTACCAAACGTATCCTTATATCTTTAGACTTAATATATCTTTAGACTTAATATGAATAAAAATCTTTTACTCTTTTTCGATGCCCTTATATATGTTTTAACACTAAAAAATATTAAAAAATTAAATTTCAAGCCTAAACCCTAAATTTTAGATCTTAAACCCTACACTTTATACCTTAAAAAATGCACCATACCCTAAATTCTTTAAACACTAATAATAAATCCTAAATTCTAAACCCTAAACCCAAAACTTAATTTTGAGTGTGGAAACATATAAAGGAGCACCGAAAAGGGGCAGAAAATTTCCATCCACTTAATATATCACTTGGTTCTTAAACTTTTTAATTATTCTCAACTTAGTATATTTTTTGGACCACTTCAGCTCATAAGCTTGGGAAAAAATCAAAATGTTATTTGTGATGGCATGGTTTTTCAACTGCTCAATCAGATTATTGATGCGTCGGGGATTAATTAAAATGTTGACGACATTAAGGGTCACAAGTTACAATTTAATTGATTGATATAATACAACATCAAATATTAATTTGAAAAGGTTTTCAAATTTAATATCAAAATTGTCCAAAAGATAATTTAAAAACCAAATTAAGAAAAATTGTCAAATTCAAAATTCAATAGATAATCTTCACCCAGAGTCAAATTGCCACGAACAGACGAACAGCCAAAACAATACTTCTCCCACCAATTGATATGTCCCAACATGAATTAATTGCAATGGAATTAATTATGGATATAAACAGTTTGAAAAGTCGAAATTAAAAAATAATGGACTAAATAGAATCTCTTGATCAAGTATATTAAAAAATGGCATAAAGCCAAAAAAAAATCACCTAACAATTGATCGAGTAGTTATTTTGATCTCTATTCTTTTTAAGCAATTTAATCTCAACCTTTTATTATGGGTCAAAATGTCTTGTGACAGTATTAGTAAATAAATTGTAAGCAGTTTGAAATGACTTGATAGAATGCCACGCCAGCAGAAAAATAATTTTATATTTTATATAATTTTATGAAATTATTTTTTGACTTATGTGACATTCTTTCAAGTCAACTTAGGTAGTATGCTCGTATCTTGATTCTCTAAGAAACAAAATAGCGTAGCCTTATCTACCACCAAGGTGGAGTACATATCCTTAGGGAGTTGTTGTGCTCAAGTCCTTTGGATGAAGCAACAACTCTTAGATTATGGTGTTGAAGTAGAAACCGTACCCCTTAGGTGTGACAACACTAGTGCCATTTGTCTCACTAAGAATCTCATCCAACACTCTAGAACCAAACACATAGAAATTAGACATCATTTCATTAGAGATTATGTGTTGAAAAATGATGTTGTTTTAGAGTATGTTGACATCTTGAACCAATTAGCAGATATATTCACAAAGCCTTTAGATAAAGAGCGCTTTTGGACCCTTAGGAGAGAGTTAGGTTTAACTAGCCTTTCTTGACCCCTTCTAGGTCCCAAAATGTCAAAAATTTGCTTGAAATTGTTTGTGATTCATGCTTGTGTTAATTTAACTCCTTTTGCTTCTATGCATGTTGCTAGGGGGAGTATGCATTAAGTTTAGCCATTAAAACTTGTTCGTGGGACATTTACATGCATTTAGGAACGTTTAAAGTTGGATTTTTGCACTTAAATCTGTCAAAATACCTTATCTGGTAAAGGCGTATCGATACGGCTGAAGCGTATCGATACGGGTTCATAACTGGGAAAACTTTGAAGTTCAACGAGTATCGATACGACCCCACATATCGATACGGTTAAGTCAAGGGAGTAAGTCAAGGTCAAGTCGTACCGATACGGTCCCGCGTATCGATACGGTAGTAACGACGAATAAAAAATTAGGGTTAAAAGGTATCGATACGCTATACACGCGTATCGATACAGCGTCGACGGAGAGGCTATTTAGGGCTGCATCTTTCAAAAGTCTTTAAAATCAAAAACCCCTCTTTTCTCTCCAAAACCCTAGCCACAGGACCCTATAAAAACCCCCTCAATCCTTCAATTTTTTCCATCCAACTTAAAAATTCTTTGAGGGTTTTTAATCTCCACATCAAAGCTAAGCTTTGTCAACAAATCTTGTGCATTCACATTAACACATTCATCCAATCTAAAGTTCAAGGTATAAAACTCTTCTCTTTTATTTTCTTTGATTTTTGTTTGATTTTTATAATTGTTTCAACTTAATTTTTGTACAAACATAGTTTTATATTATGGGTTTCAACTTTTTAATCAAATTTATTCAAAAATCAAATTTTTTTCATTTGAATATATTTTCTATTCGTTTTTTAATCTTTTTCTTTATTTTTTTAAATTTTGTATATATCTTTTTCAAATTAATTTTTTTTCAATTACCTTGAATTATTAGAATTTATTGGTTTGAATAGGATGTTAATTACATACATATTCGAATCATTTTTGATGTGTTTTCAGGGTTATAGCACCATCGAAAAAGAGAGCTAAGCGTTATCTTGCTACTTCCGATCCTAGTGAGGATGCCGAGGATAACCCTAGACCTAATCTCCCTTATATTATCCAATTAAGTTTTCCCGATGATGCCGATATGACTCGGTACAAACTATTTCAAGGTATGGCCCTTAGGGAAGAACGTGTTGTGTCTGCCCCGTTTTTAAGTTCTGCCCATTTTAAATTCCAATACCTCCCTTTAATTAAGCAATGGAAATTTCTAACTTTTTTTAGCATTCCTCCTATTCTATATAGGAATTTAGTCATCGTATTATTTTCTAATGCTTTATGTGTTCATGATGAAGCTAGAGAGAATGTCATTGCTATTGAATCCTCTGTTATGGGCAAAACCTTTACAATTGATCAAAAAGTTTTATGTACGGTTTTTGGTTTTGAAAACATTGGTATTGATGATGAGAGGTCCTTAGGTACGGGTCTTTTAGGCTCAGTCAAAGTTTTAAATGCTCATGACCGAATCCTTCATCTTCTTGTCTCTTGGTTTTTTCGTCCATCGGGAGGGAAATTTTCTACTATTCGTCAAGTCGATGATTTTTGGCTTAGGTGCTTTAGGGAAGGTCAACGTCCAAACCTTTGTCAAATTATGTTTGCCGACCTTGTCTATCTAGTCCAACACCGTCACACCAAACAAGTCACATCTTTTTACTACTCTACGGCTTTGAGTTATCTTTTCCACTCCCTTGAAATTGATTGTTCCCGTGACTATCCCGAACCCCTTGGCCTACCCATAGATGAGCATTCTCTAGCTCGTGCCGGTTTCTCTTATGTTGATAATGAATGGGTTCCTAACCCTCAAGCTCCTCCACAAGATGCTCTGGTTGATGCTTCTCATGCTCTTTCAAGCTCTCAACGAGCTTCGATTGATTCTTCTTCCATGGGCACTCTAATGACATTCCTCAATGAGAATTTCACTTTCATAGAAGTCGGGTTTATCGCTATGGACACTAGATTCACTTCCTTGGAAGATCGCGTCAAAGGTATGGAGAAGAAAATGGAAACCATGGCTTCTCGCCAAAACTCCATGGATATCTCTCTTACCGCCTTCCATGGTGCTTGGCTTAACCAAAACTGAAGGAATTAACCCACTCAAGATGATGAAGATGAAGAGGACGAGGACGATGATGTTGAAGGGGCGGACGAGTAGTTTTTGCATATCATCTTATGGCATTTAGTCTTTTCTTTTCTGTTATTGCACTTTGGCTTTAGGATATACATTTATGCCTATTATCTATGTCTTAGGATTTAAGTTTGGATTATTATGTTTTCTTTGAAGTTTATGCATTTGAACTATTATGTTTGCTTTGAATTTAATGAATTAATTGTTGTTATTATCCTTGTGTTTATATTTGATCTAACAAAAAGGGGAGAAGGATTATAGAGTCAATTTTTTTTTTGAAAATCCATCTTAAATTAAGGGGGAGAAAGCTTTTCAAAGGTTTCAAAAAAACTTAAAAAATTTATTTGTGGTGTTCATTGATGATATCCTCGTGTACTCGCGTACTGAGGAGGAGCATGAAGAGCATTTGAGGATTGTTTTGCAAGCTTTGCTGGAGAATCAGCTTTATGCTAAGCTGAGCAAGTGTGAGTTCTGGCTTAGGGAGGTGGTGTTTCTTGGGCATGTGGTTTCTGCCAAGGGGATTCGGGTTGATCCTCAGAAGGTTGAGGCGGTGATGAATTGGAAGGTTCCTAAGTCTGTTCACGAGGTTCGTAGTTTCCTTGGTTTGGCGGGATACTACCGAAGGTTTGTGGATGGGTTTTCTAAGATTGCTGCACCTTTGACAAAGTTGTTGCAGAAGGATGTTAAGTATGAGTGGACGGAGGCGAGACAGCAGGCTTTTGAGAAGCTTAAGGCGGCTTTGACGCAAGCTCCTATCTTGGTTCAACCTGAATCAGGGAAAGAGTTTGTGGTGTATAGCGATGCGTCCTATGTTGGTTTGGGATGTGTGTTGATGCAAGAGGGTAAGGTGGTAGCTTATGCATCGCGACAGTTGAAGGTGCATGAGCGCAATTATCCTATGCATGACATTGAGTTGGCTGCAGTGGTTTTTGCTCTAAAGATCTGGAGACATTATCTGTATGGTGAGAAGTGTACTGTGTACACGGATCACAAGAGTTTGAAGTATCTGATGTCTCAGAAGGAGTTGAATCTCAGGCAGCGACGTTGGGTGGAGTTGCTCAAGGATTATGATTTGAAGATTGAGTATCACCCTGGGAAGGCTAATGTTGTAGCAGATGCCTTGAGTAGGAAGGTAGCTGTTGAGCTGAGGGCTATGTTTGCCAGTTTGAGTATTTCGCGCGATGGTGGTCTTGTGGCTGAGTTGCAAGTGAAACCATCTTTGGTTCAGTTGATCAAGGAAAAGCAGTTGCTGGATGATTCCTTGGTGTCTCATGTACAAGATATCGCGGAGGGTAGACCTTCGGATTTCTGCTTTAATGATGATGGAGTGTTGTGTTTTGGGAGTCGGATAGTAGTGCCCAATGATGCTGAGTTGAGACGTGCTATTCTGACTGAAGGTCATAGTAGTCCTTTTGCTATGCACCCTGGTAGTACTAAGATGTATCGAGATCTTCGTGATGAGTACTATTGGGTGGGTTTAAAGAAAGATGTTGCGGAGTTTGTCAGCAAGTGTATGGTGTGTCAGCGAGTTAAGGCTGAGCATCAGTTTCCTTCAGGGTTGTTGCAACCGTTGAGAATCCCTGAGTGGAAGTGGGAAAGGGTTACCATGGATTTTGTATCTGGTTTACCTTTGTCACCATCGAAGAAGAATTCGGTGTGGGTGATTGTGGATCGTCTGACGAAGTGTGCGCATTTCTTGCCTGTGCATACTACGTTTTCTTTGGATAAGCTTGCGGAGCTGTACATTGCTGAGATTGTGCGGCTGCATGGTGTGCCTAAGTCGATTGTGTCGGATAGGGATCCGAGGTTCACATCGCGGTTCTGGCAGTGTTTGCATCAAGCTTTGGGTACAAGGCTGAATTTCAGTACATCCTATCATCCTCAGTCGGATGGTCAGTCTGAGCGTGTTATCCAGATTTTGGAGGATATGTTGAGGTGCTGCGTGATTGAGTTTCAGGGCTCTTGGGAGAAGCATTTGCCTTTGGTTGAGTTTGCTTATAACAATAGTTATCAGGCGAGCATTCAAATGGCACCTTATGAGGCTTTGTACGGAAGGAAGTGAAGGACTCCTCTTTGTTGGGCTAAAACGGGTCAGAAGTTGGTTTCGATGCCGGCTTTGTTGAATGGAACCACCGAGAAGGTGAAGCTCATTTGTGAGCGTTTGAAGGCAGCTTCTGATCGGCAGAAGTCTTACGCGGATTTGAAGCGTAAGGAGATTGAGTATGCGGTGGGTGACCGTGTGTTTCTGAAGGTTTCGCCTTGGAAGAAGGTGATGAGGTTTGGCCGGAAGGGTAAGTTGAGCCCTAGGTACATTGGACCATACGAGGTGGTTGAGCGTGTGGGTCCTGTTGCGTACAGGTTGAGGTTACCTCAAGAGTTGGAGAAGATTCATGATGTGTTTCATGTTTCTATGCTCCGGAAGTATAGATCTGATCCTTCGCATGTGATGCCTGTAGAAGAGGTGGAATTGAATCCGGATTTGACCTATGATGAGGAACCGGTGAGGGTTCTGGATTCGGATAGCAAGGTTCTTCGTGGCAAGACCATTGAGTTGGTAAAGGTGCTGTGGAAGCATCGCGGTGTTGAGGAAACCACGTGGGAGCGAAAGGATGACATGCTGAAGCAGTTTCCTTATCTCTTTCCTTCAGGTAAATTTCGAGGAAGAAATTTCTTAAAGGGGGGAGAGTTGTAACGCCCTGGTTTTGGGCTTAGAAGTTTTGGGCGTTGACCGGTTCGGTCAAAGTGTTGTTCGAATCTAAAAAGGTGAAATTAGGAAAACCTAGTTCGGGTTGCATTAAAATTATGGAAAAATGTTCTAAAATCCTCTTTAAATATATATAAGTGAACTGTGAAATCAATTTTACAAAATGAGGTTTGGAAGGGTGACATTTTGGCTAGTGACCAAAATGTAATTTTTGAAAACTACGTGACTGTTTTAGAAAGGATTGAAACTTTGAATCTTTAAGGAGCTATTTACCCAAAGGGAGTTTCTCCAGATTTTTCTAAGATATTTAATGTTTTAATTCTGATTTTAAACAAAAGGAAAAGTGGAGGGAAGTTATTTTCTAACTAATTTTCCTAAAATCTCATTTTCCTTTTCTCTCATTTTCTCTCAAACCAAACATCTTTCTCCAGAGACTTTCCTTCTGATTTTGTCACTTAAATCTCTCTTTTCAATCCTCTTTTGATTGCTAATCATCTCATCAACAAAACCTCACCAATTGCCATTTGATTCTTCAAGCTTTTTGGTTCTAAAAGAGGAGAAACTCAAGTTTGGAGGTAAGAACGTCCTTCTCCTCTGAACTTCAAGTTCTTTACTGAAATTCCCAAGTTTTCAATCCTTAATTGATGATTTATAAGTGGTTTTAAAGTTGTGTAATGGATCTTGGCTTAAAATGCAAGATTTGATGATTTTTGATGAATTTTCGTTGGATCTGTTAAAGCAGTGATTTGAGGTGTTTAATTGATGATAAATGAATGTTAAATTGATTGGAAATTGAGTTTTAACTAATGCAATCCCGGATAGGTTGAATTTCCTAAGTATAGCTTGTGATTCTTGGTTGTTTTTGGGTGATCTTGTGGATCTGTTGTTGCTGGAGGTATAAGGATGTTGTTAGGTCCTTTTTAGGTGTTGAATGATGTTTAAGGATGCTTAGTTTTGATGGGTTATGGCTGGGCTTTGTTGAGGAGTTGTTTGGATGCATTTTCGGTTGTGTTTGGTGGCCGAAAATGAAGTGTGGATGAGAGCAGCGAGTTTAGGTGCTTTCATTGAAGCTATTAATGCATGATGATGCATTAATCTATTGTTTTGATGTGTTAAAACAGGGGAGTCATCTTTGGATCCAAGTGGTGGTGATCCGGAAGCTTGATTTGGTGTTTCGGCAAGAAGCGAAACGGAATCTGTGAGTGGATTTTGGTTTTCGGCTTTGAAACCAATGATTTGGAGGTTTGGGAGCTTAGTCTAAGTCTAAACAACTTTGCTAAGCTCAAGAGTAAGTTTTCGGAAAAACTCTCTTGATGAGGAACCATGTGATGGTTGGGTGCAATGTGTTTGTTGCATGTCTTAATTCTGTTTTTAAAGCATATCTAGCATGTTTTGTTTGCTGAGATTATAAGCCATGTGTTTAAGGAAGCTCAAGGTTAGAGTTCCTTGCTTTTGAACATTGTTTAAATGTGGTTAAATGCTTAAAGATGCATGATGTTTATGGCTTGGTTAAATGCTTAAAAACAGTGGATTATTGATGATAAATGATGTATATTGGCAAGTGATGTTTTGAAAAGGTTAAGGTCACCAAGGTGGTTAAAAGTCCTTGAGTGAGCCTTGTTTATTTAAGAACATCAAGGTGTTTAAAAGTCCTTGGATGGTTCTTTTTCCGGACACAAAGGTGTTTAAAAGTCCTTGTGTGGTCCTTTCCAAGGTGTTTAAAAGTCCTTGGGGCCAAGGTGTTTAAAAGTCCTTAGGGTGATTCATGTCATGGTGTTTAAAAGTCCATGGGCCAAGGTGTTTAAAAGTCCTTGGGGTCAAGGTGTTTAAAAGTCCTTAAGGTGAAACTTGTTAAGGACACAAAGGTGTTTAAAAGTCCTTGTGTGGTCCTTGCCATGGTGTTTAAAAGTCCATGGGCCATGGTGTTTAAAAGTCCATGGGGATAAGATCACAATGGTGTTTAAAAGTCCATATGTGAGTCTTATGTTGATTTTGTTAAAAGATGGTAATTATCACTTGTGGCCAATATGACATGTTATGATATAAAGCATGAGATGCTTGGTTAAGATTGCTTGTGAGCATGTTTAAATGTTGCTTGAAGTGTGATTTATAAAATTGTTTATAAATGCATTATTGAATGGTTTTAATTGAGCTTTCCTCACTAAGCTTTCGCTTACGCTCTCTCTCTTTTCTTAAACCAATAATGCAGAACATTAAGGTGCATTGAGGGCAGCAAGGAAGGCAAGCAATCAAGTGAAAGATAAGCTCATGTATGGGAAGGTTTTCTTAAACACCTTGAGCTATTGGTTTTTGGCAATGGGGGACCTATGTTGTTGTTTTGGGAGATGTTTTGGACTCCCTATTTTGGATTTATGTTGTTGTTAATGTTGGTACATGTAATTGGCCTTTATGTGTTGGTTTGGAGGTTTTAGTGCATGAATGGTTTGCTTGAGTAGGAAGCATGCCTTTAGATTTGGGGCTTTTCATATATGATGATATAATGATAATTGGTTGATGCAAATATGTCTCTTGTATGTTGTATGAGTTGCTGGTAAAGTTTGGTTGCATTTGGAGCATGATTGGTTGGTGTTGGGTTTTTCGATGCTCGATTCGATCAACCGATTATGCTCGCCAAGTGGTGGAGAGGTGAATTTTTGGGTGGAAGGGTTTAGGAAGCTAAAAGAATAAAGACACGATGATTTATAGTGGTTCAACCTTCTAACCAAGGTCTACATCCACTACCTTAGCTTCCTACTAAGGATTTCACAATCAATCCACTAATTGATTCGTCCCCTTTTCTAGGATTAGGAGGAAACCCTTTACAACCCTCGAAGCTTTCTACCCAAAGCTTGAAGGAAAACCCTCTTTACAAAGAGAAACAATAAGCAAACTTGAAACCCTCTAATAGGTGTTTGTTTGCACAATTACGCACTCACCCAAAACCTAAAACACTTGAGCAAATTTAACAATGTAAGCTCACTAGTGTTGTCTAAGCAATGAACGATTTAAGCTCTAGACACGTTTTTCACTCATAATGTTGTAACAATTGAAGCTCTTGTCAATCTTGATGCTTGGAGGTCTTATTTATACTCCAAATTGAGTTCCTAGCCGTTTATGGCCGTTGGGGATGTTTCATAGCCGTTGGGGATACAAAATAGCCGTTTATTTCCCACAAAATGCAGTTCAGCAGCCTAGTGTATCGATACACTATCCCCTGTATCGATACGGTCTTGAAAGTCTGATATAGCCGTTGAGCTTTCTGCTGATGCGTATCGATACGCATGCCTGGCGTATCGGTACGGTCCTGCAAATTCAAATGACCGTTGGGAATGACCGTTGGGCGTATCGGTACGCGATACCACCGTATCGGTACGCGACTAGCCGTTGGGCTATTTGAAAACATACCGTATCGATACGGGTAAGCGTATCGGTACGGGTTTTAGACACCGTATCGATACGCATAGCCGTATCGATACGGGTTTTAGCTACTGGAATCCAAAACCCTAATGTGTATCGATACACTATCCACTGTATCGATACTGTCACTTAAAATGCTCGGTTTTGACTACTTTAAATGTACTTTTAAGTCCATTCCAGAGCTTTAAAAACCCTTAAACATATTTTCAAGTTGTTTTTGACTAAAAACATATTTTAAATTCTTTTCATTTTAGTCCAAAACATTTTTCAAATATTATATCAAAACCTTAGTTCTACAGTTGGTCAATTGTGTGTTTAAGCATGAAATTTTCTGCAATCTGTGCAGGCCGTATCGGAACAGTAGCCACCGTTTCGGAACGGGTGCCTTGTAGCAACCCAAGCGTCCGAAACGGGAGACACCGTTCCGAAACGGAAAGGCCACTGCCAACCCCCGTTTCGGTACGCGTTGCGGAACGGCCCCGCGTTTCGAAACAGGCTCTCCCTGTTTCGGAACACCTGACCGTTGGGGGCTGACATTGGCAGTTATGTGTTTCAAAATGCTTGCATTTTGGTCCCGAAACTTGTTTGAGCAATTGTATGAGTTTGGGATGTCCGTTTGAGCTGAAATTTGACAGAGATGAATGAAACATGATTAATTTCAAGTTGGTAACTTTAATTTGGGTTAAGTCCTTATAATTATCAGAATTTACAATTTGGTCCCTAAAGTTGTATTTTGATCAATTGGGTCCCTGTTTGATCTCTGATGTTTATGTTCTTTGAGTATGTTGTTTGTGTGATCACAACTAGGGTTAATGTTCATCTAGACAAGTTTAAAAAGAAAAAAAAAGAGGGTCGTTAATCAAGGTTGACTTTCGGGTTGACTTTGGTTTTCCCCGTGTAATCTTCTTAATTCGGGTCAACCGTCTAGGCCGGGTTAAGGGGGTTACACTACTTCCGATCCTAGTGAGGATGCCGAGGATAACCCTAGACCTAATCTCCCTTATATTATCCAATTAAGTTTTCCCGATGATGCCGATATGACTCGGTACAAACTATTTCAAGGTATGGCCCTTAGGGAAGAACGTGTTGTGTCTGCCCCGTTTTTAAGTTCTGCCCGTTTTAAATTCCAATACCTCCCTTTAATTAAGCAATGGAAATTTCTAACTTTTTTTAGCATTCCTCCTATTCTATATAGGAATTTAGTCATCGTATTATTTTCTAATGCTTTATGTGTTCATGATGAAGCTAGAGAGAATGTCATTGCTATTGAATCCTCTGTTATGGGCAAAACCTTTACAATTGATCAAAAAGTTTTATGTACGGTTTTTGGTTTTGAAAACATTGGTATTGATGATGAGAGGTCCTTAGGTACGGGTCCTTTAGGCTCAGTCAAAGTTTTAAATGCTCATGACCGAATCCTTCATCTTCTTGTCTCTTGGTTTTTTCGTCCATCGGGAGGGAAATTTTCTACTATTCGTCAAGTCGATGATTTTTGGCTTAGGTGCTTTAGGGAAGGTCAACGTCCAAACCTTTGTCAAATTATGTTTGCCGACCTTGTCTATCTAGTCCAACACCGTCACACCAAACAAGTCACATCTTTTTACTACTCTACGGCTTTGAGTTATCTTTTCCACTCCCTTGAAATTGATTGTTCCCGTGACTATCCCGAACCCCTTGGCCTACCCATAGATGAGCGTTCTCTAGCTCGTGCCGGTTTCTCTTATGTTGATAATGAATGGGTTTGTAACCCTCAAGCTCCTCCACAAGATGCTCCGGTTGATGCTTCTCATGCTCTTTCAAGCTCTCAACGAGCTTCGATTGATTCTTCTTCCATGGGCACTCTAATGGCATTCCTCAATGAGAATTTCACTTTCATAGAAGTCGGGTTTACCGCTATGGACACTAGATTCACTTCCTTGGAAGATCGCGTCAAAGGTATGGAGAAGAAAATGGAAATCATGGCTTCTCGCCGAAACTCCATGGATATCTCTCTTACCGCCTTCCATGGTGCTTGGCTTAACCAAAACCGAAGGAATTAACCCACTCAAGATGATGAAGATGAAGAGGACGAGGACGATGATGTTGAAGGGGCGGACGAGTAGTTTTTGCATATCATCTTATGGCATTTAGTCTTTTCTTTTCTGTTATTGCACTTTGGCTTTAGGATATACATTTATGCCTATTATCTATGTCTTAGGATTTAAGTTTGGATTATTATGTTTTCTTTGAAGTTTATGCATTTGAACTATTATGTTTGCTTTGAATTTAATGAATTAATTGTTGTTATTATCCTTGTGTTTATATTTGATCTAACAAAAAGGGGAGAAGGATTATAGAGTCATTTTTTTTGAAAATCCATCTTAAATTAAGGGGGAGAAAGCTTTTCAAAGGTTTCAAAAAAACTTAAAAAATTTATTTGTGGTTTTGTTATATCAAAAAGGGGGAGATTGTGAAACCGAAATTGATTTTGATATAACATCTAAACTTAAGGACCAATTTGCAAAACAATAAATTTTTAAGTACTCTTTAAAAGTCTCACTATTGACAAGTATTTTAAACAAAAGACAAGTTCTGAAAATAATAAACTTTTTCTAAGTCTTTTTCCTTTAAGTTTTCAAGCCAAACCATACAAAAACGCCCAGGCGTATCGATACCCCTAGGCGTATCGATACGGGCTTTTGCCACTGAAATTTTAATGGACTTAGCGTACCGATACGATATTACCCCGTATCGATACGATATTCATCTGGGCAACTCTTTCAATGAAACCGTAGCGATATGCTTTGCAACCGTATCGATACGATAAGCTTATCTTTGAAAAATCTTTGCATTTAATTTTCGACCGTTGACTTGTCAGTTGGTTGGTTTCCCAATTTTTAAAAGACTGTCATACCGTACCGATACGCCTGGTATGCGTATCGATACGATCTTTAAGAAAACCAAACTTGGGATTCCAGTGAGCAAACACCGTATCGATACGGCCTTCCGTACCGATACGCCCCTTAAAACCGTACCGATACGCCTTCTATGTGTATCGGTACGCTCTGTTTTCAGTCACAACGGCTCTTTCATCTTTGATGCAGGTATCGATACGCCCTCTACGAGTACCGATACGGTAGGCTGTAGAGCTGCATTTATTGCGGGAAAAATGCTCCCAACGGCTCTATTGATGATCCCAACTACCCAAACGGCTAGAATTCAATGCAAGGGTATAATAAAAGCTTTAATTGACCAAGCAACAATTATTGAACCTACAAGCAACATCAAAGCAAAAAATCCAAACCCTAGTGCCTTTCATAGTCAAATTCTTGTACCCAACTCTTGTGATCTTATTGTAATCTTGTATTGTGAGTTTGGGGAGTTTGAAATTGTATTTGGGTAAACATTTATCCTTTGAGAGGAATTTTTAGAGTTTACCAAATTCATCTCTTTGTAAAAGTGAGTGGATTAAGCTTTGAGTAGAAAGCTTAATCAATTTGTAAGGTTACCTCCTCATCCAAGAAAAGGGGAAGAATTCAAGTAGTGAACTTGAACCACTCTAACCACTTGTGTCACTTTTTATTTTTCACTCTTACCTCCTACCAAAAGTTTAATTGTCAATTCACCCCCCTCTTGGTCATTTGCAATTGTGTGATCAACTCAACATGCTTCCCCTCCTTCCCTGTTTCCGTCCTATAAAGATTTGCTGAAGCATTATCCATAGTCCCGGCTTCAATGGTGGCCTAGCCCAGACTTTTGGCTACCCAACCTCGTCTTGAAACTTCGGAAAAACACTCCTCCAGCAAGCAACAACATCGCTACAGCAAAGCCCCTCCACGAAAGAACCCCACCCACTCCAAATGGTCTATCAACAAGGGACCAGCAAACAAAGCCAGAAAATCAAGAGGATACAGATGCAGCAGAATGCAGTAATTTACCAGGTACCGGGATTAGGCGAGGGGTAGGGAGAGATGGCCAGAAACGGTGATTCACCGGAAGGGGAGAAAGGATGAGAGAAACCATTGCCGACAGTAGAAGGATCAGACGAACTCCGGCAATCGTGAACGCACCTTGAGCCTTCGACTACCAGAAATCCTGAGAGAGATTTGCAGCAAGCGAAACGGCTAGGCCTAGTGAGTCAGTGATGGAGGAGCAGTCGCAGCCTCCACCTGAAATTCTCTGCTGACGCAAACTCCTTGGAGCAAACCAGCGGCGTCGTCATTCACTGCCAAACTCCTGTACAGAGGATGCCTCTTGACGGGGACGACGCCACACGTTGTTGAGAACCGCGCAACGGTGCCGGGATGGTGAAACAAAGCAAAACGTCCAAGGCTCAAGGGGTTTGGACGAGAGGAGAATTAGGGGCGCGTGGCTGGCGCGTTAGATTTTGTCGTAAATTTCTCATTCATTTTAAATCCTTTTTGACCAAATTTGAATCATATGTTCTTCTACCTTTGTATAATACCTACATAAATTTAATTTCATTTCTAGAAAATAAATTTCTTCTTTTTTGTAATTTAGTCTCTCAACTTTATATTTTATTCAATTTAGTCTCATAACTGTAATTATTTGCAATTTTTTCTTTCCATTAATTCTTTGACCCCTTTATACTCTCATCAATAGTTTTCTCAAAATTTGTTCTTTAATTAAATATAATATTATAAATATATTATATAATTTTAGATGATATTTAATTTATCAAATAATATTACAAATTTTACTTATACTTGTGAAACAAATATGAAGAAACATATATGTGTATTATACATGGTTATAAAAAGTCGTTTAAATTGAAATCAATCAATATCATCGAGAGATTTACCCAAATATTGTTGTCCATTTTTTTCTCCCAACAATATGACATTTTCAACCCGTTTTTCAACCGTATTTTCAACCCATATTTTCAACAATATGGCACTTTCTACAATATATTAAAAGTTAGACTATTTTCAACCCGTTTTTGAACAATATTTTTCTAGAAATTATTAAAAAAAATTAAGTTGAAGTGTGCTGAAACTGTGCTGGAGTGGTGCGGCAATGATGCAATGTTTAGGTGCGCAGTGGTGCAGTGTTTGAAGACGGATTCTAATCTATCCGACTTTATTATTTTAATATTAAAATGAAACACACTGTTTAATGACAGATTGAACACAACTCGACTTCTAGTTTACTGTAGAAAGTGCAATATTGTTAGAATTAAAGTGGAAAGTGTCATATTGTTGGGGGGGGGGGAATTTGACAACAATATTTGGGTAATTCTCAAAATATCATATCATTATAAATAATTACAATTAAATTTGAACATAAACTTAAACAAATTGACTCAATTTGAATTTCATAAATTCGACTTAACAAAAAAAAATTCTTCATAAATTTAAATAATAAAATAAAACTCATTTGACTAACTCAAAAAAATTTAATCGATTAAATTGAAGACTCATTAGTCATTCCTATACCAAGGGATAATCCCTTGAGGATTGTCAGCCATGGTTCTTGAATCTTGACTTGCCGTAAGGTAGTGCGAACCATATCTATGGGCGCGTCTTGGATTTTGGCCCATTTATGAACATGTTACAATTTTTTTAATTTAAAATAAAGTATTAAAATATTCCTCAAATTTTCTATGGACTGAAGTCCAAACCTATGTTGAAAACTTGAAAAGGATCCTTGAAAAATAAAAATGGTACGGCTTAATACATCACTTTTAAAAGTACCAAACGTATCCTTATATCTTTAGACTTAATATATCTTTAGAATTAATATGAATAAAAATTTTCTGCTCTTTTTCGATTCCATTATATATGTCTTAACACTAAAAAATATTAAAAAATTAAATTTCAAGCCTAAACCCTAAATTTTAAATCTTAAACCCTACACCTTATACCTTAAAAAATGCACCATACCCTAAATTCTTTAAACACTAATAATAAATCCTAAATTCTAAATTCTAAACCCTAAACTTAATTTTGAGTGTGGAAACATATAAAGGAGCACCGAAAAGGTGCAGAAAATTTCCATCCACTTAATATATCACTTGGTTCTTAAACTTTTTAATTATTCTCAACTTAGTATATTTTTTGGACCACTTCAGCTCATAAGCTTGGGAAAAAATCAAAATGTTATTTGTGATGGCATGGTTTTTCAACTGCTCAATCAGATTATTGATGTGTCGTGGATTAATTAAAATGTTGACGACATTAAGGGTCACAGGTTACAATTTAATTGATTGATATAATACAACATCAAATATTAATTTAAAAAAGTTTTCAAATTTAATATCAAAATTGTCCAAAAGATAATTTAAAAACCAAATTAAGAAAAATTGTCAAATTCAAAATTCAATAGATAATCTTCACCCAGAGTCAAATTGCCACGAACAGCCAAAACAATACTTCTCCCACCAATTGATATGTCCCAACATGAATTAATTGCAATGGAATTAATTATGGATATAAACAGTTTGAAAAGTCGAAATTAAAAAATAATGGACTAAATAGAATCTCTTGATCAAGTATATTAAAAAATGACATAAAGCCAAAAAAAAATCTCTTAACAATTGATCGAGTAGTTATTTTGATCTCTATTTTTTTTAAGCAATTTAATCTCAACCTTTTATTATGGGTCAAAATGTCTTGTGACATTATTAGTAAATAAATTGTAAGCAGTTTGAAATGACTTGATAGAAATGCCACGCCAGCAGAAAAATAATTTTATATTTTATATAATTTTATGAAATTATTTTTTGACTTATGTGACATTCTTTCAAGTCAACACATTTGTCTATATGACATTGTCGTGTCAGCGTCATTGTCATGTAGGTTTGCCACATCATTTCAAATCATATATAATTAAAACAAGTCAATAAATTTGGGAGATGCAGATGAAGGAACAAGGAGCACCAAGTCTCCTATAGAGACTAAAACAAGAAATGAGAAAAACTGGTGAAAAAATAGCTATCGAGAGAAGAATCGTTTAGAATCGCTCTGGCGGGCGAACCCACCACCTATCTTCTTCTATTGCAGCTTAAATAATGGGAAGAGCTTCCACAATCCAGATAAAAGAAGCTGTGAGCAAGCGTCCCATTTGGGCAATCTTGTGTGCGACTTTGTTACGGCCCCTCTGAAAATGTTGAAAGGTAATTCTCATTTGAATGTTCTGAATAAGCATACTGATCAGAGAGCGATACTTTGCAGAAGCTTGAAGCTTTTTTGATAATTGTGAGAGAGTCTCCTTCAACAATCACCTGATGAAAATTCAAGTCGGACGGCTTGTTCACATCAATACATGGATCAAGAATGTTTGAATTGAGAAAAGCCTCAGCAGCCCCCGAACAAGAGATTAAATTTATCAAAGGCAACACCAGCATGTAGGGGAGACCAATTTTCACTCGAGCAAGAGCGATGGGAGGCAGAGGGGCAAAATAAGACTTGATAAAAATATTGACAACAAGCACATTGGTCTGAGCATTTTCATGCAAAATCTTATTCTTACGCTCTCGTAAGGCCCATAAAGCAACAAAGAAGAAATTGCAAAATGACAAAGAATGACCATATGTGAAACGAGCTAATCATGAGAATCACTCTTGATCAGGATCCTGCAGAATATCAATATACCTGGGTTGAAAAAGCACATTCACTACCTCCTCCACAGAGCAAACATGAGGTGTTGATAGCTAAGTGACGTGCGGCAGGATTTGAGAAAGTTGGTAAGAAGTTGTTTGCAATACGTCATATTGTAATCTTGGTTTTAGCCGGAATAAAAAAAATGCCAAAGATTGTTATAAAAAGCTTGAGCAAGTGGCTGCGAAACAGACTAGGAGTAAACTGAATTTGCCAAGGTCTTTGCAATACGTCATATTGTAATCTTGGCTGCGAATATTCACCTGTTCCAAACGAGAATATCCGGCAGTTACACACATAAAATTCTTTTGGCAAACGCCTCATTGAACTTGGATTTGATTCCAGTCCCAGATATTAGAGTCCGGATTGATAAAGTCTGAAACCAACGAGAAGATAGCATCCACGCAAGCATTAGTGTCCTTGCCATCACCAGGTCCTGAGAGCCATGAATCCGTCCATGTTCTAACAGAATGACCACATCCAATTCGCCAACCAGCGAGCACTCCAAATGCTTCTCTATACGTAAGATGGATAAGACCCCTAAACTTGAGGAGGGAAATATCTAGCTTTAATAACCTTTGCAACAAAACTTTTCGAGTTAGAAATAATACGCCAACAACGCAATATTAAACTTTGTCATATCTAAACTATGATCTTTGTTATTGGTTGATTTTTAAATTTTTGAATGTTTTAATTTTATTCCCAAATTTTGAATCTCATTTTAAATTGATTTCCAAACTTTTAAATATTTCAATTTCATCATCAAACTACGACCTTCATTCTAAATTGGAATGTTTCAATTTTATCCTCAAATTATCATTTATGTCACACCATATTATTACAAAATACACATTATTATTCACATGGCAATTAATAATTTTCATAACAATTTTATTAAGATGAAATATGATTAACATATATCTATAATTTAAAGAGGAAATTGAAATATAAAAAAAATTAGAGACTAATTTATAACGAGGTTCATAATTTAAGAATGAAATTAAAATGCTTAAAATTTTAAAGATTAATTTAAAACAAAAATCATATAATTTAAAATATTTAAAAATCTATAATTTAAAAACATAGTGGTGAATAATTAACTAAAAAATATCTTAGAATTTTCATTTTCAGAGTGCGTTCCAAAATTTCCAAGGGATTCTTCCACAGAATCACTTGCCAAGGATTTCATTTTCATATTTATATTTGATATTCGAGATTCCGTTTTCCTATTATTTATTTTCTCGTTGTTAGGGTTTTACATCCGTTCTTACACAGCGTAGCCAGCACTTCTTCTCTCTCCAAACGCAATCCGAAGGAATCATGGTTGTCAATGACGAAAACTCCGATAAAGCTTTAGAGCTCTTCTTGAAGATCGGTTTAGACGAACGAACTGCTCGTAACACCATCGCCAACAACAAGGTCACAGCTAATCTCACCGCCGTTATCCACGAGGTTTCTCTTCTTTACCTCTCTACTTTGGATTTCCTTTTTCTTTTAAATTTGTTCTAATAATATTTCTAATTTGATTCATTTTTTTTAAATTTTGGCAGGCTGCTTTGACTAATGGATGTGAACGTACTATTGGAAATCTTATATATACTGTAAGTTAATTCTTCCTTTTTGGGGGGCTTAATTTCTTTGTATTTAGTTATAAATTTCTCTGGCTTGAAAATTGGAGATGATTTTTGCTGTATATGTATCATAGGTTGCCACGAAGTACCCTGCGAATGCGCTTGTTCATCGTCCAGTTTTACTTGAATATGTCGTGTCTTCTAAGGTTGGAATTTAATGTGTTTTTAATACTGATTAGCTTAATTAAGACTGATGAAATTTTTGCAGATTAAGGCTGATGAACTTTTTGCAGATTAAGACTCCAGCACAGTTAGAAGCTGCATTTTCGTTTTTCACGAATGTTGCATCCGAGAATTTTGAAAAGAAAGAATTTGAAGAAGCTTGTGGCGTTGGTAAGTATAAGATTGTTAACACTTTCAATGAATGATAACGTAGGATGCAATGGCTTTGCTTCCTAATTTTGTTGTTAACTTTGTTGTTTGTTCGTTATAGCTTGAGTTTTATTTAGTGCCATTTATTATGATTACTTAATTGTATTTCTTGACAGGAGTTGAAGTTTCCCTAGAGGAAATTACACAGACCGTCGATGAAATTTTTGAAGAGAATAAGTCTGTAATTTTGGAGCGACGTTATCGAACAAACGGTTTGTTATCTCTCACTCTCTCGTGGTCTTGCTATTATATACATGGAAACATATGCAAAGGATCAAAACACCCTTGCTAGCCTACAGACCTAGAGAAATATGCAAGTGCAATATAGATTATCAAGCTTGTATGTATAAGGACATGTGGACTTTACACATGCATTTTCCCGGACTGTGTTAACATAGGGACCTATATATTTTTTCCTTCAAAATCAGTTTTCTAATTTATTCTTGTCCCACTATCGTTATAGATGTTGTCTGATATTCTTGCGCCTTTTCTCTTGTTGATTTGCATTTTAGTATTAGTTTTCTAATTCTTTGTTTTCGTCATTTAATATCTAGTTGGTGAGTTGTTGGGAAGTGTTAGGAAGAAGCATCCATGGGCAGATTCAAAGATTGCTAAGGTGATTTTCTATACTTTCTAATGGCCATAACAGACCAATAATTAATTAATACAAGAATTCTCTGGTTTTACAACAGAAACTTGTAGATGAGAAAATGTATGAATTACTTGGTGAGAGGACGGCTGCAGATGATGAGAAACCTTCAAAAAAGAAGGAAAAGAAAGAGGAACCTGCAAAAGTTGATGTGAGAATCAGTACATGTCTTTCATATTCTGCATGTGTGTTCTGTGATAATAGTTTGTCTGACATCTGTACTTGTGTAGAAAAAACCTGCTGTTGATGAGACTCCCGAACAACCATCTGAAGAAGAACTCAACCCATTTTCAATCTTTCCTGCCCCAGAGGATAACATAAAGGTATTGAGAGAAACTAGTCTTATATTATTCATTCAAGAGTCCGGAACAACATTATTCACCTCAGTATTTTTGTTGCTAGAAAGCCGATTATTTGTCTGTAGCCAGTATGATTATAATTGTGCTACTCTTGTTTGTTGGTTTGCTGACGATTAACATGTCTTGAAAATTACAAAACTAAAGGGAAAATATTATTAGGAATTTAGGGGTGAGCGTTCGAGTTATTCGAGTCGAGTCGAGTCAAAAAATTTCGAGTTATTCGAGTTCAATCGTCATATTCTTCAACTTGAACTTAAATTGAAATTTTTTCGATTCGAGTCGATTTTAGCGAGTTCGAGTCGAGTTCGAGTCGATTCGATTTTTCGAGTTTATGTACAAATTAGAGTACCACTCAATCTCTGTTTTACAAACCGTAACAAGCACTGCATACAAGTAAGAGAAGAATGATATACACTGCAAGTCTTGAAGAATATACACTGCAAGTCTTGACCAAACCATCAAAAAACCAAATTCCCTAATTTACACATAACAATATATGAAGATACCAACACTTTAATATACACTTTAATATACACGGTTCATACAAAGCATGAATTTAGCCAATTTACATACACGAAATGAAATTTCTAACATGTAAGATTAGTAAATCTTACATAAAACCCACCGTGAGGAAATGGGCTTTTTTACCCTAATTATCAAATTTCCAAACATAATTTTCTACTATTCGAATCACGTAAGTTCTTTTCAGAACAATTTGAACAACTCCCTAAAACCCACAGTGAGGAAATGAGCTTTTTTACCCTAATTTCCATGAATTGAAAAGAAAACAAACAAACAAAGTGGATCAAGAATCCAAACACCAAATCAAAATTTTTGAACGGTTCAATTTCAACAGAGAATAAAGTATTTAAACACGAGGATCTCCAAAACCTTCAAATTTCAAAGCACCCTGAGATAAAGCATCTTTATAAACTAAAGTAAATTTTCAAATTTCAATGGTTGCTATATTATCATGTAGTCTAATCTCCCATAGAAAAAATACATGTAAAAGTCAAAAGTGGTTACTGGTTAGCATCTTCGTTTTCAAAAAGCAAAAGGAAGAAATCTGAAGAAGGAAGAAAAAAAGGGTAAACGCATAGTTGAAGCATTGAAACTGGAAAAAAAGGGTAAACGCATAGTTGTAGGCTTGAAGCATTCAAATTTGAAGAAGCATTGAAACTCATAGTTGAAATCACCTGGTGCAGACGTGCAGTGGTGCTGTCCTGCTAGGGCAGTCGGTAGAAATTGGGGAAAAATGCAAATTGAAATGTCTGTCTGCCGTCTGGTATGAAACTGGGAATGCCCCTAAACGCATCGTATAATTAAAATATGGAAGGGAGGGAATTTTTTTTATAAAAAATAATTATAAAACTAAAAGTCTAAAACGCACCGTATAGCATTTTCGATTTTTCGATTTTTCCGAAATTCCAACTTTTCAACTCGACTCGAACTCGAAATTTTTTCGAGTTTTTCGGTTTGACTCGAATAACTCGAACAACTCGAACAACTCGACTCGAATAACTCGAAATTGAAAAAAAAATTCATCTTTTCGATTCGAGTCGAGTTTTGCTCACCCCTAATTAGGATAGCAAGGTAGGTTTGGTAAATGCAATTTTCTGATATGAATTATTATGAAAATAAGGTAACTGATTAGATGAAAGATAGATACGCCGAAGCTTGACACCTAGGTTCTGTAGGAGTCGCATGTAAGGTGGATTGGAGAAATCCATGGTCTAAGCCCGGCATTCCTCAGGATTCACACGTGTAACTTGATTGCATCACTCAACCAGGAGAGCTTTCATACTGAAATTTACTGATAACAATTCTATTTCTTTCAATAGAACTAGAATGAATTCAGTGATATATATACACTCCTACGGTCCTACCAGCCCTAATTCTAAATGAAATATTACTGGAAAATAGAAGAAATGAAGGGAAAAGATGGGTTTGAAGGAGGGTACCATATGATCTATCTTTTCATTGGAAAATAAGTTGGACTCTCCAATCAACAGTTACTCTCTTGTGGATATTAGGTGCACACAGAAGTTTTTTTCAGCAATGGCTCTGTCCTAAGATGTTGCAATACAAGGGAAACGCTTGACAAACATTTGAAGGTGACAGGGGGAAGAGTTTTTACCCGCTTCCCTCCTGAACCAAATGGATATCTGCACATTGGACATGCAAAAGTAAGTACGAACTTTCTGGATATGCTCTGTGACTTGCAATGATTGTGTATAATGCTATAAATATTTCTCAGGCAATGTTTGTTGACTTTGGTCTTGCAAAAGAGAGGGGTGGATGCTGCTATCTGAGGTGAAAATTGCCCTTTCTGCTATTATTGGAAGTTCTCAATATTTTTTTCTTCTCTTCATCCTGGCATTTGATTTGATTGCACTTGTTTGAATTTTCTAAATGTCCTTTGTCAACCCAAATAGTTTAGTGATGTTTCTAGCTACGTGGGTTTCTAATCTCATATTTGGTACTTTTAGATATGATGACACAAACCCAGAAGCTGAAAAGAAAGAATATATTAATCACATCGAAGAAATTGTACAGTGGATGGGTTGGGAACCTTTCAAGGTTAACATTTCTTAACACAATAACGCCAATGTTCTACTAAACATTTGATGGTTGATGTCTGTTTAGCATTGGCGTTTTTGCAGATAACTTACACCAGCGATTATTTCCAAGACTTGTACGAATTAGCAGTAAAGCTGATACAAAAGGGTCATGCATATGTTGATCACCAGGTTCTAGTCCATGACAAGTTCAATAAGACGGAGCAATAAACTCCCGTCACCCTTTTTTTTGGCACTTAAATCTTATCTTTCATGATAATGATCCATTGACCTAACTAGCACTGGTTTTCTTGGTATTAGACCCCTGAAGAGATAAAGGAGTATAGGGAAAAGAAGATGAACAGCCCTTGGAGAGATAGACCAATGGCAGAGTCATTAAAACTCTTTGATGACATGAAGAATGGTCTGATTGAAGAGGGCAAAGCTACGCTTAGGATGAAGCAAGATATGCAGAGTGATAATTTTAACATGTATGACCTCATTGCTTATCGTATAAAGGCAAGTATGTGTGCTATATATGTTTGATTACATAATGGGTATGTTTCCTTGTTTGACTATTGTGTACTTACTTTATCTCGCTCTCTCCCTCTAGTTTACTCCTCACCCGCATGCAGGGGATAAGTGGTGCATTTATCCGAGTTATGATTATGCTCACTGCATTGTGGACTCGCTTGAGAATATCACACATTCTGTATGTTATATTCTTTTTCTTTCCTTTTTAATTTTTGCAACTTTCAGGGACAATTTTTGATAATTTTTCTTTTAGTTTCAGTTTTAACCTGCATATATTTTGTTGAAGGCTTTTAACCTGTATATCTTAAAAACACTTGGAGAAGAGTTGTTTAACCTGTATAGAGACGATACCTGAACTCCATGGTGCTTTGTTAAAACACTTGGCTGCACTCTTTCTGTAGGAAGATTAGGTGGCAGCTATTTAGTGAACTAGGAGTAGAGTTGTTAGAAGTTTGCTTATTAGTATCCCAGGTTTTGTACTAAATAATTGTGAAAACAGTTTCTCATGTTGTCTCAAACTATTGACATCTTCATAAAATGAGAATTTTTCCTGGCCTATGATCATCCTCATGTTTGGATGTTAGAAATGTGTACTGCGCAATCCTCCCAAAGTTTTGGAACTCATTCCTTTTTTAGTTTACCGTTCAGGGATTAATCAGTAGCCATGAGAAATCTAAGCATGTTGGACCTCCCTATAGGTAAGCAAATGGATCTAATGTTGCACATATAAGATCTTCGGGTTTTTTCTCTTATTCAACAAACTTCATAGAACTTATTAGTATCCCAGGTTTTGTACTAAGTAATTGTGAAAACTGTTTCTCATGTTGTCTCGGACTATTGACATCTTCATAAAATGAGAATTTTTCCTGGCCTATGATTAGGGATGGCCATGGATCGTGTTGGGTCTGGTTTTTGGCCGATTCGCACCCGACCCGGAAATTTAACACCTCAATCCTAACCCGAACCGACCCTGTATTTTATGATGCTCCACCCGACCTGAACCTGAACCCGAATTCTAGAGCAAAAATCCGAACCCAACTCGACCTGACATAAATAAAAAAAATTATCAATTTTTATTATTATTTGATAAAATAAGGAGCTAATTGAAAAAATATAAATAGAGAGGGAGCATTATAATAATTATTCCATTTTTATTAGACAAAATATGGAGATAATTGAAATATATATATAAAGAGAGGGGCATTGTAGTAGTTATACCTATATATTTAGAATAAAATTAAACTATTACTTTAGGTCGGGTAGGGTAGGGTATTTTTCACCTTAAACCCAAACCTGACCCGACCTTATCCTCAAAAAAACAGACCCGACCCAAAATTTTCTTTAAAAAAACCCGACCTTATAGGATCTGGTCGGGTTGTAACCCGTTAGGTATGGGTCAAATGGCCATCCCTACCTGTGATCATCCTCATGTTTGGATGTTAGGAATGTGTACTGCCCAATCCTCCCAAAGTTTTGGAACTCGTTCGTTTTTTAGTTAACCGTTCAGGGCTTAATCAATAGCCATGAGAAATCTAAGCATGTTGGTCCTCCCTGTAGGTAAGCACATGGACCTAATGTTGCACATGTAAGATCTTCGGGTTTTTCTCTTATTCAACAAACTTTATAGAACTTAATTTTTCAAAACTATTCAATCGCCTAGGGCATGAATGATCTATATTTTCTTACCACCATTCCTGGCAATGTATGAAATTCCTTATACTCTGCATTCAGTTAATTATTTGAAGTGCTGTTTCATTCTTTTAACGTATTCTTCTTTTTGGGTTTTGTTGTGTAGCTATGTACACTTGAATTTGAGACAAGGCGTGCTTCATACTACTGGCTGTTACATGCACTTGAGCTTTACCAACCTTATGTGTGGGAATACTCTCGTCTGAATGTTACAAACACTGTGATGTCTAAACGGAAGGTGAAAGAAAATGAGATATTTCTGTATGGAAAGCTTCATTGAGTTGTATTGATTTGATTAATTTATAAGTCTAATGTTCATCTACTATGATGTGATTTAGTTAAATTACATTGTGACGAACAAATATGTCGATGGTTGGGATGATCCCCGTCTCATGACATTAGCTGGTTTACGGCGTAGAGGTGTGACTTCAACTGCGATAAATGCTTTTGTTCGAGGAATTGGAATCACTAGAAGGTTGAAAAGTGCTCATTCTCATCTCATGCACTTTATTATATCTAGTTGTGGGCCAGTAACATGAATTTATGAAAAGCCTTCTTTTCAAAATTTCTGAGCTTTTCATTAATACGTTAACATGTTGTGCCACAGTGATTGTAGTGTGATTCGGTTGGATCGCCTTGAGCATCACATCAGAGAAGAGTTAAACAAGACTGCACCTCGTGTATTGGTTGTGCTGCACCCACTTAAGGTCATCATCTAGTCTGAATTCTTTCTTTAAAACCCCTTCTTTCCACTCTCTGCATCATCTTCTTTTTGTTCCAGGTGGTTATAACCAACCTTGAATCCGACTCTTTAATGGATCTTGATGCAAAGAAATGGCCTGATGCCCAAGCAAATGACACATCTTCCTTTTACAAGGTGAGAATAAATAATAGATTGTTGTAACTTATAAATTAACTTTGAATAATCTGCAATTCTCCCTTCAGAATCACATCGGAATGATATTGAGCATTGTCTGCTCTGCTCAAATCTTTTAATTCAATTACAAAAAGAAGAGGATATGAACTTCAATCTATAATTTGTTCCAAAATTATTTTATTCCAGTCAGTACTCTTGACCGCTTGCTGTGCTGACTTTAGGTGCCGTTTTCAAGTGTTGTATATATTGAACGCTCTGATTTCCGGATGAAAGATTCTAAAGATTACTATGGGTTGGCACCCGGCAAATCGGCTTTGCTGAGGTGTATACATTGTGTGTTGACACACTCGCACACACTTGGACATATGTAGTCAATTTGTTCTGCGGATTTTAGTTTAGTAGTTTCTATGTTTCCATTTCTGCAGATATGCATTCCCCATAAAGTGCACAGATGTAATACTGGCCGATGACAATGAGACTGTGCTTGAGATACGAGCTGAATATGATCCTTCTAAAAAGAGCAAACCAAAGGTTTTAATTTATTTATCCCTCTTTTATTTCATGCCGGAGTTTTCTGATTAATTCCTAATTGTTTGAATTTTTTCTTTAGGAGTTGTTTAATTATTTTTCACTTTGAAATTTTCATGCAGGGGGTTCTCCACTGGGTTGCTGAACCTTCCCCAGGAGTTGATCCCCTGAAGGTGGAAGTCAGATTGTTTGATAGACTCTTTAATTCTGAGGTCGGCAGTCATTTATTTTGTATCTTGGGCTCTTTTCTTGCTCTCTGCCGTAGAACGTAAATTTTTTAATTCTTATGACTTGAATATTTACCCAGAATCCTGCCGAACTTGATGATTGGCTGGCTGATCTGAACCCCAATTCCAAAGTGGTGATACCTACAGCATTTGCAGTACCAGCACTTGCAAATGCTGCTGTAGGGGATACATTTCAGTTTGAAAGGCTAGGTAGGTTTCATAAGCTTTGTGTGGTTCTGTTTTTCTAAATTCTTGGATGCAATTTAATCGGCATCTCTTAGTTTAGCATGGTGACATTTCGAAGAAATTTCTCTAAGGAGGGAGGTTTATATAATGAAAATATGATAAGAGTTGAGTTGTTATTATCATATTTTGGCACTTAATGTAATCTATTATGGTGGTTTTGCTTGAGGTTAAAAAGTTTATGCATGGTCCATTGTAGTTGTGTTAAATTGTTTGTGTTTGCAATTTCAGGGTATTTTACAGTGGACAAGGACTCGACTGCGGAAAAACTCGTGTTTAACCGTACAGTTACACTCAAGGATACATACGGTAAGGGTGGTAAATAGATTAGCCACACATCAACAATGCAGTTTTGAGCTTAACATCTTTTTATGACCCAAAAGAAAGATATAATTCAGCACTCTGTTTGATTGTTAATTTCCTCGGTTTGTAAAGTTATGTGGAAAGTAATACAGCCTTTTAAAGCTCAGATGCTTATATCAAAGTTTCTCACTACACTGAATGCCCTGATTAACTAATTAGAGTTAAGAGAGAAGCATGCCTACTTATACTTGCTATAATACAGTTTTCACAAGTGATTAATTAACATTGAAAAACAATCTTAACTACAGTAATTCTTTTTTAATTAATCGAAGTTTGTTTCCATAAGCTAATTTATGTTAATATCTTTTTGTGTACATTTTACTCTAATTTTTATATCAATATGTTGTGTAAAAAAAATAAACCATTGTATTTATGTTAATTGAAGTTTGTTTCCATAAGCTTGATATATATTATATTTTATATACAAATAATTTAATATATATATATATATATATATTCATATTTTAATGTTAGTATTAAACTACGTAAGTAAATATCTTGTATTAAAGAGTATGATTAGACCTGACAAATTTAATCGAAATTCAAACTGTTTTATTTGACTCGAGACTCAATTTTGACCCAAATTTTGAAATAAAATGAACCGGACTGACCAAACATATTATTTTTACTGATTTGTTGTTGGATAGATATAATAGTGATATATGAAATTGCTACAAGGTTAATTTATAGTAATATACATGAATTTACTCTAATAAAAAAAAATAGATTTGAAATGAGTTTTGCATCAATAGTGTATCATTTATATTTAAAAATCGAGGTATTCAAAATAACCTAAAAGATAATTGATAAACAAAAATGTGTTTTTACAAGATTTTGCTAATAGTATATATATATATATATATATATATACTTCGATTGGACTCATGCTTAACTCAAACGAAGAACCAAAGGTTGACCTGAATAAAAAAGTGTCTGTTCTCCTATTGATTAGAAAGTAAACCGGCCAAGAATTAACCAACCAGATATTGACCCGACACGACCTGAATTATCATAGTACCGAATGAACTCAAATCTAAACCGACATGACCCGAACTTAAACTGAATGAAGTTAGATTTGAAATTCCCTAAACCAAAATAACTCAAATCGCAGGACTCGAAATTCCCTAAACCAAAATAACTCAAATCGCAGGACTCGTTTGCCGCCTCTAATTATAATCTATATGAATAGAAGATATTATTTCCAGTTTAATTTTATTCAAAATAGCATAAATCAACAATGATTAAAGAATTTGCGAAAATTACATTCCTACCATGTTGACAAAAATTGTTATTGTTGATATTTTTTTATTGAAATTTGAACGTTTTGAAAAATAGGTCATCAAGAACGATTCTAATGATGTAATCTACCTATTCGTCGACCTGATAACAAAAGGTGTAAGTTGGCCCACGAGGTAGCGTGAGAGCCCTTTCACTTCATCGGACCTACCACCACTGTTGCTTAAGGTTCACCTCCCAGCGGCCATCACCCTTCTTTGTTTTTTTCCATCTCCATTTGTGTGGGCAGTATGGGGTGAGTTTACAGTACAACAACTTAACTTACAGTTAAAAAACAACTTAACTTACAGTAAAAAACGTTACAATTAAAATGTTAAAAAATTCAGAATCTATGATGTTGTCATATAACTTAAAATATAATATTTTTCGTAATTTGATTTTTTTGACAAGTTTCGAAACTCGATTTGTGGTTTTATGACGAATTTTAAAACATGTCGTGAAAACAAAGAACCTAAAATATTATCAAAGAGTATAACATTTCGATTATGTGGTAATAATTTACGTTTATTTTTTAAATTGTGATTGTACCCTTTTTAACATTAAATTAAGACGCCTCATCTTAAACTCACGGATGTTTTAGGGTTTGAAGAAAACACAGAGCAAGAGAGAGAGAGAGAGTTTGGTCTCTTCACGCTTATATGTGGAAAGCGAAAGCGAAAGCTGGTGATTTGATTTGAAACTCGAAAGGAAGAAGAATCACAGTACATCACAGCTTTCTACTCAAAATTCCTCACCATCCAACGAACTCATTGTCAAAAGAAAAACCCAAAACCCTTTGCATTTTGCACTTTCCCACTGTTATTATATACCCACATGCTTAACTCTCCATTTAATTTTGTGATTATACTTCTATCAATCTCTAACACTTTCTATCTGGATTGAACGTAGACAGGAGATGTCACATTTGGAAGTTGTAGTAGAAATGGAACTAATTTAAACATTAAATGTAACATCCTCATTTGATCTGGACGTACGGTCGGACATAAAATGCTATATTCATATGTTAAATTAATCTTATTTTTACTCCGACATCTGAATGTGTTAGATCGTACGTTCCGATCGAATAAAAATATTACAAAATATCAAAACAAAAAAAATATCATGAACTTCAAATATAATTTAATACGTGAATAGTGAATAGAAGATTGCACTTTGCACCACACTTGAGCTTTATCGTGATATCATTCTTTAGCATTTGGAGAATCAAGAGATTGGATTTGATGGCATCTCTTTTTCACTCTTTCCTACGCCATTTTAGATAGATCCTTCATTTCTTGTCTTTTCTTCCTTCTATCAGTCCACTCCCCCACTTGGCTACCTTAATTAGATTGGATTTGATGCCATTTCTCATTTACTTTGGTTCTTTTACTCTCCTTTTCTATGTGTAAAGGGGTGCTCAAGGATCCGACTTCCTACTATGGTTCGATTTTGATCAGACAGTTATACTCTCGTAATAATTCTAGCTATCTTCAAAAAAATTCAGGTTTGAACAATTTATTTACAAGATGTGTATATTGTCAAAAAGTTGGATGAACATTTATTTTTCAAACCGAAAAATAAAATTACGTTATTTCGTTCAATGCTCTGAGTATATGTGGTTGAATTTAATTCTTTTGAATGCATGTGATTCTCATGCTGACAGCTATAATTGAGTTTTTTCACATGGTGAGGACAACTTTTCCTATTACAATATCTTGCAACAATTACACATTTGATTTGACAATAAATGTAGACTTTTTTAATCTAGAAATTTAAATGAAATCATCTGTTTCTTAATATTTATCAAATTAACAGGATTTCGACACTTTCAAAAAATGTTACAGAGTGTCGTTTGTTAAATAATTAATGTCAAAATCAGATTAAGTTTTGTATGAGATTCCTAACCAGCCCTCCTAAAAACACTACTCCATCGCTCAATGTGCAATTGGAAATTCTTAGCTTCCAATTTCGATACCTGCGGTTGTTTCCCTCTATCACTCTAGTTTTCAGGAACAAATTCGCTTGTAATTTTTTTATATTCTACTAGTGATTTTGTGTTACATGAGATATATAAAGAGACATAAAAAAAACAGACAAATTCTATTTTAGTTTCCGGTCACCGGAACACTCATTAAGTTCCGTTCGCAGAAAATGTGGATAATAAGGGTAAGTATAAAACAAATGGAAGCCCAGAATTTCAGCACTAAAATCATTGTTATCCCCAGTTTTATAACAAAGTCAAAAGGCATGGAAGTGACCAACTTGCTCTTTGAGTGGTTCACATAATGAAGTTTCAGCTGTGGGGGAATTTGTTCATATCAATCCAGTCATGGGTACCAGGATTATGTAATAAAACCTTTACATCAATAAAGCTAAAGCCTTTATATTCTCTACACCACAATCCTATTCCTTTTTGAAAAAGTGACTTTCTTGTATGAACTCCTAGCCGTCTCGAATATATTTAAAGTCTTGAGTGAAAACTAAAAAATAGTTCTTTGTAGAACGAAAACATATCTCATTATTTTAAACAATTAATTTAATATTTCGTCAATAAACTATTATTTTTCATTGTTTTGTTTAAAAAACACCTTAAATACAACTAAAATTACAAGATTACCACTTGAATAATTTTTGAAGTTGTAAAGGTAGAAGGTGGGACCTTGTGCAGTCGCTCATGTTGCTCCTCCATTCGAGACGACCCTGTATAAACTCGATAATTTTTCTCAAATTAATATTTTATTTCGTATTTTTTCAGATTTATACTTAATTTAAAAAATTAAAATAAAACATGGTATTGATGTGTTATTTCAACGGTCAATTAAATTATAATACGTGACACTTATTGAGGTCATTATTTTAATCGGCCAGTGTCACGCCAGTAACTTAATTGATGGGCAGATTTCAAGTCAACACATGTACTAAACTGAGTAAAATATCAAGTTTACAATCAATTCTAAAAATTTAGTAAATTCAATTAGAAAATGATTCAATACACATTTTGTGTTGTTTAAATACTGCACACATTTTTTATTTTAGGGTTTAAAGATTTAGTTTAGGCTTTATGGTTATGAGTTTAGTTTGCAGGGTTTAAATTTTATGGTTTATGATTAGGGCTTTTAGTTTGTAGGGTTTAAAATTTAAGATTAAGGTTAGAAATTAAGGTTTAATATTTTTGGTTTATAGTTAAAATTTGTGTTTTATGATTTAGGATTTTAGGTTTGAGTTTAAGTTTTTTTTTGGATTAAAGATTTAAATTTTAGATTTTAAAGAATAGATTAAAGACGTGTAATTTTTTTTGACACATCAACCAAACAACTTTATTAATAAACAAAAGGAAAACAATAACATAACGTATTAGAGGTTTTAAAACGTAAAATACAATAAAAACGGTAGATCTAAAAAGAAAAGATAAGTGTTGCACCGATCAAATCATACACTTCCTCTCTGCACCAAAGAAAATCTCTATGATCTTTTGTAGGAAGAGTCCTTGGGGAGTTGTCAACACACGAACTAGATAAAATTCCAAAAATAGGCTACCTCCTTTCATGACTATTCTCAAAGACAACGATCTGCTACAAATAACATTAGCAAACAATCTAAAAATGATCAAACTATTCGTGGCCATCGACAAACAAGAATCAAGAACATGTTGGATTAAAATTTGTAATTGTGAGCACATATGTCTAATGTATGATGCTATTATAAAGTAAGACACAAAATTAAGTGATCAATTATGTTAGGTGTGTCATAGTATTAAAGTGTCATGGAAATAAAAGTATAGATACTATAAGATGTAATTATAATTTGATGAGGGGCATGGTTATAAATACTTAACAGTTGATTTAATAATCAACTATGTAAAGAGGTAATAGTCCTCAAAAAATAGGTTAACTTATATTACTCTTGTCCCCGTTAGTGAGTTTTACGGCAATGACTAACCTATCTTTTTGGAAGATCACAATCACCTTTTAGGCGATCTCCATCAAAAGATTCAAGGTTTTAAGTCCATTAATGAATTCAGGTACACTTCCGCATTTAGTTTATTGTTCTTGATGATTTGACATAATAGATCATGTGTTGAGTTTCATATTAATTTATGGTTTGGTCTAACTAGGGGTGTGCATTTTAGATATCCGACCGATTCGATTCAAAGTTTCAGATATCTGAAATTTTTGGATCGATAATTTAGCGATCCATATCTGATCTAGAAAAATTGGATATTCGGATATCGGATTTTCAGATTGAATATTCGGATATCCGAATATCCAAATTTATGACTTGATTTAAGTTTTTTTTTTAATTTAGCGGTCCTATCCATGAAAATTTTGGATTTTCGAATATAACAATCTACAAATTATTGAATATAATAAGATTTGTATCCATGGAAATTTTAATTTTTCATATACAACAAGTAAAAATATCGAATATAACAAGATTCATATCTATAATTTTTTTTTGAATTTTAAAATTTCAAATAATCGGATATCCGATTGAAATGTGAAATAACTATTCCTATTCGATCCAAAAATTTCAGATATCCGATCCAAATTATCTGAAAAATAAAAATAGATCAAATATCTAAAATTTTAGATTGGATCAATATATCAAATCAGTCGGATTAAATTTTTTTGCACACCTCTAATTTTAACAAGTGATATCAGAGCCTAATCATTTAAATCATTAATAACCTAATGATATTTTATATTTTGAATTAATTCGTCCTTGTGAATACAATTTTAATTTTTTATGATAATTACAATCGATTCAATGATCAATCGATTAAAACTCTTGACGTGTTAACAGTTCCAAATATATCTTGTGGCATTCATTTCAAGAATTTTGCAGCTTTACGACTTTGTGTATACCCATTAATAACCTTTGTTGGGTTTATGGTTTCAATTGATTCGTCATGTTAGGGTATTTTATTGTTTGTTTTTAATTTAAAGGTAAATAATTTAAGAGCTTGGTTTCACCTTATGGTTATTAATGATTCAATTGTCACTCCATTTTTTCATTAGAAAATATTAACCTATTAGGGTTGATAGTTTCAGCCTACTTGAGATTAACGTTATAAGTGTTAATTTGAATAATAAGTTAAATTCAACTAACGATAATATCATGTTGCAGCAACTTGAGAATATTAATTTTATGTGGTTGAAGTTTTAGTTTAATTTGAAATTTTCTGGTTCAAATTCTCTTTTATTTCTGCGATAAACGATTACGCTTTATGTTATTGTATTTTAGCTTTTAAAAGTCAATTGATATTCGTGCTTTAACAGATGTTTGTTAGGAAAATTATTGATAAATGTGATGATTCAAGCGGAAAATTGCAGAAAGAAGAGGGATTTTAGAAGATTTGAAGAATAGATTTCAGAGAAAAAGAAAATTTTTACATCAAACATTGCATAAAAGAAACGCTTACAATATGAGTTGTATATAATCAGCCGCACACACACACACACGAGTTAAATGATGACAAGTGTCTCTCTTTTCGCGTTTCTCTCTAACAGTATGCAGATCCATTTTTGCGGCTCACGTGCTAATTCCCATCTGCTGAGACATAAACGACGTCGTTTGCTTCATTAAACCCCAAGCCAAATACGTCGTCGTTTGCTTCATTAAACCCCAAGCCAAATACGCCGTCGTTTGCCTCTTTCCCTTTTCCCCCAATTACTTGCCCTAATTCCTGAGATTTTACCTCTTTCGTTTCGATCGTGAAAATACCTCTCACACCAGAGGATCCTTGTCCCTAAGGATCAAATTTCGGAAATTGAGACTGAAGAATTGAAAAATCTTCCCATGTCGCATTTTCCGGACCCATATTTGCCCATTGAATCAGGAGTTGCGTGACAGCAACATTGTTTCGCTTCACCGTGTGTTTGTCGAGTGCTTGGTGAGGATACACTTTTAGTTGCCCGCCGTCATGCACATTAGGGGGATCGAGAGATGTCTGAACCGTCGAGCCAATCTTCTTCTTGAGTAAGCTCACGTGAAAAACTGTGTGAATTCGAGATGTAGCAGGGAGTTGTAATTGGTACGCCACAAAGCCTAACTTCATTGTTATTTTGTAGGGGGCATAGAAACGAGCGGCCAACTAACTTCAGATTCTTGCTGAGTGCGATAGAAGATTGACGATATGGCTGCAATTTCAGGTAGACTTCATCTCCAACTTGAAATTTCCTCTCGAATCTGTTTTTATCGGCATAAAATTTCATCCTCTGCTGAGCTTTCTGTAAATTATCTTGGAGTAGTTTTCGTGTATGTTCTCTGCTAGCTAGGATCTCGTTCACACTCTGCACAGTAGAATCTTCTAACCAATTCAACTGGTTAGATTTATATCCATAGAGGACTTCGAAAGGAGTTAAACCTAAAGCAGTGTGAAAATTAGAGTTGTACCACCACTCGACTTGTGGTAACCAAGTTGCCCAAGTGTGAGGCTTAAGGAAACATATGGAACGTAAATACTGTTCCAAGCATTGATTTAAGCGCTTTGTCCTGCCGTCTGTCTCAGGATGATAAGCAGAGCTCAAATGAGAAACCGTGCCTAACTTCTTCATGAATTCTTTTCAAAAAAGACTCGTAAAGATTTCATCCCTGTCTGAAATGATCACTTTAGGACTGCCATGTAGTTTAAAAACTTGATCAAGATAGAATGAAGCAATATCAGTAGCAGTACAGGGATGTGAGAGTGCTAGGAAGTGTCCATACTTGGTGTATTTGTCAATAATCACCAAGATAGAATTGAATTTCTTAGACACAAGAAGGCCTTCAATAAAATCTATAGAAATGGTTTTCCAATCCTGAGAGGGGATTGGAAGAGGTTGGAGTAACCCAGGCTTAAGAATGTGATCATCCTTAGTTCTTTGACAAACATCACAGCTTAGGACATAGTCTTTGACTTGCTTTTTCATGCCAGGTCAATAGAAGCAAAGTTTAAGTCTACAATAGGTGGCTTGAATGCCAAAGTGACCACCAACATGTGAATTATAGAGATGCAATAGAAGTTTGAGTCTCAAGTCACCAGTGTCTCCTACATAGACTTTATTTTTGTATCTTAGAATGCTCTTGGTGTAGGTCCAATTATCCAGTAATTGCTGGTGCACAGAGGCCATAGTAATTTTCTCCTTAGCCAAAGCATCATGAGCATAAGAAGCCTCAATATCTTTAACCTAGAAGGGAGTGAGCACAATAGCAATCATTTAAAAGAGAAGTGGATCATGTCTAGAAAGAGCATCATCCACTATATTTTCTCTACCCTTTCTGTATTAGATTGTGTAATCTAACCCCAGTAGCTTTGTAAGACCTTTCTTTTGGACAACAGTAGTTATCTTTTGATCTAGGAGATGTTTGAGAGCCTCATAATCTGTTTTACTAACAAAGGGTTGCCCTTCCAAATAGTGTCTCCACTTAGTCACATCTAATAGGATAGCTATGTATTCTCCCTCATATATGGATAGATCACTGTGTTTAGGACCCAAAGCTTTACTCAAAAAGGCAACTGGACAACCATCTTGAGAAAGAACATCACCAATTCTCCTTGAACTTGCATCTGTCTCCAAATAGATTATTTTAGCAAAATTTGGTAATGCTAGTACTGGTGCCTGACACATTGCCTGTTTCAATTCATGAAAAGCTACTTCAGCTTCAGTTGACCAAGCAAAAGAATCTTTCTTGAGTAACTGAGTCAAGGGTCTGCTGATAGAGTCATAGTGTCTGATAAATCTCTTATAGCAGCCAGTAAGTCCCAAAAAAATCTCTTAGAGCCTTTAGAGATTTAGGAACTGGCCACTTCTGCATAGCTTCTATTTTGGAAGTATCAGTAGAAACACCATTAGCAGATATGGTATGACCCAAATAATCAATTTGTGTCTGTCCAAAGAAACATTTTTTCTCCTAGCATAAAGCTTATAAGATCTCAATAGAGAGAGTAATAGCTTGTAACGCCCCGGTTTTGGGCTCAGAAGTTTTGGGCGTTGACCGGTTCGGTCAAAGTGCTGATCGAATATATAAGAGTGAATTTAGGAAAGCCTAGTTCGGGTTGCATTAAAAATATGGAAAATGTCCTAAAATCATCTTTTAATATAATTAAGTGAACTGTGAAATCAATTTTGGAAAATGAGGTTCGGAAGGTTGACATTTTGGCTAGTGACCAAAATGTAATTTTTGAAAGTTCGGTGACAGTTTTATAAAGGATTGAAACTTTGAATCTTTAAGGAGCTATTATTCCAAAAGAGTTTCTCCAGATTTTTCTAAGATATTTTAAGGTTTTATTCTGATTTAAAACATAAAGAAAGTGGAGGGAAATCATTTTTACTATTTTATAACTAACTTTTCTATTTTCTCTCAATTTTCCTTTTCTCTCATTTTCTCTCAACCCAAACACATTCTCCAGATTTTCTTCTTTGATTTTGTCAATCTAAATCACTCATTTCAACTCTCATTTGATTCCTAATCATCTCATCAACAAAACCTCTCAATTTGCAAGTTGTTTCATCAAGCTTTTTGGCTCTAAAAAGGAGAAACTCAAGTTTGGAGGTAAGAACGTCCTTCTCCTCTGAACTTCAAGTTCTTTATTGAAATTCCCAAGTTCTCAATCCTTGATTTGTGTTTTGTTAAAGGCTTTTCAATTGAAATCTTGATTTTGGCTTAAAATGCAAGATTTGGCGATTTTTGGTGAAATTTTCGTGTGATCTGTTTGGGCAGTGTTTTGAAGTGTCAAAATGATGTTAAAATGAATGCTAAATTGATTAGAAGTTGAGGTTTAATTAATGCAATCCCGGATAGGTTGAATTTCCTAAGTTTGGCTTGAGTTTTTGGTTGTTTTTGGAGTGTTTTTGGTGATCTGTTATACCTGGAAGTATAGGGACGTGTTTGTGATCATTTTGGATGTTAATTGATGTTTAATAATGGTTAGAAGTGATGGATCTTGGCTGGGTTAAGTTTTGGTAGTGTTTGGAGGTGATTTCGGTTGTGTTTGGTAGCCGAATTGTTGGTTGTGTGATGAGCAGCGAGTTTGGTTGTGTGGTTGCTGTTCTTAATGCATAATGATGCATGGGAGTTTGATCCGTGAGCTTTAGAGGTGTTGCGGAAGGTTTCGGATGCTTGGAAGGCTTGGTGGCTAGCCTTGTTTTGGTTATCGGTGAGTGAAGTTGGGTTTTCAGCTTTTGAACCAAGGTTTGAAGGTTTTTGGGAGCTTAGTGTAAGTCTAAACAACTTTGCTAAGCTCAAGAGTAAGTGAATGGATTTTTGCTCTTGAGTTATGATTGTGAAATTGGCTTTTAAGCAATTGTGGTTGATGATTGAAATGCATATGATTTGCATGGTTTAAATCTGTTTTGAAAGCATATTTTAGCATGGTTTAATGCTGGTTTTGAAAGCCATATATGAAGGATGCTCAAGGTAAGAGATCCTTGGTTTTATACATTGAAAATGTGGATTTGATGCATGGTGTTGCATGTTGTTCAATGGCTTTGTTTAATGCTTTAAAACAGTGAATTAATGTTGGTAAATGATGGTTTTTGCATTATGGTTATGCATGTGAAACATTGGACTAATGTGGCAAGGTGATTATATTGGCAAGTGATGTAAGTGGTTCTTGGTTCTTTGATCGGATATAGTTAGCCGGCTATAGGATTGGGTGCACCGTGAATTAAGTCGCCTTGGAGGTGGAGTGGTCAAGAGTGGACCGGTAAACTCCCTTCAAGTATCCTAACGAGATGGTTGAGGTCATAATAGAGGTGTTGCCCATTCGAGGACCTTGGTTGAGCAAAGGTTATATAGTGTTTAAAAGTCCATATGTGGGAACCTTGTGCTTGTTGAGATCACAATGGCGGTGTTAAGTCCATGTGTGGATCTTGTGTAGGGTGTCCCGGATCTCGTTAGTGATGTTATACAACTACCAATCGGTGAATGCAAAGGTTGTATGGTGTTTGAAAGTCCATACATGGGAACCTTGTGCATGTCAAGGTTGTATGGTGTTTGAAAGTCCATACATGGGAACCTTGGGGAAAAGTTGAGGTTGTATGGTGTTTGAAAGTCCATACATGGGAACCTCGGGAAAGCTAAGGTTGTATGGTGTTTAAAAGTCCATACATGGGAACCTTAGGATGTTGAGGTCAAATGGTGTTTAAAAGTCCATTTGGGAGACCTTGGATTGGTAGGGTGTATGGAGCGTAGGGACAACGCTCGGAATCCGCGTATCCGATTGGGTGTTGAGTTGAAAAGTGAATGTGGTTGATCACTTGAAGGCCAATATGATGTTCTTGATTGTGATGAAGCATGGGATGCTTGAAATGATGCATAATTGCATGTGAAGCATTAGATGCTTGAAAAGATGCATGGTTGCATGGAAAGTGTATAATGCTTGTGAATGCATGTTTACTTGTTAAGTTGAACAAGTGTTGATTATCATTTGGAAAATGATGCATGTGAGCATGAAATATCTTTAGTGCATTGGAGTCTTGTTAAGACTTGTTTTTTAAAGGCATGTGATGTTGATGTTGTGGTACATATATGTTGCCTTGGTTTAATGCATGTGTTGGTTGGTTTGTGAAATGGTTTTAAAAGATTCTTGCTTGAATTGGCTTTCAAGTTTAAGAAAGGTATGTTGTGAAATGGGAGTGTTTTCCAAGGTTTTTGTTTTAGCTTGCATATGGTGTTTATGCATGGTTTGGCTAAATGGTTGATTTTGCAAGTTGTGCTTTGAAAATGGTTTTCTTAGTTTGCTAAACTAAGGGTTGGTTTTCATGTATATGCAATGCATGGTTTTAAGCATGTTGTTGAAAAGGGTTTTTCCAACTTTGCTTGCTAATCAAATCGGGTTGCTTTTCAAAGATGTTTTTATGGCTCGCTGCATTGATGGTGTTTTGGTTTTGAGCATTCCTCACTAAGCATTATATGCTTACGCTCCTTTCTGTCCATCAATGCAGATTCTTGAAGTTTGGACAGCGAGGAGCAAGGGATTCAAGAAGGACTCCATTTGAGATGTATGTCTCGGTTAATAGCTATAGTTAATAAAGGCAATGGGGTAGAATCTCTTGGGTTGATGTATATGTTTGTTTATGTTCGGACAAGTATGGTTTTGTGTTGTTGATGTTGTTGGAACATGGTTTGGCTTATGAGTTTGAATTGGAAGTATGTTGTTTAAATGGTTGCTTGTGTTGGAAGCTTAACCTTGAAATTGGGGTTTTTCGTGTATGTTGACATGTTGTTGAATTGTTGATGCAAGTATGTCTCTTTTATGTTGAATTGCATGTTGGCAAAGTTTGGTGGCTTTTGGAGCATGATTGGATGTTTAATTGCATGTTTAAGAATGCATTTTGAGGCTTGCTGTGCAGGGTGTTTCGGAACAGCCAATACCGTTTCGGAACGGGTGCCTTAAACAAGCCCAGGCGTCCGAAACGGGAGGGACCGTTCCGAAACGGAAAGGTTACTGCCAGACCCCCGTTTCGGTACGCGTTGCGGAACGGCCCCGCGTTTCGGAACGGGCTAAGCCTGTTTCGGAACGGGTGACCGTTGGGGGCTGACATTGGCAGTTAAATGTTTTGAAAAGTTGCATTTTGGTCCTGAATCTGGTTTGTGCAATTGTATGAGTTTGGGATGTCCGTTTGAGCTGGAATTTGGCAGTGAGGCATGAAACCTGACTAATTGCAATATGGTAACTTAAATTTGGGTTAAGTCCTCATATTTAACAGAAATTACAATTTGGTCCCTAAAATTGTAATTTGTTCAATTGGGTCCCCGTTTGATCTCTGATGTTTGTGATATTTGAGTATGGTGTTTGAGTGATCACATATAGGACTAATGTGCATCTAGACAAGATTAAAAAGGAAAAAAAAGGGTCGTTAATCAAGGTTGACTTTCGGGTTGACTTTGGTTTTCCCCGTGTAATCTTCGTAGTTCGGGTCAACCGTCTAGGCCGGGCTACGGGGGTTACATAGCTTCAAGTGCAAGCAATGATCAGTCATAGCGGCACTGTAAATCAGGATATCATCGAAAAATACTAGGACAAACCTGTGCAAAAAGTCTGCAACCACAGAGTTCATGAGGGCTTGGAATGTTGCTGGGGCATTAGTAAGCCCAAATGGCATCACCTTGAACTTAAAGGGTCTATGGTGTATTCTAAAGGTAGTTTTGTAGATGTCTTTCTCTCGCATTCTAATTTGCCAATAACCAGACCTTAGGTCAATTTTAGAAAAAAATTTAGCCCCTGAGAACTCATCCAGTAGGTCTTCTACCACAAGAATTGGAAATTTATTCTTGACAGTGGCAACATTTAGCTGTCTATAATCCACACAAAGCCTCCATGAGCCATCCTTTTTCTTCAACAGTAAGCAAGGGGATGCAAAAGGGCTCTTGTTGTTCTGAATAACTAAGTTTGTTAGCATTTTAGAGATATGTTTCTCCACTTCATTTTTTGGAATATGAGGAAATCTATAAGGTATGAGATTGATAGGTTGAGTGCCATCTTTAAGAACTATGGCATGGTCATGAAACTTTTCATGGGGCATTCCTTTAGGTTCCTAAAAAATATTTTTCAAACTCAGCTAATATTGGTTGTAATTCAGGGCTAGCTTCCAGGTTTTCTTCAACTGAATCCAGAAAATAGTTCTCTCCATCTAATTTTGCATCTTTTTCAGTTAATTTCAGTAACTTTTCACCAGAAATCATTTGGATTTTGACAGTCTTATTTCCCCTTGTAATGTGATAAGTTCTTTACCTTTTATGAAACTCATGGTCATAAGTTTGAAATCCAAACTGACAGTGTTATAGGTTCTCATCCAATCCACTTCCAACACCATGTCACTACCTCCCATAGTCAATACTCGAAATTCATGCATGAAGTAGTGACCTTACATTTGTCAAGTCAATTAGTTTACTTTTGCACTGCTATAAAGCTTTTCCTCATTTGCCACTATAATTACTAAAGGGTTTGTGGTCAATACTTCTACACTTTCTTTTTCCCACCTAGGATTAATAAAGTTGTGGGTGCTTCCATTGTCAATAAGTATGCTCACAGACTTACCTTTAATGGTGCCCTGAAACCTCATGGTGCTATGCCCCACACTGCCTGTCAAGGCATTAATAGATACCTCCAATTCTTCAGGGGTGGTTTTCTCAGTGGGTTCTATCAGTTCCACATATGCTTGTTCTTCTTCATAATTTCTTGAAAGCTCCTCATCTTCCATAGAGTTAAGCTGTTTATCTTTATACTGATGCCATGAAGTGAATTTATCACCACATTTAAAGTAAATGTTATGAGCTCTTCTGTAGTCCAGAGGGTTTGTTTGGTGTTGTTTTGGGTAGTAGGCTTTGATGGGGTAAGAGGAATAGAGTTCCAAGGTTTTTGGGTTTGTGTTTGTGGGGAATAAGTATAAGTTTTTGGTTTGAGTCTCTTGGTGTCAATCTCTAGAGAAAGTTCATGGAGCTTGGACAATCTGTAAGCTTCATTCAAAGAGCTGGGTTGATGTGCCTTCATCCTATGCCTTAGTTCCTCCTTCAGCCCACTCAAAAAACTGGACACGAAATAAGTCTATGATATAGGGTTTGAGTTCCTCAAATCTTTCTTGATAGTCTTCTACAGTGGACTTCTGCACTAGCTTATTAAATTCTCCAATCACATCAGTATAAGCTTTATCACAAAATCTATGGCACAAGTCAGCTATAAATTCATGCCAAGAAAGCCTATGTTTTTTTTCATAATATAACCATCAAACCAAGTCTTAGCCTTACCTCAAGATGCATAACAACTAAATCCATTTTCTGTTTTTCAAGAATTTTTAATAAGGTAAAATATTTCTGACATTTTTTGATCCAACCCCTAGGATTAGTACCATTGAACATGTGGAGGTCAAGCTTTGGTTTAAAGTGGCTACCTTTACTGTTACCCATGTTTGTAGAAAATTTTTGAGTTTCCATAACATGGGTATTTTCTAGGGTAGGTGCTTCCATTTTCATCTTAAGCTTTTGTGAGTGATGTGAAGAGTTTTCAGGGTGAGAGGATAAAATTCCAGGTTCAGTAGGTTTGTAAGAAAACCTTTGTTTCTCATCTAAAATGGTGACCAAGGGGGATGACTTACTTGTAGTATCAGGCTGACCTTTGCTTGTAACAGGTGTCGAGATATTCTGCTTCTGCACAACTTCCAGGATTCTCTCCAGATAGCCTTGAGTGACATCCATGCGAGACTCTAGGGTAGTAATCCTCAAGTCAGATGTTTCACGGTGTTTGGTCCACCATCGGGGTTCTTTTTCCTCATTCTTCAGGTCTTTTAGTCTGTTTTGAATAGATGTTAAGGTGGTTTGGATATCTGAAGGATCGTTTTGTGGTGTCATTTGATGATGTTTTTTGTGTTTTCCCAGATTTGCAGGGATCAGGAACAGGCTCTAGATACCAATTGTGATGATTCAAGCAAAAAATTACAGAAAGAATGAGGATTTCAGAAGATTTGAAGAATAGACTTCAGAGAAAAAGAAAGTTTTTACATCAAACATTGCATAAAAGAAACGTTTACAATATGAGCTGTATATAATCAACTGCACACGCACGAGTTAAATGATGACAAGTGTCTCTCTTTCCGCGTTTCTCTCTGACGGTATGCAGACTCTTTTTGCGGCTCACGTGCTAATTCCCATATGTTGAGACATAAACGCCGTCGTTTGCTTCATTAAACCCCAAGCCAAATACGCCGTCGTTTGCTTCATTAAACCCCAAGACAAATACGTCGTCGTTTGCCTCCTTCCCTTTCCCCCAATTACTTGTCCTAATTCCTGAGATTTTACCTCTTTTGCTTCGATCGTGACAATAAAGTGCTTTTGTTTTTTTTAACTGAAACTCTAACTTTTAAAATTAAAAAATTTGTGTAAATTAAAATATTATATAAACTGTATATCAATATATTTTTTTCATTATTAATTTGTAAAATTGTGAAGAAAAAACCCATAGATCCTTAGGCTCCTACAATCATAAGATCAAGTGTCAGGGGGGTTATCCTTATCACTTCCCTTTATGTTTCATCACCAGATTAATCAGTTGGAGTCATGGTTTGTCCCCCCACTGCCTTCATAACACGCGTGCGCCCATAGGTAATCTCACATTTTTATCTGTACAATGGGGTGCGGTCATCAAGTTGGAATTATTTTGAGTTAAAACTGAATCAAAATTTTCATTAAATTTTATTGTTTTCTACTATTAAACTTTTTATTATATAGACTTAACTATAAAAAAATATCAAAACAGTAATTTTTTAATAGGTGTAAAAAATATTTTTTAGCTGAAATATGTGTTTAATGTTTTTTTACCTGAAATAGATGTCTAATGTTTCATTCCGTTACTGCTTTAAAGTAACGTCGTTAAAAAAATTCGTCACCCAATCAAAATTTGACAAATGTCTTTTATTTTATTTAAAAAAATTAATATATATATATATATATATATATATGTTCAAAATCTCAAAAAAAAAGTCTCACAATCCTAAAATCACTAACCTATCATCGGTAACCGGTTAGAGGCGTGTCAATCAACTATCTAACGACTCATAAAAAAAAGTCTCAAAATCCTAAAGTCACTAACCCATCACCTCCATCGCCGAAGGCTCCCATCTATTTTTCCCAACCACCCATCATCGATAACCGGTGAGAGGCGTGCAAATCAACTATCGAACGACCGGAGCCTTTCAGCGAGAGGCGTGCCAATCAGCTATCAAACGACTGGAGCCTTTCTCGTTCGTCGTTCGATGTCCAATTGACATGCCTTCCACTTGTTATCAACAATAGGTGATTGGGGGAAATGGACGGGGACCTCCGACGACTGTGGTGATGGGTCTAGCGAGGCTATCAGTAGCGACAATAACGTCAACTTTAAGTTTAAAATTTTGGAACTTTAGAGATTTGTGACTAATTTGCAATTTTTAAAAATTATGGGATATTTTTTTGATATATTTCCTTTTTATTTTGTTTTTGAAAATTAAAAACAAAAATCATGTATCAAGTTATAATTAAGTGAATTTTTTAAAAAAATTAATTTTAAAACAAATCATAATGAAATGCAAAACATTTATTTCAGCTAAAAACTATTTTAAATACATATTATAAAATACATAATTTAAACACTTATTTTTATAGTTAACTTTCTATATATATATCACGAGCATATGCGCCACTACCGGAGGTCAATCAAGTGAGATTGTAAAAGATAAAACACTTATCTTTATGCATGAATTCTCTCCCCTCTATTCACAAACTACAAAAGTTATCCACCAATTATTGATTCTTTCTTTTGGATACTATTCTTTTCAATCTACTCATAGCCATCACCCCCTCCCCCGAGCCCAACTACCATGGACAGATTCAAGGTCCGGTTAATTTACATGTTGCTCTGCTTACTAACATATCATTTTTTTGTATAATAATATTTTTAGTCTCAAATTTATACATACCATCAATTTTATCATAATTTAATATAATTCAATAATTTTAATTTTTTATTTAAAAATTTCATAACTTTAGTCTTTTTAATGATAATGTCAAATCTAAGGAGCCCATTAGATTAAATCAGTAATTTAATAATTGCATTATATCATAAAGCAATAACAAGTTACTGTTAAACTCTATTATTATACTAAAAAAGTAATATAATATTTATGGGATAAGAACAAACACTTTAGGAGAATAATAATTATTAAAATGATGAAATTTTAAATATAAAGAGTTAAGTTTATTGAGTTGTTTTGAATTAGTATCAAGTATCAACTATATAAGTTTTGAGAACTAAAAATGTTATTATAACATGTCGCATTAGAAGAAAAATGACATGTTTTTAACGATATGTTAATTGAGTGACTTGTTAATAACAAAATTTTATATGAGCGATATATATATATATATATATATATATATATATATATATATATATATTGCTTGACAATGGTTTTATTGATAATCAAATCGTCTCAATCAATATGCGTATTTCGTTAAAAATCTCCTTAAACCTAAATGAAAGGAAAGAATAAATTACATACCGTTATTGAAGAAATGTTACCTAACCCACCCTTTTAAGTCTAAACCCGCGAGAGTGGTCATATGTTAGAAGAAATGCAAAACACTTGGATTTACACACTCCAAAATCTTTTAGTCTTAGGAATCTAGCAAAGAGATGAAGTGTTGGATGTGGTCAAAATTAGCTGCACTGACTCACATATATTTAATTACTTAGTGAACTTATATTTTATTTTATTGGGTGTTTTTTGTCAGATACTGTAGGGGGGCCATGGAACTGAACAGGAAAGAAAAGAAGAGTGGTTTTGCTTGTACAGTGTTCCAATCACCCATCTCATTGTTACAAATTTTTCTAACATGTTTCAATATGCCGCCTACCCCTGCTGAGAGAAAACCCCATCATTCCACGTTGGAGTTAGCTCTGTATTTTCTCCTATAATATATTTTGTTCAGTCAAGCACGTTTCTTCTAAAGTGAATCTAGAAACCATACAAAATCAAACCAATTACTTGGTTAAACGAATCAATTCAATGAAAATAAGGTAGGTTAATGAATAATTGAATACTCAATCAACTAAAAAATATTACTTGTACAGAGTAATTCTCGTTGCTCGACTTAACTCGTTGCTCGTTAAACTTGCTAAAACTTTTATTTTATTTTTTTAAATATAGGTAAAATCTAGTGATACTACTAGAACTTAAATAAACATACAAGTTTATGGGAAAAAATGTGAGGACTTAGGAAATAAATAAATAAACCTATCATGATTGAATTAGAGATGAAATCGATAAGTGTGGGATTTTTTTTTAGTTTCTCAACAATCTTCGATGGACAATAAAGGAGAGAATGTCTTAGGGATTTCGGAGTTTTAACTTTCAATCGTATTTTTTATATTAGAGTCGAAAACTTTTCTACTTTTATACATCAAGTAATAATAAAAGAAAAAAGATTTTAATAAAAAAAAGAAAATGCTAATTATTATAATTTGATTTTTTATTAATACAATTAACTTTTTGAATTCTCGAGAAATACTATTTTGAAAATTTAAAACCAAATATTTTATGGTTAAAATACCTAACAAGTCACTGAACTAGCATTTAAACTTTTTAGAATATTTTTTAAGGCAGCCAAAAAAGATCATAAAAAAATTATATATATAAAAATAACGAGCTATTCATGAATTTATCGAGTCGAGTCAATCCAAATTGAACGTTAATTAAATTTTAACCTTGAGACATTTTATATGAAAAGAAATGAAAAGGAAAGGGAATCATTCTGCGTAAGAAACTCCTTAGATTTCAATTTCAAACATCTTTTCTCCCTTTTTCTAGGCTTTTTCTTTTAGTTACTTCCACATTATGGAATTGCTAATGGATTTGTATAAACTTTAAGACAAAGTGTATGTGTGCAGGGTTGGATGGAGGAGGAACTGAACTGCTCTTTTAAGGTTCAAATACGAGGGTATGCAGTTGCAGGCCCCACTTTGTACTTAATTTAAACCATCATTAACCCTCTGATTTGGCCCTTTTTTTCTCTGATTGATTGATGACATGACAAAGAAATACAAATACTTTGAATGTTCCAATTTCAAGTCTTCCACCATATGTGTTTTATATGATGTACAGTGGGAGGGTCCATCTGTGGCACTGTTCTACCATTGCCAACCGCCACCTCTGCATCCCTACGGTTCATAGGCTTATTGTACAATTCGATGCCTCACATGTGCATGCTTTTTCTTTTTCTAGTTTCGGACATTGTTTTAGACCCTTTGAAAAGCCTATAAATTTGAGTTTGCCACTTCCGAAATTCCCATAGCAATAGCTTTTGAGCCTGTTCAAAACCCCCAGAAATCAGACACAGATTATGAGAGCAGCTATGGCTAATATTACCAAGAACATGTGTGGTCCTGTGGAAGAGGACAGTGAATTGAGGAGAGGGCCATGGACCCTTGAAGAGGACACTCTACTGACCCATTACATTGCTCGGCATGGGGAAGGTCGTTGGAACATGTTGGCTAAATGTGCAGGTAGTTTTAGTTCGATTAACATGATTGTTATTCGAATGTTCTTGGGTTATTTATAGTTTATACCCTTTGTTTGATCCATTCTCAGGTCTCAAGAGAACTGGCAAAAGTTGCAGATTAAGGTGGCTGAATTATTTGAAACCAGACATTAAGCGTGGGAACCTGACTCCCCAAGAACAGCTCTTGATTCTTGAGCTTCATTCCAAGTGGGGGAACAGGTTTGTGTTTGTTTGTCTGTTGATTTCAATGGGGTGGTGCGTTGTTGTGTTTGTTAATGGTCGGGTGATTGTTCATTTGTTCTAGGTGGTCGAAAATTGCGCAACATCTGCCGGGGAGAACCGACAACGAGATCAAGAACTACTGGAGAACAAGGGTGCAGAAACAGGCACGCCAGCTCAACATCGAGTCCAACAGCAAGCGATTCTTCGACGCTGTCCGGTGTTTCTGGATGCCGAGATTGCTTCAAAAGGTCGAGCAGACATCCTCGTCTAGCCAAACCTCGGTTCCGTGTCAATTATCCGACTGCACAGTCCCTTCATTGCCGACATTTCCCCCACCTGCAAACAAAACCACAGACTGGGAGAATTCAAGCTCGGCCATCACCGCCCAAGAAACCATGTATCCCCCGGATTATTTCATGAACATCTCGGACCAAACCGAAACCGAAACCGAAACCCCCCAACAGCTAACGAGTCCAAATGTATACGGCTATAACACTCATGTCAGCAGCAACCAGGGGCTTGAACAAAGTTATTATTACAACATCGACAACAGCAGTAGTTGTGGTTATAACATGGAGGGTTTGAGCTTTGCATCATCCATGTCAGCCGTGGACTCCATTGAAGGCAATTGGATGAGCAATGAGATGACAGATAATTTATGGAACATGGACGACATATGGCAGTTTAGGGAGTTGGGAGAGAAAGCCAATATGATATGACCCATTGGAATGAGAATTCAAGCATTGTAGTTAAATACTGTGGCGTATGACCCCATCATTCATGGCGATGATTTTCAAATGGAGAGTTTTCTATGTATAAGTAGTGTATACTGTATATTGATTAAGAATACCATATTTTCTCATCAATATATATATATCATTTTCTACATGGACATCACATTCATTGCCCCTTGACCCGTCTACTGAAGAAATTTCAATGAAGGAAAATTATGGAGAGAAATGAGTGGATGTGGACAATTATATGCTAAGTTTGGAGTTGGGTTTAGACTTTAGGTAGGTGCTTCACAATTACAAGCTCCCAACTACTCTCCTACCCTTTTTTGGGTGTACCATAACTAAAACTATAAAGAGGGAAACTAATACTATTTCCCAATAACCGTGGAGAATTTTGGAATAAGAAAAACTACTATTTTAAACCAATAACTTATTTTAATTAAATATCTAGAAAATGGCCCCCACAGATTATTATTTAAAAAATGATCATCAAATCTGCAACGTACGAAGAACTCGTGTTTCGGGGGTCGCGAGATACGAACTCGCGCTACGCAGAAAGCGAGTTCCGCATACGTGGCAACACTTTTCAAAATAACGAACTTTACGGAAACTCACGATCTGCGAAACGCAAGTTCCCCGAGAATTTCAAGAGGCGGCTGAATTTATCGCGGTGAACTCGCTTTCTGCAGAAAGCGAGTTTTCGAAAATATGGGTGGAAGAACAAGCTTCGATAGGCATGTTCGAGTAATATTTCTGGCTTATTAATCGAATATTTTTAGTAAACATTCAGTTTGAGTTCGTGGTACTGGAAATTCTCTTTCATATGACACCAATATGGGCAATTTTCGTCCATTCTAAATCGACTTAAATTCACTTAGAGAATTATCCTAGTTTATTTTTTTGAATGAATTTGTCTTTAAAAAGATGTAATAGACTTGGTTTATTAATCGGATAATAGTAATTAAAAAATGAAATTAAATATAAATTAGAAAAAATATAAAAAAGAAATTACTAAAAAAATTAAAAGTTTGTAATTACAAAATAAAAAAGTAATGTCTTCCATAAATATAATTAAAACATAATTAAATATAAATTTGAAAAAAAGGCCTTAATGATGTCTATGTCCACCCGTTCCGCAGTGGGGTGCACGACGATCCCGTGACGAATTCCTCCGAATGTCATGTGTTCCAGGGTCGTTCTTATCATCATCATTAGTAGCAACACTAACATCCTCATCATCGGCTCCAAAGATGTCATCAAACGCGGACTCCTGCTGGGGCCGGGGCGGGTGGAGAACAAACTGCCCGACGACGTATGCTGGACAATGTTGTAGTCAAACTGTGATGCCAATGGTAGAACATCGATCACCGGAGAACCACACATCGGCATAGAGGGACGATAGACATCCGAGAAGCCGAACTAGGGGAGGCCTCATCTGCTGAAACATGGAAGGACCGGTGAAATTCTGAAACGATGTTCCAGAAGATGATGCCCCTACAATGTCAGTTCGCGGTCTCGGATCGCGCTGCCTCGACTGGCTCTAGCCCTGGTTCGGTCGACATTGAGGGCGTGGGTAGTTTTGGGGAGGCACCTCAATTTCTCGCCCGCGATCCTCCGGAGTAAGTATATGTGGCTTCCCATTATGGAGGTACCACTGAAAATAGTCGAAAGTGACGGACATGGCCCAATCCACAATGGGTGCGAGGTTGGGCGGTCGATTGGCATATCGGTCCATCCATTGCTGGACCCAGTCAGCATGATGATGACCCCAATGAATTTATGTCTTCTCCTGCCGTGTCAACCGATGTAATTCGTCCAAATTAGGCGGCAGATGCGGAACCCCTTGGATGTTCCCAAGTTGTCGCAGAACACGGTCTGTAGGATGCCACTCGACAATTTCGTAGTTGATGGGTGGCATTCGCAACAACCATACGTAAGAGGACTGCGCAATGTCTGGCGGAGTAATCTAGCGAATCGCAAGACTAGCGTACGAAGTCCACACGAACTGAAAAAAATTTATTTGAACGTTAATTATATGAAATTTGATTAGAGAAATAATATGAAGAACTATAAATAAATTTTCGGATTACCATATTGTGGCGCATCTTGTCGATCACAATCTTGTAGTCTCGATGATTGGTTGGCAGTCCCTAGCGAGTGAGTGCACTGGCCCACCTGCCATTAATGGAAAATAAATAAAATCGTTAAAGAAATTATTAAAAAATATATATTCAATTAAATATTTTTAGTAGTACCTCCGAAGAAGTGGAAATATGTAGGGGGTGGGTTGTCTAGGCTACGAGCTTAAAAATGGCATACGAAACCAAGCCCAAGAATGATGGAGCAAAAGACATCCTCCGATTGCTTGTCTGTCAGGGTCGACGGTTCTACAAAGCTCCTTGAACAGAAAGCCCAAGACAGCTGCTCCCCAACATTTTGATCTTGATTCCGCAAAATTAATTAGATGATACAACCACATGGCATGCACTTTATTGCGGAATTTATCAAGCATCAAAATCCCTCCAATAATGCGTAGTATGTGTGCACGAGCAAACCGCTTTGAAAATATATAATAAAAATATTTTAGTAAAAAAGGCACGAAATATATATAAAATATTTCAAATATTAAAAAAAACACGAAATATATAATAAAAAATATTTACTCGTATTGTTTCGTCATCCGCATTGGGGGAGGACTGAAAACTCTTGGTCCAAAAAAGTTATGTAGATTTTGTCACCGTCAAACGTGTTCGGCACCGCTTCCAACAGGTCTTCACACAGGGTTGACCAGTAACCATCGGCTATACTGGTAATAAGATCGTCGTCCGTAGGCAAGCCAAGATGGTATGCGACATCTTCTAGTGTAATTGTCGCCTTGCCACACGGAAAATGAAAAGTGTGTGTCTCTAGCCTCCATCGTTCAATTATTGCGTTAATCAAAGAACGGTTCAACTTCGTACCGCCCACGATTTTCGTGATATGACCAAAACTAGCTTCCTCAATAAACGACATAATCTCTAGATCCGGCGCGACGGTGATACGATTGACGTATAACGTCAACGCGCATTCGTAATGCTTGAAAAAAATAAAACAGTATATAATAAATAAATAAATAGTAATAAATAAAATAAGGTAAAAAGAAAAAAAATTAAAAATATAAAGAATATTACCTCATTAGTGGTCCTCTAGTAGTCGAACACGCGTTGCTGGTCTAATCCCAATAAACCCGCCATTTGTTTGGAGTATGAAAAATATTAGACTAGAAGATGAAATAGAACTCGCTTTGTGTGTGGGGTAGAGACCGATTATTTATAGAAGAAACCGTGCCCCCTGTGAAGCGATATTAAAGAGACCTTGCGTTTTACGAAACATGATATCCTAAAGACCTCGCTTTACACAGAACGCGAGTTCCATTGAAGCGACGCGGCATTGCAACAGGCGCGTACACTGAACGGGCAGAGAGGACCTCGCGACGCTGAATTATACCGGTTCGAGGGGGATAATTTAGACGAAGAACCGCTTAGGGCACCCGAACCCGAAGGCGACGAGCAAGGGCTCTTCTATGAAGAACAAGAAGACGTGATCATTCCAACAATTGATATGGATGAGTTGGAAGGCAACGAAAAACACCCGACAACAAGCAACGTTCCAGTATCGGCCACACCTATTTCTTATTACCAGCCACCATCCCACTTCACGACGGTTGATATGGATGCGTTGGACGTTCCAAAATTTTCACAATACCAATACCAAACAATTGCCGGCAGAATCAACCGTGCTGATGGTGAACTGGCCATTGGGATGACATTTCTTACAAAAGAATTGGTGGTGGTCGCAATTAAGTAGTACAACATTCGTCGCGCTATTACGATGAATGTGGAGAAAACACAAGCGAGTTTCTACAAGGCGGTGTGCACCCACAAAAAGAATCAAGGATGTAAGTGGAAAATCCGTGTATCTCAATTGAAGAAGGCGGGCGGCCTGTGAAGAATTAAAAAACTAGAAGGGCCCCATACATGCACCGTTACTAGCCTAAGTCAGGATCACAAGAACCTCGATGTGCACGTCCTCTACAACACCTTTATGCCACGGGTAAAAGCAAATCCCTGGGTCACGGTTCGCATCTGTCAGGCTACAGCTCAACAGGTTCACAAGTGCTACCTTAAATACCATTGTTGAGATTTAGGGGGCTCGATTCGATTAACCGTTCTTGCTCGCCAAGTGTGGAGAAGTTGGATAATTGGGTGTTTTAGTGGGAGGTGAAAATTTGGCAATGTGACACAAGGATTTATAGTGGTTCAACCTTCTAACCAAGGTCTACATCCACTACCTTAGCTCCCCACTAAGGATTTCCAACAAATTCACTAAGAATTTCGTCCCCTTTTCTCGGATTAGGAGGAAACCGTTAAAACCCTCAAAGCTTTCTACCCAAAGCTTGAAGGAACACTCTCTTTACAAAGAAATACTTAGCAAACTAGAAATCCCTCTAAAAGGTGTTTGTTTGCAATTCTAAGCACTCACCCAAAACCTAAACACTTGAGCAAATTTAACAATGTAAGCTCACAAGTGTTGTCTAAGCAAGAAATAAACAATTTAAGCTCTAGACAAATTTTGACATCATAATGTTGTAACAATTGAAGCATTAATTATTACAAGATGCTTGGAGGTCCCTTTTATACTCCCAATTGAGTTTGTAGCTGTTACTAGCCGTTGGGATTGAATTGGAGCCGTTTGAGTCTTTATTTCCCACCATAAATGCAGTTCTGCAGCTTGGCGTATCGATACCCTCTCAACCCGTATCGATACGGTCTCGAAGAGGAATTAGCCGTTGTGCTCTTCAGCTGATGCGTATCGATACACTTGTCTAGCGTATCGGTACGGTCCTACAAATTCAAATGACCGTTGGGAAATGACCGTTGGGGTAGTTAGGCGTATCGGTGCGTGATACACCCGTATCGGTACGCGACTAGTCGTTGGGGTATTACAAAGCACACCGTATCGACACGGCTAAGCATAACAGTACGGGTTTTGGCTACTGGAAAATCTGGTGGCTTGAAACCCTAAAGCGTATCGGTACAGTTCTATACCGTATCGATACGGATACATAAAAATGCTGGTTTTGACCACTTTAAATATACTTTAAGTCTATTCCAAAGCCTTTAAAGCCCTTAAACATATTTTCAAGTTGTTTTTGACTAAAAACACATTTTAAATTCTTTTCAATTTAGTCCAAAACATTTTTCAAATATTATATCAAAACTTAGTTCTACAATCTCCCCCTTTTTGATTTAATAAAACCAACTTGAAAAATTGTTTGGGATTCTCCCCCTTTAACTTTAAAATTTTGAATAAGAGATTAAAGATGTGAAATCAAATAAAGCTCCCCTTTATTCATTTGAAAATTCAATTTTTCAAAACCAATTTCTCCCCCTTTTTGTTATATCAAAAAGAATTTAAAATGACATTTAAGTTCAAGATAACATAGGAGGCAAAAAAAATTGACACACTTAAAGTTTTGGTTATTGAAAATTGGCTCCCCCTTACTCAAAGCATCATGAGAATGTTAGTTCAACATATATGATTATCTAGTTGACATAAATGAAAATAAATCAAATAAATACTAAAGCAACTAGATTTTACCACACTTGAACTCAAGGGAGGATGTGAAGCCTTCCTTCTTCAAGTGTTCTTCCTTTGTGTGCATGGAGCTCCCCCTCAATTTTTGACTTGTTGGACATCTCCATCACACCTAACAAAAGACAATCAAGTAACTTTTGGTATCCAAATTGCTTTGGATCCATAAACGTTAGTAGCACAAATTTTAGTCCCCTTTGGAATCCATTTTTCAATGTCATCCTTTTTAATTGAAGTGGTTAGTCGTTTTGGGACCCAAACACTTCTAAAACATTTTCCTTTTACAAATCTAAGGGCACTAGATTGTCTTACATAAAAGTTTGATTTTCCAAAACTATTTTTCTTTTCAAGTTCATTGGAAATCAAATCTTTTTATTTTTGAACTTGAAGAAGTAAATTTTGTAAATCAAAACATCTTTGTTCAAGATTTGTTTTGGAAATCAAATCATTTTCAATTTTTATTTTTGAAATCAACTTTTTGTTTTTGGAAAATGATGCATTGAATTCCAAAAGTAAATCATCATAGGCATCTTGTAACTCATCAAATGTATAAGAATTTGAAATAGATGAGTTAGAAGTTACCTCCCCCTCATTGAGGGCCATCAAGCATAGGTGGGCTACTTCATCATCGGTGGAGTCTTCATCACTTTATGTGGCCACATATGCTTGTTTTGAAGATGCTCCATTCTTTTTGGATTTGTGGGAGTCCTTCATCTTCTTCATCGATTCATGCTTGGATTTTTCCATTTTGCTCTTCATGAACCGGGCAAATTTGTTGAAGAGATAGGCCATCTGTTCATCTTCACTTTCCTCCCCACTTGAATCTACATGATGACACGTGGAGGATTTGAGAGTTACGTCACTTGCATTGATGCCTAGCTCCATGATCTTCTTCATCCCCATTGGTCTAATCTCTTCCTTCTTCTTCTCCTCTTCTTTGTTTTTCTTCATTATTTGATGAGTGAGAAGTGACCCCATGAGTTCATCAAGCTTCAAGGTTTTGAGATTCTTGGCTTCGATGATGGCGGTCCTCTTTGAGTCCCATGACTCGGGAAGGGAGTAGATGAGCTTTCGGACAAGCTTCTCTTCCGGGATGGCATCTCCATAACCTTTAAGACCATTGGTGATGGTGGAGAACCTATCAAACATCTTCTCGATGTTATCTTCCGGATCCATCTTGAAGTTCTCATACTCTAAAGTGAGGAGCCCAATCTTGGTCTCCTTGACTTCGTCGGTTCCTTCGTATGTGACTTCAAGCTTGTCCCATACCTCCTTGGCACTCTCACAAGAAGACATCTTCTCATAGATGGTTGGGCCAAAAGCACAAAAGAGCATGTGCAAGGCTTTGCAATTAAGCTCCATCTTCTTGCGATCGTCGGCACTCCATTCCGCTTTGCTTCCTTGAGGCACGAACGGACCATCTTCAACTATGTCCCATAGCTTGTAATCTCTTGACTTCAAGAAGAATTTCATCTTTGTCTTCCAATGGGCATAGTGACTTCCGTCGAAGAAAGGCGGTTTGTTAATGAATTGCGCCATTTGAGCCGGTTGGTGAAATTTTGATCGAGCTTGCCGGATCTTCTCAATAGGATGTGAATCCCCTTCGATTGAGCCAAGCTCTGATACCAATTGTTGAGATTTATGGGGCTCGATTCGATCAACCGTTCTTGCTCGCCAAGTGTGGAGAAGTTGGATAATTGGGTGTTTTAGTGGGAGGTGAAAATTTGGCAATGTGACACAAGGATTTATAGTGGTTCAACCTTTTAACCAAGGTCTACATCCACTACCTTAGCTCCCCACTAAGGATTTCCAACAAATTCACTAAGAATTTCGTCCCCTTTTCTCGGATTAGGAGGAAACCGTTACAACCCTTAAAGCTTTCTACCCAAAGCTTGAAGGAACACTATCTTTACAAAGAAAGACTTAGCAAACTAGAAATCCCTCTAAAAGGTGTTTGTTTGCAATTCTAAGCACTCACCCAAAACCTAAACACTTGAGCAAATTTAACAATGTAAGCTCACAAGTGTTGTCTAAGCAAGAAATAAACAATTTAAGCTCTAGACAAATTTTGACATCATAATGTTGTAACAATTGAAGCATTAATTATTACAAGATGCTTGGAGGTCCCTTTTATACTCCCAATTGAGTTTGTAGCTGTTACTAACCGTTGAGATTGAATTAGAGCCGTTTGAGTCTTTATTTCCCACCATAAATGCAGTTCTGTAGCTTGGCGTATCGATACCCCCTCAACCCGTATCGATACGGTCTCGAAGAGGAATTAGCCGTTGTGCTCTTCAGCTGATGCGTATCGATACGCTTGTCTAGCGTATCGGTACGGTCCTGCAAATTCAAATGATCGTTGGGAAATGACCGTTGGGGTAGTTAGGCGTATCGGTACGCGATACACCCGTATCGGTACGCGACTAACCGTTATGGTATTACAAAGCACACCATATCGATACGGCTAAGCGTATCGGTACGAGTTTTGGCTACTGGAAAATCTGGTGGCTTGAAACCCTAAAGCTTATCGATACAGTTCTATACCATATCGGTACGGGTACATAAAAATGCTGGTTTTGACCACTTTAAATATACTTTAAGTCCATTCCAAAGCCTTTAAAACCCTTAAACATATTTTCAAGTTGTTTTTGACTAAAAACATATTTTAAATTCTTTTCAATTTAGTCCAAAACATTTTTCAAATATTATATCAAAACTTAGTTCTACAACTATAAAGCATGGTATGCAAAGAACCAGGCCGTAGAAAAACTGTTTGGCCAATGGGAGGAATCTTACAATGAGTTGCGCCCGTTGCTAAACCTAATGCGGAAACACATACCCGGAACAATTGTCGAACTTCATACGATTCCGGTATACGAAAATGATCATGTCAATCGAGGTGCTTGTCAATTTCACCGACTATTTTGGACATTCCCCTAGTGCATTAATGCATTCAAGCACTGCAAACCGATGGTTCAAATCGACGGTACATGATTATACGAGAAATATATATAGGTCATACTTCTGGCGGTTGCACAAGACGAAAATCGAAAAACTGTGCCTGTAGCATTCGCAACTGTCCAAAAGGAGGATCTCGAGTCTTGGGTGTTCCTCCTTAAGAACCTACGGAAACATGTTCTTTATTCTGTAATGCGGGCAAGGGACGATGGGATATGTCTTATTTCCGACAGAGGCACCGCGATCTTGCGGGCAATAGAACGTTTGGGCCATTCTTGGAAGCCTCCCTACATTTACCACCGTTACTGCTTGCGACACATTACGGCGAACTACTTGCAGCAGTTCAAGAACCATGATAAACGTGCTCTTGTGCTTCGAATGAGTACGTCTTTTAGGTCATTTTCATTTACGATATGTTTGCACGTGTTGTTCGCCCCTAACTATTCAACTGTCACTCCCTAGGCAACTCGCATTACGTACATGAGGTAGAGGACCTGTTCCAAGAACTAAGAGCTAGAAATAAAGATGGCGCGGACTACCTTGAAAAAATCTCGAGGGAAAATGGCTTAGATCATATGACGGGGGTAAACGATATGATCACATGACAACGAACTTGGCTGAGGCGGTCAACTCAGCACTTAAGGGAGTGCGACATTTGCCTATCACTTCTGTTGTCAAAGCGACCTACTATCGTTTGGCTACCCTATTTGCAACCTTGGGAAGGCAAGCAACCGAGTACATGGCAGGTGGCCACAAAGTCCACCCGGACTTTCGTAAAAAATTGCAAATTCAAGTGCGCCATTCAAATGAGATGACTGCAATTCTCTTCTCGCGAGAAGGACATTTGTTCCGTGTTTCAGAATTTTCCAGCCCGTTGGAAGACATACAATACAACGCGTACGTGGTAGATCTTAGGAAAAGAACCTGCGACTGCGGAGAATTCCAAACATTCAAATACTCGTGCGCACACGCTATTGCTGCTTGTTCAAACCAACGGATTAACTACATGAGACTGCTTGATCTGTTATACTTACTCGAAACGGTATTCAAGGTTTACAAAAAAGAGTTTCCTACCATCGAAAATGAAATTGATCCTTATGACGTTGACACTGAACCGACCATACGCCCAAATCCAACACTAATAAGAGAAAAGGGACGTCCACGATCGACACGAATTTACTGTGCCGAGGATCTGGTCGAACATAGAGAACAAACCGGACAAAAGAAACATTGCAGTATATGTAAAAATCTTGGACACATAAAGAACAAGTGTCCTAATCGCTCGGGCCCTCGTATTAACTAAGTCTTATTCGTTTTAAAATTTAATCTTATTCGTTTTAAACATTCTTTTTTCCAGTTTATCGTTCTTGCAGAAAGAGCTTATGAGGCCATCTCTTGAAATTCTTGGGGAACTCGCGTTTCACAGAACGTGAGTTTCAGTAAAGTTTGTTATTCTGAAAAGTGTTGTCACGTATGCCGAACTCGCTTTCTGCGTAGCGCGAGTTCGTATCTCGCGACCTCCGAAACTCGAGTTCTTCATACATGACAGATTTGGGGGTCATTTTTCTAAATAATAGTATGTGTGGACTATTTTTCTAGATATTTAATTAAAATAGGTTTTTGGTGTAAAATAGCCATGAAAAATGTTGGATAAATTCGTAATTTTCATAGGACAATCGAACACGAAAAATTAATTATTAACTTCGAGGTGATTCGAATTTTATCGAAAAAGGAAGAAATAAGAGAGAATTGAAAAAAAGGTAATAAAAAAATTCTTCTCAATTTTAAATGTACCAATGAAATTAAGAGTTATTATTTGGTGTATTGTAAGTAATTTTTTTTACCCTAACGTTTGACTGAATAATTATTTTGGCGTTTATTTTTTTTGAAGCACTTTAACTTATAAATGTTTCATTTTAGAACAAAATAGTCACTTTGTGGATAAAAAACTGTTAATCAACAAACAGTAAGTAGCATTAAATAAAGTGACAAATCTACATAGCAGTGGACACTAACATACATAGGAGTGCCATATATAGGGATGGGCATTTACCCGATCCTGTCGGGTTTTGACCCGACCCGATCGGGCAGGATTTTTTCAATGAAAAATCGGGTTTGGGTCGGGTCGGGTTTTTATTAAGGGTGAGCTCGGGTTAAGTTTAGGTTTAGGGTGGAAAATATCCGACCAGACCCGACCCGAGATTAATTGTGCAATTTTCCCCTAAATTTTAAGGATATTTATAATAATACCACTCTTTATATATTTTTTATAATTAGATCCTTAAAATTGAATTTTTATTTACAATTTAGTCCTTCAAATTATATATTTTTTACAATTAAGTATCCTAAATTTTTTTTATAATGAGGTCCCTAAATTTATTTTTTTATAGGTCGGGTCGAGATCGTGTTTAGTATATTTATTTTTGGGTCGGGTTGGATTTTTTAAAGGCAATTTTCAGGTTGGGTGCGGGTTTAAGGTATTTTATTTTCGGGTCGGGTTCGAGTGGGTCAAAAACTCGACCCGACCCATGCCCATTCCTAGCCATATAGACAAATGTGCTGACTTGACAGAATGACACATCAGTCAAAAAATAATTTTATAAAATTATATAAAATCATTTTTATGCTGGCGTATCATTATGTCAAGTAATTTCAAATTGTTTATCGTAAGCTGAATAACAATTTTATTCATAAAGGGACTATTTTGACCCAAAATATAACATTAAGGGTTAAATACTTTAAAAAAAATAAAGATCATAGTAATTATCTCGTTAAATGTTAGACATTTTTATTATATAATGTATTTTGAAATTGGTGACTTAATTTTTAGGGTGGTTGTGTTTTGATCATTTAAAAAATGAAAAACTTTTATTTCTACACATAATTTTATCTTTGTAGGCTCGTCACTCATGCTAACATTTGTGTTCGAACGTATTGTACGTGTTATATTTTTTTGGACAAGATTTATTTAATTTTTGTCTAATTATTTTTATATGTATTTTGTCCTTAACAATGTTGTCTACCTACTTAAAACACCGAAAGCTCTTTTCCTCATGCGTGCCTTCCCAATATTTTGTTATGTAAGCAAATGTGCTTCTTACCAAACACAGTTTTAACTAGATTAGAATTGAGTGTCATTTCGACAATTAATCTTCTATGAGTAATATTTTTGTAATTAATTTTTAGATTCGATATATTTGGGGAAGAAAGCTAACCTTATCTTCTCCTCCCACTGTAAAAGACAATAAAAATATACATAACAATCAAATCCAAACATTAAATAAAATAACATTTTATTTGTAAAAATTAAACAAATTTCCATTTTACAAATATGTATTGATTTTGATAAAATTGGGTGTATATATATAGCTCAGCTTTTCGGGTTTTCACTAAAATATCAATATTTTAAAATTATTTACCATTTTGCCAGTCATATAAAATTATTTTCATGCATAACACTTTTACATTGAACTCGTTAAGCTAACATGGCGAGTTTTATTAATTTTTTTTAAAAAAAATTCTAAAGAAATTCGTCAGGCTTGGTAATTTTTTAATAGAACTCGTCAGACTTGCATAGCGAATTCCATTACAATCTGTTTCCTTTAATGTTTAAAAATTCTATTACTTACATTAAAAAATTATTAAAAATGAAACTCGCCACTTGTTTGACGAGTTCATGGGTGCTATCCGGAAAAATAATTTTAAATGGGTGTCAATTTGATAAATCACTTTTTGGGTGATTCGGTAAAAATGTTGAGCTTTTCATGTCTCAAAATTATTGAATCTCCTAGTCATTATATATGAATAGAAATCTTCTATCCTTTCTCGGTGCCCATATTTATGTTCAGACACTAAAAAAGGTTTAGAGTTTAAAAAATTAAGATTAGAGTATATTTTTAGGGTTTATAAATTAAGATATAAAATTTAAAGCTCTAGTGTTTGGCGGGCACCGAAAAGGGCCCTGCAAGTCTGACTACAGTAGAGGTTACAAGTTTCCAGCTTCCCCTTGCCATTTAGTTCGATCAACTTAATTCATTAACTGGAGACAGCTTTTTTTCATACACAATTTTCTTCTGATTATGAAACAACATAATGAAAACCCGTAAATAACAAGCCAACCCAATCCATAGCTTAATTCATCCAAAGATACGGTTGAGAGTTGCTGCCAATCGAACTCCCCCCTGTGCTAACCTCCAATTAACGATGGGTAACCGCGACAAAAAATAATCATCTGCAATATCATAATCTTATTTAAAATCCATACAACCGATAAATCCCTGACACCAACTCAATTTTATTCTTCCAGGTTTTACCTTCAAGTACAGAATCTTGATTGACACCTTTATATGCCCAGTCACAGGCCGCTTTGATCCCTTCCCACGCATATCTGCCAATAACATATATTCATGTTTCATATAGGATACCAAAGTGCCAAACCATTGTTAAGGCTCATGAAAGTTGAAACATACATGTCAGGGCATGCTGTCTTGTTCAAACTGCAGGCCTCCCATCTTTTGGCTTGATCCGCCCATTCACTCTGTTTCACACTCATCAGATAAATAAAAAACAATATATCTATATATATACTCACAGGAATGTAACATGAACTAGGAAAGATACCGTAATGTTTTGTTGGATTGCAGCAACCATGGAATCGGTATTCGAATCGTAGAATCTCGCCTCAGCTGTCTCAATTATGTTGGTATCCCAGACCTGCATCATTAATCTTTTGGCATTAACGCGCATATCGAACAGACTACGAACAAGTTGAAGTCGGGCTTACATGGTGAAGAACTGCCTTTCTTGTGTACCAGTGGACGTCGATGGTGTTGCCTCCCTTGTCCGATGCAAACCCTACATGCAAAGGCTGAAATAATGGACATCAATGTTGTTTATCATGGTGAAAGTTGAAATTTTCAATGGATTGGGGAACTTGAGAACATGTACCTGATGGACGTCTCCCATGAAATGAGAGAGGAACAGAAGTGATTCCGTAAGGTTATCTAATAACGTTATCGATTTATCACATAAACATAGGATTCGGTCGTAAAAAAAACGAAGAATGGAAAATTTTGAGAACATATACATTGAGCTTGGTTTGATGCAGAGTTGTAGGTAAGAAGCTGAGAAGTGTAGTTGTTAATTGCACCAGCAACACACCTCCCGGCTACTCCATCTTCATCTTTGCAGTCCCCTGAAGATTGAAATTAGCTGTTAGTATTCAAACGATCATCTAGGCCTACCGTGATTCGAAAGGTAGGTCTACATCGGTTCAAGAGTCGGTCCAATTCAATAGTTTAAAGTCGGGATGCTAATGCGTACCGGACCAAATCCTAATGCAGGATTTCTGCCAACAGTCCATGGAAAAGCAACTCAAAACAAAGAAGAAACAATAGGAACTTACTTGTGTACTGGTAACTGCAGGTTTCAGGGGTATTAATGAAATGAAGAGGCGATGACCATTGGTACCGAAACCTGACTTGATCCGCCCACGAACAAGCACTCCCTAGATCGTCTTCCGCCCATTCCGGTAGCAATTCCTTCACGGCATCCGCTGCTGCATCGCTCAATCGAGACTACCGGAGAAACAAATAGTTTTTAGTCATCAACACAAAACAAAAACAATTAAGAAGAACATGTATACATGGCATCGGAACCTGAGCAATTTTACAAATTATGGAATGGCCATCAGCTCCCCACCCATAAATCGGAGGAAACGTAAGGAGCATAATAAACAAGCACAAAGCTAACATCATCTGTATTTTACAGCCCGCCATTGCCAGACTCTTACCAGTGTTTGGATAGTTTGCTGCGTTTTTAACTAGCAACAGGTTGCCCTATATAAAAGAAACTGGATTGGTATGAAACCTATGAAAAAAAATCCAACTGTTTTTTTATGTTTTGAATTCACTTGTGACACTGACAAATTTGTTGTCAAATTTGGAACATACCAAAAATATGTTCATACATGTTCATATTAATGATTGGTTTATGGCCCCTGCTTTTTTCAAATAGGTTTAAATATGTTAAAAAGTTTACTTTAGGTCAATAATCTCTAGAGCAAGTGGTTAAAAACTCTCAGTTGACACCTTCCCCTCCCTTAAGTTGTAGTATCTAGACCTATTAGGAGCAAATTTTTTTTCTCTAGGTAAGAATTGTAAAAAAAACCGGATTTAGGTTGTAGAGTTTAGAATTTAAGATTTAGAGTTAGAGTTTCTTAGAAATATAAGAGCAATAATCCAAGAAATAATAATAAATAATAAAAAATATAAACGACAAAATTAGAACCGTTTACTTGTTGAGGCCTTTGTAACACACAATTTCCTTAAGGCAGATTCGTCCGCTCCTATGGTGCTTGAAAAATATCGAACGTCTATCTCCCAAGATACAACAACATAATGAGCGCAACAATAGCACGTCTGCAGTGATCAGCGAACCGTAACCTCGTTGAGGCCTGTGTAACACACAGTGTGAAACTAAAATTGATTTTGATATAACAATTTAACTTATGTACTAAATTGTGAAACAATAAATTTTTAAGTATTTTCAAAGACTCACATTTTAACAAGTCATTTTCAACCAAACATTATTTCAAGTCAAAACATATTTAAATGTTCGATTTTCACTAAGTCTTTTCTTAAGTTTTCAAGCCAAATTTCAACAAAACGCCTAGGCGTATCGATACGATTTTTCAACACTAGAATTTTAATAGTTCATAGCGTACCGATACGGTCTAAACCCGTATCAATACGACATTCATCTGGGCAAGACTTTAAGCTATAGCATATCGATACGCATCGAAACCGTATCGATACAATTTTCTTATTAAAATAGTATTTTGATATAGCGTACCGATACGACATGTCACCGTATCGATACGATATGCTGACCTTTGCAAAATCCTTGCATTTGATTTTTAAACATTGGCTTGTTAGTTAATTGGAATCCAAAATTTTAAACGACCGTTGATTGATATCGATACGCTAAGGGAGCGTACCGATACGTTTTTTTATCAAAACCAAACCCAGGATTCCAGTGAGCAAAATCCGTATTGATACGCTGTGAATAAAATAAAAGTGTTTTTTATATTTTCATAGTTTTATATATTGAAACTAAACACAAGTTTGATAGTAATTTTTTATACAAATCATTTACTATTTCATCTATGTTGTGAATAAAATATAGAAGAACAATAATAAGAACTAAGAACAAGAATGGAAGAACAAAGAGATGAGAGGAAGAGGAAGATTTATATTATTCTCAATACTCAAGTGTATACAATGTCTTCATTAGACCATCTATTTATAGGCATAAGAAGTACATAATACGTTAAACTCAAATTAATGAAGATAATATTTCTAATGATAAAGTAAATCAAATCTCCTTGATAGAGTCCTTATCATTGTAGACATCCACATAAATAAATATTCATAACACTTCCCTTTGATGTCTATGAAGATAATGTGCCTCGTTAAAACCTTACTAAGATAAAAACTCAGTGGGAAAAATTTTTCTTTAGTGAAGGAAAAAGAGTATACACATATTTGATACGCATAACATGTTGCTTTATTAAAAACCTTACCAGGAAACCCCATTGGGACAAAACCTCGGTTAAGGGAAAAAGAATGCAACGCGTATTTACTCCCCCTCATGAAAACACCACAGAAGATCTTTGAATCTTCATAATTCAATCTTAAATATTATTTTTCTAAAGATCGTGATGGATAAAACTTTGAAGTAATATGTTCCATGATGTATTCACTTTCAAACTGAGATATACATCTTGCATTATCTTCACACAAGATAGCTTTTATCATATCTTGTAAAAGTAAATCCACATATCTTTTGGATATGTTGGGTCAATGGTCTTAGCCAAACACATTTTTGGCTTGTCTCGTGCATAACAATTATTTCTACGACATTTGAGGAGACATCAACGAATGTTTGAAGATCTAAATGTAATGATCTTTGTATATCCATGGATATTGCTTGACCAACTAATATATGGTGCTTCAAAACCAAGAAAAGATATAATTATCTTTATTCCCATCCAACAATCTTACAATAGATATGCTTTATTCATATTGAATCTTCTTTAAGATTCTTTCAACTTATGTACATTCATAGACAAAAACGCATATTTAAGTGCTCGATCTTTAGGTCGAGACAAAACCACATCTCAAGATTCTTTTTCTCAAATCCTTTCCTTAAATAACCAAATGCTTTGAAAGCTCTTTAGAAGTTCTAATAATATAATGAATCTTGATTCAAATTCCTTTATAAAATACATAAGGAAATCTTATCATTCTTATAGTATTTCCTCAATTAGTACTCACTAAGGTGATTATATCAAATGCGCCAAAATATTAAATGAGACATGTCTAAATAAATTTTCTCAAAAATTTCTAAATGCTTTTAGCATTTTAAATCCTTTAAGGATAAATAGGGATCCATAAATAATTAGACGGGTGTAATATATTTCATAACTCCAAAGTAATTTCATCCACCATGAAGTAATTAAAACTCTTCATAAATCATAATTCAAGTCGAATTTACGACTACTTATTTGTTCCTCACTTGCATTACACATTTAGGTGTTTGGACTGTTGGTCCAAATACTTCTCTTTTAGAAGTTCAAAGCGTCTTCTATATTGGCCAATTCAATATCTATACTTCTTGATAGATTTCTATACAATATCCTCGTTTTCTTTCTTTACTTCTATAGAAGTATTCTATTTAAAACTATTTGTAAAATCGTTGTCAACAACTTTTCAATTTTTTTGGTTCCATTCTCGCAGTGACATAACTCATCGAGATCTCTTCAAGATTTTAATCTTTATTTCAGGTACCTAAAACTCTTCAAGAGTTTTATTATTGTTTATGTCTTGGGTCTCTTCAAGAGCACTCGCCTCCAATATATGACAATCTCATATTACTTTCCATTTACGTGAATTTTGATCATTGGAACCATTTCAACTATCATGCTTCAGACATGATTTACATCCTCTCGCTCTAATATGTAATTTAAACTTAGAGCATTTCAGCTGATATATAAGACTTAGTTACTCTAATTGGGTCAGTAAATATGTTTGGCAGTTGACATGTAACGCCCGGGGTTTGGGCCCGAGAGATAAACGAGTTTGGTTAAATTGGTTCGGGTTAATTTGATTGAAAGAAAACATTTTTAATGAACAAAAAGAGGTTTTAGGGATTAAGGGCAAAAAGGGGTTTTGAGAATTTTTAAAGAAAGGGTTTTTATTTCAAAACATCATCATCTTCTTATTTCCAACACTTTTCCCATTTCCTTTTCTCAAAAACCTCCATTGTTACTATTCCATTGCTCTCACCCTTTTTCCCACAAGCAAGTTTTCAAGGTAAGCATTCCCTTGTTTTGATTTTTCTTTCCTTAAGTTTGTTATTAGTTAAATTTTCCTTAAAAATCCATTACCTAGAGTATTTCAAAAACGCCTTTGAAAAATAGTAAAATGAATGGATTTTCATTTGGGTCTTTTAATGCCATGTTTAAGGGTATTTTTAATCTTGTTTTGGTGTCTTAAAAATGCTAAAATAGTGGCTAATAGTAGGAAACCCGAAATGGGTCTAAAAATGGGGTTTTTGGGTTGAAAAGGTAGAGTTTTTGGCTTGGTTTTGGGTTGAAATAGTGGCTGATGGTTCCTTTCCTGTTTGGGGATGTTTTTAGATGATGTTTGATGTGTTTTGATGTTTGGAAATGATGGGTTCAGCTTGGGGTTCCATTAGAACGAATTTGGGTGAAATTTGGGTTAAATGTCGATGTGTTTTGTTGCAAGATTGTTGAGTTTTGAGTTGCTGCTATGTCTGTGGGTATATTGGCATCCTAATGTTCTGTTTTGGGTTGCCTAAAGCAGAGGAAACGGATTTGGGCTTCGTGGATGTAAATCTGGGTAGTTCGTAAACTTGAATCGGGGATTCGACTATCGTTTGGGCTCTATCAGCGAGTGGAAATTGTTTTGAAGCTTTAATTTACGCAATGAGGTTTCTTGGGGTTTGGGTGAAGCCTTAGGGGCTAACCTAAACTCGAGTGTAAGTTGTCCAAGTTTGTCTCGTTTTGTGAATTGTTGGCTTATGGTCTTATTTGTGTTGTGGTGTGAATTATACATTGCTTTTGCCTCCCTTTTTAATGTTGTTGTGTTTTCGTAGTTGATGTCAAGCCTCACGTGATGGTTAGTCGTTGTGTACGGTGATGTGTAGTCCTACCAGTAGTGACTAGTAGGTGAGTACGATGATGTGTAGTCCTATCGGGAAAGTGCCAGTTGTTGTGTACGGTGATGTGTAGTCCCACCAGGGATGGTTGTGCATGTGCAAACCATGTTTCGTCTATGCTTGCGTTTATTACATCTCTTTATTAAATGATTTTTCTTTTAAAACTAAGATATATGTTTTAAACTGCATCGTTGTTGTGTTTTAGAGCTCCGCTCACTAAGCTTTTAAGCTTACGCTCTCCTTTTCCAACAATGCAAATCGTTAGTAGCTTCGGGGGCAAGCGAGGCAAGGGAGGATTTCTCGGAGTTCTTGGCTAGCTCAAAGTATAGTTTTCTTAGTTGTAATAATACTTATGCAATGGGAATGCTAGGCTTGTAGTTAGGGAGTTAGTTTTCAAACTTCTATGTTTGGCTTTTGTTAATGTTGCTAGCATGTTTTAAATGTTGATATCATGTTATGTTGAGGATTGTTATGGCTTTGGGTTGATTGTTATGTGTTTTGACTTGTTAGTGTTTTGAACTAAAGTGTTCTCATGAGCTTTTGAATTTGAGATCCCTTTTTGTATGTATGAATGATTGAAGCTTGCCTTTAAAGTATTTTGCCTTTAGATTGTTTGTATAATAAGTTACCATGTGGTTTGTGATGTTTCGGGGTAAGTATGGGAACGTTTGGAGATGCCGAAATGCATTTTCAGGCCAAACTGTGTCCAGGCGTTTCGGAACGACCAAGCTCTAGGGGCACCCGTATCGGAATGGGGGTGGTGCCGTTTCGGTACGATTTGCCAATGGAGGCTCATGTTTCAGAACCATGTGGGGCCATTTCGGTACGTTTGGCCACTAGAGGCTCCTGTTCCGGAACCATGTGGGACCGTTTCGGAACGACTTGGTGTTACTTTTTGAAAGAAGCTTGCGTTTCAGAACGGGTAGCCCTGTTTCGAAACACAAGTGGTTAAAACAGTTAAAGAGCATCTTTGAAGGTTTCCAAATGCTACAATTTAGTCCCTAATGCTTGTATGCTTCCTAGTCGAGCTTACATGTATCCTTTGTGATGGTTTTGCCTTGTGTGCATGGAACTTGACTAATAATCTACTTGGTAAGGCTAAATTACCTTTATGCCTCTGCTCGGTTCGTATCTGTGTTCGTTTTTCTGTTGGTTGCCTTTACGCATAGGGTTAAATGTGACATCTAGACAAGATTAATAAAATGAAAAAAATAAGGTTGCTAATCGGAGTGAGGCCTTAGCGGGTTTTTCTTCGGTTTTCCTCGTGTAACCCATTCAGATCAGTCTGTTGGCTAGGCCGAGACGAGGGGGTTACATGACATGTAATAACATGAATTATCTTATAAACTTCTGGTTCATATACGAGGATCTAGATAACGATAATTCATTTTCCTTTATCCAACTGATTATTATCTCCCCTTGATGTTGAGAAAAATCATGTCATAAATGATTCTCAAATTAATGTTTAAGAGTTTAAACATAAAAGGAGACTCATACTCAATATATACTCCCAACCCTTTTTATTTACCAATTTTGTGCGTTGTGGTGGAGCAATTCATATCGCACATTCAAAAATTATAAAATGGAAAATGTATAGCTTCTGACCAAAAACCAATCATAAAGGGGAGTTTATTATAACTCGTTGGCTTGATGTGTATAAGTGTTGCTATATGGAAACACCATATAAATAATAACTATTTTGTTCTCATAGTTTAGCTATTAAACAGAAGGCATCCAATTGAAATTTTGCTAAACTATATTTTTCATAATCAATAAGCTTTGTAACAACTGATATAGCCTAAAATATAAACTCACTAGCTTTTCAAGACGAATAGTCTAACTACATAATCTGAATCCTTTTATAACCAATCTCACAAACTTCTGGTTGTAAGTTGATAAAACAATGTAGGTGCATCTACTAAAATCATATAAAACTTTTCACATTTGTGGATAAAGAGGCCCATATTTCATTCAAATATGCAAGATATGCAGTCTCAACTTAGTACAAGAACTTCAAGTTCTTTTGCTAAGTGGGATCTTAATCATTTCCTTTGAGAACAAGCAACACAAGAACTTCGTGTTCTTTTAGTAAATGAAATTTAATCAATTCCTTTGAGAACAAGCACCACAAGAACTTCAGGTTCTTTTCATAAATGTGCATATAAATCTCAATAGCTTTCGCATCATTATTGATCAGGATGGTCTAACCGATCATGTCAACTATATACAAGTGTGTATATACATTTCTGAATTTGGTAAACTAGAATATGTGATTTAATCTCACTCGCACACGTCTAGTACAACCATCAAAATTGTTCTTTTGAATAGGAATATTTAGCTCTTTCGAAACTTTCAATATAAATTATCTTTTGGTAGCAATATATAGCTCTTCTAGAGCTTTCAACTGACTTTTTGGCTACCAGAACTTATATCCACATTGGCTTATTTCAAATGCCAATTGATAACATATGTTATCTATAATTCCAAAAGAATATTTTACGAACTCATATTGCTCTCTTAAAATTTTCACTTCTAGTGGTCACGATATTATTACCATTAGCGGTAATTATTGCAATATTCGCAATTATGCACTTTTCATAATGTGCTTTCTCTCAAGAACTTGTTGCTCTTTTGGAGCATCAAGATCAATACTTTGAAATATAGTACTCACATTTTGGAAATAATTACCGCTAATGATAATAATGTCGTCACCACTAGAAGTGGAAATTTTAAGAGAACAATATCAGTTCGTAAAATATTCTTTTGGAATTATAGATAACATATGTTATCAATTGACATTTGAAATAAGCCAATGTGGATATAAGTTCTGCTAGCCAAAAAGTCCTTATCATTATAGACATCCACATAAATAAATATTCATAACAATCTATGATTATTTGTTAAATTATTTTTATTTTTATTTTATCATTGTATCCACTTGAATCCGAAATGATAAAAAGTAGTTTATAAACCAAATAAATAATATGACATTATCCTCATTAGTTTAATTTATAGGTTAACTACACCACATACCACTCAACTATGACCACTGACTCGAAAATGCTACCGAACTTTAAAAAAGTGCAAATCTAAAACTAAACTTTAGTTCTTGACTCGAAAATGTCACTTCGTCGTTAACTCTTAATGTCTTAATTTAGCCCAAAACGGTGTCCTTTTGCTAGAGGAAAAATATTAAAACCATGCGCTTGGAGGGATTTAAACCCATAACATTCAAATACAAGAGCAAAGCCTTAACCACTAAATCAAAATAACATTATATAATATTTTACTGCAGTTAATATTATATATCTCAAACCACTTGAGATTAATTCAAATTATTTATAAAATAAATAATACTATAAGTAATATTAATATGTAAAAATATAAAATATAACATATATATATCAATATATATAAATAAAAATATATTATTTTTAAAACACCCCAAAATATTCATAAAAATAATATATGAAAAACCCTAAACCCTAAACAATTAACACACAATCCTCAACCCAACCCTCAAACTTAAACCCTAAATCTTAGAGTTTAGGGTTTAGAGTTTAAGAATTTTTATATATTATTTTTATGATTATTTTGGGTTTTTTAAAATAATATATTTAGATTATAAATAATATATAAAAGTAAAAATAATATATTTTTATTTAAATATATAAATTTATCCAGTTGGATCAAAAAAATTATTTTATGAAAAAATAAAACTATAAATAATATTAATATATAAATAATATAAAATATATTATTTACATATATATATATATATATATCAATATATATAAATAAAAGGGTAAACTACAACGGAGGTCACTCAATTATGGTTAAGGTTACATTTGGGTCACTTAATTATTAAAAATTACATATGGGTCACTCAATTATGGGTAAGGTTTCATTTGGGTCACCCAATTATTAAAAGTTACATTTGGGTCACTCAGCTATGGGTAAGGTTACGTTTGGGTCACCATTCATATTTATAAAATTACATTAATTTAGTCATTTTTTTCTTCCAAATCACTTGTATACCCTTGTTAACATTAGAATACTTCATTTGAACTCATTAATTAATTTAATACACAAATTAATATACTTTTTTTAAATATGAAGGGTGACCCAAATGTAACCTTGCCCATAGTTGAGTGATCTAAATATAACCTTTAATAATTGGGTGACCCAAATGTAACCTTACCCATAATTGAGTGACCCAAACGTAACTTTTAATAATTGGTGACCCAAATGTAACCTTACCCATAATTGAGTGACCTTCATTGTAGTTTACCCTAAATAAAACTATGTTATTTTTATATATTATTTATAATATAAATATCATTTTTTAGAAAAAAATATTTATAAAAACAATATATTTAAATTATAAATAATATATAAAAACCTAAATCCCAAATCCTAAACCTCAAATCCTAAGATTTAAGGTTTGAGGTTTGAAACTTGTGGTTTAAGATTTTTATATATTATTTATAGTTTAAATATATTATTTTTATGAATATTTTAAGCTTTATAAATAATATATAAAAATAATAGAATTTTATTTGTATATATTGATATATATACAAATAATATTTTTTTATATTTTTATATATTAATATTATTTATTTTATAAAATAATTTAAATTAATCTTAAGTGATTTGAGATATATAATAATTGTGGTAAAACAATATATAATATCATGTTGGTTTAGTAGTTAAGGCTTAGCCCTTGTATTTAAAGATTTTGGATTCAAGTCCCCAAGTGTATGGTTTTAATATTTTCGAGTCAATAACCATAGTTGAGTGGTATGTAGTATAGTTAACCCTTAATTTATACATGACATTGGCTCCCCGAGGAACGTGGTTGGAAGGCAACGGAACTTGGAAAGAAAAGGAAATCATATAATTTGATTACAGTATGGACAAATAATCTCTATACTTTATGTTTTCCTTTATGGCTTTTGCAGGAAGTGAAGACTCTAAAATTGGATTTTATGGAACGAAAAAGATTCCAAGGTGCGCATGTTTTTTTTTAATTATTGATATTTAATTTATTAGTTAATTATTTCAGATTAAATATTATATAAACCTTTGAGGATGACTCTTCCAATTCAATTCGTTACATTCACAACTTTAAGATTAAAACTCTTAACCTTATTTGAGGGATTTAATACTTCATTCCATTAAAGCAATTTATTGTTGGTTCAAGATACCTTATAAAGCATTAATGTCGTGTTCGATGATATAAATTATAAAAAATGACATGCGTATAATACGGATAAATTAGTTTTGAAATTATAAATGAATTTCTCATGTATTCAACCGTTTCAATTTTTTTTTTGAATAGTTTCAAATTATTATTTTTGAATTAAGGTATTGAACCTCTAATTTTATGATTAAAAGATGAAATTAATTGTATCACACGTGTCTCAGTTATTACTTTTATTTTAAATAGGTTCTCAAGCTTTTGAACATTTTAATCTCATCTTTAAACTGTGACTTTCATTTTAAGTTAGTCCTCAAAATTTTAAACATTTCAAATTGATTCTCAAACTTTTGAACATTATAATCTTATCCTCAAATTGTTAGTATATAATATTCATGTTCAATTTTAATAAAACCGTTATAAAAATTGTTAAATGTCAAGTAAACATTGATGTGTATAATGTACTAACATGATGTGATATAAACAATAATTTGGGGTAAAATTGGAACGTTCAAAAGTTTGGGAACCAATTTAGGCTGACAATCATAGTTTGAGGATGAAATTAAAATATTTAAAAATTTAAGTTTAATTTAAAATAAAAGTTATAGTTTGAGAATGTGTGGTGCAATTAATTCTAAAGGATGAGGTGAATAACATGTCATATAAAATAAAATAAGTAGACATGTATTCACATTTTTGGGTAAAAGCTAGGATTCGAATACTATACAAAATAGAATGACATGAGCATCCTTACCACTCGACCAATTAATTGATCTTGTCTTTGAAATCATTTTGAAAAACAATTAGTTGACGCGCTCATTAATTTCATATTAAAATAAGAGTAAAATATATAAATGGTCACTAAACTATCCCTAAAAAGACAAAATGGTCACCAAACATTCAAAAGGAACATAATAGTCAGTAAAATTTAGTTTTTGTTACAAAATGGTCACTGATCTATTAATTGCCGTTGAGTGGGTGACATGTCAACTACACAAATTTGTATAATAGCACATTTAATCCTTTATATTTACACTTCAATTAATTTATACATTAATAATGAGGGTTAAATTAGGACTAAATCGACTAAATGTGTAAATATGAAGGATTAAATGTGCTACAATTCAAATTTTTGTACCTGTCACATCACCCAATTAATAGCATTTAACGGTTCAGTGACCATTTTGTAACAAAAATTAAAATTTAATGATCATTATATAACTTTTGAAAGTTCGGTGACTATTTTATATTTTTGAAGATAGTTTAGTGACCATTTGTATACTTTACTCTTAAAATAACGTGAATCCATCTCTATTTGATCGACACACCATATACATTATCTTTTTTAAAAAATAAATATTAAATGATAGGATGAGTTTACACGTGCGACGAACATCGTTGAACATCACTAACGCTGAACACCGTTGAACACTATTAAATTGATTAATAAAGATTAAAAATTTCAATGACTCAACATATAATTAATAATTATTTAAAAAATTCAATTAAATTATTTATATATATATATTAATTTTTTTTATTTTTTAATAAGGGTAAACTGCATATTTAGTACCTCACCTATTTCCGTATTTCTAACTTTAAATTCTAACCACAACCCCTTAAACCTAAATCCCTAACCTTTGAATCCTAAAATCTAATCATAAACCCTAAAAGCAAGGCACTTGTGGAAACTTTTATCCATGTATTGAATATAAACGATTCATTTTATCCCATTATCATATTCAAAGATAAATTTATAAGAAAGCCATGCCAGACGCTGCTGACCTACCGGGAGCAGTGGCAACCGAAGTTCAATTATTTTATCAACAAATCTATGGCGGTCCACGACCCCGCAGGGATGGCTGTCTTAGCTCCTTTGACAAGAAAGAAATTACAGAGAATGAAAGGATAATGTTAGGAAACCATGTCGATGCATACTGATTATAAGTGCTTGTTTACATATTATCTTGATTGATTTTGGCTTTTGCTCGATGCATTGGTTTCAGAGGGCATGCGCATTTTGGGTTATAGTGCAATATGATGGTATAGAAAAAGTGGAGAAACCAATTTTAGTTGGTTCATACCTTAGATGTAGTGGGTTGAGTTTTTATGCATTTTGCCAATCGTGTATCAGTTGTTCTGTTCCTGCCTCTTGTATTAGTGCTCTTTTCTCTCATTTAAGCTTAAAGAAATTTTTAATGAAACTCACATGTTAGGTCATAATCTATCAATAAAATTTATATTGCCGAGCAAAAAAAAAAAAAAAAAACCTTGTCGATAAATATGCAAAAAAAAAAAATTGAATGGTGAAACATATATGTGCCTGGAACCCAATAAACACTCAGCAAAAATTAACAATTTTAAATAGCAACAGCATCATTAAAAAAGCATTTCTTCGTCCCAATTTAATTTATTTTAATTTCGAAGAAACCCACTACCACACTTTGGGGAATCGGCTATGACAGCACGGTGAATTCATTTTTTGCGCTTCTTGCTCTTGTAGGTTTTAGTTGATTTCCACTTCTTCATACTTTGCTTTTTGTTGTTATTAAAGTCGATATTGTTTTTGGAGGAATTAAAAAAAGTAATCGATGAAAATTTGCAGGAAACTGTAGTGACAATGAAGAAGATGTTCGATTCCTAGTTTTTCCTACTTCGAATGGAAGAAGAAGAAATAATAAATTTAGATTTTTAATACAAAAATTAAAAATGATGTTTAAATTGATAATATTTTGAACTAAATTGATAGATTGTATAAGTTTTAGGGACTACAATTATTATTTGACCAAGAAACGTCACTGTTTCCGTTTATTTTCAACAGACAAGGTACCAAAATAGAGACAATATGTAACGTTAGGTACCATTTTACTAAAATAAATTAGTTTGAGCACCAAAATAGAAATACGAAAATATGTGAGGTAGTAAATGTGTGGTTTACCCTTATTTAAAAAAAATAAAAATTTAATATATATGGAAAATAATTTAATTGAATTTTTTTTAAAAATTATTAATTGTACGTTGAGTCCTTGAAGTTTTTAATCTTTATTAATTAATTTAATAGTGTTCATCAGTGTTCAGCGTTAGTAGTGTTCAACGATGTTTGTCGCACGTCGTAGAATTTTCCTAAATGATATTTGTATTGTGCTATAATTTGTTCACCCTAATTACTATTTTATTCACCATAAAATTACATTTTTCTGTAGTTCATGTTTATTTTATGGTCCATATTTAAAATTATCATTTTACACCCAATACTTATTGGTTCCTGAAATTACTTCAATACTATTTTTTGAATATCTTTGCATTTTTAAATGGAAAAAAAATAAATTTAGATAACAATTTCATAGTGTAATGTTACATTCCCTTATATTAACACTATCAACACTTCAATTTTCATTTATAAACTTTTTTGCATTTTAAAAAAGAATTTTTTTAACATTAGAAAAAAAATACACGTAACATGCCATTTTATGCATCGAGATTATCTGGTCGTTTTATAATAAATTATGTTAGATTTATTTTTAATATAATTACAATAAATTATGTATTTTACTAATTTTTTAAAACTCCAAAATAATCATTATTTTGTTGTGAATAAAGTAAAGAAGAACAAGAAAGATGAACATGAACAAAGACGAGATACAAAAAAAGAGACTTGTATTATATTCTCAATGCTGGGTTGTGTACAATGCTTTCTCCAAACTCTATATTTATAGGCATAAGATAAAAACCCTAATTTTAATGGGTATTAAACACTAATAATAAAGTACATTGAAGTCTCCTTTAATATTTGGATATCCACCATGGATAAAGATATTCTTAACACTACACATTGGATACCCATGAAGATAATGTGACTCGTTAAAACCTTACTAAGATAAAAATCATGTGGGGGGAAAATTTCTTAGTAAAGGAAAAGGAGCACACACATATTTAATACGCATAACATGTTGCCTCATTAAAAGCCTTACCAGGAAAACCCATTGGGACAAAACCTCGGCTAATGGGAAAAGAGTGCAACACGCATTTACTCCCCCTCATGAAAACATTACATAAGATCTTTGGATTTTCTTAATTCAATCTTGACTATAATCTTCAAATGTTGAAGTAGACTATGCACTGGTGCATAGATCTTCCAAATTAATGCTTGAAAGGATTCATCAAATACTATTCTTCTGAAGATCACGAGGGACGAAACTTATAAGAAATATGTTTCCGTTTTGTCACATTTGATGTATCCACCTTTCTATTGAGATATAAATTTTGTATTATCTCCGTACAAGATAGCTTGTATTTTATCTTGTGAATGCAAGTCACATATCTTTTGGATATATTTAGCCAAACACATTTTAGGCTTTGCCTCGTGCATAACAATTATTTACATGATTTAAAGAGGCATTGTGTTTTGAAAGATCTAAAGGTAATTGCCTCGTAGCACTTAGATAATACTTCTAGAATAACTAAGATCTAATGTATATCAATTATTTTTCGGCTTTGCCTCGTGCTCAACGGATGTGCGTTATGCATGTAAAGTCTCTTTAAACATTTTTCTATGTATGTCGATTGATGCACAAGGATTTTATTATCAGGGAGATCTCTTCATGAGTCCTAATGATACTGAAATAATCAATATACACTACAACAATAACAAATCCGAAGCTAAACCTTTTAATAAAAATGCTTAGGGGAATTTGAATCATTCTTATAGCCTTTCGCTAATAAGTATTCATTGAGGTGATTATGCAACATGCACCAAAATTGTTTTAATCTATAAAGAGGCATGTTCAATTTGATTGAATAATGTTCTCGAGAACTTGAATTAACTGCTTCTGGCGGCCTAAATCCTTCCGGAAGTTTTATGTAAATATTATTCTCAAGAGGTCTATACAAATATGTTGTAACAACATCCATTAGGCAGAAACTAAGTCTTTCTTTTATTGCCAGACTAATAAAAAATCTAAAACTAGTTGCATCCACCACCGAGGAGTATGTTTCCTCCTAATCCATTTTAAGTCTTTGTGAGAAGCCTCGTGCAATCAAACGAGCTTTATATCTCACGATTTCCCTTTTTTCATTTCTCTTTCTCACAAAGACTCATTTATATCCACGAGCTTTACACCTTTCGATGTTCGAACTATAGGCCCGAATACTTCTTTTTTCGTAAGAGATTTTAGTTTCGCCTCAATTGCCTTTTTCCATTTTGGCCAATCATTTCTCTATTCACATTTTCCAATTGGCAATGTTTCATGACCCACATCATCATCCAAAATATCTAGTGCTATATTGTATGCAAATGTATTATCGACGTCGATTTGATTTCGGTTCCACTTATTATCAAATATGACATAATTTATTAAGATCTCTTTATTATCAAGTACTGGAGTCATGTCTAATGTCTCTATTGGAGACCTTTTAATCTCTTTTTGAGATTTTTATAATTCGTTGATTCTCGATGGGACCATCATAAGATATAGCTCATTTTCTTTTTCAAGGAATTTTATCTTTGAAACCTTTTTGTCTACCACGCTTCAGGCATGAGTTAGACTCATTAGTAACTAGGGTTTATCCTTCAAGGACATCAATTTTAATCAGAGCATTCATAGCTGGTATATGTGACTTAGTCACTCTTTTAGGGTCAGCAAAAACATTTGGTAATTGATTTGCTAAGTTTTGTAAATGAATTATCCTTTGAACTTCTAGTTCACATTGTTGAGTACATGTAACGACCTGAATTTTCAAGTCAACAAAAAGGCGTTGACCTGGGTTATGGACCTTTTTGTTGGATTGAGTAATTGGACCCTTTGGGACAAATTTGGCCTTAATTAGACGAGTTTTGGATCTTGTAAAGTTGGGAGGTGACCATTTTGTAAAAGAGAAGAAATGTGAGAGTTTTATGTTGTAGTTGGACCATATTTAAAAGAAATGGCTGACCTCTCCTTGTCTTCACGTGATTATATGGGGGACAAAAGTGGGTTGTGATATCACCTCTTCTTTCTCATCTTTTCTTCTATCATCTCCTCCATGGAAACCATAACTTAAAAATCCAAGCTTTCCTACCTAATTCTTCCATCCAAGACTCAAGATTGAAGTATGTTAATCTACTATTCAAGAGCTTCATGAAAAGCATAATTTTGTTGAAAAAGGGTAAGTCTCTCATTTTTGGTTTTTTGGAAGATTCAAGCTTGGAAAGATTTATGGAGTTATTTCTTTGTTTTAAAGGTTGTGTTTTCGTGGTTAATCTTCTCCATCATGCTAAACTAAGTCTTGGTTCGAATTTTTTGTTGGTATGTGTAGAGCGTTTGGGTGTTCTCTATTTATGAGTGCAAGTGCACACTCCTGTCAAGTTATAGTATATAAGATATCGTCTCCCACATGGATTGAACAGCTTGATTCGAATTGTTATTCCTGCACAAGAAAAGTAAATGCACATGTAAGGTGGTTGTTTGAGAAGAAAAGTAAAATAAAAGCACAAGTAATAATAAGGAAGTGATCAGGTTGATAGAGAGGGTAGAGTTATGCTGCTGCTTAGCATAAAACTGCATTGAATAGGTCAAGTGTGTTTTGCGCTGCCACGATCTGCTGCCTTGGTGGGTAATGGCGGATTTAGGCAGCGGCAACTTTCGCTGCCACATCAGCACTCTGCTCTTGCAACTTTTACTGTCCCAGTAGGTGAGATGAAGAGAAGTCCCAGCGGCAAGTCTGGCAGATACTCTAAGTTCGGCGAAGCAATTCTGAAGTGATCCTACTTATGTCTAGGTTAAGATTCTGTTGCTGCGTGATGTAGGCGATACCTAGAAATCTCAGCGTAAACCTAACACAGACAATCAACGTTTTGTTGCTCCTTTTAGCCTCTAAAATTCTAACTTATGTCTAAGTTGAATTAGTCAACACCTCTTCATGATGAGACCGTGCTTAATTCTTTCGTGAGTTTGACACTATCATGCTCGACAAATGGATTCTTAAACTGGACTTTTGGAACTAATTGAAGGAAGTGAAGCACATGAATTAAGAAAACTAAGAGTATTTTATTGCAAAAACAAACTTGAAAATCTAAACAGCCGTTCTCACAACTAATTACAACATAACCCAAAACCAAAGAGATAATTCGAACATGCCGGCGGCAAGAAAACCTAAGCTATGCCTAATGAAAACCTAAGCTTTGTATTTCGATTTGCTAAATACATGAGGTTTATATAGGCAAAGGTCTAGTATAAGTCCTTCTTGGAGTAGAAGTCCTCAAAAGGCTTTTGTATTAAATGCAACTTTAAAATCTGACTTCTTTGAGTTGAATATGGACTTCTTTTCCCGTTGCCTTTTTCCACAAGTAAGCTCGTTCTTCTCCTCCGATGGCTCTGTCTGCTGCTCCAGGCGTCAGAAAATTGAGTGGATGACATCGTTAGAATCAGGATTTTTTTCTCCATCGATCACATTCCAATTTACCAACTCCTCACTTTGCTGCCCTGGGCGGCAGACTCACTTTGTTGTCCTGGGCGGCAGGCTCACTTTGCTGTTCTGGGCGACAGACTCACTTTGTTGTCCTGGGCGACAGGCTCACTTTGCTGCCCTGGGCGGCAGGTATGGCAGTAGCAGGTCCTCTGCAGCGGCTCTCTTTGTGTGGAACTGTTTTAGTACAGCTCCCTGGTCTGCTGCCTCAGCATCCTCTCCTCTGGTCTACTCTCCTTCTAACATATTCTAGCCCTGGAAAACTAAATCTACACTAAAAGAACATCTTTACTTTACCAAATAACAAATATTCAATAAAAGCATAGCAAAATAAAGAATATTGTATTTATGTAATGCATGACCTAATTATGCCTAAAATGCACTTGAAAATAGAAATAATATGAGATGGAATGTGCGTGAAATATAGAACTTATGGACACTTTAAACACCCCCAAACTCGAACTATTGCTTGTCCTCAAGCAATGCAACCTAACCATGCTTGCCCCTTATATTAACCAGAAAGAAAAACATATTTTCAACTTGATTCCGCACCTCAAGGCCGTGGCACCTACATTAGATTAGTGAAGGGAAAATAGCAAGAAATAACTCAGAATTAATCTATAATGCCAGTGCAGTGTGTGCAGGACTGTGTACATGCTAAATATGAAGAATAACTAGATAAACAAAGATGCTGTTATGATCTATAAGGTTGCTGCCGAGGCAGCACAATTATTTAATCATGGCAATGAGGGCTTCAACTCATCACAACTACTCTTCTAGGTCTGAAATTAAGATAGGAGCAAACTACAAAACCCCGAACCCATGGAGTAGAGTCATCATGTGAAGACTTTCATTCACCCATGCTAATTTGTCCGTCACTGCAAAATTTTCAGATTCATGGACTTTGATAGCAGCGGAGTGTCCTCGCATATGATTCTTCCTAGAGCCTATTTCGGGCACCTCTAGGGTAAAACAACAATTTTTCTTTGTTTTTCTCTATCGTGGCAGTGCTTTGATTTTTCTGTCTCTCTTGCCTGCCTCAACGGCTGCCTGCAACTATTGTTAGAACTTTGCAAAGAATTATAAAAACAAAGCAGGTAGTGTTCATAAGATATTCTATCAAACTCAGCAAGTAACAGTAGTAATTTTTTTGGCTATTATAGAAAATTCTAAGTTACTCATGCTTTTCCCGATTTAAGTTCAATTTTTAATTGGTGCGAAAAATTAATCGGTTGTCCTATCATAGGAACAAGTTATAACAAATTTTTCTTTTTCGATTAATATTAAGGCAAGTACAATATGCAAACTACATGCTACTAAGTATGCCTAAAGAAAAATATGAGAACTATACCCCCCAAGCTCGAGATGGGCATTGCCCTCAATGCACAAAATAAAACTAAAACTGAAAAATAAATATGAGAAAGGGAAAGAAAACTCAGGCTTAGTTGCTGTCAGATGGTGGAGAAGATGTGGAGGAGTTATATGCTCTTCTGCCAGTTGCAGGTTGCGGCAGTGCTCCCCCTGTTGTGCTCGGTGGCTCGATTCCTTAGGGTCTGAATCTGGGTAAGTAGTTGTGAGACGGGAATAAAACGCAAATAAAATCTAGTCCTAAGTAGGTAAAATCTACTCCTAAATAAAACAATAAAGATAAAAAACTTACACAAATTTTTTATTACTCTAGGAGTGCATTGATATGCATCTCCTAAAGTAACTAATCCCTTATCGGTTGGAGCTTAAGAGGGTCATTTCCGATACTTCTTATGCTGTACCTGCACCCTCCATCGAGTGACTATTCTCATGGTGGAGGAGTTCTTCTTCCTCGTTCCCTTGTAGTCAATGTGAATCTTCCTCCTTGTTCCTATTCCTGAAGGCATGAACATGTGATTAAGAAAAATTATATTACTCCCTAACCATGTACTTACCTCCTCTTTGTCAAAGTTCGTCATAGGGGAAAGTTTATTTTGCTGTTGCGGCAACCACCTGTTGTGGTAGCCTTCTATCATAATGCTGTGCCGGTCAAGGGAAAACTCTTTAGGCTCCTCGAAAATCTCCATTAATAGAGATTTTGATGGCTGTAAATCTACATGCATCGGCTTTTCTAGATATATATAATCCATAGATGTCGAGGTGTCTGCCGAGGCGGGCGTCATTATGGAGGCTTCTGTCGTGGCGGGCCTCTCTACTGAGGCATAGCTTTGCTCAGGTGCTGTCAGTTCGTCCTTAGGGCATGGTTCTAGGTAGCTGTCGGAACAGCTGTTAATCTTGCTGCCCGGGCAGTGTTCTGCATCCTCTTGGCTTGGAGTTTCTAATTGCTCGTCACATATCGAAGATCTTTCCTCGCATTGCTCTTCGTCCTCTTGCCTTAGACATCAGTATCCCTCAGACTTAATTGTTCCGATTCATCTATGGCATTGATGAGGACCGAATTGTTCAGCCGTGCATCCATCTTAGCGATGCTGGCATCCATAGCAGTTGTCACTTTATCTGTGAGCACAAGGAAGGTTCTAAGTGTGTCCTCCAAAGATTTTGGTTGTTCTTGCGGATAGCTATATTCCCAGGGCATGTCGTTTTCTACAGCAAAACTGTTATGGTAAAAAAAACTAAGATTTTTGATCATACCATGAAAAATCTTGTTGTTGCAGCGACATCAGTTGTCTCTGTTGTTGCAACGGCGGCATTTGCTGTTCATATTCAGACATCCACTCCCAAGTGGTTTTTCTAGACATGTCTGCTATAAAAAGATGGGGGCAAATTTCGAACGCATGATTGCCTTCACAAAATTCGCAAGAACTCTCCCAAATATTGTTGCCTTTAATTCGTGGGGCACCTAAATAAGCACTTTCCCACATAGTTTTTTTTTTCAACTGAAATTAAATGCAAATAGAATTAAGAGTGCAGAAAAATTGAAACGAATTTCGCTGTTACCAATCCCCAGCAACGGCTCCAAAAACTTGTAGAGCGTTTAGGTGTTCTCTATTTATGAGCGCAAGTGCACACTCCTGTTAATTTATAGTATATAAGATATCGTCTCCCACAGGGATTGGACAACTTGATTCGAATTGTTATTCCTACACAAGAAAAGTAAATGCACAAGTAAGGTGGTTGTTTGAGAAGAAAAGTAAAATAAAAGCACAAGTAATAATAAGGAAGTGATCAAGTTGATAGAGAGGGCAGGGTTATGTTGCTGCTTAGTATGAAACTGTGTTGAATAGGTCAAGTGTGTTTTGCGCTGCCACGATCTGCTGCCTTGGCGGATTGAGGCGGCGGCAACTTTTGCTGCCACAGCGACACTCTGCTCTTGCAACTTTCGCTGTTCGGCAGGTGAGATGAAGAGAAGTCCCGCCGACAAGTCTGGAAGATACTCCAAGTTCGGCGAAGCAATTCTGAAGTGATCCTACCTATGTCTAGGCTAGGATTTTGTTGATGCGTGATGTAGGCAATACCTAGCAATCTCAGCGTAAACCTAACACAGACAGTCAACGTTTGGTTACTCCTTTTAGCCGCTAAAATTCGAACTTATGTCTAAGCTGAATTAGTCAACACCTCTTCATGATGAGACCGTGCTTAATTCTTTCGTGAGTTTGACACTGTCGTGCCCGACAAATGGATTCTTCAACTGGACTTTTGGAACTAATTGAAGGAAGTGAAGCACATGAATTAAGTAAACTAAGAGTATTTTATTGCAAAAACAAACTTGAAAACCTTAACAACCATTCTCACAACTAATTACAACATAACCCAAACCCAAAGAGAGAATTAGAATATGTCGGCGGCAAGAAAACCTAAGCTATTCCTAAGGGAAACCTAAGTTGTGTATTTCGATTTGCTAAATACATGAGGTTTATATAGGCAAAGGTCTAGTCTAAGTCCTTCTTGGAGTAGAAGTCCTCAAAAGGCTTTTGTATTAAATGCAACTTTAAAATCTGACTTCTTTGAGTTGAATATGGACTTCTTTTCCCGTTGCCTTATTGTAACGCCCCGGTTTAGGGCCCGAGAGTTATCAATTTTGATCTAGGATTAGTCCGGGTTAAATTTAGATTTAAAATGATGGTTTTATAAAAAATGTCCACTATTTACGAAAATTCCATTAATGAAATTGAAGATGGGAATTTGAGTAAAAGAATAAAGAAAGAAAAGAAGTTTGAAAAAAATGTCATCTTCTCCAAAAGAAAATCCCCTTTTTCCACAAAACCTCACTTAAACCCTAAACCAATATTCCATTGCCTCAAATCCCTCATCCAAGCAAGATTTTTGAAGGTAATCTCTTCCTTGTTTAAGTTTTTACATATCTAGCTTGTACTCTTTGAAAACATTCCTTTAAAACCCATTAAAATGCATTTTAAATTTGGTGTTGGGTTTGAGAAATGGGTTTTTCTATGGGATTTTCATGTGGGTATTTTAATGTCATGTTAAGGGTGTTGTTAATCATGCTTTAGTGTTTTAAAAATGTTAAAATAGAGGCTAATAGTGGGAAACCCGAAATGGGTATAAAAATGAGATTTTTAGGTTCAAAAGATTGAGTTTTTGGCTTGGTTTTGGGTTGAAAACGTGGCTGGTGGTTCCTTTGATGTGGGGGATGTTTCTAGATGTTTTTGGATGTGTTTTGGTAGTTGAAATGGCTGGATTCAGTGTGGGGTTTGTCTAGAATGAAAATGGTGAAGTTTTGGATGAAATTTGGGTTTGAATCAATGTGTTTTGGTTGCAAGGAGTAGATTTCCGGGTTGTTCCTGGTTTACAAGTGTATTAGCATCCTAATAGTTTGTTTTGGGTTGTCTTGAAGCAGAGGATATTGTTTCGGGTACTTCGGGTGCGATACCGGGTGTTACGGAGGCTTGAGAACGGTGTTTCGGCTTTCGTTTGGGCTTAATCGGTGAGTGGTAATGCTTGAAGTTTTAAATGATTTCAAAGTGGGTTCTTGGGGGTTTGGGTGAGCCTTAAGGGCTAACCTAAAACCAAGTGTAAGTTTGCTAATTCACCTTGTTTGTTAAGTTTTGGTGTATGCGATTATTTGTGTTGTTGCGTGAAATATGGATTGCCTTTACTCTCCGTTTAATGTTGTTGTGTAGTCATTGTTGGTTTCAAGCCTCACGTGATGGTTGTCGTTGCTACGGTGATGTGTAGTCCCACCAATAGTGACTAGTAGAAGAGTACGGTGATGTGTAGTCCCATCGGAAAACTACTAGTTGTTGTGAACGGTGATGTGTAGTCCCACCGGGTTTTGGTTATGCATGTGCATACCATGTATTGTTTATGTTTGTGTTTCATTTTATCTCATCCTTAAATGTTTTTACTTTAAATCTAGGAGTATGGTTTAAAACTGCATTGTTGTTGTGTTTTAGAGCTCCGCTCACTAAGCTTTTAAGCTTACGCTCTCCTTTTCCAACAATGCATATCGTTAGAGGTTCCGGGAGGCAAGTGGGCAAGGAAGGGACTCTCAGAGTTCTTGGGTGGCTTAAAGTATGGTTTTATTAGTTTGTAATAACACTTAGACAATGGGATTGCTAGGCTTGTTGTTGTGGAGTTGGTGTTCAAACTCCTTTACTTGGCTTTGTTTATGTTGCAAGCATGTTTAAAATGTTGATACTGTGTTATGTTGAGGTTTAATGTGGCCTTGTATGAATTTCTTTGTGTTCGGCATGTTAGCGTTTTTGAATCTACGTGTTCTTGTGAGCTTAGGGCTTGAAATCCAACTTGTTGCTTGAATGTATGATTGATGTTGTGATTAGGACGCTTTGCCTCTAGATTGTTTGTATGATATGGTGCTATGTGATTATTGATGTTCGGGGCGAGTTCGGGGATGTTTGGAGATGTCAAACTATGTTTTCGGGCCAAACCGTGTGCAGGCGTTTCAAAGCGCCTGATATGGTTTCGGAACGGTAGAGCTCCAGGGGTACCCGTATCGGAATGGGGGTGGTGCCATTCCGGTACGAATTGCCACTGGAGGCTCCTGTTTTGGAACCATGTAGGGCCGTTTCGGTACGATTTGCCACTGTGAGCCCTTATTTTGGAACCCGTTCTGATACGTTTTGCCACTGTAGACTCCTGTTCCGGAACAAGGTAGGACCGTTTCAGAACAGCTTGGTCTTACTTTTTAAATGGAGCCCGCATTTTGGAACGGGCAAGCCTGTTTCGAAACGCATGCAGTTGAATCGGTTAGATGGCATCTTCAAGGGTTTCTGAATGTTACATTTTAGTCCCTAAAGCTTGTATGCTTCTTTGTTGAGTTCATATGTGACCCTTAAGATGGTTTTGCCCCGTGTGCATGTAATTTGACTAACAAACTATATGGTAAGTTTAAATTATTGTATGCCCTCTGCTCGATTCGTATCTGTGACCACTCTTCCGCTGTTATCTTCTCACCTAGGGATAAATGTGGTATTTAGACAAGTTAAATAAACAAAAAATAGGGTTACTAATCGGAGTGAGGCCTTGGCGGGTTTCGCTTCGGTTTTCCCTGTGTAACCTGTTCGGTTCGGTTTGTTGGCTAGGCTTGGACGAGGGGGTTACATTTGGCGGTATCAGAGCCTCAATTACGAGGTTTCCCGGGAAGGTAAGTCAGGTAAGTTGGTTTGTTTGGTTGTTTGCTATTGCACGTTGTATGAAAGCATGCTTTATTTTCTTTGTTGATAATTGAAGTTTAGTCGAATGTTCCCATTGCTAGGTGTTGTTATTGAAAAATGGTTTTGGTTTAAAGAGCTTGAGAACTTGGGTCCTTACCCTTGCTAACCTAATGTTTTCTTGTGTGTGATGTGTTTATTTTTTAGATTCTATCTCGTTATGGTAAGACCGAGAGGACGGTCTAGCGCAGGTGACCAGGCACCCGGGGATGTGCCTCATGTTCCTCTTGCTCCCGATGGTAATAGGCTGGGTGGTGAAGGTAATGGGCCTCAGGACGGTGCGAATGCTGGAGGTGATGGTAATGGACCTCAGGCCAACGCAAATGTTAGGGGTAACGGAGCTCAGACAGGTCAGAATTCGGCAGGTGCAGACATGACTCATTTGATTCAGACTATAGCCGGGGCTTTTCAGACAGCTTTAGCCGGTATGCATGTCGCAACACCACCTCAGGGTGCGGGGACTGGTTTTCCCCTTGAGAGACTCTGTAGTTTGGGTGGAGTCGAGTTCCGTGGTTTGACTCAGGTTCAGAGGCTTGGCTCGAGAGTACTACACGCATTTTGGGTCAGATGGAGTGCTCAGGCACTCGTAAGTTGGGTTGTGTTGTCTCCTTGCTTTAGGGAGATGTGTATGCTTGGTGGACCACCGTTACTTCAGGTATGGCAGAGGCGGATGTCACATGGGAATTCTTCCGAACAACCTTTAAGAAGAAGTATCTCAGAGTCCGATATCTGGATGAGAAGAAGAGAGAGTTTATGGAATTGGTTCAGGGTAGCAAGACGGTGTCTGAGTATGAGGTTCAGTTTGTGAGGTTGAGTCAGTATGCTCCCGAGTTGGTTCCCAGTGAGAGGGAACGGTGTGAGCGTTTCTGTTATGGTTTTACTAGAGATGTGGAGACTTATATGCTTGCCTCTGACTACACCGAGTTTGATGTTTTGGTCTCTAGGGACTAGGGCCAAGGATATTGAGCAGAACTTAGGCTCGAGTGCTCGTGCTAGTGGGTCCGATTATGGGAAGAGACATTCAGATTGGGATAGAGATCATGCCAAGAGGCATAGAGATAGAAGGTATCAACCCGATTCGAGGCATAGGGGCGGTAACCAGGGACGGAGCCATCAGGGTCAAGGTGCCATTATTTACACTTCTGAGTGCACTAGATGCGGGAGACGCCATCAGGGCGAGTGTATGGGTACCTTTGGGGTATGTTGGAACTGTGGTTCCTGAGATCATTTGAGGCGTAACTGTCCACACTCGGCTAGGGGCGGACCAGCTCCAGCTAGGGGTTTTGAGCATCAGAAAGGCCGTGGGTGCGGTCGTGGTAACTTTCAGTCGAGGAACGATGGTTAGAGGAACTTAGCTCATGTGGTGGCAGTTCAGCCCGAGGGTGGAGGACCGGCTAGGGTGTATGCGTAGCGAGAGGCTGGGAATGACACGGATGTCATTGCAGGTAATTTCTCGTTACAGTCCTTGACTTTGCTTTCTTTGATTGATTCGGGTTCGACACATTCATATATTTTGGGTGAACATGCAAGGTCCCTAGGTCTACCGTATGAGTGGTTAGAGGTAGGTGTAAATGTTACTAGTTTTTTTGGTGAGACCGTGGTAGTTAGGAAGATGTATAGGAGGTGTCCCTTGATGGTTCAGGGCCACGTGTTTCCGGTCGACATGATGGAATTGCCGTTCTATGGTTTTGATGTGATTTTGGGCATGGATTGGCTCGTAGAGCATAGAAAGATGTATAGGAGGTGTCCCTTGATGGTTCAGGGCCACGTGTTTCCAGTCGACATGATGGAATTTTCGTTCTATGGTTTTGATGTGATTTTGGGAATGGATTGGCTCGTAGAGCATAGAGATAGGGTAGACTTTGAGACCAAGAGAGTCTTCTTGAGGCTTACGGATGATTTTGAGGTTGTCGTAGTTGGCGAGAACATTAAGTTCTTATCCAATGTTGTATCTGCTTTAGAAGTTCAGAGATTGATGGATTCAAGTTGTCAGGCTTATTTGGCTTATGTGATGAATCCGAATATGAGTGAGGTTAGACCGCAAGATATTAGAACAGTTTGTGATTTTCTGAGTGTTTTTCTAGAAGAGTTGTCGGGTTTGCCACCAGATAGGGAAGTTGAGTTTGCTATTGAGACGTATTCTGATTCTGCACCCGTGTCTATTGCTCCGTATAGAATGGTGCCGAAAGAGTTGAAAGAGTTGAAGACACAACTTCAGGAGTTGTCAGATAGAGGTTTTATTAGGCCTAGTATTTCTCCGTGGGGTGTTCCGGTCTTGTTTATGAAAAAAAGGGACGGCAGTATGAGGATGTGTATAGACTATAGACAGTTGAACAAGGTAACAATGAAGAACAAGTACCCTTTGCCTCAGATAGATGACTTGCTTGATCAGTTGAGAGGTGCTTCAGTGTTTTCGAAGATTGATTTAAGATCCGGTTACTATCAAATGAAGGTAAAGGATGTGGACATACCGAAGACAGCTTTCCGTACACGTTATGGGCACTATGAGTTCTTGGTGATGCCTTTCGGTTTGACTAATGCTCCAGCTGCTTTTATGGATATGATGAACTGAGTGTTCCACGAGTTTTTGGATAAGTTTGTGGTAGTGTTCATAGATGATATCTTAGTGTACTCTAGGACCGAAGAAGAGCATGATGAGCATTTGCAGCTAGTGCTTCAGACTTTGCTTGAAAATCAGTTGTATGCCAAGTTGAGTAAGTGCGAGTTTTGGATTAAGGAGGTAATCTTCCAAGGTCATATGATCTCGACCAATGGAATTAGTGTGGATCCCAAGAAGATAGAGGCCATAGTGAGTTGGAAGTAACCGAAGTCGGTGACAGAAATTCGTAGTTTCCTAGGCTTGGCGAGATACTACCGAAGGTTTGTCGAAGGATTTTCGAAGATTGCGACGCCCTTGACTAAATTGCTTCAGAAGGATGTTCCGTATGAGTGGTCGGATGCAAGACAACAAGCGTTTGAGAAGTTGAAGAAAGCTTTGACCAAAGCTCCTATTTTGATTCAGCCTGAACTGGTAAAAGAGTTTGTGATTTACAGTGATGCATCGTATGTAGGTTTAGGTGTTGTGCTTATGCAAGAAGGTAAGGTTGTAGCTTATGCTTCGAGACAGTTGAAGGTTCACGAGAAGAACTACCCTACTCACGTATAGAGTTAACCGCGGTAGTGTTTGCTTTGAAGATTTGGAGACATAACCTTTATGGTGAGAAGTGCACCATTTACACCGACCACAAGAGTTTGAAATACTTGATGACTCAGATAGAGATGAACCTTAGACAACGTAGGTGGATAGAACTTCTTAAGGACTATGACCTTACGATAGAATACCATCCGGGTAAGGAAAACGAAGTGGCCGATGCTTTGAGTAGAAAAGTGGCAGTTGAGTTGCGAGCCATGTTTTCGAGGTTGAGTGTGTGAAATGATGGCGGTTTGATAGCTGAGTTACAAGTTAAACCTTCGTTGGTTCAGTTGATTCGAGAGAAACAGTTGCAAGACGAGTCTTTGGCACCTCACGCACAAGATATAGCCGAGGATAGACCTACAGATTTTTTCTGTGGTGAGAACGGGATCCTATGTTTCAAGGATAGGATAGTAGTCCCAGAAGACGCCGAGTTAAGGCGTACTATCTTGAATGAAGCCCATAACAGTCCTTTTGCTATGCATCCGGGTAGTATGAAGATGTACCGTGGTTTAAAAGAAGAGTACTACTGGATTAAATTGAAGAAGGATGTGGTCGAGTTTGTGAGTAAGTGTATGGTTTTTCAGCGAGTTAAGGCCGAGCATTAGTTTCCTTCAGGTTTGTTACGACCGTTGAAGATTCCAGAATGGAAGTGGGAACATATTACCATGGACTCTGTGTCGGGTTTACAGTTGACTCCCTCGAAGAAGAATTTAGTGTGGGTGATAGTCGATAGATTCACTAAGTGTGCTCATTTCATACCTGTTCATACTACCTACACCTTGGATAAGTTGGCCGATCAGTACATCAGTGAGATGGTGAGATTGCACGGGGTACCGAAATCGATTGTATCAGACCGAGATCCGAGGTTTACAGCTAGATTCTAGGAGTGTTTGCATCGTGCCTTGGGTACTTGGTTGAACTTCAGTACTTCGTATCATCCGCAGTCAGATGGTCAGTCAGAGAGGGTTATTCAGGTGTTGGAGGACATGTTGAGGTGTTGTATCATCGACTTTCAGGGTTCTTGGGAGAAACATCTACCGTTAGTAGAGTTTGCATACAACAATAGTTATCAGGCTAGTATTCAGATTGCACCGTATGAAGCTCTGTATGGTAAGAAGTGTAGAACACCTATTTGTTGGGCTGAGGCTGAACAGAAGCTTGTACCGATGCCAGATTTGCTCAAGGGCACTACCGAGAAGGTAAAACTGATCTGTGATCGCTTGAACGCAGCTTCAGACCGAAAGAAGTCGTATGCCGATTTAAAGTGAAAAGAGATAGAGTATGCCATGGGCGAAAAAGTTTTTTTTGAAAGTCTCTCCTTGGAAGAAGGTGATAAGGTTTGGTAGGAAAGGTAAGTTGAGTCCGAGATTCATTGGTCCTTACGAGGTAGTTGAGAGGATCGGTCCCGTTTCTTATAGATTGAGACTCCCGACCGAGTTAGAGAAGATTCACGACGTGTTCCATGTTTATGATGAAGAGCCGGTTGAAATCCTTGCTACGGACAAGAAAATGTTGCGTGGGAGGTCTATCGAGTTAGTCAAGGTTTTGTGGAGACACCGAGGTGTGGAAGAGGCTACTTGGGAGAGGAAAGAAGACATGGAAAGATAGTTTCCGCATCTTTTTCCGTCAGGTAATTTCGGGGACGAAATTCCTTAACTGGGGGAAAGTTGTAACGACCCGGTTTAGGGCCCGGGAGTTATCGATTTTGATCTAGGATTAGTCCGGGTTAAATTTAGATTTAAAATGATGGTTTTATAAAAAAATTGCCACTATTTACGAAAATGCCATTAATGAAATTGAAGATGGGGATTTGAGTAAAAGAATAAAGAAAGAAAATAAGTTTGAAAAAATGTCATCTTCTCCAAAAGAAATCCCATTTTTCCACAAAACCTCTCTTAAACCCTAAACCACTATTCTGTTGTCTCAAATCCCTCATCCAAGCAAGATTTTTGAAGGTAATCTCTTCCTTGTTTAAGTTTTTAAATATCTAGCTTGTACTCTTTGAAAACCTTCCTTTAAAACCCATTAAAATGCATTTTAAATTTGGTGTTGGGTTTGAGAAATGTGTTTTTCTATGGGATTTTTGTGTGGGTATTTTAATGTCATGTTAAGGGTGTTGTTAATCATGCATTAGTGTTTTAAAAATGTTAAATAGAGGCTAATAGTGGGAAACCCGAAATCGGTATAAAAATGGGATTTTTAGGTTGAAAAGGTTGAGTTTTTGGCTTGGTTTTGGGTTGAAAACGTGGCTGGTGGTTCCTTTGATGTGTGGGATGTTTCTAGAAGTTTTTGGATGTGTTTTGGTGGTTGAAATGGCTGGATTCAGTGTGGGGTTTGTCTAGAACGAAAATGATGAAGTTTTGGATGAAATTTGGGTTTGAATCAATGTGTTTTGGTTGCAAGGAGTAGATTTTTCCGGGTTGTTGCTGGTTTACAAGTGTATTAGCATCCTAATAGTTTGTTTTAGGTTGTCTTGAAGCAGATGATATTGATTCGGGTACTTCGGGTGCGATACCGAGTGCTATAGAGGGTTGAGAACGGTGTTTCGGCTTTCGTTTGGGCTTAATCGGTGAGTGGTAATGCTTGAAGTTTTAAATGATTTCAAATTAGGTTCTTGGGGGTTAGGGTGGAACCTTAAGGGCTAACCTAAACCCAAGTGTAAGTTTGCTAATTCACCTTGTTCGTTAAGTGTTGGTGTGTGCGATTATTTGTGTTGTTGCGTGAAATGTGGATTGCCTTTACTCTCCGTTTAATGTTGTTGTGTAGTCATTGTTGGTTTCAAGCCTCACGTGATGGTTGTCGTTGCTACGGTGATGTGTAGTCCCACCGGGTTTTGGTTATGCATGTGCATATCATGTATTGTTTATGTTTGTGTTTCATTTTATCTCCTCCGTAAATGGTTTTGCTTTAAATCTAGGAATATGGTTTAAAACTGCATTGTTATTGTGTTTTAAAGCTCCGCTCACTAAGCTTTTAAGCTTACGCTCTCCTTTTCCAACAATGCAGATCGTTAGAGGTTCCGGGAGGCAAGTGGGCAAGGAAGGGATTCTCAGAGTTCTTGGGTGGCTCAAAGTATGGTTTTATTAGTTTGTAATAACACTTAGACAATAGGATTGCTAGGCTTGTTGTTGTGGAGTTGGTGTTCAAACTCCTTTACTTGGCTTTGTTTATGTTGCAAGCATGTTTAAAATGTTGATACTATGTTATGTCGAGGTTTAATGTGGCCTTGTATGAATTACTTTGTGTTCGGCATGTTAGCGTTTTTGAATCTATGTGTTCTTGTGAGCTTAGGAATTGAAATCCAACTTGTTGCTTGAATGTATGATTGATGTTGTGATTAGGATGCTTTGCCTCTAGATTGTTTTTATGATATGATGCTATGTGTTTATTGATGTTCAGGGCGAGTTTAGGGACGTTTGGAGATGTCAAACTATGTTTTCGGGCTAAACTGTGTGCAGACGTTTTGAAACGCCTGATATGGTTTCGGAACGGTCGAGCTCCAGGGGTACTCGTATCGGAACGGGGGTGGTGTCATTCCGATATGAATTGCCACTGGAGGCTCCTGTTTTAGAACCATGTAGGGCCGTTTCGGTACGATTTGCCACTGTGAGCCCCTGTTTCGGAACCCGTTCTGATACGTTTTTCAACTGTAGACTCCCGTTCCGGAACAAGGTGGGACCGTTTTTGAACGGCTTGGTCTTACTTTTTAAATGGAGCCCGCATTTCAGAACGTGCAAGCTTGTTTCGAAACGCAGGCAGTTGAATCGGTTAGATGACATCTTCAAGGGTTTCTGAATGTTACATTTTAGTCCCTAAAGCATGTATGCTTCCTTGTTGAGTTCATATGTGACCCTTAAGATGGTTCTGCCCCGTGTGCATGTAATTTGACTAACAAACTATATGTTAAGTTTAAATTAATGTATGCCCTCTGCTCGATTCGTATATGTGACCGCTCTTTCGCTGTTGTCTTCTCACCTAGGGTTAAATGTGGTATTTAGAAAAGTTAAATAAACAAAAAATAGGGTTGCTAATCGGAGTGATGCCTTGGTGGGTTTCACTTCAGTTTCCCCGTGTACCCCGTTCAGTCCGGTCTGTTGGCTAGGCCGGGACGAGGGGGTTACACTTGTTCCACAAGTAATCTTGTTCTTCTCCTCCGGCGGCTCTGTCTGCTCCTCTAGGCGTCAGAAAATTGAGTGGATGACATCGTTAGAATCAAGATTTTCTGCAATATCGATCGCACTCCAATTTACCAACTCCTCACTTTTCTGCCCTCGGCGGCAGACTCACTTTGCTGTCCTGGGCGGCAGGTATGGCGGCAGCAGGTCCTCTGCAGCGGCTCTCTCTGTGTGGAACTATTTTAGTATAGCTCCCAGGTCTCCTGCCTTAGCATCCTCTCCTTTGGTCCACTCTTCTTCTAACAGCTTCTAGCCCTGGAAAACTAAATCTACACTAAAATAGCATCTTTACTTTACCAAATAACAAATATTCAATAAAAGCATGGCAAAACAAAGAATGTTGTATTTATGTAATGCATGACCTAATTATGCCTAAAATGCACTTTAAAACAACAATAATATGAGATGGAATGTGCATGAAATATAGAACTTATGGGCACTTTACATTATGGAAAATGGAAGGGGTTGGAGCACTTTCACAAGCTTGTGACAAAGAGGGAAGTCCAAGTGAACTAGAGTAAATCAGGGATTCTTTCTTAAGGTTAGTACATCTCTTACTCCTTTAATTCTTGAGGATCATAAATTAATTGCTTTGTTTGATGTCATGGTTTGAGGGGTGTTTCTTGGGTGAAACTTATCTTGGGAAATCAAAGTAAGGATTTTGATGTTGATTAGTTGGAAAAAATGACACCTTTAAACTCATAAAATACCTTAGAAAGCTTAAAAAATTATTTGGAGTAAGTTGGAAGAGTTTAGAGCTAAGTTATGGTGTTTTCGAGCTGCAGAATGCATTTCCTAGGCTCGAGTACCGGTACACAAGGTATCCGTACCGGTACCCAATATTTGATTGAAATTCCAGTGAGCAAATTGTGTACAGGTACGCTCGGGGTGTATTGGTACTAGACGTGCACCGGTACTCAAAGCTCGAGTACAGGTACTGGTGTTTGTTTTCCCGCTCTCTTGTGAAGCCGTATATCGGTACGCGAAGGGTGAGTACCGGTACCCGTTGTACCGTATCGGTACACGAGGACAAGTACTAGTGATGGGTGTCGAATCCGTTAAAAAATAATACCTACTTGTTCTTTGAATTTGTAGTAGCAGCAAGTAGGGTCGATCCCACAGAGAGCGGTTAAGAAATTAAATTTACAAGAGAATGAAATAAAAGTAAAAGGGGGGTTTTGGATTTGATTTGAAGAAAGTAATTGTATTGAGGAAGAACTCAATATAAATTGGGACTCTAGTCAAGGTAGAACTCGAAATATTAAATCAAGAACTTTAGATCATATATTTCACAAAAGATAAATCAATACCAATCTCAAATAGCTTGGTTTTAAGTTAGATGATAACCCACAAATAACTTAAATCTCTTCTTTGATAGAAAGCAATTTAATAACCCATAAAATTACTAACTCTTATTATCATGGTTAAAATTTATTAGATAACCCACTAAAAATTATAACGTATCAAATAACATTAAGAACCATAGATACCCAAACACATATTCTTAATAAGCACTATCCCATTAACTTATTAAGAACATGAATTCATACCTTTGGAAATCTAACCCGAATTTCCTTACCACTTGTGTCAATAACCCATGACTTGGTTGCATGCATACGTATAACCCAACATATGCATGATGATGAAGCACAAAAGATATGAAGATACTTGAATAAGGATGAAGATAATATGGAAACAATAAATCTCACTAAAAACTTAAAGTAATATCCTTGTAACTACACTTGACTGGAAAATAGGGGTTTAGCCACTCATGATGGTCGACGACTACAAGAAAAAGTTGAGAGGGTTTCGACTACTCTAGGGTTTCTTGGATATCCTTCCCTACACCATTATGATCTCTATTTATAGGGAAAAACAAGGGGAAGACTTTACATTAAATACAATAACCCTAGACAACTCTAATTATGGTAAAAGTAGAAGTCCTTCTTTTAGTAGGATTGCTTGCCCTCCAAGTCAAAAAGTATGTGACGCGTCGTGGTCACGCCTTATTCCGCGACTGCTTCTAGTTTTGTGTGAATGATTTTCCATAAATGCAAAAAAAGGTGTTAAAACTCATTTTTTACGTATAAAACGTCATTAAGGCTCAAAACACATGCAAAACCAAATAGGAACCGAATCAAAGCTTTTAAGATAGATTAATGTGCTAAAACATAGGATTTAATATGTGAAAAACATGCAAAATAATGACTTATCATATACCTCCACCTTAGATTATGCTTGTCCTCAAGCATACTGAAATTCAAGATCGAGGGTCATTTTGGTAATGAAGAGAGGAAAAGAGAAGTAATAAATCATGATTGCAAATTAGCAAAAGCAAATAATATCCCAATTAATTATCATGAAGTCAAGGATGAAATAAAATCAAACACCACTCAAAGGATTCACTCAATATTGCTCAAAGTGTTTAGGGGACAACAACACTTAAGTCAAAGCATGAAAAGATACTTACCATAGGCTTGGAAATATATCACATATCCACCACTTAGCTAGGATGAATCACAAGATCAAAAGGTCTTTAAATGGGTTGTAACGAGGCTTAGGACAAGGTATGATGAGAAGGACTTTTGGGCTCTTTGAATCGAAGAACTTCACACTCCTTTTTCTTTTTTGTATCAAGCTTTTGCACAATTTAATTTTGGGAGAAACAAGGATTCAATCTTTTTTACACTTTTTGGCTTTTTTTTTTAATTTTCTTTTTGAACAAACAAGACAATTTTTTTCTTTGATTTTTCTTTTCCTTGTTTTCAAGATTTTCTCTTTTTTCTTTTTCTTTTTTCTTGAATTTTCTCTTTTCAAAAAAGGAAAGTGTGTAGTTCTCCAAATTTGGGTGCAAATTGGGGAAATCAACAAAAACGAATTAGGCTTGTAATGTGGTTAATTTCCAAACAAAAGGCTTAGGCTCAAAAGTGGTTCTCTAATGGTCATAATTACCAAGGAAGGCTTTTTGGCTCAAGGTTCATACCTAAGTGCAATCATCTCAAGTAATTCAATCCTACATTGTGGTCTCGACATGCATAACATTGCAAGTTCTAGAAGAAATCCAATCATGCTTGACAATCACTCAATTAAGAAAAATATAAAGCATAAAAGATATAAACTTGTTGTACCATCCCGAAATCCGGTCTAGTCGGAATTCATTTCCGAGGATTGGAAATTTCACATTGATGGGCTCAAAGAACTTATCAGCTAGTTAATTATTGCTATTGAATCCTAAGATTAGTTTTAAATGTTATGATTGAACCCTAATAAGTGTTATTAAGTTTTTAGTGACTAAAATAGAAGGAGTGTAAGTTGGGGGACAAATCTTAAGAAGGAAATGAGTTGAGGGACTAATCTTGTGATTAGCCCCTCCCCCATTAAAAACAACATATGTGGGAAATTCTGGTGAAATTGCTTCACCATTAGGAAAACTCAATTAAGAAATTCTAAAATAGTAAAAGAGAGTTTTTGGGAAAGAATAGAAAGCTACCGAAAGTTTAAAGTTTACACCTCTCTACCTTCCTCATTTTCTTCCTTGAAGCAAGCACCTCCATTGGAGGAATTTTAAGCTTTACAATTTCCTTGTTTTATCAGTATTGAATCGTTTCTAGCAATCGAGTAAGCTATATTCCTTATTCTGTTGTTAGATTCCATGGTTAAATCAAGCTCAATCTTAAGCTAGGGTTTGGTTCATCTATACATATTTCAATAAGTTGTTTATAATGAATCGGATATCGATATCGATATTGTTATATAGATTTCGATATCGAAATATCGATTTTAATAATCTTCTATTAATATTTCCTAGCTCAAGGAGAGGAAATAGAAGCAACACCATCTCCATCACAAGCTAGGAGCAAAGGAATTTTCATCCGAGAGCCTTGAAGCTTCGGATTGTAAGGTGAGCGTAATCGGAGTCTCGGGTTAGGCGAAATGCCTTCCCGGATCATTATTTGTTGTTTTAGATCATTTCGCTAAACATTGATATTGAAGCGAAAGCATCAGATAATAAATCGGACACTTGGGTAAGTGTCGGTAAGTTATCATTGAACATTGACTATAGCTATTGTACATTGTCATTGATGTAAGCATTGTTATGAGACTCTAATGTCAAGTTATATGTGTAATAATCATTGGCTATATTGAAACTACGGAACTTTGTTATGTCATTGATCTGTTATGAATCATTGAAAGATATAAATATGTTGTGCCTTGGATTGGAATAACTCGGGATACAATTGGCATGCCATAGAATTTATGAGCTCGGTATACGGGTGGACTACGGTCCTAAGGCTACGGCCTATGATGATTGGCGAGGCGGAGGGATGTGTTGTTATTGGTCAATTGGTGAGGCGGAGGAAATAAGACCATTTATGTTTTGGCGAGGCGGGGGAATTCGCGTATCCATGATTTTAGTTCAATCCAAGGAAATTATGAATGTTTAAGAATTATGTTAATTGATTATGTGTTTCTATAAAGTATTAAGAATGATAGCATGAAATTATAACCATTATAACCATGACATTCTTTTGTTTATTGTTTAGTGATTACCTCACTAGGCATTGAGTGCCTAACGTGTCCACTTTCATGCATTCTCAGGTTAAGGAGTCGTTCGTGAAAGATCGGATCGGTTGCAAGACAAGTCACTACTGCAAATCAAGTAATGTATTTATTATATAACTCCTAGGGAGGTGGCAATATCGTTAAACTAGTCTTAATGCCCTTTTTGCTGTGGTGATGGCTTGTCCATTTTGTATTAAGGTTTAAGGCTTAAAATGCCCCTTTTGGTTTTTACTTATCTAGTCTAAAGCATGCACTTTTGATATAAAGGTAAAAATGGAGTAAAAGTATTTGTATAACTATAAAAACTTGCATACTAGAAGTTGGTGTCATTGATATGTTGTGTATAAAGTTTCGTCTTAATCGGACAAGTCTTGATATGGTAAAATCTATAAAAACCAGATAAAAATTTGTCATTTCAGACCACTGTATCGAAACGGGTGATGGCGTTTCGATACAGGTGCCCTGTTTTTGAACCTGAGAGTAAGGGTATTCCGGAACGAAGTAATGCCGTTTCGGAACATTTTTGCCACTGTCGACCCCACTACCAAAATGGGTTTCGAAATGAAATCGCCACTGGAGGCTCGTGTTCCGAAACGAGTCTCGAAACGGTCAAGTCAAGGTCAGCACTAGTCAACCCGTTTCGATACAGGTCAAACCTGTATCGAAACGGACTATCAAGTTAAGTCTTCAGGAATGAATTTTTAGTAACCTTTCCGAAACACCTCATGGTGTTTCGAAACGGAGTTAGGTAAGTCTGTTAAGGACCTTTGGACAGTTTTAAAATCTTACTTTTTGGTCACCAATTCTTACGAATTAAATTGGATAATGATGTAACTAATTAAATTTAATAAGTATAACCTCCTAGCGATGAATTTCAAATTGTTAAGAGATTAATTGGCAAGGGTCCCAAGTTGTTAAAAAAATTACGATTTAGTCCTCAACTCAAAAAAAATAGTTGAAAAATGATCACTGTTTGTTTTCCGATAACACACTTTGACTCGGTTCTCTCCTAGACCGGGAATGAGGTGTTACATTTGTGGTATCAGAGCGAGAGTTTAGTCGGTTCTGGACTAAACCTATGTGTGCTTGTATTGTTTATTATGTTACCTTGCCACCAGGAGTTCTATTTAGTATAAATTGTGACTTGTCGACTAATCCGATTTTTCAGGTAGATATGTCTACGACGAATGAAGCTCACGTAAGTGAGCAATCCGCTGGCTCCTCGACTCATGGCGAGGAGGTTGGAGGAGGGAATCCTCCAAATCCACCGCAACCGCAGGATCCTCCTGTACAAGTTGTCGAGCCTGCTGCGCCTACTGCTCAGGCCGAATGTTATCAAAACATGGCCAATATGTTCAAGTAGTTTATGACTGCAATGCAAGCGACACCACCAGTTTAGCCTATTCCCCCTATCGCTCATTACGTTAGATCCCCTGTGGACAAATTGGCTTCGTTGTGGGCTTATTCCTTCACGGGGCAAGATGATGATAACCTGGAAATAGCTAAATATTAGTTGGACAACACTCTTCGCATATTGAATAAACAACTGCAGTGTTCTGATGAACATAAGCTGGAGTGTGCCATAGCTTTATTGACTGACGAAGCTTTAATGTGGTGGGAGACTACCATTCTTACAGTCCCGGAAGAATCAGTCACCTGGGAATTCTTTCTTAAGGAATTCCGAAATAAGTACATTAGCGAGTACTATCTCGCGGAAAGGCGGAGCACTTTTCTTCATTTGAGATAAGGAGGGAAGCCAATCGAGCAGTACATCCATGATTTCTGTAAGTACTGCCGATATGGAGCTGAATTCATAAAGAAAAAAGAGGACAAGTGTCGAATGTTCATTGCTGGGTTGAGTGACGAGTTGCGGCCTATGTTTACTACTCTGGGTATATCAAGTAAAGGCAACCGAAGCTGCGCAGAGAATTCAGAGGGGAAATATGTCCAACAGATCTGAGAAGAGAGCATGGAGCGATTCCCGACCTCCCAAATGGAACAAGAAGGGTAAATATAAGGGTTTGAAGCAAACCTCATTCTCGCAGCCTCCCCGTATTGGGAATATTGAGAGACCACAGAATATTACTCAGTCTTGGTCCAAGGCGACCTCTGTGGAGAGTACTGGAGGTTCAAATCGAGGTGTTCAGCATCCAGTTTGTAATTTTTGCCAAAAGCGACACTTAGCAGGGCAATGTCACAAGCAGACGGGAGCATGTTTCTTCTGTGGAGAGCAGGGACATTTTATCAGGGATTGTCCTCAGAATCCTTCAAACTTAGTAGCTGTGCATGGGGATACCTCTTCGCCTGCTCAGTCCTTTCAGGGAAAAGGGCCGAGGCAAGTGCAGTCGGGAACTTCAGGAAGGCCAGGCGGATTTGGGAAGCAGAGCAATAAGCAAGAGTCGAAAGCCTCTACACAAATGTATCATGTAAGGAGTCGTGAGGAAGATGACGAGCCTGATGTCATAGCAGGTACCGTTATGTTATATGCACATTCTTTGTACGTATTAATTGATCCTGGATCTACACACTCTTTCATAAGCCTGGAATTGGTTAGGAAGCATAAGATGTCTAGTGAACCTTTAGTAACAAAGGTTTCTGTAACAAATCCTTTAGGCGATTGTGTCGTTTTGAACCTTGTGTGTAAGAACTGCCCAATCATTATTCAAGGAATTCCATTTCCTGTGGATTTCTTGGTCTTGCCAATCCATGAGTTTGATGCAATTCTAGGTATGGATTGGCTTGGTAACCATCAAGCGTGGGTAGATTGTGGCAAGCAAAAGTTGTATCTTCGGGGACTGGGCAAGGAAAGGATAACACTGATGGAATCTCAAAAATCTATGTTGTGCAGCTTGACCATTGAATCCAAGAATGAACCACAAATTAACGACATTGATACGGTGAATGAATTTCTAGATGTTTTCCCTGATGAGCTTCCGGGATTGCCCCCAACTCGTGAAGTGGAATTTGGTATTGAAGTACAACCTGGGACTGCACCAGTCTCCATTGCACCTTATAGAATGGCAGTTGTGGAATTAAAGGATTTAAAAACTCAAATTCAAGACCTTATGAATAAGGGTTTTGTTCGACCGAGCTCTTCACCCTGGGGAGCTCCGGTTTTTTTTGTTAAGAAGAAGGATGGTTCGATGCGTTTATGCATTGGTTACAGGCAATTAAACAAGGTCGCCATCAAGAATAAGTATCCTCTGCCCATGATAGATGATTTGTTTGATTAGTTAAAAGATGCTTCTGTGTTCTCTAAGATTGATCTAAGATCGGGATACTATCAGATGAAAGTCAAGGAGTGTGACGTGCCTAAAACTGCATTTCGTACAAGATATGGACATTATGAATTCTTAGTAATGCCTTTTGGATTGACGAATGCACCTGCAACATTCATGGATCTAATGAATCGAGTGTTCAAGCCCTATCTTGATAAGTTCGTTGTGGTATTCATAGATGACATTTTGATTTATTCAAAGAATGAATCGGAACATCGAGACCATCTTTGAATTGTACTTCATACTCTAAGGGAGAAGCAGTTGTACGCAAAGTTTTCTAAGTGTGAGTTCTGGCTCACTGAAGTGGCCTTTTTAGGACATGTTGTATCAGCTTCGGGCATTCAGGTGGACCCGAAGAAAATACAAGCTGTGGTGGATTGGCATCCGCCCAAGAATGTTGGTGAAGTTAGAAGTTTTCTTGGGCTTGCAGGGTATTACCGTAGGTTCGTGAAAGGATTTTCCATGTTAGCTGCTCCTTTAGCTAAATTGTTGCGAAAGGAGGCACCTTTTGTGTGGACTGAAGACCAGCAGCGAAGCTTCGATCAACTGAAACAAGTTCTAATCCATGCACCTGTCTTGACCCAGCCTGAGTCTGGAAAGGACTATACCGTTTATAGCGATGCTTCGCATCTTGGGTTAGGGTGTGTACTAATGCAAGAGGGTAAGGTTATTGCTTATGCTTCAAGGCAACTTAAGCCCCATGAAATGAATTATCCCTCCCATGATCTAGAATTGGCTGCGAATGTTTTTGCATTGAAAATTTGGAGGCATTATCTCTACGGGGAGAAATGCTATCTTTTTACCGATCACAAAAGCCTCAAATATTTGTTAACACAAAAGGATTTGAATTTACGACAACGGAGGTGGATGGAACTTCTTAAGGACTATGATTTAGTCATTGATTTTCATCAGGGAAAGGCCAATGTTGTAGCTGATGCACTCAGCCACAAACCTTTGCCTGGTATGTTTGATTATGAAGTTAAAGGTTATATGTACAACGAAGTGTGATAACTCATTGTTACATTATTTTCTTGTAGCTCCTCGAGCAATTAATGCTCATTTCCGGCTTCAAAAGCACCAATGCCTTGTAGCTGAACTCCAAGTCCAGTCTACTATTATTTCCCGAATTAAAGACCTACAAGAACAAGATTCCGAGCTTCAAACCATTATTTCTAAATTACCCGATAATCCGGATTTCAGAATTAATTCCGAAGGACTCTCATGTTTCCATGATCGGGTTTGTGTACCAAATGACGAAACTCTCCGTACCGATATTCTTGCCGAAGCACATTCGAGTTCCTTCTCCATTCACTCGCGGTCTGTGAAAAATGTACAAGGATCTACGTGATCTATACTGGTGGCCAGGCATGAAGCAAGCTATTGTTGGTTATATTTCCAAGTGCCTCACTTGTCAAAGGGTTAAGGCAGAGCATTGTGCTCCTACAGGACTATTACAACCCATTGATCCACCAAAATGGAAATGAGAGAAGATCACCATGGACTTTGTCAGTGGTCTACCGTTAACCCCTGCCAAGCATGATGTTGTTTGGGTTATTGTAGATCGGTTTACGAAGTCAGCTCATTTCATACCTGTTAGAATGGACTACGGTCTTCCTAAGCTAGCTGACTTGTACATCAAGGAAGTGATCCGACTTCATGGTGTGCCCGAATCTATCATTTCAGATCGAGATCCTCGGTTTGTGTCTTGATTTTGGAGAACCTTACAAGGAGCCCTGGGCACTAGAGTTAATCTTAGTACAGCCTTCCACCTTCAAACTGATGGTCAGTCAGAAAGAGTTATTCAGATTTTGGAAGATATGCTTCGCGCTTGTATTATTGACTTTGACGGGACGTGGGAGAAGTCCTTGCCTCTCGTCGAGTTTTCTTATAATAATAGCTACCAAGCATCCATCCAAATGGCCTTGTATGAAGCATTGTATGGTAGACGTTACAGAACTCCTTTATGTTGGTCGGAGCTGGGTGAGAGCAAGGTGTTAGGCCCTGAGTTGCTTCGCGAAACTGAAGAACGAGTTGCTATCATTCACGAACGTCTCAAGGCTGCTTTTGATAAGCAAAAAGCTTATGCTGATCTTAAGAGAAGAGACATTTAATATGAAGTCGGTGAAAAAGCCTTTCTTAAGGTATCACCATGGAAGAAGGTCTTGAGATTTGGTAAGAAGGGAAAATTGAGCCCCCGCTACATTGGACCTTTTGAAATTGTTGAAAGGATTGGCCCAGTGGCATATCGGCTTCTTCTGCCCTCAGAGTTGAATAAAATCCATGATGTCTTTCATGTATCAATGCTTCGGAAGTATCGGTCTGACCCCTCGCACATTGTGGAACCTGAAGTTGTGGAACTCAGACCGAATTTGTCCTATGAAGAAGAACCGGTTCAGATTCTTGCTAAAGAAGTAAAAAGGCTTCGCAACAAAATTGTACCTTTAGTTAAAGTGCTGTGGAGAAGTCACATTGTTGAAGAAGCCACTTGGGAGCCTGAAGAAGCTATGAGAACACAATATATGTATCTCTTCGGTTCAGGTAAAATTCGAGGACGAATTTTTCTTAAGGGGGGAGAGTGGTAACATCCCGAAATTCGGTCTAGTCGGAATTCATTTCCGAGGACTGGAAATTTCACATTGATGGGCTCAAAGAACTTATCAGCTAGTTAATTATTGCTATTGAATCCTAAGATTAGTTTTAAATGTTGTGATTGAACCCTAATAAGTGTTATTAAGTTTTTAGTGACTAAAATAGAAGGAGTGTAAGTTGGGGGATAAATCTTAAGAAGGAAAGGAGTTGAGGGACTAATCTTGTGATTAGCCCCTCCCCTATTAAAAACAACATACGTGGGAAATTCTGGTGAAATTGCTTCACCATTAGGAAAACTCAATTAAGGAATTCTAAAATAGTAAAAGAGAGTTTTTGGGAAAGAATAGAAAGCTACCGAAAGTTTAAAGTTTACACCTCTCTGCCTTCCTCATCTTCTTCCTTGAAGCAAGCACCTCCATTGGAGGAATTTTAAGCTTTACAATTTCCTTGTTTTATCAGTATCGAATCGTTGCTAGCAATCGGGTAAGCTATATTCCTTAGTCGGTTGTTAGATTCCATGGTTAAATCAAGCTCAATCTTAAGCTAGGGTTTGGTTCATCTATACATATTTCAATAAGTTGTTTATAATGAATCGGATATCGATATCGATATTGTTATATAGATTTCGATATCGAAATATTGATTCTAATAATCTTCTATTAATGTTTCCTAGCTCAAAGAGAGGAAATAGAAGCAACACCATCTCCATCACAAGCTAGGAGCAAAGGAATTTTCATCCGAGAGCCTTGAAGCTTCGGATTGTAAGGTGAGTGTAATCGGAGTCTCAAGTTAGGCGAAATGCCTTCCCGGATCATTATTTGTTGGTTTAGATCATTTCGCTAAACATTGCTATTGAAGCGAAAGCATCGGATAATAAATCGGACACTTGGGTAAGTGTCGGTAAGTTATCATTGAACATTGACTATAGCTATTGTACATTGTCATTGATGTAAGCATTGTTATGAGACTCTAATGTCAAGTTATATGTGTAATAATCATTGGCTATATTGAAACTACGAAACTTTGTTATGTCATTGATCTGTTATGAATCATTGAAAGATATAAATATGTTGTGCCTTGGATTGGAATAACTCGGGATACAATTGGCATGCCATAGAATTCATGAGATCGGTATACGGGTGGACTACGGTCCTAAGGCTACGACCTATGATGATTGGCGAGGCGGAGGGATGTGTTGTTATTGGTCAATTGGTGAGGCGGAGGAAATAAGACCATTTATGTTTTGGCGAGGCGGAGGAATTCGCGTATCCATGATTTTAGTTCAATCCAAGGAAATTATGAATGTTTAAGAATTATGTTAATTGATTATGTGTTTCTATAAAGTATTAAGAATGATAGAATTAAATTATAACCATTATAACCATGACATTCTTTTGTTATTGTTTATTGATTACCTCACTAGGCATTGAGTGCCTAACGTGTCCATTTTCATGCATTCTCAGGTTAAGGAGTCGTTCGTGAAAGATCGGATCGGTTGCAAGACAAGTCACTACTGCAAATCAAGTAATGTATTTATTATATAACTCCTAGGGAGGTGGCAAGGTAGCTAAACTAGTCTTAATGCCCTTTTTGCTGTGGTGATGGCTTGTCCATTTTGTATTAAGGTTTAAGGCTTAAAATGCCCCATTTGGTTTTTACTTATCTAGTCTAAAGCATGCACTTTTGGTATAAAGGTAAAAATGGAGTAAACATATTTGTATAACTATAAAAAATTGTATACTAGAAGTTGGTGTCATTGATATGTTATGTATAAAGTTTCGTCTTAATCGGACAAGTCTTGATATGGTAAAATTTATAAAAACCAGATAAAAATTTGTCATTTCAGACCACTGTTTCGAAACGGGTGATGGCGTTTCGATACAGATGCCCTGTTTTTGAACCTGAGAGCAAGGGCGTTCCGGAACGAAGTAATGCCGTTTCGAAACATTTTTGCCACTGTCGACCTTAGTACCGAAACGAGTTTCGAAACGAAATCGCCACTGGAGGCCTGTGTTCCGAAACGGGTCTCGAAACGGTCAAGTCAAGGTCAGCACTAGTCAACCCGTTTTGATACAGGTCAAACCTGTATCGAAACGGAGTGTCAAGTTAAGTCTTCAGGAATGAATTTTTAGTAACCATTCTGAAACACCTCATGGTGTTTCGAAACGAAGTTAGGTAAGTCTGTTAAGGACCTTTGGACAGTTTTAAAATCTTACTTTTTGGTCACCAATTCTTACGAATTAAATTGGATAATGATGTAACTAATTAAATTTAATAAGTATAACCTCCTAGCGATGGATTTCAAATTGTTAAGAGATTAATTGGCAAGGGTCCCAAGTTGTTAAAAAAAATTACGATTTAGTCCTCAACTTAAAAAAATAGTTGAAAAATGATCACTGTTTGTTTTCTGTTAACACACTTCGACTCGGTTCTCTCCTAGACCGGGAAGGTGGTGTTACACTTGTTAAGGCTCAAATCTCACAAAGTGGTTTGTTGTGTCCAATTTTATCCATCTGACTATCTAATCAATTAATATGAGAAACGATTTGCAAGTCTAACAAGATCTAATCAATCCTATTTTACTTCCCATATCAATCTCATCTTTACCTAAGGATCCAATTTTCTCAAAAATCTCAACATGTCAAGATCAAGATTTTTTTACGTGAAAGTAATAATTAAAGTCATCAAGAAGCATGCAATTTCACACAATATATCCCAAGTTAAGCATATCAAAATAATCTCCCCCCACACTTAAACCTAACATTGTCCCCAATGTTATTTAACCTACATGCTGAAAATAAAAGAAAACAAGTAAAAAGTTAAGGGAGAAGAGTGCTCCCTCATGCGACATACGACGTTTTAGGGGGTGTAGGGGTGCGGTGGGTCGAACTCCGTGTGCTCGAAGAATGCCCTTTTGTTTGCCTCTACTCTTAGTATTTGATACTCCAAGCAAGCAAGACGTTGCTCGCTGGTCATGGTTTGCAAAGAGGAGGCTTCTTCCATGGTTCCATAAGGTGACTTCATGACAAGATTCCCGCTTGCATCCGTATCGAGCATCTTCATGGTTTTCAAGCAAGAGATGTCGATTGGTTCCATTTGTCTTACAACTTGCAAGTTAGTATTTGGGGCAAGCAAGCTGCCTTTGAAAGCTAAATGACAAATATAAGAACCAAGGATCAAGGGTTTACTCTTATGATTTTCTACGGCGGCAAGTTGTTGTGCAAACCAATAGTCGAGCTTTACTTTTCTCCCTTTTATCATACACCAAAGGAAGAAAAAATTGGCTTTGTTCAATATGCTTACCGAGTGTACTCTATCGGATAAACAATATGCTAGGAATCGATGGATGTATTTAAGCACCGAATCTTTGAGTTCATGGTCTTTCGAGTGGCTTGGATTGTACCTCGAGGTACTCGTAGACCATTCTTTGAAGATGATTGTGGGTTTGAAATCTGCACTATAGTCACACAAGCTCGATGCATAGTCATTAGATAGTGCATAATCGTTAGTAATAAATCCCATGGCAAGATTAAACTCCGTAATAGATAAATAAAATTGTTTGTTCATCATTTATCTTCAAAATCAACATTAGATAGTGCATGCTCGTTAGTAATAACATTAGGAGCATCAAAATCAACATCTCATTTATCTTCAAACTCAATGGTTGTATAAAATTCCCACAACAATTTGGCATAAACCGGAAAGGTAATAGTTATGTAGTTCATCCAACCGATTGCACGAAAGTAATTTCTTACTTTCTCTACTAATCCAAGAGTAGAAAGAGTTTCAAGATGAATGTACTTACAACTTTGGATTGTTCTCCTTTGTATGTCGACTAACCTTTTCTTGTGTTTTGAAGAGGTGAATGTGAGGTTTTCGGCATTGGGGGCTTCGGTTGGAGGAGGCGGTACACGATGGCGGTTGCGGGTGCGAGAGGACGAGGCGCGAACCAGCGGCTGCTCGTGCGGTTCTTCGACTTGCGGCGGTGATTGCGACTATTTGTTGAGGATTCTTCCTTCATCCCTCATTGCTTGAATCTTTGTTCTTGGCATGCTTCTATAGTTTCTTGGAGAGAACTTCTGTGGTGTTTTGAAAAACTTTTAAGAAAAGAGAAATAGAAAACCTATTTCTTGTAGGTCAAGAACTAGGGTGGATATGTGAAAGATGATATATGATGAAAGTGGATGGGAGTTTCTCTTTTAAAAAGATTCTCAAATTCTTGGAAAAAAAGAAAGGTAAAAGATGAAAAGTTTTGATTGGAGTGAAAGACTTAAAGTAGATATGCTTTTAAGAAATGTAAATCTTTCCTTCCCTAAACCCCAAGATTTTCGGCATATTCCTTGTGAAAGGAAGAGCCATTTTTTATATATTTTTTTAACTTTCATGAAACTTTTGAAGTGTGGCCACGTCTTATTTTCATGAAACTTTTGAAGCTTTTTCTGAAACTTTTGAAGTGTGACCACGCCTTATTTTCAGAGTGTTTCTGCTTGGAGCTTTTTCTTAAGGCGTGACCACGCCTTATTTCCTAAGTGCTACCCCTATACCTATAAACAAAGAAAAACATAAAAACTCATAAAAACAAATTTATTGATGGAAATAAAAAAAGGAAATAAACTAAAATAAACTAAGAATAAAATCATGGGTTGCCTCCCAAGAAGTGCTTTTCTTTACCGTCTTTGGCTAGACGTAACTCTCTTTATTCCTCATATATTGGTTCTTCCAATTCGGTCGTTTCTTCATTCTTTTCAACGAATCCCTCGTAAAAGGGTTTCAATTGATGTCTGTTCACTTTGAAAACCGTGTTGGTGTGTGTATCTCGAATCTCAACTGCACCATTAAGAAAAAACATTGGGGACAACAAAAGGTCCTTCCCATCTAGATTTTAATTTTCCTGGAAATAATCACAATCGATATTTGTAAAGTAAAACTTTTTGCCCAATTGTAAAATTTTTTCTGAAAATCATTTGATCATGGAAGGCCTTTGTTTTCACTTTGTAGATAGTTGCATTGTTGTAGGCATCGTTGCAAATTTCCTCAAGTTCTTGCAATTGCAACTTCTTATGTTTACTAGCTTCATTGATGTTCATGTTGAATCGCTTGATCGCCCAAAAAGCTTGATGCTCCAATTCAACGGGTAGGTGGCACACCTTTCCATAGATAACCCAGTAAGGGGACATTCCTATGGGAGTTTTATAGGCTGTCCGATATGCCCACAAGGCATCATTGAGGCGTAGGCTCCAATCTCGACGTGTTGGGTTGACGATCTTTTCTAATATGGATATGATTTCTCTATTAGAGACTTCGACCTGACCGTTTGTTTGCGGATGATATGCATTCGAGACTCGGTGCACCACGTTGTACCTCTTTAGTAAGTTCTTCATAACCTTGTTGCAGAAATGCATTCCTTGATCACTTATGATGGCCATTAGTGTCCCAAACCTAGAGAAGGTATTAGTCCTACAAAATCCACAACAACTTTTGAATCATCAGTTCGGGTAGCTCTAGCTTCTACCCACTTCGATACATAATCAACAGGACAAAAGTATATATGTATTATTGAATGAAGGAGGAAAAGGACCCATGAAATCTATGCCCTAAACATCAAAGATTTCACAAAATAAAATTGGTGTTTGTGGCATTTGATTTCGGTGTCCTACCTTACCCATCCTTTGGCATCTCTCACAATTTTTGTAGAACATGTATGCATTTCAGAATAAGGTTGGCCAATAAAATCCACTCTCTAGTACCTTGTGAGTCGTCCTTTTTTAAGCGAAGTTCCCTCCACAATTGTCCATGTGGCAAAATTGGAGGATTGACTGAGCTTCATTTTGATGAACGCATCGGCATATTATTTGATCATCTCATATCTTCCATAGGTACGGGTCGTCCCATATATAGTACTTGGCATCACTTTTTATTTTATCTCTTTCCACCTTAGACAAGTGATGTGGAAATGTCATCGTCACTAGGTAATTTGTGATGTCGGCATACCATGGGATGATGTCCTTGAATGCTTGGAGGTGTTCTTGGTTTGGTCCACTATCAAGGTCTTTGATGGTTTCCTTCATCAGAGGGTTAGTAACATCTAAAGCAAACAATGATCATGTATCTTCATTATATTTCAGGACATCATATATATTAAATTTTATGACCTTTCCATCAAATTCCATAGTAAGAACTCCATCATGCACATTAATATTTGTTCTAGATGTTTTCAAGAAAGGTCTACCTAACAAAATTAGATTAGGTTTAGATGAATCATTTTTCCTCCATATCTAAAACATAAAAATCAACGAGAAATATAAGTCCATTGACTTGCACCAAAACATCCTCCAAGACTCCTTTCGAATAGGCATTCGACCTTTTGGCAAGTTGTATGATTACACATGTATCTTTAAGAGGACCCATATTGTTAGCACAATATATAGAATATGGCATAACATTAATAGATGCTCCTAAATCTAACATGCCTTTTTCAATCTTGATGCTACCGATTTGACAAAGGATAGTGAACATACATGGATCCTTGCATTTTTCAGGGAGTTTCCATTTAAGCATGGCAGACACATTCTCACCCATTCTTACCTTTTCGTTACCATTCAACTTCCTCTTGTTTGTGCACAATTCTTTGAGAAATTTTGCATAGCAAGAGATTTGTCTTATAGAATCAATCAATAGAATATTTACCTCGACTTTGCGGAATGTCTCAAGAATTACTTTCTCTTGCTCATCTTTCTTGGTCTTAGAGAACCTTTGAGGAAAAGGTGGTTGAACAATGATAGGTTGGGTTACCTTGCTTGTGTCGACATCTTCCTTCTCTTGCTCGGGCTTGTTCGATTTTTCATCTTTTTTGGGAGATGTCGACACAAGCAAGTTAACCCGACCTATCTTTGTTTAACCACCTTTTCCTCAAAGGTTCTCTAAGACCAAGAAAGATGAGCAAGAGAAAGAAATTCTTGAGACATTCTGCAAAGTCGAGGTAAATATTCCATTGATTGATGCTATAAGAAAAATCCATCGCTATGCAAAATTTCTCAAAGAATTATGCACAAACAAGAAGAATTTGAATGGTAACGAAAAGGTAAGAATAGGTGAGAATGTGCTCGTCATGCTTAAACGAAAACTCCCTGAAAAATGGAAGGATCTAAGTATGTTCACTATCCCTTGTCAAATCGGTAGCATCAAGATTGAAAAAGCCATGTTAGATTTAGGAGCATCTATTAATGTTATGCCATATTCTATATATTGTGCTAACAATATGGGTTCTCTTAAAGATACAGGTGTGATCATACAACTTGCCGATAGGTCGAATGTCTATCCGAAAGGAGTCTTGGAGGATGTTTTGGTGCAAGTCAATGGACTTATATTTCCCGCTAATTTGTATGTTTTAGATATGGAGGAAAATGATTCATCTAAACCTAATCTAATTTTGTTAGGTAGACCTTTCATGAAAACATAAAAAACAAATATTAATGTACATCATGATAAACTTACAATGGAATTTGATGGTGAATTTGTAGAATTTAATATCTATGATGCATGAAATATCTAGAAGATGTATCATCATTATTTGTTTTAGATGTCACTGAGCCTTTAATACAGGAAACCTTCCAAAATCTTGAAAATGATGTTTATGATGACAGTTAGGAAACACAAACATCCATGAAGCAAGAAGAAGAATTTATGGCAATATCAATTGATGAACCTGATAATATTTTACCTTCAATCTTGCAGGCACTAAAACTTAAACTGAAGAGCTTACCGAGCCATTTGAAGTACGCCTACCTAGGTCCAGAAGAAACGCTACTGGTGATCATGTCTAGTAAACTGAGCAAGAAAGAGGAGGCGAGACTACTATAATTGCTTGGGGATCACAAACTGACCATAGGATGGACGATTGTCGACATACAAGGGTTAAGCCCTTCCTTGTGCATGAATCGAATATTACTAGAAGGAGAGAGCAAGCCCTCACGGCAAGCCCAAAGAAGATTGAATCCACCCATGATGGACGTAGTGAAAGAAGAAATTGTGAAACTACTCAAGGCGGGAGTAATATTTCCCATATTGGATAGTAAATGGATAAGTCCAATTCACGTGGTCCCAAAGAAAACTGACATTACAGTAGTTGAAAACCAAGATGGCGACATGGTCCCCACTAGAGTTCAAAACGAATGGAGGGTATGCATTGATTATAGAGAGTTGAATAAAGCAACAAGAAAGGACCACTTTCCTCTCTCGTTTATCGACCAAATGCTTGAACGATTAGCGGGTATGTCCCATTATTGCTGTTTAGATGGATATTCGGGTTTTCACAAAATACCTATCACCCTAGATGACCAAGAAAAGATGACTTCCCATGCCCATTCGGAACCTTTGCATATCGACGCGTGCCATTCAGATTGTGCAATGCTCCGGCTACTTTTCAGAGATGCATGATGAGTATCTTTTCTGATTATGTTGAAAATATCATTGAAGTTTTTATGGATGATTTTACCGTCTATGGAAATTCCTAGATGCATGCTTGGGTAATCTTGAAAAAAATCTTGAAAAGATGTATAGAAACCAACCTAGTGCTCAACTATGAAAAATGTCACTTCATAGTTGATCAAGGAATTATCTTAGGGCACATTGTATCATCTAGAGGGATCGAAGTAGAGACATCTAAGATAGATATTATTACTTCATTACCCTACCCCACAAATGTGCGGGAAGTTCCTGCTTTTCTTGGTCATACAGGTTTCTATAGGTGTTTCATCAAAGACTTTTCAAAGATCTCAATACCGCTTTGCAAGCTTCTTCAAAAAGAGGTGGAGTTCAATTTTGATGAACAATGCAAGCAAGCATTCAACATATTAAGAGAAGCTTTAACCATCGCACCGATAATCAAGCCACCAAATTGGAACTATCCATTCGAGATAATATGTGACGCAAGCGACCATACGGTTGGGGCACTATTGGTACAATAAATAGACAAATCCTCACATGTGATCACCTACGCCTCAAAGACGTTAGAAGCGCCCAAGCCAACTATTCGAACACCGAGAAAGAGTTATGGTCGTGATCTTTGCACTTGATAAATTCCAGTCCTACCTATTAGGTGTAAAAGTCATTGTGTACACCGATCACGCAGCCCTGAAATACTTATTCACGAAGAAAGACTCAAAACCTTGACTCATGAGATGGATCTTGCTCATCGAAGGCTTTGATCTAGAAATTCATGACAAGAAGGGAACCGAGAATTCAGTGGCCAACCATCTAAGTCGAATCCCCAAAAACGACGACCCTAGTCCAATCAAAAAAGAATTTCTCGACGAACAAATTTTTGTAATGGATTGAAGGAGTTACGTCTAGCCAAAGACGTTAAAGAAAAGCGCTTCTTGGGAGGCAACACATGATTTTATTCTTAGTTTATTTTAGTTTATTTCCTCTTTTTTTATTTTCATCAATAAATTTATTTTTATGAATTTTTATGTTTTTCTTTGTTTTTAGGTACAAGGGTAGCATTCAGGAAATAAGGTGTGGTCACGCCTTAAGAAAAAGCTCCAGGCAGAAACGCTCTGAAAATAAGGCGTGGTCACGCTTCGAAAATTACATGAAATATTTTTTGGAGAGAATTTTACGAAAGGTGGGAAAGTTAAAAAAGGTAAAAAAAAATTGGCTCTTCCTTTCACAAGAAATATACCGAAAATCTAGGGGTTTAGGGAAGGAAAGATTTACTTTTCTTAAAAGCATATCTACTTTAAGTCTTTCACTCCAATCAAAATTTTTCATCTTTTACCTTTCTTCTTTTCCAAGAATTTGAGAATCTTTTTAAAAGAGAAACTCCCATCCACTTTCATCCTATATCATCTTTCACATATCCACCCTACTTCTTGACCTACAAGAAATAGGTTTTTCTATTTCTCTTTTCTTAAAAGTTTTTCAAAACACCAAAGATGTTCTCTCCAAGAAACCATTGAAGCATGCCAAGAACAAAGAGTCAAGCAATGAGGGATGAAGGAAGAATCCTCCACCAACAGCCACAACCGCCGCCGCCGGTCGAAGAACCGCCCGAGCAGCCGCCAGTTCACGCCTCCTCTTCTCGCACCCGCAACCACCGCCGTGCGCCGCCTCCTCTAACCGAATCCCCCAATGCCTACAACCTCACCTTCACCTCTTCAAAACACAAGAAAAGGTTAGTCGACACACAAAGGAGAACAATCCAAGGTTGTAAGTACATTCATCTTGAAACTCTTTCTGCTCTTAGATTATTAGAGAAAGTAAGAAATTACTTTCGCGCAATCGGTTGGATGAACTACATGACTATTACCTTTCTGGTTTATGCCAAATTGTTGTGGGAATTTTATGCTACCTTTGAGTTTGAAGATAAATGAGATGTTGATTTTGATGCTCCTAATGTTATTAAATTTCGTTTGATGAACAAACAATTTTCTTTATCTATTACGAAGTTTAATCTTGCCATGGGCTTTATTACTAACAATTATGCACTATCTAATGACTATGCATCGAGCTTGTGTGACTATAGTACAGATTTCAAACCCACAACCATCTTCAAAGAATGGTTGATGAGTACCTCGAGGTACAATCCAAGCCACTCGAAAGACCATGAACTCAAAGATCCGGTGCTTAAATACATACATCGATTCCTAGCATATTCTTTCTCCGGTAGAGTATACTCGACAAGCATATTGAACAAAGCTGAATTTTTCTTTTTTGGTGCATGATAAAAGGGAGAAAAGTAAACATTGGTTATTAGTTTGCACAACAACTTGCCGCCGTAGAAAATCGGAAGAGTAAACCCTTGATCCTTGGTTCTTATATTTGTCATTTAGCTTTCAAAGAAGGCTTGCTTGCCCCAAATACTAACTTGCAGGTTGTAAGACAAATGGAACCAATCGACATCTCTTTCTTGAAAACCATGAATACGCTCGATACGGATGCAAGCGAGAATCTAGTCATGAAGTCACCTTGTGGAACCACAGAAGAAGCCTCATCTTTGTAAACCATGACCACCGACCAACGTCTTGCTCGCTTGAAGTATCAAATACTATGAGTAGAGGCGAACCAAAGGGCATTATTCGAGCACTCGGAGTTTGACCCACCACACCCCTAAATCATCGCATGCCGCATGAGGGAGCACTCTTTTCCCTTATCTTTTTACTTACTTTCTTTTATTTTCTGCATGTAGGTTAAATAACATTGGGGACAATGTTAGGTTTAAGTGTGTGGGGGGAGATTATTTTGATATGCTTAACTTGGGATATATTGTGTGAAATTGCATGCTTCTTGATGACTTTAATATTACTTTCACATGATTTTTTTCTTGATCTTGACATGTTGAGATTTTTGAGAAAATTGAATCCTTAGGTATAGATGAGATTGATATGGGAAGTAAAACATGATTGATTTGATCTTGTTAGACTTGCAAATCGTTTCTCATATTAATTGATTAGTTAGTTGGATGGATAAAATTGAACACAACAAACCAATTTGTGAGATTTGAGCCTTAACAAGCATATAACTTTTGTGCTTTATATTTTTCTTCATTGAGTGATTGTCAAGCATGATTGGATTTCTTCTAGAACTTGTGATGTTATTCATGTCGAGACCACATTGTATGATTGAATTACTTGAGATGATTAAGGCACTTAGGTATGAACCTTGAGCCAAAAAGCCTACCTTGGTAATCATGACCATTAGAGAACCACTTTTGAGCCTAAGCCTTTTGTTTGGAAATTAACCACATTACAAGCCTAATTCCTTTTTGTTGATTTCCCCTAATTTGCACCTGAATTTGGAGAACTACACATTTTTATTACTTGAAAAAGAGAAAATCGAGCAAAAAGAAAAAGGAAATGGAGAAAATCTTGAAAACAATGAAAAGAAAAATCAAAGAAAAAAAATTGTCTTGTTTGTTCAAAAAGAAAATTAAAAAAAGAAAAAAAGTGTGAAAAAGATTGAATCCTTGTTTCTCTCAACATTAAATTGTGCAAAAGCTTGATACAAAAAAGAAAAAGGAGTGTGAAGTTCTTCGATTAAAAGAGCACAAAAGTCCTTTTCATCATACCTTGTCCTAAGCCCCGTTACAACCCATTTAAAAACCTTTTGATCTTGTGATTCATCCTAGCTAAGTGGTGGAGATGTGATATATTTCCAAGCCTATGATAAGTTTCTTTTCATGCTTTGACTTGAGTGTTGTTGCCCCTTAAACACTTTGAGCAATATTGAGTGAATCCTTTGAGAGGGTGTTTGATTTTATTCCATCCTTGACTTCATGATAATTAATTGAGATATTATTTGCCTATGCTAATTTGCAATTATGATTTATTACTTCTCTTATCCTTTCTTTATTACCAAAAGGACCCTCGATCTTGAATTTCAATATGCTTGAGGAAAAGCATAATCTAAGTGTGGGGGTATATGATAAGTCATTATTTTGCATGTTTTTCACATATTAAATCCTATGTTTTAGCAAAGTAATCTATCTTAAAAGCCTTGATTTGGTTTCTATTTGGTTTTGCAGGTGTTTTGGGGCCTTAATGATGTTTTATACGTAAAAGAGGAGTTTTAGCACCTTTTTGGCATTCATGGAAAATCATTCGCACAAAACCAGAAGCAGTCGTGAAATAAGGCATGACCACGACGCGTCACAGACTTTTTGACTTGGAGGACAAGCAATCCTACTACAAGAAGGACTTCTACTTTTACCATAATCAGAGTAGTCTAAGGTTATTGTATTTAATGTAAAGTCTTCCCCTTATTTTTCCTATAAATTGAGATCATAAGGGTGAAGGGAAGGATATCCAAGAAACCCTAGAGTAGTCGAAACCCTCTCCCTTTTTTCTTCTAGCCGTCGACCACCATGAGTGGCTAAACCCCTATTTTCTAGTCAAGTGTAGTTACAAGGATATTACTTCAAGTTTTTAGTGAGATTTCTTGTTTCCAAATTATCTTCATCCTTATTCAAGTATCTTCATATCTTTTGTGCTTCATCATCATGTGTATGCTGGGTTATACTTATGTATGCAACCAAGTCATGGGTTATTGACACAAGTGGTAAGGAAATTCATGTTAGATTTCCAAAGGTATGAATTCATGTTCTTAATAAGTTAACGGGTTAGTGCTTAGTAAGAATATGTGTTTGGGTCTCTATGATTCTTAATGCTATTTGATATGTTATAATTCTTAGTGGGTTATCTAATGAATTTTAACCTTGATGATAAGAGTTAGTAATTTATAGGTTATTAAATTGCTTTCTATCAATGAAGAGATTTAAGTTATTTGTGGGTTATCATCTAACTTAAAACCAAGCTATTTGAGATTGGTGTTGATTTATCTTTTGTGAAATCTATGATCTAAGTTCTTGATTTAATATTCCGAGTTCTACCTTGACTAGAGTCCCAATTTATATTGAGATCTTCCTTATTACAATTACTTTCTTCAAATCAAATCCAAACCCCCTTTTTACTTTTTATTGCATTTGCTTGGGAATTTAATTTCTTAACCGCTCTCTGTGGGATCGACCCTACTTGCCGCTACTAGAAATCCAAAGAACAAGTAGGTATTATTTTTTGACGGATTCAACACCCATCAGTACTGCCTGGTCAATTTGCTCGGGAAAGGTGAAATTGAGTTCGAGTAGTTGGAAAATTGTGGGAAATGGACTAGTAGGTCCCTAATAAGGTATAATGGCTTGTAAAACTAACAAACTAATGTTTCACCCAAAAATACGAGTATGGGTTTAAGGTGTTACTTGTGGCTACTGATGTTTCACCTCAGGTATAATGGCTTATTTTATGAGAATCATGAATTGTGGTAGAGTAGAAATGTACCACTGAGCTTTGTAAGCTCAGCGTTTGAAATCATTGTTTCCGTTTGCAAGTTAGTAGGTTCATCGTGGCCATAGAGCACATCGAGAAGGGATTTCCCAGCACCGCATCGCTTCAGTGTACAATACTTGATTTTTAGTTTTAGGCTATTGTATTCATAGGACCTTACAAATGTTGAGTCTATAAACTCTATTTACTTTACTATTTTGATATACGGTGTTTTTAAACTTGGAGCTCCTGTTTTGTAAACTTATTTAAAATGCTCATTTAATTATTTGGAACTATGGATGATTTGATATTTTTGGAAATGGCTAAATCTAGGTTTAAATTAGAAATTTTGATGGGTCGAACTTTGGGTAACCCGAATGTAGTACTTCGGATCGGGATCGTGATTAAGGTGTCATAGTACGTGGATAAAAATAATGATAATTCATTTCAACTTATTTCTTTTACCAGCTACTTATTTTCTCCCCATAATGTTGGGAAAACCGATTCATTAAAATGACGGTCAGCAAATCGAGCTATAAATAAATTCCTCATCAAAGGCTCGAGATGTTTAATTATCTTGGAGAATTTGAATCTGACATATATTCCCCAACCTCTTTTAAGGACTCATCTTTGTGCGTTGTGGTGGAGAAATTAGAACATATATCGCACTCCTAAAAATTCTAAGATAGAAAATATTTGGTTCCTGACCAAAAACCATTTGTAATGAGGAAACTTATGATAATTTGTTGGCTTGATGCGAATTAATGATGCTGCATGTAAAATGGCATGTCCCTAAACAGAAATAAGAAGTTTTGACTTCATCAATAATGATCTTGCAATTAATTGAAGTCGTTTAATAAATGATTCCTCAAGACCATTTTGTGTATGAACATAAGCTACATGATGTTCAACACTTATTCCAATTGACAAGCAAAATCATCAAAATCTTGAGAAGTAAATTCACTAGCATTATCAAAACGAATTTTCTAAAAAATGTTCTCGCAATTTTATCAACTGAGCTAGTAACCTAGCAAATAGAAAGTTGCAGGTTGATAAGAAGGATACATATGACCATCTAGTTAGTGCATCAATTAAAATTGTAAAATATGTAGATGGTCTGTAAGAAGGGTGTATGGGTTCACTTACATCACCCTGTATCTGTTTTAGAAAATTAATAAATTTATAATCTATATTATCTAGTGATAGTCGAACAATTAGTTTGCTTTGAGAGCAAACATCACATAAAAATATTACTTTGAAAAATCTGTCAGTTCTTCAATGAATGACCACGTGAAGTGTCAATAATTCTTGGCATCATAATTGAGCCAGGATGGCCTAACTGGTCATGCCAAATAATAAAATTATCAGTAAACTTCTGGTTTACAATAACATAAGCTTCAATTTGTACTAATTCTTATGTAAAACAATTCGGATGACAGTGCATGTAATTTTGTCAAGATTTTCTTATTACTTTGGGTTATACTAGTAATATAGAGATAGTTAACATCCCCTTAACTAATAGTCTCAATATAATGTCTATTTCTGCGAATATCATTAAAATTCAATAAGTCATTTTGTGACTTTGACGAGTATAAAGCATTGTGAATATGAAATTGAGTCCTATTTAGAAATAACATATTCGCTCTTCTAGATCCTCCTATGATATTAGTACTTCCGGATATAGTACTCACATTATTCCATTGCATTGTTAAATGGGAAAATATGCACAGTTATGCACATTTGAATATGTGCTTTTGTAAAGTGCTCATTAGTCTTATATTTTATATGCATTCCATCTCATATTGTTGATGTTCTTAAGTATATTTTAGGTATATTTAGGTTCATGTATTGCATATTTATAGTATTCTTTACTTTGCCATGATTTTATTGATTATCTTCTATTTGGTAAGAAAAAGATGTTGTTTTAGTTTAGTTTCCATTTCAGGGCTAGGACTTTTTAGGAGGAGGACAGGCCAAAGGAGAGGATGCAGAGGCAACAGACCAAGGAGCTGTACTGATGTAGTTCCAAGCAGAGAAAGCCACTGCTGAGTACATGCCGCCCAGGGCAGCTAGCTGAGGAATTGGAGAATTGGAGTGCGATCTGTAGAGCAGAAAATCCTGATTCTAACGATGCCATCCACTCAATTTTTTGATGCCTGGAACTGCAGACAGAGCCGCTGAAGGGAGGAAATTGAGATAACTTGCGGTACAAGGCAACAAGAAGGAAGTCCATATTTAACTCAAAGAAGTCGGAATTAAAGGTTGCATTTAATGCAAAAGCTACTTTGAAGACTTCTACTCCAAGGAGGACTTGACCTAGCTAATGCCTATATATACTTGACATATTTTGTAATTGAAAAACAACTGAGGTTTTCCCTAAGGCATAGTTTAAGTTTTCTTCCCGCCATTATGTTCTAAATTCTTTCTTGGGTTTGGGTTATGTTGTAAACTAGTGTGAGACAGTAGTTGTTTAGGTATTAAGTTTGTTTTTGCAATAAAACTTTCAAGGTTTGCTTATTCCACGCTCTTCATAGTTTTCAATTAAGTTCAAAAGTTTAGTTGTTAACTATCTATTTGTTCGGTATCGAGAGAGTCGAACTCACGAAAGGGATAAGTATGGTCCTCATCCTAATCAGGTGTGATCAATTCAGCCTAGACATAGGTACGAGTTTAAGGCGGCTAAAAGAGGACGAACCAAGGTTGTTGTCTTTGCAAGATTCACATCGTGACGGGTATCATCTGCAGTGGGCAACAACAGTATTTTGACTTAGACATAAGCATGATCAATATCGAAGCATTCTGCCGAACCTTGAAGGTCTGTCGTGTTTACCGCCGAGCCAATCATCCGTTCCACTACCGAGGCAGCGAAAGCGTTGAAGCAACCAACCTGCCATCCTCCACCGGGGCAGCAAAGTCTGTCAGCGCAAAGCAACTTAACCTATTCAACGCAGTTTCACACTAGGGAGCAGCATAATCTTACCTAGCCTAACACCCTGATCTTTTCTTCAATTACTTGTGCTTTATTTACTTTTAATTCTTTTATAAACTAAACTTACTTGTGCCTTTAATTTTCTTCATGCAGGAATTAAAATTCGAGTAAGCTGTCCAATCCCTGTGGGAGACGATATCTTTTACACTATAACTTGATAGGAGTGTGCACTTGCGCTCATATTTAGAGAACACCTAAACGCTCGACAAGTTTTGGTGCCATTGTCGGGGATTGGCAACAGTAAATTCGTTTTATATTTCTGCACTTTTATTTTAATTTGCATTTAGTTTTTAGTTTTTATTATATTAAAAAAATTACAGTTTCCTTTGCTAGTGCATGATCGGAGCAAATCCAAAGGGCGAAATCATTTTCTTTGACGACATCGAACGAAGAGCAAGAGAACTTAAGAAAGAAGTCAAAGAAGCCCTAGGAAAAGCAAAGGAAGAGGAGAGAAAGCAAAAGTAACAATGGTTAACGGCCAAGACGATAACCTTGACAACAATGCCCGTATCGGCAGGGATGGGCAGCAAGATCTGCTGCCCAGACAGCAGCAAGTCCCACCTAGACAGCAACCCCCAATTCCACCCAGGCAACAACAGTATGTACGAACCATCAAGGACTACTTGGAGCATGACTTCAGGGGATTTGACCCAACTGTTGCAGAGCCTGAAATCGAGGCAGACCATTTTGAGTTAAAGCAGTGGTTGAACAACCAGCCGGCAGGTTCATTCAGCACATAGACGGAGTTGTGCAAAGACTTGTTGGATCGTTTCAGCCCATCAAATGTCACAGACTGGCTACGAAACGAGATAATAGCTTTCCGACAAGGGGATGACGAGTCAATGTATAAAGTATGGGAGCGGTACCAACAGGTGCTCAATAACTGCCCGCTTCATGGTTTTCTGGCTTAGATGCATGTGTCAATGTTTTACAATATCGTGAACTACCCAACTTGAATGATGCTCGACGCGTCCGCCAACGGGATAATCCTCGATAGACCACCCGAGGAGGCACTACAAATCTTGAACAATATTGCAAAAAATGATGACAAGTTCCCTACAGGAAGGACCGAGCTGGTGATGAATATGGCCAAAGGATAGACATATGAGGTAGAGGCCACATAATCTGTTAATGCCCGCTTGGATAAACTGACCAAGCTGGTGATGAATATTACCAAAGGAAAGACATATGAGGCCAAGACTGTGGAGCCTTTTGCGATGAGTGTGGGGGCAACCATGATTCCTCTTAATACAGTGAATCTGTGAACTTCATAGGGGCCTATGAGAGGAATAGCAGGCCCAACCCCAACACTTACAACCCTGGCTGGAAGAAACATCTGAACTTCTCCTGAAGTAATCCAAACACAGCTGCCAACCCAACTCAGCAACCAGGAGAATACCAACAGAATCTATCCAGACAGCCACCTCAGTAGCAACAGAATACGAGCAATAACTCACTCGAAAACACTTTACATACTTTTATGTCTAGAACCAGTGATTTTATTGTTCGTACTAATAAATTTATTAATAAGACTGAGTCGTTTATAGACAGGACTGAGATGAGGACGAACAATCAAGAGGCTGCGATAAAGAACCTAGAGACCCAGTTTGGGCAATTCACGGAGATCATAAGCAACAGAACAAAGGGTGCAGCGTCTAGCAGCACAGAGGTAGCAGCTAAACCCACTTATGAACAGCGCAAAGCCATATCAACCAGAAGTGGGAAACAATTGGATGAACCCAAAATGAAAAAGATAGTGGATGAACAGGTAGCACAAAAAGAATTGTCTGCCGCGACAACATCAATACCAGCTGCCCCGACAGATGAGACTGACAGCAGCCTTGAGGTAGATGATCCTCCACAGATCAAGTTCCCATGCAAAGAGCGTATAGATGACATCCGTCTGCCGCCACCTTTCCCTCAGAAGCTTAAGCAACAGAAGTATGAGCACCTGTTTTGGAAATTCCTAGATATTCTAAAACATGTGCACATAAATATCCCTCTCATCGAAGCCATCCAGAACATGCCCAATTATGCAAAATACTAAGGGACATAGTTTCTAAGAGAAAGAGAATTGGGGAGCTCGAAACCGTAGCTGTGACAAAGGAGTCCATGGCTATGCTGCACAACAAGCTGCCGCCAAAGCAAAAAGATCCAGGCAGTTTCGTTATACCATGCAAAATCGGTAGTAACCATGCAACGAAAGCCTTGTGCGACTTAGGAGCCAGCATTAACCTGATGCCTAAGGCAGTTTTCGACAAGCTAGGTATTGGCAATCCAAACCTACCTCCATTATGCTGAAACTTGCTGATCACTCTTTCCTACAACCGGAGGGTAAGATCGAAGACATCTTGGTTCGCGTGGGCAACCTTATTTTTCCAGCAGACTTCCTCATCTTAGACTGTGAGACAGATAAAAATGCCCATATCATCCTTGGGCGACCATTCTTGGCCACGGCCAGAACATTAGTAGACGTGGATCATGGGGAGCTGATCATGAGGGTCGACAATCAGAGCATTAAGCTAAATGTTTTACAACCCTCAGAAAAGGAAAAATTATAATCCCCAGATGCACAGGTTTCTAATATCAACACTGAAACATGGCAAGACATCAACTGTAATGGCAGACCAAAGGGCAGACTAAAAGACCCAACAGCACACTACCTTACAGAACAGGAGGACTCCTAGAAGGGAAAGATAAGAAAAACCACCTCAGGAAGTGGTTATGTCTGGGAGATGCACCCTAATGCACTCCCAACATAACTTAATTGATTTCATCTTTTATTTTCTTTATTTTTATGTTTTAGGAATAGAATTTAATTTATTTCAATTTATTTTCTTTCTTTTAGGATTAGATTTTAAATTAAGTTAAATTTATTCTTCACATTTTTATTTTTTAGAATTAATTTTCAGTATTTAATTATTTTTATTTTCATTTTTATTTCATGTTTTAGGAATAAAAGAGCTGGATCAAGAAGAAGGCCCAACAAGGAGCCCGCCCACCATTCCCGCCAAGACAACTGAGGGCGGCCCAGCGTAGAAACAACGTAGCGGCTAGTTAACCGCTAACAGCTACCTGCTAACGGCTACAAAAGTAACGGGTAGAAATCCCGTAACATGCGTGAAGCAATCTACCCGTTGGACATTTAATGCCGCCACGACATCTCTCGGCACCATCTATATAAACCCCATTTCTCCCATTCATTTACTTTACTTTCATCTCCTTGTTATCTTATTCTTGAATCCACTACTCTCTTTCTCATTCTCTTATTTTAGTTTCAGATTACAAAAACCGTCTCACACATGGCATCAACGTTACAAGTCAAACCCACCTTCCAAAGGTTTTTCTCCCATGAAGATGCAAAATGGTACCGAACCCAGTTCACAAAGAAAACAATATGGGAGGAACAAGGGTTCCATTACTCCCAGCAGACAGGGGATCTTGGACTTGAGCCTGCCCTGTTCGAGAAAATCCACAGCAAAGATTGGGAAATATTTTCACGACAGCTGGAGGCGGCAAACGTCACGTTGGTCAGAGAATTCTATGCCCACCACCCCCGCCCTGAGCTGTCGTTCGTGTTTGTTCAAGGGGAACCAGTCAAGCTCAACCCGGCAGTAATCAACAGCTTCTATGGGCTCGAGATGGACGGCAACCCACATAAAGAATGGAGCCAGTCACTGATGACTGTCGACTATGACATAATCAAAGCTAGGTTGTGCGAACCCAACACTCCCTGGTTGGCAGACAAACATGATGGCTCAGTGCAACGTCGCCGATTGCTGCCCGAGCCGATGATGTGGAACATTTTTATCAAAAGGCCTCTGCTGCCCACCTCCTATAACTCCACCGTAGACCGGCCGCGACTAGCACTCATCCACTCCATCATGGTGAACATGCCAATAAACGTTAGAGAAATAATCTTCAAGGAGATCCACAACTAATTATAGAAGTCAAAGGGCAGGCTATACTTCCCCTCTCTCATCACAGGCCTATGTGCCAACTTCAACGTTCCCTCAAATCCAAATGATGAGATGACAGCCGCCAAAGAGGGCTGGACAAGAAAGGTCCGCCTGCAGATGATGCATGCCCAAGAGAAAGAACCAATCACGCCGAGCTAGCCCTCTGCCGCCCAGCCAGCTACACCAGCCACCCCAGACAGTACTGAAGCTGCCTCGACCAATGAAGTCATTGCCCTACTGCGCACTCTCATCGACAGCAACAAACAGATAGAGCAGCAGCAATTGACATTCATAAAGTATGTGGGGGAGGTCCAAGAGGCTTTTATGGCCTATCACCTTCAAAAAATTCCCAATAACGGCCCCACCCTGCCCACATTCCCTGCAGATCTAGCCGCCGCAGCCGAGCCCAGAGAAGGAACACCATCAAAAGTAGCTGCCCGTCACGCCGCCTTCCGTCGCCAGATGCTCTCTCCAACACATTACACATCCTACTCTTCCACCTTCGCTTCCAACACGGTGGCAGACACTTCCGAGAGTCATTAACAACATTGCTCTCCAGCCCACACAGCGGAAATGGTGGCCAAAAGCTCCCAGTCCAATGAGGCGGAACCCATGGCGACAGAAGATCCACCGGCAGAATCCATGACAGAAGAAACCAAGAAGAGAAAGCGGTACATCATCTCCACTGAGCCAGAGGAAGAGGAGTCTGAATCTGAACCAGACCAAAGTGCAGCTCTTCGCCCCACTCCTAAGAAAGTCCAGCCGCCGCGGACAGCAAAGATTTCACCTGCCAAGTCTACTGCCAGGACACCTGCCAGTCGCCGCCTAGTCATCCAGTCTTCATCCTCTTTCTCATCTGCCGAGAAGACCCCAACTTCTTCTCAGCCCTCCGCCAACTTCTAGCGTTACTTCTTTTCTTTTCTTTATTTTCTTGCTTATTTTTATGTTTTAATTATCTTCTTTGTATTTCATTTTTCTGTTTTCTTTTGTAATTTATTTTGTGCATTGAGGGCAATGCCCATCTCGAGTTAGGGGGTTAGCACTCATTTTGTTTAGGCATAACTAGGGCATATTAATTTGCATAATGTACTTGCCTTAAAAAATTAATCGAAAAAGAAAAATTTTGTTAGAACTTGTGCATATGATAGGATAGCCGACTCTAAATTTTTGCACCAATTAAAAAGACCTTAAATTTGGGGAAAGCATGGAGTAAACTTAGAATTTTTCTATTAATGCCAAAAATTAAAAACACTACTGTTACTTGCTGAATTTGTTAGAATTTTTGGTAAACAGTGCATGCTTGAATTATTTGCAAAATTCTAACAATGGTTGCAGGAAGTTGTCGCAGCATGCAACAAACAGAAAAAGAACAGCAATGCCACGACAGGAAAGAAATTTTTATGCTGTCTTTCCCTAGAGGTGCTCGAAACTAGCTCTAGGAAGAATCATGTGCAAGGACACTCTGCTGCTATCAAAGTCCATGAATCTAAAAATCCTTGAAGAGACGGACAAATTAGCATGAGTGAATGAAAGTCTACACGGGATGACTCTACTCAATGGGTTCGGGGTTTTGTAGTTTGCTCCTATCTTAATTTCAGACCTAGAGAGTTGTTGTGATGAGATGAAGCCCTTATTGGCCTGATTAAATAAATGTGCTTACTTATGATGCCTCGACAGCAACCTTATATACCATGACAACATCTTTGTTTACTTAGAATGTTCTTCAGATTCAGCTTGTACACAGTTTTTGCACACACTGCACTGGAAATATAGTTTAATTCTAAGTTACTTTATGCTCTTCTCCCTTCACTAATATAATGTAGGTGTCACAGCCTTGAGGTGCTAAATCAAGTTTAAAACAGAATTTTCTTTCTGATTAGTTTAAAGGGCAAGTTTGTTTAGGTTTGCATTGCTTGAGGACAAGCAATAGTTCGAGTTTGGGGGTGTGTAAAGTGCTCATTAGTCCTATATTTTTATATGCATTCCATCTCATATTATTGTTGTTTTTAAGTACATTTTAGGCATATTTAGGTTCATGCATTGCATATTTACAGTATTCTTTACTTTGCCATGATTTTATTGATTATCTTCTATTTGGTAAGAAAAAGATGATGTTTTAGTTTAGTTTCCATTTCAGGGCTAAGAGTTGTTAGGAGGAGGACAGACTAGAGGAGAGGATGCAGAGGCAGCAGACCAGGGAGTTGTACTGATGCAGTTCCAAGCAGAGAAAGTCGCTGCTGAGTACTTGTCACCGTCGTACCTGCCGCCCAAGACAGCTAGTTGAGGAATTGGAGAATTGGAGTGCGATCTGTAGAGCAGAAAATCCTGATTCTAACGATGCCATCCACTCAACTTTCTGACGCATGGAACAGCTGACAGAGCCGCCGAAGGAGGAAATCGAGATAACTTGTGGTATAAGGCAACGAGAAGGAAGTCCACATTCAACTCAAAGAAGTCATAATTAAAGGTTACATTTAGTGCAAAAGCTACTTTGAAGACTTCTACTCTAATGAGGACTTGACCTAGCTAATGCCTATATATACTTGAGATGTTTTGTAATTGAAAAACAACTGAGGTTTTTCCTTAGGCATAGTTTAGGTTTTCTTGCCGCCATTATGTTCTAAATTCTTTATTGGGTTTGGGTTATGTTGTAAACTAGTGTGAGAATGGTTGTTTAGGTATTAAGTTTGTTTTTGCAATAAAACTTTCAAGGTTTGCTTATTCCATGCTCTTTATAGTTTTCAATTAAGTTCGAAAGATTAGTTGTTAACTATCTATTTGTTCAGTATCGAGAGAGTCGAACTCACGAAAGGAATAAGTACGGTCCTCATCCTAATCAGGTGTTGATCAATTCGGCCTAGACATAGGTACGAGTTTAAGGCGGCTAAAAGAGGTGGAACCAAGGTTGTTGTCTTTGCAAGATTCACGCCGTGACAGCTATCATCTACAATGGGCAACAACAGTATTCTGACTTAGACATAAGCAAGATCAATATCGAAACGTTCTGCCGAACGTTGAAGGTCTGCCGAGTTTGCCGCCGAACCAATCGTTCGTTCCACTGCCAAGGCAGCGAAAGCGTCGAAGCAGCCAACCTATCATCCTCCACCAAGGCAGCAAAGTCTGGCAGCGCAAAGCAACTTAACCTATTCAACGCAGTTTCACACTAGGGAGCAGCATAATCTGGCCCAGCCTATCACCCTGATCTTTTCTTCAATTATTGTGTTTTATTTACTTTTAATTCTTTTATAAACTAAACTTACTTGTGCATTTAATTTTCTTCGTGCAGGAATTACAATTCGAGTAAGCTGTCCAATCCCTGTGGGAAACGATACCTTTTATACTATAACTTGACAAGAGTGTGCACTTGCGCTCATATTTAGAGAACACCTAAACGCTCTACAGCTTTGTTCCATTCACTTCAAGGAATGAAAAAGATTAAATATAGCACATATCAAATCAATTATCTATCAAATATAATGTCTCAAGAATTTTTACTCTTCCGGAGCATTGATATTTGAGTACTCAGAGATATAGTACTCACATTTTTTCCTTGCATTTAAATGGGGAAAATATTTATTATGCTTAAGTATAGTATGAGTGCTTGTAGTGTCTGCTAAGCATAAATTGTCACAATTTATTGCATATTTTATTCTGGAAGTAATCATATTCTTCAAAGGATAATAAATAAACATTTAAAATATTTATTTGTATATAATATAAAACGTAAATAAATAATATGTAAAACAAATTGACATAAAGAAAAATAAATTAAAATATCAATTATTCCTTTTAGAGGTTATAAAGAAATAAAATAAAAAAGATGAATTATTCCCTTCGGAGGCTATAAGAAAATCAACAACATCCAAGTGAGTTGGACTAATAACGTCATAAATATTTTCGCCATTTTTGTAAACAAAATTAGTTTATATTTTCTTTCTTTTATCATTCATGATTGTGAATAAAGGCCTATAATGCTTCAGCGTTTGACAAGTACAAGACCAACGGTTTATATCATAGCATTGATAACATAAAAATTTTAATATGATCTCTATCACTCTTCTCATCCTTATAATCCACTTGTGGTGGGTATAATTATTCTTAAAATAATAATCTTGTTCATGCCTATGTTCAATGTCTCAATCCTGACCACAATTGCTAATGTAGCATTTATTCTTTCCATTGTAAAATATCGTATTCACCTCAAGGAATGGAGCAGAACCAATAGGTCTTTAAAACTTTTTCCATGATATTGTGTCTGCAGAACAACATTGTTTGCGTGAAAAGCGGAGTATGTTTTCCTAACATATCCTCATCGGTGATACTCTAACCATAAATTTTCAATTTAATTTGAAACATTCACATAGCTGAGTTTTATTCGCTAACAATATAGTGAATTATCATGTTTGCATTCACTACAGGGAATGAAACAAATCCAATAATCGTATGGAATAAACATCATCTTGCATTCACTTCAGGGAATGTCTTCCATAAAAATTCTTGGATCAAGACGAATTTTCGTAACTTGAACTTGGGAAAGTCTATATTCAAGTTTTTCAACGCAAAAGAATAATTGATCAACCAATATATATAATACTTACCAGACTTAAAAATCAAGACATCAAGTAAAGAACTTATAGGTATCGAATTTAACTTTAGCCTTTTTCTTTTGATTGGAATTTTCAATCCAGTAAAGAATCGCACTAAAACATGGTTCATTCTCTGTCAATCATGAAACAATCACACACCTTTTCATCAAGATGTTAAATGAACCTTAAAAAAATTAAAACACGAAATTCATACAAATTTTAGTAAAAACTAATCTCAAATATATATATATATATATATATATATATATATATATATATATATATATATATAGCAATAGTAAATGAAAAAAAATTGTCGAGGTGCATCTAGCCTGGGAAACTCGAAAAACATCACTGTCAAGTGGCATATCCAATCCTTCACTTTCTTCATTTTCCTTAAAGTAGTGGTTGATCTTTCAATCACCATAATTTTTAAACTAAGTTGACCCGTAAGTTTCGTTGAAGGCTCGATATTTTTTCCTAAAGTTATATATGTAAACTCGGTGCAAAAAAGTTGTTATTGAATATTAGAACGAAATAATAATAATAAAATAATATATGCAAATACATTGACCTTAATATAAGAGTGATTAACCAACCACTATATCGATATATAAATAAGAAAAACATATCAGACTTTTTAAGCTAAGTTGAATATATGGTAGATGTAGTCACCAATATCATATTGAAATCTTTTTCGGGAATTGACAATAAGAATCACGGTAATTGAGCGAAATCGTGTTGATAACGTGTTGTGAATAAAGTAAAGAAGAACAAGAAAGATGAACATGAACAAAGATGAGAGATAAAGAGAGAGACTTGTATTATATTCTCAATGTAGGGTTTGTGTACAATGCTTTCTCCAAACTCTATATTTATAGGCATAAGATAGAAACCCTAATTTTAGTGGGTATTAAACACTATAATAAAATAAATTAAAGTCTCCTTTAATATATGAATATCCACCATAAATAAAGATATTCTTAACACTTATATAATTATTTGTATATGTTTGTATTTTTAATAGTTTCTCAAAACAAAACTAAAAATAATTAAAATTAAAACAGCAAAAGGAAAATAAATGGGCTAAAAAAGCATAACCCAAAATACCTTAAACCATAATCTGAAATGAGCTAACTTGACCTAGTTTGGCCCTAGTTGCTGGGGCTTTGATGTTGTGGGTCAGGTGAGCACTAGGCTGTGGGCTACAAGCTAACTTTTTATGTAACTATTGAAACAGTCACTTATTTTTTTAGGATGTTAATAATTTGGTCACCCAAAAAGAAATATTTTCAATTTAATCACCTCCATTAAAGGAATATATCATTTTGATCACTCAAGCATTAAACCCCTAACGACGTTAATGTTTTGGTCACGCAAACAAATATTTGATATTTTAGGCACTCAAGAATTAAATAAAATAAAATTTACAGTGCAAATCCACATGCTAGAACAAAATCAAAATATAATGAAACAGAATAAAGATGCATTCTAAAACGGTAAAGTCAAAGATTAACTATGATGTTTTATCGGTTGTTGAGAGGTTGAATAGCCCAGTTGCATCTTCGGACATCGATCCCATCGTCCGAGATATTGCCAAGCTCCGGAATCAAGGTTGGGAGACAATTGTTCGATGGCTTTCCCGCGGCGGAAACAGGCTTGCCGATGCTCTTGCGGCAATGGCTTCCCCTATGAACTACAACTTGGTGATCTTTGATGATCCTCCTCCTTCTCTTGTGCCTATTATGGCGTCGGACATTTTATAAGTCGCTCTAGCTATATAAGCTTTCTCTTTCAATTCAAAAAAACTATGATGTTTTATATGTTAAAAGGGAAAAGTTATCATGAAGCAGACACATTTTTATTCATATGACCTTATATATGTTCTATCAATGATTTTATGTCACATATATTAATAATTATTTTGTAATACTTTATTGATTATTTCTGTTTTATTGATAATACACGTGACATAAAATTATTAGTGGGACATATAAAGAGACACAAAAAGGGGCAGACGAATTCTATTCAAACAAAAACAAAATTTGTCTATCCTTTTTTGTGCCTTATTATATGTCTCACAAATGATTTTATGTCACGTGTATTAATGATTATTTCTTAATGTTTCATCGACTATTTTTGTTTTATTGATAATACATATAACACAAAATTATTGGTGGGAAATAAAATGACACAAAAAATAGACATATTCTATTTCAATTCCATTACAATTACTTTAACTACATTATATAACATAAATTCAAAAAAAAAAACAATGATGGTTGGGTAGTCATAACTTTTTTACCTGTTTTATCCCTTTCTCTAGGTCTTAGGTTCTAAACTTAGTAGGAACACTCCTTTCATCTCTTTTTTAAGTCATGTGATTAATTTCAAGCAGAAACAGTCTATTTTTTTGTTGGAAAAAAAAATTGAGTACAACAAAAATACAACATATAATCTGCCGACGAAGAGTTTGATGACCAGTTCAAACAAGTTGTTTATAGTACATATGTTACAATAAAATCTCGTACCATGTTTCTCATTTATAGCAGAACAAAACCATTAAACACGGCCTTCACTAACTAATAATACCCATGCCATTGTCGGCCAGTTATAACCTAAACAAATCATTTTTTTTTTAAGTTAAACAAACTAAATTTAAATATAGGGTTAATTATATTGTTGGCACATAAACTCTACCTAATTCTTACTTTCATACAAAATGTTTTAAAATTTTCAGTTTCATATATAGGGTATTTCGCCGTCAGACACTTTACCCACTTTCCGTACGGAAACTGACGTGGGCCCTTGTGTCCACTGATAAATTGACACGTGGAATTAATTTATTTTTAAAAAAAATCTCCATTTACTTAAGAGTTAATAATAACATTAGTCCTTCATATTTTATTAGTTTCTAATTTCACCCTAAATCTTAACAATACAAAATAAATATTTATTTTAAAAAAATTAATAATTGAACCAACTACATAAAATTAATTAAAATTAATAGTTCATGAGTTTTTCTTTTCTTTTCAATTTTGCCCTTTATTAACATCTTTAATTATTTTTTGTTTTATGTTCTTAATTTCTACCTCTCGATCAACAAAGAAACCCCTAACGCGTCTGCTTACACCTTTTGAGTCAGATCTTTGTAGTTAGTTGTCGGCGGCGCCGTTCCGAGCTAGCGAAATCACGACGGAAAATTCGCATGCTTTTATTGCGCACCGTTCAAAGACTCGACTTCCAACCGTGCTTCGTGCGCTGCCCTTCGACCATGCCTCCTCTACAAAACCACTCGCAAACCATGAACCGCCCTTATTCTGTAATTCGTTTTTCCTAAACCCCAAGCACCACCCTTGCATCCTTTGGCCATTGTTGTTCACGCCGTGAGCATGTCAATTTATTAAGATTTAATTGAAATAAGAAACAACAACCGAAGAGAAGAGAATTAATCGGGAACAAGCAATTAGTTGAACAAAAAAGTTATTAAGATTTAATTAAAAAAAGAAAAAGAAAATGAAAAGATAGAAAGAAGAAGAATCAAGAGGAGAATTAATCGGGGGGTTTTCAGATAAAAGAGGGGAGAATTTAATAAATCAATAAAATATAAAATACTAATCTTGTAATTAACCCTTAAGTAAATAGAGATTTTTTTTAAAAATAAATTAATTCCACGTGTCAATTTATCAGTGGATAAAGGGGTTGATGTCAACTTTTGTAACGGAAGTGGGTAAAGTGTCTGACGGCGAAATACCCTATATATGAAACTAAAAATTTTAAAATATTATGTATAAAAGTGAGAATTCGGTATATTTCATGTACCAACGGAGTAATTAACCCTTAAATATATATTTAAAACAAAGGTAAAAAGATGGTGTAAGGGGACAAGCTCCAAAGCAACATGTGAGCTCATCGCTGATCCCAACTAATAAAAATCATCTACTCATCTTTTTTATGTCAATTTTTTACCAATTGAATCTTCATTTATTTTTTACAACAATTTTTAAAAATAGATTGTTGGAAGTTACTATTTCAGTGAATAGATGACAGAAAAAAAAGATGAGATAAATGATTTCTTTTAATTGAGAATATAACCGATAAATAAAAAGATCTATGATATAATGTCTCAGTTCCATAGTGCTTTGTTAAGCAACTGGGATTGAAAGTTCAAATTAAGCAGATTGGGTTAATTTACTATAAGCAATTCAGGCCAGTGGGAATCGGCCCAAGTGGTAAATAATTTGGTATTGTTTAAGTATATTTCGAGTTTTAAGTCTTGTATATGTAAAAAAAATTGTTAAAAAACTCATTCACCAAAATTAAATGTGCGATACGAGTTTATCCGAATTAATCCGTACAAAGCTCTAAAAAGTTGTGAGCGAAACCAAAAAAGAATGTAAGCAATCCAGATATCCAGTGATTGGATATGCGAGCGGAGATTAATTCCAAAAGACTGCCCAATTAAATCATCCTTGTACGTGCAAACCATGCATGTGGATTTGACTTTGCGTACGATCATATAAAAATGTTTTTCAAGTGCAGAATCTGGTTGTCTGGCAGCGGAGAGGATGAACATAAGACAATTATTAGAACATACCAATAAATTATGTTCGTCAACCCCAAAGCTGCTGCTTAATGATAATTATAATGCTTGTTCTTTCTAAATTCTCTTCCATTTTGGCATTAATTCAAGACACAAGGTTGGTGAATTGGTGGTGTCTTAATATTTAATAGGTTTAGTTAACTGCTTGTCAATTTGCCTACTGAAGTGATTCCCCTATTGCCAATAAATGTGCCATGTGATGGAACTTAAACATCTGTCAGAAATACAATATGATTATTAAGACAATTGGATTCAGCTGCACGAGCTTCTGACAGGACTTGGATAACCATTTGGCTTACAATGCTTGGTCAATTACTAGGGGCGAAAATGTACGGTAGTTAAACGAAAAAGGTTGTATTTGTGTTCATTTATTTATTTTTCAAGATGTTTATGTTCGGTTCGTGTTCGTTTAAATTTTTAATATCATGATTATGTTTGTTTATTTATTTTTGAAAGTGTTCGTGTTCGTTCTTTTAGCGTCCGTGAACATGTTCGTCCTTTCAGCGTCCGCGAACATGTTCGTTTAACGTTCGTGAACATGTTCGTTTAACGTTCGCGAACATGTTCGTTTAACGTTTGTCAATATATTCGTTTATATGTTTGTGGACATGTTCATGTTCGTTGAAGAAAACAGTGAAATTATACCACTAGTCCTAAGCTCCTTGGGCTTTATAGTTTGAACTCTAAAATTCATCATGTGTTCAATCTAGTCTCTAACTTCACCATTATTTAAAATGTAAAAAATAAAATAGAAGGAAAATGAGAACCGGGTAAACAAGATTATAAACGAGTCGATAAACGAGATTTTTCGTGAACATAAATGAATTGAACACACATTTGTTGGTGTTCGTTCGCTTTTTAAATGAACATAAAATTTTGTTCAAATTCGTTTACTTAACTTAATAAACGAACATAAACGGATGTTATGAGAACGATTCACAAACAATTGTCGAGTGCTCTATTCATTTACACCCCTATGAATTACCAGACCTGGCTAATTTAAGCTTTTTAAGTTAAGAGTTATTTTTAAGTTGTCAATAATGGCATTATAAGTTGAATCAAATGGTAATTAATTTAAATTTTATAAAAAATTGTTAAAAACTTATTTATAAATTAAACTTGATTCAAATGTAATATTTATAAGGCATTTTTACATAAATAATGTTTTTTAATTATTTAACAAAACAGTAAACTTTTCAAATCCTAAAATATTAAACTTTTTAGATTATTTATTGAAATAACACATACTCCCTCTGTCCCGCTAAATTTGTTCAGTATTGACTTTTTAAAAGTCAAAATCTTTACATTTTGACCGTAATTATTTTAAATATTTTAATTAATTAAATTTTATAAAATATATACTTTTAAACTTCTTGATTGAAGATTTTTAAAATTTATTTTTCATATTTTTGTTAATAATAAATTTAAAACAATAAGGAGTCAAAATTAAAAAAAAATGACCCAAAAAGAATCAATACCGGACATAATCAGTTGGACGAAACGAGTATCTTGGTTACATAGGGTGAAGGCGCATCCTGTAAAAATCGTTTTCCATCACCGTGACACCACCCATGAAAAGCGCACCCAGCCAAAAGCATTTCTTTAAATTCTGTCTCCAAAATTGAAAATCTATTGTATAACAATTTTAGGGTTTTAATTTTGAAAAAGATATTTTGTATGTACATATCTTAATTCCTCGATGGTGGATTAGGTATTCTGACTATATCGTTCAACTCTTCATTTTTATTCTAATATCTACCAATCTGAACATATGGGAAAACTTAAAAAAGAATCCAATTATATTCATGTCTAACTCGAATTCATGTTTGATACTCAGATCTGAGTATAATGAATTTCACCCAACTAATAAAACAAGAGTTTGTATCATTAGAATATTTGGGAAAAACCCTAATATGCTCTTCCCAGTTCACCCTATGGCTTCAGATTGTCCACTTTCTCATAAGGATCCTAGAGGTTACCCGCTGAAAACCGGTCCGCAGATTAGCCTACTGCTGGTGCTAGAACGACTTGCATCTACAACTCCTTTGGAGAACTAATGCTCGGTAAAAAAAGTTAGGGACACATGTGAGATGGAGCATCTGGTGGACATAGTGGATATGGATACTGAGGGTAGTGTTTCTATTGCTGGAGGGGAATCTATTGCGGCTACTAATGGCCATGTTATTTCTATAGCGAGTAGTGATGGCCAGGTTAACGCGAATGACGTGTCTAGTACATGGAAGGCGTCATATTCTAGTATGGTCGCGTACTCTGGTATGGTTGAGGCGAGTAAGGAAAAGGGAGCTCCATACGTGAAGGATGAGGTGGTCGTTTTAGAGGAAGATGTCATTGTTACTAGATCAGATTTAATTTCTTTGATCATGTTCTCAGATAGGGTACATTACCATGTTGATAGAAATATGCAAAATGCGATCATTGTGCGTTTGCTTGGTCGTACGATTGGGTTCAATACGTTCTATTACAGAATTCATGTGATGTGTTTACGGAAGGTCCATGGATGATATATGGAAGCTATCTAATTGTCCAATCCCAGAATAAATCATTCTCAACATTTGAGAAGCGCCCATCATACATCATAATTTAGGTTCATTTTCCTGGTTTGCCTTATCGCTATTACACAAAAGCATTGTTTCACTATATTGCTTCAGTTATTGGCGAAGTAGTAAGGATTGATTATAATGCGAAGATGGGTAAGAGAGGGAAGTTTTCACGTTTAGCAATTATGGTTGATCTTAATCAACCGCTTTTACCAAGCATTCACGCTGATGGTTACGTAGAACAGCTTGAGTGTGAAGGTTTACAGCAGGTATGTTTTGCTTGCGGGGTTTACGGACATTCGAAGGAATGTTGCACTGTGTCCATACTTCGAGGTGAGCCTGATTGGCCTGTAGAGGTATTTGAGACAAGCATTGTTTCTGTTCCAAAAGATAGTTCATTAGCAGATTTATATGGGCCTTGGATGGTAGCTAATACCATACGCCGTCATAGTGCAACTAGAGAAACGATAAATTCTAATACCATGAAGGATACTACAAGTGGCTCGCGATTTGCGATATGGAATGATAATGAAGATCAGGCGTTGAACATTGATGATCTTATGGTACGAGGGGACATACATAGTGTTAACACGATAGAGACAATGTGTTGAGATGTGAGGGGCTCGATTCGATCAACCGTTCTTGCTCGCCAAGTGTGGAGAAGTTGGATAATTGGGTGTTTTAGTGGGAGGTGAAAAATTGGCAATTTGACACAAGGATTTATAGTGGTTCAATCTTCTAACCAAGGTCTACATCCACTACCTTAGCTCCCCACTAAAGATTTCCAAACAAATTCACTAAGAATTTCGTCCCCTTTTCTAGGCTAAGGAGGCAACCTTTACAACCCTCAAAGCTTTCTACCCAAAGCTTGAGGAAACACTCTCTTGTACAAAGAAAGACTTAGCAAACTAGAAATCCCTCTAATATGTGTTTGTTTGCAATTCTAAGCACCCACCCAAAACCTAAACACTTGAGCAAATATAACAATGTAAGCTCACAAGTGTTGTCTAAGCAAGAAATAAACAATTTAAGCTCTAGAAAAATTTTGACATCATAATGTTGTAACAATTGAAGCATTAGCCATTACAAGATGCTTGGAGGTCCCTTTTATACTCCCAATTGAGTTTGTAGCCGTTACTAGCCGTTGGGATTGAATTGGAGCCGTTGGAGCCTTTATTTCCCACCATAAATGCAGTTCTGCAGCTTGGCGTATCGATACCCTCTCAACCCGTATCGAAACGGTCTCGAAGAGGAATTAGCCATTGTGCTCTTCAGCGGATGCGTATCGATACGCTTACCTAGCGTATCGATACAGTCCTGCAGTTTAAAAGACCGTTGGGAAAATGACCGTTGGGGTAGTTAGGTGTATCGGTACGCGACTAGCCGTTGGGCTATTTCAAAGCACACCGTATCGATACGGCTAAGCGTATCGGTACGGGTTTTGGCTACTAGAAAAATCAGGTAGTTGAAACCCTAAGGCGTATCGGTACGGTACCAGACCGTATCGGTACGGACACTTGGAAAACCTGGTTTTGACTACTTTAAATGTACTTTAATTCATTCCAAAGCCTTTCAAAACCCTTAAACATATTTTCAAGTTGTTTTTGACTAAAAATATATTTTAGATTCTTTTCAATTTAGTCCAAAACATTTTTCAAATATTATATCAAAACATTAGTTCTACAATCTCCGCCTTTTTGATATAATAAAACCAACTTGAAAAATTGTTTGGGATTCTCCCCCTTTAACATTAAAATTGTGAATAAGAGATTAAAGATATGAAATCAAATAAAGCTCCCCCTTATTCATTTGAAAATTTAATTTTTCAAACCATTTCTCCCCATTTTTTGTTATATCAAAAAGAATTTAAAATGACATTGAGCTCAAGATAACATAGGAGGCAAAAAAATTGACACACTTAAAATTTTGGTTTAAAAATTGGCTCCCCTTACTCAAAGCATCATAAGAATGTTAGTTCAACATATATGATTATCTAGTTGACATAAAAGAAAATAAATCAAATAGACACAAAAGCAACTAGATTTTACCACACTTGAACTCAAGGGAGGATGTGAAGCCTTCCTTCTTCAAGTGTTCTTCCTTTGTGTGCATGGAGCTCCCCCTCAATTTTTGACTTGTTGATCACTCTCCATCACACCTAGCAAAAGACAATCAAGTAATTTTTGGTATCCAAATTGCTTTGGATCCATAGACATTAGTAGCACAAAATTTAGTCCCCTTAGGAATCCATTTTTCAATTTCATCCCTTTTAGTTGAAGTGGTTAGTCCTTTTGGGACCCAAACACTTCTAAAACATTTTCCATTCAAAAATCTAGGGGCACTAGATTGTCTTACATAAAAGTTTGATTTTCCAAAACTATTTTTCTTTTCAAGTTCATTGGAAATCAATTCTTTTTCTTTTTGAACTTTAAGAAGCAAATTTTGTAAATCAAGACATTTTTGTTCAAAATCTTTCAATTTTGCTTCAAGTTCAAGATTTGTTTTGGAAAGCAAATCATTTTCAATTTTTATTTTTGAAATCAACTTTTTGTTCTTGGAAAATGATTCCTTGAATTCCAAAAGCAAATCATCATAGGCATATTGTAACTCATCAAATGTATATGAATTTGAAATAGATGAGTTAGAAGTTACCTCCCCCTCATTGAGGGCCATCAAGCATAGGTGGGCTACTTCATCATCGGTGGAGTCTTCATCACTCCATGTGGCCACATATGCTTGTTTTGAAGATGATCCATTCTTTTTGGATTTGTAAGAGTCCTTCATCTTCTTCATCGATTCATGCTTGGATTTTTCCATTTTGCTCTTCATGAACCGGGCAAATTTGTTGAAGAGATAGGCCATCTCTTCATCTTCACTTTCCTCCTCACTTGAATCTACATGATGGCATGTGGAGGATTTGAAAGCTACGACACTTGCATTGATGCCTAGCTCCATGGTCTTCTTCTTCTCCTCTTCTTTGTTTTTCTTCATTATTTGGTGAGTGAGAAGAGACCCCATGAGTTCATCAAGCTTCAAGGTTTTGAGATTCTTGGCTTCGATGATGGCGGTCCTCTTTGAGTCCCATGACTCGGGAAGGGAGTAGATGAGCTTTCGGACAAGCTTCTCTTCCAGAATGGCTTCTCCATAGCCCTTGAGACCATTGGTGATTGTGGAGAACCTATCAAACATTTTCTCGATGTTCTCTTCCGGATCCATCTTGAAGTTCTCATACTCTAAGGTAAGGAGCCCAATCTTGGTCTCCTTGACTTCATCGGTTCCCTCGTATGTGACTTCAAGCTTGTCTCATGCCTCCTTGGCACTCTCACAAGAAGACATCTTCTCATAGATGGTTGGGCCAAATGCACAAAAGAGCATGTGCAAGGCTTTGCAATTAAGCTTTATCTTCTTGCGATCGTCGGCACTCCATTCTACTTTGCTTCCTTGAGGCACGAACGAACCATCTTCAACTATGTCCCATAGCTTGTAGTCTCTTAACTTCAAGAAGAATTTCATCTTTGTCTTCCAATGGGCATAGTGATTTCCGTCGAAGAAGGGTAGTTTGTCGATGGATTGCGCCATTTGAGTCGGATGGAGAAATTTTGATCAAGCTTGCCGGATCTTCGTAATAGGATGTGAATCCCCTTCGATTGAGCCAAGCTCTAATATCAATTGTTGAGATGTGAGGGGCTCGATTCGATCAACCGTTCTTGCTCGCCAAGTGTGGAGAAGTTGGATAATTGGGTGTTTTAGTGGGAGGTGAAAATTTGGCAATTTGACACAAGGATTTATAGTGGTTCAACCTTCTAACCAAGGTCTACATCCACTACCTTAGCTCCCCACTAAGGATTTCCAAACAAATTCACTAAGAATTTCGTCCCCTTTTCTAGGCTAAGGAGGCAACCTTTACAACCCTCAAAGCTTTCTACCCAAAGCTTGAGGAAACACTCTCTTGTACAAAGAATGACTTAGCAAACTAGAAATCCCTCTAATAGGTGTTTGTTTGCAATTCTAAGCACTCACCCAAAACCTAAACACTTGAGCAAATATAAAAATGTAAGCTCACAAGTGTTGTCTAAGCAAGAAATAAACAATTTAAGCTCTAGACAAATTTTGACATCATAATGTTGTAACAATTGAAGCATTAGCCATTACAAGATGCTTGGAGGTCCCTTTTATACTCTCAATTGAGTTTGTAGCCGTTACTAGCCGTTGGGATTGAATTGGAGCCTTTGGAGCCTTTATTTCCCACCATAAATGCAGTTCTGCAGCTTGGCGTATCGATACCCTCTCAACCCGTATCGATACGGTCTCGAAGAGGAATTAGTCGTTGTGCTCTTCAGCTGATGCGAATCGATACGCTTACCTTGCGTATCGGTACGGTCCTACAGTTTAAAAGACCGTTGGGAAAATGACCATTGGGGTAGTTAGGCGTATCGGTATGCGATACAACCGTATCGGTACGCGACTAGCCGTTGGGCTATTTCAAAGCACAGCATATCGATACGGCTAAGCGTATCGGTACGAGTTTTGGCTACTAGAAAAATCAGGTAGTTGAAACCCTAAGGCATATCGGTACGATACCAGACCGTATCGGTACGGACACTTGGAAAACCTAGTTTTGACTACTTGAAATGTACTTTAATTCATTCCAAAGCCTTTCAAAACCCTTAAACATATTTTCAAGTTATTTTTAACTAAAAATATATTTTGGATTCTTTTCAATTTAGTCCAAAACATTTTTCAAATATTATATCAAAACATTAGTCCTACACAATGGTTGCGGTTTCAGAACCTAAAGTAGTAGCTTCCCAAGGTGTTCATAAGAACGTAACGTACATGGCCGCAAATCTCGTTAAAAAATCGAATGTAGCAAGTAAGGCCAATCAAAAGGCCAATGTGATCCTGTTCATTACTGGCCAAAGTGACACGATTGTGGATCATGCTACATGTGGTCAAATGGGTGTTCACATGACTGTGACCATTGTCGAAAACGGGTTTGAACAACATGTGTCATCTAGGGTTAAGATTGCTAAACCACGAAGTAATGGCAATAGGCAGTTGAAAGACAACGCCCTTAAGGGGCTCAAAGTATAGAAATTGAATGAGTCTCGATCACGTTCTCTCTATGTTATATCTGAATGGGTACAAGATTTCTCAAGTCAGCTAAATGTTATACAGAATGTCACTTTTCATGTCGTAGATGATTCGTTGAAGGGGGTTAACCAGATTGTTCAGGGGTCATGTCCTTTTGACAATGATATTTTGCTATTTGAATCTTAGGGGATGAGACGATTGAGGTTGAAAACCATGAGGGATTGACGGGCTCGTATGGCCAATAAGGTGACGTTCTTCTCTATTTGTATTTTATTAATGATGATTAGAGTTATGTTTTGGAATTGTCAGGATGCAACTAGCCCTATTTTCAAGAGATTTTCAAAACTTTTACGATGGAGCATAAACATAATTTCCTGGCCATATTCAAACTTCACATTAGTGGAAGGGTGGTGGACAGGGTGATTTCTAAATTGGGGTATTCATTTTCTTATCAGGTCGAAGCTCATGGGTTTAGCGGATGCATATGGTTGTTGTGGGATGAATCAGTGGCTGTAGAAATCTTTCATATATCCAACCAATTCTTTAAAGCTCGACTTTGAGTTGTAGCTGGTAATTTATGGTTTTAGTTCACAGTAGTTTATGCTAGTCACAGTGGATCGAAGCGGAAATATCTTTGGTATCAACTTGAGACCCTCAACTCATGGGATGGAGTTTCGTATGTGTAAGGAGGTGACTTCAATGTCATCTATTGTGATGATGAGAGATCACCATAATGGTGGTGGTAGTCGTCGATTTGCAGATTTATTGTTCAATTCTGGCTTGACTGATTTGGGTTTTCAGGGACTTCTATTCACTTGGTCGCGGGGGAATCTACACCAGAGATTGGATCGTTGTGTTGTTAATTCTAATTGGACATCTTCATTTTCTGATGGTCATGTATTACACTTGGATCGAGTTGGGTCAGACCATCGTTCTCTCATGCTTTAGTTATCGAAGCCACGCATTTGAAGTTTTAATAGACCGTTTAGATTTATTGCAGCATGATGAGATCATCCATAATTCCAGAATTTCTTGAAGTCTAATTGGGAAGGGGAGTTGTTGTTTGATCAATGTATATCATCTTTCCAATAGGTTGTGGGAGATTGGAATGTTGAGGAGTTCAAACACATTAGAAGACAAAAGAAAAGCATTTTGGCACATTTATATGGTATTGGTTGAGCATTATTGAACAAGCACTCGAATTTCTTGGTTAATCTTGCAAATCAACTAAAAAGGAGTTAGACATTGTCTTAGAACAAGAATAAAGTTTCTGAAGACAGAAGACATGTGCGTAGTGGTTCATTGATGAGGACAAGAATACAAAGATTTTTCACACTTTAATGTTAGCAAGAGAGTGTTAAGTGTCAGAAGTACCATTTTTATTACCCTTTTACTCATATTATTGTTAGACTTAAGCTCATTTTAGTTGCATTATTAGGCATTCATGCATGTTTTCATGATTTCTTTCACTGTTATGTTTGATTTCATAATTTAGTTAAATTGTGGAAAAAGATATTGTGTATGTGTGTTTCGTGTGTGCAAGATTTAATTCCCAAAGAAATTGAAGACAAGAAGAGAAAGAAGAAGTTGCCGATTTGGATAGGATTAATCCACTTAATTTGAGACGAATACTAGAAGGAAAGATAAATCCTAGAAGAATTAGAGATTTAAAGAAGATTAAATTCTAAGAGATTTAGGAGGAGTTTTAGGAGGAATAATAATATAATAAAATAAAAGAGATCTATTTCTTTTATTATATTGCATTTAATTCCAACTTTACATCCTCCTCAAGAAATACTTTGACCTAGCCATCTTATATAAATTCAAGCTCTTGTTGTCAAAGAGGGAGGAGAGTTGACTAGAGAGACGAAGATTGGATCGGTTTGAAGAACAAGTTAAAGAGCTGGTCTATATCTCCTATTTTTCCTTCTTGTTTCGGTTTATGTTCTTGTTGGGAAGATTATATCTTGTCTTGCTTTTGTGCCCAACTATGAACTAAATCTATTTGGCTTGGGTTATTGTGTTTTTGTGGTTGTGAGAACGATTGGATTTATTTTAGGTATTTGAGTTTGCAATTTTAATTCAAGGTTTGTTTATTCTTGGTTCTTAAATTTATTTGCGAGTGAATTGGGAGAGGATCTCGTGAATTCATCCATTTATCTAATATCGGGAGAGTTAGATTGAAGAAATGAGTGAACATGGTCTTTATTCAATCAATCGATGGTGAAGACTAATTCGACTTATGGATAAGTTATGAATTTCAACGGCTAAAAGGAGCGCAAGATAGGTTGTTTGTCCACCCTTGGTTCACGCAGGGATGTATTATCAAGGCATGCACAATTAACTAGTGTTTTGAATTAGGGATAAGGAGAAAACATTGAAGAATGCTTCGCCAAACCTTGAAGGTTGTCGCCCAGGCAATCGCTTCATCGGTTGCCCAGACAATCACTATACTAGTTGCCCAGGCAATCCGATTGTTACTAGTTGCCGAGGCAATTGAGTTGCTCTTGCACTCAATTACCAAGACGATCCATTCAATTATCATACCACGACTCATGATAACCCGGCCTATTCTCTCTTACTTGATTACATCTTCTTTTTATTTTATTGCTATTTTATTTTACTTGTTAGTTAGAACTCCTACAATTACCAATTTGTGTTTTTATTTTACAGTGTGAGAAGTTAAATTCTTGAAGTAACACCAATCCCTGTGGAGACGATATCTTTCTATACTATAACTTGCGACGTGTACACTTGCACCAATTGCGTAGCACTTATTACGCGTAACAAGTTTTTTGCGCCGTTGCCGGGGATTGACAATAGTGACATTGTTTTTATTTTCTTGCACTTTTATTTATTTTTACTTTTTATTGTTCAATTTCGAAAGGGTTAACAAAATTTGGTTTTGCATTGGTGTATGACCAGGGCAAACTCGACAGCTCCATAATATCCCCTTGATCTAGAAATTAAACGCACATGTCATAGACTCAGACAAAGACTGAGAGCAGCAATGGTAGATCAAGTCGGCAATAACAATGCCAACGGTAATCGGGTTGCCGCGACAGAAGGTGGAGCGATTCTGCCAGCTCAACTTGCTCAAGCAAGGAACTGAACCGTTCAAGACTATTTAGAGGGAGATCTCAACGGCCTAAATTCAGGAGTTTTCACACCTGAAATTGAAGCTGCCCACTTCGAATTAAAGCCAATAATGTTCAATATGATCAATACAATCAGTCAATTTGGCGGATCGGCAACTAAATATGCCAGACAACATCTCAAACCTTTCCTGGAGATTTGCAATTCATTCAAACTACAAGGAGTCCATGAGGATGTTTTGAGGCTAAAATTATTTCCTTATTCACTTAGGGATAGAGAGAAATCGTGGTTGAATAGTATTCTATCCAGATCAATAAGATCTTGGAGTAATTTATGTCGTGATTTTCTTGCTCAATTTAATCCTACAAATATGACTGATAAATTACATAACGAAATTATTTCTTTTCGGCAGACAGATGATGAATCCATGTACGAGGCTTGGGAGCGATATAGAGAATTGTTACACAAATGTCCCCCACACGGATTCCCAGTATGGACACAAGTGATGATGTTTTACAACGCAGTAAACACACCGACAAAGATGATGCTAGATGCCTTGGCAAACGACATACTCCTAGACAAGCCACCAGAAGAAGCAATAGAGATTTTTAACAGGTTTGCTAAAAATGATTACCAGTTCCCAACTACCAGAAGAGGAGGAGTCAGACGTCATGCCATGATAAATGAGCTTGAGTCATCAGATGCAATTCTCATACAATTGGCCACTTTAACCAATTTGGTTAAAAACATGCAGCGACCAAGAAACATATAGGAGATCATGATTCTTCTGAGTGTCCGCAGAACCCAGAGTCTAGTTTTTATGTCAGAAACTACAACTGGAACAATAACGTGATGTCCAACACCTACAATCCAGCCTGGAGGAAGCATCCAAATTTCTCATGGAGCAATCCCAACAATTCCCTCAATCAGAACATTCAGAATGCACAATCATCGGGATTCCAACAGAACATGCCTCGGCAACCAATACCGCATCAACAACCAACCCCATCTAGTTCTTTGGAAAACTCTCTTAATGCTTTCATGTTAAAAACTGAATCTTATATGACTGCGAATAGTAGTTTCATGAAAAGAACTGGCGCTTTTATTAAAAGGACTGAGATGAGATTGCAGAATCAGAAAGTAGACCTAAAGTCATTGGAGACTCAAGTTGGGCAGTTCACCCTAAATCTGAATACAAGACCACAAGGAGGTTTACCTAGTGATACTGAGGCCGCGAGGGAATTGGCCATGAGCAGTGCAAAGCAATCACCGCTCGGAGTGGCCGACAATTTAAAGAAGCTCAAACCCATTTAACGGAGAACACTCAACCAAAGGAACAATCTCGTATCCAGGAGGATGAATCCAGCAACCAAACCTCTGGTAAAACTAGTGAATCGGAAAATGCTAAGGCAAGTCATGATGCCTTGGCAACTACAAGTACATATACCTCGGCAACATCACCTGCTCATGACGCGGCAAGACCTGGTGCCTCGGTAATGCCATCAATTAGGTTCCAAACCAATGAAAAGATTGAGGACATTCGATTTCTACCACCTTTCCCAGAGAGGTTGAAACGACAAAAGCAAGAGTACCAATTCAAGAAGTTCCTCGACATCTTAAAGCAAGTTCACATCAACTTGCCGTTGGTTGAGGCAATTGAGCAAATGCCGAATTATGCTAAGTTCCTTAAAGACATAGTCTCTAAGAGGGCTAGGTTAGGAGAATTCGAAACGGTTGTTGTAACAGAAGGATGCATGGCAATACTACATAACTGAACGCCACCCAAGCTTAAAAATCCCGATAGTTTTACAATACCATGTGCAATTGGAATTCACTATGTCGGGAAGGTGTTATGCGATCTTGAAGCAAGTATAAACCTTATGCTGAAATCCGTCTTCCAACGATTAGGCATAGGGATGGCGAGACCTACAATTGTGATGCTGCAGCTTGCGGACAGATCTTATGTGCATCCAGAGGGAAAAATCGAGGATATATTGGTAAGAGTTGATAAATTTATTTTCCTGCTAACTTTATTGTTTTGGATTGTGAAGCAGATGAATTCGCACCCATTATCCTTGTGAAACCATTCCTAGCAACGGAAAGGACCTTGATCGATGTCGAAAGAGGAGAACTCACGACGAGGGTAAATGATCAACAAGTCAAACTAAATGTTTTCCAAACCCTCAAGCAAGCCGACAATCCAGAGGAGTGCCAGGTCATCCATGCCACCACTGAATTTAACTTTGACATGGAAGAGTACTGCCTCGACAATTTTATTGCCGAACAAGAAAAACCTGAGGAGTTCGAAGAGCAAGAAGAAGAAAATTGGATAACAAGTCGACCATGTACATACTTCGAACCATTGGACTATTCAGGTAAGGAAGGTAAACTCGAGAAATCCTCAATTGAACAACCTCTTATTCTTTTAAGTTGCAGTCTGAACAGGAAAAGAAGTTGATTGACATGCTAACGCTGCACAAAAAGGCAATAGGATGGATAATTGCTGACTTGAAGGGAATTAGCCCGGCGGTATGTATGCACAAAATCCTTTTGGAATATGATCATAAACCGTCGATTGAGGCACAAAGGAGACTTAACCATGCTATGAAAGAAGTCGTGAGGAAAGAAATCATCAAGTGGCTAGATGCCGACATTATCTATCCTATCTCCGAAAGTACATGGGTAAGTATGGTACAATGTGTACCGAAAAAGAGAGGTATAATCGTGGTAAGTAATAAAAACAATGAACTAATCCCAACTAGGACTGCGACCTGTTGGAGGGTTTGCATGGATTACCGTAAGTTGAATAAAGCTACCAGGAAAGATCACTTTCTTTTACCCTTTATTGATCAAATGCTTGACCGTCTTTCATGTAAATCATTTTATTATTTTCTTGATGGTTACTCAGGTTACAACCAAATTGCCATAACACCAGATGACTAGGAAAAGACCACCTTCACATGCTCATACGACACTTATGCCTTTCGAAGGATGCCGTTCGGATTATGCAATGCCCCAACAACCTTCCAAAGATGCATGATGACAATTTTTTCTAACATGGTTGAAGACTTCCTTGAGATCTTCATGGACGATTTCTCTGTGTTTGGGGATGACTTCGACAATTGCCTCGGCAACTTGGAAAAGGTGCTAACGAGATGTGAAGCATCCGACCTAGTGCTTAATTGGGAGAAGTGTTATTTTATGGTGGACGAGGGAATTGTGCTCGGCCATAAGATTTCATCCAAGGGAATCGAAGTTGATAGAGCCAAGGTGGAAGTGATTGAAAAATTACCTCCACCAAATTCAGTCAAGGGAATTCGAAGCTTCCTCAAACATGCAGGTTTTTACAGAAGGTTCATACATATTTTTTTTCTAAAATTACTAAACCCTTGTGTAACTTGCTTGAACAGGACAAGCTTTCAATTTAATGATTCTTGCGTCCAAGCATTCAAAACCCTTAAGGAAAAACTTGCCTCGACACCCATTGTCGTTCCACCCGATTGGACTTTACCTTTCGAGATCATGTGTGATGCAAGTGATTTTGCAGTAGGAGCAGTTCTAGGCCAAAGAATAGGTAAAATTTTCCATGTGATATACTACGTTAGTAAAACTCTTAATGGTGCCTAATTAAACTACACCACTGCGAAAAAAGAGTTACTAGCTGTGATTTTTGCTTTTGACAAATTTCACTCCTACTTGATTAGGACTAAGGTAATTGTTCATACTGATCACTCAGAAATTAAGTACCTTTTTGCTAAGAAAGATGTCAAACCTCGTTTGATTCGTTGGATATTACTATTACAAGAGTTTGACATTGAAATTAAGGATAGAAAAAGGACAAAAAATCAAGTTGTCGATCACTTGTCACGCTTAGGACACAATAGAGAGGAGGACGCATATATAGAGATATGTGATGCATTCCTGGATGAGCAAATGTTAGTTGCCTCGGATACTCCAAATGTGCATGCCTCAGCAAGTCCTGATGGCTCAGCAACTCCAATTGTGCATGCCTCGACAAGAAATGATGCCTCGGCAATACCATGATATGCAGATTTAGTTAATTTCCTTGTTAGTGGTATTTTACCTTATGGCCTTACTCACCAAGAAAAGAAGCAGTTCCGACATGATGTTAAGCATTATTATTGGGACGAGCCTCTTTTGTTTAAACAATGTGCAGATCAGGTTATACAATGATGCGTTCCCGAGGAAGAACAACAAAACGTGCTCAGGCAATGCCATGATTCACCATACGGAGGGAATTTTGGAGGCACTCGCACCGCGGCCAAAGTTTTACAATTCGGTTTGTATTAGCCCACACTTTACAAAGATGCCCAAGAATTTTACAAACAGAGTGATCGTTGTCAACGAACGAGGATATCTCTAGGCGACACAAGATGCCACTGCAGAACATCCTTGAAGTGGAGTTGTTCGATGTATGGGGGATTGATTTCATGGGGTCTTTCCCTTCTTCACGTGGAAACCTCTATATTCTACTTGGCGTCAACTATGAGTCTAAATGGGTCAAAGCAATTGCAACTCCCAGGAACGACTCAAAAACCGTGCAGAGATTTCTATAAAAAAATACATTCACACGGTTCGAAACGCCGAGGGCAATCATTAGTGATGAAGGAAAACACTTTGACAACAAAATCATTGCCAAGATGTTGCAATGCTTTGGCGTGACACACAAAGTTTCCACGACATATCACCCACACACAAATGGGCAAGCTAAAATTTCCAACCGGAAGTTAAAGGGTATTCTCGAAAAAGTGGTAAATCCCTCAAGGAAGGATTGGTCATTGAGACTCGATGATGCACTTTGGCATACCGCACTGCATTCAAAACACCTCTAGGTATGTCTTCCTTCCGACTTGTCTATAGAAAGACTTGCCACTTACCGGTGGAGATCGAGCACAAGGCAATTTGGGCAATAAAAACTATGAACATGGATTGGGAGAGTCTCGGGCAAAAGCGTTTGTTGAATCCTAACGAGATAGAGGAATTATGTGCATTAGCTTATGACAATGCGAGAATTTACAAGGAGAAAACAAAGCGATGGCATGACAAGAAGCTATTGCCGCGGCATATCTTGCCAGGGCAACTAGTTCTTCTATTTAATTCTCGACTGAAGCTTTTCCCGGAAAAATTGAGATCAAGATGGTCTGGACCATTCGAGGTAATAAAGTCATTCTCCCATGGTGCTGTGATAATCAAGTCCACCACTGACGGACATGAATTCAAAGTTAATGGACAAAGATTAAAGCACTATACCAGCACCCATGTGGAGCGCAACAAAAAAGTGGTCACTTTAGGAGATGCATGATCATGCTCTCCTTCCGTATTTTTGTTTTTGTTTTTAATTTTGAACTTAATTTTGGTTTTATTTCGTATTTTTAATTTCAGTTATTTTATGATAGTTTTAATTATTGTTGGTTGTTTTCTTTTTAGGCTCTAGTAATTTTCTTTGTTTTTCCACATCAAGACTCACAACTACTATGCCAAGAAAATCTCCTGCACCGACCAATGCCCAAGCAACTACGGATGCCCAGGCAAGTGAACTTTCCTCGGCAAACATAGATCAAATCAAGAAAATGTTCTGCCCTTGACAAAGAATCAAACAAATGACCCGAAAGAAACTCAGCATACAGGGGTAATACGCATTCTACTAATCTTGGCTTTCAAAATTAGGTTCATTGGTCTCCACTGGACCTTGGTTGGGTAAAATTAAATACGGACGGGGCAAGGCGAATTAATGGTATTTCTTCTTGTGATGGAGTATTGCGTGACCATAATGGTATCCGGCAGACTGGATTTTCCCACTTTATAGGAGTTTGTTCGACTCTGAAGGTTGAGTTATGAGGAACTTACACCGGCCTGCTTTGTGCATGGGAGCTGGTTATTGGCGTATAGTCCTTGAACTTGATAGCATGGATGCGCTCCGATTTTTGCAAAAGGAATCGTATCAACAGGGAAGCTTTTCACTGCTGCTACACATGGATGAGTTACGGAAGCGTGATTGGGTTGTCCGTTTGCAGCATCTTGCTCCTGGGATAATAATGTAGATAGGGACGAAGCTACAGCTTCAATGGGAGGGGTTGTGGCCCCTCGGTAGGGGAAATTTTTTTTTACCCTTTGATTTTTTTATATTTTTTTGAAAAAATTGGGATAATTTTGAATTTGCCCCCCTTTCAAAATTTATGTTTTGCCCCCAACTTCAAATCCTGGCTCCGTCCCTGAATGTAGATGATTCCTTGGCCAAGCTAGACCTGCCGGATATCTTTGAGGTTGTTCACTGGACGTCTGCCCCGAGCATGGAGCGACCACTATTGGATTAAGATACTCAAATTACGATGGCACAAATCTTGGTTGTACAATGCCATCGACACCAGGTTTCATTAAACTTTTTTCTAATAAAAATAATTACCTTTTACAAAGGGTATTGTTTCCATAAATAAACTAAAATGATGTTATTTAATTAAATAATCTAAGAAAATATTAATTGAGTAACATTACCTTTTTATTAACCCAATAAGTGTTCCAATAGAAAAGTGGATGATGTTCATCTTAGGAGACACTGGTTTAAATCGCTTTGTTTACAAGGTGTATGCGCATTGTCAAAGGGTTGAGAATATGTACAAACAAATACTACATTGTAAATATAATTCGAACAATTTTCCCCCTTTTCAGAGTCCCTTTCTATGTTACAATATTAAAATAAATAAATTTTAAGCTCTAAACTTAAATTTTAAATCATATACTTTAAAAATACACCCTAACCTCAATTTTATAAACCCTACTCATAAATCCTAAACATAATTTTTTAAAATGTAAAAATATAAATAAAAACAAAAAAAATGAATTATTTCTATTCCGATTATAAAAGTCAAAAGGATTGTTTATATTGAATGAGGATCATGTAGGTGAGGGCTTAATTGGTGTAAGAAGTGAATAAATGTTCTAGAAACTGCAAATGCAAACTCTGGCAGAAAATTGACAATTCATTCCTTCATTTCATTATTGAAGTACGAAAGACATTTAATTACCAGAATGGACCATGACGTGACTCCCGAATTCAATGCCAAACAGATACACTTTTCATTCATCGTACGAAACTGGAGATCTACAATTCCTCGTATGACCACACCTCGGCTGTTCCAACAATCCACGCCTAACCATTACAAACCACGTCAAAGTGTCCAAGCTTGCTCGGTCTTTCAGGTGAGTACCAAGAATTCAAATAAGGGTATGCTATCGTAATAACAGCCGATGTTATATATCAGTAATAGTATTGTCTGAAACTTTTATTATAAAAAATAATAATAATTTGTAATGATTATAATAATATTTGTTATATCCGTAACAGCGATAAAATACCATAAGCGAAAATACGAATGCAACTCCAATGGAGCATATGGTTTCCGTTTACTCAAGGGAGCATTGTTTTGCAACCTTAATTGTATGATATATATCTTACATTTCGATCAAATGAATCTAATTTTCTTGCAATACCCAGATATCATCCCAATTTACACTCATTTAAGCAGTAAAAGTTATTAGTAGGAAAAATGGTGGCCTATGCTTGCCGAGTGAATTGGTGCAGCCATTGCACCCTTGTTTTTTGTTTTCTCAACGAACGAAACAATAAATTATGGCTGAAAAACCTACCCCTCTAAAAATCGCTTCACGAGTTTAACGCTTGGTTCCACAACTTCCCTCTCCCAAAAATCCGAAGGCGGTAACTTATTGTTTTTCTTCTTCATCGTTACCGCTCTAAACGCCGCTGTGGCGTCGATTCTGGTTAGGTCCCACCCCGCGGCTCTTAGCTTCTTGATCTTCCCTATCTGTCTCTTGGCCAACCGACACGTGTTGTCTTTAATCGCCGTCACGGCTTCCTCGTACGCCTCCCTCCTCGCCGTGTCGAACCCCGGTTGTGGAACCGACCCGTTTGCTACGTTTTCCCATGGTGGGTACTTGCTGAAATATTTGTCGAATTCGGGAACGCCGATTGCTTTTCTTAACCCGACTCGGATGCCTTGTTTTGCCGGGTCATAAAACTGAGCCAACTCTTCCAACATCCCCGAGTCGAGCATTTCGTCCACCCTTTGGCATAAGTAGTCGCGGAGCACCGACCAGGCCACGTCAACCCAAAGAAAACAACAGTCGTACCTCAACACGTGACTCACTGAGCCCGACCCGGCAGCAAACACGTCCACTTCGGGGTCAAAGTTGTCCACAAGGAGAGCATGGATGAATGAATTGGACCCGCCAATGATAACCGGTAGGTCTCCACGCGAGACAATCTTGGCAATGACGAAACCCGCCGTCGAACGGAATTTCGACGGTGCCACGTCGGCGTCGATATCGTCGAAGTCCCCCAGCAGGAAGTGCTGAACCCCTTTCCTCTCGTGCGGAGGGATTTTGTTCGTCGTTATATCCAACCCGTTGTAAAGCTGCATTTTGTCGGAGTTTATAATCTGAAAGCGAGGAAAATGGGTGGACAAGTCGATGGAAAGACGTGACTTTCCGGCGCCGGTGGCGCCCATAATAACAACAAGCTTGGTCTTGTTCTGATGGGAGTGGTGGTGTACGGCGGAGGTGTTCATCCGGGGCCACCTGGGACGGCGGAGGAGGGGAAGAGGAGGGTGAAAGACTGGGTGAAAAGAAGAGGAGAAAATGGGTTTCATGGGGAAGAAGAAAAGGAGAAGAACAAGCTGGGAATGAACATCAGTGGGTTATATTTCATCATCATAATCATATACTTTCTCTCTTTCCTCCCCATCGCTGCCATCGTTTTTCATTTCAGTTGTTAAGGTTGATATATATCAAAAATGTATTACATATATATATATATATAGATATAGTAGTTTGTAATTGAATCGAAACTACAAGCTAAAAGGGAATTTGAGATTGGTAGTAGACTGGTAGAGGATGATGATTGATGAATATATAATAGGGAAAATTACCTATACAGTACTCTAATTATGGTCGTGTTACTGTTTTAGTACCTAATGTTACATTTCATTTCTAAATTAGTACCTCAACATTTAAAAAATTAATGAAATGCTAATTAGGAAAGAAAAAATCACATGTGACAGTCTACCAAATCATTTTTTCTCATAGTCGCATGCTATGTCGGATAAAATCATAAAAAATCAAATGTGACATGCTGATTAGGAAAGAGAAAATGATATGGCACTCTACCACATGTAATTTTTTCTCTCCTAGTCAACATGCCATGTGTGATTTTCTCTCTCTTAGTCGGCATGTCGTTAATTTTTTAACAGCAGGTACCAAAATAAAAACAAAACGTAATTTCAAGTACCATTTTGTTAAAAAAATTAGTAAGGTACCAAAATAGTAACACGAACATAATTGAGGTAGTAAATAGATAGTTTTCCTATATATTATATGAGGTTGTAAATAGGGGTGTTTAAAATTACCCGGCCAATCGACCTGCATACCCGAAATAAAATTACCGGATACCCGAAATGAAAATACTCGATTTTTCAGGCCGGGTACCCGATTATCCAATACCCGATTTGTATATAATTTTTATTATTATTTGATTCTTAAGTTTATATTTTAGTACTTTTTATGTCTCACTTTGATATCCAAATTATTATGGTACGTGTCATATAGTGTATTTTTTATTGTATGCCAAGGATTAGTGGCAGTGGTCCACCGCCAAGATCATGTCAATTTGAGTAAAGTTCAATATAATTTGCTTTTCTATTTTGTAAATGGTAGCATTATTACCAGGTCCACATCGTTAAAGTAATTGTTTATATATTTTTTTTATTTCGACCATGCAATTATATTTATGTGAAAGATTCGTTCAACAAATATTTAACTAATAGTAATATTATAAATTCAATTAATTTCAACCATGCGAATTTCATAACTTAGAAGTTAAAAGATAGTAGGACTAGACAATTCTCAAGAAAAAAAACCAAACAGTAAGATCCCGACAAATCAATTAATTTCAGATAAAATGTAACTTGAAAATAAAAAATAAAAAAATTCGGGTACCCTGTTACTCGAATTATCGGGTACTCGGTCTGCGGCTACTCGGTTACAAGGGCCGGGTAAAGGGCCGAGGGATTAATACCAAAAAATTTTGGGTACCCAAAATTTCGAATACTCAAATTCCCGAATATCCGGATATTAACACCCCTAATTATAAAGCTCGAAGTGTTTATAAAAAAAGGAGAGAGATTTTAAGCTTTTCAAGTGTTAATAATCAAGCTGAGATTCAAATCCTTACACCTCTCCCTTTTAAGACAAACAATTTATCGAAAATTTGGAGCTCCCGAGGTCGGTGGTTTTGGTTCCGTTACAATGCTAGAACTTTATAAGTTTGATTGACTTTTTTTAAAAAATTGCTAAAATAAATCAATAATATAGATTAAATTTGACAATTAAAAGTCATACTTCAAAAAATATTTAATTATAATGATCTAATTATTATTTATTCCAGTATTATGAGTCGATAATTAGGTGAGATTGAAGTCGGGACACTTTCGTATTCTTTTTTTGTTATTTTTAATTTAATCAGGACAACAGGAGAAAAAAGTGTTTAATTTATATTTTCTACAACTCAATACCCTAACGCCACGGATGTTTTTTTTTATATATAGTTATTAGATGTATTACAAATGATTAGGGTGACAAAATAACGTGGTTTTGTCGGGTCTTGACATGATCTGATATGGGTAAGTTTTTTTTTTATAAATAAATTGGGTTTGGGGTGAGACATATGTTGCGGATTACGATCGTCGGATAGAGCAAAAACGCAACTGATAATTTGAGAAAATAACAATGAAGATAAAGGAGACACAGATTTTACGTGGAAAACCCCTAAATAATATAGGGTAAAAACCACGGACAAAGGTAGAAGAATTTCACTATGAGAAAATAGGAATTACAACTTCTCTCAATCTAACAAGGAGAAAACAATGACAATTCTCTCTTGATAAGAAAGGAGAAAACAACTCTATGAAAACTCTCTAATTTCTCTAGTATTGGGAGGAGGTTAGAATGATTTGGGATGTGCAAGAATGGCAAATGGCTAGGCTATTTATAGTTGAACTTTAGGGACTAACTTATAAATAGTCTAAAGTTTAGGGACTAAAATTGTGATTTTCCTATGCCATTTTTCAACCTTGGCTGCACCAACCATTGAAATTTCCATTTTCTACTTTGGCTGCTCCTACTTTCTTTGATTTTCAACAATCTCCCACTTGAAGATTTGATTGGAACAATCATATCTTCACACCATTCTTTCTACCTAGTATTTTCCATGTTGCTTACGTCTCTAACAAGCCACAAGAGGATCGACACCAAGTAAACTTATCAGTGTTGATTGCTTTTGTCATGAAATCTGCTATGTTGTCATCGGTATGGATCTTCAGCATATCTATCGTCCCTTCTTCCACTTTCTCACGAATGAAGTGGTATTGGACCCGAATGTGTTTTGTTCTTGAGTGAAAAGCAGGATTCCTTGCAAGATGCAAGGCGCTCTGACTGTCACAAAACAAAGAGACATTCTCTTGTTTGTGCCCGAGCTCCTCCAATAGCATTTTCAACCATATTGCTTCTTTACTGGCTTGTGTAGCTGCTACATATTCTGCCTCCGTTGTTGACGTAGCCACAACCGATTGCAGTTTTGAAACCCAGCTTACAGCTCCACCAGCAACTGTAAACACATACCCAGTTGTAGATTTGCTTTTATTCAAATCTCCTGCATAGTCAGAATCAACATACCCGCTGATAAGAAAGTCTGATCCCCCGTAACATAATGCAACATTTAAGGTCCCTTTGATGTATCTCAGGATCCTTTTCACAGCATTCCAATGCTCTCTGCCTGGATTCGCCATGTACCGACTAACCACTCCCACTGCTTGTGCAATGTCTGGTCTTGTACAAATCATAGCGAACATTAAACTTCCCACTGCTGATGCATACGGTACTCGAGACATCTCCATCCTCTCTTCTTCACTGCTAGGACTCATACTGGAGGATAATTTAAAGTTAATAGGAAGAGGGGTATAAATTGGCTTACAATCTTGCATGCTGAATCGTGACAAGATCTTTTTCAAGTAATTCTTTTGTGAAAGCCAAATCTTCCTACTACTTCTGTCTCGGTAAATTCGCATCCCTAGAATCTTGTTTGCTGGTCCCAAGTCCTTCATTTCAAATTCCCTAGCCAGTCGTGCCTTTAATTCTTCAATATGATCTTTGTTGGGGCCTGCAACCAACATGTCATCTACATACAACAGCAATATAACGAATTCGTTTTCACCAAACCTCTTGAAGTAAGCACAAGGGTCTGCATTAAGTCTGTTGTATCCAAGGCTCATGATGAAGGAGTCAAATCTCTTGTACCAACACCTCGGCGCCTGCTTTAAACCGTACAGAGATTTGTTCAACCTACAAACCAAGTTCTTCTTTTCTTTTTCTTCAAAACCTTTAGGCTGGAGCATGTAAATCTCTTCTTCAAGATCTCCATGAAGAAAAGCTGTTTTAACATCTAGCTGCTCTAGATGTAAATTCAATGTAGCACACATTGCCAGGACAACTCGAACCGTTGTTAGTCTAACCACAGGAGAAAAGATTTCATTGAAATCAATACCTTCTTTCTGAGCATATCCTTTGACCACCAGTCTTGCCCGATACCTCTCCACTTGATCGTCACCATTTCTCTTGATTTTGAAGACCCATTTGTTACCAATTGGCTTCCTTCCTTGTGGTAGTGGCACAAGTTCCCATGTATTATTTTTATGAAGGGCTTCGATTTCTTCTTGCATTGCCGCCATCCACTGCGAAGCATCTGAGTTGTTCATTGCCTCCTCGAATGATGATGGCTCACCGTCCTCCGTTAAAAGGCAGTATGCAACATTACCTTCTATAACATAATCTGAGTGCCAATTGGGGCGTCTTCTCACACGATCTGATTGACGAGTTGTTGGAGCTTCAGAATTCTCTGGTTCTGATTCCTCGAGCTCTGGTTCTGCTTCAGAACAATCTCTCTGTTCAAACTCATTTTCAACATGTATCTGTGTAGTCTCTGGCTTTTCTTTATCAGTGCTATCATCTTCTTCTTTTCTTTGTAGCTTATCTTCTACAAAGATAACATCCCTGCTGATAATCACTTTGCGGGCAGTGGGATCCCACAAGCGATACCCCTTTACTCCATCAGCATACCCCAAGAATTTACATTTTCTGGATTTTGGATCCAACTTTGAAATTTCTTGGGCATTGTACATCACGTACACAATACTTCCAAATATATGGAGGTTTGAATAATCAACTGGTTTACCAGTCCACATTTCCATCGGTGTCTTCAGCTCAATTGCAGTTGATGGAGCCCGATTCACCAAATAACAGGCGGTATTGACTGCTTCTGCCCAGAAAGCTTTTTCTAGCCCTGCAGCTCTCAACATTGCTCGTGTTCTTTCTAACAGAGTTCTGTTCATCCGCTCTGCCACTCCATTTTGTTGAGGAGTGTATACTGTTGTGAACTGTCTTTTGATGCCTTCTTTTCTGCAGAAGTCATCAAATTCATCACTTGTATATTCACCTCCATTATCTGATCTGAAACACTTGATTTTATTTCCAGAATCAAGTTCCACCCGCGCTTTGAAAACTTTGAAGGTTGAAAACACATCTGCCTTCCTCTTGATAGGATACACCCAACATCTCCTAGAGTAGTCATCAATGAAGGAGACAAAATACTTTGCTCCGCCTAGGGATGTAACCGGTGCTTGCCATATATCAAAATGAACCAATTCTAGAACAGTCTTGCCTCTAGAATTTGATGTGTTGAATTTTAATCGATGCTGCTTACTTGTAATACAATGTTCACACAAAGGAAGTGATACCTTTGTTAAACCCGGAAGTAGCTTTTGCTCCACAAGGACTTTCATTCCCTGTTCTGACATGTGTCCAAGTTTCCGATGCCATAACATGGTAGAATCTGAACTACATGAGGCAACAGAGGCTTCAGCTTCTAGCAAAGTCTCTCCCTTCAGCATGTACAAATTTGCAGCTATCTTTTCACCTTTCATCACCACAAGCGCTCCATGGAACACCTTCATGATTCCTTTCTGTGTTTCAATTTTGCTTGCATTATTATCCAACAATCCGTAGGATAATAAGTTTTTCTTCAAGCCTTTCACGTGTCGCACATCTCGAACAACTTTGGTTGTCCCGTCATACATCTTCAATTTGATGGTTCCAACGCCAACAATTTCCAAGGCATGATTATTGCAGCTGTACACAGATCCTCCTGAGATAGGTTCATAATTATAGAACCATTCTCTTCTTGAGGTCATGTGATATGTGGCTCCCGAGTCAATAAGCCATATGTCTGCAAATCTTTTTCTGCCTTCCATGGCTGTTGCTGCTTCACAACATAGAGCATCTCCATCATCTGAAGTGTTTGCCATATTTCCTTGAGGATTGGAGTTTTTAGGTAAACTCCAACAATCCTTCTTCATGTGACCCTTCTTTCCACAATTGTAGCACTTTAAATTCTTCTTACTCCTTGACTTTGATCTACCATGATTGTGACTGCTACTTTGGCCACGTTTTGTTGATCTTCCTCTCATCACCGTTAAGGCCTCTGCTTGTTGCAGATTTCCTTGTCTGTCTTCCTTGTTCTTGCGCCGATTTTCTTCTTCCAGAACAGCAGCTGCAACGTCATCGAAGACTAGATCACTTGTAAAGTTGTTGTTTGTCAAGTTGATGATGAGTTGATCATACGAATCAGGTAGACTTTGAAGTAGAAGTTCAGCACGTTCTTGTGACTCTATTTTATAGCTTAGGGATGTAAGCTGAGAAAATAGAGTATTTAACGTGTTTAAGTGCTCTGTCACTGAAGTAGATTCTGACATCCGAAGAGTGTACAATTTCCTCTTAAGGAAAATTTTATTGTGCAACGATTTGACCTCGTATAATTTTGCGAGGTGATCCCAAATCTCCTTGGCTGTCTTCTTCTCCTCGATGCTTGATAGTACTTCATCTGCTAATGCTAAATGAAGGTCTGCAATAGCATTCTCATCCATCTCATTCCATTTCTTATTATCCGTAAAATCTGCCGGCCTTTCGCTGATAGCCGCTAGACATCCGTTTTTTCTTAGGATGGCCTTTATCTTCAATTTCCACAGTGAGAAATTTCTCCCATTGAACTTTTCAATATCAAATTTCGTTGCCATAGCTTCTATTTCAGATAGCTCCCACTATTTCACCTTTTTGACGTGAATAGTGCCCACCACCTTCAATGAATGAGTAATATCTAACTTACTTTCTTATGATGGAGGATCCACTTTTCAGTGGCAACCAACAGAGAATACGGTAAGTAGATATACGCACCCAAATCTGGCTCTGATGCCAATTGTTGCGGATTACGATCGTCGGATAGAGCAAAAACGCAACTGATAATTTGAGAAAATAACAATGAAGATAAAGGAGACACAGATTTTACGTGGAAAACCCCTAAATAATATAGGGTAAAAACCACGGACAAAGGTAGAAGAATTTCACTATGAGAAAATAGGAATTACAACTTCTCTCAATCTAACAAGGAGAAAACAATGACAATTCTCTCTTGATAAGAAAGGAGAAAACAACTCTATGAAAACTCTCTAATTTCTCTAGTATTGGGAGGAGGTTAGAATGATTTGGGATGTGTAAGAATGGCAAATGGCTAGGCTATTTATAGTTGAACTTTAGGGACTAACTTATAAATAGTCTAAAGTTTAGGGACTAAAATTGTGATTTTCCCATGCCATTTTTCAACCTTGGCTGCACCAACCATTGAAATTTCCATTTTCTACTTTGGCTGCTCCTACTTTCTTTGATTTTCAACAACATAGTGAGTTTGAGTTTATTATATTTTATATTCCTTTTGTTTCACGAAAATTATCTCTTATTGATTTTTTAATCATTTTCTTAACTTTGACCCATGATTATTCAAAAATTATTATTGATAAAAATATAAAAAATGTATTTTAAAAACCTCTAATCAAGTAGTTTTTAAATATTTTTATAAAACTTAATTATTTAAAATATTTAATATAATTATAGTCAAAGTTTAAAAATTAACATTCAAAGAGTCAATAAGTGACAATCTTCCTGGGACGGAGGGAGTATATTATATTCCATACTTTTATTAATTTTTTTGAGACGGGCCGTGTTTAGTTTTTTGTTAAAATTCAAGTTCGAATTGCGTGGTGGTTTTATTATGCTGAGTCGGATCGAATTGAGAATAAAATATATTAAATTCTACAAATGATTGGTTTTATAATTGTAATTACACCTTTTTAACTTTTTAAAAGCATTTGAATGTAGATATTAAAAGCTAATGAATGGATTTTTCAATAAAAAAATTAAAATAAGATAAATATATAAAGGGATAATTTATTGGTTCACTTATATGACACCATGCATTCTATTGTGACATGTTTGTTTTTGTGTCAATATTTTTGTATGAGAAAGTGGATACCCTCTTTAAATTTTGATGTTTTTAGGCATAATGTCAAAATATGCCAATAATGTTTGACAGAATATTTATTTTGGCCTCTATTATTCTTTTGAAGCAATTTGGCCCCTAACATTTTATTTTAGGTTAAAATAGTCCTTCAGTAAGTAAAAACATTAGTTATCTCGTTATATATAGAAAAGTATGCATTTTATGTATAAACAAGTTAAGTTTGAGGTTTCCTTTTACATTTCTCCAATATTGCATCTGATAATAATCAAGCTGAGTTTCAAATCCTTACACTTCTCTCTTTAGACAAACAAATAAGCGAAAATTTGGAGTTCCCCAGGCCGGTGGTTTTGGTCCCGTTACGGTGCTAGAACTTTATGAGTTTGATTGATTTTTTTTCTTTAAATTTTTTAAGATAAATCGATAATATAGATTAAATTTGACAATTAAAAGTCATACTTCAAAAAATATTTAATTATATTGATCTAATTATTCTTGATTCTGGTATTAGGTGAGATTGGAGTCGGGACACTTTCGTATTCTTTTTTTGTTATTTTTAATTTCATCAAGACAACAGGAGAAAAAAGTGTTTAATTTTATATTTTCTACAACTCAAGATACTAACGCCACGGATGTTTTTTTTATAGTTATTAGATGTATTAGAAATGATTAGGGATGATAAAATAATCCGGTCTTGTTGGGTCTCGATCCGACCTGACTCGATAAGGGAATTTTTTTTCAAAAAAAATTATATTCGGAGTAGGGCGGGTTCGAGTTTATGATGAAAAATTCTCCGACCCAAATCGACTCAATATATTTATACATTATATTTAATTTTTTATTATTTTTTGTGGCGGTCGAGTTTAGTCAAATTTTTGTTAAAATTTAAGGTCGAGTTATATTTTTATTATACCTGGTTAGATTGAATTAAAGATGAAATATATTAAACTTGGTCGGATCAGAATATTTAAGTTTCGAGTAAGAGCAGCCAAAAACTCACACGTTGCTATCCCTACAAATGATTGGTTTTATAATCGTAATTACACCTTTTAGCTTTTTTAAGCATTTGATGGTAAATATTAAAAGCTATTTAATAGAATTTTTCAATAAAGGAAATTAAAATAAGATAAATATATAAGGGATTATTTATCGATTCACTTATATGACATGATACATTCTCTTGTGACATTGTGTTTGTTTTTGTGTTTGTTTTCTTGTATAAGAAAGTCAATGGTCTTTTTAAATTTTGATGTCCTTATATGATTCTTTGTCGATGTGTGAAAATTTTACAATAAAAAACATTACATAATTCATAGAGGTAGTAGTAAAAGTAGGTTGCTGGATTTTAATTTGAAACTATGTAAGTTATTCTAAAAAGTGGTTGATTTTGTATGTCTTACTTCCACACCTTATAAATTTTAATGTATATTTTTCTTTCCTTATAATTATTCATGTTTTTAAATTTTAATAAAATCTAATTTCATATTCTTGTTAAAAAAAGACATGATACACAATTTGTAAAAATGTTCGAAATTCTCTCTGAAAACCTTATTCTCGACGATCCCCACCTGCCCAAGAAGCAGCGTCGTGGGGATGAAGATCCCCCTGACAATGGATCTCTACCGGCAAACCACCCAGTCATGACAATGGATTGCGACTCAAATCCTGCCACCTCAGACTCGAAGCCTACCGTTTCTTATAAAGAAGCAGTCACTGGCGCATCCGATACCCTTCCTGCAGATGATCTAACTCCATTAGATGATGATATTGAACTACTTGACGATGATGTTCGTAACGGTATTCAAGACGGAATCTCGTTCATTGATTTCTCAACCAGGGTTCAGAATCTAACACTTAAAAGCATGGGCTTCACCCTCGTTCTTAAAATTTTAGGGCGTCGTGTAGGTTACACCACCCTCTATAATAGACTCATTAGCATCTGGAAGCCGACCCATCAAGCTAATTGACATCGAGAATAACTACTTCCTCGTTAAATTCTCTTCCCGAGTTGACTACATTGTTGCCCTTACAGATGGCCCCTAGACCATTTTTGAGCATTACATTACTGTTGAACCCTGGTCTGAAGACTTTGATCCTACGGAATCGCACCTAGCCGCATCATGGCTTGGGTTCGCCTTCCGGGACTGCCAATCACTTGGTACAAGAGGAGCCTAATTGAAACTATCGGTTCTTGCATATAGACTGTTGTTAAAATTGATTATCAGACAGATAATAGTCGTCGTGACCGTTTCGCTTGTATGGCTATAAAGATCAATCTCAAGCAACCACTAATCTCAAAAATAGCAATCAATGGCCGGACACAATTGGTGGAGTACGGATCACTCCCGGTCGTGTGCTTCAAATGCGATATTTATGGTCATGTCAATGATCATTGCCCACAGAATCGTCCTCAGGACACTGCCACCATGCATGATGATGCCCCTATCCCAGTAGCTCCCACAGAACCAATTCAAGCCGAACCTGGCCCTACAGAGTCCTACGGGCCCTATATGTTAGTTGAGAAACGAGGACGTCGGCCTGTGAAAAGTAACCCCTCTCCTCCTAACAGAACTTCTAATTCATTCACAACTAATTCCAGGTACAACCCTATTTACATTGATAATGTTAATGAGGTTGAGATACCTAACAATGCAAAAGTACCTCCCCAAGCCCCGACGATGACCCCCATTGTGCCCGATCCCATTTAATCACCTATGAAAGCACCCCAGACTGGCCCTGGTGGAACAGAAAACAATGCTCCTATTTCTAGCTCAAATGGTTATGCTAAGTACAAAAGCAAGAGCCTTCCCATGCTGAGCAAATCGGCCCCCACAGTTCTGGGCTTGCGTAACACCAACATCATGCCTAAGAAGCAAACTCTAAACCATTCTTCTTCCAGTCGGGTTTCAAAAAGTTGAAACCAGCTTTCTATCCTTAATCTCGTGAAGCATGCAGCACTTGAGCTCGCGACATCTGCTGCTCCTATGCCCCCCACGTCCTCCATCGGGTAACAATTCGGCAATTCAGGGAAGTAAGCTTTCCACACCATCTGCTACCAAGTCTTTGCCCCTCCTTGCATCGTCAGATTCAGCATGTTAGCTTCTGCATCTATAAGCCCTGACCATTTGGCCACGATGGAATGACTTTTGTGCCTCTCGGCCACTCACTAAATTTTGTTGTTTATGTCTACAAAACTCTTTGTTTGGAATGCTCAAGGTTGTGGGAGCCATAAATTTGTCTGTGTGACTAAGCAGTACGTTCGTAATTGTCATCATGATGTTTGTGTCTTCGTGGAGACCCGTGTGAGTAAGAGAATAGCTGATCAGGTCATTGCTATGCTTGGTTTTCCTAACTCATACCGTATAGAAGCTCTCGGCTTCTCGGGAGGTATCTGGTTGTTCTTGTTTGATCATATTCACATTTCAATTCTTACTTGCCACTTTCAATTCCTTTACTGCAGCATCTCCACTGACAATGCACCAGGGTCTTTCCTTTGCTACTTTTGTTTACGCTAGCCCGACTTTTAGCTTGCATCGCGATCTTTGGAATCATCTTGGTAGTTTGTCATCTTCGATCAGCCAACCGTGGATTATTCTTGGGGACTTCAACGCCACTCTTTCCCTTGCTGATCGTCAAGGTTGCTCGTCTAGTTCCCCGGAGACATCTTTCCAAGACATGGTTTTCAATTGTGGTTTGCAGGATCTTGGTTATTCAGGGCCTGATTTTACATGGTACCGTGGTAATTCCTCAGTTCAACTGGATCATTGCTTTGGCAATGCAGCTTGGTTTGACCACTTCCCGAGATTGTCACTCCATCACCTACTTTGGATGAAGTCCGATCATATGCCTATTTTATTAGGCTCCAATGATCAACCAACATCTTAGCGAACTACTTCATTCAAATACTTTTCTGGGTGGTCCCTTCACCGTGATTTTAAAAGCCTTGTCCAAGAAAATTGGGACTTTTCCCTCCCTATCTCAGAGGCAAACAAGCCTTTACACATGCGGCTACAAAATGGAATCATGAAGTTTTTGGTGCCATTGGTCGAAATAAAAAAATCATTATGGTCCGCCTTCGAGTTGTCTAGCGCTTCTTAGATTAATGACACACATGTAATATGGTCAAACTTGAATCGAAACTACTTCAAGATCTTGAGTTGATTCTCGACCAAGAAGAGCTTATTTGGAAGCAAAAATCAAGAGTTGACTGGGTTAATTTTGGCGACCACAACACTAGCTATTTTCATTCCAAAGCTAAGGCGCAGAAGGAAAAAAGCTATTTGTTTTTTGAAGCTTGATGGTGAATGGTGCGAGGATCATGATCTCTTAAGGGATGTTGCCTCTACTTTTTTTGCTTCCTTTTTTTTCTACAGACAATACGCCACCCCCGAAACTTCCCTACTCAGGCATGTTTCCTCCTATAGTCGAGACCCTTCTCCATTCTTTGTTCATTACGCCACATAATACAGAGATAAAGGAATCCCTCTTCAACATGTCCCCATAGAAAGCTCCAGGCCTCGACGGCCTACACGCCTAATTCTACCAATTAAATTGGGATACAATGGGCCCCTCTGTCTATCATATGATCAAATTAGTCTTCAACGGTGCGAATATCGATGCATCACTTAATCGTACGGGTATTGTCTTGATTCCTAAAGTAGCACATCCGGAGACCTTTGCGGATTTCAGGCCAATCAACCTTTGCTCCGCGCTTTACAAGCTTATCACAAAAATCATCGTCAAAAGGCTACAACCTATTTTCCCTTCTATCATTGGTCCTCACCAAACAAGTTTTCTGAAGGGACTGCAACATCACTAAAAACGTTATTATTAACCAAGAGATTATTCATTCCACGAGTCAAAAGAGAGGCAACGCTGGTTGGATGGCCATCAAAGTCGACTTACAAAAGGCATTTGATCGCCTCCGATGGGAATTTATTGAGGATACATTGATTGATGCTAATCTCCCCCAGCCCATTATCTCCTTAATTATGCATTGTATCACCACGACCACTTTTCAAGTTCAATGTAATGGGATCTACAGTGCTGATTTCAAGCCATTGAAGGGCATTCGGCAAGGGGATTCCTTATCACCCAATCTCTTCAATTTGACAATTAAAAGGCTGAGCCAGATCATTTCGTGTAAAGTTTCCTCTGGAGAATGGTTGGCTTTCAAACTCGCGCGAAACAGAACTCTTATCTCTCATCTTTTTTTCACCGACGACCTGGTTTTATATGCGAAAGCGACCCTAGATAATGCCGCGACTATTGAAGACGCTCTTGAACTATTTGGTTCCTGTTCAGGCTACCTTGTCAACAAGCAGAAAATAAAAGTTTTCTTTTCCCCCAACACGTGCCTTGATTTACGTGCTTCCATCTGTTCTAGGCTTGGCTATTAGGAAATGACTGATATGGGTTCTTATCTAGGTGTTCCTGTCCGGCACACTAATGCGACCAGTGGGATATTTGATTTCATCATTAACAAAGTGCAGCATAAGCTTGATGGGTGGTCGGCTCGGTCACTTTCTTTTGCTGGCCGACTCACTCTCGCCAAATCCGTGATCTTAAGCATACCTTCTTACGTAATGCAATCTTGCAAACTCCCAGCTCGAATCTGTGACTGGATTGAAACACTGGCTAGACATTTCATTTGGGGCTCCGACTCTTCAACCAAGAGCATTTCACTTGTTAAATAGAGCACGTTGTGCCAATCCTTGCAAAACGGTGGTCTCGGCATTCGTAGCATGGATAGAGCCAACACGCTTTTCTTATGAAGGTATGTTCGGCCCTTATCAGCAACAAAGATGGACTTTGGGTGTCTCTTCTACGTGAGAAATATCGCGTGTCTGAGGCTTGCCCCGCCTATATCACACGGGCCAATTGTTCCTCCTTGTGCCGCGCTCTTACAGCATTTTGGCCGACGTTCCACGACGCCCTAGCCTGGGCCGTTGGGAACGGTCTTTCCATATCCTTTTGGTCTGATAACTGGGTGTCGGAGTTAGGGCCCTTGATACACTGGAAGAATCCGGCTATGCCTATGACTCATCTTTGAAAGTTTTTTCGGTCGCTCTCCTTGATGGCTCTTGTAATTGGGCTCTACTTAATGATATTCTCCACCCGCATGCTCTTGGCTATCTTGCCAACATCATCCCACCCTACCCCTCTCTTGGCAATGATTGCTGCTATTGGTCTGGGGTGAGCCAACAGACTTTCTCAGTTAAAAGTGCTTACTCTCTCATCTCCAAGCATTGTTGGGATACTCCGGATCCTTACTGGAAACTTATTTGGAAGCTCCAAGTCCCTGAGCGACTAAGGATATTTTATGGCTTGTCATGAGAGATAAAATTCTCTCTAATCACTACCGTCGCCGCCGACATCTCTCTCATGACTCCTCCTGTGTTGTTTGTGACGAGGTGGATGAGACCACTCTCCACATACTTCGCGACTGCCCTGGTGTTCATAATGTTTGGTCCTCAATTATTTCCCACCTCCACCCTGCTACTTTGTTCACTGCTCCATTGGTTGATTGGATCGCCATGAATCTTGGTTGCGATGCACCTCTCTACGCTGATTACCCTTGGAATATTCTCTTCGCTTCAATTGTTTGGCATGCCTGGAAATGGCGGAACAACTTTATTTTCCAAGGTGACTCTCTCGACTCGTCTTCGTTTCTTAATGTCAGCGTGTCTTGGGCTCGAGTTTACCATGACTCGACTGCTTTGAATGCGAGATTCAGCCCTCATTCTGTTGAACTCGTCCAATGGTCACCTCCTCAACGAGGTTGGGAGCTGTCTCCAATTTGACGAAACATGGAGCCATTGGTGGCGCCTTACGAGATCATAATGGTAATTTTATGCTAGCTTTCCATCGTCCCTTAGGGATTACTTTAGTAATCCACGCTGAAGTATGGGTGTTTACGAAGGATTGCGTTTAGCATGGACTCAGGGTTATAAGCATATTTTGGTGCAAACGAATAATTCTGACGCCTACGACCTTCTCTCCCCCCATCTTTGGAGAGCCCGTTCACGCTGGTATGCAACATTGCGATGCTCTGTTCTAATGACTGGAATGTTGATTTCTCTAATGTTCGTAGAGAAGTGAACTTCGCAGCAGAATACATGGCCAAAATTGGTGGCCAAGGGCAAATCTTCGACACTCCACCGGCTTCCTTGAGAGATATCCTGTATCGTGATATCCTCGGCCTCATTTCCATTCAGAAAAAAAACACGATACATTCAATCAATTTTTTACTTTAATCTTCCTCTTAAAATTCCATTATGTTATCCTTTAAATAACTAATGTAATCATAATTATTAAAGCGGATTACTTGTATTATTAGTTTAAATATTGTTAAAAATATGTACATAATTTTACTAAGACATTGTTAGAGTTAGTAAAAAAGTAATATTTTTGGATTTATTAAATTTTTTAAGTTGAATTTTACTTTGTTTAAACTCTGTGTACGCTGTTTCTAAATTTTATTTTTAGTTTAAATCTCGCCAACCTATGTATGGTCGTATTTATTGTTGTTTTAGGTTATGTCAGGTTCTGTATTTGTTTGTAATAATTTACTCTAATTCTTTTATTGTAATTATATATGGGTATTTAGGGTCTGAACCTTAATTTTATGTTAGGAGTGTAAATTTTTGTACTTAGTAAATTTATATAGAAAGTTAAAATTTAATGGGTGCACAATTAAAGTATCAATATAAATTACAAAAGAATTCTAAAATATATATAAATTTAAAATTTTCAGGTGTGCTATTAACCTAACATCCCTCTGTCCAACCTTGTACGTATTCAACGTAACTATCATTCATTGTTATTGTACTTGTACCCACTTTTTTTATTCTATCATTCGGCAATTTTGGGTGAAAAACCCCTTTTAAATTATTATCTTTAAAAATGGCTCCCAAAAACATTTATTTGGCAAAATGACCCCCTTTCTTGCCAAGTCGGCAGACCTCGCGTTGTGTAGGACGCGAGGTACGTTATCGCGTTCTGCATAACGCGATTTCAGTCGACGTGGCGTTGCAGTTCGGCATAACGGTTTAACAGTACCTCGCGTTCTGCAGAACGCGAGGTCCACGAGAAATTGAAAAGGCGGCTGGATTATATCGGACTGACCTCGCGTTCTGTAGGACGCGAGGTCTATGCATTTCCAACCAGATCCACAAGAAAAAAACATGCGTAAGTAGGCCTGTTCGAACCCAATTTCGAGCGTGTAAATGGTATATTTTTAGCGATCATCGAGTTTGGGGTCGTAGTACTGTAATTTTTCTATCGTATGATACCAACATGGTTAATTTCCGTCCATTCTACAATGGTTTAAAATGGCTTCGAAAACCCTATGCTAGCATACTTTTTTTTATTGCAGTTTTATTTCAACTAATGTCGATTTTCTATTTTTTAATCCTATTAAATTTAGTAAAAACAAAAATTAAATAAACATTATAAAGTTTAATTATAATATGCAAACAAAATTAGAATTTATAAACAAAATTAGAATACGACATTATAAAATTTAAAAGTGTTTTACATAAACATTAAAAACATAAGTAGAAAACAACAAAAAAAAAAACTAAAAATGCCTATGTCCACCCGTTCCGCAGTCGGGTGGATGACGCTCACGATCCGGATACCTCCTCTGTCCATCGTGTGGTGGTCCCTGAACCCTATCATCCTGACCATCGTGCGCGATCTGCGGATCTGTGCTGGGCCTAGGCGGGGAGTAAAACAAACTACCTATCGGCGTATTCGCCACCATCGGAAACTCATACTGAGGTGGATAATCGATAAGTAGAAGGTCAGTCGTGGGCGTATGGGGGCGATAGGCATCAGTGGAGCCGAACTGGGGTGGAGGCATCGTCTGCTCGAAAGTCGATGGACCGCTATGCAATGGTGGGGCAGAAGATGATGCCCCTGGAGTGTCATATCGTGGTCTCGGACCTCGATGCGTCGACTGCCTCTGGGTCTGCCTCTGGGTCTGGGACTGGCTCTGGGTCTGGCTCGCTCGCCCGCTCCCGCGTGGGCGGTTTTGGGGTCGCTGGGGAAGCCCTGCTTCGAGCTCGGCCGGAGTAAGGATATGTGGCATCCCATTGTCCCTATACCACTGTTCATAATTGAAAGTGATCAAAGGACCCCCTGGCATAATTGGTTGGAGAAACTCTGGGCGTCTGAGGAATCGTTGACCCCAAAGTGCTATCCAGCTAGCGTGGTGCTCGGCCCAGTCAACCTCTGTCTTCCCTTGACACGTAAGATTATGGAACTCGTCCATATTTTGCGGAGGGCGTGGAACATCTTGGACGTACCCGAACTGTCGGAGTACCCGATCCGCAGAATGCCACACACAAATTTCGTAGTTCAGCAGCGGAACTACGGAAATCCAGAGGTCTCGCTCTTGCAGAATATCTGCTGGAGTAATGCGGCGAATCTGCTCTGAATCGTAGGGCGTCCACACGAACTAAAAAGAATGAAAAAAGTTAGTAAAATTTCTATATGAAATATTATTGGAAAAAATAGTATGGAAAAAATCAAAATAATTGTTGAATTACCTCGTCCTCCGTCAAGGCATCGAATCTATATCTGTATGCTTTCTGGGTGTCCGACAGGCTGGTGTGGGATAGGTTGGCGGTCCACCTTTAAATAATGAAAAAGATCGTTAAATAAAATAATTTAATAAAAAAATATAGTAAATTATGTAGTACCTCCGTAGAAGCGGAAATGACAGAGGACTGGGAATCCTAAGATGTGGTGCCAAAGAAGGAATCCGAAGCCAAACCCAAGCCTGCAAGAATAAACAGCATCCTCCCATCGATGATTTGGAGGCGTCAACGTTTCTGCAGAGGTCTCTGATAAGAAACGCCAAGACAGCTGACCCCAAAGATTTTCGTCCAGACTCGTCTAAATTTGTAAGATGATGAAGCCACATAACGTGCACTTTGTTGCGAGTTTTGTCGGGCATTAATATCCCGCCAATAATGCGCAAGATGTGGGCTCGCGCATACCGCTGTGAAAATATAAATTAATAAAGGCATCCTACTTAAAAAAATTGTAAGTTCATCCTAAAAAATAAAATTGTAAGTATCCTAAATATTTAATGTAGGCAACCTAAATATTAAATAAAGTATACTAAATAGTTACTAAATTCATCCTAAAAATTTATCCTACATATTTATAATTCATCCTAAATATTTATTAAAAAGATCCTAAATATTGTCACTATTCATCATAAAAAATTCACTAAACGCTAATGTGCAAATAAATAATTTTAATTTAATAATAAATGTAATAAAAGCATACTAAATATAATAAAAAAATACCTCAAGTGTAACATCATCCGCATCGGGGGGAGGGGTTCCAAAGTTGTCCTCCAAGTACGGTAGAGAAATTTTCCCTCCGTCTCACGCTGTATCAGGGGCCATAACGCCAATTTGTTCAGCAAATAGGAGTGGCCAATGTCCCATCGCTACACCAGTAATAACGCTGCCATTTATAGGCAACCCGAGAATGTAGGCAACATCCTGCAACGTAATTGTTGCCTCGCCAAATGGAAGATGGAATGTATGCGTCTCGGGTCTCCACCGTTCTATCAACCCCCAATATAGCGACCTATGTGCCCAAAACCAGCCCGCGTAATCAAACGCATAACGGCATCAAACGCATAAAGTAAAATAGTTAGTAAAAATAAAAGAATAAAATTTAATTAAATAAATTTTTTTAGAAATTAATAGGGAAAAAAATAATACCTCTCGACTGTTTCTCCAATATTCACTGCAGTGATTCGCTCGGTTCCGTAGCATGGGCTCCATGTGATCAAACGATATATAAAAATTACTGACAAATTTTTGTGAAACTTCTATAGTGATTCGCGTTCTGTGGAGGTTTTTAGGAAAAAAACCTCCAATTTATAGAGGACCTCGCGGCGTTTGGGAAGCGAGGTTAATGAACCTCGCGTTCTATAGACCGCGATATTAGGGTACCTCGCGTCCTATAGAACGCGAGGTTCACTGAAAAGGCGCGTCATTGATCAGACGCGTGAACTGAGCGGTCAGAAAGGACATCGCGTCCTATAGAACGCGAGGTTCTAAAGAACTCGCGTTCTACAGAACGCGAGGTCGTGGGGGTTTTTTAATTTTGTGTTTTTAAAGCGGGAAACTCATTTAATATACAATAATAATAAATTTTATTTACAAAAACAATAAAAATAAAAATTATAATTAAAATAATAATATTATTAATAATAATAATACCAACAATAATATTAAGAACAATAATATTAGAGTTTTTAAAGCGGGAAACTCATTAAATAATTTTTAATTTTACAATTTTGATTTATAATAATAACAATAAAAATTAAAATAAAAAATATAATTAAATTAATAATAATAATAATAATAATAACAACAATAATAATAAATGATACTAATAATAAAAATTATTAGTGTGATAGTAATAATAATAACAATAATAATAAGAACAATAATAATAATAACAACAATTAATCATACTAAATACGCGTTATATTTTCAGTAGTAACTAAAAATAACGACATAGCGCAATATTTTGGAAGTTAAATTAAAACAAAACTTCCAAAATATGTGTTATGTTGCCATTAGTAGCTTCAAGCGAAAACTGCGTACGTGAATACAGAAAAAAATCTATCTCGGTGCTCCTTGCCACTCCAAGAGTTTGCTATTTATAGAGGTGAATATGATGACGTGGCAACCTCGCGTTCTGTAGGACGCGAGGTCACTATTACATCGCGTTGTACAGAACGCGAGGTCTATGAGATGTTTGTATATATATATATATATATATGCAATTTTTGTAAGCAGTTCTGTTTAGTTTAGGTGAGTTGAATATGAGTTCGTGTAATGCTGCGTTTTTTCACGTTGCAATTTTTATGTCCAAAATATTGTTCATTTATGATAGTTGGAGTTCACTTAAAGATTTGTGTGCCGCGGGGGTACATACCTTAATATTTACCGACATATCGCAATATTTTGGAGTTTGTATGCTGCAGTAGTGGCTTCAATGGCAGCTTCTGTAGCCGCCGTCGAGAGGATCCCCAGCTACAGTGTGAATCAAAGCTGCTACCATTTACTCATTTCAGATGTGGCGTGGCAGTCAACATTTACATCTGGATTTCGCTCTCTGCTTCTTTTAGTCGGGACCTCCGATCAAATTTGCCCGCTGGAGCTAATGAATTTATTGTTTCGAATACAATACTATAATTTATGTAGTTGTCTCAATTTACTTATTAAAGAATACACGTTGAAAGTTTTGTTAAATGAAATTCTACTTAAATTTATTTATGTGGTGTTTTTCCTTTCCTATAAATACCCACGAATTCTACCATCATTTACTCATTCCAAATTCTCTATAAACACCCAATCCTTGCTCACCTTATGGCAAAATTTAAGGCAACATTTTATTTTCTCGATACTTATTTTGAGTCAACAATCACCGGCAAAATGTCACTGAAAGATTTAATACAGTTGACAACAATCGAGGTTAGTAAAAATACCGACAAACAAATTGCGGCCATGGAATGTCGAATCCCATCACCGTCAGCTAATGAAACGCACTACGTTATGAAGCTTACGAACGAAACAGACGTTCGTAACATGTATGACCCGGCTCAATGCCGTCGGAGCTAGAGACGTCGATTTCAATGTTAAGTTTGTCAACGTCGGCGAAGGTAGTATGTCTGCACCCGTAGAACCTGCTCCGAACACTGAACACGCACCGTCTTCACCAGATGTTGATGCGGCTGTGGAGGAGCTGCAACTTTTTATGTACAGGCGTAGACAAAGAAAACAACAGATGATCGAAGAACTAAACCTAAGTTCAGACGTGTCCACTGACTACGATGATTCAGATTAACCATTAACTTATGAAATGATCTTCCAATTATGTTATATGATGTCTTATTTCATCATTTACGAATGTTAAACGGACTTCAAGTTATGTAAAATTACTAGTACTCATTTACATTATAGGCACCAGTAGTAGTATTCAATTACAATACTACAATTGTCTCAAATTCTCGAACATGTTCTCAATTACACAAACAAACAAATAGTGAATAGTACGGTTATTATAACTTCTGACGGAGTGTTTAAAAAAAAGCGTTTAAAGTGACATCGCGTTCTATAGCACGTGATATCACTAGAACATCGCGTTCTATAGAACGCGAGGTACTGGTTCTCCCATCAAATCTATCCCTTACTTGTCGAAAGTAAGGGGACTGCCTCCCAGGCACACACACGCCATTCCTGCCTCCCATCAAATCTATCCCTTACCTGTTTATCGGTTTTAGGTAATGGACAAGCAAAGTTACCTCTCTGAACCATTATTTGCCTTACACAACCAGATTCTCCTAGATTGCAAGGGCCAATAATTTTGCCTATATATGAAGAAGAACCATAAACCGAAAATATAAGTTTCAATTGGCAATCAATTCCTAGAATTTTCTAAGTATCCCAATTTCAAAAGTCTTTCATAAAATATTCAAATGGCCGGACGAGGCGTTACTACGAAAGTTTACTACGATGGGCAGATATTCGAGGGTACCGAACTCGGCGTCCTTTTTCACTGCGAAGATCCGGTAACGATAAAGCTTCCGAGGAGATTATCGTTCAAGAAGTTGGTCAAGGAACTAGAGGAAAAAGTTCCTCATTTCGATAATCATCGTTTGTCCGACGTGAAGTATCGGGTGCCAATATCTGTAGACCCTTTAGAGTACTCTGTATGCCAAATTGCGGAAAATGCTGATGTGCAAATGATGATGGAAGCCCACTTCGAGTATTCAATTGGGGGGCCCCTGGAGCTGTATGTATCGTTCTCCGAGTCTAATCCAGTTGTCGAAATACCAAGCTGGGGCCGGGCGAATTTCGACTTCGATCCGAATGCCAACGTTGATAGCCCGACCGCAGGTCTACGACGTGATTTTGGCCTACTCTGTCGAGACAACGAAGTTGGTACATCGTCATCTGCTCCTCCAAGGCAGTCCTGCGTAGCTAGTATCGGGTTCGACCTCAACCAACCCCCAAACGATGAATTCGATGCACCAACAAATGCATCGTACAGTCCATACGATCCATACAATCCATACAATCCATACAATCCTTATAGTTTTGGGGGGGAAGGAACGTCGGCTCCTTACGTTACGCACGACCATGAAGCATTATATGGCCGACACTCAATGTATGTCTCTGGCACCGACTACGGTCAACCGTCTATGGGGAGACATTCTTCTTTTGGGGGTGAGGGAGCGTCGTCATCTTACGCTATGCACGACCATGATTCATCATATGGACGACACTCAACGTATGTCCCTAGCACGGAGTACGTTCAACCATCAATGGGAATACATTCTTCTTATGGTGATCTTGATTTTGGTCTTGGAAATGAGGTTCCTGAGCGATCTCGTGAGAGGTCTCCCGCTCCTCGACCCCAATCCTCGCCTCAAAGGGTAGTGATTCCAGAAGCTCTACTATTCCAGCTCCCGGAGGATGCTTCTGACGAAGAACCGATTAGAGAACCTGGGCCAGACGGAGACGAGCTGGGGCCATTCTATCCCGAACCAGAAGACTTGACAGAGTTACCAAAAGACCCAGAAGACAATGTCGTTCCACCACCAGATTTGGACGAAGAACCGACTGCCACCAACTTTCCTGTAGACGCAAGACCAATTTCTATGTTCCAGCCACCATCCCACTTCACAACGGTTGATATGGATGCAATGGACATCCCTGATTTTCCCCATGACGACACAATAGATGGCCGAGTCCACCGTTCTGATTGTGAACTAAGAATTGGTATGGCGTTCGCGAACAAGGAAATTGCGGTGGCGGCAGTTAAGCAGTACAACCTTCGTCATAATGTTGAGACGACGGTGAAGAAAACCCAAGCCAAATACTACAAGGCTCAGTGCGTCCAAAAGGATCAAGGCTGTAAATGGAAAATCCGTATATCAGACTTGAAGAGGGCAGGCAACCGTTGGAAAATAACAAAACTTGAGGGGCCTCATACATGCACCGTTGCTAGCCTCAACCAGGATCACAAGAACCTGGATGCAAAGTACCTCGCGGACATCTTTTCCACACTAGTGAAAACAAATCCCACTGTGTCGGTCCCCACATGTCAGGCTGCAGCTCTAGCTGTCACCGGCTTCCGTCCAGGTTATTCGAAAGCATGGTATGCAAAGAAAAAGGCCAAAGAGGAATTGTATGGCCGATGGGAGGAATCTTACATAGAGTTGCGCCCGTGGCTTAATCTCCTGCAGAAACACATCCCCAGAATGGTTGTCAAACTTGATACGGTTCTGGCATACGAAAATGATCGTGTCGTCCGAGGTGTTTGTCAATTCCACCGGTTATTTTGGACTTTCCCCCAGTGCATCAACGCATTCAAGCACTGCAAACTGATGGTCCAAATCGACGGCACATGGTTGTACGGAAAATATACACAGATCCTACTTCTAGCTATAGCACAGGACGGCAATCGCAAATGCGTTCCTGTTGCATTCGCAATCGTCCCGAAGGAGGATTTGGAGTCTTGGACGTTCTTCCTTACGAACCTACGAAAATATGTCCTTGATCATGTAATACGAAGAAGAATGGATGAAGGGGTGTGTGTTATTTCTGACAGAGGCACAGCGCTGCTGTGGGCGATACAAAATTTGGGTGATTATTGGAAGCCTCCATACATTCACCACCGTTTTTGCTTGCGGCACATAGCCGCAAACTACCTGCTGAAATACAAGAATCGTGATGAACGTCAAATGGTGCTCGATATGGGTACGTCATTTATGTTATTTTCATTTACTATATTACTTGTTACTCGCTTCAATTTACGACCTTTTTTCATGTGTTTTTCGACCATAACTATTCAACTGTCATCCCGTAGGCAACTCGCACTACAAACAAGAGGTGGCTGAACTGCTCGAGGAACTGAGAGCGAGAAACAAAAAGGGCGCTGAATATCTTGAAAATATCCCAAAGGAAAAATGGCTTCGATCGTATGACGAGGGTAAACGTTATGGTCACATGACAACGAACTTGGCTGAGGCAGTGAACTCATCACTGAAGGGAGTTCGGCAGTTGCCTATCACTTCCATTGTCAAAGCGACCTATTATCGTTTAGCTACCCTTTTTGCAACCTTGGGTAAGCAAGCAACTGAGTACATGGCAGGTGGACACATAGTCCATCCAGATTTCTGCTCAAGACTGCATATTCAAGTGGCCCAATCAAGACAGGTGCAAGCAACTCTCTTCTCGCGAGAAGGACACTTGTTTCGTGTTGCGGAATTTTCCAGGCGGTTAGAAGGCATTCAACACAACGCTTACGTTGTAGATCTGAGGGAAAAAATCTGCGAGTGCGGAATATTCCAAACTTTCAAATACCCGTGCGCACACGCCATTGCTGCTTGCACTAACCAACGAATAGAATACATGCGTATGGTTGATCCGGTATACTTACTCAAAACGGTGCTTAAAGTTTACGAAAAAGAGTTTCCTCCAATCGGAAATGAGGTTGATCCAAATGCTGTGGACACTGAACCGATCATACGTCCAGATCCAGCACTACTACGAGCCAAAGGACGTCCACCTTCTACAAGAATATATTGTGCCGAGGATTTGGTCGAACATCGAGAGAAAACCGGACAAAAGAAGCATTGTTCTATATGTCGAAATCTTGGGCACACAGCTCCTAAGTGTCCTAATCGCTCAGCCCCTCGTATTAATTAATTATTTTTAATTTGTATATGCGAGTTCGCACATGACAAGCTAATCAATAAAGTCAATTTACATCTATTTATACAGTTCGCCATCTTATATTTTCAATCATTCAAAAAAATATGTTATGATACTGTTTTCAAAGCAACTATAAGTCAGTGTACAATGGACGAAAATTGACCGTGTCAGTGTCATACGATACAGAATTTCCAGTACTACAACCTCATACTCGATGTTACCTAAAAATTTAAAATTTATACGTATGAAATTCTGCTCGAACAATAGAAAATCGACATTAGTTGAAATAAAACTTCAATCAAAAAAAGTATGCTAGCATAGGGTTTTCGAAGCCATTTTAAACCATTGTAGAATGGACGGAAATTAACCATGTTGGTATCATACGATAGAAAATTTACAGTACTACAACCCCAAACTCGATGATCGCTAAAAATATACCATTTACACGCTCGAAATTGGGTTCGAACAGGCCTACTTACGCATGTTTTTTCTTGTGGATCTGGTTGGAAATGCACAGACCTCGCGTCCTACAGAACGTGAGGTCAGTCCGATATAGTCCAGCCGCCTTTTCAATTTCTCGTGGACCTCGCGTTCTGCAGAACGCGAGGTACTGTTAAACCGTTAAGCCGAACTGCAACGCCACGTCGACTGAAATCGCGTTATGCAGAACGCGATAACGTACCTCGCGTCCTACACAACGCGAGGTCTGCCGACCTGGCAAGAAAGGGGGTCATTTTGCCAAATAAATGTTTTTGGGAGCCATTTTTAAAGATAATAATTTAGAAGGGGGTTTTACCCAAAATTGCCCTATCATTCATTTGGAAAAATCAATTATCGTCTTACATATGAAGAAGCATACACATTCCCCTTTTATTTTTGAAGTAAATAGAAATAAAATTATAAAAAATAACCATTACAATTTACATATTCGAGTAATTAGAATCAGAATTAATCAACACAATATAAATATCAAAATATATACGAAGCTAAACCAAATAAATTTAAACTATCACACTGATAAACAAAATATATACCGAGATTTGAATCAAAATAAATTTAAAGAGAACTCAAATAAAATAACATAACATGCATGATACATACATAACAAAAATTAAATAAAAATGAATCTCGATAAGATCCACCCAAAATAATGAAAACCTGAAAATTCTTGACACTTATTATTTCTCCGTTAAACTGAAACTTCATTATTTTATTAAATAACATTACGAATCTAATTCACTCATAATTATCCCAAAGTATGATATATATATATAGCATGTGGCAACTTGCGAGTCTTTAGCCTAAAGGAGCTGAGGATTTGGGTCACCAAATCTTATAATGTCAAATAAAATGATTTATGACGTAAATTTAGGATGAAGAAATGAATGAATGAATGAATTGATAAAAAAAATTAAAATTTAATTAATAAAAAAGACGTATCAGCTGCAAATATAGCATGGCTGAATCCACAACTGGGATCTTGCCGGATCAGGCGATATATGCTTCCAACCATGGTTTAATCTATTGTTATAATAATGTTTTAATTGTTAACGAGGATTTGATTTAATGATTGTTACTTCACATTCAAATCTCATTATTTATAAAGACAGTTTTGTTCAGATTTATTTCTATTTAGGTCTGAGTATTTTTTAGAATGATCCTAATGTACATTTAATTTGAAGATTTTAAGTTTAAATCATATTATGTGTAAAGTTGAATTCAAATCTCATCATACAACGGATCAAACTAAACTTTGTTATAAATATTTACACATGACGAAAGTTATAAGGGATTAGGGGATATAGCCATTGGCGGACCTTCACGGGGGCTAAGGGAGCCCAGTCTCAGCCATTTATTTTTTTAAATATTAAATATAAATATTTTTTCAAAATAATAGAAAGTAAGTTCTATCGGCCCCTCAATTAAGGAAAATATATTTATACTTAATGTGTTGGTCTCATTAGTATTAATTAGAAATAAAAAAATAATATTTTAACAAAATTTAAGGTAAGATAAGATCACTAGAGTGAGCTTTTCCAGCCATGAAAATTGTGAAAACAAATTTTCGCAGCCGAATGGAAGATGACTTTTTGAGAGATTATTTATTGATTTATATTAAGAAGGAAATTGCAGAGACAATTAGTACCGATAAAATCATTGGTACTTTTCATTTGATCAAAGAGAGGCGAGCTCAACTCAAATAAAATTCAATAAAGTATGTATTTTTTAAAAATTAATTTTTATATGTTATTGTTTTTGTCTTCTTTTTTATTAAATAGAGATATTACATTTTCATGCTAGGATTTAAACCCATACAAAATGGGCCAAGATGAGAATCCTTAGCTACAAGACAAATTAGTAGATTTCATTGTTCTTGTCTTCTTTATTTTGTTTCTATTGAACTTTTGATAAACCAAGTAAGATATATGTTTCTTATTTTTAATATTAATCTTATGATTGTTTGATTCATTTTTTAATTCTATTATGACCCCTATAATATGTTCTTAGTTCCTCCCCTAACCATAGCCCCCAAAATTTTGGGAAATTAAAACTTGACTTCTAAAATTTTTAAAAAATTTATTTTGACCCCTCAAGATTTTTAAAATTCATATTCAGTTTTAAATTTTTGAATATTTTTAATTAAATTCTCTATCATAATTTTTAAATGTTTTATTAAATGTCTTAAAATTATTAAAAAATTTAGTTAAACCCTCAAAATTTTTAAAAATTTTAGTTTAAGCCTCCAATTTCTAAAAAAATTAAACTAACCCTCAAACTCTTACCTCAAGTTTCGCCATTGTATTTACATTTTAGTTCTTATTAAAAATAATCCCTCTGAAAAATAATTGTTGATGCACAAATTGTAAGTAGGTAAGCTTGTACGGCTCACCTCGTTGCGGAATGCAAAGAGTAGTTGGATATAGTGGTTGATGGAGGAGGACTATGCCCTGCAAACTTGATCTGAAACTCGAACTGATTTACCTGACCAAAGATCTAAAATCAACTTGAACACGATGACCCAAATTTAATCCGAAATCTAAATAAACCAAACTAAAATCGACCAAATTTTTAGTTGAACTAAAATGGACCCAAACTGATTTTTAACCGAACCGGATGGGCCTGAAATAAAGAAAATATATTAAAAGAAATAAAGAAAGATGAGATGTGATGTGATGTGATGTGAACTACCGCACAACTTACCAAAATATCAAATATGTTAGCTTTATAAAGCCATATATAGCATGTAAAAAACTAACTCGACTTAAAAACTCGATTAAAATCGATCGATCTACCATTGACCCAAAATTGACCCTAATTGTGATCAACCAAACCAAAAATAACTGAATCGATATTAACCGACCCGAAAATCAACAGACTTGATATGACCCGAATCACCGTAGACCAAACTAAAATCGAACCGAAACCGAATCTGAATAGAATGATATCAGACCCGAAATGACATGAACCGAACTGAATGACCCGTTGACCACCTCTAAGGAGGATGATGATGGTGAGAGAGAATAGTACAAGATATATTTATGTTCGAATCATGATACACTCATACACATTTGCGAACTAAGGTGTTCAAATACAAATCACCTAAGTAAAACAAGTTATCCTTTATTATTGACACCACTACTGTTGAACAAAACAAGGCTAAATTCGAAATAATAAAAAATAAACGAAAAACAAAAATTATAAGAATTTAACATATTCGAAATAATCGAAAATAGGATTGTTGAGGCCTGCTTGAAACACAGTTTCCTTAAGACAGATTTGACCACTCCTCGGTGTTTGAGTTCTTTAGTCGTCAGTCTCCCAGGATACAACAACAGATGATCTTCGACAGCTACACTACTGAAGAGATCACGAACAATACTTCTGGCTTCGACTATCACCAGAAAAACAATGCAATTTGAGAGAAGAAAGCTTTTCGAATTGTGTTTTAAAACTGAAAGGATGCCATGTATTTACAGGGAAAATTAGGTTAAACGTGGGAATAAAAATATTTCGAAAATATCCTTCATCTGATTTGTTTCGAATATTTTGCGTGAATAGCAAACATTATCTCTTTAATATTCGAAAATATTATCGTTTAATATTCGAATTTAAGGGAACCGAATATTATCCCTTTAAATTCGGGATATTCACCAAAGATATGATATCTTAAAGGAAAAAATTAATTTGAAGTGGTAAAATGTCCGCAGGCCCACGAAGGGCCCGACCGGTCTAGACATTCACGTTGCCCACGTCGTGCAGGTGCGCCCCAACCCGAATGAGATTGGATTTGCACCCCCTGCGCGCGAGGCACAATTTCCATTCAAGTCATTCAATGACCACAAATTGGATAAGTGTATATAAACACTTCCCATTCCATTTATCTAATCCATGTGAGATATAAGGGTTTCATTTTCCTTTACTCAATTCACAACTCCCTTACTTTGAGCATCAATTTCTCATTCAATACTCAACTATTTTGAGCATATGAGATATCGTTGTAAAGGTCTCATAGAGTAGAATATGAACCAAAAGAATCTTTATTCGAATCTCCACCTTTACCCATTCGAAATATGGCTTAAAGTAACCATTTTCCTTACATTTTCCAACAATCCCCCACATGAATGAAATTGATGTCTTTTATCAAAACATTTTGACTCGATGTGGTGATAGCTTCTACAAATGATAGTTGCATAGGATAGGTAGGTTTCCTCCTTTGAACCTTCCCTTGTGAAAGTATATTTACTTTATTGGCTATTTAGTAGACGTGATGTCCTTGAACTATTCAGTGGTTTGTGTAAACGATGATATACTCTACACAACTACCTCTTTGACACGAGTTTTTGTTCTCATGGTTATGTCCATATGGCCATGGACATCGACTGGTTCTATAAGAGTTTGAGAGAACTATGCCTCAATAGTCTCCTTGAAGCGTCCCCACTTCACTCTCACATAGGTGACTTTTGATGCTCGGCTCATCGACACACAATGGTCATTAAAAGTTTTTCCTTAGCTCCCATTTTTGTCACTACTTACATCATAAGAAACGGACTAGGGAGAATAACCCCCACAATAACCGCACAAGGTCTATGCAATTAGGTTGTCCCTTTGAACCTAGATCTTGGGATCTCTAGTCAACTAGGTAGAGTTTTCCTTCACATAACGCCTTAAATTTCATAGGCTTTTAGTCTCATTCCTTTCGATGTTTTCTCAACTTGATCTCGATTTAACCCTTCAGTTAATGGATCCGCAACGTTATCCTTTGATTTCACAAAATCAATAGAGATAACTCCATTTCAGATCAGTTGTCTAACGATATTATGTGAACGACGCATATGTCTCGACTTATCGTTGTACATACAATTTTGTGCCCTACCAATCGTTGCTTGGTTATCGCAGTATATGCATATTGTGGACACAGACTTTTACAATATAGGAATATCCTCAAGGAATTGCCTTAGCCATTCTGCTTCATCTCCACATTTATCTAGAGCAACAAACTCAGATTCCATTGTAGATCTAGTTATGATCGTTTGTCTTGAGGATTTCCACAACATGGCTCCTCCTCCCAAAGTGAAGACAAATCCACTTGTGCCCTTGGTATCTTGAATATCAGATATCCAACTGGCATCAGAGTATCCTTCCAACACAATAGAGTCTCTAGAATAATGCAATCCGTAGTCTCGAGTATATATGAGATATCTTAGTATCCTCACAATTGCTTTCTACTGGTTTTCACTTGGATTGCTTGTAAATCTGTTTAAACTGCTCACACTAAAAGCAATATTCGGTCTAATGCAGCTTATGAGGTACATAAGACTGCCTATGACCCTTACATATTCCACTTGGTCAACACTTTAACCTTTATTTTTAGATAAATGTTGGCATGTGTCTATTGGAGTTTAAGCCATACCAAAATCATCCTTGCCAAACTTCTCAAGAATCTTGTCCACATAGTGTGACTGAGTCAATATGAGACCTTCAGGTGACCGTTTGATTTGGATCCCCATAATCGTATCAGCCAGTCCCATATCTTCCATGTCAAATATCGAATTTAACACGTTTTTGGTACGTTTTACCATCTCATTGTTGATTCCAACAATGATTATGTCATCAACATATAAACACATGATGACATATCTAATGTCTATAGTTTTGACATATACACATTTGTCACACTCGTTTACTTTGAAGCCGTTTGTCATCATGACACTATCGAACTTCTCATGCCATTGTTTTGGCGCTTTTTTAAATCCATATAATGACTTCACCAATCTACATAATTTCTTTTCTTGACCTGAAACTACATGACCCTCAGGTTGTTCTATGTATATTTCTTCATCAAGGTCTCCATTAAGGAAGACTATCTTAACATCCATTTGATGTACTTCTAGATTCAGCAAAGCAACAATTGAAAGTATCATCCTTATGGAGGTTATTCTTGATACAAGAGAGTATGTATCGAAATAGTCAAGGCCTTCCTTTTGTCGGTAACCTTTTATTACCAATATGGCCTTGTACTTATCAATTGTTCCATTTGCTTTTATTTTTCGTTTGAAAATCCATTTAGAACTTAGTGGTTTAATTCTAGAGGAAGATCCATTAATTCCCACATATGGTTTTGCATGATGGAATCAATTTCATTCTTAATGTCATCCTTCCATAAGGTGCCTTCAGATGAACGTATAGCATCATTATACGTTTGAGGTTCAGTCTCTAGTATATGGGTTAGAAAATCTGATCCAAACGATTTTTCTACCCTTTCTCATTTATTTATTCGTGGCTTTATTTCAAGCTCACTCCCTTGTTGATCTTCTATGCTATCTTCATCGATAGGTTCTAATGTTCGTTTTGTTGAACTTCGATCAATTTCTCTATTTTTACAAGGGAGTATATTTTCAAAGAAAGACGCATTCTTTGATTCCATTGTCGTGTTCTTATGAATATCAGGATTTTTTGATTCATACACAAGAAACCGATAGACATTGCTATGTTCTACTTAGCCAATGAAAATACAATCCACAATTTTTGGACCTATTTTCATTTGTTTTGGTAATGGGGCCATTACCTTGGCAAGACACCCCCACATTTTCTAGTGTTTGTATGAAGGTTTCCAACCTTTTCAATAACTCATATGGTATCTTATCTTTTTTCTTTCGGGGAACCTTATTTAAAAGGTAATTAGTTGAAAGGAAAACTTCCCCCACATGTTCTGTGATAACCCATAACTTCCTAACAAGGTGTTCATCATTTCCTTTAGAGCCCAATTTTTTTCGTTCGGCTACTCCATTAGATTGAGGAGAATATGGAGGTGTTACTTCGTGAACAATACTATGTTGTGAGCAATAATCACCAAATGGACTAAAATATTCACCACCACGACCACTTCTTACCATCTTAATCTTTTTATTAAGTTGGTTTTCTACTTCCTGCTTATAGAGTATAAATTTCTCTATAGCCTTGTCTTTGCTTTTAAGCAAATACACATAGCAATATTTTGTGCTATCGCCGATGAAGGTGATAAAAATTTTATTTCCTCCTCTTGTTTGAACAAACTTCAAATCACAAACATCGCTATGAATTAGATCAAGTGGTGTTGTCTTTCTTTCAATAGTTTGAAACGAAGACCTTGTTAATTTTGCTTCAATGCATGTTTCACATTTATTATTATAATGAATATAAAACGAATGGATGTGTTCTAAGTTAATTAATCTCTGTAGAGCATCATAATTAACATGTCTGAGTCTACCATGCTATAAATTTAAAGACTCAAGCATATAAACAGAAGAAGAAATTATATTCTTGTTCATGTTCTTTGATTTTACAAAGATAGCATTGAGTTTCCACATTCAATTCAATACATATCTTATGTCTACAAACATCCCTCCCTTAGATAGAATTAATTGTTGAAATTCAAAAACCATTCTAAAGAAATGAACACTTAAGAGTGTTCTATATACAATGTTTTTACGTATGTCAGGTACATACAACATATTTTGCAGCTTGAGTTCCTTGCTGGAGGTCATCTTCAAGACTACAGTTCCCTTTCTCTTGATCTTGGAAGTCGCATCATTACCTATATAGAGCTTCTCCCCACCGTCGCTAGGTGTCAGCTCTGCAAAAAAAATTCGTCACAACAAATATGACGTGTGGCTCCCGTATCTAGTCACCATTACCTTGGGTTGGAGTCAACCAGGTTGACTTCAGAGATCACCGCACATAGATCTTTATCCCACATATTCATTGTTTTTGTTCACGAAGAAACAAAAAAATCCAAAATCAATAATAATTCCAAAAAATTGAAAATAATTTCCTTTATTTCTTATTTTAGTTTTTCACAAAATCTGTAACCTCAGTTACTCCGAACGACAATTTTTGTAAAACAGTTTTGTCTCGTTTATTTCTGAGATCTAAGCAAACCCATTAAAATGGCATGATAATTCCTAAAACAAATTTGTTTGCTTTCTCACAATCGTACTTATTTTGAACCGCCTTGGATTTAGTCTGTCTTAAGATTGTTGGACAAAACAAGGTTAAATTCGAAATAATTAAAAATAAACAGAAAAACAGAAATTATAAGAATTTAACAGATTCGAAATAACCGAAAATAGGATTGTTGAGGCCTGCTTGAAACTCAGTTTCCTTAAGACAAATTCGACCACTTCTCGGTGCTTGAGTTCTTTAGTCGTCATTCTCCCAGGATACAACAGCGGATGATCTTCGAAAGCTACACTATTGAAGAGATCATGAATAGTACTCGTGCCTTTGACTATCACTAGAAAAACAATGCAATTTGAGAGAAGAAAACTTTTCGAATTGTGTTTTAAAACTGAAGGGAGGCCATTTATAGAGAAAATTAGGTTAAACGTGGGAATTAAAATATTTCGAAAATATCCTTCATCTGATTTGTTTCAAATTTTTTGCGTGAATAGCAAGCATTATCTCTTTAATATTAAAAAATATTATCATTTAATATTCAAATGTAAGGGAACCAAATATTATCCTTTCAAATTCGGGATACTCACCAAAGATATGCTCTAACTCAAATAGGTTTAAATTCCCACCCCTAATAAACAAAGTATATTTTTCATTCAAGTCATTCAAAAAAACTTTAATTGGGTAAGTGTATATAAACACTTCCCATTTCATTTATTCCATCCATGTGGGATATTGAGTTTCATTTTCCTTTTCTCAATTCACAACTCCCTTACTTTCTGCATCAATTTCTCATTCAATACTCAACCATTTTGAACATATGAGATACTGTTGTAAATGTCTCATAGAGTAAAATAAGACCCAAAAAAATCTTTATTCGAATCTTTACCTTTACCCATTCGAAATATGGCTCGAAGTAACCATTTTACTCACGTGTTTCCAATAACTTCTTGAATTATTAAGTTTAGACATTTTAAAGTTAGCCTAGTAAAACTCCATTGCATTAATTCTGATACCTTTTGCATGCATCATGTGTAGTTTTATATTTATTAAGATCAAAAGTTAAAACTTCATTGATAATAATAAATGTTAGATACAGTGGTAAGATAAATATATTATCGTATAAATAAAATATGTTCAAAATTTAAAAATAATATTGTTGGAGTAATAATCATGAACTTAAACATAGACCTCAAACCTAATACGATAGATAAAAAAACATCATTTAATTGATATAGGGATGACTATTTGATCCGTACTCGACGGGTTTTGATCCGACCCGATTTTATAGGGTCGAGTTTTTTTAAAATAAAATTTTGGGTTCGGGTCTGATTTTTTGAGGATGAGGTCGGGTCGAGTTTGGGTTTAAGGTGAAAAATACCCTACCCTACTCGACCCGAAATAATAGGTTAATTTTATTCTAAATATTTAGGTATAATTGCTACAATGCCCCCTCTCTTTATATATATATATATATATATATATATATATATTCCAATTGTCTCTCTATTTTGTCTAATAAAAATAGAATAATTATTATAATGCTCTCTCTATTTGTATTTTTTCAATTAGCTCCCTATTTTATCGAATAATAATAAAAATTGATAATTTTATTTATGTCGGGTTCGAGTTTTCACTCTAGAATTCGAGTTCGGGTTCGGATTCGGGTCAGGTCGGATTTTGATGAAGGTGTTAAATTTTGAATCAGGTGCGGGTCGACAAAAAACCTGACTCAACCAGACCTATGGCCATCCCTAAATTGATATATCAAGGTATAAAGTTGGTTCAATCGATCAAATCTATGAATTAATTAATTTTTGGCAAACAACATCATCGGACACTAAATTATTCCCGCATTCCTGTTTTGGTCACTAAACTATAATTTTTTCTTAAAATCGTTACTAACGTTATATTTTTTTCTATTTTGATCAGTAAGGCTACTTTTTTCATGTTTTAGTCACCAACATATTGCTTATTTTCTGTTTTAGTCACTAATATATTGCTTATTTCCTGTTTTGGTCACCAAAGTATTATTTTTTCCGCGAGTTTTTTAACGGGGTGACCAAAATAGGAAAGAGTGTAATGTTAATGACAATTTTTCAAAAATAATAGTTTGGTGACCAACCAAGAAAACAGAAATAGTTTAGTGACCAATTGTGTTGTTTACTCTTTTGTGGATAAATAAAGATAATTAATGTTGTACCCTTATTGTTTTTTTATTCAATAGTGTCACAATAATATTCCAAGACAAATGTCGAGATTTGAACCTATACAAAGTGAACAACATATGAACAACTATGACCTCTAGACCAATTAACGGATCTCTATGAACTAATTACTTTTAATCCAATGTGGCTTAAGAGTTAAGAGGCTAATGTTTTGAATGAGCTAAATCCGTTTGGAGTTTGAAAAGCCCGTAGCATTTCGTCGTGGGTCTTCAGCCCGATTCATTTTGATTGTAGTATTGACCAATGATTATCATGAACTCTCTCAGTATATTGGGTCATTTACTTTTTATTTTTATTATTTATTTATTTATATTTAATATTATTTTATATTATCATTCCTTTTAATTTTAGAGTGCCTTTAGCATTGTTCCTCAAATCACCTTTCAGATGATAGACGTTGATAAACAAATAATTTTTCAAGTTATGTTTTTTTTTTAATTAGAGTTTTAAGTCAATTCAAAAGTTTAAATTTTTAGCTTCTAACTTTTGAGAAGTCATTTTTGAATTATTCTATCTAATTCTCCTCTTCTTTTTTTACTTTGTAAAATGTTTAAAATGAATATTTCTTTTTTTAAAATCATTTTTATAGTCGGTAAATATTTTTTTATATTCGAAGATGGAACTATGACTCAATATCAGGAGATGATAAATTATTAAACTCCATAAAATTATGAATTATTAAACTTAAAATTGAAAAATGTATAATTTAACAAATATTTAAATTAAAGATTTAACATATTATTATACCAAAAAAATATTAGAAAGCTAATTGGTTGTGGCACGAATTGTATTAGTTTTAATATATATGTGTGTGTGATAAACTAGCCCTTAATTTAATAGGTTTCAACATTTTTTACTTAAAAGCTAAATTAGGAAGTATTCCATTTTAAAAATAAGGGGTTTTCCTATATATATAAGCTCTACGGACTGCATATAATAGTTACTAGATTCCTATCATTATTGTTTATTTTATTTTTCAATGGAATCAATTAGAATGTAATCAATTACATTCCTAGAAAATTAAACAACATTAATTTATGGTGTTTAATGTAATTAATAATCATGTAAAAGGGTTTGAGGTTTAGAAGTTGTTGAAATATAGATTTTGATGTAATAAATTGAAAAATGTTTTGGACTAAATTGAAAAGAATTTAAAATATGCCTTAAGTCAAAACAACTTGAAAATAAATTTGAGGAGTTTTCAAAAGGTTTTAAAATGCTTTGAAATGTTTTAAAGTAGCCAAAATCAGAATTCCAGCTAGCCAGTACTGAAACGGTATACCTCGTTTCGATACACTTTAAGGGTTTCAACTACTGGAATTGAAACTGCCAAAATCCGTACCGAAACAGGGCTTGCCCGTTTCGATACGGCAAAGGTCGTTTCGATACGCTCCTATGCGTTTCGATACGCCTAGCATTTAATGACCAACGACTTTATGAAACCCCCTCAACATCTATTTTCTCAACTGTCTCTTAAAGTGCAGGTCGTACCGATACGGACAATCACGTTTCGGTACGCTACAAGGCGTTTCAATACATCTCAATGTGTATCGATAAACAGAGCTCGACCAAACCTTCGACGACTATTTCTAAAGAACGTCGTACCGATACAGTTACACGTGTATCGATGCAGACAGCTCCATAACTGCATTTATGGTGGGAAATAAAGGCTCCAACGGCTCCATTTCAATACCAACGGTGCTCAACGGCTACAAACTCAATTGGAAGTATAAAAGGGACCTCCAAGCATCCATGGAAGACTAATGCTTCAATTGTCAACAACATTATGATGTCAAATTTGTCTTAGAGCTTAATTTCCATTCCTTGTATAGACAAACACTTGTGAGCTCAAATTGTCAATGTATGCTCAATTGTTCTAGGATTTGGGTGAGTGCTTTAGTTTGCAAACATCAATCTTGTAGAGGGATTTCTTTTGCTTAGAATTCTCTTGTTTAAAGAGTGTGCCCAAAGCTCGGGTTGTGAGCTTTGGTTGCTAGACTTGGTGAGTTAGTCTAGGATTGTAATGGTTGTCTCCTTAGCCTAGAAAAGGAGAAGAATTCTTAGTGAATTGGTGAAATCCTTGGTGGGTAGCTAAGGTAGTGGATGTAAGTGCTTGTTCGAAGCCCAAACCACTATAAATCCGCCGTGTCGTTCAACTTTCGGCTTCCACAAATCAATCACCCAAAAAATGTATCTTCTCCACCACTTGGTAAGCATCGGTTGAAGGTGATCATCGAGCCTAACAATTCGTATCAGAGCGAGGCTCAATCGAGAAGGTTTAACCACCTATTGAGGCGATCTCGGCTAGCTCAATCAACAATACAATCAACTAACGAAATGGCGCAATGTAGAGTGTCCATGAGTTCTATATTTTGTACACATTCATGCCCTTATTATTGTTGTTCTTAAGCTCATTTAGGCATATTTAGGTGCATTGCATGCATTATAACAGTATCTTCTCTTGTACCATGCTTTTATTGAATATTTTCTGTTTGGTTGAGAAAAGTTATTGTTTTAGTTTAGTTTATATTTACAGGTGCTATAGCTAGGAGAGGAGAGGACAGGAAAGTTGTAACAAAAGGAGCTGTATTGAAGCAGCTCAAGATGCCGCCAAGGACGCTGCCGAAGCAGCATTGCCGCCAGGGCAGAAGTTACACCGACTTAGCCAAGATGGGTCGCGATTTCAAGAGGGCAATTTCCTAAGCCCAGTCTTGCAATTTTCTGAAGCCTGTAGCGACCGGTAGAGCTGATCCAAGACCGATAAGTAGGACAACTTATTCTTACTTGCGAAAGAAGGCAACGTCCAAAGAGTCCATATTTAAGTCAAAAAGGAGTCTGTATTTAATGTAAATATACTTTAAGAACTTCTACTTTAAGGAGGACTCAAACCTAGGTCAAGAGCTCTATATATACCTAATGTATGTAAGGGTATAGGGGCATGCATATACATAGGCATATCTCGGATAGCACTTCGCATATCTGAGGACAAGAGGATAGATGGAGGGATAGTTAGATAGGTTGGAGATGTTGGGGGTCGTGGCCCAACTCTCCTAGGGTTTAGACGCGTGTATGTAAAGTAGTTTGAGGGAAATAATTGTTCAGTTTTAAGTTGTTTTCAATAAAATTCTGAGTTTGCTTAATCTATGCTCTTTGTTCGTTCAATTAGTCTACACCGGTCAGTTGAAGAGAAAATCCATTTGTCGGGCACGAAAGTGCAAGGCTCACGAAAGGGTTAAGCACGATCACAATGTAACCTCCTCGTCCCGGTCTGGCCGGATGACCGGTCCGAGAGGGCCACACGGGGAAAACCGAAGCGAAACCCGTTAAGGTTCCCCCTCGGTTAACAACCCTATATATTTTTTTTATTTTAATCTTGCCTAGAGGAGTATTAAACCCTAAGTGATCAAACAGTGGAAAGACATACACGAAACAATCGATCGAAAACAAGGCAACACTTAACAGACCAAATTTAATCTTGAAGGCAGTCCGTTTCGAAACACCCTTGAGGCGTTTCGAAACACCTTGACCAGGTCAACTGCCCCGGAGCCTATACAAGGGGCCGTATCGCAACGGTGGTCAACCGTTCCGAAACGCCCACGACGGTCAACATCTCGTGGTCAACGAGATTTTGACCGTTTCGAAACCTTCAGGCCCGTTTCGAAACACCTTTACCTCGTGAATTTCTCAAAATTCCAGTAGCCAAAACGTTCCGAAACGCGTATTGAAACAGGGGGTTCCAGAGGCCAAACCGTATCGAAACGCGTTCCGATACGGGGTCTCTGAAGCCTACCCGTTTCGAAACTACCCTCCCCGTTTCGAAACGCTGGCAGTCTGCAACCTTTGAAATTCCGATTTAAGTGAGTCTTGGCAAGTCTAAGGGTCCCCTAAGGCCCCCCTAAAGGCACACAACACCATCAAACCAAATCTAGAGGCATGCAACCAAGGTCTAACATACGCAAACGCTCACAAGACATGGGTATTCATAAACATACAACCATGACAAAAACACAAGGCCTTTCATGCAAAACATGCTTGAAACATTGACAGCAAAAGCATCATTCATCCCATAAGGGTTTACATACCATAGCAAGGTTAACATTAAAAAGTCATACATTAAAAGCGTTAGGCAAGGTAGACATGCTTACAAACCAAGTCAAGCATAAACATCCAAAATCACAAATGAGTCATATAAGCTCATACAAACACCCTCTTGCCACATTGCTTAACCATTACAAAATTAATAACCGTACTTGAGCCTCACACTTGGAAAGCCCTTCTTGCCTTGCTCCGAGCTAACACCACGCTAATGATCTGCATTGTTGAACATTGAGAGCGTAAGCTATAAGCTTAGTGAGGGTGCTCTAAAACGAAAACATCAACAATGCAGGGTTCAAGCATGTAAATCCTAATCTCACATACAACAAGCATAGGCATAAAATCAAGTAGACCTAGCTAGTCTTTCAAGTGGCATATATGGTCTCTCAATCCTATCAAGCTCAAACATCAATTTCAACATCAAGTAGCAACACGTATAACACAACCATATATCACCATCATATATCACATTACACGAGCAAATTTAATTGGCCACTTTAATTACCCTGATTGTGCGGATATAAACCTCAACAACACTTTACCTCGGTGGGATTTCACTCATCACCGGACCTTGCATGTGCGGGATTCCACTCATCGCCACATGCCCTACGGATGGGATTCCACTCATCATCCCGTAGAGATAAATAAAAGCTTCCGGTGGAATGTTACATCACCGTACTCCTCCTTGATGACTTAACGCCATCAAGGCCACGTACGTTTTGACTCAATTTGTGTGCACACTATCCTAATGATCGATCATTTACAACCGATAATTATTTTAGTGCCAATTATCATCATCAATCACATATCATCAATCACAATCATGCTCATCACATATATCCACATCATAATATATGTACATGTACCAAATAATCACAAGCACAAGAGCATAGTCATTAAGCACATTGGCATTTAAGGAAAACAAGACTAAATTAACTACTTGGATTATAAGGAAGCGGCCTACCAAGCACACTTTACACACACACTCTACTCATGCTCGAACCAAACTTTAAAACAAGTTTTAATACCTCAAAAATTGCCCTAAGAACCCACTACGAATTTTCATCCAAAATCAACCAAATTAATATATATTGTGTATTTCATTATGCTTAAACAAAACCCCAACACAATTTATCAAAACAAATTGAAAAACCCCCTTAAAAACCCAAACTTTAATATAAACCCTAATTTTCAAAACCACATGTTTTTGAAATCCAAGACCATAGTTAGGTAGAGGGTAAAGAGAAGGTTAAGAAAACATATTTACCTTTCAAAAACACCTTAAAACGAGGTTGGAATCGGATGGAATAGTAGCTTGTGTTTTGGGAGATTTTGAAAATGGGGATGGGGGCTATTCACGTTGGAAAGGAAGGGTGAGAAAGAAGATGACAATTTATTCCTTAAAGTGGTCTTGCTTTTTAAAAATCTTTGGGTAAATTACAACATAGGTCCTCCCCTTTTTACCAAAGCTCAATTGGGTCATTATTTAGGTTGAATTGATTAAATTAAGTTTTATTTGACTCGAACTTTAAACCCGGTTAACTCCTAGGCCCAAGACACGGGTGTTACAACTCTCTGCCACTTAAGGAATTTCGTCCCCGAAATTACCTGACTGAAAGAGATACTGAAACTGCTTTTCCATATCCTCCTTCCTCTCCCAAGTGGCCTCGTCCACACCTCTACGTTGCCACCGCACCTTCACTAACTCAATCGATCTACCCCTCAACACCTTACTGTCAGAAGCTAAGATCTCAACGGGCTCTTCTTCGTAAGTCAAATCCGGATTCAATTCGATTTCTTCTACGGGCATAACATGTGACGGATCGAACCTATACTTACGAAGCATCGAAACATGGAACACATCGTGTATCCTCTCTAACTCGGATGGCAAACGCAACTGATAAGCAACGGGACCAACCCTCTTCACAATCTCATACGGTCCTATGTACCTCGGACTCAACTTCCCTTTTCGGCCAAATCTCATCACTTTCTTCCACGAAGATACCTTCAAGAATACCTTCACACCCACTGAGAACTCAACTTCCTTCCTCTTCAAATCGGCATAGGACTTCTGCCTATCCGAAGCAGCTTTCAACTGCTCACCAATCAATTTTACCTTGTCGGTTGTCCCCTTGAGCAAATCCGGCATAAGTAACAATTTTTGCCCTACCTCGGCCCAACACACTGGAGTCCTACACTTCCGGCCATACAAGGCCTCATACGGAGCCATCTGAATGCTCGACTGAAAACTGTTATTGTACGCAAACTCTACTAGAGGCAAATGCTTCTCCCAAGTACCCTGAAAGTCAATGATACAACATCGCAACATGTCCTCTAAGATCTGAATAATTCTCTCTGACTGACCATCTGACTGGGGATGATAAGAAGTGCTGAAGTTCAAACGGGTACCCAAAGCTATATGCAGACACTCCCAAAATCTAGAAGTAAACCGCGAATCTCTATCTGATACAATGGACTTCGGCACACCATGTAGTCTAACAATCTCACCAATGTACAAGTCGGCCAATCTATCTAAGGTGTAGGTAGTGTTGACTGCCAAGAAGTGAGCACACTTCGTAAATCGATCTACTATCACCCAAACTGAGTTCTTCTTCGTATGAGTCAAAGGCAAACCCGAAACAAAATCCATGGTGATGTTCTCCCATTTCCATTCTGGAATTCTCAACGGCTGTAACAACCCTGAGGGAACCTGATGTTCCGCCTTCACTCTCTGACACACTAAGCACTTACTCACAAAGTCGGCTGCATCTCTCTTCAAGCCCACCCAATAGTACTCATTCTTCAAATCACGGTACATCTTCGTACTTTCAGGATGCATAGCAAACGGACTATTGTGAGCTTCAGTCAAAATCGTACGTCTCAAATCACTATCTTCAGGCACAACTATTCTGTCCTTGAAACATAAAACCCCAACAGTGCTGAAACTGTAGTCTGAAGATCTACCCGCGGCTATATCTTGCACGTGAGGTGCCAAAGATCTATCTAGAAGTTGTTTCTCTCGAATCAACTGACCTAGAGTAGGTCTAACCTGAAGCTTGGCTACTAAGCCGCCATCTCCGGACAAACTCAATCTAGCAAACATAGCTCTCAAGTCTACGACCACCTTCCTACTCAATGCATCGGCCACTACATTGGCCTTACCCGGATGGTACTCAATAGTAAGATCGTAGTCTTTTAGCAGCTCTAACCACCTACGCTGTCTGAGATTCAAATCTCGCTGAGTCATAATGTACTTCAAGCTCTTGTGGTCGGTGTATACTGTGCATTTCTCACCATACAAATAATGCCTCTAAATCTTCAAAGCAAACACAACTGCAGCTAACTCTATGTCATGGGTCGGATAGTTGTGCTCATGGGGCTTCAACTGTCTTGAGGCATAAGCCACTACTCTCCGGTCTTGCATAAGAACACACCCTAGCCCTACATAAGAAGCATCACTGTAGACTACATAGTCCTTCCCGGACTCAGGCTGAATCAAGATCGGTGCTTGGGTCAAAGCTTCTTTCAATTTCTCAAAGGCTCTCTGTCTTGCATCTGTCCACTCAAACTGAACACTCTACTGAAGTAACTGTGTCAATGGAGCGGTTAACTTAGAGAAATCCTCTACAAACCTCCTATAGTATCCGGCTAAGCCTAGGAAGCTACGTACCTCTGTCACAGACTTCGGTTGCTTCCACTCAACAATGGCTTCAATCTTCTTCGGATCAACTCTAATCCCATCGGCTGACACTACATGCCCTAAGAAGACTACCTCTCGGATCCAGAATTCACACTTGCTGAGCTTCACATACAACTGATGATCTAGCAAAGTCTTCAAAACAAGTCTCAAGTGTCGGTCATGGTCTTCTTCAGTTCGCGAGTACACCAAGATGTCATCAATAAACACAACTACAAACTGATCTAGATACTGATGAAAAATCATATTCATCATGTCCATGAAAGCTGCAGGTGCATTAGTCAACCCAAAAGGCATGACTAAAAACTCATAATGTCCATACCTAGTCCTAAAGACCGTCTTCGGTACATCAACCTCTCTTACCTTTAGCTGGTAATAACCTGATCTCAGATCAATCTTCGAAAAGACCGATGCTCCTCTCAACTGATCAAACAAGTCATCGATTCTAGGCAACGGATATTTGTTCTTCACTGTCAACTGATTTAACTGTCTATAATCTATGCACATTCTCATACCTCCATCTTTCTTCTTCACAAACAACACTGGTGCACCCCAAGGTGAAGAACTAGGTCGAATAAAACCTCTATTTGTCAATTCTTGCAACTGAGTCTTAAACTCTTTCAATTCTTTCGGTGCCATACGATACGGAGCAATCGAAACAGGAGCTGAATCAGAATAAGTCTCAATGCTGAACTCTACCTCTCTATCCGGTGGTAACCCTGGCAATTCTTCCGGAAACACACTAGGAAAATCACACACTGTCCGGATGTCCTGAGGTCTAACCTCACTCATGTTAGGGTTCATCACATACGCTAAGTATGCTTCACACCCCAACTCAACCAATCTCTTAGCCTCTAACACTGAAACCACATTGGACAAGAACTTCACGTTCTCACCCACCACTACAATCTCATTGTCATCTGTGAGCCTCAAAGAAATCCGCTTAGTCTCAAAATCTATCCTAGCTCTATGCTCCGTGAGCCAATCCATACCCAGAATCACATCAAAACCATAGAAGGGAAGCTCCATCATATCCACTGGAAACACATGCCCCTGAACCATCAACAGACACCTTCGGTACATCTTCCTAACTACTACCGTGTCCCCAAAGGAACTAGTGACACTAACTCCTACCTCTAACATTTCACAAGGCAAGTTCAAAGACTGTGCATGCTCACTCAATATGTAGGAATGTGTAGACCCAGAGTCAATCAAAGAAAGCAAACCCAAAGACTGTATCGAGAAGTTACCTGCAATCACATCGGTGTCATGCTGATCTCCCCGCTGGGCATAAACTCTGGCCTGACCTCCGCCCTCTGGCTGAACTGCAACTACATGTGCTATGTTCCTCTGACCATCGTTCCTCGGCTGGAAGTTTCCTCTACCGTGCCCGCGGCCTCTCTGAAAATCGTTAGCTCTAGCAAGAGCCTGAGCTGGTGCCTGTCCCACCTGATGTGGACAGTCACGTCTAATGTGGTCTCTAGCACCACAACTCCAACAAGAATGATAATTTCCCCAACACTCTCCGGTGTGGTTCCTCCCGCAAGTAGCACATGTGGGCAACTTCCCACCAGCTCTCTGGCCCTGGTGGCCCCTACCGTGGTTACCGCCACCACGCCTATGATCATATTGATGCCTGTTGTCCCATTGCCTCTTGGCATCACCTCTATCAAAGTTGCTGGACCTCTTTCCCGAACTAGATCCACCCGACCGCCTGGTCAAACTCAAACTGTGCTCCAAGTCCTTGGCCCTCGAGACCAAGACATCAAAATCAGTGTAGTCTGAAGCTAGTGTATAAGTCTTGATTTCTTCATTCAGTCCATAACGGAAATGGTTACAACGCTCTACCTCAGTAGGTACAAGCTCAGGTGCATACTGACTCAGTCCGACAAATCGGATCTCATAATCAGTCACGGACATACTCCCCTGAAGCAATGCCATAAACTCTCTCTTCCTCTCATCGAGGTATCACGGACCCAAATACTTCTTCCGGAATGCTGTCTCAAAGAACTCCCATGTAATCTCGGCCTCATACATCCCCGAAGTAACGGTGACCCACCAGGTGTAGGCATCACCCTGAAGTAGAGACTCAACACATCCCAACTTGCGCTCACCAGTACATCCTATCTGAGCAAGAATACGGACAGTCTTCTCAAACCATAACTCTGACCTCTCCGGAGTAGCACCTCTGAACTCTTCGGCCCCAAGGCCCCGAAGTCTCTCTAAAGGTAAACCAGTGCCCTCACCCTGATGGTGTGCTGCCTGACCTCCAGCTACAGCAGCCTGAAATGCCCCGACAATTGCCTGAACCAACAGAGCTAAATCAATCCCGGTCGTTCCTTGGCCACCTTGGCCTCCTTGTGGTCCCTCTCCTTCGGCCCCGGCCTCACCTCCTGCTCCCGGTGGAGGAGGTGGTGGTGGTGGTGGTGGAGGAGCTCCAACTCCAACCACAGGCTCTCCCACTTGAGCCTCAACTCTCACTACTGGCTCAACTCCTGGAGCCTCTGCCCGTGGTTCCGGTCGAACCATCCTAGGCCTCCCACGTGGTCTCATGGTTCCACTAGCAAGGTATAAACTACAACAAGAAACAGATAAGGATTATGTTAGTCAAAGCAAGGGTCCAATAATGCTCAAGTACTCCTTTTTATCAAAAATCGTTTCAATTAAGTAATAGTAGCAATGGGCACACACTCTACACCAGACACGACAATTCATGCTTCAAAACATCATACGAACATTCAAATATTCAGGAATTCATGGCAAGACATGCATCGAACAACAAAATCATTTAAAACATTAAGCTTACCTCACTTACCTGCCCGAGGTCTCGGTAACCTCAGGCTCTGATACCAACAAATGTAACCCCCTCGTCCCGGTCTGGCCGGATGACCGGTCCGAGTGGGCCACACGGGGAAAACCGAAGCGAAACCCGTTAAGGTTCCCCCTCGGTTAACAACCCTATATTTTTTTTATTTTAATCTTGCCTAGAGGAGTATTAAACCCTAAGTGATCAAACAGCGGAAAGATATACACGAAATAATCGATCGAAAACAAGGTAACACTTAACAGCCCAAATTTAATCTTGAAGGCAGTCCGTTTCGAAACACCCTTGAGGCGTTTCGAAACACCTTGACCAGGTCAACTGCCCCGGAGCCTATACAAGGGGCCGTATCGCAACGGTGGTCAACCGTTCCGAAACGCCCACGACGGTCAACATCTCGTGGTCAACGAGATTTTGACCGTTTCGAAACCTTCAGGCCCGTTTCGAAACACCTTTACCTCGTGAATTTCTCAAAATTCCAGTAGCCAAAACGTTTCGAAACGTGTATCGAAACAGGGGGTTCCAGAGGCCAAACCGTATCGAAACGCGTTCCGATACGTGGTCCCTGAAGCCTACCCGTTTCGAAACTACCCTCCCCGTTTCGAAACGCTGGCAGTCTGCAACCTTTGAAATTCTGATTTAAGTGAGTCTTGGCAAGTCTAAGGGTCCCCTAAGGACCCCCTAAAGGCACACAACACCATCAAACCAAATCTAGAGGCATGCAACCAAGGTCTAACATACGCAAACGCTCACAAGACATGAGTATTCATAAACATACAACCATGACAAAAACACAAGGCCTTTCATGCAAAACATGCTTGAAACATTGACAGCAAAAGCATCATTCATCCCATAAGGGTTTACATACCATAGCAAGGTTAACATTCAAAAGTCATACATTAAAAGCGTTAGGAAAGGTAAACATGCTTACAAACCAAGTCAAGCATAAACATCCAAAATCACAAATGAGTCATATAAGCTCATACAAACACCCTCTTGCCACATTGCTTAACCATTACAAAATTAATAACCGTACTTGAGCCTCTCACTTGGAAAGCCCTTCTTGCCTTGCTCCGAGCTAACACCACGCTAATGATCTGCACTGTTGAACATTGAGAGCGTAAGCTATAAGCTTAGTGAGGGTGCTCTAAAACGAAAACATCAACAATGCAGGGTTCAAGCATGTAAATCCTAATCTCACATACAACAAGCATAGGCATAAAATCAAGTAGACCTAGCTAGTCTTTCAATTGGCATATATGGTCTCTCAATCCTATCAAGCTCAAACATCAATTTCAACATCAAGTAGCAACACGTATAACACAACCATATATCACCATCATATATCACATTACACGAGCAAATTTAATTGGCCACTTTAATTACCCCGATTGTGCGGATATAAACCTCAACAACACTTTACCTCGGTGGGATTTCACTCATCACCGGACCTTGCATGTGCGGGATTCCACTCATCGCCACATGCCCTACGGATGGGATTCCACTCATCATCCCGTAGAGATAAATAAAAGCTTCCGGTGGAATGTTACATCACCGTACTCCTCCTTGATGACTTAACGCCATCAAGGCCACATACGTTTTGACTCAATTTGTGTGCACACTATCCTAATGATCGATCATTTACAACCGATAATTATTTTAGTGCCAATTATCATCATCAATCACATATCATCAATCACAATCATGCTCATCACATATATCCACATCATAATATATGTACATGTACCAAATAATCACAAGCACAAGAGCATAGTCATTAAGCACATTGGCATTTAAGGAAAACAAGACTAAATTAACTACTTGGATTATAAGGAAGCGGCCTACCAAGCACACTTTACACACACACTCTACTCATGCTCGAACCAAACTTTAAAACAAGTTAAGACCACTCACCGCCCTTCCTTAGCAATTCGAACCAATCCTCCTACGAACCCGAATTCGGTCCCAAAGCCTCCTCAACGTTTCCTCTTGCTTCTAGTCAAACAAAACACATACATTACTTCCCAATTCAATGCTAACTCAACCATCAACTCACTTTGCAAACACAACCCAATTTTCACAATTCCCCAAACCACCTAATATCTCAAAAACCCAATTTTCGTACTCCAACAACCCTTGGCTGAAATACAGATTTCCAAACACCCAAATGACTTCCAAAGCATCCCAAATCACCCTCCTAAAATAGGTAGACCATCAGCCCTTCAACTTCAACATAAAACCCACCAAAAACCCAAGTTTTAATACCTCAAAAATTGCCCTAAGAACCCACTACGAATTTTCATCCAAAATCAACCAAATTAATATATATTGTGTATTTCATTATGCTTAAACAAAACCCCAACACAATTTATCAAAACAAATTGAAAAACCCCCTTAAAAACTCAAACTTTAATATAAACCCTAATTTTCAAAACCACATGTTTTTGAAATCCAAGACCATAGTTAGGTAGAGGGAAAAGAGAAGGTTAAGAAAACATATTTACCTTTCAAAAACACCTTAAAACGAGGTTGGAATCGGATGGAATAGTAGCTTGTGTTTTGGGAGAGTTTGAAAATGGGGATGGGGGCTATTCACGTTGGAAAGGAAGGGTGAGAAAGAAGATGACAACTTTTTCCTTAAAATGGTCTTGCTTTTTAAAAATCTTCGGGTAAATTACAACATAGGTCCTCCCCTTTTTACCAAAGCTCAATTGGGTCATTATTTAGGTTGAATTGATTAAATTAAGTTTTATTTGACTCGAACTTTAAACCCGGTTAACTCCTAGGCCCAAGACACGGGTGTTACACACAATTTGCAAAGGCGTGACTAACTTGGTTCCACACTAGTCCACAAGTTTTAGCGGCTAAAAGGGATTACCAACCGAGTTGACTAACTTGGTTCCACACTAGTCCACAAGTTAGCTCTCGAGCATCCTAACCTAGAAATAGGAGGGATCACTGTCGACTATCCTGTCGAACTTGGAATGTCTGCCAGACTTGCCGCCAAGACTTCTTTCCGTTCCACCTGCCGAGACAGTACTCTCCTGCAGTGGCAGTAACCTGCTGCAGCCGCGTGACAGGGTCGTAGTTTGCCGCCCACCATCCCGCCGAGGCAACAAATCATGGCAGCACAAAACATGCTCAGCCTATACAATGCAGTCCACAAGCTACTAGGCTGCACTTGCCTTACCCAGCCTATCGCCCAAATCTCTCCCTATCATCTCTCTCATCACTATATTTATCTTTACTTGTGTTTTCATATTTTCACATCTTGAGATTTAATTGCGCATTTACTAAATCTTTGTGTAGGAAACCATTCATAGGAGCTGCTCCAATCCCTGTGGGAGACGATATCTTTTATACTATAACTTGACAAGAGTGTGCACATGCGCTCATAAATGGAGAACACCCAATCGCTTTACAAGTTTTTGGTGTCGTTGCCGGGGATTGGCAACAGCAACTACGTTTGAATTTATGCACTCCTAGTTAGTTTTTGCACATTAAATCTCTTTTCATTTATTTGCAAAAAAAAAGCCTCTTTGTTTTCTTGGTGAATGTCCCGCCAGGGCAGCAAGGTTGGCAGCAACATCCACCTGAGGAGGGGAAGGACAAGCCCAGATGAATAGCCAAACACAAAGACCCTCAGGAAGTGGTTATGTTTGGGAAAAGCGCAGCCCGACATAGCCTAATTTTTTTTATTTTATATTCTTATCTTTAATTTATTTTTATGCATTAGGATTAGATTTAATTTTTTTAATTTTTGTATTTAATTTATTGCAGGATTAGGAATGAAGGAAAGATTAAGAAAGATGAAAGAATAAAGGAGAAGCCCAACTAGCGGCCAGGGCAGCCCAAGGCAGATAAGCATAACGGCTAGTGGCTTCATAACGGCTAGCCGCAACAGCTATATTTTGCCCCAGCGAGCGGAACGAATATATGTGTAACGGCCAGAATCCCGTTATTCGCGCCGCAATAATTGTCGCTCGTTGACAGTGTGCCCGCCAAGGCAGTGGAGAGAAATAGATATATAAAGCCAACTATTCTCCCCCCGTTCTTCACTTTGTTTTTTTCTTTACTATGAACTCATTCTGCAATCTTTGCTTCCAAGATTTTTTTTGCTTTATTTTTCACGTTCTTTCTTTTCTTTCTTTAGGAAATACAACAATCCCATAAACTATGGCCTCATCACAACAACCCGCCGCCACCTCCAAAACTTCATACAAAAGGTTCTTGAAACCTACTGTCAATGAGACCTACAATAAGTTCTACAGAGAAAGGCAACTATGGGAGGAGATGGGCTTCCAATACACCCAGTCTGATGGTGATTTTGGGTTGGAACCCTTCCTATTCGAAAGGATCCACAATATGGGCTGGGACCAATTTGCACGACAGCCAGAAGGAATCAACAATAACTATGTGCGCGAGTTTTACGCCCATCGGTCAAACCCGGAGAGTCCTTTCTTCTACGTCCGGGGAGAAGGTGTCAAGTTCACTGCTGACATGATCAACAACTTTTACAGCATAGAGGTCAGCGGCAACGGGTTGATCTTGTAAAGTAGTTGTAAGGGTTAAACTATTTCTTAGGATTTTCTGTTCAATCAATAAAACTTCAAGTTTATTTACTCTGGTTTCAACATCTCATAAGAGTTTCGGGAGAGCATTGTGAGGTTATCTATTTACTTAATATCGGGAGAGTTAAGTATACGAAAGGAGTAGATACGAGTTTTCCAATTTATGGTTAAACCATCTTGGCCTAGGAATAGGTGCAAGGTTAAGCAGTTACGGAAGAATCCACAAACATCGGTGTTCATCCTTCGATTCACGCCGGGAGGTATCATCCAAGACGTGTTCATCGACAGAACTTGGACCTAGGGATAGGACGAGTCACAACAGGGATTCTTGCTGAACTTGAAGTACAGAGTTGTTGTTCGCTGCTGCGACATCGACAGACCTCTACCGCGACAGGCTCGGCGACAGACGCAACAGAAGTCCTCTGAACAGTGCAACACTTGCACTATTGAGCAAATCAATACCAGCCTATTTTCTCAATCTGATTCCTTTATCTATTTTAGTTTACTTTCAAGATTACTAAAAAATATCTATTAAATTTATCTCTTTTCTTGTGCAGGAAAATTAATTCTGAAGTTGTCCCAATCCTTGTGGAGACGATATATTTTATACTATAACTTGACACGGGTGTACACTTGCGCTCTAATTTAATAGGACTCTTTCACACACATCAAGTTTTTGGCGCCGCTGCCGGGGATTGGCGCGTAACTTCGTGTTTTTTTTCTGCACTTATATTTATTTTCTTGCCTTATTTTATTCATTTTTTCTTTTGTAAAAAAAAAACTCAGGTGCAATACAGGTTCAAGGGCATCAACATGTCAGGAAAAACCATTCGAGAGTTGATGTGGGAAAGTTCTTGCAATTATCGTAAAGGTAATCATGCACTCGAAAGTTGTCCCCCATTTTTTTGGTGAATATATGGACAACCAACGATGGAACCAACAAGAACAAGATATGCCGCCACAACAGCAACAGGGACTACAGATGCCGCTGCCGCAGCAGCAAAATTTTTTATGGTATGATAAAAACCCGCAAAATTTTTGGTACCATAACAGTTTTGCTGTAGAACCCGACATGCCCTAGCAATTTCATCAACCTCAAGAGCAGTCAAAATCCTTAGAAGACACACTGCAAGCCTTCATGTCACTCACTCAAGAATTGTCGGCTTCTATGGACAACAAAATTTCCAAGGTGGATGCAATCTTGAGCACACCGGTCTTCATTCATGCCACGAATGAACCTGAAATCCCGAGGCAAGATGACAAGGATGCCAGTGAAAGAGACTGCCCAACACATGATGATCCTGAGCAGCAACTTGCCTTGGTAATGATCGAGGAGGCTGAACGGAGCAACGCCGCAACAACACATAGTGAAGTTGAGAAAAATGTCGCGGCGGCAACCACTTCCGAGGCAGAAACCCCAGTCGAAGCGAAAACTGTCGCCTCAACAGCGACTGATGCTGAAGCAACAACCACTATCGAGGAAAAACCTCAACCCACTACCTCGGCTATGCCCGACAAAGATTGCATACATCCACCTTCGCCATGGCACTCGCACAACAACATACAAGAGCAACCCGATGACAATACCTCGCCAATGGAATATGAGCAGGTAATAAACGAACCTTTTGAATTCTTTGAATACTCACAAATTCCATCACAAGTATTCGAGGAACCAACGCCGGTGGATTTAGAATCATCGAGATCTCTACTGATGGAGACCTACGAGTGGCCAACAGAAATTGATATGGGGAGTCATGGCACTTTCCAATGTCCCCTTGACCTGCAAAGCAACCTGACAAAGGACTGTCAAAATAACTAGCTGCCGCAGCAGCAGACACGACAGCAAAGGCTACTTTCCACCATAACGAACTTCGACGAGAATGAGGTAAGTACATGGTTAGATATGGATATAATTTTTCCTAAACATATGTTTATGTGTTCAAGAACAATGCCAAGATGGAAGGACTTTATGGACTGCAAAGGAACCAGAAAGAAAGTCACCTCCACCATGATAAAACAAAAAGGAGTAGCCACGAGCACATTGGCCCAACCTTTTTTGGGCACAATTGTAACTCGATGGAGGGTGCGGATGGACCATAAGAAATATCGGAAACGACACTCCTCAAATTTTATTTAGTCTAAATTTTTAATTTCGTTATTTTAGGATAAGAGTTTCAAGGATTAATTCCCTCTTGAACTCTTAAGCTTTTATTTTATTTGTTTTTCTTGTCTTTTCCAATAAAAAACTCACAGCACCCTAAAAACCCAAGGCCATCAAGATATGGTGTTCTCTGCCGTGGCAGTATCTAGTTTCGCTACCTTGGCAGCAGAGGAGGCATCCTTTGAAAGATCGGCAACCTAGGCACCCGCCACCCGACAGTACTGATGATACCGCCCTGCACCCGTCACCCGGCAGTATTGATGCTGCCGCCTTGCACCCGCCGCCCAGCATCACCTGCCCATCCTGCCGCCCCAGTATCACCAGCTGCATCTACTGCGACAGTGACGACAGCAATGCCGGCACTTCAATTTAAGTTTCTTGCTCCTTCTGTCTTCTGTGTTTCTATTTTCTATTTGTGATGTTTTTATCTTTCTGTTTTTGTCTGTCATGTATTGAGGACAATGCAACCCTCGAGTTTGGGGGTAGGCGGTCCTCTTATTATTAATAGACTAATTATATTTTGTGTTTATAACTATTTTTTTGTGTCTTAAAAAATAGGGTAAACTAACCCAATGACCACCATACTATGGTAAATGTATTAAAATGACCACATTAAAAAAATCGACTCAATTAAACCACCAAACTATTTAAATGGTATTAATGTGACCACCAGCCGTTAAAGGTTAACGGAAGGGTGACGTGGCAGTTAAAAAAATAAGGGTATAATTACACATTTGGTCCTCATTACTTATACACTCTATCAATTTAGTCCTAATTTTAATTTAATAAAATAAATTAATTATTTAATTAGATTGTGACACGTGTCACCACCTTATTGGAGGACTTTTTAATTATTTATATTTAATTTATTAATTTTATTTTTTCCTCCAATCATTTGGTGACACATGTCACCAGATTGGATGAAGAAAATAAAAGAAAAGAGCCCTTGATTTTAATAAGAATCGAACCAAGGTTCTCAAGTTGGGGTAATGTTTGTTTACCACTAAGCCAAATGCATCTTTGTGATATGTAATACAAAACTTAATATATATCTTAGTTTTGTTTTCATCTCTCCAAAAACCAGTTTTCCAGAAACATAGAACATCTGGGTTCGATGAACAAGCTTCAAAATTTAGATCTGTCGTACAAGGCAACCATTTCACCGGACCATTTCAGAAATGACATTGACAACCATTGATGACCTCAAAGAGCTTCATTTACAAGGAACAAGACAAGTGTTACTACTCATACTCTCATCAAACAAATATTGCAATTTATTACACTCAGAAATCACCAGTTCTTTTAGAGCAGGGGGGAAGTTAATCTCTGCAAAACAAACCGAACCTTCACACTTTACTAGTACCATTCTTGTAAGGAACATGAAAGCATGCAACACTTTTGATAGTATGTTGAAATCAGAAGTTCTAAAATCTTTGGAGTTTGCAAACCTCAACATTCTTCTCTCTGCAGCAATACTAAACTTTGAAATGTTTGAAAGAGACACAGTCTGCAAAGAGGCAACCTCCTTCATAGGTGAAGATGAGCATTCATCCACCAATTCTTCACACCCGTGGACGCTTAATTCACGCAGCGATGGATAACTCGAAATCGATACCACCAATCTCGAGCAATCTTTGATTTCAAGTCTCTGCAAGGATTGAAGACGATTTGGCAACCTTCCTAACAGTTGAGGACATGCTATGATGGAAAGCTCACGAAGACTGAGAAATTCTGAAACTTGCTCATCACCTTCACAAGCGTCCCACTCCTCCCACTTTGGTAGGCTCTCAAAAGACAAAGTCTCTAAAGATGCAAATGCGTTTGATTGATTTTCTCCAAAGAACTCAATACCAATCTTGTGCACCTCATCCAAACCACCAATTAAAAGACCTTTTAACGATCGCAACCTTTCGATCGGTGGTAGTGATTTGCAATTTTTACAATTGCGTAGATCCAAAGATGATAAATCGCCGGCGAACATGTTGTTTGATAAATCGATGGAAGAAATAGAGTTTTTTAGGCGTTGGATTGAATCTAGAATTGGTCCAATGAAATGGTTTCCTTGTAAGTGAAGCTCTTTGAGGTCATAAATGGCTGCCAATGTCATTTCTGAAATGGTTGCCTTGTACGAAAGATCTAAATTTTGAAGCTTGTTCATCGAACCCAGATGTTCTATGTTTCTGGAAAACTAGTTTTTTGAGAGATGAAAACAAAACTAAGATATATATTAAGTCTTGTATTACATATAACAAAGATGCACTTGGCTTAGTGGTAAACACGCATCACCCCAAATTGGGGAACCTTGGTTCGAATCCTGGTAAAGGCAAGAGGTATTTGCTTTTATTTTCGTCCTCCAATCTGGTAACACGTGTCACCAAATGATTGGAGGAGAAAAATAAAATTAATAAATCATATATAAATAATTAAAAAGTCCCCAATAAGGTAGTGACACGTGTCACAATCTAATTAAATAATTAATTTATTTAATTAAATTAAAATTAGGACCAAATTGTAAGAATGTGTAAGTAATAAGGACCAAATGTGTAATTATACCCTTATTTTTTTAACTGTCACGTCACCCTTCCGTTAACCTTTAACGGCTGGTGGTCACATTGATACCATTTACCATAGTATGGTGGTCATTGGGTTAGTTTACCCTAAAAAATAATAAAAATTTGGCTTAAATTTTTGAACCTCTCTTACCTGCCGTGACATTATCTTTAGAGTGTTTTAGGACATATTTAGAGCCTTACTATAGTTTTGAACTCTTAAAACACTTTTGTGACTTATATGTTGTCTGGACTACTGTTAGTAAACTTAGAATAGGAAGCTTAACCACTTGAGTTAAAAAAACCCTTAGACTCAGTTGCCCCTAGAGGTGCCTAACACCGGCTCTAGGAAGATAGCTAGAGGTGCCCGAAATCGGCTTTAGTAGAAAGAAAAAAAACTTCGGTCTAAGTTAGAAAAAACTAGATGAGCCCAAAAATTGGCTCCATTCAAGAATTATTTTGAAATAAAACTCAAGTGAGTAAAATAACTATTCTGATTACTAAGGAGTCTAGGCTCATATTTGTTCACAAAACCTACACACACTCACACGAGAGTTATAGTATTACTCTGGATAAGTCCGTAAGCATCCGAAAAGGTATTGATCTTGATGGTGAAGGTGTTGTAAGTAATGGTTGTTCATTGAGTTAAGCCAAAGCCAAAAAAAATCATTCTTAGTTAGATTGCATTTGCTTGAGGACAAGCAATAATTCGAGTTTGGGGGTGTGTTGAGTGCATAAATGTTCTATATTTTAGCCCTCATTTATCCATATTATTGATGCACTCAAGCATGTTTAGTTGCATTTTAGGATAGAATTTGCATAAACATCACAGAGGGATAATTTTGCACAAATGCTGCTGATTCCAGTCAATTCTTGCAGGTATCTGTCGTGGCAGCATCTAGGGCAGCAGAGGAATAGAAGATAACTGTCGTGGCAGAATCCAGGGTAGCAGAGGAAAATAAGATAACTGTCGTGGCAGAATCCAGGGCAGCAGAGGAACATAAGATAACTATCATGGCAGAATCCATGGCAGCAGAGGAACAGAAGATAACTGTCGTGGTAGAATCTAGGGCAACAGAGGAATAGAAGATAACTATCATGACAGTTTCCGTGACAGAAGTGGCAACAATGTTGAAGCAAACTGCCTTATAAATCACTATCGTGACATATGACGTGACAGAGGTGGCGATAGTGAAGAAGAAGAGATGGAAAATGCGAAGTGGAGTTCGACTGATAGAGGATTTCAAGCCTAATTTTTAGAGACCACTCGCATAATTTTTGGAGCCCAGAAGCACAAGGAAGGCCTTGCCCAAAGTTTGAGGAGAAAGTCAAAGTAAGAAGATAGGGGGAACTAAATGACGTTTATTCAAAGATTTAGTCTTTAATGAATTGTACTTTAATTCGAACTAGTATTTTTGGCCATTAAGAAAACTTGTACCCAAGGCCTATATATATGCTTGTAATTCGACCTAGAGGAAAAACAGAGTTCCTAGCCATCTTCCATCACAAACCCTAGTCTTTCCCCTTCTCCTTCATGTTCTAAACCTCTCTAAGGGCTATGGGTTGATTTTGTAAAGTAGTTGTAAGGGTTAAAATGTTTCTTAGGATTTTCTGTTCAATCAATAAAACTTCAATTTTATTTATTCTGGTTTCAACATCTCATAAGAGTTTCGGGAGAGCATTGTGAGGTTATTTATTTACTTAATATCGGGAGAGCATTGTGAGGTTATTTATTTACTTAATATCGGGAGAGTTAAGTATACGAAAGGAGTAAATATGAGTTTTCCAGTTTATGGTTAAACCATCTTGGCCTAGGGATAGGTGTAAGGTTAAGCAGCTAAGGAAGAATCCACAAAAATCGATGTTCATCCTTCGATTCACGCCGGGAGGTATCATCCAAGACGTGTTCATCGACAGAACTTGGACCTAGGGATAGGACGAGTCACAACAGGGATTCTTGCTGAACTTGAAGTACAGAGTTGTTGTTCTCTGTCGCGATATCGATAGACCTCTACCGCGACAGGCTCGACGACAGACGCAACAGAAGTCCTCTAAATAGTGCAACACCTGCACTACTGAGCAAATCAATACCAGCCTATTTTCTCAATTTGATTCCTTTATCTATTTTAGTTTACTTTCAAGATTACTCAAAAATCTCTATTAAATTTATCTCTTTTCTTGTGCAGGAAAATTAATTCTGAAGTTGTCCCAATCCCCGTGGAGACGATATCTTTTATACTATAACTTGACACAGGTGTACACTTGCGCTCCAATTTAATAGGACTCTTTCCCATGCATAAATGGACAAGAAGGGTATGCCAACAGATGATGCATAGCGCGGAGCCTGACACACCTTCCATACTAGTCCACAAGTTTCAGCGGCTAAAAGGGATTACCAACCGAGTTAACTAACTTGGTTCCACACTAGTCCACAAGTTAGCTCTCAAGCATCCTAACCTAGAAATGGGAGGGATCATTGTCGACTATCCTGCCGAACTTGGAATGTCTGCCAGACTTACCGCGGGGACTTCTTTTCGTTCCACCTGCCGAGACAGTACACTCCTGCAGTGGCAGTGACCTGCTGCAGCCGCGTGACAGGGTCGTAGTTTGCCGCCCGCCATCCCGCAGAGGCAGCAAATCATGGCAGCACAAAACATGCTCAACCTATACAATACAGTCCATAGGCTACTAAGCTGCACTTTCCTTACCCAGTATATCGCCCAAATCTCTCCCTATCATCTCTCTCATCACTATCTTTATCTTTACTTGTGTTTTTATATTTTCACATCTTGAGATTTAATTGCGCATTTCCTAAAACTTTGTGCAGGAAACCATTTATAGGAGCTGCTTCAATCCTTGTGGGAGACGATATCTTTTTATACTATAACTTGATAAGAGTGTGCACTTGCGCTCATAAATGGAGAACACCCAACCGCTCTCTACAGGGCTCGAAGACCAAGCCAATAACACCCAGTCAGCCATCTGTCGCCCGGCCTGACACTCCAGCCACCCCCGACAATACTGAAGCTGCCCTAAACAACAAAGTCCTCAGGCTACTGCACACACTTATCAACAGCAACAAGCGTATCGAGTAGCAGCAACTGACCTTCATGAAATATGTGGGTGTAGGGCGTGTAGGTGTTCCCTTTTTGTTAGAGCGCAAGTGCACACTCCTGCCAAGTTATAGTATAAAAGATGTCGAATCCCACGAGGATTGGAAGTCTTGTCTCGTTTCGTAATCCCTGCATAAGGTAAAATAAAAGCACAAGTGAATGGTTGTTTGAGATGAAAAGTAAATGAAAACACAAGTAATAAAGGAGAGAAACAGGTTGATAGAGCAGGCAGGGTTATGTTGCTTCTTAGTGTGAGAACTGCGTTGTAAAAGGTATGAGTTATTTTTTGCTGCCACGATATGTTGCCTCGGCGGGTATGACGGGCGGTAGGCTACGACCCTGTCACGTGGCTGCAGCGAGTCTCTGCCACTGCAGGAGTGTACTGTCTCGGCAGGTGGAATGGATAGAAGTCCTAGCGGCAAGTCTTGCAGATACTCCAAGTTTGGCAGGATAGTCGACAATGATGCCTCCTATTTCTAGGTTAGGATGCTCGAGAGCTAACGTGATGTAGGCAATACCTAGCAATCTCAGCGTCAACCTAACACAAGCTAGTCAACTCGGTTGGTAATCCCTTTTAGCCTTTGAAACTTGTGGACTGGTGTAGAACCAAGTTAGTCACGCCTCAGCACGTTGTGACCTTACTTAACCCTTTCATGAGCCTTGCACTTTTGTGCCCGACAAATGGATTCTCTCAACTGACTGGTGTAGAATAATTGAAAGAATGATGAACAATGGATTAAGTAAACTTGGAATATTTTATTGAAAAATAACTCAAAATCTAAAACAATGTTTCACAACTAGTTTACAACATAACCCTAACCCAAGTAGAGTTTAGAACATGGCGGCGGTAGAGAACACTAGAAATGTTTATAGAAAACCTAGTGTGATTTGAACTAGGAGTACAATGGGTATTTATAGACTATGGACTAGGTTAAGTCCTCCTTAAAGTAGAAGTCCTCGAAAGTAGCTTTCCATCTTTAATATGACATTAAATTCTGACTTCTTTGCGTGGAATATGGACTTTATCCGGTTTGCCTTAGCCCGCAACTAATCTTGAGATTTTTTCTTCGGCGGCAAGGTCGGGGGCAACTCTACTCGGCAGCAACTATCTTCTTCTGGAACCGCTTTAGTACAGCTCCTAGGTATGTTTCCTCAGCCTTGTGCCCTCAATTCCTCGGTTCCCTCTTTCAGCAGTTAGTACCTACATACAAGAATACACTAAAACAGTATCTCTTGTTCACAAAATAAATGATAATTCATTAAAGCAAGGAAGAACAACGAAATACTGTAAAATGCTATGCATGTACCTACTTATGCCTAAAATGTGCTTAAAAACAATAATAATAAGAGTTGGAATGTGCATGAAATATAAGACTTATAGACACTTTACACACCCCCAAACTCAAACTATTTCTTGTCCTCAAGCAATGCAACCTAAAATACTTGCTCTAATAATAGTCAGAAAGAAAAACTTACTTTTAACCTGATTTTCTACCTCAAGGCCGTGACACCTATATTAAGTTAGTGAAGGGAAATAAGCAGAAAAATAACTCAGAATTTAAATTTCTCATGCTTGTGTGGTGTGTGCATATCTGTAAACGAGCTGAATACGCAGAGTAAATAATTAAACAAAGATGTTGTTGTGATGTAAAGGTTGTTGCCGAGGCAACACAGTTTAAGCACAATATTTTTAATCATGGTAGTGAGGGCTTCAGCTTAACACAACTACTCTTCCAGGTCTAACGTTGAGATAGGAGCAAACTACAAAACCCCGAACCCATGGAGTAGAGTCATCCCGTGAAGGCTTTCTTTTACTCATGCTAATTTGTCCGTCACTTTAAGGCTTTCAGATTCATGGACTTTAATAGCAGCGGAGTGTCCTCGCACATGATTCTTCCTAGAGCCTGTTGCGGGAACCTCTAGGGTAAACATCACTGTTCCTTGTTTTCGATTATGCTGTCGTGGCAGTACTTGCATTTTTTTGTTTCTTTTGCCTGCCTCGGTGGCTACCTGTAATCATCGTTAGAATTCTGCAAAGAATTATAAAAACAAACATGCAATGTTCATCAAATATTCTAACACATTTAGCAAGTAACAGAGATGTTTAACATTTTCAGGCACAAAGAAAAAATTTCTAAGTCATATTTCATACTTTTTCCCAAGATTAAGTTTAATTTTATTAGGTGCGAAAATTAGTCGGCTATCCTATCATATGCAACCTAAATGCAACTAAAGATGCCTAAAAACATGATGCGAGAGCTATCCCCCCAAACTCGAGATGGGCATTGCCCTCAATGCACAAAACAGATAAAATACAAAATACAGGAAAAATACAAGTTAAAGATAAAAATAAACGAAAATAAAAATAAAATAAAGGAAAAGAAAATAAACTAAAAGTTTGTTGAGGGGTGGGAGGAGGCTGAATTCTTGTCAGCTGAGGAGGAGGAAGAAGTGTGGATGACGAAGCGGCGGCCGGCAGATGCCTTGGCGGTTGTTCTAGTAGGTGAGATTTTTGCTTTTCGCGGCGGCTGGACTCTCTTTTGCGTACACCGTGGCTTTTCGTGCGGTTTGGCGGGAGAAACGTTTGGAGATGTATTGCTCTCTTCCGACTCCGTCTCGAAGTTCACAGGTTATTCGGCTATTATGTGTCGCTTTCTCTTTCTCGTCCCTTCCTCTGTGGGTGCTTCCGGAGGGATGAATGCCATTGGGATGGCTGCTGTTGCTGCCACCACTTCTGTTTCTAGCTTTGGCGGCGGCTGCTCGATCTCCACTGATGAGGAGGTGTCTGCCACTGTGTTTGATGTGCATGCAGGGGAGAGATTCTGTTGGTGCCTCTCAGGGGAGTCTGCCACTATGTTGGATGGGGTGGCGGTTGTGTAGGTCGAAGAATGCGTAGGAGAGGGCACCCGACGGTCAGTCTGGTGGGCAGCGGCGGTTGGTGGAGCTCTTTGTGCGTAGGTTGCTGCTGCTAGCTCCTCTGGGTATGGCGGCATGATGGGCACATCACCGGGAAATTTTTACAGAAAATAGGCAACAAAGGCTTCTTGGGCCTACCCCACATAGTTCATGAAGGCCAACTGTTGCTGCTCGATGTGCTTTGTGCTGTTTAGAAGGGTGTGCAGCAGTGGGATGACTTCTTTGTCTGGGCAGCGTCAGTACTACCGACGGCTGCTAGGGTTTCAGGCTGTGTGGCTGAAGGCTGGCTAGGCGTTGTTGGCTCTTTCTCCGCATCCTGCATCATCTGAATGCGGACCCTTTTGGTCCAGCCCTCTTTAGCAGTTGTAAGCTCATCTGTGGGTTCTCTTGTTCTTTCAGATGTTGTGTTACGGAGTCTTTAAGTCTGCCCTTGGGCCTGTCGCGGTAGCTGCTGCCCTGGCCTGTTTCCACACTGATCTTGGCAGCCCTCGCATCCGGGCTTTCTTTTCCTTCCTCTGAGGGTTGTAGCACGTTTATCTTTATGGTCTGGTCCTCTACCCTCATTGTTAGCTCCCCGAGTTCCACATCTATAAGCGTTCTGGCTGTGGCCAAGAAGGGTCGCCCAAGAATGATAGGGGCTTTCTCGTCGGCCTCACAATCCAAGATGAGGAAGTCGGCGGGGAGAATTAGGTTGTCCACCTTTACCAAGATGTCTTCAATTTTTCCCTCCGATTGCACAAATGAGTGGTCAGCGAGTTTAAGCATGACGGAGGTTGGTTTGTCAGGCTCAATATCTAGTTTATCGATGACAGCCTTTGGCATCAGGTTGATGCTGGCTCCTAAGTTACACAGGGCTCTAGTCTCGTGTTTGCTGCCTAGCCCGGATGGGATAACGAAGCTGCCTGGATCTGTCTGCTTAGGCGGCAGCTTGTTATACAGCATAGCCATGCACTCTTCAGTGACATTGACTGTCTCGAATTCCCCTATCCTCTTCTTTTTAGAAACCATGTCTTTGAGATGCTTGGTGTAGCTTGGCATGCTTTGTATGGATTCTATCAGAGGTATATTAATATGCACTTATTTCAAAATATCCAAGAATTTTCTGAACTGGTGCTCCTGTTGCTGTTGCTTGAGCTTTTGGGAGAATGGTGCTAGCAGATGGATGTCATCTATGTTCTCCTTGCTTGGGGGCTTAGTTCGGGGAGGATCATCCCTTTCAGGGCCGCTTTCATGTTTTGCTGTTGGGGCGGCTTGTGTTGCTGCGGGGGCGGCTAGTGTTGGTGCTGCTGGGGCAGGCTTGCTTATCTGGTCAGTTTGCACTTCTGGCTATTCTACCATCCTGGGCTCATCTAACTGCTTCCCACTTCTTGTTGATATAGCCTTGCAATGCTCATAGGTGGGTTTGGCTGCTTGCGAGCTGCTAGATGGTGCACTCATAGTCCGGCTGTTGTAGATTTTTGTGAACTGCCCGAATTGGGTCTCCAGGTTCTTTATGGCAACCTCCCGGTTGTTCATCTTCATCTTCGTCATGTCCATAAAAGACTCAGTTTTTCAATAAATGTATTTGTATGAACAATAAATTCACCATTTTGTTTCATAAAAGTTTGCAGAGTTGCTTCTAGTGAACTATTATGTTGTGACGGCTGAGTCTGCTACCGGGACTAGTTCTGCTGGTATCCTCCCTGTAGCTGTTGTGGGTTTGCAGTTGTCTTAGGGTTGCTCTAGAAGAAGTTGGGATGGTTCTTCCAGCCAGGATTATAGGTGTTCTGGGCAGGCCTGTTATTCCTCTCGTATCCTCCTATATAGTTTGCAGATACAGTGTAGGTAGAGGAATCGTGGTCGCCCCCACATTCGCCACATAATGGCTCAACAGTTTTTACTTCATGGACCTTCCCAATGGATTGCACAATCTTCATCACCAGCTCTGTCAGAGTGTCGAGGCGGTTGTTTACGGAATCTGAGGCTTCTACCTCATTTTCAGTGGCTGGCCGCCTTATGCTGCCTCGGTGGACTGTAGGGTGCTTGTAATCATTTTTAGCGGCTATGTTCAGCAGCCGCAGTGCTTCATCCGGAGGTCTGTCTAGAATGATCCCGTTGACAGAGGCATCTATCATCATTCGAGTTGGGTAGTTAACCCCGTTATAGAATATAGATACCTGACTCCAAGCCGGTAGACCATGTAGCGGACAGTTATTCAGCATCTATTGGTACCGCTCCCATGCCTCGTACATTGGCTCGTCATCCCCTTGTCTAAAGGCTGTGATCTCGTTCCACAGCCTATCAGTGACATTGGACGGGCTGAAACGGTCTAGAAAGTCTTTGCAGAGTTCTGTCCATATGCTAAAAGATCCGGTTGGCTGGTTATTCAACCATTGTTTCGCCCTATCCCTTAGTGAATAGGGAAACAGCCTCAGTCGTAGTACGTCCTGGTGAACCCCATGTATTTTGAATGCTCGGCATATGTCCAAGTATCCTCGTAAATGTTGACGCGCATCTTCTGTGGCAGTCCCTCCGAAGTGCCCTAGTGTATTGATTGTGCTTGCGTTTTTTCGAAGCTTTCATCTTCGCTTCAGTGGCGATGGCTCGGTTGACAAGACCTTGGAAATCCGAGATCTCAAGGGCCGTGAAAATGGGGCTGAGTTCATCGTTGAGGCTGTCGATGAACATTCGGCACTTGTCCCCTCGGTTTTAATGTATTCAGACCTGTACTTGCAGTACTTGCAAAAGTCACTCATGTACTGTTCAATGGGTCTCCCGACTTGTTTCAAATACAATAACCGCTTTCGACGTTCAGCGAGATATTGTTCACTAACGTACTTCTTTTTGAACTCGTCGAGAAAAAAGTTCCATGTGACCTTTTCAGGGGACACGATCAAAGTAGTGGTTTCCCACCAACTTAGTGCTTCATCCGCAAGTAGCACGACAACACATTCGAGCTTTTGTTCATCCGAACATGAGATTTGTTTAGTGAGAATTCGAATAGTGGCCTCTAGCCAATATTCAGCAACTTCGGGATTCGCCTCGTCAGCACCGGTAAAGATGTAGGCCCGGTGTTGAGCGAGTTTGTCGATAGAAGCCCTAGATGGCACAAGAACAGGTGCTGGAGCAGGAGAGTCCCGTTTTAGTGACAGGATAAGGTGGTCGAACATTTCCTTCATGCTATGAAAGCACTCTTATTGCATCGAATTAGCAGCAGGGGTTGTCGTTTTCGGTTCATTATTCTTTGGAGCTTTGTAAAGTGTCCACAAGTTCTATATTTCATGCACATTCAATCTTATATTATTGTTGTTTTTAAGTACATCTTAGGCATAATTAGGATCATGCATTGCATTTTACAGTATTTCTTTACTTTGCCTTGCTTCTATTGATTATCTTTAAGTTGGTGAAGATAATGTATTATTTTAGTGTATTTTTGGTTTTAGGTATTAAAGACTGACAGAGGGAAAGAGGAGCTGAGGATGTGATGCTGAGGCAACAACCCAGGGAGCTGTACTGACGCAGTTCCAAACAGAGATAGTAGCTGTCGAGTGCTGCCGCCACCGACCTTGCTGCCCACGGCAGCAGAGTATGGAGTTGGAGAACCGGAGTGCGATTTGTAGAGCGGAAAACCCTGATTCCATCAACGTTGTCCACTCGATTTTCTGACATCTGTAGCAGCGGGAAGAGCCGCCGAAGTGAAATCTCGAGATTGCTTGTGGGACAAGGCAACGTGATAAAGTCCACATTCAACTCAAAGAAGTCAGAGTTTAAAGTCACATTAAATGCAGAAAGCTACTTTTGAAGACTTCTACTTCAAGAAGGACTAGACCTAGCTATTGTCTATAAATAATCATTGTAATTATAATTCAAAGCATCTTAGGTTTTTCTATAGGCATAGCTCAGGTTTTCTTGCCGCCGTCATGTTCTGAACCTCTCTTAGGTTAAGGGTTATGTTGTAATTAGTTGTGTTAGGTTTAGGCTGAGATTGCTAGGTATTGCCTACATCACGTGGTGACAGAATCCTTTCCTAGACATAGGAAGGATCACTTCATAATTGTTTCGCTGAACTTGGAGTATCTGCCAGACTTGCCGCCGGAACTTCTCTCCATCTCACCTGCCGAGACAGCGAGAGTTGCAAGAGCAGAGTTTCGTCGTGGCAGTGAAATTTGCCGCAGCCTCAATCTGCCATTACCCGCCGAGGCAGCAGATCGTGGCAGCGCAAAATAACTTGGCCTATTCAACGTAGTTTCACAGTAAGTAGCAACATGACCATGTCCTCTCTATCAATCTGATTACTTCCTCTTTTACTTGTGTTTTCTTTTACATTTCTTCTCAACAACTATCTTACTTGTGCAAATTACTTTCCTTTTGCACGAACAAAAATACGAACCAAGTTGTCCAATCCCTGTGGGAGACGATATCTAATATACTATAACTTGACAAGAGTGTGCACTTGCGCTCATAAATAGAGTACACCTAAAACGTTGTACAAGTTTTTGGCGTCATTACCGGGGATTGGTAACAACGAATTTCATTTTTAATATCTGCACTTTTTCTTTATTTTTTTATTTTATTTTTATTCCTAACCGAAAAAAATTACAATTTCCTTTGCTAATGTATGACCAGGGCGAATCCAAAAGGAGATATCCTCTTCTACGACGATATCCAGCGTAGAGCAACAGAACTCAAGAAGGAACTCAGAGTAACCCTAGGGAAAAACAAAGAAGAAAAGGAAGAAGCAAAGGTAAACATGGACCCACCTAACAATACCGCGAACGGGCAGCAAAATTTGCCGCCCAGAGATCAGCAAGATACACCAAGGCAAGACCCCCCTATTCCGCCCAGGCAGCCACAGAATGTTAGAACCACCAGAGATTATCTGGAACATGACTTCAGAGGGTTCGATCCGACGGTGACGGAACCTGAGATTGAGGCAGATCACTTCGAGTTAAAGGCCGTTATGTTTAACATGATCAACACGCTAGGGAAATTTGGAGGAACTGCCACAGAAGATGCTCGGCAGCACTTGAGAGGATTCATAGACATCTGTAGAGCATTCAAAATACACGGGGTCCATCAAGACGTACTGAGGCTGAGGTTATTTCCCTATTCACTGAGGGATAGGGCAAAAAATGGTTAAATAACCAGCCGCCAGGGTCGTTCAACAAATGGACAGAGCTTTGAAAAGATTTTCTAGATTGATTCAGCCCGTCCAATGTCATAGACAAACTGCGCAATGAGATAACAACCTTCAGACAAGGGGATGACGAGCTGATGTATGAAGCATGGGAGCGGTACCAACAGATGTTGAACAATTGCCCGCTACATTGCTTTCTGACTTGGACACATGTATCAATATTCTACAATGGGGTGAACTACCCAACACGGATGATGATTGATGCCTCAGCCAATGGAATCATCCTCGACAGACCACCAGAGGAGGCACTGCAGATTCTGAACCTAGCCGCCAAGAACGATTACAAGTATCCAACAACCCGCCAAGGCGGCGTTAGGCGGCCAACCACTGTAAACGAGGTAGCAGCCTCAGAATCTGTCAATGCCCGCCTTGACACGCTGATAGAGCTGGTCATGAGCATCGTAAAACCTGCTGAAAAGGTCTATGAGATAAAGGATGTGGAGGCGTTATGTGATGAGTGTGAGGGCAACCATGATTCCTCTGACTGCACCGCATCTGCCAATTTTATGGGAGGATATGAGAGGAACAACAGACTTGCCCAAAACACTTACAACCCTGGATGGAAGAACCATCCCAACTTTTCTTGGAGCAATCCAAAGACTGCTGCAAACCCACAACAGCAACAGGGAGGCTACCAACAAAATCTGTCCAGACAACAGGCTCAGCAGCCGTAAAATAATAATTCACTAGAAGCAACCCTTCATACCTCTAGAACTAGTGATTTTGTTGTTCGTACTAATAAATTCATTGATAAAACTGAGTCTTTCATGGACAGGACGGAGATGAGGATGAACAACCAGAAGGCTGCTATAAAAAACTGGAGACCCAATTTGTGCAGTTCACAGAGATCTACAACAACCGAACAATGGGAGCAGCATCCAGCAGCTCAGAGGCAGCAACCAAACCCACTTACGAACAGTGCAAAGCCATATCTACCAGAAGTGGAAAGCAGTTGGATGAACCCAAGGCGGAGAAACAACTAGAGCCAGTACAGAAAGAACAGCCTGTCGTAGCAACATCAAACCCAACCGCCCAGGCAGCTGAACATGACAACAGTCCCGAAGCAGATGATCCTTCCCAGATTAAGTTCCAATGCAAGGAGCGTATAGTGGACATCCAACTGCCAGCACTTTTCCCCCAAAGGCTTAAACAGCAAAAGCAAGAGCACCAGTTCAGAAGATTCCTAGATATTCTGAAACGGATGCACATAAATATACCTCTTATAGAAGCCATTCAAAATATGCCCAACCATGCCAAACATCTCAGGGACATGGTTTCTAAAAAGAAGAGGATTTGGAGTTTGAAACAGTGGTTGTCACAGAAGAATGCATGGCAATGCTGCACAACAAGCTGCCGCCCAAGCAAATAGACTCGGACAGCTTTGTTATCACATGCAGGATAGACAGTAAACATGAAACAAAAGCCATGTGCGATTTGGGAGCCAGCATCAACCTAATGCCCAAAGTAATCTTCGATAAAATAAGAATTGGGTCAGCCAAACCTACCTCTGTCATGCTAAAACTTACTGATCATTTATTTGTACAACCGGAGAGAAAAATCGAAGACATCCTAGTGAAGGTGGGCAACCTGATTCTTCCAGTTGATTTCCTCATCCTAGACTGTGAGGCCGATGAAAAAGCCCCTATCATCCTTGGGCTTCCATTCTTGGCCACAGGCAGAACGATAATAGACGTGGAACATGGGGAGCTGACCATGAGGGTAGACGGCTAAAGCATAAAGTTAAATGTGTTACAACCCTCAGGAAAAGAAGAGGAAGGATGCCCAGATGCAAAAGCTGCCAAAATCAGCATAGAGACAAGCTAGGGCAGCAGCTGTCACAACAGACCCAGGGGCAGGCTAAAGGAACCAGCAACACAGAACCTAAAGAAACAAGAGGACCCACCTAAGGAGAGGAAGGACATAACTGGATGAGAAGCCAAACACAAAACCCTTAGGAAGCGGTTATGTCTAGGAGATACACCTCCCAACATAACCTAATTTTCATTTTATTTTTACGCATTAGGATTAGAGTTTAATTTATTTTTTAGGATTAGATTAGTTTTCAGACTTTTACTTTTCAGAAGTTATTTAATTATTTTTATGTTTATTCAGGTTTATGAATAAAAGAGCCAGATCAAGAAGGAGACCCATCAAAGAGCCCACCCACCATCCCGCCGAGACAGCCCATGGCAGCCTAGCGCAGCACCGCATAATGGCTAGTTGACCGCCAACGGCTAGCTGCTAACGGCTCTGAAAATAACGAGGAAAAATCATGTAATGTGCGCAAGACAACTGGACCATTGGACATTTAATGCCGCCGCGGAACCTATCGGCAACCTCTATTTAAACCCCTCTCACTCCATTCATTCACTTTACTTTCATCTCCTTGCTATCTTACTCTTGCATCCACTGCTCTCTAATTATTTTTCTTTCAAGTTTCAGTTAAGTACAATCGCCTTACATGGCTTCTTCATCGGCACCCAAACCCACTTTTCAACGCTTCTTCTCCTATGCAGCTGAAACGAGATACCGAACTCAGTTCGCAAAGCAGAACGTATAAGAGGAGCAAGGCTTTCACTACACAAGAGAGACAGGCGATCTCGGCTTAGAGCCTGCCCTGTTCGAGACCATCCACAACAAGGGATGGGAGATGTTCGCACAGCAGCCAGAGATAGCCAACATCACCATGGTTAGGGAGTTTTATGCCCACCATCCTCGCCGAGAGATGTCATTTGTGTACGTCCGAGGGGAGCCTATCAAGCTCCACGCTGCAATCGTCAACAACTTCTATGGCCTGGATATGCATGATAACCCTCATGAGGAATGGAGGCAATCACTGACGGGTGCCGGTTATGAGAAGATCAAGGCCAAACTCTGCAAGCCCAACACGCCGTGGTTGGTAGGCAAACATGTTGGATCTGTACAACGCCGCCACCTGCTTCTAGAGGCAATGCTGTGGAACACATTTGTAAAGAGGCGTTTGCTGCCCACCTCCCACAACTCTACAGAAGATCGGTCGCGCCTTGCCCTAATCTACAGCATCATGATGAACCGGCTCATCAATGTCAGGGAAATTATCTGCAAGGAGATCCACACATGCTTCCGGAAGAAGAAGGGCAGGTTGTACTTTCCGTCTCTTATCACAGGCCTTTGCGCCAACTTTGGAGTGTCGATAGACCCGAAAGACAAGATGACAACAGCCAAAGAAGGGTGGACCAGAAAAGTCCACCTGCAGATGATGCAGGGCCCGGAGACTGAGCCAATAACACCCAGTCAGCCATCTGCTGCCCCACCTAACACTCCAGCCGCCCCCGGTAGTACTGAAGCTGCCCCAGACAACGAAGTCCTCAGGTTGCTATACACACTTATCGACAGCAACAAGCGTATCGAGTAGCAGCAGCTGACCTTCATGAAATATGTGGGTGTAGGGCGTGTAGGTGTTCCCTTTTTGTTAGAGCGCAAGTGCACACTCCTGCCAAGTTATAGTATAAAAGATGTCGAATCCCACGAGGATTGGACAACTTGTCTCGTTTCGTAATCCCTGCACAAGGTAAAATAAAAGCACAAGTGAATGGTTGGTTGAGATGAAAAGTAAATGAAAACACAAGTAATAGAGGAGAGAAACAAGTTGATAGAGCAGGCAGAGTTATGTTGCTTCTTAGTGTAAGAACTGTGTTGTAAAAGGTATGAGTTATTTTTTGCTGCCACGATATACTGCCTCGGCGGGTATGGCGGGCGGCAGGCTACGACCCTGTCACGCAGCCGCAGCGGGTCACTGCCACTGCAATAGTGTACTGTCTCGGCAGTTGGAATGGAGAGAAGTCCTGGCGGCAAGTCTGGCAGATACTCCAAATTCGGCGGGATAGTCGACAATGATCCCTCCTATTTCTAGGTTAGGATGCTCGAGAGCTAACGTGATGTAAGCAATACCTAGCAATCTCAACGTCAACCTAACACAGGCTAGTCAACTCGGTTGGTAATCCCTTTTAGCCGCTGAAACTTGTGAACTAGTGTAGAACCAAGTTAGTAACATCTCAGCACGTTCTGACCGTACTTAACCCTTTCGTGAGCCTTGCACTTTCGTGCCCGAAAAATGGATTCTCTCAATTGACTGGTGTAGAATAATTGAAAGAATGAAGAGCAATGGATTAAGTAAACTTGGAATATTTTATTGAAAAATAACTCAAAACCTAAAACAACCGTTTCACAACTAGTTTACAACATAACCCTAACCCAAGTAGAGTTTAGAACATGGCGGGGGCAGAGAACACTAGAAAAGTCTATAGAAAACCTAGGATGATTTGAACTTGGAGTACAATGGGTATTTATAGACTATGGACTAGGTTAAGTTCTCCTTAAAGTAGAAGTCCTCGAAAGTAGCTTTCCATCTTCAATATGACATTAAATTCTGACTTCTTTGTGTGGAATATGGACTTTATCCCGTTTGTCTTAGCCCGTAAGTTATCTTGAGATTTTTGCTTCAGCAGCCCTGGCCTCTGCTACAGATATCGGAAAATCAAATGGATGTCGGTGATAGATTCAGGGTTTTTAGCTCTTCAGATCGCACTCTGATTCTTCCAACTTCCATAGTTAGTTGTCGTGGGTAGCAAGGTTGGCAGCAACTCTACTCGGCAGGTACTCAGCAGCAACTGTCTTCTGCTTGAACTGCTTCAGTACAGCTCCTAGGTATGCTTCCTCAGCCTTGTGCCCTCAGTACCTCGGTTCCCTCTTTCAGCAGTTAGTACCTAAATACAAGAATACATTTATCTCTTGTTCACCAAATAAATGACAATTCATAAAAGCAAGGCGGAACAACGAAATACTCTAAAATGCTATGCATGCACCTACTTATGCCTAAAATGTGCTTTAAAAACAGTAATAATAAGAGTTAGAATGTGCATGAAATATAGGACTTATGGAAACTTTCCAGTGGGGGAAGTCCAAGAAGCATTTGTAGTATATCTCTTGCAGAAATTCCCTGATGACGGACCCATCTTGCCACCATATCCTACAGAGCTTGCAGCAGCAACCCCAGCACAAGTAACGCCATCCACAGTCGTTGCCCGTCATACCGCCCTCTAGATGCCCTCTCTGATGCACTACCCATCTTACTCAGCCACCACCGAATCCGACACAGTGGAAGACTCCCACGAGAGTCATCAATAGCACTATTCACCAGTCTGCACAGTAGCAACAGTGGTGACCACCTCCTCGTCAGAGGAGATTGAGCAGCAGCAGTCAGAACCAGCAACAGCAGTGGTAGCAGCAGCAGCAGCCATCTCAATGGCGATTGTCCATACGGCAGCACCCACGGAGGAAGGCACTAGGAAGAGGAAGCGGCACATCATAGCCTCCGAGCCTGTGGACTTCGAGGCAGAGTCAGAAGAGAGCGAAGCACCTCCTGTCGCTCCCCCTACCGAACCTCAAGAAGAGCCTCATCCTATGCCAAAGAGAGTGCAGGCGCTGCGGAAAGCATAAACCTCACCTGCTAAGACTGTCGCCAAGCCATCTGTCGGTCGCCGTTTCATCAACCAAACCTCTTCCTCCTCCTTAGCAGAAAAGACTCAAGCCTCCTCTCAACCCTCAGCCAATTTTTAGTTCTTTTTTCTTTCTCTTTTCTTTGTTTTTCTTTTTTTGTTTTCTTTTATATATCTCGTGTATTTATTTTTTGTTTGTTTTTTTCTGTCTTATTTTGTGCATTGATGGCAATTCCCATCTCGAGTTTGGGGGGATAGTTCTCACATCTTTTGTCTAGGCAAACTTAGTAGCATATAGGTTATATTGTACTTGCCTTAGTAATAATCGGAAAAGAAAATTTTGTTATATAACTTGTGCCTATGATAGTTAGCCAATTACTTATTTTCGCACAAATAATAAATTGAACTTAATATGGGAAAAGCATGAAAATTGACTTAGAATTTTTTTTATTTGCCAAAAATATCAAACACCTCTGTTACTTGCTGAATTTGTTAGAATATCTAATGAACACCGCCTGCTTGTTTTTAGAATTCTTTGCAAAGTTCTAACAAATGGTTGCAGGTAGCTGCCGAGGCAAGCAAGAGAAACAGAAAAATGCAGCACTGCCACGGCAGCAGAAATAAAAACAAAGAAAATTGATGTTTACCCTAGAGGTGCCCGCAACAGGCTCTAGGAAGAATCATGTTCGAGGACACTCCGCTGCTATCAAAGTCCATGAATCTGAAAGTTTTAAAGTGACGGACAAATTAGTATGAGTGAATGAAAGTCTTCACGGGATGACTCTACTTCAAGGGTTCGGGGTTTTCTAGTTTGCTCCTATCTTAATTTCAGACCTAGAAGAGTAGTTGTGATAAGTTGAAGCCCTTATATATCATTACAACATCTTTGTTTATTTAGTTATTCTGTATATTCAGTCTGTACATAGTCCTGCACACACTGCACTGCATTAGAAATTAATTATAAGTTATTTTCTTGCTAAAATCCCTTCACTAATTTAATATAGGTGCCACGGCCTTGAGGTATGAAATCAAGTTGAAAAATAGGTTTTTCTTTCTGGTTATTATTAGAGCAAGTATGTTTAGGTTGCATTGCTTGAGGACAAGCAATAGTTCGAGTTTGGGGGTGTGTAAAGTGTCCACAAGTTCTATATTTCATGCACATTCCATCTCATATTATAACTGTTTTTGAGTACATCTTAAGCATAATTAGGATCATGCATTGCATTTTACAGTATTTCTTTACTTTGCCTTGCTTGTATTGATTATCTTTAGGTTGGTGAAGAAAATGTATTGTTTTAGTGTATTTTTGGTTTTAGGTATTAAAGGTTGACATAGGGAAAGAGGAGCTGAGGATGTGATGCTGAGGTAGCAACCAGGGAGTTGTACTGACGCAGTTCCAGACAGAGACAGTAGCTGTCGAGTGCTGCCGCCGCCGACCTTGCTGCCCACAGCAGCAGACTATGGAGTTGGAGAATTGGAGTGCTTTGTAGAGCGGAAAACCCTGATTCTATCGACGATTTCCACTCGATTTTCCGACGTCTATAGTAGCGGGAAGAGCCGCCGAAGTGAAATCTCGAGATTGCTTGCGGGACAAGGCAACGTGATAAAGTCCACATTCAACTCAAAGAAGTCAGAGTTTAAAAGTCACATTAAATGTGGAAAGCTACTTTTAAAGACTTCTACTTCAAGAAGGATTATACCTAGCTATTGTCTATAAATACTCATTGTAATTCTAATTCGAAGCATCTTAGGTTTTTCTATAGGCATAGCTTAGATTTTCTTGCCACCGTCAAGTTCTAAACTTCTCTTGGGTTAAGGGTTATGTTGTAATTAGTTGTGAGAATGGTTGTTTAGGTTTTTCAAGTTTTTTTTTTGCAATAAAATATTCCAAGTTTGCTTAATTCATGTTCTTCACTTCTTCAATTAGTTCCAAAAGTCCAGTTGAAGAAATTCATTTGTCGGGCACAAGAGTGTCAAACTCACGAAAGAATTAAGTACGGTCTCATCATGACGAGGTGTTGACTAATTTGGCTTAGACATAAGTTAGAATTTAAGCGGCTAAAAGGAGCAACCAAACGTCGACTGCCTGTGTTAGGTTTACGCTGAGATTGCTAGGTAATGCCTACATCACGTGGTGACAGAATCCTTGCCTAGACATAGAAAGGTTCACTTTAGAATTGCTTCGCCGAACTTGGAGTATCTGCCAGACTTGCCGCCGGGACTTCTCTTCATCTCACCTGCCGAGACAGCAAAAGTTGCAAGAGCAGAGTTCCGCCATGGCAGCGAAAGTTTCCGCAGCCTCAATCTGCCATTACCCACCGAGGCAGCAGATCGTGGTAGCGCAAAACAACTTGGCCTATTCAACGCAGTTTCACATTAAGCAGCAGCATAACACTGCCCTCTCTATCAATCTGATTACTTCCTCTTTTACTTGTGTTTTCTTTTACTTTTCTTCTCAATAACTATCTTACTTGTGCAATTTACTTTCCTTGTGCAGGAACAAAAATTCGAACCAAGTTGTCCAATCCATGTGGGAGACGATATCTTATATACTATAACTTGACAAGAGTGTGCACTTGCGCTCATAAATAGAGTACACCTAAAACGCTCTACAAGTTTCTTGGTCTTGTTCTTTCTCATTTCGAGTGTTTGATGGCCTTTGATTCATCTGAACACTCTCCCCTTCACTGGAAGATCTCTCGAGACTTTTATCGTCCTTTTTTAATCTTGTTTCAGACATAGTTCTATATTAATAAACAAGGAAGAGTTGGTTAGGCAAGCGACAAGCTTAATCGAACATATATGACTCCTAGGTGGCCAATTAATTCCTATATGATGTAATAGGCCTCGTTTAGTCCGAGGATCAACTAAATCGAAGCTCTCTGATACCAATAAATGTAACACCCATCACCCAGTTAAGTCGTAAACCGGCTAAGAAATGTTACACAAGCAACGAAAACACGAAAAATAAAAAACTTTTGCCTAACTTACCATATTTGATAAGTTAGACTTCTAAACATGTTAACACAACCAACAAGACTCATTAACAATTTCATACTTCAATCAATCTTATTCGACATGATTCATTTACCAATCAAGACATAACACTCAACCTTGACTTCAATATACATAATCTAAACAACATGAAATAAATATAGAATGTAAACTATATCATTAATCCTATCAACATGACATTCGAACCATAGGGTTCCATACTCAAGATATCAAACATTTGATCCATGACTTATACATGTGAATCATGTAACAAGAATACATAATTTATTTCACCTAAACACTAAGCATTCGAATCAAACTAGCAATATCAAGATCATTCTTTATACCATTCGAATGATACATACATATACATCAAGGAATAAACACACTATCATGAACCTAAAACAATTTCACCTATTCGAATAGCTTACTAGATTAAATTAACCAAATAATCACACTAACATATACATATTTCATGAAACAAAACAGATCTTACCATTATTTAATTTCATTCGAATTTATCAAGGATGCATGAATCCATGTATACACATTATACTTGTTCAATTGACATGTTATACATATCAAGCAATCAAGCACACTAACATGGACCTAAAACATATTTCTTTATCACATAACAATCCATCCACCACAAGACATCAATCCACATGTTAATAAAGCTATTAAGACATAGGTATATCATCAAGACATACAACCAAGGGCATATTATATCATCATATGTTGTTTAGCCCAACTAAGCTATCAACCAAACCATGTTATCAACTGATACAAACTATACTATCTCAAATATATACATAGCCAAACATAGGCTCAAAATGCATGAACATGTGATCTATATACAAGACTATGGCCACCAACTAGGAGCCTACAAAAGAACATATTCATACTTGGGGCTTTAGCTTGTCTCGCCTTGCCTCCAACCAAGATAGCTTGCAATCTACGAACCTGTAGTTTGGGAAGAATGAAACGAGGATGATAAGTATGGTTAAGTACTTAGTGAGGTAGCAACCTATACTAGGCAATATTATTCATTTAACAAGTTTTTAAATCCAAGAAGGCCTAGCTAGGTTCACATGAATCATGCTTGTACAAGGATTGTATTCGAATGATCTTATTTTGACATAATTTCATTTCGTTTAATTTAATCTATCATTTAAACGTGGCAACTCAAGGTCACATGAACACATATAACATTCTGATTTTTTAATCAAACAACTATATGTTGTCATCAAGAAGACAAGTGAATAGCAATCATTCAAATTTCATGGGATAGCATATCATGTAAGCAAGCATAATAAGATTTATTTCATTTCATGTGAACACAAGTTCATATCGGCAAGCTTACTTAATCAATTTCAAGTTAAATCCTTGGTTTATAGTTGACTCTAGGTAACCGAGTCGCCAACCAAACTGTCGCCAAATCAAGTATCTAGCCATATCCCTCCTACTGTCGCCAAAGACAATAAGACACATCCCTCCTATTGTCGCCAAATAAAGGGCCTTAGCCCGATCCGTAGACCACCCAACACAAATGAGCACAAGACTCTATGGCATGTCATCCTACCTATGACTCACTAGTTACCAATGCATCATTTAGTTATGTGATCAAGAATCATGTAAACAAGCTATACAAGGATCATGGCATATTCAGGTGATCAATAGTCATGTAACAAGATTGGAAAGCCCTTAGGCTATTAAACATCAAGTCATAATCAAGAGTGATCATTTCATGTCATACTTCATCATTTAGTCAAACAAACAATCAAGGCAATAAGCATATTCATGTATAAACACAACATGACACATGTAATATATTAACTCATATATATCATCACAAGTTGTCATTTGTAGTTAATATCATTCTTCCCTTTAGATAATTACCAAGTATAGTTTAGGATCATTTTCATGGCATCATTTAAGAACATCATAAACATAGTTAGGCTTGGTTAGGACCTAAGTCCTAACCCTAATGGTAGCTACACTCACAAGAACTCCAAGCTAATCTTGAATGACAAACCCCTTGTTTCTTTCCCTTGGTTGCCCAACCTTGGTGCCCTCACAAGCTTCTTCTATCTCTTGGTTTGTTTACTCTTCTAACATCCAGCCTTAAATCCTTTGAATTCTTGTTGTTTGTATGTTAGATTTCCAGATTTGTTTTTCTCCTTTCTCTTGAGCATTCATTCGGTGGAAAAGATAATTGAAGTGGAGAAGATGACACCACAACAACACTTGTGTTATTTTCTCATGGTGTGGTCGGGTGTCTCCACTTTTGTAAGTGGTGGGACACTTGGTTACATTAGAGCCAAGTATTTTCATTATTAATTTCCCACCTTATGATGTATAAATTAATATATTAAGTTAATCATTAATTTAATTAATATTTATAATATTTAATTGTTAATTACTAATGTCCAATATTACATTTTAGTTAAGGTTCAAATGTTTACACTTTTCTTTTCTATTTTAATTAGGATTTTAACTAGGCTATAATTTGGGGTATTACAGGTTAGAAGAAAAATCTTTATCGATAGTTGCTCGTGTGACTTTAATAAATACAGTTTTGTCTTCTTTGCCATTGTTCTATATGGGAATTTACGTTGTCCCAAAAGAGTAACATCAAAGATTGATTGTATTCGATGTGTGTGTGTTTTGGGGATTTGGGAGGAGCTAAAATGGAAGGTGAATATAGTGAATTGGAGTGTTGTGTGTCGCCTGGAGAGATTGGGAGGTTTGGGTATAGTGAATTTGAGAATGTGTAATTTGCATTATTGGTCAGGTGGGCTTGGAGATACATTTCAAATAAGGATTCATTATGGTGCTCGTTAATTGTGGCTAAGTATGAAGAGCAGATTTTAGCTTGGAGGTTTAATCCAAATAATCAGATGTATATGTCACATGTTTAGAGGTATTGTTGGGCTCGAATACGATCAACCGAATCGCCAAGAGGGTGAATTGGCTCTGTAATGAAAGTGGTGGAAGCAATTGGAAAAAATGCACAAAAGATTTTATAGTGGTTCGACTTCTCAACCAAGTCTACCTCCAGTACCTTAGCTGCCCACTAATGATTTTCTACAAATCTACTAAATTTGTCTTTCCTTTTTTAAGGCTCAAGGATATAACCTTTACAAACCCTCAAAGCATACACCCCAAAACCTTGAGACACTCTCACTCAAGAGAGTACAAATTTAGCAAACAAAGAAAACCTCACAAAGGTAAACTGTTTGCAAATTAAGCTCTAACCCAAAACCTAACACTAGAGAAAATTTAACAATTAAGCTCACAAGTGTGTTATATAAGAAAAATTACAAAATTAAGCACTAGAACAATTTCTCTAACATTGAATGCTGGTAGTTGGTTTCTTATTCTTCCATGGATGATTGAAAAGGTCTTTTAAACCATGTAATGGCTTCATGATCGTTACTAGCTGTTGGGGACTTTATTTCCAGCATTAAATGCACTTTTGGGTTTGTCAATATCGGTACGCGGGTCTCCGTATTGATACTTGCCTTAAATAGAAAGATTCATTGTGCATATTTAAACAAAGCGTACTGGTACACGATGCTTGTGTATCGGTATGGTACCTAGCGTATTGGTATGGCCTAGCCAGTACTGGTACGAAGGTTGCTCACTGGAAAATTGGAATGATTGGGGAAACAAAAGGCATGTCGATACACGTACGACTGTACTGGTATGAGCTGATGTGTATCGGTATGAGGAGAACCGTACCGGTACTCACAACCTGTTTTTGACACTTAGGTTATTTTGAAAGCATTTAAACATGTCAAAAACATTTCAAAAACCTTTCAAACATAATTTTCAAGTTTGTTGGACTTTAAATTGTTTTTGCAAATATTTTAATTACAAAAATATTTTTCATTTAAGTTATATCAAAATCAAATATCTCAACAGGTATATTGTTGATGTTTAACAGGATGTTGTAGTTCAAAGGTTTACTGGGTTTTGGTAGTTTACATGGTTGGTTGGGAGGGGTACGAATGTTCTTTTTGAAATGATTGTTAGTGTTCGTCGGATCCTTTAAATTTGATTTTTCCAAGGTTTTTTAGATTGGCTCGGAATAAGATGGTGTTGGTTAATGATTATGCAAGGGGATCTTTCAATCATGCGGCATGGCTAGATTTCTTTGGTAGGGTGTTGAGAGAATTTAAGGTGCATTTTGTGACCGAGTTAAAAAAAATATAGCCTCAAGGATTCGTTTGGATGAAACAAAGGATGATCAGATAGTTTGGAAACCAAATGATAAAGGTGTGTTCTCAATTAATGAGTTGATGTGCTCTTTCGGGGTCGAGGATATGTCATTGGGAGGATTGTTAGTTTGGAATATATCCATCCTACCGAAGATCCAATGTCTTCTATGATTCGTGATCTTAGTCTTATTGCCTACCTTGATTTTTATGTAGTATCGTGGTGTAGCTTTTAATAATGGGCCCACTTTTTGTTTGTGGAATATATGCTTGTTGAGGGACCTTCAGGTTTGATTTCTTCAATGGTAGAGGGTTTCAATGGTGCTTCCACAGGCTTGTGCAGATTTATGGGTACAAGGTTCATCTAGCTTCTTCTTGAGCTTGATGCGTCATTGATCGCTTGTGGGGTGTGCTTCGATTCTTTAGACAATATGATTAGCGCGAAACGATACGATGTTCAACATGATTACCTCAATGTGATGTGTTAGCATTAGTGCTTTAGGCCTATAGTATGGACATAATATTTTGATTAATGGATTTATTATTATAATAAATTTGCATCCTTTTGTATCTTTGAATATCATTGTTAATTATTCTAAATATCCTAATCAATTATTATTGTGGGAACAATAATAAGATAAGATTGGTATGAAGTTTGATAGACACTCATAAGATGAATATGTGAATGAGATTCAAATCAAATCAAATTCATATATATATATATATATATATATTGAGAACAAACATTGTGATCGACTCATATTAAAATTAATACATAGATTAAAGTTATATATTAATCTCCAACAATTGTGACATAAAATCATTAGACATAAAATCACCACGATTCTCAACATGATGATTATTATGTTTTGACATAACCAAATGTCGTTTTTAATAGGGCGATTATAAAGGTTATGCTCGAACTTGATAGAAATCATGTAGTGAGATGTGAGTGATTAAGATAAAATTTATCCCTCTTAACATAAGAGAGATATCTCTAGGTCCCTTGATGATTGAGAGTGAGAAATACATGGTCGTGCTCAAATGAATTGATAGAGATCAATGTCATTTGTTTAATCCGTTCAAGTGTGCATCAAGAAACTGAAGATAGAACGATAAAAGGTTGACAAGTTACATTCCTTATATTCTATCAAGATATTGTGAGATAAAAGGATTATGACATAAACTGAATTAAGGTTGTCTCGGATTATGAGCTTTTCATTTAACTTGGGTAATCATAATGTCTTGCTAGAGTCCACTTATGATTTGTAGGATCAAATGTGATTTTATCTACTGTCAGTGTTAATTGAACATATATAGTTGCACACTAAGAATGGATAAGAATGGGTGTGGTTATTACTCTTACTAATAAATTTAAGATAATGAGATTATGTTAAATTATATCATTATAGATTATTTATTCGAATTTAAAGAAGTTAAATTTGTATTCTTGTGATAGAATATTTTATTTATTTTCAAAAATCTTTGTTTTGGTAAATTGAGAGGAACTAGCATTCCAATGATCGTTCGTCATTTATTCGCATGTGGATACTTATAGAGGGTGGTCATATGTTAATATGATTGCATGAGATCCTTAAAAAATTTCGTAGGATAGATTTTTCGTTGTGTTTTCTTCTTGATATTATATCAGCTTTTCCTACGAACCCCAACACGATGTTGGTCGGGTACGGATTAGAATTGCATGGAATTCTCCGATAAGGGAGACTTTAAAATTTAATGGGGGTAGATCGGTATGTGGCAAGTCGGGTCCAGCAGGTTGTGGAGGTATGCTAAGGGGCTCAGCTAGCCAAATGTTGGCTTCATTTGCTTGTCCTCTAAGTGAAATGAAATCGAATGAGGCGGGGCTTCGTGCTATTGATTTTGCATTGGATATGTTTGTTCAATCAAAATGGTGCAGTGATTTCATGGGTGTTAAAATCATGATTTACTTCTTTTGCGTTTATAAGAATGGTTTAAGTGAATTGGTGCGAATTACAAGTTTGAGATGTTTTTTCTTGTATGATTGTGGCTCCTGTTGGGCGCATGGGCGGACCTTTGGGGGGTTTAAAGAGGCCCAGTCCCTGCCAATTGTTGTTTTTATATATTAAATAGAGATAAAAAAATTAAAATATATAATTTATTCTAAAGCAATCATTTTTTGGTCTCCGCCAATCAAGAAAAATAACTACTATTTTAATTTTTAAACCAATGAATTGTGGATATGCTGACAAAATTAAAGGGGAAGATAAGAATAGATAACGTGTAAAAACTTTTTATATTCTTTTTATAATCAATATTTTATTCATGCTTGATAATAAAACTAAAAAAATCTCTAACCCTTCATCATTCCTTTTTTTAAGCATTGCAAGAAAATACACTGTAAAATTTTGATGGTTTAGAGTTTCATCTCTATCTTCCTTATCAAATATTAATCTCAGGTATTTAATTAATTTCTTTTATCAATTTTGATTATTATAGTGAGTATTCAAGTTTCAAGCAAAGAGTGAAATTTAAAAAATATATATGTAGGGTTTAAATGTTAAATTAAATTCTAAATTAAATAACTTACGAAAATTAAGAGATAATTTTTCTCTACTACTATAATTTTACTTTCAGTAAAGTATTCTACTTTATTTTGTAGTAAAGAAAGCCCTTTACCAACATCATTAGAAGTTTAATCACTTTCAATAGAAGTGTTTCAAAACTTGGTCGTAGAATTTTTTATCAAGTCGGTATATTAAGTATCATTGGCTATTTGGCTTGATCAATGATTATTGTTTTGCAAATGTATCTTTATCGGACCAGCTTGATTAGGTGTTGTCTAGTCGCCTGTTTGTGAGGCCAATTTTTCTTTGTAAATGACATTTAAGCTTTGCCATGTTTAATCTTAATAAATAACCATTTTTATAAGAACTATGTTGTGTGTTAGTAATATAATTGTTATTTTCTTATTCTTAATTTTTGGTTTAATGATTGACTAATATATTTGTTATTGTTTCTTTCTAATTTGTTTATTGTTGGTTTTATAAGTCAAAACATGTCAAAGAGAAAACAAATAACATCATATTTTTTACCAAACAAAAAGGATAAAATTATTGAAGATTGCGCACAACCTACTATACCATTTGAGCCAAGTGATGAAGTTCGACACGATGTTGTTGGTACCACTAATGAGCATCCTCCTCAAGATTCCAGAATGATTGATATAGGTATCGATATTAATTCTTTAGTGTGTGATCTTGGTTTGCGTAAACAAATTGAGAATTATGATTCAAAGGAAAAGAATCTAATTAGGAGGACATATGTAGATTTTGGACCATATTAGCCTAAACAAGATTCATACCCATACTCCGGTCTACCCAAACCATGTAGGTTTTAAAAAAGTTGGTTTGAGAAATTACCTTGGTTATAGCATTCTCCGATAAAAGACAATGTCTATTGTTTTTATTATTTCCTTTTTGCAAAAAAAAACAATCAGAAGGTGTGGTTCAGATACATTCACTGTTAAGGGATTCGTGAATTCGAGAAAAGTTAATAATGGGAAAGATTGTATTTTATGTCACATGGGAAAGAATTCTAATTCAGCTCATAGCTTTACTGCTAAATATTTTTATAATCTCAAAAACCAATCATGCCACCTTGAGAAGATAGTAGAGAAACAAAGTGCAGAAGAGATCCAACGAAATCGATTGCAACTTACAACGACAATAGATGTAATTAGGTGGTTAACATTTCAAACTTGTACATTTAGAGGGCATGATGAACGCTCTAACTCGGAGAACCAAGAGAATTTTTTGAAAATGATTAAATTTTTTGCATCATATAATAAAAAAGTTGAGGAAATGCCCTAAAATGCCAAATACACTTCACTGAAAATTTAAAAAAAAATTAAATATATTTGCTAAAAAAGTGCAAAGTACAATTTGTGAGGAGATTGGTGATGCAAAATTTTGTCTAATTGTGAATGAATTTATAGATATTTTTAAAAGAGAACAAATGGCCATAATAGTTAGATTTGTTGATAGAAGTGGATTTGTAAGAGAACGCTTCTTGAATTTAGTCTATGTGAAAGACACAACTTCATTAACTTTAAAGTTTAAGATTTGTGTTGTCTTATCACATCATGGTTTTAATCTTGAAGATATAAGGGGGCAAGGCTGTGACGGTGCTAGTAATATGTGTGGAAAGTGAAACGGAATGCAAGCATTATTTACGAAGGATTGTCCTTATTCTTATTACGTTCACTGCTTAGCTCACCGACTGCAATTAGCACTTGTTGCTGTAGCAAGAGAAGTACCTCAGGTTCATACCTTCTTTTAAAATTTAATTTTCGTTGTCAATGTTGTTAGAAGTTCTTCTAAACGTCATGATGAGTTGCAGGCTAATCATATAGCTAGGGCTGTAAACGAACCGAACGAACACGAACGAGGGTGTGTTCATGTTCGTTCGTTTAACTTTAACCGAACAAATGAACGAACACGAACATAAACGAACACAAAATTTCTTGTCCGTGTTCATTCATTAAGGAATGTAGCTTGTTCGTGTTCGTTCATGTTCGTTCGTTTAAATGGAAACGAACATAAACGAACATAAACGAACATAAACGAACACAAACGAACACAAACGAACACAAACGAACATATATAATTTGTTAAATATTTAATATTTTTGGTTAGTTCGATTAATTCAATTAATTAACCGATTTTAAACTGAATTAATCGATAATTGAAATTTAAAAAAACTCTTAATCATTAGCCGAAACCTAAAATTATCTAATAGATTAACCAATTTTGTTTTGGTTCGGTCGGTTAGTTCGGTTTAACCGAATAATGAACACCCCTATACATATGTGAATAAATTTAAATGAACATAAACGAACATAAATGAACGAACATAAACGAACCAACATAAATTAACATAAACGAACATAAACAAACGAACATAAATGAACGAACATAAATAAACGAATTACCGAACGTTCACGAACATAAATGAACGAACAAGCCTTTTGTTCATGTTCGTTTATTTAATTAGACGAACAAAAAATCTTGTTCATGTTCGTTCATTTAATAAATAAACGAACATAAACGAACTTCCCGCCGAACGGTTCGCTGAACGTTCGGTTCATTTACAGCCCTACATATAGCTGAAATAGAACATTTGAAGGGAATTGATGAGCTTGAGATAGAAAAAGGTGTTAATCAAATTAGAACATTACAGCGTCTAAGAGATACTAGATGAAGCTCTCATTACAAATCCATATGTAGTATGCTCAGAATGTATGCTACTACTCGTATTGTTGTCACTAACATAGCTACTCAAGGTACAATTTTTGCTCAACGAGAAGATTCTTTGAATGCAATCAAGTTTTTGATGTGATATGAATTTTTATTTATTTTAAATGTGGTTAAAGAAATTATGGCTATTACTGATGAACTTTGTCATCCATTGCAACAAAAGTCTCAGGACATTGTAAATGATATGCACCTAATTTTCCCTACAAAGATGCTTATTCAAAATTTAAGAAATGGTGGTTGAAAAAATCTCTTACACAATGTTCAATTATTTTGTGAGTGTCGTACTATTACAATTTCTGACATGGATGCTCCTTATTTTGATGTGTTTAAACCTCTTCGGCAACAAAGAAGACAAAAGCAAACAGTGACAACATTACATTATTACCAAGTAGACATTTTTATAGCTGTCATAGATCAACAAGTGCAAGAGTTGAACAATAAATTTAGTGAACAATCATCAGAGCTTCTCATATTGGGTGTATCATTGAATCCAAGAGATGGTTATAAGTCATTCAACATAAAAAATATTTATAATTTAGCTAAGAATTTTTATCCTGTTGATTTTTCAGAACAAGAGAAAAATCATTTGAAGTATGAACTGCAACATTATTTGTTAGATGTTCGACTTCATCCAGACTTGAAAAATTTGTCTACTTTTAATGATTTATGTCGAGGACTAGTAACTATGGAGAAAGCAAAAATGTATCCTTTGTTGTATAAGCTACTTCGCCTATTACTGACTCTTCCTGCATCTACCACTACATCAGAGCGAACTTTTTTTGCTATGAAAATTGTGAAAACAAATCTCCGTAGTTTTTTAAGAGATTATTTATTAGTTTATATTGAAAAAGAGATTGTAAAGGCACTTAGTACTGCTGAGATCATTGATACTTTTTATTTGATCAAAGAAAGGCGTGCCCAACTCAAATGAAATTTAATAAGGTATGCATTTTTCAAGATTAATTTTAGGGTAAAGTACACCGACAGTAACTGAACTTTGATGCAAAAAACAAAATGGTAACCAACCTTTCAAAAATCACGAAGTAGCAATTAAACTTTAGATTTTGAAACAAAATGGTAACTAGGGCGTTAAACCCCGTTAACCTTTAACGGAAATCTGACGTGTATGTCACATCCCACCCAGTTTTCCACGTCATATATAAATAATAATAAAACAATATTACACGTCATAATTAATATAAATAATTTTTAATCCCTTTTTTCATTTCCTTCCCTATATTCACGCCACCGTCGCCGGGCATTAACGAACCTGGCAATCGACCGCCGACGGAGATTCGATTCTCCTGCTGGAACAACGCTAACGCCGAGAAATTCAATCAACACCGGCGGGCCCAGCAAGAAATCGAAGACGACATTCGCCGCAGCCGCCGCTTCGATTCCTCCACCAAGATTGCCTCCACCGTTGAAACCTCCTCCGCCGCACCACAACAACCAGCAGAAACCTATAGATCCTTCGGCTCCCCTTCCTCTCCCTCTAGGCCTTCAATTCCATGCAAGAAATCCAAGTACTCCAAACCTGCAATCCACCCAGCGTTTCGCAAATTCCCCAAAACAGCCAATCCTCCGCCTTCCTCTCCACTCGATAAGAAACAAGCGAATGTTGCAATGAGATAATTAGACCAAAATAGGACCGATTCGATCCAGCTCGTTTCGAAACAATTCTCAGGCAATAAACCCAATTCTGGGAAATTTTGATTCATTACTGAAATCAGTTCTTCAGCATTACCAAGAAACAATCCAATGAACTTAGCTTTAATGGACTGCAAATGCTTTTTATTCATAGGTAAGAAAACAACTCTAATGAACAAATTTTCCTCAATCTTATCAGCTATGTATTGCCATTGATGAACTATATCAGTTGCACCTTGCTCTAAATTCTTTTCAATTCTAAAAACAGTAACAATTTCAGGGACGGAAACTAACTTGATTTTCCATGAAAGTATCACTCCAAAGCTAGCTCCACCGCCTCCTCTGATAGCCCAAAACAGATCCTCCTCCATTGATTCTCGATCCAAAACATTGCCACCGACATCAACCAGTTTTGCATCCACAACATTATCGACAGACAACCCATGTTTCCTCATCATGTTACCATACCCACCGCCGCTAAAATGACCACCGACACCTACTGTCGGACAAACACCAACGAGGAAACCATGGGTCTTGCTTTTTTGACCGATTGCATAAAAGAGTTCACCCAAAGTGGCACCTGAATCAACCCAAGCAGTTCCATTTCCATCCTCTGTGTTGACACTCACGGATCGGAGATTGAACAAGTCGAGGATCATGAAAGGGGATTCGGAGACATAGGAGAGTCCGTCGTAATCGTGGTCGCCGCTGCGGATTCTCATTTCGAAGCCATGGGTTTTGCAGCAAAAGATGGAAGCTTGGATGTGAGAGACGTGGGAGGGAGCCAGGATGAAGAGAGGGTGTGGCGTAGTGGGAGAGATGAATTTGAGGTTTCGTATGTATGATTGTAGAGTTGATGTGTAGGAAGGATCGGCGGGGAAGTAAGTAAACGAAGCGATTGAAGGGGAAGCTACTGAATGATTGGAAACGCATTGAAGGATGATGCTTTGCTGGAGATGATTAAAAATTATTTATATTAATTATGACGTGTAATATTGTTTTATTATTTTTTATATATGACGTGGAAAACTGGGTGGGATGTGGCATACACGTCAGATTTCCGTTAAGGGTTAACGGGGTTTAACGCCCTAGTTACCATTTTGTTTCAAAATCTAAAGTTTAATTGCTACTTCGTGATTTTTGAAAGGTTGGTTACCATTTTGTTTTTTGCATCAAAGTTCAGTGACCGTCGGTGTACTTTACCCTTAATTTTAATACGCTGCTGTTCTTGTAAAAATTTCAGTTTTGCTTTGTGGGGTGTTGAGGTTGTTTTTTTTTTTGTGGATTTCAGCTTCCTGCTCTTTGTGGCTGGTTGATTGGCTTCTCAAGTCTCTCCCTAGTACGTGATTCTCTTCTTATGTTTGTGTGTTGATGATTCTGTTTGAAGCTGTGTTTTATTGTTGTCTTGTTGATGATCTGTCTAGAGTTTTATGTTTAGCTTTTCATTTTGAGTTCTAGTGGTAGATTTATTTCTTTTGCATTATGGTTGTGTTGTTGTACTAAGTTGTTTTTGGATGTTGTATCTCCTCTTTTAAGGATTGTTTGATTATTAGTTTTATTTAGGCACTATTTTCTTCTTTTTGATGTCAAACATTCAACCTCGGCTAAATGTTGATTACGAAAGAAGTTTTTATCGAACTATTTTTTACAAAAAAAAATATTGATTTTATTATAGTTCAGTTCAATTTTTTAATTATATTTTGATTTTTTCTGTAATAAATTTTTAGTTTCGCCTCTGTCTGGGCGTGTAATGGTGAGTAGGGATGTAAAAACAAGTCAGAACCTGGTAACCTGACTGAAACCTGCCCGAGTCAGAACCTGATTTGACCCGAGTTTTTGTTGACCCGAACCCGATCTGCAACCGACTGTTGTTGATCCGAACCCGAATTTGACCTGTTACTGTAGCAACCGAACCCAATCTGCGTCCGACTGAAAACGACCCGAACCCGAATTGGACCTGTTAATTTGGACCTGAAACCCGACCTGCGTCCGACTGAAAAGAACCCGAACCCGAAGCCGACCTGGCAAATAACCGAAATTACCCGACTGAATTGACCCGATATCCGATTTTACCCAACCTGAAATGGACCCGACCTGAAATGGACCCGACCTGAAAATGGACCCGACCTGAAATGGACCCGACCTGAAATGGACCTGACCTGCTTTTAAACCCGACCTGTTAAGTGACCCGACCTGTTCTTGACCTGAGCCGAAATGAACCTGAAACCTATGACATGATGAATTAAAAAATTTATAAAAGTTGATATACCATATACATATATAATGTATATACATATACACTTACATATATTGATATAGGTGATGTATATGCGCGCATATATATATATATATATATATATATATATATATATATATATATATATATATATATATATATATATATATATATATATATTAAGTACTAAAGTTTGAAAAAAGAATAAGTAATTGATAATTTATGAAAATAAAAAATTAAATGAAGAGTTGTTTTTAATTTTAAAGTTTATTCATTAAATTGAATAAAATTGTAAACTTACAAATTATAAAAAATTAAATAACAATTGTAAACTTATTTGTAGTTCATAAAATTTACTAAAGTTATAACATATGTATAGCATTTATAGTTCAAAAATTTATAAGTCTAAAATTTTATAAGTCTACAATTTTATTTTTTTATACTTAACAGTTAACAGATTCTTCAAGTTTGTAAAACTTAGTGAAATTAGAACTTATGTATAACATTTATAATTGAAAAATGATTAAGTACATTTAGAAATTATAAAAAAATTGAAAGTCTACAACTTTAATTTTTTATACTTAACAGATTCAAGTTAAATGAAGAGTTGTTTTTAATTTTGAAGTTATAACATATGTATAGCATTTATAGTTCAAAAATTTATAAGTCTAAAATTTTATAAGTCTACAATTTTAATTTTTTATACTTAACAGATTCAAGTCTTCCTACAACTTTTTTGCAGTTCGAAATAGAAAAAATTATAAAATATATGATATTACTTAATTAGAACAAATTAAGTAATTGTTGTCTTAAGTTACAAAATGTAGAATTAAGTTAAGATATAAAATAAAATTCATACACTTAAAAAAATTAACATATATAAAATAAAAATAACTAGAATTTCAGATTATGAATACTTTATTACTTAAAAAATATCAATACAGAATGTAAAAAAAATACAAGATAAAAATTTACACTTATAATTTTACAAACTGAATGTCACAAAATACAAGTTTGTAATAAAATTAGCCCTCAGATCTTATAGCAAAGCTAAAAGCACTTTGCTACCAGATAATTCTTCATCGGGCTATCTCATCTAAATGCTACCAACAGTTAATTATGGGTAACTGGTAAGAAACCAACATAATTATGGGCAACGCTAAGATAAGAGAGGAACAGCAAGCTACCAGTAACCAGCAGCAACACCAAGCCATTAACAGCAGCAGCAAACAGCATCACCAACTCACAAACAGCAGCAGCATTCAGCTAAGAAGCAAGAAAAAAAACAGAATCAGTAAGACAATTAAAAAACAGTCAAAGAAAATACATAACTTAAACAGAATCAAATAACATGAGCATTCAGCAAAATCAAATAACATGAACAGAATCACTAAGTCAAATTAAAGAAACAGTCAAGGGAGAAGGATTATACCTCACTTAACAAGAATCACTAAGTCAAATTAAAGAAACATAATCACTAAGTCAAATTAAAGAAACAGAATCACTAAGTCAAATTAAAGAAACAGTCAAGGGAGAAGGATTATACATCACTTAACAAGAATCACTAAGTTAAATTAAAGAAACAGAATCACTAAGTCAAATTAGAGAAACAGAATCACTAAGTCAAATTAAAGAAACAGAATCACTAAGTCAAATTAAAGAAACAGAATCACTAAGTCAAATTAAAGAAACAGTCAAGGGAGAAGGATTATACCTCACTTAACAAGACTAAGTCAAATTAAAGAAACAGTCAAATAAAACAAGAATTTAAAAAAAACACAGTTAAGAGATTATACCTCACTTAACAAGAAGGATTATACCTCACTTAACAAGAAGGATTATACCTCACTTAACATCAGATGCAACATACACATCAGATACTTCTACATTGAAGTGTTTCCTGCAAAACAAAACAAAGTCAGTAACTAAATATAAAAATAAAACAAGAATTGAAAAAACAGAAAAAGGATTATACCTTAACCTTGAAGTGGATCTTCAACAGACACATCAGAGACTGAGGCATCTTTCCCAACAGCAAGAAATTCTTCATCCCTTTCCTCAGGCTCAAAACCATACAACCAATTTCTGGTTGTTACAAATACTTCTACATTTTTAGGCAAAAGCCTAGCCCTCAACTTGTTCAAAATTCGACCTCCCATACTAAATGATGATTCAGAAGCTACAGAGGTGATTGGAATGGCTAACACATCTCTAGCCATGAGTGAAAGTATTGGAAAAGACACAGATTGTGTTTTCCAGTACTCTAAAATATCGAACTCAGCATCTGATGTGCGAGGGAGAAGGGGCAAAGAAATGTAGGAGTCAACATCGGACTTACCACTCCTAGAAGCTGCCAAATTGGCATCAAAGTTCTGCATTAAATAAAAAAATTAGTAAACTGTAAATGAAAAAAATTAACTATAAAAACAGAAGCAAAAAGATAAACTGGCCTGAAAGAGATTAGATTTTTTGAAGGTCCTAGGGCGACCAGAACTTGACAGACTTGAACTTTGAGTAGAGTTACTTTGGACAGAAGAATTATTAGAAGAAGTACGTGCAGATCTTGAATAATAAATATACATACTTACAAACTCATTATAAACAACACTTACCCTCCTTTCAACCTCATCCTCAACATAGAGGACACCATACAACTCCTTCAGAAGTTGTAACTTATACCGAGGATCAAGTAAAACAGCAAAAGACAGAATAGTTGAATGATCAGACCAGTATTTCTCATACAATTCAAGCATAGGACCAGCCATTGCAGAGATGCCCTCACATGGATCATTGTGAGCATCACATAAAAGTTTCTCAATGGCAACAACATTAGCCAAGTACAAATTAGCAGTAGGATACTTGGATCCTGAGAACAGAGTAGAAATTTCAAAGAAGGGCTCAAGGAAATCACAAATTAATTGAGCAGTTTCCCACTCAACACCAGAGATTACATTCAAACCATTTTCCCTATTAACAAACAAGTTAATAGCATGTTTAGTTTCTAGTGCCCTACGAAGCATCAGGTAAGTAGAGTTCCATCGAGTAGGAACATCCAAGACCAACTTACCAGAAAAATCAGAACCACAGTCATTAATAGCAGAATCAAAGCAACAAAGTCTAGAATCAGAAGAATCTATAAATTTAACAATCTCACGCAATTTAATAACAGAGGAGTCGATTACCTTCAAACCCCTTTGAACTATCAAGTTCAGGATATGGGCAGCACACCTTATATGAAAAAACTTACCATTGCATGGCAGAGGAGAAATTGCATGCAAATCATCTTTCAGACGCCTCACCATTCTTTCATTTGCAGAAGCATTATCAAGAGTCATTGTGAAAGCTCTCTTCTCAAGACCCCACTCAGTTAACATATTTTTAACAAACTTATAAATAGACTCACCATCATGGGGGGAAACGACGAAAATTTAAAATCTTAGACTGAAGTTTCCAGTTATTATCAACATAATGTGCAGTCAGTGCAAAGTAAGAACGTGAAGTGCAAGCAGACCAGCCATCACATGTAAAACAGATACGACTCACAACAGATTGCATTGAATCAAAAAGCAATTTCTTATGCATCTCATGCTTTAACATGCAAGCCTTAGTAATAGAATATCTTGAAATATCTTTCACATTAGGATTTAAATAATTATGCAAAACCCTAAGTTTATCATGCTCAACAACACTCAAAGCATAACCATGACAAAGAATTGCTTCAGCAAACAACTCACAATATCTTTTCTGATCAAAAGAAGCTTTTGAACTACTATTGGGATTAGTAGCAAGAAACTCCTTATAAGCATCACATTTTTCAGTATGACGTTTAGGATTAGAAGTACCAATATAAGAGTCAGCTTTATACCTTTTCTTTTTGCAATACTTACATTCTGCAAAAAGCCCTTCTGGAAGCTTGATGAATGTGTAATGATCCCAAACAGGAGATGTTCTTCTCCCAATGTCCCCTCCAGTTGAAGCTGCAGACTTCCTCTTGGAGGTACGAACTGTCTCAGACAGTTGATCATTCGCATCCTCTTCTAGCAAAAACATACAAAAAAAAGAGTCAGAAATATACAAAATATAAGTTAAAAAATCATAATGAACAAGGATTAATAAATTACCTTGAGACAGTATAATTTGGTCATTTAGATTTCTTTCACCAGGAAAGTCCAACTCATAAGAGAAAGAATTCATAGCTGTCACAAAACTGAAAAAGTGCAAATCAGAGAACCAAACATAAAAAATATACAAAATCATATATACAGACATCCATAAACAAAGAATAAAATTTCTAATGGTTTCAGTTTAACCCTTGTACGTGCCGTTGTTACACCTATCCACAGGGACAAAATTTAAAATCCCCCTTTGGCACCAGTAGCCCCGCAGGTCAGGTAGTCCAGCCAATATACTCAGGTTAAACCAACGAAACCCTAAAGACTCGGACCATACATATACATACATGCATAAAGATATAACATGCAAACTGATAGAAACAAACATATATAACATGCAAAAACAGATCTCAGAAAAGAAACATACATATAACCAAACTGACATGCATAAATACAAACTGACAGAAACATGCATAAAAACAAACAGACTCGGGCCATACATATACATACATGCATAAAAAAACCATAGAAACTGACATGCATAAATACAAACTGACAGAAACATTCATGATACAGATCTCAGAAAACAGATATAACATGCAAAAACAGATCTCAGATAACATGCAAACTGATAGAAACAAACAGATATAACATGCAAAAACAGATCTCAGAAAACAATCATACATATAAACAAACAGATCTCAGAAAATAAATATAAATATGAACAAACAGATATAACATGCAAAAATAGATCTCAGAAAGAAACATGCAAAAGGAGATATACAACCTTCCAGCTTGATGAATAGACTCGCACGCAACAGGAACAGACTGATAGAAGCCATAAACGATTCTGAGAAAAAAAAGGAAAATAGTAAGAAAACTGTAATCAAACAAAAAAATAAATAGAAGAAAACAGAATATATAACTTACCCGAACAAAACTCGGAAAATGAAAAGGCAGAGAAGAACAGCTCTGGGAAAATGAAAAGACGGAGAAGAACAGATCTCAGAATCTGAAGAGTTAAGATGAGAATACGAAAGGATGTTGGGATTAGAGGTTAGGGTTTGGGGATTAGATGTTTAGGGTTAGGGTTTAGATGTTAGGGTTAGGGTTTAGATGTTATGGTTTTAGATTTAGGGTTAGGGCTTTGGGATTAAGGGTTTAGAGGTCAGGGTTTCAGATCTAGGGTTATGGTTAAGAATAAATTAGGGTTTAGGGTAAAACAGAAATGAGTTTGGGTTTTGGGTTTAGAATGATTGAAGATAGAAATTCTCAAGAACACGAGGTTGTTCTTGAGAAAAGTAGGGGGTTTGATCGAAGAAAAACAGGTTTAAGGAAGAAATTTGTGTTTGTAGAAGATCTGGGAGGAAATTTTGGAAGAACATGGAAGAACTTGGGAAGAACACGAGATTTTGATCGAAAGAAATGAGGAAGATCTGGGATTTTAGTGTTTGTGGATGAGAGAGAATTTGAGATGATATTTCGGCAGAGTAACAGTAGGGAGAAATGAGCAATTTTGGCTGAAGGGTGAGGGTGTATTTATAGGCCTCGAGCCGGGTCAGAGGATCCGCGCACTTTGAAACGGGTTATTCGGGTTTTGCTCCGCAAGCACTCCTTCTTTGCTTTCTTTCAATTTCGTCCTTTTTGTTTTGAAATTGAGCTTAAAGCTTTGATTTTTTTTTCAATTGCATCCTTAATTCAGTTTTAACTTTTAATGTTTAAGGTTATGGTTTTAATTTAGGGTTTGTGGTTTTAATTTAGGGTATAAATTAAGGGTTTACTGATTTGTTTATGGCTAATATATTTTATTTAGTTTTTTGTTTAGGGTTAATATGTTAAGTTAAGGTATAAATTAAGGGTTTTGGGTTTTTCATTTAATGTTAATGTGGTTTAGGGTTTATGATCTTCAATTAGGGTTTTAATTTAAATGTTTAGGGTTGAAGGGTTTTAGGTTTTAGTAATTAATTTTCAGTTTTAATACTTGTAGGGTTTTGATTTAGGGTTTAGGGTTTCATGAAGCAATGTACTTCGAGTGTTTAGTTTTAATGTTTAGGGTTTAGTGTTAGGGTTTAGGGTATAATGCTTATGGTTAGGGTATAATGCTTGGGGTTTAGGGTATAGGGTTATCATTAGGGTTATTATTAGGGTTTAGGGTTTCATGTAGCAATGTACTTCGAGTGATTAGTTTGTAAGGTTTAGGGTTTAGTGTTAGGGTCTAAGGTATAGTGTGTAGGGTTTAATGTTACGATAACATGTGACACAGGGTTTTGATTTTATGGGTTTCAATTTAGGGTTTAAGGTTTAAGGGTTTGTGGGTTATCATTAGGGTTTCATGTTTTTTTTTAATTTTAGAATTTATATTACAATATATGTATATAGAAAATTGGAAACCCTAAACCCTAATCCCTAAACCATAAAACCCTAAGCATTAAACACTAAACCCTTGGATCCTTACCCTAAACCCTAAGCCCTAAAGTATGTAAGTATTTATGCATTTAGGTTTTACGGTAGTGTAATGAACTAAGGTTAGTTCGAGTGATTAGTTTGTAAGGTTTATGGTTTAGTGTTAGGGTCTAGGGTATAGTGCTTAGGGTCTAGGGTATAGTGCTTAGGGTTTAATGTTACGATAACAAGTGACATAGGGTTTTGATTTTATGAGTTTCAATTTAGGGTTTAAGGTTTAGGGTATATGGTTATCATTAGGGTTTTGAACCTTAACCCTAAACCCTAAGCATTAAACACTAAACCCTTAGATCCTTACCCTAAACCCTAGCCCTAAAGTATGTAAGTATTTATGCATTTAGGTTTTACGGTAGTGTAATGAACTAAGGTTAGTTCGAGTGATTAGTTTGTAAGGTTTAGGGTTTAGTGTTAGGGTCTAGGGTATAGTGCTTAGGGTCTAGGCCTCTAGGGTATAGTGCTTAGGGTTTAATGTTACGATAATAAGTGACTTAGAGTTTTGATTTTATGAGTTTCAATTTAGGGTTTAAGGTTTAGGGTATAGGGTTATCATTAGGGTTTTGAACCTTAACCCTAAACCCTAAACCCTAAGCATTAAACAATAAACCCTTAGATCCTTACCCTAAACCCTAAGCCCTAAAGTATGTAAGTATTTATGCATTTAGGGTTTACGTTAGTATAATGAACTAAGGTTAGTTCGAGTGATTAGTTTGTAAGGTTTAGGGTTTAGGGTCTAGGGCCTAGGGTATAGTGCTTAGGGTTTAATGTTACGATAACATGTGACTTAGGGTTTTGATTTTATGGGTTTCAATTTAGGGTTTAAGGTTTAGGGTATAGGGTTATCATTAGGGTTTTGAACCCTAAACCCTAAACCCTAAACCTTTAGCACTAAACCTTTAACCCTAAACCATGAACCCTAAACCATAAACTACATACACTAAAACACAACCCATAATGTATGTAAGTATGTGCATTTGTACATATTAATGCATAAACTCTAAATCCTAAATCCGAAACCCTAAACCATAAACTATATACAATACAACACAACCCATAATGTATGTAAGTATGTACATATGTACATAATAATAAACCCTAAACCTTAAACCCTAAACCCTAACCCTAAACCCTAAACCCTAAACCCTAAACCTACATACAATACAACACAACCCCTAATGTATGTAAGTATGTACATGTGTACATATTAATACATGAACCTCAAACCCTAAACCCTAAACCCTAAACCTCAAACCCTAAACCATAAACACTCAAACCCAACCATATTGTATATAAGTAATTAAGTATATATGTGTGTACATATTAATGCATGAACGCTCAACACAAAACCCTAAACCCTAAACTTTATTTTTATTCTAAATTGACATATACTTATTGTTTTTTTTTTCATTACTCTAATTTTTATACTTTTAATTTGATATTTTTGTTCATTATAGTCCCTAAAACTTTATTTTTATTCCAAAATACCCATTTTCCTTGTTTTTTTTAATTTCTCTAATGTTTTATAATTTTAATTTGATATTTATGTTCATTATAATCTCTGAAATTTTATTTGTAATCCAAATTGACCCATTTTCTGTCCAAATCGACCCATTATGATTATTTTTTTAATTACTCTAATGTTTTATAATTATAATTTGATATGACTTTAAATAATTAACTCAAAATTAATGACGATTGACGAAGGTCAACCTAAAGTCTATCAATTACTTATATGGTTGTACGACCGAACTCAAACTAAATACGAATTTCAATCCCAAAAATACCCGACCTGAATTACCCGACCTGAAGCTACCCGACCTGAAATTACCCGACCTGAAATGCACCCGACTGAAATGAACCCGACCTGAAATGAACCCGACCTGAAATAGACCCGACCTGGAACGGACCCGACCTGAAATGAACCCGACCTGAAATGAACCCGACCTGAAACGAACCCGGCCTGAAATGAACCCGAACTGAAATGGACCCGACCTGAAATGTATCCGAACCCGAATTAACCTGCCAATTATCTGCTTCGAACCCGACCCGTTCTAACCCGACCTGAAATGGACCCGACCTGAAATGGACCCGGTCTGAAATGGACCCGACCTGGAATGGACCCGACCTGAAATGGACCCGCACCCGACCCGAGTCGAGTCAATTTTTTTTTACCTGAAATGACCTGTATCCGATTTTACCCGACATGACAGAACCCGACCTGAAACCTGACCGATTAGCTGTTTTTACATCCCTAAATTGGTGAGTATGTATGGTTTGTTCCGGTTGTGGTGATTTGTAGTATGCAGGTCGTTGCTTGTGTTTTTGGCTTAGCTCGCGGCATGCTCTGGTTGGGTGGAGTTTCTGATTTCTTCTTTCTTTTTCGTTGGAAGCGAACCCATCAACTGACGCGTGTCCAAAATCAAAATCACAGGGATGTTGGACAAGCCGGTTCAGCATTTGTTCCACTCTGATATTTCCTGAAAGATTCTATAATAGTAATACCCTCGATTTTTCTCGCGGCCGGCAGGCACCGCCTTCGTGTTATTATAACAAAACCAAGCAATTTATTATTAATTAATTAAAATAAATACGAGCCCAGCCAGACCAGATTCCAGAGAATTGGTTGCTTTGCAGGTGTTTGTTCCCCTCATGCCTTTTTCATTTTTGAATTTTTTCTGATTCTTTTGCCTCTTCTATGACTATAAATCCACACCAGACCTCTCCAGTTTCTCAGCTTCATTCTTGTATTTTTATGGTGCTCTCTTTATATTATTCATCTACTCCAACAGTTTCAGAGGTTCTGTGCAGTTAAAAGCTAAGGTAATTCACTCTCTGTTCATCTTTTTGGTATAGCTATGGCCTCCAAAATTTCAGCTATGAATCATGTTTTCCTTGATCTGGATCATGTCTTTAGCGGAATCTAGATTTAGAATATTGATGCTTACTTTTTGTTTTTATACAATCACTTTTGCTAAGCCTCGGTAGATCTGTGAAGAAATTAAATTAGATCTCTAGTTTAGGGGATTTTTTGCTCCGAATTGCAGTTGAATTTGTTTTGTGTTATGAGTGTAGATCTGTAGATTTAGAACTACTTTCAAGTAATTTTGTGCAATTTTAGTATTGAAAAAAAAATATACAGTTATATATTGCTTTCTATTTTAGGAAGATAACTTATTAAGCGTGTTGCTGCTGACTGAACAGGGAAAATAGTAGTTGATAATTACTAAAAAATTGTTAAAGGTAGAAGATGAAGCAGTTTGCGATGCAACAAAACGCGATCGGAAGCAGCCGGGAGGAGATTCGAAGCTCCGTTCCGATGTCAGTTATGGTTATGGATTGGGGAGAGACTATGGTCTGCCCAAAACCACGTCGTTTGGGTCTCTTAAACACCTCCTTCAACGATCACCCTGTTAGGTCCATTAGATGCCAACTTAGGTAATTTTCCCCTCTTTCTTTGTCCTTCAACTTCTATTTATGTTCCCATAAAGGTTAAAGCAACAAAAAATGACAAATTGTTTGATGTTTTTCAGTCCTCAAGGGGAGTTTTGTGATTCAAAACCAGGGAGTGATGTTTTGGATATGATTCTTTCAAAGGTATTCTTCTTTCTCCTAATTTATGTTGAACTTATTTACAAGTAGGAGTTGTAATGGTCTTAGTTTTAGACACCAACAAATATCTCTTTAAATCATACAGTAAACTAAGGTTTGGTCCCATAACAATGGCGACATCTCAATGCTAGAAATGTGTTTACCAGCATCCCATTTAAAAACCCTTGGTTTCTTGTACTAGAAATATAGGATGCTACCCATGTTCCGGCTAAAGAGTTGCCAAAAGAATAGAGTTTAGTTTTGAGAACTTCATGTTTTAGCACATCGTTTCTTATAGAATCCATGTGGCAGGGTGGTTGTGGAGTGGAAGAAAGTCGTACACGAGTAGAATCGCCGCCGAGTAGAGTAGCTAACCCATTAATACATGATGCTCGATTTGGGGATGCCCCACTTTCAGAGCTGTCTCCGATCCAGCCTCCATCGTCCAGTTCAAGGAAAGGGAGCTGTGTTTGGGCAAATTTTGGTAACAAACCAGCAGTGAGGGTTGAGGGGTTCGATTGCCTTGACAGGGATAGCCGAAATTGCAGCATTCCTACACTGGCTTAAAACCCATCTCAACCTACAAAAGAGTACATAGATAACAATGAAGAGGAGCTTTTACAAAATGCCAGTTTTAAAACAGTGGAATTTCGAAGTCGAAGGAGTCCTTTAATGTAAATATTTTTGTAGTCCTTTAATGATTCAAGTTTGTTTAAAACCTTTAATTCTGTAAAGAAACTTAAGAAAGACTACCAGTTTTGAGCGTTGAATCATTTTCCTTTTGCCCCCAGCTAACTCCTTTGAATTCGAATTTCACGGTAATAATATTTGATTTGATCATAAATTTGAATATAATATTTAAATTTTTTTAATAAGAATGAATTCAAACTTTTAAACAGATTCCGTGTATATAATAACCATCCGTTTTTTTTAAGGTAATAATTACCTACACTGTCATTGACGGTGTAAATTAAAAGTTCAATCAATAAGTAGGGTTGTGGTGTGTTATGAAGCACGGGTACGCCTATGTGAGGCCGTCCCGCGTCCCCGATACGTTGCCGGGACGGGGACGGTGCGGGGACGGCGCGGGACGTCTCGGAGACGTCTCAAAAATACCGGGTACGGTCAAAATTCAACCGGGTACGGTCAAAGGGGGTTGGGGACGTTTCGGGGACGCTTGTAGATCTGAAATCTGGAAATCGACGCAAATTTGGGGGTTGATGTAGAAGATGATGAGCTGTCGTGGGGATCCCATTCCCAAAGTTTTAGTTTTAACTTTTTTTTTTGTTCAAAAACGTTTTAAATTACCTTTTTATTTGGTTTTTTAGCAATTTCAATTTGTATGGGATAAAAATTTATTTTATTATTAGAATATTTATAGAATTTAAATTTGTATGGATAAATATGTATTTATTTGTTTTTTTATCAATTTAAATGTGATTTGGTAGTCATTGTAAGTCACTAATGGCTATTAATTAATTTTTATAATTTTATGTTAAATTTTTTAAGAAATTCATCTTAAAATTATGTAAATAAAATGTTACCTTTTTAGACTTATAATAAAATTGATTTAATATATAAATACTTGGACGGCGATAGAGTTCCGATCAGCCTTTTCAGGTATTTTTTTTTCTTTACTGTTTTTGCTGCTGCCCCATTCTCAGCTTTAGTCCACTACTGCACCGTTTTTTTTTCTTTCAAATTTTTTCTTTCTCACGTTACTAGTCCCACCACTGAAACACCATTCTTGTACTGATAATGGCAACGAAAAGGGTGAAGTAGGCAAGTAGCATATAGGTTTAAAGTAGTTGATAAAATAAACATAAATTTGTGGGCTGTGGCTAATGGCAATGAAAAGGGGTTGAGGTGTAAAATGTAAATAAGAAGAAAAGCAAGATTTTATAATATTTCATATACTTTTTTTTGTTAAAAATATCCATATACTTTGTTGCCTCTATCTTTTTCTTTCTATTTTTATTTGTTTTGTTGTGATTTTCTTAAATACTTTGATGTGATTGTGTTTGTTATTCAACAATATAACATGTTATTAAGGTTATTTGGCATTATTATTTTTTTATTTTTTTACCTTATTTTATTATGAATTTTAATATATATATATATATATATATATATATTAAATTTTATTTTATTTTTACCGTACCCTTGCCGTCCCCGTACCCTGTAATTTTGGAAATTGCCGTTTCCCGTCCCTGTACCCGTACCCGTATCCGTATCGGTGCAACTTAGGTGGTGTGGGCGGGAGCGTTGGAATTTCATCTGTTGGACTTCTGGGTGAAGCTAATATATTTGGTGTTGGTCTTGTCTGGATCGAACAATGTTGGTTTCGATTGCATGGAACGTCGTTTGTTTTGTTTGCATAAAACAGATTTGGTTTGGTGAATTGAAGTGGTGTGGTAGGGTGAGAGTCTTTCTTCTGGAGCTTGAAGTGGGAGCCGTGCTATTTGCTATTTAGTTTGGGAAGGATCGTGATTCAATGGTATATGTTTTTTTTTTCTTTGTTATTATTTCTGGTCCCCTCTAAGGTTCTTTGGGAAAGTTGGTGCTTTGTCCTCGAGTGGTTTGGTTGAGGAGTTGAGTAAATCTTCTTGTTTTTTGTACAGCACTTGTTTCGGGAATGCTCCACGGCATTTAGTGACGAATGAGAAACTTTGGGAATTTCTTTCAGTTAAGATCAAATATTGGATTCAAATCAATTTACGAAATCCAAGGCCGGATCCAACATGCATATTCAGACTATACAAATAGTAACGTGTGCAAACGTGTCATTGACATGTGTTACCACGTATTTGAGCCGAACGGACAACGGCAACAACAGCGGGAGACTTGTTCTTATTCTCTATCGCTCAACAAGAGATGGGAATATGAAGACTATAAATACTCTTCAAATGTTAGTTTCTCACTCAATGTGAGATTCTTCTTTTGCATTACTAACAATAATCAAACTTAGGGAGGCGGATATGGTCTCCAATGCTTATTATTTATATAAAAAAAATCTCGTAATTTTTAAAATAAATGTGTTTACCAAAAATCGTCTAGTGAGATGAGACACTGTTCATTAAAATTTCTTAAGTAATATTAAAATTTTAAATTTTGACATTGTGAATAAAATAAATTGATTGAAAAAATTGTTAATCCAAGAATTAAAAATAATGGTAAAATCAAATACTAGTATTATTAATAAATTGAACATAACATAATATGGATACAAAATATCTAAAACAAAATTTAAATGCGAGTTGAGGTATGTGTAACACACAATTTTCTTAAGACATATTTTTGACCACTCCTGACTCTTGTGGTGCTTGAGAATGTTGGTTGTCTATCTCTCATGATACAACAACTAGATGATCAACTACAGTAGCACATCTATAGATTTTACAAACCGTAACCTTACATTCTCCTGTCACTAAAAATTAGGTTGAAAAAGAGAGAAATTTTGAGTTGTGTGTCAACCTAGTGGAATATTGGAAACTTTTACCTAATGGAATATTTAATATTAGAGAATCAATGAGCTTTCAAAGAGTAATTTTTAAAATTTCTGTCTGAATTAAAGTAACTTTTTAATATTTATCCTTTTAATTCAAAAACGTAATTTGAAAAACATATGATTTATTTGAGAGAAAAAATATTTTAAATTTAGGTTAAAATATCTGCAGGTCAACGGAGGGCAAAATTAGGCCATACATTCACGTTATTCATATTATGCACAGTTGTACATTTACTGACCAACAATTGGTTCTACGTTTTTTTCAACAATTTTTAAATTAATTTTTCAGTCAAATCCCAAAACTATCGATTTCTTTCCAACAAAGATCATATTCATATTAAATTTTTATAATACTCGATCCAAACTAATTAACCAATGAGATTGTAGGGAGGATCGGGTACCGTTAAAGCGAGACGCAAGTGTTGTACAGTTTGGCGAGATTCGCGGTCAGCTTCCTTGGCTTCTCCCAACATTTTATCGATCATATCATGTCTCTATTCTTATTTCAATGTCCTAACACTACCAAAGTAAAACTCACGGATGTCTATGGTTGTCGTGCATTCTATTCTATTAATTTATTAATTATGTTCAATCATTCTGTAAATTGAAAATAATATCCATTGAATTTCATCTTTCAATTTATTTAATGATCAAAAACTGTTTATTCTATCCTAATATTTTTGTCATTTGTTAATTGTACACATAATTAAATAATATTCATTTTTTAAGTTGCGACAATTATTAGAAAGGAGAGTGTATTTCTCCTTAATCTAGGAACCGACATGCAGATTTTTTAAACATAATCAACACATGGGTAAGCTTAAGGTGCGGCAAAAAGACGGAAAGTTACAAAATTTGTTCAAAAATTTAACATATTAAGCTTTTTGATAATATTTTAGGTTGAATTTTTCTTGTTTTTGATAAGTTTCTACTATATTTAGTTTTTTATAACATTTTAAGTTTTTGAACAATTATTGATACTTACAAATTAATTTTCGATACTTGTTAAAAGACACACAAAAAAAAATTAACCTAAATATTATCTAAAAAAGTTTAACATTTTAAATTTTTAAAAAAATATCAAAATTTATTTTTTAGCCGCACTCTAAATCTATTGTAGGTTAGACTCGCCCCGAACGCATGAGTTAAGTGGGAAATGATTTTAGCCCTGGAATAGGAAGGTTGATTTAATTTAAGGGTAAACTACATAAATGGTCCCCTGACTATACTCCAATTATCTTTTGCGTCCTCTGACTATCAAAAGTTACAAACTGGTCCCTCAACTAAAAAAAAGTAACAATTTGGTCCAACGCCGTTAAAAGTTTAACAGATGATGACGTGACAGTTAATTTAAATTGATATAATTACATACTTAGCCCTCAATTTCTACACTTATTTTAATTTGACCCTAATTCTAAAAAATTAACCCACAAATTTTAATATTCTATCAATTTAGTTCATCTTCTTTTCTATTTCTTCTCTCCTTTAATGTTTCTTGAACTAGGATCTGACTCATTCTCCCTTATAGAAAGCTTGGCTCCTGTGACGCGACAAATATGCTTTGAGTTCACACCATTTTTCCCGATGATAGCTCCAGCAAGGGACGCATCAATACTGATCTTGGTTGTGGCAGATGCTCCGAAGCTGGCTGCAGCACCAAAACCTGGTGAGGGAGGCTCCATCCTACCAGCCATCCTTCTAGGCATGGCTCCATGGAACGAGGATCCTCGTAAGCAGGACCAGTCCGCTTGCCAAGCTCCCACTCACCATGGGCAAAATGGCATTTATCTCCAAACTTGCAACCTTCAGGCGTGCTAAATTTGCTGCACAAACGGGTCTTTACAGCTGGAGGAGATGAGCCATCAGGGAAGGATGTCGGGGCTACTAAATTTCTGGAAGCTGCAGAAAAAGCCGGGTTGTTACCAAGCATCTGAGACACTGCTTTGATGCCACCCGGAACATAATGCAAGAAGTGACAACTCTCACCAAATTGGCACCCAGAAGTGCTGTATTGAAGAGTAAAGGAATTATATATAGCTGGCTATATCATATATACTGCCCATAATTTTGCAACAAATAAAGAGTCCTCACGAGCAACATGGAAAAATATATTCTGGGTAAATTTAGGCTTATTTCTTCTACCATTCAATTTCTATTATCTACCAAAATTGCTGGTATTCACTCAACATTTGACATAGAACAGCTATGTTTACTTGAAAAGATTGTAGAAGTACACTGAAAGATAAAAAAAAAGTTTTGAATCCTGCATGGTTGCTTTCTGTTTACATAGAGTCCATCATGTACTTAGTCCAAAAATTCACCAAGAAACCAACCATTTTTATCTCAGCCTTTCTTATCATGATTAGAGCCAAGAGCGTTACATGTATAATCATCACTTTAAGTGACCACTTAATTAGTCATAATAACATAAAGTTTACTTCAAAAGGTTGTTGTCAAAGGAAAAGTTTACTCATTCTCCCTCAAATTTCAATTCCTTATATTCGAGAATTGGATGTATGTGTTTGGTAGAATAAAATGGATTTTGGGTGAAAATGAATTGAAGAACTAAAGGAGAAGAGAAATAGAAAAGAAGATGGACTAAATTGATAGAATATTAAAATTTTTGGGTTAATTTTTTAGAATTAAGGTCAAATTAAAATAAGTATAGAACTTGAGGGCTAAGTATGTAATTATATCAATTTAAATTAACTGTCACGTCATCAACCGTTAAATTTTTAACGGCGTTGGACCAATTTGTTACATTTTTTTAGTCGGAGGACCAGTTTGTAACTTCTGATAGTCGGAGGACACAAAAGGTAATTAGAGCATAGTCAGGGGACCATTTATGTAGTTTACCCTTAATTTAATTAGGGTAAAAACTGAAGTCAAACAGACAAAATTGTCCTTTTAATCTCTGGCTGCACATGGTTGAACGCATGAAAAGAAAAATAGTATATCATTACATGATAATTCTGACTCTAACCCCAAAAGTAAACCCAGGATTTCATATCAAGTGTGAAGCTGTATACATAACCATTTCTCTCCTCACGTGAGCCACTGTAAATTGCATGAGCCCTTCTCCTTCTCCTTCTCCGTTCTCTCTCATTACTTCTCCCACACACACACACACACAAACCCAGAGAAAATAGAGTGAGCTGTTGTAAGAAAAGCAAGGTCTCCATTTGTACTGTAAATTGTTATGGGGAAGTGGTTATTCAGCAGCATGAGGCCGTTTTACTCTTCTGTGTTGGTGTTGCTGTTGATTATCTTAGTGTTACAGATTTGGGTTTTCTGTGATTTCCAAGCTGGAGCAATCAGGATTTTTCCTGGAAACGGGATGGAAGATGAGAACAAGGGCCGAAGGGATTTGTTTCAAAAGTACTTCAATGGTTATGGGAGATCCTTCAGTTTCAACGGAACCGATAAAGGGTTTGAACTTGAAGATGGCAAACGAAGAATTCCCAGTTGCCCAGATCCTCTACACAACTAGCACAGAATCATTTCCTCTTTTCTTTTCCCAGATGATATCCAAAATACCCCCGTTTTTCTCATCATTTCAGTTATTCCAGGGGGAAAACGAGGGTATTTTGGTACTTTAAAAACTTCATTTTTGAGTTTTTGATTCTCCTTGGAGGAGGATCTAGGACCAGGAGTTGAAGTGTAAAGAATTGACAATTTCAGTTAATGTATAGTTATCAGTTATCACAGTGGAACTCTGTGTCACTTGAAGTTGAACTTCTATATGTAGTTATGTACCCTTTTTTTCTGTTTGATTCCCTAAACATGTTCTTTTTTATATAACTATCATGCTCGAGTTTAGGGTTTCGATTAAGTTTCGGGTGGAGCCACATCGAACAAGCTTGCACAATATATATTGTAAAACATGTAATATTCGAATCTGAAACTTTGATTAAAAGACATCAATCTGGAAAAACTTTTGTTTTTGGTACAAAGATTTTCCCTTTCCGATATCTTTTGGTCACAGTAGAAATATTTAGATTGTTTCAGTCTGCAATTTGAGTATCTGCTGGCACTACTTCTGCTCCTCCCCTCTTCAGACAAAAAACATCAAAGTATTGATTTCTAATCCCTACTTCTTTCAATTTGATTTATCTTTCTGGTTCCCAAAACTTTCTAAGCCATACTTACAACAAAGGAAATTTGGAAAATAAAGAATCCGATCCGACCCGAATACGAATATAATGTCTCAGATAAGATCATTCAAGAGCTAACACCTTTTCTCCTCCCTCTTTAATTCTTTTTGCTCCAATTTGAAATGTCACTGTTGCAACATACAAGCCTGAAAAGTTAGAGGTTGTAAGCATTAAATGAAAAGGGGGAAAAAGGGCATTTTCTTCGTCTATATCCAAGTTGTTTGTGGAGTGGCAATGCCAATATATATATATATATATATATTAAAAAGTGGGAAATCTTTTTGAATGTTGGATGGAAACATAGTCGGATTTCTTATTGCATCTTACAGTTAAAACATGTTTGTCGTGTTACGGGAAGAAGACAATATGGCATCAAGTGCAGAGGGAGGGAGAGAAAATTTGAAAGTGGGTATTTTGGATATTCTCCCATTTCTTGTTTTTATTACATGAGAGAAAGGGGAGTGTGGTGAATTTGGGTGGTTTATTAGGGGGGGAAACCGATGTAGCAGAGGCCGAAAAGGCCACGCATTATGCGGCCGAACAACTTGAAAAGGCTGCTGCTCATTTCGTACCTCTGCTGCTCTTGTTTGCTAGTGTTTGGATTTGGTATCAAGTTGGGTGCCTCTCTCTTTAGTCTTTACTTTTTCTAATCCTCTCGTCAACGCTCGCTTTAGCACATTAATGCACACATTTGCCAACACCTTCAATATAGGGTTTCAATTCTAGATATACCATCTATTTCCTTGCTTTATCTACAAAAACCAATATTTTTTTTACAAATCATAATCCTACTTAAAAAAGAGAGGAACAAAGTTGAATAGCTTGGTCAACCGGCCAAATGTGCTTGTTCATTTACGAACCCAAGATTGAAATAACATTATTAGTAAAATCTCAATTTTATTCAAGCTCTATTGATTTTAATTTGATTTTATAGGGTCAAATTTTCTTTTTAAAATTCGGTTTTGAATCAGGTCGATTGAGTTTTTTTTTAAGATTGGTTGGCTCGGGTTAAAGTTTATGGAGAATCCGCCATGTCCTGCCTTAATATAATTACAAAAATACCCTTTATTTTTTAAGTTACGTTTTGATAAAATATATATGTGTAAAATTAACATATAATGTACTAAAATCATGATCTTAAATTAAAATTTACTTTAATTTTATGATAATAAAATGAATAAATTAATATTTTTTATTCTATTGGTTTTCTATTTTGGTAAAAGAATATGTGAAAAATTAAAAATTATGATAAATCAGATCGTGTCAGCTTGGAGTCGTATTTTCAATTATATTTTGGGTCGGATAAAAATAGTTTTAAACTGAAATCGGGACAGAGTCAAATTTTATTATGTTAATGTCGGTCAAGTTTAGGTTGGTAAAAAAACCCCAATCCGTTACCATTCCTAATTACTAGGCCTTGGTTGGATCCAAACTATGGACTCCGATGCTTTAGTCTTTTATCCTCAACGGGGCCAACAATAATGGAGAATGGAAAAATTATAATACGCCCAAATGCATCCTCACATGTTTACGCTTCACATGTTTATGCATCCGGACAATTTCTTCAGAATTGGTCTCGATCCCAGTAGTTATCAGTTCTGGAAAACAATAATTATTCTCAGCTCTGGTCAGACTGGGTCTCATATTCTATTTACTGATCACAGTATTAGTGGGAACCGGTATCAGTACCGAGTACCCGGTCAATTGGTCTACTACTAAGAAAATTTGAGCAGCGCGGGGGAAAATTCAAACCACCAATAATAATATTAAATAACAAAATCAGAATATTGTAGGCTTGAAAGTTTTTTTTTATAAGTAAAGGGCCTCGTTAAAACTCCCTCTAAACCTAGTTAGGGGGAAAAGAGTACTCGAAGTTTTTATTTCACCATATCACAATTCTTACAACCTTTAAGCAAAAATTAAAACCCTACAAATAGCCCCCATTACCCGTACAACGAGATAAAGAAACAAACCAGAGGCTCCAAGGAACACTAAGACCCCTACTAAATTCACTTACATGATTCCAGCCTTGGCCAACTCATTCGCCCTCGCGTTGCACGCCCTCGGCACCCAACGAATCTTCACCCCTCTGCGCCTAATGTTCGTGGCCAAATCATGGACCAAGTCCGCAACGAAAGCAAGAGGAATTGCCCCATCTTTCAACCACTCTACAGCCTGTTTGCAATCTGTTTCGAGGATGAGGCTTACCTTGCCACAATCCTCCGAATCTACGAACCTCTCCAGACCTTTCCACAAAGTTGACAATTCTAACAAAGCTGGAGCCCCCCCTGCGCATGACTCAGAAAATTTGTCTAAAACCTTGCCCCTCGAGTCCCGTAACACGCCACTGATACCTCCCTTGTTACCACACGCCGATGACGCCCCATCCACATTCCATTTAATGAAACCAATTGGAGGAGGCTGCCAACTTTGTTTTGGTTTAAGTCTCGACGAATGTAACAACTTATTATCAACTATAAAAGGATCCGCAATAATACTATCTAACTTAATCAAACAATCCCCAAATTTCGCATTCAACCAATACGCGAGCCGAGACTTAACTAAATAAACTAACTGAATAGCATCCCATTTTTTTTCATTAAACACAATATCATTGCAAAACAATCAAATTGACCAAATCACTACAAAGGGGAAAAAAGACCATACCTCACTCGTGTTCCGAAGACCGATACCCTTCCACGCCAATAAAAAATCTTTTGGATCTTTGGGCAATACCGTGCAAATTCCTTGCCACGAACAAATACTAGTCCAAACTCGCCAACTCTGCGCACAAGTGAAGAAAAGATGTTCAACAGTTTCTACATTACCTAGGCACAGTGGGCATTCAAAACTTGGCAGATTTGACAATCCCCTTTTGAGCAGTTCCGCTCGAACTGGCACCCTTCCCTGTAAAACCAACCAAACAAACAGCTCCACTTTTGGAGGAGCGAATCCCAACCACACGAACTCATCCAAATTTTTTTTGACTGAATCGGACCGGCCACCAAATTCTTTAGCGACTTAACCGAAAAGGAACCATCGCCCGAACCCATCCAACGGACCCAATCCTGCTGCACCTCGCTCGACCGAAATCTATTCAATTTTTCCATAAGCTCATTGCACGAGTGAACTTCCCAATCAAATAATGCCCGTCGAAAGGGGATGTCCCAAACCCACCGGCCATTCAACTTCGATCCAAAATCCGTGATCGAGCCTGTCTTGTTGATTGAGAGGGCGTAAACTCGAGGAAACACCTCTTTGAGTGGGCGATCCCCAAGCCATACATCCGACCAGAAGGCAATGTCTTTCCCATCCCCTACCTGAAGGGAAAAATTGGACCTACAACAATTACCAAAACTGCCCGCTTTTGAATAAAAAATTATAAATGCCTTCCAATTCTAGGACATATAGCGAGGATGTGAAATATCTAGTAAAAGTCCCTCCGAATTACCACCAGACTTGGACGCCACCACCCTTCTCCAAAAACTCGTTTTTTCATTTCCGTACCTCCACACCCACTTACATAACATAGCATGGTTAAGGACATCTAAATCGCCTACACCAAGGCCACCCTCACTAACCAGCTTACATATAGTATCCCAACGGACCCAATGGATTTTCTTTCTCACCGAATCTCCACCCCAAAAGAACTTGGCCATCAATCTATGCAAACGATCAATAATCGAGGCAGGCATTCTAAATAGTGACATATAAAATATTGGTACGCTGGAAAGCACAGATTTGAGCAATACTAATCTTCCACCGAATGACAAAAGCTTTGGCTTCCAACCTTCTAGCCGTGACGAAAATTTAGCAATGACCGGCTCCCAAAGAGAAACAGAGTTCCGTTGTGCTCCGAGTGGTAATCCAATGTACAAGGACGAGAAGGATTCAACACGGTGCCCCACTTCATCAGCCCAATTTTACACAAGAGTGTTGTCCACATTTATCCTCATTAGCTTACTCTTCTTTAGATTTAGCTTTAAGCCCGAGGCCAACTCAAATACTCTTAGTACCCGCTTGACGTTCCTAACTTGGGCACCAGAATCCCCACAAAATATCAATAAGTCATTCGCGTATCGAAGATGGGATATCTCTACACTAACATCGTTGGACCCAATCGAAAAGCCACCAAATAGCCCTAACTCGATCGCTTTCTGCAGCATAAGATTCAAAGCCTCTCCCATAAAATTGAAGAGAAAATGAGACAAGGAGAACCCTTGTCTCAGCCCTCTGGAAATCTCGAAAGATTCTGTCGGTGTACCATTCACCAAAACTGATATGTGAACCGTCGAGATGCATTTAAAGATCCACCCACACCATATTTCACCAAACCCACATTCTCTCATGACTTTTATTAGAAACTCCCAACATACAAAATCGTAGGCCTTCTAAAAATCTATCTTGAAGGCAATACCATTCCTACCTGATTTAAACATAAAATCTACAGCTTCGTTAGCCACTAGTGAACAGTCCAACAGCTGACGACCCTGGATAAAAGCAAACTGGGATTCCCCAATTACTTTTCTAATAACAGCACGCAGCCTTTTCGTTAACACCTTTGACAGAATCTTATACATCCCGCCAACCAAGCTAATCGGGCGAAATTAATTCAATGACTCAGGATTCACCACTTTTGGAATGAGTGTAATGAACGAGTGATTGATACCTTTTTCCCAATCTCTACCCCGGTGGAAATCCTCAAAGAAGATCATAATGCTCTCTTTAAGTTGAGGCCAATTTTTTTTAAAGAAACCAAGATTGAATCCTTCCGGTCCCGGAGCCTTATTACTATCGGCCGACGCTCCCACACCTCAGACTCCGAAAACTTTCGCTACAGTCCTTCAGCTTCCTTCTTCGAAATTTTTTTGAAGTCCAACTCTATACTAGAAAGTCCCAGTGCATGATTTCTATTATAGGCTTCCGAAAAATATTCAAGGACATGCTTACTGATTACTTTAGGATCCGAGATTACCTCCCCCAAACGCTTTAGACTCCCAATCGCATTCACCCGTCTCTTTTGTGACGCAGACAAGTGAAAGAATTTCGTGTTTCTATCGCTTTCGCTGAACCACCTCGGTCTTGATTTTTGTAACCAAATACTCTCTAGTTTCCGATGTTCCCTCAATAGTTGATCACGAAGATCCACCAAGAAAATCGGCATACTTTCACTGATTATTCAGGCCTGCATATTTGCCTCAATATCAACAATCCGTTTCTCAATTCTTGTTATCTTCTTGTTCGGATTATTGCAGTCCAGACATGACCACGACTTAATTGCTTCCTTCGACTTTTTCAACAATCCACAAATTCGAACTCTTGGTTGATTCCTCTTTGTTTGAACTACTGTTTTAATTACCAAGTCCTCAAAAGATGAATCTTATACCAAATGTTAAGGCATCTGAACGGCTTAGGACCTCTATCCAATCGAGATTCCTCAAGCATGATCGCATTGTGATCCGAAATGCCCCTTCCTAGCAGTTTCTGTACTAAATTTGGGAATCCGATCTCAAACTCCGTCGAGACTAAGAACCTGTCCAATCGAACGAAGGTGGGAGGAAATCGATTGTTACACCATGTGAATCAACCACCTTGCATCGGAAGATCCTTCAGCCCCGCCTCGAAAACAAATTTGTTAAATAAGTTAATCTGGGCATGGTTCACCGTGAATCCTATTTTCTCCTCCATTTTCAGAAACAAATTGAAATCACCCCCTACACACCACGCAACCTGTTTATCCCTTATGAATCCCAATAATTCTTCGATGAAACCAGCTTTTTCCGCTTCCACCGTCGGCCCATACACGTTGATGAACCCACATACAAACTTATACGATGGGATTTCCCCCACGATAGCTATGAATCTGGTCGAAATGAACGTTTCGAGTACCTTAAAAAAAACTCAGTGCACCATATACTAATCAATCCACCTGCAGATCCCGAAGCTGGGGAGAAAGTAAAATTAAAGTTTTCCCCACCCCCAAAGCCTTCCAACCAGACTCCTATCACACTTTGCAACCTTAGATTCTTGTAAGAAAATGTTTCGAGGTTTAATCCTTTTCACCAACTCCCTCACTGCCCTGCGTTTTTCGAACTTCCCAATCCCTCTAATATTCCATGATACAATGTTTATCATCATGTATCCATAAAATAATACTACCCGTATATGGAGACCATCAATAGGCCTGCCTAAGCTTCTTTTCGAGCTCGCAGACTCTCCTGATAACAGCACCTTTCCCTCCACTAAACGAAAAGCCCATGAGATTGCTTACCTCGAAAACCGCCTCTGCTTCCACTTCCTCTTCCGAAGCTTTCAGATTATTGTCCGGCTTCTCAACTGAACCACCTTGACCCTCCGGCGAAGTTTCCAGTGAATCTCTAATCTTCCTTCTCAAAACTCTTCTCACACTCGCTCTAAAGAAATCATCCACCACTACTTGGTCTTCAAACCCCCGATTGAGTGAAGCCATATTAATTCCGTTTGGGACTTCCAGACCCTCGAAACTGTCTGGCACCACTTCTCCAGAAGAAATCCAGTTCCGATTGGAAGAACTATCTTGGGAGGAAGGGACGGCCAGGCTTTCCAACTCAAAATTCTCGACTAACCTCGACAAAACTTCAAAGATAATGCCTCCCCCACCCGAACCCACCTGGTTATTGGTACTTGGGTTGAAATATTTGGATTTGTTTCATCACATGACCCAACATTACCCAACAGACCACAATTAGACACGGGCCCATCAGCCACACCCTTCTTGACCCCATCGAGACCCCCATCTAGCTCACTGACTCCCTTCCCCAAATCATTCTGACGCTGATTCCCAAGAAGCATTTCTCGTTGCATGGGGCATGCACCTACATTAACGTTCTCACATGAAGAATTTGAGGGGACAACCCCCACATCTGAAGAGTCTCTTTGAATCTCCACCGGCGACCGAGCGCGAGTAACCGACGACATCCCAGCCAGAACATCCCCCTCCTGCCCCTGATTTCCCGGTCTATTAGTCCAGATCTCTGCGAGATTCTCTTCAAATAATTCTTCCCCATCATCTCCAACCACTTCCATTTTTGAATCAAAACCGCATACTTCGACTCTAATACGAAAATTAGACCTTAAAGTCCTTACTGAAACGTGGTCTGGGATGTCTAATGGATTAACTATTCTGATAATTATCTCCACCGCATCCATACTTGTTTTTTCCCTCGTGTTCCTAGTACATTCAACAAAGGATCCCCACCGATTTCCGATCCAAGCAAAGAACTCTTCAAACCAGCATGTTATCGGAACTTCCCTCAACTTAATCCGACAGAAGAAGAACATAATGTCATTCAACATTAAACTGTCCAAATACTCGAACCAGAAACTTATCTCATTATACCTCTTTTCCAAACAACTTTTCATATCTAGCACCGAACTAAATACGATTAATACTGATCTATCATCACTTCCCCACTTAACAACCCTAGCCAAAATCCCATCGCTCCTTAGTCCCTTTTGAACCAATTCAACTTCGAACCCCCTTTTAACAATCCCAACTAAACTCCGATCCAGCCAATCCATATCCTTCACTGGAATACTTTCCTCAGCGAAAACATGATCCCCACCCCTAGCATGTTCCACCACGATTGGCATATTAACTATCTTTGCTCCCCCGACTCCCATAGTCGTGTTCTTAATAAGAGCATCTCTATAGGACTTCCCTTCTACTCTAAACCCACTCCCCCGATCCCCTTTTGTTGGCCTTCCAAACCCCCTCTTATCAACACCATTGTCAACCCGCTTTTCTGCCCTCCTGTTTTGGTTCTCCGCTGGGATTCTAGGGTACCTAGCTTTTGTAACTTTGATGACTCTCCCGTCAATGAAAGAGTTGTCAAGCTTGGAGATAGCCCTCTCCATTTCTTTTGGACTAGATACCGCAACAAACGCAAACGTAGAATCCTTGTACTTCGCCCTCTTGTTCATCATCGGCACAAAAACTCTGATCACTTTCCCATAGTGACTAAACAATTCCTTCAACGCCGCCCTCGTCACTCTCTTACTTAGATTATCTACGAAGACAGACCACTCCTCCGATCTACCACTAGCCAAATCGTTGCCTCTCACCGACTTACCCACCTTCTCACCTTTCTCCGACGACTCTCCCTCTCCCTCTCTCGCACTCATTTTTGCCCTTACCTCATACATCAAACCGACAGTGGCATAGGCTTGAAGGTTGAAGTCTTAAAACGAGTCATACTCATAATATTTATATATAAATAGAAAGAATAAACTAAAGAACTAAGTCTACATCCACCAAAACAGCAACTAAAATAGTCCTAACAAATCAATACCAAGTACCCACCGGGTATCGAGTCCAAGAAATTAAGATTCAATCTTGGTCGCAACCAAGACCTAAATTTTAGATCTGGTACTGGTCCCACTGAAATTAATTCTGAATAAAAATCTATCGAGCCCAACCAGGTCCGAGACTGGGACCGAGTAACCGAATTTTTTACTCACCCATAGGGCTAATGCCTCTCCACTATAATCAAGTATCCCTCGTACCACAAACATTGAAATTTCTTAACAAGGACGTTCCAAGCAAGAAATGTCTATCTCAAAGCTTATGCCAACTTTTCCAGTGTTATAAATGATGACGAACAAATAAATTATCGCAAACATAAGAAAGAAAAATAAACATTAGGATTTACATAAAAAAATCACAGACAGAGGAAGATAAAATTCTACAAGATGAAATAGAATTCTACACGAGTTGGTCAATTATGTACCACATTTGACATTATTTCTTGATTAATATTCGAATCGAATAAAAAAAGAATTTGAGTCACAACTCTAACACCCCGTACTCTCTCGGATTAGTTAATTCTTGCTCGCTATGATTTTTTCCCCATCACGTGGTGCTGGTGTGGCCTGCCGGGCATCATATCTAAGTTGTGTTTGCAAGCAAAGGACGGCACGGATTGGTGATAAAATTTGTTGAAATTAATAACCATTTTTGAAGCTAACGACACAGTTGAGAACGTAGGACCCAAAGTTTTCGTTTTCAGAAATAATTCCAAATTTCTGAAAAATACGAACAAAATGTATTTCATTCAACGACACTAGGGTTTGGTCCTTCATTCATTATTCAAAGCTTTGATGTAGGTCAGCACTTCTTAAACTGTGGTGTAGAGTTTATCTTTGAGTAATTTGGACTTAGCTCGTGTAATTGGTCCAAACAAAAATGTGAGTTCATCCTTGATTTGAGCTTGACTGGTACATCATCCTCATTTGAGATGTTAATGTATCTTACGTTTATAGTTTTGTGTATGTTAGGACGTAGGATATATGGTTAGATTTTTTTTAAGGCTGAATTCTTCTTTCTTTTTTTTTTACATCTTATGTCATTCATATATTTTTTTAATTCATAGTTGTTCAAATTCGAGTATTCGACTCATCAGAGAACTAAATTATCCTATGTTACTAGAACCGTTCTTTGAGTTTAAGGTTTCATTCTTTTTGTTGGGCCATTTTAGTAGTTTATTGTTAATTTTTGTATTAGTGTTCATTGTTCTTGTTAGTGTTTAAGGTTCAAGCCCAATAATATTACCCAACTTAGTTCAAACTCAAATCAAACCCAAACTTATCATTTTTATGCTTATATATAAATATTAAAAGGGAAAAATGTAAAAATAGAATATAAATGAAAAAAACTTTGATACACGTGTTGTGTAAATAAACCTTTTAGTTTTAGGGGTTAAAAAGTTTATTTTAAGGTTTATAGTTTAGGTGTTTATGTTTTAGGGTTTAGAATTTAAGGTTAGTATTCAAAATTTAGGGTTTATGATTTAAAATTTAGGGTTTAGTTTGTAGGGATTAGGGTTAATAATTTAAAATTTAATTTTTATAGTGTAAATATGCAGGCTTGTGTAAAGTAAATTTTACATGGCCTGTGTACGAAAATATAACCCTATAAAAAATCCTAAGTTCTCTAATGTTTAGACAATGATAAAAAATTTATGTTTAAATAATCTAAAGAATAACGCCTTTAATGAACAATCTCTAAAATAAATGATTAAAAGTTTTTTGTTGATACTCTTTCTTCTCCCTTAAAGTGTAAATTTAATACCCATTAAAAGTAAAATTATCCGTTTGAAAAGGCCGTTAACATTTAGCATCAAAGCAAGGAGTAAAGAGAAAATTTTCTAAAAGGGCCTTTCAAGTTTCAACATTTCAGCCGAAAGAAAATACTAGACATTGAAACGGGAAAAAGAAACAAACAGGGAGTGAACAAAAACGTGAAGAACACAAGGCCAAAAATACTCCCAGGCAAACTTAGATCGAGAAGAATTTAGATCTTTAGAAATCGAACAATTACCGTTTTGTTTCTAACTGATGAATTCCAATTTGAATAATGATTTTAGCTAACCATCATGTGACTAGGGGTAAGCGTTCGATCGAGTCAAGTCAAAAAATTTGAATAATTCGAGTTGACACGTTATATTTTACAACTCAAATTTTATTTGAAATTTTTTCGAGTCGAGTTTATAAAATTTGAGTGGAGTCAATTTTCCGAGCTCCTGTACAAATTAAATTGTAATTATTTATCATGTTATATTACATTTTGATTCTAATTTAAACGACTTTCTCTAATCATATAAGATATGCATATATATTTTATCATATTTTTTCATATGTGGCATATATTTCTTCATATTTTTATATTGGTATATATGTATATGGAAAATTGAGGAACTTGACTCGAACTTAAAAAAAATCTACTAATTACTAAAATTTTTGAGTTATTCGAATTTCCATTTTACAACTCAAACTTTATTTGAAATTTTTTCGAGTCGAGTTTATGTAATTTCGAGTCGAATTTTTTTCGTCTCGAATCAAATTGAAAATTTTAATTTTTTTGAGTCGAGTTTTACTCACCCCTACACGTAACGTTAAAAATAATATGGGAAATATATAGGAATTGATTTAATTAAAATACTTAAACTACCCGTATGAAATTTGACAATAAAACCCTGGGGCACAAAGCTAAAAATTATTGTATTAAAATGCAACTTATTAATTCTTGGGATGAGTCAAAAATATAAGTCATGTTTGATAATTAGTGAATAGTTAATAGAGGATTACGTTGATATTTTTTTTAAAAAAATTATTCTACTTTTACCTAGAGGGGAGGGGGAAAATCTAGGTGAAGGCAACGCTTTTGAGGGGTCTTGAACCCGAGACCTAAGAGAAAGAGAGTGGAGCAAGTGAGCGTGCACTGACCACCAGACCGTCCTCGCATGCTCGGTTGATAGTTTATAAAGTTGGCTGATTTTACTTGTGGATTGTATTAACTGGTTGTATAAAAGTGTTTGGTAAAATTATCTGATAGTTGTTTGATTATTTGAACAAACAAAAGGACATATAAGGACATGATTATATTCAATACTTGTTTGAATAATTTATTAGTTATTAATATTTTGTATTTATTAATATTAATTAGATTATAAAAATGATTGTTTTAATATTATTATCGAGCATATATGAAGGATGTATATATTAATTTTTTATTTGTGGAATTATCTTTTTAATATAATTTTAATAATTATTAAATTTAGATGTATATATTATTTTCTTATTTATGAAATTATATTTTGAATATAATTTTATTAATTATTAAATGTATATGTATATATATTAATTTCTTATTTATGAAATTATATTTTAAATATAATTTTATTAGTTTATTCAAATTTATGTTATTTAGAAAAAAATTATAATAATTAAGGACAAAAGAGTCTTTACAAGTCGTTTATCAAAACCTTTAACTCAAAAAGCTTCTAAAAATAGCTTAAAAGTGTTTACCAAACATGGTCATAGTTTTTCCACTAATTAAATGACTAATAGAGACTAAATTAAACTAATTAAAATTTGAAGGACTAGAAATGGAATTTTACCATTAACCAAGGGGCCTGGCTCCCACTCCTGGTTTGACCATTGCTTTACAGGATCTTATTTCCTCAAAAAATAATTACTGGCTTGCAGTTTTGTCAAGAGTTTTAGTTAGTTTTATTGGGAGAAGCATGCAAATTGTTGTTTGCAACAAGTAATCGTGTGAGCGCACAAAACTAGGACATCAACATTTGATATTAATTTATATACGCGAGGTGTTCATTCTCGTAGCTTAATTTCGAGATTAGGGATGGACCGAAAGAGCATTAGTGCAATAGTATTATTTAAAAATTTAATTTTTTACAGTTAATTGTTTTTGTATTTTTTTTAATGATCTAATTTTACAATCTTATAAATTTATAATTTCACATTCTTGTATTTTTAATACGACTTTTGAAAATTTACATCTCATGATATAAAATTATACGTCCATTCATACTTACAATTATCTCGTAGTGAATCAAACAAGTACGTCCAGTGAAAAAACGGATGATGTTCATTCTATAAGACTTATGTTCAATCGCTTTGTCTGAAAGGTAAAAGTGCTTTGTTAAAGAGTTAAAAATATGTATAAACTGATATTATTTTATAATCACATTTAGACTACTAAAAAATAATTGTATCGGAGTCGAATTCCTAAAAAGTGCACATAATGCATCTTTAACCTATGTCACAACTCACATATACCTAAATGAAACGTTTGGACTAGATTTCTCTCGATTGGAACACTAAAACTATCAATTGAACCGCGCATCATAACGTAATTATAATTCTAATAGCCTTTAAAGTAATCAAATCATATAAAGGAAAATAATTATATTAACATTTGAGAATTCTTAATCTACTCGTATTTAATCTTATATGTGCTTCTAAATTTATCATATATAAATTTTAAAGATAAAACAAATAAATAATAAATTTTATTAATTAATTTTTAATTCAATTATACCATTATTATTAGTCTATTACAACATCTTAAAAACTGTGGGTTCGAACCTCGCATAATATTGTTATTTTGTCACTAATTCATTTACTATCATTCTATCTTTTTGAGGTAGTTGATATGTTTTTTTTTTGTCCTTTCGATTTCTCATGACTTTGTACAAATTAATTCGGATCAACATGTGTCGCACACTTAGTTTGGGTGAGTAAGTCTTATTGTGAGGATTTTTTGCATACACTAACACAGGATCTTGAATTTGAGACTTACTTAAACGTTACAAAACTGTTTACCGCTTGTACAAACCCCTTTAGGTGAGGTAGACAAAACAAATTGATTATCAATTGTTTAAGCATTAATATTACTTTTTTTTCTTCTTAAATACAACTCTCACACACCCAAAATTCAAGGTTTTCTACAACTCTATAAATGAAGAGTGTGTATATATGGCAAATTTGAGGTTGGTGTGATTTTTAATTTATATTTGAGATCCAAGCCAAAAGGAAGTCAAGATTAAATCAAAATACAAATCAGGTAGTTTTAATAGTGAAAAACCTGAGGCAGACTCCTTGGGCGCCCACAGTCTTACAATTAATCCAAATTAAGACAATTCCCTGATTTGTTTAAGGAAACAAATGAAAATAAAACAAATAATTAAGAAGGAAATCCTACTAGGATATCTACAGATTTTTATTTAAATTTGGGGGAAAACATTATTAAAAAAATTCCTAACACGTGTTCATGATGGGTCTGATATATTTCTTATTAATTAATTATCATTTAAAAAATGGAAATAAATGTATTTTTAATTATTTGTTTTTGGAGAATCAAATAAATAAAATAATATCAGTTCACTTATTTGTACGGAATCCTGAAAACCTGGAGGACTATGGCTTTCTTAACAGCGGAGCTCGCAATGTGATGCGGCGACACCAAGACGCACGCAGTTCTAAGACAGCCAAAAAAGCCCCGTGCTTTGCACGTGCATCGGTTGCCGTTTTCCTCTTTGCTTGCATGGCTTCCACCTTTCGATTGCCCTCGTTTTCGTCTTTCTCTCCTTATCTGTTTTCTTTCCACATTTTGCCCTTCTTTCTTCCCTAAATTACGTTATTATCCATCCTTTTCTCTTGATTTCATATTCTTTACATTTTACTACAAATGTGATTGAATATATATAACCAAAATTTACATGTTACTACAAAATATCAGTTCTTATAGTTTAATTATTTTAAAATCAATCCAATCACACCACACGTCTCCTATGTTGAAATTTTAAAACAATCCAATTCAATCCTTTAACTATTAATATTGTTTTAACCAATACAATTACATGTTCAAATATAAATATCAAATCGGATCCAATACATAATATAATTAGAATACATAGATCAAATTTTAAATATGTGTGACACATACAACACCGAAAAATTTGAATTTGATATGTAAAAACATACTTTGTTATTAAAATTTAATAGGACTATTTTTTCTCAATGCCACATATCCAAATTGTCAACGCAGTAGTTATATAATATTTAAAATTTAATTTGCTCGAATTGATGTTAGATTGATTGAAATGATATTAAGAAATTGAGTATAGTGAAGAATGTAAAATATATGTTATAGTTGGAGGAGTAGGATGTTATTAACTGATGGAAGAATGAAAAGTGTGGGGGATTTGGTAATAAGATGTTGCATGGAGGGTTGTTTGGGGAAGAAGGAAGCCACCAAAAACCATTTTCCAAAGAGGAAGTATCCCCAAAACAAGAAAAAGATGGGAATGCAAATGTAAACACAGTCACCCCCGGTTTTCAGGTCTTTTACTTCACCACTCGTTCGGAAACCACTGCGCCCCGGCCCCCCGCCCTTATATAACCCTTCCCCTCTTCCTCTCTAATCCCAATTCCCCACCATGAGAATGAGCTGCAATGGCTGCAGGGTCCTGCGAAAGGGCTGCAACCAAAACTGCATCATCAGACCCTGTCTTCAATGGATCAAGTCCCCTGATTCCCAAGCCAATGCTACTCTCTTCCTCGCCAAGTTCTATGGCCGTGCCGGCCTCCTCAATCTCATCGAAGCCGGCCCTGAAAACCTACGCCCTGGTAAACCAACCAGATTCTCGTTTCTAAAGCATGTATTCAATATTGATCCGTTTTTGTTCATTGCTCTGAAAAGTGTATAATTCTTCTTGTTTGTTGTATTGGCATATTGCAGCTATTTTCAGGTCACTTTTGTACGAGGCTTGTGGGCGTGTTGTGAACCCTGTTTATGGGTCGGTCGGTATGCTCTACTCCGGCAACTGGGTCGAGTGTCAAGCGGCGGTTGATGCGGTTCTCAAAGGTTCGCAGATCACCCAAACTTCTTCTCCTCCTCCTCCTCCTGAATCGTTCTCGCAGCAACCGATTTGTCCTCTCAAAACGTATGACATCCGTCACGTCTTCAAGGTTCCCAACGCGGCCGAGACCGACAAGGTCAAAACCCGCGCTCGTTTCAAGCGCTCCGCTGCCCCCAAGCGTCGGGCTGACTCATCCAGTTCCGACTCGTGGATGAAACAACGGGGAAATGGCGACGGCAGAGAAGATGAGAGCATGTTCTCGGTTGAGACCGTGGAGGCTTCGCTGGTGAACCGGACCAAAAAGGGCCTTCTGCTGAAGTTCGCAAACCAAACCGGGGAGAGTACCGATAATATTGGCTTGGAATTGACTCTTGGTTTGGCTCCTGCATCAAATTAAAACCCTCCTCTGTGCTTCATTTCATCAACAGATAGAAGCAATTTTGGTTCTGATAGAATGTTTAAATTTATTGACTTTTGTTTTTTTTTTCTTGTTTGGTTTTAATAGAAATGTTCCTGGTTTCCCAGATATATAAAACTAAAGTGTTTTGATGATTAATTATTAGGGTATATGGCATTAATTAAACTAAGGGCAATGCGAATTCTTTGAATTGTGTTTTTGTTATTTGATGGAAGACTCGATATGGGTAGATGGTGCTTTACTGCTGCAACAAAACGACAGCAAGAACCGGAGAGCCTAGGTGCATTGTGAAAAAAATTTAAATGAACCTGACTCACCACATCATTTATAGTCCTAGCTAATAAGTTTATTTTTGTTATTTTTATACAAGATGAATCTTCATATGTTTTTTACATGAAAAAAAATAATGAGTAATTATTTGGAAATTTTTTTACATGGATGAACCTTATTGGCTGCGACTACGGATGTCATGGTGAGCTGAGTTTATCTAATATTTTTTCGTGCATTGTGGTCATCATACAAGGTTCACCTGTAGGGGTGAACGTTCAATTGAGTTGAGCAAAAAAATTCAAGTTAGTCGAGTTAAAGAGTCATATCTTATAACTCAAATTTTATTTGAATTTTTTTTTAAGTGGAGTCGAATTTATAAGATTCGAGTTGAGCCATTAGAGTTTATATTAAAATTTAATTGTAAAATTTATAATGTTATGATATTAATTAGTTTCAATTTAAACGATTTTCTATAACCATTTATATAAAAGGAATGACTGAGAGACTTGATTCGAACTTAAAAATTGATCCACTAATTATTAAAAAATCGAATTATTCAAGTTATTTAATTTTTTATTTTATAACTCATACTTCATTTAAAAAATTTTTGAGTCGAATTTATGAAATTATGAATCGAGTATTTATACATTAAATTGAGTCGAATAATTTAAAATTTTAAATTGAGTCGAATTTTACCACCTACCTACTATGTGGCAGTGGGGCCATTCCACGTAGAGTCGTGTGTTTAGTGATTTAGACAGTTGGTCTTCATGCAAAGGTTCTTGGTGTCTGGGACTTTCCAAAGACAGTTGCTGACATGTGTTTGTTCTGTAATAAATCGCGACAGTTGATTGTGTAAAATGTTGACTGAATTTTATCTTAGTGTTTTATAAAAACCTTGAAGGACTAAAATTTCTGGCAACTGGAAGTTCTTCTCCATTACATACTTCTTGTTCTAGTTCTAGTTTGATTTCCATTGAACTTGTTGGTGATATTCTTTTAAAATTCACTGCCACAACCTTGCCTTCTCGACGTAGAGTAGAAATCTTTCCTCTATATTCGGTGTCTCTGTTTATGTTTTTATACTAATTAATTAGATTTAAGGTTTATGGTTAATATTTAAGATCAAGTGTCAGAGTATTGAGTGTATGGTACTTTATAAATTTTAAAGTTGAGACTTAATATTCAATTTTTTAGTTTTGGAGACATAAAATTAAGAGTTAATCGCACTATATGTTCCCAAACTATGGTCCTCATTTTAAATTAGTCCATAAACTTTTAAATATTTCAATTTCATCTTTAGACTATGACTTTCATTTTAAATTGGTCCCCAAACTTTAGAATGTTCCATTTTTATTCCTAAACCATGACCCTTATTCTAAATTGGTCCATGAACTTCTTGAATATTTTATTTTCATCCTCAAATCATCATTTATATCACATCATATTATTACATAATACACATTAGTGTTTCATGACAGTTAACGATTTTTATAATATTTTATTAACTTAATATATGATTAGCATATACTGATAATTTGGGGATGAAACTAGAATATTCCAAAAGTTTGAGGATTAATTTAGAATAAGAATCATAGTTTGAGCATGAAACTAAAATACTCAAAAGTTTAAGGACCAATTTAGAATAAAAGTCATAATTTAAGGATAAAATTAAAATATTAAAATATTTAAAGACTAATTTAAAATGAATATTACAGTTTAAAAAATGTGATGCAATTAACTCTAAAAATAACACCAAAATGAGCATAGGATTTTTGTTCCTCGTTGATCGTACTCGATCTAATGTTATTCTTAATATTTATATGGTCCACGAAGAATGAAGCCCATTACCCTTCAAATACACATGAAGCCCTTTAACATGCACGATTGGACTAATTGTAGCCCTTTAGTATGTACATAAGTAAACTTTTACCTCGGGTTAGAGATTTATGTACCTTTATTGATAAGAAGTTGGTTTAGGGGATTAAGCAAGTAAGGCCGCCTTTTTAATACCCCGCCTAAATTAATCAATCAATCAGTTGAAGATAGGTGTTTATGAAAAAAATTAATCATCTTAATATTTATTTTGGTATAAATTTAATATGGGACCTTATTTGGTTATAAATTAAAAACCACACATAATTAAGTTGTGAATGAAGAAAACTAGCTGAGAGAGTTGTCTCATACTGGCTCTCTATAAAATCTAATCCGAATTTGTCGATTAATGAGTCGAATACCGGTGGTTAAACCAAAAAGATAAAGGATAACTTAATTATTTTCATATGTTTCATTTTCTTTGAAAGCTAAAGTGATTACAAGTAATATCTGTTCTGAATATATACTCCTAACCATTTGACAATGCATGCTCAATCACCCTGCTACAGTTGTTGGTGTTCAAACCCGTGACCTTTAGGAACAATAATCGTTCCCTTAACCACTGAGGCAAGTTGATTCATGCTCATATATTTCATTTTTAAAAAATGTAAAAATAATTTTGAACTTTAACATGATAAATACATTTTATTCTTGAAATAAAATAAATAATATTTTTATCAAATAATTAATATATGAATGATTATCCATAACAAGGATAAATTTAATATTCTTAATTATTTTCCTCAAAATACTAATGACATTATGTCAAATAAATTACAATATTGATTGTTTATAAATTTAATCAAATGTTTCTAATGATTTTTTATTATTTTTTATTATTTATAGTTGAACTAAAGAGAGATCCACGAGGGACATGACCTATCTAAAAAAAATAAAAATTGATAAAATTTCTTTAGTGTCGGTTGCCGACCACCGATGTTCATTATTTCCCTTGCTTTAATAAATTATATTTTTATTTTTTAATTTTTTTTTAATTTTTAATAAGAATCTCTGCTCTTGTGACACATTTTCTTTTACTTTTGTGGTACGTTTTCCAAGTATACTTTAAAGATCGTTTGATGCTCGTACAAAGATTTTCACGACGCTTGTTTTTTTATTTGAGTTTGTCGGTGGTTATAGAAAGTTTGATCCCTTTTGATGGTTGTTTCTCGATGTAATCAGAACTGTGTAGCGTAGTAATCTACCTGATAGTTTGGTTCGCTCACCATTTTTTTTCACGTCGTTTTGGGATATAGACAAAAAGATTCATGAAGGTTTCTGAATTTGATGATGTGCGCCAATTTCAAGGGAAGTGTTTACTTTTCTTTGCACATTTGAGTTTCATATTCTATTTTCTATGAGTTTTGTGGTGGACATAGTCTCTATTTTCTCTATTTTGGTGCGTTGTATTTGTAATATTTTTTGTTGCTCTTTAATAAAATTCAGTTATCATGGTTCAAAAAAAATTATTTGATCCTTTAAATTTGTCCGTTACCGAGAAAAATACAAGGCTATAGAAGTACAATTATGACAATATTACATGGTGAAAAATGATACAATGTAATTATTAATTAACACCATCCCTTTTAGCAATCAAAGCAATGGCCCTCACCTTTTGCCTTTATATTATGGATAAGTTGCCTATTAAAGGATAAAAGGTGCACCTCTTTAAGCATATGTGGAGCAAAACCAAGAAAGTTTTAACTTTTGATTTCCTTTCTTCTTCACACTATCTTTAGCCATTAGAAATGAAATTGAATGGAAAAATGTTAGGAAACATTATTATTTATCAACAAATTATTGGTGGAAATGATACGAGGTTATAAATTTGAATCTTAAAATATGTATTTATGAGGAGAATTTTATCTTCAACGCATTCAATGCAACAATAATTGATTTCAAATATAATGTGAGTTAAGTGCACAATAACTTAACACACGCAAAAAAAAAAAAAAAAACTCACCAACTAACGGAGTCTAAAAGTTACAAGTAAAAATAAAGTTGAAAATAAAATCTTTAATGTTGACATAAGTAATAAAAAGACTTATGAACTTTATTATTTTATTTGGACAAACTTTTATAGTTACACAAAAATAAATAACCTTTAATTGATTGAGCATTAACTTAGTCGGTATTGTTGTTGTTGTAATATCCTAAAAGAAAATTTTGCCACCAACGACGAGTACCGATGATCACCATTAATTTAATTTATAAATATTAAAAATTTAAAGGACACATCGTATGATTATGAATTATTTAAAAATCAAAAGGAAAATTAATTAAACTACATTATTTTATTTTTTAATTTTTTAAACATAATTAAATCAAAATATCTATCCTTAAATTACAAAACTCTAATTTTTTTTCTTTAAAATTTAAGCCATCACCACCGCCGCTAGCCTTTGAGCTAGGAGTTAAAATATTATGAATAATTTTGAAATTCTACTTGTTTAAATGGGTAAAATCATAAAAGGTATTTTTATAGATATATTAGATTTCGCTTGGTTTTAAGAGTCAAATATTGTTTTTAGTTTTTTAGAAAATAAAAAATACTGAAAAATATGTTTAGTTGAATTTTTTAAAATGGTTTTTGAGAACTAAAAATGAAAATTAAAGAAAACTGTTTTCATTATTTTCACTAAAAATGTTCTCTCAAATTGGAAAAAAGTTCATTCATATAAACGTGAAAGTGTTCCTAATTTTCTAATAATTCTTAAATATTAAATTGTCATCGGTTCGAATCTATATGAATATAAGATTTTTTAGTTTTATTTCTCATGTTTCCATTAGAAAAAAAATAAATACTAAATATGCTTTAATATTTTCATTATTGAAAATAAAATGAAATTTTTATTTACTAAACATGTTTTTTAATTTTAAAAAATCCTAAATAAAGTTTATTTTTATTGTCTTCCCTTCTTGAATCCCAAATTATTTAGTGATTTTTATTAAAGCCTCTTTATATTCAGGGATGGGCGCAAGACTTTAGGTTAGAAGGGCGAACCTATAAATTTCTAGGGAGCGAACTTATAAAAGTTTAAGGGACGGAAATAGATTTTCAAAAAAAAATACATAAAAATATTCTAAAATTTTTCTAAATCATATAAAATTTTAAAATTTTAAGGGGTACGGCAGCCCTCGTTCTATCCCTGTTCATATTAAAGAAATGTAAAAAAAAGGTGATGTAGAAATGGTAGACTTGATGAGTTGCACTTAGGGGTGTATACGGTTCGGTTTCGGTTTAATTCGGTAAGCTATTTTAGTAACCATCGGTTTTCGGTTCGGTTAACCTCGGTTTTCGGGTTTTCCATATTAACATAAGTTTTCGAAATTTTGTAATTTATTTTGATAAATTAACTTTATTTGATAACTTTTAAACAATAAGAGTTAAAGTTTTAAAGTGTTTTTCATAAATATTTATTAAAAAACTTGATTTTTAAGTAAATAATAATAATTAAAAATGCATCTACAATATTTTAAGTATAAAATACATATTTTTACATTAGAAAAATAATTATAAATTAACTAAAATATCAAATTTGGTTCAATTCGGTTCGATTCGGTTAACCACGGTTTACAAACTTATGAACCATAAATCGTCCAAACGCCTCGGTTCGGATCGGTTTTCGGTTTTGCGGTTAACCATGCTCAGCCCTAGTTGCACTTGCATTGTAGCATTTAGTAGCCAAAAACGACACCATCCAATATGGGACCATTACCTGTATGTCAACAAGGCAGACCACAACCGTTTTAGAAATGCCAAGTTTTAAATTTAATTTATGGCCCACTATTGCTATCAAATTTTGCATTTAATCAACCAAATTTTCTTATCTTGATAGTGAAATTGAAAGGAATTGAACACATTATCTCATTCTTAGGTTTTCTCTCTTATAAAATAAGAAAAGAACTCAAGAACCAATCCTAATAATATGGTAATTTATTTCTTTCCATAACTCAAATTTGAGTAACGTTATGCGGTAAATGAAAAAAAGAATATAAATAGACATAGAACGTTAAGAAAATCAAAGGAAAAATAAATGATATGCAGTTATTTAAGTTAGGGGTGTGCAAAATAAATCGTAATCGTTAATCGGTATAACCGTTAAATTTTACCGATTAATGAACCTACCATTAAAGTTAAACGGTTTCAGTTAACCAGCTGCTGAAAATAATGGTTAATGGTTAACCGTTATGAAATTATTTAGACATAAAATGAAGTTTGTGATTAGAATTTCTTTATGTAAATATTTTTTTTCTGAAAATTTTAATATAATATTTACTAGGGAGATGATTTCATTATTCTCAAAAGAATTAGTGAACATGTAATTTTTTTTTTATAATAGGTTACATGTTAACTTTTAACTGAACCGTTAAGTAAAAGTTAACAAATTTTCAATGGTTAAATTACGTGTTTGATAACCACTATAACAGTTAAACAACTGGTTATACTAAATATTTAACCTGCCATGGACACTTCTAATTTTTGCAGTAATTTTTTATCATGCAGAAGTAAGTAAGGTTTACAATTTTGAAGTGAAAATGCTTTATTAAAAAAAATAAAAGGATATAAGTATATTTTATTTTATATTTATTATAATTTGGTAAATTTTCAAAATTCTATAAATATAGATTATAAATATTATTACAAAAAATATATCATTAATTTACCAAATAATTATGCATATAAAAAAGATAAATAAAAAACCAAAAGCGAACCTATTGAGTGGTCCCAATAATTTGTTCCTCTTAGATGACCCGAATTTGAGCAACGTAGTTTGCAGGTGTGTGAATTTATACAAAATTAAAAACGGACTAAAATATTATCTTATAAAAAAATTAGAATATTAAAAAAACCCAAGAGTCATGAAAAACATTATCTTGATAGTAAAAATAAAAGAAAAATGTTATAGATGATATTTATGCACATAAATGAAAGATGGGTGCTTTTGTTTGGATGCTCCTTTTTTTCTGAAATAGGTTTCCCTGAAGACATCACCATTGGAAATTGCTTTCTGCTCTCAACACCATGTTATGGGCAACTAACCTGTCATATGCAACATTCTGCTATTTAGTTTTATTGCAATATAATGACATTTTATCTTGAAAAATATTTGACTAAAATTATATGCATATTGCATTTTTACCAACAAGAAAATTGAAATCATGGTTTTACCCCCAAAAAAATTACCTCATTAACAAATAGGGTAAAGTAACAAATGGTCACTAAATTTTCCACAGAAATATAAAATGGTTACTAAACTTTCAAAAGTTACATAATGCGCATTAAATTTTAGTTCTTGTTATAAAATGATAATTGAGCCGTTAAGTGGGTGACGTGATAGTTACGAAAATTTGTATAATAGAACATTTAGTCTTCAATATTTACACATCCAATTAATTTAGACATAAATAATAAGGTTAAATTAGGACTGAATTGATTGAATGCGTAAATATGGAGGATTAAATGTGCTATTATTCAAATTTCCATAAAGGCTCAACGACCATTTTATAACAAAAACTAAAGTTTAATATCTATTATGTAACTTTTGAAAGTTTAATGACTATTTTGTATTTTTTGAAATAGTTTAGTAATTATACTTTACTCTCACAAATAACCTGTGTGTTCGGAAGAGTAGGGGAAGGAAGGGAAAATAACAGAAATGGAGAGAAATTACCATCCTTTTCATTGTTTGAAATTGAAAAGATTATTTATTTATTTAAGCATGGAAAAGCAATAGAAATTACATACTCTTTATTTTCCTTTAATATGTTAAGTTTTATTTATAAGAATGAAATTTTATTTCTGTCATCTTCTTTTTTTATAGAAATTATATTATAAAAGGATTTATAATTGTAAAATTCATTATAATTAATAATTTTCTTTTGTATCTACTGTTTAGTCAAATAAAAATTATTAAAATTGTTTTACATTCTTTTATTGTTTTCAACTACTCAAAATAACATGTCGATTGAGTTTAGTTCAGTTGACATGTCGTTAGTACTATATACATGAGAACGTGAGATTGATCATGCTTAAGCATTAAATATCCTTTGATTTATGGACAAGATGAAGTTTGAGTTGTATGAGATTGAACATGCTTAAGCTCTCAATAAACTTTGACTTATGGGTGAGGAGTCGGTAAAACACAAAAAAACCGTCGGTATATGTCATAAAACCCTTTACCGACGGACAAAAGACATATTCTGACAGAAAAGTAACCGTCGCTAATATGTTTGTCGGTATAGATCTATAACGACGATTATAAACGTCGGTATAGATGTTAAACCTATACCGACGGTCAAAATCGTAGGTATACATATGGACTACCCCGACATTTTAGTACATATATTCCGACTGAAACAATCCGTCGCTATATCTAATCAATATATAACGACTAGTATTTACTGACAAACTTCCGTCGCTATAGAGGTTACTTTATACCGACGACCTTTCTGTCGCTCAAGGTTTTAATTTTACTGACAGTCTTTCTGTCGCTATAGGTTCTAATTGTACCGACGGTTTGTCCGCCGCTATAGGTTTTAGTTGTACCTACAGTTCTGTCCGTCGGTATAGGTTTTGTTTTTTTATTTAATTTAAATATTAATTATTACTATTGTATTCTTATTTTAAATATTAAATTTACTAGTAACATTATAACAAGAATTGTATGAATTTTTCAATGAAAAACTATCTAATTGAATGTTTAAATAATTATTAAAATTACTAACACTAGTATTTTAAATATTAAAAAGTTTATATTTTAATATCGAATAAAACATCTACGAGTGTATTATAAGAGAAGGAAAGTGCAACAAAATATTTGTTTGTCTTAATGCCATTTATAATAAAAGCTAAAACTACTTCAAAGAGGCTCCTCTACTGTGTGCTCAAATCATCTGTATTATGCTGATTTTCTGAAGGCATGGATCGACTGTTAACTGCCGCTGTAGCACTACCAGCATCAGGAGCTGCCTATTAAAAGAAATAAAAATAGTAACTTTTAAGTAAGAAAAAATGAATGGAGTAATTAGAAAGTTAAGTATTTTGTATACCTGTGTATCAACTATCTGAAGTAAAGCATTCATATTAGCCACATGTAAATCTGGACGTTGTTGTCGATAGATGGGTAGAAGTTTCAAGAAAATTTTCAAATGCCGCAAGCTTAGCTTTCAACCCTTCCACATCTTTAGTATTTTGGACTGGTTGTGAAGGTCCAGATTCTTGAGAAGAACAAGTCTGAACTGCCCCTACACAACGAACACGCCCTGTAACCCCCTTGTCCCGGCCTGGACGTCTGACCGGTCCGAGTAGGCTACACAGGGAAAGCCGATGTGAAACCTGTTAAGGTCCCACCTCGGTTAGCAACCCTTAGAAAATTTCTTTTAACTTTATCTTGTCTATAGGCATTATTGTGTCCTATGTAGATCATGACAGCGGAAACACAACAATATAAAAACAACCATCCAAAACAACACTTTAAAACAACCCATTTTCCTTTTTAAGAAGGTCGTATCGGAACGCCCTTAAGGTGTTTCGAAACGCCATGACTTGGTCAACTAGCCAAGTCAACCCGATGAGACCGTTTCGAAACAGGGGTGGACCATATCGAAACGAGGTCAACGGTCAACTTCTCGTGGTCAACGATACGAAGACCGTTCCGAAACACTAAGGCCCGTTTCGATACATCAATTTATCGTCAAATTCTCAGATATCCAGTGGCAAAATCGTATCGAAACGTTCCTTAGGTGTATCGTAACGCCTGGCCAAAAACAAAGGGGGCCGTATCGGAACGGGGTCGACCGTTTCGAAACGCCCTCTGTCTGCAGATTGGTTTTAACTGGTTTTAAGGCACAAGGATGCCTCAAAACCCCACTAAAGCCTCTCACAACACACATACAACATCACTAAGGCAGACCAAACATAACAAGCATGCTTACACACATCAAACATATCAAGACCATGCATTGAAGGAATCAACAACTTAAGAATCATACATCCAAACATAAAATTAAAGATAACATGCTTCAACAAGGCCCACACTTAGGCATTCAAGATAGACAATTTAAACATGACTTACAAATCAAACATGGCATCCAAAAGCCAGAACAACATTAGCATATAAAGGAGTCTAACATGCTCATAGCAAACCAACATCAACATACAACAAAACATTCACATCAACAACACCTAACCCATTGCTTGACTATTAAAATCTACAATTTAAAGATCATACTTGAGCTAACCAAAAGCAACACTTGGAGACCTTTTCTTGCCCTTGCCACCCACAAGCTACTGATCTGCATTGTCGAACAAAAAGGAGCGTAAGCATAAAAGCTTAGTGAGGGTAAGCTCATAAAACAAACCTTCGGCAATGCAGGGTCTAAGCACGAGCAACTACCATGATGGAATGCATGATCTTACCTCCGTTCCACATGAGCCAAAATATACATGATGCATGAACATATAATCATCACTATGCCATGATCAACAATTCATAAGCCCAACACACAAAGATACATATATCAATGTATTATTAACAACATATCTCAATCTATATTGGAAATCACATTTCATATCGTATTGGCACCTAGCTATGACTCGAATACGCGAATAACAAGTTGGAACGCATTTCCAACACAACCATTACCTTTGGTGGGATTACACTCATCACCGGTTCTCGCAGAGGGGATTCCACTCATCCTCACGCCCCGTCGATGGGATTCCACTCATTACCGACTATATATAAAGATTTCCGGGCAAACCCGTACTCCTCCTTGGTGCCTTAACGCCACCAAGGCCACGCGCGAATTTAACTCTCGCGTGCACACTAACATCCTAATGATCGATCATTGTACCCAAGCATACTAGTGCCAATATTAAACACAATTCAAAGCCAAGTTCACTCTCAAAAATCTCATTTTCGTACTTCCACATAGACCAATCAAAAATCAGCAATGTAGTCATCCAAAGCACTCTTAAACATGCTCAAAACACTACCCAAACATAGTATAACCATCAGCCAATGATTTCCAACATCAAGCACACCCAAAACCAACCTTTAAACCCTTCAAAAACCCCATTAAAACCCAAATTCGGGAATCAACATAAAACCATGTAAAAATCAACTATGTTGGACCTCAAGGTTCCCAAACAACATATCTAACATTATTAAATCAATAGCTTTGATAAAAACTCATAAAGCTCCATCCTTTAACCAAAACTTTCAAAAACCTAAATTACAAAATACCTAGTTTTAGTGAAATCTAAAGATACCAAAATGAAGAGGATATCAAGGCCAAGTCAAAACTATATTTACCTTTCAAAAAGCTCTAAGGATGAAGGTGAAAGGGGATGAAAAAGTGAGATGAATAGAAGCTCTCTTCCTTGTCGTTCAAATGGTGAAAAATGGGGGAAGGAAGATGACAAATTGTGTTTTAAACCAAAAATGGGGTTTTTAATTTGGAAGACCATTTTATTACAAAAATGCCATTAATGAATGACTAAAGCTATCATCCCCTAAAATCCATGGATTTTGGACTTAGGAGATAGGCCCAACATAACTTTAATTATTTTGAAATCACGAAGCCCATTAGAAATATATATTATTATTTTAATTATAAACCCGAAATAATATTTTAATATTATTTCCATCCGACCCCCAAACCCGGGTGTTACAACTCTCCCCCACTTAAGGAAATTTCATCCCAGAAATTTATCGGACAGGAAGAGTCACCGAAACTGCTCTTCCATACTTCCCTTTTCTTCTCACCACAACATTTTAACCAACCGATAGACCTACCACGCAACAATAGATATCTGATGCTAAGATCTCAACGGTTCCTTCAAGGCATGTCAATTTAAAACTCAACTCAATCTCTTCAACAACATAACGTAGGACAAATCTGACTCACACTTCCGAATCATAGACGCATGGAACACATCACAAACCCCTTTCTAACTCTGGTGGTAACCGTAACGGATAAACAACAGAACTAGCCCGATTCACAGTCTCATACAGCACTGTTTGAAAACTTGACCGATAACTTTCTCTAACTGACCATCTAACTTCATCAGGTAACCAAACACTATGCAGACGTCTTCAAAAATCTAGTTGAAATCTCGAATCTCTATCGGCCACTATCAAATTCAAGACACTGTACAACTCACACTCCTGCTAAGGCACGACTCCACCATCTTACACAAAGCACAAGTAACGTGAACATGTATAAAATGAGCACACTCGATGCAACTATCAGTGCTTACTCAGCTAAATTCTGACGGAGGAAATCAAGGCGAACCAGACACAAGATCCCTCAAATCTATTACCCACTCTCATTAAGAATCTTCCACGGACGTAACAAACTAGAAGAAAACTGACGCTCGGTCTTGACACGCTGGCAAACTATACACTTACTCTCATACTGAACCACATCATCCATCGACTCAATCCAGAGGTACTCATCTTCAACCCACAATACATCTTCATACTACTCAGATGCAAATACAAATGAACTGCCGTGTGCTTCGGCCAAAACAATACGTCTCAGAACCCTATGTCAATCGGTACAACTATTCTGTCTCTGAAATGCAAAACTCTATCATCTCTAATACTGTATTCTGAAGGTCTTTCTTCCGCTATGTCTTGCACATGAGGTGCCAAGAACCTGTCTTGCAACTATTTCTCTTCAAGTATTCTGACGCAATGTAGGTTTAACCCAAAACTCGGCCACAAAACCACTATCATTCAATAAACTGAATCCAGCAAACATAGCTCACAACTCAACTACTAATCTAACAACAAATATAACTCAGAACATCGGTTACTACGTTGACTCTCTTCGGATAGTGCTCAATCTTGAGATCACGGTCTTCAAGTAGCTCTAACAACTCATGCTGTTCAAGTTTCAACCCTTCCTAAGTCATCAAATATTTCAAGCTCTGATGATAAGCGTATACTGTGCATTTCTTACTATACATGCTTTGTCTCTAAGTCTTCGAAGCAAATTTAATTGTAATTAATTCTATGTCTAGTGTCGGATAATTCTTTTCAGGGTCTTTCAGCTATCTCAAGGAATAGGCCACAATCTTCTGTCTTGCATAAGCACACAACCTAACCCTACATATAACGCATCACTATGGTTCACAAAAACTTTCTCTGATATAGGCTGGATCAAGGTCGAAGCTTTCATCGAAGTTTCTTTCGGTTTCTCAAGGGCTCATTGTCTCGCATCTAACCACACAAACTGAAAATTCTTCCGTAGCAATCTGACAATGGAGCAGCTATCTTCAAAAGATCCTCTACAAACCCCTAATAGTAACATCGCTAGACCTAGGAACTATAGATACATGTCACAGTCTTCAGTTTCGTCAAACTCACGTCTTCTTTTGCCTACTTGGGATTTACTCTAATACACTCGGCTGATCTACATGTCCTAGGAAAACATCTTTCTTGACTCGGAGTTCATGTTTGCTCGACTTGGCATACAACTGATTCTCTAATAGGATCTACAACACTAACTCCAAAGCTTGTCATGGCCTTCTTCGGTACGTGAATATACCCATATATCATCTATGAGAACTACTACAAACTGATCAAGAAACTCAGGAAATATTCTGCTCAACATCTCTAAAAAAGTAACTAACAGACTAGTCAAGCAAAACAACATAATCTCAGAACTCAAGGTGACCATATCTTGCCCCGAAAGCTGTCTTCGGTACATCAACTTCTCTCACTTTCAACTGGTAGTAAACGGATCTCAAATTAATCTTTGAAAGGACTGGAGCACACCCTAACTGATCAACAAATCACTGATGCTCGGAAATGGATACTAATTATTCATGTCAATTGTTTCAACTGTTTGTAATTTAAACACATTCTCGTATTGTCATTCTTTCTTCTTCACAAATTACACTGTCGTACTCTAAGATGATGTACTAGGCCTAATGAATCTAAGGTCTAACAAATCTCGTAGTTGATTCTTCAACACTCTCAATTCTTTCGGGAACCATAAAAATACAGAGCAAAGAAAACATGAGCAAACTCGGAGGTGGTATCAATAACAAACTCTTCTTCTCAATCAAGAGACAAACCGGACAATTCTTCCAAACACCTTTAGGATAAACACAAACTATTCTAACATTCTGCGGTCTAATCCTCATTCGAAAATCGAATCCATCGCATTTGCTAGGCAAGCCACTACAGTCTCACAAAAATCTGCAACTTCAAGGCAACTCTCTCTTTGTCTCAACGTATACCCTAACTCTGTGTTCTACAAGTCAAACCATGACCAAAGGTACATCGAAACCGTAAAAAGACAATTACTGGAAACACGTAACTCTGAACTATAAAAAAAAACATCTTCCGTACAACTTTCTGACCACCACTATCTCCCAAAAGGACTAGTCACATGCGTTCCTACGTCTAAGATCTCAACAGGTATATCAAATTTCTTTGCATGCTCACACAAAAGGACGAATCCGCAGAAATTGCGACTTCACATGTACACAGCTGATAGTTTTCGGCTTTCTTGTTTTCAGGCTGACCTTTCAACATAACCTAACTCTTCAAGGCCGTTCCTAGAGTATCTCGAAACTTCAAAATTCAGTTCTGATCACACACAAACAATCATGCTTGAACTTGTTCTATAACATCGGTCCCGACGACTCAAAATATCCCACCACTAAACATTCTGGAGTCAAACTCAAGACTTCCTTCTCAGCTCTACTATATCAGAAGTGACTTCATCTCTCCCTCTTGCTGGAAGACAACTCAGACGCACACTGGCCCAATCGCACAATTCGATTCCCACTCACGGATACTGATCGGCTGTCTTGTATTAAAACCATAGGCTGAATCCCAACGATCACCAACTGACATTTCTAAATTTCAGATTACTCACACGAGACCCTTACCCTGTTCTCACCAAAAGAACTAAGATACTCATACCTACTGTTGCGTGTAAAAGTGTCTATCGCAATGTAGTGCAAGTGTACACGACATAAGTAGTAAAGTGATACGGAAGTATCGGATATCGTCTCCACAGGGACTGAGCTAATAGCTTCACCTTGGATTACTGCACGAGATGAAAAAGAATAGTTTAAATTGTTGTCACGAAAATAATAAAGAGAACTGGAATTTAAGATTAAAGTAATCAAGATAGAGAGAATAGGCCGGTATTGATTTGCTCAGTAGTGTAGGTGTTGCGAAGTCTAGGAAACTTTGTTCTGTCGTAGCGCCTGCTGCGGCAGCACCTGTCGCGGCAGCAGTCCGTTGGTTATCGCGGCAGCGATTACTCAACTCCGTACTTCAAGCTTGGCAAGAATCCCTGCTGTGCCTTGGTCTATCCCTAGGTCCAAGTCTGTCGATGAACACGTCTTTGGTGATACCTCCCGGCGTGAATCGAAGGATGAACACCGATGTTGTTGAATTCTTCCTTAGCCACTTAACCTCGTCCTATCCCTAGGTCCGAGATAGTTCAACTATAAACTAGAGAACCCGTACTTATTACTTTCGTATACTTAACTCTCTCGATATTAAGTAAATGAATAATGTCACAATGCTCTCCCGATACTCTTACAAGATGTTAAAACCAGAATAAGAGAACTTGAAGTAATTTTATTGAACAAAGAAAATCCTAAAACAATGCAATCCTTGCAACTACTTTACAAAGCAACCCTTAGCCCTAGGGGAAGTTTAGAACATGGTGAAGAAGGGAAAACAACTAGGGTTTTGGGAAGAAAGCTAGAGAATGGTGATGTCCTCTCCTAGGTCGAATTACATGCCTTTATATAGGGCTTGGGTTCAAGTTTTCTAATGTGGCAAGAATACAAATTTAAATTAAAGTACAACTCTAATAAAGACTAAATCTTCAGAGCATCAGTCTTTAATTCGTCCTTGCTTCTTGCTTGAGATTTCTTCCTTGAACATTGGGCTTGGCCTTCATTCTGATCTAGGGATCAGAAAAATATAAGGGTACTCCACGACAGATGGGCTTGATTTTCTCTTTCTGTCGAGGTCCACTTCACTTTCTTCCCTTCACTGTCGCTGTCGTCATTGGCTGCCACGGCAGCGGCCATGGCAGCATCGTCCTTCACGTCTGCATATCCAATCCCAGCTCTGCTTCTCTACTGCCCTCCATCTGCTACAACAGCTACCTGCAAAAGCAACCAATTTCAGTAGAAACTGTGCCATTTAATATATTTGTGATGCAAAACTGAAATCTAACCTAAATGCAATGAATTATGCTTGAATGCAGCAGAAATATGGGTTAAATAGGGGGTAAAATATAGAACTTTTACACACTCAACACCTACCTCTAACCCTTCACCGGATATATTTAAACTTTGCATGCTTGCTAACAACATACGGAAGCACGGATTCAGAATCAATCAGAAGGGACAACTCAAAACTGTACCAAGGGCTTATCTACTATAACATCGATACTACTCTGAAACTCACTCACAAGTATTCACTTCTTTTACCCACTATTACCAGAATCAGTCACATCGTCCCCTAACAACCGGAGCCATCCCACCTACACACGGGCTCGAACAAACAAATTGTACCTCAACTCCGGTACAACTATGCTCCCCTAAATATAGCAAAGAACTTCCTCAACATCATCCACATTTTCAGAAACCACAACTTCTACTTACCGGTTCACGGCCCATGCCTTGGCCTCAAACTTACCAAAAAGCAATAAATCAACAACAACAACAAATTAACATGCAAACTGGGTTAGCAAAGGAAAGGGCCCAAGTGGCTCAAGTATGATTCCCTCACTTAAAAATCTCTTCTTCCGATGTAATAGAAGCAATGAGACTCTACTCAACATGCTTCAAGCAACACACACGCACGATCAAACAACATACACCAAGCATACTTGGTAAACAAGCAAACATGCTTACATGGCAAGCAAACACCGTACCATTACAACGCAAAAACTTAACTTACCTCACTTACCTGCCCAAGGTCTCGGAAACCTTAGGCTCTGATACCAACAAATGTAACCCCCTCGTCCCGGCCTGGACGTTTGACCGGTCCGAGTAGGCTACACGGGGAAAACCAATGTGAAACCCATTAAGGTCCCACCTCGGTTAGCAACCCTTATAAAATTTCTTTTAACTTTATCTTGTCTATAGGCATTATTGTGTCCTATGTGGAGCATGACAGCGGAAACTCAACAATATAAAAACAACCATCCAAAACAACACTTTAAAACAACCCATTTTTCCTTTTTAAGCAGGTCGTATCGGAACGCCCTTAAGGTGTTTCTAAACGCCATGACTTGGTCAACTGGCCAAGTCAACCCGATGAGACCGTTTCGAAACAGGGGTGGACCGTATCGAAATGAGGTCAACGGTCAACTTCTCGTGGTGAACGATACGTAGACCGTTCCGAAACGCTAAGGCCCATTTCGATACATTAATTTATCGTCAAATTCTCAGATTTCCAGTGGCAAAATCGTATCGAAACGTTCCTTAGGCGTATTGAAACGCCTGGCCAAAAACAAAGGGGGCCGTATCGGAACGGGGTCGACCGTTTTGAAACGCCCTTTGTCTGCAGATTGGGTTTCAGGCACAAGGATGCCCCAAAACCCTAGTAAAGCCTCTCACAACACATATACAACATCACTAAGGCAGACCAAACATAACAAGCATGCTTACACACATCAAACATATCAAGACCATGCATTGTAGGAATCAACAACTTAAGAATCATACATCCAAACATAAAATTAAAGATAACATGCTTCAACAAGGCCCACACTTAGGCATTCAAGATAGACAATTTAAACATGACTTACAAATCAAACATGGCATCCAAAAGCCAGAACAACATTAGCATATAAAGGAGTCTAACATGCTCCTAGCAAACCAACATCAACATACAACAAAACATTCACATCAACAACACCTAACCCATTGCTTGACTACTACAATATACAATTTAAAGATCATACTTGAGCTAACCAAAAGCAACACTTGGAGACCTTTCCTTGCCCTTGCCACCCACAAGCTACTGATCTGCATTGTCGAACAAAAAGGAGCGTAAGCATAAAAGCTTAGTGAGGGTAAGCTCATAAAAAAAACCTTCGACAATGCAGGGTCCAAGCACGAGCAACTACCATGATGGAATGCATGATCTTACCTCCGTTCCACATGAGCCAAAATATACATGATGCATGAACATATAATCATCACTATGCCATGATCAACAATTCATAAGCCCAACACACAAAGATACATATATCAATGTATTATTAACAACATATCTCAATCTATATTGGAAATCACATTTCATATCATATTGGCACCTAGCTATGACTCGAATACGTGAATAACAAGTTGGAACGCATTTCCAACACAATCATTACCTTCGGTGGGATTACACTTATCACCGATTCTCGTGGAAGAGATTCCACTCATCCTCACGCCCCCATCGATGGGATTCCACTCATTACCGACTATATATAAAGATTTCCGGGAAAACCCGTACTCCTCCTTGGTTCCTTAACGCCACCAAGGCCACGCGCGAATTTAACTCTCGTGTGCACACTAACATCCTAATGAGGAGCATTGTACCCAAGCATACTAGTTCCAATATTAAACACAATTCAAAGCCAAGTTCACTCTCAAAAATCTCATTTTCGTACTTCCACATAGACCCATCAAAAATCAGAAATGTAGTCATCCAAAGCACTCCTAAACATGCTCAAAACACTACCCAAACATTGTATAACCATCAGCCAATGATTTCCAACATCAAGCACACCCAAAACCAACCTTTAAACCCTTCAAAAACCCCATTAAAACCCAAATTCGGGAATCAACATAAAACCATGTAAAAATCAACTATGTTGGACCTCAAGGTTCCCAAACAACATATCTAACATTATTAAATCAATAGCTTTGATAAAAACTCATAAAGCTCCATCCTTTAACCAAAACTTTCAAAAACCTAAATTACAAAATACCTAGTTTTAGTGAAATCTAAAGATACCAAAATGGAGAGGATAGCAAGGCCAAGTCAAAACTATATTTACCTTTCAAAAAGCTCTAAGGATGAAGGTGAAAGGGGATGAAAAAGTGAGATGAAGAGAAGCTCTCTTCCTTGTCGTTCAAATGGTGAAAAATGGGGGAAGGAAGATGATAAATTGTGTTTTAAACCAAAAATGGGGGTTTTTTAATTTGGAAGACTATTTTATTACAAAAATGCCATTAATGAATGGCTAAAGCTATCATCCCCTAAATTCCATGGATTTTGGACTTAGGAGATAGGCCCAACATAACTTTAATTATTTTGAAATCACGAAACCCATTAGAAATATATATTATTATTTTAATTATAAACCCGAAATGATATTTTAATATTATTTCCATCCGACCCCCAAACCCGGGTGTTACACGCCTCTTCTTTCTGGTCCTTTAACTTTAGCAAACACATCATTTGACCACGACGTAGCTTGTGATAAATTCTCAGAAGAAGTGCCTTCATTTATCTTTTCTTGTATACATTCCTAAAAATATAAACAGGTTAAACATATAATATCATAACTATATTATATTTTTCAAAGCACGTATACAAAACTTAATAATAATAAATTACCACAACAACTGCGGCTGCAGAATTCACGATACTTCCATCTTTGCGTGTACGGGATCGAACATAGACATCAGCGCGTGATGGTGGGATTCCACTAGATTCTACAGTCTAACGTTAAGAAAACAACATGAGATATTAGAAACAATTGATATCATTAGAATCCAAGATGATAATAAAGAAAATTACCCGTACCATGTCTTCAACAATCTTAGGGAAAGATCTTGTCCCTGTGCAATGTGGTTCATCTAGCTTTGACCTATTTGCTCTATTTGTGGCACTTTGTTCCTATTCGAATTATAGGTAGTAAATTGTTAATAAAAATGAAAATATTAAAGTTATAGAAATTATACAATTGTAGCATTTTACCATCGACTTTGAGGACAACCAATATTCAACAAGTGTCTTCAATTGGTCCTTATTCACTCGTGAATCCTTTCAATTTCTGACCATTTGGTCCACAGTTTGGTTCTCATCAAATATTTGAGATTTCAATTCATTTTTCCACTGCCTCCATTTGGTATTCATATATGAAAGAACCCATTTCTTAACATGTTTCAATGTGGCTTCATCAATGACTTCTTCTGAATCAAATAATTGAAATTGAAATTTTAACTACATTAACAAAATAAGAAATGAGTGTCACTGTTTCATCCAACCTATACATCAATAAGGATTATCAACAGTAAAGTGGTTATCAATTATAAACTATTAGAAAGAAGTCTACAGTATTGACATTAAAATGTCATAGTATGCCAGACGGATCAATCATGCTTTATAAGAGATTAAAAACTCTCCATTTCGTGAACTTAAACATTGTATACCCAAGAATAACCTTTTTTCACCAAAAATCAAAACTAACACCAAAAACCTACATTAATCATTCATAACCCATATTAAACCAATTATATTTGAAAAAACATATCATACTCGACACTATCTCAGTTCCACCAAAAGTCATGCATCACTAAATATGTATAAGGTGCAACCCTATAAAACAAGTATACAATTAGTGTACAGACCTCGATCGTGGACAACATTTCTTCTTTCTTACTGTTCGGTATCTTATGCCAATTCAAATGACTAATTGGCGCAAATTCAACCTTTCGCACCATTGTTTCAATAAATCGACTTAAACAAGTTGATTCTTCACCCACATGTTGATATAAACTGTTAAATTTGACATTAACGCGTTTTCCCTCTGGTAGCTCCCAAATATCCGGCATAAGTGTGGCTCCTCGAACTTTCTTACGATTAGTGTTCTCTATAAGAAAAAAATGTATACTTATAAATGCTATTCAAACAAATAATTGTATTTGAACTTTTGATTTAAGGCGAGTATATCATACGTGATGAGAGTTGTAATGGTTCTCCACTTACTCCTCGAACATCTTCAGATTGTTGCGCTTGAGATTGTTTCGAATGTTGCGCAGATGTTGCTTGTTGTTCTTCACCTTCAGAATGAGATTCAGAGTTTCTGATTGTTGATTGTTAAGACGTCTTTATTTTGTCATATTGTTCAAAGTCCTGCACAATTCAATTGTAAAACATGAGTAAACCCATATTCATAAAGATAAATTGGAGTGACAACAACTAAATAACACAATTAAATAACACCCATTGAATAACACATATTTATATTAACTCAATAACACCTATATTCATTCATAAATATAAGTAAACTCATATTCATAAAGACAATATCATCACAATAAAGAAAACACAATAGTAAGTACACAAGATGCATATTTCAAATTCAGAATTCGTACAAAAGATGACATCTAATCCATTAGTCCATAATTACAACAGAACAAGTACAAAAAATGTCATATAAGTCTAAAATACATCTTCTCCATTTTCTTCATTAACTGGATCTTCCTCTATATTTTCATTTTTCATATCTGTAGTAACATCCAATCCAGTAGCACCAACATCATTCCTAATCCAACTTGAGGCACTAGTGTCGATAGAATCATCCAAAACCAATTGTTCTAGTGCCTCATCTTTGTCAAAGGATGACGCACCACCCATATCGAATACATCTCTAAGTTTAGCATGTTTGACGATTTTCCAACCGGGTTGTGTTTCATCCTTAACGAAGTAAACTTTCTTAACTTGTGATTCTAACACAAATGATTCATCATCCAAATTGTTCCCTCTATATGCCAAATGCGAGAAATTCACAAGTGTAAAACCAAATTTATCCTTTTTTGCAACCAATGTTGATATCAACCCAATCACATTTGAACAATACAACTCTAAAACAACCTGAATAACTCAATTCAACAATATCTTTCAAAACCCCATAATAGTTAACTTCTCCTTCAACTGGTTGCTTGTCTCTTGCAGTTGCATAACTCCATGTCTTACTCGTAACAACAACTCCACTATTTTGAGTTTTCAAGTTTTTCTCTTCTTGTTGTATGAAACCTAAAACCATTTATCATGTAGCCACTGTATCTCTTAACAACTTTAGTTGGACCTCGAGCAAGCCACTTAACTACATTGACGACACTTGAAGGTACTTGTTGATCCAAGAGTGCAACACATGTAACATTTGAAGTGTCAATATTAACTGTTTAAATAATATCATATAAGTTTCACATCTGAAATTTTCTATACTTACATGATCATGAAACCATGTATGAAAAATTTCACTTTGCAACTTCTGCATCTCAAATGGTGAAAAACATTTCCTTCGATTACGTCTCCTAATCTCTTGTTCTTGTTTCCTAAAAAACATAATAATTATAATCCGTGTGGAGTCAAATCTATATTGAATTTAAAGAAACTCACTTTATAAATGGAGAAACTTCATCTGAATTGAATATCACATATCGATGTGCTTGCACTAAGCTTTGTTCGTCAAGCACAAGTCTTGAAACCTTTTTACGCTTCTTCACATGAAAAGCAAGTTGTTTTTTCCTTCCTAATGGCCTTCCAATAGTAGAAAAGATTGTGAATTCAGAACCAAGATCTTAATTTTCACCATCATTATTACGACTAATTCGATTGAATACAATCTCAACTTCCTCTAAATATCGAGAGCAAAAGGTCAAACACTCATGTGATAAGTAACCTTCTGCGATAGATCCTTCCGGATGAGCTCTAGTGCGTACAAAAAACTTTAGCACAGAAAGATACCTATTTTATTAAAAGAAAAAAATATTAAAACATTAGTAAACACCTTACTAATTATATTTTTATTTTCACTAGCACCAATATATTCTTAAATTGTACTTTTCAACTGGATACATCCACCGATAAATGACTGAACTGGCAATTTTAGCTTCATTTGCTAGATGAATTAATAAGTGCATCATGCTTGTGAAGAATGATGGAGGAAAAATCTTTTCAAGCTCACATAAAAATGATGCAACTCTTAACTCAAGGCTATCAAGTTCACTTTCTTCAAGGACCTTAGAGGAAAGATCTTTAAAAAAATTGCACACTTCAATAAGAACTATGCAAACCTTTTCAGGCAAAGTTCCCCGAATGGCTATAGAAAGAAACTCTTGCATTAGGAGATGACAGTCATAACTTTTGAGCCCAAGTAGTTTCCGATGTTTAAGGTGCACACAACGTGAGACGTTGGAAGAATATTCATCAAGAGTTTTCATTTTCTTGAGAACTTTTAGGAAAATATTTTTTTCACTCAATGTCATTTGATAAGAAGCTTGAGGCAAGTACAAAGTGCTACGGCAATCCGAGTTTGTGGATGAAGAACACTCCTTATACCCATTTCGACAAGGTCTAATCGTGATTTATAGGTGTCTTTATTCTTCCCCTCTTGTCCAATCAATGTACCAAGAATATTATCACAAATGTTCTTCTCTATATGCATCACATCAAGATTGTGGCGCAATAGTTGATGCTCTCAATATGGTAAAGAAAAGAAAATAGATTTTTTCTTCCAAGGCCCATCTCCGGTTTCATTTGAAGCTTCTAATTGCCTCAATACATCGCTACCAGTGGGTGGTGAAGGAGCACTTCTATGTTCTTCAGTACCATCAAAAGAATGTTTGTTGGTTCGAAACCTGTGATCAGGATGTAACCACCTACGATGACACATATAGCAATACTTTCGACTATGCTTCAACCACTTCGAAGCAGTATTATACTCATAACAAGGACAAGCATACTCTCCTCTATTACTCCATCCAGATAAGTTGGCATATGCTGGGAAGTCATTTATAGTCCACATCAATGCTGCACGAAGTTGAAATGTTTGATTCGTTGCAGCATCAAAAGTTTCAACACCAACTTCCCATAGCTCATGTAATTCTGCAACTAAAGGTTGCATGTATACATCTATATTAATTCCTGGACCTTTTGGACCAGAAATGAGCAAAGAGAGTATAAAATTAGATTGCTTCATACATATCTACGGTGGCAAATTATAAGGTACCACGATAATAGGTCAAGTATTGTGTGTCACACTCAGAGTTCTAAATGTAGGGATGACAATGGATCGGATTGTATAAAATCCAAGTCCGAATCCATCACAATCGGACTCGGATATTTTTTCGGATTTGGATTCAGATTTTTTTCAAACGGATTTGGATCAGATTATTTTTGGATTGGATTTTTTCGGATCGGATTCAGATTTTTTTCAATCGCATTTAGATCAGAGTTTTTGGATTTGGATTAAATTGTCATCCCTAGTCTTGACCCAGCGAATTTTAGCGTTTTTAGGGTATATTTTGTTTTGGCCCTCTAATATTTTTTTTATTGCAATTTAGTCTATAATTTTGTATATTTAATTTCTTACGCATTTAATTTATGCTATTTAATTCTACACTTGTTCATTTTTATCCCTTATTTGTTGACTACATTTATTTTTTTGTCTTTATTGTTTATGCTTTTAATTTACTTTCTATTTTAATTCATAATTTTAGCATAATATATCATAACTTTATCTATCGATTGCACATTACTTACTATTTCATTCACTAACTTCCTTAATTTTTAGTAATTCATTGATATTTACATTTATTTGTTTCTCCATTGTATTTATTTTATTGTTTGTTTATCTATGACTTGATCTTGCATTTATTTTTTTTATATTTATTTATACATGCATGGTATAAATAGATATATTACACTATATTAAGGTTAAATAATATAGATAAATCATAATAAAAATTATTATTATTTAACTTACATTCTTAAGACATTTATATTTTTATTATCACTTAAAGTTAATTTTGTTTTTACCATTATTCCAAATTACCTAATATATACATTTATGTTCTCGTTTAAAAAATATATGTAGTTATGTTTCTTTTAATGTATTTAGTTTAACTTTTTACTTTATTTATGTTGTTTTCTTGTTATAATGTAAATATTATACATGATATTTTATTTTAAGGAATTAAAAGTCCTAAATGTTTTGATTCGGACTCAGATATGGATCAGATGCGTCAGATTCGGATCGAACATAGATTTGGATCAGATTCGGATCTTGGCATGATCCATATCCAACCCATCTCCTATTAGGACTTAGATATTTTCCTCGGATTCGGATTTTTTTCAATCGAATATGGATCGGATAAATTCCTTCAGATTCAGATCAAATTGCCATCCCTATCTAAATAGATTAAAACCATCAGAAGCCAATCCTAAACGGATGTTACGAGGATTAGAAGAAAATTCAGGGTACCGAAAATTAAATGATTTCTAAGCCAATGAATCCGCCAGATGCCTCATACGCCCATCGTTCTTACGTCTATCTTCATGCCAAGTCATCAAAGGAGCAATATTTGAAGACATAAATAATCTTTGCAACCTTGGAATGAGAGGAAACAAACGCAAGATCTTTGCAACTTATTTCTTTTTTCCTGAAGAAGTGTCAACATCCTCATCTTCGACACCATTTGAAGTTTCTTTCCATCGAGAGGCTCCACATTTCAAACAAATCTCTCTATTTTCGTTTTCCTTCCAAAACAACATATAATCATTTGGGCAAGCATGAATCTTTTTATATCCTAAACCCAATTCACGAATATCTTTTTCATTTCATGATAAGACCCTGACAAAGTATCATCATCGGGTAATGCAAGTTTCAACAACTCCAGTAAGAAATTGAAAGACTTATTTGTCTACCCATTAAAACATTTAATGTGGAACAAATAAATGATAAAGGACAACTTTGAATTTTTTTTTACAATTTGGATAAAGTGGCACCTCTGCATCTTTAAGTAAATAAAAAAAAATTGTCTTATAGAAGTCTATGATTGTGATCTCCAAGCCTTGTACTTACATATCCCGAATGATAGTTATGTTCAACATTATTCACAACTCAGTCTGCCATCATATCATGCAAGAGGTTATGAACATCATGTTCAAACTCTCTTTCTTCTACATTAGTTGGAATTGGTGGTGTAGATCCGTCACATTACTCCCCATGAAAAATCTAACGAACGTAACCCTTGAGAAAGCCATCACATATTAAGTGATCAAATGCACCTCTTCTAGATACTCTGTAAGTGTTTACACAATTCACACAAGGACACCAAATTTTTCCATCTTCAGTTCTCTCAAAGGAAAAGTTCAAAAAACTAGTAACCCCTCTAATGTATTCTTTACTTGCCGTTGATCTAAGATTGATCCACGTCTTATCCATCAATGATACCTGTATTACCAATGAACTAATGACATTTTAAATTTTATTTATTTTTGCAGTGATTTCAAACTATCTACTGTCCATCACGTGTAGTTCTTAGTCTTACAATAAATTATTTGAGGTTATATAATATTTAGACATTTTAAATTTGATTTTAGATTCACACAAACATAACATAGCTTAATATAGTATATTAAAGTAAACAAAAATATGAGTCAAAACTCTAATAGTTTATGCACCCAACAAAATATTACATATTATAATATAACTGCTTAATCTTAGTCTTAGAGTAAATTATTTGAAGTTATATTGTATTTAGACATTTTAAATTTCATCTTAAATTCACATAAATATAGCATAGCTTAATCTAATTTTTTTAAACTAAAAGAAAATGGGAAGGAACATATAACATATATAGCAATAGAAACAGATGAGAGCACGCAATTTGCAAGCCTTAGAACATTATAAGACTATAATAAATAAATAAATAAAATGATCGGCTTACTCACCTTGTAACAGAATCTGAAATGACATTAAATGCTCCACCCCCTAGAGTTTCCCAACACTAAACACCTGCAACAAAAAATTAAAAGTTCATTTTTGAGAATAAAAATAGATAATCCATTCTAGTAATCTAGAATAATTAACTTCCAAGACAATTTATTCCAGCCTCATGTCCGAAATTAAAAAGGTTCTCATCTTTTAACCATATTTACCCGATGGCAAAACAATAGCCCATAAGTTTTAATGAGTTTCCAACTCTTATATATATATGTATTATAACAATATATATATATATATATGTGTATTATAAAGTGTTTTTACTTAATTTCTTATCTCAATTCCTAGCTTGGTAATCAAGTCTTGCATATTTCAATGATCAAACATTGCATTAATTAAATAAATAACGAACTCGAGATAGCTCAAGTGTAACCCCCTCGTCCCGGTCCGGGCGTCCGATCGATCCGAGCGAACTACACGGGGATAACCGAGGCGAAACCCATTAAAGCTCCACTTCGGTTACCGACCCTAGAAAACTTTTTCATTTATTATTATCTTATCTAGATGCTTTAATATATCCTATGTGGATCAACGACAGCGGAAACAAGGCTCACGGGAAGCCTAACAACAACAGGGCCTAAGCCCAACTCATGAGACCCTTTAGAGATGTCGAAAAGCCCATTTCCAGGCCTGTGTTTCGAAACAGGCACTGCCCGTTTCGGAACACGGGCTCCAATTTAAAAAGCCAGACACCCGTACTGAAATGCATCCACCCCGTTTCAGAACAGGGTCCCAGTTTGCCTAAGCGTTTCGATACCCGTTTCAGAACAGGCAATCACAGTAGCCAAAGTGTTTCGAGACTCGTATCGGAACAGGGGCTCACAGTAGCCAAATTGTACCGAAACGCGTTCCGATACGGGGGGCCCTGGAACCACACCCGTTCCGAAACAACACAACCCGTTTCGAAACACTTGCAGTCTGTGAGTTCCGAAAATCAGTTTTAAACATCTCTAAATGATCCCAAACGCCCTTAAAGACCCCAAGAAGCATACACATCATACAAACACACTCTAGAGGCATGCACCCTATTGCAAACATACTCAAAACACATAAGGATACAAGATAAGGGCATCCATATAAAAGATCACACATGGCATCCAAAAGCCAAATCAACATAACATAACAATGAGTCTAACATGCTCCTAACAAACCAATATCAACATACTTCAAAAGCTCAAAGCAACTAATACATGTCCCATTGCTTGACCATTACATCATATAACATAAAATCCATACTTGAAAGATTCAAAAGCCCAACTAGCACACTTGGAAGCCCCTTTTTGCAATAGCAACCCACGAACTACGGATCTGCATTGTCGAAAAAAAGAGAGCGTAAGCATAAAGCTTAGTGAGAGTAGGCTCATTAAAAACAAAACCTCGACAATGCAGGGTCCAAGCACGAGCACAACCAAGGTAGAATGCATGATCTTACCTTCGATCCACATGAGCCAAAATGTCAATGATGCATGAACATAAACTCATAATATGCCATGCTCAACAAGTCCAACCACATCATATGTAAACACATTTAATAATCCACATTGGCAACACATCTCAAATCATAATGTCACATATATAATCTCATATTGGCACCTAGCTATGACTCAAATACGCGGATAACACGTTAGAACTCACATCCAACAGCAACCATTACCTCAAGGTGGGATTACACTCATCACCGTTCATGCGGAGGGGATTCCACTCATCCTCACGCCTCATCGATGAGATTTCACTCATCACCGATATCATAAATATAAGAAGAATTTCAAGGTGAACCCGTACTCCATCTTGATGACTACCATCACCAAGACCACGCGCGCATTTGACTCACGTGTGCACACTAAACATCCTAATGATCGATCATTTGTACCCAAGCATACTAGTGCCAATATTAAACATAATCCACAATATCATTTCATCACACTTCCGTGCTTAGCACGTACTCACCATGATCACCATCATGAACATCCGACATGCATATCACAATGCATCACAACCATGCCTCAACATACATGTATAACACATTATACATATCCACCACAACACAGATAATCATGAGGCATAATCATCAAATAGAGCACAACCAAAGTCTCTAACTAAAGCTTGGGATTAGGCTACCACTCTAATTCCAACTCTAGGTGGGTCTACCAAGCCCAACCTAGTCCACATGCTTGAACCAAAACTCGAAAACCATTTAAAAAATTTAACCACTCACCTTCACTTCCAAGCTCAACAACCAAGCAACCAAGACCTTCAAGCTTCCGGATTCACTCCCGATGCTTCACCAACACAAAGTCTTGCCTCTAAATATTTCAACACATTCAAACAACCCCAAATCAGTTCACACAATAATGTAGCAACCCGAAATACTCATCAAGCATAAACACAAGATTTTCAAGCCAAGAACAACCCCAAAAACTCTAAACCCGAGCAGCCCTCAAACTCAACCCAAAATTCTTGTTTCAAACACTTTTAACACCTCTAAAAGCTTCTAAAACAACCTTCAACCAACATACAACCAAAAGCCCTCAATCTCCAACATTAAACACACCCAAAACTCATCTTAAAACCCTTCAAAAACCCTATTAAAACCCAAATACGAAAATCTTTATAAAACACTTCAAAATTCACATATGTTGGACCTTATGGTTCGTAAACAACGTATCTAACCATAATAAATCAAAAGCTTTGATAAAGAATCATAAAGCTTCAACCTTTGACCTAAAACTTTGAAAAACCCAAATGCAAAAATGCATAGTTTTAATGAAATCTAAAGATACCAAAATGTAGAGGATGGCAAGGCCAAGTCAAAAATATATTTACCTTTCAAAAAGCTCCGAAGATGAAGTTGTAAGAGAATGGAATAGTGAAATGGAGAGAAAAGCTCTCCCTTGTCGTTGGAATGAAAATATGGAGAAGGAAGAAGATGAGCACATGTCTATTTTAACAAAAGGGGTTTTAATTTTGAAAGTTCCCTTATTTACGGTTTTGCCATTAATGAGATGACAATCTCATTAACAATTAAAATCCACGGAATTTGATTTCCATATCAATTTGAGTCCAACATATGATGTTTGCTTTGAAAATATGAAGACCGAAATAATACTTTATTATTTTAATTATAAAACTGAAACTCCAAAACATTATTTTATTATTATTTTCACCCGAACCTCAAACCCGGGTGTTACAACTCTCCCCCACTTAAGGAATTTCGTCCCCGAAATTACCTGACGGAAACAGATACGGAAACTGCTCAAGCATATAAGCTTTCCTCTCCCACGTGGCCTCTTCCACACCTCTATGTCTCCACAACACCTTGACCAACTCTATGGTCTTGCCACGCAACACCTTGCTATCAGAAGCAAGTATCTCAACTGGTTCCTCATTATAAGACAAATCAGGATTCAACTCTATCTCCTCAACAGGCATGACATGAGAAGGATCTGATCTATATCTCCTAAACATCGACACATGAAAAACATCATGGATCATCTCTAACTCAGAAGGCAATCTCAAACGATATGCTACCAACCCAATCCGCTCAACTATCTCATACGAACCAATGAACCTCGGACTCAACTTGCCTTTTCGGCCAAATCTCATTACCTTCTTCCACGGAGATACTTTCAGAAACACCTTCTCACCCACTGAGAACCCAATCTCTTTTCTCCTCAAATCTGCATAAGACTTCTGACGATCGGAAGCTGCTTTCAAACGGTCGCAAATCAACTTCACCTTCTCAGTAGTCCCCTTAAGCAAATCCGGCATAGGTAACAATCTCTGACCCGTTTCAGCCCAACAGATCGGAGTCTTACATCGTCTACCATACAAAGCCTCATAAGGAGCCATCTGTATACTAGCCTGGTAACTGTTGTTGTAAGCAAACTCAACTAAAGGCAAGTGCTTCTCCCAAGAACCCTGGAAGTCAATCACACAACAACGAAGCATATCCTCTAAAATTTGTATCACTCGCTCTGACTGTCCATCATGCTGAGGATGATAAGAAGTACTGAAATGCAAACGGCTACCTAGAGCACTATGCAAACAACCCTAGAACCTCGAAGTAAATCTCGGATCTCTATCTGAAACAATAGACTTCGGAACTCCATGAAGTCTCACAATCCCGCGAATGTACAAATTCGCCAACTTGTCTAAAGAATCTGTAGTGTTCACCGCTAAGAAGTGAGCACACTTAGTGAATCTATCAACAATTACCCAAACAGAATTCTTCTTCGAAGGAGACAACGGTAACCCTGACATAAAGTCCATAGTGATCCTCTCCCATTTCCATTCCAGAATCTTCAAAGGCTGTAACAAACCTGAAGGAACCTGATGTTCTGCCTTCACTCTCTGGCAAACCATGCAACGGCTCACATACTCGGCTACATCCTTCTTCAAACCAACCCAGAAATAATCGTTCTTTATGTCACGATACATCTTGGTACTACCCGGATACACGGAAAAAGGACTCGAATGTGCTTCAATGAAAATCATACGTCTCAACTCAACATCTTCTGGCACAACAACTCTGTCTCTGAAGCATAACACATTCTCACTACTGAAACTATACTCAGTCGGTCTACCTTCGGCTATGTCCTGAACACGAGGGACTAAAGACACATCTTGCAACTGCTTCTCCCTAATCAACTGAATCAAAGAAAGCTTCACTTGCAACTCTGTGATCAAACCACCATCACCGGATACACTCAATCTAGCAAACATAGCTCGCAACTCAACTGCAACTTTTCTGCTCAAAGCATCGGCTACTACATTTGCCTTACCCGAATGGTACTCTATGGTCAAATCATAATCTTTCAACAACTCAAGCCATCTTCTCTGTCTCAAGTTCAACTCTCTCTGTGTCATCAAATACTTCAAGCTCTTATGATCGGTATAAACTATACACTTCTCACCATACAAGTAATGACGCAAAATCTTCAACGCAAACACAACTGCGGCTAGCTCAATATCGTGAGTAGGATAGTTCTTCTCATGCACTTTCAACTGTCTTGAAGCATAGGCAACAACTCTTCTTTCTTGCATTAGGACACACCCTAAACCTGTGTAGGAAGCATCACTATAGATCACAAATTCTTTACTTGAAACTGGTTGTACCAACACTGGAGCATTCGTTAAAGATTCTTTCAATTTCTCAAAGGCCTTCTGTCTCGCATCTGACCACTCAAACTTAACTCCCTTTTGCTACAATTTAGTCAAAGGAGCAGCTACTCTAGAGAAACCATCAACAAATCTCATATAGTAACCGGCTAATCCTAGGAAACTCCTAATCTCAGTCACAGACTTAGGTTGTTTCCACTCAACAATAGCCTCAATCTTCGACGGATCAACACGGACACCTTCAGCTGAAACAACATGGCCAAGAAATACAACCTCTCGAATCCAGAACTCGCATTTACTAAGCTTGGCATACAACTGATTGCTTATCAACCTCTGTAGAACAAGTCTCAAGTGCTCATCATGCTCATCTTCGGATCTCAAGTACACAAGAATATCATCTATGAAAACAACTACAAAACGGTCTAGATAATCTCTGAAAATTATGTTCATCATATCCATGAATGTTGCAGGTGCATTCGTGAGCCCAAACGGCATCACAAGGAACTCATAGTGACCATATCTAGTCCTAAAAGCTGTTTTCGGAACATCACACTCTTTTACTTTCAACCGATAGTACCCTGACCTCAAATCTATCTTCGAGAACAATGAAGCACCTCTGAACTGATCAAACAAATCATCTATACGAGGCAACGAATACTTGTTCTTCACGGTCAACTGATTCAACTACCTGTAGTCAATACACATTCACATGCTACCATATTTCTTCTTTACAAACAACACACAAGCACCCCAAGGCGAACTACTAGGCCTAATGAAACCATGGTCTAACAACTCATGAAGCTGACTCTTCAATTCTTTCAACTCTTTCGGAGCCATACGATACGAAGCTATAGAAACTGGAGTAGACCCTGAAACGGTCTCAATTACAAACTCTACATCTCTGTCAGGAGGCAAACCTGGTAACTCTTTAGGAAACACATCCGGAAAATCACAAATTGTACTAATATCTTTTGGTCTAGCCTCACTCATATTAGGATTCATCGCATATGCTAAGTAAGACCCACAACCGGAATCCAACAACCTACGAGCCTCTAAAGCTAACACCACATTCGATAAGAACTTAATGTTCTCGCCTACTACTACTACCTTGTAGTCATCAGAAAGTTTCAAAGAAATCCTCTTCGTCTCAAAATCCACACTAGCTCGGTGCTCAACTAACCAGTCCATACCCAAAATAATATCAAAGCCATAAAACGGAAGTTCCATCATGTCAACGGGAAACACATGACCTTGTATCTTCAGCGGACACCTCTTATACATACGTCTAACTACAACTGTCTCACCGAAAGAACTAGTCACATGCATACCTACATCTAAGATATCAACATGTATATCTAACTTTTGTGCATGCTTACTCAAAATGTAGGAATGCGTAGAACCCGAATCAACCAAAGAAAGAAAGGACATAGATTGTAACTCAAAATTACCTGCTATCATATCAGTTTCGTTCCTGGCCTCTCTCTGAGCATAGACCCTCGCTGGTCCTCCTGCCTCTGGCTGCACTGCCACAACATGAGCAAGGTTCCTCTGAGAATCTACCCTAGGTGCATCAGCCCTAGGCTGGAAGTAGCCACAACCGCGCCCACGGCCTCTCTAGTAATCTATCGCCCTCGCAGGAGCCTGAGCTATGTTCGGTGCATGTGCCGTCTGATGCGGACACTCCCTCCTGAAGTGGTCCCTCGAACCACAGTTCCAACAAGCATGGAAGTTACCCCAACACTCTCCAGTGTGCTGTCTCCCACAACGTGTACACTCGGGCAAATGCCCTCCAGCTCTATGGCCCTGGTGGCCTCTACCATGGTGGCCACCGCCACGTCTATGGTCAAACTACTGTCCACCACCTCTATGCCTCTTGGCATCTCTACGGTCAAAGTTATTATTCCTCTTACCAGAACTAGATCCTTCAGAACGCTTGGTCAGCCCCAAGCTATGCTCAATGTCCTCGGCTCTAGCAACCAAGACATCAAAATCTGAGTAATCAGAAGCTAAAGTATACCTCTTAACTTCTTCATGAAGCCCATATCTGAAACGGTTACAACGGTCCCTCTCTATCGGAACCAACTCTGGAGCATACTGACTCAAACGAACAAAACGAATCTCAGCAGCATCTCCCTGAACTATAGCCATAAACTCTCGCTTCTTCTCATCAAGATATCTCGGCCCCAAGTATCTCTTCCAAAAAGCAGACTCAAAGAAATCCCATCCAATCTCAGCCTCTGAAACCCCAGTAGTAATGCTGACCCACCAGGTGTAGGCATCACCCTGTAGCAAAGAAATCACACAGCCCAATTTGTGAGCACCCACACAACCCATCTCAGCTAAGATACAGACAATCTTCTCTAACCACAACTCAGACCTCTCTGGTGTAGATCTTCTGAACTCCTCTGCTCCTAGGCTACGGAGCCTCTCTAACGGTAAACTAGTGTCCTCGCCTCTAGGCTGAGCTGCAGCCTGAGCTCTGGCAACTGCGGCCTGAAACGCTCCTGCTATAGCTTGTACAAGCGGAGCCATATCTATTTCGGCAGGACCTTGGCCACCCTGGCCAACCTGGGGTCCCTCTCCCTCAACTCCAGCCTCGCCTCCCACTCCATACTGAGGAGGTGGTGGTGGTGGAGGAGCTCCAACTCCAGCAGCAGGCTCTCCTATATGAGCCTCAACTCCAACCACCGGCTTATCAACATGAGCCGCAACACGTGGTTCATGACGAACCACCCTCGGTCTACCTCTAGGCCTCGACATCACGCTCACAAACAACAACTACAACAACAACAACAAGGCACAAAAGATAGGATTAGCAAGGCAAGGGTTCCAAGTGGCTCAAGTATATTCCCTCACTTTAAAAATCCCTTTTCCGATGTAATAGTAGCAATGGGACTCCACACAACATGCTTCAAACAACACTCAAACATCAAGCAAGCATACCTCAAACATACTTGATAAACAAGCAAACATGCTTACATGGCAAGCAAACACCGTGCATTTCAATACAAAAACTCAACTTACCTCACTTACCTGCCCAAGGTCTCGGAAACCTTAGGCTCTAATACCAACAAGTGTAACCCCCTCGTCCCGGTCCGGGCATCCGACCGATCCGAGCGGACTACACGGGGATAACCGAGGCGAAACCCGTTAAGGCTCCACTTCGGTTACCGACCCTAGAAAACTTTTTCATTTATTATTATCTTATCTAGATGTTTTAATATATCCTATGTGGATCAACGACAACGTAAACAAGGCTCACGGGAAGCCTAACAACAACAGGGCCTAAGCCCAACCCATGAGACCCTTTAGAGATGTCGAAAAGCCCATTTCCAAGCCTGTGTTTCGAAACAGGCACTGCCCGTTTCGGAACACAGGCTCCAATTTAAAAAGCCAGACACCCGTATCGAAACGCATCCACCCCGTTTCGGAACAGGGTCCCAATTTGCCTAAGCGTTTCGATACCGGTTTCGGAACAGGCAATCACAGTAGCCAAAGTGTTTCGAGACTCGTATCGGAACAGGGGCTCACAGTAGCCAAACCGTACCGAAACGCGTTCCGATACGGGGGGCCCTGGAACCACACCCGTTTCGAAACAGCACAACCCGTTTCGAAACACCTGCAGTCTGTGAATTCCCAAAATCAGTTTTAAACATCTCTAAATGATCCCAAATGCCCTTAACGACCCCAAGAAGTATACACGTCATACAAACACACTCTAGAGGCATGCACCCTATTGCAAACATACTCAAAACACATAAGGATACAAGATATGGGCATCCATATAAAAGATCATACATGGCATCCAAAAGCCAAATCAACATAACATAACAAGGAGTCTAACATGCTCCTAACAAACCAATATCAACATACTTCAAAACCTCAAAGCAACTAATACATGTCCAATTGCTTGACCATTACATCATATAACATAAAATCCATACTTGAAAGATTCAAAAGCCCAACTAGCACACTTGGAGGCCCCTTCTTGCACTAGCAACCCACGAACTACGGATCTGTATTGTCGAACAAAAGAGAGCGTAAGCATAAAGCTTAGTGAGGGTAAGCTCATTAAAAACAAACCTCGACAATGCAGGGTCCAAGCACGAGCACAACCAAGGTAGAATGCATGATCTTACCTTCGATCCACATGAGTCAAAATGTCAATGATGCATGAACATAAACTCATAATATGCCATGCTCAACAAGTCCAACCACATCATATGTAAACACATTTAATAATCCACATTGGCAACACATCTCAAATCATAATGTCACATATATAATCTCATATTGGCACCTAGCTATGACTCGAATACGCGGATAACACGTTAGAACTCACATCCAACAACAACCATTACCTCACGGTGGGATTACACTCATCACCGTTCACGCGGATGGGATTCCACTCATCCTCACGCCCCGTCAATGGGATTTCACTCATCACCGACTATCATAAATATAAGAAGATTTTTTGGGCGAACCCGTACTCCATCTTGATGACTACCATCACCAAGACCACGCGCGCATTTGACTCACGTGTGCACACTAAACATCCTAATGATCGATCATTTGTACCCAAGCATACTAGTACCAATATTAAACACAATCCACAATATAATTTCATCACACTTCCGTGCTTAGCACGTACTCACCGTGATCACCATCCTGAACATTCCACATGCATATCACAATCATGCCTCAACATACATGTATAACACATTATACATATCCACCACAACACAAATAATCATGAGGCATAAACATCAAATAGAGCGCAATCAAAGTCTCTAAATAAAGCTTGGGATTAGGCTACCACTCTAATCCCAACTCTAGGTGGGTCTACCAAGCCCAACCTAGTCCACATGCTTGAACCAAAACTCGAAAACCATTTAAAAACATTTAACCACTCACCTTCACTTCCAAGCTCAACAACCAAGACCTTCAAGCTTCCGGATTCACTCCCGATGCTTCACCAACACAAACTCTTGCCTCTAAATATTTCAACACATTGAAACAACCCCAAATCAGTTCACACAATAATGTAGCAACCCGGAATACTCATCAAGCATAAAACACAAGATTTTCAAGCCAAGAACAACCCAAAAAACTCCAAACCCGAGCAGCCCTCAAACTCAACCCAAAACTCTTGTTTCAAACACTTTTAACACCTCTAAAAGCTTCTAAAACAACCTTCAACCAACATACAACCAAAAGCCCTCAATCTCCAACATTAAACACACCCAAAACTCATCTTAAAACCCTTCAAAAACCCCATTGAAACCCAAATACGAAAATCTTTATAAAACACTTCAAAATTCACATATGTTGGACCTTATGGTTCATAAACAACGTATCTAACCATAATAAATCAAAAGCTTTGATAAAGAATCATAAAGATTTAACCTTTGACCTAAAACTTTGAAAAACCCAAATGCAAAAATGCATAGTTTTAATGAAATCTAAAGATACCAAAATGTAGAGGATGGCAAGGCCAAGTCAAAAATATATTTACCTTTCAAAAAGCTCCAAAGATGAAGTTGTAAGAGAATGGAATAGTGAAATAGAGAGAAAAGCTCTCCCTTTTCGTTGGAACGAAAATATGGAGAAGGAAGAAGATGAGCACATGTCTATTTTAACAAAAAGGGTTTTAATTTTGAAAGTTCCCTTATTTACGGTTTTGCCATTAATGAGATGACAATCCCATTAACAATTAAAATCCATGGAATTTGATTTTCATATCAATTTGAGTCTAACATATGATGTTTGCTTTGAAAATATGAAGACCAAAATAATACTTTATTATTTTAATTATAAAACCGAAACTCCAAAACATTATTTTATTATTATTTTTACCCAACCCCCAAACCTGAGTGTTACATTAAGTCTAATATGCAACCATATTCATGTTTAGCCACTTAAATTTATCTATTAGATTTTCAGCATTCAAAACCGCCTCCCTTATTGATGCTAAACTACCTTTTCGGTATCTAACTTCAAAGACAGATTCGGGACAACACTCCCTAAATCAATTTTCAGCTTTTATGACAATAGTAATCCTTTACCCAACTCTAGCATCAACATATACACACATTAATTCACATCAATATGTACTTAATCCCTTACATTAATTTTTTTTCTATAGCTTTTAAGCATCAACATTGTACAATTTTAAATAGTTTCGGATGACACAAATGCACTACAAAACAGTCCCGGTTTACTTAAGCAGATTTCTCCCTATTTTTACACCATTTAAGAAGCGTAAATATAAGCTTAAATACACAGAACAGAGCAGCGACGAACTGGTAAATAACTCATGTAATCTTCTTCAAATTAGCATGTAAAATAGCCCCTATAAGAATGTAAAACATGGATGAAGTAGAAGCAAAGCAAGCAACAAAACCTGACACAAAATCATTTAAAACAAAACAATGAATCGACGGTGATTAAAGTAGTCCCAAAACTCACCGCCCAAAACATGGCAGATTAAAACAACATTCAAGAACAAGAATCAATCTCTATCATCAAAACAACATTCAAGTTGCAAAAAGAAGAAGAGATAAACTGAGTTCTGCCACAACCAACAAAGAATTTTCAACACTAGTTATGCCACATATAAAACTGAAGATGAGAGGGAAAAAGAACAAATCAGAGAATGTTTTGAAGTGAGGAATTAGGGATTAGAGATTAGGGATTTTAGTTTTGAAGAACAAGAGATAAACCGAAGAATAAACATGTGGCTGTAGCCCCGACGACCATCACAAGCCCGAGGGAAAAGCACGACAGGTGCAGCTGTGGGGAATTAGGGATTTCAATTTTGCGCGATAGGAAGGTGTTTTGTTAATTTAAAATACACCCTATACCGACAAACTTAAAAAACCATCGGTCAAACCTCAAACTATACCGACATATATAAAGATCTATCGGTAAAACCTAAATCTATACGGACAGACACGACAAATCGTCGGTATGTGATTTACGTCTATCGACGGAATAATACATGCGTCAGTATAAAGAAAGTCTATACCGATGATTTTCTATAAACCGTTGGCATATATATTGTCTATACCGACATATGGGGTACCCGTCGGCGAAACTTGTGGTTTTTAGCAACGGTATAGTTATCTGTTGGTATATATACTCTATACCGACTATTTGCGTCCGTCGGTATAAACCGCCATCAGTATATGCACATTTTTTTTTGTAGTTGTATCAAATTGTATTTTAAGAGTTCAACTTCCTCCGGTTTATAGATGGGAAGGTCTTTGATAAATATACATATAGTAGCAAATTATATGTTAAAAACTAGGGTTAACATTACTATTGATCACTAAACGATTGCTACTTTCTTATTTTGGTCACCAAACTATTATTTTTGGTAAATTTGTCATTAATGTTACGTTTTTTTTTGTCACCTACCGTTAAAAAACTCACGAAAAAATAGCTTGGTGACTAAAACATGAAAGAATCAATAGATTGGTAACCGAAACAAGAAAAAAAAGTAACATTAGTGACCAAAAAATAAAACAGAATGTTAGTGACAGTTTTACCAAAAATAATAATTTAGTGATCAAAACGAAAAAATTAGAATAACTTAGTAATCAATAGTGTTGTTTACCCTAAGAAGTATCTTAAATATAATATGCGGGGTGATAGCTGAGAGCATGTAGGAGCCTTGGGCCCTTGATTTGATGAAATTGTTATTATTCTGGTCCCACTCAATTATCAATAACTCAATTTAAGTCGTTCAGAATAAAATATTTCACTTTGACCTCCCCAAATCTTATACTTTTAGTTTCACCCTTGATAACATATAACATACAAAAAATTTCCGCCTCATTTCAGTGCGATTTTCTATGTCTCAACACTAAAAAATATTAAAAAATTAAATTCTAAGCAATAACCTTAAATTCTAAATCTTAAACCCTATACCCTACCCCAATTTCCCTAAACCCTAACCATATACCATACTCTTAAACCCTAAACCTAATTTTTAGTATGAGGCATAAATAGGGGCACCAAAAAAATAGATGATTTCTATTCAACATATAACTTTTTTTTGGCATAATGCCAAAAAATGTCCATAACGTTTGATTGAATAGTCATTTTAGCCTCTATTCTTTTTTTAAACCAATTTAACCCTCTAACGTTTAATTTTGGGTCAAAATGTCCCATGTACGGATGAAAACTATTAATCAACTGACGATAAATAACTTAAAATGACGTGATAAACTACATGACAATGCACGCCGCGATAGCAGTGTCATATAGGCAAATATGCAAACTTTATATAATGACATATTAGTCAAAAAAATATTTTTATAAAATTATATAAAATATTTTTCTTTTGACGCGCCATTTTGTTAAGTAATTTCAAGCTGTTTATCATCAGTTGACTAATAGTTTTCATCCGTAGAGGAGCCATATTGACCCAAAATAAAACGTTTGGGGGTTAAAGTGGTTAAAAAAATAAAGACAAAATGACTATTTAGTCAAACGTTATGAACATTTTTTAGCATTATACCATTTTTTTTCTTTTTTTTTCACCTTCCTTCTTTATTTTCCTTGGGCCCAACATATATCAAATTTTATGATTTTTTATGAGTTAATATAACTAATTTACTACTATAATTTTAAGAATTTGTAATATATTTATATCACATTTGATGTATAAGTAATAACATAAAGAAAAAAACAATTATTACATGAATTTGTATTATATTTATAAAAATGAATTAGCGCAAATTTAAATTTGAACATAGGAAGATGAATAAAAACTCAAGTAAAAAAATGCATATTCAAAATAAGCAATATTTATTCAATTTTTTGTATGTAAATGACTAAAAAAGGATAGTTCTTCTACACTCGACGAGCACCACTATTGACGAGCACCGATGAGCACTGATAGATTATTTTATACAATTTTTAAATTCAAAGTACTTTATGCGTAATTATAATTTTCTTAAAAATTAAAAGTGTAATTTAATTAAAGTATTTTTTAGTTTTAAATTTATTTTAAATATTATTAATCAAATTAAACTATCAGTAAATCAAAAAAATTTAGGTTTTTTTTTGCTTTGAAATTAACCCAATTGCTGTCGCACCACCGCCACCGTCGCCGACAACCTTTGACGCCGTCGCCGACAGCCACCGACACCATCATCAACAGCCGCCGCCAGTCCTAATCCTTTGTTGCAATTAGGTAATTTATCCCCAATTTTTGAAACCCTAATTATCTTAAATTTGATTCGATTTAAGTATTTTTCACTTAATTTTCTTTCAATTTATCCCCAAATCCAAATATCAGTTGCAACAATCCAATTTTGTTGATTGATTCGCAAAAATAATGGCCGATTCGAACCCAAAAAAGTTCAGTTTGTCGCGTGTACTGGTACGGTAAGAATACCGTATTGGTACTCAGGGGCTAGCTGTACCGGTACACCAGGCGTATCGGTACAATTTTTGGTCACTGGAATTTTTTGTTTTGCAAGCGTACCGGTACGATACAATTACCGTACTTGTATGCCTGAAATTTTTGGTCAATGAAATTTTTGGGCTTTTTCATGTTTTAAGTACGGTGCATGCTTCTTGAGGTTTTATTTTTACCTTTTTCTTAAGTTTTATTAGATTTAATTTTGCTTTCATTTACTTGTATTAAATTGCAGGTTTTTTCGAGATTGTTGATATCAAAGACATCGAAGATACTGAAGATCTAGAAAAAATTGAAGCTACAGAGTTCGAGCCCTATATCGAGGATATAGAACGTGGACTTAATTCTAAAGAAGAAGAAGAACATGATCATGATGTTGACGATGCAAAAAAAACAAATGATGAGAAGACCCTTGACTATTTCATCGACGAAAGCATATGGGATAAGATTGGTAAAGAATTAAAGGATTGTGATGAGAATATATGAGTATGCTAAAGTTGAAAATTTTAGACGACTACGTTGAATTTTACCATACATATGCTAAAGTGAAATGGTTCGGAGTTCGAGTCGACCAGACAGTGAAAAGTAGAGCTACAAATCAAATAATTGCAAAGAAAATGGTGTGCCGTAAGGAGGGACATAGAGACGAAAAGTGGTATAACTTGCCAAACAGAAAACGTTTACAAAGACCGGACGTCAGAGTTGGTTGTGGAGTATTTATTAGATTTAAATTGGACGAACGCCATCATTATTGGAAAGTTGTGAAATTCCATGAAGAACATAATCATGATATGGTTCACGCAACACATGTTGCATATATCAGGTATGTAATTTTTATTAATAGTTAAATTGATAGATACTAAATTCTAGCTGATTATATATATTTAATGATTTTTTTATTTTAGGTCATTTCAAAAATCAGTCAGTTAGATGAGCTGAAGATAAAGAGCATGCACCACTCTAGAATTACTCAAAGTAGGATAATGCGAAATTTCTTGAATGAAGCTGGTTCAATTCAGAATGTTGGTTTTCTACCCAAGGACTTGTACAACTATCTAGATAGAATCAGACGAGAAGAAGTCCGATATGGTGATGGTGAAATAGTGATGGCATATTTATATGGGAAGCAAGAATCTGATCCTTTCTTTTTTGCTAGGCACGCGAGGGATGAATTCAGACACTTGGAGAAGTTGTTCTGGTCCGATGGTGTATCACGCGCCGACTATAAACAATTTGGTCATGTACTTGCATTTGATACAACTTACAAGTGTAACGCATACAAAAAGCCGTTCGTTGTTTTGGTTGGTGTCAATAATCATCGAAACACAGTGCCATTTGGATGTGCATTGATTGTGAACAAGAAAGAGGATACATATGTGTGGGTATTAGAACAATTGATTGAAACGGGAGATGGGTACAAACTGCTTACTGTTATTACTGATAGAAATAAGGCTATGTCAAATGCCATTTCTCGAGTACTATCCAGGGCAAAACATAGATTGTGTTTGTGGCATATAATGAGGAACGCGCTTTCTCATATGGAACAAGATTTCCTTGATGGCTTTATGAGATGCGCTGACTTGTGTAAGACGCCATCTAATTTTGAAAGTGCCTGGAAAGAACTAGTGGAAAAGCACAACGTTCAAAGAAAAAAATGGGTAGAGGAATTATATAAAGATAAAGAGAAAAAGGCAGAAGCATATTTGCAAGGATACTTTCATGCAAGTAACATTAGATACACTTTAATTTAATATATTATTTACTGTATCTATCGTAATTAATAAATATTTTTTTGTGTGCAACAATGAGGACTACATAACAATGTGAATCAATGAATAGAACACTGAAAACTTGGTTGGACAAAAAGGTGATGTTGTACCGATTCGTTGAGAACTACCATAAACATTTGCAATCTCTAAGATGGGGGGAATCTCATCAAGATTACAAATCAATGGATGAAGAACCGTATTGTGACGGTGTGTTGGAAACTCTCAAGGGCAATTCAGTCAAGTTATATACGCGAAATTCTTTTGCTACATTGTGCAAAGAAATGTCGTATGAGAGTTATTATTTGGTAAAAAAAACAAATTTCAGGATGAGTGCATGTGTTATTGGCTAGAACATGTTGAAAAGGAGAAGTGGTATCTTCTACTTAGAAATATGACACATGATACCATGTACTGTTGCTGTATGAAGTTGGAGTCTGTTGGATTTCCATGCCGCCATTGTTTGTCGTGTTGAAATATAAAAAGGCTAAGGAAATACAACAAGGGTGCATAATGAAACGATGAACTATCTATGCAAAGAAAGATGTTGTACTTGAAAATAACAATGCAGATTTCGAAGATAATAATCCAGCAATAATTCAAGCCAGATATTCCAGTCTAGCCTCTTATTGTATGACCATATGTCACCGTGCATCACAGACATTGAAGACTTTCAATGAAGTTAAAGATCAATTTGTAAAAATGAGTCTGAAATTGCAAACGATTAAAGTGGGATCTAATAAGAGAACCAGTAAAGGTAAAGAGACTCTTTGAATTGACGATCCTATAGTTCTTGAAACTGGAAAAGGAAAACCCAAGAGAAAAAACCGACAAGATTCATCGTCCAACCCAAAACGTGTTGCATATGATGAGGATGTCACATTGGACTCGTATAAAACATTTGAACCTTCTCTGATTAAGCCTTTAGATCAGGATACGAGCCATATTGATGAAGTTAAGAATTTTAAATTAGCTGGATACATGCCCAACACATACAAACAAAACAACATCTTGAAGGTAATTAAATATGAACTATTCAAATGATTATGCTTTCTTGTTATGTATATTGATAGTATAATATGTTTTGTGCATGCTGCTTATACTCGTGAATTGAAAATTATGGAAAAAGATCCAACCATTTTGGATTGGCAACCAAATAATGCTTGGTAGTGCACGGTCTCCTCCAAAAATCAGAGTGTTTGTTCTTGTAAGTCATTCATTCATTGAGTTATAAATGTGGTTCTGTAGAACTAATGTTTTGATATAATAGTTGAAAAATGCTTTGGACAAATTTGAAAAGAATTTTAAACTTGTCTTTATGTCCAAACAACTTGAAAATATGTTTGAGGTATTTAAAAAGGTTTTTGGCAAAGTATTTAATGATTTTAAATAGCCAAACTTGACTTTTCAGCAAGCCTGTACCGATACGGTTTACCCCGTATCGATACCTTTTTGCCCAGGTTTTGATTCTGCCAAAACCCGTATCGAAATAGGCTTTGTCGTATCGATATGGATCGTTTTGATACGCCCCTTAAGCGTATCGATCCCTGTTTTAACGTCCCCAACGGCTATTTCCCAACGGTCTTTTAAATGACATACCGTATCGATACGCCCTCAAGCGTATGGATACGCTTAGATTGGCAAGAGCCTAACGGCTAGTTTCTGAAGAAGGCCGTACTGATACGGGTCCACGCGTATCAATACGGAAGACTGCAGAACATTAAAGATGGGAAATAAAGTCTCCAACGGCTTCAATTCAACCCCAACGGCTAGTAACGGCTACAAACTCAAAAAAGATTATAAAAGGGACCTCCAAGCATCTAGTAATGGTTAATGCTTCAATTGTAATACAACATATGATCAATATGTGTCTTAGTGCTTAATTGTCAATTTCTTGTATAGACAAACACTAGTGAGCCAAAATTGTTAGATTTGCTCAAGTGTTTTAGGATTGGGTGAGAGCTTTATTGTGCAAACAAATACCTATTAGAGGGATTTGAGTTTGCTTATTTTTATCTCTTGTAAAGAGGGTTTGATCAAGGCTTTGGGTAGAAAGCTTGATCGGTTTGTAAGGGTTTCCTTCTAAGCCTAGAAAAGGGGACGAATCAATAGTGGATTGATTGGAAATCCTTAGTGGGAAGCTAAGGTAGTGGATGTAGACCTTGGTTAGAAGATTGAACCACTATAAATCATCTTGTCTTTATCAATTTTATCTTTCACACCTCTTTCACCCATAATTCCACTTCTCTGCCACTTGGCGAGCAAGAACGGTTGAAGGAATCGAGCACCGTAAAACCCAACAGTTGGTATCAGAGCTTGGCTCAATTGAAAGAGGATTAACATCCTATTGAGAAGATCCGACAAGCTCGTTCAACTTTTCAAACAACCGGCTCAATGACGCAATCAATCGACAAACCACCCTTCTTCGATGGAACACACTATGCCCATTGGAAGACAAGGATGAAGTTTTTCATAAAGTCCAAGGACTACAAACTTTGGGATATAGTAGAAAATGGTTTGTTCGTGCCACAAGGAAGCAAGGCGGAGTGGAGTGCTGACGACCGCAAGAAGATGGAGCTTAATTTCATAGCCTTGCACATCCTCTTTTGTGCTTTTGGCCAAAACATCTATGAGAAGATGTCTTCTTGTGAGAGTGCCAAGGAGGTATGGGACAAGCTAGAAGTCACATACGAAGGAACCGACAAAGTAAAGGAGACCAAGATCGGGCTCCTCAACCTAACGTATGAAAACTTCAAAATAGATCCGGAAGAGAACATCGAGAAGATGTTTGATAGGTTCTCCACTATCACAAATGGTCTCAAAGGCTATGGAGAAGCCATCCTGGAAGAGAAGCTTGTCCAAAAGCCCATCTACTCCCTTCCCAAGTCATGGGACTCAAAGAGGACCGCCATCATCGAAGCTAAGAATTTGAAGACCTTGAAGCTTGATGAACTCATGGGGTCACTTCTCACTCACCAAATTATGAAGAAAAACAAAGAAGATGAGAAGAAGAGGGAAGAAATTAGAGCTATGGGGGAGAAGAAGCTCAGAGGGCTTGGCATCAACACAAATGTCATTGCTTTCAAATCCTCCACATGCCATCATGTTAATTCAAGTGAAGAGAAGGATGAAGAAGAAGAGATAGTCCATCTCTTCAAGAAGTGTGCCCCTTTCATGAAGAAAGCCTTGAAAGACCTTGAACGAGAATCCATGAAGAAGAAGATGGAAAGCACTTCAAGCCATAAGAAGAAGGCATATGTGGCTACTTGGAGTGATGAGGACTCCACCAACGATGAACAAGCCAATCTTTGCCTTATGGCCATCGAAGAAGATTCAAGGGTAACTTCTAATTCATCTACTTCATGTTCATATTCCTTTGATGAATTACAAGATGCCTATGATGATTTGGTTTTAGAGTTTAAAAATCACATTTTGAAAAACAATAAAATGATTTCAAAGTTGAAAATTTAAAATGATTTGATTTCTAAAACCAAACTTGAACTTGAAGCAAAACTCGAAGAGTTTGAACAAAAATGTTTTGATTTACAAAATTTGCTTCACAAAGTTAAAGAAGAAAAAGATTTGATTTCCAAAGAGCTTGAAAAGAAAAATAATTTTAGAAAATCAAACTTTTATGTAAGACAATCTAGTGCCCATAGATTTGTAAACGGTAAACTTTTTAGAAGTATTTGGGTCCCAAATTGACTAAGTACTTCAACTAAGAAGGATGAAATTGAAAAATGGATTCGTAAGGGGACTAAGTTTTGTGCTACTAACGTCTATGGATCCAAAGCAATTTGGATACAAAAAATTACTTGATTGTCTTATGATAGGTGTGATGGAGAGTGATCAACAAGTCAAACATTGAGGGGGATCTCCATGCACACAAAGAAGGACACTTGAAGAAGGAAGGCTTCACATCCTCCCTTGGGTTCAAGTGTGGTAAAATCTAGTTGTTCTTGCTTTATTTGATTTATTTTTTTCAACTAGATGATCATATATGTTGAACTAACATTTTTTTATGATGCTTTGAGTAAGGGGAACCATTTTAAAACCAAAATTCTTAATTTTGTCAATTTTTTACCTCTACTGTTATTTTGAGCTTAAAAGTATTTTAAATTCTTTTTGATATAACAAAAAGAGGAGAAATGGTTTGAAAATTTGAATTTTCAAATGAATAAGGGGGAGCTTTAATTGATTTCAAATCTTAATTCTTATTCCAAATTTATTTCACAAAGGGGGAGAAATCCCAAACAATTTTTCAAGTTAGTTTTATTATATCAAAAAGGAGGATATTGTAGAACTAATATTTTGATATAATAATTGAAAAATGTTTTAGACAAATTTGAAAAGAATTTAAAACTTGTCTTTAAGTCCAAACAACTTGAAAATATGTTTGAGGTATTTAAAAAGCTTTTTGACAGTTTTTAATGATTTTAAATAGCCAAACTTGACTTTTCAGCAAGCTCGTACCGGTACTGTGTACCCCGTATCGATACCTTTTTGCCCAGGTTTTGAATCTGCCAAAACCCGTATCAAAACAGGCTTTTTCGTATCGATACAGATAGGGATCGTTTCGATTCGCCCCTTAAGCGTACCGATCCCTGTTTTAACGTCTCTAACGACTATTTCTCAACGGTCTTTTAAATGACATATTGTACCGATACGCCCTCAAGCGTATCGATACGCTTAGGCTGGCAAGAGCCCAACAACTAGTTTTTGAAGAAGGTCGTATCGATACGGGTCCACACGTATCGATATAAAAGGCTGCAGAACATCGTTAAAGATGGGAAATAAAGTCTCCAACGGCTCCAATTCAACCCCAACGGCTAGTAACGACTACAAACTCAAAGAGGAGTATAAAAGGGACCTCCAAGCATCTAGTAATGGTTAATGCTTCAATTGTAATACAACATATGATCAATATGTGTCTTAGTGCTTAATTGTCAATTCCTTGTATAGACAAACACTAGTGAGCCAAAATTGTTAGATTTGTTCAAGTGTTTTAGGATTGGGTGAGAGCTTTATTGTGCAAACAAATACCTATTAGAGGGATTTTAGTTTGCTTAGTTTTATCTCTTGTAAAGAGGGTTTGATCAAGGCTTTGGGTAGAAAGCTTGATCGGTTTGTAAGGGTTTCCTCCTAAGCCTAGAAAATGGGACAAATCAATAGTGGATTGATTGGAAATCCTTAGTGGGAAGCTAAGGTAGTGGATGTAGACCTTGGTTAGAAGGTTGAACCACTATAAATAATCTTGTCTTTATCAATTTTAGCTCCCACGCCTCTTTCACCCAAAATTCTACTTCTCTACCACTTGGCGAAAAAGAACGGTTGAAGGAATCGAGCATCGTAAAACCCAACGAGTTCTTTTAGTGCGCTTGGTAATTTTTACGAATATTCTTTGTAATGATAAACAAGACAGTCCTTGATAGCATATGGGACAAGATGCGAAGCAACTACTGCATGATGTACGAGGGTTGAAACTTTCATTGTTTTTTCGGTCCATTGGGAGATTTAGGATGATTAAGTTTTGATATTTTTAAATTTTTTAAAGTTGTTATTATGAAGTATATTATACATTCTTATTCGATTTAATTTTATATATTCTACAAATTTTCAATCCTCAACTTAGATTCAATGTTTATTTTTTTATATATTCTACAAATTTTTTATCCTTAAATTGAGAAATATTAAGCTAAAATATTATTTTCTAACAAATTTTTATATATTATACGGTTTATTTTTTAAACTTTAACTGTTTTCAATACTGTACCGGTACGGTTACTTAACCGTATCGGTACGACCGTACCGATATGCTATTTAATAGTACCAACATTGTATTGGATTTCCAAAATTCCAATAACCCTTTCTCGTACCGATACTCAATTTGTATCGGTACGATTTATACTCAATGGAAAAATTTTAGTACAATACCGTATTAGTACGCTTAAATTACGTACCGGTACTACCGTACAGATATGATTAAATAACCGTACCGGTACGTGCAAAACTGCCCCTATAAATAGCCCCCCACTCAATTTTCCCCCAATCCAAAAACCTAAACCCGACTCCCCTCTCTAAAATTCGACTATTTCACTATTACATTGCAAATTTGTGAAGGATTGGGCATACCCAACACATTTATTTCATCTATTTCAAGAATTATTGAAGGTATTTCAAAAATCTAACCTTTATTTTCTTCATTTTAAATGTTAGGGTTTTAGGTTTTTATTATTTGTTATGAAATTTTTATATTATTTTAGTGTGTTTCCATCCGCATTGGTATTGTTTGTTAGTAAAATGGTGGTAGTAAAACAACTATTGATGAAATTCATTGTATGAAATAATGATGATTTATATTTTGGCACAAAAATGGTGGTAGTAAAATGGCGATAGTATATTTTGGCCCAAAATTTTTAAATGTTAGGTTAGGGTAATTTGCAAATGTTAGGTTATTTAAGTTGGTTAAATGGTAGTAGTAAAATGCTATTACTAGTTTGCACAAATTTTGTTGAGTTAAGTTAGATTTTATTGGTTAGTAAAATGGTAGTTGTAGATAGCAATTGATGATTTTTCAGAGTGACACTCATGAATTTTATTTTTTTGTTTATATACATTGTGCGTAATATTTTTGCAGGGTTTTTAGTTTGAAATGAAACCAAAGTTTAAACCTGGTACAAAACATCAACGCATGGATGGATCTTCTTTGAGTCAACCTAGAAACAACCCTGAACCTGAACCTGAACCTCAACCCATTTTACCTACCACATTTGATTCATTTTTTGATGAACCTGAAATACAAAACCAAATGGCAAACTTTGAATTGTTCAAAAATTTTGATCTTATGGATGAACTTATTGTAGATTTTAACTTTATGTTAGACCCTAATTTTAAATTCCCTTACATGAAGTATATGAGGCAATGAAAATTTATTCCAATGCTCCAACTCAGTCCTCAATTTTATCCCACTTTAGTCCGGATTTTTTTTCCAACACTCGGTGTATTGTTGATCAAACCGGTAAGACTGTTATTGCCATAGAGTCTTACCTTATGAGGAAGTCCTTTGTGCTAGACACTGAAATCATTTTTTTTCATCTGGTTCGAGAAAACACCGGTCTAGATGATGAGGGTGTAAACATAGATGGTGCTCCAGACGCCGACTCTGTTACTTCCCTAAATGCCCATGACCGCTATCTACATCTCATCGTCACTTGGTGGTTTCGGCCATCAGGAGGTAAGTATTACACCATTAGGAAATAGGAATGTCGATTCTTGGCCGAGGATTAAGAAATTTTGAATTGTAGTGAAACATTTTTTGGGTCGTTTCCTTCATGAAGTAGCCCACAAAACTTTTTTATGGATTATGCTTGTTATTCTTTTATGATGGAACTTTTTTATGGATTATGTTGGAACTATTGGAACTTTTTAAGTTGGAGTATTCACTTGTTATTATTTTATGGGTAATCTTCACCAGTGGTCCCTTTCGTTTAGGGTGTGTTCTATTTTGGTCACCAGAATTCAAAAAAGATTATTATGGTCACTTACGTTTAGAATCGTTTCTATTTTGGTCCCTTGGTCGTTAGTCTCCGCTACTTAAAAAAAATAGTTTCTAATTTAACCCTCAAACTTTCAAAATTTTATTTTTCACTATCTTCCCCAAAAATTATAAAACTAAACTCCAGAAAATCAATTCAAAACCTTAACCTCTGCCTCCCCTCCCCTAAAAAAACTAATTCCGAAAGCCTGCAATTTTACTATGTTTCTCATTTGGAATTCGATTAATTGTTGAATTCTCATTTTTCAATGTTCATGCTTTAGTGGAGAAGGTGAGAATCAACTTAAAAACAAGGATAGTAACAAGGCATCCGGTTTCAGCAAGAAACCTGGATTTTGCAGTACTAAACCCAGCTTATGTTGCGAAGAAGAACAAATATATGTTTGTTAACAAATTCCCCCGGAAACTCTTGAAAATATCCGTTGAACTCTTGATAAGAAAAGAAAAGTGAAAGCAGAAAAATTTTGTATAGTCCAATATCCCTTTGGTTGGTATTGGATCTGGATTTGGTCCCCTCATCAAGGAATTGTATCACCATAACCATACCTTGGATCCGGTTCTGACTATTTTTATTTCATACTCATTGTCTTACAACTCTGGAAGTGGTTTTCTTATCATGCACAACATTTTTTTTACATTCTGGACAATGAAATATGGAACAGAAAAATAAAAAAAGGTACAGTGTGGGTTTTTGTTAGTGGTGATGGAAAAATATTAGCTCTCGAGCAATCATCGACTATCTTGAAGAGTACCTATACTGACAATGTGATGTCTTCTAGTGAGCACTCCATGCATGGAATCAACAGTGATGGGTTTAAAGCACATGGCTCTGAATTCTTAAGAAGGTAGTTCCAAAAACATACCTTTATTGTGAAGCCTTTTGTGGTTAGGACTGTGAATGCGGCGGTCAAAGAGCTGAAACAGTCCATCCATGCACCCAATTTGCTTCTGCAGATCTGGGTTTTCATCTAATAAAGAGTATACAAACTTCACAGACATGTTCACTTTCTCTCCTCAACAAGAAACAAAAGCTAAAACTCAACTTTCCTAGCTTCCAAACAAATCTCTGGGTAGTTTTAACTTTCAACGTCTCCTTTTTAACCCCCTAAGAACAAATGAAATGTACATACACTACATATACACACACACATGCATTGGCAGCCATCAGAATCAAATGTCAGGATTCTGAAACCTGAACGCTGATGTTTACTCACTTTGTTTTGGTGTTTGTGGTTGTTCCTAGACGAGGTTTCTGAGAATTTTCAAAGTAACAGAAAGGAGGATAGATTTAAAGATAAAAATACAGATTGAAGGAACCCCACATAATTTTTATTCCCTCCATCTGCAATGAGATAAAATAAAACGTTTTCTAGGCTCAGAAAAAGCCAAATGAGAAAGTGAACAGAATTGATAGACCCCAATGATCCAACCTGATACAAATACAGACCCCAAGAAAAGATGTTGGTTTTGGGTTTCCTCAGAAAAAGAGAAAGAGAATTCCAGTTTTGTGTTTTTGGATCTGTCTAATGATCTAAGTTTTTTTTCACTTAAAAATCTTCCATGAGTATTCTATGTAAAGTATTGTAGTTCTGTTATCATCTCAAGTAAGTATTGTCTTGTTAGCAGGCACAACCCTGAAACACATCTTGCTCCACTAAAGCATGAACATTGAAAAGTGAGAATTCAACAACTAATCGAGTTCCAAATGAGAAATATAGTAAAATTGTAGGCTTTCGGATTTAGTTTTTTTAGGAGAGGGGGGAGGCAGAGGTTAAGGTTTTGAATTGATTTTATGGAGTTTAGTTTTATAATTTTTGGGAAGATGGTGAAAAATAAAATTTTGAAAGTTTGGGGGTTAAATTAGAAACTATTTTTTTAAGTAACGGAGACTAACGGCCAAGGGACCAAAATAGAAACGATTCTAAACTTAAGTGACCAGAATAATCTTTTTTGAATTCTGGTGACCAAAATAAAACACACTCTAAACGAAAGGGACCACTGGTGAAGATTACCCTTATTTTATTGTATGGATTATGGATTATGTTGGAACTATTAGAACTTTTTAAGTTGGAGTATTCACTTGTTATTATTTTATTGTATGGATTATGGATTATGCTAGAACTTATGTTGGAGTATTCACTTGTTATTCTTTTATGGATTATATTGGAGTATTCACTTGTTATTCACTTGGATTATTTTTTTTGTTATCAAATATGTTATAGAGTTTATGAGTTATTGTATGAATTATATGAATTTCTGAATTTTTATCTATGTAACATAAAAGGTAAAAAGAACGTAATTGTTGTATAAATGGGAAATTTTTCTTCAAAAAAATACTAACATGAATTGAAATAATAAAAAACATAAAGTTGACAGAGTGATAAAGTGTTCAAATAAATTGAATAGTCAAAAGGAAACGACCCAAAAAATGTTTCACTACAATTCAAAATTTCTTAATCCTCGGCTACTTCATCTTCTGTGTGCAATTTAAACAGATCAACTTCATTGTGATTGCTACAAACAAGTTTGGCCAAAATTCTCAATCGTTCAACTCCCATTTCTTCTGTCTACACAATAGAAATATAACATTAGTCAAATATCACACTTTTTCAAAGCGAAACTACATGGTATACTTTACCGTGAAAAAAATCTTCGACCAATCACTTTTTTTATCAGCGTCTATATACTTTAATGTGTACATGCCACAATCATCTCTGAATCAAATATTAAATAAATTAATCTATTAAGAAAGAAAAATTTAGAGAAAAACATAATATATTCAAACTTATATTACTTACGAATTTGGTTGTTTCGGTACTTGTACGCAATTGAATGAAACTTCTACGGCATCTTTAAATAATCTACCCAAATGAGCATGACTCGCAAACCAAACTAGAGCTTTAGTCAATTGTATAAACCGTAAAAAAACATTAAGATATCGATAGTTAAACACTATTCATATATTAGTTCCCATAAATAAGTTAAGGACTTACTATATTTTCTGCAATCTTTTTACACGCTCTAGTAGCACCAAGAGAGTCCAAAACGTAATTATGTCTCTCAACAACATCAGCAACTACTAAAAATCTGTGACCTTTTGCATCATATAAAGGCACATATACCTGCGAAAACATGTAAGTTCAAAATCACTGCCAACTACATAAAAACAAACTACAAACTGTAAATATACATGCTCAACATTACTACTATCAGTAGGCATAAACTCATCTATTCAGCGGGTATGGAATTTAAAAAGACTATGTTGTGATCCCGCCTTCTTATCAAGTGAAAAATCTTGAATCAAAGTCCGCGACAAACAAAAAATTGGATAATACCATCAAATCATCAACTGAAAATAATGTTATTTCTAGGTAGCCCATAAATATATTTTTTTACCTGAAAGAACAAAGAGATATATAACTTTTTTGGCATTCGCTCTTGTCTCAAATGCAAATCATAGACATAGATATCACTGAACTTTTAAATATTAAAAATAAAAAATTAGTAATGTTAACAACAAACAAAACAAAAAACTTTATTATAACATGTTACATTACCCAATCAGATAACCACTTTTTTGGAAAAACAGTGCGAGTATTGTCAACGTCCAATGGATTGTTTTTTTCCATGTAAAGAGTCATGCATGTATCATCCCAAGTACTTCAAATATTGCTTGTACGCATCGCTTATCCTCGCATTTTCCTTACGTCCTTCTGCTAACATATCACCTGGCTTAGAACAATACTGCATGAAATACATTAATTAAACTCTTAAAAATGATAATAACCAGAAAATTACATGTCAATATTTATAAATAAATTTTTTGTAGAATCTAAACCTTTTTTCCTTAAATTTTTTTTAGCATGTAGGATCAAATCTTTCAATTCTTCTTCACTATCAACATCATAGACATTGATCTTGTTCCCAACCTGCGCAATTAAAGAGTAATTGATCACATATGTAATTCAAGTGACATATTTGTACATTATTTCCTTCGAATTTACACCCTACAAAGAAAATATTTTTTTTCTCATTACCACCTCATTTTTTTCGGGAGCATCAACCTTGCATGTTTCTCCACTATCTTGCAAAGTAGTGTTTTTTGCCTGTTATCATATGTCAAATATTAGTTTTAAGTAAAATATGCTAAATAACAAATAAAGATTTATTTATACATACCTTTGTATTCACTCCAGAAGTTCGAGCTCTTTTTTTGATGTCATATCTTTCGACTTCAGATCATCTGTATCATCAGAACGTGCAGTCGAACATCTCTTTGACAATGACTTCTGACCGTTAGACATTTTAGGCCACATTTTTTTTACTTATTGGAGTTTTCTTCAACGTAACTAGTTGACTAGGAAATCGATGGGGACTAAATTCAAATTTAAAGGAATTTCTGAAAAATCATCCTTATCAATCTTGATTTTGTCTTCTGAAATAGCTTCAACTTTATTTTTACCACTACGTTCTAATGAGGGAGAATAATCCATATCACAATTAATAAATGGAGACATAATCGGTATTTTAACATCACTCACGGTTTTTTCCTTCATTTCCCCGACAGTTAGTTCTTCTTCCCCGTGAGATTTATTCTCTAAATCATCAGCATTCAATGGCTCGTTGTATAAATTAATATCTTCAGGTATAATCTTTAAATCATCTCCCTTTAATGATTTATTATGTACAACCTCTCCTTTTAGTGAATCACCATCTTGTTTTGAGCATTTTACATTGCTCGCTGCTAATATGGACACTAATTTCTCAAATTGGCCATTTAATTTCTCAAATTGACCATTAAATTTTTCAAAATGTGAATTCATTTTCACAAACTCCTTTTCAATATTTTGCACAAATTGAATGAATGTCTCGAACTTCTGATCACTCTGATAAGGAGTGCTTATGTTTCCCTCAAGTACAACTCCACGCTTTTCCTATAAGTACATAAAACACTAATCTAAAAAAAACTATTTAAGACAAGCATTGAAAGTTCAAGTAATTATAATAAATGTACCTCGATGTTTGTCTTCCCCGAACACATGTCGATATGACGCTTGCACTTCATCATTGTTGTATCTTGTTTTGAAGGCGTTAAATTTAGATCTATCATCTACATCAAAGAGGTTAATTTTAAGTAAGAACAATTTGTAACATTTGAAGCTAGCGTACCGGTACGCTATCAGTATCGTACCGGTACGATAAAAATATCGTACCGTTACTACACGATATCGCTGAAAATCCAGTGACCAAAAAATGTATCAGTACACATACCGTACCGATACAGTAATATCCAGCGTACCGGTACACGTAAGAGTACTGTACCGGTACGATAAGTTATCACTGAATTTCCATTGGCTAAAAACTGTATCAGTACACATAGCGTATCGGTATGATATTCCCACGCGGACCGGTACGCAAAGAATACCGTACCGATATACGCGACGAACAACGAAATTGGGGGTTTCAGATCGGCCATTAATTTTACAAATCAATCAAAAAAAATTGTCTTGTTGTAACTGATTTTGGGGTCTTAGCAAAGGCGTTGGGGTTCTCAATTTTGAATTACATAAGCCAATTAACATAATTTTGGTTATGGTGATGATTAGGGTTTCAAAAATTGAGGATAAATTACCTAATTGCAACAAAGAATTAGGACTGGCGGCGGCTGTCGGCGACGACGGCGGTTGGCGGTGGGTGCGGCGGAAATTGAATTAATTTCAAAGAAAAAAACCTATGATTTTTTTATTTGGGATAGTTTATTTTGATTAATAATATTTAAAATAAATTTAAAACTAAAAAAATACTTTAATTAAATTACACTTTTAATTTTTTTAAAAAAATTATAATTACGCATTAAGTACTTTGGATTTAAAAGTTTTATAAAATAATCTATCAGTGCTCATCGGTGCTCGTCAATAGTGGTGCTCGTCGTTGCTCGACAAGCGCTATAAAATTTTCCTTAAAAATATCAAGTGAAGTTAGTTTATCACTAACTCATGTACAAAAAGAAAATACGAGAAATAAATAATGTTCCAACCAAACATGGAGTTAATATTTTATTTACATGAATTTTGTTATTATTCATATATTTTTTGGTATAAACATTAATATAAGACCCTAATCAAGATCGAATATTGCAAATTCCCATTATGATGATCACCCGCCTAATCTAACTTTTTTCAATGAAAAATTCTGCCACGCTCGAGAAGCACCGATGAGCACCACTAACGACGAGCACCGATGAGCACCATTAACTCAATTTATAAAAATTAAAAATCTAAAGGACTCACCGTATAATTTTAAATCATTTAAAAATCAAAAGGTAAATTAATTAAAATATATTATTTTATTTTTAATTTTCTTTTAAACATAGATCAAAATACCTATCTACCCCTAAATTACAAAACCTTAATTTTTGTTCATTTGAAATTCAAGTCATCGCTGCCGCTGTCGTCGCCGCCGTTGCTGCCTCCTGCATGACTGTCGTTCCCCACCGATGAACATCATTTGAATAGCGTAAAAGAATTTTAAAACCCTAATCGATTAGGATTTACTATTTTTGAATAGCCTAATTTTGATAATTAACGAATTAATTATTTTCAACATGTTTGAATAAATGCCAATGTTGTGGGATTGAAATTGGAAAGCTATTAAAAGAGTTGTTTCTTTTCCATTGTTCTTTGAAGAAAGTTAGGCAGTAAAAGATGTGGCAGGGTAGCGGCGGCTGTAGCAACGGCGGTGACAGCAACAACGGCGACAAATTAAATTTTAAATGAACAAAAATTAAGGTTTTGTAATTTAGTGTAGATAGATATTTTGATCTATGATTAAAAGAAAAAGAAAAAAGAAAATAATATATTATAATTAATTTATGTTTTTATTTTTAAATAATTTATAATTATACGGCGAGTCCTTTAAATTTTTAATTTTTATAAATTGAATTAATGATGCTCATCGGTGCTCGTCGAACGTGGTAGACTCATCCTTTTTTAATTTACAACTTCATAATTCAAATCGCTAATATTTTGATGAAAATTGATACTGTGATTTATTGAATGTCTATACACTATGCTTGTTGTGTGTTGCTGGTTATTGCTGGGTGTAGGTTTAGTGTTTATTTTTAGGGCTTTTTGTAACCCCTCGTCCCGGTCCGGACGCTTGACCGATCCGAGTGGACTACACGGGGATAACCGAGATGAAACCCGTTAAGGCTCCACTTCGGTTACCGACCCTAGAGAAAATTTTTCATTTTTATCTTATCTAAAAGCATTGTTTAAACTTAAGCGGAAGCCCGACACTAAACCGGGACTAAGCCCAACTCTTGAAACCCTTTGGTGATGTCAAAAAGCCCAAAAACAAGCTCGGGTTTCGAAACAGTCAGAGCCCGTTTCGAAACACCAGCTTCAATTTAAAAGTCAGACACCCGTTTCGAAACGCATCCACCCCGTTTCGGAACAGGGTCTCGATTTGCCTTGCCGTTTCGATACCAGTTTCGAAACAGGCACCTCCAGTAGCAAAAGTGTTTCGAAACTGGTTTCAAAACAGGGGCTCACAGTAGCCAAAACGTATCGAAACGAGTTCCAATACGGGGGCCCTGGAACCATACCCGTTTCGAAACAGGACAACCCATTTCGAAACACCTGCTGCCTGCAATTTTCCAAAGTCAGCTTTAGACATCCCCAATTGATTCCAAACGTCCGAAACGACTACCCGAAGCATACAAATCATAGAAATACACTCTAAAGGTATGCTCCCTAGCAACCATACTTGTCATACACAAAATATACAAAAAGGCATCCATTCCAAAGACCATACATGACAATACATTTAGCATGCTTTAACAAAGACAACACTTAGACAATTTTAAGGTAGGCAAAATACCAACATGATTTACAAGCAAGGCATACATCCAAAAACCAAATTAACAAACATATAAAAGGAGTCTAACATGCTCCTAAACAACAACATCATCATACTTCAAAAGGCATCACACCACAAACACATGTCCCATTGCTTGACCATTACATCATAATTAAAATACCCATACTTGAGAGCTAACAAGCACCACGAAGCACACTTGGAGGCTCCTTCTTGCACTTAGCAACCCACGAGCTACTAATCTGCATTGTCGAACAAAGAGAGCGTAAGCAATAAAGCTTAGTGAGGGTAAGCTCCTTAAAAACAAACCTCGACAAGGCAGGGTCCAAGCACGATCTCAACCAAGGTAAATGCATGATCATACATTCGATCCTCAAGAGCCAAAATGTCAATGATGTATGAACAATTATCCAATAATATGTCATGCTCAACAAGCTCATTTTCACAACATATGTAAGCACATATAATCATCCAAAAGGAAACACATTTCCACATCACATTGATACACATATCAATTTATATTGGCACCTAACTATGACTCGAATACGCGGATAAACACGTTGGAACTCAATTCCAACAACCACTTTACCTCACGGTGGGATTACACTCATCACTGGTCTCGCGGAGGGGATTCCACTCATCCTCACGCCCCGTCGATGGGATTCCACTCATCATCGACTAGTATACATAACAATTTCCGGGCGAACTCGTACTCCTCCTTGGTGACTCAACGCCACCAAGGCCACGCGCGAATTTGACTCATGTGTGCACACTAACATCCTAATGATCGATCATTTGTACCCAAGCATACTAGTGCCAACATTTAACTCAATCCACAATATCAATTTCAACCAATTCCATGCTTAGCACGTACTCACCATGATCACAATCATGAACAATCCACATGCATATCACAATGCATCACAACCATGCCTCATCACACATGTATAACACATTATACATAAATTATCATATCATAAACATCACGAGGCATAAACATCAATTAGAAGTTCAACCAATGTCTCTAGTTTAAGCTTAAGATTAGGCCACCACCCTAATCCTAACTCTAGGTGGGTCTACCAAGCCCGACCTAGTCCACATGCTCGAACCAAACTCTTAGAAAACACTTAGAAAACATTAACCACTCACCTTCACTTACAAGCTCAAATGCCAAGCTAGCAACCACCTTCAAGTTTCCGGATTCACTCCCGATGCTTCACCGATGCCAAACCTCGATTCTAATCAGTCACAAACACAAACAAAACACCCACAATTAATAACTAATCGTCGGAAACAACCCGGATTAACATTTCCTAGCAACCAACACCCAAAATTATGCACTATACAGAATTCCCGAGCAGCCCACAAAACCCACTGAAATCTTCAATTTCAAGCATCCAAACAATCATCAAACACACCCAAAGTGACCCTCATATATCATACTAACACCAGCCCTCAAAATCCAACATAAAACAACCCCAAAAACTCATCCAAAACCCTTCAAAAACCCCCCATTAAACCCAAATCCGAAAATTAGTTTAAATCATGTAAAATTCATATATGTTGCATCATTTGACTCATAGACTTCATAACTAACAACATTAAATCGAAATTTTAAGTTAAACATCATAAAGTTATCATTTTAATCAAAACCTCTAAAAACTCAATTTCCAAAACCTTAATGAAAATAATAACTATTTGTACTTTTGAAGAGAGGAGGTTGAGGACAAGTCAAAAATGATGTTACCTTTCAAAACCGAGTTGAAATGAAGGAGCTAGGTGATGGAATAGTGGATGGGATGAGAGCTCTCTATTTGATGTCGATTTTGTTTTTGAGAAAGAGATGAATAGTGAAATCATTTGACAAAAAGGAGTTTTAAATTGTAAGTTTGAATATTTACAATATTGCCATTAATGAATGGCTATTCCCCTTTTCCTTTAAACTCCACCCAAGTTGCATTTCATTTCAATTTAGTCCAATCATAGAAAGTTTGTTTTTGAAACCCGAGGCCCAAAAGATTATTTTAATTATGAAACCGAGCCCAAAATAATATTAAAATATTATTTCCACCCGACCCCTAAACCGAGTGTTACAACTCTCCCCCACTTAAGGAATTTCGTCCCCGAAATTACTTGAAGGAAACAAGTACGGAAACTGCTCAAGCATATCAGCTTTCCTCTCCCACGTGGCCTCTTCCGCACCTCTATGTCTCCACAACACCTTGACCAACTCTATGGTCTTGCCACGTAACACCTTGCTATCAGAAGTAAGTATCTCTACAGGCTCTTCATTATAAGACAAATCCGGATTCAACTCTATCTCCTCAACATGCATAACATGAGAAGGATTTGATCTATACCTTCTAAGCATCGACACATGAAAGACATCATGGATCTTCTCTAACTCATAAGGCAATCTCAAACGGTAAGCTACATGCCCAATCCGCTCAACTATCTCATACGGACTAATGAACCTCGGTCTCAACTTGCCTTTCCGGCCAAATCTCATCACCTTCTTCCACAGAGATACTTTCAAACCCACTTTCTCACCCACGAAGAACTCAATTTCTTTCCTTTTCAAATCTGCATAAGACTTCTAACGATCGGAAGCTGCTTTCAAACGGTCACCAATTAACTTTACTTTCTCGGTAGTCCCTTTAAGCAAATCCAGCATAGGTAACAATCTCTGACCTGTCTCAGCCCAACAAATCGGAGTCCTACATTGTCTACCATACAAAGCCTCATAGGGAGCCATCTGAATACTAGACTGATAATTGTTGTTGTAAGCAAACTCAACTAAAGGTAAGTGCTTTTCCCAAGAACCCTGGAAGTCAATCACCCAACAACGAAGCATATCCTCTGGAATCTGTATCACTCGCTCTGACTGCCCATCGGACTGCGGATGATAAGATGTACTGAAGTGCAAACGGCTACCTAGAGCACTATGCAAACAACCCCAGAACCTCGAAGTAAATCTAGGATCTCTATCTGAAACAATAGACTTCGGAACTCCATGAAGTATCACAATCTCACGGATGTACAAGTTTGTCAACTTGTCTAAAGAATATGTAGTGTTCACTTCTAAGAAGTGAGCACACTTAGTGAACCTATCAACAATCACCCAAATAGAGTTCTTCTTCGAAGGAGACAACGGTAACCCCGACACAAAGTCCATGGTGATCCTCTCCCATTTCCATTCCGGAATCTTCAAAGGCTGTAACAAACCTGAAGGAACCTGATGTTCTGCCTTCACTCTCTAACAAACCATACAACGGCTCACATACTCGGCTACATCCTTCTTCAAACCAACCTAGAAGTAATCATTCTTCAAGTCACGGTACATCTTGGTACTACCCGGATGCATAGAAAAAGGACTTGAATGTGCTTCACTCAAAATCTGTCGTCTCAACTCAACATCTTCTGGTACAACGACTCTATCTCTAAAGCACAACAAGTTCTCACCACTGACACTATACTCGGTCGGTCTTCCTTCGGCTAAGTCCTGAACATTAGGAACTAAAGACACATCTTGCAACTGCTTCTCTCTAATCAACTAAATCAAGGAAGGCTTCACTTGCAACTCGGTGATCAAACCACCATCATCGGACACACTCAATCTAGCAAACATAGCTCTCAACTCCACGGCAACTTTTCTACTCAAAGCATCGGCTACTACATTTGCCTTACACGGATGGTACTCAATGGTCAAATCATAGTCTTTTAACAACTCAAGCCATCTTCTCTGTCTCAAGTTCAACTATCTCTGTGTCATCAAATACTTCAAGCTCTTATGATCGGTGTAAACTATACACTTCTCACCATACATGTAATGGCGCCAAATCTTCAATGCAATGAAAACTGCGGCTAACTCTATATCATGAGTAGGATAGTTCTTCTCATGAACCTTCAACTGTCTAGAAGCATAGGCAACAACCCTTCTTTCTTGCATCAAAACACAACCTAACCCTATGTAGGAAGCATCACTGTAAATCACAAATTCTTTACCTGAAACAGGTTGCACTAACACTTGAGCATTTGTCAAAGCTTCTTTCAATTTCTCAAAGGCCTTCTGTCTTGCATCTGACCATTCAAACTTAACTCCCTTTTGCAACAATTTAGTCAAAGGAGCAGCTACCCTAGAGAAACCATCAACAAATCTCCTATAGTAGTCGGCTAATCCTCGGAAACTCCTAATCTCAGTCACAAACTTAGGTTGTTTCCACTCAAATATAGCCTCAATCTTCGATGGATCAACACGGATACCTTCAGCCGAAACAATATGGCCAAGAAACACAACCTCTCGAATCCAGAACTCACACTTGCTAAGCTTCGCATACAACTGATTGCTCAACAATCTCTGTAACACAAATCTCAAGTGCTCATCATGCTCTTCTCCTGTCTTCGAGTACATAAGTATATCATCAATGAAAACAACTACAAAACGGTCTAGATAGTCTCTAAAAATTATGTTCATCATATCCATGAATGCTGCAGGTGCATTCGTGAGCCCAAATGGCATCATAAGAAACTCACAGTGACCATACCTAGTCCTAAAAGTTGTCTTCGGAACATCACACTCTTTCACCTTCAACTGATAGTACCCGGATCTCAAATCTATCTTCGAGAACACTGAAGCACCTCTCAACTGATCAAACAAATCATCTATGTGAGGCAACGGATACTTGTTCTTCACAGTCAATTGATTCATCTGTCTGTAGTCAATACACAAACGCATGCTACCATCTTTCTTCTTTACAAACAACACAAGAGCGCCCCAAGGAGAACTACTAGGCCTAATGAAACCACGGACTAATAACTCTTGCAACTGACTCTTCAATTCTTTCAACTCTTTCGGAGCCATACGATACGGAGCTATCGAAACTGGAGTAGGCCCTGAAACAGTCTCAATCACAAACTCAACATCTCTATCAGGAGGTAAACCCGGCAACTCTTCTGGAAACACATCCGGAAAGTCTCATACTGTTCTAATATCTTTCGGCCTAGCCTTACTCATATTCGGATTCATAACATAAGCTAGGTAAGCCCCACATCCGGAATCCATCAACCTATGAGCCTCTAAAGCTGACACAACCTTAGACAATAACTTAATGTTCTCGCCTACTACTATTACCTCGTAGTCATCAGAATGTTTCAAGGAAATCCTCTTCGTCTCAAAATCCACACTAGCTATGTGCTCAACTAACCAGTCCATACCAAGAATAATATCAAAACCATAAAAAGGAAGTTCCATCATGTCAACAGAAAACACATGACCCTGAATCTTCAGTGGACATCTCCTATACATACGTCTAACCACAACTGTCTCACCAAAAGAACTAGTCACATGCATACCTACATCTAGGATCTCAACAGGTATATCTAACTTCCGTGCATGCTCACTCAAAATGTAGGAATGTGTAGAACTCGAATCAACCAAAGAAAGCAAAGACATAGACTGTAACTCAAAATTACCTGTTATCACATCAGTGTCGTTCCCGGCCTCTCTCCGAGCATAAACTCTCGCTGGTCCTCCTACCTCTGGCTGCACTGCCACAACGTGAGCAAGGTTCCTCTGAGCATCTACCCTAGGTGCATCAGCCCTAGGCTGGAAGTAGCCACGACCGCGCCCACGGCCTCTCTGAAAATCATTCGCTCTCGCAGGAGCCTGAGCTATGTTCGGTGCTTGTGCCGCCTGATGCGGGCACTCCCTCCTAAAGTGGTCCCTCGAACCACAGTTCCAACAGGCATGGAAGTTACCCCAACACTCATCAGTGTGCTGTCTCCCACATCGTGTACACTCGGGCAAGCGCCCTCCTCCTCGATGGCCCTGATGGCCCCTACCATGGTGGCCACCGCCACGCTTATGGTCAAACTATTGTCCGCCACCTCTATGCCTCTTGGCATCTCTACTGTCAAAGTGGTTATGCCTCTTACCAGAACTAGAACCTCTAGATCGTTTGGTCAAGCCCAAACTGTGCTCCAAGTCCTTGGCCCTCGCGACCAATACATCAAAGTCTGAGTAGTCAGAAGCTAAAGTGTACCTCTTGGTCTCTTCATTCAACTCATAGCAGAAACGGTTACAACGTTCCACTTCAGTAGGAACCAACTCTGGGGCGTACTGACTCAAACGAACAAAACGGATCTCATAGTCAGTCACAGAAACATCTCCCTGAGTAAGGGCCATAAAATCTCGCTTCTTCTCATCAAGACACCTCGGTCCCAAATATCTCTTTCTGAAAGCGGACTCAAAGAAATCCCAACCTATCTCAGCCTCTGGAACTCCAGTAGTAATGGTGACCCACCAGGTGTAGGCATCACCCAGAAGCAAAGAGATCACACAGCCCAATCTGCGAGCACCCACACAACCCATCTGAGCTAAGATGTGAACTACATGGGGATAACCGAGATGAAACCTGTTAAGGCTCCACTTCGGTTACCGACCCTAGAGAAAATTTTTCATTTTTATCTTATCCAAAAGCATTGTTTAAACTTAAGTGGAAGCCCGACACTAAACCGGGACTAAGACCAACTCTTGAAACCCTTTGGTGATGTCAAAAAGCCCAAAAACAAGCCCGGGTTTCGAAACCGTCAGAGCCCGTTTCGAAACACCAGCTTCAATTTAAAAGTCAGACACCCGTTTCGAAACGCATCCACCCCGTTTCGGAACAGGGTCTCGATTTGCCTTTCCGTTTCGATACCAGTTTCGAAACAGGCACCTCCAGTAGCAAAAGTGTTTCGAAATTGGTTTCGAAACAGGGGCTCAAAGTAGCCAAAACGTATCGAAACGAGTTCCGATACGGGGGCCCTGGAACCATACCCGTTTCGAAACAGGACAACCCGTTTCGAAACACTTGCTGCCTGCAATTTTCCAAAGTCAGCTTTAGACATCCCCAATTGATTCCAAACGTCCGAAACGACTACCCGAAGCATACAAATCATACAAATACACTCTAAAGGCATGCTCCCTAGCAACCATACTCGTATTACACAAAATATACAAAAAGGAATCCATTCCAAAGACCATACATGACATTACATATAACATGCTTTAACAAAGACAACACTTAGACAATTTTAAGGTAGGCAAAATACCAACATGGTTTACAAGCAAGGCATACATCCAAAAATCAAATTAACAAACATATAAAAGGAGTCTAACATGCTCCTAAACAACAACATCATCATACTTCAAAAGGCATCACACCACAAACACATGTCTCATTGCTTGACCATTACATCATAATTAAAATACCCATACTTGAGAGCTAACAAGCACCAAGAAGCACACTTGGAGGCCCTTTTCTTGCACTTAGCAACCCACGAGCTACTAATCTATATTGTCGAACAAAGAGAGCGTAAGCAATAAAGCTTAGTGAGGGTAAGCTCCTTAAAAACAAACCTCGACAAAGCGGGGTCCAAGCACGATCTCAACCAAGGTAAATGCATGATCATACCTTCGATCCTCAAGAGCCAAAATGTCAATGATGAATGAACAATTATCCAATAATATGTCATGCTCAACAAGCTCATTTTCACAACATATGTTAGCACATATAATCATCCAAAAGGAAACACATTTCCACATCACATTGATACACATATCAATTTATATTGGCACCTAGCTATGACTCGAATACGCGGATAAACACTTTGGAACTCACATCCAACAACCACTTTACCTCACGGTGGGATTACACTCATCACCGGTCTCACGGAGGGGATTCCACTCATCCTCACGCCCAGTCGATGGGATTCCACTCATCATCGACTAGTATACATAACAATTTCCGGGCGAACCCGTACTCCTCCTTGGTGACTCAACGCCATGCGCAAATTTGATTCACGTGTGCACACTAACATCCTAATGATTGATCATTTGTACCCAAGCATACTAGTGCCAACATTTAACTCAATCCACAATACCAATTTCAACCAATTCCGTGCTTAGCACGTACTCACCATGATCACAATCATGAACAATCCACATGCATATCACAATACATCACAACCATGCCTCATCACACATGTATAACATATTATACATAAATAATCATATCATAAACATCACGAGGCATAAACATCAGTTAGAAGTTCAACCAATGTCTCTAGTTTAAGCTTAGGATTAGGCCACCACCCTAATCCTAACTCTATGTTGGTCTACCAAGCCCGACCTAGTCCACATACTTGAACCAAACTCTTAGAAAACACTTAGAAAACATTAACCACTCACCTTCACTTTCAAGCTCAAATACCAAGCTAGCAACCACCTTCAAGTTTCCGGATTCACTCTCGATGCTTCACTGATGCCAAACCTCGATTCTAATCAGTCCCAAACACAAACAAAACACCCACAATCAATAACTAATCGTCAGAAACAACCCGGATTAACATTTCCAAGCAACCAACACCCAAAATCATGCCCAATACAGAATTCCCGAGCAGCCCACAAAACCCACTGAAATCTTCCATTTCAAGCATCCAAACAATCATCAAACACACCCAAAGTGACCCTCATATATCACACTAACACCAGCCCTCAAAATCCAACATAAAACTACCCCAAAAACTCATCCAAAACCCTTCAAAAACCCCCATTAAACCCAAATCCGAAAATTAGTTTAAATCATGTAAAATTCATATATGTTGCATCATTTGACTCATAGACTTCATAAATAACAACATTAAATCGAAATTTTAAGTTAAACATCATAAAGTTATCATTTTTAATCAAAACCTCTAAAAACTCAATTTCCAAAACCTTAATTAAAATAAAAACTATTTGTACTTTTGAAGAGAGGAGATTGAGGACAAGTCAAAAATGATGTTACCTTTCAAAACCGAGTTGAAATGAAGGAACTAGGGGATGGAATGGTGGAGGGGATGAGAGCTCTCTATTTGACGTTGGTTTTGTTTTTGAGAAGGAGGTGAATAGTGAAATCATTTGACAAAAAGGGGTTTTAAATTGTAAGTTTGAATATTTATAATATTGCCATTAATGAATGGTTATTCCCCTTTTCCTTTAAACTCCGCCCAAGTTGCATTTCATTTCAATTTAGTCCAATCATAAAAAGTTTATTTTTGAAACCCGAGGCCCAAAAGATTATTTTAATTATAAAACCGAGCCCAAAATAATATTAAAATATTATTTCCACCTGACCCCTAAACCCGGATGTTACACTTTTTGTACCGTGTACATGGTTAGCACATTTCCTATTTTTCTCCAATTTAAGTTAGGGGCTTTTTAATGAGTCATGTAATAAACACAAGAAATGAATCGTCTTGACAAGTTTGAAGGCAGGTGGTTCGTGAATCAGCATCAGCACTCAAGTCTCGGCAATCGGAGCAGTGTTAGCGGGAGAAGGAGCAAGGATCGCAGCGAGTTAGGTTATTTCTCAAGAGTCGAAGTTGTCGTTTTTGTAAACTTTGTTACTAAAAAGATTCATCGAGAAACTCTTGCAGAAGCTTTTGTAGTCTATGGTAGGGTTTTAGACGTTTACATAGCCTACAACCACCCGAGAAACATCAATAAGAACTACACATTTGCCTTCATCAGATTTTCTAATCAGAAGGAAGTAGGCAAGGCGATTGAACTGGCAAACAATAGGAGAATAGATGGGTTCAACATCAAGGCATTTCTAGGTAGAAGCAATGCAAATACGCAAAAACATTATGTCGGCAGGGCATCTACATAGGAAAATAGCAAGAGTAAGGAAGCTAAAGTTTATAACGTTACCGACAGAAGATCCTATAAAGAAGTTATGTTATCTAAGAAGCCTATCACAGCAATGTCAAAGGAAAATGACGCTCTTAAAATGCCACAAAATAACACTCAAGAGGATACTACAGTTTCCAACCCTGTTTGTGAACCTTTCCACTTATGCGTACCAAGGTCAGAATTAAGCTGGCTTGAAAATTGCTTGGTCGGGCAAATAAAAGGTATGTATGATGCGACCTTTGTGGAACAAGCTCTCCGGTTCAATGGTTTCAAAGTCAAGGTTAGCGTTTGGTCGGGTTTTTTCTTGTTAATTCAATTCGAGGAAGAGGAGCAGGTTCCAATATTTTGGGATCTTAAAGACTCTTTATTAGAAAGCTGGTTCGCGGAGATTGATTCTTTGGAAAACTTCAGGGGGAGCAAGAAACTAAAAGTTTGGATCACGTTGGAGAATTTTCCCCTCACAGATTGGAATGATGCAGTTTTTGTTGAAAATCAAACTTGATTTAAAAATAATAATAAAATAAAATAAAATAGCAAGAGGAACAATCAAGAATCATGTGGAAGAAATCATGTCGGCAAGAGTGGAGAAACATTTGGAAAATTCAAGAACCAAGCAATGATCTTGGAATGCTACGTGGCAGCAGCTTCCCTTAGTAAATCAACAAGCATGCGGCAAATGAAAAGAAAAATCTAGAATAATTATTATTTAATTAGTTACTAGATAGTTCTTTAAGTCGGTGTAAGACACTATAAATATGGGTTAGCTATAAGTTTGTGTTAGTAAGAAACAAATCTAGTGTGTGTGAGTGAAGTGCAAGAAAAAAAAGTGAGTGCAAAAGTGTGCGTGTGCTAGTGTGAAAGCATAAGCTTTGGTGAAAGACTTGCAGCAGCAAGTATTTTACTTGGATTGTAATAAATTTGTCCAAGTAATAAATTTTCATTTTTAACGCTTCCTACAATTGGTATCAGAGCCAAGGTCGAGTCCGAGTTTAGCCACGAAAAGATGGATCACATGATTCAGCCACAAAACCCGAGATTAACAAAGACAAATTATGGCAACTGGAGTATTCAGATGAAGGCGCTACTCGGTTCGCAAGATTGTTGGGACATGGTCATAAAAGGATATGTGGAGCCAGAAAATGCAGCAGCAGAAGCAACTCTAACCAACGAAGAAAAGAGAGCACTAAGGGATGCTCGTAAAAGAGACCAAAGGGCGTTATATTACATTTTCCAAGCAGTAGATGAGTCTAACTTTGAAAAAATTGCAGAAGCAACAACCGCGAAGTAAGCATGGGAAACTCTGCAAAAATCACTCCAAGGAGTTGAGAAAGCAAAAAAGGTACGTCTTTAATCACTCAGAGCCGAGTTTGAGATGCTAAAAATGAAAACCACGGAAAGCATAGATGACTATGTTAGCCGTGTGAAAGCCGTAGCAAATGAAATGAAAAGAAATGGCGAAGCACTCGGTGAGGTCAGAGTAATGGAGAAAATCCTACGATCACTGGTACGAAAATTTTTATTATGTGGTCGTGGCAATTGAAGAATCAAAAGATTTAACTCAAATGAGTATCGATGAGCTTGTGGGATCACTTCAAGCCCATGAGCAGAAAATGAAGCTGAATGAAGAGATCGAAAATCTGGAGCAAGTTCTACAAAGTAAGTTACACGTCAACGAATGCGGAGCTAGCAGCAGCTACACACGAGGCAGAAGAAACTATGGTGGATATCGTGGACGAGGAACACGTGGACGTGGCGGTCGTTCATATGTTAGCAACCAAGAAAATGAAAATTACCAATCACCAAGTCGTGGACAAGGATACAGAGGTCGAGGAAGAGGCCGATATCAACAAGGAGATAAATCTCAGGTACAATGTTATAATTGTAATAAGTATGGTCATTATAGTTACGAGTGTAGATCAGCTCCAAAGCATGAAGAAAGAATTAATGTAGCAACAGCTGAAGAAGAAAATACCGAAGAATCTCATGTATTCCTCACTTATAAAAGAAATAAAGAATCAAAGGAAAATATTTGGTATCTCGATAATTGTGCCAGTAATCATATGTGTGGTCGAAAGGAGTTTTTTGTGACGTTGGATGAAAATATCCGTGGACGAGTAACTTTTGGTGATGACTCGCACACAGAAGTTAAAGGCAAGGGCAAAGTTATGATTACTCAGAAAAATGGAGAAAAGAAATACATATCAGATGTTTACTATGTACCAGCTATGAAAAACAACATCGTCAGTCTTGGCCAGCTTCTAGAAAAAGGATATGAAGTGCAGATGAAGAATCGCTCACTTTCAATCAAGAATAGAAATGGAGAATTGGTTGCCCAAGTCAATATGACGCCGAATCGTCTCTTCACTATTGACATCGAGTCAGGAGAAGTAAAGTGTATGAAAACTACAATCAAGGACGATTCGTGGCTGTGGCACTTGAGGTATGGACATCTTGGATTTTCTGGCTTGAAATTATTGTCAAAAGCAAAGATGGTGGATGGATTGCCAGAAATCAAACCGCCAAATCAATTGTGTGAGGCCTGCATCAAAGGAAAACAACATAGACAAAGCTTTGAAGTTGGCAAATCATGGAGAGCCAGAAGACCATTGGAGATCGTCCACACTGATATAGCCGGCCCGTTTGATATACCATCACTTGGAGGAAACAGGTACTATCTGACCTTTATTGACGATTATAGTAGAAAATGTTGGGTATATGTTCTTAAACAAAAGTCAGAAGCATTGGATAAATTTAAAGAATTCAAAGCAATGGCGGAAAAACAAAGCGGTCAATACTTAAAGATACTCAGATCTGATAGAGGAGGCGAGTATACAGTAAAATTATTTGAAGACTTTTGCAAGGAGCATGGCATAATTCACCAGTTGACAGTTAGATACACGCCTCAACAAAATGGAGTTGCAGAAAGAAAGAATCGCACTATTCTCGATATGGCAAGGAGCATGGTAAAGGGAAAGCATCTACCAAGAAATTTTTGGGCCGAAGCAGTTCGATGTGCAGTTTATCTGTTAAATCGTTGCCCAACAAAAAGTCTGAGGAACATGACGCCAAACGAAGCATGGAGCGGTAAAAAACCAAAAATTGGGCACCTCAAGATTTTTGGATGCATTGCATATGCCCATATACCTGAGCAGATAAGAAAGAAGCTTGATGATAGAGGAGAAAAGTGCATCTTCATCGGCTATGATGAACGAAGTAAGGCTTACAGACTCTATAATCCTCTAACTAAAAAGTTGATAATCTCAAGAGATGTTGAGTTTGATGAAGCAGAATATTGGATTTAGAGCTCAGAAGAAAAGAAAGTTGAAGGACTATTTTTTAATGAAGATCAAGATGATGACGACTTCATCAACCAAGATGAACAAGGTGATGATCAAGGTTCTCAACAAAATTTGATTGGACATTCTTCATCAAGAAATAATATCGAAATAGAAAATCCTGAAGTACAACCGACGCAAGTTCGAAGATCTACAAGAGAGAGAAGAGTTCCAGAAAGGTACAAGGATTACGAAACTCAAAATATTTCACTTTTCTGTTTACTTGCAAGCAGTGATCCAATAACATATGAAGAAGCAATTGAAGATGACAAGTGGAAGAATGCCATGAATGAAGAAATTGCATCGATAGAAAGAAATGATACATGGGAGCTCACAAGTCTACCAGAAGGACATAATCCAATCGGAGTCAAATGGGTGTACAAGACAAAGACCAATAAAGAAGGACAAGTAGAGAAATACAAGGCAAGACTAGTTGCCAAAGGCTACAAGCAAAGACAAGGAATAGACTATGATGAAGTGTTCGCTCCAGTGGCAAGGATCGACACTATCAGACTACTCACAGCAGTTGCAGCACAAAACAAATGGAAGATTTATCAAATGGATGTGAAGTCAGCATTTCTAAATGGCTACTTAGAAGAAGAAGTTTATATCGAGCAACCACCTGGGTACATTAAACAAGGACATGAAAATAAGGTCTACCGCTTGAAGAAAGCCTTATATGGATTGAAGCAAGCACCGAGAGCATGGAACACAAGAATAGATGAATATTTCCAGGAGAATGGGTTCATAAAGAGTCCGTATGAACATACCTTGTATACAAAGAAGAATAAAGATGGTGATATCATGATCGTGTGCTTATACGTGGACGACATGATCTTCACCGGAAACAACCCGGGTATGTTTCAAGATTTCAAGAAAGCTATGACTAAAGAATTTGAAATGACAGATATTGGCGAGATGTCATACTTTCTTGGAGTCGAGGTAAAGCAAACGGTGGAAGGAATTTTCTTATCCCAAAAGAAGTACGCGGAGCAAACCTTAAGTAATTTCAGAATGAAGGATTGCAAGCCGGTAGCCACTCCAGCTGAAACAGGCACGAAACTAAGTGTTTATTCAACAAGAGAGCCGGTGAATCCAACGTTGTTTAAAAGCCTCGTTGGAAGTTTAAGATATCTAACTATCACACGACCAGACATAACATACGCTGTAGGACTGGTAAGCAGATTCATGGAAAATCCAAAACAAGATCATTGGATTGCAGCAAAGAGAATTTTGAGATATGTCAAAGGTACGTTGGATCATGATTTATTCTACAAGCATTCACAAAATTCGAATTTAGTCGGTTACTCTGATAGTGATTACGGGGGAGACATTGATGATCGGAAAAGTACATCTGGATTTCTATTCCATATCGGCTCCGCGACATTTTCATGGTCATCAAAGAAGCAACAAACGGTAGCTCTCTCAACATGTGAAGCAGAATACATAGCTGCTGCAGCGTGCACCTGTCAAGCAATTTGGTTGAAGAATATTTTGGACGAGTTAAATTTTGCGCAAGAAGGACCAACTACAATTTATGTCGACAACAAGTCCACCATATCTCTCGCAAAGAATCCTGTCTCTCATAGCCGAAGCAAGCATATCGATACAAAGTATCATTTCATACGAGAACAGGTGAAGAACAGAACCGTAAAACTAGTCTACTGCAGAACTGAAGATCAATTGGCAGACATTTTTACGAAGCCGTTGAAAGCAGACATATTCCATCGACTTAAAGAAAAGCTCGGCATGAAAAATCAAGTTTGAGGGGGAGTGTTGAAAATCAAACTTGATTTAAAAATAATAATAAAATAAAATAGCAAGAGGAACAATCAAGAATCATGTGGAAGAAATCATGTCGGCAAGAGTGGAGAAACATTTGGAAAATTCAAGAACCAAGCAATGATCTTGGAATGCTACGTGGCAGCAGCTTCCCTTAGTAAATCAACAAGCATGCGGCAAATGAAAAGAAAAATCTAGAATAATTATTATTTAATTAGTTACTAGATAGTTCTTTAAGTCGGTGTAAGACACTATAAATATGGGTTAGCTATAAGTTTGTGTTAGTAAGAAACAAATCTAGTGTGTGTGAGTGAAGTGCAAGGAAAAAAAAAAAGTGAGTGCAAAAGTGTGCGTGTGCTAGTGTGAAAGCATAAGCTTTGGTGAAAGACTTGCAGCAGCAAGTATTTTACTTGGATTGTAATAAATTTGTCCAAGTAATAAATTTTCATTTTTAACGCTTCCTACAGTTTTCAGTACCATGGCAAACAAATGGGGCTCTTTGATAAAGATAGATGATGACACTTCTAAGAAAAACAGGTTTGATGCCGCTCGGATCTTAATCGGTGTTAGTCATCTCTCGGACATTCCCTCTTAGGCAAACATGTTCATCAATGATTTTCGCTATACAATAAAAATATCGGTGTATGAATTTGAAGATGAAAGGTGTTGGATTAGCGGCACCCAGGTTCATGCCAGGCACGATGACATACCGGAAAAATCTGCCGATGAAGTCTTCAGTTGTCGTTTAGAGGATATCTCAGCCCAAATAAATGATAAAGCAGCTTGGGAGGTTTCCAACATTTTGGGAAGGACTTGCATTCATGACCCAACCTAAAAGGGTTAAGACGCGATGGGACTATTGTCGCTTCAATTCCACCAAGAGGTAACAAGGCGGACCCACACTTAATCGACGCAGCTTCAGAAGATAGTCACATGGTGTATACAAAACAGGCGAGCAACTCTGATGGGCTAATTAATATGCCCATGAATCCCCAAAAGACTTATCAGGGTCCAGTACACATATTGCCCCAATTTTAGACAAGGAAACTGGGACATTTCGGGTCAGGTGAGAAATACAAAATCACTTTCAGTAAGCTCCTTTAGATCCAAATTAGATGAAATCTAAATGTTGGCATCTCTCAATCAAATTCCAATCTATTTCAAAAGAAAAGATAACAGCAGAAAGGAAAACAGATCAGTTAGTTCTGATGTAGACAAAACCAAAACAGAGTCAAAAGCGATACTTGAGGTCTGCAAACTAGTGGGAATTCAGTTTGTAGATGAAGATGAGACTGTGTGTAATCGCCTGGAGAAATTGGCAGCGGATTGCGAATCCTAATTTTTTCGATTTGTCCTTCGGTGTGCGATCTTAACATCAATGTCTAAGTAGAATCTGCTTTTTATCCTGGAATGTTCGCGGGCTAGGGAAAGCAGAGAAGAGGGGGCGGTTAAAAGGGTGATTCATGGAAACAAAGTAGAAGTCGTGTTTCTTCAAGAAACTAAGTGTGAAAAGTCATCTGTTAAACTGGCAAGAAAAATTTGCGGAAGAGCGTCCAATATTGAAGCTATCTTTTCACCGGCGATGTGCTTGGCCGGTGGTCTGGTAACTTTCTGGAACCCAGAGTTTTTCAACCGTGATTCTTTGATTATTAAGCAGAATTACACAGTGTGTGTGGGGGGGGGGGGGGGAATTTACTGGCCTTAAATATAAGGGTCGGTCTAATTAACATTTATGCACCTAATGATTTTCTCCTGAGATGTGAAGTTTTTTTCAGAAATTAAATCTTGGGTCAGCTCAACGAAGCTTCCAATCATACTTGGAGGTGATTTTAATGTCGTTAGGTGCCTAGAAGAAAAAGTTGGAATCAGTGTGAAGGCTAGAGAAATGGCGTATTTTTCAGAGTTCATCGAAGAGCTGAATTTAATTGATCTGCCCCCCCAAGGGGAAATTTACTTGGTCCAGTTTACGCCAAGTTCCATCTTTTAGCAGGTTAGATCGGTACCTTATTTCCTCCGAATGTGCAACCAATGGGCCCTCGTTGTTACAGAGTATCTTGCCTAGGGGATTATCAGATCATAATCATGTAATGCTATCAATAAACAAGGAGAATTGGGGACCGAAAACTTTCAAATGGTTTGATCATTAGGGTGACAATAAGGAGCTAACGAAGAAGATCAGCTTGTTGTTTGCCAATTTCGAGGGTAATGGAAAAATGGAGCCGCTCAGGGAGTGTAATAAAGTGTCAAAGGAATGGGACCATAACAACGGACGACTAGATTTCGACTCAGCTCAATCTATTAAGTCGAAATGTAACAAGCTGGAAATTGAAATTAGTAATGGCAGAACATCACCAGATAAGTTGCAAGAAATAAAATGTCTTCGGTCGAACCTGTGGAAGACGGCGAGAAAGGAAGAACGAGAGTGGCTTCAAAAATCAAGATTAAAGTGGTTCTCGGCCGGCGACAAAAACACAAATTTTTTTTCCACTTATTTGCTTCATCGAGAAGAAGAAAGAATCATCTAGAGAATATCAGTGTGGGGAGTGTGAAGGCCCGCGATCCAGATTCAAATAAAAAGGCTATAGAAGACTATTTCAAACAAGTTTATAATGAATCCCAAACTTTGCCGATTACTCGCTTTGACTGTAATCTGAAATTTATTAGCTCTGAAGCTACTTCGTATCTAAAACGTCTGTTTACAATAGAGGAAGTCTAGAATGCCCTTATGTCGTTAGATGGATCAAGAGCCCCTGGCCCAGACAGCTTTAACGTGGGTTTCTTAAAAAAATTCTAGATGAATCTAAAGGACGAGTGATGAGTTTCTTCGATTCGTTCTACAACAATAAGATAACAAAATAGATCGATCTTTCAACCATTGTTTCATTGTGTTGATTCCGAAATCAAAACCCCCATCTTTCATTGAAGATTATCATCCCATTAGTTTGGTCGGATGTGTGTATAAACTCCTTGTTAAGTTCCTCTCACTGCGTCTGAAATCCGTTACAGAAGAGGTAATAGGCAACCCCAATTCACTTTTTGCTTTGGTAGATAAATACTGGACTGCATCCTAATTTCGAATGAGTTAATTGATTATATCACAAAGAGGTGACTAAGTTGTTTAGTCTTCAAAGCTGATTTTCGCAAGGCGTATGATTGTGTGGATTGGAAATTTTTAATGTTCATCTTAAAAAAAATGGGTTTCAGAGACAAATGGCGTGCGTGGATCTTGTACTGTATTTCCTCGGCCTCGATATTAGTTCTGGTCAATGGTTCCTCGTCCAAGTAGTTTCGTATCAGTCATGGACTTAGGCAAGGCTCCCCGCTCTCCCCTCTACTCTTCAACATTGTAGCAGAATCTTTAAACTGCTTGTTACAGAAGGCAGTTGTTGTTGGTCTATTCCAAGCAAGTAAAATTGGAAATAGCATGGTTAGTATCTCACACCTTCAGTATGCGGATAATCTTATCATTTTTTGTGGAGCTAGTGAAATCGAGCTGAGAATTATTGTCAGAATGTTGAAAGGATTTGAGATCGCATCGGGTCTTAAGTTAAATCTACAGAAATCAAAATTGTTGGGAATAAATGTGGAGGATCCAATCGTTGATTTATGGGCGGCTTCAATAAACTGTAAAAGAGAAATTTTCCTTCCACGTATCTTGGTTTACCCCTCGACATTAGAAATTACAACGCACAGCTCTAGGATCCGATAGTTGAAAAAGTGAAGATAAAATTGGTAGGGTGGAAAGCCAATAATCTTTCTTTCGGTGGTAGAATTACTTTGGTAAGGTCTGTGATCTCAAGCCTTCCGATTTATTATATGTCCATCTTCCACATGCCTTGCAAAACTAATTCGATACTGTCAAGTTTAATTGCCAAGTTAATATGGGGAGCAATGGACAAACGTGCTATACATTGGGTGCGATGGAAAACTCTGTGTCTTCCAAAACAGCTAGGAGGCTTAGGTTTGATAGTTCTCAAAGTTAAGAATCAGGCATTGTTGCTTAAATGGCTTTGGCGATATGGTACTGAATCGGAAAGTCTAAGGTGATAGAAGCTCGATACGAGGATGACTCTTCATCCATCCTTCCTTTAAATTTAAAGGCGGCTAAGAAGTCCATCATTTGGATGAGTGACAGTGTCATGTCCAGAAAACATTAATTTGTTTTTTCAGCAAATTCGGTACTTGGTGGGCAATGACAAACATGTTAGTTTCTGGTGCGATATTTGGATTGGGCAACAAGCTCTAAAAATTGCATTTCCTAGAATATATGTCCTGTCAGTTAACAAAATAGGTAAAATCGCCGACTTTGGTAATGTGGTAGATGGAGTCTGGATTTGAGATATTCAATTGCGAAGATGTCCTTTTGACTGGGAGATTTTTGAGTGGGGCTCTTTTTGCTCCACTATTAAAATTTTCAAATCAAATACTTCGATTCCTGACAGTATTGGATGGAATGCTTGTTCTAGCGGGATGTTTAACTCGAAATCTTGGTGTGAAATTGACCGTAATGTTGTAGGATTCAAAGATGATATTTGGTCCATGGTCTAGACAAGTAAAGCCCTGCCTAAGGTTGAAGCCTTTGTGTGGAAAGTAATCCTTGGTCGATTACCTACGAAGGTTGAACTCCACAATAAAGGTTGTCTTCCTCAATCTTCTCTTTTATGTCATCTAAGCAATCTTGTTGATGAGTCTGTTGATCATTTTATTTTCCATTGTAGTGTTGTTTGGCAGAATTGGGAACAATAGTTTCTCATGTGGAATTTTTATTTTGTGATGCCCAAAACTACTGTTGATTTTTTTCGCGCACTGATGACAATTTCCCCACCTCGCTTTCAGCCATCTATTTGGAAGCTAAGTTTCTTTTGCTTCTTTTGGTCGTGCTGGTTAATGTGAAATGAGACGATATTTAAAGTAACAAAGGTAAATGGTAGCATTCTTTTTGCCTAAACACATATACGATGTACTCTTTTTCTTTCATTTAGGATGTATGGAGGTTTTTTAATAAGGCTCGCATATGTGTCTTTATCTTGATAAAGTATCTTACTATTCAAAAAAATGAGTCATGTAATAACTAATTTAAGTACGACTTTTTATCTAATAAATTAATCTATATTGATAAAAAAATCACTAACATTATTACTTAGCATTTTATCTCATTATACTAACTAATAATCGGCACTATTAAGAGATTTTTTTTACAATGCGTTGTAGGACAAAGTATTATCATATTTTGAGAAAAAATAATGGGTAAACTACTGCAGGGGTCACTCTCGTTTCACGTTTGTACAAATTTAGTCACCACTTTTAAAAAGTGCCAATAAGTGGTCATCTACGTTTTCGATGTGTAAAGACTTGGTCACTCCGACGTTATAGTCCGTTAATCCCCTAACGGATTGCTGATGTGGTGGAATTAATTAAATGGCAATATCCACGTGTATTCCCACATGGATAATAACGTGGAGTGTGTTCTTCTTTGGGTTGGTTCTTGAAAAGCATCTTGCATGTCAATGGATGAACAGGAGGATAACCAAGCTTCTCTCCAAGTTCTATCAATTCCTCATCTTGGGTAAAAGCCCCAATATCTTGAAGCACCCTAACTGTATTATGTGGAGTGTGTTCTTCTTTGGGTTGGTTCTTGGAGTGCTAGCAATTGTGAGTCTATGGTGTAGACTGCAAAAGGGTGGAGGAAGTTTGCATGCTCCTCTCATATGGTGTAGACTGCGATCTGATCTCCAAGGACGGGAAGAGTGCTTTGGACTGGGCTGAGCTGGAAAACCAGCAGGAAGCTGCTGAAATAATAAAAAATATATTGAAAGTTTCCAAGATAACGATGGGGGACATCAGTTACTTGACAAGTATATAGCATCAGGTAATCCAGAAATCATCGATAATGTTCTTATTGAGCAGTTGCTAAGAAAAATATGTATAGATTCAAATGAAGTAGCAATTCTTGTTTTCCTTCCTGGGTGGGAGGACATAAATAGAATAAGAGAGAAATTACTTGCCAACCCCTTTTTCAGAGATCCTTCTAGATTTATTATAATACCTCTACATTCAATGGTTCCCTATGCTGATCAAAAGAAGGTCTTTAATCGTCCACCTTTGGGCTGCCGCAAAATTGTCCTTTCAACCAATGTTGTCGAAAGTTCCATTACAATTGATGATGTTGACTATGTTATAGATAGTGGTAGAATGAAAGAAAAAAGCTATGATCCATATAAGAATGTATCAACCCTTCAATCTTCATGGGTTTCCAAAGCAAATGTCAAGCAGAGAGAAAGGCGAGCTGGCCGTTGTCAGCCTGGAATATGTTATCATCTTTTTTCAAAACTTCGAGCAGTTTTTATGCCTGACTTTCAAATTCCAGAAATAAAAAGAATGCCAATTGAAGAGCTCTGTTTACAGGTAATAAATGTTCTTTGTGCTTCTTACGTCTCTCTATCATCTTTTGTTGAAGATGAGGGGATGTCTGCCAAAAAGAAGTTTCCCCATCAGAAACCTTGTCTGTCTCCTTTTACATTCAGTTACTAATACCGTCAATGTAACCTGTTTATTGCATGATTTTATTTGCATTGGTAGGTGAAATTGCTTGACCCAGATTGTAAAGTAGAGGAATTCTTGCAAAAAACATTGGACCCTCCTGTTTCTGAAGCTGTACATAATGCAGTTAGGGTGCTTCAAGATATTGGGGCTTTTACCCAAGATGAGGAATTGACAGAACTTGGAGAGAAGCTTGGTTATCCTCATGTTCATCCATTGACATGCAAGATGCTTTTCAAGAACCAACCCAAAGAAGAACACACTCCACGTTATTATCCACGTGGGAATACACGTGGATATTGTCATTTAATTAATTCTACCACATCAGTAATCCGTTAGGGGATTAACGGACTATAACGTCGGAGTGATCAAGTCTTTTCACATCGAAAACGTAGATGACCACTTATTGACACTTTTCAAAAGTGGTGACTAAATCTGTACAAACGGGAAACGAAAGTGACACCTGCAGTAGTTTACCCAAAAATAATTTAGTTATAATTATCCAATTTTAATCGGCCCCTTGACGTTAAACTTTGGATCCACCACTACCGAGTACCGACAATTCAAAGAACAATTATTTTTCTATAAATGTCATAGCTTTTAATATTTAATTTCATAAAAAAGGAAAAGCTAATTACGTAAACTTCCCATTTTGGAAATAATTTCCAAATTGAGGAAAACTCGATATCTTCGTTTTTTTATCAAAAAACTCGCTCTGTTCGGCAATTAGCGAATAACGGATTGTATTAGCTGATAGCTGATTGCATTAGCTGATTTGACTAGCGGATTGTATTAGTTGATTGTATAAAAGTGTTTGGTAAAATTAACTGATAGCTGATAGCTGTTAGATTATTTAAACAAGTAAAATGACATACAAGGACATATTTATATTCAATACTTGTTTATATAGTTTATTAGTTATCAATATTTTTTATTTAATTATTATTAATTAGATTTATAAAATTATTTTTAATATAACTTTTCTAGACATATTCAAATGATTTATATATCAAATTATTATTTATATAATTATTTTAATATAATTTAATTAATTAATAAATTTAAATACACATATAAATATGTGATAATAAAAAGAAAAAAAAGTAAATAGGATTATCTTATAAATAGGGTGAGAAAATATTTAATTTAGGTTATTTTGAGATTTTTGGTAACTGGTAAGGGTAAAAGAGTCTTTACAACTCTAATATCAAACCTCTAATCTCAAAAAGCTCCTATTATGAGCTTTTTCAAAATTAGCATTTTCACCCCAATTCGCTATTTACCAAACAAGAATATTAGCGGATTTAACTAGTCAAACCTCTAATTATGCCCCAAACCTCTAATTTTTGCTCAAACATCTCTTTACCAAACAGAGTCGATATCTTCATTGAATGATAGCACGACCGACAGATAAAATCTTTGCCCAACTTATATTGAGTGAGTAATAAATTAATGTTAGTAATTTCCTCTTATTGAGTGTTTTTTAAATAGTGTTAAAATATTTTTATTTTTGGAATGAAATACCTTTTGCGGATGTTATAAATTTTTAGCATTAAATTTTATAAAATATAAATATTTTAAATTTTCAAATTATGATTTTCAACAGTATTTATATTTTTATAAAAAGTAATTGAATTAATGTTACAATTTACGAATTAATTATATACCAATTTAATTAGAAAGAATGAATAATCTTTTTAATATACATATTAAGGATACTTTTTATTTTAAAACTTGGCTTAATGGCGGTTTGGCCTCTGAAGTATACGCAAAATACCGAATTGTCCCTTAAAGTATTTTTTTAGGATGTTTTGTCCCCTTAATTTTAAATCGTGATCTCAATTGGTCTCTGTCGTTAATTCCTATTTTAAAAAATTGGTTGACCAATCAAAATGCGCCATGTGTCACTAATAAACAAAAAAAAATCAGATAATTTATTTTAAAAGGGTAAATTGCGCGCTAATGCTGTAAAATTTTTATTTTTGTTCAATTTAGTCCTAAAAATCTTTATTCAACCCTAATTGACCCAAATTTCTTTCAATATTCTGATGTTTTTGTTCAAATTAGTCCTCAAAATCGTTGTTTAACCCACAATTGACCCCTACTACTTTATAATTTTTATAAATTAGTCTAATATTTTTAATATGCTGATATTTTTGTTCAAGATTGTTATCAAAATCTTTATTTGACCCACAATTGATCCCTACTACATTATATTTTTATAATTTAGTCTAATGTTTTAAATATAATTATATTTTTTGTTCAATTTAGTCCAAAAATTTATATTTAACCCGAAATTGACCCATATTTGTTTATAATTTTTATAACTTAATCTAATATTTTAAATATATTAATATTTTTGTTTAATTAAGTCAAAAATCATTTTTAACCTGAAATTAATCCTAATTTATTTCTAATTTTTATAATTTTGTTAAATATTTTAAATATAATTATATTTTTGTTCAATTCAATCAAAAAAATCTTGATTTAACCCAAAATTAATCCAAATTTCTTTCTATTTTTGATGAATTAGTCCAATATTTTTAATATGCTAATATGTTTGTTTAATTTAGTCCTCAAAGTCTTTATTTAACCCACAATTGACTCTTACTACTTTATAATTTTTATAATTTAGTCCAATATTTTAAAAATAATTATATTTTTTTTCTATTTAGTCCTAAATTTTAACCCGAAATTGACCCTTATTGGACCAATAGTGAACAAAAAATATGATTATATTTAAAATTTTGGAATAAATTATAAAAATTATAAAGAAACATGGTTCAATTTTGGGTTAAATTTAGATTTTAGGACTAAAATGAACAAAAAAATATAATTATATTTGAAATATTGGACTAAATTTTTAAAATTATAAAGTAGTAGGGGCCAGTTGTGGGTTAAATAGAGATTTTGAGGACTAAATTGAACAAAAATATCAGCATTTTAAAAATATTGGATTAATTAATAAAATTTAGAAAGAAATTGAGGTTAATTTTGGGTTAAATAGAGATTTTTTGGATTGAATTGAAAAAAATATAATTATATTTAAAATATTGGACTAAATTATAAAAATTAGAAAGAAATTGGGGTTAATTTTAGGTTAAAATGATTTTTTACTAAATTGAACAAAAATATTATTATATTTAAAATATTATACTAAATTATAAAAATTATAAAGAAAAATGGGTCAATTTCGGGTTAAATATAAATTTTAGGACTAAATTGAACAAAAAAATATAATTATATTTAAAATATTGCACTAAATTATAAAAATTATAAAGTAGAAGGGATCAATTGTGGGCTAAATAAATATTTTGATGACAAAATTGAACAAAAATATTAGCATAATAAATCTATTGGGCTAATTTATAAAAAAATTATAAAGTAGTAGGGGTCAATTATGGGTTAAATAAAGATTTTGAGGACTAAATTGAACAAACACATCAACATATTAACAATATTGGATAATTTGTAAAAATTAGATAGAAATTTGGGTCAATTCGGGTTAAATAAAGATTTTAGGATTAAATTGAACAAAAATAAAAAATTTTACAGATTTAGCGTGCAATTTACCCCTTTAAAATAACCAACTGATTTTTTGTTTATTAGTGATACGTGGCGCGTTCTGATTGATCAACCAATTTTTTAAAAAAATGGAGGTTAACAACGAGAGCCAATTGATGTCACGATTTAAAGTTTAGGGGGCAAAACGTCTCAAAAAATACTTTAAGAAACATTTCGGTATTTTACGTATATTTTAGGAGCCAAACGGGTCGATAAGCCTTAAAACTTTTATATAATAGTTTTATTAAAATAACTTAAACCACTCTAAAAAAAACTATTGTTAGAGACTATCATCTTAAAAACTAGGTCAAATATTAATAGAAATCATATGCACCTCCCCCTGTTTAGTTATTTATATCCTTACACAAAAAAAATTAGGTTTAGGGTTTAAGGTCATAATTTAAGATTAGGATTTAAGAAATTAAAGATATGGTATATTTTTTAAAGATTTATAGTTTATGGTTTATAATTTAAATTTAAGGTTAGGGGTTAGAATTTAATTTTTAATGTTGGGACATAGAAAGAGGTAGAAATTTTTTTGACAGTCAAATATTGCTATTAATGTGTATACTAAGCGAAAATTACTGGTTAAATCTATGTATTCAAATTTAGTTATTTTTTTGAGAATAAGCACGTAAGATTTATTTATAAATGAGAAATTAAGAAGAAAGTTTATAACTTGATCCAGACAAAACCTTGAAAACAAAACTAACGCCCCTAGATCAAACAAGACCAGAAAAAAAGAATATAAAAAAACTAATTCAAAGATTCGAAACAAACTAGATACAAAAAATCACCAAAGCTCAACGATGAAGGTAAAAACAACAACAACAACAACAACAACATTAAAAAATGGATATTGCAGAATTGGGGTACGTTGACAACACATTTATTACCAAAACTCGACCGCGAACAATAGCGGTGATTAATCTTGCATCTAAATTCAAATCGAATGTCCAAAGCGGGGAGATCAATAGGATAACCAAAGTAGCGCCATCTTGATCAGTCGTGGCGGCGACAGATCCAACCCTGATAGAAAAACAAAACAAAAGAAAAACAAGTCAAAAGGTTGAATAACGTGCTAAGAAGTAGAAGAACGTGCTAAGAAGCAGATTTATTGAAATAAAACTAAAATCTTAAGAAACGAGATAAATAAATAAAAGATGGTGACCGGCTGTCGGCAAACAGCACTAAGACTAATATTGCCGCCGACCATGAAATAAACAAAAACGAAAAGAAGGAAGACATCTTTAGAAAGAAAAGTCTAAGGGAAAACCCTAAATTTATAAGATTGTTTAAGTTTTAAAATTTCTATCTTGATATAATGGTTACAATAAATTTGTTAGGTCACAATTTGTTATTAGTACTTATATTATATCTAAGTTGTAGATTTAACCATTTTATGTAAAGTTGTCTCTAATATTTTTGAGACTCTGAGTAAAAATTCAAAAATGAATTATGTAGATCGAAAGGATATTCATTATTTTAAACAATGAATTTAATATTTCATTAACAAATTATTATTTTAATTATTTTACTTAAAAAACATATTAAATACAACTAAAACAATAATGAACAACCACTAACTTATAAGATTACCACTTGAAAAATTATTAAAGTTGTAAAGACAAAATGTGAGACCCTGAACGGATGCTCATGTTGCTCTTCCATCTATCATGACCCTAATTTTACTCTAAGTTAGATAATTCTTAGTCATGAATTTAATAGGTACGTTTAAGTCAATATTAAAATTTCAAAATTAAAAAATACAATTACTAAATACAATTAACTAAATTATTAAAATACATTAACTAAATTTGTAAATTATGCATATAAACAAACAGCTTAAATATAAAAAAACTCATCCCCTAAATTATACTTTTGTTTGCCTTTAGCTGTTAATTTATTTTTTTGGTTAAAATAAATCCTTAAACTATTATTTTTTGTCACTTTAAGTCCAGTAGTTATCTAAGTCAAAAAAATATTTCGACCAAGAAGATGTTGACACGTCACAATGATTTTTTTTTTACTAATAGATAGTTTAAGAACTAAAAGAAAAAATTGACATTATTTAGGTACTTATTTTGACCAAAAAATAGTTTAAGAATCTAAAGTGACCAAAAATAACAGTTTAGAGACTTATTTTGATAAAAAAAAGTTATTTAATGGCTAAAAACTAACAAAAACATAATTTTAGGGCTGGTTTTTCATTTAAGCCTAAACCGACTAAAACATAATTTGATCTAAAAATACAAACATTTAATTTAAGGATAAATATTTTATACACGTGGAAATTGAAAGTTTCCACAAGCGCTTTAGTTTTAGGGTATAAAGAGTTAGTTTAGGGTATAGGGTTTAGGGGTTTAGGTGTAGTGGTTAGAATTTAGGGATAATTGTTTCAATTTAAGGTTTAGGGTTATAATTTAGGGTTTATAGGTTAAAACCTAAATCCTCACAATATTACCCTAAAAACTAAACCCTAACCTATAAACCCTAAATTATAACCCTAAACCTTAAATTGAAACAATTATCCCTAAATTTTAAAACCATGCTCCTAAACACATAAACTCTATACCCTAAACTAACTCTTTATACCCTAAAATTAAGGTGATTGTTTAATCCTTAATTTAAATGTATTTTCTTTCCGAACATTGTGGGTACGGCATGCCAATAACTTGTCAATAGATTTTTTTCAAATGAAAATCCTTTCCAATCCAAGATTTTTACAAGAGGAATGCTAAATTAATCAGTAAATACAACAACAGAATTTGCTACAATTTTCGTTTTCTATAATCCCCAGAATCTTATTCAGAATTCAGATTTGAGAGAGAGAAAAAGAAGAAAATCCGAGAGAAGCAACTCACCATTTATTTGGACTTTAACAACATTAGAGGCCTAAACACCGGGAACTAACCACTGATTTAGCTTCACCAGTGCTGAGTAAAAAAGGAATCGAATGGTTTAAAAAAAACAGCAACTAATTGTTTTGCAACGGGAAACCAGGTCCGGCAAGAAACGATGCCCTCTTCACGAATCTCCCTTTCATTCGAGGCCTCTTCTCGGCATTCAGTTTCCGAACCTCGTACCTTATTTTCTTCGAGAACAACCTCGTCCTCCGTTTCTCTCTGTATCTCGATACTCTTGCTTCTCGTCCCCCATCTCCCATTCCCGGCGTTTGCCCCCCCATGCCGATCAAACCACCATAGCTATAGTGAACTCCTGCTCCTTCGTTTCCCTGCAAATTCGAAACCAAAATCATTGTAATTGTCATTCGTCAATACATCAATATATATTAAGAGGAAGTAAGTAGAAAGGTTCAGCTTACTTACCATGTATTCAGGCCAGCATTCGTCTGTGTCCAAATCTGGTCGGCCACCGGACGTCCACGGGGAGCCTTGGGTTGCCCAGGCGGAGATGATTGCTTCATAATCTAAACTCAAAAGTGGTTTCCTCTTCTTCGTTTTAGCAGTGTTCTCTTCGGATTCTACATCCCCGTTACTCTTCTTTACTATTTCTTCCTTTACAAGCTCATCTTCGCCGCCGCAGCTTGCCGGATAATCATAGTTAAAGCTTAACTCAAACGGTTCTCTCGCCATACCCGCTTCGAAACTCTCTTCATCTTCAACCTTTACTCTAAAGTCCTCTTTGGAGTCAAATAGTCCAAGCTCCACCATTGCGAATGACTCGTTTTCGAGACCTTTACCGAGCAAACTCTCGACGTCGGCAGCAAACTCTGCTAGATCCATCTCGGAAGGGAAAACACCATGCGAACCATCAGCCAATAAAGCTTTGGACTCGGTCGCCGCAGCATCAGCCGTTTCCACGTCGTTTACCGCACTCACGGCAGCTTCGTTGGACGTTGTCGAAGTGCATAATTCAGCAACAAAGCGATCAAGTATCGGCACCCTATAAAGTAACTGCTCCTCTTCATTCTCTTCATGCGAATTTTCATCAATACCGACTTCGGGCACGATAGGAACGGGGTTGTTCTTCCTTTTCGTGCGAACGGAGCCCTTCCCGGATCGCCTCGTCCTTGCCTTTTTAGTAAACCCTCGATCCCACGACGGTGACTGTGAAAACCTCTCCGGTTGAACATCATCGCCCGAGGACTTAACCAATGCAGTATTCAGCCGAACTCGATCATGTCTACGAGCAAGCGGATTGGCCGAATGAACCGAGGAATCGCAGGCTTGGCAAAGGAAAGCATCGTCGGCAGCACAGTACCATCGAGCCCGTTTCTTTATACAACTATCACAAGCTCTAACATTCTTGGCACCAACGGCGTTGGCCATCTTTTTGGTAGATAACATGGAACTCAACTAAAACCCCGATTAAATTAACCAAAAACAAAACATAGAAATGTTGAATCGGTGCTTTATTTTCAGAGATCTTTTTGAAGTGGTACAATTATTTGTAGCTCTAAAGGGAGGGGTGTGACCCACAAGCTTACTCTTTTACAGCATTTTAAAAGGCAATGGATGCACTTTTGGGACCATTTCTAGAGTGATGCGGGGTCCACCACAAGGCCTTATCTTGATTCCCATTGGCCGACGCTGTAAAGTTGATCCTAATCTCTGCCTTCTCATTGGCTGCGTCTCTAATCGAGGGGATTTCCGGTGGGTCCACAGAGAGTGAGTCATTTGAACGCACCCGACTGAGCTTCTCTGTCGATGTTTTCTCTTTTCCGTTCGGTTAGGGCTTTGAGTGAGACCCGTTTGTTTCCGAGTGTTGTAGCAGCTGCAGCCTGCATTATTGCCGCTGTTGTTGTGAGTCGGATCCCTTTTTGGCGGTCCCCCTTACGCACACTTGCCTTATCCGTTTTTTCTATTTCCCAATGCTTTGCTTCTTCTCACTCGCTACTGTTATATCTCACTGCATCAGGCTCTTGCAAACCGATGCAATCTTCACACCTTCCTTTACACTAGGGGTGTAAATGAGAGACACCAACTCATCAAGAATTCGAGCTCAAGATCGAATCGAGTTGCTCACGGTATGTCTCATCTCATTTATAACACTAATAATAATACTAATCATTGAGTGGATTCATTCAACATTATTATTATTATTATCCAACAACATATATTTTAGTTCACTTTAATTTAAAAAAAATTACTATATTATATTTTCAAGTAGCTTGCTAGTTTTTCGAGTTGCTCAACTCGACTCGTTAAGAACCCAAACCAAATTCGATTCCAGTCGAATCCAATCGATAAGAGTGTTTACCGATCTTTAAAAGAGTCAAACTCGAATATATCGCAACCTATCTCATCTATTTACAACCCTATATATACACGCGTGGCCTTCTTTTCACTCAAACCAAAGAAACCTAATGTATACCATTGTTCAAGCTTAAAAATCAGTGAAGATGGCTGATATGAGGTGAAATTCCTTAAATACTGCAGCTAAGAAATTTATTTTACTAAGTATTTCACTCACCTTTTTATTTTCTAAAGGTGAAGTCGGGTTAAACATATGTTGTCTTCATTATTCATGGCATTTTTATTAAAAACTTACAAAAGTCGGTAAAAACAGAAGTCGGCTTTAATGTTCACACCAGCCTGCAGCAATTAAAAGGGTGAAATCGATATAAATAAAAGCCGAGTTCTGCAATTTTTAATAAAAGAGATTGAACAATGAAGTCGTTCTGCAATTTTTAATAAAAGAGACCGAACAATGAAGTCGATAGCTACACATGTTGACTTTAACTTTTACTATTTAAAGTATAATAAATTAAAAAATAAATCTAAAATAAAAAGGGAGCGCAGACATTAGGGATGAAAATCATCTGACTCCTAAGTATGCTCTCATTTGTGTCTCTACTTTAAAATAATGGGTTTAGGGTTTAAAGTTGAGGCTTAGGGTTATGGTGTAAGGAATTAGGGGTATGATGTATTTTTTAGGGTTATAGTTTAGGGTTTAGGATATAAAAATTAGAGTTATAGGATAAGATTTAATTTTTAAGTATTTTTAGGCAGGGGCATAGAAGGAGACATGGTTAGGGGGCAAGAGATTTTTACCCGAGCAATAGACCTAAAAAAGTTTAATATCTGAAAATTTTAGCCGTTGATAATACTTTCTCTTTTAGTGCTATCAAATCGATTAAATCGACCAAATTGAATTAATTCTATCAAATCAATTTGATGTAATTGGTTTCAATTTTTTATACAGAATATTGATTTTATTTTTTGAACGAAATGGTACTATTTCAATCAAAATATTGATTTTATTGAAATATAGGAAAATGATAACACAATATGCGCTCTAATAAACAAATAATATTGGAATGAGACCCAAGAAAATCTATACAAACAACAAAATAAATTTTGAAATCTCGATAGGACATGAAATTTCAAATATAATCATTATTTTTCATTAATTTTTTCATTAACGTCCATAAAATTTAGTATTATGACTTAAACTTGAAGTGCTCATTGCAAAGAGCTTAGTTTACATAATTACTACCGGAAATAAAACGAAATGAAATAATTTCTTCACCAGAAGACTGTAACAATCTCAAAATAAAATGTGTATCATGTTATTTTTTCTTCAATTATCAACATATCATAACAACAGTAGGAGAACATGCGAAAACAACAAACCAAAAACATGTTAAAGTGACAAACAAATAAGATACCAAATTGTTAGACAACAAAAAAAATGAAAAAAAAAACAAAAATATTATAATTGATCTAATGGGTGGTAAAAATATTATATTATTTCTTCAAAAAATATTATATTAATTCAATTTTAAACCAAATTAACTAATTTTAAAAATATCGATTTGTTTATTTTATTTGTAAGCCATATTTTAATCAAACCGTTTAATAATAGTCTATTCAGTTTAGTTCAAATTGAAAAAAAAATATTAAATCACTATAGCTCATTCACAAATGAATCCAATTTAAACCCGGTCACTTGAAAAAAATATTAAATCACTATAACTCAAAAAAGTTTTAAATAAAATTTTGATTATAAGTTAGGGCCAGTTAATTCTAATAACTTAAAATTTTCAGTAATTTTGATTATAAGTTAGGGCCAGTTAATTCGACTAACTTAAAATTTTCAGTAATTAATAAATCATTATAACTCAAAAAAATCGAGTCTCTCAACTATGCGTGATTTACTTATTTCTTTAATTTCTCTTTGATTTTTATTTCTTTTATCAAATTTGAACCATGTGGTCCACTACCATCATATCATACCTATATAAATTTAAGGGTTTTATTTTGATGCACAAGCTGTGTAAATTTTTTTTACACAACCCTTATATAAAATTTAAAATCTAAATCACAAACCCTAGCAACCTAAAACCTAAACCCTAAGCCCTAAACCCTAAACTCTAAATTCTAACCATAAACCTTAAATTATATACGCTACATACTAAACCCCTAAACCCTAACATAAAACCCTAAACTCTAAACCCTAAAATTAAAGGGCTCGTGTAAACTAAAGTTTACACAGCTTGTGCATCAAAGTATTTTCCTAAATTTAATTCTATTTTTTTGAAAACAAAAAATCATCTCTTTGCAATTTAGTTTTTCAACTTTGTATTTTATTTAATTTTATCCTATGATCGCATACTGTAGAAAATCCTAACCCTTTGAAAAATTAAAATTCACAAATCATCTTTTTTTCCCCATACCTCATATATTAATTCTAATATGATAATAAATAAGATCTTTAAAATTAAAAATTAAAAACCCAAAAATTCAATCCACGAATCAAAAAATAAAATAATTAATTCTAATTAAAAACCTAAGATTGACATATTCCTTTGAATTGAGAAAAAATAATTAAAACCCTAAGATTAACTTCTTTGGATTTAGCACGTGGGTTGCTCTTAATTTGGATTAATTTCAAAATTTTCTAACATCCTGATATACAAACATACCATTGTCCTGATTACAATATATTATATTATTAGTGACTGAATAGTGAATAACGATGCGAATTCTTTCGTCTTTATTCTAATGCTAAAAGCTTTTAAATGATGTTTAAGTTGAGTGGAGGTTATGGAAATCGAGTAGCTTCTCAGATTGAGGACTGTGTGGCCGATCTGAGCAATGCGAATGATTATCATAGACGAATATGTTTAATTCTATGTTTTCTAATTAATTTTTTCGCAGTTCAAATAAATAGGTTAATCTTAGGGGTTTTTAACAGATTAGAATTGATTATTTTATTTTTACCTTTTTTAATTTGTAGGTTAAGTTTTTGGGTGTTTTTTTAAGAATTTTATTCATTAAAATATTAGCATTAATATATGATGTATGACAGTATGAGGAAGAAGATGATGGTTTGTAAATTTTAATTTATAAGAAAATATTATATGAAAAGTAAAGATGACTCATGAGATAATTTCTTCTAATTTTGTTTTGAAATATGATTAATTACATGATGAGCCTTTAGAATTTTTAATAATCATTTAAAAGTCATTAAAAAACAATAGTGTTTAGCAATGTATTGCGTTAATGGTGTTCAGCGGTGTGCGTCGCTCGTTCTAGACTCATCCAACTCCTTTATACTCTCATCAATATTTTTTTCTCAAAACATCTTTTAAAAAATAATATTATAAATATTACATGTTTTAGATAATATTTGATTTATTAAATAATATTACAATTTTTTATTCACACTTTTAATATATATATATATATGATTATATAAAGTTGTTTAAATTAGAATCAATCAATATTATACGATTATAAATACTTACAATTAAATGGGACAAGGGGGCCTCTCGGACAAGGAATTGGAATAGAGGCGAAGATTGCAAGCGGAGTTGTGGAAGTTGTCTAGATTTCGAGAATCAATATGGAGGCAAAAACCACGAGCGATTTGGTTGAAAGAGGGCGATCAAAACACTAAGTTTTTTCAACGAGCAGCGAAAATTCGGGGGATGCGGAACAATATAGTTTGTCTATGGGTGAAGGGTCGTTGGATATCGAAGCCGGATAGGCTTAAGCGATGAGTTGCTGCTGAGTTTAGAGCACATTTTGCACACCGACAACAACATGGTTCGATGGATTTAGCATTGCTTAGGAGCCGACTTAGTGAGGTACAACGCATCGAGCTTGAGTTGCCTTTTGACGAGGAGGAGGTTCGGATAGCTATATGGAGTTGTGATGGCAGCAAAGCTCCGGGACCAGATGGACACACATTTGAATTTTATCATAAGTGCTGGTCTTTTGTAAAGGATGATGTGATGATACTCTTTCAGGAATTTTATTCGTCTGGGGGTTTACCGAAGGGAAGTAATTATGCACACATAGTTCTCATACCAAAGAAGGAGGGGGCGCGGGAGGTATGTGATTTCAGGCCCATTTGCTTGTTGAATTCGATGTATAAGATTTTTGCGAAGGTACTTGCGAACCGCTTTCAAAGGGTGGCGAATCAGCTGATTAGTGATACTCAAATGACTTTCATTAAAGGGCGACAAATTATAGATGGGGTATTGCTTGTGAATGAAGTGGTACACTCGTTGAAAAAGGCGAAAAAGATATAGGGGGTGTGTTATTAAAGTTAGATTTTGCAAAGGCGTATGATTGCTTAAATTGGGATTACTTGGATGATATTCTAGATAAGATGGGGTGCAGACAGCGTTGGAGAAGATGGATACGGGAATGCATTACTACGCCGAGGCTAGCGGTTTTGATCGATGGGAGTGCGACGAATTTTTCCCCGATGGAACGGGGAGTCAGACAAGGGGATCCGTTGTCACCATTGTTATTTGTGGTAGTGGCAGAAACGCTACATTGTTTATTGGAAAAGGGCAATGGAGCAGGGGGTGATTAAGGGTGTGAGTGTGACATCGGAATTCCGTTTATCGCATTTGCAATTTGCGGACGATACATTGATGTTTTTGAATGGAAATATGGAGGAAGCAATACAAATTAAACATATCTTGATGGGATTCCAATATGGGTCGGGGCTGCAAATTAATTTCTCCAAATCGTGTGTTTTTGCGATTGGAGTGGAGGATAGTGTGGTGGAGGCGATGGCGCGAGTGTTGGGATGTAAGTTGGGGAAATTGCCTTTCCGATACTTGGGAATGCCTATTGGGATGAATCCGAGGAGTATGGTGATGTGGGAACCAGTAATTCAAAATGTGCGAAATAAATTGGCAGGTTGGAAGAAAAGATCGTTGTCGTTTGCAGCTCGACTAGTCCTAGTAAATTCAGTGCTTTCTTCATTGCCATTATATTACATGAGTGTGTTCGCGACACCGAAGGGGGTTATTGCGAAAATTGATCAAATTCGCCGTGCATTTTTATGGGGAGATGTAGATCTAAAACGAAGAATGAGTCGCGTTAATTGGGGGAGGGTATGTCGACCGAAAGCAGTAGGGGGCTTGGGTGTGGTGGATTTACAGTTGCGCAACATTGCTTTATTGGCTAAATGGACTTGGCGATATGCGATTGAAAGACATTCACTTTGGCGAGAGTTAATTATCTCAAAGTATGGTGAACAAGTTCTATCTTGGCGGATAAATTTTGGGAATATAAATAGGATGTCAACGATTTGGAAACAAATCGCGATGGTGCCGAAAAATGAAAGGGTGGCGGAATACATGGCTGAAAACCGATTTCATTGGTTGGTGGGAGATGGGAGGCGTGTTTTATTTTGGTATGATACGTGGTGTATGAATAGGCCTTTGAAATTAATTTTCCCAAGATTATTTCGATTGGCGGTGAATAAATCGAGCTGTGTGGACGAGTATTCGAGAGGGGGAAGCTTCGTGCATGACGAGTGGGATGGTTTTTTTGGGCGTGAATTGCGCCAATTCGAACAATAGATGGTGGCTGAGTTGCGGGACATGGTACGGGGCTGGTGGTAATGAGAGGGATGTGATGATAGACTTATTTGGTGCCCAAATTCTAGGGGTGAGTTCTCGGCGAAAGAATTATTAAGTTTAATGACAAGCTTTGGTGACGAAGGGGGGGAGATGGAGGCCTTCATGGTGTGGAAAGTGGATGTGCCACCAAAGGTTCAATGTTTTCTCTGGTTTGCTCTTATTGATCGTTTGCCGACGCTTTGTTTCCTGAGAGATCACGGTGTTCCGTTGGGAAATAATTTGGTGCGTTGTGTATGGTGTGAAGAGGGGGAGGATGAATTGAATCATATATTGCTACATTGCTCGTTTATATATGATATTTGGGATAGCTTTTTGCAATGGTGAGGCATGGAATTGGTACGTCCGAGGACGATACAGGACTTCATTGGGCAGTGTTATAAGGGAGTGTTTAGGGGATTGATACGAAGGTGGTGGATTGCGGGTTGCGCGACACTGTTATGGTCCGTATGGTTGGCTCGCAATGAAGTTATTTTCCGACAAAAGAGAATGGTAAAGAATGAGGTGTTGTTTTTAATTAAGCTAAGAGCATTGCATTGGGTTAAATCCACGCAGGAGGGGCAGATGGTAGACGAATCAGCTTGGTGGTCGTGCCCACGTATGTGTGTTCCGATGGGAGACGGGGTTGTATCGAGGCCGTTGACGGTATGGACTCCACCGTGCTTGGACACGGTAAAATTCAATGTGGATGGGGCGACGAGAGGCAAACCGGGGCCAGCAGGATGTGGGGGTGTGTTGCGTGATGCGAAGGGAAAGATTTTAGCTTTATTTGCGGGACCGTTAGGGGTGATGGAATCGAACGAGGCAGAGGTGTGTGCGATTGCGTCGGCTTTGGGGTTTCTCTTAGAGTTGAATTGTGAGGCACTTGGTGTAATCATCGAGTTCGATTCAAGAGTGGCGCTGTCGTGGGTGGAGAATCGGGACCTGAGGCCGTGGAGACTTTGATCTTGGTTCCGATTGATTGATGATGCGTGTCGCTTATTACCGTGTGTCTGTTTTCGGCATGTGTTACGTGAGGCCAATAGTTTAGCGGATGCGTTGACGAAGGGAGGGGTGACGCAATTGGAGTGGCGTCGCGTAAGTTGTTGAATGCTTATGTTGAGGGGTGTGGTTGCATGGGATAGGGTGGCGGTGGGGTGAATTGGGGTGCATGGCGTATGGGGAGGGTGTGCAGTGGAATTACATTGTTTCACAGGGGCAACGAGGCTACTGTGTCGAGGTCTGGGGTGTGCATAGGAGTGTGGGTGCTGATGGGTGGGGTGCGGGATGGCTTCACGGGTGAGATGTGTGCTGTGGGGTAGGATAGTGATGTGGTTGGTTGGTGTTTTTGGTCGTGTATTGGGCGTGTTTACATCGTTAAACATTTACACGTCGTACTCTTTTCCTCTATATAGGTTGTAGGGAGGTTTTTAATGAGGCGCGTGTAGATTTTGGTTGTATGATTTGGCGATAATGGGGACTTCAATGTTACTAGGTGCAAGAGTGAAAGAAGTGGGTGTGTGGGAGCATCTGTGGGTAGTACTGAATTTAACGAGGTCATCTCGAAGTGCAACTTGGTGGATATGCCAATGGTAGGAAGAAAATTCACTTGGTTCGGACCACTTAACAAAAAAAGCAGGCTCGACAGGTTTCTAATAGATGAGCAATGGCTTCTGGAATTAAAAGATTTGGTGCAATCAGGCTTGAAACGAGTAGTGTCAGACCATGTTCCTATTTTATTAGCAACGACACTGATAGACTGGGGGCCTAGGCCATTTAAATTTATCAATGGTTGGCTGCAGAAGAACAAATGCCGAGAGCTGATAAAGGAAACTTTTGAGGAAGAAGATAAGAACTCTGGTGATCTAGCTACGAAGTTACGCAAATTGAAAATGAGACTAAAAAAGTGGAATCAAGGGGACTGCGAAAATTTTGATGTTCATGTAAAGGAGCTTGAGGAAAAATTAAATAGGCTGGAAGAGTCAAATGCTGGAGGATTAGAAGACATAGAGGTGTATGAAGAAATAAAAAATTGCAGGCTTGAATTGTGGGAGATGTTGAGGCTGCAAGAGGAGACTTGGAAACAAAAATCAAGATCAAACTGGTTAAAGTTAGGCGATGCCAATACTGCTTTCTTTCACAGTGCAGTGAAAATCAGGGCCAAAAGAGCGACAATCCAGGGAATTAAAGTTGGTGATAAAAGGATCGAAAATCCCAGGATGTTAAGAGAATTGATGTTCAATTATTTTAATAACCATTTCAGCTGCAAAAACCGTGACTGGAAAGCTGTCCTAAATTTGAAGTTCAAGGTGATCTCGCCTTTGGAAGCTGCAAAATTAGAAGAGTCGTTCTCTCTAGAGGAAGTAAAAGAAGCAGTCTAGAGTTGCGATGAGTCAAAAGCACCAGGCCCGGATGGCTACAATATGGTCTTCTACAAGTCTTGTTGGGATGATGTTAAAGGAGACTTGATGAAAGTGCTGCGTAAATTTCACTCGTATGGGAAGCTAGACTCGAAAATAAATTCTTCTTTTATAGTGTTGATTCCTAAAGTCGACAATCCTGTGGCTATCTCTGATTTTAGACCGATTAGTCTAGTGGGATCAATCTACAAAATCATAGCCAAGGTGTTGTCAAAGCGTTTGCGCGTGGTGATGGAGAGACTCATAAGCGACTCACAATGTGCTTTCCTGAGCGGAAGGCAGATTTTTGATGGCATTCTCATCGCAAATGAAATAATACACTCAATCGACAAGGGGATTGACAGCCCTGGTGGAGTGGTGCTCAAGATCGACTTTTCGAAAGCCTATGATTGTGTTCGCTGGGATTTTCTGGATGTGGTTCTACAAAAGATGGGTTTTGGCATCTTGTGGAGAAGGTGGATTATGGAATGTCTATCGTCGGCAAGAGTTTCAGTCCTGGTTAATGGTTCACCTACTGGGGAGTTTCGAATGAGAAAAGGGTTGCGACAAGGGGATCCCCTCTCGCCCTACTTGTTCATTATGGTCACTGAGGTGCTGCACTGACACGCGTCGTATAGTGTCAAAAATAAAACCTTAAACTCAAATAAATAGGATTTAAAATAATATAGCGAGAGTAAGGGTCGATCCGCAGGGAATAGGAATTCTAACACATTTCTTGTGATTTAGACCAATATCCTGTAGAAAATAAAAGGGGGTTTTAGAATAGTGATTTGAATGAGAAAAATAGTAAAAACGTAAAAATAAATTGAGAATGAATTATGGATAGAAATAGCCTCAAGCCGCGCTTTGCCACGACATCTTCGATCACTGAAGTTGATTTTTCTTCGACTTTCCTGCAGGTTACAGTCTACAAGGCCCAACCCTTGTATCTTACTTCTCGTTGGTAGATTCGACTCCCAGGGCAATCCTTGAAGTCAAACTTTAGTGAGTTAGCCACGGCAATCGATGCTAACCCAGATCTGAGTTAGTGCTGGAGAAGCCCGTGCTCGGATATTCGTCTCGATGAGAATTGTTTCCGATTTCGATTCCCCTTAGTGGACCGCCACTAAGTTTGTTCTTAGGGAGTTGAATTGGCTACAAGCTTTTCCTCGTCCCCAACGATGGATCTAAACCACTTCAAGCCGATGCGCGCTCTCGGAATGAAACAATTGCGATGCCTAAAGATTAGGCCGATTGCCTAACCAATTTTGCAGAGAATCTAAAAAGGTAATGTCGAAGGATTGAAGTAGTTCCTAATCTCACGAGGTTTGTCGGGTTTGGCGTTGCTTTTGGCTAAAGGGAATTTAGTTAAGCATGGTTTGTGAAAAAGCCATACTTAATAAAATAAACAAAATGGAGAAAAGAAAATGGAGAAAAATGGAGAACTTTATTACTCAAGGAAGAAGAGAACAATGGAAATTGATTGATGAATAATTCACCCCCCAAAGTGGGGTATTTATAGTAGTTGAAAAACCCTAAAAACCTAAGATGATAAATCCTAAAATAAATTTAAATAAAATTACATAAGATAAATATCAAAGTTTTAAACTTAAAAGATAAAATTCGGATGATAGGCTATCTTGATAAGTGGAGTGATAGGTTATCAAGCTTGCTGACGTCATCTTCTAGAAGGTGCTGATGTGGCGCCCAGTCAGCATTCATGCCCTGGTTCATGCCCATGAATCTGCCCACGAATTCAGTATTTTCTGCAGCACTTCAACTTGTTTCTGTCATTACGTATCCTGCACAAGAACAACACAAAAATGCCCAATTAAGTCCTTCAAACATATATATTCGATCAAAACAAGGACTAAAAATATAACCAAAATAAACACTTATCAAATTCCCCCTCACTTATCCGATGCTTGTCCTCAAGTATCTCAAAATTAAATAATCTTAAGTCCAAGTTTTCATCCTTAATTTCACGAAGTCCCAAAAATTCTCAAAATGATTAAGCATCTAATTATGAGAGAAAACTAAGGAGCAAAAATAGATAAATGGCAAGACTAATAAATTAAAGCTAAGACGACATTCTAAAAACTCTACTAATATCAATGATGCAAACCAAGTACCCTCACAAGGAATCGCTCATGTCACTCAAAGTGTTTAAGGGTAGAGAAAAATCACTCGAGCCTAAGCTAATTAGAACATAACCATAAGCTTGTGTTTAAATCTAATCTCCACTACTAACATGAATATGATGCAAAAATCAAGAGGTCTTAAATAAGGGTTGTAATGGGGCTGAGGTAAGGGTAGGATAAAGGCTGAAAATAAGGGCTAAAATTCAAGACAAAAAAATCATCCAAAAATATACTCGAAACTGTTTTTTTTCTTTTGAACCAAAACTGCTCGACAGTGTACTTTTCTTCTTTCTTTTTTTTCAAACTGCACTATTTTTTTCTGTTTTTTTTTTCTGCAGACTCGAATAATTTCCTGCACTGTATATTCGAACCAATTCTGCACTGTATATTCGATCCAATTCTGCACTGTTTTTTTTTTCTTTTTTTTCCTGCACAGTGTAATACACTGCTGCACTGCATTTATTCGAATCTGTTTTTTTTAGATGAAATTTGTCTCGAAAAAGGGAACAAAAATGATGGATTTGAGAAGAAATTGGATTAGGCTTAAAATGTGGTAATTTTCAAGAAAAAGGCTAAGGCTCAAAGATTGTTTCACTAGGGGAAATTAATTAAAAGGTAGGTGATTTATTTGGGAAGATAAGTGGTTAAAACCTAGTGCCTCTATCATATTAAAGCATCATAATCAATAAATGTAATCTCAAAAAGAATTTAAAAACAAGTTCTAGAATGCAACTAATTTAGCTAGGCACACTCAAAGAAACAAAGAGCAAATATTATGCATGCCCATTAGGCTCAAAATCTCACAAATATGTCTTGTGTACTTAGGTAAGCATCATGAGGATTAATAGAGAAATAAAATGTCATAATAAAATTAAAAATTAATCATGCCAAAAATTTACCATGCAACCTAGAGTTTTCTAACAAGATAGATTCAGAATCATGTGAAAACAGTGAGACAAGGCGAAATTAAGGATTTAAATAGAGAACTTAAATTAATAAAATCAAGATTTCAAGCGAACAATCAAGACGGATAAGCAAGATAAAAATTGATAAGCATATCTCCCTCCCCCTCACTAAAATGCATTTTGTCCCAAAATGAAAAATTAAAATAAAAGAGAGGAAAGGAGAGACTCCCCTAATCAATTGCGGCCACGACCGCGGCCACGTCGTCCGCGGGAAGTGCCGGGGCGAAGATAGGATAAGATCTCGGCCAAGTTGGTCTCGATGGAATGGAGGCGCTCATCCATATCTCTTTGGGGTTGATCGTCCTGTGTTGGTTGTGATTGGGCTTGACGACGAAACACTCGTTCTCGTCGAGTTGGGAGAGTGCCCGAGGGGGCAATATAAGGTGCATCAGGGGTGCCTGCAAGTAAGCCCATTGCATCTAGGCATTTCTCATCTAAAGCACTCATAGAAAACGCATAAGTAAACTGAGATGGATTAAAAGTAGCAGAAAAAATACGCAATGCTAAATGGGTAATATAGGGGCCCAGAATTAATGGTCGTGACCTAGAGGTTCGGGGGACACGATGAAATGTGTGGGCCAACCAAAAACCAAGATTTACCTTAAGATTTACCTGCATACACCATAGAAAGAATAACTCAGATCTACTCACGGTTGATGGAGTGTCGTTTCTGCCAAACAAGTTGTAAACAAGGAAGCGATGGATATATCGTAAAGCAGGGCTATGAATAATGTGGTCCTTAGTTGTTTTTGGATTGTATTGCACACCCGCTAAACCTGTCAAAGTCTCGAGAGAAATGTTGTTATCGAAATCTTCCGGTATGTCTAAAAGTGCAGATTGATAGTTAGGGTCCGAAACATTAGTGACGAAACCCATATAGACATTAAATTCAGTAATGGACAGCCGAAAGTATTGACCCAATAAGCGAAAGGAAATTACATTTGGTGTATCAAGAGACCTTGCGCGACTACGATTAAACGAAAATGTAGAATAAAATTCAAGAACTAATTCGTAGTACGTGTCACAAGTAATAACATGAAATCGACGCCATCCAATATTATCAAAATGTGCTAAGACCGACTCACGTATATGCAAACGATCTAATGTATGATCGGGAATGTACTTACAAACCGGAAGTGGGCGATGACGAATATGATTAAACATAGCAAGTTCGTCTCCAGTGAATTGTAAAAACCCTTTCAAGTTGGCATCGTTGGGTGTCGTAAATCGTTGGCTACGTCGTGGATGTTCCTCATGGTCGGATGGAATATCATTGTGGTCGTGAGGCGGTGATTCCAGTTGAGCGGCGTCCGAGGGATTATGGGCAGCAAATCCAACGTGCATGTAATCTGCATGTTCAGAGGTAGGGTTAATAACAAATAATGGTGTAAAAAATTCAGAACTTACCTCGTCGGCTGCCGAATAATTATCCGAGTTCTCGGATGTGTTGGTGTGCATGTGGTAGGAGGGCACATGGGGTGGGGAATGCATGGGCATGTAACGATGGTGTGAGGAGCCACCAGCCGCATCGGACGTCAAGGGGTGGTAAGGGGACGGTGGAGTTTCACCACTGCCGGTGACACGAGCAGTGCGGCCGGTGCTGGGCTGTCCGGATCTGTGCGTGGGAGTGGTCCTTGCCATGGCTGGATCGTTGTGGTGCGAGGGAGATGATTGGTGCGTGCGGGCAGTGGCGGTAGACATGGATGTGGTCGGCATCGCAAGGGAGTGAAAGGAAGGGGATGGGGGTGACGGTGGTCGCTGCGGTTGGTGGTGCGGCGGTGCAAGGTCGGCTGAACGGGGGGTGGTGATGGGGTGCTCGGGAGAAGGGATGGTGGTGGGCTGCTGCTGCGGAAGCTCGGAGTCGCTGCTGACGGCGACGAACTGCGGCGGCTGGAAACGCCGGCGGCCACCGATGACGAGCGGTGGTTGCTGTGGAAGCCGGCGTGCCTGGTTCCTTGTGCGAGGCATGGTGGTGGCTGGTGGGGTGTAGGGTTTTCGGGTGGTTGCTGAAAGAGATAAAAGAAGTAAAAGAAAGGTTTTAATGGTTGGCTATTTATGGGTAGGTTGGCGGCAGGTGAAAATTATAGAATAGGTTATTAAGGTTGGTCAAAGGCTGCTGAAAAGGGAAATAAATAAGAGGGTGGGGGGTTCAGCCGTGTAATGCCTTGGGTTTGGGGTGGGGTCCACGGGGTAATTTGGTTGAAATAGGGAGGTGTAATTGGGTGTTTGAATTTAGATTGGATTGTGAGGGTTGACCGGCGGGGTTCACGGGATTAAAAATTGGGTTGAAATAGGAGTTTTGATCGGTTGGTGGATAAGATATATTAGATTTGGACGGGTGATAACAAATACCATTTAAAAATTGGGTCCACCGAATAATCTTGATAGCTTCTCATCTTTTATTCCACCTAACTTATCTGCAAAAATAAGGAAAAGATTAGATAAAATAAAATTCAAAAATAAAAATAAAAATGAGGAGATAATAAATTCGAAAAAGATAGATAAAATAAGATAAAAATAAATTTAAAAGTAGATAAAATAAATAAATAAAATGAATAAAAAGAATGAAAAGAAATTTGAGATAAAATCGAAAAAACCATAAACAGATTTAGTTGATTTCGATTTCCCCCTTTTTTATGTTTTTTTTTTCGTTTTTTTTTCTTTTTTTTTATTTATTTTTATATTTTATATATATATATATATATATATATATATTAAATAACATTAAGAATAAAGAAAATTAAAATAAAAAGAAATGGGTTGCCTCCCATCTAGCGCTTGTTTATCGTCGCTAGCTTGACGACCTCATTTATGCACTTGGTTCCTCGAAATAGATTTCTTCAATCAAACCAACCGGAACATTTTCGAAAAATTGTTTCAACCGTTGTCCATTAACTTTAAAGCTATGTCCTTCGGTGTCTTGAATTTCTACTGCTCCATGTGGAAAAGATTGAACAACAGTGAACGGTCTGAGCCATTTGGAACACAATTTTCCTGCAAAAAGTTTAAATTTAGAATTAAATAATAGAACTTTTTGACCAACGGAAAAAGACTTAAATGAAATATTTTTATCATGGAAATCCTTTGTTTTGTTTTTAAAAATTTGTGCACTATCATAGGCATGTTTTCGGATTTCCTCGAGCTCTTGAATGTGTAACTTGCGTTCCCTTCCAATCGCATCCATTTCCATATTACATTGCTGAATTGCCCAAAATGCGCGATGTTCCAGTTCGACTGGTAAGTGACAGGGTTTACCGTAAACAAGACGGTAAGGTGACATCCCTATGGGGCCTTTGTACGCAGTACGGTATGCCCATAGCGCATCGGATAACTTAATGCTCCAATCTTTGCGATCCGGCTTCACGATTTTTTCGAGTATGGTCTTTATCTCTCGATTCGACACCTCCGCTTGACCATTCGTTTGCGGATGGTAAGATGTTGAAATTCGGTGAGTGACACCGAACTTTTTCATGAGAGTATCAATCACTCGGTTGATGAAATGCTTCCCTCGGTCGCTTATTATCGCTCGCGGTGTGCCAAACCTGCAAAAGATAGATTCTTTTATAAACTTAACAGTGGTTTTAGCATCATTATTTCGGGTTGCTCTAGCTTCAACCCATTTAGAAACATAATCTACTGCAAGAATTATATAAAAGTTTCCGAATGAAGAGACAAAGGGACCCATATAATCTAATCCCCAAACATCAAATATCTCACATACAGTAATGGGATTAAGTGGCATTTCGTTTCGTCCACTCAAATTACCAACCCTTTGACACTTTTCACAAGATTTACAAAATAGATAAGCATCACGAAAAATGTTGGGCCAGTAGAAACCACACTCAAGAATTTTATGTGCAGTACGTTTAGGCCCGAAGTGACCACCGCAAGAATAAGAATGGCAGAAATTTAAGATAGAGTTTACCTCGCTTTCTGCTACACATCGTCTAATTACCTCATCCGAACAATGTTTCCAAAGATAAGGATCATCCCAAATGAAGAATCGAGACTCCCTTTTTATTCGTTTAACTTCCGTTTTCGGTAAATCTTGCGGCAACTTACCCGTGGCTAAGTAATTCACCATGTCTGCGAACCACGGAACATTAAGCTGAACGGCCATCAATCCTTCGTCAGGGAACTCCTCTCTAACCGGTGGATCGGACATAGATAAGGGGATGCGACTTAAATGGTCTGCTACAAGGTTTTCGCATCCCTTCTTATCCTTAATTTCCAGGTTGAATTCCTGGAGTAATAGTATCCATCGGATTAGTCTCGGCTTTGCCTCCTTTTTGCTCATCAGAAAGCGTAAAGCTGCATGATCAGAAAATACAACGATTTTAGTACCGAGTAAATAAGATCTAAACTTTTCTAAGGCAAAGACAATAGCAAAGAGTTCTTTTTCCGTTGTTGAATAATTTTTCTGCGCAGGGTCCAAGGTACGTGATGCATAGGCTATAACATGTGGTTCCTTGTCGATTCTTTGACCCAACACTGCTCCAACGCTAAAATCTGAAGCATCGCACATTAATTCGAATGGGTGGTTCCAATTCGGTGGTTGAACGATAGGTGCGTTTACAAGTTTTTCCTTGAGTATGTCAAATGCCTCCTTGCATTTTTCGTCAAAATTGAAGGGTTGATCCTTTTGTAATAGACTGCAGAGGGGTTGCGCCAACTTTGAAAAATCCTTAATAAACCTGCGGTAAAATCTTGCATGGCCAAGAAACGATCGAATATCCCTCACAGTTGTGGGGTATGAGAGTGAGCGTATAACATCTATTTTAGCTTTATCAACAGTAATGCCTTTTGAAGAAACAATATGTCCTAGAATTAACCCTTTATCTACCATGAAATGACATTTTTCATAATTTAAAACAAGGTTGAATTCAAGGCATCTTTTTAGCACATTTGTTAAGTTTAATAAACACTCTCCAAAGGAATTACCGTAAACTGTAAAGTCATCCATGAATACCTCTATACCTTTTTCGATGAAATCTGAGAAAATGCTCACCATACATCTTTGGAAAGTGGCCGGCGCATTACAAAGCCCGAATGGCATTCGACGATAGGCGAATGTGCCAAAAGGACATGTAAAGGTTGTCTTCTCTTGATCCTCGGGCGCCACAGGAATTTGGAAAAAACCTGAAAATCCGTCAAGACAACAGTAGTGAGTTTTACCGGCTAATCTTTCAATCATTTGGTCTATAAAAGGAAGTGGAAAATGATCTTTTCGAGTTAGAGAGTTCAACTTCCTGTAGTCTATACAGACTCGCCAACCATTTCGGACTCTGGTTGGAACTAACTCACCTTCCGCGTTTTTAACCACTGTGACTCCGGTTTTCTTAGGGACTACATGGATCGGGCTTACCCAGTCACTATCCGAGATTGGATAGATTATATCCGCATCTAGAAGCTTTTGTATTTCTTCTTTAACTACGCCCATCATAGGTTGATTCAGGCGGCATTGTCCTTGTCGAGATGGCTTAGCCCCATCTTCGGTTTTTACCTTATGCATGCAGGTGGAGGGACTAAGCCCCTTGATGTCTGCAACAGTCCACCCCATGGCTTCCTTATGTGCCCGCAATACTGTTAGCAAGTCCTCCTCTTCTTCGTTTGATAGCTTGGTCGAGATAATAACCGGCAAGGTCTCCCTTTCTCCTAGAAATGCATACTTTAGATGCTCGGGTAATTGTTTAAGTTCAATCTTGGGTGCCTGCAATATAAAAGGTAAAGGTTTAGTCTTAGATGCAGTAAGTACTAAGTCTTTATTTATCGAATAAAGATTTTCGAACTCCCTGTCCTCTTCGTCGGAATCCGCGATTTCCCTGTGCAAATCATCCACGAAGTCAGTAAAACTAGCGTCAAAGAAATCATTTATGGCAGGTTCAATGATATCAACGAAATTTAAACTAGCAACATTTTCAGGATGTCTCATAGCTTTGTAAACGTCAAATTTTACTACCTCACCATCAAATTCCATTGTAAGGATCCCACTTCTTACTTCAATTTTCGTGTTTGCAGTGCTCAAAAATGGGCGGCCAAGGAGGATCTCAGAAGAGTTGTTTGACCGGTCATTTTCCATGTCAATGACATAGAAATCCGCTGGGAAGATCAAATCATTTACCTTTACAAGAACGTTTTCCAGTAATCCTTCCGGGTAGATTATGGACCTATCCGCCAGTTGTATTGTTACCTTCGTATCCTTCAAAGGCTCAGCAGAAAGTGAGTTATAAAACGAAAGGGGCATAACATTAATAGAGGCCCCTAAATCACACATTGCTCTTTTAACACCCACTTTACCTATTTTGCAGGGAATGGCGAACATACCTTGGTCCTTCAATTTTGGTGGTAACTTACGCTGGAAGACCGCCGATACATGTTCTCCTAGATTAACCTTTTCAATTCCAATAAGACGACGTTTATTAGTACATAAATCTTTAAGGAACTTAGCATACCTTGGAATTTTTCGGATTACGTCGAGGAGCGGAATGTTGATCTCTACTTTCTGGAACACATCTAGGATTTCCTTTTCTTCCGCTTGTTTGTCTCTTTTCATCAATCTCGACGGGAATGGTGGTTGGACAGTATAAGGGGATGGTTTAGGGGTCGAATTTGATGTATCTTTTTCGGCTGGTGGAGTTGGGTTATCTTTTTGGGTGTTTACCTCTGAGGTTTTGGGTTCTATCACGGTGCCACTTCTAAGGGTGATGACATTTACATTTTCTTTTGGGTTCAACTCTATTTGTGAAGGGAGTTTACCTTTGGATTCAAGACGACTTACTGTTTGGGCTAGCTGGCTCATTTGCTTGTCTAATTCTTGTAAGTGGATTTCGGTACGATTCTGGAATTTCTCTTGGGATATCGCTAGTCGTTCAACCAAGGTTTCTAAAGACGTCTTTTGTTGTGGGTAGGGTTGTCTTTGTTGGTACGGTTGATTTGGCCTTTGGTTGTTCGCGTACCCATAATTTGGTTGGTTCCTCCACCCAGAATTATAAGCATTCCCTATGGCGTTGGCTTGGGCGACATCATCTTCTTGAATCATCGGACAACAGTCTGTCGGATGTTCTGGGCTGGTACAGATTCCACAAAGTCTAGCTGTTTTTCTCTTATCTGCAACAAGAGTTTGCACTGTTTCAGCTAATTTATCGATTTTGTTTTCTAATGAAACTGTACTTACCTCGCGAACCCTTCGAGATGGTTCGTTAGACTGATTGAATCTTTGAGAGTTGGCTGCCATGGTTGATATCAGTGTTTTAGCCGCTGTTGGTGTCATGTTGACTAGAGCTCCGCCACTTGCCGCATCTATCACTTTCATGTCCATAGGCGTTAATCCTTCATAAAAATATTGGAGGAGGGTTTGTTCCGACAACCCATGTTGTGGACAATTCGCACACAACTTTTTAAACCTCTCCTAGTATTCATACAAGGATTCAGTTTCTCTTTGTTGAATGCTTAGGATGCTGCGCCTAATTTCGCTCGCTTTCGCTGCAGGGAAGAATCTGTCAAGAAAAAGTTTAGCCATGTCAGTCCATGTTGTAACAGAATTAGGGGGTAAATCAAATAACCAATCTTTCGCTATATCAGCTAAGGAAAATGGAAAAGCTCTAAGTTTGATTTGGTCATCGGATACTCCCTGTGGTTTTGTGCTTAGACAAACCATGTGAAATTCCTTCACATGTTTGTGAGGATTTTCTGTTGGCAAGCCGTGAAAGGTAGGTAGGAGGTGGATTAAACCCGTTTTTAGCACGAACAGTGTTTCGCCATTTGGGAAGGTAATACACATCGGTTGTTGGCCATCGGGCGCCACATTTAGTTGGCGAATGGTTTGATTTTCGTCTCCCATCGGATTGGGCTCGTAACTCGATTCTGCTTCGGATGTGATTTCTAGATCGCGTTGGAGTCTCTGTTGGCGTCTTTTGTTTTTCTTTTCCCGAAGTGTTTGTGCGTTCAACTTTCGGGCTAGTGCTTCAATTTCCGGGATGAGATTAAATTGTTCTCCCAGATTGCTCCTGGTCATAAATCAAATAAAACGATATTAGTAATTTGCCGTATTCCCCGGCAACGGCGCCAATTTTGACACGCGTCGTATAGTGTCAAAAATAAAACCTTAAACTCAAATAAATAGGATTTAAAATAATATAGCGAGAGTAAGGGTCGATCCGCAGGGAATAGGAATTCTAACACCTTTCTTGTGATTTAGACCAATATCCTGTAGAAAATAAAAGGGGGTTTTAGAATAGTGATTTGAATGAGAAAAATAGTAAAAACGTAAAAATAAATTGAGAATGAATTATGGATAGAAATAGCCTCAAGCCGCGCTTTGCCACGACATCTTCGATCACTGAAGTTGATTTTTCTTCGACTTTCCTGCAGGTTACAGTCTACAAGGCCCAACCCTTGTAACTTACTTCTCGTTGGTAGATTCGACTCCCAGGGCAATCCTTGAAGTCAAACTTTAGTGAGTTAGCCACGGCAATCGATGCTAACCCAGATCTGAGTTAGTGCTGGAGAAGCCCGTGCTCGGATATTCGTCTCGATGAGAATTGTTTCCGATTTCGATTCCCCTTAGTGGACCGCCACTAAGTTTGTTCTTAGGGAGTTGAATTGGCTACAAGCTTTTCCTCGTCCCCAACGATGGATCTAAACCACTTCAAGCCGATGCGCGCTCTCGGAATGAAACAATTGCGATGCCTAAAGATTAGGCCGATTGCCTAACCAATTTTGCAGAGAATCTAAAAAGGTAATGTCGAAGGATTGAAGTAGTTCCTAATCTCACGAGGTTTGTCGGGTTTGGCGTTGCTTTTGGCTAAAGGGAATTTAGTTAAGCATGGTTTGTGAAAAAACCATACTTAATAAAATAAACAAAATGAAGAAAAGAAAATGGAGAAAAGAAAATGGAGAAAAATGGAGAACTTTATTACTCAAGGAAGAAGAGAACAATGGAAATTGATTGATGAATAATTCACCCCCCAAAGTGGGGTATTTATAGTAGTTGAAAAACTCTAAAAACCTAAGATGATAAATCCTAAAATAAATTTAAATAAAATTACATAAGATAAATATCAAAGTTTTAAACTTAAAAGATAAAATTCGGATGATAGGCTATCTTGATAAGTGGAGTGATAGGTTATCAAGCTTGCTGACGTCATCTTCTAGAAGTTGCTGATGTGGCGCCCAGTCAGCATTCATGCCCTAGTTCATGCCCATGAATCTGCCCACGAATTCAGTATTTTCTGCAGCACTTCAACTTGTTTCTGTCATTACGTATCCTGCACAAGAACAACACAAAAACGCCCAATTAAGTCCTTCAAACATATATATTCGATCAAAACAAGGACTAAAAACATAACCAAAATAAACACTTATCATGCACCTACTGCTCGAAGAGGCAGACTCGAATGAGACAATTAGAGGCATCAAGAATGTCATTCCAAGTCAGTCGTATTCACACCTGCAGTTTGCAGACGATACGATTCTTTTTCTACAACCAAAGGAAAAATACATAGTAAATGTGAAGAGAATCTTAAGGTGCTTCGAATTATACTCTGGGTTAAGCATAAATTTTAGCAAATCTTGCCTTGTTGGGGTAGGTGCTGATCCAGAATTGGTAAAAAAATTGGCCGAATTGTGTGGTTGTAAGGTTGGTTCGCTGCCTTTCGCGTATTTGGGAATTCCTCTAGGAGCTGATCCGAAGAAATTAGTGACTTGGGAGCCGGTGGTAGAACGCTTTCAGAAAAAATTATCAGGCTGAAAGAGCAAGACGTTGTCTTTTACCGGGAGAGTTGTTCTAATTAACTCGGTATTATCTTCCTTACCCCTTTACTATATGTCGCTCTTCGAAATACCGAAATCAATTCTTCTAAAGATTGAGAAAATAAGACGAGACTTCCTTTGGGGCTGTTCAATTGACAAGAGGAAATTGGCTAGAGTAAGTTGGTCAAGAGTGTGTTTACCTCGCTTTAAGGGAGGGGCGGGCGTAGTCAACCTACAGGTGAAAAATAAAGCTTTGTTAGCTAAATGGGGGTGGAGGTATGCAACCGAAAAATCAGCACTATGGAGAAGAATTATCTCGGCTAAATATGGCTCCGCCTCACAACATTGGAAAATTGAGTTAAGCAACTCGAAGAAGATGTCGTTAGTATGGAGAGGTATTGTAAACAATTGGAAACAGCCGGACGTATCCCAATGGATGAATGTTGAGTGCTATCGATGGCAAGTAGGAAATGGTGAATCAGTATTATTTTGGGAGGATTTGTGGTGTGGAGAGAAACCACTACGTGTAACGTTTAACTGGTTGTATAGATTGGCTAATTGTAAAGGCATGGTAGTGGCTAGCTTGGCGACCCCATTTGGCTTAAGTAACATTCAATGGGAGAATTTTATGACCAGGAAGCTGCTGGATAGAGAAAAACACATGGCGGTGGATCTTAATAACGCTCTAAAAGGGGTGAAGCTATACTCGGGAGTTCATGATAGGCTTGTATGGATTCACGACAAAGCAGGGATGTTCTCGGTGAAAAAATTATCCCATTTGATGGTCAATGCTGGTGTGGAAGAACAAGATTTTGAATTTGGTAAACTATGGAAAATCAAAGTTCCTTCGAAAGTCAAAAATCTGTTGTGGATGTTGAAGCTAGAACGATTACCGACAAAGGATTTCTTGAAAAAAAGAGGGGTTCTTGATGGGGCAGATCAATGTCTGTGTTCTTGGTGCGAAATTGGTTTTGAAGACTCAAATCATCTTTTCGTTGGATGCTGTCGGGCAAGAAGTTTTTGGAGATTGTTTTGCGCTTGGTGGCAGATTTCATGGTTTGATATCGGAAATATTAATGCCCTGTATCAGTTTTGCTTTAATATTGCTTTTTCAGGTTGGACTAGAAGCCTTTGGCTGATCTCAGTAGCAGCAGCGATATGGAGCATCTGGATACTTCGAAATGAAAGGATCTTCAAAGCCAAATCGACGTCGGTTAAGGAGCTTTTGTCGCAAACAAAATTGAGAGCTCTGGTCTGGATCAAAGCTTCGAAAGATGATATGGTGACAAACTTAGAAGGTTGGTGGGAGAGTCCGTTGTCATGTAGTTGCGCTGCATCGTTCAATGAAATCAAAACTTGGGACCCTCCTGAGCTAGGGTGGCTGAAATTCAACGTGGACGGTGCTTTTAAGGATGCGAATGCTGGTTGCGGGGGCGTAATGCGGACAGAGGAAGGAACCATTAGAGCAATCTTTACAGGTCCGTTAGATGCGAAGGGGGTGGATTTTTCTGAAATTATGGCAATAAAAAATGCTCTTGACATTTTCATGGAGGCGGGCTGGTGCGGAAAAGCAGGATTGATCGTCGAGTCTGATTCGAGGATAGCGCTGAATTGGATCGCAAATCCGATACAGCGTCCTTGGAGTTGGTGGGAGTTATTCCTGGAAATCGACAAAGGCATCGAGGTAATTGGAAGAGTCAAATTTAACCATGTCTCTCGAATTTGTAATACTCTAGCCGATGGTTTAGCTAAAGATGGGCTAAATAGACAAATTATGTTTAAAGCTTGGTGGTGAAGTCACGTTGCTTTAGGAGGATTGGGAGAGTATGTATTTTGTGAGATTGTACTGTGTCGTGATCATATCTAGGGGGCGGGGCTACTGGTACTTAGCGCAGTGTTATGTGGTGTAGTATGGCACCATTGGCAGTGTAGTAGGTAAGGGATTTGGGCATGTGTTTATCGCGATTAGCCGAGCTTGTGGATTGGATTTTGTAAATACCACATTATGTGTACTCTTTTCCTCCGATAGGTTTAGGGAGGTTTTTAACGAGGCACGCAATGTTGGTGTGGCTTATAAGTTTTAATAAATTATCTTATTTGCCGAGCAAAAAAAAAAAATCACACTTTCCTGATAAAAAAATACTTACAATTAAATTTAAATAGAAACTCGACTCGACACAAAAAGTTCAAATAAAGTTTAAATAATAAAATTGGACTCATCAACTTAACTAGCTAAATTTTTTTTAACTTGACTCGATGAATACTTTTTCATAATTAATAATTAACATATAACTGATACACAATCAATTTATGTCCTTTAGGGTTCAAGTCTTAGACGACAAAGACCGTTCTTGGTATGTCTGTGGAAAAAAAAAACCCGAGCCAATAGCTTTCACAAATTAGAAGATAGAATGCGGTTTAGTCATGGGTTTAGGTTGTTTTAGCACGCAAGTTGATAGGGTTAAAGTAAATTGGATAAGGTGATGTGGAGATATAATCTTAAATGCCTTCAAAATCAAACGCACAAGAAAAATCTCACTTTGACTATTATTCCTCGACTTTAAGATATGATGCAATTATTCTTCTTTATCAAATAAGTTCTAGTTCAAATTATATTTATTGTAGAATGTAAGAAGTACGAGTGTTAAAAAATATTCGACTTGAGAAACTCATTCAGATGACCGTCATCTAGATAGAAAATGATAGTGTATATTTTGTAATAAATAAATGAATTTTTTGGTCGAGTACTAGACCAAGAAAAGTTTTTAATTCATTTTTATTTTATGTTAAGTTTTTATTTTAGAATTTAGATTTTATTTATTTGTAATTAAAAAAATAGAGTAAACTAATAAGTGTTGGGTGCATTGGTAAGACACATTGCACTTACAATGAGAGGATGTGAGTTCAAACCTTAGAGATGACATTGTTGGGAAGGACAATCTCGTACCCGAACATGGATCGAAAGAATAATAAAGAAATAAGGTGCTAGAATAATCATAAAAATAAAAACAAAAATATCACAAATTTATTTTTTAATATACTTTTTGGACTATAAATTTGACCGAGTAAGATTTCGATAAGCGATTTGAAGATTTTTAACATCACAATCTAATCAACATAGAAAATATGTGTTTATATTTAATGTGCTACCGACACGTAACTCTAAACATTGACATTGAACTCTTGTGATATCACTTGTTAGAAAGTATAATTATTTTAATTGCTTTTATATGCTACTCGATTTCTTATTTTTCTTTATTTTTATTTTAGATTAAGTTTTTATTCTTGAGCACTCATATTTTTCATTCTTAAATTATTTGACACTAACATTCTAAATCACAAAGTAATAATTCAATGAATTAACAATTATACTAAAAATTTAGGTTTGAGATAACATGAACTAAGTTTTATTTTGTTCAAATGATATTTATTTTTCTTTAGTTTCAATTATGTAATTTAGACTTTTTAGTTTAAATTGATCTAAATGGTATGATTTGTAATATATATACATGAAAAATTCTACAACGTGCGACGAACACCGTTGAACATCACTAACAACTTAAAGGATTTCCTAACCATGTGGACTCAAATACAAAAATTCTACAACTGGCAAAACGTGGAGTCCTAAATGTTCAACAAATGTGTTGTGGGTTGTGCGAAGCAAGCGTCGAAGACGTGAACCATCTCTTTCTTCATTGCAGTGTCTCATGGGGCATATGGACAAGGTGGTGCAGCCTTTGGCAGGTATATTTCTGCGTCCCTAACAACTTAAAGGATTTCCTAACCATGTAGACTCAAGCTCCGATCAAAGCTCGATCCCATGGTATATGGAACATGGCCTTTTTTGGTATTTTGTGGACTATCTGGCTGTACAAAAACGAAAAAATTTTCAAGAAGAAGATTCTTAGCGAAGAGAGGCTTTTTGATGTGGCGGTATTGAGAATAGGCCATTGGTGCAAAGGTAAATGGCCCGAGTCTGTCCAGTCGATCTCGGAGTTCTCACGGTGGTCGTCTTTATGCACAACCAATCTGCCTTTTGGCAAAAGACAAATCCAGTGCTGTTGGATCCCGCCTGTGGATGGCACACTCAAGTTCAATGTTGATGCCGCAGTTTGAAGTGCAGTCGGAGAGGCTGGTTTAGGAGGCATCTTAAGGGATCATAACGGGAAGCACCTCATTCGCTTTGCAAGCTATATTGACGTATCAGACCCCACAACTGCGGAGTTATTAGCCATTCACAAAGCGGGGCTGCTCTTTTCCACTTCAGCTTTGAGAGATTCGCACAACCTTATTATCGAAACTGACAACGCCCTGGCCGTTAAATGGATCGAGAATCCAAGTGTGGCTCCAACTTCATTCTACAATGTAGTCTCGGAGTGCAGGGGCTTGTGTATTAGCATTGGAGGGAGGGTCAATTTCGTTTATAGAGAAAGCAATATTGAAGCTCACAATCTTGCCAAGAAGGGTCTAGGGGTTTCGGATGACTACGTATGGTGCTGTAATGAGGTTCATGATGCTTAGGCGTGTTTGTCGAAGGTTGGAATGTGATGCTACACTGGGAACAGGTTCGTGAGTAAGTAGGATTAGTATTTTACTACAGCTTCGGATTATGTAATCGCGGATACATTGCACTCTTTTTCCTCTATTTAGGTCTAGAGAGGTTTTTTAACGAGTCATGTATCCATGAACTCTCCTACAAAACTCAATAAAGTTTTAACTTTAAAAAAAAAACATCACTAACGATGAACACCGTTGAACACTATTAAATTAATTAATAAAGGTTAAAAATATCAAGGACTCAATATACAATTAGTAATTATTTTTCATATATATTAAAATTTTGAATTTTTTTAATAAGGATAAACTACATATTTAGTACCTCACCTATTTTCGTATTTCTATTTTGGTACTCAAACTATTTTTTAGTAAAATAGTACCCAACGTTACATATTGTTTCTATTTTGATACCCTGACTGTTAAAAATAAACGAAAGTAGTGATGTTGTTTGGTCAAATAATAATTTTGGTCCCTAAAACTTATACAATCTATCAATATAATCCAAAATATTATCAATTTAAACATCATTTTTAATTTTTAGATTAAAAATTTAAATTTATTCTTTCTTCTTCTATTCGAAGTATACAAAATTAAGTACCGAATATCTTCTTCATTGTCATAAACAATGTCAAGATAAACACTCTTTCTTCAAAACAACTTGAAAAACCAATTATAGCTCTCGCAACGAAGGTCACAGACGCTTTTCCGTCTCTGTCTGCTGCTATTGTTTGTCATTCAAGGATTTTGAAAGTCATCATCTCTATGATTATGTGTGTCATGAAAATAATACATAATTTCATTTTTTTGTGGGAGTTGGCATGATCAATTACCATTTGAGATTTCAGTATCGACAATTTTTTTTTATAGTAGTAAGTAATATATATTAGGATAAATATTCTATACACAGGCGGTGAAAACTTCAGTTTTCACAAGCGCCTTAGTTTTAGGGTATAGAGAGTTAGTTTAGAGTATAAAGTTTAGGGGTTTAGGCGTATGAAGTTAGAATTTAGGGATAGTTGTTTTAATTTAAGGTTTAGGGTTATAATTTAGGGTTTATAGGTTAAAACCTAAATCCTCGCCATATTACCCTAAGAACTAAATCCTAACCTATAAACCCTAAATTATAACCTTAAACCTTAAGTTGAAACAACTATCCCTAAATTCTAACCCCTTACACCTAAACCCCTAATCCCTATACCCTAAACTAACTCCTTATACCCTAAAACTAAAGCGCTTGTGAAAACTTTCAGTTTCCACCGCCAGTGTATAGGATATTAATCCTATATATTATTATTCTATTTGATTCCCTAAATTTGTATAAATGTAGTGGTTTGAAATAGAAAAACATATAGCTATATATAGTAATACCAGATCATTTTCTTAAATTGTTCCCAGATCCTTTCTTTTTCAATACCCTACCTGTTCACTTGCATACTCTCAAATTAATTAATTGAATAGCGTACAACATGACAATATATAACACCGATAACTATAAACACTAATTATTAAAAGCAATAACAAGTCATTAATTAATCTCCTTGTTATCGAAACATAAATTAACATATTTCATTCGCTAAATTTGTGCTTCTTGCTCTTGTATGTTCTTCGATAATTTTAAAGAAACCCAACATCATTGAAAATCGGCTATGACACCATCTTGTAAGTTTTAGCTGATTTTTACTTTTTCATGCTTTGTTTTTTTTGTTATTAAAGTAGATTTTATTTTTGGAGAAATTAAAAAAAAGTAATCGATCAAAATTTGCAGGAAACTGTTGTGACAATGAAGGAGATGTTCGATACCTAGTTTTTCATACTTCGAATGGAAGAAGAAAGAATAAAATTACATTTTTAATCTGAAAATTAAAAATGATGTTTGAATTGATAATATATTGGACTAAATTGATGGTTTGTATAAGTTTTAGGGACTAAAACTATTATTTGACCAAGCAATGTCACTGTTTCCGTTTATTTTCAACGGTCAGGGTACCAAAATAGAAACAATATGTAACGTTAGGTGCCATTTTGCTAAAAAAATTAATTTGGGTACCAAAATAGAAATACGGAAATAGGTGAAGTACCAAATATGTAGTTTGCCCTTATTTATAAAAATCAAAATTTTAATATATATATATATATATAATAATTTAATTAAAATTTTAAAAATAATTATTAATTGTATGTTGAGTTCTTGAAATTTTTAATATTTATTAAACAACTTAATAATGTTCAACGGTGTTCAGCGTTAGTAATATTCAACAGTGTTCGCCGCACGTGATAGACTCATCCATATATACATACACAAAAATTGTCTCGGGTACTCACCGTGCCGTTATGCAGTTACCCAATTTCACGGGTCGGGGCATATACTGAATTTTTCACTACCAAAAAATGTAGGTATCCAATTATAAACGCCCGTAATAAGCAGGGGTCCATCAAGACCTGGCAAACTTGACCCGAGACCCGAAATTCGAACCGAATTACCCGAACCGAAACTCGATTTTGACCCGAACATGATGATTCGAAGTTGAACCGAAACCCGAACCGAACCGAAATTTTTTGTTTAACCGAAATGGACCCGAACCGAATGGACCCGAACCGAATGCTACCTGAACCGAAAGCTGAACCGAATATTGACCCGATTTTAACCCGATTTTGACCCGATTTTAACCCAGATATCTATTTTTAACAATATAATAAATAATAAAATGAAGTATAGAAATTTGAGATCTTGGTGACCAATTTTATAATTTCATCATAAAATATAGCATAAAATTGAAATTGTAGACTAAATTGACAGTTTGGAAGTGGAGAAATTTGAGAGTCCAATGACCAAATTTGTAATTATACCATATAAATAAATAGGGGTCAATTTTGGCTAAAAATTAAATATTTGAAACTAAAATGAACGAAAATATCAATATATTAAATTAATACTATAAATTACAAAGATTAGTTAATTTCAACTAAAAGTAAATTTTTAGAGACTAAATATCACTACGAGGAGGGAATTTCTATATCCGAAGTCTAAACCGTGGGAATACTTGTGACTAAATTAAATTAAACTAAAACTTAAAGTTGACTAAAATGTAACATTTAAAATGCAACAGGACCTAAAAAGTAATTAATCTCTAGCTTAAAAAATTGGTGACTTATTTTCCTCCAAAATTTTGTCTTTTCTCTCTATATTTTTTCCAATTGTCTTTTTCTTTTTTTTTCAAGCCAGCTTAAAAAATTGGTCGCTTATTTTCCTCCAAAATTTTGTTTTTCCCTCTCTATTTTTACCAATTGTCTTTCTCTTTTTCTTAATGTAATTGAGTTTCAATTTAGATTAATTTAATTGAAATTTCACATTTAGTTTTAAAATTATTTTAATTATGTCCGTGATTTATGCTTTTAGATTTAAGTTAGTTCAATTAGATCCTAAATTTAATAAATTAATTCATTTCAGACATTATTATTATTATTATTATTATTATTATTATTATTATTATTATTATTATTATTATTATTATTATAAACTTTGATTGTAACCCCCTCGTCCCGGTCTGGTCGGATGACCGGTCCGAGTGGGCCACACGGGGAAAACCGAAGCGAAACTCGTTAAGGTTCCTCCTCGGTTAACGACCCAGAAAATTTCTTTTAACTTTATCTTGTCTATAAATGCACATTTATTTCCTATGTGATCACAGCAACGGAAGACAAACATTTACAAGCAATAACTCAAGCAACCTCAACAAAACAGCTCATTTTTAACTTAATCTGTAGACCGTATCGATACGCCCAAAGAGTGTATCGATACGCCTTGACTAGGTCAACTGGCCAAAGTCAACACGAGGAGACCGTATCGATACGCCCAAAGAGTGTATCGATACGCCTCCAATCGGTCAACTTCTCGTGGTCAACGCTATGAAGATCGTATCGATATGCCAAGGTCCGTTTCGATACCCAATTTTCTCGTCAAAATCTCAGAATTCCAGTAGCAAAAATGGTATCGAAACACCCTTTCGCGTATCGATACGCGTGGCTTGAAATAAGAAGGCCGTACCGATACGGGTCTAATCGTATCGATACCCCTGCTGCGAACATACAGGTTTTAGCTGATTTAAGGCACAAGGGTACCCCTAAACCTCACTAAAACCACCAACAACACTCTAGCATTAATCCTAAAGGCAAAGCAACAAATGAGCATGCTTGAAACATCATCATAACAAGATTAGCACTAAGGCACAACATCACAAAATCATTCATCCATGTATAACTTTAAAGGTGTTAAACTTCAACATAGTCAACACTTAGGCAAATTCTAGATAGCAAAATACTAACAAGGTGAAGCAAGGCATACATCTCAAGCCAAATAACAACACAAAAGGAGGAGTATAACATGCTCCTAAGCAACATCAACCACAACATAATCCAAAACATCATAATATGATTACTTGCCCCATTGCTTGACCATTACATCTTAATTTAAAAGTTCATACTTGGTAGCTAAACAAGCACCACCAGCACACTTGGAGGCCCCCTTCTTGCTCCTAGCAACCCACGAACTAAGGATCTGCATTGTCGAACAAAGAGAGAGCGTAAGCAATAAAGCTTAGTGAGGGTAAGCTCTTTAAAAACAAACCTCGACAATGCAGGGTCCGAGCACGATCTTAACCAAGGCAAAAAGACATAATTACCAAGAATCCACAAGAGCCACAAGTTAAGATGCATGAACAATATCCAAAAAGATGTCATGCTCATAAGCTCAATTCCACAACACATGTAATCACATATAAACATCCCTATAAGGATCATAATTTACAACACATTGATACACATATCAATCATTATTGGCACCTAGCTATGACCCGAATACGCGGATAAACACGTTGGAACTCACATCTAACAACCAACTTTACCTCACGGCGGGATTACACTCATCACCGGTCTCGCGGAGGGGATTCCACTCATCCTCACGCCCCGTCGATGGGATTCCACTCATCATCGACTATATATAAATACAATTTCCGGGCGAACTCGTACTCCTCCTTGGTGACTCAACGCCACCAAGGCCACGCACGACTTTTGACTCGTGTGTACACACTAACATCTTAATGATCGATCATTTGTACTCAAGCATACTAGTGCCAACATTTAACTCATTTCACATTACTCATTTCAATCAATTCCGTGCTTAGCACGTACTCACCATGATCACAATCATGAACCATTACCGTGTATGCCATAAGCATTACAAATCGTGCCTCATCTCACATGTATAACACATTATACATAAATCAATCATATCACAAATCATACGAGGCATCAACATCCATATATATATAAGTTCATCCAAAGGCTCTAGATTAAGTTTAGGATTAGGCTACAACCCTAATCCTAACTCTAGGTGGGTCTACCAAGTCCAACCTAGTCCACATACTCGAACCAATCATTTAAAAACCATGTAAAACGTTTAACCACTCATCTAGGCTTCCAAGCTCCAAGCCAAGCAAGCAACCACTCTCACAATCCCAGATTTCTTCCCGAAGCTTCTCCAACACAAATTCTCGCTTCTAAACAACCTCAAACACAATTCAAACAATCCCAAATCAGCCCAACATCAAAAGACCAACCCGGAACACAATTCAAATTCAATTTACAACGTTGCAAGCCATGAACAAACCCCAATATTTGCAATCTCAGACAGCCCCAAAACCATGCCCAAAATCCATGTTTCCAATATCCATTGCACCCACAAATGATCCCAAATTAACCCCTAACCATAGTACTATCAATAGCCTATCAAATTCCACCTAAAATAACCCCAAAACTCACCCAAAACCCTCAAAAAACCCCATTTTTACCCAATTTCGGGAATTGCTCAAAATCATTCAAAATTCACATATGTGGTACCATTTAACCTCTATACATCATAACTAACCATAATAAATCAAAATATTAAGTTTAGCTACACAAAGACACCATTTTTAATCAAAATCTTCCAAATTTCCATTTTCCAAAACTTTCATGAAAATGAAAATAAATGGTACTTTTAAAGAGAGGGAGTTGAGGGGAAGTCAAAAACGTTGTTACCTTTCGAATATGAGTTGAAATGGGGGAGCTTTTTGGATGGAATAGTAGAGAGGTAGAGAGAGCTCTTCCAACGATAGAAAATTTTGAAGAAGACAATGAATAGTAAAATGGGGTGGTTTGTTTTATTTTAACTTAAAGGCCTAAAGATCAATTTGCCCTTAATGACTTGGACTATTCACAAAGAAGGTGATCCATGGCTATTTAGGCTCAAATCAAAATATGTTCAACACCATTTATTTTGAAATTAAAACCCGAACATTATTTTAACCATAGAACCGAACCCGAAATGATATTAAAATATTATTTTCACCTAACCCCTAAACCCGGGTGTTACAACTCTCCCCCACTTAAGGAATTTCGTCCCCAAAATTACCTGATGGAAACAAATACGGAAACTACTCAACCATATCCGCTTTCCTCTCCCACGTGGCCTCTTCCACACCTCTATGTCTCCACAACACCTTGACCAACTCTATGGTCTTACCACGCAACACCTTGCTATCGGAAGCAAGTATCTCAACAGGCTCTTCATTATAAGATAAATCCGGATTTAACTCTATCTCCTCAACGGGCATAACATGAGAAGGATCTGATCTATATCTCCTAAGCATAGACACATGAAAAACATCATGGATCTTCTCTAACTCAGAAGGTAACCTCAAACGATAAGCTACAGGCCCAATCCGCTCAACTATCTCATACGGACCAATGAACCTCGGACTCAACTTGCCCTTCCGGCCAAATCTCATTACCTTCTTCCACGGAGATACCTTCAGAAACACTTTCTCACCCACTGAGTACTCAATCTCTTTCCTCTTCAAATCCGCATAAGACTTCTGACGATCGGAAGCTGCTTTCAAACGGTCACAAATCAACTTCACTTTGTCGGTAGTCCCCTTAAGTAAATCCGGCATAGATAACAATCTCTGTCCTGTTTCAGCCCAACAAATCGGAGTCCTACATCGTCTACCATACAAAGCCTCATAAGGAGCCATCTGAATACTAGACTGATAACTGTTGTTGTAAGCAAACTCAACTAACGGTAAGTGCTTCTCCCAAGAACCCTGGAAGTCAATCACACAACAACGAAGCATATCCTCTAGAATATGTATCACTCGCTCTGACTGCCCATCGGACTGCGGATGATAAGACGTGATGAAATGCAAATGGCTACCTAGAGCACTATGCAAGCAACCCTAGAATCTCGAAGTAAATCTAGGATCCCTATCTGACACAATAGACTTCGGAACTCCATGAAGTCTCACAATCTCACGGATGTACAAGTTTGCCAACTTGTCTAAGGAATCTGTAGTGTTCACTGCTAAGAAGTGAGCACATTTCATGAACCTATCAACAATCACCCAAACAAAGTTCTTCTTCGAAGGAGACAAAGGTAACCCCGACACAAAATCCATGGTGATTCTCTCCCATTTCCATTCCGGAATCTTCAAAGGCTGTAACAAACCTGAAGGAACCTAATGTTATGCCTTCACTCTTTGACAAACCATACAACGGCTCACATACTCGGCTACATCTTTCTTCAAACCAACCCAGAAGTAATCATTCTTCAAGTCACTATACATCTTGGTACTACTCGGATGCATAGAAAAGGGACTCGAATGTGCTTCACTCAGAATCTGACGTCTCAACTCAACGTCTTCCGGCACAACAATTCTATCTCTAAAGCACAACAAGCTCTCACCACTGAAACTATACTCAGTCGGTCTTCCTTCGGCGATGTCCTGAACATGAGGAACTAAAGTCACATCTTGCAACTGCTTCTCTCTAATCAACTGAATCAAAGAAGGATTCACTTGCAACTCGGTGATCAACCCACCATCATCGGACACACTCAATCTAGCAAACATAGCTCTCAACTCAACAGCCATTTTTCTACTCAAAGTATCGGCTACTACATTCGCTTTACCCGGATGGTACTCAATGGTCAAATCATAATCTTTTAACAACTCAAGTCATCTTCTCTACCTCAAGTTCAACTCTTTCTGTGTCATCAAGTACTTCAAGCTCTTGTGATCGGTGTAAACTATACACTTCTCACCATACAAATAATGGCGTCAAATCTTCAATGCAAAGACAACCACGGCTAACTCTATATCATGAGTAGGATAGTTCTTCTCATGAACCTTCAACTGTCTAGAAGCATAAGCAACAACTCTTCTTTCTTGCATCAAAACACATCCTAAACCTACGTAGAAAGCATCACTGTAAATCACAAACTCCTTACCTGAAACAGGTTGCACTAACACTGGAGCATTTGTCAAAGCTTCTTTCAATTTCTCAAAGGCCTTCTGTCTTGCATCTGACCATTCAAACTTAACTCCTTTTTGCAACAATTTAGTCAAAGGAGCAGCTACTCTAGAGAAACCATCAACAAATCTCCTATAATAATCGGCTAACCCTAGGAAACTCCTAATCTCGGTCACGGACTTAGGTTGTTTCCACTCAACAATAGCCTCAATCATTGATGGATCAACATGGATACCTTCGGCCGAAACAACATGGCCAAGAAATACAACCTCTTGAATCTAGAACTCACATTTACTAAGCTTCACATACAACTGATTGCTCAACAATCTCTGTAAAACAAATCTCAAGTGCTCATCATGCTCTTCTTCTGTCTTCGAGTACACAAGTATGTCATCAATGAAAACAACTACGAAACGGTCTAGATAGTCTCTAAAAATTCTGTTCATCATGTCCATGAATGTTGTAGGTGCATTCGTGAGCCCAAATGGCATCACAAGAAACTCATAGTGACCATATCTAGTCCTAAAAGCTGTCTTCGGAACATCACACTCTTTCACCTTTAACTGGTAGTACTCGGATCTCAAATCTATCTTCGAGAACACTGAAGCACCTCTCAACTGATCAAACAAATCATCTATGCGAGGCAACGTATACTTTTTCTTCATGGTCAACTGATTCAACTGTCTATAGTCAATACACATGCGCATACTACCATCCTTCTTTTTCACAAACAACACGGGAGCACCCCAAGGAGAACTACTAGGCCTAATGAAACCACGATCTAATAATTCTTGCAACTGACTCTTCAATTCTTTCAACTCTTTCGGAGCCATACGGTACGGAGCTATCGAAACTGGATTAGACCCTGAAACAGTCTCAATCACAAACTCAACATCTCTGCCATGAGGTAAACCCGGTAACTCTTCAGGAAACACATCCGGAAAGTCACACACTGTTCTGATATCCTTCGGTCTAGCTTCACTCATATCCGGATTCATAACATAAGCTAAATAAGCCCCACATCCAGAGTCCATTAACCTATGAGCCTCTAAAGCTGACACAACAATAGACAAAAACTTAATGTTCTCGCCTACTACTACTACCTCGTAGTCATCAGAAAGCTTCAAATAAATTCTCTTCGTCTCAAAATCCACACTAGCTCGGTGCTCAACTAACCAATACATACCCAAAATAATATCAAAGCCATAGAAAGGAAGTTCCATCATATCAACAGAGAACACATGACCCTGAATCTTCAGTGGACATCTCCTATACATACGTCTAACCATAACTGTCTCACCAAAAGAACTAGTAACATGCATACCTACATCTAAGATCTCAACAGGGATATCTAACTTTTGTGCATGCTCACTCAAAAATTAGGAATGTGTAGAACCCGAATCAACCAGAGAAAGCAAAGACATAGACTGTAACTCAAAATTACCTTTTATCACATCGGTGTCGTTCCCGACCTCTCTCTGAGCATAAACTCTCGCTGGTCCTCCTGCCTCTGGCTGCACTGCCACAACGTGAGCAAGGTTCCTCTGAGCATCTACCCTAGGTGCATCAGCCCTAGGCTGGAAGTAGCCACGACCGCGCCCACGGCCTCTCTGAAAATCATTCGCTCTCGCAGGAGCCTGAGCAATGTTCGGTGCCTGTTCCGCCTGATGCGGGCACTCCCTCCTAAAGTGGTCCCTCGAACCACAATTCCAACAGGCATGGAAGTTACCCCAACACTCATCAGCGTGCTGTCTCCCACATCGTGTACACTCAGGCAAGCGCCCTCCTCCTCTATGGCCCTGATGGCCCTTACCATGGTGGCCACCGCCACGCCTATGGTCAAACTGATGTCCGCCACCTCTATGCCTCTTGGCATCTCTACCATCAAAGTGGTTATGCCTCTTACCAGAACTGGACCCACCAGACCGTTTGGCCGAACCCAAACTGTGCTCTAAATCTTTGGCCCTCGCGACCAATACATCAAAGTCTGAGTAGTCAGAAGCCAGCGTGTACCTCTTGACTTCTTCGTTTAACCCGTAGCGAAAACGGTTACAACGTTCCACTTCTGTAGGAACCAACTCTAGAGCGTACTGACTCAAGCGAACAAAACAGATCTCATAATCAGTCATAGAAGCCTCTCCCTGGGTAAGGGACATAAACTCTCGCTTCTTCTCATCTAAGTACCTTGGTCCCAAGTACCTTTTTCTGAAAGCGGACTCAAAGAAATCCCAACCAATCTCTGCCTCTGGAACCCCAGTAGTAATGGTGACCCACCAGGTGTAGGCATCACCCTGAAGCAAGGAAATCACACAGCCCAATCTACGTGCGCCCATACAACCCATCTGAGCTAAGATACGAACTGTCTTCTCTAACCACAACTCCGACCTCTCCGGAGTAGATCCCCTGAACTCTTCGGCCCCCAAGCTACGAAGCCTCTCCAAAGGTAGACTAGCATCGTCACACCTAGGCTGAGCTGCAGCCTGAGCTCCCGCAACTGCGGCCTGAAATGATCCCGCTATAGCTTGCACTAGCGGAGTCATATCAATTCCAGCTGGACCTTGGCCATCTTGGCCACCTTGAGGTCCCTCTCCCTCAGCTCCATCCTCGCCTCCAGCTCTAGGCGGAGGAGGTGGTGGTGGTGGAGGTGGTGGAGGAGCGCCAACTCCCGCGGCCACCAGCCCTTCTATGTGAGCCTCCACACCAATCACCGGCTCAGTAGGAGCCGCAACACGTGGTTCCTGACGAACCACCCTCGGCCTAGACATCGCTCTCAAACGATAACTACAACCACAACAAACAAAATATACAAGATCGGGTTAGCAAGGCAAGGCTTCCAAGTGCTCAAGTACGTTTCCCCACTTAAAATTCTTTTCCGATGTAATAGTAGCAATGTGACTCTCAAACAACATGCTTTGAAATAAAACAATCAACATACTTGTCACATAAGCAATCATACTTACAAAGCAAGCAAACACCGTGCATATCAATTCAAACTTAAACTTACCTCACTTACCTGCCCAAGGTCTCGGTAACCTTAGGCTCTGATACCAAAAAGTGTAACCCCCTCGTCCCGGTCTGGTCGGATGACCGGTCCGAGTGGGCCACACGGGGAAAACCGAAGCGAAACCCGTTAAGGTTCCTCCTCGGTTAACGACCCAGAAAATTTCTTTTAACATTATCTTGTCTATAAATGCACATTTATTTCCTATGTGATCACAGCAACAGAAGACAAACATTTACAAGCAATAACTCAAGCAACCTCAACAAAACAGCCCATTTTTAACTTAATCTGCAGACCGTATCGATACGCCCAAAAAGTGTATCGATACGCCTTGACTAGGTCAACTGGCCAAAGTCAACACGAGGAGACCGTATCAATACGCCCAAAGAGTGTATCGATACGCCTCCAATCGGTCAACTTCTCATGGTCAACGCTATGAAGACCGTATCGATACGCCAAGGTCCGTTTCGATACCCAATTTCTCGTCAAAATCTCAGAATTCCAGTAGCAAAAATGGTATCGAAACACCCTTTCGCGTATCGATACGCGTGGCCTGAAATAAGAAGGCCGTACCAATACGGGTCCAATCGTATCGATACCCCTGATACGAACATACAGGTTTTAGCTGATTTAAGGCACAAGGGTGCCCCTAAACCTCACTAAAACCAGCAACAACACTCTAGCATTAATCCTAAAGGCAAACCAACAAATGAGCATGCTCGAAACATCATCATAACAAGATTAACACTAAGGCACAACATCACAAAATCATTCATCCATGTATAACTTTAAAGGTGTTAAACTTCAACATAGTCAACACTTAGGCAAATTCTAGATAGCAAAATACTAACAAGGTTTCAAGCAAGGCATACATCTCAAGCCAAATAACAACACAAAAGGAGGAGTCTAACATGCTCCTAAGCAACATCAACCACAACATAATCCAAAACATCATAATATGATTACATGCCCCATTGCTTGACCATTACATCTTAATTTAAAAGTTCATACTTGGTAGCTAAACAAGCACCACCAGCACACTTGGAGGCCCCCTTCTTCCTCCTAGCAACCCACGAACTAAGGATCTGCATTGTCGAACAAAGAGAGAGCGTAAGCAATAAAGTTTAGTGAGGGTAAGCTCTTTAAAAACAAACCTCGACAATGCAGGGTCCGAGCACGATCTTAACCAAGGCAAAAAGACATAATTACCAAGAATCCACAAGAGCCACAAGTTAAGATGCATGAACAATACCCAAAAAGATGTCATGCTCATAAGCTCAATTCCACAACACATGTAATCACATATAAACATCCCAATAAGGATCATAATTTACAACACATTGATACACATATAAATCATTATTGGCACCTAGCTATGACCCGAATACGCGGATAAACACGTTGGAACTCACATCCGACAACCAACTTTACCTCACGGTGGGATTACACTCATCACCGGTCTCGCGGAGGGGATTCCACTCATCCTCACGCCCCGTCGATGGGATTCCACTCATCATCGACTATATATAAATACAATTTTCGGGCGAACCCGTACTCCTCCTTGGTGACTCAAGGCCACGCGCGACTTTTGACTCGTGTGTACACACTAACATCCTAATGATCGATCATTTGTACTCAAGCATACTAGTGCCAACATTTAACTCATTCCACATTACTCATTTCAATCAATTCCGTGCTTAGCACGTACTCACCGTGATCACAATCATGAACCATTACCGTGCATGCCATAAGCATTACAAATTGTGCCTCATCTCACATGTATAACATATTATACATAAATCAATCATATCACAAATCATACGAGGCATCAACATCCATATATATATATAAGTTCATCCAAAGGCTCTAGATCAAGTTTAGGATTAGGCTACCACCCTAATCCTAACTCTAGGTGGGTCTACCAAGCCCAACCTAGTCCACATACTCGAACCAATCATTTAAAAACCACGTAAAACGTTTAACCACTCACCTAGGCTTCCAAGCTCCAAGCCAAGCAAGCAACCACTCTCACAATCCCGGATTTCTTCCTGAAGCTTCTCCAACACAAATTCCCGCTTCTAAACAACCTCAAACACAATTCAAACAATCCCAAATCAGCCCAACATCAAAAGACCAACCCGGAACACAATTCAAATTCAATTTACAACGTTGCAAGCCATGAACAAACCCCAATATTTGCAATCTCGGACAGCCCCAAAACCATGCCCAAAATCCATGTTTCCAACATCCATTACACCCACAAATGATCCCAAATCAACCCCTAACCATAGTACTATCAATAGCCTATCAAATTCCACCTAAAACAACCCCCAAAACTCACCCAAAACCCTCCAAAAACCCCATTTTTACCCAATTTCGGGAATTGCTCAAAATCATTCAAAATTCACATATGTGGTACCATTTAACCTCTATACATCATAACTAACCATAATAAATCAAAATATTAAGTTTAGCTACACAGAGACACCATTTTTAATCAAAATCTTCCAAATTTCCATTTTCCAAAACTTCCATGAAAATGAAAATAAATGGTACTTTTAAAGAGAGGGAGTTGAGGGGAAGTCAAAAACGTTGTTACCTTTTGAATATGAGTTGAAATGGGGGAGCTTTTTGGATGGAATAGTAGAGAGGTAGAGAGAGCTCTTCCAACGTTAGAAAATTTTGAAGAAGACAATGAATAGTAAAATGGGGTGTTTTGTTTTATTTTAACTTAAAGGCCTAAAGACCAATTTGCCCTTAATGACTTGGACTATTCACAAAGAAGGTGATCCATGGCTATTTAGGCTCAAATCAAAATATGTTCAACACCATTTATTTTGAAATTAAACCCCGAACATTATTTTAACCATAGAACCGAACCCGAAATGATATTAAAATATTATTTTCACCTAACCCCTAAACTCGGGTGTTACATTGATTTAATATAATTATACAAAAAAAATTATATGGATACATGAAGCTTTGATTTAAATATTTAATCAAATTCAAATGCATAGATTAACAAGTTGAATCAGAATTAATTTCATACACCAATAACTCTAAACTAAACCATAAATACTAAACCTCAAACCTTTAACCCAACTCAAATCGAATTGACCCGAAAATTTAAATGTTGACCCGACCCGAAATTGACCCGAAATTGACTCGATTTTAACCCGAACTGAAAGCGACCCGAACGACCCGATTTTGACCCGAACCGAAAGCGACCAATCCGATATTTACCCGACCCGAAAACAACCGATCCGATTTTGACCCGATCCAATACTCAAACCGAATCCGACTCATCACAGACCCGAATTAGACCCGAACCCGAACTGAATCTAAACCGATTCTAAATAGACCCGAAATGACCCGAACCGAAACGACCCGAACCGAACCCGAACCGAATGACCCGATTGCCACCTCTAGGTCCATGCACAAAAAATATTAAAAAGAATAAAAGATAGTAAAATTACTCATTAATCATTTAGAAGGTATATAATTCATCATTGCTCCCTCAATAAATAATATTAAATATTACCGCTGAATGTAAGTTTAAAAACACTGAAATATAATTGTTTTTATTTAGGCTAAAGAGGTACTTTTGCCCCTGAGTTCGACTTAAAAATGCAACTTCGCCCATCGTCGAAAAGTGCACTCAATGTGGTCCCCCAGTCCATGAAATCGTTCAAATTGACCCTTTGACCGACATTGACCGTTACGGTACTGACGTGGCAGTCCATGATGTTGACGTGGTGGTCAACGGTGCTGACGTGGCAGTACATGTGGGGTGATGACGTGGCAGGAGGGGCTGAATTGATTATTTTAACCGAATTCGAGGGCATAATTAATTTTTTCCCGAGTTTAGGGGCGTAATTAAAAGTTTAATAACTTATTTAATCTTTAAGCTAAAAAATAAAAAATTATTAATATTTAAATATTCATAAAATATTAAAAATATATAAAACACCATAATGAATTAAATATAAGTAAAAATATTAAAGTTATAAATACAAAAAATTAAAAAATATTTATAAACCATTGGAGAATCTTTCAATTGTTTCTCGTTATGTTACGCGTACTAATGTTCCTTGAACATATTTTCAATTGAGACATCCTTGTATTAAAGTATTAATAAAGTTAAAATTCTCTTTATTTTTCTACATCAAATATTATTGAGCATCAATTTGATTAAAAAAGCGGAAAAAATTGAATTCTATTGTTACTCCAGTACAATGTTGATTCTACTAATTTTTTTTAACGAATAGTAATACTCAAAGTGGCGAAGTCGAATTTTTTTCTATAAAAGTGTTTAATTTTTTAACACTTTATAAAAAAATTATTAAGTTTTTACATTAAATTTTATCATTTTTTATTTATAATATATTTTATTTTTTTACATAATTTTTATTTTCAGTAACTTTTAGAATATTTTATTTATTTTTATTAATTTTATGGATTTTTATAAAATAAATTGAAGAATATTTTGATTTTCTGTGAGAGTCTCCACTTTGTTTTTTTAAATTATCTTCACTTAATAATTTTTTTTATCTATTTTTAATATTTTAATAATTTCATAAATTCTTATTTTTCAACTTAAATATTAAATAAGTTATTAAAATTTTAATTAAAATCAATTATGCCCTTAAACTCAAGAAAAAAAATCAATTATGCCCTCGAATTCGGTTAAAATAATCAATTCAGCCCCTCCTGCCATGTCATCATCCCACGTGTATTGTTACGTTAGCACCGTTGACCACCACATCAGCATCATGGACTGCCACATCATCACCGTTAACTGCCACATCAGTACCATAACAGTCAACGTCAGTCAAAGGGTCAATTTGATCGATTTCATGGACTAGAGGACCACATTGAGTGCACTTTTCGGCGAGGGGCGAAATTGTATTTTTGGGTAGAACTCAGGAACAAAAGTACCCTTTAACCTTTTATTTAAGAATATATATATATATGAGATAAAATCATCTTACACTATATAAAACTTCGCTTGAAAAACTACTCTGAAAAAAAATAAAAATACGTCATTTTCATCTATATTGCTTGAAAGCGTAAATTCCACGTCAAGAGAAAATTATATTCCAATTATATGGTATGTAGTTGATGTCTAAGAATATCTACATATTTCAAATATTCCCTTTAAATCAACGAAATGTTTGAATCTTGGAAGTTAAAAGTTAAAACATCGAAACTAGTACCATTACACAATTACATGCCTTTCAAAGGGATTTATTACCAACCAAAATATAATTATAGTGTTAAGGTTATAGTAGGTTAACATCTCCCTTTTCCAAAAGAACATAAATTTTATGTTTTTTTTTTGTCCTCGCTTAAAAAAATTGAGGTTTAGGATGGTTTAAGAAGTAGGGTTTAGTTTTTAAAGTTTAAGATTTAGTATTTAAAATTAAAAATTAAGGTTAGGGATTAAAGTTTAGTTTTCTAGAATTACAGTACAAATAGAAACACGAAAAAGGGGCAAAATTTTTTATTCTTTTCAAAAGTTTTTGGAGGAGCTCTTGGAGATTTGGTGAATGATTTAGGTCTTCTTGAGTGGCCTTCTAGATCAAGGAATTGGATTCAAGGTTTTGGGAGGGATTTGTGAAGTTGGATCTTAGTTTTTGGAAGAGGAGTTTTATGAATTAAGCTGTAAGAGAAAAATAAATATAAAAGGAAACACAAATTTCGAGACATTTTCTAATGTTTAAGTTAATAAGATAATTTATGTATATAAATGAGAGAGTGCATGAATGCCTATAAGTAGGGATGTAAAAACAAGTCAGAACCTGGTAACTTGACTGAAACCTGCCCGAGTCAGAACCTGATTTAACCCGAGTTTTTGTTGACCCGAACCCGATCTGCAACCGACTGTTGTTGATCCGAACCCGAATTTGACCTGTTACTGTAGCAACCGAACCCGATCTGCGTCCGACTGAAAACGACCCGAACCCGAATTGGACCTGTTAATTTGGACCTGAAACCCGACTTGCGTCCGACTAAAAAGAACCCGAACCCGAAGCCGACCTGGCAAATAACCGAAATTACCCGACTGAATTGACCCGATATCCGATTTTACCCGACCTGAAATGGACCCGACCTGAAAATGGACCCGACCTGAAATGGACCCGACCTGAAATGGACCCGACCTGAAATGGACCCGACCTGTTTTGAACCCGACTGAAATGGACCCGGCCTGCTTTTAAACCCGACCTGTTAAGTGACCCGACCTGTTCTTGACCTGAACTGATAAAATACAAGAAATTTGTTTGTAATAATATTAGCTCTCAGATCTTATAGCAAAGACATAATTTATCTCACATAAAATACTTTATTTCAATACAAAGGAGAAATCAAGATTAAACATTTGGTGGAATTAAAATATTGAATTTCAAAATTACAAGGACTTAATAAGTATTCAAACTCAAAATTTAGGGACAATACATAGTTTATCTAATAATTATACTTATATAGACCTAAATTGTTATTAGACCAGAAAATTGAGGACACATGTGAGTTGTGACATGCTCATCCTTCTTTTAGTTCAACCATGTTTAATTAAATCTAAAGAAACTATACCAAAAGTTAGCACTAAAAAAAACAAACTAAAACTTAAATAATCTAAACCCTAAGCATCTAATTAAGGAAGGGCCTAAAAGGTAATTAACCCTTAAATAACAAATTCAAAAAAAAAAAAACCTCCCCATCCATTTTCACTCAATTTGCCGCCTCCCCCATCAATTTTCCCCCCAACTTTTTAATCTAAAATCCCCCCCCCAAAAAATTTGTTTCCCCCCAACTTTTTAATCTAAAATCCCCCCCCCCAAATTTGTTTCCCCCAACTTTTTAATCTAAAATTCCCCCCCCCCAAATTTGGTTGCACAAACTTCCCCCTAAATTAAAAACTAAAGTATTTTTAACTTTTAACTTTCCCTCTAATTAAAATCTTTAATAAAATAAAATTTTAATTTAATGATCATAATTAATAAAATAATTTAAATTTTAAATAATTTATTTTTAATTCATCCATCACAAGTTATTAATTTAATAAAATTTTTCAGTTATTAACGCCACAAATAATTTATATTAAATGAGTTAATACTAAGCATATTGAATTATTTAATAAAATTTAAAACTTAGAAGCGTGAAATGAATATTTAAATACAATTTTTTATACATATATATTAAATTGATTATACATGTATATTTAACAGAAATATTATTTAACTTTAAATTGATTTAAAAAGTTAATAGTTAATATTTTATATTTATCAACACTTTAAATTCATCAAATCATAGACCCTAAACCCTAACCCCAAACCCTAAACTCTAAACTATAATGTATATAAGTATGTATATATCTATCAATGTATGAATTCTAAACCCTTGATGAGTTTTACCTTAAACTCTTAACACTAAACCCTAAATCCTAAACCCTAATATATGTAAGTATGTATGTATATATCTATCAATGTCTAAAGCCTAAACCCTTAATGTAGTTTTCCATAAACCCTAAACCCTTGAATCCACAACATAAACCCATAAACCATGAACTCTAACCCCTAAACCCTTATGTATGTAAGTATGTTTGTATCTATCAATATATGAACCCTAAACTCTTAATGAATTTTCGCTACACCCTAAACTCTAAACAAGTAACCATAAACCATAAACCCTAAACCCTAATATATATATATATAAGTATGTATATATGTAGCTATCAATGTATGAGCCCTAAACTCATAATGAATTTCTCCCTAGACCATAAACACTAAACCTAAACCTTAAACCATAAACACTTAATGAAGTTTTCATAAAACTCTAAACCTTAAACCCTAAACCCTTAAATCTACAACCTAAACACTTAAAACATAAACTCTAAACCTTAAACCCTAGTGTATATAAGTATGTTTGTATCTATCAATGTATGAACCCTAAACCATTAATAAGTTTTCGCTAAACCCTAAACCCTAATATATGTATGTAAATATGCCTATAAATATATGAACCCTAAACTCATATTCATTATTTTTTTAATCCGTCTAATATTTTATAATTTTAATTTGATATTTTCATCATTCTATACCCTAAAACTTTATTTTTATTCCAAATTGACCCACGTTTATTTTTTTTAATTTGTCCAATGTTTAATTATTTTAATTTAATATTTTCTTTATTCTAGTCCCTTAACTTTATTTTAATTCTGTATTGACCCTTGTATATATTTTAATTCATCATGTTTTATAATTTTAATTTGAAATTTTGTTCATTCTAGACCCTAAAACTTTATTTTTATTCTAAATTGACCTCTACTTATTGTTTTTTTAATTACTCTAATTTTATACTTTTAATTTGATATTTTTGTTCATTATAGTCCCAAAACTTTATTTTTATTCCAAATTGACCCATTTTCCTTGTTTTCTTTTAAATCTATCTAATGTTTATAATTTTAATTTGATATTTTTGTTCATTATAATCTGTGAAAGTTTATTTTTAATCCAAATTGACCCCTTTTTCAGTCCAAATTGACACTTTTCATTATTTTTTTAATTACTACAATGTTTTATAATTTTAATTTGATATGACTTTAAATAATTAACTCAAAATCAATGACGATTGATGGAGGCCAACCTAAAGTCTATCAACTACTTATACGGTTGTACCGAACTCAAACTCAATACGAAATCCAAATCCGAAAATACCTTGACCTGAATTACCCGACCTGAAACTACCCGACCTGAAATTACTTGACCTGAAATGCACCCGACCTGAAATGCAACCGACCTGAAATGAACCCGACCTGAAATGAACCCGGCCTGAAACGGACCCGACCTGAAACGGACCCGACCTGAAATGGACCCGACTTGAAATGGACCCGACCTGAAGTGTATCCGAACCCGAATTAACCTGTCAATTATCTGCTTCGGACCCGACCTGTTTTGACCCGACCTGAAACGGACCCGACCTGAAATAGACCCGACTTGAAATGGACCCGACTTGAAATGGACCCGACCTGAAATAGACCCGACCTGAAATGGACCCGCACCCGACCCGAGTCGAGTCAAAACAGAAAAATGACCTGAAATGACCTGTATCCGATTTTACCCGACCTGACAGTACCCGACCTGAAACCCGTCCGATTACCTGTTTTTACATCCCTACCTATAAGAGATAAGTTACGATATTGAGACTAAGGATTGAGAATTTTTTTTTGGACAAGAAAACATATCATTACAACCAAAGGCTACAAAGGCCAAGAACATAAATCTACAATAAAGACCCGAAAATACAACAATAAGAAAAAGTTCGTAATGGAGGCTGGACAGATGAGCGGTAACAAGCAGCCAGACGGACAGAGGGTGATCCACCATATGGGGTACTTGGCCACGGTGGCGGATGTAGGTGGTGCTGAGGGTGGGCACGTGCCTATCCTGAAAATCTAAATTTCTTTTACTGGTTATATACTTTATTGAGTGTGCCCACCATGAAATTTTATTGTGCCTACCCTGTAAATTTGAATTTTTTTATTAATTTATATATTTACTGAACGTATCCGCCCTAAAATTTTATTTGTACTCATTCACGTACAAAATTTTTTATGTTGTTAATACTTAACATAGGTTGAAACCACCACCGAGATAGTTTGGAAATGTTGAGAAACGCTGTAAGGGGTGAAAACCCAAAAGCGTTAGAGGGAAAGGCGAAGACAAACTTGACCCCCTCGTTTGATCATCAAAACCATCCAGTGTTTCCTTTTGAACCACCCCTGTCCGAGAAAGATGAACTTTCCCATCATTTGCCAGCGTCCCTAAAATGGGGGAATATTTAGGGAAATTGAAGAGGATACTCTAAACCTAAGAATTGAAACACATACCTCTCTAAGACCTTCTATATACGCATGTGGTTTGGAGGCCAAGCCCTTTGCCTAGCAAACGATATCAAATGTGCAAGATAGCAAGATACTGTATATGCTTCTACCTGATGATCTAAAATGAGTAGGGATTGTTTGTGGTCTTATTTAGGGATGGTTATGGGTTGGGTTGAGTCGGGTGTTTGACCGACCTGTACATGACCCGATAATTTAACATTTTCATCCAAATTTGACCCGATCCGATATTTTATGATGTTCCACCAATTTGAACCCGACTCAAATTTTAGAGTAAAAGTTCAAACCCGAACCCAATATGGCATGGCATGAATAAAAAATATTTTTTATTTATTTTTATTCGATAAAATAAGGAGTTAATTGAAAAATACAAATAAATAAGAGATATTATAATAATTTTTCATTTTAATTAGGCAAAATAGGAAGAAAATTAATATATATATATATATATATATATATATATATATATATATATATATATATATAAATAAAGAGAGATTAGCATTATAACAAACATACCTAAATCTTTAAAATAAAATTAAACTATTATTTCGAGTCGAATCAAGCATTTTTTTACCTTAAACTCAAACTCGACCCAACCCGATCTCATTCTCAATAGAACCCGACCCAAACTTAAACCCGAAATTTTCTTTATAAAACCTGACCATATAAAGTCGAGTCGAAACCCATTAGATCTGGCTCAAATGATCATCCCTAATCTTATCCGACAACCTCTCTTAGTGTTGTCACATTGTTACCGTGGTGCACCCTAGGGCCCAATCTGCCGCACACCTAGGGGCCATTTCCAACACCCATGGGGCCTCAATTCGTTCAGCCCACTCTACCGCACCCATGGGGCTACAATCCAGCCGAGCCGTCCGCCCAAGGGGGCCTTGTCAAGCACCCTGGGCCTGTCCGTGCAGCCTTGTCCGCGCACACCGTAGGGCCTGTCCGACCAGCACCAAACAGGCCGCCCAGCAGCACCCGAGGGCCTGTCCGCGTAACACCCAAGGGCCTGACCGAGCAGCCCGGCCAGCCACCCCTATGGGCCTATCCGGATTTTTACCATCCATGGCCATCCAAGCCCACTCCTTGGGGAATATCTATAATAATCAAGCATCCACTCATTCCTTGATTTATGGAGAATCAAAACCCATGTTTCATGGAGAGAGGACCCACATAATAATCAAGCATCCACTCATCCCTTGAATCAAGCATCCACTCATGCCTTGATTTATGGAAGAGGACCCACCATGATGGAAGGAATCATGGATATTACTTTATTAGGTGGCTTAGGCCAATCTTGGCCATTGGATGTAATCATTAGTGACCGTTAGATCAGGAGGTGCTAGGCTATAAAAAGGGCCTCACCCCCTCATTTGTAATCATCCTGAATTCTCTTTGCTTTCATCTTTCTTTCATTAATAGAAGCTTAGCAACGTCGAGTACTCTTTTCCCCCTAACTAGGCTTAGAGGGGGTTTTTAACGAGGCTCTTCGTTTTGCAATTACTCGAGCCATCTCCTTTCTTTCTTTCTTCGCAACGCTTCCGCAACTCTAGCCAAGCCAAGCTTAGCTTCAAGGCTTACTTGGTCCCTTTCGAAGTTCATTTCCCGACCAAGTGCCGCACGAGCTAGCCATATAAGTCTAGCCCCGTGACAAGTGGTATCAGAGCCACGTTTTAGCGAAGAATTATTCGAGATGACGAACCCAAGTGATGTTCCCGCCGACAGCACCTCAAAACCTATGGAAACTCGTGGTGGAAAAGCCAAGAGGAGTAGTTCGAGAGATGCCATCTCAACCTTGCAAGACAAAGTTACCCGTTTGGAGGACAACACGAATGAGTCGAGAGATAGACTCGATGTTGTCGAGAGCCGACTAGATACGTTGGAATCTCGGGGTGGTGATTGCAAGGATGATTCCCAAGATCTCGAAGATAGACTCGAGACTGTGGAGTTGGAGAATCGTTCTCTTAAAGATGGGCTAACCGAACTAGAGAAGGCGATGAATGTGCTAAGGGCCGAGCTCAACATCTATAAGTCCGCCGTAGCCAACGGACTTGTTTCAAACCCGAGTAGAGTGCTAGCCGATGTGCCGAAACCAAAGGAATTCAAAGGATCGAGGGATGCTCAAGAAACCGACACTTTCTTGTGGAGCATGAATCAATATTTCCGCAACACCAACATCGTGGATGAATCCACTAAGGTAAATATTGCTTCAAGTTATTTTACTCACAACGCTCTTTTATGGTGGAGACGTAGGTGTGCCGAGGAGTCCGATAAAGACGTCCCCGTAGAGACTTGGGAAGACCTTCAAGATGAGATTCATGAAGCGTTCTATCCTAAGAATGCTCAAAGAGAGTTGCGCTCAAAGCTACGCCAACTCAAACACGATAACAACATCCATGAGTACGTGAGAAAGTTCACCGAATTAAAGCTTCAAATCACCAATTTAGGAGAAGATGAAGGCTTCTCGATTTTCATGGATGGGTTGAACTGATGGGCTAACATGGAGTTGGAAAGACGTGGTGTCAAGGATCTTTCACATGCCCTTGATGAAGCCGAGGCGATAGCTAAGTTCGAAAAGCGAGACTTGCCCAAACCAAAGCCAAAATCCAAAGGTTGGGGAGACAAGAATGCCAAAGCCGGAGGTGAGAGAGTTAACCATGAAAAGATTTCCAACAACAATCGACAAGGCCGATTTACTAAGCCACATGAGAGACGAGGTTTGGAATGCTTCCATTGCAAAGGACCTCATCATATTCGAAATTGCCCACAAAAGACAAGCCTTTATACCGTCAAAGTCAACGACGAGCCCACAACCCAACTTGGAGCCATTGTAAGTAATCTCCAAGTAAATTCTTTATCTAATAAGCCCAAAAGTGGTCTTATGTTTGTAGAAGTCACGATTGCCGGAAAGCAATTGCGTGCACTTGTGGACACCGGAGCATCCGAGTTGTTCATTTCCGAAGGAGCCGCCCAAAAGCTCAATCTCACTGTGTTGAAGACGAGTGGGTGGATTAAGACGGTCAACTCGAAAGAAGCGCCCATTGCCGGAGTTGCAAAGAGGGTCGAGATCCAACTTGGTAGTTGGAAAGGCCGCGAGGATATTAAGGTAATTCCTCTTGATGATTATGATCTTGTGGTTGGATTATCCTTTTTGGACAAGATTAATGCACTTCTCTTGCCATTTGCCGATGTATTGGTTGTGCTCGACCGCGCCCAACAATGTTTGGTCCCCGTAAGTCGAGATGTAGGTATCCAATCCAAGATGTTGTCTTCCATCCAGTTCCGCAATGGTGTGCGAAAGGAGGAAGAGTCTTTCCTTGCCGTGCTCAAGGAAGACGAGGCGATAGAAGCCGAAGAAGTTCCCGAAGAAGTGGAACGTGTCCTCGTGGAGTTCAAGGACACTATGCCTTCCGAATTGCCGAAGGCTTTGCCACCCAAGCGTGAGGTGGATCATCACATTGAGTTGGTGCCAAATGCCGAGCCGCCGAGTAAAGCACCTTATCGAATGGCGCCACCGGAGTTAGAAGAACTCCAAAAGCAACTTAAAGAGCTCTTGGATGCCGGGTACATTCGCCCATCCAAGGGTCCGTTTGGAGCACCCATCCTCTTTCAAAAGAAGAAAGATGGTAGCTTACGCATGTGTGTCGACTACCGCGCTCTAAACAAACTCACGGTAAAGAATAAATACCCTATTCCTTTAATTACCGATTTATTTGATCAACTTGGAAGTGCTAGATTCTTCACAAAGTTAGATCTACGTTCGTGTAACCCCCTCATCCCGGTCTAGCCGGATGACCGGTCCGAGTGAGTCACACGGGGAAAACCGAAGCGAAACCCGTTAAGGTTCCCCCTCGGTTAGCAACCCTATTTTTTTTTTTTTTTATCTTGTCACATTCGAGTATTAAATCCTAAGTGATCAGACAGCGGAACATAAAACACGAGACAAACGTTCAAACCCCAAACCACATTCAAACAGCCCAATCTACAAAAATTTAGCATTTAACACAAGGGATCGATCCCATAAACCAGGGGATCGATCCTTTTGCACTTGGAGCCTGGAAGCAGATATTGGAACGATTCTGCCAACGAAGGGATCGATCCCTTTTTCCAGGGGATCGATCCTTTTTGCCTTGGAGACTGGAAAAACAGCTTTAGTGCAAAAACGGATCATATATACACATTTCTGACCACCTAATTTAATTCTTTTCTTATTTCCCGTACATAACTCCAAATCGAACACCGTTTGTTTCTAAATTCAATTAACATACCCAATTTTAACATATCAAAAATTCAGGTCGAAACTCCTAGTAGATTATTTTCTACAATTTTACAAAGTTCACTGTCCAGCTAGGAGCATTACTGGACAGTTTTGCATGCTGTTCGAAATGGGTTTCCAGATTTCACTACAATGATCAAAACTCAGATTTATAATTTTTCTACCACTTTAGACATGTCAAAGTAAAATATATCAAAAATTCATCACGAAATTCCCACTAATTAATTTTCTATAATTTTCTAAAGTTGCATGTTCTTATAACTACTAAATCTGTCCATATTAGCTAAGCAACCAAAACATCCAACAAAACATGCCATCATACACAAGTCTTCATCAAGCATAGCATGGTTTACAAAATCAAGCCAAGCATACACATCAACACCATTTAAGAGTCAAACATTGCTCATGCAAATCATATAATTGTCCCATTGCTAAACTACCACATTAATTACCAAAACCATACTTGAGCAACAAAAACTTGGAATGCCCCTTCGCCTTGCTCCTTGCTAACACCACGCTAATGATCTGCATTGTTGAAAATGAGAGCGTAAGCTAAAAGCTTAGTGAGAATGCTCTAAAATCCAAAAACAACAACAATGCAGGGTTCAATCGTGTCATCCCTAAATCTCACATACAACATGCATAGGTATAAACAAGTCAACGTAGCTAGTCTTTCAAGAGTCATAATATGGCATCTCACATCATATTAAACTCAACATCAAATATCATCATATCATTTTCAAGAGTCATAATATGGCATCTTACATCATATTAAACTCAACATCAAATATCATCATATCATTTTCAAGAGTCATAATATGGCATCTTACATCATATTAAGCTCAACAACATAATTCTCATTTTGGCACCTAGTTATGACTCGAATACGCGGATAACATGTTGGAACGCATTTTCCAACATCAACCTTACCTCGGTGGGATTACACTCATCACCGGCCTTGCATGGACGGGATTCCACTCATCGCCACATGCCCTACGGACGGGATTCCACTCATCGCCACGTAGAATATATATAAATTTCCGGTGGAATATTACTTCACCGTACTCCTCCTTGGTGCCTTAACGCCACCAAGGCCACGTACGTTTTGACTCAATTTGTGTGCACACTCATCCTAATGATCGATCATTGTACCCAAGCATACTAGTGCCAATTTCTTTCATCACATCATATATCCACCAATTATATATCATGCTCATCATATATGCATATCAAGATACATACATACAAATCAATCCACATTTCACATGAACAAGTAGGCAATGACATATCATTTATCAATGGAAAATTAAAGAGTTAAACTACCAATTTAACTCCCACCTAGGAATGGCCTACCAAGCTCATTCCCACACATCCACTACACACTTGCCAACTTCAAAACAATTTAAAGTTTTACTCACCACCCTTCCTTAGTAACTCAAACAAGCAAGCAAGCCTCCTAAATACTCGGATTCGATCTCGATGCTTCTCCGGTGTTTCCTCTTGTTTCTAGCCAATCAAAACATAACCATTACTCATAATTCAATGCTAAATTTCAGTCACCACTCCAATCCATAAACACAAGCCACACTTCAACAATTTCCAACTAAAACAATCACCAAATTTCTCATTTTCGTACTCCTATTGTACCCAGCAGAAAATCATATTTTCAATCACCCAAATGACATCTAAATGGTTCCAAAACACTTTCCTAACATACATATACCATCAGCCCTTCAATTTAACTCTAAAACTCATCAAAATTCAAGTTTTAAACACTTCAAAAATAGCCACCAATACCCATTTCGGATTTTCATTCAAAATTACTCATTTTAACATATTATGTGTATTTTAAGGTGACTAACTCAAAACCCAACTCAATAAATCAAAATCAATTGAAAAACTCACTAAAAACTCAAATTTCCATTAAACTTGAAAATCACAAAAGTGGATAGTTTCGAGATATAAAGCTATGCAAACGTAGAGGATGAAGAGGAGAATTCAAATATGTGATTACCTTCAAAAACGCCCTTGATTTGATGAAGGAATTTGATGAATTAAGAAAGTTGGGGTTTGGGGAAGTTTGGGAATGGTTATACGGCAGAGGGGGGGGAAGGAGGAAGAAAGGAAATGATAAGATTATGATTAATATTATTATTATATATATAAGTTTTTTTTTTTTTTTAAATTACCAAAATATCCCTCCCTTTTTATTTAAAACTCAATTTGCTCAAACTAAGATCAATTTGATTAAAATTAATTCTACCAACTCAGACCAACTAACCCGACTAACTCCTAACCCCAAAACACGGGTGTTACAACTCTCCCACACTTAAGAAATTTCGTCCCCGAAATTACCTGACTGAAAGAGATACGGAAACTGCTTTTCCATATCCTCCTTCCTCTCCCAAGTGGCCTCGTCCACACCTCGACGTTGCCACCGTACCTTCACTAACTCAATCGATCTACCCCGCAACACCTTACTGTCAGAAGCTAAGATCTCAACTGGTTCTTCATCATAAGTCAAATCCGGATTCAATTCGATCTTCTCTACAGGCATAATATGTGATGGATCAGACCTATACTTACGAAGCATCGAAACATGGAACACATCATGTATCTTCTCTAGTTCGGATGGCAAACATAACTGATATGCAACAGGACCAACCCTCTTCACAATCTCATACGGTCCTATGTACCTCGGACTCAACTTCCCCTTTCGGCCAAATCTCATTACCTTCTTCCACGGAGACACTTTCAAGAATACTTTCTCACCCACTGAGAACTCAACTTCCTTCCTCTTCAAGTCGGCATAGGATTTCTGTCTATCCGAAGCAGCTTTCAAACGATCACAAATCAATTTTACCTTGTCAGTTGTCCCCCTGAGCAAATCTGGCATAGGTAACAACTTCTGTCCCACTTCGGCCCAACAAACTGGAGTCCTACATTTCCGGCCATACAAAGCCTCATACGGAGCCATTTGAATACTCGACTGGAAGCTGTTATTGTACGCAAACTCTACTAGAGGCAAATGCTTCTCCCATGTACCCTGAAAGTCAATGACACAACAACGCAACATATCCTCTAAGATCTGAATGACCCTCTCTGACTGACCATCTGACTGAGGATGATAAGAAGTGCTGAAGTTCAAACGGGTACCCAAAGCTGTGTGTAGACACTCCCAAAACCTAGAAGTAAACCGCGGATCTCTATCTGACACGATGGACTTCGGCACACCATGCAGTCTAACAATCTCACCAATGTACAAATCAGCCAATCTATCAAGCGTATAACTAGTGTTGACTGCCAAGAAGTGAGCACACTTCGTAAAACGATCCACTATCACCCAAACTGAGTTCTTCTTCGTAGGAGTCATAGGCAAACCCGAAACAAAATCCATGGTGATGTTCTCCCATTTCCATTCCGGAATTCTCAGCGGTTGTAACAAACCTGAGGGTACCTGATGTTCCGCCTTCACTCTCTGACACACTAAGCATTTACTCACAAAGTCGGCCACATCTTTCTTCAAGCCAACCCAAAAGTACTCATTCTTTAAATCACGGTACATCTTCGTACTTCCAGGATGCATAGCAAACGGACTACTGTGGGCTTCAGTCAAGATCGTACGTCTCAAGTCACTGTCTTCTGGCACAACTATTCTATCTTTGAAACACAAAACCCCGTCGGCACTGAAACTGTAGTCTGAAGATCTGCCTTCGGCTATATCTTGAACGTGAGGTGCCAAAGATCTATCTAAGAGCTGTTTTTCTCTAATTAACTGACCTAAAGTAGGTCTGACCTGAAGCTCGGCTATCAAGCCACCATCTCCGGACAAACTCAATCTAGCAAACATGGCTCTCAAGTCCACGGCCATCTTCCTACTCAATGCATCAGCCACTACATTGGCCTTACCCGGATGGTACTCAATAGTAAGATCGTAGTCTTTTAGCAGCTCTAACCACCTACGCTGTCTGAGGTTCAAATCTCGCTGAGTCATAATGTATTTCAAACTCTTGTGATCGGTGTACACTGTGCATTTTTCACCATACAAATAGTGCCTCCAAATCTTCAGAGCGAACACAACTGCAGCTAACTCTATGTCATGGGTCGGATAATTGCGCTCATGAGTCTTCAACTGTCTTGAAGCGTAAGCCACTACCTTCCGGTCTTGCATAAGAACACACCCTAGCCCTACATAAGAAGCATCACTGTAAACTACGTAGTCCTTCCCAGACTCAGGCTGTATCAAGATCGGTGCTTGGGTCAAAGCTTCTTTCAATTTCTCAAAGGCTCTCTGTCTTGCATCTGTCCACTCAAACTGAACACTCTTCTGAAGTAACTGCGTCAATGGAGCGGCTAACTTAGAGAAACCATCTACAAATCTTCTATAATATCCAGCTAAGCCTAAGAAGCTACGTACTTCTGTCACGGACTTCGGTTGCTTCCACTCAACAATGGCTTCAATCTTTTTCGGATCAACTCTAATTCCATCGGCTGACACTACATGTCCCAAGAAAACTACCTCACGGATCCAAAACTCACACTTACTGAGCTTTGCATACAACTGATGATCTAGCAAAGTCTTCAAAACAAGTCTCAAGTGTCGGTCATGGTCTTCTTCAGTTCGCGAGTACACCAATATGTCATCAATAAATACAACTACAAACTGATCTAAATACTGATGGAAAATCCTGTTCATCATATCCATGAAAGCAGCCGGTGCATTAGTTAACCCAAATGGCATGACTAAGAACTCATAGTGACCATACCTAGTCCTAAAGGCCGTCTTCGGTACATCAACCTCTTTTACCTTTAACTGGTAATAACCCGATCTCAAATCAATCTTCGAAAAGACCGATGCTCCTTTCAGTTGATCAAACAAGTCATCAATCCTGGGCAACGGATATTTATTCTTCACTGTCACCTGATTCAACTGTCTGTAATCTATACACATTCTCATGCTTCCATCTTTCTTCTTCACAAACAAAACTGGTGCACCCCAAGGTGAAGAACTTGGTCGGATAAAGCCTCTATCTGTTAACTCTTGCAACTGAGTCTTCAACTCTTTCAATTCTTTTGGTGCCATACGATACGGAGTAATCGAAACAGGAGCTGAATCGGAATAAGTCTCAATGCTGAACTCTACCTCTCTGTCCGGTGGTAACCCTGGCAATTCTTCCGGAAATACACTGGGAAAATCACATACAGTCCGGATGTCTTGAGGTCTAACCTCACTCATGTTAGGGTTCATCACATACGCTAGGTATGCTTCACACCCCAACTCAACTAATCTCTTAGCCTCTAACACTGAAACCACGTTGGACAAGAACTTCACATTCTCACCCACAACCACAATCTCATAGTCATCTATAAGCTTCAAAGAAATCCGCTTAGTTTCAAAATCTATCCTAGCTCTATGCTCTGAGAGCCAGTCCATACCCAGAATCACATCAAAACCATAAAAAGGAAGCTCCATCATATCCACTGGAAACACATGTCCCTGAACCATCAACGGACACCTTCGGTACATCTTCCTAACTACTACCGTGTCCCCAAAAGAACTAGTGACACTAACTCCTACCTCTAACATCTCACAAGGCAATTTCAAATATTGTGCATGCTCACTCAATATGTAGGAATGTGTAGACCCAGAGTCAATCAAAGATAACAAACCCAAAGACTGTATCGAGAAGTTACCTGCAATCACATCAGTGTCCCGCTGATCCCCACGCTGAGCATAAACTCTGGCCTGTCCTCCGCCCTCCGGCTGGACTGCAACTACATGTGCTAAATTTCTCTGGCCATCATTTCTCGGCTGAAAATTACCTCTACCGCGCCCGCGGCCTCTCTGAAAGTCATTGGCTCTAGCAAGAGCCTGAGTTGGTGCATGTCCCACCAGATGTGGACAGTCACGCCTAATGTGGTCTCTAGCACCACAATTCCAACACGAATGAAAGTTTCCCCAACACTCACCGGTGTGGTTCCTCCCACAGGTAGCACATGTGGGCAACTTCCCACCAGTTCTCTGACCCTGATGGCCCTTACCGTGGTTACCGCCACCACGCCTATGATCATACTGATGTCTGCGGTCCTGATGCCTTTTAGCATCTCCTCTATCAAAGTTGCTGGACCTCTTACCCGAACTAGATCCACCTGACCGCCTGGTCAAACTCAAGCTGTGCTCTAAGTCCTTGGCCCTCGCTACCAAGACATCAAAATCAGTATAATCCGAAGCTAGGGTATACGTCTTGATTTCTTCATTCAGTCCATAACGGAAACGGTTACAGCGTTCCACCTCAGTAGGAACAAGCTCAGGTGCATACTGACTCAATCTGACAAACCGGATCTCATAATCAGTAACGGACCTATTCCCCTGAAGCAAAGCCATAAACTCTCTCTTCCTCTCGTCGAGGTATCGCGGACCCAGATACTTCTTAAAGAAAGCTGTCTCAAAGAACTCCCAAGTAATCTCGGCCTCATCCATACCCGTAGTAATGGTGACCCACCAAGTGTAAGCATCACCCTGAAGCAAGGACTCAACACATCCCAACTTACGCTCACCAGTACACCCCATCTGAGCAAGGATACGGACAGTCTTCTCAAACCACAACTCTGATCTCTCTGGAGTAGACCCCCTAAACTCTTCGGCCCCAAGTCCCCGAAGTCTCTCTAAAGGTAATCCGGTGCCCTCACCCTGACGGTGTGCTGCTGCCTGACCCCCAGCTACTGCAGCCTGAAAGGCCCCAGCTATTGCCTGAACCAACGGAGATAAATCTATTCCGGCCATTCCTTGACCACCTTGGCCACCTCGGCCTCCTTGAGGTCCCTCTCTATCGGCCCCAGCCTCGCCTCCTACTCCAGGTGGAGGAGGTGGTGGTGGTGGAGGTAATGGAGGAGCTCCAATTCCAACCACATGCTCTCCCACTTGAGCCCCAACTCTCTGAGCATCTGCCCGTGATTCCTGTCGAACCATCCTAGGCCTCCCACGTCGTCTCATGATACAGCTAGCAAAGTAATAACTACAACAAACAACAACAAACAGATAGGGATTACGTTAGCAAAAGCAAGGGTCCAACAGTGCTCAAGTATTCCTCTTTCAATTTTCTTTTAATTAAGTAATAGTAGCAATGGGCACTCGACTCAACATCAACACAACAATTCATGCTTCAATTCATCATACGGATAATCAAACAACGAGATCTCATGGCAAAACATATATCAAGCAATACAATTTCTTAACACATCAAGCTTACCTCTCTTACCTGCCCAAGGTCTCGGAAACCTTAAGCTCTGATGCCAACAAATGTAACCCCCTCATCCCGGTCTAGCCGGATGACCGGTCCGAGTGAGTCACACGGGGAAAACCGAAGCGAAACCCGTTAAGGTTCCCCCTCGGTTAGCAACCCTATTTTTTTTTTTTTTATCTTGTCACATTCGAGTATTAAATCCTAAGTGATCAGACAGCGGAACATAAAACACGAGACAAACGTTCAAACCCCAAACCACATTCAAACAGCCCAATCTACAAAAATTTAGCATTTAACACAAGGGATCGATCCCATAAACCAGGGGATCGATCCTTTTGCACTTGGAGCCTGGAAGCAGATATTGGAACGATTCTGCCAACGAAGGGATCGATCCCTTTTTCCAGGGGATCGATCCTTTTTGCCTTGGAGACTGGAAAAACAGCTTTAGTGCAAAAACGGATCATATATACACATTTCTGACCACCTAATTTAATTCTTTTCTTATTTCCCGTACATAACTCCAAATCGAACACCGTTTGTTTCTAAATTCAATTAACATACCCAATTTTAACATATCAAAAATTCAGGTCGAAACTCCTAGTAGATTATTTTCTACAATTTTACAAAGTTCACTGTCCAGCTAGGAGCATTACTGGACAGTTTTGCATGCTGTTCGAAATGGGTTTCCAGATTTCACTACAATGATCAAAACTCAGATTTATAATTTTTCTACCACTTTAGACATGTCAAAGTAAAATATATCAAAAATTCATCACGAAATTCCCACTAATTAATTTTCTATAATTTTCTAAAGTTGCATGTTCTTATAACTACTAAATCTGTCCATATTAGCTAAGCAACCAAAACATCCAACAAAACATGCCATCATACACAAGTCTTCATCAAGCATAGCATGGTTTACAAAATCAAGCCAAGCATACACATCAACACCATTTAAGAGTCAAACATTGCTCATGCAAATCATATAATTGTCCCATTGCTAAACTACCACATTAATTACCAAAACCATACTTGAGCAACAAAAACTTGGAATGCCCCTTCGCCTTGCTCCTTGCTAACACCACGCTAATGATCTGCATTGTTGAAAATGAGAGCGTAAGCTAAAAGCTTAGTGAGAATGCTCTAAAATCCAAAAACAACAACAATGCAGGGTTCAATCGTGTCATCCCTAAATCTCACATACAACATGCATAGGTATAAACAAGTCAACGTAGCTAGTCTTTCAAGAGTCATAATATGGCATCTCACATCATATTAAACTCAACATCAAATATCATCATATCATTTTCAAGAGTCATAATATGGCATCTTACATCATATTAAACTCAACATCAAATATCATCATATCATTTTCAAGAGTCATAATATGGCATCTTACATCATATTAAGCTCAACAACATAATTCTCATTTTGGCACCTAGTTATGACTCGAATACGCGGATAACATGTTGGAACGCATTTTCCAACATCAACCTTACCTCGGTGGGATTACACTCATCACCGGCCTTGCATGGACGGGATTCCACTCATCGCCACATGCCCTACGGACGGGATTCCACTCATCGCCACGTAGAATATATATAAATTTCCGGTGGAATATTACTTCACCGTACTCCTCCTTGGTGCCTTAACGCCACCAAGGCCACGTACGTTTTGACTCAATTTGTGTGCACACTCATCCTAATGATCGATCATTGTACCCAAGCATACTAGTGCCAATTTCTTTCATCACATCATATATCCACCAATTATATATCATGCTCATCATATATGCATATCAAGATACATACATACAAATCAATCCACATTTCACATGAACAAGTAGGCAATGACATATCATTTATCAATGGAAAATTAAAGAGTTAAACTACCAATTTAACTCCCACCTAGGAATGGCCTACCAAGCTCATTCCCACACATCCACTACACACTTGCCAACTTCAAAACAATTTAAAGTTTTACTCACCACCCTTCCTTAGTAACTCAAACAAGCAAGCAAGCCTCCTAAATACTCGGATTCGATCTCGATGCTTCTCCGGTGTTTCCTCTTGTTTCTAGCCAATCAAAACATAACCATTACTCATAATTCAATGCTAAATTTCAGTCACCACTCCAATCCATAAACACAAGCCACACTTCAACAATTTCCAACTAAAACAATCACCAAATTTCTCATTTTCGTACTCCTATTGTACCCAGCAGAAAATCATATTTTCAATCACCCAAATGACATCTAAATGGTTCCAAAACACTTTCCTAACATACATATACCATCAGCCCTTCAATTTAACTCTAAAACTCATCAAAATTCAAGTTTTAAACACTTCAAAAATAGCCACCAATACCCATTTCGGATTTTCATTCAAAATTACTCATTTTAACATATTATGTGTATTTTAAGGTGACTAACTCAAAACCCAACTCAATAAATCAAAATCAATTGAAAAACTCACTAAAAACTCAAATTTCCATTAAACTTGAAAATCACAAAAGTGGATAGTTTCGAGATATAAAGCTATGCAAACGTAGAGGATGAAGAGGAGAATTCAAATATGTGATTACCTTCAAAAACGCCCTTGATTTGATGAAGGAATTTGATGAATTAAGAAAGTTGGGGTTTGGGGAAGTTTGGGAATGGTTATACGGCAGAGGGGGGGGAAGGAGGAAGAAAGGAAATGATAAGATTATGATTAATATTATTATTATATATAAAAGTTTTTTTTTTTTTTTTAAATTACCAAAATATCCCTCCCTTTTTATTTAAAACTCAATTTGCTCAAACTAAGATCAATTTGATTAAAATTAATTCTACCAACTCAGACCAACTAACCCGACTAACTCCTAACCCCAAAACACGGGTGTTACAGTTCGGGGTATTACCAAGTTCGCATAGCCGAAGGCGACGAGCCCAAAACCGCGTGTATCACAAGGTATGGATCTTTTGAGTTTCTTGTAATGCCATTTGGCCTTACAAACGCTCCCGCAACCTTTTGCACTTTAATGAATAAGGTACTTTCACCTTTTCTTGATCGCTTTGTTGTTGTCTACTTAGATGACATTGTCATCTATAGTAAGACTTTCCATGAACACTTAATGCACTTGAGGAAGGTTTTGCAGGTTCTTCGTGAGAACGAACTCTACATCAAACGCGAAAAGTGTAGTTTCGCTCAACAAGAGGTTCCGTTTTTAGGCCACATCATTGGAGGTGGTAAGATCCGAATGGATCCAAGCAAAGTTCGAGCCATCGACGATTGGGATCCGCCGACTAAAGTAACCGAACTTCGTTCTTTTCTTGGTTTAGCTAACTATTATCGTAAGTTTGTGCAAGGTTACTCCGCCATAGCTACGCCTTTGACCGAACTCTTAAAGAAGGACAAAGCTTGGGAATGGAGTCCAAGTTGTCAACAAGCGTTCGGGAGGCTTAAACAAGCCATGGTAAGTGAGCCCGTTCTTGCCTTGCCCGACCATTCCAAGCAATTCACCATCCACACCGATGCATCCGATTATGCCATTGGTGGAGTTTTGATGCAAGAAGGCCATCCCATTGCCTTCGAAAGCCGAAAGTTGAACGACACCGAAAGGCGATACACCGTTCAAGAGAAGGAGATGACCGCCGTCATCCATTGCCTTCGCACATGGCGACACTACATCTTAGGTTCTAGGTTTGTCGTCTTTACCGATAATTCTGCCATTTCCTATTTTCTAACCCAAAAGAAATTGTCTCCTAAGCAAGCTAGGTGGCAAGATTTCTTGGCGGAATTCGATTTTACAATGGAGCACAAGCCCGGAAAGACTAATACCGTGGCCGATGCGCTTAGCCGAAAAGCTAGCCTTGCCTCCATTAGCCAACCAAGTGGTGAGTTGTTAGAATCCATCAAGGAAGGCTTGACGCACGATCCCACCGCAAAGAATTTGATCACCTTTGCCAAAGAGGGTAAGTCACACCGATTTTGGGTCGAAGATGATCTTCTCTTCACAAGAGGCCAACGCATATTCGTCCCCTACTTCAACAATTTGAGAAAGACATTGATGAAGGAATGTCACGATTCGAAGTGGGCCGGACACCCCGGTATGCATCGTACCTTAGCTTTACTTAATGAGCGTTATTATTGGCCTCGTATGAATGAGGATGTAGAAGCATACGTGAAGACTTGTCTTGTTTGCCAACAAGACAAGATCGAAGCAAACAAGCCGATGGGACTACTCCAACCTTTGCCAATACCGGAAAGACCATGGGAAAGTATTTCTCTTGATTTTATTATTGGTTTCCCTTGTGTTAATAACTTTTCGAGTATCATGGTTGTAGTAGACAGATTTTCAAAGTATGCTACCTTCATTCCCGCCAACAAGACATGCCCCGCCGACGAAGCCGCTCGTCTTTTCTTAAAGCATGTCGTGAAGCTTTGGGGTATTCCAAAGTCAATAGTAAGCGATCGAGACGCTCGGTTCACGGGTAAGTTTTGGACCGAGTTGTTCAAGTTGTTGGGCTCCTCCTTGAACCTTTCAACGAGTTTTCATCCACAATCCGATGGGCAAACTGAGAGGGCCAACGCATTATTGGAGATCTACTTGAGACATTTCGTCAGTGCATCTCAAAAGAATTGGCCCGACTTGTTAGACGTGGCCCAATTCTCCTACAACTTGCATAGGAGCGAAGCCACAAACCAAAGTCCGTTCGAGATAGTGATGGGTCAACAACCGCTCACACCCGATGCGATCGTGACCAAGTACCAAGGTCCGAATCCAGCCGCCTTCCATGTAGTGAAGGACTTGCAAGAGCAACGAGACTTAGCCAACGCTTGCCTCCACAAAGCAGGCAAACGCATGAAGAAGTGGGCCGACAAGAAACGACGCGACGTCGAATTTCAGGTAAATGATTTAGTTTTGGCCAAACTAAATCTAACACTTCGAAATGCTTCTGTTCACAGGGCTCTTGTGAGGAAGTATGAAGGCCCATTTCGTGTGATCAAGAGAGTAGGTAAAGTGGCCTACAAACTAGACTTGCCACCCAACATCCAGGTCCATCCCGTCTTCCATGTTAGTGTCCTTAAGCCATATCACAAGGACGAGGAAGATCCGGAGAGGAACATTTCCAAACGAGCACCCATTGGAGTTAGGGCCTCGTTCGAGAGAGAAGTCGAAGCCATCGAAGCCGATCGAGTCATTCGACGCAAAGGCTACCAACCAAGGCACGAATACTTTGTGCTTTGGAAGGGACTAACAGAAGCCGAAGGTAGTTGGGAGCTAGACAAAGACTTGTGGCAATTTGAAGAAAAGATTGCCGATTTTGAAGCCCAACGAGCGACGAGGGCGTCGCTCAATTCGGTGGAGGAGAATGTTACCGTGGTGCACCCTAGGGCCCAATCTGCCGCACACCTAGGGGCCATTTCCAACACCCATGGGGCCTCAATTCGTTCAGCCCACTCTACCGCACCCATGGGGCTACAATCCAGCCGAGCCGTCCGCCCAAGGGGGCCTTGTCAAGCACCCTGGGCCTGTCCGTGCAGCCTTGTCCGCGCACACCGTAGGGCCTGTCCGACCAGCACCAAACAGGCCGCCCAGCAGCACCCGAGGGCCTGTCCGCGTAACACCCAAGGGCCTGACCGAGCAGCCCGGCCAGCCACCCCTATAGGCCTATCCGGATTTTTACCATCCATGGCCATCCAAGCCCACTCCTTGGGGAATATCTATAATAATCAAGCATCCACTCATTCCTTGATTTATGGAGAATCAAAACCCATGTTTCATGGAGAGAGGACCCACATAATAATCAAGCATCCACTCATCCCTTGAATCAAGCATCCACTCATGCCTTGATTTATGGAAGAGGACCCACCATGATGGAAGGAATCATGGATATTACTTTATTAGGTGGCTTAGGCCAATCTTGGCCATTGGATGTAATCATTAGTGACCGTTAGATCAGGAGGTGCTAGGCTATAAAAAGGGCCTCACCCCCTCATTTGTAATCATCCTGAATTCTCTTTGCTTTCATCTTTCTTTCATTAATAGAAGCTTAGCAACGTCGAGTACTCTTTTCCCCCTAACTAGGCTTAGAGGGGGTTTTTAACGAGGCTCTTCGTTTTGCAATTACTCGAGCCATCTCCTTTCTTTCTTTCTTCGCAACGCTTCCGCAACTCTAGCCAAGCCAAGCTTAGCTTCAAGGCTTACTTGGTCCCTTTCGAAGTTCATTTCCCGACCAAGTGCCGCACGAGCTAGCCATATAAGTCTAGCCCCGTGACAACATGTCCTTGTTCCATTGTTCTTGGGCCTTAGGCCTGATCAAATAACATATCAAAGCCCATTGTTTCAGGTTGGCCCAAAAAGAGTTCCCCCTTGAAGTACCGAAAGGGTAGGGTTGGCGACGGCAATATCAGTGAGAATTTAGAGTTTTGTTATTTTTAGGAATTTCAGATTTGAACATTTTTGAGATTTTTTTGAAAAATTAAATTTTAATTTTTTTTCAAAAACAATTAAAAAACCAATATTCCTGTCATATGTTGTGTTTTAAATGGGTAACAAGTTTTTTAACGGCTGAGCATCTAAAATTATAACGGTTAAAATTTTAGACACTTATTTTTACTAAGAAAAATACTTAGACACCTAAAATTCAAAAGAGGTATACTTTAAACACTTATTATTTTTATTTAAGCCTAAAAATAAAAGCAAAAACAAACAACAAAGTAAAAATGTAAGGGAAGGATCAAAACCGTTTAACAATTCCTTCTTTAAGCTATGGCTTGGATCAAAAATAAGTTTTAAAAACCAAAGTAAAAAAAATACTTTAAGGATCAAACCATGCGTCAAACTGATTATTACTAATAATATGATCCTTAAAAGTCACTAATAACATAAATTATGAAGAAATTCTATACGTCTGGTTGTCTGGCGATCGAAATATTCAACAATAAATATTGTATTTCAAGGTATACAAGTTTAGTCTCGAGATTTTATCTCCCAACCCTTAAGAAAGTGTTAGGAGTGGTTCACACAGTTTAGAGAACCATGTAAAGAGCTACTTGACTTGCTAGAGGAACAAAAATTATATGTACTTTTTGTTGTCTCTTTTTATATCTCAACACTAAAAATTTAAATTCTAAGCCTTAACTTTAAGTTTTAAATTTTAAACCATAAAAACACATCATTTACGATAAACATAAACAACGCGAGCTTCCCACGGCCATGGCAAAATGAGTTTGAGACTTTGAAGAATGGGGAGCGGATGATCACCCTTTTAATAATGTCATCTTCAAAGTTCAAACTCAAATTTTTTCATTATAAATGAAATGTGTCTTGTTATTACACCCGACTATAGTTGATTAATTAGCTTAATTATGTAGCAAAAACGAAACACGGCATCTGAGATTCATGAAAAGCAGCAGTAAACAAGCATTTTTGCAGCACAAAATCCCAAATGGAAACGTGTCCTAGGTAAAAGGCCGAGGATCAAAACGTGGGATAATAGCCCCCCAAAATTTAAGACAACATGCCGTCTTCTTTAATGAGGTAGGCTGGCATTGGGCGGTTTTATCTTAATGTCTGGGCTGCTCCATCTCATTATATGTAAGCTTGGCGTAGGTGGGCACTGTTTTTTACCTGTCTTAATTGCAGGAAATTGCCACCGGTCCTCTCTTGCCTACCTTTTAGAAAATGGTAGGCGTAGCTTCGGGACTTCCTCGAAGCATACAAAACAGTAATTCATCTGGCTTTTACCACCTCATTACGGACTTTTCTAGCATGCGGCCGCCTAATATAAGGCTAATATACGGCGTTACCGGAAACATCATTAAGAAATACCGGAAACATCATAAGGTATACTAGAAACATGATAAGATATACCGAAAACATGGATTTCGAAAGTATCGATACTTTTGGATATGTTGATTTCGAAAGTATCCATACTTTCGAAATCCATGTTTCCGGTATATCTTATCATGTTTCCGGTATTTCTTAATGATGTTTCCGGTAACGCCGTATATTAGCCTTATATTAGGCTGCCGTACCGCAGAACTACCCCCTCATTACCCTATATTCGCCAAACTCCGTTTCGGTTATCGCCAAATCTTTTTTTTTATGGATTGGAAAAAAATTGAGAGATTTAAAAAAATTAAAAGAGTATAAAAAATTGAAATATGAAAGAAAAAAATGTTGTTTTATTTTTCTATTTTTGTATGTATGTTTTATGTTCAGAATTTGTGATTGTCTAACCATAATAATAGGTTTTAAGGTTTGATTTTCCGTTCTTAGTTTTTTTTTATCAGTTCCAGCTAGTTTTTTAAACTTTCCAATCTAATAGTAAAAATGGTAGGTTACAATTTACATTGCGAGAGATTTATATTGGAATCTTGAAAATGGGAAGAAATGGATAAAAAATCCTCTGGACCTACCATTTTTATAAGTTCCAGCTAGTTTTTTAAACTTTCCAATTTTAAATTCTCTGCACTTTTTCGATGCTCTTATTTATGCCCAACATTAAAAGATACTATAAAATTAAGGGAAATTTTACAACGGGCGGCGAACATTGATGAACACCACTAACGATGAACACCGATGAACACCATTAAATTAATTAATAAAGATTTAAAATTTCAAGGGCTCATCATACAATTAATAATTATTTTAAAAAATTCAATTCAATTAAATTATTTATATATATATTAAAATTTTATTTTTTAATAAGGCTAAACTATATATTTAATACCTCACCTATTTTCGTATTTCTATTGAACCCTCATTATTTAAATATTATTTTAATTTAACACTATTCTTTATAAAAAAATAACTTAACCCTTGACCCTCAACCTAAAACTCTAAACTATTAAACCTTAAACCCTCAAACTCTTAAACCTATACCCTAAATCATATACCATTAAAAATAATTTCACCATTATCGATTCAATTCAATTCAATGAATTGTTGAATTCTCCTAAAAAAATTCAATTAAATTATTTTTTATATACCATTAAGATCATATAAATGATCGAACAGATCAATACGGCGGGTCTCCAGAGAACCGCTGCAGGTTCGCGTTAGAAGTTGTCGAAGCCGTTGCTAATGAGATCGGAGCGGACAGAGTCAAACTCAGGCTATCTCCATATGCGGACTACTTGGATTCGGGCGACTCCGATCCAACAGCGTTAGGCGTTTACATGGCCGAGTCCTTGAACAAATACGGAATCCTTTACTGTCATATGGTTGAGCCTAGGATGAAACTTGCCGAAGAAAGTTTCGAAACGACCGAAAGTTTGCTTCCCATGAGGAAGGCTTTTAAGGGCACTTTCATTGTGGCTGGAGGATACGATAAAGATGATGGGAACAAAGCAGTGGCCGAAAACCGAACCGATCTTGTCGCGTTTGGTCGTTTGTTTCTATCAAATCCGGATTTGCCAAAAAGATTTGAGCTCAATGCGCCTCTCACCAAGCACGACCGGAATACATATTGCCTACCGGATCCTGTTGTTGGCTACACTGATTACCCATTCCTTGAAGACACTGCTTAAGCTGGTTGGGAGCGATGAGGATTTTGCAAGTTCTTTATGGTTTCCCTGTGCCAAGCACTGTGGCATTAGGTTAAACTCCGTGGTACTTTAATTTCAATAAAATTATTTTTAATGGTATATGATTTAGGGTATAAGTTTAAGGGTTTAATGTTTAATAGTTTAGGGTTTTAGGTTGAAAGTTAAGGGTTAAGTTATTTTTTATAAAGAATAGGGTCAAATTAAAATAATATTTAAGTAATGAGAGTTCAATAGAAATACGAAAATAGGTGAGGTACTAAATATATAGTTTAGCCTTATTAAAAAATAAAATTTTAATATATATAAAAATAATTTAATTGAATTTTTTAAAATAATTATTAATTGTATGACGAGTCCTTGAAATTTTAAATTTTTATTAATTAATTTAATGGTGTTCATCGGTGTTCATCGTTAGTGGTGTTCATCAATGTTCGTCGCACGTGGTAGACTCATCCTAAAATTAATTTCCAAGCCCTAACCTTAAATTTTAAATTTTAAACCATATACCCTATATCCTAAAAAATATGCTCTACCCTAAATTCTTTAAACCCTAACCATAAACCATAACATAAAATTATAAACCATAAACCCTAAACTTAATTTTGAGTATGAGAGCATAATTAGGGACACCGAAAAGGGACAAAAGATTTCATCCGGAAGAAATAACAACAAATTATATAATAAAAAATTACGTTCTCTCAATTTTTCATTTCTACCACATATTAAGTAAAAAAACTTTTTTTTCTTTTGTTTTTTCATCTCTATGAGTACCATTTTTACCAACAAAATTCTCAGCAATTCTACTCTTTTATTTCCATTCCTTTATTCTGTTCATGTTTGCAATTTTTGTCGACCTTACTAGATCCAACAAACTTATCCAAAATTCGAGATTTGAACCAATTTATCTAACTCGAAATTTAATATCAACTCGACCATGACGATTTAAATTTGATGCAAAACCCAAAATCGACTCGAATCTTAATTAAACCGAAATAGATTTGAGTCGAATAAACCCGAATCGAAAGTAATCTGAACCAAAAGCAACTTGAAATAAAGAAAATATATTAAATTAAAAAAAGAAGGATATGATGTGATGTGAACTGTCTTACAACTCACCAAAAGGAAAAATATACTGTTTTTTTAAAGCCTTATAAGAGTACAAAAAACTGACCCGATCAAAAAACTCGATTAAAACTGACCGAACTCCTATTGACTCGACCTGAAATTAACCGACGTGATACCCAAACCGAATCACCACGGACACAAACTAAAATTGAACAAGACTCGAACAAAAACTGAATTGAAATTAGACAAACCCGAAATAACCCTAACCAAATTCGACCCGAATAACACGTTTGTCACCTTTGGACCTTACCAGCCAACGCTTTGAAGTTGGTTCCCGTAACCATTAAAGAAAAAGAAATGGTTCCGATAAATGTTTTCTGGCGACCATTAAAGAAAAGAGTAAAATACGTAAATTATCATTGAATTTTGTTCTCGGACCTATTTTGATCAGTGAAGTTTTAAAATGATCAATTTACTCACTAAAATTTGTACATTATTTTTTTCTCATCATTCCCCCGTTAACCCTCTAATACCGTTATGATGCGAGATAAAAGAAACAATAAAAATTGATGGGTAAAATACGTAAATCATCACTGAACTTTGCTCTCTGGCCTATTTTGGTCATTGAAGTTCTACATGTTATGGTCCGCAACGTAACGGTGTTAAAGGGTTAACGGATGAGTGATGAAAAAAACAATATATAAAGTTCAATGAGTAAATTAATGTTTTAAAACTTTAGTAAGCAAAATGGGTCAAAGAGCAAATTTCAGTATAATTTACGTATTTTACCCTAAAGAAAAAGAAATGGTTCCGGTGAAAAGGACTTGAATGAATAGAAAACAGTAGCAGTAGTTTTGTAAACACATTAAACCCAACTGTAAAAATGTACGTTAAAAAAGCCAGTGTCTATTCAAAACTGAATCAGACTTTTGGCCAGCAATTAACTTGAAATTGAATTCTTTCATCTTCTGTTAGGTGCTACAACACGACCAAACACATCAAAGCCTTTGTCTGACTCTGTAATGTGTGGTTTTTTTGTGTTTTTATGTTGAGCCAATAAGCCCACATGCACAGACCCTACGATCAAAGGGATACAAAGTTTGGCCAAATTGTTTTTAATTTTTATGATGATTCATGAGTTCAGCCGTTTACAATCATGACAGCTTGTATACGGCCAGTTTCCTTTTTTCTATTAATATTTTCTGGGTTTTATTTCAATGGCTGAATTTACATCCCTGTTTGGTTCTTCCACACTGTTGTGTGCATTGAAAAAAGAAAAATGGAAAATGTTACAGTATGGCAGAAGAAACAAATGAGTAAAAGAGGTTAACAGGAGAAATATAAAGAAAGGAAAATGATTTTAGCAAAGTAATGAAGGCAAAGACTGATGTTTGATGTTGTCTTAACCTAGAGCTTGACAACTTGAGGGATATGAACAGGGTACCTATCGATGCAATCCGCCCAAGGTCCGTCTGTTGGTGTCTTGATGGTTCGGTTGCACTTCCATACGGCACTGTTACACTTGAATCCGCTGCCGAATGCAATCTGCCAAACCCGGTCGCCCCTTTTCATCCTCCCCTTGGACTCGATGTAGCTCATCTCGTACCACAAGGATGAGGACGAGGTGTTACCGAACCTATGCAATGCCATCCTCGATGCCTCGACGTCCTCCGCGGAGAGTTGTAAGTTCTTTTGAAGTTCATCTATGACTGCTCGGCCACCGGCGTGGATGCAGAAGTGTTCGAACGCTTGCTTGAAGTCTGGGATGTATGGTTTCCACTTGGGGTTGAAGATTTTACGCCCGATGAGTGTGGCAAGGAAGAGGAGTTGTTCGGATGCTGGAAGGACCAAAGGGCCAATTGTAGTGATGTTTGATTTTAAAGCCTCTCCCGCAATAGCCATGAGATCTTTAGACAATGATATCCCAACATTCCCCTCTTTGTCCTCTTCTTCGAACACACACCGATACGCCTTATCGTCCGCGCCTTTGTGGGTTCGAACGACATGCACAAGACGATACTTGGCATGCCGCCTCTCGGAACGACGGTTCGACAAGAGGATCGCAGCGCCACCCATACGGAATAGACAATTAGGAACAAGCATGGCTCTTTCTTTCCCATGGTAGTGGTTGGGAGTGATAATCTCGGTGCTGGCAACGACCGCATTACAATTGGGGTGCAATTGGAGAAGATCTCGAGCTAAATGGATCGAGATAAGCCCCGCACTGCACCCCATTCCCGAAAGATTAAAGCTCTTTACATTACTCCTCAGCTTGTACTTGTTGATGACCATGGCGGACAAAGACGGGGTGGGAGAAAACAGGCTGCAGTTGACAATAAGAATATCGATGTCTTTCGGATTCAACCCCGTCTTGTTGAACAAAGAATCCATAGCTGAGAAGATAACAAGCTCGGCCTCGCCTCTGGAAGACTCAATGGTGGGAGTGGGAGGAATATAATGAGTAGCGGGAGGCAAACAAGTCTCCTCACCGAGACCAGACCTCTCGATAATCCTCTTCTGAAACTCGACGCTCTTCAGGTTGTTGCTCAAGATGAGCTTGGAATGCTCCAAGAAGGTAGCGGAAGGGACCCGGAAAGTGACGGGAGGCTTGTAACACGCGTAATCCACGAGGTAAATGCTTCTGGGCTTGGACATGAAGTAAACAGTGGCGACGAAGATGATGAAAAAGGAAGAGCACAGGATTTGAACAAGATTAAAGTGAAGAGAATTGAGCAGGTTAAGAATCTCCTGGGGGCCTAAACGAAGAATTTCCAGAACAAGAGCGGCCATGAGAATGTGATTGACTAGGTACTGGTAGCCGAGCTTAACGGAGGAGGAGAAATCAGGCATTGTTGGGAGTGGAAGGGGAAAATGAAGGTGTTTGTTTGCGTGGAGGAGAGGTGGGGGGATTTAAAGACGGAGGGGCAAATGGGAGGAGTAAATGAAGGGACTCACGCACTTAACTCTCCATTAATTTTGCACAGCTCCCTTTGTATCCCATTTGTAATTCTAACTAACATCTTTCTCTCAATTTTTTAAACCCTAAACCATAAATTTATTCTTGGTGAGGAAATATAAATATGAACACAAAAAAAAAACATAAAATTTCGAATAAAAATTATCTGCCTCTTTTCGAAGCATCTTTCTATATTTGCACACTAAAAAAAATAAGTTTAAAATTTATAATTTATAATTTAAAATTAGAATTTATAATTGGATATTTGGTGTTGAGCCGTACGAATAAACACTAAAAAGGACAGTTTTTTTTTTGTCTAAAAATCTATGTTCATGTAATTTCGTCGCGTTCATTCTCTTTCATTAATTAATCATTGATAGGATCCATGCACCATGCTTAACATAACTCGATCGCTCCATTGAAAAACCAGTGGAATAAAACTACAAATTAAACAAACCGTTGAAAACTTAAAACTGAAGACACAATTATACTCTAAAATAAGAACATTTTTATCATTTTTAAATGAGTTAACTACTGGAATAGTCACTTATGTTTTCCTCAGTACAAAGTTGATCACCGATTTTGAAAAACGACCAGTAAGGTCATTTACGTTTTCGGAGCGTAAACTTTTGGTCACCCATCCGTTTGTTTCCGTTAAACACTGACGGATTGTTGACCTGACAACGAAAAATAAAGATAAATTACTGCAATGACCATTAAAGTTTATCTCATGTACATTTTTGCTCCTAATTTTAAAAAATAAATATTATAGTTACTAATAAAAATGTTTCTTTATAATTTCACCCTTAAATTTTTAAAAATTCATTTTTCAACCCTAAAACTTTACAATCAATTAGTACAATAATATTAAATGTTTAGATAAAAATAGGTGCCCAAAATATACCCTTTTTAAACTTAGGTGCCCAAATTGCTCATATTTAATAACTAAACTTTCAAATTGCTTCTATTTTTTCACTCTGAATTATTTTTGTTATTATTATTATAACATGTCATGTCATTTTTTATTATTTTTAAATTAAAAATAATTTTAAAATAAAATAATTTTTATTATTATTAAATTTAAAATATTTTAAAAAATATTAGTTTTTAAAATAATTTAGGTGACTAAAGTATTTTTTTTGTAAAAAATGGTGCCCAAAGTTTCTATATGTACAATTTTAGGTGCCCAGTTGTTAAATGGGTATTAAAAAATTGTTAACCAATCGGTGCTTGACACGTGACATTAATTTAATTTTTTAAATTTTTTAACGGAAAATACTCAAAATTTTCAAATTATTATAAAATATCAAAATTTTACAAGCTTCACAAAACAATCCTTAACTCCCTAAAAATTCTCAAACTTTCGTCGTCGACTGCCGCCGCTTCCGCCGCCACTTGTCGTCGCTGACCGCACCCACTTGGTCGCCGGGCCAAGGCGATAATTTTCCCTAACACGGCGTCGCCGGAAACGCCCAATGGTGTGCAGCCGAACGTCAAACGTGAACGTCGATTTCGTGTTTGACGTTTGGATGCACGCCGTTAGGTGTTTCTGACGACGTTGTGTTGGGAAAAATGATTGCCTTGGTCCGACGACCAAGTGGGTGCGGTCAGCAACGACAACTGGCGGCGGAAGCTGCGGCAATCGACAGCCGAAGTTTGGTAATTTTTAGGGATTTAGAGACTATTTTGTGAAGCTTGTCAAATTTTGAGATTTTATAATAACTTGAAAGTTCTAAGTATTTTTTCATTAAAAATTAATACCACATGTCAAGTACTGATTGGTTGACAATTTTTTTAACACTCATTTAACAGCCGAACACCTAAAATTGTAACTATGGTAAATTTGGGCACCTATTTTTATAAAAAATACTTTAAACGCCTAAATTATTTTAAGAAGTAATATTTTTAATAAATATTTTAAATTTAATAATGATAAACATGATTTTATTTTATTTTAAAATTATTTTTAATTTAACAATAATAAAAAATGACATGTCATGTTACAATAATATTAAAAACAACCTAGAGTGAAAAAATAGGAGCAATTAGAAAGTTTAGTTATTAAATATGAGCAATTTGAGCACCTAAATTTAAAAAGGGTATACTTTGGGCACCTATTTTTCATTTAAGCCTTTATAATATTATTACACTAATTGATTGTAAAGTTTTAGGGTTGAAAAATTAATTTTTAAAAATTCAAGGGTGAAATTATAAAGAAACATTTTTATTAGTGTCTATAATGTTTAATTTTTTTAAATTGGGGAGCAAAAATATACATGAGATAAACTTTAATGGCCATTGCAGTAATTTACCCTTATTTTTTCGTTGCCAGGTCAGCAATCCGTCAGTGTTTAACGGCAACAAATGGCTGAGTGACCAAGAGTTTACGCCCCGAAAATGTAAGTGACCTTACTGGTCATTTTTCAAAATCGGTGACCAACTCTGTACTAGGGGAAAACATAAGTGTCTATTCTAGTAGTTAACCTTTTTAAATTGGTGTTACTTAATGCGATTAAAAATTCAATATACAATATAAATATAATATAAAAATTTAAAATGATGCCAACATAACATGAATACATTAAAAATATATTTGAAAAAAAGCAGGATAAATAGGGATGGAGGGAAATATAACATAAAAACTAAAAATTAAATTGAATAATAAAAAATAATATAATAAAAACATAAATACAATACACATATATTAATACACCTAAATTAACAAAAAACTAACTATTAATATGTAAACTATTTAACTTTAAAATACATGAAGAAGTAATGTAAATGACTTAATTAATTTAATCCTCAATATATTTATGTGTAATATTTTAATATACATGTTGTATAAACTTTACACAAATATGTTAATTTCAAGGTTTAAGAATTTTATTTAAGATTTAGGATATACATGCTTAGAAAGTAGATTTAGAATTTAGGGTTTATGTTTACAGTTTAAGATTTTAAGTTAGAGATTTAACTTTAAAGTTTTAAATTTAAAATACATATATTATGTAAAAAAAAATTATAGAACATGCGTACCAAAATACTACTCCATATTTATCATCATTTTGTTGTTAACTTTTTGAAAATGAGATAATTAACATTTTGTTTCGAATAATATATTGTTTCGTTGACACTTTTTAATTCAAGTGCCATTCATTTTGGGACAACTTTTATAGAGTTATAGATAAGCAAGAGCATTTATGCAAGAAAAGCTTCGAGAGTAACCAAAGGAATCTAGAATATCAACTAAGATGGCGAAAGGAAATTAAAAAATAACTAATGAGATTGGTATAAGTGATAAGCAACTTGATATCAGTCTTTAGTTTGAGGTCTTGTGTATACATAAAATTTTTATTGAGAGACTCACCCACCAAAATTAAGTGTGCGACGCGAATCGGTCCAGATTAATCAGGTCAAAACTCTGAGAACCGGAGGCAGCAAATAGAATACATGAAAGACAGATCAAGCAAGAAATACAAAATAAAGTATAAAAGATCCTTTGGTCAATTCAAGACACCGATTTTCAGGGTCAGAGTTATGATCAAATGTTTGAGAGATTAAGGATAAATTAAGTACTTAAAATAAAAATTAAGAGAGACATATATTTTATTTGACTAATATTTAAATTAAAGAGAACATAAAATATCATTGTATAAAAAATCGAAAAGAAATGTTCTTTTTTTTAACCAAATAATAATTGTGTCCATGATAATTTCACGACTCAATAACTTAAATAGTGTCGCGGATAAAAGAGTCTTGGTCGAAAGATCAACAAGTTGATCCTTGATGTTAACACCAATGACTCAAAGAATACAACATTTGAACCCAATTATGAACAAAACGATAATCCAACTCAAGATGCTCCATGCGAGAATGAAAGACGGATTGAGCGCATTCGATAAGCAGCAAGTTACCGAAACAAGTTGTTGTGAGCCGGCAAGTCTCGACAATAGCCCGGTATTCCGCTTTTGTAGATGATCTGGCAACAACCATTACTTGTGAGACCAACCCCAACCCTTTAGATTGAACAACTTTTGATAAAATGGCCTTAAAGAAAGGCATTATTAACATCTAGTTGCTGAAGTCTTAGTCTTATGATACTGCATTAGATAAGATTATTCGAACCAAAATATTTATCTTGAACTCACATTTTCTCGGTTTTCACTTATTCGCCCAACATTTCAATACACAAATTATATTTGGATTCAAGAAATCTTTGCAACCGGAGGTCATCCCACAGAGCACAGGATCCATCTCCCTATGATAGATAACGAATGCCAAATTGCCAATGGCCAACGGGTCCGGTAGGCCTGGCCCGAGCTGGGCTTGAACAAAGAAATATTTATCTTGGACTAATTCGGCTTTGATTTAATACAAATTGAATGGTAAAATATTTTTATTTGAATTTAATAATAAAAGTATAAAATTATTAATATAAAAGTATGTTTTCATGTTAATCATAACATTCTTTCATTATTAAATCTTGTTGAGCTCGAATTGAGTAAACGAATATGCCAAGAGGGGTGAATTGGCTTTTAAAATTTTTGTGAAAGCAATAAAAAAATAAACAATTTGCACAATGATTTTAGTGTGGTTTGACTTTTAAATCAAGTCTACATTTAATATCTTAGTTATTCACACTATTTTTTTTTTATAAATTCACTAATTTGTTTTTATTTTAAAGACAAAGCGCAACCTTACTATTCTCTCAAAGTTTGTAACTCAAAATCTAGAGTTACACTCTTCCAAAAAAAAAATACAAATAAACAAACAAAGAAAATCTCACAAGACAAATATTTGCACAACTAAAAGCTCCCACTCAAAAAACACTGTTACCAAAATCAACAATGAATGCTAACAAGTGTTTTACAATAAAATGAATACAACAATTAAGCACTATAAGACTCTTTGATGTTGTTATTTTTTTCAATATGTTTTTTGTTGTTGTCGATATGCTTTGATCTTGTCTTTATATCTTTTCTATAAATACTAACCGTTTAGAATTATTGGGATGAGATAAAACCGTTACATAAAAAAATATTGCATTTATAGCACGATACAACGATTTTAATAAAATTAACGGTTATTGAAATGCATCAATCCTTTTGAGCATTGGACTGATCCAATGGCTACTGCGAAAAAGAAATCGATCATTTTTGCTTGAAATGTGAGAAACCTTTATTTTTAATGAGCAAAAACGATTTTGAATTTATTTGAAAAAGTACGACAAAATGGAAAATATTTAAAACAAAATTTTTAAATTTATTTGGACTTTGAATTATTTTGGAAAATTTTAAAAGATGCGATTAAGTTTAAAAATATTTCACTCAATTTGTTAAATTAAAATATTAGTTCAACAATTCTTGATATATTTTAATTATGTTGAATAATAGTTACCTACATCAACATATATTATTGAACCCAACAAGTGTTCCAGTGAAAAAGCGGATGATGTTCATCCTAAGAGACACGAGTTCAAATCGCTTTGTCTACAAGGTATATGCGCATTGTCAAAGGGTTAAGAATATGTATGAACAAATATTACCTTCTAATCACCTTTAGAGTATTTAAAAAACATATATTATTAAATGAATAAATAACTAAAATGAATTATATATGTTTTTGAAGAACTATTTTTATATTCAATATTATATATAGATATTATACTATGCCTTAGTTCATGTATTATTAATATAAATTCTTTCTGTGAAATTAAAATTAATTTTGATATAAAATTTAGATTTATGGACTAAATTGTAAAATAATAAATTTTTAAGTACTTTTCAAAGCCTCACTTTTTGACAAGCCATTTTGAACCAAATAATATTTCAAGTCAAAACATACTCAAAGGATCAAATTTCACTAAGTCTTTTTATGTGTTTTCAAGCCCAACTTCAACAAAACGCCCATGCGTATCAATACCTTCACGCATATCGATACGATTTTTTAATACTGAAATTTAATCGTTCATAGTGTACCGATACGATATACCCTCGTATCGATACAACATTCATCTAGGCAAGACATATCGTATCGATACGCATTGAAACCGCATCGATACAAGTTTCTTATCAAAACATTATTTTGCTACAGCGTACCGATGCAGAATGTCACCGTATCGATACGATATGCTGACCTTTGCAAAATCCTTGCATTTAATTTTCGAACGTTGGTTTGTCAATTAGTTGATATCTCAAATTTTAAATGACCGTTGAACCGTACCGATACGCTAAGGTAGTGTACCGATACGTTTTTTTTTTATCAAAACCAAAATTAGGATTCCAGTGAGCAAAATCCGTATCGATACGGCTTATCGTATCGATACACCCCTTAATACCGTACCGATACGCCCTCGAAGCGTATCAATACGTATTATTTTTAAGTCACAACAACTCTTTTTATTTGAGACAGGTACCGATACGCACACGAGCCGTACCGATACTGTAGGTTGTTGAGCAGCATTTATTGCAGAAAATTACAGCCTGATGGCTCTATTGATGATCTCAACCACCCAAATGACTAGAATTCAATACAATGTTATAAAAACAAGTCTCAAATGCACCAGCAACAACTATTGAACCTACAAGCAACATCAAAACACTCAAATCCAAACTTTGTACCTTTAAAGTCAAATCTTTGTACTCAACTCTTGTGTTCTTCATTGTAATCTCTTATTGTGAGTTTGGAGAGTGTGAAATTGTAATTGGGTAAACATTATCCTTTGAGAGGAATTTTTAGAGTTTACCAAATACTCTTCTTTGTAAAAGTGAGTGGATTAAGCTTTGGGTAGAAAGCTTAATCAAATTGTTAGGTTTCCTCCTCATCCAAGAAAAGGGAAGAATTCAAGTAGTGAATTGGTTGAAAATCCTTAGTGGGAGCTAAGGTAGTGGATGTAGAGTTCATTAGAGAACTTGAACCACTCTAATTGCTTTGTGTCACAATTTTTATTCTTCTAAATTTTCACCCTTCAAATTTTTATCGCCAATTCACCCCCTCTTAGCCATTTACAATTGTGTGATCAACTCAACACTTTCATTATTAAATTCTTAATATTCACGTGTCCAATAATCTAGTATACATATGTTGGTAGTCTACCTATTTTTATACATTTTGGGATTCACCCAAGAAACAAAGCCATTCAATATAATCTTGTCCTTTTCGATGTTTAATCTTAATTCAATTCGAATCAATTGAAAATAGAAAAAAAAGCCACATAAGATCATCATATTCGACGTCCACATACAATATTATTTAAAAGAGAATACCCCATCGAGATAGGATTGGTCAAAAACATAATAATGTTAATGATGTCACATCCCAAAAACCGGTCTAATCGGAATTAAGTTCCGATGACCGAGTATTTTATATCGATTTTATAATTTATTCGATTTTATTTAGATTATTCGAGATAATTTATGAATTAAGGTAAAGTTCCAACAAACGAATATTATCATTTCGATTAAGGGTTGGTTCGATTTGGTACCCAAAATAGATTAAATAGTTAGTTTATTATTATTATTATTATTAAAAAAAAAGAAGGGAATTGAGTGGATCTAGCGTGTAAAGCAGATACACCTAAATTATTAGGTAAAGCAAAAGCAAATTCATGTGGATAGAAATAATCCATCATTAGAAATTATTGAATAAAATAATAAATGGTGGGTTTTATTAATTAATTTGGTTTATCTTATTAATTAGGTTTGGTGGTCATTCGGCCAAATTGGTTTAAGATGTGGCAATTGCCACTATATAAAGAAAACAAGTGGAGAATGGTAAATGGAAATGAAAAGAGCCGACAATTGTGTATAAATTTAGGGTTAAGTTCCGACGATCGAATATTTTCTTTTCAATTATAAGTTGGTTTGATCTTGTTTTTTTTAAAATTAAAATAATGGGTATTCGTATTAGTTTATTATTATTAAATCATTATTATTATTATTATTAAAAAAAAGAGAAGACAAAGTGATTGAACGGCTAAATAGCCAACTAAAGAAAAGAAAACAAATTGAGTGGCAAATGCCACTACATGTGGTAGGAAATTAAAGAATGAAAAGCAATTGAAAAAGAAATGAAGACCTAATTAAGTTAGGTAAAGTAAGTGAAGTGGGATTTTTGTGGCTGAGAATTGAATTGTAAAGCTTGGCAATTTAGTATAAATAGGAGGGGAAGGGTTTGATGAAATACACGGCAGAGAAAGAAAAGAAAGAAAGAAAGAAAGAAAGAAAGAAAGAAAGAAAGAAAGAAATAGGTTACGATCCAATGTTTGATTGGTAGTCCGATATTTTCGATATAGTAATATCGAATCTCTGTCGACGTAGGGGTAAGCTCAAATCCTTGGTTGGTATAAGTTTCGGTATCGAATCTACTTAATATTTTTATATTTATTCGATACTGTCTTATTGATTTTAATTGGTTTTTATTAATTATCATAGTACACGAGGTCGATTCAGAACAACCGTCAAGCCCAAGAAATAAAAATAAAGTACCGATCTGTCAAGGTGAGTGAAACAAATTAGAGTTGAGATTAGCGTCTCAACTATCTTTAATTTGATATTAGTATATATATTAAGCATGAAATTAGATTAATTAAAGGTTGGTAAAAGATAAGGGTAGAAAGAATAAAGAAATTCGGATTTGTAAACTGTCCTGTAGAAAACCGCAATTTTGGCCATGTTAGAGTCATTTCTGGAAAAAGTGTTCTTCTACAAAGTTGTAGAGAACAAAATTTTACATGAAATAGAGGTATGATTTGCTCAAAAATGTTAAGTATAGGTCTCTGAATTGTTCTTAGAAGTTACGGGACTAAAACTGAATAATTGGAAACTGCTGGGCTTAATTATGAAATTCGAAATGTTTAAGGGGTCAAATGGTGTTAATAAATTCTGAAAATTTATACTTGAAACAGGGAAGTCATGAAATGAATGAAATTAAATGGCCAAGCTTGAATTAAGTTTCAATTGGTAGGTTAAATCCATTTAGATCACATATAGAATTTTTAAAGAATAAAAAGGGGACTATTTTATAGAAATTGATAAATTGAGGACTTACATGTCCTATTTTTGAGGTTGCTGGATTATAGAAATAATGTTAATATGTGAAGGTAAATGTGGTTAAAATCTCAAGATTAATGGTATAGTGAAACATAGGTTAAATGTACACTAAAGTGGCAAGTTGAAAACAGTGGGCAGAATAGGTCTACGAGAAAGCCCGGTTTTCAAACAATAAACTGTATTAATAGGGAAATGATAAAATTATATGCCATACATAGTTATAAAGGTGTGTTTATAAGCTTTCCAGAATGGTAAAGAACTCCTTATTTGGAGTTGTGAGTAAAAAGATATGAATTTTTGAGTGAGTAAAGGTCATAAAATTAGGGTAACAGTTTGCCCCTAAATCTGCATCAACAACGATTTTAGAAATTCATTATAAATTGTATAAGAGGAATTAAAAGCTATAATTTATATGGTTTAAAAGGTTATTCAGTCTAGTTTCGTTTAAAACAAACGAAATCAGATTTTGAGTTATAGAACATTTTATATAAATATTTCTTTGAGAACAATGCTAATTGCCTAATGTAATAAATGATATGTTTCTTTAATGTTTGGTTAGAAAAGAGTAGAAATGAAGGAAACCACAAAGTTGGAGAATAAGGAAAATGTCTCTAAGCTTGGATTGAGGTGAGTGTGGATGCATTTGTCTCGGATGACGCGGTGTCATTCCGATCATTGTTTTTATATGTGAGTGTGGATGCATTTGTCTCGGATGACGCGGTGTCATTCCGATCATTGTTTTTATATGTGAGTGTAGATGCATTTGTCTCGGGTGACGCGGTGTCATTCCGATCATTGTTTTTATGTTATGATATGTGAGTGTGGATGCATTTGTCTCGGGTGACACGGTGTCATTCCGATTTTTGTTTCTATGTTCTGATATGTGAGTGTAGTTGTGTCAAGGGATAGGCTCGGTGCCTTCCCGTTGCATTATTTATGATTATGTTTGCATTTGTTAAGGGCTCACGTAGAGCAACTATGATCGAATGGCAAATTTGGTAAGTGTCTTGCATTACTTTGATATGTTTGAATATGACTATGAAATGCTACATGTTATGGAGCTACGACTCATCTTGTTATTTCATATGATATGATATGAAAATCATGGACTATGTGAATTTGTGTGTATTTATGGACGTTGGATACAATTGGCATGCCATAGGGTTATTCGAGCTCAACATGTAAGGGAGGACTACGGTCCAGGGCTACGGCCTATATGTGGGAGATAAAAGGATGGAAGTGTAAGGGACATATGGAGCTACGGCTCAGGGCTACGGCTCATTTATGATTCATGATATGGTGTACAGGGAATCCGCGTATCCAATGGTACCAATATAATATGTGTTTGATATGTTATGCTTATGATATGATATTGATATATGGAGCTAAGGCTCAGGGCTACGGCTCATTTATGATTCATGATATGGTGTACAGGGAATCCGCGTATCCAATGGTACCAATATATTATGTGTGTTTGATACGTTATGCTATGTTATGATCATGATATGATATTATGTTTTGTTATGAATATACATGGAGCTACGGCTCAGGGCTACGGCTCATTTATGATTCATGATATGGTGTACAGGGAATCCGCGTATCCAATGGTACCAATATATTATGTGTTTGATACGTATGTTATGCTATGCTCATGATATGATATTATGTTTGTTATGAATATGAAGTATGCCATGTTATTGCATAATTAGCATTATGATCATTTTTGGAAGCATGCTACATGACATAACATGTTCATTCATTGTCATTGGCTACCTCACTTAGACTATGTAAGTCTAATGCATTCATTGCATAACATTTCAGGTTAAGGAAAGTAACAGATCGAGATCGAGATTAGTTGGAAGGTTGGCAAGTCACTACAATTAAAGAGTAATGTGTTTTGTCCTTATGAACTCCTAGTATGGTGGCAAAGTAGTTAAAGTAATTATACTAGTCTTGTGGGCCTACTATTGTGTATAAGTTACATATGTTTTGTATAAATTTTTAAGTGATTAAGATACTTTGTTAGTTCGAATAAAAAAATAGTTTTAGACAAATTACAAAAGGGTCACTAAAATATTGTATCGTCTAATCAGATAGGTAAATGGCTTCCGTTAGTAATGAGATTTTACAGGCTAATAACTAGTAAGTTGTTAATAAGTTAAGTGTTAAGTCTTAAAAGAGATTAATAAAATAATCCGAAATGATATTTTTGAACTTTAGATTTATGTCTCCGATCTCCGCATCGTTTCCGGTATCGCTCTCCGACCCGGTTCCCTACCAGGCCGGGAAGGGGGTGTTACATTAGTGGTATCAGAGCTAGAGTTTAGTCGGTTCTGGACTAAACTTAAGTATGTTTGTATTGTGTGTTAAGTTACTTTGCCACCTAGGAGTTATTTATTGAGTATTGTGACTTGCCGATTAATCCGATCTCTTTATGTTTAGATGTCTAAGTTCAGTTAAGCTCATATAGATGAGCATATTCTTGTCAGAGAAAATTCGAGGACGAATTTTCTTTAAAGGGGGAGAGAGTTGTCACATCCCAAAAACCGGTCTAGTCGGAATTAAGTTCCGATGACCGAGTATTTTATATCGATTTTATAATTTATTCGATTTTATTTAGATTATTCGAGATAATTTATGAATTAAGGTAAAGTTCCAACAAACGAATATTATCATTTCGATTAAGGGTTGGTTCGATTTGGTACCCAAAATAGATTAAATAGTTAGTTTATTATTATTATTATTATTAAAAAAAAAAGAAGGGAATTGAGTGGATCTAGCGTGTAAAGCAGATACACCTAAATTATTAGGTAAAGCAAAAGCAAATTCATGTGGATAGAAATAATCCATCATTAGAAATTATTGAATAAAATAATAAATGGTGGGTTTTATTAATTAATTTGGTTTATCTTATTAATTAGGTTTGGTGGTCATTCGGCCAAATTGGTTTAAGATGTGGCAATTGCCACTATATAAAGAAAACAAGTGGAGAATGGTAAATGGAAATGAAAAGAGCCGACAATTGTGTATAAATTTAGGGTTAAGTTCCGACGATCGAATATTTTCTTTTCAATTATAAGTTGGTTTGATCTTGTTTTTTTTTAAATTAAAATAATGGGTATTCGTATTAGTTTATTATTATTAAATCATTATTATTATTATTATTATTAAAAAAAAAGAGAAGACAAAGTGATTGAACGGCTAAATAGCCAACTAAAGAAAAGAAAACAAATCGAGTGGCAAATGCCACTACATGTGGTAGGAAATTAAAGAATGAAAAGCAATTGAAAAAGAAATGAAGACCTAATTAAGTTAGGTAAAGTAAGTGAAGTGGGATTTTTGTGGCTGAGAATTGAATTGTAAAGCTTGGCAATTTAGTATAAATAGGAGGGGAAGGGTTTGATGAAATACACGGCAGAGAAAGAAAAGAAAAGAAAGAAAGAAAGAAAGAAAGAAAGAAAGAAAGAAAGAAAGAAAGAAAGAAAGAAATAGGTTACGATCCAATGTTTGATTGGTAGTCCGATATTTTCGATATAGTAATATCGAATCTCTGTCGACGTAGGGGTAAGCTCAAATCCTTGGTTGGTATAAGTTTCGGTATCGAATCTACTTAATATTTTTATATTTATTCGATACTGTCTTATTGATTTTAATTGGTTTTTATTAATTATCATAGTACACGAGGTCGATTCAGAACAACCGTCAAGCCCAAGAAATAAAAATAAAGTACCGATCTGTCAAGGTGAGTGAAACAAATTAGAGTTGAGATTAGCGTCTCAACTATCTTTAATTTGATATTAGTATATATATTAAGCATGAAATTAGATTAATTAAAGGTTGGTAAAAGATAAGGGTAGAAAGAATAAAGAAATTCGGATTTGTAAACTGTCCTGTAGAAAACCGCAATTTTGGCCATGTTAGAGTCATTTCTGGAAAAAGTGTTCTTCTACAAAGTTGTAGAGAACAAAATTTTACATGAAATAGAGGTATGATTTGCTCAAAAATGTTAAGTATAGGTCTCTGAATTGTTCTTAGAAGTTACGGGACTAAAACTGAATAATTGGAAACTGCTGGGCTTAATTATGAAATTCGAAATGTTTAAGGGGTCAAATGATGTTAATAAATTCTGAAAATTTATACTTGAAACAGGGAAGTCATGAAATGAATGAAATTAAATGGCCAAGCTTGAATTAAGTTTCAATTGGTAGGTTAAATCCATTTAGATCACATATAGAATTTTTAAAGAATAAAAAGGGGACTGTTTTATAGAAATTGATAAATTGAGGACTTACATGTCCTATTTTTGAGGTTGCTGGATTATAGAAATAATGTTAATATGTGAAGGTAAATGTGGTTAAAATCTCAAGATTAATGGTATAGTGAAACATAGGTTAAATGTACACTAAAGTGGCAAGTTGAAAACAGTGGGCAGAATAGGTCTACGAGAAAGCCCGGTTTTCAAACAATAAACTGTATTAATAGGGAAATGATAAAATTATATGCCATACATAGTTATAAAGGTGTGTTTATAAGCTTTCCAGAATGGTAAAGAACTCCTTATTTGGAGTTGTGAGTAAAAAGATATGAATTTTTGAGTGAGTAAAGGTCATAAAATTAGGGTAACAGTTTGCCCCTAAATCTGCATCAACAACGATTTTAGAAATTCATTATAAATTGTATAAGAGGAATTAAAAGCTATAATTTATATGGTTTAAAAGGTTATTCAGTCTAGTTTCGTTTAAAACAAACGAAATCAGATTTTGAGTTATAGAACATTTTATATAAATATTTCTTTGAGAACAATGCTAGTTGCCTAATGTAATAAATGATATGTTTCTTTAATGTTTGGTTAGAAAAGAGTAGAAATGAAGGAAACCACAAAGTTGGAGAATAAGGAAAATGTCTCTAAGCTTGGATTGAGGTGAGTGTGGATGCATTTGTCTCGGATGACGCAGTGTCATTCCGATCATTGTTTTTATATGTGAGTGTGGATGCATTTGTCTCGGATGACGCGGTGTCATTCCGATCATTGTTTTTATATGTGAGTGTAGATGCATTTGTCTCGGGTGACGCGGTGTCATTCCGATCATTGTTTTTATGTTATGATATGTGAGTGTGGATGCATTTGTCTCGGGTGACACGGTGTCATTCCGATTTTTGTTTCTATGTTCTGATATGTGAGTGTAGTTGTGTCAAGGGATAGGCTCGGTGCCTTCCCGTTGCATTATTTATGATTATGTTTGCATTTGTTAAGGGCTCACGTAGAGCAACTATGATCGAATGGCAAATTTGGTAAGTGTCTTGCATTACTTTGATATGTTTGAATATGACTATGAAATGCTACATGTTATGGAGCTACGGCTCATCTTGTTATTTCATATGATATGATATGAAAATCATGGACTATGTGAATTTGTGTGTATTTATGGACGTTGGATACAATTGGCATGCCATAGGGTTATTCGAGCTCAACATGTAAGGGAGGACTACGGTCCAGGGCTACGGCCTATATGTGGGAGATAAAAGGATGGAAGTGTAAGGGACATATGGAGCTACGGCTCAGGGCTACGGCTCATTTATGATTCATGATATGGTGTACAGGGAATCCGCGTATCCAATGGTACCAATATAATATGTGTTTGATATGTTATGCTTATGATATGATATTGATATATGGAGCTAAGGCTCAGGGCTACGGCTCATTTATGATTCATGATATGGTGTACAGGGAATCCGCGTATCCAATGGTACCAATATATTATGTGTGTTTGATACGTTATGCTATGTTATGATCATGATATGATATTATGTTTTGTTATGAATATACATGGAGCTACGGCTCAGGGCTACGGCTCATTTATGATTCATGATATGGTGTACAGGGAATCCGCGTATCCAATGGTACCAATATATTATGTGTTTGATACGTATGTTATGCTATGCTCATGATATGATATTATGTTTGTTATGAATATGAAGTATGCCATGTTATTGCATAATTAGCATTATGATCATTTTTGGAAGCATGTTACATGACATAACATGTTCATTCATTGTCATTGGCTACCTCACTTAGACTATGTAAGTCTAATGCATTCATTGCATAACATTTCAGGTTAAGGAAAGTAACAGATCGAGATCGAGATTAGTTGGAAGGTTGGCAAGTCACTACAATTAAAGAGTAATGTGTTTTGTCCTTATGAACTCCTAGTATGGTGGCAAAGTAGTTAAAGTAATTATACTAGTCTTGTGGGCCTACTATTGTGTATAAGTTACATATGTTTTGTATAAATTTTTAAGTGATTAAGATACTTTGTTAGTTCGAATAAAAAAATAGTTTTAGACAAATTACAAAAGGGTCACTAAAATATTGTATCGTCTAATCAGATAGGTAAATGGCTTCCGTTAGTAATGAGATTTTACAGGCTAATAACTAGTAAGTTGTTAATAAGTTAAGTGTTAAGTCTTAAAAGAGATTAATAAAATAATCCGAAATGATATTTTTGAACTTTAGATTTATGTCTCCGATCTCCGCATCGTTTCCGGTATCGCTCTCCGACCCGGTTCCCTACCAGGCCGGGAAGGGGGTGTTACAAATGATTTCTTTTCATTTTAGCATCTAATATAAGATAAATCTAGAATTTAAACACAAACAAAATTAAATTTAAAAAATTAAAATATTCACCTCTACAACATTCACCTTAGCCTCTAAAAAATTATTCCTAAACAAAGCCTCTGAATAATTAAAACTAAAATTGAATGTATCATCTACAAGTATTGACTAAACTAATAAATATTAACAAACACATAGGACCAAAAAACTATTACAATTAAGCAACAAACTAGGGAAAATCAGACGCCGACTCCAATAATTAAAAAGGCTGAACAAAACTGCACGAATGAGTTGAAGACGACCACCATAACTCAGCTTCTTGGTAGACCACTGGCCGAGTTTGGATTTGAATGTATCCAAAAGGGACAGACAGTCCTTTGTCGTAAGTTTCCGAGTCACCAAAGATACCCCAAATATCAAATAGACAGCTTTCCAACCTTGAACCCTGTGGCTGCGCAAATATCATCGATCAGCATGTCGGACATACCACCCACATAAAATTCTATTTTGCAGCATCAAGGCATAGGCCAGACAAGGACGATGAGGAGATCATCCGCAAATCATAAATGTGTGAGAGATATTTTGATGCACTTGGGATGATATTTAAAGAGCTTTTCCTTAGCAGCATTGTTCAAGAGACTAGAAAGAACGTTCATTACCAGAGCAAATAAGTAGGGGGACAAAGGGTCTCCCTAACGGACCCCTCTCTCACCCTTAAAGTACCAAACAAGGCTTCCATTGGGAGATACTAAGAATCTGGAGGTTGTGACACAACTGCGGATCCATCCCCTGAAAACCTCAGGCAATCTTATTGCTTCAAGCACGTTCATGAGGAATTCCCAGTCGATCGAATCAAATACTTTATGTAATTCAATTTTAATAGCACAACGAGGTGACATTAACTACATAGAGTGCCCTTTTACCAGCTCTTGAGCAAGCAACATATTGTCGACAATACTGCGTCCCTTAACAAAAGCTTATTAATTAGGCAGGATCATATCGGGAAAATAAGGCATGAGTCTATTTACCAAAATCTTGGTAATGGTCTTGTAAATGATTGAGCAGCAAGAAATCGGGCGAAAATCCTTTGCCATTGTTGCATTTGACACTTTAGGAATAAGTACGAGTGCAGTAGAGTTAAACGCAAGGAGCATCGAAGAAGTAGAGAAAAAAAGTATGATGGCTGCACAGAAATCGACCTTTACAATGTCCTAAGTATATTTGAAGAACCATGCCGTATATCCGTATGGCATCATTCCCTTGTTTAAATAGAGCGTCCTTGATTTCAAAGTCAATAACTTCCTCACAGAGGAAATTTTGTGCCTTGGCAGGAAGTGAATAATCCATCAAAGCTTTAAGGTCCTCCACAGAGCATCTTTCAACCTGATCATCTTTTGTGCCAGTGAGTGCAGTATAGAAACGTATCATCTCTACTGCCATGGAATCGAAATCATACAATTTATTACCATTTGCATCCTGAAGCATTCAAATAGTGTTATGTTTTTTCTTCCTCATCATAGTGGAATGGAAGAACTTAGTGCTCAAATAACCCTCCTGAATCCATTATACTTTTGCCTTATGTCTGTAAAAAGATTTCTCAGCCTCTTCCAGGTGCAACAACTCTGATTGTAGAAGCTTCTCTTGCTCTATGCCTCTCGGGTTAGGGTGTGTGAGGTTTAAAATTTGATTATGTTCCAACTGAGCCCTCTTAGTTGCAACCCTTGTTGAGATATTCCCAAAGTAATATGCATTTAATCATTTCAATCTCGGTTTCAGTCGCTTCAACTTAGAGAAAAGGATTTGCATAGCATTTCCATAGACCTCCTTCTCCTATGAGTCATGAACTATTTGCTTAAATTGAGGGATCAAGGTCCAATAGTTGAAAATTTTGAAAGGTTTAGGTCGATCAATAGGGTTACCATTTCGTAGCCATACAAAATATGGGCAGTGATCCGACACTTATGGAGCTTGAAATTCAGTATAAGAGTCAGTAAAGGTCTGAATCCAAGAGTGGTTAGTAAGGACTCTATCCAATTTGCGAGCAAGATAGCCATCCCTTTGCTTGTTTGACCAGGAGAACATAAGGCCAGTGTAGGGGTGATCTAGAAGTTGCAAATCCATGATACAATTCTGGAAGTTCTACATTTCCATAGATTGATAATGACCATGAACCTCAAAGTCTGAACTTTCATCTGCTCGAGAAATAATGTTGAAATTCCCACCCAAAAGCCATGAGTGAGATCCCACCGCCTGTTTGAGGCTTCTAAGTTGATCCCACAGTAACTTCCTTTGATCTCCACTATTACTACCATAGACTATTGTAAGAAAGAATAGATTCCCTTCCCACTCTCCCCTAATCGTGACTTATTGGTCTACTTGTTGAACAATTAAGCACTGCACATAAGGTTTCCAGAATAGCCATATTCTTCCATTATCAGCATAACCATGATTTGAGAAACAGTTCCACTCATCAGTAAACTTGGTCATTACTATTGCCACATTGTTGTGCCTTATTCGAGTCTCCAATAAACATAAAATGTCAACCTTTAAACTATTGCATCTTTTCATTACAACTACTTGTTTAGAGGGATTATTAAATCCTCTAATGTTCCAAAAAGCTACTTGTTAGGCTTGTTGCACGCTCGAATCGATCACCGAAATCCGTCAAGAGGGTTGATTTTGTTCCTTGGATAAATTGGCTAAAAACCGAAATAAAGATGGAGAATTTGCACAAGGATTTTAGAGTGGTTCGACTACCCAACCGAGTCTACATCCACTAACTTAGCACACCACTAAGGATTTCTCAATTCACTAAACAATGAATTCGTCCCCTTTTCCCAGTTTAGGAGGAAGCCGTTACAACCCTATCTTTTGGACTTGGCTAAGATAAAACCACTCTAGTTTTTGTCTAAGGCTAAACTAGAACCTCTCTTTTTACAAATTTGTTTGGTAAACTTAATACCTCGCAAGGTAGGTGTTTACACAAATTTAAGCTCACAAGAGTACAAGAATTTACAATAAAGCTCACTCTCTAAAGACTATTTACAAGAGAAATGAAGAGATAAGAATTTGACTCAATTTCTCTTGAACATGTTGCTTGGATGTTGTCTTTAAAATTCTTCAAGTGTTCCAGCCTTCAATTTATAGTCCCAAATGAGCTTGTGGTCGTTGCTAGCCGTTGTGGATGTTTTGGAGCCGTTGGAGCCTTTGTTTCCCGCAATAAATGTTGTTCTAGAGCTGTTCGTATCGGAACACACGAGCCCATATCGGAACGACCTTTTTTAGAACTAGCCGTTGAAGCCTGATGCAACAAGCCATATCAGAATGCATCTGGCCGTATCAAAAAGGTATTGAGCTGTATTGAAACAATTACAAACTGTTTTGGTACGAGTGACCGTTAAGCTGTATTTAAAAGACCGTTGGGGAGGTTTTGACCGTTAGCCGCATCAAAACACAAAAGGATGTTTCGAAACAGAACTACACCATATCGAAACGATCAAGCCCTGTTTCGGTACGTGTTTGGCAGTTTCAAATCGCATCGATACAAATTGGCTCTATATCGAAACGAGTACCTTAAAGACACTGGTTTGGCTACTTAAAAACGTTTCAAATATTGTCAAAACCTTTTTAAACATCCTTAAACATAATTTCAAGTTTTTTGGACTTAAAAATATTTTGATATCTTTTCAGTTTATTCCAAAACTATTTTTTCAATTATTATATCAAAACACATATTTCTACAATCTCCCCTTTCTGATATAATAAAACCAACTTGAAAAATAATTGTTTGAGATTCTCCCCTATAGTATTTAAAAATTTGAATAAGAGATTTTAAAATTTTAAATGAAATTAAAGCTCTCCCTTATTCTCTTGGAAAATCAATTTTTAAACCATTTCTCCCCCTTTTTGTTATATCAAAAATAATTTAAATGACTTTTAGGCTTAAAATAACTTAGGAAAAAAATTTGACACAATTAAAATTTTGGTTTTAAAAATGGCTCCCTCTCACTCATTTCATCATTGTTAGGCTTAACAAATGTATAAAATAATCCAAGACTTTAAGCAAAAGTTAGATAACCAAATGTATAAAATGAAAGCGTTAAGCTTAGAGGTTACCCAATCTTCTCATGTGTGATTTGAGCATTCTTTGATTTTGATTTACTTGCCATTGCTCCAACATACCTACAAAGACATTCACTTGATTTTTGGTATCCAAATTGCTTTGGATCCATTTAAATTAGTCATTGTGTCTTTAGTTCCCTTAGGAACCCATACTTGTATAATCCTATAAGATTTTCTCTTCTTTATAGGACAAGTATGCGAGGAATGACCATGATAATGACAATGTGAGCATTTTGCCATTATGTGACAAGATGAATTATTGAAAACAATTTCTTTTTATTTTGTTAAGCTTTCAAGCTTAACTTTCAAATCAAGATTTTCTTTTTCTAAAACATCTTTACTTGTTTTTGAAAACTTTAAATCATTTTTCAAAATTTCATTTTGGTTTTCAAAATCTAATTTTGTTTTCAAAAGAAAATCATTTTCAAATCCAAGTTTTGAAATCATTTTCTTAAATTTGGAATTCATGGTTGATGAGTAGCTAGTTTGGTCAATATTTTAGTGCTAATTACGCTTAAATGGTTGCTTTGTGGTGCTGAATCGTGATCTATTATGTGTAGGACTTTATGGCTGGAAAACAGATTAGAAAAGGCTAGATTTTATAAGTTTTCTGGATTCATGGATGGATTAGTGGGCATGAATTGGGGCATAAATGCGCTGACTCGACGCCATATCAGCAGGCTTCTAGAAGATGACGTCAGCAGCGCGTGATAAGCTATCAACCGCCTCCGAGCACTTATCAGCCGAGATTTGGATCAAGCTTGGGAATTTATCTTTTATTTTTGAATTTTAAACATTTTGGGATTTAATTGTTATCACTTAGCATTTATCTTTTTTATTTTAAATATTTTAGGATTATCTCTTATCATTTTAAGAGTATTTTTAGGGTTTTAGGATGCTATAAATACCCCATTTGGGGTAATACTCAAACCATCACTTGTTCATTGTTTCATTTTACTTTGAATTTATAAAACTCCTTTCTCTTATTTGTTCTAATTTTCTTTTTGAAGTTTTCTTTTTTATTTTAAATATGCTAAGCATGAATTCTTCCATAATCATGTTTAGCTAATTTTCTTTAAAGCCGAGGGCTACAACAATGACTCAATTCCAATGGGAGGATTGAAAAGCGCTTTCAAAATTTCGAGAATCTCTTTCAATTTTCTAAGGTTTGATTTCTAAACTAAAACGATTTCGAAACTAAACATTGACTTTGGCCATAATGATGTTTTTGGTTAAATATGTGGGAAGAAGGATCAGCTATTGAAGCACTTTCGACTTCCTGGGAACACACTTAGTAAATTGATTACTAAGAAGAAAATTGAGATCAGAATCGTTGTTATTGAAACAACATAATCCGAGTCGGTTTTTACTGAACTTAAAAGATTTTGATCTACAACATTGTTGTTGACTAGATCAACTTCGTAAATCGATATCAAAGATAGAACTTGGGTATTCAGTTACAAAAGCGTAGTCTCAAGGATTGACCCTTGTAGGCAATTAACCGACGTGAATCCTGAAGTAAAAAGTCTTTTCCAATGATCCGAGGAAACTAAGTCAGAGCCAATGCCTAAGGCTTATTCATAAATATTGAATCTATTTCTTTTAAAACCTCGCTTTAACTTCTTTGTGTTCTTGTTATTTCGCAAACCCCCTTTTACTAAAATATCATTCAACTCTCTTCTTGGCTCACCGATTGAACAACCATTAATCAGGAAGTTTTCTAAGTCCATGTGGGATCGACCCTTACTTCTCTTTTACTACGTATTATTTCCTTTATTTATTATCAAGGAAGAAAGAATTATTTTTTACGTGAAAACAACGCGTGTCAAATTGGCGCCATTGTTGGGGACTTCAGCAAAAATTTACTGATAATTTTTGTTTGGTTATGACCAGGAAGAATTCGGGAGAACTAGCATACTACATCCCAGAAATCGAAGCATTCACACAACGTCAAAACGCACAAACAAACCGAGAAAAGCAAAATAGATTGCGCCAACAAAGATTACAAAGAGATCTTGAGCTAGCATCCCAAACCGTAACACACATAGAGAATACCAACGAAGAACAAAATCCAATGGGAGACACAGAACAAACAATCCAGCAACTGACTAGGGCACCAGATGACAATCATCCCTTGTGTATAACCTTCCCGAATGGTATAACATTTTTCCAATTGAAGACCGATTTGATCCACCTTCTACCAAAATTTCACGGCTTGCCCTATGAGAACCCCCAAAAGCACCTTAAGAAGTTTCATATGGTTTGTCTAAGTACAAAACCGCAGGGAGTTTCTAAAGATCAAATTAAACTTCGAGCCTTCCCTTTTTCTTTATCTGATATTGCCAAAGATTGGCTATCTGATATTCCCTGTTACGACCTAGACTGATATGGCTCGTTTATTTCTTGACAGGTTCTTTCCAGCAGCAAAGGCAAGCGAACTTAGGCGAAGTATCTTGAGTATCCGAAAAAAGGATACCGAATCGATGTACGACTACTGGGAACACTTCAAGAAGCTATGCGCCAGCTGTCCTCAACATGGTTTGTCCGAACAAACACTTCTCCAGTATTTTTACAAGGGGTTGACGCCTATGGACATGAAGGTAGTTGATGCAGCAAGTGGAGGAGCACTTGTCAACATGACCCCAACTGCATCTCGAACCTTAATAACAACTATGGCATCCAACTCGCAACGGTTTCACCATTCGACTGAACCGTCTCGACGAGTCAATGAGGTAAGTGTTCTGGAAAATAAAATTGATAAGTTGGCCGACATAGTTTAATCTCTTGTTGCAGATAAAAGAATTGCAACTAGGCTTCGCGAAATATGTACAAGCCCAGAACATCCGACGGACTACTGTCCGATGGTGCATGAAAAGGACGTTGTGCAAGTGAATGTCGTGGGGAATTTTCTAAGACCTCCACAAAGGTAATATAACCCCAATGCCAACTCATATAACTCTGGATGGAAAGATCATCCGAACTTCAATTATGCGCAGAACCAAAGGCCAAATCAGTCATACCAGCATAAATAGCCTTATCACAACATAAGTCAAATTTAGAATCCATTGTTGAGCGGCTGGAAATATCCTAGGAGAAGTTTCAGAACCGTACTGAGACCCATCTTTAAAACTTAGATAAACAAGTGAGCCAGTTAGCTCAAGCAATGGGAAGATGGAAGTCACAAGGAAGACTTCCTTCTCAAATTGAACCAAATCTGAAGGAGAACGTTAGTGCTATCACCCTCAGAAGTGGAACTATAGTGAACTCTGAAGTTATGACGAAGGAAACCGAACAAACCAAGGAAGACGATGAAATGCCACCTTCAAAATCCGAAGGTACAACTTCATCACATACGCCTCCTCCACATTCTTCTCATGAAATCACACCACTTTTTCCATCAAGATTGGTGAGGCGAGATAAACGAGCCGAAGAAAAAGAAATAATAGAGGTATTCTAAAAAGTACAAGTCAACATACCTCTTCTAGAAATAATTCGGCAAGAACCAAGGTATGCTAGATTTTTAAAATAACTTTGTAAAACGAAGAGAAAGTTGACAGGACATGAGAAGGTAAATTTGGGAGAGAATGTATCTGCAATATTTCAAAGAAAACTACCACCGAAAATGAAAGACCAAGGTATGTTCGTTATACCATGCAAAATAGGTAACGTTTTAATTAACCGAGCAATGTGTTACTTGGGAGCTTCAATTAATGTTATGCCTCTTTCCGTTTATAAAGTGATTACTAACGAACCTTTGAAGGAAACATGTGTTACTATTCAGTTAGCCGATCGTTCAGTCATCTATCTGGAAGGAGTGCTCGAGAATGTCTTGGTGAAAGTCGATGTTCTAATTTTTCCAACTGATTTCTATGTCATTGACACGAAGAATGATAGAACAAACACATGCTCAGAAATACTGTTTGGTCGACCTTTCCTAAGCACCACCCATACCAAAATCGATGTAAGAAGCGTTATTTTATCGATGGAATTTGATGGTGAGGTAGTAGAATTTGATGTGTATAAAGCAATGAAATGCACAGACCAAGTAGAAAGAGTTAATTCCATTGATATTATTGATCACTTGATTAATGAATTCGTTAAAACTAACTTTTTCGATAATTTTTACATGGATTTTGAACTTTGCCGCAAAAAGGAGATAAGGGAGTTAGAAAATATTTTTTCAATTAATTCTAGTTTTTCTTTACTTCCCTCAAAAACTAAAATTTTACCATCGGTTTTGCAGGCACCAGTTATCGAACTTAAAGAGTTGCCAAAACACCTCAAATATGTGTTCTTGGGAGAGAACGAAACCTTGCCTGTAAATATGTCGAATAAACTCTCGAAAGAGAAGGAAGCTGATCTTGTGACTGTGTTGTGTGCTCATAAGGAGGCCATCAGATGGAAAATAGCCGATATTAAAGGATTAAGTCCCTCAACCTGTATGCACAAGATCAAGATCGAAGAAGGGGCGAGTTCTTCATGACAAGGGCAACGCCGACTAAACAAACCTATGATGGAGGTAGTGCAAAAGGAGATACAATAAATCCTTGATACAGATATAATTTATCCAATTTCTGGCAGTGATTGGGTAAGTCCCATCCACGTGGTCCCTAAAAAGACTGGAGTAACGGTAATCAAAAACTCGAAAGGTGAGTTAGTATCGATGTGAGTTCAGAATGGTTGGCAGGTTTGTATCGACTACATGAAGTTGAACTCTTTAACCCGAAAAGATCATTTTTCATTACCGTTTGTAGTTCAAATGATAGAACGTTTAGCCAGTAAAACTCATTATTGCTGTCTTGATGGCTTTTCAGGATTCTTCCAAATTCCCTATTGCGTCTGAAGATCAAGAAAAAATGACTACTTTTTAGCGGTGTATGGTAACCATATTCTCCGACTACTTTTCAGTGGTGTAACGACCATTTGGGCTTTGTAACGCGCCGACTACTTTTCAACGGTGTATGGTAAGCATATTCTCCGACTATATTGAAAAAGGAATTGAGGTATTTATGGAAGATTTTACTATTTACGGTATTTCATTTGGTGAGTGTTTGTTAAATTTAACAAACGTTTTGCGACGTTGCCTTGAGTTTAATCTTGTATTAAATTATGAGAAATGTCATTTTATGGTTGATACAAGTTTAATATTAGGACATATTGTTTCATCTAATGGAATTGCTGTGGATAAAGCTAAAACTAATATCATACGCTCACTTCCTTACCCCACAACTGTGAGGGATATTCGTTCTTTTCTGGGTCATGCAGGATTTTACTGTAGGTTCATTAAAGATTTTTCAAAGATAGCGCAATCGTTGTGCAAGTTGCTCCAGAAAGATCAAGCATTTAATTTTGATGAGAGATGCAAGACTTCCTTCGATTTACTTAAAGAGAAGCTCGTGATAGCACCAATCGTTCAACCACCGAACTGGGATTATCCGTTCAAACTGATGTGCGATGCGTCAGACACAAACGTTGGAGCAGTCCTTGGCCAAAAGATCGGAATAGAACCTCACGTTATAGCTTACGCATCTCGCACTTTGGATTCAGCTCAAAAGAATTACTCAACAACAGGAAAGAGCTTTTCGCCATTATTTTTGCTTTAGTAAAAATTCGACCATATTTACCCGATACTAAAATTATTGTGTTTTCTGATCACATAGCTTTAAAGTACCTTATGAGCAAAAAGGAAACAAAGCCGATGCTTATTCGGTGGATTTTACTCCTCCAAGAGTTAGATCTAGAAATTAAATATAAAAAGGGATGTGAAAACCTCGTCACGAACCATTTGAGTCGCATGCCCCTTTCTACATCTGATCCACCGATTAATGATGAGTTCCCAGAAGAACGATTGATGTTGGCGCAAGGATTGACACGGTGGTACGCTGATATGGTGAATTATTTGGCCACGGGAAAGTTACCTCATGATTTGCCTAGAGCTAAAATCAATCGACTAAAGCGAGGGTCCCAATTTTATATTTGGGACGAACCGTATCTTTGGAAACAATGTTCAGATCAGGTAATTAGGCAATGCATCGCTGAGGACGAGGTAAATTTGATTTTTAAATTATGTCATTCTTATTCATGCGGAGATTATTTTGGGCCTAAACGGACTACGCACAAAATTCTTGAGTGGGGATTTTATTGGCCTAATTTATTTAGAGATGCTTATGTTTTTTGTAAAGCATGTGACAGGTGCCAACGTGTTGGCAATTTAAGCCGAAGAAGTGAAATGTCGCTCAATCCAATCCATGTTTGCGAAGTCTTCGACGTTTTGGGACTCGATTACATGGGGTCGTTTACCTCTTCTTTTGGAAATGTTTATATTAAACTTGCAGTCGATTACGTCTCTAAATGGGTAGAAGCAAAGGTTACCCGAAACAATGATGCTAAAACAATGACTAATTTCCTTTGTGATTTTATATTTTTAAGTTCGACACTCTAAGAGCAATCATATGCGATAGAGGGAAACACTTTATCAATCAGGTTGTAGAAGCATTAATGAAAAAATATGGCGTTACTCAGCGGATAGCCACATCCTATCATCCGTAAACGAACGGACAAGCGGGGGTGTCGAATCGAGAGATTAAATCCATCCTTGAAATTTTTTTCAAACCAAACCGAAAAGATTGGAGCTTGAAGTTAGTCGATGCATTGTGGGCATACCGCATGGCTTACAAAAGACCTATAGGAATGTCGCTGTATCGACTTATGTACAGCAAGCCATGCCACTTGCCAGTCGAGCTAGAGCACAAGGAGTACTGGGCCGTTAAAGAGTGTAACACGGAAATGGATGCGGTAGGGGAAGCACGACGGTTGCACATCCAAGAGCTGGAAGAAATTCGTAGAAATGCTTACGATAGCGCACAAATCTTTCAAGAAAAAACAAAAGCGTTTCATGACAAAAACATTTCATTTAAGTCTTTTTCTGTTGGCCAAAAAGTTTTATTATTTAATTCAAAGCTAAAACTTTTTGCAGGAAAACTGAAGTCAAAATGACTCGGACCCTATAAGGTGACTCAAGTATTTCCACATGGCGCAGTCGAAATTCAAGATGATTCGGGGAATTGCTTCAAAGTAAACTGGCAATGATTAAAACAATTTTATGAGAGTGCACCGGTTGGTTTAATTGACGAAATTTATTTAAAAAAACTGGTCGCGTAAATGAGGTCATCGAGCTAATGACGTTAAACATGCGCTTAATGGGAGGCAACCCATTTATTTCCTTTAATTTATTTTCCCTTAGCCAAATATTCTTATTTTATTTTATTTAGCTTCTTTTAATTTTCTTTAAATTATTTTAATTTATTTCTGTCATTTTTTTTCTAATAATCCATTGCTGATCGAATTTTGGATCTAATATGTGTAGGATTTTTAAGCATGGAGCACGTTAGTAATTCCTTAGTGAAGTGGTGTATTTTAGCAAAACCACACTAATTTTCCCCTTATCACCGGTCAAATATAAGACAATCCTTACATTTTTTTAGAACTTTGAAATTCCTTGGATCCCACGTTTCTTAGCCTTATCTTTATCCCTTTTTTAAACACCACATGAGCTTATGTAATATATATATATATATATATATATATATATATCTTATATTTTAAATTATATATATATTGTTATCATTACTATATTATTTTTAAACCCCACCATTAGGCCCTACCTATATGATAAAGATTCATCATATTCCATTGTATTCTTTATAGTTTTCCCGTAACATATCCATATCCCTATCACCACTCCCCATTAAACTATTCCATGGGCCCATAATTATCACCCTTTTTATTTATTTTAATATTTCTATTAATTCATTTCAAATGTCAAGTGAGAGAATCACTCACCCTACTTTTCATATTTTCTAACTTCTTCTTCTTCAACCAGCCGCACCCTCCCTTGATCTCATCTCTTACACTTTCGAAACCAACCAGCCAGCACCACCATGGTAAGGACTAGAGACCAAGCTCGCCGCCTCCCCAACCAGACATAACCGCTTGTCCTAGGAGGGCGCCGCCAGATGATTCTGTTCGGTTTCATAGCCATTCTGAGAGACTCGGAGCCGTCCAATGCCACACCACCGTTGCAGCCGCGCCACAACATCCCACCAGCACGCCAAGCCGCAGCCAGAACTGAACTTCACTGCCCTCTGCCCATGTACCAGCCCCGTCACAAACACGCTCGGGAGAGCGAACGCGAACCAACTCGGGCGGTTCCAACCGCAACCGACCACCGCGTGTGCCATACTCGTCCCCTTCCTTCCACTCCATGCTGACGATAGACACGGTCAGCACATCCAGCCGCTCCTGAGCACGGTCAGTTACCCACCAGCCGCAATTTCACAACCCACTTCGGGTTTCATCCTCGCCAAATCGCCCCGACCGAGCTACATCGTCCAACCAATCCAAGTCAGGCGCCTTTCTCTCCTACTCGATGTCATTGGCAGCCGAGTACCAATCGGATAAGGTAAATTCAGTTTTTAATGCCCAACCGTTGCTAATATATCACCCGGACCTTGGTTTTACATAGAATTTCACTACGGGATTCTATACGGGGACAGAGCAGCCCACTTTTTTGCATGCTAGTCGACCGGAGTCTCTACCACATGAAGCAAGCTCGAGAGATATTGCCATACCTGACGAGATTCCTAACATGCAAGAGCGAGCAACCAGAGCATTATCGTCGTGGACGTCGTTTTTCGGTTCCACTCGAGGAAGTTTTACAAGGGTACTTGGATTTTGAGGGTGATGAGCTTACCCGTTTCAACCAATTCCGACATCGCGGGTTCAAATTCTGTAAGTACATTCCAACTAATACACTAGATAGTTTGCATTTGCGTGAATATATCATGCATATGTTCGATGCTATAGGTTGGAGTACATACCATACAATTCAATACAACACATACTACGAATTGTTATTTGAGTTTTATGCTACATTTGCATTTCGTAGGAATCATGTTGTATCTATTCATACTCCTGATGTGATCTCATTTCGGTTGTTAGGTCAATATTTTTTAATGTCCCTTATAGAATTTAATTTTTATATGGGCTTCATGACTGATGTCACGGATCTCGAGTATCTAACGACTTTACTTGAGATTCTGTAGGACTTCGATAATGACCTCTCCTACAAGACCTTGACTGGAGAAGCGAGTTTAGAGTATAACCCTACCTCGACAAAGGACTAAGACATTCATAGCATGGCTCTTTGCTACATCTATAGATTCCCCGCCTACAATTATTCTGGTCGCAACGACACATCTTCAAATTTATGTAAGGTTGAGCTTTTCTTTTATGGTGTATGCACGTCAGAATAAAGGTAAATCTTGATTATTGGTTTGCCTACACGTTTGATCATGTAGTACGGACTAATCGCCCGCTTATTCTCGGACCCTATATCACTAACCTTGCTTCACGATTGTTTCCCTCGACATTTGATACCTCACATTTTACTTACGCTTTTTCGATGGATTCATTGGATGCTAGGTGCTTGGACTTAATGGGGTTGCTTGCGTGAACTCCGGATGTGCCTTACATTGTTCCTCAAGGAACCATTACGCCTCGCAACTTGCGTGTTTTCCTCCGTAGGCCTATACCTCAGCCACCACAAGATGACAACCAACAATAGGACGTGAATGAGAGGCTTAATTCCATCAAAACAAACATTGTCGAGATCTTCTCTTATCTTCGGCTGGGCACGTCTCATTGAGGGCGTGGGCGCGGTTGTGGTTGTTACTAGTTAATGGAGTTTTCTTATTCCATCTCTTTAATTTTTATTTTCACAATGGGACATCATGCTTAAAGTGAGGGGGATTGGGAATCCATGCTAAGTTCTCGTAATTGCTTGTTTGATTGATTGTTCTCTTGATTTTATTTAATTTAAGTTACTAGTTGCTATCCTTTGTTTCACCTAGTCCCTTTGTTTCCGTATGACTTTGGTATTTTTCTTGTTAGAAATTTTAGGTTGCATAATAGATTATGGCATGCTTGGAATTTTTTATATAACCCTTGTCATGACATTCCTTACTCTGTTAATTGACATGGTGCTTACCTATGTACACAAGACAATTCATGTGAGCTTTGAGCCTAATGAGCATGTATACTTATTTTTGCTCTTTGTTTCTTTGAGTGTGCCTAGCTAATTAGTTGCATTCTAGAACTTGTGGTTTAAATACTTTTCGAGATTACATTTTTTGAGTATGATGCTTAAATGTGATAGAGGCACTAGGATATAACCCCATTCTCTTCCCAAAAAATAGCCTACCTTTTGTATATTTATCTTTTAGATAGCCAATTTTGAGCCTTGACTTTTTCTTTGCTTCACCGTATTTTTAGCCTAAACCATTTCTTTTATTTCCACTATTTTGTCACCCTTTTTCAAGACAAAATTGTCTAAAAAAGCAGTTTCGAACAGTGTAGAAAATGATTCGAATATGCAGCAGAAAAAAACTGCAGAAAAATACAGTGTAGAGTTTATTCGAATCTGCATAGCAGAAAAAAAGAATAAGCAGTGCAGTTTCATAGTTTTGATTCGAATGAAAAAAAAAACAGTTTCGAATAAGAATTTTGGGATGATTTTTGTCTTGAATTTTAACCCTATTTTTCGGCCTTTATCCTACATTAACCTTAGCCCCGTTAGAACCCTTTTTAAGACCTCTTGATTTTTGCGTCATGTTCATACTAAGTAGTGGAGATTAGATTTAACTACAAGCCTATGGTAATGCTCTAATTAGTTTTGGCTCGAGTGATTTTTCTACCCTTAAACACTTTGAGTGACATGAGCGATTCCTTGTGAGGGTACTTGGTTTGCATCATTATTTTTAATAGGGTATTGGAATGTCGTTTTTTTTTAAATTATTTCTAAGTCTTGCCATTTCACTTTTACTCCTTTATTTTCTTTCATGTTTAGATACTTAGTCATACCGGAAACTTTATGACTTCGTGAAATTAAGGATGAGAACTTGAGCTTAGATTTGTTTAAATTTTGAGATACTTGAGGACAAACATCAAATAAGTGATGGGGAATTTGATGAGTAGCTAGTTTGGTTAATATTTTAGTGCTAATTACGCTTAAATGGTTGCTTTGTGGTGCTTAATTGTGGTCTATTAAATGTTTTTCTGTGCAGGACTTCATGGCTGGAAAACAAATTAGAAAAGGTTGAATTTTGCAAGTTTTTTGGATTCACGGCAGGATTAGTGGGCATGATTTTGGGCATGAATGCGCTGACTCGACGCCACGTCAGTAGACTTCTAGAAGATGACGTCAGCAGCGCGTGATAAGCTATCAGCTGCTTCCGAGCACTTATCAGCCGAGATTTGGATGAAGCTTGAGGATTTATCTTTTATTTTGAATTTTAAACATTTTGGGAATTTGATGAGTAGCTAGTTTGGTCATATTTTAGTGCTAATTACGCTTAAATGGTTGCTTTGTGGTGCTTAATCGTGGTCTATTATGTGTTTTTCTATGCAGGACTTCATGACTGGAAAACAAATTAGAAAAGGCTGGATTTTGCAAGTTTTCTGGATTCATGACAGGATTAGTGGGCATGATTTTGGGCATGAATGCGCTGACTCGACGCCACGTCAGTAGACTTCTAGAAGATGACGTCAGCAGCGCGTGATAAGTTATAAGCTGCGTCCGAGCACTTATCAGCCGAGATTTGGATGAAGCTTGAGGATTTATCTTTTATTTTGAATTTTAAACATTTTGGGATTTAATTATTATCACTTAGCATTTATCTTTTATATTTTAAATATTTTTAGGATTATCTCTTATCATTTTAAGAGTATTTTTAGGGTTTTAGGATGCTATAAATACCCCTTTTGGGGTAAGACTCAAACCACCTTTTGTTCATTGTTTCATTTTATAATCCTAAAAATACTCTTAAAATGATAAGAGATAATCCTAAAATATTTAAAATACAAAAGATAAATGATAAGTGATAATAATTAAATCCTAAAATGTTTAAAATTCAAAAATAAAAGTTAAATCCCCTAGCTTGATCTAAATCTCGGTTGATAGCTTATCACGCGCTGCTGGCGTCATCTTCTAGAAGCCTGCTGACGTGGCATCGAGTCAGCGCATTCATGCCCCAATTCATGCCTAATAATCCAGCCATGAATCCAGAAAACTTGCAAAATCCAGCATTTTCTAAAAAAAATTCTAGCCATGAAGTCTTGCGCAGAAAAGCACATAATAGACCACGATTCAGCACCACAAAGCAACCATTTAAGCACAATTAGCACTAAGATATTGACCAAACTATCTACTCATCAATGGTCTTAAATTCCAAAAATAATTCATCGAAAGCATCTTGCAACTCATCGAAAGCGTAAGAATTAAGCTCAGTTGAGTTAGAAGATAAACACCATCCACCTTAGGTGTTGAGAGGAGGTTTGCACAAGATGAAGCACCATCTTTCTTTTCTTTTTTCTTGTTGCCATAAAGCTGCTCAAGCTTCTCCCAAATTTCTTTTGCACTTTTTCATGTGGAGACTTTCTTAGAAAGATCTTCATTGAGGCCACAAAGAAGAGTGTGCATCGCCTTTGCGTTTAGCTTGGCCTTCATGTCATTTGCACTCCTTTGCTTTTTCTTCTTCCTAGGAGATTCCAAGTAACCATCTTCGATGATATACCAAATTTCAAAATCAAGACATTTGATGAAATTCTTCATGACATTGCTCCATTAGAAGTATGCTTCTCCTTCGAAGAGCGGAGGACACGAGATAGAGCGGCCTTCTTCAAATCTTGAAGTGTGGACTGCGAGTGATGGAACTCGCTCCCGGATGCTAGTCCTTTGATGGAGACGAGGCTCTGATACCAATTTTTAGGCTTGTTGCACGCTCGAATCAATCACCGAAATCTGTCAAGAGGGTTGATTTTGCTCCTTGGATAAATTGGCTAAAAACCGAAATAAAGATAGACAATTTGCACAAGGATTTTAGAGTGGTTCGACTACCCAACCAAGTCTACATCCACTACCTTAGCACACCACTAAGGATTTCCCAGTTCACTAAACAATGAATTCGTCCCATTTTCCTAGTTTAGGAGGAAATCGTTACAACCCTATCTTTTTGACTTGGCTAAGATAGAACCACTCTAGTTTTTTTCTAGGCTAAACTAGAACCTCTCCTTTTACAAGAGATTTGTTTGGTAAACTTAATACCTCACAAGGTGGGTGTTTACACAAATTTAAGCTCACAAGAGTACAAGAATTTACAATAAAGCTCACTCTCTAAAAACTATTTACAAGAGAAATGAAGAGATAAGAATTTGACTCAATTTCTCTTGAACATGTTGCTTGGATGTTGTCTCTAAAATTTTTCAAGTGTTCCAACCTTCAATTTATAGTCCCAAATGAGCTTGTGGTTGTTTCTAGCCGTTAGGGATGTTTAGGAGCTGTTGGAGCCTTTATTTCCCGCAATAAATGCTATTCTAGAGCTATCCGTATCGGAACACACGAGCTCGTATCGGAACGACCTTCTTTAGAACTAGTCGTCGAAGCCTGCTGTAGCAAGTCGTATCAAAAAGCCTCTAGCTGTATCGAAACAGTATTGAGTTGTATCGAAACGGTTACAAACCGTTTCGGTACGAGTGGCCGTTAAGCTACATTTAAAAGACCGTTGGGTAGGAAAATATAACCGTTGGGGAGGTTTTGACCGTTAGCCGTATCGAAACACAAATGGATGTTTCAAAACAGAACTAAATCATATCGAAATGGGCAAGCCCTATTTCGGTACGCATTTTGGCAGCTTCAAATCGCATCGATACAGATTTGTCCTATATCGAAACGGGTACCTTAAAGACACTAGTTTGGCTACTTAAAAATGTTTCAAACATTTTCAAAACCTTTTTAAACACCCTCAAACACAATTTCAAGTTATTTGGACTTAAAAACATTTTGATATCTTTTCAATTTAGTCCAAAACTATTTTTTAATTATTATATCAAAACACATATTTCTACACTACTAACATGAGGATGTATTTAAGGATGTACCTCTGGATGCCATTGCATCACTCTTAGTAGACTTGGACTTATCAATGTGATCCTACTTTTTGTGTTTGATATCTTGCACTAGAACTGATCCACTTTTTGCATTTAGAGCTGCTTGTTTTGATGCAGAACCAGTGGCCTTTTTGGCATCCTTTAGCGGCCTTCCTCTGCCCCTTTTTTTGAAAGGAAGGGAACTCCTTAGATGTAGATTCCTCCACAGGGTCTTGGACTTGAGATCTTACAGCAACAACAGCATCAGAGGAAGAAGCAACAGACTCCTTGTCAACAAAGGGGCATTGTGAATCCTCTACCACAACAAATGATGTATCAGGAACATCCTGCATGTGAGGGGCATCAAAACTCCCAATGTCCTGTTCTATGACTACCTTAGTAGGAGAATTAGCAGCTGCGTCATGCGATGGATTAGAATTTCCAGAATCAGGCCCATCTGTAGCATCTTGCATATCCTTAGCTATATCAGTTTCAGCATCTGTGTCATTTGCAGGTCCACCAGTCTCGGTTGATACTTTCTTTTGCCAGACCTGAACCATTTTAGGCATAACGGAGGTGCAATGCTTACCCCAGTGACCATAAAGCTTACACTTCGAACAACTCGGTGGTAGCTAAGGATCGACGACTTTAACAGTGAGATATTTGCCATCATGCATAAGAACCGTAATAGTTTTAGGAATAGCCACATTAGCCTCAAGTTCAATGTAGACTTTTGCAAATTCCAATCTTTCTCTAGAAGTCGTAAAAGAGTCCATGTAGAGTGGATTACCGATAACACTGGAAATATAGCTGAGTCCATCTTTATTAAACAATTCCATGGGCACGTTGTGAAGTTGTACCCAAACATGCATTTTGTCCAGTTCAAACTCTAATTTAGGGAGATTAGGTTCCCATTTGCGCAGGATAAGTGGCTTATGTTGGATATGCCAGGGTCCATGCTCGAGAACCCATTCACGCTCAATTGCATTTGAAAAGGAGAAAACATAAACATTTGAGCTAGCAAGGCTTACCTTTGCCTTTGTAGATTTCCCCATAACAAAGAGATAATTTTCTGTAGAGCGCTGAAATTAGGGGCTTCTCCAATAAATTGCCCAACTAGGTCATGCTTTGAATCGGCTACTCCATTCTCGAAAATCTGCTTCGGCGGTTGAATGAACAAGGAACCATGTTCCTCCAATCAATTGGAGACGGAGAAGACATGAGGGTGGAGAGAAATGAGCGATTGTATACAATATGGGTAAAAAAAGTGCAAATCAGAGCAGAAAAGTGATACCGGAAGGACTCTCAGGCCTCATCAGACCAGCTAATGTGCGTCGCGAGAGCATTCATCATCGTTGATTATTATTATTATTATTATTATTATTATTATTGTTATTGTTGTTTTTGTTGTTGTTGTTGTTGTTGTTGTTGTTGTTGTTAAATTAAAAAAATTTAGTTCCATGTTTTTAAAGTTAAACTTGAAAATTACCATAATTTTTATCCTTCCATATAGAGGCGTAAATAAATATAACATTCGATGAACTATTCGTATAATGTTTGTTTATTAAGTTAAATAAACGAGTATGAACAAATTTTTTATGTTCATTAAATAAACGTGAACACGAACAAATGTGTGTTTGGTTTGTTTATGTTTATGAAAAATCTCATTTATTTATTAATGATTATTTTATAAAAATACTAAAATATTATCTCTTTGATTTTATATTTTTATTTCAACTCATTAATCTAAGAAATATTAATCATATTTGCAATTACTATTGATAATTTGGCAAAACAAGTTATGAGCAGTGTGCTCTAACGTCTTGTTTGGTACATTACATGTGAAAGAGAAGTGTTGTGTATAAAAAGATGGATGGATGATTTGTTACTATTGTTTGCGTGTGTAGTGTACTATAAATGATACGCAAATATGGTGCAAGTATACACGTCAAACGAGTAATAAAGTGAGTGAGTGAGTATCGTCTCCACATGGATTGGAGGTATTCACGGTTTACTGTAACAATATTGATTGAACTTTTTGCAGATGACAATGCTATAGTAAAAGAAATGGTGTAAAATAATGTTGTGGCAAAACAGTGCAAAGAAAGATGAGATAGCAATATGATGAACATGTCCCCTTTCGTAAGTGAAACTCATTACAGAATGACTGGCTTGGAATGATGGACAACCTAAACTAAGTTTCTTAACGATACTAAGGCTCTTCAGCTATCTTATATGCTAGGCGGGATTTGCTAAAAGTGTTCCTAAACTATCTCTAGCCAGGAAACTGGGAGTCAGAAATGCTACAGCCATACCTCTTGGCCTAAACTCTTAACACTCCCTACCCTTCACGAACTATCCTTTTTAGCCCTTGAAACCTATCACTTATCTCTAAGGTAGGTTAGAGTTTGCCTCTCGACAGCCACTCCATTGCTTATGGGGGTTCTAAGGCTAGCTCTCTCGATTACTAACCTCAACAAACACTTAAAGAATGGCCAAATCTTGAGGGCTCTTACAACTTTAAGGAGATAAAACGCATAAGCAAAGCATAGAACACGATAAGCACTGAAAAAGCTATAGCTTGCATTAAAAAGTACTTAAAATAAAATCATCCATCAAACCCAAGCCACCTAAAACAGTTTGTGGCTGGGCAATATCATCCAACAAGTCATTGTGATAACACCACCAAAGACAAAGATATGAAAAGGAAATGCTAAAGCGACAGAAAGAAAGGTTAACTCCCTTTCTGCCATGGACTAACCGACTGTCTTAGGTCTACTGCCTCTCTCGAGGCCGGCGAGGCCACTCCTTGGAGCTTCAACGATGGATGACACCAAGTGGAGAAGATGAAGATAAACGCTTCTCTCTCCTTGCAACTCTCTCTCTCTCTTTGCTCTCTTCTACCTCTTCTCGCGTATGTATGTGTGTCCTCTTCTCCAAGCTTCTATCCCTCTTTATATAGTGGAGGCTCTAGGGTTTTTGTGCCCTAAAGATTCCTTGAAAATCCCAAGGAATATCCACCGACAAGCTCTGCCATGAGGGGACAAGGAGGACAATCTGCAAGTGGGTACTGGTTGCTACACATGTCAGGTTGTCCTTTTCTGCGTTTTCACATGCTTCTCATGTGTTGGCCAATATCCACTTCCACTATGCTATTGCAATTCCCGACGCCGACTTTCTCTTGCTAGACTCCTTTCCTGCACATCATCAAACCCAAAACCAACCTTCTGAGCAGTACCCCTCAACATGGACTAATAACCAGCAAAAGTAAAGATGCACCCAGAAGAAGAAAATGTAGACTAAATGCAGTCTAAATGCTATGGTATGGGCTCAAGAACAGGCAAATGCTATAGCAAAAAGGTATGAAAACAAGGATATTCATACAGTTATCACCCCCTAAACTTAAGCTATTGCTTGTCCTCAAGCAATGAGTAGAACATAACAAAAGAAATACTATGGCAAAGATTTACCCTAGAGAATTGCTATGGCAATATCTCAGTCCTCAAAAATGGCATAGGCAATTAAAATATAAACAACTAGAAATGAGATCCTTAAGAACATTCCTTAAGACTAAGTTGTGTGCGTGTGTGCGTGGCTGCCTTCCTCCTATATTTAAGCTAGTAAGACAAATTTTTAAGGAAGCTCCCTAGTTATACCCTAGCCATGCTCTCTAGCTCTTTTCTAATTTTCAGACTCCCAAAGATATATGTTTTCTACTACGAAGGGTGTCAGCTCATCACACCTAACGTCCTTAGCTCTAGATGAGCAAGGAGCAAACCTCTCACCCCCGAGCTAGTAGGTAGAGTCATCTTGTGACAACTTTCATTCACTCGTATGCTATAGAAAAACTTTATTTCTTCTTTCTTCTTTTTTTATTGTAGTATGCTATAGCTAAGCGGAGTGTCCTTCTACAGATATGCCATAGCATTTATTCATTCGTTTTAGCACATGGACATCTTTCTTTCTTCTTTTTTTAGATCTATAGAGTTTACATACTAGAGTTCACTAGGGTCCTTCCCTAAAAAATTTATAACGAACTTACTTATAGAACAAGGGCAGTTGTGTAAAAAAATTTAACAACTAGATCCTAAGGTCAGTTCTACAGATCTCAACTAATTGTGTTTTTTCTAAACTAGTTCAAGCTTTTAAGTTTTCGTCATCAGACATCATAGATATTTCATAGGCTGTCTCTAGACTAAATAGAATGCCATAGTAAATATTTTGTTCTTTCCTACTATGCATATGCTAACGCAAAATTCTAACTATGAACACCAACACCCCCAAACTTAAGGGATGCAGTATCCTCAATGCATGAACTAATCTATACTATATGCAATGAAGAATGATTAAAAATGAAATAAATGAAAAGAAAAGAAAAGTTAGTTACCTCCTGGGTGCGGAGGCTATGTGGTGTTGCTAGTATTTTCCATGGAAGTTTTAAATGAGTAGTGGTGGGGATCTGCGACATCGTCCACACTCTCGGAGGAGACTAACTGAGCACTGGGTGAAGATCGGACACGACCAACAACATGTTTGATGCATGTCTTTGGTCTGGATGTTGTAGCAGCTGCTGTTTGTGCTTGTGTCGGCTCAGGCGTAGGTGCTGGGGTTGTCTCCTTTTGAGGGGGTCCTCATGATCACTCGGTATATGTTCTGGCTCAGGCAGTGGGTTATCTGGTCTTGAAGGTGCAGGGTTGGTTGCCTTCCTGTCGCGTTTTCTTTTCTTGGTCGGGGTGGTTGCATGGGTGGTTTCTTCGACAGTAGGTGGAACCAAGGGAGTTTATTTTTCTGGTTGGGCAGTAGGAGTCTCAGGCGTCTTCTTTCTTGCAGTCTTTTTCTTAGCAGCGGGCTGGACTGAGCTAGGGTCAACTTTTCTTTGACTAGGGGGTACTGGGCTTGCTGTGGCAGTGATGGGGGCTTGCAATAACTCCAAGGGAAATAGAGGGAGTGACACGTTCTGGTCCGGGAGGAGTTTGTTGAAGCAAGATGCTATAGCACCATAACGATGGTGGGCATACTTAAAGTACGCCCGCTGATGTGCCTTCATCAGGTTGAGCTTATCGCTCAGTTCTTTTGTTGTGGCCACCAATGCTGCTACCCGTGCTGCATCAAAACTTTTAGCACCTCCTTCCACCGTCTGCTGAGGGATATCCTCGTTGAATCCTCTGAGTTCGGTGACTAGGGCTGGTGTGAGACATGTTTTTTCTAAAAATTTTGCATCCACAAGATCGTCTACAAAGACGTCCTTTCTCTTACACAGGGCAGTTATCAGATTAGGAAACACTAGAGGACTACGAGGCCTTTTTAAACAAGCATAAACTTCATCCACAATGATTTTTCCTATATCAATATGCCTACCATGAAAGATAGAGTGGAGAAGAAATAACCTAGATGTTGCGGCTAAAAAAAATACCGGTGTCACTTAGAAGAACCGGGTTTTGATTTTGATTTCGAGAAACTTTAGTCGGATTTGTATAAAAAAATAAAGGAGTCGCCACCGGCCATTTAAAAATGGTAGACCGGACACCGAAATAAAACCAGAGATTTTTCTAAAAAATGGGTTCGGGAGTCGGTTACACGCGGGGAAGGATGAGCACCCCCGTCATGCCCTAAAATCGGTACCAAAACCATTACCGCTTAATTAATATTAAATTTTGCGAATTAAAGTGACGAATCGTATCGAAATTTGGTTATACGGGCGAGTGAATTTTAAAAGCCTTAATATTCGAGAGAGAACGTCCGAACCACCACCACTACGACTGGTACTGGCCTCGTTCGATCCCGAATAAAAAGGCATTCGCATTACATTCTTATATTCCAAATGCAATTTAACAAGCATATCAAGAATAAATAAACAATGTATGTAACAATACGAATAAGAACATCGTTGACACATAATACATCCACCATATATTATAACTAAACATTATTCGTTATATATATATATACATTAAAAATTCTAATAGGTAATTAGAGGAAAATATAATATATAAGGAAAATAAACTAATAGAAACCGACAGTAATGGGGAGAGGGAATTGATGAATCTCAAAGCAATATTAAAGGTAATTATTCAATAAAAAAATGTAAACAATCGATAAAAAAAAGGTAAGTAAGAATATAAAACGGCATTAATGGGGGATTAATTTAAAAACGGATATTATATATACATATATATATATTATACCATACATATACTATATATATTATATATTATTATACGTAAGTAATATTAGCCTTAATGTATATTATATATTTATATGTAAGGAAAGTAAAAAAAAAAAGCATTAAATGAATAAGGTGATAAAAAAGGAATTTACGGGTTAAAAAAAAACCAACCTGATTAATGTTGAAAATCAGATTAAGGGTAGACACGTTTTTTAGGGATTTTCGTTTACCCTATTCAGATTATTTCTTCCTTTTTTCCTCTCTTTCAAGCCCGCGCCGTCAAACTTTTAGGCCGCCGTCGGCGTCGTTCCGATGAGCCTTTCGGCCATGCAACGCTGCCTGCGTGGCCTCCTCACCCTCCTCTATCTTTTGATCCAAGTGGATCTCGTCGGAGATGGCCGAAACGCTGCGAATGGAAGGCGAAAGTCCCGACGTTTCGAAGCCCTGGTTAGCTGCCGTCCGCCGTTAGATCGCCGCGATCTTTTGATATGGCGTTCGCCTCACCAGGATGAAGCCCTTCACCGTTGGGATCGTCGGAAAAACGCTCCAACCGCCGGCGAGTATCAAACCGAAAGGTAAAAAGTTTTTTTATTTTATATTCGAAATAAAAAAACAAAAAGTCAGATCCAGACTTCTCTAAACTTTCTCTTGTATTGATATGTAAAAAAATGGTTACAATGCTTTCTCGGGGTTCTTTTTTTGATCGAATCTCTCTCGATGTTTTTTTTGCTCACTGGTTTCTCTACCTGGGTTTTTGCTATATCGATGCTCTCTTTTTTTATGATTGCTCTCTGATTTTTTTCTCTATGATCCCCCCTTTTGTGTTTTTTCGGTTCTCTCTATATAACCGAAAAAGTTTACATGCAATGCTTAAAACAATTTTCTCTTTCATCTCTGCTGTCTTGCTCTGATTTCTGGTTGCCCTTTTAGTGTATAATTTGTTTTCGTTTGCGTTTTTGGCATCTCTGATCCCTTTCTTTCTTTTCTGCTACATGATGAAACCGCCCCAAAATGATGTTAGCATAGGGGCGGCCGAGGATGCGCGGCGGGGCAGAATGGCAGAGGCATGTAGTCGAGGAGTCACGGGTATGGCTACGCGCGCGTGGTGGGAGCCGGATCGTCTCAGGCGCGCGCGTGGAACACGAACGGGCGACGGGTATACTGCACGCGCAGATCTGGTCCGTTAGATCAGATCTGGATCTAACGGTGGGGGAGGCATGCGGCACGGATCAATACCCCATTAGGGTTTCCTTCAAATCTGATCTGGGCCGTTGATCTCGCCCAGATCGGACGGTTGGGGCTTGGCGGCGCGAGGGATAAGAGGGCCTCCCCTAGGGTTTTCTTTGAGATTCAATCTGGGCCGTCAGATCTTATCAGATCTAACGGCTGTGGATGAGGACCGCGGCTGCACCAACAAGGATAAGGGGTGTTAGGTTTAACAGATTAGGGTTTTTTTATTTGGGCCCGAATTGGGCCGTAATATATGTATAATATTTTTTGGGCCCTTTCTTTTTTTATCATGTATTATGGACTTCAAATATTAAACTGTGGGCTTTTATTTAATTAATATATATATTGGGCTTTTATTTATTAGACTCAATTTCATTTCCAGATTTAATAATAATAATAATAATCAATAATACTAATAATAATACGCTGGTAACAAATATCATGGTGGAAATAGTAGATGTAAATAATACTAACAAATAATGATAATACTAATAGCTAAGCAATAATATACTAATAATAGTACAGTGATGATACTAATAAAACATGACATATATATACATATATATTTCTCTTTTTTTTAATTTTTTTTTAATTTTCTAGTAGCTCGATAAGCCCAAGGTAAACACAAACTAAAGGGGGTTTAAGGTCCGGACAAAATTAGTGATTACAGCTGCCCCTCTTTGCTTATACTTGTGGAACAAGAATAAAGCAAAGACCATAAGCACTAATTTTGTCCTACTTCCCTATTGGACGGTTTACTCCCGACGTAGCCACACGATTCCAAGTAACTCTTTCCCATGCCTTTTGATCACGAGCTCTCCCCTCAGATGCCCCGAGCAGATAGACAGAGAGCGTTTTTTTTTTTTGCAGATTTCCATTCGCCAAGTGCCCGAACGGATAGGCATGCTCTATTCTCCTCATGCCCGAATAGATGAGCAGATTCCGAATATCTTTCTCTTCTCTTCTCAAAAAAACAAGTTGGTCATTCAAACAACCTTGCCTTCCCTTTCGCGGTCTAAAAGCAAGTCGTCTCTAAAAACTTTTGCCTTCTCTTCGCGGCCGAAAGGCGAACTTGGGCGTCCAAGTGGATTTGCTTTCCCTTCACGGTCGTAAAGCAAACTAGTCGTAACTAAATCTGTCCAACTTCCCTGTTGGACGATTTACTCTCCTGGAGCTGCAACGCGCTACACCGAGTAATTTTCTCTTTGAAGCCTTAAGAATATGAGTTCTCTCTCCATAGAACTCATTCCTTGGCGTGTTCTTCGAGTGGCAGTTCTTTCTATATAGAACTTTCGTCCATGTATTTTTGAAATTAAAGATCTCCAAGTCCTCTCTCTATAAGACCCTCCGCTTTCGAGATCCTGAAGCCTTAGGATTCTGAGTTTTTCTCCACTAAACTCCTCTTCCTTAGCATTCTTCGAGTAGTAGTTCCTTCTCTATGGAGCTCCTCTCTGAAATCAAGGATCTACGAGTCCTCTCTCCGTAGGACCCTCCGCTTTCGAGATCCTGAAGTCGTAAGTTCCTCCTATATAGAGCTTGTTTGGACCCTTTCTTTGTAGGATCCTTCATCTTGAAATCTGTCGGCAAGCTTGAAAGCTTTGATCTGAAATCCTTGAGTGGCGAACATGAAAGCTTCACCTGACATTCTGGAGCGGCGGCTTGAAAGGCTTCGCCTGAAATCCTTTTAGTTCTTGCTTTATCGTTTTCTCTTCATCCCAAGAGGTATTCAATTTGTCTTTCAAAAATCTATGAAAAGAGGTAAAATGCTGTGCTGGTATGAGTTAGCATGCGCCTATCCTAGGGATGCCTAACTACTCATGATGCATGACTGGGTTTCCAAGTTATTTAATCATATTAATTTTATTGACATCGTGTCCTTTGATGCTGCTTCTTGCTTTGATTGCCTCTCTTCTCGGTTCTCCCGGACCATTGTTCTTCTTCTTCTCTTCTTGATCCACTTCTGGAATTGTCTACCTCAAAGTGCCCATTCAGGTTTTCACTTTGAACCTCTCTCTCTTCTTCTTTTTTTTCTTTTTTTTCTTGCTATTTTTATTTTTATTTTCTTCTTTCTTTTCTCATTCTTTCTTCTTCTTTTTTTTACTAACTTTTGATTGCCTAAATAGATAGACAGATTTCCATTCTCCAAGTGCCCGAACGGATAGGCGGGTTCTATTCTCCAAATGCCCGAATAGATGAGCAGATTTCCATTCTCCAAGTGCCTGAACGGATAGGCGGGTTCTATTCTCCAAATGCCCGAATAGATGAGCAGATTGTATGCTTCAAATACCCGAATAGGTGGGTAGGGTTCCATTCTTCATGCACCTGAACGGATAGACGTGTTCTATTCTCCCTGTGCCCGAATAGATGAGCGGGTTGTACGCTTCAAATACCTGAATAGGTGGGTAGGGTTCCATTCTTCATGTACCTGAACGGATAGACGTGTTCTATTCTCCATGTGCCCGAATAGATAAGCAAATTTTATATATCTTTGTCTCGAGCTTTGAGTAACTGTCTCCTTTGCTCTAAAATCTTGGTTTTTAGTTTGTCTCATTTGTCACGAGTTTGTGATCTGAAGCGTTCCTCTTGAATTTCGCCTCAATCCCCAAAGTGTCTTTTGGGTTTTCAATGTGTCTTCTCTTCTCTTCTTTGTCCTCTTTCTTCTTCTTTTTTTCTTTTTGGGCACTCCTTTGAGTTTTCATCTTGAAGTCAATTTCTCTCTTTCACTTCTTCTTGAAGGGAGGACTTACACTGATTAGAATCCCATTGCCCCCACTTGCTTTAGGCTTATGTACCTTTTAACTGACCTCTGGTTAATGTCGACTGCTTTAACGGGTGTCTTCTGTCCAAAGATGCCACCAATTTTGGCCCTTGTTCCTCTAAATTCGTGGTCAAGAGCGCCTCTTCTGAATTTCGCTCATTTGCCCCAAAATGCCTTTAGGGTCCTCGTCTCGGCTTCTCTTCTTTTTCTTTTCTATCTTCCTCCTTTTCTTAGGCGTACTTCTGTCTTCATCGCCTTTTGTCGAGTTAATTTCAGATCATATTTACTACCTCATCTCGGTGCGTGCCCTTAACGCGGTGCATACGATCCTTCTCGGGACCTTCTCTGCAAGATGTTTATGCTCTGAGGGTAACTTCTGTTCCCCGACTCTCAATGTCAAAATTTCTACCTTCATGTTCTATTCCAACACTTCTTAGTAAAGGTCGACTTTGTAGCTCAACATTTCACCGAAGAAGGTCTTGATATTTCAACTGGAGGTATTAGTAGCAACGTTTGAACCTCCGAGGGTGCCCCTTTGGGTACTGATGGCTTTACCTCGAGCCACGATCAGTCCGCTTGTTCATTCCCATGTAAAAGACTTATGCAAGTGATTGGGTAAAAATAATTTTATTATGAAAATATACATTTGAAGAATCATGTCAAGTGAAAATCAAGTTTTTGGGTCTTTGAAAAAAAGGTTGACCCGAGTGAAATTTCCCGAATGTTGCAGAGATGCACATATGAAATCCTTTCTGGGCTATTAGGCTTCCGAGAGGAGCGACTCCCATACCTATTTTCTACCCAATTTAAAGGTGGCTCTCTTTACCTCACTAACTCACCATGCCCCCATCCTTCCCTCTATTCTGATCTCAATCAGGCATTAGAAGTGTGGCAGTCCTTGAAGAAAGGTTAACCCAGATAGGCGGAATGTGATCTGAAGACAAATTCATCCTTCCGCGCATGGTCCAAATGGTCTTTTATGGCTTGTAATGTAGGCTAAGGCTCACGGCTACGAAAGAAAGGGTAAATAGGCCCAAACAAGTGTTTAAGGGTGGTGAAACCAATGATCATTTCATCCAATCTGAAGTCTCAATTATGCTCTGACGAAATGCTATTTCTTTTCTTGCTTCTTTGGATCGCTCTAGACTGTCCCTTTTTGGGGTTTTCACCCTAGAGTTCACTTCCCCATCAAGTGTAGTTTTGGATCAATTTGCACCTTCGCATTGTATTAGTGCAGGCTCTTGCTCAAAGGTGAACAATCTTTCGAGGCTCATCTAAGCAGAGATTCATTGGGATAGGGAATCCTCTTGTCCCTTTTCTTTATTCGTTTCTCTCCTTTTACAAAACTGCACTTTTCACTTTAGTGCTTTTGCTTTTGATTTCTTCAACTTATGTCGGTAGCTCTCGCCTTGATTCAGGTAGCTCTTTAAGAACCGACTTTTCTTTTGTTGTTTCCTCAAAATTGCACTTTTCACATAGTGCCTTTGCTTTTGATTTCTTCAACTTTTGTGTCGGTAACTTTTGACTTGATTTGGGTAGCTCTTTGAGAACCAACTTTTCTTTCGTTGTTTCCTTTTGATTTTTTTGCTGCTCAATCTGAAGGTGTATCCAATGAATCTTTTCTCTTTTATTGCCCTTTTGCTCACAAGGCCTCATCTTCATAGCATTATCAGGATCCAATGTCATTTACTTGTTCATAGACTTTTATCCTTTTCTGCCCCTAGTGTAGGGGTGATCCTTGGTTTGGGTTCAATCAGAAGAAAAAGGTTTAACAGGCTCAAATGGGGACAACAATGGATATTTTCTTATTTTCTTTCTATGTGAATGGAATTAAAGGAATGCCAAATGTTCTCCTATACACGGATATCAAAATGGGTCTTCAGGTGGTAGAAGTTTTAGGGTTATCACTTCATTCAAGAACCTTAGACAGCAATGCCCGAGAGGAAAATTCACTCAATGGGAGTGGCCCATTATTCCTGAACACTCATTGTCATTCCTCCCTTGGCCTAAGTAGAGCATAGGGTTTTCATATTTAGCGTCCTCACAACATTCGGTCTTTTAGAAAAAATTCTTTTAAAATTGAATTAAAGTTAATCTTACAAAAAGTATATACAAGAGTAAGCTTATGAAATGTTTAAAGAATCAAAGAATGAAAAAATATTTTCAAAATGAAATTTTCGTTAAAAACAGCTCAGCTTATCACTTTTGCATTTTTCCCAAATGCACAGGGATCAACGGATTTGAATTGCCTTTACCGATAGCCGTTTGCTCCGGGCTAGTTGTACCATTCCCCTGGGTACAATCAGTTTTCACCAATAATGAGAATTGGATTTTTGCAAAGGATTTATTTTCCTTTGACCATTCGTGAAAATGGATTTTCGATGGACATTTGAATTATCCATTGTCTTAAACTTCACCGTATTTAAGTACGTTGTGCCAACATTTCTGTCGGACTTGCCCAAACATCGCTTCTTCTTTCATGAATCGATGTAATGTCTCCAATTCATTTTTCTTGAAATTGAGACTTGCATTTTTCCCAAATGCACAGGGACTAACGGATTTGAATTGCCTTTACCGGTAGCCATTTGCTCCGGGCTAGTTGTACCATTCCCCTGGGTACAATCAGTTTTCACCAATAATGAGAATTGGATTTTTGCAAAGGATTTATTTTCCTTTGACCATTCGTGAAAATGGATTTTCGATGGACATTTGAATTATCCATTGTCTTAAACTTCACCGTATTTAAGTACGTTGTGCCAACATTTCTGTCGGACTTGCCTAAACATCGCTTCTTCTTTCATGAATCGATGTAATGTCTCCAATTCATTTTTCTTGAATCGAGACTTGCATTTTTCCCAAATGCACAGGGATTAACGGATTTGGAATGCCTTTACCAGTAGCCGTTTGCTCCGGGCTAGTTGTACCTTTCCCTGGGTACAATCAGTTTTCACCAATCATGGAAATTGGATTTTTGTAAATGATCTATTTTCCTCGTATACAATATTATCTCCTTTTGTTTCTGAAACAAATGTTCTTGAAGCTGTTTGAGCTTATACATCCTAATCACTAGGTCATTCATGCTTCTAAAGCTGTACTGGCTAGAAACTGTTCTTTTGTCCATTTTTTCTCTCTTTTTTTTTTCTCTCTGACATGAGTGTTTTCACCAATTAGTAATGGTGCGATGAAATGCCTTAAGCGAATTTTAATGTCCAATGATGGATGTATTATGGACTCAAATTAACAAATGCATGATCATGAGATGGATGCATGACTGGCGATGCTGCTTTGAAATGATAGATGAAACCAATGCTACAAATGTATGCAAGTCAAAGGTGTTGGTCATATAGGTGATTCCCCGTAGGTCAACTTTCATTTGAACATATAGGAGGCTCCTCGTTACAAGATAGTCATAGCAAAAGTCCTACGGGTACCCTTCTTGTCCCCGAATAATGTTCAAGGAAATGAAAACTTCGGCAAAAATTGTTGGGGCTGGATTTGCTTTCTTCTCTAGCAATTCACGACCCTCTAAAACTGCTGGTATCAAGTCCCAGAAAACAAGCTATTTCTTCGAAGCTGAATCCATCTCTTGACCTAATCCATGCTCTTTCCGGTCGTCACGCTCTTTTCGGTCGCCTCTTTGTACTCGGTCGGGTAGTTTCGTGACTTTGGATGTTCGGAGTAGATCCGATCTTGCTTGACTTCCCTGGGATGGAGAAGGGTTGTGCTTTCTTCAATGGTAGGTATTAGATCTTCCACTGTGTGTTCGCTCGGTAAGTTGTTCCCTTATCCTTTCTGATTCACCTTTGACCGATATCGGACTTGCTAATTGACAACATCTTTTTTAGCAACTTCCCGTCCATAATAATAGCCCTTGATCGGGTAAAACCACCTTGACTCAACACCTTTATGTCATGAAATGCATGCGAGAATAAATGCAAAAAGATCATAAGAAAAATCGTTAGTGTCAGATAAACATGATAAGAAAAAGGCAAGCATGAAAGCAAGCAACCCTATTTATCCCGTCTAATGAACCTAGGTTGTCCGCATGGCTCTAAAAGGGGTGGGCATTCTAGTTCTCTACATGCAGTTTTGGTTCTAGGAGGTACTCGAACTGTCCTCGCTGTCCCCTTCTAAGGGTAGCAAGGCCCCCGGTCATCACCCATTATAGGCTCCTCTCAACCGAGTTCAATTCGAGGGGACCCTTTAGCTATATCTGCACGGAGAAACAATATTCTCACGAAGATATAGGGTATTCGAGCCCCGAAGGTACTTACTAGGCCTACACGGAGGAACAATATCCACACGAAAGCACTAGCGTTTTCCCCCCACTTAAACGAACGGGTTTAAATGCCAATTTTAAATGCGTTTAAAATAAACTCGCACTTATAAACAAATATCGATCGATTTGGTCACTTTAATTCGCAACTTCTAATATTAATTGAGCGGTAAAGTTTTTTTTTGGCTTGACTCTATTTTTTGCTTTTGAAAACAAAAATTTATCCCCAGCAGAGTCGCCATCTGTTGCGGCTAAAAAAAATACCGGTGTCACTTAGAAGAACCGGGTTTTGATTTCGAGAAACTTTAGTCGGATTTGTATAAAAAAATAAAGGAGTCGCCACCGGCCATTTAAAAATGGTAGACCGGACACCGAAATAAAACCAGAGATTTTTCTAAAAAATGGGTTCGGGAGTCGGTTACACGCGGGGAAGGATGAGCACCCCCGTCATGCCCTAAAATCGGTACCAAAACCATTACCGCTTAATTAATATTAAATTTTGCGAATTAAAGTGACGAATCGTATCGAAATTTGGTTATACGGGCGAGTGAATTTTAAAAGCCTTAATATTCGAGAGAGAACGTCCGAACCACCACCACTACGACTGGTACTGGCCTCGTTCGATCCCGAATAAAAAGGCATTCGCATTACATTCTTATATTCCAAATGCAATTTAACAAGCATATCAAGAATAAATAAACAATGTATGTAACAATACGAATAAGAACATCGTTGACACATAATACATCCACCATATATTATAACTAAACATTATTCGTTATATATATATATACATTAAAAATTCTAATAGGTAATTAGAGGAAAATATAATATATAAGGAAAATAAACTAATAGAAACCGGCAGTAATGGGGAGAGGGAATTGATGAATCTCAAAGCAATATTAAAGGTAATTATTCAATAAAAAAATGTAAACAATCGATAAAAAAAAGGTAAGTAAGAATATAAAACGGCATTAATGGGGGATTAATTTAAAAACGGATATTATATATACATATATATATATATTATACCATACATATACTATATATATTATATATTATTATACGTAAGTAATATTAGCCTTAATGTATATTATATATTTATATGTAAGGAAAGTAAAAAAAAAAAGCATTAAATGAATAAGGTGATAAAAAAGGAATTTACGGGTTAAAAAAAAAACCAACCTGATTAATGTTGAAAATCAGATTAAGGCTAGACACGTTTTTTAGGGATTTTCGTTTACCCTATTCAGATTATTTCTTCCTTTTTTCCTCTCTTTCAAGCCCGCGCCGTCAAACTTTTAGGCCACCGTCGGCGTCGTTCCGATGAGCCTTTCGGCCATGCAAGTTGCAACGCTGCCTGCGTGGCCTCCTCACCCTCCTCTATCTTTTGATCCAAGTGGATCTCGTCGGAGATGGCCGAAACGCTGCGAATGGAAGGCGAAAGTCCCGACGTTTCGAAGCCCTGGTTAGCTGCCGTCCGCCGTTAGATCGCCGCGATCTTTTGATATGGCGTTCGCCTCACCAGGATGAAGCCCTTCACCGTTGGGATCGTCGGAAAAACGCTCCAACCGCCGGCGAGTATCAAACCGAAAGGTAAAAAGTTTTTTTATTTTATATTCGAAATAAAAAAAACAAAAAGTCAGATCCAGACTTCTCTAAACTTTCTCTTGTATTGATATGTAAAAAAATGGTTACAATGCTTTCTCGGGGTTCTTTTTTTGATCGAATCTCTCTCGATGTTTTTTTTGCTCACTGGTTTCTCTACCTGGGTTTTTGCTATATCGATGCTCTCTTTTTTTATGATTGCTTTCTGATTTTTTTCTCTATGATCCCCCCTTTTGTGTTTTTTCGGTTCTCTCTATATAACCGAAAAAGTTTACATGCAATGCTTAAAACAATTTTCTCTTTCATCTCTGCTGTCTTGCTCTGATTTCTGGTTGCCCTTTTAGTGTATAATTTGTTTTCGTTTGCGTTTTTGGCATCTCTGATCCCTTTCTTTCTGTTCTGCTACATGATGAAACCGCCCCAAAATGATGTTAGCATAGGGGCGGCCGAGGATGCGCGGCGGGGCAGAGTGGCAGAGGCATGTAGTCGAGGAGTCACGGGTATGGCTACGCGCGCGTGGTGGGAGCCGGATCGTCTCAGGCGCGCGCGTGGAACACGAACGGGCGACGGGTATACTGCACGCGCAGATCTGGTCCGTTAGATCAGATCTGGATCTAACGGTGGGGGAGGCATGCGGCACGGATCAATACCCCATTAGGGTTTCCTTCAAATCTGATCTGGGCCGTTGATCTCGCCCAGATCGGACGGTTGGGGCTTGGCGGCGCGAGGGATAAGAGGGCCTCCCCTAGGGTTTTCTTTGAGATTCAATCTGGGCCGTCAGATCTTATCAGATCTAACGGCTGTGGATGAGGACGGCGGCTGCACCAACAAGGATAAGGGGTGTTAGGTTTAACAGATTAGGGTTTTTTTTTATTTGGGCCCGAATTGGGCCGTAATATATGTATAATATTTTTTTGGGCCCTTTCTTTTTTTATCATGTATTATGGACTTCAAATATTAAACTGTGGGCTTTTATTTAATTAATATATATATTGGGCTTTTATTTATTAGACTCAATTTCATTTCCAGATTTAATAATAATAATAATAATCAATAATACTAATAATAATACGCTGGTAACAAATATCATGGTGGAAATAGTTGATGATAATAATAAGTAAATAATACTAACAAATAATGATAATACTAATAGCTAAGCAATAATATACTAATAATAGTACAGTGATGATACTAATAAAACATGACATATATATACATATATATTTCTCTTTTTTTTAATTTTTTTTTAATTTTCTAATAGCTCGATAAGCCCAAGGTAAACACAAACTAAAGGGGGTTTAAGGTCCGGACAAAATTAGTGATTACACTAGAGATATGGACAATGGTAGTGTGCAATGTGGGCATAATCTTATGTCGCACAAAGTGATTCCATACCTTAGCCTCTGTCTTGAGGCGGCCTCTCTCTACTGACCTACTGTTGTTCAACATTGTTCCTTCAAAACAAATGTCCTTTAACACCTCGTGTTGTGTTTGTGCGTCCATAGTCATCAGGAATGTGGTGTGATGGTCCACATTTTGCTTCTGCCCATAGTACTTGTTGATTGCCGCAGCAGTGAACTTGATTTGCCCGCCTCACACATGGACAGTGGACTAAGTAGGGCTTGTGAGATGGGCATAGAATTCCTTTACTTGTTAGGTGCAGATTTCCTCAGGGTGGGCAGCGAATGACTTCCATTCATGCTTGCCAATGATGTCCATGATTGCTTGTTCAAACTGGTCCTCCCCCTCCTTAGGGTATTTGAACCCTAACTCTGGAAGGACGTTTCTATCTTTTAGTTTCTTCCACCATTCCTTTGTTGTGTCATCGACAAACTTAGTGATTTCCAGGACTAGGGTTTTTTTAGGGCAGTCGGAAGTTTCAGGGGCATTCTTGCAGCGAGCCATGGAGGTTTTGGTGAAAGTGGGGAGGAGTGAATATGTGAAGGGAAAGTGGTGAAGGCTTTTTGGTGTTTTGGGAGAAAATAGAAAAGATGAAAGGGAAGAAGAAAAGGTTGAGTGTTGAAGAAGATGTAGAAGGTGAAGGGACTGGTGATGATGAGAAAGTGTGGGGAGTTGAAAAAAGTGAGGGGAAACAGAAGAATTAAATGGGAGAGGGGAGTGATGGGGACGTGTGTTGGCTTTAAGGGAGAGAGAAAAAGGTGGTAGTTAATGTGATGGATGACGACTGAAGAGAGAATAAATAGGTTTTAGTGGCTAGGGTTTTACCACATTAATTGGGTGAATATTCTCTCTCTTGCTTTTTGTTTTTTCTCTCTTTTTTTTAATTCACCCTCCCTCACTTTTCGGATAAAACCTCTTCTCCTTCTCTTTTTTTTGGTACTCCCTAAAGTAGATAAAAACAAAACTCCATGTCCTTTGCCTTTTTGCTACCAACCCTGTAGACGACTATGCTCTCCTGATGTAGAGTGTCCATGAGTTCTATATTTTGTACACATTCCTGCTCATATTATTGTTGTTCTCAGGCTCATTTAGGCATATTTAGGTGCATTGCATGCATTATAATAATATCTTCTCTTCTACTATGCTTCTACTGAATATTTTATGTTTAGTTGAGAAAAGTTACTATTTTAGTTTAATTTATATTTTCAAGTGCTAGAGCTAGGAGAGGAGAGGAGAGAACAAGACATGACAGAAGGCTGGGACCAAAGGAGCTGTACTGAAGCAGCTCAAGATGCCGCCAAGGACGCTGCCGAAGCAGCATTGTCGCCAAGTGCTGCCCGGGCAGGAGTTACACCGACTTAGGCAAGATGGGTCACGATTTAAAGAGGGCAATTTCCTAAGCCTAACGAGCCTAGTCTTGTAATTTTCTGAAGCATAGCGGCTGGTAGAGCTGATCCAAGACCGATAAGTAGAAACACTTATCCTTACTTGCGGAAGAAGGCAATGTCCAAAGAGTACATATTTAAAGAATAAAGGAGGTTGTATTTAATGTAACTTACTTTTGGAACTCCTACCTCAAAGAGGACTCAAACTTAGGCCATGAGCCCTATATATACCCAATGTATGTAAGGGTATAGGGGCATGACGAGGGTGAGGGGATGCGAGCCTGAGCAGCCGCACAACAGAGATGTAGCTAGATAGGTTGGAGTGTTGGGGGTCACGGCCTAACTCTCCTAGGGTTTAGACGCGTGTATGTAAAGTAGTTTGAGGAAAACGGTCGTATAGTTTTGAGTTGTTTTTAATAAAATTCTGAGTTTGCTTAATCTATGTTCTTTGTTAGTTCAATTAGTCTACACCAGTCAGTTGAAGAGAAAATCCATTTGTCGGGCACGAAAGTGCAAGGCTCACGAAAGGGTTAAGCACGGTCATAACTTACAAAGGCGTGACTAACTTGGTTCCACACTAGTCCACAAGTTTCAGCGGCTAAAAGGGATCACCAATCGAGTTGACTAATTTGGTTCCACACTAGTCCACAAGTTAGCATCTCGAGCATCCTAACCTAGAAATAGGAGGGATCATTGTCGACTATCCTGCCGAACTTGGAATGTCTGCCAGACTTGCTGCCAAGACTTCTTTCCATTCCACCTGCCGAGACAGTACATTCCTGCAGTGGTAGTGATCTGTTGTGACTGAGTGACAGGGTCGTAGTTTGCCACCCGCCATCCCACCGAGGCAGCAAATCATGGAAGCACAAAACATACTCAGCTTATACAATGCAGTCCACAGGCTACCCAGCTTAAAAGGGATCCCCAACCGAGTTGACTAATTTGGTTCCACACTAGTCCACAAGTTAGCATCTCGAGCATCCTAACCTAGAAATAGGAGGGATCACTGTCGACTATCATGCCGGACTTGGAATGCCTGCCAGACTTGACGCCAAGACTTCTTTCTGTTCCACCTACTGAGACAATACACTTCTGCAGTGGCAGTGACCTGCTGCGGCCGCGTGACAGGGTCGTAGTTTGCCGCTCGCCATCCCGCCGAGGCAGCAAATCATGGCAGCGCAAAACATGCTCAACTTATACAATGCAGTCCATAGGCTACTAAACTACACTTGCCTTACCTAGCCTATCGCCCTAATCTCTCCCTGTCATCTCTCCCATCACTGTCTTTATCTTTACTTGTGTTTTTTATATTTCCACATCATAAGATTTAATTGCGCATTTACTAAATCTTTGTGCAAGAAACCATTCATAGGAGCTGCTCCAGTCCCTGTGGGAGACGATATCTTTTATACTATAACTTGATGAGAGTGTGCACTTGCGCTCATAAATGGAGAACACTTAAACGCTCTACAAGTTTTTGGCGTCGTTGCTGGGGATTGGCAACAGCAACTACGTTTGAATTTCTGCACTTCTATTTAGCTTTTGCACATTAAATCTCTTTTCATTATTTGCTTAAAAAAAGCCTCTTTGTTTTCTTGGTGTATGTCCCGCCAAGGCAACAAGGTTGGCAGCAACATCCACCTGATGAGGGGAAGGACATGCCCAGATGAATAGCCAAACAAAAAGGCCCTCAGGAAGTGGTTATGTTTGGGAAAAGCGCAGTCCGACATAGTCTAATTTTTATGGCAGTAAGGTTGGCAGCAACATCCACCTGATGAGGGGAAGGACATGCCCAGATGAATAGCCAAACAAAAAGGCCCTCAGGAAGTGGTTATGTTTGGGAAAAGCGCAGTCCGACATAGTCTTATTATTATTATTATTATTATTATTATTTTATGCATTAGGATTAGATTTAATTTTTATTTAATTCGTGTATTTAATTTATTTCAGGTTAGGAATGAAGGAAAGATTAAGAAAGATGAAAGAATGAAGGAGAAGCCCAACTAGCGGCCATGGTAGCCCAAGGCAGATAAGCATAACGGCTAGTGGCTTCATAACGGCTATATTTTTCCCCAACGAGCAGAACAAATATTAGTGTAACGGCTAGAATCATGTTATTCACACCGTAATAATTGTCGCCCGTTGACAACGTGCCCGCCAAGGCAGTGGAGAAACGGCTATATAAAGCCAACTATTCTCCCCTTGTTTATCACTTTGCTTTCTTCTCTATTCTGAACTCTTTCTGCAATCTTTGCTTCCAAGATTTTCTTTGTTTTCTTTCACGTTATTTCTTTTCTTTCTTTAGGAAACACAACCATCCCACAAACTATGGCCTCATCACAGCAAACCGACGCCACCTCTAAAACTTCATACAAAAGTTTCTTGAAACCTGCTGTCGAGGAGACCTACAACTACAACGAGTTCTACAGAGAAATGCAACTATGGGAGGAGATAGGCTTCCAATACACCCAATCTGATGGTGATTTTCAGTTGGAACCTTTCCTATTCGAAAGGATACACAATATGGGCTGGGACCAATTCACACGGCAACCAGAAGGAATCAACGACAACCATGTGCCAGAATTTTACGCCCACCGGTCAAACCCGGAGAGTCCTTTCATCTGCGTCAGGGGAGAAGGTGTCAAGTTCACTGCTGACATGATCAACCACTTTTACAGCATAGAGGTTAGCGACGACCCGCACGAAGAATAGGAATCATATCTGACAGGGGTTGACTACAACAAGATCAAAAAGGAACTTTGTAAGCCAAACACCAAATGGCTGACAGAAAAAAATAATGGGTCAGTCAACCGCAGAGACTTGCTGCCAGAGGCAGCCCTTTGGAGTTACTTTGTTCAGCGCCGCCTGATGCCCACCTCGCACGGATCGACAGTAAACAGGCCGCGACTCACCCTTATCTACAGCATAATGAAGGGGTGACAGATAAATATTGGCGAGGTAATAATAAAAGAAAATTTATGCCCACGCAGAAAAGCCAAATGCCAAAGGTCCCCTTTTCTTCCCTGCACTCATCACTGGCATGTGTGCCAATTTTAGCGTTGCACCCAAAAAACAAAATTCTTCCTGCCAAGGAAGGATGGACAAGAAGGATACACCAACAGATGATGCATAGCACAGAGCCAGACACACCTTCCACCGCCCAGCCACCATCTCAAGCGGCCACCACCTTAGCTGCAGCGGGCAGTACTGAAGCTGCCTTCATGTTCGGGGTGATCCCTTTACTGCGCGGCCTAATGGAAAACTGCCAGAGGATTGAACACAAACAGGTGATAGTCACCAAATATGTAGCGAACGTGCAAGAGGCCTATGTGGCCTACCTGCTGGACAAGTATCAGGACGTTGGCCTACAGTTGCCCGCCTTTCCAACGGAGTTAGCAGCTTCCAAGCCAATCCAGATCACTCCAAGAACAATTGTTTCTCCTACCACCGATGACAGCAAGGGGCCGCACTGCTGCCCCAAGAGAAGAACCTCTCTAACCCCTATCCAACCATACGACCTCTCTTCCTCATCAGAATCATAGAAGGAGGAAGAAACCACTGCTGCCTCCCCAGTAGCCAAACCAACCGCTGCCAAGGACACCGGCTACTCAGACATGGAGATTTTAGACTCCCTTGACGACGAACTGGCAGAGGCAGATAGAAAGATAAAGCAGCTAACAACATATCCCCAGGGTGGAGAAGTTGAAAGACAAACCAAGAAAGCCACCCCAGCCGCTGCATAGCTCGACGAAGAGCCCAGCAGAACGACCATCCGCTACGCGCCGCCTCGTCCTGCCCGCCTCCTCAGATTCTACCTCTGACACGGCAGCAACATAGGGGAACTCCCCCAGCTTATAGCACCATTTTTATTTCTTTTCTTTTTAATTTTTATGTTTTATTTTATTTCTCTTTTTATGTTTTATTTTTATGTTTTTAATTTTTGTTTTTATATTTTATGTTTTGTTTTTATTTTTTATTTTGTAGAGGCATTGAGGACAATGCCAACCTTGAGTTTGGGGGGGGGGAATTAGTCCTCTTTGTTTTAGGTTCATTTAGTAGCATTTAATTGCATATGTAAATTCTGCCCTCCAGCACTTAATGAAATAGAGATCTTTAGCTTTAAAACTTGTACCTATGATAGCTTAGCCGACTACTTATATTCGTACCATTCTAAAAAAAAATTTAAATCCAACTATGGGAAGAAGCATGAAAAACACTTAGAATTTTTTTCTTTCTGCCAATTATCTTTTCACTTGTCTGTTAAATGCTGAATTTTTGCTTGAGTATTGAGTTTAACAATGTCTGCCGTAATAAAAATTCCTTGATTGAATACAGGTTTGCCGCCACGACAGCACAACAAAAAAATGATGAAAAACCTAGAGGTTCCCGAAACAGGATCTAGGTAGAAAGATTAAATACCCTAGAGGTGCCCGAAACAGGCTTTAGGAAGGATCATGAGCAAGGACACTCCACTGCTATCAAAGTCCATAAATCTAAACCAAGTGATGGACAAATTAGCAAGAGTGAATGAAAGTCTTCACGAGATGACTCTATTCAAAGGGTTCGGAGTTTCGTAGAGTGCACCTATCCTAGCTTCAGACCCGGAGAATAGTTGTGATGAGCTGAAGCCCTTAAAGACATGATCAGAAAAAGAGAACAAAAGTGCTCGACTGTGTTGCCAAGGAAGCGACTCGTATCCTTCCTTGTAATTTAATTATTTTAGGTATTCTTTGTTAACTCTGTTATTTCAGCATATTTAGCATGAACTCAGACCTGCACACACTGCACTAGCATTAAGAAAATTAAATCTATTATTTCATGTCATTCCCAATCACTAACATTAAATAAGTGCCACGGCACGAAGGTAAGAAATCAAGTTAAAGGCTAATGTTTCTATTAATTTTGTGCTAAGGGCATATTTACTAGTTAGGTTTCATTGCTTGAGGACAAGCAATAATTTGAGTTTGGGGGTGTGTAGAGTGTCCATGAGTTCTATATTTTGTACACATTCCTACCCTTATTATTGTTGTTCTCAAGCTCATTTAGGCATATTTAGGTGCATTGCATGCATTATAACAATATCTTCTCTTCTACTATGCTTCTACTGAATATTTTATGTTTAGTTTAGAAAAGTTATTGTTTTAGTTTAGTTTATATTTTTTAGGTGCTAGAGCTAGGAGAGGAGAGGACATGACAGGACAAGACAGAAGGTTGGGACCAAAGAAGCTATACTAAAGCAGCTCAAGATGCCGCCAAGGACGCTGCCGAAGCAGCATTGCCGCCAAGTGCCGCCCGAGCAGGACTTACACCGACTTAGGCAAGATGGGTCGCGATTTAAAGAGGGCAATTTCCTAAGCCTAACGAGCCCAGTCTTGTAATTTTCTGAAGCCTATAGCAGCCGATAGAGCTGATCCAAGACCGATAAGTAGAAGCACTTATCCTTGCTTGCGGAAGATTGCAATGTCCAAAGAGTCCATATTTAAAGAATAAAGGAGGTTGTATTTAATGTAACTTACTTTTAGAAATCCTACCTCAAGAAGGACTCAAACTTAGGCCATGAGCCCTATATATACCTAGTATGTAAGGGTATAGGGGCATGACGAGGGTGAGGGGATGCGAGCCTGAGCAGCCGCACAACGAAGATGTAGCTAGATAGGTTAGAGTGTTGGGGGTCGCGGACCAACTCTCATAGGGTTTAGACGCGTGTATGTAAAGTAGTTTGAGGAAAACAGTTGTATAGTTTTGAGTTGTTTTTAATAAAATTCTGAGTTTGCTTAATCTATGTTCTTTGTTCTTTCAATTAGTCTACACCAGTCAGTTGAAGAGAAAATCCATTTGTCGGGAACAGAAGTGCAAGGCTCGTGAAAGGGTTAAGCACGGTCACAACTTACAAAGGTGTGACCAACTTGGTTCCACACTAGTCCACAAGTTTCAGCGGCTAAAAGAGATCACCAACCGAGTTGACTAATTTGGTTCCACATTAGTCTATAAGTTAGCATCTCGAGCATCCTAACCTAGAAATAGGAGGGATCACTATCAACTATCCTGTCGAACTTGGAATGCCTACCAGACTTGCCGCCAGGACTTCTTTCCGTTCAACCTGCCAAGACAGTACACTCCTACAGTGGCAGTGACCTGCTGCAACCGCGTGATAGGGTCATAGTTTGCCGTCCGACATCCCGCCGAGGCAGCAAATCATGGCAGCACAAAACATGCTCAGCTTATACAATGCAGTCCACGGGCTACTCAGCTTAAAAGGGATCACCAAACGAGTTGACTAATTTTGTTCCACACTAGTCAACAAGTTAGCATCTTGAGCATCCTAACTAGAAATAGAAGGGATCACTGTCGACTATCCTGTCGAACTTGGAATGCTTGTCAGACTTTTCGCCAGGACTTCTTTCTGTTCCACCTGCCGAGACAGTACACCCCTGCAGTGGCAGTGACCTGCTGCGGCCGCATGACAGGGTCGTAGTTTGCCACCCGCCATCCCGCCGAGGCAACAAATCATGGCAGCACAAAACATGCTCAGCTTATACAATGCAGTCCACAGGCTACTAAGCTACACTTGCCTTACCCATCCTATCTCCCTAATCTCTCCCTATCATCTCTCTCATCACTATCTTTATCTTTACTTGTGTTTTTTATATTTCCACATCATGAGATTTAATTGCGCATTTACTAAATCTTTGTGCAGGAAACCATTCATAGGAGCTGCTCCAGTCCCCGTGGGAGATGATATCTTTTATACTATAACTTGACGAGAGTGTGCGCTTGCGCTCATAAATGGAGAACACTTAAACGCTCTACACCCGCCTCTGTACCTGACAAGGTACTATGAAAGAGAAAGCTTGTACGAAGGTCACGTGAAAAGATAACAAAATAAAGACAAAGATAACAAAAACTAAACTAAAAAGAAAAGCATTATTTATGAACGTGCTATAGCATAAAGGATAAGGTTTAGAGAAGCAAACTCTCAAGGATCGTGTAGATCCAAGTGTGACTTGTCTCTGAGGATAGGGCCTCCATTGTACACCTTCAGGTGTTGGCCATTGACTTTGAAGACTTCACCATCGTCCAACTTCTTGATATCAACCGCGCCATGAGGGTACACATTGTGTATGATGAATGGTCCTAACCACCTTGATATCAGCTTTCCATGGAAAAGCTTTAGCCTAGAGTTGTAGAGAAGCACTTGTTGACCTTCTGAGAAATGCCTTGGCAAAATATGTTTGTCATGCCACTTCTTGGTTTTCTCTTTGTAAATGCGGGCATTCTCATATGCTTGGACTCGAAATTCTTCCAGCTCATTAAGCTCTAGCAACCTTCTTTCTCCAGCTAGTTGGGCATCCATGTTGAGTTTCTTGATTTCCCAATAAGCCTTGTGCTCAAGCTCAACGGGTAGATGGAACTCCTTGCCAAATACGAGCTTGAAGGGTGACATGCCCAAAGGCGTCTTGAAGGTTGTTCTATATGCCCATAGTGCTTCATCCAACTTGGGGGACCAGTCTTTTCTTCTAGGGTTGACCACCTTCTCCAAGATTTGGGGATTTTGTTTGTCTCCTCTAAATAGGTGGTGACACGTGTCACCACCTGATTGGAGGAGGAAAATAATTTATTAATCAAATATAAATAATTAAATTCCTTCAATAAGGTGTTGACACGTGCCACCACCTAATTAATTTATTTTATTAGTTTAAAATTAGGACTAAATTGAAAGAATGTGTAAATAATAAGGACCAAATGTGTGATTATACCTTTAATTTTTTAACTGCCACGTCACCTTCTGTTAGCCCATTAACGGCTAGTGGTCACATTGATCCAATTTCAATAGTTTGGGTGGTCAATTGAGTCGATTTTTTTAATGTGGTCATTTTAATACGTTAACCAAAGTATGGTGGTCAACGGTATAGTTTACCCTAATAAATAACATGAAAGAGTTTACCTCGGCGTTGTCCAAGTGCTGCACCGACGGCGTAGTCACTTGCATTACACATTAGCTCAAATGGCTCGTTCCAATCAGGTGGAATGACCACGGGTGCTGAGATAAGCTTCTCCTTCAGTTCTTGAAACGCGCTATGGCAATCTTTGTCAAACACAAATGGTTGATTTTACTGTAGCAAATTGCATAGCAGCTTTGAGATATTCGAAAAGTCCTTGATGAATCTCTAATAGAAGCCAGCATGCCCTAGGAAGCTTCTTACCCCCTTGACAGTTGTGGGGGGGGGGGAGGTAGTTTTCAATGACCTCAACCTTTACTTTGTCAACTTCTATCCCTTGCTTCAAGATCTTGTGGCCTAATATTGTTCCTTCCGTTACCATGAAATGGCATTTTTCCCAATTGAGCACCAAGTCAGCTTCCCCACACCTCTTTAGAACCTTGGCGAGATTTCCCAAGCATGTGTCAAAGTCATCTCCGGAGACCGAGAAGTCATCCATGAAAATTTCTAAAAAATCTTCGACCATGTTTGAAAAAATAGCCAGCATACATCTTTGAAAAGTTGTTGGGGCATTGCAGAGACCAAAGGGCATTCTACGGAAAGCGTAAGTTCCATAAGGGCATGTGAAAGTCGTCTTCTCTTGGTCTTCGGGTGCTATAGCAATCTGATTGTACCCAGAATACCCATCGAGGAAGCAGTAGAATGCCTTGCCTGATAGTCTATCTAACATCTGATCAATGAATGGGAGGGGAAATGGTCCTTCTTGGTTGCCTTGTTGAGCTTCCTATAGTTCATGCAAATCCTCCACCTCGTGACGGTTCTAGTAGGCAATAGCTTATTCTCCTCGTTGTTTACCACGGTCACGCCTCCTTTCTTTGGTACACATTGCACCGGGCTGACCTGTGAGCTATCGGATATCGGGTAGATTATTCCAGCATCAAGCCACTTAATTATTTCTTTCATCACCACATTCTTCATGATTGGGTTTAATCTTCTCTGGGGCTCAACAGAATTGCTATGACAATCATCAAGCAAAATTTTGTGCATACAAATAGCAGGGCTTACACCCTTCAAATCAGCCATAGTCCACCCTAGCGCATTTTTATGTTGTAACAACATATTTACTAAACTAGTTTCTTGCTTAGGTGTGAGACTAGATGATATTATCACAGGCAAAGTTTCATTGCTCCTTAAGTAAACATATTTAAGATGTGATGGAAAAGGTTTCAGTTCTAGAGTAGGTACATGCTCAAGGGAAGGCTTAGGAGGTACAAATTCTGAAAAATCAAGAGGTTCAAAGTGCGTACCTGGTTTAGCTTCGAGTCGACTAGACTGCTCCAGTTCCCTTGAGAGTTCTTCTAGATCTGAATCATCATCTTTGTAGAGTGCTTCAAACTCTTCTATTTGCATCTCATTGCTACAGCAAAACTCATCAGTCACATTCTGTGCTGTAGCATCTATATATTGGCATACTCCCAGATTGTCTGCATACTTGAGGGTGTCATGAATATTGATCGTGACCGTTTGATCAACCACTCGCATCTTGAATTCACCCTTCTCACAATCGATTAAAGCTCGCCCGGTGGCTAAAAATGGCCTACCCAAGATAATGGGTGTGTTGTTGTCAGCTTCACAGTCGAGGATTAAGAAGTCAACTAGAAAGATAAACCGGTCCACTTTTACCATGACATCTTCAATTCTTCCTTCTGGGCGAACATGAGAGTGATCTGCTAGCTGTAGCACAACCTTGGTGGGTTGTGCCTCTTGTATTCCCAGTTTCAGAAAAATCGACTTAGGCATCAAGTTAACACTTGATCCCAAATCACAAAGTGCTCTTCCAACAAACTTATCGCTAATAGAGCATGGAATAGCAAAGCTACCTAGGTCTTTCCTCTTAGGTGGCAGCTTACTCCACATAGAATAGCATTCTTTTGCTATAGCGACAGTTTCTTGCTTCTCGACCTTCCTCTTTTTTGAAACTATATCCTTAAGGAACTTGGCATATGTTGGCACCTGATCAATGGCCTCCAGAAATGGGACATTGATATGTAATTTGTCCAGGATATCTATGAATTTCTTGAATTGAAGATCTTCTTTATGCTTCTTGAGTCATTAAGGAAAATGAGGTGGGGGTCTAACTTAATTTATCTGGAATTGTGGAGTTGCATCTTTTGTTGTAGCAAAAGCAGGCTCCTCCTCTGGTGTTTCTTTTGCTATGACTTCCTCACCCTTCTCTTCAACTGGAAGTTCTTGTGAGTTATCTTCTTCGTGAGGCAAGTTTGGCTGAGAGTCTTCCTTCTCTTTTCCCCCAAACTTGTCTTCTTTGTTAATTTCCTTTCCACTTCTTAATGTAAGTGTGCTACATTGCTCCTTGCTATGGTGCTTAGTGGCTTCAGTATCACTAGGCAGACTTCCTTGTGGTCGCCCATACAAGGTTTGAGCTATCTGACCAACTTGTGTTTCTAAGGCTCTAAGAGAAGAACTATGGCTTTGCAATAAGGCTCATTGATTCTTAATGTTTGCTACATGATCTTGTAGCAAAACTTTCGTGGTTCCCATAAAATCTTTTGTCATAGCCATAAATTCTTTGATTGTAGTCTCCAGCGAACTGTTTAGAAGATGGTTTTTCGATCAGATTTTGTTGTGGCGCTGGCTGAGCAGAACTGTTGTGCCCTTGATTACCCCAACAAAAATTTGGATGCTGACGCTATCCTGGGTTGTAGGTATTAGAGTATGGGTTGTTGTTGCGATTATAATTCCCCACATAGTTGGCTAACTATTGATTGTCAAGGCATTCACTCAAGTGGTGATTGCCATCGCATCTGAGACATGAGGCTGCGGACTTCACTTCCTTGACTTCGATGGGACGTTGGAGGTTCTTTAGCATATTGGTGATAGCAGCTAACTGGGTGGCTACCGAGTTATCAGCTTCACTTTCTTAAACTACTTGGGTTCTCCTCCCTGTTCCAAGCCTTGTGGTCGAAAACTGGTAGTCATTGTTGGCTACCCTATAAAGAATGTCGAATGCTTCCTCCGGTGATTTGTCTAACAAGGTTCCATTTGCTGAAGCATCTAACATCATCCTTGTAGGAGCATTTACTCCATTATAGAACATAACCACTTGGGTCCAATCATGAAAACCATGATTTGTGCACTTCCTTAATAATCCCTTAAATCGATCCCAACACTCGTACATGGATTCGTCATCAGCTTGACGAAAAGAGACAATATCATTTCTCAACTGAGTGTTTCTATTGGGTGGATTATACCGTAGCAGAAAACTTTCGCATAAATGTGTCCAAGTCTCCATTGATCCAGCTGGCACTCCACTTAGCCATGCTCTAGCACAATCTCGTAAAGAATATGGAAACAGTTTAAGCTTTAGCACATCCTCGTGCACTCCTTGTTGTCTAAACGAGTCACAAACTTCCAAGAAAGCACAGATATGTTGTCTTGCATCTTCTTAAGGCATACCTCCAAATTGACCAATAGTGTTCAACATGTTGAACATGACAGGTTTAAGCTCGAACTGGGCTGCCTGAATTTCTGGAGCTACTATTCCGGGATAGAGATCATCCAAGATAGGAGTCAAATGATCTATAATTGCTCGAGGTCGAGCCGCTTCTCCCTGGCCATTTTTCCATAGCATCTCCGTTACCTGGAGGTTGTGGTATTTCTCTGTTCATGTTTCTAGTTTCTTCTCTTCGAACACGTCTCCTAAGTCTCAAGAAATGCTCAATTTCAGAAATAGGTGATTGCAGGGGTCCTCTAGGTTGTCTTCTGGTCATGCACTAGCATGACGCCTAAAAAGAAAAATGAAAAATCCTAGATAAATATGTACAAAAACAAAAAGAACAAGTGATATAAACAAAAAAAAACCGTAAACAACCAATTGCCAATCCCCAGCAGCGACGCCAAAAACTTGTTTGCGTGTGCAGTGTACTATAAATGATACGCAAATATGGTGCAAGTATACACGTCGAACAAGTAATAAAGTGAGTGAGTGAGTATCGTCTCTACAGGGATTTGAGGTATTCACGATTTGCTGTAAAAATATTGATTGAACTTTTTGCAGATGACAATGCTATAGTAAAAGAAATGGTGTAAAATAATGTTGTGGCAAAACAGTGCAAAGAAAGATGAGATAGCAATATGATGAACATGTCCCCTTTCGTATGCGAAACTCACTACGGAATGATTGGCTGGGAATGATGGACAACCTAAACTAAGCTTCTTAACGATACCAAGGCTCTTCAGCTATCTTCTATGCTAGGCGGGATTTGCTAAAAGTGTTCCTAAACTATCTCTAGCCACGAAACTGGGAGTTAGAAATGCTATAGCCATACCTCTCGGCGTAAACTCTTAGCACTCCCTACCCTTCACGAACTATCCTTTTAGCCCTTGAAACCTATTATTTATCTCTAAGGTAGGTTAGAGTCTACCTCTCAACAGCCACTCTATTGCTTATGGGGGTTCTAAGGCTAGCTCTCTCGATTACTAACCTCAACAAACACTTAAAGAACGACCAACCCTCGAGGGCTCTTACAGCTTTAAGGAGATAAAACGCATAAGCAAAGCATAGAACATGATAAACATTGAAAAAGCTATAGCATGCATTAAAAAGTACTTAAAATAAAATCATCCATCAAACCCAAGCCACCTAAAATAGTTCGTGGCTGGGAAATATCATCCAACGTATCATTGTGATAACATCACCAAAGATAAAGATATGAAAAGGAAATGCTAAAACGATAGAAAGAAAGGTGAACTCCCTTTCCGCCATGGACTGCCTGACTGTCTTAGGCCCACCGCCTCTCTCGAGGCCGGCGAGGCCACTCCATGGAGCTTCAACGATGGAGGACACCAAGTAGAGCAGATGAATATGAGCGCTTCTCTCTCCTTGCAACTTTCTCTCTCTTTGCTCTCTTCTGCCTCCTCTCGCGTATGTATGTGTGTTCTCCTTCTCCAAGCTTCTATCCCTCTTTATATAGTAGACGCTCTAGGGTTTTTGTACCCTAAAGATTCCTTAAAATCCCAAGGAATATCCACTGACAAGCTCTGCCACGAGGGGACAATAAGCACAGTCTGAAGGTGGGTACCGGCTACTGCACATGTCAGGTTGTTCTTTTCTGCATTTTCACATGCTTCTCACGTGTTGGCCAATATCCACTTCCATTATGCTATAGCAATTCCCGGTGCCAGCTTTCTCTCGCTAGACTCCTTTCCTGCACATCATCAAACCCAAAACCAACCTTCCGAGCAGTACCCCTCAACATGGACTAATAACCAGTAAAAGTAAAGATGCACCTAGAAGAAGAAAATGCAGCCTAAATGCAGTCTAAATGCTATGGTATGGGCTCAAGAACATGCAAATGTTATAGCAAAAAGGTATGAAAACAAGGATATTCATGCAGTTATCAACTACATCAAAGTGTTTGGTTTGTTGAAAATTGTGATATATATTATTGACACTATATTCAATTTTAAATGTACTATATTTTATTTTATAAATAAATAAAATGAAATAAAAAGTTTGCACAACTAAAATTTGTTCAAATTTTCAAATATTGTTTTTAAGGAGATTTGACAAACTCATAACCATAAACTTTAAATAAAAAATAACGTTTAAGTTATTGAATAATTGATGATTTTTATGACATCCAAAATAAGCAAAGAACTAGCCATTGAAGCTAATAATAAATAAAATATATCCTTATAAATAAAGATAAATAAACATAAAATTTAAATACATTGATATTTATTTACATCATCGTAAATAAGCTATTAATGCTTATTTACACTGTTGTAAATAAGTATTGGTAATTTTTATACCTATTTATGTTTGTTAAAATAGTTGTATTATTTTAAAATTTTTATTCTATTTTTAATTGAAAAATTTATATATGAGCTATGTTAGATAAATCTCTTGTTCTATTTATATTGGCTCAGTTAATGATATTTTTCTAGATTCGCCACTGTCGATACTATTTTAGAATTGAAATTTAGTTTAAGATTCAATTATACCACTGAACCATTAAAATCTATAACATGAACGAACATTAACGATATGTGTGCGATGATGTGAAGGGATTTTAACAGTGCAGTGGTCTAATTAATAAAAATCATTTACTTCATTAATCTTTTTGCCAAGTGAATCTTCACTCGGTGAAAACTGTTTTTTATTTGATTTTCAATAAATATGAATAAAGATTAACTTGGTAAAAAGATAACATAGAGAATAAATTAATGCAATAGGTCACTTTTTATTGATTGTGACTAAAATAATATGGTGAAGAGGGCGCATGATATAATTATCCAGCTTATAACAGATACGGCAACTGTAGGCGATGGGTACATACGGACCATGTTTCCTTCGATTGAATCTGTAGTCTCTTAGTCAGGGTGCGGTACCGATGGGCTTCGGAGCCCACTGAGAACGATGGTTGTGTGAACTTTCTGACACCATGTTCCACATTTTTTCTTTTTTTTTCTTTTAAAAAAGTTTCCCTTGTTCTCTCCAAAAGCTCTCTCTCTCCCCTCTCTAAAAAATCTAAGGTTTGCTTCAGCTTTGGGGTGGCGTCACGACTTGGTTTAAGCAGTCGACACCCCCATCTGGTTTCCTTCTTCTTTTCTTTCTCTCCCCTTTCCTTTTTTGTCTTGCTTTCTTGTTTCCTCTTGGTTCTTGGGGTGTTTCGGTTCACCCCTCAGTCATTTTTTTGTGGAGGATCCTCCACCTAATGTTCTTAGCTTGTTCGAGCCTTCTTGAGTAAGGAGTTCTTCTAGATTACAAACGAGTTAGGTCTCTCTGTCTTTCGGTGTCTTTTCTGTTGGTGGTTTTGAGCTTATCATTTTTCATTCTCGGCTTGGTTGGCGGTGGCCGTTCCGGCTCCGTCCCTTTCTCCTCTCCCTAAATCTTCGTGAAGTTCATGATTTGAACACGTTGTTGATGTCGGTTCTCGTTGCATTTCATACATCGTCTCATGCTTCTGTGACAACAGAAATGTTCATGTAGCTTGAAGAATGTTTGTTGGTTTTGGTTTTCCCTCGGACCCTCTCGTTGGTTCTTCTTTCTCCCGCCGCTCCGGGTGGTTGTGCTGTTTCTTTGTGTCTATGTCCGTGTCTTTGCTCTTGCGTTGTTGTGCTCATGTATTTATGTTATGTATTTTTTCTGATTTTGTTTTGTTTTGTGTTTATGTTTTGGCGTTTCTTCTCTTCACCCCTTGTTTTTCTGTCGTTGTTTGTCTCTACCTTGTCTTTTTATATTCTGTTGTTTTATTTTTTAATAAGTTGTGGGTTTCGGCAAATTCTAAAAACATGCATCTTAAAAAAAGGCTAAAGAGAGACCCAATTCTTATAACCGTTGGATGAAGCCGATTTTTCTATATCCCTTAGATGGAAAAGAAAAAATAAAAGGGGAATGGGTGAACCGGTTAACATAGGGTAAAAGTAAATTAAAAAAAGCTTTAGTCACTTCCAAAACTCTTCGAAACTCACTTCCAGACCTAGAGTTTTGAAATCTTTCTCTTGCAGCAGCGTCACGACTTGTTGAAGTTTGGTTTTGGTGATTCTGAAATGTTGAGTGTGTAAAAGTTCTATAATTTACCCCCTATTTAACCCATATTTCTGCTGCATTCAAGCATAATTCATTGCATTTAGGTTAAATTTCAGTTATACATCACAAATATATTAAATGGCACAGTTTCTACTGAAATTGGTTGCTTTTGCAGGTAGCTGTTGTAGCAGATGGAGGACAGTGGAGAAGCAGACGCTGGGCAGTGAAGAAGCAGAGCTGGAACTGGATGTGCAGACGAGGAGGACGATGCTGCCATGGCCGCTGCCGTGGCAGCCAAGGACGACAGCAGTGGTGAAGAGAAGAAGCAAAGTGGGCCTCGACAGAAAGAGAAAATTAAGCTGGTCTATCCTGGAGCACCCTTATATTTTTCCAAGCCCTAGATCAGAATGAAGGCCAAGCCCAAAGTTCAAGGAAGAAACTCCAAGCAAGAAGGAAGGACGAATTAAAGACATATGCTCTGAAGATTTAGTCTTTAAATAGAGTTCTACTTTAGTTTAAACTTGTATTCTTGCCATATTAGAAAACTTGAACCTAAGGCCTATATAAAAGCATGTAATTCGACCTAGGGAAGGAGATCTTAATCTTTAGCCTTCTTCCCAAAACCCTAGCCGTTTTCCCCTTCTCATCATGTTCTAAACTTCCCCTAGGGCTACGGGTTGATTTGTTAAGTAGTTGTAAGGATTGCATTTGTTTTAGGAATTTTTCTGTTCAATAAAATAGACATCAAGTTTGCTTATTCTGGTTTTCAACATCTTGCAAGAGTATCGGGAGAGCATTGTGAGATTATCTATTTACTTAATATCGGGAGAGTTAAGTATAAGAAAGGAATAAGTACGGGTTCTCCAGTTTATGTTTAAACTATCTCAGACCTAGGGATAGGACGAGGTTAAGTGGCTAAGGAAGAATTCAACAACATCGGTGTTCATCCTTCGATTCACGCCGGGAGGTATCATCAAAGACGTGTTCATCGACAGACTTGGACCTAGGGATAGACCAAGGCATAGCAGGGATTCTTGCCAAGCTTGAAGTACAGAGTTGTGTGATCGCTGCCGCGACTAACAACAGACCGCTGCCGCGATAGGCGCAACGACAGAACAGATATTCCTAGACTTTGCAACACCTACACTACTGAGCAATTCAATACCGGCCCATTCTCTCTATCCTGAATCCTTTACTCTTTTATTATCAGTATTCTTTATTATCTCGTGACAAACATTTAAACTATTTCTTTTTCCTCTCGTGCAGTATTTCTAGGTTGAAGCTATTAACCCAGTCCCTGTGGAGACGATATACGATACTTACGTATCACTTTACTACTTGTGTCGTGTACACTTGCACTACATTGCGATAGACACTTTTACACGCAACAAGTTTTTGGCGCCGCTGCCGGGGACTGGCAACATATCTTTACCCTATCTTTTACTGCACTTCTTTTATTTTTCTGTTATTACTTGGATTGTTCAACCTATACCTTTCACAAGGTCTTTTGTTTGCGTATGCGCAGATCTCAACGAGGAAAAGAACCTGAGCACCAGTTAGATCCTGAAATCGAACGAACGTGCAATCTCAGGAAAAGAGTTTGTCTCCTCGTTGAAAGAAACGAATACCTGGAGGAACAATTAGAAGCAATGGTGAACGAAAGGCGTTAAGAAAGAAGGAACAACCAAGGGAATCCCTAGGATGCTGAAAATCCTGCCGGAGATGGAGTGAACGATCCACCTGCCAATCCTCCTATCGCTGCCGCACGCCGGTCATGCCGAGACTACATGCTCAATGATCATGTAGAACTAGAAACAACCCTGCCAAACGTAGACGTTGACAATTTTGAGCTGAAACCTGTTATGTTCAGCATGATTAACAATGTTGGCCAATTTAGTGGTGCTACTACAGAGGATGCTAGGAAGCATCTAAAAACATTCCAGGAAATTTGTGGTTCGTTTAGACTACCAGGAGTTAATCCGGAGATACTGAGTCTTCGGTTATTTCCTCATTCATTGAGGGACAGGGCGAAAACTTGGTGGAATAAACTAACGCCAGGTTCAATACGAACTTGGGCAGATTTAACTTGTGAATTTTTGTCTCGTTTTAATCCTTCACACTTATCTGAGCGATTACGTAACGAAATTGCTACTTTTCAACAAGAAGATGACGAGCCAATGCACGAGGCCTGGGACAGATTTACCACTCTTCTAAGGGACTGCCCGATGCATGGATTTCCCGTTTGGAACCAGGTAATCAAATTTTATAATGCTGCCAACTTACAGACTCGTATGAGAATTGATTCAGTAGCGAATGGATTGCTGTTGGACAAAGATCCAGAAGATGCAATGGTAGTATTGAAAAATCTGGCGAAGAATGAGGAATAGTTTCCTACAGCAAGAAGAGTGGGTAAACGAGTTCTAGCTGTAAAAGAATATGAGGCCGATAGTTCTCTAAAATCACAGGTGGCATATCTCACTAAGGCAATGAAAAAGCTTTTGAAAGAAGATTCACAGCATGCCTACTCTGCTTAAGAGGTATGCGAGACTTGCGATGGTAACCACAGTTCGGAAGATTGTCCGCTACAGTTAGAAGAAGGGATGTATGTTGGGAACTACAATAAATAGAACTACAACTCCAACAACTACAATCCCAACTGGAGAAAGGATCCCAAGTTCTCTTGGAGTAACCCTAATAATGCCTTGAATCCTCAAGCATATAACACTCAGAATCAGGGGGGACCTAGGTTACTGACTCGGCAGCAACCGCAGCAGCAACAGCCACCAGCTGCCACGACTAGTATACTGGAACAAACCTTGGCTACGGTTATGTCTCAAACAGGAACTTATATTGAGAACATGAATCACTTCGTCAAGAAGACAGAAACATTCATGGATAAAACAGAGATGCGGATGACCAACCATGAAGCTACTCTGAAATCATTGGAGACACAGATGGGTCAGATTTCCCAGCATATTAAACCGAGGCAGAATGGAGGATTTCCTAGCGATACTGAAAACGCTAGACAACCCACACATGAGAAGTGTAAAGCCATCACTACTAGGAGTGGGAAGAAATTACCAGGGCCAGAGAAGGAAGCTGAATCAGTTAAGGAACCAGCCTTGGAGTCGACTCCCAAGAACGCTGCCCCGGCAGACGACAAACAGCCTGTTGTCGATGAACCTGTCACGACAGCAGAAGGGACAGAGGAGAAAGATGAAGAACCTAAACCTTCTCAGATCCGAATGCTGTGGGAAGGACGTATTGCTGATTATCGTCCTCTACCTCCTTTTCCTCAGCGGTTACAGAAATTGAAACATGAATCACAGCTTAAGAAGATCTATGATATTTTTAAGCAGGTCCATATCAATATTCCGCTGTTACATGCTATAAAGGAGATGTCTGGTTATGCCAAATTTCTCAAGGATGCTATGTCGAAGAAATCCAGACTTGGGGAATTTGAAACGGTTAAAATGACAGAGGGATGCATGAGTATTCTGCACAAGCATCCACCCTAGAAGAAGAAGGATGCTGGGAGCTTCATCATACCATGCATAATCGGAGATAAATTTATGGGTAAGACACTTTGTGATCTTGGTGCTAGCATAAATTTAATGCCCAAATCTATTTTTCAGAAATTAGGTATTGGAAAAGCTCGACCCACAACAGTAGTATTGTAGTTGGCAGACCGCTCTTACGTTCATCCATAAGGAAAAATTGAAGATATTCTGGTAAGAGTGGATAAATTTATTTTTCCTGCTGACTTTCTTGTCTTAGATTGTGAAGCAGATGAAAATGCACCAATCATCCTGGGGCGACCCTTCTTAGCGGCAGGAAGATCACTGATTGATGTGGAAAAAGGAGAACTCACTATGAGAGTGAACGATCAAGAGATCAAGCTGAATGTTCTCCAGGCAATAAAACATGTTGATGCAGAAGAAGAATGCAAGGCTATCACTAAAGTTACCCTTGACCAACCCTGCATCAGGTCGGGCTGCCACGATATCAAAATTGGCCATTGCCCCAGCAGCCATTTAGAAGACCGTCACGACAGCACCGACGACAGCAACTCCTCAGAATCTGATACATCTGATACTAAAGATCAAGAGGAGGTAAATTGGATAGGCAATCGTCCAGGTAAGTTATTCGAGCCCTCAAACTATACCTCGGATGACCATATAGTCCAAAAGCCATCAACTGTAGAGCCCCTGTTCTAGATCTTAAGCCCCTGCCAGGGCAGCTAAAATACGTTTTCCTTGGTTTAAATGATACATTGCCCGTAATCATCTCTTCCAAGTTGATGCAGGAACAAGAACATCGGCTAATAGGGATGCTGTAGCAGCATAAAAGGCTATTGGATGGACGATAGCTGATATCCAAGGCATCAGTCCGACACTATGCATGCATAAAATCCTCTTAGAGGATGATCATAAGCCGACCATTGATGCACAGAGACGTCTAAACAATGCTATACGAGTGGTGGTTCGTAAGGAGATCATAAAATGGCTAGATGCTGGAATAATCTATGCCATCTCAGATAGCAAGTGGGTGAGCCCGGTGTAGTGCGTTCCTAAGAAAGGAGGAATAACCGTGGTAACCAACGAAGAAAACGAGCTAATCCCAACCAGGACTGTGACCGGTTGGAGGGTTTGTATGGACTACCGGAAGCTTAACAAAGCTACCCGGAAGGACCACTTTCCTCTGCCTTTTATTGATCAAATGCTTGATAGATTAGCGGGAAAGTCTTACTATTGTTTTCTTGATGGTTACTCAGGTTATAATCAAATAGCCATCGCACTGGAAGATCAAGAAAAGACGACGTTCACATGCCCATACGGTACTTATGCTTTTCGGATGATGCCATTTAGACTTTGTAATGCACCAGCGACCTTACAAAGGTGCATGATGGCAATATTCTCTGATATAGTGGAGGATTTCCTGGAGATATTCATGGATGATTTTTCTGTCTTTGGAGACAATTTTGAAAGCTGCCTAGGCAACCTACAGAAAGTGCTCGAAAGATGTGAGAAAGCAAACTTGGTATTGAACTGGGAGAAATGTCACTTCATGGTGGATGAAGGGATAGTCCTAGACCATAAAATAAGCTGTCGCGGCATAGAAGTCGACAGAGCTAAAATCGAGGTAATCGAAAAGCTGCCACCACCCACCACAGTCAAGGGAATCAGAAGTTTCTTAGGGCATGCGGGTTTTTATCAGAGGTTTATCGTGAACTTTTCGAAGATCACCAAACCCTTATGCCATCTTCTGGAGCAGAACCGTCCCTTCGACTTCAACACTGAATGTACTGAGGCATTAAAGGTTCTGAAAGAAAAGCTAGTGACAGCCCCAATAGTACAGCCACTAGATTGGAAACTGCCATTTGAGATTATGTGTGATGCTAGTGACTATGATGTCGGGGCAGCACTTGGGCAGAGGGAAGACAAGCTCTTTCATGTCATATACTATGCTAGCAAAACACTGAATGACGCCCAAGTAAATTACACCACAACAGAGAAGGAACTGTTAGTTGTGGTGTTCTCTACTGACAAGTTCCGTTCATATATACTTGGAACGAAGTTCATTGTCCACACAGACCACTCTGCATTGAAGTATCTGTTCACCAAAAAGGATGCAAAGCCTAGACTGATACGTTGGATTCTGCTACTGCAAGAATTCGACCTTGAGATCAAGGACAAAAAGGGGACAAAAAATCAAGTTGTAGATCACTTGTCAAGACTAGAGAAGGGAAAGAGTCTCCCCACAGACGAGACACAAATACTGGAGACCTTCCCTGACGAGCAGTTGTTCGCTGCCACAAGCACTGCCGTGACAACCATGGCGGCAGGTAAGTTTTCTTAATTCCCTTGGTATGCTGATTTCGTTAATTATTTAGTTAGCGGAATAACTACTCCTGACCTTAATTATCAAGCTAGGGAGAGGTTCCAAAATGATGTTAAGCATTATTATTGGGACGAACCTCTTCTTTTCAAATATTGTGCATATCAGGTTATTAGGAGATGTGTACCACAGGATGAACAGGAAGCTATACTACATCACTGTCATGCTTCCCAGTATGGAGGACACTTAGGAGGTAACAAAACTGCTGCCAAGGTTTTGCAGTCAGGATTTTATTGGCCGTCATTGTTCAAGGATGCTCAAACATTCTACAAAAACCATGACAAGTGTCAACGGACTGGAAACATCTCAAGGAGACATGAGATGCCACTACAAAACATTCTGGAAGTTGAGATCTTCGATGTTTGGGGGATTGATTTTATGGGACCATTCCAACCTTCATGTGGGAACTTATATATCCTCCTGGCAGTGGACTATGTGTCCAAATGGGTTGAAGCGATCGCTACTCAGAAAAACGATGCCAAGACGGTTCAGAGGTTTTTACATAAAAACATATTTTCCAGATTTGACATCCCCAAGGCGATCATCAGTGATGAAGGGAGGCATTTCGACAATAGGGTTATAGCTGCTGCCTTGAAAAAGTATGGTGTCAAACATCGGATCGCAACATCATACCACCCTTAGACCAATGGACAGGCTGAAATATCCAACAGAGAGGTTAAGAATATCCTTGAAAAGATGGTTAAGCCAACTCGGAAGGACTGGTCTCTACACCTCAATGATGCATTACGGGCCTACAGAACATCATTCAAAACTCCATTGGGAATGTCACCCTATCGGCTGATTTATGGGAAAACATGTCATTTACCTATTGAGATTGAGCACAGAGCATACTGGGCCATCAAGGCAGTGAATATGGACTTGGAAAAAGCAGGACAGAAAAGGCTACTTGATCTGAATGAGATTGAAGAAATTCAAACAATGGCCTATGACAACGCAAGAATCTACAAAGACAGGACCAAGAAGTGGCATGACAAGAAGTTGCTGCCACGAAAGTTCTGCCCAGGGCAGCTTGTGTTGTTATTCAACTCTAGGTTGAAACTCTTCCCAGGGAAGCTGAAATCTAGGTGGTCTGGCCCATTCCAAGTGGTGCAGGTTTTTCCCCATTGTGTCATCACAATCAGATCTTTAAAAGACGGGCACCAATTCAAAGTCAATGGACAAAGATTGAAGCATTATCAGGGGACTGAAGCCCCAAGAATGTAGGAAGTGGTTACTTTAGGAGATGCCCCTCCTGGCATCCCTAATTTAACCTAATTTTTTATTTTTATTATTATTTATTATTTATATATATTAGGTAATTAGAATTATTTTATTTTTAGGAACTAAAGTTTTTATTTTTATTATTTTTAGGAAACAAAGGAGACAATGAGAAGAGGAGAACTGAATTCAGCCCACCATCTTTCCATCATCCCAAAAAGCCCAACTTTGAGCCTGCCGTTACTGCTGCCGCGACAGACGCAGAAAATTTAGCCTGTCAACACGCTGTCGCAGCAGACACGCAAACGCGTAATGGACGCGCAGCAGACACGGAAACGCGTGACAGACGTGTCAGAAACCGCGTAACAATTGGCCCTGTTATTCGCGCCTGCCGTTACAGCTCCAACGGGCAGCAAAATCCCCCTCTATATAAACCCCGTTTTACTATTCATTTTTCACTCACTTTTACTCTCTCTACTTATTTCCTCTAGAAATTTTACTTGCTTTCATTTTCTTCCACAGTCCTTGCAACATGAGTACTAGAAACACCCGCCGAAGCTCTGCCTCAGGATCTGCCCTAGCAGCATCAACTCCAAGATCCTTCCAGATCCGTGATATGTGGGAGGAGAAAGGTTTTATTTACACTTCCAAAACGGAGAACCTGGGGCTGCAGCCGTTCATAGCCCGTAAAATTAGAGCCTTGCAGTGGTAGATATTCGCGGAGCAGCCAGAAGAGATGAACGTGTCTCTCGTTCAGGACTTTTATGCTGCCATCAGCAGCAAGGACGCAACATCAGTTATAGTCCAAGGGAAAGAGGTACCATTCGAGCCCGAATACATCAATACACTATACGGGTTCTATGTGGGAAAAAAGAAGATGACCATCAAAGATTTCTCGAGAGTTTAGAGCATGCCGACTACGATGATGTGATGGCAGAACTCACAGAAGAGGATACCGAGTGGAATACCGATCCTAAAAACCCAAGGACGGTGAAAAGAGTCTAGCTTACCTCGGAGGCAAAGCTTTGGAACGCTTTCATCAAGAAACGGATTATGCCCTCCTCTCACAATACAACAGTCGACCAACCAAGGTTAGCCATCATCCATTCTATATTACATGAGAGGCCAATTAACGTTGGCAGATATGTTCGAGAGGGCATACTGGATTGCGCACACCGGCCGTCCGGACCACTCTTCTACCCATATCTCATCACTGCCCTCTGTCGCGGCCACCATGTACCGAAAGCTGCTGAAGATTTACGAGTTCGAGGGAAAGGCTGGACAGACATGAACATACTCAGCCTGATGGAACTCACAGCTGCCACGCCCCTGTCGTCTTTTGACCCTACTGCCACAGTAGTTGAGCCGACAAAGCCCACCGACACCGAGCCTGTACCACAGAACACAGGCAGCCCACCGCAGGAGCTCCTCCAGCAGACACCTCCACACAAATACTAGCTGCCATACAAAAACTGGAGGAACGACATCTTGGCCTCATGAGTTTCATCTGAGACTTCACCACCGCCACAGTACATTTCATCCACACTTCTCTAAATTTCCCCGATGCTTTGTTCCCTACTTTCCCAAATCATTATTTTGCTGCCCCCACCCCTGCCCATACCCCTACCCCTGCTGCCACGCCAAAAACAACATCTGCGGCGTCTACTCCAATCTCTGCCACAACAGCTGCAGGTGGCAGCCGCACAGCCGACACATCTGGGCGGCATCCGAAAACGAGCCCTCTGTCAAGAGGAACTTGTCCAAGGAGTTCACACCAGAGAAACGGCAGAAAACAGTAGCAGATAAAGAAAAATCTAACAGCGGTAGTAGCAGCAATAGCAGCGGCGGCAGCAGTAGCGAGAGCAGCAGCAACTCCGAGGTTCAGGTAGTGGAGAAACCACCTCATATCTCCCCTACCCGTATTCAACCTCCAAGGGAGGCCAAAACCAAGAATACTTCTGCCTCTCCCATCCGCCTGCCAGCACTAGCCAAGAAAGTCACTGCTCGTCGACAGATTTAACTCAGCAGCAGCGGTGACGACAGCGCCTGAAATTTTAAGTTTCTTATCTTATACTGTTGTCTGCCCTTTTTATATTTTGTGATGTAGTTTTTCTTTTTTTTCTTATCTGTCATTTGCATTGAGGGCAATGCAACCCTCGAGTTTGGGGGTGGCATCCCTCCATTAATGGAGTCTTTTAAGTTTAAAAAAATTGTTTCTTTTACTTAGTTTATTTTTGCTTAAAAAATGGTGAAAATTTAGCTTAAGTCTTTGAACTGAACTTACCTGCCGTGACAGCCTCTGTCATGGCAGTGCCTTTAGGATAGTTTTAGGAGCAGTTTAGAGCCTTACTATAGTTCTAAATCTTAAACACCACTTGTGACTTTTATATTGCCTAGAACTCTACTAGTAAACTAGAATAGAAAGCTTAACACTTGAGTTGCCCCTAGAGGTGCCTAACACTGGCTCTAGGAAAAGAAGTTAAGAAAAATAGACTCAATACACCTAGAGGTGCCCGAAACCGGCTCTAGGAAGTTAGCTAGAGGTGCCCGAAACCGGCTCTAGTCAAACTTAAGCTTGAGAAAATAGAATCGAGTCTTCATAAAAACTAAAGGAGCCTAGGAATTGCCTCCAAAAAGATGAAAATTGGCATAAAAATTCGAGTTAGAGGCTTAACTATTCTAGTAAACTAAGAGAGTCTTGGCATATAATTGTTCACAAGCATGCACACACTGCACGAGAATTATAGCAAGGTTCCGGATGAATCCTGAATTATCCAACAAGGTGTTGCTCACAATAGGGAATGAATGGTAGGTAAGGAAAAGTTCATTGTTTTAAGCCAAACAAAAATTTTGTTTTTCTTTTTTAGGTCTGAATTGCTTGAGGGCAAGCAAAAACTTGAGTTTGGGGGTGTGTTGAGTGTGTAAAAATTCTATAATTTACCCCTTATTTAACCCATATTTCTGCTGCATTCAAGCATAATTCATTGCATTTAAGTTAGATTTCAGTTATACATCACAAATATATTAAATGGCACAGTTTCTACTTAAATGGGTTGCTTTTGCAGGTAGCTGTTGTAGCAGATGGAGGACAGTGGAGAAGCAGACGCTGGGCAGTGAAGAAGCAGAGCTGAAACTGGATGTGCAGACGAGGAGGACGATGCTGCCATGGTCGCTACCGTGGCAGCCAAGGACGACAGCAGTGGTGAAGAGAAGAAGCAAAGTGGGCCTCGACAGAAAGAAAAAATTAAGTCGGTCTGTCGTGGAGCACTCTTATATTTTTCCAAGCCCTAGATCAGAATGAAGGCCAAGCCCAAAGTTCAAGGAAGAAACTCCAAGCAAGAAGGAAGGACGAATTAAAGACATGTGCTTTGAAGATTTAGTCTTTAAATAGAGTTGTACTTTAGTTTAAACTTGTATTCTTGCCATATTAGAAAACTTGAACCCAAGGCCTATATAAAGGCATGTAATTCGACCTAGGGAAAGAGATCTTAATTTTTAGCCTTCTTCCCAAAACCCTAGTCGTTTTCCCCTTCTCATCATGTTCTAAACTTCCCCTAGGGCTACGGGTTGATTTGTAAAGTAGTTGCAAGGATTGCATTTGTTTTAGGAATTTTTCTGTTCAATAAAATAGACTTCAAGTTTGCTTATTCTGGTTTTCAACATCTTGCAAGAGTATCGGGAGAGCATTGTGAGATTATCTATTTACTTAATATCGGGAGAGTTAAGTATACGAAAGGAATAAGTACGGGTTCTCCAGTTTATGGTTGAACTATCTCAGACCTAGGGATAGGACGAGGTTAAGTGGCTAAGGAAGAATTCAACAACATCGGTGTTCATCCTTCGATTCACGTCGGGGGGTATCATCAAAGACGTGTTCATCGACAGACTTGGACCTAGGGATAGGCCAAGGCATAGCAGGGATTCTTGCCAAGCTTGAAGTACAGAGTTGTGTGATCGCTGCCGCGACTAACAACAGACTACTGCCGCGACAGGTGCTGCCGCGACAGGCGCAACGACAGAACATATATTCCTAGACTTTGCAACACCTACACTACTGAGCAATTCAATACCGGTCCATTCTCTCTATCCCGAATCCTTTATTCTTTTATTATCAGCATTCTTTATTATCTCGTGACAAACATTTAAACTATTTCTTTTTCCTCTCGTGCAGTAATTCCAGGTTGAAGCTATTAACCCAGTCCCTATGGAGACGATATCTGATGCTTACGTATCACTTTACTACTTGCGTCGTGTACACTTGCACTACATTGCGATAGATACTTTTACACGCAACATGAAACTTGAGCATTTCGTTGCTCTCACATTCTTCCAGGTTTTCTCGTATTCTCCCCATTTCTTTCGTTTTAGGTTATGGTTTCATATCTGTAAAATATTCAATTCTTGAATGGAGTTGATTTTTTAAAATCGAAGTTAGGATTTTGTTATAGAATTGAGATAGTAGGAGTTCCATTTGGATTATGAAACATTTGCTTGTAAAGCTTTGACATCTTAAGTTGAGACCGCAATCTTGGTTTTTTCATCAATAAATGTAGAGGTCTGTTCCCTTCTCATCTTTTTCATTTACTTCCATCAAATTATCTTCATTGTGAACATCTAATAATTTAATAATCTACTTGCTTTTCAATCTTCTATTTCCCCTTTTGCTTCTGTTAGCCTTTGCTTTGCTTTCCCTTCATTTTTCTTATTGAAAGGAACATTTGGCTAGGGGAGTTCCTTGTTAACCAACGTACTATAACGGTTAACTTGTAGATTTTGTTCTTAGTGTAATTAGATGATAATGTGTAAAGATAATGTGTTCATCTCATTATGGTTAACGTACAATGGTTAACCATGAAGACCCCTATATTTGGCCCCTATTTTAAAGTTAATTAGGAAGTGGGAATAGAAAATTATCTTTATTAGGAAGTAACTGCTTGAACTAAAGTGTTTAATGTTTTTAGACTTACTGTTAGATGATGATGTTGATTAATTTAGAGGTTTGTTGCAGAACTCAGTGGCATTGTGGAATTTAGAGATAAAGAATTTTTTGTCTAAAACTAGTACTCATTTGAACCATAGAATGGTCGAATAGGGAACTGGGGCTTGTTAGCACTCTCATATGGCCATTTTCATATTGGAGTGTAACAAGATTCATGCATAGCAGCTTATAGATGGTTTTATGATAACAATTATCTGTGTAAAGTTGAACAAAGCATAAGGGAAACAACGAACAAAAGAATCTAAGCTTCACACCTAGATTCATTAAGTACATCATTCAACCAAAAAACATCTCACCTAGAATTTCTTAATTGCATCAAACATAAGATTAATTGCATTACCCAATCACAATAGCAATAGTCTCATAGTTTTTCTTCAAAAAGAACAAGAGGATCTTATGCAAGAAAACATCAACCATACTTCTAAAAGAAGTGACTATAACTTCTATCTAAAGTGGGACTTTAGACAAAGTATTTGAATACCCCTACATGAAAACTGATAAACTTGAAGTAAGTGTAAACTTAACATGATAAGGAATGCAAACCAAGATACTAATAAAAGTTATGTGAAATTTATCATCCTCGTTCATTTGATATGGATATTTTAAGTTTTGGGAATTCTTAGATGGAGTTGATCGCATTAGCAGTGAATCTCTAAGCCTTGTGCTCTTACTTGGTTTTTTTATAGTCCTTCTACCTACTCTTTCTTTGAATGTGTTGCTGAGTGTAAGCTTCTGTGAGAACTATCCATTTAAAGTTGGAAGTAGATTATGACTTTTCCCCCTTTTCTTCAACTAAAACCCATATAGAGGTTACAGATTATGAGACTTTTAATTTGAAGTTTGTTTAAAGAATCAAATACTAATACTTTTGATCAATTGAAGTAGAAAATGGAGAATTTGTGGTCTTAATCATGAAATTTAAACAAGTTGGTGCTGTGAATATTTTATTCTTTTAAAATAAATTGGATATTCAGTTGGTGAAATACCATTTGCCAAGATAGTTAAGATCTTCACCATCATTGGATAAGAACTCTTAGCTTCAAGTTGGTCTTTACTTGATGAATGAAATGATAATCAAGAAAGCATTTTTCCAGCTTTTGGTTGTATTCTACATGTCTGCTTCATTGGAACTGTTTGTTTACTCTTATACAGGCGCATCGCGAGTCTACCAACAAAGTATCATCCATCGACATTAACATCGAGGATCTTGTTGCTGCAGCAGAAGAAATACCTTTCTTCAGGGCATGTGCTCGATTCGGTCTTGGCTTGTATCTTAATCATGAAGAATAGATATTATAGATAGCATGAAGGTTGACCTTCCAAATATATGTGTTTGAGAACTTTGGGTTGTACTTAAATCTCTACTTTCCTTGTTTATGTAAATAATTAGGTTTATCAAATTATAAACATTTTGATATGTTAAAAACTTGATGTTTACATAAAATCAAAAAAAAATTAATTACAAAGCATCGTATAAATAAGATGGCAATGCAAGTTTTTGAAAAGGAAAAATTATGATACTGCCTTTGCCCCTGTTATGTTTTTTATTATATTATGTTCAAAGTAAATCCATTAATATTAAACACAACCAATTGTTCTGGTGGGTGAGAAGCTAAGTCTTTTAAAGTAAAGTCGAGAATTAGAATTCTAACTTTATAAATGGAAAACCTACGTTGAGAGGGTCACCCATAAAGAGTTTCTTGTTTGATTTCATTTCCCTATTTGAGTGATTTGTTTTTAATGAAATTCTACTTTCTTGTGGTAAAAAAGAAAAATCCTATAAACATTTTCTTGAAAAGTTAGGGCTTTGTTATAGAACCAGGAGAGTAGGATTTCATTTACCGAAACCAGTAAAGGGGGTTTCGAAACCCCTGAAGGAATTTCAATTCTAGGGCAATCTGCCTTAGCAGTACCGAAACCACTAAAGGGGGTTTTGAAACCCTTGAAGGAATTTCAATTTTAGAGCAATCTACCGTAGAAGTATCGAAACCAATAATAAGTGTGAAACCGATATTTTAATTTTGATATAACTAAAGAACCTAAGGACTAAATTGAAAATGTGAAAACGAATTTTTAAGTCCTCAAACATCCCTATATGATTTAAAGAATATGCCTAAGTTAAAAACTAAGTTTAACAAATATTTTCTAAGTGTTCTTAAAGCCAAAATAATGATTTTCGAGTCCTTGTTTCGAAACGGCCTAAGGCGTTTCGAAACAGTTTTGAAACTGTCAACCCATGTATCGAAATGGGTATCGAAACAATTTCAACACTGCCAACTCGTTTTTCGAAACAAGTTTCGAAACGGCTTTAGAACATAGAGAAACCGTATCGAAACGACATTCAGTGTTTTGAAACGGTTCTTCATTGGATTTGAAAAATATGATTGTTGCAAGTTTTTAACTGATTTTTAACAAACCGTTAAGACGTATCGAAACAATTTCAAGCCGTTTCGATACGACCCTTGACAGTGGCAAAATGTTTCGAAACAAGTTTCGAAACGGCTCTTAGCGTATCGAAACTGGTCTGACTGTTTCGATACGGGCTCTTTAATGCACCCCAACGGCTCTTTCTATTTTGATCTGTTTCGAAACAGGGTCGGGCGTTTCGAAACGGTTGGGTGCAGACTGCATTTATGGAGGTGAGATAACACCCCCAACATCTCTATTGATGAATGCAACAACCACAACGGCTAGAAATCAATGAGAAGGTATAAAAGGGACCTCTAAAAGCTCCAGCAACAACTATTGATCCAAAAGCAAACATCAAAACATCAAATCCAAGCATTTGTGCCTAAATCCCATTATTGTCTAGAAACCCCAATTGTATTTTTCATTCTTATCATTTCAATTGGGTTGAGTGCTTGTAATTGGGCTAGTTTATGTATTGAGAGATACTTGTTTAGCCAACAAATTCTTTGTTTTAATTGTGTGAGGATTGGGTCAAATTGTGGGTAGAAAATTTGACCGAAAATTGTAAGGGTTACCTCCTTAGCCTAGAAAAGGAGAAGATCAATTAGTGGAGTTGTTGCAAATCCTTAGTGAAGCTAAGGTAGTGGATGTAGAGTTCATTTGGAACTTGAACCACTCTAAAATTCCTTGTCAATCTTTTTATTTGCAATTTCCACCACCAAGAACATTAAAAATCCAATTCATCCCCCCTCTTGGTTTAGTTCGATCATTCGATCCACTCAACAATTGGTATCAGAGCCTGCCTCTTTGAGGATTAACAGCCACAAGAGGAGTTCCTAGGAAGAGTGTGATCATCCAAAAATCAAGAGATGGCTTCTACCTCCGGTTCGAGCATGTATGAGTCTCAATCCACTACAAAGACACCCTTCTTCAATGGTGACAACTATCCGTTTTGGAAGAATAAAATGCGCCTCTTCATCAAGTCCAATGACTACTTGGTTTGGGATGTAATTGAAGATGGCCCCTACATTCCATTGAAGCAAGATAGTGAATGGAAGATGGTTTTGAAGAAAAAGATGGAGATGAGTGAAGAAGAAAGGAGAAAGATCCAAATAAATGACAAAGCTCTCCACATGCTCTTTTGTTCATTCGGTTTGGACATCTATTCCAAAGTATCATCCATTGAGAGTGCCAAAGAAGTGTGGGACACTCTTGAGACTACCTATGAGGGAACCAATGATATCAAGGAAACTAAGATTGGAATTCTCAATCTTAGTTATGAAAATTTCAAGATGGAGCCCGATGAGACGGTGTCCAAGATGTTTGATCGTTTCTCCACCATAGTCAATGGGCTCAAAGGATTTGGAGAGACAATACCGGAAGACAAGCTTGTCCGGAAGCTACTCTATTCACTTCCCGAATCTTGGGATGGGAAGAGAACCGCCATCATAGAAGCTAAAAATTTGAAGACTTTAAAGCTTGATGAGCTAGTGGGTTCTCTCCTTACTCATGAGATTATGAAGCAAGGAAGGGAAGAAGAGAAGAAGAAAGAAGAGAATAGAGTAGAAAAGCTAGAGATAGAAAAGAAGAAGAAGAAGGGAATAGCTCTCAAAGCTTCATTACTTGAGGAGAGCTCTTCTAGTGAGGATGATGAGCTAGAAGAATTGGCTATGACAGCCAAACGATTCTCACGCTTTATGAGGTCCAACCGGGGAAGAAAAATCCAAAGAAAGATGGACTTCAAAGGTAAGAACAAAGAAGAAGCAAGGGATCAAATCATTTGCTTCGAGTGCAATAAACACGGCCACATACGTTCGGAGTGCCCTCAACTCAAGAAGAAGGGCTTTGAGAAGAAGAATAAGCTCAAAGCTAAGCTTGCTACTTGGAGTGATGAGGAGTCATCCGAGGATGATGAACAAGAAGTGGCCAACTTTTTCCTCATGGCACTTGAGGAAGATTCCTCCATGGTAACCTCTAACTCATCTTCTTTAGATTTTACATATGATGAATTAAATGCTGCATATGATGAGTTACAAGAGGTCTATGATGAATTAGTTGAGAAATATAAAGAGTCGGTCATTAGGAATAAGAAAATCATTTTGGAACCAAATGATAGAAATGACTTACTCTCTCAAGCTAATTTAAAATTTGAGAAAAAGATATTAGGGTTGAAAGATGAACTAAAATTTTTTCAAGATGAAAATATTGACCTTAATAATCTTTTATCTCAATGTAATAGTGAACACCAAAAGGTGTTAGATGAGCTAAATAAGCTCAAAGAGTCTTTTAAAAATGTTGGTAGTGTCAAGCATGAAATAGGTGAATCTTCAAAAACAAACCAACCTAAGAAAAAGACTAAATACTACAAACAAGGTAGTTTTCCTAGACATAGTAGAACTAAAAGGATTAGAAGTGTATGGGTTCCTAAGGAACTTGTAAAATCTAATAACATTGTTGCTATGTCATCTTGGATTCCTAAGGGAACCAAGGTTTTGGGAGCTAACACTCATGGACCCAAAATGATTTGGGTACCAAAAACAAAAGCTTAATATCTTTGTTTGTAGGGGGAGCATTGCTACAAGGCCAAAGCACAAAGTCAAAACTCATGGTACCTTGATAGTGGATGCTCAAGGTATATGACCGGAGACAAGAGTAGATTCATGGATCTAAAGCCAAAAAGTGAAGGAGTGGTGACATTTGGTGACAACTCCAAAGGACACATTAAAGGTATTGGCTTCGTAGGTAATCACTCTACTATTCTCATTGAAAATGTCTTGTATGTCGATGGTCTTAAACATAACTTATTGAGCATAAGTCAATTGTATGATAAAGGATTTAATGTTTTATTTGATAAAAATGGATACAAAATTGTTGACATTAAATCTAATAATATTATGCTCATAGGTCATCGCATAGGAAACATATACATGGTGCATCTAGATGACATACACACATCTCATGCATGCTTAGTAGCACAAAATGAAAATGATGCATGGTTGTGGCATAGGAAACTAGGACATGCTAGCATTAGTGTTTTAGAAAAACTAGTTTCCCTTGATCTAGTTAGAGGTTTACCCAAGATTAAATTTTCAAACGATAAAATTTGTGATGCATGCTCTAAGGGTAAACAACATAAGTCTTCCTTTAAATCCATTAATGATGTTTCTACAAGTAGATGTTTACAACACATCCATATGGATTTATTTGGGCCAATTAGAACTATGAGCTTGGGTGGTAAATCTTATGCATTTGTACTTGTTGATGATTTTTCTATATTTACTTGGGTTCTATTTTTAAGTACTAAAGATGAGGCTTTAGAAAAATTCATCACATTTTCAAAACTAACCCAAAATGATCTTGAACTTAGAATTTCACATATTAGAAGTGATCATGGAACCGAGTTTCAAAATTTAGGGTTTGAAGATTTTTTGAATGAAAATGGTATTAGCCACAATTTTTCGGCTCCTCGAACTCCTCAACAAAATGGGGTAGTTGAGAGGGAAAATAGAACTTTACAAGAAATGGCTAGAACCATGCTTTGTGAAAATAATTTACCTAAATATTTTTGGGCGGAAGCCACAAACATCGCTTGCTATATTGTTAACCGAGTAAAGATTAGGCCAATTTTAAAGAAAACACCCTATGAGATTTTAAAATCTAAAAAGCCTAACATTAGCTATTTTCATCCTTTTGGTTGCAAGTGTTTTGTTTTAAATAATGGAAAAGACAACTTAGGTAAATTTGATGCAAAAAGTGATGAAGCTATTTTCATAGGATACTCTTTAATCTCTAAAGCCTATCGAGTATTTAACAAGAGAACTTTAGTAGTAGAAGAATCTATACATGTTGTATTCAATGATAACCTCCTTTCAAGGTAGGATTCTTGTGATGATGATGATGTAGGAATCATAAATGCCTTTGATGAAGGACAAACTTCAAAGGAGGATGAGATTCCAACAACAATAGAAGAGGACACACAAGATCCACCTCTTGAAGCCTTGAAGGACTTGGCTCTTGAGGAAAAGGAAGTGAGCTACCCAAGGGAGTTCAACTATGTCAAAGATGGTGAAATCTTGGGTGATCCATCCAAGGGGGTAACCACTCGATCTTCTCTTAGATTAATGAATCATGTTGCATTTATCTCATTCATAGAGCCTAAGAATATAAAAGAAGCATTGAAAGATGATTTTTGGATCATGGCTGTGCAAGAAGAGTTAAATCAATTTGAGAGAAGTAACGTTTGGACATTAGTTGATAGGCCTAGTAATCAATCTACCATAGGAACTAAATGGGTCTTTAGGAACAAGCTAGATGAGAGTGGTAACATTGTGAGAAATAAAGCTAGACTAGTAGCACAAGGTTACACTCAAGAAGAGGGAATAGATTTTGATGAAACCTATGCACCCGTAGCTAGAATGGAAGCCATTAGAATGTTGCTTGCATATGCATGTTATCATGATTTCAAGCTTTTTCAAATGGATGTTAAAAGCGCGTTTTAAATGGTTTTATAAATGAGGAAGTGTATGTGGAACAACCATCGGGTTTTGAAGACTCAAAATTTCCAAATCATGTTTTCAAACTCACTAAAGCTCTTTATGGTTTAAAACAAGCTCTTAGAGCTTGGTATGAAAGACTTTCAAATTTTTTAATTGAAAAAGGTAAGGTGGACAATACACTATTTATAAAAATGTATAAAAATGACATCTTAGTAGTTCAAATTTATGTTGATGATATTATTTTTGGTTCTACTAACGAATGTCATTGCAAAGAGTTTGCTAAGCTAATGCAAGGTGAATTTGAGATGAGCATGATGGGGGAGCTCTCATTCTTTTTGGGACTCCAAATCAAGCAAAAGAATGATGGCACCTTCATCAATCAAGCAAAGTACATAAATGATATGCTCAAGAAGTTTGGCTTGGAGAATGCAAAGCCTCAAGCCACACCTATGATCTCATCTACAAAGCTTGACAAAGATGAAGGGGGTAAGTGTGTTGACTCTAAGCTTTACCGTTCTATGATTGGATCATTGCTTTATCTTACCGCAAGTAGACCGGATATCTTGTTTAGTGTTTGCTTGTGTGCTAGATTTCAAGCTAGTCCTAGAGAGTCTCACCTTATAGCCGTTAAGAGAATCTTTAGGTACCTTAGAGATACTCCTTGTCTAGGTCTTTGGTACCCTAGAGACTCCACCTTCAACCTTCATGCTTATTCGGATGCGGATTATGGGGGATGTAAAATCGATAGGAAGAGTACTTCGGGAACTTGTCAATTCCTAGGTAGTATGCTCATATCTTGGTTCTCTAAGAAACAAAATAGTGTAGCTTTATCTACCACCGAAGCCAAGTACATATCCTTAGGGAGTTGTTGTGCTCAAGTCCTTTGGATGAAGCAACAACTCTTAGATTATGGTATTAAAGTTGAAACCATACCCTTTAAATGTGATAACACCAGTGCTATATGTTTGACAAAAAATCCCATCCAACACTCTAGAACCAAATACATAGAAATAAGGCATCATTTCATTAGAGATCATGTCCTTAAAGAAGATGTGATTATAGAGTATGTTGACACCTTAAATCAATTAGCGGACATATTTACAAAACCTTTAGACAAAGAGCGTTTTTGGTCCCTTAGGAGAGAGTTAGGTCTAGCTAGCCTATCTTGACCTTTTAGGACCTATTTTGTGCTTAAAATTGCTTGATCTTGTGAAATGCCATGTTTATGTGTTTTGTCTCCTAATTTCATCCATGCCTATAGCTAGGGGGAGTATGTTTATGTTTGCATATGTTTTTCCTGCTCATTCATGTCATTCATGCAAGTTAGGTCTTAGAAAAATTCATTTCTCTGCACTTTTAGAGCATCATCTGCACTTCCAGGCCCAGGTGTATCAAAACGGGTCAACCTATTTCGATACGGTTACTTTAAATTCCTATCTGTGAGAAGGGCGTTTCGAAACGCCTTAACAGGGTTTCGAAATGTTTTGGCTACTGCCAAGGGGTGTATCGAAACAAGTTTCGATACAAGTCAACGGGGCTTCGATACGGTCAAACTCGTATTGAAACGGTCAGCTGAAGTTTAAAGTCGGTCAATCTTTCATGCCCGCGTTTCGAAACGGATTCACGGACTGCTTTAAAGGGGCTTTTAATGATAAAGTTTAACACAAATTAAAACTCTCCCAAACCCTAAAAACCCTATACTCGAATTTTTCCTATAAAAACCCTCTAAACCTCTTTGTTTTTCACCAAATCTTGAGGGGTTTTTCTCTTAAACACAAGTCTAAGCAAGCTTCAACAATATTGTGCAAGGATTTTCATCCATTCATCCAAAATCCCAATTTAAGGTATTTTTCATCTTTTTCTTTTCCTTCAATTTGTATTCGAATCTTAGGTTAGAAAATTTTATTTTTGTATAGTTTATATGTTTTGATACTTGGGTTTTTCAAATCTTGTAAAAAAATTCAAAATCTTCAATTTTTTGATTCGAATATATAATTTTTCTCTTGTATTTTTATTTACTGTTTTTCTCTTAAAAAAATTGTTTTGTTTTGCTTTGTTTATTTGATTTTAAAAACTTGTTTTTAAACCTAACTGGGATTTATCATTGGATTGAATTACGAAATCTCATGCATACACTTAAATTTCTTTTTGATTGCTTAATGTTTTTAGGATGGCTACGGACAATATTCACAAAAATCGTAAGACCAGTCAAGTTAGTGAATCGAGTATTCGTCCTAATCTCACTCAGCTCTTTCAAAAAAGTCTTCGAACTCAAGAGATGAGGGATCGGTTCGCTTATGTTAAGGAGTACGAAATTCGTCGTGAGCGTGTTGTTGATCTTTCGTTCCTTGACTCCGAGCGATTTCTCTTCCGTTACCTCGAGCGTTTAAGAGAATGGGATCTCCTTGTCTTGTTGAGCATCCCGGACATTTGCTACAAACACATGGTACTTCTCTTTTACTCCAATGCTCAATTTATCAATGATGAAGACAACTCTGAAGTTGTTGGCCTTGAATCTTTTATCTTGGGGAAAAGGATTGTCGTTAACATCCCTCTCTTGGAGTCTACATTTTCTCTTAAGAATGAAGGAATTAAGAATGAGAGTCACTTTGGTTCTCACACCGGTTCGGTGCTTACGTTGGATGTGCACGATAGATTCCTCCATTTGATGGTCTCATGGTTCCTTCGCCCCTCCGAAGGTAAATATTCTCACATTCGTCAAGTAGACTATTTTTGGCTTGAGTGTTTCCGTCGTGGTGAGCGGCCTAATCTTGTTAAGATAATGTTTGCCGAAATGGTTAACAATGTTAAGCTTCTTGACACCGATGCACTGAAATCCTTCACTTATGGAACAGTTTTAAGTCACGTCTTTAGCAAGCTTAATCTTGATTGCACCTACGACTCTACGGAACCCCGCAAGTCAAAAATTGGTGAGTCTTCTCTCCGTAAGTCCGGTTTTCGCTATGTAAACAATGGACATTCGGAACGTGTTGATAGGGAAGCACCTCCTCCTCCTCCTCCCGTTGAACCTCAACAAGCTCAAGTTGCGAACAATGAAGCTCTCACGGTTTTCCTTACCGAGCGGTTCAACGCCATGGACACTAACATGGTTTCGGGCTTTGGTGCTATCAATACACGCTTGCAAAATGTAGAGGATCGACTCCAATCCCTTGAGAATCAATACTCGGCCATGGATATGTCCTTCTCCACCTTTTACGGCCAATGGATGAAGTTTCGTCAATCTCAAGTCAAGAGTGATGATGAGACCTCGGATGATGATGGTGACGACGAGGCCTAGGATATTCATGACATATCATATTAGCTATGCATTTTAGGATTAAGTTTGCATCTTTATTTCCATTATGTTTTATGAACATATGCTTTTGATTTTATTTGGGATTATGCTTTGAACTTATTGTTGAAGATTTATGCTTTGGATATTTTAATTTTATGAATTAATATTATTGTTGCTTATTGCTTAATGATTATTGTTATTAACCCTATTTCTTCTCTATGAGCCTTGTTTATTATTTTTTATCTAACAAAAAGGGGGAGAAGTAATCTAAGAGCCAAAAATTCGTTTTAAATGTTTAAAGTGTTTTTAAAGATTTTAAACCTTGAATTTAAAATTTAAATCCTTTTAAAACTTTAAAAACCTATCTTAAATTGAGGGGGAGTTAGAATATATTCAAAATTTTCAAAACTCTTAAAAATTCTAACTTTGGTTTTGTTATATCAAAAGGGGGAGATTGTGAAATCGATATTTTAATTTTGATATAACTAAAGAACCTAAGGACTAAATTGAAAATGTGAAAATGAATTTTTAAGTCCTCAAACATCCCTATATGATTTAAAGAATATGCCTAAGTTAAAAACTAAGTTTATCAAATATTTTCTAAGTGTTCTTAAAGCCAAAACAGTGATTTTCGAGTCCCTGTTTCAAAAAAGGCCTAAGGCGTTTCGAAACAGTTTTGAAACTGTCAACCCATGTTTCGAAACGGGTATCGAAACGATTTCAGCACTGCCAACCCGTGTTTCGAAACAAGTTTCGAAACGGCTTTAGAACATAGAGAAACCGTATCGAAACGACATTCAGTGTTTCGAAACGGTTCTTCATTGGATTTGAAAAATATGACCGTTGTAAGTTTTTAACTGGTTTTTAACAAACCGTTAAGGCGTATCGAAACGATTTCAAGCCATTCCGATACGACCCTTGACAGTGGCAAAATGTTTCGAAACAAGTTTCGAAACGGCTCTTAGCGTATCGAAACTGGTCTGACCGTTTCGATACGGGCTCTTTAATGCATCCCAATGGCTCTTTCTATTTTGATCTGTTTCGAAACAGGGTCGGGTGTTTCGAAACGGTTGGGTGCAGACTGCATTTATGGAGGTAAGATAACACCCCCAACGGCTCTATTGATGAATGCAACAACCACAACGGCTAGAAATCAATGAGAAGGTAGAAAAGGGACCTCTAAAAGCTCCAGCAACAACTATTGATCCAAAAGCAAACATCAAAACATCAAATCCAGGCATTTGTGCCTAAATCCCATTATTGTCTAGAAACCCCAATTGTATTTTTCATTCTTATCATTTCAATTGGGTTGAGTGCTTATAATTGGGCTAGTTTATGTAATGAGAGATACTTGTTTAGCCATCAAATTCTTTGTTTTAATTGTGTGAGGATTGGGTCAAATTTTGGGTAGAAAAATTGACCGAAAATTGTAAGGGTTACCTCCTTAGCCTAGAAAAGGGGAAGAGCAATTAGTGGAGTTGTTGCAAATCCTTAGTGAAGCTAAGGTAGTGGATGTAGAGTTCATTTGGAACTTGAACCACTCTAAAATTCCTTGTCAATCTTTTTATTTGCAATTTCCACCACCAAGAACATTAAAAATCCAATTCACCCCCTCTAGGTCTAGTTCGATCATTCGATCCACTCAACAATAAGGGTTTCGAAACCCCTGAAGGAATTATGTATGTACACAAATGCTTACCCTAAGTAAGCTTCTTTTGGCTTTAGTGATATCTTGTAAAGATTTCGGTCCCTACCATTTTTCCTATAGCTTTTGCAAGGATTTATGTATATATTGTAGTAATTTGTGTACCTACTGAAATCCTTACGGTTCTTGTACCAAATTACGTTTTCTCGTAGGAAATTATGTATGTACACAAATCCTTACAATAAGTTGAGCCCCTTTGGGCCTAGGTGAGTAGGTGTAAGAAATTCGGTACATACCGTTTTTCTTATAAATTTTGTAAGGATTTGTGTATACTTTGTAGTAATTTGTGTACATACACAAATCCTTACATTTCAAATTATGTTTTCTCGTAGGAAATTGTGTATGTACACAAATCCTTACACTAAGTTGAGCACCTTTGGGCCATGGTGAGTGGGTGTAAGAAATTCGGTATATACCATTTTTCTCATAACTTTTGTAAGAATTTATGTATACCTTGTAGTAATTTGTGTACATACACAAATCCTTACATTTCTTGTAAGAAAATATGTTTTGTCGTAGGAAATTATGTATGTACACAAATCATTACCCTAAGTTGAGCCCCTTTGGCCCTTGGTGAAACTTTGTAAGAAATTCGGTACATACCGTTTTTCTAACAACATTTGTAAGGATTGTGTATGTATAGTAATGTGTGTACATACACAAATCCTTACATATCTTGTAATAAATTATGGTTTCTCGTAGGAAATTGTGTATGTACAAATATCATTACCATAAGTTGAGCCCCTTTAGCCGTTGGTGAAACTTTGTAAGAAATTCGGTACATACCTTTCTCTTACAACATTTGTAAGGATTTGTGTATACCTTGTAAGAAATTGTGTGCATACACAAATCCTTACATATCTTGTAACAAATTATGTTTTCTAGTAGAAAATTGTGTATGTACACAAATCCTTAACCTAAGTTGAGCCCCTTTGGCCCTTGGCGAAACATTGTAAGAAATTTGATACATACCTTTTTTCTTACATTTTATATAAGGATTTGTGTATACATTGTAGGAAATTGTGTACATGCACAAATCATTACATATCTTGTAACATATTATGTTTTCTCGTAGGAAATTGTGTATATACACAAATCCTTACCCTAAGTTGAGCCCTTTGGTCGTTGGTGAAACTTTGTAAGAAATTCGGTATATACCGTTTTTCTTACAACATTTGTAAGGTTTTGTGTATACTTTGTAGGAAATTGTGTACATACACAAATCATTACATATCTTGTAACAAATTATGTTTTCTCGTAGGAAATTGTGTATGTACACAAATCCTTACCCTAAGTTGAGCCCTTTTGCCCCTTGGTGAAACTTTGTAAGAAATTCGGTATATACCGTTTTTCTTACATTTTATGTAAGGATTTGTGTATACTCTGTAAGAAATTTTGCACATACACAAATCCTTACATATCTTATAACAAATTATGTTTTCTCGTAGGAAATTGTGTACGTACATAAATCCTTACCCTAAGTTGATCCCCTTTGGCCCTTGGTGAAACTTTGTAAGAAATTTGGTACATACCGTTTTTCTTACAACATTTGTAAGAATTTGCATATACTTTGTAGTAATTTGTGTACATACACAAATCCTTACATATCTTGTAATAAATTATATTTTCTCGTAGGAAATTGTGTATGTACACAAATCCTTACCCTAAGTTGAGCCCCTTTGGCCGTTGGTGAAACTTTGTAAGCAATTCGGTACATATTGTTTTTCTTACAACATTTGTAAGGATTTGTATATACTCTGTAAGAAATTGTGTACATACACAAATCCTTACATATCTTGTAACAAATTATGTTTTCTCGTAGGAAATTGTGTATGTACACAAATCCTTACCTTAAGTTGAGCCCCTTTGGCCCTTGGTGAAACTTTGTAAGAAATTCGGTACATACCGTTTTTCTTACATTTTATGTAAGGATATGTGTATACTCTGTAAGAAATTATGTATATACACAAATCCTTACATATCTTGTAACAAATTATGTTTTCTCGTAGGAAATTGTGTATGTGCACAAATCCTTACCATAAGTTGAGACCCTATGGCCCTTGGTGAAACTTTGTAAGAAATTCGATACATATCGTTTTCTTACATTTTATGTAAGGATTTGTGTATACTTTGTAGGAAATTGTGTACATACACAAATCCTTACATATCTTGTAACAAATTATGTTTTCTCATAGAAAATTGTGTATGTACATAAATCCTTACCCTAAGTTGAGCCCCTTTGGCCATTGGTGAAACTTTGTAAGATATTCAGTACATACCGTTTTTATTACAACATTTGTAAGGATTTGTGTATACTTTGTAAGATATTGTGTACATACACAAATCCTTTCATATCTTGTAACAAATTATGTTTTCTCGTAGGAAATTGTGTATGCACACAAACCCTTACCCTAAGTTGATCCCCTTTGGCCCTTGGTGAAACTTTGTAAGAAATTCAGTACATACCATTTTTTTACAATATTTGTAAGGGTTTGTGTATACTTTGTAATAATTTGTGTACATACACAAATCCTTACATTTTGTGTAACAAAATATGTTTTCTCATAGAAAATTGTGTATGTACACAAATCCTTACACTAATCCAACCCCTTTGGCCCTTGGTGAAATTTGGTAAGAAATTCGGTACATACTGTTTTTCTTTCAACTTTTGTAGGAATTTATGTATACTTTGTATTAATTTGTGTACATACACAAATCCTTACATGTCATGTACCAAATTATGCTTTCTCGTAGGAAATTGTGTACATACACAAATCCTTACATGTCATGTACCAAATTATGCTTTCTCGTAGGAAATTGTGTATGTACACAAATCCTTACGTTATAACATTTTTATGTATATACCGTTTTTCCAACAGGTTTTGGTAAGGAATTATGTATGTACCCAAATCCTTACGGTGTAACATTTTATGTATGTACCGTTTTTCTTACAGTTTTTGTAAGGAATTATGTACAAGCATTGTTAGGAATTGTGTACAAATTTTTACCCAATTAACCGGCCAAGTCGTTATTTAGCCTTCAATTAGGGGACATTCCATATAATCTCTCGTGGGTTTCATTTGTTCAAAAAAAATAAAAAAAATAATATATCTTATTATTGTATCTGACATCGTTGATAATCTATTTCTAACCGCCAACTCCATAAATACTTAAACATTTATCTATTTAATTTGACAATAAATTTATGATTCTGTTTGGCAATTAGCGACTAGTTGATAGCTAATAGCGGATTACATTAACTGATAGTAAATTACATAAGCTCTTTTTATTTGATATAACAACGATGTAAAATTTTATCTATTATCTAATTTCTCCTATTTATGTTGAAGCTGTAATAGAAGATTCTTTCTTCTTTGAATAATTTCTACCTAGGAAAAAGGGGAATGAGAATTTTACTCCTAATGGGTTTTAAACTCACAACCTAAAAGAAAGGAAATGGGTCAACTGAGAGCTTTAACCATATATTCTAGATATTATTGACAATTACATATATAATAAACTATGAAGGCTAAAAACGCCATAAACTAAACAAGCCAATGTTACATTAATCTATATTTGATGTGGAAAACATTATATAAGATAGACTAAGTTACTTGAGTGATTTACATTTAAATCACTGAACTTAATATTCACTTTCATTTACACCATAAACCTTTAATTTTATCAAATTACATCATTTAAATTTTATTATTAATAAATTAAGTTACTTATACTAACATCGCTAACAAATTCTAACTTAAAAATCGAAATTGAAACTTTTATTTAACATATTTTTACATATTATCATCAAATAATGTTTAATTGGTAATTTTAATAATTTTGTATAAACATTTTCTGAAACAATCCATTTAAATAAATTCAAAGGAAAATAACCATATTTTCTATAAATCCTAACAAAAATATTTAAATTATAAATTAAACATTATTTATTAATTATATGTGAAAAAAATGTTAAATAAAAGTGTCAATTCTAATTTTTGTTACAACTATTTAATAATATTAATATAAGTGATTTAATTTATAAATAATAAAATTTAAATGATTTAATTTAATTAAAATAAAATTTTTTGATGTAAATGAAAGTGAATATGTGATTTAAATTAAAATTAAATTTTAATGATCTAAAATGCATATTACCGTAAACTTTAAACTTTGTGAATAATGTGATGAAGTATTATATGCATGGACATCTTTTTATATTGGGTAATTTACATTTTAAATCATTAAGCTTAATATTCACTTTCATTTATATCACAAACTTTTAATTTAATCAAATTACATCATTCAACTTTTATTATTTATAAATTAAGTCACTTATATTGAAGCTATTAAATAATTCTAATAAAAAAAACTAAATTTGACACTTTTATTTAACATATTTTCACATATCATCAATAAATAATGTTCAATTCACATTTTAAATATTTTTTTGTTAGGATTTATAAGAAATCTAGTTATTTTTCCTTTGAATTTATTAAAAAAATGTTTAAGAAAATTCTTAAAAAATGTTAAAATTATCAATTGAACATTAAAAGATGATGTTATGTAAAAAAATATGTTATATAAAAGTTTCAATTTCGGTTTTTTCATTCAAATTATTTAATGATTTTAATATATGTGACTCAATTTATAAATAATAAAAATTGAATGATGTAGTTTGATTAAATTAAAGATTTGTAATGTAGATGAAAATAGACGTTAAGTTTAGTGATCTAAAATGTAAATTACTCTTTTATATTAGAAATGCGCTATTAGAAAGTTTGGAAGATAAAATCACATAATTTTAAAAGATGTGGAATTATATATCAATAAATTGTAGGTTTAATAGTTAAAGAAGTGTCTAAATTATACTTTTTTTAGATAGATGCTCGATCTATATTTTATGCTGAATAGGTGTTTAACATTTTTAACGTTACTCAAACAGATGTTCCGTCGTTATTTTCATTAATTTTTACCGTTAACTTCTGTTATCTGACACATGTCATATTCTTAAATTTCTAAAGTTATATTTTAAAATAAATAAAATGAAATAAAATAATAATTAACTGTTGTGAATAAAATAAAGAAGAACAAGAAGAACAAAGAGATGAGAGAAAGAGGGAGATTTGTATTATTCTCAAATATAGACTTGTATACAATGCCTTCAATGAATCATCTATTTATAGGCATAAGAAGTACATAATACATTAAACTCTAATTCATAGAGATAATATTCCTAATAATAAATAAATCAAACTCCTTTGATAAAGTTCTAATCATGATAGACATCCACATAGATAAATATTCATAACACTCCCCCTTGGATGTCTATTAAGATAATGTGCCTCGTTAAAACCTTACTAAGATAAAAACCCAGTGGGAAAAAAATTTCTTTAGTGAAGAAAAAAGAGTACACACATCTTTGATAGGCATAACATGTTGCCTCATTAAAAACCTTACCAGGAAAACCCATTGGGACAAAACCTCGGTTAAGGGAAAAAGAGTGCAACGCGTATTTACTCCCCCTCATGCAAACATCACAGAAGATCTTTGAATCTTCATAATTTAATCTTGAATATCATTTTTCTAAAGATCGTGAGGGATGAAACTTTGGAGTAATATGTTCCATGATGTATCCATTTTCAAACTGAGATAAACATCTTGCATTATCTTCACACAGGATAGCTTTTATCATATCTTGTAAAAGTAAATCCACATATCTTTTGGATATGTTGGGTCAATGGTCTTAGCCAAACACATTTTTTTGGCTTGCCTCGTGCATAACAATTATTTCTACGACATTTGAGGAGGCATCAACGAATGTTTGAAGATCTAAATATAATGATCTTTGTCTAATCATAGATATTTCTTGACCAACTAATATATAGTGCTTCAAGACTAAGAAAAGATATAATTATCTTTATTCACATCCAACAATCTTACAACTATTGGGATACTCAATAGATATGATCTATTCATATTGAATCTTCTTTAAGATTCTTTCAGCTTATGTCTATTCATAGACAAAAGAAATATATAAAAATGCTCGATCTTCAGGTCGAGATAAACTTGATGTCAAGATTCAAGTACTTGTATTGAAAGTACTTCATTAGTTTCCAATTTGAAGCATTTTAGGAGTTCTAAAATTATCATAATGGATCTTGATCCAAACTCCTTTATAAAATACATAAGGAAATCTGATCATTCTTATAGTATTTTCTCAATTAGTATTCACTAAGGCGATTATACCAAATGCGCCAAAATATTTATGAGACATGTCTAAATAAATTTCCTCAGAAATTTCCAAATGCTCATAGCATTTGAGATCCTTCAAGGATAAATATGGATCCACAAATAATTAGACGCATGTAAAATTTTCAATAACTGCCAAAGTAATTGCATCCACCATGAAGTAATTAAAACTTTTCATAAATCATAGTTCAAGTCGTATTTACGATTACTTATTTGTGCCTCACTTGCATTACACCTTTAGGTGTTTGGACTGCTGGTCCAAATACTTCTATTTTAGAAGTTCAAAGCGTCTTTCAACATTGGTCAATTCAATATCTATACTTATGGATAGATTTTATACAAGATCCTCGATTTCTTTCTTTACTTATATAGAAGTATTTTATGTAAAATTGTTTGTAAAATCGTTGTCGACAACTTTCCAATTTTCTGGTTCCATTCTCGTAATGACATAACTCATCGAGATCTCTTCAAAATTTCAATATTTATTTCAGGTACCTGAAACTCTTATAGAGTTTTATTATTTGTTATGTCTTGGGTCTCTTCAGGAGCACCTGCCTCCAATATATGACCATCTCATATTGCTTTCTATTTACGAGAATTTTGATCATTGGAATCATTTCAACTATCATGCTTCAGTCATGATTTACATTCTCTCGCTCTAACATGTAATTTAAACTTACATCATTTCAGCTGGTATATGAGATTTAATTACTCTCATTGGGTCAGTAAATATGTCTAGCAGTTGACATGTAATAACATGAATTATCTTATGAACTTCTAGTTCATATACGAGGATCTAGATAATGATAATTCATTTTCCTCTATCCAGCTGATTATTATCTCCCCCTGATGTTGAGAAAAATCATGTCATAAATGATTCTACAATTAATGTTTAAGAATTTAAACATAAAAGAAGACTCGTACTCAATATATATTCTCAACCCTTTTTATTTACCCATTTTGTGCGTTGTGGTGGAGCAATTCATATCGCACATTCAAAAATCATAAAATGGGAAATGTATGGTTTCTGACCAAAAACCAATCATAACGGGGAGTTTATTATAACTCGTTGGCTTGATGCATATAAGTGTTTCTATATTGAAACACCATATAAATAATAACTCTTTTGTTCTCATAGTTTAGCTATTAAATAGGAGGCATCCAATTGAAATTTTGCTAAACTATATTTTCATAATCAATAGGCTTTGTAACAACTGATATAGCCTAAAATATAAACCCACTAGCTTTTCAAGACGAATAGTCTAACTGCATAATCTGAATCTTTTAGAATTAATCTCACAAACTTCTGGTTGTAAGTCGATAAAACAATGTAGATGCATCTACTAAAATCATATAAAACTTTCCACATTTGTGGATATATGGGCCCATATTTTGTTCAGATATGCAAGACATACAGTCTTAACTTCAGTACAAGAACTTTAAGTTCTAATTCTTTTGCTAAGTGGGATCATCTATATCCTTTGAGAACAAACAACACAAGAACTTCAGGTTCTTTTAGTAAGTGGAATTTAATCAATTCCTTTAAGCAACACAAGAACTTCACGTTCTTTAATAAGTGGAATTTAATCCATTCCTTTGAGAATAAGCACCACAAGAACTACATGTTCTTTTAATACATGTGCATGTAAATCTCAATAATTTCTGCACCATTATTGATCAGGATGGTCTAACCGATCATGCCAACTATATATATGTGTGTGTATATCTCTGAATTTGTAAACTTCTTGTTTACCATAACATGTAATTCAATCTTACTCGTACATGTCTAGTACGACCATCAAAATTGTTCCTTTAAATAGGAATATATTTAGCTCTTTCGGAGCTTTCAATTGAAATTATCTTTTGGTAGCAAAATATAGCTCTCCTAGAGCTTTCAACTGACTTTTTGGCTACCAGAACTTATATCCATATTGGCTTATTTCAAATGCCAATTGATAACATATGTTATCTATAATTCCCAAAGGGATATTTTGTAAACTCATATTGCTCTCTTAAAATTTCCACTTATAGTGGTGACGATATTATTACCATTAGCGGTAATTATTGCAATATTCGCAATTCTGCACTTTTCATAATGTGCTTTCTCTCAAGAATTTATTGCTCTTCTAGAGCATCAATATTTTCAGTACTTTGAGATATAGTACTCACATTATTCCCGTCCATTTAAATGGGAAAATATATCTTATTCTTATGTTGAGCATAAATTGTCACCATAGATTGTATTTGACAAGTAATCATGTTAAACAAAATAAATAAATATCATAATATATAAATATAAATATAAAACGTAAATAATTAATGTGGGTAAAATAAATAAACGTAAAGTAAAATAAATAATTCTCTTCAAAGTTATGAGAATAATTAGAAGATGATTTATTTCTTTCGAGGGTTATAAGAAAATCAAAAACGTCCAAAAGGGTTGGACCAACAATGTCCAAATAAAATTGGACCAGTATCATCTTCTTCATGTTTCGCAAACAAAATTTGCTTCTATTTTCTTTCCTTTATCATTCAATGATTCTTAATTTTTCAACGCACAACACGTACGAGACCAATGGTTTATAACATCGCATTGGTAATAAGAAGAGCTTTACTTCAATAGAATGATCTTTATCACTCTTGTCATCCTTATAACCTCACTACCAGTGGGTAGAAGTATTCTTAAAATGACCATATTTTTCATGTCTATATTCATAGCCTCGACCACGACCACAACTTCTAATGTGGCTTGTATTCTTTCAATAATATAATCTCACATTCACTTCAGGAAATGAAGTAGAGCCAGTGGGCCTTTGAAACTTTTTTCACATATCCTTATCACAGAGAACAAAGATTTAATCCTCGTACGCGGCATTGTTAAACCTGTCCACAAGGTCCTTTAAAAACCTCCTTTGAGACCAGTAGCCTCGCAGAACGGGATGTCCAGCCAATTATACTTGGATTATATAGAAATTATGTCTCTAATTGAATAATGATTTACCATGTTTGCATTCACTTCAAGGAATGAAACGGTTCCAATAATCGCATGGAATAAACATAATGCTTGCATTCACTTCAGGGAATGCCCCATCATTGATAATCGCATGGAATAAACATCATGCTTGCATTCACTTCAGGGAATGCCCCATCATTGATAATCGCATGGAATACACATCATGCTTTGCATTCACTTCAGGGAATGCCTCCCATAAAACTTTTTGGATCAAGACGAATTTTCGTAACTTGAAATTGAGAGAAGTCTATGGTCGAGTTTTTCGATGAAGAATAAATATTGCTTTCAAGCAAATATAGACTTTATAATAATCTTCTTGTAAATTCAAAATCATCATGATTTATCGCAGTTTAAAATAATAATATAAAAAATAAAAATAAAACCAAAATTTACCAATATTGATTTTTCTCTCGTGGACAATGGAGACATAGCATATGACCGAGATAGCTTCTCATAGTCCCTTTATATCACATCTCTTTCCAAGCCATTTAAGCATATCATGTAAAACTCAAAACACGGTTAAAAATATTAACTTTTACCAAATAAAATGACATAAATAATAATATAAAAAAATATCAAATATAATCATATAAGTAAAAGTATAAATAAGCATACCATTAATTAACTTTTTTAGGAACAAGAGAAAACACACGTAATTTACACCAAACGCAATCTCTTCGTCTCTGTCGATTCGTCTTTTGGTTTGTGAGAAGCCACAAATTTATTTCTTTCCAATGTTCGAATAAAATCAAACATACTTCCAAAATTTTCAAAAATTAAAACCAAGTTAAAATATAAAGAGAAAGACAGACGGTAACTAAAAAAATAAGGAGAAAAAAAAACTTATCTTTAGTTCATTCTATAATCGAATTCTTCCCGGTAACTTCTTTTGAATTCGAACGATGAAGACCTCAGTTGATTAGAGTCTCGTGCTGATAACGTGAAAAACAAGAATAAGAACAAGAAGAGCAAAGAGATGAGAGAAAGAGGGAGATTTGTATTATTCTCAAATATAGACTTGTATACAATGCCTTCAATGAATCATCTATTTATAGGCATAAGAAGTACATAATACATTAAACTCTAATTCATAGAGATAATATTCCTAATAATAAATAAATCAAACTCTTTTGATAAAGTTCTAATCATGATAGACATCCACATAGATAAATATTCATAACATTAACCTCCTTCTTTAACCATCCCTTTTTTTTCTCAACCATCCCCAACCATAAACCCAAACTATCCCAAGTCTTTTCTTCTTCAACGCTTTGGTCATGACTTCCCAAACTTTTTATCTTTTATCCGACGACTTAAAATTAAATTAAATAAACTAATTGAGATTCAATCCCACAACACCTTATTTTTTTATTTTTTTAAAAAAACAAACATAGAAAAAGTAGAAGAAAAAAATGATATCAAAGTTTCTTTAATGTTTTCCATTAATAACATGTGAGAATTCTTTAAGATGATGATTAGTTTATGAGTGAAATGAGCCTACAATAATTATAAAATACTTGATTTGGTTTAATTTTGTAGGTTCGTACAACACATGTTTCATAGCTGTCGATTAAAATTGAATTTATTTTTTGGAAGAGCTAAACTCCTTTTATTGCAAATTTGTCTACAAATTCTTAAAATTATTTTCCATAACAAATCTGTTAATGGTAAAGGAGATTTTTCTAGGTGAATCTTGAATTCTTGTGTGAGGGTTTTGAGTGAGAAAATTTCTTATTTGGTTGCTGAGAAAATATTTTGTGCCGCGATGAGAAAATTAGATGAAACAATGAGGGTAAATGCAGAATTTCGATGCTTGGGATTATTTTATTAATTTTATTTATTTTTAAATATAATTTTAAAAGTTTAAGGAGACAATGCACGTTAGATAACGGTGAAAATTAACATCTTTCACTGTGTGATACCTATTTAGGTAACTGAAGGAAATATTAAATATTTATTTGGCTTAAAATATAGTTCAAATACCTATCTAAAAAATATATAGTATGAACACTTATTTATGGGTTAAGCGTAAATTATATTAGAAAGTTTGGGAAGGCCCAAACACTGCTGTCGACAGCCTAAAAGATTATGCTGCGAAACGACGTAGTCTCAACCGGGTGAATCAAGGATCTGTGACACGTCTTAAAAATGAAGCTACTTCGGCAGAGGCGGCCATGGGCACGGCGGCGATGGAAGTTAATCAGAAGAGCAAACGATCAATAATCGAACAACAAAAAGATAATGAAAATCAAAGAGAGAAACAAGAACAACAACTGTGGAGCTGGGGAGCTGGAACGGATGGTCAGCTGGGCAGCGTCAGGCTCCAAGACGAACACCTCCCTCAACTCCTCAACCTCCCTTCTCTCTCTTCAGCCGGCTCCGTCTCTATGCTCGCTTGCGGTGGCGCTCACGTTGTTGCCTTGACCTCTGGTACCCTCCTTACAACCTTCTCCTTTGCTTTTCTTTTCTTTTTCTCAGTCGAATTCTCAGGGAATCAATTATATTTTTTATACCATAACTCCTTTGTTTAATAAACGCCGTAGGAGGGAAAGTGCTAACGTGGGGAAGGGGTAACTCTGGTCAGTTAGGCCATGGAGACATGGCTAATAGCTTGTTAACTCCAAAGCTTGTAATGTCTTTGGAGAGTTACTTCATTACTCAAGTTTCAGCTGGTTGGAGCCACTCTGGGTTTGTTTCAGGTTTGTATTACACACACATATAATTCCTTTTAATTTTACCTATATATGAAAGATGAAACTTCTATCTGGATGTTACCAAATGTAATTAAATTGACGGGGTTGCTCAGTTTTTCCATTTAAATTTGAACAGTTAATTATCTACAACTAATTCTGACTAAGCATATTGGAGGTTATGTGTTTCATATGGCCAGTGTACTGAACTAGTTTTCTAATTGGTTCTCAAATGAAGGGTATGTTTTTACTTGTGGGGATGGATCATTTGGCCAGCTCGGGCATGGTGATTACAGGTCACATTGCTCTCCTGTTAAAGTATCGTTTTTTGTTAATAAGAATGTTGAACAGATAGCTTGTGGCATGCGCCATTCGCTTGTGCTATCGAAAGGTAAATGTGACAACAATTTAGTTGCGCTGCTAGTAGCTTTTGAAAGCAACATGAAGAATTTATTTTTCCGTATGAGATATTTATGTTTGTCTCAATCTTTTGTGCATGTGTTTTGGAGTCTATCTTATGTATGTTCACTTGATCTGCTGGACACTCTACGGTAGGACTAAGTGTCAAAAGATGAATAGTTAAGCTGTATATATATATATATATATATAGGGATGGGATCAAGTTACATGGTGTAAAACTCGTTTAGTTTTACACTAATCTAGGACCATTGGATGAGTGAAATGTATGGATGAAATTAACAGTAAAAAATGTGAAGATTATCACTTGGGAAAAAAAGATAAGGAAATAATCTGGGCCATTAATTACCATCATCCAACGGTCCAAAAACTGTGTAAAAGTAATTGAGTTTTACACAGTGTAAGTTGATCCTAACCCATATATATATATATATATATATATATGATGATGATGATTTATAATGAATCTTTGTTAGATACTTCCTGTGATCCTTGGGATGAATTGGAAATTGTGAGCTAAACATTGATTAGGGAATCATACATGAGTAAAAGTATAGTTTTTCTATCTTGGATGCTTGGTGAATATGAAATAATACGGGTACCCTATGAAGCTTCAGCTTAGTCATTCTTATTTACTTCAATCTCCAATAACCAAGTTTCGTGTCTGCAGAGAGTTCAGGAAATCTACTTTATGGATTTGGATCTGGAAAGCGTGGTCAATTGGCTATTTCAATAGATAGAATCAAGTCGGCCAACACTCCAGAGATTATCCGTGGATTTGATGGTGTTCAAATCGTTACCATCGCTGCAAATGGAGACCACAGTGCAGCATTATCTGGTGATTACACCCAAATTAGCCGAATATTTGTAGCATAAAACATTTTCAATCATAAATACTACAGTTACTAGGCATGCCAAACCCCATGAATGGCGAATAAATAAAATTTAGCGCCAATCACAAGCTGCTAGTTTAATTTTAACCAACAAGTAATTCTTATCATTGTTGTGTATGTCTGTTACACCAGCTGATGGAGAATTGTACACATGGGGAAGAGGGTTCGGTTCCTCATCTGATTTTCTCAGTCCTCAACATTTACCTTCATCATCAAAGTTTTCTAAAGTTGTGCTTGGTTGGAATCATGCTCTAGTATTATCTGGTACACATTCACGCTTGTTAATCCGTTATAGACTTGTAGTTTGTTTGCCTTTTTTACTTGGTCTATTTGCCATTAACCTAATATTAACTTCTCCCACCCTAACTCGTTGCCAAGGAAAAAAGGGGAAAATTCTAGGCGGATTTTCAGCTTCCCTATATTCTCCCTGGCAAGATACAGTAAACCACATGTTTATGTCTTAAGTTTTTGTTTTTTACAGATAATGGAGAAGTTTTTATGCTTGGTGGTAACCATCATGGAAAGCTAAGCAATCCTGAGAATACAACCCTCTCAAAGCATTTATCAGGTAATCAAATAAGACAGGAACTTTGATAGACTATAGTGCAATAGAAGAATAAGGTTTGATGCTTATATATATACACACGCATGCATTAGAGATGTTTGATTTCTTAACTATCAGAATTGGAAGGGAATTGTACCAAAAGGAAAACAAAAGCATTATATTTATACATCAATACTAAAGCAATCGTTTCTGTTTCGGCTTATATAGGAGAAGCAGCTGTTTTGGAGAGAGTCTCAAGTCTTGATGGGATGAAAATTGTTGAAATTGCAGCTGGAGCTGAGCACTCTGCTGTTGTAACAGGCAAAGTCACATTGATCTTTCATTGTTTTGTGCCTAATCATCTTATTGTATACTGGATTTTCTTTCAAATTGGCAGAGGATGGAGCCATTAAGACATGGGGTTGGGGTGAACACGGGCAGCTTGGTCTTGGGAGTACAAGCGATGAAAGCAGCCCTCAAACGGTTAGTTTAGGTGATGAAGTCGTACACAAAGATGGTACGGTCAGAGTTTATTGTGGGAGTGGATTTACATATGCCATCAGGTTTCCTCCTTAACTCTATGACAATACATCTTGGTTAACCTCAAAGAACCATTATGCCACTACGTATATCAATGAAAGCATTCCTAAGAAACTTAATGATGTATTATGTCTTATATTTATTTTGTTAAAAAATTTTGTATGTTACCAAAGTAATTGGTTATGTTGAACTCGTGTTAAGAGTCTCATCATGTCTAAATATCATATATGAGTTCTTAGTCCATATTTATTTTTGGTAATTTCAAGGAATTCTAGTTTTCTAGACATTTTTCATTGACAATGTGTAATTACATAGTCTCTATTATTATTCTTGAGCTTCTGTCATCTAGGTAAAATTAAATACAGAGGTCTGTGTCGTCTTGTCCTGTTATGAAATATGATGCCCCTCTGGTAAAAGAATCAATAGAAGCTCTATTCTAATGGTTACTATGGTGCAATTGAGTTGAGAGTTGAGTTCGAGCTAAAGCTCTTATTTGAGTTCGATCAAAATTTATTTTTATAGTTCGAGCTAAATTCTTGAGCAAACCAAATTGCTTAACTTCACTTAATGTAGTTTAACATCAAGATACTCGAACTCTTATTTGAGTTTGATCAAATTTTCTTTATATATGAAGGCTAAATACCCAAAATTTATGTTCATATTTAAGTAAACGATGATATAAGCTTGGTTTAGTGCATTAACAAACTAAAGAATGGAGAAAATGAAGTGGGATTTTACTGGTTTTGAAGAAAAAATTTGGGATATCGGGGTTCATTGGTTTATTGAGATAATTATTATGTGTTTGTTTAAGGATTAAATTGATAAGATTTTTAAATATTAAGAGTTAAATTTATTAAATTTTTTTAATTAGAAGCAAATTGATATTGTATATAAATTTAAGAACTAAAACTGGTATAATACAATACTTAGGGGTGCTTATTGAGCGAGTTGCACTACTCAACTCGAAAATTATTTGACTCGTATTCAACTCGACTCGATAAGCTCAATAAAGTTTTGCTCGATTCATTGTTCACTAAGCTCGATAAATATATGAAGTTTTGGAAATTTGAACCCAAAACATTTTATGTGTAAATTACTTAGTAAGCCGTTGAACTTTCTAGAGTTTTCAACTAGCATTTAAACTTTTTGAAACTTAATTTTTCTTAAGATAACCACAAAACTATAAAATAAATTAATGAGCAGCTCACAAACTTATCAAGTCGAGTTGGGCCTTGCTCAACTCAACTCGTTAAGATATCAAGTTGAGCTTGAGTCAATACGAATCGAGCGTTAGCTGAGTTTTGACCAAGTCGAATTTGAACTTTTTACAAGCTGCTCAACTCAATTAGCACCCCTAACAATACCACGTCACCATATTTGTTTAATTTTTAACAACCAATGATCAATTTAGAATAAAAATGTAATATTAGTGATGATTATAGCAAAACAAAATCGATGACCCATTCAGAAATATGATAATAGTTGGGCGACTGAATAAGTTATTTACCCTAATTTCAATGGGCCCAACCATGACGAAATCCATACTTTTTTACCTGCCGAAAGCAAAATTGAAGTGGGCTTCTCGGTTCAAAGCCGTACAGAGTTGTGGGCCCTAATCTAAAAATCAGTGTATCGAAAACACACGAACATGATGGAGACAAACAAGATATGGAACTAAACTATGATGAAATACGTCATCACCCGGTAGGTCCACGTATATCCTGGCGGGTCCCGCCATTCTTTCTACTACTGCCTAAGCTAACAAAACACTGCACAAAAAACACACAATCCAAACATCATCAGCTGAAAGAAGAATTGCTACGCCTATCCTCTCCCCACTCACTCGCCTTCTGAAAAAAATTAGGGTTCCGCACTTTGTTTTTTGTTTGTTTGTTGAGAAACAGATATTGATGGACTCGTCAACGCCTATTCCTTCGCTGCACTTGGCCATGGCGGCGTTACTCGGAGCTTCATTGATGGCCGTCTCCGCTTTCTATATCCACAGACGCAGCGTCGACCACGTCATCGATCGGCTCATCGAGATCCGCCGTGAGTGTCCGCCGCGAGGGAGGCGGCCTCGGAATCGTCTCGTTTCCGATGAGGAGGAAGAGGATGGGGAACTGGATTACGAACGAGATGATCAACGACTGGAAGTGGAAGGAGTGAATCGGTGCCGGAACAATGAAACGAGTGCGGCTAGGTCTTTTGATGAGAAGTTGGAGGTGCCGATGAGTTCCCGCATTTCCAGTTCGATGCCTAACGTGGCTTTGCGTAATGAGTGGTTCGAGGAGGATGCTAAGTTTGACCAGGCGGTGAGGGAAAGAGTTCAAAATTGCTCTGCCTCGTCGCTTGAGAAGCTTAACTTTATTCCTTCGGGTCTTCCTCCTCTTGAAACGTCTCGGAGAGGTAGTTTCTATTTTGATGAAATACGGTTCGATATTTTGATGAAATACGGTTCGATATTTTGTTTAGATGGCATAGTTAAATGCCACAATGTTCAAAAGGGAGTTTGAATAGTTTGCTAACTGTGGGGACGGGAAAAGTAGAAATTAGAGTTAATGTTGTAAACATAACTTTCCTAAAATTGTCACTGAGAGTTGAATAATGAAAATCATAAAAAGTGAATAAACAAATAAGATGAAAATATCAGTTCTAATAAGATTTGTGCAGGAGAGAGTAAGACATTCAGTCATGGAGGTTCCACTACATGGTTGGCTACCTATGGGCGGCTAATGACTCCAAGGTCCCCTGGTGGCAATGTTTCTGGGGATTCTGACGATGAAGGGACAGAGCCTGCAGATGAGGATGAGATTCTTTTTACCAGCAAGAATATTGATGTTTCTGCCAATTTGTTAAAGGTGAGCGTGCTTTCAGTTCTGGTGTATCCTTCAGTTCCATGCAGATATCATTTCTTATAATACAAAGCAAAAGTAAGGTTTGCTTTGTGTTAGGTTTAGGGGTTTATAATTTGAAGAGAAACTATGGTGAATTGTTTTAATTACCAATAATGAATCAAAAGCAATGGATGTTTTGTTCATCTGTTATTGGTGAATATACAGGATGTTGCTACAAAAGTTCAAAATTCATTTTCTGTTTCGATGAGAAGTGATGGTGTGAACCATGTTCATGACAATACTTGTAAAGATACTGGGGATGAAGAAAAATCTTGTGTTAATATATCTGGCAAGGGAAACGTGGATTCAGCTTCAATTGGCATAGTTGAGAATGATCATGTGTTTGCAAAGACTAGTTTGCCTCCTAGAAGCACATTGCATGGTATCATAACTTCTCTAAATCTAATAATTTTACTATGTATCATTGTTGTAATTTTGCTTTCATATTTAATAAAATAGATTTTTCTATAGCTCTAATATGTGAATTAGTGTCTTGGTTGTATTAACGCACCTTATCTCTCTATTAATATTGATCAAGTAAGACTGACATTCAAAGTCAGAATTAGTCTTTGCTTACTGAAGGTGCTTGAGTAAGAACACATCAAAATTTATTGTTGTTCTGCTTTTAACAATCTGTATTCTGACTCGACAAATGTAGAAGACGAAGAAGTAAGGAAGATGGTACGGGAGTGCTTGGAATTGCGAGACAATTATGTTTACAGGGAGGAGACTGCTCCATGGACAAAGGAACCTATGACGGAACCTGGCACTCCAAAGGCGAGATGTGATCCATTTCACTTTGAACCTGTTGAAAAATCGGCGGTGTGTTTCTTTTTTGAAATATTGGTTAGAAACAAAATTAAAACATTTTTTGTTGCACTCATTGAAGCAACAGTGATAGAAATAATTTTTGTAGTTTAAGCTGTTTTTCCTTTTCATGCAGCATCACTTTAGGATGGAAGATGGAGTTATACATGTTTATGCAAGTGAAAGTGGTATGTACCATTTGTGTATTCTATATTATCATGTCAACAATGGATCCGATTTGTTCAACTAAGTATTTTTCTTGAATCAGTTTTGTGCCGAAATCTTAATATCTCCTTGGAAAAATTGATGTCCTAGGAATAGAGTTTCTAGTGTTTGTGGGTAAAGAGACGGGAGTCCTTTTAGTGTGACACTGTTTAACATGGCTGGTCTCTAAATCGTAATCATTTTGGAAACAATGCAAAATGTATATAAACTATTGTTTTATGCTGACGCATGTGTTTACATTACTACAATTATTTGCTTTCATGAACCCAAGAACAGTGAACCTGTCTTAATTTTCAGACACTGTTGAGCTTTTTCCTGTCGCAAGCTCAACAACATTTTTCACCGATATGCATCACCTCCTAAAAGTCACGTCAGCCGGAAATGTTCGCTCTGCTTGCTATCACCGGCTAAGGTTTCTTGAAGAGGTAGTGTTTTTTACCTCTAAATTGTATATTTTATCCACTTTGGGTTTGTTTATGTAACTAACAACTGAATGCTGCACAGAAGTTTCGCCTTCATCTGTTAGTAAATGCAGATAGGGAGTTTTTAGCTCAGAAGAGTGCGCCGCACCGGGATTTCTACAATATACGGAAGGTTGATACACATGTGCATCATTCTGCCTGCATGAACCAGAAACATCTGCTTAGCTTCATCAAATCAAAACTGAAAAAAGAACCGGATGAGGTTGTTTTGAATTCCTTTTATTTGTACATTTTAGCGTCCTGTGATTTGTTTGTAAGCATATATAAGTGGATCATGATCAACACAATCCTACGTGAAACTGCTGCAGGTTGTTATATTTAGGGATGGAAAGTATATGACTCTGAAAGAGGTTTTTGAGAGCTTGGACTTGAGTGGGTAGGCAAAACCTCGGTGCCATTCTCTTCTGTGTTTCAGGAATTAGTGCTTTGGTTTAGTTCAACTAATGTTTCTCCTGCCCTATATTTCAGATATGATCTCAATGTTGATTTGTTGGATGTTCATGCTGATAAGAGTACCTTTCATCGATTTGATAAATTTAATCTTAAATACAATCCTTGTGGGCAAAGCAGGCTTAGAGAGATTTTTTTAAAGCAGGACAATCTTATACAAGGTTTGGCAACTACGCCATCACAAAACAAGCTTTTAGTTTTTCATTATGTTTGGTCAGATAACTTTTTTCTTTTACTGGGAACTGATATAATCACTCATTTTTTTATGATTTTCTCCATTTAATTTCTCTCTGTATTTTGAATTCACATTGATATTGAGGTCATAACTTTATTTTATTGGTAATATATGTTTGGAAAAATTGACAGATTTAGCGTTGTTGACTGTTCTATTTCTCACTTTCTAGGTTGCAACTTTTTTTTTGGCTGGTGCCATCACTATTAATTTAAATTTGGGCAAGCATTGACAAATTATTTGGTGCTTGTTGTACAGGACGTTTTCTGGCAGAAGTTACAAAGCAAGTACTATCAGACCTTGAAACAAGCAAATACCAGGTTGATGTTTATAGATAAATAAAGCCAGTGAAATCATAGTGCTCTGCTTTAACCATTACTTGTGCACCCTCCATTTCACCTTGTCCCAAATACAATATTAACTAAATTCATACTCTTAAAACATATTTCTTTACTCTTCCAAACTCCAAAGTATTTGTGAAAGCCTTTCTCTAAAATGTTTGCATGCTATTTTAAGTTTAGGTCTTTTGTTTAATATTGTGTCTTTTGTTTAGGCATTCAGCATTCTTGGCTCTAGGTTCGGTTAGTATTTTAAATTGTGATAGATCTGAAACTTTGATATCTTTATGCAATGTGGGTTTTCACTTTGTAAAACCCAAAGCAGCTGCAGGGAAAAACTCAACCTTAAAGCTTTATTAATTGTCTAAATTATTTTGTTGTAGCATAAGAATTATTGTCATTGTTTCCACTGATTGACCTTAAAGTTCCAAGTGCCTTTTCTTGATGACTGTATTCCCACTAAGGGCTAAAGTACTAAATGCCCGTGCAGTATCCCATTTTTCTTAAGCCTCTGCTTTTATTGTATCCAAATAACCTTTATTTTAAATCAAAAGTTTGACTTTTGTTACAGCCAATGCCACTGAATTTTTTTTATCCCCGTGGAAGGCTGACTTGGTTAGATGGTCGTGGCATGGTTGAAAAATAAACAAAAAATATTTTTTGGAAACTAAAAAATCTTCTTTTTTCTTTCTCTTTGCCTCCCAATTCTCACCACTGATATCTTAGCCCAAATCCATTTTGGCCATCCAGCATCAATCTTGACAAAACTTAACTTTCTATTAGAATTAATTTCTTTAGGCACAAATTAAAGGGTAAGAGCTTGTTTAGGTACAATACAAGCATATGAGCTTACTTTAGAAAAGTGACAAACTTGGGCTCGATTAGTATTGTATCATCCATCGACTTTATCTAAGTAGTGTAAGTGCTTTATGGTGCATACTTATGTTTTTTGCCTTAGCACCAGAAAATAAAAGGGCCTTTGACCTTTTTAGGAGAGGCGCATGTCTGTTGTGTAGGGACAAAAAGTCGTCTAATTGAAGTTCTCTTTAGTTTCTATTTAATTTTTTCTTAATTGCAAAAAAGAAAAAAAGATATCTTCACTTTTCCATATTTGAGTATTCAACACGAGACATGTTATCATATGGACATAATATGGTTTACAAAAGAAATAAAATTTGGCATTTTTTCCCATATATATATATAATACATACCATATACATACAAAAACAGACATACATATATGTTGCACCTTACTTCACTTGGAAAAAGTGTGTGTGTGTGTGTGTGTTTGACACCTTGTGCCTTATGCAATAAAAAAATTCTAGCACCTAGAGTGCTCCTTTCACCTCTGACAACACTGTAATATATATATTTTTTCTAGATGGCAGAGTACAGGGTTTCCATATATGGAAGGAAACAGAGTGAATGGGACCAGTTGGCAAGTTGGTTTATTAACAATGAAATTTACAGTGAAACTACCGTTTGGTTAATCCAGGTATAATACAATTGCAATGTTATTTCTTTTCGTACTAGTACATTTTCCCACTATCTAGCATTGCAGTAAGATTTTTTCCCCTCTTACGTCTCCGTTTTTAAATGTTTATTTAAGTATTATCAACTGTTTTCCTGGATCCTTTCTTGTTAATGCGACAAAATGATCATATCTTGTTTGGACATGTTCATTTAAGAATTGTCCCCATGTTTCTTGAATCATCTAAAATCAGAAAAACTATTGTCGGTCACTGCTCTAATGAAAAGTATGGACAAGCTAATAACATTTTAGAAATTAAAATTCAGGATCTGTTTTTTTGGGTATCCGTATCATGTCCATATCAAGCATCATCTTTCTACATAACTGCTGATTCTCTCTCTCTCTCTCTCTCTGTGTGTGAGTGATATATTTTCTTAAGACAAAGGTAACTTTCTTCCCTTGATTTTGGTTTAATCTTGCAGCTACCACGATTGTATAATGTGTACAAGCAAATGGGAATTGTAAAATCTTTTCAGAATATTCTGGACAATGTTTTCATTCCACTCTTTGAAGTTACAGTTGATCCAAACTCTCATCCTCAGTTGCACGTGTTCCTAAAGATGGTAAGTTTTATGTTCAATGAAGAACATAATGTGCAGTAATAAGAGATTTCATTGTTATTTGACAAATTGATAATACAGTTAAAAAATTCATCTGTATTGAAGTGACCTGCATTATAGCAAGCTGAATAAATGATGCCTTAAACTTTGTCATTGTGTTCTCGTAATTCTGTTTAACCATTTGAAAGCTCTCTTGAGCCTTATTATATGGTCACTTCTTTGGTCTCTACAGCATATTGAATGTGTGTACATCCATGTGATTTTAGGCTGGGATGGAGTTGGACAGCAAAAAATTGAATATCCAATATTTTACGGAACTTTCCTCAATTTTCATAATCAGATCATGGGGAAAAGAGTTTGAAGCCTTTTACTTGTGAATACTGCTAGAAATGCTAATATGCTTTTTTTACAGGTGGTTGGTTTTGATTTAGTTGATGACGAGAGTAAACCAGAAAGGCGTCCCACAAAACACATGCCAACTCCTGCTGAATGGACCAATGAATTTAATCCTGCATATTCTTATTATGCCTACTACTTTTATGCAAACCTGTATACGCTCAACAAGGTTGTGTAATTTTCAAATCTATGTTACATACCAATATTGCTTTTTACACAACGAGGAAGATTATTTTATCCTATATCATTTTGTCATAGATGTTATGTTGAAACATTTCATAATTTTTCTTTTTTTCCCTTTTCAGCTTCGTGAGTCAAAAGGAATGCAAACGATAAAACTCCGACCTCACTGTGGGGAGGTTAAAGTCTCTCTCTGTTTCAGTGTTTCTGCAGTTATTTAAATTGCTATTGACATTTGCAAATTTATGCAGGCTGGTGATATTGACCATTTAGCTGCTGCTTTCCTTCTGTGCAACAATATATGCCACGGGATTAATCTCCGGAAATCCCCTGTTTTGCAGTACTTGTATTACCTTGCTCAGGTTGGTTTGAAGGATTTCCCATAAACAAGTTCCTCTCTAGCAGTTAGTTTGGCCTATTTAATGTTGTAGAAATTGAGTATAAAAAGCGGCATGTGCACGGGAAGCGTTTCAATTGTATTATGCACTGATACCAGAACCAATTAGCTGGATCTATAAATCTTGTTCCCATCTGTCGGAATATGCAGTCTGCATGTGCAGTCCTTGTATCATGCACAGCACAAACAGTTTATGAGTGACTTTTTTGGAATGAATTTCTCCTTTGAAACAGTAAGATTAATTCAATTACTATTGTTGATCACCTTGTTCTTCTTTTATCAGATTGGATTAGCCATGTCTCCTCTGAGCAATAATTCCCTTTTCCTGGACTATCATCGCAATCCATTTCCTTCCTTCTTTCAGCGTGGGCTTAACGTTTCACTTTCATCTGATGATCCTTTGCAAATTCATTTGACAAAGGAAGCTCTAGTGGAAGAGTACAGTGTTGCAGCACAGGTTTGTTACTTGTTTTCATAATGCTTGATTTATGTATCATCATTTTAATTCAGTAACTTTCAGGTTTGGAAGCTCAGTGCTTGTGACTTATGTGAGATTGCTAGAAATTCTGTATACCAATCTGGGTTTTCGCATATGTCAAAGGTGAGAGATCTCCGTAACTCTTATTTTCTTAGCTTTTCTTGGCCATTTAAATTTTGTTGTAACAACTTGCTGAGCTTATTCTTTCAACTTATGTACCAAGAAAAGTTTCTCATTCTAACTTTTTACATCAACAATCCTTTCGAATGAAGTGTTCTCTGTCGACGGGTCCCATTCATGGTACTCTTCAGATCAAAAACACACAATTACTCCAATATCTAAATGAGGAAAAATGGCTCCTATTTAGGGTAACTGACATTGCAAATAGAGGAGTGAGAGGAAAAAGTTGCTTACATATTTCTAAATGACTGAATATGTTTCTTGTCAATTGTTGTATCTTCAAGATCCTTTGGCATGTTCTTCCATAATATATTAAGAGGAAAACCGGCCAGTTGGAACTTGGAAGGCTATAAACCTGTAATAATGCATTTTCTGGGAAACTCGGAATGCAGATTTAAAAAATGGTCTTACAATATTTGGTTGGTATTTTTGGAGATAATCCAAATTCACACTGCAGAATAATGGTGAGGGTTTTCTGACATGGACTGACCTTTTAGTCTCTTTCAACATGTTGAGTCCTCACTAGCTCTTCTGATCTTTCTGCTGCAGTTGCATTGGCTCGGCAACAAATACTTCCTAAGAGGTCCAGATGGGAACGACATTCAGAAGACAAATGTTCCAAACATGAGGATTGCCTTCCGGCACGAGGTAAATCCAACATTGTTTCTCTTAAACTCGTCATAAAAGCTGCATGTGTAGGTAGTGGCTAATGGTTTAGAATTGGCAGACATGGATAGATGAGATGCAGTATCTTTACTCGGGAAGGGCAAGAATTCCAGAAGAAATAGATCCTGCAATGTAGTGGGATAATGAGGTTCCTCACAAAGCATTCATTGTAGTGTTGTTTAAACTTTAAACTAAAGGATATACATTAGTGAATTAACTCATTAGTATTTTTGCTTTTAATAATTTGGGCAACTTTGTAGCTTTACTTCATAGTAAAGAAAAATTGTAGCTTTCATCAATGCGAACCACTTTTCCTCAAAAAGTTTTCATATTAGTGTACTGTAACCGCTGGTACTGGTCCTACTGGTACGTTTTGGTTCGTACTCGTTGGCACAATATTTTAATAGTTTAAATTGATTTTATCTAAAGTATTCATATTTTTATCAGTACATTTTTAAATTTGATATAATCATTTAATTAAATTGTTAATTTTAATATAATATAATTTTATATTTATATATAGTAGGAGTCTATCACGCTCGACAAGCACCACTAACGATGAGTACCGTTGATTATCATTAAATTAATTAATAAAGATTAAAAATCTTGGACTAAATTATAATTATAAATTATTTAAAAATATTAATTAAATTATTTTATATATATATATATATATAATTTTTGTTAATTTTTTTAAATAATTAGATCAAATACCAACCACTAAACCCTAGACCTTAAACCCTAAAATAAAAACTCAAAACTTGAAATTCAAAACTATAAACCAATATTAGAATTTAGAGTTTAGTATTTTTAGTTTGGGGTTTTTATTTTAGGTTTTGAGTTTAGAGTTTTGGGGTTTATGGTTTTTATTTTTTAAATTGACTAAGCTTGATATTTGATTTAATTATTTTTAAGAAAAATTAAAAAACTATTATATATATATAATAATTTAATTAATATTTTATTTTAAATAATTCACCTTTAAATTTTTAAATAATTTATCAAACCCTAAATTTCTAATCATAAACTTTAAATTATATACCCTACAATCAAAACTCCTAACTTTTAAACTTTAAACCCATAAATTAATCAACTTGTAAAAACGTCTATTGATATTAATCCATATATTAATACTAGAATAAAAACGTCTTTTGATATGGTACTAATTCTACAAATAGGTAAGGACTTACTTATCGTTTAAGGTAGAATGCATTTCAAACCATTTTGGTTTACATCATCTTCTTAAATATTTATATTTATCTATAATTTAATTATATTCAATACTTAATTTTAATTAATATTCTAATTATATTTTATAATTTAAATTTAATATTTTATTTTTAATTTGTGAAAACAAAATTAAATATTTTAGTTGGGTTTAAGTTGAATTGTGAACCACTTTTCCTCAAAAAGTTTTCATATTAGTGTACTGTAACCGCAGGTACTGGTCCTACTGGTACGTTTTGGTTCGTACTCCTTGGTACAATATTTTAATAGTTTAAATTGATTTTATCTAAAGTATTCATATTTTTATCAGTACATTTTTAAATTTGATATAATCATTTAATTAAATTGTTAATTTTAATATAAATATAATTTTATATTTTTATATAGGAGGAGTCTATCACGCTCGACTAGCACTGCTGAGCATCATTAAATTAATTAATAAATATTAAAAATGTCGGACTAAACATATAATTATATTTTATTTAAAAATATTAATTAAATTATTTTTCATATATATAATTTTTGTTAATTTTTTTTAATAATTAAATCAAATATCAACCACTAAACTCTAAAATAAAAATTCTAAACTTGAAATTTAACCATAAACCAATATTAAAATTTAGGGTTTAGCATTTTTAGTTCAGGGTTTTTATTTTAGGTTTTGAGTTTAAGGTTTTGGGTTTTAGGGTTTTTATATTTTAAATTGACTAAAATTGATATTTGATTTAATTATTTTTAAGAAAAATTAAAAAATTATATATTTAGAAAATAATTTAATTAATATTTTATTTTAAATAATTCACCTTTAAGTTTTCAAATAATTTATCAAACCCCAAATTTTTAAGCATAAACTTTAAATTATATACCCTACAATCAAAACTCCTAACTTTTAAACTTTAAACCCATAAATTAATCAACTTGTAAAAACGTCTATTGATATTAATCCATATATTAATACTAGAATAAAAACGTCTTTTGATATGGTACTAATTCTACAAATAGGTAAAGGACTTACTTATCGTTTAAGGTAGAATGCATTTCAAATCATTTTGGTTTACATCTGTCATCTTCTTAAAAAATTATATTTATCTATAATTTAATTATATTCAATACTTAATTTTAGTTAATATTCTAATTATATTTTATATTTTATATTTTATAATTTAAATTTAATATTTTGTTTTTAATTTGTGAAAACAAAATTAAATATTTTAGTTGGGTTTGAGTTGAATTGTGAACAAAAAAAATTCTATCACTATGTATGCCCACACTAAAAAATACTAAAAATTTAAATTTTAAACCTTAATTCTAAATTCCACATCCTCCCTCTTAATTCTCTAAACCCTAACTTTAAATCTTAAATTCTAAACTATAAACTCATATTTTTAGATGGGGCACCAAAAGAGACATAGTTAAGGGGCAAACGATTTCCATCTGTTGAATTGTATCCACTCAAATTAAACCTATGGGAAAATGTTATTTAAAAAAATCAAATTTGAACAATTTTATTTACACAATATACATAAAATTTATAATTTTATAAGGATTTATATCCAATACACATGTAGTGGAAACAAAAAAAATCACAAACGCCTTAGTTTTAGGGGTTAAGGTTAGGATTTAGAGGTTAGGTGTGTAGCTTTATGTGTTTAGAATTTAGGGCTTGTGATTAGAATTTAGGGTTAGAAGTTAGGTTTAAATGTTAGAATTTAGAGGTTAGGCTAATATGGTTAGGGATCTAGGTTTTAACCTATAAAGGTTAAATTCTAACTCCAAACCTTAAATTCCAACCATATCCCATCAATTGTAAACCACTAAATCTAAACTCATAAACTTTAAATCCTACAATCTAACTATAAACTTAAAACTAAAACAGAAACATTATGTGATGAATAATTACCCATTTTATAAAAGTATATATATATATATATATATTTAAGAAAATAAACTTATTGAATGGGGATAGATAACTCGGGCGAGAACTTTCCCTCCTCTTAAATTTTCAAGCCTCTCTTACTCAACTAAAGTCTAAGGCTTAGTTTGGCATTGCTTTTAAAAAGTACGGTTGGAAAAGTGATTTTAAAAGTGCTGTAGGAAAATGATTTTGAAAAGCTGAGTTTAAGATTTTATTGTTTGTTATTGCTGTCAGAAAGTGATTTTGAAAAGATAAAATGTCTATTTTAGACATCATGTTATAAAATTTAAAATATATTAATTTAATCATATTTAGATTCATTGATATTATAACATATGAAATAGATAAATTTAAAATTATAAAACAATTTTTATTTTATATTAAAATATTTTTAAAATAATATATAAAATATGAATTATTTTTTAGAAAAATATAAATTTTAAGTATATAATTTTTTTTAAAATATTTTAAAAATAATAAATGAAATATATTAATTTAAGTTAAATTCATTAAACTAAAAGTTACGACAACCAACATAAATATTACAAAAAATATACTAGAGCTTACGATTTACAATAATTTCTTTAAACTACAAGATACGACACAAAAAATATATTAGTACTTCCAGTTTACAATGATTTCATTAAATTACAAGCTACGACACAAAAATATATTAGTGCTTGTAATTTTCAATGATTTCATTAAACTACAAGCTATGACACAAAAACATTACAACTTGCAATTTAAATTGAGTTCATTAAACTACAAGCTATGGCATCTCTCGCGAATTCCATTTCATCACCATATGACATGTTTAATTCATCACCAATATCTTCATAACTTTCTTCATCTTGCACATCTTCTGGGTTAATATTTTCGTATTCCATGAAATCGGCATCATTCCGACCCGCATGTTTTCGAATAAAATTGTACAACGCCATTGTGCATATAACGATCATCCTTTGTTTTTCAAAACTATAACTTGGCATATCCCTTAAAATTGCCCATTTTTTTTTCAGTACACCAAAAGTTCGCTCAATCACACTACGTAACGATGAATGTGAATGATTGAATATCTCTTCTTTACCAGACACATGTCTACCTCTACGAAAGTCAGGTAAATGATATCGTTGTCCTCTATAAGGCCCAAGAAACCCTTTCATTTGTGGGTATCCAAAATCAACGAGGTAATATTTTCCTATATATCAAAGTACAAAAATAATTAATTAAATCATTTAAATGTAATTTGAAAAACAAATGAAGGAAATTTACCATTTGGTGGGTGTGGAAATTTTAATCGTGAATCTCGAATAGCATCAAGAAATATCCTCGTATCATGTGTTGTTCCTTCCCATCCAGCAACGACAAATGTGAAGCACATATTAAAATCACACACTGCCATAACGTTTTGAGTTGGGACACCTTTTCTTCCTATGTACGGTATTTGTTCATTTGGTGGAAGAATGACATGAATATGTGTACCATCAATTGCACCTAAGCAATCCTACAAAAAAATTACATTAGTACACAAGCATCTTTAAAGTAAATAAACCTCATAAATATGAAACTATAATATTTAAATGTTACCTTAAAAATGTGGCATATATCTAGAATCATTAAGTATTTGTTATGGTATTGTGCTAAAAGAACGATCATCTGGTGCGATTATATCCATAGCCATTTGTGAAACTTTCTCCAGCATAATTGTAAAATGTTGACTGATTGTCCATCCAGACCTTTGAAATCGCTCTCGACATTGAGAAACGGATGCGCCAATTCCCAAAATATACAAAAAGATGCCCAACATTTCTTTAGAAGAAATTCTTCTTGTACCTTGTAGATTGTATCGTGTTTCTAAAACTCTCAACAAACTTTTGAACACGATTTTTGACATTCTAAAGTTAATCTGACAACGCGATTCGTGACCATCAAGGATCTCACGAATCCAAACATCACCTGATTGTCTCGAATCCATGCACGGTTGTTTCAATAAATATTTTTCATAATATAATTGCACGGAAGATGCTGTCACAGCAAACAACCTATGATAATTTTGTTGAAGCTGTAAAAGCTCATTAATCTCCCCTTCATCACCATTTTCATCATCATGAGAACTGTTAATAATACTAATACTCATTACCTGTGAAAAATTATAAAAACAAAAATTAAACATTTTAATTAAAAATTATAAAAAATAAATATACCAAACATATATAACATAATATATAAACATCACCAAATATAATAATCTCCACCATCAAAATACATAAATAAGTATTCTCAGCAAACATAAATATATAGTGAAATATTAAGATCCAAAATAATATAAATAGTAAACATAGGTTGCACTTATCAGTGTCCGAAACAAATAAAGATTAAACATAGATGACACTTATCAATATCTCAAACTAAATATTATAAGAAAGTGACACCTATTAGTTCCCAACAAAAGTTTAGTGATTCATATCTCAAGGACTAAGAAGACTAGAAAGTTTTAAACTATCCTCCATTTCTTCATTAAGCCATCGAACTCTAACCCTTTGAGGAATTGATAAAAACACAGTTCGTTTCTCTTTATTCGCTATTAGTTTCAGTGCGAAAAAGTAAAGTTTACTAGCTTCTGGAATTTTCTCAGACAATTCTTCGAGCATTTTTACTGCTTGTGGAATGCCAAATGGATCTGTAATAGGATTCAACCTTGATGTTGCTTCATTCATACTTACGGTCGTGCTGCATAATTTATCAATTTGCATGGACAACTTTGCAGCCCCTCGAGTTTGTTGTGAGGATTTCTTTTTTCCAGTCTTTAAATGAGAAGGTCCTGCCTCAGTGGATTTTCTCTTTTGTTGCACATTTTGTGTTGGTTCAGATTGAATTTCAGGACTCTCATTATTTTCATCACATTCTACTTGGTGAACAAACTCCATTGCATTGTGTTCTTCATTTTCTTCAAGTGTCTCATTATAATCTTGCTCGATAAAACCAGTAGGTAATATACCCGAAGAAGGTGCCCATGCTTTATCACCAGTTGCAACTATCCCCTTAAACATTTGGTCTAACTTGTCTTCCAATTCAGGATCAATGCCTGCAAGTTTGAATCTCTGAGCTTCGGGCATCACCTACATAAGTTGATAGTTTTATTAAACACTTATAATAATAATATAAATAACCAAAATAAAAAAATTAGAATTAGTAAATGTACCTTTATCTTACTCTCCCACCACTCTTCGGAAGCATCAACGGTTCCTTTCGTAGGATTCCACCCTAAACCAGTGTCTTTTTCTTTAAGCTTCTTCCATAACCTCCATTCTTTTTTCAATAAATCCCATCGATTCTTCAATTGTCTTTGAGTATAAGGCTTTCTCGTCTCATTCTCAAAGTTTTTCACTATATTAACCCATCCTTCTTTTTTAAAATAAGTACCGGGTTTATTACCATTTAATATCTCCTTAATACACAAATCACATAATATTATTGTCAACCTCCTATCCCATGATGCCTTTTTTCACCACTTCCTTCAACATTCAAAATACTTCTCATCTAGCATATATATATACACACTTTCAAATGTTATAAAACTGACAGACTTGATGCAAAAAATACAATGAAAGCACACATTCAATTCATGCACATTTATACAAAACAGTAAATACTTTTCGTTTTCAAATATTCCAAGAACAAGTTTAATTTGCAATAAAGTAATTTTCTCACCTTGAATTGATGTTCTGACAGTTTTTTGCTTTCAAATATTTCAAGAACGAAATTTTCCTGCATCAAGACATTTGCATAACATTCATATTTAGCTAAAATTATATTGAAAATAATGTATATTGAAAATCACGTGAGACACAAAATTCAAACAAAATTTAAAGAAAAATTCACAACAAGAGCCAATAACAAAACAATGGTTTTTCTTATTTCCATCCATTCATGTCACATTTCTGTAACATTGGTTCATTCTGCCATCAATTTTTTAACTTTCAAGTTCATGCGCTAGTTTGGTTCAAAGCATGTGGCTATCTCTTGTAAATCTCCAGGAGCTATCTCTTGGAACAATTCTATATTTAAGATTCCCTAAACAGACTCTATTTGTCTACTTTGACAGTATTAAATTAATGTAAATTCAATATTCATCCATTCAAAACAATGAAAGAGACTAAAAGGGCAAAAAATATTCATCTATTCGAAACTAAACATTTGCAAATCTAGCTTGAAAAAGGGCAAAAAATAGTTCCTGTTCTAATTTCTTGGAAATGAAGGAAAAAAAAATGAACTGGTCAAGCTTCAATGCTTCAATTCTCTATTAAACGTGAAAGAGACTTAGAATAATTGATGTTTGTTTCCACATTTTTAGTATTAAGATAAGAAAAATCTTGAATACACCCTAGTTGAATTCAGCTACAACTCAAACTCTTTCAAGTCATACCAGAAATGATCAATCTTTACTATAGTATCCGCATAAAAATGGAGTCTTTTGTTGTTTTTTAGGATTTTCTAGGAAGCCAAACACGAATATTTGCAATTTATTTAAGTCAGAAGCAACACACAAAAAAACCCAGAGCTAGTTGCTGTGTGCAAACAAAAGGCAATTAAAAAAATGAGGAAATTGTCGTTTTCAACGAATGGTAAACGCTTCTTTGCTTAGTCATCTCTGATATATCTAAATATATAGTAATTTTCGTTTGTATATGGTTAAACTAACACCAAATTTACGTCACATTTCAGCATGATTTGGTTTGGTTTCTTGGTTAAGTGAATATGGTAGATTAAGGTTTGAGTTGCAGAGAAAGCTGGTATGTTCTTCTTCTTCTTTTTCTTCCCCTTAAAGGCCCCCTAAAAGTAAGCACTATAGATTGAATAAAACATACTAAAAGTTAAAAGCACATAATTACAGTGAAATTAAGCTATTGTGCAAATTCTTTTAGTCAATATCTAAAGAGAAAACCAAGATTATATACCAAAAGTAGTTAAAATGTAACCAAGTTCAAAATTGGGTCCACCAAATCATTTATTCGGAAAGGCATATGGTTCTACATTAGCTTATGCTACATTTTAGACCCAACCACAACTCCCAACAGCTGAAACTGCTCGCAGTTCATTGACCCGTTTTTTATAAACTCTCTAGCCACCAAATTGATCATCTTCGATATAAATGAATGAGGGGAAAAATAAGAGATAAAGAAATGGAGAAAAAGAGCAAACAAGAGCAGAAAATATACCATCAAATTTGGGTAAAATACAAAAATAGAAGAGAAAACAAAAAATAAATGAATGGGTCAAAAGCCTAAACTCTCAATTTCATAATCAAAACAAGGAAATAAAAAATATAGCATACCTGAGAAAATGGAGCTGCTTCTGAACTAGAACAACCCTGCAATCGTAAAGTTGAAGAAAGATATTTTGAGAAAAGCATTAAAATCAGAGAAAAAAAAATACCGTTGTTTGTTGAAGGTTTAATGAGGGGTAATTTAGACCTTTTCATTTTAAACGGGATTCTTAACCCAAAAAACTATAAATTATAGATTTTGAGTTTAAAAAAATAATTTAATTTGTAAAATGAGTTTTGACCTAAAATGAGCATTATTTGCCATTAATTTTGCTTAAAAAAGTGAGTTTGAACTTATATAATCAACCAAAAACAGGACCTAAATATAATAAAAAACAAAACCCCCATAATTCTAACCCACAATCACATACTATTCGCTAAACCTTTAATTTCCCCCTCTTTTTCCAGAAGTCCCTTATCCCGCCGCTCTTCCTACCAAACCCACCACCTTCTTCACGGTGGTTCTCTCTCCAGAATCTGGTTACCCACCATTTTCGACAATGGAAGCCACTGCAGCAACTGTTTGCTCCGACGCCACACCCACTACTTCTTCCGATGGTCCCGTCCTCAGCGTCATCAACAAGCGCATCCGTTCTCTACGCAAGAAATACAACCGCATCCTCCAGATGGAAGAATCCGTCTCCCAGGGAAAGCCCTTGAACAAAGAACAAGAAGAAGTCCTCCGTTCCAAACCCGCCGTCTCCGCCCTCATCGACGAACTCGAGAAGCTTCGTCAGCCTCTCTCTTCCGCCGTATCCGAAGAAATCTCACTCGCCCTACAGAGTGAAACCATTTCTCCCCAACAAACTACCTCACCGCCCCAACCGGAAACTACTCAAGTTCAAGAACAACACTCCGATGAGCCCCACCTCGCCGTTGAGGATCTACTCAAGCTGCTCTATTTCGGTTCGTTGTTCGATGTCAAGTCTCAGCACGATTTTACTTCCACCATGTTGACTAGAACTCACGAGAGAGGCTGTTGCTTGACTTACGATTACGTTACCGATGATGCTACTGATCTGCTTAGCGAGACAGATTTGGATTCGATTTCGATGCTGAGTGGACTGATGACTTCACGGCCTGCTGATTCCAGTTTGTCTCACGAGAACGCTTTGAACCGTTGCATCCACCATGCCAAGCTTTGGCTCTCCAACTCTGACCAGCTTGTTGACCCCACTGCCGCCGTTTCCTGTAACGATTCACTCTAATTGTCTATTTAATTACTTTTTTTTGGTTTCCTAACCTGTTAGATTCCTTTTTATTATTAACTTTTTGTTGCAGATGCTGGGTTGAGAGAGAGGCTTAAGAAGATTATGGATTTGGATTACTTTACAACTACGCCGGAGATGAAGGCTCCTGTTGAAGTGGCAGCTGCTGCTGGTGTTGGTGTTGGGACATATACCTCTTTCCAGGTGGATGATTCAGTCGGCCAGTACCAGCAGAAGGTACAACTTTGTTTTTAGTTTAGATAAGGAATTTACTGCATTTTCTTATATCATTTTACATTTTAAATCACTAAGCTTAATATTCACTTTCATTTATATTATAAATCTTTAATTTAATCAAATTACATCATTCAACTTTTATTATTTATAAATTAAGCCACTTATATTGAAGCTATTAAATAATTCTAATGAAAAAAAATTAAATTTGACACTTTTATTTAACATATTTTCACATATCATCAATAAATAATGTTCAATTCACATTTTAAATATTTTTTGTTAAGATTTATAAGAAATCTAGTTATTTTTCCTGTGAATTTATTTAAAAAATATTTAAGAAAATTCTTACAAAAAATGTTAAAATTATCAATTGAACATTAAAAGATGATGTTATGTAAAAAATATGTTATATAAAAGTTTCAATTTCGGGTTTTTCATTCAAATTATTTAATGATTTTAATATATGTGACTCAATTTATAAATAATAAAAATTGAATGATGTAGTTTGATTAAATTAAAGATTTATAATGTAAATGAAAATAGACGTTAAGTTTAGTGATCTAAAATGTAAATTATTCTCTTATATTAGAAATACGCTATTAGAAAGTTTGGACGATAAAATCACATAATTTTAAAAGATGTGGAATTATATATCAATAAATTGTAGGTTTAATAGTTAAAGAAGTGTCTAAATTATATTTTTTTAGATAGATGCTAGATCTATATTTTATGCTGAATAGGTGTTTAACATTTTTAACGTTACTCAAACAGATGTTCCGTCGTTATTTTTATTAATTTTTACCGTTAACTTCTGTTATCTTACACATGTCATATTCTTAAATTTCTAAAATTATATTTTAAAATAAATAAAATTAATAAAATGAAATAAAATAAGAATTAACCTCCTTCTTCAACCATCCCTTCTATTTTCTCAACCATCCCCAACCATAAACCCAAACTATCCCAAGTCTTTTCTTCTTCAACGCTTTGGTCATGACTTCCCAAACTTTTTATCTTTTATTCGACGACTTGAGATTAAATTAAATGAACTAATTGAGATTCAATCCCACAATACCTTATTTTTTTATTTTTCTAAAAAACAAACATAGAAAAAGTAGAAGAAAAAAAATGATATCAAAGTTTCTTTAATGTATTCCATCAATAACATGTGAGAATTCTTTAAGATATGATTAGTTTATGAGTGAAATGAGCCTACAATAATTATAAAATACTTGATTTGATTTAATTTTGTAGGTTCATGCAACACATGTTTCATAGCTGACGATTAAAATTGAATTTATTTTTTGGAAGAGCTAAGCTCCTTTTATTGCAAATTTGTCTACAAATTCTTAAAAATTATTTTCCATAACAAATCTGTTAATGGTAAAGAAGATTTTTCTAGGTGAATCTTGAATTCTTGTGTGAGGGATTTGAGTGAGAAAATTTCTTATTTGGTTGCTGAGAAAATATTTTGTGTCGAGATAAGAAAATTAGATGAAACAATGAGGGTAAATGCAGAATTTCGATGGTTGGGATTATTTTATTTATTTTATTTATTTTTAAATATAATTTTAAAATTTTAAGGGGACAATGCACGTTAGATAACTAAAGAAAATATTAAATATTTATTTGGCTTAAAATATAGTTCAAATACCTATCTAAAAAAATATATAGTAGGAACACTTATTTATGGGTTAACCGTAAATTATATTAGAAAGTTTGGGAAGGCCCAAACACTGTTGTCGACAGCCTAGAAGATTATGTTGCGAAACGACGTAGTATCAACCGGGTGAATCAAGGATCCGTGACACGTCTTAAAAGTGAAGCTACTTCGGCAGAGGCGGACATGGGCACGGCGGCGATGGAAGTTAATCAGAAGAGCAAACGATCAATAATCGAACAACAAAAAGATAATGGAAATCAAAGAGAGAAACAAGAACAACAACTGTGGAGCTGGGGAGCTGGAACGGATGGTCAGCTGGGCAGCGTCAGGCTCCAAGACGAACATCTCCCTCAACTCCTCAACCTCCCTTCTCTCTCTTCCGCCGGCTCCGTCTCTATGCTCGCTTGCGGCGGCGCTCACGTTGTTGCCTTGACCTCTGGTACCCTCTTTACAACCTTCTCCTTTGCTTTTCTTTTCTTTTTCTCAGTCGAATTCTCAGGGAATCAATTATGTTTTTTTTTATCATAACTCCTTTCTTTAATAAACGCCGTAGGAGGGAAAGTGCTAACGTGGGGAAGGGGTAACTCTGGTCAGTTAGGCCATGGAGACATGGCTAATAGCTTGTTAACTCCAAAGCTTGTAATGTCTTTGGAGAGTTACTTCATTACTCAAGTTTCAGCTGGTTGGAGCCACTCTGGGTTTGTTTCAGGTTTGTATTACACACACATATAATTCCTTTTAATTTTACCTATATATGTAACTTCTATCTGGATGTTACCAAATGTAATTAAATTGATGGGGCTGCTTAGTTTTTCCATTTAAATTTGAACAGTTAATTTTCTACAACTAATTCTGACTAAGCATATTGGAGGTTATGTGTTTCATATGGCCAGTGTACTGAACTAGTTTTCTAATTGGTTCTCAGATGAAGGGTGTATTTTTACTTGTGGGGATGGATCATTTGGCCAGCTCGGGCATGGTGATTACAGGTCACATTGCTCTCCTGTTAAAGTATCGTTTTTTGTTAATAAGAATGTTGAACAGATAGCTTGTGGCATGCGCCATTCGCTTGTGCTATCGAAAGGTAAATGTGACAACAATTTAGTTGCGCTGCTAGTAGCTTTTGAAAGCAACATGAAGAATTTATTTTTCTGTATGAGATATTTATGTTTGTCTCAATCTTTTGTGCATGTGTTTTGGAGTCTATCTTATGTATGTTCACTTGATCTGCTGGACACTCCACGGTAGGACTAAGTGTTAAAAGAGGAATAGTTAAGCTGTATATATATATATATATATTCACTTGATCTGCTGGACACTCCACGGTGGGACTAAGTGTCAAAAGATGAATAGTTAAGTTATATATATATATAGGGATGAGATCAAGTTACATGGTGTAAAACTCGTTTAGTTTTACACTAATCTAGGACCATTAGATGAGTGAAATGTATGGATGAAATTAACAGTAAAAAATGTGAAGATTATCACTTGGGAAAAAAAATAAGGAAATAATCTGGGCCATTAATTACCATCATCCAACGGTCCAAAAACTGTGTAAAAGTAATTGAGTTTTACACAGTGTAAGTTGATCTTAACCCATATATATATATATATATATATGATGATGATGATGATGATTTATAATGAATCTTTGTTGGATACTTCCTGAGATCCTTGGGATGAATTGGAAATTGAGAGCTAAACATTGATTAGGGAATCTTACATGAGTAAAAGTATAGTTTTTTTGTCTTGGATGCTTGGTGAATATGAAATAAGACGGGTACCCTATGAAGCTTCAGCTTAGTCATTCTTATTTACTTCAATCTCCAATAACCAAGTTTTGTGTCTGCAGAGAGTTCAGGAAATCTACTTTATGGATTTGGATCTGGAAAGCGTGGTCAATTGGCTATTTCAATAGATAGAATCAAGTCGGTCAACACTCCAGAGATTATCCGTGGATTTGATGGTGTTCAAATCATTACCATCGCTGCAAATGGAGACCACAGTGCAGCATTATCTGGTGATTACACCCAAATTAGCTGAATTTTTGTAGCATAAAACATTTTCAATCAAAAATACTACAGTTACTAGGCATGCCAAACCCCATGAATGGTGAATAAATAAAATTTAGCTCCAATCACAAGTTGCTAGTTTAATTTTAACCAACAAGTAATTCTTATCATTGTTGTGTCATGTCTGTTACACCAGCTGATGGAGAATTGTACACATGGGGAAGAGGGTTCAGTGCCTCATTTGATTTTTTCAGTCCTCAACATTTACCTTCATCATCAAAGTTTTCTAAAGTTGTGCTTGGTTGGAATCATGCTCTAGTATTATCTGGTACACATTCACGCTTGTTAATCCGTTATAGACTTGTAGTTTGTTTGCCTTTTTTACTTGGTCTATTTTTCATTAACCTAATATTAACTTCTCCCACCCTAACCCGTTGCCAAGGAAAAAAAGAGGAAAATTCTAGGCAGATTTTCAGCTTCCCTATATTCTCCCTTGCAAGATACAGTAAACCACATGTTTATGTCTTAAGTTTTTGTTTTTTACAGATAATGGAGAAGTTTTTATGCTTGGTGGTAACCATCATGGAAAGCTAAGCAATCCTGAGAATATAACCCTCTCAAAGCATTCATCAGGTAATCAAATAAGACAGGAACTTTGATAGACTATAGTGCAATAGAAGAATAAGGTTTGATGCTTATATATATACACACGCATGCATTAGAGATGTTTGGTTTCTTAACTATCAGAATTGGAAGGGAATTCTACCAAAAGGAAAACAAAAGCATTATATTTATACATCAATACTAAAGTAATCGTTTCTGTTTCGGCTTATATAGGAGATGCAGCTGTTTTGGAGAGAGTCTCAAGTCTTGATGGGATGAAAATTGTTGAAATTGCAGCTGGAGCTGAGCACTCTGCTGTTGTAACAGGCAAAGTCACATTGATCTTTCATTGTTTTGTGCCTAATCATCTTATTGTTTACTGGATTTTCTTTCGAATTGGCAGAGGATGGAGCCATTAAGACATGGGGTTGGGGTGAACACGGGCAGCTTGGTCTTGGGAGTACAAGCGATGAAAGCAGCCCTCGAACGGTTAGTTTAGGTGATGAAGTCGTACACAAAGATGGTACAGTCAGAGTTTACTGTGGGAGTGGATTTACATATACCATCAGGTTTCCTCCTTAACTCTATGATAATACATCCTGGTTGACCTCAGAGAACCATTATGCCACTATGTATATCAATGAAAGCATTCCTAAGAAACTTAATGATGTATTATGTCTTATATTTATTTTGTTCAAAAATTTTGAATGTTACCAAAGTAATTGGTTCTGTTGAACTCGTGTTCAGAGTCTCATCATGTCTAAATATCATATATGAGTTCTTAGTCTGTATTTATTTTTGGTAATTTCAAGGAATTCTAATTTTCTAAACATTTTTCATTGACAAAGTGTAATTACATGGTCTCTATTATTATTCTTGAGCTTGTCATCTAGGTAAAATTAAATAGAGGTATGTGTCGTCTTGTCCTGTTATAAAATATGATGCCCTTCTGGTAAAAGAATCAATAGAAGCTCTATTCTAATGGTTACTATGGTGCAATTGAGTTGAGAGTTGAGTTCGAGCTCAATGTCACGGACTTGTTTCTTCGGCTCAAATCCGTACGACACTAGCACTCTCGGCACGATGCTAGTAAGCCTTGATGTCGCAACGCTATAACAAAACGAAGGAGCAAACGAGTTTACAAGGAAAGGACCTTGTATTGCACAACGGAAGCTTTTACAAGTATGCTTTACAAGAACTTGAATGACTACTTGAGTGATTTACAAATGAGAGGGGTGGCCCTATTTATAGGTACCAACCTTCTCGACGGACGGCTAGAATCTATTTGATCCAACGGTTAGGAGTTTGCCTCCCAAAATATCTACTACTACCTAGATATCTCTAGATAAGTCCTTACTTATCTATATACATCTCTAGCATTCTATAGTATTCTAGAATGTTCTAGGGCTGTCTCTATAGATCTATACTTGTGTATAGTCTTCTAGAATGTTCCGGAGGTGTCCAGATTAGTCCCGAGCCTTCTGGAGTTGTCCTGATGCTTCCCAACTTGTCTCGAGCCTTCTAGGTCCTTCCGGGTGGGCTTAGATGGTTGTGGAGCGTCCTGGAACCTCCTAGAACCCTTTGGAGACGTTGAAAGAGAGTTGTAGGCCTCTCTGGGGCGTTCTAGAACCTTCCTTGGTTCATGCCTTGTCTTAAAACGCCCATGGGTGCATTGAGTACGCCCAAAACTCTTCATTTGGCCTCAGTTGGCCTCGGTGCTTAAGGATGGGGCGTGGCATCCTCCCTCACCCGATCTCGCGACGCCCTCGTCGCGTCTCGGCAGAGCTGCTGGGGTAGTGCTGGTGTGCCTCCCTTGGCTTCTAGCTTTCCTCGTCTTCACCCTCGGCTTAGCAGCTCGTTCCTCGGCTATCGAATCAGGTTGTGCCTCGCCATCAACCCTCTTGATGTAGGCAACAAGTCGCTTTCGTTTCGGACACGACCTCATCACATGAGGTCCTTCGCATAGGTAGCACTTCACCCTCGTGCTGGACTTTGGCGCGGTCTTAGCCTTCGTGTTGCCACGATTCCCTCTCGTGGGCTTGACCTTGGGGATGGAACTTCCCTCGTTCCTTTTGGTGTCCCCTTCTAATTGAAGTGCGTTAATCAGTTGCAAGGATCCCATTTGTGCACCCTTGTCGCCACTGTCGGTGTCACTACCTTCTCGGTGCTTGGCTAGGATTGAATTAAGGGCTTGGCGTTTTGGGCATTCACGCGTCCAATGGTCACCATCACAAATGAAGCAATTGCTCGGTGGTGACTTCCTCGCACCTTGGAACTCCTTGGACTTACCCTTGTCCTTGCTCTTCTAAGGGGACGAGTCTCGGTGCCTTGGTGAGTGACCTTCTCGATGACCCTCCTTGGGATAGCCCTTGTCTCCCCCACCTTTGGCATGACTGCCCTTCTCATCCCTCGGCTTAGGGGTGGTCTCCTTGTGGCTGGAGTAGTCGATAAGGCTCTCGGCCACGGCTATCGCATCGGCAAGGGTTTGGACTCCCCTTCGCCTTAACTCGGTCTTGGCCCAACTTTGGAGACCATCTAAGAAGTAGAAGAGCGAGTCTTTCTCGGACAGATCGGGGATCTCGAGCACCAAACTAGTGAACTCCCTCACGTAGTCTTGGATGCTACCCGACTGCTTCAACCTTCGTAGGCGAGCTCTTGCCTCGTCCTCGGCATTATCCGGGTAGAATTGCCTTTTGAGCTCCCTTTTAAAATCATTGAAGGTAGAGATGGTGCACGTACCTCTCTCGACATCGAGACGCCTTCTCCTCCACCAAAGCATGGCGGTGTCGGTGAGGTATAAGGTTGCGGTTTGGATCCTAGAGGCATCCTCCCTGATGCGAACGGCTTCTAAGTATTGCTCCAAGCCATATAAGAAGTTGTCGACTTCTTTGGAGTTGTGTGTCCCTGAGAAAGTTTGAGGCTTGGGCACCTCGACCCCTCTAGCCTCCACGGTGGTGCTTGGCCCGGCTGCCATAGCACGTTTGCACAAGGCAAGGTCGCCTTGCAATGCTTCTAATTGAGCATACACGGTTGTAAGTTCATGTTGGAATGACTCACGTACCTTTGTGAGTTCGGCCATGAATGCGGCGCGTACTTCAGCCATTTCCGCGCGCAGGGACTTCTCTAGCTTGATCTTCATTGCCCTCACGGCTGTGTGGATCTCGGTATCCTCTACCTCAAGGCCTTCAATCCGCTCATGAAGGTCGTCCACTTGGGCACTCATGCTCGATACGCCTTCCTCAACGCGAGTCAAGCGGGACTCCAAGCTAGAGAGTAGGTCTTTGGACTTGGCACGAGGCCTTGTCTCGACAGGATCAGCCCTTACTTCTTGCCCACCTTGGTCGTGCGTGACCTCGGTCTCGGACGGGCTAGCGGCTTGGTTCTTGGCGTTCTTGGCCATGCTCCCGAGCGATCGGAACTTGCTCTGATACCGACTGTCACGGACTTATTTCTTCGGCTCAAATCCGTGCGGCACTAGCACTCTCGGCACGATGCTAGTAAGCCTTGATGTCGCAACGCTATGGCAAAACAAAGGAGCAAACGAGTTTACAAGGAAAGGACCTTGTATTGCACAACGGAAGCTTTTACAAGTATGCTTTATAAGAGCTTAAATGACTACTTAAGTGATTTACAAATGAGAGGGGTGGCCCTATTTATAGGCACCAACCTCCTCGACGGACGGCTAGGATCTATTTGATCCAACGGTTAGGAGTTTGCCTCCCAAAATATCTACTACTACCTAGATATCTCTAGATAAGTCCTTACTTATCTATATACATCTCTAGCATTCTATAGTATTCTAGAATGTTCTAGGGCTGTCTCTATAGATCTATACTTGTGTATAGTATTCTAGAACGTTCCGGAGGTGTCCAGACTAGTCCCGAGCCTTCCGGAGTTGTCCTGATGCTTCCCAACTTGTCTCGAGCCTTCTAGGTCCTACCGGGTGGGCCTAGATGGTTGTGGAGCGTCCTGGAACCTCCTAGAACCCTTTGGAGACGTTGAAAGAGAGTTGTAGGCCTCTCTGGGGCGTTCTAGAACCTTCCTTGGTTCATGCCTTGTCTTAAAACGCCCATGGGTGCATTGAGTACGCCCAAAACTCTTCATTTGGCCTCAGTTGGCCTCGGTGCTTAAGGATGGGGCGTGACATCCCCCCTCACTCGATCTCGCGACGCCCTCGTCGCGTCTCGGCAGAGCTGCTGGGGTAGTGCTGGTGTGCCTCCCTTGGCTCCTAGCTTTCCTCGTCTTCACCCTCGGCTTAGCAGCTCGTTTCTTGGCTATCGAATCAGGTTGTGCCTCGCCATCAACCCTCTTGATTTAGGCAACAAGTCGCTTTCGTATCGGACACGACCTCATCACATGAGGTCCTTCGCATAGGTAGCACTTCACCCTCGTGCTGGCCTTTGGCGCGGTCTTAGCCTTCGTGTTGCCACGATTCCCTCTCGTGGGCTTGACCTTGGGGATGGAACTTCCCTCGTTCCTTTTGGTGTCCCCTTCTGATTGAAGTGCGGAAATTAGTTGCAAGGATCCCATTTGTGCACCCTTGTCGCCACTGTCGGTGTCACTACCTTCTCGGTGCTTGGCTAGGATTGAATTAAGGGCTTGGCGTTTTGGGCATTTACGCGTCCAATGGTCACCATCACAAATGAAGCAATTGCTCGGTGGTGACTTCCTCGCACCTTGGAACTCCTTGGACTTACCCTTGTCCTTGCTTTTCCAAGGGGACGAGTCTCGGTGCCTTGGTGAGTGACCTTCTCGATAACCCTCCTTGGGATAGCCCTTGTCTCCCCCACCTTTGGCATGACTGCCCTTCTCATCCCTCGGCTTAGGGGTGGTCTCCTTGTGGCTGGAGTAGTCGATAAGGCTCTCGGCCACGGCTATCGCATCGGCAAGGGTTTGGACTCCCCTTCGCCTTAACTCGGTCTTGGCCCAACTTTGGAGACCATCTAAGTAGAAGAGCGAGTCTTTCTCGGACAGATCGGGGATCTCGAGCACCAAACTAGTGAACTCCCTCACGTAGTCTTGGATGCTACCCGACTGCTTCAACCTTCGTAGGCGAGCTTTTGCCTCGTCCTCGGCATTCTCCGGGTAGAATTGCCTTTTGAGCTCCCTTTTAAAATCATTGAAGGTAGAGATGGTGCACGTACCTCTCTCGACATCGAGATGCCTTCTCCTCGACCAAAGCATGGCGGTGTCGGTGAGGTATAAGGTCGCGGTTTGGATCCTAGAGGCATCCTCCCTGATGCGAACGGCTTCTAAGTATTGCTCCAAGCCATATAAGAAGTTGTCGACTACTTTGGAGTTGCGTGTCCCTGAGAAAGTTTGAGGCTTGGGCACCTCGACCCTTCTAGCCTCCACGGTGGTGCTTGGCCCGGCTGCCATAGCACGTTTGCACAAGGCAAGGTCGCCTTGCAATGCTTCTAATTGAGCATACACGGTTGTAAGTTCATGTTGGAATGACTCACGTACCTTTGTGAGTTCGGCCACGAGTGCGGCGCGTACTTCAGCCATTTTCGCGCGCAGGGACTCCTCTAGCTTGATCTTCACTGCCCTCACGGCTGTGTGGATCTCGGTATCCTCTACCTCAAGGCCTTCAATCCGCTCATGAAGGTCGTTCACTTGGGCACCCATGCTCGATACGCCTTCCTCAACGCGAGTCAAGCGGGACTCCAAGCTAGAGAGTAGGTCTTTGGACTTGGCACGAGGCCTTGTCTCGACAGGATCAGCCCTTACTTCTTGCCCACCTTGGTCGTGCGTGACCTCGGTCTCGGACGGGCTAGCGGCTTGGTTCTTGGCGTTCTTGGCCATGCTCCCGAGCGATCGGAACTTGCTCTGATACCAACTGTCACGGACTTATTTCTTCGGCTCAAATCCGTGCGGCATTAGCACTCTCGGCACGATGCTAGTAAGCCTTGATGTCGCAATGCTATGGCAAAATGAAGGAGCAAACGAGTTTACAAGGAAAGGACCTTGTATTGCACAACGGAAGCTTTTACAAGTATGCTTTACAAGAGCTTGAATGACTACTTGAGTGATTTACAAATGAGAGGGGTGACCCTATTTATAGGCACCAACCTCCTCGACGGACGGCTAGGATCTATTTGATCCAACGGTTAGGAGTTTGCCTCCCAAAATATCTACTACTACCTAGATATCTCTAGATAAGTCCTTACTTATCTATATACATCTCTAGCATTCTATAGTATTCTAGAATGTTCTAGGGCTGTCTCTATAGATCTATACTTGTGTATAGTCTTCTAGAACGTTCCGGAGGTGTCCAGACTAGTCCCGAGCCTTCCGGAGTTGTCCTGATGCTTCCCAACTTGTCTCGAGCCTTCTAGGTCCTTCCGGGTGGGCCTAGATGGTTGTGGAGCGTCCTGGAACCTTCTAGAACCCTTTGGAGACGTTGAAAGAGAGTTGTAGGCCTCTCTGGGGCGTTCTAGAACCTTCCTTGGTTCATGCCTTGTCTTAAAACGCCCATGGGTGCATTGAGCACGCCCAAAACTCTTCATTTGGCCTCGGTTGACATCGGTGCTTAAGGATGGGGCGTGACATCAAGCTCTTATTTGAGCTCGATCAAAATTTATTTTTATATTTCGAGCTAAATTCTTGAGCAAACCAAATTGCTTCACTTCACTTAATGAAGTTAAACGTCACGATACTCGAACTCTTATTTTAGTTTGATCAATTTTTCTTTATGAAGGGTAAATACCCAAAATTTATGTTCATATTTAAGTAAACGATGATATAAGCTTGGTTTGAACTGGGATTTTACTGGTTTTTAAGAAAAAATTTGGGATGTCGGGGTTCATTGGTTTATTGAGATAATTATTATGTGTTTGTTCAAGGATTAAATTGATAAGATTTTTAAATGTTAGAGAGTTAATTTATTAAATTATTTCTAATTTGAATTAAATTGATATTGTATATAAAATTAAGAACTAAAACTGGTATAATACAGCACCTAGGGGCTGCTTATTGAGCGAGTTGATCTCGAGTTGAGTAGTGCTCTACTCGACTCGAAAATCATTTGACTCTTGTTCGATTCGATAAACTCGATAAAATTTTGCTCGACTCATTGTTCGTCAGGCTCGATAAATACATAAAATTTTGAAAGTTTGAACCAAAAAATTTTTGTGTAAATTAACTAGTAAACCACTGAACTTTCTAGAGTTTTCAATTAGTATTCAAACTTCTCGAAAACATAATTGTTTTAAGATAACCACAAAAAGCCACAAAAAATATAAAATAAATTAATGAACAGGTCACGAACTTATCAAGTCGAGTTGGGCCTTGTTCGACTCAACTTGTTAAGATCTCAAGTTAAGCTCGAGTTTGGGTCGAGTCAATACGAATTGAGCGTTAGCTTAGTTTTAACTAAGTCGAGCTTGAACTGTTTACAAGTTGCTCAACTTAGAATGAAAATGTAATATTAGTGACGATTATAGCAAAACAAAATCGATGACCCATTCAGAAATATGATAATAGTTGGGCGACTGAATAAGATATTTACCCTAATTTCAATTGGCCCAACCATGACGAAATCCATACTTTTTTACCTGCCGAAAGCAAAATTGAAGTGGGCTTCTTAGTTCAAAGCTGTACAGAGTTGTGGGCCTTAATCTGTCCGATGACTCACCGATAGGTGGGTGCGCTAAAAATCGGAAACACACGAACATGATGGAGACAGACAAGATATCGAACTAAACTATAATGAAATATGTCATCACCCGGTAGGTCCACGTATATCCTGGCGGGTCCCGCCATTCTTTCTACTGTTGCCTAATGTCACGCCCCGCCTGGTCGCGATCCAGCAAACCGAGGGGCACACCCGCCAGGGTGCACCGAGCAGCACTGAGGTGCGCCACCCATGTGCGCTGCGCGCGCCCAAGACGCCCCACCTAGGTGCTTGCGGGCTAACTTGGAGAAAATGAGGAGTTATGATCCATTTAAGGCCAAGGAAGACCCAAGGAAGAGTCTAGAACGGCCTAGAGGGCCCCAAACGTTTCCACACCTATCCAAGGGGTTTCAGAAGCTTCCACAACCATCTAAGCTCACCCAGAGGAACCTAGAAGGCTCGAGAGAAGTTGGGAAGGCTCAAGACAAGTCCGGAAGGCTCGGGACAACTCCGGAACTTTCTAGAAACCTATAGTTATATGTAGAACTATAGAGTAATCTAGAATAGTAGAGATGTATGTAGATAAGTATGAACTTATCTAGAAATATCTAGGCAACTTAGATATTTTAGGAGGCAAGATCCTAACCGTTGGATCAAATAAATCTCTATCGTCCATTCGGGAGGTTGGAGGCTATAAATAGGCTTGCCTAGTTCATTTGTAAACTATCCAAGTAGTCATCCAAGAAGTCCTCTTGTAAAGCATCCTTTGTAAAGCTTACGTTGTGCAATACAAAGTTCTTTCCTTGTAAGCACTCTTGCTCCTTTGTTTTGCCATAGCGTTGCGACATTAAGGCTTACTAGCATCGTGCCGAGAGTGCTAGTGCCGCACGGATTTGAGCTTGAAGAAATAAGTTCGTGACAGTTGGTATCAGAGCAAGTTCCGATCGCTCGGGAGAATGGCCAAGACCAGCAAAACTCAAGCCGCTAGCCCGTCCGAGACCAAGGTCACGCACGACCAAGGTGGGCAAGATGTAAGGGTTGACCCTGTCGAGACAAGGCCTCGTGCCAAGTCCAAAGATCTACTCTCTAGCTTGGAGTCACGCTTGACTCGCGTGGAGGAAGGCGTCGGGAATGGGTACCCAAGTGGACGACTTTCAAGAGCGGATTGAAGGCCTCGAGGCAGAGGATGCCGAGATCCACACAGCCGTGAGGGCCATGAAGATCAAGCTAGAGGAGACGCTGCGCGCGGAAATGGGAGAAGTACGCGACGCGCTCTTGGGAGAGCTCACAAAGGTACGTGAGTCTTTCCAACGTGAACCTTCCAACGTGTATGATCAACTAGAAGCATTGCAGGGCGACCTTGCCTTGTGCAAACGTGCTATGGCAGCCGGGCCAAGCACCACCGTGGAGGCTAGAAGGGTAGAGGTGCCCAAGACTCAAACTTTTTCAGGGACACGCAACGCCAAAGAAGTAGACAACTTCTTGTATGGCTTGGAGCAATATTTAGAAGCCGTTGGCATCAGGGACGATGCTTCCAAGATCCAGACCGCAACCTTATACGTCACCGACACCGCCATGCTTTGCTGGAGAAGAAGGCGTCTCGATGTCGAGAGAGGTACGTGCACCATTACTACCTTCAATGACTTTAAAATGGAGCTCAAAAGGCAATTCTATCCGGAGAATGCCGAGGATGAGGCACGAGCTCGCCTACGAAGGCTCAAGCAAATAGGGAGCATCCAAGACTATGTCAAGGAGTTCACTAGCTTGGTGCTCGAGATCCCCGATCTCTCAGAGAAGGACTCACTCTTCAACTTCACTGATAGACTCCAACCATGGGCCAAGACCGAGTTAAGGCGTCGTGGGGTGCAAAACCTTGCCGATGCCATCACCGTGGCCGAGAGCCTCATTGACTATCCAAGCCACAAGGAGTCCAACAACGAGCCGAGGGACAAGAAGAGTGGCCACTCCAATGGTGGAAGAGATAGGAGCCCACGTAAGGAGAGTCACAAGGACGAGGACACACCGAAGCACAAAGGCTCGTCCTCATGGAGGGACAAAGACTGAGGTAAGTCTAAAGACTCTCATGGTGCCAAGAAATCACCACCAAGCAGTTGCTACATCTGCGATGGCGACCATTGGGTTCGGGAGTGCCCACAACGCCGAGCCCTTAGTGCAATCCTAGCCAAGTATCAAGAAGAAAGTGATGCCGACGAAGGTAGTGATGACGAGAGGGACCAAGGTGTACAAATGGGATCACTACAGTTTTTGAATGGAATCCAGTCTGCCCCAAAGACCCAAGCAAAAGGGTTGCTATTTGTGGACGTCACCGTAAATGGAAAGGCCTCAAGAGCCATGCTTGACACAGGTGCGTCCTATAACTTTGTCTCTTTATAGGAAACAAAGAGGCTTGGTCTTAGTGTCGTAAATGGGGGAGGATCCGTCAAGGCCGTGAACTCTGCCGCTCAACCCATCCATGGGTTCGTTCGAGGAGTCAAGACCAACATTGGGACATGGTCAGGCCGCATAGACTTCTTGATTGTGTCGATAGACGACTACCCGATCATCCTAGGGCTCGAGTTCTTCGAGCAAGCCAAAGCAATTCCGATGCCGTTTGCCAACAGTCTGTGCATCATAGAGGGTGCACCATCATGTGTGGTTCCAACGATAAGGGCCACCAAGCGAGGGTCAGGAGTACTCTCCGCACTTCAGCTCAACAAGGCTGTCCAAGGGACTAAACAAAGACAAAGGGGTGACCGCGTCTAGGAAGGCCACCAAGCATGTTCAAGGGGAGAACATCGTTACAAAGACCGAGGGTCAAGGTTCGAAAGGAAGGTCTTCCAACAATGCCAACAAGCCGAAGGCAAAAGCAAGGCGAGCTAGGAGACGAGGGAAGCGCTCCAGCAACACCCTTGTTCCACGAAGACGCGACGAGGGCGTCGCGAGATCGGGTGGGGGAGGATGTCACGCCCCGCCTGGTCGCGACCCAGCAAACCAAGGGGCACACCTGCCAGGGTGCACCGAGCAGCACCGAGGTGCGCCACCCATGTGCGCTGCGCGCGCCCAAGACTCCCTACCTAGGTGCTTACAGGCTAACTTGGAGAAAATGAGGAGTTATGATCCATTTAAGGCCAAGGAAGACCCAAGGAAGAGTCTAGAACGGCCTAGAGGGCCCCAAACGTTTCCACACCTATCCAAGGGGTTCCAGAAGCTTCCACAACCATCTAGGCTCACCCGGAAGAACCTAGAAGGCTCGAGACAAGTTGGGAAGGCTCAAGACAAGTCCGGAAGGCTCGGGACAACTCCGGACATCTCCGGAACTTTCTAGAAACCTATAGATATATGTAGAACTATAGAGTAATCTAGAATAGTAGAGATGTATGTAGATAAGTATGAACTTATCTAAAAATATCTAGGCAACTTAGATATTTTAGGAGGCAAGATCCTAACCGTTGGATTAAATAAATCTCCACCGTCCATTCGGGAGGTTGAAGGCTATAAATAGGCTTGCCTAGCTCATTTGTAAACTATCCAAGTAGTCATCCAAGAAGTCCTCTTGTAAAGCATCTTTTGTAAAGCTTTCGTTGTGCAATACAAGGTTCTTTCCTTGTAAACACTCTTCTTCTTTGTTTTGTCATAGCGTTGCGACATTAAAGCTTACTAGCATCTTGCCGAGAATGCTAGTGCCGCACGGATTTGAGCTTTAAGAAATAAGTCTGTGACACTAACCTAACAAAACAAACACTGTACAAAAAACACACAATCCAAACATCATCAGCTGAAAGAAGAAATGCTACGCCTCTCCTCTCCCCACTCACTCGCCTTCTGAAAAAATTAGGGTTCCGCACTTTGTTTTTTGTTTGTTTGTTGAGAAACAGATATTGATGGACTCGTCAACGCCTATTCCTTCGTTGCACTTGGCCATGACGGCGTTACTCGGAGCTTCATTGATGGCCGTCTCCGCTTTCTATATCCACAGACGCAGCGTCGACCACGTCATCGATCGGCTCATTGAGATCCGCCGTGAGTGTCCGCCGCGAGGGAGGCGGCCTCGGAATCGTCTCGTTTCCGATGAGGAGGAAGAGGATGGGGAACTGGATTACGAACGAGATGATCAACGACTAGAAGTGGAAGGAGTGAATCGGTGCCGGAACTATGAAACGAGTGCGTCTAGGTCTTTTGATGAGAAGTTGGAGGTGCCGATGAGTTCCCGCATTTCCAGTTCGATGCCTAACGTGGCTTTGCGTAATGAGTGGTTCGAGGAGGATGCTAAGTTTGACCAGGCGGTGAGGGAAAGAGTTCAAAATTGCTCTGCCTCGTCGCTTGAGAAGCTTAACTTTATTCCTTCGGGTCTTCCTCCCCTTGAAACGTCTCGGAGAGGTAGTTTCTATTTTTAGGCCTCTAGTTGCTTTTTCATTTTGTTATATTTATTTTCCCCACGTTGTTATCATAACCATCGAAACAACGTTTTATGACGATCGTGATAGACTTCTAATTAAATTTTGATGAAATACGGTTCGATATTTTGTTTAGATGGCATAGTTAAATGCCACAATGCTCAAAAGGGAGTTTGAATAGTTTGCTAACCGTGGGGACGGGAAAAGTAGAAATTAGAGTTAATGTTGTAAACATAACTTTCCTAAAAATGTCACTGAGAGTTGAATAATGAAAATCATAAAAAAGTGAATAAACAAATAAGATGAAAATATCAGTTCTAATAAGATTTGTGCAGGAGAGAGTAAGACATTCAGTCATGGAGGTTCCACTACATGGTTGGCTACCTATGGGCGGCTAATGACTCCAAGGTCCCCTGGTGGCAATGTTTCTGGGGATTCAGACGATGAAGGGACAGAGCCTGCAGATGAGGATGAGATTCTTTTTACCAGCAAGAATATTGATGTTTCTGCCAATTTGTTAAAGGTGAGCGTGCTTTCAGTTCTGGTGTATCCTTCAGTTCCATGCAGATATCATTTCTTATAATACAAAGCAAAAGTAAGGTTTGCTTTGTGTTAGGTTTAGGGGTTTATAATTTGAAGAGAAACTATGGTGAATTGTTTTAATTACCAATAATGAATCAAAAGCAATGGATCTTTTGTTCATCTGTTATTGGTGAATATACAGGATGTTGCTACAAAAGTTCAAAATTCATTTTCTGTTTCGATGAGAAGTGATGGTGTGAACCATGTTCATGACAATACTTGTAAAGATACTGGGGATGAAGAAAAATCTTGTGTTAATATATCTGGCAAGGGAAACGTGGATTCAGCTTCAATTGGCATAGTTGAGAATGATCATGTGTTTGCAAAGACTAGTTTGCCTCCTAGAAGCACATTGCATGGTATCATAACTTCTCTAAATCTAATAATTTTACTATGTATCATTGTTGTAATTTTGCTTTCATATTTAATAAAATGGATTTTTCTATAGCTCTAATATGTGAATTAGTGTCTTGGTTGTATTAACGCACCTTATCTCTCTATTAATATTGATCAAGTAAGACTGACATTCAAAGTCAGAATTAGTCTTTGCTTATTGAAGGTGCTTGAGTAAGAACACATCAAAATTTATTGTTGTTCTGCTTTTAACAATCTGTATTCTGACTCGACAAATGTAGAAGACGAAGAAGTAAGGAAGATGGTACGGGAGTGCTTGGAATTGCGAGACAATTATGTTTACAGGGAGGAGACTGCTCCATGGACAAAGGAACCTATGACGGAACCTGGCACTCCAAAGGCGAGATGTGATCCATTTCACTTTGAACCTGTTGAAAAATCGGCGGTGTGTTTCTTTTTTGAAATATTGGTTAGAAACAAAATTAAAACATTTTTTGTTGCACTCATTGAAGCAACAGTGATAGAAATAATTTTTGTCTCAATTTTTTGTGCATGTGTTTTGAAGTCTATCTTATGTATGTTCACTTGATCTGCTGGACACTCCACGGTAGAACTAAGTGTCAAAAGATGAATAGTTAAGTTGTATATATATATATATATTCACTTGATCTGCTGGACACTCCACGGTGGGACTAAGTGTCAAAAGATGAATAGTTAAGCTCTCTCTCTCTATATATATATATATATATATATATATATATATAGAGAGAGAGAGAGAGAGAGAGGATGGGATAAAGTTACATGGTGTAAAACTCGTTTAGTTTTACACTAATCTAGGACCATTGGATGAGTGTCATCAATAAATAATGTTCAATTCACATTTTAAATATTTTTTGTTAAGATTTATAAGAAATCTAGTTATTTTTCCTGTGAATTTATTTAAAAATGTTTAAGAAAATTCTTACAAAAAATGTTAAAATTATCAATTGAACATTAAAAGATGATGTTATGTAAAAAATATGTTATATAAAAGTTTCAATTTCGGGTTTTTCATTCAAATTATTTAATGATTTTAATATATGTGACTCAATTTATAAATAATAAAAATTGAATGATGTAGTTTGATTAAATTAAAGATTTGTAATGTAGATGAAAATAGACGTTAAGTTTAGTGATCTAAAATGTAAATTATTCTTTTATATTAGAAATACGCTATTAGAAAGTTTGGACGATAAAATCACATAATTTTAAAAGATGTGGAATTATATATCAATAAATTGTAGGTTTAATAGTTAAAGAAGTGTCTAAATTATATTTTTTTTAGATAGATGCTAGATCTATATTTTATGCTGAATAGGTGTTTAACATTTTTAACGTTACTCAAACAGATGTTCTGTCGTTATTTTCATTAATTTTTATCGTTAACTTCTGTTATCTGACACATGTCATATTCTTAAATTTCTAAAATTATATTTTAAAATAAATAAAATTAAAAAATGAAATAAAATAATAATTAACCTCCTTCTTCAACCATCCCTTTTTTTTCTCAACCATCCCCAACCATAAACCCAAACTATCCCAAGTCTTTTCTTCTTCAACTCTTTGGTCGTGACTTCCGAAACTTTTTATCTTTTATCCGACGACTTGAGATTAAATTAAATGAACTAATTGAGATTCAATCCCACAACACCTTATTTTTTAATTTTTCTAAAAAACAAACATAGAAAAAGTAGAAGAAAAAAATGATATCAAAGTTTCTTTAATGTTTTCCATTAATAACATGTGAGAATTCTTTAAGATGATGATTAGTTTATGAGTGAAATGAGCCTACAATAATTATAAAATACTTGATTTGATTTAATTTTGTAGGTTCATGCAACACATGTTTCACAGCTGACGATTAAAATTGAATTTATTTTTTGGAAGAGCTAAGCTCCTTTTATTACAAATTTGTCTACAAATTCTTAAAATTATTTTCCATAACAAATCTGTTAATGGTAAAGAAGATTTTTCTAGGTGAATCTTGAATTCTTGTGTGAGGGATTTGAGTGAGAAAATTTCTTATTTGGTTGCTGAGAAAATATTTTGTACCGCGATAAGAAAATTAGATGAAACAATGAGGGTAAATGCAGAATTTCGATGCTTGGGATTATTTTATTTATTTTATTTATTTTTAAATATAATTTTAAAATTTTAAGGAGACAATGCACGTTAGATAACGGTGAAAATTAACATCTTTCACGGTGAGATACCTATTTAGGTAACTAAAGGAAATATTAAATATTTATTTGGCTTAAAATATAGTTCAAATACCTATCTAAAAAATATATAGTAGGAACACTTATTTATGGCTTAAGCGTAAATTATATTAGAAAGTTTGGGAAGGCCCAAACACTGCTGTCGACAGCCTAAAAGATTGTGCTGCGAAACGATGTAGTCTTAACCAGGTGAATCAAGGATCCGTGACACGTCTTAAAAATGAAGCTACTTCGGCAGAGGCGGCCATGGGCACGGCGGCGATGGAAGTTAATCAGAAGAGCAAACGATTAATAATCGAACAACAAAAATATAATGAAAATCAAAGAGAGAAACAAGAACAACAACTGTGGAGCTGGGGAGCTGGAACGGATGGCCAGCTGGGCAGCGTCAGGCTCTAAGACGAACAACTCCCTCAACTCCTCAACCTCTCTTCTCTCTCTTCCGCCGGCTCCGTCTCTATGCTCGCTTGCGGCGGCGCTCACGTTGTTGCCTTGACCTCTGGTACCCTCCTTACAACCTTCTCCTTTGTTTTTCTTTTCTTTTTCTCAGTCAAATTCTCAAGGAATCAATTATGTTTTTTTTACCATAACTCATTTGTTTAATAAACGTCGTAGGAGGGAAAGTGCTAACGTGTAGAAGGGGTAACTCTGGTCAGTTAGGCCATGGAGACATGGCTAATAGCTTGTTAACTCCAAAGCTTGTAATGTCTTTGGAGAGTTACTTCATTACTCAAGTTTCAGCTGGTTGGAGCCACTCTGGGTTTGTTTCAGGTTTGTATTACACACACATATAATTCCTTTTAATTTTACCTATATATGAAACTTCTATCTGGATGTTACCAAATGTAATTAAATTGATGGGGTTGCTCAGTTTTTTCATTTAAATTTGAACAGTTAATTATCAACAACTAATTCTGACTAAGTATATTGGAGGTTATGTGTACTGAACTAGTTTTCTAATTGGTTCTCAGATGAAAGGTGTATTTTTACTTGTGGGGATGGATCATTTGGCCAGCTCGGGCATGGTGATTACAGGTCACATTGCTCTCATGTTAAAGTATCGTTTTTTGTTAATAAGAATGTTGAACAGATAGCTTGTGGCATGCGCCATTCGCTTGTGCTATCGAAAGGTAAATGTGACAACAATTTAGTTGCGCTGCTAGTAGCTTTTGAAAGCAACATGAAGAATTTATTTTTCCGTATGAGATATTTATGTTTGTCTCAATTTTTTGTGCATGTGTTTTGAAGTCTATCTTATGTATGTTCACTTGATCTGCTGGACACTCCACGGTAGGACTAAGTGTCAAAAGATGAATAGTTAAGCTGTATATATATATATATATATTCACTTGATCTGCTGGACACTCCACGGTGGGACTAAGTGTCAAAAGATGAATAGTTAAGCTGTATATATATATAGAGAGAGAGAGAGAGGATGGGATCAAGTTACATGGTGTAAATCTCGTTTAGTTTTACACTAATCTAGGACCATTGGATGAGTGTCATCAATAAATAATGTTCAATTCACATTTTAAATATTTTTTGTTAAGATTTATAAGAAATCTAGTTATTTTTCCTGTGAATTTATCTAAAAAAAATGTTTAAGAAAATTCTTACAAAAAATGTTAAAATTATCAATTGAACATTAAAAGATGATGTTATGTAAAAAATGTGTTATATAAAAGTTTCAATTTCGGGTTTTTCATTCAAATTATTTAATGATTTTAATATATGTGACTCAATTTATAAATAATAAAAATTGAATGATGTAGTTTGATTAAATTAAAGATTTGTAATGTAGATGAAAATAGACGTTAAGTTTAGTGATCTAAAATGTAAATTATTCTTTTATATTAGAAATACGCTATTAGAAAGTTTGGACGATAAAATCACATAATTTTAAAAGATGTGGAATTATATATCAATAAATTGTAGGTTTAATAGTTAAAGAAGTGTCTAAATTATATTTTTTTTAGATAGATGCTAGATCTATATTTTATGCTGAATAGGTGTTTAACATTTTTAACGTTACTCAAATAGATGTTCCGTCGTTATTTTCATTAATTTTTACCGTTAACTTCTGTTATCTGACACATGTCGTATTCTAAAATTTCTAAAATTATATTTTAAAATAAATAAAATTAAAAAATGAAATAAAATAATAATTAACCTCCTTCTTTAACCATCCCTTTTTTTCTCAACCATCCCCAACCATAAACCCAAACTATCCCAAGTCTTTTCTTCTTCAACGCTTTGGTCATGACTTCCGAAACTTTTTATATTTTATCTGACGACTTGAGATTAAATTAAATGAACTAATTGAGATTCAATCCCACAACACCTTATTTTTTTATTTTTCTAAAAACAAACATAGAAAAAGTAGAAGAAAAAAATGATATCAAAGTTTCTTTAATGTTTTCCATTAATAACATGTGAGAATTCTTTAAGATGATGATTAGTTTATGAGTGAAATGAGCCTACAATAATTATAAAATACTTGATTTGATTTAATTTTGTAGGTTCATGCAACACATGTTTCATAGCTGACGATTAAAATTGAATTTATTTTTTGGAAGAGCTAAGCTCCTTTTATTGCAAATTTGTCTACAAATTCTTAAAATTATTTTCCATAACAAATCTGTTAATGGTAAAGAAGATTTTTCTAGGTGAATCTTGAATTCTTGTGTGAGGGATTTGAGTGAGAAAATTTCTTATTTGGTTGCTGAGAAAATATTTTGTGCCGTGATAAGAAAATTAGATGAAACAATGAGGGTAAATGCAAAATTTCGATGCTTGGGATTATTTTATTTATTTTATTTATTTTTAAATATAATTTTAAAATTTTAAGGAGACAATGCACGTTTGATAACGGTGAAAATTAACATCTTTCACGGTGAGATACCTATTTAGGTAACTGAAGGAAATATTAAATATTTATTTGGCTTAAAATATAGTTCAAATACCTATCTAAAAAAATATATAGTAGGAACACTTATTTATGGGTTAAGCGTAAATTATATTAGAAAGTTTGGGAAGGCCCAAACACTGCTGTCGACAGCCTAAAAGATTATGCTGCGAAACGACGTAGTCTAAACCGGGTGAATCAAGGATCCGTGACACGTCTTAAAAATGAAGCTACTTCGACAGAGGCGGCCATGGGCACGGCGGCGATGGAAGTTAATCAGAAGAGCAAACGATCAATAATCGAACAACAAAAAGATAATGAAAATCAAAGAGAGAAACAAGAACAACAACTGTGGAGCTGGGGAGCTGGAACGGATGGTCAGCTGGGCAGCGTCAGGCTCCAAGACGAACACCTCCCTCAACTCCTCAACCTCTCTTCTCTCTCTTCCGCCGGCTCCGTCTCTATGCTCGCTTGCGGCGGCGCTCACGTTGTTGCCTTGACCTCTGGTACCCTCCTTACAACCTTCTCCTTTGTTTTTCTTTTCTTTTTCTCAGACAAATTCTCAGGGAATCAATTATGTTTTTTTTACCATAACTCATTTGTTTAATAAACGACGTAGGAGGAAAAGTGCTAACGTGGAGAAGGGGTAACTCTGGTCAGTTAGGCCATGGAGACATGGCTAATAGCTTGTTAACTCCAAAGCTTGTAATGTCTTTGGAGAGTTACTTCATTACTCAAGTTTCAGCTGGTTGGAGCCACTCTGGGTTTGTTTCAGGTTTGTATTACACACACATATAATTCCTTTTAATTTTACCTATATATGAAACTTCTATCTGGATGTTACCAAATGTAATTAAATTGATGGGGTTGCTCAGTTTTTCCATTTAAATTTGAACAGTTAATTATCTACAACTAATTCTGACTAAGCATATTGGAGGTTATGTGTACTGAACTAGTTTTCTAATTGGTTCTTAGATGAAGGGTGTGTTTTTACTTGTGGGGATGGATCATTTGGCCAGCTCGGGCATGGTGATTACAGGTCACATTGCTCTCATGTTAAAGTATCGTTTTTTTTAATAAGAATGTTGAACAGATAGCTTGTGGCATGCGCCATTCGCTTGTGCTATCGAAAGGTAAATGTGTCAACAATTTAGTTTCGCTGCTAGTAGCTTTTGAAAGCAACATGAAGAATTTATTTTTCCGTATGAGATATTTATGTTTGTCTCAATTTTTTGTACATGTGTTTTGGTGTCTATCTTATGTATGTTCACTTGATCTGCTGGACACTCCACGGTAGGACTAAGTGTCAAAAGATGAATAGTTAAGCTGTATATATATATTCACTTGATCTGCTAGACACTCCACGGTGGGACTAAGTGTCAAAAGATGAATAGTTAAGCTGTATATATAGGATGGGATCAAGTTACATGGTGTAAAACTCGTTTAGTTTTACACTAATCTAGGACCATTGGATGAGTGAAATGTATGGATGAAATTAACAGTAAAAAATGTAAAGATTATCACTTGGGAAAAAAAGATAAGGAAATAATCTGGGCCATTAATTACCTTCATCCAACGGTCTAAAAACTGTGTAAAAGTAATTGAGTTTTACACAGTGTAAGTTGATCTTAACCCATATATATATATGATGATTTATAATGAATCTCTGTTGGATACTTCCTGAGATCCTTGGGATGAATTGGAAATTGTGAGCTAAATATTGATTAGGGAATCTTACATGAGTAAAAGTATAGTTTTTCTGTCCATGATGCTTGGTGAATATAAAATAAGACAGGTACCCTATGAAGCTTTAGCTTAGTCATTCTTATTTACTTCAATCTCCAATAACCAAGTTTCGTGTCTGCAGAGAGTTCAAGAAATCTACTTTATGAATTTGGATCTGGAAAGCGTAGTCAATTGGCTATTTCAATAGATAGAATCAAGTCGGTCAACACTCCAGAGATTATCCGTAGATTTGATGGTGTTCAAATCGTTACCATCGCTGCAAATGGAGACCACAGTGCAGCATTATCTGGTGATTACACCCAAATTAGCTGAATATTTATAGCATAAAACATTTTCAATCATAAATACTACAGTTACTAGGCATGCCAAACCCATAAATGGTGAATAAATAAAATTTAGCTCCAATCACAAGTTGCTAGTTTAATTTTAACCAACAAGTAATTCTTATCATTGTTGTGTCATGTCTGTTACACCAGCTGATGGAAAATTGTACACATGGGGAAGAGGGTTCGGTGCCTCATCTGATTTTCTTAGTCCTCAACATTTACCTTCATCATCAAAGTTTTCTAAAGTTTTGCTTGGTTGGAATCATGCTCTAGTATTATCTGGTACACATTCACGCTTGTTAATCTGTTATAGACTTGTAGTTTGTTTGCCTTTTTTACTTGGTCTATTTTCCATTAACCTAATATTAACTTCTCCCACCCTAACCCGTTGCCAAGGAAAAAAGGGAAAATTCTAGGCAAATTTTTAGCTTCCCTACATTCTCCCTGGCAAGATACAGTAAACCACATGTTTATGTCTTAAGTTTTTGTTTTTTTACAGATATTAGAGAAGTTTTTATGCTTGGTGGTAACCATCATGGAAAGCTAAGCAATCCTGAGAACACAATCCTCTCAAAGCATTCATCAGGTTATAAAATAAGACAGGAACTTTGATAGACTATAGTGCAATAGAAGAATAAGGTTTGATGCTTATATATATACACACACATGCATTAGAGATGTTTGATTTCTTAACTATCAGAATTGGAAGGGAATTCTACCAAAAGGAAAACAAAAGCATTATGTTTATACATCAATACTAAAGAAATCGTTTCTGTTTCGGCTTATATAGGAGAAGCAGCTATTTTAGAGAGAGTCTCAAGTCTTGATGGGATGAAAATTGTTGAAATTGCAGCTGGAGCTGAGCACTCTGCTGTTGTAACAGGCAAAGTCACATTGATCTTTCATTGTTTTGTGCCTAATCATCTTATTGTTTACTGGATTTTCTTTCGAATTGGCAGAGGATGGAGCCATTAAGACATGGGGTTGGGGTGAACACGGGCAGCTTGGTCTTGGGAGTACAAGCGATGAAAGCAGCCCTCGAACGGTTAGTTTAGGTGATGAAGTCGTACACAAAGATGGTACAGTCAGAGTTTACTGTGGGAGTAGATTTACATATACCATCAGGTTTCCTCCTTAACTCTATGATAATACATCATGGTTGACCTCAAAGAACCATTATGCCACTACGTATATCAATGAAAGCATTCCTAAGAAACTTAATGATGTATTATGTCTTATATTTATTTTGTTCAAAAATTTTGAATGTTACCAAAGTAATTGGTTATGTTGAACTCGTGTTCAGAGTCTCATCATGTCTAAATATCATATATGAGTTCTTAGTCCATATTTATTTTTGGTAATTTCAAGGAATTCTAATTTTCTAAACATTTTTCATTGACAAAGTGTAATTACATAGTCTCTATTATTATTCTTGAGCTTCTGTCATCTAGGTAAAATTAAATACAGAGGTCTGTGTCGTCTTGTCCTGTTATAAAATATGATGCCCCTCTGGTAAAAGAATCAATAGAAGCTCTATTCTAATGGTTACTATGGTGCAATTGAGTTGAGAGTTGAGTTCGAGCTCAAGCTCTTATTTGAGCTCGATCAAAATTTATTTTTATAGTTCGAGCTAAATTCTTGAGCAAACCAAATTGCTTCACTTCACTTAATGAAGTTAAACGTCACGATACTCAAACTCTTATTTTAGTTTGATCAGTTTTTCTTTATGAAGGGTAAATACCCAAAATTTATGTTCATATTTAAGTAAACGATGATATAAGCTTGGTTTGAAGTGGGATTTTACTAGTTTTGAAGAAAAAATTTGGGATGTCGGGGTTCATTGGTTTATTGAGATAATTATTACGTGGTTGTTTAAGGATTAAATTGATAAGATTTTTAAATATTAGAGAGTTATTTTATTAAATTATTTCTAATTTGAATCAAATTGATATTGTATATAAATTTAAGAACTAAAACTGGTATAATACAGCACGTAGGGGCTGCTTATTGAGCGAGTTGATCTCGAGTTGAGTAGTGCTCTACTCGACTCGAAAATCATTTGACTCTTGTTCGATTCGATAAACTCGATAAAATTTTGCTCGACTCATTGTTCGTCATGCTCGATAAATACATAAAATTTTGAAATTTTGAACCCAAAAAATTTTGTGTAAATTACCTAGTAAACCATTAAACTTTCTAGAGTTTTCAATTAGTATTCAAACTTCTGGAAAACATAATTTTTTTAAGATAACCACAAAAAACCACAAAAAATATATAATAAATTAATGAAAATGTCACGAACTTATCAAGTCGAGTTGGGCCTTGTTCGACTCAACTTGTTAAGATCTCAAGTTAAGCTCGAGTTTGGGTCGAGTCAATACGAATCGAGCGTTAGCTGAGTATTAACTAAGTCGAGCTTGAACTGTTTACAAGTTGCTCAACTTAGAATGAAAATGTAATATTAGTGACGATTATAGCAAAACAAAATCGATGACCCATTCAGAAATATGATAATAGTTGGGCGACTGAATATGTTATTTACCCTAATTTCAATGGGCCCAACCATGACGAAATCCATACTTTTTTACCTGCCGAAAGCAAAATTGAAGTGGGCTTCTCAGTTCAAAGCCGTACAGAGTTGTGGGTCCTAATCTGTCCGATGACTCACCGATAGGTGGGTCCGCTAAAAATCGGAAACACACGAACATGATGGAGACAGACAAGATATCGAACTAAACTATAATGAAATACGTCATCACCCGGTAGGTCCACGTATATCCTGGCGGGTCCCGCCATTCTTTCTACTGCTGCCTAAGCTAACAAAACAAACACTGCACAAAAAACACACAATCCAAACATCATATCAGCTGAAAGAAGAAATGCTACGCCTCTCCTCTCCCCACTCACTCGCCTTCTGAAAAAAATTAGGGTTCCGCACTTTGTTTTTTGTTTGTTTGTTGAGAAACAGATATTGATGGACTCGTCAACGCCTATTCCTTCGCTGCACTTGGCCATGGCGGCGTTACTCGGAGCTTCATTGATGGCCGTCTCCGCTTTCTATATCCACAGACGCAGCGTCGACCACGTCATCGATCGGCTCATCGAGATCCGCCGTGAGTGTCCGCCGCGAGGGAGGCGGCCTCGGAATCGTCTCGTTTCCGATGAGGAGGAAGAGGATGGGGAACTGGATTACGAACGAGATGATCAACGACTGGAAGTGGAAGGAGTGAATCGGTGCCGGAACTATGAAACGAGTGCGGCTAGGTCTTTTGATGAGAAGTTGGAGGTGCCGATGAGTTCCCGCATTTCCAGTTCGATGCCTAACGTGGCTTTGCGTAATGAGTGGTTCGAGGAGGATGCTAAGTTTGACCAGGCGGTGAGGGAAAGAGTTCAAAATTGCTCTGCCTCGTCGCTTGAGAAGCTTAACTTTATTCCTTCGGGTCTTCCTCCCCTTGAAACGTCTCGGAGAGGTAGTTTCTATTTTTAGGCCTCTAGTTGCTTTTTCATTTTGTTATATTTATTTTCCCCACGTTGTTATCATAACCATCGAAACAGCGTTTTATGACGATCGTGATAGACTTCTAATTAAATTTTGATGAAATACGGTTCGATATTTTGTTTAGATGGCATAGTTAAATGCCACAATGCTCAAAAGGGAGTTTGAATAGTTTGCTAACCGTGGGGACGGGAAAAGTAGAAATTAGAGTTAATGTTGTAAACATAACTTTCCTAAAAATGTCACTGAGAGTTGAATAATGAAAATCATAAAAAAGTGAATAAACAAATAAGATGAAAATATCAGTTCTAATAAGATTTGTGCAGGAGAGAGTAAGACATTCAGTCATGGAGGTTCCACTACATGGTTGGCTACCTATGGGCGGCTAATGACTCCAAGGTCCCCTGGTGGCAATGTTTCTGGGGATTCAGACGATGAAGGGACAGAGCCTGCAGATGAGGATGAGATTCTTTTTACCAGCAAGAATATTGATGTTTCTGCCAATTTGTTAAAGGTGAGCGTGCTTTCAGTTCTGGTGTATCCTTCAGTTCCATGCAGATATCATTTCTTATAATACAAAGCAAAAGTAAGGTTTGCTTTGTGTTAGGTTTAGGGGTTTATAATTTGAAGAGAAACTATGGTGAATTGTTTTAATTACCAATAATGAATCAAAAGCAATGGATGTTTTGTTCATCTGTTATTGGTGAATATACAGGATGTTGCTACAAAAGTTCAAAATTCATTTTCTGTTTCGATGAGAAGTGATGGTGTGAACCATGTTCATGACAATACTTGTAAAGATACTGGGGATGAAGAAAAATCTTGTGTTAATATATCTGGCAAGGGAAACGTGGATTCAGCTTCAATTGGCATAGTTGAGAATGATCATGTGTTTGCAAAGACTAGTTTGCCTCCTAGAAGCACATTGCATGGTATCATAACTTCTCTAAATCTAATAATTTTACTATGTATCATTGTTGTAATTTTGCTTTCATATTTAATAAAATGGATTTTTCTATAGCTCTAATATGTGAATTAGTGTCTTGGTTGTATTAACGCACCTTATCTCTCTATTAATATTGATCAAGTAAGACTGACATTCAAAGTCAGAATTAGTCTTTGCTTACTGAAGGTGCTTGAGTAAGAACACATCAAAATTTATTGTTGTTCTGCTTTTAACAATCTGTATTCTGACTCGACAAATGTAGAAGACGAAGAAGTAAGGAAGATGGTACGGGAGTGCTTGGAATTGCGAGACAATTATGTTTACAGGGAGGAGACTGCTCCATGGACAAAAGAACCTATGACGGAACCTGGCACTCCAAAGGCCTGTTGAAAAATCGGCGGTGTGTTTCTTTTTTGAAATATTGGTTAGAAACAAAATTAAAACATTTTCTGTTGCACTCATTGAAGCTACAGTGATAGAAATAATTTTTGTAGTTTAAGCTGTTTTTCCTTTTCATGCAGCATCACTTTAGGATGGAAGATGGAGTTATACATGTTTATGCAAGTGAAAGTGGTATGTACCATTTGTGTATTCTATATTATCATGTCAACAATAGATCCGATTTGTTCAACTAAGTCTTTTTCTTGAATCAGTTTTGTGCCGAAATCTTAATATCTCCTTGGAAAAATTGATGTCCTAGGAATAGAGTTTCTAGTGTTTGTGGGTAAAGAGACGGGAGTCCTTTTAGTGTGACACTGTTTAACATGGTTGGTCTCTAAATCGTAATCATTTTGGAAACGATGCAAAATGTATATAAACCATTGTTTTATGCTGACGCATGTGTTTACATTACTACAATTATTTGCTTTCATGAACCCAAGAACAGTGAACCTGTCTTAATTTTCAGACACTGTTGAGCTTTTTCCTGTCGCAAGCTCAACAACATTTTTCACCGATATGCATCACCTCCTAAAAGTCACGTCAGCCGGAAATGTTCGCTCTGCTTGCTATCACCGGCTAAGGTTTCTTGAAGAGGTAGTGTTTTTTACCTCTAAATTGTATATTTTATCCACTTTGGGTTTGTTTATGTAACTAACAACTGAATGCTGCACAGAAGTTCCGCCTTCATCTGTTAGTAAATGCAGATAGGGAGTTTTTAGCTCAGAAGAGTGCGCCGCACCGGGATTTCTACAATATACGGAAGGTTGATACACATGTGCATCATTCTGCCTGCATGAACCAGAAACATCTGCTTAGCTTCATCAAATCAAAACTGAAAAAAGAACCGGATGAGGTTGTTTTGAATTCCTTTTATTTGTACATTTTAGCATCCTGTGATTTGTTTGTAAGCATATAAAAATGGATCATGATCAACACAATCCTACGTGAAACTGCTGCAGGTTGTTATATTTAGGGATGGAAAGTATATGACTCTGAAAGAGGTTTTTGAGAGCTTGGACTTGAGTGGGTAGGCAAAACCTCGGTTCCATTCTCTTCTGTGTTTCAGGAATTAGTGCTTTGGTTTAGTTCAACTAATGTTTCTCCTGCCCTATATTTCAGATATGATCTCAATGTTGATTTGTTGGATGTTCATGCTGATAAGAGTACCTTTCATCGATTTGATAAATTTAATCTTAAATACAATCCTTGTGGGCAAAGCAGGCTTAGAGAGATTTTTTTAAAGCATGACAATCTTATACAAGGTTTGGCAACTACACCATCACAAAACAAGCTTTTAGTTTTTCATTATGTTTGGTCAGATAACTTTTTTCTTTTTCTTTTACTGGCAACTGATATAATCACTCATTTTTTTATGATTTTCTCCATTTAATTTCTCTCTGTATTTTGAATTCACATTGATATTGAGGTCATAACTTTATTTTATTGGTAATATATGTTTGGAAAAATTGACAGATTTAGCGGTGTTGACTGTTCTATTTCTCACTTTCTAGTTTGCGACTTTTTTTTTGGCTGGTGCCATCGCTATTAATTTAAATTTGGGCAAGCATTGACAAATTATTTGGTGCTTGTTGTACAGGACGTTTTCTGGCAGAAGTTACAAAGCAAGTGCTATCAGACCTTGAAACAAGCAAATACCTGGTTGATGTTTATAGATAAATAAAGCCAGTGAAATCATAGTGCTCTGCTTTAACCATTACTTGTGCACCCTCCATTTCACCTTGTCCCAAATACAATATTAACTAAATTCATACTCTTAAAACATATTTCTTTACTCTTCCAAACTCCAAAGTATTTGTGAAAGCCTTTCTCTAAAATGTTTGCATGCATTTTTAAGTTTAGGTCTTTTGTTTAATCTTGTGTCTTTTGTTTAGGCATTCAGCATTCTTGGCTCTAGGTTCTGTTAGTATTTTAAATTGTGATAGATCTGAAACTTTGATATCTTTATGCAATGTGGGTTTTCACTTTGTAAAACCCAATGCAGCTGCAGGGAAAAACTCAACCTTTAAGCTTTATTAATTGTCTAAATTATTTTGTTGTAGCATAAGAATTATTGTCATTGTTTCCATTGATTGACCTTAAAGTTCCAAGTGCCTTTTCTTGATGATCGTATTCCCACTAAGGGCTAAAGTACTAAATGCCCGTGGAGTATCCCATTTTTCTTAAGCCTCTGCTTTTATTGTATCCAAATAACCTTTATTTTCAATCAAAAGTTCGACTTTTGTTACAGCCAATGCCACTGATTTTTTTTATCCCCGTGGAAGGCTGACTGACCTGGTTAGATGGCCGTGGCGTGGTTGAAAAATAAACAAAAATCATTTTTTTGGAAACTAAAAAATCTTCTTTTTTCTTTCTCTTTGCCTCCCAATTCTCACCACTGATATCTTAGCCCAAATCCATTTTGGCCATCCAGCATCAATCTTGACAAAACTAAACTTTCTATTAGAATTAATTTCTTTAGGCACAAATTAAAGGGTAAGAGCTTGTTTGGGTACAATACAAGCATATGAGCTTACTTTAGAAAAGTGACAAACTTGGGCTCGATTAGTATTGTATCATCCATCGACTTTATCCAAATAGTGTAAGTGCTTTATGGTGCATACTTATGTTTTTTGCCTTAGGACCAGAAAATAAATGGGCCTTTTACCTTTTTAGGAGAGGCGCATTCCTGTTGTATAGGGACAAAAAATCGTCTAATTGAAGTTCTCTTTAGTTTCTATTTAATTTTTTCTTAATTGCAAAAAAGAAAAAAAAAGATATCTTCACTTTTCCATATTTGAGTATTCGACACGAGACATGTTATCATATGGACATCATATGGTTTACAAAAGAAATAAAATTTGGCATTTTTTCCCACATATATATATATCGTAAGCTTATAATACATACCATATACATTACATACAAAAATAGACATACATATATGTTGCACCTTACTTCAATTTATTGTATCTGACATCGTTGATAATCTATTTCTAACCGTCAACTCCATAAATACTTAAACATTTATCTATTTAATTTGACAATAAATTTATGATTCTATTTGGCAATTAGCGACTAGTTGATAGCGAATTACATTAACTGATAGTAAATTACATAAGCTCTTTTTATTTGATATAACAACGATGTAAAATTTTATCTATTATCTAATTTCTCCTATTTATGTTGAAGTTGTAATATAAGATTCTTTCTTCTTTGAATAATTTCTACCTAGGGAAAAGGGGAATAAAAATTTTACTCCTAATGGGTTTTAAACTCACAACCTAAAAGAAAGAAAATGAGTCCTGAGAGCTTTAACCATATATTCTAGATATTATTGACAATTACATATATAATAAACTATGAAGGCTAAAAACGCCATAAACTAAACAAGCCAATGTTACATTAATCTATATTTGATGTGGAAAACATTATATAAGATAGACTAAGTTACTTGAGTAATTTACATTTAAATCGTTGAACTTAATATCCACTTTCATTTACACCATAAACCTTTAATTTTAACAAATTACATCATTTAAATTTTATTATTAATAAATTAAGTTACTTATACTAACATCGCTAACAAATTCTAACTTAAAAATCAAAATTAAAACTTTTATTTAACATATTTTTACATATTATCATCAAATAATGTTTAATTGGTAATTTTAATAATTTTGTATAAACATTTTCTGAAACAATCCATTTAAATAAATTCAAAGGAAAATAACCATATTTTCTATAAATCCTAACAAAAATATTTAAATTGTAAATTAAACATTATTTATTAATTATATGTGAAAAAAATGTTAAATAAAAGTGTGAATTCTAATTTTTTGTTACAACTATTTAATAATATTAATATAAGTGATTTAATTTATAAATAATAAAATTTAATGATTTAATTTAATTAAAATAAATTTTTTGATGTAAATGAAAGTGAATATGTGATTTAAATTAAAATTAAAATTTAATGATCTAAAATGCAGATTCCCGTAAAATTTAAACTTTATGCATAATGTGATGAAGTATTATATACATGGACATCTTTTTATATTGGGTAATTTACATTTTAAATCACTAAGCTTAATATTCACTTTTATTTATATTACAAATCTTTAATTTAATCAAATTACATCATTCAACTTTTATTATTTATAAATTAAGCCACTTATATTGAAGCTATTAAATAATTCTAATGAAAAAAACTAAATTTGACACTTTTATTTAACATATTTTCACATATCATCAATAAATAATGTTCAATTCACATTTTAAATATTTTTTGTTAAGATTTATAAGAAATCTAGTTATTTTTCCTGTGAATTTATTTAAAAAATGTTTAAGAAAATTCTTACAAAAAATGTTAAAATTATCAATTGAACATTAAAAAATGATGTTATGTAAAAAATGTGTTATATAAAAGTTTCAATTTAGGGTTTTTCATTCAAATTATTTAATGATTTTAATATATGTGAATCAATTTATAAGTAATAAAAATTGAATGATGTAGTTTGATTAAATTAAAGATTTGTAATGTAGATGAAAATAGACGTTAAGTTTAGTGATCTAAAATGTAAATTATTCTTTTATATTAGAAATACGCTATTAGAAAGTTTGGACGATAAAATCACATAATTTTAAAAGATGTGGAATTATATATCAATAAATTGTAGGTTTAATAGTTAAAGAAGTGTCTAAATTATATTTTTTTAGATAGATGCTAGATCTATATTTTATGCTGAATAGGTGTTTAACATTTTTAACGTTACTCAAACAGATGTTCCGTCGTTATTTTCATTAATTTTTACCGTTAACTTATGTTATCTGACACATGTCATATTCTTAAATTTCTAAAATTATATTTTAAAATAAATAAAATTAAAAAATGAAATAAAATAATAATTAACCTCCTTCTTTAACCATCCCTTTTTTTTCTCAACCATCCCCAACCATAAACTCAAACGATCCCAAGTCTTTTCTTCTTCAACGCTTTGATCATGACTTCCCAAACTTTTTATCTTTTATCCGACGACTTGAGATTAAATTAAATAAACTAATTGAGATTCAATCCCACAACACCTTATTTTTTTATTTTTCTAAAAAACAAACATAGAAAAAGTAGAAGCAAAAAAATGATATCAAAGTTTCTTTAATGTTTTCTATTAATAAGATGTGAGAATTCTTTAAGATGATGATTAGTTTATGAGTGAAATGAGCCTATAATAATTATAAAATACTTAGATTTGATTTAATTTTGTAGGTTCATGCAACACATGTTTCATAGCTGACGATTAAAATTGAATTTATTTTTTGAAAGAGCTAAGCTCCTTTTATTGCAAATTTGTCTACAAATTCTTAAAATTATTTTCCATAACAAATCTGTTAATGGTAAAGAAGATTTTTCTAGGTGAATCTTGAATTCTTGTGTGAGGGATTTGAGTGAGAAAATTTCTTATTTGGTTGCTAAGAAAATATTTTGTGCCGCAATAAGAAAATTAGATGAAACAATGAGGGTAAATGCAGAATTTCGATGCTTGGGATTATTTTATTTATTTTATTTATTTTTAAATATAATTTTAAAATTTTAAGGAGACAATGCACGTTAGATAATGGTGAAAATTAACATCTTTCACGGTGAGATACCTATTTAGGTAACTGAAGGAAATATTAAATATTTATTTGGCTTAAAATATAGTTCAAATACCTATCTAAAAAAATATATAGTAGGAACACTTATTTATGGGTTAAGCGTAAATTATATTAGAAAGTTTGGGAAGGCCCAAACACTGCTGTCGACAGCCTAAAAGATTATGCTGCGAAACGACGTATTCTAAACCGGGTGTATCAAGGATCTGTGACACGTCTTAAAAATGAAGCTACTTTGGCAGAGGCGGCCATGGGCACGGCGGTGATGGAAGTTAATCAGAAGAGCAAACGATCAATAATCGAACAACAAAAAGATAATGAAAATCAAAGAGAGAAACAAGAACAACAACTGTGGAGCTGGGGAGCTGGAACGGATGGTCAGCTGGGCAGCGTCAGGCTCCAAGACGAACATCTCCCTCAACTCCTTAACCTCCCGTCTCTCTCTTCCGCCGGCTGCGTCTCTATGCTCGCTTGCGGCGGTGCTCACGTTGTTGCCTTGACCTCTGGTACCCTCCTTACAACCTTCTCCTTTGTTTTTCTTTTCTTTTTCTCAGTCAAATTCTCAGGGAATCAATTATGCTTTTTTTACCATAACTCCTTTGTTTAATAAACACCGTAGGAGGGAAAGTGCTAACGTGGAGAAGGGGTAACTCTGGTCAGTTAGGCCATGGAGACATGGCTAATAGCTTGTTAACTCCAAAGCTTGTAATGTCTTTGGAGAGTTACTTCATTACTCAAGTTTCAGCTGGTTGGAGCCACTCTGGGTTTGTTTCAGGTTTGTATTACACACACATATAATTCCTTTTAATTTTACCTATATATGAAACTTCTATCTGGATGTTACCAAATGTAATTAAATTGATGGGGTTGCTCAATTTTTCCATTTAAATTTGAACAGTTAATTATCTACAACTAATTCTGACTAAGCATATTGAAGGTTATGTGTACTGAACTAGTTTTCTAATTGGTTCTCAGATGAAGGGTGTGTTTTTACTTGTGGGGATGGATCATTTGGCCAGCTCGGGCATGGTGATTACAGGTCACATTGCTCTCCTGTTAAAGTATCGTTTTTTGTTAATAAGAATGTTGAACAAATAGCTTGTGGCATGCATCATTCGCTTGTGCTATCGAAAGGTAAATGTGACAACAATTTAGTTGCGCTGCTAGTAGCTTTTGAAAGCAACATGAAGAATTTATTTTTTCGTATGAGATATTTATGTTTGTCTCAATTTTTTGTGCATGTGTTTTGGAGTCTTTCTTATGTATGTTCACTTGATCTGCTGGACACTCCACGGTAGGACTAAGTATCAAAAGATGAATAGTTAAGTTGTATATATATATATATATATATATATATATATATATATATTCACTTGATCTGCTGGACACTCCACGGTGGGACTAAGTGTCAAAAGATGAATAGTTAAGCTGTATATATATATATATATATATATATATATATATATATATATATATAGGATGGGATCAAGTTACATGGTGTAAAACTCGTTTAGTTTTACACTAATCTAGGACCATTGGATGAGTGAAATGTATGGATGAAATTAACAGTAAAAAATGTGAAGATTATCACTTGGGAAAAAAAGATAAGGAAATAATCTGGGCCATTAATTACCTTCATCCAACGGTCCAAAAACTGTGTAAAAGTAATTGAGTTTTACACAGTGTAAGTTGATCTTAACCCATATATATATATATATATATATATATATATATATATATATATATGATTTATAATGAATCTCTGTTGGATACTTCCTGAGATCCTTGGGATGAATTGGAAATTGTGAGCTAAACATTGATTAGGGAATCTTACATGAGTAAAAGTATAGTTTTTCTGTCTTGGATGCTTGGTGAATATGAAATAAGACGGGTACCCTATGAAGCTTTAGCTTAGTCATTCTTATTTACTTCAATCTCCAATAACCAAGTTTCGTGTCTGCAGAGAGTTCAGGAAATCTACTTTATGAATTTGGATCTGGAAAGCGTGGTCAATTGGCTATTTCAATAGATAGAATCAAGTCGGTCAACACTCCAGAGATTATCCGTGGATTTGATGGTGTTCAAATCGTTACCATCGCTGCAAATGGAGACCACAGTGCACCATTATCTGGTGATTACACCCAAATTAACTGAATATTTGTAGCATAAAACATTTTCAATCATAAATACTACAGTTACTAGGCATGTCAAACCCCATGAATGGTGAATAAATAAAATTTAGCTCCAATCACAAGCTGCTAGTTTAATTTTAACCAACAAGTAATTCTTATCATTGTTGGGTCATGTCTGTTACACCAGCTGATGGAGAATTGTACACATGGGGAAGAGGGTTCGGTGCCTCATCTGATTTTCTTAGTCCTCAACATTTACCTTCATCATCAAAGTTTTCTAAAGTTGTGCTTGGTTGGAGTCATGCTCTAGTATTATCTGGTACACATTCACGCTTGTTAATCTGTTATAGACTTGTAGTTTGTTTGCCTTTTTTACTTGGTCTATTTTCCATTAACCTAATATTAACTTCTCCTACCCTAACCCGTTGCCAAGGAAAAAAGGGGAAAATTCTAGGTAGATTTTTAGCTTCCCTATATTCTCCCTGGCAAGATACAATAAACCACATGTTTATGTCTTAAGTTTTTGTTTTTTACAGATATTGGAGAAGTTTTTATGCTTGGTGGTAACCATCATGGAAAGCTAAGCAATCCTGAGAATACAATCCTCTCAAAGCATTCATCAGGTAATAAAATAAGACATGAACTTTGATAGACTATAGTGCAATAGAAGAATAAAGTTTGATGCTTATATATATACACACACATGCATTAGAGATGTTTGATTTCTTAACTATCAGAATTGGAAGGGAATTCTACCAAAAGGAAAACAAAAGCATTATGTTTATACATCAATACTAAAGCAATCGTTTCTATTTCGGCTTATATAGGAGAAGCAGCTGTTTTGGAGAGAGTCTCAAGTCTTGATGGGATGAAAATTGTTGAAATTGCAGCTGGAGCTGAGCACTCTGTTGTTGTAACAGGCAAAGTCACATTGATCTTTCATTGTTTTGTGCCTAATCATCTTATTGTTTACTGGATTTTCTTTCGAATTGGCAGAGGATGGAGCCATTAAGACATGGGGTTGGGGTGAACACGTGCAGCTTGGTCTTGGGAGTACAAGCGATGAAAGCAGCCCTCGAACGGTTAGTTTAGGTGATGAAGTCGTACACAAAGATGGTACAGTCAGAGTTTACTGTGGGAGTAGATTTACATATACCATCAGGTTTCCTCCTTAACTCTATGATAATACATCCTGGTTGACCTCAAAGAACCATTATACCACTACGTATATCAATGAAAGCATTCCTAAGAAACTTAATGATGTATTATGTCTTATATTTATTTTGTTCAAAATTTTTGAATGTTACCAAAGTAATTGGTTATGTTGAACTCGTGTTCAGAGTCTCATCATGTCTAAATATCATATATGAGTTCTTAGTCCATATTTATTTTTGGTAATTTCAAGGAATTCTAATTTTCTAAACATTTTTCATTGACAAAGTGTAATTACATAATCTCTATTATTATTCTTGAGCTTATGTCATCTAGGTAAAATTAAATACAGAGGTCTGTGTCGTCTTGTCCTGTTATAAAATATGATGCCCCTTTGGTAAAAGAATCAATAGAAGCTCTATTCTAATGGTTACTATGGTGCAATTGAGTTGAGAGTTGAGTTCGAGCTCAAGCTCTTATTTGAGCTCGATCAAAATTTATTTTTATAGTTCGAGCTAAATTCTTGAGCAAACCAAATTGCTTCACTTCACTTAATGAAGTTAAACGTCAAGATACTCGAACTCTTATTTTAGTTTGATCAATTTTTCTTTATGAAGGGTAAATACCCAAAATTTATGTTCATATTTAAGTAAACGATGATATAATTTTGGTTTGAAGTGGGATTTTACTGATTTTGAAGAAAAAATTTGGGATGTCGGGGTTCATTGGTTTATTGAGATAATTATTACGTGGTTGTTCAAGGATTAAATTGATAAGATTTTTAAATCTTAGAGAGTTAATTTATTAAATTATTTCTAATTTGAATTAAATTGATATTGTATATAAATTTAAGAACTAAAACTGGCATAATACAACACCTAGGGGCTGCTTATTGAGCGAGTTGATCTCGAGTTGAGTAGTGCTCTACTCGACTCGAAAATCATTTGACTCTTGTTCGATTCGATAAACTCGGTAAAATTTTGCTCGACTTATTGTTCGTCAGGCTCGATAAATACATGAAAGTTTGAAAGTTTGAACCCAAAAATTTTTGTGTAAATTACCTAGTAAACCATTGAACTTTCTAGAGTTTTCAATTAGTATTCAAACTTCTCGAAAACATAATTTTTTTAAGATAACCACAAAAAACCACAAAAAATATAAAATAAATTAATGAAAAGGTCACGAACTTATCAAGTCGAGTTGGGCCTTGTTCGACTCAACATGTTAAGATCTCAAGTTAAGCTCGAGTTTGGGTCGAGTCAATACGAATCGAGCGTTAGCTGAGTTTTAACTAAGTCGAGCTTGAACTGTTTACAAGTTGCTCAACTTAGAATGAAAATGAAATATTAGTGACGATTATAGCAAAACAAAATCGATGACCCATTCAGAAATATGATAATAGTTGGGCGACTGAATAAGTTATTTACCCTAATTTCAATGGGCCCAACCATGACGAAATCCATACTTTTTTACCTGCCGAAAGCAAAATTGAAGTGGGCTTCTCAGTTCAAAGCCGTACAGAGTTGTGGGCCCTAATCTGTCCGATGAATCACCGATAGGTGGGTCCGCTAAAAATCGAAAACACACGAACATGATGGAGACAGACAAGATATCGAACTAAACTATAATGAAATACGTCATCACCCGGTAGGTCCACGTATATCCTGGCGGGTCCCGCCATTCTTTCTACTACTGCCTAAGCTAACAAAACAAACACTGCACAAAAAACACACAATCCAAACATCAGCAGCTGAAAGAAGAAATGCTACGCCTCTCCTCTCCCCACTCACTCGCCTTCTGAAAAAAATTAGGGTTCCGCACTTTGTTTTTTGTTTGTTTGTTGAGAAACAGATATTGATGGACTCGTCAACGCCTATTCCTTCGCTGCACTTGGCCATGGCGGCGTTACTCGGAGCTTCATTGATGGCCGTCTCCGCTTTCTATATCCACAGACGCAGCGTCGACCACGTCATCGATCGGCTCATCGAGATCCGCCGTGAGTGTCCGCCGCGAGGGAGGCGGCCTCGGAATCGTCTCGTTTCTGATGAGGAGGAAGAGGATGGGGAACTGGATTACGAACGAGATGATCAACGACTGGAAGTGGAAGGAGTGAATCGGTGTCGGAACTATGAAACGAGTGCGGCTAGGTCTTTTGATGAGAAGTTGGAGGTGCCGATGAGTTCCCGCATTTCCAGTTCGATGCCTAACGTGGCTTTGCGTAATGAGTGGTTCGAGGAGGATGCTAAGTTTGACCAGGCGGTGAGGGAAAGAGTTCAAAATTGCTCTGCCTCGTCGCTTGAGAAGCTTAACTTTATTCCTTCGGGTCTTCCTCCTCTTGAAACGTCTCGGAGAGGTAGTTTCTATTTTTTAGGCCTATAGTTGCTTTTTCCTTTTGATATATTTATTTTCCCCACGTTGTTATCATAACCATCGAAACAGCGTTTTTATGACGACCGTGATAGACTTCTAATCAAATTTTGATGAAATACGGTTCGATATTTTGTTTAGATGGCATAGTTAAATGCCACAATGCTCAAAAGGGAGTTTGAATAGTTTGCTAACCGTGGGGACGGGAAAAGTAGAAATTAGAGTTAATGTTGTAAACATAACTTTCCTAAAAATGTCACTGAGAGTTGAATAATGAAAATCATAAAAAAGTGAATAAACAAATAAGATGAAAATATCAGTTCTAATAAGATTTGTGCAGGAGAGAGTAAGACATTCAGTCATGGAGGTTCCACTACATGGTTGGCTACCTATGGGCGGCTAATGACTCCAAGGTCCCCTGGTGGCAATGTTTCTGGGGATTCAGACGATGAAGGGACAGAGCCTGCAGATGAGGATGAGATTCTTTTTACCAGCAAGAATATTGATGTTTCTGCCAATTTGTTAAAGGTGAGCGTGCTTTCAGTTCTGGTGTATCCTTCAGTTCCATGCAGATATCATTTCTTATAATACAAAGCAAAAGTAAGGTTTGCTTTGTGTTAGGTTTAGGGGTTTATAATTTGAAGAGAAACTATGGTGAATTGTTTTAATTACCAATAATGAATCAAAAGCAATGGATCTTTTGTTCATCTGTTATTGGTGAATATACAGGATGTTGCTACAAAAGTTCAAAATTCATTTTCTGTTTCGATGAGAAGTGATGGTGTGAACCATGTTCATGACAATACTTGTAAAGATACCGGGGATGAAGAAAAATCTTGTGTTAATATATCTGGCAAGGGAAACGTGGATTCAGCTTCAATTGGCATAGTTGAGAATGATCATGTGTTTGCAAAGACTAGTTTGCTTCCTAGAAGCACATTGCATGGTATCATAACTTCTCTAAATCTAATAATTTTACTATGTGTCATTGTTGTAATTTTGCTTTCATATTTAATAAAATGGATTTTTCTATAGCTCTAATATGTGAATTAGTGTCTTGGTTGTATTAACGCACCTTATCTCTCTATTAATATTGATCAAGTAAGACTGACATTCAAAGTCAGAATTAGTCTTTGCTTACTGAAGGTGCTTGAGTAAGAACACATCAAAATTTATTGTTGTTCTGCTTTTAACAATCTGTATTCTGACTCGACAAATGTAGAAGACGAAGAAGTAAGGGAGATGGTACGGGAGTGCTTGGAATTGCGAGACAATTATGTTTACAGGGAGGAGACTGCTCCATGGACAAAAGAACCTATGACGGAACCTGGCACTCCAAAGGCCTGTTGAAAAATCGGCGGTGTGTTTCTTTTTTGAAATATTGGTTAGAAACAAAATTAAAACATTTTCTGTTGCACTCATTGAAGCTACAGTGATAGAAATAATTTTTGTAGTTTAAGCTGTTTTTCCTTTTCATGCAGCATCACTTTAGGATGGAAGATGGAGTTATACATGTTTAGGGATGTAAAAACAGGTAATCGGTCAGGTTTCAGGTCGGGTTCCGTCAGGTCGGGTAAAATCGGATACAGGTCATTTCAGGTAAAAAAAAATTGACTCGACTCGGGTCGGGTGCGGGTCCATATCAGGTCGGGTCCATTCCAGGTCGGGTCCATTTCAGACCGGGTCCATTTCAGGTCGGGTCCATTTTAGGTCGGGTTAGAACGGGTCGGGTCCGAAGCAGATAATTGGTTAATTCGGGTTCGGATACATTTCAGGTCGGGTCCATTTCAGTTCGGGTTCATTTCAGGTCGGGTTCGTTTCAGGTCGGGTTCATTTCAGGTTGGGTCCGTTTCAGGTCGGGTCTATTTCAGGTCGGGTTCATTTCAGGTCGGGTTCATTTCAGGTCGGGTGCATTTCAGGTCGGGTAGCTTCAGCTCGGGGTATTTTTGGGATTGAAATTCGTATTCAGTTTGAGTTCGGTCGTACAACCATATAAGTAATTGATAGACTTTAGGTTGACCTTCGTCAATCGTCATTAATTTTGAGTTAATTATTTAAAGTCATATCAAATTATAATTATACATTAGAGTAATTAAAAAAATAATCAAAATGGGTCGATTTGGACAGAAAATGGGTCAATTTGGATTACAAATAAAATTTCAGAGATTATAATGAACATAAATATCAAATTAAAATTATAAAATATTAGACAAATTAAAAAAAACAAGGAAAATGGGTATTTTGGAATAAAAATAAAGTTTTAGGGACTATAATGAACAAAAATATCAAATTAAAAGTATAAAAATTAGAGTAATGAAAAAAAAAACAATAAGTATATGTCAATTTAGAATAAAAATAAAGTTTAGGGTTTAGGGTTTTGTGTTGAGCGTTCATGCATTAATATGTACACACGTATATACTTAATTACTTATATACAATATGGTTGGGTTTGAGTGCTTATGGTTTAGGGTTTGAGGTTTAGGGTTTAGGGTTTGGGGTTAACGGTTTAGGGTTTGAGGTTCATGTATTAATATGTACACATGTACATACTTACATACATTAGGGGTTGTGTTGTAGTGCATGTAGGTTAGGGTTTAGGGTTTAGGGTTTAAGGTTTAGGGTTTAAGGTTTATTATTATGTACATATGTACATACTTACATACATTAGGGGTTGTGTTGTAGTGTATATAGTTTATGGTTTATGGTTTAGGGGTTAGGGTTTAGGGTTTCGGATTTAGGATTTAGAGTTTATGCATTAATATGTACAAATGTACATACTTACATACATTAGGGGTTGTGTTTTAGTGTATGTAGTTTAGGGTTTAGGGTTTAGGGTTTATGGTTTAGGGTTTAGGGGTTAGGGTTTAGGGGGTTAGGGTTTCGGATTTAGGATTTAGAGTTTATGCATTAATATGTACAAATGTACATACTTACATACATTAAGGGTTGTGTTTTAGTGTATGTAGTTTAGGGTTTAGGGTTTAGGGTTTATGGTTAAATGTTTAGGGTTTAGGGTCCAAAACCCTAATGATAACCCTATACCCTAAACCTTAAACCCTAAATTGAAACACATAAAATCAAAACCCTAAGTCACATGTTATCGTAACATTAAACCCTAAGCACTATACCCTAGACCCTAACACTAAACCCTAAACCTTACAAAACTAATCTCTCGAACTAACCTTAGTTCATTATACTAACGTAAACCCTAAATGCATAAATACTTACATACTTTAGGGCTTAGGGTTTAGGGTAAGGATCTAAGGGTTTAGTGTTTAATGCTTAGGGTTTAGGGTTTAGAGTTAAGGTTCAAAACCCTAATGATAACCCTATACCCTAAACCTTAAACCCTAAATTGAAACTCATAAAATCAAAACCCTATGTCACATGTTATCGTAACATTAAACCCTAAGAACTATACGGCTATACCCTAGACCCTAAGCACTATACCCTAGACCCTAACACTAAACCCTAAACCTTACAAACTAATCACTCGAACTAACCTTAGTTCATTACACTACCGTAAATCCTAAATGCATAAATACTTTAGGGCTTAGGGTTTAGGGTAAGGATCTAAGGGTTTAGTGTGTAATGCTTAGGGTGTAGGGTTTAGGGTTTAGGATTAAGGTTTAAAACCCTAATGATAACCCTATACCCTAAACCTTAAACCCTAAATTGAAACTCATAAAATCAAAACCGTAAGTCACTTATTATCGTAAGATTAAACCCTAAGCACTATACCCTATACCCTAAGCACTATACCCTAGACCCTAACACTAAACCCTAAACCTTACAAACTAATCACTCGAACTAACCTTAGTTCATTACACTACCGTAAAACCTAAATGCATAAATACTTACATACTTTAGGGCTTAGGGTTTAGGGTTTAGGATCTAAAGGTTTAGTGTTTAATGCTTAGGGTTTTATGGGTTAGGGATTAGGGTTTAGGGTTTCCAATTTTCTATATACATATATTGTAATATAAATTCTAAAATTAAAAAAAAAACATGAAACCCTAATGATAACCCTATACCCTAAACCTTAAACCCTAAATTAAAACCCATAAAATCAAAACCCTATGTCACATGTTATCGTAACATTAAACCCTAAGCACAATACACTAGACCCTAACACTAAACCCTAAACTGTAGAACTAAGGTTTTGATATAATATTTGAAAAATGTTTTGGACTGAAATGAAAAGATTTTAAAATATGTTTTTAGTCAAAAACAACTTGAAAATATGTGTTAGGGTTTTAAAGCTCTGGAATGGACTTAAAAGTACATTTAAAGTAGTCAAAACCGATCTTTTTAAGTGAGAGTATCGATACAGTAAGTACAGTATCGATACACATCAGGGTTTTCAAACTACAGGAATTCCAGTAGCTAAAACCCGTATCGATACGGCTATGCGTATCGATACGGTGTCTAAACCCGTACCGATACGCTTACACGTATCGATACGGTATGGTTTTAAATAGCCCAACGGCTAGTCGCGTACCGATACGGTGGTATCGCGTACCGATACGCCAACGGTCAATTCCCAACGGTCTTTTGAATTTGCAGGACCGTACCGATACGCCAGGCATGCGTATCGATACGCATCAGCAGAAAGCTCAACGGCTATATCAGACTTTCAAGACCGTATCGATACAGGGGATAGTGTATCGATACACTAGGCTGATGAAATGCATTTTGTGGGAAATAAACGGCTATTTTGTACCCCCAACGGCTATGAAACATCCCCAACGGCCATAAACGGCTAGGAACTCAATTTGGAGTATAAATAAGGCCTCCAAGCATCAAGATTGATATGAGCTTCAATTGTTACAACATTATGAGTGAAAAACTTGTCTAGAGCTTTATTTGTTCATTTATTGCTTAGACAACACTAGTGAGCTTACATTGTTAAATTTGCTCAAGTGTTTAGGTTTTGGGTGAGTGCTTCATTGTGCAAACAAAACGCCTATTAGAGGGTTCAAGTTTGCTTCTTTGTTTCTCTTTGTAAAGAGGGTTTTCCTTCAAGCTTTGGGTAGAAAGCTTCGAGGGTTGTAAAGGGTTTCCTCCTAATCCTAGAAAAGGGGACGAATCAATTAGTGGATTGATTGTGAAATCCTTAGTAGGAAGCTAAGGTAGTGGATGTAGACCTTGGTTAGAAGGTTGAACCACTATAAATCATCGTGTATTTATTCTTTCAGCTTCCTAAATCCTTCCACCCAAAAATTCACCTCTCCACCACTTGGCGAGCATAATCGGTTGATCGAATCGAGCGTCGAAAAACCCAACAATTGGTATCAGAGCTTGGCTCAATTGAAGGGGATTCACATCCTATTGAGAAGATCCGGCAAGCTCGATCAACATTTCACCAACCGGCTCAAAATGTCGCAATCCATCAACATACCGCCCTTCTTCGACGGAGATCACTATGCCCATTGGAAGACAAAGATGAAATTCTTCTTGAAGTCAAGAGATTACAAGCTATGGGACATAGTTGAAGATGGTCCGTTCGTGCTTCAAGGAAGCAAAGCGGAATGGAGTGCCGACGATCGCAAGAAGATGGAGCTTAATTGTAGAGCCTTGCACATGCTCTTTTGTGCTTTTGGCCCAACCATCTATGAGAAGATGTCATCTTGTGAAAATGCCAAGGAGGTATGGGACAAGCTTGAAGTCACATACGAGGGGACTAATGAAGTCAAGGAGACCAAGATTGGGCTCCTCACCTTAGAGTATGAAAACTTCAAGATGAATTCGGAAGAGAACATCGAGAAGATGTTTGATAGATTCTCCACCATCACCAATGGTCTCAAAGGTTATGGAGAAGCCATCCCGGAAGAAAAACTTGTCCGAAAGCTCATCTACTCACTTCCCGAGTCTTGGGACTCAAAGAGGACCGCCATCATCGAAGCCAAAAATTTGAAAAATTTGAAGCTTGATGAACTCATGGGGTCACTTCTTACTCATCAAATCATGAAGAAGAACAAAGAAGATGAGAAAAGGAGGGAAGAAATTAGAGCTATGGGAGAGAAGAAAATCAAGAGGCTTGGCTTCAATGCCATGGCTCTCAAATCCTCCACATGTCATCATGAAGATTCAAGTGAGGAGGATAGTGAAGATGAAGAGATGAACTATCTCTTCAACAAGCTCGCACGATTCATGAAGAGCAAAATGGAAAAATCCAAGCATGAATCGATGAAGAAGATGAAGGATTCCCACAAATCCAAAAAGAAGGGATCATCTTCAAAACAAGCATACGTGGCCACTTGGAGTGATGAAGACTCCACCGATAATGAAGTAGCCCACCTATGCATGATGGCCCTCAATGAGGGGGAGGTAACTTCTAACTCATCTATTTCAAATTCTTATACATTTGATGAGTTACAAGAAGCCTATGATGAATTGGTTTTTGAATTCAAGGCTTCATTTTCGAAAAATAAAAAATTGATTGGGAAGTTGAAAACCGAAAATGATTTGCTTTCTAAAACCAATTTAGAGTTTGAAGCAAAAATCAAAGATTTTGAACTTAAAGTTTTAGATTTACAAAACTTGCTTCAAACGATGGAGAGAGATCATCAAAAAGAAGTCGATGATCTCAAAAAGGAAAAAGATTTGATTTCCAAAGAACTTGAAAAGAAAAACAATTTTGGAAAATCAAATTTTTATGTAAGACAATCTAGTGCCCCTAGATTTTTTAATGGAAAATGTTTTAGAAGTGTTTGGGTCCCAAAAGGACTAACCACTTCAACTAAAAGGGATGAAATTGAAAAATGGATTCCTAAGGGGACTAAATTTTGTGCTACTAACGTTTATGGATCCAAAGCAATTTGGATACCAAAAATTACTTGATTGTCTTTTGCTAGGTGTGATGGAGAGTGTTCAACGAGTCAAACATTAAGGGGGAGCTCCATGCACACAAGGAAGAACACTTGAAGAGGAAGGCTTCACAATTCAAGTGTTGGTAAAAATTTCTAGTTGTTTTTAATTTTATTTGATTTATTTTCTTTAATTCAACTAGATATTCATAAATGTTGGACTAACATTCTGATGATGCTATGAGTAAGGGGGAGCCAATTTTAAACCAAAATTTTAAGTGTCAAATTTTTTTTCTCCTATGTTATCGTAAACTTAAATGTCATTTTAAATTCTTTTTGATATAACAAAAAGGGGGAGAAATGGTTTTGAAAAATTGAATTTTCAAATGAATAAGGGGGAGCTTTATTTTGATTTCATATCTTAAATCTCTTATTCACAATTTTAAAATTAAAGGGGGAGAATCCCAAACAATTTTTCAAGTTGGTTTTATTATATCAAAAAGGGGGAGATTGTAGAACTAAGGTTTTGATATAATATTTGAAAAATGTTTTGGACTGAAATGAAAAGATTTTAAAATATGTTTTTAGTCAAAAACAACTTGAAAATATGTGTTAGGGTTTTAAAGCTCTGGAATGGACTTAAAAGTACATTTAAAGTAGTCAAAACCGATCTTTTTAAGTGAGAGTATCGATACAGTAAGTACAGTATCGATACACATCAGGGTTTTCAAACTACAGGAATTCCAGTAGCTAAAACCCGTATCGATACGGCTATGCGTATCGATACGGTGTCTAAACCCGTACCGATACGCTTACACGTATCGATACGGTATGGTTTTAAATAGCCCAACGGCTAGTCGCGTACCGATACGGTGGTATCGCGTACCGATACGCCAACGGTCAATTCCCAACGGTCTTTTGAATTTGCAGGACCGTACCGATACGCCAGGCATGCGTATCGATACGCATCAGCAGAAAGCTCAACGGCTATATCAGACTTTCAAGACCGTATCGATACAGGGGATAGTGTATCGATACACTAGGCTGATGAAATGCATTTTGTGGGAAATAAACGGCTATTTTGTACCCCCAACGGCTATGAAACATCCCCAACGGCCATAAACGGCTAGGAACTCAATTTGGAGTATAAATAAGGCCTCCAAGCATCAAGATTGATATGAGCTTCAATTGTTACAACATTATGAGTGAAAAACTTGTCTAGAGCTTTATTTGTTCATTTATTGCTTAGACAACACTAGTGAGCTTACATTGTTAAATTTGCTCAAGTGTTTAGGTTTTGGGTGAGTGCTTCATTGTGCAAACAAAACGCCTATTAGAGGGTTCAAGTTTGCTTCTTTGTTTCTCTTTGTAAAGAGGGTTTTCCTTCAAGCTTTGGGTAGAAAGCTTCGAGGGTTGTAAAGGGTTTCCTCCTAATCCTAGAAAAGGGGACGAATCAATTAGTGGATTGATTGTGAAATCCTTAGTAGGAAGCTAAGGTAGTGGATGTAGACCTTGGTTAGAAGGTTGAACCACTATAAATCATCGTGTATTTATTCTTTCAGCTTCCTAAATCCTTCCACCCAAAAATTCACCTCTCCACCACTTGGCGAGCATAATCGGTTGATCGAATCGAGCGTCGAAAAACCCAACATAAACCTTACAAACTAATCACTCGAAGTACATTGCTTCATGAAACCCTAAACCCTAAACCCTAATAATAACCCTAATGATAACCCTATACCCTAAACCCCAAGCATTATACCCTAACCATAAGCATTATACCCTAAACCCTAACACTAAACCATAAACATTAAAACTAAACACTCGAAGTACATTGCTTCATGAAACCCTAAACCCTAAATCAAAACCCTACAAGTATTAAAACTGAAAATTAATTACTAAAACCTAAAACCCTTCAACCCTAAACATTTAAATTAAAACCCTAATTAAAGATCATAAACCCTGTAACCCCCGTAGCCCGGCCTAGACGGCTGACCCGAACTACGAAGATTACACGGGGAAAACCAAAGTCAACCCGAAAGTCAACCTTGATTAACGACCCTTTTTTTTCTTTTTAAACTTGTCTAGATGCACATTAAACCTAGGCATACTCTTGAGATAAGCATACTCAAAAATCACAGCAATCGGAAAACAATAAGGGACTCAATTGCACAAAATACGAATTTAGGGACCAATTTGTAAATTCTGGAAATTAAGAGGACTTTACCAAATTTTAAGTTACCATTATGAAATTAGTCATGTTTCATGCCTCTCTGCCAAATTTCAACTCAAACGGACATCTCAAACTCAAGCAATTGCACATACGAGAATCAGGACTAAAACGTAAAGCTTGTAAACCTCAATTGACCATAGTTTCGAAACTTTTCCCCAAAGTTTCGAAACTTTGGCTGGCAGTGGCCTGTGGAATCCAAAAATTTGCAAAGGTTTCGAAACTTTACCCCTAGTTTCGAAACCTAGATGCAGGGGAGCATATATTGCTTAATTCTAATGACTTCCTATGGTAAAAACACATTAGAATCATACATAGCCATACATATGAGCTTAAAAGAGGCTAAAAGCATACAACACCAACCACCCAAGTCTAGATACATACGTCCTAGATTAAACGTACTCCAACATACTCAAAGCATGAATATGAACCATCATACATACATGGTAAATTATACGTTAAGAACCTTTCATACATGATACTCAACATGAGCATACCTTAATCAACCAAGGAAAATCATGCATTCGATCAAAAGAAGGCAAACAAGCATATAAGGTCTCATGCTTCAACATCCATACACTTAGGCATCCTCACAAGGCATATGTCCCACACACATGATAAGCAATTTAAACATCTACCAAACATACATCACTCAAGCATTCATCAAGGCATGCATCATAAGTGATGTTTACAAATCAAACAAGGCATCTAAGTGCCAAACCAAATCAACACACATCAAAGCATCAAAAACAACAACACCTATCCCATTGCTTTACTATTACAATCTTTCAATTTATAAATCATACATTGAGCTCACCAAAAGCAACACTTGGAGACCTTTCCTTGCCCTTGCCACCCACAAGCTATTTATCTGCATTGTCGAACAAAAGAGAGCGTAAGCATAAAAGCTTAGTGAGGGTAAGCTCATTAAACAAACCTTCGACAATGCAGGGTCCAAGCTCGAGCAACTATCATGATGTTATACATGATTTTACCTTCGATCCACATGAGCCATAAACATAGATGATGCATGCACAATTATTCATTAATATGGCATGCTCAACAGGCTCAATACATAACATATGTATTAATCACATCATATATCGCTTCACATTTGAAAACACATTTCATAACACATTGATACACATATCAATTCATATTAGCATGTATGCATAATCTCATATTGGCATAAACATGCTTTCTCATATTGGCACCTAGCTATGACTCGAATACGCGGATAACATGTTGGAACGCATTTTCCAACATCAACCTTACCTCGGTGGGATTACACTCATCACCGGCCTTGCATGGACGGGATTCCACTCATCGCCACATGCCCTACGGACGGGATTCCACTCATCGCCACGTAGAATATATATAAATTTCCGGTGGAATATTACATCACCGTACTCCTCCTTGGTGCCTTAACGCCACCAAGGCCACGTACGTTTTGACTCAATTAGTGTGCACACTCATCCTGATGATCGATCATTGTACCCAAGCATACTAGTGCCAATAATAATCAAATTCCACAACCTTTGATGTTCAAGAGTCATAATATGGCATCTTACATCATATTAAGCTCAACATCAATTATCTCAACAACATAATATCATAATGTCATGTTCAAGAGTAATAATATGGCATCTTACATCATATTAAACTCAACATCATCATACACAATTTACAATCCAAACCACATGCATAGCAATGCATCAAACCATGCCTCAACAACATGTATAACACATTATACATAATCATCATAACACAAATCATCATGAGGCATAACATCAATTAAAGAGATCATCCAATGTCTCTAACTAAAGCTTAGGATTAGGCTACCACCCTAATCCTAACTCTAGGTGAGTCTACCAATCTCAACCTAGTCCACATGCTCGAACTAATTGCTCAAAACCATTTAAAATATTTTAACCACTCACCTCTACCTCCAAGTTTCCAGATTTCTTCTCGATGCTTTGTCAACCCAAATTCTTGCTTCTAAACAACCTTAATACAATTCAAACAACCTCAAATCAGCCCAACATCAAATTATCAACCCGGAATACAATTCAAGTACAAATTACCATTTTGCAAACCATGACCAAACCCCATACTTAGCAATTTCGGAAAGCCCCAATACCTCTTCCAAAAGTTATGTTTCCAACATCCATTGCACCCACAAATGATCCCAAATTAATCCCTAATCATAGTACTACCATTGGCTATCAATTTCCCACCTAAAACAACCCCTAAAACTCACTCAAAACCCTCCAAAACTCCATTTTCGTACTCCTATTTTACTTAGCAGAAAATTATGTTTTTAAACACCCAAATGATATCTAAATGATTCCAAAACATCCTCCTAACATATATAAACCATCAACCCTTCAACCTAACTCTAAAACTCACCAAATTTCAAGTTTTAGACTATTCAAAAATGGCCATAAATACCCATTTCGGATTTTTACCCAAAATTACTCATTTTAACATATTATGTGTATTTTAACATGATTAAACAAAGCCCCAACTCAATTTATCAAAACAAGATGAAAAACCCCTTAAAAACCCAAACTTTGATATGAACCCTAATTTTCAAAACTCCATAACTTTGAAATCTAAGACTATAGATAGATAGAGGATGAAGAGGAGATTAAGAAAACACAATTACCTTTCAAAAACCCCTTGAATTGATGAAGAAATCAAAGGGAATAGTAAAGAGAGTTTGAGAGAATTTGGGATGGTTATACGGTGAAGAAGAAGAAGAAATGAGAAAAGATGATAGATAAGGTGGTGTTTATTTTTATTTTGGTTTAATTACCAAAATGATCCCTCCCTTTCTTTCCAAATTCAATTTGCTCACACTAAGGTCAATTTGATTAAAATTAATTTTACCGACTCAGACCAACTAACCAGACTAACTCCTAACCCCAAAACACGGGTGTTACAACTCTCCCCCACTTAAGAAATTTCGTCCCCGAAATTCATCGAACATAAAGAGTCACGGGAGCATGCTACTCCACACTTTCCTTTTTACCACAACATACTCACCAACTTGGTATACTTACCACAGGTCTATAGATATCTGATGCTAAGATCTCAACTGATTTTTTTTTCGTTGCACGAAAATTTCAACTCATCTCAATCTCTTCAATAAACATAGCACGTAATAGATCTGACTCACATTCCCGAATCATAGATACCCAAGTCACATCACCAACCCCTTTCTAACTCTAGTGGTAACCGCAAGAAATAAACATCTGAACTAACCCGATTCACAATCTCATACAACACTGTTTGAACACTCGACTCATAACTTTCTCTATCTGACCATCAGACTTCAACAGATAACCCACCACTATACAAACGTCTTCAAAAATAATCTAGTTGAAACCTCGAATCTCTATTACCCATCTTCATTAAGAATCTTCCACGGATATAACACACTAGAAGAAGAATGACGTCCGGTCTTGACATGCTGACAACTTTTCACACTTACTCTCATACTGAACAATATTACACATCATCTCAATCCGGAGGTACTCATCTTCAACCCACAATACGCCTTCATACTACTCTGATGCAACACAAATGAACTGCCGTTTGCTTCGGCCAACACAATACGTCTCAAAACACTATGTCAATCGGTACAACTATCCTGTCTCTAACAATGCAAACTCTATCCTTTCTGAACTGTATTCTGAAATCTTCTTTTCACAATGTCTTGCACGTGAGGTGCCAAGAATTTGTCTTGCAACTGTTTCTCCTCAAACACTCTGACTCAATGTAGGTTTAACATGAAACTCGGCCACAAAACTGTTATCCTTCGGTAAACTGAATTTCGGCAATTACAACTCGCAACTCAACTACTAATCTAACAACAAATACAACTCGGAGCATCGTTTACTGCGTTAACTCTCTCTTCAGATGGTACTCAATCCCGATTTTACAGTCTTCAAGTAGTTCTAACACTTTATGCACTTCAAGTTGCAACTCTTCCTAAGTCTTCAATTTTTTTTTAGTTCAGATGATACGTACATACATACTGCATATTTCCTACTACACAAGCTTGTCCCCAATTCTTCGAAGCAAGTACAACTGATCAAGGAACTCGGGAAAATATTCTGCTCAATATCTCTATAAGGTAACTAACGCACTAGTCAAGCGAGGCGGCATAACTCGGAACTCAAAGTGATCATATATTGCCCCAAAAGCTGTCTTCATTACTTCAATTTTTTTCTCACTTCCAACTGGTAATAATTGGATCTCAAATTAATCTTCGGAAAGACTGAAGCACCCACTAACTGATCAAAAAATCGCTGACACTTGGAAACGGATACTAATCGTTCACTACCACTGGTTTCAACTGTCTGAATCTAACCACATCCTCGTACTGCCACTCTCACTTCTTCACAAATTGTGCTGTCATCCTCTAATATGACGTACTAGGCCTAATGAACCTATGGTCTAACAAACATCATAGTTGATTCTTCAACACTCTCAATTCTTTCAGGAACTATAAGACACAGAAAAATCAAAGCAGAAACAAACTCGGAGACGGTATCAATAATAAGCTCTTCTTCTCTGTCAGGAGACAAACCAGGCAATTCTTCCAAACAATTCTAGGAAGAATCACAAACCATTTTAACCTTCTGCGGTCTAATCTTCATTCAAAATCAAATTCATTACACTTGGTAAGCAAGCCTGCCATCTAAACTCAATAAATCTTCGACCTCCACAGCTGGATCAACATTCGACAATAAGTTCACCTCCTCACCTACTACTACAGTCACACAGGAATCTGCAACTTCAAGGCAACTCTCTCTTTGTCTCAACGTATACACTAACTCTGTGCTCTTCAAGCCAAACATTGTCAAAACGTACCTCAAAACTGTAGGAAGACGATCACTTTACATCTACTAGAAACTAGTAACTCCGAACCACCAACAAACATTTCTGTACATCTTCATGGACATCACTATTTCACCACAAGGTCTAGTCATATGTGTCTCTACTTCCAAGGTCTCAACACGTACCTCAAATTTTCTTCGCATGCTCACACGAAAAAAAGACAAATCCGAAGAAATTGTAACTACACCTGTGCACAGCTGATAATCTTCGACCCTCTTGTTTTCAAACTGGTTCTTCAACAACATCTGATTCTTCTAGACTGTTCTTAGAGCATCTTAAAACTTCAAAAGGCAGTTCTAATCACACACAAACAATCATGCTTGAACTTGTTCTGTAACATCGGTCTTGACGACTCATAACATCCCACTACCAAACAATCTGAATTTAAAACTCAAGACTTCCTTCTCGGCTCAACTATATCAGAAGTATCTTCATCATTCCTTCTAACTGAAAGACAACTCAGACGTACACTGGCCCAATCATACAATTTGATTTCCACTCACGGACACTGACCGGCTGTCTTGCATTAAAACCATAGGCTAAATCCCAACGATCACCAACTAACATTTCTGAAATTCATATCACTCACACGAGACCCCTACCTAGATCTCGCCAAAAGAACTAAGGTACTCATACCTACCTCTGACACCTCATCGGCTCATTCATACTTGCATGCTTGCTAACAATGTACAGATTTAGAATCAACCAGAAGGGAACAAGCTCAAAACTATACCAAGGCTTATATACTATGACATCGATACCACTCTGACTCCCACTCATAGGTCATCACCTCTTTCACCACTAACAACAGAACCAATCACATCGTTCCTCATCAATAGGAACCAACCCATATACACACTAACTCAGTCAAACAATTTGTACCTCAACTCTGGTATAACCATACTTCCCTGACTAAAGCGATGAACTCCCTCAACATCATTCACCTTTTTCAGAATCCACCGTTTCCACTTACAGATTCACAATCCATGCCTTGACCTCAAACTTACCAAAAAGCAATAAACTAACAACAACAACAACAACAACAACACATTAACATACAAACTGGGTTAGCAAAGGAAAAGGTCCAAGTGGCTCAAGTATGATTTCCTCACTTAAAATCTCTTTTTCTGATGTAATAGAAGCAATGAGACTCTACTCAACATGCTTCAAGCAACTCAACACATATACATGCTCAATCATGCATAAAACAAGGCATACTTGCTGAACAAACAAACATATGTGTACGATCAAACAACATACATTCTCAATCAAACAATCATACATCCCAGTATACACGGATAACAAGCAACATGCTTTTAAACAAACAATCAACATTTTTGTCACACAAGCAATCATACTTACAAAGCAAGCAATCATTCATTACAGCATACTCGAATAACAAGCAACATGCTTACATGATAAGCAAACACCGTGCATATCAATCATAAAACACAACTTACTTCACTTACCTGCCCAAGGTTTCGGAAACCTTAAGCTCTGATGCCAACAAATGTAACCCCCGTAGCCCGGCCTAGACGGCTGACCCGAACTACGAAGATTACACGGGGAAAACCAAAGTCAACCCGAAAGTCAACCTTGATTAACGACCCTTTTTTTCTTTTTAAACTTGTCTAGATGCACATTAAACCTAGGCATACTCTTGAGATAAGCATACTCAAAAATCACAGCAATCGGAAAACAATAAGGGACTCAATTGCACAAAATACGAATTTAGGGACCAATTTGTAAATTCTGGAAATTAAGAGGACTTTACCAAATTTTAAGTTACCATTATGAAATTAGTCATGTTTCATGCCTCTCTGCCAAATTTCAACTCAAACGGACATCTCAAACTCAAGCAATTGCACATACGAGAATCAGGACTAAAACGTAAAGCTTGTAAACCTCAATTGACCATAGTTTCGAAACTTTTCCCCAAAGTTTCGAAACTTTGGCTGGCAGTGGCCTCTGGAATCCAAAAATTTGCAAAGGTTTCGAAACTTTACCCCTAGTTTCGAAACCTAGATGCAGGGGAGCATATATTGCTTAATTCTAATGACTTCCTATGGTAAAAACACATTAGAATCATACATAGCCATACATGTGAGCTTAAAAGAGGCTAAAAGCACACAACACCAACCACCCAAGTCTAGATACATACGTCCTAGATTAAACGTACTCCAACATACTCAAAGCATGAATATGAACCATCATACATACATGGTAAATTATACGTTAAGAACCTTTCATACATGATACTCAACATGAGCATACCTTAATCAACCAAGGAAAATCATGCATTCGATCAAAAGAAGGCAAACAAGCACATAAGGTCTCATGCTTCAACATCCATACACTTAGGCATCCTCACAAGGCATATGTCCCACACACATGATAAGCAATTTAAACATCTACCAAACATACATCACTCAAGCATTCATCAAGGCATGCATCATAAGTGATGTTTACAAATCAAACAAGGCATCTAAGTGCCAAACCAAATCAACACACATCAAAGCATCAAAAACAACAACACCTATCCCATTGCTTTACTATTACAATCTTTCAATTTATAAATCATACATTAAGCTCACCAAAAGCAACACTTGGAGACCTTTCCTTGCCCTTGCCACCCACAAGCTATTTATCTGCATTGTCGAACAAAAGAGAGCGTAAGCATAAAAGCTTAGTGAGGGTAAGCTCATTAAACAAACCTTCGACAATGCAGGGTCCAAGCTCGAGCAACTATCATGATGTTATACATGATTTTACCTTCGATCCACATGAGCCATAAACATAGATGATGCATGCACAATTATTCATTAATATGTCATGCTCAACAGGCTCAATACATAACATATGTATTAATCACATCATATATCGCTTCACATTTGAAAACACATTTCATAACACATTGATACACATATCAATTCATATTAGCATGTATGCATAATCTCATATTGGCATAAACATGCTTTCTCATATTGGCACCTAGCTATGACTCGAATACGCGGATAACATGTTGGAACGCATTTTCCAACATCAACCTTACCTCGGTGGGATTACACTCATCACCGGCCTTGCATGGACGGGATTCCACTCATCGCCACATGCCCTACGGACGGGATTCCACTCATCGCCACGTAGAATATATATAAATTTCCGGTGGAATATTACATCACCGTACTCCTCCTTGGTGCCTTAACGCCACCAAGGCCACGTACGTTTTGACTCAATTAGTGTGCACACTCATCCTGATGATCGATCATTGTACCCAAGCATACTAGTGCCAATAATAATCAAATTCCACAACCTTTGATGTTCAAGAGTCATAATATGGCATCTTACATCATATTAAGCTCAACATCAATTATCTCAACAACATAATATCATAATGTCATGTTCAAGAGTAATAATATGGCATCTTACATCATATTAAACTCAACATCATCATACACAATTTACAATCCAAACCACATGCATAGCAATGCATCAAACCATGCCTCAACAACATGTATAACACATTATACATAATCATCATAACACAAATCATCATGAGGCATAACATCAATTAAAGAGATCATCCAATGTCTCTAACTAAAGCTTAGGATTAGGCTACCACCCTAATCCTAACTCTAGGTGAGTCTACCAATCTCAACCTAGTCCACATGCTCGAACTAATTGCTCAAAACCATTTAAAATATTTTAACCACTCACCTCTACCTCCAAGTTTCCAGATTTCTTCTCGATGCTTTGTCAACCCAAATTCTTGCTTCTAAACAACCTTAATACAATTCAAACAACCTCAAATCAGCCCAACATCAAATTATCAACCCGGAATACAATTCAAGTACAAATTACCATTTTGCAAACCATGACCAAACCCCATACTTAGCAATTTCGGAAAGCCCCAATACCTCTTCCAAAAGTTATGTTTCCAACATCCATTGCACCCACAAATGATCCCAAATTAATCCCTAATCATAGTACTACCATTGGCTATCAATTTCCCACCTAAAACAACCCCTAAAACTCACTCAAAACCCTCCAAAACTCCATTTTCGTACTCCTATTTTACTTAGCAGAAAATTATGTTTTTAAACACCCAAATGATATCTAAATGATTCCAAAACATCCTCCTAACATATATAAACCATCAACCCTTCAACCTAACTCTAAAACTCACCAAATTTCAAGTTTTAGACTATTCAAAAATGGCCATAAATACCCATTTCGGATTTTTACCCAAAATTACTCATTTTAACATATTATGTGTATTTTAACATGATTAAACAAAGCCCCAACTCAATTTATCAAAACAAGATGAAAAACCCCTTAAAAACCCAAACTTTGATATGAACCCTAATTTTCAAAACTCCATAACTTTGAAATCTAAGACTATAGATAGATAGAGGATGAAGAGGAGATTAAGAAAACACAATTACCTTTCAAAAACCCCTTGAATTGATGAAGAAATCAAAGGGAATAGTAAAGAGAGTTTGAGAGAATTTGGGATGGTTATACGGTGAAGAAGAAGAAGAAATGAGAAAAGATGATAGATAAGGTGGTGTTTATTTTTATTTTGGTTTAATTACCAAAATGATCCCTCCCTTTCTTTCCAAATTCAATTTGCTCACACTAAGGTCAATTTGATTAAAATTAATTTTACCGACTCAGACCAACTAACCAGACTAACTCCTAACCCCAAAACACGGGTGTTACAAACCCTAAACCACATTAACATTAAATGAAAAACCCAAAACCCTTAATTTATACCCTAAATTAACATATTAACCCTAAAAAAACTAAATAAAATATATTAGCCATAAACAAATCAGTAAACCCTTAATTTATACCCTAAATTAAAACAACAAACCCTAAATTAAAACCATAACCCTAAACTTTAAAAGTTAAAACTGAATTAAGGATGCAATTGAAAAAAAAATCAAAGCTTTAAGCTCAATTTCAAAACAAAAAGGACGAAATTGAAAGAAAGCAAAGAAGGAGTGCTTGCGGAGCAAAACCCGAATAACCCGTTTCAAAGTGCGCGGATCCTCTGACCCGGCTCGAGGCCTATAAATACACCCTCACCCCTCAGCCAAAATTGCTCCTTTCTCCCTACTGTTACTCTGCCGAAATATCGTCTCAAATTCTCTCTCATCCACAAACACCAAAATCCCAGATCTTCCTCATTTCTTTCGATCAAAATCTCGTATTCTTCCCAAGTTCTTCCCAGTTCTTCAAAAATTTCCTCCCAGATCTTCTACAAACACAAATTTCTTCCTTAAACCTGTTTTTCTTCGATCAAACCCCCTTATTTTCTCAAGAACAGCCTCGTGTTCTTGAGAATTTCTATCTTCAATCCTTCTAAACCCAAAACCCAAAATCATTTCTGTTTTACCCTAAACCCTAATTTATTCTTAACCATAACCCTAGATCTGAAACCCTAACCTCTAAACCCTTAATCCCAAAACCATAACCTTAAATCTGAAACCCTAACATCTAAACCCTAACCCTAAACATCTAATCCCCAAACCCTAACCTCTAATCCCAACATCATTTCGTATTCTCATCTTACCTCTTCAGATTCTGAGATCTGTTCTTCTCTGTCTTTTCATTTTCCGAGAGCTGTTCTTCTCTGCCTTTTCATTTTCCCAGATCTGTTCGGGTAAGTTATATATTATTTTTCTTCTATTTATTTTTTTTGTTTGATTACAGATTCTTACTATTTTCCTTTTTTTCTCAGAATCGTTTCTGGCTTCTGTTTGTCTGTTCCTGTTGCGTGCGGGTCTGTTCATCAAGCTGGAAGGTTGTATATCTCCTTTTGCATGTTTCTTTCTGTTTGTTTATGTTTATGTTTATTTTCTGAGATCTGTTTGTTTATATGCATGATTGTTTTCTAAGATCTGTTTTTGGATATTATATCAGTTTGCATGTTATCTGAGATCTTTTTATTGCATGTTATCTGAGATCTGTTTATTGCTTGTTATCTGAGATCTGTTTATTGCATGTATGTTTTTATGCATGTTTCTGTATTTATGTTTCTGTTTGTTTATATGTATGATTGTTTTCTGAGATCTGTTTTTGGATGTTATATCAGTTTGCATGTTATCTGAGATCTGTTTATTGCATGTTATATCTGTTTTCTGCATGTTATATCTTTATGCATGTATGTATATGTATGGTCCGAGTCTTTAGGGTTTCGTTGGTTTAACCTGAGTATATCGGCTGGACTATCTGACCTGCGGGGCTACTGGTGCCAAAGGGGGATTTTAAATTTTGTCCGTGTGGATAGGTGTAACAACGCCACGTACAAGGGTTAAACTGAAACCATTAGAAATTTTATTCTTTATTTATGGATGTCTGTATATATGATTTTGTATATTTTTTATTTTTGGTTCTCTGATTTGCACTTTTTCAGTTTTGTGACAGCTATGAATTCTTTCTCTTATGAGTTGGACTTTCCTAGAGAAAGAAATCTAAATGACCAAATTATATTGTCTCAAGGTAATTTATTAATCCTTGTTCATTATGATTTTTTTAACTTATATTTTGTATATTTCTGACTCTTTTTTTGTATGTTTTTGCTAGAAGAGGATGCAAATGATCAATTGTCTGAGACAGTTCGTACCTCCAAGAGGAAGTCTGGAGCTTCAGCTGGAGGGGACATTGGGAGAAGAACATCCCTTGTTTGGGATCATTACACATTCATCAAGCTTCCAGAAGGGCTTTTTGAATAATGTAAGTACTGCAAAAAGAAAAGGTATAAAGCTGACTCTTATATTGGTACTTCTAATCCTAAAAGACATACTGAAAAATGTGATGCTTATAAGGAGTTTCTTGCTACTAATCCCAATTTCAGAAGCTGTTTTTGATCAGAAAAGATATTGTGAACTGTTTGCTGAAGCAATTTTTTGTCATGGTTATGCTTTGAGTGTTGTTGAGCATGATAAACTTAGGGTTTTGCATAATTATTTAAATCCTAATGTGAAAGATATTTCAAGGTACTCTATTACTAAGGCTTGCATGTTAAAGCATGAGATGCATAAGAAATTGCTTTTTGATTCAATGCAATCTGTTGTGAGTCGTATCTGTTTTACATGTGATGGCTGGTCTGCTTGCACTTCACGTTCTTACTTTGCACTGACTACACATTATGTTGATAATAACTGGAAACTTCAGTCTAAGATTTTAAATTTTTGTCGTTTCCCCCCTCCCCATGATGGTGAGTCTATTTATAAGTTTGTTAAAAATATGTTAACTGAATGGGGTCTTGAGAAGAGAGCTTTTACAATGACTCTTGATAATGCTTCTGCAAATGAAAGAATGGTGAGGCGTCTGAAAGATGATTTGCATGCAATTTCTCCTCTGTCATGCAATGGTAAGTTTTTTCATATAAGGTGTGTTGCCCATATCCTGAACTTGATAGTTCAAAGGGGCTTGAAGGTAATCGACTCATCTGTTGTTAAATTGTGTGAGATTGTTAAATTTATAGATTCTTCTGATTCTAGACTTTGTTCCTTTGATTATGCTATTAATGACTGTGGTTCTGATTTTTCTGGTAAGTTGGTCTTGGATGTTCCTACTCGATGGAACTCTACTTACCTGATGCTTCGTAGGGCACTAGAAGCTAAACATGCTATTAACTTGTTTGTTAATAGGGAAAATGGTTTGGATGTAATCTCTGATGTTGAGTGGGAAACTGCTCAATTAATTTGTGATTTCCTTGAGCCCTTCTTTGAAATTTCAACTATGTTCTCAGGATCCAAGTATCCTACTGCTAATTTGTACTTGGCTAATGTTGTTGCCATTGAGAAACTTTTATGTGATGCTCACAATGATCCATGTGAGGGCATCTCTGCAATGGCTGGTCCTATGCTTGAATTGTATGAGAAATACTGGTCTTATCATTCAACTATTCTGTCTTTTGCTGTTTTACTTGATCCTCGGTATAAGTTACAACTTCTGAAGGAGTTGTATGGTGTCCTCTATGTTGAGGATGAGGTTGAAAGGAGGGTAAGTGTTGTTTATAATGAGTTTGTGAGTATGTATATTTATTATTCAAGATCTGCACGTACTTCTTCTAATAATTCTTCTGTCCAAAGTAACTCTACTCATAGTTCAAGTCTGTCAAGTTCTGGTCGCCCTAGGACCTTCAAAAAATCTAATCTCTTTCAGGTCAGTTTATCTTTTTGCTTCTGTTTTTATAGTTAATTTTTTTCATTTACAGTTTACTAATTTTTTTTATTTAATGCAGAACTTTGATGCCAATTTGGCAGCTTCTAGGAGTGGTAAGTCCGATGTTGACTCCTACATTTCTTTGCCCCTTCTCCCTCGCACATCAGATGCTGAGTTCGATATTTTAGAGTATTGGAAAACATAATCTGTGTCTTTTCCAGTACTTTCACTCATGGCTAGAGATGTGTTAGCCATTCCAATCACCTCTGTAGCTTCTGAATCCTCATTTAGTATGGGAGGTCGAATATTGAACAAGTTGAGGGCTAGGCTTTTGCCTAAAAATGTAGAAGTATTTGTAACAACCAGAAATTGGTTGTATGGTTTTGAGCCTGAGGAATGGGATGAAGAATTTCTTGCTGTTGGGAAGGATGCTTCAGTCTCTGATGTGTCTGTTGAAGATCCACTTCAAGGTTAAGGTATAATCCTTTTTCTGTTTTTTCAATTCTTGTTTTATTTTTATATTCAGTTACTGACTTTGTTTTGTTTTGCAGGAAGCACTTCAATGTAGAAGTATCTGATGTGTATGTTGCATCTGATGTTAAGTGAGGTATAATCCTTCTTGTTAAGTGAGGTATAATCCTTCTCGTTAAGTGAGGTATAATCCCTTAACTGTGTTTTTTTAAATTCTTGTTTTATTGGACTGTTTCTTTAATTTGACTTAGTGATTCTGTTTCTTTAATTTGACTTGGTGATTCTTGTTAAGTGAGGTATAATCCTTCTCCCTTGATTGTTTCTTCAATTTGACTTAGTGATTCTGTTTCTTTAATTTGACTTAGTTATTCTGTTTCTTTAATTTGACTTAGTGATTCTGTTTCTTTAATTTGACTTAGTGATTCTTGTTAAGTGATGTATAATCCTTCTCCCTTGACTGTTTCTTTAATTTGACTTAGTGATTCTGTTTCTTTAATTTGACTTAGTGATTCTTGTTAAGTGAGGTATAATCCTTCTCCCTTGACTGTTTCTTTAATTGTCTTACTGGTTCTGTTTTTTTTCTTGCTTCTTAGCTGAATGCTGCTGCTGTTTGTGAGTTGGTGATGCTGTTTGCTGCTGCTGTTAATGGCTTGTTGTTGCTGTTGGTTACTGGTAGCTTGCTATTCCTCTCTTATCTTAGTGTTACCCATAATTATGTTGGTTTCTTACCAGTTACCCATAATTAGCTGTTGGTAGCATTTAGATGAGATAGCCCGATGAAGAATTATCTGGTAGCAAAGTGCTTTTAGCTTTGCTATAAGATCTGAGGGCTAATTTTATTACAAACTTGTATTTTGTGACATTCGGTTTGTAAAATTATAAGTGTAACTTTTTATCTTGTATTTTTTTACATTCTGTATTGATGTTTTTTTAAGTAATAAAGTATTGATAATCTGAAATTCTAGTTATTTTTATTTTATATTTGTTAATTTATTTACTTAAGTGTATGAATTTTTTTTATATATCTTAACTTAATTCTACATTTTGTAACTTAAGACAACAATTACTTAATTTGTTCTACTTAAGTAAAATCATATACTTTATAATCTTATCAATTTTGAACTGCAAAAGTTGTAGGATGACTTACAATTTTTATAACTTGAATCTGTTAAGTATAAAATATTACATAGTATTAAAGTTGTAGACTTTCATTTTTTTTTATAATTTCTAAATTTACTTAGTCATTTTTCAATTATAAATGTTATACATAAGTTATAATTTCACTAAGTTTTACAAACTTAAAGAATCTGTTAACTGTTAAGTATAAAAAAATAAAATTATAGACTTATAAAATTTTAGACTTGTAAATTTTTGAACTACAAATGCTATACATATATATGTTATAACTTTAGTAAATTTTATGAACTACAAATAAGTTTACAATTGTTATTTAATTTTTTATAATTTGTAAATTTACAATTTTATTCAAGTTAATGAATAAACTTTAAAATTAAAAACAACTCTTCATTTAATTTTATATTTTCATAAATTATCAATTACTTATTCTTTTTTCAAACTTTAGTACTTAATATATATATATATATGTATGCGCGCATATACATCACCTATATCAATATATGTAAGTGTATATGTATATACATTATATATGTATATGATATATGAACTTTTATAAATTTTTTAATTCATCATGTCATAGGTTTCGGGTTAATTTCAGCTCAGGTCAAGAACAGGTCGGGTCACTTAACAGGTCGGGTTCAAAAGCAGGTCGGGTCCATTTCAGTCGGGTCCATTTCAGGTCGGGTCCATTTCAGGTCGGGTCCATTTTCAGGTCGGGTCCATTTCAGGTCGGGTAAAATCGGATATCGGGTCAATTTAGTCGGGTAATTTCGGTTATTTGCCAGGTCGGCTTCGGGTTCGGGTTCTTTTCAGTCGGACGCAGGTCGGGTTTCAGGTCCAAATTAATAGGTCCAATTCGGGTTCGGGTCGTTTTCAGTCGGACGTAGATCGAGTTCGGTTGCTACAGTAACATGTCAAATTCGGGTTCGGATCAACAACAGTCGGTTGCAGATCGGGTTCGGGTCAACAAAAACTCGGGTCATATCAGGTTCTGACTCGGGCAGGTTTCAATCAGGTTACCAGGTTCTGACTTGTTTTTACATCCCTATACATGTTTATGCAAGTGAAAGTGGTATGTACCATTTGTGTATTCTATATTATCATGTCAACAATGGATCCGATTTGTTCAACTAAGTCTTTTTCTTGAATCAGTTTTGTGCCGAAATCTTAATATCTCCTTGGAAAAATTGATGTCCTAGGAATAGAGTTTCTAGTGTTTGTGGGTAAAGAGACGGGAGTCCTTTTAGTGTGACACTGTTTAACATGGTTGGTCTCTAAATCGTAATCATTTTGGAAACGATGCAAAATGTATATAAACTATTGTTTTATGCTGACGCATGTGTATACATTACTACAATTATTTGCTTTCATGAACCCAAGAACAGTGAACCTGTCTTAATTTTCAGACACTGTTGAGCTTTTTCCTGTCGCAAGCTCAACAACATTTTTCACCGATATGCATCACCTCCTAAAAGTCACATCAGCTGGAAAAGTTCGCTCTGCTTGCTATCACTGGCTAAGGTTTCTTGAAGAGGTAGTGTTTTTTACCTCTAAATTGTATATTTTATCCACTTTGGGTTTGTTTATGTAACTAACAACTGAATGCTGCACAGAAGTTCCGCCTTCATCTGTTGGTAAATGCAGATAGGGAGTTTTTAGCTCAGAAGAGTGCGCCGCACCGGGATTTCTACAATATACGGAAGGTTGATACACATGTGCATCATTCTGCCTGCATGAACCAGAAACATCTGCTTAGCTTCATCAAATCAAAACTGAAAAAAGAACCGGATGAGGTTGTTTTGAATTCCTTTTATTTGTACATTTTAGCATCCTGTGATTTGTTTGTAAGCATATAAAAATGGATCATGATCAACACAATCCTACGTGAAACTGCTGCAGGTTGTTATATTTAGGGATGGAAAGTATATGACTCTGAAAGAGGTTTTTGAGAGCTTGGACTTGAGTGGGTAGGCAAAACCTCGGTTCCATTCTCTTCTGTGTTTCAGGAATTAGTGCTTTGGTTTAGTTCAACTAATGTTTCTCCTGCCCTATATTTCAGATATGATCTCAATGTTGATTTGTTGGATGTTCATGCTGATAAGAGTACCTTTCATCGATTTGATAAATTTAATCTTAAATACAATCCTTGTGGGCAAAGCAGGCTTAGAGAGATTTTTTTAAAGCATGACAATCTTATACAAGGTTTGGCAACTACACCATCACAAAACAAGCTTTTAGTTTTTCATTATGTTTGGTCAGATAACTTTTTTCTTTTTCTTTTACTGGCAACTGATATAATCACTCATTTTTTTATGATTTTCTCCATTTAATTTCTCTCTGTATTTTGAATTCACATTGATATTGAGGTCATAACTTTATTTTATTGGTAATATATGTTTGGAAAAATTGACAGATTTAGCGGTGTTGACTGTTCTATTTCTCACTTTCTAGTTTGCGACTTTTTTTTTGGCTGGTGCCATCGCTATTAATTTAAATTTGGGCAAGCATTGACAAATTATTTGGTGCTTGTTGTACAGGACGTTTTCTGGCAGAAGTTACAAAGCAAGTGCTATCAGACCTTGAAACAAGCAAATACCTGGTTGATGTTTATAGATAAATAAAGCCAGTGAAATCATAGTGCTCTGCTTTAACCATTACTTGTGCACCCTCCATTTCACCTTGTCCCAAATACAATATTAACTAAATTCATACTCTTAAAACATATTTCTTTACTCTTCCAAACTCCAAAGTATTTGTGAAAGCCTTTCTCTAAAATGTTTGCATGCATTTTTAAGTTTAGGTCTTTTGTTTAATCTTGTGTCTTTTGTTTAGGCATTCAGCATTCTTGGCTCTAGGTTCTGTTAGTATTTTAAATTGTGATAGATCTGAAACTTTGATATCTTTATGCAATGTGGGTTTTCACTTTGTAAAACCCAATGCAGCTGCAGGGAAAAACTCAACCTTTAAGCTTTATTAATTGTCTAAATTATTTTGTTGTAGCATAAGAATTATTGTCATTGTTTCCATTGATTGACCTTAAAGTTCCAAGTGCCTTTTCTTGATGATCGTATTCCCACTAAGGGCTAAAGTACTAAATGCCCGTGCAGTATCCCATTTTTCTTAAGCCTCTGCTTTTATTGTATCCAAATAACCTTTATTTTCAATCAAAAGTTCGACTTTTGTTACAGCCAATGCCACTGATTTTTTTTATCCCCGTGGAAGGCTGACTGACCTGGTTAGATGGCCGTGGCGTGGTTGAAAAATAAACAAAAATCATTTTTTTGGAAACTAAAAAATCTTCTTTTTTCTTTCTCTTTGCCTCCCAATTCTCACCACTGATATCTTAGCCCAAATCCATTTTGGCCATCCAGCATCAATCTTGACAAAACTAAACTTTCTATTAGAATTAATTTCTTTAGGCACAAATTAAAGGGTAAGAGCTTGTTTGGGTACAATACAAGCATATGAGCTTACTTTAGAAAAGTGACAAACTTGGGCTCGATTAGTATTGTATCATCCATCGACTTTATCCAAATAGTGTAAGTGCTTTATGGTGCATACTTATGTTTTTTGCCTTAGGACCAGAAAATAAATGGGCCTTTTATCTTTTTAGGAGAGGCGCATTCCTGTTGTATAGGGACAAAAAATCGTCTAATTGAAGTTCTCTTTAGTTTCTATTTAATTTTTTCTTAATTGCAAAAAAGAAAAAAAAAGATATCTTCACTTTTCCATATTTGAGTATTCGACACGAGACATGTTATCATATGGACATCATATGGTTTACAAAAGAAATAAAATTTGGCACTTTTTCCCACATATATATATCGTAAGCTTATAATACATACCATATACATTACATACAAAAATAGACATACATATATGTTGCACCTTACTTCAATTTATTGTATCTGACATCGTTGATAATCTATTTTTAACCGCCAACTCAATAAATACTTAAACATTTATCTACTTAATTTGACAATAAATTTATGATTCTATTTGGCAATTAGCGACTAGTTGATAGCGGATTACATTAACTGATAGTAAATTACATAAGCTCTTTTTATTTGATATAACAACGATGTAAAATTTTATCTATTATCTAATTTCTCCTATTTATGTTGAAGTTGTAATAGAAGATTCTTTCTTCTTTGAATAATTTCTACCTAAGAAAATGGGGAATGAAAATTTTACTCCTAATGGGTTTTAAACTCACAACCTAAAAGAAAGAAAATGGGTCCTGAGAGCTTTAACCATATATTCTAAATATTATTAGCAATTACATATATAATAAACTATGAAGGCTAAAAACGCCATAAACTAAACAAGCCAATGTTACATTAATCTATATTTGATGTGGAAAACATTATATAAGATAGATTAAGTTACTTGAGTAATTTACATTTAAATCTATGAACTTAATATCCACTTTCATTTACACCATAAACCTTTAATTTTATCAAATTACATCATTTAAATTTTATTATTAATAAATTAAGTTACTTATACTAACATCGCTAACAAATTCTAACTTAAAAATCGAAATTAAAACTTTTATTTAACATATTTTTACATATTATCATCAAATAATGTTTAATTGGTAATTTTAATAATTTTGTATAAACATTTTCTGAAACAATCCATTTAAATAAATTCAAAGGAAAATAACCATATTTTCTATAAATCCTAACAAAAATATTTAAATTGTAAATTAAACATTATTTATTAATTATATGTGAAAAAATGTTAAATAAAAGTGTGAATTCTAATTTTTTGTTACAACTATTTAATAATATTAATATAAGTGATTTAATTTATAAATAATAAAATTTAAATGATTTAATTTAATTAAAATAAAATTTTTTGATGTAAATGAAAGTGAATATGTGATTTAAATTAAAATTAAAATTTAATGATCTAAAATGCAGATTACCGTAAACTTTAAAATTTATGAATAATGTGATGAAGTATTATATACATGGACATCTTTTTATATTGGGTAATTTACATTTTAAATCACTAAGCTTAATATTCACTTTTATTTATATTACAAATCTTTAATTTAATCAAATTACATCATTCAACTTTTATTATTTATAAATTAAGCCACTTATATTGAAGCTATTAAATAATTCTAATGAAAAAAAACTAAATTTGACACTTTTATTTAACATATTTTCACATATCATCAATAAATAATGTTTAATTCACATTTTAAATATTTTTTGTTAAGATTTATAAGAAATCTAGTTATTTTTCCTGTGAATTTATTTAAAAAATGTTTAAGAAAATTCTTACAAAAAATGTTAAAATTATCAATTGAACATTAAAAGATGATGTTATGTAAAAAATGTGTTATATAAAAGTTTCAATTTCGGGTTTTTCATTCAAATTATTTAATGATTTTAATATATGTGACTCAATTTATAAATAATAAAAATTGAATGATGTAGTTTGATTAAATTAAAGATTTGTAATGTAGATGAAAATAGACGTTAAGTTTAGTGATTTAAAATGTAAATTATTCTTTTATATTAGAAATACGCTATTAGAAAGTTTGGACGATAAAATCACATAATTTTAAAAGATGTGGAATTATATATCAATAAATTGTAGGTTTAATAGTTAAAGAAGTGTCTAAATTATATTATTTTTAGATAGATGCTAGATCTATATTTTATGCTGAATAGGTGTTTAACATTTTTAACGTTACTCAAACAGATGTTCCATCGTTATTTTCATTAATTTTTATCGTTAACTTCTGTTATCTGACACATGTCATATTCTTAAATTTCTAAAATTATATTTTAAAATAAATAAATTTAAAAAAATGAAATAAAATAATAATTAACCTCCTTCTTCAACCATCCCTTTTTTTCTCAACCATCCCCAACCATAAACCCAAATTATCCCAAGTTTTTTCTTCTTCAACGCTTTGGTCATGACTTCCGAAACTTTTTATCTTTTATCCGACGACTTGAGATTAAATTAAATGAACTAATTGAGATTCAATCCCACAACACCTTATTTTTTATTTTTCTAAAAAACAAACATAGAAAAAGTAGAAGAAAAAAATGATATCAAAGTTTCTTTAATGTTTTCCATTAATAACATGTGAGAATTCTTTAAGATGATGATTAGTTTATGAGTGAAATGAGCCTACAATAATTATAAAATACTTGATTTGATTTAATTTTGTAGGTTCATGCAACACATGTTTCATAGCTGACGATTAAAATTGAATTTAATTTTTGGAAGAGCTAAGCTCCTTTTATTGCAAATTTGTCTACAAATTCTTAAAATTATTTTCCATAACAAATCTGTTAATGGTAAAGAAGATTTTTCTATATGAATCTTGAATTCTTGTGTGAGGGATTTGAGTGAGAAAATTTCTTATTTGGTTGCTGAGAAAATATTTTGTGCCGCGATAAGAAAATTAGATGAAACAATGAGGGTAAATGCAGAATTTCGATGCTTGGGATTATTTTATTTATTTTATTTATTTTTAAATATAATTTTAAAATTTTAAGGAGACAATGCACGTTAGATAACGGTGAAAATTAACATCTTTCACGGTGAGATACCTATTTAGGTAACTAAAGGAAATATTAAATATTTATTTGGCTTAAAATATAGTTCAAATACCTATCTAAAAAATATATAGTAGGAACACTTATTTATGGCTTAAGCGTAAATTATATTAGAAAGTTTGGGAAGGCCCAAACACTGCTGTCGACAGCCTAAAAGATTGTGCTGCGAAACGATGTAGTCTAAACCAGGTGAATCAAGGATCCGTGACACGTCTTAAAAATGAAGCTACTTCGGCAGAGGAGGCCATGGGCACGGCGTCGATGGAAGTTAATCAGAAGAGCAAACGATCAATAATCGAACAACAAAAAGATAATGAAAATCAAACAGAGAAACAAGAACAACAACTGTGGAGCTGGGGAGCTGGAACGGATGGTCAGCTGGGCAGCGTCAGGCTCTAAGACGAACAACTCCCTCAACTCCTCAACCTCTCTTCTCTCTCTTCCATCGGCTCCGTCTCTATGCTCGCTTGCGGCGACGCTCACGTTGTTGCCTTGACCTCTGGTACCCTCCTTACAACCTTCTCCTTTGTTTTTCTTTTCTTTTTCTCAGTCTGTAACCCCCTCGTCCCGGTCTGGCCGGATGACCGGTCCGAGTGGGCCACACGGGGAAAACCGAAGTGAAACCCGTTAAGGTCCCCCCTCGGTTAGCAACCCTAGAAAAATTTCTTTTATTTATCTTGTCTAAAAGTCCATTTAAGTCCTATGTGATCAAACAACGGAATAAAATACATGAGACAAACATTCGATCCCAAAACAACAATTAAACAGCCCACTTTTAATCTTTTAAACAGGTCATTTCGAAACACCCTTGAGGCGTATCGAAACGCCTTGACCAGGTCAACTGTCCCAGAGCCTCTACAAGAGGCCGTATCGAAACGATAGTCAACCGTTCCGAAACGCCCTCAACGGTCAACTTCTCGTGGTCAACGAGATTTTGACCGTTTCGAAACCCTTATACCCGTTTCGATACACCTTCATCTCGTGAATTTCTCAGAATTCCAGTAGCCAAAACGTTCCGAAACGCATATCGAAACAGGGGTTTCAAAGGCCATACCGTATCGAAACGCGTTCTGATACGGGGTCCCTGAAGCCTTACCCGTTCCGAAACGACCCAGCCCGTTTCGAAACGCGGGCTGTTTGCAGCCTTTTGAAATTCAGATTTCAGGGTATTTCAACAAGTATGAAGGTCCCATAGGACCCCTAAAGGCACACAAAACCATCAAACAAAGTCTAAAGGAATACATCCTAGATTTAACATACTCAAACACATACGAGCATGGATATAGACAATCTTTCATACATAGAAAATTACACATGTAGAGCCTTTCATACAAGCATGCTTGAAGACATTAAAAAGAACCAATAAGCATCATGCATCTCAAATAAGTTTACATGTCATTCAAGCAACTTAAGCATTCATAAGACATCCATCGTACAAGCATTTGGCAAGATATATCATGCTTACAAACCAAGTCAACCATAGACATACATCAAACCCAAATCAACAATACCTATCCCATTGCTTAACTATTACTTAAAATTCATACATTGAGCTCACCAAACGCAACACTTGGAGACCTTCCCTTGCCTTTGCCACCCACAAGCTATTTATCTGCATTGTCGAACAAAAGAGAGCATAAGCATAAAAGCTTAGTGAGGGTAAGCTCTTTAAAAACAAACCTCGACAATGCAGGGTCCAAGCACGAGCTACAACCAAGATAAAATGCATGTTCTTACCTCCGGTCCACACGAGCCATAATTCTAAATGATGCATGAACATATAACCAATATCATGTCATGCTCAACATGTTTAAATCCACTACACATGAAATCACATATATTAGACCATGTTAGCAACACATCTCAAATCACAATGGCTCACACTTAAACACATATTGGCAACATAAACTACAATCCGTATTGGCACCTAGCTATGACTCGAATACGCGGATAATCGTTGGAACTCACATCCAACAACTCAACCATTACCTGACGGTGGGATTACACTCGTCACCGTTCACGCGGAGGGGATTTCACTCATCCTCACGCCTCATTTCACGCGGAGGGGATTCCACTCATCCTCACGCCCCGTCGATGGGATTCCACTCATCACCGACTAATATAAATACAATTTCCGGGCGAACCCGTACTCCTCCTTGGTGACTCAACGCCACCAAGGCCACGCGCGACTTTTGACTCATGTGTACACACTAACATCCTAATGATCGATCATTTGTACCCAAGCATACTAGTGCCAATACTACACATTTCATTACTCTTTCACAATATTAATTCATAACACTTTCGTGCTTAGCACGTACTCACCTTGACTTACCGTCATGCACAAACCACATTTCCATGCCTAGCATGTACTCACCATGATCCTCGGATCATGAAACCACCTCATAATATCATTTCACACGTCAACACCACATGTACATAATTAACACCCAAATCACATTATATTTTACACATGTGTATAACCATATCATATCTATCATCAACATGCATATAACAATGCATCAAACATGCCTCAACATACATGTATACAACATATACATAATGAACACCATCACAAGTTAATACGAGGCATATACAACCATTAAAAAGTGCAACCAAAGTCTCTAATCAAAGCTTGGGATTAGGCTACCACTCTAATCCCAACTCTAGGTGGGTTTACCAAGCCCATCCTAGGTTCACATGCTTGAACCAAATACTCAAAACCATTTTGAAAATATTTAACCACTCACCTAAGCTTCCAAGCTCCAAGCCAAGCAAGCAACCTCCCTCAAATTTCCGGATTCCTTCCCGAAGCTTCCCCAACACAAATTCCCGCTTCTAAACAACCTCAAACACATTTCAAACAATTCCAAATCAGCCCAACATCAAAATACCAACCCGGATTACAATTCAAATGCAATTTATCATGTTGCAAACCATGAACAAATCCCATTTTTATCAAATTCGGGCAGCCCCTAAACCATGTCCAAAAACCATGTTTCCAACATCCATAGCACCCACAAACAATCCCAAATCAATCCCAAACCATAGCACTACCATTGGGCTATCAATTTCCACCTAAAACAACCCCCAAAACCCTCCAAAAAACCCATTTATACCCAAATTCGGGAATCATGTTAAAATACTTTAAAATTCACATATGTTGGACCTTAAGAGTTGCAAACAACTTATCTAACAATAATAAATCAATAGCTTAGGTTAAAACCCATAAAGTTCTCATTTTCAAACAAAACCCTAAAACTTCCAATTTCAAAATCATGAACAATAATGAGAAATATTGGTACCAACATGGAGAGGAAGACAAGACTAAGTCAAAAACACAATTACCTTTTAAAAAGCTCCAAAGATGAAGTTGAAAGAGTTGAAATGGTGAAAAGGGGAGGGAGAGGGCTTCCATGTCTTCAAAATGAAAAAGGGGGATAAAGAAGATGAAGACAAGACTTATTTTAACATAAAGGGGGTTTTAAATTTGAAGGCTCTCATAATTACCATCTTGCCATTAATGAGATGGCAAATCCTCCTTTATCATAAAATTCATGGGATTTAATTCCCAAAACAATTTTGATCCAAGATAGAATTTTTTTTTGATTCGAATATCTAAAGCCCAAAATAATATTTTATTATTTTAAATTTTAAAACTGAAACCCGAAACAATATTTTAATATTATTTCCATCCGACCCCTAAACCCGGGTGTTACAACTCTCCTCCACTTAAGGAAATTTCGTCCCCGAAATTTATCGGACACGGAGGGCCACTGAAACATGCACCTCCACGCATTCCTCTCTCACCACAACATACTAACCAACTCGAAAGACTTACCACGCAACACTTGCTATCTTACACTAAGATCTCAACTGATTCCTCAAGGCATGCCAATTCCAAACTCAACTCAATCTCTTCAACAAATATAGCACGGAACAGATCTGACTCACATTTCTGAATCATAGATACACAGAACCCTTTACAAACCTCTTTCTAACTCTAGTGGTAACCGCAACAAATAAACAACAGAACTAGTCCGGTTCACAACTCATACAACAATGTTCGAAAACTTAACCCATAGCTTTCTCTGACTGGTCATCTGACTTCAACGGGTAACCATACACTATGCAAACGTCTTCAAAACTAATCTAGTCGAAATCTCGAATCTCTACCACCCACTTCCATTAAGAACCTTCCACAGATGCAACAAACTAGAAGAAAAGTGATGCTCGGTCTTGATACACTGGCAAATTACACTTACTCTCATGCTGAACCACATTATTCGTCCACTCAATCCAAAAGTACTCATCTTCAACCCACAATACGTCTTCATACAACTCAGATGCAATACAAATGAACTGCCGTATGCTTCGGTCAAATCAATATGTCTCAAAACACTATGTCAATCGGTACAACTGTTCTGTCTCTGGAATGCAAAACTCTATCATCTCTGAAACTGTATTCTGAAGGTCTTTCTTCTACTATGCCTCGCACGTGAGGTGCCAAGAATCTGTCTTGCAACTGTTTCTCTTCAAACATTCTGACTCAGTGTAGGTTCAACATGAAACGCAGCCACAAGAATACTGGCATTCGGTAACTGAATTCAGTAAATACAACTCGCAACTCAACTACTAATCTAACAACAATTACAACTCGGATCATCGGTCACTACGGAGGCTATCTTCGGATGGTACTCAATCTTGGGATCACAGTCTTCAAGCAATTCTAACAACTCATGTTGTTCAAGTTCCAACCCTTCCTAGGTTGTCTAACAATTCAAGTTCTGATAATATGTACATACACACTGTGCATTTCTTACTATACAAGCTTTGTCTCTAAGTCTTCGAAGCAAATACAACTGTAATTAACTCTACGTCTCATACCAGATAACTCTTCTCACGGTCTTTCAACTAACTCGATGAACAAGTCACAATCTTCTGTCTTGCATAAGCACACAACCTAACCCTACATGTAATGCATCACTATGGTTCACAAACTCTTCCGCTGATATAGGCTGAATCAAGGTCGAAGTTCTCTTCAAGGTTTCTTTCAGTTTCTCAAGGGCTCACTGTCTCGCATCTAACCACACAAACTGAACATTCTTCTGTAGTAACTTGTCAAAGGAGCAGCTGTCTTCAAAAGACTATTTACAATTCTCTAAAAGTAACAACGCTAGACCTTGGAACTACAGATATCTGTCACAATCTTCAATTTCTTCCAACTCACATCTTCTTCTGCCTACTTGGGATTTTCTCTAACACACTCGGCTGAACTACATGTCCTAGGAGAACACCTTCATTAACTCAGAGTTCACGTTGGCTCAACTTGGCATACAACTGATTCTCTAATAGAATCTACAATACGAACTCTAAAGCTTGTCATGGTCTTCTTCGGTACTTGAATATACTCATGTATCATCTATGAGGACTACTACAAACTGATCAGGAAGCTTAGGAAAATATTATGTTCAACATTTCTATAAAAGTAACCAACACACTAGTCCAACAAAACAGCATAACTCGGAACTCAAAACGGTCACATCTTGCCTCAAAAGTTGTCTTCGGTACTTCAAATTTTCTCACTTTCAACTGGTAGTAAACGGATCTCAAATTAATCTTCGAAGGACTGAAGCACTCACTACTGACCAACTAATCACTGACACTCAGAAACGGATGTTAATCATTCACTGTCACTTGTTTCAACTATCTGAAATCTAAACACATCCTCGTACTGTCACTCTTCCCTCTTCACAAATTACACTGTAGAACTCTGAGATGATGCACTAGGCCTAATGAGTCTAAGGTCTAACAAATCTCGAAGTTGATTCTTCAACATTCTCAATTCTTCCGAAAATCATAAGATATAGAGCAATCAAAACAGGAGTAAACTCAAAGACGGCCTCAATATCAAACTCTTCCTCTCTAGGCAAGAGATAAGCCGACAATTCTTCCAAACACTTCTAGGAAAAGAAAACACAAACTATCCTAACACTTTGCGGTCCAATCTTCATTCAAAAATCAAATCCATCACACTTGCTAAGCAAGCCTGTCAACTAAACTAAATCAATCCTTGACCTCTAAATCTGGATCAACATTCAACAAGAAGTTCACCTCCTCACCTACCACTACAGTCACACATAAATCTGCAACTTCAAGTCAACTCTTTCTTTGTCTCAACGTATACACTAACTCTTTGCTCTTCAAGCCGAGCCTTGTCAAAAGGCACACCGAAACTGTAGGAAGACAATCACTTCACATCTATTAGAAACTAGTAACTCTGAACCACCAACAAACATCTTCTGTGCATCTTTCTGATCACTACTATCTCCCAAAAGGTCTAGTCACATGCGTCCCTACGTCTAAAATCTCAATAGAGATACATCAAAATCTTTGCACGCTTACACAAACGGACGATTCTACAAAAATTGTAACTTCACAAGTACACAGCTGTTAGTCTTCGGCCCCCTTGTCTTCAGGATGGTCCTTCAACAAAATCTAACTCTTCTAAATCATTCTTAGAGCATTGCGAAACCTCAAAACTCAATTCTGATTACACACAAACTATCATGCTGGAACTAGTTCTATAACATCAGTCTCGATAACTCAAACATCCCATTACCATACAATCTGAAGTTAAAGCTCAAGACTTCTTTCTCGGCTCAACTATATCGGAAGCGACTTCATCTCTCCCTCTTGCTAGGAGACAACTCAGACGTACACTGGCCCCATCACACAAATCGATTTCCACTCACGGATACTGACTGATTGTCTTGTATGAAAACCATAGGTTGAATCCTAGCGATTACCAACTATCATTTCTGAGCTTCAGCTTACTCACACGGGGACTCGAGCGAACAAATTGCACCTCAACTCCGGTACAACCATACTCCTCTAACTAGCAAAGAACTTTCTCCACATCATCCATATTTTCAAAACCACAACTTCCACTTACCGATTCACGGCCCACACACTGGCCCTAAACTTACTAAAAGCAATAAATCAATCAACAATTTAACATACAAGTTGGGTTAGCAAAGGAAAGGTCCAAGTGGCTCAAGTATGATTTCCCTCACTTAAAATCCTTTTTCCGATGTAATAGAAGCAATGGGACTCTACTAAACATGTTTCAACCAAATCAACACACATACATGCTCAACCAAGCGTACAACAAGGCTTACTTGCTAAACAAGTAAACATATGCGTACGATCAACCAACATACATTCCCAATCAAACAATCACACATCACAACATACACGGGTAACGAGCAACATGCTTTTAAACGAACAATCAACATACTTGTCATACAAGCAATCATACTTACAAAGCAAGCAAACACCGTGCATATCAATTCAAAACTTAAACTTACCTCACTTACCTACCCAAGGTCTCGGTAACCTTAGGCTCTGATACCAACAAATGTAACCCCCTCGTCCCGGTCTGGCCGGATGACCGGTCCGAGTGGGCCACACGGGGAAAACCGAAGCGAAACCCGTTAAGGTCCCCTCTCGGTTAGCAACCCTAGAAAAATTTCTTTTATTTATCTTGTCTAAAAGTCCATTTAAGTCCTATGTGATCAAACAACGGAATAAAATACATGAGACAAACATTCGATCCCAAAACAACAATTAAACAGCCCACTTTTAATCTTTTAAACAGGTCGTTTCGAAACACCCTTGAGGCGTATCGAAACGCCTTGACCAGGTCAACTGTCCCAGAGCCTCTACAAGGGGCCGTATCGAAACGGTAGTCAACCGTTCCGAAACGCCCTCAACGGTCAACTTCTCGTGGTCAACGAGATTTTGACCGTTTCGAAACCCTTATACCCGTTTCGATACACCTTCATCTCGTGAATTTCTCAGAATTCCAGTAGCCAAAACGTTCCGAAACGCGTATCGGAACAGGGGTTTCAAAGGCCATATCGTATCGAAACGCGTTCCGATACGGGGTCCCTGAAGCCTTACCCGTTCCGAAACGACCCAGCCCGTTTCGAAACGCGGGCTGTTTGCAGCCTTTTGAAATTCAGATTTCAGGGTATTTCAACAAGTATGAAGGTCCCATAGGACCCCTAAAGGCACACAAAACCATCAAACAAAGTCTAGAGGCATACATCCTAGATTTAACATACTCAAACACATACGAGCATGGATATAGACAATCTTTCATACATAGAAAATTACACATGTAGAGCCTTTCATACAAGCATGCTTGAAGACATTAAAAAGAACCAATAAGCATCATGCATCTCAAATAAGTTTACGTGTCATTCAAGCAACTTAAGCATTCATAAGACATCCATCGTACAAGCATTTGGCAAGATATATCATGCTTACAAACCAAGTCAACCATAGACATACATCAAACCCAAATCAACAATACCTATCCCATTGCTTAACTATTACATTCTATTACTTAAAATTCATACATTGAGCTCACCAAACGCAACACTTGGAGACCTTCCCTTGCCTTTGCCACCCACAAGCTATTTATCTGCATTGTCGAACAAAAGAGAGCGTAAGCATAAAAGCTTAGTGAGGGTAAGCTCTTTAAAAACAAACCTCGACAATGCAGGGTCCAAGCACGAGCTACAACCAAGATAAAATGCATGTTCTTACCTCCGGTCCACACGAGCCATAATTCTAAATGATGCATGAACATATAACCAATATCATGTCATGCTCAACATGTTTAAATCCACTACACATGAAATCACATATATTAGACCATGTTAGCAACACATCTCAAATCATAATGGCTCACACTTAAACACATATTGGCAACATAAACTACAATCCGTATTGGCACCTAGCTATGACTCGAATACGCGGATAACCGTTGGAACTCACATCCAACAACTCAACCATTACCTGACGGTGGGATTACACTCGTCACCGTTCATGCGGAGGGGATTCCACTCATCCTCACGCCTCATTTCACGCGGAGGGGATTCCACTCATCCTCACGCCCCGTCGATGGGATTCCACTCATCACCGACTAATATAAATACAATTTCCGGGCGAACCCGTACTCCTCCTTGGTGACTCAACGCCACCAAGGCCACGCGCGACTTTTGACTCATGTGTACACACTAACATCCTAATGATCGATCATTTGTACCCAAGCATACTAGTGCCAATACTACACATTTCATTACTCTTTCACAATATTAATTCATAACACTTTCGTGCTTAGCACGTACTCACCTTGACTTACCGTCGTGCACAAACCACATTTCCATGCCTAGCATGTACTCACCATGATCCTCGGATCATGAAACCACCTCATAATATCATTTCACACGTCAACACCACATGTACATAATTAACACCCACATCACATTATATTTTACACATGTGTATAACCATATCATATCTATCATCAACATGCATATAACAATGCATCAAACATGCCTCAACATACATGTATACAACATATACATAATCAACACCATCACAAGTTAATACGAGGCATATACAACCATTAAAAAGTGCAACCAAAGTCTCTAATCAAAGCTTGGGATTAGGCTACCACTCTAATCCCAACTCTAGGTGGGTTTACCAAGCCCATCCTAGGTTCACATGCTTGAACCAAATACTCAAAACCATTTTGAAAATATTTAACCACTCACCTAAGCTTCCAAGCTCCAAGCCAAGCAAGCAACCTCCCTCAAATTTCCGGATTCCTTCCTGAAGCTTCTCCAACACAAATTCCCGCTTCTAAACAACCTCAAACACATTTCAAACAATTCCAAATCAGCCCAACATCAAAATACCAACCCGGATTACAATTTAAATGCAATTTATCATGTTGCAAACCATGAACAAATCCCATTTTTATCAAATTCGGGCAGCCCCTAAACCATGTCCAAAAACCATGTTTCCAACATCCTTAGCACCCACAAACAATCCCAAATTAATCTCAAACCATAGCACTACCATTGGGCTATCAATTTCCACCTAAAACAACCCCCAAAACTCACCCAAAACCCTCCAAAAAACCCATTTATACCCAAATTCGGGAATCATGTTAAAATACTTTAAAATTCACATATGTTGGACCTTAAGAGTTGCAAACAACTTATCTAACAATAATAAATCAATAGCTTAGGTTAAAATCCATAAAGTTCTCATTTTTAAACAAAACCCTAAAACTTCCAATTTCAAAATCATGAACAATAATGAGAAATATTGGTACCAACATGGAGAGGAAGACAAGACTAAGTCAAAAACACAATTACCTTTTAAAAAGCTCCAAAGATGAAGTTGAAAGAGTTGAAATGGTGAAAAGGGGAGGGAGAGGGCTTCCATGTCTTCAAAATGAAAAAGGGGATAAAGAAGATGAAGACAAGACTTATTTTAACATAAAGGGGGTTTTAAATTTGAAGGCTCTCATAATTACCATCTTGCCATTAATGAGATGGCAAATCCTCCTTTATCATAAAATTCATGGGATTTAATTCCCAAAACAATTTTGATCCAACATAGAATTTTTTTTTGATTCGAATATCTAAAGCCCAAAATAATATTTTATTATTTTAAATTTTAAAACTGAAACTCGAAACAATATTTTAATATTATTTCCATCCGACCCCTAAACCCGGGTGTTACACAGTCAAATTCTCAGGGAATCAATTATGTTTTTTTTTACCATAACTCATTTGTTTAATAAACGTTGTAGGAGGGAAAGAGCTAACGTGTAGAAGGGGTAACTCTGGTCAGTTAGGCCATGGAGACATGGCTAATAGCTTGTTAACTCCAAAGCTTGTAATGTCTTTGGAGAGTTACTTCATTACTCAAGTTTCAGCTGGTTGGAGCCACTCTGGGTTTGTTTCAGGTTTGTATTACAATCACATATAATTCTTTTTAATTTTACCTATATATGAAACTTCTATCTGGATGTTACCAAATGTAATTAAATTGATGGGGTTGCTCAGTTTTTCATTTAAATTTGAACAGTTAATTATCTACAACTAATTCTGACTAAGTATCTTGGAGGTTATGTGTACTAAACTAGTTTTCTAATTGGTTCTCAGATGAAGGGTGTGTTTTTACTTGTGGGGATGGATCATTTGGCCAGCTCGGGCATGGTGATTACAGGTCACATTGCTCTCCTGTTAAAGTATCGTTTTTTGTTAATAAGAATGTTGAACAGATAGCTTGTGGCATGCGCCATTCGCTTGTGCTATCGAAAGGTAAATGTGACAACAATTTAGTTGCGCTGCTAGTAGCTTTTGAAAGCAACATGAAGAATTTATTTTTCCGTATGAGATATTTATGTTTGTCTCAATTTTTTGTGCATGTGTTTTGAAGTCTATCTTATGTATGTTCACTTGATCTGCTGGACACTCCACGGTAGGACTAAGTGTCAAAAGATGAATAGTTAAGCTATATATATATATATATTCACTTGATCTGCTGGACACTCCACGGTGGGACTAAGTGTCAAAAGATGAATAGTTAAGCTATATATATATATATATATATATAGAGAGAGAGAGAGAGAGAGAGGATGGGATCAAGTTACATGGTGTAAAACTCGTTTAGTTTTACACTAATCTAGGACCATTGGATGAGTGTCATCAATAAATAATGTTCAATTCACATTTTAAATATTTTTTGTTAAGATTTATAAGAAATCTAGTTATTTTTCCTGTGAATTTATTTAAAAAATGTTTAAGAAAATTCTTACAAAAAATGTTAAAATTATCAATTGAACATTAAAAGATGATCTTATGTAAAAAATGTGTTATATAAAAGTTTCAATTTCGGGTTTTTCATTCAAATTATTTAATGATTTTAATATATGTGACTCAATTTATAAATAATAAAAATTGAATGATGTAGTTTGATTAAATTAAAGATTTGTAATGTAGATGAAAATAGATGTTAAGTTTAGTGATCTAAAATGTAAATTATTCTTTTATATTAGAAATACGCTATTAGAAAGTTTGGACGATAAAATCACATAATTTTAAAAGATGTGGAATTATATATCAATAAATTGTAGGTTTAATAGTTAAAGAAGTGTCTAAATTATATTTTTTTAGATAGATGCTAGATCTATATTTTATGCTGAATAGGTGTTTAACATTTTTAACGTTACTCAAACAGATGTTCCGTCGTTATTTTCATTAATTTTTACCGTTAACTTCTGTTATCTGACACATGTCATATTCTTAAATTTCTAAAATTATATTTTAAAATAAATAAAATTAAAAAATGAAATAAAATAATAATTAACCTCCTTCTTCAACCATCCCTTTTTTTTCTCAACCATCCCCAACCATAAACCCAAACTATCCCAAGTCTTTTCTTCTTCAACGCTTTGGTCATGACTTCCGAAACTTTTTATCTTTTATCCGACGACTTGAGATTAAATTAAATGAACTAATTGAGATTCAATCCCACAACACCTTATTTTTTTATTTTTCTAAAAAACAAACATAGAAAAAGTAGAAGAAAAAAATGATATCAAAGTTTCTTTAATGTTTTCCATTAATAACATGTGAGAATTCTTTAAGATGATGATTAGTTTATGAGTGAAATGAACCTACAATAATTATAAAATACTTGATTTGATTTAATTTTGTAGGTTCATGCAACACATGTTTCATAGCTGACGATTAAAATTGAATTTATTTTTTGGAAGAGCTAAGCTCCTTTTATTGCAAATTTGTCTACAAATTCTTAAAATTATTTTCCATAACAAATCTGTTAATGGTAAAGAAGATTTTTCTAGGTGAATCTTGAATTCTTGTGTGAGGGATTTGAGTGAGAAAATTTCTTATTTGGTTGCTGAGAAAATATTTTGTGTCGCGATAAGAAAATTAGATGAAACAATGAGGGTAAATGCAGAATTTCGATGCTTGGGATTATTTTATTTATTTTATTTATTTTTAAATATAATTTTAAAATTTTAAGAGACAATGCACGTTAGATAACGGTGAAAATTAACATCTTTCACGGTGAGATACCTATTTAGGTAACTAAAGGAAATATTAAATATTTATTTGGCTTAAAATATAGTTCAAATACCTATCTAAAAAAATATATAGTAGGAAACACTTATTTATGGCTTAAGCGTAAATTATATTAGAAAGTTTGGGAAGGCCCAAACACTGCTATCGACAGCCTAAAAGATTGTGCTGCGAAACGATGTAGTCTAAACCAGGTGAATCAAGGATCCGTGACACGTCTTAAAAATGAAGCTACTTCGGCAGAGGCGGCCATGGGCACGGCGTCGATGGAAGTTAATCAGAAGAGCAAACGATCAATAATCGAACAACAAAAATATAATGAAAATCAAAGAGAGAAACAAGAACAACAACTGTGGAGCTGGGGAGCTGGAACGGATGGTCAGCTGGGCAGCGTCAGGCTCTAAGACGAACAACTCCCTCAACTCCTCAACCCCTCTTCTCTCTCTTCCGCCGGCTCTGTCTCTATGCTCGCTTGCGGCGGCGCTCACGTTGTTGCCTTGACCTCTGGTACCCTCCTTACAACCTTCTCCTTTGTTTTTCTTTTCTTTTTCTCAGTCAAATTCTCAAGGAATCAATTATGTTTTTTTTACCATAACTCATTTGTTTAATAAACGTCGTAGGAGGGAAAGTGCTAACGTGTAGAAGGGGTAACTCTGGTCAGTTAGGCCATGGAGACATGGCTAATAGCTTGTTAACTCCAAAGCTTGTAATGTCTTTGGAGAGTTACTTCATTACTCAAGTTTCAGCTGGTTGGAGCCACTCTTGGTTTGTTTCAGGTTTGTATTACACACACATATAATTCCTTTTAATTTTACCTATATATGAAACTTCTATCTGGATGTTACCAAATGTAATTAAATTGATGGGGTTGCTCAGTTTTTCCATTTAAATTTGAACAGTTAATTATCTACAACTAATTCTGACTAAGTATATTGGAGGTTATGTGTACTGAACTAGTTTTCTAATTGGTTCTCAGATGAAGGGTGTGTTTTTACTTGTGGGGATGGATCATTTGGCCAGCTCGGGCATGGTGATTACAGGTCACATTGCTCTCCTGTTAAAGTATCGTTTTTTGTTAATAAGAATGTTGAACAGATAGCTTGTGGCATGCGCCATTCGCTTGTGCTATCGAAAGGTAAATGTGACAACAATTTAGTTGCGCTGCTAGTAGCTTTTGAAAGCAACATGAAGAATTTATTTTTCCGTATGAGATATTTATGTTTGTCTCAATTTTTTGTGCATGTGTTTTGAAGTCTATCTTATGTATGTTCACTTGATCTGCTGGACACTCCACTGTAGGACTAAGTGTCAAAAGATGAATAGTTAAGTTGTATATATATATATATTCACTTGATCTGCTGGACACTCCACGGTGGGACTAAGTGTCAAAAGATGAATAGTTAAGCTATATATATATATATATATATATATATATATATATATATATAGAGAGAGAGAGAGAGAGAGAGAGAGAGGATGGGATAAAGTTACATGGTGTAAAACTCGTTTAGTTTTACACTAATCTAGGACCATTGGATGAGTGTCATCAATAAATAATGTTCAATTCACATTTTAAATATTTTTTGTTAAGATTTATAAGAAATCTAGTTATTTTTCCTGTGAATTTATTTAAAAATGTTTAAGAAAATTCTTACAAAAAATGTTAAAATTATCAATTGAACATTAAAAGATGATGTTATGTAAAAAATATGTTATATAAAAGTTTCAATTTCGGGTTTTTCATTCAAATTATTTAATGATTTTAATATATGTGACTCAATTTATAAATAATAAAAATTGAATGATGTAGTTTGATTAAATTAAAGATTTGTAATGTAGATGAAAATAGACGTTAAGTTTAGTGATCTAAAATGTAAATTATTCTTTTATATTAGAAATACGCTATTAGAAAGTTTGGACGATAAAATCACATAATTTTAAAAGATGTGGAATTATATATCAATAAATTGTAGGTTTAATAGTTAAAGAAGTGTCTAAATTATATTTTTTTTAGATAGATGCTAGATCTATATTTTATGCTGAATAGGTGTTTAACATTTTTAACGTTACTCAAATAGATGTTCTGTCGTTATTTTCATTAATTTTTATCGTTAACTTCTGTTATCTGACACATGTCATATTCTTAAATTTCTAAAATTATATTTTAAAATAAATAAAATTAAAAAATGAAATAAAATAATAATTAACCTCCTTCTTCAACCATCCCTTTTTTTTCTCAACCATCCCCAACCATAAACCCAAACTATCCCAAGTCTTTTCTTCTTCAACTCTTTGGTCATGACTTCCGAAACTTTTTATCTTTTATCCGACGACTTGAGATTAAATTAAATGAACTAATTGAGATTCAATCCCACAACACCTTATTTTTTAATTTTTCTAAAAAACAAACATAGAAAAAGTAGAAGAAAAAAATGATATCAAAGTTTCTTTAATGTTTTCCATTAATAACATGTGAGAATTCTTTAAGATGATGATTAGTTTATGAGTGAAATGAGCCTACAATAATTATAAAATACTTGATTTGATTTAATTTTGTAGGTTCATGCAACACATGTTTCACAGCTGACGATTAAAATTGAATTTATTTTTTGGAAGAGCTAAGCTCCTTTTATTACAAATTTGTCTACAAATTCTTAAAATTATTTTCCATAACAAATCTGTTAATGGTAAAGAAGATTTTTCTAGGTGAATCTTGAATTCTTGTGTGAGGGATTTGAGTGAGAAAATTTCTTATTTGGTTGCTGAGAAAATATTTTGTACCGCGATAAGAAAATTAGATGAAACAATGAGGGTAAATGCAGAATTTCGATGCTTGGGATTATTTTATTTATTTTATTTATTTTTAAATATAATTTTAAAATTTTAAGGAGACAATGCACGTTAGATAACGGTGAAAATTAACATCTTTCACGGTGAGATACCTATTTAGGTAACTAAAGGAAATATTAAATATTTATTTGGCTTAAAATATAGTTCAAATACCTATCTAAAAAATATATAGTAGGAACACTTATTTATGGCTTAAGCGTAAATTATATTAGAAAGTTTGGGAAGGCCCAAACACTGCTGTCGACAGCCTAAAAGATTGTGCTGCGAAACGATGTAGTCTAAACCAGGTGAATCAAGGATCCGTGACACGTCTTAAAAATGAAGCTACTTCGGCAGAGGCGGCCATGGGCACGGCGGCGATGGAAGTTAATCAGAAGAGCAAACGATTAATAATCGAACAACAAAAATATAATGAAAATCAAAGAGAGAAACAAGAACAACAACTGTGGAGCTGGGGAGCTGGAACGGATGGCCAGCTGGGCAGCGTCAGGCTCTAAGACGAACAACTCCCTCAACTCCTCAACCTCTCTTCTCTCTCTTCCGCCGGCTCCGTCTCTATGCTCGCTTGCGGCGGCGCTCACGTTGTTGCCTTGACCTCTGGTACCCTCCTTACAACCTTCTCCTTTGTTTTTCTTTTCTTTTTCTCAGTCAAATTCTCAAGGAATCAATTATGTTTTTTTTACCATAACTCATTTGTTTAATAAACGTCGTAGGAGGGAAAGTGCTAACGTGTAGAAGGGGTAACTCTGGTCAGTTAGGCCATGGAGACATGGCTAATAGCTTGTTAACTCCAAAGCTTGTAATGTCTTTGGAGAGTTACTTCATTACTCAAGTTTCAGCTGGTTGGAGCCACTCTGGGTTTGTTTCAGGTTTGTATTACACACACATATAATTCCTTTTAATTTTACCTATATATGAAACTTCTATCTGGATGTTACCAAATGTAATTAAATTGATGGGGTTGCTCAGTTTTTTCATTTAAATTTGAACAGTTAATTATCAACAACTAATTCTGACTAAGTATATTGGAGGTTATGTGTACTGAACTAGTTTTCTAATTGGTTCTCAGATGAAAGGTGTATTTTTACTTGTGGGGATGGATCATTTGGCCAGCTCGGGCATGGTGATTACAGGTCACATTGCTCTCCTGTTAAAGTATCGTTTTTTGTTAATAAGAATGTTGAACAGATAGCTTGTGGCATGCGCCATTCGCTTGTGCTATCGAAAGGTAAATGTGACAACAATTTAGTTGCGCTGCTAGTAGCTTTTGAAAGCAACATGAAGAATTTATTTTTCCGTATGAGATATTTATGTTTGTCTCAATTTTTTGTGCATGTGTTTTGAAGTCTATCTTATGTATGTTCACTTGATCTGCTGGACACTCCACGGTAGGACTAAGTGTCAAAAGATGAATAGTTAAGCTGTATATATATATATATATATATATATATATATATATATATATATATATATATATATATATATATATATATATATATATATATATATATATATATATATATATTCACTTGATCTGCTGGACACTCCACGGTGGGACTAAGTGTCAAAAGATGAATAGTTAAGCTGTATATATATAGAGAGAGAGAGAGAGAGGATGGGATCAAGTTACATGGTGTAAATCTCGTTTAGTTTTACACTAATCTAGGACCATTGGATGAGTGTCATCAATAAATAATGTTCAATTCACATTTTAAATATTTTTTGTTAAGATTTATAAGAAATCTAGTTATTTTTCCTGTGAATTTATCTAAAAAAAATGTTTAAGAAAATTCTTACAAAAAATGTTAAAATTATCAATTGAACATTAAAAGATGATGTTATGTAAAAAATGTGTTATATAAAAGTTTCAATTTCGGGTTTTTCATTCAAATTATTTAATGATTTTAATATATGTGACTCAATTTATAAATAATAAAAATTGAATGATGTAGTTTGATTAAATTAAAGATTTGTAATGTAGATGAAAATAGACGTTAAGTTTAGTGATCTAAAATGTAAATTATTCTTTTATATTAGAAATACGCTATTAGAAAGTTTGGACGATAAAATCACATAATTTTAAAAGATGTGGAATTATATATCAATAAATTGTAGGTTTAATAGTTAAAGAAGTGTCTAAATTATATTTTTTTTAGATAGATGCTAGATCTATATTTTATGCTGAATAGGTGTTTAACATTTTTAACGTTACTCAAATAGATGTTCCGTCGTTATTTTCATTAATTTTTACCGTTAACTTCTGTTATCTGACACATGTCGTATTCTAAAATTTCTAAAATTATATTTTAAAATAAATAAAATTAAAAAATGAAATAAAATAATAATTAACCTCCTTCTTTAACCATCCCTTTTTTTCTCAACCATCCCCAACCATAAACCCAAACTATCCCAAGTCTTTTCTTCTTCAACGCTTTGGTCATGACTTCCGAAACTTTTTATATTTTATCTGACGACTTGAGATTAAATTAAATGAACTAATTGAGATTCAATCCCACAACACCTTATTTTTTTATTTTTCTAAAAAACAAACATAGAAAAAGTAGAAGAAAAAAATGATATCAAAGTTTCTTTAATGTTTTCCATTAATAACATGTGAGAATTCTTTAAGATGATGATTAGTTTATGAGTGAAATGAGCCTACAATAATTATAAAATACTTGATTTGATTTAATTTTGTAGGTTCATGCAACACATGTTTCATAGCTGACGATTAAAATTGAATTTATTTTTTGGAAGAGCTAAGCTCCTTTTATTGCAAATTTGTCTACAAATTCTTAAAATTATTTTCCATAACAAATCTGTTAATGGTAAAGAAGATTTTTCTAGGTGAATCTTGAATTCTTGTGTGAGGGATTTGAGTGAGAAAATTTCTTATTTGGTTGCTGAGAAAATATTTTGTGCCGCGATAAGAAAATTAGATGAAACAATGAGGGTAAATGCAAAATTTCGATGCTTGGGATTATTTTATTTATTTTATTTATTTTTAAATATAATTTTAAAATTTTAAGGAGACAATGCACGTTTGATAACGGTGAAAATTAACATCTTTCACGGTGAGATACCTATTTAGGTAACTGAAGGAAATATTAAATATTTATTTGGCTTAAAATATAGTTCAAATACCTATCTAAAAAAATATATAGTAGGAACACTTATTTATGGGTTAAGCGTAAATTATATTAGAAAGTTTGGGAAGGCCCAAACACTGCTGTCGACAGCCTAAAAGATTATGCTGCGAAACGACGTAGTCTAAACCGGGTGAATCAAGGATCCGTGACACGTCTTAAAAATGAAGCTACTTCGACAGAGGCGGCCATGGGCACGGCGGCGATGGAAGTTAATCAGAAGAGCAAACGATCAATAATCGAACAACAAAAAGATAATGAAAATCAAAGAGATAAACAAGAACAACAACTGTGGAGCTGGGGAGCTGGAACGGATGGTCAGCTGGGCAGCGTCAGGCTCCAAGACGAACACCTCCCTCAACTCCTCAACCTCTCTTCTCTCTCTTCCGCCGGCTCCGTCTCTATGCTCGCTTGCGGCGGCGCTCACGTTGTTGCCTTGACCTCTGGTACCCTCCTTACAACCTTCTCCTTTGTTTTTCTTTTCTTTTTCTCAGACAAATTCTCAGGGAATCAATTATGTTTTTTTTACCATAACTCATTTGTTTAATAAACGACGTAGGAGGAAAAGTGCTAACGTGGAGAAGGGGTAACTCTGGTCAGTTAGGCCATGGAGACATGGCTAATAGCTTGTTAACTCCAAAGCTTGTAATGTCTTTGGAGAGTTACTTCATTACTCAAGTTTCAGCTGGTTGGAGCCACTCTGGGTTTGTTTCAGGTTTGTATTACACACACATATAATTCCTTTTAATTTTACCTATATATGAAACTTCTATCTGGATGTTACCAAATGTAATTAAATTGATGGGGTTGCTCAGTTTTTCCATTTAAATTTGAACAGTTAATTATCTACAACTAATTCTGACTAAGCATATTGGAGGTTATGTGTACTGAACTAGTTTTCTAATTGGTTCTTAGATGAAGGGTGTGTTTTTACTTGTGGGGATGGATCATTTGGCCAGCTCGGGCATGGTGATTACAGGTCACATTGCTCTCATGTTAAAGTATCGTTTTTTTTAATAAGAATGTTGAACAGATAGCTTGTGGCATGCGCCATTCGCTTGTGCTATCGAAAGGTAAATGTGACAACAATTTAGTTTCGCTGCTAGTAGCTTTTGAAAGCAACATGAAGAATTTATTTTTCCGTATGAGATATTTATGTTTGTCTCAATTTTTTGTACATGTGTTTTGGTGTCTATCTTATGTATGTTCACTTGATCTGCTGGACACTCCACGGTAGGACTAAGTGTCAAAAGATGAATAGTTAAGCTGTATATATATATTCACTTGATCTGCTAGACACTCCACGGTGGGACTAAGTGTCAAAAGATGAATAGTTAAGCTGTATATATAGGATGGGATCAAGTTACATGGTGTAAAACTCGTTTAGTTTTACACTAATCTAGGACCATTGGATGAGTGAAATGTATGGATGAAATTAACAGTAAAAAATGTAAAGATTATCACTTGGGAAAAAAAGATAAGGAAATAATCTGGGCCATTAATTACCTTCATCCAACGGTCTAAAAACTGTGTAAAAGTAATTGAGTTTTACACAGTGTAAGTTGATCTTAACCCATATATATATATGATGATTTATAATGAATCTCTGTTGGATACTTCCTGAGATCCTTGGGATGAATTGGAAATTGTGAGCTAAATATTGATTAGGGAATCTTACATGAGTAAAAGTATAGTTTTTCTGTCCATGATGCTTGGTGAATATAAAATAAGACAGGTACCCTATGAAGCTTTAGCTTAGTCATTCTTATTTACTTCAATCTCCAATAACCAAGTTTCGTGTCTGCAGAGAGTTCAAGAAATCTACTTTATGAATTTGGATCTGGAAAGCGTAGTCAATTGGCTATTTCAATAGATAGAATCAAGTCGGTCAACACTCCAGAGATTATCCGTAGATTTGATGGTGTTCAAATCGTTACCATCGCTGCAAATGGAGACCACAGTGCAGCATTATCTGGTGATTACACCCAAATTAGCTGAATATTTATAGCATAAAACATTTTCAATCATAAATACTACAGTTACTAGGCATGCCAAACCCATGAATGGTGAATAAATAAAATTTAGCTCCAATCACAAGTTGCTAGTTTAATTTTAACCAACAAGTAATTCTTATCATTGTTGTGTCATGTCTGTTACACCAGCTGATGGAAAATTGTACACATGGGGAAGAGGGTTCGGTGCCTCATCTGATTTTCTTAGTCCTCAACATTTACCTTCATCATCAAAGTTTTCTAAAGTTGTGCTTGGTTGGAATCATGCTCTAGTATTATCTGGTACACATTCACGCTTGTTAATCTGTTATAGACTTGTAGTTTGTTTGCCTTTTTTACTTGGTCTATTTTCCATTAACCTAATATTAACTTCTCCCACCCTAACCCGTTGCCAAGGAAAAAAGGGAAAATTCTAGGCAAATTTTTAGCTTCCCTACATTCTCCCTGGCAAGATACAGTAAACCACATGTTTATGTCTTAAGTTTTTGTTTTTTTACAGATATTGGAGAAGTTTTTATGCTTGGTGGTAACCATCATGGAAAGCTAAGCAATCCTGAGAACACAATCCTCTCAAAGCATTCATCAGGTTATAAAATAAGACAGGAACTTTGATAGACTATAGTGCAATAGAAGAATAAGGTTTGATGCTTATATATATACACACACATGCATTAGAGATGTTTGATTTCTTAACTATCAGAATTGGAAGGGAATTCTACCAAAAGGAAAACAAAAGCATTATGTTTATACATCAATACTAAAGAAATCGTTTCTGTTTCGGCTTATATAGGAGAAGCAGCTGTTTTGGAGAGAGTCTCAAGTCTTGATGGGATGAAAATTGTTGAAATTGCAGCTGGAGCTGAGCACTCTGCTGTTGTAACAGGCAAAGTCACATTGATCTTTCAATGTTTTGTGCCTAATCATCTTATTGTTTACTGGATTTTCTTTCGAATTGGCAGAGGATGGAGCCATTAAGACATGGGGTTGGGGTGAACACGGGCAGCTTGGTCTTGGGAGTACAAGCGATGAAAGCAGCCCTCGAACGGTTAGTTTAGGTGATGAAGTCGTACACAAAGACGGTACAGTCAGAGTTTACTGTGGGAGTAGATTTACATATACCATCAGGTTTCCTCCTTAACTCTATGATAATACATCATGGTTGACCTCAAAGAACCATTATGCCACTACGTATATCAATGAAAGCATTCCTAAGAAACTTAATGATGTATTATGTCTTATATTTATTTTGTTCAAAAATTTTGAATGTTACCAAAGTAATTGGTTATGTTGAACTCGTGTTCAGAGTCTCATCATGTCTAAATATCATATATGAGTTCTTAGTCCATATTTATTTTTGGTAATTTCAAGGAATTCTAATTTTCTAAACATTTTTCATTGACAAAGTGTAATTACATAGTCTCTATTATTATTCTTGAGCTTCTGTCATCTAGGTAAAATTAAATACAGAGGTCTGTGTCGTCTTGTCCTGTTATAAAATATGATGCCCCTCTGGTAAAAGAATCAATAGAAGCTCTATTCTAATGGTTACTATGGTGCAATTGAGTTGAGAGTTGAGTTCGAGCTCAAGCTCTTATTTGAGCTCGATCAAAATTTATTTTTATAGTTCGAGCTAAATTCTTGAGCAAACCAAATTGCTTCACTTCACTTAATGAAGTTAAACGTCACGATACTCAAACTCTTATTTTAGTTTGATCAGTTTTTCTTTATGAAGGGTAAATACCCAAAATTTATGTTCATATTTAAGTAAACGATGATATAAGCTTGGTTTGAAGTGGGATTTTACTAGTTTTGAAGAAAAAATTTGGGATGTCGGGGTTCATTGGTTTATTGAGATAATTATTACGTGGTTGTTCAAGGATTAAATTGATAAGATTTTTAAATATTAGAGAGTTATTTTATTAAATTATTTCTAATTTGAATCAAATTGATATTGTATATAAATTTAAGAACTAAAACTGGTATAATACAGCACGTAGGGGCTGCTTATTGAGCGAGTTGATCTCGAGTTGAGTAGTGCTCTACTCGACTCGAAAATCATTTGACTCTTGTTCGATTCGATAAACTCGATAAAATTTTGCTCGACTCATTGTTCGTCATGCTCGATAAATACATAAAATTTTGAAATTTTGAACCCAAAAAATTTTGTGTAAATTACCTAGTAAACCATTAAACTTTCTAGAGTTTTCAATTAGTATTCAAACTTCTCGAAAACATAATTTTTTTAAGATAACCACAAAAAACCACAAAAAATATATAATAAATTAATGAAAATGTCACGAACTTATCAAGTCGAGTTGGGCCTTGTTCGACTCAACTTGTTAAGATCTCAAGTTAAGCTCGAGTTTGGGTCGAGTCAATACGAATCGAGCGTTAGCTGAGTATTAACTAAGTCGAGCTTGAACTGTTTACAAGTTGCTCAACTTAGAATGAAAATGTAATATTAGTGACGATTATAGCAAAACAAAATCGATGACCCATTCAGAAATATGATAATAGTTGGGCGACTGAATATGTTATTTACCCTAATTTCAATGGGCCCAACCATGACGAAATCCATACTTTTTTACCTGCCGAAAGCAAAATTGAAGTGGGCTTCTCAGTTCAAAGCCGTACAGAGTTGTGGGTCCTAATCTATCCGATGACTCACCGATAGGTGGGTCCGCTAAAAATCGGAAACACACGAACATGATGGAGACAGACTAGATATCGAACTAAACTATAATGAAATACGTCATCACCCGGTAGGTCCACGTATATCCTGGCGGGTCCCGCCATTCTTTCTACTGCTGCCTAAGCTAACAAAACAAACACTGCACAAAAAACACACAATCCAAACATCATCAGCTGAAAGAAGAAATGCTACGCCTCTCCTCTCCCCACTCACTCGCCTTCTGAAAAAAATTAGGGTTCCGCACTTTGTTTTTTGTTTGTTTGTTGAGAAACAGATATTGATGGACTCGTCAACGCCTATTCCTTCGCTGCACTTGGCCATGGCGGCGTTACTCGGAGCTTCATTGATGGCCGTCTCCGCTTTCTATATCCACAGACGCAGCGTCGACCACGTCATCGATCGGCTCATCGAGATCCGCCGTGAGTGTCCGCCGCGAGGGAGGCGGCCTCGGAATCGTCTCGTTTCCGATGAGGAGGAAGAGGATGGGGAACTGGATTACGAACGAGATGATCAACGACTGGAAGTGGAAGGAGTGAATCGGTGCCGGAACTATGAAACGAGTGCGGCTAGGTCTTTTGATGAGAAGTTGGAGGTGCCGATGAGTTCCCGCATTTCCAGTTCGATGCCTAACGTGGCTTTGCGTAATGAGTGGTTCGAGGAGGATGCTAAGTTTGACCAGGCGGTGAGGGAAAGAGTTCAAAATTGCTCTGCCTCGTCGCTTGAGAAGCTTAACTTTATTCCTTCGGGTCTTCCTCCCCTTGAAACGTCTCGGAGAGGTAGTTTCTATTTTTAGGCCTCTAGTTGCTTTTTCATTTTGTTATATTTATTTTCCCCACGTTGTTATCATAACCATCGAAACAGCGTTTTATGACGATCGTGATAGACTTCTAATTAAATTTTGATGAAATACGGTTCGATATTTTGTTTAGATGGCATAGTTAAATGCCACAATGCTCAAAAGGGAGTTTGAATAGTTTGCTAACCGTGGGGACGGGAAAAGTAGAAATTAGAGTTAATGTTGTAAACATAACTTTCCTAAAAATGTCACTGAGAGTTGAATAATGAAAATCATAAAAAAGTGAATAAACAAATAAGATGAAAATATCAGTTCTAATAAGATTTGTGCAGGAGAGAGTAAGACATTCAGTCATGGAGGTTCCACTACATGGTTGGCTACCTATGGGCGGCTAATGACTCCAAGGTCCCCTGGTGGCAATGTTTCTGGGGATTCAGACGATGAAGGGACAGAGCCTGCAGATGAGGATGAGATTCTTTTTACCAGCAAGAATATTGATGTTTCTGCCAATTTGTTAAAGGTGAGCGTGCTTTCAGTTCTGGTGTATCCTTCAGTTCCATGCAGATATCATTTCTTATAATACAAAGCAAAAGTAAGGTTTGCTTTGTGTTAGGTTTAGGGGTTTATAATTTGAAGAGAAACTATGGTGAATTGTTTTAATTACCAATAATGAATCAAAAGCAATGGATCTTTTGTTCATCTGTTATTGGTGAATATACAGGATGTTGCTACAAAAGTTCAAAATTCATTTTCTGTTTCGATGAGAAGTGATGGTGTGAACCATGTTCATGACAATACTTGTAAAGATACTGGGGATGAAGAAAAATCTTGTGTTAATATATCTGGCAAGGGAAACGTGGATTCAGCTTCAATTGGCATAGTTGAGAATGATCATGTGTTTGCAAAGACTAGTTTGCCTCCTAGAAGCACATTGCATGGTATCATAACTTCTCTAAATCTAATAATTTTACTATGTATCATTGTTGTAATTTTGCTTTCATATTTAATAAAATGGATTTTTCTATAGCTCTAATATGTGAATTAGTGTCTTGGTTGTATTAACGCACCTTATCTCTCTATTAATATTGATCAAGTAAGACTGACATTCAAAGTCAGAATTAGTCTTTGCTTACTGAAGGTGCTTGAGTAAGAACACATCAAAATTTATTGTTGTTCTGCTTTTAACAATCTGTATTCTGACTCGACAAATGTAGAAGACGAAGAAGTAAGGAAGATGGTACGGGAGTGCTTGGAATTGCGAGACAATTATGTTTACAGGGAGGAGACTGCTCCATGGACAAAAGAACCTATGACGGAACCTGGCACTCCAAAGGCCTGTTGAAAAATCGGCGGTGTGTTTCTTTTTTGAAATATTGGTTAGAAACAAAATTAAAACATTTTCTGTTGCACTCATTGAAGCTACAGTGATAGAAATAATTTTTGTAGTTTAAGCTGTTTTTCCTTTTCATGCAGCATCACTTTAGGATGGAAGATGGAGTTATACATGTTTATGCAAGTGAAAGTGGTATGTACCATTTGTGTATTCTATATTATCATGTCAACAATAGATCCGATTTGTTCAACTAAGTCTTTTTCTTGAATCAGTTTTGTGCCGAAATCTTAATATCTCCTTGGAAAAATTGATGTCCTAGGAATAGAGTTTCTAGTGTTTGTGGGTAAAGAGACGGGAGTCCTTTTAGTGTGACACTGTTTAACATGGTTGGTCTCTAAATCGTAATCATTTTGGAAACGATGCAAAATGTATATAAACTATTGTTTTATGCTGACGCATGTGTTTACATTACTACAATTATTTGCTTTCATGAACCCAAGAACAGTGAACCTGTCTTAATTTTCAGACACTGTTGAGCTTTTTCCTGTCGCAAGCTCAACAACATTTTTCACCGATATGCATCACCTCCTAAAAGTCACGTCAGCTGGAAATGTTCGCTCTGCTTGCTATCACCGGCTAAGGTTTCTTGAAGAGGTAGTGTTTTTTACCTCTAAATTGTATATTTTATCCACTTTGGGTTTGTTTATGTAACTAACAACTGAATGCTGCACAGAAGTTCCGCCTTCATCTGTTAGTAAATGCAGATAGGGAGTTTTTAGCTCAGAAGAGTGCGCCGCACCGGGATTTCTACAATATACGGAAGGTTGATACACATGTGCATCATTCTGCCTGCATGAACCAGAAACATCTGCTTAGCTTCATCAAATCAAAACTGAAAAAAGAACCGGATGAGGTTGTTTTGAATTCCTTTTATTTGTACATTTTAGCATCCTGTGATTTGTTTGTAAGCATATAAAAATGGATCATGATCAACACAATCCTACGTGAAACTGCTGCAGGTTGTTATATTTAGGGATGGAAAGTATATGACTCTGAAAGAGGTTTTTGAGAGCTTGGACTTGAGTGGGTAGGCAAAACCTCGGTTCCATTCTCTTCTGTGTTTCAGGAATTAGTGCTTTGGTTTAGTTCAACTAATGTTTCTCCTGCCCTATATTTCAGATATGATCTCAATGTTGATTTGTTGGATGTTCATGCTGATAAGAGTACCTTTCATCGATTTGATAAATTTAATCTTAAATACAATCCTTGTGGGCAAAGCAGGCTTAGAGAGATTTTTTTAAAGCATGACAATCTTATACAAGGTTTGGCAACTACACCATCACAAAACAAGCTTTTAGTTTTTCATTATGTTTGGTCAGATAACTTTTTTCTTTTTCTTTTACTGGCAACTGATATAATCACTCATTTTTTTATGATTTTCTCCATTTAATTTCTCTCTGTATTTTGAATTCACATTGATATTGAGGTCATAACTTTATTTTATTGGTAATATATGTTTGGAAAAATTGACAGATTTAGCGGTGTTGACTGTTCTATTTCTCACTTTCTAGTTTGCGACTTTTTTTTTGGCTGGTGCCATCGCTATTAATTTAAATTTGGGCAAGCATTGACAAATTATTTGGTGCTTGTTGTACAGGACGTTTTCTGGCAGAAGTTACAAAGCAAGTGCTATCAGACCTTGAAACAAGCAAATACCTGGTTGATGTTTATAGATAAATAAAGCCAGTGAAATCATAGTGCTCTGCTTTAACCATTACTTGTGCACCCTCCATTTCACCTTGTCCCAAATACAATATTAACTAAATTCATACTCTTAAAACATATTTCTTTACTCTTCCAAACTCCAAAGTATTTGTGAAAGCCTTTCTCTAAAATGTTTGCATGCATTTTTAAGTTTAGGTCTTTTGTTTAATCTTGTGTCTTTTGTTTAGGCATTCAGCATTCTTGGCTCTAGGTTCTGTTAGTATTTTAAATTGTGATAGATCTGAAACTTTGATATCTTTATGCAATGTGGGTTTTCACTTTGTAAAACCCAATGCAGCTGCAGGGAAAAACTCAACCTTTAAGCTTTATTAATTGTCTAAATTATTTTGTTGTAGCATAAGAATTATTGTCATTGTTTCCATTGATTGACCTTAAAGTTCCAAGTGCCTTTTCTTGATGATCGTATTCCCACTAAGGGCTAAAGTACTAAATGCCCGTGCAGTATCCCATTTTTCTTAAGCCTCTGCTTTTATTGTATCCAAATAACCTTTATTTTCAATCAAAAGTTCGACTTTTGTTACAGCCAATGCCACTGATTTTTTTTATCCCCGTGGAAGGCTGACTGACCTGGTTAGATGGCCGTGGCGTGGTTGAAAAATAAACAAAAATCATTTTTTTGGAAACTAAAAAATCTTCTTTTTTCTTTCTCTTTGCCTCCCAATTCTCACCACTGATATCTTAGCCCAAATCCATTTTGGCCATCCAGCATCAATCTTGACAAAACTAAACTTTCTATTAGAATTAATTTCTTTAGGCACAAATTAAAGGGTAAGAGCTTGTTTGGGTACAATACAAGCATATGAGCTTACTTTAGAAAAGTGACAAACTTGGGCTCGATTAGTATTGTATCATCCATCGACTTTATCCAAATAGTGTAAGTGCTTTATGGTGCATACTTATGTTTTTTGCCTTAGGACCAGAAAATAAATGGGCCTTTTACCTTTTTAGGAGAGGCGCATTCCTGTTGTATAGGGACAAAAAATCGTCTAATTGAAGTTCTCTTTAGTTTCTATTTAATTTTTTCTTAATTGCAAAAAAGAAAAAAAAAAGATATCTTCACTTTTCCATATTTGAGTATTCGACACGAGACATGTTATCATATGGACATCATATGGTTTACAAAAGAAATAAAATTTGGCATTTTTTCCCACATACATATATATATACCGTAAGCTTATAATACATACCATATACATTACATACAAAAATAGACATACATATATGTTGCACCTTACTTCAATTTATTGTATTTGACATTGTTGATAATCTATTTCTAACCGCCAACTCCATAAATACTTAAACATTTATCTATTTAATTTGACAATAAATTTATGATTCTATTTGGCAATTAGCGACTAGTTGATAGCGGATTACATTAACTGATAGTAAATTACATAAGCTCTTTTTATTTGATATAACAACGATGTAAAATTTTATCTATTATCTAATTTCTCCTATTTATGTTGAAGTTGTAATAGAAGATTCTTTCTTCTTTGAATAATTTCTACCTAGGAAAAAGGGGAATGAAAATTTTATACCTAATGGGTTTTAAACTCACAACCTAAAAGAAAGAAAATGGGTCCTGAGAACTTTAACCATGTATTCTAGATATTATTGACAATTACATATATAATAAACTATGAAGGCTAAAAACACCATAAACTAAACAAGCCAATGTTACAGTAATCTATATTTGATGAAAACATTATATAAGATAGACTAAGTTACTTGAGTAATTTACATTTAAATCGCTGAACTTAATATCCACTTTCATTTACACCATAAACCTTTAATTTTATCAAATTACATCATTTAAATTTTATTATTAATAAATTAAGTTACTTATACTAACATCGCTAACAAATTCTAACTTAAAAATCGAAATTAAAACTTTTATTTAACATATTTTTACATATTATCATCAAATAATGTTTAATTGGTAATTTTAATAATTTTGTATAAACATTTTCTGAAACAATCCATTTAAATAAATTCAAAGGAAAATAATCATATTTTCTATAAATCCTAATAAAAATATTTAAATTGTAAATTAAACATTATTTATTAATTATATGTGAAAAAAAATGTTAAATAAAAGTGTGAATTCTAATTTTTTGTTACAACTATTTAATAATATTAATATAAGTGATTTAATTTATAAATAATAAAATTTAAATGATTTAATTTAATTAAAATAAAATTTTTTGATGTAAATGAAAGTGAATATGTGATTTAAATTAAAATTAAAATTTAATGATCTAAAATGCAGATTACCGTAAACTTTAAACTTTATGAATAATGGTATGAAGTATTATATACATGGACATCTTTTTATATTGGGTAATTTACATTTTAAATCACTAAGCTTAATATTCACTTTTATTTATATTACAAATCTTTAATTTAATCAAATTACATCATTCAACTTTTATTATTTATAAATTAAGCCACTTATATTGAAGCTATTAAATAATTCTAATGAAAAAAAACTAAATTTGACACTTTTATTTAACATATTTTCACATATCATCAATAAATAATGTTCAATTCACATTTTAAATATTTTTTGTTAAGATTTATAAGAAATCTAGTTATTTTTCCTGTGAATTTATTTAAAAAATGTTTAAGAAAATTCTTACAAAAAATGTTAAAATTATCAATTGAACATTAAAAGATGATGTTATGTAAAAAATGTGTTATATAAAACTTTCAATTTCGGGTTTTTCATTCAAATTATTTAATGATTTTAATATATGTGACTCAATTTATAAATAATAAAAATTGAATGATGTAGTTTGATTAAATTAAAGATTTGTAATGTAGATGAAAATAGACGTTAAGTTTAGTGGTCTAAAATGTAAATTATTCTTTTATATTAGAAATACGCTATTAGAAAGTTTGGACGATAAAATCACATAATTTTAAAAGATGTGGAATTATATATCAATAAATTGTAGGTTTAATAGTTAAAGAAGTGTCTAAATTATATTTTTTTAGATAGATGCTAGATCTATATTTTATGCTGAATAGGTGTTTAACATTTTTAACGTTACTCAAACAGATATTCCGTCGTTATTTTCATTAATTTTTACCGTTAACTTCTGTTATCTGACACATGCCATATTCTTAAATTTCTAAAATTATATTTTAAAATAAATAAAATTAAAAAATGAAATAAAATAATAATTAACCTCCTTCTTCAACCATCCTTTTTTTTTCTCAACCATCCCCAACCATAAACCCAAACTATCCCAAGTCTTTTCTTCTTCAACGCTTTGGTCATGACTTCCGAAACTTTTTATTTTTTATCCGACGACTTGAGATTAAATTAAATGAACTAATTGAGATTCAATCCCACAACACCTTATTTTTTTATTTTTCTAAAAAACAAACATAGAAAAAGTAGAAGAAAAAAATGATATCAAAGTTTCTTTAATGTTTTCCATTAATAACATGTGAGAATTCTTTAAGATGATGATTAGTTTATGAGTGAAATGAGCCTACAATAATTATAAAATACTTGATTTGATTTAATTTTGTAGGTTCATGCAACACATGTTTCATAGCTGACGATTAAAATTGAATTTATTTTTTGGAAGAGCTAAGCTCCTTTTATTGCAAATTTGTCTACAAATTCTTAAAATTATTTTCCATAACAAATCTGTTAATGGTAAAGAAGATTTTTCTAGGTGAATCTTGAATTCTTGTGTGAGGGATTTGAGTGAGAAAATTTCTTATTTGGTTGCTGAGAAAATATTTTGTGCCGCGATAAGAAAATTAGATGAAACAATGAGGGTAAATGCAGAATTTCGATGCTTGGGATTATTTTATTTATTTTATTTATTTTTAAATATAATTTTAAAATTTTAAGGAGACAATGCACGTTAGATAACGGTGAAAATTAACATCTTTCACGGTGAGATACCTATTTAGGTAACTAAAGGAAATATTAAATATTTATTTGGCTTAAAATATAGTTCAAATACCTATCTAAAAAAATATATAGTAGGAACACTTATTTATGGCTTAAGCGTAAATTATATTAGAAAGTTTGGGAAGGCCCAAACACTGCTGTCGACAGCCTAAAAGATTGTGCTGCGAAACGATGTAGTCTAAACCAGGTGAATCAAGGATCCGTGACACGTCTTAAAAATGAAGCTACTTCGGCAGAGGCGGCCATGGGCACGGCGTCGATGGAAGTTAATCAGAAGAGCAAACGATCAATAATCGAACAACAAAAAGATAATGAAAATCAAAGAGAGAAACAAGAACAACAACTGTGGAGCTGGGGAGCTGGAACGGATGGTCAGCTGGGCAGCGTCAGGCTCTAAGACGAACAACTCCCTCAACTCCTCAACCTCTCTTCTCTCTCTTCCGCCGGCTCCGTCTCTATGCTCGCTTGCGGCGGCGCTCACGTTGTTGCCTTGACCTCTGGTACCCTCCTTACAACCTTCTCCTTTGTTTTTCTTTTCTTTTTCTCAGTCAAATTCTCAGGGAATCAATTATGTTTTTTTTACCATAACTCATTTGTTTAATAAACGTCGTAGGAGGGAAAGTGCTAACGTGTAGAAGGGGTAACTCTGATCAGTTAGGCCATGGAGACATGGCTAATAGCTTGTTAACTCCAAAGCTTGTAATGTCTTTGGAGAGTTACTTCATTACTCATGTTTCAGCTGGTTGGAGCCACCCTGGGTTTGTTTCAGGTTTGTATTACACACACATATAATTCCTTTTAATTTTACCTATATATGAAACTTCTATCTGGATGTTACCAAATGTAATTAAATTGATGGGGTTGCTCAGTTTTTTCATTTAAATTTGAACAGTTAATTATCTACAACTAATTCTGACTAAGTATATTGGAGGTTATGTGTACTGAACTAGTTTTCTAATTGGTTCTCAGATGAAGGGTGTGTTTTTACTTGTGGGGATGGATCATTTGGCCAGCTCGGGCATGGTGATTACAGGTCACATTGCTCTCCTGTTAAAGTATCGTTTTTTGTTAATAAGAATGTTGAACAGATAGCTTGTGGCATGCGCCATTCGCTTGTGCTATCGAAAGGTAAATGTGACAACAATTTAGTTGCGCTGCTAGTAGCTTTTGAAAGCAACATGAAGAATTTATTTTTCCGTATGAGATATTTATGTTTGTCTCAATTTTTTGTGCATGTGTTTTGAAGTCTATCTTATGTATGTTCACTTGATCTGCTGGACACTCCACGGTAGGACTAAGTGTCAAAAGATGAATAGTTAAGCTGTATATATATATATATATATATATATATATATTCACTTGATCTGCTGGACACTCCACGGTGGGACTAAGTGTCAAAAGATGAATAGTTAAGCTGTATATATATATATATATATATAGAGAGAGAGAGAGAGAGGATGGGATCAAGTTACATGGTGTAAAACTCGTTTAGTTTTACACTAATCTAGGACTATTGGATGAGTGTCATCAATAAATAATGTTCAATTCACATTTTAAATATTTTTTGTTAAGATTTATAAGAAATCTAGTTATTAATGGCAAAGAAAATTTTAAAACGGGCGGCGCACACTGCTAACGCTACACACTATTAATTTTTTAATACCCGTATTGAATTATGAGAAAAAAAGAAGGTGTGGACAGTCTTCGTCGGCAATCTCTCAACGTCGATCCACTGGAAAGGGGTTTGGCAGGTCTTTGATCGCCATGGGATAGTGGTGGACGTGTTCGTTCCCCCGGAAAGTCGATAGAAACGGTCGTAGATTTGGGTTTGTGCGGATGAACAGTCGCGACGATGCTGAACGGGTGATCGAAAGATTGAATGATAAGTGGATCTATGGTTCGAGGATCACGGTCTGTAGAGCGAGATACGGAGAGCGAAACTCTTATTGGAAATGAAAGCAAACTAAAATCGATACAGATCAGCCCACTATGGCAAGGAAAATGGGTTCGCAACCGCCGGGGACATCGCGATCAGAAGCGGAGGTAAATGATAGTAAGGCCTTGAATTACACTGTGAAGGGATCCGTGGATAGTGCTAAGATGGAGATATTACAAAATTGCGCAATTGGATGGTGTAAAGAGCCCTGGAGTATCAAAGAATTGGCGGCGAAATTACAGTTACCATAGGTGGAAGGACTCTCAATTCTGCGCATAGCAGGGGATGCAATCTTACTCATGTTTAAGGATTCGAATACGCGCGATAGGGTGGTGCAATTGAAGTCAATTACAGACTGTTTTACGCGGATTGAATTTTGGACCCCTGCAACGATATTGAATTCACGGAGAACTTGGATTTCGATACAAGGGATGCCGATCCATTCTTGGTCCCAACAATCGTTCGAGAATATCGCAAAAGTTTGGGGCAATCTGGTTCGCGTGGCAGATTCTACCACCTCGCCCAAATCCTTCGAGCGTGGCTGGATTCTAATCGAGACACGGACAATGACAAATATAGAGGCCACGATGAGTTTGGAGGTGGAGGGCGAATCATTCCCTATCCAAGTCCGGGAATGTACATTTGGACCATGGTTGGAATGCGAGTGCAATTTGTTAAATTCCGAGGATGAAGATGATGACTCTTCGACACAGGGGTCGGAAGGATCGGATGAGGGAAATCAGGGGATTAATTATCAAATTGCGGATGTGTCGAAGGAGGCTTCAATTGGTAATCAGATTCAATTAGCCGAGTCACGGCAGTGGCATACAAACTCGTTATGGGACCATAGGGCGGCGACCAACCATGTGGAGGAGACTTCTTCTAAGGACCAGTCGACTTCAGCACAATTACAGGGGGTTGGGGATACGACTGCTCTGGTGGAGGCACAGGTCATTGGCGAGGCAGCCGGCCTGGTGGTGGGGCAAGTCTCCGAGAGTGAGGGGAAGAAGAGTCCTGGCTCTACAACACTAGCTGAGGAATTTCATTCCAACTCAAATTCCGTTGATTTGTATGCAACAATCCAGGACTTGATTAAACCTATCCCAAAGGCAATAGATGTGGTGGATAACGAGGACTCTAAAATTGAGAAAACAAGGATTTCATCGGGCAACAACACGGGATTTTCAGACATTGGTAATATCATTAGGATTAATGGTAAAAAAAACAAAATCTATCAATGTTCTTTCCGGTGTGGTATCATCAGTGAAACCAGGGAGGGGCAGACCGCGTAAGTTTTTCAATCCACAGCTTGTTTCGACGCAAGTAGCAAACGCGTCTTTGACAGATTCAGATTTACAAAATCGGCAACGTTTGATCGCTAAAGAAATTGAGGCGACAGTGGCCTTAGGTAGCATTGTGGGCGTGCGAACGGTGGGATGTGAAGCGGACATTATAAAGGATCTTCAACAGGTTTTTACTGGGGACATGCGATAGTTTTTGCAATGCGTATCGTGTCTTGGAATGTTCGGGGGTTGGGTTCGAATTTGAAACGTAGGGCAGTAGGTGATGTTATAAAGAAGCAAAGGGTGGATATGGCAATGTTTCAGGAGTCGAAATTAGAGGAGGTTTAAGCACGAATGCTCACGTGTATGTGGACATTGAATGGTTTTGATTTTGTTTTTTCGTCGTCGATAGGTGCATCAGGGGGTTTGATAACGGTTTGGGAAACATCACGTTTCAATGTCACTTCTTTAGAGGCGGATCGAAATTTTATTTTCATTAGAGGTACATGGCGTGCAGAAGATTTAAGTTGTTGCATGCTGAATGTATATGCTCCTTGTGATGCGGAGGCATGAAATCAGCTGTGGCAAAGGCTAGGGGAGATTATTCTGGGGATTGATGAACCTTGGTGTATCGTATGGGATTTCAACTCCATACGTTGGCAATCGGAACGTGCAGGATGTAGCTCGATAGCGACAGGTATGCAAGATTTTTCTGATTTTATCGAACATACTGGCTTGTTGATTTGCCGTTGATAGGAAAGCAGTTTACATGGTTTGGAAGGGGTTTTAGGCGTAGTCGAATTGATAGATTTTTGATATCTCCTACTTGGGTGGATGCTTTTAACAATATCGGTCAGCATGTTTTGCCAAGGGGGGTTTCGGACCATACACTTCTTTTGTTGATGTGCGATGAACAGGACTGGGGGCCTCGCCCTTTTCGATTTATAAATTGTTGGTTGGAGAACAACAAAAATGTACTTGAACTCTCTACTGAATGGAATTGGTTGTCGGATCAGGGGGTTGGTAGTGATAACATTATGGTAAAGCTCCGAAACATGAAGAATTTCTTACGAGTTTGGAACCGGGCAGTGTTTGGTGATGTGGAAAAGGACATACAGTCGATGCAAAGAAAATTGGATGATGCAGATGTGGCAGCTTCGAATGATGAACTGAGTGAATCGGAAGCTGTTTTGATTGAGAGGAAAAGGGAGTGGCTACAATGTTTATGGCAGGCTATTAGGCGTAAGGAATCGCTTTGGCGACAGAAGTCAAGGGCGAGCTGGTTGCGGTTAGGTGATCGCAACACCGCATTTTTTCACCGTATGGCAAAGCTTAGAGCTATGCGGAATTTGATTTCTGGTCTAATGATAAATGGTCGATGGGAAACGAATGTTAATCGCCTTCGGAAAAATATAGTGGCAGATTTCACCGTGCATTTTAAGGCAGCAGAACGTCGGTGTACTTGGACCATTGTGGGCGAGTTTGGAAGGGTTGATAGGCACATAAATGAAGCGTTAGTGGCACCTTTTTGTCGTGAGGAAGTGTGGGAGGTTATCCGGGGTTGCGATGGATCGAAAGCGCCAGGACTGGATGGGTTTAGCATGGCTTTCTTTAAGGTATGTTGGAACACAGTGAGTGAGGATGTGTTAAGGTTTCTTGGTGAGTTTCACGCAACCGGCAGGTTACCACCGGGTGTAAACTGTACATTTCTTGTGTTGATTCCTAAGATCGACTCACCTAAAGTACTCAGCGATTATCGTCCGATAAGTCTTGTTAATTCAGTATACAAAATCCTTGCGGAAGTGTTAGCTACAAGGTTGCAAAAGGTGCTAGGATCGTTGATTAGTGAGCATCAATCGGCTTTTATTCGTGGCTGACAGATAGTAGACGGCATCCTTCTTGCCAACGAGATAATTTATTCTTTACGGAAGCGTTCGAGGGGTGGCTTAGTGCTTAAGCTAGACTTTGCTAAAGCCTATGATTGCGTGAGATGGGATTTCCTGGATCATATGTTGGTTTGTATGGGGTTTTGTGAGGTATGGCGTCTCTGGATGTTAGAATGTGTTTCAACGGTTCGAATGTCTGTTTTGTTAAATGGGTGTGCTATGCCAGAGTTTACATTGAGGCGTGGTTTGCGACAGGGCTGCCCTCTGTCGCCACTGTTATTTGTCATTGTAGTGGAGGCTCTTCATAGCTTATTGGTTCAGGCTGAGTCGGTGGGATTGATAAAGGGCGTTTGTGTTGCATCGGGGGTATCTATATCGCACTTGCAATTTGCTGATGACACCGTTTTGTTTTTTGAGGCTTCTCCTGGTTGTGCCGACTCTATTAGACGGATTCTCAATTGCTTCCAAGTCTGTTCAGGTTTGCAAATAAATTTCAACAAGTCGTCTTTATATGCTGTTGGGGTTGACGAGGAGTTTACTGTTTTGTGTGCTAAGGCGTTGGGTTGTCGCCGCGGTTCTTTCCCTTTCACCTATTTGGGGATGTCTTTAGGCTCTAATCCGCGAAGCTTGGCGGTTTGGGAACCGGTCATTGCAAATGTTCGGCGGAAATTAGCAGGTTGGAAGCGTAATTCGCTGTCATTTGCGGCACGAGTTACCTTGGTTAACGCTGTCCTATCTTCCTTGCCGATTTATTATATGGGAGTGTTCCGCATTCCTAAAGGAGTTATCGCAGCACTTGATAAGATTCGCCGTGCCTTCCTTTGGGGTGGTGTAAATCTAATAGAAAAATGAGCAGAGTTAGCTGGAAGTTGGTGTGTAGACCGCGTCATTTGGGAGGACTAGGAATTGCGGATCTACAAGTGCGCAACACGGCTTTATTATCTAAATGGTCGTGGCGATATGCCATGGATGCATCGTCGCTATGGAGGGCCATTATAGTGGCTAAATACGGGGAGGATGTTCAATGGTGGAGATTTAATTCTTCCCGTCAACATGCGATGTCGGTGGTGTGGAAACAAATAGTGCAAACTGCTTGTTCGGATGAAGTGCAGCGAAATTTACACGAGAAATTGGTATGGCAAGTGGGGGAGGGTAGTCGAGTTCTCTTTTGGTTTGATTCATGGTGCGCGAGCAAGCCATTAAAGGACATATTTCCAAGGCTCTTCTCTTGTGCTATCAACAAATTGGCGCTGGTCATGGATTATTCTGTACATGGAGGCTTCAACCACTCACGTTGGGCTGAGTTTTTCCGTCGTCCGCTTCGTGTTTTTGAGACGGGGCTGTTGCGAGACATGCGGGCAGTGCTAGGCGACACGCATATATATAGAGGTGTACGCGACAAGCTGATTTGGACTCCGGATAGTAGAGGTATGTTCACGGTCAAAACTGTTTCTCAGATTTTGATGTTGGATGAAGCTGGGGAGAGCGAGTTTGGGGCATGTTTCACGTGGAAAGTTTTAGTTCCACCGAAAGTACAGGCTTTCTTGTTGTTTGTGTGGTTACGTCGTCTGCCGACTTTTGCATTTTTGAGCCGTAGGGGTGTTGTTTTTGAGGGGCAATGCACGTTGTGCTTCTGGTGTAGGGAATGGGAGGAAGACGTCGATCATCTGTTGTACTCGTGTCCGGTAGTTCAGCGTTTATGGGACTGGTTTCGTTGCTGGTGGGGAGTGTGTTTGCCGTTGCCGCAAACCTTGTCCGAGTTCTTTGTACCTGACTTCCATTGCTCGTTTTCGGGTACGCGTCGTTGCATGTGGGTGTCGTGCGTAGCAGCGATCTTATGGTCGATTTGGTTAGCACGGAATGAGATGGTCTTCAACAAGAAATTTTTACCGGTTGAGGAGGTGTGCTTTCTGATTAAATTGCGCTCGTTTTATTGGATGCGGACCTTACGGACTGATCTGTGCATTGGCGAGGCGATGTGGTGGGAGTGTCCGAGTCTTTTTTCTGAGCCATCACATTCGCGATCAGCGCGGCTTGGTATTTGTTGGGAACCACCATCGCGGGGGACTTTGAAGTTCTCGGTGGATGGTTCTGCACGTGATAAGCCGGGTCCTACAGGCTATGGGGGTGTGTTACGCGATGAGCATGGGAGCATTTTGGCGTTATTTTCTGGCCCTCTTGGTTGTATTGACTCAAACGAGGCTGAATTGCGAGCGATTGCTTTCGCATTGTCGTACTTTCGGAAGTCGACATGGGCAGCGCTTCCTTTGGTAGTAGAGTCGGACTCTATGGTGGCTATTAGTTGGGTGTTACATATGGACAAACGACCATGGCGGTTTTGGGAGGTATTTCGCGAGATTGACAGTTGCTGATCCTCTCTACTTTCGGTATGCTTTACTCACATTTTCCGTGAGGCGAATGGTTTAGCGGACGCTTTGGCAAAGGAGGGGGTAACGCGGATTTCTCTGTTTTGTGCTTGTTAGTGTTAGTTTATATTTGGTGTTGGTTTCGTTTGTGATTTCGTTGGACTCTTGTTTCACCACATACGGTTCGTACTCTTTTCCTCCGTTAGGATTTAGGGAGGTTTTTAACGAGGTGACCGTTGTGGCTTTTTGGTTGTATATTGCATCTTAATATACGACATCATTGAGCAAAAAAAAAGAAATCTAGTTATTTTTCCTGTGAATTTATTTAAAAATGTTTAAGAAAATTCTTACAAAAAATGTTAAAATTATCAATTGAACATTAAAAGATGATGTTATGTAAAAAATGTGTTATATAAAAGTTTCAATTTCGGGTTTTTCATTCAAATTATTTAATAATTTTAATATATGTGACTCAATTTATAAATAATAAAAATTGAATGATGTAGTTTGATTAAATTAAAGATTTGTAATGTAGATGAAAATAGACGTTAAGTTTAGTGATCTAAAATGTAAATTATTCTTTTATATTAGAAATACGCTATTAGAAAGTTTGGACGATAAAATCACATAATTTTAAAAGATGTGGAATTATATATCAATAAATTGTAGGTTTAATAGTTAAAGAAGTGTCTAAATTATATTTTTTTAGATAGATGCTAGATCTATATTTTATGCTGAATAGGTGTTTAACATTTTTAACGTTACTCAAACAGATGTTCCGTCGTTATTTTCATTAATTTTTACCGTTAACTTCTGTTATCTGACACATGTCATATTCTTAAATTTCTAAAATTATATTTTAAAATAAATAAAATTAAAAAATGAAATAAAATAATAATTAACCTCCTTCTTCAACCAACCCCAACCATAAACCCAAACTATCCCAAGTCTTTTCTTCTTCAACGCTTTGGTCATGACTTCCGAAACTTTTTATCTTTTATCCGACGACTTGAGATTAAATTAAATGAACTAATTGAGATTCAATCCCACAACACCTTATTTTTTTATTTTTCTAAAAAACAAACATAGAAAAAGTAGAAGAAAAAAATGATATCAAAGTTTCTTTAATGTTTTCCATTAATAACATGTGAGAATTCTTTAAGATGATGATTAGTTTATGAGTGAAATGAGCCTACAATAATTATAAAATACTTGATTTGATTTAATTTTGTAGGTTCATGCAACACATGTTTCATAGCTGACGATTAAAATTGAATTTATTTTTTGGAAGAGCTAAGCTCCTTTTATTGCAAATTTGTCTACAAATTCTTAAAATTATTTTCCATAACAAATATGTTAATGGTAAAGAAGATTTTTCTAGGTGAATCTTGAATTCTTGTGTGAGGGATTTGAGTGAGAAAATTTCTTATTTGGTTGATGAGAAAATATTTTGTGTCGCGATAAGAAAATTAGATGAAACAATGAGGGTAAATGCAGAATTTCGATGCTTGGGATTATTTTATTTATTTTATTTATTTTTAAATATAATTTTAAAATTTTAAGGAGACAATGCACGTTAGATAACGGTGAAAATTAACATCTTTCACGGTGAGATACCTATTTAGGTAACTAAAGGAAATATTAAATATTTATTTGGCTTAAAATATAGTTCAAATACCTATCTAAAAAAATATATAGTAGGAACACTTATTTATGGCTTAAGCGTAAATTATATTAGAAAGTTTGGGAAGGCCCAAACACTGCTGTCGACAGCCTAAAAGATTGTGCTGCGAAACGATGTAGTCTAAACCAGGTGAATCAAGGATCCGTGACACGTCTTAAAAATGAAGCTACTTCGGCAGAGGCGGCCATGGGCACGGCGGCGATGGAAGTTAATCAGAAGAGCAAACGATCAATAATCGAACAACAAAAATATAATGAAAATCAAAGAGAGAAACAAGAACAACAACTGTGGAGCTGGAACGGATGGTCAGCTGGGCAGCGTCAGGCTCTAAGACGAACAACTCCCTCAACTCCTCAACCCCTCTTCTCTCTCTTCCGCCGGCTCCATCTCTATGCTCGCTTGCGGCGGCGCTCACGTTGTTGCCTTGACCTCTGGTACCCTCCTTACAACCTTCTCCTTTGTTTTTCTTTTCTTTTTCTCAGTCAAATTCTCAAGGAATCAATTATGTTTTTTTTACCATAACTCATTTGTTTAATAAACGTCGTAGGAGGGAAAGTGCTAACGTGTAGAAGGGGTAACTCTGGTCAGTTAGGCCATGGAGACATGGCTAATAGCTTGTTAACTCCAAAGCTTGTAATGTATTTGGAGAGTTACTTCATTACTCAAGTTTCAGCTGGTTGGAGCCACTCTGGGTTTGTTTCAGGTTTGTATTACACACACATATAATTCCTTTTAATTTTACCTATATATGAAACTTCTATCTGGATGTTACCAAATGTAATTAAATTGATGGGGTTGCTCAGTTTTTTCATTTAAATTTGAACAGTTAATTATCTACAACTAATTCTGACTAAGTATGTTGGAGGTTATGTGTACTGAACTAGTTTTCTAATTGGTTCTCAGATGAATGGTGTGTTTTTACTTGTGGGGATGGATCATTTGGCCAGCTCGGGCATGGTGATTACAGGTCACATTGCTCTCCTGTTAAAGTATCGTTTTTTGTTAATAAGAATGTTGAACAGATAGCTTGTGGCATGCGCCATTCGCTTGTGCTATCGAAAGGTAAATGTGACAACAATTTAGTTGCGCTGCTAGTAGCTTTTGAAAGCAACATGAAGAATTTATTTTTCCGTATGAGATATTTAAGTTTGTCTCGATTTTTTGTGCATGTGTTTTGAAGTCTATCTTATGTATGTTCACTTGATCTGCTGGACACTCCACGGTAGGACTAAGTGTCAAAAGATGAATAGTTAAGCTGTATATATATATATATATATATATATATTCACTTGATCTGCTGGACACTCCACGGTGGGACTAAGTGTCAAAAGATGAATAGTTAAGCTGTATATATATATATATATATATATATATATATATATATATATATATATATATATATATATATATATATATATATATATATATATATATATATATATATATTTATATATATATATATAGAGAGAGAGAGAGAGAGAGGATGGGATCAAGTTACATGGTGTAAAACTCGTTTAGTTTTACACTAATCTAGGACCATTGGATGAGTGTCATCAATAAATAATGTTCAATTCACATTTTAAATATTTTTTGTTAAGATTTATAAGAAATCTAGTTATTTTTCCTGTGAATTTATTTAAAAAATGTTTAAGAAAATTCTTACAAAAAATGTTAAAATTATCAATTGAACATTAAAAGATGATGTTATTTAAAAAATGTGTTATATAAAAGTTTCAATTTCGGGTTTTTCATTCAAATTATTTAATGATTTTAATATATGTGACTCAATTTATAAATAATAAAAATTGAATGATGTAGTTTGATTAAATTAAAGATTTGTAATGTAGATGAAAATAGACGTTAAGTTTAGTGATCTAAAATGTAAATTATTCTTTTATATTAGAAATACGCTATTAGAAAGTTTGGACGATAAAATCACATAATTTTAAAAGATGTGGAATTATATATCAATAAATTGTAGGTTTAATAGTTAAAGAAGTGTCTAAATTATATTTTTTTAGATAGATGCTAGATCTATATTTTATGCTGAATAGGTGTTTAACATTTTTAACGTTACTCAAACAGATGTTCCGTCGTTATTTTCATTAATTTTTACCGTTAACTTCTGTTATCTGACACATGTCATATTCTTAAATTTCTAAAATTATATTTTAAAATAAATAAAATTAAAAAATGAAATAAAATAATAATTAACCTCCTTTTTCAACCATCCCTTTTTTTTCTCGACCATCCCCAACCATAAACCCAAACTATCCCAAGTCTTTTCTTCTTCAACGCTTTGGTCATGACTTCCAAAACTTTTTATCTTTTATCCGACGACTTGAGATTAAATTAAATGAACTAATTGAGATTCAATCCCACAACACCTTATTTTTTTATTTTTCTAAAAAACAAACATAGAAAAAGTAGAAGAAAAAAATGATATCAAAGTTTCTTTAATGTTTTCCATTAATAACATGTGAGAATTCTTTAAGATGATGATTAGTTTATGAGTGAAATGAGCCTACAATAATTATAAAATACTTGATTTGATTTAATTTTGTAGGTTCATGCAACACATGTTTCATAGCTGACGATTAAAATTGAATTTATTTTTTGGAAGAGCTAAGCTCCTTTTATTGCAAATTTGTCTACAAATTCTTAAAATTATTTTTCATAACAAATCTGTTAATGGTAAAGAAGATTTTTCTAGGTGAATCTTGAATTCTTGTGTGAGGGATTTGAGTGAGAAATTTTTTTTATTTGGTTGCTGAGAAAATATTTTGTGCCGCGATAAGAAAATTAGATGAAACAATGAGGGTAAATGCAGAATTTCGATGCTTGGGATTATTTTATTTATTTTTAAATATAATTTTAAAATTTTAAGGAGACAATGCACGTTAGATGACGGTGAAAATTAACATCTTTCACGGTGAGATACCTATTTAGGTAACTGAAGGAAATATTAAATATTTATTTGGCTTAAATATAGTTCAAATACCTATCTAAAAAAATATATAGTAGGAACACTTATTTATGGGTTAAGCGTAAATTATATTAGAAAGTTTGGGAAGGCCCAAACACTGCTGTCGACAGCCTAAAAGATTATGCTGCGAAACGACGTAGTCTAAACCGGGTGAATCAAGGATCCGTGACACGTCTTAAAAATGAAGCTACTTCGGCAGAGGCGGCCATGGGCACGGCGGCGATGGAAGTTAATCAGAAGAGCAAACGATCAATAATCGAACAACAAAAAGATAATGAAAATCAAAGAGAGAAACAAGAACAACAACTGTGGAGCTGGGGAGCTGGAACGGATGGTCAGCTGGGCAGCGTCAGGCTCCAAGACGAACACCTCCCTCAACTCCTCAACCCCTCTTCTCTCTCTTCCGCCGGCTCCGTCTCTATGCTCGCTTGCGGCGGCGCTCACGTTGTTGCCTTGACCTCTGGTACCCTCCTTACAACCTTCTCCTTTGTTTTTCTTTTCTTTTTCTCAGTCAAATTCTCAGGGAATCAATTATGTTTTTTTTTACCATAACTCATTTGTTTAATAAACGACGTAGGAGGAAAAGTGCTAACGTGGAGAAGGGGTAACTCTGGTCAGTTAGGCCATGGAGACATGGCTAATAGCTTGTTAACTCCAAAGCTTGTAATGTCTTTTGAGAGTTACTTCATTACTCAAGTTTCAGCTGGTTGGAGCCACTCTGAGTTTGTTTCAGGTTTGTATTACACACACATATAATTCCTTTTAATTTTACCTATATATGAAACTTCTATCTGGATGTTACCAAATGTAATTAAATTGATGGGGTTGCTCAGTTTTTCCATTTAAATTTGAACAGTTAATTATCTACAACTAATTCTGACTAAGCATATTGGAGGTTATGTGTACTGAACTAGTTTTCTAATTGGTTCTCAGATGAAGGGTGTGTTTTTACTTGTGGGGATGGATCATTTGGCCAGCTCGGGCATGGTGATTACAGGTCACATTGCTCTCCTGTTAAAGTATCGTTTTTTGTTTATAAGAATGTTGAACAGATAGCTTGTGGCATGCGCCATTCGCTTGTGCTATCGAAAGGTAAATGTGACAACAATTTAGTTTCGCTGCTAGTAGCTTTTGAAAGCAACATGAAGAATTTATTTTTCCGTATGAGATATTTATGTTTGTCTCAATTTTTTGTACATGTGTTTTGGAGTCTATCTTATGTATGTTCACTTGATCTGCTGGACACTCCACGGTAGGACTAAGTGTCAAAAGATGAATAGTTAAGCTGTATATATATATTCACTTGATCTGCTAGACACTCCACGGTTGGACTAAGTGTCAAAAGATGAATAGTTAAGTTGTATATATATATATATATATATATATATATATATATATATATATATATATAGGATGGGATCAAGTTACATGGTGTAAAACTCGTTTAGTTTTACACTAATCTAGGACCATTGGATGTGTGAAATGTATGGATGAAATTAACAGTAAAAAATGTAAAGATTATCACTTGGGAAAAAAAATAAGGAAATAATCTGGGCCATTAATTACCTTCATCCAACGGTCCAAAAACTGTGTAAAAGTAATTGAGTTTTACACAGTGTAAGTTGATCTTAACCTATATATATATATATATATATATATGATTTATAATGAATCTCTGTTGGATACTTCCTGAGATCCTTGGGATGAATTGGAAATTGTGAGCTAAACATTGATTTGGGAATCTTACATGAGTAAAAGTATAGTTTTTCTGACTTGGATGCTTGGTGAATATGAAATAAGACAGGTACCCTATGAAGCTTTAGCTTAGTCATTCTTATTTACTTCAATCTCCAATAACCTAGTTTCGTGTCTGCAGAGAGTTCAGGAAATCTACTTTATGAATTTGGATCTGGAAAGCGTAGTCAATTGGCTATTTCAATAGATAGAATCAAGTCGGTCAACACTGCAGAGATTATCCGTGGATTTGATGGTGTTCAAATCGTTACCATCGCTGCAAATGGAGACCACAGTGCAGCATTTTCTGGTGATTACACCCAAATTAGCTGAATATTTATAGCATAAAACATTTTCAATCATAAATACTACAGTTACTAGGCATGCCAAACCCATGAATGGTGAATAAATAAAATTTAGCTCCAATCACAAGTTGCTAGTTTAATTTTAACCAACAAGTAATTCTTATCATTGTTGTGTCATGTCTGTTACACCAGCTGATGGAGAATTGTACACATGGGGAAGAGGGTTCGGTGCCTCATCTGATTTTCTTAGTCCTCAACATTTACCTTCATCATCAAAGTTTTTTAAAGTTGTGCTTGGTTGAAATCATGCTCTAGTATTATCTGGTACACATTCACGCTTGTTAATCTGTTATAGACTTGTAGTTTGTTTGCCTTTTTTACTTGGTCTATTTTCCATTAACCTAATATTAACTTCTCCCACCCTAACCCGTTGCCAAGGAAAAAAGGGGGAAATTCTAGGCAGATTTTTAGCTTCCCTACATTCTCCCTGGCAAGTTACAGTAAACCACATGTTTATGTCTTAAGTTTTTGTTTTTTTACAGATATTGGAGAAGTTTTTATGCTTGGTGGTAACCATCATGGAAAGCTAAGCAATCCTGAGAACACAATCCTCTCAAAGCATTCATCAGGTAATAAAATAAGACAGGAACTTTGATAGACTATAGTGCAATAGAAGAATAAGGTTTGATGCTTATATATATACACACGCATGCATTAGAGATGTTTGATTTCTTAACTATCAGAATTGGAAGGGAATTCTACCAAAAGGAAAACAAAAGCATTATGTTTATACATCAATACTAAAGCAATCGTTTCTGTTTCGGCTTATATAGGAGAAGCAGCTGTTTTGGAGAGAGTCTCAAGTCTTGATGGGATGAAAATTGTTGAAATTACAGCTGGAGCTGAGCACTCTGCTGTTGTAACAGGCAAAGTCACATTGATCTTTCATTGTTTTGTGCCTAATCATCTTATTGTTTACTGGATTTTCTTTCGAATTGGCAGAGGATGGAGCCATTAAGACATGGGGTTGGGGTGAACACGGGCAGCTTGGTCTTGGGAGTACAAGCGATGAAAGCAGCCATCGAACGATTAGTTTAGGTGATGAAGTCGTACACAAAGATGGTACAGTCAGAGTTTACTGTGGGAGTAGATTTACATATACCATCAGGTTTCCTCCTTAACTCTATGATAATACATCATGGTTGACCTCAAAGAACCATTATGCCACTACGTATATCAATGAAAGCATTCCTAAGAAACTTAATGATGTATTATGTCTTATATTTATTTTGTTCAAAAATTTTGAATGTTACCAAAGTAATTGGTTATGTTGAACTCGTGTTCAGAGTCTCATCATGTCTAAATATCATATATGAGTTCTTAGTCTATATTTATTTTTGGTAATTTCAAGGAATTCTAATTTTCTAAACATTTTTCATTGACAAAGTGTAATTACATAGTCTCTATTATTATTCTTGAGCTTCTGTCATCTAGGTAAAATTAAATACAGAGGTCTGTGTCGTCTTGTCCTGTTATAAAATATGATGCCCCTCTGGTAAAAGAATCAATAGAAGCTCTATTCTAATGGTTACTATGGTGCAATTGAGTTGAGAGTTGAGTTCGAGCTCAAGCTCTTATTTGAGCTCGATCAAAATTTATTTTTATAGTTCGAGCTAAATTCTTGAGCAAACCAAATTGCTTCACTTCACTTAATGAAGTTAAACGTCACGATACTCAAACTCTTATTTTAGTTTGATCAGTTTTTCTTTATGAAGGGTAAATACCCAAAATTTATGTTCATATTTAAGTAAACGATGATATAAGCTTGGTTTGAAGTGGGATTTTACTAGTTTTGAAGAAAAAATTTGGGATGTCGGGGTTCATTGGTTTATTGAGATAATTATTACGTGGTTGTTCAAGGATTAAATTGATAAGATTTTTAAATATTAGAGAGTTATTTTATTAAATTATTTCTAATTTGAATCAAATTGATATTGTATATAAATTTAAGAACTAAAACTGGTATAATACAGCACGTAGGGGCTGCTTATTGAGCGAGTTGATCTCGAGTTGAGTAGTGCTCTACTCGACTCGAAAATCATTTGACTCTTGTTCGATTCGATAAACTCGATAAAATTTTGCTCGACTCATTGTTCGTCATGCTCGATAAATACATAAAATTTTGAAATTTTGAACCCAAAAAATTTTGTGTAAATTACCTAGTAAACCATTAAACTTTCTAGAGTTTTCAATTAGTATTCAAACTTCTCGAAAACATAATTTTTTTAAGATAACCACAAAAAACCACAAAAAATATATAATAAATTAATGAAAATGTCACGAACTTATCAAGTCGAGTTGGGCCTTGTTCGACTCAACTTGTTAAGATCTCAAGTTAAGCTCGAGTTTGGGTCGAGTCAATACGAATCGAGCGTTAGCTGAGTATTAACTAAGTCGAGCTTGAACTGTTTACAAGTTGCTCAACTTAGAATGAAAATGTAATATTAGTGACGATTATAGCAAAACAAAATCGATGACCCATTCAGAAATATGATAATAGTTGGGCGACTGAATATGTTATTTACCCTAATTTCAATGGGCCCAACCATGACGAAATCCATACTTTTTTACCTGCCGAAAGCAAAATTGAAGTGGGCTTCTCAGTTCAAAGCCGTACAGAGTTGTGGGTCCTAATCTGTCCGATGACTCACCGATAGGTGGGTCCGCTAAAAATCGGAAACACACGAACATGATGGAGACAGACAAGATATCGAACTAAACTATAATGAAATACGTCATCACCCGGTAGGTCCACGTATATCCTGGCGGGTCCCGCCATTCTTTCTACTGCTGCCTAAGCTAACAAAACAAACACTGCACAAAAAACACACAATCCAAACATCATCAGCTGAAAGAAGAAATGCTACGCCTCTCCTCTCCCCACTCACTCGCCTTCTGAAAAAAATTAGGGTTCCGCACTTTGTTTTTTGTTTGTTTGTTGAGAAACAGATATTGATGGACTCGTCAACGCCTATTCCTTCGCTGCACTTGGCCATGGCGGCGTTACTCGGAGCTTCATTGATGGCCGTCTCCGCTTTCTATATCCACAGACGCAGCGTCGACCACGTCATCGATCGGCTCATCGAGATCCGCCGTGAGTGTCCGCCGCGAGGGAGGCGGCCTCGGAATCGTCTCGTTTCCGATGAGGAGGAAGAGGATGGGGAACTGGATTACGAACGAGATGATCAACGACTGGAAGTGGAAGGAGTGAATCGGTGCCGGAACTATGAAACGAGTGCGGCTAGGTCTTTTGATGAGAAGTTGGAGGTGCCGATGAGTTCCCGCATTTCCAGTTCGATGCCTAACGTGGCTTTGCGTAATGAGTGGTTCGAGGAGGATGCTAAGTTTGACCAGGCGGTGAGGGAAAGAGTTCAAAATTGCTCTGCCTCGTCGCTTGAGAAGCTTAACTTTATTCCTTCGGGTCTTCCTCCCCTTGAAACGTCTCGGAGAGGTAGTTTCTATTTTTAGGCCTCTAGTTGCTTTTTCATTTTGTTATATTTATTTTCCCCACGTTGTTATCATAACCATCGAAACAGCGTTTTATGACGATCGTGATAGACTTCTAATTAAATTTTGATGAAATACGATTCGATATTTTGTTTAGATGGCATAGTTAAATGCCACAATGCTCAAAAGGGAGTTTGAATAGTTTGCTAACCGTGGGGACGGGAAAAGTAGAAATTAGAGTTAATGTTGTAAACATAACTTTCCTAAAAATGTCACTGAGAGTTGAATAATGAAAATCATAAAAAAGTGAATAAACAAATAAGATGAAAATATCAGTTCTAATAAGATTTGTGCAGGAGAGAGTAAGACATTCAGTCATGGAGGTTCCACTACATGGTTGGCTACCTATGGGCGGCTAATGACTCCAAGGTCCCCTGGTGGCAATGTTTCTGGGGATTCAGACGATGAAGGGACAGAGCCTGCAGATGAGGATGAGATTCTTTTTACCAGCAAGAATATTGATGTTTCTGCCAATTTGTTAAAGGTGAGCGTGCTTTCAGTTCTGGTGTATCCTTCAGTTCCATGCAGATATCATTTCTTATAATACAAAGCAAAAGTAAGGTTTGCTTTGTGTTAGGTTTAGGGGTTTATAATTTGAAGAGAAACTATGGTGAATTGTTTTAATTACCAATAATGAATCAAAAGCAATGGATCTTTTGTTCATCTGTTATTGGTGAATATACAGGATGTTGCTACAAAAGTTCAAAATTCATTTTCTGTTTCGATGAGAAGTGATGGTGTGAACCATGTTCATGACAATACTTGTAAAGATACTGGGGATGAAGAAAAATCTTGTGTTAATATATCTGGCAAGGGAAACGTGGATTCAGCTTCAATTGGCATAGTTGAGAATGATCATGTGTTTGCAAAGACTAGTTTGCTTCCTAGAAGCACATTGCATGGTATCATAACTTCTCTAAATCTAATAATTTTACTATGTATCATTGTTGTAATTTTGCTTTCATATTTAATAAAATGGATTTTTCTATAGCTCTAATATGTGAATTAGTGTCTTGGTTGTATTAACGCACCTTATCTCTCTATTAATATTGATCAAGTAAGACTGACATTCAAAGTCAGAATTAGTATTTGCTTACTGAAGGTGCTTGAGTAAGAACACATCAAAATTTATTGTTGTTCTGCTTTTAACAATCTGTATTCTGACTCGACAAATGTAGAAGACGAAGAAGTAAGGGAGATGGTACGGGAGTGCTTGGAATTGCGAGACAATTATGTTTACAGGGAGGAGACTGCTCCATGGACAAAAGAACCTATGACGGAACCTGGCACTCCAAAGGCCTGTTGAAAAATCGGCGGTGTGTTTCTTTTTTGAAATATTGGTTAGAAACAAAATTAAAACATTTTCTGTTGCACTCATTGAAGCTACAGTGATAGAAATAATTTTTGTAGTTTAAGCTGTTTTTCCTTTTCATGCAGCATCACTTTAGGATGGAAGATGGAGTTATACATGTTTAGGGATGTAAAAACAGGTAATCGGTCAGGTTTCAGGTCGGGTTCTGTCAGGTCGGGTAAAATCGGATACAAGTCATTTCAGGTAAAAAAAAATTGACTCGACTCGGGTTGGGTGCGGGTCCATATCAGGTCGGGTCCATTCCAGGTCGGGTCCATTTCAGGTCGGGTCCATTTCAGGTCGGGTTAGAACGGGTCGGGTCCGAAGCAGATAATTGGTTAATTCGGACTCGGATACATTTCAGGTCGGGTCCATTTCAGTTCGGGTTCATTTCAGGTCGGGTTCGTTTCAGGTCGGGTTCATTTCAGGTTGGGTCCGTTTCAGGTCGGGTCTATTTCAGGTCGGGTTCATTTCAGGTCGGGTTCATTTCAGGTCGGGTGCATTTCAGGTTGGGTAGCTTCAGCTCGGGGTATTTTTGGGATTGAAATTCGTATTCAGTTTGAGTTCGGTCGTACAACCATATAAGTAATTGATAGACTTTAGGTTGACCTTCGTCAATCGTCATTAATTTTGAGTTAATTATTTAAAGTCATATCAAATTATAATTATACATTAGAGTAATTAAAAAAATAATCAAAATGGGTCGATTTGGACAGAAAATGGGTCAATTTGGATTACAAATAAAATTTCAGAGATTATAATGAACATAAATATCAAATTAAAATTATAAAATATTAGACAAATTAAAAAAAACAAGGAAAATGGGTATTTTGGAATAAAAATAAAGTTTTAGGGACTATAATGAACAAAAATATCAAATTAAAAGTATAAAAATTAGAGTAATGAAAAAAAACAATAAGTATATGTCAATTTAGAATAAAAATAAAGTTTAGGGTTTAGGGTTTTGTGTTGAGCGTTCATGCATTAATATGTACACACGTATATACTTAATTACTTATATACAATATGGTTGGGTTTGAGTGCTTATGGTTTAGGGTTTGAGGTTTAGGGTTTAGGGTTTGGGGTTAACGGTTTAGGGTTTGAGGTTCATGTATTAATATGTACACATGTACATACTTACATACATTAGGGGTTGTGTTGTAGTGCATGTAGGTTAGGGTTTATGGTTTAGGGTTTAGGGTTTAGGGTTTAAGGTTTAGGGTTTAAGGTTTATTATTATGTACATATGTACATACTTACATACATTAGGGGTTGTGTTGTAGTGTATATAGTTTATGGTTTATGGTTTAGGGGTTAGGGTTTAGGGTTTCGGATTTAGGATTTAGAGTTTATGCATTAATATGTACAAATGTACATACTTACATACATTAGGGGTTGTGTTTTAGTGTAAGTAGTTTAGGGTTTAGGGTTTATGGTTTATGGTTTAGGGTTTAGGGGTTAGGGTTTAGGGGGTTAGGGTTTCGGATTTAGGATTTAGAGTTTATGCATTAATATGTACAAATGTACATACTTACATACATTAAGGGTTGTGTTTTTAGTGTATGTAGTTTAGGGTTTAGGGTTTAGGGTTTATGGTTAAATGTTTAGGGTTTAGGGTCCAAAACCCTAATGATAACCCTATACCCTAAACCTTAAACCCTAAATTGAAACACATAAAATCAAAACCCTAAGTCACATGTTATCGTAACATTAAACCCTAAGCACTATACCCTAGACCCTAACACTAAACCCTAAACCTTACAAAACTAATCTCTCGAACTAACCTTAGTTCATTATACTAACGTAAACCCTAAATGCATAAATACTTACATACTTTAGGGCTTAGGGTTTAGGGTAAGGATCTAAGGGTTTAGTGTTTAATGCTTAGGGTTTAGGGTTTAGAGTTAAGGTTCAAAACCCTAATGATAACCCTATACCCTAAACCTTAAACCCTAAATTGAAACTCATAAAATCAAAACCCTATGTCACATGTTATCGTAACATTAAACCCTAAGAACTATACGGCTATACCCTAGACCCTAAGCACTATACCCTAGACCCTAACACTAAACCCTAAACCTTACAAACTAATCACTCGAACTAACCTTAGTTCATTACACTACCGTAAATCCTAAATGCATAAATACTTTAGGGCTTAGGGTTTAGGGTAAGGATCTAAGGGTTTAGTGTGTAATGCTTAGGGTGTAGGGTTTAGGGTTTAGGATTAAGGTTCAAAACCCTAATGATAACCCTATACCCTAAACCTTAAACCCTAAATTGAAACTCATAAAATCAAAACCGTAAGTCACTTATTATCGTAAGATTAAACCCTAAGCACTATACCCTATACCCTAAGCACTATACCCTAGACCCTAACACTAAACCCTAAACCTTACAAACTAATCACTCGAACTAACCTTAGTTCATTACACTACCGTAAAACCTAAATGCATAAATACTTACATACTTTAGGGCTTAGGGTTTAGGGTTTAGGATCTAAAGGTTTAGTGTTTAATGCTTAGGGTTTTATGGGTTAGGGATTAGGGTTTAGGGTTTCCAATTTTCTATATACATATATTGTAATATAAATTCTAAAATTAAAAAAAAAACATGAAACCCTAATGATAACCCTATACCCTAAACCTTAAACCCTAAATTGAAACCCATAAAATCAAAACCCTATGTCACATGTTATCGTAACATTAAACCCTAAGCACAATACACTAGACCCTAACACTAAACCCTAAACCTTACAAACTAATCACTCGAAGTACATTGCTTCATGAAACCCTAAACCCTAAACCCTAATAATAACCCTAATGATAACCCTATACCCTAAACCCCAAGCATTATACCCTAACCATAAGCATTATACCCTAAACCCTAACACTAAACCATAAACATTAAAACTAAACACTCGAAGTACATTGCTTCATGAAACCCTAAACCCTAAATCAAAACCCTACAAGTATTAAAACTGAAAATTAATTACTAAAACTTAAAACCCTTCAACCCTAAACATTTAAATTAAAACCCTAATTAAAGATCATAAACCCTGTAACCCCCGTAGCCCGGCCTAGACGGCTGACCCGAACTACGAAGATTACACAGGGAAAACCAAAGTCAACCCGAAAGTCAACCTTGATTAACGACCCTTTTTTTTCTTTTTAAACTTGTCTAGATGCACATTAAACCTAGGCATACTCTTGAGATAAGCATACTCAAAAATCACAGCAATCGGAAAACAATAAGGGACTCAATTGCACAAAATACGAATTTAGGGACCAATTTGTAAATTCTGGAAATTAAGAGGACTTTACCAAATTTTAAGTTACCATTATGAAATTAGTCATGTTTCATGCCTCTCTGCCAAATTTCAACTCAAACGGACATCTCAAACTCAAGCAATTGCACATACGAGAATCAGGACTAAAACGTAAAGCTTGTAAACCTCAATTGACCATAGTTTCGAAACTTTTCCCCAAAGTTTCGAAACTTTGGCTGGCAGTGGCCTGTGGAATCCAAAAATTTGCAAAGGTTTCGAAACTTTACCCCTAGTTTCGAAACCTAGATGCAGGGGAGCATATATTGCTTAATTCTAATGACTTCCTATGGTAAAAACACATTAGAATCATACATAGCCATACATATGAGCTTAAAAGAGGCTAAAAGCACACAACACCAACCACCCAAGTCTATATACATACGTCCTAGATTAAACGTACTCCAACATACTCAAAGCATGAATATGAACCATCATACATACATGGTAAATTATACGTTAAGAACCTTTCATACATGATACTCAACATGAGCATACCTTAATCAACCAAGGAAAATCATGCATTCGATCAAAAGAAGGCAAACAAGCACATAAGGTCTCATGCTTCAACATCCATACACTTAGGCATCCTCACAAGGCATATGTCCCACACACATGATAAGCAATTTAAACATCTACCAAACATACATCACTCAAGCATTCATCAAGGCATGCATCATAAGTGATGTTTACAAATCAAACAAGGCATCTAAGTGCCAAACCAAATCAACACACATCAAAGCATCAAAAACAACAACACCTATCCCATTGCTTTACTATTACAATCTTTCAATTTATAAATCATACATTGAGCTCACCAAAAGCAACACTTGGAGACCTTTCCTTGCCCTTGCCACCCACAAGCTATTTATCTGCATTGTCGAACAAAAGAGAGCGTAAGCATAAAAGCTTAGTGAGGGTAAGCTCATTAAACAAACCTTCGACAATGCAGGGTCCAAGCTCGAGCAACTATCATGATGTTATACATGATTTTACCTTCGATCCACATGAGCCATAAACATAGATGATGCATGCACAATTATTCATTAATATGTCATGCTCAACAGGCTCAATACATAACATATGTATTAATCACATCATATATCGCTTCACATTTGAAAACACATTTCATAACACATTGATACACATATCAATTCATATTAGCATGTATGCATAATCTCATATTGGCATAAACATGCTTTCTCATATTGGCACCTAGCTATGACTCGAATACGCGGATAACATGTTGGAACACATTTTCCAACATCAACCTTACCTCGGTGGGATTACACTCATCACCGGCCTTGCATGGACGGGATTCCACTCATCGCCACATGCCCTACGGACGGGATTCCACTCATCGCCACGTAGAATATATATAAATTTCCGGTGGAATATTACATCACCGTACTCCTCCTTGGTGCCTTAACGCCACCAAGGCCACGTACGTTTTGACTCAATTAGTGTGCACACTCATCCTGATGATCGATCATTGTACCCAAGCATACTAGTGCCAATAATAATCAAATTCCACAACCTTTGATGTTCAAGAGTCATAATATGGCATCTTACATCATATTAAGCTCAACATCAATTATCTCAACAACATAATATCATAATGTCATGTTCAAGAGTAATAATATGGCATCTTACATCATATTAAACTCAACATCATCATACACAATTTACAATCCAAACCACATGCATAGCAATGCATCAAACCATGCCTCAACAACATGTATAACACATTATACATAATCATCATAACATAAATCATCATGAGGCATAACATCAATTAAAGAGATCATCCAATGTCTCTAACTAAAGCTTAGGATTAGGCTACCACCCTAATCCTAACTCTAGGTGAGTCTACCAATCTCAACCTAGTCCACATGCTCGAACTAATTGCTCAAAACCATTTAAAATATTTTAACCACTCACCTCTACCTCCAAGTTTCCAGATTTCTTCTCGATGCTTTGTCAACCCAAATTCTTGCTTCTAAACAACCTTAATACAATTCAAACAACCTCAAATCAGCCCAACATCAAATTATCAACCCGGAATACAATTCAAGTACAAATTACCATTTTGCAAACCATGACCAAACCCCATACTTAGCAATTTCGGAAAGCCCCAATACCTCTTCCAAAAGTTATGTTTCCAACATCCATTGCACCCACAAATGATCCCAAATTAATCCCTAATCATAGTACTACCATTGGCTATCAATTTCCCACCTAAAACAACCCCTAAAACTCACTCAAAACCCTCCAAAACTCCATTTTCGTACTCCTATTTTACTTAGCAGAAAATTATGTTTTTAAACACCCAAATGATATCTAAATGATTCCAAAACATCCTCCTAACATATATAAACCATCAACCCTTCAACCTAACTCTAAAACTCACCAAATTTCAAGTTTTAGACTATTCAAAAATGGCCATAAATACCCATTTCGGATTTTTACCCAAAATTACTCATTTTAACATATTATGTGTATTTTAACATGATTAAACAAAGCCCCAACTCAATTTATCAAAACAAGATGAAAAACCCCTTAAAAACCCAAACTTTGATATGAACCCTAATTTTCAAAACTCCATAACTTTGAAATCTAAGACTATAGATAGATAGAGGATGAAGAGGAGATTAAGAAAACACAATTACCTTTCAAAAACCCCTTGAATTGATGAAGAAATCAAAGGGAATAGTAAAGAGAGTTTGAGAGAATTTGGGATGGTTATACGGTGAAGAAGAAGAAGAAATGAGAAAAGATGATAGATAAGGTGGTGTTTATTTTTATTTTGGTTTAATTACCAAAATGATCCCTCCCTTTCTTTCCAAATTCAATTTGCTCACACTAAGGTCAATTTGATTAAAATTAATTTTACCGACTCAGACCAACTAACCAGACTAACTCCTAACCCCAAAACACGGGTGTTACAACTCTCCCCCACTTAAGAAATTTCGTCCCCGAAATTCATCGAACATAAAGAGTCACGGGAGCATGCTACTCCACACTTTCCTTTTTACCACAACATACTCACCAACTTGGTATACTTACCACGGGTCTATAGATATCTGATGCTAAGATCTCAACTGATTTTTTTTCGTTGCACGAAAATTTCAACTCATCTCAATCTCTTCAATAAACATAGCACGTAATAGATCTGACTCACATTCCCGAATCATAGATACCCAAGTCACATCACCAACCCCTTTCTAACTCTAGTGGTAACCGCAAGAAATAAACATCTAAACTAACCCGATTCACAATCTCATACAACACTGTTTGAACACTCGACTCATAACTTTCTCTATCTAACCATCAGACTTCAACAGATAACCCACCACTATACAAACGTCTTCAAAAATAATCTAGTTGAAACCTCGAATCTCTATTACCCATCTTCATTAAGAATCTTCCACGGATATAACACACTAGAAGAAGAATGACGTCCGGTCTTGACATGCTGACAACTTTTCACACTTACTCTCATACTGAACAATATTACACATCATCTCAATCCGGAGGTACTCATCTTCAACCCACAATACGCCTTCATACTACTCTGATGCAACACAAATGAACTGCCGTTTGCTTCGGCCAACACAATACGTCTCAAAACACTATGTCAATCGGTACAACTATCCTGTCTCTAACAATGCAAACTCTATCCTTTCTGAACTGTATTCTGAAATCTTCTTTTCACAATGTCTTGCACGTGAGGTGCCAAGAATTTGTCTTGCAACTGTTTCTCCTCAAACACTCTGACTCAATGTAGGTTTAACATGAAACTCGGCCACAAAACTGTTATCCTTCGGTAAACTGAATTTCGGCAATTACAACTCGCAACTCAACTACTAATCTAACAACAAATACAACTCGGAGCATCGTTTACTGCGTTAACTCTCTCTTCAGATGGTACTCAATCTCGATTTTACAGTCTTCAAGCAGTTCTAACACTTTATGCACTTCAAGTTGCAACTCTTCCTAAGTCTTCAATTTTTTTTTTTAGTTCAGATGATACGTACATACATACTGCATATTTCCTACTACACAAGCTTGTCCCCAATTCTTCGAAGCAAGTACAACTGATCAAGGAACTCGGGAAAATATTCTGCTCAATATCTCTATAAGGTAACTAACGCACTAGTCAAGCGAGGCGGCATAACTCGGAACTCAAAGTGATCATATATTGCCCCAAAAGCTGTCTTCATTACTTCAATTTTTTTCTCACTTCCAACTGGTAATAATTGGATCTCAAATTAATCTTCGGAAAGACTGAAGCACCCACTAACTGATCAACAAATCGCTGACACTTGGAAACGGATACTAATCGTTCACTACCACTGGTTTCAACTGTCTGAATCTAACCACATCCTCGTACTGCCACTCTCACTTCTTCACAAATTGTGCTGTCATCCTCTAATATGACGTACTAGGCCTAATGAACCTATGGTCTAACAAACATCATAGTTGATTCTTCAACACTCTCAATTCTTTCAGGAACTATAAGACACAGAAAAATCAAAGCAGAAGCAAACTCGGAGACGGTATCAATAATAAGCTCTTCTTCTCTGTCAGGAGACAAACCAGGCAATTCTTCCAAACAATTCTAGGAAGAATCACAAACCATTTTAACCTTCTGCGGTCTAATCTTCATTCAAAATCAAATTCATTACACTTGGTAAGCAAGCCTGCCATCTAAACTCAATAAATCTTCGACCTCCACAGCTGGATCAACATTCGACAATAAGTTCACCTCCTCACCTACTACTACAGTCACACAGGAATCTGCAACTTCAAGGCAACTCTCTCTTTGTCTCAACGTATACACTAACTCTGTGCTCTTCAAGCCAAACATTGTCAAAACGTACCTCAAAACTGTAGGAAGACGATCACTTTACATCTACTAGAAACTAGTAACTCCGAACCACCAACAAACATTTCTGTACATCTTCATGGACATCACTATTTCACCACAAGGTCTAGTCATATGTGTCTCTACTTCCAAGGTCTCAACACGTACCTCAAATTTTCTTCGCATGCTCACACGAAAAAAAGACAAATCCGAAGAAATTGTAACTACACCTGTGCACAGCTGATAATCTTCGACCCTCTTGTTTTCAAACTGGTTCTTCAACAACATCTGATTCTTCTAGACTGTTCTTAGAGCATCTTAAAACTTCAAAAGGCAGTTCTAATCACACACAAACAATCATGCTTGAACTTGTTCTGTAACATCGGTCTTGACGACTCATAACATCCCACTACCAAACAATCTGAATTTAAAACTCAAGACTTCCTTCTCGGCTCAACTATATCAGAAGTATCTTCATCATTCCTTCTAACTGAAAGACAACTCAGACGTACACTGGCCCAATCATACAATTTGATTTCCACTCACGGACACTGACCGGCTGTCTTGCATTAAAACCATAGGCTAAATCCCAACGATCACCAACTAACATTTCTGAAATTCATATCACTCACACGAGACCCCTACCTAGATCTCGCCAAAAGAACTAAGGTACTCATACCTACCTCTGACACCTCATCGGCTCATTCATACTTGCATGCTTGCTAACAATGTACAGGTTTAGAATCAACCAGAAGGGAACAAGCTCAAAACTGTACCAAGGCTTATATACTATGACATCGATACCACTCTGACTCCCACTCATAGGTCGTCACCTCTTTCACCACTAACAACAGAACCAATCACATCGTTCCTCATCAATAGGAACCAACCCATATACACACTAACTCAGTCAAACAATTTGTACCTCAACTCTGGTATAACCATACTTCCCTGACTAAAGCGATGAACTCCCTCAACATCATTCACCTTTTTCAGAATCCACCGTTTCCACTTACAGATTCACAATCCATGCCTTGACCTCAAACTTACCAAAAAGCAATAAACTAACAACAACAACAACAACAACACATTAACATACAAACTGGGTTAGCAAAGGAAAAGGTCCAAGTGGCTCAAGTATGATTTCCTCACTTAAAATCTCTTTTTCTGATGTAATAGAAGCAATGAGACTCTACTCAACATGCTTCAAGCAACTCAACACATATACATGCTCAATCATGCATAAAACAAGGCATACTTGCTGAACAAACAAACATATGTGTACGATCAAACAACATACATTCTCAATCAAACAATCATACATCCCAGTATACACGGATAACAAGCAACATGCTTTTAAACAAACAATCAACATTCTTGTCACACAAGCAATCATACTTACAAAGCAAGCAATCATTCATTACAGCATACTCGAATAACAAGCAACATGCTTACATGATAAGCAAACACCGTGCATATCAATCATAAAACACAACTTACTTCACTTACCTGCCCAAGGTTTCGGAAACCTTAAGCTCTGATGCCAACAAATGTAACCCCCGTAGCCCGGCCTAGACGGCTGACCCGAACTACGAAGATTACACGGGGAAAACCAAAGTCAACCCGAAAGTCAACCTTGATTAACGACCCTTTTTTTTCTTTTTAAACTTGTCTAGATGCACATTAAACCTAGGCATACTCTTGAGATAAGCATACTCAAAAATCACAGCAATCGGAAAACAATAAGGGACTCAATTGCACAAAATACGAATTTAGGGACCAATTTGTAAATTCTGGAAATTAAGAGGACTTTACCAAATTTTAAGTTACCATTATGAAATTAGTCATGTTTCATGCCTCTCTGCCAAATTTCAACTCAAACGGACATCTCAAACTCAAGCAATTGCACATACGAGAATCAGGACTAAAACGTAAAGCTTGTAAACCTCAATTGACCATAGTTTCGAAACTTTTCCCCAAAGTTTCGAAACTTTGGCTGGCAGTGGCCTCTGGAATCCAAAAATTTGCAAAGGTTTCGAAACTTTACCCCTAGTTTCGAAACCTAGATGCAGGGGAGCATATATTGCTTAATTCTAATGACTTCCTATGGTAAAAACACATTAGAATCATACATAGCCATACATATGAGCTTAAAAGAGGCTAAAAGCACACAACACCAACCACCCAAGTCTAGATACATACGTCCTAGATTAAACGTACTCCAACATACTCAAAGCATGAATATGAACCATCATACATACATGGTAAATTATACGTTAAGAACCTTTCATACATGATACTCAACATGAGCATACCTTAATCAACCAAGGAAAATCATGCATTCGATCAAAAGAAGGCAAACAAGCACATAAGGTCTCATGCTTCAACATCCATACACTTAGGCATCCTCACAAGGCATATGTCCCACACACATGATAAGCAATTTAAACATCTACCAAACATACATCACTCAAGCATTCATCAAGGCATGCATCATAAGTGATGTTTACAAATCAAACAAGGCATCTAAGTGCCAAACCAAATCAACACACATCAAAGCATCAAAAACAACAACACCTATCCCATTGCTTTACTATTACAATCTTTCAATTTATAAATCATACATTAAGCTCACCAAAAGCAACACTTGGAGACCTTTCCTTGCCCTTGCCACCCACAAGCTATTTATCTGCATTGTCGAACAAAAGAGAGCGTAAGCATAAAAGCTTAGTGAGGGTAAGCTCATTAAACAAACCTTCGACAATGCAGGGTCCAAGCTCGAGCAACTATCATGATGTTATACATGATTTTACCTTCGATCCACATGAGCCATAAACATAGATGATGCATGCACAATTATTCATTAATATGTCATGCTCAACAGGCTCAATACATAACATATGTATTAATCACATCATATATCGCTTCACATTTGAAAACACATTTCATAACACATTGATACACATATCAATTCATATTAGCATGTATGCATAATCTCATATTGGCATAAACATGCTTTCTCATATTGGCACCTAGCTATGACTCGAATACGCGGATAACATGTTGGAACGCATTTTCCAACATCAACCTTACCTCGGTGGGATTACACTCATCACCGGCCTTGCATGGACGGGATTCCACTCATCGCCACATGCCCTACGGACGGGATTCCACTCATCGCCACGTAGAATATATATAAATTTCCGGTGGAATATTACATCACCGTACTCCTCCTTGGTGCCTTAACGCCACCAAGGCCACGTACGTTTTGACTCAATTAGTGTGCACACTCATCCTGATGATCGATCATTGTACCCAAGCATACTAGTGCCAATAATAATCAAATTCCACAACCTTTGATGTTCAAGAGTCATAATATGGCATCTTACATCATATTAAGCTCAACATCAATTATCTCAACAACATAATATCATAATGTCATGTTCAAGAGTAATAATATGGCATCTTACATCATATTAAACTCAACATCATCATACACAATTTACAATCCAAACCACATGCATAGCAATGCATCAAACCATGCCTCAACAACATGTATAACACATTATACATAATCATCATAACACAAATCATCATGAGGCATAACATCAATTAAAGAGATCATCCAATGTCTCTAACTAAAGCTTAGGATTAGGCTACCACCCTAATCCTAACTCTAGGTGAGTCTACCAATCTCAACCTAGTCCACATGCTCGAACTAATTGCTCAAAACCATTTAAAATATTTTAACCACTCACCTCTACCTCCAAGTTTCCAGATTTCTTCTCGATGCTTTGTCAACCCAAATTCTTGCTTCTAAACAACCTTAATACAATTCAAACAACCTCAAATCAGCCCAACATCAAATTATCAACCCGGAATACAATTCAAGTACAAATTACCATTTTGCAAACCATGACCAAACCCCATACTTAGCAATTTCGGAAAGCCCCAATACCTCTTCCAAAAGTTATGTTTCCAACATCCATTGCACCCACAAATGATCCCAAATTAATCCCTAATCATAGTACTACCATTGGCTATCAATTTCCCACCTAAAACAACCCCTAAAACTCACTCAAAACCCTCCAAAACTCCATTTTCGTACTCCTATTTTACTTAGCAGAAAATTATGTTTTTAAACACCCAAATGATATCTAAATGATTCCAAAACATCCTCCTAACATATATAAACCATCAACCCTTCAACCTAACTCTAAAACTCACCAAATTTCAAGTTTTAGACTATTCAAAAATGGCCATAAATACCCATTTCGGATTTTTACCCAAAATTACTCATTTTAACATATTATGTGTATTTTAACATGATTAAACAAAGCCCCAACTCAATTTATCAAAACAAGATGAAAAACCCCTTAAAAACCCAAACTTTGATATGAACCCTAATTTTCAAAACTCCATAACTTTGAAATCTAAGACTATAGATAGATAGAGGATGAAGAGGAGATTAAGAAAACACAATTACCTTTCAAAAACCCCTTGAATTGATGAAGAAATCAAAGGGAATAGTAAAGAGAGTTTGAGAGAATTTGGGATGGTTATACGGTGAAGAAGAAGAAGAAATGAGAAAAGATGATAGATAAGGTGGTGTTTATTTTTATTTTGGTTTAATTACCAAAATGATCCCTCCCTTTCTTTCCAAATTCAATTTGCTCACACTAAGGTCAATTTGATTAAAATTAATTTTACCGACTCAGACCAACTAACCAGACTAACTCCTAACCCCAAAACACGGGTGTTACAAACCCTAAACCACATTAACATTAAATGAAAAACCCAAAACCCTTAATTTATACCCTAAATTAACATATTAACCCTAAAAAAACTAAATAAAATATATTAGCCATAAACAAATCAGTAAACCCTTAATTTATACCCTAAATTAAAACAACAAACCCTAAATTAAAACCATAACCCTAAACTTTAAAAGTTAAAACTGAATTAAGGATGCAATTGAAAAAAAAATCAAAGCTTTAAGCTCAATTTCAAAACAAAAAGGACGAAATTGAAAGAAAGCAAAGAAGGAGTGCTTGCGGAGCAAAACCCGAATAACCCGTTTCAAAGTGCGCGGATCCTCTGACCCGGCTCGAGGCCTATAAATACACCCTCACCCCTCAGCCAAAATTGCTCCTTTCTCCCTACTGTTACTCTGCCGAAATATCGTCTCAAATTCTCTCTCATCCACAAACACCAAAATCCCAGATCTTCCTCATTTCTTTCGATCAAAATCTCGTATTCTTCCCAAGTTCTTCCCAGTTCTTCAAAAATTTCCTCCCAGATCTTCTACAAACACAAATTTCTTCCTTAAACCTGTTTTTCTTCGATCAAACCCCCTTATTTTCTCAAGAACAGCCTCGTGTTCTTGAGAATTTCTATCTTCAATCCTTCTAAACCTAAAACCCAAAATCATTTCTGTTTTACCCTAAACCCTAATTTATTCTTAACCATAACCCTAGATCTGAAACCCTAACCTCTAAACCCTTAATCCCAAAACCATAACCTTAAATCTGAAACCCTAACATCTAAACCCTAACCCTAAACATCTAATCCCCAAACCCTAACCTCTAATCCCAACATCATTTCGTATTCTCATCTTACCTCTTCAGATTCTGAGATCTGTTCTTCTCTGTCTTTTCATTTTCCGAGAGCTGTTCTTCTCTGCCTTTTCATTTTCCCAGATCTGTTCGGGTAAGTTATATATTCTTTTTCTTCTATTTATTTTTTTTGTTTGATTACAGATTCTTACTATTTTCCTTTTTTTCTCAGAATCGTTTCTGGCTTCTGTCTGTCTGTTCCTGTTGCGTGCGGGTCTGTTCATCAAGCTGGAAGGTTGTATATCTCCTTTTGCATGTTTCTTTCTGTTTGTTTATGTTTATGTTTATTTTCTGAGATCTGTTTGTTTATATGCATGATTGTTTTCTAAGATCTGTTTTTGGATGTTATATCAGTTTGCATGTTATCTGAGATCTTTTTATTGCATGTTATCTGAGATCTGTTTATTGCTTGTTATCTGAGATCTGTTTATTGCATGTATGTTTTTATGCATGTTTCTGTATTTATGTTTCTGTTTATTTATATGTATGATTGTTTTCTGAGATCTGTTTTTGGATGTTATATCAGTTTGCATGTTATCTGAGATCTGTTTATTGCATGTTATATCTGTTTTCTGCATGTTATATCTTTATGCATGTATGTATATGTATGGTCTGAGTCTTTAGGGTTTCGTTGGTTTAACCTGAGTATATCGGCTGGACTATCTGACCTGCGGGGCTACTGGTGCCAAAGGGGGATTTTAAATTTTGTCCGTGTGGATAGGTGTAACAACGCCACGTACAAGGGTTAAACTGAAACCATTAGAAATTTTATTCTTTATTTATGGATGTCTGTATATATGATTTTGTATATTTTTTATTTTTGGTTCTCTGATTTGCACTTTTTCAGTTTTGTGACAGCTATGAATTCTTTCTCTTATGAGTTGGACTTTCCTAGAGAAAGAAATCTAAATGACCAAATTATATTGTCTCAAGGTAATTTATTAATCCTTGTTCATTATGATTTTTTTAACTTATATTTTGTATATTTCTGACTCTTTTTTTGTATGTTTTTGCTAGAAGAGGATGCAAATGATCAATTGTCTGAGACAGTTCGTACCTCCAAGAGGAAGTCTGGAGCTTCAGCTGGAGGGGACATTGGGAGAAGAACATCCCTTGTTTGGGATCATTACACATTCATCAAGCTTCCAGAAGGGCTTTTTGAATAATGTAAGTACTGCAAAAAGAAAAGGTATAAAGCTGACTCTTATATTGGTACTTCTAATCCTAAAAGACATACTGAAAAATGTGATGCTTATAAGGAGTTTCTTGCTACTAATCCCAATTTCAGAAGCTGTTTTTGATCAGAAAAGATATTGTGAACTGTTTGCTGAAGCAATTTTTTGTCATGGTTATGCTTTGAGTGTTGTTGAGCATGATAAACTTAGGGTTTTGCATAATTATTTAAATCCTAATGTGAAAGATATTTCAAGGTACTCTATTACTAAGGCTTGCATGTTAAAGCATGAGATGCATAAGAAATTGCTTTTTGATTCAATGCAATCTGTTGTGAGTCGTATCTGTTTTACATGTGATGGCTGGTCTGCTTGCACTTCACGTTCTTACTTTGCACTGACTGCACATTATGTTGATAATAACTGGAAACTTCAGTCTAAGATTTTAAATTTTTGTCGTTTCCCCCCTCCCCATGATGGTGAGTCTATTTATAAGTTTGTTAAAAATATGTTAACTGAATGGGGTCTTGAGAAGAGAGCTTTTACAATGACTCTTGATAATGCTTCTGCAAATGAAAGAATGGTGAGGCGTCTGAAAGATGATTTGCATGCAATTTCTCCTCTGTCATGCAATGGTAAGTTTTTTCATATAAGGTGTGTTACCCATATCCTGAACTTGATAGTTCAAAGGGGCTTGAAGGTAATCGACTCATCTGTTGTTAAATTGCGTGAGATTGTTAAATTTATAGATTCTTCTGATTCTAGACTTTGTTCCTTTGATTATGCTATTAATGACTGTGGTTCTGATTTTTCTGGTAAGTTGGTCTTGGATGTTCCTACTCGATGGAACTCTACTTACCTGATGCTTCGTAGGGCACTAGAAGCTAAACATGTTATTAACTTGTTTGTTAATAGGGAAAATGGTTTGGATGTAATCTCTGATGTTGAGTGGGAAACTGCTCAATTAATTTGTGATTTCCTTGAGCCCTTCTTTGAAATTTCAACTATGTTCTCAGGATCCAAGTATCCTACTGCTAATTTGTACTTGGCTAATGTTGTTGCCATTGAGAAACTTTTATGTGATGCTCACAATGATCCATGTGAGGGCATCTCTGCAATGGCTGGTCCTATGCTTGAATTGTATGAGAAATACTGGTCTGATCATTCAACTATTCTGTCTTTTGCTGTTTTACTTGATCCTCGGTATAAGTTACAACTTCTGAAGGAGTTGTATGGTGTCCTCTATGTTGAGGATGAGGTTGAAAGGAGGGTAAGTGTTGTTTATAATGAGTTTGTGAGTATGTATATTTATTATTCAAGATCTGCACGTACTTCTTCTAATAATTCTTCTGTCCAAAGTAACTCTACTCATAGTTCAAGTCTGTCAAGTTCTGGTCGCCCTAGGACCTTCAAAAAATCTAATCTCTTTCAGGTCAGTTTATCTTTTTGCTTCTGTTTTTATAGTTAATTTTTTTCATTTACAGTTTACTAATTTTTTTTATTTAATGCAGAACTTTGATGCCAATTTGGCAGCTTCTAGGAGTGGTAAGTCCGATGTTGACTCCTACATTTCTTTGCCCCTTCTCCCTCGCACATCAGATGCTGAGTTCGATATTTTAGAGTATTGGAAAACATAATCTGTGTCTTTTCCAGTACTTTCACTCATGGCTAGAGATGTGTTAGCCATTCCAATCACCTCTGTAGCTTCTGAATCCTCATTTAGTATGGGAGGTCGAATATTGAACAAGTTGAGGGCTAGGCTTTTGCCTAAAAATGTAGAAGTATTTGTAACAACCAGAAATTGGTTGTATGGTTTTGAGCCTGAGGAATGGGATGAAGAATTTCTTGCTGTTGGGAAGGATGCTTCAGTCTCTGATGTGTCTGTTGAAGATCCACTTCAAGGTTAAGGTATAATCCTTTTTCTGTTTTTTCAATTCTTGTTTTATTTTTATATTCAGTTACTGACTTTGTTTTGTTTTGCAGGAAGCACTTCAATGTAGAAGTATCTGATGTGTATGTTGCATCTGATGTTAAGTGAGGTATAATCCTTCTTGTTAAGTGAGGTATAATCCTTCTCGTTAAGTGAGGTATAATCCCTTAACTGTGTTTTTTTAAATTCTTGTTTTATTGGACTGTTTCTTTAATTTGACTTAGTGATTCTGTTTCTTTAATTTGACTTGGTGATTCTTGTTAAGTGAGGTATAATCCTTCTCCCTTGATTGTTTCTTCAATTTGACTTAGTGATTCTGTTTCTTTAATTTGACTTAGTTATTCTGTTTCTTTAATTTGACTTAGTGATTCTGTTTCTTTAATTTGACTTAGTGATTCTTGTTAAGTGATGTATAATCCTTCTCCCTTGACTGTTTCTTTAATTTGACTTAGTGATTCTGTTTCTTTAATTTGACTTAGTGATTCTTGTTAAGTGAGGTATAATCCTTCTCCCTTGACTGTTTCTTTAATTGTCTTACTGGTTCTGTTTTTTTTCTTGCTTCTTAGCTGAATGCTGCTGCTGTTTGTGAGTTGGTGATGCTGTTTGCTGCTGCTGTTAATGGCTTGGTGTTGCTGTTGGTTACTGGTAGCTTGCTATTCCTCTCTTATCTTAGTGTTACCCATAATTATGTTGGTTTCTTACCAGTTACCCATAATTAGCTGTTGGTAGCATTTAGATGAGATAGCCCGATGAAGAATTATCTGGTAGCAAAGTGCTTTTAGCTTTGCTATAAGATCTGAGGGCTAATTTTATTACAAACTTGTATTTTGTGACATTCGGTTTGTAAAATTATAAGTGTAAATTTTTATCTTGTATTTTTTTACATTCTGTATTGATATTTTTTTAAGTAATAAAGTATTGATAATCTGAAATTCTAGTTATTTTTATTTTATATTTGTTAATTTATTTACTTAAGTGTATGAATTTTTTTTTATATATCTTAACTTAATTCTACATTTTGTAACTTAAGACAACAATTACTTAATTTGTTCTACTTAAGTAAAATCATATACTTTATAATCTTATCAATTTTGAACTGCAAAAGTTGTAGGATGACTTACAATTTTTATAACTTGAATCTGTTAAGTATAAAATATTACATAGTATTAAAGTTGTAGACTTTCATTTTTTTTTATAATTTCTAAATTTACTTAGTCATTTTTCAATTATAAATGTTATACATAAGTTATAATTTCACTAAGTTTTACAAACTTAAAGAATCTGTTAACTGTTAAGTATAAAAAAATAAAATTATAGACTTATAAAATTTTAGACTTGTAAATTTTTGAACTACAAATGCTATACATATATATGTTATAACTTTAGTAAATTTTATGAACTACAAATAAGTTTACAATTGTTATTTAATTTTTTATAATTTGTAAATTTACAATTTTATTCAAGTTAATGAATAAACTTTAAAATTAAAAACAACTCTTCATTTAATTTTATATTTTCATAAATTATCAATTACTTATTCTTTTTTCAAACTTTAGTACTTAATATATATATATATATATGTATGCGCGCATATACATCACCTATATCAATATATGTAAGTGTATATGTATATACATTATATATGTATATGATATATGAACTTTTATAAATTTTTTAATTCATCATGTCATAGGTTTCGGGTTAATTTCAGCTCAGGTCAAGAACAGGTCGGGTCACTTAACAGGTCGGGTTCAAAAGCAGGTCGGGTCCATTTCAGTCGGGTCCATTTCAGGTCGGGTCCATTTCAAGTCGGGTCCATTTTCAGGTCGGGTCCATTTCAGGTCGGGTAAAATCGGATATCGGGTCAATTTAGTCGGGTAATTTCGGTTATTTGCCAGGTCGGCTTCGGGTTCGGGTTCTTTTCAGTCGGACGCAGGTCGGGTTTCAGGTCCAAATTAATAGGTCCAATTCGGGTTCGGGTCGTTTTCAGTCGGACGTAGATCGAGTTCGGTTGCTACAGTAACATGTCAAATTCGGGTTCGGATCAACAACAGTCGGTTGCAGATCGGGTTCGGGTCAACAAAAACTCGGGTCATATCAGGTTCTGACTCGGGCAGGTTTCAATCAGGTTACCAGGTTCTGACTTGTTTTTACATCCCTATACATGTTTATGCAAGTGAAAGTGGTATGTACCATTTGTGTATTCTATATTATCATGTCAACAATGGATCCGATTTGTTCAACTAAGTCTTTTTCTTGAATCAGTTTTGTGCCGAAATCTTAATATCTCCTTGGAAAAATTGATGTCCTAGGAATAGAGTTTCTAGTGTTTGTGGGTAAAGAGACGGGAGTCCTTTTAGTGTGACACTGTTTAACATGGTTGGTCTCTAAATCGTAATCATTTTGGAAACGATGCAAAATGTATATAAACTATTGTTTTATGCTGACGCATGTGTATACATTACTACAATTATTTGCTTTCATGAACCCAAGAACAGTGAACCTGTCTTAATTTTCAGACACTGTTGAGCTTTTTCCTGTCGCAAGCTCAACAACATTTTTCACCGATATGCATCACCTCCTAAAAGTCACATCAGCTGGAAAAGTTCGCTCTGCTTGCTATCACTGGCTAAGGTTTCTTGAAGAGGTAGTGTTTTTTACCTCTAAATTGTATATTTTATCCACTTTGGGTTTGTTTATGTAACTAACAACTGAATGCTGCACAGAAGTTCCGCCTTCATCTGTTGGTAAATGCAGATAGGGAGTTTTTAGCTCAGAAGAGTGCGCCGCACCGGGATTTCTACAATATACGGAAGGTTGATACACATGTGCATCATTCTGCCTGCATGAACCAGAAACATCTGCTTAGCTTCATCAAATCAAAACTGAAAAAAGAACCGGATGAGGTTGTTTTGAATTCCTTTTATTTGTACATTTTAGCATCCTGTGATTTGTTTGTAAGCATATAAAAATGGATCATGATCAACACAATCCTACGTGAAACTGCTGCAGGTTGTTATATTTAGGGATGGAAAGTATATGACTCTGAAAGAGGTTTTTGAGAGCTTGGACTTGAGTGGGTAGGCAAAACCTCGGTTCCATTCTCTTCTGTGTTTCAGGAATTAGTGCTTTGGTTTAGTTCAACTAATGTTTCTCCTGCCCTATATTTCAGATATGATCTCAATGTTGATTTGTTGGATGTTCATGCTGATAAGAGTACCTTTCATCGATTTGATAAATTTAATCTTAAATACAATCCTTGTGGGCAAAGCAGGCTTAGAGAGATTTTTTTAAAGCATGACAATCTTATACAAGGTTTGGCAACTACACCATCACAAAACAAGCTTTTAGTTTTTCATTATGTTTGGTCAGATAACTTTTTTCTTTTTCTTTTACTGGCAACTGATATAATCACTCATTTTTTTATGATTTTCTCCATTTAATTTCTCTCTGTATTTTGAATTCACATTGATATTGAGGTCATAACTTTATTTTATTGGTAATATATGTTTGGAAAAATTGACAGATTTAGCGGTGTTGACTGTTCTATTTCTCACTTTCTAGTTTGCGACTTTTTTTTTGGCTGGTGCCATCGCTATTAATTTAAATTTGGGCAAGCATTGACAAATTATTTGGTGCTTGTTGTACAGGACGTTTTCTGGCAGAAGTTACAAAGCAAGTGCTATCAGACCTTGAAACAAGCAAATACCTGGTTGATGTTTATAGATAAATAAAGCCAGTGAAATCATAGTGCTCTGCTTTAACCATTACTTGTGCACCCTCCATTTCACCTTGTCCCAAATACAATATTAACTAAATTCATACTCTTAAAACATATTTCTTTACTCTTCCAAACTCCAAAGTATTTGTGAAAGCCTTTCTCTAAAATGTTTGCATGCATTTTTAAGTTTAGGTCTTTTGTTTAATCTTGTGTCTTTTGTTTAGGCATTCAGCATTCTTGGCTCTAGGTTCTGTTAGTATTTTAAATTGTGATAGATCTGAAACTTTGATATCTTTATGCAATGTGGGTTTTCACTTTGTAAAACCCAATGCAGCTGCAGGGAAAAACTCAACCTTTAAGCTTTATTAATTGTCTAAATTATTTTGTTGTAGCATAAGAATTATTGTCATTGTTTCCATTGATTGACCTTAAAGTTCCAAGTGCCTTTTCTTGATGATCGTATTCCCACTAAGGGCTAAAGTACTAAATGCCCGTGCAGTATCCCATTTTTCTTAAGCCTCTGCTTTTATTGTATCCAAATAACCTTTATTTTCAATCAAAAGTTCGACTTTTGTTACAGCCAATGCCACTGATTTTTTTTATCCCCGTGGAAGGCTGACTGACCTGGTTAGATGGCCGTGGCGTGGTTGAAAAATAAACAAAAATCATTTTTTTGGAAACTAAAAAATCTTCTTTTTTCTTTCTCTTTGCCTCCCAATTCTCACCACTGATATCTTAGCCCAAATCCATTTTGGCCATCCAGCATCAATCTTGACAAAACTAAACTTTCTATTAGAATTAATTTCTTTAGGCACAAATTAAAGGGTAAGAGCTTGTTTGGGTACAATACAAGCATATGAGCTTACTTTAGAAAAGTGACAAACTTGGGCTCGATTAGTATTGTATCATCCATCGACTTTATCCAAATAGTGTAAGTGCTTTATGGTGCATACTTATGTTTTTTGCCTTAGGACCAGAAAATAAATGGGCCTTTTACCTTTTTAGGAGAGGCGCATTCCTGTTGTATAGGGACAAAAAATCGTCTAATTGAAGTTCTCTTTAGTTTCTATTTAATTTTTTCTTAATTGCAAAAAAGAAAAAAAAAAGATATCTTCACTTTTCCATATTTGAGTATTCGACACGAGACATGTTATCATATGGACATCATATGGTTTACAAAAGAAATAAAATTTGGCACTTTTTCCCACATATATATATCGTAAGCTTATAATACATACCATATACATTACATACAAAAATAGACATACATATATGTTGCACCTTACTTCAATTTATTGTATCTGACATCGTTGATAATCTATTTTTAACCGCCAACTCAATAAATACTTAAACATTTATCTACTTAATTTGACAATAAATTTATGATTCTATTTGGCAATTAGCGACTAGTTGATAGCGGATTACATTAACTGATAGTAAATTACATAAGCTCTTTTTATTTGATATAACAACGATGTAAAATTTTATCTATTATCTAATTTCTCCTATTTATGTTGAAGTTGTAATAGAAGATTCTTTCTTCTTTGAATAATTTCTACCTAAGAAAATGGGGAATGAAAATTTTACTCCTAATGGGTTTTAAACTCACAACCTAAAAGAAAGAAAATGGGTCCTGAGAGCTTTAACCATATATTCTAAATATTATTAGCAATTACATATATAATAAACTATGAAGGCTAAAAACGCCATAAACTAAACAAGCCAATGTTACATTAATCTATATTTGATGTGGAAAACATTATATAAGATAGATTAAGTTACTTGAGTAATTTACATTTAAATCTATGAACTTAATATCCACTTTCATTTACACCATAAACCTTTAATTTTATCAAATTACATCATTTAAATTTTATTATTAATAAATTAAGTTACTTATACTAACATCGCTAACAAATTCTAACTTAAAAATCGAAATTAAAACTTTTATTTAACATATTTTTACATATTATCATCAAATAATGTTTAATTGGTAATTTTAATAATTTTGTATAAACATTTTCTGAAACAATCCATTTAAATAAATTCAAAGGAAAATAACCATATTTTCTATAAATCCTAACAAAAATATTTAAATTGTAAATTAAACATTATTTATTAATTATATGTGAAAAAATGTTAAATAAAAGTGTGAATTCTAATTTTTTGTTACAACTATTTAATAATATTAATATAAGTAATTTAATTTATAAATAATAAAATTTAAATGATTTAATTTAATTAAAATAAAATTTTTTGATGTAAATGAAAGTGAATATGTGATTTAAATTTAAATTAAAATTTAATGATCTAAAATGCAGATTACCGTAAACTTTAAAATTTATGAATAATGTGATGAAGTATTATATACATGGACATCTTTTTATATTGGGTAATTTACATTTTAAATCACTAAGCTTAATATTCACTTTTATTTATATTACAAATCTTTAATTTAATCAAATTACATCATTCAACTTTTATTATTTATAAATTAAGCCACTTATATTGAAGCTATTAAATAATTCTAATGAAAAAAAACTAAATTTGACACTTTTATTTAACATATTTTCACATATCATCAATAAATAATGTTTAATTCACATTTTAAATATTTTTTGTTAAGATTTATAAGAAATCTAGTTATTTTTCCTGTGAATTTATTTAAAAAATGTTTAAGAAAATTCTTACAAAAAATGTTAAAATTATCAATTGAACATTAAAAGATGATGTTATGTAAAAAATGTGTTATATAAAAGTTTCAATTTCGGGTTTTTCATTCAAATTATTTAATGATTTTAATATATGTGACTCAATTTATAAATAATAAAAATTGAATGATGTAGTTTGATTAAATTAAAGATTTGTAATGTAGATGAAAATAGACGTTAAGTTTAGTGATTTAAAATGTAAATTATTCTTTTATATTAGAAATACGCTATTAGAAAGTTTGGACGATAAAATCACATAATTTTAAAAGATGTGGAATTATATATCAATAAATTGTAGGTTTAATAGTTAAAGAAGTGTCTAAATTATATTATTTTTAGATAGATGCTAGATCTATATTTTATGCTGAATAGGTGTTTAACATTTTTAACGTTACTCAAACAGATGTTCCATCGTTATTTTCATTAATTTTTATCGTTAACTTCTGTTATCTGACACATGTCATATTCTTAAATTTCTAAAATTATATTTTAAAATAAATAAATTTAAAAAAATGAAATAAAATAATAATTAACCTCCTTCTTCAACCATCCCTTTTTTTCTCAACCATCCCCAACCATAAACCCAAATTATCCCAAGTTTTTTCTTCTTCAACGCTTTGGTCATGACTTCCGAAACTTTTTATCTTTTATCCGACGACTTGAGATTAAATTAAATGAACTAATTGAGATTCAATCCCACAACACCTTATTTTTTATTTTTCTAAAAAACAAACATAGAAAAAGTAGAAGAAAAAAATGATATCAAAGTTTCTTTAATGTTTTCCATTAATAACATGTGAGAATTCTTTAAGATGATGATTAGTTTATGAGTGAAATGAGCCTACAATAATTATAAAATACTTGATTTGATTTAATTTTGTAGGTTCATGCAACACATGTTTCATAGCTGACGATTAAAATTGAATTTAATTTTTGGAAGAGCTAAGCTCCTTTTATTGCAAATTTGTCTACAAATTCTTAAAATTATTTTCCATAACAAATCTGTTAATGGTAAAGAAGATTTTTCTATATGAATCTTGAATTCTTGTGTGAGGGATTTGAGTGAGAAAATTTCTTATTTGGTTGCTGAGAAAATATTTTGTGCCGCGATAAGAAAATTAGATGAAACAATGAGGGTAAATGCAGAATTTCGATGCTTGGGATTATTTTATTTATTTTATTTATTTTTAAATATAATTTTAAAATTTTAAGGAGACAATGCACGTTAGATAACGGTGAAAATTAACATCTTTCACGGTGAGATACCTATTTAGGTAACTAAAGGAAATATTAAATATTTATTTGGCTTAAAATATAGTTCAAATACCTATCTAAAAAATATATAGTAGGAACACTTATTTATGGCTTAAGCGTAAATTATATTAGAAAGTTTGGGAAGGCCCAAACACTGCTGTCGACAGCCTAAAAGATTGTGCTGCGAAACGATGTAGTCTAAACCAGGTGAATCAAGGATCCGTGACACGTCTTAAAAATGAAGCTACTTCGGCAGAGGAGGCCATGGGCACGGCGTCGATGGAAGTTAATCAGAAGAGCAAACGATCAATAATCGAACAACAAAAAGATAATGAAAATCAAACAGAGAAACAAGAACAACAACTGTGGAGCTGGGGAGCTGGAACGGATGGTCAGCTGGGCAGCGTCAGGCTCTAAGACGAACAACTCCCTCAACTCCTCAACCTCTCTTCTCTCTCTTCCATCGGCTCCGTCTCTATGCTCGCTTGCGGCGACGCTCACGTTGTTGCCTTGACCTCTGGTACCCTCCTTACAACCTTCTCCTTTGTTTTTCTTTTCTTTTTCTCAGTCTGTAACCCCCTCGTCCCGGTCTGGCCGGATGACCGGTCCGAGTGGGCCACACGGGGAAAACCGAAGCGAAACCCGTTAAGGTCCCCCCTCGGTTAGCAACCCTAGAAAAATTTCTTTTATTTATCTTGTCTAAAAGTCCATTTAAGTCCTATGTGATCAAACAACGGAATAAAATACATGAGACAAACATTCGATCCCAAAACAACAATTAAACAGCCCACTTTTAATCTTTTAAACAGGTCATTTCGAAACACCCTTGAGGCGTATCGAAACGCCTTGACCAGGTCAACTGTCCCAGAGCCTCTACAAGAGGCCGTATCGAAACGATAGTCAACCGTTCCGAAACGCCCTCAACGGTCAACTTCTCGTGGTCAACGAGATTTTGACCGTTTCGAAACCCTTATACCCGTTTCGATACACCTTCATCTCGTGAATTTCTCAGAATTCCAGTAGCCAAAACGTTCCGAAACGCATATCGAAACAGGGGTTTCAAAGGCCATACCGTATCGAAACGCGTTCTGATACGGGGTCCCTGAAGCCTTACCCGTTCCGAAACGACCCAGCCCGTTTCGAAACGCGGGCTGTCTGCAGCCTTTTGAAATTCAGATTTCAGGGTATTTCAACAAGTATGAAGGTCCCATAGGACCCCTAAAGGCACACAAAACCATCAAACAAAGTCTAAAGGCATACATCCTAGATTTAACATACTCAAACACATACGAGCATGGATATAGACAATCTTTCATACATAGAAAATTACACATGTAGAGCCTTTCATACAAGCATGCTTGAAGACATTAAAAAGAACCAATAAGCATCATGCATCTCAAATAAGTTTACATGTCATTCAAGCAACTTAAGCATTCATAAGACATCCATCGTACAAGCATTTGGCAAGATATATCATGCTTACAAACCAAGTCAACCATAGACATACATCAAACCCAAATCAACAATACCTATCCCATTGCTTAACTATTACTTAAAATTCATACATTGAGCTCACCAAACGCAACACTTGGAGACCTTCCCTTGCCTTTGCCACCCACAAGCTATTTATCTGCATTGTCGAACAAAAGAGAGCGTAAGCATAAAAGCTTAGTGAGGGTAAGCTCTTTAAAAACAAACCTCGACAATGCAGGGTCCAAGCACGAGCTACAACCAAGATAAAATGCATGTTCTTACCTCCGGTCCACACGAGCCATAATTCTAAATGATGCATGAACATATAACCAATATCATGTCATGCTCAACATGTTTAAATCCACTACACATGAAATCACATATATTAGACCATGTTAGCAACACATCTCAAATCACAATGGCTCACACTTAAACACATATTGGCAACATAAACTACAATCCGTATTGGCACCTAGCTATGACTCGAATACGCGGATAACCGTTGGAACTCACATCCAACAACTCAACCATTACCTGACGGTGGGATTACACTCGTCACCGTTCACGCGGAGGGGATTTCACTCATCCTCACGCCTCATTTCACGCGGAGGGGATTCCACTCATCCTCACGCCCCGTCGATGGGATTCCACTCATCACCGACTAATATAAATACAATTTCCGGGCGAACCCGTACTCCTCCTTGGTGACTCAACGCCACCAAGGCCACGCGCGACTTTTGACTCATGTGTACACACTAACATCCTAATGATCGATCATTTGTACCCAAGCATACTAGTGCCAATACTACACATTTCATTACTCTTTCACAATATTAATTCATAACACTTCCGTGCTTAGCACGTACTCACCTTGACTTACCGTCATGCACAAACCACATTTCCATGCCTAGCATGTACTCACCATGATCCTCGGATCATGAAACCACCTCATAATATCATTTCACACGTCAACACCACATGTACATAATTAACACCCAAATCACATTATATTTTACACATGTGTATAACCATATCATATCTATCATCAACATGCATATAACAATGCATCAAACATGCCTCAACATACATGTATACAACATATACATAATCAACACCATCACAAGTTAATACGAGGCATATACAACCATTAAAAAGTGCAACCAAAGTCTCTAATCAAAGCTTGGGATTAGGCTACCACTCTAATCCCAACTCTAGGTGGGTTTACCAAGCCCATCCTAGGTTCACATGCTTGAACCAAATACTCAAAACCATTTTGAAAATATTTAACCACTCACCTAAGCTTCCAAGCTCCAAGCCAAGCAAGCAACCTCCCTCAAATTTCCGGATTCCTTCCCGAAGCTTCCCCAACACAAATTCCCGCTTCTAAACAACCTCAAACACATTTCAAACAATTCCAAATCAGCCCAACATCAAAATACCAACCCGGATTACAATTCAAATGCAATTTATCATGTTGCAAACCATGAACAAATCCCATTTTTATCAAATTCGGGCAGCCCCTAAACCATGTCCAAAAACCATGTTTCCAACATCCATAGCACCCACAAACAATCCCAAATCAATCCCAAACCATAGCACTACCATTGGGCTATCAATTTCCACCTAAAACAACCCCCAAAACCCTCCAAAAAACCCATTTATACCCAAATTCAGGAATCATGTTAAAATACTTTAAAATTCACATATGTTGGACCTTAAGAGTTGCAAACAACTTATCTAACAATAATAAATCAATAGCTTAGGTTAAAACCCATAAAGTTCTCATTTTCAAACAAAACCCTAAAACTTCCAATTTCAAAATCATGAACAATAATGAGAAATATTGGTACCAACATGGAGAGGAAGACAAGACTAAGTCAAAAACACAATTACCTTTTAAAAAGCTCCAAAGATGAAGTTGAAAGAGTTGAAATGGTGAAAAGGGGAGGGAGAGGGCTTCCATGTCTTCAAAATGAAAAAGGGGGATAAAGAAGATGAAGACAAGGCTTATTTTAACATAAAGGGGGTTTTAAATTTGAAGGCTCTCATAATTACCATCTTGCCATTAATGAGATGGCAAATCCTCCTTTATCATAAAATTCATGGGATTTAATTCCCAAAACAATTTTGATCCAAGATAGAATTTTTTTTTGATTCGAATATCTAAAGCCCAAAATAATATTTTATTATTTTAAATTTTAAAACTGAAACCCGAAACAATATTTTAATATTATTTCCATCCGACCCCTAAACCCGGGTGTTACAACTCTCCTCCACTTAAGGAAATTTCGTCCCCGAAATTTATCGGACACGGAGGGCCACTGAAACATGCACCTCCACGCATTCCTCTCTCACCACAACATACTAACCAACTCGAAAGACTTACCACGCAACACTTGCTATCTTACACTAAGATCTCAACTGATTCCTCAAGGCATGCCAATTCCAAACTCAACTCAATCTCTTCAACAAATATAGCACGGAACAGATCTGACTCACATTTCTGAATCATAGATACACAGAACCCTTTACAAACCTCTTTCTAACTCTAGTGGTAACCGCAACAAATAAACAACAGAACTAGTCCGGTTCACAACTCATACAACACTGTTCGAAAACTTAACCCATAGCTTTCTCTGACTGGTCATCTGACTTCAACGGGTAACCATACACTATGCAAACGTCTTCAAAACTAATCTAGTCGAAATCTCGAATCTCTACCACCCACTTCCATTAAGAACCTTCCACAGATGCAACAAACTAGAAGAAAAGTGATGCTCGGTCTTGATACACTGGCAAATTACACTTACTCTCATGCTGAACCACATTATTCGTCCACTCAATCCAAAAGTACTCATCTTCAACCCACAATACGTCTTCATACAACTCAGATGCAATACAAATGAACTGCCGTATGCTTCGGTCAAATCAATATGTCTCAAAACACTATGTCAATCGGTACAACTGTTCTGTCTCTGGAATGCAAAACTCTATCATCTCTGAAACTGTATTCTGAAGGTCTTTCTTCTACTATGCCTCGCACGTGAGGTGCCAAGAATCTGTCTTGCAACTGTTTCTCTTCAAACATTCTGACTCAGTGTAGGTTCAACATGAAACGCAGCCACAAGAATACTGGCATTCGGTAACTGAATTCAGTAAATACAACTCGCAACTCAACTACTAATCTAACAACAATTACAACTCGGATCATCGGTCACTACGGAGGCTATCTTCGGATGGTACTCAATCTTGGGATCACAGTCTTCAAGCAATTCTAACAACTCATGTTGTTCAAGTTCCAACCCTTCCTAGGTTGTCTAACAATTCAAGTTCTGATAATATGTACATACACACTGTGCATTTCTTACTATACAAGCTTTGTCTCTAAGTCTTCGAAGCAAATACAACTGTAATTAACTCTACGTCTCATACCAGATAACTCTTCTCACGGTCTTTCAACTAACTCGATGAACAAGTCACAATCTTCTGTCTTGCATAAGCACACAACCTAACCCTACATGTAATGCATCACTATGGTTCACAAACTCTTCCGCTGATATAGGCTGAATCAAGGTCGAAGTTCTCTTCAAGGTTTCTTTCAGTTTCTCAAGGGCTCACTGTCTCGCATCTAACCACACAAACTGAACATTCTTCTGTAGTAACTTGTCAAAGGAGCAGCTGTCTTCAAAAGACTATTTACAATTCTCTAAAAGTAACAACGCTAGACCTTGGAACTACAGATATCTGTCACAATCTTCAATTTCTTCCAACTCACATCTTCTTCTGCCTACTTGGGATTTTCTCTAACACACTCGGCTGAACTACATGTCCTAGGAGAACACCTTCATTAACTCAGAGTTCACGTTGGCTCAACTTGGCATACAACTGATTCTCTAATAGAATCTACAATACGAACTCTAAAGCTTGTCATGGTCTTCTTCGGTACTTGAATATACTCATGTATCATCTATGAGGACTACTACAAACTGATCAGGAAGCTTAGGAAAATATTATGTTCAACATTTCTATAAAAGTAACCAACACACTAGTCCAACAAAACAGCATAACTCGGAACTCAAAACGGTCACATCTTGCCTCAAAAGTTGTCTTCGGTACTTCAAATTTTCTCACTTTCAACTGGTAGTAAACGGATCTCAAATTAATCTTCGAAGGACTGAAGCACTCACTACTGACCAACTAATCACTGACACTCAGAAACGGATGTTAATCATTCACTGTCACTTGTTTCAACTATCTGAAATCTAAACACATCCTCGTACTGTCACTCTTCCCTCTTCACAAATTACACTGTAGAACTCTGAGATGATGCACTAGGCCTAATGAGTCTAAGGTCTAACAAATCTCGAAGTTGATTCTTCAACATTCTCAATTCTTCCGAAAATCATAAGATATAGAGCAATCAAAACAGGAGTAAACTCGAAGACGGCCTCAATATCAAACTCTTCCTCTCTAGGCAAGAGATAAGCCGACAATTCTTCCAAACACTTCTAGGAAAAGAAAACACAAACTATCCTAACACTTTGCGGTCCAATCTTCATTCAAAAATCAAATCCATCACACTTGCTAAGCAAGCCTGTCAACTAAACTAAATCAATCATTGACCTCTAAATCTGGATCAACATTCAACAAGAAGTTCACCTCCTCACCTACCACTACAGTCACACATAAATCTGCAACTTCAAGTCAACTCTTTCTTTGTCTCAACGTATACACTAACTCTTTGCTCTTCAAGCCGAGCCTTGTCAAAAGGCACACCGAAACTGTAGGAAGACAATCACTTCACATCTATTAGAAACTAGTAACTCTGAACCACCAACAAACATCTTCTGTGCATCTTTCTGATCACTACTATCTCCCAAAAGGTCTAGTCACATGCGTCCCTACGTCTAAAATCTCAATAGAGATACATCAAAATCTTTGCACGCTTACACAAACGGACGATTCTACAAAAATTGTAACTTCACAAGTACACAGCTGTTAGTCTTCGGCCCCCTTGTCTTCAGGCTGGTCCTTCAACAAAATCTAACTCTTCTAAATCATTCTTAGAGCATTGCGAAACCTCAAAACTCAATTCTGATTACACACAAACTATCATGCTGGAACTAGTTCTATAACATCAGTCTCGATAACTCAAACATCCCATTACCATACAATCTGAAGTTAAAGCTCAAGACTTCTTTCTCGGCTCAACTATATCGGAAGCGACTTCATCTCTCCCTCTTGCTAGGAGACAACTCAGACGTACACTGGCCCCATCACACAAATCGATTTCCACTCACGGATACTGACTGATTGTCTTGTATGAAAACCATAGGTTGAATCCTAGCGATTACCAACTATCATTTCTGAGCTTCAGCTTACTCACACGGGGACTCGAGCGAACAAATTACACCTCAACTCCGGTACAACCATACTCCTCTAACTAGCAAAGAACTTTCTCCACATCATCCATATTTTCAAAACCACAACTTCCACTTACCGATTCACGGCCCACACACTGGCCCTAAACTTACTAAAAGCAATAAATCAATCAACAATTTAACATACAAGTTGGGTTAGCAAAGGAAAGGTCCAAATGGCTCAAGTATGATTTCCCTCACTTAAAATCCTTTTTCCGATGTAATAGAAGCAATGGGACTCTACTAAACATGTTTCAACCAAATCAACACACATACATGCTCAACCAAGCGTACAACAAGGCTTACATGCTAAACAAGTAAACATATGCGTACGATCAACCAACATACATTCCCAATCAAACAATCACACATCACAACATACACGGGTAACGAGCAACATGCTTTTAAACGAACAATCAACATACTTGTCATACAAGCAATCATACTTACAAAGCAAGCAAACACCGTGCATATCAATTCAAAACTTAAACTTACCTCACTTACCTGCCCAAGGTCTCGGTAACCTTAGGCTCTGATACCAACAAATGTAACCCCCTCGTCCCGGTCTGGCCGGATGACCGGTCCGAGTGGGCCACACGGGGAAAACCGAAGCGAAACCCGTTAAGGTCCCCTCTCGGTTAGCAACCCTAGAAAAATTTCTTTTATTTATCTTGTCTAAAAGTCCATTTAAGTCCTATGTGATCAAACAACGGAATAAAATACATGAGACAAACATTCGATCCCAAAACAACAATTAAACAGCCCACTTTTAATCTTTTAAACATGTCGTTTCGAAACACCCTTGAGGCGTATCGAAACGCCTTGACCAGGTCAACTGTCCCAGAGCCTCTACAAGGGGCCGTATCGAAACGGTAGTCAACCGTTCCGAAACGCCCTCAACGGTCAACTTCTCGTGGTCAACGAGATTTTGACCGTTTCGAAACCCTTATACCCGTTTCGATACACCTTCATCTCGTGAATTTCTCAGAATTCCAGTAGCCAAAACGTTCCGAAACGCGTATCGGAACAGGGGTTTCAAAGGCCATATCGTATCGAAACGCGTTCCGATACGGGGTCCCTGAAGCCTTACCCGTTCCGAAACGACCCAGCCCGTTTCGAAACGCGGGCTGTTTGCAGCCTTTTGAAATTCAGATTTCAGGGTATTTCAACAAGTATGAAGGTCCCATAGGACCCCTAAAGGCACACAAAACCATCAAACAAAGTCTAGAGGCATACATCCTAGATTTAACATACTCAAACACATACGAGCATGGATATAGACAATCTTTCATACATAGAAAATTACACATGTAGAGCCTTTCATACAAGCATGCTTGAAGACATTAAAAAGAACCAATAAGCATCATGCATCTCAAATAAGTTTACGTGTCATTCAAGCAACTTAAGCATTCATAAGACATCCATCGTACAAGCATTTGGCAAGATATATCATGCTTACAAACCAAGTCAACCATAGACATACATCAAACCCAAATCAACAATACCTATCCCATTGCTTAACTATTACATTCTATTACTTAAAATTCATACATTGAGCTCACCAAACGCAACACTTGGAGACCTTCCCTTGCCTTTGCCACCCACAAGCTATTTATCTGCATTGTCGAACAAAAGAGAGCGTAAGCATAAAAGCTTAGTGAGGGTAAGCTCTTTAAAAACAAACCTCGACAATGCAGGGTCCAAGCACGAGCTACAACCAAGATAAAATGCATGTTCTTACCTCCGGTCCACACGAGCCATAATTCTAAATGATGCATGAACATATAACCAATATCATGTCATGCTCAACATGTTTAAATCCACTACACATGAAATCACATATATTAGACCATGTTAGCAACACATCTCAAATCATAATGGCTCACACTTAAACACATATTGGCAACATAAACTACAATCCGTATTGGCACCTAGCTATGACTCGAATACGCGGATAACCGTTGGAACTCACATCCAACAACTCAACCATTACCTGACGGTGGGATTACACTCGTCACCGTTCATGCGGAGTGGATTCTACTCATCCTCACGCCTCATTTCACGCGGAGGGGATTCCACTCATCCTCACGCCCCGTCGATGGGATTCCACTCATCACCGACTAATATAAATACAATTTCCGGGCGAACCCGTACTCCTCCTTGGTGACTCAACGCCACCAAGGCCACGCGCGACTTTTGACTCATATGTACACACTAACATCCTAATGATCGATCATTTGTACCCAAGCATACTAGTGCCAATACTACAAATTTCATTACTCTTTCACAATATTAATTCATAACACTTTCGTGCTTAGCACGTACTCACCTTGACTTACCGTCGTGCACAAACCACATTTCCATGCCTAGCATGTACTCACCATGATCCTCGGATCATGAAACCACCTCATAATATCATTTCACACGTCAACACCACATGTACATAATTAACACCCACATCACATTATATTTTACACATGTGTATAACCATATCATATCTATCATCAACATGCATATAACAATGCATCAAACATGCCTCAACATACATGTATACAACATATACATAATCAACACCATCACAAGTTAATACGAGGCATATACAACCATTAAAAAGTGCAACCAAAGTCTCTAATCAAAGCTTGGGATTAGGCTACCACTCTAATCCCAACTCTAGGTGGGTTTACCAAGCCCATCCTAGGTTCACATGCTTGAACCAAATACTCAAAACCATTTTGAAAATATTTAACCACTCACCTAAGCTTCCAAGCTCCAAGCCAAGCAAGCAACCTCCCTCAAATTTCCGGATTCCTTCCTGAAGCTTCTCCAACACAAATTCCCGCTTCTAAACAACCTCAAACACATTTCAAACAATTCCAAATCAGCCCAACATCAAAATACCAACCCGGATTACAATTTAAATGCAATTTATCATGTTGCAAACCATGAACAAATCCCATTTTTATCAAATTCGGGCAGCCCCTAAACCATGTCCAAAAACCATGTTTCCAACATCCTTAGCACCCACAAACAATCCCAAATCAATCCCAAACCATAGCACTACCATTGGGCTATCAATTTCCACCTAAAACAACCCCCAAAACTCACCCAAAACCCTCCAAAAAACCCATTTATACCCAAATTCGGGAATCATGTTAAAATACTTTAAAATTCACATATGTTGGACCTTAAGAGTTGCAAACAACTTATCTAACAATAATAAATCAATAGCTTAGGTTAAAATCCATAAAGTTCTCATTTTTAAACAAAACCCTAAAACTTCCAATTTCAAAATCATGAACAATAATGAGAAATATTGGTACCAACATGGAGAGGAAGACAAGACTAAGTCAAAAACACAATTACCTTTTAAAAAGCTCCAAAGATGAAGTTGAAAGAGTTGAAATGGTGAAAAGGGGAGGGAGAGGGCTTCCATGTCTTCAAAATGAAAAAGGGGATAAAGAAGATGAAGACAAGACTTATTTTAACATAAAGGGGGTTTTAAATTTGAAGGCTCTCATAATTACCATCTTGCCATTAATGAGATGTCAAATCCTCCTTTATCATAAAATTCATGGGATTTAATTCCCAAAACAATTTTGATCCAACATAGAATTTTTTTTTGATTCGAATATCTAAAGCCCAAAATAATATTTTATTATTTTAAATTTTAAAACTGAAACTCGAAACAATATTTTAATATTATTTCCATCCGACCCCTAAACCCGGGTGTTACACAGTCAAATTCTCAGGGAATCAATTATGTTTTTTTTTACCATAACTCATTTGTTTAATAAACGTTGTAGGAGGGAAAGAGCTAACGTGTAGAAGGGGTAACTCTGGTCAGTTAGGCCATGGAGACATGGCTAATAGCTTGTTAACTCCAAAGCTTGTAATGTCTTTGGAGAGTTACTTCATTACTCAAGTTTCAGCTGGTTGGAGCCACTCTGGGTTTGTTTCAGGTTTGTATTACAATCACATATAATTCCTTTTAATTTTACCTATATATGAAACTTCTATCTGGATGTTACCAAATGTAATTAAATTGATGGGGTTGCTTAGTTTTTCATTTAAATTTGAATAGTTAATTATCTACAACTAATTCTGACTAAGTATCTTGGAGGTTATGTGTACTGAACTAGTTTTCTAATTGGTTCTCAGATGAAGGGTGTGTTTTTACTTGTGGGGATGGATCATTTGGCCAGCTCGGGCATGGTGATTACAGGTCACATTGCTCTCCTGTTAAAGTATCGTTTTTTGTTAATAAGAATGTTGAACAGATAGCTTGTGGCATGCGCCATTCGCTTGTGCTATCGAAAGGTAAATGTGACAACAATTTAGTTGCGCTGCTAGTAGCTTTTGAAAGCAACATGAAGAATTTATTTTTCCGTATGAGATATTTATGTTTGTCTCAATTTTTTGTGCATGTGTTTTGAAGTCTATCTTATGTATGTTCACTTGATCTGCTGGACACTCCACGGTAGGACTAAGTGTCAAAAGATGAATAGTTAAGCTATATATATATATATATATATATAATCACTTGATCTGCTGGACACTCCACGGTGGGACTAAGTGTCAAAAGATGAATAGTTAAGCTGTATATATATATATATATATATATATATATATAGAGAGAGAGAGAGAGAGAGGATGGGATCAAGTTACATGGTGTAAAACTCGTTTAGTTTTACACTAATCTAGGACCATTGGATGAGTGTCATCAATAAATAATGTTCAATTCACATTTTAAATATTTTTTGTTAAGATTTATAAGAAATCTAGTTATTTTTCCTGTGAATTTATTTAAAAAATGTTTAAGAAAATTCTTACAAAAAATGTTAAAATTATCAATTGAACATTAAAAGATGATCTTATGTAAAAAATGTGTTATATAAAAGTTTCAATTTCGGGTTTTTCATTCAAATTATTTAATGATTTTAATATATGTGACTCAATTTATAAATAATAAAAATTGAATGATGTAGTTTGATTAAATTAAAGATTTGTAATGTAGATGAAAATAGACGTTAAGTTTAGTGATCTAAAATGTAAATTATTCTTTTATATTAGAAATACGCTATTAGAAAGTTTGGACGATAAAATCCTAATTTTAAAAGATGTGGAATTATATATCAATAAATTGTAGGTTTAATAGTTAAAGAAGTGTCTAAATTATATTTTTTTTAGATAGATGCTAGATCTATATTTTATGCTGAATAGGTGTTTAACATTTTTAACGTTACTCAAACAGATGTTCCGTCGTTATTTTCATTAATTTTTACCGTTAACTTCTGTTATCTGACACATGTCATATTCTTAAATTTCTAAAATTATATTTTAAAATAAATAAAATTAAAAAATGAAATAAAATAATAATTAACCTCCTTCTTCAACCATCCCTTTTTTTTCTCAACCATCCCCAACCATAAACCCAAACTATCCCAAGTCTTTTCTTCTTCAACGCTTTGGTCATGACTTCCGAAACTTTTTATCTTTTATCCGACGACTTGAGATTAAATTAAATGAACTAATTGAGATTCAATCCCACAACACCTTATTTTTTTATTTTTCTAAAAAACAAACATAGAAAAAGTAGAAGAAAAAAATGATATCAAAGTTTCTTTAATGTTTTCCATTAATAACATGTGAGAATTCTTTAAGATGATGATTAGTTTATGAGTGAAATGAACCTACAATAATTATAAAATACTTGATTTGATTTAATTTTGTAGGTCCATGCAACACATGTTTCATAGCTGACGATTAAAATTGAATTTATTTTTTGGAAGAGCTAAGCTCCTTTTATTGCAAATTTGTCTACAAATTCTTAAAATTATTTTCCATAACAAATCTGTTAATGGTAAAGAAGATTTTTCTAGGTGAATCTTGAATTCTTGTGTGAGGGATTTGAGTGAGAAAATTTCTTATTTGGTTGCTGAGAAAATATTTTGTGTCGCGATAAGAAAATTAGATGAAACAATGAGGGTAAATGCAGAATTTCGATGCTTGGGATTATTTTATTTATTTTATTTATTTTTAAATATAATTTTAAAATTTTAAGAGACAATGCACGTTAGATAACGGTGAAAATTAACATCTTTCACGGTGAGATACCTATTTAGGTAACTAAAGGAAATATTAAATATTTATTTGGCTTAAAATATAGTTCAAATACCTATCTAAAAAAATATATAGTAGGAAACACTTATTTATGGCTTAAGCGTAAATTATATTAGAAAGTTTGGGAAGGCCCAAACACTGCTGTCGACAGCCTAAAAGATTGTGCTGCGAAACGATGTAGTCTAAACCAGGTGAATCAAGGATCCGTGACACGTCTTAAAAATGAAGCTACTTCGGCAGAGGCGGCCATGGGCACGGCGTCGATGGAAGTTAATCAGAAGAGCAAACGATCAATAATCGAACAACAAAAATATAATGAAAATCAAAGAGAAAAACAAGAACAACAACTGTGGAGCTGGGGAGCTGGAACGGATGGTCAGCTGGGCAGCGTCAGGCTCTAAGACGAACAACTCCCTCAACTCCTCAACCCCTCTTCTCTCTCTTCCGCCGGCTCTGTCTCTATGCTCGCTTGCGGCGGCGCTCACGTTGTTGCCTTGACCTCTGGTACCCTCCTTACAACCTTCTCCTTTGTTTTTCTTTTCTTTTTCTCAGTCAAATTCTCAAGGAATCAATTATGTTTTTTTTACCATAACTCATTTGTTTAATAAACGTCGTAGGAGGGAAAGTGCTAACGTGTAGAAGGGGTAACTCTGGTCAGTTAGGCCATGGAGACATGGCTAATAGCTTGTTAACTCCAAAGCTTGTAATGTCTTTGGAGAGTTACTTCATTACTCAAGTTTCAGCTGGTTGGAGCCACTCTTGGTTTGTTTCAGGTTTGTATTACACACACATATAATTCCTTTTAATTTTACCTATATATGAAACTTCTATCTGGATGTTACCAAATGTAATTAAATTGATGGGGTTGCTCAGTTTTTCCATTTAAATTTGAACAGTTAATTATCTACAACTAATTCTGACTAAGTATATTGGAGGTTATGTGTACTGAACTAGTTTTCTAATTGGTTCTCAGATGAAGGGTGTGTTTTTACTTGTGGGGATGGATCATTTGGCCAGCTCGGGCATGGTGATTACAGGTCACATTGCTCTCCTGTTAAAGTATCGTTTTTTGTTAATAAGAATGTTGAACAGATAGCTTGTGGCATGCGCCATTCGCTTGTGCTATCGAAAGGTAAATGTGACAACAATTTAGTTGCGCTGCTAGTAGCTTTTGAAAGCAACATGAAGAATTTATTTTTCCGTATGAGATATTTATGTTTGTCTCAATTTTTTGTGCATGTGTTTTGAAGTCTATCTTATGTATGTTCACTTGATCTGCTGGACACTCCACGGTAGGACTAAGTGTCAAAAGATGAATAGTTAAGTTGTATATATATATATATATATTCACTTGATCTGCTGGACACTCCACGGTGGGACTAAGTGTCAAAAGATGAATAGTTAAGCTCTATATATATATATATATATATATATATATATATATATAGAGAGAGAGAGAGAGGATGGGATAAAGTTACATGGTGTAAAACTCGTTTAGTTTTACACTAATCTAGGACCATTGGATGAGTGTCATCAATAAATAATGTTCAATTCACATTTTAAATATTTTTTGTTAAGATTTATAAGAAATCTAGTTATTTTTCCTGTGAATTTATTTAAAAATGTTTAAGAAAATTCTTACAAAAAATGTTAAAATTATCAATTGAACATTAAAAGATGATGTTATGTAAAAAATATGTTATATAAAAGTTTCAATTTCGGGTTTTTCATTCAAATTATTTAATGATTTTAATATATGTGACTCAATTTATAAATAATAAAAATTGAATGATGTAGTTTGATTAAATTAAAGATTTGTAATGTAGATGAAAATAGACGTTAAGTTTAGTGATCTAAAATGTAAATTATTCTTTTATATTAGAAATACGCTATTAGAAAGTTTGGACGATAAAATCACATAATTTTAAAAGATGTGGAATTATATATCAATAAATTGTAGGTTTAATAGTTAAAGAAGTGACTAAATTATATTTTTTTTAGATAGATGCTAGATCTATATTTTATGCTGAATAGGTGTTTAACATTTTTAACGTTACTCAAACAGATGTTCTGTCGTTATTTTCATTAATTTTTATCGTTAACTTCTGTTATCTGACACATGTCATATTCTTAAATTTCTAAAATTATATTTTAAAATAAATAAAATTAAAAAATGAAATAAAATAATAATTAACCTCCTTCTTCAACCATCCCTTTTTTTTCTCAACCATCCCCAACCATAAACCCAAACTATCCCAAGTCTTTTCTTCTTCAACTCTTTGGTCATGACTTCCGAAACTTTTTATCTTTTATCCGACGACTTGAGATTAAATTAAATGAACTAATTGAGATTCAATCCCACAACACCTTATTTTTTAATTTTTCTAAAAAACAAACATAGAAAAAGTAGAAGAAAAAAATGATATCAAAGTTTCTTTAATGTTTTCCATTAATAACATGTGAGAATTCTTTAAGATGATGATTAGTTTATGAGTGAAATGAGCCTACAATAATTATAAAATACTTGATTTGATTTAATTTTGTAGGTTCATGCAACACATGTTTCACAGCTGACGATTAAAATTGAATTTATTTTTTGGAAGAGCTAAGCTCCTTTTATTACAAATTTGTCTACAAATTCTTAAAATTATTTTCCATAACAAATCTGTTAATGGTAAAGAAGATTTTTCTAGGTGAATCTTGAATTCTTGTGTGAGGGATTTGAGTGAGAAAATTTCTTATTTGGTTGCTGAGAAAATATTTTGTACCGCGATAAGAAAATTAGATGAAACAATGAGGGTAAATGCAGAATTTCGATGCTTGGGATTATTTTATTTATTTTATTTATTTTTAAATATAATTTTAAAATTTTAAGGAGACAATGCACGTTAGATAACGGTGAAAATTAACATCTTTCACGGTGAGATACCTATTTAGGTAACTAAAGGAAATATTAAATATTTATTTGGCTTAAAATATAGTTCAAATACCTATCTAAAAAATATATAGTAGGAACACTTATTTATGGCTTAAGCGTAAATTATATTAGAAAGTTTGGGAAGGCCCAAACACTGCTGTCGACAGCCTAAAAGATTGTGCTGCGAAACGATGTAGTCTAAACCAGGTGAATCAAGGATCCGTGACACGTCTTAAAAATGAAGCTACTTCGGCAGAGGCGGCCATGGGCACGGCGGCGATGGAAGTTAATCAGAAGAGCAAACGATTAATAATCGAACAACAAAAATATAATGAAAATCAAAGAGAGAAACAAGAACAACAACTGTGGAGCTGGGGAGCTGGAACGGATGGCCAGCTGGGCAGCGTCAGGCTCTAAGACGAACAACTCCCTCAACTCCTCAACCTCTCTTCTCTCTCTTCCGCCGGCTCCGTCTCTATGCTCGCTTACGGCGGCGCTCACGTTGTTGCCTTGACCTCTGGTACCCTCCTTACAACCTTCTCCTTTGTTTTTCTTTTCTTTTTCTCAGTCAAATTCTCAAGGAATCAATTATGTTTTTTTTACCATAACTCATTTGTTTAATAAACGTCGTAGGAGGGAAAGTGCTAACGTGTAGAAGGGGTAACTCTGGTCAGTTAGGCCATGGAGACATGGCTAATAGCTTGTTAACTCCAAAGCTTGTAATGTCTTTGGAGAGTTACTTCATTACTCAAGTTTCAGCTGGTTGGAGCCACTCTGGGTTTGTTTCAGGTTTGTATTACACACACATATAATTCCTTTTAATTTTACCTATATATGAAACTTCTATCTGGATGTTACCAAATGTAATTAAATTGATGGGGTTGCTCAGTTTTTTCATTTAAATTTAAACAGTTAATTATCAACAACTAATTCTGACTAAGTATATTGGAGGTTATGTGTACTGAACTAGTTTTCTAATTGGTTCTCAGATGAAAGGTGTATTTTTACTTGTGGGGATGGATCATTTGGCCAGCTCGAGCATGGTGATTACAGGTCACATTGCTCTCCTGTTAAAGTATCGTTTTTTGTTAATAAGAATGTTGAACAGATAGCTTGTGGCATGCGCCATTCGCTTGTGCTATCGAAAGGTAAATGTGACAACAATTTAGTTGCGCTGCTAGTAGCTTTTGAAATCAACATGAAGAATTTATTTTTCCGTATGAGATATTTATGTTTGTCTCAATTTTTTGTGCATGTGTTTTGAAGTCTATCTTATGTATGTTCACTTGATCTGCTGGACACTCCACGGTAGGACTAAGTGTCAAAAGATGAATAGTTAAGCTGTATATATATATATATATATATTCACTTGATCTGCTGGACACTCCACGGTGGGACTAAGTGTCAAAAGATGAATAGTTAAGCTGTATATATATATAGAGAGAGAGAGAGAGGATGGGATCAAGTTACATGGTGTAAATCTCGTTTAGTTTTACACTAATCTAGGACCATTGGATGAGTGTCATCAATAAATAATGTTCAATTCACATTTTAAATATTTTTTGTTAAGATTTATAAGAAATCTAGTTATTTTTCCTGTGAATTTATCTAAAAAAATGTTTAAGAAAATTCTTACAAAAAATGTTAAAATTATCAATTGAACATTAAAAGATGATGTTATGTAAAAAATGTGTTATATAAAAGTTTCAATTTCGGGTTTTTCATTCAAATTATTTAATGATTTTAATATATGTGACTCAATTTATAAATAATAAAAATTGAATGATGTAGTTTGATTAAATTAAAGATTTGTAATGTAGATGAAAATAGACGTTAAGTTTAGTGATCTAAAATGTAAATTATTCTTTTATATTAGAAATACGCTATTAGAAAGTTTGGACGATAAAATCACATAATTTTAAAAGATGTGGAATTATATATCAATAAATTGTAGGTTTAATAGTTAAAGAAGTGTCTAAATTATATTTTTTTTAGATAGATGCTAGATCTATATTTTATGCTGAATAGGTGTTTAACATTTTTAACGTTACTCAAATAGATGTTCCGTCGTTATTTTCATTAATTTTTACCGTTAACTTCTGTTATCTGACACATGTCGTATTCTAAAATTTCTAAAATTATATTTTAAAATAAATAAAATTAAAAAATGAAATAAAATAATAATTAACCTCCTTCTTTAACCATCCCTTTTTTTCTCAACCATTTCCAACCATAAACCCAAACTATCCCAAGTCTTTTCTTCTTCAACGCTTTGGTCATGACTTCCGAAACTTTTTATCTTTTATCTGACGACTTGAGATTAAATTAAATGAACTAATTGAGATTCAATCCCACAACACCTTATTTTTTTATTTTTCTAAAAAACAAACATAGAAAAAGTAGAAGAAAAAAATGATATCAAAGTTTCTTTAATGTTTTCCATTAATAACATGTGAGAATTCTTTAAGATGATGATTAGTTTATGAGTGAAATGAGCCTACAATAATTATAAAATACTTGATTTGATTTAATTTTGTAGGTTCATGCAACACATGTTTCATAGCTGACGATTAAAATTGAATTTATTTTTTGGAAGAGCTAAGCTCCTTTTATTGCAAATTTGTCTACAAATTCTTAAAATTATTTTCCATAACAAATCTGTTAATGGTAAAGAAGATTTTTCTAGGTGAATCTTGAATTCTTGTGTGAGGGATTTGAGTGAGAAAATTTCTTATTTGGTTGCTGAGAAAATATTTTGTGCCGCGATAAGAAAATTAGATGAAACAATGAGGGTAAATGCAAAATTTCGATGCTTGGGATTATTTTATTTATTTTATTTATTTTTAAATATAATTTTAAAATTTTAAGGAGACAATGCACGTTTGATAACGGTGAAAATTAACATCTTTCACGGTGAGATACCTATTTAGGTAACTGAAGGAAATATTAAATATTTATTTGGCTTAAAATATAGTTCAAATACCTATCTAAAAAAATATATAGTAGGAACACTTATTTATGGGTTAAGCGTAAATTATATTAGAAAGTTTGGGAAGGCCCAAACACTGCTGTCGACAGCCTAAAAGATTATGCTGCGAAACGACGTAGTCTAAACCGGGTGAATCAAGGATCCGTGACACGTCTTAAAAATGAAGCTACTTCGACAGAGGCGGCCATGGGCACGGCGGCGATGGAAGTTAATCAGAAGAGCAAACGATCAATAATCGAACAACAAAAAGATAATGAAAATCAAAGAGAGAAACAAGAACAACAACTGTGGAGCTGGGGAGCTGGAACGGATGGTCAGCTGGGCAGCGTCAGGCTCCAAGACGAACACCTCCCTCAACTCCTCAACCTCTCTTCTCTCTCTTCCGCCGGCTCCGTCTCTATGCTCGCTTGCGGCGGCGCTCACGTTGTTGCCTTGACCTCTGGTACCCTCCTTACAACCTTCTCCTTTGTTTTTCTTTTCTTTTTCTCAGACAAATTCTCAGGGAATCAATTATGTTTTTTTTACCATAACTCATTTGTTTAATAAACGACGTAGGAGGAAAAGTGCTAACGTGGAGAAGGGGTAACTCTGGTCAGTTAGGCCATGGAGACATGGCTAATAGCTTGTTAACTCCAAAGCTTGTAATGTCTTTGGAGAGTTACTTCATTACTCAAGTTTCAGCTGGTTGGAGCCACTCTGGGTTTGTTTCAGGTTTGTATTACACACACATATAATTCCTTTTAATTTTACCTATATATGAAACTTCTATCTGGATGTTACCAAATGTAATTAAATTGATGGGGTTGCTCAGTTTTTCCATTTAAATTTGAACAGTTAATTATCTACAACTAATTCTGACTAAGCATATTGGAGGTTATGTGTACTGAACTAGTTTTCTAATTGGTTCTTAGATGAAGGGTGTGTTTTTACTTGTGGGGATGGATCATTTGGCCAGCTCGGGCATGGTGATTACAGGTCACATTGCTCTCATGTTAAAGTATCGTTTTTTTTAATAAGAATGTTGAACAGATAGCTTGTGGCATGCGCCATTCGCTTGTGCTATCGAAAGGTAAATGTGACAACAATTTAGTTTCGCTGCTAGTAGCTTTTGAAAGCAACATGAAGAATTTATTTTTCCGTATGAGATATTTATGTTTGTCTCAATTTTTTGTACATGTGTTTTGGTGTCTATCTTATGTATGTTCACTTGATCTGCTGGACACTCCACGGTAGGACTAAGTGTCAAAAGATGAATAGTTAAGCTGTATATATATATTCACTTGATCTGCTAGACACTCCACGGTGGGACTAAGTGTCAAAAGATGAATAGTTAAGCTGTATATATAGGATGGGATCAAGTTACATGGTGTAAAACTCGTTTAGTTTTACACTAATCTAGGACCATTGGATGAGTGAAATGTATGGATGAAATTAACAGTAAAAAATGTAAAGATTATCACTTGGGAAAAAAAGATAAGGAAATAATCTGGGCCATTAATTACCTTCATCCAACGGTCTAAAAACTGTGTAAAAGTAATTGAGTTTTACACAGTGTAAGTTGATCTTAACCCATATATATATATGATGATTTATAATGAATCTCTGTTGGATACTTCCTGAGATCCTTGGGATGAATTGGAAATTGTGAGCTAAATATTGATTAGGGAATCTTACATGAGTAAAAGTATAGTTTTTCTGTCCATGATGCTTGGTGAATATAAAATAAGACAGGTACCCTATGAAGCTTTAGCTTAGTCATTCTTATTTACTTCAATCTCCAATAACCAAGTTTCGTGTCTGCAGAGAGTTCAAGAAATCTACTTTATGAATTTGGATCTGGAAAGCGTAGTCAATTGGCTATTTCAATAGATAGAATCAAGTCGGTCAACACTCCAGAGATTATCCGTAGATTTGATGGTGTTCAAATCGTTACCATCGCTGCAAATGGAGACCACAGTGCAGCATTATCTGGTGATTACACCCAAATTAGCTGAATATTTATAGCATAAAACATTTTCAATCATAAATACTACAGTTACTAGGCATGCCAAACCCATGAATGGTGAATAAATAAAATTTAGCTCCAATCACAAGTTGCTAGTTTAATTTTAACCAACAAGTAATTCTTATCATTGTTGTGTCATGTCTGTTACACCAGCTGATGGAAAATTGTACACATGGGGAAGAGGGTTCGGTGCCTCATCTGATTTTCTTAGTCCTCAACATTTACCTTCATCATCAAAGTTTTCTAAAGTTGTGCTTGGTTGGAATCATGCTCTAGTATTATCTGGTACACATTCACGCTTGTTAATCTGTTATAGACTTGTAGTTTGTTTGCCTTTTTTACTTGGTCTATTTTCCATTAACCTAATATTAACTTCTCCCACCCTAACCCGTTGCCAAGGAAAAAAGGGAAAATTCTAGGCAAATTTTTAGCTTCCCTACATTCTCCCTGGCAAGATACAGTAAACCACATGTTTATGTCTTAAGTTTTTGTTTTTTTACAGATATTGGAGAAGTTTTTATGCTTGGTGGTAACCATCATGGAAAGCTAAGCAATCCTGAGAACACAATCCTCTCAAAGCATTCATCAGGTTATAAAATAAGACAGGAACTTTGATAGACTATAGTGCAATAGAAGAATAAGGTTTGATGCTTATATATATACACACGCATGCATTAGAGATGTTTGATTTCTTAACTATCAGAATTGGAAGGGAATTCTACCAAAAGGAAAACAAAAGCATTATGTTTATACATCAATACTAAAGAAATCGTTTCTGTTTCGGCTTATATAGGAGAAGCAGCTGTTTTGGAGAGAGTCTCAAGTCTTGATGGGATGAAAATTGTTGAAATTGCAGCTGGAGCTGAGCACTCTGCTGTTGTAACAGGCAAAGTCACATTGATCTTTCATTGTTTTGTGCCTAATCATCTTATTGTTTACTGGATTTTCTTTCGAATTGGCAGAGGATGGAGCCATTAAGACATGGGGTTGGGGTGAACACGGGCAGCTTGGTCTTGGGAGTACAAGCGATGAAAGCAGCCCTCGAACGGTTAGTTTAGGTGATGAAGTCGTACACAAAGATGGTACAGTCAGAGTTTACTGTGGGAGTAGATTTACATATACCATCAGGTTTCCTCCTTAACTCTATGATAATACATCATGGTTGACCTCAAAGAACCATTATGCCACTACGTATATCAATGAAAGCATTCCTAAGAAACTTAATGATGTATTATGTCTTATATTTATTTTGTTCAAAAATTTTGAATGTTACCAAAGTAATTGGTTATGTTGAACTCGTGTTCAGAGTCTCATCATGTCTAAATATCATATATGAGTTCTTAGTCCATATTTATTTTTGGTAATTTCAAGGAATTCTAATTTTCTAAACATTTTTCATTGACAAAGTGTAATTACATAGTCTCTATTATTATTCTTGAGCTTCTGTCATCTAGGTAAAATTAAATACAGAGGTCTGTGTCGTCTTGTCCTGTTATAAAATATGATGCCCCTCTGGTAAAAGAATCAATAGAAGCTCTATTCTAATGGTTACTATGGTGCAATTGAGTTGAGAGTTGAGTTCGAGCTCAAGCTCTTATTTGAGCTCGATCAAAATTTATTTTTATAGTTCGAGCTAAATTCTTGAGCAAACCAAATTGCTTCACTTCACTTAATGAAGTTAAACGTCACGATACTCAAACTCTTATTTTAGTTTGATCAGTTTTTCTTTATGAAGGGTAAATACCCAAAATTTATGTTCATATTTAAGTAAACGATGATATAAGCTTGGTTTGAAGTGGGATTTTACTAGTTTTGAAGAAAAAATTTGGGATGTCGGGGTTCATTGGTTTATTGAGATAATTATTACGTGGTTGTTTAAGGATTAAATTGATAAGATTTTTAAATATTAGAGAGTTATTTTATTAAATTATTTCTAATTTGAATCAAATTGATATTGTATATAAATTTAAGAACTAAAACTGGTATAATACAGCACGTAGGGGCTGCTTATTGAGCGAGTTGATCTCGAGTTGAGTAGTGCTCTACTCGACTCGAAAATCATTTGACTCTTGTTCGATTCGATAAACTCGATAAAATTTTGCTCGACTCATTGTTCGTCATGCTCGATAAATACATAAAATTTTGAAATTTTGAACCCAAAAAATTTTGTGTAAATTACCTAGTAAACCATTAAACTTTCTAGAGTTTTCAATTAGTATTCAAACTTCTCGAAAACATAATTTTTTTAAGATAACCACAAAAAACCACAAAAAATATATAATAAATTAATGAAAATGTCACGAACTTATCAAGTCGAGTTGGGCCTTGTTCGACTCAACTTGTTAAGATCTCAAGTTAAGCTCGAGTTTGGGTCGAGTCAATACGAATCGAGCGTTAGCTGAGTATTAACTAAGTCGAGCTTGAACTGTTTACAAGTTGCTCAACTTAGAATGAAAATGTAATATTAGTGACGATTATAGCAAAACAAAATCGATGACCCATTCAGAAATATGATAATAGTTGGGCGACTGAATATGTTATTTACCCTAATTTCAATGGGCCCAACCATGACGAAATCCATACTTTTTTACCTGCCGAAAGCAAAATTGAAGTGGGCTTCTCAGTTCAAAGCCGTACAGAGTTGTGGGTCCTAATCTGTCCGATGACTCACCGATAGGTGGGTCCGCTAAAAATCGGAAACACACGAACATGATGGAGACAGACAAGATATCGAACTAAACTATAATGAAATACGTCATCACCCGGTAGGTCCACGTATATCCTGGCGGGTCCCGCCATTCTTTCTACTGCTGCCTAAGCTAACAAAACAAACACTGCACAAAAAACACACAATCCAAACATCATATCAGCTGAAAGAAGAAATGCTACGCCTCTCCTCTCCCCACTCACTCGCCTTCTGAAAAAAATTAGGGTTCCGCACTTTGTTTTTTGTTTGTTTGTTGAGAAACAGATATTGATGGACTCGTCAACGCCTATTCCTTCGCTGCACTTGGCCATGGCGGCGTTACTCGGAGCTTCATTGATGGCCGTCTCCGCTTTCTATATCCACAGACGCAGCGTCGACCACGTCATCGATCGGCTCATCGAGATCCGCCGTGAGTGTCCGCCGCGAGGGAGGCGGCCTCGGAATCGTCTCGTTTCCGATGAGGAGGAAGAGGATGGGGAACTGGATTACGAACGAGATGATCAACGACTGGAAGTGGAAGGAGTGAATCGGTGCCGGAACTATGAAACGAGTGCGGCTAGGTCTTTTGATGAGAAGTTGGAGGTGCCGATGAGTTCCCGCATTTCCAGTTCGATGCCTAACGTGGCTTTGCGTAATGAGTGGTTCGAGGAGGATGCTAAGTTTGACCAGGCGGTGAGGGAAAGAGTTCAAAATTGCTCTGCCTCGTCGCTTGAGAAGCTTAACTTTATTCCTTCGGGTCTTCCTCCCCTTGAAACGTCTCGGAGAGGTAGTTTCTATTTTTAGGCCTCTAGTTGCTTTTTCATTTTGTTATATTTATTTTCCCCACGTTGTTATCATAACCATCGAAACAGCGTTTTATGACGATCGTGATAGACTTCTAATTAAATTTTGATGAAATACGGTTCGATATTTTGTTTAGATGGCATAGTTAAATGCCACAATGCTCAAAAGGGAGTTTGAATAGTTTGCTAACCGTGGGGACGGGAAAAGTAGAAATTAGAGTTAATGTTGTAAACATAACTTTCCTAAAAATGTCACTGAGAGTTGAATAATGAAAATCATAAAAAAGTGAATAAACAAATAAGATGAAAATATCAGTTCTAATAAGATTTGTGCAGGAGAGAGTAAGACATTCAGTCATGGAGGTTCCACTACATGGTTGGCTACCTATGGGCGGCTAATGACTCCAAGGTCCCCTGGTGGCAATGTTTCTGGGGATTCAGACGATGAAGGGACAGAGCCTGCAGATGAGGATGAGATTCTTTTTACCAGCAAGAATATTGATGTTTCTGCCAATTTGTTAAAGGTGAGCGTGCTTTCAGTTCTGGTGTATCCTTCAGTTCCATGCAGATATCATTTCTTATAATACAAAGCAAAAGTAAGGTTTGCTTTGTGTTAGGTTTAGGGGTTTATAATTTGAAGAGAAACTATGGTGAATTGTTTTAATTACCAATAATGAATCAAAAGCAATGGATCTTTTGTTCATCTGTTATTGGTGAATATACAGGATGTTGCTACAAAAGTTCAAAATTCATTTTCTGTTTCGATGAGAAGTGATGGTGTGAACCATGTTCATGACAATACTTGTAAAGATACTGGGGATGAAGAAAAATCTTGTGTTAATATATCTGGCAAGGGAAACGTGGATTCAGCTTCAATTGGCATAGTTGAGAATGATCATGTGTTTGCAAAGACTAGTTTGCCTCCTAGAAGCACATTGCATGGTATCATAACTTCTCTAAATCTAATAATTTTACTATGTATCATTGTTGTAATTTTGCTTTCATATTTAATAAAATGGATTTTTCTATAGCTCTAATATGTGAATTAGTGTCTTGGTTGTATTAACGCACCTTATCTCTCTATTAATATTGATCAAGTAAGACTGACATTCAAAGTCAGAATTAGTCTTTGCTTACTGAAGGTGCTTGAGTAAGAACACATCAAAATTTATTGTTGTTCTGCTTTTAACAATCTGTATTCTGACTCGACAAATGTAGAAGACGAAGAAGTAAGGAAGATGGTACGGGAGTGCTTGGAATTGCGAGACAATTATGTTTACAGGGAGGAGACTGCTCCATGGACAAAAGAACCTATGACGGAACCTGGCACTCCAAAGGCCTGTTGAAAAATCGGCGGTGTGTTTCTTTTTTGAAATATTGGTTAGAAACAAAATTAAAACATTTTCTGTTGCACTCATTGAAGCTACAGTGATAGAAATAATTTTTGTAGTTTAAGCTGTTTTTCCTTTTCATGCAGCATCACTTTAGGATGGAAGATGGAGTTATACATGTTTATGCAAGTGAAAGTGGTATGTACCATTTGTGTATTCTATATTATCATGTCAACAATAGATCCGATTTGTTCAACTAAGTCTTTTTCTTGAATCAGTTTTGTGCCGAAATCTTAATATCTCCTTGGAAAAATTGATGTCCTAGGAATAGAGTTTCTAGTGTTTGTGGGTAAAGAGACGGGAGTCCTTTTAGTGTGACACTGTTTAACATGGTTGGTCTCTAAATCGTAATCATTTTGGAAACGATGCAAAATGTATATAAACTATTGTTTTATGCTGACGCATGTGTTTACATTACTACAATTATTTGCTTTCATGAACCCAAGAACAGTGAACCTGTCTTAATTTTCAGACACTGTTGAGCTTTTTCCTGTCGCAAGCTCAACAACATTTTTCACCGATATGCATCACCTCCTAAAAGTCACGTCAGCTGGAAATGTTCGCTCTGCTTGCTATCACCGGCTAAGGTTTCTTGAAGAGGTAGTGTTTTTTACCTCTAAATTGTATATTTTATCCACTTTGGGTTTGTTTATGTAACTAACAACTGAATGCTGCACAGAAGTTCCGCCTTCATCTGTTAGTAAATGCAGATAGGGAGTTTTTAGCTCAGAAGAGTGCGCCGCACCGGGATTTCTACAATATACGGAAGGTTGATACACATGTGCATCATTCTGCCTGCATGAACCAGAAACATCTGCTTAGCTTCATCAAATCAAAACTGAAAAAAGAACCGGATGAGGTTGTTTTGAATTCCTTTTATTTGTACATTTTAGCATCCTGTGATTTGTTTGTAAGCATATAAAAATGGATCATGATCAACACAATCCTACGTGAAACTGCTGCAGGTTGTTATATTTAGGGATGGAAAGTATATGACTCTGAAAGAGGTTTTTGAGAGCTTGGACTTGAGTGGGTAGGCAAAACCTCGGTTCCATTCTCTTCTGTGTTTCAGGAATTAGTGCTTTGGTTTAGTTCAACTAATGTTTCTCCTGCCCTATATTTCAGATATGATCTCAATGTTGATTTGTTGGATGTTCATGCTGATAAGAGTACCTTTCATCGATTTGATAAATTTAATCTTAAATACAATCCTTGTGGGCAAAGCAGGCTTAGAGAGATTTTTTTAAAGCATGACAATCTTATACAAGGTTTGGCAACTACACCATCACAAAACAAGCTTTTAGTTTTTCATTATGTTTGGTCAGATAACTTTTTTCTTTTTCTTTTACTGGCAACTGATATAATCACTCATTTTTTTATGATTTTCTCCATTTAATTTCTCTCTGTATTTTGAATTCACATTGATATTGAGGTCATAACTTTATTTTATTGGTAATATATGTTTGGAAAAATTGACAGATTTAGCGGTGTTGACTGTTCTATTTCTCACTTTCTAGTTTGCGACTTTTTTTTTGGCTGGTGCCATCGCTATTAATTTAAATTTGGGCAAGCATTGACAAATTATTTGGTGCTTGTTGTACAGGACGTTTTCTGGCAGAAGTTACAAAGCAAGTGCTATCAGACCTTGAAACAAGCAAATACCTGGTTGATGTTTATAGATAAATAAAGCCAGTGAAATCATAGTGCTCTGCTTTAACCATTACTTGTGCACCCTCCATTTCACCTTGTCCCAAATACAATATTAACTAAATTCATACTCTTAAAACATATTTCTTTACTCTTCCAAACTCCAAAGTATTTGTGAAAGCCTTTCTCTAAAATGTTTGCATGCATTTTTAAGTTTAGGTCTTTTGTTTAATCTTGTGTCTTTTGTTTAGGCATTCAGCATTCTTGGCTCTAGGTTCTGTTAGTATTTTAAATTGTGATAGATCTGAAACTTTGATATCTTTATGCAATGTGGGTTTTCACTTTGTAAAACCCAATGCAGCTGCAGGGAAAAACTCAACCTTTAAGCTTTATTAATTGTCTAAATTATTTTGTTGTAGCATAAGAATTATTGTCATTGTTTCCATTGATTGACCTTAAAGTTCCAAGTGCCTTTTCTTGATGATCGTATTCCCACTAAGGGCTAAAGTACTAAATGCCCGTGCAGTATCCCATTTTTCTTAAGCCTCTGCTTTTATTGTATCCAAATAACCTTTATTTTCAATCAAAAGTTCGACTTTTGTTACAGCCAATGCCACTGATTTTTTTTATCCCCGTGGAAGGCTGACTGACCTGGTTAGATGGCCGTGGCGTGGTTGAAAAATAAACAAAAATCATTTTTTTGGAAACTAAAAAATCTTCTTTTTTCTTTCTCTTTGCCTCCCAATTCTCACCACTGATATCTTAGCCCAAATCCATTTTGGCCATCCAGCATCAATCTTGACAAAACTAAACTTTCTATTAGAATTAATTTCTTTAGGCACAAATTAAAGGGTAAGAGCTTGTTTGGGTACAATACAAGCATATGAGCTTACTTTAGAAAAGTGACAAACTTGGGCTCGATTAGTATTGTATCATCCATCGACTTTATCCAAATAGTGTAAGTGCTTTATGGTGCATACTTATGTTTTTTGCCTTAGGACCAGAAAATAAATGGGCCTTTTACCTTTTTAGGAGAGGCGCATTCCTGTTGTATAGGGACAAAAAATCGTCTAATTGAAGTTCTCTTTAGTTTCTATTTATTTTTTTCTTAATTGCAAAAAAGAAAAAAAAAGATATCTTCACTTTTCCATATTTGAGTATTCGACACGAGACATGTTATCATATGGACATCATATGGTTTACAAAAGAAATAAAATTTGGCATTTTTTCCCACATACATATATATATACCGTAAGCTTATAATACATACCATATACATTACATACAAAAATAGACATACATATATGTTGCACCTTACTTCAATTTATTGTATTTGACATTGTTGATAATCTATTTCTAACCGCCAACTCCATAAATACTTAAACATTTATCTATTTAATTTGACAATAAATTTATGATTCTATTTGGCAATTAGCGACTAGTTGATAGCGGATTACATTAACTGATAGTAAATTACATAAGCTCTTTTTATTTGATATAACAACGATGTAAAATTTTATCTATTATCTAATTTCTCCTATTTATGTTGAAGTTGTAATAGAAGATTCTTTCTTCTTTGAATAATTTCTACCTAGGAAAAAGGGGAATGAAAATTTTATACCTAATGGGTTTTAAACTCACAACCTAAAAGAAAGAAAATGAGTCCTGAGAACTTTAACCATGTATTCTAGATATTATTGACAATTACATATATAATAAACTATGAAGGCTAAAAACACCATAAACTAAACAAGCCAATGTTACAGTAATCTATATTTGATGTGGAAAACATTATATAAGATAGACTAAGTTACTTGAGTAATTTACATTTAAATCGCTGAACTTAATATCCACTTTCATTTACACCATAAACCTTTAATTTTATCAAATTACATCATTTAAATTTTATTATTAATAAATTAAGTTACTTATACTAACATCGCTAACAAATTCTAACTTAAAAATCGAAATTAAAACTTTTATTTAACATATTTTTACATATTATCATCAAATAATGTTTAATTGGTAATTTTAATAATTTTGTATAAACATTTTCTGAAACAATCCATTTAAATAAATTCAAAGGAAAATAATCATATTTTCTATAAATCCTAATAAAAATATTTAAATTGTAAATTAAACATTATTTATTAATTATATGTGAAAAAAAATGTTAAATAAAAGTGTGAATTCTAATTTTTTGTTACAACTATTTAATAATATTAATATAAGTGATTTAATTTATAAATAATAAAATTTAAATGATTTAATTTAATTAAAATAAAAATTTTTGATGTAAATGAAAGTGAATATGTGATTTAAATTAAAATTAAAATTTAATGATCTAAAATGCAGATTACCGTAAACTTTAAACTTTATGAATAATGGTATGAAGTATTATATACATGGACATCTTTTTATATTGGGTAATTTACATTTTAAATCACTAAGCTTAATATTCACTTTTATTTATATTACAAATCTTTAATTTAATCAAATTACATCATTCAACTTTTATTATTTATAAATTAAGCCACTTATATTGAAGCTATTAAATAATTCTAATGAAAAAAAACTAAATTTGACACTTTTATTTAACATATTTTCACATATCATCAATAAATAATGTTCAATTCACATTTTAAATATTTTTTGTTAAGATTTATAAGAAATCTAGTTATTTTTCCTGTGAATTTATTTAAAAAATGTTTAAGAAAATTCTTACAAAAAATGTTAAAATTATCAATTGAACATTAAAAGATGATGTTATGTAAAAAATGTGTTATATAAAACTTTCAATTTCGGGTTTTTCATTCAAATTATTTAATGATTTTAATATATGTGACTCAATTTATAAATAATAAAAATTGAATGATGTAGTTTGATTAAATTAAAGATTTGTAATGTAGATGAAAATAGACGTTAAGTTTAGTGGTCTAAAATGTAAATTATTCTTTTATATTAGAAATACGCTATTAGAAAGTTTGGACGATAAAATCACATAATTTTAAAAGATGTGGAATTATATATCAATAAATTGTAGGTTTAATAGTTAAAGAAGTGTCTAAATTATATTTTTTTAGATAGATGCTAGATCTATATTTTATGCTGAATAGGTGTTTAACATTTTTAACGTTACTCAAACAGATATTCCGTCGTTATTTTCATTAATTTTTACCGTTAACTTCTGTTATCTGACACATGCCATATTCTTAAATTTCTAAAATTATATTTTAAAATAAATAAAATTAAAAAATGAAATAAAATAATAATTAACCTCCTTCTTCAACCATCCTTTTTTTTTCTCAACCATCCCCAACCATAAACCCAAACTATCCCAAGTCTTTTCTTCTTCAACGCTTTGGTCATGACTTCCGAAACTTTTTATTTTTTATCCGACGACTTGAGATTAAATTAAATGAACTAATTGAGATTCAATCCCACAACACCTTATTTTTTTATTTTTCTAAAAAACAAACATAGAAAAAGTAGAAGAAAAAAATGATATCAAAGTTTCTTTAATGTTTTCTATTAATAACATGTGAGAATTCTTTAAGATGATGATTAGTTTATGAGTGAAATGAGCCTACAATAATTATAAAATACTTGATTTGATTTAATTTTGTAGGTTCATGCAACACATGTTTCATAGCTGACGATTAAAATTGAATTTATTTTTTGGAAGAGCTAAGCTCCTTTTATTGCAAATTTGTCTACAAATTCTTAAAATTATTTTCCATAACAAATCTGTTAATGGTAAAGAAGATTTTTCTAGGTGAATCTTGAATTCTTGTGTGAGGGATTTGAGTGAGAAAATTTCTTATTTGGTTGCTGAGAAAATATTTTGTGCCGCGATAAGAAAATTAGATGAAACAATGAGGGTAAATGCAGAATTTCGATGCTTGGGATTATTTTATTTATTTTATTTATTTTTAAATATAATTTTAAAATTTTAAGGAGACAATGCACGTTAGATAACGGTGAAAATTAACATCTTTCACGGTGAGATACCTATTTAGGTAACTAAAGGAAATATTAAATATTTATTTGGCTTAAAATATAGTTCAAATACCTATCTAAAAAAATATATAGTAGGAACACTTATTTATGGCTTAAGCGTAAATTATATTAGAAAGTTTGGGAAGGCCCAAACACTGCTGTCGACAGCCTAAAAGATTGTGCTGCGAAACGATGTAGTCTAAACCAGGTGAATCAAGGATCCGTGACACGTCTTAAAAATGAAGCTACTTCGGCAGAGGCGGCCATGGGCACGGCGTCGATGGAAGTTAATCAGAAGAGCAAACGATCAATAATCGAACAACAAAAAGATAATGAAAATCAAAGAGAGAAACAAGAACAACAACTGTGGAGCTGGGGAGCTGGAACGGATGGTCAGCTGGGCAGCGTCAGGCTCTAAGACGAACAACTCCCTCAACTCCTCAACCTCTCTTCTCTCTCTTCCGCCGGCTCCGTCTCTATGCTCGCTTGCGGCGGCGCTCACGTTGTTGCCTTGACCTCTGGTACCCTCCTTACAACCTTCTCCTTTGTTTTTCTTTTCTTTTTCTCAGTCAAATTCTCAGGGAATCAATTATGTTTTTTTTACCATAACTCATTTGTTTAATAAACGTCGTAGGAGGGAAAGTGCTAACGTGTAGAAGGGGTAACTCTGATCAGTTAGGCCATGGAGACATGGCTAATAGCTTGTTAACTCCAAAGCTTGTAATGTCTTTGGAGAGTTACTTCATTACTCATGTTTCAGCTGGTTGGAGCCACCCTGGGTTTGTTTCAGGTTTGTATTACACACACATATAATTCCTTTTAATTTTACCTATATATGAAACTTCTATCTGGATGTTACCAAATGTAATTAAATTGATGGGGTTGCTCAGTTTTTTCATTTAAATTTGAACAGTTAATTATCTACAACTAATTCTGACTAAGTATATTGGAGGTTATGTGTACTGAACTAGTTTTCTAATTGGTTCTCAGATGAAGGGTGTGTTTTTACTTGTGGGGATGGATCATTTGGCCAGCTCGGGCATGGTGATTACAGGTCACATTGCTCTCCTGTTAAAGTATCGTTTTTTGTTAATAAGAATGTTGAACAGATAGCTTGTGGCATGCGCCATTCGCTTGTGCTATCGAAAGGTAAATGTGACAACAATTTAGTTGCGCTGCTAGTAGCTTTTGAAAGCAACATGAAGAATTTATTTTTCCGTATGAGATATTTATGTTTGTCTCAATTTTTTGTGCATGTGTTTTGAAGTCTATCTTATGTATGTTCACTTGATCTGCTGGACACTCCACGGTAGGACTAAGTGTCAAAAGATGAATAGTTAAGATGTATATATATATATATATATATTCACTTGATCTGCTGGACACTCCACGGTGGGACTAAGTGTCAAAAGATGAATAGTTAAGCTGTATATATATATATATAGAGAGAGAGAGGATGGGATCAAGTTACATGGTGTAAAACTCGTTTAGTTTTACACTAATCTAGGACTATTGGATGAGTGTCATCAATAAATAATGTTCAATTCACATTTTAAATATTTTTTGTTAAGATTTATAAGAAATCTAGTTATTAATGGCAAAGAAAATTTTAAAACGGGCGGCGCACACTGCTAACGCTACACACTATTAATTTTTTAATACCCGTATTGAATTATGAGAAAAAAAGAAGGTGTGGACAGTCTTCGTCGGCAATCTCTCAACGTCGATCCACTGGAAAGGGGTTTGGCAGGTCTTTGATCGCCATGGGATAGTGGTGGACGTGTTCGTTCCCCCGGAAAGTCGATAGAAACGGTCGTAGATTTGGGTTTGTGCGGATGAACAGTCGCGACGATGCTGAACGGGTGATCGAAAGATTGAATGATAAGTGGATCTATGGTTCGAGGATCACGGTCTGTAGAGCGAGATACGGAGAGCGAAACTCTTATTGGAAACGAAAGCAAACTAAAATCGATACAGATCAGCCCACTATGGCAAGGAAAATGGGTTCGCAACCGCCGGGGACATCGCGATCAGAAGCGGAGGTAAATGATAGTAAGGCCTTGAATTACACTGTGAAGGGATCCGTGGATAGTGCTAAGATGGAGATATTACAAAATTGCGCAATTGGATGGTGTAAAGAGCCCTGGAGTATCAAAGAATTGGCGGCGAAATTACAGTTACTATAGGTGGAAGGACTCTCAATTCTGCGCATAGCAGGGGATGCAATCTTACTCATGTTTAAGGATTCGAATACGCGCGATAGGGTGGTGCAATTGAAGTCAATTACAGACTGTTTTACGCGGATTGAATTTTGGACCCCTGCAACGATATTGAATTCACGGAGAACTTGGATTTCGATACAAGGGATGCCGATCCATTCTTGGTCCCAACAATCGTTCGAGAATATCGCAAAAGTTTGGGGCAATCTGGTTCGCGTGGCAGATTCTACCACCTCGCCCAAATCCTTCGAGCGTGGCTGGATTCTAATCGAGACACGGACAATGACAAATATAGAGGCCACGATGAGTTTGGAGGTGGAGGGCGAATCATTCCCTATCCAAGTCCGGGAATGTACATTTGGACCATGGTTGGAATGCGAGTGCAATTTGTTAAATTCCGAGGATGAAGATGATGACTCTTCGACACAGGGGTCGGAAGGATCGGATGAGGGAAATCAGGGGATTAATTATCAAATTGCGGATGTGTCGAAGGAGGCTTCAATTGGTAATCAGATTCAATTAGCCGAGTCACGGCAGTGGCATACAAACTCGTTATGGGACCATAGGGCGGCGACCAGCCATGTGGAGGAGACTTCTTCTAAGGACCAGTCGACTTCAGCACAATTACAGGGGGTTGGGGATACGACTGCTCTGGTGGAGGCACAGGTCATTGGCGAGGCAGCCGGCCTGGTGGTGGGGCAAGTCTCCGAGAGTGAGGGGAAGAAGAGTCCTGGCTCTACAACACTAGCTGAGGAATTTCATTCCAACTCAAATTCCGTTGATTTGTATGCAACAATCCAGGACTTGATTAAACCTATCCCAAAGGCAATAGATGTGGTGGATAACGAGGACTCTAAAATTGAGAAAACAAGGATTTCATCGGGCAACAACACGGGATTTTCAGACATTGGTAATATCATTAGGATTAATGGTAAAAAAACAAAATCTATCAATGTTCTTTCCGGTGTGGTATCGTCAGTGAAACCAGGGAGGGGCAGACCGCGTAAGTTTTTCAATCCACAGCTTGTTTCGACGCAAGTAGCAAACGCGTCTTTGACAGATTCAGATTTACAAAATCGGCAACGTTTGATCGCTAAAGAAATTGAGGCGACAGTGGCCTTAGGTAGCATTGTGGGCGTGCGAACGGTGGGATGTGAAGCGGACATTATAAAGGATCTTCAACAGGTTTTTACTGGGGACATGCGATAGTTTTTGCAATGCGTATCGTGTCTTGGAATGTTCGGGGGTTGGGTTCGAATTTGAAACGTAGGGCAGTAGGTGATGTTATAAAGAAGCAAAGGGTGGATATGGCAATGTTTCAGGAGTCGAAATTAGAGGAGGTTTAAGCACGAATGCTCACGTGTATGTGGACATCGAATGGTTTTGATTTTGTTTTTTCGTCGTCGATAGGTGCATCAGGGGGTTTGATAACGGTTTGGGAAACATCACGTTTCAATGTCACTTCTTTAGAGGCGGATCGAAATTTTATTTTCATTAGAGGTACATGGCGTGCAGAAGATTTAAGTTGTTGCATGCTGAATGTATATGCTCCTTGTGATGCGGAGGCACGAAATCAGCTGTGGCAAAGGCTAGGGGAGATTATTCTGGGGATTGATGAACCTTGGTGTATCGCATGGGATTTCAACTCCATACGTTGGCAATCGGAACGTGCAGGATGTAGCTCGATAGCGACAGGTATGCAAGATTTTTCTGATTTTATCGAACATACTGGCTTGTTGATTTGCCGTTGATAGGAAAGCAGTTTACATGGTTTGGAAGGGGTTTTAGGCGTAGTCGAATTGATAGATTTTTGATATCTCCTACTTGGGTGGATGCTTTTAACAATATCGGTCAGCATGTTTTGCCAAGGGGGGTTTCGGACCATACACTTCTTTTGTTGATGTGCGATGAACAGGACTGGGGGCCTCGCCCTTTTCGATTTATAAATTGTTGGTTGGAGAACAACAAAAATGTACTTGAACTCTCTACTGAATGGAATTGGTTGTCGGATCAGGGGGTTGGTAGTGATAACATTATGGTAAAGCTCCGAAACATGAAGAATTTCTTATGAGTTTGGAACCGGGCAGTGTTTGGTGATGTGGAAAAGGACATACAGTCGATGCAAAGAAAATTGGATGATGCAGATGTGGCAGCTTCGAATGATGAACTGAGTGAATCGGAAGCTGTTTTGATTGAGAGGAAAAGGGAGTGGCTACAATGTTTATGGCAGGCTATTAGGCGTAAGGAATCGCTTTGGCGACAGAAGTCAAGGGCGAGCTGGTTGCGGTTAGGTGATCGCAACACCGCATTTTTTCACCGTATGGCAAAGCTTAGAGCTATGCGGAATTTGATTTCCGGTCTAATGATAAATGGTCGATGGGAAACGAATGTTAATCGCCTTCGGAAAAATATAGTGGCAGATTTCACCGTGCATTTTAAGGCAGCAGAACGTCGATGTACTTGGACCATTGTGGGCGAGTTTGGAAGGGTTGATAGGCACATAAATGAAGCGTTAGTGGCACCTTTTTGTCGTGAGGAAGTGTGGGAGGTTATTCGGGGTTGCGATGGATCGAAAGCGCCAGGACTGGATGGGTTTAGCATGGCTTTCTTTAAGGTATGTTGGAACACAGTGAGTGAGGATGTGTTAAGGTTTCTTGGTGAGTTTCACGCAACCGGAAGGTTACCACCGGGTGTAAACTGTACATTTCTTGTGTTGATTCCTAAGATCGACTCACCTAAAGTACTCAGCGATTATCGTCCGATAAGTCTTGTTAATTCAGTATACAAAATCCTTGCGGAAGTGTTAGCTACAAGGTTGCAAAGGGTGCTAGGATCGTTGATTAGTGAGCATCAATCGGCTTTTATTCGTGGCTGACAGATAGTAGACGGCATCCTTCTTGCCAACGAGATAATTTATTCTTTACGGAAGCGTTCGAGGGGTGGCTTAGTGCTTAAGCTAGACTTTGCTAAAGCCTATGATTGCGTGAGATGGGATTTCCTGGATCATATGTTGGTTTGTATGGGGTTTTGTGAGGTATGGCGTCTCTGGATGTTAGAATGTGTTTCAACGGTTCGAATGTCTGTTTTGTTAAATGGGTGTGCTACGCCAGAGTTTACATTGAGGCGTGGTTTGCGACAGGGCTGCCCTCTGTCGCCACTGTTATTTGTCATTGTAGTGGAGGCTCTTCATAGCTTATTGGTTCAGGCTGAGTCGGTGGGATTGATAAAGGGCGTTTGTGTTGCATCGGGGGTATCTATATCGCACTTGCAATTTGCTGATGACACCGTTTTGTTTTTTGAGGCTTCTCCTGGTTGTGCCGACTCTATTAGACGGATTCTCAATTGCTTCCAAGTCTGTTCAGGTTTGCAAATAAATTTCAACAAGTCGTCTTTATATGCTGTTGGGGTTGACGAGGAGTTTACTGATTTGTGTGCTAAGGCGTTGGGTTGTCGCCGCGGTTCTTTCCCTTTCACCTATTTGGGGATGTCTTTAGGCTCTAATCCGCGAAGCTTGGCGGTTTGGGAACCGGTCATTGCAAATGTTCGGCGGAAATTAGCAGGTTGGAAGCGTAATTCGCTGTCATTTGCGGCACGAGTTACCTTGGTTAACGCTGTCCTATCTTCCTTGCCGATTTATTATATGGGAGTGTTCCGCATTCCTAAAGGAGTTATCGCAGCACTTGATAAGATTCGCCGTGCCTTCCTTTGGGGTGGTGTAAATCTACATAGAAAAATGAGCAGAGTTAGCTGGAAGTTGGTGTGTAGACCGCGTCATTTGGGAGGACTAGGAATTGCGGATCTACAAGTGCGCAACACGGCTTTATTATCTAAATGGTCGTGGCGATATGCCATGGATGCATCGTCGCTATGGAGGGCCATTATAGTGGCTAAATACGGGGAGGATGTTTAATGGTGGAGATTTAATTCTTCCCGTCAACATGCGATGTCGGTGGTGTGGAAACAAATAGTGCAAACTGCTTGTTCGGATGAAGTGCAGCGAAATTTACACGAGAAATTGGTATGGCAAGTGGGGGAGGGTAGTCGAGTTCTCTTTTGGTTTGATTCATGGTGCGCGAGCAAGCCATTAAAGGACATATTTCCAAGGCTCTTCTCTTGTGCTATCAACAAATTGGCGCTGGTCGTGGATTATTCTGTACATGGAGGCTTCAACCACTCACGTTGGGCTGAGTTTTTCCGTCGTCCGCTTCGTGTTTTTGAGACGGGGCTGTTGCGAGACATGCGGGCAGTGCTAGGCGACACGCATATATATAGAGGTGTACGCGACAAGCTGATTTGGACTCCGGATAGTAGAGGTATGTTCACGGTCAAAACTGTTTCTCAGATTTTGATGTTGGATGAAGCTGGGGAGAGCGAGTTTGGGGCATGTTTCACGTGGAAAGTTTTAGTTCCACCGAAAGTACAGGCTTTCTTGTTGTTTGTGTGGTTACGTCGTCTGCCGACTTTTGCATTTTTGAGCCGTAGGGGTGTTGTTTTTGAGGGGCAATGCACGTTGTGCTTCTGGTGTAGGGAATGGGAGGAAGACGTCGATCATCTGTTGTACTCGTGTCCGGTAGTTCAGCGTTTATGGGACTGGTTTCGTTGCTGGTGGGGAGTGTGTTTGCCGTTGCCGCAAACCTTGTCCGAGTTCTTTGTACCTGACTTCCATTGCTCGTTTTCGGGTACGCGTCGTTGCATGTGGGTGTCGTGCGTAGCAGCGATGTTATGGTCGATTTGGTTAGCACGGAATGAGATGGTCTTCAACAAGAAATTTTTACCGGTTGAGGAGGTGTGCTTTCTGATTAAATTGCGCTCGTTTTATTGGATGCGGACCTTACAGACTGATCTGTGCATTGGCGAGGCGATGTGGTGGGAGTGTCCGAGTCTTTTTTCTGAGCCATCACATTCGCGATCAGCGCGGCTTGGTATTTGTTGGGAACCACCATCGCGGGGGACTTTGAAGTTCTCGGTGGATGGTTCTGCACGTGATAAGCCGGGTCCTACAGGCTATGGGGGTGTGTTACGCGATGAGCATGTGAGCATTTTGGCGTTATTTTCTGGCCCTCTTGGTTGTATTGACTCAAACGAGGCTGAATTGCGAGCGATTGCTTTCGCATTGTCGTACTTTCGGAAGTCGACATGGGCAGCGCTTCCTTTGGTAGTAGAGTCGGACTCTATGGTGGCTATTAGTTGGGTGTTACATATGGACAAACGACCATGGCGGTTTTGGGAGGTATTTCGCGAGATTGACAGTTGCTGATCCTCTCTACTTTCGGTATGCTTTACTCACATTTTCCGTGAGGCGAATGGTTTAGCGGACGCTTTGGCAAAGGAGGGGGTAACGCGGATTTCTCTGTTTTGTGCTTGTTAGTGTTAGTTTATATTTGGTGTTGGTTTCGTTTGTGATTTCGTTGGACTCTTGTTTCACCACATACGGTTCGTACTCTTTTCCTCCGTTAGGATTTAGGGAGGTTTTTAACGAGGTGACCGTTGTGGCTTTTTGGTTGTATATTGCATCTTAATATACGACATCATTGAGCAAAAAAAAAGAAATCTAGTTATTTTTCCTGTGAATTTATTTAAAAAATGTTTAAGAAAATTCTTACAAAAAATGTTAAAATTATCAATTGAACATTAAAAGATGATGTTATGTAAAAAATGTGTTATATAAAAGTTTCAATTTCGGGTTTTTCATTCAAATTATTTAATAATTTTAATATATGTGACTCAATTTATAAATAATAAAAATTGAATGATGTAGTTTGATTAAATTAAAGATTTGTAATGTAGATGAAAATAGACGTTAAGTTTAGTGATCTAAAATGTAAATTATTCTTTTATATTAGAAATACGCTATTAGAAAGTTTGGACGATAAAATCACATAATTTTAAAAGATGTGGAATTATATATCAATAAATTGTAGGTTTAATAGTTAAAGAAGTGTCTAAATTATATTTTTTTAGATAGATGCTAGATCTATATTTTATGCTGAATAGGTGTTTAACATTTTTAACGTTACTCAAACAGATGTTCCGTCGTTATTTTCATTAATTTTTACCGTTAACTTCTGTTATCTGACACATGTCATATTCTTAAATTTCTAAAATTATATTTTAAAATAAATAAAATTAAAAAATGAAATAAAATAATAATTAACCTCCTTCTTCAACCAACCCCAACCATAAACCCAAACTATCCCAAGTCTTTTCTTCTTCAACGCTTTGGTCATGACTTCCGAAACTTTTTATCTTTTATCCGACGACTTGAGATTAAATTAAATGAACTAATTGAGATTCAATCCCACAACACCTTATTTTTTTATTTTTCTAAAAAACAAACATAGAAAAAGTAGAAGAAAAAAATGATATCAAAGTTTCTTTAATGTTTTCCATTAATAACATGTGAGAATTCTTTAAGATGATGATTAGTTTATGAGTGAAATGAGCCTACAATAATTATAAAATACTTGATTTGATTTAATTTTGTAGGTTCATGCAACACATGTTTCATAGCTGACGATTAAAATTGAATTTATTTTTTGGAAGAGCTAAGCTCCTTTTATTGCAAATTTGTCTACAAATTCTTAAAATTATTTTCCATAACAAATATGTTAATGGTAAAGAAGATTTTTCTAGGTGAATCTTGAATTCTTGTGTGAGGGATTTGAGTGAGAAAATTTCTTATTTGGTTGCTGAGAAAATATTTTGTGTCGCGATAAGAAAATTAGATGAAACAATGAGGGTAAATGCAGAATTTCGATGCTTGGGATTATTTTATTTATTTTATTTATTTTTAAATATAATTTTAAAATTTTAAGGAGACAATGCACGTTAGATAACGGTGAAAATTAACATCTTTCACGGTGAGATACCTATTTAGGTAACTAAAGGAAATATTAAATATTTATTTGGCTTAAAATATAGTTCAAATACCTATCTAAAAAAATATATAGTAGGAACACTTATTTATGGCTTAAGCGTAAATTATATTAGAAAGTTTGGGAAGGCCCAAACACTGCTGTCGACAGCCTAAAAGATTGTGCTGCGAAACGATGTAGTCTAAACCAGGTGAATCAAGGATCCGTGACACGTCTTAAAAATGAAGCTACTTCGGCAGAGGCGGCCATGGGCACGGCGGCGATGGAAGTTAATCAGAAGAGCAAACGATCAATAATCGAACAACAAAAATATAATGAAAATCAAAGAGAGAAACAAGAACAACAACTGTGGAGCTGGAACGGATGGTCAGCTGGGCAGCGTCAGGCTCTAAGACGAACAACTCCCTCAACTCCTCAACCCCTCTTCTCTCTCTTCCGCCGGCTCCATCTCTATGCTCGCTTGCGGCGGCGCTCACGTTGTTGCCTTGACCTCTGGTACCCTCCTTACAACCTTGTCCTTTGTTTTTCTTTTCTTTTTCTCAGTCAAATTCTCAAGGAATCAATTATGTTTTTTTTACCATAACTCATTTGTTTAATAAACGTCGTAGGAGGGAAAGTGCTAACGTGTAGAAGGGGTAACTCTGGTCAGTTAGGCCATGGAGACATGGCTAATAGCTTGTTAACTCCAAAGCTTGTAATGTATTTGGAGAGTTACTTCATTACTCAAGTTTCAGCTGGTTGGAGCCACTCTGGGTTTGTTTCAGGTTTGTATTACACACACATATAATTCCTTTTAATTTTACCTATATATGAAACTTCTATCTGGATGTTACCAAATGTAATTAAATTGATGGGGTTGCTCAGTTTTTTCATTTAAATTTGAACAGTTAATTATCTACAACTAATTCTGACTAAGTATGTTGGAGGTTATGTGTACTGAACTAGTTTTCTAATTGGTTCTCAGATGAAGGGTGTGTTTTTACTTGTGGGGATGGATCATTTGGCCAGCTCGGGCATGGTGATTACAGGTCACATTGCTCTCCTGTTAAAGTATCGTTTTTTGTTAATAAGAATGTTGAACAGATAGCTTGTGGCATGCGCCATTCGCTTGTGCTATCGAAAGGTAAATGTGACAACAATTTAGTTGCGCTGCTAGTAGCTTTTGAAAGCAACATGAAGAATTTATTTTTCCGTATGAGATATTTAAGTTTGTCTCAATTTTTTGTGCATGTGTTTTGAAGTCTATCTTATGTATGTTCACTTGATCTGCTGGACACTCCACGGTAGGACTAAGTGTCAAAAGATGAATAGTTAAGCTGTATATATATATATATATATATTCACTTGATCTGCTGGACACTCCACGGTGGGACTAAGTGTCAAAAGATGAATAGTTAAGCTGTATATATATATATATATATATATATATATATATATATATATATATATATATATATATATTTATATATATATATATATATTTATATATATATATATATATATAGAGAGAGAGAGAGAGGGGATGGGATCAAGTTACATGGTGTAAAACTCGTTTAGTTTTACACTAATCTAGGACCATTGGATGAGTGTCATCAATAAATAATGTTCAATTCACATTTTAAATATTTTTTGTTAAGATTTATAAGAAATCTAGTTATTTTTCCTGTGAATTTATTTAAAAAATGTTTAAGAAAATTCTTACAAAAAATGTTAAAATTATCAATTGAACATTAAAAGATGATGTTATTTAAAAAATGTGTTATATAAAAGTTTCAATTTCGGGTTTTTCATTCAAATTATTTAATGATTTTAATATATGTGACTCAATTTATAAATAATAAAAATTGAATGATGTAGTTTGATTAAATTAAAGATTTGTAATGTAGATGAAAATAGATGTTAAGTTTAGTGATCTAAAATGTAAATTATTCTTTTATATTAGAAATACGCTATTAGAAAGTTTGGACGATAAAATCACATAATTTTAAAAGATGTGGAATTATATATCAATAAATTGTAGGTTTAATAGTTAAAGAAGTGTCTAAATTATATTTTTTTAGATAGATGCTAGATCTATATTTTATGCTGAATAGGTGTTTAACATTTTTAACGTTACTCAAACAGATGTTCCGTCGTTATTTTCATTAATTTTTACCGTTAACTTCTGTTATCTAACACATGTCATATTCTTAAATTTCTAAAATTATATTTTAAAATAAATAAAATTAAAAAATGAAATAAAATAATAATTAACCTCCTTTTTCAACCATCCCTTTTTTTTCTCAACCATCCCCAACCATAAACCCAAACTATCCCAAGTCTTTTCTTCTTCAACGCTTTGGTCATGACTTCCGAAACTTTTTATCTTTTATCCGACGACTTGAGATTAAATTAAATGAACTAATTGAGATTCAATCCCACAACACCTTATTTTTTTTATTTTTCTAAAAAACAAACATAGAAAAAGTAGAAGAAAAAAATGATATCAAAGTTTCTTTAATGTTTTCCATTAATAACATGTGAGAATTCTTTAAGATGATGATTAGTTTATGAGTGAAATGAGCCTACAATAATTATAAAATACTTGATTTGATTTAATTTTGTAGGTTCATGCAACACATGTTTCATAGCTGACGATTAAAATTGAATTTATTTTTTGGAAGAGCTAAGCTCCTTTTATTGCAAATTTGTCTACAAATTCTTAAAATTATTTTTCATAACAAATCTGTTAATGGTAAAGAAGATTTTTCTAGGTGAATCTTGAATTCTTGTGTGAGGGATTTGAGTGAGAAAATTTTTTTATTTGGTTGCTGAGAAAATATTTTGTGCCGCGATAAGAAAATTAGATGAAACAATGAGGGTAAATGCAGAATTTCGATGCTTGGGATTATTTTATTTATTTTTAAATATAATTTTAAAATTTTAAGGAGACAATGCACGTTAGATGACGGTGAAAATTAACATCTTTCACGGTGAGATACCTATTTAGGTAACTGAAGGAAATATTAAATATTTATTTGGCTTAAATATAGTTCAAATACCTATCTAAAAAAAATATATAGTAGGAACACTTATTTATGGGTTAAGCGTAAATTATATTAGAAAGTTTGGGAAGGCCCAAACACTGCTGTCGACAGCCTAAAAGATTATGCTGCGAAACGACGTAGTCTAAACCGGGTGAATCAAGGATCCGTGACACGTCTTAAAAATGAAGCTACTTCGGCAGAGGCGGCCATGGGCACGGCGGCGATGGAAGTTAATCAGAAGAGCAAACGATCAATAATCGAACAACAAAAAGATAATGAAAATCAAAGAGAGAAACAAGAACAACAACTGTGGAGCTGGGGAGCTGGAACGGATGGTCAGCTGGGCAGCGTCAGGCTCCAAGACGAACACCTCCCTCAACTCCTCAACCCCTCTTCTCTCTCTTCCGCCGGCTCCGTCTCTATGCTCGCTTGCGGCGGCGCTCACGTTGTTGCCTTGACCTCTGGTACCCTCCTTACAACCTTCTCCTTTGTTTTTCTTTTCTTTTTCTCAGTCAAATTCTCAGGGAATCAATTATGTTTTTTTTTACCATAACTCATTTGTTTAATAAACGACGTAGGAGGAAAAGTGCTAACGTGGAGAAGGGGTAACTCTGGTCAGTTAGGCCATGGAGACATGGCTAATAGCTTGTTAACTCCAAAGCTTGTAATGTCTTTTGAGAGTTACTTCATTACTCAAGTTTCAGCTAGTTGGAGCCACTCTGAGTTTGTTTCAGGTTTGTATTACACACACATATAATTCCTTTTAATTTTACCTATATATGAAACTTCTATCTGGATGTTACCAAATGTAATTAAATTCATGGGGTTGCTCAGTTTTTCCATTTAAATTTGAACAGTTAATTATCTACAACTAATTCTGACTAAGCATATTGGAGGTTATGTGTACTGAACTAGTTTTCTAATTGGTTCTCAGATGAAGGGTGTGTTTTTACTTGTGGGGATGGATCATTTGGCCAGCTCGGGCATGGTGATTACAGGTCACATTGCTCTCCTGTTAAAGTATCGTTTTTTGTTTATAAGAATGTTGAACAGATAGCTTGTGGCATGCGCCATTCGCTTGTGCTATCGAAAGGTAAATGTGACAACAATTTAGTTTCGCTGCTAGTAGCTTTTGAAAGCAACATGAAGAATTTATTTTTCCGTATGAGATATTTATGTTTGTCTCAATTTTTTGTACATGTGTTTTGGAGTCTATCTTATGTATGTTCACTTGATCTGCTGGACACTCCACGGTAGGACTAAGTGTCAAAAGATGAATAGTTAAGCTGTATATATATATATTCACTTGATCTGCTAGACACTCCACGGTTGGACTAAGTGTCAAAAGATGAATAGTTAAGTTGTATATATATATATAGGATGGGATCAAGTTACATGGTGTAAAACTCGTTTAGTTTTACACTAATCTAGGACCATTGGATGTGTGAAATGTATGGATGAAATTAACAGTAAAAAATGTAAAGATTATCACTTGGGAAAAAAAATAAGGAAATAATCTGGGCCATTAATTACCTTCATCCAACGGTCCAAAAACTGTGTAAAAGTAATTGAGTTTTACACAGTGTAAGTTGATCTTAACCTATATATATATATATATATATATATATATATATATATATATATATATATATGATTTATAATGAATCTCTGTTGGATACTTCCTGAGATCCTTGGGATGAATTGGAAATTGTGAGCTAAACATTGATTTGGGAATCTTACATGAGTAAAAGTATAGTTTTTCTGTCTTGGATGCTTGGTGAATATGAAATAAGACAGGTACCCTATGAAGCTTTAGCTTAGTCATTCTTATTTACTTCAATCTCCAATAACCTAGTTTCGTGTCTGCAGAGAGTTCAGGAAATCTACTTTATGAATTTGGATCTGGAAAGCGTAGTCAATTGGCTATTTCAATAGATAGAATCAAGTCGGTCAACACTGCAGAGATTATCCGTGGATTTGATGGTGTTCAAATCGTTACCATCGCTGCAAATGGAGACCACAGTGCAGCATTTTCTGGTGATTACACCCAAATTAGCTGAATATTTATAGCATAAAACATTTTCAATCATAAATACTACAGTTACTAGGCATGCCAAACCCATGAATGGTGAATAAATAAAATTTAGCTCCAATCACAAGTTGCTAGTTTAATTTTAACCAACAAGTAATTCTTATCATTGTTGTGTCATGTCTGTTACACCAGCTGATGGAGAATTGTACACATGGGGAAGAGGGTTCGGTGCCTCATCTGATTTTCTTAGTCCTCAACATTTACCTTCATCATCAAAGTTTTTTAAAGTTGTGCTTGGTTGAAATCATGCTCTAGTATTATCTGGTACACATTCACGCTTGTTAATCTGTTATAGACTTGTAGTTTGTTTGCCTTTTTTACTTGGTCTATTTTCCATTAACCTAATATTAACTTCTCCCACCCTAACCCGTTGCCAAGGAAAAAAGGGGAAAATTCTAGGCAGATTTTTAGCTTCCCTACATTCTCCCTGGCAAGTTACAGTAAACCACATGTTTATGTCTTAAGTTTTTGTTTTTTTACAGATATTGGAGAAGTTTTTATGCTTGGTGGTAACCATCATGGAAAGCTAAGCAATCCTGAGAACACAATCCTCTCAAAGCATTCATCAGGTAATAAAATAAGACAGGAACTTTGATAGACTATAGTGCAATAGAAGAATAAGGTTTGATGCTTATATATATACACACGCATGCATTAGAGATGTTTGATTTCTTAACTATCAGAATTGGAAGGGAATTCTACCAAAAGGAAAACAAAAGCATTATGTTTATACATCAATACTAAAGCAATCGTTTCTGTTTCGGCTTATATAGGAGAAGCAGCTGTTTTGGAGAGAGTCTCAAGTCTTGATGGGATGAAAATTGTTGAAATTACAGCTGGAGCTGAGCACTCTGCTGTTGTAACAGGCAAAGTCACATTGATCTTTCATTGTTTTGTGCCTAATCATCTTATTGTTTACTGGATTTTCTTTCGAATTGGCAGAGGATGGAGCCATTAAGACATGGGGTTGGGGTGAACACGGGCAGCTTGGTCTTGGGAGTACAAGCGATGAAAGCAGCCATCGAACGATTAGTTTAGGTGATGAAGTCGTACACAAAGATGGTACAGTCAGAGTTTACTGTGGGAGTAGATTTACATATACCATCAGGTTTCCTCCTTAACTCTATGATAATACATCATGGTTGACCTCAAAGAACCATTATGCCACTACGTATATCAATGAAAGCATTCCTAAGAAACTTAATGATGTATTATGTCTTATATTTATTTTGTTCAAAAATTTTGAATGTTACCAAAGTAATTGGTTATGTTGAACTCGTGTTCAGAGTCTCATCATGTCTAAATATCATATATGAGTTCTTAGTCTATATTTATTTTTGGTAATTTCAAGGAATTCTAATTTTCTAAACATTTTTCATTGACAAAGTGTAATTACATAGTCTCTATTATTATTCTTGAGCTTCTGTCATCTAGGTAAAATTAAATACAGAGGTCTGTGTCGTCTTGTCCTGTTATAAAATATGATGCCCCTCTGGTAAAAGAATCAATAGAAGCTCTATTCTAATGGTTACTATGGTGCAATTGAGTTGAGAGTTGAGTTCGAGCTCAAGCTCTTATTTGAGCTCGATCAAAATTTATTTTTATAGTTCGAGCTAAATTCTTGAGCAAACCAAATTGCTTCACTTCACTTAATGAAGTTAAACGTCACGATACTCAAACTCTTATTTTAGTTTGATCAGTTTTTCTTTATGAAGGGTAAATACCCAAAATTTATGTTCATATTTAAGTAAACGATGATATAAGCTTGGTTTGAAGTGGGATTTTACTAGTTTTGAAGAAAAAATTTGGGATGTCGGGGTTCATTGGTTTATTGAGATAATTATTACGTGGTTGTTCAAGGATTAAATTGATAAGATTTTTAAATATTAGAGAGTTATTTTATTAAATTATTTCTAATTTGAATCAAATTGATATTGTATATAAATTTAAGAACTAAAACTGGTATAATACAGCACGTAGGGGCTGCTTATTGAGCGAGTTGATCTCGAGTTGAGTAGTGCTCTACTCGACTCGAAAATCATTTGACTCTTGTTCGATTCGATAAACTCGATAAAATTTTGCTCGACTCATTGTTCGTCATGCTCGATAAATACATAAAATTTTGAAATTTTGAACCCAAAAAATTTTGTGTAAATTACCTAGTAAACCATTAAACTTTATAGAGTTTTCAATTAGTATTCAAACTTCTCGAAAACATAATTTTTTTAAGATAACCACAAAAAACCACAAAAAATATATAATAAATTAATGAAAATGTCACGAACTTATCAAGTCGAGTTGGGCCTTGTTCGACTCAACTTGTTAAGATCTCAAGTTAAGCTCGAGTTTGGGTCGAGTCAATACGAATCGAGCGTTAGCTGAGTATTAACTAAGTCGAGCTTGAACTGTTTACAAGTTGCTCAACTTAGAATGAAAATGTAATATTAGTGACGATTATAGCAAAACAAAATCGATGACCCATTCAGAAATATGATAATAGTTGGGCGACTGAATATGTTATTTACCCTAATTTCAATGGGCCCAACCATGACGAAATCCATACTTTTTTGCCTGCCGAAAGCAAAATTGAAGTGGGCTTCTCAGTTCAAAGCCGTACAGAGTTGTGGGTCCTAATCTGTCCGATGACTCACCGATAGGTGGGTCCGCTAAAAATCGGAAACACACGAACATGATGGAGACAGACAAGATATCGAACTAAACTATAATGAAATACGTCATCACCCGGTAGGTCCACGTATATCCTGGCGGGTCCCGCCATTCTTTCTACTGCTGCCTAAGCTAACAAAACAAACACTGCACAAAAAACACACAATCCAAACATCATCAGCTGAAAGAAGAAATGCTACGCCTCTCCTCTCCCCACTCACTCGCCTTCTGAAAAAAATTAGGGTTCCGCACTTTGTTTTTTGTTTGTTTGTTGAGAAACAGATATTGATGGACTCGTCAACGCCTATTCCTTCGCTGCACTTGGCCATGGCGGCGTTACTCGGAGCTTCATTGATGGCCGTCTCCGCTTTCTATATCCACAGACGCAGCGTCGACCACGTCATCGATCGGCTCATCGAGATCCGCCGTGAGTGTCCGCCGCGAGGGAGGCGGCCTCGGAATCGTCTCGTTTCCGATGAGGAGGAAGAGGATGGGGAACTGGATTACGAACGAGATGATCAACGACTGGAAGTGGAAGGAGTGAATCGGTGCCGGAACTATGAAACGAGTGCGGCTAGGTCTTTTGATGAGAAGTTGGAGGTGCCGATGAGTTCCCGCATTTCCAGTTCGATGCCTAACGTGGCTTTGCGTAATGAGTGGTTCGAGGAGGATGCTAAGTTTGACCAGGCGGTGAGGGAAAGAGTTCAAAATTGCTCTGCCTCGTCGCTTGAGAAGCTTAACTTTATTCCTTCGGGTCTTCCTCCCCTTGAAACGTCTCGGAGAGGTAGTTTCTATTTTTAGGCCTCTAGTTGCTTTTTCATTTTGTTATATTTATTTTCCCCACGTTGTTATCATAACCATCGAAACAGCGTTTTATGACGATCGTGATAGACTTCTAATTAAATTTTGATGAAATACGGTTCGATATTTTGTTTAGATGGCATAGTTAAATGCCACAATGCTCAAAAGGGAGTTTGAATAGTTTGCTAACCGTGGGGACGGGAAAAGTAGAAATTAGAGTTAATGTTGTAAACATAACTTTCCTAAAAATGTCACTGAGAGTTGAATAATGAAAATCATAAAAAAGTGAATAAACAAATAAGATGAAAATATCAGTTCTAATAAGATTTGTGCAGGAGAGAGTAAGACATTCAGTCATGGAGGTTCCACTACATGGTTGGCTACCTATGGGCGGCTAATGACTCCAAGGTCCCCTGGTGGCAATGTTTCTGGGGATTCAGACGATGAAGGGACAGAGCCTGCAGATGAGGATGAGATTCTTTTTACCAGCAAGAATATTGATGTTTCTGCCAATTTGTTAAAGGTGAGCGTGCTTTCAGTTCTGGTGTATCCTTCAGTTCCATGCAGATATCATTTCTTATAATACAAAGCAAAAGTAAGGTTTGCTTTGTGTTAGGTTTAGGGGTTTATAATTTGAAGAGAAACTATGGTGAATTGTTTTAATTACCAATAATGAATCAAAAGCAATGGATCTTTTGTTCATCTGTTATTGGTGAATATACAGGATGTTGCTACAAAAGTTCAAAATTCATTTTCTGTTTCGATGAGAAGTGATGGTGTGAACCATGTTCATGACAATACTTGTAAAGATACTGGGGATGAAGAAAAATCTTGTGTTAATATATCTGGCAAGGGAAACGTGGATTCAGCTTCAATTGGCATAGTTGAGAATGATCATGTGTTTGCAAAGACTAGTTTGCCTCCTAGAAGCACATTGCATGGTATCATAACTTCTCTAAATCTAATAATTTTACTATGTATCATTGTTGTAATTTTGCTTTCATATTTAATAAAATGGATTTTTCTATAGCTCTAATATGTGAATTAGTGTCTTGGTTGTATTAACGCACCTTATCTCTCTATTAATATTGATCAAGTAAGACTGACATTCAAAGTCAGAATTAGTCTTTGCTTACTGAAGGTGCTTGAGTAAGAACACATAAAAATTTATTGTTGTTCTGCTTTTAACAATCTGTATTCTGACTCGACAAATGTAGAAGACGAAGAAGTAAGGAAGATGGTACGGGAGTGCTTGGAATTGCGAGACAATTATGTTTACAGGGAGGAGACTGCTCCATGGACAAAAGAACCTATGACGGAACCTGGCACTCCAAAGGCCTGTTGAAAAATCGGCGGTGTGTTTCTTTTTTGAAATATTGGTTAGAAACAAAATTAAAACATTTTCTGTTGCACTCATTGAAGCAACAGTGATAGAAATAATTTTTGTAGTTTAAGCTGTTTTTCCTTTTCATGCAGCATCACTTTAGGATGGAAGATGGAGTTATACATGTTTATGCAAGTGAAAGTGGTATGTACCATTTGTGTATTCTATATAATCATGTCAACAATGGATCCGATTTGTTCAACTAAGTCTTTTTCTTGAATCAGTTTTGTGCCGAAATCTTAATATCTCCTTGGAAAAATTGATGTCCTAGGAATAGAGTTTCTAGTGTTTGTGGGTAAAGAGACGGGAGTCCTTTTAGTGTGACACTGTTTAACATGGTTGGTCTCTAAATCGTAATCATTTTGGAAACGATGGAAAATGTATATAAACTATTGTTTTATGCTGACGCATGTGTTTACATTACTACAATTATTTGCTTTCATGAACCCAAGAACAGTGAACCTGTCTTAATTTTCAGACACTGTTGAGCTTTTTCCTGTCGCAAGCTCAACAACATTTTTCACCGATATGCATCACCTCCTAAAAGTCACGTCAGCTGGAAATTTTCGCTCTGCTTGCTATCACCGGCTAAGGTTTCTTGAAGAGGTAGTGTTTTTTACCTCTAAATTGAATATTTTATCCACTTTGGGTTTGTTTATGTAACTAACAACTGAATGCTGCACAGAAGTTCCGCCTTCATCTGTTAGTAAATGCAGATAGGGAGTTTTTAGCTCAGAAGAGTGCGCCGCACCGGGATTTCTACAATATACGGAAGGTTGATACACATGTGCATCATTCTGCCTGCATGAACCAGAAACATCTGCTTAGCTTCATCAAATCAAAACTGAAAAAAGAACCGGATGAGGTTGTTTTGAATTCCTTTAATTTGTACATTTTAGCATCCTGTGATTTGTTTGTAAGCATATATAAATGGATCATGATCAACACAATCCTACGTGAAACTGCTGCAGGTTGTTATATTTAGGGATGGAAAGTATATGACTCTGAAAGAGGTTTTTGAGAGCTTGGACTTGAGTGGGTAGGAAAAACCTCGGTTCCATTCTCTTCTGTGTTTCAGGAATTAGTGCTTTGGTTTAGTTCAACTAATGTTTCTCCTGCCCTATATTTCAGATATGATCTCAATGTTGATTTGTTGGATGTTCATGCTGATAAGAGTACCTTTCATCGATTTGATAAATTTAATCTTAAATACAATCCTTGTGGGCAAAGCAGGCTTAGAGAGATTTTTTTAAAGCATGACAATCTTATACAAGGTTTGGCAACTACACCATCACAAAACAAGCTTTTAGTTTTTCATTATGTTTGGTCAGATAACTTTTTTCTTTTTCTTTTACTGGCAACTGATATAATCACTCATTTTTTTATGATTTTCTCCATTTAATTTCTCTCTGTATTTTGAATTCACATTGATATTGAGGTCATAACTTTATTTTATTGGTAATATATGTTTGGAAAAATTGACAGATTTAGCGTTGTTGACTGTTCTATTTCTCACTTTCTAGGTTGCGACTTTTTTTTTGGCTGGTGCCATCGCTATTAATTTAAATTTGGGCAAGCATTGACAAATTATTTGGTGCTTGTTGTACAGGACGTTTTCTGGCAGAAGTTACAAAGCAAGTACTATCAGACCTTGAAACAAGCAAATACCAGGTTGATGTTTATAGATAAATAAAGCCAGTGAAATCATAGTGCTCTGCTTTAACCATTACTTGTGCACCCTCCATTTCACCTTGTCCCAAATACAATATTAACTAAATTCATACTCTTAAAACATATTTCTTTACTCTTCCAAACTCCAAAGTATTTGTGAAAGCCTTTCTCTAAAATGTTTGCATGCTATTTTAAGTTTAGGTCTTTTGTTTAATCTTGTGTCTTTTGTTTAGGCATTCAGCATTCTTGGCTCTAGGTTCGGTTGGTATTTTAAATTGTGATAGATCTGAAACTTTGATATCTTTATGCAATGTGGGTTTTCACTTTGTAAAACCCAAAGCAGCTGCAGGGAAAAACTCAACCTTAAAGCTTTATTAATTGTCTAAATTATTTTGTTGTAGCATAAGAATTATTGTCATTGTTTCCACTGATTGACCTTAAAGTTCCAAGTGCCTTTTCTTGATGACTGTATTCCCACTAAGGGCTAAAGTACTAAATGCCCGTGCAGTATCCCATTTTTCTTAAGCCTCTGCTTTTATTGTATCCAAATAACCTTTATTTTAAATCAAAAGTTCGACTTTTGTTACAGCCAATGCCACTGAATTTTTTTTATCCCCGTGGAAGGCTGACCTGGTTAGATGGCCGTGGCGTGGTTGAAAAATAAACAAAAAATAATTTTTGGAAACTAAAAAATCTTCTTTTTTCTTTCTCTTTGCCTCTCAATTCTCACCACTGATATCTTAGCCCAAATCCATTTTGGCCATCCAGCATCAATCTTGACAAAACTAAACTTTCTATTAGAATTAATTTCTTTAGGCACAAATTAAAGGGTAAGAGCTTGTTTGGGTACAATACAAGCATATGAGCTTACTTTAGAAAAGTGACAAACTTGGGCTCGATTATTATTGTATCATCCATCGACTTTATCTAAGTAGTGTAAGTGCTTTATGGTGCATACTTATGTTTTTTGCCTTAGCACCAGAAAATAAAAGGGCCTTTGACCTTTTTAGGAGAGGCGCATGTCTGTTGTGTAGGGACAAAAAGTCGTCTAATTGAAGTTCTCTTTAGTTTCTATTTAATTTTTTCTTAATTGCAAAAAAGAAAAAAAGATATCTTCACTTTTCCATATTTGAGTATTCAACACGAGACATGTTATCATATGGACATAATATGGTTTACAAAAGAAATAAAATTTGGCATTTTTTCCCATATATATATATATAATACATACCATATACATACAAAAACAGACATACATATATGTTGTACCTTACTTGGAAAAAGTGTGTGTGTGTGTGTGTGTTTGACACCTTGTGCCTTATGCAATAAAAAAATTCTAGCACCTAGAGTGCTCCTTTCACCTCTGACAACACTGTAATATATATATTTTTTCTAGATGGCAGAGTACAGGGTTTCCATATATGGAAGGAAACAGAGTGAATGGGACCAGTTGGCAAGTTGGTTTATTAACAATGAAATTTACAGTGAAACTACAGTTTGGTTAATCCAGGTATAATACAATTGCAATGTTATTTCTTTTCGTACTAGTACATTCTCCCACTATCTAGCATTGCAGTAAGATTTTCCCCCCTCTTACGTCTCCGTTTTTAAATATTTATTTAAGTATTATCAACTGTTTTCCTGGATCCTTTCTTGTTAATGCGACAAAATGATCATATCTTGTTTGGACATGTTCATTTAAGAATTGTCCCCATGTTTCTTGAATCATCTAAAATCAGAAAAACTATTGTCGGTCACTGCTCTAATGAAAAGTATGGACAAGCTAATAACATTTTAGAAATTAAAATTCAGGATCTGTTTTTTTGGGTATCTGTATCATGTCCATATCAAGCATCATCTTTCTACATAACTGCTGATTCTCTCTCTCTCTCTCTGTGTGTGTGGGTGATATATTTTCTTAAGACAAAGGTAACTTTCTTCCCTTGATTTTGGTTTAATCTTGCAGCTACCACGATTGTATAATGTGTACAAGCAAATGGGAATTGTAAAATCTTTTCAGAATATTCTGGACAATGTTTTCATTCCACTCTTTGAAGTTACAGTTGATCCAAACTCTCATCCTCAGTTGCACGTGTTCCTAAAGATGGTAAGTTTTATGTTCAATGAAGAACATAATGTGCAGTAATAAGAGATTTCATTGTTATTTGACAAATTGATAAGACAGTTAAAAAATTCATCTGTATTGAAGTGACCTGCATTATAGCAAGCTGAATAAATGATGCCTTAAACTTTGTCATTGTGTTCTCGTAATTCTGTTTAACCATTTGAAAGCTCTCTTGAGCCTTATTATATGGTCACTTCTTTGGTCTCCACAGCACATTGAACGTGTGTACATCCATGTGATTTTAGGCTGGGATGGAGTTGGACAGCAAAAAATTGAATATCCAATATTTTACGGAACTTTCCTCAATTTTCATAATCAGATCATGGGGAAAAGAGTTTGAAGCCTTTTACTTGTGAATACTGCTAGAAATGCTAATATGCTTTTTTTACAGGTGGTTGGTTTTGATTTAGTTGATGACGAGAGTAAACCAGAAAGGCGTCCCACAAAACACATGCCAACTCCTGCTGAATGGACCAATGAATTTAATCCTGCATATTCTTATTATGCCTACTACTTTTATGCAAACCTGTATACGCTCAACAAGGTTGTGTAATTTTCAAATCTATGTTACATACCAATATTGCTTTTTACACAACGAGGAAGATTATTTTATCCTATATCATTTTGTCATAGATGTTATGTTGAAACATTTCATAATTTTTCTTTTTTTCCCTTTTCAGCTTCGTGAGTCAAAAGGAATGCAAACGATAAAACTCCGACCTCACTGTGGGGAGGTTAAAGTCTCTCTCTGTTTCAGTGTTTCTGCCGTTATTTAAATTGCTTTTGACATTTGCAAATTTATGCAGGCTGGTGATATTGACCATTTAGCTGCTGCTTTCCTTCTGTGCAACAATATATGCCACGGGATTAATCTCCGGAAACCCCCTGTTTTGCAGTACTTGTATTACCTTGCTCAGGTTGGTTTGAAGGATTTCCCATAAAAAAGTTCCTCTCTAGCAGTTAGTTTGGCCTATTTAATGTTGTAGAAATTGAGTATAAAAAGCGGCATGTGCACGGGAAGCGTTTCAATTGTATTATGCACTGATACCAGAACCAATTAGATGGATCTATAAATCTTGTTCCCTTCTGTCGGAATATGCAATCTGCATGTGCAGTCCTTGTATCATGCACAGCACAAACAGTTTATGAGTGACTTTTTTGGAATGAATTTCTCCTTTGAAACAGTATGATTAATTCAATTACTATTGTTGATCACCTTGTTCTTCTTTTATCAGATTGGATTAGCCATGTCTCCTCTGAGCAATAATTCCCTTTTCCTGGACTATCATCGCAATCCATTTCCTTCCTTCTTTCAGCGTGGGCTTAACGTTTCACTTTCATCTGATGATCCTTTGCAAATTCATTTGACAAAGGAAGCTCTAGTGGAAGAGTACAGTGTTGCAGCACAGGTTTGTTACTTGTTTTCATAATGCTTGATTTATGTATCATCAATTTAATTCAGTAACTTTCAGGTTTGGAAGCTCAGTGCTTGTGACTTATGCGAGATTGCTAGAAATTCTGTATACCAATCTGGGTTTTCGCATATGTCAAAGGTGAGAGATCTCCGTAACTCTTATTTTCTTAGCTTTTCTTGGCCATTTAAATTTTGTTGTAACAACTTGCTGAGCTTATTCTTTCAACTTATGTACCAAGAAAAGTTTCTCATTTAACTTTTTACATCAACAATCCTTTCGAATGAAGTGTTCTCTGTCGACGGGTCCCATTCATGGTACTCTTCAGATCAAAAACACGCAATTACTCCAATATCTAAATGTGGAAAAATGGCTCCTATTTAGGGTAACTGACATTGCAAATAGAGGAGTGAGAGGAAAAAAGTTGCTTACATATTTCTAAATGACTGAATATGTTTCTTGTCAATTGTTGTATCTTCAAGATCCTTTGGCATGTTCTTCCATAATGTAATTAAGAGGAAAACTGGGCAGTTGGAAGGCTATAACCTGTAATAATGCATTTTCTGGGAAACTCAGAATGCAGATTTAAAAAATGGTCTTACAATATTTGGTTGGTATTTTTGGAATGGTGAGGGTTTTCTGACATGGACTGACCTTTTATAGTCTCTTTCAACATGTTGAGTCCTCACTAGCTCTTCTGATCTTTCTGCTGCAGCTGCATTGGCTCGGCAACAAATACTTCCTAAGAGGTCCAGAAGGGAACGACATTCAGAAGACAAATGTTCCAAACATGAGGATTGCCTTCCGGCACGAGGTAAATCCAACATTGTTTCTCTTAAACTCGTCATAAAAGCTGCATGCGTAGGTGGTGGCTAATGGTTTAGAATTGGCAGACATGGATAGATGAGATGCAGTATCTTTACTCGGGAAGGGCAAGAATTCCAGAAGAAATAGATCCTGCAATGTAGTGGGATAATGAGGTTCCTCACAACGCATTCATTGTAGTGTTGTTTAAACTTTAAACTAAAGGATATACATTAGTGAATTAACCCATTAGTATTTTTGCTTTTAAATTTGGGCAACTTTGTAGCTTTACTTCATAGTAAAGAAAAAATGTAGCTTTCATCAATGTGAACCACTTTTCCTCAAAAAGTTTTCATATTAGTGTACTGTAAGTCTGTAACCGCTGGTACTGGTCCTACTGGTACGTTTTGGTTCGTACTCGTTGGTACAATATTTTAATAGTTTAAATTGATTTTATCTAAAGTATTCATATTTTTATCAGTACATTTTAAATTTGATATAATCATTTAATTAAATTGTTAATTTTCATATAATATAAATTTATATTTTTATATAGGAGGAGTTTATCACGCTGCTGGACGAGCACCGCTGAGCATTATTAAATTAAGGGAAAATTAAACCAGTGACCACTGAAGATATTGGGGATACTTATTTGAACCACCGAACTAAAATAAACGTCAATCACACCACCAAACTTATTAAATTAACATATTTTTACCACCGCCGTTAAAAAATTAACGGAGGGTGACGGAAGTGCCATGTGGCAGTTAACAGGATATTTTTAAAATTACATGTTTAGTCCTTGTTATTTACTTATTAAATAATTTGATCCTAATTTTATTTTAATTAAATAAAAATTAATCAACCAATCAAATTATGACACGTGTCATCACTCAATTGGATTAATTTAATTTATTTTGTTTAATATATTTTTCCTTTAATCAGGTGGTTCGAATTTGGGACCAATAGGATAAATCCCCCAAGCTTTAACCATTGAACCAAACTGCTCTTAGTGCTATAGTTTGCCCCTTTTATATACATATCTTATGGCTCACTAAATCTTTCTTCCAAATCGGACCAATACTCCGCAACCTCCGCAAAAAGTATGGTCCCATGGCATTTAAGCCAGAGAGGTTCTTGAAAAGTGGGGAAGTGGTTGATATAACAGGGAGTAGGGAGATCAAGATGATGCCTTTTGGTGGTGGAAGAAGAATCTGTCCTGAATTAGGGTTGGCCCTTCTCCATCTAGAGTATTTTGTGGCAAATCTGGTATGGAAGTTTGAATGGAAGGTTGTGGATGGAGATGAGGTTAGCTTGGAAATTATATGAAGATTAGCTTATGTATATAAAAGGTGCAAATTATAACAGTAACAGCAGTTTGGTTCAATGGTTAAAGCTTGGGGGTTTTATTTCTTTGGTCCCAAGTTCAAACTACCATAATGCCATCTTCATTTTCTTCTTTAAATTTCCTTTAACCAGGTGGTGACACGTGTCACCACTTGATTGGAGGGAAAATATAATAAACAAAATAAATTAAATTAATCCAATTGAGTGATGACATGTGTCATAATTTGATTGGTTGATTAATTTTTATTTAATTAAAATAAAATTAGGATCAAATTGATTTAATAAGTAAATAACATGGACTAAACATGTAATTTTAAAAATATCCTGTTAACTGCCACGTGGCACTTCTGTCACCCCTCCGTTAATTTTTTAACGGCGGTGGTCAAAATAGGTTGATTTAATAAGTTTGGTGGTGTGATTGACGTTTTTTTTAGTTCGGTGGTTCAAATAGGTATCCCCAATATCTTCAGTGGTCACTGTTGTAGTTTTCCCTTAAATTAATTAATAAAGATTAAAAATCTCAGACTAAACATATAATTATAATTTATTTAAAAATATTAATTAAATTATTTTTCATATATATAATTTTTGTTAATTTTTTTAAATAATTAGATCAAATACCAACAACTAAACCCTAAACTTGAAACTCAACCATAAACCAATATTAAAATTTAGGGTTTAGTATTTTTAGTTTAGAGTTTCTATTTTAGGTTTTGAGTTTAGGGTTTAGGGTTTTTATATTTTAAATTGACTAAGGTTGATATTTGATTTAATTATTTTTAAAAAAATTTAAAAATATTGTATATTTAGAAAATAATTTGATTAATATTTTATTTTAAATAATTCACCTTTAATTTTTTAAATAATTTATCAAACCCTAAATTTCTAATCATAAACTTTAAATTATATACCCTACAATCAAAACTCTTAACTTTTAAATTTTAAACCCATAAATTAATCAACTTGTAAAAACGTCTATTGATATTAATCCATATATTAATACTAGAATAAAAACGTCTTTTGATATGGTACTAATTCTACAAATAGGTAAGGACTTACTTGTCGTTTAAGGTAGAATGCATTTCAAATCATTTTGGTTTACATCATCTTCTTAAAAATTTATATTTATCTATAATTTAATTATATTCAATACTTAATTTTAATTAATATTCTAATTATATTTTATATTTTATAATTTTAATTTAATATTTTATTTTTAATTTGTGAAAACAAATTAAATATTTTAGTTGGGTTTAAGTTGAATTGTGAACAAAAAATTTCTGCCCTTATGTATGCCCACACTAAAAAACACTAAAAATTTAAATTCTAAACCTTAACTCTAAATTCCACATCCTAAAACCTAAACTTAAAAAAATACACCCCTCTTAATTCTCTAAACTCTAACTATAAATCTTAAATCCTAAACTATAAACCCACTTTTTTAGATGGGGCACTAAAAGAGGCATAATTAAGGGGCAGACGATTTCCATCTGTTGAATTGTATCCACTCAGATTAAACCTATGGGAAATGTTATTTAAAAAAAACAAATTCGAACAATTTTATTTACAAAATATACGTAAAATTTATAATTTTATAAGGATTTGTATCCAATACAAAGTGGTGGAAACAAAAAGTTTTCACAGATGCCTTAGTTTTAGGGGTTAAGGTTAGGATTTAGAGATTAGGAGTGTAGGTTTATGTGTTTAGAATTTAGGGGTTGTGATTAGAATTTAAAATTTGGGGTTAGAAGCTAGGGTTTAGAGGTTAGAGTTTAGAGGTTAGACTAATATGGTTAGTGATTTAGGTTTTAACCTATAAGGCCTAAATTCTAACTCCAAACCTTAAATTCCAACTACATCCCATCAATTGTAAACCACTAAATCTAAACTCATAAATTTTAAATCCTAAAATCTAACCCTAAACTCTAAAACTAAAGAAACATTATGTGACGAATAATTACCTATTTTATAAAAGTATATATTTTTTTAAGAAAATAAACTTATTGAATGGGGATAGATAACTCGGGCGAGGACTTTCCCTCCTCTTAAATTTTCAAGCCTCTCTCACTCAACTAAAGTCTAAATATAATAAAAAGCAAAAACCCCAGAATTGTAACCCACAATCACATACTATTCGCTAAACCTTTCATTTCCCCCTCTTTTTCCCGAAGTCCCTTATCCCGCCGCTCTTCCCACCAAACCCACCACCTTCTTCACGGTGGTTCTCTCTCCAGAATCTGGTTACCCACCATTTTCGACAATGGAAGCCGCTGCACCAACTGTTTGCTCCGACGCCATACCCACTACTTCTTCCGATGGTCCCGTCCTCAGCGTCATCAACAAGCGCATCCGTTCTCTACGCAAGAAATACAACCGCATCCTCCAGATGGAAGAATCCGTCTCCCAGGGAAAGCCCTTGAACAAAGAACAAGAAGAAGTCCTCCGTTCCAAACCCGCCGTCTCCGCCCTCATCGACGAACTCGAGAAGCTTCGTCAGCCTCTCTCTTCCGCCGTATCCGAAGAAATCTCACTCGCCCTACAGAGTGAAACCATTTCTCCCCAACAAACTACCTCACCGCCCCAACCGGAAACTACTCAAGTTCAAGAACAACACTCCGATGAGCCCCACCTCGCCGTTGAGGATCTACTCAAGCTGCTCTATTTCGGTTCGTTGTTCGATGTCAAGTCTCAGCACGATTTTACTTCCACCATGTTGACTAGAACTCACGAGAGAGGCTGTTGCTTGACTTACGATTACGTTACCGATGATGCTACTGATCTGCTTAGCGAGACAGATTTGGATTCGATTTCGATGCTGAGTGGACTGATGACTTCACGGCCTGCTGATTCCAGTTTGTCTCACGAGAACGCTTTGAACCGTTGCATCCACCATGCCAAGCTTTGGCTCTCCAACTCTGACCAGCTTGTTGACCCCACTGCCGCCGTTTCCTGTAACGATTCACTCTAATTGTCTATTTAATTACTTTTTTTTGGTTTCCTAACCTGTTAGATTCCTTTTTATTATTAACTTTTTGTTGCAGATGCTGGGTTGAGAGAGAGGCTTAAGAAGATTATGGATTTGGATTACTTTACAACTACGCCGGAGATGAAGGCTCCTGTTGAAGTGGCAGCTGCTGCTGGTGTTGGTGTTGGGACATATACCTCTTTCCAGGTGGATGATTCAGTCGGCCAGTACCAGCAGAAGGTACAACTTTGTTTTTAGTTTAGATAAGGAATTTACTGCATTTTCTTATATCATTTTTTTGCTTATCTAAACTAATCATTTCTGGGATTGGAAAAGGAAATTTCTATAGCTCATTCTAATTATGTGGGCAGCCCACTAAATCTTTTGCTTGTATCTGGTTGTATATAATTAAGTGATGGTTAACCAACATACTACAGTGGTTAACCATTCCTACTGCATTGAGTTATCATTGTAGTAGGAATGGTTAACCATGAACACCCCTAGTCATGGTTACTGCTTTTGCATGAGAGTTTAAGCAGATTCATCTATGAGTGTTGTGTTTGAGTAGTACTTATAGGACCTTGCTATTGCGGAATTTCTCATGGTATGTCATTGCAGCTGTTTGTTTTTTCTATCAGTTTTATCTGTCCCTGAATCTGTAGCTTGCAAATCCAAATTTGACAATGTAACTATGTTCAAAAGATTGTTTAAACACGAAAAGTACCGTGTGCTATAGCAGATACAAGATGGAACAGTGAATGATAATTTTTGCTAGCTTATGTACTGGTGAATATCATTGGTAATTTCGTGTTGTCTGAAACTGTAGATCACTTGTCTTTACAACTAGAAAGGAACTATTTGGTGATTGAAGTACAGGGTAAATATAAAAGCAAATATAATAGAACAACTAGATTGTAACTCTTGATCAAAAGTCTAATGTGGTGGGCAATTTGGTGCGTGCTAAGAATTGGATTATAGAAGGATTCCCCATTTATGGGGATGACTCAAGGTTGAATAATGGTCTGTATATTTTGGATTTTGAGTTCCTATTGTTGTAGTCAAATAAGAGAAAACATGTAAGGTTGTTCTAGACATTGTTTCTAGTTTCATTGGACCTCATACCTAAGATTGGGTATGTCGACAACCATTGACAATTTCTATTGCATCTGTCAAAATAGATTTTATTAGTTGAAAGAAGCAGCATGTATATATGTACAGACTTCTAGTATTCTACATTTTAGCTCCAAAGCTGACTATGAGCCACTCCTAAACATGAAAGTTTACACTCAATGGATAGGGTGACAAGAAGGTTGTTAATACTCATTGGGGATTATCAATGCTTATTAAATCTCTGGACTTTGAGTAGATGTTAATGCTTTAGTTTTCCGTTCAGTTTTCCACACCTGGTATGACCGATTTGGATGTTAACAGAGGTTGCCCCAATCTCCCGTGTGTATTAGCCTATTTGGCTAAATTGTGGTATATTTAAGGATTTATAGTAGCAATGACATATCATTGCTGCTGGTTTCTAGAATAAAGGTTCCAAGTTGAATGATTTTTGAACTTTTTTTAGGCAATCAATTTTTGTTACGTGGACTGGTATAAGTATCAAATACTGGAATGTATCCAAGTCTTTTGCTCTATTTTTTAGATCAGAGGAGTCAGTTAATGTGTTAAAAGAAAATAAGATAAAAAAATTTAATGAACAACACAAGTAAATTTTCTTTTATATTTTACCCTTCTCTATTCCGTTGTGTACTAGCTTTGTTGGACATTGTATTGATGCTTGTAGGTTACTGTGATGGTGAGTTAGGAATTAATTGGTAATTAGGAGTTCCATTTGAGTGCGTTGTTTTTTTTTTCTTTTTAATTCAGAAATCAGAACTTGATGTTTCTGGTAGGATACATGTTCTTTGTTCTGGCATTAATCTACACGTTTAAACTTCATTTGCAGCTATCTTTCCCCTGTTAGTTCTATGATTCCAATAGGTATTATGTTATTTCAAGTTATTTTCATATTTGATGTAGGAAGAAGACGCATCAAATGTTCAAGAATTTGAGACTAGTCAACTTAATGCTGCAGACGAACTTCACAAGGTGCCTTCAGTTAGCTGTAAATCTATATTTGTTCCTCGCAGATCTTATTTATTTGACTTAATGTTAGGAGGCTTGTGCTCTGCAGAAGGAACCAGAGATAGAAAATGGTACAGAGGATGTTACAGTTCAACAAGAAAATGGCAAACTACAGGAAGATGTGGAACATAATCAGAGAGATATTAAACCGAATGATCAACAGTATGTCCCTCGAAGATCGTACCAGAACCAAAGAGGTGGTCGGGGTAATGGGGGTGGCCGTAGGGGTTATTCCAATGGCCGTGGAGCACGAGGCAGTGGAAGGGGAGGTGGCACTTACCATCAAAATTGCCGTAGCCAGTATTATGATCAATCCGACAACTATTATCCTAGGAACTACTATAACAACAGGGGAAGAGGTGGCAGGGGCGGTGGCCATGGTTACAACAATCACAGGTCAGCAGTCCAGGGTGGTAGTTATGTCTCGGCTGATGTCGGTGTGGCCTCGTAATAGCTTTGCTCGGTATCTATAGGGCTCCATATTTCTAGGTGGGTGACGAAAATGTGCTCTCTTTTTTTTTTCTTGCTTTGCATGAAACATTGTTTGACTGTAGGTTGATCATTGATGTTGATATGGTACAAATCCAGGGCACCCCATTTAAACTTTTATTATGCAGTTTAGTACTATTGGAATCATTGATTAAAAGTTGTAGTGGTATTCCTTTTGGGTTTAACATTGCTGTTCTTGTGGCCATAAGAAATGGAAGTTACATCGATATTATGTTAAAGCATACTTAATTTAAACATAGAAACTAGAGCAGCCTCAAAGGGGAAGTCTCATGTTTTGATGCTAATGGAACTAAAACAACATGCATATCCATATTGTTGGGAGGAAGCTGCAAACGAAGAGGAAACAGCTTCCCGTTCAACGGGCTCCGACCACACACCACGGCATCCTCAAGCCCTGCCTCTTCTTTCAGTTTGTGTGTAAGTTCGTCTACAGCGCTACCCCTAAAACTGAAACAGTACCCTTTCAATGCCTTATCGTCAACCTCGCCGCTATCATCTGCTACAAGGTAGCTTATAGTCCTACCTTTGGATTTTGGTGGTGAATCCAAATAACAATCACTCGACTGCAAACACAACAAAAATGAGAGAAAAAACCCAACATAAGAATCAAATAAGCCAAATAAGAAGATTTCAAGAAACTATACCTCTTTGCTCAAAAAGTGTGCAGAATTGCTTGAAACTGAAGAAGGTGAAGTAGATTCAAAGCTCAATGAATCTACAAGAGGAATAGCCGGTGGAAATGAGGGCAAATGACCACTCCATGGAGTCTCAAATCGACTCTCCACAGTATCCACATCCCACAGAATCCAATCTTGAGTTCCATTTCTATGAGGAATGTCGTGCTTCACTGAGTTCCTCCATGGTGGTAACCCTCCATTTGCTCTCAAAAAGTTACCGCACTGAGTCTTGAGCTTTATCCGACACCCTTCTCTAATGGGTTCCCACTCGACTGTTGAGTCGGGCCTCCTAGTAGGTGTCTGGATCACTTTTCCACCTGTAATACCTAGTAAAAAGGGTTGGTTTGAGGCCGTAAGGTACTTGTTGTAGCAGCTTTTTAGTCGGATGGTATTGTGTGTTCCAGGCGCGAACTCAATGGTCCATTGGGCGTTTTTTGAGGATCCGTTTCGATCTTGAGAAACGGATTCTTCATCTTCCTTGGCAAACAGATACTTGCCATGGTAGCTACGGAGACGCAAGACTTTGACGTCAAGGAACAAATCCATTCCTGAACCATACTTGTTAGAGTTTACCTGCTGAAAGAAAATGTAGAACGAGTTAAGGGCAGCCCTGTTTTCTTGTCATCCAAGTTATTTAATTAAGGGGGAAAAAGTTCAACCGTATTACCAATTTGGTTGACAATTTCGGCGACCCTGTTGAAACCACCGTAAACCTTGGGGACTTCAACGATGACATGACTGAAACCGGTGATGGAGGGCTTGACAGTAAACTATCATCCCTCGAAACCTCCAAAACTTCATCGGACACCGACAACAAATACTCCCTAAACACTGAAGAAAAGCTTAAAGACTCGGAGTACTCTCCCACCTGCACCACCTCCACATCCCATAATACCCATTTCTTCGTAGCTCCACTTGGAGGTTCGTCGTGAGTAATGGAATTCCGCCATGGCGGCGTTCCCCCGTTTGCACGTAACAATCTCCCGCACCAGGTCTTCAGCTTGATTTTCAGCCCTTCTCTTATAGGCTTCCACTGGAGTTTCCAATCCGTCTTACCGGGTACCGTTTGCAGCACCATTTTACCTGCCGTGCCTAAAAGAAAGGGTATATCAGAGGCTGTGAGGTATTTTCCATGGCAGCTTTTGAGGCAGATAACGAATGGTTTATCTTGGACAGTCTCGACGAACCATCTAGCTGCTTTCCCCGAGCTGTTTCGGCTTTGACGAACAGTTTCTTGATCATCGTCGGCCACTAGGTATTTCTCAAGGTGGCTCCTTAGTTTCACGACCTTTGCCTTTGTAAAGAGCTCCATGTACAAACAAGACCAAGTTTCAGTGGTTATATATATATGTGTGTATATGCACATGTTGACCGTGAAAACACCAAGTGCATGCCGTGGGAGAATTAAGGGAAACGTAGTCAACGCCCACAAGCTCAAATGAGCATGAATGATGAGATATGGAAGGAGGCATAGGCACTTGACTTTTCGCAACATGTTTTTTGCAGCCAAGTTTTTTGTACTGTCTATATTAAGGATTCGTGGTTCTCCACACCAACAACGTCATTTTTAAAATTCAAATACGAATTCTCTCCTTGGGAGCAAAATATATTGTCATTTCATCCAACTTTTGTTGGTTTTGCAGCCAGGTTTTTAAATGTTAATAAAAAATACTTTCATTATTGTTAAAAATGCATATTTCACAACATGAATCTTGTTGTCACACACACGTTTGCAAGAATCTAATTTGCAGCAAGATACTTGTTGTCTGCAAGTGTTTTTTTTATTCTGTCCAAATTATGCCATGAAACAAGGTTTACAAATTAGAGTCTAAGCTTTCTCGAATCCTTCTTCTTCACAAATACAAACCATTTTGCATTTATACAACACCTTCTAAGGCATATAGAGTAGAAAGCAAACAATTTATGAGGAAAATTCCCCATGTGCGGAGTGAAGTTGCTTCGATTCTTTTCGGATGAGATGTTGGGTAGATGGTGATACCAACAGATGTCTAATTAAGTGACTAGAAACTAATAATTTTTTTTTAAAAATAGTTTAATGATATTTTTTGTCCTTAATCTTTTTAAATAAATCATTTTAGTCCTTAATTTTTTTTTTTGAAAATAGCTGGTTTGAATTATATAATTTATAAAAGGAAAATTCTACGACGTGCGACGAACACCGATGAACACCACTAATGATGAACACCGATGAACACCATTAAATTAATTAATAAAGATGTAAAATTTCAAGGACCCATCAAAGAATTAATAATTATTTTAAAATTCAATTAAATTATTTTTTATATATATTAAAATTTTAATTTTTTAATAAGGGTAAACTATATATTTAGTACCTCACGTATTTCCGTATTTCTATTGAACTCTCATTATTTAAATATTATTTCAATTTGATCTTATTCTTTATAAAAATAATTTAACCCTTAGCCCTCAACCTAAAACCCTAAACTATTAAACCTTAAATCCTTAAACTCTTAAACATATACCCTAAACCATATATCATTAAAAATAATTTCACCATCATCGATTCAATTCAATTCAATGAATTGTTGAATTCTCCTAAAAAATTCAATAATCAACAATTTGAAGAAAAAAAAGTGATGATCAAAGTCGGTACAAGTTCTTCATTATGTGATATCACAAAGATTAAAAAAAAACATGGACTTGAGCTCTTTAAATATGACTCACTGTAAACGTCGGTGATACAAGTGGTTCAAAGACTTTCAGCTTCTCGAAAATTCGATAAATGAATGCAAAAGCCAAAAACTGCAATAGTTTATATTCGACATTGCGCTTGATTAAAATTCAAACTGTCTGCAAAGAAACAAGAAAAATGAGGTGATAGAAAATATGATAGCGATTCTTAATTTTCAATCTCCATCTCTGTTATGTGGCAACGGAGATTATCGTGTGTTTATTTTGTTGAATTTGTTGGCCCACCACCATGCAAAGCATAAAACTGCTATCGCGGCCGCCATTAAAGTGGTTGTCGTTTCAAAAGTGATGTGGCCAAAAACTGTGATATTTTCGTATATGTTGAGCATCATCGTGTGTTCATTTACGATGATTGAATTCGAAAGTAGAAGTGTTGAACTTGTGTTGCTATTTGTACACCGAGGAGTAATTTATATACATATGTAGTTGATAATGACATTTATGCTTTTTCTAACATTCTCTTTGATATTTGTTGATTTTGTGAAAAATTTAAGTTTGATTTGAAGAATCCAATTTAATTATTACAGAAAATTATTTGCAAATTGCATGTGATCGTACCAAGTCTTTAACTTTTATGTTTTTATTGGCAGATAATGAGACAAAAGCCTGATTAATCACTAACTAAGATGAGATTTAATTTGACAAATATTTAAATTAATATGAACTAAAATTATTATTAGGCAAACAAAAAACTATAGACATGAGCCCTTACATGCCATTAATAACTCCAACCCTTAGGCAATGGTGCTGAGGTTTGGTAGCATGTTGATCCCGATAATTAAGGGAGTTGCTTGTATCGCTTGTTCCATGGTGTTTAGAGTCATAGTTAAGGTAGTTTAGGGTGAAGCAACTCGACTACTCCAAAGGCCAAATTGATGTAAAAATATCATAGGGACGGAATCGATAAATTAGGACTACTACAAGGACAAAAGTAGCCCTTAAGCGTATATTTTATGAATAGAAAATAGAAAGAAAGAAATTATGAGTGTAGAACGGGCACGCAAACCGCTGAACACCACTAACACAATAAATCGTTGAACACCGTCAATTTAATCATATTTCAAAATAAAGTTAGAAGAAATTATTCCATGAACCATTATCTCCGTCTCATCCATGATCCTACCCAATTAAATGAAATCACATCTTTATTTTCCACGCAATATTTTTTTATAAATTAAATTTTACAAATCATCATCTTCCTCATGCCTCATATATTTATTCTAATATGTTAATGAATATTTACATCCGAGTCCAAGTAATATAGGCAGTAGAAGATAGTGGCAATGACAATGGATTCTATATCAGTTCATGAGAATCAAAGAATCTGCTTTCTAGATCTTCAGAAAAGAAAGTGGAGATTTAAGGGAGAATTGAAAGAAACTTGAGTTCCCAAATTTATTTGAATACAAGTGGGATTTATCGTACAGAAACTTACTTGGTCCAACCTCTCACCATTTGATATATATATTATGTACAGAACTCTGCAAACTATCTAACTGAAAAACCCTGCTCATACCATTAATGGAAAGAAAAGGAATTCTAAAAACAAAATTAAACCGAAAAATAAAAATCAGTTTCTACTTAAGCTAAACACTCTGCCTTCAAACCATATGGGAGGACTCTTCCTTTGTTGTCCCCAATTAGCATGCTTTGAGAGTTGGTTATATAGAGGGGGATGGTGAATGAATATGGCCAAGCGGCTAACGAAGTAGGACAGGACTCGTATAGTAATTAACATCACCATTTAATTACCATTATTTTTAATGGTATATGGTTTAGGGTATAGGTTTAAGAGTTTAAGGGTTTAAGGTTTAATAGTTTAGGGTTTTAGGTTGAGGGTTAAGGGTTAAATTATTTTTTATAAAGAATAGGATCCAATTGAAATAATATTTAAATAATGAGGGTTCAATAGAAATACGAAAATAGGTGAGGTACTAAATATATAGTTTACCCTTATTAAAAAATAAAATTTTAATATATATAAAAAATAATTTAATTAATTTTTTTAAAATAATTATTAATTGTATGATGGGTCCTTGAAATTTTACATCTTTATTAATTAATTTAATGGTGTTCATCGGTGTTCATCATTAGTGGTGTTCATCGGTGTTCGTCGTACGTGGTAGACTCATCCTTTATAAAAAAAAGAATACAAAATCTTACTTATCACAAATACCAACATAGGGGACAAACCCCCTATCCAGCATGTAAGCAAATTAATCTAATACACCTTTCCCTTTAAAGAGCTAGACAATAGGTCTGTTAAAAAACCAGCAAAATCAAACTAAAAGGTCTCGAAATACATCTAACAAATGGTAATAGAATAATTTCCGAGAAAAATAAAAGGCTCAAAAACATTTAGACCTGTGTAGAGATTCGACCTTTGCCGCAACTGTTGTTTCCACAAGAGCTTCTTCTATCCAGTAACATGTCGCTTGAGCAGACCTGCACTCCCAAGCTAGAGAATGCGCAGCATTATTTTCCCCCCGACGCACGAAACAGAAAGAGACAGCACTGAAATTTTTGGCCATGTCCTTAATATCCGCAGTAATTAGAGCAATTATCAAACAATCATGACCAGCCGAGTTAAACTTTTTAATAATAGATAAAGAATTTCCCTCTATGATGACATTAAAAAACCCCGGGTCCTTGCATGTTAATGCTTCCACTACAAATGCATCAGAAACATTAGTGTGAGGGATTGCACAAAAAGCCATGACTAAGCCTTCATTATTTCGGCCTATAACTCCTGATGTCGCAAATAACGATTGTTGATTGAATGCATAATCAAAGTTAAACTTGTCGCAGATATCACAAATTGTGTCTTGCTCATTTACAAATGAGGAGAGTTCAAATATAATGCTTCTACGACCTTCATGGACCAATTTATTTCGAGAGAACCAGATAACCCAGTAAATCACCAACAAGAGCCTCTTGTTATTTTCTGATAGATTCATGAAGAAATTCGCAAGCTAATCTAGCCTGGATAAGAACCAGGTAGAAGATGAAATGCACTCAAAAGTTGTGTAACAAAACTACAATCCCGCATCATGTGTGCAACTGTTTCTCCTCAAAACGAGCAGATGTTGTTCACAGCTGCAGATTATTATAAGTTGACAAATGATCCTCCACATGTTGATTTTTACCTTAGAAGTCAGCTTGATACTCCATATTGCATTAAAAAATTTAGACAGAGGATTGGTACTTGTGGACAGATTAGTTTGCAACAACTTATATCCGCTCTTCACAGAATAGCACCCTGAACCCTCAAATCCCCATACTATCTCATTTGCTAAATCAACTCTGGCTAATGGGATAGCGCAAATTCGAGAGACTTGTTCCTCATCGAATAACCCCTGCAGTACCTCATATTTTCACACCTTGTTTGGTTGGTTAATAAGATCAGCTACCGTAGTGTGTCAAATATCAATAACATTTGTCCGAATTCTCCCATCACCACGACCTGGCAACCAAGGCTCGTTTCAAATATTGATGCTATGGCCCGAATTCACACGCCATCCATACCCCTTCTTGATTAAATCTCGGACATTCCATATGCTACGCCATATGTATAAAGGATTGGACCCCAATTCTGCATTCATAAAATCGTATCCCCTTTATCATGCTCCCTTTTATGCTCCACTTTAAAATAGTAGGTTTAGAGTTTAAGGTTAAGGGTTGTGATTAGGGTTTAGAGAATTAAAGGTAAGGTGTATTTTTTAGGGCGTAGGATTTAGGATGTGAAAATTAGGGTTAAGGTTTAGAATTTAATTTTTAAGTGATTTTAGTGTGGGGCATAGAAAGAGACATGATTAGGGGCAGCGAATTTTTACCCTATTTTAACCGGTAAATATCATGTAAAATAAACCGAGAAAAAGAAAGAAGTTTAGAGTTTGATTAGTCCATCAACAACATAGCCAAGGAAAAACACAGTCATTTAGATCTTAGCCACATTCTTCTTCTTCTTATTCATCAACCATGTTCTTCTCACCCACAAAGCTTCTCTAGTTCCCCATGTCCGCCCTTCACTTCCAAATTAAATATACAGTTGTGTAATCCAAAAATGGAGAATCTTGAGACCCAACTAGTTTATGCATATCATAATAATAGTAAAATTCTGTGGATTGGAATGCTATGTCCCAAGTATATTTTCTAAAGTTGAGCCAAATGGACCCAATACTTATGTAACAATTCAATTTGTTTACATTGATTGAAAAGGGTAAAACCGAATCAATTAACAAAGAAAGGATCATTAGTTTATATACAAAGAAGGTTGAGGTGATCGTTGATCACTTGACTAATAACCAACTACAAACTAACTCTAATCCAGCTAAGCTGGAGTTGTAACTAACTGGAAAATATTCGTAATATCCCCCTCAAGATAGAGATTGGTAAATGTCGATGAGACCCATCTTGTCAATGAAGAATTTGAAAGCAGGACCATGAAGAGCTTTGGTTAGGATATCCGCGAGCTGATTCGCAGAACTGACATAAAATAGCTTGAGAAAGCCTTCTCGAACTTTGTCACGGATGAAGTGACAATCAATTTCGATGTGTTTAGTACGTTCATAGAAGACTTGGTTGGAAGCTAAGTGAATGGTAGATTGATTATCACAGTAAAGTGATGCATTTGTGACTGAAACTTGAAAAGAAGAAAGGAGAGACGCAAGCCATACATGTTCACACGTTGCTGCAGCCATGGCACGGTATTCAGATTCACAAGAGGAACGACTCACTGTGGTCTGCTTCTTGGATTTCCAAGAGACAATGCTGTTACCAATGTACATGCAGTAACCAGAAATGAAACGCTTAGTATCAGGGCAGGAACTGTAGTCAGAATAAAAAAAATCATGCAACTGTGAATTTGATTTAGAAGAAAAAAATAATCCAAGAGCTGGTATTTTCTTGATGTAAGATAAAAAGTGGTAAACGGCCATAAGGTGAAGGTGTCGTGGTGAAGAGATGAACTGACTAAGTAGATGCACAACATATGTGATGTCCGGTCGTGTATGAGTGAGGTACAATAGTCATCCTACCAATCGTCGATATAACTGAGGGTCTGGTAAATGTTCACCATCTTGAAGACTCAATTTGTGGGAGGCACTAATTGGAGTATCAACAGGTTTCGAAGCCAGTGTGCCAGCGTCTTCTAATAGACTTGCGTTGTGAAAGTGAGATCCCAAAGGAATTTCGAGCAATTTCAAAACCCAAGAAGTATCTTAATGTTCTAGATCTTTGAGCTTAAAATTCTGATGAAGAAACGATCGAACCTTTGAAAGATGCTCCATATTACTACCAACCAGTATTATGTCATCGACATAAACGAGCAAGACCACCATGTTATCACCTGAGCCATGAACAAAAAGGGAATAATCCACAGGAGATTGTTGAAAACCAAAAGTGAGGACAACTTGAGAGAATGCATTAAACCACTGTCTTGAAGCTTGTTTGAGCCCGTAAATCGATTTTTGTAACTTGCAGACCAAGTTAGAATTAGAAGACTCAGGAAGATATCCTTGTGGCAACTTCATGTATACTTCTTCATCGAGGTAGCCATTCAAAAATGCATTGTTAACATCTAGTTGTAACAAATTCCAATTCTTAGAAGCAGCAAGGGCAAAAAGAACTTTGAACGAAGTCATCTTTGCTGCTGGTGAAAAGGTGTTCATATAATCAATTCCTTCCACCTGGGTGAAACCCTTAGCAACTAGCCGTGCTTTGAACCTATCAAGGGAGCCATCTGCCTTATATTTCACTCGATAAACCCATTTTGAGTCAATGGCTTTCTTGCCTTCTGGAAGAGGAACGATAGTCCAGGTTTTAAGGGCTTCCATTGCTTTTAACTCTTCATCCATGGCAGCTTGCCAAGCAGAAATTTTGACAGCCTGATGATAAAAGGTAGGCTCATATATGGAAGAAACATTGGCAACAAAGTGTTCATATGATGAAGAAAGCTTCGAGGTAGACAAGGAATCTTCAATTGGATAAAGAACAGTAGGACTGATTTCTGCTGAAATGTTGTTGCAATGATATATTGCCAAGTAAGAGGGTTTATGAATCTGTCTGGCTGAGCGCCGAACAACTGGTGGGACAACTTTAGTAGGTGCATTTTGAATATCAGGTGCAGCTGTAGGCAAGTTCTCATCAGGTGCAATTGGAAGATGAACTTCAGCTGAGATATTATCAATGGATTCAACTGAAGAATTCTCAGCTGAAAAATTCCTCGATGGAACATTTCCTGATGCAACAACATCCCTTGGGGCAACAACAACATTCCTTGGTGCAACATTACTTGGTTCAACATTCGTTTCAGCTGAGAAAGATATGTCATTATGAGAAATCTATGGTAAGGAGATAGAAGGAAAGGGGTCAATAATAGCATGCTCAGGAGAGATTGTGTGAAAAGGAAAAATGTCTTCATGAAAAACAACATCAAGTGAGACAACGATAGATTGGGTTTGTAAAACATAGATTTTATAGCCTTTAACCCCAAGAGAATAACCAATGAAAATTCCTGGTATGGCTCTCTCTGAAAACTTGTCCATGTGACCTAGAAGAGTAGAAACAAAAGCTAAGCAACCAAAAGTTTTGAACATTGAATAACCAGGACACTTAGAATGCAACAATTCAAAAGGAGATTTGTTATCTAAAAGGGGAGAAAGAATCATGTTAATAATGTAGGTTGCTGTTAACAAGCAATCACCCCAGAACCGAGCTGGAACCCTTGATTGAAAATACAAAGCTCGAGCCACAGCTAAGAGATATTGATGCTTTCGTTCAACAATTGCATTCTGCTCAGGTGTCTCGACACAAGAAAACTGATGTAAGATCCCCAACTGAGAGAACAACACTGTAAACTTGAGCTCAGGAGCATTGTCAGATCGAAACACCTTTAAATAAAAACCAAACTGTCCTTTAGCCATATATATGAACTGAGGTATAATTTGAGTAACATCGAACTTATGTTGAAGTGAAAAAGTCCATGTAGACCTTGTGTAATCGTCAACTAGGGTTAAGAAGAATTGTTGAGAATTATAAGTTGGTATTTTAAACGGTCCCCATATATCACAGTGAATTAACTTAAAAGGAAAAGAAGCACAAGTATAAGAAATATTAAAAGGAATACACTTCTGTTTAGCAAGGGGATAGATAGAGCAAGGTACATCCTTATAAGTAACAAAACTGGGCAAAGAATTTCTTAAAATGTCTAAAACATTTGAACTTGGATGGCCAAGACGATTGTGCCAAGAAAATGAAACTTTATTAATCTGATTCAAACAAGATTCAGATTTATTTACAACACAATTTTTATATTCAACAGATGTGGGAATAGCAATCTTGTTTTCAGAAGACAACAAATACAAGCCACGATGCATCTCACCCTTCCCAATCACCTGGTAAGGATCATGTATCAAACATTTATCATGTTGAAAAAGAACCATTAAATCAGAATTATGCTTGAGTAAACAACTAATGGACAAAAGATTGAAGTTGAACTCAGGAACGTATAAAACATCATGTAAAATAAGTTTTGAAGAAATTTTAACCGTGCCAGAAAAATGCACAGGAACAACTGACTTATTTGGAAGAATAATTGTTCCATTCTCGATAGGAATCAAGCATTCAAAGAAAACTTTGGAGACATGTTTGGAAGCTCCAGAGTCTAAGAATCCAAGAATTTTGAGAATGGAAAGAACTAAAAAAATTAATGAACGAAAAGACCTTGCCTTGCATGGCCATATTTACAGAAGTAGTAGCAGCTGAAGGATCTGTAGAGGCAACTGCATGGAGTTGACTGGTGAGCATAACAATAAGTTGCTTGCATTGTTGAGTGGATAAAGAATCTGAGGCAGAATTCTCTTGAAGTTGTTCTGAAGAAAAATTATGAGAAGCAACATTAATGTGAGAAGCATTAGTATGTCTTCCTCTTGAATGATATCCAGGAGGAAATTCATGTAATTTGTAGCACTTATCCTTGATGTGTCCCATTAAACCGCAATGACTGCATTGAGGACGAGATTTTTTGTGAACAACATTGGATTTGATAGCAAAGGATGCATCAGTTACTGGATTATCAAGTTGATGAATCGTTGACTTTCTTCTTGTGAAACCAACAAGAACACTTTGGTGATATTAGGTAGAGGATCCATTAAAAGGATTTGTCCTCGTACATGAGAAAAAGAATCATTCAGCCTCATCAAGAACTGCATTGTTTGCTTTTTCTGTTGCTCTTCAAGCATTTTTCGAACACCATCGCACATGCAGGCTGAACAAGAACAAAAAGGCTTGAGAGACACCAATTCATCCCAAATGATCTTGAGATTGGTGTAATATGTAGAAACAGAATTAGAGCCTTGAACAAGGTCACTCAGTTTCTTACGTAAAGAAAAGATTCTTGGACCATTATTCTGCTGAAAACGATCTTGTAAATCCTTCCAAACAGAAGCTGTAGTAGAATGATACAAAAGGCTTGCAGCAATCTCCTTGGAAACAGAATTGAGTAACCAAGAATTAACCAAATCATTTACTCTGGTCCAAGCGTTGTAACGATCAGCAGGGATTCGTGCTGGAGCAGGGATGGAACCATCCACAAAATCAAATTTTTTCTTGGCAGACAGGGCCATCATCATCATCATCGCGCGGCACCAGCTATGATAGTTATCGCTGCAGAGAGGTTGAGTAACAAGAATCATGCCAGGATTATCAGACTGGTGCAAGTAATATGGATTTGCACCATCGTTAAAAACATCATTGAGATTAACTTCTCCCATGATCAAAGAAAAAACAAGAAAACAAAAGAAGATGATAGATGCAGAAGCAAGAAAATTTTCACAACTGATACCATGTAACAACTCAGTTTGTTTACATTGATTTAAAATGGTAAAACCGAATCAATTAACAAAGAAAGGATCATTGGTTATATACAAAGAAGGTTGAGGTGATCGTTGATCACTTGACTAATAACTAACTATAAGCTAACCCTAATCCAGCTAAGCTGAAGTTGTAACTAACTGGAAAATATCCGTAATAGCTTCAATCAATATTAGTTTTTTATCAAATATGAAAGATCTTCAAAAAAATTTCATGGTTATAAAAGTCGAGAACAAACATCCCAAACATCACAAGCCAGGATACCCGATAAGTTCCGAACATAGAGTCAAAAATAGAAGTTGTCATACGATTGAGCAGATGGAAGAAAAACATGCGGTAATGTCCATCAAGAGCGAAAGAAAAAAGTTGAACTTCAACACTCACAAAAGGCATACGACCAACTTGGCGTTAGGTACTGATGACACCGAAGTAGAATACAAGTGTCGGACTGACCAGGACGATAGAGGAAGCACCATTCGAATAAAAAGACCTCTTAAAGAAAAACTTGACAAAACAACGAGATCTAAAGGACACATGCACAATCAAAAAACACCGAAAAGAGGAGTTGGTAAAGCCACCACCGACATCCATCAAACATACAAAAAGTAAACGATAGAAAAAAGAGCCAACAAAACTAAAGACACAAACGAAAAGGACCGGCAAAAATCAAGTCTATCCACCCAACCTTCCTCGTTCTGAGTCGATAAAGAGAACCGATGACACCGAAGTAGAATACAAGTGTCGGGCTGACCAGGACGATAGAGGAAGCACCATTCGAATGAAAAAACCTCCTAAAGAAAAACTCGACAAAACAACGAGATCTAAAGGTCACATGCACAGTCAGAAAACACCGAAAGGAGGAGTTGGTAAAGCCACCACCGACATCCATCAAACATACAAAAAGGAAACGACAGAGAAAAGAGCCAACAAAACTAAAGACACAAACGAAAAGTACCGGCGAAAATCGAGTCTATCCACTCAATCTTTCTCGTTCTGAGTCAATAAAGAGGACCGGTCATCTCCTCCCAAATATATTTGATTGACCGATTCAAATAGAGTACTACAAATTTTTATTATGGAACAACCCTTACAATTTAATTTTTTTTATTTATATGAGTATTACTCCATACACATGCACTAGAAATAAAAAAAATTTCACAAGTGCCTTAATTTTAAGATTTATGATTAAAATTTTAAAGTTTAGATTTTAATGTTTATAGTTAAAATTTAAGGTTTATTGGTTAAAACCTAAATTCCTAATTATATTACCCTAAATTTTAAATTATAACCACAACTACTAAATTTGATATCATAAACCCTAAATTCTCACAACACTTAAAATTTAATCCCTAAACCTAAGCTCATAACTTCTAAACCTTAAATTTTAACCCTAAAGTCTAAAACTAAAGCGCTTCGGGAAACAAAAACTTTTTGTTTCCACTGTATGTGTATTGAATATAAATCCTTATAGTATCAATATTCGAAACATTTATCTTATTTAAAAGAAATAACAATTATAAATTAACATTTGTATATGTTAAAATTCAAATATTATCTAAATTCATAATGTAAAAATCCAAAAAAAAACATGATATATAAATTTGCATCGATCTATGTCCGATCACAGTTGCCTGTTGGCCGAGGAGTGTGTAGGGTATGAGTATTTGTAAACAATGTAGGCTCCTTGGGAAGTTGGTCAAATGACTAAAAAGTCTTGGCATCCCCCCACCAAAACCGACATTGTTGTCGAAAACATGGACAGTTCAGAGCAGATTCAACCTAGAAACCCTAAATTTCTGTGGTGGTGTGATGGTGAACGGTGATTCAACCTCTTATTGAAACTAAAGTTGTATTATATATGCGGCTACCGGTGCACATACAGGCTTAGTTGAAATATGCAGTCTCCAACACTCTGGCCTTCTCACCAACAGTTGCGGCTTCAGGCTTGCCACTCAGCTTATAACCTTTCTCCTGAACATTAACATGCAAAATGTCATGTGAACGTACTTGTGTCCGACACTCAACACCCGAGTCCGAGTAACATAAGTGCAAACCAAACGGATAGTGTATGTCGAGATAGAGTTGTATATGTGTGCACTTACCAGCAGACGCCATAGGAAAGGAGCTCCCTCCCTCTTCTGGATCTGTTTCTCAATTGATTCAATTGCTACAATTCAAATAGTAAGTTAAAAACCAATCACCATAGATAAAATTAGTATAGCATTTAACAAGATTAGGTGTCCTACCTTTGGTAGCTTGTCCATTATTCAGCAACATAACGTACCAGATTTCATTAAATACATCAACCTGTTCATCAGATGCTCCAATAATCTGACATTCCGAAACAAAAACGAATCAATAATATTTACCAAAGATTTGACAGTGCAATCAAATTACCTACAAACAAAATGATAGTTAATAATAGTAGTACCTTATAAGTATAAGCATCGAAATCAGGACCGAGTATTTCTAGTGCTTGTTTTTCGTCACCTCGTCCAAACTCATATACAGCTTCTGCAAGCTGTAATAATTATCATTTACAGTAAAGATATAATAAATTCATTATATGGATAAAAGAAAATTAATTATAAACGCCAAAGGAAGAAAAAATTAGAACAAACCTGCATTGCTCTTTGCATTGTTTGTTGCTTCTTCTTGCTCATCTTGGAAAGTCTACGAAAAAGAAAGACAATGGCGATGAAGTAACCACATTTCAAAATGCAAAAAAGAAAGAGAAATATCTTTCGAACCTGAACTTCAAGCCGTTTAGTAAATCTTCTGCTTTGGAAAGTTCCTTGGTAAACGCTAAGGCCCATAATATCAACAAATCAAGGTGCCACTCTAGAAACCAGTTTGCCTGAATAATGCAGGGAATACAAACATCGTCAAACAATAAAGTCATGCACACAACACTATCGGGTTGAAAGGAAAGACCATAACTTCTGGTCCTTTTTTATTTAAAAAATGGAATAAACATGTGAGGAAGCTTACACCGGAAGTACCATTCTAGTTACGGTCTTATTAATGTCTCCTAATAGTTGCATAAATGTGTTACTATAAAATAAATCATCATACTTTGGAAATAATTCTCCAACTCATTCTAAATGTTTTTGAATTTTTTTTTCCAGCATAAATCCTTGTCAAAGAAATAGAAGCTGAATTAATCCATGCTAGTAATACACAAGGTCAAAACTCAAATGCCATTTCAGATTCATTCAAGGGGCAGCCCAAAACACAGGTAATGGAAATTTAGCACTGCATGCAACTTATTCCCAATTCCCAACATGCATGTGTGTATGTGTGTAGTTCAATAGAATTGCCAACAATTCTTTTTTGATGTCATAGAGAAGGCATATATACAAGTAGAGGCGCTTTTCAGAAAGCTGATAGTTTTCAAGTATATTAGTGGGCATTAAAACCTTGTAATTTCAATTCTAAACAGATATAAGTCATTAAAAAAGTAAATTATATGAATAAAACTAGTACATGAGGGTCAACTCACTTGATCTGTAAGAGATGCTGCCAAAGTTTTCAAGCGATCTTCAAAGACATCTAGTTTTCCCCGTATATAAACCCGCAACAACAGACCCAAAGCATTTAGGTACACCTAAACGTGCCAACAAGTCAAAACTTGTAATTTCAAATTGTGGATGATGTTGAAAAGACGGTAAAAAGAAGAAAATACCTCCACAGGAACTGCATCAGTTCTTTCCAACTCCTTCCATATACGATCGTCGTAAATTTCTCTGACCTTTGTAATTGGAGAATGGCCTTCCAAATAACAAAGAGCCACATGCCACCAATTGTGGGTTAACCTATATATTTCTCAAACTTTAATATTGAAAGAAGAAAAGAAACACAAGTAAAACTACTTTAATGGCCTACAAGACATACATGAACGAGGAACAAGCACTCCATGACTTTGAGCATTCTTCCATGAACAGCACTGCTTCTTTGTACCGACACTCATACTGAAGAACATGGCACAGCTGCATGACAAAACAAAAACTATGATAATTTCTCAAAGAAATAAATATTTCTAGCAATAGTGCATATATACATGATAATTATAAATATTGCAATCATTCAGTTTCGTTGTAAACAGAAATTGAATGTATTGATGACCAATCTTTTCCCAGTTTGTTGTACACCGGACAGCCTTTATTGTATATTTAACAATGAACCACTTGACCATCCAATTACAAATGCATATGGTAAAATATAAGTTCATCAGCAAATAAATTATTTATAATTTGAAACAATAACCTCAAATACATTAAGAAATTAAACATATAGTCTTCAAAGCATATCACAAAAACTAGAACTCACAGCATGTTGCGACCAAAAGTCTTGCTTATTTATTTCAAATCCCTTTTTTGCAGCGTCCTCTGCATCTTTCATTCGTCCAAGCTCTAACAGCGGAAATGCAAGCATGCCATATAGGTAATTTTCTTTTTGATTTTGAGGTAGAACCTATTGAACATACAAACCATTACAGGAAGACGGTAAAGGGAAATTAAAAGTTCTCATAGGAAAACTGAAAGTTGTTCAGATAACAAGCAATGCAACAAAATATGGCAAAGAAAAAGTACTGCTAGATGTAAGACGTATTAATCCACCAGTGCAACAGACAATTGCAGGAAAATTGATTAGTCAAAGCTACCCATTTCTCCACCCCTTTTAAAATCAGGAAAATAATTCTTCACCAGATAGGTATAGGAAGTCACCTGTTGTACAAGATCTAAAGACAAATCAGGTCGTCCCATATAGAAGCACAATATTTGTGCCCTCTTCAATGAAACAAGATCTCTAGGAAAATCTCTCAAGAGCTGCAACAAATGTATAGGTATCAAATACAACAGAAAAAAAATCAAGCCTATTGAGGGAATCAACAATTTGAGATTGAAGCTTTGTATAAACGTGGTAATCATGAAGCATGTCAAGACTCTCATTGCATAAACTGCCAAGTTTATCAACATGCAAACCATGGGACATTAGTGATCTGGACTTATTCTATCAGCACAAGTTCGAAATGTTCAAAATTATTAACTTATGTGACATGCTACCCTTCTTGTCATTTCCCATTATCTCTTACTGTTTAAGGCTAAAACACTAATAACTGAGGAGGGTTCATCTCGATGGGATGAGGAAATGTTGCAAACCAGTAAAACAAAATGTCATGAATAGACGGTGGAGACGAGTGCGATGATGATGTTGAAGGCAATAAGTGGCCAAGAATAGTGAATGTTAGGATGATTGTAGTAATCGCAGAGAAATAATTGTAGACAGAACTAGAGTGCTCAACTTTTTCAAACTGCCAAACAATCTCAATATAGTGCAAGATTAATTTACATAAATTTCTAAGCTAATATACAGGATTGAAATGCTTAAAAGACAGATACTCTACCTTAGAGAGTAACTCCACAGCAACAGCATCATCTCTATCATGAGAAATCAAATAATTGACAGCTTCAAAAACGGCTTTCTCGTAAGAAGTGGCTTGCTCCTGCAGTAAACAACAAAATTACAAAGAATCCCAGTATTCTTGTGCTTTCAAAAGGAAAACCATATATGAGATAAGATTACAATTCTAGACTTGGCAGCTTCTATGAGTGGTGGAGCCTTTGAAGGGTCAGAGGAATGGAGAAAATGGGCAGCCAAAATGTTGGCCAAAACACAGTCTGTGTCATGAACAAGCGCTTGTAAGATCAGTTTCCGATTTCTCCCATAAGCAAGCACCTGCGACAGTAAACAGTTGCAAAGTAGAACCAAGAAGCTTACCGATTCAAATGAATAAAAGAGAGGGAGAAGAGTGAATACCTGGTGATAGTAATCGTTGATAGCGGATATGCAGGAATCGGAAGAGGTTTTAACTTCGTAACCCCATTTGTCCAATTTCGTTCCTTCCATTTTTCAGAGAGAAAACCAAGCACAAGGGAGAAGACAAGTTCGCAGTGTGATCGGGCTCGGAAATGTGTCGGGAAATCCTAAATTACAGCTGACAAGGATATCTGGATAGCTACAAAGTTGGTTTTTTTTTTTTTTTGAACCGCTTTATTTAAATCTATACTACTTTAATTGGAGTACTGCTTTGGTGGGCAAAACTCCATTCGACTATTTTTTTAATAATTTAAGTTGATTTGATTTGAAAATTTTTAATTTATAATTTTATAAATTAAATTTGAGTTAAATTTTTTAATTAAATTTGTAAAATTAAAATTAAAATAATTCAAAAAAAAGTTAATATTAACAAATCAGTTTTTAAGTTCGAGTCGAATCTCTCAATTATGCCTTATATATATATAGGGTTAGGATCAACTTACACTGTGTAAAACTATTTAAGTTTTACACCTTTTTTGGATCATTGGATGGGGGAAATGGATGGTTGAGATGTGTTTTTAATTTCCAAGTGATAATCTTCACATATTTTACTGTTAATCTCATCCATCCGTTTCACTCATCCAACGATCCAAAAAAAGTGTAAAACTTGGAGAGTTTTACACAGTGTAATTTGATCCTATCCCATATATATATTGTATATGATCATAGAAAATTGTTTAAGTTGAAACTAATTAGTACCATAATATTATAAATGTTTATAATTAAATCTGAACAGAAACTCGAACAACTAGACTTGAAAAATTTTCAAATAAAATTTAAGTTGCAATATAGGGCTTTTCAACTCGACTCGACTCGATCGAATGCCCACCACTAGCTCAATCAACATTATCATTGGTATAATATATAGAAGGACACAGAATTGAACATGCTTAAGCGTTGAGTATTCTTCGATTTATGCGTAGGTAGGGTTATGAATAATATATACATTGTACTAATTTAATTAGAGTTCTATTTTTTTATAAACATCTATAATTATTGAAATCTATATAAAAATGGTATTGAAATCTATATAAAATTATACTAATTTAATTAGGGATGAGTCTGTCACATTCGACGAGCACCATTAACGATGAGCGGCAATGAGCATCATTAATTCAATTTATAAAAATAAAAAATAAAAAAAAACTCACCATATAATTATAAATTATTTAAAAAAATCAAAAGCTAAATTAATTAAAACATATTATTTTATTTTTAATTTTCTTTTAAACATATATTAAAATACATATCTACCCTGTTGCGTGTAAAAGAGTCCTCTCGCAAATAGTGCAAGTGTACACGACGCAAGTAGTAAAGTGATACTTGGAGTATCGGATATCGTCTCCACAGGGACTGGAAATAACTTTAACCTAGAATTGCTGCACAAGAGAGAGAGAAAGTTCAATTGGATTGTAAGTTCAATTGGATTGTAGAGTAATCGTGAATAACAACTAAAATAAAAGAGTAAAGGATCAGGTTTAAGAAATAGGCCGGTATTGATTTGCTCAGTAGTGCATGTATTGCACTGTAAGAGAACTTATGTTCTGTCGTCGTCCCTGTCGCGGCAGCACCTGTCGCGACAGAAGTCTGTTGATGTCGCGGCAGCGATCACACAACTATGTACTTCAAGCTTGGCAAGAATCCCTACTATGACTTGTCTTATCCCTAGGCCCAAGTGTTGTTGATGGACACTTTTTGGATGATACCTCCCGGCGTGAATCGAAGGGTGAACATCAATGTTGTTGAATTCTTCCTTAGCCACTTAATCTCGTACTTATCCCTAAGCCGAGATGGTTTAACCATAAACTGGAAAACGCGTATTTATTTCGTTCGTATGCTTGACTCTCCCGATATCAAACAAATGGATAACCTCACAATGTTCTCCCGATACTCTTGCGAGATATGAAAACCTGAATAAATAAACTTGAAGTTTTTTATTGCTTGAACAGAAAATTCTTAAAACAATACAATCCTTGCAACTACTTTACAGAATCAACCTTAGCCCTAGGGGGAATTTAGAACATGATGAAGAGGGGAAAACGAAAAGAGTTTTGGGGAAGATGGCTAGGAATGAGATCTCCTTCCCTAGGTCGAATTACATGCCTTTATATAGGCCTTGGGACCAAGTTTTCTAATATGGCAAGAATACAAGTTTAAACTAAGGTACAACTCTATTAAAGATTAAATCTTCTTAGTAGATGCCTTTAATTCGTCCTCTTTTCTTGCTTTGGGTTTCTTCCTTGGACTTTGGGCTTGACCTTCATTCTGCCTCAGGCTCAGAAAAATATAAGAGTGGTCCACGACAGACCGGCTTGAAATCTTCTATCTGTCGAGCTCCACTTCACTTTTCCACTTCACCCTTCTGTCGTCATGGCTGCCACGGCAGTAGCCACGATAGCGTTTGCTCCTCGACTTCAGTCTTGTGATCTAGCTCTGCTCCTTTGCTGCCTTGAGTCTGCCGTAGCAGATACCTACAAAAGTAACCAAAATCAGTAGCAACTGTGCCATTTTATCTAGTTGTGATGTATATGCAGAAATCTATCCTAAATGCAATGAAATATGCTTGAATGCAGCAGAAATATGGGTAAATGAGGCGTAAAATATAGAACTTTTATACACCGATCAAGATTTCTACCCAAAGCCTTGATCAAACCCTCTTTACAAAGAAAAAAGATAAGCAAACTTAAATCCCTCTAATAGGTGATTGTTTGCACAAATGAGCTCTCACCCAAAACCTAAAACACTTGAGAAAATTTGACAATTTTGGCTCACTAGTGTTTGTCTATACAAAGAAATGACAATTTAAGTACAAAGACAATTCTTGATCATTTGTTGATTGACAATTGATGCATTAACCATATCTTGATGCTTGGAGGTCCCTTTTATACTCCTCTTTGAGTTTGTAGCCGTTACTAGCCGTTGGGGATGATTTGGAGCCGTTGACGACTTTATTTCTCTTCATTAATACTGTTCGGCAGCTTTCCGTATCGATACGCTTGGACTCGTATCGGTACGGCCTTCATCAGAAACTAGCCGTTGGGCTCTTGCCAGCCTAGGCGTACCGATACGCTTGAGGGCGTATCGGTACGATATGACGTTTAAAAGACCGTTGGAAAATATGACCGTTGGGGTTGTTAAAATAGGATCGGTACGCTGACTAGGCGTGTCGATACGATCCCTCACCGTATCGAAACAGGCTTGGCCGTTTCGATACGGGTTTTGGCAATGACCAAACTAGGCAAAAAAGGTATCGATACGGGTTGAACCGTATCGGTACGGGCAGCTTGAAAAGTCAAGTTTGGTTGTTTTAAAGCATGAAAAATCTTGCCAAAAACCTTTTAAAATACCTCAAACTCATATTCAAGATGTTTGGACTTAAAACCAAGTTTTAAATTCTTTTCAAATTAGTCCAAAACATTTTTCAATTATTATATCAAAACACTAGTTCTACATACTTGTTATTAAGGGCCTACTTTTAAAATTTATTTTTTTAATATTTATTATTAAGGGCCTAATTTTTTGGTTTGCCCTTGGGCCACTAAAATCTCATAAACAACTCTCAATGTGACATGTGTTAAGATCATGTTCGTTGGATTAAATTTATTAAATTAAATTAAAATTATGAGCAAATTAATAGTATATGTAAGTAATAAGGAATAAATATGTAATTATACAAATTTATTTTACTGTCACGTCAGCACATCTATTAACTTTTAGCAATCAATAACTTTATTGATATCATCAAAATAATTAAGTGGTATAATTGACAAAATTAAAAATATCGATGGTCAAAATAAGACTTATCTCACTGTTTAGTGGTTATGGATGTAGCTTACCCTAAATAAAATTCAAAATTTTGCGAACCTCCCTATTTTCCTTTGTTAATCATAACATTCTATTTTTTCATTTGAAATATGAAGATCAATTAAGGACCCATGATGATTATGAATATTTATCTTTTCTATGTTTTATATGCAGGAACAGATTTAAAAATTTAAACTTGATGGTTCATTCACCAATAATAAATACAATTACACAAAAGCTAAGTGTAAATTGAATAAGTCAACAGAAGTTACTTAAGATGTTCATAATTAACGGGACAAAGGACTCTTCATTAATCACACCTTATTTTATATGTAAGAGATCCACTCTAATATAACTACCATAACTCTCTTTAATAAGACATCTGTACAAAAGAATTTACATTGGTCTATATAAATTTTCTCCTTCATCGAATCATTCTAAAACTCCATTTTAAAATTAATGCTCTTAACACAAGACATTTTATATTACTTATAAGTAACTTTTAACACTTTCATATGCCACTGACCTCTGTCACCAAATCTTATTATTATTATTATTATTATTATTATTATTATTATTATTATTATTATTATTATTATTATTATTAACGAGTGAAAATTCTCAATTTTATCTTTTGTATAACAATCATTCTTTGTAAATAAATTAGTGATAAAACCTTTGAATTTTATTGGTTAAAAAGGTTATTCACTATTTTTACAAGTGCAATATAAGAGACGATAATAAGATATCAAATTCATTTAAAATTTGTCATGTATTCTATCTATCCATCTTCAAAAAATGTGTTAGATTAATTTGATTTTTTGACACCAAATGACGAAATTGAAACTTTATTTATTAAAATATTCAACCCGAAAGTTAAAAAAATATAAAAGACTACGTGTCAAATGATAAAAAGTAAAACAGACACAAAAAGGTTGAAGCGCCTATGAGTAAGCATATGGTGCGAGAGAAAGTAAATAAAAAGAAAAATTATTCCATGAACCTTCTAACCACGTTAATCATAGTTCAACCACTAAAATTTACCCACATCATCATTTTCCACTATATTGTTAGCTCACCCAAATTGAAAATTTCAAATAATTATTTTCTTCAAATGATGTGAAAAAATATAAGTGTAAATTCACCCGTAAAATAATGGCATAGAAAAGAAAATGTAGATGCTTTTAATAGTTGAGATTAGTATGATATGGTGAGGATGATTGATGAAATAATTTTTTTAATGAAGAAGCGTGGCATATTTAAATGGCATAAAATGTATAATAGTTTTGAATTTTGAAATTTTACATTTTATATTTTTTTTGGGTAGGTATTATACTCCATTATTTATATGTGTAAATCTTATCAAGAATAATTTAAAGAATAACCTATGAAGAGCGGACTTTAAATAGTCTTCAAGCACGTGTGGTAGCTACCGTTGTTAGTAGGCATGTTTGTTGGGTACCCGGTTTATTTGGGTATCTCATTCTTCGACTCGTTTTTCGGCCCATTAAATTTGGGTATTCGGTTCTCAAGTATCGGGTACCCGCTTATTTTTTTAAAACTATTTAATTTTATAAAAAAAATGTACACATCTAATATAAATTCGAATAATATAATCTTACCATAGAGTTTAAAATCCGAATTATCAAACCCAAACAACATTAAAATTCATAATCCTAAAAAGAAAGCTTAAACAAGTTTTCAAACACACAATTTTAACTTAGACGATTAAAGTTTAAACACAAACAATATGATATCAAAGCTTCCACCCCACTTCTTAGCTCCTAAAACATCATAGTATCAACATTCGAAATGTTTTTCAAGCTCCTATAAAATAGCACAAAGGAATGAATTTTCACATAAAGCACGTAAAAGAAAAATAATATACATTCAAATAGTTGAGATCGAAATCTAACAAGTAACAAGTAGTAACATCATATTAAAAAATGATACAAATACACAAATGCAACAAAAATGATACAAGTAGCAAGGTAAGTAACTCCGTTCTTTTTTTAATTTTAATTAAAATATATATTTAATTAATTAAAATATAATATAATATATATACTATCGGGTCGCCGGGTACCCGCCGGGTACTATATTTCGGCCTAAGCCTGACCCGAGTACCCGGGATAGTTACCGGGCTGAGTACCCGACCCGAGAAAAAAATAATCCTAAAATTACCCGCCCATTTAGCATCGGGTCATCGGGTGGTTGGGTCGGGTCAACCGGGTCGAGTAATTTTGAACACCCCTAGTTGTTATAGTATAAACTCAACCAAATTTTTTAGGCTTAAACGTCAAATAAGTTCTCAAACTCTACCTTTTTTTTAGATAAGTGTCTGAATTATATTTTGGGCCAAATAGGTGTCTGACGTTTCATTCTGTGACCCATTTAAACTTTTTCCGTCAACGGACGTTAAAAAATTTCATCATCCAATCAAAACATGACACGTGGTGTTTTTTATATTTTTAATTTCTGAATTTCTTTAGAAATCTAAAATTTTAATTTCTTTCAATCAAACCCCTAAATCACATCTCCCTCACCATCTGGCACCCCCACACATAGGTGGTTTCAACGTTCACCGTTCAAGTGTCGAGTACCTCACCATTCGATATTTCCCCACCCTCTAGTCGTCGATAAGAACCCAATCGGCCTCTTTTTTCTTCATTGTTGGGTGTTCATTGACGGTGTAATCGGTGGTTCATTTGTCGGTTTTTGACGATAAGATGATGGAGTTTTCAGTAAAGGGGTCTGATGAAGATAAAGATGGCCGGTGGTGGTTGAATCGGTAGTCGGAGTGGATGAATTTAAGAATTTAGGGTTAGAGTTTGGAGCTTTTTAGAGAAATTAAAGATTATTGGGTTAATTAATATTTTTTATTTTTTATTTTGGAATTTTAATTTCAGAAAATGAGAAACTCATGCCACGTGTTTGTTGAGTGGATCGAATGATCGATAAGAACCAAGAGGGGGTGAGATTTTTAAAGGTTTAGGTGGTGGAAATTGCAAATTAAAAAGATGGACAAGGAATTTTAGAGTGGTTCAAGTTCCAAATGAACTCTACATCCACTACCTTAGCTTCACTAAGGATTTGCAACAATTCCACTAATTGCTCTTCCCCTTTTCTAGGCTAAGGAGGCAACCCTTACAATTTTCGGTTAAATTTTCTACATAAAATTTAACCCAATCCTCACACAAAGATAACAAAGAGTTTGATGGCTAAGATAGTATCTCTCAATACAAATTGTAGCCCAATTACAAGCACTCAACCCAATTGAAAAAGATAAGAATTAAAATTACAATTGGGGTTTCTAGACAATTTTGGGATTTAAGCACAAATGCTTGGATTTGATGTATGGATGTTTGCTTTTGGATCAATAGTTGTTGCTGGGGCTTTTAGAGGTCCCTTTTATACCTTCTCATTGATTTCTAGCCGTTGTGGTTGTTGCATTCATCAATAGAGCCGTTGGGGTGTTATCTCACCTCCATAAATGCAGTCTGCAACCACCCGTTTCGGAACGCGGGAACCTTTTTCGAAACGGACCTAAATAGAAAGAGTCGTTGGGTGCATTTAAGAGCCCGTTTCGAAACGGATTGAACTCGTTTCGAAACACTTTTGCCACTGTCAAGGGTCGTTTCGAAACAGCTTGAGCCCGTTTCGAAACACCCTAACGGTTTCTGAAAATTCAGTTAAAAACTTTGCAACGGTCATATTTTTCAAATCAAAATGAAGAACCGTTTCGAAACACTTGAAGTCGTTTCGATACGGGTTCTTATGTTCTAAAGCCGTTTCGATACCCGTTTCGGAATAGGGGTTGGCAGTGGTGAAATCGTTTCGAAACGCCTTAGGCCGTTTCGAAACAGGGACTTGAAAAACACTGTTTCGGCTTTAAGAACACTTAGAAAATATTTGAGAATCTTAGTTTTTAACTTTGGCATATTCTTAAAATCATATGGGGATGTTTGAGAACTTAAAAATTCGTTTTGACATTTTCAATTTAGTCCTTAGGTTCTTTAGTTATATCAAAATTAAAATATCGGTTTCACAATCTCCCCCTTTTTGATATAACAAAACCAAAGTTAGAATTTTGAAAATTTTGAACATATTCTAACTTCTCCTTAATTTAATATAGGTTTTTTAAGTTTTAAAAATGTTTTAACTTTGAAATTCAAGTTTTAAAACTTAAAAACTCTTTAAACATTTAAAACGAATTTTTGGCTCTTAAATTTCTTCTCCCCCTTTTTGTTAGATCAAAAATAATAAATAAGGCTCATAGAGAAGAGAAAGGGTTAGTACCAATAAGCATTAAGCAATAAGCAACAATAATATTAATTCATAAAATTAAAATATCCAAAACATAAATCAACATTAAGTTCAAAACATAATCCCAAATAAGATCAAAAGCATAGGTTCCTAGAACATAATGAAACATAAAGATGCAAACTTAAACCTAAAATGCATAGATAATATGATATGATATGAATATCCTAGGCCTTGTCACCACCATCATCATCATCCGAAGTCTCATCATCGCTCTTGACTTGAGAACGGCGAAACTTCGTCCATTGGCCATAGAGGGTAGAGAAGGACAAATCCATGTTCGAGTGGGAAGCCTCAAGGGATTGGAGTCGATCCTCTACATTTTGCAAGCGAGTGTTGATGGCACCAAAACCCGAAGCCATGTTAGTGTCCATGGCATTGAACCGCTCGGTAATCAAAGCCGTGAGAGCATCATTGTTTGCAACTGGAGCTTGAGGTTCAACGGGAGGAGGAGGAGGAGGTGTGGCTCTATCAACACGTTCCCAAACATGGTTCACATAGTGAAAACCGGACTTGCGAAGAGAGGACTCACCAATCTTGGACTTGCGGGGTTCCGGAGAGTCGTAGGTGCAATCCAGACCAATCTTGCTAAAGATGTGACTTAAAATCGTACCATAAGTAAAGGATTTCAAGGCATCGGTGTCAATAAGCTTAACATTATTAACCATCTCGGCAAATATGATCTTAGCAACATTAGGGCGCTCACCACGACGGAAACATTCAAGCCAAAAGTAATCAACTTGACGGATATGAGAATATTTACCTCCGGAGGGGTGAAGGAACCATGAAACCATCAAGTGGAGAAAACGATCGTGCGCATCCAAAGTAAGCACTTGACCGGTATTAGTACCAAAGAGACGTTCATTCTCAATTCCTTCATCCTTAAGGGAAAAAGTAGACTCCAAGAGAGCAACATTAACAACAAATTTTTTCCCTAACATAAAAGATTCAATCCCAACAACCTCGGTATTTGTTTCATCATTAATAAGACGAGCATTGGAGTAAAAGATGAGTACCATGTGTTTGTAGCGAATGTCCGGGATGCTCAACAAAGGAAGAAGATTCCATTCGCTCAAACGCTCGAGGTAACAGAAAAGGAATCGCTCGGAGTTAAGAAATTCGAGATCAATGACACGCTCACGACGAACTTCGAAATCCTTGACATATATGAAACGAGCTCGCATCTCTGGAGTTCGAAGGGATTTTTGAAAGAGCTGAGCGAGATTCGGACGCACACTCGAGTCACCGGATTGAACGGACTTACGCTTTTTGCTAACATTTTCCGACATCCTAAAAATATAAGCAAGCAAGCGAAAAATTTAAGTGTATGCATAGATTTCGTAATTCAATCCAATAATAAATCCCACTTAGGTTTAAACAAGTTTTTAAAACAATAAACAAATCAAAATAAAAAACAAGAAATTTTTTTTAAGAGAAAACAGTAAAAAAATACGACTGAAAAATTTTATATTCGAATCAGAAAATTGAAGATTATGAAATTTTTTTACAAAATATGAAAAACCCAAGCATCAAAACATATAAACTATACAAAAATAAAATTTTCTAACCTAAGATTCGAATAGAAATTGAAGGAAAAAGAAAAGGAGGAAAAATACCTTAGTTTGGGATTTTGGATGAATGGAAGAAAATCCTTGCACAATGTTGATGAATCTTGCTTAGACTAGTGTTTTAGAGAAAAACCCCTCAAGATTTGGTGAAAAACAATGAGGTTTAGAAGGTTTTTATAGGGAAAAAGTCGGGTTAGGGTTTTTTAGGGTTTAAAGAGTTTTAATTTAAAGTGAACTTTATCATTAAAAGCCCTACTTAAAGTTGTCCGTGAAACCGTTTCGGAACGGTCCTGACCGTTTCGAAACGCGAGCAAGAGAGTTTGACCGTTTTTATAATTTCAGCTAACCGTTTTGATACGATGTTGACAGTATCGAAGCCTCGTTGACTCGTATCGAAACTTGTTTCGATACACCCCTTGGCAGTAGCAAAATCGTTTCAAAACCCTTTTAAGGCGTTTCGAAACGCCCTTCTCTCAGACAAGATTTTAAAGCATCCGTATCGAAATAGGTTGACCCGTTTCGATACACCTGGGCCTGGAAGTGCAGATGAGGCTCTAAAAGTGCAGAAAATTGAGTTTTTCTAAGGCCTAACTTGCATGAATGACATGAATGAGCATGCAAAACATATGCAAACATAACACATACTCCCTCTAGCTATAAGAATGGATGAAATTAGGAGTCAAAACACATAAACATGGCATTTCACAAGATCAAGCAATTTTAAGCACAAAAGATGTCCTAAAAGGTCAAGATAGGCTAGCTAGACCTAACTCTCTCCTAAGAGACCAAAAACGCTCTTTGTCTAAAGGTTTTGTAAATATGTCCGCTAATTGATTTAAGGTGTCTACATACTCTATAACCACATCTTCTTTAAGGACATGATCTCTAATGAAATGATGCCTTATTTCTATGTGTTTGGTTCTAGAGTGTTGGATGGGATTTTTTGTTAAACATATAGCACTAGTGTTGTCACATTTTAGGGGTATGGTTTCAACTTTAATTCCATAATCTAAGAGTTATTGCTTCATCCAAAGGACTTGAGCACAACAACTCCCTAAGGATATGTACTCGGCTTCGGTGGTAGATAAGGCTACACTATTTTGTTTCTTAGAGAACCAAGATATGAGCATACTACCTAGGAATTGACAAGTTCCCGAAGTACTCTTCCTATCGATTTTGCAACCCCCATAATCCACATCCGAATAAGCATGAAGGTTGAAGGTGGAGTCTCTAGGGTACCAAAGACCTAAACAAGGAGTATCTCTAAGGTACCTAAAGATTCTCTTAACGGCTATAAGGTGAGACTCTCTAGGACTAGCTTGAAACCTAGCACACAAGCAAACACTAAACAAGATATCTGGTCTACTTGCGGTAAGGTAAAGCAATGATCCAATCATAGAACGGTAAAGTTTAGAGTCAACACACTTACCTCCCCCATCTTTGTCAAGCTTTGTAGATGAGCTCATATGTGTGGCTTGAGGCTTTGCATTCTCCAAGCCAAACTTCTTGAGCATATCCTTTATGTACTTTGCTTGATTGATGAAGGTGCCATCCTTCTTTTGCTTGATTTGGAGTCCCAAAAAGAATGAGAGCTCCCCCATCATGCTCATCTCAAATTCACCTTGCATTAGCTTAGCAAACTCTTGACAATGACATTCGTTAGTAGAACCAAAAATAATATCATCAACATAAATTTGAACTACTAAGATGTCATTTTTATACATTTTTATAAAAAGTGTAGTGTCCACCTTACCTTTTTCAAAACCTTTTTCAATTAAAAAGTTTGAAAGTCTTTCATACCAAGCTCTAGGAGCTTGCTTTAAACCATAAAGAGCTTTAGTGAGTTTGAAAACATGATTTGGAAATTTTGAATCTTCAAAACCCGATGGTTGTTCCACATACACTTCCTCATTTATAAAACCATTTAAAAACGCACTTTTAACATCCATTTGAAAAAGCTTGAAATTATGATAGCATGCATATGCAAGCAACATCCTAATGACTTCCATTCTAGCTACGGGTGCATAGGTTTCATCAAAATCTATTCCCTCTTCTTGAGTGTAACCTTGTGCTACAAGTCTAGCTTTATTTCTCACAATGTTACCACTCTCATCTAGCTTGTTCCTAAAGACCCATTTAGTTCCTATGGTAGATTGATTACTAGGCCTATCAACTAATGTTCAAACGTTACTTCTCTCAAATTGATTTAACTCTTCTTTCATAGCCATAATCCAAAAATAATCTTTCAATGCTTCTTTTATATTCTTAGGCTCTATGCATGAGATAAATGCAACATGATTCATTAATTTAAGAGAAGATCGAGTGGTTACCCCCTTGGATGGATCACCCAAGATTTCACCATCTTTGACATAGTTGAACTCCCTTGGGTAGCTCACTTCCTTTTCCTCAAGAGCCAAGTCCTTCAAGGCTTCAAGAGGTGGATCTTGTGTGTCCTCTTCTTTCGTTGTTGGAATCTCATCCTCCTTTGAAGTTTGTCCTCCATCAAAGGCATTTATGATTCCTACATCATCATCATCACAAGAATCCTTCCTTGGAAGGAGGTTATCATCGAATACAACATGTATAGATTCTTCTACTACTAAAGTTCTTTTGTTAAATACTCGATAGGCTTTAGATGTTAAAGAGTACCCTATGAAAATAGCTTCATCACTTTTTGCATCAAATTTACCTAAGTTGTCTTTTCCATTATTTAAAACAAAACACTTGCAACCAAAACGGTGAAAATAGCTAATGTTAGGCTTTTTAGATTTTAAAATCTCATAAGGTGTTTTCTTTAAAATTGGCCTAATCATTACTCGATTAACAATATAGCAAGCGGTGTTTGTGGCTTCCGCCCAAAAATATTTAGATAAATTATTTTCACAAAGCATAGTTCTAGTCATTTCTTACAAAGTTCTATTTTTCCTCTCAACTACCTCATTTTGTTGAGGAGTTCGAGGAGCCGAAAAATTGTGGCTAATAGCATTTTCATTTAAAAAATCTTCAAACCCTAAATTTTGAAACTCGGTTCCATGATCACTTCTAATATGTGAAATTCTAAGTTCAAGATCATTTTGGGTTAGTTTTGAAAATGTGATGATTTTTTCCAAAGCCTCATCTTTAGTACTTAAAAATAGAACCCAAGTAAATCTAGAAAAATCATCAACAAGTACAAATGCATAAGACTTACCACCCAAGCTCATAGTCCTAATTGGCCCAAATAAATCCATATGGATTAGTTGTAAACATCTACTAGTAGAAACATCATTAATGGATTTAAAGGAAGACTTATGTTGTTTACCCTTAGAGCATGCATCACAAATTTTATCATTTGAAAATTTAATCTTGGGTAAACCTCTAACTAGATCAAGGGAAACTAGTTTTTCTAAAACACTAATGCTAGCATGTCCTAGTTTCCTATGCCACAACCATGCATCATTTTCATTTTGTGCTACTAAGCATGCATGAGATGTATGAATGTCATCTAGATGCACCATGTATATGTTTCCTATGCGATGACCTATGAGCATAATATTATTAGATTTAATGTCTACAATTTTGCATCCATTTTTATCAAATAAAACATTAAATCCTTTATCACACAATTGACTTATGCTCAATAAGTTGTGTTTAAGACCATCGACATACAAGAAATTTTCAATGAGAATAGTAGAGTGATTACCTATGGAGCCAATACCTTTAATGTGGCCTTTGGAGTTGTCACCAAATGTCACCACTCCTCCACTTTTTGGCTTTAGATCCATGAATCTACTCTTGTCTCCGGTCATATGCCTTGAGCATCCACTATCAAGGTACCATGAGTTTTGACTTTGTGCTTTGGCCTTGTAGCAATGCTCCCCCTACAAACAAATATATTAAGCTTTTGTTTTCGGTACCCAAATCATTTTGGGTCCATGAGTGTTAGCTCCCAAAACCTTGGTTCCCTTAGGAATCCAAGATGACATAGCAATAATGTTATTAGATTTTACAAGTTCCTTAGGAACCCATACACTTCTAATTCTTTTAGCTCTACTATGTCTAGGAAAGTTACCTTGTTTGTAGTAGTTAGTCTTTTTCTTAGGTTGGTTTGTTCTTGAAGATTCGCCTATTTCATGCTTGACACTACCAACATTTTTAAAAGACTTTTTGAGCTCATTTAGCTCATCCAACACCTTTTGGTGTTCACTATTACATTGAGACAAAAGATTATTAAGGTCAACATTTTCATCTTGAAAAATTTTAGTTCATCTTTCAACCCTAATATCTTTTTCTCAAATTTTGAATTAGCTTGAGAGAGTGAGTCATTTTTCTCATTTAGTTCCAAAATGATTTTCTTGTTCCTAATGACCGACTCCTTATATTTCTCAACTAATTCATCATAGACCTCTTGCAACTCATCATATGCATCATTTAATTCATCATATGTAAAATCAAAAGATGATGAGTTAAAGGTTACCATAGAGGAATCTTCCTCAAGTGCCATGAGGCAAAGGTTGGCCACTTCTTGTTCGTCATCCTCCGATGACTCCTCATCACTCCAAGTAGCAAGCTTGGCTTTGAGCTTCTTCTTCTTCTCAAAGCCCTTCTTCTTGAGTTGAGGGCACTCCGAACGTATGTGGCCGGGTTTATTGCACTCGAAGCAAATGATTTGATCCCTTGCTTCTTCTTTGTTCTTGCCTTTGAAGTCCATCTTCCTTTGAATTTTTCTTCCCCGGTCGGACCTCATAAAACGTGAGAATCGTTTGGCTATCATAGCCAATTCTTCTAGCTCATCCTCCTCACTAGAAGAGCTCTCCTCAAGTAGTGAAGCTTTGATAGCTATTCTCATCTTCTTCTTCTTTTCAACCTCTAGCTTTTCTACTCTCTTCTCTTCTTTCTTCTTCTCTTCTTCCCTTCCTTGCTTCATAATCTCATGTGTAAGGAGAGAACCACTAGCTCATCAAGCTTTAAAGTCTTCACATTCTTAGCTTCTATGATGGCGGTTCTCTTCCCATCCCATGATTCGGGAAGTGAATAGAGTAGCTTCCGGACAAGCTTGTCTTCCGGTATGATCTCTCCAAAACCTTTGAGCCCATTGACTATAGCGGAGAACCGATCAAACATCTTGGACACCGTCTCATCGGGCTCCATCTTGAAATTCTCATAACTAAGATTGAGAATTATTTGACATCGTTGGTTCCCTCATAGGTAGTCTCAAGAGTGTCCCACACTTCTTTGGCATTCTCAATGGATGACACTTTAGAATAGATGTCCGGACCGAATGAACAAAAGAGCATGTGGAGAGCTTTGTCATTTACTTGAATCTTTTTCCTTACTTCTTCACTCATCTCCACCTTTTTCTTCAAGACCATCTTGCCTTCACTATCTTGCTTCAATGGAATTTAAGGGCCATCTTCAATGACATCCCAAACTAAGTAGTCATTGGACTTGATGAAGAGACGCATTCTATTCTTCCAAAAAGAATAGTTGTCACCATTGAAGAATGGAGGCTTTGTAATGGATTGAGACTCATACATGCCCGAACCGGAGGTTGAAGCCATCTCTTGATATTTGATGATCACACTCTTCCTAGGAACTCCTCTTGTGGTTGTTAATCCTCAAAGAGGTAGGTTCTGATACCAATTGTTGAGTGGATCGAATGATCGATAAGAACCAAGAGGGGGTGAATTGGATTTTTAAAGGTTTAGGTGGTGGAAATTGCAAATTAAAAAGATGGACAAGGAATTTTAGAGTGGTTCAAGTTCCAAATGAACTCTACATCCACTACCTTAGCTTCACTAAGGATTTGCAACAATTCCACTAATTGCTCTTCCCCTTTTCTAGGCTAAGGAGTCAACCCTTACAATTTTCGGTTAAATTTTCTACTCAAAATTTAACTCAATCCTCACACAAAGATAACAAAGAGTTTGATGGCTAAGATAGTATCTCTCAATACAAATTGTAGCCCAATTACAAGCACTCAACCCAATTGAAAAAGATAAGAATTAAAATTACAATTGGGGTTTCTAGACAATTTTGGGATTTAAGCACAAATGCTTGGATTTGATGTATGGATGTTTGCTTTTGGATCAATAGTTGTTGCTGGAGCTTTTAGAGGTCCCTTTTATACTTTCTCATTGATTTCTAACCGTTGTGGTTGTTGCATTCATCAATAGAGCCGTTGAGGGTGTTATCTCACCTCCATAAATGCAGTCTACAACCACCCGTTTCGGAACGCGGGAACCTGTTTCGAAACGGACCTAAATAGAAAGAGCCGTTGGGGTGCATTTAAGAGCCCGTTTCGAAACGGATTGAACTCGTTTCGAAACACTTTTGCCACTGTCAAGGGTCGTTTCGAAACAGCTTGAGCCTGTTTCGAAACACCCTAACGGTTTCTGAAAATTCAGTTAAAAACTTTGCAACGGTCATATTTTTCAAATCAAAATGAAGAACCGTTTCGAAACACTTGAAGTCGTTTCGATACGGGTTCTTATGTTCTAAAGCCGTTTTGATACCCGTTTCGGAACAGGGGTTGGCAGTGGTGAAATCGTTTCGAAACGCCTTAGGCCGTTTCGAAACAGGGACTTGAAAAACACTGTTTCGACTTTAAGAACACTTAGAAAATATTTGAGAATCTTAGTTTTTAACTTTGGCATATTCTTAAAATCATATGGGGATGTTTGAGGATTTAAAAATTCGTTTTGACATTTTCAATTTAGTCCTTAGGTTCTTTAGTTATATCAAAATTAAAATATCGGTTTCACAGTGTTCGATTTTCATTGGATAATAGAAAAAAATTAATGTCTGTCACATAAAAACCTTAAATGTGTCACAGAATGAAACGTTAGACACCTATTTGGCCCAAAATATAGTTCAGACACCTATTTAGAAAAAAAATGTATAGTTTGGGCATTTATTTGACTGTTAAGCCTTTTTTTACAATGACAACTGGATTTTATTAGAAAAAATTTATAAGATATCACAATACTACGCATCCAGAAGGGAGGATAATGGGAATTAGTCCACCAAAATCTCATACAAAAACTCAAAAGTGCAAAGAAAAGTAAATACTTCCATAGAGATTAGTATACCGTCAAAATTCAGAAGCCTCCTTGAATCTCATTGTCTCTATCCAAACGAGACGCTTTACGAGGTGAAAAAGGAGTGGTGAGCTAACCAAACTATCAAGCAGATTGCTCCGCTACACAGGGCTAATTACATCGGCAAACAACCATCAACCGAGTGAGGATCTATCTTTCTATGACCACCGACAGAATCATAATAAAAAATTAGCGTCATGAAGATCGACTTACGAGCACAAAACGGCCGCTAAAGTATGCTAAAATCATGCTAAAACGACAGATGAAATGAACCACAAAAAACAAAGAAAATTCGTGCCACAAGGGCAGAGGGCATGCCACAAATGCAGAAATTCTTATTAAAATATATAAAAAAGAAAATAATGAACTCCAGTGATCGATAATTGATATTAAGATTGATTGGCGACCACCTACCAAGGAAACAAATGAAAATAGGAGGCTAGAATTGTGTAGTGAAAAATTTAGGTTTTCAACGATGTAACTCAACCATTTTCTACATTCTATTATTCTTGATCTTGGGTATAAATAATCTTCAACCACCTAACTTTCAAAAAATAAAAAATAAATTACTTTTCATTTCCACCCTCCTCATAGACCATTCATAATCGTTGAAATCAACTATTAAATAATCAGGCCAAGGTTAATTAAAGCCATGGAAGGGGATTTTCCAATCTGATGGCTCAATGTTGATCTTAGAGTCCTTTAAGGAGTTTTTTCGATCTGATGGTCGATGCTTCACGATGTGGTCTTGATTCCTTCGATACTCGTGTTTATTGCTAGCCGGCTTCAACCAAGGACAGAACTAAAGCATGAATGTGAGGAGCTCTCATGTTTGGTAATCCAGAGATTCTCACGACGTTTTTTTTTTAATTTAAGTTTGCTGGTGGTTATATAAAGTTTAATCTCTTTTAGCGGTTATTTTCTAGCCAAATGTGCTTGATTTTTAAACTCAATTTTTTAGTTGATTGCTATACTTAGACTTGCTTGGAGTGGATTTAATTACTACACTTGACAAGAAAGGAATGGGAGAATTCATGGAAAGTCTCATCGACATGTTCTAGCTTTGTTTTTGCAAATTAAAAATGAGGCTGTTGGGATGTTTAAAATTTGTTAATTCTTCATTTTTTATAGACAACTGGGGCTTAAATTGTAATTTGGGAGTTGTTGGGGGTTGCTTTTTGATTGTATAGTTGTGGTACTTTGAATGAATAAAAATACCATTTATCCACACAAAAAATCATTGGATAATAAAAGTTTGCCGGATGCATAGTTCTTCGATCCAAACCCGAAGTAATTAAATCCAAATCCATATTAAATTTCATAGTGCCAATCAAAGTTACTACTCAAAAGAACAGAAAACATAGGATCATACGAGTTCGAAGTCGAACACATTAATTCAATTGAGTCGTACAAGAATCTTTAAAATGTGTGATATTCAATAGGTTTAGAATTTGTTTATTTGTATAATTATCGGTATTCGGTTGGTTAATTAATTCAGATTAGGTATTGTAAAAGCCTATTATGTGAATGACCCTCCAATCTAATTTGATCCGTACACAATGTCAAGATTCTAATCTTTTATATTACATAAGAAATTTTTTACGTCTTATCTCGTTAGACAATTGAATAATCAGTAAGTTTAGAATCGGCACAAGTTATGCAATTTGCACGTGAAGATTTTCACAAAAGGAAGCCCAACAATGATGGCAAAGATGACTTACTGCAATAGGCTTACCCCGAAACGGAGCTCGAAAAATAACACTGCTGTGGCTGTCTGTGTTTGCCGGTTCGCAGATGTTTGGCAATGGATAGGGACGGGTCCATAAAGAAAGCAGCAAGGGGCAGTTGGCGTATCCCCAAACGTGATGAAATCAAATTCTTGCTAAATTGAGCACGGGGACAGGGTTACTTTTGTACTCGGCCTAACTAAACTAAACATCAAAATGACAATAAGTTGGGCATGAGCTATCATCTCACTTTGCTTGTCTTAGTTGGATTAGGACTTAGGAGTATATCCTCCTTAACCACCTTATCCTTATGGGAAACGTGTAATTACTAAATTTGGGGTTGGATAAGCCCATCCCCCATCACCATAGGACCATTCCAAGAATAAAACATCATCCCTATCTCTAGTTTCCTTTCAAATTTAAAGTACAATTTGATACTTTTTTTTTTGTCTAACCAAGTATTCAAACTTGGTTTTTAAGTTTCAATTTGGTACTTTAAACCTTTTTTTAATCCAATTAGATATGTGAACTTGACTTTTAGATTTAAATTGGTACTTGAATTTGATTTTATGATTCAAATAAATCATTTGCTGTAAATAACAGTTCATATAAAATTGAAGTTTAGATGCGAAATTAAATCTTGAAACCAAATTCAAATATCTTATTAAATAAAATATTAGATATCAAATTATACATTTAAATTAAGTTCATATACCAAAATATAATTTCCTTTCTTTTTTACCTTTTTCCTCTAACATTTTTTCTCTTAAAGTAATGATCTTGGAGATACACATTGATGGTAGGGGTTTGCATATTAAACAGTAATGGTTAATCATAACTGTTAACTGATATAATTATTATATTCTATAGGTTAACTAATCGAATTGTTAAGGCTAAATAGTTTCGGTTAATCAAATTGTTAAAAATGATGGTTAATTGTTAACTTATAGGTTAACCGTGATTAAATCATTTATACATATATTTTGTTTAGAAGATTGACTACCTCATTCTCGAGACCCTCTTATAATATAATATTTATCGAAAAGATAATTTTATTATTCTAAAAAACGGTGAACATGTAAAAAATTATAATACATTATAAGTTAACTTGTAACCGAACTGTTAATGATGATTAATCGTTAGCAATTAAAACAGTTAATTGTTTTTAACGATTAGATTACGATTCAACAATCACTATAACAATTAACATGATTATTATACCTTCGCTCAACAATTGGCACATCTTCACCCACAAGCCACATACCTCCGGACACCCCCGGTCTCAGCTCTTAGCACAAAGGCATCATGGCCTCTGAAACCTCCACCTCTTGCATACCTTCGACACGACAGTCATCAGGTCCATTTAACTCACCAGCTGAGTCTACTGACTGCCAATCAGGTTTAATCTGTCAACCCATGTGACCAAACTGAAAAGTCTATCGGCTGAACCCATCAGTAGTCGTCACTAAACCTATCTCAGTCCCATCGAACAATACCACTCACTTATATATATACCCATAACTCAAAGAGAACCACTAAGGAGAAATTCCCCGACCGAGGTCTCTACCATCTCTCTCTACTCCTCTCCACCACCATTAGTGGCTCTCCACTCACATTAGAATGGGTGAACCACCACCAACTGCGGTTAACCATCGCCTTCTTACTCACCTCCACCTCCTTGTTCGGTGATATTTTGGACATCAACAATTGGTGATGTGAACATGGAGATCTTCCCGACCAAAAAAATTCATCGCGATCTCCTACCGTTAAGAGTCATCTTGATCGTAAGGAAAAAAAAGTAGAAAATATGTGACGACAACTCCTCACCACAGACAACAAAGGGTTACGCCAAGGTGTCGACAGGGTGACAACTTCTCGCCAGATCTGCCGATGAAAGTTTGACATCCTTTCATCGTAAGGCGTCAATACAGTGGTCGTAATGGGAACATCTCACATACTTCAACCATCGATAGCTCACGCCGCATATGTGAAATGTATTCCCAAAAATGCACCAAACCCCAGAAACTGTCTGATCGCCTCGCAAAGACAGAACCGAAGAAACAACTACAGAAGCTTGCGCAAAGAAACATCGAAAGTCATCATTTCCAGACAGTCCACGAGGCACCTTTAGAGCACCCCGGAGCCCTTTAGAGCACCTCGGGCAATCGTGAACATCCGAAGCCCTCTAGAGGTGCTCGGGCAATCGTGCAGAAAGGGGATCGCCAGCTCAGCCCTTTCTCATTCCTTTCTTATTTATTTTATAACTTCATATGTAAAAGTAATGTTGGCCACCTCAGATGGTTAAGATCTTAGGTACTCGCGGAACAGATATCTTCTGTTGTACATGAAAATTTTACAATTTAAAGAGTAACCTTCTCTTTTGAGCTGGTGATGTGTGTAAGATAAAGGGAGTATTTGGACTGGAATCGATCAATCGAAGACCGCCATGGGATTGAAATGCTTCTTGAATAAATTGGTGAAAACCAAAAAAAATAGTAGACAATTTGCACAATAGATTTTATAGTGGTTCGACTTCTAAATCAAGTCTACATCCACTACCTTAGCACACCACTAAGGATTTTTCAATTCACTACTTTGAATTTTTTTGCTTTTAGGACAAAGCGATAACCTTACAACTATTATCTTTTAACGACTAAGATAGAACCACTCTAATTTTTACTTATCCTAAAATAGAACATCTCCCTTTTACAAGATTTTTGTTTGGTAAATTAAATACCTCACAAAGTGGATGCTTACAATTGTTTAAGCTCACAAGAGTACAAAGAATTTACAATTAAAACACTATCTATACAATATATACAAGAGAAATGAAGATTAAAAAACTTAAAGAATATTTTTATTGATCATGAAACTTGGATATGTTCTCTTGTTGTTCCATGGCCGCTTGAAGCTTGCTTTTAAACCCTCTAAGGAGTTCTTCACAGTTACTAGCCCTTGGGGAATTAATTTCTAGCATTAAATGCAATTCTACAATCTTGGGTATCGGTACCTACCTTAAAATGGAAAGAGTCGTTAAAGCATTTAAGCAATGGGTACCAGTACGCAATACTTGGGTATCGGTATGGGACCTTGCGTATCGATATAGAAACAACCGAATCGGTACACATATTGCTCGCTGGAATCCTTAAAGCCTTCCTCATATTTGTACACGTATTACCGTACCAGTACGAGTGTTTGTGTTTCGGTACTGGGAGTTGAGTACCGGTACGGACACATTGTTTCTAACACTTAGGCTATTTTAAAAATATTTAAACATGTCAAAAACACTTTGAAAGCCTTTCAAACAAATTTTTCAAGTTAATAGACTTTTGAAATATTTTTGTAAATTTAGTTTAAGTCCAAAAACATTTTTCATTTAAGTTATATCAAAATTAGTATCTCAAAAGAGAGCATTGAGGCCCTCCAGCAACAAAATAAAAAGTAAAATTTACACATGAACTAATTCCTCCAACAAATGTTTTCCTCCCTCAAGTACCTCTGCAGCTACCTCGGTCCTCTTTAAACATTCAGGTATCGAAAAATCTCTCGCTTGTTTAGAAAGCACCCTAGGTACTTAGATGAATGCTTGGATGAATGATTGGGTGAATGTTTATGAATAAACCAATGTCTAAATATACGAATAGCTGGGTGTATTCCTATTAATCGCCCTATTCACTGATATCATTGCTACGTCATGTGTATTAATCACTTCTCCACTCACTTAATATCTCCGCTATTTGTGACTGATTTCTCCAAGGGTGTCGAGATAAGCTCCACCTATAGTACAATTATTTCTCCAAAAGTGTCGAGATAAGTTCTACTCACAATGTGTTTGACCCTCCAAGAACATCGAGGTAACTCCGCTCAGCCGACGACTATTTCTCCAAAAATAATGAGACACCTCCGTCCATTCAGTGTCGTAGGTACTGCATTCCTCCAAGACGTTAAGATGTTCATGTTTTCATATCAATTAAAGCATGTGGTTGCTACGTACGAACACATAAATGCCTCCGAATTTCTTATGGGAAACGTGTAATTACTTCACCATAGGAACATCCAAGAATAAAACATCATTACTAAATAATGCATCATCCCTGTCTCTCGTTTCCTTTTAAATTTTAGTATTTGAATTTGATTTTAAAGTACAATTTGATATTTGTTTTTATCTAATCAAGTTTCCAAACTTGGTTTTAAGTTTCAAGTTGGTACTTAAACTTTTTTAGTCAAATTAGATACGTGAATTTGACTTTTAGATTTAAATTGGTACATAAATTTGGTTTTATGATTTAAATAAATCACTTACTATAAGTAACAATTCAAACAAAAAATAAAGTTTTGGTGCGAAATTAAATCTTAACCAAATTCAAATATCTTAATAAATAAAACACTAGATATCAAAGTATACATTAAAATTAAGTTCAAATACCAAAATATAATTTTCCTTTCTTTTCTACTTTCCCCTCTTAACTTTTTTTTTTTTATCTTCAAGTAATGGATCTTGGAGATAGACATTGACGGCATGGGTGTGCTTATTAAACCGTAAACGTTAGCTATTATCACTAATTGATCTAATCGTGACATTTTACAAGTTAATTAATCGGACTATTAATGTTAAATATTTTCGGTTAATCGAACTGTTAAAAATGATAATTAATGGTTAACATATAGGTTAACAATATTAGCATGTCAATCTCGAGACCCGCTTATAATATAATATTCATCAGATAGATAATTGATTGATTTCATTATTCTTAAAAGAAACGGTGAACATGTGAAAAAATTAAAATATATTACATGTTAACATGTAATTGAACCGTTAATAACAATTAATCATTAGCAACTAAAACAATTAATTGTTTCTTAATATTTAAATTACGATTCAATAACTGCACTAACGATTAACCGACTATTTAGGCTAAATGTTAGGAATAATCTACCCTAAACAACCATATTTGATGGTACACAAAACAAGATGGTGAAGACGGTGTCTTCATGTCTTGCATGGATATAACTTTAGCAAAGTCATCCTGGGCCCTTTAGTGGGGGGTGAGTCTATTTATAGAGAGGGCCACTCAGGCTCGGCTTGTGCCGTGGACCCCATTGAATAATTGTTCTGCTTATTAGAATGATGGAGGGTCATGTCAGGTTGTGGTTAGATTATTAAACCTCAGAAGCTCATTTAACCTTTGGTGAATATGGAGTATGATATGACAGTAATAAACTCACTGCCTTTCTTGCGATTGTCTACCATTAGGAACGAGTAGATCTATACCAGATGGGTTTCGATCCGACAGAATTTTATAAGCTCAATTTTTTAAAAAGAATTCGGATCAGATTATGTGAAAAATTATTAAATGTCATGTTAAATTCGGATATAAGTTGAAACAATACTCGACCTAATCTTAGATAATTGAACAATTGTACTACATATTTAGAGATAATTACTTAATATCCTTCCGTTTATATTTTTTTCATTTACCTCAATAATTTTACTAAATAAAAAAATAAAGACAATTATTATAATTAATTTTCTTTATATTTTTCCTATTGTCCCTCTATTTCTAATAAAAATGAGGATATATATATTTATTTGTTTCGGGTCCATAACATATTTTAATCGTAAAAATCAGGTTAGGTGGAAAATGGCCACGTGTCTAGTTGGGTCGGAGTCGGCATCAGATGTAAACTTTAGTATTTTGGGTCAAATTCGAGTCGACCAAAAATTCAACCCTACACGACCCATTCCAATCCTATTCCTATCTACAATCGCCTATAAGTATAAAGCATTATCTAATTCACACGTAAATTTTAATTTCTTTTTAATACAAAATCTAAATTATTTACAATTCTTTAAATTCTTAACCATCGCCTATAAGTATAAAGCATTATCTAATTCACAAGTAATAATTTGAAAAACTTATTATTATATATATGTACATTTTAAATTTTTACATATAAATTAAAGGAAAATACACATTCTAAAGGAAATATGTCACGTATAAGTCCAATATAGAAATTTATATATTCTTTATGAAATATTCAACTTGTTTACATGTTCAATTTTTAATTAGCTGACATTCAAAGCCATAAATATTGAAATTTGATGATAAAAAAGTATGTGTGTATAAAATTTAATAAATCTTTTACAAAATAAAATGATTATAATTAATAGTTTAATATAAACTCATAAAATTATATTTGAATGGTTTTTTTAAAATATTATATCATGTTAATAATAATATGGGTAAAGTATCCCAGGTAACACCGAACTATAGGGTGTGACCTATTTTTAACATCAACATTTCAATTGGTCCAAACTGACCACCGAACTTTATTTTTCGACTCGTTTATACCACCCTGCCGTTAAATCGTTAACGCCGTGATGACATGGACGCTGCACCAAAACGACGTCGTTTTGGTGCCGCTATTTTGATAATAAATGACCCAAAACGACGTCGTTTTGCTAACAAAAATATTTGAAATTGTGCACTTAATGGGATTCGAACCTAAGACCTTAAGCATTAAAGACAAACATCTTAACCACCAAGCCAACCTAATATCTTTGAATTAGTTTTAGCACAAATAATATATATTCACAACTGTAGTTTGTCATATAAATATATTATTTCTAATATAAAAATATTCAAATATTGTTATTAATAATATTAAATATATAAATAGATAAATATGTTATTATAAAAACTAAATGACTAATTTTCAAAACAAAATTTGTTTAAAAAATCTAAAATTCGACAAAACTTAATCCCTAAACTCATAAACCCTAACCCTAAACTATAAACTTTAAACCCTAAAATTTTATTCATAAACAAATAATATTAAAATATATAAACAAATAATATATTATTATAAAAACTAAAAATCTTATTTAAAAAATATAAAAAAATTTAATATTTACGAAAAGACCCAAAAATTCACCAAAATCTTAAAGATTTGGGGTTTAGGGTTTAGGGTTTAAGATTTTGGTGAAATTTTGGGTCTTTTCGTAAATTTTAAAAAATTTATATTTTTTAAATAAATTTTTTAGTTTTTATAATAATATATTATTTGTTTATATATTTTAATATTACTTGTTTATGAATAAAATTTTAGGGTTTAAAGTTTATAGTTTAGGGTTAGTGTAACACCCCCTACCCGGCCTGGTAGAGAACCGGGTCGGAGAGCGCTACCGGAAAACGATGCGGAGATCGGAGATATAAATCCAAAGTTTAAAAATCATTTTAGCGTATTTTTATTAATCTCTTTTAAGACTTAACACTTAACTTATTAACAACTTACTCAAATTGGGGTCAATTTCAAACTTTTTCAAACTTAGGGACTAAATTGTAATTTTCACAAATTAAAGGTCTTTATCTGAAATTCGTGAAAATATACTGAAAATAAACTTACTAATTATTAGCCTGTAAAACCTCATTACTATCGGAGGTCATTTATCTACCTGATTAGACGATGCAATATTTAGTGACTATTTTGTAAAATATTCAAATCTATTTCTTTTTATTATCTTACTAAAATTCTTTACATATTTAAATGAGCCTAACAACTTACAAAAATCTTAGAGACCTTTCTAATCATTTTTATTAGACAATTATTCGTATCTATCATTATTATTATTCCAATATTTATTTAATATGACTTTTCTAGATTACTAAAATAAACCCATATTATTAAATTACAAAACACAATTTATACAAAAGTTGGATCATATGCCACTTTACTAGGAGTTCATGAAAGATATCATACATATAAGGTAGAGATGTGACTTGCAACTGCACCACACGATCAAAGGTTGGAAAATCTATCAGGGTCCTGAAAATGCATGAGACACGTATGTTAGGCTTACATAGCCTAGTGAGGTAGTCATGATAGTAAATTGACAATAATATGAATGTCATGATTAAATATAAATTTAATCTAACTTATTTGCATGCTTCTATAACAGTATAAGCATAACATGATCAGATATCCATATCACTAACATAACATAATATAATCATATATCTTATCATAAACATGTCATGGTATAACATATCGAACACATATTATATTGGTACCATTGGATACGCGGATTCCCTGTACACCATATCATAAATCATAAATGAGCCGTAGCCCTGAGCCGTAGCTCCATGTATCCCTTACACTTCCATCCTTTTATCTCCCACATATAGGCCGTAGCCCTGGACCGTAGTCCTCCCTTACATGTTGAGCTCGAATAACCCTATGGCATGCCAATTGTATCCAACGTCCATAAATACACATAATTTCACATAGTCCATGATTTTCAGATCATATCATATCAAATAGCAAGATGAGCCGTAGCTCCATATCAGATAATATTTCATATTATTTTCATATACATGTAGCGTATTATAATCATTTTTAAGCATATCAGAATAATGCAGGGTACTTACCAGATGCAAATAAATTCATAATTAATGCAATAGGAAGGCATCGAGCCTACCCCTGACACGACTATACCCACATATCAGAACATAAAAAAAATATCGGAATGACACCGTGTCACCCGAGACAAATGCATCTACACTCACCTTGACAGACCGGTGCTTTATTTTTATTTATTGGGCTTGAAAGTTGATCTGAATCGACCTCGTGTACTACGATAAAAATTAATTAAAATAATAAGACAGTATCGAATATATATAAAAATATTAATCAAACTCGATACCGAAACTTAAACTAACTAGAGATTTGAGCTTACCCCGTCGTCAGCAAAAATTCGATATTCCTATATCGAAAATATCGGACTACCAATCAAAGATTGAATCGTATCCTACTAATAATTTTTTTTTTCTTCCTCAATTGCCGTGGGATTTCATCAATCTCCCCCCCCCCCTTTTATACTAATTTGGCTCCAACTACTCCTAATTTTTTTCTTTTTTTTTATAATAAAATAATAATAATTTTAACTACTCCATACCTACTCCTTAAAATAATAATAATTTTAACCACTACATAAAATAATAATAATTTTAACTACTACATAAAATAATAATAATTTTAACTACTACATAAAATAATACTAAATTTTTACTTACTCCATAAAATAATAATAAACCGAATAAAAATTTCGAACCTAATTTCTACTAGACCGGTTTTTGGGATGTGACAACTCACCCCCCCTTAAGAAAATTCGTCCTCGAATTTTTACCTGAATCGAATAGATGAGGATATTGCTTTTTCATCGTGTCCTCAGGTTCCCATGTTGCCTCTTCCCTCTTGTGATTTCTCCACAAGACTTTAACCAATGCAACATTTTTGTTTCTTAGTCTTTTGATTTCTCTATCCAGAATCTGAATTGGTTCCTCTTCGTAAGACAAGTCAGGATTCAGCTCTAATTCTTCCGGCTCTAAGATGTGAGATGGATCGGATCTATACTTTCTGAGCATTGACACGTGGAAGACATTGTGGATTTTATCGAACTCGCTAGGAAGTGCAAGTCGATAAGCTACTGGGCCAATTCTTTCAGTAATTTCAAAAGGTCCAATGAAGCGAGGACTGAGCTTTCCCCTCTTTCCAAACCGAAATACTTTCTTCCATGGAGAGACTTTAAGAAAGACTTTGTCTCCCACATTATGCTGAATGTCTCTTCGTTTTAGATCAGCGTAAGCTTTCTGCCTATCAAAAGCTTGTTTCAATCGAGAGTGAATGATTTGAACTTTCTCTTCTGTTTCTCTGAGCAGTTGTGGTCCCAACACCTTGTTTTCACCAAGTTCGGACCAACACAGAGGAGTTCTGCATTTTCTGCCATACAATGCTTCAAAAGGAGCCATCTGAATAGACGACTGATAACTATTGTTATAGGAAAATTCCACTAAGGGTAGGGATTTCTCCCAATTTTTCCCAAAGTCAATAATGCAGGCTCGGAGCATATCTTCCAGAATCTACAAGGAAGATCGTAATTGATATAGGATACCTAGCTTATGTTTAAAGAAAGACAATAACGAGGTTACCTGAATAACCCTTTCAGATTGGCCATCGGTTTGGGGATGGAATGCAGTACTGAGATGTACTCTAGTTCCCAATGCCTCCTGTAAGGTTCTCCAAAATCGGGATGCAAACCGTGGGTCTCGATCAGAAATTATTGATGTTGGAACTCCGTGTAAGCGTATGACTTCGCTGATATACAACTCTGCTAGCTTGGATAAGCTGAAGTCCATTCTTACTGGAAGAAAGTGAGCTGACTTGGTAAATCGATCTACGATGACCCAGATTGCATTGTTTTTCTTGGGAGTCGGAGGTAATCCGTTTACAAAATCCATAGTGATACGTTCCCACTTCCACTGTGGCAGTTCAATGGGTTGAAGAAGTCCCGTCGGTACTTTATGTTCGGCTTTAACCCGTTGACAAGTCAAACACCTTGCTACAAAATCTGTGATTTTACTTTTCATACCGGACCACCAGTAGATCTCTTTTAGATCCTTGTACATCTTAACAGCTCCGGGGTGAATAGAAAAAGGGCTAGCATGTGCTTCACGCAGGATCTGGTTCCGAAGATCATCATTGTTTGGAACACATATACGATTACGAAAGCATAACAAGCCGTCAGAATTTATGGCAAAATCAGGGTCCGGTTCATCCTTGATTCGGGCTAAAATAGGTTGCAACTCCTCATCATCTTCTTGAAGTGCTTTAATCAGGGACACAATGGTCGATTGTACCCTGAGCTCGGCTAATAACTTGCCATGCTTCATGAGCCGAAAGTGAGCGTTTAAACATCTAGGAGAAGAAGTGGGCTTCCGGCTAAGAGCGTCCGCCACCACATTTGCTTTACCGGGATGGTAATCAATTACCAAATCATAATCTTTCAAAAGCTCCATCCAACGACGCTGACGAAGGTTTAATTCTTTTTGGGTCAAAAGGTATTTCAGGCTTTTGTGGTCAGTAAAAAGATAACACTTTTCACCATAGAGATAATGTCGCCAGATCTTTAGTGCGAACACAACCGCTGCTAGCTCAAGGTCATGAGTTGGATAGTTAAGCTCATGCGGTTTGAGTTGACGTGAGGCATAGGCTATAACTTTACCTTCTTGCATCAAGACACAGCCCAATCCTTGATGGGATGCATCACTGTATACTGTGAAATCTTTTCCTGGCTCCGGTTGTATTAGGACAGGAGCGTGGGTGAGGATTTGTTTAAGCTGGTCAAAACTCCGTTGTTGGTCCACGGTCCACCTGAAAGGAATGTCTTTACGGAGAAGCTTCGTTAGGGGTGAAGCAATCAAGGAGAACCCCTTAACGAACCTACGATAGTATCCTGCAAGACCCAGGAAACTTCGAATTTCTCCCACGTTTTTCGGGGGTATCCATTCGAGAATGGCTTGAATCTTCTTTGGGTCCACTTGAATTCCCGCGGAAGATATCACATGACCGAGAAAAGATACTTCGGTCAGCCAAAACTCGCATTTACTAAATTTGGCATAGAGTTGTTTTTCACGGAGGGTTTGGACTACAATCCGAAGATGTTCTTCGTGAGTAACAGAATCTTTCGAATAGATCAAAATGTCGTCTATGAAGACAACGACAAATTTATCAAGATAAGGTCGAAATATTCGGTTCATCAAATCCATGAAGGCTGCAGGAGCATTGGTGAGCCCAAAAAGGCATCACCAAGAATTCGTAATGACCATATCTGGTTCGAAAGGCTGTTTTTGAAACATCTGGTTCCTTCACGAGCATTTGATAGTAACCAGATCGGAGGTCTATCTTAGAAAAGACAGAAGCACCCTTTAGTTGATCAAATAGGTCGTCTATTCTAGGAAGCGGGTACTTATTTTTTATTGTTACTTTATTCAGTTGTCGATAGTCGATGCATAAGCGCATCGATCCATCTTTCTTCTTCACAAATAAAACCGGTGCTCCCCAGGGTGAGGAACTCGGTCGAATAAACCCCTTACTTTCAAGGTCTTGGATTTGGGCCTTCAACTCCTTTAACTCCATTGGAGCCATTCTGTATGGAGCGATAGAAATTGGAGTAGTTCCAGGTTGAACTTCTATCCCAAACTCAACTTCACGTACAGGAGGGAGTCCCGGAAGTTCTTCAGGGAATACGTCAGGAAAATCTTTTATTATGGATATATCTTCAGGCTTCAATTCCTTCTTAGATTCTAAGGCACACATAAGACTACTCTGACATTTAGATTTCATCAAGGTGATGCTTTCTCTACCTAGACCACGGAGATATAATTTCTTTTTAGAACAATCTACCCATGCTTGATGTTCAGCTAACCAATCTAGACCAAGGATAAGGTCGAACTCATTAAAGGGTAAGACCATCAAATTGGCCGGAAAAGGAATTCCTTGGATTTTTAGGGAACAAGATCTACAGATCTTTTGGATTGTTACACTATCTCCTAATGGGTTTGACACAAGTATTTTGGAAGCAACATGATCATATTTTAAGGCATATTTTTCAATCAAAGGTTCACTAATAAAGGAATGCGTGGAGCCTGGATCTATCAAAGCATAAACAAATTCAGAACCTAACTCCACCATACCTGCAATAACATCAGGGTCGTCTTCTTGTTCGCGGCCTCGAACGTGGTACATCTGGGCTGAGGTCTTTGGATTTCGGCTTCCTGAAGGAGCATTATTGTTATGGGGCCTTCCGGAAGAACCAGACGGTGCTTGATTTAATCCCCTCCCTTTTACTGGAACGTTATGAGAGGCTATAGAGGTAGGGGCTTGTGGATTTTGGGGGCATTGTCGGATGAAATGACCAGATTCTCCGCACAGGTAACAAGAACCTGACTGTTTACGGCACTGTCCCAAATGTCTCTTTTGACAAAAATTACACAGAGGGATCTGAGAACTTTTGGCAGAGCCTCCTGTACTGTTTATTGAGGTCGTACGCGTAACAGTGGTCCCACCAGATGGAAATTGAGAGACATAATTAGAGTTAGGTAGCTGTTGATTGGCAGATGACCTTTGGTCCCACTGTCTTCCTCTTTTTTGAGATAGAGGAGGTTTGGAATCTTCTCGGAATCTTTTATCAGGTCGAGCTTGGTTTCCCTTCCTTCTTTCCGAGGCTCTTTGAGAAGCTTCAGTTGCAATGGCTCGATTCACCAGTATTTGAAAATCCTCGATTTCCAGAGCAACAAAAAGAGGACGTAATTCATCGCAGAGGCCATCTATGAACATTCTACATTTTTCTTTTTCAGTGTGGATGATATCAGTACCATATCTAGCGTACTTGCAGAAATCATGAATGTACTGTTCCACTGGCCTTCCTCCTTGCTTCAAATGGAGGAACTTTTTACGTCTTTCAGCGAGGTAATGCTCACTAATATACTTTTTACGAAACTCCTGGAGGAAAAATTCCCAGGTTACTTTATGTTCGGGTACAGTGAGAGTTACAGTGTGCCACCAGCTTTGTGCTTCATCTGCAATCAGGGCTAAGGCACACTCCAACTTATGCTCCTCGGGGCACTTTAGTTGCTTGTTGATTACTTTCAAAGTATTTTCTAGCCAATATTCTGCGATTTCAGGATTATCCAGATCTTGGCCAGTAAATGTATAAACTTGATAACGTTTTAGCTTATCTATTGGAGCTCGAGAGATCTGCTGAGCAGCTTCAGCAGATGAGGAAGGTGCTTCTTGTCGAAGAGACACCACTACTTGTTTTATCATGTCGGCCATAGACATCAAATAGTCTTGTTGAGCCGACAACATAGGTGGAAGATGAGGTGGATCATTCTGAGCCACTTGTTCGGTACTTGGTTCTGGCCTCACATTTTCCCCTCGAGTGGAAGAGGAATCATGATCGGGCTCATTTGTTTCTTTCCTAATAGTAGGAGCAGTCATTTTGGGTCTAGACACACATAAGAATTAAATCGTGTAAGTTGCAAGTCACAAAATACATATTTAATCAACTCCTAAGTGGCATATGAGACATAGACTCGTTAACGAATGCTTGGTTAGTCCTAGAATCGACTAAACTCTAGCTCTGATACCACAAATGTAACACCCCCTACCCGGCCTGGTAGAGAACCGGGTCGGAGAGCGCTACCGGAAAACGATGCGGAGATCGGAGATATAAATCCAAAGTTTAAAAATCATTTTAGCGTATTTTTATTAATCTCTTTTAAGACTTAACACTTAACTTATTAACAACTTACTCAAATTGGGGTCAATTTCAAACTTTTTCAAACTTAGGGACTAAATTGTAATTTTCACAAATTAAAGGTCTTTATCTGAAATTCGTGAAAATATACTGAAAATAAACTTACTAATTATTAGCCTGTAAAACCTCATTACTATCGGAGGTCATTTATCTACCTGATTAGACGATGCAATATTTAGTGACTATTTTGTAAAATATTCAAATCTATTTCTTTTTATTATCTTACTAAAATTCTTTACATATTTAAATGAGCCTAACAACTTACAAAAATCTTAGAGACCTTTCTAATCATTTTTATTAGACAATTATTCGTATCTATCATTATTATTATTCCAATATTTATTTAATATGACTTTTCTAGATTACTAAAATAAACCCATATTATTAAATTACAAAACACAATTTATACAAAAGTTGGATCATATGCCACTTTACTAGGAGTTCATGAAAGATATCATACATATAAGGTAGAGATGTGACTTGCAACTGCACCACACGATCAAAGGTTGGAAAATCTATCAGGGTCCTGAAAATGCATGAGACACGTATGTTAGGCTTACATAGCCTAGTGAGGTAGTCATGATAGTAAATTGACAATAATATGAATGTCATGATTAAATATAAATTTAATCTAACTTATTTGCATGCTTCTATAACAGTATAAGCATAACATGATCAGATATCCATATCACTAACATAACATAATATAATCATATATCTTATCATAAACATGTCATGGTATAACATATCGAACACATATTATATTGGTACCATTGGATACGCGGATTCCCTGTACACCATATCATAAATCATAAATGAGCCGTAGCCCTGAGCCGTAGCTCCATGTATCCCTTACACTTCCATCCTTTTATCTCCCACATATAGGCCGTAGCCCTGGACCGTAGTCCTCCCTTACATGTTGAGCTCGAATAACCCTATGGCATGCCAATTGTATCCAACGTCCATAAATACACATAATTTCACATAGTCCATGATTTTCAGATCATATCATATCAAATAGCAAGATGAGCCGTAGCTCCATATCAGATAATATTTCATATTATTTTCATATACATGTAGCGTATTATAATCATTTTTAAGCATATCAGAATAATGCAGGGTACTTACCAGATGCAAATAAATTCATAATTAATGCAATAGGAAGGCATCGAGCCTACCCCTGACACGACTATACCCACATATCAGAACATAAAAAAAAATATCGGAATGACACCGTGTCACCCGAGACAAATGCATCTACACTCACCTTGACAGACCGGTGCTTTATTTTTATTTATTGGGCTTGAAAGTTGATCTGAATCGACCTCGTGTACTACGATAAAAATTAATTAAAATAATAAGACAGTATCGAATATATATAAAAATATTAATCAAACTCGATACCGAAACTTAAACTAACTAGAGATTTGAGCTTACCCCGTCGTCAGCAAAAATTCGATATTCCTATATCGAAAATATCGGACTACCAATCAAAGATTGAATCGTATCCTACTAATAATTATTTTTTTTTCTTCCTCAATTGCCGTGGGATTTCATCAATCTCCCCCCCCCCTTTTATACTAATTTGGCTCCAACTACTCCTAATTTTTTTTTTATAATAAAATAATAATAATTTTAACTACTCCATACCTACTCCTTAAAATAATAATAATTTTAACCACTACATAAAATAATAATAATTTTAACTACTACATAAAATAATAATAATTTTAACTACTACATAAAATAATACTAAATTTTTACTTACTCCATAAAATAATAATAAACCGAATAAAAATTTCGAACCTAATTTCTACTAGACCGGTTTTTGGGATGTGACAGTTAGGGTTTATGAATTTAGGGATTAAGTTTTGTCGAATTTAAATTTTTTAAATAAATTTTGTTTTGAAAATTAGTCTTTTAGTTTTTATAATAATATATTTATCTATTTATATATTTAATATTATTAATAACAATATTTAAATATTTTTATATTAGAAATAATATATTTATATGACAAACTACAGTTGGGAATATATATTATTTGTGCTAAAACTAATTCAAAGATATTAGGTTGGCTTGGTGGTTAAGATGTTTGTCTTTGATGCTTAAGGTCTTAGGTTCGAATCCCATTGAGTGTACAATTTTAAATATTTTCGTTAGCAAAACGACGTCGTTTTGGGTCATTTATTATCAAAATAGCGGCACCAAAACGAAGCGTCCATGTCATCACGTCGTTAACGATTTAACGGCAGGGTGGTATAAATGAGTCGAAAAATAAAGTTCGGTGGTAAATTTGGACCAATTGAAAGGTTGATGTTAAAAACGGGTCACACCCTATAGTTCGGTGTTACCTGACATACTTTACCCTAATAATATATATTTACATCTAATAATTAAAACATAACTATTAAAACTTGATAGAAGAAAATTATATAAGATTAGGAATGAACAAGAGTCTGGTTGGGTTTTTGGCCAACTTAAGTCTGACCCGAAAATATAAATTCTTCACCTAAACCCGAACCAACCCGATATGTGGTAATTTTTTATCCGACTCAAACTCGATCTAAAGTTTAAGATTAAAACTCGCCCCGCCTCAACCTGAAACAAACAAATAAATATATGTATATTTCATTTTTATTAAAAATAAATGGTGATAATGAAAAAATATATATATAAAGAGACGAGCATTATAACAATTATTTTTAAATATAAGAAAGAATAGTATAAATTTTTTAGGTCAAATTAGATTATTTTCATCATGAATCTAAATCCGACCCGATATTTAATAAGTTTTCACTCAATTCGAACTTTTTTATAAATTTTAATTTAGTCTAACCCGATCAGATCGAATACTGTCGGATATGGGTTCCTTGCCCATCCCTATATAAGAATAGTGAACCCAAAATACCCGAGTCCTTCTACCACTCTTTTTATATCTTGTACTTATGAGAACCTTCCTTTATCCCTCTTCTATTCCATCAAAACCGATTCCCACCACTATATTAGTAAGACTAGTTTGAACCGTTGATATAAAGCGAATCCATCGATCAGACGGTAGAGAAACTGAGGTGGAGTTGCACATGAGAAAGAGGAGGGGTTTGGTTTATGAAGCGAGAAGAGAAAGAGTGTTCGTTTGGTATTAAAGAATAGAGTGTTTTTATATTATTTTTTTGGAAAATAAAAAACGGTAAAAATAACGTGTTTGATTGTAAAATTAGAAAATAATTTTAAAAAATAAAAATAAGTGAAAATTTGAAAACATAAAAAGATATTTTCATTAAAAATATTTCAGGAAAGTAAAAAATATGAAAATAAAGGTTCGTTGATTTTAGAAAATATTTTCCATTTTTGTTTTTATTTTTAGAAAATAATTTTTATTTTCAATTTTCTAAAAAATAGAAAACATGTTTGGTTAATAGAGATTAAAAGTTGTTTTTTAAAAAATGAAAATAGTACAAATGTGTTTGATATTTAGCTTTTCAAAATAAAAATAAAAAATAATTATTAAATAATTAAAATAAAATATAGTTAGAAAAATATTAGTATAATAATATATAAATAAAATATGAATAAATAAACTAAAATTTAAAAAAAATAGCATTAGAATGAATTGAACCAGTGTTAAAATTAAAAAAAAATATTTTCATATTTTTTATTTTCTTAAAACATTTTCAATAAGAACATCTTTTTTATATTTTCAAAGTTTCACTCAATTTTATTTTTATTTTCTAAAACTTATTTTCTAATTTTTGTAACAAAGTACGTTTTCTTCATTATTTTTTTATTTTTTAAAAAATGAAAATGAAAACCGTCTCAATCCTCTATAACCAAACGGGTATTTCTATTTTAAAAAAGCTAATATCAAATACATTTTTATTATTTTTATTTTTGAAAACAATTTTTCATCTCTATTAAAGAAGAATATTTTTTAATTTTTAAAAAAATTAAAAATAAAAATTATTTTTTGAAAACAAAAAATAATTTTTAAAAACAAACGTAACATAAATTACTGGACCCATCCGACAAAACCTCACTGGAACTGATAGTTCGCAACTCCCGAGGTCTCCATCTCTCATAAAACCAGAAAAATGGAAAGAAACTAGAAACCAAGAGCATTCAGTTCAGTCGAAGGAGAGCAGAACAACAAAACTGTGAAACCAACAAACAATCTCCACTGCCCAAGGAGACCAACACTCTCATTTCCCGCCTTCTGTTCCCATTCATTGTAAGAAAAGTGAACCCCGAATACTCCCATCCCGGCGGTGTGGAGTTTGAGCTTGGGGGTTTTCTTTAATGGTGATGGATCCACAAGCTATGATGAGGGATGGGGGCTACAATCTGGCGGAGATCTGGCAGTATCCAGTTAGGTCTCAGTTTGGACCCGGGTCGGCTCAGATCGTGGACCCGAATCGGGAGGTTTCGGGTAATGATCCAGTTAGCTCGGAGCAGCAGCAACTCGGAGTGGGCGGTGGTGTGAGGAGGAGGCGTAATGGGGAAGACGAGGCAGCTAAGGTTTGTTGTTTCTAGTGGCAATGGCGTGATATTGTTTTTTCAGTTTTGGCTTGTTTTCTGTTTAAAATCAATTGTGATCTGAATTGTTCTTATTTTGATTAGGCATTTTAGCTTGTTTCTGTAGTTGGCGTTTACTAGTTTCTATTGATTGGATTTAATATGACAAATTTTGTTAATAATTTGGGCAGAATGATGGTGATGGAAAGAGACTTAAAGCATCGGTAGCTGCAGATGAGAATCAAGATTCTAAAGCCGAAGCAGAACCCAGTTCTGGAAAGCATGTGGAACAAAAAGCACAGCCGCCTAAACAAGATTACATCCACGTGCGAGCCAGACGGGGTCAAGCCACCGATAGTCACAGTCTAGCAGAAAGGGTAATTTGCCTAAAAACCATTCTCCTACAACGTTTACAATCATTGACATTTGGTCGGAATCTGAATATGTGTCTTTGATATGAATCATTTTTGGGGCAGGCAAGGCGAGAAAAGATCAGCGAACGAATGAAAATTCTTCAGGATTTGGTCCCTGGTTGCAACAAGGTATGCCATATACCAATACACCATGGAATTCGTATATGGTTTCTTGTCTGCAAATCATATGCAATTCGTAAACCGAATCTTGATTACTCATCTCGAGCAATTGTCAGTGGCTTTCTATAGCTTGTGATACCCAAACCATGTTCAGATTTATCTTTAGCTTTCATGGAAACCGGCATATATTTCAGCCGCTTGCTGAGTTATTTTTTTTGGACTCAGGTTATTGGTAAAGCTCTTGTCCTCGATGAGATAATTAATTACATTCAATCACTACAGCATCAGGTCGAGGTGTGGATCCTTCTGTTCATGTGACACTGTATTTATTTTGCAATTTTCCTCCGCCACTTATCTCCAACTTGTGTTCTGGAAATTTTCTGGTATTGCAGTTCCTGTCAATGAAGCTTGAAGCAGTCAATTCAAGAATGAACCCTGCCATTGATGTATTTCCTCCTAAAGATGTAAGTACTTATTTCTGTCGTCGATCCATTTTATTTATTTAATTCGAGGTCAAAAATTTATCACTATGCTAGCATAGGCATATGCTTTCTAGGTTGTGTTTTCATTCATCTATACTTAGACGCTCATAGTCGTATCAAACTTGTACCATGTTTGTCTTAGATTCATGTATGTACGAGGGATAGCCTTCTATTGTAGTTGGTAACCCGAAAAAGAACGGAAGAACACATCCGAATTGAGCTTGAATGAACAGTCTTTTGTTCTTATTTGTGTTTGTTTGTAAATAACTTTTCAACGAACACTGTGTTGTTCATTTACACCCTTACTATGAATCTACCCCCAGAATAATCTTTCTTCAATGAAGTAATCATAGGTAATCTCCAAATTCATTGAAGAGATTTCCCACCTTTTATTCCCGAGTCCCGCCATATTATCTGTCATAACGATCTATTTTTGGTGTTCCAGTATGGCCATCAAACTTTCGATACCTCTGGTATGGCATTTGGTTCACAAGCGACGAGAGAATACATTCGTGACATGTCACCAGAGTGGTTGCATATTGGTGGTGCTTTCGAAAGAACAACATAACACAGATAAACCCCATGTCAATACATAATAAGAGCATTAATTTGCAATGCTTCCCTCCTTCAGTCTTAGCCGAAGAAGTATACTGCACCATGTTAAACCAAAGATACTCGATAGTTTCCTTGCTCGACACGGGGCATGGAGACACAACTGCTGTCTAAAAGAATGCTTAAAGTTATTGCCTGAAAACATCATACTTGTATTTTGGACAATCTGTTGTTTTACTCTGCGTTCTCTGTACTAATACCTGAACAAAACAGAATCTACTGGGATTGATTATTGTTGTTGTACAAGAAAGTTTACTTGTTCTGCTTTACTGAAGCTTAAATGTTGAGTCCAACTTTGTTTTGACATTGTATTTGGTAAGAACTGAAAATAAGCCAAGTTTACTGTTACTGCTCTAACATAGGCGTTTGGTTTATAAAATGTAAAATTATCCCGGGAATAAGGTTTTCGAAATGTAACATTAGTTAACATATTACTGATAATGTTATATTATTTTGTTTGATAGAAATGTTTTTAGAATATATTTTCTTTTTAACATGTTAAATTTGTATTGTTAAATTTAAAATATTTGCAGAAAATTTGTAGAATTATATTTATTACATTGTCTAAAATTTTTAAAATTTTATGCTTATAATTTATAACATAATCAATATATTAATTTTTAAAAAATATATAGTATATACTTTAATATGTTTAAAATTTTAATTTTTTATTACTTGGGACAATTAATTAAATTAATTAAAGTAAATACTTAAAAAAATCTTAAGTAGTAAAATAGTTTTACCCAGTGAAATATTTTTTAAGATGAGACACATCTTATATATTGAAGAATAAAATTAATAACATCAAGTTTTAGCTCATTCACTCTAAGCAACATACAATCTTATCCTATAATGCTAAAAACATCGTGAATACAATATTAATGAAAATATATTAAATATTACAACTTTTTTAAATATATGTAACATAATTTAAATATTGAACTAGTAATTAAATAAAAATATTTAATAAATTTACATTACAAATAATTAGTCACCTACTAAAAAATACAACAAAGGATCCACATAAACAAATCTATCATCTTAAGGATAATATTGTCCTAGGGATGGCAACGGGGCGGGGCGGGGCGGGTTTTTGGCCGCCCCGAACCCGCCCCGACCTATAAGATACTATACCCGACCCCGCCCCGCCCCGAATAAAAATATTAATTTACCCGCCCCGACCCGCCCCGATACAATAACCCTTAAACCCGACCCCGCCCCGACCCGCCCCGAAAAATAAAAAAAAAATTAATCTTCGTCGACGGTAAATGTTAGATTCGACCAATCTTCCACCACAATCACAAATTATGGTTTCAAGGGACTTCAAACTTATATAAAAAAATAAAATAAAACCAATTTTAAATTATACACGTGTTAAACTACATATTTAAAAGAATAAACTTGAATCATTGACCGTTAGAATCGAATATATCAAAACTTGAACAACATCTAACAAAATTTTACAAAATGTACGAACCAAAACAAAAACAAAAAATAGCTCAAAACACATCAAAATATTTAAATATAATGATATTTTTTATAAATATAATAAAAAAATATATATAAATATAAAAATATACCGGGGCGGGGCGGGGCGGGGAATTTCTAGCAAATACCCGAACCCGCCCCGCCCCGACTTCATGCTTTTTCCGCCCCGCCCCGCCCCGCCCCGATCCCCGAAATTTTAGGAAAAATACCCGGTCGGGTCGGGTCGGGGCACCTCGGGTCGGGTCGGGGCCGGGTATTTTTGCCATCCCTATATTGTCCAAATGAGAAGGAATTGACTAATATCTAAGAAATGGTGGGAATGACATTCCCACCATTTGAGGAGAAAAGTATCACTCTTGAGAAAATATTATTACCCCTTAGGAAGAATCCTCCCAAACTAAATATGGGAATATAATTCTAGAAAAGGTTATTAATCATCTTTTTCGTGAATCAAACTCACACTTACTGTTTCACAAGATAAACCCATGATTAAAAAAATCTTCTTATTTCCATTGGAATTGAATGAAATAGATTGATACGAGTACGATTGATACATGTTGAAAAATTTATTGTAAAATAAAATTGTTAGCACTAACTGGATGAAATAAAGCAAATTGAAAAGGTTAAATTGTTTGCTAAGTCGTGGTATGACCACTGTGTTAGAAGCAAATTTACCTCGATTGATGTAATTGTAAAACTCTCTTGCCTTCTCAAGCTCTTCGTTTTAGCCATAACGTTTGCGTGAAGTAAGGCTGGTTAGCAAGATCGGGAGTTGCTAACGTCGCACAGATTGGTTTGAGAGAATAATTTCGTGATAGTTGGTATCAGAGCAGGTTCGATACACTCGGGACATGGCCAAGACCGGGAAGAACCAAGTTGTTAGCTCATCGGAAGCCGAGGTCACGCATGAGCAACGAGGGCACGGGGAGATTGTCGATCCTAGTGCGACAAGGCTAAAGGCCAAGTCCAAGGACGTGATCCCTAGCTTGGAGTCACGCTTGACTCATGTCGAGGAGAGCGTTGGGGGCGTGGGTGCCCAAGTGGATGACCTTCAACAAAGGGTAGAAGGCCTTGAGGCGGAGGATGCCGAGATCCACACAGCCGTGAGGTCCATGAGGCTCAAGCTAGAGGAGACCATGCACGCGGAGGTGGGACGAGTCCGCGATCTTCTCATGGAGGAGCTCTCAAAGGTGCGTGCATCTCTTCAACAAGAGCTAGATATTGCTCGTGCCCAAGTAGAGGCATTACAAGGTGATGTAGCCTTGTACAAACGTGTTTTGGCAGCGGGGCCAAGCACCACTATTGAGGCTAGAAGGGTCAAGGTGCCCAAGCCTCAAACCTTTGCAGGAGCACGCAACGCTAAGGAAGTGGATAATTTCCTATATGGCTTAGAGCAATACCTCGGAGCCGTTGGCATTGTGGAGGATGCCACCAAAATCCAAACTGTGGGTCTATATCTCACCGATACCGCCATGTTGTGGTGGAGGAGAAGGCACAATGACATTGAGAAAGGTACGTGCACCATCTCTACCTTCGATGATTTCAAGAAGGAACTCAAAAGGCAATTCTACCATGAGAATGCCGAAGACGAGGCTAGAGCTCGATTGCGAAGATTAAAGCAATTAGGGAGTATTCGAGATTATGTCAAAGAGTTTACAAGCTTGGTGCTTGAGATCCCCGATCTCTCTGACAAAGATTCACTCTTCAATTTCATAGATGGTCTCCAAAATTGGGCCAAAACCGAGCTAAGGCGACGGGGAGTCCAAACCATTGCCGATGCAATTGCCGTGGCCGAGAGTCTCATCGACTACTTTAGCCACAAGAATACCACCCCTAAGACGAAGAATGAGAAGGGCGGTCAAGCCAATGGTGGGGGAGACAAGGGCCAACGCAATGAGGGCCATCACGAGGGCAACTCACCTAGAGGTGAGCGTTCGATCGAGTCGAGTCAAAAAAATTCGAGTTATTCGAGTTGACGAGTCATATTTTACAACTCAAACTTTATTTGAAATTTTTTCGATTCGAGTCGAGTTTAAGAAATTCGAGTCGAGTCGAGTTTTCGAGTTTCTATAAAAATTTAATTGTAATTATTTATCATGTTATAGTAGGGTTTGATTCCAATTTAAACTCCTTTATCTAATCATATAAGATATGCACATATATATTTTCACATGTGATAATATTTCTTCATATTTTTATATATCAGTATGTATATATCATAAAAAATAGAGGGACTCGTCTCGAACTTAAAAATAAATCTACTAATTACTAAAAATTTTGAGTTATTCGAATTTCCATTTCACAACTCAAACTTTATTCGAAGTTGTAACACCCGGGTTCGGGGGTCGGGTGAAAAATAATAATTTAATAATGGTTCGGGTTCCGATCCCAAATTTTTAAATAATAAAATGATGGGTTGGGCCTCGAGTTTTAAGACAAATAAAATTAAGTTGGGCCATTTTCAAAACAAGCCCAAATAGCCATGGGTGTCATCTATTGTAGTTTCCTTATTTCATTAAGGGTGTTTTGGTCTTTTGACTTCCCAATTTTAAACAAACATAAAACAATTTCTTTTTGGCTCATCTTCTACCTCTCACCATTTCCATTTTGACGACAAAAGAGTCTCCCCTCCCCTTTCACTATTTCATCTCATATCTTGCTCATTTCGAAAGGTTTTGCAAAGGTAACCACGTTTTTAACTTGCCCTCGTTATTCTCTACAAGATAACACCCTTAGTTTTCATTCTTATACATGTTTTTGAAGTTTGAGGTTTTGGTGATTTTTGATTAAAAATGCAATCTTTATAGTCTTTAGCTAAAGATTTTGATTTGTTATTGATGTGTGAGTTGTTTACTATCCATGAGGTCCAATATATGCGATTTTTAAAGAGTTTTGTGTGAATTCCCGGATTTGGGATTTGAGAGGGTTTTGGAAGGGTTTTAAGGTTGGTTTTGATGGTGTTCTATGTTGGGAATTGAGGGCTGAGGTTAGTATGATAGTTAGGGGTTGAATTGGAGGCATTTAAGTGTGAAAAGGGGGTCAAAACCAAGGGTTTTGGTATGTGCAATAGGGCTGCTCGAAAATAGAAGTTTTATGGGTGTTCTTGGCTTGGTTTGATGCTAAATTGGTATTATGAGTTGCAACAGTGGTTTGAGGTTGTTTTGGTGACTAATAGAGTGTGTTTGATTGTTTAGAAACAAGGAATTTGGTTGGTGAAGCTTCGGGGACGAATTCGGAGATTTCGGGGTCTTGAGCTTGGTCTTCGGTCTTCTCTTGGGTAACAACGGTGAGTAGATTTGCTAATCATTGAATTGTGCACGATGTGGAACCTTTGGGGTTTGGGTGGGACCTTGAGGGTTCACCTAAACCCGAGTGTAAGCCTCTCTACTCCTATGTTGTTGTGATGGATGAATGGTTATGTGTTATGATTATCATGTGCATGTTAATGTTGCTAATGTGTAGTCGAGTTGATGTCGTGCCTCACGTGATGGTGGTCCAAACTACGGTGATGTGTAGTCCCACCGGTAGTGACTAGTAGGAAAGTACCTTGATGTGTAGTCCCATGGGAAATCTACTAGTCGAAAAGGTGATGTGTAGTCCCACCGTATGTGTATGATGGTTGTGCTTGTGCAAACCATGTGTTGTTGTTGAGATAGACATTTCGTGCATCCATTGCTTTTCTTGCATATAAATGTGTTTTGGAAAACTGCATGTTGTGGATTGTAGAGCCTCTCTCACTAAGCTAGTAGCTTACGCTCTCTTTTGTTTCCAACATGCAGATCGTTAGAGTTCGGGAGGCAAGCGGGCAAGGGAAGAGCTTGGGAGTTCTCGAGCTAGCTCAAGTATGATTTGTGTTTTGTAATAATGCCTAAACAATGGGGTATAGAGTTTTAGGAGTTGGTGTCAAACTCCTTAGGCGGTTATGTTCGAGCATGCTAAACTCATGGATGTGTTATGCTTTTGTTTCATGGATTGTGGACCATGCTTATCTTGTTGGTTAATTGAATATGCCTAAATGTGTATGTTGTTGGGCTATGTATGCTCTATGTTTACTTGGCTTGTGTATGGGGCCTTATGATTGCTAAGTATGCTCTCTTGTGGAATTGTATGAGACCTTTGAGTCGTATGCTTCCTTGTTAAATTAAATGCCCCGTATGCTAATTTGTGGTTGCAGTCTAAGTTTATGTATGTTTAAATGAGTCTAGGGAAGTCCTAAAATGCATAATGAGTTGAGTCTTGTTTGGTTTTGCTGGTTTTTGGAGAGTTGCAGTGCAGGGCGTATCGATACGCCTGAGGGCCGTATCGATACGGTCTTGCCTGCAGAGCTCATTTTAAGCTAGGCGTATCGATACACGGGTCCGTATCGATACGGTTTTTGCTCACTGGAATTCTGAGATTTTGGGGAGTTTTTGGTGTATCGGTACGGTGTTGGGGCGTATCAGTACGGGTATATCTCGTTGACCACGAGATATTGACCGAGAGGAGCGTATCGATACGCTCAAGGGTTGTATCGATACGGACTCCTCTGCGTTGACTGATTGTGTTGACCTGGTCAGGGCGTATCGATACCCTTGACTGGTGTATCGATACGGTCTGCCCTGAAAGCTAAAAATGAATTGCTTGTAAGTGTGGTTATGGATCGTATGCGTTTCTTTATTGATGTTTCCGCTGTTGTGAATCATTTAGGAATTAATACGCCTTTAGACAAGATTAAAATGAAAGAAAATTTTTAGGGTTGCTAACCGAGGGGAAGCCTTAACGGGTTTCGCTTCGGTTTTCCCCGTGTGGCCCACTCGGACCGGTCATCCGGCCAGACCGGGATGAGGGGGTTATATTTATTGGTATCAGAGCCTGAGGTTTCCGAGACCTCAGGCAGGTAAGTGAGGTGAGTTAAGGTATTATGGGTGTTTTGCCATGTATGTCTAAATTTTGTCTCTAGCACGGTGTATGAATGCATGCTATAATGACTTTGTTGTTGTTTGAGAGTTGGTTCAAGTCCCCATTGTTAGACGTTGTTGTCAAAATGAGAAAGGAAAATTTTTTGGTTTAAAGAGCTTGAGAACCGGAGTCCTTGCCCTTTTGCTAACCTAACGTTTCTTTGTTGTTTTGTGTTTGCTGTTTTAGATTACTTTAATTGCTACGGTGAGACCGAGGGGACGGCCTAGAGCGGGTGACCAGACACCCGAGGATATGCCTCCTGCTCTTCATGCTCCCGATGGTAATGGAGGGAACGTTGGAGGTGATGGTAATGGGCCTCATGTTGAGGCTAATGTGGGAGGTAATGGGGCTCAAGCGGGCCAAGGTCAGGCAGGTCCAGATGTGGCTCATTTGATTCAGACCATAGCCGGAGCTTTCCAGATAGCTTTGGTGGGTATGCAAGCTGCAGCACCACCTCAGGGTGCGGGGACAGGACTACCCCTAGAGAGGCTCCGTAACTTAGGGGCAATTGAGTTTCGAGGATTGTCTCCGAAAGGTTCAGAAGGATGGCTCGAGAGTACTACTCGCATCTTGGGTCAGATGGAGTGTTCGGATGCCCGTAAGTTGGGATGCATCGTCTCTTTGCTTCAGGGAGACGCTTATACTTGGTGGACCACTGTTATCTCCGGTATGGCCGAGGCGGATGTCACATGGGAGTTCTTCAGAAATGCCTTCAAGAGGAAGTACCTCGGGGTTCGGTACTTGGATGAAAAGAAAAGAGAGTTCATGGCTTTGGTTCAAGGAAATAGAACCGTGTCTGAGTGTGAGGTCCAGTTTGTGAAGTTGAGCCAGTACGCGCCAGAGTTGGTCCCGGATGAGAAGGAGCGATGTGAGCGTTTCAGATATGGGTTGACTACAGATGTGAAGACCTACATGCTAGCCTCCGACTACACCGAGTTCGATGTCTTGGTTTCTAGGGCCAAGGATATAGAGCAGAACCTAAGCTCTAGAGCACGTGCTGGTGGGTCTGACTCCGGAAAGAGACATGCGAACTGGGATAGAGATCATGCCAAGAGGCATAGAGATAAGAGGTATCAGCCGGATACGAGACCAATGGGTGGTAACCATGGTCAGGGCCGTCAGGGCCAGAGAGCTGTTGGGCACATTCCGGAGTGCACTAGGTGCGGGAGACGCCACCCAGGTGAGTGTATGGGTATGTTTGGGGCGTGTTGGAAATGTAGCTCCCGAGACCATTTGAGGTGTGATTGTCCACACCCAGTTAGGGGCGGACCGGCTCCAGCTAGGGGCTTTGAGCATCAGAGGGGCCGTGGGCGCGGTCGTGGGAACTTTCAGCCAAGGAATAAGGGTCAGAGGAACTTGGCTCACGTAGTAGCAGTCCAGCCCGAGGGAGGAGGACCGGCTAGGGTGTACGTTCAGCGAGAGGCTGGGAATGACACTGATGTCATTGCAGGTAATTTCACATTACAGTCCTTGAGTTTGCTTTCTTTGATAGATTCGGGGTCAACCCATTCGTATATTTTGGGTGAACACACAAAGTCATTAGGATTACCTTGTGAATGGTTAGAGGTAGGTGTAAATGTCACTAGCTCTTTTGGTGATACAATGGTAGTTAGGAAAGTGTATAGGAGGTGTCCTTTGATGGTTCAGGGCCACGTATTTCCGGTCGATATGGTGGAGTTACCCTTCTATGGCTTTGATGTGATTTTAGGCATGGATTGGCTCGTAGAGCATAGAGCTAGGGTTGACTTCGAGACTAAGAGAGTCTCTTTGAGGCTTACTGATGACTTTGAGGTTGTGGTAGTTGGGGAGAATGTCAAGTTTTTGTCTAATGTAGTTTCGGCTTTAGAAGCTCAGAGGTTGTTGAGTTCAGGGTGTCAGGCTTACTTGGCTTATGTAATGAATCCGGATATGAGTGAGGTGAGACCCCAGGACATCAAAACAGTATGTGATTTTCTGAGTGTTTTTCCAGAAGAGCTACCAGGCTTGCCTCCAGATAGAGCGGTTGAGTTTGCTATTGAGACATATTCTGATTCTGCACCGGTGTCGATTGCTCCGTATAGAATGGCACCGAAAGAGTTGAAGACACAGCTTCAGGAGTTGTCTGATAGAGGCTTCATTAGGCCTAGTGTATCCCCGTGGGGTGCTCCGGTCTTGTTTGTGAAAAAGAAGGATGGTAGCATGCGAATGTGTATAGATTATAGGCAGTTGAATAAGGTAACGGTGAAGAACAAATATCCCTTGCCTAGGATAGATGATTTGCTAGACCAGTTGAGGGGTGCTTCCGTGTTTTCGAAGAATGACTTGAGGTCCGGATACTATCAGTTGAAGGTAAAGGATGTGGACATACCGAAGACAGCCTTTCGTACACGTTGTGGACACTATGAGTTTTTGGTAATGCCATTTGGATTGACCAACGCTCCAGCAGCCTTCATGGATATGATGAACCGAGTGTTTCATAAGTTCTTGGACAGGTTTGTGGTAGTGTTCATTGATGACATCCTAGTGTATTCTAGGACCGAGGAGGAGCACGATGAGCATTTGAGGTTAGTGCTTCAGACCCTGCTTGAAAATCAGTTGTATGCCAAACTAAGAAAGTGTGAGTTTTGGATTAGGGAGGTGGTCTTCCTAGGTCACGTGATCTCGGCTAGTGGGATTAGTGTAGATCCCAAGAAGATAGAGGCTATAGTGAGTTGGAAACAACCGAAATCAATGACCGAAATCCGCAGTTTCCTAGGTTTGGCGGGGTACTATAGGAGGTTTGTTGAGGGGTTCTCGAGAATAGCGGCTCCGTTGACCAAGTTGCTACAGAAGAATGTTCCGTATGAATGGTCAGATGCGAGACAAGAACCGTTTGAGAAATTAAAGAAAGCTTTGACCGAAGCTCCTATTTTGATTCAGCCCGAGCCGGGGAGAGAGTTTGTGATTTACAGTGATGCGTCCTACGTAGGGCTAGGTTGCATGCTTATGCAAGAAGGTAAGGTAGTAGCGTATGCTTCGCGACAGTTGAAAGTCCATGAGAAGAACTATCCCACACATGACATAGAGTTGGCTGCAGTGATGTTTGCGTTGAAAATTTGGAGACGCCATCTTTATGGTGAGAAGTGCACTGTGTACACCGACCGCAAGAGTTTGAAATATTTGATGTCTCAAAGGGAGTTAAACCTCAGACAGCGAAGGTGGTTAGAGCTTCTTAAAGATTATGACCTTACCATTGAGTACCATCCGGGCAAGGAAAATGTGGTGGCCGATGCCTTGAGTAGGAAAGTGGCCGTTGAGTTGCGAGCAATGTTTGCAAGGTTGAGTGTGTCTACGGATGGTGGATTGATAGCCGAGCTTCAAGTTAAGCCATCATTGGTTCAGTTGATTCGTGAGAAGCAGTTGCGAGATCAGTCTTTGGCACCTCACGTGCAAGACATAGCCGAGGATAGGCCTACCGAGTATTGTTTTGGAGAGAATGGGGTCCTATGTTTCAAGGATAGGATAGTGGTTCCGGAGGATGCCGAGTTGAGGCGTACGATCTTGAGCGAGGCTCGCAACAGTCCTTTTGCTATGCATCCGAGTAGCACGAAGATGTATCGAGGATTGAAGGAAGAGTATTATTGGGTTGGTTTGAAGAAGGACGTAGCCGAGTTTGTGAGTAGATGTATGGTTTGTCAGAGAGTCAAGGCTGAGCACCAGTTTCCCTCAGGGTTATTGCAACCGTTGAAAATTCCAGAGTGGAAGTGGGAGCGTATCACTATGGACTTTGTGTCAGGACTTCCGTTGACTCCTTCGAAGAAAAATTCAGTGTGGGTGGTTGTGGATAGATTTACTAAGTGTGCCAACTTCATACCGGTTCATACTACATATACTTTGGACAAGTTGGTCGAACTGTACATCCGTGAGATAGTGAGACTACATGGGGTACCGAAGTCGATTGTGTCAGACCGAGATCCGAGATTTACCTCTATATTTTGGGAGTGTTTGCATCGAGCCTTGGGCACTTGGTTGAACTTCAGCATTTCGTATCATCTGCAGTCAGATGGTCAGTCTAAGAGGGTAATTCAGATTTTGGAGGATATGTTGAGGTGTTGTATCATTGATTTCCAGGGGTCATGGGAGAAACACCTACCGTGGTGGAGTTTTCGTACAACAACAGCTTCCAGTCAAGTATTCAGATGGCTCCTTATGAGGCCTTGTATGGTAGGAAGTGTAGAACCCCGATTTGTTGGGCCGAGGCCGGACAGAAACTTGTGTCGATGCCCGAGTTGCTTAAGGGCACTACCGAGAAAGTGAAGTTGATTTGTGATCGCTTGAAAGCAGCCTCAGATCGGCAAAAGTCCTATGCCGATCTAAAGAGGAAGGAGGTAGAGTATTCCGTGGGGGATAAAGTGTTTTTGAAAGTCTCATCTTGGAAGAAGGTGATGAGGTTTGGGAGGAAGGGCAAGTTAAGCCCAAGATTCATAGGACCTTATGAGGTAGTTGAGAGAATTGGTCCGGTTGCATATAGATTGAGGCTCCCAGCTGAGCTAGAGAAGATTCATAATGTATTTCATGTGTCGATGCTTAGGAGGTATAGATCGGATTTGTCCCATGTTATGCCAGTGGAAGAAATAGAGTTAAACCCAGACTTGTCTTACAACGAGGAACCAGTTGAGATACTTGCTTCTGATAGCAAGGTATTGCGTGGCAAGACTATAGAATTGGTCAAAGTATTATGGAGACATAGAGGTGTGGAGGAGGCCACGTGGGAAAGGAAAGCTGACATGCTTGAGCAGTTTCCGTATTTGTTTCTGTCAGGTAATTTCGGGGACGGGGAGAGTTGTAACACCCGGGTTCGGGGGTTGGGTGAAAAATAATAATTTAATAATGGTTCGGGTTCCAGTCCCAAATTTTTAAATAATAAAATGATGGGTTGGGCCTCGAGTTTTAAGACAAATAAAATTAAGTTGGGCTATTTTCAAAACAAGCCCAAATAGCCATGGGTGTCATCTATTGTAGTTTCTTTATTTCATTAAGGGTGTTTTGGTCTTTTGACTTCCCAATTTTAAACAAACATAAAACAATTTCTTTTTGGCTCATCTTCTACCTCTCACCATTTCCATTTTGACGACAAAGGAGTCTCCCCCTCCCCTTTCACTATTCCATCTCATATCTTGCTCATTTCGAAAGGTTTTGCAAAGGTAACCACGTTTTTGACTTGCCCTCGTTATTCTCTACAAGCTAATACCCTTAGTTTTCATTCTTATACATGTTTTTAAAGTTTGAGGTTTTGGTGATTTTTTATTAAAATGCAATCTTTATAGTCTTTAGCTAAAGATTTTGATTTGTTATTGATGTGTGAGTTGTTTAATATCCATGAGGTCCAATATATGCAATTTTTAAAGAGTTTTGTGTAAATTCTCGGATTTGGGATTTGAGAGGGTTTTGGAAGGGTTTTAAGGTTGGTTTTGATGGTGTTCTATGTTGGGAATTGAGGGCTGAGGTTAGTATGATAGTTAGGGGTTGAATTGGAGGCATTTAAGTGTGAAAAGGGGGTCAAAACCAAGGGTTTTGGTATGTGCAATAGGGCTGCTCGAAAATAGAAGTTTTGTGGGTGTTCTTGGCTTGGTTTGATGCTAAATTGGTATTATGAGTTGCAACAGTGGTTTGAGGTTGTTTTGGTGACTAATAGAGTGTGTTTGATTGTTTAAAAATAAGGAATTTGGTGGGTGAAGCTTCGGGGACGAATTCGGAGATTTTGGGGTCTTGAGCTTGGTCTTCGGTCTTCTCTTGGGTAACAACGGTGAGTAGATTTGCTAATCATTGAATTGTGCACGATGTGGAACCTTTGGAGTTTGGGTGGGACCTTGAGGGTTCACCTAAACCCGAGTGTAAGCCTCTCTACTCCTATGTTGTTGTGATGGATGAATGGTTATGTGTTATGATTATCATGTGCATGTTAATGTTGCTAATGTGTAGTCGAGTTGATGTCGTGCCTCACGTGATGGTGGTCCAAACTACGGTGATGTGTAGTCCCACCGGTAGTGACTAGTAGGAAAGTACCTTGATGTGTAGTCCCATGGGAAATCTACTAGTCGAAACGGTGATGTGTAGTCCCACCGTATGTGTATGATGGTTGTGCTTGTGCAAACCATGTGTTGTTGTTGAGATAGACATTTCGTGCATCCATTGCTTTTCTTGCATATAAATGTTGTTGAGATGTGTGGGGCTCGATTCGATCAACCAATTTAGCTCACCAAGTGGTGGAGAGGTGGATTTTTGGGTGGAAGGGTTGAGGAAGCTAAAAGAATAATTGACACAATGATTTATAGTGGTTCAACCTTCTAACCAAGGTCTACATCCACTACCTCAGCTCCCCACTAAGGATTTCACAATCAATCCACTATTGATTCGTCCCCTTTTCTAGGATTAGGAGGAAACCCTTACAACCGATCAAGCTTCTACCCAAAGCCTTGATCAAAACCCTCTTTACAAAGAGAAACAATAAGCAAACTTAAAACCCTCTAATAGGTGTTTGTTTGCACAATTAAGCACTCACCCAAAACCTAAAACACTTGAGCAAATTTGACAATTTTGGCTCACTAGTGTTTGTATATACAAGAATTGACAATTTAGGCACTAAGACAATATTTGATCATTTGATGTTTGACAATATGAGCATTAACCTTCTCTTGATGCTTAGAGGTCCCTTTTATACTCCCAAATGAGTTTTTAGCCGTTTATGGCCGTTGGGGATGAGTTATAGCCGTTGGGGATGCAAAATAGCAGTTACCTACAAAAGGTTCAGCATTTATAACACGAGGGATCGATCCCATAAACCAGGGGATCGATCCTTTTTCATAAAAATATGACCGTTACAGTGAAGGGATCGATCCCATAAACCAGGGGATCGATCCTTTTGCACTTGGAGGCTGGAAGCAAAAATTGAACGAATCTGCCAACCAAGGGATCGATCCCTTTTATCAGGGGATCGATCCTTTTTGCCTTGGAGACTAAAAAAACAGCTTTAGTGCAAAAACGGATCATACATGTTTTGAAAAAGATCGGCTAAAGTTAGAAATCATTCGAAACAAAATTTTCAAGTTGTTTGGACTTAAAGACATGTTTTAAATTCTTTTCAAATTAGTCCAAAACATTTTTCAATTATTATATCAAAACATTAGTTCTACAATCTCCCCCTTTTTTGATATAATAAAACTCACTTGAAAAATTGTTTGGGTTTCTCCCCCTTTAACTTTAAAAATGTGAATAAGAGATTAAAGATATGAAATTAAATAAAGCTCCCCCTTATTCATTTGAAAATTCAATTTTTCAAACCATTTCCATTTCTCCCCCTTTTTGTTATATCAAAAAGAATTTAAAAGCATTAAGTTCAAAATAACAATAGAGGTAAAAGTTTTGACAAAATAAATAAGAATTTGGTTTTAAAATGGCTCCCCCTTACTCAAAGCATCATTAAAAATGTTAGTCCAACATTTATGATCATCTAGTTGAATAAACTAAAAATAAAACAAATAAATGCTAAAACAACTAGATTTTTTTTACCAACACTTGAACTCAAGGTAAGATGTGAAGCCTTCCTTCTTCAAGTGTTCTTCCTTGTGTGCATGGAGCTCCCCCTCAATGTTTGACTTGTTGAACATCTCCATTACACCTAGCAATAGACAATCAAGTAATTTTTGGTATCCAAATTGCTTTGGATCCATGAACGTTAGTAGCACAAATTTTAGTCCCCTTTGGAATCCATTTTTCAATGTCATCCTTTTTAATTAAAGTACTAAGTCCTTTTGGGACCCAAATACTTCTAAAACATTTTCCTTTAATAAATCTAGGGGCACTAGATTGTCTAACATAAAAATTTGATTTTCCAAAATTGTTTTTCTTTTCAAGCTCTTTGGAAATCAAATCTTTTTCTTCTTGAATATTTTGAAGCAATTTTTGTAAATCAAAACATTTTAATTCAAACTCTTCAAGTTTTGCTTCAAGTTCAAGTTTGGTTTTAGAAAGCAAATCATTTTGAATTTTTAACTTTGAAATTAATTTATTGTTTTTCAAAATGTGGCTTTTAAAATCTAAAACCAAATCATCATAGGCATCTTGTAATTCATCAAAGGAATAAGAACATGAAGTAGATGAATTAGAAGTTACCCTTGAATCTTCTTCGATGGCCATAAGGCAAAGTTTGGCTTGATCATCGTCGGTGGAGTCCTCATCACTCCAAGTAGCCACATGTGCCTTCTTCTTATGGCTTGAAGTGCTTGCCCTCTCCTTTCTTTTAGGTTCTCGTTCAAGCTCTCTCAAGGCTTTCTTCATGAACGGGGCACACTTCTTGAAGAGATGAACTATCTCTTCATCTTCATCCTCCTCTTCACTTGAGTAGACATGATGGCAAGTGGAGGATTTGAGAGCCATGGCACTTGCATTGATGTCAAGCCCTTTGAGTTTCTTCTCTCCTATAGCTCTAATTTCTTCCCTCTTTTTCTCATCCTCTTTATTTGTCTTCATGATTTGATGAGTAAGGAGAGACCCCATGAGTTCATCAAGCTTCAAAGTCTTCAAATTTTTGGCTTCGATGATGGCGGTCCTCTTTGAGTCCCAAGACTCGGGAAGTGAGTAGATGAGCTTTCGAACAAGCTTTTCTTCCGGAATGGCTTCTCCATACCCTTTGAGACCATTGGTGATAGTGGAGAATCTATCGAACATTTTCTCAATGTTCTCTTCCGGATCCATTTTGAAGTTCTCATACTCCAAGGTTAGGAGCCCAATCTTGGTCTCCTTGACTTCATTTGTCCCATCGTATGTGACTTCAAGCTTGTCCCATACCTCCTTGGCACTCTCACAAGAAGACATCTTCTCATAGATGGATGAACCAAATGCACAAAATAGAATGTGCAAGGCTTTGCAATTTAGCTCCATCTTCTTGCGATCATCGGCACTCCACTCCGCTTTACTTCTTTGAGGCACGAACGGACCATCTTCAACTACATCCCATATCTTGTAATCTTTTGATTTGATGAAAAACTTCATCTTTTTCTTCCAATGGGCATAGTGAGTTCCGTCAAAGAAAGGCGGTTTGTCGATTGATTGTGCCATTTGAGTCGGTTGATGAAATAGTGATCGAGCTTGCCGGATCTTCTCAATAGGATGTGAATCCCCTTCGATTGAGCCAAGCTCTGATACCAATTGTTGAGATGTGTGGGGCTCGATTCGATCAACCAATTTAGCTCACCAAGTGGTGGAGAGGTGGATTTTTGGGTGGAAGGGTTGAGGAAGCTAAAAGAATAATTGACACAATGATTTATAGTGGTTCAACCTTCTAACCAAGGTCTACATCCACTACCTCAGCTCCCCACTAAGGATTTCACAATCAATCCACTATTGATTCGTCCCTTTTTCTAGGATTAGGAGGAAACCCTTACAACCGATCAAGCTTCTACCCAAAGCCTTGATCAAAACCCTCTTTACAAAGAGAAACAATAAGCAAACTTAAAACCCTCTAATAGGTGTTTGTTTGCACAATTAAGTACTCACCCAAAACCTAAAACACTTGAGCAAATTTGACAATTTTGGCTCACTAGTGTTTGTCTATACAAGAATTGACAATTTAGGCAGTAAGACAATATTTGATCATTTGATGTTTGACAATATGAGCATTAACCTTCTCTTGATGCTTGGAGGTCCCTTTTATACTCCCAAATGAGTTTCTAGCCGTTTATGGCCGTTGGGGATGAGTTATAGCCGTTGGGGATGCAAAATAGCTGTTACCTACAAAAGGTTCAGCATTTATAACACGAGGGATCGATCACATAAACCAGGGGATCGATCCTTTTTCATAAAAATATGACCGTTACAGTGAAGGGATCGATCCCATAAACCAGGGGATCGATCCTTTTGTACTTGGAGGCTGGAAGCAAAAATTGAACGAATCTGCCAACCAAGGGATCGATCCCTTTTATCAGGGGATCGATCCTTTTTGCCTTGGAGACTGAAAAAACAGCTTTAGTGCAAAAACGGATCATACATGTTTTGAAAAAGATCGGCTAAAGTTAGAAATCATTCGAAACAAAATTTTCAAGTTGTTTGGACTTAAAGACATGTTTTAAATTCTTTTCAAATTAGTCCAAAACATTTTTCAATTATTATATCAAAACATTAGTTCTACAAATGTGTTTTGGAAAACTGCATGTTGTGGATTGTAGAGCCTCTCTCACTAAGCTAGTAGCTTACGCTCTCTTTTGTTTCCAACATGCAGATCGTTAGAGTTCGGGAGGCAAGCGGGCAAGGGAAGAGCTTGGGAGTTCTCGAGCTAGCTCAAGTATGATTTGTGTTTTGTAATAATGCATAAACAATGGGGTATAGAGTTTTAGGAGTTGGTGTCAAACTCCTTAGGCGGTTATGTTCGAGCATGCTAAACTCATGGATGTGTTATGCTTTTGTTTCATGGATTGTGGACCATGCTTATCTTGTTGGTTAATTGAATATGCCTAAATGTGTATGTTGTTGGGCTATGTATGCTCTATGTTTACTTGGCTTGTGTATGGGGCCTTATGATTGCTAAGTATGCTCTCTTGTGGAATTGTATGAGACCTTTGAGTTGTATGCTTCCTTGTTAAATTAAATGCCCCGTATGCTAATTTGTGGTTGCAGTCTAAGTTTATGTATGCTTAAATGAGTCTAGGGAAGTCCTAAAATGCATAATGAGTTGAGTCTTGTTTGGTTTTGCTGGTTTTTGGAGAGTTGCAGTGCAGGGCGTATCGATACGTTTGAGAGCCGTATCGATACGGTCTTGCATGCAGAGCTCATTTTAAGCTAGGCGTATCGATACACGGGTCCGTATCGATACGGTTTTTGCTCACTGGAATTCTGAGATTTTGGGGAGTTTTTGGCGTATCGGTACGGTGTTGGGGCGTATCGGTACGGGTATATCTCATTGACCACGAGATATTGACCGAGAGGGGCGTATCGATACGCTCAAGGGCTGTATCGATACGGACTCCTCTGCGTTGACTGATTGTGTTGACCTGATCAGGGCGTATCGATACCCTTGACTGGTGTATCGATACGGTCTGCCCTGAAAGCTAAAAATGAATTGCTTGTAAGTGTGGTTGTGGATCGCATGCGTTTCTTTATTGATGTTTCCGCTGTTGTGAATCATTTAGGAATTAATACGCCTTTAGACAAGATTAAAATGAAAGAAAATTTTTAGGGTTGCTAACCGAGGGGAAGCCTTAACGTGTTTCGCTTCGGTTTTCCCCGTGTGGCCCACTCGAACCGGTCATCCGGCCAGACCGGAACGAGGGGGTTACATAAATTTTTTCGAGTTATTCGAGTTTATGAAATTTCGAGTCGAGTATTTTTGCCTCGAGTCGAGTCGAGTTATTCGGTTTTTTCGATTCGAGTCGAGTTTTGCTCACCCCTAAACTCACCTAGGCACAGAGACTCGTCCCCTTGGAAGGGCAAGGACAAGGGTAAGTCTAAGAAGTTCTAAGGAACGAGGAAGTCACCGCCCAACAATTGCTACATATGCGACGGTGACCATTGGGTTCATGAATGCCCACAACGTCAAGCCCTTAGCGCGCTCCTAGCCAAGCAACGAGAAGGTAGCGACACCGACAGTGGTGATGAAGGTGCACAAATGGGATCAATTCAACTCTTGAATGGTATCCAATCCACCCCAAAGACCGAAGCCAAGGGGTTGCTTTGTGTGGATGTCACCGTCAACGGAAAGGCAACGAAAGCCATGCTTGACACAAGTGTGTCCCATAACTTCCTCTCTATTGAAGAGGCGAGTAGGCTTGGTCTTAAGGTAAATGAGGGAGACGGATCTGTCAAGGCGGTTAACTCTACCGCTCAGCCCATCTACGGGATTGCTCGAGGAGTCAAGACCAATGTAGGGACATGGTTTGGGCACATAGACTACACAGTTGTGCCATGGATGACTACAAGATCATCATGGGGATCGACTTCTTCAACCGGGCCAAGGTAATCCTAATGCCATTCTCCAACAGCGTGTGCATCACAGAGGGCGACCAAGCTTGTGTGGTGCCAACTCACAGAGCCACCAAGCAAGGGACCAAGGTGCTCTCGTCTTTTCAGCTCCAAAGGGACACTGACCGAGGCGAGCCATCCAAGGGGTTGGATGGACACGAAGGGAGCAAGGCTGCCCAACTCAAGGCGACAAAGCCAAGCTCTACCAAGCCAAGGAGGCAACCCGATGTGATAGCGAAGGGACAAACTGTCAAGCCGAGTGCAAAGAAGAGACAAGTGGGGAGACGAAGGAAGTACGTCGACAACACCCCAGCAGCCCAACTGAGACGCGACGAGGGCGTGCGAGATCAGGTGGGGGAGAGTGTCACCCCCACCAGTGCACGCCATAGCCAACCGTGGAGTGCCCCCTAGGTGCGCCAAGGCCGACCGAGGAGCCCCACCTAGGTGCACTCGGGCCAAACAAGGTAAAGTGAAATGCCTTGGGCATTCTAAGGCCAAGGATGAATCAAGGATGGTTTTAGAACGGCCTGGAGAGCTATACACTTATCCACGTGAATCCATAGGGTTTCAGAACGTTCCACAACAATCTAGGCTCACCCGGAGGAACCTAGAAGGCCCGGGAAGGCTTGGCAATGACCGAGACAAGTCTAGAAGGATCGGGACAACTCTGGACATCTCCGAAATAATCTAGAAGCCTTTAGAATATTATAGAGCTTTTAGACCATTTAGGATAATGCTAGATAAGTATGAAATTATCTAGATACTCCTAGGTGTTGTAAGATATTTTGGGAGGTAAAATGTGAGCCGTCCGATCAAATAAATCTCCACCGTCCATTAGGGAGGTGGGTGCTTATAAATAAGCTAGTTAGGGTCATTTGTAATCAATCCCCATAAGTTCACAAACTAAGTGCCCTTGTAAAGTTTTCTTCTTAAGTTCAATACAAGGTTCCTTTCCTTGTAAAACTCTATTGCCTCTTCAAGCTCTTTGTTTTAGCCATAACGTTTGCGTGAAGTAAGACTGGTTAGTAAGATTGAGAGTTGCTAACGCCGCACAGATTGGTTTGAGAGAATAAGTCCGTGATAAAAAGCTTAACCTTTATGAGTACAATGTTCTCCATAGAGATAGAGCAATATATACACTATGAGTCTCTTCAAGGTTTAGTCTACATTAAACTTAGAACGCTAAGTTGGGTATCTACCATATTTTCATGATTTTGTTATGGCCACGCTGAGCTTAAAAAATAAAGTTGGTCATTCACCATGAATTCCTCAATTAATGGGCTTGAGATCTATCACCTGACGAGTCTAAAACTAATCTCTTACTTAACCTCTTGGTTTGTAGATTAACTAGGTTCTCATAAGTCATCTCGAAATCTAAAATAAGTGATCCATCTTTATAAAATCATGTCTTCTTATGATACTTCATTTTTAGATACCCTCACATTTTTAAAGTATCTTGATTAAAGTTATTGGCTTAAAGAGTCCACAAAAGATTTTTATCTACCATGACCAAATAAATTGAAAAAGCTAAAATGTTATTGGCTTGCAGTTTTATCACATTTTTAAAGTGTCTTAACTTCACATTGAAATAGTGAGCATAGAAATGAATAATGTACTAGATAAGTATCTAGGAAAAAAATATTGTGCACTAGACACACTCAAAAGACCAAGTATTTCATAAAATTAATCTTAAACATGCACATTTCTGACTATCACAAAATTTTCCAATAAACTATTTAAGAATTTTTTTGCAGATCGTGAAAATTGAATCAATTTTTTGATAAAAATATTTAATTGAAGAACTTTAATCTAATGATATTTGCTCATACTCACTCGTAGAGCTTACATAATCATTGTTGGTTACCTAATTTGCATCACAGTATTCCTCTAGAACTACAGGATAACCAACAAATTCTTGAGTCAATTAGCTTCTCAACATCTCATTTTATTCATATTTAAAATCTCCTTATCGAGTATTAAAAAAAATACTCATCCGCAAAATACATGTAACGCATTTTCATAAGATACATTTGCATTTATTATCCGTCTCAAACGTTTTGAAAGTCATAACCTACAAAAAAATTATAGGCCGAAAACAAGACACCAATAATTCGATCGAAAGGATCGAATCATAATCCACCCACTTTGTTACCCCTACATGTGTTACACGTAGACGTTACCCCACTCGACTAGATTTGATTCGATAAGGCATCCGAAAATTATTTGATAAGACAAATAAATTTTATTCTATGCGGCAACCGAATTTTATTTGATAGGGCAACATAATTTTATTCGTTAGGGCAATAGAATTTTACACGACAAAGCATCTTAATTGAATTTGATACGACATTCGAATTTAACTGTCTCAACCATCTCAAAACACAATTCATGCAACCACATCACATTTACATTGACGATTTATAGTGTGTATATCATTAAGAAGAGCTTTGTCGATAGCTAAATTTGCTTTAAATTTCAATCACATTTTAACATCAATATAAATTTGTTTCTAAATTGTTAAAAAAATCTTGCAAAATGAAACAGTTAACACTAACTGATATGTTCATCATAATTTTGACCTTGATGACAGTTATAAATTTAAAAAATTAGGATTATTTTTTAGATGAAAACTTTATCATGATACATCAACATTTTTCAACAACAATGAAAAAGAATTAAAAGTTTAATGACTGCAATAATAGTTTTTCGATTTAAGTGACCAAAATGAAAACATCTTGAAAATCCAGTGACTACAAGTGTAATGTACCCATGATTTCTTTTTGTGCCACGGAAGAATGCCGCGCCGCCACAGTTCGCCAGCGCCATGTTTCATTCATAGCAGTGTAATTTCAAATAGCTAATCAAGTTATGTTAAACGTATGATTTTTTAATTTACTTTTACATTTTCTAAAAACTAAAAAAATTGTAGTTTGAAACAGGGTCGGAGCCAGAAATTTATTCAAGTGGTGTAGTTCTTTCAATGGAATTTAAAGAATGTTAATTATTTATAAATGAGTGTCATTTTATTTATAAAAAATGTATTATTTATATATACATTTAATTTTTTATATATAAATTATATAAAAAAAAGGTTTCCAAAAAAATTTGAGTGTCATGAGACACCCCGTATAAAATGTGGCTCCGCCTATGGTTTGAAGGCTTGGATAAGAAGACTATTAATTACTTATACTTCAATTGTTTTTTTCCGATTCAATGCAAGTCAAATTTTACAAATGTTCATTATAAGAATTATTTTCTCAACTTAATTTTTTTAACTCTTGACTTCATTTAAGAGAATTAATATCTTAATCTGTTAGACCAATTAATTGTTAGTGTAATTGTTTTTTGTTTAAATCGATGGTGATGTGACCAACCTTTACGGTTCCTCTGGCTAGAGACTTTTAATTCATTGGTCATTGGGATTCATTTGGATGTATTTGCGAAAATCGACTACTTTGGTTCTGGGAATTCTCTTTTTCCAACACTCCTGATGTTTTCATTTGCTTTTTTACTTTCCTCAACCACTTTCTTCCTTCACCATCACGTCTCTGCACTTGTTTCTCAAGCCATGCTCTCATCTTTCCCCCATTAAATTCTATGTTGACCGGTGGTTTATATATTATATATGGGATAAACTACACTGGTAGTCACCGAACTTTTAGGGCGCTTTTAATAAGGTCACCGAATTTTTAGGGCGCTTTCAATAAGGTCACTAAACTTTTAAAACTTTCATTACAGTCGCTCAACTTTTAATTCACTTTCAATAAGGTCACTGCCGTCAACCACCGTTAAAAAACTGACGTGGCATGTTAAATTTAAGGGTAAAATACATTGTTAGTCACTGAACTTTTAAGAGGCTTTCAATATAGTCACCAAACTTTTAAAACTTTCATTACCATCACTCAACTTTTAATTTGCTTTCATTATCGTTAAAAAACTTGATGTGGCACGTTAAGTTTAAAAATAAACGTTTTCCCACCCTATTTTATCTCCACGTCTTATTTTTTTCCATCCAAACATGTCTATCTGTTAGATACATTAATATTTTCCTTTGAACTCCTCACTATCCAGTGCATGACTCAGTAAAGGTCGGGCCTGAAGCATAAAGAGGATTTTTATGAGCAAAATTTTAGTTATTTCTTTAGCATTCCATCCTCGGATGTCTCCTAATATTTTTCTTGTTCTCACACATGTCGCATGCATGTCTAGATATATTCATATTTTCCTTGATGTGTTACTAGATAAGTAATGACCTTTACCCAAAAAAATTACAGTTTGATTCATATGGAAGAAAGACATGTTTGGATGGAAGAAAATAAGAGGGGAGAGAAAATATGGTGGAAAATGTTTATTTTTAAACTTAACGTGTCACATCACCTTTTTTACGGTAATGAAAGCGAATTAAAAGTTGAGTGATAGTAATGAAAGTTTTAAAAGTTTGGTGACCATAATGAAAGCCTCTTAAAAGTTCAGTGACTAACAGTGTATTTTACCCTTAAATTTAACATGCCACGTCAGTTTTTTAACGGTGGTTGACGGCAGTGACCATATTGAAAGCGAATTAAAAGTTGGGTGACTGTAATGAAAGTTTTAAAAGTTCGATGACGTTATTGAAAGCGCCTTAAAAGTTCAGTGACTACTGATGTAGTTTACCCATTATATATGTCTTATGCAGGCTTAAAGAACTGTTTCGGCCTTCAGTACGCATACCGCTTGTGGTTGACCTAAAATCGAATCATCGTCAAAAAAGAAAAAAAAGCACGAGTAAAGATTCACTGGATTGAACTTATATCTAAAATTATATACTAGGAGAAATTAATAGGTCATCCTTATCACATCAGTCATGGTCCCAACCAATATGAATCACTCACTTTATCATTTTTTTCTCGTCATCAATTCATTCAAATGATAACTTCTAAAAATTGTTTTTAAAATTTAATGTAAAAAGCACGAGTAAAGATTCACCAAGTAAAAACGACATGAAAAAAATGATGAAGCGTATAGTTTTAATTAGTTGGGACCATTATTAATACAATGAGAATTACTAATCTCCAGATACTAGAAAGATAATGCATATTAAAATTGGAGTTAATTGCATCACAAGCCCAAACTATGACTTTCATTCTAATTTGGTTTCTAGACTTTTGAACGTTCAATTTTCATCCTCAAAACTATAACCCTAATTCTAAATTGGTCTCCAAACTCTTTAACATTTCAATTTTCACCCCCAAATTATCAATATATGTTAATCATATCCATGTTAATAAAATCGTTATAAAAACCGTTAGTTGTCATACAAACATTGATGTGTATTATGTAATAATTTGATGTGGCATAAATGGTAATCTAAGGATAAAATTGAAAATTTCAAAAGTTTGGGGGAGCAATTTAGAATGAAGGTCATAGTTTTGAGGATGAAACAAAACTGAAACATTGAAAAATTCATGGACCAATTTAGAATTGAGTCATAGTTTAGAGATATAATTAAACACATTTAAAAGTTTAAGGATCAATTTAAAATGAGGATCAAAGCTTGGGATGAAATTAAATTAAAATAAAAGGGTAATCTTCACTCGTGGTCCTATTTTGGTCACTCGAATTCAAAAAAGACTATTCTGGTCACTTACGTTCGAAACCGTTTCTGTTTTAGTCATTGGACCGTTAACTTGCGATCATTAAAAATAATAATTTTTAATTTAACCCCCAAACTTTCAAAATTTTATTTTTCACCATCTTCCCTAAAGTAACAATATTGTATCTTACCCTGTCAAAACAATTCTAAACTTTCATACTCCACACATCAGCCAGAACCACTAAATATCTCCTTTCTTCTAGAAATTCATGCGTCAATATTTATATAAATCAATGGTTCCATCCAAAATTAATGTTAGAAAATATTTTCCTTCTCAAAACACTCCCCAATTCGTTCTCCCCCTCTAGCTGGAGAAGATAAAAAAACCCTCATAATTGCAAAATATTACATCAATCGGCCTTGATTTGTCTTACTCGTCTTTTTTGTTTTTTGTATCGAGATGCTTCGCTTTGATTACTCTAGTTTCACTGCTAAAAAAATTAGGGTCCTCACTGTTTTGGATTATAGTCATGGAAATCTAGTCGATACCAAAGTTTCTTTACCCCATAATTTCACTGAAACTGATGAATCCATGAAAAATAAGGAACAAGGAGGAAGAGCTAAAAGTAGGAACTCGTGTTGATTCTTGTTTGGGCTATATAGGCAATCAAGCTTTTATGTGCACGTGTATTTGAACCGAACTTACCTATGTAGGTAATCAGGCTTTTATGTGCACGCATATTTATGTTCACTACTCAAATTTATAATTATTAAGATAAATTGAACTTTTTATAACATCAAATAAAATAGATAAAACAGGCTGATAAATCGGGTCAAACTATGAGAGGAAAACTTTGGTTCCTAAATTTTTCTAAATAACCGGGTTACCTATGTAGGTAATCAGGATTTTATGTGCACGCGTATTTAAACCGGGGTTACCTATGTAGCCTGTAGGTAATCAGACTTTTATGTGCACACGTATATATATTTGTTCATGATCTTTCTATTCGGTTTAATAAGGATTTGGTAAACAATTGTCGGTTGCTTATTAGGGGTACTGATAAAAACATGTGTCCGTACTTGAACAACTTGAGTTTCGGTTCTAAAATTGACAACCCTGATGATGTTTTAATGAACAATAGCTGGTTTTTGACGAACCAATTCTTATTGGAAGTTATTTTTCACAACAAGATAAAAAAGAATGAATGTTTAACCAACGATTCTTTCATTGCATCGGTTGTTTTCGTGTTGTTTTATGCCGATCTTGATATGAGCTTGTATTTATAGGGTTTTAATATTACTGTGAGTAGGGGTGATAACGAGCCGAGCTGAGCCTGAGCCTGGCCAGGCTCGGCTCGGCTCGGGCTCGAGGCTCGCCGAGCTCGGAATTTTAGGCTCGAGCTCGGCTCGAAAATAATTCTATTGGGCTCGGCTCGGGCTCGAAGCTCGTCAGGTTCGGCTCGGGCTCGTTAGGCTCGGCTCGGCTCGAAATGAAAAATTTTGCTATAATTTTTTATATAAAATATTCGTTAAAATCCCTTTCATAACCAACATTAAAACGAAATTCAATGACCGGAAAGGGGGAAAAGTGCCAAAAATTAGATTAATCCAAATAATCAATAAATATTCTTATAATACAAACAAATAATTAAAGAAAATACAAAATCAAACAACAATCAACTAATGAAAGAAAATACAAACACATAATTTATTTTAGTGCATATGTAGATTCCGAGCCTGTTCACGAGCTTTTCGAGCCGAGCCTGAGTAGGCTCGGCTCGTCTTGTTAAGGTTTCGAGCCGAGCCCGAGCCCGAGTCGAGCTCACTCGAGCCGAGCTTTGACCGAGCTTTGACCGAGCCGAGCCCGAGTAGCTCGCGAGCCGGTCAGGCTCATTATCACCCATAATTGTGAGAGATTCTGCATCTATTGCTCTTGTTAAGTGGTTATCAGAGAAGCATGAATGAAAAAGGATGTGCGGTAGGGATCATTTCTTATAGTTGTTGGAAGGATTGTTTGGGATTTCAGGAGACAAAGCGATAATAGATTCGTCACCATTTAATGCTTGCATTGGTCGTTCTAAAAAAGAAGCTTCGACTTGTCTGAATACGTGCCAGAAAAAAGGAGTTTCGACTTGTCTGAATACGTGCCAGAAATTTTACTTTGAGAAAGATGTTGAAAAATAAATTTTTAAAAGTTTGAAGGTTAAATTAGAAATTATTATTTTTAATTAACTGAGGTTAATAGTCCAGTGATTAAAACAGAAACAGTTTTGAACGTAAGAGACCAGAATAGTCTTTTTTTTTTTTTAAATTCGAGTGATCAAAATAGGACAAACCCTAAATAAAAAGACCACGTTTGAAGATTACCGTAAAAAAAACCATTTGCCCCTGCTAAATCTGAACTTGATTGTCGGAGGCCATGGCCAGACGCCGGCCGTTTCAGGCGTCGTCCTCTCTCATTCGCTTAGCAACACGGCCGTCCATGAAATGTTGACCAGAACGTCGTCGTTTCCTCCATTTCAAGGAAAAAGTCCTCGTTGGCGCTTGAACCCAGACTTCCACTTGACCTTTTCTCCTCCCACGCTTCCTCTTCCACGTCACATCTCCACGCGCCTGATTAATTAGGAAACCCATCCAACCCGCTTTTTTATTCGCCGCGGATAAATAAACACGCGCCTAATTCCGAAACGTACAAGCAAAAACAGTAACGCGGTTCGAGATTAGTCATGTTGAAGGAATCCAAATTCCAGGGAAACAAACATTGTTTAAGCAAACAAAGAAAGGGTAAAGAAAAATACTACAGTAAATAGAAGGGAAAAGCAAAGCCAAAATAATAAAAAAATGATTTGAAGGAGAGGCCTCTCTCTCTGTTTCATCGCCGCGAAGAAGACCTCTCGCCTTCAATCGAGAAGCAGCTGTCGTAGCCGTGGAAAAAGCAATCAGAAATCCAGTTCCGAATCTACGCTTTGCCGATTTCTTTTGTTTTTTCATTTTGGATCTCTGAAAGAAAAGAAGGAAGATGAGTAGATGGGATAACATTAGGTCATCGTTGAGATCGCAACCGGGTCGTAGTGAGAGCTTTGGCCAACATGCGCCGTCTCGAACTGTCACGCTGGGCCGGCTTCAACCTCAGGCGCCCGCCTACCGCACCATCTACTGCAATGACCGCGACGCCAATTTCGCCCATCGATACAGGGTATTCTTTTTATAATTTATACTTTAATTTGTGATTTTTGTTTAGTATTTTCAGTGTACGATTCCTGTTTGGCGTTTTGGATTTCCTGGAAAATACGAACTGTTGTGAGCTTGAATCTCTTTTAATGTTCTTTTTATTTATTTATTTATTTATATTCTGTTTTATTGGCTTAGTTAAATGTTAGTTGTCGCGTGGTTTTCTCGATTTTATTTTTAATTTTCTGTAAAATGTTAATTTGACCGGATCCTTTGGGATCAGAGATGTTACTGCTAAGTGCTAATATTAGACTGCTAACATTAGAACTCTCTGGGCAATGCTAAAATGAAGGAAATGTAAATCCATGAGAAGAATAATCTTTCTCCTTGAGCAAATGCGTAGCTAGAAGAATTAGCCCTCTTTTCTAATGTTATGAGTAACAAATGTTAGTAAATTATGATTGGATGGAATGACGTTCACACTTCAACTATACTGAAAATAATGAAGAACATTACCTAAATGATTTTATTGTGTTCGTGTCATATTTTATTTATCTCAAACGCCTGATTTGGAGCTTAATATCATCATTTTTCTTTTATAAATATTTTAGGAGAGTTGTATTTTTTTTTTTGTAAAAATCTTAGAAAGTAAACTATTGGTGCTGACTCTCTTAAGTTTTAGAGAAGGTAGTGATCTTTCGGATCAGAAAACTTTAGACTAAAATTCTTCAATTTTAGTTAAAAGTTGATGGAATGATATCTGGCTTAACCTTCTGTGTGGATGTCTCACTTGTGTATAGTTTATTAAACATTTTCTTTCAAAGCCAAAAAGCAATCCTGCACTATGAAGATAAAAACCTCTGTATATTGGACAAGGAGAAACCTATGTTGAAATATGCATTTGTTGCTTGATGCCATAGAACTATAATCTTTGTCAGTCTAGGGGTGAGTATTAATCGGTTTAAACCTGTTTAACTAATCGAAGCGGTCAAATTTGGTTAGGCTGGTCTGGTTTAGTCGGTTTTGGAAATGAGTTTATTTGAATGGTTCAGTTGGTACTTGGTTTTTGGTTTTTAAATTTGTTAATCAAATAGATTGAACTAACTGACCCTTCTAATTTTAGATATATAATATAAATAAACTACATTTATATAATAAATTTTAATTATATATGATATCATTTATTTATTATATTATATATTACATATTATACAATAATTTAAACGTAATAATATTTTATTAAACTGACCGAACCAACTGACTTAAGTCTGTTTCGGTTTTTTCAGTTAAACAAGTTAATTCGTTGTTCGGTCTGCTTTATAATTTAATTTGGGTTAAATCAAGTTTTGAATTATAGAATCACCAACTATATTGATTGAATGCTCACTCCTATGTCCTTAACCTCGTGGATGGCATTTCTTTTCCTGTTAATGTTTTATCTTTTCAAATTAGAGCTTATGCTAGTATTATATGAGAGAGTGCACATGCAGTAAATGGATTTTGCATAATTTATTATGTTTCTGGAGATTATTATTTAAGCAATTTCTCCTGACCTTCATTTAATCCTATTCCAGGACCATCATCTTTTGTAGCTTAAGTTTCTTATTGTTGTGAGAAATACTATCTGAGTTAAACAGTTGTACCAATCTTAAGTGAGCTCTTTCTCTGAGTGTGATATGCCATAGACAGGTATGGAATAGGTTAAACTAATGGGAGGTAAAATAGGTTGTAACGTTGGGTTCAACTAGATAACATCATATTTTTCATTCATTATTTCTCTTTTTCTTCTGGTTCATCATTTTTATTCATTCATTATCCAAAGATATTTGTCTTTCCATTTAGGAAACTACCTAGAAATAGGAATTATCTTGTTGGAGATACATTTAATTAGACGTTTGAAAATTTAGTTTTGCACTGTTATTTGATGAGATTCTAGATGTTGATATGCCCATAGACTGATCTTTTGCAATTTCTCTGCTTACAAGTTTTAATCAGTTGTTAATGTTCTATGCCTGTATGGATCAGTCAAGCAAGTTATAAATATTTGGAAAGTTCAATTAGTGGTATGCTTGAATAGAATATAAAAGCTTATTTATCATTGATAAATGCACTTAAACAGAAGTGTTTGGTGCTTATTTCATATGCTTATATGTACACATTATGTTTTGTATAAATGGGATTGTTGATTGAATTTGCATCATTCGTGTAAGATTCCCCCCCCCCCCCCCCCAGAAGTTTTGTTTGTGTTCATACTTTGTTGCCTGCAACTGATTCTGATAAGTTGGATGTGGTTCTCATTAACGTGGTATCTATTGTTTTAGGGAAATTCCATATCAACTACCAAGTACAACTTTTTTACCTTTCTACCAAAGGGGCTTTATGAACAGGTAAGTTTATTGGAGTTCTCTAGCATTAAAATGGGTAGGGTTGTATGATGGGATGGGAATTTATTATGAACACCTTTAGGGTTGTGCGACTTGTGGTTCTAATAGTAACCCTGACCATGACTATGTAGGGTGTGATGATTATGGAATCTAGCGTAACTAAATTTTGCCATAAAATTCAGGATAAAAACCTCAAAGAAGTATTTTCAATAAATTGTTTTCTTCAATTGTTAGTAAATTAATTATTAAATGGATTATTCTTTTTGGTCTTCATGTGATATAGTAATTGGTTTTTGAGAAAGCTAACCAAATATAAACCATTGATACGATCACGGTTGTTCATTTCCATATCAGAAGAACATGCATGGTTAGGGAACAGAGTGGATGTATTGTTTCTATTTTTAGCTAAATCATGTTTTTTGTGAAGAAGAGAGTTACACTTTTTCTTTAAGAATAGTAATGAAAATATTTTGGTTACCATCTTCCATGGTCCATCAAAGATTCTCCTTTTCAGTAACTAATTCTATATCCTGCACTCATGTTTAGCCGGAGGTGTGTATGATCTTTATTTATAACTTCAGAAAACATTGATCATTGTGTTTTAGTATATTGATTTATTTTTCATCTTAAGAGTTAATGAACTTAAAGTGGCTAAATTTATTTTGATTTCATGCTTGATGGGCCATCCTATCTTTCTTAGGAATACACGTGGAACAGTTAAATTTGTTATCAGATTGTTTAAAAGGACAACCATTACCAGGTTTAATTCCAAGAAAGTATTCCATGTATTGGTTGATACTTTAAAACTGCCACTCTGACCATTATTGTAATAATTGGTTTTTGGGTTTGGAATATAAGTTAGAAATTTAACTTAATTTACTCATGTGGATTTGTTTAGAGCTGCTATATTCTGGCTACTTCCTGACAATGTTCTGTTTTACTCTGACAGTTCAGGCGGGTTGCTAACTTGTACTTTCTTACGGTATCAATTCTATCAGCAACACCGTATAGGTAATTTTTTTCTGCCATAAATTGAGTTTGTTGCCTTTGGTAATTACAAATAATTTTTCCTGGGTGCTGGAATTGCCACCTTAAGTTGTTTAACTTTCCTGCTATCTGTCTTCACTTGAGGTAGGGTTTGTCGCTTATGGCTTGGGTGAATTCCTTCATGAACACGATGACTATCACTATTGTACATTAGACCAATGAAAATTAAAAGTAGACATGACTATCACTATTGTACATTAGACCAATGAAAATTAAAAGTAGACATGACTATCACTATTGTACATTAGACCAATGAAAATTAAAAGTAGACATGACTATCACTATTGTACATTAGACCAACGAAAATATGTTGGAACCATGAGTCTTATCCATACAGAAGTAGACATGACTATCACTATTGTTTTTTTCTTTTTAATGTCCTGCTCATATGATGTTTCCATTCCTTAAAAAGTTATAACCTTCCAATGGAACTTTTGATATTGCTTCCAGCTTTATGAAGAATTAATATGTTAATTCATTCAGATTGGTTCTGTGAAGTTCTATAATACTGTATTTTTTTTATAAAAAAAAGCTAGTCTTCACTAGGAGCCCAATTGGCTGCTTTTTGTACAAATTGTAAGTCAACCTTTCATATATTATTATGCATTCCACGTATTATTCTTCTACCTTTTCCTTGTGCTCATTAATTGCATTTACTTGACATCTGTTCTCCAGCATGAAAAAACTCTTTCTTCTGGTGTGATTTTTTGGGTAATAATGACTTGTAACACTGGTTTGTGTATTGATGAGCTCTGTTATGTAATAATGTTCCCGTTTTGTCAATGCAGTCCTGTGCATCCTGTAACAAATGTGGTTCCTCTGAGTCTGGTGCTTTTAGTTTCTCTTATTAAAGAGGCATTTGAGGACTGGGTGAGTGCTAACATTCATATCAGTCAATACTTTTTTCCCTTAGGCTTGGACCCATCTCGACTTCATTTTTCTCATTTATTTTTGGATTGGTAGGTTTTGGGGTGCCCAGGGCATAAGTCTTAGAAGGGTTAGCTTGAGCTTTGACTTCTATAATTTGGATTGAGTACTGAATTCTTATTACCTTTTCTTTCCCTTATTGTCTACAACAGAAACGTTTCCAGAATGATATGACAATAAACAACACTCCTGTAGACGTGTTGCAAGATCAAAGGTGGGAGTCTATACCATGGAAAAAGTTGCAGGTTGGAGATATTATCAAGGTGAGTTTCTAGATACACTTTTTTAATTACTTTTTGGCCAGTCTTATTGAGATTGAATAGTGATATTGAAGGAGAGTTCTTCTACGTTCATTATGTTTACATTGCAGATGACTGTCCTTATTTTTTGTGACACTCTGACTTCCCCCTTCCTCCCATCTTTCTGGTGGAAAATTTTCTTTTATTGATATATGTTACAATATAATATTATTATGATTGAGGCTCGTTAAGTTGAGTTACATGAATATCACTACCTGCATAAATATACGAGAATATAGTGTGAAATCTTGTCGTTGTTGCAGGTTAAGCAAGATGGATTTTTTCCTGCAGATATGCTTTTACTTGCTAGTACAAATGCTGATGGTGTTTGCTACATTGAGGTAATTACCTGTTTCGGATCCTATTTGGAGTACCCTTTTCTACCTTTTATTCTATTTATGGAAAGTGAGTGTCCTTCTTATCTTATGTACTGTTGGGTGCCTTACTTTAAAAAACAATTGTTGGCCTTCTGATTGCAGACTGCAAATTTGGATGGGGAAACAAATCTGAAAATCCGGAAGGCGCTAGAAAGGACTTGGGATTACATCACTCCTGAAAAAGCTTGTGAATTTAAAGGTTGGGACTTTTAATTATTTCAGAATTCCAATGCTGCATGATTGTTAACCATAAAAAGCTAAATGTTTATTCAGTGGTTTTATTGATTCTGTGTCTATCACTGTCATGGGTCTTTGATGTTATTTTCTTTTGTATTAACAGCTGACTAAAATATTTAACAAGGTCAAAGTTGATCTTATTAATAGCAGGACTCTATTAATTGCAGGTGAAGTGCAGTGTGAGCAACCAAACAACTCTTTGTACACTTTCACTGGCAATCTTGTAATAGACAATCAAACATTGCCTCTTTCTCCAAATCAGATTTTACTTAGGGTATATTTTGATTTTCTTCCTTCCATCATCAGTTCTTTGTACACTTCCGCTGGCAATCTTGTAATAGATAATCTTGTATTTGATGTTCTTTCTCCACTGATGAACTTAACTGGCTGCGGTATTGGCAATTTGATTGCAGGGTTGCAGTCTGAAAAACACCCAGTTCATAGTCGGGGTTGTTATTTTTACTGGTCATGAAACAAAGGTTCGCTATAAAAGTTTTATACCGTCTCTTATATGCACTATGCTGAAACAAATTACATACTGGATTTTTTTTGCATTATCGGAAATGTGTAAATATGAACATTTACATACAAATAATTTCAGCCTCTGGCACTTGCAAGTTGCATCTGTATTATCATTTTGTGACTGACTGAGCTTAGAAGATTTTGTGTATGTTTATCCTGAGTCAGACAAATGTGTTAGTTTTCTTCCCTTTATCTTTTTGTTCTGTTCTGCTAAGTTGAAATCATTTCGTGCGAATTTGCAGGTTATGATGAATTCCATGAATGTTCCTTCAAAAAGAAGTACATTAGAGAGGAAACTTGACAAGCTTATACTGACTCTCTTTGGTACTCTTTTCACTATGTGTCTGATTGGAGCAATAGGCAGGTGCGAGAAATAGCTAGTCTGCACATACAGTACATGTTATTAAATGTTGTGGGATTTCTTCAATTTGTTCTGTGAATTTATTGATAGTGATGTTCTCTTCTTGAAATTTTGCAGCGGTGTATTCATTGACCGAAAGTACTACTACTTAGGTCTCGGTAAAAGTGTGGAAGATCAATTCAACCCTAACAGAAGATATCTGGTAATATATGTTTGTTGGTTCTGGGTTTCTTTCACATTCCCATGCACTCCCCCAATACACATGAAACTTTAACTCAACCCTCTTTGTCTGTTTTACAGGTTGTTCTTTTGACCATGTTGACCCTACTTACTCTATACTCCACAATTATCCCTATATCTCTATATGTTTCTATTGAGGTTTGCCTTTTTCTTTTCCTTTTATTATTTGATTTCTTGCTTTATCAATGCACAAAATGATCTTAGTGGATTTCACATGCAATTTTAGATGGTCAAGTTTATTCAGTCCACTCAATTTATCAACAAGGATTTAAATATGTATCATGCTGAAACCGACACCCCTGCTTTGGCTAGGACATCTAATTTGAATGAGGAACTTGGACAAGTAAGCACATGCAATTTTTACTGACTTGAATGTGATGCACAGCTTGTTTTGTTTTGTTTTTTTTTCTTCTTTTCCCCCTCCTATCTAGCTCTGAATCATTTTAAATTGTTGGTATGACTAGGTAGAATACATTTTTTCTGATAAAACTGGAACTTTGACAAGAAATTTAATGGAGTTCTTCAAGTGCACTATTGGAGGTGAAATCTATGGAACAGGTATGACTGAAATTGAGAGGGGTGTCGCAGAACGAAAAGGCATAAAGGTCCAAGAGGTATCATCTTTTATATCTCTTTATGAAGACATGGATTTTTTTCTTAGGTAAATTTAGCTATGTTGCATGGGGCTGGTGTTCATGTTCTCTTGAACATCATTTTGTAGGTGCAAACATCAACCAATCCCGTGCGGGAAAAGGGTTTCAATTTTGATGATGTCAGGCTCATGCGAGGTGCTTGGAGAAATGAGACTAATCCTGATGCTTGCAAGGTATTCTTACTATGCCCTTTTTATTATTCACATGAAATGTTTATGCTGGTGTACAGTGGTATTTTTATATGGCCTTTGTCAATAGAAGCAATAGATGGTGCCATTTTTACTATTAATGTGAAATATTTGCTAGTACAAGGCTTTTATTGCTTACCATTAACTTGTTTTGAGTGTGAATCGTTGTACTTAACTAAAGGAAGATTAATTTATTACTATCCACTTTTGCACCATTCTCTTGACTGGTGGAGGTTTTGGTGGTTTGTCTTCTCCTTTTCCAATTCTCATTCTTGGCTGTGGTTTCTTCTAGTGCTTCCTGATGATTCTAGGTTTCTGATGTTTGTCCATTTCTGAGGTGGGAATTCATTAATTTGTTGTCCGTGTATTGGTTACATGGCATCTGAGTTTCCTGTCATTATCAGATTAGCATAATTGTTACACTTTTTAATAGTTATTGTTAGAGATCCGAGATATGTTTCCTTGTTACTTGTTTCCTTAATTAAGAGATTTGTAAATATTTTATTTGATTAGGATCCCTTGCTCTAAGGGTTTGTATTCTATTGCTAGAATTAGTTCCTTACCTAGTTTAGAAGTTACCTAAGATAGGCCTAGGTTTGTGTATTTATTTGTAACATTTTCTCTGTTGAAACTAATAAGAAATTAAGTCTATTCGACATGGTATCAGCGCCACTCTTTTCTTAGGCCTTACTGTTCTTGTTGGACAGTATTTTTTACCCTTTTTTCTCTTGAGAGAATATGGTCGATACGACTAATTCAAGCAGTACTGAAACTGCTCAAGTAGTCACTATGAGTGAAGGAAGTCACTCTAATTCGACAAGTGATTTACAAAACATACAAGCCCCCTATAGATTGAATGGTAAAAATTACCTTAAGTGGTCTCAATTGGTGCGAACTTTCCTCAAAGGAAGGGGTAAACTCAGTCACCTTCTTGGAACTGGTCCTAAGGAAGGAGATCCCAGATTTGAGGCTTGGGATGAACAAGATTCATTAGTCATGACTTGGTTGTGGAATTCAATGGTGCCCGAAATCAGTGACACTTGCATGTTCCTTAGTACAGCAAGGGAAATATGGGAGGCTGTGAAACAAACTTATTCAAAAGTTAGAGATGCTGCCCAGATTTATGAAATCAAGAGCAAGATTTCAGCCACCAAACAAGGAAACAAATCCATTACAGAATATTCTAATCTGCTGCAAAATCTCTGGCAGGAAATGGACCACTACCAATGCATTCAGATGAAATGCAGCGAGGATGCAGCAACTCTAAAGAGGTTTGTCGAAAAAGATAGAATTTATGATTTCCTTGCTGGACTAAATATTGAATTCGATGCAGTGAGAGTTCAGATTTTGGGGAAGGAAGATTTGCCTTCATTAAATGAGGTTATTGCTACTATTCGTGCTGAAGAAGGAAGAAGAGGAGTGATGATGGTTGGAAATATTCAAGTTGAGGGTCTGGAAAATATTGAAGACAGACCAGAAATGAAAAGAGCAGTGAACAAGGACTCCTTATGGTGTACTTACTGCAAAAAGCCTCGTCACACCAAAGAGAAATGCTGGAGGCTACATGGGAAGCCTCCATCAACAAATAGAAATTTTACAGAAAGAGGAGGTCCAACAAGGGGACAGAACATGGCTTTTGCAACCAGACAAGTGACTAAAGAGTCAGATGAACAATCTGTTGAGTTCAACCAAGAAGAAGTGGAAAAATTGAAAAGTCTTCTGGAATCTTTAGAGAAACCATCCTCTACAGGTACATGCAATCTAGTCTTCTCAGGTATATCCTCTTCCTCTTCTCAGAATTCTAATGCCTTGAAAGCATCCACTCACATACCTACCCAAAACTCCTGGGTAATAGACTCAGGAGCCACTGATCATATGACCAATTCCTCTCTAAATTTCATCACCTATACACCCTGTCCTAGCAACAAGAAAATTACAGTTGCAGATGGTACTATGGTAACAATTGCTGGTCAAGGAGATATTGCTATTAGTGAAACTCTTCTACTTAAAAATGTTTTACATGTGCCCAAGCTGTTTACTAGTCTTGTCTCCATACCGAAGCTTGTTAAAGATACTAATTGCAGTGTTCTGTTTTACCCAACACATTGTATTTTTCAGGAGCAAGAAACGAAGAGGATGATTGGGCGTGCTAGGGAAATAAAAGGCCTATACTACCTTGAGGTTCTTGGTGGACCAGCTAGTGTTTTGAATACTCAATCTTTGTCTTTTTTGTCCAATTCTACAGCCAATAAAGACCAGATATGGCTACATCACTTTCGCCTTGGTCATCCACCTTTTAGACTTTTGAAAACCATGTTTCCTTCTTTATGTAAAACAATAAATTTAGATGAATTTCATTGTGAAGTTTGTGAGCTTGCAAAACATAAACGTGCCTCTTTTCCAGCAAGTAATAAAAGAACTAGCCATCCTTTTAATCTTATTCACAGTGATGTTTGGGGGCCCTCTACCATTCCTAACATAACTGGGGCTAGGTGGTTTGTATCTTTTATAGATGATTGCAGTAGGGTTACTTGGATTTATCTTCTGAAACAAAAGTCAGATGTTGCCTCTACCTTTAAAACTTTTTATACCATGATTAAGACTCAATTTGGGGCTGAAATTAAAAAAGTCAGATCTGACAATGCTAGAGATTACTTTAATCAATTCTTGTCACCTTATTTCCTAGACAAAGGTATTATACATGAGTCATCTTGTGTACATACTCCCCAACAGAATGGGGTAGCAGAAAGAAAGAATGGGCACCTCCTTGCTATGACTAGAGCACTTTTGTTTCAAAACAATGTTCCTAAAAAATATTGGGGGGAAGCTGCCTTAACTGCTACTTCACTGATAAACAGAATGCCTTCTCAAACCCTTTCATCCCAAAGTCCTCTTCAAATCCTTGTCAAATTCTTTCCCAACTTCAGTCCATCCCTTCATCTACAACCAAGGGTATTCGGGTGTGTTGCTTTTGTTCACATCCACTCTCCAAACCGAGGTAAACTTGACCCAAGGGCTTTGAAATGTATATTCATTGGCTATTCCTCCTCTCAAAAAGGCTACAAATGTTATCACCCACCTACCAAAAATTTTTATACCTCTGCTGATGTTACTTTTGTTGAAAAGGAGAGTTATTTTACTATTCCTTATCTTCAGGGGGAGATAGCTTTTAGGGAATATAAGGAAGCAGACCTTTTTTTACTTCAGCCCCTTCCTACAAATGTACATTCTGGTCAGTTTTTACTTCAACCCCTTCCTACAAATGTACATTCTGGTCAGTCATCTATTCCTACTACATAAATACATCCAAGACAACCACCTATTCCTACTCCATCTTCTCCTCACACTCCTCAAACAGCCATTAACATATCACAGCCCAATATTCAAGACACTACTTGTCCCCTGAAGACCTATTCAAGAAGGAAGGCGCCTATGCAGATTCAATCATCCCCTTCTCCTGCTCCTACTCCTATTCCTATACAATTTGAGGTACATTCTGAAACTTCTTCTGAACATAATGATAATGACAGTGCTATATCTGATTCTGAACATGGTAACACTGTTTCTGATTTTGAATTTCCCATTGCCATTAGAAAAGGAAAAAGAACCTGCACCACTAAACATCCATCCTATTTGTTTATGACCTACAAAAACCTTTCACCAAGTCATAGAGCATTCCTTACTAGCCTAAATGATATCACTATTCCTAAAACAGTTTTAGAGGCATTAGAAAATGAGAACTGGAAAATGGCTATGAAGGAAGAAATGGATGCACTAGAAAAAAACAAAACTTGGGACTTAGTGAGATTGCCAGAAGGGAAGAAAACAGTAGGATGCAGATGGGTTTTTACTGTAAAATACAAGTCAGATGGCACTTTGGAAAGGTACAAAGCAAGATTGGTGGCAAAAGGGTACTCTCAAACCTATGGGATTGACTATCTTGAAACATTTGCACCTGTTGCAAAGATGAACACAGTGAGGGTCCTACTTTCCTTATCAGCTATCCAAGGATGGAATCTACAGCAATTTGACATCAAAAATGCCTTCTTACATGGAGACCTTGAAGAAAGTGTACATGGATATTCCACCTGGATTTGCTTCGAATACTACTGGACATAATGTTTGTAAATTGAGGAAAGCTCTATATGGACTAAAACAGTCCCCAAGAGCTTGGTTTGGGAGATTTACCAAGGTAATGCTGGGACAAGGCTTCAAACAGAGCCAAGGCGATCATACTCTGTTTGTGAAACACTCTTCTTCAGGGGGAGTAACTATATTGTTGGTGTATGTAGATGATATCATTGTTACAGGTAATGATTCAGAAGGAATTGATGATTTGAAAAAATGCCTGGTAAAAGAGTTTGAAGTGAAAGAACTTGGCAGATTGAAATACTTTCTTGGTATTGAGGTGGCACACTCACAGCAAGGGATTTTTATATCTCAACAGAAGTATACCTTGGATTTGTTGAAGGAAACTGGAAAAATGGGATGTAAACCAGCAGCAACACCCATAGAAATCAATCACAAGCTTGGAGACTCAAAGGAGGATGATATGGCAGTTGACAGAAATTCATTTCAGAGACTGGTAGGAAGACTCAACTATTTGTCACATACCAGACCTGATATAGCATATGCTGTTGGTGTAGAACTAAGGTTTTGATATAATATTTGAAAATTGTTTTGGACTAAATTGAAAAGAATTTAAAATATGTTTTTAGTCAAAAACAACTTGAAAATATGTTTAAGGGTTTTAAAGGCTTTGGAATGATTTTAAAATGTATTTAAAGGGTTTTTAAACTACCAAAATTCCAGTAGCCAAAACCCGTACCGATACGCCTAACCGTATCGATACGGTGTATTTTGAAATAGCCCAACGGCCATAAATGGTACTATTCCCAACGGCCATAAATGGTACTATTCTCAACGGCCATAAATGGTACTATTCCCAACGGTCATAAATGGTACTATTCCAACGGCTATAAACGGCTATATTCCCAACGGCTATAAACGGCTACATTCCCAACGGCTATAAACGGCAATATTCCCAACGGCTATAAACGGCTACAAACTCATTTGGGACTATAAATTGAAGGCTGGAACACTTGAAGAATAAAAGAGATGATATCCAAGCTTCATGATCAAGAGAAATAGCGTTTAAGTCTTTACTTTCTTGATTTCTCTTGTATATATTGTATAGAGAGTGTTTTTCATTGTTTTTATTCTTTACACTCTTGTGAGCTTAATTCTCGTAAACACCCACCTTGTGAGGTATATTTGTTTACATCTTTCTACCCTTGTAAAAGGAGAGGTTCTAGTTTAGCCTTGAGAGAAAAACTAGAGTGGTTCTATCTTAGCCATTGAAAAGATAGAGTTGTAAGGTTACCCTTTGTCCTCAAAAGGAAGAATTCATTGTTGAGTGAATTGGGAAATCCTTAGTGGTGTGCTAAGGTAGTGGATGTAGACTCGGTTGAGTAGTCGAACCACTCTAAAATCATCGTGCAAATATTGTCTACTCTTTTCGGTTTTAGCCAATTCAACCACCAAGCAATTACAACCCTCCTTGACGGTTTCGGTGATCGATTCGAGCGTGCCTAAAAAACCCAACAATTGGTATCAGAGCCTCGTCTCCATCGAAGGACTAACATCCAAGAGTAAAGATTCAACGCTCGTAGTCCACCGTTCAAGAAAATGGCAAGCGGTTCTACAATGATTTTATTTGAAGAAGGTCGCTCTATCATGTGTCCTCCTCTCTTCAAAGGAGAAGGTTACTTCCAATGGAGCAACCTCATGAAGTATTTCATCCAAGGCTTCAACCTCGAAATTTGGATGATTATCAAAAATGGACATTTGGAAGCTCCTAAGAAGAAGAAGAAAAGGAGTGTCAATGACACAAAGAAGGACCATCTCAATGCAAAGGCTATGCACATTCTTCTCTGTGCCCTAAGTGAAGAGATTTTCAAGAAGGTCTCCCCATCCAAAAGTGCCAAAGAAATTTGGGAGAAGCTTGAGAAATTTTATGGGAAAGAAGAGAAGAAAGATGATGCTTCATCATGTGCAATCCTCCCCTCAACACCTAAGGTGGATGGTGTTTTGGCTCTCGATGAGCCCAAGGTATCTTCTAACTCAGATGAATTAAATTCATATTCTTTTGATGAGTTACAAGATGCATTTAATGAATTATATTTGGAATTTGAGACCATGAATTCCAAATTTAGGAAAATGATTTCAAAACTTGAAATTGAAAATAATTTTCTTTTAAAAACAAAAATGGATTTTGAAAATCAAAATGAAACTTTGAAAAATGATTTAGAATTTTCAAAAACAAACAAAGATATTTTAGAAAAAGAAAATCTTGATTTAAAAGTTAAGCTTGAAAGCTTAACAAAAGAAAAAGAAAATCATTTTTAATAATTCATTTCATCCCATAATGACAAAATGCTCACATTGTCATTATCATGGTCATTCCTTGCATACTTGTCCTATAAAGAAGAGAAAATCTTATAGGATTAGACAAGTATGGGTTCCTAAGGACACTAGAGACATCGAGATTAATGTTAATGGATCCAAAGCAATTTGGATACCAAAATCGAAGTAAATGTCTCTTGTAGGTGTGTTGGAGCAAAGGCAAGAAAAGCAAGAATCTCATATGCTCTAGTCACACATGTGAAGAAGATGGGTAACCTCTAAGCTTAATGCTTTTATTTTTTATTTGGTTATCTAATTTCTGTTTGACTAATGTTCATGCATTTGAGCTTTTATTCAAATATCTAAACAAGCATGACATTATTTGAAAATTTTATGCATATGAGTCTAATGGTTTCATTCATATGTTTGCATAAAATTTTTAAGTCTTGGATAAATTGAATTTCATATGCTCTTAATTTGATTTTATTTTGAAATTCAATGCCTTTAAATGTCAAGTTATGTGCTAAAAATTTAATGGAATGTTTGAGTAAGGGAAAGCTGTTTTTTTTTTTTTTTAAAACCAAAATTTTAAGTGTGTCAAATTTTTTTTGCCTCCTATGTTATCTTGAACTTAAATGTCATTTTAAATTCTTTTTGATATAACAAAAAGGGGGAGAAATGGTTTGAAAAATTAAATTTTCAAATGAATAAGGGGAGCTTTATTTGATTTCATATCTTAATCTCTTATTCACAATTTTAAAGCTAAAGGGGGAGAATCTCAAACAATTTTTCAAGTTGGTTTTATTATATCAAAAAGGGGGAGATTGTAGAACTAAGGTTTTGATATAATATTTGAAAATTGTTTTGGACTAAATTGAAAAGAATTTAAAATATGTTTTTAGTCAAAAACAACTTGAAAATATGTTTAAGGGTTTTAAAGGCTTTGGAATGGTTTTAAAATGTATTTAAAGGGTTTTTAAACTACCAAAATTCCAGTAGCCAAAACCCGTACCGATACGCCTAACCGTATCGATACGGTGTATTTTGAAATAGCCCAACGGCCATAAATGGTACTATTCCCAACGGCCATAAATGGTACTATTCCCAATGGTCATAAATGGTACTATTCCAACGGCTATAAACGGCTACATTCCCAACGGCTATAAACGGCAATATTCCCAACGGCTATAAACGGCTACAAACTCATTTGGGACTATAAATTGAAGGCTGGAACACTTGAAGAATAAAAGAGATGATATCCAAGCTTCATGATCAAGAGAAATAGCGTTTAAGTCTTTACTTTCTTGATTTCTCTTGTATATATTGTATAGAGAGTGTTTTTCATTGTTTTTATTCTTTACACTCTTGTGAGCTTAATTCTCGTAAACACCCACCTTGTGAGGTATATTTGTTTACATCTTTCTACCCTTGTAAAAGGAGATGTTCTAGTTTAGCCTTGAGAGAAAAACTAGAGTGGTTCTATCTTAGCCATTGAAAAGATAGGGTTGTAAGGTTACCCTTTGTCCTCAAAAGGAAGAATTCATTGTTGAGTGAATTGGGAAATCCTTAGTGGTGTGCTAAGGTAGTGGATGTAGACTCGGTTGAGTAGTCGAACCACTCTAAAATCATCGTGCAAATATTGTCTACTATTTTCGGTTTTAGCCAATTCAACCACCAAGCAATTACAACCCTCCTTGACGGTTTCGGTGATCGATTCGAGCGTGCCTAAAAAACCCAACAGTTGGGGTTGTGAGTCAATTCATGCATAACCCTAAGGAATCTCATCTAAGGGCTGTAGTTCAAATTTTGCAATACTTGAAGGGTACACTAGGCAAAGGGATTATGTTTAAAAGAGGGGAGAAATTAACTCTGGAAGCATACACAGATGCAGATTATGCAGGATCAATAGTTGATAGAAGATCAACCTCAGGCTACTGCACCTTTTTTGGAGGAAACTTGGTTACTTGGAGAAGTAAAAAACAGAATGTGGTAGCTAGATCCAGTGCAGAAGCTGAATTTCGAGCCATGGCACTGGGAATTTGTGAGTTGTTATGGCTGAAAATTATTTTAGAAGACCTAAAGGTGAAATTGGATGGACCAATGAAGCTATATTGTGATAACAAGTCTGCAATCAACATAGCTCATAATCCAGTTCAACATGACAGAGCAAAGCATGTTGAAGTGGATAGACATTTCATAAAAGAGAAACTTGACAGTGGTTTAATCTGTACTCCCTATGTAACCACTGGAAATCAAGTTGCAGACATACTTACCAAGGGACTACCTAGTAAAGACTTTCAGAAGTTAGTAGGCAAGCTGAGAATGGAGGACATCCATGCACCAGCTTGAGGGGGAGTGTTAGAGATCCGAGATATGTTTCCTTGTTACTTGTTTCCTTAATTAAGAGATTTGTAAATATTTTATTTGATTAGGATCCCTTGCTCTAAGGGTTTGTATTCTATTGCTAGAATTAGTTCCTTACCTAGTTTAGAAGTTACCTAAGATAGGCCCTAGGTTTGTGTATTTATTTGTAACATTTTCTCTGTTGAAACTAATAAGAAATTAAGTCTATTCGACAGTTATAAACCTATAGTCTCAGGTTTTAGCATTGCGAGATCTTAAAGTCCAAGGGCAAACTGGATATTTTCTGCCATAACTTAAGAATGGAAAATGTAATATACAGTGTTCAATATTACATGAGTTTCTACCTGCCTTACTTTGGACTGTCAATAAATGCTGGTTCTCTTTGCAAATTTTAGAGTACACTTTTCTTCCCACTCTTCTGTTACTTGAGCATTTCCTCTATGTTTTTCTGTGATAGTTTGCACATCATTGTATATATGCACTATTGTCAATGGATGCAAATGCATATCCCTATATTTATCTGATTTTTAAGCTGTTTTTTACTTGCCTGACAATCGATAGGCAAGATATGTATTGGTAAGTGAGTTATTGAGCTTGATTTGTAATACTGAGGCTATTTATCTTTATGATTTGATCATCAAAGCTGGTGTTTGTGCACAAATGAAACCTATGATGGGTCCATTTTGTAGTGTTGATTATTCGCTTCCTTTTTTAATTATTGCATTAGTCATTTGTTAAATGCACTTATTATCATTTAGGAGTGCATAAAACTGAAAATGATGCGGTGGTCTAATTTATTAACTACAAAATTTCAAGGCACAGTTTTGTTTCTTCTTTGCAGGAATTTTTTAGATGCCTTGCCATATGTCACACTGTGCTTCCTGAAGGTGAGGAGTCCCCTGAGAAAATCAAATATCAAGCTGCATCCCCAGATGAGGCTGCTTTGGTTTTGGCTGCAAAACATTTTGGCTTCTTCTTTTATAGGTTAGGGGTGCCCTATGTTAACATTCAGAAGTGTATTTCTTTTTTACATGAGAATTCTTAGAAACGCTTCAATTTAATTTTGTTTTTGGCTGCAAAACATTTCGGCTTCCTCTCTGTCAAAATTTGAACCAATTTTCTTTGCATCATTATTGCTGTTTCTGTTTTTGGTGCAAGTTAGTTGGGAGGTTACTGTTGCTGCATGGCTTTGCAGCTTGATTTGAGGCTTTTTTCCTTTTTCCTGCAGGCGTACACCTACAATGATATATGTGCGTGAATCTCATGCGGAGAGAATGGGTAAAATCCAAGATGTGTCTTATGAGATTTTAAATGTTCTCGAGTTCAATAGGTTTGGATGCATCTTTCACTCACGTCTTTTTGTATGAGTTATTTCTGGTCGGCATTGTACTAATATTTTTCTTCGTTAAATAGTACGAGGAAGCGCCAATCTGTTGTATGTCGTTATCCAGATGGAAGGCTGGTACTATACTGTAAGGTAAGAGTCTTCAGAACTTCTTAAATAGGATGAGTAATAAAAATGTTTTCTTTCCCTGGCCTTATAGAAAAAAGAATGACACTGGGCTAGAACCATGCTTTTTACAGGGAGCTGATACCGTTATTTATGAGAGATTGATGGGTGGAAGTGATGATTTAAAGAAAGTGACTAGGGAACACTTGGAACAATTTGGCTCTTCTGGATTACGGACCCTTTGCCTGGCGTATAAAGATCTAGCTCCGAACATTTATGAGAGCTGGAATGAGAAATTCATCCAAGCCAAGTCATCTCTACGAGATCGTGAAAAGAAGTTGGATGAGGTATGTTTATCTACATGGTTAATTTTTTTCTTCTTAAAGAAACGTGGTCTATTACTTTCCTCTGGTAAATAATGACAATGTTGAAACTACGGGGAGATTTTTTTTTCTTTTAGTGGGAGAGGAATGACATTTTGTATCTGGATAGGTGTACCATCAAGAAACTTAGATTTATGAGACATTTGGAAAGTACTCAGTGATCTTGGATCACCGAGTGATCAGATCCGTATCTTGGTGGGTGATCTAATTCCCATTTTAAAAAGTGGGAACTTTTAGGACCGAGGTTAAGTGATATGTAAAATTAACTATAGTCAATATTACCCATTTAATATGCGAATTGGAATTCTCTCAAAATTATATTGTTTTGTATTATAATTTCTGCACTTCCAAACTAGTATTCCTTTGCCAAGTTCAAAACTAAATTTAGTGTTTTCTTCGAACTTTTTTTAATCTTATATGTAATACATATTTTTGTTTTCTTTTAGCATAGTTTTAATAGAATAATTTATTTTCTAGCTAAAATGTTTTTTTCCATAATTTATTTTATAAATATTAGTTTATTATGTAATAAATATATCTTTTAATTGAATAATTTAATTATACTTCTTCATAAAGTAAATAAAAATTTCTAGTATCTTACAAAGTATAATATATAGACATGTTGAAAATTTTAACTAGTGTAATTATTACAATGTGCACGGTTCTTTTGGTATTTTGGAATGGCATTTAATATTTCTTTTGAGACATCAAGCAAAGTGATCTTTAATTCCCAATAGCAAATGATTATAAAAAACAAGGTGGTTCCAAATCACGAATTATTTTAGGTCACCTAGGTGATTAGATTGCCACGGTGGTATAAAAAATGATACCAAATCCTACCTGGAAACTTCGGAGATGGAAATCCCTTTAGCCTTGAAGGTATCCTTCTACGGTGGTGGGGAAGGAAAGAATATTATAAAATCTTTAAATTCTTTATCAGGTCAAGGGTGGTGCTTTTTTCCAGGAAGAAAGATGTAAACTAAGCTTTTGGAGTACTTTCAAAAGTGGTTGACCTTTTTGTATTCCATGAAATCAGGAATCATGGTTTCATTCTAGTTGTTTTAGTCCTAAGAGGATTAGGGAATTTGGAGATCTAGAGCTATTGCTATGCTGGGTTATGTAGCTGAGAGATTAAATTCTCTTCTTTCAATCAAATAAGTGGCCATAGCACTACTTCCCCTCTCTTTCCCCCTTTTTTCTTGGTAAGTGTTCAGGGTAGGGGAGTAATTGCTTTCGCTAATAAAGTGGAATTTGATTGGAGTATCTATTCAGTTGAATTACCTCTATTTGGATGTAATTTTAATGATTATTGTATCATGTACATTTTAAAACTAATGCAGGTGGCTGAACTCGTAGAGAAGGATCTCATTTTAATTGGTGCAACTGCAATAGAAGACAAGCTTCAAGAAGGAGTGCCTGATTGCATTGAGACTCTTTCTAGAGCTGGAATTAAGATTTGGGTGCTAACAGGAGACAAGATGGAAACTGCAATAAATATAGCTTATGGTAAGTATTTATGGGAGATTCTTTTGACGTTAATTTTCCTTGGAATCATATATTCAATCCTCGTATGGTTTACAATCTTCATTTCACTTTTGTTTTAATAACACTGCAGCATGCAATTTACTAAACAATGATATGAAACAATTCACTATCAGCTCTGAAACAGATGCCATCAGAGAAGTTGAAGAAAGGGTAAGCATTCACTTCTAGTTTTATTATAATACAAACTATTCAATATATTAATGGTTATTCTTTGTTTATCAGGGTGATCAAGTTGAAATTGCACGCTTTATGAAGGAGGAAGTTAAAAGACAACTGAAGAAGTGCCTTGATGAGGCACAGCAATATTTTCATACATTCTCTGGACCAAAATTAGCACTCATTATAGATGGAAAGTGTCTGATGTATGCTTTAGACCCAAGTTTACGGATAATGCTTCTCAATTTGAGCTTGAATTGTTCTTCAGTTGTTTGCTGCCGAGTCTCCCCTCTACAGAAAGCACAGGTATGTTCCTGACGTAACTGGACTGAAACAATTAGTTCAGCTTTCATTAGTGTTAGTATGTATAGATAAAAGGTCAATTCGGTAAATTGATGACAATGTGCAAATACCGTGACATTTTTTCTGAAGGTGCTTTGGATAAAAGGACTGGATTTGTTCTGGTCTGTAGTTTTGAACAAAGTTTTGCAATGTTGACAGCTTTGCAGGATTAGCATCATTACATGCATTTTTCAAAATCTATAAAATAACAGTGTTTGATATGTTGAGTAACTCTTTCCTAAACCTATTTTATGACTACCTGGATTGTTGTAATGAGCTTTCTTAGAGGGCTGAAGATCATATGAAACTTGTCAAAAGTTTGAATTTTTTTTCCAATGTAAAAGTATATATATATATACTTATTTCAAACTATTGGAAGGGGAGAGGAAAGATGGTTTAACTTTTGGTGTTTTAAAAGCAAAGTCAAAGTTCACTTTTCCATTTGCAGGTAACGAGTCTAGTGAAGAAAGGTGCACGTAAAATTACACTTAGTATTGGTGATGGTGCCAATGATGTTAGCATGATTCAAGCTGCTCATATCGGTGTTGGAATTAGTGGGCTTGAGGGGATGCAAGCAGTTATGGCCAGTGATTTTGCAATTGCTCAGTTTCGCTTCCTTAAAGATTTGCTCCTTGTTCATGGGCGTTGGTCTTATATTAGATTATGCAAGGTTCGACTTTCTTTTTAGAAACATTTAACATTTTTTGTTGGTGATATCTTTTTTTCATGCAAGGTTTGACTTTTCTTTGCCCTTAAAGCATTTTAAAACTTCTATTTGGTGATATTCATGCCACCTTTTGCAGGTTGTGACGTATTTCTTTTACAAGAATCTTACCTTCACTTTGACTCAATTTTGGTTCACCTTTAATACTGGATTTTCGGGTCAAAGATTCTATGATGATTGGTTCCAGTCTTTGTATAATGTCATATTCACTGCACTGCCTGTGATTATTGTTGGCCTTTTCGATAAGGTACTGCAATTTTTCCATTTATTTCAGACAGTTTTGTTCTGCATGTTATATGTTTGATGTTTACGCAAGACTTTGCTTGTTATCCAGGATGTAAGCACATCCCTTTCAAAGAGGTACCCTGAGTTATACAAGGAGGGAATAAAAAATATTTTTTTCAAGTGGAGGGTTGTTGCAATATGGGCCTTCTTTGCTGTCTATCAATCTCTAGTGTTCTACTACTTTGTGTCGGATTCCAGTTCAAAAGGTCAAGGTTCATCCGGTAAAATGTTTGGTCTGTGGGATGTCAGCACAATGGCCTTCACATGTGTTGTAGTCACTGTCAATTTGCGCCTTCTTATGATCTGTAATTCAATTACAAGATGGCATTACATCAGTGTTGGTGGAAGCATTCTAGCGTGGTTCTTGTTTATTTTCTTATATTCTGGTATTATGACTCCATACGATCGACAGGTAAGTCGATAATCATGTTTCAACATCTTTCTCTCTCCATTTGGATTGAGGCATGCAACTTACGACTCTATTTGCTGCTGCAGGAGAACATCTTTGGGATCATATATGTCTTGATGAGTACATTCTATTTCTACGTTACTCTTCTTCTTGTTCCTGTTGCTGCACTTCTCGGAGATTTCATTTACTTAGGGTAAGAACGAGAAATAACTTTAAAGTTCTCTGTCATAACATATTTGATGCGTGAAAATCGTTAAACACTATAAGGGCTGTTTGGTGGGCAATAGATTTCCACCACGAGACTAAGCATCTTTTTGGGTTATTCCCAAACAAAGCTGTGTTTGAGTGAACTACCGAAACCGAAACAGCATAATATCATAGCACCTAAAGCTTGTAACCCTTGTTTTCTCAAGCACAATATATTATGAATCTTTAGCAATGTTGTTTTGCCTTTTTTCTTGACACGTTTACTTTTGTTTCCAGCGTGCAAAGATGGTTCTTCCCCTATGATTATCAGATTGTTCAGGAAATTCACAAGGATGAAGCTGATGATAGTGGCCGTACAGATTTACTGGGAATCGGCAATCATCTTACACCGGATGAGGCAAGAAGCTATGCTTTATCTCAATTGCCAAGGGAAATATCCAAACACACGGGATTCGCCTTCGACTCTCCTGGGTACGAGTCATTTTTCGCATCACAGCTCGGTGTATATGCACCCCAGAAGGCATGGGATGTTGCTCGCAGAGCTAGCATGAGGTCAAAGCCAAACCCAAAACCAACCAAAATGAATTGAATTGAACCGAAGGAACATTGTTTGTACAAATTCATTTTTCCGAACCCCTTACGTGATAGTCTAGCCTTAGAGAAATCTGTAAAATTAGTGGCTTTTTGTTTTTATATGAAATAGTTCCATTATATTAGGAACGAAATTGAGTGCGAGGATTGCCACGGATGTACAGCTAAAACATTAATAGACGTTAATTCCGGTTTCATTATACATTTTTTTATAAGTTATAACAATCATACTCATTGATCGGATACTGGAGTGATGCATTGCTCATAATCTTGTTTGTTCTGTTTACAACATTGGGATTCATGTCTCTAAACATATTTAAAAAAACCTAGTGTCTGAAGTTGTTAGTTTTTTTTATATATAAATAAAAATAAATCTTAGAGATTTAAAAATAAATTTAAAACATTAAATGTAGAAATGGTTAAAAATAAAAGGCTTAAAGTACAAATTGGTTAAAAAATTGAGTCTTCAAAATTTAAATTACGATCAATCAGGCTTTCAAAATTTAAGTTGCAATCAATTTACCCTTCTGTTAAGTTGACCGCTATAATTGATTGTTAACTCAAAATTTAAGTTGCAATCAAGTTACCCTTCTGTCATGATGGTGATATGTGGCATATTCTGGGCATGCCATGTCATTAAAACCGTGAATAATTATTTAAAATTTTAAAAAATATTTAAAATTAAAAAATATTAAAAATCTTGAAAAAATATTTAAAATTATAAAAAAAATTACTTTAAAAAATTATTTAAAAAATTTAAGAAAAATCTAAAAAAATATTTAAATGTGTAAAAATTTAAAATTATGTATAAAATTATAAGAAGCTGTTTTTTACTTAAAATTGAAAAATATAAAAATAATTGTAATCATTAATAAAAATATATAAATATTTATAATGAAATATATTTAAAAATTATATTTTTTAAAAATATATTTTTAATTATATATCCCAAAATTTTCAAAATCTCAAATTTTTTTAATCCTAAGTCCTAACCTTACATTCTTAAATTCTCAAATCAATTTAATCAATGGTGAAAATTGTTGATATTGCGGCAGACGACGGTGGTGATGAGAAGAAGTATTGAGGGAGAACGAGTTGGGCGATGCAAGGGGTGTCGAACGGTAAGCATGGGTGCAAGAATGACGAAGATGAGAGGAGTTTTCATGCGAAGGGGAGTGGCCGATGGTTGAATCGGTGCTAATGCTTGGTTTAGAGATTTATGGGGATTTTTTTTTGAAAGAAATGAAACTTTGAGTTTTTTTAAGAAATATATCATTTTATATTTTTTATAAAAAATAAGGAAAATTAATTTAAATTAATATTTTTAATTTTTACAACTTTTTATGAATTTTTATAAAATTTTTATAATTTTGTAGATATTTAAGATTTTTTTAGAATTTTTAAAAATATTTAAAAAATAGATTTTGGTGAGAACGGAGGGGCTAAATTAAGTATAATTTAACTTTTGAGAGTTAAATTGAGTGATTTTTCTTTTTACAATGATTTAATTAATTTTTTATTTTTTATTTGTTGAAGGTTAATTTGACCTTTAAGCCAAGATAAAATTATAGTTTAAAAAAATATCAAGAAAGGAAGCTGTGAATGTATCAATATTTAAGAGTGAGTTTTTTACGCACATGTATTGTTAATGGTGGCGTCGGTAGAATAATACTATCGGCAGTTATATGATTAAATTGATATAATTTGTGAGTTTATGATTAAATTGTGTGTTTTAACGAAGAGACTAAATTGATTACAAAAACATCTCTTAAGTCCTAAAAAATGTATCGTCCACTTTAAACGCCCATTACTCTATAAATTTTGTCAATGAAAAATATATCACATGAAAAAATAAAAATATTCGATCGATCAACAAGTCAAAATAATTTTTAATGTCAACTATTAACTATTTTAATAACTTTTGTAATTATAGAGATCTAAAGCGTGATTATTCTCTTTTGAAAATAAAATATGTTGAAACATTTGTTGCGCCACTTTTTCATACTATTCTCTTTAAATTCCATAATTTCAAAATATATTAAAATAGTTAATGGTACATATCAATACATATGATTAGTGGTACATATCGATACATGTCTTTTACTCTAGAATTTTCCCTTGAGTTAGTCGTTGGTAAATTATAAATATGAATAGATTTGGACAAAATCTAAAACTAATCTTCTTCTTTTTTGAACAATTTCTACATAGAAAAAAAGGAAGGGAAAATTTTGCTCCTAATAGGTCTAGAACTCACTTACTCTAGAGATTATTAACTATCATATAAATTATACTCAATATCATACAAAAATTCAATCCGAACCAGATCAGATCAAAACATGGACACATCTAGTGTGTGTACATGAATATAATGGTTTGAAGTTGTGGTACGTAAGGCGTGAGATGTTTGACATTTTACGAATTAAGTAGTGCATGAAAACACCCAAAACTCAAAGCAAAAGAAACATAATAGCACCGTATAAAGCAAAGCAAAGCAAACGTAGGAAATCTAGGAGAAAGTATCCATTTTCCCCTCTATAAAGAAAAACCCTCCATCAAAGTAAAAATAAATTAAAAAAAAAAACATAAATACAACTGCCCTCCCAAGCCCTAGCTGTCCTTCTCTTATAAATCATATTCCAATCAGCATCACCATTTCATGGGCGGAGCTAGTACTTCTTTGTTGTTTAGAACCCTGTTTATAACACTTGTAGTTTTGGGTTTTGTCTTAGTTATATCATTTGGGGTCCTGCAAACTGAAGGACACGAAACGAAGAAGACGACAACGGGTGACGATCATCGGTCGTGGACATCAACAACGACGGCGAGACTGCGGCACGTAGAGCAGCAAGTGAAGGTATTAGTCAAAGGAAAGTCTGGTGTGGCGCATCCCAAGCAGGATCTTAACTACATGAGCAAAAGAAGAGTTCCTAATGGACCCGATCCTATTCATAACAGGTTTAATTCTAATCATGTTTAAGTAATATTTCTACTAAATTATATGTATACAAGTGTCCGATGAAAGATTTTAAGTTCAAACTTTAGAAATAACGTTATTGAAAGAGACGGTCACTAATCTCGAATATAAAACATAAAACGGGTTTCATACATATTTTTGTATGTATGAACCTTAGAGACCACTTGATTGGAAGGGGTGGCTAAGAAAGCCAAACATTAACAGTAAAACAAACATGAATTAAAAGAAAAGAAAAAAACAATATGCTTAACTGTTACATTGAGTTTGGTCCAGTATGTTTTAATCTCCAACAATTACTTTATTCCATCTCTTAATCTTGCTTATCCACTGCTAATTACCATTAGCATAAAAGCATTTACAATGCCTTTAATTAATTATTCCATGGTGCCTTTCTTTTTCTTTTATAGAAATCTGCAATAAGCCCTTCTTTTGTATCCTTTTATGAAAGTGTGTTTGTACTTGTAGTATTACAAAGCAAACTAACTGATTAGCAAATCAACTGTACTAAAAGCTGAACCAGCATATATATAATACCCAATATGGATTTATATTCGATATATTGGTTTAAGATTAGAATTTAGGGTTTAAAGTTTAGGTTAATATAATATGTATCCAACTCGTTAGCCGAGTAATTGAAATCGAATACTAGAAAGACTTATTTAGGGTTTAAAGTTTAGGAATTCAGTGTTTCATGTCACTAGACCAGTTGTTTGGTTCTTTACATTATATTTAATTGCTCTATCTTTTGCACTTTTGGACAGACGAGCTGGCAATTCGGGACGACCGCCGGGACAAGCCTAGCCTTGGCATAAAGTATGTGATCGGGAAGCTTCAAATCGGCGAAAGTGGTAAAAGATGGACGACGAATGCCCACAAAGCCAGCATACATCTTGTATATAATTTTGTTTGGAAAATCAATGTTGGAAAATATTCGATATATCCAATATTTAAGCTTGCAATATGCATGCTTGTGTAGCTCTTTGCTTTTAGTAACCAAATGGAAGCTTGTTTCTTACTATAAAAACATTCTAAACAAAAGCATCTTGCAAAGCCTTTTGTATCAACTTTTAAAGTGTATCTCTATATATAGGATTAGAATTCAATTAGTTTTACACTAATTTATAACCATTGGATGAGTGAAATAGATGGATAATATTAAAAGTTAAAAATGAGTAGATTCTAAAGGAAAAAGGAGATATGAGTGTTTAATGTTATCCATCCATTTCACTCATCTAATGTTCATAAATTAATGTAAAATTATTGAGTTTTACATCATGAAAGTGGATTCATATATATAGGGTTAGGATCCACTTACACAATGTAAAACTTTTTAAGTTTTACATGTTTTTTGGATCGTTGGATGGGTAAAACGAATGGCTGAGATTAACAAAAAAACATGTAAAACTATGAGTTTTATATTGTGTGTAAGTGGATCCTAACCCTATATATGAATTTGATGCATATTATTTTTTTTACATAAGCATACCTATTTAAACTCTATAATTAAAATATTAACGTATCGTTGTATTCTCGGATTTGTTTCCAAACTTTTCTTATGGTTGTAGGAGATCTTTTTATGAATAAAAATAATTGTTTTGCGAAAAAATAGTTAAAATCTTAATTCTTAACTCTAAATTCTAAATCATACATTCTAATCTTAAACACTAAATTTATAACGGTAAAGCCTAAATATTAAACCCTAAATCAAACCTCTAAACTTTAAATTAGACCCACTTGTTGAAAATAAAATTTTCACCGTTAGTGTATAAAATATATATAAGTTTTAAACCCTAAATCCTAAAACATGCATTCCAAACATGTATTTCATCAAGATTTAAACCTAACCTTGATCATTGAGATGCCAACAACAGCTGCTCACTTATGTTGTGAGCGGATTAGGTTTATCGAATGTGTATTAAAGCCTATATTGTATTGTAGAAACTAGAAAGGGGGAAAGGGGGGTGAGTTCCAAAACTAAAGTGAATCCACTCGTTAAAGGTGTTAAAGCTCCAAAAAGGAAAAGTTGTTTTACATACAACTTTGGGTGTTAGTCTTTTTCACTTATTCTTTTGGGGACTGTTTTGGTCTTTGGGTCCATTCAAACTTGCATGAGCATGATATACAAATAAATTAGTTAGTCAATGAGTCAAATATCAGTAGTTAAATAAAAAGTAAATACAAATGAAAAGAGGCTTCTCTCTCCACGCAAATTTAACCTTTTTTTTTTTTTTACTTCAAAGACTAATCTTGTGTTGGAGAAGTAAAGCAAAAGCAGGGTTGATTCAAATTAGGGCAATTGCTGTTAAAGAGAAAGGGCAAAAGGAGGAACATGCTTATCTATGAAGCTTTTGCTGCATTTTGCATGTGAGAATGAAGTGTATCGTTAATCAAAATGGAAACCAGGATTTTTTTTGGTTTAACTATCGTTATCCGACTCATTCATCAATTAATCTTGATCGAGTTTTACAGAGGCTCAATATAAGGGCAATTTTCTCAACTTAAAATTTTCATTCACAACCTCTAGATTTAAACCCTAACATTATTTAAGGAACATAGTACCTCATCTGAAACTGGGATTAGCTTACAAAAATGGTCAATACGTTAAAAAATTGTTGTTACTCAACCCACAAAAATATAAGGGTTAATAGGTTCTTTAGGCAAGAAGGATATTGGTAAAATAATTTGAAGGTGTCCACTTATTTTTTTAATAAGTTAAATTAAAAAATTTCAAAAAAAAAAAAGGAATTCTTAAAATTTTCGAATGAAACAAATTAAAAAAAAAAACTATATACTAATTTTCAAAAATCTTGGTCGAGCCAGGCCCCTTTAGCTCCCATTTAGGCCCTGCCAGTGCTTGTACGATTGGCATCGTAAAAAAGTTTCTATTAAGTTATGTTTTGGTTTATTTTGTTTATCAATAAAATTGTCTGATTAATGTGTCAAAAAATTATAATTGGACCTTTTTTTAGTTTATATATTGTTTTTAAATTTTAAAATTTCAATTCTAATTTAAATAATAAAAAATAACATGACTAAATTACAAACATTTAAAATAATAAAATTAGAATAGATGGATTAATCTGTGATTTATACATAATATATGAATTAAAAAAAAATAACCAAACTACTCAACCAACAAAAATTCTACCGATGTCAATTGGTGCAACGTGTCGTTTTACAATGTATGGCTTAATTAGGTGAATTGATGAAATTAAAAAAAAACTAGGTAGATTTAAAAGTTTTCTTAAATTAATTTTAATTTATCAATTGGTGCAACGTGTCGTGTTACAGTGTTGTCACTTGACATTTCTAGATTTTTTTAATTTTATTTAAAAAAAATTTAAATGTTCCAAAAACTCTAATAAAAATTATAAAAAATAGTTTTTTAAATTTTTTTTGCAAATATCATATGACAGAACTGTAGTGTGTCACGTAGGGGTATTCGAAAACACTCGATCCGGTTGACCCGGCCCGTCGACTCGGACCTTAAAAATTCAGGTAATTCTTTAAAAAAATCTCGGGTAGTTGGGTCGGTTCTGGGCTGAAATATCTTTTTAACCGGGTACTCGACCCGAAACTTTTAATATATTTATCTTTAGTTTTAAATTATAATTTTATTTTAGGTTCTTAATATTTTTTAGCCTAAAACTAAATTTAAATCTCTAAATTTTTTCTATGTGTTATGTACTTTTAAGTTTTAAAATTTTCAAAAATATTTGTATTAATTTTATTGGTGATAAACTTTAATATATATATATATATATATATATATATATCCATATATTTCTATCTTAAAACTAACTTCAAATCACTAATTTTGGTATTTGAATTATGTATTACAAACTTTTAAATTTTATGTGTTTACTATGTGATTTTTTTAAAACTGTTAAATTTAAAAATAAGAAATAAAAAAATGTGAACTGAGTACCCGGTACCCGGGTTTTACGGGCCGAGACCAGGCCAAAAAATCCAATACTCGAAAGATCGTGTAGAACTAATGTTTTGATATAATAATTGAAAAATGTTTTGGACTAATTTGAAAAGAATTTAAAACTTGTTTTTAAGTCCAAACAACTTGAATTTATGTTTGAGGTATTTTAAGAGGTTTTTGGCAAAGATTTTTCATGTTTTTAAATAGCCAAACTCGTATTTTCAACGTACCCGTATCGATACGGTTGTACCCATATCGATACCTTTTTGCCCCAGTTTGGCCACTGTCAAAACCCGTATCGATACAGGCCTTTGCCGTTTCGATACGGATCGGGATCGTTTCGATACGACAGGTAAGCGTACCGATCCCCTTTCAACCAACCCCAACGGCTATTTCCCAACGGCCATTTAAATGTGAACTCGTACCGATACGCCCTCAAGCGTATCGATGCGCCCAGGCTGGCAAGAGCTCAACGGCTAGTTCCTATGAAGGCCGTACCTGTCACATCTCAAAAACCGGTCTAGTCGAAATTAAGTTCCGGTGACCGAATATGTTATATCGATTGCATAATTTATTCGATCTTATTTAAATTATTTGAATTAATTTATGGTTTATTATTATTATTATTTATTATTATTATTATTATTATTATTATGATATATATATATAGACCGTGGGACCCACGACAAATCCTACCCACTACCGTGAATTCCCCACATTAGGTGACATGCGGCTTAAAGCCAATTAAAGTGGCATTTTCCCATCACACGTGGCCATTGCATCAGGGCTATGCCCTTAAAGTTGGCCACGACTCCAAGTCCTCGTGGAGGATGGAGAAAATATTTGAAGGAACCGGCCATGAATTCCCCACGTTGGGAAACCTGGCGCAAAGGTGGCATTGGTTGCCACCACGTGGCCCAAATAATAGGGCATCATCCCCCAAAGTCTGCCACGACTCCAACTTACGTGGAGCTTGATGATTGAAATGAAGGGCGGGCACTTGAGGTATAAATAGGGGGAGAGCCTTATGGAATTTAGTCACGGCTCCAACATGCATGGATATTGGAGGCCGGTTGTCAAGTATAAAAGGGGGAAGGGTGAGCGCAAGGAAGACAGCAAAATATAAGGAAATTAGTGAAGGGAAACAAAGGAATAAATAGATGGTTCAGTATTAGATTGATAGTCTGATATTTTCGATATAGTAATATCGAATCTCTGCCGATGTCGGGGTAAGCTCAAATCTTTGATTGGTCTAAATTGTGGTATCGAATTTAATTAGTATCTTTGTATTTATTCGATATTGTCTTATCGATTTTAATTAGTTTTATTAATTATCGTAGTACACGAAGTCGATTCAGAACAACCGTCAAGCCCAAGATATAAAGTAAAGCACCGGTCTGTCAAGGTGAGTGTAGTTGTGTCAAGGGATAGGCTCGGTGCCGTCCTGTTGCATTATTTATGATTATGTTTGCATTTGTTAAGGGCTCACGTAGAGCAACTATGTTCGAATAGTAAATTTGGTAAGTGCCTTGCATTACTTTGATATGTTCGAATATGACTATGATATGCTACATGATATGGAGCTACGGCTCATCTTGTTATTTGATATGATATGATCTAAAAATCATGGACTATGTGTATTTGTGTGTATTTATGGACATTGGATACAATTGGCATGCCATAGGATTATTCGAGCTCACCATGTAAGGGAGGACTACGGTCCAGGGCTACGGCCTATATGTGAGAGATAAAAGGTTGGCAGTGTAAGGGATACATGGAGCTACGGCTCAGGGCTACGGCTCATTTATGATTCATGATATGGTGTACAGGGAATCCGCGTATCCAATGGTACCAATATAATATGTGTTTGATACGTTATGTCATGGTCATGATATAATATTATGCTTTGTTATGGATATGAAGTATGCCATGTTAGTGCATAATTAGCATTATGATCATTTTTGAAAGTATGCAGCATTACATAACATGCTCATTCATTGTTATTGACTACCTCACTTAGACTATGTAAGTCTAATGCATTCATTTGCATAACATTTCAGGTTAAGGAAAGTATCGGATCGAGATCGGGATCAGTTGGAAGATTGGCAAGTCACTACAAGCTAAGAGTAATGTGTTTTGTTCTTATGAACTCCTAGTATGGTGGCAAAGTAGTTAAAGTAATTATACTAGTCTTGTGGCCCTACTATTGTGTATACGTTACCTATGTTTTGTATAAATTTTTAAGTGTTTAAGATACTTTGTTAGTTCGAATAAAAATAGTTTTAGACAAATTACGAAAGGGTCACTAAAATATTGTATCGTCTAATCGGATAGGTAAACGACCTTGGTTGATAACGATTTTTTGCAGGCTAATAATTAGTAAGCTTAATTACATTTTAATAATATGAATTTTGGCTAAGGACCTATAATTGGTAAAATTTACGTTTTAGTCTTTAAACTTGTAGAAGTTATAAATTGGTCCTAATTGAATACACATTGTTCGTATTAGAATAATTAAATTTGTTTTATTGTTTAATAATGTTTCTAAGATCAAAAAGGCTTAAGAATATGGATTAGAAAAAAATTAGAATTTATCGTTCTGTTCATCATTCTGTTTGTCAGTAACGCCTTTTGACCCGGTTCTCTACCAGGCCGGGAAGGGGGTGTTACAGTACCGATACGGTTTCACGCGTATCGATATGGATAGCTGCAGAACAGCATTTATGAAGGGAAATAAAGTCCTCAACGGCTCCAAATCATCCTCAACGGCTACAAACTCAATTAGGAGTATAAAAGGGACCTCCAAGCATCTTGTAATGGTTAATGCTTTAATTGTTACAACATTATGATGTCAAAATTTGTCTAGAGCTTTAATTGTACATTTCTTGCTTAAACAACACTTGTGAGCTTACATTGTTAAATTTGCTCAAGTGTTTAGATTTTGAGTGAGTGCTTAGAATTGCAAACAAATACTTTTTAGAGGGATTTCTAGTTTGCTAAGTCTTTCTTTGTAAAAAGAGTGTTCCTTCAAGCTTTGGGTAGAAAGCTTTGAGGGTTGTAACGGTTTCCTCCTAATCCTAGAAAAGGGGACGAAATTCTTAGTGAATTTGTTGGAAATTCTTAGTGGGGAGCTAAGGTAGTGGATGTAGACCTTGGTTAGAAGGTTGAACCACTATAAATCCTTGTGTCAAATTGCCTAATTTTCACCTCCCACTAAAACACCCAATTATCCAACTTCTCCAAACTTGGCGAGCAAGAACGATTGATCGAATCGAGCCCCTCACAACTCAACAGATCGGGTACCCGAGAATGAACACCTTTAATGTCACATGACAGTAATAACTCAAGAAAAAAAATCGTCAAAAAATTAATGATCAAAATTGACTAAATAACTTAATCTATATATTTATTGGTTGAAGGACTTAATTAAATAAAAAAATTAAAAGACTTAACTGATTTTTTTCTTTCAAAAGTTTAAAGACTTCCAGCCCTTTAATCCTAATAATAATAAATGAGAAGTAAAATATGATGAAAATCCTTGCATCGTATAATTTTTGCCTTTTTGACTTTCAACAAATGTAGCACATAACACAACTCGTACATGTAATATCGATTTTACACCTCATGCCATGTTTGATTGGGCCTGGCCCAGTTTTCTCAATGGCTGTTTTATTTTAAAAGGCCAGGCCCAAAGAAGTTTTTGGACTCTATTATTACCAATGTTTATGGAATTCAAAACATCACTGTTACCAAACTTTGTACTCCCTCCGTCCCATTTAAGGTGTCCATTGTTGACTTTTCACGCAATTTTAGGAAGAAAAAGTTTGTGTAAGAGATGTGATGTAAAATAATTGAAAAGATAATTTTACCCTTGCAAAGTTGAATTTTATTTTGTTGGAAAACTAAAAAGAGGATAGAAAGGGAAATACACATTGTAAAAGTAGTTGATTTTTTCAATGAGACATTTTAAGTGAGACAATTTTAAAACACAAAAGAGACATTTTAAGTGGGACGGAGGGAGTAATTTTTGAAAAATATTCTAGATTTTATGTCTTATTTAGTATTTAAGGTTTAGAATGGCATAATGTAAGAAAATGTCTCTAGTATTTGACTAAATTGTTATTTTAACTTTTATTATTTTAAGTAATTTAATCCTCAACATTTCATTCTGAATTAAAATGACCTATTTGCGGATGAAAATTGTTAGTCAATTAGCGGTAAATAGCTTGAAATGACTTGACAGAATGACATGTCAGCAGGAAAAAAATTACTATATATTATATAATTTTTTAAAGGCTTAAGGGTCAAATTGGCCCTCAGCGGAAAATCAAAAAACCAATTAAGCCCTTATGAAAATTTTGCACCCAATTTAGCCCTCAAAATTCAAATTACACACAATTTGGCACTTAATGAAAAATCAAAAAATTAATTTAACACTTCCGTTAAGTTGACCGTTAACTCAAATATAAAAGGACAGCGTGCCACGTCATCAAAATAGTTTTTTAATTCTAAAAAAACACACAAAATTATAAAAATTTAAAATTTTAATTCATTTAATTTTTTTTCTTATTTTTCTTTTATTTTTTATCAAAAAACATAAAATAATATTTTTTTCTAAAAAACCCAAAAGTTTCATTTCATTAAAAAAAGCCTCATAAATCCTTATCAAGGATTAGCACAAAATCAACCATTGACCACTCCCCGTCGTAGGAAAATTCATGTTCTCTCTCAATATTTCGTCTCACTAGCACCGCCATTTACCACATACCAACAATTTTTATCATGGATTAAACTAATTTGAGGACTAGGGAATGTAGGGTTAGGGATTTGAAAATTATGGTCATTTTGAAAAATTTTGAAAATTTGGAATTTTATAATTAAAAATATATTTTTAATATATATATATAATTTTTAAATATTATTTTATTATAAATATATATATTATAATTATTTTATTTTTTATTTTAGGTAAAAATTATTTTTTATGATTTTATACATAATTTTAATTTTTTTACACATTTAAATATTTTTTAGATTTTCTTGAATTTTTAAAAAAATGTATTTTTATAATTTTAAATATATTTTTCTCAGATTTTTATAATTTTTTAAGATTTTTTTAAAAAATATTGATTTTGATGATGTGGCACGCCCAGAGTGTGCCACGTGTCCGTCTTATATATGAGTTGACAGTCAACTTAACGGTCAAACTAACGGAGGGGCTAAATTGGGTGTAATTTAAATTTTGAGGGCTAAATTGGGTGAAAATTTTTCATATGGACTTAATTGGTTTTTAGATTTTTCGCTGAGGGCCAATTTGACCCTTAAGTCTTTTTTAAAAGTATTTTTGACTAATGTGACAATCATTTAAGTCAGCATCTTTCTCTATATGACACGGTCATGTCAGTGTGCACTGTCATGTAGGTTTGTCACGTTATTTTAAGTCATTTAACGTTAGTTGATTAACGATTTTCACCTAAAAATATGATTATTTTAACCCAAAATAAAATGTTAAAGGTCAAATTATTTCAAAACCAAATAATATGGGTTAAATTGATTATACAATCAAACATTAGAGGCCAATTTTTGACTTTATGCTTTTTAGAATTTATAGTTCATGTTTAAGATTTTACTAGTATTTAGACTTTAAGAGTTAAATTTTAGAGTTAAATTTTAAAGTTAAAATTTAGAATTTTAAAATTTAAATTTATGTATAAAAAGTTACTGATAATTTTTAATTGATTTTGTATACTAACTTTTAAATTACCATGTGTCATACATCAATCAAATCAATAATATAAAGTAAAGAGTACTATATATTTTAAATTTAAAAAACTTTATTAATAAAATATGTCACGTAACAATAACATTTGTATCATATTCATGGAACAGTAACATGACTATTTCAAATCGGGGTAAAAATATTAGAACTTAAAAAATATAATTTTCCTTCTATAATCTATAAATATAGTATGAATAAATTAGACAATATGTTATATTATTACATTATACAAAATGAAAAATAATTACGAGTTAATATACAAATATTTTTTTGAATTGTCAATACACAGATATTAATAAATTAGTTGTATAACATAGAAATAAAATATTTTAAATATCATAATAAAAACGACCGGCTAATTATTCAAAGTTTGTTTGTTTTTTTTCCAAAAAAAATTTAATCCCACTTTGTTTTTTTACCCAAGGTATTCACTGTCAATAGCAGTGATTAATCTTCTTGCCGCGGGTGATCTCACTAAGAGGTAAACGGTTAGCCATAAAATATGCTTCGTTTTCATTAGTAGGAACCGAACTCCTAACCTCATAGTTAAAGGATGAGGTGAGCAACCACCACATCACATCTCATGATTAATCACACTTCACTTTTCATTTCAAATTAATCGTATTTTAGAATCCATTAAGTGGTCCCAGTAAAAAAGTAGATGATATTTATTCTATGAGACCCGAATTCAATCGTTTTGTCTGCAAAGTGTGTGAGTATTGTCAAAGATGTATGAACATATACTACCATGTAATCACCTTTAGACTATTCAAAAAAAAAATTAATCGTGTGTTAGGTTTACATTCGGACGGCGAGATCAGACTTAACATTTGATAACTATATTAAATCATGTTAAGTAGGGGTGAGCGTTTGATCAAGTCGAGCCATTGAATTAATAGAGTTTATGTAACACCCGGGTTTAGGGGTTAGGTGAAAATAATATTTTAATATTATTTGGGTTCGGTTTTATGATTTAAATAATGGTTCGGGTTTGGTTTTCAAATTAATTAATTTGATGATAGACTATGCTTTGAAAATTAAACCCCAAATAGCCATGGATTCTATGTCCTTGTGAATATATCATTTCATTAAGGGCAAAAGGGTCAATGGGCTTTTAAACTAAAACAAAACAAAAACACCCATCATCCACTATTCATTCCCTTCTTCACCAACACGAACTTAAGCTCCCTACCCAAATCCACTGTTCCATCACCTCTACTCCTCATTTCAACCCCGTTTTGAAAGGTAATGGTATTTTTGACTTCCCCTCATCTTCCCCTTCATAAAAGTACCTTTCGTTTTAGTTTCCATGGAAGTTTTAGAAAATGTCATTTTTGAATATTTTGATTAAAAATGTGATTTTTAAGTTGTTAAGTGAAGTATTTTGATTTAATATACTTAGTTGTGGTATAAGGAAGTCAAATGGTATATCATATATGAATTTCAAGTGATTTTGGGAATTTTCGGAATTTGGCTTTGAGAGGGTTTTTGGAGGGTTTTAAAGTGGGATTTGGGGCTGTTTAATGTTGGATTTTGGGGGCTGTAGGTAGTATGATATATGAGGATCATTTTGGGTGTAATTGATGCTTGTTTGGGTGTTTGAAATGGGAGAATTCAGTGGGTGTTAAGGGCTGCTCGAAAATTCTGTTTTTGGACTTGTTTTGAGTGTTGGATGCTTGGTAATGTTAATCCGGGTTAGTTTCAATGACAAGATTTTGATTGTGGACGTTTTGTTTGTGTTTGGGATTGATTAGAGTCAAGTTTGGGCATCGGTGAAGCATCGGAAGTGAATCCGGGAAGTTGAAGGTTGTTGCTTGCTTGGTCTTTGGGCTTGGAAGCTTAGGTGAGTGGTTAATTGTTTTACTTGGTTCTAAAATGGTTGGTTCGAGTATACGGACTAGGTTGGGCTTGGTAGACCCACCTAGAGTTAGGATTATGGTGGTAGCCTAATCCTAAACTTGATCTAGAGCCTTTGGATGAACTTAAATGTATGAATGTATATGCCTCGTATGTCTTGTGATATGAATGCTTATGTATATTGTATTATACATGTGAGTTGAGGCATAATTTGTATTGCTTAAAGCATGCATGGTGATGGTTCATAATTGTGTTTATGGTGAGTACGTGCTAAGCACGGAAATGATTGAAATGAGTAATGTGGAATGAGTAAAATATTGGCACTAGTATACTTAAATACAAATGATCGATCATTAGGATGTTAGTGTGTACACATGAGTCAAAAGTCGCGCGTGGCCTTGGTGGCGTTGAGTCACCAAGGAGGAGTACGGGTACGCCCATAAATTGTATTTAAATATAGTCGGTGATGAGTGCAATCCCATCGACGGGGCGTGAGGATGAGTGGAATCCCCTCCGCGAGACCGGTGATGAGTGTAATCCCACCGTCAGGTAATGGTTGTGTTGTTGGATATGAGTTCCAACGGTTATCCGCGTATTTGAGTCATAACTAGGTGCCAATGTTGATTGATATGTGTATCAATGTATTGAGCTTAATGATCCTTATGTGGATGTTTGATGTGGCTACTTATGTTGAGGGAGTTAGAGCTTGTTGATCATGACATTTACTTGTATATATTGCTCATGCATCTTATCTTGTGGCTCTTGTGGATCCTTGGTATGTTTGTAAAATGCCTTGGCTAGATCGTGCTCGGACCCTGCAATGTTGAGGTTTGTTTTTAGAGCTTACCCTCACTAAGCATCATTGCTTACGCTCTCTTTGTTCAACATTGCAGATCCTTAGTTCGTGGGTTGCTTGCGCAAGTGGAAGGCTCCAAGTGTGGTTGTTAGCCTTGAGTGCTTCAAGTATGGATTTTTTTAATGTTTGGATATGTAATAGTTAGAGCAATGGGACATGTATTGTTTTGATGGATAGTTGTAGGTTGTTAGGAGCATGTTTAGACTCCTTGATGCCATGCTTTTGTATGGTTGGTATTGCCATGATGAATGTTAACTCATGCCTAAATTGCTCTTGTTGAATGTTAGCCATATGCCTTAGGAGTTGCCCTTATGCTTGAATGATGTGAATGAACGCATGTCTTGTGAGGTCCTACCCTAATGTTTAGACTAGCCTTAATCTTGTTGAAGCATGCTTAAATTGTTGGGTTGCCTTGTGTTTATGTGTCTTATGGTTGGTGTGTGTTTTGGTGGTGTTTTGGGGCACCCTAGTGCCTTAAAACAGCCAAAACGAGTCTGCAGACAGGGGGCGTTTCGGAACGGGTCATCCTGTTTCGGAACGGTCCCTTTGCTTTTGGCCTGCCGTTTCGAAACGGATGGGGGTCATTTCGGAACATTTTAGCTACTGGAATTTTGAGAAATTGGCGAGATGAAGGCGTTCCGAAACGGGCCTTTGAAGTTTCGAAACGGTCAAATCTCGTTGACCACGAGATATTGACCGTCAAGGTCGTTTCGATACGGGTCTCCCCTGTTTCGGAACGATCACCTTATGGTTGACCCTGGCCTGTTGACTTAGTCAAGGCATTTCGGAACACCCTAAGGGCGTTTCGAAACGGCCTGCTGTAGAGGACTAAAATGAGCTGTTTGATGTGTTCGTTGGTCGGTGTATGTTTCAATGTTTGTATTTCCCGCTGCTGTGCTTCACATAGGTTTTAATCATGCCTATAGATAAGATAAAATAAAAAGAAAATTTTAGGGTCGTTAACCGAGGGAAAACCTTCACGGGTTTCGCTTCGGTTTTCCCCGTGTGGCCTACTTGGACCGGTCATCCGACCAGACCGGGACGAGGGGGTTACAGTTTACGAATCTTATTTTATAAATTAAATTTTAGTTGATTTTTTTTCTCGAGTCGGGACGAGTTATTTGAGTTTTTGTTTAAATCTAATTGTAAGTATTTTATAATGTTATTGTGCTAACTATTTACAATTTAAACAATTTTCTATAATCATATATAATATACATTTATTTTTTTTATTTTTTTCATATAATATATATATAGTAATAATTAAATAATTTCAAATTTAAAAATTAATCCACTAATTATTAAAAAAATAAAAATCTTTCAAATTTTCATTTTTTTATCTCAAACTTTTATTTGAATATTTTCCCAGCATTTATGTTTGGCTTTGCTATTGTGTTTTGCTTTTTTCTTTGGACAGTGTGAAGCATTATTGCATTATTGCTTCCAGTACTTTCTCTCTTGAGTATTGATTGTACGTTTATTATTAATAAATTCCAGCGACAGATGTTAAAAAGATTAATTTTTTAGTCGATTCAAATTAAAATTACATTTGATTCAAATCGAATAAAAAATTTAATTTTTTTCGAGTTAAATGTAGTTTTGTCCCTACCGTTAAAATCTAACATTAAAATCCAAATTATAACTATTCTCCCTCGTTCCAAATTATTTTACAGTGGTTTTTTTTGTTAATTTGCATTTTAAATAATTTTAATTTTTTTGTTTAATCATCGGCATCTAACTAAATGATCGACTGATCCGGATCAAATTTTACAAAGGTCAATATAGGGGCGACCTTCACAACCCACTTTTTCTTATTTTACAACGTCATAATTTGAATCTCTAACCTTATTTAAGAGACCTAACGTCTTATCTCACTAAACCAGATAAATGTTGCTAATAATTTTAAAATTTAATTACATGGACTAAAAGGAACAATAAAATTTTAAGAACAAGAAAATTGAAAAAAAAAAGAAATATGTTTGTTTTCGAAAATAATTAATGTCATGTTTGGCAATTAGCTAAAAGTTGATAGCAGATTATATTAACTTATAGCTGATTGCATTGGTTGATTGTATAAAAGTGTTTGATAAAATTAAGGCTTAAAGGTCAAATTGGCCCTCAGCGAAAAATCAAAAAAATCAATTAAGCCCTTACGAAAATTTTACACCCAATTTAGCCCTCAAAGTTCAAATTACACCCAATTTGGCCTCAATAAAAAATCAAAAAATCAATTTAACCCTTCCGTTAATTTGACCGTTAACTCAAATATAAGAGGACACGTGACACGCTCTAGGCATGCCACGTCATCAAAATAGTTTTTTTAATTCTTAAAAAATTCTAAAAAATCTAAACAAAACACACAAATTATAAAAATCCATAAAAAAAATTTAAAATTTAAAAATATAAAATATAATTCATTTAATTTTTTTCTTATTTTTCCTTTATATTTTATAAATACATAAAATAATATATTTTTTTTCTAAAAAACCCAAAAGTTTCATTTCATTTAAAAAAAAGCCTCGTAAATCCCCATCAAGGATTAGTACAAAATCAACCATCGGCCACTCCTCGTCGTGGGAAAATCCTCGTTCTCTCTTAATATTTCGTCTCACTAGCACTGCCATCTACCACATACCAACAATTTCTACCATCGATTAAAGTGGTTTGAGGACTTGGGAATGTACGGCTAGAGATTTGAAAATTATGAGCATTTTGAAAATTTTTGAGATTTTGGAATTTTATAATTAAAAATATATATTTTTAAAAAAATATACAATTTTTAAATATTATTTTATTATAAATATATATTATAATTATTTGAATTATTTTATTTTTTATTTTAGATAAAAATATTTTTTATGATTTTATACATAATTTTAATTTTTTTACACATTTAAATATTTTTTTAGATTTTCTTGAAATTTTAATTTTTTTACAATTTTAAATATTTTTCAGATTTTTCATGATTTTTTATATTTTAAGAATTTTTTTAAAAAAATATTGATTTCGATGACTTGGCACGCCCAGAGCGTGCCATGTGTCCGTCTTATATATGAGTTGACGGTCAACTTAGCGGTCAATGCGGTCAAACTAACAGAGGGGCCAAATTGAGTGTAATTTGAAGTTTGAGGGCTAAATTGGGTGTAAAATTTTCATAAGGGCTTAATTGATTTTTCGATTTTTCGCCGAGGGCCAATTTGACCCTTAAGCCTAAAATTAACTAATAGTTGTTTGATTATTTAAACCAGTAAAATAACATATAATTACATGATTATATTTGATTCTCATTTCATTAATTTGACTATAAAAAATATTTTTTTAATATAACATTACTAAACATATTTGAAGGATATATTAGTTTATATTTATATAATTATTTTTAATATAATTTTATTAATTGTTAAATTTAAATACAAATATAAATATGTGAGAATAAAAAACAAAAGGCATTAGTTTACAAATGTCAAAATGTAAATACTGAGGGTGAATAATTAAAATAAAATAAAAATTAAGTTATTTGGAGATTTTTTTTACAATTATTAAGGGTAAAATGATCTTTATAACTCTTATGTCAAAACCTCTAATTTCAAAAAGTTCTTATTAGAGGTTTCACCCCAATTCGTTATTCATCAAACATCCAAATTAACAAATTTGACTGATGAAACTTTTAATATTAGCTCAAACCACTGCTTAGGGGTGTGCAAAACCGGGTTTGTTAACCGTTAGAAAACTATTTTAGATAACCGGTAAATTTGGGTTGCTTAATTCTCAACCCTAGACCTTAAATATTAAATTGGTTAATCGACTGGCCGATTAACCAAAATATTCGGCTCGATTCTGTTAAGTTCATGTAATGGTTTATTAACTTTCCTTATGAAAAATATCAAATTTAATAACATAGTGAAAAATAAGCCAGAATTTGAATTTTGAAATATTTGAAGAAGAAAAGTATTAATATATGAAACTGAGAATAAGAAATAATTGACAATTAAGGTTGAATATTTTTACTTCCTAAAGTAAAATAAATCCACTAATATTTGGAAGGAAAATATATTAAAATTACCACTAGTTTTTCACTTTTCAAAACAATAAAAATATTTGAAAAATAGTTGAGGAAGAGAATAAATTAACAATGGCGCTAAATTTTGCCAATATAATTGTATAAATATGCATATTTTTATATTACATATTATGTAACTGGTCGGTTCGGTTACCGGCTTTTGTTCAAAACTACGAACTGTATCCAAACTGAAATAATATTTTTTTTTCTTAAAAACCTACCGAAACTAATTTATTCGGTTCGGTTAACCATATTTTCGGATCAATTTATTCATATTTTAGTTTCAGTTTCGGTTTGTCAATTTTTGTGCACAGCCCTACCGCTATTTATCAAACATGACCGATCTATTTTTCAGCATATTGTGTGATTTAATAATAGTATATACTTATTTTAAAACATTTGATAAAATACACACACTTTGTAATTGAATTATTATTTGAATTTAAATCTCTTACGAATAACTACGTCTTGTTTTACATTGAATATAGATCAATATATGTTAAAATTGCAACTCTGCTCTCGTAGCACATTTTCCTCTGCTCTCGTAGCACGTTTTCTTTTACATCTTTCTCTCTAGTTTCTTCTACGCCTGTTCTCTTGTTTTCTTCTTTGATCTTGTTTTGGTTTCATGGGTGATGTAAAGCATGGTTTGGCTACTTTGTCTATAGATGATGGGGAGGATGAGGGCCTCCATATTGATCTGGAGGAGGCCGACGTCTATACATCTTTTGATCTCTGCTTCGTAGGCTCGTTCCTCAAATCTAATATTATTAATTTTTTGTCGATGAAATCTACGCTGGCCACGGTATGGCACCCTCCGAGCGGTATTTCTATTTCGGATCTAGGGGAAGACAGATTCTTATTTCGTCTATATCATATACTTGATGTAGAACGGATTGAGAATGGAGGTCCGTGGACTTTTAACAGCTATTTATTGGTGATGCACCGCTTACGTACGGGAGAGGATTCGTTATTGGTTCCATTGCATTTTGTTGACTATTGGGTTTTTGTTCATGAAGTCCCTCTGGGTTTCCTGTCGGAGAAGGTTGCAAAGGTTCTGGGAAACTTTATTGGATCTTATTTACTGTATGACTCTAAAGCCACCGCATTGGGTTACAAGCGTATTATGAAGATTCGAGTACGGGTTGATATTCGAAAGCCATTGAAAAGGAAAAAGAAGATTCTCCTTGCGAATGGGGAATCTCATTACGTTCATTTTGAGTATGAAAAATTAACACTTTTCTGTTTCCTATGTGGTATCTTGGGTCATGGCGAGAGTTTTTGTCCCCTCCGGTTCACGGAAGGTGAAAGGGACCTTACTCCGGGATGGGATATTTCTTTACGAGCACCGTCTAGACGGGCTGCTCCGGTACCATGTCGCTGGCTAATTGAGGAAGGCGTGGAACGCGTTAATTTCCCTGGCGTGATTTCAGCTCTGAACAATCACAGGGAGTTTATTCAGCCTGATTTGCGTTTGCCAGCTCAAGAGAATATGAGCAGATCCCCTTCGGGAGAATTAAAGATTGGGCTTGATTTGGGCAATCAGCCGACATCATCTCAAGGAATTGATTTGGGTAACCCCCGTTCACATAATGATCCAAATAAGGAAAATACTCCACCTTTGACTAATGCTGGGGAGACGATTGTGGGCTATAGGGGACTGGACCCCAATACTGGATTCGATACTGTTATGGACCCACTTGATGAAGATAGCCCAACTGAATTTTTTGAGTCTGCAAAAAGGGCAAGAGTACAACAGGCTAATCTTGAAGCTTCAGATAGAGTTGATCCTTCAGGTGTTCATACTAATCTATCGGCAGGTCTCATCTATAGGGCCAGCTGTTCACAATGAAAATCGTATGTTGGAACGTTCGGGGCTTAGGGATGACCCGAACTGTTCATCGTTTTCGCGCTACAATGCGTGAGTTTCGTCCCTCAGTGGTATTCTTGATTGAGACTAAGCTTCAGACATCTAAAATGGAGCGTATTTGTAAAGTGTGTGGCTTTCCGAACGGAGTTGACATCATTTCGAATGGTAGAAGTGGTGGGCTTTCTATTGGATGGACGGATGAAATTAGGATTTCTCTTCGATCTTTTTCTACTCACCATGTAGATTTACTTATTCATGATACTTCTCCCTCTTGTGATTGGCGCTTGACGGGATTCTACGGGGCCCCAGAGGTTGGTAACCGGGTTCATTCATGGCAGTTTCTCAGACAGTTGGATGATTGTCCACATATCCCATGGTGTGTGATGGGAGATTTTAATGAAATCCTTAACTTAGAAGAGAAACAGGGCGGTCTCTTGCGCAACGAGTGGCAGATGCGTAATTTCCGAGAGGCTCTTAGTGATTGCTCTCTTTCTGACTTGGGCTTCAATGGAAACTGGTATACTTGGGAATGGGGGAGAACTACTGAAAATAATATAAGGGCTAGGCTGGATTGTGCGGTTAGCAATCAGGCCTGGGAGGACTGTTTTCCAAATTTCAGGGTTGATCATCTAGCCCACTCCTTCTCGGACCATTGTCCGATTCTGCTGGATACTCAATGTGTTCTGGGTAGGGACAAACAGATATGGCACTTCTGTTTCGAGGCTTCATGGTTACTCGAAGCTTCATGTGAAGAGGAGGTCCGTCAGCTTTGGGACTCGTCGATTGGTTCGGTTCCAGAACGTCTGTTATACGTCAGTAATGAGCTTGATCGTTGGTTTTGGAAAATAAGAAAGGAAAAGAGGGTGAGTATTGCTGAACTGAAAGAGAGAATTGCTTTTCTGGGAAAACAACAAGTTTCCAATGATGTTCTTGGTGAGCTTGTTGATTCTAAATTGGAGTTAAATATTCAATTAGACAAAGAAGAAATCTATTGGGAGCAACGAGCGCGTGCAAATTGGCTCCGGAACGGGGATCGTAATATGAGCTTCTTTCATCGTTACGCAAGTCAAAGAAGAAGGAGGAATCGCATTGATGGTCTTGTCACATACGATGGAAATTTTCATGATGACATGGATGAGGTTCGACATATTGCGATGGAGTATTTTCAATCTCTTTTTACATCTACTAATACAGCTGACCCATCGGATATTTTAAATGGAATTGAACGGTGCATTGATCCTTCGATGAACCAGATGCTAATGGCAGATTTTACAAGAGATGATGTGTTTGTGGCTTTGAATTCTATGGGTCCTTTAAAGGCTTCAGGAGCTGATGGGCTGGGTGCCATATTTTATCAGAGATTTTGGGGGATTCTCGGGCCTAAAATAGCAGATTTCTGCATCAATACTATACATGGTAATCTCTCTTTGGCTGATATTAATAATACCCATATAGTGTTGATTCCAAAAATTACTATGCCTCGTTCTATGTCTCAATTTCGGCCTATATCGCTATGCAATGTTTTATTTAAAATTATTTCTAAGATGGTTGCGAACAGATTTAAGCTGGTTTTAGGCTTATGTATAGATGAAGCTCAGAGCGCCTTCATCCCATGGCGGCTCATTACTGATAACATTTTAACCGCTTACGAGATTTTCACTCGTATAAACGTCAACGATCGGGTCATAAGGGATCGTTCGCTCTGAAACTTGATATGAGCAAGGCCTATGACATAGTTGAATGGAGCTTCATATGATGTGTTCTTCACCAAATGGGCTTCTGTGTGGCCTGGATAGAGTTGGTAATGGGGCTGGTTGAGACGGTTTCTTACTCAGTGGTGGTTAATGGGCTGCCCAGTGACTATTTTGTTCCGACTAGAGGATTAAGGCAAGGAGACCCCCTTAGCCCGTATCTTTTCCTCATTTGTGCTGAGGGTCTATCATCTCTCCTACGCTCAGCTTTAGCCTCCAACAGCTTCCAGAGTTCTCGTATTGTCCGTGGTGCTCCCTTGATTAATCATTTATTTTTTGCGGACGACTGCATGATATTTGGGGAAGCCCTTGCTACGAACGCTACTTCTTTGAGACAACTTCTTCAACACTACGGTGAGTGTTCTGGACAGATTATCAATTATGATAAATCTAGTATTTATTTCAGTTCCAACGTATCTTTGGCTATTAGAGAGGATATTCGGCAAATTCTAGGGGTTCAAGAAGTTGACAACCAAGAAAAATATCTGGGCTTGCCAGCCATTGTGGGCCGCAATAAAGGACGGGCTTTCCGTTATCTTAAGGACAAACTCAGTGTGCAGGCTACCAACTTGGGCTCAAAATGTTTGTCTAAAGGTGGGAAAGAGGTTTTTATTAAATCTATCTTACAGGCTATCCCTATCTTTGCTATGACTTGTTTTCTTTTACCAAACTCCTTTTGCAAAGACCTTCAGGCTATTGTTGCACGCTATTGGTGGCAAAATTCTAATTCTAAGAAAGGGATTCATTGGTGTACCTGGTCAAATTTAAGCAAAGCGAAGAAGGAAGGGGGAATGAGATTTAAAGACTTTGGCAAATTCAATATCGCCCTTCTTGCCAAACAAGGGTGGCATCTAATTCAAAACCCCAGTTCTCTAATTGCTCGTCTTCTTAGGGCAAAGTATTATCCTTCCGGGACCTTCTTGCAGGCTGCTCTCGGATCGAACCCCTCCCTTACGTGGCGAAGTATCTGGAGCTCGAGGGGGCTTTTGGACTTTGGACTAGGATGGCTAATAGGAGATGGGAACAATGTCTCCATCTGGAACGATTACTGTTTGCCTTCGTTACCCTCACGCAAGGTGTTATCCCCCCGGATCACATGTATTGAAATGGTTTCATCTTTATTGGTTCCGGGTGAACAAAGATGGAATGTAGATCTCATCCAATCGAGTTTTTTGAGTGAAGAAGCAGAATTAATTCTTAAGATTCCGTTGCCCACTTTCCAACAACAAGATGTCCTAAGATGGAAAGGGGAAGGATCGGGCGTTTACTCTGTAAGGAGTGGGTATAGATTACTTCTTGGTGATCCTATTTCTGACCCTCATCATCCTAATGTCTATATCTATATCTGGAAAGCACAATGTCCTTCTAAAACACGAATTTCATGTTGGAGGATGGTTCGCAACTACGTCCCTACATTGCAAAATCTAGCATTCAGACGAGTCTTACACGACCCCAGATGTCATCGCTGTCATCTGGTTACGGAAACATCTATCCATGTCTCAAGGGACTGTTTTTTTGCTATAGCAGTATGGAATCAGTTGGGTTTCTCTCTATCAGTTATACAATCACAAGCAAACATGGAAGAATGGTTATTACATCTATTTCGCGTAAACAATCAAAGCTATCATCGAAAGATTGTGTTAACCATGTGGGCTATATGGAACTCCAGAAATAAATTACTTTACGAGGGTATTGTGCAAACCTTTGAAGAGGTCATCACTTTTGTTACCAGTTACTGCCAGGAACTTGATACGATGGCTACTTCTCTCCATCATCCTCGCCGCCACGGTGGTGACCGGTGGAGTGCTCCAGCTCTTTCGACCTACAAAATCAACACAGACGCAAGTTACGATGGTTCGGAAAATAGATCTTGTTCGGGCTTGATTATTCGGAATTATCAAGGCCTTATAATGGGTTCTGCCTATCGAACTAATCTTCACATCACCTCTGTGTTTCAAGCTGAGGCTACGGCAGTTTTACAGGGCCTACAGTTTGCTCAGGACCTAGGACTCCACGACGACGTTGTTGAGACGGATAATAAATCGGTAATAACTAAGCTCAACTCGCATGCCCAAGATCTGTCTGAGGTTGGTTCGACCATCAGAGACACTAAAATTCTAGCCTCGAGCTTCGATAGGTGCCGTTTCTCTTTCGTCGGCCGGAGCGGTAACAAGTCGGCGCATGCATTGGCTTCGGAAGGTTTGCGTCAACGGGATGAAAGGTCGTGGGTGGAGGACGCGCTCACAACCGTCTTCTTTCTGGCCGATCAAGATCGTCGACTACTAGATCCACCCTAACTGATTGGGATTTTGTCTTTAGCCTTGGGGTTTCTTCATCAATTTGCCTGGTTACCCCCAATTCGAGTGTCTTCTACACGAAGCTTTCAATTTCGACGGTTCATTTTTTGTGGAAGTGCAGCCGGTTGATTTGTCTTTACTCTTGTTTGGACGCTTATTCTTTTATTTTCTGCCGTTTTCTTTATCTTTTGTTGGGCTTTCCCCTTTGTATTTGGTTTATTTGGGTTCAATAATATTCGACCGGCCTATTATAAAAAAAAAACTACGTCTTGTTTTCTGCCTGTATAACTCGGAGGGTTCCTATCACACTTTTTTTAAAATAAAAGGGTTAACTACATAGGTGACCACCAAAGTATGGGTCAATCTTATTTTAACCACCCAACTACATAATTCATCAATTAGACCATCTAGCTTTTAAATTGTTCCTATTTTAACCACCAGTTGTTAAAATCTAGCGGAGTAGGTGACGTGGCAGTTAACAAAAAATTATATATTACACATTTAGTTCATATTAGTTACGTATTATATCAATTTGTTCCTAATTTTAATTTAATTAAATAACATTAATCAATCTAACATATGACAACACATGTCATGACACTTGTTACATGGTGACATGTGTCGCCACCTAATTGGATGATTTTACTCTATTTTTTTATTTATTTTCCTCCAATCATGTGGTGACACAGGTCACCATCTAACAAGTGTCATGACATGTGTCACCACTCGATTGGATGAATTTACTCTAATTTTTAATTTATTTTATTTGATATATTTATTTTTCTCCAATCAGGTGGTGACATGTGTCACCATCTAACAAGTGTCATGACACGTGTTGTCATCCGATTGGTTGATTAATTTTATTTAATTAAATTAAAATTTAGACCAATTTGATATAATAGGTAACTAACATATACTAAATATGTAATTATATAAAATTTTGTTAATTGTTATGTCACATCTTCCATTAAATTTAATGGCTGGTGGTTAAAATATGAACAATTTAAAAGTTACATTGTCAAATTGACAAATTCTATAGTTGGGCGGTGAAAATAGAATCACCTCATAATTTGGTGGTCATCTATGTAGTTAACCCAAAGTAAAATAATAATCCCGGTGATGCTCTGTACTACTCCCTTCATAGTCGGTAGTCCTATACTATACGTCTATACCCAAATATATATGTAAATACACACACGCGCACGCATTTATTATATATACTCGAAATCTTCCCCTATAAGTTTTCTATATTCTATTTCAACCGCTTTTTCGTCAGAAAAGTACACTGCAAAAGAAGGAAACAAACAAACGCGTGTCTAACGTAAAGTATAATGTGGTTATTATACGGCTCTAACGGAAAATATTATAAGATATAAAATATGAAATTAAAAATATTATATTGTTTCATAATATTTTAAGTTGGTGGTTAAGTATCGAAACTTAGCTACGAGTATCGATACTGATCGCTTCTGATAATATTATAACCCTATTTGGTAAAGAGAGATTTGAGCCAAAACTGGAGATTTGAGATAAAATTAGAGGTTTGACCGGTCAATTCTACTAGTTTTAATATTTGGTAAAGAGCGGATTAAAATAGTAAATTGTGGTGAAACTTCTAATTTTGAAAAAACTACTAATATGAGCTTTTTGTAAACTAATACCTTTTGTTTTTTCTTTTCTTTTTATTCTCACACATTTATATTCGTATTTAAATTTAATAATTAATTAAATTTTATTAAAAATATATAAATAATAAAGTAATATATAAATCTCTCAAATATGCTTAGTAATGTTATATTAAAAAAAATATTTTTTTATAATCTAATTAATATTAATAGATACAAAATATTGACAACTAATAAACTATTCAATCAAGTATCAAATATAATTATGTCTTTATATGCCATTTTGCTTGTTTAAATAAGCTATAAGTTAATTTTACAAAACACTTTTATACAATCAGCTAGTACAATCCGCTAGTTAAATCATCTAATGCAATCAGCTATCAGCTAATGTATCCTGGTATCAGTTATCAAGCTATCTGCTAATTGTCAAACAAGACCTTTAAGTTTTTGTAAGTATCGAAATTTGTTTCTAAGTATCGATACTGTCACGAGTCACCACTAAAAATGTTATAAAAATGTAAAAAATTTATGTAACCCCCTCGTCCCGGTCCGGACGCTTGACCGGTCCGAGCGGGCTACACGAGGATAACCGAGATGAAACCCGTTAAGGCTCCACTTCGGTTACCGAACCTAGGAATTTTTTTTTCATTTTATCTTATCTAAATGCGTCAATTAAACCTAAGCGGAAGCCCAACAACAAACAGGGCCTAAGCCCAACACTTGGAACCCTTTAGAGATGTCAAAAAGCCCAAAAATAGGCATGTGTTTCGAAATAGTCAAAGCCCGTTTCGAAACACAAGCCCCAGTTTAAAAAGCTAGACGCCCGTTTCGAAACGCATCCACCTCGTTTCGGAACAGGGTCTCATTTTGCCTTGTCGTTTCGATACCAGTTTCGAAACAGACGATTCCAGTAGCAAAAGTGTTTCGAAACTTGTTTCGAAACAGGGGCTCACAGTGGCCAAAACGTATCGAAACGAGTTCCGATACGGGGGACCCTGGAACCACACCTGTTTCGAAATGACTCTACCCGTTTCGAAACACCTGTTGTCTGCAAGTTCCTAAAATCAGTTTTAAACATCTCCAATTGATCTCAAACGTCCGAAACGACTACACGAAGCATACAAATCATACAATTACGTTCTAGAGGCATGCTCCCTATAACGACATACACAAAATACACAAGGATTCATGGTAGAAAATCCATTCGAGATTAAACATGGCCTTAAGGATAGCATGCTTCAACAAGGTTAACACTTAGACAAATAAGATAGGTAAATCCAACATGGTTTACAAGCAAGGCATACATCCAAAAGCCAAATCAACATATCATATGAAATGAGTCTAGCATGCTCCTAAACAACCATCATCAACATACTTCAATAGGCATCAAGCCACAAATACATATCTCATTGCTTGACCATTACATCATAACTAAAAATACCCATACTTGATAGCTAAGCTAGCACCACAAGCACACACTTGGAGGCCCCTTCTTGCACTAGCAACCCACGAGCTAAGGATCTGCATTGTCGAACAAAAGAGAGCATAAGCATAAAGCTTAGTGAGGGTAAGCTCTTTAAAAACAAACCTCGACAACGCAGGGTCCAAGCACGAATACAACCAAGGTAGAATGCATGATTTACCTTCGATCCTCAAGAGCCAAAATACACATGATGCATGAACAATTATCCCATAATATGCCATGCTCAACAAGCTCAAATCCACAACATATGTAGGCACATATAACAATCCATATAAGATTCACATTCCACAACACATTGATACACATATCAATTCATATTGGCACCTAGCTATGACTCGAATACGCGGATAAACACGTTGGAACTCACATCCAACAACCACTTTACCTCACGGTGGGATTACACTCATCACCGTTCTCGCGGAGGGGATTCCACTTATCCTCACGCCCCGTCGATGGGATTACACTCATCACCGACTATCATTTATACAAGAAGAATTTCCGGGCGTACCCGTACTCCATCTTGACGACTACCATCATCAAGACCACGCGCGCATTTAACTTACGTGTGCACACTAACATCCTAATGATCGATCATTTGTACCCAAGTATACTAGTGCCAATATTATACAATCCACAACATATCTCATTTCACTTCCGTGCTTAGCACGTACTCACCATGATCTCAATCATGAACATACCACATGCATATCACAATGCATCAATCCATGCCTCAACATACATGTATAATACATTTATACATAATCATCATAAACACATATCATTATGAGGCATATACAACTATTAAAGAGTTCAACCAATGTCTCTAACTAAAGCTTGGGATTAAGCTACCACTCTAATCCCAACTCTAGGTGGGTCTACCAAGCCCAACCTAGTCCACATGCTTGAACCAAAATATTCAAAGACCATTTCAAAAAACATTAACCACTCACCTTCACTTCCAAGCTCAACAACCAAGCAAGCCACACCTTCAAGTTTCTGGATTCACTCCCGAGGCTTCACCAACACAAGTTCTTGCCTCTAAATAATCTCAACACAATCCAAACAACCTCAAATCAGCTCAAACATCAATGTAGTTAACCCGGAACACAAATCAAGCATCAAACACAAGATTACAAGCCATGAACAACCCCCAAAATCATCAAACCCGAGCAGCCCTATAGCACAGTCCAAAACCTTTGATTTCAACACTTTTAACACCCCCAAAAGGTTCCAAAACAACCCTCAACTAACATACTAACATTAGCCCTCAAATTCCAACATAGAACACACCCAAAATCCACTCCAAAACCCTTCAACCCCCCCCCCCCCCCCACAAAACCCAAATCCGGGAATATTTACAAAATCATGTAAAAATCATATATGTTGGACCATTTGGTTAATAAACATCTTATCTAACATTATTAAATCAAAACCTTAAGTTAAAAACAATAAAGATACCATTTTTATTCAAAACCTCCAAAAACACAATTTCTAAAACTTGAACCAAAATGAAAACTACTTGTACTTTTGAAGAGAGGAAGATGGGGACAAGTTGGGAAAGCGATTACCTTTCAAAATCGAGCTAAAGTGGATGAGCAAGGTGATGGAATAGTGATTTAGAGAAAACCCTCCCCTTTGTCGTTCAAATGCAAAATGAGAGGAGGAAGAAGACAATGCTCTATTTTAATTAAAATGGGTTTTAAAGGAAGTCCTCTTTATTACAAAATTGCCATTAATGAGGATAGCCAAAAGAATTTCCCAAATCCATGGAAATTTAATTCCAATTACATTTTGGTCCCACACGAAAAGTTTGTTTGAAAATTATAAAGACCAAAATATTTCTTTATTATTTTAATTATAAAATCAGGCTCAAAATATTATTTTATTATTATTTTCACCCGACCCCTAAACCCGGGTGTTACATTTTATTTACGTATTTCATATTTTATAACATTTTTGATTAGTACTGTACCACGACTATGGCGCATCGTCCATCTGTAAACACATTAATATTTCATTAATATAGTAATATCTCGAATTAGTAAAATTAATAATGTTGGAAAAAAACTACCATTCATTTAAGGCTTATATCACAAAAAAATTTAAACTTGAAATCATGCAACTTTATTAACAAGCAAAAGAAAAACAATAACATAACTTTTTAAAGGTTTCACAATATTATAAAACAATAAAATAGAAAACGACAATTTCAAAAAAAAATTGCTCCAATCAAATTAGACACTTTCTCTTTGTACCACAATAAATCTTTAAAGTCCATTGTAGTAAGAGTCCCTAGAGAGTTGTCAAAACATGAATAGATAAAATCCCCATTAGAAAGATGCAAATACCTTTTGCGTCGATTTTAAAGGTGATAATATGCTCCACTTTCGATTACATCGGCAAACAACCACAAAAGGGGATGAAACTATCCATGACCACTGAAAAACACAAATAAAAAACAAACACCGTGAGGAACACTACACGAGCATCAAGTGACCGCACAAGTATCCAAAAAGCGTGTCATGAGACAGAGACGTGCTATAAAAGCAGAGTAAAGACATGCCATAAAAACAGAAAAAACAAGCGCAACAAGATGTGCGAAAAGAAAATAATCAAAACACGTTGAATTTTATTAAAAATTATGGAAAACTCTAAAACATTAAAAATCAAAGCAAGAAATAAAAAATATATAGAAAAGATAAAACAACGACGATCGATGACCATCAACAAAACTGGTGCCATTGCCAGCGGCCATAACAAAATAAGAAAAAAAAAGACGAATAGTTGAGTTGAGAGAAACCTAGCGGCCAGGGTTTTAAGTCGGGAGAAAACCTATTTTTAGTAATTGATTATATCACAAATTAGTACTTAAAGTATACTAACTTTTTATTTAAGTATCTAAAGTATTTTTGGTCAAAATAAATACCTAAAGTATATTTTTTGGTCAAATTAAGTACTTTAAGTATACATTTTAGTCAAAAATATGTACATAAAGTTTTTTTCCTGTCAAAGTAGATACCTAAAGTTTTTTTTTCTGTCAAAATAAGTAACTAATGTATTTTTTAATCAATGTCACATGACAATTTTTAGGAACCTAGATGAAAAAAATACACGCTTTAAGTACCTATTTTGACAAAAGTTAGGTATCTAAATAAAAAAGTTGGGGTACTTTTGGTACTTATTTATAATATAAGTCTACATTTAATGGTTTGATTTTGAATAGAATTTAAATATAGTAATATATCGAATTAATAAAAAATTTGGTTCAATAAGCCCTTTAAATTTTTTCAAAAAAATCAATTAAACCCCTAAACTTTTTTTACACCAAATTATGCCCTTAAACTCAAGAGAAAAAAAAATTAATTTGACCCTTTGACCAACGTTGATTGTTAACTTTAACAATTTTTTTGAAAAATTTCTTTTGACACATGTCACGATAGGATAATGCCACTTGTTATTTCTAGGAATTTTTATTTTTTTTAAATATTTAAAAACAGAAAAAATCTATTTTTTTTCAAAAATTCTGGAAAATATTTGTAACACCCGTATTTTGGGGCTAGGAGTTAGTCGGGTTTGTAGTCCGAGTCAATAAAATTAAATAAAAATCTATTCAACCTAAATAAAGATCCAATTGGGCTTTAGTAAAAAGATGAGGGACTAAAGGGGTAATTTTACCCAAATGTTTTAAAGGCAAGACAACTTTTTAAAAGTTGTCATCTTCTCTTCCCCTCCCCCATTTTTCCAACGTGAAACCCTTTTCCCCATCTTCAAAACTCTCCCAAAACACAAGTCACTATTTCATTGATTTGCAACCCAATTTCAAGACAATTTTAAGAGGTAAAATCATTTTCTTACTCTCCTCTTCATTTCCTATCTATCTATGGTTATAGTTTTTAAAACCATAAACTTTTGAAAATTAGGGTTTATATCAAAGTTTGGATTTTTAAGGGTTTTTCATATTGTTTTGATAAATTAAGTTGGGGTTTTGTTTAATCATGTTAAAATACACAATATATGTTAATTTTGTTGAATTTTGATGAATTTCCGAAGTGGGTTCTTGAACCCATTTTTGAGTTGTCAAAAACACCATTTTTGGTGGGTTTTAGGTTGAAAACAAAGGGTTGATGTTTTAGGTATGTTAGGAGGGTGATTTGGGACATTTTAGATGTCATTTGGGTGTTTAAAAACATGATTTTCTGCTGGGTAAAATATGAGTACGAAAATGGAGTTTTGGAGGGTTTTGGGTGAGTTGTGGGGGTTGTTTTAGGTGGGAATTGATAGCCCAATGGTAGTACTATGGTTAGGGATTGATTTTGGATCTATTGTGGGTGCAATGGATGTTGGAAACATGGTTTTTGGAAGAGGCATTGGGGCTGTCCGAAATTGCTAAGTATGGGGTTTGGTCATGACTTGAAACGTTGAGTTTGATATTTGAATTTGTATTCCGGGTTGATATTTTGATGTTGGGCTGATTGAGGATTATTTGAATTGTATTGAGGTTGTTTAGAAGCGAGAGCTTGCGTTGGAGAAGCTTCGGGAAGAAATTCGGAAACTTGAAGGTGATGCTTGCTTGGTAGTTGAGCTTGGAGTAGATGTGAGTGGTTAATGTTTTTAAATCGATTTTTAAGTGGTTGGTCCAAGCTTGTGGACTAGGTTGGGCTTGGTAGACCCACCTAGAGTTAGGATTAGGGTGGTAGCCTAATCCTAAGCTTTAGTTAGAGACCTTGGATGTACTCTTTAATCATTGTTATGCCTCATGATGAGTATGTATGATGTGATACACATGTATGTGAAAGTATGGCTTAATGTATTGATTTTATATGCATGTTGATGTCAAATAAATTGTGGATATATGATGAGATAATTGTTCGGTTGACATACATGTGGTGTTGATTTGTGAAATGAGGTTATGTTGTGAATTGTGCATGATGATGATCATGGTGAGTACATGCTAGGCATGGAAATGGGTTGTGAAATACATGTATGTGAGACATGATATTTGATACATTGTATTATGCATGTAGCTATGAAAAATGGATTGCGTTTAATATTGGCACTAGTATGCTTGGGTACAATGATCGATCATTAGGATGAGTGTGCACACAAATTAAGTCAAAACGTACGTGGCCTTGGTGGCGTTAAGGCACCAAGGAGGAGTACGGTGATGTAATATTCCACCGGAAGCTTTTATATATTTCTACGTGATGATGAGTGGAATCCCATCCGTAGGGCATATGTCGATGAGTGGAATCCCGCCCATGCAAGGACCGGTGATGAGTGGAATCCCACCGAGGTAATGTTGTTGTTGGAAATGCGTTCCAACGAGTTATCCGCGTATTCGGGTCATAGCTAGGTGCCAATATGAGGTTGTATGTATATACCAATGTGGGATTGTGCTTATGTGCTTATATGACATGAAATGTGATGCCTTATGAATTGATATTTGATGTGGTTATTGCTTTGGATTATGTATCATGGTAAGTTGAGCTTATGAGTTGTAGAGCATGGCATATTGTTGATTATATGTTCATGCATCATGTTCATTTTGGCTTGGCGGACCGGAGGTAAGACCATGCATTTCAACATGGAAATAACTCGTGTTTGGACCCTGCATTGTCGAAGGTTTGTTTTATGAGCTACCCTCACTAAGCTTTCATGCTTACGCTCTCTTTTGTTCGACAATGCAGATAAATAGCTTGTGGGTGGCAAAGGCAAGGAAAGGTCACCAAGTGTTGCTTTTGGTGAGCTCAATGTATGAATTTTAAGTAAAAGAATGTAATAGTTAAGCAATAGGATAGGTGTTATTGATTTGAGTTTTGATGTATGTCGTTGTTGGCTTGGTTCGTGGATGCCTTGTTTGATTGTAAATATTGCCTATGTTACATGCCATGAATGTCTACATGTTTCGGTTGCTAAGGCATGATATCTTAAGTGCTTGAGTGACCATATATGCATAAATTGCTCTTTTGTTAGAATGCTATGTATGAATGCTTTAATCCACGTTTGAATGATTCCTCTGGCTTAAATATGTGTGCTTACATGCTTGAATATGCTTAGGCGAGTCGAGAAATGCATTTAGAGTCGTTTTAGGGTCGTTTAAGTTGATTTTGAGGAATTGCGGTGCAGGGGGTATTGATACCCCTGTCAAGGGTATCGATACTCTCTTGCCCAAAGGCCTCAGATTTTGCCTAGGGTATCGATACCCTAAGGGTATCGATACCCTCCAAAGTTACTGGAATTTGGAATTTTTGAGTAAGAGTAGAGCGTATCGATACGGGGTCCCCGAGTATCGATACGGATCTATTCTGTTGACCAAGGAAGGTTGACCGAGAAAGAGGGTATCGATACCCCTGGTAAGGGTATCGATACGGTCTTCTCGTGTTGACTTCTTGGGTTGACCTAGAAAGGGGGTATCGATACCCCTGTCAAGGGTATCGATACTGCCTGCCTTATAAGCTTAAAATTGACTGTTTATGCATGGCCGTGGTTCGAATGTGTTTTCTTTTGAATGTTTTTCGCTGTTGTGAATCACATAGGTCTTAATATTCATCTAAGCAAGATTAATATAAAAAGAAGAAAAAAATAGGGTTGCTAACCGAGGGGGAATCCTTTGGGGTTTCGCTTCGGTTTTCCCCGTGTGGCTCACTCGGACCGGTCATCCGGCCAGACCGGGACGAGGGGGTTACAATATTTTAAAAAATAAAAATTATTATACAAGTACAATAAATAATTTGAAAAAAATATATATAAAACAATAAAAGTTATTTTGATTTTTAAAATATATTTAAAACTATATTTGAAAAAATATTAAAAAAATATTTTTTTCAAAATATTTTTTATAATTGTATAATAATAATAATAATAATAATATTTTTGTAATGCATCGGGACAAGTTTTGGCGTTATTCTCAGGACCGATTGGTATCGTGGACTCGAATGAGGCGGAGGTACATGCGATTTGCTTTGCTTTGGAATTGATGGTTAGTTCGGAGAGAGTGTTTCCTCCACTGGTGGTGGAGTCGGATTCGACGACGGCGATTGCATGGGTGCTTCACAATGAAAAGAGGCCATTGAAGTATTGGCATTGGTTGAGGTGAATCGATGAAGCGTGTGCTGCGCTAGGAGATGTTTGTTTTCACCATGTGTATTGGGAGGCGAATAAACTTGCTGATGTGCTGGCGAAGAGTAGCGTTGATCGCACGGGCTGGTTTCAACGGGTGGGATGAGTGTAATCGGGGGTTACTCTGTCATGTTATTGTATTATCGTGTTGGTTGCCTAGATTGTGACATTACCCTAAGTACTCTTTTCCTCTATAGGTTTAGAGAGATTTTTAACGAGGCTTGGGGGAATGTTTGCTATGTATGAGACTTTGTTTAATAAATCATACATGTTGCCGAGCAAAATAATAATAATAATAATAATAATTAATATTTTTAATTTTTAAAATACTTTAATCTTTTGAGAAATTATTATTTATTATTTTTAAATAAAGTCAAAATTAATTTTTATATATTTTAAAAATAATATTTAGAATTTTCTTGAATTTTTGTAATTTTCTAGAATTTATTCTGTTTTTTATATTTTTTAAAATTAAAAATTAAAAATCCTAAAAACGATAAGTGACATTATCATGTTGTGACACGTGTTTAAAAAATTTCAAAATAATAAACTGTTAAAGTTAATGATCAACGTTGGTCAAAGGGCCAATTTTTTTTTTCACCTTGAGTCCGAGGGCTTAATTGATTACAAAAAGTTTAGGGGCTTATTGAACCCTTAAGCCTAAAAACAATGTTGAAAAAACTCCATCTTTCATTTTATGGTTTGATTTGAATGAATTTATATATAGTAAGAATTAATGTACTATCGAACACCGAAAGTAGTACCGAAACTTGGGGTAAGAGTTTGAGGGGCTAATTTAAAATTTTAAAAAATTTACAGGCATAAACAAAAAAATGTGAGTTTAACTAAATTTTTTAATAATTTTGAAAGATTTTATAAGAACAGTTAAAAATTATGAGATGAAAATTTATTAAAATAATTAAAATTTTGAAGATTAATATGAATTTTAAAAATTTTGTAAGGATTGAATTAAAATTTTAAAAATTAAGTTCTAATTTTCCAATATATTAGGAGGTCATGTCTCTTAATCCCTTATACCTTCCACCTCTGACAGAAAGTATCATACAAAATAAAAGCTATCAACATTCATCCACAACGCATGCACCTTGAACGTTGGTTATTTTTAGATTTGCTTTAATTTTATTCAGTGGCAGAATTTTGGGTAGGAGTTAATGGTCAATTTAAAATTTTAAAATAAATAGAGGTTTGAATTAAAATTTTCAACAATTTTGAGGATTTAACTAAATATTTTAATAAAACTTTTAAAATTTATGAGATATAGTTTAATTAAAAATATTTAATTTTTTGAAGTTTAATATAAATTTTTAAAACCTTGAAAGGGCTAAATTAAAATATTTTAAAATTATAGAGGTCAAAATTTAATTTTTAAATTTTTGGAAGCATGACTCCACCAGCCTTACATGTTCCGCCATTGATTCTATTGCTCTTTTGGTTTTGAATTGTTCTCAGATTATCAGGTGATAAAGTGAAATTGATGTAACCTATGCATGAAAAGTAAAATAAAAGCATCTGTCACATGTCGTCTATATATAATATATTGGCTCATTGTGGCAACTGATGAAAAAACAATAGGGTAAACTACAACAATGACCACCGAACTAATTAGGGTATCTATTTTGATCACTGAACTATCGAATTCTTCAATCAGACCGCTAAACTTATTAAATTGTCCTATTTTGACCACTGCCGTTAAAAAATTAACAGATGGGTAACGTGGCAATTAACAAAAATGTATAAAATTACACATTTAATCCCTATTATTTATCTATTATATTAATTTGGTCCTAATTTTAATTTAATTAAATTAAAATTAACCGACCAACCAAATTACGACACGTGTCCCATCTATTTTTTAAATTTTCAATTTATTTAGTTTATAGATTACCCGACCAACTAGATGGTGACACGTGTCACCATCTAATTATCTAATTGGCTTTAAAGAATGGGAGGAAATAAAATGGATGGGACTTGCGCCTGTGGGGAACTAATACATGCCAAACTCATTGAAGGCAAACACTCCAACCACTAAGCCAAATTCACTGATGTGATATAGAATACTAACATATATTATTAAAAGATTATTTTTTTTGCTGAAAACAAAAGAAAAAAGAATTAATAAGATTCGAACTCGGAACTAATTGTATAAAATTAAAATACAAAACCACTAAACCAACCTTATAGCCTAGAAAAATGTGACTACATATAATATATGAATTGAGTAACAATTAATAAAATATTTTTTTTAAATCTAATGAAATAGTAAACATGATTAATTATATTGATATTTTATTATACAAAATTAAAATATTAATGAAAATAATAATTTCTAAATTATAAAAATATTTGAAGATATATAATAAATAGTATTAATTAATATATTTTCAAATATTTTTGTAATTTAGAAAATACTATTTTCATTAATTTCTTAATTTTTTATAATAAAATGTCAATATAATTAATCATGTTTATTATTTCATTAGATTTCAAAAAAAAAAATTCATTAACTGTTACTCAATTCATATATTATATGTAGTCACATTTTCCTAAGCTACAAGGTTAATTTAGTGGTTTTGTATTTTAGTTTTGTACAATTAGTCCCGAGTTCTAATCCTATTAATTCTATTTTCTTTTGTTTTCACCAAAAACGTAATCCTTTAATAATATATGTTAGTATTCTATATTATTTCAGTGAATTTGGCTCAGTGGTTAGAGTGTTTGCCTTTAATGCATTCAGCATGAGATCAATTCCCCATAGGCGCAAGTCTTAACCATTTTATTTCCTCCCATTCTTCAAGGCCAATAAGATGGTGTCACCATCTGGTTGGTTGGTTAAATATATAAACTAAAATTTAAAAAATTAGATGGGACACGTGTCGCATTTGGTTGGTCGGTTTTTAATTTTAATTAAATTAAAATTAGGACCAAATTGATATAATGGATAAATAATAAGGACTAAATGTGTAATTTTACACATTTTTGTAAAATAGGTCAATTTAATAAATAGGTCAATTTAATAAGTTTGGTGGTCTGATTGAAGAGTTCGATAGTTTAATGGTCAAAATAAGTATCCCTAATTAGTTCGGTGGTCACTGATGTAGTTTACCCAAAACAATATTAGATCATTTGTGTAATTTATATAATGATGTAAGCGTTGTTCCTCCTGGTACAATGCGTAATTTATATAATCACACAGAGATGGACTCAGGACTTTAGGTTAGGAGGGTGAATTTATAAATTTTTAGGGGTCGAACTTATAAAAAATTAGGAGGTGAAAATAGAGTTTCAATAGAAAGTACATATAAAAATTCTAAAAAAATTCTAAATCATATAGGAATTTCAAATTTTTAAGGGAGCAACCACCCCCTCCAGCCCCCCTTGATCCATCCATGCTACCACATAATTATACCAAAATATTCAAAAATAACAAATTATAAAATAAATATATAAAAAATAAGGGTAAAAATTTGGACATCAATTGTTAAATTAAAACATATATTTTCTAGTGAAATGTCATTGTAAGTGCCCTTTTCTAAAAAAAGAAAGAGCAAATGAGTAATGAATTGTAGGGTTATATACCTACTTTTTACGCTCATAACTTGCCTCTTACCAAAACGGCAACCATAACAAATACGGCTCATTTGTAAAAAAAAATATTAATTATCAGTTGATTTAACGGGATGAGATTGTAATACCCTAATTTTGTCCGAGTATCCCTATGTAGTATAAATAAAATATATCCAATACAAAAATAATAAAAATCAATATTGAATAAATAAATTAGTCCAAAAGTGCCCAAAATCCTTAATAAGTGTCCATTTACACAACATTCAAATACAAGGACCATTTAAAATACAAAGCATAATCCCTTTATCAGCTTTACATCCAAACAAACACATGTTTGACCCAAATTTTAATCTCCCCGCCTAAACTAGCACACATGTGCTTTCTCAGCCCGCCAAAATGGCCACGTGGCACGCTACCATTGGTCTAATTCCCCTTTACCTGGATTGCAAAGCTCGCTGACGTCAGCTAGTCGCCAGCTATAAATAGAGAGAGAGAAAATATATTTAGGATAATAATGATGCAAACATTAACCGACATTAATTGAAGAAAGAAGAGAGGAAGTTGAAAAGTCAACCAGAAGCCGAAAAGTCATTCGAAAGTCGAATCGGTCATCAGATAACATCGCTTGAGCTCGCCAATCATCTTCAGAAAGGTAAAGCTCAATCTCTTCTGTAAAACTAATGTTTTGATATAATAATTGAAAAATGTTTTGGACTAATTTGAAAAGAATTTAAAACTTGGTTTTGAGTCCAAACAACTTGAATATATGTTTGAGGTATTTTAAAAGGTTTTTGACAATGTTTTTATTGATTTTAAATAGCCAAACTTGACTTTTCAAGCTACCCGTATCGATACCTTTTTTCCCCAGTTTGGTCACTGCCAAAACCCGTATCGAAACAGGCTTGGCCGTTTCGATATGGTGAGGGATCGTTTCGATACGCCTGGTAAGCGTACCGATCCCCATTTAACAAACCTAACGGTCATATTTCTCAACGGTCTTTTAAACGCCATACCGTACCGATACGCCCTCAAGCGTATCGATACGCCCAGGCTGGCAAGAGCCCAACGGCTAGTTTCTGATGAAGGACGTGTAACGCCCCGGTTTTGGGCTTGGAAGTTCTGGGCATTGACCGGTTCGGTCAAAGTGCTGTTCGAATCTATAAGGGTGAAATTAGGAAAGCCTAGTTCGGGTTGCATTAAAAATATGGAAAAATGTTCTAAAATCATATTTTAATATATATAAGTGAATTGTGAAATCAATTTTGAAAAATGAGGTTTGGAATGGTGACATTTTGGCTAGTGACCAAAATGTAATTTTTGAAAGTTGCGTGACTGTTTTATAAAGGATTGAAACTTTGAATCTTTAAGGAGCTATTATTCCAAAAGGAGTTTCTCCAGATTTTTCTAAGATATTTTAATGTTTAATTCTGATTTTAAAGCTAAAGAAAAGTGGAGGGAAATCATTTTGGCTATTTTGTAACTAATTTTCCTATTTTCCTTTTTCTCTCATTTTCTCTCAATCCAAACACTTTCTCTCCAGAGATTTCTTTCTGATTTTGTCACTCAAATCTATCTTTTCAATTCTCTTTGGATTCCTAATCATCTCTACAACAAAACCTTGCAATTTGCTATTTGGATTTTCAAGCTCTTTGGTTCTAAAAGGGAGAAAACTCAAGTTTGGAGGTAAGAACGTCCTTCTCCTCTAAACTCTCAGTTCTTTACTGAAATTCCCAAGTTCTCAATCCTTAATTGATGTTTTATTAAAGGCTTTTAAAGTTGTGAAATGGATCTTGGCTTTAAATGCAAGATTTGGTGATTTTTGATAGATTTTCGTTAGATCTGTTAAAGCTGTGATTTGAGATGTGTTTTTGATGATAAATGAACATTAATTTGATAAGGAATTGAGTTTTGATTAATGCAATCCTGGATAGGTTGAATTTCCTAAGTTTAGCTTGTGATTCTTGGTTGTTTTGGAGTGATCTTGTGGATCTGTTGTTGCTGGAGGTATGAGGATGTTGTTAAGCTCTTTTTAGATGTTAAATGATGTTATTGGATGTTTAGTCTTGATGGTTTATGGCTGGGCTTTGTTGAGAAGTTGATTGGAGGCATTTTCGGTTGTGTTTGATGGCCGAAAATGGAGTGTGATGAGAGCAGCGAGTTTAGGTGCTTTCATTGAAGCTATTAATGTATGATGATGTATTAATCTACTGTTTTAATGTGTTAAAACAGGGGAGTCATCTTTGGATCCAAGTGGTGGTGATCCGGAAGCTTGATTTGGTGTTTCGGCAAGAGGCGAAACGGAATCGGTGAGTGGATTTTGGTTTTCGGCTTTGAAACCAATGTTTTGGAGGTTTGGGAGCTTAGTTTAAGTCTAAACAACTTTGCTAAGCTCAAGAGTAAGTTTTCGGAAAAACTCTCTTGTTGAGGAACCATGTGATGGTTGGGTGCAATGTGTTTGTTGCATGTTTAAATTCTGTTTTTAAAGCATATCTAGCATGTGTGTTGCTGAGATTATAAGCCATGTGTTTAAGGAAGCTCAAGGTTAGAGTTCCTTGTTTTTGAACATTGTACAAATGTTGTTTGATGCTTAAAGATGCATGATGTTTATGGCTTGGTTAAATGCTTTAAAACAGTGGATTATTGATGATATATGATGTATATTGGCAAGTGATGTTTTTGAAAAGGTTAAGGACACTAAGGTGGTTAAAAGTCCTTGAGTGAGCCTTGTTTACTTAAGAACATCAAGGTGGTTAAAAGTCCTTGAATGGTTCTTGTTACGGACACAAAGGTGTTTAAAAGTCCTTGTGTGGTCCTTTCCAAGGTGTTTAAAAGTCCTTGGGCCAAGGTGTTTAAAAGTCCTTGGGGTGATTTATATCATGGTGTTTAAAAGTCCATGGCCAAGGTGTTTAAAAGTCCTTGGGGCCAAGGTGTTTAAAAGTCCTTGGGGTGATTTATATCATGGTGTTTAAAAGTCCATGGCCAAGGTGTTTAAAAGTCCTTGGGGCCAAGGTGTTTAAAAGTCCTTGGGGTGATTTATATCATGGTGTTTAAAAGTCCATGGCCAAGGTGTTTAAAAGTCCTTGGGGTCAAGGTGTTTAAAAGTCCTTGAGGTGAAACTTGTTAAGGACACAAAGGTGTTTAAAAGTCCTTGTGTGGTCCTTGCCATGGTGTTTAAAAGTCCATGGGCCAAGGTGTTTAAAAGTCCTTGGGGATAAGATCACAATAGTGTTTAAAACTCCATGTGTGAGTCTTATGTTGATCTTGTTTTAAAGATGGTAATTATCACTTGTGGCCAATATGACATGTTATGATGTGAAGCATGAGATGCTTGTTTGAGATTGCTTGTGAGCATGTCTAAATGTATTTTGAAGTATGATTTATAAATGAGTTTTATAAATGCATTATTGTGTAGTTCTAAGGAGCTTTCCTCACTAAGCTTTTGCTTACGCTCTCTCTCTTTTCTTAAACCAATAATGCAGAGCATTAAAGTGCATTGAGGGCAGCAAGGAGGGCAAGCAATCAAGTGGAAGTTAAGCTCATGTATGAGAAGGTTTTCTTAAACACTTTTAGCTTTTGGCATTTGGCAATGGGGGACCTATGTTGATGTTTTGGGAGATGTTTGGAACTCCCTATGTTGGATTTATGTTATTGTTAATGTTGGTTTTTGTAATTGGCCATTATGTGTTGGTTTGAAGGCTTTTGTGCATGGATGGTTGCTTGTGTAGGAAGCATGCCTTTAGATTTGGGGCTTTTCATATATGTTGATCTAATAATGATTGGTTGATGCAAATATGTCTCTTGGATGTTGTATGAGTTGCTGGTAAAGTTTGATAGCAATTGGAGCATGATTGGTTGGTCAATTGCATGTTTAGGCAAGCAAATTTCTGCATTTTGTGCAGGCCGTATCAGAACAGTGCCTTCCGTTTCGGAACGGGTGCCTCGAAGCAGCCCAGGCGTCCGAAACGGGTGACACCGTTCCGAAACGGTAAGGCTACTGTCAGCCCTCGTTTCGGTACGCGTTGTGGAATGGCCCCGCGTTTCGAAACGGGCTGTCTCCCGTTTCAGAACGGATGACCGTTGGGGGCTGACATTGGTAGTTATATGTTTCAAAATGTTTGCATTTTGGTCCTGAAACTTGTACGTGCAATTGTATGAGTTTGGAATGTCCGTTTGAGCTGAAATTTGGCTGAGATGCATGAAACATGATTAATTTCAAGTTGGTAACTTTAATTTGGGTGAAGTCTTTATAATTATCAGAATTTACAAATTGGTCCCTAAAGTTGTAGTTTGTTCAATTGGGTCCCTGTTCGATCTCTGATGCTTATGATATTTGAGTATGTTGTTTGAATGATCATAACTAGGGTTAATGTGCATCTAGACAAGTTTAAAAAGAAAAAAAGGGTCGTTAATCAAGGTTGACTTTCGGGTTGACTTTGGTTTTCCCCGTGTGACTTTCTTAATTCGGGTCAACCGTCTAGGCCGGGTTAAGGGGGTTACATTTGGTGGTATCAGAGCTGAGTTCTCGAGTAAATGGGAATGTGTATGTGAATGTTTAAAGTGTGTATGCTTTGTATGCTTGTTGAGTGAAAGCATGTTGAGTGGATTACATGTATGTTGCAATTGAGATGTATGCTGTGATGAAGCATGTTGTGGGTACCCATTGCCAAATCAAAGCTAATGAAATGATGTTGTTTTTAATTGGAAATGAGCTTGAGTACTTGGATTGCTTACCTTGCTGGGCCTGACTTTGTTTATTTTGCATTGTGATTGCATAGTTAGAGTATGGCACCTCGTAGAGAGTTGAGGAGTAATGTGCGAGCTACGGCTCATAATGAGAATGAAAATGAGGAGAACGTTGAGAGCGCGGTTTTACCTCCTCCACCTAGTGGTGGTGGTGCTGGGGCTGAGGAAGCTGGAGTTGCAGCTGGTGCTGAGGCTGCAGGACCTGAGGCTGGTCAGGGGCAAGCTGTTCCTGACATGACGGTGTTAATTCAAGCTATAGCTGGTGCTTTTCAAGCAGCGGTAGCTGGAGCTCGTGGAGCTGGGCATCAGGAAGATGCTGGAGTTAGACTACCTTTGGAGCGTTTGCGCAGTCTGGGAGGGACTGAGTTCAGGGGTATGTCTGCTGAAAGTTCTGAGGCTTGGTTAGAGAGTACCAAGAGAATTTTGGGACAGATGAGTTGCACTGATGTGCAGAAGCTTAGCTGTGTTGTGTCCTTGCTGCAGAAGGATGCATATACGTGGTGGACAACCACTATTGCTGGGATGGCAGAAGTTGATGTGACTTGGACATTCTTTCAGAATGTGTTCAAGAGAAGGTATCTGGGTGTGAGGTACCTAGATGAAAAGAAGCGTGAGTTCATGTCTCTTACTCAAGGGAGCATGACGGTGGCTGAGTATGAAGTACAGTTTGTTCGACTCAGTCAATATGCACCTGAGCTTGTCCCGGATGAGCGGGCGAGGTGTGAAAGGTTCCGTTATGGCTTAGTGACGGATGTGAAGATGTATGTGCTGGCTACCGAGTATGATGATTTTGATGTGCTGGTGGGCCGAGCAAAGGACATAGAGATGAACTTGGGTTTATCTGCTAAAGGTGCTGGTAAGCGAGCAGCTGAGTATAGTTCCGGTGGTGGACGGAACAAGAGGGGACGTGATCAGAAGTATCAGTCCTCGGCTAAGCGAGGTGGTGGAGCACCTGCTCGGGGAGGCAACGCTAGAGCTGATCCGAGTACCTGTTGGATTTGTGGTTCTCATGGTCACATGAAACGTGATTGTCCTCGTGCTGTGAGGGAGGTGCAAGCTCCTGTTGCGGCAGCTGGTAATGGTTGCTGGAGCTGTGGATCTTCGGATCATTTGAGGCGTGATTGTCCTATGTTGGCTGGTGGCCAAGTTCGTGCTCCTGTTGTTGCAGCACCGCAGAGAGGTCGTGGGCACGGCCGTGGTAATTTTCAGCAGAGAGAGGAAGGTGGCCGAGGTGTGGCTCATGTTGTAGCTGTGCAGCCAGAGGGTGGCGGGCAGGCTAGAGTGTTTGCTCATCGAGAGGGGAGGAATGACGCGGATGTGATCGCAGGTACTTTTACTCTGCAATCCTTGTCATTACTTTCCTTGATTGATTCTGGATCTACGCACTCTTACATATTGCGTGAGCATGCTGAATTGCTTGGTTTGCCTGTTGAGTCTTTGGATGTTGGTATGCGTGTCACTAGTTCTTTTGGTGAGACTGTTGTGACTCGAAAGCTGTATAGAAGGTGTCCTTTGGTTGTTCAAGATCATGTTTTTCATGTTGACCTCATGGAGTTACCTTTCTATGGTTTTGATGTAATCCTTGGTATGGATTGGCTTGCTGAGCATCGTGCTGTGGTGGATTGTGAAAGTAAGCGAGTTTCGCTGAAGCTTGCGGATGATTATGAAGTTGTTGTAGTCGGTGAGAATGTGAAGTTTCTTGCCAATGTGGTGTCTACGTTGGAGGCGAGCCGGATGCTGAGGCAAGGCTGTGAAGCTTACCTAGCTTTTGTGATGAATCCTAGCTCTAAGGAGTTGAGGGTGCAAGATATCAGGGTTGTGCGAGAGTTTCCTGGTGTTTTTCCTGAGGAGTTGCCTGGTTTACCTCCTAATCGCGAGGTAGAGTTTGGAATTGAGCTGTATGAGAATACAACTCCTGTGTCCATTACTCCCTATAGGATGGCACCTAAGGAGCTGAAAGAGCTGAAGACGCAGTTGCAAGAGTTGCTTGAGCGTGGTTTCATTCGGCCGAGTGTGTCGCCTTGGGGTGCACCGGTCTTGTTCGTGAAGAAGAAGGATGGCACTATGAGGATGTGCATTGATTACCGTCAGCTGAACAAGTTGACTATCAAAAATCGGTATCCTTTACCGAGAATTGATGATCTCTTTGATCAATTTCGGGGAGCTCCTGTGTTCTCTAAGATTGACTTGAGGTCAGGGTATTACCAGTTGAAGGTGAAAGATGTGGATGTGCCTAAGACAGCTTTCAGAACAAGGTACAGGCATTATGAGTTCCTTGTGATAGCGTTTGGGTTGACAAATGCTCCTGCTGCTTTCATGGACATGATGAATCGTGTGTTTCATGAATACCTGGACAAGTTTGTTGTGGTGTTCATCGATGATATCCTCGTGTACTCGCGTACTGAGGAGGAGCACGAAGAGCATTTGAGGATTGTTTTGCAGGCTTTGTTGGAGAATCAGCTTTATGCTAAGCTGAGCAAGTGCGAGTTCTGGTTAAGTGAGGTGGTGTTTCTTGGGCATGTGGTTTCTGCTAAGGGGATTTGGGTTGATCCTTAGAAGGTTGAGGCGGTGATGAATTGGAAGGTTCCTAAGTCTGTTCACGAGGTTCGTAGTTTCCTTGGTTTGGCATGATACTATCGGAGGTTTGTGGATGGGTTTTCTAAGATTGCTGCACCTTTGACAAAGTTGTTGCAGAAAGATGTTAAGTATGAATGGACGGAAGCCAGACAACAGGCTTTTGAAAAGCTTAAAGCAGCTTTGACGCAAGCTCCTATCTTGGTTCAACCTGAATCAGGGAAAGAGTTTGTGGTGTATAGTGATGCATCCTATGTTGGTTTGGGATGTGTGTTGATGCAAGAGGGTAAGGTGGTGGCTTATGCATCGCGGCAGTTGAAGGTGCATGAGCGCAATTATCCTACGCATGACATTGAGCTGGCTGCAGGGGTTTTTGCTTTGAAGATCTGGAGGCATTACCTGTATGGTGAGAAGTGTACTGTGTACACGGATCACAAGAGTTTGAAGTATCTGATGTCTCAGAAGGAGTTGAATCTCAGGCAGTGACGTTGGGTGGAGTTGCTGATGTGAGCACATCTTCACCAGCACATGTTGCTGATCCGGAGGTCTTACCGTTAGGACCAATTACTCGATCTAAGGCGCAACGTTTCAGGGAAGCTCTTTTCCTTACTTGTGCTAATATTTCTGAATCATTTGATAATACTTGTGCCTTAGACGATAGGACATTTAATGTGTTACATATAATTATGTGACATGTTTAGGTTATATTACGTATTAGGTATATTTAAGTATGTGTTTAAAAATGTTTGGAATAATGTTTATTTTCTTAAGGACTGTGCAGCCCACTTACGTATGTTCATGCCTTTAATAATATTTCTTTATATATGTGTGCAGTCATACATTTCGGCATTGTGGATAAACTCCATTTGAATTTCAAAATCAATTGGCCAACTCAAATTGTCCACTCACACGGCTATGAAATGGAAACACAATGGCAGGCCAATCCACCAACCAACAACCACTTGCCGTCCCCATGCTCCCACCCACCATTTGACTATTGAATTTTAAAATTCAATCATCATTTTCATGCCTGAATTTATAAATCAAATGCTGCACGTTGAAGACCAATTGCACGGCTAGTGGAGGAATCCAAATTGCCATCCCATGTTGATTGTAAAATAATACCCACTCAAGTCTCCAATTGCTGCCGAATCATCCATGAACTTTTACTATAAATATGTGATGTAATTTCATTTGAAAAAAACAACATTTTGATGAATAAAAACTTTGTGAGATTTTATCTCAATTTTAGTTCTTTTTAGAACTATTTTCCTTGATACTTCGGGTTCCCAATTGTTAGATAATTGACGGGTCCAAGTACTTTATTCGAATAAATTCAAGATAAGGTTCGGGTTCGTTCAACAGATTGTTCGAGTTCTTCCTTGGAATTTGTTCATCTATCGACTACGAAGAACATATTCGATTCGGGTTTGCATAACAGATTATGCAGGTTCTTTCGAGTTCGTCGTGTCAAGTCCAAGAACGTTGCTGCTATTGTTGAATGTTTGAAGATATCATCTTCATCCTTAAATTATTTCAGCAATTTTCTTCTTTTTCTCATTTCTGATTTATTTTCTTATTTTCTTTATTTTTGACACCTATATAAAAATCTAGGTTTGTTTCTATTGCAGAGAAAATACGTGCTACTATCCTAGATCCGTGAATGAACGAGGAAAGTTGATTTCTTCAGCAACACCCTTGTATCAGTTGCTCAAGGATTATGATTTGACGATTGAGTATCACCCTGGGAAGGCTAATGTTGTAGCGGATGCCTTGAGTAGGAAGGTAGCTGCTGAGCTGAGGCGTGCTATTCTGACTGAAGGTCATAGTAGTCCTTTTGCTATGCACCCAGGTAGTACTAAGATGTATCGAGATCTTCGTGATGAGTACTATTGGGTGGGTTTGAAAAAGGATGTTGCGGAGTTTGTCAGCAGGTGTATGGTGTGTCAGCGAGTTAAGGCTGAGCATCAGTTTCCTTCAGGGTTGTTGCAACCGTTGAGAATCCCTGAGTGGAAGTGGGAGAGGGTTACCATGGATTTTGTATCTGGTTTACCTTTGTCACCATCGAAGAAGAATTCGGTGTGGGTGATTGTGGATCGCCTGACGAAGTGTGCGCATTTCTTGCCTGTGCATACTACGTTCTCTTTGGATAAGCTTGCGGAGCTGTACATTGCGGAGATTGTGCGGCTGCATGGTGTGCCTAAGTCGATTGTGTCGGATAGGGATCCGAGGTTCACATCGCGGTTCTGGCAGTGTTTGCATCAAGCTCTGGATACGAGGTTGAATTTCAGTATATCATATCATCCTCAGTCGGATGGTCAGTCTGAGCGTGTTATCCAGATTTTGGAGGATATGTTGAGGTGCTGCGTGATTGAGTTTCAGGGCTTTTGGGAGAAGCATTTGCCCTTGGTTGAGTTTGCTTATAACAATAGTTATCAGGCGAGCATTCAAATGGCACCTTATGAGGCTTTGTACGGGAGGAAGTGTAGGACTCCTCTTTGTTGGGCTAAAACGGGTCAGAAGTTGGTTTCGATGCCGGTTTTGTTGAAAGGAACCACCGAGAAGGTGAAGCTCATTTGTGAGCGGTTAAAGGCAGCTTCTGATCGGCAGAAGTCTTACGCGGATTTGAAGCGTAAGGAGATTGAGTATGCGGTTGGTGACCGTGTGTTCTTGAAGGTTTCGCCTTGGAAGAAGGTGATGAGGTTTGGCCGTAAGGGTAAGTTGAGCCCTAGGTACATTGGACCATACGAGGTGGTTGAGCGTGTGGTTCCTGTTGCGTATAAGTTGAGGCTACCTCAAGAGTTGGAGAAGATTCATGATGTGTTTCATGTTTCTATGCTCCGGAAGTATAGATCTGATCCTTCGCATGTGTTGCCTGTGGAGGAAGTGGAATTGAATCCGGATTTGACCTATGATGAGGAACCGGTGAAGGTTCTGGATTCGGATAGCAAGGTTCTTCGTGGCAAGACCATTGAGTTGGTGAAGGTGTTGTGGAAGCACCGCGGTGTTGAGGAAGCCACGTGAGAGCGGAAGGATGACATGCTGAAGCAGTTTCCTTATCTCTTTCCTTCAGGTAAATTTCGAGGACGAAATTTCTTAAGGGGGGGAGAGTTGTAACGCCCCGGTTTTGGGCTTGGAAGTTCTGGGCATTGACCGGTTCGGTCAAAGTGTTGTTCGAATCTATAAGGGTGAAATTAGGAAAGCCTAGTTCGGGTTGCATTAAAAATATGGAAAAATGTTCTAAAATCATATTTTAATATATATAAGTGAACTGTGAAATCAATTTTGAAAAATGAGGTTTGGAAGGGTGACATTTTGGCTAGTGACCAAAATGTAATTTTTGAAAGTTGCGTGACTGTTTTATAAAGGATTGAAACTTTGAATCTTTAAGGAGCTATTATTCCAAAAGGAGTTTCTCCAGATTTTTCTAAGATATTTTAATGTTTAATTCTGATTTTAAAGCTAAAGAAAAGTGGAGGGAAATCATTTTGGCTATTTTGTAACTAATTTTCCTATTTTCCCAATTTTCCTTTTTCTCTCATTTTCTCTCAATCCAAACACTTTCTCTCCAGAGATTTCTTTCTGATTTTGTCACTCAAATCTATCTTTTCAATTCTCTTTGGATTCCTAATCATCTCTACAACAAAACCTTGCAATTTGCTATTTGGATTTTCAAGCTTTTTGGTTCTAAAAGGGAGAAAACTCAAGTTTGGAGGTAAGAACGTCCTTCTCCTCTAAACTCTCAATTCTTTACTGAAATTCCCAAGTTCTCAATCCTTAATTGATGTTTTATTAAAGGCTTTTAAAGTTGTGAAATGGATCTGGCTTTAAATGCAAGATTTGGTGATTTTTGATAGATTTTCGTTAGATCTGTTAAAGCTGTGATTTGAGATGTGTTTTTGATGATAAATGAACATTAATTTGATAAGGAATTGAGTTTTGATTAATGCAATCCCGTATAGGTTGAATTTCCTAAGTTTAGCTTGTGATTCTTGGTTGTTTTGGAGTGATCTTGTGGATCTGTTGTTGCTGGAGGTATGAGGATGTTGTTAAGCTCTTTTTAGATGTTAAATGATGTTATTGGATGTTTAGTCTTGATGGTTTATGGCTGGGCTTTGTTGAGAAGTTGATTGGAGGCATTTTCGGTTGTGTTTGATGGCCGAAAATGGAGTGTGATGAGAGCAGCGAGTTTAGGTGCTTTCATTGAAGCTATTAATGCATGATGATGCATTAATCTACTGTTTTAATATGTTAAAACAGGGGAGTCATCTTTGGATCCAAGTGGTGGTGATCCGAAAGCTTGATTTGGTGTTTCGGCAAGAGGCGAAACGGAATCGGTGAGTGGATTTTGGTTTTCGGCTTTGAAACCAATGTTTTGGAGGTTTGGGAGCTTAGTTTAAGTCTAAACAACTTTGCTAAGCTCAAGAGTAAGTTTTCGGAAAAACTCTCTTGTTGAGGAACCATGTGATGGTTGGGTGCAATGTGTTTGTTGCATGTTTAAATTCTGTTTTTAAAGCATATCTAGCATGTGTGTTGCTGAGATTATAAGCCATGTGTTTAAGGAAGCTCAAGGTTAGAGTTCCTTGTTTTTGAACATTGTACAAATGTTGTTTGATGCTTAAAGATGCATGATGTTTATGGCTTGGTTAAATGCTTTAAAACAGTGGATTATTGATGATATATGATGTATATTGGCAAGTGATGTTTTTGAAAAGGTTAAGGACACTAAGGTGGTTAAAAGTCCTTGAGTGAGCCTTGTTTACTTAAGAACATCAAGGTGGTTAAAAGTCCTTGAATGGTTCTTGTTACGGACACAAAGGTGTTTAAAAGTCCTTGTGTGGTCCTTTCCAAGGTGTTTAAAAGTCCTTGGGCCAAGGTGTTTAAAAGTCCTTGGGGTGATTTATATCATGGTGTTTAAAAGTCCATGGCCAAGGTGTTTAAAAGTCCTTGGGGCCAAGGTGTTTAAAAGTCCTTGGGGTGATTTATATCATGGTGTTTAAAAGTCCTTGGGGCCAAGGTGTTTAAAAGTCCTTGGGGTGATTTATATCATGGTGTTTAAAAGTCCATGGCCAAGGTGTTTAAAAGTCCTTGGGGTCAAGGTGTTTAAAAGTCCTTGAGGTGAAACTTGTTAAGGACACAAAGGTGTTTAAAAGTCCTTGTGTGGTCCTTGCCATAGTGTTTAAAAGTCCATGGGCCAAGGTGTTTAAAAGTCCTTGGGGATAAGATCACAATGGTGTTTAAAAGTCCATGTGTGAGTCTTATGTTGATCTTGTTTTAAAGATGGTAATTATCACTTGTGGCCAATATGACATGTTATGATGTGAAGCATGAGATGCTTGTTTGAGATTGCTTGTGAGCATGTCTAAATGTATTTTGAAGTATGATTTATAAATGAGTTTTATAAATGCATTATTGTGTAGTTCTAAGGAGCTTTCCTCACTAAGCTTTTGCTTACGCTCTCTCTCTTTTCTTAAACCAATAATGCAGAGCATTAAAGTGCATTGAGGGAAGCAAGGAGGGCAAGCAATCAAGTGGAAGTTAAGCTCATGTATGAGAAGGTTTTCTTAAACACTTTTAGCTTTTGGCATTTGGCAATGGGGGACCTATGTTGATGTTTTGGGAGATGTTTGGAACTCCCTATGTTGGATTTATGTTATTGTTAATGTTGGTTTTTGTAATTGGCCATTATGTGTTGGTTTGAAGGCTTTTGTGCATGGATGGTTGCTTGTGTAGGAAGCATGCCTTTAGATTTGGGGCTTTTCATATATGTTGATCTAATGATGATTGGTTGATGCAAATATGTCTCTTGGATGTTGTATGAGTTGCTGGTAAAGTTTGATAGCAATTGGAGCATGATTGGTTGGTCAATTGCATGTTTAGGCAAGCAAATTTCTGTATTTTGTGCAGGCCGTATCGGAACAGTGCCTTCCGTTTCGGAACGGGTGCCTCGAAGCAGCCCAGGCGTCCGAAACGGGTGACACCGTTCCGAAACGGTAAGGCTACTGTCAGCCATCGTTTCGGTACGCGTTGCGGAACGGCCCCGCGTTTCGAAATGGGCTGTCTCCCGTTTCAGAACGGATGACCGTTGGGGGCTGACATTGGTAGTTATATGTTTCAAAATGTTTGCATTTTGGTCCTGAAACTTGTACGTGCAATTGTATGAGTTTGGAATGTCCGTTTGAGCTGAAATTTGGCCGAGATGCATGAAACATGATTAATTTCAAGTTGGTAACTTTAATTTGGGTGAAGTCCTTATAATTATCAGAATTTACAAATTAGTCCCTAAAGTTGTAGTTTGTTCAATTGGGTCCCTGTTCGATCTCTGATGCTTATGATCTTTGATTATGTTGTTTGAATGATCATAACTAGGGTTAATGTGCATCTAGACAAGTTTAAAAAGAAAAAAAAGGGTCGTTAATCAAGGTTGACTTTCGGGTTGACTTTGGTTTTCCCCGTGTGACTTTCTTAATTCGGGTCAACCGTCTAGGCCGGGTTAAGGGGGTTACAGGACGTACCGATACGGTTCCAAGCGTATCGATACGGAAGGCTGCAAAACATCATTAATTAAGGGAAATAAAATCCTCAACGGCTCCAAATCATCCCCAACGGCTAGTAACGGCTATAAACTCATCAAGGAGTATAAAAGGGACCTCCAAGCACCAAGATATGGTTAATGCTTCAATTGTCAATCAACAAATGATAAAATATAGTCTTTCTACTTAAATTGTCAATTCTTGTATAGACAAACACTAGTGAGCCAAAATTGTCAAATTTGCTCAAGTGTTTTAGGTTTTGGGTGAGTGCTTTTATTGTGCAAACAAACACCTATTAGAGGGATTTGTGTTTGCTTTTCTTATCTCTTGTAAAGAGGGTTTGATCAAGGCTTTGGGTAGAAAGCTTGATCGGTGTATAAGGGTTTTCTCCTAAGCCTAGAAAAGGGGACGAATCAACAGTGGATTGATTGGAAATCCTTAGTGGGAAGCTAAGGTAGTGGATGTAGACCTTGGTTAGAAGGTTAAACCACTCTAAAATTATTGTGTCTATTATCTTTTTAGCTTCCTTACCACATCCACCCAAAATTCCACCTCTCCACCACTTGGTGAGCAACATCGGTTGAACGAATCGAGCACCTTACAACTCAACATCTTCTTTTATTTTCTTACACCAAAAAGTTGAAACAAGTTGGATCTGAGTTTAAAACGCAAAAAATAGTAGCACAAAATGTAAAACCCTAAATCTAGGAAAATAAACAAAATCACAGTGAGGATTGAAACTTGTCTCGTGGTTATCGGAATATTCTTTGGTTGTTGGTTGATTTAAAGGTTTTGGCGGAGTTGAAGAGTGTAGATTAAGTCTGATTTCGGGTAGTTAGAACTTAGGATTGTGCGAAGTTGGGTGTTTCTATCGAAACAGAAACTAAATTTAAGTTTAGGGTAAAAATTGGGTTTTTCTAGAGTATTTTAAGTTTTCAGCACGGTAGTCGAAAATCGCCCGACGGCGGCGGACGATGGCCAGAACTGAACCAGATAGTTGCTGGAGTTGCAGGTTCGGCCAGAGAAGATGATCAGTGATCGAAGAAAGTTATCAGAGAAAGAGGCTGGTCAAAGAAAGCGACCGGTGGTCGACGTCATCTCCGATGGCCGACTAACATATTAGGGCTGGTCGGAAGAAATGGTTGAGGATCAAATGAGGGTTTGTGAAGAACAATGCTTGATTTTTTTGATGAAATAGAAGGTTTAATATGAAAGAAACAAAAAAGGCAGTGTTTTGGTGTTTGTGACCGATCAAAGTGAGGAAAATGGATGAATCGGTGATGAACAAGGGATGAACATGAGGTTTTGATCGAGAATGAAGGGAAAATCTGGAAATTTTGTGTTTGTGGTCGAGAGAATAGAGAGATAGTGGGGTGGGAAGAGAGAGAGAGCTCGGTTCGAATGACCGAGTCAGCTCATAAATTAGGTATTTATACCCTGAGTTAAACGGTTTCATTTTGGCACCAGGTTGGCTTGACCCACGAAAGTAATTCGGATTCGAGTAGAGGATCCACACCTTTTTTCCGTTTCTTATATTCTGAGCTGTCAAGTTTTATTTTCTCACAATTTAGTCACTCGAGCTTTGTAATTTGGGCACCCTAGTTTAGATTTAATATAATTTGGTTATGAAATCAGTTCAATTGATTTTGTTTAATAGTTTTAATTTATTTGTTTAATTTATATTGTATGCATACTTTTTAAATATACATGTAGTATACTCGTTTAGGAGAATTTAATTCACTTAGCATATTAAAATTAGAGCTTTAGGATTAAATTCTTTAATTAAATTTAATTAATTTAATTAATATTGAATGAAAGCTTTAATGTACTATTACTAAGTTGATTAGTGTTACATTGCAATGTGATGTCAATCAAGAGGATATTTTAGTAAGAGATTCAATACTTCATTTGAATATAGAAAATGGAAATTACACATATAGTTAGTTTAATAAAATTGGAATTAGGATTAAATGATTAGTGACATGAATAAATAGGAATATGAATATCATTGATTTAGGGCCTAATATGGATAGTGCCCAATTATTTGGGTGTTATCTCATAAACCCTAAACTTAATAATATTCATAGTTTCTTTAATTAATAAAATCAATAGAGCCTTAATTAGGATTCGACTTTAAAAAGACAAGACAATAATTGGACATGCATTAAACTTTTGTGTTGATATACATTTTAAATATAAATTGAAGTGCCCTAACGTATTTGGATGTTTCAAAACTTATATTCGTTTAAAATGTATTTTCTTACAAAAGGATATTCCCATTTGAAACAAAACTTGTTTAACAATTAAAGATTTAATTAAATTTAGATTAATGTTCGAAATACCAAAATGCCATACGGAATTAATAGGGTACCGGTAACGGGGATTTGTAGGTTGCTAACCCTTCCCTATACGTAACTGACTCCCGAACTCAAATTTTACTAAAAGAATTTATGGTCCATTTTTATGGTGCCCGGTCTACTAAAATGATCGGTGGTGACTTCAAATTATTTTTTTTAAGAAATAAAAAAAGGAATATGATTTAATAGGAAAAACTCCAATTTCAAGACAATTAAAAATGATGAAACCCTAATTTCAAAACCCTAATCGTCAGGTTATCTTTACCCGCGGTTTTAAAAATGGTCGACAAAGATATTGTGTTCCGTAAATAAGATCAAGGTTCATGTTAGGTTATTTAAACAAAATCAGAAGTTTAAATTTTAATGTTGTAAATAAAAAACTGAATTGGTATGGTCGCACCACTGAAAGACTTTCTACCATACCCATCTAAATTAGTAGGTTAATAAATCAAGTACCACCAATTATATATGTTAAATCCACTTTATATTCACAACAATCTTGTATGTTTATTAAAATTTGGTGGTCTTAGAACGAACTAAAAAATTGGTACCCTAATCAGAGATTTAAATTACGATTGAGGCCGCGTTTTCGGTCACTGCAAGTATCGCTGTAGTGAATTTTTTAAATAACATATATTATTGTTGACATAATGGTTGCGGATATCATGGTTTTGATGTCGTTGCCGCTATATAACGATCGTTTTTACAGTTACCGACTGTTATTTAAATCCACGTCTCTAATAACAAGTATTGAAAAAATAATACTTTTTAGGAGTAGGTCTATGATAACAAGTATTTAAAAAATTTGGACCTCTAATAATAAATATTGAAACAATTGAATTTTAAGAGTATTCTCATAATTACTAATATTGAAAAAAAAATTGACCCCTTATAACAAGTATGAAAATATTAGACCCTTAATAACAAATATTGGAAAAAATTGAATTTCAAGAGTATGTCCCTAATAACAAGTATTAAAAAAATTCCTAATAACAAGTATTGAAAAAATTTGACTCTTAATAACAAGTATTAGAAAAAAAATGAATTTTAAGAGTATACCAATAATAACAAATATTGTCAAAAAAATTAGGCCATTTATAACAAGTATTAGAAAAATAAATAAATCTTAAGAGTAACTCCTAATAATAAATATTAGGAATAAATTAGATCCAAATAACAAATAAAGAAAAAAAATTGAACTTTATATTTGATATGAAAAAATATATATAATTCACTATAAAAAATTTAGACCTTAATTATAAAAAAAAGGCATTGGGCAGTTGTCCTTATGCCCGTCCAAGATACGACCCTATTGGCAAGGCGAATTTGGAGGAATATTTCCCATAGAAAATTTAATCTGAAAAGTACCCCTATGTTGGTTATTTAGAAAAATATCCCATTTCATATTATCTAAGATAATGTCCACCGATTGTGTGTACGTGATGCTAGTGGTGTACGGGTCTTTGAGCTTTCTCGTAGTATTCGTCGCCGTATAGGGTTGGAAACGAAAAATTTAGAGGTTGTGGCATGTGGGAATACTAATTCGGTCATCGCAAGCTCTGTCTGGAGCTGCACTTGTTAATTCAACACTCAAATTGATGACCAATGACTGAAAACTGGAAAGTGAAGGTCCCACATGTTCAGGGAGATTAATATCGTGATAGATAAATTGATCATCTTAGATTGCGGATATAACCTATGATATTTTAACCTATGTCCATTAATATAATTATATAGTGTTAAATTCAACAATCATTATAAAAACAATCACACCAACATATTAAAAAAATACATTGATAAAATTTTTGTATTTAATTTAATTTTGGGCTTAAATAAAAAATAAATGCCCAAAGTATTTTTTTTTTAATTTTAAGTGTTAAAGTATTTTTTTTGTAAAATAGATGCCTAAAGTTTCAACCGTTATAATTATAAGTGCCAAGCCGTTTAAAAAAACTCTTACCCATACAAAACACGACAAATGGCAGGAATATTAGTATTATTTTTAATTATTTTTGAAAAAAACTTTAATTTTTTTTTAAAATTCCTAAAATTCTCAAAAATATTTAAATCATTCATTAAATCTCTAAAAATAAAAAAACCACAAATCTTCACCGCTGTCGTCGACCCCACCCTTTCGGTCACCAGACCTAACCGACCATTTTTTCCAACGCACCATCCCGAAAATTGTCGAACTGTTGAGTTGAGATGTGCTCGATTCGTTCAACCGATGTTGCTCACCAAGTGGTGGAGAGGTGGATTTTTGGGTGGATTTGGTGTGGAAGCTTAAATATAAATAACACAATGATTTTAGAGTGGTTCAACCTTCTAACCAAGGTCTACATCCACTACCTTAGCTCCCCACTAAGGATTTCCAATCAATCCACTATTGATTCGTCCCCTTTTCTAGGCTTATGAGGAAACCCTTATACACCGATCAAGCTTTCTACCCAAAGCCTTGATCAAACCCTCTTTACAAGAGAAAAGAAATAGCAAACACAAATCCCTCTAATAGGTGTTTGTTTGCACAATTAAAGCACTCACCCAAAACCTAAAACACTTGAGCAAATTTGACAATTTTGGCTCACTAGTGTTTGTCTATACAATAAATGACAATTTAAGCTCTAAGACAATTCTTGATCATTTGTTGATTGACAATATGAGCATTAACCATATCTTGATGCTTGGAGGTCCCTTTTATACTCATTGATGAGTTTATAGTCGTTACTAGCCGTTGGGGTTAAATTGGAGTCATTGAGGACTTTTAATTCCCACCATAAATGCAGTTCTGCAGCTCCCCGTTTCGAAATGCTTAAACCCGTTTCGAAACACCCTTTAAGTAGAAAGAACCGTTGCAGTCTGACGTAGGACTCGTATCAAAACGCTCTAGTCCATTTCGAAACACCCGTTTCGAAACGTCTGTCCCCGTATCGAAATGACCTGCATATAAAAGATAGTTGGGAAATAGCTGTTGGGGTTTATGACCGTTGTGGTCAATGCCACGTGGGTGTATCGAAACGGCATTGCCCGTTTCAGAACGCCGGGCAAAAATCTCATCCAGGGAATGCCCGTTTCGATACCCGTATCAAAATGTTTTAGCTACTGGAATCCCTCGTATCGAAACGCCCTAAGGTGTTTCGAAACGCATGGAAAGTTTTGTGTACTTTGGCTTTTGAAAACATGCAAAACCCTTTATAAAATATCCCTAAACATAGTTTTAAGTTATTTGGACTTTGGAAATTGTTTTAAATACTTTTTAAATCAGTCCAAACATTTTTCAATTATTATATCAAAACATTAGTTCTACAATCTCCCCCTTTTTGATATAATAAAACTATCTTGAAAAATTGTTTGGGATTCTCCCCCTTTAACTTTAAAAATGTGAATAAGAGATTAAAGATATGAAATCAAATAAAGCTCCCCCTTATTCATTTGAAAAATTCAATTTTTCAAACCATTTCTCCCCTTTTTGTTATATCAAAAAGAATTTAAAACATTAAGTTCAAAATAACTAGAGGTAAATTTTGACAAAAATAAGAGTTTGATTTTAAGATGGATCCCCTTTACTCAAAGCATCATTAAAAGTGTTAGTCCAACAAATATGATCATCTAGTTGACATAAATAAAAAATAAATCAAATAAAAGCTAAAGCAACTAGATTTTACCACACTTGAACTCAAGGAAGGATGTGAAGTCTTCCTTCTTCAAGTGTTTCTTCCTTAGTGTGCATGGAGCTCCCCCTCATTAATTGGACTTGTTGAACATCTCCATCACACCTAGCACAAAACAATCAAGTAATTTTTGGTATCCAAATTGCTTTGGATCCATGAACATTAGTAGCACAAATTTTAGTCCCCTTAAGAATCCATTTTTCAATGTCATTCTTTTTAATTGAAGTACTAAGTCCTTTTGGGACCCAAATACTTCTAAAACATTTTCCTTTTACAAATCTAGGGGCACTAGATTGTCTTACATAGAAATTTGATTTTCCAAAATTGTTTTTCTTTTCTAGCTCATTGGAAATCAAATCCTTTTCTTCTTGAACTTTTTGAAGCAATTTTTGTAAATCAAAACATTTTAGTTCAAACTCCTTGAGTTTTGCTTCAAGTTCAAGTTTGGTTTTAGAAATCAAATCATTTTGAATTTTCAACTTTGAAATCACTTTATTGTTTTTCAAAATGTGATTTTTAAAGTCTAAAACCAAATCATCATATGCATCTTGTAATTCATCAAAAGAGTAAGAACATGAAGTAGATGAATTAGAAGTTACCCTTGAATCTTCTTCGATGGCCATAAGGCAAAGGTTGGCTTGTTCATCGTCGGTGGAGTCCTCATCACTCCAAGTAGCCACATGTGCCTTCTTTTTATGGCTTGAAGTGCTTGCCCTCTCCTTTTTCTTGGAATCACGTTCAAGCTCCCTCAAAGCTTTCTTCATGAACGAGGCACACTTATTGAAGAGATGAACTATCTCTTCATCTTCATCCTCCTCTTCACTTGAATAGACATGATGGCATGTGGAGGACTTGAGAGCCATGACATTGGTGTTGATGCCAAGTCCCTTGAGCTTCTTCTCTCCCATAGCTCTAATTTCTTCCCTCTTCTTCTCATCCTCTTTGTTTTTCTTCATGATTTGATGAGTAAGGAGTGACCCTATGAGTTCATCAAGCTTCAAGGTCTTCAAATTCTTGGCTTCGATGATGGCGGTCCTCTTTGAGTCCCAAGACTCGGGAAGTGAGTAGATGAGCTTTCGAACAAGTTTCTCCTCCGGAATGGCTTCTCCATAGCCCTTAAGACCATTTGTGATAGTGGAGAACCTATCAAAAATCTTCTCGATGGTTTCTTCCGGATCCATTTTGAAGTTCTCATACTATAAGGTGAGGAGCCCAATCTTGGTCTCCTTGACTTCATCGGTTCCCTCGTATGTGACTTCAAGCTTGTCCCATACCTCATTGGCACTCTCACAAGAAAACATCTTCTTATAGATGGATGGGCCAAATGCACAAAAGAGAATGTGCAAGGCTTTGCAATTTAGATCCATCTTCTTGCGATCGTCGGCACTCCACTCCGCTTTGATTCGTTGAGGCACGAATAGACCATCTTCAACTATGTCCCATAGCTTGTAGTCTCTTGATTTGATGAAGAACTTCATCTTTGTCTTCCAATGGGCATAGTGAGTTCCGTCAAAGAAAGGCGGTTTGTCGATTGATTGTGCCATTTGTGTAACCCCCTTAGCCCGGTCTAGACGGTTGACCTGAACTACGAAGATTACACGGGAAAACCAAAGTCAACCCGAAAGTCAACCTTGATTAACGACCTTTTTTTTTCTTTTTAAACTTCTCTAGATGCGCATTAAACCTATGTGAAAGCCCGAGAACCTTGGAAGAGAAGAACACAGCGATCGTAAACGTTTAAGGACTCAATTGCAAGAAATACCCTTTTAGGGATCAAAATGTAAATTTTGGAAAATAAAAGGACTTTCAAGATTTTAGTTTTACCAAACCTCAATTAATCATATTACAAGCCTCTCTGCCAAATTTCAGCTTAAAAAGACATCTCAAGCTCAAGCAATTGCAATTACAACTTTCAAGACTAAAATGTAAAGCATGCAGAATCTGTCCAACGGTCGCCCGTTTCGAAACACTGACACCCGTATAGAAACACCCGTGTCGTACGCTCGTATCGAAACGGTGTTGACCGTTTTGATACGCGGGTATGTTCCGAAACCAGTTCAGAAACAGACACTTCCAGTAGCAAAAGTGTTTCGAAACACTTCCAGCCGTTCCGAAACGCCCAAGCCATTTCAAGCACCCGTTTCGAAACAGCCAAGGGTGTTTCGATACACCTGCCCAGAAACAGCATAAAATTCCGGTTTTTCACATTAAAACACCCTCAAGCACACTTTAAATCATTCCAAAACATAACGTCAACATGATAAGCATTATAACTATCAAATTGCATCAACGACTAGATACAAATCAACCATTAGGCGCACCAACTCCCTAATCACATTCAACACAAGATCTTGCTTTAAAACGAAAAACATAGCATATCAACTTATGAAGAAGAAGATTCAAATATTGCAAAGCGATCATCAACAAGATTCAAACCATAAACCGAACATGGTCAACATACTCAATCTCATTACACAACAACATAAAAGACTCTCCCCCCATTGCCATTATTATCTATAGCTATAAACCAGGACATACTTCTCAAGTGGAGCTCTTCTTAAATCCCTTGCTTTTTGTTGTCCCAACTTCAAATATCTGCATTGATGGACAAAAAGAAGCGTAAGCACATAATGTTTAGTGAGGAATGCTCAAAACCAAAACACCATCAATGCAGCGGATCATAAAACCTTCATTAAATGTAGTTACAATTCAATGAACCCAAGCATTGTTTGAAAACCTCCTTTGAAAACAACATTGCTTTAAATCATGCATTGCTCAACATGAAAACCAACCTTTAACTCTGAAATGCTAAACAACTCACCCCAAACCACATTCTTGCAAATACTATCATTTAAACCTTTCCATGCATGATCATTTCATGCAAAGTTTAACTCAATTTCCTTGGAAACCACTTCCATTTCACACCACACTTTTCTCATGCTTGATGATCATTTCAAAGCAAAATACCTTTTGAAAACCAATTGTCCCTACTATCTATCCCATGCATTCAACAAATGCAAAACACATGAACTACAAAAGCAACATTTGCATTACATGCCTTTTTAAAACAAGCCTTCACAAGACTTCAATGCACTTATGAGATTCTATGCACATATGCACCATTCACAATAGAAGATATACACTTGCTCATGCTTAACAAGTATCACATGCATTCTTGCATCACTTACATATTTCCCATGCAACCTTGCAACATTTTCAAGCATCTCTCGCTTTATTACATTCAAATACATTATATTGGCTTTTAAGTGATAGTTCACAAACCATTTCAACACAAGACACAATCGGATACACGGATTACAAGCATTGTCCCACACGCTTCATACACACTACCGGCTTACAAGGTGGAGTTTATCGGTACAATCACAACCCCTCAACACCCGTGATGGAGTTTAACGGTACAATCACAACCCCTCAACATCACTCATCGGTAGTTGTATAACCCACTAACGAGAGTACGGGACACATAACACATGATCCACACACGGACTTTTAACCACTGTTGTGACCTTAACAAGATCCACACACGGACTTTTAACCACCATTGTGACCTTAACAAGATCCACACACGGACTTTTAACCACCGTTGTGACCTTAACGAGATCCACACACAGACTTTTAACCACCGTTGTGACCTTAACGAGATCCACACACGGACTTTTAACCACCGTTGTGACCTTAACTCTCTCGTTAGGATACTTGGATGGAGTTTACGGTACAATCACAACCCCTCAACATCCAAGGCGACTTTACTTACGGTGCACCCAATCCTATAGCCGGCTAACTATATCCGATTCAAGTACTTTAAAACTAATACATCACTTGCCAATATACATCAAATACCATCATCAATTCACTGTTTTAAAGCATTAACAAAGCCATTAAACATCATGCATCACCATGCATCATTGCCAAACTAATAACATGTCAAATCAAGGATCTCTTACCTTGAGCCTCCTTCAACACATGGCTTTCAAAACCAACATTAATCATGCTAAAACATGCTTTCAAAACAGTAATTAAACATGCATTTCATAACCAATGCATCAAACCACAACATAGCACATCCGAGGGAGTTTTTCCGAAAACTTACTCTTGAGCTTAGCTAAGTTGTTTAGACTTAAGCTAAGCTCCCAAAACCTTCAAATAATCGTTTCAAAGCTGGAAACCCAACTCCACTCACCGATACACAAAACTATGCTAGCCGACAAGCCTTCCAAGCATCCGAAACTTCCAACGCCACCTCTATTGCTTCTGGATCATTCTCCCCTATTTTAAACACATAACGACAGAGGATTAATGCATCACCATGCATTAAAATCACCAGCAACACAACCCAACTCGCTGCTCTACCCAAGAACCTCATTTCGGCTACCAAAAACAACCGAAATCACCTCCAAACTCTCCCAAAACAAAGCCCAGCAAAGATCTATCAATTCTAAACATTTCTAAACATCAATTAACATCCAAAATAAACCTAAACTCGTCCTTATACCTCCAGCTATAACAGAACACCAAAACACCTCAAAAACCACCATTTTTATAAGCAAAAACTTAGGAAATACAACCTATTCAGGATTAGATTGATAAAACCTCATTTCAAACATCATTAAACATCCAAAATACATTAAAGAATCATCTCAAAATAGAGCCCAAACAATCACAACGAAATTCTTCAAGATTTCTTCCAAAATCTTGAGTTTTAAGCCAAAATCATGTTTCCAACATTAAAACCATTTATAAAACTTAAATTAAGGATTGACAACTTGGGAATTTCAGTAAAGAACTGAGTATTTAGAGGAGAAGAACAATCTTACCTCTAAATAGTGATTTCTCCTTGATTTGGGCCAAATTCCTTGAAAATTCAATGTAGAAATCAAAAGGTTTTGTTGCTAGATTGATTATGAAACAATGAGTGATGGAAATCTCATCAAATGAGGTGAAGATCAAAGTAAATTTACTGGAGAAAATGTGTTTGGTTGAAAGGAATTTGAGAGAAAATGAAGAGAGGGAAAATTTGTGAAAAGTAGTTATGAATAGTCAAAGTTAGTTTCTCATTTACTTAAACCTTATTTTCTTTAATTAAAACATTAATAAAATTACCCAAATTAAGGAAAAATCTGGAGAATTTTTTTTAGGTAAATTAGCTCCTTAAATATTCAAAGTTTCAATCCTTTACAAAACAATCACTATTTCACTTTTGCAAAAACTGCGATTTGGTCACTACACCGAAATGTAGTATTTCCAAACTTCATTTTGTAAAACTGATTTCACCATTCTCTTTTATATATTAAATGAGGATTTTTAGATATTTTTCTATATTTTTAAAGTATCCCGAACTAGGTGTTCCCTAAAACCTTCTTTTATATTCGAACCGTTTCTTAGACCGGTCCGGTTCAGACCCTAAACTTCTAAGCCCAAATTTGGGGTGTTACAATTTGATCCGGTTGATGAAATAGTGATCGAGCTTGCCGGATCTTCTCAATAGGATGTGAATCTCCTTCGATTGAGCCAAGCTCTGATACCAATTGTTGAGTTGAGATGTACTCGATTCGTTCAACCGATGTTTCTCACCAAGTGGTGGAGAGGTGGATTTTTGGGTGGATTTGGTGTGGAAGCTTAAATGTAAATAACACAATGATTTTAGAGTGGTTCAACCTTCTAACCAAGGTCTACATCCACTACCTTAGCTCCCCACTAAGGATTTCCAATCAATCCACTATTGATTCGTCCCCTTTTCTAGGCTTAGAAGGAAACCCTTATACACCGATCAAGCTTTCTACCCAAAGCCTTGATCAAACCCTCTTTACAAGAGAAAAAAAATAGCAAACACAAATCCCTCTAATAGGTGTTTGTTTGCACAATTAAAGCACTCACCCAAAACCTAAAATACTTGAGCAAATTTGACAATTTTGGCTCACTAGTGTTTGTCTATACAATAAATGACAATTTAAGCTCTAAGACAATTCTTGATCATTTGTTGATTGACAATATGAGCATTAACCATATCTTGATGCTTGGAGGTCACTTTTATACTCCTTGATGAGTTTATAGCCGTTACTTGCCGTTGGGGTTGAATTGGAGCCGTTGAGGACTTTTAATTCCCACCATAAATGCAGTTCTGCAGCTCCCCGTTTCGAAACGCTCAAACCCGTTTCGAAACACCCTTTAAGTAGAAAGAGCCGTTGCAGTCTGACGTAGGACCCGTATCGAAACGCTCTAGTCCGTTTCGAAACACCCGTTTCGAAACGCCTGTCCCCGTATCGAAACGACCTACATATAAAAGATAGTTGGGAAATAGCCGTTGGGGTTTATGACCGTTGTGGTCAATGCCACGTAGGCGTATCGAAACGACATTGCCTGTTTCGGAACACTAGGCAAAATCTCATCCAGGGAATGCTCGTTTCGATACCCGTATCGAAACGTTTTAGCTACTGGAATCCCTCGTATCGAAACGCCCTAAGGTGTTTCGAAACGCCTGGAAGGTTTTGTGTACTTTGGCTTTTGAAAACATGCAAAACCCTTTATAAAATATCCTAAACATAGTTTCAAGTTATTTGGACTTTGGAAATTGTTTTAAATACTTTTTAAATCAGTCCAAAACATTTTTCAATTATTATATCAAAACACTAGTTCTACACGAACGTTGTACCAATCGAATGACTATTTCACATTCGACGTTCAATGTTTGGCTGTCACACCGATCTTCGATTTTCGGTGAAGGTAGAAATGGTCGGCTGAGTCCGACGACTAAAATGGTGGGGTCGGTGACATTGACCGGTGGTGGCAGCGGTAAAGATTTAGGGTTTTAGGATTTGGATACTATTTTAGAAAATTTTAAAATTTCAAGATTTTTTTGAAAATTTTTAGATTATTAAAAACAAAAAATTAATTAAAAGATATTATAAATTAAAATATAACATGTGTCTAATTTTTATTGGTTAACAATTTTTTTTTTAACTTTAGTTAACTAGTAGACACCTAAAATTATAATTGTTAAAACTTTAAACACATTTTTTCTAAATAATTTAAACATCTAAAATTTTAAAAAAAATATACTTTATACACTTATTTTTTATTATTTTTTTTTGGAAACCATAAATTAACCCCACCTATCCTCATCGAATACCACCCGTGATCTTCGTCATATTCAGTAATCTTTACTGTATAGTCTATAATACCATTCATGTTCGCTTCGGCCCTTATTATTATGTCGTATTGTCAGTCATATTAAATATTATAAAAATTTAAGAGTAATGGTTCTATACACAAGCGCTTGTGAATTTTTTTTTACACAAGCGTCTTAGTTTTAGGGGTTAGGGACTCTGTTTAGGGTTTAAAATTTAGGGGTATAAGTGTAGTAGTTTTGAATTAAGAGATTGTTGGATAGAATTTTGTGTTTAGGGTTAAAATTTAGGGTTTATAGGTTAAAACCTAAATCCCTACCCGTATTACCCTAAAACTAAACCCTAACCCTAAACCATAAATTATAACCCTAAATTCTAAACCTTTACACTAAAACCCCTAAACTTTAAACTCTAAACCCTAACCTTAAACCCTATAATTGAGGCGCTTGTGGAAACAAAAAATTTTCACCGTCAGTGTATAGGATATTAATCCAAAATTTAAATGACTTCTTACTTTAAATAGTTTTTTTTTAAAAAATAATTATACTTATTCATTTATAAAAATAATTGATTCCTTATGCAATTATATTTTATTATATGAAAAATAAAAAACAGTAATTATTCTATTAAAATAATAATTATTCAATGCACAAGCACATTATTTTTAGAGTTTGAGGACTCCGTTTAAGGTTTAATGCTTAGAGCTTTAAGTGTAGAAATTTTGAATTTAGTGGGCGTTATTAGAATTTAGAGTTTAAGGTTAAAATTTAAGTTTATAGGTTAAAATTTAAATCTCTTATCATATTACTCTAAATCTTATATATGAGTTATACCCTAACATCTAAATCCTAAACACTAAATTCTAAAACTCTACACTTAAAACCATAAACCTTAAACAATTCCCTAAACTTAAAACTAAAATACTTATAATATTTTTTTCGTTTCCACTGATATTTAAAAAAAAACACTAAATATAAAATTAACAATTCAAATAATACAAAAATCCATCGAAATAAAATATAATAAAAATAAATAATCACTCCCTAGTCCCAAATCCCAATTCCGTCCAATTCAAATATACGCACATATGTGTGTATATATATCATATATATACACACACTCAAAACCTTCGTCTGCAAGTTTACGAAAGGGGGGAGAGGACGAATCCTTTCTCATCACTCAGTACCTTTGTTTGTCTTTTGTGTTATTATTAATTCAGGTGTTCTCCTCTCTTCTGTCTCAGAAAGTAGCATTTCAAAAGCAAACAAAAACCCCCAGAGCACCCGCCATTGATACTTTGAGTTTCTCATCGCCTTTTCCAACTCCTTTGCGAGTATGCATCTTCTACCTTGCTTCATTCTTTCTTTTTATTGATTCTCTTGTTTTCTTCTTTCTGGGTTTGTTCTTTGATTCTTTCTCTTTCTTTCTATCTTGCCATTGGTATTGTTTTATCGAGTGATATATAAGTTGGGTTTTGTTTGTGATGATGTGTATTTTTTTTGGGTTTTTGGCGGAGAGTTAGGAGAACTAGCCGGAGAAAGGGCCGGCGAGGTTTCTCAAGCATAGAACAGAGTGAAAAAGTTTTGGAGTTGAAATATAAAAAACGGTGTAAGAGAATAATGAAAGAAGTAGAATATTGGTGAATGTGATTGTATATGTATTTTTTAATTGGTGGCTGAGTTCTATTCTCTGAATTCTCTCAAGTGATGCAATGGGCTTAAGTTTGATTTCCTTTTGAATCTGGGTTTTCTTGATTTTCTCTGTATCATGTTGTTTTCAGCTCTATGCATGTTATAATTCTAACATGCTTACTTCTTTGCATTGGTGGGCATGTGTGTGAATTCTGTGTTATGGTAATGTGTTCACATTTACTGGCAGAAAAATACTGAATTGATAAATTTGGCAGCCATGGAACCAGTTGACATGGAGATGGCCATTTCCCAACAACACTCTGCTGATCCTCTCTTGTTTGCCAGAAGGTGGTTCCTTCTCATCTTTTCTTTTGATAGTTTAGATGATGATGTGGGATAAAGTTTCTTTCTTTCTTTTTTATTATGTACCCTTGTCACTCTTTGTTTTGTCAAGACCTAATGTCTGAAGTTGTGATGTTTTCTGCATTTGTTTGTTTATGTAACAGCTACCAGATTGAAGCATTAGAGAAAGCTATTAAGCAAAACACAATAGCTTACTTGGAAACTGGATCCGGCAAGACATTGATTGCCATCATGCTTCTCCGCAGCTATGCCTACCTTATTCGCAAGCCTTCACCCTTTTTTGCTGTCTTCTTGGTTCCCCAAGTAGTCCTGGTTAAACAAGTATGTCAAATTACATATCCTCCTTTTTGATTCATACCATTACTAGAAAATCAGGAGAACAGTGTGGTTTTCTTGCTGAGACTTTTTGAATAGTATCTGTCTGTCCCATGTATATTTCTAGCACGCAGGAATGCCCTGAGTTCGAAGGGACACTCACGTTTTTATATGTAATAATTACAGAATACTGAAACAAGACTTAATTTGATATGATAGAACATTTTTGAGTTATTTATGTATTGATATTTGTGTTTTCCTTTTTAAAAAAGCTTTGGATTTTCTGTTTCTCTTGCTGTTTTAAATAATGATTAGCAAGCTGATGCTCTGGAAATGCATACGGACTTGAAAGTGGGCAAGTATTGGGGAGATATGGAGGTTGACTTTTGGGATGGTGCAAAATGGAAGCAAGAAATTGAAAAATACGAGGTGAGTATTTTCTGTTTGTACTGTAAAGTTGATATGGAAGTGATGCAGAGCAACTGCTTTCTTTTCCTCATCATGTAGATGATGTAGGTGCTATGTGATGTACTGGCTTCTTCACTGAATTTTTTTTACTATTATTTCAATTGTGTAATCTTTTCCAATTTTAAATTTATTTTCTGTTTCCTTGATCAGCTTTTACATTTTAGTTTCCATAATTTCAAGTTTATATAAACTTTTCTTTGAAGAGCTAGCGGATAAATTTACAATATACTTATGCAGTTATGCTTCATGTTTCTTAAGCAGTTAAAGTTGGTGTTGATCAACAAAGTATCAAAGCATGTTTCTTAAGCTTAAAAGATACTGATTAGTCATTGGTTTGTACTGCTGATACTTTTAAAATGGAGCCTCTGGTGTTCCATGCATCTCTTCCTATTGATCACCAATACCAAGGTAGAGCCTGCAAAATAATTTCTTGCTTACAGAGGTCTATCTGAAGAAAAACATAATTGAAGAAAAACAGAATGTATTTCTGTTTCTTTCGATTAAATTGATTGATAAACTTACAAAGGTTTGCAGACTTTTATAGACTAGGACTTTTAGTTACATTAGGAGTCCTACTAATTATTAACTTCTAACTCTAGTTTTAGGAGTTTGACTTTAACTAAACTTATACAATATAGTTCGATTACAATAACTAATCTAGTTCGACTAGACTTACAATTCTAGTTTGAGTAAACTTACACTCCCCCTCAAGTTGGAGAATATACATTGTATAATCCAACTTGAATAAAAATTTGTCGAATAAGGCTTTTGGCAGTGCTTTTGTTAGTACATCTGCCACTTGCTCCTCGGCTGGAACATACTCTAATGAAGCCATTCCACTTGTCAACTTCTCTGCGATAAATTGCCTATCTATTTCAACATGCTTTGTTCTGTCGTGTTGAATAGGGTTCTTGGAAATTTGAATGGTTGATTGATTATCACAAAAGATCTGGAAATTTTCATCTTTGGTCATTCCTAGTTCTTTAAGCAACTTTATTAACCAGATTCCTTCACACATTCCCAAGGCCAATGCTCTGTATTCCGCTTCTGCACTGCTTCTGGAAACAACTGTCTGCTTTTTGCTTTTCCAAGTCACCAAATTACCCCATACATAAGAGCAATATCCACTGGTTGACCTCCTATCTGTTAGTTCACTGGCCCAACTTGCATCTGTGAATACTCTAACAGTTTTATCAGAACTTTTCTTGAATATTAAACCATGTCCAGGTGTACCTTTCAAGTATCTTAGAATCCTCTTTGCTGCTTCTATGTGTTCCTGCCTCGGATCTGTCATGTGCTGACTGACAATATTCACTGGAAAAGAGATATCTGGTCTTGTTAGTGATAGATAGATCAATTTCCCTACTAGCCTCTGGTAGAGTCCTTTATCTGCCTTTGGACTTGGATCGACTTTGTTGAACTTTAAGTTTGCATCCATGGGTGTATCTGCTGGTTTGCAACCCAACATTCCTGTTTTTGTCAACAAATCCAGAACATACTTCCTCTGATTGATCACCAAACCTTTGCTAGACCTTGCTATCTCCATACCTAGGAAATATCTGAGTTTTCCTAGATCCTTGATTTCAAATTCCTTGCTCAACAAGGTCTTTAATCGACTCAATTCCACTTCATCATCTCCTGTCAATATTATATCATCCACATAAACAATAAGAATAACCCTTTTATTCAATGAGGTTACCTTAGAGAACAAGGTATGGTCTGCCAGTGACTGTTTGTATCCATTCTCCAAAATAACCCTGGTAAATATGTCGAACCATGCTCTTGGAGACTGCTTAAGGCCATAGAGAGATTTGTCAAGCTTTCACACCTTCTGATTTTGTCCAGCACCTTCTAGTCCAGGTGGAATCTTCATGTATACTTCTTCCTCAAGGTTACCATTAAGAAAAGCAGTTCAACCCCTAGTTTGTCACACTTTCTTTGGCAGTTCAGCCCTTAATATATATATTGGAATAATTTGGGTACTTGTACCTCTTGAATGATGATAAACAGTGAGGCTCGTGGTTTAGAAGTAGTTTACATGTCATTGCAAAATCTGTGAAGTCCAAACCACTGTAATCTTTATACCTACTCATTCACTGGCATAGACTTCTTTTGTGGACTGGTATTGTGCATCTTTCTTTATTTCTTACATATGATACATGCAGCTAGCAATAACATGTCTTTCTTACTGACAGGTGCTTGTGATGACACCTCAAATTTTACTTAATGGATTGAGGCATAGCTTTTTTAAGCTTAATATGATAAAGGTTTTGGTAATGGATGAATGCCATCATGCCAAAAGAAAGCACCCTTATGCTTCCATCATGACAGTGAGCTGCCTTTCTATTCATATTTCTTTATATTTTAATTTTGTTTACTGTATGCATTGTTGTGATGCTCATCTTGTGGAAATGGCAATGGAATTTGGTCAGAACTGCATCTTGGTAACAAGATGGGGGAAATGAATTGGAGAAGCTTTTTTTTTTTGGGAAAGGAAATGGGGCCTCGTTAAAAACCCCCTTCATAGGAAAGGGGGAAAAGAGTGCCCGACTAGAAATATTATTAATAGAAGGTAAACATTACATTATCCAACCATCTTACATAATCCACCTATAGAGCCATAACTACCCAAGGAAACTTATCTCCAATAGACTCCTAGATATTAAGCCAGAAACCTAATACAGAGGAATTAACCAATACCCTCCTTGGCGAGACGATCTGCTTCAGTATTACAGACCCAAGGAATATGACATACAATCATCCCTTTTTCTTTGATAATCACGGCCAATTCACGAACAACATTGGAGAAGCTTTTGGTTTGTCTTCATTTGTATGACTGCTTTGTTTTATGTTTTGGTGTATTGATCTTATGATATTTCACTACAAAATATATCAGTACAGTAAAATGTAGAACACATTGCACATTACCAAGTATAATTAAATTGTTTACATTGTCAGCTCCCACTTATGTATGTCTTGCTCAACCAGAGCCGGGCAATGTTTCATGTTTTTTTTTGCACATGTTAATTTTGATAATTGTGTTATTATTGGATAAATTGGGAGTGGTTTTGATGGATTAAATATGAGTTATTTATTATAACGATCAAATGAAGGGGGCAAAAGGGAATTTTCTTTAATAATATAAATACCTCCTGGAGTCGATCATTACATGGATTAGAAAAAAATCATTACTTGATTTTTGTGTTGTCATTAATTGTGTTGCCAGGGAAATCAGTATTATGTTATTTTCGTATTTCAGTTTAATTATCAATCATCAGTCTACTGGAGTATGTCAGATGTAGAGTGATATATATATTAAATTCGTTTGGTTTGAGGATTGGTTTCATTACAGGATTTCTATCATCGCCAGTTAGAAGCTGGTGAATCTAACCTTCCTAGGATTTTTGGGATGACTGCTTCCCCTATAAACACAAAAGGTGATTCTTTTAAGCTTTCATGTTTATTGGTTATTTGTGTTTCTGTTTTATAGTACTTGAACATCCTACCCCTCCCTATTACTCTAGGGGCAAACTCGGTTGGTGGCTACTGGCAGAAGATCCATGAGCTGGAGACCATTATGAATTCAAAGGTTGGATTTTTCATTTATGTTTCTATGGGACTATTCTAATTCAATTTTCTCATTTTTACAAGTTCATCTTGGAGTAGAGTTATATAAGTTTATTAAGGGTCTGTTGAAATCAGTGGTGTTTGTTAATTGAAAGGGGAAAAAGAAAGGAAAAGCCTCCAGTCAAAGTATTGATTGAAGGGAAATTGAAACGAAACTTGTCCAAAATGTATAAATAAATTTATACACTAAATTGCCTTGAGACCTTGAGCTTTGGCTCAGGTCACATTCCCGTTTTCCCATATCTGAGATGGGGTCGAGCCCCAAATCCTTCTAAAACTAATGTTTATCCCCCATCATCAAATCCCTGAAACTTTCCTTGAAACTTATTATAATTCTTACAGTTGCATGTTTAGGTTTAGGGTTATTTTCCACAGTATTATCTGTTGATCGTCAATTATACAACTTTATTTTGCTTCCACGCTTTTATTGTTGTACCTTCATGAAAATGAAATTTTCCTAATTAGAACTTATTAATTTTCTTTTTTCAGCAAGTATTCCTTTACGTGTTAATTGTAAGATTCAAAATAAAATTGTCTGGTCGTGATAAGAATTCTTTAATTTTGCTCCTTTTGCCTTTTGTCTTTGATACTGTTTTGCGCAAGATATTTACTGCATATAAATTTTTTAAAAGATTTTTTTTTTCATTTCTCGCCTCTGCTTATGATTTGTTTCTTTGAGACATGATTGTGTCGTACGGAAAATTACATCTTAATATTTACATGGTATGTTTTCCTCCATCGAAGGTGTATACATGTGCTAGTGAATCAGTGCTTGCTCGGTTTGTCCCATTTTCGACTCCAAAGTTCAAGGTTTACCAACATATGGAAATACCAAATTGCTTATATGCACACTTGGAAAAGGAACTGGATATTTTGAAAGTAAAGGTACATATATTCTTTGTTGAAACTTTTTGCTATATTGCCAGCTTAATGTGATAAATTTCTTCTCTTTTATGAGGTGCGTAGGAGTAAGACTTTTTTCATGGTTGCTAAAATTGGCTTTTCTTTTGACTGGTGTATCTATATTTAGTTCAACTTGCACCTAGCACTACATCTTTTCTTTTTGGGGGATTTGTATCTAGAAAATATTAGGTAAGGGAATTGCTCGTTATTCTTTTCCTTCTGTTTTAATTGGACCTGAATCATTTGGGAGTTAGAATGTAAGAATGTTGGATGTGTGAAGACCGATTGGTGGAGTTGATTGCAGCATCGTGAAGTTAATAATTTTCCTTAATGAAATTGCTTAGACCAGTGGCTACAATAAAGGCATCAATATGACACATTTCCCTCGAAGACTATTTTTTACATGCTAATTTATCAAAATATTTTACACATAGAATATATATATATATATATACATGTGTGTGTGTGTATCTTGTATTGGAGATGCATTAGTATTTATGATGGTTCTGTTTAGCTATTTTTAGGAATTCTAATTACTAACCACATACTTGGGATACTGTCTTGGGATGCAAACAAGTATTCTCGTGGATTATCATCTATACTTTTGGGTGTTTGTTGAAATTTAAAAGTGTGAATGGGATCCTCTTGTCCCTTGGGCCTTGGCTCATACTTGAATATGTGTTGTCTACCTTTTCCCATTAGGACACTGACAGTAGATGTACTGCTTTTCAGCATGAACATCCGTTGGACAATTTGGATATTGAAGCTTCTGCAGCATTGTCTACAAGGAAAAAAATATCAAAGATACATTCAACTTTAATGTATTGTTTAGATGAACTTGGTGTCTGGTTGGCTTTAAAGGTACCTTTTTAGACAGTTGATTATTACTGCCAAAGTGCCATATATTTATCATTGAGTCTGTTCATTTGTAATAGGCTGCAGAGTACCTGTCATGTTATGAAAATGAGTTTCTTCTGTGGGAGAAACTGGATGGGAATGTCGAGAAAATTGTTAGGGACTTCAGTTCGGATGCATTCCATGCAATTCAAAAATGCATACCCTCTGGTACTTGTATATTCTTCTTATTGTGAGTTAATAAGTAGTTGTTTTATCATTTTTCTTATTCTTATTAATTTTTTTATTTCACCATGTAGGTCCATATTGGGGCATTGCTAATGATGTTAAAGCCAGTGTGGATGCTGGGTTTCTTACCACAAAGGTTTTGTGCCTTATTGAATCTCTTTCCGAATACAGGTAACAAGGTTAACATTCAGTTTGATTTGTTGTTCTATTGGTTAACTAAGTGCTAAGAGAGTATTTTCGTTCTCAAGTGTCATCCTTTCTGCTCTCCTATTATTTAAAATTTATTTTTGGAAGAGAGTCCGCTGCTATAATATCTTTAATAACACAAAAGGAATGGTTTGTGGTTTTCTTTTCACTGCTGTACCTACTGTAGACTCAAAAAATGTCTGAAAGGATTTTTACAGATGTCAAGAGACATGTTAAAGCAGTGCTGAGAGAATTTAAGAATTGGCTATTAAAAATCATTTTCTTGGATTTTATTACTTTGAAACATTAATAACAAAATGAGGTCATCAATATAAATTTATAAAGGATTTTAAGAATCAGATTTGAAAAAATTTACCTACAACCCCCTTAAATCCATCTCCATCACTTTTCTTCTGTTTTGCATTATTTCTTCTTGTTATGTTCTGATATGTGCTACAATGCAGGATGTTGAAAGACATAAGGTGTATAATTTTTGTAGAGCGGGTTATGACTGCCATTGTGCTTCAGTCACTATTCAGTGAATTTCTCCCAAAGCACAGTAACTGGAAGACCAAATACGTTGCAGGAAATAGCTCTGGGTTGCTGAACCAGACTAGGAAAAAACAAAATGAAATTGTAGAAGAATTTCGTAATGGGATGGTATGTTTTTATGTCATGTAAAGAAGGAAATAACGATTTTGTTAGCAGCTGCATTTGAATGATGGTATTCCATTCCTGCAGGTTAACATAATTTTTGCTACTTCAATTCTTGAAGAAGGCTTAGATGTCCAATCATGCAACTTAATTATCAGATTTGATCCATCGTCAAATATTTGTAGTTTCATACAGTCTCGAGGTCGTGCTAGAATGGAGAATTCAGATTATCTGTTAATGGTGAAGAGGTAATAATCTATATTTCTATTCCTTCCCATATATTATTTCTCAAATTTTAAAAATCTTTGTTACTAGTGCTACCATAGATCACTTATTAATGCCTTTAAAATACCATGCAATCATATTTGGTAAAAACAATAAAAAAATTGGAATCTTATTAATTTGCTTGATTTTTGTACTTTTGAGAAAACTATATCACGGATCTTCTTATGCCCTTAACAAATGCTTATGGTTTAAATATTGTAGCGGGGATTTGAAAACGCTATCTCGGTTGAAGGAGTATCTTACTAGTGGAGATGTAATGAGAAAGGAATCGTTATGCCATGCATCTGATCCTTGTTCTCCTCTTAGTAAGGACTTATACGATGAAGAGTTCTACCATGTTGCAAGTACAGGGGCATGTATGACTCTTAGTTCTAGTGTTGGTTTGGTATACTTCTATTGCTCTCGTCTCCCTTCAGATGGGTTAGTAATTCTTAGTATTTACTAGTACATTCTAATTAAAGCTTATTATCATTATCCCCATGGTTTAATGATTTTGCTTCTCTCGTGTTTGTTTGTTCTCTCTAGGTATTTTAAACCTAGTCCAAGGTGTGTCATAGACAAGCAAATGGGGATTTGCACCATCCATCTACCCAAGAGTTCACCTATTCAATCTGTTTCTGTCCAGGGTAGCATAAAAAATTTAAAGCAAAAGGCATGCTTTGAAGCATGCAAACAGCTCCATCAAATTGGTGCTTTAACAGACAATCTTGTGCCTGATGTTGTTGTGGAAGAAGATGATGTTGAAGAAACTGGTAAAATAATGCATGCCTATGTTTTCTTTATCTTCAACGATGTAGTATGTGATATCAATTTACTTAAAGATGTTAGAAGCAATATCTAACTTTCGCCCATTTTATGTAATTATTTGATTTGTAGGAAAGGAACCCTATAATGATGATCAGCCGATTTTCTTTCCACCTGAACTTGTTACTCAGGGTTTAAAAGAGTCTCCTACAAAGTATTACTGCTACTTAATGGAGTTGAAGCAGAACTTTGACTACAAGTTTCCAGTTCATAACATCATGCTTCTTTTGAGGAGTCAGCTTGAAATGGATGAAAAATGTGTGGATGTGGAATTGGAAGTTGATAGGGGTACTTTAATAGTCAACGTGAAATACGTTGGACCAATAAGTCTTGATTATGACCAGGTACTATATCTTTTTTTTAAAGAAATTATTATTGTTCTAATGTGGTAAAAATAGTAAATATTTAGTCAGAGTTTCAGATTTTAACATTTTCCCCCTCTTTGCACCTGTTCGTGCTGGTAGGTTAACTTGTGTAGAAGGTTTCAGATTGCCCTTTTTCGAGTTCTTATGGACCGTAAAGCAGAAAACTTGACAGAGGTGTTATGTGACCTTACTTCAGGGAATTCTGACATTGATTGTCTTGTTCTTCCATCAAATTACGTGGGGCAGAATCCTGCTATTGATTGGTTATCAGTTTCTTCTGTCTTATTTTCTTATGAAAAGGTCTGGAATTATCACAACAACTGTAATGCTGGTATGATACAGACGAAAAGTGGTTTGTTATGCACTTGCATGATTCATAATTCGTTGGTCTCTACTCCTCACAATGGCAATGTCTATATTATCAATGGTTTTCTAAACCATTTAAACGCGTACTCATTTTTGAGGTTGAGGGACGGAAGAGAAATGACCTACAAGGAGTATTATGAACAACAGTAAGCGCCTTTTTTAGTACTGCTTGAAGAATTAATGTGGAATATGTGATACTTATTTTTATTGTTAGTAACTCAATTCTCATGTGATATTACAGCTATGGTATCCATTTACGTTTTACTCAAGTCTCTTTCCTTTCTGGACGACACATTTTTCCTATACAAAATCACCTTCAAAGATGCAGAAGACAGAAAGAGAAAGGCATGTTTTCACTTATCATCTTGTCTTCTAGAGATTAGAAAGATAGCTATAGATGATTTTGGCAATTGAATCCAGCTGTTAACCATAAGTTTGAAATTAAGTTGTTTTGTAAAGAAATAACTTGTTCAGAATGTTCGGTACAAAATTGGTTGTCCTTTGAATTGTTCAATTGGTGAAAGAGAATGCACTCTTTTTCTTTTATTCACCATTTACTTGTTAAGTATTCATATCAATTCAGTATAGTTTGCTCAGATTGTTTTAAATTTAAAATTTGTTTTATTTATTTTGCAGAATCAAGTAATGCATTCGTAGAATTGCCTCCTGAACTTTGTGATGTCCTTATGACTCCCATATCGATTAGCACATTTTATTCTTTCACATTTGTTCCATCAATCATGCATAGGATCGAGTCTTTGCTCCTTGCTACCAGCTTGAAAAAGATGCATCTTGATCATTGCCTGCAAAATGTTGCTATTCCAACCATGAAGGTAAGCTAGCATACTTTTCAATTCCTTGCACAGAAATATGTATAACATCTTAAAACTATATGCCGATGTATTATTCAGAAAGCAAAATAGATAATATTTGGATTCTCGGGTATGGCCCGGTATAAATTTCCTTTTATAATTTCCAAATAATTTCAGTAGCACAGGAGAGAATTTGTCATTGTAACTTGCCCATATCTTTGTCAGCTATGCATAATCTGAAAGTTAAGATTTTAATGTCATTTACCTGGTTCAACTATGCTTGATAGATTTTGGAGGCAATAACCACGAAGAAGTGCCTCGAAAGTTTCCATTTGGAATCACTGGAGACTCTTGGGGACTCTTTTCTGAAATACACCGTTTGCCAGCAGCTATTCAAAAGACATCAAAATCATCACGAGGGCCTTCTTAGTATCAAGAAGGATAAAATCATTTCAAATACAGCTCTTTGCACTCTAGGATGTGATAAGAAGCTTCCGGTAAATTTTCATCTAGATATTTGTTTAATTTACCCTACCACATTATCATCAAGGTGGTTTTATTTCTTATACAATCAGTTCTCTCTTTAATATGCTTCTGAAACTGCCAAAACTGCAGGGATTTATCCGCGATGAACCTTTCGATCCCAAAAATTGGATGATTCCTGGTTGTTCAGGAATTTATACTTTCAATGAGGAGACGCTGTGTAATGCACGAAAAATATATGTTGGAGGGAAAAGAAAGGTGAAAAGTAAAAGGGTTGCCGATGCTGTTGAGGCACTTATCGGTGCATATCTTAGCATGGGGGGCGAGGCTGCTGCCTTGTTATTTATGGATTGGCTTGGGATGACTATCGATTTTACAAATATACCATACGAAAGACAATTTAAAGTGCAGGCTGAACAATTTGTTAATGTCCAGTATTTGGAGTCGCTTCTGAATCATTCATTCCAAGACTCTTCTTTGTTGGTGGAAGCACTAACCCATGGTTCTTATATGCTTCCTGAAATTCCGGGATGTTATCAGGTTAGTCCAGTGATAATCTAGTGTAAGAATGACATTAAAATTGTATCATTTCATCTGTTTCGTAGTGTTTTATGATTCCACGTAGTGAATTCTGTTTTCTCTTCTGTTTAACTTGGCCATAATTAAATTCTTTTCCGTGCAGCGGCTGGAATTTCTTGGAGATTCCGTTTTAGATTACCTCATTACTCTGCATTTTTATAATAAATATCCTGGGATCTCGCCAGGATTGTTAACCGATATGAGGTCAGCATCTGTGAACAACAATTGCTATGCATTATCAGCTGTCAAGTCTGAGTTGCATAAGTACATTCTCCACGGTTCACAGAAGCTATACAAGGACATAAAAGAAACTGTCCAAAGTTTCCAGGAATCGTCGTTGGAATATACTTTTGGTTGGGAATCTGACAAATCTTTCCCCAAGGTGGGTTATTAGAGTACATTTACTAGTAACATAAATCATTGTTGTAAACTCTTTTGAATGTTTCTGTAATTTATCTAAATGTTATTCTCAACCTTCTGCAGGTACTCGGGGATGTGATGGAGTCGCTTGCCGGGGCCATATTTGTCGATTCAGGATACAACAAGGAAGTCGTATTCCGGAGTATAAGGCCGCTGTTGGAGCCCATGATTACTCCTGAAACAATGACGGTCCACCCCGTGAAAGAGTTGCATGAACTATGTCAAAAGGAACATTATGAACTAAGAAAACCCGTTGTTTCTTACGAAAATGGCGTTTCTTCTATTACGATCGAGGTTGAAGTGAATGGCAGGGTGTTCAAGCAAACATCAACTGCTTCGGATAAGAAGATGGCAAAGAAACTGGCTTCCAAAGAAGTTTTGAAGTCACTTAAGGAGGCCAATTTCAGCTAAGCTTGGTTTAGACTTTGTGCCCTCTTCTTGAGAAATTCTCCAAAGCTTGTTTATTTTCCTATTATAAAGGGGTATGAAATCCTCCATTAGTGCATGCATCATATATGGTATGACAATCCTCCATTGTCTCAATCTAAAATATTGACTTTTTTTTAAATCGTTTTAGTTCTAGTTGACAGTAAATTAATCCTAGATAATCTCTTTTGGTTCTCTTATAAGAAATAAAAAATAAATGTGGAACAATTAAGTTTCATTTTATCAAATAATAATTTTAAATGTGAAATAAAAGATCAATTAACTAATATTATGCTTACCTTCTTGCCTTTTCCACTATTTTTTTAGTTTTTGGATATGCATTCTTTGACCAAAGAATATTCTAAAAAATAAAAATAATTGAGGGTCCCAATTGCAAAATTTGCCAACATAGAGAGCCGAATAAATAAATAAAACGAGTTCAAAGAAAGAGGCTTCAAGGGACACGTGTCGTTTACTCTACATTTTTGACTCGGCGGAGCCACCGGGGAAAGTCTGAAGATCACTCACAACAACAAATACTTTGGAATTGTTAATTTCAATTATTGCAAAATTGAAAGATTTCAAATCGTGATAAAGTAACTTTTAGTCCTAAAATTCGGTAACTTCCTTAATTTGGTCACTAATACTTTTTTCACATTAATTTAGAATTCAATTTTTTCTCTCCTATTTTTCAGTCGCTTGGATGATGTAACACTTTAAGATTATTGGCATGATTTAATATTAGAGTGATACATCATCAAAATTACCAAAAATCAAAGATTAGGACCAATGTTGGACCAAATAATTTCAGGGACCAAGTTTGTAATAGCTGTTAAGTTTAGGAACTAAATTCAAATTTCAACCAAACAAAATCATACAATTAAAAAGGGCCAAAAATTACAATTTCATTTGCGGTTTGCTGTTCGCATTTGAATTTCATTTCAGCTTTCTCTTTTATTCATCTCTTTTAGCATTTTCATCGCTTAACAGCGCTACGATCCAAATCGGTAAACCGCGGCGCTTTACGGATCAAAATCAACCGATCCGACCGGGTTTTATTTCCACGATTGTACGGTCAGTAGTAAAGGGTGGGAATCAGGTGATCGGACGGTGTGGGAGAGAGGATGCCATCACAGGGAGACCTGGATCGTCAGATCGAGCACCTGATGGAGTGTAAGCCGCTGTCTGAGGCGGAGGTGAAGGCGTTATGCGAGCAGGCACGGGCGATACTAGTGGAGGAATGGAACGTGCAGCCGGTGAAGTGTCCGGTGACGGTATGTGGAGATATTCACGGACAGTTTTACGATCTAATAGAGCTGTTTCGGATAGGAGGGAATGCGCCTGATACGAATTATCTCTTCATGGGAGATTATGTAGGTAAGTTTGTCACTTCTTTATATGGTTCTTTTCCTTATCCTTCCACGTTTTCTTTCAATTTTCTGAAGAATATTTGGTGAGTTTTTTGTTTTTGTTTCTGTAGCTCTTTCTTTTTTGATTTGTTATTTTTATAATATTTATTTTTTATTTGAATTTTATTGTGTGGATTAATTGATGGAATGATGTATGATCAGCTCAAGGTATGAACCTAACTGGCTTGCCTAAAAAATTAAGAGAAACAGTATTTAGGTTATCCGTTATCTTCTTATGTCGATAAATTGGTGGATTATTTTTACGTTGTATCAATTCAATTGGTTTTATGATCGGTTGTGGGGTGGCTTAGGGGAAAAAACAGCTGGAAATCTATAGAACTAAGGCTGAAAATGAGTAATATAGAAGTTGTAACTCTTGAAAAAACATAAGGTTAGAAAAACCTCTTGTATTTAAAATCTGTTAACTAGAAGAAAAAAAATTAAGGTTGCTGTAAATATATTTTACACCTTTATACTAGGGACTAGGATTACAAATAAAACTATAATCCTAGTCCTAAATTAAAACTCTAGATAACTTATCATGCTAACCATCCATCCATATGTCTAATAATTAATAAACAGGTCTGAAATCATATAAAAGCATAATAGTGGTAGCTTCTGTGTCGTATTTTAAGGAAAAAATAGTATTGCTCCTTCCATATGTTATAACCGCAGAGAATTTGGGGTAGGTATGCTATTTGAGCTTGACCAACTTGGTCTAAACTGTTGGCAACTCTTAGACCGAATTCCTCTTTGGCCAAGTTTGGATTTGTGCAACTTATCAGGGAACTTTTCCCATGTAATAGAAATAATAGCCGTAAAGGGATGTGGATAGAAATCAGTACATTTTAATCAAATAAAGTTGTAGCTACCTAGTCTGTAAGACTTTTAGATGGTAAAAGGGAATGGGATGTGGATAGAAATCAGTACATTTTAATCAAATAATTGCTACTGTTTGCAGATTTATATTTATGAATGGAATGTGATTTTCTTTTAACCTTAGCTGTATCTATGCAGATCGTGGGTACTACTCAGTGGAGACTGTCACACTTTTGGTTGCACTAAAAGTCCGTTATAGAGATAGGATCACAATTCTTAGAGGAAACCACGAGAGCCGGCAGATAACTCAAGTGTAAGATCTTTTCACCTACCTTTCATTTAGTCATACTGTTTTATAAACTAAGAAAAAAAAAATTAAGCTTTGCTTGGCTGATCATCAGATTAACAATTGTTCCATCCTTACCCTTCCACCCTTTCATACTAAGAAAAGCCTTAGTTCTTACTTTTGAAGGTCAACAGATATCCTTCTTGCCTGTTTGGCCCTTGTTAAGCTGAGTGACTTAAAAGGTCGTCAGATTAACAATTGTTCCATCCTTGTTAAGCTGAGCGACTTAAAAGCCTTAGTTCTTCTTACTTGTTAGAAGATTATTATTGGCCATATGCAATGTTTTGATGATGATATGCTCTCAATTTAGTCTTGCATGAGAATCATGTTTCTTAACTGTCAGTGTGGAGCCAACCACTTTGCACTTGTGATGTCAAAACCCCCTCTCCCCCATTTTAGCATATGCTTTTCACCTATGTTACTTTGGCGTTGGCTCCATTTTATTCTGAAGCACCCATGTCTGATGCCCAGTTTTGACATACTTTACATGGGTATGGGGATCTGGTCTTCTAAGGACCCCCCAAATGCATGAAAATTCTTAAAACCCACATATTGCACACATACCCATGTCTGACACTTACACGAGAACCTCAGTTACATAGCGTTTCACTTAAGTTTCTTTATTCCCAATGTAAGGAAACTGCAGAGTTTTGCTACTTGGATGCTGCTTAGTTACCCCCACACCTTTTTGTCCATGTTGACATTTCTCCATATGCTTTTAACCTCTTATTTCTCTATCTCCAATGAAAGAAAACATACAGCATGGCTATTTTGATGCTGCAAAATGTTTATTTAGAAAACAAGGATGGTAAGTGTCATGCTCTATGTTCCTACTGGCTGTCTAGTACGACATTATAAAATTAATGTACATGCTTTCGAGGAGACATGAAACATATTTGGATTGTGATTATTCAACTTTCTCGATGTTAAAATCATAATGAAGTCTTGAAATAGCCTGAGGCTGACATGCCATGGGATGAAACATTTAGTAGATAATAGAGATAAGGACGTCAAAATTGACATGAACCAGTAGTTACAAACATCATGGTGACTTCTCTGAATGCTTGGAAAAAATCATTGTTCATTTATTAACGTTTGAAACTTGCTCATATTGCATTAGGTTGTATATTGGGTCGCTATACTTCTGGTTTCACCATTTAAGGGATAATTTTCCATCCTTTTCAGGTATGGTTTTTATGATGAATGCTTGAGGAAATATGGAAATGCCAATGTATGGAAGCATTTTACGGACTTGTTTGATTATTTACCCCTCACAGCTCTTATTGAGAGTCAGGTTTGACTTCAAGTTTTAGTAGACTGTTTTTAGTTGATTAATATCTTTACAGTTTCTGACAGCCATAGAATTTGACTACACAGATCTTTTGTTTGCATGGAGGACTTTCACCATCTTTGGACACACTAGACAATGTTCGAGCATTGGATCGTATACAGGAGGTATGCATATAAGTGATGCTCTTAACTTTTCTTAATCACTTTGATCCATGTCCCACTGCTAATTCGTCATGTACTTTGAATCTCACACAAGCAAAGACTTGTTAAATTGTGAATGATAATATAGTTGAGAAAATGGCCAAGAATTGGGGTCTTAGTATTGAGATTATTGTCATTTCCTTCAGTGTCGAGGATGGAACTGAAAATTTTTAGTCAAGTTGCTTCGGATGATGCATTATTGTGCAATTTTATGATCTCTATTGATTATTTGGTCGGTTCACTTGTGTGGTTTTATTTTATTAATTTATTCATGGGTAGGTTCCTCACGAAGGACCAATGTGTGATCTCTTGTGGTCTGATCCCGATGACCGCTGTGGATGGGGCATATCTCCGCGTGGTGCAGGTTATACATTCGGACAAGATATTGCAGCGCAGTTCAACCATACCAATGGTCTGAGTCTGATTTCAAGAGCCCATCAGCTCGTGATGGAAGGATACAATTGGTGCCAGGTGTGAAACCCGAAATGAAAACAGTTTAGCCTGGTTTTGCAGCAATGTTTGCTTTTATATATATTCTGAATATTGCTATTATTATTATTATAACATTAAGATTATCATTCAGGAGAAAAACGTGGTAACCGTCTTCAGCGCTCCAAACTACTGTTATCGATGCGGGAACATGGCTGCAATTCTAGAGATCGGGGAGAATATGGACCAAAATTTCCTTCAGTTTGATCCTGCACCCCGGCAAGTTGAGCCGGACACCACACGCAAGACTCCGGATTATTTTTTGTAAACTTTCTAATATATAGGTTTCTGCCAGCGAGAAGCTTTTTGCGGGTTAAGGTAAGTTGAGGTTCATGGACGACAAGATTCATTCTTTAAATTGGAGTTTGTTAATTTGCTTAAGAATCCCGTAACAGTACTGATGAAGCCTCTTGTCTTTGTATATTTCTTACAAGAAGTGAGGGAGCAGCAATAACATGTTATATCTTTGTGTTACTGTAATTTTGCACTTTCCAGGTAGGTAATTATTATGAAGTTTTTGTCATTTAATCTATGATTAATTAAAAATAATCATCCAAGAATCTAATCGGTCTACAATATGATTTATGTATAAAGCTTTTACCTTTTAATCTATAATTATTATTGAATGAAATTAAAAAAATAGTTTTAATATAAAATGTTTTTTTCACTCATAGTTGGTGTTACAAAATTTAATATGAATAGAATAAAGGTTGTGAATTTAAATGTGCATGGTGTAAATGAATTGAGCTTGAACTAGGATTATGTTTATGTTCCTTTATTTTTAAAGGTGTTCATGTTCGTTTAAAATTTTAATATTGTGTTTATGTTCGTTTATTTATTTTTATAGGTGTTCGTGTTCGTTTGTTTAGTGTTTGCGAACGTGTTTGTTTAAGCGTTTACAAACGTGTTCATTTAAGTGTTCGCGAAAGTGTTTGTTCAAGTGTTCGTGAACATGTTCGTTTATTCGTTGTAACTTGTAAACACGTTTGTTTATATGTCTAGAAATGTTAACTAAACAAACAATTAATTAATTAATCAAATAAAAACAACAAAATAAAACTTACATTTCAACGTGAACTTATATAACATCCCAAGTAACAACACAATGTAATATTTAGATACATTTACAAGCATTTTCATCTTATAAACGAGCTTGTTCGTTAACATAAACGAACCGAACATACCTTTGTTCAATGTTCATGCTCGCTTATTAAATAAACATTAAAAAATTGTTCATACTCGGTTATTTAACTTAATAAACAAATGTTATATGAACGGTTCGTCGAATACTTTATTCATTTACAACCTTATGGCTAAAATGTCATAGCCCTTTGATTTAGGGATTTATGAGAAATTATAAGTATTTAAAGTATTGCATAAAAAATAACAAAAAACAAGCTTGTATTTTTTTTAAGTACTTGTTCATTATGTAATGTTCAAAATTTGTTGATCTTTCTTCTAATAATATTATCTTCATAATTTGAATTTGATTTATTTTTTTCAAAGAATAATATGCATTATTATTGTACTCGACTCTTATTGTCAAACATATTTGTATGTTTGATCCTTGCACTTTACGGGTATTAAAAAGTTATAATTATGTCACGCTATTAAATTTTTCATTAAATTATTTATCTGATAATTAGTTCAACAATTTGACTATTTGAGTTTATGCGATCACACTCAAGTAAATGAGAGGGGAAAAAAGAGAGCATGATTTTCAGGTTTGTATTTGATTTTTTTTGTCATTTAATTTACAATCATAGATTTTTAGTATCGTCAAGCTTTGCTTTCCATGTAATGATCCTATCTAGCAATTTCAATGACTTCTATACTTTTTGCGGGTTAAGTTTTTTTTCTCTTTTTGTGTGTGAAAATGTCATAAATGTACGTACATTCTATAGATAAAATTAGGTTTAATAGTTAAATATGTGCCCAAATTTTACTTGTGGTTTATTTTTGGTATCTAAATTATTTATCACTTTAAATAGGTGCTTAAAGTTTCATTTCAATCATTTAAAGTGTTTGATTGTTAAAAAAAATCGTTAGTCAATTAAAATGTGACATGTGATATGTTTTAATTTTTAGTTTTTTTAATTAATTTTTAAATAAAATTAAAATTTCAATTTTTACAAAATAGTCCAAAATTTCTAACCCAAAATTTTTAAATTATTGTCGTTGTCACTATTGATTGTCTCGTCGGAGACGACCACTACCCTATTGGACCACCGCGGCCATTTTCTCCAACCACCCATCACCGGTAACTGACGATAGGTGTGTCGATCGGCTTCCTTTTCGCGATTTGGCTTCCTTCGACATTAGGAAGCCAATCGGTACACCTGTTGTCGGTTACCAATGATGGGTGGTTGGGGGAATGGTCATGGCAGTCTGACGATGGATATGGTAGAAGTGTCGGAATCAGTTGGGAAGTTAGGGATTTCGAATTTGAGGGTCATTTGTAAGTTTTGGGAATTAGGGACTTTAAAAATTAAGTTAAAAATAAATTAAATTTAAAAAGAAATAAAATAAAAAATTATTTTTAAAAAATAATGGTAGTTAATGGTTAGGCACCGAAAATGATCGAAATGAAACTTTAAGCACTTATTTAAAGCGAAAAATAGTTTAAGCACCAAAAGTGAACCACATATATAGTTTAGACATCTATTTAACTATTAAACCATAAAATTATGAATATGAATTTTTGAGAGGAAAAAAATCATTTTTCATAAAATCATTCTAGAGATTGTTGTCAAACAAAACCTTTTCAAAATACAAGACCAAAAGTTGTTGATAGGTCTAGAGACCCTTGCCTTGACAACTTTCTATAGTATAAACACAAATAAAATAAACAAATGTGCAAAGAAACCCTAAACACTAGTTTTTAATGTTAGAGTGTAAGGTTAGAGTATAAGGTTCAATTTTTAATATTAGAATATAAAAAAACACTAAAAAGGAGACATAAAACTTTTGTTCCATGTTAAAATGACAATCACATTAATAGAAGGGAAAACTACATAATTAATACCTTAACTATGCCTGCCTACGTTATTATTTTGGTACCCAACTATGTTGAAATACATATGCCTTTATATGTTATAAATTATATATTTATACACCAATAATAAATCACACCATAATATCTTTTGGGGAAAAAACTTAAAGAAAAACAAATACAGATGATTAAACCTAACATCTCTTTGATCTATGTCCTAGAAGAAGTGCATCAAAAAGGAACCACCACAGACGACTGACTGAAGAAGAACAGCAGCCGTCCGATCAGCCACAACATCAAAGACAAAGACACCCCACTTTCCTTTGACTACTCCTCTAATTAAGTAATAATTAATCTGTACAAACAAGGGATTTCACCTAATCACTTGATAATCTATTCTCTTTTCAATCTTGTCATAAGACAGGCAGCTCTAGGTATATTCTTCATGTTAACTTTCAAGCAACGCTGATGATGCTATTGTTATCCCCGCTTGACATGGCCTGAAAGCTCGACGAGTGTGCCAGCGCCGCTGCCTGCTCGTCGGAGGAGGAGGGTGTCGTTGAGAGCGGCAAAGGGTCAACTTGGATTTTGTGGTTTAAATTGAGATCAACCATTTCTGATGATGGAGGAAGAAGTGGAAGAATCGGCACCGGACGGATTAGCTTGGTGAGATTTGGTAAACTCACCGGAAACATTGACATTGGAAAACCACTCATCTGCGGCGGCACCGAGATGTTTTCTTGTCGGAGTTCATCTTCTTCCAATATGGTTGAATTTATGAACTGACAGACATAAGCAAAGTAATTACATTTACATACTACTAAACTAGGAAGACATGATGCACGACACGAAATACATGTATATGTATACGTACGGAATCTGTTGTGATATCGAAAAGACTTGATCGCCGGCGCCGGCGATTATGGTTATTTCGCCTGAGAAAATACTTCTGTGCATGGCTGGCCACCTGAGTCGGCGTACGTGTCTTCACGTAGTTTCTTGAAATCCCTCTCCAATCTCCTTTCCCTACTTTCTGTAATCCTAGTAAGAACAATCTATGCTCCTCCTCCGTCCATGGAACCCCTACAAACAAAATCAATGTTTATATAAATAAAATAGAACCTAATCATAAAACATATATGAAATATATTTTATGCGATTTTTTTCCACCGTCAGTATATGATATAAATATATATATATATAATAACGGTAAACCTCTTTTGCGTTCACGATATCTTCCCGATGCATGGACAACGTCACCGGAAGCATAACCGGCATCGGCGTTGGAATCCCGAGGAGACTGGTCGAACTGAGACAGATTGTTCATGCTAACACTTTTCCTAAACGATCCTTCCGTCACTCGAACACCGAATAACATGATACCCTTCTCTCCTCCTCCGTCGTCTCCGCCGTGAGCAACCTCTTCGTACCTAGACATGTTTTGGTTGCAAATGAATGGAAAATATAATAAATAGGAGAGTGTTTTCAGTCCATGAAAGGATGGGGAAGGAGATATAGAGACAAGGGGGACTTATTCAAAGCAACATGAATGTTCCACATCTGCTGCCCATTTCAAGTGTTGTCCAATGATCATGAATCACGACCGTCCAATGTCCATACTCCCCCTTTAACGATATAAACAAGGCCAGATGTTTTAATTTTATCCAATCAACCAAAATTTCTCATGTGTTTCCTAGCTTAAAGTGTAAGAATTCTTTCAACTTTAAAAAAATCAATCAATTCTTTAATTCTTATATTTAATTAATCCTTTAAATTAATAAATTGAATCAATTAAGTTTTTTTGCCAACATTAATTGTTGAATCCATTAATTTTTCTTTTAAATAAGTTGATGTAGTGTGTCGTCTCACAGTGTTACTATCTGACATTTTTATAGTTTTTTATTTTACTTGAAAATTCTTTAAAAGTACTAAAAATTTATTAAATAAACTTATAAAAATCTGTTAGTTTTGGAGTAACAGCTATTTGAATTTTCAATTATTAAACTATTAATTTTTATATGAATGAACTCGATATAAAAAAAACTAATACTTAAATTACTCAATTAAAGTAAGGCATGGTACGGTACCATTAATCAAATACATATGTTGTTAGTTATTTAATAATTCTGACAAAAAAACTTAATAATAAAACAATAGGTTTAATTAATCAAGGAAACATCACATCGATTAAATCAGTTGTGGGTGACCATTGGTTTTTTAATATGATGTTGAGCAAAAATCAGTGAAATCGAAACAAGGATATTGATTCACTTAATTGTAATTACACTCTCAGACTCAATAATTAGAGGGTAGGTCTGACTCCAGGGTGTAGAAGAGAAGATTAGACATGCTTCTAAAATGGCGTTCAACTTTGCTCCAGTTGGTTCCGATAACCCAATAGACTTTGAGAATCTTACCCAGATGATCTTGAAGAATACCGCAAATCATTCTAGATTTCTTCACGGCTACAGTGTAAATCCTTGACAAGGCTTCTTTAAGAGACGGAACCTCAGTCCAGAAATCATTTCAAAATTTTATCCATCTTCCATCGCCGAGTACATAAAGAAGGTTTTGAGTAAAAGGGTCTGTAGGATTTAATAACGATTTTGTACCATTCTTCCAAATCCAACATAAACGTTTATTTTGCGAAACCATAGGAACCAGAATATTATGTCATATCCGTATTTTGCATCAATTACCTTGTGCCACAGACTTTCCGGCTCGCTACTGTAACGCCACACCCACTTGTTGAGGAGCGCTCGATTCCTCAACTTTAGATCAAAGTACCCCAAACCATCATATTCTTTAGGTCTGCATAGATTGCTCTATTTAATCCAATGGATAGAAGAACCAAAATTTTGGCCCCAAATAAAGAAAGCAATGCACTTATTTAGGATATCTACAACCGCAACGAGCATTTGAAATAAACCAAGGAAATGGATAGGCAGACCCGTTTCTGAGATTTTGGTGGCCCATAGGCGAACTTAAAAAATAGGCCCCTAATTAAGGGTTAGCGTTCGATCGAGTTAAATTGAGTAAAAAAAATTCAAATTATGCGAGTTTACGAGTACTTACGACTCGAACTTAAAAACTTATCTACTAAATACTAAAATTTTGAGTTATTAGAATTTTTAATTTACAACTCAAACTTTATTTGATTTTTTTTAGAGTCAAGTCGAAAAAATCAATTTTTTCGAGTCGAGTGGAGTTTTGCTCACCCTTTCGCCTAATAACGAGTATTGGAAAAAAAATTGAAATTAGACCCTTAGTAACAAGTGATATATAAAAAATTGGGTCCCTATTAACAATTTTTCTTTAAAAAAATGAATTTTAAGAGTATTCTTGTAATAACAAATATAGGGAAAATGGAACCCTAATAACAAGTATTGAAAAATTAAAATTTAAGAGTATGCATGCAGTAACAAATATTAGGGAAAGTAGACCATAAATAACAAGTATTGAAAAAAAATGGACTCATAATAACAAGTATCAGAAAAAATAAAATTTAAGAGTAGGGCCCTAATAACAAATATTAGAAAAGATAGACCCCTAGTAACAAGTATTGAAAAATTGGCATCATAATAACAAGTATTGAAAAATTTGTACCCTAATAACAAGTATTGAAATAACAATGAATAATAAAAAATGGGCCCCTAATTACAAGTATTCAAAAAAATGAGCCTATAATAATAAGTATTGAAAAAAATTATACCCCTAATAAAAAATATCGGAAAAAATAAATTTTAAGAATAGAACTCTAATAACAATTATTAAAAAATTAAATTTTAAACAATAAATATTAAAAAAATATTAAACTTTAACTATAAATATTCGAAAAAATGGGCCCTGGGCAGGGTAGGGGCCCTGGGCGGGCGCCCCTATTGCCCATGCCCAGGGACGGCTCTGTGGATAGGTAGGTTACTGAGCACCGATATGACCAATGTAATACGACCACCAAAAGAAATGAGCTATCCCCTCTGGTTTGGCCAAGAGTTTAACTATAATAGGTTTTTACAAGTTCATCAAATTACGATGGCATCCCAAAGGTAGACCTAGATACATAGAGGGAAAAGAGTCTGTGCTACACTTGATGGCAAACGCCTAATTTTTCAAGACCTTTTCCTCTACGTTTAGGCCATATAGCTTAGGTTTTTTCAAATTCAGAGAAAGCCCAGAAGCCACTTCAAAAATTCTCAGAACACTTTTAAATTTTTTCACATTCTCTAAATTGGCCTTACCAAACAATATCAAGTCGTCTACGAATTGTTAGTGAGAGATGGACAATTCATTATCCCTCACAAATATGCCCTTGATGACATCCATGTCGACAACTTTGTGAATAATAGAGCTTAGAGATTCACCAATGATATTAAAAAGCAATGGAAAAGGAGACAACCTTGCCTCAAGCCTCTTTTGATCGCAAAAGCATTGGTTGGCACTCCATTGATCAGAACCGAGATTTTTGCCGATGAAAGACACAATTGTATCCACTTTCTCAATCTTTTTCTGAAACCCATACTTTGCAAAACAAAATCCAGAAAACTCCAATCAACTGTATCATATGCTTTCTTAAAATCATCCTTGACCACAACTGCTTCTTGCTTTTTTCGTCTTAGTTCGTCAATAACCTCGTTCGCAATGAGAGAACAATCTGAAATTTGCTTTCCTGGAATAAAGACAAATTGATTTCCACCGATTACTTCATTTATACAAGCCGAGAGTCTTTTGGATAGCTCTTTAGCTAGAATCTTGTACAAACTGCTCATAAGGGAAATTGGCCTGTAGTCATCGATCGAAGTTGGAGATTCCATCTTTGGGATTAATGTGATGAAAGAATAGTTAATAGACTTAACATTTTTCTTCCTTCTGTAAAACTCTTCGATGAAACTTAGAATGCAGGATTTGAGATGTGGCCAAAACTTTTTTATAAAACTCCATATTAAAGCCGTCTGGGCCAGAGGCCTTATTCCCACCTACAGATTGAATAGCTCCTCAAATTTCTTTCACTGAAAAAGGAGCCTTAAGATAAGAAGAAGATGTCGAGCTAAGCTTCTTGAACTCACCCCCAAAGCTTATGACTGGCAGGGTGCTGGATTTATTATAGGATTCGCAAAAATGATCCTCCAGTCTTAGATATCAGTTTTTGATCCTCCAACCAAGAGTTCCCAACTTTTAAGGTCGTGATCTTATTTCTACTTCTTCTCAAGGATGCCGATAGGTGAAAAAACCTCGTGTCTTTATCACCCTCATTAAATAAGGTAACCTTGGATTTTTGGATCCACTCCCTCTCTTCCCTCCTATAATGATTCCATAGGGAAAACCTTAGTGACTATAACTCAGTAACAATCTCAGAATGGAACCCATCGGCATATAATCTATTTTCCAGAGATGAAATTTTCGATTCCAAGACTTCGATTGACTCAGTCTCCTTAGTTTTGAATTCTCTTACCCAAGCCTTTGAAGCCTCTTTGACCGCCTTCGGGGTACGAGCCATCCCTTTTTTATGAAAGTTGGACATCGTAGCTTTGACCATTTCCACAAAACCCAGTTCATCAGCCTAGTGTGAAAACCATTTAAAATGTCTCAGACCCTTCCATATAGAATCTTCCTTCAAAATTACAGGCTTATGATCTGATAAACTTCTTGGGAGAGCAACTTGAATCAGATTTGGGAAATTCGACGCTACTTCATGGGACATTAGGAATCTATCCAATCTACTAGCAGCGACAACTTAACCTCCCCGGAACCACGTATATTGGCTACCCACCAGTGGCAAATCAACAAGATTACAGCTATGGATAAAGCTTGAGAACACGAGCATAACATCATAGTTCGAAACAACCCCAATTTTTTCACCATCAAACTTGATTGAATTGAAATCCCCTTCTAAAATAACAAAAATTTGCAATGATTGAACCCATTCTGATAGCTCTTCGAAGAAAACCTTCCTTTTAGACGCATCGTTCGGTGCATAGATGTTAAACATACCACACCTCAACCCATTTGGGCAAAAATTGCCAATGATGAGGATAACTCTTTTCTTAATTATTATCTAATCACTTGCAAAAAAATTAGGGTCCTGCAGCGAAATTGTTATGCTCGATGTCTTCAACCGAAATTAGCACCGATGAAGGGTGTAGAGGTTTCTTTTGAAATTGGGAAAACAAAAACCGAAAAAGAAACAACACTTTGACACATTCGATTTTAGAGTGGTTCAACCTTCTAACCAAGGTCTACATCCACTACCTTAGCATCCACACCAAGGATTTCCCAATTCACTAACAATGAATGCTTCCCCTTTTATAGTCCAAGGAGTCAACCTTTACATCCCTATCTTTTCGCAGGCTAAAATAGAACCCTCTCCCTAGTTTTTATAAAGATCAACTAGAACCCATCTCTTAACAATGAGGTCTTGACATTGTAAACTAATTACCTCTCTATGTGGGTGTTTACACATTTTTGGCTCACTAGGATTGGACTAAAGAAATACAAAAGATTACAAGAAATAGACATTAAAATTCTACTCTCTTGATCTTTTAGCTTGGGTGTCCATCCTCTGCATTCTTCAAGTGTCATTGGCTTTGTATATAGAGAGTGGAATGAAAAACTAGCCGTTGGAAAACTAGTTGTTTGAAAACTAGCCATTGGAAAACTAGCCGTTGGAAACTTTTAAAATACTTAAAAATATTTGTTTGAGTGAAGAACACTTTTAAAAAACCTTTCAAATATATTTTTCAAGATGAATGGACTTTGAATTAATTTTGCAATATTTGTTCAAGTCCAAAAACATTTTTCATTGAGTTATATCAAAATAAATATCTCAACAATCTCCCCCTTTTTATATAACGAAACAACTTGCAAAAATTGTTTTTGGAATTTCTCCCCCTTAGAAAAATAATATTATAAATAGAGAATATTTTGAGAAAATATTAAAGCTCCCCTTTTTCTTTTTGAAATTTAAATTTTCAAACTTATCTCTCCCCTTTTGTTATATCAAAAATAATTCAAAATCATTTAAGGTTTAAAATAACAATGGAGAGTAAGTAATTTTTTTAAAACAAAAGCTCCCCCTTATTAAGTGCACTACACTTTAAATTTTAGCTTAAAATACCTTAACACTTAAGAAAATAATTGAATTTCAATAAAAATATCAAAATTTAAAATCCATGCACACAAGGAAGAACACTTGAAGAAGGAAGGCTTCACATCGTCCCTTGAAGTTCAAGTGTTGGTAAAATCTAGTTGTTTTATTTGTTTAATTTGATTTATTTTTAATTCAACTAGATTATTATGTGTTGGACTAACAATATTTGATGCTTTGAGTAAGGGGAGCCAATTTTAAAACCATAAGTTTTTTTAAGTGTCAAATTTTTTTAACCTCCTATGTTTTTTTGAGCTTAATGTCTTTTAAATTCTTTTTGATATAACAAAAAGGGGGAGAAATGGTTTGAAAAATTGATTTTTCAAGAGAATAAGTGAGAGCTTTAACTTCTTTTAATTTTTGAAATCTCTTATTCAAATTTTTAAATACAAAGGGGGAGAATCCTAAACAATTTTTCAAGTTGGTTTTATTATATCAAAAATGGGGAGTTTGTAGAACTAAGTGTTTTGATATAATAATTGAAAAATGCTTTGGACTAAACTAAAAAGAACTTAAAACATACTCTTTAAGTCCAAACAACTTGAAAATAAGTTTGAGGATGTTTTAAATGGTTTTAGCAAGGTTTGAAACGTTTTTAAGTAGCCAAATTAGGGTTTTCAAAGTACCCGTTTCCATACAGGCTAAACTATATCGATACATTTTGAAACTGCCAAAACACGTACCGAAACAGGGCTTGCCCGTTTCGATACGGAGGGTTTTGGTTTCGAAACACCCCTTTGGTGTTTCGATACGCCCAACGGTCAAAACCTCCCCAACGGTCATATTTCCCAACGACTTTTTAAATCTAGCTCAACGGTCACTCGTACCGAAACGGTTTGTAACCGTTTCGATACAGCTCAATATCATTTCGATACGGCCAGAGGCGTTTCAATACGGCTTGCTGCATCAGGCTTCAATGACTAGTTCTGAAGATGGTTGTTCTGATACGAGCTCGTATGTTCCGATACAGACATCACCAAACTACATTTATGGTGGTAAATAAAGTCTCCAACGGCTCCAAAATAACCCCAACGGTCCTTAACGACTACAAATTTAATTAAGAGTATAAAAGAGACCTCAAAGCATCAAGAGATGGTTAATGCTTCAATTGTCAACAACATTATGATGAGAGATTGTCTTTAGAGCTTTATTGTATATTCCTTGTATAGACAACACTTGTGAGCTTAATTGTCAAATTTGCTCAAGTGTATAGGTTTTTGGTGAGTGCTTAGAGCTGCAAACATATACCTATTAGAGGGATTTCTAGTTTGCTTTGAATTTCTTTTATATGAGAGTGTTTGATCAAGCTTTGGGTAGAAAGCTTGATCGTTGTAACAGTTTTCTCCTAATCCGAGAAAAGGGTGTCGACGTCGTTTTTGGTCCGGGCCGAAGTTGATTGGGCCTTCAAAGGCTCGTCGTGGATTGGAGTCACCATCGGTCATTTTGGATTGGGTATGACCGAAAACCTGTAAAATTGGCCTGCGTCTGAACCGGAGTCAAGTTGGGCTCGGGAGTCGGTTACGTGTGGGGAAGGTTATAGCACCCCCACAACGCCCAAAATTGGTACCTAGAGGGGTTGTGTTGTCTAAAAGGCTTCAAAGATAGGGTTAATAGCACTATTATACGCGATGAGAAAAAATCGAATAAATTAAAGAAAAACTAAGCATGCTAAAAAATGACATAAAAAAACAAATGGAAAACTAATATTTTGATTGAAGACCATAACCTTAAGTCAAATCATAATTTATCTCAAATTAAGTGAATTATTAATCAAACATCTTTTAAGACCAAATCTCATTATTCGCAAAATTTTAAGACCAATTTATAATTAAACTCAATTTTAAATCCAATTAAAATATTAGTCATCCACCTTAAAAGGGAAAAAAATTTAATCAGGACATCCTAAGTAAATTATTAGTTATTTAATCATCTAATTAATTATGAAAATTAAGGACCTAATTAAAAGAATCTAAATATTAAGGCTCATATCAAAAGAAACAAACTAAGCCTAAAGTCTAAAAGAATCTAAGACAAAGGAGGGACCTAACTTGCAATTTTACCCTAAAAATAAAATAATAAAACCAAATTCCCCATTTGTCATCTTAAACTCACGCATAGATTAGGGGAAAATTTTGGGCCATTTCCTCTTTCCAATTTGATTTCATGTGCAGACATAGTGGGGATGAGCTGTTCCCACATCTCACATACCCCAAGACTATTACACTTTCCCAGGCACATTAAATTAATTTTTATTGCCTTTTTATGTTTTATCTGCTTTTTTATTCACTGTGGTTTATAGAAATACCGCCTAAGACGTTTCATCTCTCCCTTTATTCATATATTACTTGCTAAATAAAATAAAATCTCATATCCTCTTGCTTAAGAAAAAATGAATTTTTCTCTGTGTCTCATCATATTTTCTCTGCGTTTCAAGCTGTTTTTTCCTTCCTTTTTTTAGCCCAATCTCATGTTTAAAATCGAATATACATGCAGATCTAAACAAAAAAGGTTTCAAACTTTGAAGGGTTTTACCTCTTGATTTCAAAATCCCACCGTTGGATTGCGTTGATTCTCGAATATGTTGGTCTACTACTGTCTGCGAACCTTTTCACCGTTCGAATTTCTCAACCACTGCTTCTTGCGCCGGCAATCGAAGGTATATGGTTCTATCTCTTTTCCCGATTTTATTCGAACTGCTTTTCTTTGTTTCGATTGAGTACTTATCACCCATTCTCTTCTCCTCCCTTTTTGTTTGGTGTACTCGGTATTTATAAGGGAATATGAACAGTTCCCTAAGTCGTTTACAAGTCCGACGAATCCGGGGTCCCGTGGCGTGCGGCGCAAAGAGCGGACCGTTGGGTGAGTGACGTGCAAGGCTGCCAAGAACATTCCCGAAGAAGTAGAGATGGCGACAGTGCAGTAGATTTTCATTAGATTAGGGTTTCTTCGTTTTTTTTGTTTTTTTATTTTTTTATATTTTTTGGGGCTTTTGTATATTTTATTATTATTTTGACATCTATTGGGTTTGGACTCAGGATGTAGCTCAATCACAAAATTGATGCGTACAGCTGCCCCTCTTTGCTCATTGCTTGAACGAGAGAAATAGATTAAAGACTATAAGCACCAATTTTGTCTTATGAATTTTGAACTTATGGTAACGACGCTCCGTCTTTGAGGTTTGGTAGCACACTATCTTGGAGGCGAGTCGTGACACTTCATCTTGGAAGTAAATCGTGGCACTTCATCTTGGAAGTAAATCGTGGCACTCCATCTTGGAGGCGAATAGTGACTCTTCATCTTGAAGGCAAATCATGGCACTCCCCTTTTCAAGGCGATTAACAGTATTTCTTCTTGAAAGGATATAACGACACTTCATCTTGAAGGCGATGTGGCGGCACTTCATCTTGAAGGCGATTGGTGGCACTTCATCTTGAAGGCGATTGGTGGCACTTCATCTTGAAGGCAATTGGTGGCACTTTATCTTGAAGGCAAATCATGGCACTCCCCTTTTCAAGGCGATTAACAATATTTCTTCTTGAAAGGATATAACGGCACTTCATCTTGAAGGCGATGTGGCGACACTTCATCTTGAAGACGATTCCTGTCAATCTGCCTTGACAAAAAATGCATATATTTCTAATGTAATTATCTTACATGCAAAATGCTCTACTATTCTAAATGCATGAAAATTGCATATATTTTAAGTTCTGAATTTATTTTCGTCGAGATCGAAGTCCTTGTACTTTTTCTATCTGCCTCGTATCGTGCCTCTTGAATTCGTTCCTTTCCATTTATCCAAGAATAGTGTTCGTGAGCATTTTCTAGCCTTATTATGTTCTAAAATCTCTTTTCGAGTAATACATCGAACATCAAAATATATTGTAAACCCCCTTAGGTAGAGCAACGAGATTACCAATCAAAAGAATGCACAAATGTCCCAAATGACAAGTACAAGGAAATGCAAGGTAACAAATATATATATATATATATATATATATATATATTTTATTGAACGAAAATGGTTTGAGCTTTGACAGATGATAATCAAATGTCTAAGACAACAAAGGGAAACAAAAACAAAAGAAAGAGGGGGAAAAAAGAAAAAAAGTGCCCCTAAATATCAATTGCAAGGACTCAATTGCTACTTCGCTCAATGATCTTTTTGAATATGACTTCTTCCCAGTAAAGTTTGAGTTCTTGGACCACATATGAAGTCATGTAGATTTCCCCCTGATCATACTTGGACTATACTTGGACTATTCTTGAGCTTCTGACCCTTGAATCTTCTGTTGATTCTCAAACGCCCTTTCGGGTTTTTACCTCTTGGCTTTCTTTTTTCTTTTCTTTTCTTTTCTTTTTTATCAACAGGGCCCTTTCGGGTTTTCACCTCTTGGCCTTTCTTTCTTTCTTTCTTACTTTTTTTTACCAACAGGGCCCTTTCGGGTTTTCACCTCTTGGTATGTCATGAATTCAAGCATAATACTTCTTCACTGAGTCAGAATTCACAGGACTGGATAACTCGTTCCCATCCATCTCAGTTAGGATTAATGCTCCACTAGAAAAAGCTTTTTTCACAACAAACGGCACTTCCCAATTTGGCATCCATTTTCCTCGAAAATCCCTCTACATAGGCAACATCTTTTTTAGAACCAAATCCCCTTTTCGAAACGTTCTTGGTCGGACTTTCTTATCGTGAGCTCGAATCATTCGCTTTTGGTACATCTGCCCATGACAAATTGCTTTCAATCTTTTTTCTTCTATCATATTCAACTGGTCATATCTAACTCGAATCCATTCAGCTTCTTCCAACTTAAGTTCCATTAATACTCGAAGAGATGGAATCTCAACCTCAATCGGTAATACTGCCTCCATTCTGTAAACTAAAGAATATGGAGTTGCCCCCGTAGATGTTCGCACTGATGTACGATACGCTAGCAAGGCAAAAGGTAATTTCTCATGCCAATCCTTATATGTTATTGCCATTTTCTCCATAATCCGCTTGATATTTTTATTGGCTGCTTCTACGGCCCCATTCATTTTTGGGCGATAAGGTGCTTATTTATGATGCTTTATCTTAAACTGCTCACACACTTCCTTCATCATTTGGTTGTTCAGATTTAAAGCATTGTCAGAGATAATTCTATCTGATAGACCATATCGACAAATGATTTCCTTTTTTAGGAACTTGCATACTGTCGACTTGGTTACATTGGCATACGAAGCAGCTTCCACCCACTTGGTAAAATAATCAATCATCACAAAAATGAAACGATGTCCATTTGATGCTTTTGGCGTAATCGGTCCGATCACATCCATGCCCCACGCTGCAAATGGCCACGGAGCCGTTATAACATGAAGAGGTGAAGATGCCGCATGAATTTTATCTCCATAAATCTGACATTTATGGCATCTCTGAGCAAAGTTGACGCAATCTTCTACCATAGACAGCCAGTAATAACCCAACCTCATAATCCGCCTAGACATACTAAGGCCATTTGCATGAATTCCACAAATTCCCTCATGAACTTCCTCAATAATCTTTTTTGTCTCATGGTTTTCTACACATCTGAGCAGCGTTTGGTCGCTCCCTTTTTTGTATAGAATTTCTCCGTCAAGAACGTACCCTGCAGCCATTCTTCGAATTGTTCTTTTATTCACATCATTTGCCCCCTCAAGATATTTTTGATACTTGATATATTGTAGAATATCGTAGTACCAAGGGTGATCATCTACCTCATCTTCGATGGTATAACAACTAGCGGGTGAATCATAAATACTCATTTGTATGGGCATTATATCATCTTCTTTGTTTGCTTTAAACATAGAAGCCAAAGTTGCCAATGCATCAGCCATTTGGTTATCTTCTCGTGGAAGGTAATGGAAAGATATCTCCTCGAACTCTTTTATTAATTCAAGGGCGAGTTTTCAATACTCAATCAATTTTGCATCTTTAGTTTCCCAGTCTCCACGAAGTTGATAAACCACTAACGACGAATCACCGTATGCTTTTAGGACTTTAATTTTTCGCTGGATTGCCGCACGAAGTCCCATTATACACGCTTCATATTCCGCCATATTGTTGGTACACTCAAAATTCAGTCGACCTGTAAATGGATAATGATTCCCTTTGGGAGACACTAAAACTGCCCCAATTCCATGCCCAAATGCGTTTGAAGCTCCGTCAAAATTCATTTTCCAAGGTTTCCTACCAGTTGGTCCCTCTTCACTAGCAGTTAAGCACATTAGGTCTTCGTCAGGAAACTCAAAACTCAAAGGTTCATACTTAGAAGAAGAACGACTAGCTAAAAAGTCTGCAATAGCGCTACCTTTGATGGCTTTCCGATTTACATACTCAATATCATATTCAGAGAGTAAAATTTACCATCGAGCCATCCTTCCTGATAAGCCTGGCGATTCCATCATGTATTTTATTGGATCTAGTTTTGCAATCAACCATGTTGTGTGGTATATCATGTATTGACGAAGCCTGCGAGTCGTCCAGGCTAATGCGCAACATAATTTCTCGATAGAAGAGTATCTCGATTCACAATCGGTAAATTTTTTGCTGAGGTAGTAGATAGCTCGCTCTTTTCTCCCAGTTTCATCGTGTTGGCCCAATACACAACCCATAGAGTTTTCAAATACAGCTAGATACAAAATCAAAAGCTTGCTTGATATAGGAGGAACTAATACAGGAGGTTTTGAAAAATATTGCTTAATTTTATTAAAGGCCTCTTGACATGTTGAGTCCCATACGCCTGTATTATGCTTCCTTAAGAGTCGGAAAATGGGATCACATTTATCGGTTAATTGAGAGATGAACCGAGAAATATAATTTAAACGCCCTAAGAAGCCTCGAATTTCCTTTTGAGTACGTGGAGGCGAAAGCTCTTGGATAGCCTTGATTTTATCAGGATCTACCTCAATACCTCGCTTGCTAACAATAAAACCCAACAATTTGCCTGAAGCAACTCCGAAGGTGCATTTTGCCGGATTTAGCTTCAATTGAAATTTCCTCAAACGTTCAAAGAGTTTTCTAAGATTTGTGATGTGTTCTTCTTCTGTTCGAGACTTGGCGATCATGTCATCCACATAAACTTATATTTCTTTATGCATCATGTCATGGAACAATGTCACCATGGCCCTTTGATATGTTGCCCCTGCATTTTTCAAACCGAAAGGCATCACTTTGTAGCAAAATATGCCCCATTCTGTTACAAACGTAGTTTTCTCCATGTCGTTGGGATACATTTTGATTTGATTGTAGCCGGAGAAACCATCCATAAATGAGAACAACTGGTGTCTTGCTGTATTGTCTACCAACGTGTCTATATGTGGTAGAGGAAAATTATCCTTAGGACTAGCACGATTAAGATCTCGATAGTCAACACACATTCGCACCTTTCCATTTTTCTTTGGTACCGGAACAACGTTAGCTACCCATTTTGGATATTTGGCCACTTGCAAAAATCCAGCATCATATTGTTTCTTTACTTCCTCCCGTATCTGAAGTAACATATCTGGTTTCATTCTTCTGTGCTTTTGTTGTACAGGCTTGCATTCTGGCTTCAACAGAAGTTCGTGTGTTACAATATCTGTATTTAATCCAGGCATATCTTGGTAGGTCCAGGCAAACACATCCTTGAATTCTTGAAGTAGGGAGATGAGTTTGTCTCTTGTATCTGAAGATATGAAAGTACCGATCTTTATCTCTCTCTTGTCGTCCTGAGCTCCCAAGTTTACTGTGTCCATTGGTTCTTGGTGATGAAGAATTTGTTTATTCTCATGCTCAATTAGTCTAAGTAGATCAGGAGACAATTCATGTTCCTCATAGTTGTCGTCAGACTCATACTCTCCTAAGCATATAGTCTGTTCAAAGTTGACTTTTGAGCTCGAAGCAATGTCATTCGTGCAATTGATATCTAAAGGCCTGCAAATGTGTAAGAGGAAATATATATATACAAGGCACAAGAAAGGGAAGTGTAGAATGTTTTAATGAAATGGGATAAGTGAACAAAAGAAAAGAATGTACAAACAATGAGACCAGATTGAAAGGGAAAATGCATTCATTTATTGAATTGATAAACTGATGCCTAAATGGGGGCCCTTACAATAAATCCCCACTACTTTCGGGCTTAAGTAGCGGGGCAAGTTTCGAGCATTACTCTGATAAAGATTTAAAAACAATGGGGAGTTCAACAGCGGTCCAGTTATCCAAGACACAACCCGGAGGACACGGGCGAATTTTTGACCGATTTTCTGCGATTTCTTCCTCTTCCCCTATAGCATTTATGCTCAGTTCTTCAAACCTCTCTGAAGGCACCACTAGGATTTTCTTTTCAGAATGAATGTGTCCTCCAGACACGAAGGTTTCAGAAATATGGGGAAATACCATCAATTCCCCTTCGATGCTCTGGCCAATCAGTCTGGCCCTTCTCTTTGCTCTCATTTTCAAAATTTGTTTCATCCTTTGACGTGGATTTGGCTGAAATCCAACACCACTTCGATCATATTTCAGACATGGTTGTATCGCCGTGTGCATCCCTTGCAAATATTTCCCAAGTCCTTTTCCTGATTTGGCTCCTTTCCCAACGGTGAGCCGTATTCCCATCATAGTATTCTTTGAGAGTTTGAGTTTTGGGATCTTATTTCCTTCAGCAACAAAAGTAGCATTTACGAATTCGAGTGATCGAAATGTACACTCGACTGCATTTTCATCGATATCAATGTATGGAGCTTCCGTTGATGCAGATGCAATGATATCGTCCTCAGCGCTAACGCTTACAAGGTGCCCGTCAATTGCAAACTTAACTTTCTGGTGAAGCGTTGAAGGTACTGCTCCGGCCGCGTGAATCCAGGGTCGTCCCAATAGACAATTATAAGCAAGTGTGATGTCCATAACAATAAATTCTACGTTATGCGTAGCTGGACCAATCAGAAGTGGGATGTCAATCTTCCCCACGACTTCTCTCTTGGTTCCGTCAAATGCCCTTACGGTTGTATGACAAGGTCTCATGTGAGCCTTATCCACTGGAAGCCTATTTAATGTGGTCATGGGCATGACATTCAAAGCAGATCCATTGTCGACCAGAACATGAGGTAGTATATGTCCATTGCAATATGTAGTTATGTGCAATGCTTTGACGGACCCCGTACCTTCGAGAGGAATTTCATCCTCGCTAAAAGAGATGAAACTGTCGGCATGCAGATTATTTACCAATCTATCCAACTTATCCACTGAAACATCACTTGGGACAAATGTTTGGTTCAACACTTTTAGCAAAGCATTTCTGTGGGGCTCTGAACTCAGCAACAAAGATAACACAGATATACGACCTGGTTCTTTGTGTAATTGTTCAACCACACTGTATTCGCTATGCTTGATGAACTTTAGGAATTCACGTGCTTCTTTCTCTTTTACATGTTCATTAATTTCTAGTTTTTCTCCAATCAGTGGGAACTTGCCCTTTTGCTCAACATCTCTTATCTCTACCGATTTTGCAATTTCATGAGAGTAACATCTTTCACTTCGAGTGAAGTTCCCAACTCCATTAATTCCTGCAGCTGCAATTTCAGAATCCTCTTTTCCTGTAACAGTCATGTTATAGCCATAAATCCATGGCACTTGTTGATTACTCTTGTATGGGAAAGGAGAAGGAGTCTCAATCACCAATCGAGGTAGAGGCTTCTCTAATTCCCCTTCGTGCATTCTGGGCCAATTAATCACAAAAGGTCGTCTGGCTTCATCACTCTTTTTGGACGATTGTCCATCCACAATAAAACATCCCTAACTTCTTGACTCTTTTCGAAGAACTCTATTTCTTTATTGTCCATCAGTTTCTGGACAATCTTTCTAAACTCATCACAATGTTGAATCTCATCATCCACATCATCGGGGAATTCACAGTAATCACCTTTACTAGTCATAACAGCTCCACGGTTAGAACTCACCAATCCTCTTTCTGCCAGTTTCTTCCGAACCCACTTTAACGGTGATTGCACTTTAGATAGTCGTGTCTTAATCTTAAACTCACCACCTCTCATCACAGCGTTAACCTTTGGTTCTTCATGTGTCGGCAGAGGGTTATTAGCGACATTTGGCCCCTCTGGTGTGTTGAATTGAAGGATATTTTGATTAATCAAACTCTGAACCCTTCTTTTGAGAGCTGGACAATTTTCGATTGTATGACCAGGGATTCCAGCATGGAATTCACAATGTGCAGAAGGATCGTACCATTTTGGATATGGTGGTTGCAACGGTGTGAGAAAGACGGGGGATATCAATCGTTCTTCCAATAATTTAGCATACAACTCTTTGTAAGAAATTGGAATAGGCGTGAAAGATTGTCTTTCTGTATTAGTCCTTGGTGGCTTGGGCCCTCCTTGCGGTTGTTTTTCTTGATTTGGAGAGGTTGTAGTGGGTTTCGAGTATCCTGTACGACACAGAAATTGTGGTGATGATTGATATCTGGGGTATGGATGTCCATTATCTCCCACAACATTAATTTTATTCTCTTTCTTTTTGGTATATGATTTTTTTGAAGTCTCGAAACTGCTAAGTTTCCCACTTTTAATAGCACATTCAATTGCTTCACCTGTTGTCACTAGATCAGCAAAGTCTCTAGTGGTATTACCAACAAGCTTCTCATAGTATATTGACTCCAAAGAATCAATGAAGAGGGCCGTCGTCTCTTTCTAGTGTAATGGTGGTTGGACTTGTGCAGCCATGTCCCTCCAACGTTGAGCATATTGTCGGAACGTTTCATTGTGCTTTTTTTCCATGTTTTGGAGTGTCAAACGATCAGGTACCATGTCCAGGACATGCTTGTATTGTTCTTTGAAAGCACGTGCTAAGTCCCTCCATGTGCTTATTTGGGCCCTATTCAACTGATTATACCACCGCATGGCGGACCCAGCTAAACTGTCCTGAAAGTAATGAATTAACAACTTATCATCGTTCCCGTACCCCGTCATTTTATGGCAAAACATAGTAAGGTGGGAATTAGGACAGCTCGTGCTATCAAATTTCTCGAATTCTGGCACTTTGAATTTTGGGGGTAAAATCAGATCAGGGACCAAGCTCAGCTTCATTACATTTGTCCCTATGAAGGCATCAATACCTTCCATAGTTTTGATTCTTTCTTCCAAGCACTTGAACTTGTCATCATTTATACCAAAATGTTTGGGTTGCCCTTTCTTCAATTTTTCCAACTCATCAGGGTCATCAAAATTTGGGATTTCTGGTTTGATTGGGCTTCCCCACATGTTTGAACCAGAAGCGCCTTGAATATTTGTTTGGTTCTGGACATTTGATTTTAGCCTGCCAGCAGAGAACACAAACCGAGGATGTGTTTTTTTTGACCCAAAAGGTGATGATGAGTCTTCCTCGTGAACTTCGTGAGCTTTTCCTTATTCAGCGTTTGTTGCCTTGGATAACAACTATGACAGCTTATCCTCTAACTTGCTTAGAAGAATCTATTGACTTTTCCATATGTCGTCTCTCAAGCCCTTTACATCCTGAATGACTTGTTCTTGAAATTTTTCTAGCTTCTAGAGTCTCTCTTCCATTTTTCTAGCCTTGAATCGCGTGTAGTGAGGATGGTCGCTTTGATCGTCCTTCGTTTCCAGTATCTCTAATATTGAACTCCCACGGATTAGTGTTTTATTTAATGTTAATGCATATGAAACACAAAATGTAATGTGTAATGATGAATGCAAGAATGAATGCAACTAGGTATTGGTTAGAAAATTAATAGGATAGAAGAATATTCGCACAAACCGAGAAAAAAACTTTTATTAAATAACTGAAAAGAATAATCTAATTCATCCACCAAAATAAAATAAAAAAATCATCCACGAACATCCACAAATAAAATATAATATCCCAAAAACATAAAGAAAGAAAAAAAATCTCCAATCAACGTTTTTAATGACAAAAAAAACAAATTAACACCAAACTCGACGGTATGGCTTAGCTTGATCTCTCAACTTCTCAACTTTTCCCAAAAACTTCTTCCATTCATTTGCAAAGTGTGTCGAGGAATTGATCAAAAACTTCAACGACCCTTCTTCCTTGGCCAAATCGGTGATGTGCTCAGCTGTCTTCCGGATCTGAATGAGCGCTTCCCTCATCAAGTCCTCTCTCACCTTGATATCACCCCTTGCAGACCGAAGTCGTAGATCCCACTGTTCCTCGCTAAGTTTAGAACCCTTTTCCATATCATCTATCAAGTTCATGTGTTGTAGTGAATTTTCTAATGCTGTTACCAACTCCTTCAACTTCTCATTTTCAACTTGAGCCTTTTCAAGCTCAATCACCAAGTCTTGTTGTTGGTAGATTTGAAGAATCCCTTGCAGAGATGCAAGATGTTCTTGCAGTTCTTGGTTCTGAGCGCGACTAACCATGAGATCATTAAGGGTTGTCGTATTTGTCTGTTGGGCTGCTTGCAAATTAACTGTAAGTTCTTCCACTCGATTTTCTTTGGTTTTTAATAGCTTCATACTACGCTTCATATCGTTCTCCAGATCACGAATCTCTTGCTCCCATTCTTGTGGAGTTTTGTGCAAGTTGGCGTTCCTTATCTTCTCCTGAAGTCCCCTATAGCCCTCTTGTAGGTCTTTTAAATCTGCACTCACAATGCTCAGCTTCTTTTCAAACCCCTTTGATTGATTTTTAAAATATGTAGCATTGTACTCTAGCTCTTCGTTTTTTGCTTATAGCTCAGCAATCCTTTTATTCAACGCCTTCTTCTCCTCCTCACACTCTTGTCTAACTATATCAGCTTCAGTAGGCATTTCTCCGAATCGTTCCTCTAAAGTTGGAGCATTCCCTTGGCTAGGTGGTGGGATGTTGCAATTTTTCCTCTTTGTCCTCCAAATTTGGTAATCCGAAGTAAGCCTTAGAGGTCCGAATCTGGCTTGGTATGGATGAGCCCAAGCTCTGGCTATCTCAAGAATTTGCTTTTTAGACTTCTCTCTCTCGAAGACGAATTCACACATCCATAATCCCCTCGTGGCTGGGACAAATTGTAATGATCCATATTGCCTTGATACCAATAGAGAAGCATATCCAGTTGCACCCCAGATACCGAGAAGAGAGACCCAATCAAAGGCACCACACTTGTACAAGATATAATTGTAATCCAACCAATAAGCCCGCCAAGTAATGTCCTCCAACCTCAGGTCTCGCAAGATTGATTCCCATTCTCCCGACATTTTTTCCTTTTCGGCTCCTCTGTTAAAAACTCCCGTAATGGTGAATATTGTGGAGTATGTACGCGTCTGGACAACTTCCTCTTGGATCCCAAATGACTTTGCATCCATACAGTGAGGAGTTGTGCACATCCTATAAAATATACGCCTTCATGCCTTTTGAGGAAATTAAGGGATCGAAAGGTCTCTGCCAAGATAGCCGGAACTGGATTAAGGCCTGAATCGAGCTCTCCAAATAAATCTATCACTGATGCTTCAATGTGTCCAGCTACTTTAGGAAAAATGATCAAGCCATAAATCCCTAAGGCAAATATATCAACCTGCTTTCTCGGATCAGGGTGAGAATGGATCAATCCCCGAAGTCTATCCCAGGGGATGGCTTTACTTCCCCCTTTGCCTTGAAACTGGGCTTCCACCCATGACATGCTAGTCCCAGTCAAAGTCATAAGCTTCTCCTTGTATGTTTTAGGTTGAGCTCCTTTCACATAAATTTCGAACTCATGCACCTTCCTTAGATGGAGCAGCGCCGCATACTCTTCTATCGTCGGGGTCATGTCTTCCCTATTGAATGTGAAGCAGTTGTATAAAGGGTTCCAAAATTGCGCCATAGCCTGTATCAACCCTTTATCTGCATGTACTTGTAGCAAATAGGTTATGTCTCCATATGCGTCATACATCATCTGCCTCTGATCAGTCTTCCACTGGCCCCAAATCTCCGCTAATTCTTGGGTGTCGTTCTGCTTAAGCTGAAGGTGAACATATTCTGAGAATTGTTCATCTGGTCTTGCTAGTATACTGTCGCCTCTCCTTCTCTGGGTGTTTTCTGACCATTTTCGAACATCATCATTTTTCTCCGATAAGCACTGAACTCTTTTGGCCATGACGAAGATTTTTCTATCGAATTAATTTAATAACCAACACCCTTCTATGATGATGATGATGCATGTGTACATAAACAATAAACACCCAAAAAAAATTTGATTAGTGTCGCACAAATATAACAAATAATTAAATACAAAAAAAACATAATATAAATAGTAAAAAAAACAAAACGAAACAAAACACATGTTCATATATCAATGGGTGACTCCTTAAGGTTTGAGTTCAGCATGGCTCTAACATGGGTGGGTTTCTACGGTTTGTTATATGAGGTTACGATTCTAGACAGGGTACCCGAATTGTCCTCACTGACGCCTGCTAAGGCTAGTAAGGTCCCTAGTCCTCCCCCATTATAGGTTCTCAAGACCAGGTTCAACTCGAGGGGATGCACTTCCCTATGACCATACGGAGGTTACCCTCACGAAGCCATAGATCATATGCATCCCGGAGGCGACTACTATCCCATACGGAGGTTAACCTCACGAAGGAGCAGCGTTTTGCCCCCACTTAAACGAGACCAAGCTCGGGTAGAAAGCTCATGGAATGATGCAACACAACATGTACCCCTTTTTGTGTGGCTTGACTCTCTTGAATATTCCCCAGCGGAGTCGCCAAGCTGTCGACGTCATTTTTGGTCCGGGCCGAAGTTGATTGGGCCTTCAAAGGCTCGTCGTGGATTGGAATCGCCATCGGTCATTTTGGATTGGGTATGACCGAAAACCTGTAAAATTGGCATGCGTCTGAACCGGAGTCAAGTTGGGCTCAGGAGTCGGTTACGTGTGGGGAAGGTTATAGCACCCCCACAACACCCAAAATTGGTACCTAGAGGGGTTGTGTTGTCTAAAAGGCTTCAAACATAGGGTTAATAGCACTATTATACGCGATGAGAAAAAATCAAATAAATTAAAGAAAAACTAAGCATGCTAAAAATGACATAAAAAAACAAATGGAAAATTAATATTTTGATTGAAGACCATAACCTTAAGTCAAATCATAATTTATCTCAAATTAAGCGAATTATTAATCAAACATCTTTTAAGACCAACTCCCATTATTCGCAAAATTTTAAGACCAATTTATAATTAAACTCAATTTTAAATCCAATTAAAATATTAGTCATCCACCTTAAAAGGGAAAAAAATTTAATCAGGACATCCTAAGTAAATTATTAGTTATTTAATCATCTAATTAATTATGAAAATTAAGGACCTAATTAAAAGAATCTAAATATTAAGGCTCATATCAAAAGAAACAAACTAAGCCTAAAGTCTAAAAGAATCTAAGACAAAAGAGGGACCTAACTTGCAATTTTACCCTAAAAATAAAATAATAAAACCAAATTCCCCATTTGTCATCTTAAACTCACGCATAGATTAGGGGAAAATTTTGGGCCATTTCCTCTTTCCAATTTGATTTCACGCGCAGACATAGTGGGGATGAGCTGTTCCCACATCTCACATACCCCAAGACTATTACACTTTCCCAGGCACATTAAATTAATTTTTATTGCCTTTTTTTGTTTTATTTGCTTTTTTATTCACTGTGGTTTATAGAAATACCGCCTAAGACGTTTCATCTCTCCCTTTATTCATATATTACTTGCTAAAAAAACAAAATCTCATATCCTCTTGCTTAAGAAAAAATGAATTTTTCTCTGTGTCTCATCATATTTTCTCTGCATTTCAAGATGTTTTTTCCTTCCTTTTTTTATCCCAATCTCATGTTTAAAATCGAATATACATGCAGATCTAAACAAAAAAAGGTTTCAAACTTTGAAGGGTTTTACCTCTTGATTTCAAAATCCCACCGTTGGATTGCGTTGATTCTCGAATATGTTGGTCTACTACTGTCTGTGAACCTTTTCACCGTTCGGATTTCTCAACCACTGCTTCTTGCGCCGGCAATCGAAGGTATATGGTTCTATCTTTTTTCCCGATTTTATTCGAACTGCTTTTCTTTGTTTCGATTGAGTACTTATCTCCCGTTCTCTTCTCCTCCCTTTTTGTTTGGTGTACTCGGTATTTATAAGGGAATATGAACAGTTCCCTAAGTCGTTTACAAGTCCGACGAATCCGGGGTCCCGTGGCGTGCGGCGCAAAGAGCGGACCGTTGGGTGAGTGACGTGCAAGGCTGCCAAGAACATTCCCGAAGAAGTAGAGATGGCGGCAGTGCAGTAGATTTTCATTAGATTAGGGTTTCTTCGTTTATTTTATTTTTTTATTTATTTTTATTTTTTTGGGCTTTTGTATATTTTATTATTATTCTGACATCTATTGGGTTTGGACTCAGGATGTAGCCCAATCACAAAATTGATGCTTACAAAGGGGACGAAATTTAATAGTGAATTTGGTTGAAATATTTAGTAGGAAGCTAAGGTAGTGGATGTAGGCTTTGGGTTAGAAAGCTAAACCACTCTAAATCCTTGTGTTTAAATCTTACATTTTTAGCTTCCACAAATTCACCCAAAAATCCAATCTTCTCTACACTTGGCAAGCATCTTGGTTGTGACCATCGAGCTCAATAATTGGTATCAGAGCAGGACTCAAATCGATGGTCTAACAGCCATTGAGAAGATCCTAGGAGTGCTTGATCTATTTACACATTCAACTGACCTTGAAGAGTTAATTTTTTCAACATCAAGCTCAAGGAATCAAGATGAACCATTTTCCTCTCATTTGTAAAGATGACATGCTCACACATTAAAGATGGGTAACATCTAAACTTAATCTCTATGATTATTTGGTTACTTATTTTTAATGATTTTTTAAAAGCTCGTGCATATTTTTAATTGTTAGTTTTTATAAATACATGACATCGGAAAAAATATGCATAAGTGTGTTTAACATACTCGTTCTTATTTTTTAGCTTAATGTATTTTAAATTCTTTTTGATATAATAAAAAAGGGGAGAAATGGTTTGAAAAATTGTTTTTTCAAGAGAATAAGGGGGAGCTTTAACTTCTTTTGTTCCCTCGTATGTGACTTCAAGCTTGTCTCATACTTCATTGGCACTCTCACAAGAAGAGACTTGGACATATAGGTTTGAGCCTAAAGCACAAAAAATGAAGTGCAAGGCTTTGCAATTAAGCTCCATCATCTTCTTGTCGTTGGCATTCCACCCCGCCTTTCTTCTTGTTGGCACGAATGATCCATCTTCAACAAGGTCCCATCGATGATAATCTTTACCCTTGATGAAGAATTTCATCATATTCTTCTAATAGGCATAATGTTCACCGTTGAAGAATGGTGGATTGTCGATTGAGTGCGCCATTGCTTCGGTTGGTTGGATTGAAGTATTGAGCTTCGCGGATCACCTCAATAGGATGTTAATCCCGATCAATTTGAGTCACGCTCTGATACCAATTGTTAGGCTCGATGTCTTCAACCGAAATTAGCACCGATGAAGGGCGTAGAGGTTTCTTTTGAAATTGGGAAAACAAAAACCGAAAAAGAAATAACACTTTGACACATTCGATTTTAGAGTGGTTCAACCTTCTAACCAAGGTCTACATCCACTACCTTAGCATCCACACCAAGGATTTCCCAATTCACTAACAATGAATTCTTCCCCTTTTATAGGCTAAGGAGGCAACATTTACATCCCTATCTTTTTACTGCCTTAGCATCCACACCAAAGATTTCCCAATTCACTAACAATGAATTCTTCCCCTTTTATAGGCTAAGGAGACAACCTTTACATCCTTATCTTTTCACGGGCTAAGATAGAACCATCTCCCTAGTTTTTGTAAGAATCAATTAGAATATATCTCTCAACAATAAGGTCTTGACATTGTAAACTAATTACCTCTCTAGGTGGGTGTTTACACATTTTTGGCTCACTAGGATTGGACTAAAGAAATACAAGAGATTACAAGAAATAGACATTAAAATTATACTCTCTTTATCTTTAAGCTTGGATGTCCATCCTCTGCATTCTTCAAGTGTCAATGGCTTGTATATATAGAGTGGAATAAAAAATTAGCCGTTGGAAAACTAGCCATTAAAAACTAGCCGTTAGAAAACTAGTTGTTAGAAAACTAGCCGTTGGAAACTTTTAAAATACTTAAAAATATTTGTTTGAGTGAAGAACACTTCAAAAACCTTTCAAATATATTTTTCAAGATGAATGGACTTTGAATTAATTTTGCAATATTTGTTCAAGTCCAAAAACATTTTTATTGAGTTATATCAAAATAAATATCTCAACAGAAATAAGACCTCCTGACGCCCCTGAGGAAGGGGGAATTAAAACCCCCCGCGACAAGATCTCTTAAGTCGTTTCACCACCCATGGCTTAAGGACCGACAATTTAGTCTCTTGAATCAGGGCCACTTTGACTTTTTTAGAAAGGATAGATTTGGCGACAACACGAACTTTCTCAGACCTGCCTAACCCTCTTACATTTCATGACATAAACAAAGCACTCATTAGAAATAGATGAAATCACGATATATTTGGGTAAATAGAAAGCTAACCTTTACGATTAAAGGCCAGAACCATCCTCTAAATCCCTTAAATGAGCTACCACTTCATCATTCATGGCATCGAAAGTGACCCCAAATTTTTTGCTGACTAGGAAGGTTGCTTCGGCTTCATCATATCCATGGACTCTGGCGCCCAAAAAAGGTGAGATAGATTCTTGAGAGCGAGATTGGATCCTCACAAGTGTAGGTGGTATTGGGCCTAAGATTTTAGAATTATTCATGCCTCTTTTAGACGAATTCTTATGTTTCAGATTACCTTTTGAGAGATTGGCTAACCAATTAAATTTATCTACCCCAGCTCTAAGAGCAATGTGCTTATTACCAATTAAGCGGCTGACCCTAACAGAGCAACCTTAATTAGCATCCACAGAAAAACCAATCTCGGAGCCTGCAATCTCTTCCAACTGCCCTACTGGAACATCATGGAGATTGGACTCATTTGATATAGACTCAGATTGGGCAAGCCTAAGGTCCACCCCAACTAAACTAACTAGCCTATGACAGTTACCTAGGACATTGACTTCATCAGAGATGACTGGCACATCAAGAAGTCCATCGCCACGAGAACGAGATGGGGCCCTAATATTAGAAGACTCATCCTCACGAAATGTGAGATTTACTAGGTCCCGCTCTTGAATATTTTTGGCTCTGTCGTCCTCATCATTATGCATGGAACTAACCTCGATAACATGAGATAGAAAAACACCCTTTTTATTACATGGATTGGAATACAAAATGTTTCCCATACTGGTCGGACGCAGACCAAACGGAGACTATCTGTCTATGAAAACTTGATCTTCCTCATATTCCTCCGTTTGGATAATGATAATATGATTCCAAACTTGGAGCGGCACATCAAGAAACTTAACCCAAATCTTCACTCTTCTTTTCCCTTCGTACCCCTCTTAGAGCTCCAATTCATCAAACCAATACTTTAGGAGCGCATCTCTTGACACCCAGCAACAGTCCCTCTCCTCTTTGCTTTTGAACCGAATAACCACTAGCAACCCAGACCAGGGACACACAATCACATTGGACCCATCTAAAATTAGGACATCTTGAACAAGCTCCAAATTATAAATACTTTTTATTTGTCCTACGAGACAATATTTTCTCCAATCCATCTCTACCTTTGGATATGAAATGATTTTTTTTCTGTTCTGCCCTTTCTTCATGACCGCAACAATCATGGGATTCCTCCACCACTACCACGACATCCTCCTCCGGACGCGCCTGCCTTACAATTCCCCCAGCTTGCAGTCCAAACACCTGACAGCCATCTCCTACCTTTCCTTTGCCCAATAACGCTTCTTTGAATGTTCTGGAATCCCTCAAGCCCCATGAATGCTTAGAAATGGTCTCAGGCTCTCCACCGGATGTACAACGATTCAACAACTTCCGTTTCGCAATGAAAATCCTTATACAGAACCCGTCCATTAGTCTGTTATTACCCTTGATAATAGATGTCTTTGCTTCTTCAGATTTGTTGAATCGCACGAAAGCAAAAGTGGTTTGCTTGTTTCTCCTTTTAGGGTTTTTGTATGCTATGAATACATCGAAAACTTCCCCATAAATTTAGAAAGCCTCGCGTAAAGTCGACTAGTGAATCCTCTTACTAACATTATCCATAAAAATCAAAAACCCTAAATGCTGGCGAAGACGAATACTTGTAGAAGAGAGCGACTTACCTGGACAACTTCCCCTAGAGTCTCCTATTTTTTCAGAGAGGGTGACACTTTATTTAATTTTTTTTTTCATCTACAATGTTAAGATTCGAACTCATAACATTGCTTAGAGGACTTAGCGCTTCATTCCGCTAGACCTGTTGGTCAATCTTTTATTTTTTTCTTTAACCATTTACGTTCAACTCATTGATGGACTAATCAGATAAGATTTTTTAGAAAGTTATTATGAGGGTGACACTTCTAATTTATTTTTCTTCATTCACAATATTAAAATTCGTTCTCATAATTTTGCTTAAAAAATCTAATATCATTTATTTATTTAACCCTCCCTATAAATATAATGGTGGAGTGGAGGATAACACGACATGGACCCATTAATCACCCACATTATTTTTCTAAAAATAAATAGTGTTGATATTTATATACATATTGTATATAACTCTATTAGTAGATTATTGAATTCCATTGATAGAAGGCTATAAAATATTGTATAGAATTTTTTGAAAAGATGAACGTGCTAAGCACAAAAAACTGGTTGTTTGTAGATGACATTTACATGTTTTTTTTTTAGAGTAGAAAGATTACTCAACAAATGTCATGTTGTGTTATGGAATTAAAAAATTCATAACCTGCTTCATTCATAACATTATAGTTTAAACTTTAACAGTTATTTGAGAGATTTAAATCGTCATTAATAAGTACTTAATTAGTCTTAAAATTTTGGTCTACTGATATTTTTTACCTTCAAGTTTTTCAAAATAATCATTTTCCCCCATAAAGTTTTTTATTTTTTCATCAAATTAAACCAACCTGCAAAAGTAATATTATTGTTAAGCTAACACCAACTATTTTGTCATTTTTGTAACTTTTCATATTTTAATATTTTTTCAATAAATTTTTCTAGTCTTAATAATTTAAAAAATTAAATATTTTTAACATTTTTTTATTTTGAATTTTTGGGGCGAATGGACAAATTATCTTACTTTAGCATGGTAAAAAGACAAAATAATGACATTAACTAAACAAGTCTATCATTTTTCTATCAATTGATTCAATCTGACAAAAAAGTTTAAATATTAAAAGAGATGAAAAATAAAAATTTAAAAATTAATATGACTTTTTAAAAAACTAGATGATAAAATATTACCAAATAAAAGCTTTTTTTCAATATATTATCATCTGATTCATTAATATTACACAAAATAGATGATTACTATTAAAAATATATACATGATGAATTAATCAAATATTTAAAAAACCCACAATGATGGATTGTGTATGGGGTTGGTCCCTACCTTTATCCCTCATCTTTGAGTGAGACTTTTTGAATTTTTACAACTTTCCTTCCATAAGCACGTGCTTTTATTACTATAATCTTTCCATGCTTTTCAGTTTTCACAACATTCAAGTTCAATGCATTTCTTAACCTGCGTGGGCGTCTTCCGCTTTTTATAACGTGTGTGATCATTTCTCAACTTTACTCAAAATTAAACATAATATTTTAATTATAATTCTTAAATTTTAGACCATAAAAATTAAATCTTACATCATAAACTCCAAACCTTAAATCCTAATACTAAACTTCATCCGTGAATCTTAAATCATATTTTTAATATTGTGATATAAATTAAACATAAAAAAACTGATGAATTATATTTGTCTGTATATGTACACTTTTTTTCCTACGTAAACATGGACACCAAAAAACATAAACGAAGCTGTGTGGGCTATGAGAAGGGCAATTGCCCCCAGCCCCGCAAATTAATTTTTCACGTTTATTCTTATATTATATATATATATATATTAAAATTGAGTTATTTATAAAATTGTCCCCCACTTTCAAATATTTATATTTTATCTCCAATCTTAAATCATGACTCTATTCCGTTAAAAGGTACATGATTTTTTTTCTTCTATACACACCCTAAGATACAAAAAAATTAATAAAATTCATGAAAAAAAGACATGAAAACGTGAGAAGTAAATGTCAACTCTTTCCTTTTATTTTTCATTAAGGGCGGGGTCAAAAAAAATTAGATTGGTATATTAGAATTTTGGGTATTAACTCATATTTTATTAAAAGTGAGTAAAATCAAATAACGAATGTCAATTTTCTTTAAAAAACCTCAATTGTTTTTTATATCGGTGTCAATTTTTCTTATATATATTCATATAAAATATATATTAAAAATAATTTTTCAAAATAAAATTTAGGTGTGAGCTAACTCTCCATTTTCCTAGCTAGCTATGCGTTCGTTCTTCATCTTTGTTCATAAAATCCAACATCATGACTAAAACACGAAATACTTATTGTGAATATAAAAGAGTTCAAATCTTGTATTCGGGGGCGTAACTTAAGAGAGACCTGTGGGGGCACATCTCTCAAAAAAATTAAAAATTAGAGAAATTTTAAATTAAGATAATGGTAAAATTGTATTTTAGTCCCTTAAAATATATAATTTGTACTGTTGGTCTCCCTAAATTTAAATATTTTTAAATGATCCCTTCAATAAACAACGTTGAGTTTCACCACTGCTTGTATTCTTAATTCATTTCCGTTGGCTTGCATTGCATAAAGGAAAATTCTACAACGTGCGACGAACACCGATGAACACCGCTGAACACCATTAAATTAATTGATAAAGATTTAAAATTTTAAGGACTCATCATACAATTAATAATTATTTTTAAAAATTCAATTAAATTATTTTTTATATATATTAAAAATTTATTTTTTAATAAGGGTAAACTATATATTTAGTATCTCACATATTTTTGTATTTCTATTGAACCCTCATTATTTAAATATTATTTCAATTTGACCTTATTCTTTATAAAAATAATTTAACCATTAACCCTCAACCTAAAACCCTAAACTATTAAACCTTAAACCATTAAACTCTTAAATCTATACCCTAAACCATATACCATTAAAAATAATTTCACCATCATCGATTGGTGTAGATAAATGACAAACCCTAAACTATATACTCTTAAATCTATAATTTCGCTAGAAAATCAGGCAGAGCTGTTTTTCCGATCAGTGACCATACATTCTCGATCACTGTTCTTGCTCATGTACTCATTGCGTATAGCGCAATCTGTAATTATAGAGTTAATTTCCCTAAATCATATACCATGAAGTCATGAAGTCATGTTTTGGGCTGTATTATTATTATTATTATTATTATTATTATTATTATTATTATTATTATTATTAGCTGCCATCAGCATTTGCCTTGCCTGTGGGTTGCCATAAGGCTTGTTGGCTCCTCCTCCTGCTTGCACCGAAAAACCATTGAAAACAAATAAGGTGACAAAGTTTCAAATAATGGCTGAATATCTGGTGAATGAAATGCTATCGGATTCAAATTTCAAGTGCTATGTTACAAAGAAATAAGTTTGCTTATTATTTGTACTAACCTGCATTCCCAGCTGCAATGGCCGCTGATTTCCTCTTATGATGAAGCACGGCACAAACACCAGCAATAACCCAGAGAAGTACAAAAACTGGAATTGTGGTACCAAGGATTACCGGTAACTTGCTCTTTTTCTTGCCGGAGGAGCCATCGGAACCAAACGTATCTACACCACTCGCTGTTTTACATGAATATTTAAATTATAGATTTAAGAGTATATAGTTTAGGGTTTGTCATCTATCTACACCAATCGATGATGGTGAAATTATTTTTAATAATATATGGTTTAGGGTACAGATTTAAGAGTTTAAGGGTTTAAGGTTTAATAGTTTAGGGTTTTAGGTTAAGGGTTAAATTATTTTTTATAAAGAATAGGGTCAAATTGAAATAATATTTAAATAATGAGGGTTCAATAGAAATACGAAAATAGGTGAGGTACTAAATATATAGTTTACCCTTATTAAAAAATAAAATTTTAATATATATACAAAATAATTTAATTGAAATTTTAAAATAATTATTAATTGTATGATGGGTCCTTAAAATTTTAAATCTTTATTAATTAATTTAATGGTGTTCAGCGGTGTCCATCATTAGTGGTGTTCATCGGTATTCGTCGCACGTGGTAGACTCATCCATTGCATAAATGTTGTATTTGTATTACATATATGGTTATGGATTCATATTATATTAGTTTGTTTGTCATAAATTTATTAGAAATGTCAAGAATTTTTGTTAATGGTACCTTCCATCTTTTACAAGTGAAATTGAGAGTTAATAAAATAATAAGAATAATATTATTCTTATATTATAGTATGGTTTTGGTAAAGGCACGTCCTTTTGAATCCATCGGATTTGGATCCCCAATTCCCCAGTTTACAACTTTTATGGCGGCTAATCATTCGTGTTATTGTTTCCCCTCTTCCTCTTGTTTTTGTCTTACAAATCTCCTCCTTTGTGTAGCACATTGTTTTTCTCATCTTTATTTTATTCATTTTTGTAAATATTATAATTGATTGAGCTTTAATTCGTTCGATATTTTTTTTAAAAAAAAGACTTAAATATTTTTAAGTATTATTATTTTTAATGTAGAAATTTAAAAAATTATAAATAATTTAGATATTATAAAAAATATTTTGTTTATTATCTTGTTCATACTACTTGAAAACATTAGGTAATATTTATTCGGGGACGGAGCATAAGAAGGGTTAATGGGATATTGGCCTCCAAAATTTTAATAATTCATAATAAGCCCTTTAGTATTTTTTAAAATTTTAACTTGGTTTCGAATCCCAACAAGTTCATATCCTCTCTTTGCTTTATTTTGAGATTCACTGATTTGGTGTAGTGGCTAAGGATGCTTATGTTGCCCCCATCTTGTATGAGTTTGAATCATAACATTTGCTTTGAGAATGTAATAATTCTCTATTTAATTAAAAATAATAATTTGGCCTCCTTAACTTTTTAGAAATTCATATTAACCATTAAAATTTTTGAATATTTTAAATTAAATCCTTTAAAATTTTAATTTAGCCCCTTAATTTTTTTTCTAATGATAATTTAGATACTTGTAAATTTAAATATTAAATAAATTAGATATTATTTTCAATTTTAAATTTAAATACTTAATAAACTATTATGTTTTAAAAGTACGATAATTTAACCTCTTCCTATATTTTATGGATGGAAATCCTTTACCCCTTTTCGGTGTCTCTACTTATGCTCCCACACTCAAAATTAAGTTTAGGGTTTAGAGTTTAAGATTTTAGGTTAGGGGTTATGGTTAGGGTTTAGAGAATTTAGGGTAGGGTGTATTTTTTAGGGGATATGGTGTAGGGTTTAGAATTTAGAGTTAGGGTTTGAAATTTAATTTTATTGTGTTTTTTAGTGTTGGGGCATAAGTAGGGGCACCGAAAAGGGGCAGGAGATTTTTATTCATATTTTATCCGTACTCCATCAATATACTTCTTCCGCTAGTTAATTTCTACATATTTTTTTCTCTTTTGCTTTGGGTTTAGGGTTTTTAATCAAACTTTAGCCATATTACCAATAGCATAGGGAAAGCAATGCTAGCTTTTTCCTTCTTTAAGAAAAGACAAATGAATTTAAACCCTTGTTTCAGTGAATGCATGCTTCCAATGAGCAAATCCTTAAGTGGTTGAGCAAATCCTTAAGTGGTATGACATAATAATAATAATAATAATAATAATAATAATAATAATAATAATAATAATAATAAGAAGGGGCGGAGTCCTAGAGGATTAGGGTGTCAGTTGACATCTATTTTTTTTTAATTTTTATATATTTATATATAAATATATTAAAAAATAAATAAATGACATACAATTATAAACAATTGACATTTTTTAAATACAATTAAAAAATATTACCTCTTAAAATAATTTTCTGGTTCTATCATTGACGACGAAGACAGTAATAATACCAATTGAATCATGCAACAAATTATATACCCTTAAATGCAAGGCAATGATGACCAAAATTAGACTTTGAATATTGATGGAATGGGAGCACAGCAAGCATTGAAAGTGAAAGGCGAAAACGTGTTGTCCATTGGCAATATTCAAAAGATTGGAAAGCAAATCGGTGGAGTGCTTTTGGTATTTTAAAAGTAAGCAAATCATGTGTCTTTTGTGCAGCTTGGTGGTTTGAGTGCATGTGTATGAGTGCAGTCCTGAGATTTTTTTAATAATTAGTATCTGATTTATTAATCGATTAATCTGAATTAAATTTTGTAAAAACCTAATATGAGGAAGATTCTCTATAGAACTAATGTTTTGATATAATAATTAAAAAATGTTTTGGACAAATTTGAAAAGAATTTAAAACTTGTCTTTAAATCCAAACAACTTGAAAATATGTTTGAGGCATTTAAAAAGGTTTTTGGCAAAGTTTTTAATGATTTAAATTAGCCAAACTTGACTTTTCAGCAAGCCCGTACCGATACGGTGTACCCCTATCGATACACTTTTGCCTAGGTTTTGATTCTGCCAAAACCCATATCGATACATGCTTTGCCGTATCGATACATATAGGGATCATTTCGATACGCCCCTTAAGCGTACCGATCCTTGTTTTAACGTCCCCAACGGCTATTTCCCAACGGTCTTTTAAATGACATATCGTACCGATACGCCCTCAAGCGTATCGATACGCTTAGTCTGGCAAGAGTCCAACGACTAGTTTCTGAAGAAGAGCGTACGATACGGCTCCTCGCGTATCGATACGGAAGGCTCCATAACAGCATTTATTTCGGGAAATCAAGTCTCCAACGTCTCCAATTCAACTCCAACGGCTAGTAACGGCTACAAACTCATTAAGGAGAATAAAAGGGACCTCCAAACATCTAGTAATAATTAATGCTTCAATTGTAATACAACATATGATCAAAATGTGTCTTAGTGCTTAAGTGTCAATTCTTTGTATAGACAAACACTAGTAAGTTAAAATTGTTAGATTTGCTCAAGTGTTTTAGGATTGGGCGAGAGCTTAATTGTGCAAACAAATACCTATTAGAGGGATTTGAGTTTGCTTATTTTTATCTCTTTGTAAAGAGGGTTTAATCAAAGCTTTGGGTAGAAAGCTTGATCGGTTTGTAAGGCTTTCCTTCTAAACCTAGAAAAGGGGACGAATCAATAGTGGATTGATTAGAAATCCTTAGTGGGAAGCTAAGGTAGTGGATGTAGACATTGGTTAGAAGGTTGAACCACTATAAATCATCTTGTCTTTATCATTTTTAGCTTCCACACCTCTTTCACCCAAAATTACACTTCTCCACCACTTGGCGTGCATGAACGGTTGAAGGAATCAAGCACCGAAAAACCCAACAATTGGTATCAGAGCTTGGCTCAATTGAAGATGATTAACATCCTATTGAGAAGATCCGGCAAGCTCGATCAACATTTCGTACAACCGGCTCAATGGCGCAATCCATCGACAAGCTACCCTTCTTCGACGGAACACACTATGCTCATTGGAAGACAAGGATGAAGTTCTTCATAAAGTCAAAGGACTACAAGTTTTGGGACATAGTAGAAGATGATTCGTTCGTGCCACAACAAAGCAAGGTGGATTGGAGTACCGACGATCGCAAGAAGATGGAGCTTAATTGCAAAGCCTTACACATCCTATTTTGTGCATTTGGCCCCAACATCTATGAGAAGATGTCTTCTTGTGAGAGTGCTAAGGAAGTTTGGGACAAGCTCGAAGTTACATACGAGGGGACAAACGAAGTAAAGGAGACCAAGATCGGGCTCCTCAATCTAGCGTATGAAAACTTTAAGATGGATCCAAAAGATGACATTAAGAAGATGTTTGATAGGTTCTCCATCATCACCAATGGACTTAAAGGTTATGGAGAAGCCATCCCAGAAGAGAAACTTGTCTGAAAGCTCATCTTTCCCGAGTCATGGGACTCAAAAAGGACCACCATCATCGAAGCCAAGAATCTCAAAACTTTGAAGTTTGATGAGCTCATAGGGTCTCTTCTCACTCACCAAATAATGAAGAAGAATAAAGAAGAGGAGAAGAAGAAGGAAGAGATTAGAGCTATGGGGGAGAAGAAGCTCAAAGGGTTTGGCATCAACACAAATGACATTGTTCTCAAATCTTCCACATGCCATCATGTAGATTCAAGTGAAGAGGGGGATGATGAAGAAGAGATAGTTCATCTCTTCAAGAAGTGTGCCCCTTACATGAAGAAAGCCTTGAAAGAGCCTGAACGAGAATCCATGAAAAATAAGAGGGCAAGCACTTCAAGTCATAAGAAGAAGGCATATGTGGCTACTTGGGGTGATGAAGACTCCACCGACGATGAACAAGCCAACCTTTGCCTTATGGCCATCGAAGAAGATTCAAGGGTAACTTCTAATTCATCTACTTAATGTTCATATTCTTTTGATGAATTACAAGATGCCTATGACGATTTGGTTTTAGAGTTTAAATGTAACACCCCAAAAATTACGCCCAAATTGTAAACCCTAGATTCAAAAAATCCCTAATTTAGAAACCTAATTTTGAAATCCCTAACTAAAAACCCTAACAATTGAGAATTTTTAATTCAAAACCCTAACTTTTTATGAGGGACTAAATAAGAATTTTTATTAAACTTGGAAGTCAATATAAAGTTTCTTGAAAGTTTAAGGACTGACTCCATAAATAACCCTTTATCAAATTGAATTTTAATAAGCTTTAATTTCTTCCTTCCTACTGTATTCGTATTTTTTTGTTTAATATATATATATATATATATTAATTTCAAATTAAATTCTAATTCTCTTTCTTTGTTCCCACGGTTAAATTAACTCTCCTTTTCAACTTAAATTATTATTATTATTATTATTATTCTAAACCTAATTTGTTTAGATTACCACCGTTCAACTATATATATATAGTCATAGTCATAGTTACTACGTACAGAAATAAACCTTAGCCTTAAGTTTTAGTGTTGTCGCTCTTAGTTATACCCATGCTTTATGAATTCTTCTCGGATTGACGTTGTCATCACCTTACATCGAAGCCGCAACCGCCCTTTGTCGTCGTTAGAGCTATTGTTTGCTTAAGGTGTGTTTCTTCCGGTGCTATAAATAAAGTATTTTGTGTGTTCTCTTTTCGTGCTACATACTTTGATTTTGTGATTGTGATTTTACACTTAAATGATTTTCGGCTATGTCATGATTTTACGTTATATTTGTTGTGCACATTATTTTTAAACTGTGAATAAATTGTGTTTTAAAGTAAATGAACTGTGAATCCCTGATTTATTATCGGACTGTGTTGAGACTGTGAAAACTGTGATATATTTTTACTGTGTTATCATGGGTTGGGATTGTACGGAGGAAGTTAGTAATTTATACTACTTGTGTTGGTGACTATGTAGCGAGAGGTTTTGGGGAACCTACTCTTTTTGGTGACTATGCAGTATGGGTGCATTGCATTGTGTTTTCATAAAACCGTGCTTAAACGTGCTTTGTGTCTTTTAAATATTTTTGTGAAAATTTATTGTTGTGGAACTGAGTTCGTGATTGCCTGCACTTTAGAGACACACCGAACCTAATAGCTGACTCCCCCTTAGTTCCTGTTTCAGATTCTCAGACATAGGCTTTCGGTTCTTGGAGGATCTCAGATTTTATCCAATTATTTTACTATTCAGTATGAACTTATTTTAAACTATGAGATTATTGTTATTATTTTATATTTTGGGACTATGTTTCAGCATATATTTGCAAACTTTATTTCAGAGATTTTATATAAACATTCGAATATTTATTATGATATTTATATTTTATTTATTATAAGATATTTATTAAATTTATTTTATTTTATTTTAAAGTGTAGTTTTTTTAAAATTACTTTTTTTGAGGGTAAAATTTTCAAACGTGACTTTCTAAATTCGGCTATTTCTTCTATTTCGGGTTTATGGGTTACATTAAAAATCACATTTTGAAAAACAAGAAAGTGATTTCAAAGTTGAAAATTCAAAATGATTTGATTTCTAAAACCAAACTTGAACTTGAAGCAAAACTCAATGAGTTTGAACACAAATGTTTTTATTTACAAAATTTGCTTCATAAAGTTCAAGAAGATAAAATTTTGATTTCCAAAGAGCTTGAAAAGAAAAATAATGTTGGAAAATCAAATTTTTATGTAAGACAATCTAGTGCCCCTAGATTTGTAAATGGTAAATGTTTTAGAAGTATTTGGGTCACAAAAGGATTAAGTACTTCAACTAAAAAGGATGAAATTGAAAAATGGATTCCTAAGGGGACTAAGTTTTGTGCTACTAACGTCTATGGATCCAAAGTAATTTGGATATAAAAAATTACTTGATTGTCTTATGATAGATGTGATGGAGATTGATCAACAAGTCAAACATTGAGGGGGAGCTCCATGCACACAAAGAAAGACACTTGAAGAAGGAAGGCTCACATCCTTCCTTGGGTTCAAGTGTGGTAAAAGCTAGTTGTTCTTGCTTTTATTTGATTTATTTATTTTTTCAACTAGATTATGACATATGTTGGACTAACATTTTGATGATGCTTTGAGTAAGGGGGAGCCATTTTAAAACCAAAATTCTTAATTTTGTTAATATTTTTTTACCTCTATTATTATTTTGAGCTTACAAGTATTTTAAATTCTTTTTGATATAACAAAAAGGGGAGAAATGGTTTGAAAATTTGAATTTTCAAATGAATAAGGGGGAGCTTTAATTGATTTCAAATCTTAATTCTCTTATTCCAAATTTATTTCACAAAGGGGGAGAAATCCCAAACAATTTTTTAAGTTAGTTTTATCATATCAAAAATAGTGAGATTGTAGAACTAATGTTTTGATATAATAATTGAAAAATGTTTTGGACAAATTTGAAAAGAATTTAAAACTTGTCTTTAAGTCCAAACAACTTGAAAATATGTTTGAGGCATTTAAAAAGGTTTTTGACAAAGTTTTTAATGATTTAAATTAGCCAAACTTGACTTTTCAACAAGCCGTACCGATACAGTGTACCCCGTATCGATACACTTTTGCCCAGGTTTTGATTCTGCCAAAACTCGTTTCGATACAAGCTTTGTCGTATCGATACAAATAGGGATCATTTCGATACGCCCCTTAAGCGTACCAATCGCTGTTTTAACGTCCCCAATGGCTATTGTAACACCCGTGTTTTGGGCCTAGGAGTTAGCCGGGTTTTAGTTCGAGTCAAATAAAACTTAATTAAAACAATTCAATTTCAAATAATGGTCTAATTGAGTTTTAATATGAAGGGAGGGACCTATGTTGCTATTTACCCAAGTTTTAAATAAAGCAAGACCACTTTAACAAAAAAAGTTGTCTTCCTCCCTCATTCTTCCCCCTTTTCACGTTTGAAAGCCCCCACCATTTCTAAAACCTTTCAAGCTTTGAGTTACTATTCCATCTATTTTAGCACCCGATTTCAACACCATTTTAAGAGGTAATTATATTTTCTTAACCTCCTCTCCATCCTCTACTTGTATATTGTCTTAAATTTCAAAAATATGGGGTTTTGAGAAATTAGGGTTCATATGGAAATTTGGGGTTTTAATGGGGTTTTTCAATTTGTTTTGATAAATTGTATTGGGGGTTTGTTTAAGCACTATGAAATACACAACATATGTTAATTTGGTTAATTTTGGATGAAAATTCGTAGTATGGTCTTAAGGCTAGTTTTAAGGTTGTAAAACTTGAGTTTTTGGTGGGTTTTGTGTTGAAATTGAAGGGCTGTTGGTCTACCTATGATATGAGGGTGTTTTGGGATGATTTGGAAGTCATTTGGATGTTTGGAAATTGGTTTTTCAGCAAGTCTTTAGGGGAGCACGAAAATTGGAATTTTAGGAGATTATGTGATTTGAGAAATTGAGGAATTTGGGTTGTGTTAGCAAAGTGAGTGAATGGTTGAGTTTAGCATTGATTTTGGAAGTAATGTATGTGTTTTGTTTGACTAGAAGCAAGAGGAAACGTTGAGGAAGCTTTGGGACCGAATCCGGGTTCGTAGGAAGATTGGTTCGAATTGCTAAGGAAGGGCGGTGAGTGGTTCAACTTGTTTTTAAGTTTGGCTCGAGCATGTTTAATGTGTGTGTGTAAAGTGTGCTTGGTAGGCCACTTCCATTTAATTCAAGTTGATAGTTTAGCTTTTGAAATCCTTAAATGCTATGTGCTTAATGACTATGCTCTTGTACTTGCAATTATATGGTGCATGTGTTTTTATATCATGTTGTGGATATATGTGGTGAGCATGAGTGTGGGTGATGACAAGTGATTAATGTTGATAATTGGCACTAAATAATTACCGGTTGTAAATGATCGATCATTAGAATAGTGTGCACACAAATTGAGTCAAAACGTACGTGGCCTTGATGGCGTTAAGTCATCAAGGAGGAGTACGGTGATGTAACATTCCACCGGAAGCTTTTTTTATATATTTCTACGGGATGATGAGTGGAATCCCATCCGTAGGGCATGTGGCGATGAGTGGAATCCCGTCCATGCAAGGCCGGTGATGAGTGTAATCCCACCGAGGTAAAGTGTTGTTGAGGTTTAAATCCGCACAATCGGGGTAATTAAAGTGGCCAATTAAACTGTTTATGTAATGTGATATATGATGGTGATGTGTGGTTTTGATATATGGTATGATGCTTGATCATTGATATTGATGTGTAATCTTGCTAGGATTGAGAGACCATATATGCCACTTGAAAGACTAGCTAGGTCTACTCGACTTTATGCAAATGCTTGATATGTGTGAGATTAGGATTACATGCTTGAACCCTGCATTGTTGATGTTTTTCGTTTTAGAGCACCCTCACTAAGCTTATAGCTTACGCTCTCTATGTTCAACAATGCAGATCATTAGCGTGGTGTTAGCTCGAGGCAAGGCAAGAAGGGCTTCCAAGTTTGTAGCTCAAGTATGGTTATCGATTTTGTATTAGCTAGCAATGTGGCAAAGGTCTTTGTATGAGCGTGTGTGACTCATTTGATTGATGTTGATTTGGATTGATGTTTTGGATTGTAAGTATGTTATACTATGATGAATGTCTTGATGTGTGATGGTATGCTTGAGAATGTTTAGGTTGCCTTGTGTATGAGTGCAAACCTTTCAAGATGTCTTGTTCCTTTTAAGGTCTTTTGTGTTCTTGTGTATGCCAATATTGCATAAATTGCTCTTTAACTAGAATGCTATGTATGAATGTTTTAGTCCTTGTTTGAATGACTCCCTTGGCTTAAATATGTGTGCTTACGTTTTTGTATATGCTTAGGTGAGTCGAGAATTGCATCTAGAGTCGTGTTTGAGGTCGTTTAGCTAAAATTTGTGGACTTACAGTGCAGGGCGTATCGATACGCCTAAGGGCTGTATCGATACGGCCTTGCTCAGAGAACACAATTTTGGTTGGGCGTATCGATACGTGGGGTGTATCGATACGGTCCCAACTCTCTGGAATCCTGGGGAGTCGTGGAGTGTATGGCGTATCGATACGGTGTCCAAGCGTATCGATACGGTTCAACCTAGTTGACCAGGTGGTGTTGACCGAGAAGGGCGTATCGATACGCCCAAGGGCTGTATCGATACGGTCTTCTTATGTTGACCATAGGGTGTTGACCTTGGTCAAGGCGTATCGATACCCTCTTAAGGCGTATCGATACGACCTGCTTAAAAAGGTTAAATGGGTTGTTTTAAGGTGCTGTATTGGTTGGTCGTTGCTATGGTGTTTGTGTTTCCGCTGACGTGTTTCACATAGGACTTAATAAGGCATTTAGACAAGATTAATTAATGAAAAAAATAGGGTTGCTAACCGAGGGAGAGTTCCTTAGGGAGTTTTCACTCGGTTTTCCCCGTGTAGCTCACTCGGACCGGTCATCCGGCCAGACCGGGACGAGGGGGTTACAGCTATTTCCCAAAGGTCTTTTAAATGACATACCGTACCGATACGCCCTCAAGCGTATCGATACACTTAGGCTGGCAAGAGTCTAACGGCTAGTTTCTGAAGAAGAGCGTACCGATACGGGTCCTCGCGTATCGATACGGAAGGCTCCAGAACAACATTTATTTTGGGAAATCAAGTCTCCAACGGCTCCAATTCAACCCCAACGGCTAGTAACGGCTACAAACTCATTAAGGAGTATAAAAGGGACCTCCAAGCATCTAGTAATAATTAATGCTTCAATTGTAATACAACATATGATCAAAATGTGTCTTAGTGCTTAAGTGTCAATTTTTTGTATAGACAAACACTAGTGAGCCAAAATTGTTAGATTTGCTCAAGTGTTTTAGGATTGGGTGAGAGCTTAATTGTGAAAACAAATACCTATTGAGGGATTTGAGTTTGCTTATTTTTATCTCTTTTTAAAGAGGGTTTGATCAAAGCTTTGGGTAGAAAGCTTGATCGGTTTGTAAGGGTTTCCTCCTAATCCTAGAAAAGGTGACGAATCAATAGTGGATTGATTGGAAATTCTTAGTGGGAAGCTAAGGCAGTGGATGTAGACCTTGGTTAGAAGGTTGAACCACTATAAATCATCTTGTCTTTATCATTTTTAGCTTCCACACCTCTTTCACCTAAAATTCCACTTCTCCACCACTTGGCGAGCAAGAACGGTTGAAGGAATCGAGCACCGAAAAACTCAACATTCTCTCAACCTAGTTTGCTCTATACATAGTGCTTGAATTCGAACCACTTGTTTAAGAGACCTAACGTCTTATCCTATTAAATCAATTAATTATTCAACCCAATTTTTTTATATATACAACACCTGAATTCAAACCATTTGTTTAAAAAATTTGACATTTTATCTTACTAAATTAACTAATTGTTGATACGGAGTTATCTCTATTTTTGTTAAGGTTGAGAGATCAAAGATTTTATAACGGGATGATTCATTTTGCAGGCCCATTAATTCAAGTGCGTGTTATATTGTTGGGCCATATGTATGCTTTGTTGGAGATGAAGTAGTACGTCTTGCTTAAGTGTTTCAACTTCCAAGGCAGAAGATAAGCCTTTTTATAATATTTTATATTTAATTTATTAGTTGATTAATTTAAATTAAATATAATAGATATTTATTATAAAATTTATTTTTTAATTTAACTTATTTTATTCACAATCTCAAATTCAAACTTATAATTTTGTTTAAAAATTATGGTTAATTACACCACATGCCACTCAACTATGATCACTCACTCGAAAATGTCATTGAACTTTAAATGAAGTGTAAATCTAACTATGAACTTTAGTTTTTTACTCCAAAATATCATTCCATCGTTAACTCTTAGCGTCCTCGTTAAGTTAAAACAACGTCATTTTAGTGCGGCTGTTTTGAAACTTAATTTAGCCCAAAACGACGTCGTTTTTCTGGAGGAAAAATATTAAAACCACGTGTTTGGAGGGATTTAAACTCAAGACCTTCAAATACAAGGGCTAAGCCTTAACCACTAAACCACCATGACATTATATAATATTTTACCACAAATATTATATATCTTAAACCACTTTAGATTAATTCAAATTATTTTATAAAATAAATATTATTATCAATAATATTATTATATATAAATATAAAATATATTATTTGTATATATATCAATATATATAAATAAAAGTGTATTATTTTATATTTTTATATATTATTTAAAAAACCCAATATTTATAAAAATAATATATTTATATTATAAATAATATATAAAACTCTAAATTACAAAGTCCAAACTTTAAATTCTGAGACTTAGGGTTTGGTTTTTTTTTATATATTTATATATATGTAAATAATATATTTTATATTATTTATATATTAATATTATTTATATATTAATATTATTTATAGTATTATTTTTTTCCTAAATAATTTTGTTGAGCTAAATGTATAAATTTATATAATTTAAATAAAATATATTATTTTTTATATATTATTTATAATATGAAATATTATTTTAAAAACCTAAAATATTCATAAAAATATTATATAAAAAGCCTATAAACTCTAAATCCTAAACTCTAAGGTTTAGGATTTAGATTTGAAGGTTGGGGTTGAGTTGGAGTTTGTGGGTTAATAGTGTAAGGTTTAGGGTTTTTATATATTATTAATGTTAAAAATATATTATTTTTATGAATATTTTAGGGTTTTTTAAAATAATATATTTATATTATCACTAATATATATGTAAATATAAAAATAATATATTTATATGTATTTATTTATTTATATATATAATATTTTATAATTTATATATTAATGTTATTTATAATATTATTTATTTCATAAAATAATTTGAATTAATCTCATGTGGTTTGAGATATATAATATTTGTGGTCAAATATTATATAATGTCATGTTGCTTCAGTAGTTTGAGTAAGTAGCCATAGTTGAGTGGTAAATGGTGTAATTAACCTAAAAACTATAACTCTTCATTTTACTAGACCAATTAATTGTTGGTGAATTATAAACGATAATTGATGTTTCTTTTTAACGATTTTAATCCTAACAGATTTCAGATATTTACAAAAACTTCAATGCAGTTTGTTATTAGTGTAATTTTGTATTTGTCTTGTTTTTTTTTACATGTCTTGTTTTCTTTTAGGTGTTTAGTTGGTGTTTTCATAATATACTTTCATTTTGTAGTTCAATTTGTAATATTGTTTTAGGTTTATTGATATCTAAGGCTCTCATAATTTTTTTATTAATAAAAGGATGCTATAGTAGGCCTCGTTAAAAACTTCCCTAACCTAAATGGAGGAAAAGAGTACCCACCATAGTATTACAGAAAAGCAGGAACGACCCGACATAGAACAATCAAATTAAACAACATGACTAGGTAAATCCTCATGTAGTAAAGCAAACAAGGCATCCGGTGGGGCACAAAAATAATTCGCTTCATACCCATTCCAAGGACCCAATTTAGTCAGGACATCGGCAGCGCGGTTAGCATCCCGAGATATATGACGAATCTCGTACATACTAACCCTCGCTAGTAAGCGACGAACAGAACCTAACAGAGACAACTGACCAACGCCTCCACTCTCCTTTTGCAACAAGCGAACCACCTCAAGACAATCAGATTCAATTATCACCGACACAACATTACGTTTTAACACGTATACCAATCCCTCATGTATCACCCAAAGTTCCGCTTCAAGATAAGGCTCTCACATTTTTTAAAAATGTAATATCTGATTTTATTTTGCATTCAGTGTGACTTTCAATTTGAAAAAAAAGAAATAATGTGACCTTTTGATTGTCGAAAATCATCATTGATCATCATAATAGTAATTTGGCATTTTACGGTGTTGACATCACGGTCACGAAACTAACGTGGCGTTCCATTGTGAATGATCTCATGGTATGGGCTTAATTGGATTTTTAGAAAGTTCAATTGTTTTTTAGAAAGTTCGATGACTTATTTAATCATTAAAAAACATTTAAAATTTAAAATACTAAAAACATTAAAAATAACTAAAATTAAAAAAATACTATTAAAATTTTCAAAAAATATATATTTTATTAAAAGGAAATATGTAAAATTGAACTATATTTAATTACAAAGTATTTATATGTATTTGTATTATATATTATTTAAAAATAAAAATAAGTATTTTTCATAACATTTTAAAAAATAAATTGACATATTTTATTTAAAAATATATGTGTAATATATGTTTGTATTAGCATATAATGCATGTTTTAATTTAATTTAGAATAATTAAAATAATTTTCTATTTAACTAGATTTTCATGATTTTTATTAAAAATTAATGAATAAAAATGATTGAATATAATTAAAATTAATAAAATAATAGATAATTATAAATCATAAATAAACATCAAAGAATAAAACGAATATTTTTGAAATTGTAAGGATAAATGTATTTTATATCAAATCTCATGAAAAATGTCTTTTACCCAAATTATATATAAACATACTATATTTTCACCATTTTCTTATTGGATATTTTAATAAGTTAATAAAAGTTACAAAATTTGAATTGAACATTACTAAATTAGTTAACTTTAGAATTTGAATTCCAACTTCAATTCATCTTTAATAAATATGAATAAAAAAACAAAAATTATAACTTTATATTCCTATTTCAAGCACGCTGCCCCGACTTGACTATCGAACATTTGAATCCAATAGTCAAATGTAAGGAATCAAAAGTAGTATAGGATAAAATAATAATTGATCCTTTAATTTTATAGTTTTATATTTTTTTTTATCACTTTTGATTTGTGTGGTCCTTATAAAGATATAGCACTTTTGCATGTTTCCGCTGTGATATGTTTTGAATGTCGCTATGTCACATCAATGATCGAGGAGTATATATATAATTTGATGTGCATCATTATATTTGGTTGGTGACATGTCTTGCGCCAAGATTTTGATTTTAAAGTTGTTGGAACTTGTTGCATAACAGTGTGTAAGATTGTTAGAGCCTTTTAGTTTAACAAATTTATTTCGTCTCTTTTGTGGTCTGAAGCTATTTGTGTGATTTGAGCTCCTACACATTGAGCATTTCGTGTTTTTAACCATGGTACCGATTTTTATGAACATTGTTGAAGAATTAAGGAAAGAGTTGTTAATTTTCTTTTTAAATTTTCATGGTTGTAATCTTTTTAGTTTTATAAGTTTTCTTAGAAAAATTCTACAGTGCTCAACGAGCATCGATGAACACTACTAACGACGAGCACGGATGATCACTATTAATTTAATTTATAGAGATTTAAAATCTAAAGAACTCAATGTATAATTATAAATTATTTAAAAATCAAAATGTAAATTAATTTAAATATATTATTTTATTTTTAATTTTCTTTTAAAATAGATCAAAATACCTACCTACCCCTAAATTACAAAACATTAACTTTTGTTCATTTAAAATTTAAGTCACCGCCGCCGTCATCGCTACTGCCGTCGTTGCTGCTTCCTGTCATCACCGTCGTTGTCTCCTGCATGGCCGTCGTTCCCCACCGCTCCAACCCTAGCTACATATTTTGTCGCCGCACTCCCCACCGCTCCACCCCTAGCTCCATATATTTGCCCTCCATGACGCAATATGTAACCCCCTCGTCCCGGCCTGGTCGGATGACCGGTCCGAATGGGCCACGCGGGGAAAACCGAGTGAAAACCCCTAAGGATTCCCCCTCGGTTAACGACCCTAAAATTTCTTTTTACTTTAATCTTGTCTAGATGCACATTTAATTCCTAAGTGGAGCATAACAGCGGAAGATACAATCAACGGAACATTCACCGACCAAACAAAGCATAAACAGTCCATTTTTCTTCATTACAGCAGGTCGTTTCGAAACGCCTTGACTTGGTCAACGGCCCTGGGTCAACCATAAGGTGACCGTTCCGAAACAGGGGTGACCCGTATCGGAACGACCTTGACGGTCAATATCTCGTGGTCAACGAGATTTGACCGTTTCGAAACACCAAAGGCCCGTTTCGGAACGGCTACATCTCGCCAAATTCTCAAAATTCCAGTAGCAAAATCGTTCCGAAACGCCCTCATCCGTTTCGAAACGGCAGACCATTTACAAAGGGACCGTTCCGGAACAGGGGGACCCGTTCCGAAACGCCCCCTGTCTGCAGACTCGTCTGGGCTGTTTTGTGGCACAAGGGTGCCCCAAAACACCACCAAAACACCATACAACAGCAAAACAACATACATAGGGGATAACAACAATACTAGCATGCTTCAACATGATTTAAACATGTCCAACACCAAAGCAACAATCCACAACATGCATACATTCAAACAACATTCAAACATATGTAAAACTCTTAAGGCATAGGCTAATATCCAAAGTAAGCAATTATGCATGACTTACAATTCATCATGGCAACACAAACCATGCAAAAGAAAGGTATAAGGGAGTCCATACATGCTCTCAAACAACCAACAACTACTCATCAAAGCCATACATGTCCCATTGCTCAAACTATTACATGTCTAACATTTAAAAACCATACTTGATGAACTCAAGCCAAAAACCACACTTGGAGCCTTCCACTTGCGCGAGCAACCCACGAGCTAAGGATCTGCAATGTTGAACAAAGAGAGCGTAAGCAATGATGCTTAGTGAGGGTATGCTCTAAAAACAAACCTCAACATTGCAGGGTCCGAGCACGATCTAACCAAGGCCATTTACACAAACCATGAGTCCACAAGGCATAGATGCATGAGCAATATATCACATGTATGCCATAATTATGAGCTCAATACCACCATACAAGTAATCACATATAAACATCCAAACAGTTCATATATCTCAACACATTGATACACATATCAACAACATTGGCACCTAGTTAAGACTCAAATACGCGGATAACCGTTGGAACTCACATCCAACAACATAACCATTACCTGACGGTGGGATTACACTCATCACCGGTCTCGCGGAGGGGATTCCACTCATCCTCACGCCCCGTCGATGGGATTCCACTCATCCTCACGCCCCGTCGATGGGATTCCACTCATCACCGACTATATTTAAATACCATTTCCGGGCGTACCCGTACTCCTCCTTGGTGACTCAACGCCACCAAGGTCACGCGCGACTTTTGACTCATGTGTACACACTAACCTCCTAATGATCGATCATTTGTATTTAAGTTTACTAGTGCCAATATTCATTCATTTCATCTTACTCATTTCAATCAATTCCGTGCTTAGCACGTACTCACCAACAACCATCATCATGCATGTCTCAAGCATCATAATTCATGTCTCATCTCACATGTACAACACAATATACATAGCCATTCATACCACAATTCATACGAGACATACACAACCATATAATGAGTTCAACCAAAGGCTCTAGATCAAGCTTAGGATTAGGCTACCACTCTAATCCTAACTCTAGGTGGGTCTACCAAGCCCAACCTAGTCCACATACTCGAACCAACCAATTTAAAACCGTTAAAAACAATTAACCACTCACCTAAACTCCCGAGCTCAAGACCACGCAAGCAATTGTCTTCAATTTCCCGGATTCACTTCCGAAGCTTCACCGATGCCCAAACTTGACTCTAATCAATCCCAAACACAAACAAAACATTCATAATCAATATCTCATCAACGGAAACAACCCGGATCAACACTTCAAGCACTCAATACCCAAAACAAGTCCCAAAAACAGAATTTCCGAGCTGCCCTTAAAGCTCACCAATACCTTCCAATTCAAGCATCCAAATAACCATCAAACACACCCAAAACAGCCCTCATATATAACACTAACATCAGCCCTCTAAAACCAACATTGAAACACCCGAGAAACCATTTTAAAACCCTCCCAAAACCCCCTTGGTACCCAACTCCGAAAATTGATTAAAATTACTTGGAATTCACATATATCATACCATTTGACCTCTACATAACTTATCTAAACATATTAAATCAACACATTTACTTTAACAACATAAAGCTTTCATTTTTAATCCCAACTCCCAAAAATTCCATTTTCTAAAACTCCCACGAAAATGAAAATAGAGAGTACTTTTAAAGAGGGGAGGATGAGGGGAAGTCAAAAACATTCTTACCTTTCGATTTGGAGCTGAAATGAAGAAGAGAGGTGATGGAATAGTAGATTGGGGAGGGGGGAGCTTTACTCACGTTGGGAAGTCTGGAAGAGGAAGACAATGAATAGCAAATGGGTTGGGGTTTTTGTTTTGTTTTAAATTTAAAAGTCCAATGACCCATTTGCCCTTAATGAAATGGAGCATTTACAAGGGAGGTAAATTCATGGTTGAATGTGGTTTAAATCTTAAAATGTGTTTAACCCGAATTGATTAATTTTGAAAACAACTCGAAATATTATTTAGAGTATAAAACCGAGCCCAAAACAATATTTAAATATTATTTTCACCTAACCCCTAAACCCGGGTGTTACAACTCTCCCCCACTTAAGGAAATTTCGTCCCCGAAATTACCTGGTGGAAACAAATACGGAAACTGTTCAACCATATCTGCTTTTCTCTCCCACGTGGCCTCTTCCACACCTCTATGTCTCCACAACACCTTGACCAACTCTATGGTCTTGCCACGCAACACCTTGCTATCATAAGCAAGTATCTCAACGGGCTCTTCATTATAGGACAAATCCGGATTTAACTCTATCTCCTCAACGGGCATCACATGAGAAGGGTCCGATCTATATCTCCTAAGCATAGACACATGAAAGACATCATGGATCTTTTCTAACTCAGAAGGTAACCTCAAACGATAAGCTACAGGCCCTATCCGCTCAACAATCTCATACGGACCAATGAACCTCGGACTCAACTTGCCCTTCCGGCCAAACCTCATTACCTTCTTCCACGGAGATACTTTCAGAAATACTTTCTCACCCACTGAGTACTCAACCTCTTTCCTCTTCAAATCTGCATAAGACTTCTGACGATCGGAAGCTGCTTTCAAACGGTCACATATCAACTTCACTTTATCGGTAGTTCCCTTAAGCAAGTCTGGTATAGGTAACAATCTCTGACCTGTCTCAGCCCAACAAATCGGAGTCCTACACCGTCTACCATACAAAGCTTCATAAGGTGCCATCTGAATACTAGACTGATAATTGTTGTTGTAGGCAAACTCAACCAACGGTAAGTGCTTCTCCCAAGAACCTTGAAAGTCAATCACACAACAACGAAGCATATCTTCTAGAATCTGTATCACTCGCTCTGACTGCCCATCGGACTGAGGGTGATACGATGTGCTGAAATGCAAACGGCTACCTAAAGCACTATGCAAGCAACCCCAAAACCTCGAAGTAAACTTAGGATCCCTATCTGAAACAATAGACTTCGGAACTCCATGAAGTCTCACAATCTCGCGGATATACAAGTTTGCCAACTTGTCTAAGGAATCCGTAGTGTTCACTGCTAAGAAGTGAGCACACTTAGTGAACCTATCAACAATCACCCAAACTGAATTCTTCTTCGAAGGAGACAAAGGCAACCCCGATACAAAATCCATGGTGATTCTCTCCCATTTCCATTCCGGAATCTTCAAAGGCTGTAGCAGACCTGAAGGAACCTGATGTTCTGTCTTCACTCTCTGACAAACCATACAACGGCTCACATACTCGGCTACATCTCTTTTCAAACCAACCCAGAAATAATCATTCTTCAAATCTCGGTACATCTTGGTACTACCCGGATGCATAGAAAAGGGACTCGAATATGCTTCACTCAGAATCTGACGTCTCAACTCAACATCTTCTGGTACAACAATTCTATCTCTAAAGCACAACAGACCCTCACCACTGAAACTGTACTCAGTCGGTCTTCCTTCGGCTATGTCTTGAACATGAGGGACTAAGCTCGCATCTTGCAACTGTTTCTCTCTAATCAACTGAATCAGGGAAGGCTTCACTTGCAACTCGGTGATCAAACCACCATCATCGGACACACTCAATCTAGCAAACATAGCTCTCAACTCAACGGCCACTTTTCTACTCAAAGCATCGGCTACTACATTTGCTTTACCCGGATGGTACTCAATGGTCAAATCATAGTCTTTTAACAACTCTAGCCATCTTCTCTGTCTCAAATTCAACTCTTTCTGTGACATCAAGTATTTCAAGCTCTTGTGATCGGTGTAAACTATACACTTCTCACCATACAAATAGTGACGCCAAATCTTCAATGCAAAAACAACTGCGGCTAGTTCTATATCATGAGTAGGATAGTTCTTCTAATGAATCTTCAACTGCCTAGAAGCATAAGCAACAACTCTCCTATCTTGCATCAACACACATCCTAAGCCTACGTAGGAAGCATCACTGTAGATCACAAACTCCTTACCTGAAGCAGGTTGCACTAACACTGGAGCATTCGTCAAAGCTTCTTTCAATTTCTCAAAAGCCTTCTGTCTTGCATCTGACCATTCAAACTTGACTCCTTTTTGCAACAACTTAGTCAAGGGAGCAGCTACTCTAGAGAAGCCATCAACAAACCTCCTATAGTAACCGGCTAATCCTAGGAAACTCCTAATCTCGGTCACGGACTTAGGTTGTTTCCACTCAACAATAGCCTCAATCTTCGACGGATCAACACGGATACCTTCGGCTGAAACAACATGGCCAAGAAATACAACCTCTCGAATCCAGAACTCACATTTACTAAGCTTCGCATACAACTGATTGCTCAACAATCTTTGTAAAACAAATCTCAAGTGCTCATCATGCTCTTCTTCTGTCTTCGAGTACACAAGTATATCATCAATGAAGACAACCACAAACCGGTCTATATAGTCTCTGAAAATTCTATTCATCATGTCCATGAATGCTGCCGGTGCATTCGTGAGCCCAAATGGCATCACAAGAAACTCATAGTGACCATATCTAGTCCTAAAAGCTGTCTTCGGAACATCACACTCTTTCACTTTCAACTGGTAGTACCCGGATCTCAAATCTATCTTCGAGAATACTGAAGCACCTCTCAACTGATCAAACAAATCATCTATACGAGGCAACGGATACTTGTTCTTCACAGTCATCTGATTTAACTGTCTATAGTCAATGCACATGCGCATACTACCATCTTTCTTTTTCACAAACAACACGGGAGCACCCCACGGAGAACTACTAGGCCTAATGAAACCACGGTCTAATAATTCTTGCAACTGACTCTTCAATTCTTTCAACTCTTTCGGAGCCATACGATACGGAGCTATCGAAACTGGGTTAGACCCTGAAACTGTCTCAATCACAAACTCAACATCTCTGTCAGGAGGCAAACCCGGCAACTCTTCAGGAAACACATCTGGAAAGTCACACACTGTTCTGATATCCCTCGGTCTAGCTTCACTCATGTCCGGATTCATAACATAAGCCAAATAGGCCCCACATCCAGAGTCCATCAACCTATGAGCCTCTAAAGCTGACACCACATTAGACAAGAACTTAATGTTCTCGCCTACTACCACTACCTCGTAGTCATCAGAAAGCTTCAAAGAAATCCTCTTGGTCTCAAAATCCACACTAGCCCGATGCTCAACCAACCAATCCATACCCAATATAATATCAAAACCGTAGAAAGGAAGTTCCATCATATCAACTGAAAACACATGACCCTGAATCTTCAGTGGACACCTCCTATACATACGTCTAACCACAACTGTCTCACCAAAAGAGCTAGTAACATGCATACCTACATCTAAGATCTCTACAGGAATATCTAACTTCTGTGCATGCTCACTCAGAATGTAGGAATGCGTAGAACCCGAATCAACCAAAGAAAGCAAAGACATAGACTGTAACTCGAAATTACCTGCTATCACATCGGTGTCGTTCCCGGCCTCTCTCTGAGCATAAACTCTCGCTGGTCCTCCCGCCTCTGGCTGTACAGCCACAACATGAGCAAGGTTCCTCTGAGCATCACCCCTAGGTGCATCAGCCCTAGGCTGGAAGTAGCCACGACCGCGCCCACGGCCTCTCTGAAAATCGTTACCTCTCGCAGGTGCCTGAGCAATGTTCGGTGCCTGAGCTGCCTGACGTGGACAGTCCCTCCTAAAGTGGTCCCTCGAACCACAGTTCCAACAAGCATGGAAGTTACCCCAACACTCACCCATGTGCTGCCTCCCACACTGTGCACACTCGGGCAAACGCCCTCCTCCTCTATGGCCCTGATGGCCTCTACCATGGTGGCCACCGTCACGTCTCTGATCAAACTGGTGTCCGCCACCTCTGTGCCTCTTAGCATCTCTACCATCAAAGTGGTTGTGCCTCTTACCAGAACTGGAACCCCCAGATCGTTTGGCCGCACCCAAACTATGCTCCAAATCCTTGGCCCTCGCGACCAATACATCAAAGTCTGAGTAGTCAGAAGCTAGCGTGTACCTCTTAACCTCTTCATTCAAGCCATAGCGGAATCGGTTACAGCGTTCCACCTCGGTAGGAACCAACTCTGGGGCATACTGACTCAGACGGACGAAACGAATCTCATAATCAGTCACAGATGCATCCCCCTGAGTGAGAGCCATGAACTCTCTCTTTTTCTCATCTAGGTACCTCGGTCCCAAGTACCTCTTCCGGAAAGCAAACTCAAAGAATTCCCAATCTATCTCGGCCTCTGGAACCCCGGCAGTAATGGTGACCCACCAGGTGTAGGCATCACCCTGAAGCAATGAGATCACACAACCCAATCTACGTGCGCCCGCACAACCCATCTGAGCTAAGATACGAACCGTCTTCTCCAACCACAACTCCGACCTCTCCGGAGTAGATCCTCTGAACTCCTCGGCTCCCAAGCTACGGAGCCTCTCTAACGGTAGACTAGCATCATCATACCTAGGCTGAGCTGCAGCCTGAGCTCCCACAACTGCGGCCTGAAATGCTCCCGCTATCGCTTGCACTAGCGGAGTCATATCAACTCCAGCTGGACCTTGGCCACCTTGAGGTCCATCTCCTCCGGCTCCATTTTCACCCCCAGCTCCAGGTGGTGGAGGTGGTGGTGGCGGAGGTGGTGGAGGAGCGCCAACTCCCGCGGCCCCCGGTCCCTCTATGTGAGCTCCCGCACCAACTACCGGCTCAACATGAGCCACAACTCGCGGTTCCTGACGAACCAACCTCGGTCTACCTCTCGGTCTAGACATTGCTCTCACAGATATTAACTACAACCACAACATACAAACATACAAGTTGGGTTAGCAAGGCGAGGCTTCCAAGTGTCCAAGTATGTTTCCTCACTTAAAAATCATTTTCAAATGTAATAGTAGCAATGGGACCCACACACACATGCTTTAAAATAAAACAACCAGCATACTCATCACATAAGCAACCATTCTTGCAGAATAAGCAAACACCGTGCAATTCAACTTAAAAACTTAAACTTACCTCACTTACCTGCCCAAGGTCTCGGTAACCTTAGGCTCTGATACCAACAAGTGTAACCCCCTCGTCCCGGCCTGGTCGGATGACCGGTCTGAATGGGCCACGAGGGGAAAACCGAGTGAAAACCCCTAAGGATTCCCCCTCGGTTAACGACCATAAAATTTCTTTTTACTTTAATCTTGTCTAGATGCACATTTAATTCCTAAGTGGAGCATAACAGCGGAAGATACAATCAACGGAACATTCACCGACCAAACAAAGCATAAACAGTCTATTTTTCTTCATTACAGCAGGCCGTTTCGAAACGCCCCTAGGGTGTTCCGAAACGCCTTGACTTGGTCAACGGCCCTGGGTCAACCATAAGGTGACCGTTCCGAAACAGGGGTGACCCGTATCGGAACGACCTTGACGGTCAATATCTCGTGGTCAACGAGATTTGACCGTTTCGAAACACCAAAGGCCCGTTTCGGAACGGCTACATCTCGCCAAATTCTCAAAATTCCAGTAGTAAAATCGTTCCGAAACGCCCTCATCCGTTTCGAAACGGCAGGCCATTTACAAAGGGACCGTTCCGGAACAGGGGGACCCGTTCTGAAACGCCCCCTGTCTGCAGACTCGTCTGGGCTGTTTTGAGGCACAAGGGTGCCCCAAAACACCACCAAAACACCATACAACAGCAAAACAACATACATAGGGGATAACAACAATACTAGTATGCTTCAACATGATTTAAACATGTCCAACACCAAAGCAACAATCCACAACATGCATACATTCAAACAACATTCAAACATATGTAAAACTCTTAAGGCATAGGCTAATATCCAAAGTAAGCAATTAGGCATGACTTACAATTCATCATGGCAACACAAACCATGCAAAAGAAAGGTATAAGGGAGTCCATACATGCTCTCAAACAACCAACAACTACTCATCAAAGCCATACATGTCCCATTGCTCAAACTATTACATGTCTAACATTTAAAAACCATACTTGATGAACTCAAGCCAAAAACCACACTTGGAGCCTTCCACTTGCGCGAGCAACCCACGAGCTAAGGATCTGCAATGTTGAACAAAGAGAGCGTAAGCAATGATGCTTAGTGAGGGTATGCTCTAAAAACAAACCTCAACATTGCAGGGTCCGAGCACAATCTAACCAAGGCCATTTACACAAACCATGAGTCCACAAGGCATAGATGCATGAGCAATATATCACATGTATGCCATAATTATGAGCTCAATACCACCATACAAGTAATCACATATAAACATCCAAACAGTTCATATATCTCAACATATTGATACACATATCAACAACATTGGCACCTAGTTAAGACTCAAATACGCGGATAACCGTTGGAACTCACATCCAACAACATAACCATTACCTGACGGTGGGATTACACTCATCACCGGTGTCGCGGAGGGGATTCCACTCATCCTCACGCCCCGTCGATGGGATTCCACTCATCACCGACTATATTTAAATACCATTTCCGGGCGTACCCGTACTCCTCCTTGGTGACTCAACGCCACCAAGGCCACGCGCGACTTTTGACTCATGTGTACACACTAACCTCCTAATGATCGATCATTTGTATTTAAGTTTACTAGTGCCAATATTCATTCATTTCATCTTACTCATTTCAATCAATTCCGTGCTTAGCACGTACTCACCAACAACCATCATCATGCATGTCTCAAGCATCATAATTCATGTCTCATCTCACATGTACAACACAATATACATAGCCATTCATACCACAATTCATACGAGACATACACAACCATATAATGAGTTCAACCAAAGGCTCTAGATCAAGCTTAGGATTAGGCTACCACTCTAATCCTAACTCTAGGTGGGTCTACCAAGCCCAACCTAGTCCACATACTTGAACCAACCAATTTAAAACCGTTTAAAACAATTAACCACTCACCTAAACTCCCGAGCTCAAGACCACGCAAGCAATTGTCTTCAATTTCCCGGATTCACTTCCGAAGCTTCACCGATGCCCAAACTTGACTCTAATCAATCCCAAACACAAACAAAACATTCATAATCAATATCTCATCAACGGAAACAACCCGGATCAACACTTCAAGCACTCAATACCCAAAACAAGTCCCAAAAACAGAATTTCCGAGCTGCCCTTAAAGCTCACCAATACCTTCCAATTCAAGCATCCAAATAACCATCAAACACACCCAAAACAGCCCTCATATATAACACTAACATCAGCCCTCTAAAACCAACATTGAAACACCCGAGAAACCATTTTAAAACCCTCCCAAAACCCCCTTGGTACCCAACTCCGAAAATTGATTAAAATTACTTGGAATTCACATATATCATACCATTTGACCTCTACATAACTTATCTAAACATATTAAATCAACACATTTACTTTAACAACATAAAGCTTTCATTTTTAATCCCAACTCCCAAAAATTCCATTTTCTAAAACTCCCACGAAAATGAAAATAGAGAGTACTTTTAAAGAGGGGAGGATGAGGGGAAGTCAAAAACATTCTTACCTTTCGATTTGGAGCTGAAATGAAGAAGAGAGGTGATGGAATAGTAGATTGGGGAGGGGGGAGCTTTACTCACGTTGGGAAGTCTGGAAGAGGAAGACAATGAATAGCAAATGGGTTGGGGTTTTTGTTTTGTTTTAAATTTAAAAGTCCAATGACCCATTTGCCCTTAATGAAATGGAGCATTTACAAGGGAGGTAAATTCATGGTTGAATGTGGTTTAAATCTTAAAACGTGTTTAACCCGAATTGATTAATTTTGAAAACAACTCGAAATATTATTTAGAGTATAAAACCGAGCCCAAAACAACATTTAAATATTATTTTCACCTAACCCCTAAACCCGAGTGTTACACAATAGCAGCATCAAAAATAAAATAATACATTTTAATTAATTTACCTTTTAATTTTTAAATAATTTATAATTATACATTGAGTTCTTTAGATTTTAAATCTTTATAAATTAAATTAATAGTGCTCATCGGTGCTCGTCGAGCGTTGTAGACTCATCCGTTTTCTTAATGTTGTTTTTTTAATATTTTATGTGATTTTAAGATGTGTTTATGTAGAATTTTCTCTCATTTATTAATGAAAATCAATATTTCGTTAAAAGTTTAATATAAATTACATTAAAAAATTATATTTTGATACACAAGTTGTGTAAAAAAAAATTTACACAACACTTTTATAAAATTTAAAACCTAAATTCCAAACCCATCTTAAAACCTAAATCTTAAACCCTAAACTCTAAAGTCTAACCATAAACCTTAAATTCTATATCTTACACACTAACCCCTAAATCTTAAACCCTAACCTAAACCCTAAAATTAAAAAGTTTATGTAATATTTCCAACTTGTGTATCAAAATATTTTTCTTAAAAAAACAATCAAATTTGGACCATACCAATTATTACTTACAATTACAAATATCTTTTTTTTTTCAAAATATAAATTCAACGTAGGCCCATTCGCCATCACCAATAGCCATATTCTCTAACATTTTTCTTTCATTTTCAAAACATTTTTTTTTCAAATAAGACAAAATATTTATATCATTCTAAAAAATTTGACTACATTAGTTTAATATTCAAATGCAGAATTATTGATGCAAAAAAGATTTATAATTTGGCCAAAAAAGACAAAAGATTCATATTATTTAAAATTCTTTTTTATCATATATTATTTTTATTTAAATTCTTAGGTATCATTAGATCGGGTATTTAAATTTAGAATCGTTGGTGTTTGTTGACACTGAATTTAAAACTTAAATTTGAACAACTCTTTCGTCAATTTTTGTTCGGTACTGACCGTTAATATTTTAATATTATAAATGAAATAAATTGAATTAAAAAAATTCGTCTCATAATAAAGAGTTTATATTATATGAGTCCAAATTAATCCGCATTAGATTATATGTGATTATTTGAAATTTTGCTTAAAATAATATTCATTTTTTATACTAACAAAAATCTTATGTTCTTCTAGAATAGAAATTATCCGCTTCTTTTTGGTGCCCCTATATATGTCTCACACTAAAAAAATTAGGTTTAAGTTTAGGGTTTAGAGAATTTGGGTAGGATGTATTCTTAGGGTTTAGGGTTTGAGACTTAAAATTTATAGTTAGAGCTTAAAATTTGATTTTAAGTGTTACGGAATAGACACATGATTTTTGTCCATTGTTGGTGTCCCTATGTATATCACAGCACTAAAAAACCAAACCATGTACTCTAACCCTAAGTCTTAAATCTTGAATCCTACACCATAAACCTTAAACTATAACCCTAAAAACTAATCTTAAACCTTATGCCTTAATATTAAATTATAAATTTAATTTTTCTAATATTAAGGCATATAGCCATACACAAGGATATCGGTGAAATTGGTGCAATATTGCACTTAGATAAAGAAATGTTCAATCTATAGCATTTGTTGGATTATATTCAAATTTATTGAATTTTCTATATTGTTTTGAATTCAGATTGAAAGGTGCCGACTTTGAACAATGTTTTTTATTTTTTCGATTAAAAAATTCTCATCCGAGACAGTGAAGTCAATGAAAATATGTCGTGGTGAAGTTGAAATGCAAGTCCACCGTCTTTAATATTTTTAATGAGAAAAATCAAAATTACTGTTCAAAGAAGGGTTCTATTCATTCCGTCTTTAAGTCTCCTGCAACATATTTGAAAATATTCCACCAAATACTATAGATTGGAAATTTCTTTTTCCAAGTGCAATGTTGCACTAATTTTACCCAAGGGTATCAATTATTTTAATCTTAAAACGATACTAAATTTTATTGAATAAAAAAAATACAACTTTAATAATACAACCATTCAAAGAGAGAAAGTTGGGACTATATTCACCAAGAGTATCAATTTTTTTCTATTCATTAAAACTAAATTAAGACACAATTTAATTTTAAATAAATGCTAAGGAGTAAAGATGGTTATCGTATAAAAGAACGATGATTCTTTATGAATTAGCAATAAATTATTATTATTATTATTATTATTATTATTATTATTATTATTATTATTATTATTATTATTATTATTTATAGAACTAATGTTTTGATATAATAATTGAAAAATATTTGGACTAATTTGAATTGGTTTTAAGTCCAAACAACTTGAATTTATGTTTGAGGTATTTTAAAAGGCTTTTGGCAAGATTTTTCATGCTTTTAAACAACCAAACTTGTGATTTCAAAGTGCCCGTACCGATACGGTCCAACCCGTATCGATACCTTTTCTGCCTAGTTTGGTTACTGCCAAAACCCGTATCGAAACAGGCTTGGTCGTTTCGATACGCCTGGTAAGCGTACCGATCCCCATTTAACAACCCCAACGGTCATATTTCCCAACGGTCTTTTAAACGTCATACCGTACCGATACGCCCTCAAGCGTATCGATACGTCTAGGCTGGCAAGAGCCCAACGGCTAGTTTCTGATGAAGGCCGTACCAATACGGGTCCAAGCGTATCGATACGAAAGGTTGCAGAACAACATTAATGAAGGGAAATAAAGTCCTCAACGGCTCCAAATCATCCCAACGGCTAGTAACGGCTACAAACTCATTAAGGAGTATAAAAGGGACATCCAAGCATCAAGATATGATTAATGCTTCAATTGTCAATCAACAAATGATCAAAAAGTCTCTTTGTACTTAAATTGTCATTTCTTTGTATAGACAAACACTAGTGAGCCAAAATTGTCAAATTTGCTCAAGTGTTTTAGGTTTTGGGTGAGAGCTTATTTGTGCCACCTATTAGAGGGATTTAAGTTTGCTTATCTTTTCTCTTTGTAAAGAGGGTTTGATCAAGGCTTTGGGTAGAAAGCTTGATTGGTGTATAAGGGTTTCCTCCTAAGCCTAGAAAAGGGGACGAATCAATAGTGGATTGATTGGAAATCCTTAGTGGGAAGCTAAGGTAGTGGGTGTAGACCTTGGTTAGAAGGTTGAACCACTCTAAAATCATTGTGTCATCTTTGTTTTAGCTTCCACACCACATCCACCCCAAAATTCCACCTCTTCACCACTTGGTGAGCAAAAACGGTTGAAGGAATCGAGCTCCTTAAAACTCAACATTATTATTATTATTATTATTATTATTATTATTATTATTATTATTATTATTATTATTATTATTATTATTATTATTATTATTATTATAAGCAGAATTTTTTTCTTGTTCTAAAGCTTTACTTTTCTTCGCTTTTATTTCCTCATCACTCTCTTTCGCATTGATAAAAAAGTCAAATTTTAAAAGCTCTTAACATACAAGGAAAAAAACACTTAACTTAACATTCTACCTTGATTTAAGTGATAAAATTAAATTTTATGCAATTTGCTTAATCATGCCTATATTGTTTGATTTTGATGTTGATCTAAGCATATTTGTATGACTCCATGTTGCGCCTAATTGCATATAGTTAGGGGAGTCTCAATTGCATGAGTTACATAATTTGGCCCTTTATGCTCATTTCTATGTCTATGGCATGTAACCCCCTCGACCCGACCTAGCCGTCAGACCGCATCGAATGTGTTACACGGGGAAAATCGAAGCGAAACCCGTTAAGGCTCCACTCCAATTAGCAACCCTAGAAAAAATTTCTTTTAAAGTTATCTTGTCTAGATACATTAATTATATCCTATGTAAGGGGACACGCAGCGGAAAACACACATGAATACAAAACAAGCAAAACAGACAATTAAGATAACCATTTTCAATTTTACAACAGGTCGTACCGATACGCTAAAGGACCGTATCGATACGCCTGTACTTGGTCAACACCCCAAGTCAAACCTAGGGAAACCGTATCGATACCCTCAAGCCTGGTATTGATATGCCATTAACGGTCAGTTTCCTCTTGGTCAACTTTGAAGACCGTACCGATACACCCGGGACCCGTACCGATATGCCAAAATCTCGTCAATTTCTCAGATTTCCAAAGAGCATTTTGGGTATCGATACGCCCCCGCGTACCGGTACACCTTGCCCAAAACAAGGGACCGTATCGATACCGCCCTTGAGCGTATCGATACGCCCTGCCCTGCAAAACATGTTTTAGCTGCTAAAAGCACAAGGAACCCAACACTAGAGGCATTTAGCAAGCATTTAAGCAACATACAAGCACACATATGACTCAAGGTATCCATGGATAAACATATAAAGCAATTTAAACACTTAACAATGCAACAACCAACAAGACAAGATTCTTAAAGGTAACAAGCATACATAGCATTCACCAACATAGCCAAAAGCTAAACCGAAGCATAAACCATCAAGGCATAAGGCAATATAAGTCCAAAACAACTAAGCAAACTTGTAACCCCCTCGTCCCGGACTAGACGACAGACCGGTCCAAGCAGGTTACACGGGGAAAACCAAAGTGAAACCCGTTAAGGCTCCACTTCGATTAGCAACCCTAGAAAACTTTTTATTTGTTATCATGTCTAAATGTATCATTTAGTCCTATATGTGAAAACAACAGCGGGAAGCGACATAGAATACATCCAAACAGATATAAGGTAACTTTAAATTTACCAAGTAACACGTTAGTCCTTGTGCATGCTTATGAAACCAATACCATACATAAACGATGCTTATAAACTTAACAAGAAAGCATACAACCAACGAGACTAAAACATGACATCTGAGAACCTTTGAAGATGCCAAAAAGCCCAAATACAAGCCTGCGTTTCGAAACAGGTTTACCCGTTTCGATAGACGGGCTCCAGTTTAAAAGCCAGACCAGGCCGTATCGATATGGTCCACTCCGTTCCGATACGGGGGTCTCCAGAGTTGAAACGTTCTGGAACTCTTTCGGAAACAAGCACTTCCAGAGGCAAACCGAATCGAAACGCATACCGAAACGGGAGCTCACAGTGTCAAATCGTATCGAAACGGCACCACCCTCGTTCCGATACGAGTAACCCTGGAGCTACACATGTTCCAAAACCACCACGAGCGTTTCGAAATGCCTACACTCTGTGTGACCCTGAAAACAATTTTCTGTATCTCCAAATGTTCCCAAACATACCCCAAAACAACAAGAATCAAGAGACAACAATCATTCACATAATCTAAAGGCATTTCATCCTACTACAAACATGATCAAACACATAACATGTCCATTTCATTCATAGGAGACATGCATCCACCAAACATAGCATAAGAAAGGTTACATGCCTTCAATACAAAACATAAGCATTCATAAAACAAGGCTTACATGCTTTTTCACACAAACTCATAAACATCTCATAAAGCATGGTTTACAATTCATCAACACAAAAGCAATAACAAAATAGGAGTCTAACACATGTAGCATCTCCATTGCTAACTATTATATTATTTAACTAAAACCATACTTGAGCAACCAAAAATGCGCTTGGATGCCCCTTTTCCTTGCTCCTTGCTAACTTCACACTAATGATCTGCATCGTCGAAAACGAGAGCGTAAGCTAGAAGCTTAGTGAGGGAGCTCAAAACAAAACATCGACAATGCAGGGTTCAAGCATGGTATCAAAGAACATCCACAAGGCACACATATACACCAACAAGCAACATAGCCACAACTACAAGAATGCATGAACATGTCATCTTACCTCATGTTATGCTAAACAAGGATATAACAAATTGTTGAGTGTGCAAAAGTTTTACTTTTTACCCCTTATTTAACCCATATTTCTGCTGCATTCAAGCATAATCCATTGCATTTAGGATAGATTTCACACATACATCACAATTATATAAAATGGCACAGTTGCTACTGATTTTTGCTGATTTTGCAAGTAGCTGCTGTGGCAGACTCAGGGCAGTGAAGAAGCAGAGCTGGAACATAGGACTGGAATCAAGAAGGAGGACGCAGCCGTGGCAGCCATGACAACAACAATGGTGAAGGGAAAAGTGAAGTGGATCTCGACAAATAGAGGAATTCAAGCCAATCTATCGTGGGCCACTCCTATATTTTTCTGAGCCCTAGATCAGAATGAAGGCCAAGCCCAAAGTTCAAGGAAGAAACCCAAAGCAAGAAAAGAGGACGAATTAAAGGCATCTTCTATGGAGATTTAATCTTAATTAGAGTTGTACTTTAGTTTGAACTTTTATTCTTACCTTATTAGAAAACTTGAACCCAAGGCCTATAAAAAGGCATGTAATTCGACCTAGGGAAGGACATCTCATTCTCTAGCCATCTTCCCCAAAAACCCTAGTCGTTTCCCCCTTCTCATCATATTCTAAATTTCCCCTAGGGCTAAAGGTTGATTCTGTAAAGTAGTTGCAAGGATTGTACTGTTTTTAGAATTTTCTGTTCAATAAAATAAACTTCAAGTTTGCTTATTCTGGTTTTCAACATCTTACAAGAGTATCGGGAGAGCATTGTGAGATTAGTCATTTACTTAATATCGGGAGAGTTAAGTATATGAAAGGAATAAGTGTGGGTTCTCCAGTTTATGGTTGAACTATCTCGGACCTAGGGATAAGACGAGGTTAAGTGGCTAAGGAAGAATTCAACAACATTGGTGCTTATCCTTCTATTCACGCCGGGAGGTATCATCTAAGACGTGTTCATCGACAGACTTGGACCTAGGGATAGGACAAGTCACAACAGGGATTCTTGCCAAGCTTGAAGTACAGAGTTGTGTGATCGCTGCCGTAACAACAACAGACTGCTGCCGCCGCAGGTGCTGCCACGACAGGGACGACGACAGAACGGGAATTTCTATATAGTGCAACATCTGCACTACCGAGCTAATCAATACCGGCCTATTTCTTTACCCTGAATCTTTTAATCTTTTATATTCAGTATTCTTCATTATTCTTCTACAATCAATTAAACTCTCTTCTTTCTCTCTTGTGCAACAATCCAAGGATAAAGCTATTTCCAGTCCCTGTGGATTCGATATTCGATACTTCGTGTATCACTTTACTACTTGCGTCGTGTACACTTGCACTCTGTTGCGATAGACTAATTTACACGCAACAAAAATATCTTACACAACAACCACATATGAACTAGTATATTGGCAACTATATAGCTTACTCGGATATGCGGATAACTTCCGTTGGGATTTTCGCCCCAACGTACTCAACAACCAAATTACCTTCCGGTGGGATTACACACATCACCGTTTTCACTTATGGATGGGATTACACTCATCATCACATACTAACATTTTTCGGTGGAATATTACCTCACGGTACTCCTCATTGATGACAACATGTCACCAAGGCCACGCGCAAATTTGACTCTTACCGTGTGCACACTCATCCTAATGATCGATCATTTATACCCGGTAATTATAACTAGTGCCAACATACTAACAAGTCTCACCATGATTCACAATCATGCAACACAACATATCGTCACCATTATACAACACCAATATATATATAAACATGCATAGTGAACACATACTACACAAGTCCACATTTATGCACAATAAGTAAGAACTCATAAAGTCAAACAAGAGATTAAGCTACCAACTTATTCCCCACCTTAGATTGGCCTACCAAGCACAATCTAACACCACAACCACACACTTAAACCAATTTAAACCATTTAAAATAATCCACTCACCGAACACCCTTAAGCAAACCGAGAAAGCCGATCAAGCCTCCAAATTTCTCGGAATCGAGCCCGAAGCTTCTCCAATGATTTTCCTTGATTCTAATCAACCAAAAACAACATATTACTACACAAATCATCCAAAAAACCACTATCACAAATCAGGTTACAACACAAGGCCATTTCTCTACATTTCCAAGCCAAAACTAACACAAAAATCCCTATTTTCGGACCTCAACTTAACCCAGCAGAAACCCATCAATCTCAACACTCAAATCATCATTAAACATACTCAAAACAACCCTCAAGCATCACCATATCATCAGCCCAACTCTCCTACACCAAACTACCTCAAAACCCAAGTTTTCAACCCTTTAAAATGCCCACAAACCCATTTCGGGATTTTCACAAAACTTCACCAAATTAAGATATGATACACTTAAAGGTGGGATTATAACATATATTATCTTTACAAATCAAAAGCTAAATGAAAAAACCCTTAAAGCTCCCACCTTTTACTTAAACTTTTGAAAACATGAACAACCCAAAAATGAAGCTAATGAAAATCTAAAGCCATGGAAATGTTTAGAATGATGAGGAGAATTTAAAAACGTAATTACCTCGATGAAAGCTCTTGAAATGGTGAAGGAAATGGATGGAATAGTGTTTGGGGTTTGGGGAGGTTTAGGTGTTGTGGAATTTGGTTTGGAGAAGAGGAAGAAGATGACATTTCAAAAGGCACTTTTTACTTATTTTACTTTTCCCATTTAGAAAATTACTCATTTGCCCTTAATGAAATTCAAGCCATTTTTTAATTAAAACCAAAGCCCATTTTAATTTAAAACAAGCCCACGACTCGAACCAGATTCACACACTCAACATCTGACCCCTAAACCTGGGTATTACAACTCTCCCCCACTCAAGGAATTTCTTCCTCGAAATTACCTGACGTGAAAAGATACGAAAACCGCCTTTCCAAATCATCCTTTCTTTCCCAAGTGGCCTCTTCCACGCCTCGGCGTTGCCACTTCACTTTGACCAACTCAATCTGTCTATCATGCATCACTTTGCTATCCGATGCTAAGATCTCAACTAGTTCTTCATCATACGTCAAGTCTGGGTTCAACTCAATCTCTTCCACAAGCATAACGTGCGACGGATCTGATCTATACTTACGAAGCATCAAAACATGGAACACATTGTGAATCTTCTCTAACTCGGATGGCAAACGTAACTGAAAAACAACCGGACTGATTCGCTTCACAATCTCATACGGCCCAATGTATCTCGGACTCAACTTCCTTTTTCTGCCAAACCTCATAACTTTCTTCCACGGAGAGACTTTCAAGAACACTTTATCTCCCACGACATACTCAACTTCTTTCCTCTTCAAATCGGCATAGGATTTCTGCCTATCTGAAGCTACCTTCAAATGATCACAGATTAACTTCACCTTATCGGTAGTCCCCTTAAGCAAATACGGCATCGGTAACAACTTCTGACATGCTTCGGCCCAACAAATCGGAGTTCTACATTTTCTACCATACAATGCCTTATACGGAGCCATCTGAATGCTCAACTGAAAACTGTTATTGTAAGCGAACTCTACTAAAGGCAAGTGTTTCTCCCAAGTACCCTGAAAGTCAATGATGCAACAACGCAACATGTCCTCTAAAATCTGTATAACTCTCTCTGACTGGCCATCTGACTGAGGATGATACGACGTACAGAAATTCAGTTGGGTACCTAAAGTTGTATGTAAACACTCCCAAAAACCTAGCTGTGAATCTCGAATCTCTGTCAGACACAATCGACTTTGGTACACCATGTAGTCTCACAATTTCACTGATGTATAAATCGGCCAACTTATCTAAGGAGTAAGTTGTATTAACAGCTATAAAGTGAGCACACTTCATGAAGCGGTCAACTATAACCCAAACTGAGTTATTCTACGAATGAGTCAAAGGAAAATCTGAAACGAAGTCCATGGTGATATTTTCCCACTTCCATTCCGAAATCCTCAACAGTTGAAACAAACCTTATGGAACCTGATGTTCTGCCTTAACTCTTTGCCATACCATACACTTACTCATAAAATCGGCTACATCTTTCTTCAAACCAACCCAATAGTATTCATTCTTCAGATCACGATACATCTTTGTACTACCAGGATGCATAGCATACGGGCTACTGTGTGCTTCGGTCAAGATAGTACGTCTCAAATCATCGTCATCTGGCACAACTATCCTATCTTTGAAACACAAGACCCATTAACACTGAAACTATAGTCCGATGGTTTACCCTCGGCTATATCTTGCACGTGAGGTTCCAAAGATCTATCTAACATTTGTTTTTCTCTAATCAATTGGCCTAAAGTAGGTCTAACTTGAAGCTCGGCCACTAAACCACCATCACCGGACAAGCTCAAACTAGAAAACATGGCTCTCAACTCAACGACTAACTTCCTACTCAAAGCATCTGCCACTACATTGGCTTTTCCCAGATGGTACTCAATCGTGAGATCATAGTCCTTGAGCAACTCTAGCCACCTACGATGTCTAAGGTTCAACTCTCGTTGTGTCATGATATACTTCAGACTCTTGTGATCTGTATACACCGTGCATTTCTCACCGTGCAAATAATGTCTCTAGATCTTCAAGGCAAACACAACTGCGGCTAGCTCTATGTCGTGTGTAGGATAATTACGCTCATGAGTCTTCAACTGTCTCGAGGCATAAGCTACAACTCTCCCATCTTGCATGAGCACACAACCTAAACATACATATGAAGCATCACTGTAGATCACATAATCTTTCTCCGACTCTGGCTGAATCAAAATCGGTGCATTTGTCAAAGCTACTTTCAGTTTCTCAAAGGCTTGATGTCTCGCATCTGACCACTCAAACTGTACATTCTTCTAAAGCAACTTTGTCAAAGGAGCGGCTATCTTTGAGAAACTATCCACAAACCTCTTATAATAACTGGCTAAGCCTAGGAAACTACGAATCTCTGTCACAAACTTTGGTTGCTTCCACTCAACAATGGCTTATATCTTCTTCGGATCAACTCTAATCCCCTCGGCTGACACTACATGTGCTAGGAAGACTACTTCTCGGATCCAGAACTCACACTTACTCAACTTAGCGTACAACAGGTTGTCTAGAAAAGTCTACAATACTAACCTCAAATGCCGGTCATGATCTTCCTCGATACATGAATACACCAAAATGTCATCTATGAAAACAACCACAAACTGATCTAAGTACTGATGGAAAATTTTGTTCATCATGTCCATGAAAGCAGTCGGTGCATTTGTCAACCCAAACGGCATAACTAAGAACTCGCAGTGACCATATCTAGTCTTGAAGGTTGTCTTCGGTACATCAACCTCTTTTACCTTCAATTGGTAATAACTAGATCTCAAATCAATCTTCGAAAAGACTGATGCCCCTCTCAACTGATCAAACAAATCATCAATACGCTGCAAGGGATACTTGTTTTTCACTGTCAACTGATTCAACTGTCTATAGTCAATGTACATTCTCATACTACCGTCTTTCTTCTTCACAAATAATACTGGAGCACCCCAAGGCGAAGAACTCAGACGGATAAAACCTCCATCTGACAACTCTTGTAATTGAGTCTTCAACTCTTTCAGTTCTTTTGATGCCATATGGTACGGAGCAATCGAAATAGAAGCAAAATCCGAATATGTCTCTATAGCAAACTCTACCTCTCTATCAGGCGGTAAACCGAGCAATTCTTCTGGAAACACACTCGGAAAATCACACACTATTTTGATATCCTGAGGTCTAACTTCATTCATGTTCGGATTCATCACGTAGGCTAAGCACGCCTCACAACCCAACTCAACTAACCTTTAATCCTCTGCTGCGTGTAAAAGTGTATATCGCAATGTAGTGCAAGTGTACACGACGCAAGTAGTAAAGTGATACGGAAGTATCGGATATCGTCTCCACAGGGACTGGGCTAATAGCTTCACCTTGAATTATTGCACGAGAGGAAAAAGAACATTTTAATATGTTTGTGACCAAATAATAAAGAGTGCTGGAAATTAAGAGTAAAGAAATCAAGATAGAGAGAATGGGCCGGTATTGAATTGCTCAGTAGTGTAGGTGTTGCAAAGTTTAGGAAACTCTGTTCTGTCGTTACGCCTGCTGCGGCAGCACCTGTCGCGGCATCGGTCTGTTGGTTATCGCGGCAGCGATTACTCAACTCTGTACTTCAAGCTTGACAAGAATCCCTACTGTGCCTTGGCCTATCCATAGGTCCAAGTCTGTCGATGAACACGTCCTTGATGATACCTCCCAGCGTGAATCGAATGATGAACACCGATGTTGTTGAATTCTTCCTTAGCCACTTAACCTCGTCCTATCCCTAGGTCCGAGATAGTTCAACCATAAACTGGAGAACCCGTACTTATTCTTTTCGTATACTTAACTCTCCCGATATTAAGTAAATATGTAATCTCACAATGCTCTCTCGATACTCTTGCAAGATGTTGAAAACCAAAATAAGCAAACTTGAAGTAATTTTATTGAACAAAAAATTCCTAAAACAAATGCAATCCTTGCAGCTACTTTACAACGCAACCCTTATCCCTAGGGGAAGTTTAGAACATGTTGAGGAAGGGAAAACGGCTAGGGTTTTGGGAAGAAGGCTAGAGAATATGGTGATGTCCTCTCCTAGGTCGAATTACATGCCTTTATATAGGCCTTGGGTTCAAGTTTTCTAATATGGCAAGAATACAAGTTTAAATTAAAGTACAACTTTATTAAAGACTAAATCTTCAGAGCATAAGTCTTTAATTCGTCCTTTCTTCTTGCTTGGAGTTTCTTCCTTGAAATTTGGGCTTGGCCTTCATTCTGATCTAGGGCTTGGAAAAATATAAGGGTGATCCACGACAGATGGGCTTAATTTTCTCTTTCTGTCGAGGTCCACTTCACTTTCTTCCCTTCACTATCGATGTCGTCCTTGGCTGCCACGGCAGCGGCCATGGCAGCATCATTCTTCACGTCTACACATCTAGTTCCAGCTCTGTTTCTTTACTGCCCAGCGTCTGCTTCTCTACTGCCCTCCATCTGCTACAGCAGCTACCTGCAAAAACAACCAATTTCAGTAGAAACTGTGCCAATTGATATATTTGTGATGTTTAACTGAAATCTAACCTAAATGCAATGAATTATGCTTGAATGCAGCAGAAATATGGGTTAAATAGGGGTAAAATATAGAACTTTTACACACTCAACACACCCCCAAACTCAAGTTTTTGCTTGCCCTCAAGCAATTCAGACCTTACAAAGAAAAAAAATTTATTTGGCTTAAAACAGTGAACCTTCCCTTTCCTACCATTTCATTCCCTATTGTGAGCAACACCTTGTCGGATAATTCAGGATTCATTCGGAACCATGCTATAATTCTTGTGTAGTGTGTGCATGCTTTGTGAACAATTATATGCCTAGACTCATTTAGCTTACTAGAATAGCTGAAACTTCTAACTTGAATTTTTATGTCAATTTTCATCTTTTTGGAGGCAATTTTTAGGCTCCTTTAGTTTTTATGCATACTCGATTCTATTTCTCAAGCTTAAGTTTGACTAGAGTCAGTTTCGGGCACCTCTAGCTAACTTCCTAGAGCCGGTTTCGGGCACCTCTAGGTGTAAGAGTCTATTTTTCTTAACTTCTTTTCCTAGAGCCAGTGTTAGGCACCTCTAGGGGCTATTCAAGTATTAAGCTTTTCCCTATTCTAGTTTACCAGTAAAGTTCTAGACAGTATAAAAGTCACAAATGGTGTTTAAGTTTCAGAACTATAGCAAGGCTCTAAACTGCTCCTAAAACTATCCTAAAGGCACTGCCACGATAGAGGCTGTCACGGCAGGTAAGTTCAGTTCAAAGACTTAAGCCAATTTTTCATTATTTTTTTTTTGCAAAAATAAACTAAGTAAAAGACACAAATTTTAAACTTAAAAGACTCCATTAATGGAGGGATGCCACCCCTAAACTCGAGGGTTGCATTGCCCTCAATGCAAATGACAGGTAAAAGAAAAATAAAAGTACAACTTTCTTTGCTGGTGCTGGCAGACGGATGGGAGAGGCAGAAGTATTCTTTGTTTTGGCCTCTCTTGGGGGTTGGATACGGGTAGGAGAGATATGAGGTGGTTTCTCCACTACCTGAACCTCGGAGCTGCTGCTACTCTTGCTGCTGCTGCTGCCGCTACTGCTGCTATACTGCCGCTGTCAGATTTTTCTTTGCTTGCGACTGTTTTTTGCCGCTTCTCTGGTGTGAATTCTTTGGACAAGTTCCTTTTGACAGAGGGCTCGTTGTCAGATTCTGCCCAGATTGAGGAAGAGGAGAAACCTGCTATATAGGCGTCGAGTTCAGTCGAAGGCATCTTTCTCTTGGTTCCCCTGGCAGAAGTGTCGGCTGTGCGGCTGCCGCCTGCAGCTGTTGTGGCAAGAGTCGATGTGGACGCAGTAGATGGCGTTTTTGGTGTGGCAGTAGGTGTAGGGGTATGGGCAGGGGTGGGGGCAGCAAAATATTGATTGGGGAAGGTAGGGAACAGAGCATCTGGATAATTTAAAGAAGTGTGGATGAAATGTACCGTGGTAGTGGTGAAGTCTCGGATGAAGCTCATAAGGCCGAGCTGTCTCTCCTCCAATTTTTGTATGGCAGCAAGGATCTGAGAGGAGGTGTCAGTTGGAGGTGCTGCTGTTGTAGGCTGCTTGGGGTCTGTGGCAGCAGGCTCGGTGTCGGTAGGTTCTGTCGGCTCTGCTGCTGTGGCAATAGGGTCGAAAGACGACAGGGGTGTGGCAGCAGTGAGTTCCATCAGGCTAAGTATGTTTTTGTCTGTCCAGCCTTTCCGTCGAACTCGTAAATCGTCGGCTGCCTCTGGTACGTTGTGGCCGCGGCAGAGGGCAGTGATGAGATATGGGTAGAAGAGTGGTCCGGTCGGTCGGTATGCGCAATCCAAGATGCCCTCTCGGACATATCTGCCAACGTTAATCGGCCTCTCATGCAATATGGAATGGATGAGGGCTAACCTGGGTTGGTCGACTGTTGTATTGTGAGAGGAGGGCATAATTCGTTTTTTTGATGAAAGGGTTCCAAAGCTTTGCCTCCGGGGATAGTTGGACTCTCTTCACAGTCCTTGGGTTTTTCGGATCTGTGTTCCACTCGGTACCCTCGTCTGTGAGTTCTGCCATCACAGCGTCGTAGTCGGTAGGCTCTAGACTCTCGAGAAAATGTTGGTGGCCATCGTCGTTTTTGCCCACATAGAATCCGAAGTGATTGTTGATATACTCGGGCTCGATTAATACCTCTTTTCCTCGTACGGTGACTGCTGTCGCGTTCCTGCTGCCGATGGCAGCATAAAAGTCTCGGACAAGAGTCACATTCATCTCCTCTGGCTGCTCCGCGAATATCTGCCACTTCAGGGCTTTAATTTTACATGCTATGAACGGCTGCAGCCCCAGGTTCCCTGTTTTGGAAGTGTAAATAAAACCTTTCTCCTCCCACATATCACGGATCTGGAAGGATCGTGGAGTTGATGCTGCCGGAGCAGATCCTGAGGCAGCACTTCGGCGGGTGTTTCTACAAGACATGTTGCAATGACTGTGGAAGAAAATGAAAGCTAATAAAAATTCTAGATAAAGCAAGTAGAAAGAGTAGAAGTGAGTGAAAAATGAATAGTAAAATGGGGTTTATATAGGGGGAGAGTTTGCTGTCCGTTGGAGCTGTAACGGCAGGCGCGAATAACGGGGCCAACTGCTACGCGGTTTATGACGCGACTGTCACGCGTTTCCATTTCTGCTGTGCGTCTATCGCGACAGCGTGTTGACAGGCTGGATTTTCCACGTCTGTCGCGGCAGTTGTAACGGCAGGCTCCAAAGTTGGGCTTTTTGGGCTGATGGAAAGATGGTGGGCTGAATTCACTTCTCTTCTTCTCCTTGTCTCCTTTATTTCCTAAAAAAAACTTTAGTTCTAAACAAAAAAAATAAAATAGTTCTAATTACCTAATATATAAATAAGAAATAAAAATAAATAAAAATAAAACTTAGGTTAAATTAGGGATGCCAGGAGGGGCATCTCCTAAGGTAACCACTTCCTGCATTCTTGGGGCTTCAGTCCCCTGATAATGCTTCAATCTTTGTCCATTGACTTTGAATTGGTGCCCGTCTTGTAAGGATCTGATTGTAATTACACCATGGGGAAAAACTTGCACCACTTGGAATGGGCCAGACCATCTAGATTTTAGCTTTCCTGGGAAAAGCTTTAACCTAGAGTTGAACAACAACACAAGTTGCCCTGGGCAGAACTGTCGTGGCAGCAACTACTTATCATGCCACTTCTTTTTTTTGTCTTTGTAAATCCTTGCGTTGTCATAAGCCATTGCTCGAATTTCTTCTACCTCGTTCAAGTCAAGCAGCCTTTTCTGTCCTGCTTTTTCCAAGTCCATATTCACTGCCTTGATGGCCCAGTATGCTCTGTGCTCAATCTCAACAGGTAGATGGCAGATTTTCCATAAATCAGCCGGTAAGGTGACATTCCCAATGGAGTTTTGAATGTTGTTATGTAAGCCCATAATGCATCATTGAGGTGTAGAGACCAGTCCTTCCGAGTTGGTTTAACCATCTTTTCAAGGATGTTCTTTACCTCTATGTTGGATATTTCAGCTTGTCCATTGGTCTGAGGGTGGTATGCTGTTGCAATACGATGTTTGACACCATACTTTTTCAAGGCAGCAGCTATAACCCTATTGTCGAAATGTCTCTCTTCATCACTGATGATCGCTTTGGGGATGCCGAATCTGGAAAAAATGTTTTTATGTAAAAACCTTTGAACTGTCTTGGCATCGTTCTTCTGAGTAGCGATCGCTTCAACCCATTTGGACACATAATCTACTGCTAGGAGGATGTATAAGTTCCCACATGAAGTTGGGAATGGTCCCATAAAATCTATCCCCCAAACATCGAAGATCTCAACTTCAAGAATGTTTTGCAGCGGCATCTCATTTCTTCTCGAGATGTTTCCAGTCTGTTGACACTTGTCACAATTTTTGTAGAATGTTTGGGCATCCTTAAACAGTGACGGCCAGTAAAATCCAGACTGCAAAACTTTGGCAGCAGTTTTGTTACCACCTAAGTGTCCTCCATACTGTGAAGCATGACAGTGATGTAGTATAGCTTCATGTTCATCCTGTGGTACACATCTCCTAATGACCTGATCTGCACAATATTTGAAAAGAAGAGGTTCGTCCCAATAATAATGCCTTACATCATTTTGGAACCTCTTCCTAGCTTGATAATTAAGGTCAGGATGAGTTATTCCGCTAACTAAATAATTAACGAAATCAGCATACCAGGGGAGTTCAGAAAACTTACCTGCCGCCATGGCTGTTGCGGCAGTGATTGTGGCAGCGAACAACTGCTCATCAGGGAAAGTCTCTAGTATGAGTGTCTCGTCTGCTGGGAGACTCTTTCCCTTCTCTAATCTTGACAAGTGATCTGCAACTTGATTCTCTGTCCCCTTTTTGTCCTTGATCTCCAGGTCGAACTCTTGCATTAACAGAATCCAATGTATCAGTCTAGGCTTTGCATCCTTTTTAGCGAACAGATACTTCAATGCAGAGTGGTCTGTGTGGACTATGACTTTCGTTCCAAGTATATATGAACGAAACTTGTCAATAGAGAACACCACAGCTAACAGTTCCTTCTCTGTTGTGGTGTAGTTTACTTGGGCGTCGTTCAGTGTTTTGCTGGCATAGTATATGACGTGAAAGAGCTTGTCTTTCCTCTGCCCAAGTGCTGCCCCAACAGCATAGTCACTAGCATCACACATAATCTCGAATGGCAGTTTCCAATCTGGTGGCTGTACTATTGGGGCTGTTACCAACTTTTCTTTCAGAACCATGAATGCCTCAGTACATTCAGCGTTGAAGTCGAAGGGACGGTTCTGCTCCAGAAGATGGCATAAGGGTTTGGTGATCTTTGAAAAATTTGCGATGAATCTCTGATAAAAACCAGCATGCCCTAAGAAACTTCTGATTCCCTTGACTGTGGTGGGTGGTGGCAGCTTTTCGATTACCTCGATCTTGGCTCTGTCGACTTCTATGCCGCGGCAGCTCACTTTATGGCCTAGGACTATCCCTTCATCTACCATGAAGTGACATTTTTCCCAGTTTAATACCAGGTTTGCTTTCTCACATCTTTCAAGCACTTTCTGTAGGTTGCCAAGGCAGCTTTCGAAATTGTCTCCAAAGACCGAGAAATCATCCATGAATATCTCTAGGAAATCCTCCACCATATTGGAGAATATTGCCATCATGCACCTTTGGAAAGTTGCTGGTGCATTACAAAGTCCAAATGGCATCCTCCGGAAAGCATATGTACCGTATGGGCATGTGAACGTCGTTTTCTCTTGATCTTCTGGTGCGATGGCTATTTGATTATAACCTGAGTAACCATCAAGAAAACAATAGTAAGGTTTTCCCGCTAATCTATCAAGCATTTGATCAATAAAAGGCAGGGGAAAGTGGTCCTTCTGGGTAGCTTTGTTAAGCTTCCGATAGTCCATACAAACCCTCCAACCGGTCACAGTCTTGGTTGGGATTAGCTCGTTTTCTTCATTGGTTACCACGGTTATTCCTCCTTTCTTGGGAACGCACTGCACCGGGCTCACCCACTTGCTATCCGAGATGGCATAGATTATTCCAGCATCTAGCCATTTTATGATCTCTTTACGAACCACCTCTCACATAGCATCGTTCAGACGTCTCTGTGCATCAATGGTCGGCTTATGATCATCCTCAAGAAGGATTTTATGCATATATAATGCCGGACTGATGCCTTGGATATCAGCTATCGTCCATCCAATAGCCCTTTTATGCTGCTGCAGCATCCCTATCAGCTGATGTTCCTGTTCCTGCATCAACTTGGAAGAGATGATTACGGGCAACGTATCATTTAAACCAAGGAAAACATATTTTAGCTGCCCTGGCAGCGGCTTAAGATCTAGAACAGGTGGCTCTACATTTGATGGCTTTTCGACTATATGTTCATTCGAGGTGTAGTTTAAGGGCTCGAATAACTTACCTGGACGATTGCCTATCCAGTTTACCTCCTCTTGATCTTCAGTATCAGATATATCAGATTCTGAGGAGTCGCTATCGTCGTTGCTGCCGTGACAGGTGTCTAAATAGTTGCTGGGGCAGTGGCCAAATTTGATGTCATGGCAGTCCAACCTGATGCAGGGTTGATCAAGGATAACTGCAGTGATGGCCTTGCATTCTTCCTCTACATCAACGTGCTTAATTGCTTGGAGAACATTCAGCTTGATCTCTTGATCATTTACTCTCATAGTGAGTTCTCATTTTTCCACATCAATCAGTGATCTTCCTGTGGCTAAGAAGGGTCGCCCTAGGATGATTGGTGCATTCCCATCTGCTTCACAATCTAAGACAAGAAAGTCAGCAGAAAATATAAATTTATCCACTCTTACCAGAATATCTTCAATTTTTCCTTCTGGATGAACGTAAGAGCAGTCTGCCAGCTTCAGTACTACTGTTGTGGGCCGAGCTTTTCCAATACCTAATTTTTGAAAAACAGATTTGAGCATTAAATTTATACTAGCACCAAGATCACAAAGTGCCTTACCCACAAATTTGTCTCCGATTATGCACGGTATGATGAAGCTTCCAGGATCCTTCTGCTTCTGGGGTGGATGCTTGTGCAGAATACTCATGCATCCCTCTGTCATTTTAACCGTTTCAAATTCCCCAAGTCTGAATTTCTTCGACATGGCATCCTTGAGAAATTTGGCATAACCAGGTATTTCCCTAACGACATCTAACAGTGGAATATTGATATGGACATGCTTAAAAAAATGTCGTAGATCTTTTTAAGCTGGGATTCCTGCTTCAATTTCTGTAACAGCTGAGGAAAAGGAGGTGGGGGACGATAATCAGCAATGCGTCCTTCCCACTGCATTCAGATCTGAGGAGGCTTAGATTCTTCGTTTTTCTCCTCTGTCCCTTCTGCTGTCGTGACAGGTTCATCGGCAGCAGGCTGCTTGTCACCTGCCGGGGCATCGTTCTCGGTAGTTGACTCCAAGGCTGGTTTTTTTAACTATTTCAGCTTCCTTCTCTGGCCCTGGTAATTTCTTCCCACTCCTAGTAGTGATGGCTTTACACTGCTCATGTGTGGGTTGTCTAGCGTTTTCAGTATCGCTAGGAAATCCTCCATTCTGCCTTGGTTTAATATGCTGGAAACCTGACCCATCTGTGTCTCCAATGATTTTAGAGTAGCTTCATGGTTGGTCATCCGCATCTCTGTTTTATCCATGAATATCTCAGTCTTCTTGACGAAGTGATTCACATTCTCAATGTACGTTCCTGTTTGAGACATAAACGTAGCCAAGGTCTGCTCCAGTATACTAGTCGTGGCAGGTGGTGGTTGTTGCTGCTGCTGCTGCGGTTGCTACCGAGTCAGTAATCTCGGTCCCCCTGATTCTAAGTGTTCTGTGCTTGAGGATTTAGGGCATTATTAGGGTTGCTCCAAGAGAACTTGGGATCCTTTTGCCAGTTGGGATTGTAGTTGTTGGAATTATAGTTCTGTTTGTTGTAGTTCCCAACATACATCCCTTCTTCTAACTTGTAACACCCGAGTTTAGGGGCTAGGTGAAAATAATATTTTAATATTATTTCGGGTTCGGTTTTATGGTTAAAATAATGTTCGGGTTTTAATTTCAAAATAAATGGTGATGAACATATTTTGATTTGAGCCTAAATAGCCATGGAGCACCTTCCTTGTGAATAGCCCAATTTAGCCCCCCAATTTTAAACCAACATAAAGAAATACTTATGCTCATCTTCTACCTCTCTCCACAACCCCATTTTAACGACAAAAAAGGACCCCTCTTCCCTTGATACTATTCCATCCGATATCTTGCCTATTTTTGAAGATTTTGCAAAGGTAACTTTGTTTTTGACTTGCCCTTGTTATTCCCTACAAGTTAATACCATTTGTTTTCATTTTTATACATGTTTTGAGGTTTGGAGTTTGGAGGATTTTAGATTAAAAATGTTGTCTTTGAGGTCTATAACTTAAGCTTTCTATTTGTTTAAGTTATATGAATTGCCTACAACCAAAAAGGTCCAACAAAACCGATTTTTACAATGTTTTATGGAATTTTCGGATTTGGGTAAAAATGAGGTTTTTGAGAGGTTTTAAGTTGAGTTTTGGGGGTGTTTTATATGGAAATGAGAGGGCTAATGGATAGGCTATATGTAAGGACTGTTTTGAAGGCTTTATGGAGTAATTTAAGGGTTGGAATTATTGGTTTTAGGGTGAGTTTAGGGGCTGCTCAGGATTAGGAATTTTGGGTTTGTATTCAATGGAAAATTTGATGTCTTGTGCTTGGTATGCAATCCGGGTTGATTATTTTGGAATATGGACTGATTTGGGGTTGTTTAAATTGTGTTGGAATGTTTAGAAACGAGAAATTTGGTTGGTGAAGCTTCGGGGACAAATCCGGTGATTTCGGAGTCTTGAGCTTGGTCTTCGATCTTCTCTTGGGTAGCGACGGTGAGTAGAATTGTTGATTTATGCATTATGCTCGATATAGATCCTTTTGGGGTTTGGGTGGGACCTTGAAGGGTCACCTAAACCCGTGTGTAAGCCTCTCTACTCCCATGTTGTTGTGATATGTTGAATGCTTATATGTCGTGATCATTAAGTGCATTTTGAGTTGTTAATTGTGTAGTCGAGTTGAGTTCGTGCCTCAAGTGATGGTGGTCTAAACTACGGTGATGTGTAGTCCCACCGGTAGTGACTAGTAGGGTAGTACTTTGATGTGTAGTCCCATTGGAAATCCACTATTCGAAACGGTGATGTGTAGTCCCACCGTACGTGTATGTTGGTTGTGCTTGTGCAAACCATGTGTTGTTGTTGAGATAGACCTTCGTGCATCCATTGCTTTCTTGCATATAAATCGTGTTTTGGAAAACTGCATGTTGTGAATTGTAGAGCCTCTCTCACTAAGCTTGTTGGCTTATGCTGTTTTTGTTTCTAACGTGCAGATCATTAGAGTTCGGGAGGCAAGCGGGCGAGGGAGGAGCTTTTGAAGTTCTCAAGCTAGATCAAGTATGGTTTGCATTTTGTAATAATGCCTAGACAATGGGTATAGAGTTTTAGGAGTTGGGGTCAAGCTCCTTAGGAAATTTGTGTTTGAGCATGTTAAACTCGTGGTTGTGTTATGCTTTTGCTTCATGGATTGCGATTTATGCTTGTTATGTTGCTTATTTGAATATGCCTAAACATGTATGTTGTTGGCTTATGTATGCCTTATGCTTGACTATCTTGTGTATGGGGGCCTTTTTGGGTGTTAAGTATGTTCTCTTGGTGAAATTGCATGGACTATTTGATTTGTATAATCCTTGTTAGATTCAATGCCTTGTAAGCTAAGTCTCGGTCGTAGTTTTGATGCATGTATGATTGTATGTGTATAGGCGAGTCTAAAAATGCATCTAGTGTCGGGTTTGAGATCACCAAGTTGAAAATGGTGGAGTTGCAGGGCAGGGCGTATCGGTACGCCTAAGGGCCGTATCGATACGGTCTTGCCTGCAGAGCTCAGTTTTAGCTGGGCGTATCGATACACGGGGGTGTATCGATACGGTTTTTGGTCACTGGAATTCTGAGAAATTGGGGAGTTTTTGGCGTATCGATACGGTGTTGGGGAGTATCGGTACTGGTTCATCTCGTTGACCACGATATGTTGACTGAAGAGGGCGTATTGATACGCTCAAGGGCTGTATCGATACGGTCTTCTTCGAGTTGACTGTTGGGTTTGACCTGGTCAGTGCGTATCGATACCCCTAGTTAGGGTACCGATACGGTCTGCCCTGTAAGCTAAAAAAATGGACTAAGTGTGTATGGTCGGGGTTCGAATGTGTTCTTTTTGGATGTCTTCCGCTGTTGTGAATCACTTAGGACTTAATATTCCTCTAGACAAGATTAAAATAAAAAGAAAAAAAATATAGGGTTGCTAACCGAGGGGGAACCTTAACGGGTTTCACTCAGTTTTCCCCGTGTGGCCCACTCGGACCGGCCATCTGGCCAGACCGGGACGAGGGGGTTACATAACTGTATCGGACAATCTTCTGAACTGTGATTTCCATCGCAAGTCTCGCATACCTCTTCAACAGAGTAGACATGTTGTGAATCTTCTTTCAAGAGCTTTTTCATTGCCTTAGTGAGATATGCCACCTGTGATTTTAAAGAACTGTCGGCCTCATAATCTTTTACAGCTAGAACTCGTTTACCCCCTCTTCTTGCTGTAGGAAACTGTTCCTCATTCTTTGCCAGATTTTTCAAAACTGCCATTGCATCTTCAGGATGTTTGTCCAACAGCAGTCCATTTGCTGCTGAATCAATTCTCATACGAGTCTGTAAATGGACAGCATTATAAAACTTAGTTACCTGGTTCCAAACGGGAAATCCATGCATCGGGCAGTTCCTCAAGAGAGTGGTAAATCTGTCACAGGCCTCGTACATTGGTTCGTCATCTTCCTGTTGAAAAGTAGCAATTTCGTTACGTAATCGCTCAGATAAGTGTGAAAGATTAAAACGAGATAAAAATTCACGAGTTAAATCTGCCCAAGTTCGTATTGAACCCGGCGTTAGTTTATTCCACCAAGTTTTCGCCCTGTCCTTCAATGAATGAGGAAATAACCGAAGCCTCAGTATCTTCGAATTAACTCCTGGTAGTCTAAACGAACCACAGATTTCCTGGAACGTTTTCAGATGCTCCCTAGCATCCTCTGTAGCAGCACCACTAAATTGGCCAGCGTTGTTGATCATGCTGAACATAACAGGTTTCAGGTCAAAGTTGTCAACGTCTACATCTGGCAGGGTTGTTTCTAGTTCTACATGATCATTGAGCATGTAGTCTCGGCATGACCGGCGTGCGGCAGCGACAGGAGGATTGGCAGGTTGGTCGTTCCCTCCATTCCCGGCAGGATTGTTATTATCATGGGGATTGTCTTGGCGTTCCTTCTTTCTTCGTACCTTCCGTTCACCATTGCTTCTAACTGTCCTTCTAGGTATTTGTTTCTCTCTACAAGGAAACGAACTCTTTTTTTGAGATTGCACGTACGTTCGATTTCAGGATCTAACTGGTGCTCAGGTTCTTTTCCTCGTTGAGATCTGCGCATAAGCAAACAAAAGACCTTGTGAAAGGTATAGGTTGAACAATCCAAGTAAAATAGAAAAGTAAAGGAAGTGCAGTAAAAGATATGGTAAAGATATGTTGCCAGTCCCCGGCAACGGCGCCAAAAACTTGTTGCGTGTAAAAGTGTCTATCGCAATGTAGTGCAAGTGTACACGACGCAAGTAGTAAAGTGATACGGAAGTATCAGATATCGTCTCCACGGGGACTGGGCTAATAGCTTCACCTTGAATTACTGCACGAGAGGAAAAAGAACAGTTTAATATGTTTGTCACGAAATAATAAAGAGTGCTGGAAATTAAGAGTAAAGAAATCAAGATAGATAGAATGGGCCGGTATTGAATTGCTCAGTAGTGTAGGTGATGCAAAGTCTAGGAAACTCTGTTCTGTCGTTGCGCCTGCTACGGCAGCACCTGTCGCGGCAGCGGTCTTTTGGTTATCGCTACAGCGATTACTCAACTCTGTACTTCAAGCTTGGCAAGAATCCCTGATGTGCCTTGGCCTATCCCTAGGTCCAAGTCTGTCGATGAACACGTCTTTGATGATACCTCCTGGCGTGAATCGAAGGATGAACAACGATGTTGTTAAATTCTTCCTTAGCCACTTAACCTCGTCCTATCCCTAGGTCTGAGATAGTTCAACCATAAACTGGAGAACTCGTACTTATTCCTTTCGTATACTTAACTCTCCCGATATTAAGTAAATATGTAATCTCATAATGCTCTCCCGATACTCTTGCAAGATGTTGAAAACCAGAATAAGCAAACTTGAAGTAATTTTATTGAACAAAAAAATTCCTAAAACAAATGCAATCCTTGCAACTACTTTACAACACAACCCTTAGCCCTAGGGGAAGTTTAGAACATGTTGAGGAAGGGAAAACGGCTAGGGTTTTGGGAAGAAGGCTAGAGAATATGGTGATGTCTTCTCCTAGGTCGAATTACATGCCTTTATATAGGCCTTGGGTTCAAGTTTTCTAAAATGGCAAGAATACAAGTTTAAATTAAAGTACAACTTTATTAAAGACTAAATCTTCAGAGCATAAGTCTTTAATTCATCCTTCCTTCTTGCTTGGAGTTTCTTCCTTGAGCTTTGGGCTTGGCCTTCATTCTGATCTAGGGCTTGGAAAAATATAAGGGTGATCCACGACAGATGGGCTTAATTTTCTCTTTCTGTCGAGGTCCAGTTCACTTTCTTCCCTTCACTATTGCTATCGCCCTTGGCTGCCACGGCAGCGGCCTTGGCAGCATCGTCCTTCACGTCTACACATCCAGTTCCAGCTCTGTTTCTTCACTGCCCAGCGTCTGCTTCTCTACTGCCCTCCATCTACTACAGCAGCTACCTGCAAAAACAACCAATTTTAGTAGAAACTGTGCCAATTGATATATTTGTGATGTTTAACTGAAATCTAACCTAAATGCAATGAATTATGCTTGAATGCAGCAGAAATATGGGTTAAATAGGGGGTAAAATATAGAACTTTTACACACTCAACAGCCTCCAAGGCTGAAACAACATTCGCTAAGAACTTCACATTCTCACCTACTACTACAATCTCATAGTCATCCGCAAGCTTCAAGAGACTCTTAGTTTCGAAATCTATCCTAGCTCTATGCTCCATAAGTCAGTCCATACCCAAAATCACATCGAAGCCATAAAATGGTAACTCCATCATGTCCACTGAAAATATATGCCCATGAACCATTAACGGACACCTTCTGTACATCTTCCTAACCATTACTGTATCCCCGAAAGAACTAGTAACACTAACACCTACCTCTAATACCTCACAAGGTATATTCAACATCTTTGTATGCTCACTCAAAATGTATGAATGCGTAGACCCGGAGTCAATCAAGGAAAGCAAACTGAGAGACCGTATTGAGAAATTACCTGCAATCACATCTGTGTCGTTCTGTCTCTCTCGCTGAGCATAAAATCTAGCCTGACCTCCGCCCTCCGGCTGAACCGCAACTACATGTGCTATATTCTTCTGGCCATCATTCATCGGCTGGAAGTTACCTCGACCGCGCCCACGGCCTCTCAGATAATCAATAGCTCTAGCAGGAGCCTGAATCTGAACTGGTGCAAACCCAGCCTGATGTGGACAATCACGTCTAAGGTGATATCTAGTCTCACAGTTCCAACACGATTGAAAGTTTCCCCAACACTCTCTGGTGTGATGCCTCCCGCATCTAGTACACTCGGGCAAACGCCCACCAACTCTCTGGCCCTGATGGCCTCTCTCGTGGTTACCACCACCACGTCTATGATCATAATGATGCCTATTGTCCATATGCCTCTTGGCATCACCTCTATCAAAATCAGCAGACCTCTTCCCTAAACTAGAACCACCTGAACGTTTGGTCAGACCCAAACTGTGCTCTATGTCCTTGGCCCTAGCGACCAAGACATTGAAGTCAGTGTAATTCATAGCCAAAGTGCACCTCTTCACTTCCTCACTCAACCTGTAACGGAAATGGTCGCATCTTTCCCTCTCAGTAGGAACTAGCTCTGACGCATTCTAACTCAATCTGACAAACCATATCTCATACTCGGTCAGTCATGTTACCCTGAAGTAATGCCATGAACTCTCTCTTCTTCTTATCGAGATAACAGGGACCCAGATACTTTGTGTTGAAAGCAGACTCAAAGAACTCCCAAGTAACCTCGGCATTTGGCATGCCGGTAGTAATGGTGACCCACCAAGTGTAAGCGTCACCCTGAAGCAGAGAAACAACACACCCCAGTCTGCGTGTGCTAGTACAACCTATTTGAGACAAGATACAGACAGTCTTGTCAAACCAAGCCTCTGATCTCTCGGGTGCAAACCCTCGGAACTATTCACCTCCCAAACTGCAAAGCCTCTCAAGTGGCAACTCGGTGCCCTCACCCTGAGGTTTGCCACTGCTTGTCCTCTGGCCACATCTGCCTAGAAAGCCTCAGCTATAGCCTAAACTAACGGAGCCAAATCTATACCAGTTGGACCTTGACCAACCTAAGGTCCTAAGCCCTCAGCTCTCACCTCCCTCTTGATGAGGAGGAGAAAGAGGGGGTGGAGGAGCCTCCGCCTCTACAACTGGCTCAACTTCCGAAGCTGCTGCCCGTGGTTCCGGATGAACCATCCTAGGCCTGCCTCTATGTCTCATCTTACGGCTAGTAAGATAACAACTACAAACAAACAAACACACAAGGATTAAGTTAGCAAAGGCAAGAGTCCAACGTGCTCAAGTACTCCTTTACTCAAAATATTTTCAAATAAGTAATAGTAGCAATGGGAACTCGACACTATGCCTCAGCACAACAACCATGCAAGCAAACGAACAACAAGCATACATAGCAAAACATTCACCGTACAACATATACCGAGATAGAGCAACATAACACTTCAAACTTACCTCACTTACCTTCCCGAGGTCGCGGAAACCTCAGGCTCTGATACCAACAAATGTAACCCCCTCGTCCCGGGCTAGACGATAGACCGATCCGAGCATGTTACATGGGGAAAACCGAAGTGAACCCCGTTAAGGCTCCACTTCGATTAGCAACCCTAGAAAACTTTTTATTTGTTATCTTGTCTAAATGTATCATTTAGTTCTATATGTGAAAACGACAGCGGGAAGCGGCATAGAATACATCCAAACAGATATAAGGTAACTTTAAATTTACCAAGTAACACGTTAGTCCTTCTGCATGCTTACGAAACCAATACCATACATAAACGATGCTTATAAACTTAACAAGAAAGCATACAACCAACGAGACTAAAACACGACATCCGAGAACCTTTGAAGATGCCAAAAAGCCCAAATACAAGCCTGCATTTCGAAACAGGCTTGCCCGTTTCGATATGCGGGCTCCAGTTCAAAAGCTAGACCAGGTCGTACCGATATAGTCCACTATGTTCCGATACGGGGGTCTCTAGTGTTGAAACGTTCCGAAACTCGTTCCGAAACAGGAACTTCTAGAGGCAAACCGTATCGAAACATGTACCAAAACAGGATCTCACAGTGTCAAATCGTAACGAAACAACACCACCCTCGTTCCGATACGAGTATCCCTGGAGCTACACCCGTTTCGAAACCACCACGAGCGTTTCGAAATGCCTACACTCTGTGGGACCCTGAAAACAATTTTCTGTATCTCCAAATGTTCCCAAACATACCTCAAAACAACAAGAATCAATAGACATCAATCATTCACATAATCTAGAGGCATTTCATCCTACTACAAACATGATCAAACACATAACATGTCCATTTCATTCATAGGAGACATGCATCCACCAAACATAGCATAAGCAAGGTTACATACCTTCAATACAAAACATAAGCATTCATAAAACAAGGCTTACATGCTTTTTCACACAAACTCATAAACATCTCATAAAGCATGGTTTACAATTCATCAACACAAAAGCAATAACAAAATAGGAGTCTAACACATGCTCCTACAACATGTAGCATCCCCATTGCTAACTATTACATTATTTAACTAAAACCATACTTGAGCAACAACAAATGCGCTTGGATGCCCATTTTCCTTGCTCCTTGCTAACTCCACACTAATGATCTGCATCGCCGAAAACGAGAGCGTAAGCTAGAAGCTTAGCGAGGGAGCTTAAAACAAAACATCGACAATGTAGGGTTCAAGCATGGTATCCAAGAACATCCACAAGGCACACATATACACCAACAAGCAACATAGCCACAACTACAAGAATGCATGAACATGGCATCTTACCTCATGTTATGCTAAACAAGGATATAACAAATATCATACACAACAACCACATATGAACTAGTATATTGGCAACTATATAGCTTACTCGGATATGCGGATAACTTCCGTTGGGATTTTCGCCCCAACGTACTCAACAACCAAATTACCTTCCGGTGGGATTACACACATCACCGTTTTCACTTATGGATGGGATTACACTCATCATCACATACTAACATTTTTCGGTGGAATATTACCTCACGGTACTCCTCATTGATGACAACATGTCACCAAGGCCACGCGCAAATTTGACTCTTACCGTGTGCACACTCATCCTAATGATCGATCATTTATACCCGGTAATTATAACTAGTGTCAACATACTAACAAGTCTCACCATGATTCACAATCATGCAACACAACATATCGTCACCATTATACAACACCAATATATATATAAACATGCATAGTGAACACATACTACACAAGTCCATATTTATGCACAATAAGCAAGAACTCATAAAGTCAAACAAGAGATTAAGCTACCAACTTATTCCCCACCTTAGATTGGCCTACCAAGCACAATCTAACACCACAACCACACACTTAAACCAATTTAAACCATTTAAAATAATCCACTCACCGAACACCCTTAAGCAAACTGAGAAAGCCGATCAAGCCTCCAAATTTCCCGGAATCGAGCCAGAAGCTTCTCCAACGATTTTCCTTGATTCTAATCAACCAAAAACAACATATTACTACACAAATCATCCACAAAACCACTGTCACAAATCAGGTTACAACACAAGCCCATTTCTCTACATTTCCAATCCAAAATTAACACAAAAATCCCCATTTGGGACTTGAACTTAACCCAGCAGAAACCCATCAATCTCAACACTCAAATCATCATTAAACATAATCAAAACAACCCTCAAGAATCACCATATCATCAGCCCAACTCTCCCACACCAAACTACCTAAAAAACCCAAGTTTTCAACCCTTTAAAACACCCACAAAAACCCATTTCGGGATTTTCACAAAACTTCACCAAATTAAGATATGATACACTTAAATGTGAGATGATAACATATATTATCTTTACAAATAAAAAGCTAAATGAAAAACCCTTAAAGCTCCCACCTTTTACTTAAACTTTTGAAAACATGAACAACCCAAAAATGAAGCTTATAAAAATCTAAAGCCATGGAAACGTTTAGAATGATGAGGAGAAGTCAAAAACGTAATTACCTCGATGAAAGCTCTTGAAATAGTGAAGGAAATGGATGGAATAGTGTTTGGGGTTTGGGGAGGTTTAGGTGTCGTAGAATTTCGTTTGGAGAAGATGAAGAAGATGACATTTCAAAAGGCACTTTTTACTTATTTTACTTTTCTCATTTAGAAAATTACTCATTTGCCCTTAATGAAATTCAAGCCCTTTTTAATTAAAACTAAAGCCCATTTTAATTTAAAACAAGCCCACGACTCGAACCAGATTCACACACTCAACATCTGACCCCTAAACCCGGGTGTTACAAAACTTGTCTAAAGAAAAAGACATGCCAACAAACTCCTCAAAACATAAAGGTTCTATCCCATTTCTTAATAGTAATTATTGAAGTCTAAACTCATACTTGAGCAAACTAAACTCCCTTGGATTCTCCCTTGTTCCCCGAGCTGCTCCGAAGGTCTAAGGGCCTGCATTGTTGGAAAGAGAGTGTAAGCGTTTAAGCTTAGTGACCGGTGCTCAAAACGGTTGCTACAACAATGCAGTTTTAAAACATTAGTTTGCTTGAAAACCAAAACCATTTCCAAATTATTTCCACATGCTTGAACACATAACAACATGCATTTACCTTCATGTGCATTTACCGAATGCAACCACAAGCCATAGGCTTACCACACGCTCATTCTCATAACGCAAGCAAAGTAACCAACAATGCATAAGCATAAAAGAAGAAATCAACAACATACTTAACATGAGAATTAAAGCATCATGGGTATATTGACATTCATCGTTTTTACTCAGATATGCAGATAGTTTCTCAAACCCACTAGACACTTCTGGTGGAATCTCACATCACCGTACCCACCCGTCTAGTAAAAACATAACTTCCGGTGGAATCTCACATCATTGTACTCCTTCTTAGTGGAATCTAACATCACTAAGGCCACGCGCGACTTTCACCTCGAGTGCACTCTAATCCTATTGATTGATCAATTATATCCAGTAACAACTCAACACGTGTTAATATACTCATTCACAACCCCAAGTATTACCGATGCTTGAACCACTTACCATGTCCAAACTTCCATGTAAAGCATGTACTCACAATGCAAATATAAACACAAGTCATAAGTCTCAACATGTATAACAATGCAAACTAACACATTATCAACATGACATGTTCACTTTGCATCAAGAATCATAAAACATGGATTAATTGCATAAAACCTTTAAAACTTACTCTTGAGCTTGGATTTGCCTTTCAAGCTCAATCCAAACTCCCAAAATGTTCCCTTAACCACGTTAAGGCTTTTAAAATTGATCCACTTACCAGCCAACACACAAACGATGTCCAAGATGCTGAATCAAGCCTCCGAGCTACCCGGATTTCCGTCCACAAAGCCCGAATCTTATTCCTCTATTTTGAGCAACCCAAAACTGAACATTAGAACACTAATGCACCCCACAAACATAGCAAAAAACCCGGAACTCAACAATCTTGCAACAACACACATTGATTCAAGCCCAAAGTTCACCCAAATTCGTTCTAATGAAACCTCAAGCTGAACCCACCATTTCCAAACATCAAAACACACCAAATGTCATCTACAAACATCTCCCAACAAGGGAACCATCAGCCACGATTTCCACCCAAAACCAAGCCAAAAACTCCCATTTTCAACCCAAAAATCCCATTTTTAGACCCATTTCGGGTTTCCCCAAATCCAACCATCATCCCAACATGTTTTAGTACTCAAAGCTTAAATTAAAGTACATGTTTAACCATGAAAAACAAAGCCACAAAAATCCCATGAAAAATACCCATTTTTCTAACCCAAACCAAAAATGAATTTTTATGGGTTTAAAGGAAAGGTTTTGATGAGAATAACTCAAATAAGTAAAAATCATAGTAAAGAAGAAATTACCTTGAGAAATCTTTCTTAGATGAAGTGTTGAAACAAATAGAATAGTGAAAATGGGTTTCCTTTAAAAAATAAAATGAAAGGCAACTTTGGAAGACGAGGGTATTTTCAAAACCCTTTTTCTTTAATTTCAAAATTCCTTTTTTACCATTTTCTCTTTTAAAACACTTTAGGTGTGTTAAAAATTAGTTTTTTTCTCCAATTTAAATCTAACCCGACTCGGCTTGAGTAATCCGATTATCTCCCGACTCTAAACTCGGGGCGTTACATGGCAACTTGTAATGTGTGGTTGAATTTGGTAAAATTCATGCTTTCTATGTTTTAAATGTTATGTTTTGAGAAGTAGTTGTTAATTTGTAGCAAAAATGATCAAATTGTATATCTAAGACTAAATAGAACCTTTATTTAAACTTATAAATAAGTTGTAAGAGCTTTTATGTTGATTTTGCTGCATCTTTACTAGTTTCGTACTTTTGGTACCGGTACCGCCCATACGGTACTGATACGACTTTCAACCAAGTACCAATGCGACTTCCTCTGTACCGTTAAACGTAGACAAAAGGTGACAATTTTGTCTTTTTTTTACCGTGCCTTGTATGCTTATTGGTTTTTTTTGCTCAACGTATGCTTATTGGTTTATTTTCATAAATAACATGTTTGATTGAATTTCTTGTTTTATTTGATTTATTTATTAGAAATTTTATATTTCTTTTGAATTGTTGGACTAATTTTTTTTATTGATGCTTGATTAAGGGGGGGCTATTTTCTTATTTATTCTTTCATGATAAAATCTTGGGAAATTAAAAAAAACGACTTCTTAAAAAGAGACTAAAAACAGTTGTATATAATTTCTTACAAAAACCGTAAGGAATTGTGTACATGTATTGAATTTCTTACAAAATTTGTAAGGATTTGTGTATGTACACAATTCCTTACAAAAATCTTGAATTCGGTATATGTACACAAATACTTACCATTTTTGCAAGAATTTGTGTATGTACACAATTTCTTACAAAAATCTTGAATACGGTATATGTACACAAATACTTACCATATTTGTAAGAATTTGTGTATGTACACAAAAGTGGTAAGGATTTGTGTATATACACAAATCCTTACCACTTTTGTAAGAATTTCGGTACATGTACACAAATTCTTACGATTTTTTGTAAGTATTTGTGTACGCGTCTTTTTTAGCCTCTTTTTAAGAGGCCTTTCCCTAGAATCACCGTAAAATCTTTAGTCTTTTCTCTATTGTTATTTAGAACCAACAATTGATATTTTCTATCAATTGGTTTCAAATTTTCAACATTTGGTGTCATAAGCTTTAATGTGATTTCAAAGTTAGTTTTAAAATTATTTTTGATATAACAAAAAGAGAGAGGTATGTTTGAAAAATTAAATTTCAAAAAAAAAGGGAAGCTTTAAATTTTTTCAAAATATTCTTTTTTAAATTATTTTTTTAAGGGGGAGAAATTTCAAGAACAGTTTTTCAAATGGTTCTGTTATATCAAAAATAGGAGAGTGTTGAGATATTGAGTTTGATATAACTTAAAATGAAAAATATTTTTGGACTTAAACTAGTTTGCAAAAATATTTCAAAAGTCCATTAACTTGAAAAATATGTTTGAAAAGTTTTAAAAAGGTTTTTTGACTTGTTTAAATGCTTTCAAAGTAACCTAGAAGTCAAAAACAGGCTCTATGTACCGATATTTAGTGTATCGATACTAACGATACGCCCCTTTGACCCCAAGTTTTGATAAGTTCTAGTAGCCAAAATAAGTATCGATACGGCTTAAATCGTACTGATACAAAATGGTCTGTACCGATACACATGTATCATGTACTGATACCCATTGTAAAAATGCCCAACGACTCTTTTTATTTAAAGCAGGTGTACCGATACCAGTAGTCACGTACTGATACCAACGAGCGAAGAACTGCATTTAATGCTGGAAATAAAATCCCTAACGGCTCCAAATCAACTCCAATGGCTAGTAACGACCACAAACTTCTTAAAGGACTTAAAAGACCTCTCCAAGCATCCATGGAACAACAAGAAACATCCTTGCCAACATTCAATGTTAGAGAAATTGTTTTAGTGCTTAAATTGTCAATTCTTTGTAGAGAACACTAGTGAGCCAAATTGTCACATTTGTTCAAGTGTTTAGGCGTTGGGTGAGTGCTTAAATTGCAAGCACACTTTCCTTGTAAGAGTTTTCATTGTTTGTTTTTTTTTCTCTTTGTAAGAAAGTTTCTCAAAGCTTTGTGGTATAAGCTTTGAGAGTTGTAAGAGTTATCTCCTTGAGCCCGAAAAAAAAAGACAAAATAGTGAATTTGTGAAAAAAAATTTAGTGTGGATAGCTTAGGTAGTTAAGGTAGACTTTAGTTAGAAATTTGAATCACTATAAATCTTTGTGTCCCATTTTTATTTCTTATCTTTTCATCCACTAAAACAAAAATTCAATTCACCCCCTCTTAATACATTTGGTTGATCGGTTCGAGCTCTCAACATAAACCTTATGCCTTAATATTAAATCATAAATTTAATTTTTTAATATCAAGGCATACAATCATACACAAGGATATAGGTGAAATTGGTGCAATATTGCACTAGGAAAAAGAAATTTTCAATCTATAACATTTGACGGATTATTTTTAAATCTATTGTATTTTCTACAGTGTTTTTGAAGTCAGACTAAAAGGGTGCCGACTTTGAACAATATTTTTATTTTTTTGAATAAAAAATTCTCCTCAGAGACAGTGAAGTCTAGAGATGGACCCAGAGGGGGCTGGAGGGGACAGTCACCCCCTAAAAATTTAAAATTCGTATATGATTTAGAATTTACTTAGAATTTTTTTAAGTATTTTCTATTAAAAATTTATTTTCACCCCCTAAAATTTTTATAAGTTTGCCCTCTTTTGAATTATATATATATATATTAAAGTTTATATATATATATATATATATATATATATATATATTAAAGTTTATCACTAAAATATTAATCTTGTTTTTTTTCTTTCGAATCCCGGTATTAAAATGTAATACCTCTCTATTTAATTAAAATATATATATATATATATGCAAATTTTAAAACTTAAAAGTACATAATACAAACATAGAAATAATTTAAAATTTAGTTTTAGTTTTATGTAAAAATATTAAGGAACCAAAAATAAAAATATAATTAAAAATTAAAAATAAATATATTAAAAGTATCGGATCGGGTACCCGGTCACCAAGAAAATTTAGCCCAAATTCGGCTCAACTACCTGAGAAAAATCCCAGGTCGAATAATTTTTTTAAAAAAATTATCCAATTTATTTAAGTTCAGGTCGTCGGGTAGGGCAACCAGATCAGATACTTTTGAACACACCTAAATTCATATAAAAGAAGAATGATTCTTTATGAATTAGTAATAAAAAATTATTATTATTATTATTTAAATGAGTTTAATTTTGATGCACATGTTGTGAAGTTTAAAGACTACACAAGCCTGCCTATTTGCGTGACATGTGTTCAGTGAAAAAAAACAAGGTAAAGATGTTGGCGCTAACATGAAAACCAAACGTTAGTGAGAAATAAATTATTTTTCCTTTTTTCCTTACCGCCGAAAAAAAAAACTCTTTTCTCGATAGTTTGGGAATTTTGATTGTTCAGAATGTTTGAGCAAAAATCTAATAATTTCTTCATTTTCATCTGATTTCAAAAAGCATAGAAGACTCCACAAGTAGGTTTGTTGGTTGTATCTTGAAAATTAAAATCTAATTCTCTTTCGCTACAATTGTTTGCTTCTCATACTCATAGAAATGTTTTTTTTTCATTTTCCTTTAATGATTTTTTCTTTTCATTTTCCACTGTAATTGTTTGCTTCTCATGCCCTTGGAAACCAAATTGTTTACTTCTCACACTATCGAAACCAGAGGAGTTATCAATGTTGAGGTTTGCAACTCTTTTACTTATGTTTTATTTTGTAATTTTTTTTATATTTTTTAGTTTTGCTTTATGTTTTTGCTAATAGAAAATCTATGAGGTTATTAATCTTGCAAATATAACTTAAATGTTACAGTAAAACTTGATATTTTTTAATCTGCATTTTTACATTTGGGTTTGAAGTTTAAAACCTTAATTTTTAACCATCAATGGTGTTTCATCCATTATGGCATTTCATATGTCTGTTGCTACCGTAATATCTATTTTAACCTCAAATTTCATAATTCATACTTTCTTTTGAGATGAATATGAAGCATGTAAACAATAATTAGAAACTTATAATCAACATTAGTAAAACAAGTATAAATAGAGAAGAAAAGTTAGAATCTTGACAACTTAGTGAAATTGCATACCAAAAGAATGGTTCACGGAGTGGGTTACTAAAGATGTTTAATTATGGCGTTGCTATCTTTAAGCGGTCATGAAAATTGCCTTGACCTTGTTTATATTGCCTTTTGAAATAAATAACTTTGTATGTTTTTCATTTGTGTACAAACTGAATTGCTAGGCTAGTTATTTATTAAGCAATTTTCATTCTCAGCCATTGGAAGTACTTCATGACTCATGCTAGTGAGTTCTATGTAATTTATGTCTTATACCTCGTTGAATAATCAACACTTCTTGAGCTTGGTTTCCTTTGAAATGCCTGAGAATGGATGAGATTACATTGTTATTTTCAATGTAAGTTTATAAACATTTAGATTCTTTGATATTGCATACTATTGTTTTTGCCGCTCACCTGCTAAGTAACGTTATCCAAACTAGAAGGTCCTCTAGCAGGCAACAAAAGTAATGGTTCTAGTGCACCTTGTTAACTGATTTATGCTTATATAAATTATATTCTAATGAGGTTACTAAATGTTGAAAATATAGGTGCTGGCAATTAGAAGCTTTCTCAATTAATAAGTGAAGTATTGGCGAAATTAGCAGTTGCAAATGATGTGGTACTTTTAGAGAGAAAATATTGTTTAACTTTGTCCTATATTCTGTGGAAATCAATGGAGTTTATAGCGTGATGACTTGTTTGCTTCTTCGACTAAGCGACTGTTTGTGAAAAATGAAAAAATTCAAATATCGCTTTGGTCATGTTGTTCTAGTAGTTAAGGAGGTTGATCACGAATTAGTGTATGAGAGGTACAAATTGAAAATTGTAGTGCTGATTATCAAGTTTATATATTATCAAATGTCCTACAAAACATAAATCGTATACAAGTTTGGATTTGGGACAAAAAAGTAGATTACTTATAGTTCTAGAGTAATTAGACTTTTGAGAAAATGTTTATCCAATAAAATGACGTTTGAGAATATGATTTCGAGTCGAATTATATATCTTAGCTTATTTTAATGTGTTGGTCTTAGGCAAGTGTTTCTTTTGAACCTTGTTCTTCATGAAATATGGTTCTAGTGCTTTGAGCTCACTTGAGCCGTCAAAGTACTGCTAATGAATATCGGTTTATGAATTTGTATATGCAAATCAAGGTTGTATATGCAATGTTCAATCATTTTATGAATTTGTTTGAGAGATAATTGTGATCAAATAACGAAAAAATAAATAAAGTAATACGGTAGAATATATAAGATGAATAAATCCCTAACAGTAAACAATTAAACCTTTTACGAACGGGTCTAAAAAACAAAGCTATCCAAGCAAAGTTGAGTGTATTTGATGTGAACCAATCTATCTGCAACACAAGTTAGTCTTCAGTAACTTCGACAATGCGAGAAGTTGAGATAGAACTAGACTCATTACTGTAATTGTAATCACTAATTTTGTTTGGGATAACCTTTTTTTTATCATAATGGGCTTATATGGGTTGTTGTTTAATTTTTAACTATATAAATGTGTGTAAGTGGCTGTCAATTGTCATTAAAATCTAAAAGCAAAAAATACTACTATTAGTATTATATCTATTATTATATCATTTATTTGAAAAACCCCTAAACACTATTAATATAGTATGTCATCTTCTTATCTTTTTTATTATTAATACTATCTTATTATTATTGTTGAGTTATACGGTGCTTGATTCCTTCAACCGTTCTTGCTCGCCAAGTGGTGGAGAAGTTGAATTTTGGGTGTAAGTGCTGTGGAAGCTAAAAAGATTAAGGACACAATGATTTATAGTGGTTCAACCTTCTAACCAAGGTCTACATCCACTACCTTAGCTTCCCACTAAGGATTTCCAATCAATCCACTATTGATTCGTCCCCTTTTCTAGGCTTAAGAGGAAACCCTTATACACCGATCAAGCTTTCTACCCAAAGCCTTGATCAAACCCTCTTTACAAGAGAAAAGATAAGCAAACTTAAATCCCTCTAATAGGTATTTGTTTGCACAATTTAGCTCTCACCCAAAACCTAAAATACTTGAGCAAATCTAACAATTTTGGCTCACTAGTGTTTGTCTATACAAATAAATGACAATTAAGTACTAAGACAATTTTTTGATCATTTGTTGTTGACAATTGAAGAATTAACCATTACTTTATGCTTGGAGGTCCCTTTTAGACTCCTTAATTAGTTTGTAGCCGTTACTAGCCGTTGGGGTTGAATTGGAGCCGTTGGAGACTTAATTTCCCACCATAAATGTAGTTCTGCAGCTCTCCATTTCGAAATGCTCGAACCCGTTTCGAAACGCTCTTCAAGTAGAAAGAGTCGTTGTAGTCTGATGCAGCACTCGTATCGAAACGCTCTTGGTCGTATCGAAACGCTTGTTCTCGTATCGAAACGATCTACATTTAAATGGTAGTTGGGAAATAGTCGTTGGGGGTTTATGACCGTTGAGGTTGATGTCACGTAGGCGTATCGAAACGGCATAGCCCATATCGAAACGCTTGGCAAAAATCTCATCCAAAAAAGACCGTTTCGAAACCCGTTTTGGAACGTTTTGACACTTGAAGACCCCGTATCGAAACACCTAGGGGTGTTTCGAAACACCTGGATGGTTTTGTTTATTTTGGCTTTGAAAACATGTAAAAACCTTTTAAAACATCAACTAAACATAGTTTCAAGTTGTTTGGACTTTAGAAATAGTTTTGAATTCTTTTTAACTTAGTTCAAAACATTTTTCAATTATTGTATCAAAACATTAGTTCTACAATTATCATTATCATTATTATTACAATTGCTATCATATATTATTACTATTACTATTATTATTATTATTACTATTATTATTTTATTATTATTATTATTATTATTATTATTAAAGTAAACTAAAAAAACCAAAATGATTAGAACAGCCCATTAACGTGAATAAAAACAGAAGTTTATTAATAAAATTCAGTCTAATTACATATTAAAAATCCAAAAATATACATATTACATATTCGCCCCAAAGTCTAAAAAAACCCTAGTCCTGATATGATGACCCTCTCTTTTGTTTTTGTGCGCAGCCGCATCTGGACCGTCAGATCAAGGGTTGCTGATCGAACAGTCCAGATGGTCTCTGATGGAAGAAGCCCTAGTTGGCTCTCTTTTGCCTTAGAGTCGTACCACTCGCAGTCGTCAGATCTGTGACGCATCGTGCGGTCCAAATCGCGCCAGGAGGTGAAGCCCTGGAGTGCCCTAACTCTTTCTCCGCGCCGCCAACTCTCGTCCGTTGGATCGAAGCGACATCGAACGGCTCAGGATCAAAGCAAGAAGCTTCTTGATCCATACGCACCCACGCGCGACCTGTGGTGTCACCCACACGCGCGTGTAACTCATGCGCTTGACTTTTCAGCTCTTCAGACCGTCCAAATCCTCACCACATCGATCGAAGGGATCACCGACAGCCACATCAGGGGCTTGAACCCCAAAACGAGCTTCTCTCTGGTCCTCTCTCAGCAACCACGATGCATGCAAGTAATCAACAGAAATGTCAGAGAAGAAAACACGCAAAAAAACCAGAATTTTCAGGGAATTAACGGATTTTCACAAGAGAGCATACGAATGCAAACAAAATTCTCAGAGATATTAGAGGCAACCAATAGCATATTTTGGGAAATTTTCCTTGTAATTCGAAAATTTGTAATTTTGGGCTATAAAAAGTCGAAACAATCAGTGTAAACCATAAAAGTTAGAAACGGGGGGGGGGGGGGGGATTTCAGAGATCAATACAAAGAGAACATGGCATTTTCATAGGTATATTCCTTTTTCAGTTTCAAAATCATAAGCATAAAAAAGGGGAAACAATAAGGTTAGGGTTTCATTTTTACCTTTGTCGTTTCGGCTTCTTCATCCTTTTGTCTGCCGGTGATAAGCCCATGCTTCCCTTCGGGAGGAACGAGGTGAATCGGTGAGGCAAAGGGGCGGAAGAGACCTTTTTCCCGTGTTACGAGTCTCTAGGTTCTAAAACGGGGGGGCTTTTTCTTCTTTCTATTTTTCTTCAAACAAAAGGAAGGGGTATCGTCTTCAGGATTTAGGATACTCTTTTGGTTTTAAAACGAAAAAGAGTTTTTTTTAGGTGTTTAGGAGTTCGCCGGCCGCCGATTAGCGACGACCGATGGTTCGGTTGTCAAGGACGAGAGAAAAGGGGTGTGGTTCTGTGAGGTTAGGGTTAGCAAAAGAGTCTGGAATGTTTTTAACTCTATTTTTATAATGCTTTTACGTTTTAAAATTGGTTTAATCACTTTTTAAATCCCTCCGCATTTTTGTTATTACGCGCACAAGGGTCTTCGCGGCTTTAAACCACGCACGTGGTCCTTCAAGTTTTTTTAATGTTTTTAATTTCGTCCTCCTTAAAGTTTAATCCAGTTCTTGAACGGTTTAATGTCCTATTTAGTCCCTGAAATCCTTTTTTGTTCCATTTTGGTCCTGTTTCCAGTGTTGTTTAATCCTCATGTTCTCATGCATTTTAATTTCTGCCTCGTATTTACATTTCTTTGATTTCGGTCCTTTTTATGCCTTGCCATGTTAATATGTGTTAGTATATGATCGTATGTTTTTTAATATAATATTGTTTAACATATGGTTTTATAATATATATCTATATATATATAGTTTTTACATAATATATAGTTCTATATAAAGTATGACTTTGATATAATATATGGTTTATATGTATATAATATATATTTTAAATGAGACATGTTTTTTGTATAATATATTATGTATATCTACTATAAGTTTTTATATCATATAGTATTTATAAATATATAGTTATGTAATATGTTTTATAATCTATAGTTTTTTAAAGTGATATGAAATATAATACACGGTTTTAATGTGTGTGTAGCTTAGTTTTCTTGATTGCTCGAATGTTTATACGTGACATGCACCTCCTAATTGTCATTCATGTGACTTTTAATATTCTAATTTACATGATAATTAATTTTAATCATAAAAAGGAGATACTTATTAATTCGCGTGTTTGGGTTGTAACATCCTAGATTATTAGATATTCAACGAATATTCGTAAGTAATTAAAACGAACAAGACCATGACATCACACTTTATCTGATTGCATCATGCATAAAGGTGACGTATGTAATCCGAACCCTAAACTAACACGACAGTCAGACTTATATGATGTTGGTTTAGTCTTTGGTCCGGTGTATCGTCATCCTTTTTAATTAAATGTCTAATTAATTTGAAACCACCGATTTGATAAAGCTCGTACAATTAAGGTTAAATTTCAATTAAGAACCCCTAATTAAATTCACTTTAAACTTTAAATAATTTCCATCGATTGAAAGCAACGAGTATTTCGGTACCGATTTTCGGGCTTGATGGGGGTGCTAATCCTTCCCCACACGTAACCAACTCTCGAACCCTTTTTAAATTGAATCTCTGGATTTTGTGGTGTCCGGCCTACCTTAATGGCCGGTGGCGACTCCAAATTTTTATTGTTTTCCAAAATTCAAATTTCTTAAAAAGGGATTCCCCTTTTAAGCCAATCTTTTTTCAAAAAAGCAAAACACTTTAAAAGTTTTTTTTTTTCAAAAACGTTATTACAGTAATAAAACAAAAATCACTTAAATTAAGAAGCAATTAAACAGTATTGAACAATACTTATCCAAAAAAAAAATTGTATTGAACAATAGAAAATTACATAAAGTTCAACTACTTACTTCGGTTGATGACGTATCTCACATGTACGCTTTGTATGACCTTTGCGATTACAAGATGAACATGTCTTTCTCTTTTTACTGCTTTCCTCCACACCACCTTTTTTCCTTAATGAAGGAGGACGTCCTTTAGTGGTCACATGTACCAGATCTCTTAAAGTGATACCATTATACATGACATTATGGTCTTCAAGCACTTCAGAATTATCAATTAAAGTTGACTTTTTACCCTCACCAACCATATCAATGGCTAAATTATTTAGTTTATCACAAAAAAATTTGATACCACGAATGGTAAGATCATAATGCTTGCTTGATCTTGTTGCTTTTTCAGAAAGTCCTAACGAGTGTAATATAACACTATTGAACCACAAAGTAGATGATTCATTCACTTTATCAACAATTTCATTCAGTATGGTATTGAAGTTGTCATTTTTTTGCAACTTTTGTCCATATGCGTATGATGTATTGTGAAGGTAATGTAAGTACCTTTTCTTTATGAAAATCGCCAGGACATGTCGACATAAAATGCCTATGAATTCAAATTTGTGGCAATTACAAACAACAACATTTAGTGATGCGTCAAAAGTGACCATGTATATCAGTTTTTCTTTGTTAAACCCATGTACCTTGTACACTTTTAAACCATCATTAACATCAACTCGATCACAACTTACTCTTGAGCGTGAACCAACTCATCTTGGAATGTTCTGAATAACTTTCGAGTGTATACTAAAGAGGCCTCAACTTCCATAGGATATAACGTTTTCAGAATAGGCTTTAAGTTCATAGTCTTGAAAATTTTCTCTCGTTCTTTATTATATCGATCATTTTGTGAAACTAATAAATTGATTTTGATATAACAAAGAATTTAAGGACTAAATTGAAACAGAGAAAATGAATTTTTAAGTCCTCAAAACCTCTCTATGTGTTTAAAGAAAAATGTCCAAGTCAAAACTTTAACTTATCTAAAATTTTCTAAGTATTTACCAAGCCAAAATAGTGATTTTCGAGTCACCATTTCGGAACAGCCTTTGGGCGTTTCGGAACATTTTGAAACTGATAACCTCTGTTTCGGACCTAGCTTTCCCATTTCGATACAGGTGTATCGAAACAGCTATTTGTGTTTCGAAATGGATGAAGAACAACGGAACAGTTTGAACCATTTCGATACGGTAGTATCTAAACGACCTCAAACGTTCCGAAACAGATTTCAAACTTGGTTTCAAAATATGACCGTTGAAGTTTTATAACTGGTTTTAAAGATATAGTTACGGTGTATTGAAATGCTTCTAAGTCGTTTCGATACATGTTTTGACAGTGACAAATTGTTTCGAAACAGGCTCTTAGCGTATCGAAACGTTCGTGTCTGTTTCGGTACGGCCTATTTGTAACCCCCTTAGCCCAGCCTAGACGGTTGACCCGAACTACGAAGATTACACGGGGAAAACCAAAGTCAACCTAAAAGTCAACCTTGATTAACGACCCTTTTTTTTCTTTTTAAGCTTGTCTAGATGCACATTAACCCTAGGTGTACTCTTGAGATAAGCATACTCAAAAATCATAGCAATCGGAAAACAATAAGGGACTCAATTGCACAACATACGAATTTAGGGACCAAATTGTAAATTCTGGAAATTAAGAGGACTTTACCAATTTTTGAGTTACCATTATGAAATCAATCATGTTTCATGCCTCTCTGCCAAATTTCACCTTAAACGGACATCTCGAACTCAAGCAATTGCACATACAAAAATCAGGACTAAAACGTAAAGCTTGCAAACTTCAAAACCATTCAAATCAGTGCCCAACGGTCAAGTGTTTCGAAACGGGAATAGACCGTTCAGAAATGGGGCTTGGCAGTAGCCAAAGTTTTTCGAAACACCTCTACCCGTTTCGAAACACCCAGGCCAAATCCAGCACCTGTTTCGAAACAGGCAAGGGTGTTTCGAAACACCCTGCCCAGAAACAGCAGAAAAGCCTGTTTTAGCCCGTCTAAACACCATCGAACGTACTCTAAATCAATCCTCAACAAATCAACAACATGCCAAGCATCATAACTACCAAATTGCATTAAAATCTAGATACAAAACAACCCCTAGGTGCACCAACTCTTTCAACACATCCAACACTTAATCATGCTTTTTAGAACAAGAAGCATAGCATAACGACTTATGAATAAGAAGATTCAAACGTTGCAAGCATTAAACCACATAGTTCAAATCATAAACCAAACTTGCCCAACATACACAATCTCATTACACATCAATATAAAAGACTCTCCCCTCATTGCCTTTATTATCTATAGCTATTAACCGAGACATACTTCTCAAGTGGAGCTCTCCTTGAATCCCTTGCTTCTTGTTGTCCCAACTTCAATTATCTACATTGATGGACAAAAAGGAGCGTAAGCACATAATGCTTAGTGAGGAATGCTCAAAACCAAAACACCATCAATGCAGCGAATCACAAAACCTTCTTAAAAAGTAGATACAATTCGATAAACCAAAACATTGTTTGAAAACTCCTTTTTAAACAACATGCTTTAAATCATGCATTGCTCAAACATGAAAACCAACCCTTAGCTTAGAAAAGCTAAAAACTCACTTCAAAGCACATTCTCGCAAAACCATCAATTAAAACCTTCCCAAGCATGAACACCTTATGCAAAGTTAAACTCAAATACCTTGAAAAACATTTCCTCTTCATAACATGTTTTTCTCATGCTTAATGATCCATTCAAGCAAAATCTTTGGAAAACCATTTGTTCCCTCTAACTATCTCATGTATTCAACAAATGCACAACACATGATCTACCAAAGCAACATTTACATTTCATGCCTTTCTAAACAAGTCTTCACAAGACTTCAATGCATTTAAGAGATTCCTTGCACATAAACACCATTCATAAAAGAAGATAAACACTTGTTCAAGCTTAACAAGTAATACATGCATTCTTAGAACATCACACACTTCCCATGCAACCTTGCATCATTTCAAGAATCTCATGCTTCATTACATCCAAGAACATTATATTGGCTTCCAAGTGATAATTCACAAACCATCACAACACAAGACACAATCGGATACGCGGATTACAAGCGTTGTCCCACACGCTCCATACACACAACCGAACAACACAAGGTGGAGTTTACCGGTACAATCACAACCCCCTCAACACCCGTGATGGAGTTTAACGGTATAATCACAACCCCTCAACATCACTCATCGGAAGTTGTATAACACACTAGCGAGAGCCGGGACACATCACAAGGCTTACACATGGAAGCTACCACAACCATTGTAATCACCTTAACCAAGCTCACACACGGGAGCAACCCTCCACCGTTGTGACACTTAACACAGTCCACCCACGAGAGCCATCCTCCATCGTGGTGACGTTTAACAAGGTTCACCCACGAGAGCCATCCTCCATCGTGGTGGCACTTAACCAAGCCCACCCACGAGAGCCATCCTCCATCGTGGTGGCACTTAACAAAGCCCACCCACGAGAGCTATCCTCCATCGTGGTGGCACTTAACAAAGCCCACCCACGAGAGCCATCCTCCATCGTGGTGACACCAATTTCCTCAATCGCTAGGATTCTCGGATGGAGTTTACGGTACAATTACAACCCCCTCGACATCCAAGGCGACTCAATTCACGGTGCACCCAATCCTATAGCCGGCTAACTATATCCGATTAAAGTAACCAACAACCACTTACATCACTTACCAATACCATCAATTACCATCATCACTTCACTGTTTTGAAGCATTAAACAAAGCCATTAAACAACATGCAACACTATGCATCAATTCCACAATTCCAATGTACAAAACCAAGGATCTCGTACCTTGAGCATCCTTCAACACATGACTTTCAAAACCAGCATTAAACCATGCTAAAACATGCTTTCAAAACAGAATTTAAACATGCAAATCACATACATTGCACCCAACCATCTCAAGTGCATTAAAAACCAAATCATAACACAAACCAAGAGAGAAATTCCATTTACTTACTCTTGAGCTTAGCTAAGTTGCTTAGACTTAAACTAAGCTCCCAAAACCTTCAAACATTGGTTTTAAAGCTGAAAACCCCAACTTCACTCACCGATACACAAAACTACGCTAGCCGTTAAGCCTTCCAAGCATCCGAAACCCTCCAACGCTACCTCTATTGCTTTCGGATCATTCTCCCCTGTTTTAAACACATAACAACAGAGGATTAATGCATCATCATGCATTGAAAACACCAGCAACACAACTCAACTCGCTGCTCTACATAAATCCAACATTTCGGCCACCAAACACAACCGAAAACACCTCCAAACTCTTCCAAAACTTAACCCAGCCAAGATTCATCACTTCTAACCATTTTTAAACATCAATTAACATCCAAAATGAACCCAAACTCGTCCTTATACCTCCAGCATTAACAGAACACCAAGATCACCCCAAAAACTACCATTTTCACAAGTAAAAACTTAGGAAAATCAACCTATTCGGGATTGCATTGATTAAACCTCCATTTCACATCATTTAGACATCCAAAATACATCAAAAAGACATCTCAAAACAGAGCCCAATCATCTATTACGAATTTCTTCAAAATTAAATCCAAATCTTGCATTTTAAGCCAAAATCAAGATCACAACATTAAAACCTTTAATAAAACTCAATTTAAGGATTGAGAAATTGGGAATTTCAGTAAAGAACTGAGTATTTAGAGGAGAAGGACGTTCATACCTCCAAATGTGGATTTCTCCTTGTTTAGAGCCAAAATCCTTGAAAATTCTTTAAGCTGAGTCTTAAAAATCAAGAAAAATCTGGAGAAATCCTCCCTTGGGTAAATTAGCTCCTTAAAGATTCAAAGTTTCAATCCTTTTAAAACAGTCACGAACTTTTCAAAAATTACATTTTAGTCACTAACTCAAAATGTCATATTTCCAAACCTCATTTTGTAAAATTGATTTCACCACCCTCTTATATATATTAAAAGAGGATTTTTAGATATTTTTCCATATTTTTAATGCATCCCGAACTAGGCTTTCCTTAAAACCACATTTTATATTCGAACCGAAAATCCGACCGGTCCGGTTCAAACCCAAAACTTCTAAGCCCAAAATTGGGGTGTTACACTATTTATTACACCTCAACGACTACTTCTATTTTGGTCTGTTTCGAAACAGGGTGAGGCGTTTCGAAACGAGTAGTTGCAGACTGCATTTATGGAGGGAAGATAACATCCCAACGGCTATAATAATGAAGGCAACAACCCCAACGGCTAGAATTCAATGAGAAGATATAAAAAGGACCTCTAAAAGCACCAACACCAACTATTGATTCCAAAAGAATTATCCAAACATCAAATTCAAGCAATTGTGCTAAAATCCCATATTTTCTTGTAAACCCCAATTGTAGAACTTTGTTTTTTCAATCACATTTGTTCAATTGGGTTGAGTGCTTGTAAAAAGGGCTACATTTGTATTGAGAGATACTAGCTATTATCCAAAAACTTCTTTGTAATCTTTGAGTGAGGATTGGGTCAATTTTTGGGTAGAAAAATTGACCACTTTGTAAAGGTTTCCTCCTAAGCCTGGAAAAGGGGAAGGTCAACTAGTGGAGTTGTTGGAAAATCCTTAGTGAAGCTAAGGTAGTGGATGTAGAGTTCAATTGGAACTTGAACCACTCTAAATCTCTTGTCTAGCAAATTTTTATTTTTCACTCCACCACCAAAAATTTCTAAAAATACAATTCATTCTTCTCTTGGCTTATATCAATTCTTCGATTCTCTCAACACATTGAGAGCTTCTTCATATTTCAGAACAAATGTACTCGCAGAAGTACTTGCATTAACATAATCCTTGAAAAATTTATTCTAGCTTTCACTTCTTTGAGTTGTTGACATTCCAGCACAAAAAGTGTTATGTATAAAAGTTGGTACCCATTTCTGTCAAATAGAGTAAATTTTTTTCCAACCATGAATTACCTTGTAAATTATACGTTTGAATAACCCTCTTCCAAGAATCTTCAAACTCATCAGGTGTGAGTGTATTATGAATGCAACTATTGAACTCCTTTTTAAAACCATCATTATGATGGTACACATGACCGTTTTTGAAAATTTCTTTTCGATGTGCCACATACAAAAATGATGAGTAGTATTAAGCAAAACTTTTTCAACTGCATTTGTAATTGCCGCATCTTGATCTGTAATGATTGTTGTTGGCAGACATCCATACATAGCTTCGAGTCAAGTCCTCAATAACCAAATGAATGTTTCTTCATTTTCATCCCATAATAAAGCACACATGAATAAAATAGATTGATAATGATGATTCACACCAGCAAACGGAACAAATGACATTCTGTATTTATTTGTGAAATAAGTAGGATCAAATGTTACCACATCACCAAAATATTTATACGCCATTCTTGATCTTGCATCTGCCCAAAAACAATTTGCAAGGCAGCCATTGATATCAGTTTGAATAGCATAGAAAAAACCTAGATTCTTTGATTGACAAGCATGAAAATAATCAAACATTATTTGAGTATCTTCTTTCTCCAATTGCTTTTGCCTTTTACGACTTAAATAATTCAAAACATCAGGCTCAGTCATATTCAGATTACCAAGCCCACCAAATTCATGAGATAAAACAGAAACTATCTTACTTTGACGAATGTCAGACTTATCAAGAACATCCATGAGATCTTTTTGAACTCTTGTCTTTATTCTATGCGATCGAATAAATTTCGTGCTCCTTGGTGATGCTAATACATGATTGTGTTCCGCATGAAATCGAAAAATAACCCATTTTTCTTCTCTCTTTGATATTTGAATCATCGCCTTACAACCTTCTCTTGTTTCATCTGGTGATGCATTAACTCTATCTTCTCTCTTTAGATATTTGTTTTCCCTCACACCTTCTTTTAAACAAACAAATTCTCGGGCAATCATTGATTTATTTATTTATGATCTAAAAATATGATTCTTACGTGTGCCAAAACCTTTACCTCTCGCATAGCTGTTATAATATTGTTGTACATCATTTGGTGACTCAAATTCCATACCAACATAAGGTTCCAGTATATCTTCAATCGTTGATTGTTCGACAACGTACTCTATTGCATCTTCTTCTTCATGTATGCGATCTTCTTCAATTTCTTTTGTTTTGATCAAATCCTGTACCAACACGTCATCCATTTGAATCCTTAAACACTAAAACAATTATTTAAGTTTAATGTGATTAAATAAATAAAAATAAAAGAAATATTTAATTAAAACAGTCAAACATTCGAAGGAAAATTTCAATAAAAGCATAGAAGAAAAAAAACCAATAAAAAAGATTTTGGTACCTGCTTCTGGAATGTTGATGGGTACGAAATCAGATTGAAAGGAATGAATTGTGCATGCTACATGCTCGAAGTTATATAATGGAAGAAAAAGTGACTTTTGAATTTGGTTGAAGTAAAGATTCGTGAATATTTATTTCTTAAGATTTTAAATGTGATACAAAAGGAAACTATATTATCGTATGAACCAAGGCAAACAATAAAAGTGTTGATCTTCAATTTTTAAACTAAATTTTGACTTTAGCATTTACCTCAGGATCTAAGAAAAAAAATAAAAGAGAAGTTTTATCTCTATATAATTTGCCTTTAATGTTCACCTTTAATGTTTGTGGGTGCAAGGGAAAAAAAAAACTTTTTTCTCATTAACATATCTGACGAGTGGCGACTTCTCAAAACTTTTATTTCAAATAATTTTTTATTTATGACCTTTTATTCATGTTAAGTGTCAATCAATACAAATAATTATGAAAATTAAAAAAAAATTACATGTGTCTTGCACTGTAGAGGTATAGTCATACCATTTTAACAAAAAATATGTGACCAATGAATAACATTCTTAGCTAATGAAACACAAGAGTTTGGTTCAATTAACCTACAATCTTCAAGGACCAAACTCACAATATCGTGGTCTCTAGCTTTGAAGATGTATGTGCTTTTGCTTCCAAAACATGGTATGTACATTAAATGAATGCATTAGCAATATGTGACTAATGCTGCATGTCAAGACTTAAAATGTTCAAAACAACCATTAGTGAAATGAAATAAAGGAAATAAACATGATTCATTGGCAATACTATTGATAGCTCAAGCACGCTCTAAGCACTTGTGATACAACTAGAACCATAGTGCCCTAAGAACAAGGTGCACTAGAACCATTACTTTTGTTGCCTGATAGAGGAGTTTCTAATTGCCAGCACCTATATTTTCAACATTTAGTAACCTCATTAGAATATAATTTATATAAGCATAAGTCGGTTAACAAGGTGCACTAGAATCGTTACCTTTGTTGCCTGCTAGAGGAACTTCTAGTTTGGATAATATTACTTAGCAAGTGAGCGGCAAAAACAATAGTATGCAATATCAAAGAATTTAAATATTTATAAACTTACATTGAAAATAACAATGTAATCTCATCAATTCTCAAGCATTTCAAAGAAAACCAAGCCCAAGAAGTGTTGATTATTCAACGAGGTATAAGACAGAAACTACATAGAACTCACTAGCATGAGCCATGAAGTACTTCCAATGGCTGAGAATGAAAATTGCTTAATAAATAACTAGCCTAGAAATTCAGTTTGTACACAAATAGAAAGCATACAAAGTTATTTATTTCAAAAGGCAATATAAACCAGGCCGAGGTAATTTTTATAACCGCTCAAAGATAGCAACGACAGAATTAAACATCTTTAGTAACCCACTTCGTGAACCATTCTTTTGGTATGCAATTTCACTAAGTTGTCAAGATTCTAACCTTTTTTTCTCTATTTATACTTGTCTTACTAATGTTGGTTATACGTTTCTAATTATTGTTTACATGCTTTATATTCATCTCAAAAGAAAATACGAATTATAAAATTTGAGGTTAAAATAGATATTACGGTAGCAACAGACATATGAAATGTCATAATGGATGAAACGCCATTGATGGTTAAAAATTGAGACTTTAAACCTCAAACCCAAATATGAAGATGCAGATTTTAAAAAAATATCGAGTTTTACTGTAACATTTAAGTTATATTTGCAACATTAATAACCGCATAGATTTTCTATTAGCAAAAACATAAAGTAAAACTAAAAAATATATAAAAAAATAAATAAAACATAAGTAAAAGAGTTGCAAACTTCAATATTGATAACTCCTCTGGTTTTGATAGTGTGAGAAGTAAATAATTTGGTTTTCAAGGGCACAAGAAGCAAACAATTACAGTGAAAAATGAAAAGAAAAAATTATTAAAGGAAAATGAAAAAAAATGTTTTTATGGATATGAGAAGCAAACAATTGTAGCGAAAGAGAATTAGATTTTGAATTTCAAGATACAACTAACAAACCTACTTGTGGAGTCTTCTATGTTTTTTGAAATCAGATGAAAATGAAAAAATTGTTAGGTTTTTACTCAAACATTCTGAACAATTAAAATTTCTAAACTATCGAGAAAAGAGTTTCTTTTTTGACGGTAAAAAAAATAATTTATTTCTTGCTAACGTTTGATTTTGACGTTAGCGTTAACATCTTTGCCTTTTTTTTCACTGAACACGTGTCACGTAAATAGGTAGGCTTATTAGTTTTCAAACTCAACAGCCTTGACTCGAAATTAAACTCTATTTAAATAGAGTTATTATTATATTGGGTAAACTATATAAATGGTCTCTCGACTATGCTTCAATTATCTTTTGCGTCTCCCGACTATCAGAAGTTACAAATTGGTCCCCTAACTTAAAAAAAGTAACAAATTGCTCCAACGCCGTTAAAAATCTAACGGCAGACGACGTGTCAGTTAATATAAATTGATATAATTACATATTTAGTCCTCAAGTTCTACATTTATTTTAATTAGACCCTAATTCTAAAAAATTAACCCACATAATTTTAATAATCTATTAATTTAGTCTATCTTCTTTTTTATTTCTCATCTCCTTTAATTCTTCAATTCATTTAGTCTATATTTTCTATTTCTCCACTTCTTTAATTGATATAATTGCATTAAAATTTCACAATTTTAGCTGAATCCTTAAACCTCTTTTCATTTTCATTAAAATCCCCCTTTCTAATAAGAAAAACTCAATCTTTCAAGCAGCCCAGAGAGGAAAAACAATAGCTTTAGTGAATCCGGGTTCTTTGGTTCAACCTTACTCCATTTTCAATCAAGCTTCCAGATCCAAGTCATCTCCTTTATCTAGATACTTCCCTTTCATTCCCTCCAAGAATCTTTCATTTTTTTAAACAATAATTGAACAATTATATTGCTACCATGAAATTTCAAAATCAAATGGAACCCCAACCACAAGAACTGCGACTCATTATTTTTACACTTGTATCTTATACATATCTAGATATAGGAATGATTTTATACATGAATGATCCTCTAATGACTCCCCAAACTTATGGAATCTGAGTAAAATCGAATGCTTTTGTGTTGGGCACATATCAGTGTCCAGGTAAGAAATAACAAACGATTTACTTGCACCAGCCGTCCCTAATTTAGCATCTTACATTAGCAGTTTAGCAAAAAATAAACTTGACATAAATGGAAAAATGAAAAAGCATAAGTTTACATGTCAGGCTCTGCCTCGAATCAATTAGTTTTTCATCATCTTCAACCCCCAAAAAATGTTGCTTTACTTCTCTTCCTTCGATTTCATCAGTCATTACCAAAGAAGACACTATCGAGCAAGAAGAACAGAGCCCTCAAGCACCAATTTTTTATTCCAAATCATACATGTTTCACAGGGCCAACTCGATTAACCAAGCCATGAAGTCATTTGTTTCACTTCGTGACCCTGTTTAAATCCATGAAGTAATGCGTTACTCTCTTTTAGCTGGCGACAAAAGGGTTCGTCGTCTTGTTCTTTGTTTAAGGATTTTGTGGTGAAAATAAATTGAAGAATTAAAGGGGAGGAGAAATAGAGAAGAATATGGACTAAGTTAATAGATTATAAAAATTATGTGGGTTAATTTTTTAAAATTAGGGTCAAACTAAAATAAGTATAGAACTTAAGAGTTAATTGTGTAATTATATCAATTTATATTAACTGACATGTCATCAGTCGTTAGATTTTTAACGGCGTTGGACCAATTTGTTACTTTTTTTAAGTTAAGGGACCATTTTATAACTTTTGATAGTCAAAGGACGCAAAAGATAATTGCAGCATAGTCGGGGTACCATTTATGTAGTTTACCCTATTATATTATAAGCAGAAAACATTTTCTTATTCCCAGGCTTTACTTTTCTTCGCCTTCATTTCCTCTTCACTCTCTTTCGCATATTTGGATCGGACCAGCCTCCGTTTAATAACCCGACGGTCGAGATGGCTCTATCGTACCTGCGGTCCTCTTCTTCCCGCTCCGCCAATCTTCTCAAACCACTTTCCTCCTCTTTACCCCTCCGCCGCCATATCTCCACCGACACCACTCCCATAACCGTCGAGACCTCCGTCCCTTTCACCTCTCACCAGTGCGATGCCCCCTCACGCTCCGTCGAGACCAATCCCAAGGAACTCCTCACCTTCTTCCGAGACATGGCGTTGATGCGTCGGATGGAGATCGCCGCCGACTCACTCTATAAGGCCAAACTCATTCGCGGTTTCTGCCACCTGTACGACGGACAAGAAGCAGTCGCCGTCGGCATGGAAGCCGCCATAACAAAAAAGGATTGCATCATAACCTCCTATCGTGATCATTGCACATTCATCGGCCGCGGGGGCACCCTGTTGGAAGTTTTCGCCGAGCTTATGGGACGCCAGGGTGGATGTTCTAAGGGAAAAGGAGGTTCAATGCATTTTTACAAGAAGGATTCGAATTTTTATGGCGGCCACGGGATTGTTGGGGCTCAGGTTCCGTTAGGATGTGGTTTGGCGTTTGCGCAGAAGTATTCTAAAGATGAAACCGTGACCTTCGCTTTGTACGGTGATGGTGCTGCTAATCAAGGGCAGTTGTTTGAGGCTCTGAATATCTCTGCACTCTGGGATCTGCCTGCAATTTTGGTCTGCGAGAATAATCACTGTGAGGAATATGAATTTGAAAGAATTTTATAAGTTTATAAATTCAATGTTTTTGTGGATTTTTTTAATATTTATCTGATTCTGTGTAGATGGTATGGGGACAGCAGAGTGGAGAGCCGCCAAGAGTCCAGCATATTACAAACGTGGGGATTATGTTCCTGGTTTGAAGGTGAGAATTAGTTCGTTTGGGAGCTTGAGATAATAATTGTGGTATTGGAGCTATAGTTTATCTTTTCTTTAGAAATGTTCTTGTGATTCTTGAAAGTAAATGATGGTTTTAGATGTTTGTGGTATTTGAAGTAACTGACCAGCAGATGTCATAAAGCTGAATGCTAAAAAACTGCAATGGTTGTGATTTTCAGCCATGTGAAAGTGCTTCTTCTGCTAATTCAAATTAGATATTGATGTTTTTGTTCTGCGAATCCTTTTAAATTAGAACTTAAATGATTGGATGAAGTTTCACAAAAGCAGAATCTCAAGGGATTTTTTACTGCTTATACTATTGGGTTATTGGTATTCAAGTTTGTTTTCTTCTAAGGTTTGAGAGTTTGATGCAAAAAGAATGTGTTCGTTTAGATCTATAAAGTGAAAACCTTTTGTTCAGCCGTAGATACGTAAGTTTTTCTATCATGTCTAGATTTGAGATATGTATGTTAATTTCCCTTTTTCCAAAAGACAGATAACAGTGTACTTCTTTACCATATGTGGTTCTATTTTTCTTATACTTCACATCTTCTAGGTGGATGGCATGGATGCCCTCGCTGTGAAGCAAGCTTGCAAGTTTGCCAAAGAACATGCCTTGAAGAACGGACCAATCGTAAGTTTATTCGTCCAGCTCTTGAATTTTCACTGTGTCCATTTTATTGTGCATCCCATTTTTTATATACTAGTTTTTCCTTATTGAAGGTTTGGATCAACAGATTCTGCTTCAGAAGACTTTGATTTTCTTTGACTTCTGTTAGATCTTAATATTAGTTTCATTTGTGTTATCTTCATTTTAGTTACTCCTTTAGACTGCGAGAGGGTTAAAATGCAAGAGCACATGGTAAGATAGACCAATGTAGTAAACTTTTACCTTGGGATTGGTAGAGTGCCTTGCCAACTAGTGTTTAGATCTTTGAATCTCTGCCATAGTCCCATTTTGACTGTATCTATTTTGGATAAAAGAGGAGTATAAAAGGGAAGTGAAGGAAAACTATATTTTTCTATTTATTTGCAGAGCATAAGAGAAATGGAAAAGTGATGCAATCAAATTTCTATTTTCTTTTAGTTATTTAGATATTGGTTGAACTGCAACAGAGAAAAACGAGATGAAATCAAAAATTGAAGAAATATGACGAGGTTATACTGGGAGGAATTTAAAAAGTGGATGAATGATATGTTGGCACTAATCGCTTCTCCTCTTCTTTGGATTATCCAAGCAGGAGAAATTTATTGTCTTCTCTATTTCATTTTCTTTTTTCTATTTCTCTCATTGGTCTTAATACTGATATTTTTTTTTTTTGCATGAAGTCTATGTATGAAGCAAGTAAGTAGTATTAGGAAGCTGGAATAATTCTTGTCTTGTAGCTTTTAAAACTTTGTAGTAGCACATGCTACCTGAGATACAACCTTGGAAGCTTAACCTTATCTACGTAAATTGAATCATTTATCCTTGCAACAGAGCATGCTTTCTATTTTAGCCACTTTGAATAAATCACACCCATTTAAAGGCCTACGACAAATTTCTGAAGCACCTTTAACTTGTGGATCTCGATTTTGGCCCTCAAAATTCCTAGTCATCTGCTTCATACCTGCATGTTGAGTTATAATATCTGGTTCAAAATGAATAGCACCATAGACAAGCTGAAACATAGTAGAGAATATCCTGAACAAACATTTGGAACAAATGCTTGAGAAGTCTTCCTGGATGGAACGATGCTCGAGAAATCTTCTTGACATGAAAAGCTAGGTGTAAATTTATGGTCAAGGGTGAACATAACTTCCAAACTTTATAGAAAAGATGAGCATTTTTGCTATTTTACTCATGTTTTATGGGGTTCACGAATCTTCAATGTCAGATGCTTGTGGTCGACAGCTTCGCTAATTAGGCCCCGAGGATGTTTTAATGGATAGTTTTTTGCTGCTATAAGGCACAAGTTTTAAGCATTCCTTTCAAGATCAATTGTTGTTTATGACACAAAACTAGCAGACTCTTCCAAAATAAGGTGAGACTTGTAGGATGATCCCTGCAACTTCCAGGATGCTTGCTCTGGGAAAGTATATTTGGTGCTTGCCATGGAAAGTATCCTAAAGCTCTCTAATGCATAATTGTGTGGTATCAATACCTGGTTTTCTGTCGGTACTATTTTTTTCAGATGCTTTGCCCCTGTATTTTTGTTTTAAAATTAACAAATAAACGAGTATATTGTAATTTCGAAGCTAAAAGATGCTATAAACTGAAGTAAAAGAATGTTGTATTTAATTCTATAACTCACATCAGTTTAAAGCTGTAAAAGCTGTATTCTATTTGATGCCTAAAGATGTATGATTCTGCATGTTGTGGGCTTTTAGATAATGATGTTGCATTTTTATCATAAGGACTTATTGTACCTTTGCATTTTATCTGATTATCTGAGACCTGTTTATTTGCTGCTACTTTTGGAAATCTCCTACTATTTTTATATGTTATTGCATTATTGATATTGATTCTTGTGCTTCTATGCAGATTCTTGAAATGGACACCTATAGGTATCATGGTCACTCCATGTCCGATCCTGGAAGCACCTATAGAACACGTGATGAGATTACTGGTGTTAGACAGGTTGATACTCAATTCGCACTAATTTTGCAAGGACTCATTCGTTAAACGTTAGATATTTCATGTTGTATTTTAATGAAGTTACTAGAAAACTGACGTTCTAGATGTTATGATTGTAGGAGCGTGATCCAATTGAAAGAATTAGGAAGCTAATATTATCCCATGACCTAGCTACTGAGAAAGAGTTGAAGGTACTTTACCTAAGTTACATTTATGAAACTATCCGCATCGAAATGTTGTTTGGTGCTTGTTTGTGGTAACACAATGATCAAAATATTGAGGAAAATTTCAGGACATCGAGAAGGAAGTGAGAAAAGAGGTGGACGATACAATCACTCAAGCCAAGGTAAAAAAAAATTGGCTCTCATTTTAAATAATTCGAATAAAGTTATTTGTGTGTGCTTTTATTTTTTTTATTTTAAAATTTCTTCTAGTTTTCCGATATGAGATGGATCTACACACACTTCACAATTCACATCGTTGACTCCTTTTCCTTTGTTTTCCCAGGAAAGTCCAATGCCTGATCCTTCAGAACTCTTCACAAATGTGTATGCCAAAGGTTTGGGTGTTGAGGTAGGAATCCTTTTTGCTTCAGCTTTGTATTTATTATTTGCAATGTTCCTTATTTCGTCTGCTAAGGTAAATTTTGAATTCTATAATGAATGATCCTCTCTTGTTTTTTTCTTTATTTGAGTAACATTGCTCACAGACTAAAGGTTACTTTGAGATCCTCTTGAAATGTAGAGGTTTGCTGAAACTTCTCTCTCATCATCAATCTGTTTTGAAGAGTTGGTTAATAATACAAATTAATCTATTTGTTAGTCTATTATTCCCAAGTTTTTCATGGAAAATGCGCAGCATGACTCGATGAAAGCTAGCAGGTTCCTATGTCAATGTGAAAAATCCTTTATCTGGTGTATATAGTTAAGCATAGACTTTCCAATTTAGGGCTTCTGTGATTAAGTTATCTAACATGATCCTTAGCCGCCCTGATGGGTAGAGTTGATGATCATAGGTCAGAAAGAACTTCGGTTTCTTAATGGAGGCATTAATTTTTCTCTAGTGGATTTGTCCTCTAGATGAGAAAAAACTCACCTGGTTTAATAGCCCATGAGTAGCTCCATGCAATACCTTGTGTGTCTGTCTGTTTGGGCACACCATTTGGATGCTTGTTTATGATTGGAAGTGATTTCATGATTTCCATTTTGGTTTTAAACTGCAGTCATTTGGAGCAGATAGGAAAGAATTAAGAGCTAGCCTTCCATAAGTCCGAGTTCCGTTCAGGCGATTTTGAGCTCTTCACTTGTTTTTGACTTTACTACACGAAGAAGAACAATAAAGTAGGCAATGGAAAGGTGGTTGAAGCTATCAATTTGATATTGCACCTGGTTCTATTACTATTTGTATAGAAATACTTGCTTTGATTCTTTCCGGTTGAGGCCGTGCCGGGTTTCACATTCCCTGCCATTGAATCAATTAGATATATGAATACAGCAATGTATGAACAATAGTATCCTCTTCCTTGAACTGCGGATGGCTTCATGTTCATTCTATTTTATTTAGGGCAAACTACACAACGGTTACTGAACTTTGGTAAAAAAAATAAAATGGTAACCAAATTTTTAAAAATTACAAAATGGCAATTAAGCTTTATGTTTTATAATAAAATGGTAACTAGATGTGAAACCCCGTTAAGTGTTTGTTATAAAATTTGGTATACTAACACATTTAGTCTATCATATTTATACATTCAATCAATTTAGTCTTAATTTGAAACAATTCACTAAATTTAGCTCTCATTATTTACGCATTCTTTTAATTTAGTCCTTAAAGTAAAATTGCAAAGTATGGTAACATGATAAATAATTACAATTAAATTTTAAAAGGAACTCGAAAACTCGACTTGACTCGATTCAAATTGAAAAAATTTCGAATAAAGTTTGAGTTGTAAATTATGATGCGACAACTTGAATAATTTGAAAATTTTTTACTAGATTCGATCGAACGCTCATCTCTATCTTAAGATAGAGAGATATGACGCATCAACTCAAATAACTTGAATATTTCGAGTTTTTCGAGTTGACGCATCATATCTTAAGATAGAGGTGAGCGTTCGATCGAGTCGAGTAAAAAAATTTCGAGTTATTCAAGTTGACGCCTCATATTTTACAACTCAAACTTTATTTGAAATTATTTTGATTCGAGTCGAGTCGAGTTTTCAAGTTCCTATAAAAATTTAATTAAATATTTGAATATTTTAAATCATTTTTTTTCTTTTAAATCAAATATTTTTAAATTAAATTGAATATTTAAAGTTCATTAAATAATCGATGTTATTTAAATATGAAAATATTAAATATTCTATTTTAAAAATATTCTATTTAAAAGAATAAATGATTTAAAATATTCGAATATTTCAAGTTATTCGAGTTGACGCGTCATATCTTAAGATAGAGGTGAGCGTTCGATTAAGTCGAGTTAAAAAATTTCGAGTTATTCGCGTTGACGCATAATATTTTACAACTCAAACTTTATTTGAAATTTTTTCGATTTGAGTCAAGTCGAGTTTTTGAGTTCCTATAAAAATTTAATTGTAATTATTTATCATGTTACCATACTTTGGAATTTTGCTTTAAGGACCAAATTGAAAGAATGCGTAAATAACAAGGACTAAATTTAATGAATTGTTTCGAATTAGGACTAAATTGATTGAATGTATAAATATGAATAACTAAATGTGTTATTATACTAAATTTTATAACAGACACTTAACGAGATTTAACGTCTAGTTACTATTTTGTTATAAAAACATAAAGTTTAATTACCATTTTATGATTTTTAAAAATTTAGTTATCATATTATTTTTTTTATTAAAATTTAGTGACTGTCTATGTACTTAAACCTTTATTTATTACTTTGGGTCTCTATCTACCTCTACTTTGTCTGCCACCATACTTTATAAGAATTGTTATTTTTTCAAAATGACCTCATTACTTGTTTATATATATATTACCCTTAACCTCTTTTTATATAAAAAGAAAAGACTTGTTCAGTGATTTGAAATATAAATTAAAAAAATAAAAAATATTTAGAATTATTTTTTATGAATTATTATATTATAGATTGGCGGTGAAAACTAAAAGTTTTCACAAGTGCCTTAGTTTTAGGGTTTAAGGGTTTAGTTTAGGGTATATGGTTTAGGTGTAAGGATTTAGAATTTAGGAATATTGGTTAGAATTTAGAGTTTAAGGTTAGAATTTAGGGTTAAAATGTTAGGGTTTAGTTTTTAAGGTAATATTATGGTGATTTAAATTTTAATCTATAAACTCTAAATTGTAAATTTCAACCAATATCCTTCAATTTAAAACACATACAGCTAAACCCCTAAACTAAGTTCTTAAATCCTAAAACTACTAAGACGCTTGTGAGATTTTTTTTATACAAGCGCCTTAGTTTTAGGGGTTACGGATTCCGTTTAGGGTTTAAAGTTTAGGGATTTAATTGTAGTAGTTTTGAATTTAGAGATTGTTAATAGAATTTTGGGTATAAGGTTAAAATTTAGGATTTATAGGTTAAAACCTAAATGCCTACCCATATTACCTTAAAACTCAAACCCTAACCTTAAACCTTAAATTTTAACCCTAAACCCTTAATTTTAAACTGCTAAACCCTAAACTAAAACACTAAACCTAAAGTTGAAACGCTTGTGTAAACAAAAAAATTTCCACCGCATGTATATAGGATAATAATCGTTTAAAGAATTATTATAACATGACAATTGTTTTATTCACAACACAGTGATTCAAATCTTAAACTTTATTTGAAATATATAACATTTCACCTCACTATAATTGGTTTGTTAAATTTCGTAATTCCATTTTCAAACGCAGTATTATCAATACGCACTGGCGTGGTGGATTTGGGAACTAAGATTTAAGAAAGTCCCAGTCCCAGTGTCCCACTGGCCACTACCTGGCGCTATAAACAGCGACGGCTGGGAGTGGAGAGGACGACACCGCACCACAGAATGTGGGTTTGGAGTGCGACTTTGGTTCACGCTGGAGCTGCTGCTAAACTCGTATCTCTAATGCTACCCAATGATTCTCCTACTAATTCCAATTCAAATCAAATAAAGAAAAAGAGTATCCCTTTTCACTTTACTTTTCAAACTGCAAATCCATGTTTTTTTACCTTTATTTATTACTAGAAATATGAAGCAAGAATATACCGGTAAATTTGACCCGAGACTCGAATCGATTTATTCGATTCAAGATCTGACGTCAACCCGAATATGATGATCCAAAAATCAAAGTAGACTCGAATTGATTTTCAACGAACTCGAATCGATTTCACCCAAACTGAAGACAACCTGAAATAAAAAAAAAAAAGATGAGATGTGAATTTTCACACAACTCACCAAAAAGCTAAATATACTATTATAAAGTCATATAAGGGTGTAAAAAACTGACCGAATTTGAAAATCTTACTGATCTTCTATTGACCCGACCCGAAATCAACCGACCCAATACGATACTTGAACAAAATCACCACAGGCCCAAACTAAAATCGAACTATATCCGAACTAAAATTAGACCGAAAATAGTCAAACTTAAAATGACTGGAACCGAAATCGATCCGAATGACTCTTTTGCCCCTAAACAAGAATGAATTATGTGTTATGAAAAAGAACATTTATATAAAAATAAATAAATTGACACATGAGAAATCTGCAAATGCAGGAGAAAAGACGGGGAATGTTATTTTGACCGACGGTGGCTCATACAAAATAATAATAATAATAATAATAATAATAATAATAATAATAATAATATAAGATGGGCAGAAATTCACATGTAAACTGTGACAGCCGCGGCAAGTGTAAGCAGAGCAAGAAACTCGCCTCCTTCACGGGACTGCCAATGTCCGTCACCCATAATTATATTTACTTTTTAAAAAGGAAGATATCCAAAATCGATTTCTAAGGAGTGGCTGCACAGGCTAAAATAAATAAATGTTTGTAAATGAAAAATACACCACGAAAGAAAGAAAATATTCTATTTCCGGAGTTTGAGTTATATGAAACTTATTTTTATTTAAAATTTAATTTGTCAATATGATAAGTCAAAAAACATTTACTCCTTCTGTCTTATAATTTTTGTTTTTTATTGATTTTTTGGTTAATTTTTTTAATTTTGACTCATAATTATTTAAAATGTATCATTGATAAAAATATAAAAAATATATGTTTTAAAAACCTCTCATCGAGTAGTTTTCAAATATATATTTTATAAATTTTAATTATTTAAAATATTTAATATAATAATATTCAAAGTTTAAAAGTTTTGACTTTCAAAAAGTCAATAAGAGACATTTTTTATAAGACGAAATGAGTAATTTTTTTTAAATAAAGAGTCTCGTTTAAATAAATTACATAAAATCCGTTAAATCATTAAGTCACCCTTATATTTAAAGAAGATTATAAACTAAATCATTTATCGTAGTATTTGTGATTAGGGATGGCCATTAGACCCATACTCGATGGGTTCTGACCCAATCCGATAGGGTCATGTTTTTTTTAAAAAATTGAGTTTGGGTCGGATTCGGGTCAAATTTTTTGAGGATAAAGTTGGGTCGAATTTGGGTTTAAGGTGAAAAATATTCGACTCGACCCGAAATAGTAGTTTAATTATATTCTAAATATTTAAGTATAATTGCTACAATGCCCCTCTCTTTATATATATATATATTTCAATTAACTCTTTATTTTGTCTAATAGAAATGGAATAATTATTATAGTGCTCCCTTTTTATTTGTATTTTTTTCAATTAGCTCTCTAATTTATAGAATAATAATGAAAAATAATCATTTTTATTTATGTCAGGTCGGTTCGGGTTGAATTCAGGTTTTTACTCTTGAATTCGAGTTCAGGGTCGGGTAGAACATCATAAAATATCGGATCGAGATTGAATAGATGTGTTAAATTTTTAAGTCAAGTGCAGATCGACCAAAAACCCGACCCATGACGATCCCAATCAATCCAACATGCATTGTAAATACTAAGAATATCTTCAAGTTTGATGTTTAATTGAGTCTATTTTTTGTGGAAGGATTTAATTGAATTTTTATTTAAAAAAATTTGAGGGTTTATATACCCGGCCAACTTTTTAAAGTCTAATTTGTCACTTGAAAATGTAAATAGTCACTTGAATATAATCTATAAGAGATTTTTTTTGTTGAGTCCTACAATTATAAAAAATTATAAAATTGTCATCTAACTTTAAAAAGGTAATATGTTGGTCCGCGACTATTAAAAAGTTGCATAGAATGTGTAAAAGAATGGTCAAAGTTATTGAGTTTTTTTATTTAATTGTGACTAAATTGATTTAATGTGTAAATATAAAAGACTAGATGTGTCATTATGTCGATGTTTGTTAACTATCACATCACCTGCTGTTAATTTTTTAACGGCTTGGACTAGATTATTACTTTTCTAAAATTATGTTGTAACTTTTCATAGTTATGAGATTAAACAAAAAAGCATCATATAGTCGGAGAGTATTTATGTAGGTTATCCTATTTTTTTAATTTACTCATAAAAGTTAAATAAAATTAGAAAGCTGACAATATAAATAAATAAAAACATCCCACGTGACAAGTGGTATAAAAAAACAACTAATAATATCTTAACATAAAAGTATTTAGTTTTAATCACAATTAAACCTACTACTACCAAAGTATATTAACAAAAAAAAAACATTTAGTAGATTGATGACCTCATGTTTAGTACTGTCTGATGATGACAAATATAATACAGTAACAGTAGTTCCCTTTGCACTATTATATTACGCACAGCTGCACTCACATTCTTAAAAATATTTAATTTTTGTATTTTTTTAAATTATATTTTATATTAGGGTAAACTATAATGGAGATCACTCAATTATAGGTAAAGTTATATTTGGGTCACTCAGTTATTAAAAGTTACATTTGGGTCATTCAATTATGGGTAAGATTACATTTGGGTCACCCAATTATTAAAGGTTACATTTGGATCACTTAATTATAGATAATGTTACATTTGGGTCACCCTTCTTATTTAAAAAAGTATATCAATTTGTGTATTAGATTAATTAATGATTTCAAATGAAGTACTCTAATGTTAACGAGGGTATACAAGTGATTTGAAGAAAAAATGTCTAAATTGATGTACTTTTTAAATATGAATGGTGATTGGTGACCTAAACATAACTTTATCCATAATTGAGTGACCCAAATGTAACCTTTAATAATTGGGTGACCCAAATGTAACCTTACCCATAATTGAGTGACTCAAATGTAACTTTTAATAATTAAATGACCCAAATATAACCTTACCCATAACTAAATGGCATATGTTGTAGTTTACCTTTTGTATTAATAATTTAATCTCACATTTTTATAATTTTCAAATTTTCATACAATTTTAATAAATTTAAAAGTCCGTACTCTTAACATAAAAGTATTCGTCCCTCTCTAGTTCTGATTATCTTTCTTTCACTAAATTTCGAAGTAATCATGCTGTAGTCATACGTTAATCCCTCGTGCCAAAATAAAGTTTTAATTTGTTCTCCATAATATCATTCTCGTTCTAATTAACTTTTTTTAATAATTTTTTTAAAAAAAATTTTAATGTCCGTTCTATTAGTCGTGTATGTTTGTTCCTGAAAAAATAACCCAAGTCTGAGTTGTAAGAATAATTTGATTATAATGTGCATGTTAGTGATATGTTCAATATTATTATAGTTTACAATTTTACATATTTACTTTAAAATTAATTATGCGAATTAAAAGTTATTTATGTGTAAATATATACTTGTTCCAAAGATGAAATCACTATGGACCGACCAACCAACCAACCCCATTCTTTATTTTCTAGTTTCATTTCCATTTAGTCTTAATGCCAAAGTTTTATTACATAATGACTTTACATTTATATCAATTACTAGTCAGTATAATAATATGATGTGTTAAATTCTTTAAATAATATTTAGAGTTCAAATCTTATTGTTAAAATATAATAAAATATATCTTTATCATACTTAATCCGAATAAATCGAATACTAATGATCATTAAACAAATCAATTTAAAGTCGTTAGTTAAACTACTACCGTCGGGAGCACAAAAAGTTTGTTTCCAATGAGATGATTTTTGCTTATGACTTGGTGAATCTTAGGAGTCAATTTAAAACTTAATTATGAATTGGGAAGTGGTTATTTTAATTGTATAAACATAAATATTACACAATTATCCACTATATATATCAAAGGTGTCTTGTTAGTTATATTAATTATGTTTAATTATATTTAATCCATTTATTATTTATAGATTTATTAAACATGTTATATTTCTATGCTCAAGATTAATAAATTTAAATTAAAAAATTTAATTGGGTGGATGGAACCTTCTCTGCAATGGAATTCCTTGATTAATTAACAAGAAATTAGTAGGTTGTTTGCAAATGGTAAACTAACACATGTTAGTTATTACTACTAGTAGTAGTTAACATTTTTTATTTATTTTTGAGCATGCGAGGATGGCCTGGTAGTCAAAGCACGCTCACTTGTTCCATTTCCTTCTCCTTAGGCCCCGAGTTCAAGACCATTTAGGAGCATTGCCTTCATCTAGATTTTCCTCCTCCCCTCTAGATAGAAGTAGAATAAGTTCTAAAAAAAATATTTTTTTAATTTATCAATGCACATATTATAAAATATAAAAGGCAAATTTTTTATAGACATGCTGTGTAAAACTGATTTTACATAAGCCTGTATATTTACCTTATAAAACCCAAATTCTAAATTTCTAACCCTAAGCCTAAAAAAATAAACCATAAACTATAAACTCTAATTTCTAAACGTACACTAACCTTAAATTATAAACCTTACAACCTAAACCCTTCAACTTTAAACCCTAAACTAAAAACCTAACCCATAAAACAAAAAGACATGTGTAAATTAAAGTTTACACGAGTATCAAAGTTTTTTCCAATAAAAAATACAACAAAAAATAAAACATATAAGAATAAAGAGAAGAGTCTATATTATTTTATCAATACATAGTGTATACAATTTTTTCACTAGTTTTATATTTATAAACGTAAAGGGTAGATATCACATAAAAGTTTTAATTCAAACAGAGTTAAAAAATTCAAAGCACAAAATTCTAATCATAGTGTTATATATCTATAGCATATCAGAATTTGTTCACATTTATTTAAGGGTAAACAATAACGGAAGTCACTCAATTATGAGTAAGGTTACATTTGGGTCATTAAATTTTTAAAAGTTACACTTAGGTCACTCAATTATGGGAAATGTTACATTTGGGTCATCCAATTATCAAATGTTACATTTGGATCACTCTATTATGGGTTAAGGTTACATTTAGGTCACCCTTCATATTTAAAAATACATCAATTTCATCATTTTTTTCTTCCAAATTACATGTATACCCTTGTTAACACTAGAGTACTTCATTTGAAATCATTAATTAATCTAATACATAAATTGATATATATTTTTCAAATATAAAGAGTGACCCAAATGTAACCTTGCCCATAATTGAGTGATCCAAGTGTAACTTTTAATAATTGGATGACCCAAATGTAACTTTACCCATAATTGAGTGACCCAAATATAACTTTTAATAATTAGATGACCCAAATGTAACCTTACCTATAATTGAGTGACCTTCATTGTAGTTTACCCTTTATTTAAAGATAAATATCTTACGTACGAGATGTATAAATTTTAGTTTACTTAAATTTATTTAATTTAGAGTTAGGATTTAAGTTTAGATTGTATGATTTAATTTAGAGTTAAGATTTAAGGTCATCCCTTTGTGTCCTGGTGGTAAAGGTAGATGTTCATCATCCCTTGGGACCCGGGTTCGAGCACCAGTAATGCATGTTGTGTGTGCCATCTTTGAAAAGACTAAGAAAGTTGAACAGATGCTACCCTTGCACCACACCAGCATATTCAAAAAAAAAAGATTGTATGATTTAAAATTTAATATTAAGATTTTAGGTTACAAATAATCAGAATTATATACTTTAATAAGTTTATGGCCTTGTTTGGTAAAGAGAGGTTTGGGCAAAAATTAGAGGTTTGACTAGTCAAATCCGCTAATATTGTTGTTTGGTAAAAAGCGGATTGAAAGAGCGGATTAGGGTGAAACCGCTAATGTTTGATATTAGAATTGTAAAGACTCTTTTACCCTTACCAGTTACCAAAAATCTCAAAATAACCTAAATTAAATATTTTCTCACCCTATTTATAAGCTAATCCTATTTACTTTTTTCTTTTTATTATCACGTATTTATATGTGTATTTAAATTTATTAATTAATTAAATTATATTAAAATAATTAAATAAATAATAAATTAATATATAAATTATTTGAATATGTCTAAAAAAGTTATATTAAAAATAATTTTATAGATCTAATTAATAATAATTAGATACAAAATATTGATAACTAATAAACTATTCAAACAAATATTGAATATAAACATGTTCTTATATGTCATTTTACTTGTTTAAATAATTTATCAGCTATCAGTTAATTTTACCAAACACTTTTATACAATCAACTAATACAATCCGCTAGTCAAATCAGCTAATTCAATCTGCTATCCGCTAATTGCCAAACAGGGCCTATATTTTGTGTATCAAAAATAACTCGAATTATTGTATGATACACTGATATCGAATTATTTAAATTTGATTTAAATTTTAAAAATTAAATAAATATGTATTTTATAGTTATAGGTAGGTCATCCATTCCAAATAACAAACCTTTTTATTCAAAAATGAAAATCCAAAATAATTGGCCTTAAATCCTCATGTTTTCATATGCCATAAACAAATATTCATAAAACCGAAAAACAAATCTCCGATGCTTCCTATAACCACAAAACAGAAATCGGAACAAATACTTTGGCCCATGATTTTCTTTTCTTTTCTCTTCTTCCGTCAAAGGGTCGAGTTTCGTTTTGAATGAAGCCGGAGAACTCACCGGAACTGTGTTCATTCTATTCCCCGCAGTCTTGAAAATGATCTGAATGATTATGTTTTGTCAAAGAAAATACCTTCCTTTTTGTTTTATAAAAGAATAATGTGTTCGTGTTTCCACGCCGCCGCCGTTTTTCTTCTTCATTTCTTTCTAACGGCGACATTTTGTGTCGGGTTTCGGAGCGCCGGCGGCGGAGATGGGTCGGGGTTTAGATTCTCGGAGGCACCGGATTATCGTAACGGAGTGGAATGTCTTTCTGTTAACAAAGAACTCGTTTCTTCCTGCCATCCGTCTTTAGTCCACGTGGCGTTGACGTTGGACTCCGAGTACTTGCGTGGCTCGATCGCCGCCGTCCATTCCGTCCTCCGTCATTCCACGTGTCCGGAGAACATCTTCTTTCACTTCATAGCCGCCGAGTTCGACCCGGCCAGCCCGAGAGTACTGAGTAAGCTCGTCCGTTCCACGTTCCCTTCACTCAACTTCAAAATCTTCATCTTCCGAGAAGACACGGTGATCAACTTAATCTCGTCATCAATCCGGCAAGCCCTGGAGAACCCACTCAACTACGCCCGGAACTACCTCGGCGACATACTGGATCACTGCGTGGAGCGAGTCATTTACCTCGACTCAGACCTGGTCGTCGTGGACGACATTATCAAACTCTGGAACACAGCCCTGACAAAGTCCCGCGTCATCGGCGCACCCGAGTACTGCCACGCCAACTTCACCAAGTACTTCACCGAGGGGTTCTGGTCGGACCCGGTAATCTCCCGGGTTTTCCAGTCGAGGAAGCCGTGTTATTTCAACACGGGGGTGATGGTAATGGATTTGGTTGGTTGGAGAGAAGGGAATTACAGGAAGAGAATCGAGAACTGGATGGAAATACAGAGGAAACGAAGGATTTACGAACTGGGTTCTTTGCCGCCGTTTCTGCTGGTGTTTGCTGGGAATGTGGAAGGTATCGATCACCGGTGGAACCAACACGGGCTCGGCGGCGACAATGTAAGAGGTTCTTGCCGGTGGTTGCATCCGGGTAAGGTTAGTTTGTTGCATTGGAGTGGGAAAGGAAAGCCATGGGTTCGTCTCGATGCTAGAAATCCTTGTCCGCTCGATCATCTATGGCGACCTTATGATCTTTTCAAGTTACTTTAGTCAAACAATTTCATTTTTTTATCATCATTTCTCTTTCTTTGTTTTTTGTTTTTACATTGATACACTCATGATGATGATGATCATTGCTTGATAAATAGCTCAGCTGTGTACAGATTCAAATTTCTAATTTTTCATGGCTTATTTCCTTAGATTTGCTTCATCTCTTCACTCTTGTTTTTTTCCCTCCTGGTTTTCTAAGAATTATGTTAATTAATTCGGATCGATTTATGTTGTACATTTGATTTTAGAGGATAAATTTTTCGACAAATTGTTTTTTACATACACAGGTCATCGTACTCAAACTTACTTACATGATTCTAAATTATTTGTCACTTGAACTAACTCATTAATGGTTTCATCTCTTCATTTTCATTACTCATTGATGTTTTAATTCATTTTTATAAAGCAGTAAAATGAATATTTACAAAGATGGGTTGAGCTTAGTTCCGATCATTATTTTTAGAGATCAAACTCAGTCCATATTTTCAATGAGTTTAATTTTTACTTCAATTTATTTCTATTCAACCTCTTCTTAAATATTGAGTGTGATTTTGACTAATTACTAATACGGTCCAAAATAACTTAAACACTATGATTTAGGGTGAAATTCATTTACGATCCTTTAATTATGTGTTTGGTTATAAATGAGTCGTGTTAAAAATATTTAATGCGGCTTAGTATAATAATAGTTTTAGTCCCAAAACTTATGCATTCTATAATTTTGGTCATATTTTGAAATAATTTAATAAATATAACCCTTCATGTATAAAAATTTCATTAGAGAAATGACTATGTCTACTAACATGCAACATTAGTATCGCAATGAGTCTAATCCATTAATATGTCGGTTATCAAGATAATGGATATTAGGGTCAAAAAGAGTTTAATTTTGAACTACGATCAATTTTATAGAATTTATAACTTTTTAAGACTAGAATTGTTATCATACCAATCACCAGACTATGTTTAACAAAACTTTAATCGAACGATTAAGTCGTAATTTTAAAAATAGTAGTAATACTTTTATAACTGAAAACATAATTGAATGACATAAAATATATTTTACCCTTTTATTTATAAAATATTTCAAGAACTTAACACATTTGAAAGCATTGTTTTTGTCTAACAAACGAAACGTAATTTGATGGGTTTCTTTAATAAGATGGGTCCTCCCTAAATGAGTCAAGGTCTACACTAAAAGTAAGGAGATAATTTAATTCAAATTAACTAAAGATTTGACTATCTAAACAAGTCTCAATTTAATGCAACTAACCGTGAACTCTAAATTCACAACGAAAAACAAGAAAATAATTAAAAGTTGAGACAATTCAGGGAAATTAGATTTGGAGTTTCTGAATTTGTTTTTATTTCTTTATTTAATCAAAGTATAATTCAAATAGCAGTTCCTTGTGAATCGTTATATTCCCTTCACAAGCAACCCTAATAAACAAAAAATAGCATCTACTTCATTAACAATGGGTTGTTTTTATGTTAAGAAAACAATCTGACCCAACAAAATTATATGGCGGTTGGTAGGTCTATTTTATGTGAAAGGAATACCTTAACTAGCATTTTCCTACACCATGTTGAATGACAATAATAAAGTACGTGACCGGGAGTAGAGTTAGAATTAAATATTAATATATTCGACCAATTTAACGTAATATGAATATTTATATATTCGAAATTAAGTTGGTGTAATGATAGTTTGAACCCTTAATATTTACATTTTTTTATCAAACAAACATTTATTCTTTTTCTAGACAAATTAAATTTAGTCATCAACCTCTAAAATATCATATCAGTAATTTAATTAAATTGAAACCTGAAACAATAAATTTCACTTTTTTTTAAAGTAACACTCTACGTGTACTTCATGTTAATTTAGAACTACTCGTTTAAAATGTAAAAAATATTTAAAATTTCATAAAAAAAACTATGAAATATACCTGAATTGTCATGTGAGATTTTAAGTCAACACCGTTAAAATAGTTTAATGTTTTAGTATGTATTTATGTTTTAAAGTGATTTTCTTAAAGGTTAAGGATCAAATTTAGTTAAAAAAATAAAATCAAAATAGCAAATAATGTAAACAATTAAATGGCTAAAATTATCATTATACCAAAGTAATCGTAAAACAACGGATATGAAAATGCATGAGTTTTTTTTTAATCATGTTCATGGCCCAGGTTATAGAGAAAATAGATTAGTCATTTTGGAAAAACAGCCGTCAGCAGGTCCATGTTTACAACACAAGCACCCTAAACACAAATGGTAGCTCCGGAGGCCCGAGGGTTGGAGTTGGGAATAGCCCCGACTTACAAAGGAGATTTTAATTTTGCAACAGTGAAGTGGATCATGCCTACTTGCCTAGGGTAACAAGGAGACCTCGCTAGAGGTAATAAACATGTCCTTCGGTTTGAGTTATTTTTTTCTGTTATTTCGGGTTTGATTGTATTCGGTTTAAGTTCGGTGTGGGTTTAATTCGATTTTAATTTAGGTCTATAGTGATTTCGGTCCAGGTCGGTTGGTTTCTGATTCGATTAATATCTGGTCGTTTATTTTCGGGTCAGGTCTATTTCTGGTTAATAGGAGGTCCATTGGTTTTAGTCGGATTTTTAGGCCGAGTTAAGTTTTTCCACCCTATATATGACTTTATATAGTTTGAATATTTGACTTTTTGGTGAGTTGTGCGATAGTTCACATCCCATTTTTTTATTTATTTTAATATATTTTCTTTATTTCAAGTTGAATTCGTTTCGGGTAGAACCGGTTCGGATCCATTCAGTTCGGTTGAAAATCAATTTGGATCCATTTTTGGTTTAACCGGAATTTGAATCGATTTATTTTTGGGTTTCGGGTCATCAAGTTTCCAAAGGTACAAGAAACAGACAAAGATTCCCACTTTACTATGGAAAAGATTTAAACTTGATAACAGTAGGAAATATTAAGAATCAAATTATACAGACACTACTGGTACTAGCACATAACCCCCTACATTATTCCTTTCTTCTTTATTTCTCACAAATGGTTTCGTTTTCCAAGGCTTCTTTTTGTTTTTATTCTGACATTACCTTCTTCCTTGGGTCTTTATAGTGTGTGATCCTGATGTGCTTGCTTTTCTGAGAATTTAAAGGCTGAAGCAACAACACTTGAAGTTGAAGCTTAAAAACCCACAAGTTTTGTCCTCCTGGTCTGAATAGATTGGGGAAATGGGTTCTTCAAAGTTCAAACCCTGCACTTGGAAGATTTGCAAATGATTCACTTTCATGGGAAAAGTGGTCGTCTTTCTCGCCCAATAAGTACTTAGAGGAGGTCGGGAAGTGTGCAACACCTGGATCCGTAGCTGAGAAAAAGGCTTACTTTGAAGAATATTACAAGAAGATTGCTGCAAGGAAAGCTGAGAAATAGAAACCAAATGCTTCAGGACCCTAAATCCATTGGCCAGTTCTCGGATGTTCAAATTATGACAAATGATGTTTTCTTCTCTCATTTTTTGTTGTTTAGATCACACCAATGAATAAGGATAGAAATGAGAGAATTGTAAAGAAGAAATTTGCATCACCTGTCACTAAAACACCACCATTTTCTACACCTACTACTACTACTTTGTCTGCATCAAGAACGGGAAGTACTTTATCGAATTCTTCACCAAATACCAAGAATCCTTCTGTAGTGGAAAGCAAGAAAATGGCTCCTAGATCCTTGCACATGTCCCTTAGTTTAGGTCCCCTGTTTCTATCCCGGCCTCCCTCACAGCATAAATCTTTAATTATGGATAAAATGGGACATTGTCAAGCGAGCATTTAAGACATTTTAGAATAATTACAACCTTCTGGTCAGGAACAATGCTGTCTTTTTAATGCTTAAGCTCTACTTGACACATTTGTTTCTGCTACATAAACTCACTGCTTTGTTTCAGCTTTCCAAGAAACCGGAAGAAAAATCTAATGGTAAAGAAGCAGAGAGAAAATATCACCAGACAAAATCAAAGGTACCATTTCATTTCCTTGGGCGAGAGTACGTCTTCCTAGTCTTGCAGTCGACTTGATACACATAATTAGCCGAAGATAAGATAGAGATTTTGACCATTTCGGTAGTATATGACTATCTAGTTTAGACAAGGGGACATTGCTGATTGGCACAGGATAACAAAGATGCAGAAATAAAAAATTTAAGGCAGAGCCTTAATTTTAAAGCTACAACCCCGCCTGGTTTCTATCATGGACAGCCGTCTCGACAAGGTATTTCTTCCTGTCGTTTCCTTGTTTTTAAGTTCACATATATCACTTCCATTGCCTATCATCTTAAACCATACTTTTCCATCACCTGCTGAGTGATATCAGATATGTAGTGTATTAATCTCAATGCTAAAAGTGGATTGCAATGGAACACTTAACTTCTTGACTGCTACTCAAACTTTGTACAAGAGGTGTAATAATCATGTATGTATTCGGTAGTTTGATCTAGGGATGTGAAATCAGGTAATCGTTCAGGTTTCAGATCATGTCAGGTCAAATCAGATACGTGTTATGTCAGGTCAATTTAATGGTTCGACTCGGATCAGGTCGGGTCCGAGTCGACTCAGATTCGGGTTATTATCAGGTTGATTTCAAATCAGATTGAGTTTGGGTTCGGGTAGGGTTTTAATTTCAGGTCGGGTAAGTTTCAGTTCAGGCCGAAACGGTTCGAGTCTGAATCAGTTAATTAACGAGTTAATTCAGGTTCGGATAGACTTTAGGTCGGGCCATGTTCAGTTCAGGTCAGGTCATGTCGTTGACAGATAAAATTCAGGTCGGGAATATCAGTTTCGATTAAAGTTCAAGTCGGGTCTTATCGTGTACAAATAGACTTCGGTATGGTAATTGTGGGTAAATTTCGGATAAAATAAATTTTTAAGGATTAATATGAACTAAAATATCCTTAGGATGCTAAAATATGTTATAATTTAATATATATATATATATATATATATATATATATATATAATTGTGACTAAACTGAAATAAAATAAAACTTAAAAGTGAGTATTAGGACTAAAATGTAGAAGGACCTAAGGGTAATTAATCTCTAACCTAAAAATTAGGCGGCTTAATTTATATTATATTATAGATTATAGTATAGACCTTAAGCCTCAAACTACACCTTAAACCCTAAACCATTAACACTAACCCCTAAATCTTTAACCATAAAATTTGAGCCATATAAATTCATCACATAAATCAATTACCTTAAACTGCACCATAACTCTAAATCATTAACACTAATCCTTAAATCATAAACTATAAACTTTAAGCCATAAAAATTCATCTCATAAATTAATAACCATAAACTACAACATAAACCCTAAACCACTAACACTAAGGCCTAAACCATAAACCTTAGACCATAGAAATAATCTCATGACCCAATAACCCTAAACTACAACATATACTCTAAACCATTAACAATAAGGCTAAACCCTAAACCATAAACTAAAATTAGGGACCAAATTGACAATTTGAGCATAAAAATATAACATAAAATCGAAATTAGGGACCAAGTTGACAATTCACCATAAAAATATAGCATAAACCCGAAATTAGGGACTAATTCAACAATTTAAAAGTGGATAAATTTGAGAGTCCAATGACTAATTTAATAAATTTACTATACAATACACCCTAAAACCAAAATTTAACCAATTTAAATTATTTCAATTTAACCACAAATAAATCTGTAATCTCACCACATGCAGTGCATAAACCTTATTAGTCTATTACCAATAGTCATTTACCCTAAGATATACCCTCGTCTCCTCTTTAACTTTAGGAAAGCTAATTAAAACCGAATTCAAATAAAATTATATTCACACGTCAAGTATCAAAGACAATTAAAAAAATTAAATTCAATGAAAAGAGCGGTAGCGGATTAGGAAGACTAATTTTCAATCAATTTTATTAAAATGAGCTATTTAAATTAATCCTAAAAATGAGGATCTAAATCTAAGATACGAAGACTGAAATTAGAATTTGATTGAATGGAAATTAAACTTTGAGTGTAAAATTGGGACTTAAATAGAATGCTACCTAAAGATACATGGAAATTAAACTAATTCTCAATCAATTTAGTTTTTTTTCAAACCCTTAATAAATAAATCACTCATTTAATATAATTAATTTAAGGATTAATATCTTATACACAGACGGTGGAAACTGAAAGTTTCCACAAGCGTCTTAGTTTTAGGGTATAAGGAGTTTGTTTAGGGTATAAGGTTTTGGGGTTTAGGTGTAGGGGTTTAAATTTTAGGGATAGTTGTTTCAATTTAAGGTTTAGGGTTATAATTTAGTGTTTATAGGTTAGGGTTTAGTTTTTAGGGTAATATGGCGAGGATTTAGGTTTTAACTTATAAACCCTAAATTATAACCCTAAACCTTAAATTGAAACAATTATCCCTAAATTCTAACCCCGACACCTAAACCCTTAAACCATATACCCTAAACTAACTCCCTATACCCTAAAACTAAGGCGCTTGTGGAAACTTTCAGTTTCCACCGCCTGTGTATAGAACATTTATTCTTAATTTAATAGTTATAATTAAACTATTTAATACAATAGTCAAATTTAATATATAAAGTAAATTTATTAATTTAATGACTATAATTAACGAATTGATTTAAATTTTGAATAATTTGTTTTAAATTTATTGATATCAAGTTATTAATTCAATAAAAAATTTATATTTTTATATACTATAATTTATAAATATAAAAAATAAATATATTACTTTAATGATCATTGTTAAACATGTAGCTTAATTTGTGAAGATGTATTTGTCACACTATAATATAATAAATTCATAATCTCACAACTCAATCGATTGTAATTTATTAGAAATTAGTTATTACAAGTCGGGTAAATATCGGATCAGTTCAATAACAAGTCAGATCATTTACAGGTTGAGTCAATTATAGATCAGGTTCATAACATGTGAGGTTGATAACAAGTCGGGTAATTTCAGTTATTTACCAGGTTAATCTCAAGTTCGGGTTCATATCAGGTCGAATGCAGGTCGGGTTCGGTTATCACATTATCAGGTTGAATTCGGGTTTAGGTCGTTCAGCAAAAAAAAAAAAAACTCTTCCTCGGTCTTAAAATGCATTATTTCATATCAGTAAATTTCGCAGATCGAAACCAAGGCTAACTAGTTTAATAAGAATTACTTAGGAAATAAAGAATGTTTAATAAGAAACGCATCAGCTTTTGAAGGCTAACTACCTTACCGAGCAAGGAATGCTTTTCTTCGTGGAGCAGTGGGATGATATAATCGGCTTATCGCTAACCCCGGATATAGAAGTCACATACTCACATGTTGTGTATTTGAGAATGCCTCAATCATGTCGAAATGGTGCAGGAGATGTAAAGGAATAATATATTGTAGCTATCCAAATGTACTCTGAACGTATTCAGTGGTATATTATTTCCATAATGTTTGCTGAGAAACAGATTTGCTCACTTCGCCTGCAAAATTGCATACCAAGCCCATATATTGCTTAGTCTTGATCCAATGGATATATAGTGACGAGCAACAAGAAAACTGTCGCTGTTTGCTATTAATTATTGGAATAACATTCAAGTTCAGAATCTAACAACCCTTTACTAGTTTTATAATTCTTTTAACAAATATTGACGAAGAAGTTTCATTTTAAAGATTTTATTCGGTCACAGTTGAATACATATCATGTACTAATAAGAAATGTCATCATGAATAGTTTTTAAGGCTAATGTCAAAAAATGTCCCTAATATTTAATTAGATAGTCACTTTAGTTCTTAATTTTTTTTAAAGTATTTTAATCTTTAATGTTTCATTTTAAACTAAAAAATGGTTCAACCATGGATGAAAATTGTTAGTCAGCTAACGGTAAATGACTTAAAATGACATGACAAACTTATATGACAATGCATGCTGACTTGGAAGTGTTGTATAAACAAAGATAATGGCTTAACAGAATGATACATTAGTCAAAAAATAATTTTATAAAATTATATAAAATATACAACTATTTTTTTCTACTGACATGTCATTTTGTCAAATTACTTAAGGTTAGATGACTGACAGCTTTCATCTATAGAAGGGTCATATAGAGGCCAAAGTGACTGTTGGAAAAATAGACTGCTGCAAAATGAGGTGTTAGCACTGACTGGGAAATGATAAAATAATTAAATGAAACCAAACCGTGCCATGGTATTAACCATCGCCTTAGAAGCGAATTCGCCCCGATGTGTGTAATCGCTATAATGGGCGAACAACCCCTTGAGGTTAGCATGACTCTCCAAAATTTTGTACACCCGAAAGATGGATTAAACTCTGGTGGTATTGCTCTTCTCTCAACTAAAAAGTAACACTCAGGGCAGGTTTAAGAAAACCAAAGAGCGTTTTAAAGCAAATGCTTTGCTAGGGATGGAACAAATGAAAAAATATGCCACTATTTATAGGCTAAATAGTGAAGGTAAAATCGTCATTTTTAAGCATAATTTAATTCTATTTAAAATAGAGTTAAATGACATTATAAATGAGTTACATTTTGAGCATTAACAACATTCCCCCACTAATGCGAAGAATATCCTTCGTAAATATGAGAGCATTGAAATTAAAACATGAGAAGAGCAATAGCGAGATTAATTGCTTAAGCCCTAGTGAACGTATCTGGAACTAGAACATAATGATGATGAGTAATTTTTCTCTTAAATAAGTGAACGAATCTTGAACTTTCTAAGATTAGAGTGAACTCATAACACACAACTAACCCTTTCATCCATCGAAGTCCTCAATGTGTCTACAAAGTATATATATGAATGTATATATATAGCATATTTCCTCAGGATTCTAGTAAGTGTACTAGAAAAATGGCCCAACATTTTTCATAAAAGGTGACTAGTCCTTCTCACTTACGCATGTTATTTCATCAGGTTTATCTCAACATAAAGCACCCGAATATGGACTATGAAATAATCAAGAGCTTTTACAACAGTTTATCCTCACAATAAATAAGGTGAATTTCTTCAAGTTCAAAATGAACCACCCAAACTCTAGGATAATAAATCATTAAGAAAAAATTCTCAACTTCTTTGGTCGGTGAATTCAATAAGTCATTCTCAAATAAGATCACCTAAACTCTTGGGATTGAATTCATTAAGAGTTTAAGAAAACTCATCCTCTCTAGCGGCAAGTTCTTCTAGTCCTTCGCGTTAGGACCACCCACTCAACACTAGGTTATAAACTTATTAAGAATATATATTCATCCAAAAATTGGTAAATTCATCAACTCTTTCTCATTAAGACCACCTAAAGTCTAGGCTATAAATTTATTGAAAGTAATAAAATTTAACATGGGCATGTACATTGTTCGTCATAGGGATGGGTAGTAAAAATGTACACTATGAGTACTCTACATGGTTTCGTTTGACCACATTGAACTTAGATAACTAAGTTGGGTATCCACCTTGAATTCTTCAACCAATGGACATTAGACCCATCCCCCTCAACGAATTTAGAACCAACTTCTGACTTTAACCTTTGGTAAGCGGATCAACAAAGTTTCTCTCTAACTTTAATCATCATCTTAAGACACCCCACATTTCTAACATATTTAGGATAAAAATAAATTCATAAGTGTCTTTAAAAAACGTGTAAACAAAATCTCTTACACATATACTCAATCGTACTAGAATAAAGTTTGCTATGAGTTTTAACCATAAAACTATGTTTCAACAAACTTAAATCTTATTTATACGTGATTATATTCCCAATGTTTTGAGAAGTTACTAATCATTAAGTATGCATAAACGATAATGAAATGTCTTTTATCTCATTCAAAGAGAATTTCAACTTTGTCTTAATTTGGAAAATTAAGAATATTATGCAAATATTTATGAGGAGTTTTCAACTTTTTCTAACAACAAGAAAATTATCTCAAGTTTATTACAAGAGATTTCAACATAACTCCTAAAATAGACCATCTCTTTTCTTTCCTCTACTTAGGAAAATAACTCAAAGAGATTTAATAGCTACACACAATCTTTTAGTAGCACTAATGTCTATCATATTCTCATTCATATTATTCAACATTTTGTCCCTAAAGAGACCATCACATATTTTATTTACTATGACTAAATTTGGTATTCTACTCAACCAAATTAATCTCTACTCTTTTAACTTCTACAATAAGTTTAAAGAGAACTTATTTGTCATAGTATTTTTGAAGAACTAATGTTTTGATATAATAATTGAAAAATAGTTTTAGATTAAATTGAAAAGATTTCAAAATGCTTTTAAGTCCAAACAACTTGAAAATATGTTTGAAGAAGTTTTAAAAGGATTTTAATGCACTTTCTAAAGTCAAACTTTACAAAACCACTCAGGTGTTTCGAAACGACCATTCACAGAGACAAAACGTTTCGATACAGCCTTGCTTGTTTCGAAACGGGCTTTAATTTGGGTGAGGGTTTTACATTGCGTTTCGATACGGGCTTCACCATTTCGATACAACTATTTCCCCAACGGTCAAATCCCCAACGGCTTTTTCCCAATGGTAATTTAATTTGTAGCCTAATTATCAATTGTACCGAAATGGGTTGTAACCGTTTTGATACGGCTAGAAGGGTTTTGAAATGGCCATAGGCATTTCGATGCGGCCTGCTGCATCAAACTTCAATGGCTAGTTTTGAAGAAGAGCGTTCCGAAACGGGGTCGAGTGTTTCGAAACGAACGTTTGCAGAACAACATTTATGGTGGGAAATAAAGTCTCCAACAGCTCCAAAATATCCCCAAGGGTTCTCAATGGCTACAAACTCAATTATAAGTATAAAAGGAACCTCCAAGCATCAAGAGAAGACTAATGCTTCAATTGTCAACAACATAATGATCAAGAAATTGTCTTAGAGCTTAATTGTTCATTTTCTTGTATAGACAATACATGTGAGCTAAATATTGTCAAATTTGCTCAAGTGTTTAGGTTTTGGGTGAGAGCTTAAGATTGCAAACAAATACCTATTAGAGGGATTTCAAGTTTGCTTAGAATTTCTCTTGTAAGGGAATGTTTGATTAAGCTAAGGGTAGTTAGTTTAATCGTTGTAACAGTTTCCTCCTAAGCCGAGAAAAGGGGACGAAATTCAAGAGTGGATTTGTTGAAATCCTTAGTGTGGAGCTAAGGTTGTGGATGTAGACATTGGTTAGAAGGTTGAACCACTATAATTCCTTGTGTCATTTGCCTATTTTCACCTCCCACTAAAACACCCAAATATCCAACTTCTCCACACTTGACGAGTAAGAACGGTTGAAGTAAATCAAGCACCTAAAAACCCAACAATTGGTATCGGATCTTGGCTCAATTGAAGAGGATTAACATCCTATTGAGGCGATCCGAAAAGCTCGATCAACATCTCAATCAACCGGCTCAATGGCGTAATCTATCGACAAGCCTCCTTTCTTCGACGGGACAAATTATGCTTATTGGAAGACAAGGATGATGTTCTTTGTCAAATCCAAAGACTACAAGCTTTGGGATATCATTGAAGATTGCACGTTCGTACCAAAAGGAAGCAAAGCGGAGTGGAGTACCGACGATCGTAAGAAGATGGAGTTAAATTGCAAGGCTTTGCACTTCATCTCTTGTGCACTTAGCCTCAATATCTACGAAAAGATGTCTTCTTGCGAGAGTGCCAAGGAAGTTTGGGACAAACTCGAAGTTACATACGAATGGACTAATAAAGTAAAGGAGACCAAGATCGGCCTCCTCAACCTAGAGTATGAAAACTTCAAAATGGTTCCGGAAGAGGATATTGAGAAGATGTTCCACCGATTCTTCACCATCACCAATGGACTCAAGGGTTATAGAGAAGTCATTCCGAAAAAAAAGCTTGTCCGAAAGCTTATCTATTCTCTTCCCAAGTCATGGGACTCAAAGATGACCGCCATCATCGAAGCTAAGAAATTGAAGACTTTGAAGCTTGATGAACTCATGGGGTCACTTCTCACTCACCAAATCATGAAAAAGGATAAAGAAGGAGAGAAGAAGAAGGAAGAGATAAGAAAGATGAGGAAGAAGAAGATCATGGAGCTAGGCATCCATGCAAATGCCATGGCTCTCAAGTCCTCCAAGTGCAACCACGTTGATACAAGTGAGGAGGAGGATGAAGAAGAAGAGATAGTCCATCTCTTCAAGAAGTGTGTCCCTTTCATGAAGAAAGCAATGAAAGAATTAGAACGAGAATCTATGAAAAAGAAGAGGACAAGCACTTCAAGCCATAAGAAGAAGGCATGTGTGGCTACTTGGAGTGATGAAGACTCCACCGACGATGAACAAGCCAACCTTTGCCTTATGGCCATTGAAGAAGATTCAAGGGTAACTTCTAATTCATCTACTTCATGTTCATATTCATTTGATGAATTACAAGATGCCTATGATGAGTTGGTTTTAGAATTTAAAAATCACATTTTGAAAAACAAGAAAATGATTTCAAATTTGAAAATTCAAAATGATTTGATTTCTAAAACCAAAATTGAACTTGAAGCAAAACTCAATGATTTTAAACAAAAATGTTTTGATTTACAAAATTTGCTTCATAAAGTTCAAGAAGAAAAAAATTTTATTTCCAAAGAGCTTGAAAAGAAAAATAATTTTGGAAAATCAAATTTTTATGTAAGACAATCTAGTGCCCCTAGATTTTTTAATGGAAAATGTTTTAGAAGTGTTTGGGTTCCAAAAGAACTAATCACTTCAACTAAAAAGGATGAAATTGAGAAATAGATTCCTAAGGGGACTAAAATATGTGCTACTAATGTCTATGGATCCAAAGCAATTTGGATACAAAAAATTACTTGATTGTCTTATGTTAGGTGTGATAGAGATGGATTAACAAGATCAAACATTGAGGGGGGGCTCCATGCACACAAGAAAGAACACTTGAAGAAAGAAGGCTTCACATCCTCCCTTGAGTTCAAGTGTGGTAAAATCTATTTGTTTTAGTTGTTTAATTTGATTTATATTTTAATTTCAACTAGATTATCATATATGTTGGACTAACATTCCTTGATGATGCTTTGAGTAAGGGGGAGCCATTTTTAAAACCAAAATTCTTTTTTGTGTCATTTTTTAACCTCCCAAGTTATTTTGAACTTAAAGTTATCTAAATTCTTCTTGATATAACAAAAAGAGGGAGAGTTTAGTTTGAAAAATTGCATTTTCAAATGAATAAGGGGGAGCTTTAATTACTTGTCTATTTTGAAATCTCTTATTCAATTTTTTAAACTTGAAGGGGGAGAATCTCAAACAATTTTTCAATTTAGTTTTATTATATCAAAACGGGGAGATTGAAGAACTAATGTTTTGATATAAAATTGAAAAATAGTTTTGGATTAAATTGAAAAGATTTCAAAATGCTTTTAAGTCCAAACAACTTGAAAATATGTTTGAAGAAGTTTTAAAGGGGTTTTAATGCACTTTCTAAAGTCAAACTTTACAAAACCACCCAGGTGTTTCAAAACACCACTAGGCGTTTCGAAACGACCATTCACAGAGACAAAATGTTTCGATACAGCCTTGCCTGTTTCGAAATGGGCTTTAATTTGGTTGAGGGTTTTACACTGCGTTTCGATACGGGCTTCACAATTTCGATACAACTATTTCCCTAACGATCAAATCCCCAACGACTTTTTCTCAACGATAATTTAATTTGCAGCCTAACAGTCAATCGTACCGAAACGAGTTGTAACCGTTTCGATACAGCTAGAAGGGTTTCGAAACGGCCATAGGCGTTTCAATACGACTTGCTGCATCATACTTCAACGGCTAGTTTTAAAGAAGAGCGTTCTGAAACGGGGTCGAGTGTTTCGAAACGGACGTTTGCATAACAGCATTTATGGTGGGAAATAAAGTCTCCAACGGTTCCAAAACATCCCCAACGGTCCTCAACGGTTACAAACTCAATTAGGAGTATAAAAGGGACCTCCAAGCATCAAGAGAAGACTAATGCTTCAATTGTCAACAACATAATGATCATTAAATTGTCTTAATTGTTCATTTTCTTGTATAGACAACACTTGTGAGCTAAATATTGTCAAATTTGCTCAAATGTTTAGGTTTTGGGTGATAGCTTAAGATTGCAAACAAATACCTATTAGATGGATTTCAAGTTTGCTTAGAATTTCTCTTGTAAGAGAGTGCTTGATTAAGCTAAGGGTAGTTAGCTTAATCGTTGTAACGGTTTCCTCCTAAGCCGAGAAAAAGGGACGAAATTCAAGAGTGAATTTGTTGAAATCCTTAGTGGGGAGCTAAGGTAGTGGATGTAGACCTTGGTTAGAAAGTTGAACCACTATAATTCCTTATGTCATTTGCCTATTTTTTACCTCCCACTAAAACACACAAATATCCAACTTCTCCACACTTGGCGAGCAAGAACAGTTGAAGTAAATTGAGCACCTAAAAACCCAATAATTTTTATAAAAGTGAGCACATTAAAGAACAATGCATCAGGTAGGTTACCATGAAAGAGAGGTGGTGCACTAAACACGCTTAAATACCAAGTCTTTCATAGAACCAATCTTAAACATGCATTTTCATAATATTTCCCCATAAGCCATTTATGAATTTTCTCTTTCTTTAATTAAGGTCTCTTAAAGAATTATACTTGATGCTTTTACTCACAATAGTATCTTATTAAGCATGCACATTTTGGGCTCACTACTATCTTAGTCTTAGTCTTTACCATAGTTTAAAACATTCTCACTTAGTTTAAAGACTAACTTATAGGCTCATTCTTTAATAATAAAGATAAATTCATGTGATAAAAACACGAATTAATGGACAATTTCAAATAATCTAACTTTATATGTAAAACCACAATTCCAAGTAGACTTTATTTATCTTCATCATGCATGTATAATGAATCTAGAATTTTCCACAACAGTTGTGTCATTGAATTAACATCTCTTAAAAAAATCTTAATTTTAGAGTCACAAGAGAATTCTTCAATGTTAGAATAATTCACATAAATGATAATTCGCTAACACTGTTGCAAATAATTCACTAGCAAAATAAAATTCTTATCTTAAAGTTCAAGTTTCTTATTCTCAACAAATTGCACGAATCTAACCAGAAATTAACAACCATTTGTTTGGAGAACCATTCATTTCTATCCATTCAAAAATTATGTTTAAAAGTGATAAACAAATATATTTACTACTTTTCATCAAAACTATTTTAAACATGTTTAAATGGGCTTAAATAACTATTGAAAGATGATCAAATCTGACTTATCACCTTTCTTTTTGCCACAAATCAAATAGCTATATTTAATATCCATTTTAAGACACTTAATTCACACCTCTTAAAAAACTATTGAGAAACTCAACCGGTTAATAGCTATTCAAAGCTACTTTCAAAAGCATGCAATCCAACTTTCTCCAAATATAAGGTTTCAAGTTCCAACTGAAAACACTAAAGGAACATAAATGCAATATTCACACCTCATATTTACTAGTATGTAAAAACGGTCAAGTTTTAATTTTACTTAAAACAATATCAAAACCGTTGAAACATTCTTTTAAAAATGCACTTAATAGCTTTTAGTGTTAGAAAACGTACAAGATTTCAACACTCAAATTATTAACATAATCTACATGATCAGTCTTCAATGAAACACTATAATGCCATTGCTTTCCTTCACCTTTTCATTATAACCTTTGCTTTTAAAAAACATGTAATATAAAGCTTGATGGTGCTTTAATGCTTAGCAGAAGCATTTTCATTTTTCACATATTACCTCATTTCACACCAAGACTTGATCGAAACAAGGTATAGAATGATGCTTCGGTGCAACAAGACTTGGAAACACGATAGGTCTTCGAATGATAGCCTAATTTTATTTGACAACAGTAATAAATTCGTTTCTAAATTGTTCGAAAAATAAACTGCTGCAAAACGAGGCGTTAGCACTGACTGAGAAATGATAAAATAATTAAACAAATCAAACTGTGTCGTAGTATTAACCACTGCCTTAGAAGCGAATTCGCCTCGATGTGTGTAATCGCTACAATGAACGAACAACCCCTAAAGTTAGCACGACTAGGGGTGATAATGAGCATGACCGGCTCGCGAGCTACTCGGACTCGGCTCGGTCAAAGCTCGGCTCGAGTGAGCTCGACTCGGCTCGAAACCTTAACAAGCCGAGCCGAGCCTGGGTAGGCTCGGCTCGAAAAGCTCGTGAACAGGCTCGGAATCTACATATGTTTGTATTTTCTTTCATTAGTTGATTGTTGTTTGATTTTGTATTTTCTTTAATTATGTGTTTGTATTATAAGAATATTTATTGATTATTTGAATTAATCTAATTTTTGACATTTTCCCCCTTTCCGGTCATTGAATTTCGTTTTAGTGTTGGTTATGAAAGGGATTTTTAACGAATATTTTATATAAAAAAACTATAGCAAAATTTTTCATTTCGAGCCGAGCCGAGCTTGACGAGCTCGAGCCGAGCCTGACGAGTTTCGAGCTCGAGCCGAGCCCAATAGAATTGTTTTCGAGCCGAGCCCAATTACATTGTTTTCGAGCCGAGCCGAGTCTGGCCAGGCTCGGGCTTAGCTCGGCTCGTTATCACCCCTAAGCACGACTCTCCAAAATTTCGTAGACCCGAAAGATTGGGTGGACTCTGGTGGTATTGCTCTTTTCTCAACTCAAAAATAACACTCGAAACAAGTTTAAGAAAACCAAAGAGCGTTTTAAAGCAAATGCTTTGCTAGGGGTGGAACAAATAAGAAAAAATGCTCATTATTTATAGACTAAATAGTGAGAGTAAAATCGTCATTTTTAAACATAATTTAATTCTGTTTAAAATAAAATTAAATAACATTATAAATGAATTATATTTTGAGCATTAACAACATTGACTATCTATTCAAACATTAAGAACATTTTTTTTCACGTTATACTTTATTTTTATCGGTTCAATAAATTAAATTATTTTTTTGACAGCAATTAATTTGTTCCATTTCAAAACTGAAAAGGGATTTAAAGGGTGAGGAGCTCTCAATCTCACGCAAAAGCAAAGTGGTTGTATGAGAAATGGAGCTCGTGTAAAATGTAGGGTCGGAAGATCTTTCCAGTATCAGCTTTTGCCCAATGGTTGCACGCCACAGATGGCGACTCGGTTCCCCCTTCACAGCCAACCTCATGTGTAAACCTTACACAAACACCATTCCCTTCCTCAACACTCAAATTTAAATACTGGTCCTAAAATTGGACCGTTTCTTTAATAAAAAATCTCAATATTTTCATAATATCTTTTGATGTTTCGTAATCACGAAAAACTCCACTCCATTTAACTTCAAGAGTAAAGTAGTCACAAAATTATTCTGAAATAACTATGTTTGATTTTGAATTTTTAAAAAATTATTAAATGAGTATTAAACTTTTGAGTTTGTTATAAAATCAATATTGTGCCATTAAATGTCATTAACAGCTTAAATGTAGGTTAATTGTGCAATTAAAGTATTTGTATTAGTTGAGATCCACTAATTGACCAAGTGGTTAACGATGCTTATGTTTTCTCATCTTATATAAGTTCGAATCACGAAATTTATCTTGAGAATATAATCTATCTCTACTTAATCAAAAAAATATTAGTTGTTACAAAATGGTCGCTACACTATCTAATTATTACAAATTGTTGGTTATTTTTTTTATCAACAAGTATGAATTTATTCACGAGTGAAAATCATACAAAGGAAATATTACCATATGCCTCATTTAAAAAACTCTTATACCTAACATGGAAGAAAAAAGTACACATGGTAATATAAAGAATGACAACGAACCAACGCAAAAATGAACTAAACACCATATCGAACGCCAAAGCCAAAGAACATGACTCACGAAACAAAGCAGACAACACCATCGACTGAACAAACAACTAAAATCACCGGTACCAAGCTCATATATCCCCATCACGCAACACAACCTAATCAATGCACACAACACATCATCACCTCACGTACAACCAAAATCCATGCTAATTCTTTCGTATAACGTAAATATCGACACTCAAGTGTAATCAAGCAACATCATTACAAGAGCCATCATAGTACCAAAGTAAAGAACAAAGCAACCACAAAATCAAAATGGCATAATTCACACACCTAAAAAACAAAGAAGCATCTTCCATCAACTAGCAATCAACAACCGCAAGCAAAACCTTATACCCGCACCTCGCTAGACAAGCAACAAAATATTCTTTGCCAAGGATCATCCAACCTCTCTACACCATGTTGTGAGAAAGGATGAAGTCAAACATATTCCTCACAGTCCCCCTTGTCTAGTAACCTCACAATATCTTTAACGATAGCCTCTTCGTTCCCAATAGTTGAAGCCCCTAATAATTTCCTTAATTCAACAATAGCACGAGCCTCCGCAACAAAGTTTATTGTGAGCTTGCATACTCAGAATCACTAAACGAACCCACCTTTGTCTCTTGTCCCTGCCACGATAACTTCTTGCCCTTACCACGTCCTTTGCCTTTTTTATGTAAAGGAACACCCTCGCTCGGCTACACGTAGTCAAACACACTCCTTGAATCTTTTTTACCGTCAATTGATATATGTTAAGAAGCATCAGGTAAGGGCTTCACCGACATCGTAAACCTGGCATCGTTCGGCCTAATTTTCTCAGGCTCTAAATTTATTGAAACAAAATTTACTGGGCAATCAACCAACTCTAAATCCTTTAACCCTGACCTCATATCAACTTGACATTCTGTATTCAAACGCGGCACCATACCTACCTTTTCATCTTTCATCCAGTCGTTTGAGCTCGTTTGTATTTCTAATTCTCTATATGTTGAACGTTGCTGCTCCAACCACAAATCATTCGCCCTCCAAATTGTTGGTCCATCATTATTCGCAACATCTCGACTAACCTCATCCTTCTTATCACCCAAAATATTAATCTGCTTACGCCACTTACTCTCCCTATAATGCGGACCCGTACGTTCACCAATATCCTCCTCGTTATTCAATTCATCATCATCAGTATCCAACCCCGTCCCACATGTCCGCTCACAATATGAACACAATTGATCATCTGTTAACGGTTCAAATTCAACAACTCGAACCCATAATTTCAATCCTTATACTTGAATAGCTATGATCTCATCAATACATTCGAACTGGTATGTTTCAATCAAAATATGTCCTCTCTCAAACGAATTCGGTTCTAGAAGTGAATCATCGCACCGTATCAATATCCCCCAATTCGTAGCTATATTCTCAAATGTTCCTTTTGACCAAACATACATCAGAATGTCAGTAATCGACAACCAAACTCTGTGATTGCCCCTATCAACTTCCGACTCTCAATTCACGACTTTAACAAACCACTTATCCAGCACCTCACTGTTAAGGACATTATGTCGAGTATCTAGGCTAGAAACCATCAATAGAACTCTTGACCCAACAATACGCATGATAGAAAAATCAACGATCTCCGCCTTTTTGAATTCTCGTGCCAGAGCCGCAATTAACATCGACACCCTACACCATGCAACCACACAAAGTTGTAAAATCTCAATTTTTCCATCATCCTCCACACCTTGAATAACACGAGAATTGCCCTCACCAATTGGATAACCCACCCTAAATATCGGTTTGACACCACTTGTATTCGACATCCTCGTTTTTCTCCGCCAATAAGAATCTCGTGTCGCATTTCTAACAAAAGCCACACGTAATTGAGTTTCATAGTTCCAACTTCCATTCAACCTCTCTATCACTCGCTTTGTTGTAACCTTTGATGCCATTCGCATAAAATCGAATCTAAATCCATTTCTTGCCCTTTTAGGTGGCATAAAAACATCTAAGACCTGACCATGTCGATCAAACACTTGCCATACTCCTTGCCAATGTATTTGCTCCGATAAATTTTCCACGTATAGGATCCAACATTGGCGGCGGCGGCTGCTCTGACTCTCCATTTGTGGCATTTCTTAGTTTAATTTCCTAGTCTATTTGAAATCGAGCCCCCAAAATTGCACTCTAGATCTTATTATCAGTAAAGAAAAAGATTGCCTATCTTGCTCAAGATTGATATTTTAGTCGCAAATCAACTTCGAGATTGATGTAAATAAAGCATACCCAGAGCAACAATTCAACAGATTGCTGAGTAAAGATCATACATTTTACTTCGATTCGACAAAACAGATCTTGATAGTCAAAATTGCAGCTTGGAAAACTAAAAAAAGTAAACTCACCAAAAACCTAAAGACTTCAATCATGAAAGTCTCGAATGAAATCAAAAGAAAAAAATCAGCATGGTGGGGAAGCGAATCGCCGCCGCCTTTAATTTAGTTTTGTTTATCACATGATTGTTTTCAATTGTGATTTGGTTTTACCGTTGATTTTAAAGAGACGCTATTTTTAAAAATGTTTCAAATGAACGAATGATAGGATCTTTGTTTCTATTACAGTGAAATAGTTTATTGACTATACAACATTAAAAAAAAGAATCAAGAACTATTTAAAACAATTAATATGTTATTTCAATAGTACGATCAACCTACCGGCTACCATTGATTTGTTAACGACATCCAAGAGTCCGATGTTTATTTTGTAACAAAATCTATAATTTTATCTCCAATTCTTGTTGAGATAATTTAACGACAATTCATAAATTTTACCTTGAAATGAATTCGAATTAAAATTTAAATCAAAGAGTTTATTTTAAATAAAGTCAAATTCATAGAGACAGAGAGACAAGAGTGGGCAGTTGTCCATGACGCCTAGCTAACCCGATGCACAGCACAGGGGAACACTAAGCCACGCCCCCACACTCCAAATATTCCCTGCTCGACAACAATATCATATCGTATCCCCCCCTTACATTATTATTTCCAAATTCATACCCTCTTCACAATAATAATTTAATTTAATCAGAACCAGAATTAGGAGGGATTTGTAAGTGATTTTGTTACATTAACAATATATTATATAAAACAGTACAAAATTAAAAAAAAAACAAGTGGATCAAATAATTGAGAAATTCCAAGAGAAAATTTAAAAGTTATGTGAGTAAATTTCAACTTTTTTTTGTTCTATTCGGAGCTTGTCATTTTGAGACGTCTAGTGGGAGAATCTAGTGCTGATGCTGAAGGGATAGACGGTGGTGATGGACATGGAGATTGTGATTCTGGTGATGATGATGATGACAGAATGGACGGTGGAGATGAGGAGAGATCGAAGCTGTCTCTTTGCTTTCTCTTTCTTGGTCCTTGTTTTTCTCCGACTCGGAACTCTCTGGTGGTGTAATCTTTTATGCGTTTAACATCGGATAATTTCACCGGCTTTACTATGAAATCCTCTGCTCCTTCTTTCAAACATCTGTTCACAGAAACCCATCACTTACAAATTACTTTGCACTGATATGTACAAAAGAAATCTGAGAGAGAAAAAAAGTAGCTGGGATTTCTCTAAAACACCTGTCGATTCGAGTTAAAACGTTCTCCGACGACATGATTACAACTGGGATTTCTCTAAAAGTAGAGGATTCCTTCACTTTCTTCAGCAATTCATAGCCCGTCATTCCAGGCATACAGTAATCGGTGATGATCAGATCAACTTTCAAATCCTGAAATCACACAAAAAAGCCATGAATCAGCTGGGGAAACCGTGATTTTTGAGGGACAAGTTCGAACCAGACGCACATTAAAACCATTACTGCTTTTCTCTTCATCTAATCCCAAGAACTGCAAAGCTCGGATTCCGCTGTCCACGGCGGTCACTGCAGCAACCAAGCCAAAATTGAATGAGAAAACCATATAAAATGCAACAATTTCTCAACGGAAACTCAAGGGACTATGAAATCACGGCGTTCCACCTTTGCAAGACGATATTCTGAGCAACCTTTCAATCACTTTCCGATCAACGAGACTGTCATCAACGGCAAGAACATGGACTTCCTCGGCAGTATCAGTGGCTGAAAGATTGAATCTGTCAATCTTCTCCGTCCTCCGCCACGTAACGCCGCCGTCTCTCGCCATTTCAAAGTAAACCCAGAAATTAAGAACAAAAGAGGACCCGGATTTTTCTTTAAAAACTTGGATCAAAGAAAAGACATAGAAAAAACAGAGTTTCCCTTGGTTTTGTGGCCTTGCTTTTATTTATACGCTGTAACATACAATACAATGCTTATCTGTCTCTCTCCCTGTCCCGTTCCCTTTCTCTTTCGTTATCAATTTCATTGTTTTCATTTCTTTAATTTTTTTTATTTTCTTACTCACTATTTGTTTTTTTTTTTCTCTCTCTCAAAATCAAACCTTTTTTTCTCTAACAAATCTCAGAAATCAACTTTTTTTCTTTAAAAATAAAAGCAAAGGCTTTTCAACTTTTTCAATGGTTAATACTTAATACTCGATGGGATTCTAAAATCCACTTTGGTGACCTCCATGTCTCGGTCATTTTCTCGCGGGAAGAGAGATATTAGTCAAATCTCTAGGGATACGTGTAAATGGTCGGGATATGGAAGTTGACCGGAGGTCAATGGAGGACTCCGCCGGCTATCCAAACCGGCGACGCCGTAAAACAGCTGACTTTTTATTTATTGTTGTTGTTTCACTTTAACAGCATTGTTACTATTTCCGGTAAGGGTTTCATTTCCCGAATCCCATTGCCTGTCTCGCACGTGCCACCTCGTGTTTGAATTCTATTTATTTATTTCTTTTACTTAATTGCATTGTTCGTCCACTAAATTATGATTCTCGTTCTTAATTTACTTTTAAACTTTTAAATATTTAAACATCATCCTCTAATTATAACTCTATTCTAAATTGATCCCTAAAATCTAAACACTTCAAATTCACAATGACTCTAATTATAAATTGATCCTCAAACTTGTAGGTCATAGTTTGAGGATGAAATCGGAACATTCAATCAACATCTTTGATAAAGAAATGTATTTTCTTTTTAACAAAATTTTGATTCGAATGTAAGTAATATCTAAATATGAAAATTTGGGTCATTATAATTCAGAAGTTGGTAAACCAATTTAGATCGAGAGTCGTAGTTTGGGAACGAAGTTAAAATGTTTAAAATTTCGGAGAACAATTTAGAATGATAAACATAGTTTGGGTAGAATTAAAATATTTTAAAGTTCAAAGGGTAATTTAAAATTATGATCATGGTTTGGGGATGAAATTGAAGTATTCAAAAGTTCGCAAACCAAATTAGAGTAAGAGGCCTAATTTGAAAATAAAATTAAAACATTTAAAAGTTTAGAAACTAAATTAGAATAAGACTCATGTTTTGAGAACATGTGATATAGATTATGATATTTGAAAGATAGGTTGTGGATGCTTGACTTTATTTATTTTGGTTTGGTCTTTAGGAAGCTTGTGTTCATTGGTGCATAAATAAGATAAATTTGAACATGAGCAAAGAAACTAACAAGAATTGATGAAACGTCTCTCGTCCCAAATGCTTTTTAAAAAACTTTTCCCTAGGTCTTCTATCTCCCTTTTATCTTCCGTCACATTTCTCGGTTCATGATGGATTGTTGCTCGTATGTTCGTCTCGGCGGCGCAGAGATCTCCTACGAGAGACTTCGTCGGTCTCTATAGCGAAATCGGTCTGGACGCGGTGGATAAGGGGATGACAAATATCTTGGTGCGGGGTTTTTGGGGAAGCTTGTCTCGTTCATTTGGTCTCAGTCTCTGCCCCAGTATTGACCTTTCAGAAGGGATGCTAAGGGACAAGGAACCACCATGGAATCCTGACTCATGTTGGTTGGGCTCAAGAGACTCGTTTTCGGTGTCGGTTTTGTGGTCGCCTACAAGGGTTAGTTTTACTGAAACCTTGGTTAGTGATGAGGGCAACGGGGTGTGCGCCGGAGCAAAGGAGATGATCATTATCACAACACTTAAGACAACTATAGTTTTTTTCGTTCAAGGTGGAAGCTGGTTCAACGATACAAGGTCCATAGCAAATCGCCTCTTTTCTTTTATGTCACCAGAGCCTCTGAGTGATCGTTTGAAGGATGTAGGGACCAGTGAAAAAAGCATCTTTTGGATGGCTGATGGTTTTACTTTGGTATCATGTCTTCAGTCAATGGTTAATACAGGTGATGAAGCACAAAGAGATTTGACAGCCGGCGTTTTAGTGTTAGGGACGAGGGTGAGGGCTTTAGTGTCCTTTCTATAGAGACACGACAGGAATGACACGGGGATCGAGGTTCCTTTCATTGCTGAAGTCAATCCCGAAAATTTTGGGATGCTACAGGCTCTTCGTAAAGCCCATTGTTTTGTCGTCTTTGCTTTCGAAGATGGCACGAGTTTCGAGGTTTGCATGAGTTCCCTGAGGTTCTACGTACCTTGGTTTGTGGGTTTTGGTGACCATTCCTCGTTTAAATCAAACCTGCGGTTTGTGGGCCATGTTAAGTCTATTGACATGTTCCTAATTTTGCTGCAAGGATACGTTGAGTTTGAGCCCATTTTTGGTTTGTTTTGGTTAAAGATCAAGTTGTCCCTTGATGAGGAGATCGCGTTAAGTGTTAAGGAAAACACTCATACTTGTGGCCCTTCGAAGAGCACATCGTATTCCAGCTTAACTGATTTCAGTCCAGCGGATAACTCCCTATAGGGTTATCTGCACCAAATATGATTCCCTTTGGCTCCACCTCTTTCGAGTGGAAGGGACGAAATATAGTGTCTCATTTATTTCCTTCCCTTAGGATCATCCGAGGTTCTCCATTCACGGCTGATCCAAGACTTATCTCATATTGGTCATCTCTGGTCATAGTCCCCAACTCCAGACAGAAGGTCGTGTCTGCCGCTGTCTTAGTTTCCTTGCCATCCCACGTTCAAGGTCTGGTTTTTCGGTCACTCCATTCAAGTTGACAAGACCCTTACCCTTCGACGAGGGAGCCTGCCTCCGGAATGAGCTCTCACTTGAGTGTTACGATTGAATTTTAAAATCGGTTCTAAGAACGGCGAGGGTGCTTGTGCTCTGTTTTAGCTACTGTCTTTGGTTAAGGTCGACTCTTATGTTAGAGACCACCCTTGTCTTTGTTTTTCCTTTGTCTTTTGCTCACGGCTTCGATTGTCGGTGCTTGGTGTTGCTACGTTTTTCCCCAGGGCTGCTCCCTGTTGGGTTTGTGTTCTTGTGCCTTACGTCCCACTTTGCATGGCCATGCATGTGGTTTCTTTGTTGTACGTGGAACAAGACTGTTGTTTTCCTTTTGTTTTTTAATAAAATTTTGCTTTTTTCGGATCAAAATATAATTATTAGTATTTATTTTATCAGTTAATTAAATTGAATTAAGTATAACATAAGTTTATTATAAGAGAACAAATTTTAGGTTAATTTGTTTTATTCATAATATGAAAACTCAAAAAATTTATATTGTTTAAGAATTTATTAATATAATTTTTAGTGTTTCATCTTATCTGACCAATTATGGTTGATAAATAATTTGATTTTTATTTCAAAGTTAATTTTTTTCCCGAATTTGATTTGAATTATGTTAATAACCACGTGGAAGGAAAGAAATGAGTCGCAAAATGGGAGTGAGATGTTTTGTTAGAAGCAGAACCCAACAACACGACATGAGGTCAGAGAGAGAATTAGAAGATTTGGGAGCCAAAACAAATCTAGGAGTGGGGACCACCCAACACCTTTACTATTTTTATTTTTTTAAAATGTATTGGACTTTTCCTAGGTTTTTTCAAAACTTTCAGACACTGTCTCCAACATCAAATCCCCGAGATCGCCTTCATATTGTGTTTTCTTTCCAATTAAGACTCATCATCTCGCGTCATCTCATCTCATATCGTAGTAAAAATCAGAAAATTACTTTTTCCACTCTGGGTAAGTCTGTTGTCACAAGTGACGTGATATTTTGCCACTGCAGTTTTTAATTTTTACCTCTACCGTCTTTGGTACGATGAACTCGATTAGACTCGACTCGAGCTCGAATTCGACTCGAGTTCTTGACGAGCCGAGCCGAGCTACTTGATACTTAACTCAAAAAGCTTACGAGTTACTCAAAAATATATTTTTTTATTTTTTTTATAATTTAAAATCTAAATTCTTAAACTTAAAACCCTAAATATAAACCCTAAACATAAGTATTAAACCCTAAAATCTAAATCATAAATTATAAACCCAACAACCTAAACCTATAAACCCTAAACTAACACCCTAAACCCTAAAATTAACAAGCTTGGGTTTACACAACTTGTGTATCAAAGTTTTTTCTTCATAGGACTTTAAATGAGACGTGACAGATGAAGAGTTACTCAAGTCCAATGCGGTCAAAGATCGATCAACACTTGACTCGAATAGGCTCGAATCAAGCTCGAACTCAACTCAAGTTCTAAACGAGCCGAGTCGAGCTCAGATTTCTCAAGTTCGTTAAAAATTACTCAAGCTTAAACTCGACTCGAAATCTTAACGAGCCGAGCCGAGCTTAGCACTACTCGAACTCGACTCGGCTCGTTTACACCCCTAGGCGAAGCTAGGGGCCAAAAAAAATAGTCATGGAGGAGAAAGAGAGTATAAGAAATAAAAACAGAGGAATAGAAGAAGGAAATCAAGTGTCACGTTAGCGTTTTCAAACATCAATTAACGTGAGTGACCATAATGAAATGAATTAAAAGTTTAGTAACTATATCGCAAAATTTAAAAGCTGGTTGACCAAAATGAATTACTGTAAAAGTTCGGTGACTATTTACGTATTTTAACCTCAATTTATTAATTATTTAATATAATGACAAAAAAATATTTAAAGAAATGACAAAATGCGCTTTTAGTAAGGTGCGCATTCTATTATCTTTCTCCTAATACGGAAATTTAATTCATTAATTGTTCAAGATTTTTTTATATAAAAAACTAGTTAGGGTTTAATAAAATTCGTGGGTATATTTTAAATTTGGTCACTAAAAAGTGTGTGGTCAAATATTCCTTTTATCACCCAACTTTAAAAAGTTACAAAATTATCATTCAAGTTTTGATTTTATTAGAAAATGGACATCACATCTAAAGAGTGATTTCAGTTGTAAAGAGTGGTATGTTCCACTTAAATGACCCGAACTTAAACAATTTAGTTAATAAATTGTTTAGGTTTAAAATCAAACCTAAATATTACCATGCAGTTTAATGGAATTATAAAATAAATAAATAAACGTGTAGTGCACTGTAAAAAAGTAAAAGTTTTTTTTTTTTGAACAAATAAAAAAGTAAAAGTTGTCTTCAGTGATTAGTATTTAGTGGTACATAGATAGAACAGAAGGGCGTTATGGTTTGAATATTCCCCTTTGGGAATTTATTGGAGAAAATAACCCCCAAAGATTGATATTGGGAAAAATACCCCCCTTTCATGCCATGTAGGACGAATTCGCGTCCTGGGGTACCCGATTAAAATTTTTGAACTATAACAGTGTCGTATTGAAACATATCTTTAAGATGGTATGAAGATACGAGCGTATATAATATCCTAAGATGTGTGAAAATGGCCTGGAAATGAGCAAGTAACAATGTTTTAAAAGGAAACATTATCGTATAGGCATGTTTAAATGCATTTTAGGGTGTGTTTCGAACTTTTTTTTGGTTTTTCCTAAGTTTGGAGACAAAGATGTGCACCTTAATTTTGCAGTGGTGCTAAAGTTCCGAGGAAGACGGTGTCCGAAAATGTGAGAAAATTGTGTTAAAAATGCTATCAAAGTAACATTTTTGAAGCAAAAAAATTGTCCATAGGCATGTTTTTTTTTTGAAATTTAAAGGGCCTCGTTAAAAAACCCCTCTAAACCTATGTAGGGGGAAAAGAGTGCCCATAAGATTTATTAAATTACCAGATAATAGAAGTTCACAAATCAGAAAAGACTACACAATGGTTGATCTAGTTAATTCGGGGGCCGGTCCTAAGAGGGCATTTTCTAATATCATGTCCAGTGTTCCCATATTTACTGCACCTCCTAGGTTGTCCGGTCTTTTCTCTCGGAACCATATCTTCGGCACAATGAATCCTCGTTGATTTTGGCCGGCCTTTTTTCTTTCGTCGCAGGGAGGGATCTGGGCATATCTTTGGTTCGTTGCTGATTATACGACGGTCACGTGCATTTTCGATCGGAGGGAACTCGTTTCGGTAAACCTTGAAAACGGTTTCGAGCCTGTATACCGGATCAATGAGTGTCGTTGCATCAAAATGAACCGATGCACATGCTGCGAAAGCATGCGAACACGGGAACTTGAACGTCTGGAACTCCCCGCAATCGCACGTTCGCTTTTGCAAATCAACCACGTAGGTGTATTGCATTATTCCTTGTAGCGGTTCATAAAATTGCGTGACCTCAAAGATGTGTTCCCGACGAGAGAAGCACAACGCACCCATCGAGTTAGCATGCGCAATGGACGCTTGGATTTTGTCGGCGAGATCTGGATTAAATATGCGACCAGCTGCCATCCAGTTCATTGCTTGTTTGCCGAGGGTTGCGAAAAAGGTTGCCAATCGGTAATATGTTGCTTTGACAACGGACGTGATAGGTAAATGGCGTGTTCCCTTAAGAGACGAATTGATCGCCTCAGCCAAGTTTGTTGTCATATGGCCGCATCGACGACCCCCGTCATAACATCGCAACCATTTCTCCTTCGGTATCTCCATAAGATAATTATACCCGAATGGATTCCTCAATTGCAACTCCTCCAGCAGCTCTTCCACTTGATTAACACGGTGTGCGTTGCCTGTTGAATAAGATATGTAAAATAGTTAATTGGTAATAATATGAAATTGGTGGACGTAGAATAACAAAATGGAATGGTTGCATACCCATACGGAGAACCATTATACGTTCATCCTCGTTCTTGAACCTCTGATAGTAGTTTGCTGCTATATGCCGCAAACAATACCGGTGATGTATGCATGGGGGTTTCCATGAATCTCCCAAACGTTGAATTGCTCCTCAAATCCCTGCGCCTCTATCTGAAATAATAGCTAGGCCATCTTCACGTGTACGCAAAACCCGGCGCATGACATACTTGCGGAGGTTGTAAAGGAAAAACTCCCAAGAAGGGATATTTTCCTTTTCAACAATCGCAAAAGCAACTGGGATACATTTTCTGTTGCCATCCTGGGCAACTGCAATTAGCAATATCTGCATGTATCTGCCATATAAAAATGTACCGTCGATTTAGAGCATAGGTTTGCAGTGACGGAAAGCTTTTATGCATTGGGGGAACGTCCAGAAAAGGCGATGAAATTCGACCTCCCCTGGTACAACACGATCGTTGTAGTACTTCGGAACAGTCTCCAATTCCACAATTGTCCCTAGATTGTATTCCTGCATAACTTGAAGCCATGATCGCAGATCGTTGTATGATAGCTCCCATTGCCCGTACAGTGTTTCGATGGCTCGAGATCTTACATACCATGCCTTATCGTAATTGACGGTGTACTTGTAAATGGATTTGATGACAGCTATACACACTGGCACAGATACACGTGGGTTTGCTTTCACGAGTGGAAGGATTGCATCGGAAAGCACGTGTACATCCAAGTTAGGATGGTCTTGGCTGAGGCTCCCAACGGAGCATGTATGAGGCCCTGTATATCTCGTTATTTTCCACAGGTTATGCAGCCTTTTCAATTGCGACACACGAACCCTCCATGTACATCCGGCGGACTTGTGAGGACACTTTGCAATATATTTCCTGGCCTCGGTCTTCCAAACGGTGGACGTAACTGAGCGCTGAATGTTGTAATGCTTGATGGCAGCCTCCGCGAGCTTTTTTGTCCTGAAGACCATTCCTTCATGTAGCTCAGTCGAACCCACATTCCATTGGTTGAACTGGTCTAATTGTGGATGTTCTGGGAATTCAGTATCGAAGAAGCCATCCATATCCACTGTTGTGAAGTGCGAAGGTGGGTCGTAATATGTTGCGCAACTGGTTGGTCCATGCAGTTGCGTCGAACGAACATCATCATCCTCAGAAGAGTTTTCTGCGCTCTCCTCTGATTCCACCGGCTCGTCAATGTCAGATGGTTCAGAAGGAAATAGACCCATCTCGTCACCATCAGGCCCAACCTCTGTACGCGGCTCTTCATCAGAAAGCGCATCATCAAACTGGAAAAGTTCTGCGTCATCATAAACCTGTGCGTGAACAGGTTCTGAAGTCATAACCGGATCGACAGTAGCGGCGGTTGAATGTCTCCCCGCTGAGAACATATCATCCACATTTCGGTGACTTGGGATGTATGTTGAGTGGCGCCCGGTAGAGAAATCATCGAACGGGTTAAACTGTTCATTGTACGTTGAAGACGCCGTGTATGGAATGCGTGTTGAGTGGCGCCCCGTAGAGAAATCATCATAGTTTGGAACGTATGGACTGTATGACGACTCTTGGGTTGGTGGCAAGTTAAGGTCAAATTCGAACCTTGGAACGGAAGAACGTCGTTGCCGCGAAGACGAAGACGATGAAGCTTCATCGGTTCTTGTTTGAAGAAGGTTGAAGTCACGTCGTAAACTCGATGTCGGACTAATAGCATTTGGATTGAACTCGAGATTTCCTCGTAACCAATTTGGTACCACATTTTGAGCTGCAACGTGAACTTCAGCAAATGTTACAAATAGCTCCATGGCCCATCCCATTCAGTGCTGGCTATGTGTATCTATCATCATTTCTACAGAACTGTCGTCTTCCACATCGAATATTGTGTAATACAGTGGCTCTATCGACGTTGGACATCGATACTTCAAAGACTGCAACTCCCTTCCGGAGCGATTGGGAACCTTCCTGGATATTAAGGTCCTAAGCGACTGGAACGTTGATCGTCTCAGAATGTTGATCGTAACAGTATTTTCAGATTGAAATATGATCCCAATGTATGAATCGGGGACCATCTGACCATCGTAGTATACTATAGCTTGAATTCTCGGTGCCATTTCTGAAAATCGAAGAGCTTTTGTGATTCTTAAGTTTTGTTTGGGTGCATCTAGAAATTCTGCACCCCTCAATTATAAATAGAAATCTGTCTGGTAAAGCATTGGTGAATTCTGTAGCAATAATTTTTGAGTTGTCAGCCCAAAGCCCGGTAAAGCCTGGTAAGTCAGCAATAATTTTAGACTTCGCGTTTTGGAAAACGCGAATACAATTATTCGTACTGAATTCGCGTTTTGTAAAACGCGAATTCTTTTGGAATCTATAGAATTCGCGTTCTACAAAACGCGAATTCAGTACGAATAATTGTATTCGCGTTTTGGAAAACGCGAATTCTAAAATTATTGCTCTACTTTACCGGGCTTTGGGCTGACAAATGCATTATGGTGAAACTGCGTTTCTAACACGCAAATAGGTCCATGCATGCCTATAACCATCTGTATAAATAGGCTGTATTTCTGCCTTAACATCCCATCAAACTTATTACTTTTCTATCTTCCTCGGTTTTCCTGCATTTCTACATTTCTGAAAGATAAAATGGCTCGATATTCAGCTACTGTATTTTATCGTGAAACATACTTCTACACATCTTTTAGTGAAACGATCACAAGAAATGAATTATTTGAGTTGATCTCGAAACGAGTTAAAGAGTCGACCAGCGCAAAAATAGAGGCTTTGCAAGTGAAAGTACCAGTCAATGAGCCCGGCCCCGAGGAACATTATATGCTCACACTGTCAGATAAGAAAGATATGCGAAAGATGTTTCGGGCATACAAACTTGCTGGGGGAACAAACATCGAGCTTAGCGTGAAATTTGATGACGGATCAAGTTCTTCAACAAATGTTGTAGCTGTCTAAGACGAGAATGCGTTAGCTGGCGAAGACGAGAATGAGTTAGCTAGTCCAGACGAGAATGACGTGTTCTTAAAAATTTATCAGAGACGGCAGGAGAAAGAACAAATAATTGAGGAACTAAACTTAACGTCTGACATAAGTACCGACTACGATTAGTAATGTAATTTTGATTAAGTTATGTAAGTTATTTATCTTGCGTACTTGTAATTTGTGAACTCGGTGCTTTCGATGTAGTGCTTTTGATGTAAGTTTTTAAATATAAAAGTATCAATTAATAATTCCGAATATATAATACTTTAATTAAGAAAATATAAATTAAATAAACAACTAATTTCGAAAAACATAGAAAAAATATAACTAATGCATATATCTATGTCCGCCGGTACCACAATCTGGTGGACGTCGATTACGACCCGGATTGCGTCGTCCATGTTGGGTGGGGCCCTGTTGAGGATCATGATCGGGCTCGTTGACGTTGTCGTCTCCAGCAGTACCACTTGGTCCGACAGGCGGACCAGAAAAGAACAACGACTGTGGAGGTGTGTGCTGAACGAACCCGGGGCCCGAAATATCATAAGGCCGAGCAGAAAACGGGTAGGGGGCAGAAGCAGAGGGAACAGTGGAACTTGAAGATCCGCCAGTCATGCCAGGAAAAAACCCGTACGTAGTCGGCATCGAAGATCCACCCATCATTCCCACAATAGGAGTGAAAAAGCCTTCCGTCGGACTCGGGGGCCTCGACTGAATCATCAACTGGGTGGGGACCTGAGGGCGAATCGGATCGGTAGCTCTAGAGGATGAAGCACCTGCTCCCCTTCGACGTTGCGATCCACCTGCTCCGCTCGTACGATGAGTCCGGGGGCGGTTGCGCTGAACAGGCTCAAACACAGCTGCTTGTTCCTCCGGAGTGAGGAGATACGGTTTCCCACTACCAAAGAACCATGCAAAGTAATCACTGCTCACCATAGGCTCATCAAACATCCGGTACTCATTCAGTGCCTGCCGCTGAAGCCTATCCTGCCACTGTGCAATCCACTGCACATGTTTCACCGACCAGACCACCTACCACAAAACATCAACAAAATTATTATTTATAAATTGTAAAGTAAGTATAAATCGATAACTATTAAATCAAATTTAATTATTATACCTCAAGTTTTCCTTGTCGGGTGATCCTATGTAAGTCGTCCAAATCAGGAGGATCTATCGGAATTGTTTGCAGACGACCGAACTGGCGTTGGACGCGATCAACCGGATGCCACTCAACTACAGCGTACCAGATGAGAGGTACCATGGCCGTCCAAGCGGAAACCGTCTCATGCTCAAAATTAGGCAGACATTCATTGATATCCGAATCAGAGTACGGGATCCACAAAAACTGTAAATTAAATATATAAATAATTAAAAACAAGTAAACTAAACTATATTCATATTAAACTTCAACTTAATATAAAATTAAAATATTTACCTCATTTGCAGATTTCGTGTCAATTTTTTGCCTAATAGAATGCATCATAGTCGGAATCCCAACATGAGTTAGAGCATGGAACCACCTACATAACATCAAAATATAATTTTAATATTTAAAAAATATATATTAGGAAAATAACTAATTTATTAATAAAATTTAGTTAAGATTATTTTCCTTACCGCAAACATAGTGGATACGAATAGTCTGCTGGCGCGGACAAGTCAGGGCATAAAAATGGCATTCTAAACCACGCCCAAGACTGAAGTAGCAAAAGACATCCTCCGATGTCGTGTCGATCAGCACTCGCAGCCTTGCACAACTCCCTATACAGAAATGCAAGTACTGTCGAACCCCAACTTAATTTACCAGCCTCTTCAAAATCCCGCAAGTGCCGCAACCACAACATGTGAACCTTGTTGCGAGTTTTGTCGGCCACCAAAATTCCCCCGAGGATCTGTAAGATATAGGCCCGAACATATGCCTAAAATATAACGAAAAAAATATTAAAATATAATAATTTTATAATTTTATTACTACTAATAAAAAAATATTTTTTTTACCTTCTTCACATCTTCATTGGCTCCAGCAGGCAAATTAGCGAATTCCGTACGCAACCACCTCAGAGTCACACATTCGCCCTGCATTTTTCTGGCTTATCCCCTAACAAGTCCATACATAAGCCCTCCCAATCGTCACTGGCGGCACCAGTGATAGCCTCCCCATCTACAGGCAGGCCAAGAATATGCGACACATCTTCTAATGTGATGGTCGCCTCACCACATGGTAAGTGGAAGGTATGTGTCTCTGGCCTCCACCTCTCCACAAGCGCGTTGATTAAATCAACGTTTAATTTCGCACCTCCTCCATGAATCTTCGCCACATGTCTAAATCCGGCTTCGGCTATGTACTCGGCTAGACGAGGATCCGGGGGCACCCTCATCCGTGTGATATAAACCTCCAATCGACGTTCTTCTCCATTCTACAAATAATTAATGACACACACATATTAACAATCACATATTATTATATCACAATTTTTTATAATGTACAATAAAATACTAAACATATTCTAATTTTTCTAATTTTTAATCTATAAGTCAATACCAAAGATATATTCGAATTTAACTAATTTTCTTAGTCTAAAAATACATACTATTAACATATTCGAATTTAACTAATTTTTTTAGTCTAAAAATAAAATCTAAAAACATATTCGAATTTAACTAATTTTCTTACTCTAAAAATAAATACTATTAACATATTCAAATTTAAATAATTTTCTTAGTCTAAAAATAAAATCTAAAGACATATTTGAATTTAACTAATTTTGTTACTCTAAATATAAAATCTAAAGACATATTCGATTTTAACTAACATTCTTAGTCTAAAAATAAATATTATTAACATATTCGAATTTAACTAATTTTGTTAGTCTAAAAATAATATCTATAGACTTATTCGAATTTAACTAACATTCTTAGTCTAAAAATAAATATTATTAACATATTCGAATTTAACTAATTTTCTTATTCTAAAAATAATATCTAAAGACATATTCGAATTTAACTAACATTTTTAGTCTAAAAATAAATATTATTAACATATTCAAATTTAACTAATTTTCGAATTCTAAAAATATAATCTAAAGACATATTCGAATTTAACTAATTTTCTTAGTCTATAAATAAATACTATTAACATATTCGAATTTAACTAATTTTCTTACTCTAAAAATAAATAGTATTAACATATTCAAATCATGCCAACAACGCTAAATTAAATTTACATATTCGAATTAAAATAAATGAAAAACTTACATTATTTCGACGATAGTTAGATACGTGGCCTTGATCTAATCTTAGCAAACCCGCCATCACTTCAAAACCTCTTGAAAACTTCTTCAAATGCTCTTCAAATGCTCTTCAAAATTTTGGGAGAGAATGAAAATTCTCTCCCAACTTCACTGGTTTTATAGAGAGAACGGACGCGGGAGGCAGTGAATTCAAACCGAATTCGCGTTGTGCAGAACGCGAATTCAATATAATAAATAGAATTCGCGTCATGCATAACGTGAATTCTATTTCCCCAACCGTCCGAAATTATTTCGCAATTTACTGCGATAATTTGGATAAAATCTCGTGGAATTCGCGTTTTGCAACACGCGAATTCCCTTTTCCACTGAAACGACGCAGTAATTCGCGTCCTGCAGGACGCGAATTTTGAATTCGCGTTCCTCAGGACGCGAATTCGTCCTACATGGCATAAAAAGGGGTATTTTTCCCAATATCAATTTTTGGGGTTATTTTTCTCAATAAATTCCCAAAAGAGAATATTCAGACCAATTTGCCGAACAGAAGTGCGATCCGATTTACCTGAGGGTAAATTCTCTGCCTATGCTTCGATTTTTCACAGATACGTCGACATGGGTCCCGCTTTCAACTTGCGTAGCTATTCAGTCACGACTCACGAGTCAGTCACACAACGCAATGACTCGTCAACTCTACCCACCGTGTTCGTGTTGAATTCCAGTTAATTGAAACTTTATTTTGTTATTTTTTTCAAAACAGATTTTATTTAGGCTAAAATTTTGATATATACATAGTGTAAAATAAACACAAGCCTGCAATTTATATTATAAAATTAAAATTTTATATTTATAATTTTAAACTCTAAACTTTATACCTTACATTTTAAATCTTAAAATCTAAACTTTAAACTAAACTCATATCCTCTAAAATTAGTTTACACAGTCTGTGTATCAAAAATTTTCTTTTATTTAGTAATTATTTTCTTTTCTTTTAAAAAACTACTAATCATTTTATATTGATTCTAAAAAATCATAATCAATGACCAACAAGTGTTGGGTGCAATGTCAAGGTACATTGTTTTCCCAAGGAGAGAATTCATGTTCGAATTTTAAAGAAGACATTATTGGGAGCGAGAGCCACGGATCCCGAACATAGACATAAAATGGACATTGTAAAATCTATGTTTGATTTTGATATAATTAAATTGTTAAGGATTAAATTGAAAACTTGAAATTTATTTCTAAGTCCCTTTAGTAATTTATAAATCACCAACACTTTAAAACTGATTTGAAAAACTCGAACCTCAAATATTTTCTAAGTGTTCCAAGGCCAAAGTATTGAAAATCGGTCAGGTGTATCGATACGCTTCCAGCCGTATCGATACCTTTTTTACAAAGTTGGCTACTGAAAAGACGCGTTTCGATACGCTCTTAACCGTATCGAAACAGCGTATCGAAACAGATTCAATCTGTATCGATACGCCCTCTGCAAAACTGAAGGAGTTTGAATGGTGTACCGATACGGCTTAACCCGTATCGATACGGTTTTAATTGAATTTTTAATTCAAAGTGTTTTAAATGTTTTCGACCGTTGGTGTCAGTCGTTAGGTAACTAACATTTAAAGTGGTAGTTGACCCGTATCGATACGGTGAACCCCCGTATCGAAACGAAGACTTCCAGTGAGCTAAGTTGAGAAAAAGGTATCGATACGGTCCCTTCCGTATCGAAACGGTCCATGTCCCGTACCGACACGCTTACTGTGTTTCGATATGCCCTCTTTATTATGTACAACGTCTCTTTCTGTTTTGAGACATGTATCGATACGGCTCCCCGTGTACCGATACGGATAGCTGCAGAAATGGATTTATGGTGGAAAGAAAGGGTCCCAACTGCTATAATCAATTCCATAACCACCCAAATGAATAGAATTGATAGAGAAGGTATAAATTGAAGCTCTTTGAAGACCAGCAACAACCATTGCATTAAAGAAAAACATCCAAGCAAAAATCCAACCTCAAGTGTGCATATTTTCCAATTTTTTGTAAACCCCAAATTGAGTTGTATTCAATTATTATTCTATCTTTAAATTTGGGTTGAGTGTTGTACTTCAAGGGACAAAATTGTATTTGAGAGATATATTTCTTGTATAATTTCTTCTTTGTTTATTTGCGAGGGTTTGGTCAAATTTTGGGTAGAAAATTTGACCGGTTGTGTAAAGGTTACCTCCTAAGCCTTGAAAAGGGGAAGAACAAATTAGTGAATTGTTGCAAATCCTTAGTGGTAGCTAAGGTAGTGGATGTAGAGTTTATTTGGAACTTGAACCACTCTAAAATTCTTTGTTCTTCATTTTTAATTGTCCATTCACTCCCACAAAGTTTTAAAATCCCAATTCACCCCCCTCTTGGTCTTGATCATTCAATCGATCCACTCAACAGACATGTAATTTATCAAAAAATCATAATTAATATTGTAATAATTGATCAGTATGCTTGTAAACAAACCGAACGAACACGAATAACTAAACGAACATAATTTTTTATTCGTGTTCGTAACTTATTCACGGACGTAAATAAAAACAAACAAACGGACATAAAATGAGATATGTGAATAAATTTAATTTTTTTAAATATAATATTTTGTTATAAAAAATAATAAATATAAATTGATATATGTGAATAAATTAAACGAACATAAATGAACGGATTATCGAACATTCACAAATGTAAGTGAACAAGCGAGCCATTTGTTCGTGTTCGTTCATTTATGTAACCCCCTCGTCCCGGCCTAGCTAACAGACCGGACCGAACGAGTTACACGGGGAAAACCGAAGCGAGATCCGCTAAGGCCTCACTCCGATTAGCAACCCTATTTTTTCTTCGTTTATATTGTCTAAATGTTACAATTATTTCTATGTGTGGAGTCGACAGAGAAAAAGCGAAAACGAATACATTCCAAGCAGAGCATACAATAACTTAATTTACCAAGTAGCTTAATTTGTCAAGTTCCATGCACACGGGGCAAAACCATCATAAATGATGCATATAAACTCAATTAGGACGCATACAAGCCATGGGGACTAAAATGCAACATTCGGAAACTTTAGAAAGTGTCATTTAACTGTTTTAACTGCCTGCGTTTCGAAACAGACTTGCCTGCGTTTCGAAACAGACTTGCCTGTTCCGAAACGCGGGCTCCATTTTAAAAGTAAAAGCCAAACCATTCCGAAACGATCCCACCTTGTTCCGACGTATCGGAACGGGTTTCGAGACAGGGGCTCACAATGGCAAATCTAGATCCATAAACGATCCCACATAGGTTTTTCTCTTGAATTTATCAAAATCGTGGACACATGTTACCACAAACCACGTACTTACAAACTTAGATCGACAAGTAGAGCTAAGCCGAGCCGAACGACGTCGCGTGAGACTTACCTTTATTCTCTATCACTCAACAAGGGAGGGGAGAATGAAAACTATAAATACCCTTCACATGTAATTTTTCACTCAATGTAGGATACCTTCTTTTACATTACTAACACTTCTCGAGTCCACCTCTAGCGCATAAGATATTATATTATATTATATTATATTATATATATATATATATATACATACTTTTGGAAATTACCATAAACTTGTCATGTTGTCAAAGTTCAAGTAATAATTTGTTCGGAAAAAATTAAGAATCAATTTGATCAAATTCGAATGTTAATTTAATGAGAAAATTCAGAAAATAAAATTATCAAAATCTCAAGTTCTTGGATAATTCGTTAAATATAATCATGAAATGCAAAGCTTGTCTCCACGAAATCTGATTGCAATAATTAATATTTTTTTGGTGAGGCAGAATCTTAAATTTGGGGCATTTAGTCCTACCGTTTTCTATTCCCTAGTTTACTTTCATGTCTTTTAAGAAGAAAAAAAAGGAGAACAAAGTGATTAGTGATTAGCAAATTAAACATGTAAATACTCGATGACCCGAATCAAATTAGACGAGTAATACCCTAAGAATTTTTTTTTCGGGTCGGGTACCCGGCCCGGTTTTTATCCCGGGTATTCGGGTCGGGACTAGGCCGAAAAAATGGTCCCAGTCGGGTACCCGGCGACCCGATTATATATATATTATTTTAATTATAATTATAATAAATATTTTTTTATTATTTTTAATTAAAAAAATCAAAATAGGGAAAAAATTAACCAATCTCTGCCCTATCTCCCTGACTCCCTCCCGACATTTTTTTATTTTTTCCTCAAATCTTAAAGTCAAATCCCTAATCTAGACAGTCCCATGCGGTCCTCCACGGCTCCACCTCCCTGTTGTCGTCGCCGGCTTCAGCAGTCCACACTCCCCGCCCCGGTCCGTCGTTCGCCCTCACCAGTAAACGTTCGAAAGTTTCAGTCGTTTCACGTTTGCACTTTACAGTCGAGCAGAAGCATGCCGCCGCCCGCCGCTGAATTTTCACAAAGGGTACTTTAATTTTATAGCCACTTTAATTTTTTTTATTAATAAATATCAAATGATTATCCATGTTTAACAAAGGGTAAATTCTGTGAAGCTATGCATTGTATGAGCTAATTTTCTATCATTTGCACTATGAACCTGATACAAGCAAAATTCATTGAACATTTCAACTACTAGAGTTGATGAGTGATTAGAAAATTTATTCTAACAAAAATAATAATAATTTAAAACTAATAGAATGTAGCTGAAATTAGCTTAGAATCAAGATGTAAGAACCTGTAGCTTAATATGAAATTTAGGTTATCAAATTCAAGCCCATCCACTGAAGATTGATAATGGAACTCGGGATCAACATTCTCTGATGCTTTGGTTTGTTGGTTTTTTTCTTTTTCAATTTTGAGATTGATTTTAGTGTTTATTTTGAAGGTTATTGATTCTGTCTTGTTTTACTTTTTACTGGGGTTTGAGTAAGATTAATAAACTGAACAATCACTTTGAGAAGTGCCAACAGCTTTTGAATTCGATTGCTGCATCACTTAATTCTAAAGCCAATGTAAATTATCTACTCTTCTTGTTTTCGTTATTTAATTTTTATCTTTTGTTTCATTTGTTATATGATGTTGACGAAAGTGATTAATAATGATGCAAGCTTCTGCAAAATTTATAGAAAATTTTGCTTCTTTACTGTCATTTTTAGAAGATGTATATCCTTTATTAGTGATGATAGATTCTTAAATGTGTTGACATATCAGTGTTTTTTCTGTTATAACTTGTAAATTTTCGGTTTTAAATTTACTGATTTGGTATTACATCTACATGAATTTTTCAGTTTGATTTTAAGAAAAGCACTTTACATGTTTTTATAGATAGTTTATTAGGGTAGCTGAATCAAAACAATCTTAACTGTTAAAGTTTGTATATGTCTTTAAAGTTTTGGTTATGCTGCAGATGCTGCTTTAGTTGTTTAATTGATTATCACTTTCATTATGAGGAGTTTTTAGTTTACCCGTGTCCAAATTTCAAATGAGTTTATAAGAGATCTAAAAAATGTAGAAAGGATAGCTGAAAATTGTAAGTATAAAGGCTGCCCTGTTGCGAACATAAACATGTAGTAAATTGCTATGAATGTGAACAAATGCATAGGAGCTGTTTAGTGAAATTATGTAAATGCATTCATGTATAAAAAATTGTTTGTGAACGAGTAATTAGCAAAATAAACTTTGGGGCTGTTTGTGATCAAATGAGTTAAGAGAACCTAAAGAACACAAATGCATTCATGTATAAAAGATTCATGTATAACAAATGCATTCATGTTATTTGTTTTGTGAACTAGAAAGTTAAGAGAACACAAATGTTGAATTTCATCTTCTCTTTTTCAGATATGTCGATGACTGGAGAAAATGTTGATGTAACTCTATCTTCCTCAACTGAGTCACCTAAAGAACATGAAAAGAATGAGGAGACTCCAACAAGTAGAACTGAAACCAAGAAAAGGAAGGGAAAGAAGCCTGTTGAAGCTTCACCAACTAAAGGAGGTAAAAGGAAAAAAACTTCTACTGCTTGGGATCATTTTAAAGCAATTGTTGGTGATAAAGACCGGGCTGAATGCATTTATTGCGCTGCAAAGATATCTTGTTCAACTGCCAATGGAACCAATGCCATGAAACGTCACACGAATCGATGCAAAAAAGCTCCTTTTAACTTGGACAAAACACAAATAATCCTAGATTTTGAGTTCAAGACAAAGTGCAACACAGATGGAACAATAGAAACAATTAGTGTTCCTAAACTTTGGCGTTTTGATCAAGAGAAGATTAGACAAGCACTCGCTAAAATGGTGGTTATGGATGAGTTGCCATTTAGTTTTGTTGAACGTGAAGGATTTCGTATGTTTTGCAAAGTTGCTATTCCTGACTTTGTTCCTCCTTCACGTGGTACTATTACAAAAGATTGCTATGCTCTTTTTATTGAAAAAATGAGAACGTTGAAGAACTTCTTCAGTAATTTATCCTCTAGGGTATGTCTTACGACAGACACATGGACATCTGTTCAGAACTTGTCGTATATGTGCCTTACTGCCCACTTTATAGATGATGCTTGGAAGTTGCATAAAAAGATTATCAACTTTTACCCAATTGCCGGTCATTCTGGAGAGCTTATTGGTAGGGCATTTGAAAAGTGCTTGCAAGAGTGGGATCTTAAGAAGATCTTAACAGTGACAGTTGATAATGCTAGTTCTAATGATCTAGCAATCAAGTATTTGAAGCAAATTCTGAACTTGTGGGATGGAAGTGTATTGAATGGTGAATTTTTGCATATGAGATGTGCTGCACATATTCTGAATTTGGTTGTTAAAGATGGGCTGAAAGATGTTGATGCTTCTGTTACGAGGGTTCGTGCTGTTGTGAAGTACGTGAGGTCCTCTCCTGCAAGACTTCAAAAGTTTCAATCTTGTGTCAAAGAGGAGAATATAGATAGCAAAGCTCTTGTTTGCTTGGATGTTGAAACAAGGTGGAATTCCACCTATTCCATGCTCAAAAGTGCTTTAGTGTTTAAGAAAGCATTTAGAAATTTGAAAACTAAGTACCTTCCTTACACAAAAGAGCTTAAGAATGTTGGTGGTGCTCCTGATGATGAAGATTGGGATAAGGTTTCTTCATTCTTGCCTTTCCTTGAGATATTTTATGAGACTACATTGAGCTTCTCTGGATCAAGGTATGTGACTAGTAATACCTTTGTGGAACAAATATATGATATTGGGTATACAATTAATCGTTATGTTGATGACTTGCAATCGAGTGATGGGCTTAGGAGCATGACACACCAAATGAAGTTGAAGTTTGATAAATATTGGGCGAATGTTAACAATTTGAATGTCTTGATGTTCATTGCTTTAGTTCTTGACCCTAGGCATAAGTTAAGATATGTTGAGTGGATCGTTCGTCGTTCTTATGATCTTAGCAATTCTTATGTCTTGTGTCAACGGATTAAAGATGTTTTGACATCGTTGTTTGATTTTTATGCTTCTATGCAACCTTCGTCAACACAAAAGACACCTTGCTCTGCAAATCCTACTTCTAGTGGTCAAGATGGTGAGGGAGGAATAAGGAAGTTAAAAGGAACAAATCTGAGAAAGGACTATGTGACCAAGATTGAATCTGCTGATACTTTTGAAACAATGACTGAGCTAGACAGATATTTGGGCGATAAATGTGCTCCCGAGAGTGATGATTTTGATATCTTGGTTTGGTGGTCTATGCAAAAAAATAACTATCCAATTCTTATGAGATTGGCACGTGATGTTCTTGCAATTCCAGTTTCTACCGTTGTTTCGGAGTCCGCTTTTAGCACAGGAGGACGTGTTTTTGATTCATTTCGCACGTCTTTGACTCCTAGATTGGTGGAAGCGCTTATTTGCACTCAAGATTGGATTCGTTCTTCTCATGACCCTATTGTAATAGAGGAGAACTTGCTATCATAGGAGAATATAGAAATATGTTTGTTTTCGATTTCAAGTTTAGATTTTAAATATTTATGTTTGAAAACACACATGATACTTGATAGTATATAAAATTTGTTATGCAGAGATGGAAGATTTGACATTGGAGCAACCAACAATTTTCATTGATGAAACAACTGAAGTTTCAGAGACCGCACTTGAAGTGTCCTAGACTTTGGTAAGCAATAAATTCTATAGTATATTGTTTGAACTCTTTTGAGTTTTGATAAGAATAAATCATATGTTAGAGACTTAGAGTTAAATTATGCGATGTAGTAGACTTGATATGATGCTGGCAACATGTTCAATTTCGATCTCTTTGAATATATATCATTTTTCTTTTGTGAAAATTCATTCTTTTATGCTATTTTACAGGAGCTTGGAAAACATTTCGAAGGATCCAAGAAGCTTTGGTTATTGTGTTTAAACTTTAAACGTTTAAGTTAAAAACTTATATTTGTGTGTTTGAAACTTGTTTAGGATTATGGATTTTAATGTTGTTTGTGTTTTTATTAGAATTATTGACTCTAATGTTATTTGGGTTTGATATTTCGAATATTAAACTTTATGTTGGGATTATATAATTCAAAATTTTCTTTTTTTAGGTATATTTAAAAAAAATTGGCGGGTACCCAGTACCCAATTACACGGGTACCCGGAAAAGGTGGGCCGGGACACGGGCCGTTATTTGAGGTACCCAGATGAACCGGTTACCCGAAAAAACGGGTACCCGAAACCCGGGTATCCGACAATTCCCACCCCTAGTGTGTAGGGTCATCATCCCATCTCTTCCCGACCATTGCGTCTTCATCAACTCCTTCATTTTCATTAATTCTTCTTAGTTTTAACAGTCTTAAAGTATTTATAAGATAATACCTATTTATATGTTTTTACTTTTTGATATCACACATCTTGCAGATAAAGTTACTCGAACCCAGGTCTTTTAAGATGAATATTATCTTTTTTTCCATTGAGATCACTCGTTAAATTTTCGTCACTATGATTTGTCTTTGTGATATTTGTTTTTCTATTCATAGTGTTTCGTAAAGTGATTTTGGGTTAGATTATTTTAGGGGTGAGCATTATTCGGTTTTAGTTGAAATAATTGATTGAACCAAAAAAAATTCGGTTAATGGGTCGGTTAATTTTAGATATGATCAGTTGACGGTTAAGATTTTTTTTCAAACTTTGGTTATCGATTAATTCAGTTCGAAACCGGTTAATTACTTGAGTTAATTGAATTAACTGAAGTCATTGTGTATATTACATATATATTGTCACTAAACTTTTAAAAGTTATAAAATGATTATTATATTTATTGAATTATTACAAAATGGTCGTTAAACTTTTCAAAATTTATCAATATTCTATAACGTGCAATGACATTTTGTAATAATTCGATAAGTTTAATGATTGTTTTGTAAATTTTTAATGTTCAATGACTAAAAGACCATTTTATCATAGTTTAGTGATCATTTGTGTACTTTATCCAAAAACTTATAACAAATTTCCCATTATAATTAATTCGGTTTTGGCTAATTCGGTTCTGCCACCGACCGAATTAACCGAATGCATACACATAGATTTTCTTATTATGATTTTTAATACATAATTTAATATAATTATTCTACTACTTATAGCTATTTATAAATCAGAAAACATTGAGCGTTTAAATATGTTTAACCTCACATTCTTTTACGTATTATACAAATGCCCATACCAACCAAATGAACTCGATTGACTTTTTTGAATGATATCTGTTGATATGGCTTGTAGAAAGATATTTTATAAAAAACATATCATATTAAATAATCCTCTATTAAGTTTAGCACACAGTGAAATATTTATCAAATGAATTAGATGTGAGTAAATACAGTAGCAATATATGATGTATCTATAAGATCAACACTATTACAGAAATAGTAAGAGCACAAGTGAAAGTGGCTCCGCTCAAAGGCAGATCTTGATCAAATAAGTTGAAGAGATTTACTTAAAATTTTCAAAAATTTTAGAAGTTTAGTATAAGATTTTTAAAACTTTTAATTTAAAAATTTGGAGGTCTATTTAATTTTTTTAAAAAAATGTTTAGACTTAATGAGAAATTTTTTAAGAAAATTAAAAGGACTTGGTTAAAAATATTTAGAAAAAATAAATAAAATTTAATGTAAATTTTGAAAATTTTGAAGCGACCAAATTAAAGAAATTTTAAATTTAAAAGACTAAAAGGTAAATTGCCCAAAATTTTGGGGGAGCCAGGGTCCCTATGGCTCCCACCAAGGTCCGCCTCTGGCTCCGCTCTTGATTATAAATAGTTTAATCAATCTAGCTATTAATTAAATGTCATTTTAGATCTAAAACACAAGTATATTCAAAACTTTTAGATTAAATTAGACATTGTGCTAGAAAAATACAAATAATTTTATTAACTTTGAATGACACAAATCATATCCAAACTGTTTATGTAGTATGTGCACACATGATTAAAATTTGATCCATATATTTTAACCGTGTTCTACATCAAATTCAACATCACATTTAATACTCAAACAGATTGTTAGTTGATGAAAGAACTTGATTAAAAAATATTAATAACTTAAAGATTTAATTAGAATATTCTAAAATACGAAGACCAAGTTATAACGTAAACCTAATTTGAAGATGTGAAGTGCAATAAACTCTAATTACATTTATAAATATGTTTTAAGAATCAAGTGATGCCGGACTATTCGAAAGCATATTGGATTCACATCAACAGTGTTCTTTTAACACTAAATCTAAATGGTATCATCAAATGGGTTGAAAAGAAGGGAAAGGTGTTTTCATTACTTGTTTGGCTAAAGGGGAGAAAAAGATGCTCCTTTCCATGAAGAAATTCAAAAGAAAACGATGCCCCAAATCATACTTGTTTTGGGAAAGAAGATGCCATTTTTTCTTCTTCTAAAAATAAGCATACGTTCACACCGTCATTGCTTTCTTTCTTTCTTTTTATAAAAAGGAAATTTTAGAAACGAAAGAAATATATTAAAAAAAACATATATATATATATATATATATATATATATATATGGGTTAGGATCAAGTTACACTATGTAAAACTCAACTAGTTTTACACTAATTTATGGCCATTAGATTGGTTAAATGAATGGATGAGATTAACTCCTTACTTTTTTTCCCAAGCGATAATCTTTCCATATCCTACTTTTAATCTCATCCATTCATTTCACTCATTTAGTTTTACACTAATCTATGACCATTGGATAATGGAAATGGATGGATGAGATTAACAGTAAAAAATGTGAAGATTATCACTTGGAAAAAAAAAATAAGGAAATAATCTGAGCCATTAATTACCATCATCTAACGGTCCAAAAACTGTGTAAAAATAATTGAATTTTACACAGTGTAAGTTGATCTTAACCCATATATATATATAGGGATGGGATCAAGTTACATAGTGTAAAACTCATTTAGTTTTACACTAATCTAGAACCATTGGATAAGGGAAATGGATGGATGAGATTAACAGTAAAAAATGTGAAGATTATCACTTTGGAAAAAAAGATAAGGAAATAATCTGAGCCATTAATTACCATCATCTAACGGTCTAAAAACAGTGTAAAAGGAATTGAGTTTTACACAGTGTAAGTTGATCCTAACCCATATATATATATGAGTCATTCCACTTGAAATTTTATTTTCGGACTTCGAAGAGAATATGAAGATGCCTTATGATGTTTGTGTTTGAACAAAATTCGTAATTGTGGGCACATATGTATAATATATGATGTTATTATAAAACATGATATAAAATTAAGTGACCGATTATGTTAGATGTGCTATGAATATTAAAATATCATGAAAAATAAAAGTGTAGATATCATAATATGTATTTATATTTCGATGAGGAGCAGAATTATAAATACCTAATGACTAATTTAATAATTAGTTATATAAAAAGGTAGTGGTCGCCAAGAAATAAGTTAACTTATTTTTCTCTCATTCTCATTTCCCGTCAGAGAGTTTTACATCAAGAGTAAACTTATCTTCTTGAAAGATCAATGACAAAGATTCAGACTTTCAACATCAAGATTCAAGATTTGTAGTTTACAGATATGTTCAGGTGTGTTTCCACATTCAATTTATTGTTCTTGATGACTTTGACATGATAGACCATGAGTTTAGATTTCATATTAAGTTATGATTTGATTCTAACTAGGGGTGTAAATGAACCAAGCTTGAACGAACAAGACTATGTTCGTTTGTTTGTTTATTTATTTTTTAAGGTGTTCATGTTCTGTTCGTGTTCGTTTAAATTTTTAATATTGTATTCGTGTTCGTTTATTTATTTTTGAAGGTATTCATGTTCGTTTGTTTAGTGTTCACGAACATGTTCGTTTATTCGTTCGCGAGCGTGCTCGTTTATATGTTAAGAAATGTTAACTAAATTAACAATAAATAAGTAAAAACAAAAGCAACAAAATAAAACTTACATTTCAACATGAACTTATATAGCATCCTTAGCAACAACAAAAAGTACTATTTAGATACATCCACAAGCATATTCATCCTATAAACAAGCTTCTAAACGAGCTTGTTCTTGAACATAAATGAGTCGAACACACCTTTGTTCGTGTTCGTTCGTTTATTAAACGAACATAAAATTTTTGTTCATGCTCGTTTAATTAGCTTAATAAATGAACATAAACGAACGGTTTGTCGAACGGTCTATTCATTTACACTCATAATTCTAACATTTTAAACAAATAAGTTATAATCATTGAAGAATGAGAACACATGATGACACAATCATAAAAGAGCGAGTGTACAAAAAACTTGAACTCATGATCTTCAGATAATGTAAAAAGTATTTTTTTTGAATAATCTTACATTTCATCAATCAAACATAAAAATTTTATACTCTAATCATATGAATCGAACAATGTAATGTAATATTCTCAATAATATCTCAAGTAAATTTATATTATAATAATATTGTTTTAAGAAATAGTGTTACATATAGTGAATTAAATGTCAAACTTAATGGCATGAGAATAACTTTTTTTTGGGTGAAAACCATGAGAGTAACCTTAGATGTTGATGTATGGGGACATAGAGCACAAAAGATAACAAATATGAAGTCATATGTGTAGAACTAATGTTTTGATATAATAATTGAAAAATGTTTTGGACTAATTTGAAAAGAATTTAAAACTTGTTTTTAAGTCCAAACAACTTGAAATTATGTTTGAGGTATTTTAAGAGGTTTTTGACAAAGATTTTTCATGTTTTAATAAGCCAAACTCGTGATTTCAAAGCACCAGTATCGATACGATTGTACCAGTATCGATACCTTTTTGCCCAAGTTTGGCCACTGTCAAAAACCCGTATCGATACGAGGGTTTAGTGTATCGATACGGAGGGGGTCGTTTCGATACGCCACGTCAGCGTACCGATCCCAATTTAACTACCCCAACGGCTATTTCCCAACGGCCATTTAAATGTCAAAGGGTACCGATACGCCCTCAAGCGTATCGATACGCCCAGGCTGGCAAGAGCCCAACGGCTAGTTCAGATGAAGGCCGTATCGATACCGTTCCACGTGTATCGATACCGTTAGCTGCAGAACAGCATTTATGAAGGGAAATAAAGTCCTCAACGACTCCAATTCATCCCCAACGGCTAGTAACGGCTACAAACTCATTTGGGAGTATAAAAGGGACCTCCAAGCATCAAGAGAAGACTAATGCTCATATTGTAAAACATCAAATGATCAAGAAATTGTCTTAGTGCTTAATTTGTCATTTCTTGTATAGACAAACACTAGTGAGCCAAAATTGTCAAATTTGCTCAAGTGTTTTAGGTTTTTGGGTGAGTGCTTCATTGTGCAAACAAACACCTATTAGAGGGTTTAAGTTTGCTTTCTTAATCTCTTTGTAAAGAGGGTTTTGATCAAGGCTTTGGGTAGAAGCTAGATCGGTTGTAAGGGTTTCCTCCTAATCCAAGATAAGGGGACGAATCAATTAGTGGATTGATTGAGAAATCCTTAGTGGGAAGCTAAGGTAGTGAATGTAGGTGCTTGTTAGAAGGCCGAACCACTATAAATCATTGTGTCCTTATTCTTTCTAGCTTCCTAAACCCTTCCACCTAAAAATCCACCTCTCCACCACTTGGTGAGCATAATCGGTTGAACGAATCGAGCCCCACACAACCCAACAATATGATAAGAGGGACAAAGAGCCTACCTAACACCTAGACTTGAAAGATTTACTGGATGAGCTAGGGTTTGACAAACTTATTTATGTTACGCACAGCACGTGGCTGAGTTGCAAGAAACTTTTGAAATTCCTCAACAAGTGGAGGATTATAATAAAAATCTTCGGTCCCTTTTGGTGTTTTTATGTATGTCTCAACATTAAAAAAATATATATTTAAAATTTATAATTATGATTTATGGTATAGAGTTTAGTTTTTAAGGTTTAAAATTTATAGTTTAAAATTATGATTAAAACTTAGGGTTTAATTTTTTAATGTTGAAGTATACATAAAAATACCAAAAAAGAGAGTGAGAATTTTTGTTGGGAGGATTAGAACATTTCAATCCAATTCTTTTGTTTGTTTCGACCAATGAAATTTATCCCACAAATCTTGTATTTCTTTATTTCTGGATCCCCCGATATTGGGCTGGCTCGAAACATAATTTCCCAACCAAATGGTCCACATGATCCATTCTGTTTACCAAACCGTCATTGCCCTATTCCCATCTGCATTGCAAAACTCTCTTAGCTTCTTTTGGTTCCACATATACACACAGAGATAGAGTTAGGAAACTTAGTTTGAAGTGTCAGAATTTAAAATTTTAATGAAGTATTTTTTTTATAAAATAAGTGGGAATAGGGTTGAAAACAAACAGAACGTTCAACAAATTATTCAGCGGAAAGTTTGTTTATTTATTAAGCGAATGGACATGAACAAGATTTTCTGTTCGTTTAATTAAATGAACGAAGATGAACAAAGGGCTCGTTCTTTTATTTACGTTCAAGAACATTCGTTTTATGTACGTTTGGATTTTAAAAAGATTGTTTTGTTGAACAAACTAACTTTAAAACTTTAACTTTATTGTTTACATGTAGCTTATATACGATTTATGCATGTTTTTATCGTACTCGAACAAATTAACTCTGAAGTTGTAACTTGTATTAATAAATTTTATGTGGTTACTGGTGTGCGGTTTATGTTCGAACATTCATAATTCAGAAAAGAAGAGCAATTATCCCCATGCTATCCTAAACTCCATATATCAATAAATTTCTTGTGTGTGATATACCTGAAATCTCGAAACTCCACTAAAAGCACTAGAAGCGGTTAGATAAGAAAAACTGGTTGCCTTGGCTTGGCTACATGGCGAAGCTAGGGCCGCCTTCGGGCTTGTCTAGGAGGCTTAATGGTTCTCTTTTTATTTTTTATTTTGGCAAACAACGTCATTAGTCACTAAACTATTTTCGCTTTCTTATTTTGTTCACTAGATAATTATTTATAGAAAAATCGTCATTAACGTTATGTTTTTTATTTTAATTTTAGTCAACCGCCGTTAAAAAATTAATAAAAAAATAATAGTTTGGTGATCAAAATAAGAAATAACTTTAATGATGATTTTGTCAAAAGTGACAGTTTAGTGTTTAGTGACATATGATATTATTTACACTCTTCTCTTTTACATTACATAATTTTTTACTCTTATCCCGCACAATTGATAAATAATAACAGTTAGTTTTATTGAAGAAAAAAAACCCTAAAACTACAAAAGTTTACAAAATAATAATAATAGATAAAACTACAATATTATATAAACTAGTCACTTAAAAATAAAATAAACTAAAAGAATAAAAGTTCAACTAAACAACTCATACAAATGATAAATACAAACAAACACAATTGTAGTTGATGAAGGATAAACACCATCAACACGAACATAAAAAATGCATATAACAAATTATTGTTCGTCTATTAATATTCGTCTGAGGGTCCAAAGCATGGATAGATTAACATGATAACGTAATAATAAAAATTATTTGGAGCGACAACGTCAAGTCCAACCCCACCAAGTAAGAAAAAACTACCTCTTATCTTATTTTCTTTCTTTTCAATTTCTACTCTATTAAACAACTATAATTTTTTTTTTCAATTTTTCCCCTCCTCTTTTTATTTATCATCTGATCAAACAAAGCCTAAAAACATAAAAAAACAAATGTGTCATGAGAACATAAAAAATATTAATCATTTTTATACAAAAAAATTAAATAAAACAAAATAACATAACTAATCCAAATCCAAAATATTAATCAATGAATGGGTTGGTAGACAAAGTGGATCAACAATTTTGGACACGAAGCTAGGCGTGGAATGTTGTTGCAGGAACTTTGATATTCTTTTCGAGTAAATTATAAGCTTCACCGCTCTTAGCCTTTAGGGTTAGATTAATATTTTATAGGTTAAATTAAAAAAGTTAACTATTTTTTAACATGTTACGTGTCGGTTGGGTAACAACTCAACAATCATAATGTAAATGACCACAATATATATATTTTTAAAATTAACAAAACTGAAACAGTGACTATCTTGTAGTTATTTATCCAAAAAAAAAAAACTATTCTTGTAGTTAAACTAAACTAACAAAAAAAATCAGTGCTCAGTAGCTTTCCAATTTATTGACATTGGTTCCGAAGAATCACACCGCTTCTTCTGAAAGACGTCGATCTTTCCTCACCGGTAACTTCTCCTTTTGCTTATTTATGCCTCTTTAAACTATTTTCTTTTGGTATTTTTTTATCTGTCTTTGTTGAGGCGAATGAAGTTGTCTATATCTGTGGGTTTCTGGGTTATGCATGTGAAATGTTTGACAAAATGCTAGAAGGAAATTTGGGTTTATGGGTCGAGGTCACATTAGGGTTTATTATGGAAGTCACCGTTTTTATTATTTCCAATATTTTTATTGGTTTAGTGAAGTGTACTTTGAAATTTCATTGATGTTGGACTATCCTTCCTTCTGGAAATGCCAAATAATCATGTTTATAGTTTATCCTAATAAAAAAGCATTAAGCTTTTGTTCCGAGATATTTTATAATCTTTGTTGAAATTTTATGTCTCATACACCTTGACTAGAGAAGTAGGTCCAATTGTGTTTTCTTATTGGAATGTGCAGATTGATGCTGATAATCTTTCTGTTTTGCTTAAATTGGTAGTGCAGAACTTGAGTTCTAAACTGTAAGAATATTGGAAGATGTCATAACAGAAGTACCTCCACCTTCGAGATTCTTTCAGGAAGATCTTAACAACTTTATAACTCCGTCTCCGTGTCCGTCTCTTCCATCGCCATTCCTTGTGTTTTCTAATCCGAAACCCAAAAGCCCCTTCGCCCATCTCTCCTCATTGTTGCCTTATCCTCTCCATCTTTGTATATCTTTCACCACTTGTCACCTAAGACCTTAACTGGAAGTCTTATCCTACCCGAGGTCCCTTTCTCCGGCATCTCTGCCGAGCCCTGTCTCGGAGACAAAACTTGCAACATTTATTCCATGAATGATGGGGATAAAACTATTCTTCTTGTATCAGTTCAACATGGTGTTTCTGCTGAGAGATCTCACCTTGTTGCGAGGTTGCTGATCGGTGAGGATATTGTTCCTGAGAGGCTTTTGATTTTGGATTCAATTCAGAGCCAGAACTTCAGGGGAAAGCTCTCACCGGATGAAACTTATGCTTTTAAGCTGGAAACGTTAGCCGAAAGAAAAGGATTGGGCGGTGACAATGTAGCCTCCCCCTTGCTAAAGGGTTTAGACTATTTTCCATCGGGCTTGGCTGCTGCTCTACTGAGTCGATGCCAATTGAAGAACATAAAAGGAACACTGTGTGTTTCGTGGCCTGATTTCGGTAGTTCCGTGGTGGCTCTGATTAGATCTCTACTACAAAGGAATGTGCTGCCTAGCTTGGATTTGAGCTTAAAGGGAGATGTGCGGGATCAATACGCAAGGATCAATCTAACTAAGAATCAGCCTTATGATACTGAAATCTATACATAGTGAACAAGGAGGTATTTGATTCACACACCAGAAAGCAAAAAGAAAAATAGGCTTATGTTTGTTGATAAAATTAGCAACAAATCTTTCTAGAAAGAGCAAGCTGTCAACACCTCACTGCAGCAGCAATCATTAGCAATCATTGGCTGTATTTTCTGTTATTCCATGTAACAACCTGCTGTGCTGGCAGCACCAGCTGTCATTCTCCTTGTTTTCGTGTATTTAAACACAAGCAGTGAATGAATACAATCATCCCTTTCAACCTTTATTTCCTGTGTCACTGATAATCTAGCTACCATATCCAACATGGTATCAATCGCCAACCCTCCTGGGATCTTCCCATAACCATTTCCTCCATGCCTTCCTCCACCGATCCCCCACCCTCTGATGATGCACCACCCACTGGTGGTTCATCCAACTCCAACCAATTCAGCACCCTGTTCACCAATAAGCGTATCAACCTCATACTCGATGAATCCAACTTCCTTATGTGGAAACAACAAGTCCTCTTAGTCGTTCGAAGCTCTCGTCTTGAGAAGCTACTTACTGGTGCCTTGAAACCTCCCCCTGCAACCATCACCGCTGCCAACGGTACTGTCACTGAAAATGAAGCCTATGAAGTGTTTATTGCTCAAGACAGTGCATTAGCCTCTTGGTTATTGTCCACCATTAGCTCGAATCTCCTCTCCGAGTTCGTCGGAGCTGATACAGCTGCTGAATTTGGGCCACCGTTCTACGTTATTTTTCTAGCCGTTCCACCACCACTGTCATGAGCCTACATTACAAACTCAGATCATTGAAGAAAGGTGATAGTAGCATGAGATCCTATGTTGCTCAGGTCAAAGAAATTGCGAACTCTCTTGCATCTTGTGGCAGTCCAATTTCAGATCTTGAGAAAATTGCCACCATCTTAAATGGCCTCCCAGCTGACTACCAACCGTTTGTTGCGGTCATCACCTCTAGCCAACAACCCTTCACTCTTGACGCTGCCATCTCAGTGCTCTTTGATGCTGAAACACAACTTCATAGCTTCAATACCTTACCTGACTTTTCCTCCTGCGTTAACATTGCTCAGGCTCAACAACTCTCTCGTGACAATCGCTCTATCACCTTTACTGATCGCAACTATCGTGCCCCATCTTCCTCTCGTGGTCGTGGTCGTTTTGGACGCCCGAGACTTCAGTGCCAACTGTGTGGCAAACTTGGCCACCTAGTCGACCGATGCTGGTACAGGTTCGATGAAACCTTTGCAGGGGTCACAGCTAGAGACAACTCTAAACCCTCTTCACCTGAACCTACCAATGTCAACTTATGCACATTTGACTCTGGTCAAGCATCCTACAAATCTAAGCCCTCACACAATGCCCCTTCCCCTTGAACTTCCCCTCAGGTCAACCTCACCACCACTCCTAGCCCATGGTTTGCTGATTCGGGTGCATCTCACCATGTCTCACCTGATGCTTCAGCCCTCACCCACAGTTCTGATTATGCATGCCCTGGTAAGATTATGGTTGGTAATGGTGCTTCACTTGCTATTACTCATCTTGGTCAGTCTTCATTGAATTCATCCTCTTGCTCGCGTACTCTATTATTGAATGATGTTTTGCACGTTCCTAGCATAACAAAAAATCTGGTTTCGGTGTCCAAGCTTGCTAAGGATAACAAGGTTTTTCTGGAGTTTCATGCCCATTCATGTGTGGTTCGTGATGAAGCAACTGGGACAGTGCTGCTTACAGGGGTTGAAGATGCTGGTTTATATCGTTTTAGCTCATCCATTTCTACAGTTTGTAATAATCAGATTGAGGTTAATCATGTCAGTAAAGTTAGCAATATGTACCAACTATGGCATCGTCGATTGGGCCATCCATCCCATGACACTTTGCTCAAAGTTTGTCGAGCTTGTAATTTCTCCTTATCTAATGAAGATATTTCAGCTACACCTCTATGCATTGCTTGTCAAATGGGCAAACATCATAAACTGCAATTTTCTTCCTCTGAAAGCATCTATGAGAAACCATTCGAGCTTATATATACAGATCTCTGGGGACCTGCTCACACTGCATCCCAAGGCTACTATTACTACATCTCTTTTATTGATGCACATACCAGACACTGCTGGCTTTATCTCCTTAAATCCAAGTCTCAAGCTCTTCCAGCTTTTCAGGCTTTTGTTAAGATGATTCAGACTCAGTTCGACACCACTATTAAATCTGTTCAAAGTGACTGGGGTGGTGAATTTCAAAGCTTCACCAACTTTCTTCAATCTTCTGGCATCCTTCATCGAATAACCTGCCCTCATACTTCTCAGCAAAACGGGGTTGCTGAAAGAAAGCATCGACACATCCTTGAATTGGCTCTAACACTCCTTGCACATGCCTCTCTTCCTTTCAAATATTGGTCATTTGCAGTCACAACATCCGTTCGATTGATCAACTACCTACCTACAAGAGTACTTGGCAGTTTATCCCCGTTTGAAAAGTTATTTGGAAGGAAGCCCAACTACGATACTCTTCGTGTATTTGGATGCCTCTGCTTCCCACACCTTAGGCCATTTCAGCAACACAAACTTGATTATCACTCTTCACCCTCTACGCTCTTGGGGTATAGCCCAAATCACCGAGGCTATTTATGTCTGGCTCCTAATGGTAAGGTGTATACCTCACGACATGTCACTTTTGATGAAGCCACCTTTCCCTTTGCCTTACTTCCCAAGACACCTACCCTCACTCCTCATTCCCACCTTCCCATACCAACTATTCCCACTGTTAATCAATTACTCAATCCCATACATCCTTCACCTACTTCATCAGACCCTCCCTCTACTGCACCATCTTCTTCCTCCCCAGAGGTACCCTCCCCTCCCACTGAACCTACAACCACAAATAACAACCCTCCACTACCTTCATCCTCTTCTCCAACCACTATACCATCTCCTACTCCCTTTCCCTCCCCTCCTATTGACCCTACAACCATAACTACCAACTCTCCCATCCCACCTATCACATTTGGCTCATTTCCTCCATCTCAACCTTCTTCTCCTCCAAATATAGATCCCAACCCCGAAACAATTAGTAACAACCCTATCTCCCCTGTGAACAACACTGATCACAATACCACCACCCTTCCATCTCACTCTATGATAACCCGTAGCAAAGCAGGCATCTTCAAACCAAAATTATACCTCACTGAAACCTGTAAAGATGTTATCCCTACCACAGTCACTGAGGCTCTTGCTTCACCAGATTGGAAAGAAGCCACCCTTGCAGAATACAATGCCCTATTAAAACATGGTACCTGGACTCTTGTCCCACCCCCATCAGACTGCATCCCAGTTGGTTGCAAATGGATCTTCAAGCTGAAACACAATGCAGATGGCTCCATTTCCAGACATAAAGCCCGACTTGTGGCTAAAGGGTTCTCTCAACTTCCTGGTACTGATTTTGTTGACACCTTCAGCCCCGTGGTCAAATTCCACACAATCAATGTCATTCTCTCAGTTGCTACTACAAACAACTGGCCTTTGAGACATGTCGATATAAATAATGCCTTCCTCTACGGGGACCTTCAAGAGGATGTTTACATGCTTCAGCCTCCAGGTTTTGAATCTGTTGCACCTGATGGCTCGAAGCTTGTGTGCAAATTGCACAAGGCACTATATGGCTTACGCCAAGCACCTCGCAGCTGGAATTCCAAGCTTCGAGATTGCTTATTCAATGCTGGCTTTCGAAGCTCCGGTGCAGATACCTCTTTATACATTCGACACTCAGCCAACACTATCACATATGTTCTCACTTATGTAGATGACATAGTAATCACCAGCTGCTCGACTGCTTCAATTGACAATGTTGTGTCTCTCCTTGCTGCAAACTTCTCTCTTAAGGATCTGGGTGCTCTTCAATACTTCCTTGGACTCGAAGTCAGTCGTACACCCACTAATCTGTTCCTATGTCAAAAGAAGTACACCACAGAATTGCTTACTCGCTCGCAAATGGACAAAGCCAAAGGTGCCTCAACACCAATGCTTCCCTCTGATACTCTGACTCAAAATGCTAGCTCTCCAATTGAAGATGCTTCAGGCTATCAAAGCATCGTTGTCTCTCTTCTTTATCTCTGCCATACACGCCCCGATATAACATACAGTGTACATTGTGTAGCTCAGTACATGCACCATCCCTGTGAAAGACATTTTGCTGCAGTGAAACGTATCCTACGTTATCTCGCTGCCACCCTTCAATTTGGCTTGGTATTCAGGCCATCTACTCCATCTTTGTAGAACTAAGGTTTTGATATAATATTTGAAAAATGTTTTGGACTAAATTGAAAAGAATTTAAAATATGTTTTTAGTCAAAAACAACTTGAAAATATGTTTAAGGGTTTTAAAGGCTTTGGAATGGTTTTAAAGTGTATTTAAAGTAGTCAAAACCATGATTTTCAAGTAACCGTACCGATACGGTATTGGACCGTACCGATACGCCTTAGGGTTTTCAAACTACCAAAATTCCAGTAGCCAAAACCCGTACTGATACGCCTAGCCGTATCGATACGGTGTGTTTTGAAATAGCCCAACGGCCATAAATGATACTATTCCCAACGGCCATAAATGGTACTATTCCAACGGCTATAAATGGTACTATTCCCAACGGCCATAAATGGTACTATTTCCAACGGTCATAAATGGTACTATTCCAACGGCTATAAACGGCTATATTCCCAACGGCTATAAACGGCTATATTCCCAACGGCTATAAACGGCAATATTCCCAACGGCTATAAACGGCTACAAACTCATTTGGGACTATAAATTGAAGGCTGGAACACTTGAAGAATGTAAGAGACAACATCCAAGCAATATGGTCAAGAGAATTAGAGTCTAAATCTTTATTTTACTATTCTCTTGTACATAGTCTGTAAAGAGTGTTTTTTATTGTTTTTATCCTTCACTCTTTCTTGTGAGCTAAATTTTGTAAACACCCACCTTGTGAGGTTTATTTGTTTACATTTTTTTACCCTTGTAAAAGGAGAGGTTCTAGTTTAGCCTTGAGAGAAAAACTAGAGTTGGTTCTATCTTAGCCAAGTTGAAAAGATAGGGTTGTAACGGTTTCCTCCTGAGCCTGGAAAAGGGGACGAATTCATTGTTGAGTGAATTGGGAAATCCTTAGTGGTGTGCTAAGGTAGTGGATGTAGACTCGGTTGAGTAGTCGAACCACTCTAAAATCCTCGTGCAAATTATCTACCTTTATTTCGGTTTTAGCCAATTCAACCACCAAACATTTACAACCCTCTTTGACGGTTTCGGTGATCGATTCGAGCGTGCAAAAAAACCCAACAATTGGTATCAGAGACTCGTCTCCATCGAAGGACTAACATCCGGGAGTAAAGATCATTTGCTCGAAGTCCACCGTTCAAGAAAATGGCAAGATTTGAAGAAGGCCGCTCTATCTCGTGTCCTCCACTCTTCGAAGGAGAAGAATACTTCCAATGGAGCAATATCATAAAATTCTTCATCAAGTCTCAAGACTATGAAGTTTGGGACATCATTGAAGATGGTTATTTGGAAGCTCCAAAGAAGAAGAAAAAGCAAAGGAGTGCAAACGACACGAAGGCAAAGCTAAACACCAAGGCGATGCACATTCTCTATTGTGGCCTTAATGAAGAAGTTTCCAAGAAGGTCTCCACGTGCAAAAATGCAAAAGAATTGTGGGAGAAACTTGAGAAGCTTTATGGCAACAAGAAGGGAGAAAAGAAAGATGATGATCAATCATGTGCAAACCCTCTCTCCAATCCAAAGGTGGATGGTGTTTTGGCTCTCGAGGAGCCCGAGGTATCTTCTAACTCAAAAGAATTAAATTCTTATACATTTGATGAGTTGCAAGATGCTTTCGATGAATTATTTTTGGAATTTGAGACCATGAATTCCAAATTTAAGAAAATGATTTCTAAACTTGAATTTGAAAATGATTTTCTTTTGAAAACAAAATTGGATTTTGAAAAACAAAATGAGATTTTGAAAAATGATTTAGAGTTTTCAAAAACAAGCAATGGAATTTTAGAAAAAGAAAATCTTGATTTGAAAGTTAAGCTTGAAAGCTTAGCAAAAGAAAAAGAAATTACTTTTAATAATTCATCTCATCCCATAATGACAAAATGCTCACATTGTCATTATCATGGTCATTCCATACATACTTGTCCTATTAAGAAGAGAAAATCTTATAGGATTAGACAAGTATGGGTTCCTAAGGGAACTAAAGACATTGTGACTAACGTAAATGGATCCAAAGCAATTTGGATACCAAAAATCAAGTGAATGTCTTTTGTAGGTGTGTTGGAGCAATGGCAAGCAAAGCAAAATCAAAGAATGCTCAAATCACACATGAGAAGAAGATTGGGTAACCTCTAAGCTTAATGCTTTTATTTTATACATTTGGTTATCTAACTTTTGTTTAAAGTCTTGGATTATTTGTTAAGCCTAACAATGATGCTTTGAGTAAGGGGGAGCCAGTTTTTTTTTAAACCAAAATTTTAAGTGTGTCAAAATTTTTTTTTGCCTCCTATGTTATCTTGAACTTAAATGTCATTTTAAATTCTTTTTGATATAACAAAAAGGGGGAGAAATGGTTTGAAAAATTGAATTTTCAAATGAATAAGGGGGAGCTTTATATGATTTCATATCTTAATCTCTTATTCACAATTTTAAAGCTAAAGGGGGAGAATCTTAAACAAATTTTTCAAGTTGGTTTTATTATATCAAAAAGGGGTAGATTGTAGAACTAAGGTTTTGATATAATATTTGAAAAATGTTTTGGACTAAATTGAAAAGAATTTAAAATATGTTTTTAGTCAAAAACAACTTGAAAATATGTTTAAGGGTTTTAAAGGCTTTGGAATGGTTTTAAAGTGTATTTAAAGTAGTCAAAACCATGATTTTCAAGTAACCGTACCGATACGGTATTGGACCGTACCGATACGCCTTAGGGTTTTCAAACTACCAAAATTCCAGTAGCCAAAACCCGTACCGATACGCCTAGCCGTATCGATACGGTGTGTTTTGAAATAGCCCAACGGCCATAAATGATACTATTCTCAACGGCCATAAATGGTACTATTCCAACGGCTATAAATGGTACTATTCCCAACGGCCATAAATGGTACTATTTCCAACGGTCATAAATGGTACTATTCCAACGGCTATAAACGGCTATATTCCCAACGGCTATAAACGGCTATATTCCCAACGGCTATAAACGGCTACAAACTCATTTGGGACTATAAATTGAAGGCTGGAACACTTGAAGAATGTAAGAGACAACATCCAAGCAATATGGTCAAGAGAATTAGAGTCTAAATCTTTATTTTACTATTCTCTTGTACATAGTCTGTAAAGAGTGTTTTTTATTGTTTTTATCCTTCACTCTTTCTTGTGAGCTAAATTTTGTAAACACCCACCTTGTGAGGTTTATTTGTTTACATTTTTTTACCCTTGTAAAAGGAGAGGTTCTAGTTTAGCCTTGAGAGAAAAACTAGAGTTGGTTCTATCTTAGCCAAGTTGAAAAGATAGGGTTGTAACGGTTTCCTCCTGAGCCTGGAAAAGGGGACGAATTCATTGTTGAGTGAATTGGGAAATCCTTAGTGGTGTGCTAAGGTAGTGGATGTAGACTCGGTTGAGTAGTCGAACCACTCTAAAATCCTCGTGCAAATTATCTACCTTTATTTCGGTTTTAGCCAATTCAACCACCAAACATTTACAACCCTCTTTGACGGTTTCGGTGATCGATTCGAGCGTGCAAAAAAACCCAACAATCTTCATCACTCGTTGCATTCGCAGATGCTGACTGGGGTAGCTGTCCGGATGATCGACGCTCTACCACGAGCAATTGTGTTTATCTTGGTAATAACCTTGTTGCTTGGACATCTAAGAAACAAAAGGTGGTCTCACGATCTACCATGGAAGTAGAATACCGCAGTATTGCTGATACTGCATCAGAAATTACCTGGTTACGTACACTCCTTCATGATCTCGGAATCAAACAACCAAAAGCTCCAATCATTTGGAGTGACAGTACAAGTGCTGTTGCCCTAAGCATTAATCTTGTATTCCATGCACAGGCCAAACACGTCGACCTGGACGTTCACTTCATCCGCGAAAAAGTGACGGCCAAAGATCTAGTTGTCAACTATGTCCGAGCACCCTTTCAGACAGCCGATGGCTTCACCAAACCACTCACCACATCCTTCTTCGCCCTGTTTCGACACCGACTCAATGTTGTCCAAATCGAAGAAGTTTTTCAGGAGACCAAAAAGTAGGAATGATGTTGATAAAATTAGCAACAAATCCTTCTAGAAAGAACAAGCTGTCAACACCTCACTGCAGCAACAATCATTAGCAATCATTGGCTGTATTTTCTGTTATTTCATGTAACAACCTGCTATGCTGGCAGCACCAGCTGTCATTCTCCTTGTTTTTGTGTATTTAAACACAAGCAGTGAATGAATACAATCATCCCTTTCAACCTTTATTTCCTGTGTCACTGATAATCTAGCTACCATATCCAACAATGTTTTTCTTTTGAAAGAGCTGCATGAGGATGATCTGTCATTTTTGTTGAGTTGAATTTATGGAAAGCTTTTTGAACATGTGTCGCAACCACTTTTTAGGAGGCTTCGACTTTTTGAAAATTAAAAAAAAAACACGAGCCGCCACCAACTTTTTTTGAAAAGTGTGATTAGATCACTTTAAATCATGGTTATTTTAATAAAACGTTTTGTTTTAATAAAACAACGATTTTGGTCTGCGAAAACAAGAAAACAGGTTCGGGGTCGGTTACGAGTGGGAAGGGTTAGCACCCCACAACGTCCAAAATTGGTACCTAATTGGTTTTAAAATCGTTTTTAAAACTGAAATTTGCAAGTTCACGAAGGTTCGACTTTACTTGTCTGTTTAATGAATATTAGTCTATTTTAACGGTCTTATCGCCCGGGAGATGAACTTTAATCACCGCTAACATTTCTGGCGATAGCCCGTCATTCTCGTTTGATAAGACACTGCATTGAATTATTTTCACTTTTCAAGCAACAAAGAAATTTAGTGCGTTGAACATTTTATATTTATTCTAAGTTCGATTATTTAAAAATTCTAAGAAATGTCTAAGTATTTTATTCTTAATTAAAAGTTTAAGTTAGCTTAAGTGTGTCTTATTATTTTTTGTGAAGTAATTTTTCAACAAACACGTCTTTATCTAAGCTTTAGAACCTAGCCGTATGTTTTAAACCTATTTCTAAAACAATCAACTAATCTTTTATTATTTTGAGTTTTTTTCTTCTTCTTTTTTTATTATTTCTTTTGAAAATCCTTTTTTTTTCTATTTTTTAATTTTTAATAGCTAAGACTTTTTTTTTTGCATTTTTACCTTTTTTATTTTTATATATTTTTAACTTTTTTATATTTTTTCTTTTCAAAAAGAATTTTCCTTTTAAATTTTTTTCTTCATTTTTTAAGCTTTTCCTTTTAAAATAATAATTTTTAAAATAAACTTTATTTTTTTAGAAGATTTCCTTTTAAGCTTTTTTTTAAAAAATTATTTTCTCCTAAAACCTTAAACTTTTATTTTAAAACCATTTTCATTTTGTTTTCTTGAAAAAAAACTTTTATTACTTATTTCTTTTTCCTAAAAAATATCTTATTTACTTTTTCCTTTTTAAAATCACTATTTATTATTAGAAACAAATTCAAAAAAACCTTTTTTTATATATTTTTATTAAAATCAAGCCCCTTTATTATTGCCACCATGTATTATTGTTTTTTCCTAATTAATCCCTAACTTTTAATTTTTTCAACTAAACCACATTTACTCATTTTATTCTTGCATTTTAATTTAAACACTTTTAAAATTTTATTTCTACATTTCTAAAGATCAAAACATTTCTAACAAAAATTTTCAAAGAATGCAGATTTTTCTAGATCAAACCAAAATTAAAACGAAAATTTAAAATGAAAACATTACCGAAATTGTGAAACGATTTTCCGACTTCAAGAACACAACCTAAAATCCACAAAAACACAAACACAAAAATCCAACCAAGAACAAGCATAAAAATATAAATAAAAATTAAAAGGAAAGATAGAAACTTTACCGAAATGACGAACGAAGAACTCGAATATGAACTTCTCGAAATGCTCCTATTTGCCTCGGAAAAATTGCATCAAAGCTCGAACCTCAACTCCAAAATTTCTAGCAAACTCCTGAAAAATTTAGAGAATTTTTTGGATTTTTTTCCTAAGCCTTTTACTTTTTTTTTCAAGTGTATTTTCACTTCAATTTGGTGTGTGTTCAAATGAAAGAAAAATGGCTCAATTTATAGGGTTTTGATGCTTAGAGATCAAGCTAATTCGGAGACAAATCACGAAATTAATCCCTAAAAATCATCCATCTCGATTAGAAATGCTTTGAATCAGTGATATTAAGCTGGATTTCATTCAATTCGACTCGAATTTGGGGATTTCTGCCCTAAGATTAAATTAGGGTTCGAGATGATTCTTTATCGGTTAAACGTGATAACGACGAAGACCGGAGGAGAAATCGGCGGCAACAGCACTAGTGGGCTGAGGTGAGTTGACCGGCACCCCTCACGGCAGCCATCATGGCCGGAAACGACGAGAAGGAGGCTGACAGCCTCGTCTAGGGCTTTATCGGGGCTGGATTGGGGGATGCAATCCTGCGCGCGTGGCTGTGCGGGTTGGACCCCTTTTCTCCCTTTTCCTCTTATTCGATCATATTCGTTCATATTTTCAACCCCAAATCCAACGGTTCTGATTAAACCTGAAAAAAACACAAAATTGGTTAGTTTGGTCCTCTAAAAATAAATAAAAATGGGTTCTTTATTATATTTTAAGGTGGGTTTTTTCATCATATAAAATTGTGGGCTTTATTATTAGTAGGCATTTATTTAATTTAATGTTGTTGAGGGTGCTACTAATACTGCTTTTGTAGGGGTTGAGGGTGCTGATGAGGGTGCCACTGATGGTGCTAATGTAGGGGTTGAGAGTGCTACGAATGGTACTATTGTAGGGGTGGAGAGTGCCATTGATGGTGTTGCTATGGGAGTTGAGGGTGTCATGGATGACATTGCTGTTGGGGTTGATGATGATGCTGAGGAGGTTAAAGGTGCAATTGATTCTACTACCGTGGGGGTTGAGGGTGCTGTAAAGGGTTCCACTAATGGTGTTGCTGTAAGGGTTGAGGGTGTTGATGAGGGTGCCACTGATGGTGCTGCTATGGGATTTGAGAGTGCTATTAATGGTGCTGTTGAGGGGGTTGAATGTGCTACTGCTGATAACGTTGAGGGGGATTGAGGGTGCTACTGTGGGGGATGATATGGGTGATGTTCAAGGTACTCTTAAGGGGAAGATGTTTATTGTATTCATGTTAGATATTTATCTGATGGTGAAGGTGATGAAGAGTTACAATCTGCCAGACAACAATTGAGAACAGACAATGTTAAAGGTGGTGCACAGAAGAAAAATCATATGGTTAGAGAACCTAAAAATACAAATAAAGATGAGAGTGACAATGATGATTCTAGGGAGGAAAGTGAAGCTGAAGAGGAGATTCATAATACTGCGGGGGATGAAGGAGAGAATATTAGATGTGAAGGGAATAAAATTGGAAGTGACAATGATTACTATGACAGTGATGCCATTGAAAGGTTCTTTGCTTTAGATGATGAGGAAGAAATAGATGTTGTCAAGAGAAGAAATCTGAGAAATTGACGAGATTATGACGTATTGGTACGAGTCCTGAGGGTATCGGTACGGTCTTCGTAGTTGACTAAGGGAAGTTGACCGTTGAGGGCGTATCGATACGGTTTCCTTAGGTTTGATTTTGAAGTGTTGACCGAGTCCAGACGTATTGATACGGTCCTCCAGCGTACCGATACGGTCTGTTGTAAAATTGAAAAGGGGTATCTTAATTGTCTGTTTTGCTTGTTTTGTATCCGTGTGTATTTTCCGCTTTGTGTCCTCTCACATAGGGTATGAATAATGCATCTAGACAAGATAACTTTAAAAGAAATTTTCTAGGGTTGTTAATCGGAGTGGAGCCTTAACGGGTTTCGCTTTGGTTTTTCCCGTGTAACCTGTTCGATGCGGTCTGGTGGCTAGGCCGGGTCGAGGGGGTTACACTACTAATACAACCACTATTCCCACTAGCATACATATGACACACAACATAGAGAAAATGAACAATGTCTTATAATTTTTTTCTTTCTTCAAAACTTTAGATTTCTCCCTCAACCTCTAAATCTTTCCCGTTAATTCATTTTCATTTCGAACATCTTCACCATATTGATTCCCATTTACTTCACTTTATGCAATGTCATTAGAATCCAACAAAGGTTTGCCACTTTGATCCATAAAAGTAGTCTCACAAATTTTAAGTTGTCTTCTAAGTCTCATGTAAAGTGCTTGAAAGTCCTATATTTTATGCCCATTTTAGCTCATATTGTCACAGTTCTTAAGCCCATTTTAGTTCATACTTAGGTTTCCATGCATGTTTTACGGTATCTTTTCTTCACTCAGCTTATTACAATATTTACGATTATTTGTAGAGAAAAGACACTATTTTTGTTGCATTTGCATTACAGGTTACAAGAGACTACCGCCAGCACCCGCCGCGGCATCGGAGCAGAAGAATGATTGGAGAGGAGAAGAAGAGCAGAATGATCACATCCAGTCACACATGATTTACCATTGTTGCTCAGAAGAACTGTACTGACGCAGTTCAAAGAATGAGCCGCTGAGACAGACTGTCGCCAGCTCTACCGCCGCGGCAGCACATTGGAGATTGGCCAAAGGGGAGTGCGATAGCAAGAGGAGAATTCCATGTATCAACAAAACCAAGCCATATGACGAATAAAGCCCAAGAGCACTCAGAGATGACGCGAGGAGACCCAAACAAGGAAGAAGCTTGCGGCCCAAGAAAGCCCAAAAGAGGAGTTTGTTTGGAATAAAACACTCAGACGTGTGACATCATTTAATTCCAACTTAACTTCCTCCCAAAGAGAGACTTCTTTCCAAATAGGGTTTTCACATGTAACCAAATATAAAAGGATGGCCTGACCGAATTGGAAAAGAGGAAGGAGAGCTTAGGATTTTTAGAATTTATTTTTGTGTTTTCTCATTCACATTATGTTCTAAACTTTTCTTAGGGTTAAGATTATTTTTTAGTAGTTGTGAGTACGGTTGTAATTAGTTAAAGTTTTTAATGCAATTCGAATTCAAGGTTTGTTTATTCCATATTCTTCATCTTTGTTTGCAATAGAATCGAGAGATCTTTGTGAGCATATCCATTTGTTTCAATTCGAGAGAGTTAAACTCAAGAAAGGGATAAACACGATTTCCTCCAATTAAGGTGAAAATCAACTTAGCTTAGAGATAAGTTTAGGTTTAAGGCGGCTAAGAAGGAATGTGAGAAGGTTGTTGTTCAATCTAGGTTTACATCAAGAGGTATTGTCAAAGAGTAAGCATCAACAATATTCAAACTTAGAGATAAGTAGGAATCAGTTTAGGACGTTCTGCCGAACATTGAAGGCTCGCCGAGTTCCCCACCGTGGGTGTTCAATCCGTCACCCGCCGTGACGGCTATATCGACTTTGCATCTCAAGACTTTTCTGAAGTTCGACGCAGTTTCACACTACAACGCAACTCAATCTGACCCATCTTCTTATTCTGATTACTCAAGTTCTTTATTATTCGATTACTTTAGTTTATGCAATTTTCACAAACCAACTCAAATCCATTGTATTTTTACTTTTCTCTGTGCAGGAATTTAATCTTGAAGTAACCATCCAATCCCTGAGGAGACAATAATCTTTTATACTATAACTTGATAAAAGTGTACACTTGCACTCGATTTAGAGAACACCTTTACGCTATACAAGTTTTTGGCGCCGTTTTCGGGGACTGGCAACAGCAACTTCGTTTTACTTTCTGCACCTTTTCTTTATTGCATTTAGTTTCTAGTTTAGTTTTCTTTATTATCATAAAAAATTTCTCACAACTTCTTGTTTTAGTTTATGACCAGAGCAAACTCATCATCTAAACACCTGTTCATTGACGAGATCGAACGAGAAGCAAGAAAACTCAGAAGAGAGGCACGCAAAGCATTAGCAGCAGTGAAAGCAGCAAAGGCAACAATGTATAACGACAATGATGGAAATAATGCCAGCAATAACCCTGCCCTGGAAGACCCTGTGACAGATTGTACGCAACAAGATCAACAACAGCTACCACCACCTCTTCTTGGTCATCAAAGACAAATCCGTACCACTCGAGACTACATGGAGGACGTAGACAACCTTGACTCTGCAGTCATAGAACCAGACATTGATCGACAAATTGGGACAGTTTGGGGGCACAACAAATGAGGATGCTAGGCAGCACATGAAGTCATTCTTAGAGATCTACAAATCTTTTAGAATTCATGGACTACCCACTGATGTTTTGAAGTTACGACTATTCCCCTATTCACTGGGGGATAGGGCGAAAACGTGGTTAAATATTCAGACGGCTGGATCTATTGAGTCCTGGACAAACATGTGTCGAGATTTTCTGGCTCGTTTCAATCCATCAAATGTCACAGATCGTATACACAACGAGATTACCTCTTTCAGACAGGCTGATGACGAGGCAATGTACGAAGTATGAGAGCGTTACCGAGAACTGCTGCACAAATGCCCGCTTCATGGACTGCCGCTTTGGACACAAGTATCTCTGTTTTACAATGGTGTCAATCAACCCACTAGGATGATGCTAGATACGTCAGCAAACGTCATACTTCTTGATAAGGAACCAGATGAGGGAATGAGGATTCTGAATCAGTTGGCCAAAAATGACTACCAATTTCCCTTCGCTCACCGTGGCGGCATCAGACGGGGGAATGAGGATTCTGAATCAGTTGGCCAAAAATGACTACCAATTTCCGTTCGCTCACTGTGGCGGCATCAGACGATAGACCACAATGAATGAGTTGGAAGCCTTAGAGTCCGTATACACCCTATAGATAAGCTGACTAGATTGGTGGAAAACATGATCAAGCCAACGAGAAGAGCATATGAGGTAAAAACAGTAGAGGCCTTATGTGATGAATGTGGTGGAGACCATGACAGTACATAATGCAAAGAATCTGGAAACTTTATGGGAACCTACAACCGGAACAACACCCCGAACACGAACACATACAACCCAGGTTGGAGAAAACACCCAAACTTCTCATGAAATAACCCTAACATTGTAGAAAACCCGACCAATCAGAATACGGGCTATCAGAGGAACTCGCCCCGGCAGCAGGTGCAACAACAACAACCCACAACAAACAACTCTCTAGAATCCACTTTAAACACTTTTATGTCTCATACTAGTGCTTATATTGCTAATTCGGATAAGTTTGTTAATAAAGTTAATGCTTTCATGGACATGACTAAAATACGGATGCAGAATCAGGAAGCATTTCTGAAAACACTAGAAACACAAGTGGGCCAATTTGCACAGATCCTAAATACACGACCAGCGGGAGGTTTACCTAGTGATACTAAGGTCGCTAGAGGAAAGACCCACGAGTAGTGCAAATCAATCACCACCAGGAGTGGAATTTGCTTACAAGAACCAAAGGGTCAGGCAAAAAAGGGAAAAGCACCAATGGAGCAGCCGACCAATTTTTCAAAGCCCACCGTGGCTGGTCCTAACGCCACAGTACATCCTAAAGAGTTTGAACTAGTCAGGGACGAGGAAAATCTGCCTGAGGGAACCCCCATCCCTCAGATCAAATTTCCCTGTAAAGAGAGGATTGAAGACATAAAACTTCCACAACCATTCCCACAAAGGTTAAAGAGGCAGAAGCAAGACTATTAGTTCAAGAAGTTTCTGGACATATTAAAACATGTCCATATCAAACCTGCCCTTGGTGGAACTCATCAAACAGATACCTAACTATGCCAAGTTCCTCAAGGACATAGTTTCTAAAAGAACACAGATCAGTGAGTTTGAAATAATGGCAGTCACAGATGGAGGCATGGCCATGATGCACAACAGAGCCCCATTAAAGAGAAAAGATCCAGCAGTTTTATCATCCCTTGTAAAATCGGCAGCAACTATACATGGCAGGCATTATGTGATTTAGGGGCCAATATCAACTTAATGCCAAAATATGTCTTCCAGAAACTGGGGATCGAAAGAGCCCCCTACTACTGTCATACTGCAGCTAGCGGACAGATCATACGTTCAACCAGAAGGGAAAATCAAAGACATACTGGTAAAAGTTGATAAATTTATTTTCCCTGCCGACTTTCTGGTTTTAGATTGTGAAGCAGATGAATTGACACCTATTATACTTGGAAGACCATTTTTGCATACCCTTAAACAGAATAATGACTCGGGGGAATGCAAAATGGTTCTAGTCACACCTAGGTCAGACTTTGACGTCGATAAACCATGCCTGGGTAAGTACTGTCTTGACAGTGATTTAGGTGAATACCTTGGCAGTCACCTGGAGAGCTGCCCTGACACCCGCCCCGGCAGCCGGTATACAGAAGCTGCAGATGAGGAAGAGATTGAGGAGCAGGATGAAGTATAGTGGATGGTAACAAGGCCAGGTAAGTACTTTGAACCTTTAGATTACACTGTTAAGGGAGGTAAAATTCATAAACCATCTATTGAAGAACCCCTAACCTTGAGTTAAAACCCTTACCTGAGCAACTTAAATATGTATTATTGGGACCCAATGATATGTTGCCCATAATCATCTCTTCCAAGTTGCAGGCTAACAGGAATTAAAGCTGATAGACCTGCTAGGGCGGCACAAGAGGGTGGTAGGATGGATCATTGCTAATTTGAAGGGAATTAGCCCAGCAGTTTGTATGCACAAGATCCTGTTGGAATAAGGATGTAAACCTACTTTTGACGCTCAAATGAGGCTAAATGACATGATGCGAGAAGTCGTAAAAAAGGAAATCATCAAGTGGCTCGACGCATGCATCATTTATCTGATATCCGACAGTGAATGGGTAAGCCCGGTACAATGCGTACCTAAGAAAGGAGGGATAATGGTGGTAAGTAATGAAAATAATGAACTGATCCCAACTAGGACTATGACCGGTTGGAGAGTTTGCATGGACTACCGTAAGTTAAACAAGGCAACTAAGAAAGATCATTTTCTATTACCGTTTATTGATCAAATGCTTGACCGCCTTGCTGGCAAACCTTTCTACTGTTTTCTTCATGGTTATTCAGGGTACAACCAGATTTCCATAGATCCCAAAGATCAAGAAAAGACCACCTTCACCTGCCCTTATGGCACATACGCATTCAGAAGGATGTCGTTCGGGTTGTGAAACGCACCAACAACGTTTCAGCACTGCATGATGGCTATATTCTCTAACATGGTGGAAGATTTCTCTGTCTTCGGCAGCAACTTTGATAGCTGCCTCAGCAACTTAAAAAAGGTGCTAGCGAGATGTAAGGAATCTGTCCTAGTGCTAAACTTGGAGAAGTTCCGTTTTATGGTGGATGAAGGGATAGTCCTGGGCCAAAAATATCTTCAAAGGGAATTGAGGTCGATAAAGCCAAAATTGAAGTGATCGATAAACTCCTGCTGCCGACCTCTGTCAAGGGCATCAGAAGCTTCTTAGGACACACATGTTTTTATAGACGAATTATTGAAAAGTTTTCAAAAATTACTAAACCTCTGTGTACCTTGCTTGAACATGATAAAACCTTCAAGTTCGATGACTCATGCACTGAGGTGTTCAAGACGCTAAAGAAGAAGCTGGTTTCTGCGCCCATTGTAGTCCCACCTGACTGGGCCCTACCTTTCGAGCTAATATGTCATGCCATTGACACTACCGTAGGAGCCGCCCTTGGGCAGAGGAAGGGCATGACGTTCTATATGATTTACTATGCCATCAAAACCCTAAATCCTGCCCAAGTCAACTACACCACAACCGAGAAAGAACTGGTAGCACTGGTCTTTGCCTTTGACAAAATTCGACCATACTTAATGGGAACAAAGGTAATTGTCCACGCAAATCATTCGGCCCTCAAGTACCTGTTCGCAAAGAAAGACATAAGGCCACGATTGATTCGTTGGATTCTGTTACTACAAGAGTTCGATATGGATATCAGGGACAGAAAGGGTACAGAAAACCAAGTTGCCAACCACATGTCACGACTGGAACAAGGAGGCAGCACTTCCACTAGTACGGAAATTCACGATGCATTTCCAGATGAACAGTTGCTACTAGCATCCACCATTACTTAGAGCATTGTTGTAGCACTGAATGATGCACAAGCCGCCGCGGCATGTACATTGGCGGCAACCATTCCTTCAACACCATGGTATGTTGATATTGTCAACTATTTAGTTACTGGTGTTTTACCTTATAATCTTAACTATCAGGGCAAGAAGCGGTTCCAATATGATGCTAAGCATTATTTTTGGGACGAGCCTCTTTTGTTCAAATACTGTGTAGACCAGGTTATAAGGAGATGTATTCCGGAAGAGGAACAACATTCGATGCTCTACCAATGCCATGCCGCTCTTTAAGGAGGACATTTTGGAGGTACTCGGACAGCGGCAAAGGTACTCCAATCCAATTTCTATTGGCCCACTCTCTACAAGGATGCCCAAGCCTTCTACAAACAATGCGATAGGTGCCAAAGAACCGGGAACATATCAAGGAGGAATGAGATGCCCCTACAACCCATTCTCGAGGTCGAGCTTTTTGATGTTTGGGGGATAGATTTGTGGGACCTTTCCCATCTTTATGAGGTAACTTGTGTAACACCCTAAAATCACCCTAGTTGGAATATTAGAAAAATAACAAGGAAAATGTAAACATCGTATAATTTAATTAAGATTGGAGTGAAACCGTATAAGTTATGTTATATTAATTTACAATTGGAATAAATATCACACGCAAGTTAGTATGTGAATCTAGAATAATGAAGACTAAATTGTAAACTAGTGTACAAATATATATATGTATGGTTCGGTGGGCAATATAGTTATGTATATATATATATAATAATGAAAGAATAAAAAATTAAGCTACATATGATAGTGGAAAAGTGAGTGGTAGTGCATGGTAGAAAGACACTCAATGCGTCTTTGTATAAGCCATAACCGACCATGCATAGAGAGAGAATAACAATTGTTTCATTTGATTTTCTTTTATCATTTTCTTCATCATTCTAAACCCAACAAAAGTTAGAGAAAAATAGGGGAGAGAAAGGGTTATAATCTGAGTTTAAGTGCTGGAAAAAATAAGAACAATTGCATGCATGTTCATCTAGTGTAGAAATCACATTGGTGAAGAAATCCAAGAGGAATCAAGGAGTGAACAAGCTAGGAAAAGGGGAAAGGGCATCACCATCAAGGAAGCAAATTGAGCTTGGAAGTATTTTTTAGTGTAGCTAATTTAGGGTTGAGATTAGTGTCTCAACCAATGTGTTTTTAGTTCTTTGATGATTTAAAATGAAGCATGTAATGAACTTAATAATGGATTGGTAAATTTAAATGCTAAGGAAGAAGGACTAAAGGAATGAATTATGTATTAGGTGTATATTGCTATCTAGATAAGCTAGTTGATGCCTATATGTGTTACTTTGAGTTATGGATTGAATGAGCTACTTGAATTGATTTTAAAAGATGATTTAGCTACTGATTAGTGAAGACTTATATGGTTGAAAGGAAGCTAAGTGCTTGCTGGAAATTTGATTGAACATGACTTTGAATGTTCACATTGTAAACATGATTGAATATGTTACATGGCTTAGTGAATTGTTTGAAAAAAAGTAAATGAACTTGTGGATATAAAAGATAAGTTAAAGTCCTTGGTTGATTAATGTCTATAGGTAGAAGAGCACGCCTTAGAGTCATTGAGCTCCTCTGATCTTTGTTACAAAATGATGGTTAGTCACCTATAAACCTGATAAGGTGGTTAGTCACCTTGATAATTGAATGATGGTAAGTCACCATTGATGCCTATGCATCCTCTGCTATAAGTTGAAATGAGAAATTGATACTTTGAGTATTTAAAGTTACATGATACATGAAGACTTGATTACCTATTTCATTAATCATCCAAGGCAAAACATGAATAAATCAATGATATTGTGTAAATGAATAAGTTGAGTAATGACCCTAAAGAATTGGCATGAATCATGTGCATTGTTTGTTGCCAATATGACTATTATATGTGCTACTTGCTGCGAAGATGAAAATGTTTATATGAGTTGCTTATTGCCAAGTTTAGTATGATTTACATGTATTGGTTGATGGCTAATTTTATATGTCTATGAACATTGCTTGCTGCCCAATTTGACATGAATTGTATAAGTTGATTGCTGCGCAAATTGGAGTGAATTATGTGATTTGGTTGCAGCCCAAATTGATATGTTTCATATGAATGCTTGCTGCCCTGTTGATTAACTTATGAAAATAATTAAGTTAACTTGATTTTAATGGACTAGCCAGGTGAACTTATATATCCTAAGCTTAGCTAAGTAACCTTAAAGATTGAATAAGACTTTAAAAGATTGATACAAGTAATGTTTAGGGCTGCCTCACTAAGTACATTATGTGTACTTATCACTCTCTTTGTTTCCTTCTTCCAAAATAACAGGTCCGTTGATATCTGAAAGCCATCCATTTTGTCTCGAGAGCTTCACAAGTCAAGAACAAGTATGATATAACCTTGCTCAGTCTCCTAGTTGGTGGCATAGTCTAAGTTAATTTGTCATGCATTGTGGAACATGTAATTGATAAGTTTGGCTTGTATAAAACTAAAACATGTTATATTACGTAATGACTTGATGAATGTTTATGTAAATATAGATATGATGATATGAATGAACTATGTTTGAAGTTAACTAAGCTTGATTTGAATTTGAGTATCATTTATATGGTTCATGCTCTTGATGGATTTGAATGGTTGAGTATGTATAAGTATGATATCTATGTTTGAATTAGGAAATTTGCATCTAGAGTTATTGCTGGTTGATATGATTCGAAAGGTATTAATGTTATGGGAGTTTTATTTGTCTCAATAACTTGAACATAGGTATACAAGTATCTAGTTGTTGATTTGATAAATAAACATTTCATGTATATAACTTATGATGTTTTGAATGGTGTATTGGTTTAGTTGTATAATGAAAGATCTTTAGGTATATTAGCTGAATGATAGTTAAGATAATTTGGATTGTTTTGTTTGATTATATTCACTTAGATGTTGTATATAGGATGAATATTAGAAAAGTTTTAATTAGCCCACCTATTTGTGTATTTGGAGGTATAAGTGATCATGTGATTCATATGTGATTGTGTGTTTGTATGTTTACATTGATAAGTTCAAATCTGTCTATCGCCCGAAATATAACGTCTCTCGCTCGTAGTCGGGCGAGGGGTGTTACAACTTGTACATCCTCCTAGTTGTTGATTATGTGTCAAAGTGGGTTGAAGTTGTGGCAACCCCAAAGAATGATGCCAAAACCGTCCACCGATTCCTTCAAAAGAACATATTCACCAGGTTTGGAATCCTGAGGGCGATAATAAGTGATGAGGGTAAGTATTTTGATAACAGACTCATCGCTAAAGTGTTAAAAGAAACTTGGTGTCTGTCACAAGGTTGTCGCAGCGTACCATCCACAGACTAATGGGCATGCCGAGATTTCAAATATGGAACTGAAAAAATCCTAGAAAAGGTAGTCAACCCAACTAGGAAAGACTAGTCCCTACGATTTGATGATGCACTGGGTATATCAGACAACGTTCAAAACCCCTATAGGTATGTCACCTTACCGACTTGTGTATGGAAAAACCTGTCACCTACTTGTCGAGATTGAGCACAAGGCCTATTGGGCGATAAAAGCTGTCAACATGGACTGGGAACAAGCTGGGGAAAAGAGACTTCTAGATCTTAATGAGATAGAAGAATTCAGAAAGGAAGCATACGAGAATGCCAACCTCTACAAAGAAAAATAAAAAAATGGCATGACAACAAAATACTGTTGCGGAAGAACCTGCCAGGGCAGGTAGTGTTACTGTTCAACTCTCACCTAAAGCTTTTCCTTGGAAAACTGAAGTCCAGATGGTTCGGGCCTTTTGAGGTTGTCAAAGCCTTCCCATATGGTAATGTTATCATCAAATCCAAAAAAGATGGGCATCAGTTCAAAGTTAATGGGCAGCGTCTAAAACATTACAGTAGAGCAACAGTCAGAAAGGACAAGGAAGTAGTTACTTTATAAGATGCAATCCCATGCACTCCTATTGTAACATGAGTTTTATTTATTTTTCCACATTTTTACTATTTTTATTAGGATTAGATTTTAAATTTCTGCATTTAGTAATTTTAGTTTTATGTTATTTGACTAATAATTTCCTTTTGTTTTATTTAAGGAAGAGAGACAAAATTTAAGGAAGCAGCCCAATCAAAACACCCACATAGCCGCCTAGACGGCCTAACTTTGCGAACAACATCAAGCCGCCCCAACGGCTACATTCGCCAACGGCTAAAACTCACCTCAACGGCTAGTTCACGCCAACGACTACAGCCTGCCCCAACAGCTAGTTCGCGCAACGGCTATAAACCACCCAACGGCTATATTCTGCCTGTTACGCCAGCCATCCCGCCCGTTGGGCACTATGAGCCGCCTTGGCGGCCTATATAGCCCTTACTATTTCACTTCCTTCTATCATCTTTAACCTTTGCTTTCTTAAATCTTGAACTCTCACAGCTTTCTTGCATTTTCATATTTTCTTTCAACGACATCTCCAAAAATGTTGACCTCTTGAAGCACTCTGCCCTTGAAAAGGTTCTTTTCTCCAAAAGAATCCAATCGTTACAACAAGAAGTTTAAATCATGGCAGGTCCTTGAAGAGTAAGGCTTCCACTACCCTGCCGACACGAGCGCCTTTGCTCTTCCTGCCTTCGTTTACGAAGTGATCAAGGATCATGGCTGGCAAATGTTTGCCCGCCAACCAGAAGAAGGCAACGTTACAATGGTCAGAGAGTTTTACGCCCACAGTTCACAACCGAAAGCCCCGTTCGTATACGTCTGTGACAGCAACGTTCGACTGGATGCGAACACCATTAACGCCTACTATGGGATCACTAACGACATACACGACCATGGTGCCTTTGAAGCCGCCCACACCACCGCTGACTATGACAGGTTGAAGGACGAGTATTGTATGCTCGGCACCACGTGGAACACAGGCAAACACACCAGATCAGTACCCCGTCGCGCCCTGCTCCCAAACGCTAAACTTTGGAACACATTCATCAAGCGCCAACTGCTGCCCACCTCCCACAACTCCACCGTTGACTGCCCACGCCTGGCAATGATCGATTCAATTCTGAAACTGTGGAAAATCAACGTGGGAGCCGTCATCTTCCAAGAAAAATTTACATGCCATCAGAGGCCAAAGGGCATGATTTTCTTTCCAAACCTCATTATTGGGATGTGTAAAAACTTCAAAGTGCCGACGGACGAAGCAAACATAATGACAAAACAAAGGTAGGGGTGGACAAAAGAATACATCTACAAGATGATGGAGTTAACAAAGGCGGCGCCAGAAAATCAATATGATCCAACTACCGCCGCAACAAGAACTTCAGCCCAGGGCGGGCACATAGATCATGCCTTCATCGACCCCACCAGGATGCTTCAGGACATCTACAAAAAGCTACAACGAATGGAGCACATGAACTTGAAGTTTATGGAATACATGCGAAACTACAACACCAGTTTCGAGCTATTCCTTAAGGAGAATTTCCCAGGGGATGAACTCCATTTTCCCGCCTTTCCAGCCGAGATCACATAAATCGCCTTGGCGAGCCAGCCCATTCTAGACTCCTCCGTCGCGACATCACTTACAGCCGCTCGGGCTTCATACCAAAGCTCTTCCTCAGCTGCCAACACCCCACCTACCTCTCCAGCAAATCCACAGGGCCAACACTCTCCGTCTCATGACTCATTCGTCGATTCTAAAGATGACTCCTCACCCGTCACGATAGCACCACCCGTCACGGCAGCACCGATGGCGGTAGAAACATCAAGGAGAAGGAAGTATCATTGCATCTCGGCCGATTCGGACGAGGACAAATCTGATGATATTATTCCAGTAACCAGGAACACACTGCTCTCTAGAATCCAGCCACGAAGGACCTCAAAGAATGTCCAACCATCTCCTCTTAAGAGGCGGCGGCTGGACCTTTCCGACGATGACGAAGTGGCCCAAAACTCATCCTCCTCTTCATTTTAAATGTAACATGTTTTTTTTTCCTTTTATTTTTTTTATTTTCTTTTATGTTGTGTATATTTTTTTATTTTGTTGCATTGAGGGCAATGCCCGCCTCGAGTTTGGGGGGGGGGGATAGTCCACCTTAGTGTAGTTCATTTGTAGTTGCATATTAGTTAATCATTTTAATTGCATTGTACTCACCTCCTCTTTGATGAAAAAGAACTTGTTAAACAACTTGTGCCAATGATAGAATAGCCGACAACTCGCACCATTAAAAAGTACTTTTAAATTTTTGGGTAGCATGAAGATGACTTAGAAATTTACTATAGTTCTACTTATCCTTAACACAATTGTAGTAGGTTGATTGATAGAATGAAGTAGTGACCATAGACTGTTTAATTATTTGGTACGTTTAATTCACATGCATTACAGGATGTCGCCTCGGCAGCTGAAGTTGTCAATACCGCAAGGAAGGCCGTCGCGGTAGGTAAAAAACAATGCAACCCTAGAGGTTCCACAACATGCTCTAGGCGGCTGGAGGTGCCCGAAATTGGCTTCAATCGTAAAAAATGCAATCCTAGAACTGCTATGTTATTTAGAGGTACTAGAAATTAGTTAAGTCTTTTGTTCATTTAAATAGTTCTTGAAGATCAACTTGTACACAAATTAGCACACACTTGATCACAAGCATTATAGTTTGATTCCGAGAAAATTCATGCTATCCTACACACTAAAATGATATAGGTGCCACAGCCTTGAGGCATGAAATCAAGTTAACCACATGTTCCTTTTGTTCAAGTAGGGGTAAGTACTTGTTAGGTTTTGCATCGCTTATCCAGGACAAGCAATAGTTCGAGTTTGGGGGTGTGTAAAGTGCTTGAAAGTCCTATATTTTATGCCCATTTTAGCTCATATTGTCACAGTTCATAAGCCCATTTTAGTTCATACTTAGGTTTCCATGCATGTTTTACAGTATCTTTCCTTCACTCAGCTTATTACAGTATTTACGATTATTTGTGGAGAAAAGACATTGTTTTTGTCGCATTTGCATTATGGGTTATAGGAGACTACCGCCGGCACCCGCCGCGGCAGTAGAGCAGAAGAATGATTGGATAGGAGAAGAAGAGCAGAGTGATCACATCCAGTCACACAGGACGAACCATTGTTGCTTAGAAGAACTGTACTGACGCAGTTCAAAGAATGAGCCGCCGAGACAGACTGCTGCCAGCTCTGTCGCTACGGCGGCACATTGGAGATTGGCCAAAGGGAGTGCGATAGCAAGAGGAGAATTCCTTGTATCAGTATAACCAAGCCACATGACGAATAAAGCACAGGAGCACTCAGAGATGACGCGAGGAGACCCAAACAAGGAAGAAGCTTGCGGCCCAAGAAAGCCCAAAAGAGGAGTTAGTTTGGAATAAAACACTCAGACGTGTGACATCATTTAATTTCAACTTAACTTCCTCCTAAAGAGAGACTTCTTCCCAAATAGGGTTTTCACATGTAACCACCTATAAAAGGATGGCTTGACCGAATTGGAAAAGAGGAAGGAGAGCTTTGGATTTTTAGAATTTATTTTTGTGTTTTCTCATTCACATTATGTTCTAAAATTTTCTTAGGGTTAAGATTGTTTTTTAGTAGTTGTAAGTACGATTGTAATTAGTTAAAGTTTTTAATGCAACTCGAATTCAAGGTTTGTTTATTCCATATTCTTCATCTTTGTTTGCAATAGAATCGAGTGATCTTTGTGAGCACATCCATTTATTTCAATTTGAGAGAGTTAAACTCAAGAAAGGGATAAACACGATTTCCTCCAATTAAGGTGAAAATCAACTTAGCTTAGAGAAAGTTTAGGTTTAAGGCGACTAAGAAGGAACATGGGAAGGTTGTTGTTCAATCTAGGTTTACTCCGAGAGGTATTGTCAAAGAGTGAGCATCAACAGTATTCAAACTTAGAGATAAGTCAGAATCAGTTTAGGACGTTCAGCCGAACCTTGAAGGCCCGCCAAGTTCCCCACCGTGGCAGTGTTCAATTCGTCACCCGCCCTAGCGGCTATATCGACTTTTTACCTCAAGACTTTTTCGAAGTTTGACATAGTTTCACAGTACGACGTAACTCAATCTGACCCATCTTCTTATTCTGATTACTCAAGTTCTTTATTATTCGATTACTTTAGTTTATGCAATTTTCGAAAACCAACTCAAATCTATTGTGTTTTTACTTTTCTCTGTGCAGGAATTTAATCTTGTAGTAGCCATCCAGTCTTTGAGGAGACGATAATCATTTATACTATAACATGACAGAAGTGTACACTTGCACTCAATTTAGAGAACATCTTTATGCTCTACATCTCACATTCTCATTGGCTAGATATCGTTCACTATCACATAATTGTCGTAGTAGATAATTTCTCGATCTGGCATACTACCATCGTACCATTAAAAAAACGACAACTATTCTACAATAAAATCAAAAACAAAATTCTTAGAAGCATAAAATATCAGTAATCATGTTACACTAAATCAAGATCCTAAATAAAATCTAAAACATAATTCTTAGAAGTGTTAAATATTATAACTCTAATTATTAAAGCCTAATTATCAGAAACCTAAATAATCAAGCATAATTGTTAGAACTTAAATAATAATAAAAAATTCAGAAATCTTACCGAAAAATTTGGGCAACCATAATCCCTTTTTCCCCATTCAAGTCGCTACATGCCATTTCTCTAGGAGCCAATTTATCACAATAGCACCTTTTTTGTTCTCCATCATACACGAAATCTCGTTGAGATGAACTAAAGATATTTACTGAACCTGATCTTTCCATTGATGGAGTCGACAAATATTTCTTTCAAACACCGTGTTCCTCACCTTGGATCGAGTAAGAGTATTTTGAAACTCGAGAATTTTGAGAGGGAAAGAAAAAATTTCCAGTTAGGGATTTTTGTCGATTTCATATGACAAGAAATTAGGGATTAATTGGGTGGTTTGTATTGTAGCCTGTGTTTGGTTACTATAAATGATTATTTTAATTATTAATTTCAAATTTGAAAATAACATTAAAAGCAATTTCTGCAACACCACATCTTATATGATTGACTTGGCTTGGTGGTTTGGGGGATGACTTTTAATCTCAACGACCTAAGTTCGAGCCCCTTTGCAAGTATAATTTTGGCTTATACAAAATCAAGCCTTTCGGAAGCTGCCATGTGTCATCTTATTAGTGGATGACATTGAATTTTTTTTCTTACTTGATATCACTGCCATGTCACTTGACACGTGGCAATACCACGTTAGCCCTATATGCCACGCTAGCGTGCCACATCAGCATCAAACGGTCAACACCTGTTGACTGACGGTTTCCATCCACTAAGGGTGAAAGTTGAATGAAATTCAAACGTTAGGTGCTTGTTTGCACAAAAAAAACAATAGGTGGTGAATTGACCATACAGTAAAACATTGAGGGCTATTTTTGACCTTATATGTAATGAAGGATGTTAGTTTTTTAAAACAACCTTTTATTTAATATCATTTTATATATTAATTTTAAATGATGATTATAGTGATAGCATGAAGAATTATGAAAATGAACAATGAGATATTTATGAGTTATAGATTGATTTAAGAAGTTGAATTGTTTTTCAACGGTCTTTAAGAAGATATAAATACGAGTAAATTTATCACTAAATGACTATAAATGTAGACAACTACTTGATTTTTTAAGTCCTTTTATGAATAAGTAGTGTAGCTATTTGTGAGAGACCAATCTATAATTGCTAATGATTGTTAATTATTCTCGTACTAATAATTTCTTTTGAGAAATTTATAAAGACAACATGATAGTTGCAATTCTGGAGAAGTATGAAGATGATGACGTTGAAATGGAAAATTCTCCAAACCAAATAGTTGTTAAGTTTTGGCTTGACTTCTGCAATATGCTGAAGATAAGAAACCAAAATGTTAAAGATAAGAATCTTGTTACCATCAGTAAAATTTTATTTTTTATTATTGTTAGTAACTTATTTTCGTGACTAACTATGTATAATCTTCATTTGAATTTAGAAGATTCTAAAGAGATGTTAGTTCATATGAAGTGAATGTCTAGATAGATTATGAGGTCATTCTAGTTCAAAATGATGTGAAGAGTGAATATCACATGCATTGCGAGAATGAGCAAATCTACTTGAATATTACAATTCTACCCATGGGGTCAGATTATTTAGACTTGTTGCTTATTAATTCATGCTTAGAAATGATACATGAATTAAATTAAATAAGCTTTTTTAAGCTAACCTTTAAAACTTAGTGGATATATTATGGACTAAGATAAACCACTAGTAAAAGGACTAAGACCAAGGCTAATCTTGTAGTGAGCCCAAAATGTGTATGCTTAATAAGATATTGTCGTGAGTAAAAGTGTCAAGCATAATTCTTTAAGAGACCTTAATTAAAGAAAGAGAAAAATTCATAAATGGCTTATTGGAAAGCATTATGAAAATGCATGTCTAGGATTGGTTCTATCAATGACCTGGTATTTAAGTGTGCCTAGTGCAACACATCTCTTTCATGGTAACCTACCTGCTGCATTGTTCTTTAATGTGCCAAGTTTTATAAAAATACTATGACAAATAAGATCTCTTTAAACTTAGTGTAGAAGTTAAAAGAGTTAAGATTAATTTGGTTGAGCAGAATACCAAATTTAGTCAAAGTAAATAAAATACGTGATGGTCTCTTTAGGGCTCATATGTTGAATAATATGAATGAGAATATGATAGACATCAGTGCTACCAAAAAGTATGTTGCATCAATTAAATCTCTTTGAGTTCATTTTCTAAGTAGAGGAAAGAAAAAAGATGGTCTATCTTAAGAGTTGTGTTGAAATCTCCTGTAATAAATTTGAGATATTTTTTCTCTTGTTAGGAAAAGTTGTAACACCTCATAAATATTTGCATAATATTCTTAATTTCTTAAATTAGAAAAAATTTGAAATTCTCTTTGAATGAGATAAAAGAAATTTCATAATCATTTGAGATTATTCATACTAATCTTAATGATTAGTAAATTCTCAAGACTTTGAAAGTATAATCATGTGTAAACAAAATTTGAGTTTGTTAAAACACAATTTGATGGTTAAAACTCAAAGCAAACTTTACTCTAGTAAGATTGAGTATTTGTTTACACATTGTCCAAGACACTTATGAATTTATTTCTATCTTAAAATGTTAGAAATGTGGGGTGTCTTAAGATGGTAATTAAAGTAAGAGAAGAACCTAGTTGATCCGCTTACCAAAGGTTAAAGTCAGAAGTAGTTTCTAGTTTCGTCGAGGGGGATGGGTCTAAAGCCCATTGGTTGAAAAATTTATGGCAGATACACAACTTAGTTATCTAAGTTCAATGTGGTCAAACGAAACCATGAAGAGTACTCATAGTGTACATTTTTACTACCTATCCATATGACGAACAATTTACATGCTCAGGTTGAGTTTTATTACTCTTAATAAATTCATAGCCAGGTTTTGGGTGGTCTTAGTAAGAAAGACTTGATGAATTTACCGAATTCGGGATGAATATATACTCTTAATAAGTTCATAACCCAATGTTAAGTGGGTGGTCCTAACGCGAAGGAGTAGATTAACTTGCCGCTAGAGATGATGAGTTTTCTTAAACTCTTAATGAATTCAATCCCAAGAGTTTGAGTGATCCTATTTGAGAAGGACTTATTGAATTCACCGACTAAAGAGGTTGAGTATTTATTCTTAATGATTTATTATCCTAGAGTTTGGGTAGTTCATTTTGAACTTGTAGAAATTCACCTTATTTATTGCGAGGATGAGCTGTTGTAAAAGCTCTTAATTATTTCATAGCCCAGATTCAGGTGGTTTATGTTGAGATAAACCCGATGAAATAACCTACGTAATTGAGAAGGACTAGCCACCTTCTATGAAAAACGTTGGGCCGTTTTTCTAGAGCACTTACTAGAATCCTGAGGAAAGAGTGCTATATATATACATTTGTATATATACTTTGTTGACACATCGAGGACTTCGGTAGATGAAGGGGTTAGTTGTGTGTTATGAGTTCACCCTAATCTTAGAAAGTTTAAGATTTGTTCACTTATCTAATAGAAGAATTACTCATCATCACCATGTTCTAGTTCCAGATACGTTCACTAGGGCTTAAGCAACTAATCTCGTTATTTCTCTTCTCATGATCTAACTTCATTTTTTCGCATTAGTGGGGGAATGTTGTTAATGCTCATTTATAACTATTGTTTTAAGGCCATTTAATTCTATTTTAAATAGAATTAAATTACGCTTGGAAATGTCAATTTTGCCCTCACTATTTAGTCTATAAATAGTGGGCATATCTTTTCATTTGTTACATCTTAGCAAAGCACATTTGCTTTGAAACGCTCTTTGGTTTTCTTAAACCTATCTTGAGTGTTATTTTTGAGTTGAGAGTAGAGCAGTACAACTAGAGTTCACTCCATCTTTCGGGTGTACGAAATTTAGAGAGTCATGCTATCCTCAGGGGGCCATTCGTCCATTGTAGCGATTACACACATTGGGGAAAATACGCTTCTAAGGCAGTGGTTAATACCACACACATCGGGGCCAACACTATATAGAGCAGAAAAAATAGTACAACTAAATAATAATAGATGTGAAGACGAAAGCTTACTAGGACAATTGGATCAAGACTTTTACCACCTATAAAAGTTTTATTTTGAAATTTTTTAGGAAATACAATATTCCCAAATTTACTATCTCTATCACTCTTCTAGAAGATACCCCTCTTCTTGTTAACTGCCAATTGTTGGTTGTTGAGGGAGAAATTAGAGGTGTCATTAAATAAACTCTAAGCTATAAGATCACAGGCGACAATCGGCTAACCATTGGACATGCTTTCAAGCTTACAAGAACTAACATCATTTCAACTACTACCGTCTTTCAACCGTGAGTCACTTCAGCTCTTCACGTACCTAAATTGTGAATGCCATCTCAAAACTTTATGCCAAAGAATCATCATAAATAAATGCATTTTCAAAAAGGGGAAAGGAAAAAGGATCAATAGTTTGAAAAGGATTAAAATAAATACAACAAATACGGGGTGAAGACAATGGATTATCATCAAGATAATGGAAAAGAGAAATCAAACACACAACTAATTTCAAAAGCCTAAAAAAGCATGTGCCCCAATGGGAACACATCCTAAAAAGAAAAATTGAACAAAGATCCAAAAATTACTCAAAAATCCCAAAAAAAATCCAAAAGGGGTAGAAGCGATAAAACTATATTTGAGAAATAATGTACAAAAAACTCACTCACGGTTATCTATACAACTTATAACATATTTCAATACCTTAAAAAATTCACTCAACATGCATTATTTCTCCAATAAGCGTAACACATAGAGATGAATTTAAACTCTTCAAGCAATCCACATGCAATATTACTTATTTCTATATCAAGTTACCTTTCCTAGGTCACCTATGACTTATGCTACTTACCACATTCAAGTCGTGTTTTCATATTACCAATATTCATGTAGAGACTCATTTTATATTCAAACCATTACTATTGAGCAACAAAGAAACATTTATACCATACTATACTCATCAACAACAAGACATTTTACATAGCCCCAATCTAAGGTTTTATAGAACATAGAACTTGAATACCGATAAGACCGAAAGTGGCTTGCAACATCTAAAATGAAATCATGAACACTTGTAACTAGTTTGATTTCTTGCGAAAGCACTTAAACAAACATGTTAAGTTTATAAAGCTAAGTGGGATAGTCAATCAAATATATTATAATGTATGAATAGTTATTTCATATGCATACAAGTACTATGATTATATCCTAATACAAACTCATCTCATATGCAATGTCATAGCACATTATTCATATAACATATATAGAATCTATAAATATTTTCATATGCAATTTCAATGAATTGTAGACAAACGACAAACCACACATTACAATTATATTATCGACTACACTCACCTCAAAAGTGGTACCAATGAACAAAATCAAACATTCCAAAGGCTCAATCATCTCAATTGCCTTTTTCCTTGGAGTTGAAAGCTCATATTTGGTTTTAAACCTCACGGTTAATAAACAAACAAATACAAGTGATAGTTATTAGCTACCATTTAATTAAGCACCAAGAATTTTATTAGAAAAAGTAGATATAAGATTCAAAGCAAACTTCTCAACCCTTTTTTATATAATTTGGTTCCATACTATCTCACTTTTTTTATAACTCACGAGAGTTTTACACATTTAATCCTTAATCTATCTCTAATTATCATCATTAAAAAAGTTTATAAGTTACTTTCTCCTTTGACACATGTTAGCTAAAACCTCAATAATTATTAACGTATTTATGCAGCCATAATAAACACCATTCGTGCTAAAATTCCAACAATTAACCCAACTACTTCAACATCAATTTTGGAAAAATTAATCATTTATGAAATACCACGTAAAGTACCATTATTCATAATATACTTACCAAGATAGGGCATTTAAGCACGGTGTTATAGAACATGGTAATTACAAACTAATTTAAGCACTTTTAATTATAAGATTGATACATGAATTCAAATCTTTTCATATAGAAAGGAATTCCCTAATTAGCTATTTATTTTCACGGTAAAATGAACTTATCCTAACATGCAAACGATTATTTGAGCTTCTGTAGCTATGCTGATTAGACTTCCTATCAAGAAACTAAAGCAACTGCAGATGTAGATTGCAGAAAATTAAGAATATAAATTCCGTAATATCAAGCTACTATTATTTAGCAATCTTTTCTAATATCTTGTAAACAATAGATGTAAATAAGAAACTAGAATTCTGCTGCAAATCCTTTTTTATCTAGTTTAGGCCTTTTCCTATAAACTATAAATAGACATTATCTTTACAAATAAATTATATAGAAGATTTACAAAGAAATAACATTTCTTCTCTACACATACCACTTTTCTACATGGTATCAGCGCTTAGGTTTTAGATTCTAAAACTTGCGAGATGTATGCATCCTCTGAAATAAGTTTAGAAAATATTTCAGATATATTTCAACCTTTCAAAAAAATCTTCAGCAACCCACTGTTGTTGATAATTTATAGTCACATTCAGCCTTTCAACAAACCAATGCGACTCATGGAGGTAGTACAAATTTTACCAATTTGGCTAATAATAATTGTACACCATGAGTTGTGGATTCGAGAGCATCGGATCACATGAGATGTGACATTATTTCAGAAATTCTCCTTCTCAAATAAAGACTGTAGATGGCTTTTTATCACCCACTAAAGGGAGTGGTTCAATTTGAGTTTATGACAATATTGAATTATTGAATGTGTTATATGTGCCTAATTTAGCCTACAATCTTCTCTCTGTCAGTAAATTCTCTACTGATTTCCGCTACACTATTAAATTTTCTCTACATGTTTTAAATTTCAGGTTATGGACTCGGAGAAGGTGATTGGAAGTGTCATGTTGTGTGGTGGCCTCTACATTCTTCAAGGCCAGACATCTCTGCATAGACAAGCCAACTCAAGTTTTTCTCAACCAAAATTCCTTCCTAACCATGGTTCTAATTCTTCTCTAAATATTTTATTATGACATTATAGATTAGGACATCCAAATTTTCAATACCTTGCCAAAATTTTTCCTCATTTATTTTATAATACAAGTTCAAATTTCTTTACTTGTGAAATTTGTCCACTTGCTAAACACACAAAAACTTCATATCCTTCATCCAAATACAAATCTTCTCATCCCATTTTCATTGTTCACAGTGACATTTGGGTCCCTTCGAGAGTGAAAACATTGATGGTTCTAAGTGGTTCATTACGTTTATAGAAGATCACTCTAGACTCACTTGGACTTTCTTAATGAAAGAGAAATCTAAAACCGAGGGAGTGTTTAGAAGATTCCAAAATCTGGTTGAAACCCAATTTAAAATAAAAATTCAGATTCTTCACACTGATAATGGCAGTGGGTGTTTCACTAGAACTTTAGGATCCCATCTTCAAGAGAGAGAAATTATTCATATTAGCTCTTGTGTTGATTCTCCTCAAAAGAATGTGATAGCCAAGAAAAAATATGCACCTTATAGAGGTAGCAAGGTCATTACTATTTTCCACAAATGTTCCTAATTTTTTAAGGAGAAACTACTCTTACAACCACGTACCTTATAAATAGGATGCCTATTAAACCCTTGAATTTTAAGGTACCTCAAGATGTTTTTCTTCATCATTTTTCTAATTTTCAGTCACTTTCTTTCAGTATGCCATTAAAAGTATTCGGGTGTATTGTTTTTGTCCATATTTATCCTCATTCTCGGTCTAAACTAGATCCTAGTGCTCTTAAGTGCATTTTCTTAGGATATTCTTCCACTAAGAAGGGCTACAAGTGTTACTCACCTGTCACTAAAAGAACTTATACCTCCATAGATGTTACTTTCCTGGAAAATAATCTTTTTTACACCAAAGCAGAAATTCAAGGGGAGAATGTAAGAAAACCTCATATTTTTGATGATTTTCAGGTCTCTATAGTTCAACCTATCGTACATATATCTTCTTCTTCAAAACCCGTAATTCCTTCAAACCTACAATTCAACTCGTCATACCTATATCTTCTCCTTCAGAACCTATACCTCCTTCTTCAGAACCCACACCATCTCCTATTCCTAGCTCACCACAAACACCTCAAAGACCCAACCTGAGTAATTTGAGAAGAGGGAACATAGTGTCTATAAAAGGAGACAAAAGCCTATTAAAGAGACCAATATATAACCTAGAGACTGCCAAGAGCCGAAACTTAGCCCTACAACCTCATAACACTTGGAAGGTATGGAATTTTCTCGGAATACAGATCTTACATCTTTAATTGACACTATTGATCTTCCTATAGCCCAGAGAAAAGGTGTGGCAAAGTGTACAAAGTTGAGTCAAGTTATTCGAGTTTCTTTTCAAATTTAATTATAAATATTTATAATGTTATGGTAGTGATTGGTTCCGATTTAAACGACTTTCTATAACCTTTATACGATATATATATATATATATATATATATATATATATATATTTTTCTTCATATGTAATATACATATATATGGAAGAGTTGAGGGACTCGAACTTGAGAATCGATCCACTAATTACTAAAACTTTCAAGTCTCATTTTATTTGAAAAAATTTCTAGTCGAATTTACAAAATTGATATCCGAATAAAGTCGAGTTGAATTTTCTACATGTCGAGTCGAAAAAAAAATCATTTTTCTTTAATTAAAAAGTTCAATTTGTTTCTTTTTCTATTTTTTTCATTTTGAAAAATATTTTCATCTAAATATGTTTTATTTTAGTTTTTTTAAATAAAATTTTTAAACTCTTTAAAATATCATGTAACCTCTTAAATCTAGCGTATACGAAAGTATATGAAAGGAGAACGTTTGGGGGTGCGAGTTAGGGAGTTTAGTGTGTTGTAATAAGTGCAGAATAATCATACAGATAATTTCATACATTTGTAAATTGTTTCGGTAAAACGTGTTTTAAGGAGGCAACCAGAGTTTTATTTAACACTTAACTACCTTCCAACCGTACACAGATATGTAGTTTTTCAGAACTGCATCTATAAGGACTTACCCTAGGCCGATTTGACGTACGAGCCAACATAAGGGGTTGTCCTAGATTCATAAGGAATTACTCGAGCAGAAGCGTCGGAACCTACCCAAGGGGATACCTTGAGTCCATAAGGAATTACTAGCTAGATCAGGGTTGAACCTGCAGAAACTTCATAATATATCCTCGATAGTATACACCAGATAAAACTTTGGTTTTAAACAATAAACGAACCCAACAAATCTCTCATTGGAAAAGCGGATGATGTTTATCCTAGGAGACATGAGTTCAAATCTCTCTATCTACAAGGCGTATGTGCATTGCCAAATGGTTAAGAATATGCATGAACAAATACTACATTGTAATCAGGACTTGAACAAATATTGCAAAATTAGTTCAAAGTCCATAAAACTATTGAGTAAGTTTCAAAACTTTGGGCTCCAACGATCAAATTTTCAAATCCGGCTCGAAGAGTTTTGAAACTCTTTCAGTAGTTTCAAAACTTATATGCATTAGAGCATTAAATGCTCAATTTTATGTTTTCCCAACGGCTCCAAATCATCCCCAACGGCGTATGTGCATTGCCAAATGGTTAAGAATATGTATGAACAAATACTACATTGTAATCAGGACTTGAACAAATATTGCAAAATTAGTTCAAAGTCCATAAAACTATTGAGTAAGTTTCAAAACTTTGGGCTCCAACGATCAAATTTTCAAATCCGGCTAGAAGAGTTTTGAAACTCTTTCAGTAGTTTCAAAACTTATATGCATGAGAGCATTAAATGCTCAATTTTATGTTTTCCCAACGGCTCCAAATCATCCCCAACGGCTATAAACGGCTAGTAGCTCATTCCACACTATAAAAGAAGGCCTGGGACACTTAAAGAACATGAGGATGGACATCCAAGCTTAAAAATCAAGAGAGTAGATTTTTTCATTATTTATTTATTGTAATCTCTTGTATTTCTTTAGTCTAATCCTAGTGACCCAAAAAGTGTAAACACCCACCTAGAGTGGTATTTTGTTTACAAATGTCAATACCTCATTGTTGAGTGATAGGTTCTAGTTGATCGTTATAAAAACAAGGGAGATAGTTCTATCGTGAAAAGATAGGGATGTAAGGTTACCCCTTGAACCCGTAAAAAGGGAAGAATTCATTGTTAATGAATTAGGAAATCCTTAGTGTGGATGCTAAGGTAGTGGATGTAGACCTTGGTTAGAAGGTTGAACCACTCTAAAATCGATCAAGCCAAATTGTCATTTCTTTTTTGTTTTTGTTTTCTCAATTTCAAAAGAAACATCTACACCCTTCATTGGCGCTAATTTCGATTGAAGTACATTAAGCCTTTCACATTCCATAATTGATTTAGAGAAAACATTTCAAACAGTTCATTAAAATAGTAATATAACACACAAGAAACACACCTCAAAAAGTTGGTCAAGAGGGTCTACTGAGCACTCGTTTCGCTACGCTCTGCAGTAGTGCTAGATCCTAGATCATAACGGAACATGGTCACTACCAAAGAATAATTCTAATTTAATAATTCACTAAGTTTCTAAGCCCATACAAGTAACTATGGGCACGTGCGAGTGTGCGGGTCGAGAGAAGTTGGGTTGACTAACTGTCGGTCAAGTGAGTCTCGGGCTCCTTTAAATAAATAACATCTCAGGTCAGATTATGGTTCAATATAATTTCTCTTAAATGAGATAATTAAATACATATACATGCTCGAGTTCAAGATCAGATTCAAAGACTTTTGGGTTAGAATTTCGCGAAACAGACTTCAAAATCGAATTCATGATATTGAAAAACACAAACTAAGAGTTTTCAGAAAAATTGACTTTGGTCAGAGTCAATAGTTAACGGGTTGACTCGGCTCGGGTCGAGTCAGACGTGTTCAAGTCGGCATATTCAGGTCTGTTTCGGATATTAGGCTCGGCCGGTTCGGGCCAGACGGCTTGGGCTCAACCAACTGAGCTCAGTTTTATAAGGATGAACAAACCCAATTCCATGAATCTACCGTTAATACCCGCATCGTCTTACGTCGTTTTGCTTCAATTTCGTAATCAAATTTCACCTTTTGTATATTTAAAATTCTACATCAATGCTAAAGGGCGAGGATAAATTCTTCAGGTTCGAACCAGTTCTCATTTTCTTTTTAAGAGAGTGGATATAAAAAATCTAATTTCCTTTTCTTCTAGTATGACACATTCGGTCTCCAAAAAGAGTTCTATAAAAATTAATACATGTATTAAAACGGTCATTTCATAACTCTTTGTAATTCCACCTGCCATTAAATATTATGCTCAGTTGGGGCCTCAATCTTAACAGCAAGATTTGAGACCGAGATGATGAGAGTGAGACTGAAAGTGAAAATATTTTGTACAAGATTTATTTTATGTGTAGAAGAAAGTGGAAAAAATATGATAACTGAACATGACTCGCAACACACCTTCCTTGTTTCTCTTTCTCACAACTTTACCCTAGTTTTATGTTTCTATTTTTTTTTAGAATATGTGCTGGTGTGATGCAAGGGTAGGTATCTATTCAACTTTTTTTTAGCCAGCATGCAATACTGGTGTTTAATCCTGAGTCCCAAGAGATGATAAACATCTACCTTTGCCACCAGGACACAAGGGGATGAGCTTTTATGTTTCTATTTGATATATAGACAATAACTATCATCGTCGCACTTTTTTAATCAACATTCTTCATAAATAAACACCACAAATAAATTATATTATTAGCGGACTAAAACCATTTGCAGAAATAATACAAATAATAATATTATATATTTATATTTAAATCTTCCATTAAATTGACACCGTGAATTAATCATGTGTTAAATTAGTTTGAAAAAAAAATAAAGTTAATAAGTAATAACTATTAATTTAATGATATTACTTTTTAAAATTCTTTTTATATAGTTTTTAAATAAAATAATTAAAAACCATTATTTAACAATAACACGAAGAAATATAAATCTAAATATAAATTCTTTATCATTATATATTGATTAATGAATAATTATTTGATGCATCATCAGTAAAAAGTTTTTTATAAGCATGTTTCTAAAGTTGTTATATGTCCCTTTTAGAATCCTTAAATTCTAACTCTTAAATTTTATACTCTGAACTCTAACATTTAAATAATAAAATTCATCCCATTTTATTTGGGCGAGGGGGAGGCTTTGAGTCTCTTAGGCTACGCATTTGTCAGGTGGTTGATTCTCAAAATCACCTTTTTGATAAAAAAGGTCCCTTGAGCCCCGACCCACAAGTGAATAGAAAGCGAGCTTAAAACCTATACACAAACCTTGATTAATTCATTTGCAAAAAATCATAATATATTTTTTCGTAAAATATTTCTTTCAACCAAATGAATTGTTCGGCAGGATGATATGTTTAAAACCTAATTGCACATATGGGCGAGAGTAGGAGGAAATATGTTTAAAACCTAATTGCACGTAGGAAAATTTTACGACGGGCGACGAACATTGTTGAACACCACTAACGATGAACATTATTAATTTTTTTTAAAAATTTAAAAAATCTAAAGGACTAAAATTATAATTAAAATTATCTCTTAAAAAATAAAAATCAAATTTAATAGTTACTTTATAATATTTTTTAATAGGTTAGAATCAAATATACTCAATTCTTCTAAACCCTAACAAAATCAATCTCTTAAAAAATAGAAATCAATTTATAATTTTTTAATATATTAGAATTAAATATACACAATTATCTTAAACCTAAACCCTAACAAATTATAAATTATGGGGCATACTGTCGGGATTAAATTATGGGGAAAAGTAGAGAAAATTTTGAAGGAAAATTTTCAAAAAAAACACGACGGAAGCTTTAAGATCCATTGTCATCCATTGATTTTAGTTGTGAATGATGGTTTGTTAGGGTTTATTTTTTTTTTTAGGAAAGGTTTGTTAGGGTTTAAGTTTAGGAGAGTTGGGTATATTTGATTCTAATCTATTAAAAAATTATAAATTGATTTCTATTTTTTTAAGAGATTGATTTTTTAGGGTTTAGGAAAATTGGGTATATTTGATTCTAACCTATTAAAAAATATTATAAAGTAACTATTAAATTTGATTTTTATTTTTTAAGAGATAATTTTAATTATAATTTTAGTCTTTTAGATTTTTAAATTTTTTAAAAAAAATTAATGATGTTCATCGGTGTTCATCGTTAGTGGTGTTCATCAATGTTCGTCGCACGTGGCAGACTCATCCTTAGGAGAATTGAGTATATTTGATTCTAACCTATTAAAAAATATTATAAAGTAACTATTAAATTTAATTTTTATTTTTTAAAAGATAATTTTAATTATAATTTTAGTCTTTTAGATTTTTAAAATTTAAAAAAAATAATGGTGTTCATCGGTGTTCATTGTTAGTGGTGTTCATCAATGTTCGTCGCACGTAGTAGACTCATCCTATATTAAAATTTCAAAGGTGCAAACTTAGATAATCAATAGAAAATACAAAAGAAATACATAAAATATATAAGCATTTGAAACTTTCAGGAATGCGACAACGCTCCAACACCCCTCGGTCCATCAATGATTATATATTAATGGGTTTAAAATAAAGAAGTTTGTCATGTTATGCAATGGTTTCCCTACACAATTTGAGTTTTTTTTTTTTTTTTTTGACCAAATACACAATTTGAGTTAGGTCAAAGTAACCCCTAACCCCAATAATGCAATTGAAAAGTCTACATCAAGGACAAAGGCTGAATAAACCGAGTGAAACCTCAACTCTCAAGATTAACTGCTGGTAAAATTCTGTCGTTTGTACATTACTTAGACTAGCGTAAGATGTGGATTCGATTCCCGCGCTCTAATTTAGTCCCGACTCAAACCACATGAGAATAATATGATTAAATTATAAGAACTAAAACGAATTAAATTAAGATAAAATATTAAACTTATGATTTAATATGAATTATTGTAATACTGATATTCATGCAACTTCCTGGAAGTGGCTCCTAATTAGGAAAGTGCCTTGAGTTCAACAGTCTAAGATGTGTGGCAGACATTACAATATGGAAAAGTCTTGTTTAACTTGAGACAGACAATGACTGAATAAAACCAAGTCAAACCTATACTCTGACATTACTTAATTACCTCTATGCCCACTTGCTCATACATTATCTTCTTTCATCTCAGTTTTCCTAAAACATCAAGATCCACAAATGAAACCAGTCAACCTTAAATCAACGTTGTTTCCGGCGGTGTGCTTGGTTTTCTTCACTTTGTTTTTCCAGGCAAGAAAAGGTTTAGCTGTGGACGAAAACCTCTTAATCTGTCGCGTGCCCAGATATTGTGGTGGACAGTTGATAAAGTTCCCATTCTTCATGCAGGAGCTGAATGAACCGAGATGTGGATATCCGGGATTCAACATCTCCTGCAGAACCAACAACACCACCGCAGTTATTAGCTTGCGTGATGGCGACTATATCATACGCGATATCTTTTATCAGAACCAATCTTTTCTGGTCTCGAAACCCGATAGGGATGCCGTGTGCAGCCACTCGATGAGGAACATATCGCTTCCCGAAGATCGGTTTTATCTGCCTGAGAACCAGAGAGACATGGTTTTACTCTTCAATTGCAACTTAACCACGCGGGCTGTGGCTGAGCTTTCACGGTACAAGGTTGATTGTGACGAGAGTAATACAACGTTGGCACTGTTGAATGGCGATCCTGAGCTGAGTTTGGCTTCAGAATACTGTACCAAAAGCGTGTTGGCGCCTGTGGCTTTTATCGACGGAGACCAAGGTGTGGAAGATGTGGTTAACAGAGGGTTTGTGTTAAATTGGATAGCCAGCAACTGTAGCATTTGCCAGTCCACTGGTGGCAAATGCGGATTCGATTACAAGTAGGGGTGAGCGTTCGATCGAGTCGAGTCGAGTCGAGTTACTCGAGTTGACGAGTCATATTTTACAACTCAAACTTTATTTGAAATTTTTTCGATTCGAGTCGAGTTTAAGAAATTCGAGTCGAGTCGAGTCGAGTTTTCGAGTTTCTATAAAAATTTAATTGTAATTATTTATCATGTTATAGTAGGGTTTGATTCCAATTTAAACTCCTTTCTCTAATCATATAAGATATGCACATATATATTTTTTCACATGTGACGATATTTCTTCATATTTTTATATATCAGTATGTATATATCATAAAAAATAGAGGGACTCGTCTCGAACTTAAAAATAAATCCACTAATTACTAAAAATTTCGAGTTATTCGAGTTATTCGAATTTCCATTTCACAACTCAAACTTTATTTGAAATTTTTTCGAGTTATTCGAGTTAATGAAATTTCGAGTTGATTCAAGACGAGTCGAGTATTTTTACCTCGAGTCGAGTCGATTTATTCGGTTTTTTCGAGTCGAGTCGAGTTTTGCTCACCCCTAATTACAAGTCCTACCATTTCAAGTGCTTTTGCCCCGACAGGCCTCACCTTGTGAGGTGTTCTCCAGGTATGTTGTTTTCAATATATTGGGTAAATTACAACGGAGGTCACTCAATTATAGGTAAAGTTATATTTGAGTCACTCAATTATTAAAAGTTACATTTAAGTTACTCAATTATGGGTAAATAAGGTTTCATTTTGGTCGCCTAATTATTAAATGTTACATTTAGATCACTCAATTATGAGTAAGGTTATATTTAGGTCACCCTTCATATTTTAAAAAAAGTATATCAATTTATGTATTAGATTAATTAATGATTTCAAATGAAGTAACAAGAATGTACACGTGATTTGGAAGAAAAAATCACTAAATTGATGTACTTTTTTAAATATGAAGGGTGACCCAAACGTAACTTTACCCATAATTGAGTGACTCAAATGTAACTTTTAACAATTGGGTGGCCCAAATATAACTTTACCCATAATTGAGTTACCCAAATGTAACTTTTGACAATTAGGTGACCCAAATATAACCATACTCATAATTAAGTGACCTTCGTTATAGTTTACACTATATATTTTTAAAATCCTTACCAAATCCCATAGAACAACGAGAATATTAATCATCTCAGTTTGTCGCGGATAAATTTATATAACAAAATTAAATTTCAGCACCTCTAGGCTCTATATAATAAGATTAAATTCGATCCGTCTTTGAACCTCTTTATACAATTCATAAATAATCTTTCATAGTCTCAAATCAGCAATGTTGTCCCCCATTTTTAATTGCATCAGTTTAGCTCTCGAACTCCTAAATTGTATTAATCTCATCTTTTGATTGTCACTGATAAATTCTACGCATGTGGTCTTTAATTGCTTCCACGTCATTCGTTATCGCCAATTGTCTTGCTATGTCGATGATGACTAGTTAGTATTGATGATGTGATAGTATGAATGTCGAGTTTTAGAATTATTTATTTACTTTAAATTATATTTTTTTTAAATGACAACTGTGTTGCCACATCATCAAAATTGACTCGTAATCGTCTTATTGTAAGACATTATTTTATTAAAGAAAATAACATATAAATATGTTAACTCAGACGTCGTTAATTACTAACGACGAAATGTATGCATGGTAAAGAGTGATTGAAGATAATAATTGTGTTAGTGAACAACAGTTAAATGACAAAATTGATGCAATTCAAAATTTTAAAAGTTAAATCGATAGAATTATAACAGAAAGAGCAACATTATTGATTTCTACAAGGAAAAACCTATCCCTTACGCCTAGTATACAATACAAAATTTTAAAATACAAAAGTCAATTAATAAAAAAACTTTATATAAAAATTTGAAATTTTAAAACGGGATGTCCATAAGAAGTACACCTGTCCGGCTGTCCCATTCTTTTTTATATTTGGGTGAAGAATAACTTCGCACTTGTTTGTAAATTGCAGGAAAGAACGAAATGAGGTTGAAGTTGGGCCTTGGACTTGGTAATTCTAACCTTTCTTTTTAGATTTTCTCACGCTTAATAAAAAAGAGTTAATGCATTGTATGTCCCCAAACTATGACCATTACTTTAAATTGGTCTTTAAATTTTCAAATATTCTAATTCTATCCTCAACCTATGACTTCATTCTAAATTGATCCCCATACTTTTGAATATTCCAGTTTCATCCCTAAAATATGACCCTCATGCTAAATTGGTTTCCAAACTTTTGAGAATTTTAAATTCATCCTCAAATTATCGTTTACATCACATCATATTATTGCATAATATACATCAATGTTTACAAGACAATTAATATTTTCTAAAACGATTTTATTAACAGAAGACATGATTAGCATATATTGATAATTTGAGGATGAAATTAGAACATTAAAAAATTGGGGCACCAATTTAGAATGAGAGTCATAGTTTAAAGATGAAATTAAAATGTTTAAAAGTTTAGGGACCGATTTAGAGTGAAGGTTACAGTTTGATGATAAAATTGTAACGCTTAAAAATTTAGGGACCAATTTAAAATGAAAGTTGTAGTTTGAAGATGTATGATGCAATTAACTATAAAAGAATATTAATTAAACATACAAATTTTAGACACAATCAAAATTTTAAAAGCTAAAAATTTTATCAATATTGATTATATCGACAGTTATTTCATGCTGGCGTGGCTATTGAATGTTTCTAATAATGACACGACATAATTTAAATGATTGTTTATTATTAAATAGAGATATTATATTCTCAAGTGCCGAGGTTGTAACCTATACAACATGTGACAAATAAATATTTTTGACTACTCAATCAATTAATAAACCTCTAATTGATTATTCTTTTTAATGATAAGAGTCTAATTGAATGCAAATTATAAAATTAAATAATTTAAAAAATAAAATTATAAAAAATAAATTATTATAAGAAAAAAAAGTAATTATTTTATGCTACCGGTGGAAATTAAAAGTTTTTATGAGTGCCTTTGTTTTAGGGTTTAGAGATTTAATTTAGGGTATAGGATTTAGGGTTAGAATTTATGGTTTATAAGTTAAAAAATTAAATCTCTTACTATATTACCTTAAAACCTAAACTCTAAACTCTAACTATTATTGCTAAATTCTAGCCATTATTGCTAAATTTTAAACTTCTAATTTGAATCCTTAAACCTAAAACTAAGACACTTGTGAAAACTTTTAGTTTCTAATCTCATCCAAGAAAAAATATTTAAACAAATTATAAAAAAATATAAAATAATATATATAATTATAAATTCATTTAAAGAAATACATTTGAACCAAGGCATTTATACATGTACCCTTCTTTGAATGCAGCTTCTTCAATTGTTGGAATAGTAGTGTTGATCATTCTCACCTTCTTCTTTAGAAAAAAATTCTCATTAATGAGAACAAGAGAAAATGTGAACATTGAAGTTTTCTTAAAGGACCATGAGTTTCTAGCTCCAAAAAGGTTCAAATACTCAGATATCAAGAAAATAACCAGCTCATTCCGAGAAAAACTAGGTAAAGGAGGCTATGGCGATGTTTACAAGGGCAAGCTACTCGATGGAAGATATGTAGCGGTGAAGATTTTAAATAAATCAAAGAGTAATGGGGAAGAATTTATCAACGAGGTTGCAAGCGTTAGCAGAACTTCCCATGTTAACATAGTCGCTCTTCTGGGATTTTGTATCGAGGGTCGTCATCGGGCTCTCGTCTACGAGTTTATGCCAAACGGATCGCTCGAGAAGTTCATATTTGGAGAGAAGACGGATAACCGTCGATTGGAGTGGGAGAAATTGTACCGGATTGCAGTCGGCATAGCTAGAGGGCTAGATTATTTGCACCGTGGTTGTAACACGCGTATTTTGCATTTCGACATCAAGCCTCATAACATTCTCCTGGACGAAGAATTATGCCCGAAGATATCCGATTTTGGTCTTGCTAGATCGTGTCTTGGAAATGAGAGTTTCATATCCATGACGGGTGCCAGAGGAACTGTTGGATATATTGCTCCCGAAGTATTTTCGAGAAATTTCGGAAGAGTGTCGCACAAGTCCGATGTTTATAGTTACGGAATGATGGTTTTAGAAATGGTGGGAGGAAGAAAGAATATTAATGTGGAAGTTGATCGGACATATTTTCCGGATTACATTTATAGTCGTGTACAATTGGATGGAGAAGTAGGATTAGAGGGTATTAGGAATGAAGATGAGCAAGAGAAGGCAAGAAAGATGATAATAGCGAGCTTGTGGTGCATACAAATCGGCCACCGATGAGTAGAGTGGTGGAAATGTTGGAAGGAAGCATTGATTCCCTCGCCATCCCACCTAAGCCTTTCTTATCATCGTCACCTTCAAGAGCAGCAGCAACAAACTGCTCGAGTACGTTGCTAGTCTAAGATTGTTATTTTCATTCAAGATTTCTTCAAATAAGTAAGTTTTTATTTTTATATATTACGAAAATTGTATTTTAATAGGTTTACAATGTAATGAACCAGAATAAATTTCTTTTTTTTTTGTCCTGGGTGAAATTACTAGGATATTGCAATGCTTTCTCGACGCGACTTGGGTTGGGTCAAAGTAAACCCCCAACCCAATACTAAACTTAAAAAGTCTACATCAAGTACAAAGGCGGAATAGAACGAGTCAAACCTCAAATTCACTATAATTAAGGATAACTCAAAAATTTAAAGAAGTTTTGTGTAATTTATTAAAGGGTAAATTATATAGGTGAACATTGTACTATGAGGTCGTTTTTATTCTGATCATTCAACTAAGAAACTTGTGAATTAGACCATCGAATTATTAAAGTACTCATATTTTGACCACTTGCCGTTAAAATCTAATGAAAGAGCTAATGTGGCAGTTAACGAAAATTTTTATAATTACACATTTGGTCCATGTTATTTACTTATTATATCAATTTGATCATAATTATAATTTAATTAAATTAAATAAATCAACCAATCAAATGATCATCACTCGATTGGATGAATTTATTATAATTTTAATTTATTTAATAATTACCACTAGGCCAAGCCATTCAGTCAAAATGTTAGACTTAAAATATTAGACTTTTTAATAACATTTTAAGTTAATATTTTTTACAACAAAATTTGAAATTTGTCGGGGAAAAAACACCAACCTAAAATGTTATAAAAAATTAAATTTCAAAATTTATTAAAAATCATGAAAAATTAACTTAAAATATTATAATAAAAAATCTTATATGACAAAATTTAAAATTTACGATTTTTTATCCGCACACTAACTCACCTCGTTAGTAAGCGTTAGAGTCAATGACTAAAATAAACCAAATTTTGATAGAAAAAATAATAATAAAACCAAGTCAAACCTTGTTAGGGAAAAAATCGAACAGCCAAAACCAAGCAGAAGCATAACCGATATTCTTTCTCTCCCTATAATTCAAGTTAATAATTATAACTAGTATAATATCACAAATATTTTCTCTAACAATACTAGTCAACCGCAAATAAACGATGCAACCACAACACAAAATAAAGACACTAATATTTTTACGTAAAAAACCCCTTTAAGTCAAGGATAAAAATCACGAGACTTTAGAGTCCGATCAAAAGTTCCACTATCATCAAATGTTCAACTACAAGACTACAAGACTACAATATCTAACTTACAACAAGCATCCAAACTCCAACAAAACTAATAACAAGTAGTCTTTAGCAAAAGAGAGAAAAATGAGAGAACATCACCCAAAAATACATCTGCTGTAAAATGGGTATTTTTGACGTTACAGAATTCGAATGAAAAATTCGACCGTACAAAGTCAAGAACACCTTGTCGTCTAGCTGCTGTCAAAAAATCAGCTCAATCGAATTAATTTTGTACCCAATTAAAATTTTAAAAGCTCAAAATTAAATTAATATTTTTTTATCAATATTGATTAGATTCACAATTATATCTTGCTGGTGTGGCTAATGAATCTTTATAATTATGACACGTCATAATTTAATTGATTATTTTTTATTAGATAGAATTTTAATTAATTAAGTAAACATATAAATTTTGTACTCAATTAATTTTAAAAGCTAAAATTTTAATTAATTATTTTTATCAATATCGATTATATTGACATCTCTTTCATGATGGCGTGGCTAATGAATCTTTATAACTAATTATTTTTTATTAAATAGAGATAAATCATTAATATAAGTTGAGATTGTAATCCATACAAGATATAGCAATATAAGCATTTTTGTGATCAATAGTGGATCTCTAATTGATTATTCTTTTTAATGATAAGAGTTTAATTGATTGTAAATTATAAAAATAAATAATTTTAAAAAGTAAAGTTATAAAAAATTACAATGATTATAAGAAAAAAAATTGTAATCATTCTATACAATAATTATATGAAAAAAATTACTAAGTATCTTAGTTTTACAGTTTAGAGAATTTAGGTGTAAAACTAAAGATTTAGAATTTAAGGTTTATAGGTTAAAAAACCTAAATCCATCACCATATTACCATAAACCCTAAACCTCTAACCATATATCTTAAATTTTAAACCCTTGAATTTGAAACACATAAACTTTAAACTCTAAATTGAATCACTAAACCCTAAATTCAACTAGAGATGATGGTGTGACATACTGACTTGGCATGGGACGCTGACGTAATTTTTTTTTAAAATTTTTTTCTATAAATAATTATTAATAATTTATTTAATTATTTGTTTTTAATTTTTTTAAAGAATAATAAATAATAGTTTATTTGATTTATTTTTTTAAAAAATAATTTATTATTATTATTAAAAAATAAATAAATTATAATTTATTATAACAGTAGATGTACCACTTTGCCATATCAGCGTCCCACGTTGACTGTTAGAACGGTTTTCATCCACAAGACTATTTTGACCAAAAATAGAGGTAAAAGTGGAAAAAAAAAATAGGGACTAAAATGACTATTTAGTGAAACATTAGAGACATTTTTTAGCATTATGCCAATAAATTATAGTAAAAAAATATAAGATAATATATATATATATATATATATATATATATATATATATAATTATAAATTCATTTAAATAAATAGATTGGACCCGAGGCATTTATACATGTACCCTTCTTTTGAATGCAGCTTCTTCAATTGTTGGAATAGTAGTGTTGATCATTCTCACCTTCTGCTTTAGAAAAAGATTCTCATTAATGAGAAGAGGAGAAAATAAGAGGATTGAAGTTCTCTTAAAGGACCATGAGTTTCTAGCTCCAAAAAGGTTCAAATACCAGCTCATCCCGAGAAAAATTAGGTAGAGGAGGCTAGCGATGTTTACAAAGGCAAGCTACTCGATGGAAGACATGTAGCGGTAAAGATTTTGAATAAATCAAAGAGCAATGGGGAAGAATTTATCAACGAGGTTGCAAGCATTAGCAGAACTTCCCATGTTAACATAGTCAATCTTCTGGGATTCTGTATCAAAGGGTCGTCATAGGGCTCTCGTCTATAAGTTCATGCCAAACGGATCGCTCGAGAAGTTCATATTTCGAGCGAAAACGGACCATCATCGATTGGAGTGGTAGGAGTTGTACCGGATTGCAGTCGGCATAGCTAGAGGGCTAGATTATTTGCACTGTGGTTGTAACACGCGTATTTTACATTTCGACATCAAGCCTCACAACGTTCTCTTAGACGACAAGTTCTGCTCGAAGATATCCGATTTTGGTCTTGCTAGATCATGTCTTGGAAATGAGAGTTTCACATCCATGACGGGTGCTAGAGAAACCATCGAATATATTGCTCTCGAAGTATTTTTGAAGAATTTTGAAAGAGTGTCTCACAAGTCCGATGTTTATAGTTACGGAATGATGATTTTAGAAATGGTGAGTGGAAGAAACAATATTAATGTGGAAGTTGATTGGAGAAGTATTAGAATATATTAGCTGTATATTAGTTAAGAGTTAGTTAGCAGGGTGGAACCTTGAGGAACATAGAAAGAATGGGGGAAGAGATGAGTTTCTACGCGCCTCACGTGTATTCCCGATTTCCCTCCCCTCCACAACCTTGGACCCTCGGCCGGTCTATTGCTCTGTCCGTCTCGGTTATCTTGAGCGGTCTTGTTCGAGGGCGGAGCCCCTCCTCAGAAGACCGCTGGCTACCGGTGTTACGGTGGTCGTGTCCAGCTGGTGGTTTGGTCCTAAGGCGCGGAGAGGCTTTGGGTCGGAGTTTATGGGTGGAAACCGTCTCCAAACGAGGTTTTAGTTTTTTCACGTGGTTTCGCCTTCAGCCATGCAGGGGCTTTATCGTGATAAGCCTCTTTTTCTCTGGCGAACTTCAGCGAGAATCCTCAATCCGGGAGGTTGGGCCATCCTTGACGGCTCCTCTAACAAGCCAGCCCCACCGTTCCTTGTTTGTGGCACGCAGGTCCCTTAGCGTCGGGGTGAAGGTAACGTTTTACGGAAAGGATGAGGAGCACCCACACCAAACCGCTTTCGCCGGAGAGCCCATGTTAACAGGCCCCCGCTCCTTTCGACGGATCTGGGAGATTGGCTGGTCTGGAGGCGTGCTGTTTCGAGTTTTCGGCCATCTTGAGGGTGAGGGAAGTCAAAGATGAGGCGCTGCTGGCCACCGTTAGCTCCGATGAACGGCCTGGGTTGTGCTTGCCCGCCGGGAAGATGTCGTGTTCCAAACCGGTGACTATTTTCGACGCATTACGGGAAAAGATTACAGTACCAGGGACAGTTTCGTCCATTCAAGCGTTCAAGGACATCTGCAGGCTGACAGGGACACCTGGATCCCCTTCTATATTGTCAATTCTGGTTTCCTCTTTAGGAAAGTTTGACTTTGGGCCACGGGACAGCTGTAAATCCTGTGATTCTATTAAGGTGGGGCGATCAAGTTCTAGATTTGGCAGGATATGGAGTGTTTTTTTCAAGATTTGTGCCGGCTTTCTGATATCCCTCAGCCAGGTGGTTAACTTTATCCAGTTTCTCTCGCCTAGAATGTGGATTTATGCTTGTTTAGGTTTTTATATCGTCTACTATCGGAGTAATATTACTGGCAACTATGGAACTGATTTTATGATTGCGGATAGCTCGGGTGGGAGCTATCCGCAGTGCGAATGATTCTTTTCTATCCCGCTACCGACGTATGGAAGGTGAAGTTGGTGGCGGTGATTTTGAGGCCTTCCCTGAAAATCCTTATTTTCGTTTGCACTAGCTTCTTTCGTAGGGTGTTGTGGTTTAGTTTCTCTCCTTGTTTTCTTTGTTTTGTTGCTGTTTGTTGTTGTTTTAATGGTGGTGTTTCCGCGATTTGGTCCTGGATGGGGGATCTTTCCGGTTTCGTGTTCCCAAGCTATCTATCAAAGTTCATTTCTTCTATCGCCTTGACAAGGGTCACAACCTATGGTGTGAAAGCCTGCCTCTCGATAGAGCTCTCCGGCGGAGTTAGTCATGTTTATGGTAGCCAAAGAATACGAGAGCTGGTCTCAGATCTTTCGTCCTTTCTAATGGACGTCGCTGTTATTATGATGCTACCCAGGGCTTTGCCACTGGAAACATGGTCCCGTTGCGCTTTGCGCACTTTTGATGATTTGTGGTGTTGTCGTTTGTCTTTTCTTTTGAGTTCGAAAGCTGTTGTTTATGCTCTGTTATTTATGGTTTCTCGTTTGCATGGTTCTCCATGCTTGTTATTGTGTAAGACCTTTTTATTTTATTAATGCATGTCAGTTATTTTGGATCAAAAAATAAGAGTTAGTTAGCTATTATTTAGGAGGTTAAAGAAGTCTTTTCTTTCTTTGTATAAAACATCACGTGTGATTACCTTTTATTTTTAGTTCAGATAATAATAATAAAAATAAATTACTCTTTTTCTCTAATTCCCTTTATGCGATTCCTCATCTTCTTCTACAACCGTTCAATTCGCCCAAACCAAAATCTAACATGGTATCAGTTGGCTCAGCCGCTTCCCACTCCTTTGAATCTCTTTCTTCTCATCGTATCTTTCTTAGCGATGACATTTTCGATCCATATTACATCCATCCGAATGAAAACCCATTGCTCGTTCTTACCTCTGCCCTTCTTAATGGCAGCAACTATCATGCCTGGGCACAATCGATACGAATGGCATTGATTTCGAAGAACAAATTCCAGTTTGTTGACGGAACAATCAAAGAAGTTAAAGAAGATAACGTGCGTTATCAATCTTGGATGAAGTGTAACAATTTAGTGTTGTCTTGGTTGCAGCGGGCCATTGCTCCAGAAATTGTGCAAGGAGTGATCTGGATTCAGTGACGGATCCAGAAAATTTTTTCAGGGTGGGCATATATACATTAATAACACACAATTTTTTGAACATAAAAATACTAATAATACTCTAATTATAATAAAAATCTTACAAAAAATATAACAAAAAATAAATGTTAACTTCGAATGTCTAGTCGAGTATAGAGTTGATAGATGGTGTATCCATGGCAGGGACTTTGTTGGGCACCGTTTGATTTTCATGTGATGGATTTGTTGATTTATGATTTATGTTAATATGTGCGGTTGTTTATACATGTCAATATTTACACTATTTTATTGAATTTAATAAAATCATATATTAAAATATTTTAAGATAATTATATACAATTGTTATGTTGAATTTAATTGATAATTAAAATTAACATGTTGAATTCAATTGATAATTACAATTAACATGTTAAATTCTATTAATAATTACAATTATGATATTAAATTTAATTAATAACTAAAGTCCAAATATGTAATCAATTAATTTCCTAACTTAAAATATTATAAATGGGCAGAATTTTAATTCTTTTAAGGAAATTTGGAAAAAATTGGAAGAATCAATAATTTACAAGGCTCAATTGCTAAAACATTTCGTGAGATGATGACCTAATCAAAAGGGTTCAAAAAGCGGTATGACCACACGAATAATTTACCCTAAAATAAGGGGGAAAATGCGGACCTAAGAGAGAATACGGGTCAGGTCGGATGATTATTCGGGTAAGCATTTAACTAAAATTGTAACCTAAGTTTTCTTGTAGGTCAATTTAGTTTATAAGCCGCCTTTTTTAATTTTTTTACTTTCTAGATCTATGGAATTCTGACCATGGTTATATGAGATCAGCCGTGACGGTTGCTATCCGTCGGTACCGTCTGTTTCCATCAACCACCGTCGGCGACAATTGAAAAACTCAAAAAAAAATCTCTTTTATTATTTTTCGCGTTTCAACCAAATTCAAGGTCGGTTTTTTTAAAAATCAATTAGATATGTATAGATCTAAATTTAAAAACAAAGGGCGTTACCATTTCGCCGTCTGATCAAGGTGGTCTTTATCGGGATATCTTTATCTACTCGTCGTCGTGGAGTTGCTCACCGTCCGAATTCGCTATCGAAGGTGTCGTTCGTTGAAGATTTTCAAAAAGGGTTTTGGCCTTTCCTTTAAATTTGTTCTATTTTTTTCTAGTTTCTACCCCTAATTTGTCTACTTTTTTTTTGCAAATTTTTTATATTCAGTATACTCTAGGGGTGGAGGGGCTTGGTTTTACCCAGTTAGAAATAGTTATTGGGTTATTGGTTTTATCCAGTATATTTTAGGGGTGGAGAGGTTTAGTTTTATCCACAATGTTGTTGATTTTCTTGTAGTCTCAGATGAAAAAAATAGTTATTGGATCTGGCTGTAGAGTAAATTTGGGCCTCAGTCCAATAAATTTTAAGCTTTAATAAAATTTTGAGCTGCACAAGTAGAGGACACAATTTTTCTAGGGTGGGCACGAATTTTTTTCAGGGTGGGCACTATAATATAAACTAAACATCTAACAAATTAATTTTAAATTCCAGAGTGGGCTCAGGCCCACCCTCATTAACCTATAGATCCGCCACTGTCTGGATTGATACAGCTTATGAGCTTTGGGCTGACCTCTTTGATAGATTCAAACAAGGCGATTTGTTATGAGTCTTTGATTTGCTCCAAGATTTTTATAATCTTCAACAAGGTAATCTTTCCATTACCACTTTTCATACCTAGCTGAAAGTAATTTGGGACGAGATCTGTAATCTCCGTCCTTTATCTTCTTGTTCGTGTCTTGCTGTTCAGTATCGTAAACAAGAGTTCATTTTGCGTTTTCTTAGAGGTCTGAATGATAAATTATCTATTCCAAAATCTCATATTCTTATGACAAAACCCCTCCCGTATATTAATGAAATTTTGTCTATCGTTGTTCAACATGAGTGTACTGTTAATTTTATTGATGTTCTTAGTGATTCTAATATATTGCTTGTTGATAGATATAGTATTAAGAAGGAAGAACGTAGTACCAATAGGTTCGACAATAAGGGATCTGGGAAATTTACTAGGAATAGTGTTAATCGGCAACCTTTGTGTACTTATTGTGGTCTGTTTGGGCACTCCATTGAAAAATGCTACAAAAAGCATGGTTATCCCTCCGGTTATAAGTATAGGTCTCAGTCCAAGTCTAATTTGGTTGGGAATCTTAGTTTTGGTGAGCATTCTGGTTCCAAAGAATAAATTACTTCTGTCACTTTTACCAAGGAGCAATATGTTGGTCTTTTGAATCTTTTGCAAGAAAAGAATCTTATTTCTACTCAAAATCTTGTTTCTACTCAAAATCCTATTTCAACTGTCAATGCCCTTTCATCTAATTTTGTCTCTGCACCAAATGAAGAACAAAGTATCATTCTTTCTTGTTCCTTTTTAATTCTGGTCGTACTATTTGGATAGTTGACTCTGGTGCTACTAATCACATTGTGAATTCTTTACATTTTTTAAAGAATATTCTGTTGTTACAAATAAACATGTTAAACTTCTTAATGGACAGTTGGTTAAAGTTTTGCACATAGGTACTGTGCAACTTTCGAATGGTTTAACATCGCACAATGTTCTTCACGTTCTGTTTTTTAGTTTCAATTTGATTTTTGTATCTCTTTTAACTCAAGATAATACTATTTCTTTAATTTTTTTCTCATGATTGTTGTTACATACAAAATATCAATCATTGGAAGACGATTAGTAAAGTTAAAAGAAGTCTTGGTTTGTATCAGCTTGAAGATTCAGATTTGAACAACAACTTGATTTTTACTGTCTGTAATGTTGACACTTCTTCTTCTAGTTTTATTTCTTTTAATTCATTTAAAACTTGGCATGCTAGGTTAGAGCACCCTTCAGGTCTTAGAATAAAACAATTTACCGAGTTATATAATAAAATTCCTTTAGCTTCTACTTCTAATTCTTCTTGTGATATTTGTAGCCTAGCTAAACATAAAAGATTACCCTTTCCTTCTAGTGTTTCTGTTTCTGAATCTATTTTCGACCTTGTTCATATTGATGTATGAGGACTTTTCCCAATTGAGAGCATTTATGGACATAAATACTTTCTTATCGTTGTGGATGATAGAAGTAGGTTTGTTTGGATATTTTTTATGAAGTACAAATCTGATATTAGGGATCTCATTATAAAATTTTTTAATTTTGTTCAAACTCAGTTCTCAAAACAAATAAAATGCATACGTTCAGATAATGCAAAAGAATTTAATTTGGATGATTTCTTTAGTTATAAAGGAGTTGTTCATCAAACTTCTTGTACTCACACCCCTCAACAGAATAGCATAGTTGAACGAAAACATCAACACTTGCTCACTGTTGCAAGGGCCTTACGTTTTCAGGCTAATTTACCTCTTTTCTTTTGGATTGATTAAATCCTACATTCTACTTTTTTTGATTAACATCTCACCCACTCCTATATTAAACAATAAAACTTCTTATGAAATCTTGTTTCAAAGTAAACATGTTTTAAAAAACTTAAAGATATTTGGCCGCCTTGCATATGCATCAGTTTTACCTCAGACAAAGATCAAACTGCATCCGAGGGCAACAAAATGTATTTTTCTTGAATATCCTAAGAATATCAAAGGATATAAATTGTTTGACTTAGATTCTAAAAATATTTTTATTTCTAGAGATATAACTTTTTCTGAAAATATATTTTCTTTTCAAAATTTTGGTTCAGTTTTTAAAAATATCATTTTGCCTACTCATGCTAATAATCCTGCTTTAAATAATATAGTTCCAGCAGAATTTGTTACACATATTTCTGATAATCAGGTTGAAACTGATAGTTCAAATGATGAATCTTTTAAGGGTATTATTTCTTCATCTATGCATAATAATGTTCCACCCGCTAGCTTGGTTGCTAATAATGATCAGCCTCCTAGTTTGATTCTCTCTACAGCAAGATCATCCAGAACTGTTAAATTACCTCAGAAGCTGAATGATTATCAAGTTACTTTGCCCAAATCAAGAACAACACCTCACATAATTAATCAAGTGTTATCTTATCAAAACATTTCTTCTTCATATCAGTCTTACATTGTTTCTGTTGATTCTTTAATAGAACCAAAGATTTATAAACAAGCTATATTGCATGATTGTTAAAAAATTGCCATGAATGAAGAAATTTTAGCCTTAGAAACAAATCATACTTGGGATTTAGTTCCTCTTCCCCTGGTAAAAAGACTATTGCTTGTAAGTGGATCTTTCGAACTAAACTTAAATATGATGGTTCTCTTGATAGATACAAAGTTAGATTAGTAACTAAGGGTTACACTCAGCAATCAGGTGTTGACTTTTTGAGTACTTTTAGTCCAATAGCCAAAATCACTACTATTAGAACTTTAATGGCTGTAGCAGCTCCTCAAAACTAGATCTTACACCAATTAGACATCAACAATGCTTTTCTTCATGATTTTTTACATGAAGAGGTCCACATGGATCTTCCACCTGAATTTAATGCACAACCTGACTAGTCTGTAAACTTAAAAAAGATTTATATGGTCTTAAACAAGCTAGTAGACAATAGAATGAAAGGCTTACAGTAGCTTTGTGTAGTCAAGATTTTAAACAAGCAATTTCTTATTCTAGTTTATTCACTAAGGGTGAAGGTTCCACATTTCTTGCATTAGCTATTTATGTGGATAACATTATTCTTGCTGGTCTAAATTTAAATGAAATAAATTCTATCAAGCCTTTTTTTTATATTACATTCAAGATCAAAGATTTAGAAAATTTAAAATACTTCTTAGGACTAGAGGTTGCAAGATCCAGTAATGGAATTAACCTTTGCCAAAGGAAATACACCTTAGAATTATTAAAAGATACTGACATTTTAGGATCTAAACTTGCTTCCACACCTCTGGTTTTAAGAAAAGAATATCTCAATCTGATGGTGACCTTTTGACTGATATTACTTGTTATAGAAGACTCATAGGAAAATTTTTATACCTTACTAACACTCGGCCTGACATTGCCTTTTTTGTGCAACAATTGTCTCAATTTTTATTTGCTCCCACAACTGAACATATGACTGCTACACATATAATTCTTCGGTATCTTAAAGATACCCTTGGTTAGGGTTTTTTTTCCTGCTGATAATTTACTACTGGATTTTGTATTTTTCTAGGTTCAGCTCTGATTTTCTAAAAATCAAAGAAGCAACAAACTATTTCTCGATCTTCTAGCGAGGCTAAATATCGAGCTCTTGCCACTGTTACTTGTGAAATCAAAAGGCTACAATTTCTGCTCTCTAACTTGAAATTAAAAATTTCTTCTACCAATTTATTTTGTGATAACTTGTCTGCTATTAAACTTGCAGAGAACCCAGTCCATCATGAACAGATAAAACATATCGAAATCGATTACCACCTGATTCGAAAAAAAATTTAACAAGGATTGATCAAGCTACTGTCAGTTGCTTCTCATAATCAGCTAGCTTATTGCTTCACCAAAGTTCTCACCAATGTTGCCTTTCAGGATGTCATTTCTATGTTGGGCATACAAAACTTGTATGCTCTAACTTGAGGGGGACTATTAGAATATATTAGCCATATATTAGTTAAGAGTTAGTTAGCTATTATTTAGGAGGTTAAAGAAATCTTTTTTTGTATAAAACATCACGTGTGATTATCTTTTATTCTTAATTCAGATAATAATAATAATAATAATAATAATAATAACAAATTACTCTTTTTCTTTCTATTCAATCCTCTCCAAATCTCTAATTCCCTTTCTGCGATTCTTCATCTACTTCTTCTACAACCGTTCAAATCCCCAAACCAAAATCTAACAAGAAGTGAAATATATTTTCCGGATTACATTTATAGTCGTGTACAATTAGATGGAGAAGTAGGATTAGAGGGTATTAGGAATGAAGATGAGCAAGAGAAGGCGAGAAAGATGATAATAGTGAGCTTGTGGCGCATACAAACCGATCCATCAAATCGGCCACCGATGAGTAGAGTGGTGGAAATGTTGGAAGGAAGCATTGATTCCCTCGTCATCCCACCTAAGCCTTTCTTATCATCGTCACCTTCGAGAGCAGCATCATTAAACTGCTCGAGTACATTGGTAGTCTAAGATTGTTATTTTCTTTCAAGATTGATTCTAATTTTGTTTTGTATATATCACATACGAGGACGTTCCTAAAAAAGCACTTATGATACTAGATTTTTTTTGTTGAAAGAAAAGAAGGGAATATGATACTAGAACTCATGCTTTATCGAACATTTTATTTTATTTTAAAATTGATTTATTCTGCAAAAGCAAATGCTTGTCACAATAGGAGTTTTAATTAAGCGAATTTATTTATTAATCAAGTCGCAATAAATGAAAGAACTATTCTGAAAAAATTAAAATCTCGAGCTCGAAGACGGTGTTATCTCATAAAAGACCCACTTTTCATATAATTATCTCGTTAAAAAATATTGAATTTCTACCGCTTGACAAATATGCGCTACGTCCATAATCAAAAAACACCGAATGATTAGGATGGCTAAGAAAGAGATAAATAATTACACAAATATGACATATACTAACATATAGTAGTGGAGGATTATGGGACAAAAAATAATTCACTCGGTTTTTAGACTTGGTATAACTCAAAGTCATCGTTCTTTTTGGTTTGCAACATTGCTCCGTCAAGATTTTTTTCATTGGGGAAATTTTTTTACTTCTGCATCCCGTAGGAGTCTAGGCCGTGTCTCAGTCCCAGTGTCACTGATTATTCTCCTGGAGCAGCTACCGATCATTGCCTTGTTAAGCTTTTACCTCACCAACTCGTTAATCAGACGCGAGCCCCTCTTCCGGTAAGTTCTTCCTTTAAAATTTTAGAAATATTCTTTAACGCCCATTATTTGATGCTAAATAAGTAAAATATCGGAGTTTATTAGGATCATTTTTGAGTTTTTGTACAAAATATTGTACTTGTGAGTTTGTTGGTTTGGCAATTGTTAGAGAATGCATGTAAGGAAAAATACAGATGTTGAGGTTATGTGATAGCAGCAGCAGGTGGCAACTGAATTCAAACCCCTGGACTGGGAACTCGCGCCTTGTACTGCGACTTCATACGTGGATTTAATCACATTGCGCCAAGCAAGTTTACATGTCTGTTGCATCCGAAGATGAAGATCGACTTCTTTTATCTCCTCGAAATTCTTTGTTAGAAAAATATTAATCCAAGAATAAAATAATAAACAATAAAATTAAATATTATTATTATTATTAATTAATTGAACAGAACAAAAAAAAATATAAATACAACATATCTAAAATCAAACCGATTGAAAACGAGTCAAGGCTTGTAGCTACACAGTTTTCTTAAGACAGCTTTTCGGCCACTCCTTGGTGTATATGATCAGCAACAATAGCACAATTGCATAGATCATGAACTACAACATTACCTTCTCCTATCACTAAAAATTACTTTTGAAAATCACGAAGTAAAACAATAAAAAATTTTCTGTATTTTCGAGTTGTGTTTAACCTAGAAGGTTTACACCTATTTGTAGGAGTTTCACGAGGGTAAAAGTAAAATTTTTTAATCTAATGGAGCATTTATGATTTTGAGAATAATGAGCATTTATAGAGCAGTTTCCAAAATTATAATTTGAATTAAAAAAAATTAAAATTTATCTTTTAATTCTAAAATAGAAATTGGTAAATATATGTTCTTATTTGAGATAAAAATTATTTTAATTTTTTGAAAATATCTGCAGGCCCACTGAGGATTTGACAGGTCCAGACATTTGCGTTACCCACGTCGTGCATGTTTGCACATTTACGAACCAACAATTGGTTCCACATTTACCTCAATAATGTTTGGATCAATTTCTCATTCAAAGCTCTAAAATTATCAAAAATTTTCAACATTTTTTCTCGAGAAATATTATCGGCAAGAATGTAAAATTAAATTGTCAATAAAAATATAAAAAAAAAATTAAAAGCTTAAACTAAAATTTTTAAAAAAAATTTTAGGGTGCACAACACTCCTCGATCCATTACTGATTGTCGGTGTTCCCAGTTGCAGAGAGAGGTATTCTGTGTCTTCTCCATAGTATGTGTAAAATGTAATGCAATGTATTGTGCTGTGTCGTAACTTCATCTCCTTCTCTCAGGGTCCATGTTTTTTCTCTCTGTTTTGTGTGCCACCACACTTGTCCCTCTTACCTCTTTGCTAAACTCCTGTTCCTTCGCCCACCTCAGCTCCAACAAAGGCTCAGGACAATGTACCAAGACACCTGCCTTCTTATATAGAAACAAACTAAATGAGTGAAAAAACAATGAGTTATATTAAAAAAAAATTATACAATTATTTATATTTAAACTATAAAATCTAAAACTTATATTCATAACTCTAACACACTAAACTCTAAACCCTATATTCTAACACAAATTTTAAACATTATAACCTAAGTGTATTAAAATATTTTCCAAAAAACGTAAATTTTCTATGCTGCTGTTCTGGCATAATGCTGGCCGTTAATTCGTTTGATGATTTAGATATATATTTGTATTATACGTCTGTACAATTAATAATGCAAAAAAAACTAAATGTATTTACACTGCTTACTGCAATGTGGAGGGCATTGTATTGGAAATGGGGACAAACGTTTCTATAATCCTACCACGCATCTGCCCTTCTTAATATTTGGTTCAATAAATTCATTTGTAAAGACGTCAATTTCATAAATGATCATTAAACTTTCTCTACATATTTATTTTGGTCATCTAATTGTTAAATGTTATAAAATAAGTATTAAAATTTTGTTTTTATTCTAAATTTTTTTGAAAGGATGATGTGACAATTAAGAGATTTTATATAATAATAATTTTAATTAATCATATTTATACAATCAATTAATTTAATATTATTTCAGAAAATAATCAATAAATTCAGTCCAAGGTTTTAAAATTTAGTAATTAATTAGGAATTCAAATTTTTTCGTATGCTTTTATAGTAGTTTTTGCTCGTTTTTGTAGCAGTATAGCGTTTGTGTTTCAAGTTTCAAGTTTCAATGAGTGTTCTTGTTTGAGAATGTCTTTGGTCCGTTCAACTTTTGATTTCTTCTTACGGTAGTTTGTCGATGGGACAAGATGTAACAGTGAGAAAATTTGTATAATTTATAGAACATTCTGGTCAAAATAAATTGTAGTTGTATTTTCAATTGTGAAATTGTACAAGCTTTTCTAAAAAGTGATGAATTTTAAATTTTTTTTCATCCACACCCTTTGAATTTTAATGTACTTATTTTTTTTTTATCTTCATGAGTATTCATATTTTAGATGTGTCGTGTTTTGTAATCATATTCATGTTTAATAAAATATAGTTTTTTGTTGTCGTTAAAAAACATATGCTACTATATTAGAACTAACAAAGGTTGGTCCAAGTGGTAAATAATTTAGTATTATTTAAGTAGGTTTTAAGTTTAAAATTTTGTGTATATAGAAAATTTCTGTTAAAAAATTCACCCTCTAAAACTAATTGTACGACACGAGTCAATTTAAATTAGTTAGACAAAGCTTTGGGAAATCGGGAGAAAAAAAAACATAGGTTAGGAATACAAAAGGTGAAGGGTGATTTTGTAATAGAAAAGAAATAAACGATTATAAAAAAGGCCAAGCACCCTTTTCCCAGCAGTCCCAAGTTTCAAAAACTCAGCATCATTTGCCACCGAAAGAAGGTAGCAGCATTGCCACCTATCTAATGGAGTTTCGCCTTACTTTCCTGCTTCTGGTTTTGTTCCTCTGCATGGTTCAGGTTTTTTTTCAACAACAACTTGTTTAGTCCTTTAAAAAATTTACATTTTCTTTCAACAACTTGTTTAGTCCTTCTAAGAATCAAATGTGCTTAATGAATCCCAGGTCCCATCAGAAACCATAATTGAAGAGCAGAAACATACCCAGGTGGTGAAAGGAGCAACAAGAAAGCTTTTTCAGTTCGTTGGTACAGATTTCTGCCATTAAAACTCTCATCTTCTTGTTCAGAACCCATGTTTTGAAGTTGGGTTTAGGCCCTTTAAGGTTAATTATATCATAAAATTGCAGATTGTGGAGGGTTGTGCAAGGCGAGGTGCAGTCTACACTCGAGGCAAAACGTGTGCAAAAGAGCATGCGGAACCTGCTGCTCCAGGTGCAAATGCGTTCCGCCGGGCACCTCAGGCAACCGAGAAAGGTGCGGGAGCTGCTATACCGACATGAGAACCCATGGAAACAAGTTCAAGTGCCCTTGATTTGCCAACTCCCATCTGCTAAACTAAACCACCTCTGTGGTAGTAGTCAAATGCTGTGTGTGATTTCATGTTTTAATCTGGTAGTTGATGTTTGTACCTTTAAAGTTGCATGTTGTTGTAGTTATAATCTGTACTTCTGTGCTAATTCAGACCTGTCTCTCTCTTCAATTACCGAGGTGCATGCCAGATATACCACTAGTAATTAAGCAGGGTGGTTGAAATATCTTTAATTCTAATATCATATGCATACACAACTTCGCTCATTAGGTGATTTTCTCGAATATAAATCATCTTTTCCCGGTGTCCAATTTTACATGTACACACTAAAATAACAGTAATATTGGGCTCGACTCAAGCTCGAGGCTCGACGAGTTCGAAATTTTAGGCTCGAGCTCGGCTCTTTCTCGAAGCTCATTGCGCTTTAAATAGAAAATTTTACTATAGTTTTTTTTAATAAAATATGGGGCATCGCTAAAAGCTCATTTCATAACCAACACTGAAACAAAATTCAATGTCGGAAAAGGGTAAAGAGTGCCCAAAAATTAGATTAATTCATGTAACACCCGGGTTTAGGGGTCCGGTGAAAATAATATTTTAATATTATTTGGGCTCGGGTTTATAATTAAAATGATCCTTTAAAATTTCGGGTTTCAAAATGAATATTTGAAATGAGACCAAATTGATTTAATTACAAGTTGAAGAGCTTTTTAAAGAACAAGGGGATAGCCATTCATTAATGGCCTTTTGGTAATTTACCCATTTTTCAATTTAAATCCCCCTTTATACAAAATAAACACTATTCACTCTCTTCCTCACCCATTTTCAACGTGAAAAGAGCTCCCCTCTTCAAGTTACTATTCCATCCAAAAAGCTCCTCCATTTCAACTCCTTTTTGAAAGGTAACAACGTTTTTGACTTCCCCTCAACTCCCTCTCTTTGAAAGTACCATTTATTTTCATTTTCATTGAAGTTTTGAAAATGGGATTTTCAAAGGATTTGATTAAAAATGGTGTCTTTGTGTAGCTAAACCTAATATTTTGATTTATTATGGTTAGTTATGGAATGTAGGAGTCAAATGGTGCAACATATGTGAATTTTGAATGATTTTGAGCAATTCCCGAAATTGGGTAAAAATGGGGGTTTTAGAGGGTTTTGGGTGAGTTTTGGGGGTTGTTTTAGGTGGGAATTGATAGCCCAATAGTAGTACTATGGTTAGGGGTTGATTTGGGATCATTTGTGGGTGCAACGGGTGTTGAAAACATGGATTTTGGTGATGGTTTTGGGGCTGCCCGAGTTTGCTAAAAATGGGATTTGTTCATAGCTTGCAACGTTGTAAATTGTGATTGAATTGTGTTTCGGGTTGGTCTTTTGATGTTGGGCTGATTTGGAATTGTTTGAAATGTGTTTGAGGTTGTTTAGAAGCGGAAATTGGTGTTGGAGAAGCTTCGGGTAGAAATCCAGAAATTTGAGGGAGGTTGCTTGCTTGGCTTGGAGCTTGGAAGCTTAGGTGAGTGGTTAAATACTTTTAAATGGTTTTTAAGTGTTGGTTCAAGCATGTGAACTAGGTTGGGATTGGTAGACCCACCTAGAGTTGGGATTAGGGTGGTGGCCTAATCCCAAACTTTAGTTAGAGACCTTGGTTGATCTTTAAAGTGTTGAATTATGCCTCATGTTTAATCATGCTTATGGTGGTTATGCTTATGTTGTTATACGTGTATGTGGAGGCATGGCTTAATGCATTGTTACATGCATGTTGGTGATAAATGTGATAGAGATATACATATGTATGAAATATGATGTGATATTTGTATTATTGAGATGCATGTAGTGTTGACATGTGTAATGATGTTATGAAATGATTGTATGATCCGAGGATCATGGTAGGTACATGCTAGGCATGGAAATGTGGCTTGTTCATGACGGTGAGTCATGGTGAGTACGTGCTAAGCACGGAAGTTATTATGAAATGGTATTGTGAAAGAGTAATGAAATGTGTAGTATTGGCACTAGTATGCTTGGGTACAAATGATCGATCATTAGGATGTTTAGTGTGCACACGTGAGTCAAAATGCGCGCGTGGTCTTGATGATGGTAGTCATCAAGATGGAGTACGGGTTCGCCCGGAAATCTTCTTTTATATATATTAGTCGGTGATGAGTGGAATCCCATCGACGGGCGTGAGGATGAGTGGAATCCCCTCCGCGTGAAATGGGCGTGAGGATGAGTGGAATCCCCTCCGCGTGAACGGTGATGAGTGTAATCCCACCGTCAGGTAATGGTTGTGTTGTTGGATGTGAGTTCTAACGATTATCCGCGTATTCGAGTCATAGCTAGGTGCCGATACGGATTGTAGTTTATGTTGCCAATACGTGGTTAATTGTGAGCCAATGTGATTTGAGATGTGTTGCTAACATGGTTTAATATATGTGATTTCATATGTTGTGGATTTAAACATGTTGAGCGTGACATGATATTGAATATATGTTCATGCATCATCTATATTTATGGCTCGTATGGATCGGAGGTAAGATCATGCATTTTATCTTGGTTGTAGCTCGTGCTTGGACCCTGCATTGTCGAAGGTTTGTTTTATGAGCTTACCCTCACTAAGCTTTTATGCTCACGCTCTCTTTTATTCGACAATGCAGATCAATGGCTTATGGGTGGCAAGGGCAAGGAAAGGCCTCCAAGTGTTGCTTACGGTTAGCTCAAGTATGATAGTTAAATTTAAAGATTGTAATAGTAAAGCAATGGGATAGGTGTCGTGTTATGATGCTTTTGGAATGTTGTTGTTGTTGTTGTTTAGGAGCATGTTAGACTCCTCATATGTGTTTGTTAATTTGGCTTTTGGGATGTATGCCTTGCTTGAAATCATGTTAGTATTTTGCTATCTAGAATTGCCTAAGTGTTGGATATGTTAAAGCTTAATATCTATAATGACATGTATGGTTGTGTGGCAATGTGATGTTGTGCCTTGGTGTTTAGTCTTGTTATGATGATGCTCAAGCATGCTTGTATGTTGGTTGCCCTTAAAATTGTTGTTAGTGTGTTGTTAGAGGTTTTGGTGGGGTTTAGGGGCACCCTTGTGCCTTAAACCAGCAAAAACCAGTCTGCAGACAGGGGGCGTTTCGGAACGGGCCACCCTGTTTCGGAACGGTTCCTTTGCATTTGGCCTGCCGTTTCGAAACGGACGGGGGTCGTTTCGGAACATTTTTGCTACTGGAATTTTGAGAAATTGACGAGATAAAGGCGTTCCGAAACGGGCCTTTGATGTTTCGAAACGGTCAAATATCGTTGACCACGAGAAGTTGATCGTTAGGGTCGTTTCGATACGGGTCACCCCCGTTTCGAAACGGTCACCCTATGGTTGACCCTGACCTGTTGACTAAGTCAAGGCGTTTCAGAACACCCTAAGGGAGTTTCGAAACGGCCTGATGTAAAGGACTAAAATGAGCTCTTTAATGTTTTGGTTGGTCGGAGTATGTTACATTGTTTGTATTTTCCGCTGCTGTGCTTCACATAGGTTTAATTATGCCTATAGACAAGATAAAATAAAAAGGAAATTTTTAGGGTTGTTAACCGAGGGGAAACTGTTGGGTTTTTCGGGGCTCGATTCGATCAACCGATTATGCTCGCCAAGTGGTGGAGAGGTGGATTTTTGGGTGGAAGGGTTTAGGAAGCTGAAAGAATAAATACACGATGATTTATAGTGGTTCAACCTTCTAACCAAGGTCTACATCCACTACCTTAGCTTCCTACTAAGGATTTCGCAATCAATCCACTAATTGATTCGTCCCCTTTTCTAGGATTAGGAGGAAACCCTTTACAACCCTCGAAGCTTTCTACCCAAAGCTTGAAGGAAAACCCTCTTTACAAAGAGAAACAAATAAGCAAACTTGAACCCTCTAATAGGTGTTTTGTTTGCACAATGAAGCACTCACCCAAAACCTAAACATTTGAGCAAATTTAACAATGTAAGCTCACTAGTGTTGTCTAAGCAATTAAATGAACGATTTAAGCTCTAGACAAGTTTTTCACTCATAATGTTGTAACAATTGAAGCTCTTGTCAATCTTGATGCTTGGAGGCCTTATTTATACTCCAAATTGAGTTCCTAGCCGTTTATGGCCGTTGGGGATGTTTCATAGCCGTTGGGGATACAAAATAGCCGTTTATTTCCCACAAATTGCATTTCTTCAGCCTAGTGTATCGATACACTATACCCTGTATCGATACGGTCTTGAAAGTCTGATATAGCCGTTGAGCTTTCTGCTGATGCGTATCGATACGCATGCCTGGCGTATCGGTACGGTCCTGCAAATTCAAAAGACCGTTGGGAATTGACCGTTGGCGTATCGGTACGCGATACCATCGTATCGGTACGCGACTAGCCGTTGGGCTATTTGAAAACATACCGTATCGATACGTGTAAGCGTATCGGTACGGGTTTAGACACCGTATCGATACGCATAGACGTATCGATACGGGTTTTAGCTACTGGAATCCAAAACCCTAATGTGTATCGATACACTATCCACTGTATCGATACTGTCACTTAAAATGCTCGGTTTTGACTACTTTAAATGTACTTTAAGTCCATTCCAGAGCTTTAAAAACCCTTAAACATATTTTCAAGTTGTTTTTGACTAAAAACATATTTTAAATTCTTTTCAATTTAGTCCAAAACATTTTTCAAATATTATATCAAAACCTTAGTTCTACAATCTCCCCCTTTTTGATATAATAAAACCAACTTGAAAAATTGTTTGGGATTCTCCCCCTTTAATTTTAAAATTGTGAATAAGAGATTTAAGAGATTTAAGATATAAAATCAAAATAAAGCTCCCCCTTATTCATTTGAAAAATAAATTTTTCAAAAACCATTTCTCCCCCTTTTTGTTATATCAAAAAGAATTTAAAATGACATTTAAGTTCAAGATAACATAGGAGGCAAAAATTTTGACACTTAAAATTTTGGTTTAAAATTGGCTCCCCCTTACTCATAGCATCATCAGAATGTTAGTCCAACATTTATGAATATCTAGTTGAAAAAAAAATAAATCAAATAAAATCAAAAACAACTAGAAATTTTTACCAACACTTGAATCCAAGGGAGGATGTGAAGCCTTCCTCTTCAAGTGTTCTTCCTTGTGTGCATGGAGCTCCCCCTTAATGTTTGACTCGTTGAACACTCTCCATCACACCTAGCAAAAGACAATCAAGTGATTTTTGGTATCCAAATTGCTTTGGATCCATAAACGTTAGTAGCACAAAATTTAGTCCCCTTAGGAATCCATTTTTCAATTTCATCCCTTTTAGTTGAAGTGGTTAGTCCTTTTGGGACCCAAACACTTCTAAAACATTTTCCATTAAAAAATCTAGGGGCACTAGATTGTCTTACATAAAAATTTGATTTTCCAAAATTGTTTTTCTTTTCAAGTTCTTTGGAAATCAAATCTTTTTCCTTTTTGAGATCATCGACTTCTTTTTGATGATCTCTTTCCATCGTTTGAAGCAAGTTTTGTAAATCTAAAACTTTAAGTTCAAAATCTTTGATTTTTGCTTCAAACTCTAAATTGGTTTTAGAAAGCAAATCATTTTCGGTTTTCAACTTTGAAATCAATTTTTTATTTTTCGAAAATGAAGCCTTGAATTCAAAAACCAATTCATCATAGGCTTCTTGTAACTCATCAAATGTATAAGAATTTGAAATAGATGAGTTAGAAGTTACCTCCCCCTCATTGAGGGCCATCATGCATAGGTGGGCTACTTCATTATCGGTGGAGTCTTCATCACTCCAAGCGGCCACATATGCTTGTTTTGAAGATGATCCCTTCTTTTTGAATTTGTGGGAATCCTTCATCTTCTTCATCGATTCATGCTTGGATTTTTCCATTTTGCTCTTCATGAATCGTGCGAGCTTGTTGAAGAGATAGTTCATCTCTTCATCTTCACTATCCTCCTCACTTGAATCTACGTGATGATTTGTGGAGGATTTGAGAGCCATGGCATTGAAGCCAAGCCTCTTGATTTTCTTCTCTCCCATAGCTCTAATTTCTTCCCTCCTTTTCTCATCTTCTTTGTTCTTCTTCATGATTTGATGAGTAAGAAGTGACCCCATGAGTTCATCAAGCTTCAAATTTTTTAAATTTTTGGCTTCGATGATGGCGGTCCTCTTTGAGTCCCAAGACTCGGGAAGTGAGTAGATGAGCTTTCGGACAAGTTTTTCTTCCGGGAGGGCTTCTCCATAACCTTTAAGACCATTGGTGATGGTGGAGAATCTATCAAACATCTTTTCGATGTTCTCTTCCGGATCCATCTTGAAGTTTTCATACTCTAAGGTGAGGAGCCCAATCTTGGTCTCCTTGACTTCATTAGTCCCCTCGTATGTGACTTCAAGCTTGTCCCATACCTCCTTGGCACTTTCACAAGAAGACATCTTCTCGTAGATGGTTGGGCCAAATGCACAAAAAAGCATGTGCAAGGCTCTACAATTTAGCTCCATCTTCTTGCGATCGTCGGCACTCCATTCCGCTTTGCTTCCTTGAAGCACGAACGGACCATCTTCAACTATGTCCCATAGCTTGTAATCTCTTGATTTCAAGAAGAATTTCATCTTTGTCTTCCAATGGGCATAGTGATCTCCGTCAAAAAAGGGCGGTATGTTGATGGATTGCGACATTTTGAGCTGGTTGGTGAAATGTTGATCGAGCTTGCCGGATCTTCTCAATAGGATGTGAATCCCCTTCAATTGAGCCAAGCTCTGATACCAATTGTTGGGTTTTTCGGGGCTCGATTCGATCAACCGATTATGCTCGCCAAGTGGTGGAGAGGTGGATTTTTGGGTGGAAGGGTTTAGGAAGCTGAAAGAATAAATACACGATGATTTATAGTGGTTCAACCTTCTAACCAAGGTCTACATCCACTACCTTAGCTTCCTACTAAGGATTTCGCAATCAATCCACTAATTGATTCGTCCCCTTTTCTAGGATTAGGAGGAAACCCTTTACAACCCTCGAAGCTTTCTACCCAAAGCTTGAAGGAAAACCCTCTTTACAAAGAGAAACAAATAAGCAAACTTGAACCCTCTAATAGGTGTTTTGTTTGCACAATGAAGCACTCACCCAAAACCTAAACATTTGAGCAAATTTAACAATGTAAGCTCACTAGTGTTGTCTAAGCAATTAAATGAACGATTTAAGCTCTAGACAAGTTTTTCACTCATAATGTTGTAACAATTGAAGCTCTTGTCAATCTTGATGCTTGGAGGCCTTATTTATACTCCAAATTGAGTTCCTAGCCGTTTATGGCCGTTGGGGATGTTTCATAGCCGTTGGGGATACAAAATAGCCGTTTATTTCCCACAAATTGCATTTCTTCAGCCTAGTGTATCGATACACTATACCCTGTATCGATACGGTCTTGAAAGTCTGATATAGCCGTTGAGCTTTCTGCTGATGCGTATCGATACGCATGCCTGGCGTATCGGTACGGTCCTGCAAATTCAAAAGACCGTTGGGAATTGACCGTTGGCGTATCGGTACGCGATACCATCGTATCGGTACGCGACTAGCCGTTGGGCTATTTGAAAACATACCGTATCGATACGTGTAAGCGTATCGGTACGGGTTTAGACACCGTATCGATACGCATAGACGTATCGATACGGGTTTTAGCTACTGGAATCCAAAACCCTAATGTGTATCGATACACTATCCACTGTATCGATACTGTCACTTAAAATGCTCGGTTTTGACTACTTTAAATGTACTTTAAGTCCATTCCAGAGCTTTAAAAACCCTTAAACATATTTTCAAGTTGTTTTTGACTAAAAACATATTTTAAATTCTTTTCAATTTAGTCCAAAACATTTTTCAAATATTATATCAAAACCTTAGTTCTACAGAAACTTTAACGGGTTTCGCTTCGGTTTTCCCCGTGTGGCCCACTCGGATCGGTCATCCGACCAGACCGGGACGAAGGGGTTACAATTCAAATAACCAAGAAATATTATTACAATACAAACACATAATCAAAAAAAATACAAAATTAAACAGCAACCAACTAAAGAAAATGCCCATTTTATTTTAGTTAATTTGTTTTTAGTGGATTTTCCCTAATTTATTTTATTGCTTTTTTTTTGTAAACAAATTACTTTTAGTGCATATGTATCATATAATATATATATATATATATATAATTATTAAAAGCCTGTTCATGAGCTTTTCGAGCCAAGTTTAGGTTGACTCGACTCGTTAAGGTTTAGAGTCGAGCTCGAACTCGAGCCGAACTTTAACTGAGCCGAACCCGAGTAACTCGCGAGTCGGTCAGTCTCATTATCGCCCCTAATCATGGCTGGAGAGTCACCGGAGAATTATGAGTCAATTAACCTCACAAAAATAGAAAAATACTCTTTATATACAATAATTTATATAGGTACTCAAATTTGATCCTAAAAGAAATTTAGTCAAATTTCTTTATATAAAAAATTAATTTATTTTAAAAAAAATTATCTTTCCCATCCACTAAACATCCCATAAATCCTTTTTTTTATTTTCTTTCAATATAATCACTTTTTTTTTTTTATTTCTCGTATTCTCTTGTACTCCTTTTAGAATTTTTATGTGATCATAAATAATTAATCTTTCAAGACTTTAAAGCGTAATTTCTAACTCGGTAACAATTTTATTTTATTTTTCTTTCGTTCTTTTAAGTTTTATTGTTTAATTCCTGAAAAACTTAGGATTGTGATAAATTAAGATTTTTTTACTTGTAGTTACCATTTTAATTGTTTTAGATTAACCTTTGCATATGATATAATCACATTATAAATTTTCATTGCGGATGTGGTTCTTGATGATTTGAACTTGTCGAACTAGGTTCGCTTTGTTTGTTTTTGTTTCTTGCTAATGCTTTGTACGTAACATCACATGTACTCTTTTCTCCCATTTAGGTTTAGGGGAGTTTTTAACGAGGCATGTGATGTTACCCCTTCTTATTAATCAAAAAAAAAAAACTAACTTCCCCCGTGCTTAAGATAATATTTTTATGTAGATTTATATAGAACTATATTGAATAAAAAACTATTTGTTAGAAACAAAAATGAAGGCTCAGGTTTTCTTGTGATATAACGGACCGAAATGGGAGTATAGCCCAAAACCTATTATCAGACAATTAAGAGGGCTCAGGTCATTGAAATGACGACTTACGTCCATCTATTTCCTATTGATACAACGTAATGCGCGACGTGTAGGGGTAAATGAGTCGAGTCGTCCGAGTAATATTGAGTTAGATTCAGCTCTTTAAAAATTCGAGTTAAGTTCAATAGTGTTGATTTTGACTCCGCTCGTTAAGAACTTAAGCTGAATTCAAGCACGAATCAAATATTGACCGAGTCAGAGTCGAATAGCTCAAGTTCTATCTTGTCTCATTTACATCAATAATAATAACAACAACAACAACAACAACAACAACAACAACAACAACAACAACAACAACAACAATAATAATAATAATAATAATAATAATAATTGACCAACATACATTTTAGTTCACTTTAATTTAAAAAAAATAAAAAGTATGATATATTATATTTTCGAGTAGCTCACAAGCTTTTCGAGTTGAGTATTAAGTAGTTTGGCTCGGCTCGTTAAGAACTCAAACCGAATTCAAGTTTGAGTCGGGTCCAATTGAGTCGACTGTTGACAAAGCTTTGATTGAGTAACAAGGGCAGACGCTCTATTGAGCATGTGGGGGGCTTGCCCTCCCCTTAAAATTTGACATATTAATTTTTAGTCCTTTAAAAATTTAAATTTTTTTAATTTGGTCCTTACAAAAATTTTAAAAATATTATTATATTTTAAAATTTTGAATATTTTTAAAAAATTTAAACTATACATCTAAATTTTTGAAAATTTTAAATATCCCCTCAACCTGGATCCACAAGATCTGCCTTTGCCGAGTCGAACTGAGTAACTCGCAATCTGTCCCACTTACAGCCTTAGGGACATGTGTGAATAAAATTCGATTTGAAGTTGTTGAACTTTTTTTATTCAGTTCGGTGTTAAAAAATTGACTTAATTTAATTTAAATCGTAATTTCATAAATTCGAGTTGGCTTGAATTTTTTTTAAAGAAATGTTTGACTTATAAAATGAACTTGAATAATTAAAATTTTTAGTATTTAATGGATCGATTTTCAAGTTTAAGTCGAGCTCTTCAATTTTGTCTAATATATATATATATATATAACATATGAAAAATATGAAGATATATATATATATATATATATATATATATATGGGATGGGATCTAGTTTTACACTAATCTAGAACCATTGGATAAGGGAAATGGATGGATGAGATTAACAGTAAAAAATGTGAAGATTATCACTTGGGAAAAAAATATAAGGAAATAATATGAGCCATTAATTACCATCATCCAACGGCCCAAAAACTGTGTAAAACTAATTGAGTTTTACACAGTGTAAGTTGATCCTAACCCTATATATATATATATATATATAAAGTTGTTTAAATTTAAATCAATTAGTACCATAGCATTATAAATATTTACAATTAAATTTAAACAAAAACTCAAATAAATAAAATTCATCAAATTTTGATTAACTCAAAATATATTAAAACGACTCAATCAAATAATCATCCCAAGGTAACCCCGAAAAGAACTACAAGAAAAGTTAACTTCGGAATTATAGAATCTATACTGCAGCCTGCAGGTAGAAAATAAATGCTCTTTGCTGAAATCGAATTTGTTCCAGTGCTTTTCCTAACAGAATTGACCTTATATTATATTAAATTAATATTTGATACACCGCCAGTGTAAAAAAAATTACACAAGCATACTTATTTCAAGCTTAAATCTAAAATCTAAAATTTTAACTTTAAAACCCTAAAAATCTAACCACAAACCCTAAACCCTAAAACCTAAATTCTAACCATGAATCCTAAATTCTAAACCCTACAACATAAACCCATAACCTCTAAACCCTAAATTAAAACCCTAAGCCCCTAAATAACCCCGCTTGTGGAAACTTTGTTTTCTACCGTCAGTGTATAGGATATTAATCCATATTATAATTCGAGTTTCGGATTGTTTTCTTCTTCTTATTTTTGAGTAAAAGGGCAATCATTGAACCACTGGGCCAAACAATTTTACTTGATACAATTCAATGAATTTATATATTTAACTTATACAATGTTCCCTCCAAAAATTAAAAAAGCTTCCACAAGAGTTAGAATTTAAGACTTTCTACTAGAATATAACATACCAAACCACTAAGCCAATCAAGAGTGTACTTACATGCCACCAACATTTTATTTATTTCTAAATTAAATATCAAGTTAAATTTATTTCTTCTCTTTATATGAGAATAAAATTAAATATTTAAATAAATATTTATTTTTATAAAATTAATATTAAATTAATAGAAAAAATAAATTTATATAAAAACATTAAAGAAATATAAACTCTTAGTTAGACAAGTGGTTTTTCCAGTTATATTATAATAAAATTAATATTAAACTATTATAAAAATTAAATTTATACTATTTATTCATAATAGAATATAAATTTTAAATTTTATAGATACCAACTTTGTAGAGTATAAAATATTTATTTAATTTATAAAATTTAAAATTTATATTTTTCTATCTTACATACTTTAAAATTTATATAATATCATTATAAATTTAATTTTTATAATAATTTAACATTAATTTTATAAAAATATATAAATATTTAATTTTATTCTCAAATAAAGAGAAGAAATAAATTTAGCTTGATATTTAGTTTAGAAATAAATTTATTTAGTTTATAAAATTTAAAATTTATATTTTTCTATCTTACATACTTTAAAATTTATATACTATCATTATAAATTTAATTTTTATAATAATTTAATATTAATTTTATAAAAATATAAAAATATTTAATTTTATTCTCAAATAAAAAGAAGGAATAAATTTAGCTTGATATTTAGTGGGTTCATTAGTTCACTGTGTTTGTGGGGTTGGTGTAGTTTGGCTGATGAGTTTTTGTGTTTGCGAGTGTTTATCAACAGATTCAACACTGATTCGTTGCACTCTTTTTCCTCCATTTATGTTTATAGAAGTTTTTTAACGAGGTATGAGTCAAGTGTTTTTTCGAATCTGAACAAATCTCAGTCTATTAATTTAAAAAAATTGTACCGAAATCGGGTTCGATTAATCCTTAAAAAATTATTTTAGTTAATTGTTAAATTCAGATTATTCAATTCTCTATCTTATATTGTACCAATTAAATCAAATAATCCTTGATTCTAGTAATAATTTTTTACTTTACTTATTAAAATATCAAATATGGTAAATTTAATAAGCAAAGTAAAAAAAAATTATCACCCGAATTTTTTAAGGATTAATCGAATTTTTTTATTTGTATAACCATGTCATTTGGGAGTGGCCAAAATATGAACAATTTGAAAGTTAAGTTATTAAATTGAAAATTGTTAAACTCTGGTGACCAAAATAGGTGTGAGAAGAAAGTTGAGTGATGATTGGTGTAGTTTACCCTTTTTTATTAAAGAAAAACGAAAACTAACGTTAACTTCTAATGGAAGGTAACAGGAGGGACCATATCAAAATCGAACTAAAAGTTGAGTGACCTTATCGAATATTTTAAAAGTACGGTGACCAAAATTATTTCACCCTAAATGTTCGATGACCATTTATTGTAGTTTACCCTTTATTTATTTATTTATTTATTTATCTACACCATTCAAGTCGACAACTCCTCATATGTCCCATGTTTAAAACGTGGTCACGTTAGCGTCACAATTGCCTCGTGTCGTGACATTGTTTTTTATATATTTTTTTGGTATAATATACGTCCATGTTTAAAATTCGTAATTTTCTCTCAACAATATTTTTTCTAATGTTTGAATGTGATAATATTGGTTTATGATCGAAATTCGTGACTCTCCCTCTCAATAATTATAGAGAATTAATTTAACATATTTGACAAGTAATACTGGTTCATGATCAAATTTTCAAAACCTAACAAGTACATGATTAAAAAAAGCCCAAATTAAAGTATTATACTGAAATCTTCAATTTATATATAATACAAAGGCTAGCCATAAATTTCAACCTATCTTTTCATTTAAATGTTATTAGAAGGGCCACACAATAATAATTGGGACGTTATATAAAAATAACATAGAAAGTTAATTTTTTTTATTGAAATAACATAGAAAGTTAATTAAAACATAATATGAAAAATAACATGATGCTACACAATATCGAGATCTATTGATATGCTTTAGTCTTATATGGCACATTCAGTGAGGATTTGGATATGTTCGAGATGAACGACTATACATGGCCCCTAAAAAAATAAGATCATAAATAAGTTGAATTGAATATTTATAGAGGAAAATAAAATATTTTGGTTTAATAAAATACAAAAAAATAAATAAAAATAACTTTAAAGAGAGCTCATAATATATTTTTTACTAAAATAAAAATATTTAAAAAATTTATATATCTTTAAGATTATAAATTAAATTATCTAATTTCAATCGACTAAATCAACCAGTGGGAGAAGAGGGATGGCCGGAGAGATGAAGGGTCAAAGCAAGAACTGGACTGGAGAGACAAGCGCAAACAAGGACGATTGGATTATTTTTGTGGATAATCTTAGCAGGAGGGTAACTAGAGGTGCATTGCGGGAGCTTTTTGGTTTTCATGGTGAGGTGGTGAGAGTGTTTATTCCATTTGTGAACAGAAAACCGAAATACAGGGACTGCACTTTTGCTTTCATCCATTTTGCTGATGAAAGGGGGATGAAGAAGGCGATTGAGCGGGCAAATAACTCAATCATAGATGGTAGGAAGGTTTTAGTGACTATTTCGAGATTCAAGAAAGTGCAGAAAGGGGTGAAGAAGTCTAGAGAATGGAAGGCGCGTGTACCAAGCACCGAGATGCCAAAAAAAGGAACTTTAAATGGGTCCCTAGTTATAAGGATGGCAGAACTTTCAAAGATGTGCTGCTTGCAGGGATTCCAACGGATGATGCAAATCCTTCTGGACAGAGAGCAAATATACAGGATGTGGGCGCCGAGGAGGGTGTTGACAGAGAAGAAATGCCTCAAATTCCGAAAGTGAATCTGAATTGGATAAGGAACTCGGTGATGGGAATTCTAAAACCTGGTTTTGATATAGATATCGTCCAAAAGGCTCAAGCTAGTGATGGCATGGAGGTTAAAATTGCGAAATGGAGCTGTTTTCAGGAAGCATGTTTGGTCACTTTTTTTTTCAGTTTTTCGGAAGCTTGTGGCCCAGGTCCACCAGTGTTAGCAGAGCTGATGGCAATTAGAAGAGGACTGTCAATTTTTCTTGAAAATCACAAGTGCAGGGTGGGGCGTCCGATCATTGAGAGTGACAGTTCTGTTGCGCTAGCATGGATAAATAACCCTAGTTCATGTCCGGCTATGTTTAGGGTCGTGACTCAGGAGATTATCGATCTTGGGAAACAAAGGGAGTGCTTATTCCGGTTCATTCACAGGGCAGGGAACGTCAAAGCTGATCGACTGGCGAAGGAAGGCATAGGTTAAGTTATAGTTTGTATTACAGGTTATTTGAATCAATAGTAATTCTGAGGCAGTATTAATATGGCGATCTGCTTTAGGTTCTTAAGATGTATTAAGACTATTCGTTTATTAAATAAATCGGCACTCTTTTCCCCCTTCCGCTGTCAAACGATCGAACTTTCGATTGGATGTTATGAGGGGGGTTTTTAACGAGGCCTCCTCTTTATAAAAAAAATTATCTAATTTTGATAAACTGCACATGATATCGTAAACTTTTAAACCGCCCCGGGTACACCATATATTAGATTTTTAATTTGTTCATGGGTCGAGTAGCAAGAAAAATGACCAGATATTGGTAAGAAATTTTAGCTTGTAGTTTGGTTCGAATTTACCTATATAAAATTTAAATAATTAACATATATTTTTTTATTAAAAAGACCAAATTATATTTTTATTATTTTATCAATTTTTGAATAAGAAAATAACGAATTAACCCAGCCCGGGCCTAGAAATTTATTAAATTCAGACCTGGGTATATTATTAGTTAATTTTATATTATTCCATTCACTTCAGCCAGTCCTATGAAAAATACTCAATATACCTAATCCTCTGTATAATTACATTATGGAGGAGGAAGGTTTTGATGAAATGTTAGAAAGTAATATTAAGAACTTCCAAAGATGCAATGAAACAATGGGAGTTTGTAGTCTACTGAAACGGATTAAAAGGGTCAGTCAAGAAGTGGTCATCCAATGCAAAAAGAGGTTTGGCTCAAAATGCTGGGGAGCTGGAAAAACAGATTGTTTCCATTGAGTCCAAACTTCAATCGGGAGCTGCTACGGATTCAGACAAATCAGAGCTGGTGATCTTAAAGGACAAACTCTGGAAACACCTTCGAATGGAGGAGAGTATATGGCTACAACATTTAAGAGTAAGATGGATTCAAGAGGGCGACCGAAACACAAGGTATTTCCATTCTATTGCTTCTATGCGGCAAAAAGCTAATACTATTTTCATGCTTAAAAACAATGGGGAGATGATTTCTGACATTTCAGAGGTAAAAAACTTCATTCATAAACATTATGTTGATATTTTTAATTCAAGTAATGCTTTGGAGGTGGTGGATTGGGATGTTCGGTTTCAGAAGCTTAATCCGGAGCAGGCTGCTGTTCTTGAAGATGTGTTTACTGAGGGGGAAGTTTGGAGTGCTATATCTTCCTTCGACAGCTCTCGTGCCCCGGGTCCGGATGGACTCAATATGGGGTTTTTTAAGAAATATTGGTATTTATTGAAAATGGATATTCTACAATTCTTCCATGATTTTTATGAAGGGAATTCATGGGAAAATGAGGTTAACTATTCGTACATAGCTCTTATTCCTAAGAAAAGCAATCCGAAATCTGTCGAAGACTACCGCCCAATCAGTTTAGTTGGGGGTCTCTACAAAATTTTATCAAAGGTTCTTTTTATCAGACTAAAAGGTGTAATGGATGTCGTTATTAGCAAGTCGCAGTTTGCCTTTATTCTAGAGCGGTATATTACAGACTGCTCTTTCATTGCTAATAAAGGAATTGAGTATATGAGGAAAATGGGTCTAAAGGGTGCGATGTTTAAAATCGATTTCTAGAGAGCATATGACTTCGTCGATTGGCTGTTTTTAATGAAAATTTTGAGTTATATGGGTTTCGGCGATAGGTGGTGTAAATGGATTTGTAGGTGCATCTCCACTGCTTCTATTTCGGTATTGATAAATAGGGTTCCTAGTCCTAAATTTTCGGTGATAAAAGGGATGAGGCATGGCTGTTCCTTATCGCCTCTGCTATTTAACATCGTAGGAGAAGCTTTCCATCTTATGATTGAGAATGGCGAAACAATGGGTCTTTTCTCTGGTTGGCAAATTGGTAGAGGTGATAATGTGTTTAATTTAAGTCATCTGCAATTTGCAGATGACTTAACTATTTTCTGTGGTCCTTCTTTGAGAGAAGTGGAGAATGTGAGAAGAATCTTACGAGTTTTTGAGCTCGCTTCTGGTCTTAAGCTGAATCTGACGAATAGTAGCTTGTTTGGTGTCCATATTGAAGATCGGATTTTGGCGAGTTGGGCAGATAAGATAAATTGTGTAGTGGGATGCTTTTCAACTGTTTACCTTGGCTTGCCGTTGGGTCCTAAATGCAACTCAGCTACTTTATAGGATCCTATCATTGATAAATTTTATGGCCATCTATCGAATTGGAAACCAAAACAATTATCAATCAGTGGCCGTTTGATTCTCATAAGGTCAATACTCTCATCGCTGCCTTTGTATTACATGTCTCTTTTTCGAATTCCATCTAAAGTTATAAATAAGATCAACAACATTATGGCGGGGTTTTTGTGGGGAGATGTGGATGACCAAAAGAAGACGCATTGGAATAATTGGAAAGCAATTTGTCAACCGATAGATTCAGGGGGCCTTAATGTGAAGGACATAACAGTGCAAAACAGGGCCTTACTGGGCAAATGGTTTTGGAAGTTTGCCACTGATCATACTAGCCCCTGGAAAGAGGTAATATGTTGCAAATATAACCTAAAACCCTCATCTCTCTTCTTAGATGACAAGCCACATAGACTTGCTTTCTGATAATGGAAAGGTGTTGTTAATTCGGTATGTGCTAAGGATGTCGTTGGTGAAGTTATACGGAACAACATGCTGTTGTAAGTGGGTAATGGATCATCAATTCTTTTTTGGTCCGACAGATGGATAGGGGATGCTCCTTTGCAAGCTTCATTTCCGCGCATTCATGCCTTAGCAATAAACAGAACGGGGAATGTTTCGGATTCTAGCAGGAAAAAAAACTCAGTCTGGATGTGGAATGTCCCTCTTCGCAGAGCTCTTTTTGTTTGGGAGGTATCTCAATGGGAGGATTTTTCAGCTTGCCTCAGAAATTTTCGATCCGACGGCTTTTCACGTGATTGCCTCACTTGGAGAGGCTCGGGTGATGGCATTTATTCTATTAGTTCGTGCTACAAGTTGTGTTCTAACCGCACCCTTGCAAACAATTTCTGGAAGAAGTGCATTTGGAATGGATTGGCACCTCTTAGGGTGGAATTTTTCATGTGACAGGTGGTGTTGAACAAGATCGTTGTGAAAAGTGAATTGATCAGACGAAGGGCTGGGGTTTTATTGGATGATCTTTGTCCTCTATGTTCTTCTTATCCTGAGTCAGTGGTGCATTTATTTTTATCATGCATCGTGGCTGCAAATATTTGGAGGAAAGATGCGTTGTGGTGGGTGGGAGGTGGAATTTACCCCGCCAATGGATATTAAGGAGGTGTTAAGATCATGGTCTTTTAATCCGCCTTTCAAAAATGGTAAGTCGATTTGGTTTTTAATTCCCGTTGCGGTTATGTGGACTATATGGCTCACTCGTAATGAGGTGGTATTCCGAGGTCGTAAGATTGATGTATCTCAAATTATTTTCCTCATAAAGTCTCGCCTGGTAAGTTGGTTCACGGCTAAACATGCTGATCTTCTAGTTTCAAAAGTCAACCTATTCAACAACCTTCAGATTGCGGATGGATTAGTGGCAAGAAAATCAAAGAGAAACTCAGGTGGTGTTTGGTGCCCTCCTCACAATGGTTATATCCAAATAAACGTAGATGGTGCAATGTTGTTGGATAGAAGTAAGGGTGGAGTGGGTGGTTTGGCTCGGGATTCTAATGGAGACATTGTTTTCAGTTTTTCGGAAGCTTGTGGCCCAGGTCCACCGGTGTTAGCAGAGCTGATGGCAATTAGAAGAGGACTGTCAATTTTTCTTGAAAATCACAAGTGCAGGGTAGGGCGTCCGATCATTGAGAGTGACAGTTCTGTTGCGCTAGCATGGATAAATAACCCTAGTTCATGTCCGGCTATGTTTAGGGTCGTGACTCAGGAGATTATCGATCTTGGGAAACAAAGGGAGTGCTTATTCCGGTTCATTCACAGGGCAGGGAACGTCAAAGCTGATCGACTGGCGAAGGAAGGCATAGGTTAAGTTATAGTTTGTATTACAGGTTATTTGAATCATTAGTAATTCTGAGGCAGTATTAATATGGCGATCTACTTTAGGTTCTTAAGATGTATTAAGACTATTCGTTTATTAAATAAATCGGCACTCTTTTTCCCCTTCTGCTGTCAAACGATCGAACTTTCGATCGAATGTTATGAGGGGGGGGTTTAACGAGGCATCCTCTTTATCAAAAAAGAATTATCTAATTTTGATGAATTGCACATGATATCGTAAACTTTTAAACCGCCCCGGGTACACCATATATTAGATTATTAATTTGTTCATGGGTCGAGTAGCAAGTAAAATGACCAAATATTGGTAAGGAATTTTAGCTTGTAGTTTGGTTCGAATTTACCTATATAAAATTTAAATAATTAACATATATTTTTTTATTAAAAAGACCAAATTATATTTTTATTATTTTATCAATTTTTGAATAAGAAAATAACAAATTAACCCAGCCCGGGCCTAGAAATTTTTTAAATTCAGACCTGGGTATATTATTAGTTAATTTTATATTATTCCATTCACTTCAGCCAGTCCTATGAAAAATACTCAATATACCTAATCCTCTGTATAATTACATTATGGAGGAGGAAGGTTTTGATGAAATGTTAGAAAGTAATATTAAGAACTTCCAAAGATGCAATGAAACAATGAGAGTTTGTAGTCTACTGAAACGGATTAAAGGGTCAGTTAAGAAGTGGTCATCCAATGCGAAAAGGGGTTTGGCTCAAAATGCTGGGGAGCTGGAAAAAAAGATTTTTTCCATTGAGTCCAAACTTCAATCGGGAGCTGCTACGGATTCAGACAAATCAGAGCTGGTGATCTTAAAGGACAAACTCTGGAAACACCTTCGAAGGGAGGAGAGTTTATGGCTACAACATTCAAGAGTAAGATGGTTTCAAGAGGGCGACCGAAACACGAGGTATTTCCATTCTATTGCTTCTATGCGGCAAAAAGCTAATACTATTTTCATGCTTAAAAACAATGGGGAGATGATTTCTGACATTTCAGAGGTAAAAAACTTCATTCATAAACATTATGTTGATATTTTTAATTCAAGTAATACTTTGGAGGTGGTGGATTGGGATGTTCGGTTTCAGAAGCTTAATCCGGAGCAGGCTGCTGTTCTTGAAGATGTGTTTACTGAGAGGGAAGTTTGGAGTGCTATATCTTCCTTCGACAGCTCTCGTGCCCCGAGTCTGGATGGACTCAATATGGGGTTTTTAAGAAATATTGGTATTTATTGAAAATGGATATTCTACAATTCTTCCATGATTTTTATGAAGGGAAGTCATGGGAAAATAAGGTTAAATATTCGTACATAGCTTTTATTCCTAAGAAAAGCAATCCGGAATCTGTCGAAGACTACCACCCAATCAGTTTAGTTGGGGGTCTCTACAAAATTTTATCAAAGGTTCTTTCTATCAGACTAAGAGGTGTAATGGATGTCGTTATTAGCAAGTCGCATTTTGCCTTTATTCCAGAGCGGCATATTACAGACTGCTCTTTCATTGCTAATGAAGGGATTGAGTATATGAGGAAAATGGGTCTGAAGGGTGCGATGTTTAAAATCGATTTCCAGATAGCATATGTCTCCGTCGATTGGCTGTTTTTAATGAAAAATTTGAGTTATATGGGTTTCGGCGATAGGTGGTGTAAATGGATTTATAGGTGCATCTCCACTGCTTCTATTTTGGTATTGATAAAAGGGGTTCCTAGTCCTAAATTTTCGGTGATAAAAGGGTTGAGGCAGGGCTTTTCCTTATCGCCTCTGCTTTTTAACATCGTAGGAGAAGCTCTCCATCTTATGATTGAGAAGGGCGAAACAAGGGGTCTTTTCTCTGGTTGGCAAATTGGTAGAGGTGATAATGAGTTTAATTTAAGTCATATGCAATTTGCAGATGACTTAACTATTTTCTGTGGTCCTTCTTTGAGAGAAGTGGAGAATGTGAGAAGAATCTTACGAGTTTTTAAGCGCGCTTCTGGTCTTAAGTTGAATCTGACGAATAGTAGCTTGTTTGGTGTCCATATTGAGGATCAAATTTTGGCGAGTTGGGCAGATAAGATAAATTGTGTAGTGGGATGCTTTTCAACTGTTTACCTTGGCTTGCCGTTGGGTCCTAAATGCAACTCTGCTACTTTATGGTATCTTATCATTGATAAATTTTATGGCCATCTATCGAATTGGAAATCAAAACAATTATCAATCAGTGGCCGTTTGATTCTCATAAGGTCAATACTATCCTCGCTGCCTTTGTATTACATGTCTCTTTTTCAAATGCCATCTAAAGTTATAAATAAGATCAGCAGCATTATGACGGGGTTTTTGTGGGGAGATGTGGATGACCAAAAGAAGACACATTGGAAAGCAATTTGTCAACCGATAGATTCAGGGGGCCTTAATGTGAAGGATATAGCAGTGCAAAACAGGGCCTTACTGGGAAAATGGTTTTGGAAGTTTGCCACTGATCATACTAGCCCCTGGAAAGAGGTAATATGTTGCAAATATAACCTAAAACCCTCATCTCTCTTCTTAGATGACAAGCCACATAGACTTGCTTCCTGGCAATGGAAAGGTGTTGTTAATTCGGTATGTGCTAAGGATGCCGTTGGTGAAGTTATACGGAACAACATGCTGTTGCAAGTGGATGATGGATCATCAATTCGTTTTTGGCCCGACAGATGGATAGGGGATGCTCCTTTGCAAGCTTCATTTCCGCGCATTCATGCCTTAGCAATAAACAGAACGGGGAATGTTTCGGATTCTGGCAGGAAAGAAAACTCAGTCTGGATGTGAAATGTCCCTCTTCGCAGAGCTCTTTTTGATTGAGAGATATCCCAATGGGAGGATTTTTCAGCTCGCTTCAGAAATTTTCGATCCGACGGCTTTTCGTGTGACTGCCTTACTTAGAGAGGCTAAGATGATGGCATTTATTCTGTTAGTTCGTGCTACAAGTTTTGTTCTAACCGCACCCTTGCAAACAATTTCTGGAAGAAGTGCATTTGGAATGGATTGGCACCTCCTATGGTGGAATTTTTCATGTGGCAGGTGGTGTTGAACAAGATCGTTGTGAAAAGTGAATTGATCAGACGAAGGGCTGGGGTTTTATCGGATGATCTTTGTCCCCTATGTTCTTCTTATCCTGAGTCAGTGGTGCATTTATTTTTATCATGCACCGTGGCTGCAAATATTTGGAGGAAAGCTGCGTTATGGTGGGAGGTGGAATTTACGCAGCCAATGGATATTATGGAGGTGTTAAGATCATGGTTTTTTAATCCGCCTTTCAAACATGGTAAGTCGATTAGTTTTTAATTCCCGCTGCGGTTGTGTGGACTATATGGCTCACTCGTAATGAGGTGGTATTCCGAGGTCGTAAGATTGATGAATCTCAAATTATTTTCCTCATAAAGTCTCGCCTGGTAAGTCGGTTCACGGCTAAACATGCTGATCTTCTAGTTTCAAAAGTCGACCTATTCAACAACCTTCAGATTGCGGATGGATTAATGGTTAGAAAATCAAAGAGAAACTCAAGTGGTGTTTGGTGCCCTCCTCACAATGGTTATATCAAAATAAACGTAGATGGTGCAATGTTTTTGGATAGAAGTAAGGGTGGAGTGGGTGGTTTGGCTCGGGATTCTAATGGAGACACTGTTTTCAAATTTTCGGAAGCTTGTGGCCCAGGTCCACCGGTGTTAGCAGAGTTGATGGCCATTAGAAGAGGACTGTCAATTTTTCTTGAAAATCACAAGTGCAGGGTGGGGCGTCCGATCATTGAGAGTGACAGTTCTGTTGCGCTAGCATGGATAAATAACCCTAGTTCATGTCCGGCTATGTTTAGGGTCGTGACTCAGGAGATTATCGATCTTGGGAAACAAAGGGAGTGCTTATTCCGGTTCATTCACAGGGCAGGGAACGTCAAAGCTGATCGACTGGCGAAGGAAGGCATAGGTTAAGTTATAGTTTGTATTACAGGTTATTTGAATCATTAGTAATTCTGAGGCAGTATTAATATGGCGATCTACTTTAGGTTCTTAAGATGTATTAAGACTATTCGTTTATTAAATAAATCGGCACTCTTTTCCCCCTTCCGCTGTCAAACGATCGAACTTTCGATCGAATGTTATGAGGGGGGGGGGGTTTAACGAGGCATCCTCTTTATCAAAAAAGAATTATCTAATTTTGATGAATTGCACATGATATCGTAAACTTTTAAACCGCCCCGGGTACACCATATATTAGATTATTAATTTGTTCATGGGTCGAGTAGCAAGTAAAATGACCAAATATTGGTAAGGAATTTTAGCTTGTAGTTTGGTTCGAATTTACCTATATAAAATTTAAATAATTAACATATATTTTTTTATTAAAAAGACCAAATTATATTTTTATTATTTTATCAATTTTTGAATAAGAAAATAACAAATTAACCCAGCCCGGGCCTAGAAATTTTTTAAATTCAGACCTGGGTATATTATTAGTTAATTTTATATTATTCCATTCACTTCAGCAGTTCTATGAAAAACACCCAATATACCTAATCCTCTGTCCAAAATATCCAATATCCATATAAAACCCAACTCATGTTGTCCAACTATACTCAAAAAATAAACTCAACCCAAAAATTAAAATTAAATAACCTGGATGGATAGATAAAGTTCTACTTATAAAAAAAAGCTAAATAACCCAACCCTGTTAAATATTTTGACAAAAAATATTTACGTAAAAATAAAAGCATAATGATAAGTTTAATGTTCAACATTTATTTTTTTATCATTTTTTATTAAGTTTAACTTTCAATTTTTTTTTTTGTTGAACAATTTCTACCTAAGGGGAAGGAGAAATTTTACTCCTAATGGGTCCACAATTTAGGGGAGGGAAATGTGTCAATTAAGAGCCTTTTTTATGTAAAAAAGAGAAATGTAACTATATGATACTACCAGAACCTCTTTAAAAACCTCTATAAACTTAAATAGAGAAAAAGAGTACTCATAATGATAGATCGCCAACAATAACATATAATAATGCAAATAAAATGCTAAACTTAAAACTAATTCCTTAAGCCAGTAATGGCAGCCATCACCATTTCACAGGTTCATAACATACCCATCTTGAGCTAATAGGTGCATGATCGATTTTGGAAGAGTAGTGAAACGAATTACTTCAATCAATTAAAAGCTTTTAATCACTTATTCTAAAGATTATTGACAGAAATAATAATAAAATTATTATTTTTTACTGATATGATTTTACTAGAAATAATGATTAAGTTATTAATTTTTTTACAATTAATATGACAATTCACACGACAGACACATATATTTCATAAATGATATTGTATAATAACACAACATCAACTAATTATAAAATTACAGAAAATATATTTTAGAATTAATTTATTATAAAATAACATAAGATGACACATACTATCGTATTAATAAAATAATATCTTATTAGCAATAAAATCCACATTGAATTATTTAGAATTTTCACCATTTGATTAACAAATTTTTTTATTTTTTTTTATTTTTATCTTTTATACCAAAAAAAAGCTCAAATGTCACGTTAGTTGTTACGGAGTGTCGTAAAAATTTAACCTAATCACTACGTTCATATCACTCCAATTGGACTAGGAAAAAAAGGATAAATGATTTTTTTTTGAATTAAAAGTGAGGCAATGGCTATTACATTATTATCCTCTTAGGCGAGATTAAGGACCAAAGACATTGCGGTGAAGCAACTCCCAGAGGCCTGAGGTGGATTAAATTTAGCCATGAAATCAGCTGTCATATTCGTTTCGCGCCATATCTGAATAAAATTAACTAGCCACGCCTTGTCGAGGAAGGTCGAGATGGACCGCACCAAAGAATGAAAATGAATATTTAAAGCAAAAAAATAATATTATATAAAGATTTGGCCTTAATTTTATTTATACAGTATGGAAGCTTCACTCAGCATTTTAAGTTTCAGCGTCCAACATCGATAAGTATGGTATTTATATGTACCCGTTGAATAACTTTATTACAAAAAGATATCTTATACGATATTATCGGTTGGTATGATTACTATTGCAACATTTATTCTGTTGGTATTATCACAAAATAATTTTATTACAACAGATATTATAAACCTAGACACTTCGGCTTACATACACGATACATGTACATGTATTCGAAACTTAATTATGAAACAAATTAACTAAAGCTATACGTGATGTGAAAATCAGTCCATTAAACCTTGATTCGGTTGGTATGATTGCTATTACAAGATTTAGGAGGATATGAATTCCAACTGATTTAATTGTGTATTATCCTCCAATCTATCGATGAAATAAAATTTGAATAGTTTAGACATTATAAAAAAAAACAATAATAAAACATCTTTTGTAAATAGTTGAAAATAGATTAGTGGAATCAATAATTTAACGTTGTTGTCAAGGATAGGATCTTTTTTCTTTAAAATAAAGGGTAAACTACATAAATGACCACCTTACTATTGTAAAAGTTGTAATCTGACCACATTATTTTTTTCGTCACAATTAAACCACCAAACTATTTAAATGGTATCAATGTGACCACCAGCCGTTAAAGGTTAACGGAAGGGTGACGTGGCAGTTAAAAAAATAAGGGTATAATTACACATTTAGTCCTCGTTACTTATAAACTCTATCAATTTAGTCCTAATTTTAATTTAATAAAATAAATTAATTATTTAATTAGGTGTTGACACGTGTTGACACCTTATTGGAGGAATTTAATTATTTATATTTAATTATTTTCCTCCATCGGACAAATAACTCTTTTCGTTTCATCAGTCTCATTTGAAGAAAAATGAAGAATCTTTTTTTATTACAATATAATTTTATTTTACTGGATCATGGGATTTCTCATGATTTCCTGGACACTGTTGAAAGATTGACAAAAGAGCATTACAAGAAATGCATGGAACAGAGGTTTAAGGAATTGGTTGCAAGCAAGGCCCTTGAAGGTCTCCAGGCCGAGGTTACTGATATGGACTGGGAAAGCACCTTTTTCTTGCGCCATCTCCCTGAATCTAACATGGCTGAAATCCCAGATCTAACCCATGAATACAGGTATGTTATATATACATATATATAATGGAGAATAATGGTGATTGGTTTGGAAAATAATGATGGCATTGAAAAACAATGCAGGAAAGTGATGAAGGAATTTGCACTGAAATTGGAGAAGCTAGCGGAGGAGCTCCTGGATTTGTTGTGTGAGAATTTGGGACTGGAAAAAGGGTATTTAAAAAATGCATTCCACGGGACGAGAGGTCCGACATTCGGAACCAAAGTTAGCAACTACCCGCCATGCCCGACACCGGACAAAATCAAGGGACTCCGAGCGCATACCGATGCCGGCGGCATCATCTTGCTGTTCCAAGACGCCCAGATGAGCGGCCTCCAGCTTCTTAAAGACGGTGAGTGGGTGGATGTCCCCCCTATGCGCCACTCCATCGTCATCAACCTCGGAGACCAGCTTGAGGTGATCACTAATGGCAAATAGAAGAGTGTGGAGCACCGAGTGATTGCCCAAACCAAAGGAGCTCGCATGTCGATTGCTTCGTTTTACAACCCCGGAGGCGACGCCGTTATCCACCCGGCACCGGCCCTGGTGGAGAAGGAAGCTGAGGAGAACAAACAATTGTACCCCAAATTTGTGTTTGAAGACTACATGAAGTTGTATGCAGGGCTGAAATTCCAGGCCAAGGAACCCAGATTTGAAGCCATGAAAGCCAGGGAAACAACTGTTCCCATTGCAACAGCTTAAAGAATCTATCCATGAAATAAAAGAAATGAAATAGCTCTATCTTTTAATTGTGTGTGAAAAAAAATAAAACAAGTCAGAGATTCAGTGGCATTGGTGTGTATTTGATTTTATTTTTCTCCTCGTACATTTTAAGCCGCCCATCATAGCTTCGCGAGTGGGTTTTCATTTCTAGGGTTTTTACTCCGCAGCTCTCCAAAATGGTACACTTTCCTTCACTGATTCTGCTTTGTTTCCCATTATTTCTCAAATTCACTGATTTTCCTTATTCATTCGTATGTTCAACTCGGTAGCTGATGTTAATTCTTCTCCTCTTTGATTTTGTGCAGACGAAGAGAACGAAGAAGGCCGGTATTGTCGGGAAGTACGGTATGTACACCGTTTGTTTCGATTTATAATTCGGTATTGTCCAATGGAGGAGAAAAATAAAATAATTAAATTATATATAAATAATTAAATTCCTCCAATAAGGTGTTGACACGTGTCAACACTTAATTAAATAATTAATTTATTTTATTAAATTAAAATTAGGACTAAATTGATAGAGTTTATAAGTAACGAGGACTAAATGTGTAATTATACCCTTATTTTTTTAACTGCCACATCACCCTTCCGTTAACCTTTAACGGCTGGTGGTCACATTGATACCATTTAAATAGTTTAGTGGTTTAATTGTGACGAAAAAAAGTAATGTGGTCAGATCGTAACTTTTACAATAATAAGGTGGTCATTTATGTAGTTTACCCTAAAATAAATTGTCCTCACTTAGTCCACATGATTTTGACTTACAATGTAATTTCTCCCGATATTTCAACACTACTTCAAGGAGTTGCAATGCTCTTAAAGATCTACGAACTTATGGAATTGACACAATTTTCTCTCCACAATAACATATTCTAAAACTCTAAAGTAGTAAATGCAGGTACAGAGTCTGATTTGAAGTTGGAAGGTCTAAAACATAAATGTTTAAAAGTGAGAATAAATTTATAAATAATTTATTTTAAAAAAAAGTTATATTTAAGAACAATGATAAAAGAAATTATCCCTCCCCACCCCTGAGTAGTTCTATCCCTAAGTAAACACAAATAATTTTTTTATTATATCAAATCATGGCATGTAGATTTATTAATAACATTTCCAAAGTATATGGATTAAATTATATCGAATTACAATAGAGGAATTAAATATAAAATTCCAGCACAGTAGAAGGACAATGAAAATAAATTTTTTTGACAAATCTTAATTCTAATCATAATCCTACTCAGATGGGAGAAGGAAGGACTCTAGAGAAAGGAAGGGGGTGCTCATAGTGAGTCTAGAACTCGTGACTTAAGGAAATATGAGGGAACAAAGATGAACAACTTGACCAACCAGCCAAATGTGCTTGCTCGATTGTTGATGAAATAAATTATATTATGAGATGGAATTGGATACTTCTCACTAACTTTTTTCCTCGAAATGAAAGTAGTTCAATAACTTTTCTTTCAGCTTGAGGTGATTTTGGACTTTCTTTAGTATTATTGCTAAAAATTGGTTTTAAACTATTATTCTATCTCACTGTATCCAAAAATTAACGTTTGAAAAAAAATAAAAGTAGTAGTCATAAAAAATGTATCATATAACAAATGGCGTGACATATTTAATTCAAAGATTAAACTATGATAATAATTAAACTTTAAATGCTACATATATTATGTTAACTAAAGAATATACAATGGATCCGACAGGTAACGTGACCTTTGAGTGAAGGCTAAAGTAGGACTAGGAGCCATTGTCTCTAAAATGTGGGGAAAAGGAATTGCAATAGCTCACTATGCTTCCACTATAAAGATGGATGCGAAGGAGTCAACAAATTATGATGTGTATAAATATGGTTTAAAGTAGGTAGGAGGAATTAAAGCAAAGCATCTAGCAACAACATAATTGATGGTTTTTCTTGTCTTTCTAATGGTTACAACCTCTCTTACTTGCTCCATTTCTGTAGAGAAAGTTTAAGGGTGCATTCAGCAATGCTTCTCCAACAGGTGTTGGAGTGCCAAACAGAAAAGCAATGTTAATAGGCATGAAAAGTGCGCTGAATGAGTATTTTTCCGTCTGATTAGCGCTCAAACGAACGTTTCACCACAACTCGAAAATCTAACTTCTTTAAAAATGACCATTAAAGGCCAACGGACGTTGAAAATCCCTACCGGACGGAGCTTAAGTTTGCAACATTATTCATGTATGAAAACTTAATTTTTGACACCATTTAATATCACATGTTACATCTTACAATTCGTTTATTGGAATGTTATGTCATCATAGATATTAGTTTTAAAAACAATATTTCTAAATTGTGATATTAAAGTGATAGTTAAATCAGAAGTAAAAACATTTTTGTGGTCGTATACTGGGATGATTTATTGTTATGGGTGTGCACTCGGTTTAAACGTAAATCACCGATTGTGTTCTTGCTTAAAACTGTCCGGTATACTTATATTTATTGCATTTGGGAAGAACGGAATATGAGACAATTTCGAGATGAAAATAGAAATGTTGAAGCCATATTGCAGAGTGTACAAAAAACAGTACGGATTAGCACACAAAGGAGATGTATAGATAGGGGAGATACTATAAATATGCAACTTTTTAAAAATTAGAGGATCTTAGTTTGATTACCCTTAATTTGTAATGTTTCTTATAACAGTTTAATGTGTGTTTTTTTTTTTGGAAAAATAAAATTACAGTAACATTTTATAATAAAAAAAACATCTAATCAGGGCAATTATTAAAAGATAGTCATGATGTATATGATAATTGTGTGACTACATGGGGTGGAGGGGACATTATTCAATTTGGATTCTGTGACAAGATAACACGACTATCTCTATTTGAATTAATTGGTTAATTTGTGTTGGTTTTGAGGATGCAACAGTGTTGCATTTTTCCATGTTCAAATAATTAATGTAAGCAAAGGGACAAAGCTCTCCCCCAATTATTGTTATTCATTGTTTTGGCCAGTTTTAAAGGTTTTATGGTAACCAAATTAATTGTCCATTTCCAGGAGATTCCTATCCAGCTATTGCTAAAGTACCCAATGAACAACGAAGGATAAAATTATTTTATCAACAATCAGTTGGTTTAGTCAGATGAAACACTAAATTCATTGAACAATGTTAGGAGTTCGAATCTTAACATTGTGAATGTAACAAATTAGGTTGAGAGGATCACTCTCATAATAAATTTCTACCGTACTCAATATTATAAGAGTAAACTACATAAATGACCACCATACTATTAGAAAAGTCGCGATTTGACCATCTTACTTTTTTTCGAAGCAATTAAACCATCAAACTATTTAAATGGTATCAATGTGGCCACCAGCCGTTAAAAATAACAGAAAAGTTGACGGGACTGTTAAATAAAATTGGTATAATTACACATTTGGTCCTTATTATTTACACATTTTTTCAATTTAGTCCTAATTTATATTAATAAAATAAATAAATCATTTAATTAGATAGTGACACGTGTCTAGACCTGGCAAACTTGACCCGAGAACCGAAACCCGAACCGAATTACCCGAACCCAGACCCGAACCAAAACCGAAAATCAACCCGAAATTGACCCGAAATCTGATCCGAAATTTGATCCGAAATCCGAAATAAACCGAACCGAAACTGAACCGAATTTAGTTGAACCGAAAGGACCCGAACCGAATGGACCCGAACCGAATAGACCCGAACCGAATGGACCCGAACCGAATAGACCTGAACCGAATGGACCCGATTAATAGAAATAAAGAAAGATAAAATATGAACAGCCGCACAAATCACTAAAATGTCAAATATATTGACTTTATAAAGTCATATATAGGGTGTAAAAATCTGACCAACCTAAAAATTTGATTAAAAACGACTGATCTCTCATTGAACCGAAAATAACCGAACCGAAATCAACCGAACCGAAATGACCCGAAACACAATAGACCCGAACTAAAACCGAACCGAAACCGAACCGAAACCGAAACCGAATCTGAACCGAAAATATCAGACCCGAAATAACTGAAACCGAAATGACCCGAACCGAACCCGAACCGATTGACCCGTTTGCCACCTCTACACGTGTCAACACCTTATTGGAGGACTTTAATTATTTATATTTAATTTAATAAATTTATTTCCCTCCTCCAATCAGGTGGTGACACGTGTCACCACCTGTTTAAAGGAGAAAAAATGAATTCAAGCATATGCTTAACAGGAGAATCGAACCCAGGCACTCATGTTTGACTAGTAGCGGCATAACCACTGCACCAAACTCAATCTTATGCTCAAATTTACTCAATTAGATATATATGTCTTATGTTTCTATATTTTAAAGGTAAAATATGTTTTCTTCCTAGAAAAACCCTTTTGCCTCTCTCACCAGTGCATTCAAGAAAAACAAAAACAAAACGAAGAAGAAAAACCCTCTATAAAATGTCATTCATATCGAAAATCGAAAGGCAAACAGATTATAATCGATTTCCTTCATCAACTCCCAACGCTATCAACAATGGTGTTTCGTATTTTCGTATTGGGTAATCTAACCAAACAAAACTCTAACTTTTCTCCTTTTTGTTTAATAATTTTATCTATATACATTTTCCCCGGAGGATGCAGTTCAATCTTTATGACTGGAGGATGCAGTCTCTTCCCCGGGATAAATGAACGTTTGGAAGCTGGAATCCGGATGCTTAAGGTGGCAACAACATCAGATCCAATTCTTGATGGTGCTTCGGTTTATAATGATCATCAACATCATACTCACAAACATGTAAAGAAAAACAATGGGGTGGGGAAGGGGAAGGGGAAACATCAAATTGGAAATTAAATCATTTCTCGACTTGTGCATGTCAACCATGCGCAACGCTTCCTGTGCATGTAAAGACTGCTAAAGGGGTTTTCTTTGTTCTGAACTAAGGTTTATAAATTTCTTAAATTTTAATTTTGTGAACTTACTTCAGTTCAATTGTATGGTTTAAAGCATGTTTGGGCCGGTGCAAGATGTGAGGATTCCATATCAGCAGAAGCGAATGTTTGGCTTTGTAAGTTTTGTCCATTCAGAGACCGTGAAGCACATTTTGGCCAGAGGAAACCCCCATTACATTTGTGATTCACGTGTACTTGTTAAACCCTACAAGGAAAAGGGAAAAGTTCCTGACAAGTACGACATTTTCTCTTGTATTTTTTCTTAGTTCTGGCCATCATCATGCAATGAATTTATAACTAATATTGGAACATGAGGCAATACCTGCAACAACAGTTGGAGAGGGAGAACTTTTCTTCATGTTCAAGCCCTTTAGGGCTTGACTCTAGAGATCCATATGATCCTTGTGTTGGTAAGCAAACAAACATAGTTTTTTGTAGGGTTGTCAGCTCATGTGGTTTTTCTGCATGAAATCGGAGGATGCTTGGGATGGCTGTTTTTCTGATTTTTTCTTTTTCTCTTTAAATTTTGAGGCTCATAATTTCTCTTTACATGCAGGGGCAAAGATGTCGCCATGCCCGACACCGGACAAAATCAAGGGACTCCGAGCGCATACCGATGCCGGCGGCATCATCTTGCTGTTCCAAGACGCCCAGATGAGCGGCCTCCAGCTTCTTAAAGACGGTGAGTGGGTGGATGTCCCCCCTATGCGCCACTCCATCGTCATCAACCTCGGAGACCAGCTTGAGGTGATCACTAATGGCAAATAGAAGAGTGTGGAGCACCGAGTGATTGCCCAAACCAAAGGAGCTCGCATGTCGATTGCTTCGTTTTACAACCCCGGAGGCGACGCCGTTATCCACCCGGCACCGGCCCTGGTGGAGAAGGAAGCTGAGGAGAACAAACAATTGTACCCCAAATTTGTGTTTGAAGACTACATGAAGTTGTATGCAGGGCTGAAATTCCAGGCCAAGGAACCCAGATTTGAAGCCATGAAAGCCAGGGAAACAACTGTTCCCATTGCAACAGCTTAAAGAATCTATCCATGAAATAAAAGAAATGAAATAGCTCTATCTTTTAATTGTGTGTGAAAAAAAATAAAACAAGTCAGAGATTCAGTGGCATTGGTGTGTATTTGATTTTATTTTTCTCCTCGTACATTTTAAGCCGCCCATCATAGCTTCGCGAGTGGGTTTTCATTTCTAGGGTTTTTACTCCGCAGCTCTCCAAAATGGTACACTTTCCTTCACTGATTCTGCTTTGTTTCCCATTATTTCTCAAATTCACTGATTTTCCTTATTCATTCGTATGTTCAACTCGGTAGCTGATGTTAATTCTTCTCCTCTTTGATTTTGTGCAGACGAAGAGAACGAAGAAGGCCGGTATTGTCGGGAAGTACGGTATGTACACCGTTTGTTTCGATTTATAATTCGGTATTGTCCAATGGAGGAGAAAAATAAAATAATTAAATTATATATAAATAATTAAATTCCTCCAATAAGGTGTTGACACGTGTCAACACTTAATTAAATAATTAATTTATTTTATTAAATTAAAATTAGGACTAAATTGATAGAGTTTATAAGTAACGAGGACTAAATGTGTAATTATACCCTTATTTTTTTAACTGCCACATCACCCTTCCGTTAACCTTTAACGGCTGGTGGTCACATTGATACCATTTAAATAGTTTAGTGGTTTAATTGTGACGAAAAAAAGTAATGTGGTCAGATCGTAACTTTTACAATAATAAGGTGGTCATTTATGTAGTTTACCCTAAAATAAATTGTCCTCACTTAGTCCACATGATTTTGACTTACAATGTAATTTCTCCCGATATTTCAACACTACTTCAAGGAGTTGCAATGCTCTTAAAGATCTACGAACTTATGGAATTGACACAATTTTCTCTCCACAATAACATATTCTAAAACTCTAAAGTAGTAAATGCAGGTACAGAGTCTGATTTGAAGTTGGAAGGTCTAAAACATAAATGTTTAAAAGTGAGAATAAATTTATAAATAATTTATTTTAAAAAAAAGTTATATTTAAGAACAATGATAAAAGAAATTATCCCTCCCCACCCCTGAGTAGTTCTATCCCTAAGTAAACACAAATAATTTTTTTATTATATCAAATCATGGCATGTAGATTTATTAATAACATTTCCAAAGTATATGGATTAAATTATATCGAATTACAATAGAGGAATTAAATATAAAATTCCAGCACAGTAGAAGGACAATGAAAATAAATTTTTTTGACAAATCTTAATTCTAATCATAATCCTACTCAGATGGGAGAAGGAAGGACTCTAGAGAAAGGAAGGGGGTGCTCATAGTGAGTCTAGAACTCGTGACTTAAGGAAATATGAGGGAACAAAGATGAACAACTTGACCAACCAGCCAAATGTGCTTGCTCGATTGTTGATGAAATAAATTATATTATGAGATGGAATTGGATACTTCTCACTAACTTTTTTCCTCGAAATGAAAGTAGTTCAATAACTTTTCTTTCAGCTTGAGGTGATTTTGGACTTTCTTTAGTATTATTGCTAAAAATTGGTTTTTTATTTTAGTATTTAAACTATTATTCTATCTCACTGTATCCAAAAATTAACGTTTGAAAAAAAATAAAAGTAGTAGTCATAAAAAATGTATCATATAACAAATGGCGTGACATATTTAATTCAAAGATTAAACTATGATAATAATTAAACTTTAAATGCTACATATATTATGTTAACTAAAGAATATACAATGGATCCGACAGGTAACGTGACCTTTGAGTGAAGGCTAAAGTAGGACTAGGAGCCATTGTCTCTAAAATGTGGGGAAAAGGAATTGCAATAGCTCACTATGCTTCCACTATAAAGATGGATGCGAAGGAGTCAACAAATTATGATGTGTATAAATATGGTTTAAAGTAGGTAGGAGGAATTAAAGCAAAGCATCTAGCAACAACATAATTGATGGTTTTTCTTGTCTTTCTAATGGTTACAACCTCTCTTACTTGCTCCATTTCTGTAGAGAAAGTTTAAGGGTGCATTCAGCAATGCTTCTCCAACAGGTGTTGGAGTGCCAAACAGAAAAGCAATGTTAATAGGCATGAAAAGTGCGCTGAATGAGTATTTTTCCGTCTGATTAGCGCTCAAACGAACGTTTCACCACAACTCGAAAATCTAACTTCTTTAAAAATGACCATTAAAGGCCAACGGACGTTGAAAATCCCTACCGGACGGAGCTTAAGTTTGCAACATTATTCATGTATGAAAACTTAATTTTTGACACCATTTAATATCACATGTTACATCTTACAATTCGTTTATTGGAATGTTATGTCATCATAGATATTAGTTTTAAAAACAATATTTCTAAATTGTGATATTAAAGTGATAGTTAAATCAGAAGTAAAAACATTTTTGTGGTCGTATACTGGGATGATTTATTGTTATGGGTGTGCACTCGGTTTAAACGTAAATCACCGATTGTGTTCTTGCTTAAAACTGTCCGGTATACTTATATTTATTGCATTTGGGAAGAACGGAATATGAGACAATTTCGAGATGAAAATAGAAATGTTGAAGCCATATTGCAGAGTGTACAAAAAACAGTACGGATTAGCACACAAAGGAGATGTATAGATAGGGGAGATACTATAAATATGCAACTTTTTAAAAATTAGAGGATCTTAGTTTGATTACCCTTAATTTGTAATGTTTCTTATAACAGTTTAATGTGTGTTTTTTTTTTTGGAAAAATAAAATTACAGTAACATTTTATAATAAAAAAAACATCTAATCAGGGCAATTATTAAAAGATAGTCATGATGTATATGATAATTGTGTGACTACATGGGGTGGAGGGGACATTATTCAATTTGGATTCTGTGACAAGATAACACGACTATCTCTATTTGAATTAATTGGTTAATTTGTGTTGGTTTTGAGGATGCAACAGTGTTGCATTTTTCCATGTTCAAATAATTAATGTAAGCAAAGGGACAAAGCTCTCCCCCAATTATTGTTATTCATTGTTTTGGCCAGTTTTAAAGGTTTTATGGTAACCAAATTAATTGTCCATTTCCAGGAGATTCCTATCCAGCTATTGCTAAAGTACCCAATGAACAACGAAGGATAAAATTATTTTATCAACAATCAGTTGGTTTAGTCAGATGAAACACTAAATTCATTGAACAATGTTAGGAGTTCGAATCTTAACATTGTGAATGTAACAAATTAGGTTGAGAGGATCACTCTCATAATAAATTTCTACCGTACTCAATATTATAAGAGTAAACTACATAAATGACCACCATACTATTAGAAAAGTCGCGATTTGACCATCTTACTTTTTTTCGAAGCAATTAAACCATCAAACTATTTAAATGGTATCAATGTGGCCACCAGCCGTTAAAAATAACAGAAAAGTTGACGGGACTGTTAAATAAAATTGGTATAATTACACATTTGGTCCTTATTATTTACACATTTTTTCAATTTAGTCCTAATTTATATTAATAAAATAAATAAATCATTTAATTAGATAGTGACACGTGTCTAGACCTGGCAAACTTGACCCGAGAACCGAAACCCGAACCGAATTACCCGAACCCAGACCCGAACCAAAACCGAAAATCAACCCGAAATTGACCCGAAATCTGATCCGAAATTTGATCCGAAATCCGAAATAAACCGAACCGAAACTGAACCGAATTTAGTTGAACCGAAAGGACCCGAACCGAATGGACCCGAACCGAATAGACCCGAACCGAATGGACCCGAACCGAATAGACCTGAACCGAATGGACCCGATTAATAGAAATAAAGAAAGATAAAATATGAACAGCCGCACAAATCACTAAAATGTCAAATATATTGACTTTATAAAGTCATATATAGGGTGTAAAAATCTGACCAACCTAAAAATTTGATTAAAAACGACTGATCTCTCATTGAACCGAAAATAACCGAACCGAAATCAACCGAACCGAAATGACCCGAAACACAATAGACCCGAACTAAAACCGAACCGAAACCGAACCGAAACCGAAACCGAATCTGAACCGAAAATATCAGACCCGAAATAACTGAAACCGAAATGACCCGAACCGAACCCGAACCGATTGACCCGTTTGCCACCTCTACACGTGTCAACACCTTATTGGAGGACTTTAATTATTTATATTTAATTTAATAAATTTATTTCCCTCCTCCAATCAGGTGGTGACACGTGTCACCACCTGTTTAAAGGAGAAAAAATGAATTCAAGCATATGCTTAACAGGAGAATCGAACCCAGGCACTCATGTTTGACTAGTAGCGGCATAACCACTGCACCAAACTCAATCTTATGCTCAAATTTACTCAATTAGATATATATGTCTTATGTTTCTATATTTTAAAGGTAAAATATGTTTTCTTCCTAGAAAAACCCTTTTGCCTCTCTCACCAGTGCATTCAAGAAAAACAAAAACAAAACGAAGAAGAAAAACCCTCTATAAAATGTCATTCATATCGAAAATCGAAAGGCAAACAGATTATAATCGATTTCCTTCATCAACTCCCAACGCTATCAACAATGGTGTTTCGTATTTTCGTATTGGGTAATCTAACCAAACAAAACTCTAACTTTTCTCCTTTTTGTTTAATAATTTTATCTATATACATTTTCCCCGGAGGATGCAGTTCAATCTTTATGACTGGAGGATGCAGTCTCTTCCCCGGGATAAATGAACGTTTGGAAGCTGGAATCCGGATGCTTAAGGTGGCAACAACATCAGATCCAATTCTTGATGGTGCTTCGGTTTATAATGATCATCAACATCATACTCACAAACATGTAAAGAAAAACAATGGGGTGGGGAAGGGGAAGGGGAAACATCAAATTGGAAATTAAATCATTTCTCGACTTGTGCATGTCAACCATGCGCAACGCTTCCTGTGCATGTAAAGACTGCTAAAGGGGTTTTCTTTGTTCTGAACTAAGGTTTATAAATTTCTTAAATTTTAATTTTGTGAACTTACTTCAGTTCAATTGTATGGTTTAAAGCATGTTTGGGCCGGTGCAAGATGTGAGGATTCCATATCAGCAGAAGCGAATGTTTGGCTTTGTAAGTTTTGTCCATTCAGAGACCGTGAAGCACATTTTGGCCAGAGGAAACCCCCATTACATTTGTGATTCACGTGTACTTGTTAAACCCTACAAGGAAAAGGGAAAAGTTCCTGACAAGTACGACATTTTCTCTTGTATTTTTTCTTAGTTCTGGCCATCATCATGCAATGAATTTATAACTAATATTGGAACATGAGGCAATACCTGCAACAACAGTTGGAGAGGGAGAACTTTTCTTCATGTTCAAGCCCTTTAGGGCTTGACTCTAGAGATCCATATGATCCTTGTGTTGGTAAGCAAACAAACATAGTTTTTTGTAGGGTTGTCAGCTCATGTGGTTTTTCTGCATGAAATCGGAGGATGCTTGGGATGGCTGTTTTTCTGATTTTTTCTTTTTCTCTTTAAATTTTGAGGCTCATAATTTCTCTTTACATGCAGGGGCAAAGATGTTCTACAATTCTCCGGAAATGATGATGAGAAGGGTAGTCGAAGAGCAAGCTGATCTCCAGCATGCTATTGAACTGCAAAGGAGAAGGTTGGGGAACTTGCAACTTCCAGACTTCAAGAATGATGGCATTCATCATCACCAACGCAGCCTATCCGTTGGTTCTCCTGTTTCCCTGCCTGCTTATTCTTATGTAAAAACATAAGACATATATATCTAATTGAGTAGATTTGACCATAAGATTGAGTTTGGTGTAGTGGTTATGCCGCTGCTAGTCAAACATGAGTGCCTGGGTTCGATTCCCATGTTAGGCATTTGCTTGAAGTTATTTTTTCTCCTTTAAACAGGTGGTGACACGTGTCACTATCTAATTATTTAATTTATTTATTTTATTAATATAAATTAGGACTAAATTGAAAGAAATGTGTAAATAATAAGGACCAAATGTGTAATTATACCAATTTTATTTAACAGTCCCATTAACTTTTCTGTTATTTTTAACGGCTGGTGGCCACATTGATACCATTTAAATAGTTTGATGGTTTAATTACTTCGAAAAAAAGTAAAGTGGTCAAATCGCGACTTTTCTAATAGTATGGTGGTCATTTATGTAGTTTACCCATATTATAAATAGGCGGCACGCTTTATGTCATTTCAGAAAATTATATACAACTTTTTTAAGGTTGGTCGATAATTAAATTGTACATTATGTCCAATCAAATTTTGCAATGTGTCACAAATTTAATGGACTCATTCATAAAGCAAAGAACACTGAATGATTTAACGTTTAAGAATGCAGTCCCGTTAAATTTAGTTCCATATTGATATACCGTATACGATCAATGTTCTAAAAATAAAAAAGGTGACCAAATCAACTAAATTATCAACTTTTAAATTTAATTAAAGTATAACATTATAATTAAATTAACCGATGAAATAGTTGGGTTTTCTCTGAATTCTTATTTTTTTAATGGTTTGTAAAGATTCTATCAATATTTTAAAAAAAATCTCACCGATCGAAATTTGAATCATTTAAATTTATCATTTTTCGATTTAATCTATAATTCATATCTAATTTTCATAGTCATGTACTTGTTGTTTTTAGGGGGGGAAATCGAATAACTTGGTTTTGTCACCTACGCTCGACATTTTATTAAACTTGTACGCATTGAGCCATAAATTCCCCTGCCATTGTTTATTTTGTACAAGAGGGATAATGGTGTTTCATAGTTTACAACATTGTTCGGTTAGCCAATTCCAAGGCCCAAATTCAAATTGAAATCCAACATCTAATTAAATTGGTCCCAAAATTCGTATATTGCATTTATGAATATTTGATCGTATAATTAATTTGGAGTTTTTACACTTTTTTTCTAAGAATAAATATATAAAAAATTATAGTCTAAAGGTAATTATAAAGTAGTATCTGTTCATACATATTCTTAACCATTTGATAATATGCATACACCTTACAGAAAAATTAAATTGAACTCGAATCTCTTAGGATGAACATCTTCCGTTTTTTCATTTGAACCACTTGTTGGGTTGAGTAAATATCAAAACTACATTCGAGCTTTAGTAAAATGATACATAAATTTTAGTTTTGTGTAATTATCCATGATTTTTTTCTATGAATTATTTTTCACAATTCACTGAAATCACTATTGACGTAACATCGTTTTCTGTCCACATATTGTACACATAAACAATTATATTTATTTAATATAAAAATAAAGTCTTAAATTAAGATCCATTAATCGACTGAATGGTCAAAGACTTCATATTGTCTCATCTTAACATTATACTTTAAAATATAATTATATCTATGTTTAATAAAAAAGATAAAATCGTAAATTATAAAAAAAATTGTACACGAGTTAAAAGAGTTCGATTTCCAGTTATTGCTATTTGCTAATGAGTTTCAGGGTAAGTGCATGGGGTCCAACGAAGCATAAGTTGCTTGTTTTCTTCTCAAAAATAAAGTTTTGTGCACAGTAAGCATAGGGGGAATTATTGAATAATTCCAGGGAAGGAAGGTGAATTGAATCTCCAAATGCTTGAAATCCTGCTTACTGTCTTAAAGATGAGGGACCGATGTTTCCATTATAAATGCTTTTTATGACAGATTTGACATTTTATATGGGAAACAAATGAGAGAATTATATCGAACATAAATCATATGTCCCTTTTGTTGAAAAGTATGATAAAAATTTACTGTAAATAGAAGTAAAAAGTCGTTAGTATTGTAAAACCACGTAAGCCTGTTGTTAGTTGCAGAAGTTTTTAGGTCAAAACTTTGTGTATATATGAGTTGTTAATGAAGAAGAAAAAATCAGCATTCTTATCCATTCATTTCTGTTTCATATGGTATCAGTGGTCATCATCCTGGCCCTGTGTTTCTCTCTTTCTTTCCTCTAGTCATGGTTAACCCTACTTCTACCACCACTGATCTTTCCAATCGGGAGGAAGGTTCTGAGCAGTCGTTCTCCAACAAGCGTATCAACATACGGTTGAACGATACTAACTTTCTCCTATGAAAGCAACAGGTGATACTGATGATGCGTGGCCATGGTCTTGAGGACTACCTTGATGATTCCATCACCTCTCTGAAGCTGATTACTGATGCATCTGGTGCTCGTGTCTCCAATTCAGCATGTATCCGCTTCGTCAAACATGATAGCTCTTTAGCTTCCTGGCTTCTCTCCACCGTTAATCCTGATATTCTTCCACAATTGGTTGGAGCAGAGACTACGACTTCGATCTGGAAAACCATTGCAAGTTTATATTTCCAACTCTTCACTACCAAGTTGATGCACTTACACTGTCGACTTCGTTCCATCAAGAAGGTAGATCTGTCAATGAGTGCTTACACCATGCAGATCAAGGAAATATGTGACTTGCTTGCCTCTTGTGGCAGTCTCGTTTCTGATGTTGAGCAGATCACTACGATTCTTAATGGTCTGCCACCGGAGTATGACCCCTTTGTGGCTGTTATCTCAGCAAGTTGTGAACCCTACACTGTGAAAGGTGCTGTGTCTGTGTTGGTTGATGCCGAAACACACATTGTTGATCCTCTGCGCATGCCCATTGGCATAAATAACACTCGATTTTCTAAGGTTTCTGATCGATCTCGTGAGTCACACCGCCGTGACAAGCCTCAGTACTCTAGTGGTCGTTATAAGGGTCGCCCTCAGACACAATGTCAAGTGTGTGGGAAATTAAGGCACTTGGCTGACCGTTGTTGGCATCGCTTTGACAAAAACTACAAAGGTGGCTCTACTCCGCCCTCTCGACCACCTTTGCCTTCTCAAGCCAATGCTTGTTACACTACTGATTCTCCTGAAGATTCATATGATCCTTTTGTTGTTGCGGTAGCTCTTGACCTTGCTGCTCCAGGACCCTTGCATGCTCCACCTCAAATTAATTCTCTCACAGCCTATGTTCCTGGTTCTTCTTCGATCACTTGGTTTCTCAACTCAGGTGCCACGCATCATGTCACCAATGCTGCCAATGCCCTCCACTTCTCCAATCGTTATTCTGTTAAGGGAAAGGTGCATTTAGGTGATGGCTCGGCTCTTTCTATCTCGCATATAGGCCAAAAAACATTAATTACTCATTCTCATGAGCTTAAACTATCCCACTTGTTGCATGTTCCTCACATTACTCAAAATTTTTTATCAATTTCCAAGTTTACTTCTGATAATAATGTGTTTTTGGAATTTCATGTCGATTCTTGTTGTGTGAAGGATAAATATTCAGGGGCTACACTTTTACATGGCACTCTGGTTGATGGTCTTTATGCTTTCACTGGTGAATCTACTTCCAGTCCTGTAGCAAAAGGATTTACACAAATCCATGGCCATGATTTTTTGGAGACATTAAGCCCTGTTGTATGATTCACCACTGTTAACATTCTGATTTCAGTTCCAGTTACTTATGGTTGGTTCATTCTGTAACACCCGGGTTTAGGGGTCGGGTGAAAATAATATTTTAATATTGTTTCGGGTTTCAGTTTTATAATTAAAATAATAATGTATTATTTTGGTCTTCGTATTTTTTTCAAAACAAACAATTGTGTTGGACCAAATTGGATTGAAACTCAAATTCATGGATTTTAAAGTAAATGAGATTGCCATCTCATTAATAGCTTTTTTGTAATAAAATGACCATCCAAATTAAAAACCTCTCTTTTTATTTAAAACAAAAATTTCCATCTTCTTCCCCAACCCATCTCCATTTTCACGTCAAACTCCCTCCCCCTCCTTGGTGCTTTTCCATCAAATCTTGCCTCCATTTTTGGAGATTTTGAAAGGTAATTACATTTCCGACTTGCTCTCATCTTCCTCTACTTGGAAGTACAAATAAATTTCATTTTCATCAATGTTTTAGAATTTGGGTTTTTCAAAGTTTTGGTTAAAGGTTGTGACTTTATGAGTTTTTATCAAGGCTTTTGGTTTATTTATGTTGTTTGTGAATCAAATAGTCCAACATATATGATTTTTAGAGTGTTTTAAATGAATTCCCGAATTTGGGTATAAATGGGGTTTTTGGAGGGTTTTGGGTGAGTTTTGGGGGTTGTTTTAGGTGGGAATTGATAGCCCAATGGTAGTACTATGGTTAGGGGTTGATTTTGGATCATTTGTGGGTGCAATGGATGTTGGGAACATGGTTTTTGGACATGGTTTTGGGGCTGTCCGAGATTGCAAATATTGAGGTTTGGTCAAGGTTTGAAATATTGAGTTTGATGTTTGATTAGTGTTCCGGGTTTACTACATCATTTGGTGGATTGAATTGAGGTTGTTTTGCTTGTGTTGAGGTTGTTAGAAGCGAGGTTTTGAGTTGGTGAAGCTTCGGGACCGATTTCGGGAGTCATGGAGGCTTGTGTCGGCTTTGCTTGGCTTACTTAAGGAAGTAAGGTGAGTGGATAAAATGTTTTAAATGACTTGATCAATTGGTTCAAGCATATGAATGTGGAAATGTTTTCAAGAATCGTTTTGGTTCAAAGTTGGTTTTGAAAGAGTTTAGTTGGGCTTGAAAAGTCAATTTTAAATTCAAGAGTAAGTTGATGTGAATTGCCTCTTTAATTTCCCCCTTATTTCCATTTGTTTTCATTACTTGTGGTGATGTTTTGTTAAGCATGAAATTTAAATACTTTGGGAAGAAGCATGATTGCTTAATATTATATCGTTAATCATGTATGATAATAATAATGGTGATATAGATATGCCTTGTAAGATGTGAGTAAGTTGGTGCAGGTGGTGCACGAAAATGGTGAGTAAGACCATTTGTGATTGGTAAGATTGTAAGTAGTAAGTGATGCCTAGTTGTGGATATTGTTACATCTTGTTTTGGTTGTGCATGATATAGTGAGTACATGTCGCATGATAGTGATTGTATATCGTGTTGCATGGTTGGTGTCGAACCTCACGTGATGGTTGTCGTTGCTCCGGTGATGTGTAGTCCCGCCGGTAGCGAGTGGTATGAGACTCCGGTGATGTGTAGTCCCGACGGTACTGACTAGTAGAAGAGTATTTTGATGTGTAGTCCCATTGGAAAACTACTAGTCGAAACGGTGATGTGTAGTCCCACCGTGTGTATTTTGGTTATGCTTGTGCATATCATGTGTGCTCATGTTGTATCTCACTATATCATTCTCTTTTATTGTTTTGCTTTAATTTAGGATCATGCCTTTATGCATGCCATGAAGTGTAATGCCTCGATGAATGCCTATATTGTTGACCTTTGGTTGAACTTGTATGTTAGTAGAAGGATTAGGTCGTTGGATGACTTGTATGTGTTGGTCTTTATTTTTAATGAAAGCTTTGAACCCTGCATTGTCGTAGTTATGTTTTAGAGCCCCGCTCACTAAGCTTTATGCTTACGCTCTCCTTTTTCCGACAATGCAGATCTTTAGCTTGGAGTTAGCAATGAGCAAGAAAAGGGCGTCCAAGCGTGTGGTAATTGCTCAAGTATGGTTTATTAAATAATGTAGTAGTTTAGCAATGGGAAATGCTACGTGTTTTAGAAGCTTGTACCTAAACTTCTTTGTGTTGGCTTTACGTTGTTAATGCCTTATGTTGATGTTTGGATTGATTATGGTTTGTAATACATGAATGCTATGATGAATGTTTGTGTGTGGTGACATGTCTTTAGATGTTTAGGTTTCTTTGTTGATGGGTGCAAACCTCAAATGCTTATCTTGTGCCTTTAAGGCTTTTGAGTTCCATGAATGACCTTGATGATGAATTGCCTTCGTTGGAATGCCATGTGTGGATGCTTTGTCTCATGTTGAATGCTTAAGTTGCTTGTGTTGAATTGTGCCTTTTGGTTTCAAGTTAAAGCATGCTTATATGGTTGGTTGGCCTTAGGATTGATGTTAGTGTGTTGGTTGAGGTTTTAGAGGGATTTAGGGGCATCTTTGTGCCTTAAATCAGCTAAAACTTGTAAGTTCGTAGCAGGGGTATCGATAAGGTTGGACCCGTATCGATACGGCCTTCTTGTTTCAGGCCTAGCGTTTCGATACGCGAGGGGGCGTATCGATACCTTTTTGGTCACTGGAGACACTGTCCATTTTGGTATCGAAACGGGCCTCTGGCGTATCGATACGGTCATCTTAGCGTTGACCATGGGAATGTTGACCGTTGGGGAGAGTATCGATACACTCTTTGGGGGTATCGATACGGTCTCCACGGGTTGACTCTGACCAGTTGACCTAGTCAAGGCGTATCGATACCCTCCTTGAGAGTATCGATACCGCCTGCAGTTTAAGTTTATTTCGGGCTGCTAAATGTTGATTTGGGTTCGTTTGATTGTCTCGTGTATGTTGTTTCGCTGCATGATCACTTAGGATTTAATACTCCTCTAGACAAGATTAAAATGAAAAAATAGGGTTGCTAACCGAGGGGGAATCCGTAAGGGGTTTCACTCGGTTTTCCCCGTGTGGCTCACTCGGACCGGTCATCCGGCCAGGCCGGGACGAGGGGGTTACACATTCACCACATTGATGTCAACAACGCCTTTCTGAAAGGCGATTTGGATGAGGAATTATACATGCAACAACCCCCTGGATTTGTTCAACATGACTCTCAAGGTTCTCCTCTTGTCTGTAAATTACGCAAAGCTCTCTATGGTCTACGCCAAGCTCCTCGAAATTAGTTTCTTAAACTGAAAACACGTCTCTACAATCTTGGCTTTCATAACTCCATGGCTGATACATCCTTGTTCATTCAAATCAATGGCTCAACTACTACTTACATTGTAGTTTATTTCGATGACATCCTACTTACTGGCAATTCCTCCACCCACTTGAAACTGGTGATTGATACTCTTCATGCTTAATTTTCTATTAAGGACCTTGGCAGCCTACATTTCTTTCTGGGAATAGAAGTTCAACGCTTTGCAAATGGTCTCTTCATATCTCAGAAAAAAATGCTCTTGAACTACTTCAAAGGACAGCTCAATTTCAATAGAAAGCTGCCTCTAGTCACATGGTTCCTTATCCCAAACTTAGTCGACACAATGGTGATCCTCTTAGTGATGTTCAAGGTTTATTGCAGTGTGGTGGGTTCCCTACAATACTTGTATCACACGCGTCCTGACCTTTCATATGCGGATAACAAGGTAGCCCAATACACGCAATCACCAACGGATGTTCATTGGCATGCAGTTCAACGAATCCTTCGCTATCTCAAAGGAACTATTTATCATGGTCTGTGGTTTGAATCCCAACATCCCGACTCCATGTTACTAGTAGCCTTTTCGGACGCTGACTGGGGAAGCGATGCCGATGATCGACGGTCTACTTCTGGCCACTGCGTCTTACACGATGGTCACACAATTTCTTGGAGTACCCGCAAGCAACATATTGTCTCCCGCTCCACCGCAGAAGCAGAATATCGTAGTCTGGCAAATGCTTCATCGGAGATTATCTGGGTCCATACTATGCTTCAAGACATGGGTTTCACACTCTCCGATGTGCCAAAAATCTGGTGCGACAACACCAGCACTGTTTCCATGGCTGCCAATCCTTTCCTGCATGCCAAGACCAAACATATTGATCTCGACCTTCACTTTGTGCGCGAAAAGGTGACCTCATGATCTTTGCAAGTTAACTATGTTCCGGCGTGTTGCCAACTCTCTGATATTTTAACAAAATCTTCACCAATTCAACACCTTGAAGATCTTCGCAGGAAACTAAATGTTCTCAGCTCTGCTCAATTACAAGACGAAAGCAAAAGAAACGAGGGAAATGTTGAAGAGTATGGTAAAAATTCACTGTAAATAGAAGTAAAAAGATGTTAGTATTGTAAAACCACGCAAGCAGGTTGTTAGATGCTGAAGTTTCTAGGTCAAAACTTTGTGTATATGAGCTGTTAATGAAGAAGAAAAAATCAGTATTCTTATCCATTCATTTCCGTTTCACACCTTTTAATTCTATTTTTTAGAGTTGAAACATAGATTTAGACTCTATGTTTTAGTGTTGAGATATAAATATGGACACTGAATATTTCTATTTGGTTATGCCAGCTTGTATTCATGACTTTTCCTCTGTTCTGAACCATCACATGTTACTAGTCAGTGAGTAATGAGAATTAATTCAAAATTTAGTTTATGGTCGTTTTACTTCATTTTTAATTATATATATATTTTAAAAGACACAAATGTAATTAATATATATGGAATTCAATATTTAAAATGGTGGGGAGTAGGTGGTTTGGGTTTGTTGATTTTGCAGATTGCACATGGAGTCAGCCTCGGCAACCACAAAACTCTTTGAGATTTGATTATTACAAAATAATGTGATGATAGCATACGAGTTTTTTCAACATGGTTGTAATTGGCATCTGCAAATTGTAACATGTTGCCGCATTAGCATCATTTTCATGACTCCCCATTTTGCAATATCATTTAAATAAATGGCGGATCTAAAAATATCTATCATGATAGACCCAAGTCATAAATATTATAAAAATTTTAAAATCTAATTGATGAAAATTAAAGATAAGAATGTAAATTTTAAAAAGTTTAGGGTGGACACAAGTTCACCCTACATTACATGCAGATCCGACATTGAATCAAATGCCCTCTTCTTTTTTATAGGTAAAGTTTTACTACCACCTATGTTTCTAAGGCTTGAGAGTAGACCTGTCCATAGGCTCGAGGTCGAGTTGTGACCTTATTCTTTAAAAATTCGTGTCCAAACTTGAATAGAGTCTATCCGATCCGTTGATTTGTTAGTATTATTTATTTATTATTATGTCCGAATAGAATAAACTTAATTTTTTTGATAATGTTTTATTTAAAATCTAGTCGTAGGGATCAAATCAAATGTACACTCCAGTTTTGGGATAGATCTGATTGATGATGTGGTAAAAAGAGGCGAAGGTGGAGCCGTGGAGGTGAGCTACCCAAAAGCTAACGGAGAGCCATCAGTATTACGGGCACACAGAGTTAGATTGGACATTTTGAAAGTTCAAGTCACATTAAAATAAATTCCAAAGTTCGAGGGCCAATTGTGTCATTGTCCCTTTTTATATTCCCCGAATTATTAATCTCGTATATAGATTTTAAAAATACTCGTATGATTTAATTATTTAGAATATAGTAATTAAAACAAAAACAAAAATTAAAACAATTAATATATTTAAATTTATACTTATAATAATCTTGTATATAAAATTTTATAATGGCTTAATATCAAAATAAATGTTTAAACTATAATTTATTTCTGATATAGGATGTAAGTTTCAAAAAAAACTTAAAACACATATATAAAATAATATATAATTTGAGAATTTATTTTAATAATAAGGTTTATATTTAATTTTTTTAACATATTCAACTCTTTGGTATTTGCCACCGGATGACAAGTGACTGAATCAATTATTGAAGCTTATGGCACGACCTTCCCATTCCAACCAAAGCATCTGCCGTTACAGAATTTCGATATAACTAAAAGTAGTCTAACTTATTAATTGATTAATTCGAATCAAATATTATAACGACTAATTATTAGAGTGATTTTTCAAATTTAGTTTGTTCTATTCAAGGACGAAGCTAAGATTCAATGTTAGAGGGACAATAATCTATTAAGCTATTAAATTTGAAAAATTAGGAGGGACAAAAGCCTTATTTGATTAACATTTAAACTAAAAGAGACTAAAAATACAATTATACCAAAAAAATTGGAAGGGGCAACAACCCCTCCCACACCCTACATGGTTCTGTCACTGGTTCCATTTATTATGTCAGAACTCAATTCTCAAAGTTTACTTAAAAAAATCTAGTAACTCGTTTCACTAAACCAATTAATTTTTTTGATAATATTAATACATTTACGTAGGGATAATCATTTCATTCGACCCGGCCCGATCGGGGTCAAATTTTTCTTAAGGGTGAGGTCAAGTCGGGTTCGAATTTAGGATAAAAAATATTTGACATGACCTGACCCGGGAGTAATAATGTAATTTTCTCCTATATTTTAGGGATATTTATAATAATGTCTCCTCTTTATATTTTTTTACAATTAAGTCTTTAAAATTAAATTTTTTATTTACAATCTCTAAAAGTAACTTTTACAATTAAGTTTATAAAATTAACTTTTTACGATTAAATCCCTAAAATTAAAATTATTTTTATAAATTAAATATAACTGAGTTCAAGTTTAAGATAATTATTTTTGGGTCGAATTCAGATCACCAACAACCCAACTAGTGCTCATCCCTACATCTACGGATGGCAAAAACGACGACAGCCTAATAAATTTGGCGTTTATCTCCCTCCAAAGTCCAACCGAGGAGATTACTTTGTATGTGCCCATTAGAGTCGGTAGTTTTGGTAATTGCTTATTCTGTACTCATATAATTTCCAAAATTATTATTTTACTTATTATAATACATTAAAAATTATATTTATCAATAAATCATATGATATCAAATCTAAAAATTATTAAATCAACGAGATTAATCTAAGTAATAAGCAACTTGGTATTGCTTAAACAAGATATTGAGTTCGAGATATTGTATATACAAAAAATTTCTACTAAAAGACTCACCCACCAAAATCATGTGTACGACACAAGTTATTTCAGATTAGTCAAAAACTATTAGGATAACAAAAAAATATAAAACTATTAATAAAAGGAGCCAGATAAAATATCGTTAAATAGTGTAGAACGATTATGAAAATAATTAATAAAACTTTTTATTTTATGAAGGGTGTCTTTAAATAAGTTAATTTTAAAATATTACGAAAGTAGAAAATAAAATTTAAAATATTCGTTCTTTTATTCCCACCAATAAAATTTATTTATTACCCTCCAAAAATGAAAGCACCGTTTTCCCCGGCAAACTCTTACCCGCCAACCAACCAACCCCCAGGAAAAACGAAATATAAATAAATAAACAAATAAAACCTCAGATATTTATATCCCAAACTAACTGAGAGTCTAGAACTACCAAAAACTCAAAACCCAAAACAATTCTCTCCTGCTCGCACACCCAATTTCTAACAACAACGCCGCCGCTTAGTACTAAATCAACGGTGTTTATGGAGGTAGAATGAGGCATAATCAACGGCCACGATCGCCGTCGTCCTCAGTGAGGATAATCACTTTCGAAATGTCGGTGTCCTGTTCCGATCGTTTCACGGACTTATTCTGCGGTGAGGATTCCGACGAGGTATTCTCCGGCGATTCGCCTGCATGTTCGTCGGAGCTCGACTCCCCGGCGTCGTGCATCGAGGAATCCTCCATCGCCGGCTTTATCGAACACGAAAGGAGCTTCGTTCCCGGATGCGATTACTTGGCTCGGTTTCAGTCTCAGTCTCTCGACGCATCGGCTCGGGAGGAAGCGGTTGCATGGATTCTGAAGGTGAACTGACTAAAAAACTGTACCTCAGTACTGTCACCATCTCTGTTCTTTCAATATTACGATAATGCCACTAGCGCAAGTTAGCTGTAGTTTCACGTTTCGCTAAAAAGCGCTTGATATGTGAGGATTTCGAAATCGAAGTAATGAGATCTAATAACAGCCGTTCGATCGACGGAGATTAATCATCGCTTGGCGGCTCCAACTTTGCAACCTTTTCCATTCCACCTTTTTCATCGATAAAGCTTTTGAAATTATCTTTTTGTTTGTTTGCAGGTACAAGCATTCCATAATTTCCAGCCTTTGACGGCGTATCTTTCCGTTAACTACCTAGATCGGTTTTTTTACTCTCGCCGCTTGCCGGTGAGCTTTTTTTCCGTCATTGATTAATAAAAGTTAATAAAGAATTAAGAATAATTAGCTGGATAATGATAATTTGAGTAATTCAGTTATGTTTCACTTTTCAACGTCGATAAAACTTTTAAAATAGACTTGAGTAGTAGCAAAAAATAATTAAGAAGCGGTAGACTTGTTTTTTTGTTGAATCTAACAGTGGCTTGCCTTTGCATTAACTACAGAAGGAGACTTTTACTGAAGTTTATTTATTGAACATTTTTTAGAAGACTCTTACTCTTAGAGTCTTAGTACTATTTTCTTTATTATTTTTTAACATAGTAGTACTATTTTTCTTTATGATGGTATGTATATATATTACTTTCGATAAAGTTATACGGGGAATATAATAATATTATTCTTGTTTCTTTGACTGGTTGTTGGTATGTTCTTTTTAAATGAACTCAGTAAATGGTGATTTGTTGTGATTAACAAAGAGATGGTTTTTTACTATTTATTTATTCAGCAAACCAGTGGGTGGCCATGGCAACTTTTAGCTGTTGCATGCTTGTCTTTAGCGGCCAAGATGGAGGAGCCTCTTGTTCCATCTCTTTTAGATCTTCAGGTATATTTCTTTTTTGTTAAAACATTTTCAGGGATACCCTTTTTCATATTAATGGTTTCATTGATCATTAATTAGTTTAATTTCAACATGATTACAGGTGGAGGGTGCCAAATATATTTTTGAACCTAAAACAATTCGAAGAATGGAACTGCTTGTTCTCACGGTTTTGGATTGGAGGCTGCGATCGGTAACGCCATTCAGTTTCACTGATTTCTTTGCCTGTAAGGCCGATCCAACAGGAACTTTTTTCGGCTTCCTGATTTCAAAGGCAACGGATACCATTCTATCCAATATCAAAGGTATCATCATTTGATTTTTATATTGGAATAATTCTCTCCTTTTTTCTGTTTGTTGATATAAATACATGCAAATTATAAGCAATATAAAAAGAAACATGTTTGGTAATTGTGAACAGAGGCCAGCTTTCTAGAGTATTGGCCGTCAAGCATTGCTGCTGCAGCGATACTTTGTGCAGCCAATGACATTCCAAACTTATCCCTTGTTAATCCCGAACATGCCGAGTTATGGTGTACTGGACTAAGCAGAGTAAGCTCAATTCTCTGTTTAACAAAGAAACTTTTTGTATGAAAACTTGGAACAAATATCCCCATTTTTTTTTTTTTGCAGGAAAAAATCCTTAGCTGCTACCGGTTAATGCAAGGACTTGTGGTTGACAACGCTGGGAGGAAACCACCAAAGATCTTACCTCAGCTTCGAGTAACGATCAGGCCCAGTGAGTCATCACTTTCATCTTCCTCACCACCTTCTTATAAAAGGAGGAAATTAAATAACTGCTTGTGGGTAGATGATGACAAAGGAAACTCCGAGTAAAGGGGGTGTGTGGGGGAGAGGGGAAGTTATAAGGAAATAAAAAAAAATGGTGGCCCAGGATGTCTAGAAAACCTCAATATTTTTTTGGAGGGTTTTGAGAGTAAATTGACCCGAGTGGTAATATTAGATCATTTAGTTTATTAATGTATGGTTTGGTGAGTTTGCTGATTTAGTAATTTTATTTTCGTTGGCGGGCAAAGCCATTCATTAATGGCTTTGCATATTCCCTAGGGAGTGGGAATTTGATACATAATAATATATAGTTTTGTGTGAGAAAATTTGGAGAAGAATTTAGCCATGTTTGAAATAATGGAGGAATGGACTTGAATTTCAAAGCCTACATTGATTATTGAATTGAAAGAGCGAGATGGCTGGCGGGTCCCTTGGGCGACAATAGCCCGGTTAGGATCCAAGGGTTCATCGGGATGGAATTAAAAGTCAAGCAAAGCTTCCCCATCTATCGTCTTTCTTTTTTGCTATTTCGGTTTCGAATTGCACAGTCGAAAAGGAACAATAAATGCTTTTGTTTGTTGGGTTTTTGAGTGGTTTTCGTGTGCACTCGTATTTGGTATGTGTGGCACACACGTGTCTATTAGTTTTTTTTGGCGGGTATTGCTTCCTCTTTCTTCTTCAAATGGCCGTCTTCACCTCCGGCCTAACCAAATACTGGACCTTTTTTGTTCAATGGTGTTCATGTGTGTGATGTAACACGTGTGCATAGTTCTTAATTTTTTTTTTCATTTTTTAAATTTTCCAAATAGGAGGAAAAAAAAACTCTTTGATGGCCATTGTTCGGCCTAACTAGCACATACAAAGGTCTTTGGGGCCTTTTTCAAGCGTGTTGTATCATGTATGTATTGGATTAGTCAATAAAAACTACTAATAATAATCAAATCATTTACTTATATAATAATGTAATTATTCTATTCTATTATTTTTCTCATTCTATGTCAGCACGTGATCGACAATACATAGGCCCTGTTTGGCAATTAGCGGATAGCTGATAGCTGATAGCGGATTACATTAGCTGATAGCTGATAGCTGATTGCATTAGCTGATTTGACTAGCGGATTGTATTAGCTGATTGTATAAAAGTGTTTGGTAAAATTAACTGATAGCTGATAGCTGTTTGATTATTTAAACAAGCAAAATGACATATAAGGACATGATTATATTCAATACTTGTTTGAATAATTTATCAGTTATGAATATTTTGTATCTAATAAATATTAATTAGATTTGTAAAAATTATTTTTAATATAAATTTCTTAAACATATTTAAAATGTTTATATATTAATTTATTATTTATATAATTATTAAAAAAATTATATGCACATATAAATATGTGATAATAAAAAATAGAATTAACTTACAAATATCACCATATAAATTAGTAGTAACAACAAATAAGTCGAATATTTAATATGTTATTATTTATATTAAAAAATGTTATTATTTAATTTAAGTTATTTGGAGATTTTTGGTAATTGTTAAGGATAAAAGAGTCATTACAACTCTAATATCAAACATCTAATCTCAAAAAGCTCATATTAGGAGCTTTTTCAAAATTAGCTTTTTCACCCCAATCCGCTCTTTCAATCCGCTATTTACCAAACATCAATATTAGTAGATTTGACTAGTCAAACTTCTAATTATACTTTAAACCTCTAATTTTTGCCCAAACCTCTATTTACCAAACAGAGCCATAAATTTGTAGTTTTGCCATTGGTTTCATTATCTGTATCCCGAAGAAAAAATTGAATGAATTTTTGGCAGAGTGGAATTTTGTGGTGGCATCGCTGAGTGAAGGGACTAGGACTCGGCCCCGCAGGCAATAAATTAAAGACGGTTCATCCATGAACATCACTCCCTTAGTAATTGCCTCTCGTGACCGCCTCTGGGCTGCTTGGTTTCTTCTCTTTCATCTCCCGACTAATTCAGTTGATATTATTATTATTATTATTATTATTATTATTATTATTATTATTATTAAAATAATATGAGTTTGAACATTTTAAATACGTTCGTGGGTGATAAAAAAGGAGACTAATAGATGGACATTGTTTTGAAAAGCCAAGGCGTGAGAATCAATCTCCTTTTCCTTAATCTAAAAAGATTGCATTGCATCGCATATAATACGAGTTTTCATGTGACATGACAAACAGAAAATGGCCATTTAAGTTGTCATTTAGCCCTAGATCCCCGACATAGGGCATATAATTCCATGTTTTGCAATGCATGTGATAATAGAATGGCCCTTTACAAAAAGGTAACCATGCATTTTAGTTAGGGCAAACTAAAATAGTGGCCATGCGAATTGCAAACCTTATCACCTCCACTCGATATCCATGGCATTCAAGAGAAGTTTTTATGTGCCCAGCTTCCTCCATGGGCCACTGTGAAAGGAAATCCGATACTAGGTGACAATTCTTCACCAGTACAATTTTATCCAACTCTCTTGGATCTACATCTACTCTTAATATATATATATATATATATATCGAAAAAAATGCTTCACAAAGTTCTGATCCTACGGTGTGTCCTATTGGTGAAAAATTATCAAAATGTACTCGGCTCACCACGTCATCTATGGTCTAAAACAGTAAGATCCATACATTTCATTTTTTTTCAAAGTGAATCTTCACCTCTTTCCTACATGAAAAAAAGGAGTAAGTAGTTATTTGGAAGTTTATTTGAGATGCGTGGATCATATTGGCTGCGGCCATTGATGATGTGGAGAGCCAAGTCCATCTAAATTAAAATAAATCTAAACAAAATTTACATACGGTGAAATTTAAACTAAAATGAATTTAAGTTATATTTTAAAACACAAGTAGTGTAAATTTCTTTTACACAATTTTTCTTATTTAAATCCTAAATTCCACCCCTAAGCACTACAATCTAAATTCTAAACACGGAATTCTAAACCTAAAACATAAAGCTTAAAACTCTAAAATTAATAAATTTGTATAAACATTATATAAGATCATTAGAACGTGAAACATTAAAGGAATTAGCAAAGGTTCTTTTAGTTAATTCAACAGTGTGGATCCCCAGAATTAAAGGAGTCATAAGCAGGCATTGGTAATTTAATTAAATCAGGAGTCCTTTTCAATAAAATCCTGTGTTTCCGCATTAATACAGTAAAATGTTGTCAACAATTTTTAGAGTATATATAATTTTTAGTTGATATTCTCTTAGATTGTGAGTTCAAGATTCGATAAGAGTAAAATTTTCTTTCTACTTCTCTAAGTGGATATTATTAAAAAAGTAAAGTGTTGGATTAATCTATATAGCTTGCATGAAACGCGGGACAAACAATATGTGTTCGCAAGCAATGACGTAATTATTAGCTCAAATAATTTCTCACTTTAATAAAAATAACTTTTCAAAAGATGTAGAAATTCATAAAGCATGTGTCTTCACATGAGATATTTCCCTTTTTAACAACAATATCTAGATTTTGTTAAACACCATGAAAGATATTACAAATACAATGTATTAAAAAGAGAGAAAAAACCACGACAAGTATTGGGTGCATTGAAAAGGCACATTGCACTCTTAAGGAGAAGACACAAGTTTGAACCTTGGAGATAACATTGTTGGGAGGGGCAACCTCACACCCAGAACATGGATCGTAAGATGGACATGCATATAACCAAAAAAAGAGAGAAAGAGACTAGTCCACTAAAAATCTCATACAAAGATGCAAAGAAAAGAAAAATCTTCCATGGAGATTAACATATCATCAAACCCCAAAAACCTTTATGAATCGCATTGTCTCTAGCCAAACGAGACCCTTTATGAGATGAAAAAGGAGTGGTGAGCGAACCAAACTATCATGACGATTGCTCTGCTACACAATTTTGATTATATCGGCTAACAAATCATCACACGAGTGAGGAATAATCTTTTCCATGATCACCGATAGAATCAAATCAAAAAGCTAGCGCCACGAGGATTTCTATATGAGCACCAAACAACCACTAAGGTATGCAGAAATCGTGCCAAACGACATATGAAACGAACCACAAAAACCAATGAAAAACATGCCACAAAGGCAGAGAAAACGTGTGCCACAAGAATAATTTTTTTATTAAAATTGAGAAACAAAACATGAAAGAGAAAGAACAATAATGAACACCAGTGGTTGACAACTAGTATTAAGACTGGTTGTCACCACCAGTTAAGTAAAATAAAAAAATTGCAACGACTATAGAGAAAAAATTAGAGTTTTCAAAAAAAAATAGAAAGATTTTTTTATTTTTTTATTTTTCTTTAAACAAACTAAATATAAGGTAGATATATGGGGCTTTTTAAATCAAAAACCCTTTTTGATTTATTTTTTGGAAAAATGACCTCATTGATTTATATTTGGAAAAATGACCCTCAATCTACCACGTATGAAGAACTCGTTTTCTGGGAATAGCGAGACACGAACTCGCATTGTGCAAAAAATGAGTTATTCATACGTGGCAACGCTTTTCAGAATAACGAACTTAACAAGAACTCGCTTTCTGCAGAACACGAGTTCCTTGAGAATTTGAAGAGCCGACTGAATTTATTGGGCAAACCATGCATCCATAGGTATGTTCGAGCAATATTTCGGGGTTATTAATTGTATAAGTTTAGTAAACATTGAGTTTAGGTACGTAGTACTTGAACTTGTCTTTCATTCGACACCAATATGGGCAAGTTCGGTCCATTTTAAACCGAGTAAGATTCACGTTGAAAACAGTTCCATAGCTTGTTTTTGTGAATGATTTTGCTTTTAAAAAGGCGTTATAGGCCTGTTCGGTTTATTAATCGAATATTGTAGGTTATTGTTTATCCAAAAAAGAACAAAATTAAATATAAATTATAAAAACTATGTAAAAAATAAATAAGGCATAATTAAATATTACTAATTATAAAAATAGAAATAAAGTCGTGCATAAACATAATTAATTTTTTTATACATCATTTCGTCCTAATGATGCCTATGTCCACCCATTCCGCAGTTGGGTGCACGACAATCTCATGGTGAATTCCTCCGAACGTCATGTGCTCCATCGTCGTCCTCATCAGCAGCACCGTCATCACTGGCACCATGATCGTGCTCGAAACGCGGACCACTACTGGCACTGGGTCCGGTGTAGAACAAGCTCTTCGGCGACATCTACTCGACAATGCTATAGTCGAACTATGCTGCCAACGGTGGAACATCGAACACCGGAGGAACATATGATGAACTCATCGGCATGAAGGGACGATAGACTTCCGTGAAGCAGAATTTGGGTGGAGCCCTCATCTGCTGAAACGTCTCAAAACCACTCATCTGCAGAAACGATGACGAAACTGAGTGCATGAGTGTCAGTCCTGGCACTGGTGTCGAACGTTGTGCCACGAAGTGATCTGCTGCTTGCGATGTTCTAGACGACAAGGCCCATGTAGTGTGAGTTCGCCGTCTGTAGCTTTTAGGCCCCATTCTGGTAGCGTGCTGCGTCGGCTGGCTCTGGGTGGCTTGACGTTGTGCGGGCGGGCAGTTTTAGGGAGGCACCTCAGTTTCTTGCTCGCGCTCCTCCGAAGTAAGTATATACGGCTTCCCATTTTTGTGGTACCATTGCATTTAGTCGAAAGTGACGTCCTGATTCACAATGGGTGCACAGATGGGCGACCGCCTGCCACATCTTGTCATCCATTGCCCGACCCAGTTAGCGTGATGATGGTCGCAATGGACTTCCGTCTTCTCCTACCGCGTCAACCGATATAATTCGTCCAAATTGGGTGGCGGCTCTGGAACCCCTCTGATGTAGCCAAATTGTCGTAGAACCCGGTCGGTAGGATGTCACTCGACAATTTCGCAGTTGATGAGTGGCACTCATAGCAGCCAGACGTGAGAGGTGTCCATAATGTCCTACGGAATACAGTCCCGAATCAAAGGAGCAGTGTACGAAGGCCACACGAACTGAATTTTTTTTTGAACGTGAGTTATATAAAGTTTGATTAGAAAAAGAATTTGAGAAATTAAGAAAAAATGGTCCAAATTCCTAACCTCGTCTTGTATCTTGTTGATCAACAGTCTATAGTAGCGCTGTCTATCTGGCATTCCCTGATGAGTAAGTGGAACGCACCACCTGTCATTAATGAAAAAGAATTAAAAAATTGTAATAATTTAAAAAATATTTATAAAATAAAATAAATTAAATTAAATAATTTTAATAGTACCCCCGAATAAGTGGGAATAGGTACAAGGTCGGGTTTCTAGGTCGTGGGCTTAAAAACGGCATTCGAAACCAAACACAAGACTGCAGAAGTAAAAGACATCCTCCAATTACGGCTCTGCCAGGGTCGACGGTTCTGCAAAGCTCCTTGAACAGAAATGTAACCCCCTCGTCCCGGTCCGGATGCTTGACCGGTCCGAGTGGTCACACGGGGAAAACCGAAGCGAAACCCGTTAAGGTTCCCCCTCGGTTAGCAACCCTAAAAATTTTCTTTCATTTTAATCTTGTCTAAAGGCATGTTAAATCTTAAGTGATCACGACAGCGGAAAACATCGATAAAAGAACATGTTCGAACCTCAAACCATACATTAAACTATCCATTTTTAACTTACAGGGCAGGCCGTATCGATACACCATTCAAGGGTATTGATACGCCTTTACCAGGTCAACCCAAGCAGTCAACTCAGAGAAGACCGTATCGATACAGCCCTTGAGCGTATCGATACGCCCTTCTCGGTCAACAACTCAAGGTCAACGAGGTAGGACCGTACCGATACGCTTCAACCCCGTACCGATACGCCCTAAACTCACCAACTCCTCAGAATTCCAGAGAGTCGAGAGGGTATCGATACACCCCTGTGTATCGATACGCCAAGCCAAATCTGAATTCCAGTGAGTTAAGACCGTATCGATACACCCCTGTGTATCGATACGCCCAGCCAAAACTGAGTCCTATAGGCAAGACCGTATCGATACGGCCCTTAGGCGTACCGATACGCCATGCTCTGCAATTCTCCATTTTCAGCACAAACACATAAGATTTACACTTTAGATGCATAATAAGACCTCCCTAGCCACATACGAACATACATACAACATTTACAAACCAAGATCTAGTCATACGAGGCACCCAACCTGTACATACATCATTCAACAAGGAAATCATGCGTTTGATCAAAGGATAGCATACAAGCATTTAAGGTCTCATACTTCAACATTCAAGCACAAAGGCAACCTCAAAAAGAAGCACATGGCCAACATACATGGTAAGCAAAATAAACATGGTTTACAAGAAAGGCATACATCCAAAAGCCAAATTAACAAGCATATAAAAGGAGTCTAACATGCTCCTAAACAACAACATCATCATACTTCAAAAGGCATCACACCACAAACACATGTCCCATTGCTTGCCCATTACATCATAACTAAAAACCATACTTTATGGCTAGGCTAGCACCACAAAGCACACACACTTGGAGGCCTCTTCTTGCACTTAGCAACCCACGAGCTACTGATCTGCATTGTCAAATAAAGAGAGAGAGCGTAAGCAATAAAGCTTAGTGAGGGTAAGCTCTTTAAAAAGTAACCTCGACAATGCAGGGTCCAAGCACGATCTCAACCAAGGTAAATGCATGATCATACCTTCGATCCTCAAGAGCCAAAATGTCAATGATGCATGAACAAATATTCAATAATATGTCATGCTCAACAAGCTCATTTCCACAACATATGTACGCACATATAATCATCCAAATAGGAAACACATTTCCACATCACATTGATACACATATCAATTTATATTGGCACCTAGCTATGACTCGAATACACGAATAAACACGTTGGAACTCACATCCAACAACCACTTTACCTCATGGTGGGATGACACTCATCACCGGTCTTGTGGAGGGGATTCCACTCATCCTCACGCCCCGTCGATGGGATTTCACTCATCATCGACTAATATATGTAACAATTTCCGGGTGAACCCGTACTCCTCCTTGGCGACTCAACGCCACCAAGGCCAAGCGCGAATTTGACTCATGTGTGCACACTAACATCCTAATGATCGATCATTTGTACCCAAGCATACTAGTGCCAACATTTAACTCAATCCACATTACCAATTAAAGCCACTTCCGTGCTTAGCACGTACTCACCATGATCACTATCATGAACAATCCACATGCATATCACAATGCATCATAACCATGCCTCATCACACATGTATAACACATTATATATAAATCATCATATCATAAACATCACGAGGCATAAACATCAATTAAAAGTTCAACCAATGTCTCTAGTTTAAGCTTAGGATTAGGCTACCACCCTAATCCTAACTCTAGGTGGGTCTACCAAGCCCGACCTAGTCCACATGCTCGAACAAAAAACTTAGAAAACATTAACCACTCACCTTTCCTTCCAAGCTCAATTACTAAGCAAGCAACCACCTTCAAACTTCCAGATTCACTCCTGATGTCTCACCAACACAAGTTCTTGCCTCTAAACAACCTCAACACAAGCCAAACAACTTTCAATCAGCCCAAGCATCAAGGTAGCTAACCCGAAAAACAATTCAAACATCAAACTCAACATTTCAAGCCATAAACAAACCTCAAATTTACCAAACTCGTGCATCCCATAAACCTCAATCAAAACCCATGTTTCCAACACTTTTTGTACCCCAAATGATCCCAAAGCAACCCTCAACCATAGCACTAACATTAGCCCACCAATTCTAACCCAAAACAGCCCCCAAAACTCACCAAAACCCTTCAAAAACCCCTATTAAACCCAAATCCGAAAATTAGCTTAAATCATGTAAAATTCATATATGTTGCATCATTTGACTCATTGACTTCATAACTAACAACATTAAATCGAAATTTTAGGTTAAACATCATAAAGTTATCATTTTTAATCAAAACTTGTAAAAACTCAATTTCCAAAACCTTAATGAAAATAGAAACTATTTGTACTTTTGAAGAGAGGAGGTTGAGGACAAGTAAAAAATGATATTACCTTTCAAAACCGAGTTGAAATGAAGGAGCTAGGTGATGGAATAGTGATTGGGTAGGGAGAACTCTTTGTGTCGTTGGTTTTGTTTTTGAGAAGAAGGTGAATGGTGAAAGATGATAAAAATAGGTCTTTTAACAAAAATTGGCTTTTTAAATTGACTTCCACCTTATTACGAAAATGCCATTAATGAATGGCCATTTTCCATTTTCTTTAAAATCTCTTCAAATTGTATTTCATTCATTTTAGTCCAACACAAAAATATTTGTTTTTGAAACCCGAGGCCCAAAGGATTATTTTAATTATAGAACCGAACCCAAAATAATATTAAAATATTATTTTCACCCGACCTCTAAACCCGGGTGTTACAACTCTCCCCCACTTAAGGAATTTCGTCCCCGAAATTACCTGACGGAAACAAGTACGGAAACTGCTCAAGCATATCAGCTTTCCTCTCCCAAGTGGCCTCTTCCACACCTCTATGTCTCCACAACACCTTGACCAACTCTATGGTCTTACCACGCAACACCTTGCTATCCGAAGCAAGTATCTCAACAGGCTCTTCATTGTATGACAAATCCGGATTCAACTCTATCTCCTCAACGGGCATAACATGAGAATGATCTGATTTATATCTCCTAAGCATCGACACATGAAAAACATCATGGATTTTCTCTAACTCAGAAGGCAATCTCAAACGGTAAGCTACCGGCCCAATCCGCTCAACTATCTCATACGGACCAATGAACCCCGGACTCAACTTGCCTTTCCGGCCAAATCTCACCACCTTCTTCCACGGAGATACTTTCAAAAACACTTTCTCACCCACAGAGAACTCAATCTCTTTTCTCTTCAAATCTGCATAAGACTTCTGACGATCGGAAGCTGCTTTCAAACGGTCACAAATCAACTTTACTTTCTCGGTAGTCCCCTTAAGCAAATCTGGCATAGGTAGCAATCTCTGACCCGTTTTAGCCCAACAAATCGGAGTCCTACATCGTCTACCATACAAAGCCTCATAGGGAGCCATCTGAATACTAGACTGATAATTGTTGTTGTAAGCAAACTCAACTAAAGGTAAGTGCTTCTCCCAAGAACCCTGGAAGTCAATCACACAACAATGAAGCATATCCTCTAGAATCTGTATCACTCGCTCTGACTGTCCATCAGACTGCGGATGATAAGATGTACTAAAATGAAAACGGCTACCTAGAGCACTATGCAAGCAACCCCAGAATCTCGAAGTAAATATAGGATCTCTATCTGAAACAATAGACTTCGGAACTCCATGAAGTCTCACAATCTCACGGATGTACAAGTTTGCCAACTTGTCTAAAGAATCCGTAGTGTTCACTGCTAAGAAGTGAGCACACTTAGTGAATCTATCAACTATCACCCAAACAGAATTCTTCTTCGAAGGAGACAACGGTAACCCCAACACAAAGTCCATGGTGACCCTCTCCCAGTTCCATTCCGGAATCTTCAAAGGTTGTAACAAACCTGATGTTCTGCCTTCACTCTCTGACAAACCATACAACGGCTCACATACTCGGCTACATCCTTCTTCAAACCAACCCAGAAGTAATCATTCTTCAAGTCACGGTACATTTTAGTACTACCCGGATGCATAGAAAAAGGACTCGAATATGCTTCACTCAGAATCTGACGTCTCAACTCAACATCTTCCGGTACCACAACTCTATCTCTAAAGCACAACAAGTTCTCACCACTACAACTATACTCGGTCGGTCTTCCTTCAGCTATGTCCTAAACATGAGGAACTAGAGTCACATCTTGCAATTGCTTCTCTCTAATCAACTGAATCAATGAAGGCTTCACTTGCAACTCGGTGATCAAACCACCATCATCGGACACACTCAATCTAGCAAACATAGCTCTCAGCTCAACTGAAACTTTTCTACTCAAAGCATCGGCTACTACATTTGCCTTACCCGGATGGTACTCAATGGTCAAATCATAGTCTTTTAATAACTCAAGCCATCTTCTTTGTCTCAGGTTCAACTCTCTCTGTGTCATCAAATACTTCAAGCTCTTATGATCGGTGTACACTATACACTTCTCACCATACAAGTAATGACGCCAAATCTTTAACGCAAAGACAACTGTGGCTAACTCTATATCATGAGTAGAATAGTTCTTCTCATGAACCTTCAACTGTCTAGAAGCATAGGCAACAACCCTTCTTTCTTGCATCAAAACACAACCTAAACCTATATAGGAAGCATCACTATAAATCACAAACTCTTTACCTGAATCAGGTTGCACTAACACTGGAGCGTTTGTCAAAGCTTCTTTCAATTTCTCAAAGGCCTTCTGTCTTGCATCTGACCATTCAAACTTAACTCCTTTTTGCAACAATTTGGTCAAAGGAGCATCTACCCTAGAGAAACCATCAACAAATCTCCTATAGTAACCGGCTAATCCTAGGAAACTTCTAATCTCAGTCAGAGACTTAGGTTGTTTCCACTCAACAATAGCCTCAATCTTCGAGGGGCAACACGGATACCTTCGGCCGAAACAACATGGCCAAGAAATATGACTTCTCGAATCCAGAACTCGCATTTACTAAGCTTCGCATACAACTGATTGTTCAACAATCTCTGTAACACAAATCTCAAGTGCTCATCATGCTCTTCTTCTGCCTTCGAGTACACAAGTATGTCATCAATGAAAACAACTACAAAACGGTCTAGATAGTCTCTAAAAATTCTGTTCATCATATCCATGAACGCTGCAGGTGCATTCGTGAGCCCAAACGACATCACAAGAAACTCATAGTGACCATATCTAGTGCTAAAAGCTGTCTTCGGAACATCACATTCTTTCACTTTCAACTGATAGTACCCTGATCTCAAATCTATCTTCGAGAACACTGAAGCACCTCTCAACTGATCAAACAAATCATCTATACGAGGCAACGAATACTTGTTCTTCACAGTCAACTGATTCAATTGTCTGTAGTCAATACACATGCGCATGCTACCATCTTTCTTCTTCACAAACAACACAGGAGCACCCCAAGGAGAACTACTAGGCCTAATGAAACCACGGTCTAACAATTCTTGCAACTGACTCTTCAATTCTTTCAACTCTTTCGGAGCCATACGATACAGAGCTATCGAAACTAGATTAGACCCTGAAACAGTCTCAATCACAAACTCAACATCTCTATCAGGAGGCAAACCCGGCAACTCTTCAGGAAACACATCCGGAAAGTCACAAACTGTTCTAATATCTTTCGGCATAGCCTCACTCATATTCGGATTCATAACATAAGCTGAGTAAGCCCCGCATCTAGAATCCATCAACCTATGAGCCTCTAAAGCTGACACAACATTAGACAAGAACTTAATGTTCTCGCCTACTACTACTACTACCTCGTAGTCATCAGAAAGTTTTAAGGAAATCCTCTTCGTCTCAAAATCCACACTAGCTTGGTGCTCAACTAACCAGTCCATACCTAGAATAATATCAAAGCCATAAAAAGGAAGTTCCATCATATCAACAGAGAACACATGACCCTGAATCTTCAGTGGACATCTCCTATACATACGTCTAACCACAACTGTCTCACCAAAAGAACTAGTCACATGCATACCTACATCTAAGATCTCAACAGGTATATCTAACTTCCGTGCATGCTCACTCAAAATGTAGGAATGTGTAGAACCCGAATCAACCAAAAAAAGCAAAGACATAGACTGTAACTCAAAATTACCTGCTATGACATCAGTGTCATTCCCGGCTTCTCTCTGAACATAAACCCTCGCTGGTCCTCCTACCTCTGGCTGCACGGCTACAACGTGAGCAAGGTTCCTCTGAGCATCTAACCTTGGTGCATCAGCCCTAGGCTAGAAGTAGCCACGACCGCGCCCACGGCCTCTCTGAAAATCAGTCGCTCTTGCTGGAGCCTGAGCAATGTTTGGTGCCTGTGCCGCCTGATGCGGGCACTCCTTCTAAAGTGGTCCCTCGAACCTCAATTCCAACAGGCATGGAAGTTACCCCAACACTCACCAGTGTGTTGTCTCCCGCATCGTGTACACTCGGGCAAGCGCCCTCCTCCTCGATGGCCCTGATGGCCCTTACCATGGTGGCCACCGCCACGCCTATGGTCAAGCTGCTGTCTGCCACCTCTATGCCTCTTGGCCTGTTTACTGTCAAAGTGGTTATGCCTCTTACCAGAACTAGAACCTTCAGATCGTTAGGTCAAACCCAAACTGTGCTCTAAGTCATTGGCCCTCGCGACCAAGACATCAAAATCTGAGTAGTCAGAAGCTAAAGTGTACCTCTTGATCTCTTCATTCAACCCATAATGGAAACGGTTACAACGTTCCACTTCAGTAGGAACCAACTCTAGAGCGTACTGACTCAAACGAACAAAACGGATCTCATAGTCAGTCATAGAAGCATCTCCCCGAGTAAGGGCCATAAACTCTCGCTTCTTCTCATCTAGGTACCTCGGACCCAAGTATCTCTTTCTGAAAGCAGACTCGAAGAAGTCCCAACCAATCTCAGCCTCTGGAACTCCGGTAGTAACGGTGACCCACCAGGTGTAGGCATCACCCTGAAGCAACGAGATCACACAGCCCAATCTACGCGCACCCACACAACCCATCTGAGCTAAGATGCGAACGGTCTTCTCTAACCACAACTCGGATCTCTCAGGAGTAGATCCTCTAAACTCTTCGGCCCCTAGGCTACGGAGCCTCTCCAACGGTAAACTGTTATCATCCCTTCTAGGCTGAGCTGCAGCCTGAGCTCCCGCAACTGCGGCCTGGAATGCTCCCGCTATAGCTTGCACAAGCGGGGTCATATCTATTCCAGCTGGACCTTGGCCACCTTGGCCACCCTGAGGTCCCTCTCCCTCGACTCCCGCCTCGTCTCCCTCACCGAGCAGAGGAGGAGGTGGTGGTGGAGGTGGTGGGGGAGCTCCAACTCCAACAGAAGCAGTCCCTTCTATATGAGCCTCCACTCCAACCACCGGCTCAACAGGAGCCGCAACACGTGGTTCCTAACGAACCACCCTCGGCCTACCTCTCGGCCTAAACATCGCTCACAAACAACAACTACAACCACAACAAACATACAAAGTTGGGTTAGCAAGGTAAGGCTTCCAAGTGCTCAAGTACGTTCCCTCACTTTAAAAATTCTTTTCCGATGTAATAGTAGCAATGGGACTCTTAAATAACATGCTTTTAAACAAAACAACCAGCATACTTGTCATACAAGCAATCATGCTTACAAGGCAAGCAAACACCGTGCATAACAATACAAAACGTAAACTTACCTCACTTACCTGCCCAAGGTCTCGGTAACCTTAGGCTTTGATACCAACAAGTGTAACCCCCTCGTCCCGGTCTGGACGCTTGACCGGTCCGAGTGGTCACACGGGGAAAACCGAAGCGAAACCCGTTAAGGTTCCCCCTCGGTTAGCAACCTTAAAAATTTTCTTTCATTTTAATCTTGTCTAAAGGCATGTTAAATCTTAAGTGATCACGACAGCGGAAAACATCGATAAAAGAACACGTTCGAACCTCAAACCATACATTAAACTGTCCATTTTTAACTTACAGGGCAGGCCGTATCGATACACCATTCAAGGGTAACGATACGCCTTGACCAAGTAAACCCAAGCAGTCAACTCAGAGAAGACCGTATCGATACAGCCCTTGAGCGTATCGATACGCCATTCTCGGTCAACAACTCAAGGTCAACGAGGTAGGACCGTACCGATACGCTTTAACCCCGTACCGATACGCCCTAAACTCACCAACTCCTCAGAATTCCAGAGAGTCGAGAGGGTATCGATACACCCCTGTGTATCGATACGCCCAGCCAAATCTGAATTCCAGTGAGTTAAGTGTATTGATACGCCCAGCCAAAACTGAGTCCTGTAGGCAAGACCGTATCGATACAGCCCTTAGGCGTACCGATACGCCCTGCTCTGCAATTCTCAATTTTCAGCACAAACACACAAGATTTACACTCTAGATGCATAATAAGACCTCCCTAGCCACATACGAACATACATACAACATTTACAAACCAAGATCTAGTCATACAAGGCACCAAACATGTACATACATCATTCAACAAGGAAATCATGCGTTTGATCAAAGGATAGCATACAAGCATTTAAGGTCTCATACTTCAACATTCAAGCACAAAGGCAACCTCAAAAAGAAGCACATGGCCAACATACAAGGTAAGCAAAATAAACATGGTTTACAAGCAAGGAATACATCCAAAAGCCAAATTAATAAGCATACAACAGGAGTCTAACATGCTCCTAAACAACAACATCATCATACTTCAAAAGGCATCACACCATAAACACATGTCCCATTGCTTGCCCATTACAACATAACTAAAAACCATACTTGATGGCTAGGCTAGCACCACAAAGCACACACACTTGGAGGCCTCTTCTTGCACTTAGCAACCCACGAACTATTGATCTGCATTGTCGAACAAAGAGAGAGCGTAAGCAATAAAGCTTAGTGAGGGTAAGCTCTTTAAAAACAAACCTCGACAATGCAGGGTCCAAGCACGATCTCAACCAAGGTAAATGCATGATCATACCTTCGATCCTCAAGAGCCAAAATGTCAATGATGCATGAACAAATATTCAATAATATGTCATGCTCAACAAGCTCATTTCCACAACATATGTACGCACATATAATCATCCAAATAGGAAACACATTTCCACATCACATTGATACCCATATCAATTTATATTGGCACCTAGCTATGACTCGAATACGCGGATAAACACGTTGGAACTCACATCCAACAACCACTTTACCTCACGGTGGGATTACACTCATCATCGGTCTCGCGGAGGGGATTCCACTCATCCTCACGCCCCATCGATGGGATTTCACTCATCATCGACTAATATATATAACAATTTCTGGGCGAACCTGTACTCCTCCTTGGCGACTCAACGCCACCAAGGCCACGCGCGAATTCGACTCATGTGTGCACACTAACATCCTAATGATCGATCATTTGTACCCAAGCATACTAGTGCCAACATTTAACTCAATCCACATTACCAATTAAAGCCACTTCCATGCTTAGCACATACTCACCATGATCACTATCATGAACAATCCACATGCATATCACAATGTATCATAACCATGCCTCATCTCACATGTATAACACATTATACATAAATCATCATATCATAAACATCACGAGGCATAAACATCAATTAAAAGTTCAACCAATGTCTCTAGTTTAATCTTAGGATTAAGCTACCACCCTAATCCTAACTCTAGGTGGGTCTACCAAGCCCGACCTAGTCCATATGCTCGAACCAAACACTTAGAAAACACTTAGAAAACATTAACCACTCACATTTCCTTCCAAGCTCAATTACCAAGCTAGCAACCACCTTCACGCTTCCGGATTCACTCCCGATGTCTCACCAACACAAGTTCTTGCCTCTAAACAACCTCAACACAAACCAAACAACTTTCAATCAGCCCAAGCATCAAGGTAGCTAACCGGGAAAACAATTCAAACATCAAACTCAACATTTCAAGCCATGAACAAACCCTAAATTTACCAAACTCGTGCAGCCCATAAACCTCAATCAAAACCCATGTTTCCAACACTTTTTGTACCCCCAAATGATCCCAAAGCAACCCTCAACCATAACACTAACATTAGCCCACCAATTCCAACCCAAAACAGCCCCCAAAACTCACCCAAAACCCTTCAGAAACCCCTATTAAACCCAAATCCGAAAATTAGTTTAAATCATGTAAAATTCATATATGTTGCATCATTTGACTCATAGACTTCATAACTAACAACATTAAATCGAAATTTTAGGTTAAACATCATAAAGTTATCATTTTTAATCAAAACTTCTAAAAACTCAATTTCCAAAACCTTAATGAAAATAGAAACTATTTGTACTTTTGAAGAGAGGAGGTTGAGGACAAGTAAAAAATGATATTACCTTTCAAAACTGAGTTGAAATGAAGGAGCTAGGTGATGGAATAGTGATTGGGTAGGGAGAACTCTTTGTGTCGTTGGTTTTGTTTTTGAGAAGAAGGTGAATAGTGAAAGATGATAAAAATAGGTCTTTTAACAAAAAAGGGCTTTTTAAATTGACTTCCACCTTATTACGAAAATGCCATTAATGAATGGCCATTTTCCATTTTCTTTAAAATCTCTTCAAATTGTATTTCATTCATTTTAGTCCAACACAAAATTATTTGTTTTTGAAACCCGAGGCCCAAAGGATTATTTTAATTATAGAACCGAACCCAAAATAATATTAAAATATTATTTTCACCCGACCCCTAAATCCGGGTGTTACAGGAAAGGCCAAAACCGTTGCTCCCCAACATTTTCTTCTTGATTCGGCAAAATTACCGAGATAGTACAACCACATCTTATGGACTTTGTTGCGAGATTTGTCAAGCATCAAAATCCCTCCAATAATTCGTAGGACGTGGGCACGAGCAAGCCGCTGCGAAAATAATAAGTAATGTTATAAAAATATTTTAATTATTAAAATATAGAAAATAAAATATATAATAAAATAAATATGTTTACCCGTTTTGTTTCATCACACATGGTCGGCTAGTCACCGTCGGTAAGACCGGTAATAATCTCGCCGTCAGTAGGCAAGCCAAGATGATATGCAACATCTTTCAGTGTAATTGTAGCATCGCCACACGGAAGATGAAATGTGTGCGTCTCTGGCCTCCATCGTTAGAATATTGCGTTAATAAAAGGACGGTTCAACTTCGTGCCGCCAACGATAGTAGCGACGTGGCCAAAACTGACTTCCTCAATAAACGGAATAATATCCTCATTTGACGCCTCAGTGATATAATTTAGATAGCATGTCAATGCTCGTTCGTAATTCTTAAAGAACAATAATAAAACATAATAATAATAAAATATATAAGAATAAATAAATAAAAGAATAAAGAAATAATTTAAATTTAAAAATAAAAAGAATATTACCACCACATTTGTCCGTCAATAGTTGAACACGTGTCGTTCGTCTAACCTCAATAAACCTGCCATTGTATAGAAAATAAATAAGAAAAGAAGGAGAAGATAGAAATTTCGGTGTGGGGTTTTTGAGGATACATGGCCGCTATTTATAGGAGGTCTCGCACCATCTGGGAAACGACATTTAAAAGAAATCATATTTTGCAAAAAACGGTATTTAAGGGACCTCGCGTTCTGCAGAAAGCGAGTTTCCAAAAATATCGCGTTTCGCAACATTTTATTTTCTCGGTACCTATTTTGACTCAACAATCACAAGCAATATGTCACTCCACGATTTATTACAGTTGATATCAAACGAGGTTAGTAAATGCCAAGATCACAAGCAAATTTCTTACTTGGAATGTAAAATTCCAACACCGACGACAGCTGAAATGCACTACATTCTGAAGCTTACCAACGAAACCGACGTACGTAACATGTATGACCAGCTCAATTTTGTAGGAGCTAAATACATCCATTTATATGTTCAGTTTGATGAGGTTAACGCCGGCGAAGGTAGTACGTCTGCACCCATAGAAGCTGCTCCGTCCGCACTCGTAGCAACCACTGAACAAGCTCCGTCTTCACTGGATGTTGATACAGCTGCCGACAAGTTGTATCTTTTTATGTACAGGCGCAGACAACAAAAACAATAGCTGATCGAAGAACTTAACTTAAGTTTAGACATTTCAACTGACTACGATGATTCCGATTGACCTTTAAATCCTCAAATTATCGTCAAATTATGTTTTATGAGTTGGTTTAGGGTCTTTAATTAATGTTCTAAGTATGTTCAACGCTACAATTTATCCTCTATTATTTATGTGAAACATTGTTAGGTACAAATCATCTTAAATTATATTTTTCCAGCACGTTCCGGTAAGAAGATACAATTTACTTCAAATATTCAAACAACATTACCTCCCATTACCTCAATTATTCAAACAAGCATTTCATTATGCTTGATATAATGGTACAAATGACCAAAAATTCACCCGAAAAATCCGGAAGGATCTCGTTTTTGCAGATGTGTCAGACACGTTGTGTCAGCATCTGAGTTAGCTAGGAACTCGCTTTATGTAGAAAGCGAGATTCAGGAATTTTAAAAGAACTCGCTTTCTGTAGAAAGCGAAATCTAGGAATCTCAAAGGAACTCGCTTTATATAGAAAGCGAGTTCCTTGTTGAGTCAGTAATCCTGACACAACGTGTTTGACACGTCTGCAAAAACGAGATCATTCTGGATTCTCCAGATGAATTATTGGTCCTTTGTTCCCTTATATCAGACGGAATGGAATAATTGTATTGTATAGCTTTCATTCAAGTCTTTCAATTGTTGGGAAAAAGTCGAGACGAGGATGTGTTGTTGTTCTAGTATACTACGATGGCGAGATAATCGCTAATGCCTCACTCGACGTCATTTTTTAGTTCGAAAATATTGTAAAAATAATGATTCTGTGGAGATTATCGTACAAGAAGTTGATTAAGGAAATGGAAAACAGTGTTCCGCATGGCCTTGGGGAAAATCTGGACGAGTTGAAGTATCGTCTGTCGATCTCTTTAGAACCGTTAACCTACTCAGTATGCCGCATTAGGGACAACGGTGATGTGGAGTTGATGCTGGCTACCCACTTAAAGTATTCTTTAGGAGGGCCCCTCGAGCTGTATGCGTCATTTTCTTATTCTAAAGCTGGTATCGAAATCCCAAGTTAGAGACGGGCGAATTTCGACTTCGACCCTAATGCCAATGTTGATAGCCCAACGGCTAATTTAAGAAATGATTTAAACCTACTAACTACATATAGTCCACGCAACGAGTTTGGTGGATCGCCGTCTTCTGTGCCAAGACATTAATGCATAACTAGTTTTGGGTTCAACTTGAACCAGCCCCGAACGATGAATTCAATACACCATCCTCTCCAATGCGAAGACATAAAACATACAATCCGTATAGTATGTGGGAGGCAACGTCATTATCCCACAACTACATGAGGTCATCCGACCATGAAACGTTCAACCCCTTTGATGATTTCTCATATGGACGATACTCAATGTATGTCCCTAGTACGATGTACGTTCAACCATCTATGGGGAGACATTCTTGTGTTGGTGCGCTCGACTTAGATCTTGGTAATACGGTTCGTAAGCGGTCTCGCAATTAACGACCAGTTTGCTCGCCTAAAAGGGTAGCAGTCGACGATGCAGAACTATACCAGTTCGAGGGGGATACTTCTAACGAAGAACTGGTTAGGGATCCCAGACTCGATGGCGATGAGCAAGGGCCTTTCTATGAACCACCAGCAGACGTGAACATTTCAGTAGGCTGTATCGAAGATTTAGAAGGCAACAAAGAACACCCGACGAAAATCAATGTTCTAGTATCGGCTACACCCCACTTCAAAACGGTTGATATAGATGCCTTGAACGTTCCGACATTTTCACAATTCCAAACAATTGACGGTTACAACCACCGTGCTGATGGTGAACTGGCCATTGGGATGACATTCTTGACAAAATAACTGGTCGTGGCCGCTATTAAACACTACAAGATTCACCAGCCAGTTACGACGACTGTGCACAAGACCGAACCAGATTTCTACATTGCGGAGTGTGCCCACAAAAAATAGGGATGTAAGTGGAGGTTCTGTGTATCATCCTTGAAGAAGGCGAGCGGGCTCTAAAGAATCATGAAACTGGAGGGGCCTCATACATGAACTGTGAGCAACCTAAGTTAGGATCACAAGAACTTGGATGTGCACGTCCTATGCAATACCTTCATGGCAATGGTCAAAGCAAATCCCCATGTGACAGTTACCACCTGTATCGCTGCAGCTAAAAAACAACACGACTACATTCCTGAATACCATAAAGCATGGTATGTAAGGTGGCGGGCTGTACAAAAAGTGTTTGGCCAATAGGAGGAATCTTACAACCAGTTGTGCTCGTGGCTAAACCTGATGCAGAAACACATACCCAAAACGGTTGTGAAACTTGAGACGGTTCTGGCATACGAAAATGATCGTGTCGTACCAGGTGTTTGTCAATTCAAACAGCTATTTTGGACATTTTCCCAGTTCATTAATGCATTCATGCACTGCAAGCCAATGGTTCAGATCGATGGTACATGGTTGTACGGGAAATATACATAGATCTTACTTCTGGCAGTTGCACAAGATGGCAATTGGAAAATCGTTCATGTAGCCTTCACAATAGTCAAAAAAGAGGATCTCGAGTCTTGGTTGTTCTTCCTTAAGAACCTATAGAGACATGTTCTTTCTCCTGTAATGCGGGCAATGGATGATGGGATATGTGTTATTTCCAACAGAGGCACAACAATCAAGTGGGCAATAAAACGTTTGGGCCAGTCTTGGGAGCCTCCCCATATTTACCACCGTTACTGCTTACGACACATTGCGGCCAACTACTTGCAGAACTAAAGAACCAAGATAAACGTGCTATGGTGCTTCGAATGGGTACGCCTTTTAGGTCATTTGCATTTACGATATCTTTGCATGTATTGTTCGCCCCTAACTATTCAATTGTCATTTCCTAGGCAACTCGCATTACGTACATGAGATAGACCAACTATTCGAAGAATTGAGAGCTAGGAATAAAGATGGCGCGGACTATCTTGCCAAAATCCTGAGGGAAAAATGGCTTCGATCATATGACGGGGGTAAACGATATGATCACATGATAACGAACTTGGCTGAGGCGGTCAACTTAACACTCAAAGGAGTACGACATTGCCTATCACTTCCATTGTCAAAGCGATCTACTAACGTTTGGCTACCATATTTGCAACCTTGGGAAGGCAAGCAACTGAGCACATAGCATGTGGCCATAAAGTCCACCCGGACCTCCTCGAACAATTGCAAACTTATTTGCGCCATTCAAATGCGATGACTGCAACTCTCTTCTCTCGAGAAGGCCATTTGTTCCGTGTTTCAAAATTTTTGAGACTGTTGGAAGGCATACAACACAACGCGTACGTGGTAGATCTTAGGAAAAGAACTTGCGAGTGCGGAGTCTTCCAAACATTCAAATACTCGTGTGCACCGCCATTGCTGCTTGTTCTTCCCAACGGATTCACTACATGAGAGTGCTTGATCCGGTATACTTACTAGAAACGATATTCAAGGTTTACAAAAAAAGAGTTTCCTCCAATCAAAAATGAAATTGATCCGTATGTCGTTGACGCTGAACCGACCATACACCAAGATCCTGCACTACTACGAGAAAAGGGACGTCCATGATCGACGTGAATTTACTATGCAAAGGATATTGTCGAACATCAAGAACGAACCGGACAAAAGAAATATTGCACTATATGTAGAAATCCCGGACACACGCGTAACAAGTGTCCTAATCGCTCAGGCCCTCGTATCAACTAAGTGATTGTAATTTCTTACTATCTGCGTTCCTCAAGTTTTGGTTTAAATAATAAGATCTAATTCGTTTTAAAAATTCTCTTTCCAATTTGTCGTTCCTACACAAAACCACGCTTTGGAACCATTTTTAACGCAAATTTTATACCCTTCTCCATGTATCGCGCGTATCAATATCAGTCTCAGATCGAAGACAAGTTCCACTATAACGCCTCCAAGATAAAAAAAATTGTGATAATTCTCGAATTAAAAACCCGGAAATTTTGATAGAACAAGCCTATCAGGCCATTTTATATTTTCATTCATTCACAAAACAAGCTATGAAACCGTTTTCAACGCAAATTTTACTCGGTTTAAAATGCACCGAACTTGCCCATATTGATGTCGAATGAAAGACAAGTTCCAGTACTACACATCTAAACTCAATGTTTACTAAAATTATACGATTATTAGCCCCGAAATATTGCTCGAACATGCCTATGGACGCTTGGTCTGCCAGCCCGATTTACAAAGAACTCGCTTTCCGTAGAAAGCGAGTTCCTCACGATAAATTAAGTCGGCTCTTCAAATTCTCGGGGAACTCGCTTTCTTAAGAACGTGAGTTCCTGTTAAGTTTGTTATACTGAAAAGTGTTGACACGTATGTAGAACTCGCTTTCTGCAGAAAGCGATATTGGGTCTCGCGTTTCCCAAAAAGCGAGTTCTTTATATGTGACAGATTTGGGGGTCATTTTTCTAAATAAAAGACAGTGGAGGTCATTTTTCCAAATAATTAATAAAAAAGGGGTTTTTATTTAAAAATAACAGATGGAGTATATGATATTGTCACGGTCCGTTCACGTGATAGGCGAGACCGTGACAAATGACAATATGCAAAGAAGCAGGGGCATATCTACCATAGGTCAAGGTAGGTCACTTGACCTACCATAAAAAAATAGATAAACTACTTTAGATGTCATTTAATTATTAATAAAGTTACAATTAAGTTATTCAATTATTAAAAGTTACAATTGGGTCACTTAATTCAAGTTTTAGTTACGCTCAGATCACTCCTCCGTTAAAATACAAATGAACATCTAATAAGATTTGGTATAATAATAGTTTCAGTCCTCAAAACTTATATATTCTACCAATTTAATCCTAATTCAGACCTATCTTCTAAAGACACTTTCCACTATAATCTTTACATCACTTTCCCATGACTCATTCAGACCTGTTTTCATATGGCATGCTAGAGTAGTGTGTTTCGTGAAGCTCTTCCCTCATCCAAGTATATACCATTTTGCAGGTTTCTTGGTTCGTATTCTTCTCCCCCCCCCCCCCCCCCCCCAAAGTCCTGCCAAATGGTCCGGCAGGCATCGCCAATAAAGTCTTCCATGACTCATATGGTATAATGATAGTAACATGATACAGATATTTCCAAATGTTTTTCCGTGACATTTAATCTAATATTACATCAATTTACGATTCGTATTACCCTTAAATAATTTATCAAACTTTAATATTATAATTGATCAAATTAAAACAAAACTAAAGGTTTAATGGTAACATTGAACCAATTAAAAGTTTAGTTATCAAATTAAATAATTGTTCAAAGTTTAATGACCATTTGTGAACTTTACCCTTAAATTAAAGTGAATGTATGAACTACTATAGTAATAAAAATTTAATTACTTTTTAATTAAAAAATAAAAGAAAATCTGAAAAATTAATATAAAAACCATTTTTTAAGATTTTATTCTAAAAGGGAATAATAATACTTTCGGTCCCTAAGATTTTAAAACTAGTTAAAACAATTAATAGTACATTGCTTTACATATGAATAGTAGTACATTGTAGTACATGTCATTCACTTTAGAATTATCTTCAAAAGTAATATAGAACAAATAATTTTTTAGTTCAACAATGCTTTAAGTTTGTTTTCAAAGTGCTTTTTAAAAATTGATTTTTTTTCATTGTTAATTTTTTCAAGAGTAATATTAAATAAAATTACTCATTTATTTCTTTTCAAATAAAAATGAGGTTGTAGCCAGACATCAAATATTCATGTGGACGTAACGAGGTCCGTGAACATCTCGGTGCAAAAGATCTGAGAGTGATGGCGGAGGGGTATCGTAAATACTTAGCTGGTTATAACGGGTGTGTGCGATTTTAGCCATATGATCGGCTGCAAAGTTAGCCTCCTGCGAACATGAGAGAAAGATACTTCCCATTCAAAAGAACAAAGCATCGCAATATGGCGAACCAATGCAAAGGAGCTTTCCATGGAAGAGGGAGAGAGAAGTCCAACCACGCCGGAGCTATCAGATTGAACAATAACATAACTAAAGCCATGAGATCGAGCAAGCTTCAGTCCCTCATAGTTTAGAAAATAATGTCAAAAATAAATATTTTAGACATTTAAAATCAATTTTTGACACTTCAATTTTAAACAAAACAATCCAAAAAAATATTTTTCTACCACACTTTTCAAAATTAATGTTAAACTAACAACTGATGTTAATGTTTGAGATTAAAATTTTTAAATTGAGGATAATTCACATATTTCCTAAACATCTCATTTCCTATTGTTAACCTTACCCATCTATTTTCACTCATCTAGTAATTCTAAAAATCTATAAAACTAAATAATTTTATATTGTGTCAATCGATCTCATTTTATATACGCGTACATATCTCGAATATAAGGTAATTGTATGTTTGTTAAAGAAATAAAAAAAATACCCACCGAACTAAAATTTACTGGGTAGTTTTCTTTTATCAAAATTGTAAGTAAAAAAATGTAAATCAATAAAACGTATAATTTTGCGTGGTACCTGAGTCAAAAAAAATCCAATACGGTAAGGTATCGGGTTTGTACTTGAGGAAGTATACTTTAGGATGAAAAATCCTCAGGGAGTCGGAGGACATCCAATAGGGACAATATCGACTCATAGACACAAGGTTAATGTGTGATGATCCAGAAAATTTAAATACTTTATCAATCAATTAAATCGTGACATGATAAAAATAAAATTTATACACGAATGGTATTAGTATACTATGCCCCTACTACAAATATTCCCTTAGCCTATATCAAACAATATTTTTCTCAAACGCGATGATAGGGTGGAGCGTATAAACGTAACCATCACCCTGTCTAATGCTTTATTCCATTGATCCCAAACCAATTGCAAGAGGGGTTTTCTTTTTGTATTTGCCTTTTAAATTTATTACGAGCCAAAAGGGGGCAAAGGGTCCTCAACTTATGCATCTCTTTTTATCTAAAAACAATGGGAATCCTAAGTTTCAAGCCCAAGATTTCTTTTTGGTGTGTAGGGTGTGCTTGAGAGAGGCGAGGGATATTGTTAAGTATGGCTCATATACTGTAAAAGGACAAATGAGCTTAATAACCAACCGACTTGAGGGATCCTTGGAAGTTAAGGAGTACGAATCCTTTGAGGATAAGGATTACTACTCCCCGAAGGATTAGAACAATTGTAATCCTAGTTAAAGTAGGATTCTGTAGTAGTTATCCTAGTTAGAATAGGACTTGGATGTATGGGCTATATAAAGAGGCTTACCCCACCTCATTAGGCACTTCATCAATTGTTCTTTTTAGGCTTTAAGCCTTGTTTTTTGTCGGGCATTATCGATTGAATAAAAGAAAACAACCGCTCTTTGCTCCCCGAGGACGTAAGCACACTGCTAAACCTCGTTAAATCTCTTGTGTTCTTACTTGTTTGATTTTCTTTTTCATTTGTCGTGTGCACAACAACTGGTATCAAGAGCCTGGTTGCGATGGCTATGTCTGGTGCGAAATTCGAAGTGGTCAAGTTCAATGGTGAAGGTAACTTCGGATTGTGGCAGACGAGGGTAAAGGATCTGTTAGCGCAACAAAGGATTTTAAAGGCTGTACGATCTACAAAACCAGTGTCAATGGAGGACGACGATTGGGAAGAACTGCAGCAACGAGTGACTGGAACCATATGGTTATGTTTGGCAGATAAGATTATGTATCACGTTATGAATCTGGCGTCTCTAGGAGAGATATGTAGCAAGTTGGAAAGTCAATTTATGTCCAAGTCTTTGACAAATAAATTGTATCAAAAGCAGAAGTTGTGTGGGCTGAAGAAGCAAGAAGGTCAGGATTTGACGCAGCACGTGAATATCTTCAATCAAATAATCACCGATTTAACTCAACTTGATGTGAAGATTGAAAATGAAGACAAAGCAATGATTCTGTTGTGTTCGTTGCCTTCTTCTTATGAATACATTGTGACTACTCTTACATATGGGAAAGAAACAATCAAATTTGAAGAGATTACTGCAGCCTTATTGGCCCACAACCAGCGAAGGCAGAATACAGGCGAAAGCTCTCACGCTGATGGTTTATATGTTAAGGGTAATCACAACCGTGGAAGGAAGTCAGAGAAGGAGGGTTCTGGAAGACGGAATTCTAGATCAAAGTTTAGAGGCAAGAAGACGTTTCGTTGCTACAAGTGCAAGGAGCCAAGACATATGAAACGAGACTGTCCAAAGTGGAAAAAGAAGTCAGATGATAAACATGATGCATCATCCAAAACTATGAATGTGGTACAGAATGAGAATTCAGATTACAGTGATGGTGATATGCTTTCTATTTCAACAACTCAGTTCACGGATGCTTGGATTCTTGATTCAGGATGCTCTTATCATATAACGCCTAACAGGGAATGGTTTTCTACCTATATGTCTGTTAATTTTGGTTCTGTCTATTTAGGTGATGATAGATGTTGCAATATTGTCGGTATTGGTGAAGTCAGAATTAATATGTATGATGGTTGTAGAACTGAGGTTTTGATATAATATTTGAAAAATGTTTTGGACTAAATTGAAAAGAATTTAAAATATGTTTTTAGTCAAAAACAACTTGAAAATATGTTTAAGGGTTTTAAAGGCTTTGGAATAGTTTTAAAATGTATTTAAAGGTTTTTTTAAACTACCAAAATTCCAGTAGCCAAAACCCGTACCGATACGCCTAACCGTATCGATACGGTGTATTTTGAAATAGCCCAACGGCCATAAATGGTACTATTCCCAACGGCCATAAATGGTACTATTCCCAACGGCCATAAATGGAACTATTTCCAACGGCTATAAATGGTACTATTCCCAACGGCTATAAATGGTACTATTCCAACGGCTATAAACGGCTATATTCCCAACGGCTATAAACGGCAATATTCCCAACGGCTATAAACGGCTACAAACTCATTTGGGACTATAAATTGAAGGCTGGAACACTTGAAGAAAGCAAGAGACAACATCCAAGCAATATGGTCAAGAGAATTAGAGTCTAAATCTTTATTTTACTATTCTCTTGTACATAGTCTGAAGAGAGTGATTTTTATTGTTTTTATCCTTCACTCTTTCTTGTGAGCTTAATTCTTGTAAACACCCACCTTGTGAGGTTTATTTGTTTACATTTTTTTTACCCTTGTAAAAGGAGAGGTTCTAGTTTAGCCTTGAGAGAAAAACTAGAGTTGGTTCTATCTTAGCCAAGTTGAAAAGATAGGGTTGTAACGGTTTCCTCCTGAGCCTGGAAAAGGGGACGAATTCATTGTTGAGTGAATTGGGAAATCCTTAGTGGTGTGCTAAGGTAGTGGATGTAGACTCGGTTGAGTAGTCGAACCACTCTAAAATCATCGTGCAAATTGTCTATCTTTATTTCGGTTTTAGCCAATTCATCCAAGAACCAAACACAACCCACTTGACGGTTTCGGTGATCGATTCGAGCGTGCAAAAAACCCAACAATTGGTATCAGAGCCTCGTCTCCATCAAAGGACTAACATCCGGGAGTAAAGATCATTTGCTCGAAGTCCACCGTTCAAGAAAATGGCAAGATTTGAAGAAGGCCGCTCTATCTCGTGTCCTCCGCTCTTCGAAGGAGAAGCATACTTCCAATGGGCAAATATCATGAAATTATTCATCAAGTCTCAAGACTATGAGGTTTGGGACATCGTTGAAGATGGGTATTTGGAAGCTCCAAAGAAGAAGAAAAAGCAAAGGAGTGCCAACGACACGAAGGCAAAGCTAAACACCAAGGCGATGCACATTCTCTATTGTGGCCTTAACGAAGAAGTTTCCAAGAAAATCTCCACATGCAAAAGTGCCAAAGAATTATGGGAGAAACTTGAGAAGCTTTATGGCAACAAGAATGGAGAAAAGAAAGATGATGATCAATCATGTGCAAACCTTCTCTCCAATCCAAAGGTGGATGGTGTTTTGGCTCTCGAGGAGCCTAAGGTATCTTCTAACTCAAATGAATTAAATTCATATTCTTTTGATGAGTTACAAGATGCTTTTGATGAATTATTTTTGGAATTTGAGACCATGAATTCCAAATTTAAGAAAATGATTTCAAAACTTGAAATTGAAAATGATTTTCTTTTAAAAACAAAAGTGGATTTTGAAAACCAAAATGAAATTTTGAAAAATGATTTAGAGTTTTCAAAAACAAGTAAAGATGTTTTAGAAAAAGAAAATCTTGATTTGAAAGTTAAGCTTGAAAGCTTAACAAAAGAAAAAGAAATTGTTTTCAATAATTCATCTTGTCACATAATGGCAAAATGCTCACATTGCCATTATCATGGTCATTCCTTACATACTTGTCCTATTAGGAATAGAAAGTCTTATAGGATTAGACAAGTATGGGTTCCCAAGGGAACTAAAGACATTGTGACTAACGTAAATGGATCCAAAGCAATTTGGATACCAAAAATCAAGTGAATGTCTTTTGTAGGTGTGTTGGAGCAATGGCAAGCAAAGCAAAATCAAAGAATGCTCAAATCACACATGAGAAGAAGATTGGGTAACCTCTAAGCTTAATTTCTTCATTTTATACATTTGGTTATCTAATTTTTGTTTAAAGTCTTGGATTATCTGTTAAGCCTAATATGATACAATGAGTAAGGGGGAGCCAGTTTTTTTTTAAACCAAAATTTTAAGTGTGTCAAAAATTTTTTTGCCTCCTATGTTATCTTGAACTTAAATGTCATTTTAAATTCTTTTTGATATAACAAAAAGGGGGAGAAATGGTTTGAAAAATTGAATTTTTAAATGAATAAGGGGGAGCTTTATATGATTTCATATCTTAATCTCTTATTCACAATTTTAAAGCTAAAGGGGGAGAATCCCAAACAAATTTTTCAAGTTGGTTTTATTATATCAAAAAGGGGGAGATTGTAGAACTGAGGTTTTGATATAATATTTGAAAAATGTTTTGGACTAAATTGAAAAGAATTTAAAATATGTTTTTAGTCAAAAACAACTTGAAAATATGTTTAAGGGTTTTAAAGGCTTTGGAATAGTTTTAAAATGTATTTAAAGGTTTTTTTAAACTACCAAAATTCCAGTAGCCAAAACCCGTACCGATACGCCTAACCGTATCGATACGGTGTATTTTGAAATAGCCCAACGGCCATAAATGGTACTATTCCCAACGGCCATAAATGGTACTATTCCCAACGGCCATAAATGGAACTATTTCCAACGGCTATAAATGGTACTATTCCCAACGGCTATAAATGGTACTATTCCAACGGCTATAAACGGCTATATTCCCAACGGCTATAAACGGCAATATTCCCAACGGCTATAAACGGCTACAAACTCATTTGGGACTATAAATTGAAGGCTGGAACACTTGAAGAAAGCAAGAGACAACATCCAAGCAATATGGTCAAGAGAATTAGAGTCTAAATCTTTATTTTACTATTCTCTTGTACATAGTCTGAAGAGAGTGATTTTTATTGTTTTTATCCTTCACTCTTTCTTGTGAGCTTAATTCTTGTAAACACCCACCTTGTGAGGTTTATTTGTTTACATTTTTTTTACCCTTGTAAAAGGAGAGGTTCTAGTTTAGCCTTGAGAGAAAAACTAGAGTTGGTTCTATCTTAGCCAAGTTGAAAAGATAGGGTTGTAACGGTTTCCTCCTGAGCCTGGAAAAGGGGACGAATTCATTGTTGAGTGAATTGGGAAATCCTTAGTGGTGTGCTAAGGTAGTGGATGTAGACTCGGTTGAGTAGTCGAACCACTCTAAAATCATCGTGCAAATTGTCTATCTTTATTTCGGTTTTAGCCAATTCATCCAAGAACCAAACACAACCCACTTGACGGTTTCGGTGATCGATTCGAGCGTGCAAAAAACCCAACAATGGTACTGTTAGAACATTATGTGATGTTAGGTATATACTGGATTTGAAAAGAATCTAATTTCTTTGGGCACTTTACATAAGAATGGTTTAATTCCTAAAGCTGGTGAGAATATAGAAGCCATTAGGATTGTTAAAGGTGCATTGACTGTGATGAAAGGAAAGATAACTGCAAGGAATATCTATAAACTGTTAGGGAGTACAGTTGTAAGTGGTGCTCATTCTGTTGAGTCATATGATGATAATACAAAATTGTGGCATATGCGTCTTGGTCATCTTAGTGAACATGGAATGGTTGAATTGCATAAAAGAGATTTGTTGCATGGTGTCAAAAGTTGCAAGCTCGATTTTTGTGAATTTTGTGTTCTTGGTAAACAGACTAAAGTCAGTTTCACGATTAGAAAGCACAAAACTGAAGGGATTCTCGATTATGTGCATTCTGATGTATGGGGGCTTACCAGAGAATCATAATTGGGTGGATCTGTGTATTATGTTACTTTTATTGACGATTTTTCTAAGAAAGTTTGGGTGTATTTCTTGAAATAGAAATCTGAAGTCTTTTCCAAATTCAAGGTGTGTAAAGTTGAGGTGGAGAACCAAACGGGTAGAAAGATCAAGTATTTAAGGTCTGATAATGGCACAGAGTACACAATTTCGCAGTTTCTGAAGTTTTGTGATGAGCATGGGATTCAGAGACATTTTTCAGTGCGAAAGACGCCACAACAAAATGGTGTTGCTGAAAGCATGAACATGTCATTAGCTGAGCGGGTTCGGTGCTTGAGATTGAATGCAGAGCTTCCTAAAAACTTCTGGGAAGAGGCTGTGAGTATGGCATGTTATCTCATCAACAGGTCACCACGGGCATCTTTGGGTGGAAAAGTTGCAGAAGAGGTATGGACATGCAATGTAGTTGATTTTTCACACTTACGAATTTTTGGTTGTCCTGCTTATGTGCATGTATCTGGTGATGAGAGATCAAAACTTGATGCAAAATCGAAGAAGTGCATCTTTCTGGGCTACAAGAAAGGTGTCAAATGATACAAGTTTTGGGATCCAGTTGCAAGGAAAACAATGATTAGTAGATATACATTTTTTGACGAGCAATTCATATTGCAGCAGAACCGAGACAAGGTGCTAGTGGATTTCGAATAGTATCCAAGAGCAGTTGAGAAAGAAGTAACAGCTGAAAAAGGTGAAAATTTGAATTCAACTTCTGGTGACTCTAATACAGTTCCGTTGCAGAATTATAATTTAGCCAGAGATAGAGAGAGACGCACCAATGTAAAGGCTCCATGCAGATTGGGTTTTGAAGATATGGTGTCTTTTGCACTTCACATTAGTATTAAAGATCTGAATACTTTTCAAAGGGTTATCTCTAGTCTGGAGAAAAGCAAATGGATGGCTGCAATGGTTGAGGAGATGGAATATTTGCAGAAAAATCATACGTGAGAGCTAGCTAGGCTTCCTGAGGGAAAGAAGGCTATTGGTTGTAAATGGATGTGTAAAAGGAAACCATCAGTGTCAGAAAAAGAGGGGGAAAAGTTCAAGGGTCGATTGGTAGCAAAGGTTTTTTCACAGCAAAAGGAGTTGATTATGATGAAATCTTTTCTCATGTGGTTAGACATACTTCAATCAGGGCAGTTCTTGCACTTGTAGCTAGTTCGAATTTACATTTAGAGCAGATGGATGTTAAAACTGCTATTTTGCATGGTGATCTAGAGGAGCAGATCTATATGCATCAGCTAGAAGGGTTCATTCAATCCAGAGATGAACATCTGGTTTGCAGGTTAAAGAAATCCTTGTACGGGTTGAAGCAGTCTCCACGATAATGGTGCAAACGATTCGAATGCTACATGATTCAGATTGGCTACAAGCGATGTGAGTATGATTGTTGTGTCTATGTTAAAACCTTGATGATGGTTCTTTTATTTTTCTGCTATTGTATGTTGATGATATGTTGATGGCTGCAAAGTATATGCATGATGTTGTCGGTTTGAAAGCTTTATTGAAAAGCAAATGGGTGGCTGCAATGGTTGAGGAGATGGAATCTTTGCAGAAAAATCATACGTAGGAGCTAGCTAGGCTTCCTGAGGGAAAGGAGGCTATTTGTTGTAAATGGATGTATAAAAAGAAACCACCAGTATCAGAAAAGAGGGGGAAAGTTCAAGGCTCGATCTAAGCCCCTCGGGTGCTATCCCTTGGCGAGCATGTACTTGGCTCCTAGGTGCGTGGTTCCGTCCCTTTGGTGAGCCCAGCGCCCTAGTGTGGCCTAGTGCTTCGGGTTTGGGGTGAGGAATGTTGGGATCGAGCCCCTTGGCCACTGGGATCGAGCCTCTTGGCCCCTTGATGTGCGGTTTGATTGGGTCGAAAAATTTTGCCCATGACATTCTCCCCTATTGGTTTTAGCGACGCCCTCGTCGCTCGGTGTCACACCCCTGGAGCTTGACTAGCTTGGCGTGCGGCCTTAAGCGCCTTTAGGAGGGTGCGGAGCCTAAGTAAGCTTGACTATCTAGGCGAGAATGCCCAGATCTGTGAAAAAACGAATGAACAAAGAGAAGGGTGATGGTCGGAAAAGAGTTTGGGGGAAAGCTCCAAGGGCGTGACAAGTCCTATTCTAACTAGGATAACTACTAGGCTTCTTGAGGGAAATAAGGCTATTGGTTGTAAATAAGTGTATAAAATGAAACCAGCGGTATCAGAAAAAGAGGGGGAAAATTTCAAGGCTCGATTGGTAGAAAAGGGTTTTTCACAACAAAAAGGAGTTGATTATGATGAAATCTTTTCTCATGTGGTTCGACATACTTCAATCAGGGCAGTTCTTGCACTTGTAGCTAGTTCATATTTGCATTTAGAGCAGATGAATGTTAAAACTGCTTTTATGCATGGTGATCTAGAGGAGTATATTTTTATGCAGCAGTCAGAAGGGTTCATTCAATCCGGAGATGAACATCTAGTTTGCAGGTCAAAGAAATCCTTGTACGGGTTGAAGCAGTCTCCACGACAATGGTACAAGCGATTCGACTCCTACATGATTCAGATTGGCTACAAGCGATGTGAGTATGATTGTTGTGTCTATATTAAAAGCCTTGATGATGGTTCTTTTATTTTTCTGCTACTGTATGTTGATGGTATGTTGCTGGCTGCAAAGTTTATGCATGATGTTGTTGGTTTGAAAGCTTTATTGAGTTAGGAATTTGATATGAAAGACTTAGGAGATGCAAAAAAAATTCTTGGAATGAAGATTCACAGAGATAGAGACTCAAGAAAATTGCGGTTATCTCAGCAAGTCTATGTTGAGAAAGTGCTAGACAGGTTTGGGATGAGCAAAGCAAAGCCCGTGAGCACTTCATTGGCGAATCACTTTAAGTTTTCTACAGAACAGTGCCCGAAGACAGACAATGAAATTGAAGAGACGAAAAAGGTCCCTTATGCCAGTATTGTCAGCTGCCTATTGTATGCGATGGTATGTACTCGTCATGATTTAACTCATGTTGTTGGTCAAGTCTGTAAATATATGTGTGAAACATATGCTTTAATTTTGATATAACTAAAAAACCTAAGGACTAAAATGAAAAATATCAAAACAAATTTTAAAGTCCTTAAAATTTCCTACATCTTGTTAAAGACCACTTCATAGCTAAAACCAAAGACTTACCAAATATTTTTTTAAGTATTTCAAAGCCAAAACAGGGAATTTTCAAGCCCCGTTTCGAAACGGCCAAGGGCGTTTCGAAACACTTTCAGTTCGATGTGCACCTGTTCCGAAACGGGTATCGGAACGGGTCAAGGCGTTTCGAAACGGTATGACTCGTTTCGAAACTGTTCTTCATTTAAACGAACCAGGGCAACGGCTATAAACTAAATTTTGAAAATAAACAGGGCGTTCCGAAACGGGCTTAGGCCGTTTCGAAACACCCCTTTGACAGTGGCAAACATGTTCCGAAACGGGCTAAGCCGTTTCGAAACACCCCTTTGGCAGTGGCATAACCGTTCCGAAACGGCCCCTAGGCGTTTCGAAACGGGGTCTCGTAGACGCTCCAACGGCTATATTATTTGAAATCCGTTCCGAAACAGGTGACCCCGTTCCGAAACGGTAGGCGTCTGGAAGCTGAAATTTTGTGAGAAAAACACCCCAACGGCTCTAAATTTCAGCCCATCACCCACAACGGCTAGAAAACTTCAAGAGGCTATAAAAAGACCCCAAGAAGCTCCAGCAATCATCAATTAAGCTACAAGTATACATCCTTTCATCAAATACAAGCATTTGTGTTGAAATCCCATTTTTATCTAGAAACCCCAATTGTATCCTTCATTTATATTTTGTTCAATTGGGTTGAGTGCTTGATATCGGGCTATCATTTGTATTGAGAGATACCTTATTAGCCACCAAATTTCTTTGTTCTATTGTGTGAGGATTAGGTTAATTTTTGGGTAGAAAAATTAACCGAAATTGTAAAGGTTGCCTCCTTGTCCTGGAAAAAGGGGACGAACAATTTAGTGGAAATTGTTGGAAATCCTTGGTGAGACTAAGGTAGTGGATGTAGAGTTCGGTTGGTGAACTTGAACCACTCTAAATTCCCGTGTCAATATTTTTAGTTGCAATTTCCGTTACAACATCGCTAAAATTCCAATTCACCCCCCCTCTTGGTTATTATCATTCGTGTGATCCACTCAACAATTGGTATCAGAGCTTAACTCTTTGAGGATTAACAACCGCAAGAGGAGATCCTTGGAAGAAGTGTGATCATCATCAAAATATCAAGAGATGGCATCAACCTCCGCTCCCGGCATGTACGACTCACAATCCACCACAAAGCCTCCTTTCTTCAATGGTGAGAACTACTCATTTTGGAAAAATAAAATGCGTCTATTTATTAAATCAAGTGACTACCTTGTGTGGGATGTCATTGAGGATGGACCATATATTCCATTGAAGCAAGATGTTGATGGCAAGATGGTGCTTAAAAGAAGAACGGAAATGAGTGAAGAGGAAAGGAAAAAGATCCAAGTAAATGATAAAGCTCTTCACATGCTATTTTGTGCTTTCGGTCCGGACATCTACTCAAAGGTCTCATCAATTGAAAGTGCCAAAGAAGTGTGGGACACTCTTGAAACCACCTATGAAGGCACCAACGATGTCAAAGAAACTAAGATTGGAATTCTCAATCTTAGTTATGAAAATTTCAAGATGGAATTTGATGAGACGGTGTCAAAGATGTTTGATCGATTCTCCACAATTGTGAATGGTCTAAAGGGCTATGGAGAAATTATACCGGAAGACAAGCTTGTCCGAAAGCTACTCTATTCACTTCCCGAATCTTGGGATGGGAAGAGAACCGCTATCATCGAAGCAAAGAATTTAAAAACTCTAAAGCTTGATGAACTTGTAGGTTCTCTCCTTACTCACGAGATCATGAAGCAAGGAAGGGAAGATGAGAAAAAGAAAGAAGAAAAAAGAATGGAGAAGCTTGAAGGGGAGAAAAAGAAGAAAATAGGAATAGCTCTCAAAGCTAAAACTTCCCAACTTGATGAAAGTTCATCTAGTGATGAGGATGAACTTGAAGAATTGGCTATGATAGCCAAACGATTCTCACGCCTTATGAGGTCCAACCGAGGAAGAAGAATCCAAAGGAAAATGGACTTTAAAGGTAAGAACAAAGAAGAAGGAAGGGATCCAATCACTTGCTTCGAGTGCGGACAACCCGGCCACATACGTTCGGAGTGCCCTCAACTCAAGAAGAAGGGCTTTGAGAAGAAGAAAAAGCTCAAAGCTAAGCTTGCTACTTGGAGTGATGAGGAGTCATCGGAGGATGACGAACAAGAAGTGGCGAACCTCTGCCTCATGGCACTTGAGGAAGATTCCTCCTTGGTAACCTCTAACTCATCTACTTTAGATTTTTCATATGAAGAACTAAATGATGCTTATGATGAGTTACAAGAGGTATATGATGAATTAGTTGAGAAGTATAGGGAGTCGGTTATTAGGAATAGAAAAATTATTATAGAATTAAAAGAGAAAAATGACTCACTTACTCAAACTAATTCTAAAATAGAGAAAAAGATATTAGGATTAGAAGATGAACTTAAATTCTTTCAAAAAGAAAATATTGATCTTAATAATCTTTTATCTCAAAATAATTGTGAACACCAAAAGGTGTTAAGTGAGCTAAATGAGCTCAAAAAGTCTTTAAAAATTAATGGTAGTGTTAAACATGACATAGGAGAATCCTCTAGAACACACCAATATAAGAAAAAGACTAACTACTACAAACAAGATAACTATCCTAGACATAGTAAAGTTAAAAGAATTAGAAATGTATGGGTTCCTAAGGAACTTGTTAAATCTAATGATATTATTGCTATGTCACCTTGGATTCCTAAGGGAACCAAAGTTTTAGGAACTAACACACATGGACCCAAAATGATTTGGGTACCAAAAACAAAAGTTTAAATATCTTTGTTTGTAGGGGGAGCATTGCTACAAGGCCAAAGCACAAAGTCAAAACTCATGGTACCTTGATAGTGGATGCTCGAGACACATGACCGGAGACAAGAGTCGACTCATGGATCTAAAGCCAAAAAGTGGAGGAGTAGTAACATTTGGTGACAACTCCAAAGGCCACATTGAAGGTATTGGCTCCATTGGTAATCACTCTACTACTCTCATTGAAAATGTTTTATATGTCAATGGTCTTAAACATAATTTATTGAGCATAAGTCAACTATGTGATAAAGGTTTTAATGTTATATTTGATAAAACCGGTTGTAAAATCGTAGACATTAAAACTAATAATATTATGCTCATAGGTCATCGCATAGGGAATATATACATGGTGCATCTAGATGACATACATACATCTCATGCATGCTTAGTTGCTCAAAACAAAAATGATGCATGGTTGTGGCATAGGAAGCTAGGACATGCTAGCACAAGTGTTTTAGAAAAACTAGTCTCTCTAAACCTAGTTAAAGGTTTACCCAAGATAAAATTTTCGAACGATAAAATTTGTGATGCATGCTCAAAGGGTAAACAACATAGATCTTCTTTTAAATCCATTAATGACATTTCTACTAGTAGATGTTTACAACTAATCCATATGGATTTATTTGGGCCAATTAGGACTATGAGCTTGGGTGGCAAATCATATGCTTTTGTATTAGTTGATGATTTTTCTAGATTCACTTGGGTTCTCTTTTTAAGTACTAAGGATGAGGCTTTGGAAAAATTCATCACATTTTCAAAATTAATTCAAAATGATCTTGAACTTAAAATTTCACATATTAGAAGTGATCATGGAACCGAATTTCAAAATTTAGGATTTGAAGATTTTCTAAATGAAAATGGTATTAGCCATAATTTTTCAGCCCCTCGAACTCCTCAACAAAATGGGGTAGTTGAGAGGAAAAATAGAACTTTACAAGAAATGGCTAGAACTATGCTTTGCGAAAATAATTTACCAAAATATTTTTGGGCGGAAGCAACAAACACGGCTTGTTATATTATAAATCGTGTAACCATTAGGCCGATTTTAAAGAAAACACCTTATGAGATTTTAAAATCTAAAAAGCCTAATATTAGCTACTTCCACCCTTTTGGATGTAAATGTTTTGTTTTAAATAATGGAAAAGATAATTTAGGTAAATTTGATGCAAAAAGTGATGAAGCTATTTTTATAGGTTACTCTTTAACCTCTAAAGCCTATCGAGTATTTAACAAAAGAACTTTAGTTGTAGAAGAATCTATTCATGTTGTATTCGATGACAATCCCCTTCCTAGGAAGGATTCTTGTGATGATGATAATGTAGGAATCACAAATACCTTTGATGGAGGTCAAACTTCAAAGAAGGATGAGATTCAACCAAAAGAAGAAGACACACAAGATCCACCTCTTGAAGCCTTGAGGGACTTGGCTATTGAGGAAAAGGAAGTTAGCTATCCAAGGGAGTTGAACTATGTCAAAGATGGTGAAATCTTGGGTGATCCATCCAAGGGGGTAACCACTCGTTCTTCTCTTAAATTAATGAATCATATTGCATTTATCTCATGCATAGAGCCTAAAAATATCAAAGAAGCATTGAAAGATGATTTTTGGATTATGGCTATGCAAGAAGAGTTAAATCAATTTGAGAGAAGTAATGTTTGGACATTAGTTGATAGGCCTAGTAATCAATCTACAATAGGAACTAAATGGGTATTTAGGAACAAACTAGATGAGAGTGGTAACATTGTAAGAAATAAAGCTAGACTTGTAGCACAAGGTTACACTCAAGAGGAGGGAATAGATTTTGATGAAACCTATGCACCCGTAGCTAGAATGGAAGCCATTAGGATGTTGCTTGCATATGCATGTTATCATAATTTCAAGCTTTTTCAAATGGACGTTAAAAGCGCATTTTTAAATGGTTTTATAAATGAAGAAGTATACGTAGAACAACCACCGGGTTTTGAAGACTCAAAATTTCCAAATCATGTTTTCAAACTTACAAAAGCACTTTATGGTTTAAAACAAGCTCCTAGAGCTTGGTATGAAAGGCTTTCAAATTTTTTGATTGAAAAAGGATTTGAAAAAGGTAAGGTGGACACTACACTCTTTATAAAAATGTATAAAAATGACATTTTAGTAGTTCAAATTTATGTTGATGATATTATATTTGGATCTACTAATGAATGTCATTGTCAAGAATTTGCTAAGTTAATGCAAGGTGAATTTGAGATGAGCATGATGGGGGAGCTCTCATTCTTTTTGGGACTCCAAATCAAACAAATGAAGGATGGCACCTTCATAAATCAAGCAAAATACATAAAGGATATGCTCAACAAGTTTGGCTTGGAGAACACAAAACCTCAAGCCACTCCTATGAGCTCATCTACAAAGCTTGACAAAGATGAAGGAGGTAAGTGTGTTGACTCTAAGCTTTATCGCTCTATGATTGGATCTTTGCTTTACCTTACCGCAAGTAGACCGGATATACTGTTTAGTGTTTGCTTGTGTGCTAGGTTTCAAGCTAGTCCTAGAGAGTCTCACCTTATAGCCGTTAAGAGAATCTTTAGATACCTTAGAGACACTCCTTGTTTAGGCCTTTGGTATCCTAGAGTCTCTACCTTCAACCTACATGCTTACTCGGATGCGGATTATGGGGGTTGCAAAATCGATAGGAAAAGTACTTCAGGAACTTGTCAATTCTTAGGTAGTATGCTCATATCTTGGTTCTCTAAGAAACAAAATAGTGTAGCTTTATCTACCACCGAAGCCGAGTACATATCCTTAGGAAGTTGTTGTGCTCAAGTCCTTTGGATGAAACAACAACTCTTAGATTATGGTGTAAAAATAGAAACCATACCCCTTAAATGTGATAATACAAGTGCAATATGTTTAACAAAAAATCCCATCCAACACTCTAGAACCAAACATATAGAAATAAGGCATCATTTCATTAGAGATCATGTCCTTAAGAAAGATGTGGCTATAGAGTATGTAGACACCTTAAATCAATTAGCGGACATTTTCACAAAACCATTAGATAAAGAGCGTTTTTGGTCCCTTAGGAGAGAATTGGGCCTAACTAGCCTATCTTGACCTTTAGGACCTCTTTTAAAACTTAAATATGCTTGATTTTGTGAAATATCATGTTTATATGTTTAGACTCCCAATTTCTTCCATGCATATAGTTAGGGGGAGTATGTTTATGCCTAAATATGTTTGCCTGCTCATTCATATCATATATGCATGTTTGGCCTCTTAGAAAATTATTTTTTCTGCATTTTAGAGCCTCATCTGCACTTCCAGGCCCAGGTGTATCGAAACGGGTTAACCCGTTCCGATACGGGTGCCTTAAATTTTGTCCTGAGAGAAGGGCGTTTCGAAACGGCCCCAGGCGTTTCGAAACGTTTTCGGTTCGATGTAAAGGTGTATCGGAACGCGTTCCGATACGGGTCAAACGTGTTTCGAAACGGTCGTCCCCGTTTCGAAACGATATGTCAAAGGTTTTAAGAAGGGTCAAACCCTAGCCGCCCCGTTCCGAAACGGTCATGACCGTTCCGAAACGGACTCGCGGACAGCCCTATTTAGGGCTTCTAAAAGTTCAAAATTCTAATATTTATCAAACTCTTAAAACCCTAAAAACCCTAACCGACCCCCTTCTATAAATACCCTCTCAAACCCTTTGTTTTTCACAAAAATTGTGAGGGGTTTTGCTCTAAAACATATATCTAAGCAAGCTTCATCAATCTTGTGCAAAGATTTCACTCAAATCATCCAAAATCCCAAACTAAGGTAATTTTTCTTATTTTTCTTCTTTTTCAAATTATGTTCGAATCATAGGATAGAAAAATTTATTTTTGTATACATTGTATGTTTTTAGTTGTGGGTTATTTGAATCTTGTAAAAAATTTTCAAAATCTCAAAATTTTTGATTCGAATATAAAATTTTTTAACCGTATTTTTTTTAATTTTAATTTTGTTTTTCAAAAACCTAAGTGGGATTTCCTATTGGATTGATTTTAATTATCAATGCATACACTCAATTTTAAAACTCTTGCTTAATATTTTAGATGGCGGATCAATCGAACAAAAAGCGCAAAGCCGTTCAATCCGGTGAATCGAGCATTCGTCCAAATATCACTCAGCTCTTTCAAAAAACTCTTAGAACTCCAGACCAGCGTGCTCGTTTTGCTTATGTCAAGGACTTTGCAGTTCGTAAGGAAAGAGTTATTGATGTAGAATTCCTTAATTCCGAGCGATTCCTCTTTCGGTATCTTGGTCGTTTGGATGAGTGGGATCTTCTTTTCTTCTTGAGCATCGAAGATATTTGCTACAAAAACATGGTACTCCTTTTCTACTCTAATGCTCGTTTTCTTTACGATGAAACCAAAACCGAGATAGTAGGAATTGAGTCATCTTTATTGGGAAAGAAGTTTGTTATCAATATTGCTCTTTTGGAGTCTGCCCTTAAACTCAAGAATGAGGGTCTTGAAGATGAACGCCATTTTGGCACTTTTACCGGAAAAGCTTTAAATTTGGATGTGCATGATCGTGTGCTTCATCTCATTGTTTCTTGGTTTATCCGACCTTCCGGAGGTAAATACTCCCACATTCGTGAAAGAGATCACTTTTGGCTAGAATGTTTCCGTAGGGGTGAGCGCCCAAATGTCCCCAAAATTATTTTTGCCGAGATTGTCAATAACATTAAGCTTATTGACACGAATGAGTTAATTTCGTTCACTTATGGGATTGTTTTGAGTTTCCTCTTCCATCATCTCAATATTGACTGTACCTATGACTTCCCGGAACCTCGCAAGACAAAGATTGGAGAATCCTCTCTTCGCAAGTCAGGATTCACTTATATGAATGGTATTTGGGAAAGGGTTGATAGGGAAGCGGTTCCTCCTCCTGTTGCTCCTCCGCCTCAAGATCAAGTGGGAAACACTGATGCTCTCACTACTCTCCTTACCCAGCGATTCAATGCCTTAGATTCTAGACTTGATACTATGGACACTCGCATTGCTTCAAATTTTGAATCCATGGGCAATCGGTTGAAGAACGTTGAAGATGGTCTTCATACTCTTTCAACTTCGCATGCCAACCTTGATCTTTCCTTCTCTACACTTTATGGGCAATGGACGAAGTTTCATCGTTCGCAAGCCAAGGACGATGATGATGATTCAGATGACGAGGCTTAGGATGTTTATCATATTAGTTATGCATTTAGGATTAAGTTTGCATCTTTATATTTTAGAACCTATGCTTATGATCTTCTATTTTGGGATTTGATTATGAACTTATTTATGCTTTGAATATTTTGATGATATTAATTATGATTGCTTATTATTGCTTATTGGTACTAATCTTCTTTATGAGCTTGTTTCTTTTTGATCTAACAAAAAGGGGGAGAAGATATTTAAGAGAATTGCCATGCCATCATGCCATGCCACCAAAATTTTTCAAACTTTTAATTTTCAAATTTTTAAATTTGTCTTAAGGTTTTGATCCTTGATTTCAAAAGTCACAAGTTTTAAATTTCAAAACCTATCTTAAATTAAGGGGGAGTTAGAATATCTTCAAAACTTTCAAAATTCTTAAAAAAAATTCTAACTTTGGTTTTGTTATATCAAAAAGGGGGAGATTGTGAAACATATGCTTTAATTTTGATATAACTAAAAAACCTAAGGACTAAAATGAAAAATATCAAAACAAATTTTAAAGTCCTTAAAATTTCCTACATCTTGTTAAAGACCACTTCATAGCTAAAACCAAAGACTTACCAAATATTTTTTTAAGTATTTCAAAGCCAAAACAGGGAATTTTCAAGCCCCGTTTCGAAACGGCCAAGGGCGTTTCGAAACACTTTCAGTTCGATGTGCACCTGTTCCGAAACGGGTATCGGAACGGGTCAAGGCGTTTCGAAACGGTATGACTCGTTTCGAAACTGTTCTTCATTTAAACGAACCAGGGCAACGGCTATAAACTAAATTTTGAAAATAAACAGGGCGTTCCGAAACGGGCTTAGGCCGTTTCGAAACACCCCTTTGACAGTGGCAAACATGTTCCGAAACGGGCTAAGCCGTTTCGAAACACCCCTTTGGCAGTGGCATAACCGTTCCGAAACGGCCCCTAGGCGTTTCGAAACGGGGTCTCGTAGACGCTCCAACGGCTATATTATTTGAAATCCGTTCCGAAACAGGTGACCCCGTTCCGAAACGGTAGGCGTCTGGAAGCTGAAATTTTGTGAGAAAAACACCCCAACGGCTCTAAATTTCAGCCCATCACCCACAACGGCTAGAAAACTTCAAGAGGCTATAAAAAGACCCCAAGAAGCTCCAGCAATCATCAATTAAGCTACAAGTATACATCCTTTCATCAAATACAAGCATTTGTGTTGAAATCCCATTTTTATCTAGAAACCCCAATTGTATCCTTCATTTATATTTTGTTCAATTGGGTTGAGTGCTTGATATCGGGCTATCATTTGTATTGAGAGATACCTTATTAGCCACCAAATTTCTTTGTTCTATTGTGTGAGGATTAGGTTAATTTTTGGGTAGAAAAATTAACCGAAATTGTAAAGGTTGCCTCCTTGTCCTGGAAAAAGGGGACGAACAATTTAGTGGAAATTGTTGGAAATCCTTGGTGAGACTAAGGTAGTGGATGTAGAGTTCGGTTGGTGAACTTGAACCACTCTAAATTCCCGTGTCAATATTTTTAGTTGCAATTTCCGTTACAACATCGCTAAAATTCCAATTCACCCCCCCTCTTGGTTATTATCATTCGTGTGATCCACTCAACAATATGTCTAAACCAGGAAGTTCACATTGGGGAGCAGTCAAGTGGATTTTCAGGTATTTAAAGGGTACTGTGGGACATGGAATTGTTTTCGGCAGTCAGCGACATGATCCTTTGATTGTTGGATATGTGGATTCAGACTATGCAAGTGATTTGGATGATAGAAGGTCTACAACTGGGTATGTTTTCACCCTTGGTGGAGGGCTTATATGTTGGAAGTCAACTGTTCAGTCTGTTGTGGCATTATCAACAACTGAAGCTGCATACATGGCAGTAGCTGAAGCTACAAAAGAAGCCTTATGGCTTATCGAGCTAGTGAAGGAATTGAGTATTCGGCAAGGTGGAGTTCAGTTGCATTGTGATAGCCAAAGTGCTATTCATTTGGCTAAGAATCAAGTGTATCATGCTAGAACTAAACATATTGATGTGAGGTTTCACAAGATTAGAGAGTTGATTACATCTGGTGAGATATTGTTACAAAAGGTGCATACTGTAGACAATCTAGCTGATATGTTGACCAAGCTTGTTACTACAGACAAGTTCAAGCATTGTTTGCAATTGTTGAATGTTTGCAAATGCTAGAGAAGCATGGTAGCCCAACCCACTTTAATGTGTGAGAGACTCTAGATTTATCTCTTAAGGGGCATGATATTCGCCAAAGTGGAGATTTGTTAAGTATGGCTCATATACTGTAAAATGATAGATGAGCTTAATAACCAACCGACTTGAGGGATCCTTGGAGGTTAAGGAGTACGAATCTTTGGAGGATAAGGAATACTACTCCCCGAAGGATTAGAACAATTGTAATCCTAGTTAAAGCGGGATTGAGTAGTAGTTATCCTAGTTAGAATAGGACTTGGATGTAGGGGGCTATATAAAGAGGCTTACCCCACCTCATTAGGCACTTCATCAATTGTTCTTTTTAGGCTTTAAGCCTTGTTTTTTGTCGGGCATTATCGATTGAATAAAAGAAAACAGTCCTTCTTTGCTCCTCGAGGACGTAAGCACACTGTTGAACCTCATTAAATCTCTTGTGTTCTTGCTTGTTTGATTTTCTTTTTCGTTTGTCGTGCGCATAACAGACATTAATTCCATATTAGAAAGAAAATAAGAGGTATTGAGATATAAAAAGCGATGAAGGTGCTCATCGTATCATTCATGTTTTTTTAAAAGATAGTAATAAGACCATGACTCAGTACTCTAAAATGTAGCTCTTTATTTGATCTTACCAACTCTTTTTACATTTTCCCGAGTTGTGCTCCATACCAGTTTCAACTTCAGCTGATGGCAGTTACAAAATCGGAGGACCCCTTTTGGTCTCGTGGGGTTCTCTGTAAAAGTACCAATTGGCTTAGCCCCCATCTGGCTCAAGAGTTCAAAAGCTAGAATCATATGCTGAACATTTCTCATATATGGATTTTGATTTTAGTACAGAGCTGAATGCCAAGACATTTCCCATTCTTCTTCGCTCCATTGGCCACTTTAAACCAAAGACAAATGTCCTTATCTAACTCCTCACAGTTGCTTAACTAAACAAAGTAAAAGCAAGTCTTCATACCAACTATTCATCATCATAGTATGCATCCAGGGATGGAAGAAGGGGTGATGGGACAGTCGCACTATATTTCTTTGTATTTTTTATCGATCATCTAAGCTCACACCCACTAAAATTTTATTATTTCTAAATTAACTAGACTTGTAGACGAACCGAACGAACACGGACAAGGGTACAAACAAATGAACGAACACAAACAACTAAATGAAAATAATTTCTTGTTTGTGTTCGTTAAGGAATGTAGCTTGTTCGTCTTCGTTCATGTTCATTCGCTAAAATGATAAATGAACATAAACAAACATATGTAAATAATTTTTTTAAATAATACAAACATATGTGAATAAATTTAAGGAAAAAGTAAATAGATGGTCACCTAGATTTTAGGGTGCTTTCATTTTGGTCATCAAACTTTAAAAATTTCCATTGAAGTCACCTAACTTTTATTTCATTTTCATTTTGGTCCCTCTCGTTACCCTCCGTTAAAAATGCTGATGTGACACGTTATCTTCTTCTTCAATCTCTTTTTTCTTCTTCTATGTTTTTTCCTCCATCAACATAAAAATTTACAAAAATAAGATTTTAGTAGAGAAAGGAACTCTTCCACTAAGATTAATGTTTTCCAAATTGATTTCATTCGCAGACTCCAAAAACCCAAACTTCGTTGGCACTTCCTATTGACGGCGATCCGATGAACGGAAAGGAGAGGAAGATGAAGATAGAACGACGTGATAAAGAAAGGGTAGAGATAATGGAAAACTTCTCGAAGCAAGAAGATGAGAAAGGGTTAACCAAATGTAGGCCAATTAAACTATTGGGCCAGTACCATCGTTATAGTTTGTATAGCCTAAGTGTGGATAGCCAACTCATACTCAATAAACCAATCAACTAAACCACATGAGTCAGAGAAACGACCTAACAACCTTACAACAGAAAACCAAGACATTTCAACAAGAAATGGTTTCTCAACCCATTAGCCTTAATATTCACCCTGCTTGCTCAACTTCTTAAATTGATTTGCTGGACCAAACACACAGTTGCGCCCTCAACACTTGAAACCTTGTCACTGGTAAAGGCTTTGTAAGAATATCTACAATTTGATTATGAGTTGGAATATAGTTAACTTCAAGTTGTTTGGCCATGACTTTCTCATGAACAAAGTGTAAATCCAGGTCGACATGCTTCGTCTTAGTGTGAAGAACCGAATTAGTAGCCATTGCCACTATACTCGTGTTGTCGCACCATATTTTCAGTCAATCATCAAATGAAATTCCCATGTCACTAAGAACTGTTTTGACCCACAATACTTCACAAGAAGCATCTGCAAGGCTCCGATATTCTGTCTCGGTAGTGGAGCATGAGACCGACCGCTACTTCTTTGAACTTCATGATAAAAGATGAGAACCAAGGTAAACACAATAACCCGAGATTGATCAACGATCATCAATTTCTCAACCCCAATCTACATCTAAAAAGATTGAATTGTAACACGTGATCCTTGACACGCGAACCACAAACCATACTCGGATGTGCCTTTGAGATATCATAATATACAATTTACAACTGCCCAATGTATGTCTTTGGGTGATTGCATGAACTGTGCGACCTTATTGACTGCAAACGAAATATCGAGCCTCGTGTGACATATATACAGTAGCACACCAACTACGCTCCGATAACGTGCTACATTTGTGTCTTGCACACCATCATATTTGCTTAGCTTTGGCGAAACAGCCATAGGGGAATCTACTGCTCGCGTTCTAGACATGTTATGCTTGTTTAACAACTCATTAATATACTTCTTTTGCGTGAGAAACAAGCCTTCAGCGGTGTGAGTGGCCTCAATACCTAGGAAATACTAAACAATACCTAGATCCTTGAGGGAGAATTGATTGTGTAAGGCCTGCAGAACTTGAGTAACATGTGACTCGGATGCTCTTGTCACTAAGATATTGTCAACATAAACGACCACATAAGTCACCTCACTGGCAGCCTGATAAACAAACAATGAAGTATCGGCACGTGATGCTACAAAACCAAGAGTGCCCAAAATATCGTGAAGTTTGCTGAACCAATTTCGCGGAGCTTGTCGCAAGCCATAAAGCGCTCTTTTTAGCTTACACAAAAGCTTACTTCCATCATCATTGTGCCTTTCAAACCCGGCTGGTTGAACCATATACACATCTTTTTCTAAGTTACCGTTGAGAAACGCATTATTCACGTCCACTTGACGAATCTTCCAGCCATTCGACACAACTATAGATATCAATATGTTAATTGTAAAAAAACTGAACAACTCGGCTAAACGTTTCTGAAAAATCAAAACCCGGTACTTGAGAGTACCCTTTTGTAACTAAACGGACCTTATACTTATTGACAGTCCCATTAAAGTTGAGTTTTACCTTAAACAACAACTTTGAACCGATAGCTTTGTGACCATTAGGCAGAGGCACTAACTCCCATGTATCGTTTTTCAAAAGAGCCTCGTACTCTGATAGCACTGTAGCATGACAGTTATCGGATATGTTTTAGACTTGCTAGGATGAGCTTGCTCACTAGGGGCATTAGGAAGATTGAATGTAGTAACCCTCAATAGTTTGAGCAACGTGTGAACAAGTGCTTTCCACATCACCAGCAATGTCCATGGGAAGTCCTCTGCTCTAAATCCCGAGGGCCAACTCAAATCTCGCTCGCCATTCTCAGCTTCAACACCAAATTCAATAAGATGACCAACATCATGAGCACCATGCTCAATCGTACCAGCATGTTCGAGAGACTCAACTTGTGACTCACTCTCAACTGCATCAATATTTTCAACTGGAGACTCATCATTTCTGGCATGTGACCCAACACTTGCAGTTGATGGCTCAAAATTCTCGGCTGATGCAGGGGGTTTAACATGAGCAGGACCAGGTGTTTCAACATGAGCAAGACCAGGTATTCTAACATGAGCAGTACCGGGTGTTTCAACATTTTCGGCTGTCAGAGATGGCTCAACATGAACAGCTTCTGTGGGCACAAATTCACTAGCCTGAGCTTGACCAAACTGAGGAAAAGATGGAGAGTGGAATGTATTTGCAGGAACATAAGTCGTGGAGGTATTAACTACAACAAATGGAAAATGCCACTCATTAAAGTTCACATGGCAAGAGAAGAAGACACACCCCGAGCTGTCCATACACTGGTACCCATGGTGTCATGGCGAGTAGCCCAAGAATGCACACGCCTTAGAACGAAAGTCAAATTTATGAGTGTTGTAAGCACGAAGGCAAGGGAAACATTGACACCCAAATACCCGAAGATAATGATAGTTCGGTTGCTTTCCATATATCAACTGAAAAGGTGACACTCCCCCAAGTGCCTCGGAAGGAAGCCGATTGCGGAGATATACGGCACTCAAAAATGCGTAGGACCAATAGACAAAAGGAACCGAGGCCTGTGCAAGCAGAGCTAATGTTGTATCAACGATATGTCGATGCTTCCGTTTCACGACACCATTTTTTTGTGACGTGTGTGGACATGAATATTGATGCATAATACCCATCTGAGCCAATTTTTCCATCCAAAGCCTGAAATTCACCACCATTGTCAGTTTGTAATTAAAGAATCTTAGATGAAAACTGATTTTGAACCAAAGCAGAGAACATCAAAAGAGCATCGGTAACTTCAGTTTTATTACGCAAAAGATAAAGCCAGCAATTGCAGATGTACATATCAACAAATGACACGCAATAACGAAAACCATAGGACTTAATCGGAGCAGGGCCCCAGACATCAGCTTCAACGAGCTCAAATGGTTTAGTATAGACATTTGTAGAAGATTAAAAGGAGAGCTGGTGACTTTTCCTTAATTGACAGGCCATACAAATATGTTTATCAACCGCTCTTGTACTTTCATCCTTCACAAAACAATCAGTTGCATGAAACTCAAAATACACATTATTGCCTTTAGTAAGATGAGATACCGAAAGTAGATTACGAGTAATCTATGGGACTACTAGTAAGTGTTTAAGGTTTAAAGACCGAGAATTACCAGACAAGCACGCCTAACCTACATGAGTTATACCAAGAGTGGAACCATCACCAAGAAAGACTTTGCCCTTACCAGAATAAGGCTGACTCCTGAAGACATTCTAATGATCGCCAGTCACGTGGTGCGTCGCCCAGATACTGAATTAGGATACCAGGTTGTATCCAAATTAAGCGCTCTATTTTCTATTAAGGATTTGATGTGCAGCATGTCAACTGTAGAATATGGTGCAACATCCTCAGATCCTGTCGCAACACCTACAAATGGGTCATAGCAAACATCAGTACGTTATTGGAGAAATGACAAACATTGGCCTGTGAATTGTGCGTAGTAAAAGATCTTAAAGTTGTGATTCCCTTGAAGTTTTGGTTGAAGCGGTTCCAACATCGGTCGACAAGATGACCAAGCTTGCCGCATAACTGACATTGTGGACGTCTACCCTGTGATCTACTAGCGAACTGTTAATTATGATTTTGATGAGAATCGTCAAAAGCTTGTGGAGACGTACCAGAGCCAAAACTGTTATTACGAGCAATGTTGTTGCCAAATCGTCTCACATTAGTCCCAATCGGTAGTCACATCGGATCAGAAACTCTAGTTTCTCCATCCATTAGCATTGAGACAACATTATCAAGGGTATGAGCCTCACGACTCATAGTTATCGCTGCCACAAATGGTTCATATTCGGCAGATAGACCATTGAGAACCGTAGCTACCTTTTCAACCTCTGCCATAGGATTGCCGCAAGTTGCCAAGAGATCACACAGTTCCTTGACCTGCATCGTGTAGTCGCGCATCGAGAGTGCACCTTTCTTCAACGCTCGCAACCGGTAATGGAGGTTCATTACCTTCGTGGTCGACAACTTAGAGTAAAGCTGGACAATGGTGGTTCAAATCGCAGTTGAAGTCTCTACCCCTACCAATTGGGGAAGCAAATTAAGGGTTGATTGTGAAAAGTAACTATGAAGCCAGAGAGTTGTCCTCCTTCTTAAAACGTCAATACGCAAGATTCAAGATCCTGGAACCTGAGTCGCTCGTGATAAACTGAGTGGGCACCTGAGTTGATTCATCGAGGTAGTGCTCGAGCTCATGGCTGCGCACCATTAATAACATCTGCTACTTCCATAGAAAATAATTGCTATCATCAAGTCGAACGTTGATATGCTTGTTTGCAAAGATTTGGCCGTAGTTTCCATCGGTGTTTTGTATTTCAACAGCCGCTTCGGATGGCAGATCTGATCTTTCCACAGTATTTGACATGATTTCGAGATAGGAATCAACGAGAGATACTAGTGAGCAATCGAAGCGTCATGATCGGCTGAAACTTCTCGAAGATGAAGACAGAACGACGTGATAAAGAAAAGGCAGAGAGAATGGAAAACTTCTCGAAGCAAGAAGATGAGAAAGATTTAACCAAATGTAGGCCAATTATGCTATTGGGTCAGTACCATTATTATCGTTTTTATAGCTCAAGAGTAGATAGCCAACTAAGACTCGATAAACCAGTCAGCTAAACCACATGGGTCAGAGAAACGGCCTAACGACCTTACAACAGAAAACCAAGACGTTTCAACAAGAAACGGTTTCTCAACCCATTAGCCTCAATACTTCCCCTTGAAGCTTGTTGTTGTCTAGACTTAGGTAGTATATGTTTCTCAAGTGCACTCCCATAAAAGCTATAATTTCACCAACCAATACCATGTTGAAAAATCCTAGTCCCAAATTATTCCATATATCTGGTATCTCCCCTCCTAGTAATTTCCACTCAAGTGCAACTCCTTCAATATTAACATTTCGGCTAAAAACAAAGAAACCCAAAAATTACTAAAATGGTTAAAACTCAAATCCAAAAACTCCAGTTATATTTGCATGCAAACTAATTTCTTCTCTCATGTTTTATGGGTTTTGTTTAAAAAAAGATGAAATGTAGGGAGAGGCTAAAGTTTATTCATAATAACATCTAAGGGAAGAAGAATAAATGAAGAAAATCAATAGATGAAAGGTCGTACTTTTGTAAATTCTTATGTTTATGGAGGAAACAACAAAAGAGTAGGAGATAGAGGTTGAAGAAGAAGATGATGTGCCACGTCAGCATTTTCTAACGGAAGGTAATAGGATGGACCAAAATGAAAACGAAATAAAAGTTGGGTGACCCTAATGAAAGTTTTAAAAGTTCGGTGACCAAAATGAAAGCACCTTAAAAGTTCGGTGACCATCTAATGTAGTTTACCTTAAATTTAAACAAACAAAAACGAACTGATTACCGAATGTTCACGAAAGTAAATGAATGAATGAGCTCTCTTCTTGTGTTTGTTCATTTAACTAAATTAACATAAAATCTTGTTCATGTTCGTTCGTTTAATAAATAAACGAACTTCCCGTCGAACGATTTATGAACAGTTCGTTGATCGTTCAATTCATTTACGACCCTAAATATAACTCCCTAACAACTCAAACCCTAACAAAAAATCTTGCCACTGTCCCTATTGATGCGCCTCTCTCTCCACACATCCTTCAATATCCATGTTTTGTCTCTTTAATCTTTTGAACATGGACCCGGCATATAATCCATTTTGCAGTTTTCATTCAGTACCTTTTTTATGATTTATGCAATAATTTCAATAGTTGCAGCAGCATGTGTTTGTAGACTGGTAGAGAGTAAAGGGCTATAAAAGATAAATAGTTGTTTTTGTTTTGGTGGAGGAGGAGCCATGGTTTTTGGCTTTCCAACTCATAACTTATTACTTTCTTTGGATGCCATTAAACTTTAAAGGGATGGTTTTTGCCTTTGTCATAGTGCATATGGACCTCTCCATTTGCAAGAGTGGAGACAAAAGGGTCTTCCATTCAATCATCAACAATCGAGAACTTCTTCCCTTTGCCCTCCCTATTCATATCATCCCCTTTATGTACATGTATATATAATTATGCATGCATGCATGTACATTTTCAGACATACATGTATGAAGCTATAATGTTTATGCAGATGATTTTGGTCTGACAAGTTTCATATGATGCAATGGCAGGTGCCGATGAGAATATCTAAAAGGAGAAAAGAAATATCAGGATTTTTCAAGTGCAATCCAACTCAAAATCCCACCTCAGAAATTATATTTGGGTATTTTTTTTCCAACTTAACGACAAAGGGGTGGGCATGCGGGAACAGTAATGGATCTAAATTTTGGAATCATCAGGGTTAGACTGAGGGGTGTCGAAAGACAGTCGCACTGAAAAATTTTAAATTCTTTGTTTACGTTTTTTTAAAAATTTTATTGATAATCTAAGTTCGCACCTCTAAAATCTTGTAATTTTACACCTCTTAATTTTTAATATAACTACATGAAAGTTCGTACCCTAACATAAAATCATACGCTTTTCCTCATGTTCAGATTCATTTGCAGTAGACTTTCTGAGAGTTAAGTTGAAGCATTTACATCACTCCGACGATTGAATCTTGAAAAGTACAAGTGTTTTTTGGATTTATGATTTGCTCCTTGCTTGTGGATCATTTGAAGAATGGAAACGTGTGTTTGTGGAGTACAAATAGTATTTATCAAACCAATTAGCAAAAGCCATCTTTCGTTTAAAATAAACTTCTTTTGGAATAATATCATCAAAGCTCATTGCTTTATGCAATCAAGGTAGGAACTTGCTTTTCATCTAACTTTTGAAATTTGTTTAAAAGTATCTTCTATTGGTTTTTAATTAATTGACAAGCTGTGTAAAAGTATCTTCTATTGGTTTTTCCACATTTCCTTATGTTTTGGGCTGAAAACGGAGACAACTTTCTCTGTTGTCTCCTCTTTTATTTTCCGGCGGAAGTCGAGTAAAGATTGATGACAAAGATGGTTTTCATTTCCATTCATCAACTGCATGTGTTTGCCAAGGCAATGAGAGAGGTCTTTGAAGGTTTCTCTGATGATAGAGTGATATGGAAAGGAAGGTTTTAGAGCTTTCTTAGAGAAAGGGATGGCCTGTGGGATTGAGATATGACCAAAGAAGAATATAGTTTCGAACACATTGAATGCCAATTAATAGTTATCTAAACAGCTTTACCGGACTCGGTAGTAAGACCTTCGGTTACATGCAACATGCACTACCGATCAAATTCCTCCTATTGCCTTTCACAAAGAGAAATGTTATGATAACCCTGACATACATATGCCTAGAGCAGCTGGGAATGGATTATAAAGCAAAATTTCCAATAAATCTAAACGATAACCCAACTTGTACTGGCTTCATTACCAGCCGGCTCGTCTAAATAAGGGTAGAGGTAGCATTATATTTGGACTAACAATTCAGTATCAGGCATTTGTTTAAGTTCTTTCAATTAAATAAGAAAAATCTGAGGCCAAAGAACTACCGCAATTAATACCAAGCATACCACGTTTTGCTTTCTCCATCCTTTGAACAGCACAAATGAGAGTTCTTCACTGACTAGTACCACGAGTTAGCATCCTCTTCCTTTCAAACTCCAGCTGGAAAAGAAAATTAACTTAAATAAATGATATATTAACGACCATAATACAAGGGAAAAAAACATATGCAAGTTCCTCTGAGCTTCTTACCACTTTTTTCACACGTTCGTTGGCTGCAGGAGTTCCTCCACTAACAGACTCAGGGAGATATGGACTGCTTACACGCACCTCATTCATTACAACAATGACGGTCTTGTCCCAGCGAACAGGAAGCCTGGTCATATGCATTTGTGTTAACGACCATATTTGCAAGTTTTTGGCATAAATATCCAGAGCAATAAACTGATGAACTTCAAAAGCCCATAGAGATAACAATCAGTACTTCCAAAATTTAGTCGATAGGCATAGAGACAGCGATCAATAATGAATCTTAAATACTTCTGCCTTTTGGTGGGGAGATGAAAATGGAAGAAAAAAAAATCAAAGAACAACACTCCCCAGATCATCTTGATATGTCCAAGGAAAAAGGAAGAAAAGGCGATAAAGCTGAAACTAGGTCACATTTTTGGAAGAAAATGAGGAAAAACATATGCTTATGTCACAGTCCATGCATGAGAACCGAGAACTGTGCATGTAGATGTAATCATAGTGGCAGCTATGCATGCGAGGGAGGCTGGCCAAGTGGCTCTGGAAGCTTCCAAGGCGCTCTAGGCGGTTTTGGTAGGGCTGGCAGGATTTGGAAGCCTTCAGACTCCACTTTTGAGATAGATCAGGTAGAAATTAACCATTATGGAATCAGTCCCAACCTTACCGGACCAATGGAACTTGGAATGAACAAACAATGAGAACATATTCTATTTCCAACTTCAGCTATGTTCCAAATGAAAATGTGAGCTATTTCATTTACTCTTTTTTATGGTTATTCTACCATAGCTAAACTTTCATTGATGTTTCGGGACAGATTAGGCAAATGCCATTGTTGGACAATAGAAAGCAGGGGAGTTCGTCTGTTTTAGGACCAAGCCAACAATACAAGGTATGTGCTTTCTGTGGGGCTTTTGGCAGCTACAATGAGAAATCTCAGCCATTTTGTAATTATTTGATTGGCTTTCGGCCAAGTTCTCAACAGAACTGGAACCAGCAGGTTTATTCTGTAGGGTGTGTAAGGAAGACCAAACTACAGTGCAATAATGCCAGTGTTGGTATTGGAACTTGGAAGGGTGGGGGATATTTTAGAAAGCTACCACACAACCTTCCCCGCAAATCCACAAAATGTGATGGCTGGTAGCAATATGGAATGCAAATCAACCTACTGCAGGGCTGTTCCCCCTCTATTTATGTCTTCCACCTCAACCCTCTTGAATAGCTAAGATACACCATACATTCATAATTTTATTACATCTTAATTATTCATCGACTAGGGGCATATTTGATACTATACACATTAATAAAAGTTAAAAGAAATTACCTCATTTAACATTGTTAATTTTTATGTCAAATACAAAAACTCCCTTTAGTCCTAACTCCCAACATATGAATTGTGAAGTCACTACATACATCATAACCTAACTTAGAGGTACTTAACATTATACTTCTCCTAAGAAGAACATTTATCATTTCCGAAAGTGAACCCTACGGCAGATTATCAAACATTTATCATCTTTGCTTTTACCCTCACTCGAGAATCGCTCTATACCGACACTCCTCCCGTCTCACAATTACAACCAAATTCCTGTCTCCCTGATAATCCTAAGCTTTATCTTTAACAAGATAACCATAACATGCAACAACTAGCCAAAGTTACGCAATGAATTTCCTATACTTGAGAAAAATAACCATGATCTAAACAAACCCTTCAAAAAATTTCAAAGAAGAAATGAACATACGTTTTAGACAAAGCATCAAACAGGTTCTGTGCGTCACTGGTAACTCCAACACCAAACCTCTCGTAATCGGCCTCAGCTTGTCTGCAAATGAATAAACTCACTGAAATCGAAAAAGACGAGAAAACCCTAGAAATGGGGTAAAACGAAATACCTAATAGCAGAATCTTCCCTTGCTTGAAGGCTAGTAAGGTCCAAAAAGCATTTCTTGGCATCAAGCGGATCTTCGTCTTGACGCAACAAAGAGAACTCTTTGATATAATTGGCCTTGAGCAATCGAATGTTCCTTCTGGGTCCAGATTCCAAACCCTCCTGAAGTACGAGGATGTTGGAGAGGCGGTCGTAACTTATGATTTGACCTTCGAATTCGTCGCCCAGAGTTGTCTTGATTGAAAGCAAGCAACCCACTGCGAATTCCTCACCTTCCATCCCTTGATTCAATCTCTCTGCTCACTGCTAAACTCCTCTTTTTTTTCTTCTTCTTATTTTGCAAATTTCATTCCAGTTTTTGAACTTTTTGCTCTTTTATTTGAAGACTAAAAGAGATGGGCCAAAGTAATTTGCTTTGCATTAGTACCTTTTTATATTTTCAATTTTAATTGGGTTGGATTGGGGTATTGGACTTTTTTTTTTTTTGAAGGTTTGACCCAGTAGAATTAGCCTTAATTTTTTTTTAAAAATCCGGTCCAACTGGTATTTCATCGGTTTATCCCGTCATTTTAGACGGTTCACAATTCATCCTGATCGGATCGATTTTTAGTCGATTCTCAATTCAACTGGTTAGGTCCGTCCGATTCAGTTTCAACAATCATATAGACAAAGAGTGTGAATAATAATAATAATGATAAAACTCTGTTAACCAACAACTAGTTTGTCTATCAGGATGAGACGCTAGATTCTTGAAGCAATGTGCGAATGTCAAATTCTAACGTTGTAAATGAAGAGAACTGAATTGAAAGAATTTTGCCATATTAAATTTTTACAAAACTTGATACATATTAGTCGTCCAATGAGACAAATACGGATGATTAAACAAAATAAACACTTCGTTACTATCATTGCCATCCTTGGACAAAAGAATAAAGGTTAGGCAGTGTTGTTGACGAGTTTTTAAGTCCAACTGGAATTTTATTAATTTATTCGATTTTGTCGGCTCAAATTCATCCCATTTATTAGTGTTTATTAGAAGGATTTCTTGATCAGTTTTGGATCCAATCGATCTGATTTAGTTTCAAGTTTCAACAACTATAAAAATAGAGGGTGAATGATATTGATAATAATAATAATAATAATAAAAGAAAAGCACACTCCGTTGCTGTCAATTCATTCCCATAGTCGGACATTGTTGTTGAGGAGTTTTTAAGTACATCTATGGCACTGGACCATTGTCCATCTACACAATTGACAATACCAACCAGCCTCCTACTTTAGCCACATATTAATTAAGCCCCAACCGAGTTTTCATGCACTTTAATGCCATGATTCTCAACAAGCCGTGGAAATAGGGGACCGTGTATCTAACTGTCTATAATTTAAGACATATTAAGGAACATAACCTATAAATATGAGTTACGTTTTGATACTTTTTCAAATATATATATATATATATATATATATATATATATATGGGATATGATCAAATTACACTGTGTAAAACTCTCTAAGTTTTACACTTTTTTTGGATCGTTGGATGAGTGAAACGGATGGATGAGATTAACAGTAAAAGATGTGAAGATTATCACTTGGGAATTAAAAACACGGAGTTAATCTCAACCATCCATTTTCCCCATCCAACGATCCAAAAAAAGTGTAAAACTACACAGTGTAAGTTGATCCTAACCCTATATATATATATATATATATTTGATACAAATTGTGTAAAAAAATTAATACACAAATTGTGTAAATTTTAATTTATACAAGCTTGTTAGATTTAGGGTTTAGGGGTTTATGTTGTAAGGTTTAAAATTTAGGATTTAAGGTTTAGGGTTTAGATTCTTTACTTAGGAGTTTATGTTGCAGGGTTTAGAATTTAGAATTTGTGGTTTAAGATTTAGTGTTTAGGATTTAGGTTTAGTATTTTAGATTTCAAATTTTTAAAAATGATTGCGTGCTACTTGTTTACACAGTTTGTGTATCAAAATATAAACCCAAAAAAGTACACAAACCTTCATATTTAAACTATAAAATCTAAAATTTAAATTCTTAACCCTAACACCTTAAATCCTAATTTCTAAACCCCAAATAAAATCTAACAATAAACTCTAAATTCTACACCCTATAACTTAAACCCCTAAACCTAAACATAAACCCCTAAACTCTCTCTCTCCCTCCCTGCCTCACTCACTCCCTCCCGCTCCCCCTCTCTCTCTCCCTCTTTCTCACTCACTCATTACCCTATTTTTGGTTCTTGGGTAGTGCTGCTCTTGGCCTCTAAGTAGTGGCCATCCCTCTTTCCCGTCCTTTTTATTTTATTTTGTTATCTTCTACTATATTTTTCCTTCTCATCTTCTTTTTTAGCTTTTTTTACGACGTGTTTTTTGACCATTTTCTGTCATTTTATTGTGGAGCCGTCTCTCCTAGTGCTCGGGACCATGATCGAGTTTGTTTGGTGAGAATAAGTTGGGTACGCTGATGAGATGTGGGTTCGACGCCTTGCCTTTTATTCTGTCGGGCTCTTCTAACGGTGGTTTTTCACCCCATCTCTTTCTTTGGCGGTTGTCTTGACTCTGTCATCTGTTTCGCCCGCCTCTAGTCATCATTAGGGGTGCTAACGAGCCGAGCCGAGCCCGAGCCTGACCAAGCTCGGCTCGGCTCGGAAACTGTATTTTTAGGCTCGGCTCGGGCTCGAGGCTCGCCGAGCTCGGAATTTCAGGCTCGAGCTCGACTCGGAAATTACACTATTAGGCTCGGCTCGGGCTCAAGCTCGCCAGGCTTGGCTCGGCTCGGCTCGGCCCGTTATCAACTTTAAACAAACCATATTAAACATAATCCAGCTTGAAAATCAACTGAATGCAAAGTCAAACTCAATAGAGTTTGTAAATGAAGGCAAATAAGCCCTCATTCTAAAAAAAAATATACTTAGCTGTGTGCACAAAAAGCCCACTTAAGCAAGATCTCAGCCATAAAAGCCAAGGTTAATGTGCTTATTTCCTCTAGCGCCTGAGCCCCTATTTATAGGTGGTTCTCCCTCATTGCTTTACATATCTCACAGATGTGGGATATTGAGAAGTAATGCATAACCTATCATTTATAGTTGTTTTCCTCCTTCCTCCCTTAAGTTTTATGTAAGGATGGATAAATATCCATTTTAGTCTTTTTTATATTTTAATTATATTAATTTAATCCTCATTTTCTCTTAATTTTGGAGTGCAAAGTTTATTTTTCATTGAATTTAGTTATTTAATTTTAATAATCTACTAATCTATATGTTAGAAAATAATATAAAAATCATAAGAAGTGAATTTAAATAATTACAATTACAATTATTGATTAATACAATAAGTTATGCGAATTTTGAAAAAAATCACGACCGCGACACCCGCAGTGACCGCAATAGCATCCGTTATCTCCGCAAACGCGATAAATGCAACACGACCGAAAACGCGACCGCGAACGCTATTTAAATCCCTGATTTTGCTATAGGTTTTTTATATAAAATATTCATTAAAAATCACTTTCATAACCAACACTAAAACGAAATTCAATGACCGGAAAGGGGAAAAAAGTGCCAAAAATTAGATTAATCCAAATAATCAATAAATATTCTTATAATACAAACACGTAATTAAAGCAAATACAAAATCAAACAACAATCAACTAATGAAAGAAAATACAAACACATAATTTATTTTAGTGCATATGTAGATTCCGAGCCTGTTCACGAGCTTTTCGAGCCGAGCCTGGGTAAGCTCGGCTCGGCTTGTTAAGTTTTCGAGCCGAGCCCGAGCCCGAGTCGAGCTCACTCGAGCCGAGCTTTGACCGAGCTTTAACCGAGCCGAGTCCGAGTAGCTCGCGAGCCGGTCAGGCTCATTATCACCCCTAGTCATCATCGGTTACTAGATCCAAGCGCAATGATTTCGATGGTTTGTTGGCTGCATCATTGTAACCGCCCCCTTTCCTTCTATGCCATCGGAAGTGATCATGCATTTGCAAGATCGATAGCTGGCTTGTTGTCTTTCCCTCTCTCCCTCGTCCGTCCTAGCTTCTCCCTCCGAGATGGCTTCTTCCACTGAGTAGGATGTTTTTCTGTTTTATGTTTGTTTGTGTTTCTTATGTCTGTTGTGATGTTGTGTTGCTTGCGTTTGTTTGTTTTTCTTTCGTTCCTGATCTGTTCTTATGTTTTTATGTTTCGTTTCGTTTTGTTCTTTTCTTTTCTTTATCTTTGTGTTTCTTTTTTTTAACTGCATTTTATTGTTTTGTTATAATGAAAGCTGACTATGTGTTCAAAAAAGTATTTTCCATAAAGATTTTATATAAAAACTACAATAGGCTTAAACACAATTTAGATATTTTTTAATAATGTATATACATCGTGAAAATCAACCGGTCAAATTTGAATCATCTAATAATAATAATAATGTTCCCTTAATTTAGAGATTTTTCAGTTTTCACGGGGAGAAATTTCCCAAACTCTTTACTGAAAGCTCGTTCATTAATTTTCACTTGAACCGTACCTTTCATGATTGATTTATTTCATACCCGAAAAAGATTTGTAGATTAGGTACTCCAAACTTTTCTTAATTCCGTAACAAGCCTTACTCCTATGATGACTACGGTCTACGGTAACCATGGCGTGTTCATTTTATTGTGGTCCAAATATCGCAAAGGCCCCTGTACTATTTCAAATTTAAATTACAATCCTTACATTTTATTTTTGTGGATTTGAGCACTATACTATTTTTTTTATTTGTAAATCCTGATCCTCCTCTAATTTATGTTAAATTTTACCGTTAACTGTTGATTTAGTAACTATAAAAAGTAAGTAACTTTTTTTACTCCTCTAAGTCTACAATTTTTTTTTATCAAAACGTAGATGATTAAAAATTTATTGTTTAGTTAATGATATTCTTTTAATTTATTTTTAAAGATCAAGGGTCTAATTGATAAAAAAAATGGAAGCATATGAGACTAAAAAATTTAGTTCTTTTTATTTTTTTATAGTTGTTAGGTCAACAGTTAACTATAAAAAGTAAATGAAAGTCAATAACATATCAAGATTTTTAAACAAAAAATATATTATATATAGATTCAATTTCGTAAAAAAAAATAAAGTACACATTAAAATTTAAAGTTTAAAATAATAAATGAACCGCTTATGTCACGGACCGCCAGCCACCGACCGAGACAAACACCACATTGGCAGCCCAAGAGTATCTTTGTAGCATTTTGGGCTTGCAGAATGACCCAGGAGTTGGCCTTTTACCTTGGTAAAATGCACAAAGGAGGATAATTATCATGGTAACTAGATAAGGCATCTCACTTATCATTTATGTGATTATTTGTAGAGATAATTCCCACTCTATCTCCTATTTAAATTTCAAAGTGTTGTAGATAGGATAGGCTCTCATTCTGACTATTGATTCTTTGTAATCTTGACCGTTGATTGTACAGAGCTCTCACTATAAAAGGAGGCTCAATCTTGGTCATTTTCATTCATCATTCATATTTCACTTCAGTTTGTAAGCTTTTACCTCAGAGTAATACAACTTAAGTATTCACTCATTTCTCTTGTTCTTTGTTTCATCTTTCCTTTTTTCCGCGACGCTTCTAGGTGTTATAACTTAGAGATCTTCTAGGTGACTTAGCCCAGTTTTCAGCCGAGAAGGCAGCTAAGGCCTCACGGTTGTTGAGCGAAAATCTAGCCCCGTGACAAGTGGCATCAGAGCGAAGGTTTGCTGATTCAAGATGGCTCGTGATGGAGAAAGTACCGCGGTGAAGAAGGGTGCTGAGGGTGTGATTGAGAAAGCCAAGCGAGAGTCGTCGAAGGATACGATCACATCGATCCAGGGTAAGATCACTAAGCTTGAAGGTTCCATGGCGGAAGTCAAGGTGGTGATGGATAAGCTGGAGCCTTTAGACCTGGAGAAGCTGGGTTCGTTGAATTTCGAACAGCTCGAGTCCTTGGAGGGAGTCAAGGATGATGTTCAGGCGGCTCTGAATGAGATGGATGTGAAGCTGACCCAGCGTGGTGATTCCTTAGAAGCCACAGTGGTAGCGCTAAGGAAGGAAGTTGAGGAGCTCAAGGCGAGTTCCGACAGTGCTGAACTGAAGAAGAAAGTTGAGTTTCTCAAGACTGAGTTACTCGTGATGAAGGCTGCTATTGGGAATAGTGTGGTCGTGGCAGCGCCCAAGGCTGGGGGCGATATCCCCAAGCCAGAAAGGTTCAAAGGAACTAGGTCCGCCCAGGAAGTGGAGAATTTCCTTTGGGTGATGGAGCAATACTTCAAAGCAACTAGTATTGAGTTGGTTTCGAAAAAGGTAAGCTTTGCAAGTATTTACTTAACTGATCTTGCACAAACGTGGTGGCGACGTAGGTGCGAAGATGTGAAGCGGGGGAGCCCGACCATTGAGACTTGGAAGAAGTTCCAAGACGAGCTCAAGGAGCAGTTCTATCCTCAGTATGCTGAAGATGAGTCACGCTCAAAGTTGAGGCGACTTAGGCAGGAGGATGCCAAGTTCTTGAGGGACCATGTCAGGAAGTTCATGGAGTTGAGCCTCCAGGTTCCGAGTTTGAGTGAAGAGGATGGGTTCTCCACCTTCATGGATGGGTTGCAACCATGGGCGAAGATGGAGCTGCAGCGACGGGGAGTGACCAAACTCTCTACTGCCCTCACTACCGCTGAATCTGTCATTGAGATTGGGCGTAAGAAACCTGACTCCTCCAAACCAAAACGAAGCACAAAGGTCATGATGGAGACAAGGGGAAGTCAGACAAAGATTCGAGTGGCGCGAACAAGCCTTCGAATGGGAAGCATGGTGAACATAGGGACCGTCAGTCCAACAAGTGCTTCCAGTGCCACAGAGAGGGACATATTGCCAGAGATTGTCCTCAGAAAAACAAGATTGCTGCCATCTAAGAGCAAGCCGAGGGTGAAGGCAGCGAGACTCTGAAGCTTGGCTCCATCATTAACACAATGGAGGTCAAGAAGGGTCGAAAGAAGAAGGGGTTGATGTTTGTCGAAATTAGTGTTGCTGGCCAGAAGTTGAGTGCACTAGTTGACACAGGTGCATCTGAACTGTTCATGTCCGAACAAATTGCCAAGAAGCTTGGTATTACTGTCGAGAAAGCCAGTGGTTCCATCAAGACAGTGAATGCCAAGGAGGTGTCGATTGCGGGAATTGCAAAGGGAGTTCAGCTTGACATTGGGGGTTGGACCGGTAAGGAAGCCATCAAGGTAATCCCACTCGATGACTTTGATTTTGTTCTTGGGTTGAGTTTTCTAGACTGGATCAACACTTTCCATGTCTCTTTTGCGGATTGTTTGTGTATCCTAGATCTAAAACATTAGTGCATTGTTCCAGTTAGCCGAGGGTCCGGGGTAGGTGCCAAAGTTTTGTCCGCAATTAAGTTTTCTAAGGCGGCGCGTAAGGAGGAGCTGACCTATTTGGCAGCCTTGGTGTGCGATGGGTTGGTCGCAACCGAGGAAGTTCTGAGTGATGTGAAACAGGTGCTGGCCGAGTTTGAGGACATGATGCCAGACGAGTTGCCAAAGAAATTGCCTCCGGAGAGGGAGGTTGATCACAAGATTGAGCTTGTGTCGAATGTGGAGCCACCCGATCGAGCCCCTTATCGGTTGGCCCCGCCCGAGTTAGAGAAGATGCGCAGACAGTTGAAGGATCTCCTAGATGCTGGTTACATCCGCCCATCAAAGGCACCCTACGGTGCGCCAATTCTGTTCCAGAAGAAGCACGATGGGTCCTTTCGGATGTGCATCGACTATAGGGCTTTGAACAAGCTCACTGTGAAGAACAAGTATCTGATTCCTCTCATTGCGGATTTGTTCGACCAGCTTGGTGGTGTAAGGTGGTTCACCAAGTTGGACTTGAGATCGGGCTACTACCAAGTTAGAATCGTCGAGGGTGACGAGCCAAAGACAGCTTGTGTGACGAGTAAGACGTTGGGGAGCATGTTGAACACTTGCGGGAGGTGTTCAGAGTCTTGCGGGAGAATGAGTTGTATGTCAAGAGAGAGAAGTGCACATTCGCCCAGCAAGAGGTTCCTTTCCTTGGCCATATTGTTGGAGGAGGCATGATCTGGATTGACAAAGAGAAGGTTCGTGCCATTGATGAATGGGAAGCGCCGACTAAGGTAACCGGGTTGAGATCATTCCTGGGGTTGGCGAACTATTATCGGAGGTTTATCAAAAGCTACTCCAAGATCACCGCACCATTGACCGACTTGCTGAAGAAGGACAATGTTTGGGATTGGGAACCGGAGTGCCAGAAAGCCTTTGATGAGATCAAGCTCGCTATGGTGAGTGAGCATGTGTTGGTGTTGCCAGATTACACCAAGTTCTTCGAAGTTCACATCGATGCATCCAACATAGCCATTGGTGGGGTTCTTATGCAGGAAGGACATCCGGTTGCATATGAGAGCCGGAAGCTCAATGGGACTGAGCAGAGATACACGGTCCATGAGAAAGAGATGACCGCGGTGGTGCATTGTCTATGCACATAGAGACACTATGTGCTTGGGTCTAAGTTCGTGGTGTTCACGAACAATGTCGCCAACAGTTACTTCTTGACTCAGAAGAAGTTGTCACCAAAGCAAGCTCGTTGGCAGGAGTTCCTTGCCGAGTTTGATGTTACCTTGGTGCACAAACCAAGGAAGGTGAATTCCGTGGCCGATGCCTTAAGCCGGAGGTATACCATGGAGTTGACGAGTTTGCCAGAGGGACCGATGCTAGAGCGCATCAAAAAGGGGTTGTCACATGATCCCACAGACAAGTCATTGCTTGAACTTGCCAAAGAGGGCAAAACCTGGAGGTTTTGGCTTGAGGGAGGTTTGTTATTTGCTCGAGAACATCGCCTCTATGTGCCTCAGTTTGATGGAATCCGAAAGGAGCTCATGAGGGAATGTCATGATTCCAAGTGGGCGGGACATCTAGGGATGCACCGGACATTGGCCTTGATAGCAGAGCACTATTATTGGCCGCACATGGGTAGTGATGTTGAAGCATATGTGAAGACTTGCCTTGTGTGCCAGCAAGACAAGATCGAGCAGAAGTGTCCAGCGGGGTTGTTGCAGCCATTGCTAATTCCGAAGAAACCATGGGTAAGTGTTTCCATGGATTTTATAGTCAGATTTCTTGTTGTTGACGGAAAATCTAGCATCATGGTGGTTGTAGATCGATTTTCCAAGTATGCATCGTTCATTCCTGCACCCAAGGTGTGCCTAGCCGAGGTGGCGGCTAGGCTTTTCCTCATACATGTGGTGAAGTATTGGGGCGTTCCGAAGTTTATCATCAGTGATCGAGACATGAGGTTTATGGGACGGTTTTGGACAGAATTGTTCAAGTTGTTGGGCTAAGACTTAAACTTCTCAACGAGCGTCCACCCGCAGAACGATGGGCAAACCGAGAGAGTGAATGCACTCGTTGAAATCTATTTGAGGCACTATGTGAGTGCTAATCAGAGGGACTAGCCGAAGCTGTTAGATGTGGCCCAGTTTTCATACAACTTGCAGTGGAGCGAAGCAACGAATCAGAGTCCGTTTGAGATTGTAACCGGGCAGCAGCCGCTTACACCAGACGCTGGTGTCCCCGGGTACCGGGGGCCTAGTCTAGCAGCATACCATTTTGCCAAGGATTGGCAAGCACTTCACGACCTAGCCCGTGCATGCTTGCGCAAGGAGGGGAAGCGAACCAAGAAGTGGGCAGATCATAAGCGGCGAGATGTGAACTTTGAGGTTGGTGATCTAGTCCTTGCCAAGTTGACTTCGATCTTGCGCAGCCCAGATCACAAGGGGCTTGTGCGACGATACGAGGGACCGTTACGGATCGTGAAGAGGATAGGCACCATGACCTATCGACTAGATTTTCCGTCGAGCGTCAAGGCTCATCCGGTGTTACATGTGAGTTTGTTGAAGCCTTACCATCATGATGTAGATGATCTAGATCGGGGCAAGTCACACCGAGCGCCAGTCGGAGTGAGGGTCTCATACGAGCAAGAGGTAGAAGCAATTTTGTCCGAGAGAGCCGTTCGACAAGTGGGAAATCCACCAAGGCATGAGTACCTTGTTTAGTGGAAGGGTCTTCCCGAGAGCGAGATGAGTTGGGAACTCGTCGATGCCTTGTGGCAGTTTCAGGAGCAGATTGATCAGTTCCATTCTAGCCGCGCGACGAGGGCATCGCTAGAACTAGTGGGGGAGAATGTCACGGACCGCCAGCCCGCGACCGAGACAAGCACCACATTGGCAGCCCAAAAGTATCTTTGTAGCATTTTGGGCTTGCATAATGGCCCAAGAGCTGGCCTTTTACCTTGGTAAAATACACAAAGGAGTATAATTACCATGGTAACTAGATAAGGCATCTCACTTATCATTTATGTGATTATTTGTAGAGATAATTTTCACTTTATCTCCCATTTGAATTTCAAAGTGTTGTAGATAGGATAGGCTCTCATCATGACCATTGATTCTTTGTAATCTTGACCGTTGATTGTATAGAGCTCTCACTATAAAAGGAGGCTCAACCTTGGTCGTTTTCATTCATCATTCATCTTTCACTTCAGTTTGTAAGCTTTTACCTCAGAGTAATAGAACTCAAGTATTCACTCATTTCTCTTGTTCTTTGTGCCATCTTTCCTTTTTCCGCGACGCTTCTAAGTGTTTTAACTTAGAGATTTTTTAGGTGACTTAGCCCAGTTTTCAGCCAAGAAAGCAGTTAAGGCCTCACGGTTGTTGAGCGAAAGTCTAGCCCCGTGACACTTATATATTTAAACTTTTTATAGGACCTATTTTATAGGTTAGCTAGATGACAAAAATTCTTATACTTTTTTTATATTTTTTCCGTGTCTTAACGTCCCTAATTTTAAGCTCTAATCATAAGTAGACCTGGCAAACTTGACCCGAGACTCGAAAACCGAACCGATTTACCCGAACCGAACCCGAAACTGAACCGAACATGCTTACCCGAAATTTGACCCGAAACCCGAAACCGAACCGAAACCGAACCGAAAATGAACTGATTTTTAGTTGAACCGAAATGGACCCGAACCGATAGACCCGAACCGAATGGAACCGAACCGAATGAAACCGAACCGAATGGACCCGAACCGAAGACAACCCGAAATAAATAAAAGATATTAATAAAAATAAAAAAAGATGAGATATGAACAATCGCACAACTCACCAAAAAGTTAAATATATTGGCTTTATAAAGCCATATAAAGGGTGTAAAAAAACTGACCAACCTAAAAACTTGATTAAAACCGACCGATCTCTCATCAACCAGAAATTGACCCGAACCGATCTGAACCGAACAGAACCGAAAATCAACTGAACCGAAAATCAACCGACCCGAAAATCAACCGAACAATAGAACCGAACTGGAACCGAACCGAACCGAACCCGAACCGAACCGAATCTGAACCGAATGATATCAGACCCGAAATAACCGAAACCGAAATGACCCGAACCGATTGACCCGTTTGCCACCTCTAATCATAAGTTATAATCTAAAACCTTAAATCTATTTTTTAATGATAGGGCACAAATAAAAACATTAGAAGAGGCAGTCGATTTCTACTCTTAAAAAATTCCACTGCATACTCATTCTATCCACGTATAAAAAAAAATACAAAATTGATTAAAGTAAAAGAAAAAAAAGGCAAATTAACATATTAATCAAGATTTCAAGAGTTTAAAAAAGAAAGATTTGTCAAAAAGAGTTTAAAAGATGGGCGGCCTCATCTGCCAATCTACCACACCGACACGGCTATTAATGAATCCAAACACAACAAATCTCCCAATTGCACTGCCCATCGTCCTAGTTAATTCTCCACCAACCAGCTCTGAAATTGAACAATGGGTCCCGATCGTCACCCTCGCTATGTGAGTGTTTCTGCCTTTTTCTTACTTGCATCAATGGCTGAATAATGCACATTGGCAGTTGAAGCAGTACCCGACGAATTCAATGCCCTCATCCTCTCTCCTGCTATATAAACATCACCTTATGCTACTGAGCTGTGAGTCAAGCATTAAGCATTCTCCTTTTGTTTTTGCTTATTTTTTTTCTCATTTCTTACAACTTCCATACCAATGGCTTGCAACGGGAAGCTTGAAGTCGAGGTCGAGCTCAAGTCTCCAGCAGACAAGGTCTGGGGTACCATTAGGGACTCCACCACAATTTTCCCTAAGGCCTTGTCCCATGATTACAAGTGCATTGAAGTGCTGGAGGGCGACGGCAAGGCCCCCGGATCGGTCCGGCTCATCAGTTATGCCGAAGGTAATTAATGGTCACATAAGACGTAATGATGTCAACAGAATTAAGATTCAGTAAGCATTGCTTCTTCTTTCTTTTGTTGGTAGGGTCTCCGATCGTGAAGGTGTCGAAGGAGAGAATTGAATCGGTGGACGAAGGGGAGAAGATTTACGTTTACAGCATCTTTGATGGGGATCTGATGAAATACTACAAGAGTTTCATTGCTAAGATCGTGGTGGTTCCCAAAGGAGAGTCGAGCTCGGTGAAATGGTCGTGCGAATACGAGAAGGCGAGTGAAGAGATCCCGGACCCCAGCGTCATTAAGGAATTTGCCGTCAAGAACTTTGTGGAGATTGATGACTATCTTCACAAGGCTTAGAGGCCAGGCCATCGCCGCATCATGTATGTTTTATTAGTGAATAATATGCAGGGTTTCTACTGCTGAATATCAGCATATAAGAGTAATACTATTTCATATATATTGTCTGTCATTTCAGGAGTTTCATTGCTACTGTAATAGAATAAAAGACTATGGTATTGCCATATTTAATTATGTTTAGATAATTAAGACATTACGAATTATAATTATTAACAAAATCACATATATTAATATAGTTAAATATTTAGCGTAAAAATTAAACCAACGCTACCAACAAATTTGTTCAAGTGGTAAGCAGCTTGGTATCGCACCTTAAGTAGATCTCAAGTTGAAAGCTTGGTGTATGCAAAAAAAAAAAAAAAAACTCATGCCAACAAATTAAACCAACACACCCACTCCACGCATTTTTATATGCCAACAAATTATTATCTACTCGGCTACCTTTTTGTAAGGTTTTCTCACACTAAATTATTTTAAAAAATACTTTTCTAATTGTAATCAAATATTTCAATGTCATTATTATTTTCGATTATATTTGCAAAGATTGACGAAATGCCATGATTTGATATTGACTTACAAATTTTTGACATAATCAGCATAAAAATTGTTTGCCCATTTTCAGTGTGCTTTTGGACAGAGATATAGAGATTTCACTGTCGAACATTAGATTTCTATTATTGTTGAAGGAAGAGACCAAGCAAAAAGATACCTTTGCCTTTTATTTTACCACCTTTTGCATTTTCATGTTTTAATTTTCTGTATTATGCTTGTTGCCTTTTATCCTTTTCCTTCAATAAAATTTAATATTTTGTTTAAAAAATAGACAAAAATTGAGTCTTGGAGTCATCTATTCAACTTTTATATCGTTTAAATTATATATAAAAAATTCTTTAGATTTTATTATAAGAGTTAATTGCACGACATGTCTCCAAATTATAATTCTCATTTTAAATTGGTCCTTAAACTTTTAAATATTTTATTTTCATCCTAGACTATGACCCTCATTCTAAATTGGTCTCCAAACTTTTTGAATATTCCAATTTCATCCTCAAATTATCTTTTATACCACATCCATATTATTACATAATATACATGTGTTTCATGACAATAAAAAAAAATTACAACCGTTTTATAAACATAAGATAAGATTATCATATACATATATACTAATAATTTGGGGATGAAATTAGAGTGTTCAAAAAGTTTGAGGACCAATTTAGAATGAGTCATAGTTTGAGGATGAAACTGAAATGCTCAAAAGTTTGGGGACCAAGTTAAAATAAAGGTCATAATTTGAGGATGAAATTAGAATGTTTAAAAGTTTAGAAACCAATTTAAAATGAGTATCATAGTTTGAAGACGTGTGATGCAATTAACTCTTATTATAATTAAGGCATAATGCTAAAAAAATGCCCTTAACGTTTGACTGAATAGTCACTTTGGCTCATATTCTTTCTTTTTTTGAAGCAATTTAACCCCCTAATGTTTCATAATGGGTCAAAATGGCCCCTATGCGGATGAAAATCGTTAGTTAGCTAACAATAAATGGCTTGAAATAACGTGATAAACCTACATGGCCATTTTGACCCAAAATAAAAAAATAACACATCAGCCAAAAAATAATTTTATAAAATTATATAAAATATAAAAAAATTCTGTTGACGTATCATTCTGTCAAGTCATTTCAAGCTGTTTATTGTTAGTTGACTAACAATTTTCATCCGTAGAAAGGCCATCTTGACCCAAAATAAAACGTTGAGGATTAAAATGCTTTAAAAAAGAATATGGGTCAAAGTGACTATTCAGTCAAACATCAGGGCATTTTTTGACTTTATGCCTATAATTAAATCCAACTTTTACATCGAATACTCATATATAATAATTAACTTTAGTAATTTTTTCAAATATATATTACCCGTAATTATTATTATCATGTTATATATGATATACCTATATTAAACAAAGTTGAGATTCGACTTAAATTTGAAAATCGATATACTAATTATTAAAAATTTCGAGTTATTTGAACTTTTATTTTAGGGTAAACTACACAAAATACCATTGAACTTTAATATGCGTATAAAAAATACCATTGAATTATAAAACGATAATATTGTATCCTTAAACTTTGTTTTACGATACTATTATACCATTGAACCTTGTTTTCGGCTCCAATCCAAGCACTCCACCATTAACCTGTAACGGTCCGTTAAATGCAAACGGCGTCGTTTTAGTATAATTGCTTTGGTGCAGGCCAAAATTACATCATTTTCTTAAAATTTTTTAAGAAAACCTTGCATTTAAGGAAGCTCAAACCAAGAACCACTTGGATTAAATGTTGGAACTAAACCATCAAACTAACTTAAAGACTTAATATAAATCTAACGCAAATAATATATAAATAAAACTGCAGTTGAACTTAATTTTATTTATCTCATATATAATTTTATAATATTTATAACATAAATTTATAAATATATTAACTTTATGAACAAATATTACTTATAATTTATATTAAAAAGCTAAAATATTATTTACAATATATAACTACATCCTAAACAATAAATTCAAAATACCAAATCATAAACCATAAACTTCAAACCCCAAACTTTAAACCATATATATAACAAAATAATAAACCACACATTCAAAACCTCAACCCACAAACCTTAAACTCTCAATCATAAACTTCAAACCTTAAACCCCTAACCACATATATAACTAAATCCTAAATCCTAAAACTAAAATATTATTTATAATATATTAGGATTGGTAATATATATTATAAAAATAGTTTAGTTTTAGGGTTTAAGATTTAGTTATATATATATGGTCTAGGGTTTGGGATTTAGAGTTTAGAGTTTAGTTATATAAATGGTTTAGAGTTTAGGATTTGAGTTTGAAATAAAGGGTTGAGGTTTAGTTATGTATTATAAATACTCTTTCTTTCCATTCAATATGTCCAATATTGACTCTTTATGGTTAATTTTTTTAACTTTGACCATAATTATTTTAAATATTTTAATTAATTAAATTTTATAAAAAAATATATTTTAAACTACTTAATTGAAGGATTCGAAAACATATTTTTTCAGGTTTTTATCAATAATAAATTTAAAGTAATAATGAGTTAAAATTAAAAAAAAATTGACCAAAGAAAGTCAATATTGGACATATTGAATAGGACAAAGGGAGTAATATTTTGTTTTTAATGTAAATTATAAGTAATATTTATTTATAAAGTTAATATTTTTACAACATTATATTATAAATATTATAAAATTATATAATGAGATAAATTAAATTAAGTTTAACTACAGTTTTGTTCAGGGTTTCAAAAAACGGTCCACGGAAGAAAGAGCTATAAGGAAGACTGATTCACTCGCTTTCGAGAACTATGATTTACATCTTATTCTACGTTCGGCGAATGTTCTTCATGTTCTTCCGAGGAATTCAACTCTTCTTTCATAGATTGGGAACAAAATAAGCACCAGTAGCGTATTGAGTTAGATGAGCTACATGAGTTTCATTAGCTCCTAGCGCAACATATCTAAATTAACTATAGGGTTAAGAGTGACTTGCTTACACTGCTGAATAACCTTCACTTTAGCGAGCTTCTGGATAAACTACATTCAACAGGAGAAACGAAACTTTGAATAGAAGGATCAGTGCGGCCAAAATCGTAAATAGCGACGAGACTCTAAATCACATCAATAACGATCGATAGCAGTCACTTTTAACAGTGAATAGCGACAATAATAGTGTGCTATTCTCGTTATTGTCCCGCTAATTATAAAAACACCTAGAAAAATAAGAAGCATTCATCAAATTTATCTCTAAAAGTTGAAAATTTCAAAAGAAAAACATAAATAATATTATTTAAGTCTGAAAAAGCTTATATGAAGTAAAAGGATGCAATTTAGGATAAATATGTCCTTGGCTTAATGGGATGTAATTTAGGGTAAATCAAGTTAATCATTTTGATTCAAGATAATCCCATAAAGTATTAGGTTTTAGATTTCTAGATTTTAATCAATTTAAGGTTAATATTAGAATAATTTAGTTAATAATAAATAACTAAGTATATCTTTCATAATTTGGTCCCTTTAAGTTAGAACTTTAGTAGATCTTTTATATGTTTATTTAAAGCCTTAACGTGACATGCATTTAATTGTCATTTATTTAATCATTTTAATTAAATGGATACTTTGATAATTAATTTATTTTAATTATAAAAAGAATATATTTATTAACTCGAATATTTGTGTCATAATATTTTGGCTTAATGGGTATTGACCAAATATTCAAATTAAATTGTATTGTCTAAAGGTAAACTTTAAAATGAATAAAAGTGGGCAAATCATAACATCATATTTAATTGCTTGCATCATGCATAAAGGTGATATACTTAATTCAAACCATAAATTAACACGACATTCAAGCTTAATTGATGTCAGTTTAATCTATGGTCCGACTTCAAAATCACCCTTATTAATGAAATGACTAATTAATTCAAACCATCAAATGTTAAGCCCCACTTAATTAAAATTTGTATTCAGTTTAGAACATTTAATTAAATTCAATTTAAATTTCAATGATTTCCACCGATAAAAACAACGTATGGTTTGGTACTGATTTTGAGCGTTGTGGGGTGCTGATCCTTCCTCACGCGTAACTAACTCCCGAACCCATTTTTTTTACAAATCTCTTGTTTTATGGTGTCCGGTCTACTTTAACAAAGTAATCGGTGACGACTCTAAATTTTATTTTTAGATTCAAATTTTTTTAAATTTTCCAGAACACTTAAGGTTTATTTAAATTAGTTGCTACACACACCGAGTCAAGAAAAAAGCTCAAGTACCAAAAACTTGAAAAATTGGTGTTTACCTATTATAACATGAGACTAAAAATGAGGCAACAAAAAAAATTAAGCATTGATGATATAAACACTAATTATAATCCTATCAACCTTGATCATATCTTTAAAGATGTTGATACATTATAAGAATAACTGCATGAGAAAGAGAATTTATTGCTAGATGGCGAAAATATTGGTATGTTGTATGTGGATATTTCTGATGATGAAGTGAATGTTGATCAACTTCAAGATACTCAACAACAAGTTCTAAGGCAACATCAAGTTAGAATGATGATGGATCTGATAATGGTGTTTTAAGTCCAATTGATGAAGATGATGGACAAATTAGTGGTGAAGGTGAGAATAGATCTTCTAATTGGTGTGAAGGACATTATAAGGTTAGTATCACTAGTAGACATTTTTGTGATAGATCAGAATTCGATGAAAATATGTATCATTTACCTAAAAAGATATAAAAAAGTACTAAAAAGCATACTTCTAAAGTTTCTTCTTCCTACAAAAGATTGAATTCTAGTAACCTTGGGTATATTGATTTTTCTATTAGTACTTAAAGTCTTTATCCACCGAGATAATTTTTATATTTTCAACCTTCACATGATTATTATCCACTTTTTTTTAATTATGGTGTGTCATATCAGCCACAAATATACCCTCTGCCAGAAAAGTATCACCCATCTCCGTCTCACTTGTACTCTCTCCTTAAATATATTTTTCATCTCAATTATTTAAAGATCAATGTGAAAATATTATTTTTTTATATATTTTTAGAAAAAAACCACGAAAATCAAGTCAAAACCGCTCTGAAAAAAGTGGTGAAGAATTTAATCTTTCTTGTCATTCTACTAATTGGTGAAACTACCACTATCACCATTTCCCGTGTATGTTTTTTTAGAGAAACTTTTTTAATGTTTTCAATTTTAATAATATTAAAACATTTAAAATACATCTTTAGTAAATGATTGAAGTATATTTTATAAAAAAATAATTAAGAATTGAAGCATGTTAAACTATATATGAAAATAGAACAAGAATAGAATTAGAGTGACAATAAATAGTCGGAAATAAGAATTATTAATGTGAATCCATACATTTATCTATTGATTTGTTCATTTTTTTTTATTTTTTTCAGTATTGAATTAAATATAAACATATTTTTTTGCGGAAAAACCAACCAAGTATATTAACTAAGAGCCGAAAATGGCATCATCCAGTACATCAGTTTCAATACAACTCGGAACAACAAAAGAAAAGAAGAAAGGCTCAGTACAATCAAAAATCCAGTGTGCAAGTGTATGTGCAACTCTATTGGCCTTTCGGCTAACATGAAGGATCTTGAAACCAGGGTTGCTATGAAGGATTTGCTTTGCTTCTGCAAGAAATGTAACACCCGGGTTTAGGGGTTAGGTGAAAATAATATTTTAATATTATTTGGGCTCGAGTTTATAATTAGAATGATTCTTTAAAATTTCGGGTTTCAAAATAAACATTTAAAATGGGACCAAATTGATTTAGTTTCAAAATTGAAGAGCTATTATAAAAACAAGGGAATAGCCATTCATTAATGGCCTTATTGTAATTTACCCATCATTCCAAATTAAATCCCCTTATTTCAAATAAAACACCCATTCACTATTCATTGTCTTCTTCTTCAACGTTAGAAGAGCTCTCCCTCCCTAATCTACTATTCCATTTCAAAGCTCCTTCATTTCAACTCCATTTTGAAAGGTAAGGATGTTTTTGACTTCCCCTCAACTCCCTCTCTTTAAAAGTACCATTTATTTTGATTTTCATGAAGGTTTTGGAAAATGGAAGTTTTGAATGTTTTGATTAAAAATGAGATCTTTATGTGGTTAAGTGAAGTATTTTGATTTAATATGTTTAGTTATGATGTATAGAGGTCAAATGGTATAAGATGTGTGAATTTCAAATGATTTTGAGCAATTTTCGGATTTGGGTTTCAATGGGGTTTTTGGAGGGTTTTAAAGTGGTTTTTGGGGTGGTTTAATGTTGGTTTTTGAGGGCTGGTGTTAGTGTGATTTATGAGGGTCACTTTGAATGTATTAGATGGTTGTTTGGATGCTTGAATTGGAAGATTTCAGTGGGTTTTATGGGTTGCTCGGGAATTCTGTTTTGGGCTTGATTTTGAGTGTTGGAAGCTTGAAATGTTAATCCGGGTCAGTTCCGATGATGAGTTATTGATTGTGGATGTTTTGTTTGGGTTTGGGTTTGATTAGAATCGAGGTTGGACATCGGTGAAGCATCGGAAGTAAATCCGGGAATTTGAAGGTGGTCGCTTGCTTGGTCTTTAAGCTTGGGAGCTTATGTGAGTGGTTAATTGTTTTACTTGGTTTTAAAATGGTTGGTTCGAGTATATGGACTAGGTTGGGCTTGGTAGACCCACCTAGAGTTAGGGTTAGGGTGGTAGCCTAATCCTAAACTTGATCTAGAGCCTTTGGATGAACTCATGTATGTGGTTGTGTATGTCTTGTATGAAATGTGATATGAATGCTTATGTATATTGTACTATACATGTGAGTTGAGGCATGAATTGTGATGCTTGAGACATGCATGATGATGGTTCATGGTGAGTACGTGCTAAGCACGGAATTGATTGGAATGAGTAATGTGAAATGAGTAACGTGAAATGAGTAAAATGTTGGCACTAGTATGCTTGAGTACAAATGATCGATCATTAGGATGTTAGTGTGTACACATGAGTCAAAAGTCGCGCGTGGCCTTGGTGGCGTTGAGTCACCAAGGAGGAGTACGGGTTCGCCCGGAAATTGTATTTAAATATAGTCGATGATGAGTGGAATCCCATCGACGGGGCGTGAGGATGAGTGGAATCCCCTCCGCGAGATCGGTGATGAGTGTAATCCCACCGTGAGGTAATGTGGTTGTTGGATATGAGTTCCAACGTGTTTATCCGCGTATTCAGGTCATAGCTAGGTGCCAATGTTGATTGATATGTGTATCAATGTGTTAAGATGTATGAACTTTAATTGGATGTTCAAATGTTGTTATATGTATTGTGGTTTTGGGCTTATGATCATGGCATATTATATTGATTAGTGCTCATGCATCTTTATCTTGTGGTTTGTGGATCCTTGGTAAATATGTGTAATGCCTTGGCTAGATCGTGCTCGGACCTTGCAATGTTGAGGTTTGTTTTTAAGAGCTTACCCTCACTAAGCATCATTGCTTACGCTCTCTTTGTTCAACATTGCAGATCCTTAGTTCGTGGGTTGCTTGCGCAAGTGGAGGGCCTCCAAGTGTGGTTGTTGGCTTGAGTACATCAAGTATGAACTTTTAAATGTTGAACATGTAATAGTTTAAGCAATGGGACATGTGTTATTTTGATGGCTATGTTGTGGTTAATGTTGCTTAGGAGCATGTTGGACTCCTCGTATGTGTTGGCCATTTTGACTTGGGATGTATGCCTTGCTTGATACCTTGTTAACATGTTGCTATTTTAAAGTTGTCTAATGTTGACCTTTGAATGCTTAATTCCTTAAATGAGTTGTATGTATGAATGCCTTGTGTTGTTGTGCCTTGGTGTTTAGTTCGTTTTGTTGATGTTGAAGCATGCTTGTATGTTGGTCTGCCTTAAGTTTTATTGCTAGTGTGTTGTTTGAGGTTGTGGAGGTGTTTTGGGGCACCCTTGTGCCTTAAAACAGCCAAAACGAGTTTGCAGACAGGGGGCGTTTCGAAACGGGCCACCCTGTTTCGATACGGTCCCTTTGCTTTTGGTCAGCCGTTTCGAAACGGATAGGGGTCGTTTCGGAACATTTTTGCTACTGGAATTTTGAGAAATTGACGAGATAAAGGCGTTCCGAAACGGGCCTTTGATGTTTCGAAACGGTCAAATCTCGTTGACCACGAGAAGTTGACCGTTGGGGTCGTTTCGATACAGGTCACCCCTGTTTCGGAACGGTCTCCCTATGGTCGACCATGGCCTGTTGTCTAAGTCAAGGCGTTTCGAAACACCCCAAGGGCGTTTCGATACGGCCTGCTGAAAAGGGCTAAAATGAGCTGTTTATTGTATCGTCTTGATGAGTCGATGTTGAATTGTTGCTCCTTCCGCTGTTGTGCTTCACATAGGATTTAATCATGCCTATAGATAAGATAAAGTTAAAAGAATTTTTCTGGGTCATTAACCGAGGAGGAACCTTAACGGGTTTTGCTTCGGTTTTCCCCGTGTGGCCCACTCGGACCGGTCATCCGGCCAGACCGGGACGAGGGGGTTACACTTGTTGGTATTAGAGCCTAAGGTTACCGAGACCTTGGGCAGGTAAGTGAGGTAAGTTTAAGTTTTGAATTGATTTGCACGGTGTTTGCTTGCTTTGCAAGAATGATTGCTTGGGTGATAAGTATGTTGATTGTTTTATTCAAAGCATGTGTGTAAGAGTCCCATTGCTACTATTACATTGGAAAAATGATTTTTAAGTGAGGGAACGTACTTGAACACTTGGAAGCCTTGCCTTGCTAACCCAGCTTGTATGTTTTGTTGTTGTGGTTGTAGTTAATATCTGTGAGAGCGATGTCTAGACCGAGAGGTAGGCCGAGAGTGGTTCGTCAGGAACCGCGTGTTGCGGCTCCTGTTGAGCCGGCAGTTGGTGTGGAGGCTCACCTAGAAGGGCAGGTGGCCGCGGGAGTTGGCGCTCCTCCACCACCTCCACCACCACCACCTCCTCCGCCTGGAGCTGGAGGCGAGGATGGAGCTGAAGGAAATGGACCTCAAGGTGGCCAAGGTCCAGCTGGAATTGATATGACTCCGCTAGTGCAAGCGATAGCGGGAGCTTTCCAGGCCGCAGTTGCGGGAGCTCAGGCTGCAGCTCAGCCTAGGTGTGACGATGCCAGTCTACCTTTGGAGAGGCTCCGTAGCTTGGGGGCCGAGGAGTTTAGAGGATCTACTCTGAAGAGGTCGGAGTTATGGTTGGAGAAGACAGTTCGCATCTTGGCTCAGATGGGTTGTGCGGGCGCACGTAGATTGGGTTGTGTGATCTCGTTGCTTCAGGGTGATGCCTACACCTGGTGGGTCACCATTACTGCTGGGGTTCCAGAGGCAGAGATTGACTGGGATTTCTTTGAGACCGCTTTCCGGAAGAGGTATTTGGGACCGAGGTACTTGGATGAGAAGAAGCGAGAGTTTATGGCTCTTACTCAGGGAGATGCTTCTGTGACTGATTATGAGATCCGTTTTGTTCGCTTGAGTCAGTATGCTCCAGAGTTGGTTCCTACTGAAGTGGAACGCTGTAACCGTTTCTGTTATGGATTGAATGAAGAGGTTAAGAGGTACACGCTAGCTTCTGACTACTCAGACTTTGATGTGTTGGTCGCGAGGGCCAAAGACTTAGAGCATAGTTTGGGTTCGGCCAAACGATCTGGTGGTTCTAGTTCTGGCAAGAGGCATAACCACTTTGATGGTAGAGATGCCAAGAGGCATAGAGGTGGCGGACATCAGTTTGATCAGAGACGTGGCGGTGGCCACCATGGTAGAGGCCATCAGGGCCATAGAGGAGGAGGGCGTTTGCCCCAAGTGTACACGATGTGGGAGACAGCACGCTGGTGAGTGTTGGGGTAATTTCCATGCTTGTTGGAACTGTGGTTCGAGGGACCACTTCAGGAGGGATTGTCCGCATCAGACGGCTCAGGCACCGAACATTGCTCAGGCTTCTGCACGAGCAAATGATTTTCAGAGAGGCCGTGGGCGCGGTCGTGGCTACTTCCAGCCTAGGGCTGATGCACCTAGGGTAGATGCTCAGAGGAACCTTGCTCATGTTGTGGCAGTGCAGCCAGAGGCGGGAGGACCAGCGAGAGTTTATGCCCAGAGAGAGGCCGGGAACGACACTGATGTGATAGCAGGTAATTTCGAGTTACAGTCTATGTCTTTGCTTTCTTTGGTTGATTCGGGTTCTACACATTCCTACATTTTGAGTGAGCATGCACAGAAGTTAGATATCCCTGTTGAGGTCTTAGATGTAGGTATGCATGTTACTAGTTCTTTTGGTGAGACAGTTGTGGTTACACGTATGTATAGGAGATGTCCACTGAAGATTCAGGGTCATGTATTCCCAGTTGATATGATGGAACTTCCTTTCTATGGTTTCGATATAATTTTGGGTATGGACTGGTTGGTTGAGCATCGGGCTAGTGTGGATTTTGAAACAAAGAGAATTTCTTTGATGCTTTTTGATAACTACGAGGTAGTACTAGTAGGCGAGAACATTAAGTTCTTGTCTAATGTGGTGTCAGCTTTAGAGGCTCATAGGTTGATGGACTCTGGATGTGGGGCTTATTTAGCTTATGTTATGAATCCGGATATGAGTGAAGCTAGACCGAAAGACATCAGAACAGTGTGTGACTTTCCAGATGTGTTCCCCGAAGAGTTGCCGGGTTTGCCTCCTGACAGAGATGTTGAGTTTGTGATTGAGACTGTTTCAGGATCTAGTCCAGTTTCGATAGCTCTGTATCGCATGGCTCCGAAAGAGTTGAAAGAATTGAAGAGTCAGTTGCAAGAATTATTAGACCGTGGTTTCATTAGGCCTAGTAGTTCTCCGTGGGGTGCTCCCGTATTGTTTGTGAAAAAGAAAGATGGTAGCATGCGCATGTGTATTGATTATAGACAGTTGAATCAGTTGACTGTGAAGAACAAGTATCCGTTGTCTCGTATAGATGATATGTTTGATCAGTTGAGAGGTGCTTCAGTGTTCTCGAAGATAGATTTGAGATCCGGGTACTATCAGTTGAAGGTGAAAGAGTGTGATGTTCCGAAGACAGCTTTTAGGACTAGATATGGTCACTATGAGTTTCTTGTGATGCCGTTTGGGCTCACGAATGCACCTGCAGCATTCATGGACATGATGAACAGAATTTTTAGGGACTATCTAGACCGTTTTGTAGTTGTTTTCATTGATGACATACTTGTGTACTCGAAGACAGAAGAAGAGCATGACGAGCACTTGAGATTTGTTTTACAGAGATTGTTGAGCAATCAGTTGTATGCGAAGCTTAGTAAATATGAGTTCTGGATTCGAGAGGTTGTGTTCCTTGGCCATGTTGTTTCGGCCGAAGGTATCCGAGTTGATCCATCGAAGATTGAGGCGATTGTTGAGTGGAAACAACCTAAGTCCGTGACCGAGATTAGGAGTTTCCTAGGTTTAGCCGGTTATTATAGGAGATTTGTTGATGGTTTCTCTAGGGTAGCTGCTCCTTTGACTAAACTGTTGCAAAAAGGAGTTAAGTTTGAATGGTCAGACGCAAGACAGAAGGCCTTTGAGAAATTGAAAGAAGCTTTGACAAATGCTCCAGTGTTAGTGCAACCTGTTTCCGGTAAGGAGTTTGTGATTTACAGTGATGCTTCCTACGTAGGCTTAGGATGTGTTTTGATGCAAGAGAGAAGAGTGGTTGCTTATGCTTCTAGGCAGTTGAAGGTTCATGAGAAGAACTATCATACTCATGATATAGAGCTAGCCGCAGTTGTGTTTGTATTGAAGATTTGACGTCATTATTTGTATGGTGAGAAGTGTATAGTTTACACCGATCACAAGAGTTTGAAGTATTTGATGACTCAAAAAGAGTTGAACTTGAGACAGAGAAGATGGCTAGAGTTGCTAAAAGATTATGATTTGACCATTGAGTACCATCCGGGTAAAGCGAATGTAGTAGCCGATGCTTTTAGTAGAAAAGTTGCCGTTGAGTTGAGAGCTATGTTTGCTAGATTGAGTGTGTCTGATGATGGTGGTTTGATCACCGAGTTGCAAGTGAAGCCTTCTTTGATTCAGTTGATTAGAGAGAAGCAGTTGCAAGATGTGAGTCTAGTCCCTCATGTTCAGGACCTAGCCGAAGGAAGACCGACCGAGTACAGTTTCAGTGGTGAGAACTTGTTGTGCTTTAGAGATAGAATTGTTGCACCAGAAGGTGTTGAGTTGAGACGTCAGATTCTGAGTGAAGCACATTCGAGTCCCTTTTTTATGCATCCGGGTAGTACCAAAATGTACCGAGACTTGAAGAATGATTACTTCTGGGTTGGTTTGAAGAGAGATGTAGCCGAGTATGTGAGCCGTTGTATGGTTTGTCAGAGAGTGAAGGCAGAACATCAGGTTCCTTCAGGTTTGTTACAGCCTTTGAAGATTCCGGAATGGAAATGGGAGAGGATCACCATGGATTTTGTGTCGGGGTTGCCTTTGTCTCCTTCGAAGAAGAATTCAGTTTGGGTGATCGTTGATAGGTTCACTAAGTGTGCTCACTTCTTAGCAGTTAACACTACGGATTCCTTAGACAAGTTGGCAAACTTGTACATCCGTGAGATTGTGAGACTTCATGGGGTTCCGAAGTCCATTGTTTCATATATGGATCCTAGATTTACTTCGAGATTCTGGGGTTGCTTGCATAGTGCTCTGGGTAGCCGTTTGCATTTCAGCACGTCTTATCATCAGCAGTCCGATGGGCAGTCAGAGCGAGTGATACAGATTCTAGAGGATATGCTTCGTTGTTGTGTGATTGACTTCCAGGGTTCTTGGGAGAAGCACTTACCGTTGGTTGAGTTTGCTTACAACAACAGTTATCAGTCTAGTATTCAGATGGCACCTTATGAGGCTTTGTATGGTAGGCGATGTAGGACTCCGATTTGTTGGGCTGAGACAGGTCAGAGGTTGTTACCTATGCCAGACTTGCTTAAGGGGACTACCGACAAAGTAAAGTTGATTTGTGACCGTTTGAAAGCTGCTTCCGATCGTCAGAAGTCTTATGCAGATTTGAAGAGAAAAGAGATTGAGTACTCCGTGGGTGAGAAAGTGTTTCTGAAAGTATCTTCGTGGAAGAAGGTAATGAGATTTGGCCGAAAGGGCAAGTTGAGTCCGAGGTTCATTGGTCCGTATGAGATAGTTGAGCGGATTGGGCCTGTAGCTTATCGTTTGAGGTTACCTTCTGAGTTGGAGAAGATCCATGATGTCTTTCATGTGTCTATGCTTAGGAGATATAGATCGGATCCTTCTCATGTGATGCCCGTTGAGGAGATAGAGTTAAATCTGGATTTGTCCTATAATGAAGAGCCCGTTGAGATACTTGCTTCTGATAGTAAGGTGTTGCGTGGCAAGACCATAGAGTTGGTCAATGTGTTGTGGAGACATAGAGGAGTGGAAGAGGCCACGTGGGAGAGAAAAGCGGATATGGTTGAGCAGTTTCCGTATTTGTTTCCACCAGGTAATTTCGGGGACGAAATTCCTTAAGTGGGGGAGAGTTGTAACACCCGGGTTTAGGGGTTAGGTGAAAATAATATTTTAATATTATTTGGGCTCGAGTTTATAATTAGAATGATTCTTTAAAATTTCGGGTTTCAAAATAAACATTTAAAATGGGACCAAATTGATTTAGTTTCAAAATTGAAGAGCTATTATAAAAACAAGGGAATAGCCATTCATTAATGGCCTTATTGTAATTTACCCATCATTCCAAATTAAATCCCCTTATTTCAAATAAAACACCCATTCACTATTCATTGTCTTCTTCTTCAACGTTAGAAGAGCTCTCCCTCCCTAATCTACTATTCCATTTCAAAGCTCCTTCATTTCAACTCCATTTTGAAAGGTAAGGATGTTTTTGACTTCCCCTCAACTCCCTCTCTTTAAAAGTACCATTTATTTTGATTTTCATGAAGGTTTTGGAAAATGGAAGTTTTGAATGTTTTGATTAAAAATGAGATCTTTATGTGGTTAAGTGAAGTATTTTGATTTAATATGTTTAGTTATGATGTATAGAGGTCAAATGGTATAAGATGTGTGAATTTCAAATGATTTTGAGCAATTTTCGGATTTGGGTTTCAATGGGGTTTTTGGAGGGTTTTAAAGTGGTTTTTGGGGTGGTTTAATGTTGGTTTTTGAGGGCTGGTGTTAGTGTGATTTATGAGGGTCACTTTGAATGTATTAGATGGTTGTTTGGATGCTTGAATTGGAAGATTTCAGTGGGTTTTATGGGTTGCTCGGGAATTCTGTTTTGGGCTTGATTTTGAGTGTTGGAAGCTTGAAATGTTAATCCGGGTCAGTTCCGATGATGAGTTATTGATTGTGGATGTTTTGTTTGGGTTTGGGTTTGATTAGAATCGAGGTTGGACATCGGTGAAGCATCGGAAGTAAATCCGGGAATTTGAAGGTGGCCGCTTGCTTGGTCTTTAAGCTTGGGAGCTTATGTGAGTGGTTAATTGTTTTACTTGGTTTTAAAATGGTTGGTTCGAGTATATGGACTAGGTTGGGCTTGGTAGACCCACCTAGAGTTAGGGTTAGGGTGGTAGCCTAATCCTAAACTTGATCTAGAGCCTTTGGATGAACTCATGTATGTGGTTGTGTATGTCTCGTATGAAATGTGATATGAATGCTTATGTATATTGTATTATACATGTGAGTTGAGGCATGAATTGTGATGCTTGAGACATGCATGATGATGGTTCATGGTGAGTACATGCTAAGCACGGAATTGATTGGAATGAGTAATGTGAAATGAGTAACGTGAAATGAGTAAAATGTTGGCACTAGTATGCTTGAGTACAAATGATCGATCATTAGGATGTTAGTGTGTACACATGAGTCAAAAGTCGCGCGTGGCCTTGGTGGCGTTGAGTCACCAAGGAGGAGTACGGGTTCGCCCGGAAATTGTATTTAAATATAGTCGATGATGAGTGGAATCCCATCGACGGGGCGTGAGGATGAGTGGAATCCCCTCCGCGAGATCGGTGATGAGTGTAATCCCACCGTGAGGTAATGTGGTTGTTGGATATGAGTTCCAACGTGTTTATCCGCGTATTCGGGTCATAGCTAGGTGCCAATGTTGATTGATATGTGTATCAATGTGTTAAGATGTATGAGCTTTAATTGGATGTTCAAATGTGGTTATATGTATTGTGGTTTTGGGCTTATGATCATGGCATATTATATTGATTAGTGCTCATGCATCTTTATCTTGTGGTTTGTGGATCCTTGGTAAATATGTGTAATGCCTTGGCTAGATCGTGCTCGGACCCTGCAATGTTGAGGTTTGTTTTTAAGAGCTTACCCTCACTAAGCATCATTGCTTACGCTCTCTTTGTTCAACATTGCAGATCCTTAGTTCGTGGGTTGCTTGCGCAAGTGGAGGGCCTCCAAGTGTAGTTGTTGGCTTGAGTACATCAAGTATGAACTTTTAAATGTTGAACATGTAATAGTTTAAGCAATGGGACATGTGTTATTTTGATGGCTATGTTGTGGTTGATGTTGCTTAGGAGCATGTTGGACTCCTCGTATGTGTTGGCCATTTTGACTTGGGATGTATGCCTTGCTTGATACCTTGTTAACATGTTGCTATTTTGAAGTTGTCTAAGTGTTAACCTTTGAATGCTTAATTCCTTAAATGAGTTGTATGTATGAATGCCTTGTGTTGTTGTGCCTTGGTGTTTAGTTCGTTTTGTTGATGTTGAAGCATGCTTGTATGTTGGTCTGCCTTAAGTTTTATTGCTAGTGTGTTGTTTGAGGTTGTGGAGGTGTTTTGGGGCACCCTTGTGCCTTAAAACAGCCAAAACGAGTTTGCAGACAGGGGGCGTTTCGAAACGGGCCACCCTGTTTCGATACGGTTCCTTTGCTTTTGGTCAGCCGTTTCGAAACGGATAGGGGTCGTTTCGGAACATTTTTGCTACTGGAATTTTGAGAAATTGACGAGATAAAGGCGTTCCGAAACGGGCCTTTGATGTTTCGAAACGGTCAAATCTTGTTGACCACGAGAAGTTGACCGTTGGGGTCGTTTCGATACAGGTCACCCCTGTTTCGGAACGGTCTCCCTATGGTCGACCCTGGCATGTTGTCTAAGTCAAGGCGTTTCGAAACACCCCAAGGGCGTTTCGATACGGCCTGCTGAAAAGGGCTAGAATGAGTTGTGTATTGTATCGCCTTGATGAGTCGATGTTGAATTGTTGCTCCTTCCGTTGTTGTGCTTCACATAGGATTTAATCATGCCTATAGATAAGATAAAGTTAAAATAATTTTTCTGGGTCGTTAACCGAGGAGGAACCTTAACGGGTTTCGCTTCGGTTTTCCCCGTGTGGCCCACTCGGACCGGTCATCCGGCCAGACCGAGACGAGGGGATTACAAGAAATAGGCCAGCAATGGAACGATCATCCTCCTGAGAGAACAGTTTGTTGAGAACACCAATGGAATCACATTCGAACTGCACCTTAGTCCATCCATTGAGAGCAGCCATTTTCAGACCTTCCAAGAGTGCCATGAATTCAGTAAGTTCAGCAGTGTATGTACCATGGAGAACATTTGCCTTGTAACACCTGGGTTCGGGGGTCGTGTGAAAATAATACTTGAATAATGGTTCAGGTTTCAGTTTCTAATTATAATAATAAAATAATATCTTGGGCCTCGGGTTTCAAAACAAATACTTTATGTTGGACTTGTTTTGATTTTAAAGCCCAATTTCATGGAAATTGGAAATTGAGATTTGCCATCTCATTAATGGCAAGATCGTAAATAAGAAGACTTTCAATTTAAAATCCCCTTTTTCATTAAAAATAGGTCTTTGTCATCTTCCTCCTCACTTCCCCATTTTCATTTCAACGACAAGTAAGAGCTCTCTCTTCAAATCACTATTACATCATCTCCTTTGGTCTTTGTTGGTGACTTTTGAAAGGTAAATGCATTTTTGGTTTGTCCTCATTTCCCTCTACAAGATAGTACCTTTAGTTTTCAATATTGTCCATGTTTTTGAAATTTGAAGTTTTGGGGATTTTGGTTAAAAATGCTACCTTTATGGTCTTTAACTAAATATTTTGATTTGTTATTGATGTGTGAGTTGTTTGCTATCCATGAGGTCCAATATATGTTAATTTTAAAGAGTTTATACATATTCCCGGATTTGGGTCTTGAGGGGTTTTTGGAAGGGTTTTGAGTTGAGTTTTGGGGGTGTTTTATATGGAAATGTGATGGCTGATGGTTAGACTATATGTAAGGGTTTTTTTTTAGGTTTTTGGGAGTCGTTTAAGTGTTGGAATCATTGGGTTTAAGGTGTGTTTAGGGGCTGCTCGGGAATGTGGAATTTGGGTTTCATTTTTAGTTGAAATCATGTGCTTTGTGCTTGGTTTGTGATCCGGGTTGACTACATTGAATTGTGGGCTGATTTGAGGTTGTTTTGATTTTGTTGGGATGTTTAGAAGCAAAGAATTTGGTTGGTGAAGCTTCGGGGATGAATCCGGAGAATTTGGAGTCTTGAGCTTGGTTTTCGGTCTTCTCTTGGGTAGCGACGGTGAGTAGAATTGTTAATCTTTGTTTTGTGCTCGAAATACAACCTTTGGGGGTTTGGGTGGGACCTTGAGGGTTCACCTAAACCCGAGTGTAAGTTACTACACATATACTATGCTATGCTTGGATGAATGGCTATGTGTTGTGATTATCATGTGCATCTTGAGTTGTTTTACGCATTTGCTATTGTGTAGTCGTGTTGAAGTTGAGCCTCGCGTGATGGTTGTCTTAACTATGGTGATGTGTAGTCTCACCGGTAGTGACTAGTAGAAAAGTACTTTGATGTGTAGTCCCATTGGAAAACTACTAGTCGAAACGGTGATGTGTAGTCTCACCGTGTGTGTAATTTTGGTTGTGCATGTGCAAGCCATGTGTAGTCTTGTTTTGATAACCATTCGCGCATTCATTGATTTTTGTAAATTATGAAAGTGTTTTGAAAACTGCATGCTTGTTGATTCATAGAGCTTCTCTCACTAAGCTAGTTAGCTTACGCTCTCCTTTGTTTCCATCATGCAGATCGTTAGAGTTGGGAGGCGAGCGGGCAAGGAAGGAGCTTTTGGAGTTCTCAGTTTAGCTCAAGTATGATTTACACGATTGTAATAATGCCTTAACGATGGGGGTATAGACTTGTAGGAGTTGGTGCCAAACTCCTTAGTTGTTTTATGTTTGGATGAGCATGTTAGATCGTTGATGTCATGGTTGGATGTGTTATGTTTTAGTTTCGTGGATTGATGACCATGTCTATTTTGTTGCTTGGTTGCTTGTGTCTAAGAGTCTATAAACTTGACCTTTGGATGCCTTATGTTTGGATGTTTAAAGCATGAACCCTTATTAATGCTATGTATGCTTGTTTGTGCTTAGGTGAGTCCTAAATTGCATCTAGAGTGGAGGTTTGGAGTCCTTAACAGCTTTCTAGAGTGTTGCAGTGCAGGGCGTATCGGTACGCCCAAGGGCCGTATTGATACGGTCTTGCACTTAGAGGCTCAGTTTAAGCCTAGCGTACCGATACACGAGGGCGTATCGATACGCTAAATGCTCACTTGAAATCCGAGTTTTAGGCAAGATTTTGGCGTATCGGTACGGGCTCTATGCGTATCGGTACGGTTTTGTATCGTTGACCGCGAGATGTTGACCTAGGAGGGTGTATCGATACACTCAAGGGCCGTATCGATACGGTCTCCCTGAGTTGACTGGAGACAGTTGACTTGGTCAAGGCGTATCGATACCCTTGTCTGGTGTATCGATACGGCCTGCTGTGTAAGTTTAAAAGGGGCTGTTTAAAGTGTTAATTTGGTTTGGTTGCTTTTGTTCCGTGGTATTTCCGCTGTCATGATCACATAGGAAATAAATATGCCTTTAGACAAGATATAGTTAAAAGAAATTTTCTAGGGTTGCTAACCGATGTGGGACCTTAACGTGTTTCACATCGGTTTTCCCCGTGTAGCCTACTCGGACCGGTCAGTCATCCAGACCGAGACGAGGGGATTACATTTAGTGGTATCAGAGCCTGAGGTTTCCGAGACCTCGAGCAGGTAAGTAAGGTAAGTTAATGTGTTATGTGTTGTTGTATCTCGGTGAGTGTTCTGCCATGTATGTTTGAAATCTGTTGCTAGCGCGGTGTATGAATGCATGCTGTAATGACCTTGTTGTTGTTTGAGAGTTGGTCCAATGTCCCCATTGTTAGGCGTTGTTGTAAAATAAAAAGGAAAATTGTTTTGGTTTAACGAGCTTGAGAACCAGAGTTCTTGCCCTTTTGCTAACCTAACATTTTCCTTGTTTGTTATGTGTTTATTGTTTTAGATCTTATTTTGCTATCGTGAGACCAAGGGGGCGACCTAGAGCGGGTGACCAGGCACCCGGAGGTGAGCCTCGTGTCCCTCCTGCTCCTGGTGGTAATGGAGTGGGTGGTGAAGGCGATGTGCCTCGGGCTGGTGCTCAAGCCGGAGGTGATGGTAATGGGCCTCAGGTGAATGCTAATGTGGGAGGTAACGGGGCTCAAGCGGGCCAGGGTGAGGCAGGTCCAGATGTGGCCCATTTGATTCAGACCATAGCCGGAGCTTTTCAGACAGCTTTGGCCGGTATGCAAGCTGCAGCACCACCTCAGGGTGTGGGGGTAGGTTTACCCCTAGAGAGGCTTCGCAACTTGGGAGCAGTTGAGTTTCCTGGATTATCTCCCAAGGGTTCGGAGGGGTGGCTTGAGAGTACTACTCGCATCTTGGGTCAGATGGAGTGTTCAGACGCTCGTAAGTTAGGTTGCATTGTCTCCTTGCTCCAGGGGGACGCTTATACTATGTAGACCACTGTTACTTCTGGTATGGCCGAGGCAGATATCACATGGGAGTTCTTCAGGAATGCCTTCAAGAGGAAGTACCTTGGAGTTCGGTACTTGGATGAAAAGAAAGAGAGTTTATGGCTTTGGTTCAAGGTAATAGGACCGTGTCTGAATACGAGGTTCAGTTTGTGAGGTTGAGCCAGTACACACCAGAGTTGGTCCCGAATGAGAGAGCGGTGTGAGCGTTTCAGATATGGGTTGACTACAGATGTGAAGACCTACATGCTTGCCTCCGACTACACTGAGTTTGATGTCATGGTCTCTAGGGCCAAGGATATAGAGTAGAACCTAGGCTCTAGAGCACGTGCTAGTGGGCCTGACTCCGAAAAGAGGCATGTGAACTGGGACAGAGATCATGCCAAGAGGCATAGGGATAGGGGTATCAGCCGGATACGAGGCATAGGGGGTGGTAACTATGGTCAGGGCCGTCAGGGCCAATGAGTTGTTGCTCACATTTCGGAGTGTACCAGGTGCGAGAGACGCCATCCGGGTGAGTGCATGGGTATCTACGGGGCGTGTTGGAACTGTAGCTCCCGAGACCATTTGAGGCGTGACTGCCCACACCCGGTTAGGGGTTGACCGGCTCCAGCTAGAGGCTTTGAGCATCAGAGAGGCCGTGGGCGCGGTCGTGGAAACTTTCAACCAAGGAATGAGGGTCAGAGGAACTTGGCTCATGTTGTAGCAGTCCAGCCTGAGGGAGGAGGACCGGCTAGGGTGTACGCTCAGCGAGAGGCTGAGAATGACACTGATGTCATAGCAGGTAATTTCTCATTACAGTCTTTGAGTTTGCTTTCTCTGATAGATTCAGGGTCGACACATTCGTATATATTGGGTGAGCACGCAAGGTCATTAGGGTTACCATGTGATCGGTTAGAGGTATGTGTAAATGTCACTAGCTCTTTTGGTGATACAGTGGTAGTTAGGAAAGTGTATAAGAGGTGTTCTTTGATGGTTCAGGGCCACATATTTCCGGTCGATATGATGGAGTTACCCTTCTATGGCTTTGATGTGATTTTGGGCATGGATTGGCTTGTAGAGCATAGAGCTAGGGTTGACTTCGAGACCAAGAGAGTCTCCTTGAGGCTTACCGATGACTTTGAGGTTGTGGTAGTTGGTGAGAATGTCATGTTCTTGTCCAACGTGGTTTCGGCTTTGGAAGCTCAGAGGTTGATGAGTTTGGGGTGTCAGGCTTACTTGCTTATGTAATGAATCCGGATATGAGTGAGGTGAGGCCTCAGGACATCAGAACAGTATGTGATTTTCCGAGTGTTTTTCCGGAAGTTCTACCAAGCTTGCCTCCAGATAGAGCAGTTGAGTTTTCTATTGAGACGTATTCCGATTCTGCACCAGTGTCGATTGCTCCGTATAGAATTGCACCGAAAGAGTTGAAAGAGTTGAAGACACAGCTTCAGGAGTTGACTGATAGAGGCTTCATTAGACCTAGTGTATCTCCGTGGGGTGCTCCGGTCTTGTTTGTGAAAAAGAAGGATGATAGCATGAGGATGTGTATAGATTATAGGCAGTTGAATAAGGTAACAGTGAAGAACAAATACCCTTTGCCTAGGATAGATGACTTGTTAGACCAGTTGAGTGGTGCTTCTGTGTTTTCGAAGATTGACTTGAGGTCTGGATACTATCAGTTGAAGGTAAAGGATGTAGACATACCGAAGACAGCCTTTCGTACACGTTATGGACATTATGAGTTTTTGGTGATGCCTTTTGGGTTGACTAACGCTCCAACAGCCTTCATGGATATGATGAACCGTGTGTTTCATGAGTTCTTGGACAAGTTTGTGGTAGTGTTTATAGATGACATCCTAGTATACTCTAGGACCGAAGAGGAACACGATGAACACTTGCGGTTAGTACTTCAGACCCTACTAGAGAATCAGTTGTATGCCAAGCTAAGCAAATGTGAGTTTTGGATTATGGAGGTAGTCTTTCTAGGTTACATGATCTCGGCTAGTGGGATTAGTGTAGATCCCAAGAAGATAGAAGCTATAGTGAATTGGAAACAACCGAAGTCAGTGACAGAAATCCGCAGTTTCTTAGGTTTGGCGGGGTACTATAGAAGATTTATTGAGGGGTTTTCTAGAATAGCGGCTCCGTTGACTAAGTTGCTACAGAAGAATGTACCGTATGAATGGTCAGTTGCAAGAAAAGAAGCGTTTGAGAAATTGAAGAAAGCTTTGACCGAAGCTCATATCTTGATTCAGCCTGAACCAGGGAGAGAGTTCGTGATTTATAGTGATGCGTCCTACGTAGGGCTAGGTTGTGTGCTTATGCAAGAAGGTAAGGTGGTAGCGTATGCTTCGCGACAGTTGAAAGTTCATGAGAAGAATTATCCCACCCATGACATAGAGTTAGCTGCAGTGGTGTTCGCGTTGAAGATTTGGAGACACCATCTTTATGGTGAGAAGTGCACTGTGTACACCGCCCGTAAGAGTTTGAAGTATTTGATGTCTCAGAGGGAGTTGAACCTCAGGCAACGTAGGTGGTTAGAGCTTCTTAAGGATTATGAACTCAATATAGAGTACCATCCGGGTAAGGTAAACGTAGTGGCCGATGCCTTGAGTAGAAAAGTGGTCGTTGAGTTGCGAGCTATGTTTGCAAAGTTTAGTGTTTCTAAGGATGGTGGGTTGATAGCCGAGCTTCAGGTTAAGCCTTCATTAGTTCAATTAATTCGAGAGAAGCAGTTGCGAGATGAGTCTTTGGCACCTCACGTGCAAGACATAGCTGAAGATAGACCTACTGAGTATTGTTTTGGTGAGAATGGGATCCTATGTTACAAGGATAGGATAGTTGTTCCGGAGGATGCCGAGGTGAGGCGTACGATCTTGAATGAAGCTCATAATAGTCATTTTGCTATGCATCCGGGTAGCACGAAGATGTATCAAGGGTTAAAGAAAGAGTACTTTTGGGTTGGTTTGAAGAAAGACGTGGCCGAGTTTGTCAGTAGATGTATGGTTTGTCAGAGGGTCAAGGCCGAGCATCAGTTCCCCTCAGGATTGTTACAGCCGTTGAAGATTCCGGAATGGAAGTGGGAGCACATTACCATGGACTTTGTGTCAGGGCTACCGTTGACTCCTTCGAAAAAGAATTTCGTGTGGGTGATTATGGATAGATTTACTAAGTGTGCCCACTTCATACCAGTTCACACCACCTATACCCTAGATAAGCTGGCCGACCTGTACATCTGTGAGATAGTGAGACTACATGGGGTACCGAAATCGATTATGTCAGACCGAGATCCGAGATTTACCGCTAGATTTTGGGAGTGTTTGCATCGAGCTTTGGGTACTTGGCTGAACTTCAGCACTTAGTATCATCCGCAGTCAGATGGTCAGTCTGATAGAGTGATTCAGGTGTTGGAAGATATGTTGAGATGTTGTATCATTGATTTTCAGGGGTCGTGGGAGAAACACCTACCGTTAGTGGAGTTTACGTATAACAACAACTTTCAGTCGAGTATTCAGATGGCTCCTTATGAGGCCTTGTGTGGTAGGAAGTGTAGAACCCCGATTTGTTGGGCCCAGGCCGGGTAGAAACTTGTAACTATGCCCGAGTTGCTTAAGGGCACCACATAGAAGGTAAAATTGATATGTGATCGTTTGAAAGTAGCTTCAGATCGACAGAAGTCCTATGCCAACTTAAAGAGGAAAGAGGTAGAGTATTCCGTTGGAGATAAAGTGTTTTTGAAAGTCTCACCTTGGAAGAAGGTGATGAGGTTTGGGAGGAAGGGCAAGTTAAGCCCAAGATTCATCGGACCTTATGAGATAGTTGAGAGAATTGGTCCCGTTGCGTATAGATTGAGGCTCCCGACTGAACTAGAGAAGATTCATTATGTCTTTCATGTGTCGATGCTTAGGAGGTATAGATCGGATCCGTCCCATGTTATGCCAGTTGAGGAAATAAAGTTGAATTCGGACCTGTCTTACGACGAGGAACCAGTTGAGATACTTGCTTCTGATAGCAAGGTGTTGTGTGGCAAGACCATAGAGTTGGTCAAGGTGCTATGGAGACATAGGGGAGTGGAAGAGGTCATGTGGGAAAGGAAAGCTTATATGCTTGAGCAATTTCCGTACTTTTTTCCGTCAGGTAATTTTGGGAACGAAATTCCTTAAGTAGGGGAGAGTTGTAACACCCGGGTTCGGGGGTCGGGTGAAAATAATACTTGAATAATGGTTCGGGTTTTGGTTTTCTAATTATAATAATAAAATAATATCTTGGGCCTCGGGTTTCAAAACAAATACTTTATGTTGGACTTGTTTTGATTTTAAAGCCCAATTTCATGGAAATTGGAAATTGAGATTTGCCATCTCATTAATGGCAAGATCGTAAATAAGAAGACTTTCAATTTAAAATCCCTTTTTTTATTAAAAATAGGTCTTTGTTATCTTCCTCCTCACTTCCCTATTTTCATTTCAACGACAAGTAAGAGCTCTCTCTTCAAATCACTATTCCATCATCTTCTTTGGTCTTTGTTGGTGATTTTTGAAAGGTAAATACATTTTTGGTTTATCCTCTTTTCCCTCTACAAGATAGTACCTTTAGTTTTCAATATTGTCCATGTTTTTGAAATTTGAAGTGTGGGGATTTTGGTTAAAAATGCTACCTTTATGGTCTTTAACTAAAGATTTTGATTTTTTATTGATGTGTGAGTTGTTTGCTATCCATGAGGTCCAATATATGTTAATTTTAAAGAGTTTTATACATATTCTCGAATTTGGGTCTTAAGGGGTTTTTGGAAGGGTTTTGAGTTGAGTTTTGGGGGTGTTTTATATGGAAATGTGATGGCTGATGGTTAGACTATATGTAAGGGTTGTTTTGGAGGTTTTTGAGAGTCATTTAAGTGTTGGAATCATTGGGTTTAGGGTGTGCTTAGGGGCTGCTCGGGAATGTGGAATTTGGGTTTCATTTTTAGTTGAAATCATGTGTTTTGTGCTTGGTTTGTGATCCGGGTTGACTACATTGAATTGTGGGCTGATTTGAGGTTGTTTTGATTTTGCTGGGATGTTTAGAAGCAAATAATTTGGTTGGTGAAGCTTCGGGGACGAATTCGGATAATTTGGAGTCTTGAGCTTGGTTTTCAGTCTTCTCTTGGGTAGCGACGGTGAGTAGAATTGTTAATCTTTGTTTTGTGCTCGAAATGCAACCTTTGGGGGTTTGGGTGGGACCTTGAGGGTTCACCTAAACCCGAGTGTAAGTTACTACACCTATACTATGCTATGCTTGGATGAATGGCTATGTGTTGTGATTATCATGTGCATCTTGAGTTGTTTTACGCATTTGCTATCGTGTAGTCGTGTTGAAGTTGAGCCTCGCGTGATGGTTGTCTTAACTACGGTGATGTGTAGTCCCACCGGTAGTGACTAGTAGAAAAGTACTTTGATGTGTAGTCTCATTGGAAAACTACTAGTCGAAACGGTGATGTGTAGTCTCACCGTGTGTGTAATTTTGGTTGTGCATGTGCAAGCCATGTGTAGTCTTGTTGTTATAACCATTCGCGCATTCATTATTTTTGTAAATTATGAAAGTGTTTTGAAAACTACATGCTTGTTGATTCATAGAGCTTCTCTCACTAAGCTAGTTAGCTTACGCTCTCCTTTGTTTCCATCATGCAGATCGTTAGAGTTGGGAGGCGAGCGGGCAAGGAAGGAGCTTTTGGAGTTCTCAGTTTAGCTCAAGTATGATTTACACGATTGTAATAATGCCTTAACGATGGGGGTATAGACTTGTAGGAGTTGGTGTCAAACTCCTTAGTTGTTTTATGTTTGGATGAGCATGTTAGATCGTTGATGTCATGGTTGGATGTGTTATGTTTTAGTTTCGTGGATTGAGGACCATGTCTATTTTATTGCTTGGTTACTTGTGTCTAAGAGTCTATGAACTTGACCTTTGGATGCCTTATGTTTGGATGTTTAAAGCATGAACCCTTATTAATACTATGTATGCTTGTTTGTGCTTAGGTGAGTCCTAAATTGCATCTAGAGTGGAGGTTTGGAGTCCTTAACAGCTTTCTAGAGTGTTGCAGTGCAGGGCGTATCGGTACGCCCAAGGGCCGTATCGATACGGTCTTGCACTTAGAGGCTCAGTTTAAGCCTAGCGTACCGATACACGAGGGCGTATCGATACGCCAAATGCTCACTGGAAATCGGAGTTTTAGGCAAGATTTTGGCATATCGGTACGGGCTCTAGGCGTATCGGTACGGTTTTGTATCGTTGACCGCGAGATGTTGACCTAGGAGGGTGTATCGATACGGCCCTTGGGCCGTATCGATACGGTCTCCCTGAGTTGACTGGAGGCAGTTGACTTGGTCAAGGCATATCGATACCCTTGTCTGGTGTATCGATACGGCCTGCTGTGTAAGTTTAAAAGGGGTTGTTTAAAGTGTTAATTTGGTTTGGTTGCTTTTGTTCGGTGGCGTTTCCGCTATCGTGATCACATAGGAAATAAATATGCCTTTAGACAAGATATAGTTAAAAGAAATTTTCTAGGGTTTCTAACCGAGGTGGGACCTTAACGGGTTTCACATCGGTTTTCCCAGTGTAGCCTACTTGGACCGGTCAGTCATCCAGACCGGGACGATGGGGTTACATGCCTGACCATCAATCATAAGCCCAAAGTGATCACGAGCAACAACTCCCACTGAGGCTTTTCCAGAATCAATGAAGAAAGCTCCATCCACATTGACTTTGAAGACGCCTTTAGGAGGGCATCTCCATCTCTTAGACCTGTTACAAGAAGGGGCAACACCAGGTAATTCCAAGGAACACTGACAATCAGAAATAAGCAGTTGGACATATTCAACAATGGCTCTAACAGGGATAAGGATGCCCTTATGCACTAAGATGTTCGTTCTATTCCAAATATTCCACAGCAAAACACAGATGAAAGTAAATAATTCAGAATCAAGTTGCTTCAAACACAGTTCGAGCCATTGTCTACATTCAGACACATAGGTAACCGGAAGCTTCCTAGAGAGGTCACAGAAGTAAAAAATCTCCTTAACAAATGGGCAATCCCTGCAGGCATGCAATAAAGACTCTCCAGCAACACCACAAAGAGGGCAAAGACCATGTCCAATAAGGGCAACAACCATTTTTTTCTCCTATAGGGAGGGCATTAAAGCAAATCCTCCAACTGAAAATCTTAATTTTAGGAAGTGTGTTCATTTTCTACAAAGCTTTTCAAATGGGGGATATGTCTCTCTCCACATTCCTATTCCTTTGGATCCACTCATAACCAGACCTTGTAGAATATACCCCAGATGAATGGTGGTCCCACTGTATGACATCTTCTTGCACTGGAGAAATAGGGCATTTCAGGATCTGATCAGCATCAAACCCAGAAAACACATTTCTAATCTTGATTTCATCCCACTTTGGTTCACCAGGTATCATGAACTCTCCACATGTTACTGGTTGAATTCCTCCATCATGTAGGAGCCTTGAAGATCCACCACTTTATCACTGCCCCATCTGTTCTGAAAAATTGGGATTTTGCTATCAATACCAACTCTAAAATGGAATTGATCTTTGAGAATTTATTTAGCTTTGAAAACACATCTCCATATAAACGAGGGCTTGTCATGTGGTTTGGCATTTAAAACATTCCCATCTGGAAAATATTTGGCCGATAGAACCTTAAAACATAAAGAATCCTTGTTAGCCAGCAACCTCCAGATTTGCTTCCCAAGTAAGGCCAAGTTGAACACCCTGAGATCCTTGAGACCGAGACCTCCATACCTCTTTGGTCTGCATAGCTTACTCCAAGCTACATGAGTCCATCCCCTACTATCAGCTTTGCCCAACCACCAAAAACATCTCATTGAAGAAATGATTGGATCAATTATGCAGTCTGGTAACAAAAAGCATCCCATAGCATAAGTGGGGAGTGCTTGTGCCACTGACTTCAGCAAAACCTCTCTGCCCCCATAAAGAAGAAGGTTTTTTTGTCCAGCCACCAATTCTCTTATCAACATTTTTGAATAAAAATCCTAGAAAGTCAGTCTTGTTTTTGCCAACTATCAAAGGAAGACCTAGGTAAACTCCCATGTCAGCCTCTTCTCTCATCTCTAGCACCTCTTTCAGGGCAGCTTTGTGATCATCTCTCGTGCCATTACTAAAGTAGATGTATGATTTGTCCAAATTCACCTTTTGACCTGAAGCAGCTTCATAAATTCCCAGGATCTCCCTAACTCTAGATGCTTCATCAACTGAGTTTCTTATGAATAGAAGGCAGTCATCTGCATAAAGAAGGTGGTTCACACGAGGGCCATACATGCTAGTCTTTAAACCTTTAATCTTCCCTTTAGACTGTTCCTTGAGGAGTAATGCAGACAAACCTTGGGCACAAAGTAAAAACAGGTAAGGGGACAAAGGGTCCCCTGCCTTAACCCTCTTTCTGGCTTAAAATCTTCAAAAAACTTCCCATTAATTCTTAGGCAAAAATTCACAGAGGTTACACATTTCACGATTATTTCAACCCATTTGTGATCAAACTCCATCTTAAGCATAATATCATGAACAAAGCCCCATTCTACCCTGTCATATGTTTTTTTCATATCTAATTTCACAGCAGCCCCTTTATTAGGACCACTTCTTGCCCCTTTTAGAAAGTGAAGTATCTCATGAGCAATGAACACATTATCAGAAATTAATCTATCCTTCGCACTTTGATTTTCAGAAATGCAACATGGAATAACAGATTTAAGCCTATTCACAAGGATCTTAAAAACAGTTGTATTGTCTTAATAGAGACATGTTGCTTTATGACATTGTAATTGTGTTGGTACAATGATTTATGAAAGTTGTAATTGTTTTGGATGACAATGTCATCATTAATTAATTCATTCTCTCGTCCTATCCACCATGTTTTCAAAGTCTTTTATTTAGTTAATCTATTATATATATATATATATGTATGTGAGATTTTTATTTAGAAAATACTCTAAAAATTATATAAAAAAATAATTTTTTATATTTATATTTATATCTATTATGATTTACAATGTGCGGATTTAAAAAAAATTCACGACCGCGACACCCACAATGACGGCAATAACATCTATTATATCTCCAACCGCGATAAATGCGACGCGACCGCGAACGGTTTTTAAATCTTTGTTTTGTTTATATATTATTTGTGTTGAAATTATATTAAGTATTTAAGTTGGCTTGGTGATTTGATTCCAACCTTTCATTCAAGAGGTTTTTGGTTTGAGCCTCCCTAAATGCAAGGTTTCTTTTTTAAATTTTTCTCTAACAAAAACAATGTTGTTTTAGCCTATCTTAGGCATCAGAGCAATTATATCAAAACGACACCGTTTTATATTTAACGGACCGTTACAGTTTAACGGCAGAGTGCTTGGATTGAAGTTTAGTGCTATTTTCGATACACATATTAAAATTTTGTGATATTTCGTGTAATTTATTCTTCATTTTATGACTTAAACTTTATTAAAAAATTAAAGTCAAATCAAATTTATAAAATTATAATTTGAGCCAAGTGGAGTTGAGGCGAAAAAAATAATTATTTAAGTCGAATTAAAAAATTTGATTTTTTTCCGGAATCGAGTCGAAATCTACTCCCTCGTAACCCATAAAAACCCACTTAACATCGTGTCTCGGCCGCCACTGCCCAACACTGTATACTTCCATTGCCGAAACCAATCAATTACTAATATTCCATCAAGCAAAGCTAAACAATTCGCCCCAACAAACTTCCCAAATTCTTATCCTCATCTCAATCATATCTTCTCAACCTCTGTTTTAGTATTTGATAGCTTTGAATAATTCAGAAAATGGTGGGTACTGCGATTCCAATCTGTGTTCAATGCGGCACCGCCACCAGCAACCCCTGCAGGTGCAAGGTGGTTGGACCAACTGTGGGCTTTCTGCAACAGCCGCGGTGGAGTAGCCGTTGGGGGATTTGGTTTACTGCTTCAAGCACGGCAAGGGCCGCCGTATCATGGCTCATCCGACCACGGTTGTTTAGCCTTCCGCTACTAATGCAATTCCCATTTGATTTCACAAAATATTTTAAGGCATAATGCTAAAAAAAATACCCTGTTTGACTCAATAGTTATTTTAACTCACATATATACTTTTATTTGAATTAATTTAATTCTTAATATTTTATTTTGCGTCAAAATAATTTTTTGGATGAAAATTTTTAGTCAACTAACGGTAAATAATTTGAAATGACTTGACAGAATAACATGTCAGCAAAAAATAATTTTATAAATTTATTTTTTTAACTATTGTGACATTCTTTCAAGTTAACATCTTTGTTTATACGACACTGTTATGTCAACGTGCACTGCCATATAGGTTTGTCACGTCATTTCAAGTCATTTATTGTTAGTTGACCAATAATTTTTTTAAAAAAAATTATTTTAATTTAAAATAAAACGTTGATAGTTAATTACTTAAATATATATATATATAAAAGCAAAAAGCGACTACTCACTTAACGTTAATAGCACTCTTTAGGTTTTTACTTTTTTTAATATAAATGTTGTGTATTTCTGTACGTTAGTCTTATAATGCTACTGCTGACCCATGAATAATATAATCAGCTTACTATTATACATTTATACTGAGTTTACTACAATTTGTTAAGATAAGTCCTTTTCTCAGCTGCTTCAAATTATTGCGAGCAATAATTATAAGCTTCCAACATTGTTACATGAACAATCACAAATTTTGAACATAAACATGAACAATAAAACATTCTTAATTCACACAAAACCACATTGGACAGAGATTTAAAACTTGATGACTCTATCCTCTATCCTCACCTAAGAAGCAAAGCTAGTAGGGAAAAACAGCAGAAATGATTTGCAATTTACAGTGAAATTACCTTCACATCATACAGACAACCCAAGTAGCTTTTACAGTTTTCAACAATTGTTGTGGTGCTCTTCGACTTGGGCTTCTTCCTTCTCTAACAGTAGAGGTGTCATTTTCTCTATATCATACTCTTTACCAAGCTGCTCTTCTTTTATTTGTCCCCACATCACAGTATAGTATCCCACTCCAATTATTATTGTTCCAATTACACTGTCAAAAATAGATTTTTCATTTACATGAAGATGCAGATTGCAGACTAAAGCTTGTAATACAGAGAGGGAAAGATTCGATTACCTTCCATAATGAAGACTGTTTGTAAAGAAGCTGACACCGAAAACTGTGGCGAAGACTATCCCGAATGGCTTGAACATGGGCACGTAAAAGGGGCCTTTCATTCGTGTACATGCTAAATGAACGTTGCTGCGGATAATGCTCCCAAAGACTCCCTATAAAACAATTACTTTAACTCTTCTTAGACATGATTGATTAAACTGAATTGATTTAGCAGAATCTCAGGTTTTTCTTGTCCTTACTGTTAGAACAACGAGCAGGAGCTCCGATTTGTGTTTCAATTTCCAAGCATTCAAGTCTCTTTCCATACACAGAGCCAAAACCAGACATTGGATGGTCCCGACTAAGCTATAAAACGCTGCCACTTTCATCACTTGTGGATATAGTTTAGCAGTCCCGAGCTGACCAAGTAAAATAAAAAAATTAAGGAACAATAAAATGAAGCAAAACTAAACCATCTAGTTTTGATCATTTGGTACCTGAATAATATTCCATAAGGAAACGGATAAAGAGGCAGCCATTAGCAGAACACCGCCGAGAATCCAGCGATCCGGTGCCGAGTAGAACACAAAGAGTTTGGGTACATGCTTAAGTTGGTAATGGTTGCCATAGAAGAAGAAGGATTTTCGTATAAATGGGCCTTTGTATAGTTCTACTACGATGGCTCCAACGATTGAAACCAAGGTGCCAATCACTTTGGCTCGGCTGCCGGTGCCACTCAAATCGGGCTTTTTCGTCCTATATGATAATCAAAACGTCAGCCAACTTTTGGATGTTTTTCAAGGACACTGTTTTAATACTTGTTAATTATTACCATTCCCATGAATCATGCATGTTATGTTATCTTCACGAGTTTTCCCTTTTTTCTGAACTGAAAATAGATAACGACAAGAAAAATATGGGTTTGGGAAAATGAAGAACCTGAGAACGATGGAAAGCAAGAAGGAAATGGATGGTATTAGGAGACCAGTTGCACATACAACGATGGGGGAGCTATAGCTTAATCCAACGAATGCAAGGTTCTGAGATAGAGCTATCCTACAGATCAAACACCAGAAAAAGAAGAAACCAGTCAATTTTAAAAATAAAAATTGAAAGAGGTTGAAGAACAAGGCGAAGAGTGAACCGACCCTGTTAAACCCAGAAAAAATACACGCACGAGGAGTGGGAAGCTGAAGAGCGACTGGTCTGTTCTGCAGAAACAAAAAGAAACAAAAGATGAAGAAAAATGGAAGAGAGAGTAGAGAAAAGGAGAAAGATGGTGGGAAATTGCAGGCACCTTTCCCTGTGAAAAAGAAAGGAAAAAGGGAGTAGCAAGAGAGAGCCGACGGCATTGGCGTAAACTACAAACACAAAAGGGCTCATTCCTGCTGTCATGGCTGTTTTGGCCAGAATAGTGAGTGCTATGGTGCAAGCTTCCATTATCACCATCACCGTAAACGGTGCCATTTCGCCGACTCTTTCTCTCGTCATAACCACCATCTTCCCCGCCGATTGGCCCACGGCCCTGTCTCTTTGGCCGCGTGCTGGCGTGTAAATGTGGTGTTTTTATAAAAGAGAAGACAAGACAGGTAGGGAGATTTAGCCTTTGAAATGTGGGTGAAGGTGCTTGGGAGAGAAAAAGCGACTCGGGTGGCTGACTCTACCTCCAAGCAGAGGGGGAGATGTTGACGTCCGATTCATAATTTTATGCGGCATTGCTACAAATTACTCTTACAATATCTCTCTGTTCAATGTTCATTCATTGATAAATAAGGTAATAAAAGTTTGATGTCTTTAACAAAATTCTGAAATAGTAACTAATTTGTCTGTCTTTATATTTATGATTAATATTCACATTATTTATTTGTTTGTTTTATGACTATTAAGAAGAAGAAAAAAACAGTTAAGGGGAATACGGGCGGGATGGAATTAGAATTTTGGGGTTGGAAAATGTATAAAAAAATTATTTAAAAAATTATATATAAGAATAAAGGTAAAAAAATAGGGTAGAAAGAGACAAATTCGCGTATTTATGTCCCAGTTAATATATATTCATATATTTTTTAAATTTTTATAGCGTACATATACTTGTAGACAAAATTACTTTAACATGTCTCTTAAAATAAATATTATCCTATTTTTTATTGATAACTCTCTTTAAATTTGATGTTCTCGTTATTTATAAAGAAATGATATGTTTTTGTGTGGATCAAAAGGTTGGAAACATCGTTTACTCTACTTTGTCATCAATAATATGTTACTGGCATAGCTTTTGTAAAGGTTTTAATAAAAAAATAAGTGTTTAATTTTTAAATTTTGTTTTAATCATTTAAAGTTTATTTTAGTTAAAATATGTGTAATGTTTCGTTCTGTTATATTTTCAATACTTAATATTTTATTTTGCTAATATTTTAAAGTTGATCAGTTAAACAATCATCATTCGTTGCTTGAGACATGATTGGATTTTTAATATTTTATTATTTTTAAAAAAATCTAAAAATATATTTTATGAATAAAATTTAAAAACTCATTTTTTTATTAATAAAAACTCATTTTTTTAGAATAAATGTAAATCCCTAAATTCTAAATGCTTAAATCTTTTATCACCGTGGAATACTATGTTGTCACCGCTAACACAACAATAAAATATCTTACTCTCACTGCAAGGCCTAGTCGTCGTTTGTGAAACTTATTTTGCGTTCGTTGATTTACGATGACAAAAATGTAGAATAATCAGCAGTGAAATTCAACAACGAAAAAGGATAATTGTGGTAGTTGATTCGATAACATCAAATGATGGACTCAAAGATGGTAGGATTTGAGTTAAAACTTTGAATTTTTATTTTTTTTAAAGAGAGAATTTGGGTATTTAACTTTTTAATAATAAGGTTTAATAGATAGTTATGGACCATAATCAAAATGGTATTTGATTTCATGGTGTTGGAGTTTTGTGGTGGACATTGATAATGGCCCTACCTTAAAAGCATTGTAATAATACTCCATAAGCCTAGTGGTCCACTCTATCAACGCTTTTTTTTTTTGAAGTGAACGCAATTTGATCAACTTAAACAATAAACATAAACAGAAGAGCTGAGCTGAATAGTTATTTCCACATCTTTAGTGATTTTCCTTGAAACAATCTTAAGCTTTTGGTGGAGTGGAATGTAAGATTAAAGGATATCTCTTAAGAAATTTAGTGGTGATTATTCGATCGGTTTAATTTAAAAAATTCGAGTTAGTCGAATCAACGAATTTTATTTTATAATTTAAATTTTATTTGAAATTTTTTCAAGCCGAGTTAAATAGACTCACGTTATTCAAGTTTCTGTTCAAATTTAATAGTAAATATTTATAATGTTATTCTATTAATTAGTTTTAATTTAAATGACTTTCGCTAACCATACACACCACATGCATTCATTTCTTCATATTTTTTCATATGTGATATATATATATCAAGAAAAATTGAGGGACTCGACTCGAACTTAAAAATTAATTCAATAATTACTAAAAATTTGAAATTATTTAAATTTCGTTTCATAACTTAATCTTTATTTCTTTTAAATTGGGTCTAATTAATGAAATTACGAGTCGAGTTACGAGAAAGATATTAATTAAGCGTCCCAATCTTTTGGAGGTGATAGACGACACCTGCCCCCTACGTCCCTAGTCGCAGAACATCAACCTTTTACATGGTCTCCTCACTCGTGTACCAAAACGAAAACGAGTTTGGTTAAATATGTGATGATATCGCAATAAGATTTTCAAGAAATATGTGATATATTTGTGTTTTATATAAACAATATTGTTTTTATTTTTTACATATAAAATATATTTATCATATTTCTTTTTAACCATTATCGACTAAAAATATTTCTGAAAAATAAAGTATAAATTTAAAATTTAGGAATTGTAATAGATTTTATCATTGAACTTTAAATTGGTTGGTTTGTATTAATGAACTTTGGTATCGACTTTAATTAATACCACGTGGATAACCCATTAACAACTAGAGGATATGATAATTTGATGCTGAGGTGGATATAAAAAATTGTTTTTATTTTTATTTCATATCATGATCTTTTTTTATCAAAGTTAAGTTTTTTTTCACTCAGTCTTAGTCATCGTCGTCGAAAAGTGCTACTCTTCAATGTTTTTTGCAGCCATCCTAAACACGTATGAATTCGTTTCATTTTTCTCTATAGATTTGTTAGTTTAAATTTTTTCAAAACATTAAAAAAAAGTTAAAAAAGTTAAACAAAAAATCTTTTGATGATTTCTGATCGATTTCGAGTCAGTTTCTTAGAAAATCAATTAGAGAAGAAAAAAATGAATTACAAACGTTTTGATATTGATCTTATCGTAAATGATGACCGATTACGGATGACAATCAATAAAATTGAAGCATTTTAAAATTTAACGACGAAATCAATATACAAATTAAAGTCAATAGGAAAGAAGATAACCACATCATCAAATCATTAACGATTGATTCAACACTGTAATTAAAGTCAAAACCAAAGTTCATCTGTATAATCCAATCAATTTTAAGATAAGTGGTAAAAACAATATAAGCTCTGAAGTCCAATAAAGTAGTTTACCCTGAATCTAAAACATATTATTTGGATTGAAAACATTTTGGGCCTTCGAATCCAATACTAGTACAACAGCCCAATAACAAGGATCCCGCATGTTTCTCATTTCTTTGTATGTGTGTGTGGCGTGCAGTGTCTCCTCTCAAATAGCTCAAATAGGTGTCCAACATTTACTCGAGTCAAGTTAAAAATTGTTGAGATAGTCGATGAATATTATTTTATAACTCATTTTTCTTTATAAGTTCTTTTCAAATCGATTTTATGAAATTCAAGTCGAGTTGTTCGAGTTTCTATTCAAATTTAATTGTAAACATTTATAATGTTATGATACTAATTGATTACAATATAAGAGATTTTCTATAATTATATATATATATATATTCATATTTGATAATACACATGGCATAAAATCATCGATAGGACATATATAAGGACACATAAAATGGACAAACGAATTCTATTCGCATACAGAACAACTTCTATCATCTCTTCTGTTTTGTAGCAAAGGGTCCTGGTGGCTCGATGATCCTAAACTCTCCTCCTTGGCTTTTCCCCACAGAACTCCATAAAATCCACTTACTATAATGATTGCACCAATTACCCTACAATGGAACCAACCACAATTACCGTTAATTAGTTTCTACATAACATAGTATATTGTCCTGGTTATACAACATGTTTCTTCAACTCATGTCTACAAATGATGCTTAAATACCTTCCCAGAGAAAGGTCTTCTCCCAAGAAGACGATGCCTATAGCTGCCGCAACGACGGTAGCCAACGGCTTGAACATGGAAACGTAGAGAGGCCCTGCTTTCCATAGGCACCATGAGAACAAGCTGACACGGAACGTACTCGCCACTATCGCCTGCATGAAAAGCACCGTGTTATGAATCTTTTTGGTTTGTGACTTCAAACAAGTTGCAACTATGGGGTGCTTACCGAGTATAAAATAGCAACGAGTCCTATATCCGGTCTTAGTTTCCAAGCACCGGGGTCCCTAACCAGAACCAAAGAGTATGTTGTGGAAAGAATGGCATTGAAGAAGCAAAGATAGAACATGACAGTGAATACTGCTGGGAACTTTTTCAGAACCATTGCCTGCAGAATTCACAAAAGATAAATGTCAGTGTATACCGTATAGTCTACTGTATTTATATCTGTCTAATATACCAACCTGTATAATATACCACGCAGAAGTCATGAAAGCTTCAATTGCAAGAAGAAGCCCTCCAAGGATCCATTTTAATTGTGAAGAGGAAAGAAGCTGATGAGACAGTCTCAGAATTGTTGGTCCCTTGTAAAATGTCACCACAAATGCCCCTGTTATGGAGAATACGGTTCCGAAGACCTTGGCTCGGCTGCTTGTGCTTCTCCATTCGAGCTTTTCCATCCTAAATCAAAAAGAAGCAAAGATTCCATGTTTGTACAGACTAATAGGGTGATGGATTTTTATTCAGGGAATGAAAAACGGATAAAGAAAAGTAGCAAAACCTGCAAATGATGGCAAGTATGAAGGTGAAAGCTGGAATAAGGTTGAGCAAGGCTGTTGCCATTGCTGGAGAAGTGTAGTCCATACCTGCGTATCCGCATAGCTGACCGATACATCTGTGCATGGATGAATATGTGAAAAATCTGTAATCGACTAAAGATAATTGTTATAATCTTGGAATTGCAGGAGAAGAAATATATGTTACAGACCCAAGCAAGGAAAGTAAAGGGATCAATCGATACAGGTTGGATGAGGTCCATGGAAGACGAACCGATCTGCAAATAAGAAAGCATGTGTTGGAAAAACAAAGATGGTGAGCTAAATTTGTAAAGGGAAAGGTTCAGATATGAGGCACCCGTGGAATAGGAAAGAGCAAGGGAGAAGAACAAGGGTGGAGAGAGCATTGGTGTAAACAATAAGAACATATTTGTTAACCCCACTGGACATTGCTGCTTTGGTTATCTCCATGCTGCTGACTTGAACTAAAATCACAATTATCATTCCCGCAAAAGGCAGCAGCTTCCCCATTTCTGCAAAATCTTTCTCCCTGAAAAACAACATATATGAAGTGAGACTTAGCATGGAAGCTATGTTTTTAAGCTGAATGGACCTAAGAGAATGTCACTTTCTCGCTTGTTACTGAATTGATGAAAGCTTGGTATTGCTCAAAGTTTAAGTTATTTTACACAAATGTAATCTTCCTTTTCCCTGGCATAAGCAGCGATTTCACTCTACTGGTGCTTGCTTGCTAGTGGTGAAGACAACCATCATTAGTTTTGAACATATACACAATGATTCTTCAGATAATGGCCACTAAACTAAACCCGACGAGACAGGGAACCATTAATGATAGTTTGTGTTGAGGCATGAACAATGCCAACGGAACAACCTACGGAATTGGTAAGAATTATTACTGAGTTTAAGTGATGTCACTGGTTTTAGGGATGTAAAAACAGGTAATCGGATGAGTTTTGGGTCGGGTAAAATCGGGTACATGTCATTTCAGGTTATTTTTCTGTTTTGACTCGACTCGGGTCGGGTGCGGGTCCATTTCAGGTTGGGTCCATTTCAGGTCGGGTCCATTTCAGGTCAGGTCCATTTCAAGTCGGGTCCATTTCAGGTCGGGTCCATTTCAGGTCGGGTCCATTTCAAGTCGGGTCCATTTTAGGTCGGGTCCGAAGCAGATAATTGACAGGTTAATTCGGGTTCGGATACACTTCAGGTCGGGTCCATTTCAGGTCGGTCCATTTCAGGTCGGGTCCGTTTCAGGTCGGGTCCACTTCAGGTCGGGTTCATTTTAGGTCGGGTTCATTTCAGGTCGGTTACATTTCAGGTCGGGTGCATTTCAGGTCGGGTAATTTCAGGTCGGGTAGTTTCAGGTTGGGGTATTTTCGGGATTGGAATTCGTATTGAGTTTGAGTTCGGTACAACCGTATAAGTAGTCGATAGACTTTAGGTTGGCCTTCGTCAATAGTCATTGATTTGGAGTTAATTATTTAAAGTCATATCAAATTAAAATTATAAAAAATTGGAGTAATTAAAAAATACTAAAAAGAGGTCAATTTGGATTAAAAATAAAGTTTCACGGATTATAATGAACAAAAATATCAAATTAAAATTATAAAACATTAGACAAGTTTAAAAGAAAACAATGAAAAGGGATCAATTTGGAATAAAAATAAAATTTTTGGGACTATAATGAACAAAAATATCAAATTAAAAGTATAAAAATTAGAGTAATTAAAAAACAATAAATAGAGGTCAATTTAGAATAAAAATAAAGTTTTAGGGTCTAGAATGAACAAAATTTCAAATTAAAATTATAAAACACGATGAATTAAAATATATATATATAGGGGTCAATGTGGAATTAAAATAAAGTTAAGGGACTAGAATGAAGAAAATATCAAATTAAAATAATAAAACATTGGACAAATTAAAAAAATAAACGTGGGTCGATTTGGAATTAAAATAAAGTTTTAGGGTCTAGAATGATGAAAATATCAAATTAGAATTATAAAACATTGGACGGATTAAAAAAACAATGAATATGGGTTAATTTGGAATTGAAATAAAGTTAAGGGACTAGAATGAACAAAGTACCAAATTAAAAATATATAACATTGGATGAATTAAAAACAAAACAATAAATAGGGGTCAATTTGGAATTAAACTAAAGTTTAGGTGACTGGAATGAACAAAATATCAAATTAAAATTATAAAACATCGGACTAATTAAAAAAATAAAAAGTGGTCAATTTAAAATACAAATAAAGTTTATGGACTATAATAAACAAAATGTCAAAGTAAAATTATATATTATCAGACTAATTAAAAAAACAATTAGTAGGAGTCAATTTGGAATAGAAATGAAGATTTAAGGGCTATAATGAACAGAAATATCAAATTAAAATTATAAAACATTAGACGATGTAGGGTTTACAGTTTATGGTTTAGGTTTTATGGTTTATGATTTAAAGGGTTTAGTGTTGAGTGTGTAAAAGTTCTATTATTTACCCCATATTTAACCCATATTTCTGCTGCATTCAAGCATAATTCATTGCATTTAGGCTAGATTACAGTTAGACATCACAAATATATTAAACGGTACAGTTTCTACTGAAATTGGTTGCTTTTGCAGGTTGCTGCTGTAGCAGATGGAGAGGCAGGCGCTGGGCAGAATTGCAGTAGAGCTAGAACTGGACGAACAGTCAAAGAGGACGATGCTGCCATGGTTGCCGCCGTGACAGCAAAGAACGACAGCAGTTTTGAGGAGAAGAAGCAAAGTGGACCTCGACAGAAAGAGAAAATTCAGGCCGTCTGTCGTAGAGTACTCCTATATTTTTCCGAGCCCTAGATCATAATGAAGGCCAAGCCCAAGGTTCAAGGAAGATATTCCAAGAAAGAAGGAATGACGAATTAAAGACTGTTGTTCTGAAGATTTAGTCTTTATTAGAGTTGTACTTTGATTTAAAGTTGTATTCCTTCCATATTAGAAAACTTTAACCCAAAGCCTATAAAAAGGCATGTAATTCGACCTAGGAGAGGACATCACCTATCTCTAGCCTTCTTCCCAAACCCTAGCCGTTTTACCCCTCTCATCATGTTCTAAATTTCCCTTAGGGCCACGGGTTGATTTGTAAAGTAGTTGCAAGGGTTGCTTTTGTTTTAGGAATTTTCAGTTCAATAAAATAAACTTCAAGTTCTCTTATTCTGGTTATTAACATCTTGCAAGAGTATCGGGAGAGCATTGCGAGGTTATTTATTTACTTAATATCGGGAGTGTTAAGTATACGAAAGGAATAAGTGCAAGTTCTCTAGTTTATAGTTGAACTATCTCGGACCTAGGGATATGACGAGGTTAAGTGGCTAAAGAAGAATTCAACAACATCGGTGTTCATCCTTCGATTCACGCCGGGAGGTATCATCAAAGACGTGATCATCGACAAACTTGGACCTAGGGATAGGCCAAGGCACAACAGAGATTCTTGCCAAACTTGAAGTACATAGTTGTGTGTTCGCTGCCGCGACAAGCAACAGACTGCCGCCGCGACAGGTGCTGCCACGACGGGGACAACGACAGCGCAAATATTCCTAAACTTAGCAATACCTACACTATTGAGCAATTCAATACCAGCCCATTCTCTCTATCTTGATTCTTTTAATCTTATTTTTCAGTATTCTTTATTAGTTTCGTGACAAACATCTTAAACCATTCTCTTTACTTTTGTACAGTAATCCAAGGTGAAGCTATTAGCCCAGTTCCTGTGGATACGATATCTGATACTTCAGTATCACTTTACTACTTGCGTCGTGTACACTTGCACTACAATTGCGATAGACACTTTTACACGCAACAAGTTTTTGGCGCCGTTGCCGGGGACTGGCAACATATCTTTACCCTACCTTTTACTGCATTTGTTTTATTTTTCTATTTTACTTGGATTGTCCAACCTATACCTTTCATAAGGTCTTTTTGTTTTCGTATGCGCAGATCTCAACGGGGGAAGGAACCGGAGTACCAGTTAGATCCTGAACCCGAACGAACGTTCAATCTCAAGAAAAGAGTTCGTTACCTCGTTGAAAGGAACGAATACCTAGAGCAACAACTCGAAGCAATGGTGAACGAAAGACATGAAGAAAGAATGGACAACCAAGGGAATCCCCAGGATAATAACAATCCCGTCAGAGATAGAGTGAACGGCCAAGCTGCCGATCCTCCTGTCGCTGCCGCACGTCGGTCATGCCGAGACTACATGCTTAATGACCATGTAGAACTAGAAACCACGCTGCCGGATGTAGATGTTGACAACTTTGAGCTGAAACATGTCATGTTCAGCATGATCAACAACGCCGGTCAATTCAGCGGTGCTGCTACAGAGGATGCTAGGGAGCATCTGAAAACGTTCCAGGAAATCTGTGGTTCGTTTAGACTACCAGGAGTTAATCCGGAGATACTGAGGCTTCGGTTATTTCCTCATTCATTGAGGGACAGGGCAAAGACTTGGTGGAATAAACTTACGCCGGGTTCAATTAGAACTTGGGCAGATTTAACTTGTGAATTTTTATCTCGTTTTAATCCTTCACACTTATCTGAGCGATTACGTAACAAAATTGCTACTTTTCAACAGGAAGAGGACGAGCCAATGCACGAGGCCTGGGACAGATTTACCACTCTTCTACGGAACTGCCCAATGCATGGATTCCCCGTTTGGAACCAGGTAACAAAATTTTATAATGCTGCTAATTTACAAACTCGTATCAGAATTGATTCGGCGGCGAATGGATTACTGCTGGAAAAAGACCCAGATGAGGCAATGGCAGTATTGAAAAATCTGGCGAAGAATGAGGAGCAGTTTCTGACAGCAATAAGAGGGGGTAAACAGGTTCTGGCTGTCAAGGATTATGAGGCCGACATCACAATGAAATCACATGTGACATATCTCACTAAGGCAATGAAAAAGCTTTTGAACGAAGATTCACAGCATGTATACGCTGCTGAAGAGGTATGCGACATTTGTGAAGGAAATCATAGTTCGGAGGAATGTCCAATACAATTAGAAGAGGGAAAGTATGTTGGAAACTACAACAAGCAGAATTATAATTCCAACAACTATAATCCCAACTGGAGAAAGGATCCCAAGTTTTCTTGGAGCAATCCTAATAATGCTCTGAATCCTCAAACACAGAATAATCAGAACCAGGGAGGACCTAGATTGCTAACTCGGCAGCAACCGCAGCAGCAGCAGCAACAACACCCACCACCTGCCTCAAATAGTATACTGGAACAGACTCTGGCTACATTTATGTCTCAAACAGGTACCTACATTGAGAACATGAATCACTTTGTCAAGAAGACAGAAACTTTCATGGACAAAACAGAGATGCGGATGACCAATCATGAAGCTACTCTGAAATCGTTGGAGACACAGATGGGTCAGATTTCCCAGCATGTTAAACCAAGGCAGAATGGCGGATTTCCTAGCAATACTGAAAATGCTAGACAGCCCACACATGAGCAGTGTAAAGCCATCACTACTAGAAGTGGGAAGAAATTACCAGGGCCAGAGAAGGAAGCTAAAACAGTTAAGAAACCAGCCCTGAAGACACCTGCCGAGGAAGCTGCCCCGACAGGTAACAAACAGCCTGCTGCCGATGAGCCTGTCACGACAGCAGAAGGGACAGAGGAGAAAGATGATGAACCTAAACCTCCTCAGATCCGTATGCAGTGGGAAGGACGTATTGTTGATTATCGTCCCCCGCCTCCTTTCCCTCAGCGGCTACATAAATTAAAACAGGAATCACAGCTTAAGAAAATTTATGATATTTTTAAGCAGGTTCATATCAATATTCCGCTGTTAGATGCCGTTAGGGAAATACACGGTTATGCCAAATTTCTCAAGGATGCCATGTCAAAGAAGTCTAGACTTGGGGAGTTTGAAACGGTTAATATGACACATGAATGCATGAGTATTTTGCACAAGTATCCACCCCAGAAGAAGAAGGATCCTGGGAGCTTCATCATACCGTGCATAATCGGAGACAAATTTGTGGGTAAGGCACTTTGTGATCTTGGTGCTAGTATAAATTTAATGCCAAAATCTGTTTTTCAGAAATTAGGTATTGGAAAAGCTCGGCCCACAACAGTAGTACTGCAGCTGGCAGACCGCTCTTACGTTCACCCAGAAGGAAAAATTGAAGATATTCTGGTAAGAGTGGATAAGTTTATTTTTCATGCTGACTTTCTTATCTTAGATTGTGAAGCAGATGAGAACGCACCAATCATCCTGGGGCGACCCTTCTTAGCTATAGGAAGATCACTGATTGATGTGGAAAGAGGAGAACTCATTATGAGAGTAAACGATCAAGAAATCAAGCTGAACGTTCTCCAAGCAATGAAACATGATGATGCAGGAGAAGAGTGCAAGGCCATCACTGCAATTACCTTTGACCAACCCTGCATCAGGTCGGGCTGCCACGACATCAAAATTGGTCACTACCTCGGCAGCCATTTACAAGACTGTCACGACGGCACCGACAACAGCAACTCCTCAGAATCTGATACATCTGATACTGAAGATCAGGAGGAGGTAAACTGGATAGGCAATCGTCCAGGTAAGTTATTTGAGCCTTTAAATTATACCTCATATAACCATGCAATTCAAAAGCCATCAACTGTTGAGCCCCCTGTTCTAGATCTTAAGCCCCTGCCAGGACAGTTAAAATATGCTTTCCTTGGTTTAAATGATATGTTGCCCGTAATCATCTCTTCCAAGTTGATGCAGGAACAGGAACAACAGTTAATAGGGATGCTGCAGCAGCACAAAAAGGCTATTGGATGGACGATTTCTGATATTCAAGGCATTAGTCCGGCATTATGTATGCATAAAATTCTTCTAGAGGATGATCATAAGCCGACTATTGATGCACAAAGACGTCTGAACCATGCTATGAAAGAGGTGGTGCGAAAAGAGATAATCAAATGGCTAGATGTTGGAATAATCTACGCCATCTCGGACAGCAAATGGGTGAGCCCGGTGCAATGCGTTCCCAAGAAAAGAGGAATGACCGTGGTGACCAACGAAAACAATGAGCTAATCCCAACCAGGACTGTGACCGGTTGGAGGGTTTGTATGGACTATCGGAAGCTTAACAAAGCTACCCGAAAGGACCACTTTCCTTTACCCTTTATTGATCAAATGCTTGATAGATTAGCGGGTAAACCTTACTATTGTTTTCTTGATGGTTACTCAGGTTATAATCAAATAGCCATCGCACCGGAAGATCAAGAAAAGACGACGTTCACATGCCCGTACAAAACATATGCTTTTAGGAGAATGCCTTTTGGACTATGCAATGCACCAGCCACCTTTCAAAGGTGCATGATGGCAATATTCTCCGACATGGTGGAGGATTTCCTAGAGATCTTTATGGATGATTTTTCAGTTTTTGGAGACAATTTTGAGAGCTGCCTAGGCAACTTACAGAAAGTGCTCGAGAGATGTGAAAAAGCAAACCTAGTATTGAACTGGGAAAATGTCACTTCATGGTGGATGAAGGGATAGTCCTTGGCCATAAGATTAGCTGCCGTGGAATAGAAGTCAACAGGGCGAAGATAGAAGTGATCGAAAAGCTGCCACCGCCCACCACAGTCAAGGGAATCAGAAGTTTCTTAGGACATGCTGGTTTTTATCGGAGGTTCATTGTGAATTTTTCAAAGATAACCAAGCCCTTATGCCATCTTCTGGAGCAGAACCGACCTTTCGACTTTAACGCTGAATGTACTGAGGCATTCAAGGTTCTGAAAGAAAAGCTGGTAACAACCCCAATAGTACAGCCACCAGATTAGACACTGCCGTTTGAGATCATGTGTGATGCTAGTGACTATGCTGTCGGGGCAGCACTTGGGCAGAGAAGAGACAAACTTTTTCATGTCATATACTATGCCAGCAAAACACTGAATGACGCCCAAGTGAACTACACCACCACAGAGAAGGAACTATTAGCTGTGGTATTCTCCATTGACAAGTTTCGTTCTTATATACTTGGAACGAGGGTCATAGTCCATACAGACCACTCTGCATTGAAGTATCTGTTCACGAAGAAGGATGCAAAGCCTCGACTGATACGTTGGATTCTGCTACTGCAAGAATTCGACCTTGAAATCAAGGACAAAAAGGGGACAGAGAATCAAGTGGCAGATCACTTGTCAATGTTGGAGAAGGGAAAGAGTCTACCGGCAGATGAGACAAACATATTGGAGACCTTCCCTGACGAGCAGCTGTTTGCTGCCACAATCACTGCCGCGATAGCCATGGTGGCGAGTAAGTTTTCTGAACTCCCCTGGTATGCTGATTTCGTTAATTTTTTAGTTAGCGGAATAATTCCTCCTGACCTTGATTATCAAGCTAGGAAGAGGTTCCAAAATGATGTTAAGCATTATTATTGGGACGAACCTCTTCTTTTCAAAATCTGTGCAGATCAGGTTATAAGGAGATGTGTACCACAGGATGAACAGGAAGATATACTTCATCACTGTCATGCTTCACAGTATGGAGGACACTTAGGAGGCAACAAAACTGCTGCCAAGGTTCTGCAGTCAGGATTTTATTGGCCGTCATTGTATAAAGATGCTCAAATCTTCTACAAGAGCTGTGACAAGTGCCAACGGACAGGAAACATTTCAAAGAGACACGAGATGCCGCTGCAGAACATTCTTGAAGTCGAAATCTTCGACGTTTGGGGGATCGATTTTATGGGACAATTCCCATCTTCATGTGGGAATTTGTACATCCTCCTGGCAGTAGATTATGTGTCCAAGTGGGTTGAAGCTATCGCCACTCAAAAGAATGATGCCAAGAAAGTTCAAAGATTTTTACACAAAAACATCTTTTCTAGATTCAACATCCCTAAGGCGATTATCAGTGATGAAGAGAGGCATTTCGACAACAGGGTTATAGCTGCTGCCTTGAAGAAGTATGGTGTCAAGCATCGGATTGCAACAGCATATCACCCTCAGACTAATGGACAAGCTGAAATATCCAACAGGGAAGTTAAGAACATTCTTGAAAAGATGGTTAAGCCAACTCGGAAAGATTGGTCTTTACACCTTAATGATGCATTATGGGCCTATAGGACAGCTTTCAAAACTCCATTGGGAATGTCTCCTTACCGATTGATTTATGGGAAATCATGCCATCTACCTGTCGAGATAGAGCACAGAGCATACTGGGCAATCAAGGCAGTAAATATGGACTTGGAAAAGGCAGGGCAGAAAAGGCTACTGGATCTGAACGAAATTGAAGAAATCCGGACAATGGCCTATGACAATGCAAGAATCTACAAAGATAAAACTAAGAAGTGGCATGACAAGAAGTTGCTGCCACGACAGTTCTGCCCAGGGCAGCTTGTATTTCTATTTAACTCTAGATTGAAACTCTTCCCAGGGAAGCTGAAATCTAGATGGTCTGGCCCATTCCAAGTTGTACAGGTTTTCCCCCATGGTGTTATCACGATCAGATCTCTAAAAGACGGGCACCAATTCAAAGTCAATGGACAGCGATTGAAGCATTATTAGGGGACTGAAGCCCCAAGAATGCAGGAAGTGGTTACTTTAGGAGATGCCCCTCCCGGCATCCTAATTGAACCTAATTTTATTTCTATTATTTTTATTTTTTATATATTTATTAGGTAATTAGATTTATTTTATCTTTAGGAATTTAAGTTTTTATTTTCATTATTTTCAGGAAATAAAGGAGACAAGAAGAAAATGAGAAGTGAACTCAGCCCAACATAATTCCATCAGCCCAAAAAGCCCAAAATTTGGAGCCTGTCGTTACAGCTGCCGCGACAGACGCGGAAAATACAGGCTGTCGACATGTTGTCGCGACAGACACGCAAACGCGTAACAGACGCGCAGCAGACACGGAAACGCGTGACAGACGCGCAGCAGACACGGAAACGCGTGATAGACACGTCAGACACGCAAACGCGTAACAGCTGGCCCCGTTATTTGCGCTTGCCGTTACAGCTCCAACGGGCAGCAAATTCTTCTCTATATAAACCTCGTTTCATTTTTTCATTTTCACTCACTTCTACTCTTCTCACTTGCTTCCTCTATAATTTATTTGCTTTCATTTTTATCATCTCAACCCTTGCAACAATGTCTTCCAGAAATACCCGTAGGAGTGCTGCCTCCGGCTCGACCCCGACAGTATCCACCCCATGATCTTTTCAGATCAGAGACATGTGGGGGGAAAGGGGATTCATCTACACTTCAAAGGAGGGAAATTTGGGCCTAAAGACGTTCATTGCTCGCAAAATAAGGGCTCTACAGTGGCAGATCTTTGCCGAACAACCTGAGGAGATGAATGTCTCTCTAGTTCAAGATTTCTACGCTGCCATCAACAGCAGAACGGCAATAGCAGTTACCGTATGATGGAGGGAAGTGCCATTCGAAGCTGAATACATCAACACCTTGTACGGATTTTACGTGGGCATCAACGACGACGGTCATCAGCACTTTCTGAACAACCTTGACCCTGCTGCCTATGATGTTGTCATGGCAGAGCTAACTGAAGAAGGAACTCAGTGGAACACAAGTCGTAAGAACCCGAGGACGGTGAAGAGGACTCAACTCTTGCCGGAAGCCAAATTGTGGAATGCTTTTATCAAAAAGCGCATCATGTCGTCCTCGCACAACACCACTGTCGACCAGCCCAGGTTAGCCTTAATTCACTCTATTTTGCATGAGTGGCCTATTAATGTGGGCAGCTTCATCCGCGAGAGCATTCTGGAGTGTGCACACCGGCCGACAGGACCGCTCTACCTTCCTTACCTCATCACAACTCTCTGCCGCGTCCATGGTGTACCTGAAGCTGTCACCGACCTGCGAGTTCAAAGAAAAGGATGGACCGACAAGAATATTCTCAGCTTGATGGAGCTGACTGTTGCTACTCCGCTGTCATCTTTTGATCCTACTGCCACGACAGCAGACACGACAGAGCCGACGGACACTGAACCTGCTGCCACAAAAGCCAAGCAGCCCCAACCGAATCCTCCTCCCAGATCCTTGCTGCTATACAGAAGATGGAGGAACGACAGCTCGGTCTTATGAGCTTCATCAGGGATTTCACCGCTGCTACGGTACAATTCATCCAAACCTCTTTAAATTTCCCTGATATCATTTTCCCTACCTTCCCTACCCATTATTTTGCTGTACCAACCCTTGCCCACACCCCAACACCGGCTGCCACACCTCAGACACCGTCTGCAGCATCCACACCAACACCTGCCACGACAGTAGCCGGCAGCAACCGTGCAGCTGATACATCTGCCCGTGGAACAAAGAGAAGAATGACCTCAGAAGAACTTGATGCATTCATCGCCGGTTTTTCTTCTTCTTCTGTTTAGGAGGAAAGTGACAACGAACCTTCTGTTAAGAGGAATCTAGCCAAGGAGTTCACACCGGTCAAACGGTAGAAGAGGATGGCAAATAAGAACAAAAAGGATAGCGGCAACATCAGCGGCAGCGGCAACGACATCGGAGATGAGAGCAGCAGCAGCTCAGAGGTACAGGTTGTGGAGAAACCTCCTCACATCTCTCCGACCAGAATTCAACCTCCGAGGGAGGCCAAAACTAAGAACACCTCCGCCTCCCCCATCCGCCAGCCAGTTCCGAAGGCCCGTGCCCGCCGCCAGATCCGCGTCAGCAGCAGCAGTGACGACAGCGCTTAAAAATTTGAGTTTCTTAACTTATTTTGATGTCTGCTTATATATTTTGTGATGTACTATTTTTATTTTATTTTGTCATTTGCATTGAGGGCAATGCAACCCTTGAGTTTGGGGGTGGCATCCCTCCATTAATGGAGTCTAATTTAGTTTTAAAAATTATGTCTTTTACTTAGTTTATTTTTGTCAAAAAAAATATTCAATTTTGGCTTAAGTCTTTGAACTGAACTTACCTGTCGTGACAGCTCTGTCGTGGCAGTGCCTTTAGGATAGTTTTAAGAGCAGTTTAGAGCCTTTCTATAGTTCTGAAACTTAAACACCATTTGTGATTGTTATACTGCCTAGAACTCTTCTAGTTAACTAGAATAGGAAGCTTAGCACTTGAATAGCCCCTAGTGGTGCCTAACACTGGCTCTAGGAAAGAAGTTTAGCAAAATAGACTCAACAACCCTAGAGGTGCCCGAAACCAGCTCTAGGAAGTTAGCTAGAGGTGCCCGAAACCGGCTCTAGTGAAACTTTAGCTTAAAAAAATGTTGAATTCGAGTCAAAACAAAAAATCAAAGGAGCATAAGAAATGCCTTCAAGAAAATAAACTTTGGCATAAAAATTCAAGTTAAGGGCTGAAATATTCTAGTGAAACTAAGAGAGTCTTGGCATATAATTGTTCACAAGCATGCACACACTGCACGAGGACTATAGCAAGATTCTGGACAAATCCTAAGTTATCCGACGAGGTGCTGCCGTTGACAGAGAAGGAATGGAGGGTAAGGGAAAGTTCACTGTTTTAAGCCAAAACAAAAATATTTTATTTTTCTTTTAGGTCTTAGTTGCTTGAGGGCAAGCAAAAACTTGAGTTTGGGGGTGTGTTGAGTGTGTAAAAGTTCTATTATTTACCCCCTATTTAACCCATATTTCTGCTGCATTCAAGCATAATTCATTGCATTTAGGCTAGATTACAGTTAGACGTCACAAATATATTAAATGGCACAGTTTCTACTGAAATTGGTTGCTTTTGCAGGTTGCTGCTGTAGTAGATGGAGAGGCAGACGCTGGGCAGAATTGCAGCAGAGCTGGAACTGGACGAGCAGTCAAAGAGGACGATGCTGCCATGGTTGCCGCCGTGACAGCAAAGGACGACAGCAGTTTTGAGGAGAAGAAGCAAAGTGGACCTCGACAGAAAGAGAAAATTCAGGCCGTCTGTCGTGGAGTACTCCTATATTTTTTCGAGCCCTAGATCAGAATGAAGGCCAAGCCCAAGGTTCAAGGAAGATATTCCAAGAAAGAAGGAAGGACGAATTAAAGACTGTTGTTCTGAAGATTTAGTCTTTATTAGAGTTGTACTTTGATTTAAAGTTGTATTCCTTCCATATTAGAAAACTTGAACCCAAGGCCTATAAAAAGGCATGTAATTCGACCTAGGAGAGGACATCACCTATCTCTAGCCTTCTTCCCAAACCCTAGCCGTTTTCCCACTCTCATCATGTTCTAAACTCCCCTTAGGGCCACGGGTTGATTTGTAAAGTAGTTGCAAGGGTTGCTTTTGTTTTAGGAATTTTCAGTTCAATAAAATAAACTTCAAGTTCTCTTATTCTGGTTATTAACATCTTGCAAGAGTATCGGGAGAGCATTGCGAGGTTATTTATTTACTTAATATCGGGAGAGTTAAGTATACGAAAGGAATAAGTGCGAGTTCTCTAGTTTATAGTTGAACTATCTCGGACCTAGGGATAGGACGAGGTTAAGTGGCTAAAGAAGAATTCAACAACATCGGTGTTCATCCTTCGATTCACGCCGGGAGGTATCACCAAAGACGTGATCATCGACAGACTTGGACCTAGGGATAGGCCAAGGCACATCAGGGATTCTTGCCAAACTTGAAGTACATAGTTGTGTGTTCGCTGCCGCGACAAGCAACAGACTGCCGCCGCGACAGGTGCTGCCGCGACGGGGACGACGACAGCGCAGATATTCCTAAACTTAGCAATACCTACACTACTGAGCAATTCAATAACATCTCATTCTCTCTATCTTGATTCTTTTAATCTTATTTTCCAGTATTCTTTATTATTTTCGTGACAAGCATCTTAAACCATTCTCTTTACTTTTGTGCAGTAATCCAAGGTGAAGCTATTAGCCCAGTCCCTGTGGAGACGATATCCGATACTTCAGTATCACTTTACTACTTGCGTCGTGTACACTTGCACTACAATTGCGATAGACACTTTTACACGCAACATTTAGAGTTTAGGGAAAATTTATTAATGGTTTAAGGTTCATACATTGATAGACATATACATACTTACATACATTATGATTTAGGATTTAGGGGTCGTGGTTTAGGGTTTATGGTTTATAGGTACATATATACATACTTACATATATTAGGATTTATGGTGTAGGGTTTAGGAAAAATTCATTAAGGGTTTAGGGTTCATACATTGATACATACATACATACATACTTATATACATTAGGGTTTAGGGGTTTAAGTTGATGATTTAAGGGCTTAGGATTTAGAGTTTAGGAAAAATTCATTAATGGTTTAGGGTTCAGACATTGATAGGTACATAGTTACATATATTAGGGTTTAAGGGTTTAGGTTTAAGATTTAAGGGTTTAGGGTTTATACATTGATAGGTACATACATACATATATTAAGGTTTAAGGTTTAGAGTTTATGGTGTAGGGTTTATGTTTAGGATTTAAGTGCTTAGGGTTTAGAGAAAAATTATTAAGGGTTTAAAGTTCATATATTGATAGATAGATACATACATACATTAAGATTTATAGTTTAGGGTTTAGTATGTATTAATGTATATGTATATGTATATATGTGTGTATTAGGGTTTAGAATGAAAGAGAATAAATTGTGAGGCTCGTTTGGTTGGGTTTTATTGATAGGTCATCAAATAAAGAAGGTAGAGAGGAATAGATGATGTCGGGTGAATTTAGCGGGAAACGCATGGTTTGGCGCCCAAAAGTAGCGCCACCCTGAGCTGACAAGTTTTCAGAAAGTACGATTTACGAGGCGTTGCGCCATTTGACACCGACGAAATTATAATCGTACAAGGGCCAAAAAGACCCCATGGATCTTCCGTTCACTTCATCCGGGTCTAACATGATTTTCTACGTTTGGACATGGATATTATTATTTAAAATTAATGTTTTTCAAAACAATTGAAATTTTATATAAACAAAAATTCATCTCCAAATTTTATTAAAATAGAAAAAGAATTTGTCTAAATTGAAATTAAAAACACTGTGGAACAAGTTTTAGCTTACAATTAAAAATAAACATATACGGTTACAAATAAATTTAATATTTCTTAATTTCATAAATTATTTGTATTACTTGGCTCAATATTTTTATATTTTAGTATTCACTTTTCATTAAGCTTTTGTAGTTGATAAACTATCAACTATTTATTTATTTTTTCAATTTTAGTACTTAATATATATATATGCGCGCGCGCATATATACATCATATATGTATATCAATATATGTAAGTGTATATGTATATATATCATATATGTATATCAACTTATGGAAGTTTTTAATTCATCAAGTCATAGATTTCGGGTCAATATCAGTTTAGGTCAACAACAAGTCGGGTCACTTAACAGGTCGGGTTTAAAACAGGTCGGGTCCATTTCAGGTCGGGTCCGTTTCAGGTTGGGTCCATTTCAGGTCAATTCAGTCGGGTAAATTCGGTTATTTGTCAAGTCGGCTTCGAGTTCGTTTCAATCGGACGCAGGTCGAGTTTCAGGTCCACAGTAACAGGTCCAATTCGGGTTCGGGTCGTATTCAGTCGGACGCAGATCGGGTTCAGTTGCTACAGTAACAGGTCGAATTCGGGTTCAAGTCAACAACAGTCGATTACAGATCAGGTTCGGGTCATCAAATCCTCATGTCAAATCAGATTCTGACTCGAGCAAGTTTCAGTCGAATTTTCAAGTCGGGTCAGCTTTTTACATCCCTAACTGCTTTCATTGCTTTACCTAAGCTTCCATGCCTCATTAAATATGTGGTCTCATTTTTGTATGAATAGCAAACACAGCACACAACACTTTGATGCTACTTGATTAAACTTAAACCTCGCAAACTTGACCCAAGACCCAAACCAATTTATTCAACCCGAGATTCAATATCGACCCAAACATGATGACCTAAATGCAATCTAAAACCCAAAATAAACCGAACTAAAACCAACCCAAATTTTAGTTAGAACCAAAATGGATCAAAAGTGATTCAATCAAACCGAATGGACTCGAACCGAAGACAACCCAAAATAAAGAAGAAAAAAAATTAAAAAAAAATGTAAACTACATCACAACTCACCAAAAAGTCGTGGTGTAAAAAACTAACTCGACCTGAAAACCAGAGTGAAACCGTCCGATCCAAAGGTTGACCTCAATAAAAAAAACAAATCAATCTCCTATTAACCCGATCCAAAAATAACAAACCCAAAAATCAACCTACCCAATATGACTCAAATCACTACAAACCCAAACTAAAACCGAACCATACACCTGAACTAAAACTGAATGTAGTCAAACTCAAAATTATCTGAACCGAACAACCCGTTTGTCTAGTGAAACCAAGTGAGAAATAAATAACCGAATCACAATAATTTCTCTTTTCTTTAACCATAAAACTCTCAAAAAACATTTTGGACAAACAACAATTTCATTAAATAAAATCCCACCGGACATGCAATGAAAGAAGAATAAAACTGGGAGTAATTGTACTTCAAAAATCAAATCACAATCAATCTGTTACTATTGTATGCAGTAAAATCCTTAATGGAAGGCAGCAGCATCAGCCTGCAAGTGTTGGAGAAGTGCTTCTATGCTCATTGTTTTGTGCTCTGCCTTATCCCTCACCCGTACACACACCTGAATCCATTTAAACCGAATACCATAGAATTAGTTTGGCTCTCTTTGAACTTAAGAATCGAAGATATATTTATTTAAAAAGCTACATAAATCTTATCCAGAAAACATAGGATACACAAACCTGGTTAGTGTTCACTTCCACTTCTCCCACAACCAATATAAAGTTGTATTGTGCCAGCTGAGCTTCTCGTACCTGCGTAGCGAAATGAGAAGCAAGTAAAAAAAGATGATTACTTCAAAACAAGAAAGGATAATGATGACTGTGTGGGTTCCTTCTAAATCCATTAACTGCGCTTATAACGTGACTGTAAGAAAAATGGAAATGGATGTAATTGAAGACGTCAGTGGTTGCACCTTTTTCTGGATTGTTCGATCTGTCATATCAACATCTACATAATAACCGGCCTCGTGAATCTGATCCCGAACCTACAAAAATGAAATAAGAGATATCGGCATATTAAAGTTGCAAAAGACTACTATTTTTTCACTTCAAATTGATTGATGCATACCAAACAACCAACTCATCAACAATAGATTCAATGGATCCTACTGTGCCATATACTTTATAAGATTTAAAAGGGATAAAATGCAAGTCCTGCTTTCAATAGTTTCATCCACATGTATGGTTGCTTTGTTCTCAAAAATCTTCCACAAGCACATAATAAACCGTCTATTTTGACAAGTTCACAGGAACTCCAGAACAACATAGATAATATAAGATGGCATATGCAGTGGTTATATATAGATGCACCCTAGATTCCATAAGGTTGACAGTTGACTGAATTTTTTTCCCAAAAAAAAATAGAGGTCAGCCAACAAGACAAGAAGCTACTGCCAGATCAAATTACCTCTATGGCATATTTCTGGGACTTATCTGACACAGGGCAAACAATTGCTTGACGAGGACTAAGCCAGAAGGGCCATTTGCCCTTGTAGTGCTCCAACAATATAGCAAACATGCGCTCAACAGACCCCAGGATAGCTCTGTGTATCATAACGGGTTTCTCCCTCTTGGCTTCATCCTCAGCCGAGTACTCCAACTTGAAGCGCTCAGGGAGCTGGAAGTCAAGCTGAAATAAAGGGCACCAGATAGTAAGTGATAATTATCATAAGACGAAATTAAATAGTAGAGACAAAGAAGAAAAATGAAGCAAAATTAAACATCACCAACCTGTAATGTTGCACATTGGAATTTTCTATTCAAGGCATCAGATACACTAATATCTATCTTCGGACCATAGAAAGCCCCATCTCCTTCATTTATCTGTACCAACATAACACTTGCATATAAATATATAGAAAGATGATCGGTAAAATGGACAAAAACATAGACTAGTCCTCAATATAAAACAGAGAAAATAAAGCACAAGAAATATATCACAACAGGCAACCAAACTGTTTTCCCATCTATTATCGAAAGAGATTCCACCGTTTAATCAGACAAACTAAAGAAGGGATCTTCAAAGTTTCCAAAAACAATAATATTTAAAATGACTTCCCATCTGATAAAATAGTTTGAGAACAAATTCTTCAAACAAAATTGAGTAACTAAAATTACAACACTTGATTTGCTCAACAAAAGGTGCCAAATACACAAGAAAGATATCTTGAGCAACAAACCAAACCCACTTGGTATACTCGCCACTTTTTCTGGCATACAACATTGTCAAAGTTTCAAATCCTATTGAATCATAAGCTTGAACTAATACTTTGAGGCTGAAAACTTGACAATACATAAGCTGGATCTTAAGGTGGTTGCAAGCTGAAGCAAAATTCTCATTTATTACCTACACAATTAATTCCGAAACAACCTGTATACTGTATAGTCAAGAACCCCAAAATTGTTGACTTAAGGCGTTGAATGGAAAACTGACCTGCCATGGCTTCCCAGATTGGTTCAAGGCTTCGGTAAGAGCAGCTTCAGCTCTGTCCCAAGTTTCCAAATCTCCAAGGTATTTCTCTGGCCTCTACAGTTCAAATATTTGTAACACAATAAAAATTGCATCAGAATTCAATCCAAGAATGAGTACACACATAAATAACTACTCTTTAAGTCTTCTAATGTACAACAAGAAGAATATAATCATGATGGAAGTAGATGTATTAGATCATCCAAAACCATTTTAACCAACAAATTTTGAAGAAAAAAAGGTCATTAAAATTTCAAGAAACCGTGTTTTTATTTGTATGGAATCTCAAGATTATAGACGAAAACAATTCGTCATCCTATGTTCCCTGCAAAATGCACTTAGTTATCAAACAAAATACTTCCAATCCCTAAAAACAAGTGAATGGAGCTTCTCATACCGTGGATAGTTTTAGGTCATAAGTAAATCCAAAAACAGTGTAAGCATGATCAATGAACTCCAGGACGCCTTTAACTTCCTCTTTTATCTGGGAAAAAATAGAAAATAAGGTAACATACACATTATAAAGGATACAGGGAGCTAAAATATTTCAGAATTTTGTATGTTCAATTTAAAGCCAACCTCACCTGGGATTCCCTGCAGAAAATGTGTGCATCATCCTGAAAAAAATATGAGTAATGTCAAAGAAAGGATGGGAATAGAAGATGATCCACTTTCACCCAAAAAAACGTTGATGAGGTTGCCAGAGATAATTTTAACTAGCATGACTAAGCAAATCAAAATTGAACATACACCAAAATTGGTGTTTGATGTTAAACCAAAAGAAAGGTACGGAGCAGATACAAGGATCACAATCTTGAAAGTTTGCATCTAACAACAGGTACCTGCTGAAACCTCCTGACACGAGTCAACCCAGTCAGTGCCCCACTAGCCTCATTTCGATGCAAGACACCAAAATCAGCCAGGCGAAGAGGTAATTCTGCATGAATTATTAATCATTATAAGAGCATAGCACCTAAGACAGAAATGAGATGATAAATCACCTGGATCAACATTAACATGGCAAGCATATGATGTCACAACAAACCTCTTTCAGAAGAGGACAATTTACATCATAAGGCTAAACAGGAAAGAGTAAATAAAATATATTAACTAAACTCTGTATCTTGGTACTAAGCCACATAGCTACACTTTATTACAGCTCAAAAAGAACTAAGGAAGAGCCAAAAGATGTAGAGTAAAACACATGAAAACGTAATCAAGCTAAGATCATTTCAGAAAAAAAATAATTAGCACTAATTTCTCACCAATACTACTTGTTCCAGAGTATGAAAGAAAAGGGAGTAAAGAAATGTTGGATCAACGTCCACACATGGAGGAAGCCATTAAAGCACCAAAAGAAGGATGCAGCAGTCTAGTGATTGGGTTAGCACCCCACCTACACCTAGTACTCTAAGCAGTGCCAATGTTTTTCTTGCAAGTTGCAACATGGTGAAAAGAATTAGGAGTAAGACAGATGTATATGAACTGACCTCTATAGGAACGAACCCTGTGCTGAAACATTAAACAGTGGCCTGGGCAATTCATAGGTTTCAGTCCAAACTCTTGCTTTTCAATCTGTAGCAGAAACCAAATACCACCATCCCACCCCCCAAGAGAGAGAGAGAGAGCATCAGAGGAAGAATAAATGCATAAAATATCCTTTTTAAACATATTACATCAAATTTCAAGGAAGTTCATATAAATATTGAGATTCACCTCTACAGAAAAACCATCAGAAACAAGTTATGTTTCTCCATTATTACACAAAATCTCACCTCAAACAAAAACATATTCTCCTTATAATTTGCAGCATGGCCAGATGTTTCCCAAAGATTCATGTTATACATGTTTGGTGACTTAACCTGCCAAAATTATGTAACTCCAGTGACTTGTTATTGGAATTTGATAAGTTTTAAATAAATCTCTAGAATATAGAAAGAGAGAGAAGACATGTAACCTCTTCGTAACCCCTTTTCCAATACTCATTTCGTATAAATGCCATTAATTTGTTGTAAATTCGAGTGCCATGAGGAAGAAAAAACCAACTTCCTGGACTGAAATTTACCAAAGATGCCAAATATCAATAAAACAAACATTCTTGATTCTTAAACACAGTACTACAGGTCATATTAAGTTATACTGTACCTGAGGGGGTGACAAAAGAATAGCTCCTGCTTTGTACCCAACAATCTATGGTCATATTTCTTTGCTTCTTCTATCCGTTGGATATATTCCTATGGAAAAACATTAACTCTCATTAGAAGCAAAAATCTTATGCAAGAACAATTAATGGACTATGAAACAAGAACACTTATCCTCTTATAGTAATGAATTGCCTAAATTCTCTGCCTTTGTCTACGTATGTACAAAAAAAACCTAATAAAAAGGAAGGGGCTTAAAGTAATTTCTGCTAATATACCAGATTTAGATATCCTTAGCAATATAATAAAAGAAATTAATATTTTTCCTTATGCATCATACTCATATACAGTTGTTTCAACAATAACAAATAATTAAAATTAAAAAAAATAAGAAACATAAGTGCTAAAATATTAAATCTGACAACCAAAATCAAAATAGAAAAATCAACTCACCTTCAAACGTTTCTGGTCAGGATATGATATACCATAAACTCTTTGTAAACTCTCACGGTCTTTGTTTCCCCTCCAGTAAGCTGATGAAGCCTGAGGGATCACAATTAATGAGTAAACCAGGAATCCATGCATCTCTAAAACATAGCTTTCACATATCAATGTAACATGTCACCTTCAAGCATGCAAATGCCTTCACAAAGGAAGTATTGGGAATATGAGGTCCACGACATAAATCAACCAAGGGGCCACATCTGTATACTGTGATAGTTTTGTCCGCAGGTAAATCGTTGATAATCTCAACCTGATAATAAAAATTAGCACTGCAGAAATTAGTGCAACAGGAAAGCTTATAGGTAGAAAGGAAGAATTTCAATTCACATGAAAATTCAAAGAAACACTCAACTTGCCTTAAAATTATTTTCAGCGAACAACTCAAGGGCTTGTTCCCTTGTCACTTCAATGCGTTCAAAAGGTTGCTTTTCCTGCATTAAGATACCAAGAGGAAATAAGAGTCTACCGTGAAATAACAGTTTTACCAATAACACAATTCCCATGTAATAGGAGCATAAAGAACATAAAAATTAACCACTGTTCAACATTCCATAATATGATTTTAACTCCCAATTTTTTCCTGGACACATACTTAAAAAATCCCTGGCACGGGTATGAGTTGATTAGTTGAATAGAGTTACAATGAGCATCAAATAGCAAAATACTGTATAAACAACAAATGAGCATGGATATTGGTGGGAGGTGATCATAAATAAAACAATCAGAATTGTGAAAGCAAGAAGTTGGTCTTTTAGTAATGTTAAATAATACCGCAACAGCTTTCAATGCCCCTGCTTCAATTTGCTTAAAGTGGTCTTCATTCAAGCCCAAATCGCCATAAAATGCATCGTAATAGAAACCCTGTGAAACCAAATATCAATCTTGTAAGAAGGCAAATTTACACCAAAAGATCTTGTAAACGAACTTAAGAATCAATATGAAAGAACGATACATTAAACAGTAACTAAAACTATAATATTATTTTCTAATGCCCTTACTAATTGAACTTTAAATCCTATAAGAAAATAACAAGCTAAACACGGTATTTTCATTTATCACAATGCATAATACTTCATCCCTACAACAAAGACATGCTTGCTCATGCAATCCGAATGAGTTATCCAAAATTACATTTAAAGCAACAGAAATTAATTTAATAAAAACACACTATGATCATTTAAGAGACAAATATCTACAGTAAAGCACCTTTCAATACCAAAGCACAAAAAATGAACCTACCTCTCCTCTTGTGGTACAAGGCCCAATGCAAAGTTTGCAACCATATGTACTCTCAAGGGACTGCATAAACACCAAATCAAATTAGCCAATAATCCCCTCAAAACAGAACAATCCAAGAGGATAAAAAATCCAACTTCACTAATTTGTAAACACTTGATCTTGAGCGGTGAAGTTTTGATAATTTGTAGCATACAAATTGCTGAAGTGTTTTTTTACTAATTCTTACCATATAAGCTAAATTGCTGATTTGAAAGTTCAGCAACGTTATCCAATTAGATCAACTTCTCAGTTTTCAAAGTTAAAAGTAAATTTTAGTAGAGGATAAAAAATCCCACTTTACCTCACCAAGGATGTGAGCACTGGAGTGCCAAAAGGTATCACGACCTTCATCGGTATCAAAATTGAAAATCTTAAGCTCACAGTCACCTTCCAAAGGCCTATTCATATCCCACAAAACCCCATTAACCGAGGAAATCAAGGCATTGTTAGCCAAACCCTTGGAAATTCCTCGGGCAATATCCATAGGGGACGAAACCCATTTTTTCCCATCCTTAACTGACCCATCAGGCAACGTGATTTTGATTGGGTCGTGCGGGAGGGACTCGAGATGAGATTGCTGTTGAGACTGAAGGGATTGAAAGATTTTGATGCGCTTCTCGATGACTTGTTTGAGATAGGCCTCGTCTTTGGGATGGGAAACAGCCATGGTCGAGGCGGAGAAGCGGCGGATAAGAGTGGAGGACGGCCTAGAGATGACGAAGAAAGTTGACTGAAAAGTGTAACGGCGGACAGTCGAAGAGAGAGTGCATAACATAGAAATGCAAAGGATTCTTCGCTCCTTATTTTAGCCTTTCTTTTCCCAGTTACGGAGGTTTAGGGTTTTTAATATTTTATAGCGAATACATTTTTGGGCATAGTTCATAAATTATCAATCAAACTTTTAATTACTCTAATTTCGGTATTAAATTTTTAGTTTAGATTCAAATTAGACATTGATATGTTACCGGACTTTAAAAAATAATGTTACCGTTAAAATTTTTATATAATAACATATTTAGTTCTCCACGTTTGCACATTTAAATAATTCAGTTATAAATAACAAATTTTATCTCTTTTTTCTCTCAAAGCCATACGAAACTCTATCTTTCCCTCCTTGCCAGCGGCCAGCGACTGGCTTTCTTTTGTTATTCTCTCCCTTTCTTCTCATGTCTTTGTATGCTTCCTGCTTGTTTTTTTTTTGTCTTTCTTTGTTGGGGTTATTTCGATGCTTCCATTCGGTTGATTTGTTGAAATTTTTCTTCCTCAACTCCGGCGGTTCAAGCATGAGTTCTCGTTTGAAGAGATGACGTCTAGTCACTCTAGGTAGTTCGGGGTGAGAAAGATTAGGGGGTGGCTCTCGATTTTTGTCGTTTCCCCTCTTTGTCGATCTTTCATTTTTGGGTGTTCTTTCTCTATGTTTTTTGTTTTGCAGGTTCGTCGACGGTGTTAGAGTGTGGAGTTTGTGGCCGCTTCCTTTCTTTCCGTCTAATTTGCTCGAAGTCGATGGGTGTCACTCCCTCTCCTTTTCTTTCCTTTAAAGATTCATCTGGCCTCGACGGTGTCGTCGATGAGGAAAGTCAGGACCTTTTAAGTCTATAAGGCTCAACATTCGTCGTCACTGTCAACCCGGCCCTTGGAGTTTACTTTAGTGCCCTCGATATTCGTCGCCAAGTTTACCGTTTCGATATTGACCTCCGACACCATCCTTCTCTCCTAAGATTTTCTTGCAGCTTGCTGCCTTCTCCAAAGTCTTCGGTGGCTTCTCCTCTCTTCTTTGTGGCCACTGCCTGTAAAGTGTTTTTCCCCTGTTCTATGTTTATGGGCTCTCGATGCCCTGTTTTGTTTTTCACTTGGCTTCTTAACCATTACTTGTTTGATTCATCGTTTTATGTTTAATGAAGTTTCATATTTTTTTTAAAAATAATTCAGTTATAATTCAAAAAATAATAAATTTGACACTAGTAATTTATATATTATTTCAATTTAACCCTAAACGCTTTAGCTATTTTTCTATTTTACGTACATATTAGCATTTTTCTTCTTTCGTTTTCTTCTTTGCTAACGCTTGATGCCACTCAAGCCATGAAGATGAAACCACGAACTCCTCTCCATTTCACCCCAAATTTAAGGATGTGTATTTTACTCGACTCGGTCGGATTCTGTCCCGACTTTGTCTAATTAGATTAATTTTTGTAAATAATTTAAATTCGGGTCGAATTTCTATTAAAAGTACTTTCAGATCGGGTTTAGAGCGAAAAATATCCTATTCAACCCGATCCGAGGTAATAGTGTACTTTTTTATATATATTTTTAGGGACATTCACAAATAATGCTCCTTATATATCTATAATTAGGTCATTAAATTTGATTTTTTTATAATTAAGTCTTTAAAGTTTATTTTTTTGTAATTAGATCCCTAAAGTTTAATATTTTTAATAGGTCGAGTTCGGATTTAAGTATATAATTTTCGGATTGAGTCGGATTTAAATTTAGGTTTGGGGTGCATATTTTTTAGTCGGCTAAAAACTCGACTCGTACCCATCCCTACTCAAACCCCTCGGAACCACCGCGCCGCTGTTGATGCAATTCAACCTCAATTCTCACGGTTTGGGACCTAATTTCAAAAGGGTTTATGTACTTTCAACTTCCTTGTGCCGCCCCCAAATTTTCACTCACCCAAATATTCCTTCGTCGTACTTGAATTCCATCAGTGGCCTTTGCTGCAGCCAATCCCCATTTGGACACTCAGACCTCATCCGGTAACTTGGAAGCTACAGAAGAGTGTATAGAAAAGATATGGGCCCTGTTTGGCAATTAGCGGATAGCTGATAGCTGATAGCTGATAGCGGATTACATTAGCTGATAGCTGATAGCTGATTGCATTAGCTGATTTGACTAGCGGATTGTATTAGCTGATTGTATAAAAGTGTTTGGTAAAATTAACTGATAGCTGATAGCTGTTTGATTATTTAAACAAGCAAAATGACATATAAGGACATGGTTATATTTAATACTTGTTTGAATAATTTATCAGTTATTAATATTTTGTATCTAATAAATATTAATTAGATTTGTAAAAATTATTTTTTAATATAAATTTCCTAAACAAATTTGAAAGATTTATATATTATTTTATTATTTATATAATTATTAAATTTTTTATATGCACATATAAATATGTGATAAAAAAAATAGAATTAACTTACAAATGCCACCATATAAATTAGTAGTAACAACAAATAAGTCCAATATTTAATATGTTATTATTTATATTAAAAATATTATTATTTAATTTAGGTTATTTGGAGATTTTTGGTAATTGTTAAGGGTAAAAGAGTCATTACAACTCTAATATCAAACCTCTAATCTCAAAAAGCTCATATTAGGAGCTTTTTCAAAATTAGCTTTTTCACCCCAATCCGCTCTTTCAATCCGCTATTTACCAAACATCAATATTAGCGGATTTGACTAGTCAAATCTCTAATTATACCTTAAACCTCTAATTTTTGCCCAAACCGCTATTTACCAAACATGGCCATGATATTCTTTCGATATATGATTATTGTTTTTATTTTTATTAAAAGTACTCTTTAGTGGGGTTTTAAGTTTCGGATTAAATTATTTTAATTAAAAATAAAGTAAAATTAAAATAATATATAAATAATGAGAGTTAAATTTATTTTCTTCTGAATTGTTTGAATGTACAAACATGAATGACTAAATGTGTTATTATACAAAAAAAATAATTAATTGTCACATTATCCTTTTAATGACTGTTAACATGTCAATGCCCAATTTGAATCAAAACTAAAAGTTTAATGTCCACATTGAAGCAATTGAAAATTTGACTGTCAAATTGAATAATTTATCAAAGTTAAATAACCATTTATGAACTTTATCCTACATTTCTGTTGGGATTTTAGGGGCTCGATTTCGTTCAACCGATGTGGTTGCCGAGTTTGGAGATGATTGAATTTTTGGGTGATTTGGTGGAAGCTAAAAATGAGAGATATACACAATGATTTAGAGTAGTTCGGCTTTCTAACCCAAAGCCTACATCCACTACCTTAGCTTCCTACTAAGGATTTCCAAACAAATTCACTAAGAATTTCATCCCATTTTCTCGGATTAAGAGGAAACCGTTACAACGATAAAGCTTTCTACCCAAAGCTTGATCAAACATTCTCTTACAAGAGAAAGACTTAGCAAACTAGAAATCCCTCTAATATGTATGTGTTTGCAATACTAAGCACTCACCCAAAACCTAAACACTTGAGCAAATATTACAATGTTAAGCTCACTAGTGTTGTCTAAGCAAGAAGTATACAATTTAAGCTCTAGACAAAATTTGACATCAAAATGTTGTAACAATAGAAGTATTAACCATTACAAGATGCTTGGAGGTCCCTTTTATACTCCTTGATGAGTTTGTAGCCGTTACTAGCCGTTGAGATTGAATTGGAGCCGTTGGAGCCTTTATTTCCCACCATAAATGCAATTCTGCAGCTTGGCGTATCGATACCCTTAAAACCGTATCGATACGGGATAAAGAATTAGCCATTGGGCTTCTTCAGCTGATGCGTATCAATACACTTACCTAGCGTATCGGTACGGTCCTGCAAATTAAAAGGCCGTTGGGAAAATGACCGTTGGGGTAGTTATGCGTATCGGTACGCGACTAGCCGTTGGGCTATTTCAAAACACACCGTATCGATACGGCTAAGCATATCGGTACGGGTTTTGGCTACTGGAAAATTCCTGTAGTTGAAACCCTAAGGCGTATCGGTACGGTACTAGACCGTATCGGTACGAGTACTTGAAAAGCTTGGTTTTGACTACTTTAAATGCACTTTAAATCATTCCAAAGCCTTGTAAAACCCTTAAACATATTTTCAAGTTGTTTTTGACTAAAAACATATTTTAAATTCTTTTCAATTTAGTCCAAACATTTTTCAAATATTATATCAAAACACTTAGTTCTACAATTTCTATATTGTGTTACAAAACAAACGTAAACTTTTATTATTAGAATTTCACAACCGTTTTGGTTTTATGGATTAGAGTTAGAGTTTAGAGTTTAGAGGTTATGACTTTTAGGTTTAGAAGTTCTGGTTAGAATTTAGAGTTTGTGGTTATAATTTAAAGTTTGGAGATTAGGGTTTAGAGTTTAGTGTAATATGATTAGGGATTTAGATTTTAACCTATAAACCCTAAATCATAACCTCAATCCTTAAATTCTAACCACAACCCATCAATTCTAAACCATTAAACTAAACCCCTAACTTTCAAACCTTAAACTCTAAAATCAAGACGCTTGAGGAAACTTTTTGTTTTTACTACTTGTGTATTAAATAATTACTCATATAATTTAAAATTTTAATTTATATATTTTAAATTTGACAATAATTGTATTTCTACTATTAAATTTAACTTTAATTATTAATAACTAGTTGAACTAGTACGTTAAAGTGCTAAACTTATTTCATTAAAAGCTGTTAAAAAAATTTAGTCAACATTTTCATTAAAAACAATTTTTTAAGAAGTTTAAAATCAAAATTAGTTGAAAACTATTAATCAAATGGACAAAATTTATAAACGCCAGAAACTAAAATTATCGTAATAGCATAACGTGTTTTGTGAAAAAACCTAATGACCTCTCCCAAAATCTCGGAAACCTCATATTTATCAAAAAACCACGATGGCGTGATGGGGATCCGTCGGGCGCCTCCCCTTAACCACCATGGCCGTCAGCAACCATGGATGGTAACCCGCCTATCTCGGCTCCTGCCTCTCCCATGGTGATGCTTGTGATGAGGATTTATTCCCGATTGAAGATGATGATATCGAACTCCTCGAGGAAGATGTTCGTCTAAGTGTTGTTAATGGCATCCCAACAATCGACTTCTCTAACCGTGTGCAGAATCTGGCACTTAAAAGTATGAATCTCACTTTGGTAGTCAAAGTTCTCGGTCGTAGAATTGGTTTGAATACTCTCTACAATCGGATCTTTAGCCTCTGGAAACCAACCCACCCCTTGAAACTAATTGATATTGAGAATGACTATTTCCTCGTTAAATTTACTGCTCTGAGTGATTACCTCAATGTTCTCACCGATGGACCATGGATAGTTTTCGACCACTATCTCACTGTCGAGCCATGGTCTCCAGATTTCAGCACTAGCCAATCCTATCCCAACCGTATCATGGCTTGGATTCGTCTCCATGGATTGCCAATCACCTATTACAAACGGAGCTTCCTGGAAGCCATCGATTTTAGGATCGGATTAGTGGTTAAAATTGATTTTCAAACCGATAACGGTAATCGTGGACGTTTTGCCAGACTAGCCGTTAAAACTAATCTTTAACATCCTTGATGAGTATTTATTTTGGTTGTGTTTTTGGTCCTTATTTCGTTTAAATACAAGTTTGAGGGACTTAACTGGGCTGTTTTATGTTGTTTTCATGCAGGGGACATGATGATGGAAATAAGATGGAATTCTGTAGAAAATGCCGGAGTCATGGGCATGAATGATGACTGGGCGCCATGTCAGCGTCTTCTAGAAGCTGACGTCAGCAGCAGTGATAGCTTATCAGGCCGTTTATCTCCAGATTTTTTTGAGTTTTAAATTTAAACTTGGGAATTTATCTTTTTAATTATCTTTTGTATTTTAGGTTTTTATCTCTTAGTATTTTTAGGTTATTTGAAGTACTATAAATACCCCTCTTGGGGAAAGACTTCATCATCAATTGAATATCATTTCATCTTTCTCTTGGAAATTCTTCTCTTCTTAGTTTTTTTCCTTAAGTTCTTTTCTTATTTTCCTTATTTTAATTATTTCTTAAATGTCGAGCATGATTAATTTGATAACCATGCTCGGCTAGATCTTCTTAAGCCGAAGGCTCATGCAATGACGCGTTCTTAAGGCGAGGTTCGAATTTATGCTTCAAACATTTTAAAAGCTTTTCTCGATTTCTTCATACTTTATTTTCTAAATCAAAATGAGTTTTAAACCCAAAGATTGACTTTGGAGAAAATGATTGTTTTGATCTAGCAAGTGGGAGGGAGGATCGGTTATTGAAACAAATCCGACTTCCAGGAAACACACTTAGTAAATAGATTACTAAGAGAAATTGAGATCGAATCGTTTTTATAGAAATAACTTTTCGAGTTGGTTACGAGCTTAAAGAATTTGTTTTCTCAAACATTGAGTCGGTTTAGACAAATTATCAAAACTGAAACCAAAAATTGATTTTGGAGATTCAGTTTACAAAAAAAAAACTCAAGGATTGACCTTGAAGTAATTTTGCCAACAAGTTTTTCGAAATTAAAATCTCTACCAATGAACCGAGTAGAACAAGTCAAAGCTTAGCCAAGGCTGAATATCTCTATTGTTAGTATTAAATCTTTAAATCATTCTTCTTGCTCACTTACATTATTTCATTGCAATCCCCCCCAAATCACACAAATTCAATTTCATCATCTCTTGGTTCAGAAACGTCAAAGGCGCAACAAGGAAAGTCCAAGTCTTTGTGGGTTCGACTCCTACTTCCCTATCTATACTTAATTTAATTACTTTATTTATTTGGAAGAAGGAAATTATTCTTGACACGTTACGACGCGTCCCAAAATTGGCGTCGTTGTCGGGGACTTCGACAACTTTTACTGTTTGTTTTTTTATTGTTTATGACTAGGAGAAATCCGAGAGAATAGGTTGAATTCATTCCGGAAATTGAAGCATTTGCGAGACGATAAAACGCACAACGAAACCGAGAGAAGCAATATAAGCTGCGCCAACAACTATTCCAACAAGATCTCGAATCATCCCAACCTGAAACACACTTTGAAGAACGAAACCAAATGGGAGACAACGAACAGACGATCCAGCAACTGATCAGGGCACTAGATGACAATCAACCCTTGTGTATAACCTTCCCGAATGGTGAAACACCGTTCCAACTAAAAACGGGCTTGATTCATCTCCTACCAACCTTCTACGGTTTGTCCAGTGAAAACCCACACAAACACCTTAAGGAGTTCCACATGGTTTGCTCAATTACGAAACCACATGGAGTATTTGAGGATCAAATTAAACTTCGCGCCTTTCCCTTTTCTTTATCTGATATTGCTAATGATTGGCTTTATGATTTACCTTCTAACTCAGTTACTACATGGACTGAAATGGCTCCCTTGTTTCTTGACAGGTTCTTCCCAGCCGCTAAAGCAAGCGAAATGAGGCGAAATATTCTAAGTATCCTAAAAAAGGATACTGAAACACTTTATGAATATTGGGAGCGCTTCAAGAAACTATGCGTAAATTGCCCACAACACGGTTTGCCAGTTCAAACACTTATTCAATATTTTATGAAGGACTAACCCCTACAAATATGAAAGTAGTTGATGCAGCTAGCGGAGGAGCCCTAGTCAATATAACTCTGACGGCAACAATGACATTGATTTCGACCATGGCAGCCAACTCACAACGCTTCTACCAATCGAATGAACCATCGCGAAGAGTTACTAAGGTAGGTACAATTTCATTAGAAAGAAAGATTGACAAATTAGCTGACATTATTCAAACTTTGGTTGTAGATAAGAAGATTGTTTCTAGGCTTTGTGGGATATGCACAAGCCCCGAGCACCCGACGGATTGTTACCCTATGATCCAAGAAGAAGATACCGAACAAGTGAAAGCGATGGGGAACTTTTCGGGATCCTATCAAAAGCCGTACTACCCTAATGCCAATCAAGGGTGGAGAGGCCAAACCTTTGCGCAAAACCAAAGACAACAATACCAGCCAAGGCAGCCTAACCAACAATTCCATCAAAAGTCAAACCTAGAGTCCATTGTAGAGCGATTGGCTATGTCTTAGGAAAAATTCCAAACCCGTACGGAGGCCCATCTTCAAGAGATGGACAAGCAAATAAGTCAAATGGCCCAAAGAATAGGAAGAATAGAGTCACAAGGGAAGCTACCTTCTCAGACGGAGTCAAACCCTAGAGAAAATGTAAGTGCCATCACACTCCGTAGTGGGGCTGTTATAGCTCTAAAAGAACCATAAAAAAACAACAATTCCACTCCTGCCATAGAAGAAGGTAATGAAAACCAAGATAACCCTTTACCACCATCTCCTCTTCCTTCTCCACCTCTTGTAGTCACGCCTCCCTTCCCATCACGCTTAGTAAAATGCGACAGAAAGGCCGAAGAGAGGGAAATCATTGACATGTTTAAAAAAGTCCAAGTGAACATTCCCCTCTTAGAAGTCATTCGACAAGTGCCAAGGTATGCTCGTTTTCTTAAAGAGCTCTGTACAACCAAGCGAAAACTCACCGAGCACGAAAAGGTAAACTTGGGAGAGCACGTTGCTGCAGTTTTTCAACGTAAGTTACCACCCAAAATGAAAGACCAAGGTATGTTTGCTATACCCTGTCAAATTGGTAGTATATCTATTAAACGTGCAATGTGCGATCTTGGAGCTTCTATAAATGTAATGCCGCTTTCTATTTATAAAAAAATTACTAACGATCCTTTGAAGGAAACGAGGGTAACAATCCAGTTGGTTGATCGCTCAATTATCTATCCAGAGGGAATGCTTGAAAACGTGTTAGTGAAAGTCGATGATTTAATTTTTCCAGCAGATTTCTATGTCATCAACATGGAAAATGACCAAACCAATTATTCCTCTGACATTATTCTTAGCTGTCCCTTTCTTAGTACGACAAATACAAAGATTGATGTGAGAAGCGGTATGTTAACAATGGAATTTGATGGTGAGGTCGTATAATTTGATGTTTACAAGGCGATGGAACATCCAGATTCTATGGAAAACGTTAGCTTTGTTTGTGTTTATGAACCTTTAGTTGATGATTTTGTGGAAACTAATTTATCTGATAGTTCGTGCAAGAAATTGGAAGGGTGCGATGAAAAAATTAGGGAGTTGGAAAACATTTTATTTGTTAATCCTGATCTACACTTAACTCCCTCAAAAATAAAAAATTCCCTTCCATTTTGCAGGCACCGGATATCGAGTTAAAATTACCGCCGGATAAATTGAAGAGTAAAAAAGAAAAATTTTCAGGGAAAATGAAGAAATGTCACTGTCATAAAATTTCTTGTCGAGAAATTCTTAGTTGGATTAAGCGCATAAATTGGAAGGAGTATTTGTCGCAGTGTCTGTAGTCTGAGCGACACAAGTCGTCGAGCTAATGACGATAAACAAGCGCTGGATGGGAGGCAACCCATTTTCTTTATTTATTTCTTAATTTTAATTTTTCAGTTTCGAATTTATTCTTATTTTCTTTATTTTTTTTAAAACCCACATCTACTTCTCTTTTATCTTTTATCTTTTCTTTTTAACATTTTTATTAACTTTCCCCTAATAATATAGTTATTATTACTAATTTAAATTTATTATATATTATTTATTATATATTATCTTTTTTTAGATTTACGTAAGTTGAATATATATATATATCTTTATCTATCTATTATCTTATTTTTAAATTTAACCATTGGTGGTTTATCTTTATTATCTTAAATTATTATTTATTTTAAATTTTAAATCATAATATATATATATATATCTTTTAAATTATTAATATATATATATTAAAATCTATATATATATATATATATATCTTTATCACCTATATCTAAAATTTTAAAAATAAAATTATCATTTTACAAATTTTTAAAAATTAAAAAAAAACTAACATAATTTTCCACTACCTTTTCTTTATTCTGCAGCTGTCATCTCACCATTCTTTCTTCACGCACGCAAAGCCCCCAACTTTCGAACTAGACATTGCTCGGCCAACCCTCATCTTCTCCGACAAGGCCGCGGTCGTGGCCGCAATTGATCAGGGGAGTCTCTTCTTTCCTCTCTTTTACTCTAGTTATCATTTTGGGACAAAATGCATAAGTGAGGGGGAGGGAGATATGCTTGTCAAATTCTTTTTCTTGCTTATCCGTTTGGTCACTCTCTTGTTTTTTTGATTTTATTTATAATTTAAGTTCATTGTTTAATCCTTAGTTTGGCATTGTCTCATTGTTTCCGTATGATTTTATATCTATCTTGTTAGAAATTTTAGGTTGCATGGTAGATTTTAGCATGATTAATTTTTTCATAAAATTATTTTTATGACATTTCTTTCTCTATTAATTGACATGATGCTTACCTAGGTACACAAGACAATTTTTGTGAGTTTTGAGCCTAATGAGCATGCATTATTTTTGCTCTTTGTTTCTTTGAGTGTGCCTAACTAAATTAGTTGCATTCTAGAACTTGTGTTTAAATTCTTTTTGAGATTACATTATTTGAATATGATGCTTAAATATGATTGAGGCACTAAGTTTTAACTTTTTCTCTTCCCAAACAAATTGCCTACCCTTTGATTAATTTCCCTTAGTGAAACAATTTTGAGCCTTGACCTTTTTCTTCAGATTCACCATATTTTAGCCTAATCCGTTTTATTATTTCCATTATTTTTGTCCCTTTTTCAAGACAAAATTGTCTTAAAAAACAGATTCAAATCATGCAGTCCATCAGAGCAGAATTCACAGTGTAGAAAGAAAGATTGTGCAGAAACTATTTTGAATATACAATGCAGAAAAAAATTGTGCAGGAAATTATTCGAATCTGCAGTAAAAAGAGAGAAGAAAAAAAGCAGTGCAGTTTAAATATATATATATATATATATATATATATATATATATATATATATACTGCAAAACAGGTCTGATTCGAATGAAAAAACAGTTTCGAATAAATTTTTGGGATTATTTTTGTCTTGAATTTTAAACCCCTTTTTTTCAGCCTTTATTCTACCCGAACCTTAGCCCCGTTACAACCTTTTTTAAGACCTCTTGATTTTTGCATCACATTCATGCTTAGTAGTGGAGATTAGATTTAACCACAAGCCTATGGTAATGCTCTAATTAGTTTTGGCTCGAGTGATTTTCTTTACCCTTAACCACTTTGAGTGACATGAGAGATTCCTTGTGAGGGTACTTGGTTTGCATCATTGATGTTAGTAGGGTATTGGAATGTCGTTTTTGCTTAAATTTCTAAATCTTGCCATTTATATATTTGCTCCTTATTTTCTTTCATGTTTAGATGCTTAATCATATCAGAAACTTTAAGACTTCGAGAAATTAAGGATGACAACTTGAGCTTAGATTTGTTTAGTTTTGAGATACTTGAGGACAAGGATCAGATAAGTGAGAGGGAATTTGATGAGTATTTATTTTGGTTGTGTTTTTTGTCCTTATTTCGTTTAAATACAAGTTTGAGGGACTTAACTGGGTTGTTTTATGTTGTTTTCATGCAGGGGACGTGATGCTGGAAATAAGCTGGAATTCTGCAGAAAATGCTAGAGTCATGGGCAGATTCATGGGCATGAATCAGGGCATGAATGCTGACTGGGCGCCACGTCAGCGTCTTCTAGAAGCTGACGTCAGCAGCAGTGATAGCTTATCTCCGGATTTTTTGAGTTTTAAATTTAAACTTGGGAATTTATCTTTTTATTATCTTTTGTATTTTAGGTTTTTATCTCGTAGTATTTTTAGGTTATTTGAAGTACTATAAATACCCCTATTGGGGAAAGACTTCATCATCAATTGAATATCATTTCATCTTTCTCTTAGAAATTCTTCTCTTCTTAGTTTTTTTCCTTAAGTTCTTTTCTTTTTTTGATTATTTCTTAAATGTCGAGCATGATTAATTTGATAACCATGCTCGGCTAGATCTTCTTAAGCCGAAGGCTTATGCAATGACGTGTTCTTAAGGCGAGGTTCGAATTTATGCTTCAAACATTTCGAAAGCTTTTCTCGATTTCTTCATACTTTATTTTCCAAATCAAAATTATTTTTAAACCCAAAGATTGACTTTGGAGAAAACAATTGTTTTGATCTATCAAGTGGGAGGGAGGATCGGTTATTGAAACAAATCCGACTTCCAGGGAACACACTTAGTAAATAGATTACTAAGGGAAGTTGAGATCGAATCATTTTTATAGAAATAACTTTTCGAGTTGGTTACGAGCTTAAAGAATTTGTTTTCTCAAACATTGAGTCGTTTTAGACAAATTATCAAAACTGAAACCAAAAATTGATTTTGGAGATTCAGTTTACAAACAAAAACTCAAGGATTGACCTTGAAGTAATTTTGCCAACAAGTTTTTCGAAATTAAAATCTCTACCAATGAACCGAGTAGAACAAGTCAAAGCTTAGCCAAGGCTGAATATCTCTATTGTTAGTATTAAATCTTTAAATCATTCTTCTTGCTCACTTAAATTATTTCATTGCAATTCCCCCCCCCAAATCACACAAATTCAATTCCATCATCTCTTGGTTCAGGAACGTCAAAGGCGCAACAAGGAAAGTCCAAGTCCTTGTGGGTTCGACTCCTACTTCCCTATCTATACTTAATTTAATTCCTTTATTTATTTGGAAGAAGGAAATTATTCTTGACACGTTACGACGCGTGCCAATCCTCTTGTCTCTAAAATCCTGCTCAATGGCAGAGTGCAAGTTGTTGAGTATGAATCCTTGCCCATGGATTGCTACGGATGTGGTACATACAGTCACACCCAGAAATTATGCCCAAAGTTGCACCCTTCTTCTAATACACAACCCGCGGATATCCCAGTCACCTCTCTCGTTGCTTCCGCTCCTTCTCAAGAACCTTTTGGCCCGCGAATGGTTGTTAAAAAGAGGATTCGCCGCTCTTCTAAGTCCAATCCTCCTTCTTCCAAACCTATACCTAGTTTTCCAGGTAATTCTATTGACCCTGCTGGAATGCTATTTAACCATGTTTTTGCCCTATCCCTCAGTGAATACGGAGACAATTTCAGCCTTAAAATATCCTCATGTACTCCTTGTATTTTGAATGAATTGCAAATCTGCAGGAAAGATTTGAGGTGTTGTCTAGCAGCCAAATTGCCCCATTATATTGATCATGTTGAACTTTACGGGCTTTAGTTCAAAGTGGGCAGCTTCTATCTCAGGTGTGACAACTCCTGGATTCAGTTTGTTCAAATCTTCTTCTAGGTAATTGTAGAACGTAAACGAGTTCTCTAAATTGAGTGCAAATGTACACTTTTGTCAAGTTATAGTATTTAAGATATCGTCTCCATTGGGATTGGGAAATCCTTCAGGTTTTATCTTCATGTACAAGTAAAGATAAAAACACAATTGAATTGTATTGGTTTGAGAAAGTTGCATAAACTTAAAGAAAACAAATAATGAAAGGATTGAGAAATCAGAATAAAAAGATGGGTCAGACTGAGCTGTGTCGTAGTGTGAAACTGCGCTGAACTCGTAAAAGTCTTGCAATGCAAAGTCGATATCTCTGCCACGGCGGGTGATGGATAGAATACTGCCACGTCGGGGAACTCGACGGGCCTTCAAGGTTTCGCAGAACGTTCTGATCTGATTCCAACTTATCTCTAAGTTCGAATACTATTGATGCCCACTCTTTAACAATACCTCTCGACGTAAATCTAGGTTGAACAACAATTTTCCCACGTTCCTTCTTAGCCGCCTTAAACCTAGACTTATCTCTAAGCTAAGTTGATTCTCACCTCAGTTGATAGGAATCTTGTTTATCTCTTTCTTGAGTTTTAACTTTCTCAAATTGAAACAAATAGATGCGCTCACAAAGATCTCTCGATTTTATTGCAAACAAAGATTAAGATCATATGATAAACAACCTTGAATTGAATTGCATCAACAAAAACTTAAACTAACTACAACCGTTCTTACAACTACTAAATAAAACAATCTTAACCCTAAGTAAAGTTTAGAACATAATGTAATTAAAGAAAACACAAAAATAAACTTAACCATAATCTTTCTCTATCTCATATACTCTTCAGTCTTTTGGCCTTGATGCCTATTTATAGGAGAGGATTAGGTCAAGTACTCATTGGAGAAAAAGTCACAAAAGCCCCTCTTGCGGAAGAAGTTATGTAGGAATTAAATTGAATTGAATGAACTGAATATTTTATTCCAAAATAACTCATATTTTTGGCTTTCTTGGTCTGCAAGACTCTTCCTTGCTTGGATCTTCTCACGTCATCTCTGGATGCTCCTGGACTTTATTCTTCATGTGACTTGGTTCTGCTGATTCAGTAAATTCTCCTCTTCAGATCGTACTCCCTTTTGGTCATTCTCCAATATGCCGCCGCGGCGGCAGTACTGGTTGCGGTCTGTCTCGACGGCTATTCTTTGAACTGCATCAGTACAGTTCTTCTCTGCAACAATGGTTGGTCCTGTGTGACTAGATGTGATCATTCTGCTTCCTCCTTCTCTCCGATCATTCTTCTACCCTGCTGCCGCGCCGAGTTCCAGCGGCAATCTCATGTAACCTATAATGCAAATGCAACAGAAAACAATATCTTTTCTCCACAAATAATCATAAACACTGTAATAAGCTGAGTGAATCAAAGATACTGTAAAACATGCATGAAAACCTAAATATGAACTAGAATGAGCTTAAGAACAGCGACAATATGAGCTAAAATGGGCATAAAATATAGGACTTTTAAGCACTTTACACACCCCCAAACTCGAACTATTGCTTGTCCTCAAGCGATGCAAACCTAATTAGTAGTTACCACTACTCCAACAAAAAGGAACATGTCTCTAACTTGATTTCATGCCTCAAGGCCGTAGCACCTATATCATTTTAGTGTGTAGGATAAGATGAATTTTCTCGGAAACAACTATAATTCTTGTGATCAAGTGTGTGCTGAATTGTGTACACGTTGATTTTCAAGAACTTTTTAAGTGAACAAAAGACTTAGCTAATTCCGAGTACCTCTAAGCAACATAGCAATGATATATATATATATATATATATATATATATATATATATATATATATATATATATATATATATACTGGAGCCAATTTCGGGCACTTTCAGCCGCCTAAAGCCTGTTTCGGGCACCTCTAGGGTATAGTTTTTTTTCTGTCTTCTTACCTGTCGCAGTATCCTTCTTTGCAGTTTTGACAATTTCTGATCCTGAGGCGGTGATCTGTTAAGCATATGAATTAAAAGTACCAGATAATTAAACAATCTATATTCACTACTTCATTCTATCAATCAACCTGCCACAATTGTGTTAAGAATAAATAGCACTATAGTAATTTTATAAGTCATCTTCATGCTACCCAAAAATTAAAGGTACTTTTTGATTGTGCAAGATGTCGGCTATTCTATCATAAGCACAAGTTGTTTAATAAGTTCTTTTCATTCAAGATAGGATAAGTACAATGCAACTAAGATGGTGAATCAATATGCAACTAACTATGAACTATACTAAGGTGGACTCTCCCTCTCCCAAACTCGAGGCGGGCACTGCCCTCAATGCAACACACATGAAATAAAAACAGCAAGAAAGAAAATAAAAGGAAAAAGAAACATGTTACATTTAAAAAGAAGATGGGGAATTTTGGGCCACTTCGTCTTTTTCATCAGATAGGTCGAGCCGTCGCCTTCGTAAGGGAGATGGTTGGACAAGTTTTGAAGTCCTGAGTGGTTGGACTCTGGAAGGTGAAGTGTTTCTTGTCACTAGGACAGTATCATCGGACTCTTCCTTGTCTGAATAAGCCGAGATGTAATGTTATTTTCGTTTCTTGGATGTCCCTGCCGCCGCAGGTTGTGCTGCCCTAGCGGGTGGGAAGTCATCGACAGAATCATCGAAGGAGTCCTTAGACGAAGAGCGGTGGACATGCGAAGTTGTTCCTCTGTTTTTTGGAGAGGCAGGCGGGATGTTGGTGGCGGAGGATGAGCCTTGCTGTGATGTCGCTGTGGCTACAGGTGATGCCGCAATAGGGGAGTCTGGGATAGGCACGCTTGCCACGGCGACTTCAGTGATTTCCGCAGGGAAGGCAGGAAAATTAAGGTCATCACCTATGAATTTCTCCTTGAGGAACAATTCAAATCCCGTGTTGTAGTTTCGTACATACTCTATGATTTTTAAGTTTCCGTGCTCCATCCTTTGTAGCTTTCTGTAAATACCCTAGAGCATCTTGGTGGGGTCAATGAAGGGCTGATCTTCAGACCCGTCCTGGGCTGAAGTACCTGGCATCGCAGTAGAGGGATCATACTCATTTTCAGGTGCTGTTTATGTCAGTTCCATCATATTGTAGATAAACTCCTTTGTCCACCTTTGTCTGTGGGGTGTCATCACATCGGATTCTTCGGTGGGCACCTTGAAGTTAGCACATAACATGGTAGTGAGGTTTAGAAAGAAAAGGCGACCATTGGGCCTTGGATGACATGCATAAATCTCTTGACAAATTACGACGCCCACATTGATTTTTTGCCGCTTCAGAATGGAGTCAATCATGGCCAGGCGGGGGCGGTCGACGGTAGAGTTATGGGAAGTAGGTAGCATCCGGCGTTTGATAAATGTATTCTAGAGTTTTGCGTTTGGTAACAATGCTTGGCGGGGTACAGATTCAGTGTGCTTACCCATATTCCATGTGGTGCCAAACACACATTACTCATCCTTCAAGCGGTAGTAGTTGGCGGCGGTGAGGGCGGCTTCAAAGTTGGCATGGTCATTTGCCTCATTAGTGAGCCTGTAGAACCTGTTGATGGTGTCAGCATCCAGACGAACACCGCTGCCATGAACATATACGAAAGGAATTCTCGGTTGTGGGTTATGGGTGTAGAATTCACGGACCACGGTGACGTTCCCCTCTTCAGGTTGGCGGGCAAAGATTTGCCAGCCGTGATCTCTGATCACTTTATAGACTAAGGCGGGAAGGCCGAAATCGCCCGTATTGGCGGGGTAGAAGAATCCTTGTTCTTTCAGAACTTGCCAAGAAGAAAATTTCCTGTTGTAGTGGGTGGAGTCCTTTGGGGAGAAGAATCTTTTGAAAGGAGGTGTGATTTCAGAGGTTGACATTCTTGAGAGGCGGTTGTAAAGAAAATCTGAAAATGCAAAGAAAACTAAGAGAGCTTCAAGAATTAAGAAAGCAAAGGTTGAAGATGATATAATAAAGTGAAATTGTAAGGTTTATATAGAGGGTGGGAATGCTGCCGAGGCGGCATTTAATGCCCAACGGTCAGATTTCCAATGGGTGGGACGGTTGGCGTAACATGCAAATTATAGATGTTGGCAGATTATGGCCGTTGGGGCGGGCTGGTGGGCGGCTATTAGGCTGGGTTAATGGGTTGCTTCCTTAAATCCTGAATCCCTTCCTAAGTATAAAAACAATGTGAAAAAGAAATTATTAACTTACTAAAATAAAACTAAAATTAATATGTGCATGAAATAAATGCTGAAATTGAAAATCTAATCCTAATGAAAGCAAGAAAAATGTGGAAAATAAATAAAACTCATGTTACAATAGGAGTGCATGGGATTGCATCTCCTAAAGTAACTACTTCCTTGTCCCTTCGGATTAGTGCTCCATTGTAGTGCTTGAGCCGCTGCCCATTGACCTTGAACTGTTGCCCATATGTTGTGGATCTAATTGTAACAACTCTATGTGGAAAAGCCTTGACAACTTCAAAGGGCCTGGACCATCTGGAGTTCAGCTTTCCAAGAAATAGCTTCAGGCGGGAGTTGAACAGTAATACTAGCTGCCCAAGAAGGTACTACCGCGGCAGGATCTTGTCATCATGCCAATTTTTTATGTTTTCTTTGTAAAGCTCGACATTCTCATATGCTTCTCTTCTGAATTCTTCCATCTCATTAAGATCTAGAAGTCTCTTTTCCCCAGCTTGTTCCCAATCCATATTGACAGCTTTTATCGCCCAATAGGCCTTGTGCTCGATCTCGACAGGTAGGTGACAGGCTTTTCCATACACAAGTCTATAGGGTGACATACCTAGAGGGGTTTTAAATGATGTCCGATATGCCCATAGTGCATCATCGAGTCTAAGGGACCAGTCTTTCCTAGTTGGGTTGACTACCTTTTCTAGGATGTTCTTCAATTCTCTATTTGAAATTTCGGCCTGCCCATTAGTCTGTGGATGGTATGCTGCGGCAACCTTGTGATAGACACCAAGTCTTTTTAAAGCTTTAGCGATGAGCTTGTTATCGAAATGTTTACCTTCATCACTAATTATTGCCCTTGGGATTCCAAACCTGGTGAATATGTTCTTATGAAGGAATCTGTGGACGATCTTGTCATCATTCTTGGGAGTTGCCACAGCTTTAACCCATTTGGATACGTAATCGACAGCAAAGAGGATGTATAAATTACCATATGATGATAGGAAAGGTCCCATGAAATCGATCCTCCAAACATCAAATAACTCAACCTCTAGAATGGTTTGTAGGGGCATCTTATTCCTCCTTGAAATATTCCTGGCCCTTTGGCATCTATCACATTGCTTGTAAAAAGCTTAGGCATATTTGTAAAGAGTAGGCCAACAGGAACCGAATTGAAGTACTTTTGCTGCTGTCCGTGTACCTCCCAAATGTCCTCCATAAGGGGCGACATGACATTGGTAGAGCACAACATGTTCTTCTACTTCTGGGATATATCTCCTTATAACCTGACCTGTACAATGTTTAAACAAAAGAGGCTCGTCCCAAAAATAATGCTTAGCATCATGTTGGAACCGCTTCTTGACTTGATAGTTAAGGTTATAAGGTAAAACACCAATAACTAAATAATTCACAATATCAACATACCAGGGTGTTGAGGGAATAGCTGCCGCAGCGACATGCACATTAGTCAATGCCACGATAATGCTCTCTATAATGGTGGATGCTAGTACCAACTTCTCATCTGGAAATGCATCTTGGATTTCTATACTGGTGGTGGTGGTGCCTACCTGTTCCAGGCGTGACAGGTGGTCGGCAACTTGGTTTTCTGTACCCTTTCTGTCCTTGATGTCAACATCGAACTCTTGTAGTAACAAAATCCAGCGAATCAATCGTGGCTTGGCATCTTTCTTTACGAATATGTACTTGAGAGTTGAGTGATTTGTGTGAACAATTACCTTTGTTCCTATTAAGTATGGTCGAAATTTATCAAAGGCAAAAACCACTGCTAACAGTTCTTTCTCGGTGGTGGTGTAGTTGACTTGGGCAGGATTTATGGTTTTACTGGCATAATAAATCATATGGAATGTCCTGCCCTTTCTCTGCCCAAGGGCAGCTCCTACGCCAGTATCACTGGCATTGCACATTATTTCAAAGGGTGGGGTCCAGTCGGGTGGTATTACAATAGGGGCAGAAACTAACTTCTTCTTCAGTGTCTCGAATGCTTCGGTGCATAAGTCATCAAACTTGAAGGTTTTATCATGTTCAAGCAAGGTGCACAGAGGTTTAGTAATCTTTGAAAATTTTTCAATAAAGCGTCTATAAAAACCTGCGTGTCCTAAAAAGCTTCTGATGCCCTTGGCAGAGGTTGGCGGCGATAGTTTTTCGATCACTTTGATTTTTACTTTGTCGACCTCAATCCCCTTGGTAGATATTTTGTGACCGATGACTATCCCTTCATCCAACATAAAATGGCACTTCAACCATTTTAGCATTAAATTAGATTCCTCACATCTCGTTAACACCTTTTCTAAGTTGCCGAGGCAGCTGTCGAAGTTACTGCCGAAGACAAAAATCATCCATAAAGATTTCTAAGAAATCTTCTACCATGTCAGAAAATATGACCATCATGCAGCGCTGGAACGTGGCTGGTGCGTTACACAACCCGAACGTCATCCTCCTGAATGCATATGTGCCGTATGGGCAGGTGAAGGTGGTCTTTTCTTGATCCTTGGGATCTATGGCAATCTAATTATACCCTGAATAGCCATCAAGAAAACAATAGAAGGGTTTGCCAGCAAGGCGGTTAAGCATTTGATCAATAAAAGGTAATGGAAAATGATCCTTTTTAGTTGCCTTGTTTAACTTACGGTAGTCCATGCAAACCCTCCAACGGGTCAAAGTCCTGGTTGGGATTAGTTCATTATTTTCGTTACTTACTACCGTGATTCCTCCTTTCTTGGGTTCACATTGTACCAGGCTTACCCATTCACTGTCGGATATAGGATAAGTGATGCCTGCGTCGAGCCATTTGATGATCTCATTTTTGACAACTTCTCGCATCACCTCATTTAGCCTTCTTTAAGCATCGATAGTGGGTTTACAATCTTCTTCTAACAAGATCTTGTGCATACACACTGCTGGGCTAATTCCCTTGAGATCGGCAATGGTCCATCCTACTGCCCTCTTATGCCGCCGCAGCAGGTCTATCAACTTGAGTTCCTGTTTAGCCTACAACTTGGAAGAGATAATTACGGGTAACGTATCATTGGGTACCAAGAAAACATATTTGAGTTGCTCAGGTAAGGGTTTTAACTCAAGGATAGAGGGTTCTTCAATAGATGGTTTGTGAACTTTACCTCCCTTATTAGTGTAATATAAAGGTTCAAAATACTTACCTGGCCTTGTTTCCATCCATTGTACTTCATCCTGCTCATCTGTCTCTTCCTCATCTTCAACTTTTGTTCTCTGGCCGCCGAGGTGGGAGTCAAGGCAATTCTCCAGGTGACTGTCAAGGCAATCACCAGAATCACTGCCGAGGCAGTATTTACCCAGACATAGTTTATCAACGTCGAACTCAAAATTAGATGTGGCATGAAGCATTTTGTATTCTTCTGAGTCATCATTCTGTTTTAAGGTTTGGAAAACATTCACTTTTATCTGCTGATCGTTTACCCTCATTGTAAGTTCTCCTTTTTCGACGTTGATCAGCGTCCTTCCAATAGCTATGAATGGTCTTCTAAGTATTATAGGCGCTCGTTCATCTGCTTCACAATCTAAAACCAGAAAATCAGAAGGGAAAATAAACTTATCAACTTTTACCAGTATGTCTTCGACTTTCCCTTCTGGTTGAACGTAAGACCTGTCAGCCAGTTGGAGCATGACAATAGTAGGGCGGGCCCTTCCTATCCCTACTTTCTGGAAACTGATTTCGGCATCAAGTTGATACTTGCCCCTAGATCACATAATGCCTGCCCGGTATAATTGATGCCAATTGCATAAGGAGTGATAAAACTGTCCGGGTCTTTTCTCTTTAGTGGGGCTCTGTTGTGCATCATGGCCATGCATCCCTCTGTAGCTGCCACTATTTCAAACTCACCGATCCGTGTTCTCTTAGAAACTATGTCCTTGAAGAACTTAGCATAATTAGGTATATTTTGAATGAGTTCCACCAAAGGCAGGTTAATGTGGACATGTTTTAGGATATCTAGAAATTTCTTGAACTGGTAATCTTGCTTATGCTTTTTCAGCCTTTGTGGGAATGGTGGTGGTAGTTTGATATCTTCAATTCTTCTTTGCAGGGAAATTTGTTCTGAGGGGTGGGAGTTTTCTCAGGATGATTTTCCTCGTGTTTGACCAATTCAGATGTGTCAGGAGTTACCGCTGTATCATGACCTATCGCGACATTCTTCTCTGCGGGTGTTGTAGATTGGGTAGGTTATTCCATTGGTGATTTCCCTTTTGTTTCCTGACCCTTTGGTTCCTATAAGCTAATCCCACTTCTGGTGGTGATTGCTTTGCACTACTCATGGATTTTTTCTCTAGCAACCTCAATATCACTAGGTAAACCTCCTACTGTTTGAGTATTTAAAATCTGTGCAAATTGACCCACTTGATTTTCCAATGTTTTCAATGATACTTCCTGATTCTGCATCCGCATTTCAGTCCTGTCCATGAAAGCATTAACCTTGTTAACAAACTTATCAGAATTAGCAATATAGGCACTAGTATGGGACATAAAAGTATTTAAAGTAGCCTCTAGAGAATTGTTTGTTGTCGGCTGTTGTTGTTGCGTTTAATACCGAGGCAGGTTCCTCTGATATCCCGTATTCTGATTGGTAGGATTTTTCTACAGTGTTAGGGTTACTCTATGAGAAGTTTGGATGTTTCCTCCAACCCGGATTGTGTGTATTTGATGTCGGGTTATTGTTTCTATTGTAGTTTCCTACAAAGCAGCTAGTTTCTTGGAATTGCTGGCATTCTGAGGAGTCACGGTCTCCCCCACATTGTTCACAAAAGGTATCAACAACTTTAATGCGTTGGGTATTGTTCTGCCTTTGCATTGCTTCCATCAATTCTGTTAGATGAGCCAACTGTGATGTGACTGCGTCAGATGTTCCTAGCTCATTGACAGTGGCATGTCACCTTACTCCACCTCGACGGGCGGTAGGGAACTGGTAGTCATTTCTGGTCGTCCTGTTCAAGACCTGAATTGCTTCTGCATGCTCTTTATCAAGAAGTGTGTCGTTTGCTGAGGCATCCAGCATCAGTCTTGTTGGAGTGTTGATACCATTATAGAACATCATGACTTGTGTCCACTCCGGGAATCCATGTAGTGGGCATTTGTTTAGCATATCGTAGAACCGTTCCCATGCCTCATACATTGGTTCATCATCAGCCTGCCAAAAAGTAGTAATTTCAGTTCGCAATATATTAGTTAAATTAACATGATTAAATCTAGCTAGAAAATCATAACATAATTCCGTCCAAGACTCAATGGACTCGGATGGTAGACTATTAAACCAAGATTTTGCCATATCCCTCAGTGAATAGGGAAATAGTCCGAGTCTTATCACATCTGGTTGAACTCCCTGTATCTTGAAAGATTTGCAGATGTCTAGGAAGGATTTCATATACTGCTTGGCATCCTCAGTGGCGGATCCTCCAAACTCTCCTAGTGTGTTAAGTATGCTGAACATGACACGTTTGAGATCAAAATGGTCTGCTTCTACCTCAAGATCGACAACACCAGTGTTCAACTTCCTAAGGTCTTCCACCAGGTAATCACAGACTTTCGGTAGGGGGCATGTGGATTTTCTCTAATGCCGTCGGGCGGCAGAATGCCATCGGCGGGTAAGTTTCCACGGGAATTGCCGTCTCCATCCTGATTCATGGTTCTAGTGTGTTTCCTTGTCGAAGTCTGCGTGCGGTTCTTTCAATTTCAAGATCAAATAGTCGCAGTGGTGATGTTGGGTTCGCTCTAGTCATAAACAAAAGAAAACCACGAGATTAAAAATAAAATTAAAATGCAAGAAAATAAAAACAAAAGATATTTAACGCCAATCCCCGAAAATAGCGCCAAAAACTTGTAGAGCGTAAATGAGTTCTCTAAATTGAGTGCAAGTGTACACTTCTATCAAGTTATAATATTTAAGACATCGTCTCCACAGGGATTGGGAAATCCTTCAGGTTTTATCTTCCTGCACAAGTAAAGATAAAACACAATTGAATTGGATTGGTTTGAGAAAGTTGCATAAACTTAAAGAAAACAAATAATGAAAGGATTGAGAAATCAGAATAGAAAGATGGGTCAGATTAAGCTGTTTCGTAGTGTGAAATTGCGTTGAACTCGTAAAAGTCTTGCAAAGCAAAGTCGATATCTCTGCCACGACAGGTGACAGATAGAACACTACCACGACAGGGAACTTGGTGAGCCTTCAAGGTTCGGCAGAACATCCTGATCTGATTCCAACTTATCTCTAAGTTTGAATACTATTGATGCCCACTCTTTGACAATATCTCTCGGCGTAAATCTAGGTTGAAAAACAATTTTCCCACGTTCCTTCTTAGCCGCCTTAAACCTAGATTTATCTCTAAGCTAAGTTGATTCTCACCTCAATTGATGGGAATCATGTTTATCCCTTTCTTGAGTTTTAACTCTCTCGAATTGAAACAAATAGATGCGCTCACAAAGATCTCTCGATTCTATTGCAAACAAAGATTAAGAACATATGATAAACAAACCTTGAATTGAATTGCATCAACAAAAACTTAAACTAACTACAACCGTTCTCAAAACTACTAAACAAAACAGTCTTAACCCTAAGGAAAGTTTAGAACATAACGGAAATAAAGAAAACACAAAAATAAACTTAACCATAATCTTTCTCTGTCTCATATACTCTTCAGTCGTTTGGCCTTGATGCCTATTTATAGGAGAGGATTAGGTCAAGTACTCATTGGAGAAAAAGTCACAAAAGCCCCTCTTGCGGAAGAAGTTATGTAGGAATTAAATTGAATTGAATGAACTGAATATTTTATTCCAAAATAACTCATATTTTTGGCTTTCTTGGTCTGCAAGACTCTTTCTTGCTTGGATCTTCTCACGTCATCTCTGGATGCTCCTGGACTCTATTCTTCATGTGACTTGGTTCTGCTGATTCAGTAAATTCTCCTATTCAGATCGCACTCCCTTTTGGTCATTCTCCAATATGCCGCCGCGGCGGCAGTACTGGTGGCGGTCTGTCTCGACGGCTATTCTTTGAACTACATCAGTACAGTTCTTCTCTGCAACAATGGTTGGTCCTGTGTGACTAGATGTGATCATTCTGCTTCCTCCTTCTCCCCGATCATTCTTCTACCCTGCTGTCGCGCCGAGTTTCGGCGGCAGTCTCATGTAACCTATAATGCAAATGCAACCGAAAACAATATCTTTTCTCCACCAATAACCATAAACACTGTAATAAGCTGAGTGAAACAAAGATACTGTAAAACATGCATGAAAACCTAAATATGAACTAGAATGAGCTTAAGATGTAACCCCCTTAACACGGCCCAGGCGGTTGAACCGAATTAAGAAGTTTACACGGGGAAAACCAAAGTCAACCCGAAAGTCAACCTTGATTAACGACCCTTTTTTTTCTTTTTAAACTTGTCTAGATGCTCTTTAACCCTAGATGTATTCATACAAACATCATACTCAAAGATCATAACCACTAGAGAACAATCAGGGACCCAATTGCACAAATTACAACTTTAGGGACCAAACTGTAATTCTGAGAATTACAGGGACTTAACCCAATTAGAAGTTACCAATATAAAATTAGTCATATTTCATGCTTCTCTGCCAGATTTCAGCTCAAACGGACCTCTCAAACTCAACCAATTGCAAAAACAAGATTCAGGACCAAAACGCAAACATTTCAAAACACATAACCGCCAATGTCAGCCCCCAACGGTCAGGTGTTCCGAAACAGGGATAACCTGTTTCGAAACGCGGGGCCGTTCCGCAACGTGTTCCGAAACGGGGTCTGGCAGTAGCATATTCGTTCCGGAACGGTTCCTCCCGTTTCGAAACGCCCTGGCCATAACAGGCCCCTGTTCCGAAACGGTATCGATCGTTCCGAAACGACCTGCCCAGATTGCAACAACCTTGCTGGTTAAATGCATCCTTGACCCACCAAACATGCTCCGAATGCCACCAAAGCACACCAGCAAGTCTTACAACATACAAGGGACATAATTGCATCAAAATCTAGATACATGACCACCCATAGGTGCATCAACTCATTAAACACATTCAAAACTCATTCATGCTTGTAAAACAAAAAGCATAGCATAACAATATAAGCATAAGGAGATTCAAACGTTACAACATTAATCCACATGATTCAAAATCATAAACCAAACTTGTCCAACATACACAATCTCCTTAAACATCAACATAAGAGATTCTCCCCCCATTGCCTTTATTAACTATAGCTATTAACCGAGACATACATCTCAAGTGGAGTTCTCCTTGAATCCCTTGCTCCTCGCTGTTCCAACTTCAAATATCTGCATTGATGGACAAAAAGGAGCGTAAGCACATAATGCTTAGTGAGGAACGCTCAAAACCAAAACACCATCAATGCAGCGAGTCATAAAACCACTTTTAAAAGCAAACTCGATTCGATAAACCAAAGCATTGTTTGAAAACCCTTTTCAACAACAAGCTTAAAACATGCATTGCTCAAACATGAAAACCAACCCTTAGCTTAGAAAGCTAAGTAAACCTTTTCAAAGCACAAACTTGCAATACCACCAATTTAACCATACCATGCATAAACATCATATGCAAAGTTAAATTCAAAACCTTGGAATTCACTTCCAATTCACATCATACCTTTCTCATACTTGATTATCACTTTAAACCATTTCCTCATTCATTATAACTCATGCATTAAACAAATGCAACATATGAACCATAACATCAAAATTTGCATCACATGCCTTTAAAAACAAGTCTTAGCAAGACTTCAATGCACTAAAAAGATTTCATGCACACATGCACCATTCTCAATGGATAACCAACACTTGTTCAAGCTAACAAGTAACATGCATTCATAATACAATAAGCCATTCTCATGCAATCATGCATCATTTCAAGCATCTCATGCTTCATTATATTCAAGAACATTATATTGGCTTCCAAGTGATCCACCAAATCCACTTCTCAACTCAACATCCAATCGGATACGCGGATCACAAGCGTTGTCCCCACGCTTCATACACACTACCAATCCAAGGTCCCCAAATGGACTTTTAAACACCATTTGACCTTACCATTCACAAGGTTCCCATGTATGGAATTTTAATCACCATACAACCTTAACATTCACAAGGTTCCCATGTATGGACTTTTAAACACCATACAACCTTAACATTCACAAGGTTCCCATGTATGGACTTTTAAACACCATACAACCTTAACATTCACAAGGTTTCCATGTATGGACTTTTAAACACCATACAACCTTAACATTCACAAGGTTCCCATGTATGGACTTTTAAACACCATACAACCTTAACATTCACCGATTGGTAGCTGTATAACATCACTAACGAGATCCGGGACACCCTATACAAGATCCACACATGGACTTTACACCACCATTGTGATCTTACCAAGCACAAGGTCCTCAAATGGACTTTTAAACACCATTATTACCTTTGCTTAACCAAGGTCCTCAAATGGAATTTCAACACCATTATGACCTTAACCATCTCGTTAGGATACTTGGATGGAGTTACCGGTTCACTCTTAACCACTCCACATCCAAGGCGACTTAATTCACGGTGCACCCAATCCTATAGCCGGCTAACTATATCCGATCAAAGTAACCAAAACCACTTACATCACTTGCCAATATAACCATCTTACCACCTTAATCCATTGATTTACATGCATAACCAAAATGTAAAAACCACAATTTACCTTAACCAAGAACCAACCATGGACTTTCAAACACCATGATGTTCTTAAATAAACAAGGCTCACATAAGGACTTTCAACCACCTTTGTGACCTTAACCATCACTTGACAATATGCATCATTTACAACAATATTCCACTGTTCTAAAGCATCACACAAAGCCATTAAACAACATGCAACACTATGCATCAATTCACAATTTCAATGTACAAAACCAAGGATCTCTCCCCTTGAGCATCCTTCACATATGGCTTACAAAACCAGCATTAAACCATGCTAAAATATGCTTTCAAAACAGAATTTAAAACATGCAAATCATATGCATAGCAACCATCAATCACAATTGCTTAAAAAGCCAATTCACAACACAAACCAAGAGCGAAAATCCATTTACTTACTCTTGAGCTTAGCAAAGTTGTTTAGACTTAAACTAAGCTCCCCAAAACCTTCAAACCTTGGTTTAAAAGCTGAAAACCCGACTTCACTCACCGATACACAAAACAAGGCTAGCCAACAAGCCTTCAAAGCATCCGAAACCTTCCACACCACCTCTAATGCTCACGGATCAATCTCCCCTGTTTCAAGCACATAACATCAGAAGATTAATGCATCATAATGCACTAAAAACACCAGCAACACAACTAAACTCGCTGCTCAACACAAATCCAACATTTCGGCTACCAAACACAACCGAAATCACACCCAAACACTTCCAAAACTTAACCCAGCCAAGATCCATCACTTCTAACCATTTTTAAACATCAATTAACATCCAAAAAGAATCTAACCACGTCCTTATACCTCCAGCCATAACAGATCACCAAGATCACTCCAAAAACAACCAAAAACTCAAGCAAAAACTTAGGAAATTCAACCTATTCGGGATTGCATTGATTAAACCTCACCTTCTCATCAAATTAACATTCATTTAACATCAAATTGACACCTCAAAACACTGCCCAATCAGATCATATGAAATTTCATCAAAATCAAGCAAATCTTGCATTTTAAAGCCAAGATCAAGAACAAATCAATAAAACCTTTTATAAACCACAAATTAAGGATTGAGAACCAAAATCTTGAAAATTCCACTTAGCAAATGGTGAGGTTTTGATGAGGAGATGATTAGCAATCAAAAGAGAATTGAAACGATAGATTTAGGTGACAAAATCAGAGAGAAAAACTCTGGAGAAAAGATGTTTGGTTTGAGAGAAAATGAGAGAAAATGAAAATGGAAGATTTGAGAGAAAAGTTAGTTATGACTAAAAATATCTTCCCTCCACTTTTATTTTATTTAAAAACCTATAATAAATCATTTAATATTTTAGAAAAATCTGGAGAAACTCCCATTGGGTAAATAGCTCCTTAAAGATTCAAAGTTTCAATCCTTTTTAAAACAGTCACACAGTTTTCAAAAATTACATTTTGGTCACTAACCCAAAATGTCACCCTTCCAAACCTCATTTTGCAAAATTGATTTCACAGTTCACTTATATATATTAAAAGAGGATTTTAGAACATTTTTCCATATTTTTAATGCAACCCGAACTAGGCTTTCCTAAAAATCACCTTTTATATTCGAACCGCAACTCGACCGGTCCGGTCCAAACCCAAAACTTCCAAGCCCAAAACTGGGGCATTACAACTCTCCCCCCTTAGGAAATTTCGTCCTCGAAATTTCAACTGGCGAAAAGAGCACAACCAAACTTCTCAAAGCAACACGTGAGACAACACAAGAGACTTAACCACCACTGAACACTTTCTCCACAAAACTCCTCACGAACTTAACACCACCACATACTGTTCACAAATTCCAGAACACTCAGATGTTAACCACATCTTAACTTTTCACACTTCCAGACTGCTCATAACCCCAACAACAACCTGAAGAACCTCCAACTTTTATAGCACACTCCACCTTAACACATAACTCTCAAACTTGTTCACACCGTGACCCCAACCATTTCAATCAGCCACTATGTACACACAACCTTCACTGCTTCTAACACTCTTTGCAACCTCCCCAACCTCTTCCAAAAATTTCCCAACAAGCAAAAATTTTTAAGCATCAACTGCTTACCCAAACTCCTCAACATAAAGCTGACATTCCTTCACATATGCTGCTATCATTGTCATAACAACTCACCAGGGCTACTCACAAAAACCAAAATTTACATCACAAAACCCCCAACCTTGACTCCGCCAGCCGTTCCATACACCACCAACTGACTTCAAAAGAAAATTCACTTATTCCCAACCAGCCAACCACTTCTCACAAGAACCCATTCAACCAACAATGGCCCTCGATCTCACATTGCCTTTCCACTTCAAGCTTCGACCACAACACTTGCCTTACTAGAACACCGCCCAACATGGACATACATAACATCTTCTCAACTCCCCGAAGATTACTACAACCCTCACCTACATAAGCAACCCTTCTACTACAACATCCATGCCAAGCTACCTCAGCACTCTAAAAATACAACCACTAACCTGCAACATCACTTAACACCAAAGAACCACATCTTCTACTAGCTAATCAAAACCACTTGACCGATTCTAACTTCAACCGGTACCCTTCACCACCAAACCACTAAACTCATTAAGCACCAAACACCTTCCTTCTACCACCTACTATACCGCACTCACTATTACCAACAACTTGCTTAATACCCTCCATTACTTCTATCTTTTACTCAATACCAAAACAACCTCTAAAAACCCATCATCCAACCTAACCCAAACACAACACTAACAGACTCGATTAGTTACTAGCGAGTGTGAATGTTCGTATGCATGGTCACCAATATGCTCTATCAATGCCTGATGTTCATGTATGCAAAACCTCTAATGTCATGTCACATGTATACATGGACCAATACATATATAATATAGTATATAACAAATGATTTTAACTGTGCATGTATGCCGGTTCAGACCCACCAATAACATCCTCAGAATCCATCTAAGATCAACCTCCTATCTCACTACTAACTTAACCAATTCCATCACTCTTTCAACCCACTATCCACAAGATACCCACTAAGGCCCTCTTCACACTAATGTTGTTCTCCAAAACAACAACAACTACTACTACCTCAACAAACTAGCAACGAGACCAACCCACAACTCAAGGAAAAACCACACCAAAACCAACTAGGATACTAGAGCAAAGATTACTTGACAAGGTTACCTGAAAACACTTCACTGCCCCGAAGCTTCAACAGACGAGCTCTCTTCCTCGCAGAACCATCACCCTCCAGCCGCACCGCTGCAGCATCAGCTAACACACTAAGGTCACCACCATCTCCCTGCGGCAAAGCACCCTGGCTACCCCGAGCCAACTTCAAACAATTACGTCTCGTATGTCTAGCAGACCCACATTTCCAACATATTTCATTTCCCAAACTCTTCACAACTTCCTGCTCTTTCTGCCACCTTCGAATCTTGCCTCGGCCGTGCCCACGACCCTTCAGAGACCCTTTGGCTACCACAGAAGCTGATTTCACCACATCAGGACAATCTCGCTTCACATGCTCTTTAGAACCATAGTTCCAACAAGCACATGCGCCCCAGCAACCTCCAACATGGCGCCTTCCACAACGATCACACACCGGTAGCTGAGCCTTCACTCCTTAATCAAGAAGCACTTGCCTCAGATCTGCTCTACCTTCAACTTGCTTAACCCTTGGGAATTTCTCCCCAAGATACCTTTCATAAAAGGCAGACACAAAGAAGTCCCAATCAATATCATGGATGTGCGATGCCACCGCCACAGATGTCCACCAGGCACATGCATCCTCCAACATCAATGAGACAACACTTCCCAACTTACAGGCATAACCACAGCCTTCTTGATCCAAAATCAGAATCACACTGGCTAACCAGGCCTCAAACGTCTCAGGTGTCGAACCATGATATTCCACAGCACCCAAATCATACAAACGCTGCTTCGACAAACCCACACATCCCACAGCAAGCATATCCACTGACTTTACCTTCGCTACAGCCTGAGATGTTCCCAACACCTCCTGTACAACAGATGATGAACTCTTCATCACAGAACCAACTTCTTCCTTCCGCCTTACCACCCTAATTCCAGGCACAGAAGACTGAGACGAAACACCTCCATTAAAAGGTGAATTCCACGCCTTAACAACCTGCCCTAAGGCAGCAACCATCTCAACCAACTGCCATTCTTTCATCGATTTCGCCATACTTTTAACAACAAGCAATCACAACAAACAAACAAATCAGTTAGACCAGCTTTAAGCAAGGATTCAAACTCCAACTCCCAAAATGAAACAATAGCTATAATAATAAGGCAATGGGCATCCCGAATCCTCCCCTTTTACATGACATAACAGTCAATATAAACATGAATATCACCACACCAAGCATATCAAACAACATACTCGATCATGCTTACATCAAACAACATTCACTTGCAACAGCATAATATCAACATATCATACCCATCACACTTTCATCATTCATAACATCAGCTCACATCACCAGCATAACATCAGCACAAATCCACATTAACTCAGCAAAGATTCATAACCAAAAAGCATGCTAAAGCATCAACAATTTGCTCAAAAACACGTGTTTCAACCAGCTTTCATCCACACATTAGGACATACATCAAACACAAATTACAACAACTTACCATTTTTTCCCAAGCATTCGCAACTCAGCTCTGATACCACCAAATGTAACCCCCTTAACACGGCCCAGGCGGTTGAACCGAATTAAGAAGTTTACACGGGGAAAACCAAAGTCAACCCAAAAGTCAACCTTGATTAACGACCCTTTTTTTTCTTTTTAAACTTGTCTAGATGCTCTTTAACCCTAGATGTATTCATACAAACATCATACTCAAAGATCATAACCACTAGAGAACAATCAGGGACCCAATTGCACAAATTACAACTTTAGGGACCAAACTGTAATTCTGAGAATTACAGGGACTTAACCCAATTAGAAGTTACCAATATAAAATTAGTCATATTTCATGCTTCTCTGCCAGATTTCAGCTCAAACGGACCTCTCAAACTCAACCAATTGCAAAAACAAGATTCAGGACCAAAACGCAAACATTTCAAAACACATAACCGCCAATGTCAGCCCCCAACGGTCAGGTGTTCCGAAACAGGGATAACCTGTTTCGAAACGCGGGGCCGTTCCGCAACATGTTCCGAAATGGGGTCTGGCATTAGCATATTCGTTCCGGAACGGTTCCTCCCGTTTCGAAACGCCCTGGCCATAACAAGCCCCTGTTCCGAAACGGTATCGATCGTTCCGAAACGACCTGCCCAGATTGCAGCAAACTTGCTGGTTAAATGCATCCTTGACCCACCAAACATGCTCCGAATGCCACCAAAGCACACCAGCAAGTCTTACAACATACAAGGGACATAATTGCATCAAAATCTAGATACATGACCACCCCTAGGTGCATCAACTCATTAAACACATTCAAAACTCATTCATGCTTGTAAAACAAAAAGCATAGCATAACAATATAAGCATAAGGAGATTCAAACGTTACAACATTAATCCACATGATTCAAAATCATAAACCAAACTTGTCCAACATACACAATCTCCTTAAACATCAACATAAGAGATTCTCCCCCCATTGCCTTTATTAACTATAGCTATTAACCGAGATATACATCTCAAGTGGAGTTCTCCTTGAATCCCTTGCTCCTCGCTGTTCCAACTTCAAATATCTGCATTGATGGACAAAAAGGAGCGTAAGCACATAATGCTTAGTGAGGAACGCTCAAAACCAAAACACCATCAATGCAGCGAGCCATAAAACCACTTTTAAAAGCAAACTCGATTCGATAAACCAAAGCATTGTTTGAAAACCCTTTTCAACAACAAGCTTAAAACATGCATTGCTCAAACATGAAAACCAACCCTTAGCTTAGAAAGCTAAGTAAACCTTTTCAAAGCACAAACTTGCAATACCACCAATTTAACCATACCATGCATAAACATCATATGCAAAGTTAAATTCAAAACCTTGGAATTCACTTCCAATTCACATCATACCTTTCTCATACTTGATTATCACTTTAAAGCAAGAAACCTTTTTAAACCATTTCCTCATTCATTATAACTCATGCATTAAACAAATGCAACATATGAACCATAACATCAAAATTTGCATCACATGCCTTTAAAAACAAGTCTTAGCAAGACTTCAATGCACTAAAGAGATTTCATGCACACATGCACCATTCTCAATGGATAACCAACACTTGTTCAAGCTAACAAGTAACATGCATTCATAATACAATAAGCCATTCTCATGCAATCATGCATCATTTCAAGCATCTCATGCTTCATTATATTCAAGAACATTATATTGGCTTCCAAGTGATCCACCAAATCCACTTCTCAACTCAACATCCAATCGGATACGCGGATCACAAGCGTTGTCCCCACGCTTCATACACACTACCAATCCAAGGTCCCCAAATGGACTTTTAAACACCATTTGACCTTACCATTCACAAGGTTCCCATGTATGGAATTTTAATCACCATACAACCTTAACATTCACAAGGTTCCCATGTATGGACTTTTAAACACCATACAACCTTAACATTCACAAGGTTCCCATGTATGGACTTTTAAACACCATACAACCTTAACATTCACAAGGTTCCCATGTATGGACTTTTAAACACCATACAACCTTAACATTCACAAGGTTCCCATGTATGGACTTTTAAACACCATACAACCTTAATATTCACCGATTGGTAGCTGTATAACATCACTAACGAGATCCGGGACACCCTATACAAGATCCACACATGGACTTTACACCACCATTGTGATCTTACCAAGCACAAGGTCCTCAAATGGACTTTTAAACACCATTATTACCTTTGCTTAACCAAGGTCCTCGAATGGAATTTCAACACCATTATGACCTTAACCATCTCATTAGGATACTTGGATGGAGTTACCGGTTCACTCTTAACCACTCCACATCCAAGGCGACTTAATTCACGGTGCACCCAATCCTATAGCCGGCTAACTATATCCGATCAAAGTAACCAAAACCACTTACATCACTTGCCAATATAACCATCTTACCACCTTAATCCATTGATTTACATGCATAACCAAAATGTAAAAACCACAATTTACCTTAACCAAGAACCAACCATGGACTTTCAAACACCATGATGTTCTTAAATAAACAAGGCTCACATAAGGACTTTCAACCACCTTTGTGACCTTAACCATCACTTGACAATATGCATCATTTACAACAATATTCCACTGTTCTAAAGCATCACACAAAGCCATTAAACAACATGCAACACTATGCATCAATTCACAATTTCAATGTACAAAACCAAGGATCTCTCACCTTGAGCATCAATCACATATGGCTTACAAAACCAGCATTAAACCATGCTAAAATATGCTTTCAAAACAGAATTTAAAACATGCAAATCATATGCATAGCAACCATCAATCACAATTGCTTAAAAAGCCAATTCACAACACAAACCAAGAGCGAAAATCCATTTACTTACTCTTGAGCTTAGCAAAGTTGTTTAGACTTAAACTAAGCTCCCCAAAACCTTCAAACCTTGGTTTAAAAGCTGAAAACCCGACTTCACTCACCGATACACAAAACAAGGCTAGCCAACAAGCCTTCCAAGCATCCGAAACCTTCCACACCACCTCTAATGCTCACGGATCAATCTCCCCTGTTTCAAGCACATAACATCAGAAGATTAATGCATCATAATGCACTAAAAACACCAGCAACACAACTAAACTCGCTGCTCAACACAAATCCAACATTTCGGCTACCAAACACAACCGAAATCACACCCAAACACTTCCAAAACTTAACCCAGCCAAGATCCATCACTTCTAACCATTTTTAAACATCAATTAACATCCAAAAAGAATCTAACCACGTCCTTATACCTCCAGCCATAACAGATCACCAAGATCACTCCAAAAACAACCAAAAACTCAAGCAAAAACTTAGGAAATTCAACCTATTCGGGATTGCATTGATTAAACCTCACCTTCTCATCAAATTAACATTCATTTAACATCAAATTGACACCTCAAAACACTGCCCAATCAGATCATACGAAATTTCATCAAAATCAAGCAAATCTTGCATTTTAAAGCCAAGATCAAGAACAAATCAATAAAACCTTTTATAAACCACAAATTAAGGATTGAGAACTTGGGAATTTCAGTAAAGAACTTAAATTTCAGAGGAGAAGGACGTTCTTACCTCCAAACTTGAGTTTCTCCCTTTTTAGAACCAAAATCTTGAAAATTCCACTTAGCAAATGGTGTGGTTTTGATGAGGAGATGATTAGCAATCAAAAGAGAATTGAAACGATAGATTTAGGTGACAAAATCAGAGAGAAAAACTCTGGAGAAAAGATGTTTGGTTTGAGAGAAAATGAGAGAAAATGAAAATGGAAGATTTGAGAGAAAAATTAGTTATGACTAAAAATATCTTCCCTCCACTTTTATTTTATTTAAAAACCTATAATAAATCATTTAATATTTTAGAAAAATCTGGAGAAACTCCCATTGGGTAAATAGCTCCTTAAAGATTCAAAGTTTCAATCCTTTTTAAAACAGTCACACAGTTTTCAAAAATTACATTTTGGTCACTAACCCAAAATGTCACCCTTCCAAACCTCATTTTGCAAAATTGATTTCACAGTTCACTTATATATATTAAAAGAGGATTTTAGAACATTTTTCCATATTTTTAATGCAACCCGAACTAGGCTTTCCTAAAAATCACCTTTTATATTCGAACCGCAACTCGACCGGTCCGGTCCAAACCCAAAACTTCCAAGCCCAAAACCGGGGCGTTACATAAGAACAACGATAATATGAGCTAAAATGGGCATAAAATATAGGAATTTTAAGCACTTTACAGTAATCTCGGACGATTGGATTTTTACAAGAGAAAATCGTAGTGGTGGGTTGTCGCCAAATTGCCCCATTGCATTCTAATCACCGTCGACAATCTACTACCCGTCGGTATTGTTTGCCATCACTTCTCTTATCCTTTGTTTGTGTCTTTGGAAACTACGACCGATTTCATGATCAAGGTCGTAGAATGGATACTTTGGGTTTGCCATGGTCATACACCAATGCAAAACCAAAGTTGATTAGTGCATGAAAAAAATAAAAGTGCAGGAATTTTTTTTGAAAGTTTCTATTGCCAATCCCCGGCAACGGCGCCAAAAACTTTTTGCGTGTGTAAAGTGCCCTGCAATTGTGCAAACATACACGTCTCAAGTAATAAAGTGATAAGTATTGAGTATCGTATCCACAGGGATTGGTGAAACCTTCAATGTTTATCACCTTGCACTGAAAAGGAAATAAAAGTAAAGAACACAAGTGAATAATTAGGTTTTTGGAGTAATCTAATAAACAGAAAATAGAATAAGCCAGTAAACTAAAAAGTAGAGTAAACAAGATGAGAGAATGAGCCAGATTATATTGTGTCGTAGTGTGGAAACCAATTGGACTGTCTCAGTTTTTGAATGCAACGAACATCGTACTACCTCGACAGAGACCAAAGTCACTACCGCGGCAACGGGTTAAGCAACTGCCTCGGTAATCCCTTGCTGGGGTGGTAACGAATAACGTCAAGGTTCGGTAAAGCGTCCTTCAGTGGCTCCTCTTTATTCCTATGTCAAAACCGTGCTGATGTGCATGCCTTGATAATACCTCCCAGCGTGAACCAAGGATGAACACCAACCAATCTTACACTTCTTTTAGCCGTTGAAACTCCAACTTATACCTAAGCTGAGTTAGTTTTCACCGATTGGGTTGAAAACCATGCTTATTTATTTCGTGAGTCTAACTCTCCCGATATTAGACAAATAGATAGTTAACGAGATCCTCTCCCAATTCACTGGAAAACAAGAATAAGAACCAAGAATAAGCAAACCTTGAACTAAATTGCATTAACAAAAACTTAAACAAAATCCAATCATTTTCTCACAACTACTAAACAATATAACCTAAACCCTAAGAAGAAATTAGAACATAATGACAATGGAAGCTCGCTACAAGTTCTCTCAAAGGCTCGATTCTCTCCCTAGGATTATCTATATGTGCTCAATGGCCGACTTTGCTTCATATTTATAGAGGAGGTTGAGGTCAAGTCCTTCTTGAGAAGGAAGTTAAGTTAGAATTAAACACATTAAAAGAAAAGGTCTTCTTCTAAAGTATTATATCTTTCTTCCTTAAAATCCTCCATTTGGCGTGGAACCTTCTCTTGACCTTCCTTCGATGTTTTCATGGTCTTCTCGCAGTCCGGTCCTCATGCAAAGTGAATAGAAAAATTTAGCTTTTCCTGCTCTTCAAAATGCTCTCCACTTTACATGTTTTCTCCTTCTGTCGCCTTGTCAGTGCACTACCTCGGCAGACGTCTGTCAGTTGGTTCTGCTCCACAAGGCTCTATCTCATAGTTCAACTTTCTTAAGTAGAAACTGTTGTTCACGGCCTACTTGATCTGGACCATCGAGAGAAAGTTCTGCACTGCTCCTTCCTTTCCTTAACTGCCGCAGCAGTGCTTGTCCGGGCCGTGAGTAACAAAATCTGCAAAAACACAAACACACCTGGATAGTACCTTGTTTCTCCAAATATTGTAGAATAAAAGTAATCAAGCTTGGCAATGTTAAAAATGGTAAATTATTCTTGAATAATCAGTGATGCAAGCTTAAATTTAACAACAATTGAGTTATACAAGGTCCTAAAAATGAGTACTTTTATACACCTAACACACCCCTAAACTCAAACTATTACTTGTCGGTAAGGAGAGAGATATCTATTGCCGAGGCAGTAAATTCAATCAATTAAGACTAAGGAAACTGATGACAACCATTGCCGAGGCAGTAAATTTATTCTACTAGGGCAACTAATACATGCGGGCATAGATATAACAAAAAGATTTACTTCCCACCAAACTCGAGAGGTGCATTGCCCTCAATGCATACATACACAAAATATAAAAGATAAACTAAGGGCAAGAGAGAAAATAGAACACTAGATCAATGAGGAATCGGATGAGTCGTCTTGGATGATCAATTTCCTCCTCGCCATATGTTTGACTTTCTTGGTTGCCTTTGGTGGTTGCTTGCGGGATGTAGGTGTAGGTGTGGTCTTCTTTGTCACCTCCTTCTCATCCTCACTGTCGGGGTAGATTTGTTCTATGGTAGAGGCCTTTCTCTTCCTTGGTATTGGGGTCAGGGCAGGCTTGGGTTGCGGGGTGACAGAATTATCTGAGTCTGAGAAGTCAGACCATTCCTCGGTATCTTCGGGCTCAACCCTTGGTTCCTTGCCCTTGTCAGCTGTGGTTGGGGTGGTCTGATCATTCTTCATTGCCGCGGTAGAGGGGGTTGGCATCACGGAGGCAGTGTTGTTCTGAGATCTCTACGGTCTTCACTACCGAGGTGGTGTCTCCAGATGTTGTCGCGGCAGGTGCTGCCTCGGCCAAGACGTCGGCTGAGAAGGCTGGGAACTGGATGAGGCTCTTTGGGAACTTTTCCATGATTATTTGGATGATCGAGTTGTTGAAGTCCCGTGTGTACTACATGATGCGATGTTGCCTCTTGTCCATTTTGGCCAGATGCTGTGCAATGCTCTAGAGGGTCGCTGCTGTGGCAGATGCGGCTGAATTCGCTTGGGCATTACCCAAGGATGTTGCCGCAGCAATACCATACATTGGTTCTGCCTCCGTGATTTGCATGATTTTAATGTACAGGTTCCTTGTCCATCCCCTTTTTACCGGCGTGAATTCATCAGATTTTTCGATTGACACCCGTTTATGTGTGCACAACTCGGTAATGAGGCTTGGGAAATAGAGTCGACCCCTCTCCTTTTGGCTACACAAAAAGATTTCATTGCAAATAATGTTACCAACATTAATGATTCTATTATGCATAATCGAATGGATGAGAGCAAACCTAGGTTTATCGAAAGTAGTATTATGGGAAGTGGGCATCAAGTTCCTTTTGACGAGGGTATTCCAAAGTTTTGCCTCGGGTTGAAGCCATTAGCGGTTTACCGTCCCCTTATGCGTGCCCTCGTTCTAAGTCGTGCCGGGCATGCATAGCTCTCGCACGATCTCTTTATAAACCTCGACGTGAGTTGCTCGGCAAACTTCTTGTGCTCATCATCGGTCACGTGGATGCCATAATATTTGTTGATTATATCGGCATCGATGGGAATCGCTTTGCCGCGGTAGTGAACGAACAAGTTGTTCGGATTTGGTGAATGAGCGTATAACTCTCAAACCCATGTGACATTTGCCGGCTTTGGTTGGCGGCAGAATATCCGCCACTTTTGATACTCGATTTTGGAGAAGATGAAGGGTTCTAGACCAAAATCATCTTGATTATCAGAGTAGTGGGACCCTTGTTCCTCCCAAACTTGGCGGCCTACGAACTTGGCATTGAATCGTTTCTCAACTTCCGGTGGCGCAAACCGTTTGAACGTCAGAGACTCGGTTTGTTGTGATTGTTCTCACTTTCCTAATTTCAAGGCCATTAATGAGTAGTTGTGAGAATCGAAAAATTTAGAGTAGAAAAGATAAAGAAAAATGCGAGAAAGCTATGGAGTCAAGAGTGTAGAAGAGAGAGGTTTGATGGTTGAATATTGAGAGAGGGTTGGTTTTTATAGAGGCTGTGATGATGTAGCTGTTGCACTGTATCTGTTGGGCATTTAATGCTGTAACAGCATGGAATGCCGTTAGGCATTGAGATAGCTGTTGCGGCTTGGACTAGCCGTTGCGGCTGGACTTGCTGACGGCATGGATTGCGGAACGGCATTGACTTCCTCTCTATTAGCCGTTGGCAACTTGTTGCCCAATGCTTAGGGTTTGGGTTGAAGTTTTGGGCTTGGGCTTTGTATCACCAATTGGCCCAACGCTTCTACTTCCTTGATCTCCTTCCTAAAAAAATAAAATAAATAACATTAAATTAAATTAACACCTTATTCCTAAACAAAAATGAAAGATGTGGAAAATAAAATAAAAATACTAAAGGAGTGAATATAGATGTATCTCCTTATATCTCTCAACATGGGTTCTAGTGTATTGCATTTGTTTCTGCCCATCATCTTGTTCTTTTTTCTCTGTATATCTAGGTTTTATCATCATACTGCCACAGCAGTGGCCCAGGCGGTGGGCAGAATTTCTATCGAGGCAGTGTGGTTCTATCTTAGTGTCTGATTCAGTTACAACCTGAATTTCCTGACATTCTACTTGATCATCCGTATGTTTCATTGTATTTATTACATTGAGTCTCACTTACTGGTCGTTGACTCTCATTGTCAGCTCTTTATTTTCGACATCAATCAGGGTTCTCTCAGTAGCTATGAATGGTCTCCCAATGATGATTGGTACGTTTTCATCTGCATCACAATCCAAGATAAGGAAATTAGTAGGGAAAATAAATTTATCAACTTTTACCAATATGTCCTCAATTTTCCCTTATGGTTGCATATATGATCTATCGACAAGCTGCAGCATTACGATAGTAGGTATGGCCTTTCCAATTCCCAATTTCTGAAAAACTGACTTAGGCATCAAGTTTATGCTTGCTCTTAGATCACACATTACCTTCCCGACATAGTGATTTCCAATTGCACATGGTATGATAAAACTGTCGGGGTCCTTAAGCTTGGGTGGTGTCCAATTGTGTAGCATCACCATACATTCTTCTGTCACGGCAACATTTTCAAATTCCCCAATCCGTTTTCGTTTTGAGACAATGTCCTTGAGGAACTTGGCATAATTCGGGATTTGCTTGATCATTTCCACCAAGGGCAAGTTGATGTGTACCTGCTTCAAGATGTCTAAGAACTTCTTGAATTGGTACTCTTGCTTCTGCTGTTTCAGCCTTTGTGGGAACGGTGGTGGTAGTTGATTGTCCTTCATATATTCCCTACATGGAAATCTGATCTGGGGTATGGAGTCTGGTGGTTTAGCTGCATTCTAGTTTTCCTTAGTATCTTTTCTAGGCTCTGCCGCGACAGTATGGTCAGGCACTGCCGAGGCATCGACTTCTGGCTCTACCGTGTGTGCTGCCATGGGCACTGCCGAGGCAGTGTCTGCAGGGGTTATCGAGGCAGTGTTCTTTGATGTTGTCGGGGCAACTAGCTCTTTGGATGTTTTCTCCTCTGTATTGCTAGCTTGGTTCCCCTTGAGTAGTTTACCACTGCGAGTGGTTATAGCATTGCATTGCTCATATGATGCTCCCTTGGCGACTTCAGTATCACTTGGAAATCCTCCATTCGGTCTGGAGTTCAGGATTTGTGCGAATTGCCCCACTTAGGTCTCTAGTGACTTCAGGGTTGCTTCATAGTTTTGCATTCTCATCTCAGTCCTATCAATAAAAGCCCCACTTTTCTTTATAAATTTATTGGTGTTAGCCATGTATACACTAGTTTGAGACATAAAAGCAATGATAGAATTTTTAAAAGAACTAGACTGCATAGGTTGCTATTGCGGCATCTGTTGGGTCACGTCGGCACGCCCCGTGGCGAAGCGGAAAATTTAATCCGACGTAATCCAGCCAGGATCCATGTACAGGAACGAATCTGGGGAGAAAAGATGAAGAGTTACCTTTTGAAACTCTAGAAACTGGAAAACCGACGGTATGTCAGAATAACCACGTCAAGTAAAACCGGAATTGTCACAGGTTCGTAACGACCTCTACGGAGTCCACCCGAAGAAAACGAACAAAGTTTCCGCCTCCCTAACACTTAGGGATACATTTCGACAGGTTTGAACACCTTCCAGAGAGAAGTCGAAATCCCTCCAGGGATTCCTGAGGGAGTCTGAAATCGACCAGGAGTTCAACCGGGACTTGCAATCGAGCTAGGGAACCTTCAGGGATTTGCCAGGGGGCAAGTAGAACACCAGAAAAATATCGAACAGCTTCTCAGAGAGCTTTCTGGGATATGTCGAATTCCAGTGGGGAATCCCTAGGGGTGTTGTCGAAATCTTCAAGAGGAGGAAGATGGATGATTTGGTTGCTAGCCCTTGTCCCTTTAAATAGTATTCAGAGACTTAATTCTAGTTGAATTCCTTAAATCCAAGTTTAACCAAAATTCATAGAATCTAATAATACTTGAAATTGGTTTATATTAAATATACATTATATTTAATAATATTAAATGAAATATATATTTAATTATGTAGAATCTTATTCTACATAAAACATGGATTTAAATATACATTATATTTAATATATATATATATATATATATTATATAGAATCTCATTCTATCTTTACTTGGATTTAAATATATATTTTAATTATGTAGAATCTAATTCTACATAAACTTGGAATTAAATATACATTATATAAATTCCAAATATATATTTAAATTTCTAGAATCTTATTCTATAATATTTAAGTCTCTAAATATTTTCCATACTCTAAATAATATTTGATAAATACAATATTTATCCAATATTATTCCCATTTAAGGGAGTTGCCGATTTCCCCTATCCCATAGGGGATTTTCGGCAACCTCCATAAAATAGGGAGTATGGTTTCCAATTTTTGTTCGTTTCATTCGAAGGGTGTGACCCTTGTAGGTTCATGCAACGTTAGCAACAAAATTAGAATTGTTCTAATTTTACAAACAATGAGTGGCATCTAGCAATACATCATTGCTACCTAAGTTGCATGAAGTCATGGTTTGACTTTCCTAATTCCTGAATAAACTTCCTTTATGTATTTCATCCTTTTGTCCTTTATATCTTAGATGAACACAAGTCATGTGTTAGTCACACTTGCGTTGTCGATCTAGTGTTTCTTGATGTCTTGAGTAGATTATGATAAACGAATCTCTATGATATCTCATATCATAACATTCGAGCATGGCCATGCATTTTCTAATCTCACTCAATCAAGTGGCCGAAGATATTTCTCCCATTATGTAGGAGGGACAAATCCTTTCTTGATCAACCATATTTCACTACATAGGTCATCACGTATCCAATCATCAGTCTTTATAATGTAGTCAGTTACAACACACGTTTGACTATGTCAAAATACGTAAATCTTTATGTTGAAATCATGTTGATCTCAACTCTGAGGATTATACATATGTTTATCATGAGCAATGTTGTGACTATCACATAATTACCCAAGAAACATGCTCATAGCGGGTCAATCCAGTATGTTGTTCTCTAACAAATACTTATGTGTTGATTTTGACATCTCTCTGTCAAAGACAACGCTTGTCATCAACCACATATTAGTCTTTATATAATATCACTGTCCATACCCGTAATAATATTCGACTAAGGATCCTATTTAACAATAATCGTATTATTGTATGGACATTATTATCCAATGGTTAGTTTGATGCACAGAAACATACCAAATGATAATAACGGCAATGCCATTACTTGATAAATCTAGTAAAATAGTATGTCTATTCAATCATCATATGATTGGTCTTTGGGCATACTCCAACAATCTCCCACTAGCACTAAGACCAATCACTCTCGTATCTAATACAATATGGCTTAGTGTAACTGACATGCTTATGCTGTGTCAAAAACTTTGTCAGGGAGTTGACAAAGTTATCAACTTTGTGCGTATGTTGCATACTTTCACATCTCCAAGATGTAAGCACTTTGGAATATGTTTGGATTTATTGATGAGATCCGGGTTTTATTTGCTTACGCAAAGGTTCCATCATAACAGAGTTATGTAGCATCTAATATGCTGGGAACAACCCTTAGTTCATAAGTGAACCCTTTAGATCCAAACATCCTTCTTTATTGCTATTTCGACTGTAATACATTCAGCCTATGTTGTAGAGTTAGGTATTGTCTCATGTTGCTAACTCGCAGTATCTTTTATTAATGCAAAACGGATTGCGATCTTTAGTTCCTTTTGATGAGTATGTCATCTACATACAATACTTAGGAAAGTAGCAATGCTCCCACTAGCTCTTTTGAAAACAAGACTCCCCTTTGTTTCTAGATAAACCAAACCTTTTGATTGTATCTTCTGAAACGAATATCCCAACTTTGAGAAGCTTGCCTTAGTCTATGGATAGACCTTTGTAGCTTACATACCTTGGAGTGACAAAACCTTCTGGATGTGTCATGTACACATCCGTTTCAAGTTTTCCCTTAGGAAAGTGGTTTTGACATTCCTTTATTTGATTCCATAATCATCGTATGTAACTACTTGCAAGTGAGATTAAGATGGATTAAACATAGCTACAAGGAAGATGCTTTATCATAGTCTATACTACGAAGTTTGTCGAAAACTTTTAGCGACGAATCATCCTTTGTATGTTTTATCATCCATGTCAGTTTTTCCTTTTTGAAAAACTCATCCATACCTCTTAGGTTTTACCCTTTTAGGTAACCAAAGTCTATACTTGGTTTTAGACATGGATTCCATTTCATATCTCATGGCTCTTAGCCATTTCTCGAATTTTGGGCTCACCATTACTTTCTGATAAGACCTAGTCTTTATCTTGATCCGAAAAGAAGAGTGTTTCCATGTACGGATAGTGAGAAATCCATATTTCTCAAGTATATGATATTCTCTTAAGGATCAACACAATGGTTGTGTTTTGTTCCAATGTTCCTTGCTCATTTGTAGAACATTCTCAATCTTTGGTTCATAAATTTGTTGTCTAAAATTTCTTCACACTCCAAATTCCATTTTTTCCTTTTGTGAGAGGTAATCTCTTTCGAGAGAAACTCTCGTTTGAGCAACAAACATTTTGTTCTCGTTGAAAAATGAAATCCCTTAGTGATAAGTATTCTCTTTCGAGATAAACTATCGATTGAGCAACAAATATTTTGTTCTCGTTAAAGTTGAAGAAATAATATCCCTTTGTGAGAATTAATCTCTTTCAAGATAAACTCTCGTTTGAGAAACAAAAGCTTTGTTATCGTTAGGATAAACAACAAATGGAGTTTTTAAGGTTCGAACTTTGTAAACATTTTAACATGTAAGTAACCTTAAAACTGCAAAGGTATTCTAGAACAATTCTTAGTCCATATCTTATATGGCGTTTCGAAAAAAACACGATTAAGTATGAGAGTTGTTTTTCTAGTGTGTAAAGAAGTCGAAAATGACTTGTTCTGAATCAAAACATGTCTAACATATTTGATTCTCTTTCAAAGACTTTTCGTTCCACTTGTGGGATTTAATTATGGGACAAACCCATATTCTTTGAAAGTTCATCAAACTTTAAATATTTTTGAATTTGATCGCATCAAATTACCTTAATACTTTTTATGAGTTTGAGATTAGTCATTTGTTTTATTTATCTTATAAATATTATTGATTTGATTAGTTTAAAAATCATTGATTCGTTGTGCCATAAGAGATTAAAAGAATAACATTTATTTAAATAATCTCAAAATTAAAATATCTTGTCCTTACAAGATAACTAAAACTTAGGCACAAAATAATAATCTTAAAAACTAAAACAAATCTATCTAAGCAAAAACACATGTCCTAATGGATGATGTAGCAACTCTTTCTTTATTTCCATTCGCAGGTCCATGTCTATTCTGATGCCTTCTCTTTAGAAGCCTCTGAGGTTGATGCCTCACTCGTTTTTGCTTTCTTAACTTCTTGTAGGTGTGTGGGGCAGTTTCTCTTCCAATGTCTGGTCTTGCCGCAGTGGAAACATTTTCCATTCTTCTTGATTCCCTTCTTAGGTTTCAATGCCTCATTTCCATCGGTTTTGGTCTTACCATCACCTTTAGACTTTGCTGCCGATTTACCTTTCTTCTTGCCCTTGCGGACCATCAGAACAAGTTTAGGTCCTACCTTCTTCAGGTTGATTTCAGCAGTTCTCAACATGCCGAGCAACTGTGGCAGCGTCTTGTTAATTTCATTCATATTGAAATTAAGGACGAACTGATTGAAACTATCCAGCAACGATTGCAGGATGACATCAGTAGCTAATTCATCTTTCAGCGGAAAGCCGAGCTTCTCCAACGTTTGGATGTAGCCCATCATTTTGATGACGTGAGCTCCTACGAGAGATCCCTCACTCATCTTGCATTGAAACAGAGCTTTAGAGGTCTCGTACCTCTCTTGACGAGCTTGCCCTTCATAAATCTCCTTAAGATTTTGAATCATATCATAAGCTACCATGTCCTCATGTTGCTTCTGAAGCTCATGGGTCATGGAGGCAAGCATAAGACAACCGACATCTAGCATGTCGTCCATGTGTTTCTTAAACTTGTCTTTGTTAGCTCTGGAAGTAGTGGCAACCGGTTCATCAGGAACAAGTTCTTCAATGACATATTCCTTCTTTTCCTGTTTGAGAACAATTCTCAAATTGCGGAACCAGTCAAGGAAGTTTATGCCATTGAGCTTATCCTTCTCAAGGATAGATCGCAGAGATAGAGTATTATTTGCCAATAATTCTACAACAAAGAAAATATGCTACATAAGTTTTACTAAATTTTAAAATTTATAGATAGGTCTTTACTATAAATTTACTCTCACTATTTTCTTCAAAATTAAAAACCCTCTAGTTTTAATTTCGGAAAAACGTTTCGATAGTTTTTCTAGTGAGTGAGGATCCGTATTTCACCATTCCTAAATAAGCTTTGGCCAGTATTTTAGGAAATGGTTATTTAGGTAAGTAACACCTTACTAATTACATCTCATGTAATTCCTCATCTTTTGGCGAACAACTCTTGTTCTTTAAATCATCTTATGATTATCCAAAACTTTTAACCACTAGGTTTTCTAATCCTATTAGAACAACCCAGCTAAGTCAATACTAATATCTCAACCGGCGAATATCACTAGCTTATTCTTCGCGTTTAACTAAGATAGATAAATGTGACATTGCTTTGGCAAAGCTCGCATTATATCGATCGAAGCTTTAACGAGGGTAAATATTGGATGGTTAAAACAGACTTAGAATTATAGTGAGGGATTTACTTAATTATCTCATCATTTTAACATTGATCCTATCAATAGAATTATGTTTAATCATGCTTATAAAACATCAATTGCATCACATACAAGGTAAATATAAGCGGTAAATAAATATGCAATGATTATAGCCCTTCTTAACCTAAGGCGACCCGTCCCAAGCCAATGGGAGGACCATTCTACTGAAGATAGAATCTGCTTCTGAAACGCCCGGTCCACCAGGGAAGGCCCACCACGCTGCTACCTTGGTTCTTGCTTTATCTCCATGAGTATTTACAATTTTCAGAAACTCGCGTTACATGCGAGGGAGTGAGATGAGAAGAGAAGTACAATAGAAGATAGAGAAAGGCACGACACGCAGGCCGTATTTATAAAATCCAAAACTATAAAGGCTATGGGCTATAACCATGCAAAACAAACACCGTGCAATCTAACATGCATTTTAAACATCGTGCGAACAAAGTAACGACGTGTTTACAGAGTTTTAAACTGATTATCCCTATGTTGCGGTTAATGGGCCAAAGAAGGATCACGAGGTTTCATAAACCATTTGTGTTAACGAACAAATGCACCAGGTAGGTCAACATGAAAGAGAGGTGGCGCACTAGGCACACTTAAGTACCAGGTCTTTGATGATGCCAATCCTAGACATGTATTTTTCATAACGTCTAACCATAACTCTTATGGATTCACCGTGAAAGATAGTTTGATAACTTTTATCAAATTAGAAGCCCTTTCAGAGATTTCATAAATCTATGAAACTACGAACAACTACTTGTTCTCTAGACTAACTATTAGTCTCAACATGTTAACACTTAACATTGAAGCAACCTAACATAGTTATGATTAACTCTTAATCATTTAGTGATAATCGAAATAAGTTTTTATTAGGTGTGATACGATAAACGATAAATATCTAAATCGAATCAAATAGCATGCATCTCATGCATAAATATCACCCAAGAATTTAAGTCTGAATTCGTATGATACAAGTGGCTCTGATACCACTGTTGGGTCACGTCGGCACGCCCCGTGGCATAACGGAAAAATTAATCCGATGTAATCCAGCCAGGATCCATGTACAGGAACGAATCCGGGGAGAAAAGATGAAGAGTTACCTTTTGAAACTCTGGAAACTGGAAAACCGACGGTATGTCAGAATAACCACGTCAAGTAAAACCATAATCGTCACAGGTTCGCAACGACCTCTACGGAGTCCACCCGAAGAAAACGAACAAAGTTTCCGCCTCCCTAACACTTAGGGATAAATTTTGACAGGTTTGAACACCTTCCAAGGAGAAGTCGAAATCCCTCCAAGGATTCCTGAGAGAGTCTGAAATCGACCAGGAGTTCAACCGGGACTTGCAGTCGAGCTAGGGAACCTTCAGGGATTTGCCAGGGGGCAAGTAGAACACCAGAAAAATATCGAACAACTTCTCATAGAGCTTTCTGGGATATGTTGAATTCCAGTGGGGAATCCCTAAGGGTGTTGTCGAAATCTTCAAGATGAGGAAGAGGGATGATTTGGTTGCTAGCCCTTGTCCCTTTAAATAGTATTCAGAGACTTAATTCTAGTTGAATTCCTTAAATCCAAGTTTAACCAAAATTCATAGAATCTAATTCTACTTAAAATTGGTTTATATTAAATATACATTATATTTAATAATATTAAATGAAATATATATATATATTTAATTATGTAGAATCTTACTCTACATAAAACATGGATTTAAATATACATTATATTTAATCCAAATATATATATTTTTATTATATAGAATCTCATTCCATCTTTACTTGGATTTAAATATATTTAAATATATATTTTAATTATGTAGAATCTAATTCTACATAAACTTGGAATTAAATATACATTATATAAATTCCAAATATATATTTAAATTTCTAGAATCTTATTTTATAGTATTTAAGTCTCTAAATATTTTCCATACTCTAAATAATATTTGATAAATACAATATTTATCCAATATTATTCCCATTTAAGGGAGTTGCCGATTTCCCCTATCCCATAGGGGATTTTTGGCAACCTCCCTAAAATAGGGAGTATGGTTTCCAATTTTTGTTTGTTTCATTCGAAGGGTGTGACCCTTGTAGGTTCATGCAACGTTAGCAGAAAAATTAGAACTGTTCTAATTTTACAAACAATGAGTTGCATCTAGCAATACATCATTGCTACCTAAGTTGCATGAAGTCTTGGTTTGACTTTCCTAATTCCTGAATAAACTTCCTTTATGTATTTCATCCTTTTGTCCTTTATATCTTAGATGAACACAAGTCATGGGTTAGTCACACTTGCGTTGTCCATCTAGTGTTTCTTGATGTCTTGAGTAGATTATGATAAACGAATCTTTATGATATCTCATATCATAATATTCGAGCATGGCCATGCATTTTCTAATCTCACTCAATCAAGTGGCCGAAGATATTTCTCCCATTATGGAGGAGGGACAAATCCTTTCTTGATCAACCATATTTCACTACATAGGTCATCACGTATCCAATCATCAGTCTTTATAATGTAGTCAGTTACGACACACGTTTGACTATGTCAAAATACGTAAATCTTTATGTTGAAATCATGTTGATCTCAACTCTGAGGATTATACATATGTTTATCATGAGCAATGTTGTGACTATCACATAATTACCCAAGAAACATGCTCATAGCGGGTCAATCCAGTATGTTGTTCTCTAACAAATACTTATGTGTTGATTTTGACATCTCTATATCAATGACAACGCTTGTCATCAACCACATATTAGTCTTTATATATTATCACTGTCCATACCCGTAATAATATTCGACTAAGGATCCTATTTAACAATAATCGTATTATTGTATGGACATTATTATCCAATGGTTAGTTTGATGCACAGAAACATACCAAATGATAATAACGACAATGCCATTACTTGATAAATCTAGTAAAATAGTATGTCTATTCAATCATCATATGATTGGTCTTTGGGCATACTCCAACAACATCGACTGCTTTGGCGGCATTGATTTCCGAGGCATGTTCTGCTGGAATCCCACAACTGGAGCATTCTGATTATTCTGATTGAGTGCATTGTTGAGAATGCTCCATGAGAAGTTCGGGTGTTTTTTCCAGGCCGAGTTATATGTGTTGGACATCATGTTGTTGTTTCTATTGTAGTTTCCAACGTAGAAGCTCGACTCTGGCTTCTGTGGACATTCAGAAGAAACATGGTTACCCTCACAGTTTTCACAAAATAAATCAATTACCTTGACCTCCCTGTGATTATTCTGCGTTTGCATGTTCATGACCAACTTTGTCAAGATGGCAATTTGAGCTGAAATCGAGTCTGAGGACCCTATTTCGTTTATTGTGGGTTGGCGTCTGATTCCTCCTCTTATGGCCGTTGGGAATTGATAGTTGTTTTTGGCCAACCTATTTAGGATCTCAATTGCTTCCCCCTGAGGCTTGTCAAGGAGAATGTCGTTTGCCGAGGCATCAAGCATCATCCTCGTTAGCGTGTTTACAACAATGTAGAACATTGTCACCTGTGTCCACACTGGGAATCCGTGAAAGGGGCATTTATGTAACAGCTCCCTGTATCGCTTCGAGGCCTCGTACATGGATTCATCATCAGCCTGTCGAAAAGAAGTGATTTCATTATGCAATTTATCAGTTAAATTCTTAGGATTAAATCTATCAAGGAAATCACAACATAAATCACTCCAAGATCCTATTGACCCTGCTGGAATGCTATTTAACCATGTTTTTGCCCTATCTCTCAATGAATAGAAAAACAATTTCAGCCTTAAAATATCCTCATGTGCTTCCTGCATTTTGAATGAATTGCAAATATGTAGGAAGGATTTGAGGTGTTGTCTAGCATCTTAAGTTGCTGAGCCGCCAAATTGCCTCATTGTATTGATCATTTTGAACTTTATGGGTTTCAGTTCGAAGTGGGCAGCTTTTATCTCAGGTGTGACAACTCCTGGATTCAGTCCGTTCAGATCTTCTTCTAGGTAATCTCGGACGGTTGGATTTTGTACTGGAGCAAATCGTAGTGGCATGTTGTCCCCATCTCCTGCTACGACATTCTGATCACCGTCAGCAATTTGCTGCCCATCGGCATTGTTTGCCATCACTTCTCTTATCCTTTGTTTGAGTCTTTGGCAACTACGATCAATTTTAGGATCAATGTCGTAGAATGGATACTTTGGGTTCGCCCTGGTCATACACCATTGCAAAAACAAAGTTGATTAGTGCTTGAAAAAACATAAAAAGTGCAGGAAAATAAAATTGAAAGTTGCTATTGCCAATCCCCAGCAACGACACCAAAACTTCTTACGTGTGTAAAGTGCCCCGCAATTGTGCAAACGTACACGTCTCATGTAATGAAGTCATACATATTGAGTATCGCCTCCACATGGATTGGTGAAACCTTTAATGTTTATCGCCTCGCACTGAAAAGGAAATAAAAGTAAAGAACACAAGTGAATAATTGGGTTTTAGGAGTAATCTAATAAACAGAAAATAGAATAAGCCAGTAAACTAAAAAGTAGAGTAATCAAGATGAGAGAATGAGCCAGATTATATTGTGCCGTAGTGTGGAAACCAATTGGATTGTCTCAGTCTTTGAATGTGTTGAGTGTGTAAAAGTTCTATTATTTACACCCTTTTTAACCCATATTTCTGCTGCATTCAAGCATTATTCATTACATTTAGGTCAGTTTACAGCAAAACATCACAAATATATTAAAGGCACAGATTCTACTAAAAATGGCTGTTTTTGCAGGTATCCGCCATAGCTGACGGAGAAGGCAGGCGCTGGGTAGAGAAGCAGACGATGCTGCCATGGATCTGCCGTGACAGCAGAGGACAACAGCAAGTCAGTGGAAGAAAAGCAAAGTGGACCTCCATAGATAGAGAAAATTATGCTCGTCTGTCGTGTGAAAATCGTATATTTTTCCAAGCCCCGGATCAAAAGATATGTCAAGCCAAAGCTCAAGGAGAGGAAATCCCAAGAAACAAGGAAGGCGGCTGAAAAGTAGGATACTTGAAGATTAAGTCTTTATTAGAATCTTACTTTTAATTAAAGTTGCAATCCTTGTTAACTTAGAATACTTGAGCCCAAAGCTTATATAAGGGCATATATTTTAACCTAGAAAAATATCATACCCCATAACCGACAACCAAAAACCCCTCCGTCGTTTACCCGCCGTCGATATGTTCTAAAACCCCCCTAGGGCCACGGGTTGATTTGTAAAGTAGTTGCAAGGGTTGTTTTGTTTTAGGATTTTTCAAGTTCAATAAAATAAACTTCAAGTTCTCTTATTTTAGTTATTAATATCTTGCAAGAGCACCGGGAGAGCATTGTGAGGTTATCTATTTACTTAGCATCGGGAGAGTTAAGTATACGAAAGAAATAAGAGCAAGTTCTCTAGTTTATAGTTGAACTATCTCGTGCCTAGGGATAGGGCGAGGTTAAGTGGCTAAAGAAGAATTCATACACATCGGTGTTCATCCTTCGATTCACGTCGGGAGGTATCATCAAGACGTGATCATCGATAGACTTGGACCTAGGGATAGGCCAAGGCAGATCTGGGATTCTTGCCAAACTTGAAGTACGGAGTTGATGTGTTTGCTGCCGCGACAATCGACGGACTGCTGCCGCGACAGGTGCTGCCGCGACAGGCGCTATGACAGAACTGGAGTTCCTAAGCATTGCAATACCTGCACTACTGAGCAATTCAATACCAGCCCATTCTCTCTATCTTGATATCTCAATTATTTTATTTACGTTTTCTTCAATATTTTCGTGACAACTTTCTAAACTATTTTCTTCGTGCAGTGAATTAAGGTGAAGCTATTAGCCCAATCCCTGTGGAGACGATATCCGATACTTCGTATCACTTTACTACCTGTGTCGTGTATACTTGCACTACAATTGCGATAGACTATTTTACACGCAACAAGTTTTTGGCGCCGTTGCCGGGGATTGGCAACATAACCCTACCTTTCTTTTATTGCACTTTTTGTTTTTATTTTTATTTTGTTTTTATTTTTCTTTTTTTTCTTTGGTGCTTTCAACTCTTGCTTTTCACAAGGTTTTCTTGTTTATGCGCAGATCTAAAAGAGGTGAAGATCCTGAATATCCATTAGATCCGGAAGTTGAACGTTCCTTCAATCTCAAGAAACAACTTCGTCACCTTTTAGCCAGGAACGAATACCTTGAGGAGCAGCTAGAGAAGATGGCCCGTAACCCGCCCGCTGGTGATGGTATATCGCCTGTCGGCGACCCGCCTGCAGCAGCCGGACGACGGTCCTGTCGTGACTACATGTTGAATGATCATGTAGAGTTGGAGACCACGCTACCGGATATTGATGTTGATAACTTTGAGCTTAAACATGTCATGTTTAGTATGATCAACAATGCCGGGCAGTTTAGTGGTGCTGTTACAGAGGATGCTAGGGAGCATCTCAAAACGTTCCAGGAAATCTGTGGTTCGTTTAGACTACCAGGAGTTAATCCGGAGATACTGAGGCTTCGGTTATTTCCCCATTCATTGAGGGACAGAGCTAAAACTTGGTGGAATAAACTTACGCCGGGTTCAATCATAACTTGGGCAGATTTATCTCGTGAATTTTTATCTCGTTTTGATCCTTCGCATTTACCTGAGCGATTACGTAATGAAATTGCTACTTTTCAGCAGGAAGATGACGAGCCAATGCACGAGGCCTGGGACAGATTTACTACTCTTCTTCGGAACTGCCCAATGCATGGATTCCCCGTCTGGAATCAGGTAACAAAGTTCTATAATGCTGCTAACTTACAAACTCGCATTCGAATTGATTCTGCAGCAAATGGACTATTATTGGATAAAGATCCGGACGAAGCATTACAAGTTTTGAAAAATCTGGCCAAGAATGAGGAGCAGTTTCCAACTACAAGAAGAGGGGGTAAGCGAGTACTTGCTGTCAAGGATTATGAGGCCGACAGCACCATGAAATCATAGGTAGCATTCCTTACTAAAGCAATGAAAAGGTTATTAAATGATGATGGATTACAAGGATTTGCTGTTGAGGAGGTATGTGATATCTGTGAGGGAAATCATAGTCGGGATGAGTGCCCAATACAGTTAGAAGAGGGAAAGTATGTTGGAAATTACAACAAGCCGAATTACAACTCCAACAATTATAATCCCAATTGGAGGAAGGATCCCAAATTTTCCTGGAGTAATCCTAATAATGCCCTGAATCCTCAAGCACACAATCAGAATCAGGGAGGACCTAGATTGCTGACGCGACAGCAACTGCCGACGCACCTGCCGCCGCAGCAGCAACAGCAGCCACCAGCTGCCACGAACAGTATACTGGAACAGACTCTGACCACCTTTATGTCTCAGACAGGTACTTATATTGAAATAATGAATCAGTTTGTCAAGAAAACAGAAACCTTCATGGATAAAACAGAGATGAGGATGACAAATCATGAGGCTACTTTGAAATCTCTGGAGACACAAATGGGTCAGGTTTCCCAACATATTAAGTCGAGGCAGACTGGAGGATTCCCTAGTAATACTGAAAATGCTAGGCAGCCCACACATGAGCAATGTAAGGCCATTACTACTAGAAGTGGGAAGAAACTACCAGGGCCGGAAAAAGAAGTTGAAACGGTAAAGGAACCAGCCTTGGACAAACCTGCCGAGGGAGCTGCCCCGGCAGGTGATAAACAGACTACTGCCGATGAGCCTGTCACGACAGCAAAAGCAACAGAGGAGAAAAATGATGAACCTAAACCTCCTCAGATTCGTAGGCAGTGGGAAGGACGTATTGCTGATTATCGTCCCCCACCTCCTTTTCCTCAACGGATACAGCAAGCTAAGCAAGAATCTCAACTTAAAAAGATTTATGATATTTTTAAGCAGATTCATATTAATATTCCGCTGTTAGATGCCATTAGGGAGATGCCCGGTTACGCTAAATTTCTCAAGGATGTCATGTCAAAGAAATATAAACTGGGGGAATTTGAAACGGTAAGGATGGCAGATGGTTGCATGAGTATTCTTCATCGGCAGCCACCCCAGAAAAAAAAGGATCCGGGGAGCTTCATCATACCTTGTGTAATCGGAGATAAATACGTGGGTAAGGCACTTTGTGATCTTGGTGGTAGTATTAATTTAATGCCAAAATCTATTTTTCAGAAATTAGGTATTGGAAAGGCGCGGCCCACGACAGTAATCCTGCAGCTTGCAGACCGCTCTTACGTTCATCCAGAAGGAAAAATCGAAGATATTCTGGTAAGAGTGGATAAATTTATTTTTCCTGCTGACTTTCTTGTTTTAGATTGTGAAGCAGACGAAAACGTACCAATCATCCTTGGGCGACCCTTCTTAGCCACGGGAAGATCACTGATTGATGTGGAAAAAGGAGAACTCACCATGAGAGTGAATGGCCAAGAGATTAAGTTGAATATTCTCCAAGCAATGAAGCATGCTGATAAAGACGAGGAATGCAAGGCTATCACTGAAGTTATCCTTGATCAACCCTGCATCTGGTCGGGCTGTCACGACATAAAAATTGGGCACTGCCGCGGCAGCCACCTACAATGCTGTCACGACAGCACCGATGACATCAACTCCTCTGACTACGAAACATCTGATACTGAAGATCAGGAGGAGGTAAACTGGTTAGGCAATCGTCCAGGTAAGTTATTCGAACCTTTAAATTATACTTCGGATAACTATTTAATCCAAAAGCCATCTACTGTTGAACCACCTGCCTTAGAACTGAAGCCCCTGCCAGGGCAGCTAAAATATGCTTTTCTTGGTTCAAATGATACGTTGCCCGTAATCATCTCTTCTAAGCTGCCGCAGGAACAGGAACGACAGCTAATCGGCATGCTACGGCAGCACAAAAAGGCAATTGGATGGACGATCGCTGACATTCAAGGCATTAGTCCGGCGTTATGCATGCACAAAATCCTTTTAGAAGAAGACCATAAGCCGACTATAGATGCCCAAAGGCGGCTAAACCATGCGATGAAAGAGGTGGTCCGTAAAGAGATAATCAAATGGTTAGATGTTGGTATTATTTACGCCATCTCCGACAGCAAATGGGTGAGCCCGGTGCAATGCGTTCCCAAGAAAGGAGGAATGACCGTGGTGACCAATGAAAACAACGAGTTAATCCCAACCAGGACTGTGACCGGTTGGAGGGTTTGTATGGACTATCGGAAGCTTAACAAAGCTACCCGAAAAGACCACTTTCCTTTACCCTTTATTGATCAAATGCTTGATAGATTAGCGGGTAAACCTTACTATTGTTTTCTTGATGGTTATTCAGGTTACAATCAAATAGCTATCGCACCGGAAGATCAAGAAAAGACAACTTTCACATGCCCATGCGGAACTTATGCTTTTAGGAGAATGCCATTTGGATTATGTAATGCACCCGCCACCTTCCAAAGGTGCATGATGGCCATATTCTCCGACATGGTAGAGGACTTCCTTGAGATTTTTATAGATGATTTTTCAGTCTTTGGAGACGATTTTGAGAGCTGCCTCGGCAATCTACAAAAGGTACTTGAAAGATGTGAAAAAGCAATTCTTGTTTTGAATTGGAAAAATGCCACTTTATGGTGGATGAAGGGATAGTCCTTGGCCATAAGATTAGCTGTCGTGGGATAGAAGTCGACAGGGCTAAAATAGAAGTGATCGAAAAGCTGCCGCCGCCGACCACAGTCAAGGGCATTAGGAGTTTTTTAGGGCATGCTGGTTTTTATCGGAGATTCATTGCAAATTTCTCAAAAATCACCAAACCCCTATGCCATCTTTTAGAGCAGAACCGACCCTTTGACTTTAATGAAGAATGTACTGAAGCATTCAAGGTTCTGAAGGAAAAACTAGTAACAGCCCCAATAGTACAGCCACCAGACTGGACACAGCCATTTGAGATTATGTGTGATGCTAGTGACTATGCTGTCGGGGCAGCACTCGGGCAGCGCAGAGATAAGCTATTTCATGTCATATACTATGCCAGCAAGACACTGAATGACGCCCAAGTGAACTACACCACCACAGAAAAGGAGCTATTAGCTGTGGTGTTCTCCATTGACAAGTTTCGTTCTTACATACTTGGGACGAAGGTAATAGTGCATACAGACCATTCTGCCCTGAAGTATTTGTTCGCAAAGAAGGACGCAAAGCCTATATTGATACGGTGGATCCTGCTATTGCAAGAATTCGACCTTGAAATCAAGGACAAAAAAGGGACAGAAAATCAGGTGGCAGATCACTTGTCAAGATTGGAGATGGGACAGAGTCTACCAATAGATGAGACAAACATACTGGAGACCTTCCCAGATGAGCAGCTCTTTGCTGCCGCAATCGCTGCCGCAACAGCCATGGCGGCAGGTAAGTCTTCTGAACTCCCCTGGTATGCTGATTTCGTTAATTTTATAGTTAGCGGAATACTTCCTTCTAATCTTAATTATCAAGCCAGGAAGAGGTTCCAAAATGATGTTAAGCATTATTATTGGGACGAACCTCTTCTTTTCAAAATGTGTGCATATCAAGTTATAAGGAGGTGCGTACCACAAGAAGAGCAAGAAGACATTCTCCATCACTGCCATGCTTCACAATATGGAGGTCACTTAGGAGGCAACAAAACTGCTGCCAAGGTGCTGTAGTCAGGGTTCTACTGGCCGACACTGTATAAAGATGCACAGGACTTCTACAAGAACTGTGACAGGTGCCAGCGGACAGGTAACATCTCGAGGAGAAACGAGATGCCACTGCAGAACATACTAGAAGTCGAGATCTTCGACGTTTGTGGGATTGATTTTATGGGACCTTTTCCATCTTCATATGGAAATCTATACATCCTCCTAGCAGTGGATTATGTCTCTAAGTGGGTTGAAGCTATCGCCACTCAAAAGAATGATGCCAAGACAGTTTAAAAATTTCTACACAATAACATTTTCTCTAGATTTGGCATCCCTAAGGCGATTATCAGTGATGAAGTGAGACATTTTGACAATAGGGTTATTGCTGCCTTATTGAAAAAATATGGTGTCAAGCACAGGATCGCGACAGCATACCACCCACAGACCAATGGACAAGCTGAGATATCTAATAGGGAAGTTAAGAACATTCTTGAGAAGATGGTTAAACCAACTAGGAAAGATTGGTCTTTACTCCTTAATGATGCATTATGGGCCTATAGGACAGCTTTTAAGACTCCATTAGGCATGTCTCCATACCGACTGATTTATGGGAAAACCTGTCATCTGTCTGTCGAGATAGAGCACAGGGCATACTGGGCAATCAAGGTAGTGAATATGGACTTGGACAAGGCAGGCCAGAAAAGGCTGTTAGATCTGGACGAGATTGACGAAATAAGAACAATGGCCTACGACAATGCAAGAATTTACGAGGAGAAAACTAAGAAGTGGCATGATAGGAAGTTGCTGCCACGACAGTTCTGCCCAGGGCAGCTTGTGTTGTTGTTCAACTCTAGACTGAAACTCTTCCCAGGAAAGCTAAAGTCTAGATGGTCTAGCCCGTTTCAAATGGTACAAGTTTTTCCCCATGGTGCCATCACTATCCGATCATTAAAAGACGGGCACCAATTCAAAGTCAATGGACAGCGCCTCAAGCATTATCAAGGGACTGAAGCCCTAGGAATACAGAAAGTGGTTACTTTGGGAGATGCCCCGCAAGGCATCCCTAATTTAACCTAAAATCTATTTTTAATTATTTATTTTATTTATTATTTATTAGGAAATTAGGTTTATTTTATTTGAATAATGTTTTTATATTTTCTGTTTTTAGGAAATAAAGGAGTCAAGAAGAAAAGGAGAAGTGACCCAAGCCCACCATCCATCCATCAGCCCAAAAGAGCCCATTTATTGATGCCTGTCGTTCCAGCTGCCGCCGCAGACAAGGATAAGACAGGCTGTCAACAGACTGACACGGCAGACGCAGAAGCGTGTTACAGACGCGTAACAGACGCATAAATGCGTGTCAGACGCGTCAGACACGCTAAAGCTCAACAGTCGCCCCGTTATTCACGCCTGCCGTTACAGCTTCAACGGGCATCAACTTCTCTTCTATAAAACCCCGTTTCATTTTCATTTTCATTCACTTCTGCTTTTCTTACTTGCTCTCCCCCTTTAGTTTTCATTTGCTTTCTTTTACTTTCAACAACCCTTGCAACTAACATGTCTTCTAGAAGAACCCGCCGCAATGCTGCTTCAAATTCTCCACCGACAGCAACTCCTCCACCGTCCTTTGTAACAAGAGATATATGGGAAGAACGAGGCTTCATCTACACTCCAAGAGCATTTAACATGGGCCTCAAGCCTTTCATCGCAAGGACGATTAGAGCCCTCTTGTGGGAAACATTCGTAGAGCAACCAGTCCAGCCTGCCCCACAGCCCAGAATCCGCCGCCAAATCCGTGTCAGCAGCAGCAGTGAAGACAGTGCTTAAAATTTAAGTCTTTTATTTTCTTCTTATTGCTGCCTGCCTTCTGCCTTCATTTATTTTGCTTTTTATTTTTTCATTTGCATTGAGGGCAATGCAACCCTTGAGTTTGGGGGTGGCAACCCTCCATTTTAATTGAGTCTAAGTACATATTTTTAATTAATTGTTGTGTCTTTATTTAAAGTTCTTTAAAAAAACAGAAAATTTTGGCTTAAAACTGTGATTTGAACTTACCTGTCGCGACAGCTCTGTCGTGGCAGCATCTTTAGGACAGTTTAAGGAGAAGTTTAGAGCCTTTCTATAGTTCTGAAAATCTTAAACACCATTGTGACTGTTATACTGTAACCCCCGTAGCCCGGCCTAGACGGTTGACCCGAACTACGAAGATTACACGGGGAAAACCAAAGTCAACCCGAAAGTCAACCTTGATTAACGACCCTTTTTTTTTTTTCTTTTTAATCTTATCTAGATGCACATTAGTCCTATATGTGATCAAACAAGCAACATACTCAAAGATCACAGCCATCAGAGATCATTCAGGGACCCAATTGCACAAAACACAACTTTAGGGACCAAATTGTAATTTCTGATAATTAAAAGGACTTAACCCAAATGAAAGTTACCATCTTGAAATTAATCAAGTTTCATGCTTCTCTGCCAAATTTCAGCTCAAACGGACATCCCAAACTCATACAATTGCACAAACAAGATTCAGGACCAAAATGCAAACATTTTGAAACACATAACTGCCACTGTCAGCCCCCAACGGTCAACCGTTCCGAAACGGGAGACAGCCCGTTCCGAAACGCGGGGCCGTTCCGAAACAGGCATAGCCCGTTTCAAAACGGGGGTCGGGCAGAGGCCTTTCCGTTTCGGAACGGTCTCACCCGTTTCGGACGCCTGGGTTCATGCAGGGCACCCGTTCCGAAACGGTGTCTCCTGTTCCGAAACGCCTAGCCCAGAAAGCTGCATTATGCTCACTCAAACACACAATTGACCATCCAAACATGCTCCAAAAGCCACCAAACTTTACCAGCATGCAATTCAACATAAATGAGACATGCTTGCATCAACAATTCATCAGAAACACATCACATGCAAAAAGCCCCAAATCTATAGGCATGCTTCCTACACAAGCAACCATTTAGGCACAAACCTTCCAAAACAATCTCAATTAAGCCAAATCATGTTCCAACAACTTTAACAACATTAAAACATTCTTGAACAACATAAACGATCACAAACACAATAATCCCAAGAGATTCTACCCCCATTGCCTTTATTAACTATAGCTATTCACCGAGACATACATCTCACTTGGAGTCCACCTTGAATCCCTTGCTCCTTGCTGTCCAAACTTCAAGGATCTGCATTGATGGACAAAAAGAGCGTAAGCACATAATGCTTAGTGAGGAATGCTCAAAACCAAAACACCATCAATGCAGCGGGTCATAAAACACTTGTAAAACAAACCCGATTTGTTTACCAAAACCATGATTGAAATCCTTTTCAACCACAAGCATCAACCATGCATAAATACCATATGCAAAGCTAAAACAAAACCATGGAAACACTTCCATTTCACAACATACCTTTCATAAACTTGAAAGCCATTTCAAACAAGAAACCTTTAAAACCATTTCACAAGCCAACCAACACTTGCATTACACCAAGGCAACATATATACCATACAAACATATTCACATGCCTTTCAAAACAAGTCCTACAAGACTTCAATGCATTAAAGATATTCATGCTCACATACATCATTTACCAAATGATAATCAACACTTGTTCAACCTAACAAGTAAACATGCATTCACATGCATCATACACCTTTCATGCAACAATGCATCTTTCCAAGCAACTCATGCTTCACATGCAACCATGCATCATTTCAAGCATCTCATGCTTCACATGCAACCATGCATCACTTCAAGCATCTCATGCTTCTTTATATTTAAGAACATCATATTGGCCTTCAAGTAATCAATCACATCCACTTTCCAACTCAACACCCGATCGGATACGCGGATTCCGAGCGTTGTCCCTACGCTCCCTACACCCTACCCAATCCAAGGTCCTCGAATGGGCAACACCTCCATTATGACCTTACAAGCCTAAAGTTCCCATGCATGGACTTTTAAACACCATACAACCTTAGCTTTTCCCGAGGTTCCCATGTATGGACAACCATACAACCTCAACATGCACAAGGTTCTCCCGTATGGACTTTTAACCACCATACAACCTTTGCATAACCGATTGGTAGTTGTAGAAATCACTAACGAGATCCGGGACACCCTATACAAGATCCACACATGGACTTAACACCGCCATTGTGATCTCAACAAGCACAAGGTCCTCACATATGGACTTTTAAACACCATATAACCTTTGCTTAACCAAGGTCCTCGAATGGGCAACACCTCCATTATGACCTCAAATAACCAAGGTCCTCGAGTGGGCAACACCTCCACTATGACCTCATCTCGTTAGGAAACTTGAAGGGAGCTTATCCGGTCCACTCTTGACCACTCCACCTCCAAGGCGACTTTATTCACGGTGCACCCAATCCTATAGCCGGCTAACTATATCCGATCAAAGAACCAAGAACCACTTACATCACTTGCCAATATAACCATCTTGCCACATTAATCCAATGTTTCACATGCATAACCAATATGCAAAACCATTTCATTATAAACCAATGATTCACATGCATAACCAATATGCAAAACCATTACCACATTAATCAAATGATTCACATGCATAACCAATATGCAAAAACCATCATTTATCATCATCAACTCACTGTTTTAAAGCATTAAACAAAGCCATTGAACAACATGCAACATCATGCATCAAAACCACATTTTCAATGTATAAAACCAAGGATCTCCTACCTAGAGCATCCTTCACATATGGCTTTCAAAACCAGCACTAAACCATGCTAAAATATGCTTTCAAAACTGAACTAAACCATGCAAAACACATGCATTTCAATCATCAACCACAATTGCCTAAAAACCACTTCATATCACAAATCAAGTAAGAAATCCATTTACTTACTCTTGAGCTTAGCAAAGTTGTTTAGACTTAAACTAAGCTCCCAAAACCTTCAAACCTTTGATTAAAAGCCGAAAACCCAACTTCACTCACCGATAACCAAACAAGACTAGCCAACAAGCCTTCCAAGCTTCCGAAACCTTCCGCAAACACCTTCAAAGCTCAAGGATCAAACTCCCCTATTTCAAGCACACAAAAACAGCACATTAATGCATCATTATGCATTAAGAACAGCAGCCACACAACCAAACTCGCTGCTCAACACAAATCCAACAATTCGGCTACCAAACACAACCGAAATCACCTCCAAACACTATCAAAACTTAACCCAGCCAATATCCATCACTTCTAACCATTTTTATACATCAATTAACACCCAAAATGATTACAAACACATCCTTATACCTCCAGGTATAACAGATCACCAAAAACACTCCAAAAACAACCAAAAACTCAAGCGAAACTTAGGAAATTCAACCTATCCGGGATTGCATTAGTTAAACATCAATTTCTAATCAACTTAGCATTCATTTAACATCATTTTGACACTTCAAAACACTGCCCAAACAGATCACACGAAAATTCCACCAAAATCACCAAATCTTGCATTTTAGTCAAAAATCAAGATCTCATTTGAAAAACCATTAACAAATCATAAAACAAGGATTGAGAACTTGGGAATTTCAATAAAGAACTTGAAGTTCAGAGGAGAAGGACGTTCTTACCTCCAAACTTGAATTTCTCCTTTTTAGAGCCAAAAAGCATGATGAAACAACTTGCAAATTGAGAGGTTTTGTTGATGAGGTGATTAGGAATCAAATGAGAGTTGAAATGAGAGATTTAGATGCCAAAATCAAAGAAAGAAATCTGGAGAATTTTTTTTGGGTTGAGAGAAAATGAGAGAAAAGGAAAATGGAGAGAAAATGAAAAAGTAGTTAGGAAATTGGTTAAAATGATTTCCCTCCTTTTCTAAATCTTTAAAATCAGAATAAAGCCTTAAAATATCTTAGAAAAATCTGGAGAAATCCTTTTTGGAATAATAGCTCCTTAAAGATTCAAAGTTTCAATCCTTTATAAAACTGTCCCGCAACTTTCAAAAATTACATTTTGGTCACTAGCCAAAATGTCAACCTTCCAAACCTCATTTTCCAAAATTGATTTCCCAGTTCACTTTTATATAATAAAAGATGATTTTAGAACATTTTTCCATATTTTTAATGCAACCCGAACTAGGCTTTCCTAAATTCACTCTTATATATTCGATCAGCACTTTGACCGAACCGGTCAACGCCCAAAACTTCCGAGCCCAAAACCGGGGCGTTACAACTCTCCCCCCCTTAGGAAATTTCGTCCTCGAAATTTCAACTGGCGAAAAGAGCACAACCAACCCTCTCAAAGCAACCGCAAAGCAACACAGGAGACTTAACCACCACTGAACACCCTCTTCACAAAACTCCGCCCAAACTCAACACCACCACACACTGTTCACAGAATCCAGAAAACACAAAGATAACCACAACTTAACCTTTCACATAACCGGACTGTACACAGTCCCAACATAATCCTGAAGAACTTCAGCTCTTACAGCAGACATCACTGCAATACACCATACCCAAAACCTGTTTACACAAAGACAACAACCAATCCGATTCAGCCACTAAGCAACCTTCTCTGCTTCTAAAACCCTTGCAAACTCCCAAACCTCTTCCAAGAATTACCCAACAAGCAAAAATCCTTAAGCATCAACTGCTTACTCAAACCCCTCAACGAAAACTGATAAACCCTCACAACTGTTACTAACATTACCATAACAGCTCATCAGGAATACTCACCCAGATTCCAAGAATCACATCACAATCCCAACTTGACTCCGTCAGCCATTCCACACACCACCAACCAATTATCACAAGAACCCAAACAACCAACAAAAACTTCAACCAAAGCACTTACCATACTAAAACATCGCCCAACTTAAACATACAAACCATCTTCTTAACTCCTCCAAAGTTACTAAGAACTAGCACTTACAAACACAACTCTTCCACAACAGCTTAAAAGCCAAGCTACTTCAGCACTTGGGAACACAACCACTAAGCTGCAACATCACTTAGCACCAAGGAACTACCCCTTCCACTTAGCTATTCAAACCACTAAACCGATTCTAAACTCAACCGATACCATCCAACACCAAACTACTAAACTCCTTAACCAGCAACTACACCACTCTCACTTTCACTAGCAACTAGCTTGATATACTCCATTACTAACTCTCACCCAGCACCAAAACAACCTCTAAAAACCCATCATCCAACCTAATCCAACACACTAACAGATTCGATTAGTTACTAGCGAGTGTGAACATCGTATGCATGATCACCAACATGCCCTATCAATGCCTGATGTACATGTATGCAAAACCTCTAATGTCATGCCGCATGTATGCATGGACCAACATATATAATATAGTATATAACAATGATTTTAACTGTGCATGAATGCCAATTCACACCCTCCAATAACATCCTCAAATCCGTCTAAGAACAACCTCCTACCTCACTTCTAACTCATCTAACTCCACCATACCAACAACCATTAACCACAAGATACTTACCAAGCCTTCTTCACACCCAAGACATTTCCAAACTACAACTATTACCCCAACATGCTATCAACAAGACTAGACTTACCACGCAAGGAAAACCAACAGAAACCCAAACTAGGCAACTAGAGCAAAGATTACTAAACAAGATTACCTGAAAGCACAACACCACCCTGAGGCTTCATCAGACGAGCTCTCTTCCTTGCGGAACCACCATCCTCCTGCCACACCATTGCAGCACCAGCTAATACACTAGGGTCACCACCAACTCCTTGCGGTAAAGAACCTTGACTATTCCGAGCCAACATCAAACAATCACGCCTCTTGTGTCCAGCAGACCCACATTTCCAGCAATTCTCCTTTCCCACACTCTTCACAACTTTCTGCTCTTTCTGCCACCTCTGAACCTTGCCTCGGCCATGCCCACGACCTTTCTGAGACTCTTTGGCTAACACCAAAGCTAACCTCGCTCCATGAGGACAATCACGCTTAACATGTACTTTGGAACCACAATTCCAACAAACACCTGCGCCCCAACAATTTCCAACATGTTGCCTTTCACAACGGTCACACACAGATGACTGAGCTTCCACTCCTTGCTCAAGCAACACTTGCTCAACAACAGCACTACCCTCGCCTTGCTTAACCCTTAGGAACTTCCTTCCAAGATACCTTTCATAAAAAGCAGATACAAAGAAATCCCAATCAATATCATGGATATGTGACGCAACTGCCACAGATGTCCACCAGGCACACGCATCTCCCAACATCAAAGAAACAACGCTCCCCAGCTTACAGGCATAATCACAGCCTTCCCGATCCAAAATCTGAACCACACTGGCCAACCAGGCCTCAAACATCTCCGGGGAAGTACCATGATACTCCACAGCACCCAAATCAAGCAAACACTGCTTTGGCAAACCCTCACATCCCACAGCCAGCACATCTACTGACTTTACCTCAACCATAGCCTGAGATGTTCCCAACACCTCCTGCTCAACAGGTGATGAACTCTTCACCACAGAACCAGCTTCTTTCCCTTGCCTTACCACCTCAACACTAGGCACAGAAGACTGAGACAAAACTCCACTACCAAAGGGTGAATTCCTTGCCTTAACAACCTGCCCCAAGGCAGCAACCATCTCCCTCAACCGCCAATCCTCCATTGACTTTGCCATACCACTAACAACAACAAACATACAATCACAACAAACAAACAAACCAGTTAGACCAGCATTAGCAAGGATTCAAATTCCAACTCCAAAGTAACACAATAGCTATATTAATAAGGCAATGGGTATCTCGAATCCTCCCCTTTACATGACATAACAGTCAACACAACATGGATATCACAACATCAAGCATATCAAACAACATACTTTGATCATGCTTACATCAAACAGCATCCACTTGCCACAGCATACTAGCAACATAACATACAACTTACACTTCCATCAAGCATAACACAAGCATAAGACCAGCTCACAACATCAGCACATATCCACATTAGCTCAACCAAGATTCATAATCATAAAACATGCTTGAAAACATCATCAACATGTTCAGAAACATCAACACCATGCCCAGAAACACGTGTTTCAACCAACATTCAACCACACATCAGGGTAAACAACAAGCACACATCACAACAACTTACCGTTTCCCCAAACATTCGCAACCTGGCTCTGATACCACCAAATGTAACCCCCGTAGCCCGGCCTAGACGGTTGACCCGAACTACGAAGATTACACGGGGAAAACCAAAGTCAACCCGAAAGTCAACCTTGATTAACGACCCTTTTTTTTCTTTTTAATCTTATCTAGATGCACATTAGTCCTATATGTGATCACACAAGCAACATACTCAAAGATCACAGCCATCAGAGATCATTCAGGGACCCAATTGTACAAAACACAACTTTAGGGACCAAATTGTAATTTCTGATAATTAAAAGGACTTAACCCAAATGAAAGTTACCATCTTGAAATTAATCAAGTTGCATGCTTCTCTGCCAAATTTCAGCTCAAACGGACATCCCAAACTCATACAATTGCACAAACAAGATTCAGGACCAAAATGCAAACATTTTGAAACACATAACTGCCACTGTCAGCCCCCAACGGTCAACCGTTTCGAAACGGGAGACAGCCCGTTCCGAAACGCGGGGCCGTTCCGAAACAGGCATAGCCCGTTTCGAAACGGGGGTCGGGCAGAGGCCTTTCCGTTTCGGAACGGTCTCACCCGTTTCGGACGCCTGGGTTCATGCAGGGCACCCGTTCCGAAACGGTGTCTCCTGTTCCGAAACGCCTAGCCCAGAAAGCTGCATTATGCTCACTCAAACACACAATTGACCATCCAAACATGCTCCAAAAGCCACCAAACTTTACCAGCATGCAATTCAACATAAATGAGACATGCTTGCATCAACAATTCATCAGAAACACATCACATGCAAAAAGCCCCAAATCTATAGGCATGCTTCCTACACAAGCAACCATTTAGGCACAAACCTTCCAAAACAATCTCAATTAAGCCAAATCATGTTCCAACAACTTTAACAACATTAAAACATTCTTGAACAACATAAACGATCACAAACACAATAATCCCAAGAGATTCTACCCCCATTGCCTTTATTAACTATAGCTATTCACCGAGACATACATCTCACTTGGAGTCCACCTTGAATCCCTTGCTCCTTGCTGTCCAAACTTCAAGGATCTGCATTGATGGACAAAAAGAGCGTAAGCACATAATGCTTAGTGAGGAATGCTCAAAACCAAAACACCATCAATGCAGCGGGTCATAAAACACTTGTAAAACAAACCCGATTTGTTTACCAAAACCATGATTGAAATCCTTTTCAACCACAAGCATCAACCATGCATAAATACCATATGCAAAGCTAAAACAAAACCATGGAAACACTTCCATTTCACAACATACCTTTCATAAACTTGAAAGCCATTTCAAACAAGAAACCTTTAAAACCATTTCACAAGCCAACCAACACTTGCATTACACCAAGGCAACATATATACCATACAAACATATTCACATGCCTTTCAAAACAAGTCCTACAAGACTTCAATGCATTAAAGATATTCATGCTCACATACATCATTTACCAAATGATAATCAACACTTGTTCAACCTAACAAGTAAACATGCATTCACATGCATCATACACCTTTCATGCAACAATACATCTTTCCAAGCAACTCATGCTTCACATGCAACCATGCATCATTTCAAGCATCTCATGCTTCACATGCAACCATGCATCACTTCAAGCATCTCATGCTTCTTTATATTTAAGAACATCATATTGGCCTTCAAGTAATCAATCACATCCACTTTCCAACTCAACACCCGATCGGATACGCGGATTCCGAGCGTTGTCCCTACGCTCCCTACACCCTACCCAATCCAAGGTCCTCGAATGGGCAACACCTCCATTATGACCTTACAAGCCTAAAGTTCCCATGCATGGACTTTTAAACACCATACAACCTTAGCTTTTCCCGAGGTTCCCATGTATGGACAACCATACAACCTCAACATGCACAAGGTTCTCCCGTATGGACTTTTAACCACCATACAACCTTTGCATAACCGATTGGTAGTTGTAGAAATCACTAACGAGATCCGGGACACCCTATACAAGATCCACACATGGACTTAACACCGCCATTGTGATCTCAACAAGCACAAGGTCCTCACATATGGACTTTTAAACACCATATAACCTTTGCTTAACCAAGGTCCTCGAATGGGCAACACCTCCATTATGACCTCAAATAACCAAGGTCCTCGAGTGGGCAACACCTCCACTATGACCTCATCTCGTTAGGAAACTTGAAGGGAGCTTATCCGGTCCACTCTTGACCACTCCACCTCCAAGGCGACTTTATTCACGGTGCACCCAATCCTATAGCCGGCTAACTATATCCGATCAAAGAACCAAGAACCACTTACATCACTTGCCAATATAACCATCTTGCCACATTAATCCAATGTTTCACATGCATAACCAATATGCAAAACCATTTCATTATAAACCAATGATTCACATGCATAACCAATATGCAAAACCATTACCACATTAATCAAATGATTCACATGCATAACCAATATGCAAAAACCATCATTTATCATCATCAACTCACTGTTTTAAAGCATTAAACAAAGCCATTGAACAACATGCAACATCATGCATCAAAACCACATTTTCAATGTATAAAACCAAGGATCTCCTGCCTAGAGCATACTTCACATATGGCTTTCAAAACCAGCACTAAACCATGCTAAAATATGCTTTCAAAACTGAACTAAACCATGCAAAACACATGCATTTCAATCATCAACCACAATTGCCTAAAAACCACTTCATATCACAAATCAAGTAAGAAATCCATTTACTTACTCTTGAGCTTAGCAAAGTTGTTTAGACTTAAACTAAGCTCCCAAAACCTTCAAACCTTTGATTAAAAGCCGAAAACCCAACTTCACTCACCGATAACCAAACAAGACTAGCCAACAAGCCTTCTAAGCTTCCGAAACCTTCCGCAAACACCTTCAAAGCTCAAGGATCAAACTCCCCTGTTTCAAGCACACAAAAACAGCACATTAATGCATCATTATGCATTAAGAACAGCAGCCACACAACCAAACTCGCTGCTCAACACAAATCCAACAATTCGGCTACCAAACACAACCGAAATCACCTCCAAACACTATCAAAACTTAACCCAGCCAAGATCCATCACTTCTAACCATTTTTATACATCAATTAACACCCAAAATGATTACAAACACATCCTTATACCTCCAGGTATAACAGATCACCAAAAACACTCCAAAAACAACCAAAAACTCAAGCGAAACTTAGGAAATTCAACCTATCCGGGATTGCATTAGTTAAACATCAATTTCTAATCAACTTAGCATTCATTTAACATCATTTTGACACTTCAAAACACTGCCCAAACAGATCACACGAAAATTCCACCAAAATCACCAAATCTTGCATTTTAGTCAAAAATCAAGATCTCATTTGAAAAACCATTAACAAATCATAAAACAAGGATTGAGAACTTGGGAATTTCAATAAAGAACTTGAAGTTCAGAGGAGAAGGACGTTCTTACCTCCAAACTTGAATTTCTCCTTTTTAGAGCCAAAAAGCATGATGAAACAACTTGCAAATTGAGAGGTTTTGTTGATGAGGTGATTAGGAATCAAATGAGAGTTGAAATGAGAGATTTAGATGCCAAAATCAAAGAAAGAAATCTGGAGAATTTTTTTTGGGTTGAGAGAAAATGAGAGAAAAGGAAAATGGAGAGAAAATGAAAAAATAGTTAGGAAATTGGTTAAAATGATTTCCCTCCTTTTCTAAATCTTTAAAATCAGAATAAAGCCTTAAAATATCTTAGAAAAATCTGGAGAAATCCTTTTTGGAATAATAGCTCCTTAAAGATTCAAAGTTTCAATCCTTTATAAAACTGTCCCGCAACTTTCAAAAGATGATTTTAGAACATTTTTCCATATTTTTAATGCAACCCGAACTAGGCTTTCCTAAATTCACTCTTATATATTCGATCAGCACTTTGACCGAACCGGTCAACGCCCAAAACTTCCGAGCCCAAAACCGGGGCGTTACATATACTGCTTAGATTTCTTTTAGCCAAACTAGAATAGGAAGCTTAGCACTTGAATATCCCCTAGAGGTGCCTAACACTGGCTCTAGGAAAGAAGATTAGCAAAATAGACTCAACAGCCCTAGAGGTGCCCGAAACCGGCTCTAGGAAGTTAGCTAGAGGTGCCCGAAACCGGCTCTAGTGAAACTTTAGCTTGAAAAATAGAGAAATCAGGTCAAAACAAAAAAAAAATCAAAGAAGCAAGAAAATGTGCCTTTAAGAAGATAAACTTTGGCATAAAAATTCAAGTTAATAGTTGAATATTCTAGTGAAACTAAAAGAGTCATGGCATATAACTGTTCACAAGCCTGCACACACTACACGAGGACTATAGGGAGATTCCGGACAGATTCTAAATTATCCGACAGGTTGCTGCCGCCATAGGGAAAGAACGACGGGTAAGGGAAAATCCACTGTTTGAAAGCCAAAACAAAAATATTTCATTTTTCTTTTAGGTCTTAGTTGCTTGAGGGCAAGCAAAAACTTGAGTTTGGGGGTGTGTTGAGTGTGTAAAAGTTCTATTATTTACACCCTTTTTAACCCATATTTCTGCTGCATTCAAGCATTATTCATTACATTTAGGTCAGTTTACAGCAAAACATCACAAATATATTAAAGGCACAAATTCTACTAAAAATGGTTGTTTTTGCAGGTATCCGCCATAGCTGACGGAGAAGGCAGGCGCTGGGCAGAGAAGCAGACGATGCTGCCATGGATCTGCCGTGACAGCAGAGGACGACAGCAAGTCAGTGGAGGAAAAGCAAAGTGGACCTCGATAGATAGAGAAAATTATGCTCGTCTGTCGTGTGAAAACCGTATATTTTTCCAAGCCCAGGATCAAAAGATATGTCAAGCCAAAGCTCAAGGAGAGGAAATCCCAAGAAACAAGGAAGGCGGCTGAAAAGTAGGATACTTGAAGATTAAGTCTTTATTAGAATCTTACTTTTAATTAAAGTTGTAATCCTTGTTAACTTAGAATACTTGAGCCCAAAGCTTATATAAGGGCATATATTTTAACCTAGAAAAATATCATACCCCATAACCGACAACCAAAAACCCCTCTGCCGTTTACCCGCCGTCGATATGTTCTAAAACCCCCCTAGGGCCACGGGTTGATTTGTAAAGTAGTTGCAAGGGTTGTTTTGTTTTAGGATTTTTCAAGTTCAATAAAATAAACTTCAAGTTCTCTTATTTTGGTTATTAATATCTTGCAAGAGCATCGGGAGAGCATTGTGATTGTGAAACAAATATTTTAATTTTGATATAACTAAAAACCTAAGGACTAAATTGAAAATGTCAAAACGAATTTTAAGTCCTCAATATATCCCTATATAAATTTAAGATTATGCCCAAGTTAAAAACAACCTTTTCAAATATTTTTCTAAGTGTTTCAAGTCAAAACAGTGAATTTTAAGCTCCTGTTTCGAAACGGCCCTCAGGCGTTTCGAAACGTTTTCATCACTGTCGACCACCGTTCCGAAACGTGTATCGAAACACTTGACCCCGTTCCGAAACGATATCACTCGTTTCGAAACTGTTCTTCATATTTGATTTAAAAAGAGTACAACGGTTCAAATATTTGCTGATTTTTTAAAGGATAAAAGGGTGTTTTGAAACGGATCAAGGTCGTTCCGAAACGACCCTTGACAGTAGCAAATTCGTTTCGAAATGGATCCAAAACGTTTCGAAACAGGTCTTAATATCAATTTGAAAATATGACCGTTAAGTGTTTTTAACTAACTTTCTGAAAATCGTTAAGGCGTTTCGAAACGGGCTAAGACCGTTCCGAAACGACCCTTGACAGTGGCAAAAGTGTTTCGAAACGTCCCTAAGGCGTTTCGAAACGGGCTCTTAAATGCACCCCAACGGCTCTTTCTATTTTAGTCCGTTCCGAAACAGGTACCCCGCGTTTCGAAACGGGTTGGTGCAGACTGCATTTATGGTGGCAAGAGAGGGTTCCAACGGCTCCATTTATGTTCCCAACCACCCAAACGGCTAGAAATCAATGAGAAGGTATAAAAGAGACATCCAAAAGCATCATCAACAACCATTGATCCTAAAGCAAACATCCAAACATCAAAATCAAGCAATTGTACAAAAATCCCATTTTGTGTAAAAATCCCAATTGTAATCTTCATTCACATTTTGTCAAATTGGGTTGAGTGCTTGTATTGGGGCTATCATTTGTATTGAGAGATACCTTATTAGCCTTCAAATTTCTTTGTTCTCTTGTGTGAGGGTTGGGTTGATTTTTGGGTAGAAAAATCAACCGAAATTGTAAAGGGTTGCCTCCTTGTCCTAGAAAAGGGGAAGAACGATTTAGTGGAATTGTTGCAAATCCTTAGTGAAGCTAAGGTAGTGGATGTAGAGTTCATTTGGAACTTGAACCACTCTAAATCTCTTGTCCATCAATTTTTTAATTTGCAAACTTCCACCACAAACCTTTAAATTTCCAATTCACCCCCCCTCTTGGTCAATTTCGATCTTGCGATCCACTCAACAATTGGTATCAGAGCTTAACTCTTTGAGGATTAACAACCACAAGAGGAGATCCTTGGAAGAGTGTGATCATCAAATTATCAAGAGATGGCTTCTACCTCCGGTTCCGGCATGTACGAGTCACAATCGACCACAAAGCCTCCCTTCTTCAACGGTGATAACTATTCTTTTTGGAAGAATAGAATGCGTCTATTCATCAAGTCAAATGACTATCTTGTGTGGGATGTCATTGAGGATGGGCCATACATTCCATTGAAGCAAGACGGTGAAGGCAAGATAGTGTTGAAGAAGAAAGCCGAAATGGGTGAAGAGAAGAGGAAAAAGATTCAAGTCAATGATAAAGCTCTCCACATGCTATTTTGTGCTTTCGGTCTGGACATCTACTCAAAAGTCTCATCAATTGAAAGTGCCAAGGAAGTGTAGGACACTCTTGAGACCACTTATGAAGGCACCAATGATGTCAAGGAAACTAAGATTGAAATTCTCAATCTTAGTTATGAAAATTTCAAGATGGAGTCCGATGAGACGGTGTCAAAGATGTTCGATCGATTCTCCACGACCGTCAATGGTCTAAAGGGATTTGGAGAAATCATACCGGAAGACAAGCTTGTCCGGAAGCTACTCTATTCACTTCCCGAGTCTTGGGATGGGAAGAGAACCGCTATCATCGAAGCAAAGAACTTGAAGACTTTGAAGCTTGATGAGCTTGTGGGTTCTCTCCTTATTCATGAGATCATGAAGCAAGGAAGGGAAGATGAGAAGAAGAAAGAAGGGAAAAGGGTAGAGAAGCTTGAGGTAGAGAAGAAGAAAAAGATGGGAATAGCTCTCAAGGCTAAAGCTTCACAACATGATGAGAGCTCATCTATTGATGAGGATGAACTTGAAGAATTGGCTATGATAGCCAAACGATTCTCACGCTTTATGAGGTCCAACCGGGGAAGAAAAATCCAAAGGAAGATGGACTTCAAAAGCAAGAACAAGGAAGATGGAAAGGATCCAATCATTTGCTTTGAGTGCAATAAACCCGGCCACATACGTTCAGAGTGCCCTCAACTCAAGAAGAAGGGCTTTGAGAAGAAGAAAAAGCTCAAAGCCAAGCTTGCTACTTGGAGTGATGAGGAGTCATCGGAGGATGACGAACAAGAAGTGGCTAACCTTTGCCTCATGGCACTTGAGGAAGATTCCTCCATGGTAACCTCTAACTCATCTACTTTAGATTTTTCATATGAAGAATTAAATGATGCATATGATGAGTTACAAGAGGTATATGATGAATTAGTTGAGAAGTATAAGGAGTCGGTCATTAGGAATAAAAAGATCATTCTAGAACTAAATGAGAAAAATGACTCACTTACTCAAGCTAATTCTAAATTTGAGAAAAAGATTTTAGGATTAAAAGATGAACTTAAATTTTTTCAAGATGAAAATGTTGATCTTAATAATCTTTTATCTCAATGTAATTGTGAACACCAAAAGGTGTTGGGTGAGCTAAATGAGCTCAAAAAGTCTTCAAAAAATGTTGGTAGTGTCAAGCATGAAGTAGGAGAATCCTCTAGAACACACCAACCTAAGAAAAAGACTAACTACTACAAACAAGGTAGCTACCCTAGACATAGTAGAACTAAAAGAATTAGAAGTGTATGGGTTCCTAAGGAACTTGTAAAATCTAATAATATTATTGCTATGTCATCTTGGATTCCTAAGGGAACCAAGGTTTTGGGAGCTAACACTCATGGACCCAAAATGATTTGGGTACCAAAAACCAAAGTTTAACATCTTTGTTTGTAGGGGGAGCATTGCTACAAGGCCAAGGCACAAAGTCAAAACTCATGGTACCTTGATAGTGGATGCTCGAGACACATGACCGGAGACAAGAGTCGATTCATGGATCTAAAGCCAAAAAGTGGAGGAGTAGTAACATTTGGTGACAACTCCAAAGGCCACATTAAAGGTATTGGCTCCATAGGTAATCACTCTACCATTCTCATTGAAAATGTTTTATATGTCGATGGTCTTAAACACAATTTATTGAGCATAAGTCAACTATGTAATAAAGGATTTAATATTTTGTTTGATAAAAATGGATGCAAAATTGTAGACATTAAATCTAATAATATTATGCTCATAGGTCATCGCATAGGAAACATATACATGGTGCATTTAGATGGCATACATACATCTCATGCATGCTTAGTTGCTCAAAATGAAAATGATGCATGGTTGTGGCATAGGAAGCTAGGACATGCTAGCATAAGTGTTTTAGAAAAACTAGTCTCTCTAAATCTAGTTAGAGGTTTACCCAAAATAAAGTTCTCAAATGATAAAATTTGTGATGCATGCTCAAAGGGTAAACAACATAGGTCTTCCTTTAAATCCATTAATGATGTTTCTACTAATAGATGCTTACAATTAATTCACATGGATTTATTTGGGCCAATTAGGACTATGAGCTTGGGTGGTAAGTCTTATGCTTTTGTGCTAGTTGATGATTTTTCTAGATTTACTTGGGTTCTCTTTTTAAGTACTAAAGATGAGGCTTTGGAAAAATTCATCACATTTTCAAAACTAACTCAAAATGATCTTGAACTTAGAATTTCACATATTAGAAGTGATCATGGAACCGAGTTTCAAAATTTAGGGTTTGAAGATTTTTTAAATGAAAATGGTATTAGCCATAATTTTTCGGCTCCTCGAACTCCTCAACAAAATGGGTTAGTTGAGAGGAAAAATAGAACTTTACAAGAAATGGCTAGAACTATGCTTTGTGAAAACAATTTACCTAAATATTTTTGGGCGGAAGCCACAAACACCGCTTGTTATATTGTAAATCGAGTAATGATTAGGCCAATTTTAAAGAAAACACCTTATGAGATTTTAAAATCTAAAAAGCCTAACATTAGCTATTTCCACCCTTTTGGGTGCAAGTGTTTTGTCTTAAATAATGGAAAAGACAACTTAGGTAAATTTGATGCAAAAAGTGATGAAGCCATTTTTATAGGTTACTCTTTAACCTCTAAAGCCTATCGAGTATTTAACAAAAGAACTTTAGTAGTAGAAGAATCTATTCATGTTGTATTCGATGATAATCTCCTTCCTAGGAAGGATTCTTGTGATGATGATGATGTAGGGATCATAAATGCCCTTGATGGAGGTCAAACTTCAAAGGAGGATGAGATTCCAACAAAGGAAGAGGACTCACAAGATCCACCTCTTGAAGCCTTGAAGGACTTGGCTATTGAGGAAAAGGAAGTGAGCTACCCAAGGGAGTTGAACTATGTCAAAGATGGTGAAATCTTGGGTGATCCATCCAAGGGGGTAACCACTCGTTCTTCTCTTAGATTAATGAACCATGTTGCATTTATCTCATGCATAGAGCCTAAAAATATAAAAGAAGCATTGAAAGATGACTTTTGGATTATGGCTATACAAGAAGAGTTAAATCAATTTGAGAGAAGTAATGTATGGACATTAGTTGATAGGCCTAGTAATCAATCTACAATAGGAACTAAATGGGTCTTTAGGAACAAACTAGATGAGAGTGGTAACATTGTGAGAAATAAAGCTAGACTTGTAGCACAAGGTTACACTCAAGAAGAGGGAATAAATTTTGATGAAACCTATGCACTCGTAGCTAGAATGGAAGCCATTAGGATGTTGCTTGCATATGCATGTTATCATAATTTCAAGCTTTTTCAAATGGATGTTAAAAGCGCATTTTTAAATGGTTTTATAAATGAAGAAGTGTATGTGGAACAACCACCGGGTTTTGAAGATTCAAAATTTCCAAATCATGTTTTCAAACTTACCAAAGCACTTTATGGTTTAAAACAAGCTCCTAGAGCTTGGTATGAAAGGCTTTCAAATTTTTTGATTGAAAAAGGATTTGAAAAAGGTAAGGTGGACACTACACTCTTTATAAAAATGTATAAAAATGACATCTTAGTAGTTCAAATCTATGTTGATGATATTATTTTTGGTTCTACTAATGAATGTCATTGTCAAGAGTTTGCTAAGTTAATGCAAGGTGAATTTGAGATGAGCATGATGGGGGAGCTCTCATTCTTTTTGGGACTCCAAATCAAGCAAAAGAAGGATGGCACCTTCATCAACCAAGCAAAATACATAAAGGATATGCTCAAGAAGTTTGGCTTGGAGAATGCAAAGCCTCAAGCCACTCCTATGAGCTCATCTACAAAGCTTGACAAAGATGAATGAGGTAAGTGTGTTGACTCTAAGCTTTATCGTTCTATGATTGGATCATTGCTTTACCTTACCGCAAGTAGACCGGACATCTTGTTTAGTGTTTGCTTGTGTGCTAGGTTTCAAGCTAGTCCTAGAGAGTCACACCTTATAGCCGTTAAGAGGATCTTTAGGTATCTTAGAGACACTCCTTGTTTAGGTCTTTGGTACCCTAGAGACTCTACCTTCAACCTTCATGCTTACTCGGATGCGGATTATGGGGGTTCTAAAATCGATAGGAAAAGTACTTCGGGAACTTGTCAATTCTTAGGTAGTATGCTCATATCTTGGTTCTCTAAGAAACAAAATAGTGTAGCCTTATCTACCACCGAAGCTGAGTACATATCCTTAGGGAGTTGTTGCGCTCAAGTCCTTTGGATGAAGAAACAACTTTTAGATTATGGAATTAAAGTTGAAACCATACCCCTAAAATGTGACAACACTAGTGCTATTTGTTTAACAAAAAATCCCATCCAACACTCTAGAACCAAACATATAGAAATAAGGCATCATTTCATTAGAGATCATGTCCTTAAGGAAGATGTGGTTATAGAGTATGTAGACACCTTGAATCAATTAGCGGACATATTTACAAAACCCTTAGACAAAGAGCGTTTTTGGTCCCTTAGGAGAGAGTTAGGTCTAGCTAGCCTATCTTGACCTTTTAGGACCTCTTTTGTGCTTAAATATGCTTGATCTTGTGAAATGCCATGTTTGTATGTTTAAACTCCTAATTTCATCCATGCCTATAGTTAGGGGGGTGTTTATGCTTAAATATGTTTTGCTTGCTCATTCATACCATTTATGCATGATAGGCCTCTTAAAACTTCATTTTTCTGCACTTTTAGAGCCTCATATGCACTTCCAGGCCCAGGTGTATCGAAACGGGTGACCCTGTTTCGATACGGATACCTTAAATCCTGTTCTGAGAGAAGGGCGTTTCGAAACGCCTCGAAAGCGTTCCGAAACGTTTTTGCTACTGCCAAGGGGTGTATCGAAACGTGTTCTGATACGGGTCAAAGGGGTTTCGATACAGTCAACACCGTATCGAAACGGTCTGCCTATGGTCTTAAAAATGGTCAAAACCCTAGCCGCCCCGTTTCGAAACGGTCTTGACCGTTCCGAAACGGCATCGCGGATTGCTTTATTTAGGGCTTTTAATGAACAATTCACTTTTTATTAAAACTCTTAAAAACCCTAAACCGCCTCCCTCTCTATAAATACCCTCTCAAACTCTTTGATTTTCACAAAATTGTGAGGGGTTTTACTCTACAACTCAAGTCTAAGCAAGTTTCATCAATCTTGTGCAAGGATTTTAATCAAATCATCCAAAATCCCAAACTAAGGTAATTTTTCTTTTTTTCTTTTTCTTTCAATTTATGTTCGAATCTTAGGTTAGAAAATTTTATTTTTGTATAAATTATATGTTTTTAGTTGTGGGTTTTCAATATCTTGTAAAAAAATTCCAAATCTCAAAATTTTTGATTCGAATATAAAACTTTTCAGTCGTATTTTTTTAAAAAACTTTTTTTTATTTTAATTTTGCTTTCAAAAACCTAAGTGGGATTTATTATTGGATTGATTTTAAATATCAATGCATACACTTAATTTTAAAACACTTGCTTAATGTTTTTAGATGGCGGATCAAGCTAACAAGAAGCGCAAGGCCGTTCAATCCGGTGATTCGAGTATTCGTCCGAATCTCACTATGCTTTTTCAGAAATCTCTTAAAAATCCGGATGCGCGTGCTCGCTTCTCTTTTGTCAAGGATTTCGCGGTTCGTAAAGAACGTGTCATTGATCTCGAGTTCCTCAATTCCGAGCGATTCCTTTTCCGTTATCTCGGTCGTTTGGATGAGTGGAATCTTCTCTTTTTCTTGAGCATTCCAGCTATTCGCTACAAACACATGGTACTCCTTTTCTACTCTAACGCTCGTTTTATTTATGATGAGACCAAAACCGAGATTGTTGGAATTGAGTCATCCTTATTGGGCAAAAAGATTGTTGTTAATGTTGCTCTTTTGGAGTCTACTTTTAAACTTAAGGATGAGGGTCTTGAGGATGAACGTCACTTTGGCAATTTTACCGGCAAAGCACTTAATTTGGATGTGCACGATCGTGTTCTTCACTTGATGGTTTCTTGGTTCATTCGACCTTCCGGAGGTAAATACTCTCATATCCGTCAAACTGATCATTTTTGGCTTGAGTGTTTCCGTAGAGGTGAGCGCCCTAATGTGCCTAAAATAATCTTTGCCGAGATAGTCAATAATATTAAGCTTATTGACACAAATGAGTTGAAGTCGTTTACCTATGGTATTGTCTTAAGTTACATCTTCAATGATCTTGGTATTGATTGTACCTACGACTCTCCGGAACCTCGCAAGACCACGATTGGTGAGTCATCCCTTCGCAAGTCCGGGTTCACATATGTGAATGGTGTTTGGGAAAGAGTTGATAGAGAAGCGGTTCCTCCTCCCGTTGCTCCTCCACCGCAAGTTCAAGTTGCAAACAATGAAGCCCTCACGGCTCTCATTACCAAGCGGTTCAATACTTTGGATACTAGCATTGCTTCGGGTTTTTCGGCCATGGACAATCGGTTTTCGGCCATGGACAATCGTTTGAAGAATGTCGAGGATCGTCTTCTTACTCTTGAGACTTCTCATTCCAACTTGGACCTATCTTTCTCTACGCTCTATGGGCAATGGATGAAGTTTCACCGTTCTCAAGCCAAGAGCGATGATGATTCTTCGGATGATGATGACGAGGCCTAGGATCTTCATATCATATCATATCATATCATATTATCTATGCATTTTAGGATTAAGATTGCATCTTTATGTTTTCTCATGTTTTAGGAACCTATGCTATTGGCTTTTATTTGGGATTTTATGTTGAACTTAATATTTGATTTATGTTTTGGATATTTTGATTATGAATTAATATTATGGTTGCTTATTATTGCTTATTGGTACTAATCCTTTATCTTCTCTATGAGCTTTCATTGTTCTTTTTGATCTAACAAAAAGGGGAGAAGAAATTTAAGAGCCACACTAAAATTCGTTTTAAATTTTAAAAGTTTTTTTTAAGGTTTACAACTTGGATTTCAAATCAAAAATTTCTTTTAACTTTAAAAACCTATCTTAAATTAAGGGGGAGTTAGAATATTTTCAAAACTTTCAAAATTCTCAAAAATTCTAACTTTGGTTTTGTTATATCAAAAAGGGGGAGATTGTGAAACAAATATTTTAATTTTGATATAACTAAAAACCTAAGGACTAAATTGAAAATGTCAAAACGAATTTTAAGTCCTCAATATATCCCTATATAAATTTAAGATTATGCCCAAGTTAAAAACAACCTTTTCAAATATTTTTCTAAGTGTTTCAAGTCAAAATAGTGAATTTTAAGCTCCTGTTTCGAAACGGCCCTCAGGCATTTCGAAACGTTTTCATCACTGTCGACCACCGTTCCGAAACGTGTATCGAAACAGGTACCCCGCGTTTCGAAACGGGTTGGTGCAGACTGCATTTATGGTGGCAAGAGAGGGTTCCAACGGCTCCATTTATGTTCCCAACCACCCAAACGGCTAGAAATCAATGAGAAGGTATAAAAGAGACATCCAAAAGCATCAGCAACAACCATTGATCCTAAAGAAAACATCCAAACATCAAAATCAAGCAATTGTGCAAAAATCCCATTTTGTGTAAAAATCCCAATTTTAATCTTCATTCACATTTTGTCAAATTGGGTTGTGTGCTTGTATTGGGGCTATCATTTGTATTGAGAGATACCTTATTAGCCTTCAAATTTCTTTGTTCTCTTGTGTGAGGGTTGGGTTGATTTTTGGGTAGAAAAATCAACCGAAATTGTAAAGGGTTGCCTCCTTGTCCTAGAAAAGGGGAAGAACGATTTAGTGGAATTGTTGCAAATCCTTAGTGAAGCTAAGGTAGTGGATGTAGAGTTCATTTGGAACTTGAACCACTCTAAATCTCTTGTCCATCAATTTTTTAATTTGCAAACTTCCACCACAAACCTTTAAATTTCCAATTCACCCCCCCTCTTGGTCAATTTCGATCTTGCGATCCACTCAACAGTGAGGTTATCTATTTACTTAGCATCGGGAGAGTTAAGTATACGAAAGAAATAAGAGCAAGTTCTCTAGTTTATAGTTGAACTATCTCGTGCCTAGGGATAGGGCGAGGTTAAGTGGCTAAAGAAGAATTCATACACATCGGTGTTCATCCTTCGATTCACGCCGGGAGGTATCATCAAGACGTGATCATCGACAGACTTGGACCTAGGGATAGGCCAAGGCAGATCTGGGATTCTTGCCAAACTTGAAGTACGGAGTTGATGTGTTTGCTGCCGCGACAGGTGCTGCCGCGACAGGCGCTACGACAGAACTGGAGTTCCTAAGCATTGCAATACCTGCACTACTGAGCAATTCAATACCAGCCCATTCTCTCTATCTTGATATCTCAATTATTTTATTTACGTTTTCTTCAATATTTTCGTGACAACTTTCTAAACTATTTTCTTTACTTCGTGCAGTGAATTAAGGTGAAGTTATTAGCCCAATCCCTGTGGAGACGATATCCGATACTTCGTATCACTTTACTACTTGCGTCGTGTATACTTGCACTACAATTGCGATAGACTATTTTACACACAACAGAATGCAACAAACATCGTACTACCTCGACAGAGACCAAAGTCACTGCCGCAGCAACGGGTTAAGCAACTGCCTCGGCAATCCCTTGTTGGGGCGGCAGCAAACAACGACAAGGTTCGGTAAAGCGTCCTTCAGTGGCTCCTCCTTATCCCTAAGTTGAAACCGTATTGATGTCCAGGCCTTGATAATACCTCCCAACGTGAACCAAGGATGAACCCCAACCAATCTTACGCTTCTTTTAGCCGTTGAAACTCTAACTTATCCCTAAGCCGAGTTAGTTTTCACCGACTGGGTTGAAAACCATGCTTATCCGTTTCGTGAGTCTAACTCTCTCGATATTAGACAAGTAGATAGTTAACGAGATCCTCTCCCAATTCACTCGAAAACAAGAATAAGAACCAAGAATAAGCAAACCTTGAACTAAATTGCATTAACAAAAACTTAAACAAAATCCAATCGTTTTCTCACAACTACAAAACAATATAACCTAAACCCTAAGAAGAAATTAGAACATAATGACAATGTAAGCTCGCTACAATTTCTCTCAAAGGCTCGATCCTCTCCTTAGGATTATCTAGATGTGCTCAATGGCCGGATTTGCTTCATATTTATAGAGAAGGTTAAGGTTAAGTCCTTCTTGAGAAAGAAGTTAAGTTAGAATTAAACACATTAAAAGAAAAGGTCTTCTTCTAAAGTATTATATCTTTCTTCCTTAAAATCCTCCATTTGGCGTGGAACTGTCTCTTGACCTTCCTTCGATGTTTCATGGTTTTCTCGCAGTCCGATCCTCATACAAAGTGCATAGAAAAATTCAGCTTTTCTTGCTCTTCAAAACACTCTCCATTTTGCATGTTTTCTCCTTTTGCCGCCTTGTCAGTGCACTGCCTTGGCAGACGTCTGTCAGTTGGTTCTTCTCCACAAGGCTCTATCTCATAGTTCAGCTTCCTTCAGTAGAAACTATTGTTCACGGCTGAATTGATCTGGACCATCGAGGGAAAGCTCTGCACCGCTCCTTCCTTTCTTTCACTACCGCGACAGTGCTTACCGGGGCAGTGAGTAGCAAAATCTGCAAAAGCACAAACACACCTGGACAGTAACTTGTTTCACCAAATATTGTCGAATATAAATAATCAAGCTTGCCAATGTTAAAAACAGTAAATTATGCATGAATAATCAGTGGTACAAGCTTAAATTAAAAAAACAATTGAGTTATAAAAGGGTCATAAAAATGAGTACTTTTATACACCTAATACCTTTTGTAATGATCTTTGGCTCGACCAATTTCCTGTATCTATTGTGCAATATCTGCTCCGAATGAAGTCGGATCATCATCCATTATTGCTTTCTCCAAATTCGCCTACAAGTTCTACTCGCAGCATGCCTTTCCGATATTTTGTTGGATGGGCCTTGCATGCTGATTTCAATCACTTTGTTCAGAATAATTAGCAGCCGTCTTTGTCCCTCAAAGAGACAATTGCTTCTTTTTCCACTGCTGTTGCCCAAAGGAACATCTCAGTTTTTGGGAGTCTCGGTCGAAGGAAAAAATCTATCATGGCTCGTCTCCGTGCTGTACAACGCTACCTTGATCAAACGCGTTTGAGACTATCATAGAACAAGAAGAACTATTATGGAAACAGAAGTCTTGTTCTGATTGGGTCAGACTTGGTGATAGAAACACCAAGTATTTTCATTCCTTAGCCATGGAAAAGAAGCGACGTGCCATGATTTTGATGCTCAAGTTTGATGGTGTAGACTGGTGTTCCGATCATGAGATTTTACGTGAAAAGGTTGCTTCTTATTTCGGAAAATTGTTTGAAGTTAGGGACGTGCCCCAGGATTCATTCCCGCATACACATTACTTTCCTCCGCTTCCTCAAGCAAGCTTGTCTGCTCTTAATCACATTCTGTAACCCCCTAGACCCGCCTATGCGTTACTACGTGTTTTAGGAAGTCACATTAGGGTCAAAAGAGCGACCCACGGTAAAAACCCACATAAAAACATTTTCCTTAAAACACTTATTAAACTGTAAAACAAACTTCTACTTAAATATCATTTCAGGAAATCATATAAACATACAACAGTAATTTCAAAAAATGTTTTACAGACACTATCATAAAACTATACAAGACATACATGTCCACTAACTGTACTAGTACCGTACTCCCAAGCAATGCCGAGAGAACTCCAAACAGCAAACACTAATATCGATCACACTACCATGATAGATTTCTTCTAAACTGCAAGGGTAAAAACAACGTGAGCTTCGAAAAGCTCAGTAATACAGTACTGCCAATGGATGCTATAAGTAACATGTATGAATACGGTCGAGCATGAAGATATAGTGGTGATCCGAGAAACAAGTCCTAGATTTATGGTTTATTATTTCGAATACATGTTATATCTAAAGATAATAAAGTTGTTCTTTATTCGATCATCGAGTAACAGGAGAGGAGCATATAGACCATTTAATCAAAAAAGAGAAAGATGGATTACGGTGGTTGAATTTAGAGAGTTAGTGTGTGTTCCCACAGTGCAAAGGTAACATATACAAAGTAACGGTGCGGTGAATATTTTATTTCGCAGTTATGTAATAGTAGCGGCAAGGTTCAATTTAAATTTCCTATCTACCCTCCAACCAAACTCTCTGACATGCAGTTCCCCAAAACTACATCTATATGGGGCGTTAACCCAGGCCCATTGGGCGTAGGTGCCAGCCTAAGGGGATGCCTTAGGTACGGTAAGAAAATCACCCTAGCTGAAGCATATGAATGAATGGTAAGGAATTACCCTAGACGAAGCATAAGAACCTAAAATGGTAAGGAATTACCAGCCTGATCAGGGCCGAACATGCAGTAACTTCATACTCTATCTCATGTACCCCGATAACAGTTTAGGCGGTGATAGCAGTGATCGATAATAAACGGTAATAATCCGTGATAACAGTAATCAGTAATAAACGATAATAGCCAATGATAACAGTAATCAGTAGTAATCATTAATAATCGGTAATAACAGTAAATATAAGGTAAACTTTAGTTTTCAGTGAAACAGTATCCATAGATTACTTTTTTCGGTTTAGATACAAAGGTATATTTCAGTAATGAGGTCCTGATTAAAAAGGGACTTGGTAGCCAACGTTGCCAATCGGGCGTTCGGGAAAAACTACTATATTATGACTGTTCATGATATCTGCTATATTAAGGATGTTTCGATCACTTTGGCCAACAAGAGCATTTTGGTCATTTTACCGTCAGAGGTAACTTTGTAACTTAGCCCAATAATGAAAAATGATAATTTGGAATATTTAGGATCCCCAACGGTTTATCAAGCCTCCAAAATTCGTTCCTTGCAGTACTTACAAAACATTCAAATGTATGTGTTTCACGCGTATCCTTTCCAGGTACCGAGTGCATTGTATATCTGAACGATCACCTTCATATTTTACCGCAAGGCTTACCACTAAGTAATCAACTGGTTATCCCATGCAAATCCTCCTACCTTATTTTAATATCATGAGTGATTGATGTACATGAGTCATGCTTTACTTCACATAGAAGCATCATAGACATTTGCACCCAAGATTCTAATACATCCTCCAAGTCCTCTGAAACTGAGTAGTTCATATTATCGTGGTACTTACCAAGTATTCGAACATGTACATATCACACGAACTCAATCCTTAACATTAGAAATCACCAACAACTACGGATCGTGTAATACAACTTTTAGAACCATCACACTCATTTAACTTTATTGAAATTTCTTATTTCAAATCTTAAAGGGATTTTCAATTATTTTAGTATTTGAGGGTATTTCAGTCACTTCGATGTCCAAGAGTGTTTCAGTCATTTAAGTACTTTCAGGATCTCCAAACAAGTCATTCATTTCAATTCACGAGAGTTGATCCATCGTTTCAGTTAATTTGGTAAATTTCAGTGCCCGGGGTTATTTCGGCCATTCCAATCATTCTTGTCAATTCATTCTCCATTATCATTTAAATCAGTTCAGGAATACGTAGAACTTTCACTTATTTAACATCAGGTGTGTCCAGAGTTCGGGTAATCCAAGAGTTTTGTTATCATACTTATTTGTATCGTGATACTAAAGTTTTTCCCAATAGAGTATGAATTTTAGATAAAGTAAACGTTTAATCGGATCGTGTGTAAATTCCAAGCCATTTCCTTTGTTATGGGTATTTAAGTCATTCTTATTTCTTAAGGGGTATCATCATCATTTCTTAACAAAATATTTAAGATGTCGAGCCATTTAACACTATTAAGCGGATTGGGAGATTCTTATTAATCATTTACTGGACTCGGGGGTCCTTCAATCTATTTACTTCTCTCCCAAAATAGTTCGGTCTTATTCAAATTACCATTATTTTATTTTGTGATCGAGTTGACTTAATCATTATCATGCAGAGGTGAAAGTTTTTTTAATCATAATCATGCATGCAATAGCCGAATCCAACATGTTCATAAAGCATACAAGAGGTAGTAATGTATTACCTTGAATCCTTGCTATGTCGATCAACTGTGATACTCCATTCAATCACTCTCGAACCTAAATTCGACGTTCCATAACATCTTGTAGACAAGGAACCGTGAATACCTTCAATTACAAGAATTCCTATTTCAGTCCTTATTTTGACCACATAACTCTTAAACTGAAAACTAAACACATGTATTCTCGGGTTCAATGTCAGACTCGGAGGCTCCCGAGTTGGTATTTTGCGAAACAAGCTTCAAAATCAAACTCAGGTCGTCAAAAACATAAAATAGAGCTTTTCGGAAAAAGTTTACTTTTTGGTCAAAGTCAACGCTGACGTCATTGGTCAAGGTCAACGCTGACGTCATCACGCCGACGTCATTGGTTGACCGAGTTGACTCAGTCGATTTGACTCGGTCGGGTTGACTCGGTCGGGTTGACTCAGTTGAATCGATCGGGTCGGGTCAGATATTGGGTCAAACGTGTCGGCCTAACAATTAATTAAGAGCCCAATTTATTTTATTACCAGTTCGAACCGATTTATAAGCTGGGCCGGTTCGGTCAGGGGTTGTGTTGAGTGCATAAATGATCTATTTTTTAGCCCTCATTTACCCATATTATTGATGCACTCAAGCATGTTTAGTTGCATTTTAGGATAGATTTTTACATAAACATCACAAATGGATAATATTGCATAGATGCTGCTGATTTTGGTTATTCTTGCAGGTATCTGTCGTGGTAGCATCCGGGGCAGCAGAAGAACATAAGATAGTTGTAGAGCTGGATTGAATGGTTGAAGAATTTTGTCGGTTACAACACTGTCGTGACGACTACCGTGGAAAAATAGGCGACAATAAAGGCTATGGTGATGGAAAATGCAAAGTGGAGTTCAATCGATAGAGCTTTCAAAGCCTGATTTTTGTGGACCACTTGCATAACTGTCGGAGCCCAGAAGCACAAGGAAGGCATTGCCCAAAGTTTGAGGAAAAAGTCAAAGCAAGAAGATAGGGCGAATTAAAAGACATCTACTCAGAGATTTAGTCTTTAATAGAGTTGTACTTTAATTCAAACTTGTATTCTTGGCCATTAAGAAAACTCAAGACCAAGGCCTATATATATGCTTGTAATTCGACAAGGCAAAGGATATCTAGCTCCTAGCCGTCTTCCCCCAAAACCCTAGTCGTTTCTCTCTCTATCATGTTCTAAACTTCCCCTAGGGCAAAAGGGTTGATCTTGTAAAGTAGTTGTAAGGGTTGTACTGTTCTTTAGGATTTTTCTGTTCAATTCAATAAAAGCTTCAAGTTTATTTACTCTGGTTTCAACATCTCATAAGAGTTTTGGAAGAGCATTGTGAGGTTATCTATTTACTTAATATCGAGAGAGTTAAGTATACGAAAGGAGTAAATACGAGTTTTCCAGTTTATGGCTAAACCATCTTGGCCTAGGAATAGGTACAAGGTTAAGAAGCTAAGGAAGAATTCACAAACATCGGTGTTCATCCTTTGATTCACGCTGAGAGGTATCATCAAAGACGTGTTCATCGACAGAACTTGGACCTAGGGATAGGACGAGTCACAACATGGATTCTTGCTAAACTTGAAGTACATAGTTGTTGATCGTTGCCGCAACAAGAACAGACCTCTGTCGCGATAGGCTCGACGACAGCCGCAACAGAAAGCCTTTGAATAGTGCAATACCTGCACTACTGAGCAAATCAATACTAGCCTATTTTATCAAACCGAATCCCTCTTTTATTTTAGTTTATTCTCAAGATTACTCAAAACATTTTATTAAACTTATTTTTCTTCTTGTGCAGGAAGTTAAGGATAAAAGTATTTCTAGTCCTTGTGGAGACGATATCCGATACTTAGTATCACTTTATTACTTGCGACGTGTATACTTGCACCCAATTGCGATAGACTATTTTACACGCAACAAGTTGAGGGGGGTCTGGCCGCCGGACGATTCAGTGGCCACCGTTTAGGGCAGTTGGAAAAATGTCGGTGCCAGCGCGTGAAGCCCATGTGCGGCCTAAAATGGCCGAAAAAAAGCTTCCGATCATGTCGTTGTCATCCTTTTCACGATTATAACCCAAATAACTAGATATTTAAGCCAAAATACTCACCAATCTTACCAAATTAGAGGAAACACAGTCGAATTAACGTGGCTCCAATGACGGTCTAAACGACAGTCGTTTGACGCTCGACGGTACGGGTTTTGCTCGGTTCGACCCCCTAAGGACGATGGTGACCTCCGATTCGAGCCACGACACCAGACGGCGACAAAAAAATTGAAAAGCCAAGCTGGAAACTCCGTCGAAACTTCGAACAGAGTTCTACGATGAACGACGGCTGACCTGCGCGAGTGGGCTTAGGGGTTTTGATCGGGACGTCGAGACGGTTCGTCTAGCGGCGGTGGTGCGAGACACGACGCGGTGGTAGGGTGAAACGGACAGTGGCTGGTTTGTTTAAGGGGAGAAGATGAAGAGTCGACGATAGAGGGGGTTCTGAAACTTTTGGGAAGGGCAGCTGGCCTAATTAATTGCCCTTAATTATGGTAGGTGAGATATTTTTGTATTTTATTATTTTATTACTATTTTGGAACCACATAAAGCTAACTGGGGGAGGCTTATAACCAAGTGCTCCCTTAGCTCAGTGGTTGGGCATTCGGCTAAACCACTTAAGGTTGTGGGTTTGATTCCCATAACTTTCACTTTTAATTTTTTATTTTTTTTCTAGGGTGTTACACATTCCTTCCCTGGAAGAGATCAAAGATGATCTTTTCTCGATGGCTCCCCTCAAGTCGCCAGGTATCGGCGGTCTTTATGCTCATTTCTTCCAACATAATTGGAATGTTGTTGGTCCATCCATTTGTGTCATGATTCAGGGTCTTTTTAATGGAGAATTTTTGGACCCAGAATTCAACAAGACCGCTATTGTTCTTATCCCAAAGCTGACTTTTCATGAAACTTTCACAGATTTTCGTCCGATAAGTCTTTACTCTGTCATCTACAAAATCATTACCAAACTCATTGTGCATCACCTTCAGCCTCTGATGTCTTCTCTTATTGGACCAACTCAAACTAGCTTCATTAAGGGACGTAACGTTGCCGAGAATATTATCATTAATCAAGAGGTCATTCACTCTGTGGAATCTAAGAATGGGCTTACGGGTTGGATGGCCATCAAGTTCGACCTTCAAAAAGCCTTTGATCGTCTATATTGATCTTTTATTCTTGATACGCTATCCAATATTGGGCTGCCACCTCTCTTGACTCAAATCATATCCATGTGCATCACCTCTCCCACAATGTATGTTCACTGGAATGGCTCTTTAAGCCATTCTTTTAGTCCCCAAAGAGGCATTCAGCAAGACGATCCCTTATCGCCATACCTATTTAATTTGACAATGGAAAGACTTGGGCATAGCATTCCTCATTCTATTGATTCTAGGAATTGGTCTCCCTTTAAATTGGCTAGACATGGCTCGCCTATCTCCCACTTGTTCTTCGCAAATGATTTAATTTTATATGCAAGGGCAGACGTGAACAATGCAATTAATGTTGAGCGTATTCTTAACTGCTTTGGCAAGTTCTCTGGGCATTGTGTCAATAAGAAAAAGACTACAATTTTTTTCTCCCCCAACACTAATGTGGGACTTCAACAAGCTATCAGTGACCGTCTTGGGTTCCATGTAGTTACAAGCTTCGGTAAGTACCTTGGTACCCCCATCCTACATGTTGGCGTATCTAACGATAGATTCGATTTCTTTATTGACAAAATTCAATCATGTCTTGAGGGCTGGTCGGCCAAGCACTTGTCTTTTATGGGCAGAGTCACTTTGGTGAAATCAATACTGCTTAGAATTCCTTCCTATTTGATGCAAACAATTACCCTACCATCTTCTGTATGCTCGACAATTGAGAAAATAGTACGCCGCTTCATTTGGGGTTCATCTGCTACTGCTAAACTGTTGTCTCTTATTAACTAGGATGCTATTTGTCAACCCCTCAATCGAGGTGGTCTCGGCATTCGACGAACCAAGACTAGTAACTCAGCCTTCTTGATGAAGACTTGTGATGCTCGTGTTCACTCCTCGGATGCTCTGTGGATTAGACTGTTGCGCGAGAAATATATAGTTGATGGTCATTGTCCTGCTTCCATTGCAAGATCTAATTGCTCTACTTTCTAGAGATCTTTGGCGAAGATGTAGCCCTCTTATTCTAACAATCTTGCTTGGTCTGTTTGCAATGGTATGTTTACGAACTTTTGGACAAATTTATGGTTACCGAATCTTGGAATTCTCTCTAATTTCCAAGCACCCACGACTCTTATTGATCCAACTGCCAAGGTACAAGACTTCACTTTGTCTTCTGGTGAGTGGGATTGGAATCGACTGCTCTTAGCCTTCAACCTGTTACTCTCCTTCATATCCGCAACGTCTCGCCACCTATTTCCAGTCTCGACCCCGATGTTTGCTACTGGCGTGGTCACCAAAATAGGCTCTTCACCGTCAAAAGTGCTTATGAGTAGAGGTGGCAATCGGGTCATTCGGTTCGGGTCGTTTCGGTTTGGGTCATTTCGGGTCTATCTAGAATCGATTTAGATTCGGTTCGGGTCGGTTCGGTTCGGGTTCAGGTCTAATTCGGGTCTGTGATGAGTCGGATTCGGTTCGGGTATTGGATCGGGTCAAAATCAGATCGGTTGTTTTCGGGTCGGGTCAATATCAGATCGGTCGCTTTCGGTTCTGGTCAAAATCGGGTCGTTCGGGTCGCTTTCGGTTCGGGTTAAAATCGAGTCAATTTTGGGTCAATTTCGGGTCGGGTCAACATTTAAATTTTCGGGTCAATTCGATTTGAGTTGGGTTAAAGGTTTGAGGTTTAGTATTTATGGTTTAGTTTAGAGTTATTGGTGTATGAGATTAATTCTGATTCAACTTGTTAATCTATGCATTTAAATTTGATTAAATATTTAAATCAAAGCTTCATGTATTCATATAATTTTTTTTTGTATAATTATATTAAATCAAAGTTTATTATTATAATAATAATAATAATAATAATAATAATAATAATAATAATAATAATAATAATGTCTGAAATGAATTAATTTATTAAACTTAGGATATAATTGAACTAACTAAAATCTAAAAACATAAATCACGGACATAATTAAAATAATTTTAAAACTAAATGTGAAATTTCAATTAAATTAATCTAAATTGAAACTCAATTAAATTAAGAAAAAGAGAAAGACAATTGGTAAAAATAGAGAGGGGAAAAAACAAAATTTTGGAGGGAAATAAGCCACCAATTTTTTAAGCTAGATTGAAAAAAAAGAAAAAGACAATTGGAAAAAATAGAGAGAGAAAAGACAAAATTTTGGAGGGAAATAAGCCACCAATTTTTTAAGCTAGAGTTTAATTACTTTTTAGGTCATGTTGCATTTAAAATGTTACATTTTAGTCAACTTTAAGTTTTAGTTTAATTTAATTTAGTCACAAGTATTCTCACGGTTTAGACTTCGGATATAGAAATTCCCTCCCCGTAGTGATATTTAGTCTCTAAAAATTTACTTTTAGTTGAAATTAACTAATCTTTGTAATTTAGTCTATTAATTTAATATATTGATATTTTCGTTCATTTTAATTTCAAAGATTTAATTTTTAGCCAAAATTGACCCCTATTTATTTATATGGTATAATTACAAAATTGGTCATTGGACTCTCAAATTTCTCCACTTCAAAATTGTCAATTTAGTCTACAATTTCAATTTTATGCTATATTTTATGATGAAATTATAAAATTGGTCACCAAGATCTCAAATTTCTATACTTCATTTTATTATTTATTATATTGTTAAAAATAGATATTCGGGTTAAAATCGGGTCAAAATCGGGTTAAAATCGGGTTAAAATCGGGTCGATATTCGGTTCAGCTTTCGGTTCGGGTCCATTTCGGTTCGGGTCCATTTCTGTTCAACAAAAAATTTTGGTTCGGTTCGGGTTTCGGGTCAACTTCGAATCATCATGTTCGGGTCAAAATCGAGTTTCGATTCGGGTAATTCGGTTCGGATTTCGGGTCTCGGGTCAAGTTTGCCAGGTCTACTTATGAGCATCACGTCATCTCTAGTTGGAATGATTCCAATCCATGTTGGAAGATCATTTGGTATTTGAAAGCTCCGGAGCGAGTTCGCAGATTTCTTTGGTTGGCATTTCAAGATAAGTTGCTGACTAATTCTAATCGCCACTTGCGTCACCTATCTCCCATGACTGCGTGTGATGTGTGCGGAGCATGTGATGAAACCCTTTTGCATATACTTCGCGAGTGCCCAAATATGCACTCTATTTGGGTTCCTCTTGTCCCTGCCGATATTTGTCAGAATTTTTCCAGGCTTTCATTACGAGAGTGGCTGCTGCAAAGTCTCACAACTACTAGCTTCTGTCCTTTGATCGAAGGGCCTTGGAATATGTTGTTTATTTCCATCTTATGGCAAGCTTGGAAATGCCGTAATGGAACAATTTTTCGTGGAGATTATCTTCCCCCGCATTCATTTCTTGCGATCAGCTCTCATTGGGCGAAAATATATGCCTCTTCCATGTTTCGTTTCTCTCCTCATACGGCCAGACTCGAAATGATTAAGTGGCAGGCTCCTGCTCTGGGGTGGATTTGCATCAACTCCGACGACACCGTTTCTTCTTCTACTGGTCTTGGTTCGATATGCGGTGTAATCTGGGATCATGATGGTACTTTTCTCGCCTCCTACTCTAAAGGTACATGTATATCTTCTGTGCTACATGCCGAGTTTTGAGGTGTATTGGAGGGGCTACGTATCGCTGCAAGCCAGGGCTATGATTGTTTCACTATGCAACTAGATAGCGTGGATGCGCACCGGCTCCTTTTGACTCCTGCTCCATTGAGTCCACACGCCTTAATCCGGGCTATCTCTTTTCTTCTTGCTCTTCCATGGATTGTTGAGTTTGTTCATATTCGCCGTGAGGCGAACATGCCAGCTGACTTTTTGGCTAAATCATACCCTCCTGCTGATGGTACCCTTGCGATCTCTTTGGTTCCTTCACCTGATCTAACGAGTTTACTGCATAGAGATGTCCTTGGTCCTCTTTACCCTCGCCTAACGAGGGCTTAATGTGCAGGCTTCGACCTCCCACTCATTCAAAAAAATATCATAATAACTATAATATTGATTCTTTTCTTGTGCTATTTGTTTTTAAATTCAAATATACAATTTTGTTTTATTTACCAACATGTATTTGTTGGTTGGAGAATTTAGAATTTTTTATTGGGTAAAGTACACAAGTGGTCACCGAACTTTTAGGGCGTGTTCATTTGGTTACCAAACTTTTAAAATTTTCATTAGGGTCATTCAACATTTAGTTCGCTTTCATTTTGGCCCCTCCCGTTAACTTTCGTTAAAAATGCCGACATGGAACGTTAATTTTTTTCTTCCTTCATTATTTTCTTCTTTTCTTGCTCTGTTTTTTCCTCTCCAACTGATTGTGGATAAATAGAGCTCTGATCCTCATTCCTAGGACAGGGTTCTACAATGGCGACTTCATAAAGACCATCACCCCAATCCCCCTTTCCATTTCGTTCATTTACCTTACGAAGAAATCGCTAGGAACGTGGCAAATCAAAATATACTCCACTTCCTTACTTTTGTGTCATCTTTTGTTTATTTTTCTCGCTACTAAAATAGGTTTTCGTTGTTGAAATCTGATACCCTTTTTGTTTGGGATATTGCATGTATACTTGTGAAGGGAATTTATGAACGGAAGTTGCCTTATTTGGGGTCTGAAAGTACTTTTAAGATCACTGTTGATAGTTTTGGAAAAATATTGAACCTTCAAGAACATAATGAACGGATTGAGGGGCTCTCGTATATTCTTTTCAAGGTATGGTTAACTAATTTCCTTCAGAAATTTTAATGCATGATTTAGGTTGGGTGTTTTCCAGCGAACTTTGCTCTAGGTAGTTCGAGTTTGAGCTTGACTAGAAATTTGTGGCTTGAAGATTGATAGATTAATTTTTAGAGTTCAAGCTCACTTAACGATGCTAAAATGGCTTTTTTAATGGCCAATCAAACTCAGGCTGCGTCTGGGAAACTTGTTATGACCCTTTTGTTGGCACAAGCAGCATTCTAATTTCAACAGCTCACTTTGGAGCAATTACAATAGTATCACATTTGGTTGCTTTGTCTAAATTTTTCGTTCATTCAATGATCTCTTGGAAAGCAATATTTGTGCACTAACTTTGGTCTATTGGAAATTTCTTGGATTCATTCGGAGTGCAAATATCGACATTAGAGTAATACTTAATAGGCGTGGTCCTGACTGTAATGTCTGGAGCAACTTCAAACTGATGAATGTGCCACATCATAAGCAATTCATCTTTTTGTTTTTGGTTTTACCTACCTGCAATAGATGTGCTTGAGATTATATACTTCAAACATACTTGTAACAACTACCCTTTTTCAATTGATTTTACATTTTTAAAGAAGAAAGCACCAGCACTGTGATTTGTTTCTAATCCACTCAACTAGTTATGGATGAAAAACAGAGCAAGAAAAAAAAAGAAAATGGAGGAAGAAAGAAATTAATGTGCCACATCAGTATTTTTTAACAGAAGCCAATGAGAGAGATCAAAATGAAAGCGAACTACAAATTGAGTGACCTTAATGAAAATTTTAAAAGTTTAATGATCAAAATAAACGCGCTTTAAAGGTTGGTGACCACCGGTGCACTTTACCTTTTATTATTTGTATAGAAATGTGCATCGTTTAACTCGAGTTTAAGTGGCGAGTTTCCATATTAAAGATAGAGAAATATTGTAAGATAAATCTTTAACTGGAGACGTCGACGTCAATATAATGGGTAAATTTCGTAAATTATCATTGAGTTTTATTTTTAAACTTATTTTGGTCAATAAGTTTCAAAACATTCTATTTACTCACTGAAATTTAGACATTAAACATATTTTATCACTAAGTTTAAACATCAACTCTTAAACCCCAAACAACTATAAAAAGTAATTGTTTGGTCTCAAATTTCAACAATCACTTCAACATGGCCCCTAACTCTAAATCCAACCTTCAATTTATCAATATATGCTTCCCCCAACCAATGAAGTTTTTTACTGTTTGGATCTTGGAGAAATTCATTCGTTCATCGGTAAATGAACGTTGTCAAAAACAGAAGAGTGACCAAAACGTTCAATGTCTAAATTTTAGTGAGTAAATTGAACGTTTTGAAACTTCAAGGACCAAAATAGGTTCAAGAATAAAGTTCACTGATGATTTACGTCATTTACCCCGGCATATTTTCACAACCATAAGGGCATACCATACATCTTGCGAGAATAAATCCCTGCTTAAATTGCAACAAATTTCTCTCTTGTGCCAAATGCAAAAATTCAATTACCACAATTCCACAGTAGTAGTAATGCAGACGCTGATGATGATAATATACATAAAATCAACTAAGATGAGAAACTTTTTTTTTAAAGAATCAACACAACACAACACAAACCCCAGCAAAATCTTATCCCCCCGCCCCCATGGATACAAATATTTGAAACAGAAAAAAAAGACTGCATGCACCATCAGTCTATCACTACAAGTTGTGCGACCAAGTTTCTCCGAGATCAAAAGAAACAAAGTGGAGAAAAGAAAAAAAAAAGGAAGAAGGTGGTACACGAATATCCCTGCAGATTGATCAACCTCACAAATCACGAGGGAAATTGTTGACTTGCCCCTCTTCCAAAACATCTTTTTCGTTTATCTTGTAAGCTATCCGTATGCGCATCACCAACGATTTCTAAAAAGTTAGACAGATGAAAGAGTAACTAAGCCTCTGTAAAAGAACCTCGAAAGATGGGTAGCAATAGCATCAAGGGAATAATTAACCTAGGGAAAAAATTACTCGGTGGCATATTTCCGAACAAAGTTAACAGGGACATATTAGTCGCTAAAGGTTACTGGCGAAATCAACCAGGAAGACCATAGTTTTATTTTATCAGCTTTTATTAAGTACTAGTGACCATGTCCTTATGAGCACTAAACAATGCTCTTCTGCTCCCCCAAAAGAAAAGGAAAACTGGGTGGTTAGAGACTCGAGGGAATAACAGTTTTGTTACCTAGAGGCTCCTGACATAAAATAAAATTTTAGTTCGACAAATCTCTCATAGGTTCTTGATTTCATCTTCTTAGGCACAAAAGTAAAACCTATTGTCTAGAGCAATAAATTGTGTAATCATCCCAGGAGCCTAAGTCACCCTTATTTTCTCTATAAAAGGGAAAAAGTGCACATAGCCATTGAAAAATTGTAGTGCAGAAAACATGCTTGGTCAAAGTGACTATATTCTACCAAGTTCTTAGACCCCTATAATCAAGAGTTTCAAAATTGCCTTTATATGATGAAGCAAAAGGCTGCATGTGGAGGATTCAGTTAGGACAGAGCACCTCTGACAATTTTACAGCAACTTTAACCGACTAAACTATATATATATATAATTTACTGAAAGTCGGTGCACGTACCTTCCCATGTTGGCTATTGGTGACTTTCATACTCTGAGAGATGGACCCATTTGCAGGCAAGGTATTGCTGCTAGCCGGATCCAAATGCAGCTGAAGAAACTGCAGAGTTCGAAAGTAGCAAGTGTATCAGCGTCACTTGTTTTTAAAGGACAGCTATGCAAAGATTTACTATCTTCAATGATTATTTTAATTTTTAAGCAACATATCACTGTTAGATTTATGGAATTAATGAAGCCTAGATTTTAGGAACCCTACAAACAATGCTAGATAAAGTAAGTATTTTTTAGGCATATAGAGAACTAGTTGTGAGGAAAGGCTTTAAGTTGCAAACTGCCAAGTTCTTAAATTGTTACAAATTCATGATAAAGAAAGCAACAGAGAGAAAACTGATAATGCAAAATCCACCTATGACGGTGGCACTGAAACAGAAATACAAATTTCTATAATACAAGTATAGCAAGATCATAAATGACCATCTTGAGTTACCTTAGGAACTGCCGCCTGGAAAAGAAAATCATTATAAACATTAGGTGACAGATTTGTAAAAGTAGCCTGTATCAAAGTTGTTTGTGGGTTTCCTGGTTGCTTTGAGAAGTTGAATGACATCCTTAAAGAGCTGCTCTCGTATGCAACTAAAGAAGGATAAGCCGGTCCATTTTCCTCTGCCAACAGAAAAAATGTATAACTACTTTGGCAACTACGACGGCTACAATATCTGCCATGGAATTCTAAACTTTAAAGTTTACCATTCTTTTGAGGACTGGGGCCAAAGCCATCCAATAAATCCATCACCAGAGCAGGACTTGCAGGAGAACTGCCATTTGCAGAAAGTGGGGAAAGTGAAGCGAGGCCGTTTAAATTGGAAAGTGATGCTGAGTTATCTTGAATGGAGGATAATATGTCAGATGCAGATGAGTTGGTTTGTGCAGGAGGCGATGTTCCAATTGACAAAAGATCCAGCAGAACATCTGTACCACCTTTTGGAGGTTGACTTGTACCTAAAATGTTGGATAAAATCAGCTCTTTTTTTTTAATCAACAGGGAAGAAGCAACACTTTTAACTGCAAACAAAATATAGGAGATTATACATTTTCTTTTAACATTGTTACACACTCAAAATGTCAACTTAAGCAATTCAGCAGTGCAACAATCATAATCATGCAATGTCAACTTTCTTTTAACATCATTACACATCCATGATACATACACAATCAATTTGAAATTAAAATTTATAATGATAAGGAAATCAAATTTAAATGTGATTTATGTTCTTCCATAGCATAATCCAAAGAGCTGGTTTTTGAGTAAAAAAAAGTTACAGGTGTTTTCCTGAACTGCCCACTAAGAGTATCAGATATAGATGATGGATTATCAGCAAGTATGAGTCAAATTATAATTTCAGGTACTACCGCTTCATCATCCTAAGAAGCTTGAAGAATTTAAAACATAAACATGCATGAAAAAATTAATTTCACTCAAATGTTTCTCAAATCTGTGCCATTGGTGCATCCCAACTTACTTGATGGGGCAGAAGCTGGGGATAAATCAACACCAAGAAGATCCTGAAGAAAATCACCACCAGAAGAGCTAGGTGCTGGAGCATCATCTGAACTTAGGTCAAGTAAGTCTGCAACAGGAGCTGCAGCTGGTTTAGCAATTCCATTGGGAATATTACGTGCTGTCCCAGTGGAAGTTGAAACAGATGTAGGCAAGGAGCCAGATCTCCTTCCACTGAAAGTTGCCTCATCCAGAACTGGCATCCTTTCAACCAGCGCAGCTCTGTATCAATTCATCCATCAGCTTTGTACTTCACAATGCTACGTTGCTCAAAGCCTTCTGAAAAGACACGAGGTAAAATATAGAACAGAAAGAAAAATTTTAACCATACCTAATGTTCTGATGCTTCTGAAGAATACAATTAAATTCAATAGATCGCTGTTGCAACTCAAGCACAAAGCTCCGTTTATTCTGGAGAATTATATCCTTGATCCTCCTGGAGATAAGAATATTTTTTTCATGCCATATAAACAAATAACAAACATTCTTCAATTACTTTGCACAGAAATTTCAAAATAAAATAAGGACAGTTAAACCAATTATAATATGAATAAAACAACACAAATGTAACAGGTGTTAATAATTTAAAAACATGAAGAAAAATGTATTTCCCCAATTGATTCAACAATTAGGGGAATAATTTAAATGTATTTTTATATAATTGAAGAACTGATCATTGTACAACTTATGTAACACAATGTGATGAGAAAAATAACACAAACGCGAACATGACGAGAAAAATAATTAAAACACAATGTGAAATGGAAAAATAATACAAACGAGAATTTGCAAAAGATCCAATATATATATAACGAATTATTAAAGCATTCAATTTTGTATAATACCTTAAATACAATTATGAAGAAAAAATAAACACGACATGAACTCATAAATAAAAAGGACCTTCTCTTTCTTTTGTTTTTACTTTTTATAATAATAATAATAATAATAGTAATAATAATAATAATCCTTCAATTGCACATAAGCAATTGATGAGAATATTACTTTATTTAATTTTATAAGAGACCTATTTTTAAACCCCTAACAGAGGTAAGCTAGTGGAAACGGGCATGATAAATGGTAAAATGTACATGACAAAGCATTAACATACGCTGAACAAGAAGGGAAACGAGAAGAGAGCTTTAACAGCACAATCAAAGCCATTGCTTTAGTAGTGAGATCGGAAGTATGACGCTTCATAACAACCTCTACAGCATCCACAGCATCAGACTCTGTTACCTGCAGTATAGGAAGAATGTGAACTATGCATTCAATTTAAGAACAGGATCCTGACAAGAAGGACTTTCAGCTAAGCATTCAGCAGGTTACGAATCTCATTAGTTTAAAAATCAAATTGGGTTTATGTGATTCTACAGAAAAGATTCAAGTAATACGGAAGTACATTGGATGACAACCCAAAATATTAGCTGCTGGGTTAAGAATATAGAAAATAATATTACAACCAGAAATAATATAGAAAATATTTAAACAAGATGGTTTGGATAAAAACAGAAGGTACTTTGCAATGCCTTGTTTAAAGGGGAATGGCTCCTTGCCTATTTCTAAATCTGCAAAATCAAATTACCCGTAAACCCAAAATCAACACTATACTTGATCTAGATTATTTTGATTAACTCTGGCTTTAGAATAGCTTTATCCCTAGGTAGCCAAAATGTATTTGATTGTTATAAGTAACTCAGTTATACCACTTTAAAACTTAAATGAAGTTCCACGAGAAAAATCAAGAATCTGAAGAAGCAAGTGGTGAGTTTATATGTTTCATACTACCATTTAAACAAACAATACAGATACTGGTTCTGTTAACAACTTCATTACTTAAATTCAATTTAACAGCAACCATGTTGTTGATTGGTGTAGATTGCGGAAAATTAGGGAATTATATTCCCTAATATCTAGCTGCAGATATTTAGGAATTTATCAATAAATAGGTGCACAGATTTGTAACTGCTGATTTTGTGTAGTTTTCCCTAGATTAGGCTCTCTTTGTAACCTATAAGTAGGTGCTATTTTATCAATAATCATCAGGAAATAGAGAACAATTTTCTCTACCTCAAAATCTCCATTATTCTACACGTCATAAGTTTTTTAAGCCTTAAGCGTAAGGAAATATTTACAGAAGCTGAAAGGGATTCCTAATCAATTTTAATCAACCAGAAGATTACGCTAAACCAACTCCACTTCATATATCACAGCCAACTATTGGCTATTTTCCCTCTTCTTTTTGAAGATGAAAATGCAACATGATTACTGCAAGTGTGTGCAAACTAGTCAATGGATAAGATGCACTTACAGTTATTGGTTCTTCAATATCAAGCATCCCGACGTTATTTACCAACATGTCTCCATATTCACCAATACACCAAACTGCAACTCGAACAAGTGATTCCTAATGAAAATATCAATTTGCATTTTAATAATTAAGCAGATAAGAATACAAATCTAGACATATAAAATCCAAAATAAACCAAAGAACACCTGTTCTGTTGATGTTTGGAATGCTCTGTACAATGCCCTGACTGAATATCCATGGAGGTCAGAAGCATTACTTATGACAACGATAAGGGCATGCCAGACTTCATCCTTTACAAAACTTCCAGCCTACAAAGCAACAAAATGGTTTATGGAAGTGTTCACAGAGCCAGAAAGATAACTGACAAATATGCAAGTACCCATAAATGAAAAAGGTTCATCCTCACTCCTCTTTTCTTGCCTAACTAGGAATTTGTCAAGCAGAAATGAGAGCAAGAATCGAACAGATGAGATTCTCACACCAAACAAGGTTAAAAGCACAAGCATTCTATTACTTGAATGTTGGTCAATGGCCCAATCTTTTTTTTTTCCCTTCTTTTAGTGACACTTAAGAATCATCAATAAAATGCAAAAACATTGAAGTCTCATATGAATTTCATCAATCACATTCGTAAATCCTAATTGACTTAGAAAGGCATTAGAATCCTTCTGCATTGAAGTTTCAATATCCTCATTGGGGTCACACTTCACAATCATAAACAAAACCAAAAGGACAAAGATCATACTATAACCAATACCAAGTTACAAAAAGAGTTCATGCAAATTGCAATGGCCCAGCAAATTTTCAGCCTAACCCACCAATTCTCAATAGTCAAAAGCTAAAATTCAAGTTCTCGAGTATTGTGAGGACTTATACAGTTTTCATTGATGGTATTTACTTAAATCTGATGTGGGATGGAATATCCCATTTCCAGACTTTGATGGTTCATTCGCTCAAAGGCAACAAGTGGCAGAAGTCACAGCTGAGACAAATCCACTCACTGATTTAACTTGAAAAATCAAGAGGGTAAACTTGAGCATTTGACAGTAAATTGTTCCCAAATTCGACCCAAAAAAGGGATTAATGTATCCAATTATTTTATAAAGCACCACATAAAAACGATGCAAGAATGTATTTTCCTTTCATTTGCAATGGATTTAACACCACAAGATCAGATGTTTAAAAAAGATGTCCAGTAATCAAAAGGGTAAAGATGAAGACATGTTTTTACCACATTACTTAATGGACACACATGCAGAACATTGGATCGGATCAAGGATAGAAAATATAAACACATCAGTGAAACAAAAATGTGATAAAAACTCCTAAGAAAAAGTAATATTCTGCAACACCAACTAACAGAGACTGCAACAGGTGAAATTCAAAGAAAGAGAAGACAGTAGCAAACCAGAAACATGGGACCAGGATGAATACTGTGGAATAAGAAAAATAAACATCTTTACTCCAACTATAGAACAATGCAATGAACAGAAGTCATACCTCGGAAAGAACCTTGAGCATCTGATCAATGTACCAAATTTTCTCTGGGGAAAACCTGAGACAATAGAAATGATTGTTAATTGACCAGGCAATGATCCAAAGTAATTCTGAAAAAATATTTCAGCATCCCTCCACCAGCCAAAAGATACATGAAAATACAGAGCCAAGACAGAAAGCATATAGAAGAAATTACAAATATTATAGCATAAATTAAAAAAACAAAAACTAACAAATAGAAGAACTTACTTTTCAACAAGGGAGCAAATCTTGGCAGTAAGAACTTCCTTAAATTCTTGATCGCTTGCTTCCAAATATTCAATTAACTCTTTTGTCAGAGGCTTCACATTACTTTCATTCACCAGCAAGTATACAAGGTCAAGTGCCTTCTTTCGAATTGAAGCATCTGAATCCTGGAAAACAAATTTTCAAATCAACAACTTCTTCCATAGCTGAAAACTCACTTTTGACAATAATGGCACTCGTAAATAAAGTAAGAGTTCAATTAAAGGCAATCATAAAACGCTGGAAACTCTTTCTTTCATTCATTAGAGTACTATGGCTTAAACGTTGGATCTCTACCAATTCCTACTCCACACTACCCCGATCCAAGCCCAAGGGCTGATGCTAGAAATTTCTATATCTCCAAATTGAATCCCTACAATGTCCAATATCAATCATAATAATAATAACAGTCGTAATTCCTTTTTACTACAGGGAATTTTCCTCAATGGGAGATAAAAATCAAGTGATATCTAAAGGGAAAATTAATCCTTTCTTCTTTAGCAAGTAATGAGAGTCATACTCCATCTATGGGATTCACCTGAAAGTAACAAATAAATAATAGAACCAAAGAAACTGTGGACAAAAAGGAAAGCAAGTGCAAACTCCCTGAGTTCTTTTTGAGCAAGAACTAAATCAGAGACCTATTATCATCAAGAAGCATGAATCTTAGTATCCTCAGGCCCTACCTTTACACATTCCAAAATTGTTGCCCTATGTCTCTGCACTGCTTGAGCATCCACTGTCATAGCTTTCATAAGCATATTTAATGCAACATATCTGAAAAAGCATGCAAGGTTCAGTTCCATAATATAGTAGAGCAAAAAAGAAAGAGTGCAGAAAGGGATATGAAAAATCAAGATAAGATTCAAAACAAAATACCTGATATTGTTGTCACGATTTGATAAGAATCTTCCCAAGATATTGATAGCAAGCACACGTAAGCCACTGTTATCTTCAATGCTCATAATGGTTCCAACACATTCATAAAGAATGGCATTTCCTGCATTTTTGTTTGACTCGATTTTTGTTGCCACCTAAGAACAAAATTTGTGACCGCAAAGAAAAATAAGTGGAAAACCCCTTAACCTCATTACAAAGATTGGATAAACAGTAATAAAGGAAAAGAAAAGAAAGAAAGAGGAAGGTAGAGGAAAGTGAAGAATATAGTATATCTAGTTTGGATAATTAAAATTAGTAAAGGAATTTTAACCATCTTTGTTTGGTTCAAGAGCAGACTCTTTCAAAAAAAAAAAGAGCAGAAAGGAAAGAAAAAGATTCATTATAATGAATTTTCCCAATTATAACCCTTCCAAAATAGTTTATAAAAAATATGAATAGAACAAAAAATATATTTTACGTTTTTAAGAACACATTCACCTTGCTTTCCTTAGCTGTCCCCCCAAACCAGGGTAACCAAAAATTGGATGTTTTAAGGGAAAGCAAGGGTTACTCTACTCCCCTTACTTTCACTTCTTCAAAAAAATTCCAAACCAAGGAAAGGAAGATCCTTCCCCTTGCTTTACTTTCCTTTCCCTTCCCTTACTCCAACCCACACAAAGGAATGAAATGTTGTGAAGAACATGAAATGAGTTTTCTGCAACACGTTTAGCTTCTATGTTCTTTTCCAGAATTCAGCTTTGAAGCAATATCCAATAAAATCCAAATATGAGAGGAATGCACAGTTAATTTTCTACCAACCACAAAACTTGTATTTTTTTTCATCATGCAGTACTATCTTAAACCATGATATTTAAGAGATATCATTCCTCAGTAGAGCAATCTCATCAAGTGTCTTTTCAAGAACCTCTAATAAGAATATTTGGTGTTCTACAGACGACAATCATGCACATGAAATTTATCTCAAGAAAAAGATTGAAAACAAAAACCTCAATGCAGTTATGCACTGGTGAGAGAAACAACATAGGAATATGTATTTTGCCTAAATACTTCTTTCAGGACTTTGAACATATTACAAAGAGGGAGATACGTCACAACATACCTGGGCAAGTATGTCATTCATACAGTCACTAGCTTCAGCATCTCCCTGGCCCAATATGCGCAAAAGCTTAAGCAATCTTATATGAAGGAAAGGGTCTGTAATGCCAGCAACATCATACTCAGGTGCATAGGGACTGTTTGCCATATCCTTCAGAGTTTTGACCAAACCTTCAGTACATTTCTGCAGTTATGGAAAAAAGTTATTATTTAGAAAGTTAATGCATTATCCATTTTTGACAAGTTTCATCCACTAAAGTCCACACATATGATTCAGGCCAATCCTTAAACAACAGCAAAAATGGGTCCTGTTTTTGCATGACCCTAAAAGCCAAAATAAGTTCATAAGTACTATAAAGCAAATTGAAAATTAGCCTGAAGCATCTTAGTGTGAAAAGGTGAAAGATAGCCAACAGTTTAGGACAGAACACCAGTAAACCTGATCCCTTCCTTCAATCCTTTTGATGGTAAGTACTCTCAAGCCACAACCGGAACAAAGGATTGCTGGTAAAGTGGAGATGTTCCAAACAAGCAAAAGCAGAAATTAAGGGTCCGTTTGGTTCTAGAGAATGGAGCCCGTTTTCATTTTCTTGGAAAATGGAAACCAGTGAAGAAAACGTGTTTGGTTGAAAAATTAGAAAATGATTTTTAGAAAATGAAAATAAAAATAAGTAAAAATTTGAAAACATAAAAAACATGTTTTCATTATTTTCAATGAAAATGTTTTAGGAAGGTGGAAAATATGAAAACAAGGGTTTTTTAATTTTAACCCGGTTTCGAATCCTTCTAATGCCATTTTTTAAAACTTTGGTTTATTTACTCATATTTTATTTATTTATTTATTATTATACTAATATTTTTCTAACTATATTTTATTTTAATTATTTAATAATTATTTTTCATTTCTATTTTGAAAAGCTACATACCAAACACATTTTCACTATTTTCATTTTTGAAAACAAGTTTTCATTCCTATTAACCAAGCATGTTTTCTAATTTTTAGAAAACTGAAAATGAAAATTATTTTCTGAAAATAAAAATAAAAAACAAAAATAGAAAATATTTTCTAAAACCAAACGGACCCTAACTATTTACAAAAATTATGCATTATAGCTTCTTCTTTTCACAGGGTTATAAAACAATTCATATGCTCAATAAGGTGTTTTGTCTTTCCGATGCTATAACTATATACTTACAAATTTATAACCAAATTACCTCTCTAAAATATTCAAGGGCTTCTGAACTGACTTTACATAGATCTGTACAAAGTTGAACTCCTGTTATTAGGACTCCATGATGCTTTTCTCTAAGTAGTGAAGCAGCAGGATTTATAAAGTTTTCAGCAAGGTCCGGAACTTTCTTTATGATCCGTATGGAACACAATGCTGCCTACAAAAAAACAGATAAGAGTCGAGAGGAGTCAAAGACTGCAGTATGATTTCTCAAGAAAAGACAGATAACCTAAAAATTATCATATAATGCACATGATGAGAATTCATAAACAAAGGGAAGTTGGCAAGGGAAGAAAGAAAAGAAAAGCAGAATGCCTGTATGATCAAATTGATCCTCCAATAGGAAAATGAGTAATTGTATATGGACCAATTTAATAGATAAAAAATGCGGTCAGGGAATGTGAGGCGTGTCTTTATATGAATAATAGAAACAGTGTCGTTTTGACATTCAACGACGCCGGTAAATCAGGAAACGATTTCTTTCCCTCAAATCACCAAACAAGCAAACCAACATTTGACTTTCTTGGAGTCATCAAGACAGACTCAAGAGTTCTCATCAATTGGCATTTTTCTCTTGAATGAATACATGCTACAAATTCTTCCAGTTAAGATAAATGGATGGAAAAATATCCAGATTTTATAAAAGTAGTGTACCTTATGAAGATTGTAGAATATCATTTAACAAATATCACACTATTCATGAAGTAGGGACATAATTACATTGTACAGTTTGAGGTATCAGTCATGTGGCATGTGGTCATGGATTCACATGGAATTTTTAACCTTTGTATTGACAAAATTACAAAGGCATTATTGGAAACAACAAAAAGAGAAACAAATCATGATACTTGAAGAGCTCAACAAAACAAACCAAAACTTTCCAATTCCTGTAGAAGAAAGGAGGATGAAGAAGATATCTTCTAAGAGGGATGCTTAGCAATGTTTAAGCATATAAAATACAAAAATCCTGAAATCAGCCTCCTTTTCCCTCCTTCATCTCATTGAAATCAAAATCTGTGGCCAACATGCCCTTGAATAAAGAGTATCACACACTTACTTTCTTCCTGATATTTGGATCTCGAAACTGCAGCAATCTTTCTACTTCTGGTGCAAGATCACGAGCCATTTCAGCTGAACAAATATTTCCCAGAGCACAAAGAGCAAGCCCTATAATATACTGGTTTGAATGATTGAGATCTCTGCATATAAGTTAAGGTTTCTGAAAAAAAAAAGTAAACTATATCTCTCCATTTTCTTATTCTTACCCTTGGTAATACCAGACTATTAGGGGCAAAGTTATTTGTTAAGAAAAGAAATGGAAAAAGGGACAAGGGAACGGGAACAGATTAAACTTGATAGAGTCTACATGTTGGATACTGCTTTAATGAATTTGTTACCAACATCAGAACCTCTTGTCTTTCATCGAGAAGCAACATAAGAGCAAGATATCCAATCCTCTTCTCTGGAAATCCAGATGATGCAATCAACTTCAGGCACTCCATTTGGCCAAAATGCGTGGGATACCCAAGCATGTGAATGAACATGAGCTTTGCCAGGTTGCGGTGCCTATAATCTTGATCATTTTCACTAATTGCTGCACGAATAGCAGCACACTCTTTCCTTACAACAGCACGTTCTTCTGCTGCAGTTTTGCAAGAACGTATAGCCCGAATCATGTCCCTGCATTGGAGCAGTAAGTTCAACAGCTTCAATCAATAAGCACATAATCTACAGTTAAGTCAATCATTTAGATTCTTTAATATAGCTTGGAGCAGAAAATGTACAACAGTATTCTTTAATATATGTGTTACTCATTAATTGGATTCATTTAAAAGGGGGGACGGGGTATTTATACCCTAAATTGTTTGGAAAGGACAACAGTATTCTCAAAAAACCAGCCATAGGCCCATAGGACTTGCCTTACAAGAAACTTTTCAAACTATTGGATGTCAGATCCATGTCCCTTTTTTTTCTTTTTCCCTAAAAATTTACACATAACTAAGAGAACCCTTTTTTCAACATACATATTAAGTTCTTGTCAACAATTTCTGGAACAAGATATACTCAGATGCAAAAGAGAGGAGATCATATATTCCTACTTACCAGTTTCCTCCTTAAAAGCAAAACACTACTGATCATTCCATATAGGAAGAATCTCAAGCCATAAATAATTTAATGGATAAAGAAAAGGACGTTGATATCTTCACACCCAAAAATATGGCTAAAATTCAGTAATCTAATGCAAAGAACTGACTCAGAATTCACATAACAGGGAATGGAGGTTATCATTCAGAACCAGACTCTTTTGCTATCTATATGGATGAAATACAGTAATCCAAAGCAATTTCTTTTAACCATGCTAAATCATATAGAGAAAGATACAACTATTCAGCTCCATTGCAACAGATATAAGAAGCTTCTACAATCACCTAGTATTCTCCACAAGGAAAAGTAAAAAGATAATTTGATTTTTAAATTGTTTCCTAAATTTGTGATAAGTACTATAAATCAAGTTGAACATATAACCACAAAAACTACGAGTCCAACTGTTCAACCAGGCTGTTCTGAATTCTGATTGTACTTGTGGTGACAAGATTGGAGGATACTTACATAAATGACTACCTTGGTTATTTTATATCCAAATTGCCACTAGTTACTGATGTTTAAACTTTAAAGGTTCAAAGTCATATCTATATTCCGAAAAACGCTGCATAACTTACATGTCCTAATGCAAAAAGTAGAGGAATAATGGTTTGTAGGCTGGTGAAAATTCTAGTTTCCTTCATAAAATTGTACTTCAAGCACCAAGGTCATTTGGCATTATCAATATTCATGACAACAATAGATCAAGCTATTCTCAAACGCATTACTAAATGCATATGCTATGACTTCAGACATTTCTGCATTTTCACCCTTGGTTGAAACTAGTTCAAAGCAAATCAAAAATAAAAGGCAAAGCTACCTTGAAGAATCAAATTATGAAACCGAAAAACCTAACAAACTCCATTCGACTCTAAATTCAGACTCAATCATCTTTTAAGTAGCACTTACTACAACCTAACTCCCCAAAATCGAGGAATCAAACCAAATTGTACAAAATCCCAGCTGTTTCAACCCAAAAACCAATACATTCAAATAAAAAACGTATCCGATTTTCAAAATTAAAAGAGAAGGGGGAACTAAAAGAAGAAATTGGCAACAGTAGGGATGGGTGCTCACCGTAGACGAGTACCAGACGAGAAAGGATTCATGATTTCGTCCAGGGTCGAAACTTCCGGAGAGAGCTGGAATCAGATCCAATCAATAAAACGCTGGCAACTAAATCAATCAACGAGTCACGGCTGCACGGAATTAAACGGAATTTCTATTCGAATCTAAGGATCCGCAGCTTGAAGATCCAAAGATCTAAGAAAGATAAAGCAGGCAGAGATTTGGATCTGAGAAACAGAGAAAACGCAAGTCTCTGTTTTCCTTCAATTTTCTTCTTTTTTTCCAGTGACAATGAAAATGCTGCTTGCTTCTTTTGTCTTTGTAAAAAAAATAAATTTAAAAATAAAACGGAAAACGGGAGCGCTGAGTTATTTAATCACCCCCGGGTCGCATCTGCTTTAATCTGAATAAAAATATAACCCATGGGTCGGACGGGTCGGGTAAAAGTTTCGACATAAATTCTACTGTTAGTTATTGTGATTTAGTGATTTATCATCTTTACACTTTTGAATTTTGAAAATTTAATCTTAATTAAAGTGATAACATCAATTAAGTTAACTGCTGTTATTAATTATTGTATTATATATAAATTTTAAATTTTATTTTATTCTCTAATTTGATTTTTTTTATAATTTAATATTTATATCTATATGTGACTGGAATTAGATTATTGTAATTAATATTTTTTTAATTTTTTAAAGAAATATAGTATAATGTAATTAATTACATTCTTAAAAAGTTGTGTTTCATTAATTTAATTAAACAATAAAACCCTAAGTTCAAACTCCAAACCTCAAACTTAAACCCTAAATCATAACCCCAAACCTCAAACCTAAATTCTAAACCCTAACATTAAACCATAAACATCAAACCCTAAATCATAAACCCTCAAACCCTAAACATCAAACCCTAAAACTTAAACCATAACACATAAACCCTAAATCCAAACTCTTAAACCCTAAACAATAAACCGTTTTAAGTGAGTATTAATTACATTAAACAACCTAAAATTAATTAAACATAATTTTTTAAGAATGTATTTAATTACATTTTACTAGATTTCATTACAAAGCAAAACAATCATTTATTATAAAGCAAAACAAATATTAATTACAAAGCAAAACAAGCATTAATTATAAGAATTTATAGAGTTCTTATTGACAACCCTAAGGGCTGTCAATAGCAAAATCCTTTATATAAAAGGCTCTTAAACGATTTTGTCTATTTTTATTGTGTAGGTTTAAGATATTATTCGTTGACCGTCTAATCTGAATCGAATTTATTTCACTAAATGTGGAACGTGTTGGAGATATATGAGGTCATACCTCTTAAATTTTGAAAACTTAGGATTTAATCTCTTAAATTTTTAAATTTTTAATTTGGCCTCCACAAAATTTTTAAATATTTATATTAAATTTTAAAAATTTTGAATATTTTTAAGTAAATTCCTCTTATTATGTTTAAAAAATCTAATTAAGCCCCTCAAAAATTATAGTTAGAACCTCGAATATTTGAGAAAAAAAATGCAAATTAAATCATTTGAATTTTTTAAAAAAATCAATTTAAACCTTTAATTTTTAAAAAAAATATATTGGCCCCTCAAACTCTGCATCCGACCTATTGATCAACTAATCAGAATTAAATATTATAGATACTTATTATAAATTCAAATGTCTCAACTCAACTTACTCCATTCTCATGCTAATAATCATCCTACTACGCCAACCGATAATTCCTCAAGTTTTTGTTTTTATTTGCCAATTTTATGTGAATTGTACATTAGCAAATATTTAAAATATGCAGCATAAATATATAATACTCAAATATTTTTATACATTATTTGAAATTTAAATTAATTTATATTTATGTTCTAATGTATAATTTATGTTTTTGCTTTATGTACCTTCTCAAGTTCTCATATATTTGGATTCGATCGGAAGCGAATGTTGTTGTGAGGAGGATCGTACATGTTGTCTCCATAATAAACAGGCTTTATGACTAGAGACTCATGCTTCCTATTTTGTTCTTGAACTGCCCCGAAAACGATCTCGTTGGTTGTCTCATGGCTCTGCTCATGGTAAGTATGCGGGGTGGATGATTGATAGCGCTGCTGCTGCTGCTGCTGCATATTAGAATCCCATCCGCTGTAGAACACCCGGCTTTGTCGCAACTGATGGATCTTTTCCGCGTCTTTAGACATGAAAGGGTACGTTTTCCTTGGGGTTGGGGTTCGAGTATCGATCGAGGGGGGCTCATCGTCATCTGGTATCACAAAGCTCTCCTGTGCGGGCCAAGGCATTGAGTGCTTCTGTTGTTGATGGTGCTGGATCTGATGATAATGATAGTTTAGTGGCTTTTTACGAAAACCAGGAAATACTCCTCCGAAAATTTCCGAAACACATACTCCACCATTGACAAAAAGCATCCCGAGGGATCCGAAAAAGCCTTCTTCTTGCTTCACTTGTTCATCTTCATTTGGAATTAGAGGTGGCCTGATTAGTTTCAGTGGTGTCTGGTACGGACTCGATACAGCAGCATTTACATTGACCGAACCTTGATCCTTCACAAGCATAGGTGAAAACATATTAAAAAAATTAATAAGTTTTGACAATGAAAGCTAACATCCGCGTTTCAGTGGTGAATTATGAAATATGAACCACGGGTGGTTCTCGGTTTTAGCAATCATGAAGCTGTTTCCCATGAACCCTAGGAGAATCATTTGGGAAAATTTGCATATAATTAATAACATTGAACTCACATTCTGGGAGGATACAATGGCGCCTACTCTACGCTGCAACAAACCTAGCATGTAACCGAAGAAGCCAGCTGCAACAAGTACACCAATTCCTGCAACGAAAGAAATTAAAATGTGTAAAGCTCGAATACCAACTAATGGACATGAAATTCGGGTGGTGTATTAGTTTACCGAGAGGAAAACCACTTCCATATTGATCGGCGCAGTCATCAAAATGTAGTTGAATCTCTCTGATAGCTCGGTTTCCCCGATCTATCACGAGAAGGGAGCAACTGCTTCCAACATAGACGACATCAAAATCATTAGAAAACTTTGCATCTTCACTCGGTCCATCTGCATGTCCCCCTCCCTGTGTCCATTTCCCACCAGCAATGGTTGTAACACCTGAAGAAGATTTCACATGTATCAGCAAGAGTCAACAACCGTCTCTATTTCGACTGAGAATACTTGTAGGGGTAAGAGACAAGGGGGGATAAAGGATGAAAAACTTATATAGTTAAACCAAAATAACAGGTGTACTAGATTTTCTGTCGGACAACTTGGTGATTACGTTGCTAACCTGCATCACTTATCTTCCTGATTGCCATATTCATCGTGTCTGCGATATAAATGTTCCCTCTGTCATCTACAGCGAGCCCTTTCGGATGGTTCATCCTTGCCTCTCTAGGCTTACCATCGACATGTCCAGGGTATCCGTCAGGGGAACCAGCAAGCAGCCTTGGTCTATTATCTGCAGTTCTCCAATAAATTTAAACGAGATAATTACAAGGAAAGACATGCCCGCAGATACACACACACACACACACATATATATATATATCAAAATAATAGAATGATCACAAAAATTCCATGAAGTATTCATGATCAATCTCAACAGAGACTTCAAGCATTCACTAAAGTGAAAATATAATAACACGGGATTGAGATGTCCAACAAATGGACTGTGTAAATCAACTTAAAATTTGGAAATAACTAGCAAAGCATCAACACAGTCTACTGAGAACAAGAGTTAAGGTTTCATTTAACTCATCGAGTGTCCACGATCAATACAGGATAATCTCGGCTTACAGCATTCCCGAGCTACCAAGTTTAGCCAGAAAATGTTACCATCCTCCAAATGACAGTAATGCTTTAAGTCATGGATCTATTTGCTGCCATCTTAGTTGCAGCAAAATCTAATTCTAACCATTGATAAAGTATAGTAGGCAGTACAATTACATAATTTTTCTAGCTTCTAGCCAATCAACATTTAAAAAGTGCAATATTTATCAGGATATAAGTTTCAAAATTCTCAAGCATGATAAGTGGAAATGCATTTGAATTGCATAAAACTAGTTGGCAAGTGATGGGGAATGTCATACCAACTCAGCAAAAACGTGCACTGTCCTTATATGATGCAAGTTGAGAGACAGAATTCGACTGCCAACATATGCAAACACCACATGTGTTTTCCTTTTCCATTAATTAACATAACTTAGAACTATCAGAACCCAAAGATCATGCTAAAAATGCCATGGGAATGGACAATTAGAACTACTAAAGGCAAATGCAATTAACAAGAGATCAACCACTTACATAAAGATAAAGAAGCCGAAATTCGATAAAGGTTGCTATTAGCAGAGTCCAGAATCAGCAGCTCCCCACTAGGCAAAACCTCAACAGTGTGAGGCTCAATCCCAAGCTTACTCCCATCAAACACAGTCTCCACTGTGTATCCACTCTCAAACGTCATCATCGGCTTGCTAGTGATTGCTATCCACACATGATTCCCATGGAGAGTAGCATATCAGATTCCATTCTCCAAAGCCAAAAACATTAAAAAGAAAAAGGAAATATGGGTTCTAACTTCTAACACTCGGTATCAGAGATCCAAACCTGTTTTGTTATTGGTTTTGAGTGACCATAACCATTTCATAAGGGCTGACAAAGCATTAGATAAAAACCCACTAACGATCTCTGCAAAGAACAAAAAACATATCAAATGGATTTGTCATCAAAGCTAGGATTTAAGCTTTAAACTATAATCAAGCTTACTTGCAGGTGAAGAAGCAGTAGGAGCTGAAGAGACACCTCCAAGAAGAAGAAGAAGCAAAAGAGCAACACCCAGAACCAACACATTTCTTCCCATTGCTGCTATCAACAAAATGTTGTTGGATATCAGAAAAAGATTCAAACTTTACACGCTGAGGAGAAACCCAAAACCCAATTTTGGAATTTTGGAACCTGGGTCTTTTGCAGAGAAGTGAATGAACAAGTGTAATGATAAACGTATAAAAATGTGTGCTTTTTAATGGATTTCTATACAACAAAAGCTTCTTTTTCTTGGTTGTCTTGAGAGGATATACTGTATTAGTAGAATGTAACAACTAACAAGAAGCCAAAGGGAGTCAATGTGATGTGTGATTAACATCGATGACTTGAATGCTTCTAATAGAAAGTTTAGCAACAAGGACCAAACTTTACATTAATTCCCACCCCGAATCCTTTCTGTTTTCCATTTTTCTGTTATTAATGAACATTAATCTTTGATCATATATGCAAATTACCATGGGTGTGATGATGTGATGTTTAATACAGCAGCAAATGTAAAGGTGGGGGCTGCAGGCTGCAGTAACAAATGCTAGACTTGGATTGTAGGTTGAAAATAGTGGAATCTGGGCTTACGCCTGTCGGTGCCAGCCTGGTTTCAATCGGACTATCAGTAGGCAATGATGTGCTTTAATTTACCCTGTAATGATTTTCATCACTGAATTTTAGTAGTTGCTTCATTGTGGTCCACCTACACCACCACCTTATCCTATTAACCAATAAAAGTAAAAGTCAAACCAATACAATCCAACATGTTCGTTATTTTTTTATTTTTATATTTTAATAAGAATCTTTGCTTTTGTGACACACGCTTTTTTTACTTTTGTAATACGTTTTTTCTTTATTTTTTTAGTTCGTTTCGGCTGTCATTTTAGTATAATTTCAGTATATCTTAACGGTCGTTTGGTGCTTGTACAGAGATCTTCATAACGCTAGTTTTTAATTTTGATTCTGTCGGTGATCATAAAAAGATAGATCCCCACTTGGTTAATGGTTGTTTTGATAATGTAATGACGTGGGTAGCGAAGCAATCTACTTAATAGTTTAGTTCGTTCACCACTCTTTTTCACCTCGCAAAGTAAAGCGTCTCGTTTGGATAGAGACAAAGAGATTCAAGAAGGCTTTTAAATTTTGATAGTATGCTAATATCTATGAAAGTATTTACTTTTCTTTGCACATTTAGGTTGTATGCGGTTTTAGTGGACTAGTCTCCATTATCTTTCTTTTAGATGCGTTGTATTTGTAATATCTTCCTTGACTCTCTTAATAATATTCAGTTGCCATTGTCAAAAAATACAATCCAACGAGTAATTTCACTGGAAAAAAATATATTGTTTATTTTAAAAAAATTGATTTAACACCTATATATACAAAATGTGTGTGTCGTCAAAGAAGAAGTATGAACAAATATTACTATATAATCACATTGGAAACAAAAAGTTTTCACAAGCGTTTTAGTTTTAAGGTTTAGTATTAGATTTAGGAGTTTAAAATTTAAGTGTTATGGTTAGAATTTAGTGTTTAGAGGTTAGGGTAATATTGTTAGAGGAAGTTATTGCTATCTTTGCCTCTGTCACCACAACCCATCAATTTTAGATCCCTAAACCTAAACAAATAACCTTTAAATTATAAAATGTAATCTTAAACTCTAAAATTAAAATGTTTATAGAAACTTTTTACTTCTACCGTTTATGTATGAAATAATTACTCATGAAATAAATCATCAATTTTTCATTAGTTTGTATAATCAGCAATGGACAAGGTTGGCGTTTGGGGTGAGAGGAGGCATTCTTGAAGAATAAAGAAAAGAGTTATTGAGATTTGAATTTTAAACTTAATGTTGGTAAATGACTTGAAAACAATACAAATCTCTGATGTAACATGTTTATTTGCTTCTTCTTTTTTTTGTCTTTCAACAACAATAATAATATCTGGTGCTTTGCTTTGCCTATGGATTCCATTCCCCTTGTTTGCCTCAAAATCTTACACAACCATTATAAGACATCATCCAACTTTTGAGATGTAAATAGGTATCTTCACCATTTTATCTTCCAAAAAAATACAACTTAAAAAAAACTGAAATTAAAATCTTATTTTGGGATGACAATAGATGGTGTGGATTTCTATATTTGTATTCTATATGTTATTTGTTTTTCCCAATTTGAATATGGATTTATAGATGAGTCTACCACGTGCGTCGAATACCGTTGAACACCACTAACATTAAACACTGTTGAACACCATTAAATTAATCAATAGAAATTAAAAATCTCGAGGACTCGGCATACAATTATAAATTATTTAAGATAAAATTTCAATTACCATTTAATCTTTTTTATAGTATTTGTAATCTTTAATTTAAAATATTAGTATTAAATTTCTACCTTACAAAACCCTAAACTATTAAATTTTTTTATGTAGCTGTCGTCGCTGCTGTCGTAAATCAATGTGGTCGTTCACTCTAACTCAACACCGATCTTGTCTGTCTTCCATGTTCACTCGAATTCCGTGGCGCGCCTCCTGATGATATATTGCATAGTGCATATTGTGGGAGTTGAGTATTCCTTGTCTTCAACTTATTACATAAAATAGTTTGTGAGTCTAGAGCTGGTTTTCCATGAGGAATTTGCTATGCATATGGTGATAGTCAAGTTCTTGCATCAGCTTAATCCAATTCTTTCGCAGACCAATGTCCTTTTATTATCTTCGTTAATCAAGAGACCCCCCATCAATGAATTCGATTTCATATTTTCAGGTAAACTGAAGCAGATGAAGGTTAAAAATGAGACAACAATCCCAAAAGAAGAGCCCAAGATGAGAAGTCCAGTGTTGTTGATCAAAACAAGAAAATAATGTGGATTTTCTTTGCTGATTGCAAGCATCCTGAATGTGTTCGTTTTGTTAGTTACCACAACATGTCCTGAATCTGTTTATTTACTTTGAGAAACGACAGGAGATAGTAAAGGATTTTGAGCTGAGCAAAATATAGGATTTTGAAAAGTTAATCATTGATCATGCCAAACATATCACCTAGTTTGATTTCCAGTTTATCTTGCTAGCATGGTAATAAAGTTCTCTTTGAATGAGATATGACAATACTATCGTTATAGAACATAGTCCTCAAGTCTTTTGTCGTCGGCAGAGTGAATGAAAGCACCGGAAATGTGTGAAAGCAATGTTGTTGTTTTTTTTTTAAAACCTATTCTACTTCTTTACCTAAAGAGGAGGAGAGAATCCAGGTAAAGGCAACGCTCTTGAGGGGTCTTGAACCTGAACCCTAAAGGGAAGGGAGTGGAGCAGGTGAGCATGCTCTGACCACCAGACCGTCCTTACATACTCAAAGCAATGTTGTTGAATTGTCGAAGTTTTATTGATTGATATTAGTGATTTACTCAGGGCATTACATGGATGATGGATATGGCTTTTACATGCATATGAGTTTTAAAATGGAACTGTTTATTGAAAGAAAAAAATAGTTTTGATTAGAATATTAAGTAAGAAAAGTAATGAAATGTTGAAATATGGGTTGACAGGGAATCTTCTTGAAGACTACTGAGATGCAAGATACTGCTAAATCATTCTCCTCCATGGCAAGAGAATTGTTGTGCGCTAAAGAAGAAGACAAATGAATCTCCTACATAGCATATGATACTATTTTGTTTGAAAAGATTTATTTATTGTTTATGTACATGACCATGTTTGTATAGCAATGAAAGAGATCAGAGTACTTCACTGAAATCATATCTTTCTTTTTTCTTCATGGGATACAATTATAACTCCAATGTATTTATAGTTCTACATTTTAAACTATTCTAATTTTACTAGAGTAAGCTACCGAAATGATCACTTATGTTTATTAAATATAAGCTTTTACTCGCCAAATTCAAAAATTAAAATTGTAGTCATTTAAATTTTTGTTTTTTAAAAAGCAAAAACATAAAATAACACAACTTTAGTTTTTAAAATTAGTGAGCAAAGATATACACTTATCATTTTTAGTAATTTACCTATTTTGTTATCATTTTTAAAAAATCACCGTTTATTAGTTAATCTTATGTTTTAGCTCTTTTAGGCCTGACTGGTTAGCTACAATTTATCTGAACATGCATGTGCAGACGCTTCGTCATGCACTCTTAATCCAATTGATGCTAGCTAGGGATGTAAAAACAAGTCAGAACCTGGTAACCTGACTGAAACCTGCCCGAGTCAGAACCTGATTTGACCCGAGTTTTTTTTTACCCGAACCCGATCTGCAACCGACTGTTGTTGATCCGAACCCGAAATGGACCTGTTACTGTAGCAACCGAACCCGATCTGCGTCCGACTGAAAACGACCCGAACCCGAATTGGACCTGTTAATTTGGACCTGAAACCCGACCTGCGTCCGACTGAAAAGAACCCGAACCCGAAGCCGACCTGGCAAATAACCGAAATTACCCGACTGAATTGACCCGATATCCGATTTTACCCGACCTGAAATGGACCCGACCTGAAATGGACCCGACCTGAAAATGGACCCGACCTGAAATGGACCCGACCTGAAATGGACCCGACCTGAAATGGACCCGACTGAAATGGACCCGACCTGCTTTTGAACCCGACCTGTTAAGTGACCCGACCTGTTCTTGACCTGAGCTGAAATTAACCCGAAACTTATGACATAATGAATTAAAAAATTTATAAAAGTTGATATATCATATACATATATAATGTATATACATATACACTTACATATATTGATATAGGTGATGTATATACGCGCATACATATATATATATATGTTAAGTACTAAAGTTTATAAGAGTTGTTTTTAATTTTAAAGTTTATTCATTAACTTGAATAAAATTGTAAACTTATAAATTATAAAAAATTAAATAACAATTGTAAACTTATTTGTAGTTCATAAAATTTACTAAAGTTATAATAGCATTTGTAGTTAAAAAATTTATAAGTCTACAATATTATAAGTCTACAATTTTATTTTTTTATACTTAACAGATGACACTTAACAGATTATTTAAGTTTTACAAACTTAGTGAAATTATAACTTATGTTTATAATTGAAAAACGACCAAGTAAATTTAGAACTTATAAAAAAATTGAAAGTCAACAGATTCAAGTTATAAAAATTGTAAGCCTTCCAACTTTTACAGTTCAAAATCGATAAAGTTTTAGAATATACAATTGTAAGTCTTAATTTACAAAATTTAGAATTAAGTTAAGATATAAAACAGATATAAAATAAAAATTATTTGAATTCCAGATTATGAATACTTTATTACTTAAAAAAATATCAATACAGAATGTAAAAAAATACAAGATAAAAGTTTACACTCATAATTTTACAAACTGAATGTCACAAAATACAAGTTTGTAATAAAATTAGCCCTCAGATCTTATAGCAAAGCTAAAAGCACTTTGCTACCAGATAATTCTTCATCGGGCAACCTCATCTATGTGCTACCAACAGTTAATTATGGGTAACTGGTAAGAAACCAACATAATTATGGGCAACACTAAGAGAGGAACAGCAAGCTACCAGTAACCAGCACCAACACAAGGCCATTAACAGCAGCAGCAAACAGCATCTCCAACTCACAAACAGCAGCAGCATTCAGCTAAGAAGCAAGAAAATAAATATAATCAGTAAGACAATTAAAAAAACAGTGAAAGAAAATACATAACTTAAACATAAGCATTCAGCAAAACCAAATAACAACAGAATCACTAAGTTACTTAAAGAAGCAGTCAAGGTAATACCTCACTAAAACAGGATCATTAAGCAAAAACAAATAACATGAACAGAATCACTAAGTCAAATTAAAGAAACAGTCAAGGGAATACCTACTTAAACAGGAGCAATCAGCAAAACCAAATAAAAACAGCTTAACTATGTATATTAAAGAAGAACAGAATCACTTAGACAAGTTAAAAAACAGTCAAAGAAAATACATAACTTAAACAGGATCATTCAGCAAAATCAAATAACTTGAACATAATCACCAAGTCAAATAAAAGAAACAGTCAAGGGAATACCTACTTAAACAGGAGCAATCAGCAAAACCAAATAACAACAGCTTAACTAAGTAAATTAAAGAAACAGTCTAGGGAATACCTCACTTAAAGAGGAGCACTCAGCAAAACCAAATAACAACAGCATCACTAAGTCAACTAAAAAAACAGTGAAGGAAAATACCTCACATAATAATCAGAAGCAACATAGTTGACTCCTGAGCTCCAAAGTGTTTCCTGCAAAACAGATTCAAGTCAGAAACTATATTGAAAAATAAAACAAGAATTTACAAAAGCACAGTTAAGGGAAATACCTCACTTAACATCAGAAGCAACATACACATCAGATACTTCTACATTTAAGTGTTTCCTGCAAAACAAAACAAAGTCAGTAACCAAATATAAAAATAAAACAAGAATTGAAAAAACAGAAAAATGATTATACCTTAACCTTGAAGTGGATCTTCAACAGACACATCAGAGACTGAGGCATCTTTCCCAACAGCAAGAAATTCTTCATCCCTTTCCTCAGGCTCAAAACCATACAACCAATTTCTGGTTGTTACAAATACTTCTACATTTTTAGGCAAAAGCCTAGCCCTCAACTTGTTCAAAATTCGACCTCCCATACTAAATGATGATTCAGAAGCTACAGAGGTGATTGGAATGGCTAACACATCTCTAGCCATGAGTGAAAGTATTGGAAAAGACACAGATTGTGTTTTCCAATACTCTAAAATATCGAACTCAGCATCTGATGTGCGAGGGAGAAGGGGCAAAGAAATGTAGGAGTCAACATCAGACTTACCACTCCTAGAAGCTGCCAAATTGGCATCAAAGTTCTGCATTAAATAAACAAAATTAGTAAACTGTAAATGAAAAAAAAACTAACTATAAAATCAGAAGAGAAAAGATAAACTGACCTGAAAGAGATTAGATTTTTTGAAGGTCCTAGGGCGACCAGAACTTGACAGACTTGAACTTTGAGTAGAGTTACTTTGGACAGAAGAATTATTAGAAGAAGTACGTGCAGATCTTGAATAATAAATATACATACTTACAAACTCATTATAAACAACACTTACCCTCCTTTCAACCTCATCCTCAACATAGAGGACACCATACAACTCCTTCAGAAGTTGTAACTTATACCGAGGATCAAGTAAAACAGCAAAAGACAGAATAGTTGAATGATCAGACCAGTATTTCTCATACAATTCAAGCATAGGACCAGCCATTGCAGAGATGCCCTCACATGGATCATTGTGAGCATCACATAAAAGTTTTTCAATGGCAACAACATTAGCCAAGTACAAATTAGCAGTAGGATACTTGGATCCTGAGAACAGAGTAGAAATTTCAAAGAAGGGCTCAAGGAAATCACAAATTAATTGAGCAGTTTCCCACTCAACATCAGAGATTACATCCAAACCATTTTCCCTATTAACAAACAAGTTAATAGCATGTTTAGCTTCTAGTGCCCTACGAAGCATCAGGTAAGTAGAGTTCCATCGAGTAGGAACATCCAAGACCAACTTACCAGAAAAATCAGTACCACAGTCATTAATAGCAGAATCAAAGGAACAGAGTCTAGAATCAGAAGAATCTATAAATTTAACAATCTCACGCAATTTAACAACAGATGAGTCGATTACCTTCAAGCCCCTTTGAACTATCAAGTTCAGGATATGGGCAGCACACCTTATATGAAAAAACTTACCATTGCATGGCAGAGGAGAAATTGCATGCAAATCATCTTTCAGACGCCTCACCATTCTTTCATTTGCAGAAGCATTATCAAGAGTCATTGTAAAAGCTCTCTTCTCAAGACCCCATTCAGTTAACATATTTTTAACAAATTTGTAAATAGATTCACCATCATGGGGAGGGGGGAAACGACGAAAATTTAAAATCTTAGACTGAAGTTTCCAGTTATTATCAACATAATGTGCAGTCAGTGCAAAATAAGAACGTGAAGTGCAAGCAGACCAGCCATCACATGTAAAACAGATACGACTCACAACAGATTGCATTGAATCAAAAAGCAATTTCTTATGCATCTCATGCTTTAACATGCAAGCCTTAGTAATAGAATATCTTGAAATATCTTTCACATTAGGATTTAAATAATTATGCAAAACCCTAAGTTTATCATGCTCAACAACACTCAAAGCATAACCATGACAAAGAATTGCTTCAGCAAACAACTCACAATATCTTTTCTGATCAAAAGAAGCTTCTGAACTACTATTGGGATTAATAGCAAGAAACTCCTTATAAGCATCACATTTTTCAGTATGACGTTTAGGATTAGAAGTACCAATATAAGAGTCAGCTTTATACCTTTTCTTTTTGCAGTACTTACATTCTGCAAAAAGCCCTTCTGGAAGCTTGATGAATGTGTAATGATCCCAAACAGGAGATGTTCTTCTCCCAATGTCCCCTCCAGTTGAAGCTGGAGACTTCCTCTTGGAGGTACGAACTGTCTCAGACAGTTGATCATTCGCATCCTCTTCTAGCAAAAACATACGAAAAAAGAGTCAGAAATATACAAAATATAAGTTAAAAATCATAGTGAACAAGGATTAATAAATTACCTTGAGACAGTATTATTTGGTCATTTAGGTTTCTTTCACCAGGAAAGTCCAACTCATAAGAGAAAGAATTCATAGCTGTCACAAAACAGAGTGCAAATCAGAGAACCAAACATAAAAATACACAAAATCATATATACAGACATCCATAAACAAAGAATAAAATTTCTAATGGTTTCAGTTTAACCCTTGTACGTGGCATTGTTACACCTATCCACAGGGACAAAATTTAAAATCCCCCTTTGGCACCAGTAGCCCCGCAGGTCAGGTAGTCCAGCCGATATACTCAGGTTAAACCAACGAAACCCTAAAGACTCGGACCATACAAATACATACATGCATAAAGATAGAAACAAACAGATATAACATGCAAAAACAGATTTCAGAAAAGAAATATACATATAACAAAACAGACACGGACCATACAGAAACATACATGCATAAAAATAAAACCATAGAAACTGACATGCATAAATACGAAGTGACAGAAACATACATGATACAGATCTCAGATAACAGATATAACATGCAAAATCAGATCTCATATAACATGTAAACTAATAGAAACAAACAGATATAAAATGCAAAAACAGATCTCAAAAAACAAACATACATAAGAAACATGCAAAAGGAAATATACAACCTTCCAGCTTGATGAACACACCCGCACGCACAGGAACAGAATGACAAGCCAGAAACGATTCTGAGGAAAAAAGGAAAATAGTAAGTAAATTGTAATCGAACAAAAAATGAAATAGAAGAAAATAGAATATATAACTTACCCGAACAGATCTCAGAAAATGAAAAGACAGAGAAGAACAGATCTCAGAATCTGAAGAGGTAAGATGAGAATACGAAAGGATGTTTTTGATGTTTAGGGTTAGGGTTTCAGATTTAGGGTTTATGGTTTAGGGTTTAGGGTTTAGGGTTTCAGTTCTAGGGTTAGGGTTTAGAATAAATTAGGGTTTAGGGTTTAGGGTTTAGGGTTTAGGGTTTAGGGTTTCAGATCTAGGGTTAGGGTTTAGAATAAATTAGGGTTTAGGGTAAACAGAAATGAGTTTGGGTTTTGGGTTTAGAAGGATTGAAGATAGAAATTCTCAAGAACACGAGGTTGTTCTTGAGAAAAGTAGGGGGTTTGATCGAAGAAAAACAAGTTTAAGGAAGAAATTTGTGTTTGTAGAAGATCTGGGAGGATATTTTTGAAGAACAGGGAAGAACTGGGGAAGAACTTGGGATTTTGATCGAAAAAAACAGGTTTAAGGAAGAAATTTGTGTTTGTAGAAGATCTGGGAGGATATTTTTGAAGAACAGGGAAGAACTGGGGAAGAACTTGGGATTTTGATCGAAAAAAAACAGGTTTAAGGAAGAAATTTGTGTTTGTAGAAGATCTGGGATGATATTTTTGAAGAACAGGGAAGAACTGGGGAAGAACTTGGGATTTTGATCGAAAAAAAACAGGTTTAAGTAAGAAATTTGTGTTTGTAGAAGATCTGGGAGGATATTTTTGAAGAACAGGGAAGAACTTGGGAAGAACTTGGGATTTTGATCGAAAAAAATGAGGAAGATCTGGGATTTTGGTGTTTGTGAATGAGAGAGAATTTGAGACAATATTTCGGCAGAGTAACAGTAGGGAGAAATGAGCAATTTTGGCTGAGGGGTGAGGGCGTATTTATAGGCTCGAGTCGGGTCAGAGGATCCGCGCACATAGAGTCGGGTCATTCGGGTTTTGCTCCGCAAGCTATCATTCTTTGCTTTCTTTCAATTTCGTCCCTTTTTGTTTAGAAATTGAGCTTAAAGCTTTGATTTGTTTTCAATTGCATCCTTAATTCAGTTTTAACTTTTAATGTTTAGGGTTTGTGGTTTTAATTTAGGGTTTGTGATTTTAATTTAGGGTATAAATTAAGGGTTTACTGATTTGTTATGGCTAATATATTTTATTTAGTTTTTTGTTTAGGGTTAATATGTTAATTTAGGGTATAAATTAAGGGTTTTGAGTTTTTTATTTAATATTAATAGGGTTTAGGGTTTATGATCTTCGATTAGGGTTTTAATTTAAAGGTTTAGGGTTGAAGGGTTTTAGGTTTTAGTAATTAATTTTCAGTTTTAATACTTGTAGGGTTTTGATTTGGGGTTTAGGGTTTCATGAAGCAATGTACTTCGAGTGTTTAGTTTTAATGTTTAGGGTTTAGTGTTAGGGTTTAGGGTATAATGCTTATGGTTAAGGTATAATGCTTATGGTTAGGGTATAATGTTTAGGGTTTTAGTAATTAATTTTCAGTTTTAATACTTGTAGGGTTTTGATTTAGGGTTTAGGGTTCCATGAAGCAATGTACTTCGAGTGTTTAGTTTTAATGTTTGGGTTTAGTGTTAGGGTATAATGCTTATGCTTAATGTATAATGCTTATGGTTAGGGTATAATGTTTAGGTTTTTAATAATTAATTTTTAGTTTTAATACTTGTAGGGTTTTGATTTGGGGTTTAGGGTTCCATGAAGCAATGTACTTCGAGTGTTTAGTTTTAATGTTTAGGGTTTAGTGTTAGGGTTTAGGGTATAATGCTTATGCTTAATGTATAATGCTTATGGTTAGGGTATAATATTTAGGGTTTTAATAATTAATTTTCAGTTTTAATACTTGTAGGGTTTTGATTTGGGGTTTAGGGTTCCATGAAGCAATGTACTTCGAGTATTTAGTTTTAATGTTTAAGGTTTAGTGTTAGGGATTAGTGTTAGGGTCTAGGGTATAATGCTCATGGTTAAGGTATAATGCTCATGGTTAGGGTATAATGTTTAGGGTTTAGGGTTTAGGGTTTCATGTTTTTTTAATTTTAAATGTTATATTACAATATATGTATATAGAAAATTGGAAACCCTCAACCCTAAACCCTAAACCATAAAACCATAAGCATTAAACACTAAAACCCAAACCTTAAATCCTAAACCCTAAACCCTAAGCCCTAAAGTATGTAAGTATTTATGCATTTAGGTTTTACGGTAGTGTAATGAACTAAGGTTAGTTCGAGTGATTAGTTTGTAAGGTTTAGGGTTTAGTGTTAGGGTCTAGGGTTTAGGGTTTAGGGTTTAATGTTACGATAATAAGTGACTTAGGGTTTTGATTTTATGAGTATCAATTTAGGGTTTAAGGTTTACGATATAGGGTTATCATTATGGGTTGAACCCTAAACCCTAAACCCTAAACCCTAAACCCTAAACCCTAAACCCTAAACCCTAAACCCTAAACCTTTAACTACAACACAAACCCTATTGTATGTAAGTATGTACATATATGCATATTAATAAACCCTTAACCCTAAACCCTAAACCCTAAATCATAAACCCTAACCCTAAACCCTAAACCACATACATTACAACACAACCCATAATGTATGTAAGTATGTAAATATATACATATTAATGGACACTAAACCCTAAACCCTAAACCTTAAACCCTAAACCCTAAACCATAAACCCTAAACCCTAAACCCTAAACCATACAACACAAACCCTATTGTATGTAAGTATGTACATATATGTATATTAATAAACCCTTATCCCTAAACCCTAAACCATACACCCTAAACCCTAAACCACATACACTACAACCTATAATGTATGTAAGTATGTAAATATGTACGTACTAATGAACACTAAACCCTAAACCCTAAACCCTAAACCCTAAACCCTAAACACTCAAACCCAACCATATTATATACAAGCAACTAGGTATATACGTCATACGTGTGTACATATTAATGCATGAACGCTCAACACAAAACCCTAAACCCTAAACTTTATTTTTATTCTAAATTGACATATACTTATTGTTTTTTTTTTCATTACTCTAATTTTTATACTTTTAATTTGATATTTTTGTTCATTATAGTCCCTACAACTTTATTTTTATTCCAAAATACTCATTTTCCTTGTTTTTTTTAATTTGTCTAATGTTTTATAATTTTAATTTGATATTTATGTTCATTATAATCCCTGAAATTTTATTTGTAATCCAAATTTACCCATTTTTGTCCAAATCGACCCATTTTGATTATTTTTTAATTACTCTAATGTTTTATAATTATAATTTGATATGACTTTAAATAATTAACTCAAAATTAATGACGATTGACGAAGGTCAACCTAAAGTCTATCAACTACTTATATGGTTCTACGACCGAACTCAAACTGAATACGAATTTCAAACCCAAAAATACACGTCCGACCTGAATTACCCGACCTGAAGCTACCCGACCTGAAATTACCCGACCTGAAATGCACCCGACCTGAAATGCACCCGACCTGAAATGAACCCGACCTGAAATGAACCCGACCTGAAATGAACCCGACCTGAAATAGACCCGACCTGAAACGAACCCGACCTGAAACGAACCCGACCTGAAATGGACCCGACCTGAAATGGACCCGATCTGAAATGAATCCGAACCTGAATTAACCTGCCAATTATCTGCTTTGGACCCGACCCGTTCTAACCCGACCTGAAATGGACCCGACCTGAAATGGACCCGACCTGAAATAGACCCGGTCTGAAATGGACCCGACCTGAAATGGACCCGACCTGAAATGGACCCGCACCCGACCCGAGTCGAGTCAATTTTTTTTTTTTACCTGAAATGACCTGTATCCGATTTTACCCGACCTGACAGAACCCGACCTGAAACCTGACCGATTACCTGTTTTTACATCCCTAATGCTAGCCTACAAACGTGCAGTTTATGATTTATCGTTAATATACAAAAACATATATGAGAAAAACGCTTTTCTTTTATTAATCTCTATAAAAATATGTAAAGGGATTCCATATGTTTTTCTTTCTCCAAGACTTGTAATTCACATATTCATTAGTTGAAGGCTAGAAGCTATTCATAGTGATGAATAATGACAAATATATTTGTTCTGCACTTTATTAGTCGGATAAATTGCCCCTTTTTTTGGATAGAAATCTTCTACCTTTTTGGTATTCTTATTTATGTTTCCACACTCAAAATTAATTTTAGGGTTTATGGTTTATAGTTAGAGTTTAGGGAATTTAGGGTGTGTTGTATTCTTAGGGTATAGGGTTAGAGCTTGAAATTTAATTTTCTAGTGTTGAGGCATGATAGGGCACCGAAAAGGGGCAGGAGATTTTTATCCTTTTTCGGTGCCCCTTATATATGTTCCAACACTAAAAAAATACTAAAAAAATTAAATTCTAAGCCATAACCTTAAATTCTAAATCCTAAACCCTACACCATATACCCTAAAATACACCATACCCTAAATTCCTTAAACCCTATTCATAAACCCTAACCTTAAACCTTAAATCTTAAACCTAATTTTAAATGTGGGGCATTAATAGGGACACCAAAAAGCGATAAAGAATTTCCATCCATACTAGTTGTCTTGAAAAATGTTTTTTTGCTCGGTCAATAATTATTTTATTATAATAAACTGCTAAATAGCAATACTATTACAACTACAAGGAGAATCAAAGCCAACACCATAATACATATAGAATGTAAACACCTAACATATGATATGAACCAGATCAGTCTAGTCCATAGAAATAAAAAAAAACACTCATTTGGGGTACAACACCCTAAACAACAATTAACAATTCTCTTAAACAAGAAAACATCCCCAAGACGTACAACATTGCAGATTTAAAAACAAACTCGTCTTATATGGCCCTAGGTGATTGCTTGGCTTACTCTGAAGAATGACACAACCAGTTTAAATAGAGCCCCGCACCCAGAATCAACTCCAAATTTCTTTCTCTAGCATTGATCCCTTGCAAACACCAAACCAGGGTTGAAACAATACTCAGAGTCAGTAGCACCCAAACTTGCTGGAAGGGAACCTCCCCCGAAATTATGTGCAGGTTGAAATTGAGACACTCGTGTTCCCGATCGAATTAAAGATACCCCGAACTAGGTAGAATTCAAATTCAAACTCAATTGAAATGATGCGGAAATAATGGATTAATGGATGAAGTGTTTGATGGTGGATAATTGACGGATTTGAAATGTATGAATGTTTAGGAATGGATCATGACCCACTAGCTATAATAGCACTAGAAACCAACGATATACAAGAATGAATAGAATCGCAACCCACTATCTATAAATGAGATAGGAACCAACGATATCAAAGGGGTGAACACCACACTTAGAAAGTGATAAGTTCAATAGGAAGACGCTGTTAGGTAGAAAAGGATAGGAAAAGAGAGTCAGTACTCTCTGTAGATTTTATTAATTTGACTGTAATATTCCAAAATAGGAACCAGCCTATTTATACAAATGTTTAAAGTTGTGCTGAGTTGGCCAAAGTGAAACGGTAATCTAACAAATACCTAACCGCCACTAACCAACTCTAACAGCCAGATTACAAAGCTACAAGACTAGCTAGTTACTCTAATATTCCCTTTGCATCTCCAATCTTCAAGACGCTTCTCCCAAGAAGAAACCTGTGACAAAGAACAAAAACAAGAACACAAGAACAAACCAAAAACAAAAACACAAGAACCAGAAAAAAAATCATAAAACCATGGATACAACTGAGAGAGTATTTCTGTGTCTCTGAAAAACAGGTGCTGACAATGGCTTGGTCAGTACATCTGCAACCTGTTCAAAAGTTGAAACCTCATTAACCTCGAGCTGACCAACTGCAACCTTTTCCCTGATAAAAAAAAATCCAACTCAACATGTTTGAATTTAGAATGAAGGACTGGATTAGCAGAAACAGCCACAGCCCCTGAATTATCACACCACAATATTGGTTTGCCATCTGCTATAATCCCAAGTTCACTCAACAAGGATTCAAGCCAAATAATCTTAGTAGTAGCACAAGCTACACTACGGTACTCTGCTTCAGCTGTAGACCGAGATACAACTGACTGTTTTCTAGAGCCCAACCAACAGGATTATTTCCAAAATACAAGTAAAACCCTGTAGTTGACCGTCGATCATCACTATCCGATCCCCAATTAGCATCAGCAAAGGTCATAATATTTAAACGAGAGGAAGGACGAAACTGAAGACCAAAATCCAAAGTTTCAAGAAGATAGCATAATATTCTTTTGACCAGCTGTAGGTGAGTATCTAAAGGAACTTGCATAAACTGACATGCCTTGTTAACAGCAAAGGCAATTTCAAGGCGAGTAAGAGCAACATACTGTAGAGCTCCCACCAAACTCCTATACTCAGTAACATCTTGAATGGGAGTACCTTCTTCACTGGATAGCTTGCAACTACTCAACATAGGGGTGGGAAGATCCTTAGCTTGATCAAGACCACACATCTTTAACAAATCAATAATATATTTCCTTTGACTGAGAAATATAGTATTGTCTCTACGATATACCTCAATCCCCAAAAAATAATGCAACTGACCCAAATCTTTTAAAGAAAAGGCTTGATCTAGACTATCAACAACTCCTTGAATTTCAACTTCATCATCACCTGTTATAATAATGTCATCTACATATACTAGAACATATAGAGAACTAGTAGGGAACCTTTTAATAAACAAAGATGCATCAGACTTAGACAAATTGAACCCAACTGACTGAAGATAATTTCTCAATTTCTCAATTTCTCAAACCATGCTCGAGGTGCCTGTTTCAGGCCATATAAGGCTTTGTTCAACTTGCAAACCAAATTTTGACTCTTATGACCTTTCTCATAACTAGGAGGTTGGACCATGTAGACTTCTTCATGTAAATCACCATTTAAAAATGCATTATTAATGTCTACTTGCCTTAAGGTCCAACCCTTAGTGACAGCAAGAGATAAGATTGTTCTGATGGTAACAGACTTGATTACTAAGCTAAAAGCGTCATGATAATCAATCCCAGCCTTTTGGAGATATCCCTTGGCTACTAACCTAGTCTTATATCTGCTAATCGATCCATCAATATTGCGTTTAACCTTAAAAATCTATTTGCAATTAACATCTCTTCGATTAGATGGCAAAGAAACAAGGGACCATGTGTCACTTGCCAAAAGAGCATCATATTCTGCCTGAGCTGCAGCCCTCCAATTATCATCACTCAAAGCCTCCTGAATAGTTCTGGGTTCAACAATACTATCAGTATTAAAAGAAGAACACAACTCCACTTGATAAACTTTAGGTTTTCGTATCTCATGCTTTGCACGAGTCATCATGGAATGATTGTTGGCTATCCTGGAATAAGGATCAACATCATCTGCACCACAAGAACCTGAAGGAATTTGAGAAGAAACATTCTCTTCACCAAAAAGAATCTCTGAAGGAACAGAAACTTCATGAGCTTCAGAATCAGAACAAATGCCAGTAGCAGTTTCAACAGAACCTTGGCCAGTAGCAACCTCCTCAGTTACTACTTGACATCCATCACCTTCAACTCTACATGTATCATCTCTCAGAATATCAGTAGATACCACTGGTCGATCACTAGTATCTCCTGAAGCAACATTATCTAAACCATAATATACTGCATCACCAAGAGAAAAATCTCCAGCACCCAGAGGACTTTCTTGATCAAAACCCTGAGTAGGTAGAGAAGAAAGCTCTTCACCAGCAGCTGAAGAAATCCCAGCACACACATGACCTTCTTGCTCAAAAACATCTAGATTGCTAGCATTGAGCTCATCACCAGATTGATTAGAGGGAGGCACAAGAATGCTGTCCACAAAGGTAGTAGTATCCTGACTAGAACCTGATTTTTCAGAACAAGACTCCTCTAGTTGAACCACTAAAAGAACATAATTCTGCACCCTAGAGACATCACTAAGACCAGAAGACATAGAAATTGAAAAGGGAAAAGATTCTTCATCAAAAACAACATGTCTTGAAATGTACACCCTACCATTTGCTGCAAGACATTTGTACCCTTTATGTTGAGTGTTGTAACCAAGAAAAGTGCACTTTTCTGACTTAAACTCTAATTTGTGTTGGTTAAATGGCCTCACATATGAAAAACAAGAACAACAAAAAATTTCATGCTAGAATAATCAGGTTTCTTTTTATACAAAAGTTCATAAGGTGTCTTTCCTTCTAAAACATCAGTGGGTAGCCTATTTATCAAGAAAACAGATGTAGTGAAAGCATGACTCCAATATTCTAGAGGCATAGAGGATTGAGCAAGAAGGGTCAAACCAGTTTCAACAATATGCCTATGTTTCCTTTCTGCTTTCTCATTTTGTTCAGATGTCTTTGGACAAGAAATCCTATGTTGAATTCCTTTAGTTAACAACCAATTCCTAAGACTTCTATATTCACCCCCACCATCTGTCTATAAAACCTTAATTTGACAACCAAACTGAACTTCTATAAGCTTATGAAAATTAACAAAGCAGTCCATTACTTCAGATTTCTTTTTCAGCAAATATAACCAAGTAAATCTGGAATGAACATCAATGAATGACACATAAAACTGAAAACCACCAGAAGAAATATGTGTAGGACCCCAAACGTTCGAGACCACTAATTCAAAAGGTTTATCATATGTAGTCAAAGAATTAGGAAATGGTAGCTTATGTGCTTTACCCTGTAAACAGGCAGAACATACTGTTTGCATTTTATTTGCATCAAAGGAAATGTTACAAGACTGAAGAACATGCTTAAGAACTCTAAGAGAAGGGTGGCCAAGACGATTATGCCACAAACTCACCATATTATTCATTTTTGTGACACTACAAGTCTCAAAAGAAACCTGATGCAGAGAAGGTGAAGCATATGGAGGCAGCAACTTATAAAGCCCTTCAAGTGTGAGGCTCCCCTCCAGCAGAATAGCCTTGCTCTGAGCATCCTTCACACAACATCTATCAGGATAAAACTCAAAAAACACATTATTTTCCCTAGCTAACTGAGAAACAGATAACATATTCTTCTTTATATTAGGAACATGCAGAAGATTTTGTAAAATAAGAGGTTTAGACTTAGTAGAAAGAAAGCCTTGCCCAACATGCTGAATTGGAACCTTATTACTATTGCCCATATGTAGAGACTCGTGAGAAGTGTAAACCTTACCTGTCTGAAGAGCAGAAACATCATTTGTGACATGATGAGATGCCCCCGAATCAGGATACCAAGCTATGTCCCTCGAAACAGGCTGTGCAACAGCAGCAGTAGGAAACCCAACAGACATCACTGAAGAGGACTGAATATGAGCTGATGGAGAACCAGGATTGACAGAGACACCAGGCAGAGAACCTGGATGAGAGATATGACCATAGGAACCTGTTGCAGGGAAACCAGTGTTAACATAAGAAAAATTTTGTTGCAGCCCAGATGAAAAACCACCAGAGGGAGTAGGAAACACCAAAGGAGCTCCAGGATACACAACAGAATGCACTGGAGTTGGTGGGACATAAGAAGACTGAAAACCAGTTACTTGTGAAGATTGAGGCTGAAAAACATGACTATAAGCATGAGCTGTAGAGGGGACCCCTTTGTTTGTGTAAAAAGTATTTGACACATAAGATTGATGCCTTTGAGTATCACCAGACTGAGAGCCAACATCAGAAGAGTCAGAAGACAAATCTTGATAACTAAGATCAAACCTATAATAGCATTTTTGGACAACATGACCAACACGACCACACGGTTGGCATTGAGGTCTATTATTAAAACGACCTCTGCCTTTTCTTCTATAACCATAGCCACCACGCTGCACACGACTAAAATTAGAATCATTAAAAGACTGATCCTGAACCACATCTGAGACATTCTAAATAGTATTACTGACTGTAGTAGTAGAACTTTGCTGAACACCTTGTTGAGGAACCAGATTGCTTGTACCCTATGCAAGAAGAGACCCTTACGAAGCAGCTTGTTGATGAGTCAAATTCACCTGCATAGAGCCCTGCTGACTAGACTGATGAGACACCAGATTAGCATGCATAGAAAGATTTTCTGTGAAAAACTCTTCTGACGAGCTTCACAGTCCAACAACATGTAAGTGAGAGCCTCTAAAGAGAGAGACTCACGAGATGCAATAGCAAGAATAGATTCAAACTCAACTGACAACCCTGCCAACACAACACTAACTTGTTCTCGTTCAGTGATAACACTGCCATAAGCATTAAGAGTATCACAGAGTAATTTGACTTTGGCAAGAAATTCATTTACAGTCATACTACCTTTCTTCTGAGAGTGCAAACTATGTCTCAAAAAAGATATATTAGCACTAGATCGAGCACCAAACAACCTAGAGATAGCACTCCACACTGCTCGTGAAGATGTAATGTTGGTTAAATGAGGTAAAACATCATAATGAACAGTGGACAAGAGCCAAGAAGTCAGCAATTTATCTTGTTGATTAAACACAACATACTAAGAATTTTCAACAGACTGTCCCGTTGCACTAGTAACAAACCGACTAGGTGGAACCAGCTCATCAAAAATGTAATCTAACAAACCATAACCATCTATTATCAAAAGGACTTGATGCTTCCAAAGTATGTAAGTAGGCTCAGTCAACTTAACAGTGTCATGTTTGGGAAAGTGTTGAACATGATTGACACGAAAAGTAACACGAGACTGATCACCAGCAAGAGGAGACTAGGATTGAGTGTTATTATTATTAGTAGGATATGAAGTTCCATGTGTAAGTGTTGGATCTAGAGCCATTGATAAAGCACAAAGAGAAAACTCGATAGCCGATTGAAAGAAAAACTTGACTGAGGCAAAAATACAAACAGATAGAGGGCAGAGAAACACCGATAGACTTAAGCAAAAATAATCCACACGAAGAGATCCGACGAATGAGGCATTAACACAAACAAATGATAAGCATGATGAAGAGAAGGAAGAGATCTCAGAAAAGACAAGATTCAAGCTACCGCAACGTTCTCTAGAATCTTCACAACAACAAATTCAGAGAAACTCAAACACAGATCTAAAGAAATATGAGCATAGATCACTCATTTGTTCTCAACACAAAAGATTCACGAACAAACATCCAGACGATCAAACCACATTTCTTAAACAAACTGATGATCAGTGTTTGACACAAGAACCAGGTAATCAATCCATAGAGTATCCAGCACAACAACCAAAAACAAGAAAGGAGATTAGAAAAACTCACAATCGCAGAAAAGAAAGGTGGAAGAAAACACTCTAAACGAAGGACATCTGAGTTTCGCGATCACGGTAGTTACGAATCAGAAGAAAGAAAACAGAGATGAAGCAGCGGACGAAGATTCCCAGGACTTGGCGAATGATACCATGTTAGGTACTGAAGGATAGGGAAAGAGAGTCAGTACTCTCTGTAGATTTTATTGATTTGACTGTAATATTCCAAAATAGGAACCAACATATTTATACAAATGTTTAAAGTTGTGCTGAGCTGGCCAAAGTGAAACGGTAATCTAACAAATACCTAACCGCCACTAACCAACTCTAACAGCCGGATTACAAAGCTACAAGACTAGCTAGTTACTCTAATAGACGCAACAAGCTAGGGTTGATAAGTCTAATGATAAACAAGAGTATAAACTCTCAATACATTTCTTCAAAGAAAGGTGTACCTCAATTAACTAGCTCTGATTACCAAATTATGTAATCTTACCCTCGAGGTTGAAATTGAGACACTCGTGTTCCCGATCAAATTAAGGATACCCCAAACTAGGTAGACTTCAAATTCAAACTCAACTGAAATGATGCGGAAATAGTGGATTAATGGATGAAGTGTTTGATGGTGGATAATTGACGGATTTGAAATGTATGAATGTTTAGGAATGGATCATGACCCACTAGTTATAATAGAACTAGAAACCAACGATATATAAGAATGGATAGGATCGCAACCCACTATCTATAAACGAGATAGGAACCAATGATATCAAAGGGGTGAACGCCACACTTAGAAATTGATAAGTTCAATAGGAAGACGCCACAAGCCAGGCTTGATAAGTCTAATGATAAACAAGAGTATAAACTCCTAATATATTTCTTCAAAGAAAGGTGTACAAGATGATACGAGCACACCTACACATGATCACGAAGTTTCACAAGATCCCGAAGTCATGCCACAAGGACCCATTATTCGTTCTAAGGCCAAATAGCTCAGTGAAGTATTTTCTCACAAGTGCATTTTAGCTTTTGGTGGACAAATGACCATAGATAGATGAATGTTCAATGTATTACATGTTGGCATGTAACACATTGTACAAACCACATCTTTACTTAACATTTCAGCTCATTTGCTTAAAGTTTCTAGTTCAATTCTATCTTAGGTAATCAATCACATATTTAATTTACATTAACTTATATTATCTTGTGTTTTTTCTTATAGGAAATGTAATTCACAGCTTAAAGGATGGAACAATAGCTCAGGAAAGCTCGTAAAGCTCGGATCAAGCTCAAATAGCTCAACACTTGCTTCCAAGTGATGCAAGCTACAAAACATCTCTAAATAGCTCGAGATAGCTCAAGGACTCCAAAAGACTAGCTCACCTAGGTAGAAGCAGCTCAGAATCAACTCAATGTGACTTCAAAGTATAGCTAGCTCAACCAGCTAGCTTCTTCAGCTCACGACCAGCTCGGGTAGCTCATATTAGCTCCAGCTATCACCCCGAGCTCACCATGTGAAGGGTCATGTCCCTTCTCAAGGAACACAACTGACCAGCAAGGAGGGAACAAGCCTTGGCGCCAAGAATTGGAAGGAAATTGGGCGGCAAATTGCTTGAAGAGGCACTAAGGATGCCGAATCACTACATGCTTCAAACCGAACCATTCCAACCCATTTTTACAACCATTCGGTCACCTATTCACCATGTAACAACCATTTAGGCCAGCCCTTCAAAAACTATAATTAGGGCTGCCAAATTCATTTGTAAACACACATTTTATTTAATATAATTTTACTTGTGAGTTCATCTCTCAAACTTGTTCTTTTTAGAACTATCTGACTTATCAAGCTTCATTGCTTGCGGTGTCTTCCTTTCATTTATGCTTTAGGTTCTTGGTTCTTATAACCAAAGGGTCTAAGTCTCTACTACCCTCAAAGTCTTTCTCTTAAAGAACGAGTCTATGTTCTTATAACATAGGTTCCTCTTTTGAATCCTTTGAATACTTTCTTCATTTCCATCTCATTCCATCACTTTCTTTTCACCATCACCACCACCATCCGAATCTGCCTTAAACATTTTCCTTATCTTTCTTTCATTTCCTTTTCAAACACACCTCTAAACTATTTCGCACCCTCAATTATCGTCATCTTTCCTTCATCCTTTCTCCATCAGAACATACGAATTACAAGGCTTGCTTCCATTCACGGTCGAGACAATCAAAACTTCTCTCAACAAAGTTATTTGGAGAGTTTGAGAGTATCATGTGGTAATCAGAGCAAAGGAAGAATCAAGTAAGCCTACCGTTTTTTGAATTTTCGTTTTATTTTCTGATGAAAAAAAAGAACAAAAAAGAGAAAAAAATTAGATCTCTTTCTTCATTTCTCAAAAGAATTCGAATAGTATATACAAAAAAATATCAGAAACGAAACACAAAGGTGGTGAAACAACAAAGCAAGCAAACGACCAACTCCGGAAAGTTCCTCAAATTTAATTGTTCACGATCAGTTTGTGAGTAAGTTCTTGTGGTATGTTGTTTTATTTTCTCTTATTTCATTCCATTCTTACTTTTTTTTAAAAAAATTATACCATCTTTTCTTTTTATTTCTTTAAACCTTTCCATTTCTTTAGCCTAACCATTATTTCAGCCAAAAACGCCAACAAGTATTGAAGATTTGACAGGTTTTAACTAGTTCTATTAAGAATTTGTGTCAAAAGATTCGAGTGGAAAAAGGCATTAGAGCGTGTGAGATCAGAAGGGAAATTACAAAAGCCAACACATATTCTCAAGTGAAACACGAGTGCTTGAGTGGAGTGACATCGTATTTTCTCGGAGTGAACAACGAGAATTTGTGAGTGTGCTGGTGAGGTTTTAATTTTATTTTTTTACTAACCATGTCATCAGATTCCTTTATTTTACCATCTACATTAGGAAGAGTCCTTGTTGTTAAAAGGGCTTTAAACACACATTCAGTTGAAGACGATCAACAAAGAGAGAACATTTTTCACACATGTTGCCATGTAAATGGTAGAATGTGCAACATGGTCATTGATGGTGAGAGTTGCAAACGTGGCTAATACTCTAATGGTTGAAAAACTTGGATTGACAACTTCCAAGCATCCAAACCCATAAATAATTCAATGGTTGAACGATCGAGGTGAATTAAAGGTCACAAAACAGGTGTGTGTTCCAATTGCCATTGGAAATTACAAAGACGGGATTTTATGTGATGTAGTACCTATGAGCGTGTCGCGACCTTTTTTGAATTTTATAAGGGCTACTTAAAAAGATTTAAAAAGATTTTTTCTTTGAAAAATATTTGTGATTCTTTTGAAAAATCAATAAAAAGTTTGAAAAATTAATTTTGTTTTGAAAAGCTTAAAAAAATTTGGAGTCGCCACCGGCTACTAAGGTAGGTCAGACACCGTAAAAGACCAGAGATTCGTTATGAAAGGGTTCGGGAGTTGGTTACGCGTGGGGAAGGGTTAGCACCCCCATCACGCCCCTTTCGAACTGATAGAACTTGTTGGAATTTTAATCGAATTTAACTTAGTGTACTTAGTTGAAAATTGGCCTTAGTTACACAGGCTTTATCAAATCGGTGGTTTGAAATTAATTAGGCATTTAATTAATGAGGATGACGATACACCGGACCAAAGACTAATCTGACATCATATAAGTTTGACTGTCGTGTTAATTTAGGGTTCGGATCCCGTACGTCACCTTTATGCATGATGTGAACAGTTAAAATATGGTGTAATGATCTCGTCGGTTTTAATCTTCATTTACCTTGAGGCAGTAAGGATTAATCCGAATATTTGATTGACATCCTTTAAGCTCGAACTAGCATGACTCAAATATCAGGATTAATGGATACTTCCCTTTTTTCGTAGATTAAATCGGTTAAAGATATAATCATAACGGGGCATATGAATGGCGATTATAAGTTCATGAACAAATTCACAAATTCTAACGAATAAACATGGCAAAAATAAATAATTAAAATCCAGAAAAAGGAACAGATCGAACAAAAGAAACGTGTAAAATAAATACGGGAAATTAAAATGCGAAAAAGTAAATGTTAGAAGTTAGATGTTAGGTGGCTACACTAAATGGGCCATAAATAATACGGATCATACCCCGTTGCGGGTCACTGTAAGGCCAAAAGTGGAATATAATACGAGACAAAAAATATGAAAGTACAATAAAGAAGATATATATAAATGTATATATATAAAAGAACAAAGAAATACATAATAATATAAAGTATTAATATAGACATATATCATAAAGATATATACATATAACTATAAATAAATTATGATAAAAACATATATACTATATACACTTACAGAATGCAACAAAGAAAGGAAATGAAATGAAACACGATGCGGGGATGGTCAGAACCAAAATACGTAAAAAAGGCAAAATCGGGTGTGTAAATGAAACAAAAAGGGACCCAAACGCATAAACTAAAATGATGAAGGACCGAAGCACATAATACCCCTAACTCCAAAACAGGTGGGTCATTCAGGCATAAAAAATTCGAAACACGATTAACAAAGACCATTTAATTAAAAGGTAAAAACCTTTTCATTTCTGCTTTGAAACATAGAGAAAAACAAAGGTTTCCCCATTTCTTCATTCGTAAACGTCGACTCCTTTCATTTTATTCGCGCAGATCCTTGGCGGCGCGACCTCGCCAGCTGTTCTCGACATCCGAAAAATGTTGGTGAAAGGCGGCCTTATTCCTAGACAGGTAAACCAGAAACCCTCCTTTTTAATTTCGATTCAGGATCTAAAAAGGTAAAAACCAAAACTTAGATTTCAAAACTAAAAACCCCTTTAATTTTGCCTTTAAAACAAGATTTGAAGAAAGATTTTTGAAACCCTTTTATTAGAACGAAACTTTGAGATGAAACAAAATAGACTCTTGATTCGGGAAAGTTTGAGCCCCTGTGTCGTACTCGTGCTACTGGTTTCAAACAAAAGATGGAACATGGAGGATGTGTGTAAATTTTCGTGCCGTGAACCAAATCACCATCAAATATAGGCATCCAATACCTCGACTTGATGACATTCTAGACGACCTCAGTGGTGCCAGCATCTTCTCAAAAATTAACTTAAAAAGTGGATATCATCAGATTCACATGCGAGAAGGGGGCGAATGGAAGACATCATTCAAAACTAAGCAAGGTTTATATGAATGGATGGTTATGCCTTTCGATTTAACCAATGCTCCCAGCACATTTATAGGACTAATGAATCATATCCTACGCCCCTATATCAGTAAGTTTTGTGTTGTTTACTTTGATGATATCTTGGTATATAACCGAACCTTGAAAGATCATGAGAAGCAGCTATGGACTATTATTAAAACCCTAAGGGGTGAACAATTATATGCCAACCTTAAAAAGTGTTTTTTTGCACTAACGAACTCTCTTTCTTAGGTTTCATTGTTAGTTCACAGGGTTTGAAGGTAGATCCCAAGAAAATCAAGGCAATACAAGAATGGCTTAGACCCGCAACTATCAGCCAAGTAAGGAGTTTTCATGGATTGGCAAGCTTCTATCGACGTTTCGTGCCAAATTCCAGTTCCATTACCGCCCCCTTAACAAGGATCATTACGAAGAACTTAAACTTTGAATGGGGTAAGGAACAAGATGAGTCATTTGAAGAAGTAAAGAAGTGCTTAACCGAAGCACCATTGTTAGCATTAACCAATTTTGTTAAGACTTTTGAAGTCGAGTGTGATGCATCTGGAGTAGCGATAGGTGATGTTCTAGCCCAAGAAGGATGACCTATTGCTTATTTCAGTGAAAAACTCAACGGTGCTACCTTGAACTACATGACCTATGACAAGGAAATGTAAGCACTTATTAGGGCACTTGAAACATGTCAACATTACTTATGGCCTAAGGAGTTTGTCATCCACATCGATCATGAGGCCTTAAAGCACATTAAAGGGCAACACAAGCTCAACAAACGACATGCCAAGTGGGTAGAATTCCTTGAATCATTTCCTTATGTCATACATTACAAAAAGAGGAAAGATAATGTGGTGGCTGATGCGTTGTCAAGAAGGTATGTACTCCTAAACTCCTTGTGTTCCAAAATTCTCAGTTTTTCTTTCATAAAAGAACAGTATGCTACTGATCTTGATTTTTGAGAAAGGTACGAGTCTTGTGGCAGATTTTCATGAGACAAGTACTACAAGCAAGATGGGTATCTTATGAAAGAAGGACGCATATGCATTCCCCAAGGGTCTATTCGGGAGATTTTGGTCAAAGAAGCACACGAGGGAGGCCTAATCGGCCAATTCGGTGTAAGCAAGACAATGAGCACATTGAAAGAGCATTTCTTCTAGCCAAAGATGAAGAGGGATGTAGAAAGGGTATGTGAGAGGTGTATTACTTGTAAAAATGCAAAATCAAAAGTCATGCCTCGTGGATTATACATTCCCTTAACAATCCCATCTGAGCCATGGGTGGATATCTCCATGGATTTCGTTCTCGGATTGCCAAGGACCAAAACAGGCCAAGATTCCACATTTGTGGTTGTGGATCGATTCTCTAAGATGGCTCACTTCATTCTTTGCCATAAGATCGACGATGCTACACATGTGGCTAACTTATTCTTCAAAGAAGTGGTGAGGCTCCATGGAATTCCTAGAACCATCATTTTTGTTGAGTGGATCGAAAGATCGATATTTACCAAGAGGGGGGTGAATTGGAAAATTAAAGGATTGTAGTGGAAATTGGCAAATTAAAAATGATGAACACGGAATTTAGAGTGGTTCAAGTTCCAAATGAACTCTACATCCACTACCTTAGTCTCACTAAGGATTTGCAACAATTTCACTAAATTGATCTTCCCCTTTTCTAGGACAAGGAGGCAACCCTTTACAATATCGGTTGATTTTTCTACCCAAAAATCAACCCAACCCTCACACAAGAGAACAAAGAAATTTGTAGGCTAATTAGGTATCTCTCAATACAAATGATAGCCCCAATACAAGCACTCAACCCAATTTTACAAAATATGAATGAAGAACACAAATTGGGATTTTACACAAATTTGGGATTTTTGCTCAAATGCTTGAATTTGATGTTTGGATGTTTGCTTTTGGATCAATAGTTGTTGCTGATGCTTTTGGATGTCTCTTTTATACCTTCTCATTGATTTCTAGCTGCTTGGGTGGTTGGGAACATAAATGGAGCCGTTGGAACCCTCTCTTGCCACCATAAATGCAGTCTGCACCAACCCGTTTCGGAACACGGGGAACCTGTTTCGGAACGGACTAAAATAGAAAGAGCCGTTGGGGTGCATTTAAGAGCCCGTTTTGAAACGCCTTAGGGCTGTTTCGGAACGTTTTTGCCACTGTCAAGGGTCGTTTCGGAACGGTCCTAGCCCGTTTCGAAACGCCTTAACGGTTTTCAGAAAATCAGTTAAAACATACAACGATCATATTTTTTCAAAATAGAACCTAGCCCTTGTTTCGGAACGGGAGTGAACCGTTTCGAAACGAAATGGCTACTGTCAAAGGGTCGTTTCGGAACGGGCTTGATCCGTTTCGAAACACCCCTTTTATATTTAAAAATCTGAAATATTTGAAATAAAACAACCCTTTTTAAATCCTATATGAAGAACAGTTTCGAAACGAGTTGTGCCGTTTCGAAACGGTTTTAAGTGTTTCGATACGCGTTTCGGAACGGTGGTCGACAGTGGTGAAAATGTTTCGAAACGCCTTATGCCGTTTCGAAACGGGTACTTGAAAAACACTGTTTTGGGTTGAAACACTTAGAAAAATATTTGAAATAGTATGTTTTTAACTTGGGCATAATACTAAAATTATATGGGGATATTTTGAGGACTTAAAATTCGTTTTGACTTTTTCGATTTAGTCCTTAGGTTTTTAGTTATATCAAAATTAAAATATTTGTTTCACAATCTCCCCCTTTTTGATATAACAAAACCAAAGTTAGAATTTCTGGAATTTTGAAAGTTTTGAAAATTATTCTAACTCCCCCTTAATTTAAGATAGGTTTTTTTTTTTAAAGTCTAAAAAAAATTTGATTTGAAATCCAAGTAAACTTTTAAAAACCTTTTACCATTTTAAAACGAATTTTAGTTTAAAGTGTGGCTCTTAAATTTCTTCTCCCCCTTTTTGTTAGATAAAAAAGAACAATAAAAGCTCATAGAGAAGATAAAGGATTAGTACCAATAAGCAATAATAAGCAACCATATTATAAATTCATAATCAAAATATCTAAAACATAATTCAAACATTTAGTTCAAACATAAAATCCCAAATAAAATAGCCATAAACATAGGTCCTAAAAACATGAGAAAACATAAAGATGCAATCTTAATCCTAAAAGCATAAATAATATGATATGATATGAAGTTCCTAGGCCTCGTCATCATCATCCTCGTCATCATCATCATCGCTCTTGGCTTGAGAGCGGTGAAACTTCGTCCATTGCCCATAAAGAGTGGAGAAGGAAAGGTCCAAGTTGGAATGAGAAGTCTCAAGAGAAAGAAGGCGATCATCGACATTCTTCAAACGATTGCCCATTGTTTCAAAGCCCGAAGCAATGCTAGTGTCCAAAGCATTCATCCGAGTGTCCAAAGCATTGAACCGCTCGGTGAGGAAAGCCGTGAGGGCTTCATTGTTTGCAACTGGAACTTGCGGTGGAGGAGCAACGGGAGCAGGATCCGCTTCTCTATCAACTCTTTCCCAAAAACCATTCACATATTGGAACCCGGACTTTCGAAGGGATGACTCACCAATCTTGGTCTTGCGAGGGATCGGAGAGTCGTAGGTACAATCAATGCCAAGATTATCAAATAGGGCGCTCAAGACAATGCCATATGTGAAAGACTTCAACTCATTCGTGTCAATAAGATTGATATTATTGACTATCTCGGCAAAAATAATCTTAGGCACATTTGGGCGCTCACCCCTACGGAAACACTCTAGCCAAAAGTGATCAGTGTGACGGATATGAGAGTATTTGCCTCCGGAAGGACGAATAAACCAAGACACCATCAAGTGAAGAACTCGATCGTGCACATCCAAATAAAGTGCCTTACCGGTGAAAGAGCCAAAGTGGCGTTCATCCTCAAGACCCTCATTCTTAAGCTTAAGAGCAGACTCTAAAAGTGCAACATTAACAACAAACTTTCTGCCTAATAAGGATGATTCAATTCCTATGATCTCGGTTTTGGTCTCATCATAAAGAAAACGAGCATTTGAGTAAAAGAGGAGTACCATGTTTTTGTAGCAAACATCCGGAAGGCTCAAGAAATCCATGAGATTCCACTCATCCAAACGAGGGAGATAACGAAAAAGGAATTGCTCGGAATTGAGGAACTCAAGATCAATGACACGTTCCTTACGAACCGCGAAATCCTTGACATAAGCAAAGCGAGCACGCGCGTCCGGATTTTTAAGAGATTTCTGAAAAAGCATAGTGATATTCGGACGAATGCTCGAATCACCGGATTGAACGACCTTGCGCTTTTTGTTCGATTGATCCGCCATCTAAAAACATTAAGCAAGTGTTTTAAAATTGAGTGTATGCATTGATATTTATAATCAATCCAATAATAAATCCCACTTAGGTTTTTGAAAACAAAATTAAAATAAAAAACAGTTTAAAAAAATACGATTGAAAAAATTTATATTCGAATCAAAAATTTTGAGATTTGAAAATTTTTTACAAGATTTTGAAAACCCACAACAAAAAAACATATAATTTATACAAAAATAAAATTTTCTAACCTAAGATTCGAACAAAAATTGAAAGAAAAAGAAAAAAATAGAAAAATTACCTTAGTTTGGGATTTTGGATGATTTTGAAGAACTCCTTGCACAAGATTGATGAAACTTGCTTAGACTTAAGTTGAAGAGTGAAACCCCTCACAATTTTGTGAAAATCAAAGAGTTTTAGAGGGTATTTATAGAGAGGGAGCGGTTTAGGGTTTTAGAGATTGATATAAAGTGAGTTTGTATCATTAAAAGCCCTAATTTAAAGCAGTCCGCGATGCCGTTTCGGAACGGTCAAGACCGTTTCGGAACGGGCGACTAGGGTTTTGACCATTTTAAAACCATAAACAGAACGTTTCGATACGCTGTTGACCGTATCGAAACTCCCTTTGACCCGTATCGGAACGCGTTCCGATACACCCCTTGGTAGAATCAAAAACGTTTCGGAACGCTTTTGAGGCGTTTCGAAACGCCCTTCTCTCAGAGCTGGATTTAAGGTATCCGTATCGAAACAGGTTCACCCGTTTCGATACACCTAGGCCTGGAAGTGCAGATGAGGCTCTAAAAGTGCAGAAAAATGAAGTTTTAAGAGGCCTAACATGCATAAATGTCATGAATGAGCAGGCAAAACATATTTAAGCATAAACATACTCCCCCTAACTATAAGCATGGATGAAATTAGGAGTTTAAACACATCAACATAGCATTTCACAAAATCAAGCATATTTAAGCACAAAAGAGGTCCTAAAAGGTCAAGATAGGCTAGCTAGACCTAACTCTCTCCTAAGGGACCAAAAACGCTCTTTGTCTAAGGGTTTTGTAAAAATGTCCGCTAATTGATTTAAGGTGTCTACATACTCTATAACCACATCTTCCTTAAGGACATAATCTCTAATGAATTGATGCCATATTTCTATATGTTTGGTTCTAGAGTGTTGGATGGGATTTTTAGTTAAGCATATTGCACTAGTGTTGTCACATTTTAGGGGTATGGTTCCAACTTTAATTCCATAATCTAAGAGTTGTTGTTTCATCCAAAGGACTTGAGCACAACAACTCCCTAAGGATATGTACTCGGCTTCGGTGGTAGATAAGGCTACACTATTTTGTTTCTTAGAGAACCAAGATATGAGCATACTACCTAAGAATTGGCAAGTTCCCAAAGTACTTTTCCTATCAATTTTGCAACCCCCATAATCCGCATCCGAGTAAGCATGAAGGTTAAAGGTAGAGTCTCTAGGGTACCAAAGACCTAAACAAGGAGTGTCTCTAAGATACCTAAAGATTCTTTTAACGGCTTTAAGGTGAGACTCTCTAGGACTAGCTTGAAACCTAGCACACAAGTAAACACTAAACAAGATATCTGGTCTACTTGCGGTAAGGTAAAGCAAAGATCCAATCATAGAACGATAAAGCTTAGAGTCAACACACTTACCTCCTTCATCTTTGTTAAGCTTTGTAGATGAGCTCATAGGAGTGGCTTGAGGCTTTGCATTCTCCAAGCCAAACTTCTTGAGCATATCCTTTATGTATTTTGCTTGGTTGATGAAGGTGCCATCCTTCTTTTGCTTGATTTGGAGTCCCAAAAAGAACGAGAGCTCCCCCATCATGCTCATCTCAAATTCACCTTGCATTAACTTAGCAAACTCTTGACAATGACATTCATTAGTAGAACCAAAAATTATATCATCAACATAAATTTGAACTACTAAGATGTCATTGTTATATCTTTTTATGAAGAGTGTTGTATCCACCTTTCCTTTTTCAAAACCTTTTTCAATTAAGAAATTTGAAAGTCTCTCATACCAAGCTCTAGGAGCTTGTTTTAAACCATAGAGAGCTTTTGTAAGTTTAAACACATGGTTTGGAAATTTTGAATCCTCAAAACCCGGTGGTTGTTCAACATACACCTCTTCATTTATAAAACCATTTAGAAAGGCACTTTTTACATCCATTTGAAAAAGCTTGAAATTATGATAACATGCATATGCAAGCAACATCCTAATAGCTTCCATCCTAGCTACGGGTGCATAGGTTTCATCGAAATCTATTCCCTCTTCTTGAGTGTAACCTTGAGCAACTAGTCTAGCTTTATTTCTCACAATGTTACCACTCTCATCTAGTTTGTTCCTAAAGACCCATTTAGTTCCTATTGTAGATTGATTACTAGGCCTATCAACTAATGTCCATACATTACTTCTCTCAAATTGATTTAATTCTTCTTGCATAGCCAAAATCCAAAAATCATCTTTCAATGCTTCTTTTATGTTTTTAGGCTCTATGCATGAGATAAATGCAACATGGTTCTTTAATCTAAGAGAAGAACGAGTGGTTACCCCCTTGGATGGATCACCCAAGATTTCACCATCTTTGACATAGTTCAACTCCCTTGGGTAGCTCACTTCCTTTTCCTCAATAGCCAAGTCCTTTAAGGCTTCAAGAGGTGGATCTTGTGAGTCCTCTTCTTTTGTTGAAATCTCATCCTCCTTTGAAGTTTGACCTCCATCAAAGGCATTTATGATTCCTACATCATCATCATCACAAGAATCCTTCCTAGGAAGGAGGTTATCATCGAATACAACATGAATAGATTCTTCTACTACTAAAGTTCTTTTGTTAAATACTCGATAGGCTTTAGAGGTTAAAGAGTAACCTATAAAAATGGCTTCATCACTTTTTGCATCAAATTTACCTAAGTTATCTTTTCCATTATTTAAAACAAAACACTTGCACCCAAAAGGGTGAAAATAGCTAATGTTAGGCTTTTTAGATTTTAAAATCTCATAAGGTGTTTTCTTTAAAATTGGCCTAATCATTACTCGATTTATAATATAGCAAGCGGTGTTTGTGGCTTCCGCCCAAAAATATTTAGGTAAATTGTTTTCACAAAGCATAGTCCTAGCCATTTCTTGCAAAGTTCTATTTTTCCTCTCAACTACCCCATTTTGTTGAGGAGTTCGAGGAGCCGAAAAATTATGGCTAATACCATTTTCGTTTAAAAAGTTTTCAAACCCTAAATTTTGAAACTCGGTTCTATGATCACTTCTAATGTGTGAAATTCTAAGTTCAAGATCATTTTGGGTTGTTTTTGAAAATGTGATGAATTTATCTAAAGCCTCATCTTTAGTACTTAAAAATAAAACCCAAGTATATCTAGAAAAATCATCAACAAGCACAAAAGCATAAGATTTACCACCCAAGCTCATAGTCCTAATTGGCCCAAATAAATCCATGTGAATTAATTGTAAGCATCTACTAGTAGAAACATCATTAATGGATGTAAAGGAAGACTTATGTTGTTTACCCTTTGAGCATGCATCACAAATTTTATCATTTGAAAATTTTATTTTGGGCAAACCTCTAACTAGATTTAGAGAGACTAGTTTTTCCAAAACACTAATGCTAGCATGTCCTAGCTTCCTATGCCACAACCATGCATCATTTTCATTTTGAGCAACTAAACATGCATGAGATGTATGAATGTCATCTAAATGCACCATGTATATGTTTCCTATGCGATGACCTATGAGCATAATACTATTAGATTTAATGTCTACAATTTTGCATCCATTTTTATCAAAAAGAACATTAAATCCCTTATCACATAATTGACTTATGCTCAATAAATTGTGTTTAAGACCATCGACATATAAGACATTTTTAATGAGAATGGTAGAGTGATTACCTATGGAGCCAATACCTTTAATGTGGCCTTTGGAGTTGTCACCAAATGTTACTACTCCTCCACTTTTTGGCTTTAAATCCATGAATCGACTCTTGTCTCTGGTCATGTGTCTCGAGCATCCACTATCAAGGTACCATGAGTTTTGACTTTGTGCTTTGGCCTTGAAGCAATGCTCCCCCTACAAACAAAGATATTAAACCTTGGTTTTTGGTACCCAAATCATTTTGGGTCCATGAGTGTTAGCTCCCAAAACCTTGGTTCCCTTAGGAATCCAAGATGACATAGCAATAATATTATTAGATTTTACAAGTTCCTTAGGAACCCATACACTTCTAATTCTTTTAGCTCTACTATGTCTAGGGTAGCTACTTTGTTTGTAGTAATTAGTCCTTTTCTTAGGTTGGTGTGTTCTAGATGATTCTCCTACTTCATGCTTGACACTTCCAACATTTTTTAAGGACTTTTTGAGCTCATTTAGCTCACCTAACACCTTTTGGTGTTCACTATTGCATTGAGACAAAAGATTATTAAGATCAACATTTTCATCTTGAAAGAATTTAAGTTCATCTTTTAATCCTAAAATCTTTTTCTCAAATTTAGAATTAGCTTGAGTGAGTGAGTCATTTTTCTCATTTAGCTCTAAAATGATTTTCTTGTTTTTAATGACTGACTTCTTAAACTTCTCAACTAATTCATCATATACCTCTTGTAACTCATCATATGCATCATTTAATTCTTCATATGAAAAATCTAAAGTAGATGAGCTAGAGGTTACCATGGAGGAATCTTTCTCAAGTGCCATGAGACAAAGGTTAGCCACTTCTTGTTCGTCATCCTCCGATGACTCCTCATCACTCCAAGTAGCAAGTTTGGCTTTGAGTTTCTTCTTCTTCTCAAAACCCTTCTTCTTGAGTTGAGGGCACTCCGAACGGATGTGGCCGGGTTGTTTGCACTCATAGCAAATGATGGGATCCTTTCCATCTTCTTTGTTCTTCCCTTTGAAGTCCATCTTTCTTTGGATTTTTCTTCCTCGGTTGGACCTCATGAATCGTGAGAACCGTTTGGCTATCATAGCCAATTCTTCAAGTTCGTCCTCATCACTAGATGAGCTCTCATCAAGTTGTGAAGCTTTAGCCTTGAGAGGTATTCCCATCTTCTTCTTCTTTTCAACCTCAAGCTTCTCTACTCTTTTCTCTTCCTTCTTTTTCTCATCTTCCCTTCCTTGCTTCATGATCTCATGAGTAAGGAGAGAACCCACAAGCTCATCAAGCTTTAATGTCTTCAAGTTCTTTGCTTCGATGATAGCGGTTCTCTTCCCATCCCAAGCTTCGGGAAGTGAATAGAGTAGCTTCCGGACAAGCTTGTCTTCCGGTATGATTTCTCCATATCCCTTTAGACCGTTGACGATTGTGGAGAATCGATCAAACATCTTTGACACCGTCTCATCGGGCTCCATCTTGAAGTTTTCATAACTAAGATTGAGAAGTCCAATCTTAGTTTCTTTGACATCATTGGTGCCTTCATAGGTGGTCTCAAGAGTGTCCCACACTTCCTTGGCACTTTCAATTGATGAGACCTTCGAGTAGATGTCCGGACCGAAAGCACAAAATAGCATGTGGAGAGCTTTATCATTGACTTGAATCTTCTTCCTCTCCTCTTCACTCATTTCGGCTTTCTTCTTCAACACCATCTTTCCTTCACCATCTTGCTTCAATGGAATGTATGGCCCATCCTCAATGACATCCCATACAAGATAGTCACTTGACTTGATGAATAGCCTCATTTTGTTCTTCCAAAAGGAATAGTTGTCACCATTGAAGAAAGGAGGCTTGGTGGTTGAATGTGACTCGTACATGCCGGAACCGGAGGTTGAAGTCATCTCTTGATAATTTGATGATCACACTCTTCCAAGGATCTCCTCTTGTGGTTGTTAATCCTCAAAGAGTTAAGCTCTGATACCAATTGTTGAGTGGATCGAAAGATCGATATTTACCAAGAGGGGGGGTGAATTGGAAAATTAAAGGATTGTAGTGGAAATTGGCAAATTAAAAATGATGAACACGAAATTTAGAGTGGTTCAAGTTCCAAATGAACTCTACATCCACTACCTTAGTCTCACTAAGGATTTGCAACAATTTCACTAAATTGATCTTCCCCTTTTCTAGGACAAGGAGGCAACCCTTTACAATATCGGTTGATTTTTCTACCCAAAAATCAACCCAACCCTCACACAAGAGAACAAAGAAATTTGTAGGCTAATTAGGTATCTCTAAATACAAATGATAGCCCCAATACAAGCACTCAACCCAATTTTACAAAATATGAATGAAGAACACAAATTGGGATTTTACACAAATTTGGGATTTTTGCTCAAATGCTTGAATTTGATGTTTAGATGTTTGCTTTTGGATCAATAGTTGTTGCTGATGCTTTTGGATGTCTCTTTTATACCTTCTCATTGATTTCTAGCCGTTTGGGTGGTTGGGAACATAAATGGAGCCGTTGAAACCCTCTCTTGCCACCATAAATGCAGTCTGCACCAACCCGTTTCGGAACACGGGGAACCTGTTTCGGAACGGACTAAAATAGAAAGAGCCGTTGGGGTGCATTTCAGAGCCCGTTTCGAAACGCCTTAGGGCCGTTTCGGAACGTTTTTGCCACTGTCAAGGGTCGTTTCGGAACGGTCCTAGGTCGTTTCGGAACGGTCCTAGCCCGTTTCGAAACGCCTTAACGGTTTTCAGAAAATCAGTTAAAACATACAACGGTCATATTTTTTCAAAATAAAACCTAGCCCTTGTTTCGGAACGGGAGTGAACCGTTTCGAAACGAAATGGCTACTGTCAAAGGGTCGTTTCGGAACGGGCTTGATCCGTTTCGAAACACCCCTTTTATATTTAAAAATCTGAAATATTTGAAATAAAACAACCCTTTTTAAATCCTATATGAAGAACAGTTTCGAAATGAGTTGTGCCGTTTCGAAACGGTTTTAAGTGTTTCGATACGCGTTTCGGAACGGTGGTCGACAGTGGTGAAAATGTTTCGAAACGCCTTATGCCGTTTCGAAACAGGTACTTGAAAAACACTGTTTTGGCTTGAAACACTTAGAAAAATATTTGAAATAGTATGTTTTTAACTTGGGCATAATAATAAAATTATATGGGGATATTTTGAGGACTTAAAATTCGTTTTGACTTTTTCGATTTAGTCCTTAGGTTTTTAGTTATATCAAAATTAAAATATTTGTTTCACAATTTTGGACCGAGATGTCAAGTTTTTGAGTCAATTTTGGAGAACTCTTTGGAGCAAGATAGGTACCAAGTTACTTTTCTCCACTATATTTCACCCTCAAACCGACGACCAAACTTAAGTCGTCAATCGTTTCCTATCCACCATGTTGAAGTCATCATCCAAAAGAATGTCAAGATATGGGTGGATTGCTTACCACACGTGGAGTTCGCCTATAATAGATCAGTCCATTCTGCAACAAATGCTCACCGTTTGAAGTGGTATATGGCTTCAACCCTCTAACTCCATTGGATCTCTTACCCTTGCCTCATGAACAGATTTTAAACAAAGATGGAAAGGATAAAGCCGAGTTTGTGAAGAAACTTCACCAACAAGTTCATGAGAACATAGAAAGGAAAACACGTCAGTATGAGCAAAACGCCAACATCTTACCTTTGAAGTAGGAGATTGGGTGTGGGTTCATTTTTGAAAGGAGAGATTCTTGAATCAAAGAAAATCCATGTTATTACCGAGGGGAGATGGTCCTTTTCAAGTGGTTGAGAAAATAAATGATAATGCTTACAAATTGGACCTTACAGGAGAATTCAGTGTAAGTGCAACTTTCAATGTTTCAGATTTTCACCTTTTTGAAAATAGTGACGATTTGGGGACAAATCGCCTTAAAAGGGGGGATGATGCGAGCACACCTACACATGATCAGGAAGTTTCACAAGATCTCGAAGTCATGCCACCAGGACCTATTACTCGTTCTAAGGCCAAATAGCCCAGGGAAGTATTTTCTCATAAGTTAATTTTAGCTTTTGGTGGGAAAATAGCCATAGATAGAAGAATGTTCAATGTAATACATGTTGACATGTAACACATTTTACAAACCACATCTTTACTTAACATTTCAGGTCATTTGCTTAAAGTTTCCAGTTCAATTCTATCTTAGGTAATCAGTCACATATTTAATTTACACTCACTTATATTGTCTTGTGTTTTTCTTATAAGAAATGTAATTCATAGCTTAAGGGATGAAATGGCAGCTCAAGGAAAGCTCATAAAGCTCGGATCAAGCTCAAATAGCTCAACACTTGCTGCCAAGTGATGCAAGCTACAAAATAGCTCCAAACAACCCCAGATAGCTCAAGGACTCCAAAAGACTATCTCACCTAGCTAGAAGCAGCTCAGAATCAGCTCAAAGTGACTTCAAAGTTCAGCTAGCTAGCTCAACCAGCTAGCTCCTTCAGCTCAAGTCAGCTCATAGCCAGCTCGGGTAGCTCATATTAGCTCCAGCTATCACCCCCAGCTCACCATGTGAAGGGTCATGTCCCTCTTCAAGGGACACAACCGACCAGCAAGGAGGGAACAAGCCTTGGCGCCAAGAATTGATGGAAATTGGGCGGCAAATTGCTTGCAGAGGCACTAAGGCTACCGAATCACTACATGCTTCAAACCGAACCATTTCAATCCCTTTTTACAACCATTCGGTCACCTATTCACCATGTAACAAACCATTTCGGCCAGCCCTTCAAAAACTATAAATAGGGCTTCCGAATTCATTTGTAAACACACCTTTTATTCAATATAATTTTACTTGTGAGTTTATTTCTCAAACTTGTTTTTTTAGAACTATCTGACTTATCAAGCTTCATTGCTTGTGGCCTTCCTTTCATTTATACTTTAGATTCTTGGTTCTTATAACCAAAGGGTCTAAGTCTCTACCACCCTCAAAGTCATTCTCTTAAAGAACGAGTCTATGCTCTTATAACATAGGTTCCTCTTTTGAATCCTTTGAATACTATCTTCATTTCCATCTCATTCCATCACTTCCTTTTCACCATCTGTAACGACGTTTTTTCAAAGTCACAATCGAAAAATCGCTTACGAGTTATTTAATTTGTTTTTGAAAATTCATTTTCTATCTTTCTCGGAAAATGATAAAGTTTACAAAAATCGGATCTTAACAAAAAGGTTTTGGAGTCGCCAACGACCACTTAGGTAGGCCAAACACCATAAAACCAGAGATTCGTTCTGAAAAAATGTTCGGAAGCTGGTTACGTGCGGGGAAGGATTAGGACCCCCAACACGCCCGGAAATCGGTACCAAAATATTTGTTGCTTTTAATCGAAGAAACATTGAAATTTAAAACAAATTTAATTTGGTGTACTTAATTGAAAATTGATTTTAATCGAACGGGCTTTATCAAATTGTCGATCTCGAATTAATTAGGCATTTAATTAATAAGGATGACAATACACCAAACCATAGATTAAACCGACATCGAATATGCCCGACTATCGTGTTAATTTATGGTTCGATATTCGTATGTCATCTTTATGCATGACACAACCATTTAAATATGATGTCATGATATTGTCAATTTTTAACTATAATTTACCTTGGGATGGTAAGAATTAATTCAAATATTTTGTCAACATCCTTTAAGCCCGGACTGTTATGACACAAATATCAGAATTAATAAATACATCTCTTTTTATGATTTAATTTGATTAATTCAAAATAAATTGATCATATGAATGACAATTTAAAAATGAATGTCACAAAATGCTTAAAATTAAACACACAAGTGCCTATTAAAGCCCTAACCTAAAGACCCGAATCATGTAAGTTTATTTAGTGATCTAATTATTAACTAGGTGAATATAATATTAGCCTAAATTAATTAGCCCTAAAAGACTAGAATCCTTAACAAATTACGAAGGAGGAAATTTAGTGTCAATCTAAACGTGAAATTAACTTTATCCTAAAGAGTAATTAAGAGGTGTTCAACTAATCTAGTGAATTTAACATTTATCTCAATAAGCCAAGGATAAATTTAAATTCACTAAATTAATTCGAACCTTAAATCTAACTACGAACCTAAAAGCTAATCTAAATTAGTTTATTTAATTTAAAGATCGCTCCCCTATGAGATGAACACACGATTTCAAATTAATTGAATTAATTTTGTCTAATCTAAGACTAAGGTTATCCTTAACAAGCCTAAAGCCCATTAGACATAACAAAGCCCAAAATTATCTAAACCAAGCACAAGTTAAAAAACCACATGTATATATTTATACAAAAAAAAACTACATATTAACTGTATATTCTACTACATATATATAAGAAATATTATATACGTTTAAAACTATATTACATGTTATAAAAAAAGATATGTATTATATACTATACAAAAACTTTATATATTATAGAAAAAACTTATTTTGTAAAAAAACTATACATTATATTATACTATGAAAACTATATTATATATATACACCATATAGTATGTATTATATGAAAAATACATATTACATAAAAATCATATATATTATATAAAAATTATATATTATGTACAAGATATATATTATAAACCATATACTATAAATATTGTATATATATATATATATATATTATGAAAACTATATATATTATAAACAAATATATCTAAACAAGATAATCATGTATTCAACCAAAACACTAAGCAAAAGAATCACATTTATCTACATAGCATAAACATAAATAAGGATTGAAATTAAAGAAATGAAAATGCGAAGGCATAGATTAAAATGCATAATAAAGAAAAAACACTGAAATTAGGACTAAAATTAAACACAAATAGAATTTCAGGGTTCAAAAGAGGATTAAACCAACAAAATCTGATTTTAATCACATATGGGACCATATTGCAAACGTTTTGAAACTTACAAGGACCAGGGACGTGATTTGAAAACGTGAGAACCCTTCTGCGCGTAAATAGCGCGACGCGGAGGGAATAAAGGCGAGATTAAACCATTTTTAAAACATTATAAAAAGGGAGACTTTAGACATTTTTTTCTTTTTTGGGTAATCTGGTTCTCAAACTCTCAAACCCTCTCCCCGTCTTTCCCAACCTGGCCACAAACCGTCGCACTAGCCGCTGCTAATCGACGACCGGCAAACCCCAAACGACTAGAAATCGCCTTCTTTCGGTTTAAAACCATATCAGCCTTCATTTTTTTTTGAAAACTAAATCCTTCCCTTGTTTATTAAAAAAACGAGACTCTAAAACCCCTCTGATGTCGGATTCTCTTCACCGATTCACTATTCTTGGCCTCGAGGAGGCCAAGAGGCTTATCACCGATGATGAGGAGCGACGACGTGAGAGGAACCAAACGGCCAATAAGGTAAAAAAAATTAAACCCTAAATTTTTTTCTGTGTGTATGTATGCCTCGAAATAAAAAGGAGAGAAAATACCTTGAAATGCTCTTTATTTTTGTTGATTCAGAAAAATCCCTTCTTATATTCAAATCTGATCACATAGTTTATATTTGATTTTTTGTTTACATTTGCAAGCAAAAAATAAATGTTAACACTATGGATGATGTCGGTTCTGATAATCCTCTATTTTTTTATGTTTTTAGTCTGATTCGGTGGTTGAGAGCCGGTGAAAGGACGACGGTGGCAGGGGACAAGTGTGTGGGCGCGTGGAAGGCCAACAGTCGCGTGTGGAACTCGGGGGGTCTCGGCGTGGCAAACACGCGCGCGTGGGAGGTGAACAGTCTGCGTGTGGTCTTCACGCGCTATCCGAAGAGGCATCCAAGCTTGATCATAGCCGTTGGATCAAAATTGATCCAGCGTGTAACACCCGAGTTTAGGGGTCGGGTGAAAATAATATTTTAATATTATTTCGGGTTCGGTTTTATAATTAAAATAATCTTTTAGGCCTTGGTTTCAAAAACAAACATTTTATGTTGGACTAAATTGAAATGAAATTCAATTTGGATGGATTTTAATGAAAAGGGGAAATAGCCATTCATTAATGGAAATCTTGTAAATAACCCAACTTTTAATTTAAATCCCCCTTTACTAAAATAATTTCACTATTCATTCTCTTCTCCAAACAAAACCAACGGGATAGTGAAGCTCTCAACTCCTTCCACTATTCCATTCCTTTGCTTTCTCATTTCAACTCGGTTTTGAAAGGTAATTACGTTTTCAACTTGTCCTCAACTTCCTCTCTTCAAAAGTACAAGTAGTTTTCATTTTCATCAAGGTTTTGAAATTTGAGTTTTTAGAGGATTTGATTAAAAATGGTAGCTTTATGGTGTTTAACTTAAAATTTCGATTTAATGTTGTTAGATATGAAGTCTATGAGTCAAATGGTTCAACATATATAAATTTCACATAGTTTTAAGCTCATTCCCGAATTTGGGTTTCCAAGGGGTTTTTGAAGGGTTTTAGAGTGGTTTTTGGGGTTGTTTTGGGTTGGAATTTGTGGGCTGAGGTTAGTACTATGGTTGGGGTTGTTTTGGAATCATTTGGGGTATTAAAAGTGTTGGAAACATGAGTTTTGATTGAGGTTTAGGGGCTGCATGAGTTTGGTAATTTTGGGGGATGTTCATGGCTTGAAATGTTGTGTTGATGTTTGAGTTGTATTCTGGGTTAGCTACTTTGATGCTTGGGCTGATTTGAAGTTGTTTGGATTATGTTGAGGTTGTTTAGTGGCAAGAGCTTGTGTTGGAGAAGTCTCGGGAGTGAATCCGGAAGCTTGAAGGTGGTTGCTTGCTTGGTAAGTGAGCTTGGAAGTGAAGGTGAGTGGTTAATGTTTTCAAGGTGGTTTTTAAGAGTTTGGTTCAAGCATGTGGACTAGGTCGGGATTGGTAGACCCACCTAGAGTTAGGATTAGGGTGGTAGCCTAATCCTAAGCTTAAACTAGAGACATTGGTTGAACTTTTAATTGATGTTTATGCCTCGTGATGTTTTTGATATGATGATTTATGTATAATGTGTTATACATGTGTGATGAGGCATGGTTGTGATGCATTGTGATATGCATGTGGATTGTTCATGATTGTGATCATGGTGAGTACGTGCTAAGCACGGAATTGGTTGGAATTGATATTGTGGATTGAGTTAAATGTTGGCACTAGTATGCTTGGGTACAAATGATCGATCATTAGGATGTTAGTGTGCACATGTGAGTCAAATTCGCGCGTGGCCTTGGTGGCGTTGAGTCGCCAAGGAGGAGTACGGGTTCGCCCGGAAATTGTTATATATATTAGTCGATGATGAGTGGAATCCCATCGACGAGGCGTGAGGATGAGTGGAATCCCCTCCGCGAGACCGGTGATGAGTGTAATCCCACCGTGAGGTAAAGTGGTTGTTGGATGTGAGTTCCAACGACGTTATCCGCGTATTCGAGTCATAGCTAGGTGCCAATATAAATTGATATGTGTATCAATGTGATGTGGAATGCGTTTTCCTATTTGGATGATTATATGTGTTTACATATGTTGTGGAAATGAGCTTGTTGAGCATGACATATTAATGGATATTTGTCCATGCATCATTGACATTTTGGCTCTTGAGGATCGAAGGTAAGAACATGCATTTACCTTGGTTGAGATCGTGCTTGGACCCTGCATTGTCGATGTTTATTTTTAAAGAGCTTACCCTCACTAAGCTTTATTTCTTACGCTCTCTTTGTTCGACAATGCAGATCCTTAGTTTGTGGGTTGCTAGCGCAGGAGGAGGGCCTCCAAGTGTGGTTGTTGGCCTTGAGTTTAACAAGTATGAGTTTTAATGTTTTGGACATGTAATAGTTAAGCAATGGGATTTGTGCTATTGTTGGTTGTTTAGGAGCATGTTTAGACTCCTTGATTATGTTGTTTTTGTGTGGCTTGTTGATGTCATGTTTGGATTGCAAAACCATGTCGTATTTGCTTACCATGTGTGTTGGCCAAGTGCCTTTTGAGGATGCTTATGTGTATGGTTGTTGAAGCATGAAACCTTGAATGCTTATATGCCATCTTTTGATCAAATGCATGATTTCCTTGATGAATGATGTATGTACATGTTGAGTGCCTCGTATGATTAGATTTGGTTGATATGTGATGTATGTATGATTGAGGGTGCTTAGGGAAGCCTCAAAACGCATTTAGAGTTGAGTTCGTGTCGTTTTGCTGCTTTTTTTGTGTCTATCAGTGCAGGGCGTATCGATACACCTAAGGGCCGTATCGATACAGTCCTACACCTTGGGACACAGAATCGGCAAGGGGTATCGATACACGGGGGTGTATCGATACGGTTTTTGCTCACTGGAATTCTGAGATTTTGGTGAGTTTTTGGCGTATCGGTACGGTGTTGAGGCGTATCGGCACGGGTACATCTCGTTGACCACGAGATGTTGACCGTGAAGGGCGTATCGATACGCTCAAGGGCTGTATTGATACGGTCTTCCTGTGTTGACTGAAGGTGTTGACTTTGGTCAAGGCGTATCGATACCCTTGACAAGTGTATTGATACGGCCTGCTTAAATATGGAAAATGGGTTGTTTTTAAGAGTGTTGTTTTGGATGATCGTTTTTATGTTGCATGTATTTCCGCTGTCGTGTTCCACATAAGCTATAATGTTGCATTTAGACAAGATAAATAAAGGAATTTTCTAGGGTTGCTAACCGAGGGGGAACCTTAACGGGTTTCGCTTCAGTTTTCCCCGTGTGACCCACTCGGACCGGTCAAGCGTCCGGACCGGGACGAGGGGGTTACACAGCGGTCCAAATTTGTGGCGGCTGTAATGGATAAGAAGGGCATCGGGTTAGGGTTTTGCTTACTTGGCTTCATTTCGGGCCAAACGGGTCAGGTGTATTATAAAAGTGTTGGGCTCTATTTGTGTAATGAACTCTAATAATATATGTGGGCAGGTTTATTTATAAATTGGCTCTTATTTAGTCTAATGTAGCATATGTATATATTTATTTGTTTTTTCAGTATAATAATGATAATAATAATAATAATAATGATAATAATAATAGTAATAACAACAACAACGCACACATATATGAACAAACATTCAAACACTAATACACATTACATATACATTTTGTACATTTTATAACATAATAATAAATACATGCAAGCAACACTTATAATATATAAACATAAAGATATACATTTGTCTAAATAGACATTAAACATTCATATAATAAACACATATTAATGACATAAAGATAGTAACATATATAACAATAACAAAACCACATAATATACTTAGTAATATTTTTTTGAATGGATAACAATAATAAAAATACATACCTTTTAGAATAACACTAGTATCTAACTAATTTTTTTTGGTTTTAAGGTTTTAAAAGATAAAAAAAAGCCCTTTATGCATTTGTGTAGAATATAAGCCCATTGTTGCAAAAACAAAAAAGAAACGGGTCTACTTCGGACAAAATTAGTGATTACAGCTTCCCCTCTTTGCTTATACTTGTGAAACAAGAATAAAGCAAAGACCATAAGCACTAATTTTGTCCTACTTCCCTATTTGGAGAATCCGAGCTACAAGTTCCTCCTATATAGAACCGTTCACCCATTCTCTCCCTCAGAACTTGGAGCTATGAGTATCTACCTCCTTTGCCCCAGAGACCTTGAGATACGGGTATCTGTCCCGTTTGCTCCCAAACCCTGAGCTATGAGTATCTGCCTCTTCGCTCTAGAAACCCAAGCTATGAGTATCTGCCTCCTCCACTGGGTAGTTCTGAAATCCTCGAGCTTCAAGTATCTACCTCCTCTGCTCTAAAAACCCCAAGCTACAAGTATCTGCCTCCTCCTCCGGGTAGTTTTGAAATCCTTGAGCTTCAAGTATCTGCCTCCTCCGCTCTAAAAACCCCAAGCTACGAGTATTTGCCTCATTCGCTGGGTAGTTCTAAAATCCTTGAGCTTTGAGTATTTGCCTTCTCCGCTCTAAAAACCCCAAGCTACGAGTATCTGCCTCCTCCGCTGGCTAGTTCTGTAATCCTTGAGCTTTGAGTATATGCCTCTTTCGCTCTAAAAATCCCAAGCTACGTGTATCTGCCTCCTCCGCTGGGTAGTTCTGAAATCTTTGAGCTTTGAGTATCTGCCTTCTCTGCTCTAAAAACCACAAGCTACGAGTATCTGCCTCCTCCGCTGGGTAGTTCTAAAATCCTTGAACTTTGAGTATCTGCCTCCTCCGCTGGGTAGTTCTGAAATCCTTGAGCTTTGAGTATTTGCCTCCTCCGCTCTAAAAACCCCAAGCTACGAGTATCCCCCTCCTCCGCTGGGTAGTTCTGAAATCCTTGTGGGATTCAACTCCTCTTTTGGGGAGGCACTCGATTTATCTTTCAAATCTTTGTGACAAGAGATAAACTGCTATGATGGAATAAGTTAGCATGCTCTTAACTTAGGGATGCCTAACTAAGTATGATGCATGATGTCATTTTTATAAATACAGGGTAAAACCCTCGCCTTTTGGGTGATCACCCTTCACTTCCATGAGTTTTCTGTCTTTGCTGAGTCTTCATCACAACCGGTGATGCCGTAACTTGACAAGAATTCCTTCTTTTGTAACTTTTTTGAACTCATCAAAACCTTTGTAGACTGAAATTTTATTCTCTATGTCAATCTTGACAATAAGAACATTATCATCTCATAAAACCCTTTGTAAATGACTTATAGTCTTTTCAAAGTAAGGGCCCCTGAACCTATAGCCTCAATTCTCATTTACATGACAATGATACTCATATGTCTTGCCAGATTCCTACTCGCGTGACTTAGCATGATCACCTGTAGTATATTGTCTACCTAGAAAATCCCAGACCTTTTCTTCAAAATTATCCATTGCCAAAATCTTGTAGCCTCTAATTTCATCTGCAATGATTACTTCTTCTGGCATATTTTGCCCTAGAATTAGAAAAGCTTTAAGAAATTTCCAGCTTCCCCTAAAGCTAACAAATTGAGAACTCGGCCCCTCTCCTGAGGTCCACCTGTGAAACACTGCCCCACTTAACTCGGGCTCAGTTGTCGTCTTTTTTTGCTCTTCACGCATGCCCCTAACTTTTCTTGGGGTCCGACCTTCGACTGAAGCCATATTGAAAAGTCTTCATTTTCCAAGTGCTCGAATAAGTCCAAGACTGTGGTGCCACTGTTCCCAAAGGCTCCAAAAAAGATCAAGCCGTAAATCCCCCAAAGCAAACATATCCATCTCCATAACCTCGTCTGGTTGATGAGGAATGCTCCCTTACAAAGGTGGTGTTGTATCTCAACTCGGTGCTTGAGACCCTCCCCAAAAAATCCTAACTGTCCTGGTTAGTTTCTATCTTTCGCACGCTAGGTCTTGCTATTTTCTTTCCCAATCATTAGGGTGGGCTCGTCTTTAAGTCACTGAACTTTTCTTCTTCAAGTTCAATCTTCATTTTGGTTGGACATCTTGGTGAAGGTTGGCCCCAAAACCTTGCACCTTTCTGTCACGCACTCTTGTTGTCCCATATATGGTATTCATTGTCCAATCTCATCTAAAAATGTCCATTGTGGGTACCAAAAGACAATCTACTTATCATTTCAATGCAAGAGACAACATAATTTTATTATACATATATATATATATATATATTTAAAAATATAGCAAGCAATGTTTCCTGAAAATCAAATTTAGGTTTTGAGAAAATATCAACCCAAGTGAAACTTTATGTTAAAAAGTTCATGAGTGTTGTGAGGATACATACACATGTGAAATCCTTACTGGTCTATTAAGCTTTAGAGAGGAGAAACTCGCATACCTAATTTCTACCCAATTTAAGGTGGCTCCCTTTAACTCACTAACTCATCGTGCCCCACCTTTCCCTCTTTTCTGATCTCAATCAAGCATTAGAAGTGTGGCAATCCTTGAAGAAAGGTTAATCTCGATAGGCGGGATGTAATTTGAAGACAAATTCATCTATCCATGTATGGTCGAAATGGTCTTTCATGGCTTGTAATGTAGGCTATGGCTCATGGTTATGAAAGAAATGATATATAGGCCAAAACAAGTGTTTTAAGGGTCGTGAAACCAAAGATCATTCCTTCTGGCTGAAAATCTTAATTACGTATTGTCTGCTCTAGAATGCTCAGATGAAAAAACTATTGTCTATTTTTCTGGATCGCTCTAGACTGCCCCTTTTTTGGGTTTTCACCCTAGAGTTCATTTCCTTTCTTCTTGTGTAGCTTCAGATCAACTTGCATCATCGTACCGTATTGATGCGTGCTTCCATTTAAATGTGATAATCTTTCAATGCTGATTTGTTTTGATGGGAAACTTAATATTTTCAGCTTCTTCAAATTTTATGCTCAACTTGCTCTAGATTAGCACTTTGAGCACCAATTCTCTTTCTCTGCTTCCTTTAGTGTTTCTATTGCTCGAATTGAGAATCTTATCCAACCCATTTGTTCTCTTTTATTGCCCCTTAATTCATGAGGCCTCATCTTCATAGCATGATCAGAACTTGATGTCATTCTTTCATCCTCTAACTTTTATCTCTTTTACCCCCCAATTCGTGAGGTATCATCTTCACAGCATAATCAGAACTCGATGTCATCCATTATCTACAAATTTTCATCCCCTTTGCCCCCAGTGTAGGGGTGATCCTTGGTTTGGGTTAAATTAGAAAAAAAAACATTATTAGGCTCAAAATGGGACAACAATGGATATTTTCTCATTATTTTTCTTTGTGAAGGGAAATGAAGGAATGCCAAATGTCATCCAATACATGGATATCAAAAATAGTCTTCAGGTGGTAGATGTTTTAGGGTTATCACTTCATTCAAGGATCTTGAACAACAATGCCGGAGAGCCAAATTCACTCAATGGGATTTGTCCATTATTCCTGACACTCATTGTTGTTCCTCCTTGGGCCAGATTAGAACACAAGGAGTTCACATTTGCATCATCCTCACAACATTCAATTTTTTTAATTAAATTTATTTTTGCAAAAGGTATATACATATATGTATAGGAAAACAAAAATACGCTCATAATAAATGAATTGTTTTTAAGAAATCAAAGAATATAAAATGCTTGCCAAATAAAATGCATGTGAACGGCCTTTTCATTGAAATTACAACAAGCGAACATGATGTAAGCCCTTTACAAAAGATCACTACCATCCTCGGTCCTCGATAACAAAGTTCAACAAAAGGAAGTGCAATACACAAGGAAAGCTACACATGATCACCTAAAAACTTAAGATAAGGGACCAACACCCAAAAGATTATCTTTATCAACCTCTTCTTAAAGCTTCAGAATCCCACTCTCAATCAGACTCTGGACCTTGTTCCTCGAAGCTCCACAATTCTTTTTAGTATGCCCCGTACCACCAATGTGGTAGTCACAAACAACATTAGCATCATAACCATCAGGATAAGGAGGATATTTCGGTACGGACTGAACTGGAGTTAAAAGCTTTGCTTCCACAAGTATTGGGAGCAGTTCCGTGTAGGACATCGGAATCGGATGAAAAACCTTCAGAGGTTTTGCATATCATGGTGATTGATGATGAGGACGACCGTGAAGCTCAGTCCTTGCGCGAGAATTCTCCCTAATTCCTAAGGATTCATTCCTCTCTTGAGCAGTGGTGCTAGATTCACCCAATTGTAACACCCCTAGACTTCAACATACCTTAGACTAGCTTCTTGAATACCGTGCAATCTTCAATAGAATGTTCTAGGATATTCGCATGGTACTCACAATGAACATTAGCATCATACCAAGAAGGGTAGGGAGGGCTATAGGGCACCACGTGATAAGGTCGAACCAAGTATGCTTGGTATAATTGTGAATAAAACTTCTTGTATGAAATAGGCAACAGGGTGAATCCCTCGTTTTTTTTCTCGTGAGCCTCCTTGTTTCTTTCCTTTTTGAACTTTGAGCATCCCCGGTTATAGCTTGAAAATGAGAGGCGGTGAGGTTCCTTGGGGCCTCCTCATGATCCCTTTCCTTAGACTTGCCCCGATCTAGTTCTGTGCCCATTGGAGAAGACAAGATTTTCCAAAGAGAGTCTTCAATCTTATCTAGCACCAATTCAATGGGACATTCAGAAGTGGCACAAGCTACCTCGTATTGGTTGATGATGGCTTGATCTTCCTCCGATAAGACTTTTTCCATCATAGATTTGCGAACCCTACCCTCGCTCTCTTTTGGCATTTAATTAATAATAATGACGATACACCAGACCATAGATTAAACTGACATCGAATAAGCCCAACTATCGTGTTAATTTATGGTTCGATATTCGTATGTCACCTTTATCCGTGATGCAACCATTTAAATATGATGTCATGATATTGTCAATTTTTTAACTATAATTTACCTTGGGATGGTAAGAATTAATTCAAATATTTTGTCAACATCCTTTAAGCTCGGACTGTTACGACACAAATATCGGAATTAATAAATACCTCCCTTTTATGATTTAATTTGGTTAATTCAAAATAAATCGATCATATGAATGACAATTTAAAAATGAATGTCACAAAATGGTTAAAATTAAACACACAAGTGCCTATTAAAGCCCTGACCTAAAGACCCGAATCATGTAAGTTTATTTAGTGATCTAATTATTAACTAGGTGAATATAATATTAGCCTAAATTAATTAGCCCTAAAAGACTAGAATCCTTAACAAATTATGAAGGAGGAAATTTAGTGTCAATCTAAACGTGAAATTAACTTTATCCTAAAGAGTAATTAAGAGGTGTTCAACTAATCTAGTGAATTTAACATTTATCCCAATAAGCCAAGGATAAATTAAATTCACTAAACAAATTCGAACCTTAAATCTAACTACGGACCTAAAAACTAATCTAAATTAATTTATTTAATTTAAAGATCGCTCCCATATGAGATGAACACACGATTTCAAATTAATTGAATTAATTTTGTCTAATCTAAGATTAAGGTTATCCTTAACAATCCTAAAGCCCATTAGGCATAACAAAGCCCAAAATTATCTAAACCAAGCACAAGTTAAAAAAACCACATATATATACTTATACAAAAAAAAACTACATATTAACTATATATTCTACTACACACATATATATATGATTAATATCCTATACAAAAGGCGGTAGAAATTAAAAGTTTCCACAAGCGCCTTAGTTTTAGGGTATAGGGTTTAGGTGTAAGGGGTTAAAATTTAGAGATAGTTTTTTCAATTTAAAGTTTAGGGTTATAATTTAGGCTTTATAGGTTAGGGTTTAGTTTTTAGGGTAATATGGTGAGGATTTAGGTTTTAACCTATAAACCCTAAATTATAACCCTAAATTATAACCCTAAACTTTAAATTGAAACAACTATCCCTAAATTCTAACCCCCTACACCTAAACCCCTAAATCCTATACCCTAAACTAACTTCCTATACTCTAAAACTAAGGCGCTTGTGGAAACTTTCAGTTTCCACCGCCTATATATATATATAAGAAATGTTATATACATTTAAAACTATATTACATATTATAAAAAAAGATATGTATTATATACGATACAAAAACTTTATATATTATAGAAAAAACTTATTTTGTAAAAAAAAAACTATACATTATATTATACTATGAAAACTATACTATATATATACATCATATAGTATGTATTATATGAAAAACACATATTACATAAAAATCATATATATTATATGCAAACTATATATTATGTACAAAATATATATTATAAACCATATACTATAAATATTGTATATACATAAATATATATTATGAAAACTATATATATTATAAACAAATATATCTAAACAAGATAATCATGTATTCAACCAAAACACTAATAAAAAACATCAGATTATCTACATGGCATAAGCATAAATAAAGATTGAAATTAAAGAAATGAAAATGCGAATGCATAAATTAAAAATGCATGATAAAGGAAAAACACTGAAATTAGGACTAAAATTAAACACAAACAGAATTTCAGGGTTCAAAAGAGGATTAAACCAGCAAAATTTGATTTTAATCACATATGGGACCATATTGCAAACATTTTGAAACTTACAAGGACCAGAGACGTGATTTGAAAACGCAGGAACCCTTCTACGCGTAAATAGCGCGACGCGGGGGGAATAAAGGCGAGATTAAACCATTTTTAAAACATTAAAACATTATAAAAAGGGAGACTTTAGACAATTTTTTCTTTTTTGGGTAAACCGGTTCTCAAACTATCAAACCCTCTCCTCGTCTTTCCCAACCCGGCCGCAAACCGTCGCACCGGTTGCCGCTAACCGACAACTGGCAAACCCCAAACGACTCGAAATCGCCTCTTTTCGGTCTAAAACCAGACAAGTTTTTTTTTAAACCGAACCCTTCCCTTGTTTATTAAAAAAACGAGACTCTAAAACCCCTCCGATGTCAGATTCTCTTCACCGATTTACCATTCTTGACCTCGAGGGGGCTAAGAGGCCTATCACTAGCGATGAGGAGCAACGACGCGAGAGGAGCCAAACGGCCACTAAGGTAAAAACAACTAAACCCTAATTTTTTTTTCTGAGTGTATGTATGCTTCGAAATAAAAAGGAGAGAAAATACCTTGAAATGATCTCTCTTTTTTCTATTGATTCGAAAAAATCCCTTCTTACATTCAGATCTGATTACATAGTTTATATTTGATTTTTTGTTTACATTTTCAAGTAAAAAATAAATGTTAACATTGTGGATGATGCTGGTTCTGATAATCTTCTATTTTTTATGTTTTTTATTCTGATTCGGTGGTTGAGAGCCGGTGAAAGGACGACGGTGGCAGGGGACAAGTGCGTGAGCGCGTGGAAGGCCAACAGTCGCGTGTGGAATTCGGGGGGTCTCGGCGTGGCATACACGCGCACGTGGGAGGTGAACAGTCCGCGTGTGGTCTTCACGCGCTATCCGAAGAGGCATCCAGGCTTGATCATAGTCGTTGTATCAAAACTGATCTAGCGGTCCAGATTCGTGGCGGCTGGAATACATAATAAGGGTATCGGATTAGGGTTTTTCTTACTTGGCTTCATTTCGGGCCAAACGGGGCAGTGACCTGCTGCGGCCGCGTGACAGGGTCGTAGTTTACCGCCCACCATACCCGCCGAGGCAACATATCATGGCAGCACAAAATAACTCATACCTTTTACAATGCAGTTTTCACACTAAGTGGCAGCATAACCCTACCTGCCTTATCAACCTGATTAACCTCTTCTTTATTACTCGTGTTTTTGTTTACATTCTATCCAAACCAACCATTCACTTGTGTTTTATTTTACCTTGTGCAGTAACTACGAAACGAGATAAGTTGTCCAATCCTCGTGGGATTCAACATCTTTTATACTATAACTTGGAGGAGTGTGCACTTGCGCTCTCACAAAAATGGAACACCTACACGCCCTACAAGTTTTTGGCGTCGTTGTTGGGGATTGGTAACAACAAATTTCGTTTTTCAATTGCTACACCTTTTTACTTTTTATTTTATTTTTATTTCTAATCAAAAAAAAATTACCGTGTCCTTTGCAAGTGCATGACCAAGGCCAACTCTAAGGGAAACCTTACCATTTACGACGATCTCGAGCGTGGAACAAGAAAAATTAAAAGGGAGCTCAGGGAAATTCTAAAGAGCAGAGGAGATAAGGGCAAAACAAAAGAAGAAACCATGGTAAACGAGGACCCCCAATTGATGCTATGAATGGCAGGGGTAGGACCCCGTTGATCTGCCCAGGCCTCAACAAGTGCGGACAACTAGAGATTACCTGGAACATGACTTCCAAAGGTTTGAGCCAATCGTGACAGAATCAGAGATAGGGGCAGACCATTTTGAGCTAAAGCCCGTCATGTTCCACGTGCTTAATACACTAGGGCACTTTGGAGGGACTACCACAGAAGATACTCGGCAGCATCTACGAGGATTCATGGACATTTTCCGAGCATTCAAAATACGTGGGGTACACCAGGACGTACTACGGCTAAGCCTATTTCCCTATTCACTGAGGGATAGGGCGAAACAGTGGTTGAATAACCAGCCAGCCGGATCTTATAATACATGGACGGAGCTCTGCAAAGACTTCCTAGACCGTTTCAGCCCGTCCAATGTCACTGATAAGCTACGGAATAAGATCACGGCCTTTAGACAAGGAGATGACGACCCAATGTACGAGGCATGGGAGCGGTATCAACAAATGCTAAATAAATGTCCGCTTCACAATCTACCGGCCTGGACTCAGGTATCTATATTTTACAATGGGGTTAACTACCCAACGCGAATGATGATAGATGCTTCGATCAACGGGATCATCCTAGGCAGACCTCCAGAGGAAGCACTGCGGCTGTTGAACATAGCCGCTAAAAACGATTACAAGCACCCGACAGCTTACCGAGGCGGCACAAGGCGGCCAGCAACAGCAAATGAGGTAGAAATCTCAGATTCTGTAAATGCCCGCCTCGACACTCTGACAGAGCTGGTGATTAAGATGATGCAAACCCCTGGGAAGGTCCATGACGTAAAAGTTGTTGAACCATTATGTGGCGAATGTGAGGGCGACCACGATTCCTCTTCCTACACTGCATCTGCAAACTATATGGGAGGATACAAGAGGAATAGTAGGCCCACCCAGAACACCTATAATCCTGGCTGGAGGAACCATCCCAACTTCTCCTAGAGCAACCCAAAGACAGCTGCCAACCCCCAACAGTTCCAGGGAGGCTACCAGCAAAACAAGTTCCGACAGCAGACTCAGCAGCCACAACACAACAATTCACTAGAAGCTACTCTGCAAACTTTTATGAAACAAACTGGTGAATTTATTGCCCATACAAATAAATTTATGGAAAAAAATTGAGTCTTTTATGGACAGGACCAAGATGAAGATTAACAACCAGGAGGCTGCCATAAAGAATCTGGAGACCCGATTTGGGCAGTTCACTGAAATCTACAACAGTCGGACTATAGGTGCATCATCTAGCAGCTCGCAAGCAGCCAAACCCACCTTTGAGCATTGCAAGGCTATATCTACAAGAAATGGGAAGCAGTTAGATGGACCCAGGATGGTAGAACAGCCAGAAGCGCCACTGAACCAGACAAGTAAGCCCGCCACAGCAGCACCAACACTTGTCGCCCCAGCAGCAGAACATGACAACAACTCTGAAAATGATGATCCTCCCCGGACTAAGCCCCAAGCAAGGAGCACATAGAGGACATCCGTCTGCCAGCACTGTTTCCCCAAAAGCTCAAGCAACTACCACAGGAGCACCAGTTCAGAAAGTTCCTATATATTCTGAAACAGGTGCATATCAATATACCTCTGATAGAAGCCATACAAAGCATGCCAAACTATGCCAGGCATCTCAGAGACATGGTTACTAAGAAGAAGAGGGTAGGGGAATTCGAGACAATGGCTGTCACTAAAGAGTGCATGGCTCTGCTGCATAACAAGTTGCTGCCCAAGCAGATAGATCTGGGCAGCTTTATTACCATGCAGGCTAGACAGCACGCACGAAACCAGAGCCCTGTGTGACTTGGGAGCCAACATCAACCTGATGCCAAAGGTCGTCTTAGACAAACTAGTTATTGGACCTGCCAAACCGACATTTTTCATGCTTAAACTCGCTGATCACTCCTTTGTGCAACCGGAGGGAAAGATTGAAGACATATTGGTAAAGGTGGGCAACCTGATCCTCCCCGCCGACTTCCTCATCTTAGATTGTGAGGCCGGCGAGAAAGCCTCTATCATTCTTGGGCGACCCTTCTTGGCCACGGGCAGAACACTTACAGATGTGGAACTCGAGGAGCTGACAATGAGGGTGGAGGACCAGAGCTTAAGAATGAACGTGCTACAACCCTCATAGAAAGGAAAGAAATGCCCGGATGCAAGAGCTGCCAAGATCAGTGTGGAAACAGGCCAGGGAAGCAGCTACCGCGACAGGCCTAGGGGCAGACTTAAGGACCCCATAACACAGCATCTGAAAGAACATGAGGACCCCCCATGAGGGAAGAAAAAGCTAAACCACCTCAGGAAGTGGTTATATCTGGGAGATGCACCAAAATGCACTCCCAACATAACTTAAAATTTTCTTTTATTTTCTTTTATTTTTAATTTTATGCATTAGGATTAGAATTTATGATATTTTAAGATTAGATTAATTTCTAGAATTTTATTTTTCAAAAATCATTTAATTATTTTTATTTCTATTTTTATTTTTTAGGTTTAAGAATAAAAAAGCAGGATTAGGAATGATACTCAGCAAGAAGCCTGCCTAACATTCTGCCGAGACAACCGCCAGCGCAGCAACACAGAACGGCTAGTTGATCCTCAACGGCTAGCTGCCAACGGCTCTGAAATTAACGGGCAGAAAAATTCGTAGTGTGCACTAGAAAATCGGACCGTTGAGGATTTAATGTCGCCCTGGCACTTCACGGTAGCCCCTATATATACACCTCTCATTCACTTCATTTCACTTTACTTTCATCTTTTTGTTGTCTTCTATCCGATTCCCCTGCTCTCTCACAATTTTTACTTCTAGTTTCAGTTAAGTACAATCGTTCACATGGCCTCAACATCAACCCAAAAACCCATTTATAAGAAGTTTTGCTTCAAGGAGGACGAGGAGAGATACAGAGAGAAATTCTCCAAGCATGCAATATGGGAGGAACAAGGCTTCCATTACACACGGCAAACGGGAGACCGCGATCTAGAGCTCGCCTTGTTCCGAACCATCCACTACAAGGGATGAGAGATGTTCGCTCAGCAGCCCGAGATAGCAAACATCACTATCGTCAGGGAATTCTACTCCCATCAGCCCTGCCCGGAGAAACCATTCGTCTACGTCCGCGGGGAGCCGGTAAAACTCAACGTTACTGTCATCAACAGCTACTACGGCCTCGATATGAATGACAACCCTAACGAGGATTGGAGGTAGTCACTGACGACTGCCAACTATGAGGAAATCAAGGCCAAACTCTGCAAGCCCAACACACCATGGCTAAGGGGCAAACATGTGGGATATGTCCAATGCCACCACCTGCTTCCAGAAGCCATGCTATGGAACACGTTTGTGAAAAGGCGCCTGCTGCCCACATCCCACAATTCAACAGTTGACCGGCCGCGCCTCGCCTTAATTCACAGTATCCCGATGAACCAGTCGATCAATGTAGGGGAAATTATCTGCACAAAAATCTGCAACTGTTTCAAGAAGAAGAAGGGCAGGTTGTACTTCCCATCCCTCATCACAGGTCTCTGCACCAACTTTTGAATTCTGGCAGAGCCCACAGATAAGCTTACAACTGCCAAAGAGGGCTGGACCAAAAAGGTCCACATTCAGATGATGCAAGATGTGGAAAAAGAGCCAGTAACACCGAGTCAGCCTTTCGCCACACAGTTCAAAACTCCAGCCGCCCCCGGCAGTACTGACGCTGCACCAGACAAAGAAGTCCTCATGCGGCTGCACTCACTTCTAGAAAACACAAAACGGATAGAGCAACAGTAGTTGGCCTTCATGAATTATGTGGGGGAAGCCCAAGAAGCCCTTGTGACTTATTTTCTGTAGAAATTTCCCGGTGATGTGCCCACCATGTCGCCTTATCCTAAAGTGCTTGTAGCAGCAGCCCGAGCACAAAGAACTTCACCAGCCACCGCTGCCCACCAAACTGATCGACGGGTGCCCTCTCCTACGCATTCTTCGACCTACTTAGCCTCCACCCCATCCAACACAGTAGCAGACTCCCCTGAGAGGCACCAGTAGAATCTCTCCCCTGCCTGCATAGCAAACACAGTGGCAGACACCTCTTCATCAGAGGAGATCGAGCAGCCACCGCAAGAGCCAAAAACAGTAGTGATAGCAGCAATAGCAGCCATCCATATGGCATTCATCCCTCTTGCTGCACCTACGGAGGAAGGAACCAGCAAGAGGAAGCGGCACATAATAGCCGAAGAACCTGTGGACATCAAGACCGAGTCAGACGAGGACGATGCACCTCCAGACACTTCTCCTACCAAACCGAAAGAAGAGCAACAGCATACGCCAAAGAGAGTCCAGCCGCCGCGGAAAGCAAAAACATCACCAGCTAGAACCGCCGCCAAGGCTTCTGCTGGCCGCCGCTTTTTCATCCATACCTCTTCATTCTCCTCAACTGACAAGAATCCAGCCTCCTCTCACACCTCATCAAACTTTTAATTTATTTACTCTCCTTTCTTTTATTTTTATTTTTGTTATTTTTATCTTTAGCTTGTATTTTTCTTGTATTTTATCTGTTTTGTGCATTGAGGGCAATACTCATCTCGAGTTTGGGGGGGATAGCTCTCACATCCACTTTTAGGCATCTTTAGTTGTATGTAGGTTGCATTGTACTTGCCTTAGTAATAATTGGAAAAGAAAAGTTTGCTATGACTTGTGCCTATGATAGGATAGCCGACTAAATTATTTTCGCACCTAAAAAAATTGAACTTAATCTTGGGAAAAAGTATGAAATATGACTTAGAATTTTTTTCTTCTTTATGCCTGAAAATATAAGCATCTCTGTTACTTGTTGAACACGTTAGAATATTTGATGAACACTGCCTATTTGTTTTTAGAATTCTTTGCAAAATTCTAACGATGATTGCAGGTAGCCGCCGAGACGGGCAAAAGAAACAGAAAAATGAAGTACTGCCACGACAACAAGATCAAAAACAAAGAATAAAGTTGTAATACTCTAGAGGTGCCCGAAACAGGCTCTAGAAAGAATCATGTACGAGGACACTCCGCTGCTATCGAAGTCCATGAATCTGAAAGCCTAAAAGTGACGGACAAATTAGCATGAGTGAATGAAAGCCTTCACGGGATGACTCGACTCCAAGGGCTCGGGGTTCTATAGTTTTCCCCTATCTCAACGTCAGACCTGGAAGAGTAGTTGTGATAAGCTGAAGCCCTCACTACCATGATTAAAAATAATGTGCTTAATTGTGCTGCCTCGACAGCAACCTTTAAATTACAGCTGTATCTTTGTTTACTTATTTATTTTTGTGTATTCAGCTTGTTTACAGATATGCACACATCACACGGGCATGAGAAATTTAATTCTGAGTTATTTTCTTGCTTATTTCCCTTCATTAAGTTTTATATATAGGTGCCACGGCCTTGAGGCAGAAAATCAGGTTAAAAACAAGTTTTTCTTTCTGATTATTATTAGAGCATGTATTTTAGGTTGCATTGCTTGAGGACAAGCAATAGTTCGAGTTTGGGGGTGTATAAAGTGTCCAAAAGTCCTATATTTCATGCACATTCCAACTCTTATTATTACTGTTTTTAAGCACATTTTAGGCATAAGTAGGTTCATGCATAGCATTTTACAGTATTTTATTGTTCTGCCTTTCTTTTACAACTTATCATTTATTTGGTGAACAAGAGATATTGTTTTAGTGTATTCTTGTATGTAGGTACTAACAGCTGAGCGAGGGAACCGAGGAGCGGAGGACACCATATTGAGGAGCAAACCTAGGAGTTGTACTGAAGCAGTTCCAGCTGAAGACAAGTTGTTGCCAAGCACCTGCCGAGTAGAGTTGCCACCGACCTTGCTGCCCATGGCAGCTGACTATGGAAGTTGGAAGAACCAGAGCGTGATCTGTAGAGCTAAAACTCCTAAATCTATCGCCGACGTTCATGTAATTTTCCGACGTCTGTACCAGCGGCCAGGGCTGCCGAAGCGAAATTCTCAAGCTGACTTGCTGATTAAGGCAAACAAGATAAAGTCCATATTCCAAGCAAAGAAGTCGACATTTAAAGCCATATTAAAGATGAAAAGATACTTTTGAGGACTTCTACTTTAAGGAGGACTTAACCTAGTCTTGAGTCTATAAATACCCATTGTACTCCTAGTTTAAATCATCTGAGGTTTTTTATAGACTTTTCTTGTGTTCTTCACTACCGCCATGTTCTAAATTCTATTTGGGTTAGGGTTATGTTGTAACTAGTGCGAAATAGTTGTTTTAGGTTTTGAGTTATTTTTTAATAAAATATTCCGAGTTTACTTAATCCATTGTTCTTCACTCTTTCAATCTTTCTACACTTGTCGTTTGAGAGAATCCATTTGTCGGGTACGAAAGTGCAAGGCTCACGAAAGGGTTAAGTACGGTCACAACATGCTGAGGTGTGACTAACTTGGTTCCACACCAGTCCATAACTTTCAGCGGCTAAAAGGAATTACCAACCGAGTTGGCTAACTTGGTTCCACACTAGTCCACAAGTTAGCTCTCGAGCATCCTAACCTAGAAATAGGAGGGATCACTGTCGACTATCCTGTCGAACTTGGAGTATCTGCCAAACTTGTCGCCAGGACTTCTTCCATTCCACCTACCGAGGCAGTACACCCCTGAAGTGGCAGTGACCTGCTGCGGCCGCGTGACAGGGTCGTAGTTTGCTGCCCACCATACCCGCCGAGGCAGCATATCGTGGCAGCACAAAATAACTCTTACCTTTTACAACGTAGTTTTCACACTAAGTGGCAGCATAACCATGTCTGCCTTATCAACCTGATTCACCTCTTCTTTATTACTTGTATTTTTGTTTACGTTCTATCCAAACCATTCACTTGTGTTTTATTTTACCTTGTGCAGGAACTACGAAACGAGATAAGCTGTTCAATCCTCGTGGGATTCGACATCTTTTATACTATAACTTGGAAGGAGTGTGCACTTGCGCTCTCACAAAAAGGGAACACCTACACGCCCTACACGTATTATATCCACCTACAAACACCAAACTAGGGTTGAAACAATACTCAGAATCAGTAGCACCCAAACTTTCTGGAAGGGAACCTCCCCCGAAATTATGCGCAAGGAGCCACCTCAAAACAAACTTTGAAACCAAAACTGACATCTCGACTCAAGATCAACCAAAACTCATCAATTTTACCTTAGATAGTCATCAAAATAAACAACTCCAAGAAAAACAACCTACAAAAACTTCCAATATACAATGACTTGAACAAATATTCGAACAAGGAATACCTTCAAAAGCGAACACTTATGTGACACAATCTGCTCGAAAGTGTAGAAAATTTAGAATGTTGGTCTCACTGTTCTGAAAAGAAAGTGCAAAGAATTTGGAATTCCTCGTTGGCCTCACAAGAAGATCAAGTCCCTTGACGATCTAATTCGTGATCTCCGGGCCCTTTCTCTTTCCTTTGTGCTGTCATTTTGCTATGAATAACAAAAATAACAGGGAAGCATATTTGATACTACTGTATACCATCATGACAGTTGAATTAAGCTCCCATTTTTATTTTGCTGAAACTTTGCTTCCTATAGCTACCAATGTTGTGGACTAATTTCGCTTAAAAGCTTGAAGTTGAACTATCTCAAGAACGATCTCTTTGTAGTCAGTAGTAGTACACACATTAGGTTCCAGCATGCAATCAATATAATTTTTATCTATGCATGTGTACACATACTTGTTTACGAAGAACTTGTTTCGTTTTCTTAACCACTAAAGAAAAGAAATTATGTAGGAAGTGGTAGAGCAGCGGTAGTAGGGGGATGAGGATGCAGCCTATGCGGTAGCGAAAAGACGGATGATGTTGGAAACAGAGAAAGAAAGCATAGAAAGAGAACCTTGTATTGAATCAAAGAACGAGACGAAGCGGTTTAGGCATGATATTTTCAAGCGAGGGCATAAACCTAGAGCTCTTAAAAACCAGTACCTAACGGTTTTTCATGATCAAATGACTGAACTAGATGATTGATAGGGTGAACGACAACAATAAAGAGGAATCATGCTGACAGGCAAGGGTTAACGACAATAGTGATCTCGAGCAAGAACGAAGGCGACTACAAGAAGAAAAGGGTTTAGAGATGAATTTATGGATTGTGAAGGATGGTGATTTTAATTTGGGAATGGCAAGGAGGAGAAAAACATTTAGAGTTTTTTAATTTAGAGATTGACTATGGTTGGTATTTGATCTAATTATTTAAAAATAAAAATAAAAATAAAAAATAAAAAATAAAAAATATATATATATATAAATAATTTAATTGAAATTTTATTTTAAATAATTATTAATTGTATGTTGAATCCTTCATATTTTTAATCTTTATTAATCAATTTAATGATATTCAGCGATGTTCAGCGTTAATGGTGTTCAGTGGTGTTTGACGCCCGTTGTAGAATTTTCCATGGCTTTATTTAACCTATGCATGTATGCATAGGTTAATAGTCATTTAAGAGCTTGCCTTAAATACAAGATTCCATTTGAAAAAATCTCTATCATTCAATGTATTATAAAACCTTAAAAGAGTCTATTGAAGAAAAAAAATCTCATTTATTGTATTAGTGTTTAGGGTTAAGGTTAAGGTTTAAGATTTAGTTTTTATGGTTTAAGGTTAGTGTTAGGGTTAGGGGTTAAAGTTATGGTTTAGGTTTAGGGTTAGCTTTTAAGGTCATGGTGTTAGGGTTTAGTGTTCATGGTTTATGGTTTATGGTTTCAAGGTTTAGGGTTTTAGGGTTTATAATTTAAGGTATGGGGTTTAGGGTTTAGTGTTTAAGATTTAGGGTTTAATAATACATTGAATGAGTGTTTTTTCAATAAAATTTTGTATTTAATGCAAGTTCTTAAATGACCCTTAACCTATATATGTATGCATAGGTTAGACAAACCCTTTGAATATTATAGATTCATATATTCTATTTACTGTTCATAATGAATGTGACTATTAGCCATCAAATATTTTGTGGATGATTGATTCAAATTAGGCTACTCATTATCCAAATATACTATACTTTTTCAATTTTTTATTTAAAATCAATTTTAGTCTCGTTTTTTTAACAGATTCAAATATACAACAATAGTTGCTAGCCGCTCTTCATACCGAAATCCCTAGCCGCTCTTCATACCAAAATTCATTCAATTCTATTCGTTTTCTACATTAATCAATCCCTTTGATCGGTGGTCGATAATCAATTTTAATATTGGTTGTCGACCACCGGATCTATTAGTTTTGTTGTTTTTTTATTTTAATAAGAATCTCTTTAGTTTTCTTGTTCTTTTTATTTTAATAAGAATCTCTTTCTCTGTCTTTGTGACACGTTTTTTCCTCTGTCCTTGTGACATGTTTTTGTTTTTGTTTTGTGGTTTGATTCATCTGTCTTTGTGGCATGTTTCAGCATACCCTAACGATCGATTGTTGTTCGCACGGAGATTCAATCGGTGCTAGTTTCTGATTTATGTTTTTGTCGGTGGTCACTTGGAAAGTTATATCCCCACTCGGTTGATGGTTGTTTGCCGATGAAATCAGTCCTGGGTAGCGGTACTTTTTGCTTGACAGCTTGGATCGCGCACCACTCCTTCTTCCTTCTTTATGCGTCTCGTTTGGACAGAGACAAGGAGATTCAGGAGGCTGCTAAATTTTGTTGGTATGCTTATCTCCATAGAAATTTTCATTTTCTTTGTTTTTATGTTGTAAGGATTTTTTTGGGTTGTTTAATCCAAATATTTTTCTTCTTGGATGCATTGTAATTGAATTTTTTCTATGGATTTAATAAAAATTTAGTGGCTTTTATCAAAAAAATATATATATATATACAACAATAGTTTAATTAATTTAGATTTAGATTCAGATTTTAAACAAATTTATGGAATCGAATTCAATTTCTTACAAAAAAAATACAGATTCAACCCAATGTATAACATGACCTTGCCATTTACCAATTACCACCATCTTAAACTTTATTCAAAATTAAATTAAAGATAAAAGTAAAGTATTAAGTTATAAAAGGAAGAAGAAACTGGTGAGCATTTTGTTTCCCTACTGAAATAAATCAAATTTGTATTGGAAAGCAAAGTATATACACAAGTTAACAGGTGCCTCTAAAACAAGGGAGAAACCATCCACTTCCCACATACAATAAGAATATGGTTTCATATTTTGAACCATCCAGTTTCCCTCATTCAAAATGAACCCACTGAAGCAAGTAGGCTCAGTCAAGCAGTGCTCTCGAAAGAGACCTGGATCTCCGCAAGGGGCCTAGGCTCAGTCGTGAGGCCTTGAAGCATTTTCAAAACGTCGGCAGTATCATCGAGATAATATTTCGCTTTGCTAGGCTTGCGCCCGACAGTGCACACAAATGTTTCAGGAGCCGGTTTAGAAACGAACGTTAGTATGCTCTGAAACATATCTTCGTCGGATTTATCATCGCCGACGCACAGAACAAAATCAGGTGCATTCCCACCATTGACCATTCTTGACAGAACCTTTTCTGCGACCAACCCTTTGCTTACTCCCTGAGAAAGTTTGATAACTATATTACACACAAAGAGTAAAGATAAGTGGCAGTATTTACGAGTTTCATACCTGCGGCTTAACTTCAACAATATGCCGGCCTCTCTTAACAACTGCCGGTTCATTTGCAAGAACACTTCCCAGATGATCTAACAATTCCATAGCTTGGCATGATCGGAAGTCAGGGTCAGCATCTTGGTGGTGCCACACCAAAGCACTCTCTTTAGTTTCTATGCTGGAGCCATCTGTTGTCTCTGTATACAGGCTCATAATTGGTTCCACAACTTTCTTCCATTCAAGGTCAACACCTAGAGGGCTGGTTTCCCATTTGGAGTCTCTGCTCCATCTGGAGAAGTAGGAGAAAGGAAAACAACCTCGGTTTATTTTCGGGCATTTAGTCTCGTTAATGCTGGTTAAAATTTAAATATTTAAGACATCTACATAAACGTACCTTATGAAGTAGCCATGTTCAGCAGCTATTCCCAGGTTTTGACAAGGAACAAGCCAATCAGCGAGTGAGGTTCGCCCTCTTCCGCTCACAATGAACACGGTGTTGTTAGGATCATCAGAAAGGGTCTTGAGAATAGAGATAATTTCAGGGCTAGGAGTTTTAATAATGGAAGTTTCAGGAACAACAGTGCCATCATAGTCCAGAAATATTGCTCTTCTATTTGTTCGTTTATATGCTGAAAGAATGTGATCGGTAGACAGCCGCCTAAAGCTTGGAGAAAGAGACGAGACTCTGAAACTAAGGCCGAAACCAAAGCCCCAACAGAGTTTGCTAAAATGATCTTGGCACGCTCTATCCAGCTCCTGTGCAAAGCTGCGAGTCCAATAAACTACATCGTGAGTTGTAACATAACGGTAGTGTTTGTCGTGTCGCAATCGCTTCTCGGACTCAGGCATGGTAATAGCTGTATTTAAAGCCTCAGACACGGCATCAATATCCCATGGATTTACCCTAATTGCTCCACTTAAGGAAGGTGAACAACCAATGAACTCAGACACAACAAGCATGCTTGTTCGTGGAGAATCAGTCCTTATACCCAGAGCATCATCCATAAGGCGAGTTCTCTGCCTACAAACAATATAGTTGTAAGGAACCAAGTTCATCCCATCCCTCACAGCATTTACAATGCAACATTCTGCTACTGCATAAAAGGCGGATTTCTCGTAACGGGGAACGGGGCGATCAATCAAAACCACGGGCTGATAATTGGGTGAACCATACAGATGATTGATCCTTGTAGCAGTCAGATAAGTTTCCTTCTTTGCTTCCTGGACATCCTTCCCAGAGCCCCTAGCAGGATTCACAATCTGAACCAAAACTATTTTCCCCTGCAAGCCAGGATGCTGCCGCAAGAGCTGCTCCATAGCCAGTAGCTTCAGACTGATGCCTTTGATAATATCCATGTCATCTATGCCAAGAATCAATTTTTTCCCTTCAAATTGTTTCTGAATCTCTTTGACCTTGGTAGCAGTAGAGGGAAGATTCAACACTGACTCAAGCCTGCCCGTATGAACTCCTACGGGAAGAATTTTAATAAATACGGTGCGGCCTAAGTAATCAAGACCAATGTGTCCTCTTTTAAATTCATAATCAAGGCCCAGAATTGTACTGCAACAAGACAAGAAATGTCGTGCATAATCAAATGTATGAAAACCAATCAGATCACAATTCAGCAGTCCCCTCAGGATTTCATCCCGAACAGGCAAAGTTCGATATATTTCGGATGAAGGAAACGGGATGTGAAGGAAGAACCCAAGCTTGATTCTATGAAAGCGTTTCCTCAGCAATGTGGGAAGAACCATCAGGTGATAATCATGAATCCAGACATAATCCTCATCTGGGTTTATTACTCCCATAACCTCGTCAGCAAATATTTTATTAGCACGACAATATGTCTGCCATAGCGAACGCTCAAACCGATCACCACGGTCTCGACACACCGGTATCATGTAGTGGAAAAGTGGCCACAGGTACTGTTTACAGAATCCAAGATAAAACTTTTTCCGCAAATCATGAGGCAGAAACGTGGGAACACAATTAAAATCCTCCAACAGTTTCCGGTAAACTTCTTCCTGTTCACTGGCATCAATATCAGCCTTCAGAGATCCCACATACACAACCTCCGTTTCAGGAGAAAAACCAGCCTTTAGATGTAATAAAAGTGAATCATCATCCCAGCTGAAGCACCATTTACAAGTTACTGAATCTCTTTTAGCATGCAAAGGTAATATATTTGCCACTATAATTTTACGTCCTCTAAACCTTGAGGAACTTGCATCTGAATCCCCATCATTATAGCTACAGGAATCCATGTCAGAGGCCAAGTGTAACAAATTTGCACATGATCTTGAGGCCATGAAAGATTGTGGAGGAAGCAGCTTACCTCCGCGATACGGCGGTCGGGAAATAAGTACAGCCGATGATTGGCAGTTTTTGGTTTGAACGGAGAAACTTGTATTGTATTTTTAATATAAGATTGTGTACAATATATTCTACAAACTATATTTATAACCATTAGAGAAAATTCTTTAATGAATATAAACCCTAATAATAAAGTACATTAAAGTTTCTTTTAATACATAGATATGGATTCTTGAAATAAAAATACATAGATATCGACCATAAATAAATTATTATTTGCCAATAGGATACTATCTAACTTTGACTCTTTACATAGGTTACTTTTTTAACCATGGTTTTTAATATTTTATTTGTAAAAACGATTTATTTAAAATATGATTGAATAAAAAATTCTAGCATTTTAATTTATTTATAAGATTCTCTTTAGTACTGTTTCATATTTGTAAACATTTAAGCACGTTTACAAACTACGGTACTTGAATTTGAGTTACTTAAAAGAACACTTTACCTTTTATTATTAGGATCACTCAATAAATTTAATTTAGTAAAAAAATTTAAAGCCGTATATTACATGTATCTCTTTCTCATTCTTGTGGACAATATTGTTTGAATTCATGTCAATGAAGAATTATATTATGTCGCTAGAAGTCTAGAACTATTCATTGATTTCAATTTAGTAGTTTAATATTATAAATTAAGATTTAGAGTTTAGGAGTTAGTTAACGTTTTTTATTTTGAATTTAAAGTTAAAAATTTAAATTTTAGAACGTGAAATGTAAATATTTGTATTTGTGTAAAAAAATACATTAAATATTTACTCTTGTTAAATATATTAAAATCTTAAACACAAAAATAATATGTATATTAAATACTAATCCTAAATATATTATATAATCATAATGAAACATGCCGTGTTATATATTTATTTTACACGGATTGATTGCTTTTTTTAATATTTATAATAATGAGAAAATGAAGAACAATAAAATATGAAAATAATTAAAGGTTACCTATATTTTTTTATAAAAAAATTGTTTGAGTTTCTGGAAATAAATGATTAATATATATATATATAATTATTAATTAATCAGATCTTGAATAAAGAATATTGCCTTCCATTTCCATCAAGCATATGATCAGGTCTAGGTCCAGCTCCATTCTATATTTTAAAATTAATCTACAAAATATCTGGTCAACGTAGGGAGATTAGGCTAGATAGGCACCTAATAGGTTTGTTTATTAATTAATCAACTAAAATATTTACTTAAATTGATCTTGAGGTTGATTTTTTTATGTTTATCTATGTTTAGGTAACAATATTTTCTTTAATATGCTCAAATTTAAATTTTCGCGAATGCGATATATGTATATCTGTTGATTTTTTTAGATTAAAAAGTCGATATAGTGAAATTTTAATGTAGCCATTTAACATTCAGTTTAAATGTTTTTTTGAAGGGGAGATTTTATTGCCTGATTGGAATAGCGGACATTGATACGAGCCTCGTTAAAAAATCTCTCTAATCTACAATGGAGGAAAAAGAGTGCAAATCGTATCAATGCCTTACATTCAAATTTAAGAACCGACAATACAACTCACACACTAAAAACCTTGCCATTCTTCATAATAATCGATCACTCGCCGTATTTCTTTTTTGCCAATTTGTCCGCTAGAGAATTACACTTTCTATCTACGGTAGAAATCTGCCAATCGATGTCCTTTGCAGCCTCCAAACAAGAATTAATCAAAGGTTTAAACACTGGAGGACAACTCTGAGGTTTCAAAATCCAATCACCCGATAATTTATTGTCTGTTTCAAAGATAATTTTGTACTTGGCAGCCCATCTCGATCTGCTGAATATCGTCATTGCTTCCTTAGTGGTTGTTAGTTCAACTGATATAGGATCCAAACAACCAACAGACTTTGAAAACATCACCCAACATCTTGCCCTTTCATCTCCCAATACACCTCCTACACCAGCATCCCCAAAGTTCCCTATAATGGCCCCATTAGTATTGAATTTTAATTCACCGGCAAGAGGGGTTTTCGGTCACTCATTTTGTCTGGGACCTGTTTGCAATCGACAAACTAGAAGTTGAGTGGATTGCTTACTAAATCGAGAACAACAATTCTAGAGTCAGGCCATAATCCTTTGCACCACCAAGCTAAGCGTTGAGTAAATAGCTCAAATATCTGGGCATCTTCCTTCTTCAATCCGTTAAAACCAAATCGTTTCTAGCCAACCAAAATGACCACATCATACAAAATAGGCTGAGCATCCAAATAACTTCATTTAGACTGGGCGGGAAGGAGTGAACCTAAACTCTAATAAGATTGTTTATTGTGCATAGGATAATCAAATGCACATTCCACATAGAGCACCACTTTTGAAGGGTAGACCAGAACATGTTGCAATGACTAGAAAGATGATTTGCAGTTTTTGGGGCATTTTGACAAACAGGGCACAACTCGAAAGAAATGTGGGAGCTTCCTCTATAGATTAAGTTTTGTCTTGTAGGTAATCTCTCATGAGTGGCTCTCCAAACAAAAAGCAACAACCCTTGGTAGAGCGGGAGTAGACCAAATGTGTTTCTAGACATCCTCTGCAATATCGGCATTTACATTGCTTTGAAAATTGTAAGATTTCACAGTAAACATACCACTGGAGTTACCTTTCCACCTGATGCTATCGGGTAAGGCTGGATTTGATTTGAAGTTGTTGATAGTATTGAAAAACGACTCCCAAACTCCAAGTTCCCATTCGAACAAACGCCTTCTAAGAGGGATATTCCACCTCCAAGCACCATCTATAACAGCCCCGAACTTATTAATAGTTCCACTCTTTTGACATGCTAGAGCATGGATTCTAGGGAACGTGGCCTTCAAAGGCTCGTTTCCAATCCATAAATCACCCCAAAACTGGATCTTCTCACCGTTTCCCACAAAAAATCGTACATTTTCCGTGAAGTAGTTATCATTGGAGGCTATTAGAGAAGATATATTCCTCCAAATCATCGACTGCTGAGAGCTTTTCAGATTACAGGGCAATAAGGACTGGAAATTGGCTTCGTATCTTGCACTGATAATTTTACGCCACAAGCTGTCGGGTTCTGAACCAAATCGCCAAATCTATTTGAGCAAGAGAGCCTTATTTTTTCCTTAAGGTTCACTAACCCCAGACCACCATAACATTTTGGCAGATACATCGTTTCCCAGTTTATCCAGTAAATAGCTCGACGATCAGTCGACCCCCACAAGAAATTAACAATCACACTAGTAAGCATCTTACTTATCTTCGCATGCATTTTAAAAATTGAGATGAAATACAATGGTAAGTTGGAAAGGATAGATTTTACCAAGATGACGCAACCCACGAATGACAATGAATTTACTTTTCATCCCTTTAATTTTGATCTCACTTTCTGTACAACCAGATCCCACATGGAGGAACTATTCTTCATTTGACCCAGTGGAAGCCCTAGATAGGAACTGGGCAAACATTCACTTTTGCAAGAGATGTTGAAAGCCCAATTTTGAACAACACTATCATCCAGGTTGATTCCGATCAGCTTGGACTTCTTTAGGTTCAACTTCAAACCCAAAGCTAATTTGAAGCCTTTTAACATTCGAAAAATATTTTTTACCTTTATTTGACTAACTCTACCGAAAACAATGAGATCATCGGCGAACTGCAAGTGTGTTATATCTTCCAGGCTATTCCCAATTCTTACTCCATTAAATAATCCAGTAGCAGATGCTTTTCTTAATAGAATGTTCAATACTTCAGCAACCAAATTAAATAGCATTGGTGATAGAGGACATCCCTGGCGTAGCCCACGTTTATTTGGAACGAGTTTGTGGGCGATCCATTAACAAGAATCGAAACACTGGCAGAAGAAATACATGACAAAATCCATGAGCACCACCGAACTCCAAACCCTATTTGCTTCATTGTGACTAACAAAAATTCCCAATCAACAATATCGCAAGCTTTGCGGAAATCCACTTTAAAAACGATACCTTTTAAGCCTTTCTTCTTCAAGAAATCAATAATTTCGTTAGCAATAAGTGCACGGTCTAGAATTTGCTTTCCTGGGGAAAAAGAAAATTGGGATTCGCCAATTATTTCTTCCGCTATAGTCTTGAGACGAAGGGCAAGAACTTTAGCAAGTAGCTTATAGACACTTCCAACCAGACTTATGGGGCGGAAATCTCCTATTGAAATCGGATTCTTGACTTTCGGGATAAGCACGATAAATGAGTGATTAAAAGACATGTCATGGATTTCCCCTTTGTAGAACAACTCGAAGAAGCTCAATATTTCTGCTTTCAGGTGATGCCAAAACTGTTTAATAAAATATATGTCGAATCCGTCTGGTCTCGGAGCCCTGTCCCCCCCCCCCCCATCAGTGATAAAGCGTTCCATATATCCTTCTCTGTAAAAGGCTTTTCGAGATTGAATGATGATTCTGGACATTGAGACTTTAAGTTGCAATCCAACTTTGCTACTAGAATCGTCTGACTATAAGTGTATATGCCTTTGAAATGATCCAGCACCGCATTTTTTACCTTCATTGGTTTCGAAATAGTACAACCATCAACTTTTAGATTGGCTATGAAATTTGATCTTCTAGATGATGCAACCAGGTGAAAAAATATTGTATTCTTGTCCCCGGCTTCAAACCATTTGAGTCGTAATTTTTGAAGCCACTCGCGTTCTTCTCTTCTTGTGCAGGAACATAGTTTGGCTCGGAGATGCTTTAGCTCAATGAACTTTTGTTGGGTGTTTATACCCTTGTTGATCTCAATTTCAAGATCTTGGCAATTGCTTTAAATGGCTTGTATTGACTTGGTGTCCTTTGCCCGATTTCTCCTATCCCATTCCTTGGTCGTGTTTTTGTATTGGCGGAGAAGAGACATAATGCCTTTGCCTTTAGTTGAAATACAAAGAGATTGTAGTTGTTCCTTTAGCTCCTTGTTATCGAGCCAATGGTTGAACCATTTAAAAGGCTTAGGTCCCCATTGTTCAACAGGAATAGACAAGGTAACAGGATTGTGGTCGGATAATTCCTTTAGAAGAGTCTGTTGAATCAAACTTGGCCAAAGGGTTGCTATCTCAAGGGTCATTAGGAATCGATCCAGTCTGCTGAAAGCAGGCTGATCGCGGATATTAGACCAGGTAAATCGATCACCCTGGAGTGGTAAGTCAATGAGGTTTGATTCCATTATGAATTTGGAGAAGGCTGCCATTGCACTTTTCTGGATTGACACACCCAATTTCTCCTCTGCACATCTTATTATATTGAAGTCTCCTCCCATCAATACTGGTAAATTAATTCTTGATATAAGAGATGTTAAATCTAAAAATAGCTCTTGCCTCATGTTGTACACGTTAGGGGTATAAACATTAATCAATAAACATCTCAATTTGGGTTCAGACAGTGTACCTTCTAACGTTATGTATCAATTTCAATGTAAGAGGCTTCCATCTTAAAAACTCTGGGTCTCATATGAAAATTAGTGCTCCTGCAGCATCAATTGATGGGGAAAACAAGACACTAAAACTAGAGAATCTCCCACACAAAGACTTCTTAATTTTGTCGTCTACCACTTTCAGCTTAGATTCTTGGATGAAAAAAACTTTTGCTGTAACCCCCTCGTCCCGGTCCGGACGTTTGACCGGTCCAAGTAGGCTACACAGGGAAAACCAATGTGAAACCCGTTAAGGTCCCACCTCGGTTAGCAACCCTAGAAAATTTCTTTTATTTATATCTTGTTTAAATGCATTATTAAGTTCTATGTGAAATCACGACAGCGGAAACACAAACAACATAACAACGACCATCCAAAACAACACTTTGAAACATCCCATTTTTCCTTTTTAAGCAGGTCGTATCGATACACCTGTAGAGGGTATCGATACGCCTTGACCCAGTCAACTGCCCCCAAGTCAAACCAGTGAGACTGTATCGATACAACCCTTGGGCGTACCGATACGCCCTCCTCAGTCAACATCTCGCAGTCAACGAAACAAACTTGTATCGATACGCCTAGAGCCCGTATCGATACGCCAAAGTCTCACCAAAATCTCAGATTTCCAGTGAGCTTTGGGCGTATCGGTACACCCCCGCGTATCGATACACCAAGCCAAAACTGAGTCTTGAAGGGCAAGACCGTATCGATAGGGCCCTTAGGCGTATCGATACACCCTGCACTGCGAGACACCAAAATTTCAGCAAAAGACCCTCAAACACGACTCTAGATGCAATTTACGATTCCCCTAGCCACAAACAACATACATACAACCTTCAACAACAAAGATATCAACATACATGGCATTCAAAATGAACAAGGATCATGTACCGAAAGGATTCATACATTTACTCAAAATGAGACATACCTAGCACTTAAATGTTCATGTCTTAGAAGCAAAACATATAAGCATTCAAGACATGCAACATAAACAAGGTCCACAATTCAAACAAAGCATCCAAAAGCCAAACCAACATCAACATACATCAAAGCCCAAATCAACAGCACCTATCTCATTGCTTGACTATTACAATCTTTCAATTTAAAGTTCATACTTGAGCTAACCAAAAGCGACACTTGGAGACCTTTCCTTACCCTTGCCACCCACAAGCTACTGATCTGCATTGTCGAACAAAAAAGAGCGTAAGCATAAAAGCTTAGTGAGGGTAAGCTCATAAAACAAACCTTCGACAATGCAGGGTCCAAGCACGAGCAACAACCAAGATAGAATGCATGATCTTACCTCCAATCCACGTGAGCCAAAATATACATGATGCATGAACATATAATCAACACTATGCCATGATCAACAACTCATAAGTCCAACACACGAAGATACATATATCAATGTATTAACAACAACATATATCGATCCATATTGGAATCACATTTTATATCATATTGGCACCTAGCTATGACTCGAATACGCGGATAACACGTTGGAACTCACTTCCAACACAACCATTACCTTCGGTAGGATTACACTCATCACTGGTTCTCGCGGAGGGGATTCCACTTAGAGGTGGCAAACGGGTCAATCGGTTCGGGTTCGGTTCGGGTCATTTCGGTTTCGGTTATTTCGGGTCTGATATTTTCGGTTCAGATTCGGTTTCGGTTCGGTTTCGGTTCGGTTTTAGTTCGGGTCTATTGTGTTTCGGGTCATTTCGGTTCGGTTCATTTCGGTTCAGTTATTTTCGGTTCGGTTAATTTCAGTTCGGTTGATTTTGGTTCGGTTATTTTCGGTTCAATGAGAGATCAGTCGTTTTTAATCAAATTTTTAGGTTGGTCAGATTTTTACACCCTATATATGACTTTATAAAGTCAATATATTTGACATTTTAGTGATTTGTGCAGCTGTTCATATTTTATCTTTCTTTATTTCTATTAATCGGGTCCATTCGGTTCGGGTCTATTCGGTTCGGGTCCATTCGGTTTGGGTCTATTCGGTTCGGGTCCATTCGGTTCGGGTCTATTCGGTTCGGGTCCATTCAGTTTGGATCCATTCGGTTCAACTAAATTCGGTTCAGTTTCGGTTCGGTTTATTTCGGATTTCGGATCAAATTTTGGATTAGATTTCGGGTCAATTTCGGGTTGATTTTCGATTTTGGTTCGGGTTTGGGTTCGGGTAATTCGGTTCGGGTTTCGGTTCTCGGGTCAAGTTTGATAGGTCTAATTCCACTCATCCTCACGCCCCGACGATGGGATTTCACTCATCACCGACTAATATAAAAACATTTCCGGTGGAATATTACATCACCGTACTCCTCCTTGATGACTTAACGCCACCAAGGCCACGCGCGACTTTGACTCTCGTGTGCACACTAAACATCCTAATGATCGATCATTGTACCCAAGCATACTAGTGCCAATATTAAACACAATCCATAACCTTTCACAACATTATTTCATATCAACTTCCGTGCTTAGCACGTACTCACCATGACCACTATCATGCACAATTCACAAACCAAAACACATGCATATATCAACGCATCATATCAAGCCTCAACAACATGCATAACACATTATACATAGCCAACACGATCACAATTAAACATGAGGCATAACAAGCAATTAGGAGTTCAACCGAAAGTTTCTAACTAAAGCTTGAGATTAGGCTACCACTCTAATCTCAACTCTAGGTGGGTTTACCAAGCCCAACCTAGGTCCACATTCTTGAACAAATATTTAAACACCAATTAAAAACAGTAACCACTCACCGACCACTCCATTTAGCACAAGCCGACTAGCCTACCAAGCATCCAAGTCCGTATTCGAGCCCGAAGCTTCTCCATTGTTTTCTCTTGCCTCTAACCATTCAAAAACAATACATTAACCTCAAAATCAGCCACAAACCCAAAGTTTAACACCAACACACAAATCCACTACAATCCTCACAATTCAAAGCCAAATTCATTTTCCAAATTCTCATTTTCGTACTTCTACAAAGACCCATAAAAAATCAGCAATGTAGTCATCCAAAGCACTCTTAAACATGTTCAAAACACTACCCCAAACATAGTATAACCATCAGCTAACGATTTCCAACATCAAGCATACCCAAAACCAACCTTTAAACCCTTCAAAAATCCCATTAAAACCCAAATTCGAGAATCATTGTAAAACTCTTTAAAAATCACATATGTTGGACATTAGGGTTCCTAAACAACTTATCTATCAACATTAAACTAAAAGATTTGATAAAGAGTCATAAAGCTCCAACCTTTAACCAAAACTTTCAAAAACCCAAATTACAAAATACATAGTTTTAGTGAAATCTAAAGATACCAAAATGAAGAGGAGACCAAGGCCAGGTCAAAAATGTCATTACCTCTTGAAAAGCACTAAGGATGAAGTTGAAAAGTGATGGAATAGCATCTAAAGAGAAGCTCTCTCTTCTTGTCGTGAGATAGCAAAAATAGGGGAGTGGGGAAGATGACAAAGGGGATATTTTAATAAAAAAAGGGTTTAAAATTTGAAAGATCAACTATTTACAAAAATGTCATTAAAATGGCTATTGGGCTTCATTATCACAAATTTGGTCCAACACTTAAAATTTAATTTTGCAAAATAAAATCGAGGCATTATTTTATTTATTTATTTCACCCGACCCCCAAACCCATGTGTTACAACTCTCCCCCACTTAAGGAAATTTCTTCCCCGAAATTTATCGGACATGAAAAACCATGAAATCTGCTCTTACCCACTTTCCTTCCTTTCTTACCACAACATTCTAGCTAGCTCGATAGACTTACCACACAACATCAGCTATCTAATACTAAGATCTCAACGGGTCCTTCAATGCATGTCAATTTTAATCTCAACTCAATCTCTTCAACAACATAGCACGGGACAGATCTGATTCTCACTTCCGAACCATAGATACACGGAACCCATTACAAACCCCTTTCTAACTCTGGTGGTACCTGTAACAGATAAACAACGAAACTAGCCCAATTCAAAATCTCATACAGCACCGTTTGAATACTTTACCGATAACTTTCTCTGATTGACCATCTGACTTCAACAGGTATCCAAGCACTACGCAGACGTCCTCAAAAATCTAGTTGGAATCTCGAATCCCTGTTGGCCACTATCGATTTCAAGACACTGTGCAACTCACACTCTTGCTAAGGCACGACTCCGCCATCTTACACAAGGTACAAGTAACGTGAACATGTATAAAATGAGTACACTCGGTGCAACTATCATTGTTTACTCAACTAAGCTCTCCTGGAGGAAACCAAAGGCGAATCAGTCACAAGATCCCTCAAATCTATCACTCACTTTCATTAAGAATCTTCCACGGATGTAACAAACTAGAAGAAAACTGATGCTCGGCCTTGACACGCTGGCAAAATATACACTTACTCTCGTACTGAACCACATCATCCATCAACTCAACCCAGAAGTACTCATCTTCAACCCACAATACGTCTTCATACCACTCGGATGCAATACAAATGAATTGTCGTGTGCTTCTGCCAAAACAATACGTCTCAGAACACTATGTCATTGGGCACAACTATTCTGTCTCTGAAATGCAAAACTCTATCATATTTGAAACTGTATTCTGAAGGTCTTTCTTCTGCTATGTCTTACACGTGAGGTGCCAAGAACCTGTCTTGCAACTTTTTCTCTTTAAGCATTTTGACTCAAAGTAGGTTTAAAATGAAACTCGGCCACAAAACTACTATCATTTGATAAACTGAATCCGGAAAATATAGCTCGCAACTCAAATATAGCTCAGTAAAAACAACTCGAAGCATCGGTTACTACGTTGACTCTCTTCGGATGGTACCCAATCGGGAGATTACGGTCTTCAAGCAGTTCTAACAACTTATGTTGTTCAAGTTTCAACCATTTTCCTAAGCCGTCCAATATTTCAAGCTCTGATGATAAATATAAATTGGGCATTCCTTACTATACATGCTTTGTCTCTAAGTCTTCGAAGCAAATTCAACTATAATTAACTCTATGTCTCGTGTCGAATAATTCTTTTCATGTACTTCCTACTGCCTCGACGAAAAGGCCACAAATCTTCTGCCTTGCATAAGCACACAACCTAACCCTACATGTAACGCATCACTATGGTTCACAAATTCTTTCTCTAATATAGGCTGGACCAAGGTCGAAGCTTCCATCAAAGTCTCTATCGGTTTCTCAAGGGCTCGTTGTCTCGCGTCTGACCACACAAACTGAACATTCTTCTGTAGCAATCGGTCAATGGAGCAGCTATCTTCGAAAGACTATTCACAATTCCCCGAAAGTAACAATGCTAGACCTAGAAACTATAGATACCTGTCACTGTCTTCGGTTTCTTCCAACTCACATCTTCTTCTGCCTACTTAGGATTTACTCTAATACACTCGGCTAATCTACATGTCCTAGGAGAACATCTTCCTTGACTCGAAGTTCACGTTCGCTCAACTTGGCATACAAATGATTTTCTAATAGGATCTACAACGCTAACTCCAAAGCTTGTCATGGTCTGCTTCGGTACGCGAATATACCCATGTATCATCTATGAGGACTACTACAATTGATCAAGGAGCTCAGGAAGTATTCTACTCGACATCTCTATAATAGTGGCTGACACACTAGTCAAACAAAACGGCATAACCCAGAACTCAAAGTGATCATATCTTGCCCCGAAAGTTGTCTTCAGTACACCAACCTCTCTCACTTTCAACTGGTAGTAATCGGATCTCAAATTAATCTTGAAAAGACTGGAGCACACCCCAATTGATCAACAAATCACTGATGTTCGGAAATGGATACTAATTATTCACGGTCAATTGTTTCAACTGTTTGTAATCTAAACACATTCTCGTATTGTCTTCTCTCTTCTTCACAAATTGTACTGTCATACTCTAAGATGATGTACTAGGCCTAATGAATCTAAGGTCTAACAAATCTCGTAGTTAATTCTTCAACACTCTCAATTCTTTCGGGAACCATAAGATACAGAGCAATCAAAACAGGAGCAAACTCGAATATGATATCAATAACAAACTCTTCTTCCCTATCAAGAGACAAACCGGGCAATTCTTCCAAACACTTTTAGGAAAACACAAATTATTCTAACATTCTGCGGTCTAATCTTCATTCAAAAATCAAATCCATCACAATTGCTAGGCAAGCCTGTCAACCAAACTCAGTCAATATTTGACCTCTAAAGCTGGATCAACATTCGATGAGAGGTTCACATCCTCACCTACCACTACAGTCTCACAGAAATCTGCAACTTCAAGGCAACTCTCTCTTTGTCTCAACGTATACCCTAGCTTTGTGTTCTATGAGCTAAACCATGCCAATAGTTACATCGAAACCGTAAAAAGACAATTACTTCACATCTACTAGTAACGCGTAACCCTGAACCATTAACAATTATCTTCCGCACATCTTTCTGACCACCACTATCTCACCAAAAAGAACTAGTTACATGCGTCCATACGTCTAAGATCTCAACAAGTATATCAAATTTCTTTGTATGCTCACACAAAATGGACGAATCCGTAGAAATTGCAACTTCACATGTACACAGCTGATAGTTTTCGGTTCTCTTGTTTTCGGGCTGGTCTTTCAACATAACTTAACTCTTCAAAACTGTTCTTAGAGCATCTCGAAACTTCAAAATTTAGTTCTGATCACACACAAACAATCAGGCTTGAACTTGTTCTATAACATCGGTCCTAACGACTCAAAACATCCCACTACCTAACAATTTGAAGTTAAAGCTCAAGACTTCCTTCTCAGCTCAACTATATCGGAAGCGACTTCATCTCTCCTTCTTGCTGGAAGACAACTCATACGCATACTGGCCCAATCACACGAATCGATTCCCACTCACGGATACTGACCAGATGTCTTGTATTAAAACCATAGGCCGAACCCCAACAATCACCAACTAACATTTCTGAGTTTCGGATTATACACACAAGACCATTACCTTGATTTCGCCAAAAGAACTAAGGTACTCATACCTACCTCTGACACCTCACCGGGTACATTCAAACTTTGCATGCTTGCTAATACAGAAGTACAGATTCAGAATCAACCGGAGGGAACAAACTCAAAACTGTACCAAGGGCTTATCTACTATAACATCGATACCACTCTGAACCTCACTCACAAGTCTTCATTTCTTTTTACCAACTATACCAGAATCGATCACATCACTCCCTATCAACAGAAACCAACCCACATACACACGGACTCAAACAAACAAATTGTACCTCAACTTCGGTACAACCATACTTCCCTGACTGAAGCGATGAACTCCCTCAACATCATCCACATTTTAGAAACTGCAGCTTCTACTTACCTATTAACGGCCCACGCCTTGGCCTCAAACTTACCAAAAGCAATAAAACAACAACAACAACAACAAATTAATCAAGCAAACTGGGTTAGCAAAGGAAAGGGTCCAAGTGGCTCAAGTATGATTCCCTCACTTAAAATCTCTTTTTCCGATGTAATAAAAGCAATGGGACTCTACTCAACATGATTCAAGCAACATACACACATGATCAAACAACATACACCAAACGTACTTGATAAACAAGCAAACATGCTTACATGGCAAGCAAACATCGTGCAATTACAATACAAAAATTACTTACCTCACTTACTTGCCCAAGGTCTCGGAAACCTTAGGCTCTGATACCAACAAATGTAACCCCCTCGTCCCGGTCCGGACGTTTGACCGGTCCGAGTAGGCTACACGGGGAAAACCGATGTGAAACCTGTTAAGGTCCCACCTCGGTTACCAACCCTAGAAAATTTCTTTTATTTATATCTTGTCTAAATGCATTATTAAGTCCTATGTGAAATCACGACAGCGGAAACACAAACAACATAACAACGACCATCCAAAACAACACTTTGAAACAGCCCATTTTTCCTTTTTAAACAGGTTGTATCGATACACCTGCAGAGGGTATCGATACGCCTTGACCCAGTCAACTGCCCCAAGTCAAACCAGTAAGACCGTATCGATACAGCCCTTGGGCGTATTGATACGCCCTCATCGGTCAACATCTCACGGTCAACGAGACAAACTCGTATCGATACGCCTAGAGCCCGTATCGATTCGCCAAAGTCTCACCAAAATCTTAGATTTCCAGTGAGCTTTGGGCGTATCGGTACACCCCTGCGTATCGATACACCAAGCCAAAACTGAGTCATGAAGGGCAAGACCGTATCGATACGACCCTTAGGCGTATCGATATGCCCTGCACTGCGAGACTCCAAAATTTCAGTAAAATAACCCTCAAACACGACTCTAGATGCAATTTACGACTCCCCTAGCCACAAACAACATACATACAACCTTCAACAACCAAGATATCAACATACATGGCATTCAAAACGAACAAGGATCATGCATCGAAAGGATTCATACATTTACTTAAAATGAGACATACCTAGCACTTAAAGGTTCATGTCTTAGAAGCAAAACATATAAGCATTCAAGACATGCAACATAAACAAGGTCTACAATTCAAACAAAGCATCCAAAAGCCAAACCAACATCAACATACATCAAAGCTCAAATCAACAGCACCTATCTCATTGCTTGACTATTACAATCTTTCAATTTAAAGTTCATACTTGAGCTAACCAAAAGCGACACTTGGAGACCTTTCCTTGCCCTTGCCACCCACAAGCTACTGATCTGCATTTTCGAACAAAAAGGAGCGTAAGCATAAAAGCTTAGTGAGGGTAAGCTCATAAAACAAACCTTCGACAATGCAGGGTCCAAGCATGAGCAACAACCAAGATAGAATGCATGATCTTACCTCCGATCCACGTGAGCCAAAATATACATGATGCATGAACATATAATCAACTCTATGCCATGATCAACAACTCATAAGTCCAACACACGAAGATACATATATCAATGTATTAACAACAACATATATCGATCCATATTGGAATCACATTTCATATCATATTGGCACCTAGCTATGACTCGAATACGCGGATAACACGTTGGAACTCACTTCCAACACAACCATTACCTTCGGTGGGATTACACTCATCACCGGTTCTCGCGGAGGGGATTCCACTCATCCTCACGCCCCGTCGATGGGATTTCACTCATCACCGACTAATATATAAACATTTCCAGTGGAATATTACATCACCGTACTCCTCCTTGATGACTTAACGCCACCAAGGCCACGCGCGACTTTGAATCTCGTGTGCACACTAAACATCCTAATGATCGATCATTGTACCCAAGCATACTAGTGCCAATATTAAACACAATCCATAACCTTTCACAACATCATTTCATATCAACTTCCGTGCTTAGCACGTACTCACCATAATCACTATCATGCACAATTCACAAACCAAACCACATGCATATATCAACGCATCCTATCAAGCCTCAACAACATGCATAACACATTATACATAGCCAACACGATCACAATTAAACATGAGGCATAACAAGCAATTAGGAGTTCAACCGAAAGTTTCTAACTAAAGCTTGAGATTAGGCTACCACTCTAATCTCAACTCTAGGTGGGTTTACCAAGCCCAACCTAGGTCCACATGCTTGAACCAATATTTAAACACCATTTAAAAACAGTAACCACTCACCGACCACTCCATTTAGCACAAGCCGACTAGCCTACCAAGCATCCAAGTCCGTATTCGAGCCCGAAGCTTCTCCATTGTTTCCTCTTGCCTCTAACCATTCAAAAATAATACATTAACCTCAAAATCAGCCACAAACCCAAAGTTTAACACCAACACACAAATCCACTACAATCCTCACAATTCAAAGCCAAATTCATTTTCCAAATTCTCATTTTCGTACTTCCACAAAGACCCATAAAAAATCAGCAATGTAGTCATCCAAAGCACTCTTAAACATGTTCAAAACACTACTCAAACATAGTATAACCATCAGCCAACGATTTCCAACATCAAGCACACCCAAAACCAACCTTTAAACCCTTCAAAAATCCCATTAAAACCCAAATTCGGGAATCATTGTAAAACTCTTTAAAAATCACATATGTTGGACCTTAGGGTTCCTAAACAACTTATCTATCAACATTAAACCAAAAGCTTTGATAAAGAGTCATAAAGCTCCAACCTTTAACCAAAACTTTCAAAAACCCAAATTACAAAATACATAGTTTTAGTGAAATCTAAAGATACCAAAATGAAGAGGAGACCAAGGCCAAGTCAAAAATGTCATTACCTCTTGAAAAGCACTAAGGATGAAGTTGAAAAGTGATGAAATAGCAACTAAAGAGAAGCTCTCTCTTCTTGTCGTGAGATAGCAAAAATGGGGGAGTGGGGAAGATGACAAAGGGGATATTTTAATAAAAAAGGGTTTAAAATTTGAAAGATCAACTATTTACAAAAATGCCATTAAAATGGCTATTGGGCTTCATTATCATAAATTTGGTTCAACACTTAAAATTTAATTTTGAACAACAAAACCGAGGCATTATTTTATTTATTTATTTCACCCGACCCCTAAACCCGGGTGTTACAACTCTCCTCCACTTAAAGAAATTTCGTCCCCACAAGTCTGATTCAATATTCTAATTCAATCCAGGCAAGTCTTGCACATACCTTCTCGTTGCTATCTTTAAAATATATTTCAACCATATTACAAACTTTTAAAGTGACCCTAGCTTCGTTCGCCAGTGATTCCCCATCCTGAGCACAGGAGGTTGAGCCTTCCCTAAGAATGGAATTTTCCAGAGACGCGATGCAGGTTGAAGCCTTCCCTTTTGCCATTACTAGTTTTGGAGTACATGGAATCCGGCTTCTAGAAAAGAGATATCGGGCCATATCCATCTTGGATCTAAGGAATTTAAAATTTTAAACTTTTGCATCCATGCAGCTTTTGGGTTTGATGCTGAAGAGCCCAGTCTCTTTATTTAAAAATTAAAAGGTAAATTGATTAAAATAATTTTTTTTATTTTTAGGGTAAAGTATACAAATGGTAACCGAACTTTGGTAAATTATTCAATTTGGTAACTATATTTTTAATTGCTTTAATGTTACCATTAAATTTTTAGTTTTGCTTCAAATTGGCCACTGACCTGTTAACCACCATTAAAAGGGTGACGTGGCAATTAAAATATTTTGTATAATAACATATTAATATATGGATAAATATTCTATACACAGGCGGTGCAAACTGAAAGTTTCCACAAGCGCCTTAGTTTTAGGATATAGGGAGTTAGTTTAGGGTATATGGTTTAGGTGTTTAGGTGTAGGGGTTAGAATTTAGGGATAGTTGTTTCAATTTAAGGTTTAGGGTTATAATTTAGGGTTTATAGGTTAAAACCTAAATCCTCATCATATTACCCTAAAAACCAAACCATAACCTATAAACCCTAAATTATAACATTAAACCTTAAATTAAAACAACTATCCCCAAATTCTAAACTCCTACACCTAAACCCCTAAACTTTATACCCTAAACTAACTCACTATACCCTAAAACTAAGGCGCTTGTGAAAACTTTCAGTTTCCACCGCCAGTGTATAAGATATTAATCCTTAATATAATATATAATATATATATATATATAATATTATACCCTTTTTCAAATTTCTTGTGCATCAAAGTATTAATATAATATATAATATTAATAAAATAGGAAAAGATACTATAGAATTTAAGGTGTATATGAAAATGCTTTAATATTATATATTAATATGGTATTATCTTTTCCAAATTGCTTGTGTATAAATATATATATACTTTTTTAGAAAAACTTTATAATATACACTAAATAATATCATATTAATATAATATAATATTAATAAAATAGGAAAAGATACTATATTATAAATAAGCAAGAAAAATAATATAGTAATAATACTTACTAATAATGAAAATGAGTAGTAAAAATATCAAGAAAAATAATAATAATACTAATAAAAAATAAATAAAAATATCAGTGATTAAAATAAAAAACAAAGAAATCAAAAACCATAATAATAATAAAATAAATCCTGAAAAAAAAATTAAATATAAATTGAAATTAGAGGATGGACTGAGGGCCCGTTTAGGATTGAGGTGAAAAGAGCTTTTGGTTAAAAAGTTGGTTTCAACCTCAAAAGCAAACCTAAATAGCTCAACGTTTTGGAAAACCATGGTTTTGAACCAACCGCAAAAATTGGTTTTTCCCAGCTTTTACGTTTCCAAATAACGTTTTGAAGCAAAATTATACTTCTGTCCTTATTTACGAATTGTTTTTGTCTTTTTCAACTTTTATTTACATTTTTCTTTTAATTTTTGCTATTTTTTTCTTCTCCAATTAACTTTTTGATTTTTTCTTCTGATTTTTTTCATTAATAAATAAAAAATATCGAGATATATATATATATATATATATAATGGTTATTATTATTAAAATATAATATTTTAATGATGTTGTGTAAATATTTTTTGTACTTTAATTATAGTGAGTTGATTTCATATATCATAATATTAATAAATTTAAATACAATCAAAATTAACATATTTTAAAATTTATAATATATGTCTAAAATAATATTTTATCTTTTTAAAATCATTTTTGACAGCAAACAGTCGAATCTTATACTTCATTTTTCAAAATCAATTTTCACCGAGTTTTTAAAATCACTCCTCAAAAGCAATGCTAAACTAAGCCTGAAGTTGTGATATTCTCATTCCATTAAAAGCACGCATATCGTTTTTGCATTGAATCATAGGCGTCGGTACAGAGACGAAACGACGTCGTTTTGAGACTTAAGACTAACCCCTAAAATGACGTCGTATTATGAAGCAGATAAATAGCATGTTTTTGTCAAAAAAAAACTCTCATCTTTTCTCTTTAGCATCAACCCCCACCTTTATCGGCCGACAGCTTTCCGTCGTTTGTCACCATTCTTTGACGACGGGAGATGCCAAAAAGTTCGGTTTAAATTGTTAAACTCTGATATACTCTCATTTTTATTTAAAACAATGGTGGCGTGTAATGACCCGAGTGGACAAGGGCGGAACATTGGGGGGTTTAAAGGGGTATGGTCCCCCCCAATTTTTTTCTCATTAGGAAGAAGATAGAATTTTTTTTAGAAAAAAGGTAAAATTACCTTTATAATCCCTTTAAAATTTGCAAAATTTTAATTTGACCCCCTCAAAATTTTTAATTTCACTTTGGTCCCCTTCATAAATTTTTAATTTTTTTAAATTTCATTTTGGTCCCCTTTTATAAATTTCTAGTTCCGCCCCTGCGAGTGGATAATTGATAGATTTGATGAAGAAATGATTATAGAAGATTGAATAAAAGACTAATAGAAGTAGAAGAGTATGAGATTGAAGAAGATAAAAGCTTGAAGCTTGAAATTTATTAATTCATCGATCGTTTTTCTGCATAGGGTTCTCTCCTTTTACCCTATCGGCACCAAAGTACCACATGTCCCTCCACGCACCATTTCATTAACAACTATTAACTATAAATAAAGAAAATAAATACTAATTAATACAAAATACGAAACGACATAGTTTGAAGCATATTTCTTCATTCTAATATTTCTTCTGACTTCATCTAGGGTCATGACAGGGCGGCAAAGGCTTGACGGCGACATCATTTAGGGTATGTGATAAGATTAGGGTTAGCCAAAACTTAAGCTTACAGGCTGGGTTAGGCTTAATTATTTGTTGGGTCAGATGTACTTGGGTTTAGGTATTGTAAAGGGTTATTTGGTAAAGGTAGTTGGGTTTAATGGGTTAGAGGCCCGACAAAATTGGGCTGCAACAAAATTTAAATTAAAAATGGTATATTTCTTTCAATTTATATAGTTTTTATATGGGCTAAAACATTCAAACATGTAGATTATTTTGTAGGGCTGGGTAAAAAACTCGATAAACCGAAATCGAATTCGAAATTTAAAAAAAATCGATCTGAAAATATGGTTAACGGAATTAAAAAAATAGTTTCGGTAGTTTTTTTTAGAAAAATATTATTTCGGTTTAGATGCGGTTCGTAGTTTTAAACAAAAGCGGGTAACCGAACCGACCGGTTGCATAGTATATAATATATAAAATATGTATATTTATACAATTATATTGGCAAAATTTTAGCGCCATTGTTAATTTATTCTCTTCCCCCAAATATTTTTCAAATATTTTTATTGTCTTGGAAAGTGGAAAATTAGCGGTAATTTTTAATATATTTTCCTCCCAAATATTAGTGGATTTATTTAACTTTGAAAAGTAAAAAAAATCAACCTTAATTGTCAATTATTTCCTATTCTCAGTTTCATACATTAATATTTTTCTTCAAATATTTCAAAATTCAAACTCTAGCTTATTTTTCGCTATGTTATTAGATTTGATATTTTTAATAAGGAATGTTAATAAACCATTACGCGAACCGATCCGAACTGAATGTTTCAGTTAACTGGTTTAATGGTTAAGGTTTAAGGTCGAGAATTAAGCAACCCGAATTTACTGGTTATTCGAAATAATTTTCTAACGGTTAACCGAATCCGGTTTTACACACCCCTATTATTTTGCTTAAAGTTTGGAATTATATATATATATATGAAGGATTTATATACAATACACTGGCGGTGAAAATTTTTAGTTTCCAAAGCGTTAGGGTTTAGGGACTTAGTTTATGGTATAATGTTTAGGGGTCTAGGTGTATGAGTTTAGAATTTAGGGTAATGGTTAGAATTTAAGTGTTAGGTTTAGGATTTAGAGTTTAGAGGTTATGTTTTAGGTTTTAGGGGTAATATTATGAGGATTTAGGTTTTAACTTGTAAACCCTAAACCCTAAATTCTATTTACAACCATTAAATTCTAAGCTACTAAACCTCTAAACCCAATACCATGAATTGAGTTTTTAAACCCTAAAACTAAGACGCGTGGAAACTAAAGTTTCTACCGCCAGTGTATCAAATAATTATCTTTTTTTGAATTTCCTAAACCCTAAGACTAAAGCGATTGTAAAAACTAAAGTTTCTATCGTCACTGTATCAAATAATTATCTTTTTTTGAATTTCCTAAACCTTAAAACTAAGGCGCTTGTGAAAACTAAAATTTCTACCATCATTGTATCAAATAATCATCTTTTTTGAATGGTAAAGGTTCAAGCTAGAGAATTAAGATCGAACATGTTTACAATATGGGGGGCCTAAAATATCACGGGAGAGCAGAGGTAGAAGCACTTCCGGAGCATCATCAAACAATATCTTTAACTCTTTCATGAAACCCTTCAAGGGGTAATCTTCAGCAATGACACTTGACCAAGTTCAAGCTATGCTCAAACTTAATTGTGGGGAATGATTGTATTTTTACTTGCATAACCAACATCCACTCGTTTGATTCTTCACCATCAACGTCTCTGAATATGTTGGTGTTTTTTGGTTTGCATCTATACCCCCGACATGTTTAACGCTTATGTCATTACATCAGCTTACACATACCTTTTTGAACATTTGATATTTCTTTTAAGTTTGTCCACCACAATAAAATATTGAGCTTCTATCTGTGACAAAAGAGTTTTTCGTAGAGGAGTCTGACCCTCTCCTACTTCACCATTTTACAAAATATGATTTGATAAGTGCAAGACAATCTGAGATACAATTTTATTATGACGTTTTTTTTGCATCTGACTATTCTAGCGGCAACTCATCAAACTCTTCCAACACAACATCTAAGTCTATATGTGCAAGTACATCCTAAATCTTCACCTACCATAATACGAATCTAGTGTTGAGATTTAATAGTGGAATACTATACTTCATTGTTGTCATTACCGTGACCGGATGAGAAACTTAGAACTCTGATATTAATTTGTAATATCATAAGTATATCAGCGACAAAAGATAATGGCGAAATAAATAAAGATCGGTGATCGCAAACAAACAAAAAAATACATAATACCAAGATTTACATGAAAACTCAAAACGGAAAAAATTACGGGCAGGTAATGAAAACTTTCACTATGACGAAGATGAAAAGATTACAAGATATTTGTGGCTTAACGCTTTTGTAGAATCCTCGATCTATATGATGTATCTTGTGTTGTATCTAAAACTCCTAATTCATAACATCTATTTATAGAGATATATTACTTGTTTACAAAGGAAACTTTCATAGAAACATATTCTACTCAAACTAAAGTTTTTTACCTTTAATTAATTTAAAGTAAACAAATTTTACTAAAAGAATTTAGATCATAACTTGTAGGATCTTGTAAAAGTTAACCATTTTATCATGCAACCTGGAGGCCGAGAAACAAGTTCAATAGTTCAGCCTGTAGGAGCAAGACAACACCAACGGATAATATAAACGTCAGCCTGGGATGAACATGAGACATTAAAAGTAAAGTCAAATTTTGGAATTATATTGTCAAATGTCAATAGATTAGATATAGATATAATAATAGTATGTACAGTTATAATAAAAAAAATTGATTCTACGTGTGGGATTAAAAACTATACATATCCTTAGGTTATATTAAAAGATTAAAAATAAATAAAAATATATCAACTGTTCCATCCATTTGTGCATCAAAAAAAGCTGCTCTACTAATAATCTAATATATGAGATAACAAACTATGCATATATGATAAGAGTTCGTCCTTCATGTACTAATATAAATGTTTAATTCCATAAACGAGGTTTTAGGGTTCCGAACTTAGAATATAGATTTAAACTCTAAAATAGTTATGTTTGTGTAAAACTTTTTAACACTGCCAACAATGGCAGTGCATCGAATATTAACCTTTTTATGCACACTAAAGATAGGTATTGCCAAAGTATTTGGTTTGTTTTAAAAGATTTAAAATAATTAAATAAAGGTACAAGGGGTGTATATATAAGCCCTTGAAATTTTTCAAAAATAAAATCAATTAGATACAGTAAATTAAGCTTTTTAGATCTAAAAATAAGTCTTTTTAACTAATAGAAACCATCTTTGAATTGATGTGACAGTTAAATTTGTTTAATCATTTAAAATTAGAAGTAAATTAACAGAGCGCACAAATTTTGAGGACTTATACCAATATCTGTATTAAGACTAAATGAAACAAAACATGTATATGATATATGTTATATTTGCACATAACTGTAAACATGTATATGATACATTTACTTAGTCTGTGACCAAAATTATCCCACAAAAAGAGAAGGAAATTAAACATGATATATCATACCAACCTCCAACGTAGATGCATGGGGTACACTTAGCGCATAGGTTGATGGTCGGCTGTTTCTTCTCAAGAATTCATACCCATAATTAATTACAAGTTTTTTTATCAGGCTAGATCCTTGCTTGGCCTTCATATATGAGTGCCCTAGTATGTATGCTATCCCGGCTTCCCTAGCTTCCATAAGTTCCTGCAACTCTTCCCTTGCGCCGGTGTCTATCTCCGGACTCTTCGGTACGATGAACCGTACTCTTTTTCTCTGTTTTATTACGGGTGGTGATGGTGACCGTATCTCCTTCAACTCTGATGGACCGGCTGCATCTATGTTGTATGCATCGTCCTCGCTCATCCGAATCCCTTCTGTATGGCTAGAACATGTTCCGACGACTGTCATTTTATCTTCATCTTTCAATGCATCTTCGTTAACGCGGCCGGGAGAAACGCTTCCCGAGCGTATAAGCTCTGCTATACTGCAAACAAGATCTTTCTCAAACTCCATGTCGTCTTTATGAACATCACGATAACCGTATCGTACAATGCACCTATAGAGCCTGTACTCCCTAGGTCCGATATGACCGACCAAAAACCGTTCCTCGGGTTTAACATGAGGAACCGGGACAGATTTGATGCAAAGAAAGACCAGGACTTGATGGAAGGCTGGAAGGTTTGTGACGAAGTGGGAGAAGATTGCAGGGATTCCAGATACAAGCTCAGTGTGTATAAGTCCGATCCCACGTACCCGTACTATGCCTAGACTGGGACCCAAGCTAAGTAGCCAGTTGATGGAGACCTTGTTTTGAACATCGAACTCGTATTTTTTCAGGGTGCCGTAGTGCCAAACACACATGATTATGAGGAAGATGAATGCAAGGGCAATTGGAACCCAGGCCCCTTCGAGGAACTTGGTGAGGGAAGCGGTGAAGTAGAGTGCTTCGATTGTGCCGAAAAAGAAAACAAAGGCTATTGCCAAGAACACACTCTTTTGCCAGCATAAAACAATTACCAAAGACATTAGGCAAGTGGTGACCAGCATCACAGTTATAACAGCCAAACCTGTCCCGCAAGAAACATGAAGAGTAAAACTACTAGTACTAGTACAAACTCAGGCAAAAAGAGGATTCGATTTCTGTTTCATATCTAGATTCAGAGAATCATTTTAAGACATCTATTGTATATGGTGAACTTTCCAGACCTACAAAATGTAATCTACTATAAGTTAAGTGCAGTTTTAGGTGGGCCCAAAAGGATACCATAGATTTCTGGTTTCCGTATATAAAGAAATGGTTCTTGTTAGAATATGAAACGGGGATCGCAAGATGCTCAAAGCCCCAAGTTATGCAACCAATTGAACACATTTACAGAGGGGATAGTCATACCTGATGCATTACCCATGCGCCTCGTGTCTCTAAAGCCAATAGTAACTGCCAAGCATAACACCATCAGGAGCCAGTTAATCTCGGGAATGTAGATCTGACCATGGATTTTGGATGATGTGTGAACTATTTTGACCTTCGGGAAGCAGCCGAGGGAAGAGCACTGTTTGATTATCGAGAACGTTCCGGTTATGATAGCTTGGCTTCCCACTACTGCAGCAAGTATGGCTATAACCAGAACTGGCCATCTTAACTTCTCTGAAGCAATAACATTTGGGTAGTTGCAGTTAGCTGAAAACTCAACTATCATAAAAAAATAGACAATTTCAATAACAATTCAAGGTACCAACCTGGTACGGATACATAAAATCCAATTTGGAAATCACTTTCCATAGTATGATGCCGAGATAGATAGGCAGCTTGCCCCATGTATGCAAGAATCAAGGATGGATAAACCAAAGAGGTGAAAGCAATCTGCAGAAATGGGGAAATTCCCATTAGATAAAAGCAGTTCTTCACAGCATAATTCAAAGCTGAATAATAACCGACATGCATGCAACTCCCGAAAGTTCTTTTGCAAACTAGACTTGTTAATTCTAATCCTAATTTCCAAAATTCAGAAAACTTGCTCAACTCATCTAAACAAGAAAAAATCAACTTTAATTTAAGGCATATAAAGCATATAAATTAAAACGTTTCGAATTATCCAAACTCAAATCTCTAAGTCAAACCCAAATTACCCTATCCGAGAATGATCCAAGCCCAAAATTCCTTAAACCAAGAGCTATTTGAGTCCTAAAGAATATTTGAAATGACCCAAACCCAAAATTGACCCAACTAGAATATTTGATAAGTCAAAATGCTAACTTATTTTAAAGAAGAAATCCTTAACCATGAATTAAGGATCTATACCTTTATTGACAATTGAGAAAAATGTCCAAGATCAGCAAACATTGCTTCCGAGCCTGAAAATCAACTTAAAATCAACCTCTTTATCCTAAAATGGCATAAATTTATATATACACGTACATGTATAACCACAAGCACACATACCCGTTATGCACAATAAAATACCACCCAGAGACATCCAACCTCCTCTCTGGGTTTTCCGGAAAAATTTGTACATATAGTATGGAGAGAGTGCTTGATACACATGAGGATTCCAGTGAATGATATTATATAACCCAATGGCACTGATGCAAACAAGCCATAATAGAACCACAGGTGCAAACAGAAACCCAACCCTGTGCGTGCCATAATGTTGAAGAGCAAACAAGCCTATCAGTATGATGCATGCGACTGGAACCTCTACATCTGCAAAATGTTGTTGAACCTTCATAAGAGGCAGTACAATGCTATTCGGAATTATGGATGACATACGAAGAGAAGAAGATAGTATAAATACTCATGTATCAGATAGAGAACAACTTGTATAGAAGAGCGTAAGAGTAAAAATACAGTTAAAACTTCTGCTGAGGCCAAACTTCCAAAAAAAATTCAATGTGGTCTTTGTTTATAACATTTCACAGGAGTATAGTAATAGCTTATCTGAAGTGCAATTAATATAATTTGGGGAGAAAGAAAAGTATACAATTAAACATTACTTGCACAACTAAAACAACAATTCGAAGATCATGATTCACTGTTCTGTGACAATGTGAAACCAGGGTCCCAGCAGCACATGAGTTAAAATTGTACCCGATTCAATAAGTTGGCTTATTTGAAAACTTGAATTATTAGGTAGGTGATCATTTCTTTTAGGAACTATAACTTATGAAGTAACAGCTCTATCCCAAGGTGGGACAATAGTTTTGATATAAACTGAAAGTTTCTATTGAAAGCAGAGCAGAGCACACGAGCAGAAATGTTACTAAAGATATTCAATCTAGTAAGGTCGGGCAGACTATGAAAACTGTAGTTGCCCCAGTTTAGCATGTTGATTGGAAAGTCTAACCAACTTGAGGTGAAAGGTAAAAAATGGGTTCCACAATACATATGTTTAGGGTTACGAGGGACCAAGATTGAAAAGTGAAGACAATCATGGAAATCATGTGCCATATCATTTAGGTTGTTGGAGAACAAAAGGCCAAACGAAAAATAATAGAAACTTAGAAAAGCCTAGACAACCATCCTAAAACTTGAGAATTACCAAAGTAATCAAAAGGACCAAAAATCTCACTTTGTGGTAAAATCCAGCAACACCAAAAGGGATTTGCATCATAGATTATTTACCTAGAAAAAAAATACAGGAAAACTTTTCCTAAAACCCTAGCTTTTACCATCAGCCATATTTGTCTTCTCTGGCTCTCACCAAGAAGATATTTAGAAGCTACAGTTATGTGCAGCCAAACAAAGTGAAAGGAGAAAGTATCTTACATTTGTGATGCTCTTTCGACATTGAAAGCTCAAGCCCGGACACCGCAGAGAATACTGCACGAACAACCCAAACAAACAATCAATCAAATCCAGTTTATGACACAATTAGCACAAGAAAATCAATTCAGGGGAAGAGAAGTCCAATTACCAGATATAGCTGGTGTGAGGATACCATCACCAATCACCATACAGGTCCCAATCAAAGCAAGAACAAGCAAGAACCTTTGCAACACCCTGTGCTTCTCCAAAGTGGATTTCAAACTTGACCCGAAACTCGATTTTGGTGCCAAACCAATACTATCCTTCTTGTACTCAAACAGCTCTTCATCAGCCAATTGGCAATTGGGAAGCGAGTTAACTCGGGCGTGTCGACACAGCAATGAATACAGAGCAAAAGTCCCTCCTTCACCATTATCATCAGCTCTAAGCACTATAAACACATATTTGAGCAAAGGCACCAAAGTGAGAGTCCAGAAAACAAACGACAAAACCCCAAAGATTTCTTCATTTGTCTCCGAGTGCCGAATATCTTCCTCAAATGTGTTCTTGTAAACATACAAAGGGGAAGTGCTTAAATCCCCATAGACTACTCCAAGGCTTTGGTATGCTAAAGTCAATACAGTTCTCCATGATTCCTTCTGCAAAAAAAGAAGAAGAAGAAAGAAGTAAATCCAATTAGAACCCAGAAATCAATGGCACTCTTTTCCTTCCAAAACTCAAAACACAAAATGGGTTTTCAGTAAAAAGCAAGGAATCAATACAAATTTGTTAAACAAACCATCTTACCTTAACATAATTGTGGTAAACCCCAGTTTCCAGATCCATGATCGAAGAGATTCAACGAATGCCCATTTGCTAAACAACCCTCTTCCAGTATATACACAAGGGATCCAGATACAAACTGAAAAGGTCAAGACCAGAGCTTTTTTCTATTCTTTAGTGACAGAGTTATGTGTGTATGCAGACAACAGTTGAGCTTTCATCAATGGAGGCAGCATAAACAGGGAAAACTTCCAAGACCCAGAAAACCAGAAGTGAAAAACAAGTATAATACTTAATAGTAAAAAACTTGTCGTGATTAAAAAAGCATGAAAAATAAGGACTAGGTGTGCTATGAATCTTTTTGCGTGACTTTGTGAGGCTTCTAGAGAAAGAAAACAAAGAGAGGGGGAGGCTTGTTTGTTGTGTAGTTGGTGGGGAAAGCTTTACATGGATTTCAGTTTTATTATTAAGTAATAGTAACTGCTAATTTTAACAAATGCTTTTGTATTCTTCAAATTATATGTTGCTAATTTGATTATAAAAACTCGGGAGGTCTAGAAAGCTGCTTCCAACCTAAATTATTATTTAGCGGCTAAAAATTTAAGTTTTAATCCATAAAAATTTCAGTTACAATTTAAATTGTTATTCAATTAATAATAATTTTATTTTTAACTTAAAATATTATCAATTGGTAAGAATTTCAGTTACAAACTTAAAACATTAACCAGTTAGTAAGAATTTCGATTCTAACTTTAATTCTTATCTTATCCAACCTAATATGTTAACCAGTTAATAAAAATTTAGGTTGGACCTAAAACCGTCGTTTTTTAAGTGTGCCTTAATGTGTCCAACGCTAGCATTTTCGATAAAAAAAATCACAATTCTTTTCAATTTTAAAGTTAAAGAGCGGTTATATTCAAACAAAAAAAGAGAGTTAAAGAGCGGTTTATTTTAAGGGTTATGTGTTTGATATATGATATGTATAAAAAAAAACATGTACACTTTTTTTATTTAAATTATACATTTTAAATTTTAAATTTTAAATTTTAAATTTTTAAATCACAAATCTATATTTTAAACGTATAACCTAAACCCTAAATCATAAACTATAAACTAAACTCATAAACTCTAGATTTGATGAACTTGTATTGTCACATCCCAAAAACCGGTCTAGTAGAAATTAGGTTCAAAATTTTTTTATTCGGTTTATTATTATTTTATGGAGTAAGTAAAAATTTATTATTTTTTATGTAGTAAGTAAAAATTATTATTATTTTATGTAGTAAGTAAAATTTATTATTATTTTATGTAGTAAGTAAAATTTATTATTATTATATGGGGTAAGTAAAATTATTATTATTATTTTATTAAAAAAAAAGGGTGTTTGCCGGCCAAGTTTTAGTATAAATAGGGGGAGGGAATTGTTTGAATTCACAACAAAAATTGAAGAAAAAAATTAGTAAGATACGATCCAATTTTTGATTGGTAGTCCGATAATTTCGATATAGTAATATCGAATTTCTGCCGACAACGGGGTAAGCTCAAATCTCTAGTTAGTTTAAGTTTCGGTATCGAGTTTGATTAATATTTTTATATATATTCGATACTGTCTTATTATTTTAATTAATTTTTATCGTAGTACACGAGGTCGATTCAGATCAACTTTCAAGCCCAATAAATAAAAATAAAGCACTGGTCTGTCAAGGTGAGTGTAGATGCATTTGTCTCGGGTGACACGGTGTCATTCCGATATTTTTTATGTTCTGATATGGGAGTATAGTCGTGTCAGGGGTAGGCTCGGTGCCTTCCTGTTGCATTAATTATGAATTTATTTGCATCTGGTAAGTACCTTGCATTATTTGGATATGCTCAAAAATAATTATGATATGCTACAAGTATATGAAAATAATTTCTATCTGATATGGAGCTACGGCTCATCTTGCTATTTGATATGATATGATCTGAAAATCATGGACTATGTGAAATTATGTGTATTTATGGACGTTGGATACAATTGGCATGCCATAGGAATATTCGAGCTCACCATGTAAGGGAGGACTACGGTCCAGGGCTACGGCCTATATGTGGGAGATAAAAGGATGGAAGTGTAAGGGATACATGGAGCTACGGCTCAGGGCTACGGCTCATTTATGATTTATGATATGGTGTACAGGGAATCCGCGTATCCAATGGTACCAATATAATATGTGTTCGATATGTTATACCATGACATGTTTATGATAAGATATATGATTATATTATGTTATGTTAGTGATATGGATATCTGATCATGTTATGCTTATACTAATATAGAAGCATGCAAATAAGTTAGATTAAATTTATATTTAATCATGACATTCATATTATTGTCAATTTACTATCATGACTACCTCACTAGGCTATGTAAGCCTAACATACGTGTCTCATGCATTTTCAGGACCATGATAGATTTCCAACCTTTGATCGTGTGGTGCAGTTGCAAGTCACATCTCTACCTTATATGTATGATATCTTTCATGAACTCCTAGTAAAGTGGCATATGATCCAACTTTTGTATAAATTGTGTTTTGTAATTTAATAATGTGGTTTTATTTTAGTAATCTAGAAAAGTCCTATTAAATAAATGTTAGAACAATAATAATGATAGATACGAATAATTTTCTAATAAAAATGATTAGAAAGGACTCTAAGATTTTTGTAAGTTGTTAGGCTCATTTAAATATGTAAAGAATTTTAGTAAGATAATAAAAAGAAATAGATTTGAATATTTTACAAAATAGTCACTAAATATTGCATCGTCTAATCAGGTAGATAAATAACCTCCGATAGTAATGAGGTTTTACAGGCTAATAACTAGTTAGTTTAATTTCAGTATATTTTCACGAATTTTAGATAAAGACCTTTAATTTGTGAAAATTACAATTTAGTTCCCTAAGTTTGAAAAAGTTTAAAATTGACACCAATTTGAATAAGTGGTTAATAAGTTAAGTGTTAAGTCTTAAAAGAGATTAATAAAAATACGCTAAAATGATTTTTTAAACTTTGGATTTATATCTCCGATCTCCGCATCGTTTTCCGGTAGCGCTCTCCGACCCGGTTCTCTACCAGGCCGGGTAGGGGGTGTTACATTAGTGGTATCAGAGCTAGAGTTTAGTCGATTCTAGGACTAACCAGGCATTCGTTAACGAGTCTATGTCTCATATGCCACTTAGGAGTTGATTAAATATGTATTTTGTGACTTGCAACTTACACGATTTAATTCTTATGTGTGTCTAGACCCAAAATGACTGCTCCTACTATTAGGAAAGAAACAAATGAGACCGAACATGATTCCTCTTCCACTCGAGGGGAAAATGTGAGGCCAGAACCAAGTACCGAACAAGTGGCTCAGAATGATCCACCTCATCTTCCACCTATGTTGTCGGCTCAACAAGACTATTTGATGTCTATGGCCGACATGATAAAACAAGTAGTGGTGTCTCTTCGACAAGAAGCACCTTCCTCATCTGCTGAAGCTGCTCAGCAGATCTCTCGAGCTCCAATAGATAAGCTAAAACGTTATCAAGTTTATACATTTACTGGCCAAGATCTGGATAATCCTGAAATCGCAGAATATTGGCTAGAAAATACTTTGAAAGTAATCAACAAGCAACTAAAGTGCCCCGAGGAGCATAAGTTGGAGTGTGCCTTAGCCCTGATTGCAGATGAAGCACAAAGCTGGTGGCACACTGTAACTCTCACTGTACCCGAACATAAAGTAACCTGGGAATTTTTCCTCCAGGAGTTTCGTAAAAAGTATATTAGTGAGCATTACCTCGCTGAAAGACGTAAAAAGTTCCTCCATTTGAAGCAAGGAGGAAGGCCAGTAGAACAGTACATTCATGACTTCTGCAAATACGCTAGATATGGTACTGATATCATCCACACTGAAAAAGAAAAATGTAGAATGTTCATAGATGGCCTCTGCGATTAATTACGTCCTCTTTTTGTTGCTCTGGAAATCGAGGATTTTCAAATACTGGTGAATCGAGCCATTGCAACTGAAGCTTCTCAAAGAGCCTCGGAAAGAAGGAAGGGAAACCAAGCTCGACCTGATAAAAGATTCCGAGAAGATTCCAAACCTCCTCTATCTCAAAAAAGAGGAAGACAGTGGGACCAAAGGTCATCTGCCAATCAACAGCTACCTAACTCTAATTATGTCTCTCAATTTCCATCTGGTGGGACCACTGTTACGCGTACGACCTCAATAAACAGTACAGGAGGCTCTGCCAAAAGTTCTCAGATCCCTCTGTGTAATTTTTGTCAAAAGAGACATTTGGGACAGTGCCGTAAACAGTCAGGTTCTTGTTACCTGTGCGGAGAATCTGGTCATTTCATCCGACAATGCCCCCAGAATCCACAAGCCCCTACCTCTATAGCCTCACAGAACGTTCCAGTAAAAGGGAGGGGAATAAATCAAGCACCGTCTGGTTCTTCCGGAAGGCCCCATAACAATAATGCTCCTTCAACTAGCCGAAATCCAAAGGCTTCAGCCCAGATGTACCACGTTCGAGGACGCGAACAAGAAGATGACCCTGATGTTGTTGCAGGTATGGTGGAGTTAGGTTCTGAATTTGTTTATGCTTTGATAGATCCAGGCTCCACGCATTCCTTTATTAGTGAACCTTTGATTGAAAAATATGCCTTAAAATATGATCATGTTGCTTCCGAAATACTTGTGTCAAACCCATTAGGAGATAGTGTAGCAATCCAAAAGATCTGTAGATCTTGTCCCCTAAAAATCCAAGGAATTCCTTTTCCGGCCCATTTGATGGTCTTACCCTTTAATGAGTTCGACCTTATCCTTGGTCTAGATTGGCTAGCTGAACATCAAGCATGGGTAGATTGTTCTAAAAAGAAATTATATCTCCGTGGACTAGGTAGAGAAAGCATCACCTTAATGAAATCTAAATGTCAGAGTAGTCTTATGTGTGCCTTAGAATCTACGAAGGAACTAAAGCCTGAAGATATACCCATAATAAGAGATTTTCCTGACGTATTCCCTGAAGAACTTCCAGGACTTCCTCCTATACGTGAAGTTGAGTTTGGGATAGAAGTTCAACCTGGAACTACTCCAATTTCTATCGCTCCATACAGAATGGCTCCAATGGAGTTAAAGGAGTTGAAGGCCCAAATCCAAGACCTTGAAAGTAAGGGGTTTATTCGACCGAGTTCCTCACCCTGGGGAGCACCGGTTTTATTTGTGAAAAAGAAAGATGGATCGATGCGCTTATGCATCGACTATCGACAACTGAATAAAGTAACAATAAAAAATAAGTACCCGCTTCCTAGAATAGACGACCTATTTGATCAACTAAAGGGTGCTTCTGTCTTTTCTAAGATAGACCTCCGATCTGGTTACTATCAAATGCTCGTGAAGGAACCAGATGTTTCAAAAACAGCCTTTCGAACCAGATATGGTCATTACGAATTCTTGGTGATGCCTTTTGGGCTCACCAATGCTCCTGCAGCCTTTATGGATCTGATGAACCGAATATTTCGGCCTTATCTTGATAAATTTGTCGTTGTCTTCATAGACGACATTTTGATCTATTCGAAAGATTCTGTTACTCACAAAGAACATCTTCGGATTGTACTCCAAACCCTCCGTGAAAAACAGCTCTATGCCAAATTTAATAAATGCGAGTTTTGGCTGACCGAAGTATCTTTTCTCGGTCATGTGATATCTTCCGCGGGAATTCAAGTGGACCCAAAGAAGATTCAAGCCATTCTCGAATGGATACCCCGAAGAACGTGGGAGAAATTCGTAGTTTCCTGGGTCTTGCAGGATACTACCGTAGGTTCGTTAAGGGGTTCTCCTTGATTGCTTCACCCCTAACGAAGCTTCTCCGCAAAGACATTCCTTTCATGTGGACAGTGGACCAACAACGGAGTTTTGACCAGCTTAAACAAATCCTCACCCACGCTCCTGTCCTAGTACAACCGGAACCAGGAAAAGATTTCACAGTATACAGCGATGCATCCCATCAAGGACTGGGCTGTGTCTTGATGCAAGAAGGTAAAGTTATAGCCTATGCCTCACGTCAAATCAAACCGCATGAGCTTAATTATCCAACTCATGACCTTGAGCTAGCTGCGGTTGTGTTCGTACTAAAGATCTGGCGACATTACCTCTATGGTGAAAAGTGTTATCTTTTTACTGACCACAAAAGCCTGAAATACCTTTTGACCCAAAAAGAATTAAACCTTCGTCAGCGTCGTTGGATGGAGCTTTTGAAAGATTATGATTTGGTAATTGATTACCATCCCGGTAAAGCAAATGTGGTGGCGGACGCTCTTAGCCGGAAGCCCACTTCTTCTTCTAGATGTTTAAATGCTCACTTTCGGCTCATGAAGCGTGGCAAGTTATTAGCCGAGCTCAGGGTACAATCGACCATTGTGTCCCTGATTAAAGCACTTCAAGAAGATGATGAGGAGTTGCAACCTATTTTAGCCCGAATCAAGGATGAACCGGACCCTGATTTTGCCATAAATTCTGAAGGCTTGTTATGTTTTCGTAATCGTATATGTGTTCCAGATAATGATGACCTTCGGAACCAGATACTGTGTGAAGCACATGCTAGCCCTTTTTCTATTCACCCCGGAGCTGTTAAGATGTACAAGGATCTAAAAGAGATCTACTGGTGGTCAGGTATGAAAAGTAAAATCACAGATTTTGTAGCAAGGTGTTTGACTTGTCAACGGGTTAAAGCCGAACATAAAGTACCGACGGGACTTCTTCAACCCATTGAGCTGCCACAGTGGAAGTGGGAACGTATCACTATGGATTTTGTAAGCGGATTACCTCCGACTCCAAAGAAAAACAACGCAATCTGGGTCATCGTAGATCGATTTACTAAGTCAGCTCACTTTCTTCCTGTAAGAATGGACTTCAGCTTATCCAAGCTAGCAGAGTTGTATATCAGCGAAGTTATACGCTTGCACGGAGTTCCAACATCAATAATTTCTGATCGAGACCCACGGTTTGCATCTCGATTTTGGAGAACCTTGCAAGAGGCATTGGGAACTAGAGTACATCTCAGTACTGCATTCCATCCCCAAACCGATGGCCAATCTGAAAGGGTTATTCAGGTAACCTCGTTAGTTTCTTTCTTTAAACATAAGCTAGGTATCCTATATCAATTACGATCTTCCTTGTAGATTCTGGAAGATATGCTCCGAGCCTGCATTATTGATTTTGGGAAAAATTGGGAGAAATCCCTACCCTTAGTAGAATTTTCCTACAACAATAGCTATCAGTCATCTATTCAGATGGCTCCTTTTGAAGCGTTGTATGGCAGAAAATGCAGAACTCCTCTGTGTTGGTCCGAACTTGGTGAAAACAAGGTGTTGGGACCACAACTGCTCAGAGAAACAGAAGAGAAAGTTCAAATCATCCACTCTCGATTGAAACAAGCTTTTGATAGGCAGAAAGCTTACGCTGATCTGAAACGAAGAGACATTCAGCATAATGTGGGAGACAAAGTCTTTCTTAAAGTCTCTCCATGGAAGAAAGTATTTCGGTTTGGAAAGAGGGGAAAGCTCAGTCCTCGTTTCATTGGACCTTTTGAAATTACTGAAAGAATTGGCCCAGTGGCTTATCGACTTGCACTTCCTAGCGAGTTCGATAAAATCCACAATGTCTTCCACGTGTCAATGCTCAGAAAGTACAGATCCGATCCATCTCATATCTTAGAGCCAGAAGAATTGGAGCTGAATCCTAACTTATCTTACGAAGAGGAACCAATTCAGATTCTGGATAGAGAAATCAAAAGACTCAGAAACAAAAATGTTGCATTGGTTAAAGTTTTGTGGAGAAATCACAAGAGGGAAGAGGCAACATGGGAACCTGAGGACACGATGAAAAAGCAATATCCTCATCTGTTCGATTCAGGTAAAAATTCGAGGACGAATTTTCTTAAGGGGGGTGAGTTGTCACATCCCAAAAACCGGTCTAGTAGAAATTAGGTTCAAAATTTTTTTATTCGGTTTATTATTATTTTATGGAGTAAGTAAAAATTTATTATTTTTTATGTAGTAAGTAAAAATTATTATTATTTTATGTAGTAAGTAAAATTTATTATTATTTTATGTAGTAAGTAAAATTTATTATTATTATATGGGGTAAGTAAAATTATTATTATTATTTTATTAAAAAAAAAGGGTGTTTGCCGGCCAAGTTTTAGTATAAATAGGGGGAGGGAATTGTTTGAATTCACAACAAAAATTGAAGAAAAAAAATTAGTAAGATACGATCCAATTTTTGATTGGTAGTCCGATAATTTCGATATAGTAATATCGAATTTCTGCCGACAACGGGGTAAGCTCAAATCTCTAGTTAGTTTAAGTTTCGGTATCGAGTTTGATTAATATTTTTATATATATTCGATACTGTCTTATTATTTTAATTAATTTTTATCGTAGTACACGAGGTCGATTCAGATCAACTTTCAAGCCCAATAAATAAAAATAAAGCACTGGTCTGTCAAGGTGAGTGTAGATGCATTTGTCTCGGGTGACACGGTGTCATTCCGATATTTTTTTATGTTCTGATATGGGAGTATAGTCGTGTCAGGGGTAGGCTCGGTGCCTTCCTGTTGCATTAATTATGAATTTATTTGCATCTGGTAAGTACCTTGCATTATTTGGATATGCTCAAAAATAATTATGATATGCTACAAGTATATGAAAATAATTTCTATCTGATATGGAGCTACGGCTCATCTTGCTATTTGATATGATATGATCTGAAAATCATGGACTATGTGAAATTATGTGTATTTATGGACGTTGGATACAATTGGCATGCCATAGGAATATTCGAGCTCACCATGTAAGGGAGGACTACGGTCCAGGGCTACGGCCTATATGTGGGAGATAAAAGGATGGAAGTGTAAGGGATACATGGAGCTACGGCTCAGGGCTACGGCTCATTTATGATTTATGATATGGTGTACAGGGAATCCGCGTATCCAATGGTACCAATATAATATGTGTTCGATATGTTATACCATGACATGTTTATGATAAGATATATGATTATATTATGTTATGTTAGTGATATGGATATCTGATCATGTTATGCTTATACTAATATAGAAGCATGCAAATAAGTTAGATTAAATTTATATTTAATCATGACATTCATATTATTGTCAATTTACTATCATGACTACCTCACTAGGCTATGTAAGCCTAACATACGTGTCTCATGCATTTTCAGGACCCTGATAGATTTCCAACCTTTGATCGTGTGGTGCAGTTGCAAGTCACATCTCTACCTTATATGTATGATATCTTTCATGAACTCCTAGTAAAGTGGCATATGATCCAACTTTTGTATAAATTGTGTTTTGTAATTTAATAATGTGGTTTTATTTTAGTAATCTAGAAAAGTCCTATTAAATAAATGTTAGAACAATAATAATGATAGATACGAATAATTTTCTAATAAAAATGATTAGAAAGGACTCTAAGATTTTTGTAAGTTGTTAGGCTCATTTAAATATGTAAAGAATTTTAGTAAGATAATAAAAAGAAATAGATTTGAATATTTTACAAAATAGTCACTAAATATTGCATCGTCTAATCAGGTAGATAAATAACCTCCGATAGTAATGAGGTTTTACAGGCTAATAACTAGTTAGTTTAATTTCAGTATATTTTCACGAATTTTAGATAAAGACCTTTAATTTGTGAAAATTACAATTTAGTTCCCTAAGTTTGAAAAAGTTTAAAATTGACACCAATTTGAATAAGTGGTTAATAAGTTAAGTGTTAAGTCTTAAAAGAGATTAATAAAAATACGCTAAAATGATTTTTTAAACTTTGGATTTATATCTCCGATCTCCGCATCGTTTTCCGGTAGCGCTCTCCGACCCGGTTCTCTACCAGGCCGGGTAGGGGGTGTTACATGTATAAAATTTAATTTATACGGATTATATGTCAAAAAATTTCTCTTATCTTAATAGTAAAAAACAAAACCAGGGTTCAAATCATTGTGTTGGAATTATAGTATATGTTCATTAATCTTAGCCCTTTGATAACATATATACGTTGTGCAATTAAATTGTTCGAATTCTAATTTCTTAAAAACAATAAGATTTTTTTTCTATTGGGACCCTCAATAAATTCATTACTTTAATTTTTTTTCTAAAACATTGAATTAGTTGGGTTTATGGAAACATCTTATTTGGTTTGTTGGAATTTTCCTCTCATAGAAACTATACCAATAATGTTAATTGGTTTATCAAAATTATAATTTAAGCAATATTGCAACTTCTAAAAGATATATTATAAAAAAGTCCTTACCAAGTTGTGCATTTTGTCAATATAAATACCTAATATCTATCATTAAATAATAGTAACAACATTGACAGTAAGGTTGGAAATATATAATGGTACATTTATGATAGATTTTGTTTATAATTTTATAAGCGAAGTTAAATAAATCGTCATGCGTATTTACTATTGTATCAAATAATTATTTTACACCTATTTATTTAAAAAAATAATTGAGGATTGGCAAAGGAAATAATAAAAAGAATGAGAAATTAGAGAAATGGAAAAGGCAATGATGATAAAGGGAAATAAGAAGAAAAAGGAAAGGTGGATATCAAATACAAAGCCCTTTTGATAAGAGGGATGTTGGTTCATATAATTAAAGCTTTTTATAAAGTGAAAACAATAGGGAGATCAAAGCAACTATCAGTGGGAAAAGGAAGACTAACAAGCGATCATTAGTCAAAATCTTTGCTTTTATAAGTGGCCTCTGATTGAGTACTAATTAGGGTTTGAAAATTAACGGACTGGTTTAAGTGGTAAGCATCTTTGTATTGCTTAAGTAAATTTTGAGTTCGAGGCGTTGTGAATGCAGAAAATCTCTGTCGAGAGATTCACCCACCAAAATCAAGTGTACAATACGGGTCAGGTAAGAATTAGTCTGGGCAAAACCTTAAAATCGGGAGGATAACTAAAAAAAATAAAGTTTGAATTTTATTGCTAATTTTATTTGATAAATGATTTGTAAATTATGCCAAGATTGACATAAATTAATTTTGAAACGTATGAGATGTAAACATATAATTATTAAAAGATTTAGCAAGATGTTTAAAAAAAATGTGCAAGCACATTTGGTTGGTTAGTCAAACTGTTTATTTTTTTTTATATTTCTATAAGTTATGAGTTTTAAACCCATTAAAAACACTTCATTTCTTCTTCTAAAGTCTCTCATTTTTTCCCTCTAGATAAGATTATAATTAAAATTAATATTTATCAATATATATATATAATACAAATTACGTTCAAGAATTGTCATAGTTGAAAGTGAGACAACGATGACTAAAGGAAGATGTGAATGTGATTGTTAAATAAATTATTAATGTAATTTTTATTAAAGAAACCGAAGGAAAATTTCTGAAATATTTATTATTAATGTTTATGTTTATTTGATTTAGTTTGATTTTTTATTCTTGAAGTGAAAATTCAAAACAATCTAAATCAACGTGAAAATGTATTTTATTAGTGTTGTACACTATGATTTAGAAAGAAATATTCTCTCTGTCCCACTAAAATTGTCAACATGTTGATAATTTTTGGGTCAAATTTTTTCAACTTTGACCTCTTATAATTTAAAATTTATTGTTGATAAAAATATAAAAAATATTTTAAAAACCTTGAATCATGTAGTTTTTAAATATATTTTTTAGAATTTTAATTAATTAAAAATTTTAAATAAATTATAGTCAAAGTTAAAAAAAATTGACCAGAAAAATATCAATATGTGACAGTTTTAGCAGGACGGAGGGAGTATAATTATGTTTCTAAAACATAGAACAAATTTTTTAAAATTTTAGATCCCAACAAGTAGTCCCAATAAAAAATCGGATGATATTACTTTGTAATCAACTTAAAACTATTCAAAAAAATCTTTAAATTTTAAAATAATGAAGATACTGTTAATTTAAAATTGGTTTGTTTTTTAAAATAAAAATTACGTTGATTTAAATCCTAATTTGATTGATATTGTCATAATTGCAATATTTCAGATGAAATAAATTATATTTAAGTACATAATATCTTTCAATCTGAAAAAAGTCTAATAAATTTAAACATTGTATATTAAAAATCAACACAATTACAAAGTTGTTTGATGCTTACAAGTTACATTATAATTGAATTCTTATGTTTTTTTTTATATTTTAAATGTGATTATCGGTTAATATATGTTCATAGATATTAACCTTTTGACAATATAAACACACTTTGTAGATATTACGATTGAACTTGAATTTCCTATGATGAACATTATCCGCTTTTCTACTGAGATCACTTGTTAAATTCAATTCTTATGCATTTATTAGATTGAGTTCTACAAAAATTCCTAATGAAAAATTTGTTTACTTGCACGAAGAGTTATGGAATGAATAAAGTTCGAGTGTTCTACTTTAACATATATTTTACTTGTAATCAATACGAAAATAAAATAGGGGAAATTTAATACGATGAATATATTTTCATATAAAATATTTTTTTATTTACGATATATAATAAAGTCAAATATTTATTAAAAAGTATGTTTGATATGAGTTTATCATTATTGTTGGATACTGCAAATTAGAAATAATATATAATCTTATTTTTTATAAAATAAGATTTTATTTCCATAATAGATATTGATAAAAGTTGAGATTTTTACGGTGACTGAATTCATTATATTTGCTGATTTACTTTACCTTTTCTCTCATTAATGTCACCTCATCTTTTAAACACATCATAATATTATTATTCTCTCTCTTTTTTTTTTAATTTTTCCTGTCGAAGAGAGCAACACCGATTGAGTTTCATTTCCTTATTTCGGATGTACGAAATTCAGAAGATTATGTTAACATTTTGAGGCAACTTCCATTAATGTAATTACAACAATTTGGGCAAAATTACTTGTGAGGCAATAGCATTTATCACGGCACGTAATTGTATCTTTTATTTCCTTAATCTCTATTATGATTACACATCATAATATGTTGTTTTGCAGCAATATATTTTTCCTACAATTACTGCACATTTATATATTACAAACAGATTTTTCTTACCAATCAAGCTTATATAGTTTTTAAAAGATAAATATTTATGGCAATAAATCAACTGATCAAGTAAGATGAGTCACTGAGTCTTTTAAATAAAATTAAAAATTTAAATCTCGATGTTATAAATTATTTATATGTTAAGTCTATACAAAATTAAATCTGAATTAGTTGACATAATTTCTAAGTTGTTTTTGGCCGTCGAATCTGACTCCGGGTCAGCTGGATTTAACGTATGAAGTATGAAAAAAAAAGTAGTAAACGAGATTAATGTGAATCAATTTTACTGAAAAACAAACACCTTTTTGAATATCGTATGACTGGGTCTGGGGTGTGGTGGATGCCCAGGACACATGTTTTGTGTACAATAAAAGAGTCAAACTTGTAACGTCAATTTTCGGGACCATTCAAAATAGCATATCCATATCCATAAAGCTGCCACCATTATATGGATATAAGTAAATTAAATTTATATTTGGAGTTCAATTATAATAGAAAAAACATCATACATTATTTTCAAGTAAAAATAATCGATTTGTATATAAGGTGTATGCGCATTGTCAAAAAATTAAGAATATGTATAAATAGATATTATCTTGTAATCAGCTTTAGACCATTCAAAAAAAAAGGTATACATCTTTATAAATGAGTTAAATACTTGAATCAAAATGTTTTGGTATGTACAAATATATTTTTTGATGAAAAGGGGGAAATATTATCATGTGCCTCGTTAAAAACCTCTCTAAGCTTAGATGGAGAAAAATAGTACACATGATAATACATACATCAATCTACGGATAAACCGAAACAATCAAAACATCCATATGGAAGAAACCCCAGAACCTCAACCTATGGCATTAGCCTCCGCAAGAATCAATGGTAAAATCGTCGATGGAGCCTCAGTGAATCTCAAACATGTATGGTCCCCGACTCTAGCCATTTTCACCATACTATCTGCAACCACATTTGCGCCCCTCGGTACGTGCTGGGTATGAACCACCCAATCCCTATCGAGTAATCGCGAGATATGATGCATAATTGATGGACGTGTTTGTCCGTCATATCAACTTGACAACAAGTCCACAACACTTAAATTTTTCACTTCACAAATAACTTGACGAGCCCCCAGCTCCCAAGCATGGAGCAAACCCAAATATACGCCCCATAATTCTACCTCCAACACCGAACAAATTCCCAAGAACTTGGAAAAGTAAAATTGCCATGCTCCCTCATGATTCCGAATAACACCACCACAAGAAGCATAGTTCGATCCTTGGTTACGAGCACCATCCGAGTTCACCTTAAGCCAATTAGTAGCCGGTGGTCTCCAAGCAATAGTAGCAGATGGCATAAGTCGACGAGGTTTGTAGAACTATGTGTTTTAATATAATAAATGAAAATTTGATTTGGACTAAATTGAACAGATTTTAAAATATTTTGAAAGTCCAAATAACTTGAAAAAATGTTTAAGGGTTTTTAAAAGGCTTTAGAACAATTTAAAATGTCTTTAAAGTAGCCAAACCCATAAATTTAATGTTACCGTACCGATACAGTTCATATCGTATCGATAAACCTTAGGGTTTTAGCTACAGGAAAATTCCAGTAGCCAAAACTCGTACTGGTACGCTTTTGTCGTATCGACACGGTGTGCTTTACAAAAATCCAACGGCTAGATCGCGTACCGATACGGTTGTATCGCGTACTGATATGCTCAACTACCCCCAACGGTTAATTTCCCAACGGTCTTTTAAATTGCAGGACCGTACCGATACGCATCAGTTGGAAGTGCTCAACGGCTAATTCCAAAAATGGACTATATCGATATGGACATCCGAGTATCAATACGCTAAGCTACAGAACTGCATTTATGGTGGGAAACAAATGCTCCAATTCATCCCTAAGGGTTAGTAACGACTATGAACTTAAAGATGAGTATAAAAGGGACCTCCAAGCATCAAGAGAAGACTAATGCTTCAATTGTCAACAACTATATGATGAGAAATTTTTCTTAGGGCTTTAATTATTCATTCTTTGTATAGACAACACTTGTGAGCCAAAATTATCATATTTGCTTAAGTGTTTAGGTTTGAGTGAAAGCTTAAAGAGTGCAAACAAATATCTTGTGAGAAGATTTTTAGTTTGCTTATTTTATTTCTCTTGTAAAGAGTGTTTGGTTAATTCTTGGGTAGAAAGATTAACCGTTTGTAAAGGTTTCCTCCTAAGCCTAGAAAAGGGGATGAATCAATTAGTGAATTGGTTGGAAAATCCTTAGTGGGAGCTAAGGTAGTTGATGTAGGTGCTTGTTCGAAGCCCAAATCACTATAAAATCATTGTGTCATTCATTTTTGGCTTTCACAAATCAATCACCCAAAAATCTAACTTCTCCACCACTTGGCAATCCATTTCGGTTGAACGAAATCGAGCCTATCAAGCCTAACAATTGGTATCAGAGCGAGGCTCAATCAAAGGGGATTAGCATCCTATTGAGGTGATCTGAGAAGCTCGATACACCAATTCAATCAACCGATTGAATGGCGCAATCCATCGACAAGCCACTATTCTTTGACGGGACCAACTATACCTTTTGAAAGACAAGAATGACGTTCTTCATAAAATCCAAGGATTACAAGCTTTGGAAATATTTGAAGATGATTTGTTCGCGCCACAACGAAGAAAGACATATTGGAGTGCGGATGATCGTAAGAAGATGAAGCTTAATTATAAGGCTTTACACATACTTTTCTGTGCATTTAGCCCCAACATCTATGAGAAGATGTCTTCTCGTGAATATGTCAATGATGTATGGGACAAGCTTGAAGTCACATACGAAGGAACCAACGAAGTAAAAGAGGCCAAGGTCGGTCTTCTCAACCTTGAGTATGAAAACTTCAAGATTGACCCGGATGAAGACATCACAAGGATGTTCAACCGTTTCTCCACAATTGCCAACCAACTCAAAGGTCTTGGAAAGGAGATTCTAGAAGACAAACTCATTCGGAAGTTGGTCTACTCACTTCCTGATTCATGAGAGTCCAAAAAGACGACAATTATAGAAGCAAAGAACTTGAAAGAGCCTAAGCTTGATGAGATCAATGGATCTTTGCTCACCCATGAGATGATGTCTAAACCTTTGAAGAGGGAGAAGGAAAAAATCAAGAAGCAAGACATTAATGTCAATGTCATTGCCCTCTCATCCTCCACATGCCAACACGAAGAATCTAGTGAGAAGGAAAGTGAAGAAGAAGAGATGGTCTATCTCTTCGTAAAGTTTGTCCGATTCATGAATAGAAAAATGGAAGATTTGTAGAACTGAGGTTTTGATATAATATTTGAAAAATGTTTTGGACTAAAATGGAAAGATTTTAAAATATGTTTTTAGTCAAAAACAACTTGAAAATATGTTTTAGGGTTTTTAAAGCTCTGGAATGGACTTAAAAGTACATTTAAAGTAGTCAAAACCGAGCATTTTAAGTGACAGTATCGATACAGTAAGCACCGTATCGATACACCTTAGGGTTTTCAAACTACAAGGATTCCAGTAGCTAAAACCTGTATCGATACGCCTAGCCGTATCGATACGATGTATTTGAAAATAGCCCAACGGCTAGTCGCGTACCGATACGGTTGTATCGCGTACCGATACGCTAACGGTCATTCCCAACGGTCATTTGACTTTGCAGGACCGTACCGATACGCCAGGTAAGCGTATCGATACACATCAGCTGAAGAGCATAACGGCTATATCTGATTTCAAGACCGTATCGATACAGTGGAGAGTGTATCGATACACTAGGCTGCTGAACTGCATTTTGTGGGAAATAAACGGCTATTTTGTATCCCCAACGGCTATGAAACATCCCCAACGGCCATAAACGGCTAGAAACTCAATTTGGAGTATAAAATGGACCTCCAAGCATCAAGATCAACAAGAGCTTAAATTGTTACAACATTTTGAGTGAAAAACCTTGTCTAGAGCGTTAATTGTATATTCTTTGCTTAGACAACACTTGTGAGCTTACATTGTTAAATTTGCTCAAGTGTTTAGGTTTTTGGGTGAGAGCTTAATTGTGCAAACAAACGCCTATTGAGAGGTTTTAAGTTTGTTTTGTTTATCTCTTGTAAGAGAGGGTTTCCTTCAAGCTTTGGGTAGAAAGCTTCGAGGGTGTAAAGGGTTTCCTCCTGATCCTAGAAAAGGGGACGAATCAATTAGTGAATTGGTTGTGAAATCCTTAGTAGGAAGCTAAGGTAGTGGATGTAGACTCGGTTGAGGAGTTGAACCACTATAAATCATCGTGTCATTATTCTTTCTAGCTTCCTAAACCCTTCCACCCAAAAATTCACCTCTCAACCACTTGGCGAGCAAGAACGGTTGATCGAATCGAGCACCGAAAAACCCAACAATTGGTATCAGAGCTTGGCTCAATTGAAGGGGATTCACATCCTATTGAGAAGATCCGGAAAGCTCGATCAACATTTCACCAACCGGCTCAAATGGCGCAATCCATCAACATACCGCCTTTTTTCGACGGAGATCACTATGCCCATTGGAAGACAAAAATGAAATTCTTCTTGAAGGCAAGAGATTACAAGCTATGGGACGTAGTTGAAGATGGTCCGTTCGTGCCTCAAGGAAGCAAAGCGGAATGGAGTGCCGACGATCGCAAGAAGATGAAGCTTAATTGTAGAGCCTTGCACATGCTCTTTTGTGCTTTTGGCCCAACCATCTACGAGAAGATGTCTTCTTGTGAAAGTGCCAAGGAGGTATGGGACAAGCTTGAAGTCACATACGAGGGGACTAATGAAGTCAAGGAGACCAAGATTGGGCTCCTAACCTCAGAGTATGAGAACTTCAAAATGGATCCGGAAGAAAACATCGAGAAGATGTTTGATAGGTTCTCCACCATCACCAATGGTCTTAAAGGCTATGGAGAAGCCATCCCGGAGGAGAAGCTTGTTCGAAAGCTCATCTACTCACTTCCCGAGTCTTGGGACTCAAAGAGGACCGCCATCATCGAAGCCAAAAATTTGAAGACTTTGAAGCTTGATGAACTCATGGGGTCTCTCCTTACTCATCAAAACATGAAGAAAAATAAAGAGGATGAGAAAAAGAGGGAAGAAATTAGAGCTATGGGAGAGAAGAAACTCAAGAGCATTGGCATCAATGTAAATGCCATGGCTCTCAAGTCCTCCACATGCCATCACGTAGATTCAAGTGAGGAGGATAGTGAAGATGAAGAGATGAACTATCTCTTCAACAAGCTCGCACGATTCATGAAGAGCAAAATGGAAAAATCCAAGCATGAATCGATGAAGAAGATGAAGGATTCCCACAAATCCAAAAAGAAGGGATCATCTTCTAAACAAGCATACGTGGCCACATGGAGTGATGAAGACTCCACCGACAATGAAGTAGCCCACCTATGCATGAATGGCCCTCAATAAGGGGGAGGTGTGATGGAGAGTGATCAACAAGTCAAACATTGAGGGGGAGCTCCATACACACAAGGAAGAACACTTGAAGAAGGAAGGCTTCACATCCTACCTTGAGTTCAAGTGTTGGTAAAAATCTAGTTGTTTTTTTTATTTGATTTATTTTTTAATTCAACTAGATACGCTTATATGTTGAACTAACAATTTGATGATGCCTTGAGTAAGGGGGAGCCAATTTTAAAAACCAAAATTTTAAGTGTGTCAAAATTTTTTTTATCTCCTATGTTATCTTGAACTTAAATGTTATTTTAAATTCTTTTTGATATAACAAAAAGGGGGAGAAATGGTTTTTGAAAGTTTTTGAAAAAATTGATTTTTCAAATGAATAAGGGGGAGCTTTATTTTGATTTCATATCTTAAATCTCTTATTCACATTTTTAAAATTAAAGGGGGAGAATCCCAAACAATTTTTCAAGTTGGTTTTATTATATCAAAAAGGGGGAGATTGTAGAACTGAGGTTTTGATATAATATTTGAAAAATGTTTTGGACTAAAATGGAAAGATTTTAAAATATGTTTTTAGTCAAAAACAACTTGAAAATATGTTTTAGGGTTTTTAAAGCTCTGGAATGGACTTAAAAGTACATTTAAAGTAGTCAAAACCGAGCATTTTAAGTGACAGTATCGATACAGTAAGCACCGTATCGATACACCTTAGGGTTTTCAAACTACAAGGATTCCAGTAGCTAAAACCTGTATCGATACGCCTAGCCGTATCGATACGGTGTATTTGAAAATAGCCCAACGGCTAGTCGCGTACCGATACGGTTGTATCGCGTTGATACAAGGGTGTTGCTGGTGAAATCAACATTTCTCGTTCATTCACGGATCTAGGATAATGGCATGTATTTTCTCTGCAATAGAAACAAACATAGATTTTTATTTAGGTGTTAAAAATAAAGAAAATAAGAAAATAAATCAGAAATGAGGAAAAGAAGAATATTGCTGAAATAATTTAAAGATGAAGATGATATCTTCAAACATTCAACAATAGCAGCAACGTTCTTGGACTTGACACGACGAACTCGAAAGAACCTGCATAATCTGTTATGCAAACCCGAATCGAATCTGTTCTTCGTAGTCGATAGATGAACAAACTCCAAGGAAGAACTCGAACAATCTGTTGAACGAACCCGAACCTTATCTTGAAGTTATTCGAATAAAGTACTTGGACCCGTCAATTATCTAACAATTGGGAACCCGAAGTATCAAGGAAAATAGTTCTAAAAAGAACTAAAATTGAGATAAAATCTCACAAATTTTCATTCATCAAAGTCTTATTTTTTTCAAATGAACATGCATTACATATTTATAGTAGATGAAAATAAAAAAATAATAATAAAAAGAACACTAAATTCAGCATGGGCGGCATCTTGATCCCATTTCCAGCCGTGTATTTGGAATTTGGTGCCTTTGAATTTCAAAAGAAATTGGCACATGTTAAATGTGCTTGGCTGCTTTGTTTGAAATTCAAAGTTGAACCAAACTTATCACATATCCAGCCGTGTATTTGGACTTTGAGGGGCTGCAAATTGGACGGCAATTCAATTGAAATTCAATTGAATTTATTGATAAGTGGGGCAGCAGCATGGGCGGCATTTGAGCATGGGTTGCAAATGAAGATTGAATTTTTAAAATTCAATCATAAAGTTCCTTCTTTCCAGCCGTGTAGAAATCATCCTGGCCATTTTAATATTCAATGATAATGGCAGCAATTTGAGGTGTTTGTTGGCTGTGCACTCGGCCATTTAATATTCATGATAATGGAAAGGTGGCTGGTTAGTGGAAACATGGCAGCATGCGTTTGAATTATTTTTCAAAATGGAGGAATGTGCTGGTCAATTTTTTTAATTAGCAAAATGGACAGCATTTCAATTGTTTTTTTTTCACGTGTGGTTTGATTCCAACACATGAGCATGGGCTGCAAGTGATTCAGCCGTGTAATGCATATCAGCAGCTCCTTTTTAATTTCCACGCATATGGTGCAGTTTTGGGGCTGCAAGTGGACGTTTGTGCACAACTCAATATAATGAATTTCAAATGAAATTCATTTGTTCTCATCTTATGTGCTGTTGCTTGGTGGATGAATTAATTTAAATTCCATGTGTTGTAATGCCATGATGCATTCGGCTGCACATATTTGCATTAGGGACTTGGCTGCATTTGTTACAAATTTGTACATGCACACGCAACGTCCTCCTACGTACCTATGTCAAAGAACAACAAACATTTCATCAAAGCATTATAAACTTAATGGAAACAATAATACAAGTCGTAAACACTTGCATCCTTATTCATTAGCTCACAAACAAATATAACACACCATTAGTTATATCAAATTTATTCAAAACACACCAAACATACTAATATAAATAATATAAGTATAAGAAATGTTACACATCAGTATGTAACAAATGAAAATGCAAACTTCCCTGAAAATTTGAAATTGCATCGTTGGGTGGCCTGAACGTGCTCACATCATCTCCCCCTTCTTTAATGCGATTTGTCCCCAAATCGACCTTTATTACAAAAGGGAATAATTTCGACTTTCGCTTGGCAGGGAACTTCTTCAGTCGTCTTGCTCGGCACATATGCCATCGTTTCAAACCAAGTTTATTTACAAAGAACACAAATGTAAATGTCTTCTTTCTTGTACCTCTCCGAATAATGCACAACATAAAGTTAGACAATACTCGCTGCACATTCATAATCCTGCAAACAACGACATACAAAGGCAACTCCAAAGAACAACATGAATCTCGATGATCATCAAAAATCACAACATAAGGTTGTTCACAATCAAATGTACAACCAAAGAAGTCAGCATATAAAAATGAAAAATTAATAGTACAATGGGAAGGAATGTCAAACCGTGGTAAAGAAGGTTGCTGAATTTCTGGACAGAATTTAAATGCACTAGACATACCAACAGTAGCAACATTGGAAACTTCACATGGCATCACCTTATTAACCTGCAAGTTAGAAGAAGAAATAGAAGAAGATGTCGAATCAGATAATACCTGTGAAATTGCTTTCTTCTTTTCACATTCATTCTTCTCTTTATTGGCCTTCCAAGCTGCAGTACTTGCTTTTAAATAAATTTCGTCTTCATATACTTCACTTGGAGTCATAGGTGCCAAGGTTACCTTTTTGCCCTCATGAGTAAAAGAGTATCGGTTGGTGTAACAATCATGCAAAACTCTTTTATCATACTGCCACGGTCTTCCTAACAACAAATGACAAGTATCCATAGAGCACACATCACAAGTTACCTCATCCTTGTATTTACCAATGAAAAATGATATAACAACTTGTTCGGTAACTTTGATTTCAACACCATCATTCAACCCTTGTAACTTGTACGGATTGGGATGTGGGGTCGTCTTCAGTCCTAACTTGTCAACCATGAGAGTACTAGCAATGTTAGCAAAACTACCACTATCAATAATCACAATACATATCTTGCCATTCACATTGCATCTCGTATGGAAGAGGTTGTTTCGTTGCGGTTCATCCTGTGGTGGTTGATCATTCAGACTTCTATCGTCAACAAGTTTTTCATCAGTAGCAAATGTCTGCATATTGTCATCATTTATCTCTTCATGGATAGAATGGGAACCACCCCCATCTAATTTATCCAATTGAGAATGTATAGGTTTCAATACATTTGCCATCACTCGTTGCATCATACGCTCTAAGGCTTGCATCTGAAGATTCGGTGGTTGTTGTATATCAGAAATTGTCATTTTCACACAAAGAAAACAAACAAATAAACAAACAAACAGGTTAAAGGTTAGAAAAATAAAAAAAAAAAATTAGTCCTCACCAATCACACAACAAAAATCTTTACTAGTCACTCCAAAGAATTTACACTCAAGAAAATAAGGAATTAACACTCAGCACTCGTGTTTCACTCGGGAGAATACTTGAATGGCTCTTTTTGTCTCCCCTTCTGTTCTCACACGCTCTGTTTGCCTTTTCCCTCGATCTCTCGTATTTAGTTCTTTAAAGGAACTGATTCCGATGTTCAGATTCTTCAAGTGTTATCAAATTGAAATAACGGGTAACGGGTGAATATTGTTAGAACAAAGATAAGGGTTAGGAGAGAAAAAAAATAATAAAAAAAAATGAAAGTTGAGAATTTGGGCAAAAAAAAATAACAATATGAAATGAAAGAAAGGATGCTAAAAGAACAAGAATTTAGCAACTTACGCAGTAGAAATGCTTACCACCATCTTATCTCCGGAACAAACAAGAAAAGTTGATTTCGGGTGATTTCAAAGCATTTCAAGGTAAGATAGATACATCCTTCAACATATCAAAACCTTTCAACAATTTTTTTTTCTGTTGTTTTTTTTTTATTCTTCACAACTCATCACTCTTTTTCTTTTCTTTTTTTTAATTTTCGTATATATATATATAATTCTAAATTTTTTTTGACTTTTTTTTGTCTTTTGGATAGATATATATATATATATATAATTTTTTTTTGTCTGGTAGTGCAGAAGATGCTATAATCCGACCAAAGCTCTGATTACCATATGATACAAGGGTGTTGCTGGTGAAATCAACATTTCTCGTTCATTCACGGATCTAGGATAATAGCACGTATTTTCTCTGCAATAGAAACAAACATAGATTTTTATTTAGGTGTTAAAAATAAAGAAAATAAGAAAATAAATCAGAAATGAGGAAAAGAAGAATATTGCTGAAATAATTTAAAGATGAAGATGATATCTTCAAACATTCAACAATAGCAGCAACGTTCTTGGACTTGACACGACGAACTCGAAAGAACCTGCATAATCTGTTATGCAAACCCGAATCGAATCTGTTCTTCGTAGTCGATAGATGAACAAACTCCAAGGAAGAACTCGAACAATCTGTTGAACGAACCCGAACCTTATCTTGAAGTTATTCGAATAAAGTACTTGGACCCGTCAATTATCTAACAATTGGGAACCCGAAGTATCAAGGAAAATAGTTCTAAAAAGAACTAAAATTGAGATAAAATCTCACAAATTTTCATTCATCAAAGTCTTATTTTTTTCAAATGAACATGCATTACATATTTATAGTAGATGAAAATAAAAAAATAATAATAAAAAGAACACTAAATTCAGCATGGGCGGCATCTTGATCCCATTTCCAGCCGTGTATTTGGAATTTGGTGCCTTTGAATTTCAAAAGAAATTGGCACATGTTAAATGTGCTTGGCTGCTTTGTTTGAAATTCAAAGTTGAACCAAACTTATCACATATCCAGCCGTGTATTTGGACTTTGAGGGGCTGCAAATTGGACGGCAATTCAATTGAAATTCAATTGAATTTCTTGATAAGTGGGGCAGCAGCATGGGCGGCATTTGAGCATGGGTTGCAAATGAAGATTGAATTTTTAAAATTCAATCATAAAGTTCCTTCTTTCCAGCCGTGTAGAAATCATCCTGGCCATTTTAATATTCAATGATAATGGCAGCAATTTGAGGTGTTTGTTGGCTGTGCACTCGGCCATTTAATATTCATGATAATGGAAAGGTGGCTGGTTAGTGGAAACATGGCAGCATGCGTTTGAATTATTTTTCAAAATGGAGGAATGTGCTGGTCAATTTTTTTAATTAGCAAAATGGACAGCATTTCAATTGTTTTTTTTTCACGTGTGGTTTGATTCCAACACATGAGCATGGGCTGCAAGTGATTCAGCCGTGTAATGCATATCAGCAGCTCCTTTTTAATTTCCACGCATATGGTGCAGTTTTGGGGCTGCAAGTGGACGTTTGTGCACAACTCAATATAATGAATTTCAAATGAAATTCATTTGTTCTCATCTTATGTGCTGTTGCTTGGTGGATGAATTAATTTAAATTCCATGTGTTGTAATGCCATGATGCATTCGGCTGCACATATTTGCATTAGGGACTTGGCTGAATTTGTTACAAATTTGTACATGCACACGCAACGTCCTCCTACGTACCTATGTCAAAGAACAACAAACATTTCATCAAAGCATTATAAACTTAATGGAAACAATAATACAAGTCGTAAACACTTGCATCCTTATTCATTAGCTCACAAACAAATATAACACACCATTAGTTATATCAAATTTATTCAAAACACACCAAACATACTAATATAAATAATATAAGTATAAGAAATGTTACACATCAGTATGTAACAAATGAAAATGCAAACTTCCCTGAAAATTTGAAATTGCATCGTTGGGTGGCCTGAACGTGCTCACATCACGCGTACCGATACGCCAACAGTCATTCCCAACGGTCATTTGACTTTGCAGGACCGTACCGATACGCCAGGTAAGCGTATCGATACGCATCATCTGAAGAGCATAACGGCTATATCTGATTTCAAGACCGTATCGATACAGTGGAGAGTGTATCGATACACTAGGCTGCTGAACTGCATTTTGTGGGAAATAAACGGCTATTTTGTATCCCCAACGGCTATGAAACATCCCCAACGGCCATAAACGGCTAGAAACTCAATTTGGAGTATAAAATGGACCTCCAAGCATCAAGATCAACAAGAGCTTAAATTGTTACAACATTTTGAGTGAAAAACCTTGTCTAGAGCGTTAATTGTATATTCTTTGCTTAGACAACACTTGTGAGCTTACATTGTTAAATTTGCTCAATTGTTTAGGTTTTTGGGTGAGAGCTTAATTGTGCAAACAAAAGCCTATTGAGAGGTTTTAAGTTTGTTTTGTTTATCTCTTGTAAGAGAGGGTTTCCTTCAAGCTTTGGGTAGAAAGCTTCGAGGGTGTAAAGGGTTTCCTCCTGGTCCTAGAAAAGGGGACGAATCAATTAGTGAATTGGTTGTGAAATCCTTAGTAGGAAGCTAAGGTAGTGGATGTAGACTCGGTTGAGGAGTTGAACCACTATAAATCATCGTGTCATTATTCTTTCTAGCTTCCTAAACCCTTCCACCCAAAAATTCACCTCTCCACCACTTGGCGAGCAAGAACGGTTGATCGAATCGAGCACCGAAAAACCCAACAAGATTCCAAGCATGAATCGAGGAAAAAGAAGAAGGCAAGCTCTTCAAGCCATAAGAAGAATGCATGTGTGGCTACTTGGAGTGATGAAGACTCCACCAACGATGAACAAGCCAACCTTTACTTTATGGCCATCGAAGAAGACTCAAGGATAACTTCTAATTCATCTACCTTATGTTCTTATTCTTTTGATGAATTACAAGATGCCTATGATGATTTGCTTTTGGAATTTAAGGCATCATTTTCTAAGAACAGGAAGCTACTTTCAAATTTGAAAAAGGAAAATGATTTGTTTTTCAAAACAAATCGAGAGTTTGAGGCAAAAATTAAAAATTTTGAACTTAAAGTCATAAATTTACAAAATTTGCTTCAAACGATTGAAAAATAGTATCAAAAAGAAGTTGATGATCTTAAGAAGAAAAAAGATTTGATTTCCAATGAACTTTAAAAGAAAAACAAATTGGGAAAATCAAATTTTTATGTTAGACAATCTAGTGCCCCTAGATTTTTGAATGGAAAAGTTTTTAAAAGTATTTGGGTCCCAAAAGAACTAAGTACTTCAACTAAAAAGAATGAAATTGAAAAATGGATTCTTAAGGGGACAAAATTTTGTACAACTAACGTTTATGGATCCAAAGTAATTTGGATACCAAAAATTACTTGATTGTCTTATGTTAGGTGTGATGGAGAGTGATCAACAAGTCCAAATTTGAGGGGGAGCTCCATACACACAAGAAGGAGAACACTTGAAGAAGGAAGACTTCACATCCTCTCTTGAAGTTCAAGTGTTGGTAAATTTCTAGTTGCTTTTGCTTTTGTTTCAATTAGATTTATTTTCTAAAACAACTAGATAATCATATTGTTGGACTAACATTATTTGATGCCTTGAGTAAGGGGGAGCCAATTTTTAAAACCAAAATTTTTAAAAGATTCGAATTTTTTAAACCTCTTTTGTTATTTTTTGAGCCTAAAGTTTCATGAATTCTTTTTTATATAACAAAAAGGGGGAGAAATTGTTTGAAAAGGTTTGAAAAATTGATTTTTCAAATGAATAAGGGAGAGCTTTAACTACTTTTAAATTTTAAAATTCTCTTATTCAATTTTTAAATACAAAAGGGGAGAATCTCAAACAATTTTTCAAGTTGGTTTTATTATATCAAAAATGGGGGAGATTGTAGAACTATGTATTTTGATATAATAATTGAAAAATTGATTTGGACTAAATTGAACAGATTTCAAAATATTTTGAAAGTCCAAACAACTTGAAAATATGATTAAGGGTTTTTAAAAGTCTTTGGAACAATTTAAAATGTCTTTAAAGTAGCCAAACCCATAAATTTAGTGTTATCGTACCGATATGGTTCATACCGTATCGATACACCTTAGGGTTTTGGCTACAGGAAAATTTCAGTAGCCAAAACCCGTACCGATACGCTATTTTCGTATCGATATGGTGTGCTTTACAATACCCAATGGCTAGATTGCGTACCCATACGCTCAACTACCCCCAACGGTCAATTTCCCAACAATATTTTAAATTGCAGGACCGTACCGATACACTTAACATGCGTATTGATATACATAAGCTGGAAGTGCTCAACGACTAATTCCAAAAAGGGACTGTATCGATACGGACATTCGAGTATCAATATGCTAAGTTGCAGAACCGCATTTATGGTGGGAAATAAAGGCTCCAACGACTCCAATTCATCCCAAACGGCTAGTAAGGACTATGAACTTAAAGATGAGTATAAAAGGGACATACAAGCATCAAGAGAAGACTAATACTTCAATTGTCAACAAATATATGATGAGAAATTTGTCTTAGGGCTTTAATTATTCATTCTTTGTATAGACAACACTTGTGAGCCAAAATTGTCATATTTGCTCAAGTGTTTAGGTTTGGGTGAGAGCTTAAAAAGTGCAAACAAATACCTTGTGAGAGAATTTTTAGTTTGCTTATTTTATTTCTCTTGTAAAGAGTGTTTGGTTAATCTTTGGGTAGAAAGATTAAATGTTTGTAAGGGTTTTTTCCTAAGCCTAGAAAAATGGACAAATCAATTAGTGAATTGGTTAGAAAATTCTTAGTGGGAGCTAAGGTAGTGGATGTAGGTGCTTTTTCGAAGTCCGAACCACTATAAAATCATTGTGTCATTCTTTTTTGGCTTCCACAAATCAATCACCAAAAAATCTAACTTCTCCCCCACTTGGCAATTCATTTCGGTTGAAGAAAATCGAGCCTATCAAGCCTAACAAGATTGCTGCACCAACCTCCTAGTAGCAAGAGCGCGACGAGTGATGTCCGTGAGAAACTTGCTACGCTCTATAATCGAGCACCCATCCTCCAATGGATTATCGAAGGCAACAACATTCCTTTCAAGCCACAAATTTTAAACAATTGTGCCAAAACGAATATCCCAAACATCATAACCACTAACAAAATAGCTCGGAAAAGAAAGATTTACCCTTACCCTTTCTGTGCATTCCATAGCCAAAAATTACGTAAGCTTGTCCCCTCGAATCAATGAAGTCCATATGGCAAGCGCTGTCAGACATTGCCGAAAGAGGTGATTAACATCCTCCACTGCCCCTAAGCAACAAGGACAACGACTATCTAATGTAAAATGCCGTCTCACCCTCTCGGCATTGGTCATAAGTCGATTCCGACACAACAACCATAGCAAAACTTTAATTTTCGGCAGCCCCTGTAATTCTCCCCAAATCGACTCCAGGTCCACACTCGACACTCCTGTTCGAACATGGTATGCAGTCTTGACAGAAAAGTCAAGTCCTCCCTTCCTGACCAACCCACCACATCGGGAGGAGCCAGCTCACTCGGGCCCTTCTTCGAAGCCAAATGCAGCAACACGGAGACATGCAAGAGTCGCTCTAGTTGGTCCCAACGACAGTCGCTGGACTCGTAAACCACATCTGCCACCACTTTGCGCTTCATGACTATCGCACCAGCGGCCCTGACATGGTTTATGAGGGGCCATAAGTCATCAAGCCATGGATCAAACCAAAAATCATATAATTAAATTATAAAGGGTTAATATTTGTTGCACAAATAATATAATATTTTTACATAAACATGTTTATTTTATCTTCACAATGTTAAATTTAAATATTTAATCTTAAATTCCATATCATAAACACTAATTCTTAAATTCAAAATCTTAAAGTAATTATTTAATTAAATTTATAAACTCTAAAATTAAAACGATGTGTGAAAAAAAATTCATCACTAACGCATAAAATATTTTCTCATTTTTAAGTTATAAAATTAGGATGAGTCTACCACGCTCGACGAGCACCGTTGAACACCACTAACGATGAACAGTTGAACACCATTAAATTAATTAATAAAGATTAAAAATTTATAGGACTCAACGTGTAATTATAAATTATTTAAAATAAAATATTAATTAAATTATTTTCCATATATATAATATTTTTTAAAAATAATTGGATCAAATACTAATCCCTAAACCCAAAATCCTAAACTCTAAACTATAAACCATAAACTTGAAACATTAAGCTTAAAACCCTAAACATTGAAACCCCAAACCCCAAACCCTAAACACAAAACTCAAAACTGAAAACCCAAAATCATAAACACAAAATTCTAGACTCAATGTTTGGGTTTATGGTATATAGTTTTCGAATTTAAGGTTTCAATGTTTGGTCCCAATGCCAGTCGCCGGACTCGTCAACCATATCTGCCACCACTTAGCGCTTCATGCTTATCACACTGGCGGCCGTGACATGATTTATGAGAGGCCCTAAGTCATCAAGCCATGGATAAAACTAAAAATCATATAATTTAATTATAAAGGGTTAATATTTGATGCACAAATAATATAATATTTTTACATAAACATGTTTATTTTATCTCCACAATGTTAAATTTAAATATTTAATCTTAAATCCTAGATCATAAACACTAAATCTTAAATTTAAAATTTTAAAGTAATTATTTAATTAAATCTATAAACTCTAAAATTAAAACGATGTGTCAAAACAAAAATTTCATTACTATCACATAAAATATTTTCTCATTTTTAAGTTATAAAATTAGGATGAGTCTACCACGCTCGACGAGCACCGTTGAACACCACTAACGATGAACACCTCTGAACACCATTAAATTAATTAATAAAGATTAAAAATTTAAAGGACTCAACGTGTAATTATAAATTATTTAAACATATAATTATAAATTATTTAAAATAAAATATTAATTAAATTGTTTTCCACATATATAATATTTTTAAATTTTTTTGAAAAATAATTAGATCAAATATCAATCACTAAACCCTAAACCCAAAATCTTAAACTCTAAACTCTAAACCATAAACATGAAACATTAAAATCAAAACCTAAAACCTAAAACCACAAACCCAAAACCTTAAACATAAAACCATAAACCCTAAACCCTAAACTCAGAACCCCAAACTCAAAACCATAAACCCAGAACTATAAACCCTAAACTCTAGACTCAATGTTTAGGTTTAAGGTGTATGGTTTTCAGGTTTAGGGTTTCAAGTTTAGTGGATGATATTTGATCCAATTATTTTTTAAAAAAGATTAAAAATATTATATATATAGAAAATAATTTAATTAAGATTTTATTTTAAATAATTTACAATTATACATTTAAATAATTTATAATTACACGTTGAATCCTTTAGATATTCAATCTTTATTAATTAATTTAATAATATTTAATAATATTTATCGTTAATAATATTCAGCTGTCATCGTCGAGCATGGTAGAATAATTAAAATTAACAACGTCAAGGTCTTAAATCCGACCTTCAAGCATGCGAAAAAGGCAAAAGAAACATCTGGAAATTAAAAACAATCTAAATACATACTACTATAAATTAAGAAAGAAAAAAAAAACCCATCACTTTCTTTTAATTAACACAATACAAAGAAGACAACTAATTCTCCTTCGGCAAAAACATGTATATATATACTCGTCTCGAGAGACTTCCATTGCATGATTTAACGCAACTCTTTTATTCCACGTGTCACTAATATCCACGTCATCATAGAATCAACCACCCCTTCAACCTATTTGTTTCAGGATAATTCTTATAACACGCGACGCGCACCGTTAAACATTACTAACGCAATATACCGCTGAACACCATTAATTTTTAATAATTTTTAAGTGATTATTAAAAATTTCAAGGGCTCGACATGTAATTAATTATAATTTAAAATAAAATTAGAAGAAATTATCTCATAAATCATTCTCACTAAGGGTGATGTTGAGCTGCGTCGAGCCTGGCTGGAAATAATATTATTGGGCTCGACTCGAGGCTCGTTGAGCTCGAAATTTTAGGCTCGAGCTCGAGGCTCGAAAACAATACTATTGGGCTCGGCTCGGGCTCGAAGCTCGTCGGGTCAGCTTGGCTCAAAATAGACAATTTTACTATATTTTTTATAAACAGGGGCGGCTAACAGCAGGAGCAGCCTAAGCGCTTGCTCAGGGCCCCCACTGTTATGGGGCCTTCTAATGCATTGAAGTTTCATGATCCAAAGCAAATGTTTAAGACAAACTAAATGAATAAACATTTATTTGTATTTTTTTTCAAAATATGGGCCCCACCTTAGCTGTCATCATTCATTGCTTTTACTGCTTTTACTATTGGCATTGGGTGGTCAAGTATACGTAATAGAAATGATATTATAAAAGGGATTTATTTTAATACACAATCTATGTAAAAAATACACAATTATTCATATTTAAGCTATAAAATCTAAAACTCAAATCCCTAGAGTTAACAACCTAAACTCTAAATTTTAACCATAAACTTTAAATTCTACATCCTACAAAATAAACTCATAAACTCTAAACCACAACCTAAATCTTTAAACCCTAAAATTAAAAATTTTGTGTATCAAAATATTTTTCATTATAAAAATTTAAACTTATAAAACTGATTTAAAACAGGAAACAATTGATTATGAACAAACGGTACTATATTGAAAATGAGAAATAATTGATTATAAACAAATGGTACTATATTGAAAACGGGAAAGAATTAATTCAAGTTACCTTTAAAAAGTAAATAAACGGTAATATAATTGAAGATTGGTCTTAAAAATATTTTAAATTTCAAGACATTCCATTTCTATTTAATCTTTATTAATTGAATATTCAAAAAAAGAATGAGTACCTACCAACGTCACTCTCTCAGTTCTCCAAAGAACCAAATCAGTCTCCTTTAATTTATGAAATTATTTGATTAAAAATCAGGTTGTGTTGCTCCTACTCTTACCTTTTTAATTACATTTTTAGTTTTTTCTTTAAATTTTATTTTGACCTATGATTTTTTTTCAAGTGACAATCTTTTAAGTTAGTGTTTGCCTTCTATTGTTCTAATTGTATCTAATGTGATTTCTTAACAAAACAATAAAAATAATGTGTTAAAAGAGTTATTCGTGTTTCTAATTAATTAATAAAAGTTTAAATTAATAGTTCAAATAGATGAAATATATTATCGTCCTATAGAGGTCTAAATTTTTAGTTTCGCTCCGGGCCCCGAAAATATCGGAGATGGCCCTGTTTATAAATATAAGGTCTCGTTAAAAGCCCCTTTCATAACCAACACTGAAACGAAATTCAATGTCGAGAAAGGGAATTAGATTAATCCAAATAACCAAGAAATATTCTTACAATACAAACACATAATCAAAGAACATGCAAAATCAAACAACAACCAACTAAGGAAAATACCCAATTTATTTTAGTTAATTTGCTTTTAGTGGATTTTTCTATAATTTATTTTGTTGTTTTTCTTTTGCTAAACATATTACTTTTAGTGCATATGTAATATATATATATATATAATTATTTTGAGCATGTTCACGAGCTTTTCGAGCTGAGCTTTGGTCGGCTCGGCTTGTTTAGATTTTGAGCCGAGCACGAGCCCTAGTCAAGCTCACTCGAGCCGAGCTTTGACCGAGCCGAGCCCGAGTAGCTTGTGAGTCGGTCAGGCTCATTATCACCCCTAATTCTCACTACCTCATCTATGGTTTTACCAAATTAAATAAAACCGCATCATCTTTATTTTCCACATAATATTTTCTTATAAATTAAAATTTACAAATCATCATCTTCTTCACCATACCTCATATATTATGTCTAATATGCTAATGAATAAAATCCTAACAATAAAAAACAACCCAAAAACTTAACCCACAAATCAAAAGAGACAAAAAATCAAATAATTAATTTTAATCTATTAAAATCCCTAGGATTAACATATTCGTTAAATTTCAATTTATAAGAAAATATTATGTGAAAAATAAAGATGATGTTGTTTTATTTAATTAGGTAGGACCATGGATGAGTTGGTGAGAATGGTTCATTGAATAATTTCTTCTAATTTTGTTTTAAAATGTGATTAATTGCATTTCGAGCCTCATAATGAGTATCGAACTCACAACTTAGTAGAGAGAGAAATGTGCCAACTGAAAGCTTTTAAGTTTTAACCATCTAATCTAAATATTGTTAACAAATAATTTCTTCTAATCTAAATATTGTTAACAATTAATAGTTAATTTGAATTTACGCATATGCTACAAAGATTAAATATTTTTAATAATATATAGGTTGTCCTGTGAGCTGTGATGACATGGATGAGATAAAATATCAGAGAAAGAAAGTAGAAGACATAACTTATTGTCTCTATTTATATACACACTTAAAGATTGAAGTAGGAGTGAAGAACACAACCGACAATTTTGCGAATGAAAATCCGCTGCTCCTTTTCGATGCCCCTATTTATGCTCCTACACTAAAAATTAAGTTTAGGGTTTAGGAAATTTATGCTAAGGTTTATTTTAGAGTATAGGATGTAAGGTTCATGATTTAGAATTTAGGGTTAGGATTTATAATTTAATTTTTAATATTTTTTTAGTGTTGGGCATAGAAAGGGGCAGCGAAAAGGGGCAGATGATTTTTATCTCAATCTTGCAGGCTGCTTCGTAAAACATATATGACAACATCGACAAACAAGCTACGAAAGGAGATTAAACTACTAAAAGACCATCGAAAATCACAAATCAGAGTCGAGCGTTGTGAGGAAACTATTCACGAACGCAAAATTACCACTAAATTAGGTAGAAATGTGCCGCAAGGTAGAGAAAAACGTGCTACAAAAACAGATAAAAATAAAAAAAAAAGGAAATATTATAAAAGGAAACGAGAATTGAATATAAGAAAATAAGGGAAAAGAATACCGACAATCGACGACCAACACTAAAACTAACGCTACAGTCGATTAATGATCAACCAAGAATGAAGAAAAAAGAGAGCAACACAATTGATTTTTTTAATATGAGTACGTCAGTTTTATTAATTAATAAAGGAAATAATTGAAGATGAAAGTCTACAATGCAGGTAAACAAACATGATCCAGACATATTCCTAAAAACACGAAAATTAACGTCTCTAGATCATAAACATGGCCACAAAATGGTAAAAACCTAATTCAAAGACTCGAAACAAAGTAGATACAAAACAACACCAAAGCTCGACGATGAAGGTAAAAAACCATCAACAAACAACATTAAAAATGCATATTACCGCAACTCAATCACGAACAAGAGCGGTGACTAAACTTACATCTAGATCCAGCTCGAGGGTCCAAAACAGGGAGATCAACATGATAATCAAAGAGCGCCATCTCGATCATTTGTGACGACGTCAAATCCAACCCTGATAAAAAACAAAAAAGCGTGCTAAGAAGCAGAAAATACGTACCAATAGGAAGAGGAAAGTGTTTTATTAAATTAAAAGCACTAAAAACAAAAGAACGAAGCAAATGAATAAAAGAGGGTGAATGACGATCGACAATCAACACTAAAATTAATGTCGTCCTTCGTCATAAAAGCTAAACAAGAATGAAAAAGAGCAGCGCTAGAAAGAAACAAAGCTTGAGAAAATTAGGGTATAGACCAATATATTTTTAGCAATGCAATTGAATTTTGAAAAAAATAAAAGAGCGGCAAGAATTATTAATATAGCTAAGGAGTGTTAGGGAACAATTGCATTTCTAAAAACTTCAAAAAAATTGAAAGGTATTAGGGCCTCGTTAAAAAACCCCTCTAATCTTAGGTAGGGAAAAGAGTGCCCACGTTTTATTAATATACTTTAATGTCAGATTACAAGAAGAAAAAAAGATACCATAAACAAGATACAACCCATACAAAAGCTCATTGTGCTATCTCATGCTCACCCTATACCCGCTTTCGCAAGGGCATCCGCCTCAATGTTGCATCCCCTAGGTACCCACCTTATTATAACCCCACTCTCCCGCATCCTTTCAACAAGGCCACCAACCACCAAAATCAGATTTGGGGGAGGAGGCTTATTGTCTGAGAACCACTCGACCACAGTTTTGCAATCCGATTCGACGATGAGTCTAGCCCTTGAATTCCACTCCGATTCCCAAAAAACTTTCAAACCTATTTGAATCGCCTTGAGTTCGATAAAGGATGGCAGACCCGGCTCACACCCTTTAGAGAACCGTAGTAGCGTAATACCGATTGAGTCCTTTAAAATCCCACCAATACCACCTTTAGTACCACGACGATCAACAACCTCATCGACATTAAGTTTAACAAACCGGGAAGGGAGGAGACCACTTAGGAGTCTTTGGCGTCTAAATCTTTGTCAGACAATGGTTCGTAGCTAAGCAAGGATCTGCAAATAAGCAATCCCAGGGGATACTACAACTTCCATATTTTGCTTTTACCCATCTTACTAATCTCATCTTGACCAATAATACCAGTCGAAACCAATCCATTACCTTCTTCTGGAATACTATTTCATTTCGATAGAGCCACAAAGACCAAATAACCACATAAGGAGTAAAAGACCATGCCTTACTAAGAGAGGGAACGCTACTAGACGACCAAACTTCAAGGAAAGCCAAGGGAGATTTAGGTAGAGCAGTCGAGACATTAAACCAATAGCAAACCTGCATCCAAACCTTCCAGCTCACCATACATGAAAATAGAAGATGATCTGCAGATTCCAGAGCTGACAAACAAAAGGGACACGATGTGTTTGAAATCGATATTCCCCTTTTTGCAAGTTCTGATTTCACCGAGATTCTATTATGCATGACCAGCCACACAAATAATTCCACATATGGAGGAGCGAATCCACGCCAAACAAACTTCATCCAAAAGCTGGATGATGGAATAGGACCCAACAGAATGTTCTTGAATGATTTTACCGAGAAAGATCCATCGTTGGATCCTAGCCAACACACCCAATCATGCTCTAAATTGCTTGATTTGAAGGATCGAAGTAGAAGAATTAGAGATTCCCAGCTTTGCATTTCACGCTCAAATAATGGCATGCGCAACATTATGTTCCAAGACCACTCACTGGACTCCTTCACTCCGTAATCCGACACTAAGCTTCTTTTGTTCATGGCCAACGCATAGAAACGCGGGTAAAGGATTTTCAAGGGGGTATCACTGTAACCCCCTCGTCCCGGTCTGGCCGAATGACCGGTCCAAGTGGGCCACACGGGGAAAACCGAGCGAAAACCAATTAAGGTTCCCCCTCGGTTAGCAACCCTATATTTTTTTTTCTTTTCTTTTCTAGATGCTTGTATTAAATCCTATATGAGGGAACACGCAGCGAACAGATACTGACACAAAACTCACAAACTTACAATTAAACAACCAATTTTTCCATTTTAAGCAAGCCGTATCGATACACCTACAGAGGGTATCGATACGCATTGACCAAAGTCAACCCTTCCAATTAATTCAGAGAAGACCGTATCGATACACCCTTGAGCGTATCGATACGCCCCTCTCGGTCAACATCACTTGGTCAACAAGATTAAACCGTATCGATACACATGACCCCGTATCGATACGCTCTGCACTCCACAACTCCCTTAGGATTCCAGAGAGTTTGGACTGTATCGATACACTCCGTGTATCGATACGCTCAGCCTAAATTGGATCTCAGAGAGTTGAGGGTGTATCGATACACAGGGGTGTATCGATACGCCCTGCTTTACAATGCTCTGTTTTCAGCAAAAACATATAAGGCACACACTATAAATGCATAATTAGACCTCCCTAGACCCAACAACACACAAACGACCTTTAACAATCAAAATATCAACACTCATGGCATTCAAACACACAAGGATCATGCATCTAAAGAATTCATACAACAAGGCAACCTAAGCATTTACAACATACCATCCCCCTTAACCTTCAACAAAGTAATTCATGCTTTACACCCCAAAACATCATATATAACAAAGAGTTATAAAAACTTATACAACAACCCTTTTTGCCACATTGCTAACTAGTACAAAATTACCACCGTACTTGAGTTACAAAACTTGGAAGCCCTTCTTGCCTTGCTCCGAGCTAACGCCACACTAATGATCTGCATTGTTGAACATGGAGAGCGTAAGCTAAAAGCTTAGTGAGGATGCTCTAAAACGAAAGCAACAACAATGCAGGGTTCAAGCATGTAATCCCTAAACCTCATATCTAACATGCATAGGCAACATCACAAGTAGTCCTAGCTAGTCCATCAAGTGACATAATATGGCATATTACCTCATACTAAGCACCAAGCATTAATAACAATAGTCATGTTTCACCACCATATATCACCATATATGAATAAGTTAATTGGCCACTTTAAATTACCCCGATTGTGCGGATTTAAAACTCAACAACACGTTACCTCGGTGGGATTACACTCATCACCGGCCTTGCATGGACGGGATTCCACTCATCGCCACATGCCCTACGGATGGGATTCCACTCATCATCACGTAGAAATGAATAAAAGCTTCCGGTAGAATATTACATTACCGTACTCCTCCTTGGTGCCTCAACGCCACCAAGGCCACGTACGTTTTGACTCAATTTGTGTGCACACTAATCCTAATGATCGATCATTTACAACCGGTAATTGTTTAGTGCCAATTATCATTTACCACATCACATTTTCCATCAATCATAACTCATGCTCATCACATATATATACACCTCATGAATATACATGTACAAAACCACCAAGATCACAAAAGCATAGTTAAGTAATCACAATAGCATATATGAATATCAACGGATAACTAACAACTCGAATTAACTATAAGTGGCCTACCAAGCACACTTTACACAAGCACACTACACATACTCGAACCAACTTTAGGATAAGTTTAAAACCACTCACCGCCCTTCCTTTGCCAATCAAAACAATCCTCCTACGACCTCGTATTCGGCTCCAAAGCTCCTTCAACGTTTCTTCTTGCTTCTAACCAAACAAAACACACTTATTACACCACAATTCAATGCTAAAACTCAACTAACAACTCACTTCACAAACATAAGCCATATTCTTCAATTTCTCAATCCACCATCATCCAAAAACTCAATTTTCGTACTCCCCAAACACCTTGCTGAAAACTCCACTTCCAAACACCAAAATGACCTCTAACACATCCCAAATTACTCTCATATCATACCCTAACCATCAGCCCTTAGTTTTCAACATAAACTTCACAAAAAAAACAAGTTTTAACACCTTAAAATTTAACATATGAACATAGTACGAATTTTCATCCAAATTTAACCAAATTGACATATAATGTGTATTTCATCATGATTAAGCTAAATCCCAACTCAAAACATTAAAACAATTTGGAAAACCACCTAAAATCCAAACTTTAACATAAAACCATAATTTCTCAAAGTCTCATGTTTTTAAATTTTAAGACCAAATATAGATAGAGAACAAGGAGGAGAGTCGGAAAACATAATTTACCTTCCAAAACGAGGTTGAAATCAAGTAGCACAAGCAATGAAATAGTGAAAAGCTTGAGAGAGTTATAGAGATGGTGTTTAACGTTTGGAAAGAAAGAATAGAAGAGAAGAAGAAGATGATCTCTTATATTTTAAGAGTTATCTTACTTTTAATAAAAGTTTTGGGTAAAATCGCAACATAGGTCCCTCCCCTTTTATTTAAAGCTCAATTACACCACAACTTAAGTTGAGTTGATTCTAATTAAATTTTATTAACTCGACCATAAACTCGGTTTACTCCTAGGCCCAAAACACGGGTGTTACAATCACCCAGCCAAGGATCATCCCAAAAATATATGTTTTTGCCATCACCAACCTTAATAACCAGGTTTGATCTACAACAAGTTCCAGACGAGTCTTCACTAAGGTATGATTTCATAATATTACTCCAAATCCACGGGCAATTACGGTGAGAAGTATAACATGAGAGTAGGCCGACTCCAACCCCAGGGGATTTCAATTCAATCACACGTCTCCACAAACTATGACGTTCGTTACCGAAACGCCAGCACCACTTGCTCAACAGAGCCTAATTCATAATTTTCAGATTAGTGATACCAAGGCCACCCATACTTAGTGGTTTACATAGCTTGTCCCACTGAATCCAATGTATTTTTGAATTATCCGAGTTGCCACCCTAAAAGAACTTCGACATGAGAGAATTCAACTTATTCAACACAGTAGTAGGCATACGGAATAGAGAAAGAAAGTATACGGGGAGGCTAGAGAGGGACGACTTGATAAGTGTGAGACGACCACCAAAAGAAAGAAACTCAGATTTCCAACCCTCCAACCGCTTCGAGAACAAATTGATTACTGGATCCCAGAGAGCTATCGAATTTCTACGAGCACCAAGGGGGAGACCGAGGTAATTAGTAGGGAATTTATCCACTAAACACCCTATAGACGATGCCCAACTTTGAAGCACAGTTGCATCTATATGAATACCCAAAAGCTTATTTTTCTTTAAATTAAGCCTTAACCCAGAAGCTAGCTTGAACACACGTAAAGTACTCTTCACCATCCGAATTTGACCTTCCGCGACACCACAGAATATTAGAAGATCATCTGCGAATTGCAGATGCGAAATGTTGATACTGTTTGATCCCGAACCGATGGAGAAACCAGCAAATAAACCCAAACTGACCGCCTTTTGAAGTATAAGACTTAGGGTTTCCCCCACGAGATTAAAACGAAGAGGGGACAGAGAGCAACCTTGACGAAGGCCTCTTGACATCGAAAAAGGCTCATTAGGAGCCCCATTCACAAGAATTGAGATTTTTGCCGAAGATATGCATATGCGGATCCAAGAACACCATCGCTCTCCAAACCCACACTTCCTCATTACCATAAAAAGAAAGTCCATATTAATTGTATCGTAAGCTTTACTGAAGTCGATTTTAAAGGCTATCCCACTATTACCTGATTTAAACACAACATCAATTGCCTCATTGGCTAGGAGAGAGCAATCCAGGATCTGTCGTCCTTCAATAAAGGCGAACTGAGTTTCACCAATGCACGACTTCAACCTTCTTGAGATAACCTTTGATAAGATTTTATACAACCCACCAACCAAACTTATAGGCCTATATTCCTCCAGGGAGACCGAATTTGCATTCTTTGGGATTAACGTTATGAAGGAATAGTTGATCCCGGGTTCCCATTCACGACCCTCAAAGAAGTCTTCAAACAATCTCATAATGGCCCTGTTTGGCAATTAGCGGATAGCTGATAGCGGACTACATTAGCTGATAGCTGATTGCATTAGCTGATTTGACTAGCGGATTGTATTAGCTGATTGTATAAAAGTGTTTGGTAAAATTAACTGATAGCTGATAGCTGTTTGATTATTTAAACAAGCAAAATGACATACAAAGACATGATTATATTCAATACTTGTTTGAATAGTTTATCAGTTATGAATATTTTGTATCTAATAAATATTAATTAGATTTGTAAAAATTATTTTTAATATAAATTTTCTAAACATATTTGAAAGATTTATATATTAATTTATTATTTATATAATTATTAAAAAAATTATATGCACATATAAATATGTGATAATAAAAAATAAAATTAACTTACAAATATCACCATATAAATTAGTAGTAACAACAAATAAGTCTGAATATTTAATATGTTATTATTTATATTAAAAAATGTTATTATTCAATTTAAGTTATTTGGAGATTTTTGGTAATTGTTAAGGGTAAAAGAGTCATTGCAACTCTAATATCAAACCTCTAATCTCAAAAAGCTCATATTAGGAGCTTTTTCAAAATTAGCTTTTTCACCTCAATCCGCTCTTTCAATCAGCTATTTACCAAACATTAATATTAGCGGATTTGACTAGTCAAACCTCTAATTATACCTCAAACCTCTAATTTTTGCCCAAACCGCTATTTACCAAACATGGCCAATATCTTCTTTGAGATACGACCAAAATTTCCTATAGAAACCCATATTGAATCCGTCCGGGCCCGTCGCCCGATTGCTATCTGTCGAAACCAGGGATTCTTAGATTTCTTCTTTCGAAAAATTCCTTTGCAGGAAGGCAGCTTTACTTTCACTAAGGCTTCTAAATTCCAAATCCATATCAATAAGATCCAGCGCATGTATCGAATTACAATTACTAGAGAAAAAGTTGAAAATGAATTCCTTCACCTTGGACGGTTCTGAGATTAACGACCCATAATGATTTAATGCGGGAATAGTATTCCTTCTTCTTCTAGCTGAAGCCGTGATATGAAAGAAGCGTGTATTTTTGTCTCCTTCACTAAACCATTTCAACCGCGATTTTTGTATCCATGCGATATCCACCTTTCGATACTCCTGCCACAACTTGGATTTCAGTAACACAATCTTCTTGTGCAAATCTATTGGGACAGGCCCGCTTTGCAACATTCTTTCATAAGAATATATCTCCCTTTCAATCTGTTCAATAACGATTTCCGGCATGTTGGAAGGACGCGAAGACCATCGTTTAATGGCTGGCTTCGAGCTTCTGATAACACCCCCAATCTTATTGCGTGGATTATTCCTTGTGGCTGCATTGAAGGAATTAAGAACCATATTTTCGAATTCCTCATCAAATAACCAGTAGTTTAGACAACGGAAAGGTTTCGGCCTCCATTCATTCAAAGCTTCCGAGAGAAGAATGGGGTTGTGATCGGAAAGAGATTTTCCCAATAGCTCTTGAGAAATGCTTGAGAAAGCCATGTCGATCTCAGCCGAAATAAGAAAGCGATCAAGTCGAACAAACGTTGGCGGGTCTCGACTATTGCTCCATGTAAACTTACCACCTTGCAGCGGAATATCCATCAGCCCAGCATCAAACACAAATCCCTTAAAAAGATCTATAATATGCATATTCAAAGAGAAACCAATTTTTTCCTCCCTATCTAAGAACATGTTGAAATCGCCCGTAATTATCCAAGGGAAATGCCAAGTTTTGATGAAAGCTAATAGTTCAGTGATAAACTCACTCTTGTCCGCATCAACATGGGGACTATACACATTCACCATTCTGCACTTGAAGTCTTTGTGAGGGATGTATCCAATCAACCCAATAAATCTCTTGAACACAAATTGATTCGAGACTTTGAAGAATTCCGAGTCTCACAAGCACAGTAGACCACCCGAAGAGACCTCAGCTGGAGAAAAGGCACTTTCAATATTTTGTCCAATCCACAGTTTCCGAATTAACATTCTGGCACAAGAATCCATCTTCACCTCTTGTAAAAATACCATTTTCGGTTTGTGTTTATTGATGAGAACCTTAACAACCCTTTTTTTCTCGTTGCGTCTAAGCCCTATAATATTCCAAGATAACATTGAGAGATTCATTAAGACATATATTAGATAACCTTCAAATTACCTCTACCCTTAGGAGTGAAGTTCCTTCTCTAGCTCACAGACCCTGTTGATAACCATGTCTTTCCCTCATTTGAAAGAAAACCCAAGAAAGTTACATACTTCCCAAACTGCCTCCGCCTCCGAGACTTCATGAGTGGCGTAATCTTTTGAGCTGGATAACCTAACGGCAACATTGGGAGCACTCGACTCATCTTCCAGAGAATCTCTAATCATCCTCCTCATAGATCTTCTGAACCCTGCCCGAAAGAAACCATAGAATTGGGAGGAATGGCTTACACCTTTATTACTGTAACAACGAGCAATCCACAATGTAGATCCTCCCGAAGCATTACCCCGTCCATCAAAGCTGTCTGGAACTACTTCCTCAGAGTCTAAAGACGGTGATTGAGACAATGAAGACGTCGGGGAAATGATTGTCGCATCCCTGGTAGAACGGAGGGGTAACTGACTCCCAGTCATTGGTAAGTCCGGAATAGGCTGAACATAAAATGGGGCCCTGGTGTTTGAGTAGCCCAAAATTGTAGGGTTTTGATAAGTTGGGCCAGAATCACGAGATTCAACCCCATCAGGCCCAGTGAGGATAACACCAGGCAATCCCCCTCCTGCATTTACACACGTCGGGCCCGAGTTATTAGATCCATCCAATACCACCACATTAACCTCTAAGGCATTAATGTTTACTCCTTGGGGACTTTTGGGTAATTGAGGATTCACGGGAATTGTATCCATATTACTTTCATTTATTGGAGAAGAGGAAGCGTCGACACCTTGCTTCTCCGTTTCACGGACCTCCCCCGACCCCGACCGACCACCAGCGAGAGAGGACACCCCCGGCACACCACGAAAATTATCCCCCAGCTCATTTTTGAAATCCACTGGATCGTTTGGCCAGATATCCGCAAAATTTCCTGCATCATCATCGTAGTTAAAATTCTCCAGCTCTGCATCACACTTCCCTGAGCTGATTAAGATCCGAAATGTAGAGCCCATGGTTCTGATATCTACCGATGAGGGAATCTCCAGTGGGTTAGCCACCCGAAGGAGAACACCGGCTTTGTCGAAGAGTATTTTTTCTTTTGTCCATTTTCCATGCACACGTACGTCCCCCAGAGATTGCCCAAACTAGCAAAGAAATTCTCATGCCAACATGATAGTGGAACATCCCTGAGAACAATATACCAATAGTGCTGAGGGAAACCATTCAACAGAAGATGGTCAATATGCTCAAACCAGAACTTTAGGGCCTCCTGTTTATGATTCCATGCATGTTGCAAATCTGACACAGTTTCAAAGATAATTAGGAAAGAATTGTGGTTACCATCCCATTTAGCGATTTTGACTTTTATATCATCATTGTATAAACCTTTTTGGACCAGATTCTGGTCGAAAGTACTTTTTATAATACCAACTAAACTTCTATTCATCCATTCGTTCCCATTAAGAGGAATATCCACCGCCATCTTCATCCTGGGACTAGTAACTGTAGTTGGGAGGTTGATGGGCTCCGAGCTACCCTCTCCTTTGTTGATATTACTAGTAACATCATCTTTATACGACTTATTCGGGGATACCCAACTATTTGACCAATATTTTTCGAGTATTATTCTTAAATCCATTCCAGACGGGTTGTTGGTTGTTTTCTGAGGAACCTGGCCTGCCCCTTACCAGAAACTTTGGCAGAGACCGGATCTTTAGGGTAAACTCTTGGATACTTGGCTTTAGAAACAATTACCACCCTGCCATCTATTAGTCTCTTATCCATCTTTTCAATAGCTCTGGCCATATTCACTTTGCTATCGACAGAAACGAAAGCGAAGGTGGAGTCCCTATATTTCGCTTTGTTGTTGACTGCCGGTAAGAAGATTCTCGAGACCTTACCGTAGTAGCTGAACAATTCCTTCAAAGCCTCTCTAGATACTCGCTTACTTAGGTTATCAACAAAAATGGACCAGCTCTCCCCTTGTCGATGACTGTACAACCTGTTTGTTTCGTCTGAAGCTTTCGGTTGTCTCTTATTTCTCGTCATTTCTGACTCAACGGAACCCTGCTGCCGCCGTTCATCCCCACCGATGCGCTCCAGACCCACTTGGATGACTCTTCGAAATCCCGATGCTTCTTCCTGGCTCCCCATCGCTCTTTTGGTAAAAACTTCAAATTTTTATATATTTTAAATTTATTTTTATAATTTCTATTGATAATTTAATCTCACATTGCTAAAAATTTTATATTAAATATAAAAATTTATATCTCCAAACATTCCTGAACATAATTCCAATGCGATTGAATAGAATTCAAATATCAAATTTTCAAAGATGATAGGTACCGAGTCAACATCTAGGACTGAAAGATTGCTTAAGCTACTTTCAAATGTTTTGTAGAATTTATGTTAATCATTTATGCGATATTTTGATTGGTTAATTTTCACAGTATTCAATTTGAAATTGAATATTAAAATTTTAAAATTAAAATCTATGACTTTTAAATTCTTTGTTTGGAAGTCGGCGAGAGTTTGATTTAACGACGAGAAAATGATCCTGTTATTTTTATTTTTGATCCGAAAGACATTGTTATTTTAAAATCTTAGTTTCTAGTCCTATGAATATGTGGGCGAGTTCGAGATCTTGTATATGCAGAAAATTTTCACTTTGAGACTCACCCACTAAAATTATATGTGCGATGTGGTCCAGTCCGAATTTATCAGGACAAAGCCTTAGAAAATCAAATGGGCAACTGAATTTTTTTTTATTTCGGTGCATTTTTGTTTGTCATCAAATGCAAACGCAAGTAATAAGGGATATTTTTTTGTGAAAATAAAAGATAAACCTTAAAAGGTTAAAGATTTAAATTTTATAAATTAAATGCGAAGGATTATGATATATATATATATATGGATTAATATCTTATACACTGGCGATGGAAATTTTTAGTTTCCACAAGCGCCTTAGTTTTAAGGTATAGGGAGTTAGTTTAGGGTTTAGGGGTTTAGGTGTAGGGGTTAGAGTTTAGGGATAGTTGTTTCAATTTAATGTTTAGAGTTATAATTTAGGGTTTAGTTTTTAGGGTAATATGGTGAGGATTTAGGTTTTAACCTATAAACCTTAAATTATAACCCTAAACCTTAAATTAAAACAATTATTTCTAAATTCTAACCCCTACACCTAAACCCCTAAACCTTATACCCTAAACTAACTCCCTATACCCTAAAATTAAGACGCTTGTAGAAATTTTCAATTTTCCACCGCATATATATATATATATATATATATATATATATATATATATATATGGGTCATGATCAACTTACATTGTATAAAACTCAATTACTTTTACACAATCTTTAGACTGTTTGATGATGGTAATTAATGACCTAGATTATTTTCTTATCTTTCTTTTCAAATGATAATCTTCACATTTTTAGTGTTAATCTCATCCATACATTTCACTCATCCAATGGTCCTAGATTAGTGTAAAAATAACGAGTTTTACACCATGTAACTTGATCTCATCCCTATATATATATATAAGATAGGATCCAGTTACACAGTGTAAAACTTTCTAAGTTTTACACGTTTTTTTCCCAAGTGATATTCTTCACATATTTTACTTTAATCTCATCCATCCGTTCACTCATCTAACGATCCAAAAAACATGTAAAATTTAGAGAGTTTTACACTGTGTAACTGGATCCTATCATATATATATATATATTTCAATCCGTAATGTTATAGGTAAATTTTAATTTAGGTGCTAATTGGTAAATTGAAAAATCAAGTGTTCAAAAATTAAGTATTGGATGGAAGGATTATTATTTGATATACTAATACTGTATTTTCTTTTCTCCACTTTTTTATATATTCAATTAAAATATTAATTAGACTTGCTTGCAGAGAAAAAAAATTAAATTATTAATTAAAGATGTACGATAATGGATTAAACTTGCTTGCGGAGAAAAAAAATCCTGCACCATCTATGTATCAAATGATAATCACTTTATATAATTAGACTGATTGATAAGTATAAATTTTTAAAGATGAAATATTAAAAAATAAAATAAAATATATCGCAGGTATTTTACATAAAGTGAAAATAAGATCTTATATATTTCCACACTTTTCATAGAAAAATACTACAAGATTGTTTTCGTTTTAGATTATCAAACATATTTTTTAAAAATATTATAAATTGGTCTTAATATAATTAAAACATGAAAATTTAATTCAAATGCAATTTTACAAATTTTAGAAAACAAATAAAACATGTATTAATCTCATATTAGGTAAATATGTATATATGAAGCAAACTTAAAATAGTACCTACCACATTTGTTAAGATTTGGTAATTTATAAAAAATGAATTAAAATTATAATTTATATGTAATTATTAAAAGGCTTAATATAAATTAAATAAATGCCTAAATTATGCTTCTTCTAAACATTAAGTGCCTAAACTATTTTTTTAGTAAAATAAGTGCTTAAAGTTTTAATCGTTACAATTTTATGTGCCTGATAGTTAATTGTCGTTAAAAAAATCATTAACTATACAAAACATGACACGTGACACGTTTATTTTATTTTATTTTAAATTAAAAATAAAACAATTTTTTACCCAAAATTTTCATTTTTTTCCAAAAATCTCAAAAATCTCTAAATTTTACAAAACAATCCATAAATCCCTAAAATTCTCAAAACTTAACCCCAAATCACCGCCGCTTCCGCCGCCCTTGAGCCCACTCCTTTGACCGCCAGGCCTAGCCGATCATTTCCCTCAACATTAGACACTTATTTTTATCAAAAAATACTTTAGGCACCTAAAATTCAAAAGATATATAATTTAGACACATATTTTTTTATTAAAGCTTATTAAAATGTCAATTTTTGTGTATTATGTTATACATTAAAGCTCATATATATATATGGTAAACTACATAAATGACCATCATACTATTAGTAAAGTCGCGATTTGGCCACCTTACTTTTTGGCCCCCATAATATTAAAATTAGTGATTTATTGCACAATCTTGTGCTTGGTGCAGCGGCTCTCCACCTACCATACTTGGGTTCAAATTCCACCAGGCACAAGATGTAGAAATTTTGTTTTTTCTCCTCTAAGTAGGTGGTGACACGTGTCTTCAGGTGTCACCACCTGATTAGGGGAGGAAAATAAAACTATTAAATCAAATATAAATAACTAAAGTCCTCTAATAAGATGTTGACATGTGTCACCGCCTAATTAAATAATTAAATAATTTCATTAATTTAAAATTAGGACTAAATTGAAAGAATGTGTAAATAGAAGGGACCAAATGTATAATTATACCTTTTTTTAACTGCTAATCACCCTATCCTTAGATTCTAACGGCAAATGGCCAAATTGAACCCAAATTAATAGTATGATGACTTAATTGCTTCGAAAAAAGTAAAGTAGTTAAATCACGACTTTACCAATAGTATGATGGTCATTATAGTTGACCCTAATATTTATATTTTTTAAAAATAAAATAATAGTTATAGGGCCATTGGATAGCTATGGAAGATTGAACATGCCCCCTTTCTTTATTTTTGGTGGCCTAGTTATCCCTTCTTTTTTTAGCCGTCCCCTACAAATAATATGAAAATGTCACATTTAATGCTATTTATCCATCTAACTCCACAAATTGACCGTCCAAAATAAAAAAATCAAATGTATAAGTTATACATTATTTAAATCCTAACCTTTTTATATTATTATATTTTATAAGAATAATAATAATGTAGTTGACGATACGGATAAATAAGTTGGTATAGGACAAGGATAGTTTAGAGTTTGTAATTTGACCAAATCAATTAACAAAATGGTGCGCATGGAATGTGACACATTCACCGCCAAGCATGCTTGCTAAGACCACAAATTATATTATTTTTTATTGATTGTCCTTTCGATTTTTTAGTATTTTGTCATGATTAATCTAGACCGACCCGCGTCGCACACTTAACTTTGGTGAATGAGTCTCTTAACGGGGATTTTCTGCATACACAAAGCCTCGAATTTGAGACCTACTTAAACAATATCAAGCTTCTTACCACTTGTTCCAAACCTTGTTAGTATTATTTCTAATTCAAAGTATAAACCCATATCAATGATTATTTTTTATATAAAAATATCTTAATTAATATGTTGCCCGCACGAGGACTGAATTGAATCAATCGGTGTATAAAGATGTAGGACCATAATTAATTAGTAATGTGCCAAGCCAAACAAAACACAAAGTTGTGTTTGATAGTGATGTAATCTATATATGTATGTATTCCTCATCTTTTATTTGTAATGATTAGTCGCAAGTTTGGTTAGGGTTTGCTCTATTATTTGTTGTCATATACAGGGATGAAATTATATATTGTTTTGAGTAATTGTACTCAATATTTTGTATTAATATATGTATATATATAACTATAATTAATAATTTGAACCCCGAATTTTAATTATTCAGACTTTATTCTTCTCTAATTATTTATACTTTATCCTTTTTTAAGTTTGATTTCTGAAGCAGTTTCTGATCATGGGCATAAGATACTCTCAACTAATTACATTCGATAGGTTCCTAATCATAGTTTGATGGAACTCTTCGAAGGAAAAAAAATACAAGTTCAAGCTTTATTTGTTGGGTAAATTACTTAAATCATTATTAAATTTTACTCTTAAATATATTTTGGTCACTAAAGTTGAGACATTGAATGTTTTTTGTCACTAAAGTTTAGACATCAGACATATTTTTGTCACTTTTAAATCTCAAAATAGTCGTTCGGTCTTAAATTAAGATATTAGGGTTGAAGTTTAATGTTTGTGGTCAGATTTTAAGGTTTAATAATAAATTTTATGACTTAAAATTTAGAGTTCAGGATTTAAAATTTAGATGTTAGAATTTATGACCCTTAAAAGAGACACGTGATAATTTTAAAAATTTGCTTGTAAAAAAATCTTTACACTAACCACGTATCAAATAATTACCCATAGGCCAAGTTATTTATTTTCAACGGCAATAATTAGTCTTGGGTGTAAATTCCATAAAAATATCTCTCTTTATATATATAACCGATTTCTAAAGTGTCTTAAGGCCCAACTAAAATTTTCTGGGCCCAGAAAAGAAAAAGAAAGGCCGTATATTTGTTATGGAATTAGGAAGGGTTTATTAGTTAGTGCAACAACAATAGAAAGATCCAGAAAGCAGAGAGATCAGAGATGTCGATACTGTGGGAAAAGTGCCAGACCTGGCGGTGGCTGGTGAGGCGGACAAGGGATTCCAAGCCCTTCTTCTTGGCCTTCGCAACCATCTGCGGCGTCGTTCCCGGCGTCATTGGTTACGGCGTCATGCAACTCACCAACTCCCGCAACCCTCAGTTGGAGGCCCAGCTCCGCCAAAACGCCCGCCCCGAATCCATCGTAATCGCTCTTCCTCTCTTTTACTCTCCACTTCCATCCATTTTTAAATCATCGATTAGCAATTGATTCCATGATTGCCCGCCTGATTCGTTGAAACTTCATAATTAATTTCATGGATTTTGATCAGATGATGGGGAGAGTGAACCAAGAGCGATTAGCGGAGTACCTTGGGGAGCTCCAGCGGAAAGAGGATACGAACGATCGATATGTAGCTGCTTTGAGGGGGGAGACCTTGACCAGGACTCCTTACCAGAGAATTCAGCCTGTTCCTAAGCAAAACCCTGAAGCTGGAAATCAACAGAAGAACACCACCACCGGCAAGGCTTAGGCTTGGCCGTTTACCTTGATTGCTGTTAGTTTTCTCACTAAACTTTGCACTGGTTAATATAATCCATGGGTGATGTTTTTTAAATACTGTAAATGTTCCTTTCAGCTCACAGATTTATGATTATGTTTATGTTTATGCTTGCTTATTCATAATAAGATTGTTTGGACTTTGAATTGAATTGTAGGAATCCGAAACCAAAGGAAGAACCATTTGAATTCGGTACCATTTTAGTTATTTACTTTTATTGTTGTGTTTACCTCTGGATTTTATTCTTCATTGCTCCTTCATGGTATAAAGTTTTGAGTTTTACTTGTTCAATGGTTTGTTATAAAGATTCGACCTTCGGAGCCGTTTATGGCTTCATTGTTCATACCCCAGTTTAATTTGTTTGCAACTTAGCATGATTAATAGACCTGGTGAAATAAGATTTTGGCTTTCCAGGCCTGTTTAGGTGTTAAAGGTTAAGCTTATTAGAATACAATAAAATTTCTAATTGAACATTTTTAGTTTGAATTGTAACTGCAAATTTCACCATTTGCAAATAAATGCAGTTTACTGTGTTCTCCCTGTTTGTCAGATCAAACAATTCATTTGGTTTGTGAAATGGATTCAATGGGTTAAATTACTCTACGATATACTTAGAAGAAGAAAATTAGGCCTTTTACTTTAATTTGATTTGAGAAAAGCTTGTACACAAGCTGTGTAAACTATAAGTTTGTTAAGTTTAGGGTTTATGGGTTTAAGTTGTATGGTTTAGGATTTAAGATTTAGGATCATGGTTTAGTGTTTTAGGGTCAAGGATTTAGATTTTAGATCCTATCATTTAAATAGGAAGAGTTGTGTAATTTTTTTACACATATTGGGTATTGAAATATAATCTATTTAATTTTTATGTGGATAGAAATTGAACTATAATTTTTTATAGGAGTCATCATTTTGCAATTATTGAATGATTAAATCATAATTTGGGTCAAAATAAAAATGGACGATGTACTAAAAAATTTATATTTTCTAGAGCAACATGCCCGATTCTATTATCGTAGCATAAATTCATGTCGTAAATTGATGCTCTATATGCAATGAAATGTGCTTAAACTATGCAGCTTCTCCAATTAATTGCAAGTCCTCGAGGTTTGATACTCGGTTTGAGGTTCAATTCAATATCAATTTTTAAGTTTGAGATCCAGGCAAATTACTCGAGCTTGTTTGTGATTTTTGTATTAGAATTTGAACTCAACTTAATTTAATTCTTAATTCATTCATATTCTGTAATATATGTAGTAATAGTATAAATGTAATTTAATAATATATATATTAAAGTTGAAATGCTTGATTAGGCTTGTGACTCATTGGTATTGTGGTGCTCGAATTTAATTTGTAATTTAAGGGAGGCAACAGGTGGGTTTGCGTTCATCTTAATCTTGACTTGAAATTTTAAAATTTCAATTTGAGTCAGAGTTTAATATATAATAAAAATATAACTCAACCCTAAATTTGATTAAATCCAATCTGTATTGAAAAATTAATAAAAATATTAAATATAATATATAATAAAAATATAAATACTAATAAATAAACTAGTTCAGGTAGGGGAATTTTCACCTCAAACTCAACTTGATCTTTTTTCAAAACATGACACGATGATCTGAATTCGTTTTTTTAAATCTGCATGTATCGAGTCGGGATCCGACTGAGTGGAGTAATTTTGCCAACCTTACATAGAATTTTACCCTATTTTTTAGTTATAGATTAATTTATATTTTAGATTACTAAACTCAACATCTACTTCATAAACTTTTAATTTAATTATATTATTCAATTTTTATTATTTATAAGCTAAATTATTTATATTGACACTATTAAATAATTCAAATGGAAAATTTAAAATTGACATTATTAAATAATTCAAATGGGAAAATTTAAAATTGACATTATTAAACAATTCAAATGGGAAAATCTAAAATTGACACTTTCATTTAACAAAATTTTCACATATCATCAATAAATAATATTTAATAAAAAATTTAAATACTCTTTATTAAGATTATGAGTAAGAAATTTAGTTTTTTTAATTTATTTAAATGAAATGTTTGAGAAAATCCTTACAGAAAATTATTAAAATTATCGATTAAACATTATTTGAAGATGATATATGAAAAATATATTAAACGTTTAATTTCAATTTTTTCGTTAGAATTATTTAACAAAGTTAGTATAAGTGACTTAGTTTATTAATAATAAAAGTTGAATGATGTAATTTGATTAAATAAAAAGTTTGTGACGTAAATGAAAATTATATTAAATTAAGTGATCTAAAATGTAAATTACTTTGTAATTAAATATCATTCTTTTATAAAATTTAATCAAACTTATTTTATTTATAACTTTAGAATTTAAACTTTTAACTTTATTTAAAAGATAATTAGTTCATATTATTATTATTATTATTATTATTATTATTATAACTTCAAGACGATAAGAGTATGAATAGGAGTGTAAATGTATAGAGCGTTCGACGAACCGTTCGTATAATGTTCGTTTACTATGCTAAATAAACGAACATGAACAAATTTTTATGTTTGTTTAATAAACGAAAGAACATGAACAGAGGCGCGTGTGGTTCGTTTATGTTCACGAACAAGCTCGTTTATATGCTTGTTTATAGGATGAAGATGCTTGTGGATGTATCTAAATACTGCTTTTTTGTTGTTGCTAAGGATGTTATATAAGTTAATGTTGAAATGTAGATTTTATTTTGTTGCTTTTGTTTTATTTATTTATTTATTATTAATTTAGTTATTATTTCTAAACATATAAACGAACATGTTTCCGAATGTATAAACGGACACGCTCACGAACACTTAAATAAACTTGTTCACGAACACTTAAACGAACATGTTTGTGAACACTAAACAAACGAATGCGAACACATTTAAAAATAAATAAACAAACTCGAATACAATATTAAAAATTTAAACGAACACGAATCAAACATAAACAACTTTAAAAATAAACAAACGAACATAAACATAGTACTTTTTACACCCACTAAGTATGAACATGTGGACCTCAATAGAGAACTTTCGACCCGGTCCAGCAAAGCGAAAGACCATATGCCACTCGGTCCAATCCCTTAGGCCTCTGGGCCTTTTGACACAACGATTTGCCTTTAAAAGAAAAAAACCAGTTTTCAAATTCATGTTCTAGGGTTTCGAATTTGAATCTAACGCTTTGCGATTGGGTGCAACAGAGCCAAATTAATTGATCATCCACTTCAATTTTCGATTCTCTCTCTCTCCCCGTCACCGTAAAACACCCTATAAATTTCCTCGAGGTAGCTTTTAATCATGTTCTCTCTCAATTACATCTATTCCTACGATCATTTCCTACAAAAGCCCCTAAATTTTCTCTGGCCTCTCTTTTAACGATCCTATTCCTAGGGTTTTCTGTTTCTTGCTTCAATTCTAACGATATTTTATTAATTTCTGCTATTATTGATTGTGTGCAGTGATATTTCGAGAATGTCTCGGGTTTATATCGGGAATTTGGACCCTCGGGTTACTGAGAGGGATCTCGAAGATGAGTTTAGGATTTTCGGCGTCCTCCGCAAGTAAATATAATTTTATTTTTCTGAATTAAGGGAAAAATTGATTTTTTTTTATAGAGACCTGAATAACTATGTGTTTTATTAGATGGTAGCAGTGAAGCTTTTTGGGTTTTTTCGTGTGACACTCAAAAAAGTTTACCTGTTTTGATATATATATATATATATATATATATATATATATATATTATGTTTTGATTGGTTGCTGATGGAATGAATTCAGTGTTTGGGTAGCTCGAAGGCCACCAGGATATGCATTTATAGAGTTCGATGACCGCAGGGATGCTTTGGATGCAATCCGTGAATTGGATGGTCAGTATACTTCTATTCCAATATATACCACGAATCTTGTTGTTTTCGGTGCTCAATTTATCCATTTGTAGCATTTCTCAAATCTTGCAATTGGCTTTTGCTTGATTATTTCCATTAATCAAAGCTTTGATATGCATGTTAATTGTTAAGAGAGATGTCTTATATGATTCTTCTTACTATTTTCACAAGCTGGGAATTGTTTACTAGGTTTTTCAGTCTTCTGTTTAGTCTATTTGAACAAAAATTCTCGTCCCCTATGCCCCACACTAAAAAACACTTAAAAAATTAAATTCTAAACCACAACCCTAAGTTCCACATTCTAAACCCTAAAAATACACCTTACCATAATTTCCTAAACCTTAACCATAAACCCTAACTTTAAATCCTAAACCCTAAACACACATTTTAAAAGTGGGACACCAAAAGGGCCATAGTTAAGGGGCAGGCGATTTTCATCCAATTTATTGTGGCTGTGTATCCAACAAATTAAGTCTAAGTTCTTTGACTCTGGCAAAATTATGGCTGCTTAAAATCAATGATGGATTTCTGATCTATCCTGCATTACTAACCCAAAATTTGCTTACTGTTTTTATTTTTCTCCTTGAAGGCAAGAATGGTTGGCGTGTGGAACTTTCTCATAACTCTAAAGGCGGCGGGGGCGGTGGAGGTCGTGGTGGACGTCGTGGTGGGGGTGAGGATTTGAAGTGTTATGAGTGTGGTGAACCTGGTCACTTTGCTCGTGAATGCCGCTCACGCATTGGCTCACGTGGCGGCCCAGGTAATGGGCGACGTAGGAGCCCCAGTCCTCGTCGCCGTAGGAGTCCAAGTTATGGATACGGGCGCAGGTGTGTTTAACGTTCTTACATATATACATTAATTATGTTTGAGTCTATAGGAGGAGAGTTTCTGCTGAATCAGGTTTGCAAAGGTGCCTGTACTATGCAATGGCACAATACATGTTATGCCATTTCTTATGCTAAGCAAATGCTTTTTCCACTTACTGGCTATCAAATGAATGATCGTTACGTGAACATAGGATGCCTGGATATATATATTTTTGGTTGTATAATTGAGGTAAAATCGAGTTGTGCTTGCGCCCTACTTATTTAGGAATCCATAACCTTTGACATTTTTAAGCCTGGTATGCAGGCTACTGGAGAGATTTACTTGCCATTTTTACCTGCTTATAAATCTTTTATATCACGTGTCAGGAGCTACAGTCCACATGGGAAAAGATCTCCTCGGCGTCGAAGCATATCACCTCGTCGTGGTCGCAGCTACAGCAGGTCACCTCCATATCGTCATGCTCGTCGTGATTCACCTTATGCTAATGGGTAAGTCATGTGCACTGAATTACTTTAATCATCAGATCTTATTTTTGATACTTGCAATGTAATTCCATATTTAACATGCTTTGCTTAAATTCTTTTGCAGAGATTAAAGCCGGACCTGAACTGAGCAAATCTGGAATGATATCTAGGGAAAATATTATGTAATACTGTAGTATTAGTAGTTCGTGTGAGCAAAAGAGATTTATGTTATGTTCGTTTTGTGACAATGGGGTCGTAAGAACTTATGGTTTTGCATGGCTTCTTTCTCTGCAAAGTGTTTCAGCTGCCAAAACAGGTGCCTTGGACACCATTTTGTGATGGTTTGTTGTAAGCAGCATATGGAACTGGGAAGTCCTTTTCTTGCTTCATATGGTTATCTACTTTTATTAATCTGTTACGTTTTTATATTAACTTAGTTATTATGGTAAGTTTGTTTTTCTTTGATAGATGATTCTAAAGGGTTTTTATGTTTTTTTCTGGTTTGTGATTTTGAAGTAAAACAGCATCCTTTCGCCTCTTTACTGCATCTTAGTGCACATGGTTTCCGCACTATTGCTTCTCTGCACCACCTCTTCTACTTGTCGTCGCTCCTGCATGTTGTAGAAGCTTGAGTTACATGTTTAAGACGATGAAGCTGTTAATTGGTCTACTATTGTTAGCTTCTCTGCTATTCGTCATCTACTTGTATGATTGCTTCATATTCAGCCCAAAAGTGAATTGTGCAAGGCCCCTTCTTAGTAGCGCATCTTCAACAAAGAGTTTGGTCTAGCTTTGACCTTTTTCTTCCTTGGTAGCATGCTCATACATTTTGCTTAGAGACATATTTGGCGTTGATGGTATGGAATGTTTTATTTCTGCGTTCTGCGTTGTCAGCATGGACCCTGCAGCAACATGCTTAATGATCATCAAAGCAATGGATTATCTGCGAAGCTCCGAAGGTAAGTAATTGAGAGTAAACACCCATCTTGTTTAGCTGCCTTGTTTTCCATCAATCTAATTTGCTAGTCTGTTGTGTATATTTGCTTGTCCATACCGGTGCCTAATGCCAGTCTTTATGTGCCTGATATGTGTAATGGTTAATGGTTTAACTTACCATTCAGGTCCATTCCTCCCTTGTAAATTTGATTGCTGTGTGTTACATACACTAGTGGAGATTATAGTCCAATATAATATAATGGTAGATGTAGTTCATAGTTATCTTTGATAACCAATTATTTGTACATTCAATAATTTGGATGTGCAACTGTTCAAATTTCAGCTTGAATGCTCTCTTCATTTTCCTTTTAAATTTACTTTTTTTTTTATATTGGGAAGCTGTTCACAAATATTACATAATAGAAAAAATAGTGCAAGAGAGAGTAAAGAATGAAAAATAATGGGAAGGCAATCCAAGTGTAGAAGCTATAAATTGATAAAATGTATTTACACCATATAATTTCTGCAAAAGGAAATGCTTGGCCGTTCTAAACAAAGTCCCGAAATGCTAAAATCCAGAGCTTTTAAACCAAACAACCACCCACCATGGTTCATTGGAAAAGGAATGTGTATGCCCTCTTCATAGAATAAACTTAAGTAGCAATTTATCTTGAATAAAAGTCATTTTTTCTTTTTCGATGTGATGCCTTATGTAAAAAAAAATAAGTTTAGGGTTATGGTTTAAGGAATCAAAGTAGGTTGTATTTTAGGGTTTATAGTTTAGAATTTTGGATTTAAGTTTAGAAATTAATTTTTTAGTGTCGAGGCATAAAAACAGGCACTCATGTCTGATTCAAAACAAAACTAGAATACCAGATATTTAATTTATAAAGGATTCATAAATCCCAAGTCTTTCAACTCACAACCACTTGCAGTGGATGCCCGGTAAGCGTGTTCTTATGGTCAAGTCTTCGTCCAAGACAAAAAGAGACGACTTTGATGTTAATAAGTGGAAGGCATATGGTTGAAGATAAGCCAATTCCCAAACATGGGCACAGAGGAGAAGCTTGAATTCCTTGACATACTCAAAGAATCTCTATCAATTCCTTACAAACACATCAGCTTCATCATCTTCATCCTGTTTGCCTCCCTCCCTTTCCTCTTTCTTTCCGTTTTCTTTGAGTTCATCCTCCAGAAAACACTGTTTGATACCTTCAATTTCATCTCCTCACCATCTTCAGATTACTCATACTTTGACTGGGACACGTCGATTACCGTCAAGGTCGATGTACCTGTTTCTAAGGGGCACCTCTTTACTGAATGGATTAAACTCTGTTTTCTTTACTTGGGACCTTGCTATCTCCTGGGGCTCATCAACATCATTATGACTGTTAATGCAGCGTCCATGATATATGCAGCGGAGAAACCAATCAGCTTCAGAGATCTGACGAGACAAAAACCGAGGTTGAAAGGTCCTTTCATTACATCGGTTTATGTTCTTCTCTTGTCCACTTGTATTCTGCTCGGATTAGTTGGGGTTGTCTCTAACTGGTACATTCTGTCAAAGGGCTTTGTCAGAGACTACTACTACTACAACTACAACTACTACTACTCTTTCTCTTCCTATGATCATACAATTGACTACTTTGTGGAGTCATTCATAACCATCTTCCATGTTGCTGTGTTCATAACATTGCTAATCAAGTACTCAGAGTGGAGTGCAGGATGGAACACGGCTCTTGTGATCTCGATATTGGAGGAGACGTTTGGGATCGAAGCGTTCCAACTCTCGGCTTATTTCGGAAGGGGTAGTACGCAGCGGGGACTCCGGTTGATGCTCGTTTTCTCTGTATGGGAAATTGTCTTGAGGTTGCCTTGCCTTTTTGGGAAGTGCAGTGAGAGAGCTGGGGGCATGCTGTTCATCTACGGAAGCACCAGCTTGATCTGCATAGGGAACTTGATGAAATGGATTGTTTTGGTGGTCTATTTCTTCGATTGCAAGAAACGGATTTTGGAGAAGAAAGTGGATGAGGAAGTTGGAAGAAAAGATGTTGGAGTTGTCCATGTTTAAGTCCTTAAAACTCCTTCAAGAGGATAAACGTCTGCACTTGTTTTGATGAAATAGGAATTACATTGATGGGAATGTAATATCAATAATTAAGTTGTATTTTATTTTCAATTTCAATTTTGAAATTATGATCTACTTGACAAGAAAAATGATCTGTTAATTATATTTATTTGAGAAACAGTTTTGGAGATCAATTTCCTTTGCTTATAATTTCTCTCGAAAATATTTCTCGTTGTTTGGTAATTCTTTTTGAAAATATTTTTTAAAATCTATTAATTCCTGCACAAGTACTTATAGAAAATTTGTTTACACAAACGCTTTAGTTTTAGGGTTTAGGGACTTCATTTATGGTTTATGTTTTAGGAGTTTAAGTGTAGTAATTTTAAATTTAGAGTCGTTGATAAAATTTAAGGTTTAGAGTTTATAGGTTAAAACTTAAATCCCTAATCATATTATCTTAAAACTTAAACCTTAACTTTAGACTTAAAATTCTATCCATAAACCCTATATTCTAAACAACTACACTAAAACTGCTAAACTCAAAACCCTAAATTAAAACTCTAAACCCTAAAATTAAAACGGTTATGTAAAAAAATTTTCCGCCGCCTGTGTATGATATATATACTATGCACTGGCGGTGGAAACGTTTCATTTCCACAAGTGCCTTAGTTTTAGGGCTTAGGGACATGGTTTAGGCTTTATGGGTTTAATTGTATGAGTTTGGAATTTAGGGTTTGTGGCTAGAATTTAGGGTTTAGGGTAACATGGTTAGGGATTTAGGTTTTAACCTATAAACCTTAAATTTTAACTATAAAATCTAAATTCTAACCACATCCCTAAATTCAAAACTCATGCACTCCCTATACATTAAACCCTAAACCCTAAAATTAAGTCGCTTGTGCATGGAATAATTACCCACATATATATTATCTTTAATTTTATAGCATTGTTAACCATATTAAGGCAGGATAAGAAAAAAAGAGAGGAAAACTATAACTTACCTTCCTCAGTTGAATGAACTCATCAAATTCAAAATCTTCTTTCAATAAAATGTCAACAATTGTTATCAAATTCGGAATCTTCTTTCATTAATTAAAATGTCAACTATTGTTATCAGTCAATTTAGTTAGAGATATGAAATATTCCTACGACACTAAAAGCAAATCTGCTAGGGTTAACTTTTCCCTTAAATTCAGTTTCGCTTTCACTTTTTTTTTCTTGTTAATTTTTTATGGCCGCCGGCGACACTAATTTTAGAATTGGTTGTCGATCGCCGGTCACTCTCTTTTTATTTATTTATTTTGTTATTTTGTTTTTAATCTTTTTAATTCAATAAATTTGTCTTTATGACACGCTTTTCTCTATATTTTGGTACGATTTTTCTGCTTCTTAACATTCTTTTCTGCCTCTTGGCACGCTTTTCTGTTCTTTATTTTTTTTCAAGGTTGGATCTGACGTCGCCACGATTGATCAAGATGACGCTCTTTTGATTATCCTGTTGATCTCCCTATTTTAGACCCTTGATTTGGATCTTGATGCAAGTTTCGTCACCGCTCTTGTTCGCGATTGAGTTGTGGTAATAAACGTGTTGTCAACGTGCCCAAATTCTGTAATATGCATTTTTTTAATGTCGTTTGTTGATGGTTTTTACCTTCATCGTCGAGCTTTGGTGATGTTTATCAACTTTTTCGAGTCTTTGATTTAGGTTTTACCTTTTCTTTCTTGAGTCATGTTCATTATCTAGAGACGTTAGTTTTCATGCTTTTAGGATTATGTCCGGATCATGTTTGTTTACATGCATATTAAACTTTTATCATGGATTTTTCTTTATTAATAAGACTGACGTACTTATATTCAAATAAAAATTTAGTTACATATATCTTTTCTTTAATAGCTTGAAAGAAAACTTGCTACTGGAAACACAACTTGCAGTGAACTATATATATTTTTTGGTTTGAGCCAAGGTATCCACTACTGATAGTGTTGCGTGTGTAAAGTGCCCCGCAATTGTACAAGTGTACACATCTCAAGTAATAAAGTGATGATAAGTATTGAGTATCGTCTCCACAGGGATTGGTGAAACCTTCAATGTTTATCGCCTCGCACTAAAAAAGAAAGAAAAGTAAATAACACAAGTGAAGAGTTGGGTTTTTGGAGTAATCAAACTGAAAATAAAATAAGCCAGTAATTAAAAAGTAGAGTAATCAAGATGAGAGAATGCGCCAGATTAGATTGCGTCGTAGTGTGGAAATCAAATTGACTTGTCTCAGTCTTTGAATGCAATAAACACCAAATTGCCTCGGCAATGACCTAAGTCTCTGCCGCGGCAATAAGTTGTGTTGCCTCAGTAATCCCTTGCTGGTCGGCAGACGATGTCAAGGTTCGACAAAGCGTCCTTTGATGGCTCCTCCTTATCCCTAAGTCAAAGCATTGTTGTAACCCCTTCGGCCCGGTCTAGTCGCAAGACCTAATCGGGAGAGTTACACGGGGATAACCGAAGAAAAATCTGAGAATTTCCCTCCGATTAACAACCCTAGATTAAAATTTATCTTATCTAAATGTAATTTAACGGTCCTATAGTGTTAAGGGTCACAGCAGAAGAAACAACATCTCAATCGAACATTAATCGGATGTCCAATTGGAGATAAACAGTCACGAAGGACCATTTCGCAAAAACCACACAAAGCAAGGGGCAAAAAGGTAACTTAACCTTACCAAATAGTTAATTAGTCAAATTTCATGCTCACGAGGCAAAACAACTCAAACGTCACATGTAAACTCATTTAGGAAGCATACAAGCATTAGGGACTAAAACGTAACATTTGGAAACCTTCAAAGATGCCCTTTAACCGTTTTAACTACTTGCGTTTCGAAACAGGACTGCCCGTTCTGAAACGCGGGCTCTCATTCAAAAAGCAACATTAGGCCGTTCCGAAACGTCCCACCTTGGTTTCGAAACGGGAACCTCTAGTGACAAAACATACCGAAACGACACCACCCCCGTTCCGATATGGGTGCCCCAAAAGCTTGGCTGTTATGAAACAACACCAGACGTTCCGAAACGCCTGGGCACAGATTGGCCCGAAAATGCATTTTGGCATCCCCAAACATTCCCAAACCTACCCCGAAAGATCACAAACCACATGACAACATATCAAACAAACAATCTAGAGGCAAAACACCATAAAGACAAGCTTCAAACATCCACACACGCAAATATGGATCTCAACCACAAAAGCTCATAAGAACACTTAGCTCCAAAAACACCAACAAGCCAAATCACATGTCAAATAACCAAAAGCCTACACAAGCCTCAATATAGCATGGTATCAACATTTAGAACATGTAGCAAAAAGGGCCAAACACATGAGAGTCTACAACAACCTCCCTAAAGACAACCACAAGTATTCCCATTGCTAAATCATTATTACAACTTAAAAACCATACTTGAGCTTAAGTTACGAACACTGGAGCCTTCCCCTTGCCTTCCTTTGCTTCTTGGAATGCTAACGATCTGCATTGTTGGAAAGGAGCGCGTAAGCATAAAGCTTAGTGAGTGGTGCTCAAAACCACAACAACAACAATGCAGTTTTTTAATAAACCATTTATGAATTGAAATCCAAACCACAACATGAATTCCATCACATGATTAACAACAATCATACATATGCTTGGCATCTTACATCAAGCAATGCAACATCATAAACTACAAGGCATGATTCTCAACATCAACACGATAACATTCAACTTTTCAACACAAGAGTATAATGGCAATTATGGTTACATTACTCGGATACACGGATTGGACTCGATGGCTTCTTACATCACCGAATCTATAAGAACAACAAGACTCCCGATGGCATCTTACATCACCGAGGTCCATTAATAAAGCTTCCGGTGGCATCTTACATCACCGTACTCCTCCCTAATGGCATCTTACATCACTAGGTGTAGAGTGTCCACAAGTTTTATATTTTGTACACATTCCTGCCTTTATTATTGTTGTTCTTAAGCCCATTTAGGCATATTTAGGTGCATTGCATGCATAATAACAGTATTTGCTCTTTTACCATGCTTTTATTGAATATTTTATGTTTGGTTAAGAAAAGATACTTGTTTAGTTTAGTTTTTATTTTCAGGTGCTGTAGCTGAGTAGAGGAGGAGAGGGCAGGAAAGTTGGGAGCAAAAGAAGCTATATTGAAGCAGTTCCAAGTGCCGCTAAGGACGCCGCCTTAGCAACACTGCCGCCGATTACTGCCCAGGCAGGAGCTAAACCGACTTAGTCAAGATGGGTTGCGATTGAAAGAGGGCAATTCCCTGAGCCCAATGAGCCCAGTCTTGCAATTATCTGAAGCCTGTAGCGGCCTGAAGAGCTGATTAAAGATTGATAAGTAAGATGACTTATCTTTACTTGCTGAAGAGGGCAACGTCCAAAGAGTCCATATTCAAGTCAAAATAGAGTCAACATTTAATGTAAAGTTACTTTAAGGACTTCTACTCCAAGGAGGACTCAAACTTAGGCCATGAGCCCTATATATACCCATGTATGTGAGGGTATAGGGGCATGAGGGGGCATAGCGGAGAGGTAGATAGATTAAACAGAGGTGTTGGAGGTCGCGACCCAATCCTCTTAGGGTTTAGGTTTTTGTATGTAAAGTAGTTGTGAGAAAAAATTGTAATAGTTTAAGTGTGTTTTCAATAAAATATTCTCAAGTTTGCTTAATTCATGTTCTTCACTTCTTCAATTAGTTCCAAAAGTCCAGTTGAGGAAATCCATTTGTCGGGCAAGAGTGTCAAACTCACGAACGGTCTCATCATGTCGAGGTGTTGACTATTTCGGCTTAGACATAAGTTAGAATTTCAGCGGCTAAAAGGAGCATCCAAACGTCGACTACCTGTCTTAGGTTTACGCTGAGATTGCTAGGTATTGCCTGCATCACGTGGTGACAGAATCCTTGCCTAGACATAGGAAGGATCACTTTAGAATTGCTCTCCCGAACTTGGAGTATCTGCCAGACTTGCCGCCGGGACTTCTCTCCATTCCATCTGCCGAGACAACGAAAGTTGCAAGAGTAGAGATCCGCTGCGACAGCGAAAGGGTCGCAGCCTCAATCCGCCATCACCCGCCGAGGCAGCACATCGTGGCAGCATAAAACACACTTAGGCTTTACAATGCAGCCTACACACTACTGAGCTACAATTTCCTTACCCGATCTATCGATCTTATCTCTCCCTATCATCTTTATTTTAAATTACTTGTGTTTTTATTTTTCCACATTAAGGAATTTAATTGCGCATTTACTAAATCCTTGTGCAGGAAAACATTCATAGGAGTCGTTCCATTCCCTGTGGGAGACGATATCTTTTATATTATAACTTGAAAAGAGTGCGCACTTGCGCTCATAAATAGAGAACACCCAAACGCTCTCCAAGTTTTTGGCGTCGTTGCCGGGGCTTGGCAACAACAACTGTGTTTGAATTTCTGCACTTTTATTTTAGTTTTTGCACTTAAATTTCTGTTTATTTTATTTTTCAAAAAAAATTATGCATCTTGTTTGTCTTTGGTGTATGTCCCGCCAGGGCGACAAAGATGGCAACCAACATCCACCTGAGGAGGGGAAGGACATACCTGGACAAAAAGCTAAACGCAAAACCATCAAGAGGTGGTTATGCTTGGGAAATGCGCAACCCAACATAACCTAATCTTTATTTTTATTTCTTTTTTATTTATTTTTATGCATTAGAATTAGATTTAATTTTCAATTATTTTTATTTAATTTTTGTTTTTAATTTATTTCAGGTTAGGAATGAAGGCAAGACCAAGAAGGATGAAAGAATAAAGGAGAGGCCCAACCCAACGGCCAAGGCGGCCCAGGGCAGATAAGCATAACGGCTAGCGGCTTTATAACAGCTAGCTGCAACGGCTATATTTGCAACAGCAAGCGGAACGACTATCTGCGTAACATCTGGAATCCCGTTATACACACCACAATCATTGCCACCCGTTGGCAGCGTGCCCGCCAAGGCAGCGAAGAGAAACAACTATATAAGGCCAACTATTCTCTCCTATTTCTTCACTTTGCTATCTCTTTTACTCTCAATTCTTCTTTTCATCTTTGCTTTCAAGATTTCGTTTGCTTTACTTTCTTGCAATTTCTTTTTTTTTCTTTAGGAAAACACAATAATCTTCACAACTATGGCCACATCAAAACAACCCATCTTCACCTCCAAGCCAACTTTTCAGAGGTTCTTAAACCTTGCTGTAGCGACAACTTACAAGAAGCACTTCACTAAGCGGAAACTCTGGGAAGAAATAGGGTTCCAATACACCAGGCAAGATGAGGATCTTGGCCTTGAACCCACTATATTCGAAAGGGTTCACAAATTAGGATGAGATATTTTCGCACGATAGCTAGAGGAAATAAACAGCAACTAGGTGCGAGAATTCTATGCCCACAAGCAAACACCGGGAAACCCTTTCGTCTATGTCCTCGGTAAAAGAGTCAAGCTCACAGCGGAAACCAGCAATCGCTTCTATGGGATAGAAATCAGAGGGAATCTACATGAAGAATGGAGATCCTATTTAACGGCGGTTGACTACGAAAAGATCAAGAAAGAAATCTGCCGGCCTAACACCAAGTGGCTAACCGGTAAGAATAACAGATCAGTCAACCGCCGCGATCTGCTGCCGGAGGCCATCCTTTGGAGCAACTTCGTCGAACGCCGCCTGTTGCCCACTTTGCACGGATCAACAGTCAACAGACCGCGGCTGGCCCTTATCCACAACATAATGAAGGGGTGGCCGATCAACGTTCGCGAAGTGATTCTTGAGGAGATCTATGCCCACGCAGACAAGCCCAACGCCAAGGGACCTCTCGTCTTCCCCCGCACTTATCACAAGCCTATGCGCCAACTTCCGCTTACCGCCACACCCCAAAGATACAATCATTGCATCCAAGGAATGATAGACAAGAAAGGCGCGCCTCCAGATGATGCAGGAGCCAGAGCCGAAAACGCCAACAACTGCCTAGCCGTCGTCCCAACCTGCCGCCACCCCAGCCGCAGTAGGCAATACTGATACTACCCTCCCCTCCGCCGTGATTCCTCTGCTGCGAAGCCTTGTGGAGAGCTGCCAGAGGATCGAGCATAAACAGGTAATCTTCACCAAGTACATCGCGGAGGTGCAAGAGGCCTTTGTGGCCTACTTGCTAGAAAAATACCACGACGACGGCTCAAAGTTGCCCGCCTTCCCATCGGAGTTAGCAGCATCCAAACCAACCCAGATCACACCCAGACCAGCTGCCACTCTAGCCGCCGCCGACAGCGAGGGGCCGCACATCCGCCCTAAGAGAAGGACCTCACCCACTCCCATCCAGCCGTATGACCTCACCTCCTCATCGGAGTCGGAGAAAGAGGAGGAGACTACCGCCGCCTCCCCAGCAGCAAAGGAGGCAGCTGCCAAAGAAGCCGAGGACTCAGACATGGAAATATTTGACTCCTTCGATGATAAATCGACCGAGGCAGCAAGGAAGAGGAAGCGACCAGCCGCTGCGACCGAGCCTCAAGGTGGAGGGTCTGAACCTAAGCCAGAAGGACCATCCAAGAAACCCACCCCAGCCGCATCCAGCCGCCACGTGGCACGAAGAAGAGCATAGCTGCCAGACCGACTTCCACACGCCGCCTAGTCCTGCCCGCCTCCTCAGAGTTCTCCTTCGATGCAGCAACAACAGAGGGGAAATCCCCTAGTCTATAGCACCTTTTTCTTTATTTTGTTTATTTTTATTTCTTTTATGTTTTCTTTTAATTTTTCTGTTTTTGTTTTTATGTTTTATTTCTTTTTTGTTTTTATTTTATATTTTGTGTAAGGCATTGAGAACAATGCCAACCTTGAGTTTGGGGGGAATAGTCCTCTTTGCTTTCTTTAGGTTCATTTAGCAGCATATATGAGCATATGCAAATTCTGCCTTAAGCACTTAATGAAATAGAAATTCTTAGCTTAAAACTTGTGCCTATGATAGATTAGTCAATTACTCATATTCGCACCATACTTAAAATCTAACTTAACTATGGGAATAAGCATGAAAAATACTTAGAAAAATTTTCTTTTTACCAATTATTCTTACACTGTCTGTTAAATGCTGAGTTTTGCTTGAGTTCTAAGTTTAACACTGCATGCTTTATTTAATGAAAATTTCTTAATTGGATACAGGTTTGCCGCCGCGGCAGTGTAAGGCAGCATCACAAAGATGCTTAATACCCTAGAGGTGTCCTAAACATGCTCTAGGAAGGATGCTTAATACCCTAGAGGTGCCCGAAACAGGCTCTAGGTAGGATCATGAGCAAGGACACTCCGCTGCTATCAAAGTCCAAGTATCTGAAATTAAATGAAGTGATTGACAAATTAGCAAGAGTGAATGAAAGCCTTCACGGGATGACTCTATTCAAAGGGTTCAAAGTTTCGTAGAGTGCACCTATCTTAGCTTCAGATCTGGAGAATAGTTGTGATGAGCTGAAGCCATTAAGGCCATGATCAAAGAAAAAAAGTGCTTGACATTGCTGCCAAGGCAGCAACTCATATCCTGTTTCGTAATTTAATTATTTTTAGCATTCTCTGTTAACTTAGTATACTTAACATGTTTAGCATTGACACAAACCTGTACATACTGCACTAGCACTAAGAAAATTAAAATCTGAGTTATTTCATGTCATTCCCTATAACTAATATAAATAGGTACCACGACCTTGGGGTAAGAAATCAAGTTAACGGCTAAGTTTCTATTAATTTTATGCAAGGGGCATGTTTACTAGATAGGTTGCATTGCTTGAGGACAAGCAATAGTTCGAGTTTGGGGGCGTGTAGAGTGTCCACAAGTTCTATATTTTGTACACATTCATGCCCTTATTATTGCTGTTCTTAAGCTCATTTAGGCATATTTAGGTGCATTGCATGCATAATAACAATATTTGCTCTTTTACCATGCTTTTATTGAATATTCTATGTTTGGTTAAGAAAATATACTGTTTTAGTTTAGTTTTTATTTTCAGGTGCTGTAGCTGAGTAGAGGAGGAGAGGACAGGAAAGCTGGGAGCAAAAGGAGCTGTACTGAAGTAGTTCCAAGTGCCGCCAAGGACGACGCCGTAGCAGCACTGCCGCCGATTGCTGCCCAGGCAGGAGTTAAACTGACTTAGTCAAGATGGGTTGCGATTGAAAGAGGGCAATTCCCTGAGCCCAATGAGCCCAGTCTTGCAATTATCTGAAGCCTGTAGCGGCCTGAAGAGTGATTAACGATTGATAAGTAAGATGACTTATCTTTACTTGTTGAAGAGGGCAATGTCCAAAGAGTCCATATTCAAGTAAAAAAGAAGTCAGCATTTAATGTAAAGTTACTTTAAGGACTTCTACTTCAAGGATGACTCAAACTTAGGCCATGAGCCCTATATATACCCATGTATATGAGGGTATAGGGGCATGAGGGGGCATAGCGGAGATGTAGATATATAGATTAAACAGAGGTGTTGGAGGTCGGGACCCAATCCTCTTAGGGTTTAGGTTTTTGTATGTAAAGTAGTTCTGAGAAACAGTTGTAATAGTTTAAGTGTGTTTTTAATAAAATATTCTCAAGTTTGCTTAATTCATGTTCTTCACTTCTTCAATTAGTTCCAAAAGTCCAGTTGAGGAAATCCATTTTTCAGGCACGAGAGTGTCAAACTCACGAAAGGGTTAAGCACGGTCTCATCATGTCGAGGTGTTGGCTAATTCGGCTTAGACATAAGTTAGAATTTCAACGGCTAAAAGGAGCAACCAAACGTCGACTGTCTGTGTTAGGTTTACGCTGAGATTTCTAGGTATTTCGTACATCACGTGGTGACAGAATCCTTGCCTAGACATAGGGAGGATCACTTCAGAATTGCTCTGCCGAACTTGGAGTATCTGCCAGACTTGCCACCGGGACTTCTCTCCATTCCACCTGCCGAGACAACGAAAGTTGCAAGAGCAGAGATCCGCTGCGGCAGCGAAAGGGTCGCAGCCTCAATCCGCCATCACCCACCGAGGCAGCATATCGTGGCAGCATAAAACACACTTAGGCTTTACAATGTAGTCTACACACTACTGAGCTACAATTACCTTACCCGATCTATCGACCTTATCTCTCCCTATCATCCATACCATCTTTATCTTAAATTACTTGTGTTTTTATTTTTCCACATTAAGGAATTTAATTGTGCATTTACTAAATCCTTGTGCAGGAAAACATTCATAGGAGCCTTTCCAATCCATGTGGGAGACGATATCTTTTATACTATAACTTGACAAGAGTGTGCACTTGCGCTCGTAAATAGAGAACACCCAAACGCTCTGCACTAGGGCCACACACGAATTTTACAAGTGCACTCTAATCCTATGGTCGACCAATTATACCTGGTAAGACTCACATATTTGCCAATACTAAACATCATATAAACCATCATAATAATATCTCGCTCATTAGCCAAATGCACACATTCATTTTATATCAACAATGCATAACAAACTTGAATATAGAATTTCCGAAAAAGTAAAACATAAACATTAAACACTTACTCTCGAGCTTAGGTTGGCCTTTCAAGCTCAACCTAAACTCTCAAAAACATTTCCACTCATCGATAGGACCCAAACGATAGCCGAAACACCGATTCAAGCCTCCGAACTACACGGTCTCGCGTCCAACGGACCCAAACTTGTTTCCCATGTTTCTAGCCAATCCAAAAATGATGCATTAGACCCAAAACAAACCCTCAAACTTGCAGCAACACAGAAACTCATCAATCATCATCAAAACCAAGTCGATTCCTACCCGAAATACTTGAAACTACCATCAAAGCGACCCAAATCAACTAGCAGCCCAAACCCAACAATTTCACCATCAAAACTACTTCTTTAAGCATCCAAAATACTTGCCGAAAGTCTACAAACCATCAGCCCAAGATTCCACACAAGAACAACCCAAAACCCCCTCATTTTTACTAGTTTCAGGTTTCCTACTATTAGCCACTATTTTAGCATTTTTAGGACACCAAAACAAGATTAAAAACACCCTTAAACATGGCATCAAAAGACCCAAACGAAAATCCCTTTATTTTACTCTTTTTCAAACTCAAGGCATATTTGAAATAGCTTTAAACAATGAGTTTTAAGGAAAATTAAACTAATAACAAGCTTAAGGAAAGAAAAATCAAAACAAGGGAGAGCTTACCTTGAAATCTTGTGTGGGTGATGAGCTTACTCCAATGAAATAGTTGAAAATGGTGTATTTGGGGAAAATAACGTGAAAAGGAGGATGAAGAAGATAATGATTTTCTTTTTTGAATAAAACCCCCTTTTTTAAAAAGTTCTAAAAATCCCTTTTTTCCCTTATTCATTAAAATCTTTTTTAAGTTAAATAAAAGTGTTTTTTCTCAATTAAATTAACCCGAACCAGTTTAACCAAACCCGGTTATCTCCCGGGCCCTAAACCTAGGGCGTTACAACTGTTGATGAATGGGCCTTGATAATACCTCCCAGCGTGATCTAAGGATGAACACCAACCAATCTCACGCTTCTATTAACCGTTGAAACTCTAACTTATCCCTAAGCCGAGTTAGCTTCCACCGTTAGGATGAAAACCATGCTTATTCGTTTCTTGAGTTTAATTATTCCGATATTAAACAAATGGATAACCTCACAATACTCTCTCCCGATAAAATTGCAAGAATAAAGTCAATGCCAAGAATAAGCAAACCTTGAACTAAATTGCATTAACAAAAACTTAAACAAAGTACAATTGTCTTCTCACAACTACTAAACAAAATAATCCTAACCCTAAGAGAATTTAGAACATGATGAACACGGAAAACGCTCAACTAATCCTAATCTCAAGATCTCAATACTCCACCCCTTGATGTTGGCGGCAAGCCTTTTTTAAATAGGAAAAAATGTAGGGCAAGGTTCCTCTTGGAGAAGAAGTTAAGTTGGACTTGGACTTGTCTTCATTATATATGTGAATATCTTTAATTTAATCCCTATATCCACTTTGGCCAAATTCTATCTTTAACCCTCATTCTATGCTTTCGTCATCTTCCCGAACTCCGATTGCCACGCAAAGTATGTAGAAAAATCCAGTGTTTTATGCTCTTCAAATTGACTTCCACTTTGCATGTTTTGCCCTACGGCAGGTTGATATGTGCACTACCTCACCCGATGGCTAAATGCTGCCTCGACAGAGGTCTGTCAACTGATTCTGCTCCATAAGGCTTTATCTTCATGATTCAGCTTCCTTCAGTAGAAACTGTCATTTTTGGCTTAGCTTGATCTGGACCTATCTAGAGCTCGTTCTACATCATCCTCCCTTTTCTTCATTGCCCGCTCGGCATCGCCTATTTCGACAGTGAGTAAATCTGCGCAAGTACCAAACATGTATTAAAACAACGCCTTTTTCATTTGATAAACCAAATATAAGGATCAAAGATAAAAGTAGTGTAATTAATGCATGAAGGGTCATAATGCAGCTCAACTAGGTGTAGGTTAAGCAATAATTGCCATGTAAAAAGGGTGAAAACATAATACTTTTGGACACTTATCACACTCCTAAACTCGAACTATTGCTTGTCCTCAAGCAATGCAAACCATCAATTGCCAAAACATTAATCTTTATGAAATTACTTCCTTGGTCTTACTTTTCCTTCTTCTCTCCAAACCGTGGCAATGAATATGCTCGACCCTGAATTCTTTGGATGCTTTAGGAATTCCCTAGAATCAAGCTATAAGAATTGTGAGTGTGTGCATGATCGTGAACAAGATGATTATTCGGGTTCTAAGTAAACACTTAAGCATTAACCTACTTTAACTTGGGTAAATTTTTTTAAGCAATCTAACCTACTAGAGCCAATTTCGGGCATTTATAGTGATTAGCCTAGAGCCAGTTTCGGGAACCTCTAGGGCTTCCTTAAGCTAGAGCCAGCGTTAGGCACCTCTAACATTTTACCCAAAATTTTCTTTCTAAGAAAGTCTATGTCCTAAGTGTCCTAGAACATCTTAAATCATACAAGTCACAAAGGTGTATTAAAGCTCTAATCTCATAGTATGATTCTATGTTATCTTTCTTATGCATCCTAAAATTAAAGGCTCTAAACAATTCAAAGCTATGGTAAGAAGAGACATATCTATTGTCAAGGTAGAAAATTCAATTAATTAAGACTAAGGAAATTGATGAAATATATTCCCGAGGCATAAGATTCATTCGGCTAAGGCAATATGTGCAGTAAATTTTTTTGACAAGTATTAGACAAAACAGAACTACATTGCAATGTATTGATATGCCGCGACAGAGAACTGCCTCGGTAGTGGAACCTACACCCCCAAACTCAAGACAAGCATTGCCCTCAATGCATTAACAACAGATAAAATAGGAAAACTTAAGCACAAAAATTAAGGGCATAAAAGTAAAGGTACGAGAGAGAGAAAAGTTTAGAGTGACTCGGATGAGTCATCGCTTTGTAGGATCAGTTTTCTCGCTTTGTAAGCTATATGCTTGACTTTTTTGGTTTCTTTAGGTGGTCAGATACGCGTGGGGGGGGGGTTGGCTTGGCCGGGGCGGTTACTTCTTCCTCTCCATCCGTGTTAAGGTGGAGCTCCTCCGTGGCCTCCATGTCGGTTTTCTTGCGTTTTGCAGCTTCAAATGTTCGGAGGATAGATTAGGCAGTTTCGATCCAGTTGGAGAAATTCTTGGTCCGGATCGGTGAATCCATAGGAGGCCTTTCCAGTGCTTTACCCTTGGCCTTCCTTACCGCGGTGGAGAAAGCATGTGTTGTCGCGGTAGAGTGGATTGGTGAGGTAGTGGCGACGACTGTTGTGGCTTCGACATCGGGCTCTAGGGCGGCTGCGGCAGAGGCGGCAGAAGGGAACACTAGAAATTGCACTGTATGGTCGGGGAACTTCTCCTGATTCAGCTTGACAATGGAGGAAGTGAAGTCCCTTGTGAAGGCCATAGAGAGGCGTTACCGTCTGTCCATATCCTCCAACTTCTGGGCAATTTGTTGGAGGGTTTCCGCCGGGGTAGTGGATTATAGAGTCTCCGGGACATCTGCCGAGGATGCTACCGCGGCATGGCCCTGCATCGACGTAGATTCCCAAGGTTCAGACTCTATCCCATCCTTTCCTTCTAGATGTATACTCATCGGCTTCGTCGGTAGGGACTTCATTTTCATTGCAAAGGCTGGTAATGAGGATAGAAAATAGAGGGGGGCACGTTCCTTCTAACTGCACTGATACAACTCATGAGATATAATGCTTCCAACATTAATAATACGATTATTCAATATGGAATGTATGAGTGCAAGCCTTGGCCTACCTACAATGCTATTATGTGAAGTGGGCAGAGATGATGCTTGACAAATGTGTTCCAGAGTTTTTCCTCGGGCCGAAGCCTTCGGCAATTTACCGAGCCTTTATGTGCCCCGACATTCCATGCCGTGCCGACATAGTAGAGCTCCTCCTTGAACTTGATTGCTTCATAATCTGCCTCCGTGAGTTGCTCGACAAATTCCTGGTGCTCGCCTTTCTTGACATGAATGCCATAAAAGAGATTTATAGCATCAAGATCAACCTTGATTGCCTTCTTTCGAACATGGACAAAGAGTATGGTAGGGCTTGGATTGTGGTCGTAGAACTCTCGTACCGCCGTCATATTCACCGGTTTGAGTTGCATACAAAAAATTTGCCACTTTTGGTGGGCCACCTTGTTGAAGATGTAATGATCAAGGTCGAAGTCGGGTTCATTGGAGCATTGGAAGCCTTGCTCTTCCCATGCTTGTCGGGCAATAAAGTGTTTTTGAAGCGTTTTTCAACTCTCGACGGTGCAAATCGTTTTTAGGTTGGCTCCTCGGCCCCTCATGAGCTTTCTCCTCGGTATAGTTTTAAGGCCATCTCGCAAAAATTTAGAGAGTTGTGAGAGAACAAAAGAAAATACTAGAGCTTGGAAGATGCACGAGAATAGAAGAGAATGGTTGAGTGGTGAACAGTTGAGAGAGGTGTGGCCTTTATATAGAGATTGGCAAACCCTGCCGTTTCGGCATTAAATACAGACGAGATAGAACTAGCCGTTAATGTACTAGCCGTTGCTGTAGCCATTTTTTGCCCGTTACAATTTCTGCCCGTTGGATATAGCTATTATGATTTTTAGCCCGTTGGGTGGGTTATGCCGTTGCGGTAGAGGACTCTTCTCACTTAGCCGTTGGTCCATCTCCTCTTTTTTTCTTGGTCTTCGTCCTAAAAACAAAACAAAAAGAAAAACATTTTATTCCTAAAAATTTTTAAAAAAATGTGGAAGAATAAAAAAACTGAAAATACTAAAAAATAAAATAAATTAGAGAGAAAAGATTAAGAAACTAAATGAGTACATGTGGATGCATCTCCTAAAGTGATTACTTCCTTATCCCTCATGACATGTGTTCCAGAGTATGGCTTTAGCCTTTGTCTATTCACTTTGAATTCATGCCCATTTTTGTTGGATTTGATTGTTACGACACCATGTGGGAATACTTTGACAACCTCAAACGACCCAGACCATTAGGATCAGAGTTTACCTAGAAATAACTTTAGCCTTGAATTGAAGAGTAGTACTTGCTGCCCGGGCATGAACTACCACGGTAGGATCTTGTTATCATGCCAGCGTTTAGTTTTCTCCTTGTAAATTCTTGCATTGTCATAAGATAAGGCTCAGAACTCCTCCATTTCATTGAGGTCTAAGAGTCTTTTTTGTCCAGCATTATCCCAATCTATATTCACCGTTCTGATTGCCCAATATGCCTTGTGTTCGATCTCAACTGGTAAATGGCATGTTTTCCCGTACACAAGTCAGAATGGGGACATTCCTAATGGGGGTTTGAATGCTGTTCGGTATGCCCACAAGGCATCATCAAGTCGAAGGGACCAATCTTTCCTTGATGGGTTGGCCACCTTTTCAAGAATTGTCTTCAAATCTCTATTAGATATCTCGTCGTGCCCATTGGTCCGTGGGTGATATGCCGTTGCAATCCTGTGAGTGACACCAAATTTCTTTAATGCCACAACAATGAGCTTGTTGTCGAAGTGCTTGCCCTCGTCACTAATTATGGCTCTAGGTATTCTAAATCGTGTAAATATGTGTTTTTGCAAGAATTTCTGCACGGTTTTGGAATCATTGTTTGGGGTGGCAATGGCTTCGACCCACTTGGAAATATAGTCAACGACTAGTAAAATATAGAGATTCCCATAGGATGATGGGAAAGGCCCCATGAAATCAATACCCCACACATCGAACAATTCAACTTCAAGTATGGTTTGTAGAGGCATCTCATTACGTCTTGAAATATTGCTGGTTCGTTGACATTAGTCACATTGCTTATAGAAAGCTTGGGCATCTTTGTAAAGAGTGGGCCAAAAGAATCCTGATTGAAGTACCTTGGCCGCGGTTCTAGTTCCACCAAATTGTCCTCCATATGGTGAAGAATGACAATGTTGAAATACTTCTCGTTGTTCTTCCTCAGGAACACATCTTCTTATAACATGATCTGCACATTGTTTGAACAAAAGAGGCTCGTCCCAAAAATAGTGCTTAGCATCATGTTGGAACCTCTTCTTCCCTTAATGGTTAAGGTTATAAGGTAAAACACCATTAACTAAAAAATTAACAAGATCTGCGTACCAGGGTGTTGTTGCAGCAGATAATAATGTCAAGGGCAATGTTGAGGTAATGCAATCTGACAATGCCGAGGCAAGGCTTTCAGTCACTGCCGCAGCAGTAGCTTCCTTCTCTGCTGAGGCAAGCAGAAGCTTCTCATCTGGGAATGTATCTCGTATATCAGGGCCTGTGGTGTCCTCTCTTCCTTGTTCTAGTCTTGAAAGGTGATCGGCAACTTGATTTTCCATTCCTTTTCTATCCTTGACGTCGACATCAAATTATTGTAGTAGAAGAATCCATCGAATCAATCTTGGCTTGGCATCCTTCTTGGAAAACAAGTACTTGATCGTCGAATGGTCTGTGTGAACAATAACCTTGGTTCTGATTAGGTATGATCAAAATTTGTCAATGGTAAAAACTACGGCTAGTAACTTTTTTTCAATGGTGGTATAGTCGACTTGAACCTCATTGAGTGTTTTACTAGCATAGTAGATCACATGGAAGAGTTTATTTTCCTTTGACCCATGACTGCCCCGACAGCATAATCACTTGCGTCACACATAAGCTCGAAGGGCAGTGTCCAATCAGGCGGCACGACAATTGGTGCGGTCACAAGTTTCTGCTTTAATGTCTCAAATGCTTCAGTGCATTCCTTATTGAAGTCAAATGTCCTATCCTGTTCAAGAAAATGACACAAAGGTTTAGTGATTTTCGAAAAATTTGCAATAAATCTTCAATAAAAAACTGCGTGTCCTAGAAAACTCTGGATTGCTTTGATTGTGGTTGATGGAGGTAGTTTTTCGATCACATCTATCTTGGCTTTGTCTACTTCAATTCCCTTTGATGAGATCTTGTGGCCGAGCACTATGCCCTCATCCACCATGAAGTGACATTTCTCCCAATTTAGGACTAGATTGGATTCCTCACATCGTTTGAGTACCCTCTCCAAACTGACGAGGCAATTGTCGAAGTATTGCCAAATACTCAAAAATCATCCATGAAGATCTCCAGAAAGTCTTCTACCATGTTGGAGAAAATTTCCATCATGCATCATTAGAATGTTGCCGGGGCATTGCAAAGCCCGAACGACATCCTCCTAAATGCATATATGCCGTATGGGCATGTGAAGGTGGTATTTGCATGGTCGTCCGGTGCTATGGCAATCGGGTTATAACCTGAGTAACCATCAAGAAAATAGTAAAATGGTTTACCAACAAGTCTATCAAGCATTTGATCAATAAAGGGTAAAAGGAAGTGATCATTTCTAGTTGCTTTATTCAATTTGCGATAATCCATACAAACCCTCCAACCGGTCACAGTCTTGGTTGGGATTAACTCATTATTCTCATTGGTTATAACGATTATTCCACCTTTCTTTCGTACACATTGTATCGGGCTTACCCACGTGCTGTCAAAGATGGGATAGATGATTCCGGCATCAAGCCATTTGATGATTTCTTTTCTTACCACCTCCTTCATGGCATTGTTAAGTCTTATTTGAGCCTCAATGGTAGGTTTATGATCATCCTCCAAAAAGATTTTGTGCATACATACTGCTGGGCTTATCCACTTCAAATCGGCAATCGTCCACCCTATTTACCTCTTGTGCTGCTACATCATATTGATCAAACTTTGTTCCTATTTTGGCTGCAACTTATAAGAAATAATTACGGGCAATGTGTCGTTGGTTCCCAAATAAACATACTTTAATTCATCTGGCAATTGTTTTAATTTAAGAACCGGTGGTTTCTCGATTGAGGGTTTTTCAACCTTTCGTTCCTCTCTAGAATAATTGAGGGGTTCGAAATACTTACCTGGACGAGAAACCGTCCAGTGGGCTTCCTCAATTTCTGCCTCTTCAGTTTCTTCTGAGTCGGGAAGACTATCCAGAACATTGCCGAGGCAGTCATTAGAGTGCATGCCGAGGCAGTGGCCAAACTCATTGTCGAGGCAGTGTATGCCGAGGTAGGGTGCATCAATGTCAAAGTTGAATTTAGTGGTGGCTTGCATCATTTGACATTCTTCTTGATCATCGGCACGTTTGAGGGTTTGGAAAACATTGAGATTGACTTGTTGGTCATTTGCCCTCATTGTTAGCTCACATTTTTTCCACATCGATCAAGGTCCTTCCAGTGGCCAAGAATGGTCGCCCAAGTATGAAGGGTGCATGTTCATCTGCCTCACAATCAAGAACACGGAAATCAACAGGAAAAATAAACTTATCGACTCTTACTAGTATGTCTTCAATTTTTCCCTCTGGTTTCACATATGAGCGATCGGCCAATTGGAGTATGACTGTGGTTAGTCTTGCCTTTCCAATTCCCAACTTCTGGAAAACCGATTTGGGCATCAAGTTGATGCTTTCCTCTAAGTCACACAATGCCTTCCCCACATAATGATTCCCGATTGCACATGGTATTGTGAAGCTCTCAGGATCTTTAAGCTTAGGTGGTGTTCGGTTGTGTAACATGGCCATACACCCTTCTGTTGCGGCAACTGTTTCAAACTCCTCTATTCTTGTTCACCTTGACACCATGTCTTTAAGGGACTTGGCATAATTCGACATTTGCCCTATTGCTTCCACGAAGGGTATGTTGATGTGGACATGCTTCAAGATGTCTAGGAACTTCTTGAACGGGTACTCTTACTTCTTCCATTTAAGCCTTTGTGGGAATGGTGGTGGGAGTCGAATGTCTTCGATCTGTTCCTTACATGGAAATTTAATTTGGGGCTTCAAGTTTGGTTTTTCAGCATTCTTCTGATTTTCCTCAGTGTTATTGTCAGGCTTTGCTGCGGCGGCTTGGTCAGGTTTGGCCATGGCTGTGGGATCACGTAATGCCGAGGCGGGTTCTACCGCGGCAGAGGCCACTTTTTCTTTGGTCTTCTCTTTTCCACTAGCTCGGGGTTCCTTCAGCTGTTTACCACTCCTAGTGCTGATTGCTTTGCACTGTTCATGACTTGTTCCCTTAGCGACTTCAGTATCGCTTGGAAATCCTCCCCTCAATCTGGAGTTCAGGATTTGTGCAAACTGCCCGACTTGAGTTTCCAGGGATTTCAATGTCGCCTCATGATTCTGCATCCGCATCTCCGTCCTGTCCATAAAAGCGTCAGTTTTCTTTATGAACTTATCGATATTAGCCATATATGCACTAGTTTTAGACATAAAAGCATTAAGAGAGTTTTCTAAAGAACTAGTTGGCATAGGCTTTTGCGACGGCAGAGACTGCTGTTGCGACATAGTCTGCCGAGGCATGTTCTGTTGAAATCCTACTGCTGGAGCATTCTGATTGTCTAAATTGAGTGCGTTGTTGGGGTTACTCTAGGAGAAATTCGGATGTTTCTTCCAGACCGGGTTGTAGTTGTTGGACATCATGTTATTGTTCCAATTGTAGTTTCCAATGTAACAACTCGACTCTGTATTCTGTGGACATTCATAAGAAACATGGTTACCCCCACAGTTTTCACAAAATAAATCCATTACCTTGACCTCCTGGTGATTATTCTGCGTTTGCATGTTCATGACAAACTTTGTCAAGGTGGCAATTTGGGCTGAAATCGAGTCCGAGGACCCTATTTCGTTTACTGTGGGTTGGCGTTTGATTCCCCCTCTTCTGGCCGTTGGGAATTGATAGTCGGTTTTGGCCGTCCTATTCAGGATATCTATTGCTTCCTCCGGTTTCTTATCTAGGAGTATGCCATTTGCCGAGGCATCAAACATCATCCTTGTTGCCGTGTTGACAACATTGTAGAACATTGTCACTTGTGTCCACAATGGGAATCCGTGCAAGGGGCATTTATATAACAGCTCTCTGTATCCTTCCCAAGCCTCGTGCATGGATTCGTCACCAGCTTGTCGAAAAGAAGTGATTTTGCTACGCAACTTATCAGTTAAATTTGTAGGATTAAAACGTGCAAGCAAATCACAACATAAGTCACTCCAAGATCCAATTGATCATGCTGGAATGCTATTTAGCCAAGTTTTGCCATATCCCTCAGTGAATAGGGAAACAATTTCAGCCTCAAAATATCCTCATGTACTCCCTATATTTTAAATTAATTGAAAATCTGTAGGAAGGATTTGAGGTGCTATCTGGCATCTTCAGTTGTTGTGCCGCCAAATTGCCCCATAGTATTGATCATGTTGAACATTACGAGCTTCAGTTTAAAGTGGACAGCTTCTATCTCGGGTGTGACAACTCCCGAATTTAGTCCGTTCAGATCTTCTTCTAGGTAGTCTCGGATGGTTGGGTTTCGTACTGGAGCAAATTGTACTTGCGGATTTTCTCCACCTCCTGCCGGGGCATCTTGAGCACCGTCGACAACTTGCTGCCCTTCGACATTCTAGTTGTTACCGCCAACTTGATGTGCCATCTCTTGTCTTATCCTTTGCTTGAGTCTTTCGCAACTACGATCGATTTCTTGATCAAGGTCGTAGAATGGATACTTTGGGTTCACCCTGGTCATACACTGATGAGTGGCTAGATTGGTTATGGTTTTAGTTCTAATTTTGATTAAATGGATGACTTTAGATACTGAAATGTGGGTTGTTCTGTGCTTTTTCGTGCAGAAACTATGTGGCTGGAAATCAGACTGGAAAAGGCCGAAATCTGCAGAAGTTCTGGATTCGCTGGGTGGATTCATGGGCATGAACCAGGGCATGAATGCTGACTGGGCGCCACGCCAGCGTCTTCTAGAAGCTAACGTCAACAACAGTGATAGCTTATCAAGCCGCTTATCAGATAGCCTGTCCTTCAGATTTTAAATTTTAAATTTCAAACTTTGGAAAATTATCTTATGTAATTTAAATTATTTTTGGGATTTATCTTTTTAGATTTTTAGGTTTTTCAGATACTATAAATACCCCACTTTGGGGGTGAGTTAGACATCAGTTGCTCATTATTTTCTTCTACCTTTGAGTTGAATACATTTCTCTTCCTCCATTTTCTTTTTTACATTTCCCTTGTTAAAAACTAAGTATGGTTTCATTACAAACTATGCTTAGCTAAATCACTATAGCCAAGAGCAACGCTAAAACCCAACTTACCTCGTGAGATTAGAAATGTTCTTCAAACCTTAAACATCTTTCTTGATTCTCAGAAAAATAGGTTAGGCAATCGGCTTAACCTTTAAGCATCGCGTTTGCTTCATCCCGGAAAGTGCACGTCGTGGTGAAGTCATCTTGATCTACCATTGGGGACGAGAAAAGGCTTGTAACTGATTCAATTCCCTAAGAACAAACTTAGTGGCGGTCCACTAAGGGGAATTAAGATCGGGCTTGATTCTCGTTGAGACAACTGTCCGAGCACGGGCTTCTTCAGCACTAAGCGCAACGTTTATTAGCATCGATTGCCGTGGCTAATCAACTCAACACTTAGTTCCAAGAATTGCCCTGGAAGCTGAGTTTACCTTAGAGAAGCAAGTTACAAGGGTTGAGCCTTGTAGACTGTAACCGACAAGAGATTGAAGTAAAATCATTTCAGTGATCGAAAGAAGTTGTGGCAAAGCGGAGCTTGAGGCTAACTTAATTCATAATTATCTTCAATCATTTCTTGCTCTACTTATTTATTTTAGTCATTCGATTTAATTCTTACAAACCCCTCTTTTTGGTTACTTGCAGATTTCCTGGTTAAAGGTCAAAAGCGATCAATATTGGAAACTACCTAGTCCTAGTGGATCGACCCTTACTCTCTCTATATTATTTATTTTAATTATTTCTTTGAGTTTAAGGAAATTATTTTGACACTATACGATGCGTGTCATACACCAATGCAAAGCCAAAGTTGATTAGTGCTTGAGAAACTAAAAATAAGAGTGCAAGAAAATAAAATTGAAAGTTTCTACTACCAATCCCCGACAACGGCGCCAAAAACTTGTTGCGTGTGTAAAGCACCCCACAATTGTGCAAGTGTACACGTCTTAAGTAATAAAGTGATAAATATTTAGTATCGTCTCCACAGAGATTGGTGAAACCTTCAATGTTTATCGCCTCGCACTGAAAAAGAAAGAAAAGTAAAGAACACAAGTGAAGAGTTGGGTTTTTAGAGTAATCTAATAAACTGAAAATAAAATAAGCCAATAATTAAAAAGTAGAGTAATCAAGATGAGAGAATGGGTCGGATTAGATTGTGTCATAGTGTGGAAATCAAATTGACTTGTCTCGGTCTTTGAATGCAATAAACACCAAACTGCCTCGGCAATGACCTAAGTCCCTGCTGTGGCAATAAGTTGTGATGCCTCGACAATCCCTTTCTGGTCGGCAGAGGTTCGAAAAAGCGTCCTTTGATGGCTCCTCCTTATCCCTAAGTCAAAGCACTATTGATGAATGAACCTTGATAATACCTCCCGGCGTGAACCAAGGATGAACACCAACCAATCTCACGCTTCTTTTAGCCGTTGAAACTCTAACTTATCCCTAAGCCGAGTTGGCTTCCACCGTTGGGATAAAAACCACGCTTATTCGTTTCTTGAGTTTAATTCGTCCGATAGTAAACATATGGATAACTTCACAATATTCTCTCCCGATAAGATTGCAAAAATAGAATCAATGCCAAGAATAAGCAAACCTTGAACTAAATTGCATTAACAAAACTTAAACAAAGTACAATTGTCTTCTCATAACTACTAAACAAAATAATCCTAACCCTAAGAGAATTTAGAACATGATGAGCATGGAGAACGCACAACTAATCCTAATCTCAAGATCTCAATACTCCACCCCCTTGATGTTGGCGGCAAGCCTTGTTTAAAAGAAAAAGGTATAGGGCAAGGTCCCTCTTAGAGAAGAAGTTAAGTTGGACTTGGACTTGTCTTCATTATAGAGGTGAATCTCTTTAATTTAATGCCTTTATTCACTTTGGCCAAATTCCATCTTTAACCATCATTCTATGCTTTCATCATCTTCCCGAACTCTGATTGCCACGCAATGTATGTAGAAAAATCCAACGTTTTATGCTCTTCAAATTAACTTTCACTTTGCATGTTTTGCCCTCCGGCAGGTTGATTTGTGCACTACCTCGGTGGCGGCTAATTGCTGCCTCAGTAGAGGTCTGTCAACTGATTCTACTCCATAAGGCTTTATCTTCATGATTCAACTTCTTTTAGTAGAAACTGTCATTTTTGGCTTGGCTTGATCTGGACCTATCTAGAGCTCGTTCTGCATCATCTTTCCTTTTTTTCATTGCCCGCTCGGCATCACCTGCCCCGGCAGTGGGTAAATCTGCGCAAGCACCAAACATGCATTAAAACAACACCTTTTTTATTAGATAAACTATATATAAGAATCAAAGATAAAAATAGTGTTATTAATGCACGGAGGGTCATAATGCAGCTCAACTAGGTGTGTGTTAAGCAATAATTGTCATGTAAAATGGGTGAAAACATAGTGCTTTTGGACACTTAACAAATATCAATGATTAATTCTCTCGTTGCGAGTGTTCTCACTATAATTTTTTTATTTTATAATCGGATCAGAAATTACATCTTTGTTTACGAATAGAAATTTCCTGTCCCTTTTTGGTTCCCTTTTTATGCCCTCACACTAAAAAAATTATGTTTAGGGTTTAGGGAATTAGGTGTAGGGTTTATGGTTTAGAATTTAAAGTTAAGACGTACAATTTAATTTTTTGTGTTGGAGCACCGAAAAGGGACATGGAAAATTTGTCACTAGATTATAACCCTAAATCCTAAATCCTAACCACTAACTAGGGGTGCTTATCGAGCGAGTCATAATAGAACCCGGTGTTAGTTTATTCCACCAAGTTTTAGCTCTGTCCCTCAAGGAGTGAGGGAATAACCGAAGCCTCAGTATCTCCGGATTAACTCCTGGTAGTCTAAACGAACCACAGATCTCCTGGAACATTTTGAGATGCTCCCTAGCATCTTCTGTCGCAGAACCACTAAACTGTCTGGCATTGTTGATCATACTAAACATGACAAGTTTAAGCTCGAAGTTATCAACATCAATATCCGGCAGTGTGGTCTCCAGCTCTACATGATCATTCAGCATGTAGTCACGACATAACCGTCGTCCACCTGCTGCGGGCGGATCGACGACAGGTGGGTTATTATTGCCAAGGGGTGGTATGAAACCACCAGCAGGTTGGTTATGACCCATCTTCTCTAGCCGTTCCTCGAGATATTCGTTTCTGTCTAAAAGTCGGCGAAGTTGTTTCTTGAGATTGAAGGAACGTTCGATTTCCGGATCTAATTTATATTCAGGATCTTCGCCTCTTTTAGATCTGTGCATAAACAAGAAAACCTCGTGAAAAGCGAGAGTTGAAAGCACAAAAGAAAGATTAAAGAAAAATAAAAATAAAAACGAAAAAAGAAAGATAAAAATAAAAGCGAAAAGTGCAATAAAAGAAAGATGTAGTTATGTTGCCAATCCCCGACAACGGCGCCAAAAACTTGTTGCGTGTAAAATAGTCTATCGCAATTGTAGTGCAAGTGTACACGACGCAAGTAGTAAAGTGATACGAAGTATCGGATATCGTCTCCATAGGGATTGGGCTAATGACTTCACCTTGTTTATTGCACGAAAGTAAAGGAAATAATTAAGAGTTGTCACGAGAATAATAAGGTAAAAACGTAAAATAAAAGATTGAGAAATCAAGATAGAGAGAATGGGCTGGTATTGAGTTGCTCAGTAGTGCAGGTATTGAATTGCTTAGGATCTCCAGTTCTGTCGTCGCGCCCGTCGCCGACAGCATCTGTCGCGGCGGCTGTCCGTTAGCTGTCGCGGCAGCGAACACTAACTCCGTACTTCAAGCTTGGCAAGAATCCCAGATCTGCCTTGCCCTATCCCTAGGCACAAGTCTGTCGATGATCACGTCTTTGATGATACCTCCCGGCGTGAATCGAAGGATGAACACCGATGTGTATGAATTCTTCCTTAGCCACTTAACCTCGCCCTATCCCTAGGCACGAGATGGTTCAACTATAAACTAGAGAACGCGCTCTTATCTCTTTCGTATACGTAACTCTCTCGATGCTAAGTAAATGGATAACCTCACAATGCTCTCCCGATGCTCTTGCAAGATATTAAAACCAAGATAAAAGAACTTGAAGTTTATTTTATTGAACTTGAAAAATCCTAAAACAAAGCAACCCTTGCAACTATTTTACAAAACAACCCGTAGCCCTAGGGGGAATTTAGAACATGTCGGTGACGGGTAGACGACAGGGGGGTTTAGGTTTCGGTTATGGGGTAATCTGTTGTGCCCTAGGTTTAATCTATGCCCTTATATAAGCTTTGGGCTCAAGTTATCTAAGGTAACAAGGATTACAACTCTAATTAAAAGTAAGATTCTAATAAAGACTAAATCTCTAAAGTCTCCTACTTTCCAGCCGCATCCTTGTTTCTAGGAATTTCTTCTCCTTGAGCTTTGGCTTGACATATCTTTTGATCCGGGGCTTGGAAAAATATTTGGCTTCCACACGACAGACGAGCAGATTTTTCTCTATCTATCGAGATCCACTTTACTTTTCCTCTTCATAAGTCTGCTGTCACCTTGCTGTCACGACAGGTCCATGACAGGTTCATCTTCTTCGTCTGCTTGTCCAGTTCAGCTTTCCTGCTTCTCTGCCCTGCGCCTGCCTTCAACGTCTACTATGGCAGATACCTGCAAAAATAACCATCTTTTAGTAGAATCCGTGCTTTTAATCCTTTTGTGATGTTTTACTGAAAACTAACCTAAATGCAATGCAATGATGCTTGAATGCAGCAAAAATATGGGTTAAAAAGGGTGTAAATAATAGAACTTTTACACACTCAACACTATTAGAGCTTAATATAAGCATAGAAATTCAGAAGAAAAAAACGTGAGGTCTGAAGAGATAAATAAACGAACCTGCAATGACCGAGTTAGAGATGAAGTCGATATTCGAGTGTGAGACTCTTTTTAGTTTCTCAATAATCTTCAATGAACAACATAGGAGAGTATGCCTTATGAATTCCGTGGTTTTAACTTTTAATTGTATTTTTTTTATATACAAAATGGAAACTGAAGACTTTTTCACTTTTTTTACTTTAATACATGAAGTAATAATAAAAAAAGAAAGACTTTAATAAAAAAAGAAAAGACTCGTTATTATAATTTAATTTCTTATTAATATAAATTAACTTTTTTAATTTTCAGGAAATACAAAAAGTTTTGGAAATTTGAAACAATGATTTTATGGGTAAATTACCTAGCAATTTACTAAATTTTTCTAGAGATTTCAACTAGTATTTAAACTTCTTGGAACATATTTTTTTAAGGAGCCACAAAAAATTATAAAAAATAACGAGCTGCTCACAAACTTATTGAGTCGAGTTGGGCCTTACTCGATTCGACTCGCTAAGATCTCGAGTCGAGTCAACTCGAGTCGAGCGTTAACCGAGTTTTGACCGAGTCGAGATCGAGTTGTTTGCGAGCTGCTCAACTCAATAAGCACCCCTACCACTACCCATAACTCTAAGCCCTAAATTAAATCTCTAACCTCTAAATAAATCAAACTATAATAAATACAAGAAAGATAGTATTTATAAGTCCCACAACTTCATTCTCACAACATATCTAGCAAGAAAAAAAAATAGTCACCAATATGTTAAGTTGATGCTCATTTAAAGTATCTTCCTGTTCAACATGATTCTCAATTCTGATGATATGGAAAGAGATGCAATAAGGAACACATACCCCTTAGAAAGCCTCATAGTTCTGCCATGGTATTCTGGATTGGTTAAACCCTTTTTATAGAAATATTTGAGGAAATCGGAATTAGATTGGAACTAGATTTATGTTCCTAATTTCCAACTCTGCTGTCGGTCAGTTGTTTGGCGGTTTCAAGACAAACTTGGCGATGAAAAAGGAATCATTGGACAAATTGGTGGTCAATGACTAGATTTGGAAAAGTCAAAGATTTGTGACTTTCTCTTCAAGTAAGAGATTTCTGGTTTGCTCACAACTATAAATAGGCTCTTAGGTTGTCTAATTAATTCATCCCATACCAATTGAGTTGAAAGTAGTCTTGAGTATCGATTTCTCTTATTCCCTAGCTTAGTTTCGTATAGTTGATCGACAAACTATGGAACTAAATTCTGTCAAACTGATTGCGGTTCAGAAGAGAAAGATTTATCTCAATCCTCTACGGAATCCGATCTCCAACCTCCTTCAGTGGAATGCTTTGAAAGATGAAGATAGAAAAGAATCAGATCAACGTTCTGTCAAAAAGATTGTCAATCCTCAATTGAATCCGGTGTCTAATCTCTACGAATCGAGAGATCTAATCGCTAATGATACAAAGTCGGTGTGTGATATTCATGAATGGAGAGTTTTAATGGCAGAAGATACTAGTCCGATCGATGATCAACGATCCCTGCAACAGGCACATACTATCTCTCAAGTTTCAAGTTTCAAGTTGCAACAGGCACATACGATCGATGACTAACCATTTGTGTTAGGCACCTCTAGGGGCTATTCAAGTGCTAAGTTTTCCTATTCTAGTTTGGCTAAAAGAAATCTAAGCAGTATGACAGTCACAATGGTGTTTAAGTTTTCAGAACTATAGAAAGGCTCTAAACTTCTCCTTAAACTGTCCTAAAGATGCTGCCACGACAGAGATGTCATGACAGGTAAGTTAACTTCACAGTTTTAAGCCAACAGTTTAATCTTTTCTGATTTTTTTTTAAGAACTTGAATAAATAAATAGACACAATAATTAATGAAAAAATGTACTTAAGACTCCATTAATGATGGAGGGTTGCCACCCCCAAACTCAAGGGTTGCATTACCCTCAATGCAAAATGACATGAAAAATAAAAACAAAAATAATAAGAAAAGTACATCACAAAAGATAAAGGCAGGCATCAGTAAAGGAAAAATAAAAACTTAAATTTTTAGTCGCTGTCCTCACTGCTACTGCTAACACGGATCTGACGGCGGCGTCTGGGCTGCGGAGGAGGCTGGGCAGGTGCAGGGGCAGATGTAGGGGCAGGTTGCTCCACAAGTTGGACATCGGAACTGCTGCTGAAGAAGATGCTGAGGCCGTACTACGAGGGGTCTGTCTAGTAGACATGTTAGTTGCAAGGGTTGAGAGAAATGACGAAAGCAAATAAAACTAGAGGAGAAAACAAGAGTGAATAAGCAGAAGTGGTGAAAAATGAAAGTGAAAACGGGGTTTTATAGCGGTCGAGTTGCTGCCCATTTAATGCTGTAACGGCAGGCGTGAATAACGGGGTGACAGATAGGATTTAGCGTGTCTGACGCGTCTGACACGTAATTATGCGTCTGTTAGGCGTCTTCCGCACGCTTCTGCGTCTGCCGTGTCAGTCTGTTGACAGTCTGTCTTATCCGTCTGCGGCGGCAGCCGAAACGACAGGTTTCAATAAATGGGCTCTGTTGGGCTGATGGATGGATGTTGGGCTTGGGTCACTTCTCCCTTTCTTCTTGACTCCTTTATTTCCTAAAAGCTGAAATTAGAAAAACAAAACATTATTCGAATAAAATAAACCTAATTTCCTAATAAATAATAAATAAATAAAATAAAATAAATAAAAATAAAAATTAGGTTAAATTAGGGATGCCTTGTGGGGCATCACCTAAAGTAACCACTTCCTGTATTCCTGGGGCTTCAGTCCCCTGATAATGCTTGAGGCGTTGTCCATTGACTTTGAATTGGTGCCCGTCTTTTAATGATTGAATTGTGATGGCACCATGGGGAAAAACTTGAACCACTTGGAACGGGCCAGACCATCTAGACTTTAGCTTTCCTGGGAAGAGTTTAAGTCTAGAATTAAATAACAACACAAGCTGCCCTGGGCAGAACTGTCGTGGCAGCAGTTTCTTGTCGTGCCACCTCTTAGTCTTTTCCTTGTAGATCCTTGCGTTGTCGTAGGCCATTGTCCGTAATTCTTCCATCTCGTTCAGATCTAGTAATCTTTTCTGGCCGGCCTTGTCCAAGTCCATATTCACTGCCTTGATTGCCCAATATGCCTTGTGCTCGATCTCGACAGGCAAGTGACAGGTTTTCCCATAAATCAGTCGGTATGGAGACATGCCCAATGGAGTCTTGAAAGCTGTCCTGTATGCCCATAATGCATCATTTAGAAGTAAAGACCAATATTTCCTAGTTGGCTTAACCATCTTCTCAAGAATGTTCTTCACTTCCTTATTGGATATCTCAGCCTGTCCATTGGTCTGTGGGTGGTATGCTGTCGCAATCCTGTGCTTGACACCATATTTCTTCAAGGCGGCAGCAATTACCCTATTATCAAAATGTCTCCCTTCATCACTGATAATCGCCCTAGGGATGCCAAATCTAGAAAAAATGTTTTTATGCAAAAACTTTTGGACCGTCTTGGCATCATTCTTTTGAGTTGCGATTGCTTCAACCCACTTGGAGACATAATCCACTGCTAGGAGGATGTACAAATTTCCACATGAAGATGGGAATGGTCCCATAAAATCAATCCCCCAAACGTCGAAGATCTCGACTTCTAGAATATTCTGCAGTGGCATCTCGTTTCTCCTCGAGATGTTACCTGTCCGCTGGCACCTGTCACAGTTTTTATAAAAATCTTGTGCATCTTTATACAGTGTCGGCCAGTAGAACCCTGACTGCAGCACCTTGGCAGCAGTTTTGTTGCCTCCTAAGTGACCTCCATATTGTGAAGCATGGCAGTGATGGAGAATGTCTTCTTGCTCTTCTTGTGGTACACACCTCCTTATAACCTGATCTGCGCACATTTTGAAAAGAAGAGGTTCGTCCCAATAATAATGTTTAACATCATTTTGGAACCTCTTCCTTGCTTGATAATTAAGATCAGAAGGTAATATTCCGCTAACTATAAAATTAACGAAATCAGCATACCAGGGAAGGTTAGAAGACTTACCTGCCGCCATGGCTGTCGCGACAGCGGTTGCGGCAGCAAAGAGCTGCTCATCTGGGAAGGTCTCCAGTATGTGTGTCTCATCTAACGGTAGACTCTGTCCCGTCTCCAACCTCGACAAGTGGTCTGCCACCTGATTTTCTGTCCCCTTTTTGTCTTTAATTTCAAGGTCGAACTCTTGTAATAGCAATATCCATCGTATCAACCTAGGTTTTGCGTCCTTCTTTGCGAACAAATACTTGAGGGCAGAATGGTCGGTGTGTATTATTACTTTCGTTCCAAGTATGTAAGAACGAAACTTGTCGATGGAGAACACCACAGCTAACAGCTCATTTTCTGTGGTGGTGTAGTTCACTTGGGCGTCATTCAACGTCTTGCTGGCATAGTATATGACGTGAAACAGCTTATCTCTGCGCTGCCCAAGTGCTGCCCCGACAGCATAGTCACTAGCATCACACATGATCTCGAATGGCTGTGTCCAGTCTGGTGGCTGTACTATGGGGGCTGTCACTAACTTTTCCTTCAGAACCTTGAATGCTTCAGTACATTCTTCATTAAAGTCAAAGGGTCGGTTCTGCTCTAAGAGATGGCATAGGGGCTTCATGATTTTCGAGAAATTTGCGATGAATCTCCGATAAAAACCCGCATGCCCTAAAAAACTTCTAATGCCCTTGACTGTTGTTGGCGGCGGCAGCTTCTCTATGACTTCTATCTTAGCCCTGTCGACTTCTATCCCACGGCATCTAATCTTATGGCCAAGGACTATCCCTTCGTCCACCATAAAATGGCACTTTTCCCAATTTAGAACAAGATTAGCTTTTTCACATCTTTCAAGAACCTTTTGAAGGTTGCTGAGGCAGTTCTCAAAATCGTCTCCAAAGACGGAAAAATCATCCATGAAAATCTCAAGGAAGTCCTCTACCATGTCGGAGAATATAGCCATCATGCACCTTTGGAAGGTGGCAGGTGCGTTACATAGGCCGAACGGCATCCTCCTAAATGCATACGTTCCGTAGGGGCATGTGAAAGTCGTTTTCTCTTGGTCCTCTAGTGCAATAGCAATTTGGTTATAACCTGAGTAACCATCAAGAAAACAATAGTAAGGCTTACCCGCTAATCTATCAAGCATTTGATCAATAAAGGGTAAAGGAAAGTGGTCTTTTCGGGTAGCTTTGTTAAGCTTCCGATAGTCCATACAAACCCTCCAACCGGTCACAGTCCTGGTTGGGATTAACTCATTGTTTTCGTTGGTTATTACGGTCATGCCTCCTTTCTTGGGAACACATTGCACCGGGCTTACCCATTTGCTGTCGGAGATGGCGTAAATAATACCAGCATCTAACCATTTAATTATCTATTTACGCACTACCTCCTTCATCGCAAGGTTTAACCGCCTTTGGGCATCAATGGTCGGCTTATGATCTTCCTCTAGGAGGATTTTGTGCATGCATATTGCCGGACTAATGCCCTGAATGTCTGCTATCGTCCATCCAATCGCCTTTTTGTGCTGCCTTAGCATGTCGATCAGCTGTCGTTCCTGTTCCTGCGGCAGCTTAGCAGAGATGATTACGGGCAGTGTGTCATCACAACCAAGATAAGCATATTTAAGCTGCCCTGGCAGGGGCTTAAGTTCTAAGACAGGTGGTTCAACAGTAGAGGGCTTTTGGATTAAATGGTTATCCGAAGTGTAATTCAAGGGTTCGAATAACTTACCTGGTCGATGGTCTAACCAGTTTACCTCCTCATGACCTTCAGTATCAGATGTATCAGATTCAGAGGAGTTGCTGTCGTCAGTGCTGTCGTCATCGCTGTCGTGACAGACCTGTAGGTGGCTGTCGCAGCAGTGACCAAATTTTATATCACGGCAGCCCGACCTGATGCAGGGGTAATCAAAGGTCACCTCAATGATGGCCTTGCATTCCTCGTCCACATCAGCATGTTTCATTGCTTGGAGAACATTCAACTTAATTTCTTGATCGTTTACGCGCATGGTGAGTTCTCCTTTCTCCACATCAATCAATGATCTTCCCGTGGCTAAGAAGGGTCGCCCAAGGATGACTGGTACGTTCTCATCTGCCTCACAATCTAAAATAAGAAAGTCAGCAGGAAAAATAAGCTTATCCACTCTTACCAAAATATCTTCAATTTTTCCCTCGGGGTGAACGTAAGAGCGGTCGGCTAGCTGTAGGGTAACTGTCGTGGGCCGCGCCTTCCCAATACCTAATTTCTGAAAAACAGATTTGGGCATTAGATTAACACTAGCTCCAAGATCACAAAGTGCCTTACCCACAAATTTGTCGCCGATTACACAAGGTATGATGAAGCTCCCCGGATCCTTCTTTTTCTGGGGTGGCTGCCGATGAAGAATACTCATGCAACCTTCTTGCATCCTTACCGTTTCAAATTCCCCAAGTTTAGATTTTTTCGACATGACATCCTTGAGAAATTTAGCGTAACCGGGCATCTCCCTAACAGCATCTAACAACGGAATATTAATATGAACCTGTTTAAAAATATCATAAATCTTTTTGAGTTGAGATTCATGCTTAGCTTGCTGTATCCGTTAAGGGAAGGGTGGTGGGGGTCGATAGTCAGCAATGCGTCCTTCCCACTGCATGCGAATCTGAGGACGATAATCACCTTTTTTCTCCTCTGTCGCTTCTGCTGTCGTGACAGGCTCATCGGCAGCAGTCTGTTTATCACCTGTCGGGGCAGCTTCCTCGGCAGGTTTATCCAAGGCAGGTTCCTTTTCTGTTTCAGCTTCTTTTTCCGGTCCTGGTAACTTTTTCCCACTCCTAGTAGTAATCGCCTTACATTGCTCATGTGGGGGCGGTCTAGCATTTTCAGTATTGCTAGGGAAACCTCCATTCTGCCTTGGCTTAATATGCTGCGACACCTGACCCATTTGTGTCTCTAGAGATTTCAAGGTAGCCTCATGATTTGTCATTCTCATCTTGGTTTCATCCATAAAGGTTTCCGTCTTCTTGACAAACTGATTGATATTCTCCATATACGTACCAGTCTGAGACATAAAGGTGGCCAGAGTCTGCTCCAATATACTACTCGTGGCAGATGGTGGCTGCTGTTGCTGCTGCGGCGGCAGGTGCTGCGGCAGGTTCTGCGGCGGCAGTTGCTGTCGCGTCAACAATCTAGGACCCCCTGATTCTGATGATGCGCTTGCGGATTCAGAGCATTGTTGGGATTACTCCAAGAAAATTTGGGATCTTTCCTCCAATTAGGGTTGTAGTTGTTGGAATTGTAGTTCGGCTTGTAATTTCCAACATATTTTCCCTCTTCTACATTTATAGGGCACTCATCCCTACTATGATTTCCCTCACAGATAGTACAAACTTCCTCGACAGCAAATCCTTGTAATTCATCTTCATTTAATAATCGTTTCATTGCTTTAGTAAGGAATGCTACCTGTGATTTCATAGTGCTGTCGGCTTCATAGTCCTTGACAGCAAGTACCCGTTTACCCCCTCTTCTTGCAGTCGGAAACTGCTCCTCATTCTTGGCCAGATTTTTCAAAACTTGCAGGGCCTCGTCCGGATCTTTATCCAATAATAATCCATTTGCTGCAGAATCAATTCGGATGCGAGTTTGTAGATTGGCAGCATTATAGAACTTTGTAACCTGATTCCAGACGGGGAATCCATGCATAGGGCAGTTTCAAAGAAGAGTAGTAAACCTGTCCCAGGCCTCGTGCATCGGCTCGTCATCTTCCTGTTGAAAAGTAGCAATTTCGTTACGTAATCGCTCAGATAAATGCGAAGGATTAAAACGAGATAAGAATTCACGAGTTAAATCTGCCCAAGTCATAATAGAACCCGGTGTTAGTTTATTCCACCAAGTTTTAGCTCTGTCCCTCAAGGAGTGAGGGAATAACCGAAGCCTCAGTATCTCCGGATTAACTCCTGGTAGTCTAAACGAACCACAGATCTCCTGGAACATTTTGAGATGCTCCCTAGCATCTTCTGTCGCAGAACCACTAAACTGTCTGGCATTGTTGATCATACTAAACATGACAAGTTTAAGCTCGAAGTTATCAACATCAATATCCGGTAGTGTGGTCTCCAGCTCTACATGATCATTCAGCATGTAGTCACGACATAACCGTCGTCCACCTGCTGCGGGCGGATCGACGACAGGTGGGTTATTATTGCCAAGGGGTGGTATGAAACCACCAGCAGGTTGGTTATGACCCATCTTCTCTAGCCGTTCCTCGAGATATTCGTTTCTGTCTAAAAGTCGGCGAAGTTGTTTCTTGAGATTGAAGGAACGTTCGATTTCCGGATCTAATTTATATTCAGGATCTTCGCCTCTTTTAGATCTGTGCATAAACAAGAAAACCTCGTGAAAAGCGAGAGTTGAAAGCACAAAAGAAAGATTAAAGAAAAATAAAAATAAAAACGAAAAAAGAAAGATAAAAATAAAAGCGAAAAGTGCAATAAAAGAAAGATGTAGTTATGTTGCCAATCCCCGACAACGGCGCCAAAAACTTGTTGCGTGTAAAATAGTCTATCGCAATTGTAGTGCAAGTGTACACGACGCAAGTAGTAAAGTGATACGAAGTATCGGATATCGTCTCCATAGGGATTGGGCTAATGACTTCACCTTGTTTATTGCACGAAAGTAAAGGAAATAATTAAGAGTTGTCACGAGAATAATAAGGTAAAAACGTAAAATAAAAGATTGAGAAATCAAGATAGAGAGAATGGGCTGGTATTGAGTTGCTCAGTAGTGCAGGTATTGAATTGCTTAGGATCTCCAGTTCTGTCGTCGCGCCCGTCGCCGACAGCATCTGTCGCGGCGGCTGTCCGTTAGCTGTCGCGGCAGCGAACACTAACTCCGTACTTCAAGCTTGGCAAGAATCCCAGATCTGCCTTGCCCTATCCCTAGGCACAAGTCTGTCGATGATCACGTCTTTGATGATACCTCCCGGCGTGAATCGAAGGATGAACACCGATGTGTATGAATTCTTCCTTAGCCACTTAACCTCGCCCTATCCCTAGGCACGAGATGGTTCAACTATAAACTAGAGAACGCGCTCTTATCTCTTTCGTATACGTAACTCTCTCGATGCTAAGTAAATGGATAACCTCACAATGCTCTCCCGATGCTCTTGCAAGATATTAAAACCAAGATAAAAGAACTTGAAGTTTATTTTATTGAACTTGAAAAATCCTAAAACAAAGCAACCCTTGCAACTATTTTACAAAACAACCCGTAGCCCTAGGGGGAATTTAGAACATGTCGGTGACGGGTAGACGACAGGGGGGTTTAGGTTTCGGTTATGGGGTAATCTGTTGTGCCCTAGGTTTAATCTATGCCCTTATATAAGCTTTGGGCTCAAGTTATCTAAGGTAACAAGGATTACAACTCTAATTAAAAGTAAGATTCTAATAAAGACTAAATCTCTAAAGTCTCCTACTTTCCAGCCGCATCCTGTTTCTAGGAATTTCTTCTCCTTGAGCTTTGGCTTGACATATCTTTTGATCCGGGGCTTGGAAAAATATTTGGCTTCCACACGACAGACGAGCAGATTTTTCTCTATCTATCGAGATCCACTTTACTTTTCCTCTTCATAAGTCTGCTGTCACCTTGCTGTCACGACAGGTCCATGACAGGTTCGTCTTCTTCGTCTGCTTGTCCAGTTCAGCTTTCCTGCTTCTCTGCCCTGCGCCTGTCTTCAACGTCTACTATGGCAGATACCTGCAAAAATAGCCATCTTTTAGTAGAATCCGTGCTTTTAATCCTTTTGTGATGTTTTACTGAAAACTAACCTAAATGCAATGCAATGATGCTTGAATGCAGCAAAAATATGGGTTAAAAAGGGTGTAAATAATAGAACTTTTACACACTCAACACTATTAGAGCTTAATATAAGCATAGAAATTCAGAAGAAAAAAACGTGAGGTCTGAAGAGATAAATAAACGAACCTGCAATGACCGAGTTAGAGATGAAGTCGATATTCGAGTGTGAGACTCTTTTTAGTTTCTCAATAATCTTCAATGAACAACATAGGAGAGTATGCCTTATGAATTCCGTGGTTTTAACTTTTAATTGTATTTTTTTTATATACAAAATGGAAACTGAAGACTTTTTCACTTTTTTTACTTTAATACATGAAGTAATAATAAAAAAAGAAAGACTTTAATAAAAAAAGAAAAGACTCGTTATTATAATTTAATTTCTTATTAATATAAATTAACTTTTTTAATTTTCAGGAAATACAAAAAGTTTTGGAAATTTGAAACAATGATTTTATGGGTAAATTACCTAGCAATTTACTAAATTTTTCTAGAGATTTCAACTAGTATTTAAACTTCTTGGAACATATTTTTTTAAGGAGCCACAAAAAATTATAAAAAATAACGAGCTGCTCACAAACTTATTGAGTCGAGTTGGGCCTTACTCGATTCGACTCGCTAAGATCTCGAGTCGAGTCAACTCGAGTCGAGCGTTAACCGAGTTTTGACCGAGTCGAGATCGAGTTGTTTGCGAGCTGCTCAACTCAATAAGCACCCCTACCACTACCCATAACTCTAAGCCCTAAATTAAATCTCTAACCTCTAAATAAATCAAACTATAATAAATACAAGAAAGATAGTATTTATAAGTCCCACAACTTCATTCTCACAACATATCTAGCAAGAAAAAAAAATAGTCACCAATATGTTAAGTTGATGCTCATTTAAAGTATCTTCCTGTTCAACATGATTCTCAATTCTGATGATATGGAAAGAGATGCAATAAGGAACACATACCCCTTAGAAAGCCTCATAGTTCTGCCATGGTATTCTGGATTGGTTAAACCCTTTTTATAGAAATATTTGAGGAAATCGGAATTAGATTGGAACTAGATTTATGTTCCTAATTTCCAACTCTGCTGTCGGTCAGTTGTTTGGCGGTTTCAAGACAAACTTGGCGATGAAAAAGGAATCATTGGACAAATTGGTGGTCAATGACTAGATTTGGAAAAGTCAAAGATTTGTGACTTTCTCTTCAAGTAAGAGATTTCTGGTTTGCTCACAACTATAAATAGGCTCTTAGGTTGTCTAATTAATTCATCCCATACCAATTGAGTTGAAAGTAGTCTTGAGTATCGATTTCTCTTATTCCCTAGCTTAGTTTCGTATAGTTGATCGACAAACTATGGAACTAAATTCTGTCAAACTGATTGCGGTTCAGAAGAGAAAGATTTATCTCAATCCTCTACGGAATCCGATCTCCAACCTCCTTCAGTGGAATGCTTTGAAAGATGAAGATAGAAAAGAATCAGATCAACGTTCTGTCAAAAAGATTGTCAATCCTCAATTGAATCCGGTGTCTAATCTCTACGAATCGAGAGATCTAATCGCTAATGATACAAAGTCGGTGTGTGATATTCATGAATGGAGAGTTTTAATGGCAGAAGATACTAGTCCGATCGATGATCAACGATCCCTGCAACAGGCACATACTATCTCTCAAGTTTCAACTCTCAACGAGTTTGATCAAATAGCTGTAGAGGCTACTCTTTCCAGTTGGTTGTCTTCTTCTGAAAATATAGCTACCAACCAAGAGTGTACTTCCGTAGTCCATGCTTCCATGGAGTTGGCATAGGCAATTAGAAAAAAAAACAGATTAGAAATATTATTAGTATAAATCAGTTTAATTTTGTAATTTTATTTGAGATATTCTTTTTAATCTATGAAATTTATATTTTAGAAATATAGAAATTGAATTTGTAAGCAAACAAAAAATCAGCTTAATTATTTATGTGCAATGCCTTGTCGTTCAAGTTAACTATATAAAGCAATGCCTTGTATAGAAATTGAATTTGTAAGCAAACAAAAAATCAGAGCTTAATCAATGTCTGGCTCCCAATGAGATTTTGTAGAGACGTCTAACAAAAAACAATGTGTGTAAAGACATCCCCATCACATCTTCAAGTTAATCACCAGTATCTAACAATAAACTGATTAATCTAGATCGAGTATTGCGAGTGTATTTCCGATCAATTCTTCCAAATGACTAGCTTAACAAGCAGGACAAAGAACTTGAGAACAACAACGATCAAATCATGTGGGGAAAATTTTTGTATCATTGAAATGATATTCTTCTCACGCCTGCAACACGATAGCAAAATCACCAAGAACATTTGTAGGTTGAATACAATGTCTTCACCAGCATTGTCACAATCACTGTAGCCTGCAATTTCCCTATTAGCTTGTTCGGGGATGAAGAAGAAACCGTTGGTCATTTGAGAAGAAACTTGGGCATAAAGAAATCATTGGATGAATTGGTGGTCAACGACTATATTTGAAAAAGTCAAAGATTTGTGACTTTCTCTTCAAGTTAGAGATTTCTGGTTTACTCACATCTATAGATAGGCTCTTAGGTTGTCTAATTAATTCATCACATACCAATCGAGTTGAAAGTAGTCTTGAGTCTCGATTTTTCTAACACCGAAGCTTGGTTTCATAGAGTTAATCGATAAACTATGGAATTAGATTCCGGCAAACCAATTGTAGTTCAGAAGAGAAAGATTTATCTCAATCCTCTACGGAATCCGATCTCCGACCTCCATCAATGGACTGCTTCGAAAGATGAAGATAGAAAAGCATCAGATCATTGTTCTGTAAAAATGGTGTCAACCCTCTATTGAATCCGGTGTCTAATCTTTACGAATGGAGAGATCTATTTGCTAAAGATACAATGTCGTTGTGTAATATTCATGAATGGATCGTTCCGATCATAATCAACGGTCGTTGCAATAGTCTTTCCGGTTGGTTGTCTTCTTCTGAATATATAGCCACCAAGTGTGTACTTCCGTAGTGCATACTTCCAAGGAGTTGGCTTAGGAGACAAGAATACATTAGAAATATTAGATAGTTAAGTTTTATGTTAAAGCTTATCATAATTCAGTTTAATTTTGTAATTTTCTTTGAGATATTCTTTTTAATCAATGAAATTTATATTTTCAAAATATTTTTACTTTTGATTCAACTCGTGCTCTGTAATTTCTGCTGCTGCCATAGGTTTCTGCTAGTGAGATTTGGCGGCAGTTTGCTGCAATTATGTTCATCTTCAACGCCATCCGCGGCAGTAGATGCAAGCGGACTTCATCTTCTTGACGAATAAACTGTCAATGAACACCGAGCAACAAAGAGAAAAGAAGTCAATTGAGTTCCCACAGACGGGTAGAAGATCGCAGATGTCGAACGGTGAAGTACACGATGCTTGGGTGGTAATCAATGAACCACCGACTTCTAAGGTGCCGGATGTTGAGGGAGATGTGACTTGGAGGTTTGATTGAAAAAAAATTAAAACTTTAAGTTTTTTTAAAGAATTTCAGAAATTTAAAATATAAAAAATAGGTCACGTATCATGCTCCGATTAGATGACGAAAGTTCTTTAACGACCATTAATGAAAAAAATTTATTTGAGCAACTGAATAAAACGTTAGGCACTTATTTAGCCCGAAAAATATTTTAAGCACCTAACCGGAAAAAAGTATATATTTTTATATACAAATTATATAAAAAAGGTTTTCCATAAAATTTTAGGGGTCTCTTACATGTAACTCCGCCGTAGACTTAAGTAGGCCTTCGATTCTCTAAACTTAATTTTTTTTTAATTCAGATATTAATTTGATTCTCTAAGTCAATTAGAATTTTTTCCACATGACCATAAGGGCTAATTTGACCAGATATTCTCATTTGAGGAATTAAATGGAAAAATACCACCCTTTGGGGAACATTTGGAAAAATACCCCCCATTTGGCCCACGTCAGGGTAAATCACGTTTTACAGGGTGCGATATCCAAAATTCAAGGCGCGACTTCTGTCCGATGTGGATTATATTATCCGATATTTATTTTTTTAAAATAAATTGAAGTCGCGGTCTATAGGACGCGACTTCCACGAGAATTTCAAACGACTCGTCGCGAATTTATCGAGTAATCTGCAGAAGTCACATTCTGCAGAACGTGACTTTTGCGTAAATCTGTTGTTTATACAATGCTGGATAGGGTTGTTTAGGGTTAATTTGCATGGTCTTGGGGATAATTTTTCATGATTTTGATCTTTTACCTCATAGTAGTGATGTTTTCTTCAAAATGGTGTAAAAATCGACGTATATAAGGCATCCGAAACGGTGTTTAAATTGCATTAAAAACGCTATCTTGTCATGTTTCTTTGATTGAAGAAAATAGGAACATGGGTCGGTAGGGTTGTTTATGGTTGATTTGCATGGGAATTTCACGATTTTTTTTTGTTATTTAACTTTCACATCGTAGTACGGGAACACATGTTTACAATGGTACAAAAATTGACGCGTAAAAGGTATCCTAAAGAGTGTAGAAATTGTGTTAAAAATACTATCTTGGTATATTCCTTTGCATTAAGAAAATGAAAACATGGGTAGGTATTTATGTTTTAGTCGATTTTGTTGTTTTAGTGTATGGTCGTGTTTTTTTTGTTATATAACTTTCACGTGGTAGTACGAGAACACATGTTTACAATAGTACGAGAACATATGTTATTTAGGATTAAAACATTAGAGTTACAATTACAATTAGTTGATTCGAGGGCGGGTCTTAAAAGGAAATTTTCTAACGTCGTGTCCAGGTTCCTACAATTTCCACACAACTTAGGTTGGTCGGTCCGTTCTCGAGGAACCATATCCTCGGCACAATGAATCCTACTTGACTTTGGGCGGCCTTTTTTGTTGCGTTGCAGGGATTCGTTTGGCCGAATCTTAGGTTCATTTTTAACCACACCAGGATGACGTTCATTTCCGATCGGAGGAAACTCGGATCGGTATACCTTGAAAACATTTTCAAGTTTGTATACATGATCAACGAGTGTCATTGCGTCGAGATGAACAAATGCACATGCAGCAAAGACATGAGCATACGGGTACTTGAATGTCTGAAAGACTCCGCAATCACATGTTCGCTCATGTAGATTAACAACGTAGTTGTGGTGCATAATTCCTTCAAGTGGTCGTGAAAGTTCAATAACCGTAAACCTATATTGGTGACGAGAGAAGCATGTGGCACCCATCGCGTTTGCTTGCGCACGGTATATTTGAAATTTTTGTTGGAGATCTGGATGGAACCTGTGGCCACCCGCCATCCAATACATAGCTTGTTTTTCGAGGGTTGCAAAAAGGGTAGCTAGTCGGTAATATGTTGCCTTCACAACTGATGTGATAGGTAAATGACACGTTCCCTTCAGAGACGAATTGATCGCCTCACCCAAGTTCGTCGTCATGTGACCATATCGACGACCCCCATCATAACATCACAACCATTTCTCCCTCGGGATATCAAGATCTTGACATAGAAATCTCTGAATGCATTGCTGGAAACCTGATGAGCAAATAGAATTTTCCTGAGCGACTGTTTATGTCTTGTTGGTATAAATTACCAAAATGCTCATGTATGATAAAATGACCATAATGCCCTTGTAAGCTTAAATGACTAAATCACTCATGATTTATCAAAACTCTCTAAGATCTTGATGTATCAACTTCTGAATATCTGGTTTGAACCGTTAGTAAAAAATCCCCTTTCTAATAGGGACCTCGTTTATGAAATTCATTCAAAATGTCAAAAGTTTAATGTGTTCCCTTCCATAAATGCCAAGTATCTCCAAGAAATAAATTGTTCCACCTAGTGTGTTCTATGTGTGCTACATTCAGTTGAATGTGTTGTATGATTATAACATGTTAGTAAACAATCTAATGACTTAATTATGAACGATGATATGCTTGAAGAAATGATGAACTGGACATATGATAACATTTTCTGCCTACCCGTTGTAAGGCCGCTCGATCTGTATACTTGGTATATGGTTGTGCTATGTGGTTATTTGATCTGTGATAATATTGTCTGTCTGCCTGATGTAAATAATAGTATAATCTGTTAGCTTGACCTAGGATGGTACACTCTGTTTGCATGATGAATGATGATATCGTCTGCTCAATGGTATGCCCATATATGTGTCTAAAGAGCATGAACTTCTGTCTATGATGCCTCGAATGGAATATGTCTGTCATATGTATTCTGTTACCTATGTCTGAAATCTGAATATCGATTGATATCTGGGGGTAATACTGTTGGGTTATGTTATGAAGTCTCTGTTGGTATAGCCCTGATCAAGCTGGTAAATCCTTATGGACTCAAGGTCTCCCCTTGGGTAGGTTCCGATATTTAGCACGGGTAAATCCTTATGGACCTAAGACATCCCCTTAGGTGGCACCTATGCCCATCGGGCCTAGGGTAAGTCCTTATGGATGCAGTTCTTGGGGACTGCATATTTGGAGTAAGGTTGGAGGGTAATTACTAGTAAACCATTGTATATACTTGAACATTTGCATTGAATTATTATGTGTTCTTATGATATGATTGGTATGTATTTATGCCTGTTTGATCTGCACTTAATGGAACACACTAGACACTAAACTCCCTGTTTCCATCTTCGAAATCTATCAGCTTGTAAAATTCTCATTTGTTACTCGATGATTGAATAAAGAACAAGTACCATTATTCTCAAGTATAACGTTACCTTGAAATAGCGGCAAGGAAATGAAGACTATTACTAATTGGAACATCATGAAAATGTTATGCCTACCACATGCATGAGCATATAGCATCTTTTGGTAGTTTTGTATTTCTGAGCTTTTCCAAGCTCACGTTGTTTTTACCATCGCAGGTTAAAAGAATATATCATGGTACAATGTTTGACATCAGTGTTCAGAGTTCTCTTGGTGTTGCCTCTGGAGTACGGTATTGTGTAGTTAGTGGGCATGTATGTCATGTATTGTTTTATGATAGTGTATGTAAAACACTTTCTGAAATTTTTGTTATATGTTTAAATGACTTCTTGAAATGGTATTTTAAACAGAAGCTGATTTTATAGTTTAATAAGTGTTTAAACAAAAAAAATGTTTTTATGTGTATTTTTACTGTGGGTCGCTCTTGTGACCCTAATGTGACTTCCTAGGATCTGTTGTAACGCATAGACGGGTCTAGGGGTTATATTTATTGGTATTAGAGCTTAGAGTTGCGTCATTTCTGGGTAGATCGACCGATTTTTTGTCATAGAGTGACTGGTCTGTGCATGTCCCTAGCATAACTGTACTCCTCCATGCTGAAACTCTGATGTCGAATATCTTTTCTGAAATAAGTGAACTTAAATATTTCGTCTTCCGTGGCTCGATCTGTATTGGTAAGAAATGTCTATAACGTTCATCTGTGATTTGAATTAAACTAATGGATTTGAATCTGGATAAAGAACTTGAGATAGTTTATGTATGTGAAATCGAAGATCTGAATCAGATTAAGAATAAATGTTTGATCAAATGAGGTAACCGATATAAGATTACATGTAATGTATCTCGGTGATAATGTTTGTGTTTGAGAATATTCTGGTGAAATTTGATAAAAGTATTACGAATTAAAAAAAAGGTGTTCGTGAGATTGGTGAAAGTATAGAATGTGTGATGACTCTATTATGCACGAAGGAAACAATTATCAGAGTATTACGCAGAAGGTAAGTGATATCCATTTAAAACCTTTGTTATGCTTGACCGGTATAAAGAAAGACATTTTGGAGAAAAGTGGCACAATGTACCGTCATACGTATCCTACTGATTGAAATACGATGTTTACATCATGATTCTGAAAGGCCATATTGGAAACCTTGAGTACTTATCTGGATTCCAAGTACAATTTCATTCTTTTTTTCTTCATCTATAAATTGAGGGTCAACCTAATAGAGTAATTCAGATTTTAGAGGGGATGCTTCTGGTTCGTATGATTAACTTCTATGGTAGTTTGGAAAGTTCCTTATCCTTGATAGTGGTCGCTTATAATAAAAATTTTGAGACAAGTTTTTGCTTGGCACCGTCTGAAGTTCAGTATTGATTTAGATACCGTGTTTTGATTAGTTGGTCCGAGATGTATAATCAGAAATTTGGGTCTAAGGTCAGTCCGAGAAACTGAGGGCACTACTGAATTGATACGTAATCGTCTTAGAAAGTCCCGAGGAACATGTATAATCTGATAGTTAAGTTTCAGTACAAGAATGGATAAAATAGTAGTTTCTGCTTCTCTCCGACTCTGGTAAATTTCGAAGACAAAATTTCTTTTAGGGGGAGAGAGTTGTAACACCCAAAAAAAGGAGAAGATGAATGATAAGATAATATGAAAGGAAAATGAAATAAAAAATAAGTGTTATTTGTTAGGTTTGAACCCTTAACCCGAGGCTTGGTGAGCCTAAGGTTTAACCGTTTGTGCTAAGAATCATCCTTGGTTATGTTTCCCTTGGTTATGTTTCCCTCCGTTTGTTAATAAAATAAATTCTTTTAGTTATACCAAAAAAATTATAATAATAATAATAATTAAGTTGGTTAAACCTTCCACCTATTGGGACAATGTCTTAGATCTTGAATTTTGGAATACCAAGAGCCCTCTTACCTAACCCCGCCATCACCATGTCTGATCTCGGCCACCGCTCGCCAGTGGCGTGAACCGCCAGCATCGGCGTGATCGTCGCGCCGCCCCGATCGTGACCCAACTCTTTACTTGCGCATAAGCTCTACCGTTCACCTAGGAGAAACGATTGAAGAATCGTCGAAACACTAAACCTACCCGTCTCTGATTCTGTCATTTATCCACTGTTTCCGTCTTCGTTGAAGAGCGTTAATGGTTCAGGCATGACCAGCGAGAGGAGGCGGCCAAAACCCCATTGGTCGATCGTCCTTCTAACTCTGGCAAGGCTCTCGTCGGAGCTTCATATTTTTCCGGTGCAATTTTGGCAATTCAGGTAATTTTTGGCTCGTTTTCGGCTTATTTTATGTTTCTGATGAATAGGTTTTGTTATGGGTCTGATAAACGCTCTTTTTCTGGCAGATTCAACGCAAAAAAGCGTCTCCGGCGACCGTCTAACGATCGGTATGTCGTAGGGTGAGTGATCGGTTTTATTACGGTCTAAGGATTCAAACCAGACTTGTAACACCTCAATTTTGGGCTTGGAAGTTTAGGGTCTGAACCGGACCGGTCTGATTTTTGGTTCGAATATAAAAGGTGGTTTTAGGGAAAGCCTAGTTCGGGATGCATTAAAAATATGGAAAAATATCTAAAAATCCTCTTTTAATATATATAAGAGAGTGGTGGAATCAATTTTGCAAAATAAGGTTTGGAAGTGTGACATTTCGAAATAGTGACTAAAATGTAATTTTTGAAAAGTTCAGTGGTGATTGTTTTGTAAGGATTGAAACTTTGAATCTTTAAGGAGCTAATTTACCCAAGGAAGGATTTCTCCAGATTTTTCTTAATTTTAATGACTCATTTAATGTTTAATTAATTAAAAGAAAAGAGGGAAAACCATATTTTAGTTTTCTTAACCAACTTTTGTTAAAATTTTCTCATCTCATTTTCTCTCAAAATTCCCTCAGCCAAACACATTTACACAGCAACATTCCTTTTGATTTTCACACTAAATGATGAGTTTTCAATCATCAAAAGATTCCTAATCCTTTCTACATCAAATCCTCTTCATTTGCTCATTGGATTTTCAAGGATTTTTGCTCAAATCAAGGAGAAATCTACATTTAGAGGTAAGGATGTCCTTCTCTAAATACTCAGTTCTTTACTGAAATTCCCAAGTTCTCAATCCTTAAATTAAGTTTTATAAAAGGTTTTGATCTTGTGATCTTGATTTTGGCTTAAAACTCAAGATTTGGATTTAATCTTGAAGAAATTCGTAATGAATGTTTGGGCTCTGTTTTGAGATGTCTTTTTAAAGTATTTTGGATGTTTAATGATGTGTAATTGAGGTCTAATCAATGCAATCCCGAATAGGTTGATTTTCCTAAGTTTTTACTTGTGAAAATGGAGGTTTTTGGGGTGATCTTGGTGTTCTGTTATAGCTGGAGGTATAAAGACGAGTCTAGGCTCTTTTTGGATGTTAATTGATGTTTATGAATGTTTATAAGTGATGGATCTTGGCTGGGTAATGTTGTGGATGAGTTTGGAAGTGATTTCGGTTGTGTTTTGTAGCCGAAATGTTAGATTTGATGTGAGCACCGAGTTTAAGTGTAATGGCTGAAGATTTTAATGCATGATGATGCATTGATCCTCTGCTTTGATGTGTTTAAAACAGGGGAGACATCTTCGGATCCTTGTGGTGTTGATCCGGAGGCTTGAACGGCGTTTCGGCAAGCTTGCGAAACGGAATTGGTGAGTGAAGTTTGGTTTTCAGCTTTGGAACCGATGTATGAAGGTTTTGGGAGCTTAGTTTAAGTCTAAGCAACTTAACTAAGCTCAAGAGTAAGTTTTCGGAGAAACCCTCTCTTTGATGAACCATGAGATGGTTGGATGCAATGTGTTTAATTTGCATGTTTAGATTCTGTTTTGAAAGCATGTTTTAGCATGATTAATGTTGGTTTTGAAAGCCATGTGTTGAAGGATGCTCAAGGTAAGAGATCCTTGGTTTGACATTGATAAGTGTGGTTTTGATGCATAGTGATGCATGATTGTTTAATGGCTTTGAGTAATGCTTTAAAACAGTGGAATGTTGATGATAAATGATGTATATTGGCAAGTGATGTGTTGGTTTTAAAGTACTTGAATCGGATATAGTTAGCCGGCTATAGGATTGGGTGCACCGTGAATAAAGTCGCCTTGGATGTTGAGGGGTTGTAATGGTACCGTAAACTCCATCCAAGTACACTAACGAGATGTTTAAGATCACAATGGTGGTTAAAAGTCCATGTGTAGATCTTGTGTTGTGTGTCCCGTGTTCTCGTTAGTGATGTTATACAACTACCAATGAGTGATGTATGAAGCGTATGGGACAACGCTTGTAATCCGCGTATCCGATTGTGTTTTATGTTGAAAATGGTTATGGATTATCACTTGTAAGACAATATGACATGTTGATGTTAATGAAGCATGAGATGCTTGTTGTGTATGCATTGTTGCATGGGAAATGATGTTTATGTGTTTAAATGCCTTTTGAAAGGTGTTTTATAAAGTGCATTATTGTGTTGTTTCTTTGGAGCATGCCTCACTAAGCAATTTTGCTTACGCTCTCTTTTCTTGAACCAATAATGCAGAGAATTGAAGTGCTTTAAGGGCAGCAAGGAGGCTAAGAATCCAAGGGAAGACTAAGCTCATGTATGGTGACTATTTTTACAACATTATTAGCTTTTGGTATTTGGCAATGGGAACCTAGGTTGTGTTTTTGGGGTATGTTTTGGACTCCCTAAGTGTGGCATGATGCCTTTGATGTTTTGGATTTGTAAATGGCCATTATGGTGTTTGCTTTGGTGATTTGATGCTTGGATGGTTTTCAATATTAGGATGCATGCCTATAGATTTGTGGTTTTTCCTAATTGATGCCATGAATGTGATTTGATGATGCAAACATGTACCTAATATGTATGATGACTTGTTGGCATGATTAGGAGGTCAATAGGATGTGTTTGAGTGGTTAATTGTATGATAAACCAGCAAAATCTGCACTTTCTGGGCAATCCGTATCGGAACGGGCACCCGCGTTTCGAAACGAGGGCTTGTAATGGTCTTCGTGTTTCTAAACGGGTAGAGGCCGTTCCGAAACGAATTTGCCACTGTCAAGCCCTGTTTCGAAATTGGTCTCGAAACGAACCCGCGTTTCGGAACAGTCAATCCCCGTTCCGAAACAGATGACCGTTGGGCACTGATTTGAATGGTTTAAGGTTTGCATGTTTTACGTTTTGGTCCTGAATTTTGTATATGCGATTGCTTGAGTTTGAGATGTCCGTTTAAGGTGATATTCGACAGGGAAGCATGGAATATGACTAATTTCCTATTGGTAATATAAAAATCAGTAAAGTCCTTCATCTTTCCATAATTTACATTTTGGTCCCTAAAGTTGTAACTTGTGCAATCGAGTCCCTTATTGTTTTCCGATCGCTGTGCTTTTCATGTATGCTTTTCTCAAGGGTACGCCTAGGGTTAATATGCATCTAGACAAGTTTAAAAAGAAAAAAAGGGTCGTTAATCAAGGTTGACTTTCGGGTTGACTTTGGTTTTCCCCGTGTAATCTTCGTTGTTCGGGTCAACTGTCTAGGCCGGGCTAAGGGGGTTACATTTGGTGGTATCAGAGCTGATTTCTCGAGTGAACGGGAATGGTTATGTGGGTGATATATGTATGATTGCTTGGTATGCTTTTTAAAGTGAAAGTATGTTGTATAAATTGTAAAGTATGTTGCAATTGTGATGCTATGCTGTGTTGAAGCATGTTAGAGGGACCCATTGCCATATCAATACTAATGAAATGAATTGTTTTTGAAAAATGAGCTTGAGTGCTTGGATTACTTACCTTGCTGAGCCTGATTATGTTTACTGCATTTGTGTTAGTACATTGTTTAGTGAATGGGACCTCGTAGAGAGACGAGGATTAATACGCGAGCTATGGCTCAGAACAAGAATGAAGAGAATGCTGATAATGTAGTGGATTTACCTCCTCCTGGTGGTGGACCGCCAGGTGGTGGTGGTGCTGGAGGTGATGGAGCTGATGTTGGTGCTGGTGCTGGGGTCGCTGGACCTGAAGCTGGGCAGGGGCAAGCTGCTCATGACATGACAGTTTTGATACAAGCTATTGCGGGAGCCTTTCAGGCGGCAGTAGCTGGAGCTCATGGAGCTGGGCATCAGGGAGATGCTAATGTTAGACTACCTTTGGAACGTCTACGCAGTCTGGGAGGGACTGAGTTACGAGGTTTGTCTGCTGAAGGTCCCGAATCTTGGTTGGAAAGTACCAAGAGGATATTGGGACAAATGAACTGCAATGATGTGCAGAAGCTAGGATGTGTGGTATAGCTGTTACATGATGATGCGTATACCTGGTGGACGACCGCTATCTCTGGAATGGAGGATGTTGATGTGACTTGGACGTTCTTCCTGAACGCGTTCAAGCGGAGGTATCTAGGTGTGCGATACCTGGATGAAAAGAAAAGAGAATTCATGTCTCTGACACAAGGAAGTATGACAGTAGCTGAGTATTAGATTCAGTTTGTTCGTCTCAGTCAGTACGCACCTGAGATTGTCCCTGATGAGCGGGAAAGGTGTGAACATTTCTGTTATGGTTTGGTGACGGATGTAAAGACCTATATGCTTGCAGCTGAGTACACTGATTTTGATGTGCTGGTTAGTAGGGCGAAGGATATTGAGCAGAACCTGGGTTTGTCTTCCAAGAGTGTTGGTTCTGGCTCGGGCAAGAGAGCTGCTGAGTATAGTTCCAGTGGAGGACGGAACAAGAGAGGACGAGATCGGAGGTATCAGTCTTCTGCTAGGCATGGTGGTGGAGGGCATGGTGCGCCTGTTCAGGGAGACAGGGCGAGAGCTGATCAAAACACATGTTGGGCGTGTGGATCGCGTGGCCATTTGAGGCGTGATTGTCCTCGAGCAGCGAGGGAGGTACAGGCACCTGTTGTTGTGACTGGTAATTCGTGCTGGAATTGTGGTTCGGTAGACCACATGAGGAGGGAGTGTCCTTTGTTGGCCGGTGGTGGTCAGGGACGTGCTCCTGGAGTTGTTGCACCACAGAGAGGTCGTGGGCACGACCGTGGTAACTTCCAGCGTAGAGAGGATGGTGGAAGGAATGTGGCGCATGTGGTGGCTGTCCATCCTGAGGGTGGAGGCCAGGCTCGAGTGTATGCACAACGAGAGGGGAGGAATGACACAGATGTGATCGCAGGTACCTTCACTTTGCAATCATTGTCATTATTTTCCTTGATTGATTCTGGATCTACACACTCATACATATTGCGTGAACATGCTCAATTGCTTGATTTGCCTGTTGAGTCTTTGGATGTTGGTATGCGTATAACTAGTTCCTTTGGTGAGACTGTTGTGACGCGAAAGTTATATAGAAGATGTCCCTTGGTTGTTCAAGATCGTGTTTTTCATGTTGATCTTATGGAATTACCTTTCTATGGCTTTGATGTAATCCTGGGTATGGATTGGCTTGTTGAGCATCGAGCTGTGGTAGATTTTGAGAATAAGCGAGTTTCGCTGAGGCTTGCAGATGATTATGAGGTAGTGGTGGTTGGTGAGAATGTGAAGTTTATTGCCAATATGGTGTCTACATTGGAGGCGAGTCGGATGCTGAGGCAAGGTTGTGAAGCCTACCTAGCCTTTGTGATGAATCCTAGCTCTAAAGAGTTGCGAGTACAGGATATCAGGACTGTGCGAGAGTTTCGTGGTGTGTTTTCGGGGGAGTTGCCTGGGTTGCCTCCTAACCGTGAGGTGGAGTTTTGAATTGAGCTGTATGAGAATACAACTCCAGTTTCCATTACTCCTTATCGAATGGCACCTAAGGAATTGAAAGAACTGAAGACGTAACTTCAGGAGTTGCTTGATCGTGGTTTCATTCGGCCGAGTGTGTCACCTTGGGGTGCACCGGTTTTGTTTGTGAAGAAAAAGGATGGCACTATGAGAATGTGCATCGATTACCGTCAGCTGAACAAGTTGACTATCAAGAATCGGTATCCATTGCCGAGGATTGATGATCTTTTTGATCAATTTCGGGGAGCAGTTGTGTTCTTTAAAATTGACTTAAGGTCAGGGTATTACCAGTTGAAGGTGAAGGATGTGGATGTGCCAAAGACAACCTTCAGAACGAGGTATGGGCATTATGAGTTCCTTGTGATGCCGTTTGGTTTGACGAATGCTCCTGCAACTTTTATGGACATGATGAATAGAGTGTTCCATGAATATTTGGACAAGTTTGTTGTGGTGTTCATTGATGATATCCTCGTGTACTCTCGTACTAAGGAGGAGCATGAGGGGCATTTGCAGATTGTGTTGCAGGCTTTGTTGGAGAATCAGCTTTATGCTAAGCTAAGCAAGTGTGAGTTCTGGCTCATGGAAGTTGTGTTCCTTGGTCATGTAGTTTCTGCTGAGGGGATTCGTGTTGATCCTCAGAAGGTTGAGGCAGTGATGAATTGGAAACCTCCTAAGTCTGTTCATGAAGTCCGTAGTTTCCTTGGTTTGGCAGGATACTACCGGAGGTTCGTGGATTGATTTTCAAAGATTGATGCACCTTTGACGAAGTTGTTGCAGAAGGATGTCAAGTATGAGTGGACAGAAGCGAGACAGCAGGCTTTTGAAAAGCTAAAGGCAGCTTTGACGTAAACTCCTATCTTGGTTCAACCTGAATCATGGAAAGAGTTTGTGGTGTATAGTGACGCGTCCTATGTTGGTTTGGGATGTGTGTTGATGCAAGAAGGTAAGGTGGTGGCTTATGCATCGCACCAGTTGAAGGTGCATGAACGCAATTATCTTACGCATGACATTGAATTGGCTGCGGTGGTTTTTGCCTTGAAAATTTGGAAACATTACCTGTATAGTGAGAAGTGTACTATGTACACGGATCACAAGAGTTTGAAGTATCTGATGTCTCAAAAAGAGTTGAATCTTAGGCAATGACGTTGGGTGGAGTTGCTTAAAGATTACGATCTGACGATCGAGTATCATCCGGGCAAAGCTAATGTTGTAGCGGATGCCTTGAGTAGGAAGGTGGCAGTGGAGTTGAGGGCTATGTTTGCCAGATTGAGCATTTCGCGTGATGGTGGTCTTGTGGCTGAGTTGCAGGTGAAACCATCCTTGGTTCAGTTGATAAAGGATAAGCAACTGTTGGATGATTTGTTGGTGCCACATGTTCAGGATATTGCTGAGGATAGGCCATCGGATTTCTGCTTTAATGATGATGGAGTTTTATGTTATGGGAGTCGGATAGTAGTGCCCAATGATGCTGAGTTGAGGCGTGCTATTCTGACTGAAGCTCATAGTAGTCCTTTTGCTATGCACCCTGGTAGTACTAAGATGTATCGTGATCTTTGTGATGAGTACTATTGGGTGGGTTTAAAGAAAGATGTTGCGGAGTATGTGAGCAAGTGTATGGTATGTCAGCGAGTTAAAGCCGAGCATCAGTTTCCTTCTGGGTTGTTTCAACCGTTGAGCATTCCTGAGTGGAAGTGGGAGAGGATTACCATGGACTTTGTGTCTGGTTTGCCTTTGTCGCCATCGAAGAAGAATTCGGTGTGGGTGATTGTGGATCGCCTGACGAAGTGTGCGCATTTCGTGCCTGTGCATACTACGTATACTTTGGACAAGTTTGCAGAGCTGTACATTGCTGAGATTGTGCGGCTGCATGGTGTGCCAAAGTCGATCGTGTCGGATAGAGATCCGAGGTTTACATCGCGTTTTTGGCAGTGTTTGCATCAAGCTTTGGGTACACGGTTGAATTTCAGTACTTCTTATTATCCACAGTCGGATGGACAGTCTGAGCGTGTTATCCAAGTATTGGAAGATATGTTGAGGTGCGGTGTGATTGAGTTTCAGGGTTCTTGGGAGAAGCATTTGCCTTTGGTGGAGTTTGCTTATAACAATAGCTACCAGGCAAGTATTCAAATGGCTCCTTATGAAGCCTTGTACGGGAGGAAGTGCAGGACTCCTCTTTGCTAGGCTGAAACAGGTCAGAAGTTGGTTTCAATGCCAGCTTTGTTGAAAGGAACCACCGAGAAGGTGAAGCTCATTTGTGAGCGATTGAAGGCAGCTTCTGATCGACAGAAGTCTTACGCGGATTTGAAGCGTAAGGAGATTGAGTATGCGGTAGGTGACCGTGTGTTTTTGAAGGTTTCTCCTTGGAAAAAGGTGATGAGATTTGGTCGAAAGGGTAAGTTGAGCCCTAGGTACATTGGACCATACGAGGTGATTGAGCGTGTGGGTCCTGTTGCGTACAAGTTGAGATTGCCGCAAGAGTTGGAAAAGATTCATGATATGTTACATGTCTCTATGCTCCAGAAGTATAGATCGGATCCTTCGCATGTTATGCCTGTGGAGGAAGTGGAGTTGAATCCAGATTTGACCTATGATGAGGAGCCGGTGGAAATTCTGGATTCAGACAGTAAAGTTCTTCGAGGCAAGACCATTGAGTTGGTAAAGGTGTTGTAGAAGCATCGTGGTGCTGAGGAAGCCACATGGGAAAGGAAGGATGACATGTTGAAGCAGTTTCCATACCTTTTTTCTCCAGGTAAATTTCGAGGACGAAATTTCTTAAGGGGGAAAGAGTTGTAACACCCCAATTTTGGGCTTGGAAGTTTAGGGTCTGAACCGGACCGGTCTGATTTTCGGTTCGAATATAAAAGGTGGTTTTAGGGAAAGCCTAGTTCAGGATGCATTAAAAATATGGAAAAATATCTAAAAATCCTCTTTTAATATATATAAGAGAGTGGTGGAATCAATTTTGAAAAATAAGGTTTGGAAGTGTGACATTTCGAAATAGTGACTAAAATGTTATTTTTGAAAAGTTCAGTGGTGATTGTTTTGTAAGGATTGAAACTTTGAATCTTTAAGGAGCTAATTTACCCAAGGAAGGATTTCTCCAGATTTTTCTTAATTTTAATGACTCATTTAATGTTTAATTAATTAAAAGAAAAGAGGGAAAACCATATTTTAGTTTTCATAACCAACTTTTGTTAAAATTTTCTCATCTCATTTTCTCTCAAAATTCCCTCATCCAAACACATTTCCATAGCAACATTCCTTTTGATTTTCACACTAAATGATGAGTTTTCAATCATCAAAAGATTCCTAATCCTTTCTACATCAAATCCTCTTCATTTGCTCATTGGATTTTCAAGAATTTTTGCTCAAATCAAGGAGAAATCTACATTTAGAGGTAAGGATGTCCTTCTCCTCTAAATACTCAGTTCTTTACTGAAATTCCCAAGTTATCAATCCTTAAATTAAGTTTTATAAAAGGTTTTGATCTTGTGATCTTGATTTTGGCTTAAAACTCAAGATTTGGATTTAATCTTGAAGAAATTCGTAATGAATGTTTGGGCTCTGTTTTGAGATGTCTTTTTAAAGTATTTTGGATGTTTAATGATGTGTAATTGAGGTCTAATCAATGCAATCCCGAATAGGTTGATTTTCCTAAGTTTTTACTTGTGAAAATGGTGGTTTTTGGGGTGATCTTGGTGTTCTGTTATAGCTGGAGGTATAAGGACGAGTCTAGGCTCTTTTTGGATGTTAATTGATGTTTATGAATGTTTAGAAGTGATGGATCTTGGCTGGGTAATGTTGTGGATGAGTTTGGAAGTGATTTCGGTTGTGTTTTGTAGTCGAAATGTTAGATTTGATGTGAGCAGCGAGTTTAGGTGTAATGGCTGAAGATTTTAATGCATGATGATGCATTGATCCTCTGCTTTGATGTGTTTAAAACAGGGGAGACATCTTCGGATCCTTGTGGTGTTGATCCGGAGGCTTGAACGGCGTTTCGACAAGCTTGCGAAACGGAATTGGTGAATGAAGTTTGGTTTTCAGCTTTGGAACCGATGTATGAAGGTTTTGGGAGCTTAGTTTAAGTCTAAGCAACTTAACTAAGCTCAAGAGTAAGTTTTCGGAGAAACTCTCTCTTTGATGAACCATGAGATGGTTGGATGCAATGTGTTTAATTTGCATGTTTAGATTCTGTTTTGAAAGCATGTTTTAGCATGATTAATGCTGGTTTTGAAAGCCATGTGTTGAAGGATGCTCAAGGTAAGAGATCCTTGGTTTGACATTGATAAGTGTGGTTTTGATGCATAGTGATGCATGATTGTTTAATGGCTTTGAGTAATGCTTTAAAACAGTGGAATGTTGATGATAAATGATGTATATTGGCAAGTGATGTGTTGGTTTTAAAGTACTTGAATCGGATATAGTTAGCCGGCTATAGGATTGGGTGCACCGTGAATAAAGTCGCCTTGGATGTTGAGGGGTTGTAATGGTACCGTAAACTCCATCCAAGTACACTAACGAGATGTTCAAGATCACAATGGTGGTTAAAAGTCCATGTGTGGATCTTGTGTTGTGTGTCCCATGTTCTCGTTAGTGATGTTATACAACTACCAATGAGTGTTGTGGAGGGGTTGTTATAGTACCGTTAAACTCCATCACGGGTGTTGAGGGGTTGTGATTGTACCGGTAAACTCCACCTTGTGTGTTTGGTAGTGTGTATGAAGCGTATGGGACAACGCTTGTAATCTGCGTATCCGATTGTGTTTTATGTTGAAAATGGTTATGGATTATCACTTGTAAGCCAATATGACATGTTGATGTTAATGAAGCATGAGATGCTTGTTGTGTATGCATTGTTGCATGGGAAATAATGTTTATGTGTTTAAATGCCTTTTGAAAGGTGTTTTATAAAGTGCATTATTGTGTTGTTTCTTTAGAGCATGCCTCACTAAGCAATTGTGCTTACGCTCTCTTTTCTTGAACCAATAATGCAGAGAATTGAAGTGCTTTAAGGGCAGCAAGGAGGCTAAGAATCTAAGGGAAGACTAAGCTCATGTATGATGACTATTTTTACAACATTATTAGCTTTTGGTATTTGGCAATGAGAACCTAGGTTGTGTTTTTGGGAGATGTTTTGGACTCCCTAAGTGTGGCATGATGCCTTTGATGTTTTGGATTTGTAAATGGCCATTATGGTGTTTGCTTTGGTGATTTGATGCTTGGATGGTTTTCAATATTAGGATGCATCCCTATAGATTTGTGGTTTTTCCTAATTGATGCCATGAATGTGATTTGATGATGCAAACATGTACCTAATATGTATGATGACTTGTTGGCATGATTAGGAGGTCAATATGATGTGTTTGAGTGGTTAATTGTATGATAAACCAGCAAAATCTGCACCTTCTGGGCAATCCGTATCGGAACGGGCACCCGCGTTTCGAAACGAAGGCCTGCAATGGTCTTCGTGTTTCGAAACGGGTAGAGGTCGTTCCGAAACGAATTTGCCACTGTCAAGCCATGTTTTGAAACTGGTCTCGAAACGAACCCGCGTTTCGGAACGGTCAACCCCCGTTCCGAAACAGATGACCGTTGGGCACTGATTTGAATGGTTTAAGATTTCCATACTTTACGTTTTGGTCCTGAATTTTGTATATGCGATTGCTTGAGTTTGAGAGGTCCGTTTAAGGTGATATTCGACAGGGAAGCATGGAATATGACTAATTTTCTATCGGTAATATAAAAATCAGTAAAGTCCTTCATCTTTCCAGAATTTACATTTTGGTCCCTAAAGTTGTAACTTGTGCAATCGAGTCCCTTATTGCTTTCTAATCGCTGTGCTTTTCATGTATGCTTTTCTCAAGGGTACGCCTAGGGTTAATATGCATCTAGACAAGTTTAAAAAGAAAAAAAGGGTCGTTAATCAAGGTTGACTTTGGTTTTCCCCGTGTAATCTTCGTAGTTCGGGTCAACCGTCTAGGCCGGGCTAAGGGGGTTACAGGACTGAACCGGTCCAACCTGGTCTGAGTCCAACCCGAGTCTGACCCAAACCGTACCCGTACCCGACCCGACCCAAACCCGACGCCCAACTCGTCTGCCGAGTCAACTCAGTGCGAGTTAGCCACTGAGTCAACTTAGCTCGAGTTAGCACAGTGAGTCAGACGAGTCAACTCAGTTGACCTCTGCCTGTTGACCTGCTGACGTCATCGTTGACCTGTTGACGTCAGCGTTGACTCTGACCCTGTTATTTCAAAATTGCATCCTGTGAAACGCGAGTGACATATTATTTCGAAATTTTTCTACCCTATATATGTTCTGCAGGAGTCACAAAATTTTTACACTACTCAAATAATTTCTACATACATTTTGTTGCCAAACTACAAACACAAATTATGGCGCGTTACAAAACGTGTCAAGATTCCTGACGTGTTAGGAAAGTCGCGTGTTACACAACGCGACTTTTGCGACTATAAGTACCTACCCAGTTAATCGAAGCCCACACCATTCAGTCGGAGAAAAAAACTGCATTGTAGTGCTTGAAGTTTTCGATTGTAACTACTAATTCCAACAAACCATGTATCTGGAAAATTTATTCGCAAACAGATTTTTCGGATATTGTGATTTGTAGTTGCATCTATATGTTGTGAAGATATTGGTGGGTTATTAGCTCTTGTGTGATGACTATTCGGTGTTTTTGTTCACGAGGATCGGCAACAACAAATCACAATATTCGGATATCCAAGGTCTTTTTGAATGGCAGGTAAGGTTCTTAACGTTTTGGTCTACCCTATGACCCCCACATGTAACGTTTTGGTCTACCCTATGACCCCCGCATGTAACCAGAGTCAAAGACCCAACAATGAAAGCATGTTTAGGGGTACAATACTCGGCTCCAATAGACCACCGATCTTGAAGACATACATTGAAACAATTGTAATTTGTACCCCTAAACACGTGGTTCTTTTAAATTATTGTTTTCTTATAGAAGACATGCATTGAAACACGTAAAATATTACATATGAATTACATATGTAAATTATATTTTTTTATTTTTTATGTTAAAAACAATTGTACCCCTAAACACGTGGTCAATTGTACCCCTAAACATGCAAACTCAAATAATTTACATATGAACTGATATAGATGAGAGGTGCAATAGTTCGTCAGATTTGTATGGCCAGCGAGAGATGTGTCGTTGTTGTAGATGAATGGCCGATGAGAGGTGCAAAAGTTTGTCAACGTTGTTGGAGCCCTAAAGATTCGTGGATTTTGCGAGTACACGATAATCATCATCTTCGACGATACATTTGTCACCAACACCGCTACATGCAAGGGTCGTAACATAGCTTCGAAAACACCGACAATGGTAGAAGCTTTGACTCGCGCTATCAAATGTAACCGATACCCGCCAAAAGCTGTAACCCTGGATATGACAGCTAAAGTTGCAACTGTTGTGATTTCGTGGTACCGATCATTTTCGTGGCACCCCATCACGCGTTTTCGGATATTGTTATTTGTCGGTCATCTTCAACAAACGCACGGTACAGACATCACACCACAATTTGTATCCAACCACAACTGTATATACCCACAACTCACAATACAAGTGTGAGTTTTCCACTAAGGTTCGTGTCGTACAGAACGCGACTTTACCACATGAGAAAATCAAGTCGTATAGAATGCGGCTTTGCTAGGATTTCTGACGTGTCAGGTAAATCGCATCGTACAGAACACGTCTTACAAAACTCATTCGATGGGAGAAAATATGCATTGCAGTGATTGAAGTTTTCGACTGTAACTACTAATGCCAAAAACCACATATCTGGAAAATTTATTCGCAAACTGATTTTACGGATATTGTGATTTGTTGTTATTTGTAATTGCATCTCTATGTTGATTAGATGTTAAGTATTCGATATTTTTGTTCACAACGATCGACAACAACAAATCACAATATCCGGGAATTCAAATAAAATATAAACTAATTAAAGAATAAAAAACCCAAATTAGAAAACATATACTAATTAAACAAATAAACTACAAATCATGATTAAACTAAAATATATACTAATTAAAAAACAAAGTAAAAATATAAAGTTCAATATTTCTAAATAAAATAAACAACAACAAAAACTAATGGCGCCTATGTCCACCGGTACCATAAGACGATGCACGACGATGCCGCTCCAGATTGCGTCGGGGGAGAGCGTCATCACCATCATCACCATCTCCAGTTTCAGCTCATGTAGTACCGCTCGTTCCACCAGGCCCACTAAGGTAGAAAATCGACTATGGCAGCGTTTGTGGATAATCCTGGTTCCAAATGCGGCTGACATCGGGGGAACGACATGAAGGGCACGTAGGGCATATAGCCTACAGGATAGCTGGAGGCACCACTCATCATCGCCAAAAATTGAGCAAAGTGGTCTGACATATAAGGCGTTAAATAATCTTGACTTGGACTTTGGGTCAGATGTGACCGCATCGGTGGTGGGGTAGCATCTGATGGTGGCGGTGGCGATGTTGCGGAGGCAGGACCACCACCGGGGATGTTCCGTGCTCCCCTCCCCCTCGAACGCTGAGATAGTGGGTGGTTGTGTTGCTGACATCGATAGACGACCGTTGCCACCTCTCGAGTCAGAATAAACAACTTCCCATCCGCCCTAAACCAGTTCTCATAATCATCGCTCAACATCGTATCAAACATACGATATTCACTCCGGGGTTGCCAACGTTGATTCAGTTGTCCCTCCAGTAAGAGATATAAGAGTGGTGATGCACCGACCAATCAACCTATCAGACAATAAAAAAATTTATTATTCTTTTTAGATATGAATACGTTCGAATTAGTAAAAGAATGCGGTAAGTATATAAATATTTATTACCTCGGGCTTCCCTTGTCAAGCGAGTTTATGCAACTCATCCAAATTTGGAGGCTCAGCTGGTATACGTTGGAAATAACTAAATTGTCGTAGGACGCGGTCGGTCGGATGCCACTCAACTGTGGCATAACATATGAGTGGTATAGAGGTTGTCCAAACAAGCTTCGTCTCGGCCGAAAATATCGGGATGTAGTGCTGCAACTCCATATTCGCGTACGACGTCCATAAAAACTGTACAATATATAATGCGTATATTAAAAAAGAAAAAGAAATTAGGTATTGTTGGGTTTTTCGGTGCTCGATTCGATCAACCGTTCTTGCTCGCCAAGTGGTGGAGAGGTGAATTTTTGGGTGGAAGGGTTTAGGAAGCTAGAAAGAATAATGACACGATGATTTATAGTGGTTCAACTCCTCAACCGAGTCTACATCCACTACCTTAGCTCCCCACTAAGGATTTCACAACCAATTCACTAATTGATTCGTCCCCTTTTCTAGGATCAGGAGGAAACCCTTTACAACGATCAAGCTTCTACCCAAAGCCTTGATCAAAACCCTCTTTTACAAAGAGATAAACAAAGAAGCAAACTTGAACCCTCTAATAGGTGTTTTGTTTGCACAATGAAGCACTCACCCAAAACCTAAGACACTTGAGCAAATTTAACAATGTAAGCTCACAAGTGTTGTCTAAGCAAGAATTGAACGATTTAAGCTCTAGACAAGTTTTTCACTCATAATGTTGTAACAATTGAAGCTCTTATGAAATCTTGATGCTTGGAGGTCCTTTTATACTCCAAATTGAGTTTCTAGCCGTTTATGGCCGTTGGGGATGAGTTATAGCCGTTGGGGATACAAAATAGCCGTTTATTTCCCACAAAATGCAGTTCAGCAGCTTAGTGTATCGATACACTCTCCCCTGTATCGATACGGTCTTGAAATCAATATAGCCGTTGAGCTCTTCAGTTGTTGCGTATCGATACGCTTGCCTGGCGTATCGGTACGGTCCTGCAAATTCAAATGACCGTTGGGAATGACCGTTGGGCGTATCGGTACGCGATACAACCGTATCGGTACGCGACTAGCCGTTGGGCTATTTAAAACATACCGTATCGATACGGGTAAGCGTATCGGTACGGGTTTTAGACACCGTATCGATACGCATAGCCGTATCGATACGAGTTTTAGCTACTGGAATTCTATTTGCCTGAAAACCTCAAGGCGTATCGATACACTTAGATACAGTATCGATACGGTCACTTGGAATGCATGGTTTTGACCACTTTAAATGTATTTTAAGTCCATTCCAGAGCTTTAAAAACCCTTAAACATATTTTCAAGTTGTTTTTGACTAAAACATATTTTAAATTCTTTTCAATTTAGTCCAAAACAATTTTCAAATATTATATCAAAACCTTAGTTCTACAATCTCCCCCTTTTTGATATAATAAAATCAACTTGAAAAATTGTTTGGGATTCTCCCCCTTTAATTTTAAAAATGTGAATAAGAGATTAAGGATATGAAATCAAAATAAAGCTCCCCCTTATTCATTTGAAAATTCAATTTTTCAAACCATTTCTCCCCCTTTTTGTTATATCAAAAAGAATTTAAAATGACATTCAAGTTTAAGATAACATAGGAGGCAAAAAAAATTTTGACATTTAAAATTTTGGTTTAAAATTGGCTCCCCTTACTCAAAGCATCATTGAAATTGTTAGTCCAACATATATGAATATCTAGTTGACATAAAAGAAAATAAATCAAATAAACACTAAAGCAACTAGATTTTACCACACTTGAACTCAAGGGAGGATGTGAAGCCTTCCTTCTTCAAGTGTTCTTCCTTTGTGTGCATGGAGCTCCCCCTCAATTTTTGACTTGTTGATCATTCTCCATCACACCTAGCAAAAGACAATCAAGTAATTTTTGGTATCCAAATTGCTTTGGATCCATAAACGTTAGTAGCACAAAATTTAGTCCCCTTAGGAATCCATTTTTCAATTTCATCCTTTTTAGTTGAAGTGATTAGTCCTTTTGGGACCCAAACACTTCTAAAACATTTTCCATTCAAAAATCTAGGGGCACTAGATTGTCTTACATAAAAATTTGATTTTCCAAAATTGTTTTTCTTTTCAAGTTCTTTGGAAATCAAATCTTTTTCCTTTTTGAGATCATCAACTTCCTTTTGATGATCTCTTTCCATCGTTTGAAGCAAGTTTTGTAAATCTAAAACTTTAAGCTCAAAATCTTTGATTTTTGCTTCAAACTCTAAATTGGTTTTAGAAAGCAAATCATTTTCGGTTTTTAACTTTGAAATCAATTTTTTGTTTTTCGAAAATGAAGCCTTGAACTCAAAAACCAATTCATCATAGGCTTCTTGTAACTCATCAAATGTATAAGAATTTGAAATAGATGAGTTAGAAGTTACCTCCCCCTCATTGAGGGCCATCATGCATAAGTGGGCTACTTCATTATCGGTGGAGTCTTCATCACTCCATGTGGCCACATATGCTTGTTTAGAAGATGATCCCTTCTTTTTGGATTTGTGGGAGTCCTTCATCTTCTTCCTCGATTCATGCTTGGATTTTTCCATTTTGTTCTTCATGAACCGGGTAAATTTGTTGAAGAGATAGACCATCTCTTCATCTTCACTATCCTCCTCACTTGAATCTACATGATGACTTGTGGAGGATTTGAGAGCAATGGCATTTACATTAATGCCAATGCTTTTGAGTTTCTTCTCTCCCATAGCTCTAATTGCTTCCCTCTTTTTCTCATCCTCTTTATTTTTCTTCATGATTTGATGAGTAAGAAGAGACCCCATGAGTTCATCAAGCTTTAAAGTTTTCAAATTTTTGGCTTCGATGATGGCGGTCCTCTTTGAGTCCCAAGACTCGGGAAGTGAGTAGATGAGCTTTCGGACAAGTTTTTCTTCCGGGATGGCTTCTCCATAACCTTTAAGACCATTGGTGATGGTGGAGAATCTATCAAACATCTTCTCGATGTTCTCTTCCGGATCCATTTTGAAGTTCTCATACTCTAAGGTTAGGAGCCCAATCTTGGTCTCCTTGACTTCATTAGTCCCCTCGTATGTGACTTCAAGCTTGTCCCATACCTCCTTGGCACTTTCACAAGAAGACATCTTCTCATAGATGGTTGGGCCAAATGCACAAAAAAGCATGTGCAAGGCTCTACAATTTAGCTCCATCTTCTTGCGATCGTCGGCACTCCATTCCGCTTTGCTTCCTTGAGGCACGAACGAACCATCTTCAACTATGTCCCATAGCTTGTAATCTCTTGCCTTCAAGAAGAATTTCATCTTTGTCTTCCAATGGGCATAGTGATCTCCGTCGAAGAAAGGCGGTATGTTGATGGATTGCGCCATTTGAGCCGGTTGGTGAAATGTTGATCGAGCTTGCCGAATCTTCTCAATAGGATGTGAATCCCCTTCAATTGAGCCAAGCTCTGATACCAATTGTTGGGTTTTTCGGTGCTCGATTCGATCAACCGTTCTTGCTCGCCAAGTGGTGGAGAGGTGAATTTTTTGGTGGAAGGGTTTAGGAAGCTAGAAAGAATAATGACACGATGATTTATAGTGGTTCAACTTCTCAACCGAGTCTACATCCACTACCTTAGCTCCCCACTAAGGATTTCACAACCAATTCACTAATTGATTCGTCCCCTTTTCTAGGATCAGGAGGAAACCCTTTACAACGATCAAGCTTCTACCCAAAGCCTTGATCAAAACCCTCTTTTACAAAGAGATAAACAAAGAAGCAAACTTGAACCCTCTAATAGGTGTTTTGTTTGCACAATGAAGCACTCACCCAAAACCTAAGACACTTGAGCAAATTTAACAATGTAAGCTCACAAGTGTTGTCTAAGCAAGAATTGAACGATTTAAGCTCTAGACAAGTTTTTCACTCATAATGTTGTAACAATTGAAGCTCTTATGAAATCTTGATGCTTGGAGGTCCTTTTATACTCCAAATTGAGTTTCTAGCCGTTTATGGCCGTTGGGGATGAGTTATAGCCGTTGGGGATACAAAATAGCCGTTTATTTCCCACAAAATGCAGTTCAGCAGCTTAGTGTATCGATACACTCTCCCCTGTATCGATACGGTCTTGAAATCAATATAGCCGTTGAGCTCTTCAGCTGTTGCGTATCGATACGCTTGCCTGGCGTATCGGTACGGTCCTGCAAATTCAAATGACCGTTGGGCGTATCGGTACGCGATACAACCGTATCGGTACGCGACTAGCCGTTGGGCTATTTAAAACATACCGTATCGATACGGGTAAGCGTATCGGTACGAGTTTTAGACACCGTATCGATACGCATAGCCGTATCGATACGGGTTTTAGCTACTGGAATTCTATTTGCCTGAAAACCTCAAGGCGTATCGATACACTTAGATACAGTATCGATACGGTCACTTGGAATGCATGGTTTTGACCACTTTAAATGTATTTTAAGTCCATTCCAGAGCTTTAAAAACCCTTAAACATATTTTCAAGTTGTTTTTGACTAAAACATATTTTAAATTCTTTTCAATTTAGTCCAAAACAATTTTCAAATATTATATCAAAACCTTAGTTCTACAGGTATAGTTAAATATAAAATTTATTTTATATAAACACATCAAAGTGTTACTTGATCTTTTGAAAAATTCTCAATATCCTGTCTGATAACCTGTAGTCCTTTCGCAACACCAACATGAGTTAAACGAGTGGTCCACCTACAAAATAAGAAGATAATTTTAATTAATTATAATAATACGTATATTAAAAAATTAACAACTCTTTTCTTACTTCCGGGCTAACGGAAAAACATATGGAGTAGGCTCTAAAAGCTCAGGGCGTAAAACGACATTCTCCACCACGCCCAAGACTGATGCAACACCAAACAATCTCCGATGGAATACTTTTCTGGATCGGTGTTTTTATACAATTCCCTAAACAGAGTAGTCAAAACTGCGAATCCCCAGCTTAGTTTACCGATCGTGTGAACCTTGTCCCGAGTTTTATCAGGCATCAATACCCCACTGATCATCTGTAAAATATAATTGCGAGCATATGCCTACAATAAGAATATATATTACCATATGTAAAAAATATTATTTCAATAATATTCACTAAAAAATTATTATTACCTTCTTCACTTCTTCACTCGCGTCAATGGGTATATCACCAAAATTATTCCGCAGCCACACTAATTGTGTTTTTCCACCGTGAAAACGCTCTGGCGCAGCCCCTAGCCCACTCAAACATAGGTTGACCCAAGCATCAGCACAAGGACCAATGATAGCCTCTCCATCAACATGCAAACCTAGAATATGGGACTCGTCCTCCAGGGTAATCGTCATCTCGCCGCAAGGAAGGTGAAAAGTGTGTGTCTCCGGCCTCCACCTCTCCAAAAGAGCGTTGACCAAATCAACGTCTATTTTTGCATCTCTAACAATTTTGGATGCCTGTAAAAACCCGACCCGCTCTAAGTACGGTTCGATCAACACGTCCGATAATCTCGTCATCTGGTTGTAAGAAACCTCTAGACGTCGTTCCATATTCTAAAAATATAAACGCGTATGTATAAATTAAACTATATAAAAAATATAAAAAATACGTACGTATAAATAACAATGTATAATAAAACAATAAAAAATAAGTAAAACGAGATAAAACTTACATGTCTCCGATGGTAATCGAACACGTGCTTGTGATCCAACCTTATCTATCTCGCCATTATATCAAACATGAAAAATCAACTGATAAATTGAAAGAAAGTAGATTTGAGAGAGAGTGATTTTTTTGGTGTGGGGTAGAAGGCGAGGGTGGATACAAATTATAGTGAAAATCACGTCGGTTGGGGTACGATTATTCAAAGTAAATCGCGTCCTACAAGACGCGACTTTGGAAATCACGTCCTGCAGAGCGTGACTTCTTCATAACCCTAACGCAGTAATTAAATTTTCAACCGTTCCAATTTATTAACGCGGAAATCGCGGCACACACAACGTGACTTCATCTTATCGCGACAAGTTGTTTGAAATTCTCGTGGAAGTCACATCCTATAGACCGCGACTTCAATTTATTTTTTAAATAAATACCGAATAATATAATTCACATCGGACAGAAGCCGCGCCTTGTACAACACAATTTTAAATATTACGCCATGCAGAATACGATTTACCCTTACGTGAGTCAAATGGAATGTATTTTTTTTTCTAAATATTCCCTAAAAATGATATTTTTCCAGATAATTCTGCAAATGAGAATATCTGGCCAAATGAGCCGAAGCGTGGTGGATGGACTGAAAACAACATGAAGTAACCAATTGATTTAATGTCGTTTCGATGAGGCCAAATTTGATTACTTACTTTATTAATTGTATATAACGAATAGTCAAAATTTTCTACACCAAATTTACGTTACAAACGGGAGAACATAATTACAACAAATAGGTCCAACTAAGTATTAATTATTAATGTTAACTAAGTATGAAATTGTAACAAATATTAATCCAAAAAAACATCATATATTCACAAGTACTTAAGGCGTGTACACCTTTATAAAGATTAAAAGTTATTAAGTAAATTAATTTATTATTATTATTATTTAACTATCGGTATCTAACTCATTATGAAAAATCTTTCTAACTTAATTTGTTTCATTCATAATACTAAAATTAAAACTCGTAACTTTATTTAAGAGATCTAAATGTTTTACCTAACTGAACCAACTTATTGTTGGTTAAATTGATTTATTATTAACTCATAGATTAAGACAGCAAAGGAAGTAATTAATGGTGTTAGATAAAATTAGTAAGCTGAAACAGCCGTAAGCCAACTCCGACGTGGCACCAACAAGATTATTTACTTTCTTCAACTAAAACTTAGGAAACATCACAAATCTGTCGCTTTCTTTCAAATCCTTCGCTTATTTAAACACACTCTTTTCCTTTGCAGTTTGCTTCAGTCCATGATCCACCGCTTCCTCTCTTTTTTATCTTTTTTCAGCCTTTTGATTGTTAGATAATCGACGATGGAGGCGGCGACTCGGAGGATTTCATCGTTTCTTTCTCGTTCATTGGTTTCTTCTCCTTCTTTTCTGCTTTCTAAAGGTACTCGTGTTTGAATTCGTGATTTCTTTTCCTCTGATTTTTTCGTCGTTTTTAAAATCGAAATGTTTACTTTGACTAAATGGGGATGTTGGTTTTTTAAGGCTTCGATGAAGTGTGTTTGGTTGCTCAGAAAATGTATTGAAAAAAAAACGAAACGATTTCTTTTTCTTTCATTTGTGTAGTAACGCCTTTTGTTATTTCTGTGGTAACCAATTCAACGTGAAAGTTGACTGCTTTGCACTGAACTGTTACCTAGAAGTTTTCTCCATGAATTTTCTTTTTAAAAAAAATAAAACTTTGATAGAAAAAAAGGTTGAACTTTTTATTAGTTGTATTCATCCTTGGCCTCAGTTAATTTTTGAAATTCCATTAATTTTCAGGGAGGATCTCTGGTGTGGGCAGAGTGTTTTGTGGTTACAGCACTGCCGCCGCTATTGAGAACCCAACCACTCCTTCCGTTCAAGTGAATTACACTCAGCTTTTAATTAATGGCAACTTTGTTGATTCTGCATCAGGTTAGCTTCTTGTAATCGAAACTTTTTGGATTTAAAATGGTTAATCTTCAGCTACTTGTTTACTAAAAATCTCACAATCCAACAGGCAAAACATTTCCAACATATGACCCTAGGACAGGGGATGTGATTGCTCATGTTGCTGAAGCTGATGCTGAAGATATCGATCGCGCGGTTTCCGCCGCTCGCAAGGCGTTCGATGAAGGACCATGGCCGAGGATGACTGCTTATGTAACTTTGTAGATTTTACTTCTGTTGTAGGAAATTATCTACCAACTTTGTTAAGTTTCATCTTTTCGTCTATTGTCTTCCAGGAAAGATCGATGGTATTGTTCCGGTTTGCTGATCTTCTAGATAAGCATGCCGAGGAACTTGCGACACTCGAGACTTGGGATAATGGAAAGACATATGAGCAGGCTGCTAACGCTGAACTACCGATGATCTCACGTTTGATTCGATACTATGCTGGTTGGTTAACTCATTAACAATCACACTCAGTTGTTTTGCTGCATCTCAAGTATTGTTTACATCTGAGTATGACACACTGTTTTTGTTTTGGTTATTCAGGGTGGGCAGACAAAATCCATGGTCTTACAGTTCCAGCTGATAGCCCACACCATGTCCAAACCATACATGAACCGATCGGCGTTGCTGGTCAAATCATTCCATGGAATTTCCCTCTTCTCATGTTTTCTTGGAAGATTGGACCAGCCTTGGCTTGTGGAAATACTGTTGTTCTTAAGACAGCAGAGCAGACACCATTGTCTGCTCTTTATGCAGCCAAGCTACTCCACGAGGTAATTTCTTCGCTATATAATCTTATTTACTTGTTTCGTATTATCTGAATTAAAATGCAGAGAATTCAGATGAAAGCTACATAAAACTTCAGTGTTTATTGGTTTTGAATGCACAAGTTTCTCACTGGGAATTGTTTTCACAGGCTGGACTTCCTCCAGGTGTTCTAAATGTGGTTTCTGGTTTTGGTCCAACGGCCGGTAGTGCTCTTTGCCGTCATATGCAAGTGGATAAGGTACATTACAGCCAAGAATTTCTATAATTTTTTTGTCTGAATTTCTACTTTACCATTGAGATCAATGGTGACAATTTGCAGCTTGCTTTCACTGGTTCAACTCAAACTGGAAGAACTGTCCTCGAGTTAGCTGCAAAAAGCAATCTCAAGCCCGTAACACTGGAGCTTGGAGGAAAATCGCCTTTTATCATATGCAAGGATGCTGATGTTGATAAGGCGGTCGAGCTAGCTCATTTTGCTTTGTTTTTTAATCAGGCATGTCTCCGATCACATCCTGTCTGTAACTTCAAACTCGGTTTTTCGTATAGCTCTTTCTTTTGTTGATTACAGTTAAAATCCATTTGCAGGGACAATGTTGCTGTGCTGGTTCTCGTACATATGTACATGAGAGCGTGTATGATGAGTTCTTGGAGAAGGCAAAGGCACGTGCGTTGAATCGCAGAGTTGGTGATCCATTCAAAGCTGGAATTGAACAAGGTCCTCAGGTAAACCGAGAACCAACATTTCATAGAGCAGTTCTTATACATATCAAGTGATTTTCTATTAGGAACACATATAATACTAATGCTTGCTTAAATCAGGTTGATTCAGAACAATTTGAAAAGATCTTGAGGTACATAAGATCTGGTATCGAAAGTGGAGCAACACTCGAAGCCGGAGGGGAGAGGATAGGGAGCAAGGGCTACTATATTCAACCCACTGTTTTTTCCAATGTGAAGGTATGCCATTTACATCTTCAAACCAGATTATCAAGAATGCAATTGAAACATTGTAACGTTACGATAAATGATAAAATAAAAACTCACTTTTCAACAGGAAGACATGTTGATTGCAAAAGATGAGATATTTGGTCCAGTTCAAACTATCCTGAAATTCAAGTGAGAAATGGAGTTTGCCTTTCGCATTTTAACAACCGTATCAGAGTTTTGAGTTTAACTGATATGATCACTTTGATGGAAGGGACATCGATGAGGTGATTCAGAGGGCAAACGGAAGCGGTTACGGACTTGCTGCTGGTGTCTTCACACAGGACATCGACACCGCAAACACGCTGAGTCGAGCCTTGAAAGTGGGAACAGTTTGGGTGAACTGTTATAATGTGTTTGATGCAGCAGTTCCATTTGGTGGGTACAAGTTGAGCGGACAAGGTAGAGAAAAGGGTATTTACAGTCTCAGCAATTACTTGCAGGTGAAGGCAGTCGTTACACCGTTGAAGAATGCAGCATGGATGTAATAATATATATATTTCCCCTTTTCTTTTGTTTAAGCAGCTTTTTACCTGCTGAATGTTTTCTTAATTGGCCGAACTTGAACTAGCTTGGCTTTTACTTTATCTTAGTTAATGGTGGATGGAATGGATGATATAAAATAAGGTAAACTATGCATTTTGTCATTTAACTTTTTTGTCACCTAACTTATAAACTTCTGGTTTTAGAATCCATTTTTCGAATTTCACTTTCTAAATCATTCAACCACTTTAAAATTTTTGGTAAATTTATGCAAAATTCCTTTGAAACTTTACTCTCAAACCTTAATTTTCAAACTCTTTTTATTTACAGGTTTCAGTGTTTCTTCTAAAAATTCGAGGAGAATAATAATATAATATAATTTTATAATGATCAGATGACCGACAACAATCGAAATAAAATAACTTATATGTGTAATAAACGCCCAAAATAGTGACTTACATGTTGCCCCCGCTTAATGCTTGCCTTTCCTGGTTTATACTTACATAGATTTCTGATTTGAACCCATCCTTAGTTCTGCCCTTACCTTTTTAATAACTTATTATGAATTGGGATTTTTTTTAAGAAATTCGGTTTAACCAAATTAATCGACTGAACTAAATTTTTTTCCGGTTAATTCGGTCAGTTAATTTTATGTAAGTTCGGTTAACGGTTGATTTTTTTAAGAAATTCGGTTATCGGTTAATTCAGTTCAAACCGGTTAATTAACAGAACTAACTGAAATTGTTATGTATTAAATATTATATATATTACATATATTTATTTTTGGTCATTGAACTTTTAAAAATTATAAAATGATCATTAAAATTTTTAATATATTATAAAATGGTCATTAAACTTTTTATCAAATTAGCATAAAATAAAAGTTCAGTGACTAAAGAGATCATTTTAGCATAATTTAGTGACTAATTGTGTGATGTACCCAAAATTTTATAACAAGTTTCGGTTAATTCGAAAACCGACCGAATTAACCGAGTATTTTTCGATTCGATTAAAAATTTTCGAAAAAATTCGACTCGGTTAACGTTTAAAAGGGAAAAAATCGGTAAATAAATTTTGGGTAACTCGATTCGACCGGTTAACCGAACTAACCGAATGCACACAATTAAATTCTTTTATATAGTATCTTATTGTTGTGAATAAAATAATGAAGAACAATGAACAAGTATAAAAAAATAAAGAGATGAGAAAAAGATGGAGATTCATATTATTATTAAAACTAGAATTGTGTACAATATCTTCATCTATTTATAGGCATAAGAAGTACATAATACATTAAACTCTAATTAATAGAGATAATATTCCTAATAATAAATAAATCAAACTCCTTAGATAAAGTTCTAATCATGATAGACATCCACATAGATAAATATTCATAACACTCCCCCTTGAATGTCTATGAAGATAATGTGCCTCGTTAAAACCTTACTAAGATAAAAACTCAGTGGAAAAAAAATTCTTTAGTGAAGGAAAAGAGTACACACATCTTTGATACGCATAACATGTTGCCTTATTAAAAACCTTACCAGGAAAATTCATTGGGACAAAACCTCGGTTAAAGAAAAAAGAGTGCAACGCGTATTTACTCTCCCTCATGAAAATATCATAGAAGATCTTTGAATCTTCATAATTCAATCTTGAATATTATTTTTCTAAAGATCGTGAGGGATGAAACTTTGGAGTAATATGTTCCATGATATATCCACCTTTCAAATTGAGATATACATCTTGCATTATCTTCACACAATATAGCTTTGTATCATATCTTGTGAAAGTAAATTCACCTATCTTTTGGATATGTTGGGTCAATAGTCTTAGCCAAACACATTTTTGGATTGCCTCGTGCATAACAATTATTTCTACGACATTTGAGGAGGCATTAACGAATGTTTGAAGATCTAAAGCTTGATCTTTGTATATCTATGAATATTTCTTGACCAACTAATATATGATGCCTCAAGACCAAGAAAAGATATAATTATCTTTATTCACGTCCAATAATCTTACAATAGATATGTTTTATCCATATTGAATTTTCTTTAAGATTCTTTCAACTTATGTCCATTCATAGACAAAAACGCATATTTAAGTGCTCGATCTTTAGGGCGAGACAAAACTACATCTCAAGATTCTTTTTCTCAAATACTTTCATCAAATGCTTTGAAAGTTTTTCATGAGTTTCCAATTTGAAGCTCTTCAGGAGTTTTAATGGAATTCAAATTATCATAATAAATTTTGATCCAAACTCCTTTTACAAAAGCATAAGGAAACATGTTCATTCTTATAGTATTTCCTCAATTAGTATTCACTAAGGCGATTATACCAAATGCGCCAAAATATTCAATGAGACATGTCTAAATAAATTTTCTCAGAAATTTCCAAATACTTCTAGCATTTTAAATCCTTTAAGGATAAATAGGGATCCATAAATAATTAGACGCATGTAATGTATTTCATAACTACCAAATTAATTGCATCCACCATGAAGTAATTAAAACTCTTCATAAATCATATGTCAAGTCGTATTTACGACTACTTATTTGTGCCTCACTTGCATTACACCTTTAGGTGTTTGGACTGCTAGTCCGAATACTTCACTTTTAGAAGTTCAAAGCGTCTTTCTATATTGGCCAATCATTTCAACATCTATAGATTCTTATACAAGATCATTGTTTTCTTTCTTTACTTCTATAGAAGTATTCTATGTAAAATGTTTGCAAAATCGTTGTCAACAACTTTTTTATTTTCTGGTTCCATTCTCGTAGTGACATAACTTATCGAGATCTCTTCAAGATTTCAATCTTTATTTCAGGTTCAAGAGTTTTATTATTAGTTATGTCTTGGGTGTCTTCAGGAGCATCCGCCTCCAATATATGATCATCTCATATTACTTTTCATTTACGAGAATTTTGATCATTGGAACCATTTCAACTATCATGCTTCAGGTATGATTTACATCATATCGCTCTAACATCTAATTTAAACTTAGAGCATTTCAGCTGGTATATGAGACTTAGTTACTCTCATTGGGTCAGTAAATATGTATGGCAGTTGAGATGTAATAACATGAATTATCTTATGAACTTCTGGTTCATATACGAGGATCTAGATAACGATAATTCATTTTCCTTTATCCAGCTGATTATTATCTCCCCTGATGTTGAGAAAAATCATGTCATAAATGATTCTCCAATTAATGTTTAAGAGTTTAAACATAAAAGAGGACTCGTACTCAATATGTATTCTCATCTCTTTTTATTTACCTATTTTGTACGTTATGGTGAAGCAATTCATATCGCACATTAAAAATTATAAAATGGAAAATGTATGGCTTCTGACAAAAAACCAATCATAACGGGGAGTTTATTATAACTCGTTGGCTTGATGCGTATAAGTGTTGCTATATGAAAACACCATATAAATAATAACTATTTTGTTCTCATAGTTTAGCTATTAAAGAGGAGGCATCCAATTGAAATTTTGTTAAACTGTATTTTTCATAATCAATAGGCTTCGTATCAACTGATATAGCCTAAAATATAAAGCCACTAACTTTTGCAAGATGAATAGTCTAAATGCATAATCTGAATCTTTTTATAATCAATCTTACAAACTTCTGGTTGTAAATTGGTAAAACAATGTAGATGCATCTACTAAAATCATATAAAAGTTTTCACATTTACGGATATATGGGCCCATATTTCATTCAGATATGCAAAACATGCAGTCTCAGCTTTAGTACAAGAACTTCAAGTTCTTTTGGTAAGTGAGATTTTAATCATTTCCTTTGAGAAAAAGCAACACAAAAACTTTGTGTTCTTTCAATAAGTGAAATTTAATCAATTATTTTGAGAACAAACACCACAAGAACTTTAGGTTCTTTTTAATAAATGTGCATATAAATCTCAATAGCTTTCGCATTATTATTGATCAGGATGGTCTAACCTATCATACCAACTATATACAAGTGTCTATATATATTTTTGAATTTCGTAAACTTCTAGTTTACCATAACATATTCAATCTCACTCGTACATGTCAAGTACGACCATCAAAATTGTTCCTTTGAATAGGAATATTGTTGGGTTTTTTGCACGCTCGAATCGATCACCGAAACCGTCAAGGAAGGTTGTAAATGTTTGGTGGTTGAATTGGCTAAAACCGAAATAAAGGTAGACAATTTGCACGAGGATTTTAGAGTGGTTCGACTACTCAACCGAGTCTACATCCACTACCTTAGCACACCACTAAGGATTTCCCAATTCACTCAACAATGAATTCGTCCCCTTTTCCAGGCTCAGGAGGAAACCGTTACAACCCTATCTTTTGGACTTGGCTAAGATAGAACCAACTCTAGTTTTTCTCTCAAGGCTAAACTAGAACCTCTCCCTTTTACAAGGTAGTTTGTGTAAACAATGAAAACCTCACAAGGTGGGTGTTTACAAGAATTAAGCTCACACGAAAGAGTGAAGGATAAAAACAATAAAATCACTCTCTACAAATATTTACAAGAGAAATGAAGAAAATAAAGACTTAAACTCGATTTCTCTTGAACATTAAGCTTGGATGTTATCTCTTACTTTCTTCAAGTGTTCCAGCCTTCAATTTATAGTCCCAAATGAGTTTGTAGCCGTTTATAGCCGTTGGGAATATTGCCGTTTATAGCCGTTGGGAATATAGCCGTTTATAGCCGTTGGGAATATAGTCGTTTATAGCCGTTGGAATAGTACCATTTATGACCGTTGGAAATAGTACCATTTATGGCCGTTGGGAATAGTACCATTTATGGCCGTTAGGAATAGTACCATTTATGGCCGTTGGGCTATTTCAAAATACACCGTATCGATACGGTTAGGCGTATCGGTACGGGTTTTGGCTACTGGAATTTTGGTAGTTTAAAAACCCTTTAAATACATTTTAAAACCATTCCAAAGCCTTTAAAACCCTTCAACATATTTTCAAGTTGTTTTTGACTAAAAACATATTTTAAATTCTTTTCAATTTAGTCCAAAACAATTTTCAAATATTATATCAAAACCTTAGTTCTACAAATATCTTTAGCTATTTCAGAGCTTTCAATGGAAATTATCTTTTGGTAGCAATATATAGCTCTCATAGAGTTTTCAACTGACCTTTTAACTACCGAACTTATATTTACATTGGCTTATTTCAAATGCCAATTGATAACATAAGTTATCTATAATTTTCAAAGAGACATTTTACGAACTCATATTGCTCTCTTAAAATTTCCACTTCTAGTGGTGACAATATTATTACCATTAGCGGTAATTATTGTAATATTCGCAATTTTGCACTTTTCATAATGTGTTTTCTCTCAAGAATTGATTGATGTTCTAGAGCATTAATATTTTCAGTACTTTGAGATATAATACTCATATTATTCAATTGCATTTAAATGGGAAAATATATCTTATGCTTATATTGAGCATAAATCGTCACCATAAATTTTATTTGACAAGTAGTCATGTTAAATAAAATAAATAAATATCATAATATATAAATATAAGTATAAAACGTGAATAATTAATGTGTGTAAAGTAAATAAACATAAAAAAATAATTCTCTTCAAAGTTATGAGAATAATTAGAAAATGATTTATTCACTTCGAGTGTTATAAGAAAATCAACAACGTCCAAATGAGTTGGACCAACAATGTCCAAATAAAGTTGGACCAGTATCATCTTCGTCATTTTTCGCACACAAAATTTGCTTCTATTTTCTTCCCTTTATCATTCAATGATTGTTGATTTTTAACGTACGACAAGTACGAGACCAATAATTTATAATATCGCATTGATAATAAAAAGAATTTTACTTCATTAGAATGATCTTTGTCACTTTTGTCATCCTTGTAACCTTACTATCGGTGGTAGAAGTATCCTTAAAATGACCATATTTTTCATGTCTATATTCATGGTTTCAATCACGACCACAACTTCTAATGTGGCTTTTATTCTTTCCATAATACAATCCCACATTCACTTCAGGGAATGAAGTAGAACCAATGGCCTTTGAAACATTTTTCACATATCCTTATCATAGAGAACAAAGATTTAATTCTCGTAAGCGGCATTCTTAAACCAGTCCACAAGGTCCTTTAAAAACCTCCTTTGAGACTAGTAGCCTCGCAGAACGGGATGTCCAGCCAATATACTTGGATTATATCGAAATTATGTCTCTAATTGAATAATGATTTACCATGTTTGCATTCACTTTAGAGAATGAAACAGTTCCAATAATCGCATGGAATAAACATCATGCTTGCATTCACTAATGGAATGCCTCATCATTGATAATCGCATGGAATAAACATCATGCTTTGTATTCACTTTAGGGAATGCCTTTCATAAAACTTTTTGGATCGAGACGAATTTCTGTAACTTGAAATTGGAAGAAGTCTATGGTCGAGTTTTTTTGACAAAGAAGAAATATCGCTTTCGAGCAAATATAAACTTTATAACAATCTTTTTATAGATTGAAATTCACCATGATTTATCGCACATTAAAATCATAATTTAAAGAGAGAGAAAATAAAGTTTACCGATAATAATTTTCCTCTCGAGGACAATGGAGACATAACAAATGACCGAAACAACTTCTCATAATTTCTTTACGTCGCATCACTTTCCAAGCCATTAAAGCATATCATGTAAAACTTAAAATATGGTTAAATAAAATAAAAAAACATTCACCATATTATATATCATGAATCTATAAAAAAATATACTTATCTGTAAATATACTCAAGATAATCATCTTCTCCCCCACGATCCCCTTGATATGGATTTGGGTCGCTTGAGAGATCAATTTTTTAGCGGGATTGGATTCGATGCGATTAAGCATGCTTCCATTCTTTTTAAAAAAATAAAAAAAAAATAAAGAGAACGACAATCAATAGCTAAAAAATGAGAGAAAAAAAACTTATCTTTAGTTTCATTCTGTAATCGAATTTATTCTTTTCGGTAACTTCTTTTGGATTCGAACGATGAAGATCTCAGTTGATTAGAGTCTCGTGCTGATAACGTGTTGTGAATAAAATAATAAAGAACAACGAACAGGTATAAAAGAATAAAGAGATGAGAGAAAGATGGAGATTCATATTATTATTAAAACTAGAATTGTGTACAATGCCTTCATCTATTTATAGGTATAAGAAGTACATAATACATTAAACTCTAATTAATAGAGATAATATTCCTAATAATAAATAAATCAAACTCCTTAGATAAAGTTCTAATCATATAGACATCCACATAGATAAATATTCATAACACTTATTTAATTTTATAAAATATTTAAATTGTTATATTTTATTTCATTATGTTGGAAAAAACCATTTATGAATATTTTACAAAAAAAATACCGTCAACATAAATATCAAATAATTAATTCGTTGTAACTCTCGAAAGTGAGTAATTGTGAAAATTAAATAGTATGAAAGCAATGTATACAGGAGAGAGTAAATTATTAATCCCTTTTCATTTCCTTCTAACAACAAATTGGAACATATAATTATTTCTTCTTGATGAGAAAATAATCTTCAGAAATTGGGGAATAAATATATGAGTTAGGGTTAACTTACACAATGTAAAATTCTTTAAGATTTATACGTTTTTGGATCGTTAGATGAAGGAATGGATGACTCAGATTAACTCTTTACTCTCTTTTTTCCAAGTGATAATCTTCATATTTACTGTTAATCTTATTCATTCGTTTCACTCATCCAACGGTCCAAAAAACGTGTAAAACTTAAAGAGTTTTACATTGTGTAAACGGATCCTATCTCTCTCTCTCTCTCTCTCTCTATATATATATATATATATATATATATATATATAGGGATGAGATCAAATTACATGGTGTAAAACTCATTTAGTTTTACACTAATTTAGGACCATTGGATAAGGGAAATGGATGGATGAGATTAACAGTAAAAAAATCTGAAGATTATCACTTGGGAAAAAAAGATAAGGAAATAATCTGAGCCATTAATTACCATCATCCAACGGTCCAAAAACTGTGTAAAAGTAATTGAATTTTACACAGTGTAAGTTGATCCTAACCCATATATATATATATATGATCCAGTTACACAATGTAAAACTCTCTAAGTTTTACACGCTTTTTGGATCGTTGGATGAGTGAAACAGATGGATGAGATTAACAGTAGAATATGTGAAGATTATCACTTGGGAAAAAAGTAAGGAATTAATCTCAGCCATTCATTTACCCCATCCAACGATCCAAAAAACGTGTAAAACTTAAAGAGTTTTACACTGTGTAAGTTGATCGTAACCCATATATATATATATATATATATATATATATATATATGTGGTTTTATTTTGATGCACAAGCTGTGTAAATTTTTTTTTACACAATCCTTTTATAAAATTTAAAATCTAAATCACAAACCCTAGCAACCTAAACCCTAAGCCCTAAACTCTAAACTCTAAATTCTAACCATAAACCTTAAATTATATACCCTACATACTAAACCCCTAAACCCTAACATAAAACCCTAAACCCTAAAATTAAAGGGCTTGTGTAAACTAAAGTTTACACAGCTTGTGCATCAAAGTATTTTCCATATATATATAGGATGAGATCCGCTTACTCATTTAGTTTTACACTAATTCATAGCTATTGGATGAGTGAAATGGATGAATAAGATTAACAGTAGAAAATATGAAGATTATCACTTTGAAAAAAAAATCTTAAGTATTTATTACTATCATCCATGTAAGTGGATGAATACACAAATTCAATATAGAAACGACCCTTTCAATTCAATTTACTTCATTCATAATATTATTTTATCACAAAGTATACACCGAAAGTTGACTTGATTCTCCGAATTGAGATTTTTTTATTCAAATATTGATTCGATCCTCTAAATTAATTAGATTCTTTTCACACAACCATGAACGTGGCGATGGACTAAACCAGAATGAAGTAACCAATTGAGTTAAAGACGTCGATGAAGCCAAACTTGATTAAGGGATAACTACATATTTAATACCTTATTTATTCTCGTGTTATTATTTTAGTATACCTCTTATTATTTTGACAAAATAGTACTTAACGTTACATTTTATTTTGGTATCTTGCCGTTAAAATATTAATAGCATGCTGACTAGGAGAGAGAAAAACACACATGACATGCTGACAAAGAGAAAGAAAAGCACACATGGCAAGCTACCATGTCTTTTTCTCTCTCATAGTCAACATGCCATGTGTGCTTTTTATGATTTTAGTTATCGTGGCATGCTGATTAGGAGAGAGAAAATGACGTGGCAACCTGCTACATGTGATTTTTTCTTTCCTAATCAGTATGTCGTTGATTTTTAACGGTGGGTACCAAAATAGAAAAAATAAAACGTTAGATACCTTTTTACCAAAAAAATAACTGGGGTGCTAAAATAATAACACATGAATAGGTAAGGTACTGAATATGTAGTTATCCCCTTGATTAATTATTTTATTAATGGTATGGAATAGTCCAATTTTTCTATACCGAATTTTCAACGTTTTGGATGTAAATAAAATAAAAAGATATCCACTTATTAGCGTAGTGAATATAGACGCTTATATTATTATGTATTATATGGATTCGAATTTCGATATGAAAATATAACACTAATATATCTTTATTTAATAAAATATAAAATAAAAGAAAATTGTGGCGGTTACGCTCACGGCTGCATGAATCATGATGCACCCACTTCTAGGCAAGGAAGTTTTACCCAATTTTTTATTTTTTGAGAAAACTACTCCAGTGACTACCGAACTTTGGGGGCGTACTTATTTTGACCATCGAACTATCGAACTCGTCAATCAAATCACCAAACTAATTAAATCAACCTATTTTGATCACCGCTGTTAAAAAATTAACGAAGGGGTGATGGTAGGGTGACATGGCAGTTAACAGAAACTTGTAAAATCACACATTTAGTCCTTATTATTTACTTATTAAATCAATTTGATCACAATTTAATTTAATTTAATTAAAAATTAACCAACCAACCAGAGGACGACACGTGTCACCATATTTTTTAAATTTTAATTCATTTTGTTTAACAATTTTAATTAACCAACTAGATCTAATCAAATGAAAGAAATAAAATGTGAGTTATATTGCAGGCAATAGGATTAACTACTGGAATGATCACTTATGTTTCTCCTCAGTACGAAGTTGGTCACCGATTTTCAAAAACGACCAGTAAGATCACTTACGTTTTCGGGGTATAAACTTTTGGTCACTCAATCGTTTGTTGTCGTTAAACATTAACGGGAGGCTGATCTGACACAATAAAAAATGATAAATTACTTAAATAACCGCTAAACTATTACTTCAATCCTATTTTGACCACCGAAATAAAAATAATTTATATAATTACACATTTAATCATCTACATTTACAATTTTTTTATTTCTTCTCCCCTCCACCATCTTTCATATTCTTCTTCATCTAACTCAATCTCTAATTTTCTACTATATTAATCTTCAATTCACACATCAAAATTAAATTTATCTTTCTTTTCACCGTTTAACCAAAAGCAATATTTGTATAAACATAAACATGCAAACTTGTATAAACATCCAGCTCAGAGAGAAGCAATATTTGTATTGGTTCCAGTAATCCTGTTGGTCTATATATGGTGTTATATTGTCTGAAAAGTAATCTTTTTTTCTAGCCCTTTGTGTGGTCGAGTGTAAAAGTACAATATTAAAAAAATTGTTTAACAAGTTTTTTTTATCATGTTCTAAGGTTGTTTCATTGTAATATGACATTTAAAAATATCGATCACTTTGTTTTAAGATGTCCGAAAATTGTAAAAGCATGCAAAAAAAGAATCCCATATAACAATCAAAATATGGTGTTAAATTACACTCATACAGATTTATAAGTTTCATTTGAAAATTTTATTCTTATTAGTTATTATATTACTTATGTTAATTATATATGTTTTCCCTTTAAAATCATGAAAATAAAATTGCAAGGGTAATTACCTCTATAGAATTGAAGCACATGTACACATCATTTACTTTGATGTAGATACATCAATCCTGAAATATGGAGTTTATATGTTTTCCTAAATCACTAGAACTTGACATTATAGGCAAATGACGTGATATTTTGTGGGCGGATTCTAATATTTTTGGCACATTTTCTTTTATTGTCTGAACGTTTAGGTAGTTTTTATTTAGCCTTATTTTACTTTTCAATTGTTATTTCTGATGCTTATTTTTTATTTTTATATAATGCTTACAATGGTTAATATAAGGGGTTTAACACATCAAATGAGATAAAATACGAGAAAGACACACCTGAAGGTACTTTCTATTTAATATTTGTAAAATGTTTGTATATTGTATCTTTCAGTTTCAGCTCAAATTTTAATTTATAAGTGTTTCAGGTATTTCTGTTTGTTTTAACTTTTATTATCAAATTGTGAAAAAATAGAAAATTAAATTTTTTTTATTTGGTTAAACGGTAAAAAGAAAAGTAAATTCAACTTTGATGTGTGAATTGAGGATTAATATAAATGTGGCAGCAGAATGGGAATGGAGCCATGAATTTTCTATGGATATCGAAATGTGATGAAGCATCGGAATTCATGGTAGCGGCGGTGACGGCGGCTTAAATTTTAAATAAACAAAAATTAGGGGTAGAGTAGGTATATTGATCTATATTTAAAAGAAAAATAAAAATAAAATATTGTATTTTAATTAATTTACCTTTTAGTTTTTAAATGATTTATAGTGAAAATTAAATTAATGGTGCTCATCGATGCTCGTTGAACGTGACATAATTTTTCTTTAGAAAAATACAGTTAACATAACTATCAAATAATTAATTCGTTAATAACTCCCGAAAGAAAGTAATTATGAAAATTAAACAGTATGAAAGCAATCCACATGAGAAAGTAAATTATAATCCTTTTTCATTTCCTTCTAACAATTAAATGGGAACATATCATTATTGCTTCTTGATGGGAAAATAATCTTTAGAAGGGGGGAATGTATATATGTATATATCCGTACGAGTAAATAATAATTATAGTGAAATTTAGTTGCATTCTTGAGGCAAGACTTTATATCTGGATGTATCTTTACAGTAGGAGTAAAACATGAGCTTACTTCTTGCCCAACCCAAGGCGGTAACCTGTTGATTCGATAGCTTGACGAAGTCGGGTCCTCCCACAGGGTCGATGCTCGAAAGGCTGGCATTGGAACAAGACGAATCAGGCTGCTTAGGATTTATGGTACAGCCAGCCATTTCCATGTCTGTAAGTGAAGTTACAAATGGGGCATACTTATAATTCACAGGGTATTTCCCTCCATGAGTTGCCCATTCCGACCCATCCCATATGGTCACGTAAAGCGACATCGGCTTCGAGGGATACGCAGCCGAGAATTTCCCGTTGCTCGGGAACTCTCTCACCGGTATATTATCAACAAGGAACCTGCAATTTTTAATAACAAAGATGACAATGCGTTCGGATTATTGAAACGATGTGTTCAAACAGAGTACTTCAATTGTCTTACACTATGTGGTGACTGTTCCAAAGAATGCTGTAGTAATGGAACTGCAGAGTTGGATTAAACCAGAAGTAAAATTTCTCTTCCCTCCCGGTGCTCACACCATTTGCATATACATTTGTTTGGAGCACCCAATCGACTCGTTTATCGTTGCCGAGCAGTTCGATATCGATCTCATCGTGACTATGGGGATACGTATCTGCATTAGACAACTGCACAAACGATCCATTTAACCAAATACAAGTTCATATACATATACATACAAATTGTTAAATGGAGATGAAAAGGAGCTTACATAAAAGGCTACTACAACACCAGATGTGAGACCTGCAGGTAGCTTTATTGCCGCACTGAAGAATCCATAGTTATATTTGTCCTTGGAAGCCAATCCTGACCCTGAAAAGCAGATCATTTGAGAAAAAGGGCAAGTAATTTTCGGTGAAAAATCGAACAAATCGATGTCGAATAATTAACCTGAGGTTTTGTCGAGAGCTAGAGTGACCATGGACCCATTGTTGAGAAGCTTGATGTTATGCCCACCAAAAAAGTTGGACAAGCTTTGATTCACCGAGACATGGCTAAACATGTCGGTTAACCGTGGAACGCTAGGAGTGGTGTAATGCCTGCTATGTGAAGAGACCGAGCTCGCCGCGCAAAGCAACGCGAGACAGTGGAACAAAATATGTTGGAATAGAGCCATGTTTCTGTATGATGAAGGAAAAGAGATGCAGATTTGGTCCTATATATATATATATTGGGAGGAGAGAAAGGACTAAAGAGCACAATCTAAGCTTAGTTGTATTTAGCTGGCGACTCTTTTTTGGTATCTTTATGTGTAGATGGGATGGTGACAGTGAAACCATGTACTCATGTGGGTTGATTTTGTGATGCTCGGCATAGCTCGTGGGACTGCTCCAAGAGTTGGGACCATTTCGATTTCGACATTTACTAAAGTCTATTGGGATTTGGGGACCAACCTGAAAAAGCATTCAACTTAATTCTTGGCTTAATTGTTTAATAAGTAACCAAATTATACCTACAGTCGTATTTGGGTTGGGCAGGAAGGGCAACCGCCCAGTGCCTATAATTTTTATAGACAATTATACTTATAAAAATATTGTTATATTATTTATAACGCCTAATTTTTAATACTTGTTATTAAAGATTCAATTTCATCTCAATGTTTATTATTATGAGCTCAATATTTGTTATTAAATGCTCTAATTTTTTTCTAATATTTTTTATTAGGGATCTACTTTTATTTTTTTTCTAATACTTGTTATTAAGGGCCTAATTTTTTCAATATTTGTTATTAGTGACTTACTCTTAAAATTCAATTTTCTTTTCTAATACTTGTTATTAAGCGTCCAATTTTTTCAATACTTGTTATTAGATGCCCATTTTATTTTGTAATATTTGTTATTATAAACATACTCTTAATTTTTTTCAATATTTGTTATTAGAGGCCATTTTTTTTTCAATGCTTGTTATTATGGACCTACTCTTAAAATTATTTTTTTTCAATACTTGTTATTAGGGACAGAGATTTAAATAACGGTTTGCAACCTCAACAATGACCGTTATATAGCGGTAGCAATATCGTCCGAGACCGCGATATCCACAACCGTTATGTCCACAATAGCATATGTTATTAAAAGAATTATTAACCACGATACTCGCAGTAACCGCAATAGCAACCGTTATGTCCGCAATCGCGACAAACGCAATGTTGACGAAAACGCGACCGTAATCATAATTTAAATTTCTAATTAGGGGCTTTTTCTTCGCCCTAGGGCCACTAGAATCTTAGAAACGAGCATGCCTATACATTTTGTTCAGGATAGGTGCCTAAAATATTTTTCGGGCCAAGTAGGTGTCTAACGTTTTCATCGTTATCATTTTAGGTGTCTTGCCGTTAATGGCCGTTTAAAAAATTTTATTCGCCAATCAAAGCATGACACTCGTCATGCTTTATTTTGTTTTTTTCTTTTATTTTTAAAAAAATTAAAATTTTCAAAAATATCCTAAAATTCTCAAAAACCTCTAAAATAGTCCTCAAATCGCTAAATCTCCAAACCCCTAAGTCCCAAATCCATATTGAAACCGTTGTCGCCGCTAATCGCCGATGGCGTGCCCACAACTTCTGTCATCGAACCCCCAAGATTATTTCCTCCATCCTCCCATTGTCAAAACTCGACGGCCGATGTGCCTAACGTTAAAACAAAGCTGAATGGCGAGAGGGGGAAAAAAGAAACAATGGGTGACAAATAGTGGCCGATCAAACAACGAACAACATTCGGGTCTTATGACGACAAAAGAAGGCTTCATTCCGTCACCGACAGCGTGATGAACGATGACGACAATGGCTAGATTTTGGGGATCTAGGGATTTGGGGTTTATTTTGTGAATTTTTGAAATTCAATTTTTAAAAAAAAAATAAGTTAAAGGAAATAAAAAAAATAAAAAAGAAATTAAAATCAAAGCCACGTGTTATGTTTTGATTGTCTAACAGAGTTTTTGTAAATAGTCCGTTAACGGCCAAACACCTACTTGACCCAAAAAATACTTTAAGCACTTATCTAGAACAAAAGATATAGTTTAGACACTTATTTAACATTTAAACCTTAATTTTTTTCATCTTTCTTTCTCATTTCAAGTTTGAATCGAAAAGAAAAATCAAGTGAAAAACCGAAACCAAAACCAAACAGTTTTATTCATTGTGTTGCAACTGGGATTTTTGGTCCGCTGTTTGATTTTGATGCATTTACTATGAAAGCATTAATGTAGGCGGCTTGCCGTGTAATGCTAGAGTTTGTAGCATGAAAGGAGCAGACAAAAGCATAATCTTGATTGGCAAGCAAAAGCGCAGCCAAAGCAGGCAATGTTGTTGTTTTCGTTATTCTCCATGGGATTATCCTATGAAGCACGGTACTTCATTCCAAGAGACGGGTACATAGTTGATCATCGATTTTAAAAAACAACCAATAAGGTTACTTACGTTTTCGGGGCGTAAACATTTGGTCACCTAGCTGTTTGTTGTCGTTAACATTTGACAGGAGGTTGATCTGAAACAAGAAAAAAAGGATAAATTACCTAGACAGTCCCTAAACTATTACTTCACTCCTATTTTGACAACCGAAATAAAAACAATTTGTATAATTACATATTTAATCTTTCACATTTACAATTTTTTTATCTCGTCTTCATCTAACTCAATCTCTAATTTTCTACCATATTAATCTTCAATTCACACCGTATATTATAATCCATCACTGTATGTATCCATGTTTCAAATAATATTTGTAATCCTCAACTCAGAATTTTTAATCTTTCAAAAAATCCCAAAATTTTACAAACCAATCCTAAAATTACCCAAATTCAAAACCCCAAATCGGCGTCGCTTCCGTCATAGATCGTCGCCCCTGACTACACCTCTTCGGTCACCGGAGCATGGCAGTCATTTCCCCCAACACGACATCATCAGAAACGGTGAACGATGTGCAATCGAATGTCGAACGCGAAATTGACGTTCGGCTGGCACACCGTTCACCGTTTTCGGTGACACCGTGTTGGGAAAAATGGCCGCCATGCTCCAGCGACAAAAAAGAGTGTGGTCAAGGGCGGCGGTCAGCGGTGATTTGGGGGCTTGAGTTTGGGTAATTTTAGGGATTTGAGGACTGTTTTGTAAAATTTCCAAAAATTTTCGGATTAAAGATTAAAAAATTTGAGTTTTTTTTTTATTAGATTGATTTAAAAAAATAAAAATAGTGCCGCATGTTGAGCATTGATTGGTTAATAATTTTTTTAACACACCTTTAACGGTCTAGCACCTAAAATTATAACGGTTAAAACTTTGGGTGTAACCCCCTCGTCCCGGTCTAGCCGGATGACCGGTCCGAATGGGCTACACGGGGAAAACCGAAGTGAAACCCGTTGAGGCTCTCCTTCGGTTAGCAACCCTATTTTTTTTTCTTTCATTTTAATCTTGTCTAGAGGAGTATTAAAGTCCTAAGTGATCAAACAGCGGAACAACATACACGAGACATTCAAACGAACCCAACAACATTTAACAGCCCAATTTTAAACTTATCTGCAGGAGGTATCGATACACCTAAGGGGTGTATCGATACACCTTGGCTAGGTCAAAAGGTCAGAGTCAACCCGTGGAGACCGTATCGATACGCCCAAGGAGTGTATCGATACCCTCCCCAACGGTTGACTTCTCACGGTCAACGCTAAGGTGACCGTATCGATACGCCAAAGGCCCGTATCGATACCGAAATGGACAGTAGCTCCAGTGACCAAAAAGGTATCGATACGCCCCCTCGCGTATCGAAACACGAGGCCTGAAACAAGAAGGCCGTATCGATACGGGTCTAACCGTATCGATACCCCTGCTCTGAAATTCCTCAATTCCGAACTTGGTAACCTCACATACGATTCTAGATGCACTTTTGGACACTCCTAAGCACATACAAACATACCTACATCAAACCACAATCAGGACTTAACATGGGAGGCATTTAATCTAACGAAAAACATACAACCCAAGACTCCATACAATTTCACGAAAGAAGCATGTTTAGCAAGCACAAGGCATCATACACAGGGTAGTCAAGCATAAGGCATACATAGGCCAACATCATACATGTTTAGGCATGTGCAAATAAACGACATGAGAATCATAGGTCACAATCCAAAAAGCAAAAGCATAACACAACATGAATTTATCATGCTCAACCATAATTTCCTAAGGAGCTTGACCCCAACTTCTAAAACTCTATACCTCATTGTCTAGGCATTATTACAAAAGCAAACCATACTTAGACTTGCTTGAGAACTCCAAATGCTCCTCCCTCGCCCGCTCGCCTCCCGAACTCTAACGATCTGCACGTTGGAAACAACAAGAGCATAAGCCAACTAGCTTAGTGAGAGAGGCTCTACAATTCACAACATGCAGTTTTCCAAAAACACGATTTATATGCAAGAAAGCAATGGATGCACAAGGGTCTATCTCAACCACAACACATGGTTTGCACAAGCACAACCAACATACACGTACGGTGGGACTACACATCACCGTTTCGACTAGTGGATTTCCAATGGGACTACACATCAAAGTACTAACCTACTAGTCACTACCGGTGGGACTACACATCACCGTAGTTTAGACCACCATCACGTGAGGCACGAACTCAACACGACTACAACATTAACAACTTAAAATGCATTCAATAATCACAACGTATACACAACCAACATATCACAACAACATGAGAGTAGAGAAGCTTACACACGGGTTTAGGTGACCTCTCAAGGTTCCACCCAAACCCCAAAGGAATCCATATCGAGCACAATGTAAAAACCAATAATTCTACTCACCGTTGCTACCCAAGAGAAGATCGAAAACCAAGCTCAAGACTCTGAAATCCCCGGATTTGTCCCCGAAGCTCCACCAACCAAATTTCTCGTTTCTAAACATTCCAACACCAAGCAAACAAATCCCAAATCAGTCCATGTTCTAAAATAATCAACCCGGATTACATACCAAGCATAAGACATCAATTTTTCCATTGAAAACAAGCTCAAAAATCCAAAATCCGAGCAGCCCTTAAGCACCCCTCAAAACCATTGATTTCAACCCTCAAATTACTCCCTAAAGCCTTCAAAACAATACTTACATATTCCCTAACCATCAGCCCTCCAGATTCCACCTAAAACACCCCCAAAACTCAACTTAAAACCTCCCCAAAACCCCATTTCGGGAATCACCCCAAACCTTGTAAAAATCATACCCATTGGACCCCTTTGGACTCAAAACAACTCATATAACATTTATAAATCGAAAACCTAAGTTAGGGATGATAAAAATGACATTTTTAATCAAAATTTCAAAACACCCAAATTGCTAAAATCATGAGTTTTCTAGAAAATAAAGGTATGTGCTAGTAGAGGATAATGAGAGCAAGTCAAAAATGACCTTACCTTTGAAAAACCTTCAAGAATGGGTGAGTTATGAAATGGAATAGTGCTCCAAAGGGGAGAGGGTTTTTTTGTCGATGGAATGGATAGTAGAGGGGAAGAAGATGACTAAAAAAACATTATTTAGGTTGGTTTAAAAATTAAAGGTCCAAAGACCTAAATGCCCTTAAATAAAAAGGAAAACCACAATAGGTGCCACCCATGGCCATGTGGGCTTGTTTAAAAATATGGTCCAACTTAATTTTATTTGTCTTAAAACCCGAGGCCCAAACCATTATTTTATTATTTAAAAATTAAGAACCGAAACCCGAACTATTTTTAAATTATTATTTTCACCCGACCCCCGAACCCGGGTGTTACAACTCTCCCCCACTTAAGGAATTTCGTCCTCGAAATTACCTGACGGAAACAAATACGGAAACTGCTCAAGCATGTCAGCTTTCCTCTCCCACGTGGCTTCCTCCACACCTCTATGTCTCCATAAGACTTTGACCAACTCTATAGTCTTGCCACGCAACACCTTGCTATCTGAAGCAAGTAGCTCAACTGGTTCCTCGTTGTAAGACAAGTCCGGATTTAACTCTATTTCTTCCTCTGGCATAACATGGGACGGATCCGATCTATACCTCCTAAGCATCGACACATGAAATACATCATGAATCTTCTCTAGCTCAACTGGGAGCCTCAATCTATATGCAACCGGACCAATTCTCTCAACTATCTCATAAGGCCCTATGTACCTTGGGCTCAACTTTCCCTTCCTCCCAAACCTCATCACCTTCTTCCAAGGTGAGACCTTCAAGAACACTTTATCCCCCACGGAGTATTCTACCTCCTTCCTCTTTAAGTCGGCATAGGACTTTTGTCGATCTGAAGCTGCTTTCAAGCGATCACATATCAACTTCACCTTCTCGGTGGTTCCTTTAAGCAATTCGGGCATCGGCACAAGTTTCTGTCCGGCCTCGGCCCAACAAATCGGGGTCCTACACTTCCTACAATACAAGGCCTCATAAGGAGCCATCTGAATGCTCGACTGAAAGCTGTTGTTATACGCGAACTCCACTAATGGTAGGTGTTTCTCCCATGACCCCTGAAAGTCAATGATACAACACCTCAACATATCCTCCAATATCTGAATTACTCTCTCAGACTGCCCATCTGACTGCGGATGATACGAAGTGCTGAAGTTCAACCAAGTGCCCAAGGCTCGATGCAAACACTCCCAAAATCTAGAGGTAAATCTCGGATCTCGATCTGATACAATCGACTTCGGTACCCCATGTAGTCTCACAATCTCACGAATATACAATTCGGCCAACTTGTCTAATGTATAGGTAGTATGAACCGGTATGAAGTGAGCACACTTGGTGAATCTATCTACAATCACCCACACTGAATTTTTCTTCGAAGGAGTCAACGGAAGTCCTGACACAAAGTCCATAGTGATACGCTCCCACTTCCACTCCGGAATTTTCAACGGTTGCAACAACCCTGAGGGAAACTGGTGCTCAGCCTTGACTCTCTAACAAACCATGCATCTACTTACGAACTCAGCTACATCCTTTTTCAAACCAACCCAATAATAGTCTTCCTTCAATCATCGATACATCTTCGTGCTACCCGGATGCATAGCAAAAGGACTATTGTGAGCCTCACTCAAGATCGTACGCCTCAACTCGGCATCCTCCGGAACCACTATCCTATCCTTGAAACATAGGATCCCATTCTCTCCAAAGCAATACTCGGTAGGCCTATCTTCGGCTATGTCTTGCACGTGAGGTGCCAAAGACTCATCTCGTAACTGCTTCTCACGGATCAACTGTACCAATGATGGCTTAACCTGAAGCTCGGCTACCAACCCACCATCCGTTGACACACTCAACCTTGCAAACATTGCTCGCAACTCAACGACCACCTTCCTACTCAAGGCATCGGCCACCACATTTGCCTTGCCCGGATGATACTCTATGGTAAGGTCATAATCCTTAAGGAGCTCTAACCACCTTCATTGCCTAAGATTCAACTCCCTCTGGGACATCAAATATTTCAAACTCTTGTGGTCGGTGTACACGGTGCATTTCTCACCATAAAGATGGTGTCTTCAAATTTTCAACGCGAACACCACTGCAGCCAACTCTATGTCATGTGTGGGGTAGTTCTTCTCATGGACCTTCAACTGTCGTGAAGCATATGCCACTACTTTACCTTCTTGCATAAGCACACAACCTAGCCCCACGTAAGATGCATCACTGTAAATCACAAACTCTCTCCCCGGCTCGGGCTGAATCAAGATGGGAGCTTCGGTCAAAGCTTTCTTCAATTTCTCAAACGCTTCTTGTCTCGCATCCGACCATTCATACGGAACATTCTTCTGTAGTAACTTGGTCAACAGAGCCGCTATCCTCGAGAACCCCTCAACAAACCTCCTATAGTATCCCGCCAAGCCTAGGAAACTGCGGATTTCTGTCACTGACTTCGGTTGTTTCCAACTCACAATGGCTTCAATCTTCTTGGGGTCTACACTAATCCCACTAGCCGAGATCACGTGACCAAGGAAGACCACCTCCCTAATCCAAAACTCACACTTACTTAGCTTGGCATACAACTGATTCTCAAGTAGGGTCTGAAGCACTAACCTTAAGTGTTCATCGTGCTCCTCTTCGGTCTTAGAGTACACTAGGATGTCATCAATAAACACTACCACAAACCTGTCCAAGAACTTATGAAACACCCGGTTCATCATATCCATAAAGGCTGCTGGAGCGTTGGTCAACCCAAAAGGCATCACCAAAAACTCATAATGCCCGTAACGTGTACGAAAAGCTGTCTTCGGTATGTCCACATCCTTTACCTTTAACTGGTAATATCCAGACCTCAAGTCAATCTTCAAAAACACGGAAGCACCCCTCAACTGGTCTAGCAAGTCATCTATCCGTGGCAAGGGATATTTGTTTTTCACTGTCACCTTATTCAACTGTCTATAGTCTATACACATTCTCATGCTACCATCCTTCTTTTTCACAAACAACACTGGAGCACCCCAAGGGGAAACACTAGGCCTAATAAAGCCTCTGTCAGTCAACTCCTGAAGTTATGTCTTCAACTCTTTCAACTCTTTCGGTGCCATTCTATACGGAGCAATCGACACTGGTGCAGAATCAGAATATGTCTCAATAGCAAACTCAACTGCTCTATCTGGAGGCAAGCCTGGTAGCTCTTCCGGAAAAACACTCGGAAAGTCACATACAATCCTGATGTCCTGAGGCCTCACCTTACTCATATCCGGGTTCATCACGTAAGCTAAGTAAGCCTGACACCCTGAACCCAACAACCTCTGAGCTTCCAAAGCCGAAACCACATTGGACAAAAACTTGACATTCTCCCCAACTACCACAACCTCAAAGTCATCGGTAAGCCTCAAAGAGACCCTCTTAGTCTCGAAGTCAACCCTAGCTCTATGCTCTACAAGCCAATCCATGCCCAAAATCACATCAAAGCCATAAAAGGGTAGTTCCATCATGTCGACCGGAAATACGTGGCCCTGAATCATCAAGGGACACCTCCTATACACTTTTCTAACTACCACTGTATCACCAAAAGAGCTAGTGACATTTACACCTACCTCTAGCCAATCACAAGGTAATCCTAATGACTTTGCATGCTCGCCCAAAATATACGAATGCGTTGACCCCGAATCTATTAGAGAAAGCAAACTCAAAGACTGTAATGTGAAATTACCTGCAATGACATCAGTATCATTCCCAGCCTCACGCTGAGCGTACACCCTAGCCGGTCCTCCTCCCTCGGGCTGGACTGCTACCACATGAGCCAAGTTCCTCTGACCCTCATTCCTCGGCTGGAAGTTCCCACGGCCGCGCCCACGACCTCTCTGATGCTCAAAACCCCTCGCTAGAGTCGGTCCTCCCCTAACTGGGTGTGGACAATCACGCCTCAAATGGTCCCGAGAGCTACAGTTCCAACACGCCCCAAACATACCCATACACTCACCTGGGTGGCGTCTCCCGCACCTAGTGCACTCCGGAATGTGCCCAACGGGCCCTTGGCCCTGACGGCCCTGACGATGGTTACCACCCCTAGGCCTCGTATCCGGCTGGTACCTCCTATCCCTATGCCTCTTGGCATGATCTCTATCCCAGTTCGCATGTCTCTTCCCGGAGTCAGACCCACCAGCACGTGCTCTAGAGCTCAGGTTCTGCTCTATATCCTTGGCCCTAGAAACCAAGACATCGAACTCAGTGTAGTCGGAGGCCAACATGTAGGTCTTCACATCGGTAGTCAACCCATATCTGAAACGCTCACATCGCTCCTTCTCATCCGGAATTAACTCTGGCGCGTACTGGCTCAATCTCACAAACTGGATCTCATACTCAGACACGGTCCTATTGCCTTGAACCAAAGCCATGAACTCCCTTTTCTTTTCATCGAAGTACCGAACCCCGAGGTACTTCCTCTTGAAGGCATTCCTTAAAAACTCCCATGTGACATCCGCCTCGGCCATACCAGAAATAACAGTGGTCCACCAAGTATAAGCGTCTCCCTGAAGCAATGAGACGATGCATCCCAACTTACGGGCATCCGAACACTCCATCTGACCCAAGATGCGAGTAGTGCTCTCAAGCCACCCTTCCGAACCCTCCGGAGACAACCCACGAAACTCAACTGCCCCCAGATTACGAAGCCTCTCTAGGGGTAATCCCTCCCCGCACCCTGAGGTGGTGCTGTAGCTTGCATACCGGCCAAAGCTGTCTGAAAAACTCCGGCTATAGTCTGAATCAAATGAGCCACATCTGGACCTGCCTGACCTTGGCCCGCTAGAGCCCCATTACCTCCCACATTAGCCTCATCCTGAGGCCCATTACCATCACCTCCGACGTTCCCTCCATTACCATCGGGAGCATTAAGAGCAGGAGGCACGTTCTCGGGTGCCTGGTCACCCACCCTAGGCCGTCCCCTCGGTCTCACCATAGCAATTAAAGTAATCTAAAACAACAAACACACAACAATAAAGAAACGTTAGGTTAGCAAAGGGGCAAAGGACTCCGGTTCTCAAGCTCTTTAAACCAAAACAATTTCCCCTTTTTATTTTGACAACAACGCCTGACAATGGGGACTCGAACCAACTCTCAAACAACAGCAAGGTCACCATAGCATGCATTCATACACTGTGCTAAAGACAAAATTTAGACATACATGGCAAAACACTCATAATTCCTTAACTTACCTCACTTACCTGCCCGAGGTCTCGGAAACCTCAGGCTCTGATACCAATAAATGTAACCAAATCGTCCCGGTCTGGCCGGATGACCGGTCCGAATGGGTTACACGGGGAAAACCGAAGTGAAACCTGTTGAGGCTCCCCTTCGGTTAGCAACCCTATTTTTTTCTTTCATTTTAATCTTGTCTAGAGGAGTATTAAAGTCCTAAGTGATCAAACAGCGGAACAACATACACGAGACATTCAAACGAACCCAACAACATTTAACAGCCCAATTTTAAACTTATCTACAGGCGGTATCGATACACCTAAGGGGTGTATCGATACACCTTGGCTAGGTCAAAAGGTCAGAGTCAACCCGTGGAGACCGTATCGATACGCCCAAGGAGTGTATCGATACCCTCCCCAACGGTTGACTTCTTACGGTCAACGCTAAGGTGACCGTATCGATACGCCAAAGGCCCGTATCGATACCGAAATGGACAGTAGCTCCAGTGACCAAAAAGGTATCGATACGCCCCCTCGCGTATCGAAACACGAGTCCTGAAAAAAGAAGGCCGTATCGATACGGGTCTAATCGTATTGATACCCCTGCTCTGAAATTCCTCAATTCCGAACTTGGTAACCTCACATACGATTCTAGATGCACTTTTGGACACTCCTAAGCACATACAAACATACCTACATCAAACCACAATCAGGACTTAACATGGGAGGCATTTAATCTAACGAAAAACATACAACCCAAGACTCCATACAATTTCACGAAAGAAGCATGTTTAGTAAGCACAAGGCATCATACACAGGGTAGTCAAGCATAAGGCATACATAGGCCAACATCATACATGTTTAGGCATGTGCAAATAAACGACATGAGAATCATAGGTCACAATCCAAAAAGCAAAAGCATAACACAACATGAGTTTAACATGCTCAACCATAATTTCCTAAGGAGCTTGACCCCAACTTCTAAAACTCTATACCCCATTGTCTAGACATTATTACAAAAGCAAACCATACTTAGACTTGCTTGAGAACTCCAAAAGCTCCTCCCTCGCCCGCTCGCCTCCCGAACTCTAACGATCTGCACGTTGGAAACAACAAGAGCATAAGCCAACTAGCTTAGTGAGAGAGGCTCTACAATTCATAACATGCAGTTTTCCAAAAACACGATTTATATGCAAGAAAGCAATGGATGCACAAGGGTCTATCTCAACCACAACACATGGTTTGCACAAGCACAACCAACATACACGTACGGTAGGACTACACATCACCATTTCGACTAGTGGATTTCCAATGGGACTACATATCAAAGTACTACCCTACTAGTCACTACCGGTGGGACTACACATCACCGTAGTTTAGACCACCATCACGTGAGGCACGAACTCAACACGACTACAACATTAACAACTTAAAATGCATTCAATAATCACAACGTATACACAACCAACATATCACAACAACATGAGAGTAGAGAAGCTTACACACGGGTTTAGGTGACCTCTCAAGGTTCCACCCAATCCCTAAAGGAATCCATATCGAGCACAATGTAAAAACTAATAATTCTACTCACCGTTGCTACCCAAGAGAAGATCGAAGACCAAGCTCAAGACTCCGAAATCCCCGGATTTATCCCCGAAGCTCCACCAACCAAATTTCTCGTTTCTAAACATTCCAACACCAAGCAAACAAATCCCAAATCAGTCCATGTTCTAAAATAATCAACCCGGATTACATACCAAGCACAAGACATCAATTTTTCCATTGAAAACAAGCTCAAAAATCCAAAATCCGAGCAGCCCTTAAGCACCCCTCAAAACCATTGATTTCAATCCTCAAATTACTCCCGAAAGCCTTCAAAACAATACTTACATATTCCCTAACCATCAGCCCTCAAGATTCCACCTAAAACACCCCCAAAACTCAACTTAAAACCTCCCAAAAACCCCATTTCGGGAATCACCCCAAACCTTGTAAAAATCATACCCATTGGACCCCTTTGGACACAAAACAACTCATATAACATTTATAAATCGAAAACCTAAGTTAGGGATGATAAAAATGACATTTTTAATCAAAATTTCAAAACACCCAAATTGCTAAAATCATGAGTTTTCTAGAAAATAAAGGTATGTGCTAGTAGAGGATAATGAGAGCAAGTCAAAAAACGACCTTACCTTTGAAAAACCTTCAAGAATGGGTGAGTTATGAAATGGAATAGTGCTCCAAAGGGGAGAGGGTTTTTTTGTCGATGGAATGGATAGTAGAGGGGAAGAAGATGACTAAAAAAACATTATTTAGGTTGGTTTAAAAATTAAAGGTCCAAAGACCTAAATGCCCTTAAATAAAAAGGAAAACCACAATAGGTGCCACCCATGGCCATGTGGGCTTGTTTAAAAATATGGTCCAACTTAATTTTATTTGTCTTAAAACCCGAGGCCCAAACCATTATTTTATTATTTAAAAATTAAGAACCGAAACCCGAACTATTTTTAAATTATTATTTTCACCCGACCCCCGAACCCAGTTGTTACATTGGGCACTTATTTTTACAAAAAAAATATTCTAAGAACTTAAAGTTCAAAAAATGTATACTTTAGGCACCTATTTTCATTTAAGCCTTTCGAATATGCTATGTAAACATTGTTGCATGTAAATTGGGCATTATTTTGTACGAAACCATATTAAAATTACAAACATTATTTGAAACATGGATATATACAGTGATGGATTATAATATACGGTGTGAATTGAGGATTAATATAATAGAAAATTAAAGATTGAGTTAGCTGAAGAAGAATATGGATGATGGTGGAGGAGAGAAGAAATAAAAATGTAAATGTGGAGGATTAAATGTGTAATTATACAAATTATTTTTTATTTCGGTGGTCAAAATAAGAGTGAAGTAATAGTTTAGGGGCTGTCTAGGTAATTTATCATTTTTTTATTATCTCAAATCAGCCTCTCGTTAACATTTAACGGAAACAAACGGCTGAGTGACCAAAAGTTTACGCCTCGAAAACGTAAGTGATCTTACTGGTCGTTTTTTAGAATCGTTGACCAACTCTGTACTTGGGGAAACATATGTAACCATCCTAGTAGTTAACCCTTAATAATAAATGTGGTCGTTGGCCAAGCTGCTCATATTCCCTTAAGTTCATCTTCCCTCCCCTCTAAGTAGGTTTAGAATTAGAATTAGTATTTGTTAAAAAAATAATATATATCATCTAAAAAAAGTTTTATATATATATATATATAAATGTATGTATATGTGTGTTTTCTTTATTAACTAAGGAAAGATGATTTAAATTATTATTTAACATGTAAGTAAATGATAATTAAAGTACAAAATCAAAGATGATTTAGTTTAATATATATATGTTCCTTATTAGATAAGGATGGTGAATTTGAATTATTATTATTTAAAGAGTTTGAAATAAATAATATTATGGTTTTTTATGAATTTTATTTTTTAATTAACTATGAATTAATGTTTTTTTATATGTTATAGAATTTTAAAATTTATTTTATATTTTCGTACTTTTACCGTACTTATATCTTGTAATTTTGAAAATTATCGTTTTTTGTCGCTATCTCTGTTTTAGTATCCGTGTCACAACAGAGGGATTATCCAGTTTCCTTGATCCATTTGCAGGTTCTTCTTCATTACTCATCACCAGCTTCATCCTTGATTCATATTTATGGCTCGGTCAGGCTTAAATCTTGTACCCATGGACAAAGTTAAGAATCAAGATTAAGAGACAAGGTATAGTTAACTATAAAAATGAGATGGACAAAATTTAAATGAATTAAAAAATTGAGATCTAAACATGTAAAAAAAATATCATGTTTTATAGTAAAAAAATAGGGGGACAATGCATTTTCATCCCTTCTTATATTGTCTGAAGAAAAACAGAGAACTGCTACAAAGAAATAGAGTAGGATTTACAGGTTCCGTACAATCTATACATTTGCTATTTAGTTTAACTCTAACTATTTTCTGGATATTATCTACAATCTCCAAGGCAGTCCCAGATCTCCCCCTGAACTGCATGTAGTTTATTTCTCCTAAACGATATAGATGTGAGCACACTACACAATCCTCAGTATAAACAATAAAAATATAATTATTTAAATTTAAAATCGAACACAAATATTATTTTGTACTCAAATAAAATAATAAAAATGTATTTATTAAATTATATTACAAATGTTGAAAGACAATGCACTTTCGGTGCATTATGGGTTAAAAGACAATGCACTTTCGGTGCATTATGGGTGTAATAATTTGGTTGAAAAAAGTGGAGTGGGATAATTAATTTTTGGTCCCTAAAGTTTAGGCTATTTACAAGTTTAGTCCCTAAAGCTCAACTATAAATAGCCTAGCCATTTGCCATTCTTACACATCCCAAATCATTCTAACATCCTCCCAATACTAGAGAAATTAGAGAGTTTTCATAGAGTTGTTTTCTCCTTTCTTATCAAGAGAGAATTGTCATTGTTTTCTCCTTGTTAGACTGAGGGAAGTTGTAATTCCTATTTTCTCATAGTGAAATTCTTCTACCTTGTCCGTGGTTTTTACCCTATATTATTTAGGGGTTTTCCACGTAAAATCTGTGTCTCTTTTATCTTCATTATTATTTTCTCAAATTATCAGTTGCGTTTTTGCTCTATCCGACGATCGTATTCCGCAACAATTGGCATCAGAGCCAGATTTGGGTGCGTATATCTACTTACCGTATTCTCTGTTGGTTGCCACTGAAAAGTGGATCCTCCATCATAAGAAAGTAAGTTAGATATTACTCATTCATTGAAGGTGGTGGGCACTATTCACGTCAAAAAGGTGAAATAGTGGGAGCTATCTGAAATAGAAGCTATGACAACGAAATTTGATATTGAAAAGTTCAATGGAAGAAATTTCTCACTGTGGAAATTGAAGATAAAGGCCATCCTAAGAAAAAACGGATGTCTAGCGGCTATCAGCGAAAGGCCGGCAGATTTTACGGATAACAAGAAATGGAATGAGATGGACGAGAATGCTATTGCAGACCTTCATTTAGCATTAGCAGATGAAGTACTATCAAGCATCGAGGAGAAGAAGACAGCCAAGGAGATTTGGGATCACCTCGCAAAATTATACGAGGTCAAATCGTTGCACAATAAAATTTTCCTTAAGAGGAAATTGTACACTCTTCGGATGTCAGAATCTACTTCAGTGACAGAGCACTTAAACACGTTGAATACTCTATTTTCTCAGCTTACATCCCTAAGCTATAAAATAGAGTCACAAGAACGTGCTGAACTTCTGCTTCAAAGTCTACCTGATTCGTATGATCAACTCATCATCAACTTGACAAACAACAACCTTACAAGTGATCTAGTCTTCGATGACGTTGCAGCTGCTGTTCTAGAAGAAGAAAATCGGCGCAAGAACAAGGAAGACAGACAAGGAAATCTGCAACAAGCAGAGGCCTTAACGGTGATGAGAGGAAGATCAACAGAACGTGGCCAAAGTAGCAGTCACAATCATGGTAGATCAAAGTCAAGGAGTAAGAAGAATTTAAAGTGCTACAACTGTGGAAAGAAGGGTCACGTGAAGAAGGATTGTTGGAGTTTACCTAAAAACTCCAATCCTCAAGGAAATATGGCAAACACTTCAGATGATGGAGATGCTCTCTGTTGTGAAGCAGCAACAGCCATGGAAGGCAGAAAAAGATTTGCAGACATATGGCTTATTGACTCGGGAGCCACATATCACATGACCTCAAGAAGAGAATGGTTCTATAATTATGAACCTATCTTAGGAGGATCTGTGTACAGCTGCAATGATCATGCCTTGGAGATTGTTGGCGTTGGAACCATCAAATTGAAGATGTATGACGGGACAACCAAAGTTGTTCGAGATGTGCGACACGTGAAAGGCTTGAAGAAAAACTTATTATCCTACGGATTGTTGGATAATAATGCAAGCAAGATTGAAACACGGAAAGGAATCATGAAGGTGTTCCATGGAGCGCTTGTGGTGATGAAAGGTGAAAAGATAGCTGCAAATTTGTACATGCTGAAGGGAGAGACTTTGCTAGAAGCTGAAGCCTCTGTTGCCTCATGTAGTTCAGATTCTACCATGTTATGGCATCAGAAACTTGGACACATGTCAGAACAGGGAATGAAAGTCCTTGTGGAGCAAAAGCTACTTCCGGGTTTAACAAAGGTATCACTTCCTTTGTGTGAACATTGTATTACAAGTAAGCAGCATCGATTAAAATTCAACACATCAAATTCTAGAGGCAAGGCTGTTCTAGAATTGGTTCACTCTGATGTATGGCAAGCACCGGTTACATCCCTAGGTGGAGCAAAGTATTTTGTCTCCTTCATTGATGACTACTCTAGGAGATGTTGGGTGTATCCTATCAAGAGGAAGGCAGGTGTGTTTTCAACCTTCAAAGTTTTCAAAGCGCGGGTGGAACTTGATTCTGGAAATAAGATCAAGTGTTTCAGATCAGATAATGGAGTGAATATACAAGTGATGAATTTGATGACTTTTGCAGAAAAGAAGGCATCAAAAGACAGTTCACAACAGTATACACTCCTCAACAAAATGGAGTGGCAGAGCGGATGAACAGAACTCTGTTAGAAAGAACACGAGCAATGTTGAGAGCTGCAGGGCTAGAAAAAGCTTTCTGGGCAGAAGCAGTCAATACCGCCTGTTATTTGGTGAATCGGGCTCCATCAACTGCAATTGAGTTGAAGACACCGATAGAAATGTAGACTGGTAAACCAGTTGATTATTCAAACCTCCATATATTTGGAAGTATTGTGTACGTGATGTACAATGCCCAAGAAGTTTCAAAGTTGGATCCAAAATCCAGAAAATGTAAATTCTTGGGGTATGCTGATGGAGTAAAGGGGTATCGCTTGTGGGATCCCACTGCCCGCAAAGTGATTATCAGCAGGGATGTTATCTTTGTAGAAGATAAGCTACAAAGAAAAGAAGAAGATGATAGCACTGATAAAGAAAAGCCAAAGACTACACAGATACATGTTGAAAATGAGTTTGAACAGAGAGATTGTTCTGAAGCAGAACCAGAGCTCGAGGAATCAGAACCAGAGAATTCTGAAGCTCCAACAACTCGTCAATCAGATCGTGTGAGAAGACGCCCCAATTGGCACTCAGATTATGTTATAGAAGGTAATGTTGCATACTGCCTTTTAACGGAGGACGGTGAGCCATCAACATTCGAGGAGGCAATGAACAACTCAGATGCTTCGCAGTGGATGGCGGCAATGCAAGAAGAAATCGAAGCCCTTCATAAAAATAATACATGGGAACTTGTGCCACTACCACAAGGAAGGAAGCCAATTGGTAACAAATGGGTCTTCAAAATCAAGAGAAATGGTGACGATCAAGTGGAGAGGTATCGTGCAAGACTGGTGGTCAAAGGATATGCTCAGAAAGAAGGTATTGATTTCAATGAAATCTTTTCTCCTGTGGTTCGACTAACAACGGTTCGAGTTGTCCTGGCAATGTGTGCTACATTGAATTTACATCTAGAGCAGCTAGATGTTAAAACAGCTTTTCTTCATGGAGATCTTGAAGAAGAAATTTACATGCTCCAGCCTGAAGGTTTTGAAGAAAAAGAAAAGAAGAACTTGGTTTGCAGGTTGAACAAATCTCTGTACGGTTTAAAGCAGGCGCCGAGGTGTTGGTACAAGAGATTTGACTCCTTCATCATGAGCCTTGGATACAACAGACTTAATGCAGACCCTTGTGCTTACTTCAAGAGGTTTGGTGAAAACGACTTTGTTATATTGCTGTTGTATGTAGATGACATGTTGGTTGCAGGCCCCAACAAAGATCATATTGAAGAATTAAAGGCACGACTGGCTAGGGAATTTGAAATGAAGGACTTGGGACCAGCAAACAAGATTCTAGGGATGCAAATTCACCGAGACAGAAGTAGTAGGAAGATTTGGCTTTCACAAAAGAATTACTTGAAAAAGATCTTGTCACGATTCAGCATGCAAGATTGTAAGCCAATTTATACCCCTCTTCCTATTAACTTTAAATTATCCTCCAGTATGAGTCCTAGCAGTGAAGAAGAGAGGATGGAGATGTCTCGAGTACCGTATGCATCAGCAGTGGGAAGTTTAATGTTCGCTATGATTTGTACAAGACCAGACATTGCACAAGCAGTGGGAGTGGTTAGTCGGTACATGGCGAATCCAGGCAGAGAGCATTGGAATGCTGTGAAAAGGATCCTGAGATACATCAAAGGGACCTTAAATGTTGCATTATGTTACGGGGGATCAGACTTTCTTATCAGCGGGTATGTCGATTCTGACTATGCAAGAGATTTGGATAAAAGCAAATCTACAACAGGGTATGTGTTTACAATTGCTGGTGGAGCTGTAAGCTGGGTTTCAAAACTGCAATCAGTTGTGGCTACGTTAACAACGGAGGCAGAATATGTAGCAGCTACACAAGCCAGTAAAGAAGCAATATGGTTGAAAATGCTATTGGAGGAGCTCGGGCACAAACAAGAGAATGTCTCTTTGTTTTGTGACAGTCAGAGCGCCTTGCATCTTGCAAGGAATCCTGCTTTTCACTCAAGAACAAAACACATTCGGGTCCAATACCACTTCATTCGTGAGAAAGTGGAAGAAGGGACGATAGATATGCAGAAGATCCATACCGATGACAACATAGCAGATTTCATGACAAAAGCAATCAACACTGATAAGTTTACTTGGTGTCGATCCTCTTGTGGCTTGTTAGAGACGTAAGCAACATGGAAAGTACGAGGTAGAAAGAATGGTGTGAAGATATGATTGTTCCAATCAAATCTTCAAGTGGGAGATTGTTGAAAGACAATGCACTTTCGGTGCATTATGGGTTAAAAGACAATGCACTTTCGGTGCATTATGGGTGTAATAATTTGGTTGAAAAAAGTGGAGTGGGATAATTAATTTTTGGTCCCTAAAGTTTAGGCTATTTACAAGTTTAGTCCCTAAAGCTCAACTATAAATAGCCTAGCCATTTGCCATTCTTACACATCCCAAATCATTCTAACATCCTCGCAATACTAGAGAAATTAGAGAGTTTTCATAGAGTTGTTTTCTCCTTTCTTATCAAGAGAGAATTGTCATTGTTTTCTCCTTGTTAGACTGAGGGAAGTTGTAATTCCTATTTTCTCATAGTGAAATTCTTCTACCTTGTCCGTGGTTTTTACCCTATATTATTTAGGGGTTTTCCACGTAAAATCTGTGTCTCTTTTATCTTTATTATTATTTTCTCAAATTATCAGTTGCGTTTTTACTCTATCCGACGATCGTATTCCGCAACAACAAATAGCAAAACCAGCCAAGTTGGGTTGGACAAAGAATGCATGCCAATCATTTCTCCCATAGGTTGTTTCTGAGAAATAGGGTCACATTCTCATGCAATATTGCCATATCAATATGAGAGAATATCGACAAAGAGATATTCGATAGTTAAAGATGGAATCATTTTTTTTTAATTTTAAAAGGACGGCAGAATTAAATAAGGAAAATGGTATTGTTAACAACATTAATGAATTAAAAAGGAAAATATTCTATGCGGGGTGGTGAAAATAAAAAAAATTCAACAAGCTCTTAAGCTAATGTTTGAGAACTTAGTTTAGAGTTTAGGGTTCATGGTTAGACTTTAAGGTTTATGGTTAGAAGTTTAGGTTTAGGGTAATATAGTTAGAGATTTAGATTTTAACTAAAAAACCCCTAAAATTTAACTCTAAATTATAATCACACCTCCTACATTCAAAACTCTTACACTTAAACCCCTAAATTTCCTAAACTGTAAAACTAAGGCGCTTGTGGAAACCTTTTGTTTTCACTGCCTATGGATAGAATAATTACCCTTAAAGTAAACCAATAACCGGTTGGTCTAGTGAGACGAAGTATTAGATTTCTTAAGCAAAAGGAGCAAATTAAATTGAGAAGGTCCTATAATAAGCCTCTATAATATCAATTCGGATGAATCAACTAATAGATTTATACCGATTAATATACCAAAAAAATTAAAGTAAAGAAACAAAACATTGGATTAATAAATTTTTTATATAATGTTTAGACTATTTAGATTCATTCTACTATTTTTTTTAATAGTCGTAACGTGATTATAAAGTAATATTTGTTTGTAGATATTCTTAACTCTTTGACAATGCGCATGCACCTTGCAGACAAAACGATTTGTATCTCTTAAGATGAACATTATCATCTTTTTCGCTAGGACAACTTGTTGAGTTCAGATTCTTTATGCTCTCAAATGATTCGAATTTACTTCAACAATATTAAAATATAATAACCCATTTAATTATTAACCCGTTCGAGTACTTACTATTGAGGGAAAGCAAGACGCATCTTATTTAAAGATTAGTTGGAAGATTTTGCAGGAAAATGTTTAAAGGTGGATAATTAAGAAAGTTGGATGGTGATTAGACGTGTCTAGTTTTTTCCCATTTATTATAATTGTAATTGTTGTCGTGAAACGAAATTTGAACAAGTTGGCCAGAAATGTTTTTGCTGTCTTTGATATGGATATGATCAATTTGCTTCAATTATTCCACGTCCGTATTAATCTCTTATAAGAATGGGATAAATGTAATTTTAATCTTTAAACTTGATATTTTGTTAAATTTTATCCTAATTTTCTGTTTATATTTGTCTTTAAATTTGATATTTTTATTTTTAGTCCTTTTAATGATATAGAATTTTGGTATTATGACTCGTGACATAATTTCATAGTGGTATATCATCAAAATAACCAAAAATTCAGATTCAAAAACTAATGCAGACCAAAAGAATGTTTAGAGGTTAATTTGAAACAAATGTTAAATTTAAGGGGTAAAATATTCATATTAAAAAGTGTCTCTCATCTCCTCCGTCGTGATAATTTGTTTGGATTTTGTTGAGACCAAAATGTTCATCTAATTGTAATGTTAGGGTTTTTCTGTATGATTTTATGGGAGTTTTAGAATATTTTTAGTTACCCGAATTTAACTTATTGATTAATAAATTCTTATTGTGTATTGTAGAGGCTCATTATAGAAACGACTTATTCAATTCAATTTTTTCTATTTACAATATAAAGACTCGAACCTCTAATCTTATTTAAGTGATTTAGTACCCTATTCCACAAGATGAAACTAATTATTTGTTTGGACTTCTTTGTATTTCTAACATTATTTGTTAAAACAAATTAAAAAAAAAGAAACGTTTTTTTTTCATTTTAATTTTCCATTTTTGATTCTTTTGTATTTTAAAATATCATGACATGACATGTATGGTCAATAATTGTATGCAAAACTAAATAAGATGCGTGCAATATTGTCCATATTGGAAAACTATAAATCAAGTGATAACAAAATCGAATATTATTTTTCTGCTTTTAAAAATATATTCTTTTACTTTTTTTAAAAAGAAAATATTTTTGGATTATTGTTGGAATTACGAAAGCTAATAAATTATTAAATCAATAAATAATGACCTGTCCCGAATTATAACAAACGGATTTCTTTCACATTCATAATAGGAAAAAAATTATATGATAAGTTTTTTTTTTGTCTTCGGTTTCACATGGTTTTACCATGACTAATCCAAATCGACCTGCATCACACAACTGTTCTGGTGGGTGAGTCTCTCATAGGGTAAGTGTTCGATCAAGCCGAGTAAAAAATTTTGTAACCCCCTCGTCCCGGTCTGGCCGGATGACAGGTCCGAGTGGGCCACATGGGGAAAACCGAAGTGAAACCCGTTAAGGTCCCCCTCGGTTAGCAGCCCTATATTTTTTTTCTTTAACTTAATCTTTTCTAGAAGTTCATTTTGGTCCTATGTGATCAACAGCGGAATAAAACACACGAGATAACATTCGAACCCAAACAACATTTAAACAGCCCAATTTTAATCTTTTAAACAGGCCGTTTCGAAACACCCTTGAGGCGTATCGAAACGCCTTGACCAGGTCAACTGCTCCAGAGCCCTTATAAGGGGCCGTATCGAAACGGAGGTCAACCATTCCGAAATGCCCTCAACGGTCAACTTCTCGTGGTCAACGAGATTTTGACCGTTTCGAAACCCCTTAGACCCGTTTCGATACACCTTCATCTCATCCATTTCTCAGAATTCCAGTAGCCAAAACGTTCCGAAACGCGTATCGAAACAGGGGCTCTCAGAGGCCAAACCGTATCGAAACGCGTTCCGATACGGGGTCCCTGAAGCCTACCCGTTCCGAAACGACCCAGCCCGTTTCCAAACGCGGGCTACCTGCAACCTTTGAAAGACAGATTTAGGGGAATTTCAACAAGTCTAAAGGTCCCATAGGACCCCTAAAGACACACAACACCATCAAACAAAGTCTAGGGGCATGCATCCTATGTTTAGCAAGCTCGAACACATACAAGGCATAGATTTAACAATCTTTCATACATGGCAAATACATATTAAAGACATATCATAAAAGCATGCTTGGAGACTTAAATAGGCAAAAGATACCAAATCATCACATATAGGTTTACATGCCATCAAGCAATCTTAAGCATCCATAGGTTATACATCATTCAAGCATTTGGCAAGTTAAATCATGCTTACAAACCAAGTCAAGCCATAGACATCAAAATCGCATATGAGTCATACAAAGCTCATGCAAACACACTCTCTTGCCACATTGCTTAACTACTACATAATTAGCAACCGTACTTGAGCAACAAACTTGGAAAGCCCTTCTTGTCTTGCTCCGAGCTAACACCACGCTAATGATCTGCATTGTTGAAAATGAGAGCGTAAGCTATAAGCTTAGTGAGGATGCTCTAAAACCGAAAACATCAATAATGTAGGGTTCAAGCATGTATTCCCTAATTCTCATATCTAACATGCATAGATAATTTTACAAGTAGACCTAGCTAGTCTTTCAAGAGTCATGTATGGCATCTCGCATCATACTAAGCTCGAACATCAATATCAACATCATATATTAACATCATATATCACAATCATATGAATAAGTTTAATTGGCCGCTATTAGTTACCCGGATGTGCGGATTTAAATCTCAACAACCACTTTACCTCGGTGGGATTTCACTCATCACCGGACCTTGCATGGGTGGGATTCCACTCATCGCCACATGCCCTGCGGATGGGATTCCACTCATCATTCCGTAGAATATATAATAGCTTCTGGTGGAATATTACATCACCGTACTCCTCCTTGATGACTTAACGCCATCAAGGCCACATACGTTTTAACTCAATTTGTGTGCACACTAATCCTAATGATCGATCATTTACACCCGGTAAGTTAATTAGTGCAAATTTTCATTTACCACATCACATATCCATCAACCACATCTCATGCTCATCACATATACATATCATGGTATATATGCACAATTTAACCACATATCACAAGAGCATAGATAGGCAAACACAATAGCATTTAATGGAAAACAATAGCTAAATTTGACAACTTGAATTCATATGAAAATGGCCTACCAAGCACATTTCGACTCACACACTACACACACTCGAACCAGACTTTAAAACACGTTTGAAATCACTCACCGCCCTTCCTTAGCAACCAAACCAAGTCTCCTACAAGCCCGGATTCGATTCCAATGCTTCTCCAACGTCTCCTCTTGCTTCTAGCCAAGCAAAAACACAACCATTATTCCCAATCAATGCTAAAATTCGATCAACACTCAACCGTTGAGCTCAAACTAACTTCAACCAATTTCCCAAATCAAAATAATCCCCCAAACATACCAATTTTCGTGCTCCCTCAAACCCTAGCTGAAAACTCCATTTTCAATCATCCAAAAGACCCCCAAAAGGTCCCAAAACATCCTCCTAACATATATAAACCATCAGCCCTTTAATTTCAACCCAAAACCCACCAAAAACCAAGTTTTAGACATCTCAAAAATTGCTTTAAGAACCCATTTCGGGTTTTCAACAAAACCCAACCATTTTGACATATAATGTACATTTTAATGTGAATAAACAAAAACCCAACTCCATATTTCAAAACAAAATGAAAATCTTCATAAAAACTCAAGCTTTAACCAAACCATAACATTTCAAAAGTCCATAGTTTTGAAATCCATGACTATGGGGAGATAGACGATGAAACGGAGAATTAGAAAATGTTTTTACCTCTCAAAATGGTCTTGAAATGAAGATGAGGTTCAATGGAATAGTAATTTGGGTGTTAGGGGGTTTGAAAGCTTTTCCAACGTTGAAAGGGGAGTGGGGAGAGAAGATGATGGTTTTTTCTTTAAAGTTGTCTTCCTTTTAAATTCTTTAGGGTCAAATTACCTCTTTGGTCCCTCCCCTTTTTTTATTAAAGCCCAAATGGATCCTAATTAAGGTTGAATTGATTTAATTTAATTTTACTGACTCGGACCACTAACCCGACTAACTCATAACCCCAAAACACGGGCGTTACAACTCTCTCCCACTTAAGGAATTTCATCCCCGAAATTACCTGACTGAAAGAGATACAGAAACTGCTTTTCCATATCCTCCTTCCTCTCCCAAGTGGCCTCGTCCACACCTCGACGTTGCCACCGCACCTTCACTAACTCGATCGATCTACCCCGCAACACCTTACTGTCGGAAGCTAAAATCTCAACCGGTTCTTCCTCATAAGTTAAATCCGGATTCAATTCAATCTCCTCTGCAGGCATAACATGTGCTGGATCGGACCTATACATACGGAGCATCGAAACATGAAATACATCGTGTATCTTCTCTAGCTCGGATGGCAAACGCAACTGATAAGCAACCGGACCAACCCTCTTCATAATCTCATACGGTCCTATGTACCTCGGACTCAACTTCCCCTTTCGGCCAAATCTCATTACTTTCTTCCACGGAGACACTTTCAAGAATACCTTCTCACCCACTGAGAACTCAACTTCTTTCCTATTCAAATCGGCATAGGACTTCTGCCTATCCGAGGCAGCCTTCAAACGATCACAAATCAATTTTACCTTGTCAGTTGTCCCCTTGAGCAAATCCGGCATAGGTAATAACTTCTGCCCCACTTCGGCCCAACAAACTGGAGTTCTACACTTTCGACCATACAAGGCCTCATACGGAGCCATCTGAATGCTCGACTGAAAGCTATTATTGTAAGCAAACTCTACTAGAGGCAAGTGCTTCTCCCACGTACCCTGAAAGTCAATGATGCAACAACGCAACATATCCTCTAAGATCTGAATAACTCTCTCTGACTGACCATCTGACTGTGGATGATAAGACGTGCTGAAGTTCAAACGGGTACCCAAAGCTGTATGCAGACACTCCCAAAATCGAGAAGTAAACCGCAGATCTCTATCTGACACAATGGACTTCGGTACACCATGTAGTCTAATAATCTCCCCAATGTACAAATCGACCAATTTGTCTAAAGTGTAAGTAGTATTGACTGCCAAGAAGTGAGCACACTTCGTAAAACGATCTACTATCACCCAAACTGAGTTCTTCTTCGTAGGAGTCAAAGGCAACCCCGAAACAAAATCCATGTTGATATTCTCCCATTTCCATTCCGGAATTCTCAACGGCTGTAACAAACCTGAGGGAACCTGATGTTCCGCCTTCACTCTCTGACACACTAAGAACTTACTCACAAAGTCGGCTACGTCTCTCCTCAAGTCACTGTTCTCGGGCACTACTATCCTATCTTTGAAACACAAAACCTCATCGGTACTGAAACTGTAGTCTGAAGATCTACCTTCGGCTATATCTTGCACGTGAGGTGCCAAAGATCTATCCAAGAGCTGTTTCTCTCGAATCAACTGACCTAAAGTAGGTCTAACCTGAAGCTCGGCTACCAAGCCACCATCTCCGGACAAACTCAATCTAGCAAACATGACTCTCAAGTCCACGGTCATCTTCATACTCAATGCATCGGCCACTACATTGGCCTTACCCGGATGGTACTCAATGGTAAGATCATAGTCTTTTAGCAACTCTAACCACGTACGCTGTCTGAGATTCAAATCTCGCTGAGTCATAATGTATTTCAAACTCTTGTGATCGGTGTACACTGTGCATTTCTCACCGTACAAATAGTGCCTCCAAATCTTCAGAGCAAACACAACTGCAGCTAACTCTATGTCATGGGTCGGATAGTTGCGCTCATGGGTCTTCAACTGTCTTGAGGCATAAGCCACTACTCTCTTGTCTTGCATAAGAACACACCCTAGCCCTACGTAAGAAGCATCACTGTAAACTACATAGTCCTTCCCGGACTCTGGCTGAATCAAGATGGTGCTTGGGTCAAAGCTTCTTTCAATTTCTCAAAGGCTCTCTGTCTTGCATCTGTCCACTCAAACTGAACACTCTTCTGAAGTAACTGTGTCAATGGAGTGGCTAACTTAGAGAAACCTTCTACGAATCTCCTATAGTATCCGGCTAAGCCTAGGAAGCTACGTACCTCTGTTACAGACTTCAGTTGCTTCCATTCCACAATGGCATCAATCTTATTCGGATCAACTCTAATCCCATCGGCTGACACTACATGTCCTAAGAAGACTACCTCTCGGATCCAGAATTCACACTTGCTTAGCTTCGCATACAACTGATGATCTAGCAAAGTCTTCAAAACTAGTCTCAAGTGTCGGTCATGGTCTTCTTCAGTTCGCGAGTACACCAAAATGTCATCTATAAACACAACCACAAACTGATCTAGGTACTGATGAAAAATCCTATTCATCATATCCATGAAAGCAGCCGGTGCATTAGTCAGCCCAAAAGGCATGACTAAAAACTCATAGTGACCATACCTAGTCCTAAAGGCCGTCTTCGGTACATCAACCTCTCTTACCTTTAGCTGGTAATAGCCCGATCTCAAGTCAATCTTCGAAAAGACCGATACTCCTCTCAACTGATCAAACAAGTCATCAATTCTAGGCAACATATATTTATTCTTCACTGTCAACTGATTCAACTGTCTGTAATCTATACACATTCTCATACTTCCATCTTTCTTCTTCACAAACAAAACTGGTGCACCCCAAGGTGAAGAACTAGGTCGAATAAAACCTCTATCTGTCAATTCTTGCAACTGAGTCTTCAACTCTTTCAATTCTTTCGGTGCCATGCGATACGGAGCAATCGAAACAGGAGCCGAATCGGAATGTCTCAATGGTGAACTCTACCTCTCTGTCCGGTGGTAATCCTGGCAACTCTTCCGGAAACACACTAGGAAAGTCACATACTGTCCGGATATCCTGAGGTCTGACCTCACCCGTGTTAGGGTTCATCACATACGCCAAGTATGCTTCACACCCCAACTCAACTAACCTCTTAGCCTCTAAACCTGAAACCACATTGGACAAGAACTTCACGTTCTCACCCACCACTACGATCTCATAAACATCTGAGAGCCTCAAAGAAATCCTCTTGGTCTCAAAGTCTATCCTAGCTCTATGCTCCTTGAGCCAGTCCATACCCAGAATCACATCAAAACCATAGAAAGGTAGCTCCATCATATCCACTGGAAACACATGTCCCTGAACCATCAACAGACATCTTCTGTACATTTTTCTAACTACTACCGTGTCCCCAAAAGGAACTAGTAACACTAACTCCTACCTCTAACATTTCACAAGGCAAATTCAACGACTGTGCATGCTCACTCAAAATGTAGGAATGTGTAGACCCAGAGTCAATCAAAGAAAGCAAACCCAAAGACTGTATCGAGAAGTTACCTGTGATCACATCGGTGTCATTCTGATCCCCACGCTGAGCGTAAACTCTGGCTTGACCTCCGCCCTCCGGCTGAACTTCAACTACATGCGCTATTTTCCTCTGACCATCGTTCCTCGGCTGGAAGTTACCTCTACCGTGCCCGCGGCCTCTCTGAAAGTCATTGGCTCTAGCAGGAGCCTGAGCTGGTGCCTGTCCCACCTGATGTGGACAGTCACGCCTAATGTGGTCTCTAGCTCCACAACTCCAACATGAGTTGAAATTTCCTCAACACTCACCGGTGTGGTTCCTCCCGCAAGTAGCACATATGGGCAACTTCCCACCAGCTCTCTGGCCCTGTTGGCCCCTATCGTGGTTACCGCCACCACGCCTATGATCATAATGATGTCTGTTGTCCCGATGCCTCTTGGCATCACCCCTATCAAAGTTACTGGACCTCTTACCCGAACTAGATCCACCAGACCTCTTGGTCAAGCTCAAACTGTGCTCTAAGTCCTTGGCCCTTGCGACCAAGACATCAAAATTAGTGTAGTCTGAAGCTAGAGTATACGTCTTGATCTCTTCACTCAGCCCATAACGAAAACGGTTACAACGTTCCACCTCAGTAGGAACAAGCTCAGGTGCATACTGACTCAGTCTGACAAATCGAATCTCATAGTCTGTCACGGACATACTCCCCTGAAGCAAAACCATAAACTCCCTCTTCCTCTCATCGAGGTATCACGGACCCAGATACTTCTTACGGAATGCTGACTCAAAGAACTCCCAAGTAATCTCGGCCTCATCCATACCCGAAGTGACGGTGACCCACCAAGTGTAGGCATCACCCTGAAGCAAAGACTCAACGCACCCCAACTTGTGCTCCCCAGTACACCCCATCTGTGCGAGGATACAGACAGTCTTCTCAAACCACAACTCGAATCTCTCTAGAGTAGACCCTCGGAACTCTTCGGCCCCTAAACCACGGAGTCTCTCTAATGGCAAACCAGTGCCCTCACCCTGATGGTGTGCTGCTGCCTGACCCCCAGCTACTGCAGCCTGAAATGCCCCGGCTATCGCCTGAACCAAGGGAGCTAAGTCTATCCCGGCCGGTCCTTGGGCACCTTGGCCTCCTTGAGGTCCCTCTCCTTCGGCCCCAGCCTCGCCTCCCGCTCCTGGTGGAGGAGGTGGTGGTGGTGGAGGTGGTGGAGGAGCTCCAACTCCAACCACATGCTCTCCCACTTGAGCCTCAACTCTAACTACTGGCTCGACTCCCGGAGCCTCTGCCCGTGGTTCCGGTCGAACCATCCTAGGTCTCCCACGTGGTCTCATGGTACAACTAGCAAGGTAATAACTACAACAACAAACAAATAGGGATTACAATTAGCCAAAGCAAGGGTCCAATAGTGCTCAAGTACTCCCTTTACCAAAAATCTTTTTAAAATTAAGTAATAGTAGCAATGGGCACTCACTCTACACCAAACGCAACAACTCATGCTTCAAAACATCATACGAACAGTCAAACATCAAGATTTCATGGCAAGCATACATTGAGCAATACAATTACTTAGCACATCAAGCTTACCTCACTTACCTGCCCGAGGTCTCGGTAACCTCAGGCTCTGATACCAACAAATGTAACCCCCTCGTCCCGGTCTGGCCGGATGACTGGTCCGAGTGGGCCACACGGGGAAAACCGAAGTGAAACCCGTTAAGGTTCCCCCTCGGTTAGAAACCCTATATTTTTTTTTCTTTAACTTAATCTTTTCTAGAAGTTCATTTTGGTCCTATGTGATCAACAGCGGAATAAAACACACGAGATAACATTCGAACCCAAACAACATTTAAACAGCCCAATTTTAATCTTTTAAACAGGCCGTTTTAAAACACCTTTGAGGCGTATCGAAACGCCTTGACCAGGTCAACTGCTCCAGAGCCCTTATAAGGGGCCGTATCGAAACGGAGGTCAACCGTTCCGAAACGCTCTCAACGGTCAACTTCTCGTGGTCAACGAGATTTTGACCGTTTCGATACACCTTCATCTCGTCAATTTCTCAGAATTCCAGTAGCCAAAACGTTCCGAAACGTGTATCGAAACAGGGGCTCTCAGAGGCCAAACCGTATCGAAACGCGTTCCGATACGGGGTCCGTGAAGCCTACCCGTTCCGAAATGACCCAGCCCGTTTCGAAACGCGGGCTGCCTGCAACCTTTGAAAGACAGATTTAGGGGAATTTCAACAAGTCTAAAGGTCCCATAGGACCCCTAAAGACACACAACACCATCAAACAAAGTCTAGAGGCATGCATCCTATGTTTAGCAAGCTCGAACACATACAAGGCATAGATTTAACAATCTTTCATACATGGCAAATACATATTAAAGACATATCATAAAAGCATGCTTGGAGACTTAAATAGGCAAAAGATACCAAATCATCACATATAGGTTTACATGCCATCAAGCAATCTTAAGCATCCATAGGTCATACATCATTCAAGCATTTGGCAAGTTAAATCATGCTTACAAACCAAGTCAAGCCATAGACATCAAAATCGCATGAGTCATACAAAGCTCATGCAAACACACTCTCTTGCCACATTGCTTAACTACTACATAATTAGCAACCGTACTTGAGCAACAAACTTGGAAAACCCTTCTTGCCTTGCTCCGAGCTAACACCACGCTAATGATCTGCATTGTTGAAAATGAGAGCGTAAGCTATAAGCTTAGTGAGGATGCTCTAAAACCGAAAACATCAACAATGCAGGGTTCAAGCATGTATTCCCTAATTCTCATATCTAACATGCATAGATAATTTTACAAGTAGACCTAGCTAGTCTTTCAAGAGTCATGTATGGCATCTCGCATCATACTAAGCTCGAACATCAATATCAACATCATATATTAACATCATATATCACAATCATATGAACAAGTTTAATTGGCCGCTATTAGTTACCCGGATGTGCGGATTTAAATCTCAACAACCACTTTATCTCGGTGGGATTTCACTCATCACCGGACCTTGCATGGGCGGGATTCCACTCATCATCACATGCCCTACGGATGGGATTCCACTCATCATCCCGTAGAATATATAATAGCTTCCGGTGGAATATTGCATCACCGTACTCCTTCTTGATGACTTAACGCCATCAAGGCCACGTACGTTTTGACTCAATTTGTGTGCACACTAATCCTAATGATCGATCATTTACACCCGATAAGTAAATTAGTGCCAATTTTCATTTACCACATCACATATCCATCAACCACATCTCATGCTCATCACATATACATATCATGGTATACATGCACAATTTAACCACATATCACAAGAGCATAGATAGGCAAACACAATAGCATTTAATGGAAAACAATAGCTAAATTTAACAACTTGAATTCATATGAAAATGGCCTACCAAGCACATTTCGACTCACACACTACACACACTCGAACCAGACTTTAAAACACGTTTGAAATCACTCACCACTCTTCCTTAGCAACCAAACCAAGTCTCCTACAAGCCCATATTCGATTCCAATGCTTCTCCAACGTCTCCTCTTGCTTCTAGCCAAGCAAAAACACAACCATTATTCCCAATCAATGCTAAAATTCGATCAACACTCAACCCTTGAGCTCAAACTAACTTCAACCAATTTCCCAAATCAAAATAATCCCCCAAACATACCAATTTTCGTACTCCCTCGAACCCTAGCTGAAAACTCCATTTTCAATCATCCAAAAGACCCCCAAAAGGTCCCAAAACATCCTCCTAACATATATAAACTATCAGCCCTTTAATTTCAACCCCAAACCCACCAAAAACCAAGTTTTAGACATCTCAAAAATTGCTTTAAGAACCCATTTCGGGTTTTCAACAAAACCCAACCATTTTGACATATAATGTACATTTTAATGTGAATAAACAAAAACCCAACTCCATATTTCAAAACAAAATGAAAATCTTCATAAAAACTCAAGCTTTAACCAAACCCTAACATTTCAAAAGTTCATAGTTTTGAAATCTATGACTATGGGGAGATAGATGATGAAAAGGAGAATTAGAAAATGTTTTTACGTCTCAAAATGGTCTTGAAATGAAGATGAGGTTCAATGGAATAGTAACTTTGGGTGTTAGGGGGTTTGAAAGCTTTTCCAACGTTGAAAGGGGAATGGGGAGAGAAGATGATGACTTTTTCTTTAAAGTTGTCTTCCTTTTAAATTCTTTAGGGTCAAATTACCTCTTTGGTCCCTCCCCTTTTTATTAAAGCCCAAATGGATCCTAATTAAGGTTGAATTGATTTAATTTAATTTTACTGACTCGGACCACTAACCCGACTAACTCCTAACCCCAAAACACGGGCGTTACAATTTTTTAAGTTATTCGAGTTGACGTGTCATATTTTACTACTCAAATTTTATTTGAAATTTTTTCGATTCGATTCGAGTTTTCGAGTTCCTATAGAAATTTAATTGTAATTATTTTTCATGTTATAAATACAATTTGATTCTAATTTAAACGACTCTCTCTAATCATATAAAATATATATATATATATATATCTTCATATTTCTTTGGCATAATTAATATTAGTTCGGTATAATTAATATTAGGAACCGTTTCGATTTTGATGATAGGACTTGTTTTAATGAATTGGTTAGTATACATCAACAAAATTAATGTAATAACACGAATTGTTAGAAACAATGGGAGACTGATGTAAAGATTAAATAATTTGTATAATAACACATTTGATTTTTATTATTTATGCATTTTATCGATTTGATCCTAATTATATATATATCAGTGAGTAAATTCCACACACGTTTACGTAAAGAAATGTCCATGTCTCGAAATGATTTCACTTGAATCAACCTGATCCTGGCCAATTGCCTCCTCTAAATACTGGACTAGTTTAGCAATTCCTCCATGCAGATATATTGTGATTCATCTCACATGGCCGATCTAAGACTTTAGCAGCACGTGTGATGTTTTAGACTTTAGTTCGAACTTACTTTCCAAACCCATGTCATAAAAAACTTAAGTAGATCTTTTATTGATGGGTTTTTATTAGGTTATTTAAGACATTCAATTGGGCTTAAGGAATTGTAGGTCGAATTGATTGGGTCTTGACCCAGATACTTTTACTAGGTCACAAATAAACCTTGTGCACCATGCTCCTATTGGCAACGAGAGGGTCGGGAGGGTTTTTAGTAGGAGTGAACAAAACTCGACTTGAATTAGAAAAAAATGAATTTTTTGACTCGACTCAAGGTAAAAAAATTCGAATCATCTTGACTCGACTCGAAAAAATTTCAAATAAAGTTGAGTTGTAAAATAGAAATTTGGATAACTCGAAATTTTTACTAGTTAGTGGATTTATTTCCAAGTTTGAGTTGAGTCCCTCAATTTTTCCTGATATATACAACGATATAAAAATATATGAAGAAATATATGTCATATATAAAAATATATATATGCATTGTAACACCCCCTTCCCGGCCTGGTCGGGAACCGGGTTGGACGGTGTTACCTATGAACAATACGAAAATCGGTGCGACAAAATTTCAATCAATAAACAACATATGATCAATGTTGTATTAATAAAACGTTACCGAATATACATCTTAGTCCAATTCATCCATTATAAAATAATTAATCATTTAAGACCAATTCTTGACTATTAGAAATTTTAAGGACTAAACTATAAACCTGATAAATTAGAGGTCCTTCGATACAATTGATTATACCACAATAAAATTCAATACAATAATAGCAAGTCTGTAAATTTTCATACTATTTAGAGTTCATTTACTCATCTAATTGAATCATCCTAAATTCAGTGACCAATCTGTAAACCTTGTAAACTTACAATTCATGCCTTTTAACCAACTTAACTAACCTTGTATCGAAACACCTTGATGATGTTTCGGTACGGGTGTACGATGGTCAACCTGGGTTGACTTTTTCCATTACCCGTAACGACACAGGTAGGCCCTATTTCGGTACGAGTTGACGTTCATTGACTTTGACCCGTTCCGATACAGGTTAGACCCGTATCGAACTAAGGGATTCCAGTAGTAAAATGTTTGGATATAGCTCCAAATTGTATCGATACGCCTTGTTCTTTAGGTTCAATTATGCTTAACCATATCGATACGCCATTATCCCGTATCGATACGGCCTGACTTGTAATGACAGATTTTTGCTGGTTTTTAATTGAATTGACCTACCAAACGATGTTCAAATGCAATAAAACTTTACACACAATATTACAATTCTATAAACTACTAGCATGCCAAATTTAATAATCATTCGAATACGTTTACTAAATTTTCACCTATGTGAGCCAAATATGCCATTTTTACCATCTTTTAGCCATACCAAAAGTCATTTTAGGGCCTTTAATAATATTACAACTTATACACATTACAAGTAAACCAAAATGGGCACAAAAGACTAGTTCAACTACTTTTTCACCTTCCTAGGAGTTCATAGAGTCAAAATACATTACTATTGGCTTGTATTGACTTGTCTTGCCTCAACCTTTTCGATCTTCTACCACGGTCGAATCCTTAACCTGAAATGCATGAGATGAGACGCGTTAGACATACATAGCTTAGTGAGGTAGTCATATAAAAAATAAATGTCAACGAGGGATGCATGTACATATTCTCATTCTTATCAATATCAATATCAATATCATGTTTCAATATACAATGATTAACATATCAAATTCATTATTAACCCTTGGATTGAATCAAGATAGTGGATACGCGAATTCCTATGCCTCGCTAAATCAAAAAATGTTCTAGTCCCCCGCCTCGCCAAATCAATATAGTCCATAGCCTTAGGACCGTAGTCCACCCATACACTAAGCTCATGAATTCTATGGCATGCCAATTGTATCTTATGCCCGTCCAAATCCAAGATTTCAATGACAATATTCATATTCAATGATAGCTTTAATGACCAATGTCTTTAATGTCATTAATAGTAAACATGTCTCAATATCAATATTCCATGATTTCAATGTCAATGTTAATATCAATATCCGATGGTTCATTTACAATATTTCAATAACAATAATTCTATCGTTGAAAATGCACAATGATGATGCCAATGATTATGTCTGATGTTCCTTACTAAACTTATCGATGCTTACCAATACTTCCGTTTAAAAATTCGATGCAACTTTCTTAAAAGAAATGTTAACTATTTAATCGAAATCAACAATAATGGATTCGGGAAGGCTCCTCGCCTAATCCCGAGACTCCGACTACACTCACCTTGATATCCGATGCTCTTACGGCTCTCGGATGCCAACACCTTTGTTTCTAGCTTTCGATGGAGATGGTGAAATCTCTCTCTCCACTTCTTGAGCTAGAATATCAACAGAGAGATTATTAGGATTGATAATACGATATCAAAATCAATATAACGATATCAAAATCAATATCCAAATTCAATATAAACAACAACGATTAATTATCCATGGATGGTTAAAACCCTAGCTTGAAATTAAGCTTGATATATACATGAAATACGATGATTGATTGAGGAATATTACTTACCTGAACGATAACAACGTTTCGATTTCAATAAATCAAAGAAAACCAAGCTTCGATTTCTCTCCAATGGAGGTGTGTGCTTAGAGGAAGATGATAAAGATTAAGAAATAAAGAGGTGTTTGCTTGACAAGGTTTCGGGTAAGCTTCTTTCAATTCTATTTACTATGTTTTTAATTGAAGAGCTTTCCTTCCTATGAAGGAAACTCTCCCGATCATCCCACGTATGGGATTTAGATTTGAGGAGGGGCTAATTGCAAGATTAGTCCCTCGACTTTTGGCTACGTAAGCCTTTATCCTCAAACTTTCAATTTTCTCAATTTAACCACTAAACAAGTTTCGATACTATTCAATAAAGTCTATATTCAATAAATTGACTCAATTAGAGTCCAATGTCGATATAATTGACTACATGGTCCGAGTCAATACAATATTTAAACTTTGTCGATGTGAAATTTCCGATCACCGGAACTCAATTCCGACTAGACCGAATTTTGGGGTGTTACATGTAACACCCCTCGCCCCGATTAGGAACGAGTAATGTTACGATCGCTGCTAAACATTCGTATAATTTACTTATCAATTAAAATTTCCTTTACAAATCAATCATATAAAACTGGTTCGAACATAAGCGAAGTTGCTAAACTAATTCCTATAATTTCATTCTAGGAATAAAAAGCATACTAATATACCATTTTAATCCAACAATTCGTGACATATAAGGGCAAATTCACATTCAACCAATCTATATTTCTTAATCATTCGAGATTACAAAACATCGCCATGTAACATATTACTTCCATTCATCCACCAAGGATGATTTTCAAAACATATAGGTTATATGACCCTATGGTCATCATATACATAACTATAACAAAATATCAGTAAGCCTTTAGACAAAATAATATGAGGACTTACTACTATACCCCGTATTTACCCCATTATATACAAACAAAATAAATGGGGATACCGAGTTAAGTTATTTACATACATCATATATAAATCTTCAGTATTAAAATTATACATGCTAACTATACTAGGATGTTGACCACTAAACCACCCAACAAAAGGAAAATAGAGATAATGCAAGGCATACTTTCAATCTGCAGGAGATCTAATAGGTTCGGGGTAGGAAGGCTGGTAATCGCTAAAACCTGTATTTTGGGGAAGGGAGGAAAACAGAGTGATAAGTACTTACAATACTTAGTGAGGAAACTCCTATACTATCGTCTTTTAAATTTTTCGATCATTTAAATATACAAACAGTTTCTAAAGATATCATCAAAATCAATCCATCATTTAAATCATGTCATTCGAATACAAGGAACAACCAAGGACCAAAATGTCAATTTCACTCATATATAATCTATTCAAATCATGTTCAAGAAGGAATTCACAATCAATCAAATATTAACATATTACAAATAGCAGCAAACTGTAGCAGAGAACGAATTTCAAATTTAATTTAACAAAGGCAACATGATTCGGTCAATAAGACATTATCAATATATCAACAATCAACATTATCAATTCTTTCACATATAAACAATTTCACTTCAATTTCTTATCGAGTTAATTGCCTTGGTATATATAGCGAGTTAGGTAATCGAGTCACGTATGACAGAGGGGTGAATAATCACCAATCAGAGGGGTACATAAGTACCAATTTCATGTTATCGTATTACGCATTAGTAATGTGCTCATTACACCAATAAATAAGGTACACTCACGTACCAATTTCAGTAGGGTACATTCACGTATCAAGATCGAGCTCTAGACTCTAGGCATGTCGTACTACCTAGACTGACTATATCACCAAAGGCTTTATCATTCATGTAATTAATTAAATTCTTGTAATTAGCAATCAGAATTCTCATCTCATCATTCAAATCTTTCTTTCATATCACATACCAATTTAGTTCTAAACCTAACACATACATTTCAAATCAATATAATCATACCACACATATAGCATGTATCGAATGCATGGTTCAATCCTCATATCAAACTTTCAATCAATACATCTCACATTGCATATTTCACGTTTAATCATATCATCTTATCATCCATACTATCCAATAATCAAACATGATATCACAAAGATCAATCAATAACAATCAATCATTCAAATTCAACCACATTACAATGCCAATTTTTCTTTAATCATTCTTCCCTTATAATTTAATTACCAAGCCAAAATTAAGTCCAATTCTATGCATATCAATAAACAATAATCAAAGTAAGGTTTAGTTGAGACATTAGTCCCAACTCTAAGAATAGATTCACTCACAAACGCCCAGCTAATCTTGGATTCTAATGCTTTTCCTTCGGTCCTTTAATGATCTAGTTATCGGATTTTCTTCGATATCCTTTGCTCTCGAATTTATTCAATTATTCATAACCAATTATAGAATTGATCAGCGTTTATTCTAACAAAAAATTATTCAATTAAACTCAATCCACAACAACCCTTAACTTTATTTTCAGTTCTGGACAGATTCAATCCTGGTTACTAATTTGGTCATATCTCTAAATCCGTAGATCGGATTTCCAATTAATTTATACCATTTTAAAGATATTAAAATTATATTTAAGACCATATAAAGTTTGCATTTTAATTTTCGACCATTTAATACGGTTTATTGCTTAGAGTTAAGATATTCCTACATTCGAATAACTTGTACCACCTTTACAATTTTGATTCAAGATTTCTCTACACAGCTCGAATTTTAGTGTCAATTGTTTCTAATTAAAATAGACATCTTCAAGTATTTTCTATTAAAATTGCAGGTCAAAATTCTATTTCTACGATTTTTGGTGGATTTTAGAAGTTGTTGTCCAGAATAGGGTTTTTTTTCATGTAAACCTTAATTCACTTACTTAATTCCCCTGTATTTTCATGTTAAGTTCAGCTATAAAAGCTTCCGGTTAAATATTTAATTCTATCAATCTTGATAAAACAGTCTAATTGTGCTATCTAATCCGTCTAAGTGATTCAATTTACTTAACTGGTTATTGGCTAATTTCCATATTCATTTCACTCAATCAACACTTCAATTTTATAATAAACCTCATCTCCAGAAATTTCTTCTTACATAGAATTTTCTAATTAAGCCTCTAACACAATCAATTTAGCTCATTTTACATTTGGTCCCTATACTTCGAACCCAACTAATTTATAACTTTATCAATTGGTCAACAAACTTTCTTCTTGCACCATTCGGCCTTTAAGTTCTATTTCTTTAAAATTTCAGATTTTCTATCAAGCATGCATCATTAGTTTCATAGATATTCTTCGAGATTTTCTAACAAAAATCGAAACACCAAAACTTAGGAAATTCTAAGTGGATTCGAATACTAGAGAAGAATTTAAGCTTACTTGTTCCTTAAAATTTGAGTTTCCAAGCTTGTATCACTACCATGCAAGCTCCTTCTTCTTCTTCCTTTCCTATCAATGGCCGAATGCTCTCTCTCTCTTTCTCTCAAATTTTCTTTAATTTTCTCTTACTCTCTAAGGAACCGGTTATGTGGAGAAGAAAGAAATGGTGAAGGTTGACATTTGGGGTCTTAATTAAGCTTAGGAAATGTCAACTTTATCCTTGGTTTAACTCCTAATATTAAGCTAAATCAAGGGCAGCTCAAGAATTCCAAAATTTGACAGGCAAAACCTTTATTTTCTCCCTTATTCGGTTTAGTCACTTTTCAATTGAGTCTTTTAATTCTTTTCGGTTTTCAATTTAATCACTAGCAAATTAATTAACTAAATCATTTAATATTCTAGTTTAATCAAACTAAAATCTCATTTAATTATCCTCTAACATTTAAGCTAGGTTTTAGGGTGTTACATTACAACTCTCCCCCTTAAGAAAAATTCATCCTCGAATTTTACATGAACCGAATAGATGTGGATATTGCTGTTTCATGGCTTCCTCCGGTTCCCAGGTAGCTTCTTCAACAGAGTGGCTTCTCCATAGCACTTTAAGCAATGATACAAACTTATTGCGTAGCCTCTTTACTTCTCTTGCCAGAATCTGAACCGGTTCTTCCTCGTAAGAAAAATTTGGTTGAATCTCTACAGACTCAGGTTCCACAATGTGTGAAGGATCAGAACAGTATTTCTGAAGCATCGATACATGTAAAACATCGTGAATTTTACTCAATTCAGAGGGTACCAATAATCGATATGCCACGGGGACTCAATTTTCCTTTCTTGCCAAATCTCAAAACTTTAAGAAAAGCTTTTTCACCAATTTCATATTCAACATCTCTTCTTTTTAGGTCGGCATAGGCCTTCTGCCGGTCAAAGGCATATTTCAAGCGATCATGAATAATGGTAACCCGTTCTTCAGTTTCCCGTAGTAAATCAGGGCCCAACATTTTGCCTTCACCAAGTTCAGACCAACATAATGGAGTGTAACCCCCTTAGCCCGGCCTAGACGGTTGACCCGAACTACGAAGATTACACGGGGAAAACCAAAGTCAACCCGAAAGTCAACCTTGATTAACGACCCTTTTTTTTTCTTTTTAATCTTGTCTAGATACATATTAACCCTAGGCGTAGCCTTGAGAAAAACATACTTGAAAAGCACAGCGATCGGAAAGCAATACGGGACTCAATTGCACAACTTACAATAATTAGGGACCAAATTGTAAATTCTTGAAAGATTAAGGACTTAAATGATTTTTAAATTACCAATATGAAATTAATCATATTACATGCTTCCCTGTCAAATTTCGCCTCAAACGGAAATCCCAAACTCAAGCAATTGCATATACAAAATTCAGGACTAAAACGTAAAGCTTGCAAACCTTAAACCATTCAAATCAGTGCCCAACGGTCTAGTGTTTCGGAACGGGGGTTGACCGTTCCGAAACGCGGGTTTGTTTCGAGACCTGTATCGAAACAGGGCTTGGCAGTGGCCAATTCGTTTCAGAACGACCTCTACCCGTTTCGATACACGAAGGCCATTACAGGCCCCCGTTTCGAAACGCGGGTGCCCGTTCCGATACGGACTGCCCAGAAAGTGCAGATTTTGCTGGTTTAACATACAATTAACCACTCAAACACATCCCTATGACACCCTAATCATGCCAACAAGTCATCATACATATAAGGAACATATTTGCATCATCAAAACACATTCATGACATCAATTGGGTGAAACCACAAGTCTATAGGCATGCATCCTAATACTCAAAACCAACCAATCATCAAATCACCAAAACAAGCATCATAATGGCCATTTACAAGTCCAAAACATCAAAGGCATCAAGCCACACTCAGGGAGTCCAAAACATCTCCCAAAAACACAACCTAGGTTCCTATTGCCAAATACCAAAAGCTAATAATGTTGTAAAAATAGTCACCATACATGAGCTTAGCTTTCCCTTGGATTCTTAGCCTCCTTGCTGCCCATAAAGCACTTCAATTCTCTACATTATTGGTTCAAGAAAGAGAGCGTAAGCATATTTGCTTAGTGAGGCATGCTCTAAAGAAACAACACAATAATGCATTTTATAAAACACCTTTCAAAAGGCCTTTAAACTCATAAACATCATTTCTCATGCAAAAATGCATACACGACAAACATCTCATGCTTCATTAATCATCAACATGTCATATTGGCTTTCAAGTGATACCATAACCATTTTTCAACACAAAACACAATCGGATACGCGGATTACAAGCGTTGTCCCATACGCTTCATACACACTATCGAACACACAAGGTGGAGTTTACCGGTACAATCACAACCCCTCAACACCCGTGATGGAGTATAACGGTACAATTACAACCCCTCCACATCACTCATCGGTAGTTGTATAACATCACTAACGAGAACACGGGACACACAACACAAGATCCTCACATGGCCTTTTAACCACCATTATGATCTTAGACATCTCGTTAGTGTACTTGGATGGAGTTTACGGTACCATTACAACCCCTCAACATCCAAGGCGACTTTATTCACGGTGCACCCAATCCTATAGCCGGCTAACTATATCCGATTCAAGTACTTTAAAACCAACACATCACTTGCCAATATACATCAATTATCATCAACAATTCACTGTTTTAAAGCATTAATCAAAGCCATTAAACCATCATGCATCACTATGCATCAAAACCACATTTATCAATATCAAACCAAGGATCTCTTACCTTGAGCATCCTTCAACACATGGCTTTCAAAACCAGCATTAATCATGCTAAAACATGCTTTCAAAACAGAATTTAAACATGCAATTTAAACACATTGCATCCAACCATCTCATGGTTCATCAAAGAGAGAGTTTCTCCGAAAACTTACTCTTGAGCTTAGTTAAGTTATTTAGACTTAAACTAAGCTCCCAAAACCTTCAAACATTGGTTTCAAAGCTGAAAACCCAACTTCACTCACCAATTCCGTTTCGCAAGCTTGCCGAAACGCCGTTCAAGCCTCCGGATCAACACCACAAGGATCCGAAGATGTCTCCCTTGTTTTAAACACATCAAAGCAGAGGATTAATGCATCATCATGCATTAAAATCTTCAGCCATTACACCCAAACTCGCTGCTCTCACCAAATCTAACATTTCGGCTACCAAACACAACCGAAATCACTTCCAAACTCATCAACAACACTACCAAGCCAAGATCCATCACTTCTAAACATTCTTAAACATCAATTAACATCCAAAAAGACCCTAAACTCGTCCTTATACCTCCAGCTATAACAGAACACCAAGATCACCCCAAAAACCACCATTTTCACAAGTAAAAACTTAGGAAAATCAACCTATTCGGGATTGCATTGATTAAACCTCAATTACACATCATTAAACATCCAAAATACATTAAAAAGACATCTCAAAACAGAGCCCAAACATTCATCACAAATTTCTTCAAGATTTAATCCAAATCTTGAGTTTTAAGCCAAAATCAAGATCACCACATTAAAACCTTTTATAAAACTTAATTTAAGGATTGATAACTTGGGAATTTCAGTAAAGAACTGAGTATTTAGAGGAGAAGGACATCCTTACCTCTAAATGTAGATTTCTCCTTGATTAGAGCCAAAATCCTTGAAAATTCAATATGCAAATGAAGAGGATTTGATGTAGAAAGGATTAGGAATCTTTTGATGATTGAAACCTCATCATTTAGTGTGAAAATCAAAAGGAATGTTGCTGTGGAAATGTGTTTGGCTGAGGGAATTTTGAGAGAAAATGAAATGAGAAAATTTTAGCAAAAGTTGGTTATGAAAACTAAAATATGGTTTCCCTCTTTTCTTTTAATTAATTAAACATTAAATGAGTCATTAAAATTAAGAAAAATCTGGAGAAATCCTTCCTTGAGTAAATTAGCTCCTTAAAGATTCAAAGTTTGAATCCTTACAAAACAGTCACCACTGAACTTTTCAAAAATTACATTTTAGTCACTATTTCGAAATGTCACACTTCCAAACCTTATTTTGTAAAATTGATTTCACCACTCTCTTATATATATTAAAAGAGGGTTTTTAGATATTTTTCCATATTTTTAATGCAACCCGAACTAGGCTTTCCCTAAAAACCACCTTTTATATTCGAACCGAAAATCAGACCGGTCCGGTTCAGACCCTAAACTTCCAAGCCCAAAATTAGGGTGTTACAACTCTCCCCCCTTAAGAAATTTCGTCCTCGAAATTTACCTGGAGGAAAAAGGTATGGAAACTACTTCAACATGTCATCCCTTCTTTCCCACGTGGCTTCCTCAGCACCACGATGCTTCCACAACACCTTTACCAACTCAATGGTCTTGCCTCGAAGAACTTTACTGTCTGAATCCAAAATTTCCACCGGCTCCTCATCATAGGTCAAGTCTGGATTCAACTCCACTTCCTCCACAGGCATAACATGCGAAGGATCCGATCTATACCTCCGAAGCATAGAGACATGAAACACATCATGAATCTTTTCCAACTCTTGCGGTAACCTCAACTTGTACGCAACAGGACCCACACGTTCAATCACCTCGTATGGTCCAATGTACCTAGGGCTCAACTTACCCTTCCGACCAAACCTCATCACCTTCTTCCAAGGCGAAACTTTCAAAAACACACGGTCACCTACCGCATACTCAATCTCCTTACGCTTCAAATCCGCGTAAGACTTCTGTCGATCAGAAGCTACCTTCAATCGCTCATAAATGAGCTTCACCTTCTCGGTGGTTCCTTTCAACAAAGCTGGCATTGAAACCAACTTCTGACCTGTTTCAGCCCAACAAAGAGGAGTCCTACACTTCCTCCCGTACAAGGCTTCATAAGGTGCCATTTGAATACTTGCCTGGTAGCTATTGTTATAAGCAAACTCCACCAACGACAAATGTTTCTCCCAAGAACCCTGAAACTCAATCACACAGCACCTCAACATATCCTCTAGCACTTGGATAACACGCTCAGACTGTCCATCCGACTGTGGATGATAAGAAGTACTGAAATTCAACCGTGTACCTAAAGCTTGATGCAAACACTCCCAGAAACGCGATGTAAACCTCGGATCTCTATCCGACACGATCGACTTTGGCACACCATGCAGCCGCACAATCTCAGCAATGTACAGCTCTGCAAACTTGTCCAAAGTATACGTAGTATGCATAGGCAAGAAATGCACACACTTCGTCAGGCGATCCACAATCACCCACACCAAATTCTTCTTTAATAGCGACAAAGGTAAACCAGACACAAAGTCCATGGTAATCCTTTCCCACTTCCACTCAGGAATCCTCAACGGTTGCAACAACCCAGAAGGAAACTGATGCTCAGCCTTAACTCGCTGACAAACCATGCACTTGCTCACAAACTCAGCAACATCTTTCTTTAAACCCACCCAATAGTACTCATCACGAAGATCACGATACATCTTAGTACTACCAGGGTGCATAGCAAAAGGACTACTATGAGCTTCATTCAGAATAGCACGCCTCAACTCAGCATCATTGGGCACTACTATCCGACTCCCAAAACATAAAACTCCATCATCATTAAAACAGAAATCCGATGGCCTATCCTCAGCAATATCCTGAACATGTGGCACCAAGGAATCATCCAACAGATGCTTATCCTTTATCAACTGAACCAAAGATGGTTTCACTTGCAATTCAGCCACAAGACCACCGTCTCTCGAAATGCTCAAACTGGCAAACATAGCCCTCAACTCCACTGCTACCTTCCTACTCAAGGCATCCGCTACAACATTAGCTTTTCCCGGATGATACTCGATCGTCAGATCGTAATATTTAAGCAACTCCACCCAACGCCATTGCCTAAGATTCAACTCTTTTTGAGACATCAGATACTTCAAACTCTTGTGATCCGTGTACACAGTACACTTCTCACCATACAGGTAATGTCTCCAAATTTTCAAGGCAAAAACCACCGCAGCTAATTCAATGTCATGCGTAGGATAATTGCGCTCATGCACCTTCAACTGGCGCGATGCATAAGCCACCACCTTACCCTCTTGCATCAACACACATCCCAAACCAACGTAGGATGCGTCACTATACACCACAAACTCTTTCCCTGATTCAGGCTGAACCAAGATAGGAGCTTGCGTCAAAGCCGCCTTCAGCTTTTCAAAAGCCTGTTGTCTCGCTTCCGTCCACTCATACTTAACATCCTTCTGCAACAACTTCGTCAAGGGTGCAGCAATCTTCGAAAATTCATCCACGAACCTCCGGTAGTATCCTGCCAAACCAAGGAAACTACGGACTTCATGAACAGACTTAGGAGGCTTCCAATTCATCACTGCCTCAATCTTCTGAGGATCAACACGAATCCCCTCAGCAGAAACCACATGACCAAGGAACACAACTTCCCTGAGCCAGAACTCACACTTGCTTAACTTAGCATAAAGCTGATTCTCCAACAAAGCCTGCAACACAATCCTCAAATGCCCCTCATGCTCCTCCTCAGTACGAGAGTACACGAGGATATCATCAATGAACACCACAACAAACTTGTCCAAATATTCATGGAACACTCTATTCATCATGTCCATAAAAGCTGCAGGAGCATTCGTCAAACCAAACGACATCACAAGGAACTCATAATGCCCATACCTCGTTCTGAAGGCTGTTTTTGGCACATCCACATCCTTCACCTTCAACTGGTAATACCCTGACCTTAAGTCAATTTTAGAGAACACAGCCGCTCCCCGAAATTGATCAAAAAGATCATCAATCCTCGGCAATGGATACCGATTCTTGATAGTCAACTTGTTCAGCTGACGATAATCGATGCACATCCTCATAGTGCCATCATTTTTCTTCACAAACAAGACCGGTGCATCCCAAGGTGACACATTCGGCCGAATGAAACCACGATCAAGCAACTCCTGAAATTGCGTCTTCAGCTCTTTCAACTCCTTAGGTGCCATTCGATAAGGAGTAATGGACACTGGAGTTGTATTCTCATACAGCTCAATTCCAAACTCCACCTCTCGGTTAGGAGGCAATCCAGGCAACTCCTCCGGAAACACACCAGGAAACTCTCGCACAATCCTGATATCCTGAACTCGTAACTCCTTAGAGCTAGGATTCATCACAAAGGCTAGGTAGGCTTCACAACCTTGCCTCAGTATCCGACTCGCCTCCAATTTAGACACCACATTGGCAAGAAACTTCACATTCTCACCAACCACCACTACCTCATAATCATCCGCAAGCTTCAGCGAAACTCGCTTCTTCTCAAAATCCACCACAACTCGATGTTCAACAAGCCAATCCATACCAAGGATTACATCAAAACCATAGAAAGATAATTCCATAAGATCAACATGAAAAACATGATCTTGAACAACCAAGGGACACCTTCTATACAACTTTCGTGTCACAACAGTCTCACCAAAGGAACTAGTTACACGCATACCAACATCCAAAGACTCAACAGGCAAACCAAGCAATTGAGCATGTTCACGCTATATGTGTGAGTGTGTAGATCCAGAATCAATCAAGGAAAGTAATGATAAGGATTGCAAAGTGAAGGTACCTGCGATCACATTTGTGTCATTCCTCCCCTCTCGCTGCGCATACACTCGAGCCTGGCCTCCACCCTCAGGGTTGACAGCCACCACATGCGCCACATTCCTTCCGCCATCATCCCTGCGCTGGAAGTTACCACGGCCGCGCCCACGACCTCTCTGTGGTGCAACAACTCCAGGAGCACGTCCCTAACCACCACCGGCCAACAAAGGACACTCCCTCCTCATATGGTCTGCCGAACCACAATTCCAGCACGAATTACCAGACACCACAACAGGAGCCTAAACCTCCCTCGCTGCTCGAGGACAATCACACCTCAACTGGCCACGCGATCCACACGCCCAGCATGTGTTCTGATCAGCTCTCGCCCTGTCTCCTTGAACAGGCGCACCATGCCCTCCACCACCACGCCTAGCAGAAGACTGATACCTTCTATCTCGTCCTCTCTTGTTCCGTCCACCACCAGAACTATACTCAGCAGCTCTCTTGCTCGAGCCAGAACCAACACTCTTGGAAGACAAACCCAGGTTCTGCTCAATATCCTTCGCCCTACTAACCAGTACATCAAAATCAGTGTACTCAGCTGCAAGCATATAGGTCTTTACATCCGACACCAACCCATATCGGAAACGTTCACACCTTTCCCGCTCATTAGGGATAATCTCAGGTGCGTACTGACTGAGACGGACAAACTGAATCTCGTACTCAGCCACTGTCATACTCCCTTGTGTCAAAGACATGAATTCTCTTTTTCTTCTCGTCCAGGTATCGCACACCTAGATACCTCCGCTTGAATGCGTTCAGAAAGAATGTCCAAGTCACATCAACTTCCTCCATTCCGGAGACAACGGTCGTCCACCAGGTATACGCATCATCATGTAACAGCGATACCACACATCCTAACTTCTGCACATCATTGCAGTTCATTTGTCCCAATATCCTCTTGGTACTTTCCAACCAAGATTCGGAACCCTCAGCAGACAAACCTCTGAACTCAGTCCCTCCCAGACTGCGCAAACGTTCCAAAGGTAGTCTAACATTAGCATCTCCCTGATGCCCAGCTCCATGAGCTCCAGCTACTGCCGCCTGAAAGGCTCCAGCAATAGCTTGTATCAAAACTGTCATGTCAGGAGCAGCTTGCCCCTGTCCAGCTTCAGGTCCAGCGACCCCAGCACCAGCACCAACACCAGCTCCATCACCTCTAGCACCACCACCACCGGGCGGTCCACCACCAGGAGGAGGAGGAGGTAAATCCACCACATTATCAACATTCTCCTCATTCTCGTTCTGAGCCATAGCTTGCGTATTAACTCTCATCTCTCTACGAGGTCCCATTCACTAATACAATGCACTAACACAAATGCAATAAACATAATCAGGCTCAGCAAGATAAGTAATCCAAGCACTCAAGCTCATTTTTCAAAAACAATTCATTTCATTAGTTTTGATATGGCAATGGGTCCCTCTAACATGCTTCAACACAGCATAGCATCACAATTGCAACATACTTTACAATTCATACATCATACTTTCACTTAAAAAGCATAACACGCAATCATGCATACATCACCCACACAACCATTCCCAATTACTCGAGAACTCAGCTCTGATACCACCAAATGTAACCCCTTAGCCCGGCCTAGACGGTTGACCCGAACTACGAAGATTACACGGGGAAAACCAAAGTCAACCCGAAAGTCAACCTTGATTAAAGACCCTTTTTTTTCTTTTTAATCTTTTCTAGATGCATATTAACCCTAGGCGTAACCTTGAGAAAAACATACTTGAAAAGCACAGCGATCGGAAAGCAATAAGGGACTCAATTGCACAACTTACAATAATTAGGGACCAAATTGTAAATTCTGGAAAGATGAAGGACTTAGCTGATTTTTATATTACCAATATGAAATTAATCATATTATATGCTTCCCTGTCAAATTTCGCCTCAAACGGACATCCCAAACTCAAGCAATTGCATATACAAAATTCAGGACTAAAACGTAAAGCTTGCAAACCTTAAACCATTCAAATCAGTGCCCAACGGTCTAGTGTTTCGGAACGGGGGTTGACCGTTCCGAAACGCGGGTTCGTTTCAAGACCTGTATCGAAACAGGGCTTGGCAGTGGCCAATTCGTTTCGGAACGGCCTCTACCTATTTCGATACACGAAGGCCATTACAGGCCCCCGTTTCGAAACGCGGGTGCCCGTTCCGATACGGACTGCCCAGAAAGTGCAGATTTTGCTAGTTTAACATACAATTAACCACTCAAACACATCCCTATGACCCCCTAATCATGCCAACAAGTCATCATACATATAAGGAACATATTTGCATCATCAAAACACATTCATGGCATCAATTAGGAGAAACCACAAGTCTATAGGCATGCATCCTAATACTCAAAACCAACCAATCATCAAATCACCAAAACAAGCATCATAATGGCCATTTACAAGTCCAAAACATCAAAAGGCATCAAGCCACACTCAGGGAGTCCAAAACATCTCCCAAAAACACAACCTAGGTTCCCATTGCCAAATACCAAAAGCTAATAATGTTGTAAAAATAGTCACCATACATGAGCTTAGCTTTCCCTTGGATTCTTAGCCTCCTTGCTGCCCCAAAAGCACTTCAATTCTTTGTATTATTGGTTCAAGAAAGAGAGCGTAAGCATATTTGCTTAGTGAGGCATGCTCTAAAGAAACAACACAATAATGTATTTTATAAAACACCTTTCAAAAGGCCTTTAAACTCATAAACATCATTTCTCATGCAACAATGCATACACAACAAGCATCTCATGCTTCATTAATCATCAACATGTCATATTAGCTTTCAAGTGATACCATAACCATTTTTCAACACAAAACACAATCGGATACGCGGATTACAAGCGTTGTCCCATACGCTTCATACACACTACCGAACACACAAGGTGGAGTTTACCGGTACAATCACAACCCCTCAACACCCGTGATGGAGTATAACGGTACAATTACAACCCCTCCACATCACTCATCGGTAGTTGTATAACATCACTAACGAGAACGCGGGACACACAACACAAGATCCTCACATGGCCTTTTAACCACCATTATGATCTTAGACATCTCGTTAGTGTACTTGGATGGAGTTTACGGTACCATTACAACCCCTCAACATCCAAGGCGACTTTATTCACGGTGCACCCAATCCTATAGCCGGCTAACTATATCCGATTCAAGTACTTTAAAACCAACACATCACTTGCCAATATACATCAATTATCATCAACAATCAACTGTTTTAAAGCATTAATCAAAGCCATTAAACCATCATGCATCACTATGCATCAAAACCACATTTATCAATATCAAACCAAGGATCTCTTACCTTGAGCATCCTTCAACACATGGCTTTCAAAACCAGCATTAATCATGCTAAAACATGCTTTCAAAACAGAATTTAAACATGCAATTTAAACACATTGCATCCAACCATCTCATGGTTCATCAAAGAGAGAGTTTCTCCGAAAACTTACTCTTGAGCTTAGTTAAGTTGCTTAGACTTAAATTAAGCTCCCAAAACCTTTAAACATTGGTTTCAAAGCTGAAAACCCAACTTCACTCACCAATTCCGTTTCGCAAGCTTGCCGAAACGCCGTTCAAGCCTCCGGATCAACACCACAAGGATCCGAAGATGTCTCCCATGTTTTAAACACATCAAAGCAGAGGATTAATGCATCATCATGCATTAAAATCTTCAGCCATTACACCCAAACTCGCTGCTCTCACCAAATCTAACATTTCCGCTACCAAACACAACCGAAATCACTTCCAAACTCATCCATAATATTACCCAGCCAAGATCCATCACTTTTAAACATTCTTAAACATCAATTAACATCCAAAAAGACCCTAAACTCGTCCTTATACCTCTAGCTATAACAGAACACCAAGATCACCCAAAAAATCACCATTTTCACAAGTAAAAACTTAGGAAAATCAACCTATTCGGGATTGCATTGATTAAACCTCAATTACACATCATTAAACATCCAAATTACATTAAAAAGACATCTCAAAACAGAGCCCAAACATTCATCACGAATTTCTTCAAGATTTAATCCAAATCTTGAGTTTTAAGACAAAATCAAGATCACCACATTAAAACCTTTTATAAAACTTAATTTAAGAATTGAGAACTTGGGAATTTCAGTAAAGAATTGAGTATTTAGAGGAGAAGGACATCCTTACCTCTAAATGTAGATTTCTCCTTGATTAGAGCCAAAATCCTTGAAAATTCAATATACAAATGAAGAAGATTTGATGTAGAAAGGATTAGGAATCTTTTGATGATTGAAACCTCATCATTTAGTGTGAAAATCAAAAGGAATGTTGCTGTGGAAATGTGTTTGGCTGAGGGAATTTTGAGAGAAATTGAAATGAGAAAATTTTAGCAAAAGTTGGTTATGAAAACTAAAATATGGTTTTCCTCTTTTCTTTTAATTAATTAAACATTAAATGAGTCATTAAAATTAAGAAAAATCTGGAGAAATCCTTCCTTGGGTAAATTAGCTCCTTAAAGATTCAAAGTTTCAATCCTTACAAAACAGTCACCACTGAACTTTTCAAAAATTACATTTTAGTCACTATTTCGAAATGTCACACTTCCAAACCTTATTTTGTAAAATTGATTTCACCACTCTCTTATATATATTAAAAGAGGATTTTTAGATATTTTTCTATATTTTTAATGAAACCCGAACTAGGTTTTCCCTAAAAACCACCTTTTATATTCGAACCGAAAATCAGACCGGTCCGGTTCAGACCCTAAACTTCCAAGCCCAAAATTGGGGTGTTACATGGACTCTGACATCGTCTGCCATACAATGCTTCATACGGGGCCATTTGGATTGATGCCTGATAGCTATTATTGTTGGCAAACTCAACAATGGGTAGGGATTTCTCCCAAGTTCCACCAAAATCGATGATGCATACTCGAAGCATATCTTCCAAGATCTGTATAGGGAGGTTCAATAACAATACATATTTTCGAGAATTCAATAGGAGAGTCTTTCGATAATTACTTGAATTACACTTTTTGACTGCCCGTCAGATTGAGGGTGAAAGGTTGTGCTAAGATTAATTCTGGTTCGCAGAGCTCCTTGTAAGGTTCTCCAGAACCGAGATGCAAATCGAGGGTCTCGATCGGATATAATAGACTTGGGTACTTCGTGGAGTCGGATCACTTCCTTGATGTACAAGTCAGCTAATTTAGGAAGACCGTAGTCCATTCTAACCGATATGAAATGAGCTGACTTGGTGAAACGATCTACAATGACCCATATGGCATCATGTTTTGCGAGAGTTAAAGGTACACTACTAACAAAATCCATAATAATCTTCTCCCACTTCCATTGTGGTGGATCAATGGGTTGCAACAGCCCGGTAGGAACACAATGTTCTGCTTTAACATGTTGGCGCGTGAGACATTTAGATATGTAATCGACTATGGACTGCTTCATTCCCGCCCACCAATAGAGTTCGAGAAGGTCCTTATACATCTTCATAGACTAGGGGTGAACAAAAAAAGAACTTGAATGAGCGTTAGAGAGAATATCAGTGCAAAGATATTCATCATTAGGTACACAAATCCAGTCATGGAAACACAAGAGCCCTTCAGAATTAATTCTGAAGTCGGGGTTGTCCGATAACTTAGAGACAACGGATTGAAGCTCGGGGTCTTGCTCTTGCAAAACCTTGATTCGCGAAACAATGGTAGATTGAACTTGAAGTCCAGCTACAAGACAACGATGCTTCCGAAGTAGTAAGTGAGCATTAATTGCCTGAGGGGCTACAAGGCAACGATATTGCAACAAGTCAATGTGCCATACGATACATATAATTCTATATTCACTGTCAACACTTACCAGGAAAAGGTTTGCGACTGAGTGCATCAGCTACAACGTTGGCCTTGCCCCGATGATAGTCGATGACAAGATTGTAATCTTTAAGAAATTTTATCCACCTTCGTTGTCGAAGATTTAATTCTTTTTAGGTCAATAGGTACTTAAGGATTTTATGATCGGTAAAGAGATAACATTTTTCTCCTTAGAGATAATGTCTCTAGATTTTCAATACAAAGACAACTGCAGCCAATTCAAGGTCATGAGTAGGGTAATTCATTTCGTGCGGCTTAAGTTGTCTCGAAGCATAACCGATGACTTTTCCTTCTTGCATCAATACACATCCTAACCCGAGGTGCGATGCATCACTAAAAGCCGTGTAGTCCTTTCTGGACTCGGGTTGGGTTAGGACTTGTGCATGAGTCAAGACTTGTTTTAACTGATCGAAAATCCATTGTTGATCTTCAGTCCAAATTAAAGGAGCTTCTTTCCTCAGTAACTTAGTCAAAGGAGCGACTATCATAGAGAACCTTTTTATGAATCTTCTGTAGTAGCTAGCAAGCCCAAGGAAGCTTCTGACTTCACCAATGTTCTTTGGTGGATGCCAATCCACAATAGCTTTCATACAACTGCTTTTCTCGTAAGGTTTGAATCACGATGCAAAGATGATCTCGATGTTCCGCAACATTCTTGGAATAGATTAATATGTCACCTATAAACACCACTACGAATTTATCAAGATAGGGTCTAAAGACCCGATTCATCAAATCCATAAAAGCTGCTGGTGTATTGGTTAACCCAAAGGGCATCACCAAGAATTCGTAGTGTCCATATCTTGTACGAAAGGTTGTTTTAGGTACGTCACATTCCTTCACTCTCATTTGGTAATAGCCCGACCTTAAATCGATCTTGGAAAACACAGAGGCATCCTTTAATTGATCGAACATGTCGTCTATTCTAGGCAATGGATACTTGTTCTTGATGGTTACCTTGTTCAACTGTCGATAGTCAATACACAATCGCATAGAACCATCTTTCTTCTGTACAAAGAGAACCGGAGCTCCCCAAGGTGAAGATCTCGGTTGAATAAAGCCTTTGCTTAACAATTCTTAAATTTGAGCTTTCAACTCCATTAACTCTACGGCTGCCATCCGGTATGGTGCAATGGAAACTGGAGCAGTCCCAAGTTTCACCTCAATACCAAACTCCACTTCACGGGTTAGGGGTAATCCCTAAAGTTCATCATGAAAGACATAAGAGAATTCGCATACAGTGTCAATGTCTCGTAACTGAGTTTCTCCTTTCGCTTCTATCGTCAAAGCACATAATGAAGGATTCCTCACTGTTAAGTGTGCAAAAGTCCTATATTTATGCCCTAGTTTAGCTCAATTATTGTTGTTCTTAAGTATAGTTTAGTTGGATTTATTAGGAAAACATACACAAGACTGTATAGATTAGATATTCTGCCTTATTTGATGAATTTAAGTGTTTTTATCTAAAAGATACTGCCTAGGCGTGTTTTCTAACTATGCACAGGTACCCGCCCAGGTAGATGCCGCTGAGGCAGCAGAGAGTGCAGAAGAGAGAATCTGGAAATTGATGGAGGAAGCTGATAGACCATCTGAAGAGCTGATCGAGAACTAACAATAAGGAGAGTCCTAGAATGAAGAGTTGTGTCAACCCCTACACACCAGTCTACACCTCTGCCAAGGCAGTCAACAGTGTGTCGCCGAGGCAGCAACTCAAGGAAGGAGGAAAAGTTACAAAGTGGTATGCGACTGAAAGAGCTCATCAAGCCTGATTTTTAGAGACCACTTGCACGTGCATTGGAGCCAAGCAGACAAAGAAAAGCCATGGTCAAAGTCAAGGTGGAAAAAGTCAAACGAGAATCTAGGAAGATTTAATGTTAGATTTGTTCTTTAAATGAGTTGTAATTAGACTATAACTAGGATTCCTGCCCTAAACCAACTTAGACCTAGGCTCCTCCCCTATATATATGTAATCGACTTGAAAGAGAGGAGAACAAGAGAGATTAGAGAGAAAAGTCCTTCTTGTTGAAACCCTAGTGTCGTCTACCCCCATTATGTTCTAAACCTTCTATAAGGCTAAGGGTTGGTTGTGCAGTAGTTGTGAGAGTTTTGCTTGTATTCGTTTAGGATTTTAGTTTTTGCAATAAAATTCAAGGTTTGTTTACTCTTGGTTCTTTATTGTCACAATATTTATCGGGAGATAAGAGAGCTTCAATCTATTTACTCAATATCGGGAGAGTTGAACTCACGAAACGAGTAAACACAGTTTTATCCAACCATAAGGTAAAGCTACTTCGGCTTAGGGATAAGTTTAGAAGTTCAACGGCTAACAGAGGTTTCATAATCGGTTGGTGTTCACCCTTAGATTCACGCCGGGAGGTATCATCCAAGACGTGTTTGCCAATAGTACTTCAAGCTTCGGGAGAAGAGGAAGTCATAGAAGGGAGCCTTCTTAGACATCTGCAAATCCTTCAAAATCCACGGAGTCCACCCTGACGTGCTTCAGCTCATATTATTCCCCTATTCACTAAGGGATAGGGAAAAAAGTTGGTTCAATAGCCTACCATCGGAGTCCATTGAATGTTGGGCATAACTATGCCGAGATTTCTTAGCTCAATTTAATCCTGTCAATTTGACTAATAAATTGCAGACTGGCATCACTACTTTTCGACATGCAGGTGATGAACCAATGTACGAGGCATGAGAGATATATTGCGAGATGCTAAATAAATACCCCTCCCATGGATTTCCAGAGTGGACAATAGTATCCATATTTTACAACGGTGTAAACACACCAACAAGGATGATGCTGGATTCCTTTGCCAATGGTACTTTACTCAACAAGGAGCCGGCCGAAGCAATTCAGATCTTAAACAAGATGGCCAAAAACGACTACTAGTTACCTAATGCCCGCCGAGGCGGCGTAAGGAGGCACGCCACAACAAACGAGCTAGGAACATCAGATGCACTCGTAGCACAAGTCGCTCAGTTGACAAAGATGGTAGAAGCTATGCAAAGGCAGAACAATACCCAACAAGCCAAAGCCATTGATTCCTTTTGCGACCAATGTGGGGGAGATCATGACTCGTCCAAGTGCCAACAGGGAACTGAAACCAGCTGCTTTGTGGGAAATTTCAACAGAAACAACAACCCTACATCGAACACCTACAATCCAGGCTGGAAGAGACACCCTAACTTTTCATGAAGCAACCCCAACAACACTCTGAATCCAGCTAATCAGACAAATCAATCACAAGGATTCCAGCAGGCTATGTCGCGGCAGCAACAACAGGCAGCGCCCAGTGCTTTAGAGCAGACTCTAAGTGCCTTCATGACTCAGGCAGGTACCTATATGTCCAACATGGATTTAATTGTTAAGAAAACTGAAACTTTCATGGACAGGACCGGGATGAGAATGCAGAATCATAAGGAAACTTTAAAGTCACTAGAAACTCAAGTGGGCCAATTTGCACAAGTCCTGAACACCAGACCTATGAGGGGATTTCCCAGCGACACTGAAGTCACGAGGAGACCCACTTACGAACAGTGTAAGGCCATCAAATCAGTTACCTAGACAGAAGCAAGCAAGCCCGCCACGACAGACCCATGACCCTCTACCACGGCAAACCCTAATGATGCTTCCAAAAAATGTGAGGTACATGCACACCCACATGTTCTACAGAAGCTGAAACCCCAGAAGTAGGACCACCAGTTCAAAACGTTTCTGGATATTCTCAAGCAAGTGCATATCAACATACCCTTGGTGGAAGCCATGCAACAAATGCCAAACTATGCCAAATTTCTGAAAGGCACGGTTTCCAAACGAAAAGAATTAGGGAATTTGAAACGATCGCCATGACGGAAGAATGCATGGCCATGCTGCACAATAAAACGCCGCCCAAGCAGAGAGACCCAGACAGCTTCCTCATTCCTTGCGCTATTGGGAACCGCTACGAAGGGAAAGCCTTATGTGACCTTGGGGCAAGCATCAATGTAATGCCTAAGTCGGTGTTTAAAAAGCTGGGAATTGCAAAAGCTAGACTCGCCACCGTCATGCTCCAGTTAGCTGACCACTCTTACATGCAAACGGAAGGAAAAATCGAAGACATCCTAGTAAGAGTGAACAATCTTATATTTTCCAGCTGATTTCTTAATTCTAGACTGTGAGGCAGACGACAAAGCACCCATCATCCTGGGAAAACCGTTCCTAGCCACAAGCAGAACTCTAATAGATGTGGAGAACGGGGAGCTTACTATGAGGGTGGACGATTAGAAAATCAAGCTGAATGTCTTGCAACCTTTTAAAAAAGCTGACGAAAAAGAAGATTGTCTGGATATTCATGCCTCAGTAGACACCAAACCCAGCACAGAGCTAGAGCACCCCAACCACAGCTGCCTGGGCAGGCAACCTGACAATGCCAATGATCAAGAGAAACACAAAGACCCGCCCTGGCAGAGGGTGAAGCAGATGTTGCAGCAACCCAAGAAGTGGTTATGCTGGGAAATGCATCCAAATGTATTCCCAACATAACTTAAACTATTCTTCTTTTATTTTTATGTTTTAGGATTTAGATTTTAATTTCTAGCATTTTTATTTCAGTTTTTAGGAAATAGATTTAATTTCAGCATTTATTTATTCTCTAATAATTTTTATTTTAGTTTTTTAGGAGGAACAATAGCCCAAGAGAAGAGAGAAGAAGCAAGCCGAAATTCATCACCCATTCTAGCCCGCCCGCCAAATCTGCCGTGGCAGACAGACGTTGCTTCCCGTCGAAATTAGCCATTACAGACAAGTTGTTACAAAAAGCCTGTTCCGTTCAAACGGCTCTCTGCCCGGGCAACGGCTACCTCGGCAGATGAAGTGGCAAACCCTTTCACTCCTATTTAAACCCCTTAATTTTTTTACTATTCACTCTTCTTTACTCTCTCTTGCATATTGTTTCATAGATTTCCCTTGCTTTCATGTTCCTTTCTTTTTCTACAGTTCTCAAACTCTCACAACCCGCTTCGCACAAGAACCCTAAAACCCAATATCAAGAATGGCAAGAACCCCACGTCGCGGCGCTGCCCAGGTAGAATCAGAGGAATCTCTCAACCGCTTTGTCACACCAGAGGTTAAAGCCCGCCACAACGAGAGATTCAAAGAAAGATCGGTGTGGGAAGAGCAAGGATTCTACTACGAGACGGGGAAGAGGAATTTCGGGCTCGAGCACTTCATTTACTCAAAGATCGCGCACCAAATATGGCAGATCTTTGCCCAACAACCCAAGCTGGAAAATCAGACGATGGTGAGCGAGTACTATGCCCATGGGCGAGCAGAGGGAGTGACGACGTTGAATGTCCGTGGGCGGCCAGTGACGATCGACGAAGAAAAAATCAACCTCTACTACGGCCTCCACATTCTCGAAGATCAACACGCAACGTTCCTCGCCTCCCTTACGACGGACAGTTATGAGGCAATGAAGAAGGAGCTTTGCATCCCAGGGACGGTCTGGAATGAGGGCAGAAATAGAGGCACCGTCAATCGGTGGAATTTACTGCCCGAGGCAAAGTTATGGAACACGCTCATGAAGAGACGATTGCTGCCCACGACCTACAACTCCATCATCGATAAACCACGCTTGGCACTCATCCACTCCATCATCAACAAAAGGTACATCAATGTGGGTGCTATTATTGCTGACAAAATTTATGAGTGTGGGCAGAAAACGAAGGGGCAACTCTACTTCCCCAGCCTCATAACAGCATTGTGCGAGAAGGCACATGTTGTGGCCGCCCCAACCGACACCATGATGCCGGAAAGAACCGAGTGGATGAGGGACATCATCCTGTAGAAAATAGAGATCACATCTACCACCCTAGAAAACTATGCCCCGACATCGAAGAGGGGCAGCCAGCAACAATTCCAATAGCCCGCCCCGGCAACCACCATAGGCGGCTTGGCAGCCCAGTTGGACAGAATGGAAAGACGCCATTTGATGTTCATGGCCTACATCCGGGACTTCAACAATGAAATCGTTACCACTATCAAGGAGAAGTTCCAAGCGGCCCATTTTTTAGAGTTCCCTGCCAAGATATTTGCCTCGGTCGCACCAGAAACGCCCGCCGCACCTTCTGCCTCGGTAACCTATCCGACCACCTCAGCAACTCCAACCACCCCTATCTCAACCGAGCCTCACGCCTCCCGAGTAGCCACGGCCACCGAAGTCCTCTCTATCTCTGACAACCGTGGAGACACAACGACAACCCCAATCAGAGAACAAGGGCAGATATCACGGGCAGTAGCTGACACACTAGGATCGTCTGACTCAGCCTACCTCAACTACTTCTTATCAGATGATTCAGTATTGCAAGACACGGTTCGCTTCGTCACAAGGAAGCTTGAACCGTCATTCTCCCCATGTGCAAAGAGAACACACTTTGCCACCGAAGTATGCCAAGACAACGAAGAAGGCGGCGAACGAGAAGTCACAACCCAGTCCACCTTCCCGCCAGCAGCCACCGAGGGCGGCCAAGCGCTTCAAAAGGGCAGCTCGGAAGAGAGTGAGCATAGCCGGGGATGACAATGACGCCTCTTCCGAGACACCATCAATCTAAACTTCTCTCTCATTCATCTATTTTATTTTTATCTAATCTATGCAAATTTTTATGTGTGTAGGCATGCATTGAGGACAATGCTCTTCTCGAGTTTGGGGGGGTGAAATTAGTCCTCTAATTTTTTTCTTTTGTTTTTTCTTTTATTTCCTTTTTATGTTTTGTTTTTTTTAGTTGCATTTAGGTTAGGATCTAATGTAACGTGCCTTTATTTAAAATCTAATGAATTCTTAGTTTGAGGGAAATTCTTAAGTACCTTTTACCCGCCGCAGCAGATGGCCCGCCTGGGCGGCAACCTTAGCATGACTTTGGATTGACTTAGAATCTTACTATGGTCTGAACTTAAAAGAAAACACTCTTTGTGACTAATTTGATTTTACGACTTCTAGGAAGCTTAAGTATTTCACCTAGTAAACTTGGGTAGAACTTGAAGTTTGAAAAAAATAGACGTCCTAGAGGTGCCCGAAACTGGCTCTAAGATAAGCTAGAGGTGCTCGAAACTGGCTCTAGAGAAAAAAATGATGAAATCATTAGAAGTGCATATCACCGGCTCTAGTGGTTATAAATTGCAAAAGAAACTAGGGGGAAACCCAAGGGAGGGAATTAAGGTGTTTATCGAAAGTTTACTTAGAAGCCGAAGAATCATTCTTATCACAAGGACGGCACACACTCACGAGATACATAGTTCGGTTCCGGGTAAGTCCATTGTCATTCGAAGGGTTGCCAATTAGGCGTAAATCTACACGGTATGTAATGGTTGCTCAAGATGCTTTCTCGACTAAGTTTACATATGATTTTAAGTTTTGGCATGTTATTGTTAGATTGCATTGCTTGAGGACAAGTGTAACGCCCCGGTTTTGGGCTCGGAAGTTTTGGGCGTTGACCGGTTCGGTCAAAGTGCTGATCGAATATATAAGAGTGAATTTAGGAAAGCCTAGTTCGGGTTGCATTAAAAATATGGAAAAATGTTCTAAAATCATCTTTTATTATATAAAAGTGAACTGTGAAATCAATTTTGGAAAATGAGGTTTGGAAGGTTGACATTTTGGCTAGTGACCAAAATGTAATTTTTGAAAGTTGCTGGACAGTTTTATAAAGGATTGAAACTTTGAATCTTTAAGGAGCTATTATTCCAAAAAGGATTTCTCCAGATTTTTCTAAGATATTTTAAGGCTTTATTCTGATTTTAAAGATTTAGAAAAGGAGGGAAATCATTTTAACCAATTTCCTAACTACTTTTTCATTTTCTCTCCATTTTCCTTTTCTCTCATTTTCTCTCAACCCAAACAAAATTCTCCAGATTTCTTTCTTTGATTTTGGCATCTAAATCTCTCATTTCAACTCTCATTTGATTCCTAATCACCTCATCAACAAAACCTCTCAATTTGCAAGTTGTTTCATCATGCTTTTTGGCTCTAAAAAGGAGAAATTCAAGTTTGGAGGTAAGAACGTCCTTCTCCTCTGAACTTCAAGTTCTTTATTGAAATTCCCAAGTTCTCAATCCTTGTTTTATGATTTGTTAATGGTTTTTCAAATGAGATCTTGATTTTTGACTAAAATGCAAGATTTGGTGATTTTGGTGGAATTTTCGTGTGATCTGTTTGGGCAGTGTTTTGAAGTGTCAAAATGATGTTAAATGAATGCTAAGTTGATTAGAAATTGATGTTTAACTAATGCAATCCCGGATAGGTTGAATTTCCTAAGTTTCGCTTGAGTTTTTGGTTGTTTTTGGAGTGTTTTTGGTGATCTGTTATACCTGGAGGTATAAGGATGTGTTTGTAATCATTTTGGGTGTTAATTGATGTATAAAAATGGTTAGAAGTGATGGATCTTGGCTGGGTTAAGTTTTGATAGTGTTTGGAGGTGATTTCGGTTGTGTTTGGTAGCCGAATTGTTGGATTTGTGTTGAGCAGCGAGTTTGGTTGTGTGGCTGCTGTTCTTAATGCACAATGATGCATTAATGTGTTGTTTTTGTGTGCTTGAAACAGGGGAGTTTGATCCTTGAGCTTTGAAGGTGTTTGCGGAAGGTTTCGGAAGCTTGGAAGGCTTGTTGGCTAGTCTTGTTTGGTTATCGGTGAGTGAAGTTGGGTTTTCGGCTTTTAATCAAAGGTTTGAAGGTTTTGGGAGCTTAGTTTAAGTCTAAACAACTTTGCTAAGCTCAAGAGTAAGTAAATGGATTTCTTACTTGATTTGTGATATGAAGTGGTTTTTAGGCAATTGTGGTTGATGATTGAAATGCATGTGTTTTGCATGGTTTAGTTATGTTTTGAAAGCATATTTTAGCATGGTTTAGTGCTGGTTTTGAAAGCCATATGTGAAGGATGCTCTAGGTAGGAGATCCTTGGTTTTATACATTGAAAATGTGGTTTTGATGCATGATGTTGCATGTTGTTCAATGGCTTTGTTTAATGCTTTAAAACAGTGAGTTGATGATGATAAATGATGGTTTTTGCATATTGGTTATGCATGTGAATCATTTGATTAATGTGGTAATGGTTTTGCATATTGGTTATGCATGTGAATCATTGGTTTATAATGAAATGGTTTTGCATATTGGTTATGCATGTGAAACATTGGATTAATGTGGCAAGATGGTTATATTGGCAAGTGATGTAAGTGGTTCTTGGTTCTTTGATCGGATATAGTTAGCCGGCTATAGGATTGGGTGCACCGTGAATAAAGTCGCCTTGGAGGTGGAGTGGTCAAGAGTGGACCGGATAAGCTCCCTTCAAGTTTCCTAACGAGATGAGGTCATAGTGGAGGTGTTGCCCACTCGAGGACCTTGGTTATTTGAGGTCATAATGGAGGTGTTGCCCATTCGAGGACCTTGGTTAAGCAAAGGTTATATGGTGTTTAAAAGTCCATATGTGAGGACCTTGTGCTTGTTGAGATCACAATGGCGGTGTTAAGTCCATGTGTGGATCTTGTATAGGGTGTCCCGGATCTCGTTAGTGATTTCTACAACTACCAATCGGTTATGCAAAGGTTGTATGGTGGTTAAAAGTCCATACGGGAGAACCTTGTGCATGTTGAGGTTGTATGGTTGTCCATACATGGGAACCTCGGGAAAAGCTAAGGTTGTATGGTGTTTAAAAGTCCATGCATGGGAACTTTAGGCTTGTAAGGTCATAATGGAGGTGTTGCCCATTCGAGGACCTTGGATTGGGTAGGGTGTAGGGAGCGTAGGGACAACGCTCGGAATCCGCGTATCCGATCGGGTGTTGAGTTGGAAAGTGGATGTGATTGATTACTTGAAGGCCAATATGATGTTCTTAAATATAAAGAAGCATGAGATGCTTGAAGTGATGCATGGTTGCATGTGAAGCATGAGATGCTTGAAATGATGCATGGTTGCATGTGAAGCATGAGTTGCTTGGAAAGATGCATTGTTGCATGAAAGGTGTATGATGCATGTGAATGCATGTTTACTTGTTAGGTTGAACAAGTGTTGATTATCATTTGGTAAATGATGTATGTGAGCATGAATATCTTTAATGCATTGAAGTCTTGTAGGACTTGTTTTGAAAGGCATGTGAATATGTTTGTATGGTATATATGTTGCCTTGGTGTAATGCAAGTGTTGGTTGGCTTGTGAAATGGTTTTAAAGGTTTCTTGTTTGAAATGGCTTTCAAGTTTATGAAAGGTATGTTGTGAAATGGAAGTGTTTCCATGGTTTTGTTTTAGCTTTGCATATGGTATTTATGCATGGTTGATGCTTGTGGTTGAAAAGGATTTCAATCATGGTTTTGGTAAACAAATCGGGTTTGTTTTACAAGTGTTTTATGACCCGCTGCATTGATGGTGTATTGGTTTTGAGCATTCCTCACTAAGCATTATGTGCTTACGCTCTTTTTGTCCATCAATGCAGATCCTTGAAGTTTGGACAGCAAGGAGCAAGGGATTCAAGGTGGACTCCAAGTGAGATGTATGTCTCGGTGAATAGCTATAGTTAATAAAGGCAATGGGGGTAGAATCTCTTGGGATTATTGTGTTTGTGATCGTTTATGTTGTTCAAGAATGTTTTAATGTTGTTAAAGTTGTTGGAACATGATTTGGCTTAATTGAGATTGTTTTGGAAGGTTTGTGCCTAAATGGTTGCTTGTGTAGGAAGCATGCCTATAGATTTGGGGCTTTTTGCATGTGATGTGTTTCTGATGAATTGTTGATGCAAGCATGTCTCATTTATGTTGAATTGCATGCTGGTAAAGTTTGGTGGCTTTTGGAGCATGTTTGGATGGTCAATTGTGTGTTTGAGTGAGCAAAATGCAGCTTTCTGGGCTAGGCGTTTCGGAACAGGAGACACCGTTTCGGAACGGGTGCCCTGCATGAACCCAGGCGTCCGAAACGGGTGAGACCGTTCCGAAACGGAAAGGCCTCTGCCCGACCCCCGTTTCGAAACGGGCTATGCCTGTTTCGGAACGGCCCCGCGTTTCGGAACGGGCTGTCTCCCGTTTCGGAACGGTTGACCGTTGGGGGCTGACAGTGGCAGTTATGTGTTTCAAAATGTTTGCATTTTGGTCCTGAATCTTGTTTGTGCAATTGTATGAGTTTGGGATGTCCGTTTGAGCTGAAATTTGGCAGAGAAGCATGCAACTTGATTAATTTCAAGATGGTAACTTTCATTTGGGTTAAGTCCTTTTAATTATCAGAAATTACAATTTGGTCCCTAAAGTTGTGTTTTGTGCAATTGGGTCCCTGAATGATCTCTGATGGCTGTGATCTTTGAGTATGTTGCTTGTGTGATCACATATAGGACTAATGTGCATCTAGATAAGATTAAAAAGAAAAAAAAAGGGTCGTTAATCAAGGTTGACTTTCGGGTTGACTTTGGTTTTCCCCGTGTAATCTTCGTAGTTCGGGTCAACCGTCTAGGCCGGGCTATGGGGGTTACATTTGGTGGTATCAGAGCTGTGTTGCGAATGCTTGGGGAAACGGTAAGTTGTTGTGATGTGTGCTTGTTGTTTACCCTGATGTGTGGTTGAATGTTGGTTGAAACACGTGTTTCTGGGCATGGTGTTGATGTTTCTGAACATGTTGATGATGTTTTCAAGCATGTTTTATGATTATGAATCTTGGTTGAGCTAATGTGGATATGTGCTGATGTTGTGAGCTGGTCTTATGCTTGTGTTATGCTTGATGGAAGTGTAAGTTGTATGTTATGTTGCTAGTATGCTGTGGCAAGTGGATGCTGTTTGATGTAAGCATGATCAAAGTATGTTGTTTGATATGCTTGATGTTGTGATATCCATGTTGTGTTGACTGTTATGTCATGTAAAGGGGAGGATTCGGGATACCCATTGCCTTATTAATATAGCTATTGTGTTACTTTGGAGTTGGAATTTGAATCCTTGCTAATGCTGGTCTAACTGGTTTGTTTGTTTGTTGTGATTGTATGTTTGTTGTTGTTAGTGGTATGGCAAAGTCAATGGAGGATTGGCGGTTGAGGGAGATGGTTGCTGCCTTGGGGCAGGTTGTTAAGGCAAGGAATTCACCCTTTGGTAGTGGAGTTTTGTCTCAGTCTTCTGTGCCTAGTGTTGAGGTGGTAAGGCAAGGGAAAGAAGCTGGTTCTGTGGTGAAGAGTTCATCACCTGTTGAGCAGGAGGTGTTGGGAACATCTCAGGCTATGGTTGAGGTAAAGTCAGTAGATGTGCTGGCTGTGGGATGTGAGGGTTTGCCAAAGCAGTGTTTGCTTGATTTGGGTGCTGTGGAGTATCATGGTACTTCCCCGGAGATGTTTGAGGCCTGGTTGGCCAGTGTGGTTCAGATTTTGGATCGGGAAGGCTGTGATTATGCCTGTAAGCTGGGGAGCGTTGTTTCTTTGATGTTGGGAGATGCGTGTGCCTGGTGGACATCTGTGGCAGTTGCGTCACATATCCATGATATTGATTGGGATTTCTTTGTATCTGCTTTTTATGAAAGGTATCTTGGAAGGAAGTTCCTAAGGGTTAAGCAAGGCGAGGGTAGTGCTGTTGTTGAGCAAGTGTTGCTTGAGCAAGGAGTGGAAGCTCAGTCATCTGTGTGTGACCGTTGTGAAAGGCAACATGTTGGAAATTGTTGGGGCGCAGGTGTTTGTTGGAATTGTGGTTCCAAAGTACATGTTAAGCGTGATTGTCCTCATGGAGCGAGGTTAGCTTTGGTGTTAGCCAAAGAGTCTCAGAAAGGTCGTGGGCATGGCCGAGGCAAGGTTCAGAGGTGGCAGAAAGAGCAGAAAGTTGTGAAGAGTGTGGGAAAGGAGAATTGCTGGAAATGTGGGTCTGCTGGACACAAGAGGCGTGATTGTTTGATGTTGGCTCGGAATAGTCAAGGTTCTTTACCGCAAGGAGTTGGTGGTGACCCTAGTGTATTAGCTGGTGCTGCAATGGTGTGGCAGGAGGATGGTGGTTCCGCAAGGAAGAGAGCTCGTCTGATGAAGCCTCAGGGTGGTGTTGTGCTTTCAGGTAATCTTGTTTAGTAATCTTTGCTCTAGTTGCCTAGTTTGGGTTTCTGTTGGTTTTCCTTGCGTGGTAAGTCTAGTCTTGTTGATAGCATGTTGGGGTAATAGTTGTAGTTTGGAAATGTCTTGGGTGTGAAGAAGGCTTGGTAAGTATCTTGTGGTTAATGGTTGTTGGTATGGTGGAGTTAGATGAGTTAGAAGTGAGGTAGGAGGTTGTTCTTAGACGGATTTGAGGATGTTATTGGAGGGTGTGAATTGGCATTCATGCACAGTTAAAATCATTGTTATATACTATATTATATATGTTGGTCCATGCATACATGCGGCATGACATTAGAGGTTTTGCATACATGTACATCAGGCATTGATAGGGCATGTTGGTGATCATGCATACGATGTTCACACTCGCTAGTAACTAATCGAATCTGTTAGTGTGTTGGATTAGGTTGGATGATGGGTTTTTAGAGGTTGTTTTGGTGCTGGGTGAGAGTTAGTAATGGAGTATATCAAGCTAGTTGCTAGTGAAAGTGAGAGTGGTGTAGTTGCTGGTTAAGGAGTTTAATAGTTTGGTGTTGGATGGTATCGGTTGAGTTTAGAATCGGTTTAGTGGTTTGAATAGCTAAGTGGAAGGGGTAGTTCCTTGGTGCTAAGTGATGTTGCAGCTTAGTGGTTGTGTTCCCAAGTGCTGAAGTAGCTTGGCTTTTAAGCTGTTGTGGAAGAGTTGTGTTTGTAAGTGCTAGTTCTTAGTAACCTTGGAGGAGTTAAGAAGATGGTTTGTATGTTTAAGTTGGGCGATGTTTTAGTATGGTAAGTGCTTTGGTTGAAGTTTTTGTTGGTTGTTTGGGTTCTTGTGATAATTGGTTGGTGGTGTGTGGAATGGCTGACGGAGTCAAGTTGGGATTGTGATGTGATTCTTGGAATCTGGGTGAGTATTCCTGATGAGCTGTTATGGTAATGTTAGTAACAATTGTGAGGGTTTATCAGTTTTCGTTGAGGGGTTTGAGTAAGCAGTTGATGCTTAAGGATTTTTGCTTGTTGGGTAATTCTTGGAAGAGGTTTGGGAGTTTGCAAGGGTTTTAGAAGCAGAGAAGGTTGCTTAGTGGCTGAATCGGATTGGTTGTTGTCTTTGTGTAAACAGGTTTTGGGTATGGTGTATTGCAGTGATGTCTGCTGTAAGAGCTGAAGTTCTTCAGGATTATGTTGGGACTGTGTACAGTCCGGTTATGTGAAAGGTTAAGTTGTGGTTATCTTTGTGTTTTCTGGATTCTGTGAACAGTGTGTGGTGGTGTTGAGTTTGGGCGGAGTTTTGTGAAGAGGGTGTTCAGTGGTGGTTAAGTCTCATGTGTTGCTTTGCGGTTGCTTTGAGAGGGTTGGTTGTGCTCTTTTCGCCAGTTGAAATTTCGAGGACGAAATTTCCTAAGGGGGGGAGAGTTGTAACGCCCCGGTTTTGGGCTCGGAAGTTTTGGGCGTTGACCGGTTCGGTCAAAGTGCTGATCGAATATATAAGAGTGAATTTAGGAAAGCCTAGTTCGGGTTGCATTAAAAATATGGAAAAATGTTCTAAAATCATCTTTTATTATATAAAAGTGAACTGTGAAATCAATTTTGGAAAATGAGGTTTGGAAGGTTGACATTTTGGCTAGTGACCAAAATGTAATTTTTGAAAGTTGCGGGACAGTTTTATAAAGGATTGAAACTTTGAATCTTTAAGGAGCTATTATTCCAAAAAGGATTTCTCCAGATTTTTCTAAGATATTTTAAGGCTTTATTCTGATTTTAAAGATTTAGAAAAGGAGGGAAATCATTTTAACCAATTTCCTAACTACTTTTTCATTTTCTCTCCATTTTCCTTTTCTCTCATTTTCTCTCAACCCAAACAAAATTCTCCAGATTTCTTTCTTTGATTTTGGCATCTAAATCTCTCATTTCAACTCTCATTTGATTCCTAATCACCTCATCAACAAAACCTCTCAATTTGCAAGTTGTTTCATCATGCTTTTTGGCTCTAAAAAGGAGAAATTCAAGTTTGGAGGTAAGAACGTCCTTCTCCTCTGAACTTCAAGTTCTTTATTGAAATTCCCAAGTTCTCAATCCTTGTTTTATGATTTGTTAATGGTTTTTCAAATGAGATCTTGATTTTTGACTAAAATGCAAGATTTGGTGATTTTGGTGGAATTTTCGTGTGATCTGTTTGGGCAGTGTTTTGAAGTGTCAAAATGATGTTAAATGAATGCTAAGTTGATTAGAAATTGATGTTTAACTAATGCAATCCCGGATAGGTTGAATTTCCTAAGTTTCGCTTGAGTTTTTGGTTGTTTTTGGAGTGTTTTTGGTGATCTGTTATACCTGGAGGTATAAGGATGTGTTTGTAATCATTTTGGGTGTTAATTGATGTATAAAAATGGTTAGAAGTGATGGATCTTGGCTGGGTTAAGTTTTGATAGTGTTTGGAGGTGATTTCGGTTGTGTTTGGTAGCCGAATTGTTGGATTTGTGTTGAGCAGCGAGTTTGGTTGTGTGGCTGCTGTTCTTAATGCACAATGATGCATTAATGTGTTGTTTTTGTGTGCTTGAAACAGGGGAGTTTGATCCTTGAGCTTTGAAGGTGTTTGCGGAAGGTTTCGGAAGCTTGGAAGGCTTGTTGGCTAGTCTTGTTTGGTTATCGGTGAGTGAAGTTGGGTTTTCGGCTTTTAATCAAAGGTTTGAAGGTTTTGGGAGCTTAGTTTAAGTCTAAACAACTTTGCTAAGCTCAAGAGTAAGTAAATGGATTTCTTACTTGATTTGTGATATGAAGTGGTTTTTAGGCAATTGTGGTTGATGATTGAAATGCATGTGTTTTGCATGGTTTAGTTATGTTTTGAAAGCATATTTTAGCATGGTTTAGTGCTGGTTTTGAAAGCCATATGTGAAGGATGCTCTAGGTAGGAGATCCTTGGTTTTATACATTGAAAATGTGGTTTTGATGCATGATGTTGCATGTTGTTCAATGGCTTTGTTTAATGCTTTAAAACAGTGAGTTGATGATGATAAATGATGGTTTTTGCATATTGGTTATGCATGTGAATCATTTGATTAATGTGGTAATGGTTTTGCATATTGGTTATGCATGTGAATCATTGGTTTATAATGAAATGGTTTTGCATATTGGTTATGCATGTGAAACATTGGATTAATGTGGCAAGATGGTTATATTGGCAAGTGATGTAAGTGGTTCTTGGTTCTTTGATCGGATATAGTTAGCCGGCTATAGGATTGGGTGCACCGTGAATAAAGTCGCCTTGGAGGTGGAGTGGTCAAGAGTGGACCGGATAAGCTCCCTTCAAGTTTCCTAACGAGATGAGGTCATAGTGGAGGTGTTGCCCACTCGAGGACCTTGGTTATTTGAGGTCATAATGGAGGTGTTGCCCATTCGAGGACCTTGGTTAAGCAAAGGTTATATGGTGTTTAAAAGTCCATATGTGAGGACCTTGTGCTTGTTGAGATCACAATGGCGGTGTTAAGTCCATGTGTGGATCTTGTATAGGGTGTCCCGGATCTCGTTAGTGATTTCTACAACTACCAATCGGTTATGCAAAGGTTGTATGGTGGTTAAAAGTCCATACGGGAGAACCTTGTGCATGTTGAGGTTGTATGGTTGTCCATACATGGGAACCTCGGGAAAAGCTAAGGTTGTATGGTGTTTAAAAGTCCATGCATGGGAACTTTAGGCTTGTAAGGTCATAATGGAGGCGTTGCCCATTCGAGGACCTTGGATTGGGTAGGGTGTAGGGAGCGTAGGGACAACGCTCGGAATCCGCGTATCCGATCGGGTGTTGAGTTGGAAAGTGGATGTGATTGATTACTTGAAGGCCAATATGATGTTCTTAAATATAAAGAAGCATGAGATGCTTGAAGTGATGCATGGTTGCATGTGAAGCATGAGATGCTTGAAATGATGCATGGTTGCATGTGAAGCATGAGTTGCTTGGAAAGATGCATTGTTGCATGAAAGGTGTATGATGCATGTGAATGCATGTTTACTTGTTAGGTTGAACAAGTGTTGATTATCATTTGGTAAATGATGTATGTGAGCATGAATATCTTTAATGCATTGAAGTCTTGTAGGACTTGTTTTGAAAGGCATGTGAATATGTTTGTATGGTATATATGTTGCCTTGGTGTAATGCAAGTGTTGGTTGGCTTGTGAAATGGTTTTAAAGGTTTCTTGTTTGAAATGGCTTTCAAGTTTATGAAAGGTATGTTGTGAAATGGAAGTGTTTCCATGGTTTTGTTTTAGCTTTGCATATGGTATTTATGCATGGTTGATGCTTGTGGTTGAAAAGGATTTCAATCATGGTTTTGGTAAACAAATCGGGTTTGTTTTACAAGTGTTTTATGACCCGCTGCATTGATGGTGTATTGGTTTTGAGCATTCCTCACTAAGCATTATGTGCTTACGCTCTTTTTGTCCATCAATGCAGATCCTTGAAGTTTGGACAGCAAGGAGCAAGGGATTCAAGGTGGACTCCAAGTGAGATGTATGTCTCGGTGAATAGCTATAGTTAATAAAGGCAATGGGGGTAGAATCTCTTGGGATTATTGTGTTTGTGATCGTTTATGTTGTTCAAGAATGTTTTAATGTTGTTAAAGTTGTTGGAACATGATTTGGCTTAATTGAGATTGTTTTGGAAGGTTTGTGCCTAAATGGTTGCTTGTGTAGGAAGCATGCCTATAGATTTGGGGCTTTTTGCATGTGATGTGTTTCTGATGAATTGTTGATGCAAGCATGTCTCATTTATGTTGAATTGCATGCTGGTAAAGTTTGGTGGCTTTTGGAGCATGTTTGGATGGTCAATTGTGTGTTTGAGTGAGCAAAATGCAGCTTTCTGGGCTAGGCGTTTCGGAACAGGAGACACCGTTTCGGAACGGGTGCCCTGCATGAACCCAGGCGTCCGAAACGGGTGAGACCGTTCCGAAACGGAAAGGCCTCTGCCCGACCCCCGTTTCGAAACGGGCTATGCCTGTTTCGGAACGGCCCCGCGTTTCGGAACGGGCTGTCTCCCGTTTCGGAACGGTTGACCGTTGGGGGCTGACAGTGGCAGTTATGTGTTTCAAAATGTTTGCATTTTGGTCCTGAATCTTGTTTGTGCAATTGTATGAGTTTGGGATGTCCGTTTGAGCTGAAATTTGGCAGAGAAGCATGCAACTTGATTAATTTCAAGATGGTAACTTTCATTTGGGTTAAGTCCTTTTAATTATCAGAAATTACAATTTGGTCCCTAAAGTTGTGTTTTGTGCAATTGGGTCCCTGAATGATCTCTGATGGCTGTGATCTTTGAGTATGTTGCTTGTGTGATCACATATAGGACTAATGTGCATCTAGATAAGATTAAAAAGAAAAAAAAAAGGGTCGTTAATCAAGGTTGACTTTCGGGTTGACTTTGGTTTTCCCCGTGTAATCTTCGTAGTTCGGGTCAACCGTCTAGGCCGGGCTACGGGGGTTACAACAAGCAATAGTTCAAGTTTGGGGGTGTGTTAAGTGTGCAAAAGTCATATATTTATGCCCTAGTTTAGCTCAATTATTGTTGTTCTTAAGTATAGTTTAGTTGCATTTATTAGGAAAACATAAACAAGACTGCAGAGATTAGATATTCTGCCTTATTTGATGAATTTAAGTGTTTTTATCTAAAAGATACTGCTCATGCGTGTTTTCTAACTGTGTATAGGTACCTGCCCAAGGAGATGTCGCCGAGGCAGTAGAGAGGGCAGAAGAGGAGAAGCTTGAAACTGATGGATGAAGCTGATAGGCCATCTAAAGAGATGATCGAGAACTGACAAGGAGGAGAGTCCCAAAATGAAGAGCTGTACCAACCCCTGCACACCAGTCTACACATTTGCCGAGGCAGTCAACAGTATGCCGCCGAGACAGCAACTCGAGGAAGGAGGAAAAATTGCAAAGTGGTATGCGACTGAAAGAGCCCATCAAGCCTGATTTTTAGAGACCACTTGCACGTGCATTGGAGCCCAGCAGATAAAGAAAAGCCATGGTCAAAGTCAAGGTGGAAAAAGTCAAACGGGAATCTATGAAGATTTAATGTTATATTTATTCTTTTAATGAGTTGTAATTAGATTCTAACTAGGATTCCTGCCCTAAACCGACTTAGACATAGGCTTCTCCCCTATATATAGAAATCGACTTGAATAAGAGGAGAACAAGAGAGATTAGAGAGAAAACTCCTTCTTGTCAAAACCCTAGGTCGTCTACCCCCATTATGTTATAAACCTTCCCTAGGGCTAAGGGTTGGTTGTGTAGTAGTTGTGAGAGTTTTTCTTGTATTCGTTTAGGATTTTAGTTTTTGCAATAAAATTCAAGGTTTGTTTACTCTTGGTTCTTCATTGTCGCAATATTTATCGGGGGAGAAGAGAGCTTCAATCTATTTGTTCAATATCGGGAGAGTTGAACTCACGAAACGAGTAAACACGGTTTTATCCAACCATAAGGTAAAGCTACTTTGGCTTTGGGATAAGTTTAGTAGTTCAGCGGCTAAGAGAGGTTTCAAAATCGGTTGGTGTTCACCCTTAGATTCACGTCGGGAGGTATCATCCATGACGTGTTCGCCAATAGTACTTTAAGCTTCGGGAGAAGAGAAAGTCATAGAAGGGAGCCTGTCTGAACCTTGAATCACCGCTTAACTACCCAGACAGTCACTTGGTCTCAATCGAGGCGGGCGCCTGCCGAGGCATAGACATGGGCGGCTGTTGAAAGTTGTTAAGTTAATCTGCAAAACTGTGCCGAGATAGTACATCAAATCTCCACACTACGAAACATCCAATACCAGCCCATTCTCTCACTCTGATTTCTCAATTTACTTTTCTTGGTTTAATCTTAGTTTTAATCAAACCAACTCCTAATATTTGTGTTTTTATTTTACTTGTGCAGAAAAGTGAACTCCGAAAGGTTGTCACAATGCTTGTGGAGACAATATCTTAAATACTACAACTTGACATCGTGTATACTTTCACACAATTTGTGAATCACTTTTGCACGCAACACTCGCATTCATCAAAACAACGATTTCTTTGCCAAGACCCCGAAGGTACAACTTCCTCTTACAACAATCTACTCAGGCTTGATACTCACTAAGCCAATCTAATCCTAGGATAACATAAAAATCATGGATCGATAAAGCCAACAAATTGGCCGAGAACGGAACCCCTTGAATTAATAAGGGGTAGTTCTTGCACACTACCCTTACGGTGACACAATCTCCTAGGGAATTGGTTACAGGGATTCTCGATGCTAATGGTTAGGAAGACATGTTATACTTCTTAACTACAATGATGCTTATAAAAGAGTGAGTAGAACCAAGATCAATCAATGCATATAAAGGATGCAGATATAACTTAATGGTACCTGCAATGACATCAGACTCGTCTTTCTCTTCCATGCTTCTCACATGGTACTCCTGGGCAAGGGCTTTAGAATCTTGCTTGATGAATGGTTTCCCCGAACCAATCGATCTTCCATAGGTTCTTGTTGATCCTTTACCTCGGAAAGATTGAGCAGGTGAGGTAGCAGTAGTTGGGGTGGCAGTAGACTTAGTTGCATTCAATGGGCAGTCACGAATGAAGTGACCTTGCTCACCACAGTAATAACAAGCTACAGTCTGCTTACGACATTGACCCGCTGGATGCTTATTCTGACATTAATTACAAATTGGATGTTGGTTGCTCTGATTTGAACCTTCGGTGTTATCAATAGATGCTGCCTTAGCAAAGAACTGTGTCATAAATTGAAGCCTATCAATATTTCCAAAACGGAAGGGCTGCGGATAAACACTTTGCTTCGTGCCTTGATATTTTCCTTTCTTGTTCCACTTGGGAGGTCGAGAATCATCCCTAAACCTCTTCTCAGATTTACCGAACCCACCGGCTCATTGAGCTCTTTGTGCAGCTTCAGTGGCTTTGACTCGGTTCACGAGATTTTGAAAATCAACAATGCTCAGTGCAGTAAACATAGGGCGTAATTCATCATTGAGCACTGCAATAAACATCTGGTACTTTTCCTCCTCCTTCTTGATATATTCAGCACCGTATCTACAATACTTGCAAAAGTCATGGATGTACTGCTCGATCGGTCGTCCTCCTTGCTTCAGATGGAGAGATATACTTTACCTCTCAGCGAGATAGAACTCACTGATGTACTTCTTACGGAATTCTTTAAGGAAAAACTCTCAAGTTACTGCGTCCTCGAAGACCGTCAATGTAGTAGTCTCCCACCAATAGAGTGCCTCGTCTGTCAGCAATGCGAGGGCACACTCGAGTTTGTGCTCGTCCGAGCACTGTAACATCTTATTCAGGATCCGTAGAGTGTTGTCCAACCAATACTCAGCAATTTCAGGATTGTCATCATCCTGGCCGGTAAAGGTATAAGCTCGATACTGGGATAGCTTGTCAATATTGGCTCGAGTATGTTGGATAGCGGGAGCAATAGTTTGGATAACTTGTTTGGTCGTCATTCCAGACATAAATTTCTTGAACATGCCAGCCATGTTTTTATAACATTCAGCCTGAGCAGTAGGTGCTACAGGTTCATTGTTTTGAACAAGAGGGTCTCGCAGATTCGGTGGATTCAAAGGATTTCCTCCTCTTATCTCCTCACCATGAGTCGAGGAGCTGGGAGCAAGCTCGTCAATGTGAGCTTCGTTAGTTTCAAACATATTTATATAAAAGATCGGATTAGTCGATAAGTCACAATATACAAAATATATAATTCCTAGGTGGCAAAGTAACATAATAAAATGCAATGATCTTCGGTTTAGTTCTAGAATCGACTAAACTCTAGCTCTGATACCACAAATGTAACACCCCCTTCCCGGCCTGGTCGGGAACCGAGTCGGACGGTGTTACCTATGAACAGTACGAAAATTGATATGACAAAATTTCAATCAATAAACATGTGATCAATGTTGTATTAATAAAATGTTACCAAATATACATCTTAGTCCAATTCATCCATTATGAAACAATAATTAATCATTTAAGAAAAATTCTTGACTATTACAAGTTTTAGGGACTAAACTGTAAATCTGATAAATTAGAAGTCCATCGATACAATTGATTATACCACAATGAAATTCAATACAATATTAGAAAGTTTATAAATTTTCATACTATTCAGAGTTCATTTACTCATTTAATTGAATAATCCTAAATTCAGTGACCAATCTGTGAACCTTGTAAACTTACAATTCATGCCTTTTAACCAACTTAACTAACCCTGTATCAAAACACCTTGATGTTGTTTCGATACGGGTGTATGATGGTCAACTTGGGTTGACTTTGTCCATTACCCGTACCGATATAGGTAAGCCTTGTTTCGGTACGGGTTGACTTTCATTGACTTTGACCCGTTCCGATACAGGTTAGACTCGTATCGAAACAAGGGATTTCAATAGCAAAATGTTTCGATATAGCTCCAAACCGTATCGATACGCCTTGTTCTTTAGGTTCAATTATGCTTAACCGTATCGATATGCCATTACCCCGTATCAATATGGTCTGACATGTAATGATATATTTTTGTTGGTTTTTAATTGAATTGACCTACCAAACGATGTTTAAATACAATGAAACTTGACACACAATATTAAAATGCTATAAACTACTGGTATGCCAAATTTCATGATCATTCGAATACGTTTACTAGATTTTCACCTATGTGAGCCAAATATGCCATTTTTACCATCTTTTAGCCATACCAAAAGTCATTTTAGGGCCTTTAATAATATTACAACTTATACACATTACAAACATACCAAAATGGGCACAAAAGACTAGTTCAACTACTTTTCCACCTTCCTAGGAGTTTATAGAGTCAAAATACATTACTCTTGGCTTGTATTGACTTGTCTTGCCTCGACTTTTCCGATCTTCTACCACGGTCGAATCCTTAACCTAAAATGCATAAGATGAGACGTGTTAGGCATACATAGCCTAGTGAGGTAGTCATATACAAAATAAATGTCAATAAGTGATGCATGTACATATTCTCATGCTTATCAATATCAATATCATGTTTCAATATACAATGATTAACATATCAAATTCATTATTAACCCTTGGATTGAATCAAGATAGTGGATACGTGAATTCCTACGCCTCGCCAAATCAATAAATGGTCTAGTCCCTTCGCCTCGCCAATATGACTAATACCAAACACATCCCTCCGCCTCGCCAAATCAATATAGGTCATAGCCTTAGGACCGTAGTCCACCCGTACATTAAGCTCATAAATTCTATAGCATGCCAATTGTATCCAATGTCCGTCCAAATCAAAGGTTTCAATGACAATATCCATATTCAATATTCAATGATAACACCAACGACCAATGTCTTTAATGTCATTAATAGTAAACATGTCTCAATATCAATATTCTATGGTTTCAATGTCAATGTCAATATTAATATCTGATGGTTCATTTACAATATTTCAATAACAATAATTATATCGATGACAATGCACAATGATGATGCCAATGACTATGTCTGATGTTCCTTACTAAACTTACCGATGCTTACCAATAGTTTCGTTTAACAATCCGATGCAACTTCTTTAAAAGAAATGTTAGCTATTTAATAGAAATCAACAATAATTGATTCGGGAAGGCTCCTCACCTAATCTAGAGACTCCGACTACACTCACCTTGATATCCGATGCTCTTGCAGCTCTCGGATGACAACTCCCTTGTTTCTAGCTTTCGATAGAGATGGTGAAATCTCTCTCTCCACTTCTTGAGCTAGAAAATCAATAGGGAGACTATTAGGATTGATAATACGATATCAAAATCGATATCCAATTTTAATATAAACAACAACGGTGAATTATCCATGGATGGTCAAAACCCTAGCTTGAAATTAAGCTTGATACATCCATGAAATCTGATGATTGGTTGAGGAATATTGCTTACTCGAATGATAGGAACGATTTGATATCGATAAATCAAAGAAAAACAAGCTTCGATTTCTCTCCAATGGAGGTGTGTGCTTAGAGGAAGATGATAAAGATGAAGAAATAGAGAGATGTTTGCTTGACAAGGTTTCGGGTAAGCTTCTTTCAATTCTATTTACTATGTTTTAAATTGAAGATCTTTCCTTCCTATGAAGGAAACTCTCCCGGTCATCCCACGTATGGGATTTACATTTGAGGAGGAGCTAATCGCAAGATTAGTCCCTCGACTTTTGGCTACTTAAGCCTTTATCTCCAAACTTTCAATTTTCACAATTTAACCACTAAACAGGTTTCAATACTATTCAATAAAGTTTATATTCAATAAATTGACTCAATTAGAGTCCAATGTCGATATAATTGATTACATGGTCCGAGTTAATACAATATTTAAACTTTGTCGATGTGAAATTTTCGATCACTAGAACCCAATTTCGACTAGACCGAATTTCGGGGTGTTACATGCATTTTCTTATATGATTACTTAAAGTCGATTAGATTGAAATCAAATCGTACTATAACATTATGGGTGAAGCTAATGTATAAATTAGGGGTGCAATTGACCCACTTAATTTTTGGGTATAGGGTTTTCAAGGAGGTAATATAAAATTTTCATAGGAAATATTAAATTTGACCACACTTAGTTTGTTGGGGCTATGGGGTCAACAATACTTATTGTAGTGGTATAAGAATCCTCCATACCTCATACTTCACCCTGACCCAACTATAAGAAAATCCTAACTCTATCACTGTATAACATGATAAATAATTACAATTGAATTTGGATAAGAACTCGAAAACTTGAATTTCATAAACTAGACTTGAATCGGAAAAAATTGAAATAACGTTTGAGTTGTAAAGTATGTTGGGTCAACTCGAATAACTCAAAATTTTTTAACTCGACCCGACTTCATCGAACGCTCACCCTTAGTTTTTAGTCATTCCGACTCGAACTGAAATTTTAAAATTTTAACTCGATATTGACCCGATCCAAATTTAATATTTTCCATTATCGACCTGACTTGAAATAATAAAAGCATAATATGACCTCAATCTGAGATTACATGTCCGTAATTTGAGATTACAACACAAACAGAACATCAAAGCCTTGTACCAAAATCTAAAACTAGACGTAATAATATTAGAACACATGAACCAACCACCTCCTCAGATAAAACATCCAACAAAATATCATCAAGCCCAATCAAATATTTTTTAAATTATTAAGCAGTGCCGTCCAAAGCTCCATTATTTTTATAATATTTAATATTAAGATTTAACTTTTTTTTATATTTGTTATAAGGAATTCAATTTTTTCAATAATTATTATTAGCCTATTTTTCTTAATATTTATTATTAGTGACATACTCTTAATTTTTTTCAATACTTGTTATTAGACTCGGTTTTTTCTACTTATAATTAGGGGCCCAATTCCCCCATATTTGTTATTAGGGACACTTAAAATTTAATTTTTTTGATATTTGTTATTAGGGGTCCAATAAGGACATAATTTTTTCCCTAATATTTGTTATTAGGAATATACTCTTAAAATTAATTTTTTTATAATATTTGTTATTAGAAACCTAATTTTTTTTAATACTTGTTACCAGAGCCTTCTTTTAAAATTCATTTTTAATATCTATTATTAGGGGCCTAATTTTTCTAATACTTGTTATTAAGAACCTACCTTTAAATTTTATTTTTAATATTTATTATTAGAGCTTAATTTTTTAATTTGCCATAGGCATTAAAATCTCAAAAATGACTGTTATTAATACTCAAACAAAACAAAAAATAAAAAAAAATCCCACGCGGCATTTTTCAACCACACTTTTCAAACTGAGCTTTTACCGACAACAAACCATAAAACAGTAATGTTAAACGTTTTGTTTTGACAAAGTCAAAACGGGGTTGAATAATGTTAAAGTAAACCTAACAATATCTTCGGCATTTTTAAATCAAAACCCCTTTTAAATATTAACTAGAAGAATGACCCTCTACTAGTATTATTTAGAAAAATGATCCCCTTTTAGTTCACGGGCTATTTTAAATCAAAAACTCATTTTTATTAATTATCTAAAAAATGGCCCCACAGACTATTATTTAGAAAAATGACCCCCAAATTTGCCACGTATAAAGAACTCGCGTTTCGGAGGCCGCGAGATATGAACTCGCGCTATGCAGAAATCGAGTTCTGCATACGTGGCAACACTTTTCAGAATAACGAACTTTACGGAAACTCACGTTCTGCCAAACGCGAGTTCCCCGAGAATTTCAAGAGGCAACTGAATTTATCGCGAGGAACTCGCTTTCTGCAGAAAGCGAGTTCTTTGCAATTCTGGGTGGAAGAACAAGCTTCGATAGGCATGTTCGAGCATTATTTCGGGCTTATTAATCGAATATTTTTGGTAATCATTCAGTTTGGCTTCGTAGTACTGGAAATTCACTTTCATTTGACACCAATATGGGCAATTTCCGTCCGTTCTAAACCTAGTAAATTTGCGTCGAAAACGGTATCCTAGCTTGTTTTGTGAATGTATGAAAGTATAAGATGACCTCATAGGCTCTTTCTGCAAGAACGACGAGCCGGAAAAAAAAGAATTTTTAAAATGAATAAGAAAAAAATTTAAAACGAATAGGACTTAGTTAATACGAGGGCCCGAGCGATTAGAACACTTGTTCTTTGTATGTTCAGGATTTTTACATCTACTGCAATGTTTCCTTTGTCCGGTTTTTTCTCTATGTTCGACCAGATCCTCGGCACAGTAAATTCGTGTCGATCATGGACGTCCCTTTTCTCTTATTAGTGCTGGATCTGGGCGTATGATCGGTTCAGTATCAACAGCATAAGGATCAATTTCATTTCCGATGGGAAGAAACTCTTTTCCGTAAACCTTGAATACTGTTTCGAGTAAGTATACCATATCAAGCAGTCTCGTGTAGTTAATCAGTTGGTTTGAACAAGCAGCAATGGCGTGTGAGCACGGATATTTGAATGTTTGGAATACTCCGTAGTCGCAGCTTCTTTTCCTAAGATCTACCACGTACGCGTTGTGATGTATGCCTTCCAACGGCCTGGAAAATTATGAAATACGAAACAAATGTCCTTCTCGCGAGAAGAGAGTTGCAGTTATCTCATTTGAACGGCGCACTTCAATTTGTAATTTTTCGCGAAAGTCCGGGTGGACTTTGTGGCCACCTACCATGTACTCAGTTGCTTGCCTTCCCAAGGTTGTAAATAGGGTAGCCAGACGATAGTAGATCGCTTTGACAACGGAAATGATAGGAAATTGTCGCACTCCCTTAAGTGCTGAGTTGACCGCCTCAGCCAAGTTCGTTGTCATGTGACTATATCGTTTACCATCGTCATATGATCTAAGCCATTTTTCCATCGGGATTTTGTCGAGGTAGTCCGCGCCATTTTTATTTCTGGCTTTCAGTTCTTGGAACAGGTCCTCTACCTCCTGTACGTATTGTGAGTTGCCTAGGGAATGACAGTTGAATAGTTAGGGGTGAACAACACATGCAAAGATATCGTAAATGAAAATGACCTAAAAGACGTACCCATTCGAAGCACAAGAGCACATTCATCATGGTTCTTGAACTGCTGCAAGTAGTTCGCCGCAATGTGTCGCAAGCAGTAACGGTGGTAAATGTACGGAGGCTTCCAAGAGTCGCCCAAACGTTCTATTGCCCACAAGATCGCTATGCCTCTGTCAGAAATAAGACATATCCCATCGTCCCTTGCCCGCATTATAGGAGAAAGAGCATGTTTCCGTAGGTTCTTAAGGAAGAACACCCAAGACTCGAGATCCTCCTTTTCGACAATTGCGAATGCTACAGGCACGGTTTTCCAATTTCCGTCTTGTGCAACCGCCAGACGTAGAACCTGTGTATATTTCCCGTACAACCATATACCGTCAATTTGAACCATCGGTTTGCAATGCTTGAATGCATTAATGCACTGGGGGAATGTCCAAAATAGCCGGTGGAATTGACAAGCACCTCGAACGACACAATCATTTTCGTATGCCGGAATCGTATGAAGTTCGACAACCATTCCGAGTATGTGTTTCTACATCAGGTTTAGCCACAGGCGCAACTCATTGTAAGATTCCTCCTATCGGCCAAATAGTTTTTCTACGGCCCGGTTCCTTGCATACCATGCTTTATGGTATTCAGGATAGTAAAAGTGGACCTGTTGAGCTGTAGCCTGAAAGACGCAAACCGTGACTCGGGGATTTGCTTTTACCAGTGGCATGAAGGTTTTGCAGAGGACGTGCACATCGAGGTTCTTGTGATCCTGACTTACGCTAGTAACGGTGCATGTATGAGGCCCTTCTAGTTTTGTGATTCTCCACAGGCTGCCCGCCTTCTTCAATTGAGATACACGAATTTTCCACTTACATCCTTGATTATTCTTGTGGGTGCACACCGCCTTGTAGAAACTCGATTGTGTTTTCTCCACATTTGTCGTAACAGCGCGGCGAATGTTGTACTGCTTAATTGTGGCCACCGCCAGTTCTTTTGTAAGGAATGTCATCCCAATGGCCAGTTCACCATCAACGCGGTTGATTCTGCCGTCAATTGTTTGGTTTTGGAATTGTGAAAATTCTGGAACGTCCAACGCATCCATATCAACCGTCGTGAAGTGGGATGGTGGCTGGTAATAAGAAATAGGTGTGACCGATACTGGAACGTTGCTTGTTGTCGGGTGTTCTTCATTTCCTTCCAACTCATCCATATCAATTGTTGGAATGATCATGTCTTCTGGTTCTTCATAGAAGGGCCCTTGCTCGTCGCCTTCAGGTCCAGGTTCTATAAGTGGTTCTTCGTCAAAATTATCCCCCTCGAACTGGTATAGTTCAGCGTCATCGATCGCTACCCTTTCAGGTGAGCAGGTTGGTCATCGATCGCGAGACCGCTCATGAACCGTATTTCCAAGATCAAATTCCAGAGCACCTACACAAGAATGTCTCCCCATAGATGGTTGAACGTACTCCGTGCTAGGGACATACGTTGAGTATCGTCCATATGAGGAATCATCGAATGAGTTGAATGCTTCATGGTCGGACCTCATGTGGGATGATGACGCTGCCTCCCCCCATAGTATACTGATTGTACGGATTGTACGTTGCATGTCTTGGCGCATCGAATTCATCGTTTGGGGGCTGGTTCAAGTCGAACCCGAAACTAGCTACGCACGAATGTCTTGGCATAACAGACGACGATGCACCGAACTCGTTGCGTGGACTGTATGTAGTTAGCAGGTTGAAATCATTCCGTAAACTGGCCGTCAGGCTATCAACATTGGCATTCGGATCAAAGTCGAAATTCACCCATCTCCATGTTGGGATTTCGATAGCAAGATTAGAATCAGAAAGCGATGCATACAGCTCTAGAGGACCGCCTAATGAATACTCCAAGTGGGTTGACAACATCAGCTCCACATCACCATTGTCTGCAATGCAGCATACGGAGTACGTTAACGAATCTATAGAGATCGACAAATGATACTTCAAGTCGGACAGATTTTGGTTTTGGCCATGTGGGACATTGCTCTCCAGTTCCTTAATCAACTTATTGTAGGATAATCTCTTCGGAATCTTTAGTGTTACAGTATTCGATGACTGAAATATTACGCTAAGCGAGGCATCGGCAATTGTCTCGCCATCGTAGTATACTAGAGCAGCAATACCTCATCGTCTCGACATTTTTTCGACAATTGAAAGACTTGAAAAATTGAAAGACTTGTTTTGTGAATGTTATACAATATCAGTATTGCATTCTGCTTCATATAAGGGAACAAAGCGACTTCTGGTATCTTATTCATCCAGAAAATCCCGGAGAATCTCGCTTTTGCATACGTGTCAGGGAACTCGCTTTCTGCAGAAAGCGAGATTCTATGAGATTCTATGACCTCACGTTTCAAAGAAAACGAGATTCTATGATCTCGCGTTTCATAGAAAGCGAGTTCTTTTAGATGTCGCGTTCTACAGAACGCGAGTTCTTTATCGAGTCAGCCACTGATAAAGCTGGACTGACACGTATGAAAAGGTAAATAATAATTGTACTCTGAATCAAACCGAATTGAATACATGTTTAAATAAGTGAGGCAATGGGAGGTATATATACCGAGAAGGTTGGAATTTAATTTGTAAGGACTTCGATCGATATAATATGTCGAGACGAGAAAGTATTACAACTTTGGTATACTACAATGGTCAAATAATCGATGATGCATCTCTCAGCGTCGTTTTTCAGTCCTCAAGTGGTATATTGCTTCCGCTGCAATACAACTTATCGTATAAGAAGTTGATGAATCAAGTGAAGAAACATGTTCCACATAGTCATGGCAAAAAGATAGAATCATTGAAGTACAGAATACCAACGTCTTTAGAACCATTAACGTACTCATTATTCCACATTATGGATGACGTTGATGTGGAAATGATGGTGGAATCTCATCATCAGTTTTGTTCAAGGTGGGCCCTTGAGCTTGAGCTTTAAGTAATGTTTTCAGATCATAGTGGTGTTACTTGAGTCAGAAATAATATGTAAATCGCGTCCTGTAAAACACGACCTCGAAAATCGCGTCCTGTAAAAGGCAACTTCTTTGAATAATGTCAAAAATCGCGTCCTCTAAAACGTGACTTTGACAAATTATTTGGACTTTGTTCAACCCTATAAATGTTAAGCCAGAGTTCCAAAATTTTTACACAACTCAAACAATTTCTTTGGCAAATTATGGCGCGTTTTTCTGCTACTGTTTTCTTTCGTGGAACCTACTTCTACACTTCTTTCAATGATAAAATCACAAGAGATGAATTGTTTGAGTTGATATCAATAAGAGTTAAGAAGTCTACAAGCTTTAAAATTTCTGCTTTGCTTGCCAAAGTTCCAATGAATGAGCCCAGCCCAGAAGAACACTACATGCTAACACTATCTGATCATAAAGATATACGCAAGATGTTTCGGGCATACAAACGTGCCGGAGGCACGAACATCGAGCTTAATGTAAGGTTTGATGACGGTTACAGTTCATCAACAGTACTTAAGCCTCAAGACGAGGACGCGATATTTACAAAAAATTATAGGAGACGATAAGAGAAGGAACAAAAAAATGAGGAACTAAACTTACATCTAACATAAGTACCGATTATGAGGCCAGCGAAAATGATTTGTTCTAGTAGATTTAAGTATGCTTAGTAATTTAATGCTTGTGTACTTATTTCAATTAACAATGTAGTACTACTTTTCGTTAATATAATTATCGCAAATATTATTTCCTACATCTGAACCGTTTCGATTTTCAAACAGTTAACAATCACAAAATATGCAATTAACAAACACAGACAAGTATTGAAACACGTAAAATATTACATATGAGCCACTGCATTATCTTCTTATGTTAAAAACAATTGTCACCAACACGATACAAATGTCACCAACACCGGTGTTCTTCCACGATACATTGTAACGGGGTTTTTTCGCGCAACTCAAGTTCCCGCTACTTTTGAAAAATATTTCAATTTGACAAAGGGGATAGTTTTAAAAATTGATTCGGGTTTCGGGAAAACAACCTTTTAAAAAAATCTTTTTCTCTTTTGGAGTCGCCACCGGCCACTAAGGTAGGCCGGACACCGTAGAAAACAAAACCAGAGATTCTTTTGAATGGGTTCGGGAGTTGGTTACGCGTGGGGAAGGGTTAGCACCCCCATCACGCCCGGAAATCGGTACCAAAATAATTGTTGCCTTTAATTGATGGAAATTATTCAAAATTTAAGAAGACTTTAATTAGGGGTTCTTGATTGAAAACCGAACTTTAATCGTACGAGCTCTTTCAAATTGGTGGTATCAGATTAATTTACCATTTAATTAAAAAGGATGACGGTACACCAGACCAATGACTAAACCGACATCATATAAGACTGACTGTCGTGTTAGTTTAGGGTTCGGATCTCGTACGTCACCTTTATGCATGATGCAAGCAAATAAAATATGGTGCTATGGTCTTGTTCGTTTTAATTACGAATTTACCTTTAGACGATTCGAATTAATCCGAATATTCGAGGGACATCCAATAAGCTAGGCTAGTCGACCCGAATACGCGAATTAATAAGTATCTCCGTTTTATAATTAAAATTAATTAACATGTGAATTAGGGTACTAAAAATCACATGAAATGACATAAAGAATGCATGCCACACATACATATTCGAATCATCATGAAAACAGATAAATATACACATATTTACAAGCATGCAATATATGACAAAGCTACATTATGTGCATAAAATTAAATACTAAACATAAAAACATATGACCACATATCACATATAAAAAAAACATGTCAAAACATATATTCGATGCATACATATATCTAAATATGTAACCCCCTTAGCCCGGCCTAGACGGTTGACCCGAACTACGAAGATTACACGGGGAAAACCAAAGTCAACCCGAAAGTCAACCTTGATTAACGACCCTTTTTTTCTTTTTAAACTTGTTTAGATGCACATTAAACCTAGGCATACTCTTGAGATAAGCATACTCAAAAATCACAGCAATCGGAAAACTATAAGGGACTCAATTGCAAAACATACGAATTTAGGGACCAATTTGTAAATTCTGGAAATCAAGAGGACTTTACAAATTTTTAACTTACCATTATGAAATTATTCATGTTTCATGCCTCTCTGCCAAATTTCGTCTCAAACGGACATCTCAAACTCAATCAATTGCACATACAAAAATCAGGACTAAAATGTATAGCTTGCAAACCTCAAAACCATTCAAATCAGTGCCCAACGGTCAAGTGTTTCGAAACAGGTATAGACCGTTCAGAAACACAGCTTGGAAGTAGCCAAAGTGTTTCGAAACACCTCTACCTGTTTCGAAACGCCCAGGCCAAAACATGCCCATGTTTCAAAACAGGCAAGGGTGTTTCGAAACACCCTGCCCAGAAACAGCAGATAAGCATGTTTTAACACATCTAATCACCATCAAACATACTCTAAATCAATCCTCAACAAATCAACAACATGCCAAGCATCACAACTACCAAATTGCATTAAAATCTAGATACAAAACAACCCCTAGGTGCACCAACTCTTTCAACACATCCAACACTTAATCATGCTTTTAAAACAAGAAGCATAGCATAACAACTTATGAAGGAGAAGATTCAAACGTTGCAAGCGTTAAACCACATAGTTCAAATCATAAACCAAACTTGTCCAACATACACAATCTCATTACACATCAATATAAAAGACTCTCCCCCCATTGCCTTTATTATCTATAGCTATTAACCGAGACATACTTCTCAAGTGGAGCTCTCCTTAAATCCCTTGCTTCTTGCTGTCCCAACTTCAATTATCTGCATTGATGGACAAAAAGGAGCGTAAGCACATAATGCTTAGTGAGGAATGCTCAAAACCAAAACACCATCAATGCAGCGAATCATAAAACCCTCTCTAAAAGTAGATGTAAATCAATAAACCAAAGCATTGGTTGAAAAACCTCTTTTGAAACAACATGCTTTAAACCATGCCTTGCTCAACATGAAAACCAACCTTTAGCTTAGAAAAGCTAAACAATTTACCCCAAAACACATTCTTGCAAAAACCATTATTTAAACCTTTCCAAGCATAAACACCACATGCAAGGTTAAACTCAAATTCCTTGGAAAACACTTCCACTTCACAACATACTTTCCATATGCTTGATGGCCATTCCAAAGCAAAACCTTTCGAGAGCCATTGGTTCCTTCTAACTATCACGTGCATTCAACAAATACAAAACACATGAACTACCAAAAACAACATTGCACTACATGCCTTTTAAAACAAGTCCTCACAAGACTTCAATGCACTAAAGAGATTCTATGCACATATGCACCATTCTCAATAGAAGATAAACACTTGTTCAAGCTTAACAAGTAATACATGCATTTTTAGAACATTACACACTTCTCATGAAACCTTGCATCATTTCAAGCATCTCATGCTTTATTACATTCAAGAACATTATATTGGCTTCCAAGTGATAAATCTCAACCATCACAACACAAAGACACAATCGGATACGCGGATTACAAGCGTTGTCCCACACGCTTCATACACACAACCGAACAACACAAGGTGGAGTTTACCGGTACAATCACAACCCCTCAACACCCGTGATGGAGTTTAACGGTACAATCACAACCCCTCAACATCACTCATCGGAAGTTGTATAACTCACTAGCGAGACCCGGGACACATCACAAGGCTTACACATGGAAGCTACCACAACCATTGTAATCACCTTAACCAAGCTCACACACAGGAGCAACCCTCCACCGTTGTGACGCTTAACAAAGTCCACCCACGAGAGCCATCCTCCATCGTGGTGACATTTAACAAGGTTCACCCACGAGAGCCATCCTCCATCGTGGTGGCACTTAACAAAGCCCACCCACGAGAGCCATCCTCCATCGTGGTGGCACTTAACAAAGCCCACCCACGAGAGCCATCCTCCATCATGGTGACACCAACTCTCTCAATCGCTAGGATACTTGGATGGAGTTTACGGTACCATTACAACCCCTCGACATCCAAGGCGACTCAATTCACGGTGCACCCAATCCTATAGTCGGCTAACTATATCCGATTAAAGTAACCAACAACCACTTACATCACTTGCCAATACCATCAATTACCATCATCAATTAATTGTTTTAAAGCATTAAACAAAGCCATTAAACAACATGCCACACTATGCATCAATTCCACAATTCCAAAGTACAAAACCAAGGATCTCTTACCTTGAGCATCCTTCAACACATGACTTTCAAAACCAGCATTAAACCATGCTAAAAAATGCTTTCAAAACAGAATTTAAACTTGCAAATTAAATGTATGCATCCAACCATCTCATGGTTCATTCAAGAGAACAAGTTTTTTTTTCGTAAACTTACTCTTGAGCTTAGTTAAGTTGCTTAGACTTAAACTAAACTCCCATAACCTTCAAACATTGGTTTCAAAGCTGAAAACCCAACTTCACTCACCGATACACAAAACTAAGCTAGCCGACAAGCCTTCCAAGCATCTGAAACCTCCAACGCCACCTCTATTGCTTCCGGATCATTCTCCCCTGTTTTAAACACATAACAACAGAGGATTAATGCATCATCATGCATTAAAAATACCAGCAATACAACTCAACTCGCTGCTCTACATAAATCCAACATTTCGGCTACCAAACACAACCGAAATCACCTCCAAACTCTTCCAAAACTTAACACAGCCAAGATCCATCACTTCTAACCATTTTTAAACATCAATTAACATCCAAAATGACCCCAAACTCGTCCTTATACCTCCAGCATTAACAGAACACAAAAATCACCCCAAAAACCACCATTTTCACAAGTAAAAACTTAGGAAAATCAACCTATTCGGGATTGCATTGATTAAACCTCAATTACACATCATTTAGACATCCAAAAGACATCTCAAAACAGAGCCCAATCATCCAATACGAATTTCTTCAAAATTAAATCCAAATCTTGAATTTCAAGCCAAAATCAAGATCACAACATTAAAACCTTTAATAAAACTCAATTTAAGGATTGAGAACTTGGGAATTTCAGTAAAGAACTGAGTATTTAGAGGAGAAGGACGTTCATACCTCTAAATGTGGATTTCTCATTGTTTAGAGCCAAAATCCTTTGGGGATTGAAAACTCTTCTTTAGAAATGATTAGGAATCATTTGGGGATTGAAAACTCTTCTTTAGGTGTGAAAATCAAAAGGAATGTTGCTGTGGAAATGTGTTTGGCTGAGGGAATTTTGAGAGAAAATAAAATAGGAAAATTTTGGTAAAAGTTAGTTATGAAACTAAAATATCATTTTTCCCTCTTTTCTTTTTATTAATTAAACACTAAATGAGTCTTTAAAAATCAAGAAAAATCTGGAGAAATCCTTCCTTGGGTAAATTAGCTCCTTAAAGATTCAAATTTTCAATCCTTTTAAAACAGTCACAAACTTTTCAAAAATTACATTTTAGTCACTAACTCGAAATGTCATATTTCCAAACCTCATTTTGTAAAATTGATTTCACCAACCTCTTATATATATTAAAAGAGGATTTTTAGATATTTTCCATATTTTTAATGCATCCCGAACTAGGCTTTCCCTAAAACCACCTTTTATATTCGAACCGAAAATCTGACCGGTCCGGTTCAAACCCAAAACTTCTAAGCCCAAAATTGGGGTGTTACAAAATAGGTAAAATGAATGAATAATAAAACAAAACAAAAATGCTGAGTAAACATGCAAACTGACAGGGACCGAAATGATAATTAACCCAATTTAGAAAAACAGATTATAATGCGAAATGGGACCAAAATAAAATAAGACTAAAAGTCACAGGGACCGGAATGGGAATTAACCCATCCGGCCATCGATTAGGATGAAAATGGGGCGAGATTGAAAAACTTTTAAAAAGCAGAGGGACGTGGGATGGAAGTTTAAAACACGGGAGCCCTCCCTCGCGCAATAAGAATGACGCGGAGGGGCTTAAAAGGTGATTAAACCTATTTTATAAGCCTGAAACAATATAAAACAGCATAAAAAACATTTTTATTCCTTTTAGAAAACCCTAGACCTATCACACAGAGCTCTCCCCTCTCTGGTTTCCCGGCGCCGTCACCCACTCCGGTCGCCGTTGCCGGCGCCGGAGCCCTAAGAAAAACCTTTCTTTCTTTCTTTTTTTCGAAACCCAAAACAGAGATCAGCCCTCCTTTTTTATGGAGCCAAAACCCAAAAAAACTTTCGATTCCGAAAACCCCAAAATCGTTTTGAAAATCCTCTCAATCCCTCCTCCTCACCGATTCACCATGCATGGTCTCGGAGGAGACCACGAGGCTTATCACCGGCGAGGAAAGGCAGGCGAACGAAGGTAAGAAAAATATAATCTTTTTTTTTCGTTTCGTAATGAAAAATGAAAACGATACCTCTGAAACTTCAAAGTTTTCTGCTGGTATTGATTTCTCCAAATATTTTGATTACAATCTCTCGAATGCTCTCTTTTTTTCGTATGGAATCCCCCTATTACAACTTTTTCTCTCTAAGAAATCCTCCTCTTACAATGCTTGCTCTCGGGTTTAAATAGCCCCGAAAATCATATTTTTTTCTTTTTCTAAATACATGTAATTGCTGGAAATTGCTGGTTGATTTGTACGATTTGATTGCCTCTGTGATTTTCTGATTTCCGTTGCATTTCCGCGTTTTTGGCCTCTGACGTTTTTGTTTGTTTGTGTTGCATGTGACTGCTCGAGACGTGGCCGGAGGGGACCAGAGGACGACGTGGGGTGATCCGGATCGTCGGAAGGATTCAAAAAGGCTCGGTTGTGATGCACGCGCGCGTGTGGGAGTCGGATCGCCACACGTGGTCTGCTGGAGAGTCACGCGTGCGGCGCGTGGAAGTTCTGGAGGCTTCCGAGCTTCTATCCCAGCCGTTGATCTTGATCCAGATCTGACAGTAGACGTGTGGCGGCGCTAGGGTTGTTGGGGCCTCAGCTAGGGTTTCTTGCGTCAGACGCCATCTGGGCCGTCGGATATCCCCTCTAGATCTAACGGTTATGGCTTGGCGGCTGCAAAGACAAGGGGTATATTAGATTAGGGTTTCATCTTAGGGCTTATTTTTGGGCCAAAACAGGCCTTGTATATTTATTTATTTTTGGGTTTTGATAATATGTAATGGACTTGGAAATAAATAAACTGTGGGCTTTATTTATTTAATATGTTGGGCTTTTATTTAATTTTTTTGTTTTTTCAGATTTAATAATAATAATAATAATAATAATAATAATAACAATAATAATAATAAATATAATAATAATAATAATAGTAACGGTAGATAATAATATTTATGATAGTAACATGAATAATAATGATAATAAGCATAATAAGATAACGAATATAGTGATTTATAATAATAATGATAATATGAGATAAAAATAATACATAGTAAGAACGGGTAAAGGTGATAGAATAAATGACACTAATAATAATAATATATGGTGTATAATAGGTATATAATATTAGTATATATATACTTTTTGGTTTTTTTTTATTAGTTCTTATTATTAAAGCCCATTACTAAAAGGAAAAGAAAACGGGTTTAACACCCTGGACAAAATTAGTGATTACAGTTGTCCCCTGTTGAGTGGGTAAAAGTTCTATTATTTACACCATTTTTAACCCATATTTCTGCTGCATTCAAGCATTATTCATTGCATTTAGGTCAGTTTACAGCAAAACATCACAAATATATTAAAGTCACAGATTCTACTAAAAATGGCTGTTTTTGCAGGTATCCGCCATAGCTGACGGAGAAGGCATGCACTGGGCAGAGAAGCAGAAGAGCTGAACTGGACAAGCAGACAAAGAGGACGATGCTGCCATGGTGCCGCCGTGACAGCATGGTGACAGCAGTTCTGTAGAGAGAAAAAAAGCAAAGTGGACCTCGATAGATAGAGAAAATTCCGCTCGTCTGTCGTGTGAAAACCTCATATTTTTCCGAGCCCCAGATCAAAAGATATGTCAAGCCCAAAGTTCAAGGAGAGAAAATCCCAAGAAACAAGGAGGACGGCTGGAAAGTAGATTCCTTGAAGATTAATTCTTTATTAGAATCATACTTTTAATTAAAGTTGTAATCCTTGTTAACTTAGAATACTTGAGCCCAAAGCTTATATAAGGGCATGTATTTTAACCTAGGAGAGATATATCACAACCCATAACCGATTACCCCATAACCGACAACCAAAAACCCCTCCACCGTTTACCCGCCGTCGATATGTTCTAAAACCCCTTAGGGCCACAGGTTGATTTGTAAAGTAGTTGCAAGGGTTATTTTGTTTTAGGAATTTTCAGTTCAATAAAATAAACTTCAAGTTCTCTTATTTTGGTTATTAATATCTTGCAAGAGCATCGGGAGAGCATTATGAGGTTATCTATTTACTTAGCATCGGGAGAGTTAAGTATACGAAAGAAATAAGAGCGACTTCTCTAGTTTATAGTTGAACTATATCGTGCCTAGGGATAGGGCAAGGTTAAGTGGCTAAAGAAGAATTCATACACATCGGTGTTCATCCTTCGATTCACGCCGGGAGGTATCATCAAGACGTGATCATCGACAGACTTGGACCTAGGGATAGGCCAAGGCAGATCTAGGATTCTTGCCAAACTTGAAGTACTGAGTTGGTGTGTTTGCTGCCGCGACGATCAACGGACTACTGCCGCGACAGGTGCTGCCAGCGACAGGCGCGACGATAGAACTGGATTTCCTAAACTCTGCAATACCTGCACTACTGAGCATTTCAATACCAGCTCATTCTCTCTATCTTGATATCCCTACTCTTTTATTTACGTTTTCTTTATTATTTTCGTGACAACTCTCAAATATTTTCTTTACTTTCGTGCAGTGAACTAAGGTGAAGCTATTAGCCCAATCCCTGTGGAGACGATATCCGATACTTCGTATCACTTTACTACTTGCGTCGTGTACACTTGCACTACCATTGCGATAGACTATTTTACACGCAACAAGTTTTTGGCGCCGTTGCTGGGGATTGGCAACATAACTCTACCTTTCTTTTATTGCACTTTTTGTTTTTATTTTTATTTTGTTTTTATTTTTATTTTTCTTTTTTTTCTTTGGTGCTTTCAACTCTTGCTTTTCACGAGGTTTTCTTGTTTATGCGCATATCTAAAAGAGGTGAAGATCCTGAGTATCCATTAGATCCGGAAGCTGAACGTTCCTTCAATCTCAAGAAACAACTTCGTCACCTTTTAGCCAGGAACGAATACCTTGAGGAGCAGCTAGAGAAGATGGCCCGTAACCCGCCCGCTGGTGATGGTATACCGCCTGTCGGCGACCCGCCTGCAGCAGCCGGACGACGGTCCTGTCGTGACTACATGTTGAATGATCATGTAGAGTTGGAGACCACGCTGCCGGATATTGATATTGATAACTTCGAGCTTAAACCTGTCATGTTTAGTATGATCAACAATGCCGGGCAGTTTAGTGGTGCTGTGACAGAGGATGCTAGGGAGCATCTCAAAACGTTCCAGGAAATCTGTGGTTCGTTTAGACTACCAGGAGTTAATCCGAAGATACTGAGGCTTCGGTTATTTCCCCATTCATTGAGGGACAGAGCTAAAACTTGGTGGAATAAACTTACACCGGGTTCAGTCATAACTTGGGCAGATTTATCTCGTGAATTTTTATCTCGTTTTAATCCTTCGCATTTATCTGAGCGATTACGTAATGAAATTGCTACTTTTCAGCAGGAAGATGACGAGCCGATGCACGAGGCCTGGGACAGATTTACTACTCTTCTTCGGAACTGCCCAATGCATGGATTCCCCATCTGGAATCAGGTAACAAAGTTCTATAATGCTGCTAACTTACAAACTCGAATTCGAATTGATTCTGCATCAAATGGACTATTATTGGATAAAGATCCGGACGAGGCATTACAAGTTTTGAAAAATCTGGCCAAGAATGAGGAGCAGTTTCCAACTACAAGAAGAGGGGGTAAGCGAGTACTTGCTGTCAAGGATTATGAGGCCGACAGCACCATGAAATCACAGGTAGCATTCCTTACTAAAGCAATGAAAAGGTTATTAAATGATGATGGATTACAAGGATTTACTGTTGAGGAGGTATGTGATATCTGTGAGGGAAATCATAGTCGGGATGAGTGTCCAATACAGTTAGAAGAGGGAAAGTATGTTGGAAATTACAACAAGCCGAATTACAACTCCAACAATTATAATCCCAATTGGAGGAAGGATCCCAAATTTTCCTGGAGTAATCCTAATAATGCCCTGAATCCTCAAGCACAAAATCAGAATCAGGGAGGACCTAGATTGCTGACGCGACAGCAACTGCCGCCGCACCTGCCGCCGCAGCAGCAACAGCAGCCACCAGCTGCCACGAGCAGTATACTGGAACAGACTCTGGCCACCTTTATGTCTCAGACAGGTACTTATATTGAGAATATGAATCAATTTGTCAAGAAAACAGAGACGTTCATGGATAAAACAGAGATGAGGATGACAAATCATGAGGCTACTTTGAAATCTCTGGAGACACAAATGGGTCAGGTTTCCCAACATATTAAGCCGAGGCAGACTGGAGGATTCCCTAGTAATACTGAAAATTCTAGGCCACCCACACATGAGCAGTGTAAGGCAATTACTACTAGGAGTGGGAAGAAACTACCAGGGCCGGAAAAGGAAGCTGAAACAGTAAAGGAACCAGCCTTGGGTGGACCTACCGAGGAAGCTGCCACGACAGGTAACAAACAGACTGTTGTCGATGAGCCTGTCACGACAGCAGAAGCGACAGAGGAGAAAAATGGTGAACCCAAACCTCCTCAGATTCGTATGCAGTGGGAAGGACGTATTGCTGATTATCGTCCCCCACCTCCTTTTCCTCAACGGATACAGCAAGCTAAGCAAGAATCTCAACTTAAAAAGATTTATGATATTTTTAAGCAGGTTCATATTAATATTCCGATGTTAGATGCCGTTAGGGAGATGCCCGGTTACGCCAAATTTCTCAAGGATGTTATGTCAAAGAAATATAAACTATGGGAATTTGAAACGGTAAGGATGGCAGATGGTTGCATGAGTATTCTTCATCGGCAGCCACCCCAGAAAAAGAAAGATCTGGGGAGCTTCATCATACCTTGTGTAATCGAAGATAAATACGTGGGTAAGGCACTTTGTGATCTTGGTGCTAGTATTAATTTAATGCCAAAATCTGTTTTTCAGAAATTAGGTATTGGAAAGGCGCGGCCCACGACAGTAATCCTGCAGCTTGCAGACCGCTCTTGCGTTCATCTAGAATGAAAAATCGAAGATATTCTGGTAAGAGTGGATAAATTTATTTTTCCTGCTGACTTTCTTGTTTTAGATTGTGAAGCAGACGAAAACGCACCAATCATCCTTGGGCGACCCTGCTTAGCCACGGGAAGATCACTGATTGATGTGGAAAAAGGAGAACTCACCATGAGAGTGAATGACCAAGAGATTAAGTTGAATGTTCTCCAAGCAATGAAGCATGCTGATGCAGACGAGGAATGCAAGGCTATCACTGAAGTTATCCTTGATCAACCCTGCATTTGGTCGGGCTGTCACGACATAAAAATCGGGCACTGTCGCGGTAGCCACCTACAGGGCTGTCACGACAGCACTGACGACAGCACCGACGACATCAACTCCTCTGACTCCGAAACATCTGATACTGAAGATCAGGAGGAGGTAAACTGGTTAGGCAATCGTCCAGGTAAGTTATACGAACCTTTAAATTATACTTCGGATAACCATTTAATCCAAAAGCCATCTACTGTTGAACCACCTGCCTTAGAACTGAAGCCCCTGCCAGGGCAGCTAAAATATGCTTTTCTTGGTTCAAATGATACGTTGCCCGTAATCATCTCTTCTAAGCTGCCGCAGGAACAGGAACGACAGCTAATCGGCATGCTACGGCAGCACAAAAAGGCAATTGGATGGACGATTGCTGACATTCAAGGCATTAGTCCGGCATTATGCATGCACAAAATCCTTTTTGAAGAAGACCATAAGCCGACTATAGATGCCCAAAGGCGGCTAAACCATGCGATGAAAGAGGTGGTGCGTAAAGATATAATCAAATGGTTAGATGCTGGTATTATTTAGGCCATCTCCGACAGCAAATGGGTGAGCCCGGTGCAATGCGTTCCAAAGAAAGGAGGAATGACCGTGGTGACCAATGAAAACAATGAGTTAATCCCAACCAGGACTGTGACCGGTTGGAGGGTTTGTATGGACTATCGGAAGCTTAACAAAGCTACCCGAAAGGACCACTTTCCTTTACCCTTTATTGATCAAATGCTTGATAGATTAGCGGGTAAACCTTACTATTGTTTTCTTGATGGTTACTCAGGTTACAATCAAATTGCTATCGCACCGGAGGATCAAGAAAAAACGACTTTCACATGCCCCTACTGAACATACGCTTTTAGGAGAATGCCGTTTGGACTATGTAATGCACCCGCCACCTTCCAAAGGTGCATGATGGCCATATTCTTCGATATGGTGGAGGACTTCCTTGAGATTTTTATGGATGATTTTTCAGTCTTTGGAGACGATTTTGAGAGCTGCCTCGGTAATCTACAAAAAGTACTTGAAAGATGTGAAAAAGCAAACTTGGTCTTAAATTGGGAAAAATGTCACTTTATGGTGGATGAAGGGATAGTCCTCGGCCATAAAATTAGCTGCCGTGGGATAGAAGTCGACAGAGCTAAGATAGAAGTAATCGAGAAGCTGCCGCTGCCGACCACAGTCAAGGGCATTAGAAGTTTCTTAGGGCATGCCGGTTTTTATCGGAGATTCGTCGCAAATTTCTCAAAAATCACCAAGCCCCTATGCCATCTTTTAGAGCAGAACCGACCCTTTGACTTTAATGAAGAATGTACTGAAGCATTCAAGGTTCTGAAGGAAAAACTAGTAACAGCCCCAATAGTACAGCCACCAGACTGGACACAGCCATTTGAGATCATGTGTGATGCTAGTGACTATGCTGTGGGGGCAGCACTTGGGCAGCGCAGAGATAAGCTGTTTCATGTCATATATTATGCCAGCAAGACATTGAATGACGCCCAAGTGAACTACACCACCACAGAAAAGGAGCTATTAGCTGTGGTATTCTCCATCGACAAGTTTCGTTCTTACATACTTGGGACGAAAGTAATAGTGCACACAGACCATTCTGCCCTGAAGTATTTGTTCGCAAAGAAGGATGCAAAGCCTAGATTGATACGATGGATCCTGCTATTGCAAGAGTTCGACCTTGAAATCAAGGACAAAAAAGGGACAGAAAATCAGGTGGCAGATCACTTGTCAAGATTGGAGATGGGACAGAGTCTACCAATAGATGAGACAAACATACTGGAGACCTTCCCAGATGAGCAGCTCTTTGCTGTCGCAATCGCTGCCGCAACAGCCATGGCGGCAGGTAAGTCTTCTGAACTCCCCTGGTATGCTGATTTCGTTAATTTTATAGTTAGCGGAATACTTCCTTCTGATCTTAATTATCAAGCCAGGAAGAGGTTCCAAAATGATGTTAAGCATTATTATTGGGACGAACCTCTTCTTTTCAAAATGTGCAGATCAAGTTATAAGGAGGTGTGTACCACAAGAAGAGCAAGAAGACATTCTCCATCACTGCCATGCTTCACAATATGGAGGTCACTTAGGAGGCAACAAAACTGCTGCCAAGGTGCTGCAGTCAGGGTTCTACTGGCCGACACTGTATAAAGATGCACAGGACTTCTACAAGAACTGTGACAGGTGCCAGCGGACAGGTAACATCTCGAGGAGAAACGAGATGCCACTGCAGAACATACTAGAAGTCGAGATCTTCGATGTTTGGGGGATTGATTTTATGGGACCTTTTCCATCTTCATGTGGAAATCTATACATCCTCCTAGCAGTGGATTATGTCTCTAAGTGGGTTGAAGCTATCGCCACTCAAAAGAATGATGCCAAGACAGTTCAAAAATTTCTACACAAGAACATTTTCTCTAGATTTGGCATCCCTAAGGCGATTATCAGTGATGAAGGGAGACATTTTGACAATAGGGTTATTGCTGCCGCATTAAAGAAATATAGTGTCAAGCACAGGATCACGACAGCATACCACCCACAGACCAATGGACAAGCTGAGATATCTAATAGGGAAGTTAAGAACATTCTTGAGAAGATGGTTAAACCAACTAGGAAAGATTGGTCTTTACTCCTTAATGATGCATTATGGGCATATAGGACAGCTTTTAAGACTCCATTGGGCATGTCTCCATACCGACTGATTTATGGGAAAACCTGTCATCTGCCTGTCGAGATAGAGCACAGGGCATACTGGGCAATCAAGGCAGTGAATATGGACTTGGACAAGGCAGGCCAGAAAAGGCTGTTAGATCTGAACGAGATTGACGAAATAAGAACAATGGCCTACGACAATGCAAGAATTTACAAGGAGAAAACTAAGAAGTGGCATGATAGGAAGTTGCTGCCACGACAGTTCTGCCCAGGGCAGCTTGTGTTGTTGTTCAACTCTAGACTGAAACTCTTCCCAGGAAAGCTAAAGTCTAGATGGTCTGGCCCGTTTCAAGTGGTACAAGTTTTTCCCCATGGTACCATCACTATCCGATCATTAAAAGACGGGCACCAATTCAAAGTCAATGGACAGCGCCTCAAGCATTATCAAGGGACTGAAGCCCCAGGAATACAGGAAGTGGTTACTTTGGGAGATGCCCCGCAAGGCATCCCTAATTTAACCTAAATTTTATTTTTATTTATTTATTTTATTTATTATTTATTAGGAAATTAGGTTTATTTTATTTGAATAATGTTTTTATATTTTCTGTTTTTAGGAAATAAAGGAGTCAAGAAGAAAAGGAGAAGTGACCCAAGCCCACCATCCATCCATCAGCCCAAAAGAGCCCATTTATTGATGCATGTCGTTCCAGCTGCCGCCGCAGACAAGGAGAAGACAGGCTGTCAACAGACTGACACGGCAGACGCATAAAAGCGTGTCAGATGCGTCAGACACGCCAAAACTCAACAGTCGTCCCGTTATTCACGCCTGCCGTTACAGCATTAAACGGGCAGCAACTCTACCTCTATAAAACCCCGTTTCATTTTCATTTTCCTCACTTCTGCTTATTCTTACTTGATCTCCCCTCTCGTTTTTCTTTGTTTTCTTTACTTTCACAACCCTTGCAACTAACATGTCTTCCAGACGTACCCGCCGCAGTGCTGCTTCAACCTCTTCAGCGGCAGCACCCACCCCGCAATCCTTTGCAACTAAGGATCTATGGGAAGAACGAGGTTTTATTTACACTCCAAGGGCAGTGAATATGGGTCTCAAGCCTTTCATCGCAAGGATGATTAGAGCCCTCATGTGGGAACAATTCGTAGAGCAACCAGCCCAGCCTGCCCCAAAGCCCAGAATCCGCCACCAAATCCGCCTCAGCAGCAGCAGTGAAGACAGTGCTTAAAATTTAAGTTTCTTATTTTCTTCTTATTGCTGCCTGCCTTATCTATATTTTGTGATGTACTGCCTTCATTTATTTTGCTTTTTATTTTGTCATTTGCATTGAGGGCAATGCAACCCTTGAGTTTGGGGGTGGCAACCCTCCATTTTAATGGAGTCTAAGTACATCTTTTTAATTAATTGTTGTGTCTTTATTTAAGGTTCTCTTAAAAAAAACAACAGAAAATTTTGGCTTAAAACTGTGATTTGAACTTACCTGTCGTGACAGCTCTGCCGTGGCAGGAACTTTAGGATAGTTTTAGGAGAAGTTTAGAGCCTTTCTATAGTTCTGAAAACTTAAAACACCATTGTGACTGTTATACTGCTTAGATTTCTTTTAGCCAAACTAGAATAGGAAGCTTAGCACTTGAATAGCCCCTAGAGGTGCCTAACACTGGCTCTAGGAAAGAAGTTTAGCAAAATAGACTCAACAGCCCTAGAGGTGCCCGAAACCGGCTCTAGGAAGTTAGCTAGAGGTGCCCGAAATCGGCTCTAGTGAAACTTTAGCTTAAAAAAAATCAAGTCAAAACAGAAAATAAAAGAAGCATGAAAATGTGCCTTCAAAAAGATAAACTTTGGCATAAAAATTCGAGTTAAGAGTTGAATATTCTAGTGAAACTAAGAGAGTATTGGCATATAACTGTTCACAAGCATGCACACACTGCACGAGGACTATAGGGAGATTCCGGACAGATCCTAAATTATCCGACAGGTTGCTGCCGTCACAGGGAACGAACGACGGGTAAGGGAAAGTCCACTGTTTAAAAGCCAAAATAAAAATATTTCATTTTTCTTTTAGGTCTTAGTTGCTTGAGGGCAAGCAAAAACTTGAGTTTGGGGCTGTGTTGAGTGGGTAAAAGTTCTATTATTTACACCCTTTTAACCCATATTTCTGCTGCATCCAAGCATTATTCATTGCATTTAGGTCAGTTTACAGCAAAACATCACAAATATATTAAAGGCACAGATTCTACTAAAAATGGCTGTTTTTGTAGGTATCCGCCATAGCTGACGGAGAAGGCAGGCGCTGGGCAGAGAAGCAGAAGAGCTGAACTGGACAAACAGACAAAGAGGACGATGCTGCCATGGTGCCGACGTGACAGCATAGTGACAGCAGTTCTGTGGAGAGAAAAAAGCAAAGTGGACCTCGATAGATAGAGAAAATTCCGCTCGTCTGTCGTGTGAAAACCTCATATTTTTCCGAGCCCCAGATCAAAAGATATGTCAAGCCCAAAGTTCAAGGAGAGAAAATCCCAAGAAACAAGGAGGACGGCTGGAAAGTAGATTCTTGAAGATTAAGTCTTTATTAGAATCATACTTTTAATTAAAGTTGTAATCCTTGTTAACTTAGAATACTTGAGCCCAAAGCTTATATAAGGGCATGTATTTTAACCTAGGAGAGATATATCACAACCCATAACCGATTACCCCATAACCGACAACCAGAAACCCCTCCGCCGTTTACCCGCCGTCGATATGTTCTAAAACCCCACTAGGGCCACGGGTTGATTTGTAAAGTAGTTGCAAGGGTTGTTTTGTTTTAGGAATTTTCAGTTCAATAAAATAAACTTCAAGTTCTCTTATTTTGGTTATTAATATCTTGCAAGAGCCTCGGGAGAGCATTGTGAGTTTATCTATTTACTTAGCATCGGGAGAGTTAAGTATACGAAAGAAATAAGAGCGAGTTCTCTAGTTTATAGTTGAACTATCTCGTGCCTAGGGATAGGGCGAGGTTAAGTGGCTAAAGAATAATTCATACACATCGGTGTTCATCCTTCGATTCACGCCGGGAGGTATCATCAAGACGTGATCATCGACAGACTTGGACCTAGGGATAGGCCAAGGCAGATCTGGGATTCTTGCCAAACTTGAAGTACTGAGTTGGTGTGTTTGCTGCCGCGACGATCAACGGACTGCTGCCGCGACAGGTGCTGCCAGCGACAGGCGCGACGACAGAACTGGATTTCCTAAACTCTGCAATACCTGCACTACTGAGCATTTCAATACCAGCTCATTCTCTCTATCTTGATATCCCTACACTTTTATTTACGTTTTCTTTATTATTTTCGTGACAACTCTCAAATATTTTCTTTACTTTCGTGCAGTGAACTAAGGTGAAGCTATTAGCCCAATCCCTGTGGAGACGATATCCGATACTTCGTATCACTTTACTACTTGCGTCGTGTACACTTGCACTACCATTGCGATAGACTATTTTACACGCAACACCCCCTTTGCTTATACTTGTAGCACAAGGATAAAGCAAAGACCATAAGCACAAATTTTGTCCGACTTCCCTGTTTGGATTCCGAGTCACCATGCACTTGAACTACTGGCGGTTCAGAAGTCGGTACGGGAAAATGCAACGGTCGCGGAGGCCTGAAGCTGTTTTTCTCATTTCAACACTCTTCAACCCTTCGAGGCCCGATCAAACGGATAATTAGCAGAAGCTTCATTCTCCAAGTGCCCGAACGGATAGGCGGGTTCTATTCTCCGAAAGCTCGAACAGATAGGCGAGTTCCATGATCCGGGAGCCTGAACGTATAGGCGGGTTCCATTCTCCGAGAGCCTGAACGTATAGGCGGGTTCCATTCTCCAAGAGCCTGAACGGATAGGCGGGTTCCATTCTCCAAGAGCCTGAACGGATAGGCGGGTTCCATTCTCCAAGAGCCTGATCGGATAGGCGGGTTACATTCTCCAAGAGCCTGATCGGATAGGCGGGTTCCATTCTCCAAGAGCCTGAATAGATAGGTCGGTTCCATTCTCCAAGAGCCTGATCGGATAGGCGGGTTCCATTCTCCAAGAGCCTGATCGGATAGGCGGGTTCCATTCTCCAAGAGCCTGAATAGATAGGCTGGTTCCATTCTATAAGAGCCTGATCGGATAGGCGGGTTCCATTCTCCAAGAGCCTGATCGGATAGGCGGGTTCCATTCTCCAAGAGCCTGAATAGATAGGTTGGTTCCATTCTCCAAGAGCCTGATCGGATAGGCGGGTTCCATTCTCCAAGAGCCTGATCGGATAGGCGGGTTCCATTCTCTAAGAGCCTGATCGGATAGGCGGGTTCCATTCTCCAAGAGCCTGAATAGATAGGCTGGTTCCATTCTCTAAGAGCCTGATCGGATAGGCGGGTTCCATTCTCCAAGAGCCTGATCGGATAGGCGGGTTCCATTCTCCAAGAGCCTGATCGGATAGGCGAGTTCCATTCTCCAAGAGCCTGAACGGATATGCGGGTTCCATTCTCCAAGAGCCTGAATAGTAGGCTGGTTCCATTCTTTAAGAGCCTGATCGGATAGGCGGGTTCCATTCTCCAAGAGCCTGATCGGATAGGCGGGTTCCATTCTCCAAGAGCCTGAATAGATAGGCTGGTTCCATTCTCTAAGAGCCTGGTCGGACAGGCGGGTTCCATTCTCCAAGAGCCTGATCGGATAGGCGAGTTCCATTCTCCAAGAGCCTGAACGGATAGGTGGGTTCCATTCTCTAAGAGCCTGATCGGATAGGCGGGTTCCATTCTCCAAGAGCCTGATCGGATAGGCGAGTTCCATTCTCCAAGAGCCTGAACGGATAGCCGGGTTCCATTCTCCAAGAGCCTGAATAGATAGGCCGGTTTCCTTTTACGAGGAAAGCTTTAAAATACCTGTCGAAAGTAGGTAAAAATGATATGATGAATTGAGTTAGCATGCCCTTAATCCTAGGGATGTCTAACTACAAATGATGTATGAATTATGGAATCAAAATGCTCGGATGCTTCCACTCTTTGGATCGGTCAATCTTGACCTTCTTCTTCTTTTCTTCTTCTCAATCTTTTAATCTCTTCTTGAAAGATGACCGCTGACTTTCGCTGGTCAGACTAAAAATAACACTTCTCGTAGTGCTCGCTCTCAAAACATTGCCCCCTTCTCAAATTGGGTGCTAAATTATTCTCTTCGTCTTAATTCAACATGACGACTTCATCTCTTCTCAATAATGGGGGAAACACATGCCCCCAAGTCCCTGAACTTTTCTCTTAAGTTCATCAAGGTCCAATTTCATCTTCTGAAGCAATCGAAACATTTCGACGAAAATTTGCTTCAAGTCCCTGAACTATAGCATGTAGGAACTTACTACGATCTTCACCATAGCCACTAACAAGCTGTCATTTGTATTCATGGCATTGTATTCTAAACTTTTGTCCCTGAAGTAACGGGAAAAATTATTGTGTTCAAAAAAGATTTTGATTGCATCTTTTTAATTTCAAAACGAGATGCGTTTTCAAAAACTATACTTTCTTTTCACATTAGGGATATATCAAGTCAAATTAAATACCCCGAATATCAAGTGCACGAACAACACTATCGTGGCTTACCAAGGATTGCCTCAAGCAACATGTGTCTAGGAGACCTCGAAAGCTAAGCTGATGTCTGAAAATGTGACATACTCTCCAAGTTATTTCGGCTTTTAATCAATTAGATTTATCTTCTGTAGGCTTTGCCTTTATTAATTCTTTATAATTTTGGGGAAGTCAACTCATCACATTCCTTTGGCTCGAAATAAATGATGGAGCAAACAAAAAAACCCCGAGCTACTCGGCATTGCCATGATTTGAAAATATTACCATCACTCATATAGCTAAAGTGAATGGTGAATAGCAACCTTATTGGTCTTTTGCTACAGCGGAGTGCCCCAAAAATTCCACACTCGTATCCGAAAATGCCTATTACCAGGCTTCGAACACTGGAGTGCTTTTGTTAGGCTTAATATTCTCGCTCTCTTGTCTTTTTTTTTCTCTTTTCATTTTCTCTCTTTTTTTCTTTTTCTCTCTCTTTTTTCCTTTCTCTTATTTCTTTCTTTTCTTTTTCTTTTTCTCTCTTTTTCGTTTTCTTTTTCTCTTTTCTTTTTCCCCTTTTCTTTTTTTCTTTTAGCGTGGAAAATTTTTGGTTATTCCCCCGAAGGCCCTAATTCTATGTGTATTTAATTAGGTGACCAAATTAACTTGGAGTGTAAGCCACATATTCATCATCTTCAAAGCTTTCGATTTCCACTAGGCAAAGGCGGCTCGAAGTCAACCTTTGGGGTCAAAGTCTATGTCCCTTATGCAATTGATATACGGGGACTCGATAGACAAATATATACACACAAAATGAAAAGGCAATTGAAACATAATGCATCATTTCATTGAAATTTAAAAACATGCAGTTTGGGGCCCTTACAAAAAGATCTTTGCTACCTTCGGGCAAAGGGTAGCAAAGTGGATTCCACACATCACTTCATGGAAAGAATTGGAATGCAATGCAATGAAATGAAAGCAAACAAACTTGGATGCATTAAAACTCTTGACTAAGCTGGCCGTCCATCCCACCCCTTTAAGCTTCCTCGAGGAACTCAACCTCCTTATTGTCCATTAATTCCTGAACCAACTGTTTGAATTGGGGACAACTCTGAATCTCGTGCCCCGCAGTCTGGTGGTACTCGCAAAATGATCCATGGCCATCATATGCCCCACCCGGACTCTTCTCAATTAAGCCCGCTGCGCACAGTTGTTCTTACACCCAACTCAGAGGGGACTTGATTTCTGACACCTCCATCCTCACCTTCTTCGTATCTACCACTTCGAGGGCATTCACACCCCGACCCTCATGTTTCGGAAGTGGGTTGGTCGTCACATTGGGCTTCTCTAAATCGAGGACCCCGTTGTTAATCATGTTTTGCACGAGCTTCTTGAATGCTAAGCAATTTTCTATCGTGTGTCCCGGTACTCCGCCGTGGTACTCACAGTGTGCCTTCTCATCGTACCATATAGGGTAAGGCGGTTGGAAGGGAGTAACATGATACGGGCGGACCAGATCAGCCTCGTATAGGTGTTTGTATACCTCCTTGTACAGTATAGGTAGAGGGGTGAAGGTCATTCTCTCCTGTTCCTTCCTGGGAGCCCAATTCTCTCTTTGGTTCTGGCCTTGCGCATTCCCGACTGCGGCTTGAGGCGCTGAAACTGTGAAGTGCTTAGAAGCCTCGTAAGCACCGACATTGTTCACCTCATGGTCCTTATTCTTAAACTGCTTTCGGGCATTCTCTCCTCCATCAATCCTACCACTCTTGATAGCTGCTTCGATTCGCTCACCGGTCATAACCATATCTGTGAAGTTACCGATAGGGTTGCTTATCATGCGGTCATAGAGGGTCTCTTTCAAAGTGTCAACAAACATAGGGGAGATCTCATTCTCACGAAGTGGGGGTTGAACTTGTGCCGCCACATCTCGCCAACGCTGGGCGTATTCACGGAGGCTTTCATTGTGCCTTTGCTCCAAACCTTGTAGCATGAGTCGGTTCGGAACCATGTCGGTTATATGCCTATACTGATCGGTGAAAGCCTTGGCCAAATCCTTCCACGACCTAATTTGAGCACGAGTCAACTGATTGTACCACCTCACTGCGGGCCCCACTAAACTGTCTTGGAAGCAGTGAATTAGCAAATTCTCATTGTCGATGAAACCCGTCATCTTTCTACAAAACATGGTTATGTGAGCAGTGGGGCAAGTCGACCCGTCGAACTTCTCAAACTCCAGCGTCTTGAACTTGGGCGGGATTATCAGATCCGGAACCAAGCTGAGGTCTCTGGCATTCATCCCGTGTGCCCCCTCTTCTCCTTCTTTTGTACGGAATTTCTCCTTGAGGTCTTTCCGGGTCTCTTCTAGTTGTTTTGAGAACTCGGCCTTCACTTTGTTTAAGTTCTCGATCTCATCCAAGTCTGGGACACTATCCCCGACATTCTCCGCATTAAAAATCAGACCCGATGGAACATGGGTAGAGGCGCCCGCCTGATGCGATGTTGCCCCATCTCCTTGAGTAGCCGCTCCTTGCGAGGGCTTAGGGGTATTGGTAACAAAACCGGGAGAAAACGAGGGGTCTCCTTTATCCTGACTAGGGTTTTCGGCAGCACCCTTTCCTTTCAGATTGGCTCGCAGCAACTGAGATATCTCGTTCATCATATATTTTTGGGACTTGATAATGGTGTCCCTCAACTCTTGCTGGGCTCGCTCTAACTGACCTCTCAAATCAGCTTCCAGCTTAGCAAAACTTTCCTCCATTTGCCTTCTTTGATGGCGAGTAAAGTGTGGGTGCGGAATCTTCGATAGTCACGAATGCTGCCATGACCTCGAACAATTAATTCCAAGACTTAATGCATGAAATGTCGTATGCAAAACAGAAACAAATGAATGAAGGCAACAAATTAAAAAACACAAAATCGAATGCAAGGAAATGTTGATTCGACGAACATCCTCATTAAACAACTTTCCATAACGGAGATCAAATCTTGTTACAACGAGGTAAGAAAATAGATACACAGATTACAATTTTTTTCTTTTTTTTCATCCCTTTCCTTTGAATTAGGGTCCCGAAAACTCCGTTGCTATGGACTCTTTCTCCCATTGTGAAAGTTTTCGACTTTGGACTATTCTCGAATCAACACTCCGTATGAAAATGCGATGAGTATACAAAACAAGACAAGAAGGCAACTGGGTTAGTAACACCAATAATAAATACTGAATAAAACAAGCAAAAGGAAGCACATCAAAGTGAATTAACGGTGCAAGACCTAATAGCATGAATTCTAATTCTACGGTAATCCGCATGGCTCTAATCGGGGTGGGCTTCTTAAATTCTCACACATGTGGTTCGGTTCTAACAAGGGTACCCGAACCTATCTTATCACCTACTAAGGTAACAAGAAACCCAATTCTGGCCCATTACAAGCTTGCGAATTGGTTTCGGTTCGAGGGAAAGCACGACCTAGTGACGTGGAGGGCTGCTCACATGTCAAAGGCGTGGATTCCGGAAGTAAATTACTGACCCGTGGAGGGAGACTCACGTGGGTATGGGCGTTTCACTTCCACTTAAAGGACGAAGCTCGGGTATAGAGCTTAATGTGTAATGCAACACATGTCGGTGTTTCCTTTGAAATTAAATGAAAAATTAATTCAAGACCACCAATTATCAAAGCTCGTAAAATTAAAGTTCTATTTTCAAGGAAGAACCACCTCGCTAAAGTCAAATAAAATTTCAAAAATTTCCATCATTAAAGGCAACAATTATTTCTTTGGCCTAACTCTCTTTTTGTTTTGAAGAAAAAAAATTGTCCCCAGCAGAGTCGCCATACTGTAACGGGGTTTTTTCGCGTAACTCAAGTTCCCGCTACTTTTGAAAAATATTTCAATTTGACAAAGGGGATAGTCTTAAAAATTGATTCGGGTTTCGGGAAAACAACCTTTTAAAAAAATCTTTTTCTCTTTTGGAGTCGCCACCGGCCACTAAGGTAGGCCGGACACCGTAGAAAACAAAACCAGAGATTCTTTTGAATGGGTTCGGGAGTTGGTTACGCGTGGGGAAGGGTTAGCACCCCCATCACGCCCGGAAATCGGTACCAAAACAATTGTTGCCTTTAATTGATGGAAATTATTCAAAATTTAAGAAGACTTTAATTAGGGGTTCTTGATTGAAAACCGAACTTTAATCGTACGAGCTCTTTCAAATTGGTGGTATCAGATTAATTTACCATTTAATTAAAAAGGATGACGGTACACCGGACCAATGACTAAACCGACATCATATAAGACTGACTGTCGTGTTAGTTTAGGGTTCGGATCCCGTACGTCACCTTTATGCATGATGCAAGCAAATAAAATATGGTGCTATGGTCTTGTTCGTTTTAATTACGAATTTACCTTTAGACGATTCGAATTAATCCGAATATTTGGGGGACATCCAATAAGCTAGGCTAGTCGACCCGAATACGCGAATTAATAAGTATCTTCGTTTTATAATTAAAATTAATTAATATGTGAATTAGGGTACTAAAAATCACATGAAATGACATAAAGAATGCATGCCACACATACATATTCGAATCATCATGAAAACAGATAAATATACACATATTTACAAGCATGCAATGTATGACAAAGCTACATTATGTGCATAAAATTAAATACTAAACATAAAAACATATGACCACATATCACATATAAAAAAAACATGGCAAAACATATATTCGATGCATACATATATCTAAATAGGTAAAATGAATGAATAATAAAACAAAACAAAAATGCTGAGTAAACATGCAAACTGACAAGAACCGAAATGATAATTAACCCAATTTAGAAAAAAAGATTATAATGTGAAATGGGACCAAAATAAAAGAAGACGAAAAGCCACAGGGACCGGAATGGGAATTAACCCATCCGGCCATCGATTAGGATGAAAATGGGGCGAGATTGAAAAACTTTTAAAAAGCAGAGGGACGTGGGATGGAAGTTTAAAACGCGGGAGCCCTCCCTCGCGCAATAAGAATGACGCGGAGGGGCTTAAAAGGTGATTAAACCTATTTTATAAGCCTGAAACAATATAAAACAACATAAAAAAACATTTTTATTCCTTTTAGAAAACCCTAGACCTATCACAAAGAGCTCTCCCCTCTCTGGTTTCCCGGCGCCGTCACCCACTCCGGTCGTCGTTGCCGGCGTCGGAGCCCTAAGAAAATCCTTTCTTTCTTTCTTTTTTTCGAAACCCAAAACAGAGATCAGCCCTCCTTTTTTACGGAGCCAAAACCCAAAAAACTTTCAATTCCGAAAACCCCAAAATCGTTTTGAAAATCCTCTCAAGCCCTCATCCTCACCGATTCACCATGCATGGTCTCGGAGGAGACCACGAGGCTTATCACCGGCGAGGAAAGGCAGACGAACGAAGGTAAGAAAAATATAATCTTTTTTTATTCGTTTCGTAATGAAAAAATGAAAACGATACCTCTGAAACTTCAAAGTTTTCTGCTGGTATTGATTTCTCCAAATATTTTGATTACAATCTCTCGAATGCTCTCTTTTTTTTTTCGTATGAAATCCCCCTATTACAACTTTTTCTCTCTAAGAAATCCTCCTCTTACAATGCTTGCTCTCGGGCTTAAATAGCCCCGAAAATCGTATTTTTTCTTTTTCTAAATGCATGTAATTGCTGGAAATTGCTGGTTGATTTGTACAATTTGATTGCCTCTGTGATTTTCTGATTTCCGTTGCATTTCCGTGTTTTCGGCCTCTGACGTTTTTGTTTGTTTGTGTTGCATGTGACTGCTCGAGACGTGGCCGGAGGGGGACCAGAGGACGACGTGGGGTGATCCGGATCGTCGGAAGGATTCGAAAAGGCTCGGTTGTGATGCACGCGCGCGTGTGGGAGTCGGATCGCCACGCGTGGTCTGCTGGGGAGTCGCGCGTGCGGCGCGTGGAAGTTTTGGAGGCTTCTGAGCTTCTATCCCAGTCGTTGATCTTGATCCAGATCCGACGGTAGACGTGTGGCGGCGCTAGGGTTGTTGGGACCTCAGCTAGGGTTTCTTGCGTTAGACGCCATCTGGGCCGTCGGATATCCCCTCCAGATCTAACGGTTATGGCTTGGCGGCTGCAAAGACAATGGGCATATTAGATTAGGGTTTCATCTTAGGGCTTATTTTTGGGCCAAAACAGGCCTTGTATATTTATTTATTTTTGGGTTTTGATAATATGTAATGGACTTGGAAATAAATAAACTGTGGGCTTTATTTATTTAATATGTTGGGCTTTTATTTAATTTTTTTGTTTTTTCAGATTCAATAATAATAATAATAATAACAATAATAATAATAATAATATTTATAATAATAGTAACGGTAGATAACAATATTTATGATAGTAACATGAATAATAATGATAATAAGCATAATAAGATAACAAATATAGTGATTTATAATAATAATGATAATATGAGATAAAAATAATGCATAGTAAGAACGGGTAAAGGTGATAGAATAAATGACACTAATAATAATAATATATGGTGTATAATAGGTATATAATATTAGTATATATATACTTTTTTGTTTTTTTACTTTTTTTTATTAGTTCTTATTATTAAAGCCCATTACTAAAAGGAAAAGAAAACGGGTTTAACACCCCGGACAAAATTAGTGATTACATACATATGTCACCAACACAGTTACATGCATAAGAACCTACTACAAACTTTTTCTCAAAAGAGAAACCTTGGTCGGCTTGTGTATTTATGTGACTTCTTGACTAACAAGCTCAGCAAGAAGTTTTCTTGTACAGAAAAAGCAAAAGTTACCCGATATTGTGATTTGTCGATCATGTTACACAAACACAAACGATACAATGCAACACATCTTCTACCCGAAAGATTTTCTACTCATTCGAATACTCAAACTCAAACTTTGCAAATCAATTCAAGTGCAAATATATACCAAAATGTTCGAGTATTTATAGCACAAATTCGTCGAATCTCAAGGCAAATCATGTTCTGAAAAGAGCGATTTTGGCATGAACCGGATTCTAGACGTGTTAGTGACCTCGCGTTTTATGAAGAGCGAGTTTCTAAAGACCTCGCGTTTCACAGAACGTGAGTTCTCCACGTCATCACCGTATGCTGCTTCTATAAATACCCAGCTGATCGAGGAAGGGAAGCAACACTCAGTCGGGAAAAATATTGTCTTCTCAATCTGTGCGTGAAGTTTTGGATTGTAACTACTACTAGCAACAAATCATGTATCGGGAAAATTTATTCCCAAATTAATTTCCCCGATATTGTGATTTGTCGTTATTTGAAGTTGCATATATATGTTGAGAAGATGTTAACTATTCCGTATTTTTGTTCACGAGGATCAACAACAACAAATCACAATATTAGGGAATTCGAGGTCTTTTTGAATGGCAGACAAGTAACAATATATTTAATAGACCTCCAAGATTCAAGACAGACATCGAGTGCAAGGTAAGATTCACGACGGCCGGTCATTAGCATCACCTTAATGATGATCACCACCGTCAGAACAAGTTTCGACTTCTTCAATAAATGTTGGTTGGTTGCAAATACGATTTTATCATTTTAATTGTAAAAAAAATACCATAATCCTTTCAATTATAAAAAAGAAATATTTTAATCCGATTTTAAATGATATATAATATATCATTTATAATTATATTATTCAAATATATTAATAAATATTCAAATGTATTAATAAATATACTATACTAATATCAAATGTATTATATTATTAAAATATATTATATTATTCAAATTTATTATTATACTATATTAATAAATAAGAAAAGTAAAAAAAGTATTATACTATACACTATACTATACTAATCAAATGTATTGATAAATATAACCATTATTATAATAAATTTATTATTATTTATTAATATATATTACATTATAAATGCTAAATTTAAAAAACCCATGACCTCGCTTCCTACGAAGAGCGAGTTCTTTAGAAACTCGCGCTCTGCAGAACGCGAGGTCCTCTCTGCTCGTTCAGTGTACTCGCCTGTTGCGATGCCGCGTCTCTTCAATGAAACTCGTGTTCTGTGTAACGCGAGTTCTTTGGAATATCGCGTTTCGTAGAAAGCGAGGTCTCTTTAATATCGCTTCACAGGGGGCACAATTTCTCCTATAAATAGTCGGTCCCTACCCCACAAGTAAATCACAAAGTGAGTTCTATTTCATCTTTTACTCTAATATTTTTCATACTCCATACAAATGGCGAGTTTACTGCGACTAGACCAGTATGAAGTTGAATCGTTCTCTGATTAATGCCTTAATTGAACGATGGAGGCCAGAGATGCACACTTTTCATTTTCTGTGTGGCGAGGTGACAATTACACTAGAAGATGTCGCATACCATCTTGGCTTGCCTACGAACGACGATCTTATTACCTGTATAGCCGATGGTGACTGGCCAACCCTATGTCAAGACCTATTGGGAGAAGAGCCGGACACGTTCGACGGGGGTAAAATCTACATGATTTTTTTGGACCAACGGTTTTCAATCCCCCCGATGCAGATGACGAAACAAAACGGGTAAATATTTTTTTATTATATATTTCATGTTTTTTTAATAATTGAAATATTTTTATACATTTCGTGCCTTTTTTTATTAAAATATTTTTATTATTATATATTTTCAAAGCGGTTTGCTCGTGCACACATACTACGCATTATTTGAGGGATTTTGCTGTCTGATAAATCCCGCAACAAAGTGCATGTCATGTGGCTATATCATGTAATTAATTTTGCGGAATCAAGAGTAAAATGTTGGGAAGCAGCGGTCTTGGGCTTTCTATTCAAGGAGCTTTGCAGAACCGTCAACCCTGATGGACAAGCAATCGGAGGGTGTCTTTTGCTCCTTCGGTCTTGGGCTTGGTTTTGTATGCCATTTTTAAGCCCGCAGCCTAGACAGCCCACGCCCTACATATTTCCACTTCTTCGGAGGTACTTTTAAAATTATTTAATTGAATATATATTTTTAATAATTTCTTTAACGAATTTATTTATTTTTCATTAATAAAAGGTGGGTCGGTGCACTCACCCACCAGAGACTGCCAACCAATCAGCGAGACTATAGGCTTGTGATCTACAAGATGCGCCACGATATAGTAATCCGAAAATTTATTTGTAGTTCTTAATATTATTTCTCTAATCAAATTTCATATATTTAACGTTCGAATAAATTTTTTCAGTTCGTGTGGACTCCGTACGCTAGTCTTACGATTCGCCAGACATTGCGCAGTCCTCTCACGTATGGTTGCTGCGAGTGCCCTCATCAACTACGAAATTGTCGAGTGGCATCCTACAGACCGGGTTCTGCGACAATTTGGGTACATCCAAGGGGTTCCGTATCTGCCGCCTAATTTGGACGAATTACATCTGTTGACGCGGCAGGGGAAGATAGAAATTCATTGGGGTCATCATCACACTGACTGGGTCCAGCAATGGATGAACCGATATGCCAGTCGACCGCCCATCCTCGAACCCATTGTGAATTGGGCCATATCTGTCACTTTCGACTATTTTCAGTGGTACCTCCATAATGGAAAGCCACATATACTTACTCTGAAGGAGCGCGAGCGAGAAATTGAGATGCCTCCCCAAAACCACCCACGCCCTCAACGTCGACCCAGCCAAAGCCAGAGCCAGTCGAGGCAGCACGATCAGAGACCGCGAACTCAGACGCAGGGGCATCATCTTCTGGAACAACGTTTCAGAATTTCACTGGTCCTTCCACGTTTCAGCAGATGAGGCCTCCATCTGAGTTCGGCTTCTCAGATGCCTATCGTCCCTCCATGCCGATGAATGGTTCTCCGGTGATCGATGTTCCACAGTTGGCATCACAGTTGGACTACAACATTATCCAGCATATGCCACCGGCCAGCTTGTTCTCCACTCGCCCCGGTCTAAGCATGAGTCCGCGTTTCGAGGATCTCTTTGGAGCCGATGATAATGCTGCTGATGCTGATGATGAGAATGACCATAGAGCACATGACATTCGGAGGAATCCGCCACGGGATCGTCGTGCACCCCGCTGCGGAACGGGTGGACATAGACATCATTAGGGCCTTTTTCATATTTAATTATGTTTAATTATATTTACGAAAGACATTATTTTTTTATTTTGTAATTACGCAATTTTAATTTTCTTTAGTAATTTATTTTTTATACTTTTCCTAATTTATATTTAATTTCGTTTTTAATTAACGTTATTCGATTAAAGGCAAATTCAATAAAAAACAAACTAGAATATCGTTTTCGACGCGAATTTTATTAGGTTTAGAATGGACGGAAATTGCCCATATTGGTGTCAAATGAAAGAGAATTTCCAGTACTACGAAGCCAAACTGAATGATTACCAAAAATATTCTATTAATAAGCCCGAAATAATGCTCGAACATGCCTATCGAAGCTTGTTCTTCCACCCAGAATTGCAAAGAACTCGCTTTCTGCAGAAAGCGAGTTCCTCGCGATAAATTCAGTTGCCTCTTGAAATTCTCGGGGAACTCGCGTTTGGCAGAACGTGAGTTTCCGTAAAGTTCGTTATTCTGAAAAGTGTTGCCACATATGCAGAACTCGATTTCTGCATAGCGCGAGTTCGTGTCTCGCGACCCCTGAAACATGAGTTCTTCATACGTGGCAGATTTGGGGGTCATTTTTCTAAATAATAGTCTGTGGGGGCTATTTTCTAGATATTTAATTAAAATAGGTTTTTGGTGTAAAATAGCTCACTTTTTATACAAAGCGAGTTTCAAACTCGCGTCAATAGAAAGCGAGTTCCGTGTTAAAAAAAATGGCAAATTAATTTTTTTTATCAATTTATTCAACACAAAATTCATATTTTGTAAAAAGTGTGTTCTGAACTCGCGTCCTGTAAAAAACAAATTCACCTTACGTGGACGATTTAGTAGTTATTTTTTCAAATAATGCTGGCAGGGGTCATTCTTCTAATTAAATATTTAAAATAATTTTTTATTTGAAAATGCCAATATCTTCCCCATTTCCTACCATCACCAATAAGATAAAATAAACAGTGGAATGATTTTGCTATTCCAATTTCCATAAACATATATAAATCAAATAATTATAATTCAATTACCTTTTATTAACGTGCAAGATATAAATCATTTTAATAATTTAATATCAATAATTGTTGTGTGTTTTAAAAATATTAATAATAATATCAAATAAAAACAGTAAGGACATACCGTTTTCTTTCCTTCAAAATTCAACGTTATAATCCTAATCCAGTGTCGGCTACCTCTCTTCACGTTCACGTACCTTCGTAAGCACGAGCATTTCCCATTATTCACGACCACGCGTCGTATTTTCATTTGCTGATTCACTGCTACGAAGCAGCCTTTCCTCATATTCAACACCCCACGTGCCTATTAGCCACCTGTCTCGCTGACCCTAACAGCCTAATCCAATAATCACTTTACGCGTGTATGAAGTCAAAGCCCCGTTCCTCGTTTCCTTCTTTATTTATATACTTGCAACTGCCATGGCGCCCCAAAAGCAGAAACTCAAATATCCAAATACTACTAATCTGCAAATATCCAAATATTAACGTTCAAAATCAAGCTTTTTGTTTCAATCTTATTTGTTAAATGATTCAGAAATCAAACGGGTCGAGTCGCCGGATTCTGACGTGTCCGGCGATACATCCTTGCGACTCCATTTCTCCTTCTACTCTCCTGAGCTCGCTAATCGATCTCGGTCGAGACATTTGCGGTTACAGATCCAAGTTTTTCTCCGTCAACAAGAGAAACGCGCGCCAAACTTTCCATCAAATCACGAACCTTCTTCTTTTCCTCCAGGAGATCCGGAATACAACGTCGGATCCACCTGCCCCGTTCGTCCTCAGCTTTTCGGAGCTCCATCTCACTTTCCAGAAGCTGCGATTTCTTCTGGAAGACTGCACTCGCGACGGGGCTCGGGCATGGATGATGGTGAATTCGGATCGGGTTGCGAACCAGTTTCAGATATTGATCCGGGGCATGGCGACGGGTCTGGATGTTTTCCCGCTTTCAACCGTTGATGTGTCAAATGAAGCCAAGGAGTTGGTTGAGTTGATCATCCGGCAAGCTAGGAAAGCAACTTTCGATTCCGACCCGGAAGATAAGAAGGCGGTGAAAGATCTTATGCGGATCCTGAACCAATTCGAGGAAGGGACCCGACCCGATCCGGCCGAAATCAAACGGATCTTGGGCCATATCGGGATTCATAAATGGAGAGACTGCAATAAGGAAGTGAAATTCTTAGATTCAGAAATCGAAATCGAAATTTCCAGTGGAGAACCCGAAAGAGAATCGGAGCTTCTGAGTAGTTTAATGGGATTCATGAGCTATTGCAGATGCGTAATCTTTGATTTCATTGATTCCGAAAGTCCAGATCTCAATAGCTCATGCAATTGCAACGAAGCTCTTAAAGGAATCAACGGCGAGGATCTCAAGTGTCCGATCTCGTTAGAAATGATGTCCGATCCGGTGACATTATCAACGGGGCATACCTACGATCGTCGTTCGATTCTAAAATGGTTCAATTCGGGAAACGCCACGTGTCCCAAGACCGGCGAGAAGCTGACCAGTACGGAACTGGTACCCAATCTTGTATTAAAAGCGATGATCCAACAATTTTGTGCCGGAAACGGCATCGCAGTCGTCGCATCGAGCCGAAAGAATCGCGATATCTCGAGGACAACCAATGCCGGGAGTTTGGCCGGAGAAGAAGCAATCAAGATGTTAGCTGAGTTTCTCGTTAACAAACTCGTTAACGGCAACGGTGAAGAGATGAACAAATCGGCTTTTGAGATTCGGGTTCTAACGAAAACGAGCATTTTTAACAGGTCTTGTTTGGTGGAATCCGGTACGATCCCGCCTTTATTGAAGCTGTTGTTGTGTAAAGACAATAACACCCAAGAAAACTCCATGGCTGCCCTTCTGAATCTTTCCAAGCATCCGAAAAGCAAAGGTGTAATAGTGGAGAACCATGGGTTGGGTTCGATCGTCCATGTTTTAAGAAAAGGACTCAAGATCGAAGCTCAACAACACGCGGCTGCAACCTTGTTTTACCTTGCCTCAATCCAGGAAAACAGGGTTCTGATCGGTGAAAATCCTGAAGCAATTCCAAGTTTAATTGAGTTGATTAAGAAAGGAAACGATCGTTGTAAAAGGAATGCATTGGTTGCGATTTTCGGACTTCTAACACATTCCGGTAATCACTGGAGAGTTCTCGCAGCCGGAGCTGTTCCTTTATTGCTAAATCTCTTGAAAGACATGGAAAGAGAGGACATTGTAACCGATTCTCTAGCAGTTTTAGCTACTCTTGCAGAGAAAATCGATGGGGCGGTCGCGATTTTACGTCGTGGAGCGTTGCCATTGTTGGTGGGGATTTTAAGTAGCTCTACTTCAAGAACAGGGAAAGAGTACTGCGTTTCCTTGTTGTTGGCTCTGTGTGTTAACGGAGGTGGAGATGTGGTTGCTCGTTTGGTGAAGAATCCTTCCCTTATGGTATCCTTGTATTCCCAACTCGGCCAAGGCACATCTCGATGTAGCAAAAAGGCCAGTGCAATCATCAGGATTCTCCATGATTATCACGAAAAGAGCTCCTCAGCTTCGGTGACTCCAGTTCTACCACGAGAAAGATTTGTTCATGTCTCATAATTGGTAAACCCCAATTTTTTTCGGGTATCCATTTCTTCATTCCTGCAATCTTTCCATGTAAATACCTGCAACTATGTACATTGTTTTCTTTCTTTATTAGCTCGGTTTTTAGAAGAGCTAATCCACTCAGCTTCTGCCTTTTTCACACGAAGCTGAGTTAGATAAAAGTATTGTTCTGTTTACAGATTTTTTTATGATCAAATTGTAACTGTAATAAAGTGATGTATGAACTACTTCAGCTCTTGTGTACAATTCTTTTCCCGTATCGATAATAAGATTGTGTTACATATACATAGTGCAACCGGTGCAGCTGCTCGAACCCAGGTTTTCTAAACGTGAGAGAGACAATCTCCGAAAGTGATTGCAAATCAAACAATGGAAAGTAGGAAAACAAACTCGACAAGTACAGTAAAAGTGTAATTCTTAAAAGAAGTGACCAATTCAAGGATTCTTCATCTTAATCCTTAGATTCCTAGCAATTTGTGTTGCTTTAGGATGAACTGGCCGTTTGTTACCATTACACTGTTCTACCTCTACCCAATTAATAACCTTCAAAATCAGAGACTGAGCAACTTTCCCTTTAGATTTCTTCATGCCATTCTCCAAAGCTTTCTCTATGAACTCCATGAACCAATTCCCTGCTTCAGTCTCTATTTGCTTCCCCAATGCTAATGTTTTGTTTAAGCTACTCGATAATGGTTTCTTGTTTTCGTCATTCTCGTCAACAACATCAAGGGGTGGCAGCATGCCGAGTGGAGTTATTTTGGGGTTAGATTTTGATATTAGAACTCTCCCCATGTTTGTTTTCTGCTCGGGAATGGCTGTAATCGACTTGTACAACGCAGCTCGCCCTTTTGATGAACTTATCTCTGTTCCCCTGCTTTGGTCCGTCGAGTTGTGCACAATTTCATGCAAGATTACTGGCTTATCATCTTCCCCTTCCGAGTTTAGTGCCGTTTCGGTTGCTGTTGCTTGAACGGACCTTAGATCACTCACGGCCTGAACAATTTGGACGTGGAACTCAAGAAACTGATTGAAGCATGTAGCTGGAGCATCGGGTTTTGCTGTCTTGTTCATGTTGGAAAACATCCTGCAACACCATCCAAAGCATAATAGACATTAGCAACCATAAAACTTCAACTAAGAAAAAAGAAAAAGAAAAAAAATGGTTTTCAATTTTATTACTTGAGGCAGCGAACTAAATTGTCAATGGCTTTAGCATCTCTTAGTGCTTCAAGTGCAATCTTCTGAGCCACTTCTTGTTGCTGCACGGTTTCCTTGTGCAGCAAGCTAAGCATTCCGAGTAGACTTTTGCTATTATCAAACTGAGATTGTGGATTGAGGGATGCAGCTTGCGCCCTTCCACGGCTTAAACATGGCGGCGGGGTTGAACTTTTCTTTTCCTGCATCAAAGGAAGAACCACTTAAGCACACAATTGAGTTGAACAATGAAAACAACTTAAAGAACACGGGACATCAATCGTTGAAAAGGTGACCAATGTACCTACATATGAGTTTAGAGGACTGATTGGGATCCTCGGTTGTCGATGGCAGACGCTTTTGCTCCGTGGAAACTTCGAGGCAGATGAAGGTGCAACGCAGCTTTTCCTAAGCAAACCGGGACTTTCTAGTTTTATATCCATTCTCCCACCCAAAGAACACCTTACACTACCTTTAGCATTCCCATCTTTTGCCACCCTTCTCATCATCGGAGACATAATCGGATTTCTCGCCAAATTAGTCCGTTGTTTCACCGGAGTACACTGATCAAATTCCAACGGAAACGACTTCAAACCCGTTAAAGTCTCTGGTGCTCCAACAATGGGGTGTCTTCCCGGGATAATATTTGCACCTTTAACGACAGGAACAGGGGAACCGGGCTCTAAACTATCAACATAAATGAACTGCCCAAGTTGCATTTTGTTACTTAGAACAAAATCATCTTGGTCTGAAGGAAGACCAACATAAACTGAGTGCGAAGAATCCGAGACCTTGATGTAAAAACCATGTTTAGGCCAAAGATTCTTCTCATCGAGATCGGCCGGTACGATATCGGTGACCTGCAAAAGCGAGCTTTGACGTTCCCTAGTTGGCTTAACTCCACTGCTCATCCCATTAAGTAACTCGAGCAGAATCCCAGGTTCCAATGTTGCCATAATGTCCTGATCAAAAGATTATTGAAACTCAATGCATGAAAAGAGAAAGTGAATGATGTTCGGCAACCGTGGAAAGCAAAGGACTTCTTTTAATTTTGGAAAATTTGGAACGTTGTGGCAACGGTCTTATGGTAGATCCGTCCCGTTTGATTTATGCAAATTCGAAAGCAAAAAAGCAGGTAAGTGACGTCGTTTCATTATCTTTATAGAGTCCAACGCCTTAGCTTTAACATTATATTTATTGATACTGAAATCAGAGATTAAAATATATTCGATTCAAATTTATATCTAATTCGCCTTTGATCCCAGAACATCATAATAAAACGGTTTGATTACAGCCGTGTAAACATAAAACGAGTATAAACGCAACGGAAAAATTGAAATTATAAATTTGAGATGTAATTGTGTTACGTCAAGTACGTCAAATCACCATCGAATACGACAAATTATAAGTTAGGACTAAAAAGCTTGTAATTTAATTGAGGAGTGACCTGATCATAACTAAAACTTTAATTGAGTAATCCAATTGTAACTTTTTAATAATTGAGTGACCCAATAGTGACTTTACTAATAATTGAGTTATCTCCCATTCAGTTCACCCTTTTTTACTTAACAATATAATTGGGGTTTTTCACTAATTAGACCCTCAATTTTTAAATCATTTGAACTTTGCCCCTCCCGTTTTTATGGATAATTATACCTTACCCTCTTCATCTTGATTCTTAGCTCTGTACATGTTTACTACTTATAAGAGTTTATATTTAATAAAAGATTCATCGTAAATAAAATCATTTAGTTATGGTTGGTTAGTTGGGATAATTTAACTTAGTTGTATTTCTTTTAACAATCTAGATCTCATTAATCCCATCTTTTTTATTTTCAATCAATCTCATCAATTTTTCAGTGTGGAATCGAAATCTAGGTTGTTTCGTTTGAATTTTATTATCTTGGTTTCATTTTAATATTGTTCCAACTTTATGTTATTTAATTTACTGCGAACTTCACTTTTAATATCAAAGAATATTAATTTAAAGGCCAAATTAGCCCTTAATGAAACATCAAAAACTAATTAAACCCTTATAAAAATTTTCACCCAATTTAGCCCTCAAAATTTAAATTATATTTAATTTAGCCCTTTCGTTACGTTGACCGTCAATACCTTCTAACGGTAAAAGATATTAGGACACGTGGCATGCTCAGAGCATGCCGCATCATCAAAATCAATTTTTAAAAAAAATCTAAAATTTTTACAAAGTATCATTTCTTTCGAAAAAGCTCCATAAATTCCTAAATCAAGCATTAAAACCGATTAAAAAAATAAGTATTTTGAAAATTTTGAGGGTTTTGAGGTTTTGGGAATGTAGGGTTAGGGATTGGGAATGTAGGATGGCAAAATTAAATTGATTTGAGAATCTGTAAATGTAGGGTTAGGGATTTGAATTTTGGGCATTTTGAAAAAAAATTAAAATTTTGGAGCTTTATGATTAATTTTTTAAATTATATAATTTTAAATATTATTTCATTACACATATATTAATAATTATTACAACAATTTTTTTTATATTTTTCGATTTTATGTAAATTTTTTTATAGTTTTATTTTTTTTACACATTTTAATATTTTTAGATTTTTTCTTGAATTTTAAATAATTATATATATATTTTAATTTTTTTATATTTTTAAATATTTTTTCTTCAGATTTTTAAAATATTTTTTTTGAATTTTAAAGATATTATTTTAAAATTTTAAATATTTTAAAATTTTTTAAATGATATTTACGGATTTGATGACATGGCACGTCCAAAGTGTGCCACGTGCCACCATTATCAAAATTATTTTTGAGTTAACGGTCAACTTAATAGAAGGGTTAAATTGATCGCAATTTAAATTTTGAGGGCCTAATTGATCGTAATTTGAATTCTGAGGGCTCAATTGAGTGAAAATTTCATAAAAGCTTAATTGGTTTTTTAATTTTTTATTAAGGGCCAATTTAATCTTTAAGCCAAGAACATTTACTTTGAAAAAAGAATGTGTACTTAAGACTTTGATTTATAAATATTTGACTCGATATGCTATTGTAAAACATGGAGATTTTGACCGTGAACGAACTTTTCTCTTCAGACGAGCTGTTTATTTTTTTAGGGTAAAGTACACAGACGGTCGCTGAACTTTGGTAACAAAAACAAAATGGTAACCAAACTTTCAAAAATCATAAAATGGCAATTAAATTTTATGTTTTATAACAAAATGGTAACTAGACGTTAACTGCCGTTAAGTGGCTGTTATAAACTTTGGTATAATAACACATTTAGTCCTTCATATTTATACATTCAATCAATTTAGTCCTAATTCGAAACAATTAACTAAATTTAGCCCTCGTTATCTACGCATTCTTTCAATTTGGTCCTTAAAGCAAAATTCCAAAGTATGATAACATAATAAATAATTACAATTAAATTTTTATAGGAACTCGAAAACTCGACTCGAATCGAAAAAAATTCAAATAAAGTTTGAGTTGTAAAATATGACACGTCAACTCGAATAACTCGAAATTTTTTGACTCGACTCGATCGAACGCTCATCTCTATCTTAAGATATGACGCGTCAACTCGAATAACTCGAAATATTCGAATATTTTAAATCGAATATTTTTTAAAATAAAATATTTAAATCACATCGAATATTTAATAACTACTTTAAATATTCAATTCAATTTTAAAATATTCGATTTAAAAGAAAAATGATTGAAAATATTCGAATATTTAATAACTATTTTAAATATTTTTCTTTTAAATATTCAAATATTTAATAACTACTTTAAATATTTATTAAATATTCGAATAATTTAAATCAATTTTTTTCTTGTAAATCGAATATTTTTAAATTAAATCGAATATATAAAGTAGTTATTAAATATTCGATGTGATTTAAAAGAAAAAATGATTTAAAATATTCGAATATTTCGATTTGACGCGTCATATCTTAAGATAGAGGTGAGCGTTCGATCGAGCCGAGCCAAAACTTTCGAGTTATTCGAGTTGACACATCATATTTTACAACTCAAACTTTATTTGAAATTTTTTCGATTCGAGTCGAGTTTTTGATTTCCTATAAAAAAAATTAATTAAATATTCAAATATTTTAAATCAAATTTTTTCTTTTAAATCGAATATTTTTAAATTAGTTATTAAATATTCGATGTGATTTGAATATGAAAATATTAAATATTTGAATATTTCGAGTTATTCGAGTTGACGCGTCATATCTTAAGATAGAGGTGAGCGTTCAATCGAGTCGAGTAAAAAAATTTCGAGCTATTCAAGTTTACGCGTCATATTTTACAACTCAAACGTTATTTGAAATTTTTTCGATTCGAGTCGAGTCGAGTTTTCGAGTTCCTATAAAATTTTAATTAAATATTCTAATATTTTAAATAATTTTTTCTTTTAAATCGAATATTTAAATTTGTTATTAAAAAATCGATGTGATTTAAATATGAAAATATTAAATATTCTATTTTAAAAAATATTCGATTTAAAAGAAAAAATGATTTAAAATATTCAAATATTTCGAGTTATTCGAGTTGACGCGTCATATCTTAAGATAGAGATGATCGTTCGATCGATTCGAGTAAAAAAATTTCGAGTTATTCGAGTTGACGCGTCATATTTTACAACTCAAACTTTATTTGAAATTTTTTCGATTCGAGTCGAGTCGAGTTTTGAAGTTCCTATAAAAATTTAATTGTAATTATTTATCATGTTACCATACTTTGGAATTTTGCTTTAAGGACCAAATTGAAAGAATGCGTAAATAACGAGGGCTAAATTTAGTGAATTGTTTCGAATTATGACTAAATTGATTGAATATATAAATATAAAGGACTAAATGTGTTATTATACCAAAGTTTATAACAGCCACTTAACGGCAGTTAACGTCTAGTTACCATTTTGTTATAAAACATAAAGTTTAATTGTCATTTTGTGATTTTTAAAAGTTTGGTTACCATTTTATTTTTTTTATCAAAGTTTAGTGACCGTCTGTGTACTTTACCCATTTTTCTAATACTCATAGTAACTCATGTTACCACCGTGTAATGTGTACAAGTTTTCCTTACGAGTGAGTTCTTTGACGGTATTACAATACATTATGAAACTATAAGATAAACAATCTGAAATATAATTTTTTTATATCTTTTCAATGTTTTTTTCTATGTTTAAAGATTAAAAAATTATATTTAGAATTTAACGTTTAAAATTTAGAGTTTGAATCTAAAATTTTATTTTTTAGTATCGAACCATCGAAAAAAAACAGAGAATTCTTTTCCAACAACATGTGATTGTGCACCATGTATTCTGCGAAGGAAATAAAATAGTTGATAATATGATCAAATTGGTGCTTGTTTCTTCTTTATTTCTTAAAAAGTGATTATCGTTTATTATTAGTCTTTAATTAATTAGATATGTTATAAAGTAAAATCATCTAATTATGATTATTACTAATTACAAATTGAATATATATGACATTTGTTAATGGTAAAAGTAGGACCATGGTCGTTGTCGGCATTTCAGGCTGTTTATCGCTTATGATTTGGATATAAAACTATAATTATATATAATTGTGGAGAATACGAGGAAGAAGAGAGTAATTATGAATTATTAACCACTTGGTGAATATCAATTCAATTTAGACATATTTCATTTTTTCTTTTCTCTCTAAGACTCTAACACCGCCTCTCTCTCTCATTTTGGTTTAACTAAGGCCGGCCGCGTCAATAACTTTAAGGTTGTTTTGTCGACCGTCGGCCGCTCGCTTTTATTTGTTTGTTTTGTTTTTTTATTTTTTAGTCTTTTAATTTAATAAATCTATCTTTATGACACGTTTTCTTCTACCGTTTGGTACGTTTTCTGCTTTTTGGCACGTTTTTTTGTTATTTATTTTCTATCAGGGTTGGATCTGACGTCGTCACGACTGATCAAGATGGCACTCCTTTTATTATGTTGTTGATCTCCCTGTCTCGGGCCCTTGAATCGGATTCGGATACGCGATTACATCTACCGTTTATTCGCGATTGAGTTGTGGTAATGGCATTTTTGTCAACGTACGTTCACTGAAATATGCATTTGTCAATGTTGTTTGTTGATGGTTTTACCCATCATCGTCGATTTGGGGATGTTTGTATCCGTGTTTTGTTTCGAGTCTTTGGATTAGGTTCTTACCTGTTCTTGTATGGTCCTATTATGATCTATAGCCGCTAATTTAGTTTTTGGGTTTGTATCTGGATTTAGATGTTCGTTTACTTAGTGGTAAACTTTCATTGTAATTTCAGATATTCTCTCGTTTAATAAAATTAGTGAATTTAATTAAAAAAAAGAGTAATTATGAATTTTTAGTCAAACTTTACTTCTTGAGGGAAGACGTTGATATTCCATTACGATTATATTGATGAGGTCCAATGAAAGTGTCAAGTATAGACTTTGTAAGGTATGGTGGTGTGAAAGACTAAAATTGACTGTCAATTATTGAATTGAACTAATAAATCAAAGAAATTTAATAGTCATTTTATCAGGATACTATAATTTCTTAATAAGAATATTTTTGACGATTTCAAAGGTTTTTAAAATTTTATGAATGACTAGATATAAATGGAAGAATATAATATCGAAAGGATGTTGCGGAGTGTTTGAACAGTGAATTTTTTATTCAATTCAACTGAATATAAATTTACATAATGGTTCCTATATATACACACGAGCTGCTGTACAACAAAGCTGGAATAACCAACTAACAGAAAGGAAACAAATGTAACTAACATCTAACTAATTACAAAGTTTCTAATTTCTACACTCCCCCTCAAGTTGGAGGTTGAAAGATGCTTTTAACTCCCAACTTGCTCAGTAGATAGTGATGCTGTTGAATACTCAATGCCTTAGTTAAAATATCTGCAAGCTGCTCAGTAGTAGGAGTATACTCTGTCTTGATCAATCCTTGCTGAATTTTGTCTCGAACAAAATGACAATCGATCTCTATGTGTTTTGTTCTCTCATGAAATACTGGATTTGCAGCAATTTGCAATGCAGCCTTGTTGTCACAATATAAATACACTGGTTTTACATCATGTATTCCCATTTCTTGCAACAAACCAGTTAGCCAAACAATTTCAGCTGCTACCACAACCATACTCCTGTATTCAGCCTCTACAGAAGACCTTGCAACAGTGTTTTGCTTCTTTGATTTCCAATAAATCAAAGATGCACCAAGTTTAACACAATACCCAGTAATAGACTTCCTTGACATAGGGCAAGAAGCCCAGTCTGAATCACAATAAGCTGAAAGTTGCAAATCAGTTGAAGTCTTGAACAATAACCCTTGACCTGGATCTTTCTTCACATATCTAACGACTCTTAAGGCAGCTTCAAAATGAGACTTTTTCGGTTGTTGCATAAATTGACTAAGATATTGAACAGCATACACAATATCTGGTCTCGTATGAGTCAAATATATCAGCCTTCCAATCATTCTCTGATATATTGTGATATCATCTAATACAGAATCCAAAGCACCATTCTGTTGTCCTTCATCAAACTCTATTGATGTTAACTTTACATTCTGTTCAAGTGGAGTTGATGCAGGCTTAGCTCCCCCTAAACCCGAATCTTCAATCAATTTCAATGCATATTTTCTTTGATTCAACAATATGCCCTCTTTTGACCTTAGGACTTCAAAACCAAGAAAGAACTTCAAAGCTCCTAAGTCTTTTATCTTGAAATTCTGATTCAAGATATTTTTCAATTCTGTGATCAAGTCATTACTGTTGCCAGTGATTAGTAGACCATCAACATAAATTAACATAACCACAATCTGATTATCATGCCTTTTTGTGAACATGGAATAGTCTGATTTACTTTGTTGATTACCAGCAACCAATAGAGCCTCTGTTAACTTTAGGTTCCACTGTCTTGATGCTTGCTTAAGACCATAAATTGACTTTTGTAGTCTGCAAACATAGTTTCCCCCCGGACTGCAAACACCAGGAGGCAACTCCATGTAGACTTCCTCAAGTAAATCACCTTGAAGGAAGGCGTTGTAAACATCCATTTGATAAAGAGGCCAGTTAAAAGCAGCAGCAAGAACCAAAAGAGTACGAATAGTGACAAGCTTAGCCACAGGAGAAAATGTCTCACAGTAGTCAATTCCCTCTTTTTGACTATACCCTTTGGCAACCAAGCGTGCCTTATACCTCTCAACAGCACCAGAGGCTTGGAATTTAATCCGAAAAACCCATTTGCAACCAATGGGAGTCTTGTCTCGAGGCAAAGGAACCAAAGACCAAGTATGATCACTTTCCAAAGCATGAATCTCCTCTTTCATTGCATGAATCCACAAAGGATCTTTTATAGCTTCAGAATAGGATTTTGGTTCAACAGGAATAGAGGTAGAAGAAAGAAAAGATTGAGTAGCAGAAGGTAAGTGATAATAAGAAATGAAATCAGAGATGGGATGTGGATGAGAGGACTGAGAAAGAGAAATGAAATCCTTTAACCAATTAGGTTGTTTGGATAACCTAGTAGACCTCCTAGGTTCAGGTTGCACAGTTTGAGGATATAAGAATTGAGGTTGCACAGGTTGTGAAGAGGATGAAGTAGCAGGTTGTGGTGAGGGATGAGTAGTAGGTTGTGGTGAGGGTTGAGGAATAGTTTGTGGTGAGGGTTGAGAAACAATTTTTGGTAGGGATGAACCTGTTGAAACTGAAGGACTAGAAGCAGGTTGAAGAATAAGAAAATCAAAATCATCAGAAGAAGAAACAGGAAAAAAACTGGAAGAAGAATCTTGAGGAAACTTAAAAGGAAATATAGACTCATGAAAAATGACATCCCTATTGACAAAAAAAGATTTTGACTGCAAATTAAAAAGGATATAACCTTTTTGAACTGAAGAGTAACCCATAAAAACAGAAGGGGCAGCTCTAGGAGAAAACTTATCAGAAGGATGAGGTAAAGTAGCATAACACAAACAACCAAAGACACAAAGGTGAGAAAGATTAGGCTTATGTTTGTGAAGTATTTCAAAAGGAGAAGACCAATGTAGAACAGAGGAAGGAAACCTGTTAATCAAGTAACAGGCAGTTTTCACACACTCACCCCAAAACTTTATGGGAACCTTAGAGTGAAAAAATAAAGCTCTAGCAACCTCTAGTAAATGTTTGTGTTTACGCTCAGCCACACCATTCTGTTGGGGTGTTGACACACAACTACTCTGATGAATAATTCCCTTAGAGGTGAAAAAATCAGTACAAGCTGAACTAAAGAACTCAGTTCCATTATCACTACGAATAGTTTTAACTGCAATAGAGAAATGAGTATGAACAAAAGCAAGAAACTGTTTAATGTAAAGAAGGGTATCAGATTTCAGTCTCAACAGGTACACCCAGGTCATTCTGGAATGGTCATCAACAATAGTAAGAAGAATCTCTGTCCTTGATGAGTAGAAACCCTATAGGGGCCCCACAAGTCTAAATGAAGAAGATCAAAGGGATAAGAGGATCTGGATGAACTAGAAGGAAAAGGTAATCTAAGTTGTTTGGCTAAAGGACATATAGAGCAAGGAGAAACAATATCAGTATGCAAAGGATATGGTAAAGAAAGTTTAGACAATTTAGAGTAACCAGCATGTCCCAAATGTGCATGCCAAAGCTCAGTATTATTAACAGAAAGCATACAAGTAGAAGCAGTATTACAATCAAACTGGAAAGAAGAATTTGGTAAAATGGAAGAGAAACCAATGAACTTACTAGGAGCTAGAAACAAATAAAGGCTTCCCACCAATTTAGCAATCCCCTGAATCCATCCATTGGAGAGATCCTGAAGGAAGCAGAAATCAGGATAAAAAAAGGACAACACAGTGAAGGTGTTTAGTTAATTGAGAAATGGATAACAAGTTACGTTTGAAACCAGGAACAAATAAGACATTATGAACAAGGAAACCAGGAAAAAGAAAAATTGAACCAGTGTGAGTGATTGGTGCACGTTGACCATTAGGAAGATAAACAAAACGATTAGAAGATTCACATGAAACATGATTAATCAAACAATGGAAAGTAGAACATATGTGATCTGTGGCCCCTGTGTCCAAGATCCAAGAATGAACTGAGTCATTAGATGAAGATATACCTGCCATATGAACCGAAGCATCCGAAGAGGATGCCTTGTGAAGAAGATCCAGGATTTGCTGATATTACGTCTGAGTGAATACCGGAGCAACAGCAGAAGAAGGCACATCAGAATTAGCAGGCAGAGAAGCAGGAACAACACACGCATCGGAGTCAGTGATCATGGCAGCTTGAACCTCCTTCTTCCTCGTGAATTTAAAGTCAGATGGAAAACCAACCAAACGATAGCATTGATCCTTGCGATGGCCTTTAAGCTTACAATGGTCACAATATCCATTGAAACGGCGACGAGAAGCAGAACCACCAGAAGCAAACAAAACAGTCGAATCAGATAGAGGAGAAACACCACTGAGTTGAAGCCACTGTGATTCTTCTTAAAGGATCATATAATAGGCTTGGTTCACAGAAGGAAGTGGCTTCATCAACAAAATTTGACTCCGAACAACAGAGAAAGATTCGTTCAAACCCATAAGAAACTGAAATAGCTTTTGTTGTAAAAGAATTTTCTGATTATCTTGAGAGGCATCACATTCACAGGAGGAAAAAGGCACGAGAACACTATATTCATCCCAAAGTAACTTCAAGCGTGTAAAGTAGGAAGAAACAGAGAGATCACCTTGAAGCGAGGTAGCAATTTCACGATGGAGGAAGAAGATGCGGGAGCCGTCGACCTTGTCAAATCGTTCACGGAGGTCCTTCCAAACAATAGCCGCATCAGAAGCGAAGACAATACCCCCTGAGAGCTCCTTGGAAACAGAATTGAGAATCCAGGAGAGGACAAGCGCGTTACAACGGTCCCATTGCGATCGAAGCGATTCCTCAAAGGTCTGCCGTTTGCAATCGCCATCAACAAACCCTAGTTTGTTTTTAGCCAAAAGTGCAAGACGCATAGAACGACTCCAGAGATTGTAAGTATCAATCCCGGTGAGTTGATGCGAAACCAAAAGAGAGCCCGGCGTATCAGAGGGGTGGAGGTAAAGAACGTGATTGAAATCAACGGTGGTCTCCGCCGGAGGCATGACGCCGAAAAGTAGAAGGGGGAAAACGGTTACGATCTGAAAAAACCAAGAGAAAACCCAAAGAGGGAAAAAGAAACCGGGGAAAAAATGAGCCCAAAGAAAAGCCCAATAGATCAAAAGAAAACCCAAGCCTCTGGTGCTGTTGAGAGGTATAAGGCACGCTTGGTTGCCAATGAATTTTTTATTCAATTCAACTGAATATAAATTTACATAATGGTTCCTATATATACACACGAGTTGCTGTACAACAAAGCTGGAATAACCAACTAACAGAAAGGAAACAAATGTAACTAACATCTAACTAATTACAAAGTTTCTAACTTCTACACTCCCCCTCAAGTTGGAGGTTGAAAGATGCTTTTAACTCCCAACTTGCTCAGTACATAGTGATGCCGTTGAATACTCAATGCCTTAGTTAAAATATCTGCAAGCTGCTCAGTAGTAGGAGTATACTCTGTCTTGATCAATCCTTGCTGAATTTTGTCTCGAACAAAATGACAATCGATCTCTATGTGTTTTGTTCTCTCATGAAATACTGGATTTGCAGCAATTTGCAATGCAGCCTTGTTGTCACAATATAAATGCACTAGTTTTACATCATGTATTCCCATTTCTTGCAACAAACCAGTTAGCCAAACAATTTCAGCTGCTACCACAGCCATACTCCTGTATTCAGCCTCTACAGAAGACCTTGCAACAGTGTTTTGCTTCTTTGATTTCCAATAAATCAAAGATGCACCAAGTTTAACACAATACCCAGTAACAGACTTCCTTGACATAGGGCAAGAAGCCCAGTCTGAATCACAATAAGCTGAAAGTTGCAAATCAGTTGAAGTCTTGAACAATAACCCTTGACCTGGATCTTTCTTCACATATCTAATGACTCTTAAGGCAGCTTCAAAATGAGAATTTTTCGGTTGTTGCATAAATTGACTAAGATATTGAACAACATACACAATATCTGGTCTCGTATGAGTCAAATATATCAGCCTTCCAATCATTCTCTGATATATTGTGATATCATCTAATACAGAATCCAAAGCACCATTCTGTTGTCCTTCATCAAACTCTATTGATGTTAACTTTACATTCTGTTCAAGTGGAGTTGATGCAGGCTTAGCTCCCCCTAAACCCGAATCTTCAATCAATTCCAATGCATATTTTCTTTGATTCAACAATATGACCTCTTTTGACCTTAGGACTTCAAAACCAAGAAAGAACTTCAAAGCTCCTAAGTCTTTCATCTTGAAATTCTGATTTAAGATATTTTTCAATTCTGTGATCAAGTCATTACTGTTGCCAGTGATTAGTAGATCATCAACATAAATTAACATAACCACAATCTGATTATCATGCCTTTTTGTGAACATGGAATAGTCTGATTTACTTTGTTGATAACCAGCAACCAATAGAGCCTCTGTTAACTTTAGGTTCCACTGTCTTGATGCTTGCTTAAGACCATAAATTGACTTTTGTAATCTACAAACATAGTTCCCCCCGGACTGCAAACACCAGGAGGCAACTCCATGTAGACTTCCTCAAGTAAATCACCTTGAAGGAAGGCGTTGTAAACATCCATTTGATAAAGAGGCCAGTTAAAAGCAGCAACAACAACCAAATGAGTACGGACAGTGACAAGCTTAGCCACAGGAGAAAATGTCTCACAGTAGTCAATCCCCTCTTTTTGACTATACCCTTTGGCAACCAAGCGTGCCTTATACCTCTCAACAGCACCAGAGGCTTGGAATTTAATCCGAAAAACCCATTTGCAACCAATGGGAGTCTTGTCTCGAGGAAAAGGAACCAAAGACCAAGTATGATTACTTTCCAAAGTATGAATCTCCTCTTTCATTGCATGAATCCACAAAGGATCTTTTATAGCTTCAGAATAGGATTTTGGTTCAACAGGAATAGAGGTAGAAGAAAGAAAAGATTGAGTAGCAGAAGGTAAGTGATAATAAGAAATGAAATCAGAGATGGGATGTGGATGAGAGGACTGAGAAAGAGAAATGAAATCCTTTAACCAATTAGGTTGTTTGGATAACCTAGTAGACCTCCTAGGTTCAGGTTGCACAGTTTGAGGATATAAGAATTGAGGTTGCACAGGTTGTGAAGAGGATGAAGTAGCAGGTTGTGGTGAGGGATGAGTAGTAGTTTATGGTGAGGGATGAGTAGTAGGTTGTGGTGAGGGTTGAGGAATAGTTTATGGTGAGGGTTGAGAAACAATTTGTGGTGAGGGTTGAGGAACAGGTTGTGGTGAGGGTTGAGGAACAATTTGTGGTGAGGATTGAGGAACAGTTTGTGGTAGGGATGAACCTGTTGAAACTGAAGGAGTAGAAGCAGGTTGAAGAATAAGAAAATCAAAATCATCAGAAGAAGAAATAGGAAAAAAACTGGAAGAAGAATCTTGAGGAAACTTAAAAGGAAATATAGACTCATGAAAAATGTCATCCCTATTGACAAAAAAAGATTTTAACTGCAAATTAAAAAGGATATAACCTTTTTGAACTGAGGAGTAACCCATAAAAACAGAAGGGGCAGCTCTAGGAGAAAACTTATCAGAAGGATGAGGTAAAGTAGCATAACACAAACAACCAAAGACACGAAGGTGAGAAAGATTAGGCTTATGTTTGTGAAGTATTTCAAAAGGAGAAGACCAATGTAGAACAGAGGAAGGCAACCTGTTAATCAAGTAACATGCAGTTTTCACACACTCACCCCAAAACTTTAAGGGAACCTTAGAGTGAAAAAATAAAGCTCTAGCAACCTCAAGTAAATGTTTGTGTTTACGCTCAGCCACACCATTCTGTTGGGGTGTTGACACACAACTACTCTGATGAATAATTCCCTTAGAGGTGAAAAAATCAGTACAAGCTGAACTAAAGAACTCAGTTCCATTATCACTACGAATAGTTTTAACTGCAATAGAGAAATGAGTATGAACAAAAGCAAGAAACTGTTTAATGTAAAGAAGGGTATCAGATTTCAGTCTCAACAGGTACACCCAGGTCATTCTGGAATGGTCATCAACAATAGTAAGGAAGAATCTCTGTCCTTGATGAGTAGAAACCCTATAGGGGCCCCACAAGTCTAAATGAAGAAGATCAAATGGATAAGAGGATCTAGATGAACTAGAAGGAAAAGGTAATCTATGTTGTTTTGCTAAAGGACATATAGAGCAAGGAGAAACAATATCAGTATGCAAAGGATATGGTAAAGAAAGTTTAGACAATTTAGAGTAACCAGCATGTCCCAAACGTGCATGCCAAAGCTCAGTATTATTAACAGAAAGCATACAAGCAGAAGCAGTATTACAATCAAACTGGAAAGAAGAATTTGGTAAAATGGAAGAGAAACCAATGAACTTACTAGGAGCTAGAAACAAATAAAGGCTTCCCACCAATTTAGCAATCCCCTGAATCCGTCCATTGGAGAGATCCTGAAGGAAGCAGAAATCAGGATAAAAAAGGACAACACAGTGAAGGTGTTTAGTTAATTGAGAAATGGATAACAAGTTGTGTTTGAAACCAGGAACAAATAAGACATTATGAACAAGGCAACCAGGAAAAAGAGAAATTGAACCAGTGTGTGTGATTGGTGCACGTTGACCATTAGGAAGATAAACAAAACGATTAGAAGATTCACATGAAACATGATTAATCAAACAATGGAAAGTAGAACATATGTGATCTGTGGCCCCTGTGTCCAAGATCCAAGAATGAACTGAGTCATTAGATGAAGATATACCTGCCATATGAACCGAAGCATCCGAAGAGGATGCCTTGTGAAGAAGATCCAGGATTTGCTGATATTGCGTCTGAGTGAATACCGGAGCAACAGCAGAAGAAGGCACATCAGAATTAGCAGGCAGAGAAGCAGGAACAACACACGCATCGGAGTCAGTGATCATGGCAGCTTAAACCTCCTTCTTCCTCGTGAATTTAAAGTCAGATGGAAAACCAACCAAACGATAGCATTGATCCTTGCGATGGCCTTTAAGCTTACAGTGGTCACAATATCCATTGAAACGGCGACGAGAAGCAGAACCACCAGAAGCAAACAAAACAGTCGAATCAGACAGAGGAGAAACACCACTGAGTTGAAGCCGCTGTGATTCTTCTTGAAGGATCATAGAATAGGCTTGGTTCACAGAAGGAAGTGGCTTCATCAACAAAATTTGACTCCGAACAGCAAAGAAAGATTCGTTCAAACCCATATGAAACTGAAATAGCTTTTGTTGCAAAAGAATTTTCTGATTATCTTGAGAGGCATCACATTCACAGGAGGAAAAAGGCACGAGAACACTATATTCATCCCAAAGTAACTTCAAGCGTGTAAAGTAGGAAGAAACAGAGAGATCACCTTGAAGCGAGGTAGCAATTTCACGATGGAGGAAGAAGATGCGGGAGCCGTCGACCTTGTCAAATCGTTCACGGAGGTCCTTCCAAACAACAGCCGCATCAGAAGCGAAGACAATACCCGCTGAGAGCTCATTGGAAACAGAATTGAGAATCCAAGAGAGGATAAGCGCGTTACAACGGTCCCATTGCGATCGAAGCGATTCCTCAAAGGTCTGCCGTTTGCAATCTCCATCAACAAACCCTAGTTTGTTTTTGGCCAAAAGTGCAAGACGCATAGAATGACTCCAGAGATTGTAAGTATCAATCCCGGTGAGTTGATGCGAAACCAAAAGAGAGCCCGGCGTATCAGAGGGGTGGAGGTAAAGAACGTGATTGAAATCAACGGTGGTCTCCGCCGGAGGCATGACGCCGAAAAGAAGAAGGGGGAAAACGGTTACGATCTAAAAAAACCAAGAGAAAACCCAAAGAGGGAAAAAGAAACCGGGGAAAAAATGAGCCCAAAGAAAAGCCCAATAGATCAAAAGAAAACCCAAGCGTCTGATACCATGTTAAAAAAATAACCTTTCAAAAATTTAAAAGGTATAACAACACGATTCCTGTGACCCCGAGTGGCCGCCATTGAAGCAGTTTGACATGTAATTCGAGTGTTGAACTTATATTCCATAATAAATAAATAAATATGATTCATATCCATACCACATACGTTGGTTACTGGTCTCGACTATCCCCTAAAACTTGTACAAGACCTTAATAAACTGGGACATGTGTATTTGACTTTATTACAATTATTTTACCATTTTTTAAAAATAAAAGAAAAATTATGATAGAAATTCACGTCATACAAAATACGAACCATGAATACGCGCCTCATTAAAAACCTCCCTAACCCTAAAATGAAAGAAAAAGAATGCGGCGTATCCATGTTTTAGCTGTTACAACTAGATAGCGAAATAATACGGCAATCAAAACTATTAAAACTTGAATTGAATTGGATTACATATCACTATATTGGAATATTAACAAGATTGAGAAATGTTTAGAGGAAACTAATTTCCATTTCATATCATTTACAATGTAAGTATAGTGTATATATACACTGTGCTCTAGGTTAAAACCCTAAGAGCTAACAACCTCCTAACAACTTTCTAACCACCTAACTATACCAACAACTTTCTTAGAGAGAATCGTTAGCTGTCTATAGCAGCTTCACTCAACATTCTCCCTACTCCTCCAGTTTTCGAGTTCACCTTTAGGAACCACTTGTAACCTTGATCGAAAATCACAGAAGTAAGACCTGGTTAGCGGTTTTGTCAAGCTATCTGCAACCTGATGTGTTGCTGGAACATAGCATACCTTCATCAGTCCCGTTGCCACCTTTTCACGAACAAAGTGAGCATCTAAATACATGTGCTTGATGCGTGAATGATACACATGATTAGCACTGATGGCTATCGCGCTGGTATTATCACTCCAAACTTCAGGGACTTTCATTTTTTCAAATCTCATATCCTCTAATAGAGCTTTGACCCAAGTTACTTCAGATGTAACATCTGCAATACTTCTATATTCTACTTCTATTGTCGAACGTGCCACTGTCCTTTGCTTCCTCAAGCTCCATGCAACTAAATTTTCTCCTAGATTGACACAACCCCCTGAAATAGACCTACTGTCACTCATATTAGCACCCCAATATGCATCTGCAAACGCTGTTATAGCACACGCACTTGCAGCAGTTGGAGCAGCTTTGAACATTAAGCATAGTCCAAGGTTCTATTCAAGTATCTCAGCACACGTTTCACAGCCACCAAATGCTGCTCTCGAGGCTCATGCATAAAATGAGCTAATTTGTTCACGCTAAAGGCTATATCAGGCCTTGTATGACATGCATACAATAACGCTCCAACAATACTTCTATATTCCTTAGCATCTGCAAGCACACTCCCTGCATCCTTATTCAACACTGAACTACCTACCATAGGTGTAGGAACAACATTGGATTTGTCCATATTAGTTTTGGCTAATAGCTCAGTCAGATACTTATGTTGGCTCAACAACAAACTATCATGCTTCCTGTCAACCTCTAGACCAAGAAAATAACTCAGACTACCCAAGTCCTTGAGATCAAACTTATCACTCAATAATCGAACCACTTTCTCAACTTCTTCATCAGATTGCCCTATGAGAATTATATCATCAACGTAGAGCAGCGTATATGTCTTCCCTGTCTTATGTCCACAGATAAACAATGATGCATCAGCTCGTGACTCCTTAATACCAATCTCCTCCAATTTTTTTTAAGTTTAACATGCCAATTTCGTGGTGCCTACCTCAAGCCATAGAGAGCACGTTGTAATTTACATACTAACCTAGAACCATCTGAAGCCATCTCTTCGAAGCCTGAAGGTTGGTCCATGAACACATTCTCCTCCAGATCTCCATTCAAAAAGGCGTTATTAACATCTACCTGCCTAATAACTCACTTGTCTGACACAGCAAGAGACAGAACCACATTCAACGTTGTTGCTTTCACCACAGGGCTGAAAGTATCCTTAAAATCTTGCCCCGGAATCTGTGAGAAACCCTTTGCCACCAGCCTCGCTTTATACTTCTGAACCGATCCATCTAGGTTCCATTTGAGCTTAAACACCCACTTACATCCTACTGTGGATCGTCCTTTAGGCAACGGTACTAAGAACCAGATCTGATTGTTCTTTAATGCTGCCAGCTCAGCAAGCACAACATCCTTCCAATGGTGTGACCGCAAGGCCTTCTGTATATTTACTGGTTCTTCTTCTTCATCATACACTTCATTTAAAACATAGAGCTTCAGGTCAAAAATGCCATTTTTGCTCCGAGTTAACATAGGAAGACCATTTCCAGTGTCTACAGGCATATGCTGATCACTGCATTCCTCATTTATAACATCCACGTGCTCATTATTAACATTCACATGCATATCTCTATCTGAAGCTCCAGCATGTTAATGATCTGCGTGCTCATTATCAACTTGCACGAGCACATCTCTATTCGAAACTTCAACATTTTGTTGGTCCACTTCATCCAAGGTAGCAACAGGTACATGATCAATAGATGTTGATTGTGCAAGAACTCCCTCTAACTCTTCATTCACATGATCATAGGGTGCCGGACTTTCTGGTGTTGTAGGTCTAGAGCCAGAAGTTGGTGACCCTACTGGAGAAGGCACAAATACAACAGGTACGTTTGGCTGAACATTCCTAGAAGGCAGAACAGACAAGGCTCTTGACTTGTGTTGACCAGCACATATATCCAGTTTATCATGTTGTCCTGCAAAAGGGAAACAATTCTCATCAAAGACCACATGACGAGAAACATAAACTCGTCCACTAGGTGCCAAACATAGATATTCTTTATGCTGAGAGCTGTAGCCTAAGAACGTGCATGGCTGTGACCTAAAATTCAATTTATGTTGCTGAAACATCCGCAAATGAGGAAAACACCTGCACCCAAATTTCTTCATGTCATTATAAGCATGTTTCTTCAAAAACAAACACTCAAAGGGTGACTTTCCCTGCAAGACACGAGTTGGTAGCCTATTGATAAGGTAAACATCTGTACACACAGCATATGACCAGAATTGAAAATGGCAAGGAGGATTGTGCCATTAACACCAGTGCTAATTCAACTATATGACGATGCCTTCTTTCAACAGTCCCATTTTGCTCCGAGGTATGAGGACACATGACTCGATGTTTAATACCTTATGTAGCTAACACCTTCGATAAGCCACGATACTCACCACCCCAATCTAACTGAAACTCCTTTACTTTAGTATCAAATTGTGTTTGAACCATTTTGTGGAACAAAAGAAATGCCTGCAAGGCTTGGGACTTATCCTTAAGCATATACAACCACATATGCCTTGTATGAGCATCTACAAAAGTCACATAGTAGCGAAATCCATTTGAAACAACATGTGTAGGCCCTCAGAGATCAGAAAATATCAATTGAAATGGCTTATCATACACATTTGTGGATGGAGAAAATGGGAGTTTACGACTCTTTCCCATTCGACATGCTACACACATAGGCAAATCAATTTTATTAAATTTGCAAGAGAACTTTACATTTGTATCAATACAGATTTGCACTAGACAATCATGAGCAGGGTGCCCAAGGCGTCTATGCCATAGTTCATAACTGTTGCCTACACTAACAACACTTGTTTGTTGTTCAACCACATTACAACCAACATTCACACCATCTTGAATCAAATCAACAACAAATTGATAGAGACCATCTTTCTCAACTCCTTGAAGCAACACACTGCATGTTTCCTTATCACGAATTAAACACCTCGATGCATGAAATTCAAAGAAAACGTCATTGTCTCTAGCAAACTTAGACACTGAAAGGAGATTTTTAGTTACTCGTGGCACATGCAAAAGATTAGACAATAGAAGCTTGCGAGAAGGAAAGGAAGATAAAAGAACAGACTGCCCCATTCTTGCAATATCTGAGTCATGTATAGCATATTATCTGGACCATTGTAACTGGAAGAGTGTAGCATATTATCTGAGTCATGTGTTACATAGTGCGTGGCCCCTGAATCAACAATCCAAGAAGTACGAGATGCGGAGGCAACATTCGCTTGAGGCGGTTATTGATCACGGGCATGCGATGTTGGTTCATCAGAGGCACCAAGTTGCACATTTCCTACTCCACCATCTTCTTGATCAGCATCAGCATTGAAATCTTCATCAAATCTATACCAGCAACGCCTTGCCAAATGCCCAATCTTGCCACAAATCTGACATTGGATCTTGAAACGACCACCACGTCCTCTACCATTGGACCTTCCAGTTGTATATTTTTGGCTATGATGTCCTCTCTGACCATAGGACCCTCAAGAATTCTGAGAATGACCACCACGATATCCAAATTGACCGTGAGAGCCACTAACACCTCCAGTCCCATGAGCCACATTGACACTAAGAGGCAAAGTATCATTGTTCTGAGCATTGAAGCCAGCAATCTGAGCTTTCGCATCAATCAATAGAGATATAACACGATCAACTGAAACAATCTCTTTACTTGCTGTTATCACAGCCATAAACAATTGATTATCTTTAGGTAGACCATTAAGTATACTAGCCATATGTTCGACATCTGATATCGCACTCCCACAAGAAACCAAAGCATCACAAACCTCCTTGATCTGGGTGAGATACACACGAATCATCTCATCCCCTTTCTTGATGGATCGGAGCTTATAATGCAAGCTCATCACTAACGTAGTGGAATGATTGGAAAAGAACTTCTGCACCATGGTCCAAACTTCAGCAGCTGTCTCAGCTCCAACAAATTGAGGAAGGAGATGAGAGCTAATGGTAGACAACAACCAAGAAGCAAGGGCACTATCCTGGGCAACATAATCCTCATATTCTTCATTCGGAGTCGTTGTGCCATCGGCGGCTCGAATCGTTTCTGATGGAGCCTACATCGTTCTGGTCATCAACTTCTCCAACTTATGACTACGCACAGTCATCAACACCTACTGTTTCCAAAGAAAAAAATTCATCTCATCGAGCGCAACATTGATTTTCTTGTTGGTAAACAGTGTCAAGAAGAAAAGAAAATGATCTGTGAGAACCGTGAACTACAGCATTAGAAGAAAAAATGAACCAAGATCGGAAAGAAAAATGGAAAAGCAAGAACTCGTGACAAGCTCAAGCAACACCGACGAATGATACCATATTGGAATATTAACAAGATTGAGAAATGTTTAGAGGAAACTAATTTCCATTTCATATCATTTACAATGTAAGTATAATGTATATATACACTATGCTCTAGGTTAAAACCCTAAGATCTAACAACCTCCTAACAACCTTCTAACCACCTAACTTACTAACAGCTTTCTTAGAGAGAATCGTTAGCAGTCTATAGCAGCTTCACTCAACACACTAAGTCTCCTTCCTCAAGATCCCCATTTTTGCCAAACTGTCTGCCAAAGTGTTGCATTCTCTAGGAACATAAAGGGTGCTCCAATCAAATTCATTACTTGAGCTGAAGCAAGACAATATCAGGGGTTTGAAAAATGCCGGGACAAAATGGGGTTTAAAAAATCAGTCCACCACTAGTTTGACATCACTCTCAAATAAGACCTTGTACTTATTACACCATGGTGAATATTTGAACAAGCAAAGACCTTCTTTAATTGTAAGGATCTCAGCTGTCGTTGCGCCAGTAATGCCAACGCTTTTAGAAAATTACAGTAACGTCTTAGACTTGTTGTTCCGTAAGCACCCATCGATACCAGCTTTTCCAAAGCTACCCGCAACAGTAGCGTTAGTAATGAATTTTAAAGAACAAGAAACAAGCAGTCTCCAAGAAATGACTTTCTTCTTGCTTTGACTGCAACTTATTGAATTGAAAAGAGATGGCCGACTGATAAAACCAGTGACTAAAATATTAAATTCGGGCCACATAGCCTTGCACCACCAAGAAAACCTCGTGATGCATAATTTGTATGCTTGATCTATGTCAACCTTGTCACCTTTGAAGACAACTGCATTTCTAAATAACCATATGGACAAGGTGAAATAGAAAAAATTAAGACCCATACCCATACCTATTCTTAGACTCTGATTTTTAGTATAGACAACCACTGCTAAAAAACTCCCACAAATTAGCAGGGATGACAAAGGAAAACTGCCATAAACTGCACCACTTTTGTCATAGTCTCCAAGTGACTGGGCAATGGCAAAATAAGTGAGAAAACGTTTCCAATTCTTTTAAGCAAAGAGGACAAGAACCAGAGTGTTGATCAAGTGCTCCCCTTTTCTGCAGTTCAATTCTGATTGGAACATGTCCAATTAAAGCTTTCCACACAAACGCTGCAGCATTTGGTGTAGCGAAGTTGCACCACACTTTCTTCCACACAGGGTTAATAACAATATTAGAGCTTAAAGAAGCTTTACAAAAAGACTTTACACTATAAAAACCAATGGCTTCTGCAGACCTTCAAATATAGTCTTGAACATCTGGATTTAATCGACACATGTTAATAGAATCATGTTAAGTGTGCAAAAGTACTAGATTTTAGCCATATGATAGCTCAATTATTGTTAGACTTAAGCCCATTTTAGTCGCATAATTAGGTAAACATACACAAAACTGCATAGATTAGATAATCTGCACTGTTTGATGATTTTCACTGTTTTTCTCTATAAAAGATACTGCTAGGGCATGTGTTTTACTGTGCATAGATACCCGCCCAAATAGACGATGCCGAGGCAGCAATGAGGGCAGAAGGAAGGAGCTGGACAATCGATGAAAAATGCTGATGTACCTATTGAAGAGCTGATTAGACTAAGCTACGGAGGAAAAGCCCAGAATAAGGAGCCTTGCCGAGCCACTCACACCGATATAGACCTCTGCCGAGGTAGCAGATGGTACGCCACCGAGGCAGCATCCCAAGGCAACTGAAAAATATGCAAAGTGGTATGCGATTGGAAGAACAAATCAAGCCTGATTTTTAGAGACCGCTTGCATGTAGATCGGAGCCCAAAAGCCCAAGAAAAGCCACTATCAAAGTTCAAGGATTTTGAAGTCAACTAGAAGTCAAGCTTAGATTAAATGAAGATTTAATCAGAATTTTAATCTTTTTAGGAGATCTGCTTTAATTCCAACTTGTACTCTAGTCCCTTAACCGACTTTGATTAGGCAAAGGCCTATATATATTGTATCTTAGCCGACTAGTATGGATATCGAGAGTTCTTGGAGAAAACCCTAGTGCTTCCTTTCATCCATCATGTTCTAAACTTCTCCTAGGGCTAAGGGTTGGTTTTGTTGAGTAGTTGTGAGAGATTTCTTGTATTTGTTTAGGTTTTTAGTGTTTGCAATAAAATTTCAAAGTTTGTTTACTCTTGTCATTATTCTTGTTTGTAATCAAATCAGGAGAGGAGAGAGAAATTATCGATTGGTCTAATATCGGGAGAGTTAGACTCACGAAACGAGTAAACACGATTTTATCTAACTTGGGGTGAAACTACTTCGGCTTAGGAATAAGTTAGAAGTTCAGCGACTAAAGGAGGCTTTAGATTGGTTGGTGTTCATCCCTCGATTCACGTCGGGAGGTATTATCAAGACGTGTTCGCCAATAGCACTTCGACTTAGGGATAAGGAAGAGTCATTGAAGGAAGCCTTGTCGAACTTTGAAGCATCACTCAGCCGCCCGAGCAGTGCATCATCCTCTGCCGCAGTGGGTCATCTGCCGAGGCATCAGCTTGACAACTGCCAAGACAGCTGAGTCGATTTTGCAGCACTTGAACTGAGACAAAACATTCAAAATCCACACTACAACACATTCCAATACTGACCTATTCTCTCAAACTGAATTCTCAACCTTTTAATTTACTTGCTTTTAGTTTAGTCAAATCAATTCAAAACCTCAATTTACTTGTGTTTTTATTTTACTTAGGCATGAAGATAAATTCTGAAGAGTTTCCCAATCCCAATGGAGACGATATCTTTTATATTACAACTAGGCATCAGTGTACATTTGCACTTAAAGCAGGACTATTCGACAACCTACAAGTTTTTGGCGCCGTTGCCGGGGATTGGCATTAAATATATTTTGTTTTTATTTTCTTATATTTTAATTTTATTTTTAATCGCATGGTTTTCTTTGGTTTATGACCAGAGCGAACCCAACATCACCACTACAAAAACTTGATCTTGAAATTGAAAGGACCGCACACATAATTTGACAAGGAAATATTAGAAAAATGGATCAGGTTAAACACGACAATGCCTGTGACAACCAACCCGCTGACGGTATTCTTCCGCCCGACGAAAATAGAGAAAATCCACTCGCCCCCGACCAAAAGTTCGTGATTACTTGGAAGAGGACCTTAGGAAGTTGAACACTGGTGTTGTCGATCCTGAGATAGAACTGGACCATTTTGAACTCAAACCTGTCATGTTTAACAAGCTTAATACACTTGGACAGTTTGGAGGATCCGCCATTGAGGATGCCAGACAGCATATTAAATCCTTCCTAGACATCTGTAAATCCTTCAAGATACAAAGAGTTCAACCCGATGTGCTAAGACTCAGACTATTTCCCTATTCACTAAGGGATAGGTCGAAATCTTGGTTTAATAGTCTACCATCCAAGTCTATTGAGTCTTGGATGAAATTATATCGTGATTTTCTAGCCAGGTTTAATCCTTTTAATTTAACTGATAAATTGCGAACTGAAATCACTACTTTTCGACAGGCTAATGATGAACCGATGTATGAGGCATGGGAACGATTTTGCAATATGCTAAACAAATGCCCATTCCATGGATTCTCAAAGTGGACACAAGTCACGATGTCCTACAATGGTGTCAATAATCCAACAAGACTGATGCTGGATGCCTCAACAAACGACACACTTCTTGATAAAGAGCCTGTAGAAACAATTCAGATATTGAACAGGACGGCCAAAAATGACTACCAGTTCCCTACCGCCCGCCGAGGTGGAGTAAGGCGATATGCCACTGTCAATGAGCTAGGAACATCCGACGCAGTCACATCATAGTTGGCTCATCTAACAAAAATGATGGAAGCAATGCAAAGGCAGAACAACACCCAACACGTTAAAGCTGTTGATGCCTTTTGTGAACAATGTGGGGGAGACCATGACTCCTTAGAATGCCAACAATTCCAAGAAACTATCTGCTTTGTAGGAAACTACAATAAAAGCAATAACCCGACATCGAACACATACAATCCTGATTGGAAGAGGCATCCAAACTTTTCTTGGAGCAACCCCAAGGATTCTAGTAGATTCTGCCGTCGCAGCAGCCGTCGTAGCAGCAACTAGTTCTCTAGAACAGACTTTAAATGCTTTTATGTCTCAAATTGGTGTATATATGTCTAACATGGATTCGTTTGTTAAAAAAACTGATGCTTTCATGGACATGACAGAGATGAGGATGCAAAACCATGAGGCGACTCTAAAGTCACTAGAAACTCAGATGAGGTAGTTTGCACAACTAATGAACACTCGACCAATAGGAGGACTGCCCAACGATACTAAAGTCGTAACGAGACCCACTCATGAGCAATGCAAAGCAATCACAACTAGAATTGGGAAACAACTTGAAGAAATCGATGCCGATGAACCAAAAGAGAGACAACCAAGGGAACCAGCCGCCGTGGTAGACGCTGATGCTACTGCCTCGACAAAACCAGGGTCCTCTATTTCGGCAACCAAACCTGCTAATACCCCTGATAGAGTCAATGAAAAAGCAGACAAACCTGAACATCTTACTATCCCTCAGATCAGGTTTCAATGCAAAGAGGGTATAGAAAATATCCGACCGCCCCTTCCATTTCCATAGCGGTTGAAGCAGCAGAAGCAGGAATACTAGTTTAAGAAGTTCCTCGATATTATTAAACAAGTACACATAAACATACCACTTGTTGAGGCCATAGAACAAATGCCAAATTATGCTAAGTTCCTCAAAGAGATGGTATTAAAACGAGCAAGGATAGGGGAATTCGAAACTGTTTCCATGACACAAGGTTGTATGACAATGCTGCACAACTGAGCCCCACCTAAGCTGAAAGATCCAAGCAGCTTCCTCATTCCATGTGCCATCGGAAATCATTACGTAGGAAAGGCTCTATGTGATCTTGGGGCAAGCATCAACTTAATGCCCAAATCAGTGTTCGAAAAGTTGGGCATTGGGAAAGCTCGGCCCACCACTGTCATGCTCCAGCTGGCTGACCATTCTTACGTACACCTTGAAGGAAAAATCCAAGATATCCTGGTAAGAGTGGATAAATTTATATTTCATGTTGACTTCATTGTTTTGGATTGTGAGGCAGATGAACATGCACCGATCATACTGGGAAGACCATTCCGAGCCACGGGCAGAACTCTGATTGATGTGGAGAACGGAGAATTAACCATGAGGGTAAATGACCAGCACATAAAGCTCAATGTACTTCAGAACCTCAAGCAAGCTGATAGCAAAGAGGAGTGCCAACTGATCTAGGCAACCACATAGGTAAATCTCACACAGGATGCCCCCTGCCTCAACAGCCACTGCCCAGATAGAGATTCTAGGCACTGCCTCGACAACTACTTATACGACTGCCTAGACACCTGCCTCGGCAGCCAGCCTGAAGACTGCCCTGATGACCCTGAAGAGGTAAACTGGACTGGTACTTATCCAGGTAAGTATTTTGAACCTCTTAAATACACAACAAAAGAGAGTAACCATCTATTGAGCAACCACCCAAACTGGAAGTTAAACCATTGCCCGAGCAGCTTAAATACGTTTATCTTGGACATAATGACACTTTTCCCGCAATTATTTCTTCCAAGTTGACGCAAAAACATGAACAACATTTGGTTGAGATGCTCGGGCAGCACAAACAAGCCATTGGATGGACCATCGTTGATCTGAACGGAATCAGCCCAGCAGTTTGCATGCATAAGATCCTCCTAGAGGACGACCATAAACCAACCATTGACGCCCAAAGACGGTTAAATGAGGCTATGAGGGATGTGGTAAGAAAAGAAGTGATCAAGTGGCTTGATGCCGACATCATTTACCCCATATCCGACAGCACATGGGTGAGCCTGGTCCAATGTGTGCCTAAGAAAGGAGGGATGACAGTCATCACGAACGAAGACAAAGAGTTAATTCCAACTTGGACTGTGACCGGTTGGAGGGTTTGTATGGACTATCGAAAGCTGAATAAAGCAACTAGAAAGGACCACTTCCCCTTACCTTTCTTAGATCAAATGTTAGACATATTGGCCGGAAAACCTTACTATTGTTTTCTTGATGGATACTCAGGTTACAATCAGATTGCAATCGCTCCGGAGGACCAAGAGAAAACTACCTTCACCTGTTTGTACGGAACATACGCATTCAGAAGGATGTCGTTTGAACTGTGCAATACACCGACAACCTTCCAAAGATGTATGATGGCCATTTTCTCCGATATGGTAGAAGATTTCCTGGAAATCTTCATGGATGATTTTTCAGTTTTTGGAGATAGCTTTGACAGATGCCTTGGCAACCTGGAAAAAGTACTCGAAAGATGTGAAGAATCTAACTTGGTCTTAAACTGGGAGAAATGCCTCTTTATGGTAGACGAGGGCAGTGTGCTGGGCCATAAAATCTCCTGTCGCGACATCGAGGTTGACAGAGCCAAAATCGATGTTATCAAAAAACTACCGCTACCTACCACCGTTAAAAGGATCAAGAGTTTTCTGGGACACGCTGGTTTTTATAGACGTTTCATTGAAAACTTTTCAAAAATAACTAAACCATTGTGTTCTTTGCTTGAACAAGATAAACCCTTTAACTTTGATGACAAATGCATTGAGGCATTTGAAACCCTGAAGAAGAAACTTGTAGCCGCTCCCATTGTAGTACCACCAGACTGGACACTGCCCTTTGAGATAATGTGTGATGCCAGTGACTACGCCGTTGGGGCAGTGCTAGGGCAGAGGAAAAACAAAATCTTTCATGTCATCTACTATGCCAGCAAGACGCTCAACGAGGCCCAAGCTAATTATACTACCACTGAGAAGGAGTTGTTGGCAGTAGTTTTTGCTTTTGATAAGTTCCGAGCCTATCTTATCGAAACAAAGGTGACAGTGCACATAGACCATTCAGCCATAAAATACCTTTTCTCCAAGAAAGATGCAAAACCAAGATTGATACGCTGGATTCTTCTCCTGTAAGAATTCGATGTAGAAATCAAGGACATAAAAGGGATAGAGAACCAAGTGGCTGATCATCTGTCACGACTAGAGGGAAGACCTACAGACACGACTGAAATTCAGAAAAACTTCTCAGATGAGTAGATCCTAGCCACCTCGGCAGTAGACCTCGCAGCCACCCATGCAGCATACACCATAGCCACCGCGGCAAAACCTCTGGCAGCCATGATGACCTCCACCACAGCCTGGTATGCTGATCGTGTAAACTTCTTGGTTAATGGTATTTTTCCTCATAACATGAATTACCAAGAGAAAAAGAGGTTCTAAAATGATGCAAAACATTATTGTTAGGACAGACCTCTTTTGTTTAAGCAATGTGCAGACCAGGTGATTCGGAGATGTGTACCAGAGGAAGAACAAAAAGAAGTCCTCCACCATTGCCACAACCCATCATATGGGGGACATTTTGGAGGAACCATAACTGCTGCTATGGTTCTCCAATTGGGACTTTACTAGCCAACACTATATAGAGATGCATATGCCTACTACAAAAAGTATGACAGATGCCAACGGACGGGCAACATCTCAAGGAGGAATGAGATGCCACTTCAGAATATTCTAGAAGTCGAACTGTTCGACGTATGGGGAATCGACTTCATGGGCCTGTTTCCATAATCTTGTGGGAACTTATACATACTGCTAGCAGTGGATTATGTGTCCAAGTGGGTGGAAGCCATTGCTACACCAAAGGATCATTCCAAAACCGTTCTAAAATTTCTACAAAAGCACATCTTTACACATTTTGGAATCCCTATAGCCATCATAAGTGACGAAATGAGACACTTTGACAACAAATTGATTGCCACGACATTGAAGAAATTTGGTGTCATACACAAATTTGCCACGGCATACCACCCTCAGACCAATAGGCAGGATGAAATATCAAACAAGGAACTGAAGAGCATTCTCGAAAAGGTGGTTAATCCATCTAGGAAAGACTGGTCTTTTCGAATCCATGATGCATTATAGGCATATTGAACAGCTTATAAGACACCGTTGGGCATGTCACCCTATCAGCTCGTGTATGGAAAAACCTGCCACCTGCCCGTTGAGATTGAACATAAGGCATAATGGGCCATCAAGACAGTAAACCTAGACTGGGATAAAGCTGGGCAAAAGAGACTCATGGACCTGAATGAGATCAAAGAATTCAGAGCCTTGGCATATGACAATGCGAAAATATACAAGGAGAAAACTAAAAAATGACATGACAAAAAGTTGATGCCAAGGCAGTTTATGCACGGGCAGCAAGTACTCCTCTTCAATTCTCGTTTGAAACTATTCCCACAGAAGTTGAAATCAAGATGATCTGGCCCATTCGAGGTAGTTAAAGCATTCCCACATGGTGCAGTCACGATCAAATCTACCAAGGATGGCATGAATTTAAAGTGAATGCGCAAAGGTTAAAGCATTACACAGGAACTCATATTGCAAGAGACAAGAAAGTGGTCATGTTAGGAGACGCATCCAAATGCACTCCTAATATAGCCTAATTTTTTATGTTTTTAATTTTTAGGAATTAGATTTAAATTTCTTACATTTATTTTATTTTTCAAACACATTATTTTTAATTTTCTGTTTTTAGGCATTAGATTTAATTTTAGCATGCATTTTATTTTTCGAGCACTAATAATTTTATTTCAGTTTATTTTAGGAGAAACAAAACCCAAAGGAAGAAAGAAGAATCAAGCCCAACCCATCAACCATTCAAGCTCGCCCGTGAAGACTACCGCGACACTACACAACCGTAGACATTTCTTCCTACCAAAACTAGCTGTTGCAGATAAAAGTCGTTCCATTCCATCGGCTCTCTACCCAGGCAACGGCTGCCTCGGCAGGCGAAACGAAAACAACTCTTCACTAAGCCACTTTCATTCCTATTTAACCCTCTCATTTTTTACTATTCACTCTTCTTTACTTTCTCTTGCGTTTTGTTTTACTAGATTTCCCTTTGCTTTCAGATTACTCTCAAGGCTCTTCCAACTCTCTCAACTTTCAAAACCCTACTCCCAAACAAAAGATGGCAAGAAAACCCCGCCGCCAAGCCGCCCAGGCAGACTCTGATACTTCCCTCCATAGATTTGCCACACCTAAAGTAAAGGCACGACACAATCAGAAGTTCAAAGAGCGATCCGTGTGGGAAAAAACAAGGGTTCTTCTATCAGACGGTGAAACGAAACTTCGGGCTTGACCACTTCATCTTCATCAAGATCGAACACCAATGATGGAAAAAATTTGCCCAGCAACCCAAACAGGCAAACCAAACCATAGTTCGTGAATTCTATGCCCATGGGCCGACAGCCGAAGACCCATCAGTAAATGTCCGAGGGCGGCGAGTTGAGATTGATGCCAACAGAATCAACACTTTCTACGGCATCCACATCGCCCACGATAAACACCAGGAATTTGTTGACTCCTTGACGGCAGACAATTACGAGGAGATTAAACAAGAACTTTGCATCCTGGGCACCGTATGGAACGTGGGAAAGAATCGGGGAACGGTCAACAGAAGAAAGCTCCTCCTAGAGGCCAAGTTGTTGAATACATTCGTCAAGAGACGAATCCTGCCCACATTGCACAATTCGACAGTAGACAAGCCCCGCCTAACACTCATCCACTCTATACTCCACAATAGAATTATTAATATTGGTGAGATAATTGCTAATGAAATTTATATTTGTAGACAGAAAGTTAGGGGCCAGCTTTACTTTCCCAGCTTGATCATGGAATTGTACGACAAAGTGTTCGTCCCTACCGATCCCAACGATAGCATGACCCAGGAGCGTACAGGGTGGACGAGGGATATAATATTAAGAAAGATGGAGATACAAGAAGCCACCCCGGTGAACTATGTCGAGGCATCAGAAAGGGGCAGCCAGAAATCGTACAACAACTGAGTCGATTTTGTAGCACTTGAACCGAGACAAAACCTTCAAAATCCACACTACAACGCATTCCAATACCGACCCATTCTCTCAAACTGAATTCTTAACCTTTTAATTTGCTTGCTTTTAGTTTAGTCAAATCAATTCAAAACCTCAATTTACTTGTGTTTTTATTTTACTTGGGCAGGAAGATAAATTCTGAAGAGTTTCCCAATCCATGTGGAGACGATATCTTTTATATTACAACTAGGTATCAGTGTACACTTGCACTTAAAGCAGGACTATTTGACAACCTACAAATCACAAAAAAATTCCCAAATAGCCAATTCCCAATCGAACAATCTCCTTCGTAATTCAATTTTCCAAGTCCAAACACCGTTAGCAAAACCACCAAACTCAGCAATATCCTATGCTTTCTTTGTAGCCAAAGCATAAATCCTAGGATACATAACTTTTAAACTGGTGTTTCCTAACCAGGGGTTTGTCCAAAACTTTATGCTATTGCCATCTCCCACTATATAACGAATGTAAAGGTTAAATGGGTTGCTCGAATTGCATAGTTGTGAAGAGAGGCTCTTCTAAAGCCAACATTTATTTGAAGAATTCAGATTATTGGGCAGAATAGTTTCAGACTTAGACTCGTAAATAGTTTCTATAGTCTTCCACCACAAATTATTTGGCTCGGTTCCATATCTCCACACTTGCACCTTAACGCCTTATTCTTTGTCTTGAAATCATACAAGCCAAGGCCACCAGCTTCATTGGGGAGACACAAAATCTCCTAATTTACCCAATGGATCGTCCTTTGATCAAGGGAACCCCAAATAAACCATACGACCAGCTTCGAAAGAAGAGAGTTAATTGAAGTTGGCATATGAAATATTGACATGTAATACATCGGGAGATTGGATAGCACTGGTTTTACTAACTTAATGCGACCCCCAAATGATAAAAGCTTTGATTTCGATCCAGCAAATTTAGTTCTAAATTTATCCACAATCCGTCTCCATATTTCTATAGAATTTTTTGTTGTCCCAACAGGAGGTTAAGGTACATGCTGGAGAGTTTCTCTCTTGCATCCAAGAATCAAAGCCCATTTGTCAACCAGAACATCGGCCACATTAATACCGATAAGCTTAGATTTGCTGAGATTTAATTTTAGTCTTGAAACGAGCTCAAAGCCTTTCAAGATATGCACAATGTTCCTTATTTGTGTTTCACTAGCTCCAGAGAAGATAATTAAATCATCGACAAATTAAATGTGTGATATTTTGAGAGATCCATTGCCTATCTTGAAGCCCGAAAGGAAGCCTTCAGCTTAATTAAGGAACTAAGTGCTTCAGCAATGACATTGAATAGGTGAGGGGATAATAGACAGCCTAGCCTCAAGCCTCAAGAAATTGGGAAAATTGGTGGACGAACCATTAACTAGTACTGAGATCTTCGCAGAGGATATGCACGTCTTAATCCACGAACATCATTAACTATCGAACCCTACCGGCGACAATACGAACAACAAGAAATCCCAATCAACTGAATCATAGGCTTTGCAGAAGTCTACTTTAAAAAATTCCTGACAGACCCCTTCTTTTAGTGTAATCGATGATTTTATTGGCGATGAGAGAGCAATAAACGATTTGCTTTCCAGGAACAAATGCGAACTGCACATCCCCGATTATATCGTTGGAAACTCAACTAAGACACGTGGCTAATACTTTTGCCAAGAGTTTGTAAATGCAACCCACAAGACTTATGGGACAGAAATCCTCCATACAAGTCAAATTGTTCTTCTTCAATATAAGAACTATGGAGTGATTGAAAGAAAAATCTTTAATTTTTCCATAATAGAAATCTGTGAAAAACTGGTGAATCTCATCCTTCAATTGATTCCATAATCGCTTCAGAAAGTTTATGTTAAAACCGTCGAGACTTGGTGTTTTAGATCCGTCGACCGATGATAAAGCGGCCTAGATTTCATATGAAGAAAAAGGAATTTCTAAAGAATTAGCTGACTTAGGGATCAATTTATTTAGCTTACAATCTAGACGTTCGGCTTTGATGGTCAGGCCTACTCGAAACGAGCTCTTAAAATAGCTTTTTTCAGTAGCCTCGACTCCCTTAGAACTTTGTCACCCACCTTCAAGCTATCAATGTTGTTTTTCCTTCTCCTGGTAGAAGCTACTATGTGGAAGAACCTCGTGTTTCTATCGCCTTCTACAAACCATTTGAGTCTGGACTGCTATAACCACTCTCTTTCCTCAATTCTAATGCGACTCCAAAGCTTTGCTCTGACAGCGAACTGTAGGATTTGAATTCCCATTTGCAATTTCCCCTCTAAAAGGGTCTATTTACTTTCTAAATCTGGAATAGAATCCGTCTCCAAAGACTTTTTCCTGGAAATCCAATTTTTTGAGGTGTCTGAGTAAGTTGCACAACAACCAATCACATTCGGAGACATTAGAAAGCGGTCTAACCTACTCAATAATGCATTCTCTCCATAATTATACCATGTATAAATCCCTCTGTGCATCAATGAAATCTGAGAATACCTTCATTTCTCTTCTCTTCAGACCGACTCCTATCCGTTCCTCTGCAACCCGGACTATGTTGAAATCTCCACCCAACAGAATTGGGAGATTATGTGATTCAAAACAAGAAAAGAAATTGCATGTCTGAGGAATCATTGGGCACATAAATGTTAACTAGGATGCATTTCAGCTTAGAAGATTAGATTTGGAGAACCCCCACTAGCAGGATATAATTGCTCTGAATAACGGATGAGGTACATTCGAATACGGTAGGATCCCATAAGGAGACAAGACCTCCGGCCGATAATGCCCACCAATAATTTTTCATTCTTTCATCCACTATGCTCACAATGCTGGCTTTATAATCTCAGATGATTCTCTTCACTGATGCTTTCTTTTCGGATAAACAAATACACTAATTCATTGGTTAATCGAAAAAAATCGAGATTGGAATTGAACTTTGCGTACCCCTTAAAGCTGTCCATCGATACCATTTCCGCTATGCTTCTGCAAACTTCCTCATCTCAAGCTTTAAAGAACATGCCAGACAGATTACACACAACAAGAGTCTTCCTCATCTGAAAAAGATTACATTTCCTCTGACGTTGAGACGTTATGGATTTTAATGGACTTGAAATCGGTTTCTCTGGGTGATTCTATAAAGATAAAGCTCTTTTGATTGTAAGCTATATAAACATTGGTCACTCTCCCATATAATGAAAAAGCTTCTTTTAGGGTAGAGCGATGGATTTTCTTGGTAACAAAGTTGACATAAACTGAAACTTCAAATACGGAACCATGATATGATCGACTATCTTCAGATTTCTTTTGCAACTGAATCTTCCTCTCCCAAGCTCTGTTCCACCGATCTGCACCCGACCTCTAATGCTTCATCTCCCAAGCGTTGATCATTACAAAAAAAAGGTTGGCAGAAACTCACGTCCCACAATTATTTTACCATTAAATAAGGAACAGAAATTATCTACCTTTTTGGTATTTTTATTTATGCTCCACACTAAAAATTAAATTAATGGTTTAAGGTTTTAGGTTAAGGGTTATAAAGGTTTAGAGGATTTGGGTAGAGTGAATTTTTAAGGTGTATGGTAAAGGGTTTAGGATTTAAAATTTAAGGTTAAAGCTTAGAATTTAAGTTTTTAATGTTAGAACATAGTCACATAGAAATGGGCACCGAAAAGGTGCAGCGATTTTTATCCTTAAATATGACCTTAGAATATAGGCTTATTTCATAATTGAGTGTTTAAACTACGAATTTTTTAATATTTATTTATTTTTATATTATATGTTTTCAAATTATAACTCTCTTTCTAGATTAGTCTTTAAACTTTGAATGTCTTGTTATCATTCTTGAATTATGACTATCATTTTAAAATGGTCCTCAGACTTTTGAATGTTCTAATTTCTCAATCAAAAAATAAAACTGTCAAGATTAGCCTACTGCGATTCTTAACTATTTGGGGGGTTTTCTCTTCCGAAGACGAATCTCCTTCACTCACGGAACACAAAAAAATCTCAACGAATTAATAACACTAACAATCAAACAATGGCTTCCTTTTCTTACATTCCACCGGGGTACCTTCTTTCTTTGCTTTGAGGAATGTGTTTCTCTCTTCTATTATGATATTTTTAACGCGGAAGAATGGTTCATTCCGAATTTGCTTTGAGATCATTAGGTTTCAGTTAGTCCGTTCCTGTCCAATCTCAGTTGTTTATGGTTGAATAAGGGGCGCCCAAATCAACTATTTCGTTTGAGGGGTATCCTCAAACTACGACCCTTATTCTAAATTGGTCCCCATAATTTTAAATGTTCCAGTTTCATCCTTAAACTACGAGCTGCATTATAAATTAGTCCCTAAACTTTTAAATGTTCCAATTCCATAATCAAGTTACCGTTTATGTCGCATTATATTATTACATAATTTACATTATTGTCTACTTGGCATATAATAATTTATATAATGATTTTATTAACATGGAATAACATTGGTATACATTGATAATTTGGAGATGGAATTAGAACATTTAAAATTTTAGAGACCAATTTAAAATGTTAGTCATATTTTGAGAATAAAACTAAAACATTCAAAGTTTTGTGGACTAATTTAGAATGATTGTCATATTTTGAGGATGAAACTAAAGCATTCAAAAGTTTAGGGACCGATATAGAATGAGAGTCACAATTCGAGGATGAAATTAAAACATTCAAAAGTATCTAAGTTGTATTCTCTAACGAGATATTAAGATTTCTTTATTATTTTAAAAATAACTTGTTTGTGTTGTGAATAAAATAACAAAGAACAATAATAAGAACATAGAACAAGAATGGAAGAACAAAGAGATGAGAGAAAGAGGGAGATTTGTATTATTCTCAAATATAGACTTGTGTACAATGCCTTCATCAAGTCATCTATTTATAGGCATAAGAAGTACATATTACATTGAACTCTAATTAAATGAGATAATATTCCTAATTATAAAGTAAATCAATCTCCTTAAATAAAGTTTTAATCATGATAGACATCCAAACAGATAAATATTCATAACACTCCCCCTTGGATGTCTATGTAGATAATGTGCCTTGTTAAAACCTTACTAAGATAAAAACTCAGTGGGAAAAAAATCTTTAGTGAAGGAAAAAGAGTACACACATCTTTGATACGCAAAACATGTTGCCTCATTAAAAACCTTACGAGAAACACCCATTGGGACAAAACCTCGGTCAAGGGAAAAAGAGTGCAACACGTATTTACTCCCCCTCATGAAAACACTACTAAAGATCTTTGAATCTTCATAATTCAACCTTGAATACTATTTTCTAAAGATAGCGGGGATGAAACTTTGGAGTAATATTTTCCATGATGTATCCACCTTCCATTATCTCTACACAAGATAGCATTTGTATCATATCTTGTGAAAGTAAATCACATATCTTCTGGATATGTTGGGTCAATGGTCTTAGTCAAACACATTTTTGGCTTGCCTTGTGCATAACAATTATTTCTACAAGATTTGAGGAGGCATCAACGAATGTTTGAAGATATAAATGTAATGATCTTTGTATATTCATAGATATTTCTTGACCAACTAATATATAGTGCTTCAAGACCAAGAAAAGATATAAATATCTTTATTCACATCCAACAATCTTACAACTATTGGGATACTCAATAGATATGCTCTATTCATATTGAATCTTCTTTAAGATTCTTTCAGCTTATGTCTATTCATAGACAAAAAGAAATATATAAAAATGCTCGATCTTCAGGTCGAGATAAATTCGATGTCAAGATTCAAGTGTATTGAAAGTACTTCATGAGTTTCCAATTTGAAGCTCTTTAGGAGTTCTAAAATTATAATAATGGATCTTGATCCAAACTCCTTTATAAAATACATAAGGAAATCTGATCATTCTTATAGTATTTTCTCAATTAGTATTCACTATGGCGATTATACCAAATGCGCCAAAATATTCATGAGACATGTCTAAATAAATTTCCTCGGAAATTTCCAAATGCTTCTAGCATTTTAAATCCTTCAAGGATAAATATGGATCCACAAATAATTAGACGCATGTAAAATTTTTCATAACTACCAAAGTAATTTGCATCCACCATGAAGTAATTAAGACTTTTCATAAATCATAGTTTGAGTCGAATTTACGACTACTTATTTGTGCCTCACTTGCATTACACCTTTAGGTGTTTGGACTGCTGGTCCAAATACTTCTATTTTAGAAGTTCAAAGCGTCTTTGAACATTGGCCAATTCAATATCTATACTTCTAGATAGATTTTATACAAGATCCTCGATTTCTTTCTTTACTTCTATAGAAGTATTTTATGTAAAATTGTTTGTAAAATCGTTGTCGACAACTTTCCAATTTTCTGGTTCCATTCTCGTAATAACATAACTCATCGAGATCTCTTCAATATTTCAATCTTTATTTCAAGTACCTGAAACTCTTCTAGAGTTTTATTATTTGTTATGTCTTGGGTCTCTTCAGGAGCACCTGCCTCCAATATATGACCATCTCATATTACTTTCTATTTACGAGAATTTTGATCATTGGAACCATTTCAACTATCATGCTTCATGCATGATTTACATTCTCTCGCTCTAACATGTAATTTAAACTTAGAGCATTTCAGCTGGTATATGAGACTTAATTACTCTCATTAGGTTAGTAAATATGTCTGGCAGTTGACATATAATAACATGAATTATTTTATGAACTTCTAGTTCATATACGAGGATCTAGATAATGATAATTCATTTTCTTCTATCCAGCTGATTATTATCTCCCCCTGATGTTGAGAAAAATCATGTCATAAATGATTCTCCAATTAATGTTTAAGAATTTAAACATAAAAGGAGACTCGTACTCAATATATATTTTCAACCCTTTTTACTTGCCCATTTTGTGCGTTATGGTGGAGCAATTCAACTATATATCGCACATTAAAAAAATCAAAAATGGGAAATATGATTTCTGACCAAAAGTCAAATCATAATGGGGAGTTTATTATAACTCGTTGGCTTGATGCGTATAAGTGTTGCTATATGGAAATACCATATAAATAATAAATTGGGGGATTGGGTGTGGTGAATTTGCGCGCAAGAAATCTAGCGCTTTTAGCAAAATGGCCGTGGAGGTATGCGATGCAAGAAAATTCTCTTTGGAGGGAAATTATTGATGCGAAATATGGTTGTGATGTGATGAAATGGTGGCCGAGAGATGTGGGGTTGCAAAAAATGTCATCCGTTTGGCGTCAAATTGTTAGTATTAATGATGCGAGTGAGATGAATGGTTTGATGGGTAGAGAGGCTTTTATGTGGCAATTGGGTGATGGCGAGAAAATTATTTTTTGGCAAGATGTGTGGTGTAGTGATATGCCGTTGGCTGCTTTGTTCCCAAGATTGTATCGACTTGTGATCGAGAAAGGGTTGACAGTGAAGAAGTACACGAAGGGAGGTAATTTTGAACATGATGAGTGGGATAAATTCTTTGTTCGGCCATTGCGATCTTTGGAATTTGATCAGCTCCAGGAGGTCCGTGCGTTATGCTGGAGCTTTCATCTTTTTCCGGCTCAGTGTGATCGTCTAGTATGGTTACAGTCCAAGACGGGTGAATTTTATGTGGCGAATTTGGCCAAATTAATGTAATCGTTTGGGTTGGTGGCGAATTATGAACTGAATATGTTTTGGAGGCTGCTGATACCTCCGAAGGTGCAACATTTTTTATGGTTTGCGTGGCTGAATCGTTTGCCAACGATGGAGATGTTGAGCGCACGAGGGCTGCCGATCACGGGGGAAAGGGCCTGCTGTGTATGGTGTCGGACGCGAGAAGAGACGCTCGATCATATCTTCATTCACTGTCCAACGGCTTGGGTAGTTTGGACAGGTTTTTTCCGATGGTGGGGTATGGATATGGTGCAGCCGTGGAGTGTGAATAATTTACTGGAGATGTGCTTTGGTTCTTTGTTTATGGGACAATTGCGTGATTGGTGGATGGCAGGGTGTGCAGCGACATTTTGGTCACTATGGTTAGCACGAAACAATGTTTTGTTCAATAGTATTCGGGCGTCATCGGGGGAAATTGTTTTTCTCATCAAGCTGAGGTCGATGTATTGGGTGTGGATGATAAATAATGAGTGTGTGCTTTTGGAATCGGCGTGGTGGGATTCTCCAGTGAAGTGTACGGCTAGTGTACCAAGTAGTTTAACACGGGTGAATATACAATGGGCGAGGCCATCGGCGGGGGTGTTTAAATTCAATGTTGATGGGTCGGCGAGAGGAAAACCGGGTAAAGCTGGATGTGGGGGCGTGCTAAGAGATGAATTTGGCCGTATTTTTGCATTATTTTCAGGTCTGATAGGGGTTGCGGATTCGAATGAAGCTGAGTTGCAAGCTATTTGTCATGCATTGGAGATGGTGGTTGGCTCGGGGTGGGAACAACGTCCGTTGGTGGTGGAATCAGACTCCACTACGGCTGTGGCTTGGGTCATGTATTTGGAGAAGCGACCGTGGAAGTTTTGGCGCTGGTTCCGGCGAATTGACGAAGCGTGTGAGGCGTTAAATGATGTAGGCTTCCAACATGTTTTCAGAGAGGCGAATAGGCTAGCGGATGTGTTGGCAAAAAGTGGTGTAGATAGGCCGAGATGGTTTAAACAATGTGCCTAGCATTCTTAATATTTTGTCATTGGTGTTTTTTCTGTGTACACGCTCATGAGTACTCTTTTCCTCTGTAGGATTTAGAGAGGTTTTTAACGAGGCTTGTGAGCGTGATGGTCATGTATGTTCTCTTCTCAATAAAACATGCATGTTGCCGATTAAAATAATAATAAATGTTTTGTTCTTATAGTTTAGCTATTAAATAGGAGGCATCCAATTAAAAATTTGCTATACCGTATTTTTCATAATCAATAGGCTTTGTAACAACCGATATAGCCTAAAATATAAACCCACTAGCTTTTCAAGACGAATAGTCTAACTGCATAATCTGAATCTTTTTAGAATCAATCTCACAAACTTTTGGTTGTAAGTCGATAAAACAATGTAGATGCATCTACTAAAATCATATAAAACTTTCCACATTTGTGGATATATGGGCCCATATTTCGTTCAGATATGCAAGACATACAGTCTCAACTTCAGTACAAGAACTTTAAGTTCTAATTCTTTTGGTAAGTGAGATCATCTATATCATTTGAGAACAAACAACACAAGAACTTCAGGTTCTTTTAGTAAGTGGAATTTAATCATTTCCTTTAAGCAACACAAGAACTTCACGTTCTTTAATAAGTGGAATTTAATCCATTCCTTTGAGGATAAGCACCACAAGAACTACATGTTCTTTTAATACATGTGCATGTAAATTTCAATAATTTCTGCATCATTATTGATCAGGATGGTCTAACCGATCATGCCAACTATATATATGTGTGTATATATCTCTGAATTTGTAAACTTCTTGTTTACCATAACATGTAATTCAATCTCACTCATACATGTCTAGTACGACCATCAAAATTGTTCCTTTAAGTAGGAATATATTTAGCTCTTTCGGAGCTTTCAATTGAAATTATCTTTTGGTAGCAATATATAGCTCTTCTAGAGCTTTCAACTGACTTTTTGGCTACCAGAACTTATATTCATATTAGCTTATTTCAAATGCCAATTGATAACATATGTTATCAATAATTCCCAAAGGGATATTTTGCGAACTCATATTGCTCTCTTAAAATTTCCACTTATAGTGGTGACGATATTATTACCATTAGCGGTAATTATTACTATATTCAGAATTCTGCACTTTCCATAATGTGCTTTCTCTCAAGAATTTATTGCTCTTCTAGAGCATCAATATTTTCAGTACTTTGAGATATAATACTCACATTATTCCCTTGCATTTAAATGGGAAAATATATCTTATGCTTATGTTGAGCATAAATCGTCACCATAGATTGTATTTGACAAGTAATCATATTAAACAAAATAAATAAATATAATAATATATAAATATAAAACGTAAATAATCAATGTATGTAAAATAAATAAACGTAAAGTAAAATAAATAAAAATAAATAAATAAATAATTCTCTTCAAAGTTATGAGAATAATTAGAAGATGATTTATTCCTTTCGAGGGTTATAAGAAAATCAACAACGTCCAAAAGAGTTGAACCAACAATGTCCAAACAAAGTTGGACCAGTATCATCTTCTTCATGTTTCGCAAACAAAATTTGCTTCTATTTTCTTTCCTTTATCATTCAATGATTCTTGATTTCTCAATGTACAACACATACGAGACCAATGATTTATAACATCGCATTGGTAATAAGAAGAGTTTTACTTCAATAGAATGATCTTTTATCACTCTTGTCATCCTTATAACCTCACTACCGGTGGGTAGAAGTATTCTTAAAATGACCATATTTTTCATGTCTATATTCATAGCCTTGACCACGACCACAACTTCTAATGTGGCTTTTATTCTTTCCATAATATAATCTCACATTTACTTCAGGGAATGGAGTAGAGCCAGTGGGCCTTTGAAACCTTTTTCACATATCCTTATCACAGAGAACAAAGATTTAATCCTCGTACGCAACATTGTTAAACCAGTCCACAAGGTCCTTTAAAAACCTCTTTGGATTATATCGAAATTATGTCTCTAATTGAATAATGATTTACTATGTTTGCATTCACTTCAGGGAATGAAACAGTTCCAATAATCGCATGGAATAAGCATCATGCTTGCATTCACTTCAGGGAATGCCCCATCATTGGTAATCGCATGGAATAAACATCATGCTTTGCATTCACTTCAGGGAATGCCTCCCATAAAATTTTTTGGATCAAGCCGAATTTTCATAACTTGAAATTGGGAGAAGTCTATGGTCGAGTTTTTCGATGAAGAAGAAATATTGCTTTCGAGCAAATATAGACTTTATAATAATCTTCTTGTAAATTCAAAATCATCATAATTTATCGCACTTTAAAATAATAATATAAAGAATAAAAATAAAATCAAAATTTACCGATATTGATTTTTCTCTCGTGGACAATGGAGACATAACATATGACCGAGATAGCTTCTCATAGTCCCTTTATATCATATCTCTTTCCAAGCCATTTAAGCATATCATGTAAAACTCAAAACACAGTTAAAAATACTAACTTTTACCAAATAAAACAACATAAATAATAATATGAAAAATATCAAATATAATCATATAAGTAAAAGTATGAATAAGCATACCGCTAATTAACCCTTTTAGGAACAAGAGAAAACACACATAATTTACACCAAATGCAACCTCTTCGTCTCTGTCGATTCGTCTTTTGGTTTGTGAGAAGCTACAAATTTATCTCTTTTCAACGTTCGAATAAAATCAAACATACTTCCAAACTTTTCAAAAATAAATAAATAAATAAATTTAAGTTAAAATATAAAGAAAAAGACAATCGGTAATTTAAAAGAATGAAGAGAGAAAAAAATATCTTTGGTTTATCCTAGAATCGAATTGTTTCCAATAACTTCTTTTGGATTCAAACAATGAAGACCTCAGTTGATTAGAGTCTTGCTGATAACGTGTTACGAATAAAATAACAAAGAACAATAATAAGAACAGAGAACAAGAATGGAAGAACAAAGAGATGAGAGAAAGAGGGAGATTTCTATTATTCTAAAATATAGACTTGTGTACAATGCCTTCATCAAGTCATCTATTTATAGGCATAAGAAGTACATATTACATTGAACTCTAATTAAATGAGATAATATTCCTAATTATAAAGTAAATCAATATCCTTAGATAAAGTTTTAATCATGATAAACATCCAAATAGATAAATATTCATAACAGTTTGAAAAATAAGTGTCCAAGTCATTTTTTTATTTTAAGTGCATAAATCTTTTATTTTTCATTTTCTTCCGTATTTTATTTTCTCACTCTTTGTTTCTTATCTTAATTTTTAGGTAAATAGACCAAAAAAAAGAAGAAGAGAAAAAATAGATGGAGATAGCACAAAATCATTCTTTTCCACCTTTATAGTCCTTCAAACTCCATTCAAGCCATCATCTCATTCACCACCGGCATCAAGTTTGATATATACCCCCATTATTCTCATTTTTGTGAAAATTTGTTTTATTTTTTTGAGAAATTATAAAATCTCAAGTCCCAAATACTTCAATTTTAAGAATACATCAATTGGAAAGTAAAATCAAAACTCTGACTCTCAAATTTTGGTTTTGATTTTGCGAAATAAGAAAATCCTAAATCTCAAGCATTTCATACTTAAAACTTTATATTAAAAAGCAAGTTTTCTGGACAAGGGAAATTAATCGGAAAATGTCACATGTCATGTATTTTATTAAAAAATAAAAATAAAATAAAACATTAGACCTTTTTTTGGAAGGTAAATGGCCTCATTAAAAACCCCCTGTAATCCTAAATAGGGAGAAAAAGTGCCCAACATTATATTATTAAAAACTAGCGTTTTACATCAAAGTTAGAATCCAAGAACAATAACAAGAATTGAAACAAAACACACCTCTAAGAACATCAAGAAATACAGGGACGAGCTAACCAATACCAGCTTTAGCCAAACCATTTGTATGAATGTTGCACCGTCTGTGAATCCATCTAATAACCAGCCCTTTATTAAGGATGATAGAGACCAATTTGGCCACCAAACCAGAATAGGACGTCGGGGAATCCGCAATCCCAGTTAACCATTCCACTGCAACTTTGTAGTCGCTTTCTATTATTAATCTAAACTTATTCCCCAAAGTAGTCAAGAGAAAATTCTCAATGCCTACCTTAATTTCAAGAAGCTCAGCCAAGATCGGAGTAACAATTCCACAAGATTCCGAGGATTGGAACAATATTTTTTCCTGAATCATCTCGAAGCACTCCCCCATCACCACCCTTCGAATCAGAAGGGGATACAGCCCCGTTAACATTGAGCTTGACAAAACCCACTGGAGGAGGAGACCACTTTGCTATAGTTGGAGGCTTCGAATTATTCAAATCCTCATCCTTTGCAAGCAACAGATCAACCATTAAAGCCTCCAAAGATATCATACACTCTCTGAACTTAACCTTTAACTAGAACGCCAAACGATACCTGATCAATTATTGGATCTGAATTAAATCCATCGATTTCTCATTGAAAATCATATCATTCCTAAATAGCCATAAGGTTCAGATTACTGCGAAAGGAATTAGCGAGCACAAATGCCTCAAATGTGGAGGAGATGCTAACCCAATCTTCGAAGAAAGCTGCCGGAGAGGATTGCAAGACAAACATGCGACCCACTAGGGAAAAGAATCGAGCCCATATTTGCCAACTTATTTGACAAGAGAATAATAGATGAGGTACTGTTTTCGACATATTCGAGCAGAAAGGACACAAACTACTTGATATTGAAGAGGTCCCTCATTTCAACAACTCCACTTTAACTGGTACACGACCCTTCAGAACCAACCAAATAAATAGTTCAACCTTCGGAGGAGCAAGGCCGATCTAAACGAAATCATTCTAGAAATTACTCGAGGGCACTGGGCCACTTAATAGGGATTTTAAAGATTTAACCGAGAACGCTCCATTCCCTGACCCCGACCAACTCACCCAATCGTGGTCTAAGTTACTTGATTTGAAACTGTTCAAGTTGGCTATAAAAGTATTCCAAATCTGAAGTTCCCAGTCGAAAATGAACCTTCTCAGCTGAATGTTCTAGCGCCAACCCTCCTCACTTTTGCACCCCAACTCTGTGATGCAACCATCTTTGTTTACCGATAAGGAAAATAAGCGAGGAAACTGATTTTTAAGAGCTGAATCGACAAGCCAAACATCATGCCAAAAAGCAATAGATCTTCCATTTCCAACCTGTAAATAAAGATTAGATCTCAACAAATCCCCACACCATCGTCTATACAAAAAGATTTAATTATGCCATTCCATATCCACAAATAATGTCTCGGACTTTCGCCCATTGTAATCAAACAACCATTGGAAGGCGGATGTTTATAATAGATCACCTTCCTCCATAGCTTGGAGGATTCATTTTTGAACCGCCAACACCATTTTCCTAGAAGGGTGCGGTTAAAGATATTCAAGTCCATCACGCCTAAACCTCCCAACCCTTTCGCTTACAAACCTCCAACCAATTGACCCAATGTATCTTTGATTTTTCTGCATTTCCTCCCCAAAGGAAACGAGCCATCAGACTATTCAATTTATTCAAAACGGTTGTAGGCATTCGAAAAATAGAAAGAAAATATAGTAGAAGGTTAGTTAGTATGGATCAGATCAGGATTAACCTTACTCCCATAGGTAGGAATTTCGGTTGCCACCCCTCAAGTCTTTTTTCAAATTTACTTATCACAGACTCCCAAAGATCAATAGAGTTTCGACCAGCACCAAGAGAAAGACCAAGATAACTCGTTGGGATCTTGTCAACTAGACACCCCAGCGAGTCTGCCCAACCTGCCAATACTTCTTGGTTAATATTAATACTATAAATTTTGCTTTTAGCCATATTAAGCTTCAAACCCGAAGTTAATTAGAAAATTCACAGAACTCTTTTAACATTCCAAACTTGATTAACTGAAGCACCACAAAAAAATTAGTAAATCATCGGCGAACTGCATATGTGATACCAAAAGACTGTTTTCGCCATTTCCCACTACGAAGCCATGAAACAAGACTTTATCAAGGACCTTACACAACATTAAATTAAGCGCCTCACCCACAAGGTTAAATAACAAAGGAGACAATGAACATCCTTGCCTCAACCCTCGGGTAATATTAAAAGCCTCTGTAGGGACCCTATTCACAAGAATCGAGATAGAAACTGTAGATATACATCGAAGGGTCCAATTGCACCATAATTCATTGAACCCACACTTCCTCATAACTAAAATTAAAAATTTCCAGTCAATGGAATCATAGGCTTTGTGGAAATCAATCTGAAAAGCCACACCCTCTCTCTTTCTTTTAACCATATAGTCTACCGCCTCATTAGCAATAAGCGCACAGTCTAATATTTGGTGTCCCGAAATAAAAGTAAATTGGGTTTCGCCCACTAGAGACTCCATTACCCATCGCAGTCTTCTAGTTAGAACCTTGGAAAAAATTTTATACATACCTCCCACAAGGCTAATAGGGCGATATTCGTCTATAGACTCCGAGTTGGTGATTTTAGGAATGAGTGTAACACCCAGGTTTAGGGGTCGGGTGTTAGGTGAATTAATTGGGTTCGGGTTTTTAGGCTTGTTTTAAATAAAACGGGTTTGGTTTTGATTTTAAAAGGCCTTGTGTTTTCATTAAGGGCAAAATGGAGATTTTCTAAATAAATGAAATAAGCCTAGTAAAAGGGAATATTTTGAAAGCCATCTTCTTCTTCCTTCATCTAAAACCCACGACAAAAAAAAACCTCCCCAACCCCAAGTTACTGTTCCATCATCTTCCTTCACGTTTTCAAGTATTTCATCAAGGTAATTATGTTTTTGACTTCTCCTCTTCACCCTTAACGTTTCTATGGCTTTAGATTTTCATAAACTCCATTTTTGAGATATTTCAAATGTTCAAATTTTAAGTAAAAGGAGGAACCTATGTTGGGTTTTTAATGGGTTTTTGATTTGTAAAGTTAATATATGTTATAGTCTTGCCTTTAAGTGCAACATATCTTAAAATGATGAGGTTTTGTTGAAATCCCGAAATAGGTATTTGTGGGTGTGTTTAAGGGTAGAAATCTTGAGTTTTTGAGGTAGTTTTGTGAGGGAAAGTTGGGCTGATGGTATGGTTATGCTTGGGGGTTGTTTTGAGCATGTTTGGTGATGATTTGAATGATGAAATTGATGGGTAATTGCTGGGTTGTGTTCAAGTCCGAAAATGAAGAGTTGGGTTAGTTCTTGGCTTGGAAATGTAGTGAAATGGTCTTGAGATTGTAATCTGATTTGTGGCCGTGATTTTGTGGATGTCTTGAAGTGTAATACGCTGTTTTTGGTTCATTAGAAGCAAGGGAAACCATTGGAGAAGCTTCGGGCTCGATTCCGGGAAACTTGGAGGCTTGATCGGCTTTCTCGGCTTGTTTTGAGGGTGTTTGGTGAGTGGACTTGATACAAGGGTGTTTTTGAAGAAAACAACATTCCTCGTTCATTCGCGGATCTAGGATAATAGCAAGTATTTCTCTGCAATAGAAACAAACATGATGTTGAAGTTAGATATTTTAAATAGTAAAAAAAATGGAAGAAAAAAATTCAGAATTGGGAGAGAAGAAAGTTGCAGAAATTTTTAGGATAATTTGAACGACGAAGATGAAATTCTTCAAGCATTCAACAACGGTAGCAACGTTCTTGGAATTTGACACGATGAACTCGAAAGAACCTGCATAATCTGTTATGCAAACCCGAATCGAAACTGTTCTTCGTAGTCGGAAAAGGTGAACAAACTCCAAGGAAGAACTCGAACAATCTGTTGAACGAACCCGAACCTTATCTTGAATTTGCTCGAATACGGACTTGGACCCTTCAATTATCGAACAATTGAGAACCCGAAGTATCAAAGAAAAAGTTCTAAAAAGAACCAAATTTGAGAAAAAATTTCACAAAATAATTTATTCATCAAAGAGTCTAACCTTTCAAAGGGTTTCGGTTTACATATATATAGTATACATAAGGAGTTGGCCGAAATACACTTGTGGCTATTATTTGCCAATTCAAAAATTAAACTTGAATAAAAAAAAAACTTCCTAATGGTGAAAACAAATCTGATCCATGTGTTTGGAATCCTTGTGCGCCAAAATGAATAAAACACATGTTTTTAATGTGTTTTGTTTGAATTTTGAAAAGGAACCACCCTTGTGCTTATCCTTTAACTTGCCGCACAATGAAGAGAAGAAATGTTGCATGCATTCGGCCACACATGCACAATGATCTTCCATGCATTCGGTCACATATGCACAAGAGTCTTCACACACGTTGCACATGCACATCACGTATTGGCTGCACACACATTCACCATGCATTTGCACTTTCACGTGCACACATTACTGCACACACACATAAAAATAAACATATTAAAGAAATACATTATGAGTTATATTATACTAACCCAAAACACTATATTATATATATTCTTAAACATACGTAATAAATAATATAACCTAAATAAGTCACATATCAGCATGCAACACATTAAAAGTCGTATCGTCTAAGGCACAAGTATTATCAAATGATTCAGAAATATTAGCACAAATAAGGAACAGAGCTTCCCTGAAACGTTGTGCCCTAGATCGCGTAATTGGTCCTAACGGTAAGACCTCCGGATCAGCAACATGTGCTGGTGAAGATGTGCTCACATCATCCCCCCTTCTTGAAAAAGATTTGTCCTCAAATCTGTAAAATCACCATAAGGGGTTAAGTCAGAAACATTAAATGTGGCACTTACATTGTATTCTCCAGGTAGATCTAACTTGTAGGCGTTGTCATTCACTTTCTCCAACACCTGAAAAGGACCATCTCCTCGCGGTAACAGCTTGGACCGCCTTTGGGCTTGAAATCGCTCCTTTCGGAAATGAACCCAGACCCAATCACCAACATCGAAGGTGACTCGCTTTCTTCCCTTGTTTGCTTGCTTTTCGTACTGTTGAGTCCTCCGCTCTAGGTTCTCCTTAACCTGTTGATGTAACGTAAAGCCTCGTGGTCGGTGTGGATCACAAACTCCTTAGGCAACAAATAATGCTGCCATGTCTCCAATGCCCGAATCAGTGCATACATCTCTTTATCATAAACCGGATAGTTCAATGTAGCACCACTCAATTTCTCGCTAAAGTAAGCAACGAACCTCTTTTCCTGCATCAAAACAGCACCTATACCAATTCCAGAAGCATCACATTCAATTTCAAACATTTTATCAAAATCAGGTAATGCTAACATAAGTGCTCTAGTCAAACAATCTTTAATTTTCAAAAAGGCATCTTCTTGTTCCTTACCCCAAGAGAAGCTAGAATTCTTCTTAATAATACCAGTTAAGGGGGCGGTAATGGAACTGAAATTAGGAACAAACCGTCGATAAAAACTCGCTAAACCATGAAATGATCTAACTTGAGTAATCGATGTCGGTCGTGGCCATTCCTGAATTGCCTTTATCTTCTCAGGATCAACTTCAACTCCCTGAGAACTAACAATGTAACCAAGAAATGTGAGTTTGTCAGTACAAAATACACATTTCTCCATGTTACCAAACAATCTTTCTTCTCGCAAAACCTGTAGAACAGCTCGCAAATGTCCTATGTGATCCTGTAAAGACTTGCTATAGATCAAGATATCATCAAATTATACAACACAGAATTTACCAATGAAAGATCGCAGAACATGATTCATCAAACACATAAAAGTACTAGGTGCATTAGTTAAACCAAAAGGCATTACTAACCATTCGTACAAACCTAGCTTTGTCTTGAAGGCTGTTTTCCACTCATCGCCTTCTCGCATGCGAATCTGATGATAGCCGCTCCTTAAGTCAATTTTGGAGAAGATGACGGCTCCGCAAAGCTCGTCCAACATGTCATCAAGTCTCGGAATGGGATGCCGATACTTAATTGTAATCTGATTCACAGCTCTACAATCTACGCACATCCTCCAAGATTCATCTTTCTTCGGCACCAATAGCACCGGAACAGCACACGGACTCAAGCTCTCTCAAATGTAACCCTTGTTCATCAACTCAGTAACTTGGCGTTGAAGCTCTTTTGTCTCTTCAGGGTTGGTTCGATAAGCTGGCCAGTTTGGAATAGTAGCACCTGGAATGAAATCCATCTGGTGCTCAATGCCATGAAGAGGTGGCAATCCCTTCGGTTTTTCAGCTGGAAACGCGTCCTCAAACTCCTGCAAAAGTGTCAAAATCGGTGACAGTAGATCAGTAGGAAAATCTGTCAATAAACAATAATCTTTAAACATCAAAATAAGAACAGATTGTTGAGAGGAAAGACATTTCCTGATTTCGCTACTGCTCGCATACACGAACATCTTCCTCTTCTCTTTTGCAGTCTCTTTAATTTTTTTCAAGCTTGCATGATCTTCAAACACTTGACTCGGTGTCAAAGGAGCCAAAGTGATCTTCTTACCTGCATGCATAAAAGAGTAACGATTTGTATAACCATCATGTATTACCTTCTTGTCATACTGCCAAGGGCGTCCTAAAAGATGGTGAGTAGCATCCATCGTCACAACATCACAAAGGACCTCGTCCCTATAGTTTCCAATTGAAAATGGTACAATAGCCTGTCTGGTCACTTTAAGCTCGCCACCATCATTCAACCATTGTAACTTAAATGGATGAGGATGCTTTGTCGTTTTCAGACCTAACCTGTCAACCATCACTGAACTGGCAACATTAGTACAACTACCGCTATCAATAATCACAACACATACCTTGTCTTGCACCTTGCATCGTGTGTGAAAGATATTCTCACGCTGTAGATCATCCGGTACCTGTTGCACATTCAGACTTCTTTTAATAACCAAAAGTTCCATTACCTTACCAGATTCAGGAACCTCTAGGTCAGTCTCATCTTCCTCTTTAGTAGGGACATCATGCACTTCCTCCTCGGAATCTGACTCAATCTCACCATCATCTCGCATCAACATAACCCTCCGGTTAGGACATTGACTAGCAACATGTCCTCTTCCAAGGCACTTGAAACACTGGATATCTTGCGATCGTTCTTTTACCGCCACTTGTTGTTTGCCACGCCCATTATCAGCAACGAGAGGCTTTGGTGTGCTGGATTCGCCTTGCTCTCGAATCCGAAGTGGCGTTTGCGGTGTTTGTTTCCTGGAATTGTTAGGAGTATATAATGGATTTGAAAAGGATTTAAAGGAAGGATTACCTCGATTTGAAGACTTCATGCGCTGCTGTCGTTCAATCTTTATTGCCATCTGCACCATGTCATCAACCTCGACATAATGCTGTAACTCAACAACGTCGGCAATCTCGGTGTTCAACCCTGCTAGAAAACGTGCCATGGTAGCTTCTCGATCTTCCTCAATATTCGCACGCATCATAGCCATTTCCATATCCTTGAAATAATCCTCAACGCTCCTATTTCCCTGTTTCAAATTTTGCAACTTTTGAAACAAATCACGATGATAGTGAATAGGAACAAACCTTTTACGCATTAGTCGCTTCATCTCGATCCATGTTGCAACTGGATCATCACCAGCACGTCTACGACTAAGCAATAACTGGTCCCACCATATCAAGGCATAATCAACAAACTCTGTTGCTGCTAATCGAACCTTCTTCTGTTCCGAGTAATTATAACACTCGAAAATGTGCTCCACTTTGCTTTCCCAAGCCAAGTATGCATCAGGATCTGAGCGTCCCCGAAAAGAAGGAATAGCAACCTTAATGTTAGTTAAATTATCATCTACCTGTTGCACACGTCCTTGTCTAGGAATATGCTGCCTTGGTGACCGTTCGTCTTCATTTTCTTTCAATACATCATTAACAGAGTTGGATCCTCCGTCAAACCTATCCATCCTCGACTGTAATGGCTCTAAGGCGGTAGCCACTACTCGTTGCATCATTCTCTCTAAGGCTTGTATTTGAGGAATCAGTGGATCTTGTTCAACCGTGTGATCATCAGAACCTGCCATAATTAACAACAAAAACACACAAACAAACTGATTAAAGGTTAGAGAAAAGAAAAAAAAAGTAGTCCTCACCAATCACACAACAAAAATCCTCACTGTTCACTCCAAAGAATTTGCACTTAAGAAAATAAGGAATTAACACTCAGCACTCGTGTTTCACTCGGGAGAATACTCGAATGGCTCTTTTTGTCTCCCCTTCTGTTCTCACACGCTCTGTTTGCCTTTTCCCTCAATCTCTCGTACTTAGTTCTTTAAAGGAACTAATTCTGATGTTCAGATTCTGCAAGTGTTGTCAAATTGAAAGAAAACAACGGGTGACGGGTGAATATTGTTAGAACAAAGATAAGGGCTAGGAGAAAAGAAATAAATAAAAAAAATGAAAGTTGAGAATTGGGCTGAAAGAAAAAAAAAGATAACAATATGAAATGAAAGAAAGGATGCTAAAAGAACAAGAATTTCGCAACTTACGCAGTAGAAATGCTTACCACCATCCTATCTCCGGAACAAACAAGAAAAGTTGATTTCGGGTGATTTTAAGGTATTTCAAGGTAAGATAAGCATATCCTTCATCATTTCACGTCCAAACAGCACATATTAACACAAAATACCCCAAATATTCGAAACTGATTTTTTTTTATTTTTTTCGATTTTTTTTACTTTGACTTTTTTGGTCAAACTTTGAATTTTTTTTTAAGATTTTTTTTCGATTTTTTTTTGGCTTTTGTATATTTTTTATGTCTGTTAGTGCAGAAATTGCTAAAATCCGACCAAAGCTCTGATTACCATATGATACAGGGGTGTTGTTGAAGAAAACAACATTCCTCGTTCATTCGCGGATCTAGGATAATAGCAAGTATTTCTCTGCAATAGAAACAAACATGATGTTAAAGTTAGATATTTTAAATAGTAAAAAAATGAAAGAAAAAAATTCAGAATTGGGAGAGAAGAAAGTTGCAGAAATTTTTAGGATAATTTGAACGACGAAGATGAAATTCTTCAAGCATTCAACAACGGTAGCAACGTTCTTGGAATTTGACACGATGAACTCGAAAGAACCTGCATAATCTGTTATGCAAACCCGAATCGAAATTGTTCTTCGTAGTCGGAAAAGGTGAACAAACTCCAAGGAAGAACCCGAACAATCTGTTGAACGAATCCGAACCTTATCTTGAATTTGCTCGAATACGGACTTGGACCCTTCAATTATCGAACAATTGAGAACCCGAAGTATCAAAGAAAAAGTTCTAAAAAGAACCAAATTTAAGAAAAAATCTCACAAAATAATTTATTCATCAAAGAGTCTAACCTTTCAAAGAGTTTCGGTTTACATATATATAGTATACATAAGGAGTTGGCCGAAATACACTTGTGGCTATTATTTGCCAATTCAAAAATTAAACTTGAATAAAAAAAAACTTCCTAATGGTGAAAACAAATCTGATCCATGTGTTTGGAATCCTTGTGCGCCAAAATGAATAAAACACATGTTTTTAATGTGTTTTGTTTGAATTTTGAAAAGGAACCACCCTTGTGCTTATCCTTTAACTTGCCGCACAATGAAGAGAAGAAATGTTGCATGCATTCAGCCACACATGCACAATGATCTTCCATGCATTCGGTCACATATGCACAAGAGTCTTCACACACGTTGCACATGCACATCACGTATTGGCTGCACACACATTCACCATGCATTTGCACTTTCACGTGCACACATTACTGCACACACACATAAAAATAAACATATTAAAGAAATACATTATAAGTTATAATATACTAACCCAAAACACTATATTATATATATTCTTAAACATACGTAATAAATAATATAACCTAAATAAGTCACAGCATGCAACACATTAAAAGTCGTATCGTCTAAGGCACAAGTATTATCAAATGATTCAGAAATATTAGCACAAATAAGGAACAGAGCTTCCCTGAAACGTTGCGCCCTAGATCGCGTAATTGGTCCTAACGGTAAGACCTCCGGATCAGCAACATGTGCTGGTGAAGATGTGCTCACATCAGGACTGTTTCCAATGGTTTTAAATTGGTCCAAAGTATGTTGTTGGAGTTTTAGATTGTGCTTGGTAGACCAATCTAATGTGGGGATTAAGTTGGTAGCTTAATCTCTTGTTTAGCTCTATAAATTCCTTGTTAAATGTCCATAAACGTGGACTTGTGTGATATGTGTTCGTTTATGCATGTTGCGATATATTTATGTTGCATGACAGTGGTTTGTACGTTGTGTTGCGTGATTTGTGAAATCATGGTGATTCCTCGTTAAGTATGTTGGCACTAGTTATGATTACCGGATATAAATGATCGATCATTAGGATGAGTGTGCACATGGTAAGAGTCAAATTCGCGCGTGGCCTTGGTGATGTGTAGTCACCAAGGAGGAGTACGGTGAAGTAACATTCCACCGGAAAGTGTTTGTGTGTGATAATGAGTGGAATCCCATCCGTAAGAGAAAACATAGATGTGTGAAATCCCATCGGAAGGTAATATTGTTGTTTGAGTACGTTGGGCGAAAATCCCAACGGAAGTTATCCGCATATCCGAGTAAGCTATATAGTTGCCAATATACCTTGTTTATGTGTGGTTGATGTGGTAAGATGTTCGATTATACCTATGCTTAGCATAACATGAGGTAAGATGCCATGTTCATGCATTTCTTGTAGCGGTTGGCTATGTTGCTATGTTGGTGTTAATACATGCCATGTTGATGTTTATGGATACCATGCTTTGGACCCTGCATTGTCGATACTTTTTTTGAGCTCCCTCACTAAGCTTTCAACCTTACGCTCTCATTTCTGACAATGCAGATCATTAGTGTGGAAGTTAGCAAGGATCAAGGAAGGGGCACCCAAGAGCGTGTGTTGCTGCTCAAGAGTGGTTTTGCTTAAATAATGTAATAGATAGCAATGAGGATGCTAAGTGTTGTAGGAGCGTATGTTAGACTCCTATGTGTTGGCTTTAATTTTGTTGAATGCTCATGTTTTGTGTTCAAGGGTTGTAAACCTTGTTTATGAGATGTTTATGTTGATGCATGTTTCTTAATAGCTAAGTGGACTCGTATGTATGCTTGTATGTTTAATCATGCTCATTGTAGGATATGATGCCTCTAGATTGTTTGTATGATGGTTGTTGGTGATCTTTGATGTTTGGGGCAAGTTTGGGGACCATTAAGGATGTTAAAATCTATTTTCGAACCACTCTGTGAGTAGGCGTATCGAAACGCTTGATTTGGTTTCGGAACAGTTGTAGCTCCAAGGATACTCCAAGGACACTGTGAGCTCCAGTTTCAGTACGTGTATCGATATGGTTTGCCTCTGTGAGTGTCTGTTTCGGAACAAGTTCCGAAACGGTTTGTCACTGTTGATCCTCGTTCCGGAACAATTTGGACTGTATCGGAACGGCTTGGTTTGGCTTTTAAACTGGAGCTCGCGTTTCGGAACGGGCAAGCCTATTTCGAAACGCAGGCATGTAAATTGGCTATTTAGTTTTTTCAAAGGTTCTTGAACGTTGCGTCTTAGTCCCAATTGCTTGTTTGCTTCCTTGTTGGGTTCATATGTATCTTTGATGAGTGGTTTTGCTTCGTAAGCATGCAATTGGACTAACATGTCACTTGGTAAATCTAAAGTTGTCAAATGTTCTGCTTGGGTTGTTTCACTATTGTTTTCCGCTGTCGTCTGTGCACATAGGGCTAAATGTGATATTTAGACAAGATAATTAAATGAAAATTTTTAGGGTTGCTAATCGGAGTGAAGCCTTAATGAGGTTCGCCCAGATTTTCCCCGTGTAACCTGTTCGGACCGGCCTGTCGGCTAGATTGGGATGAGGGGGTTACATTTGTTGGTATCAGAGCTTGAGGTTTCCGCGACCTCGGGAAGGTAAGTAAGGTAAGTTTGAAGTGTTATGTTGCTATCTCGGTGTATGTTGTACGGTGAATGCTTTTGCTATGTATGCTTGTTGTTCGCTTGCTTGCATGGTGTTTGAAAGCATGTGTTAGTATGGTTGTTGTGTTGAGGCGTAGTTGTTGAGTTCCCATTGCTACTATTACTTTATTGGAAAAGATTTTAAGTAAAGGAATACTTGAGAACCTTGGACCCTTTTCCTTGCTAACTCATTCCTTGTGTGTTTATTTTGTTTGCAGTTGATATCTTGTTAGCCGTAAGATGACACCTAGAGGCAGGCCTAGGGTGGTTCATCCGGAACCACGGGCAACAGCTCCTGAAGTTGAGCCGGTTGTAGAGGCGGAGGCTCCCCCACCTCTTTCTTCTCCTCCTCGTCAAGAGGGAAGTGAAGCGAGAGCTGAGGGTGTAAGACCTCAGGTTGGCCAAGGTCCAGCCGGTATAGATCTAGCTCCGTTGGTTCAGGCAATAGCTGGGGCTTTCTATGTAGCTGTGGCTGGGGGACAAGTTGTGGCACAACCTCAGGGTGAGGGCACCGGTTTGCCACTTGAGAGGCTTCGCAGTTTGGGCGGAGAAGAATTTCGAGGGTTGGCGCCTGAGAGATCAGAGGCTTGGTCTGGTAAGACTGTTCGTATCTTGTCTCAGATGGGTTGTACTGGAGCACGCAGACTGGGATGTGTTGTTTCCTTGCTTCAGGGTGATGCCTACACTTGGTGGGTCACCATTACTACAGGCATGCCAGATGCTGAGATTACTTGGGAGTTCTTTGAGTCTGCTTTCCGCAAGAAGTATTTGGGTTCCCGCTATCTTGATGAAAAGAAAAGAGAGTTCATGGCCTTGCTTCAGGGTGGCATGACAGTGACTGGGTATGAGGTACGGTTTGTCAGATTGAGTCAGTACGGGTCTGAGCTAGTTCCTACTGAGAGGGAACGCTGTGACCGTTTCCGTTACGGGTTGAGTGAAGAAGTGAAGAGGTATACTTTGGCTACGGATTACACGGACTTCGATGTCTTGGTCGCTAGGGCCAAGGACATAGAGCATAGTTTGGGTCTGACCAAACGTTCAGGTGGGTCTGGTTCAGGGAAGAGGTTTGCTGACATTGATAGAGGTGATGACAAGAGGCACAGGGACAATAGGCATCATTTTGATCACAAACGTGGGGGTGGTAACCATGGAAGAGGCCATCAGGTCCAGAGAGCTGGTGGGCGTTTACCCGAGTGTGCTAGGTGCGGGAGGCATCACACCGGAGAGTGTTGGGGAAACTTTCATGCATGTTGGAACTATGGAGCTAGAGATCACCTTAGGCGTGATTGTCCACATCAGGCTGGGTTTGCACCAGTTCAGGCTCAGGCTCCTACGAGAACTATTGAGTACCCGAGAGGCTGTGGGTGCGGTCGAGGTAACTTTCAACCAAGGAACGATGGCCAAAGGAATGTAGCACATGTGGTTGTGGTTCAGCCGAAGGGCGGAGGTCAGGCTAGAGTTTATGCTTAGCGAGAGGGACGGAACGACATGGATGTGATTGCAGGTAATTTCTCGATACAGTCTCTAAGTTTGCTTTCCTTGATTGACTCCGGGTCTACGCATTCATACATATTGAGTGCGCATGCAAAGATGTTAAATATACCTTGTGAGGTACTAGATGTAGGTGTTAGTGTTACTAGTTCCTTCGGGGATACATTAGTGGTTAGGAAGATGTATAGAAGGTGTCCGTTAATGGTTCAGGGGCATATATTTCCAGTGGACATGATGGAGTTACCGTTTTATGGCTTCGATGTGATTTTGGGTATGGACTGGCTTACAGAGCATAGGGCTAGGATAGATTTCGAAACAAAGAGAGTCTACTTGATGCTTGCAGATGACTACGAGATTGTAGTAGTAGGGGAGAATGTAAAATTCTTATCGAATGTTGTTTCAGCCTTAGAGGCTCATAGATTAGTTGAGTTGGGTTGTGAGGCGTACTTGGCCTATGTAATGAATCCGAACATGAATGAAGTTAGACCACATGATATTAGAACAGTGTGTGATTTTTCGAGTGTGTTTTCGGAAGAATTTTCTGGTTTGCCACCTGACAGAGAGGTAGAGTTTGCAATAGAGACGTACTCAGATTCTGCTCCCGTTTTGATTGCTCCATACCGTATGGCACCGAAAGAACTGAAAGAGTTGAAGACTCAATTACAAGAGTTATCAGATAGAGGTTTTATCCGTCCAAGTTCTTCGCCATGGGGCGCTCCAGTATTATTTGTGAAGAAGAAAGACGATAGTATGAGAATGTGCATTGATTATAGACAGTTGAATCAGTTGACAGTGAAAAACAAGTATCCCTTACCGCGTATCGATGATTTTTTGATCAGTTGAGAGGGGCATCCGTCTTTTCGATGATTGATTTGAGATCTGGTTATTACCAGTTGAAGGTAAAAGAGGTTGATGTACCGAAGACAGCTTTCAGGACTAGGTATGGTCACTATGAGTTCTTAGTTATGACGTTTGGGTTGACAAACGCACCGACTGCTTTCATGGACATGATGAACAAAATCTTCTATGAGTACTTAGATCAGTTTGTAGTTGTATTCATAGATGACATTTTGGTGTATTCGCGTACCGATGAAGATCATGACAGGCATTTGAGGTTAGTTTTGCAGACTTTGCTAGACAACCAGTTGTACGCTAAGTTGAGTAAGTGTGAGTTCTGGATCAGAGAAGTAGTCTTTCTAGGGCATGTAGTATCAGCCGAGGGGATTAGAGTTGATTCGAAGAAGATAGAAGCTATTGTTGAGTGGAAGCAACCAAAGTCTGTGACAGAGATTCGTAGTTTCCTAGGCTTAGCAGGTTATTATAGGAGGTTTGTGAATAGGTTCTCGAAGATAGTCGCTCCTTTGAAAAAATTGCTTCAGAAGAATGTTCAGTTTGAGTGGTCAGATGCAAGATAACAAGCCTTTGAGAAACTGAAAGAAGCTTTAACAAATGCACCGATTTTGATTCAGCCAGTGTCGGGGAAATAGTATCTAGTCTACAGTGATGCTTCATATGTAGGATTAGGTTGTGTGCTCATGCAAAACGGAAGAGTTGTAGCTTATTCCTCGAGACAGTTAAATAATTACGAGCGTAATTATCCGACACACGACATAGAGCTAGCCGTAGTTGTGTTTGCCTTGAAGATCTGGAGACATTATCTGTATGGTGAGAAATGCACAATGTATACGGATCACAAGAGTCTGAAGTATATAATGACCCAAAGAGAATTGAACCTTAGGCAGTGTAGGTGGCTAAAGTTGCTTAAGGACTATGATCTCACGATTGAGTACCATCCGGGTAAAGCCAATGTAGTGGCAGATGCTTTGAGTAGGAAGGTAGCTGTCGAGTTAAGAGCCATGTTTGCTAGTTTGAGCCTGTCCGGTGATGGTGGTCTAGTGGCCGAGCTTCAGGTTAGACCTACCTTAGGCCAGTTAATTAAAGAAAAACAGTTGTTAGATAGATCTTTGGCACCTCACGTGCAAGATATAGCCGAGGGTAGACCATCAGACTACAGTTTCAGTGTTGATAGGGTCTTGTGTTTCAGAGATAGAATAGTTATGCCGAATGACAGTGATTTGAGACGTACTATCTTGACCAAAGCACACAGTAGCCCATTCGCTATGCATCCCGGTAGTACGAAGATGTATCGTGATCTGAAGAATGAATACTATTGGGTTGGTTTGAAGAAAGACGTAGCCGATTTCCTGAGTAAGTGTATGGTATGCCAGAGAGTTAAGGCAGAACATCAGGTTCCATCAGGTTTGTTGCAACCGTTGTGGATTCCGGAATGGAAGTGGGAAAATATCACCATGGACTTCGTTTCGGGTTTGCCTTTGACTTCTTCGAAGAAGAAATCAGTTTGGGTTATAGTTGACCGCTTCACAAAGTGTGCTCACTTTATAGCTGTTCATACGACTTACACCTTAGATAAGTTGACCGACTTATACATCAGTGAGATTGTGAGACTGCATGGTGTGCCGAAATCAATTGTGTCTGACAGAGATCCGAGATTTACAGCCAGATTTTAGGAGTGTTTGCATACTACTTTGGGTACCCAATTGAATTTCAGTACGTCGTATCATCCTCAGTTAGATGGTTAGTCAGAGAGGGTTATACAGATTTTGGAGGACATGTTGCGTTGTTGCATTATTGACTTTCAGGGTACTTGTGAGAAACACTTGCCGTTGGTTGAGTTCGCATACAATAACAATTATCAGTCGAGCATTCAAATGGCTTCGTATGAGGCACTGTATGGTAGAAAATGTAGAACACCGATTTGTTGGGCCGAAGCATATCAGAAATTGCTACCGATGTCGGATTTGCTTAAGGGGACTACCGATAAGGTGAAGTTAATCTGTGATCGTTTGAAGGTAGCTTCGGATAGACAGAAATCCTATGTCGATTTGAAGAGGAAAGGGGTTGAGTATGCCGTGGGAGATAGAGTGTTCTTGAAAGTCTCTCCATGGAAGAAAGTTATGAGGTTTGGCAGAAAAGGGAAATTGAGTCCGTGATACATTGGGCCGTATGAGATTGTGAAGCGAATCGGTCCGGTTCCTTATCAGTTACGTTTGCCATCCGAGTTAGAGAAGATTCACAATGTGTTCCATGTTTCAATGCTTCGTAAATATAGATCAGATCCGTCGCACGTTATACCTGTGGAAGAGATTGAGTTGAACCCAGACTTGATGTACGATGAAGAACCAGTGGAGATCTTGGCATCAGATAACAAAGTGTTGCGTGGTAGACAGATTGAGTTGGTCAAAGTGAAGTGGCAACGCCGAGGTGTGGAAGAGGCCACTTGGGAGACAAGGAGGATATGGAGAGGTAGTTTCCGTATCTCTTCCAGTCAAGTAATTCCGGGGACGGAATTTCTTAAGTGGGGGAGAGTTGTAACACCCAGGTTTAGAGGTCGGGTGTTAGGTGAATTAATTGGGTTCGGGTCTTTGGGCTTGTTTTGAATAAATTGGGCTTGGTTTTGATTTTAAAAGGCCTTGTGTTTTCATTAAGGGCAAAATGGAGATTTTCTAAATAAATGAAATAAGCCTAGTAAAAGGGAATATTTTGAAAGCCATCTTTTTCTTCCTTCATCTAAAACCCACGACAAAAAAAACCTCCCCAACCCCAAGTTACTGTTCCATCATCTTCCTTCACGTTTTCAAGTGTTTTCATCAAGGTAATTATGTTTTTTACTTCTCCTCTTCATCCTTAACGTTTCTATGGCTTTAGATTTTTATAAACTCCATTTTTGAGATATTTCAAATGTTCAAATTTTAAGTAAAATGAGGAAACTTTGTTGGGTTTTTAATGGGTTTTTGATTTGTAAAGTTAATATATGTTATAGTCTTGCCTTTAAGTGTAACATATCTTAAAATGATGAGGTTTTGTTGAAATCCCGAAATGGGTATTTGTGGGTGTGTTTAAGGGTAGAAATCTTGAGTTTTTGAGGTAGTTTTGTGAGGGAAAGTTGGGCTGATGGTATGGTTATGCTTGGGGGGTTGTTTTGAGCATGTTTAGTGATGGATTGAATGATGAAATTGATGGGTAATTGCTGGGTTGTGTTCAAGTCCGAAAATGAAGAGTTGGGTTAGTTCTTGGCTTGGAAATGTAGTGAAATGGTCTTGAGATTGTAATCTGATTTATGGCTGTGATTTTTTGGATGTCTTGAAGTGTAATACGCTGTTTTTGGTTGATTAGAAGCAAGGGAAACCGTTGGAGAAGCTTCGGGCTCGATTCCGGAAACTTGGAGGCTTGATCGGCTTTCTCGGCTTGTTTTGAGGGTGTTTGGTGAGTGGACTGTTCCCAATGGTTTTAAATTGGTTCAAAGTATGTTGTTGGAGTTTTAGATTGTGCTTGGTAGGCCAATCTAATGTGGGGATTAATTTGGTAGCTTAATCTCTTGTTTAGCTCTATATATTCCTTGTTAAATGTGCATAAATGTGGACTTGTGTGATATGTGTTCGTTTATGCATGTTGCGATATATTTATGTTGCATGAAGGTGGTTTGTATGTTGTGTTGCATGATTTGTGAAATCATGGTGATTCCTCGTTCAGTATGTTGGCACTAGTTATGATTACCGGATATAAATGATCGATCATTAGGATGAGTGTGCACATGGTAAGAGTCAAATTTGCGCGTGGCCTTGGTGATGTGTAGTCACCAAGGAGGTGTACGGTGAAGTAACATTCCACCGGAAAGTGTTGTGTGTGATGATGAGTGGAATCCCATCCGTAAGAGAAAACGGTGATGTGTGAAATCCCACCGGAAGGTAATATTGTTGTTTGAGTAAGTTGGGCGAAAATCCCAACAGAAGTTATCCGTATATCTGAGTAAGCTATATAGTTGCCAATATACCTTGTTTATGTGTGGTTGATGTGGTAAGATATTCAGTTATACCTATGCTTAGCATAACAGGAGGTAAGATGCCATGTTCATGCATTTCTTGTAGCGGTTGGCTATGTTGCTATGTTGGTGTTAATACATGCCATGTTGATGTTTATGGATACCATGCTTTGGACCCTGCATTGTCGATACTTGTTTTTGAGCTCCCTCACTAAGCTTTCAACCTTACGCTCTCATTTTCGACAATGCAGATCATTAGTGTGGAAGTTAGCAAGGAGCAAGGAAGGGGCACCCAAGAGAGTGTATTGCTGTTCAAGTATGGTTTTGCTTAAATAATGTAATAGATAGCAATGGGGATGCTAAGTGTTGTAGGAACGTATGTTAGACTCCTATGTGTTGCCTTTAATGTTGTTGAATGCTCATGTTTTGTGTTCAAGGGTTGTAAACCTTGTTTGTGAGATGCTTATTTTGATGCATGTTTCTTAATAGCTAAGTGGACTCGTATGTATGCTTGTATGTTTAATCATGCTCGTTGTAGGATATGGCACCTCTAGATTGTTTGTATGATGGTTGCTTGTGAACTTTGATGTTTGGGGCATGTTTGGGGACCATTGAGGAGGCTAAAGTCTGTTTTCGAACCACTCTGTGAGCAGGCGTATCGAAACGCTAGAAGTGGTTTCGGAACGGTTGTAGCTCCAGGGGATACTCGTATCGGAACGGGGGTGGTGCCGTTTCGATACGATTTGACACTGTGAGCTCCCGTTTCGGTACAAGTATCGATACGGTTTGCCTCTGTGAGTGCCTGTTTCGGAATAAGTTCCGAAACGTTTTGTCACTGTTGATCCTCGTTCCGGAACAGTGTGGTCCGTATCGGAACGGCTTGGTCTGGCTTTTAAACTAGAGCCTGCGTTTCGAAACGGGCAAGCCAGTTTCGAAACGCAGGCATGTAAATTGGCTATTTAGCATCTTCAAAGGTTCTTGAACGTTGCGTCTTAGTCCCGATTGCTTGTTTGCTTACTTGTTGGGTTCATATGTATCTTTGATGACTGGTTTTGCTTCGTAAGCATGCAATTGGACTGACATGTCACTTGGTAAATTTAAAGTTGTCATATGTTCTGCTTGGGTTGTTTCGCTATTGTTTTCCGCTGTCGTCTTCGCACAGAGTGCTAAATGTGATATTTAGACAAGAGAATTAAATGAAAATTTTTAGGGTTGCTAATCGGAGTGAAGCCTTAACGGGTTTCGCCCCAATTTTCCCCGTGTAACCCATTAGGACCGGCCTGTCGGCTAGACCGGGTCGAGGGGTTACAATGAGGGTGATGAATGAATGATTAGTTCCCAACTCTCATTCCTTTCCGGAGTAAAACTCCTCGAAGAATCGTATAATGTCGACTTTTAATACTGTCCAGAATTTTTTGAAGAACCCAAGATTACATCCATCTGGTCGCAGGGCTCTATTGCTATCCGATGAAGAGAGAGAAAGCCAAACTTCCTCTTCTGAGAATTTTTTGGTAAGCGTGTCAGATTGATCCACACTAAGAACAACAAAATTCAGATTAAAATCTTCCACATTAGACCTTAATTTGACAAAAAAAAAATATATTTTTTGAATACTAATTTTCAAATAGACCTAAAATATAAGATTTTTTTTACAAAATTATATAACACATAAGTTGAATAATGGTCTCGGAAGTTATAATCATAAAATTATACACAAATGCGCGTAATTCACGTTATTACAACGTGGTATTTAGTATTTGTAGCTGTTAAAGATCATGAATTGCTCACCCCTTGTTGTTCTAGAGGTAAAGAATGACCTAATTTATTTAGGTGACCCAGGTTCGAGCACCAGATGATAATAAATTTACCCTTGAAAGTGAAAAAGAACTTACAACAGTAAGAGTAAAATACGCTACAAAACATCACCAATTTTTATATGCAAAACAATTTTTTTTGCTCGTTGATAAATATTTTATTAATTAAAAAAGTCATACATAATTATCAAATGTCTCGTTAAAAAATTCTTCCACCTTGAAAGGGGAAAAAGAGCACATGGTGGTGATCAAGATACTATGGGTAAAAATCGCCTAGTTAAAATCGAAACTCTTACAATTGCTACAACACCACACCGTACATACATCACCGATTGAAACCCTGCACCCATTACATAGAAGAAACTAACCAATACAAGTTTCGCCTACTGCAAAGTAGAAACTGCTGCAAGAATATCATGAGGTTCCATACCTTTCAAGAACATCATAACGCTCCATACCCATCAAGAACTCCACAGTAATACAAAATCACACGGCAGCTACAAAACACTCCACTAATCTTTGGGCAATTCACGGCTAGGAATCCTCCACAAATCTTTTAGGTACCAACACATCACCATACAACCACCTTAGTTCCTGATACACCTTAGTAAGTATAGGCCGTAAAAGAACCAAACGAACGATTATGTTTATCTTCGTTTGTTTAATTTTAACCGAACAAAGGAACGGACACAAACACCTAAAAGAACATAATTTCTTGTTCGTGTTCATTCGTTAAGGAATGAAACTTGTTCATGTTCGTTCGTCAAAATGATAAAAGAACGTAATACAGACAAACATAAATAGGGTTCATTCGGTTCCCTTACAGGTCTAGAGATGAAAAGTCTAGGGTTTTTTTTAAGAAGTTTGAAGTCTCGTACATTAATTATTGTTTATTTTTTATTTCATATTTTTAATATACATTTTAATTTTTTAAATATAATACTTTTTTATTAAAAATAATAAATATAAATGGACTTATGTGAATAAATTTAAATGAACATAAACAAACTAACATAAACGAACGTAAATGAACGAACAAACCCTTTGTTCGTGTTCATTCATTTAATTAAACGAACATAAAATCTTGTTCATATTTGTTTGTTTAATAAATAAATGAACTTCTCGTCGAATGATTCACAAGCAGTTCGTTGAATGAACTTCTCGTTGAACGATTCAAAAACAGTTCGGTTTGTTTATAACCCTAGTGAAGTAAACGTAGTGTACTAATTAGATGTATTGTTTTAACCTTCGAACCTTGAATTGAAATAAAATCTAAATGGATTCAAGCTTAAGACCTTTCAGAATGTTGTAACAATAATAATGTCAGTGAAACTAAGACCCAATCAGTAATTTTAAAATATATTAATGGATGAGTATACCACTGTATAGCGTTTAGGTGTTCTCTAAATATGAGCGCAAGCGCACACTCCTGTCAAGTAATAGTATAAAAGATATCGTCTCCCACAGGGATTGGACAGCTTGACTCGAATTGTAAACTCCTGCACAAGGGAAAATTAAATGCACAAATAAGTTGAATTGTTTAAGAAGAAAAGAAAATAAAACACAAGTAAATAAAAGGGAAGAGATCAGATTGATGGAATGGGCTGGGTTATGCTGCTGTTTAGTGTGAAACTGCGTTGAATAGGAAAAGTTGCTTTGCGCTGCCAGACTTTGCTGCCTCGGCGGGGGATGGCAGTTAGGCTGCTGAGACGCTCTCGCTGCCTCGACAGGGGAAGGGACTTGTGTCTCGGCGGAAAACTTGGCAGGACTACAAGGCTCGGTAGAACGCTTCGAAAGTGATCCCGCTTATGTCTAAGTCAGAATGCTGTTGATGCCCACTGCAGATAATACTATTCACGGCGTGAAACGTGCAAAGACAGCAATGTTTGGTTCGTTCTCTTTTAGCTGTCTTAAACCTTAACTTATGTCTAGGCTGGATTGATCAACACTTGATTAAGGTGAAGATCGTACTTACTCCTTTCGTGAGTTCGACTCTCTCGATATAGAACAAATGGATAGTAATCAATTAATCTTTCGCCTTAATTGAAAACTATGAAGAACATGGAATAAGCAAACCTTGAAGCTTTATTTGCAAAAACAAACTTAAAATCCTAAACAACCGTTCTCACATTAATTACAACATAACAAAAACCCAAAGAGAATTTTAGAACATAATGGCGGCAAGAAAACCTAAACTATGCCTAAGGAAAAACCTATGTTGTTTTTAAGTACAAAATACATTGAGTATATATAGGCATTGCTAGGTCAAGTCCTTCTTGGAGTAGAAGCCTTCAAAGTAGCATTTACATTAAATTCAACCTTAAATTCTGACTTTTTTGAGTTGAATGTGGACTTCTTCACGTTGCCTTGCTCCGCAAGTAATCTCGAACTCCTCATTCGGCGGCTTTGCCCGCTGCTACAGTCATCGAAAAATTGAGTGGATGACATCGTTAGAATCAGCATTTTCTGCTCTACAGATCGCACTTCAGTTCTCCAATTCCTCAGGTTGCTTCCCTGGGCGGCGGGTATGGCGGCGGAAGCAGCTGTCTCTGTCTGGAATTGCATCAGTATAGCTCCCTGGTCTGTTGTCTCAACATTAGCTCCTCTGGTCTGTCCTCCTCCTGATCATTCTTCTCTCCTACTGCTGCGACAGGTTCCGGTGGCATTCTACTGTCGCAGCGGGTTCCGGTGGCACCTTACTGTCGCGGTGAGTTCCGGCGGCACCTTACTGTCGCGGCGGGTTCCGGCGGCACCTTGCTGCTGCGGCTGTTTCTGGCGGGCAATTTTCCTGCATGTACTAAAATACGTACCAAAACAACACATTTTCCATAAAATACACTAAAATATGTAATCAAGCTTAATGGTGAAAGAAATTATGCGAATATACATTAATGCCTAATTATGTAACTAAAATGTGCCTAAGTCTAACAATTATATGAGTAAAAAAGGGTAAATAAAATAAGATTTCTAGACACTTTACACACCCCAAACTCGAACTATTGCTTGTCCTCAAGCAATGCAATCCTAAACATACTTGTCCTTGCACTAATCAGAAAGAAGAACCTGTTTTAGAATTGATTTAGCACCTCAAGTGTAATCACTAATTTTGTCCGGACATTGAACTCTTTTTATTTGTGTTGTTAATGGGCTTATATGGGGCTGTTATGAAATATAAAAAAGGAAAAAGAGGAAAAAAAGAATATATATATATATATATCTATATATCATACATATTATTATCTTACTATTATGAGTGTTGTTTATTGTATATGAGTGTTGTTACCTAGTTATTAGTATATTATTATTGTTATTATCTATTATTTTCGGATATTATAATAAAATAAATAAGTGGATAACTAAAGAAAAGAACTAGAATATATTAGAATCAAATAAGCATAGCCCATTTTGGGTTAATATATATATACAAGTCCACAAAATAAAACAGTCCATTAAAAATTACAAGCCAAAAAAATAATAAGGCCCAACATTAAAAAAAAAAACCCTAACAATTTCCTTTGGGTTGCAGCTACAGCCGCCACTCCTCAGCCGTCGGATGGAAGAGAAGGTGGACGGTCTAGATGAAGCCCGGGAGACAAACCCTAGAGGGGGTCTCTCCTTGCCCTAGCGTCGCTGCATCACTACCGTTCGATCTGGGCGAGATCAACGGCCCAGATCGCGTCGGGAGAAAACCCTAACGAGGGTACCATTACCCCGCGCCGCTCACACGCCCCCCGCCGTCGGATCGAGTTTGATCTGACGGTCCAAACTCGCGCGTGCGTTGCACTGGCCGCCCGTTCGTGCTCCACGCGCGCATGACTCGATCCCATCCGCGCACGCCTCTGCCGTCTCTGTCCGAAGGCACGCCAACGACATTTTGGGCAAAACTCGACATGCCACAGCCGAAAATAAACAATTAGATACCCAAAATTGTAAACGAAGCCAAAAACATCAAAAGGTCAACCGGACATGATATCAGAGGGAGAGAGAGTGTACTACCTGTATTGTTTTATTCTAATTGTAACCCGGTATAAGAGTAACCGGGATGATATTGTAACCCGGCTTCCTCGGCGAAAAGGAGAGGGATTTTTAAGAAAAGCAGTGAAAGCAATATCATTCAGAGGTATCCCAAATTTCAGTTTTTTCTTTGAATCAGTTGCATGCATGAGAATATAGAAAAGGGTTTTTATTTTTTTTTACCTTTCAAAAAGCCGTTTCCCTCCTCCGCTTCTGGATTCGAACCGGCAATAATCCCTTCGGCTCCCGTTCAAGGAGTCAACCGGGGTGAGCCATCGGAGTCGCGGAGAAAGGTTTCCCCTTCTTAGGTTTTGCAAACACTCTTCATCAGGGGATTTTAGGGATATCGGCTTTGGAGATTTTGGTAGTATTAAACCCTTTCCTCTTTTTTTTCTCTTTTCTTCATGCCCGCGTCGTCAATGGCCTGAGTTTCTCGAAGGCTTCTCTCCGGTTCTCTGAGAGTCCCAACGCCGAGAATGGTCGACGGCGCCGAAAACCCTCTCCCGATGAGGCTAACCCTAACCGGTTGTGAAGAGGGAGATGAGGTTTTTTCTTTTTTTGGGTTTAAGTCTAAAATGGGCAAAAGGCTTTTTATTTTTTTACTCTGTTTTTATATTGATTTCACATTTTAAAAAATGGTCCAAGCTCTTTTTTAGTCCCCTCGTGTTGCCGGAATGTCACCCTTAGCCATTCCGCTTTTTGGAATCACACCCCTGGTCCCTTTTTTTTTTGAAACGTTTTTCAATTTCGCCCCCTAACTTGTTTCAGTCAACACCGAATGGTTTAATAGCCATTTCGGTCCTTACAGATCTCAATGCCTTTTAATTTCGGTCCCAGTCGTGATAACTTAACTTTTTTCTTATGGTCTAATTCCCTCATCAGTCCTCAGAGTTTGTCCAGAGTTCATTTGGGCCCTTTTAGTGATATAGCTTTCATTCTACGCAATTTTAATTTTCTAACTCAATAGTTATATTCATATGCTCATTTTAATCTATGTTTTATTTACATGTTCCGCATATGTTTGATGAGGTATATACGTATTTATGCAATTTATGTTTGTTATGCCATCAATGCCATGTCATTTACTTTGTGTTTAATTATTTCGTTTATTTTTTAAGTTGCATCTCGGTTTGTAAATTGCAATGCGAATGCCTTTTTATTCGGGAGTGAACGAGGCCAGTACCAGTCGTAGTGGTGGTGGTTCGGGCGTTCTCTTTCGAATATTAAGGCTTTTAAAATTTACTCGATCATATAACCAAATTTAGACACGATTTGTCACTTTAATTCGCAAAATTTAATATTAACTAAGCGGTAATGTTTTTGGTACCGGTTTTCGGGCACGACGGGGGTGCTCATCCTTCCTCGCGTGTAACCGACTCCCGAACCCCTTTCTCGAAAGAAAATCTCTGGTTTTACTTCGGTGTCCGGTCTACCATTTTTTAAATGGCCGGTGGCGACTCCCTTCCTTTTTTACAAATTCGACTAAAGTTTTTAAAAACCCAATTAAAACCCGGTTCTTCTAAGTGACACCGAGGTATTTATTTTTTTAGTCGCAACAGATGGCGACTCCGCTGGGGACAAAAATTTGTTTTCAAAAACAAAAAAGAGAGTCAAGCCAAAAAAAAAAACTTTACCGCTCAATTAATATTAGAAGTTGCGAATTAAAGTGACCAAATCGATCGATATTTGTTTATAAGTGCGAGTTTATTTTAAACGCATTTAAAATTGGCATTTAAACCCATTCGTTTAAGTGGGGGGAAAACGCTAGTGCTTTCATGTGGATATTGTTCCTCCGTCTGGGCCTAGCAAGTACCTTCGGGGCTCGAGTACCCTATATCTTCGTGGGAATATTGTTTCTCCGTCCGGATATAACGAAAGGGTCCCCTCAAATTGAACTCGGTTGAGAGGAGCCTATAATGGGTGATGACCGGGGGCCTTGCTACCCTTAGAAGGGGACATCGAGGACAGTTCGAGTACCTCCTAGAACCAAAACTGCATTTAGAGAACTAGAAAGCCCACCCCTTTTAGAGCCATGCGGACAGCCTAGGTTCATTAGACGTGATATATAGGGTTGCTTGCTTTCATGCTTGCCTTTTATCATGTTTATCCGACACTAACGATTATTCTTATGATCTTTTTGCATTTATTCTCGCATGCATTTCATGGCATAAAGGTGTTGAGTCAAGGTGGTTTTACCCAATTCTAGGGCTATCATTATGGACGGGAGGTTGATAGAAAAGATGTTGTCAATTAGCAAGTCCGACATCGGTCAAAGGTGAATCAGAAAGGATAAGGGGACGAGTTTACCGAGCGAACACACAGTGTCAGATCTAGTACCCACCATTGAAGAAAACACAACCCTTCTCCATCCCAGGAAAGTCAAGCAAGATCGGATCTACTCCGAACATCCAAAATTATGAAACTACCCGACCGAGTGCAAAGAGGCGGCCGAAAAGAGCGTGACGACCGGAAAGAGCATGGATTAGGTCAATGGGTTGATTCAGCTTCGAGGAAATAGCTTGTTTTCCGGGACCTGATACCAGCAGTTTTAGAGGGTCTTGAATTGCTAGAGAAGAAAGCAAGTCCGGCCCCAACATTTTTAGCCGAAGTTTTCATTTCCTTAAACATTATTCGGGGGCAAGAAGGGTACCCGTAGGACTTTTGCTATGACTATCTTGTAACAAGGAGCCTCTTTTACGTTCAAATGAAAGTTGACCTAAGGGGAATCACCTACATGACCAACACCTTTGACTTGCATACATTTGTAGCATTTGTTCCATACATCATTTCATAGCGTTAAAATTGTCAGCCATACACCCATCTCATGAGCATACATCTGTTGATTCGAGTCCATAATACATCCATCATTAAAACTTGCTTAAGATCTTCCATCACATCATTTCTAATTGGGGAAAACACTCATGTCAGAGAGAGAGAGAAAAGAGTGAGAAAATGGACAAAGGAACAATTTCCAGCCAATACCGCTTCGGGAATGTGAACAACTTGGTGAGAAGGATGGATGAGCTCGAGCAGTTCCACCAGCAGTTAGTGTGGAACCAGAAGGAAACAATCGCATGCATGAAGAAGTTTCAAGATGAAACCAAAGAGCAGCTTAATGAGTTGAAGGGCATGATCGCCGCCATGACCAAGAAGGGCAAAGCCCCCCAGCCCAAAGAAAGTTCGGACGAGGATTCCGATATTGTGATGGAGGAGGTCTTATCTGAAGAAGACCAGGCCGTCATCGGCCAATACGAGGTGCACTGTCCCCATTCTGAATGCCCTATCGAACTGGCTCTAGACAAGATCGAGGATTCACTGCGAAAAATCCTAGATGAAGAATGGGACCGGGAGCAACAAAGACGAGTGGGGACCCACAGGAGTGCTACAGTTTCGAAGCCTCGGAGTACAACTGAAGACCCTCGGAGCTCAAGGAAGACCAAGAGTGCCGAGAAAGGGAAGGAAAAACTCACCCCTCTACTGACATACTCCCGAGTCTACCGCGCGGATTAGGTCTGAAGACGACCTAAGATGGGGCAATCTTTTGAGAGGGGCAACTTTTGGAAGACACTGGTCATCAACGTAGTTTAGGATGTTATGTCTCCATGCATCGTGTCTGTTTTACCTTTTGTTGTCGGATCTTTCCCTCGTTAAAGTGCGTGTGTAAGTTTGCATTGTTGGCCCGTGATAGCTAGCATCTTTTGTAAGGGCTTTTGTGATGTCCGTTTGTTTTATTTTCAATGAAGGAGACTTTTGCAAGCATTTTATATTCCTTAATTTCTTTTAGACATTTCAATTTATTCTTTATGGTTACAATCTTATTGTTTTTCTATTAAAAACATATATGTATATATTTTTACAAAAAATGACCTTAATACTTTGAAAAGAAAAAACCAAATGTTGTGGGAATGATACAAATGGAAGCACCATCTGTTCTACTCAGGCCAAGAGAGGGGTGACAACGAGTGTTTAGGAATAATGGGCCACTCCCATTGAGTGAATTTTCCTCTCAGGCATTGTTGTCTAAGGTTCTTGAATGAAGTGATAACCCTAAAACTTCTACCACCTGATGACCAATTCTGATATCAGTGTATGGGAGGACATTTGGCATTCCTTCAATTCCATTCACACAGAAAGAAAATAGAAAAAAAATACCCATTGTTGTCCCCGTTTGAGCCTATCAAAAACTTTTTCTTCCGATTGAACCCAAACCAAGGATCACCCCTACACTGGGGGCAGAAAAGAATAGAAGTCTATGGACAAGCAAATGACATTGGATCCTAACTATGCTATGGGAATGATGTCTTGTGAACTAAGGGGCATTAAAAGAGAAAAGATTCATTGGATACACTTTCAGATTGAGCAGTAAAAACATCAAAGAGGAAACAACGAAAGAAAAGTCGGTTCTCAAAGAGCTACCCAAATCAAGTCAAAAGTTACCGACACAAAAGTTGAAGAAATCAAAAGTAAAGGCACTAAAGTGAAAAGTGCAATTTTAAGGAAACAGAAAAAAGGTCGTTTCTCAAAGAGCTACCCAAATCAAGTCAAAAGCTACCAACACAAAAGTTGAAAAAATCAAAAGCAAAAGCACTAAAGTGAAAAGTGCAATTTTGTAAAAGGAGAAAAGCGGATAAAGAAAAGGGACAAGAGGATTCCCTATCCAAATGAATCTCCGCTTAGATGAGCATCGAAAGATTGTTCACCTTTGAGCAAAAGCTTGCACTAATACAATGTGAAGGTGCAATTTGATCCGAAACTACGCTTGATAAGAGGAAATGAACTCTAGGGTGAAAACCCCAACAAAAAAAACAAAAACCAAAAAAGAGGGGCAGTCTAGAGCGATCCAAAGAAATAAGAAAAGAGATAGCATTTCATCGGAGCATAATCGAGAGACTTCAGATTAAAAGAATTGATCCTTGGTTTCACCACCCTTAAACACTTGTTTGGGCCTATTTACCCTTTCTTTCATAGCTGTGAGCCTTAGCCTACATTACAAGCCATAAAAGACCATTTGGACCATACGCGGAAGGATGAATTTGTCTTCAGATCACATTCCGCCTATCGGGGTTAACCTTTCTTCAAGGATTGCCACACTTCTAATGCCTGATTGAGATCAGAAAAGAAGGAAGGATGGGGCATGGTGAGTTAGTGAGGTAAAGAGAGCCACCTTTAAATTGGGTAGAAACTAAGTATGGGAGTCGCTCCTCTTGGAAGCCTAATAGCCAAGAAAAGATTTCATATGTGCATCCCTGCAACATTCGGAAAATTTCACTCGGGTCAACCTTTTTTCAAAGACCCCAAACTTGATTTTCACTTGACATGATTTTTTTAAAATGTATATCTACATAATAAAATTATTTTTACTCAATCACTTGCATAAGTCTTCTATATGGGAATGAACAAGCGGATTGACCGTGGCCCGAGGTGAAGCCATCAGTACCCAGAGGGGCACCCTCGGAGGTTCAAACATTGCTTCATACCTCCAGTTGAAATATCAAGACCGTCTTCGGTAAAATGTCAAGCTATGAAGTCGACCTTCGCTAAGAAATGTTGGAATAGAACATGAAGGTAGAAAATTTGATGTTGAGAGAGTCGGGGAACAGAAGTTACCCTTGGAGCCTAAGCATCTTGCCGGAAGGAATGTCCCGAGAAGGACCACGCGCGTCGCGTTGAGGGCACACACCAAGATGAGCCAGTAAATACGATCTGAAATCAACTAGAAAAAGGCAACGGAGACATACCTAAGAAAATGAGGAAGACAGAAAAGAAGAAGAAGAGAAGCCGAGGCGAGGACCCCAAAGGCACTTTGGGGCAAAGGAGCGAAATTCAGAAGAGGCGCTTTCGACCACAAATTTAGAGAAACAAGTTGTGGCATCTTTGGACAGAAGACACCATTTAAAGCAGCTGACCTTAACCGGAGGTCAGTTAGAAGATACATAAGCCTAAAGTATGTGGGGGCAATGGGATTCTAATCAGTGTAAGTCTTCCCTTCAAGAAGAAGCAAAAAAAGAGAGGTTCAATAAAGGAAAATGGAGACAGGGATATATGGAAATTGAGAAGACATGTGGACGCCCTAAAAATATGAAGAAAAAAGTTGACGACAAGGGTCAAAGGCAGAAGTTGACTTCAAGAAGAAAACTCAAAGGAGTGCCCAAAAAGAGAAAAAGAGGAAGAAAGAGGACAAAGAAAAGAGAAGACGCGGTGAAAACCCAAAAGACACTTTGGGGATTGAGGCGAAACTCAAGAGGAACGCTTTGGATCACAAACTCATGGCGAAGGAGGCAGAAACTCAAAGCCAAAAAGATTTTAGAGCAAAGGAGGCATATACTCAGAACTCAGGGCAAAGGAGACAGAAACTCAAAGCCCAAAAAAACTTTAGAGCAAAGGAGAGAGATACTCAAAGCTCGAGACAAAGATATATGACATCTGCTCATCTATTCGAGCATTTGGAGAATAGAACCCGCCTATCCGTTCAGGCACTTGGAGAATGGAAATCTGCTCATCTATTCGGGCATTTGGAGAATAGAACCCGCCTATCCGTTCGGGCCCTTGGAGAATGGAAATCTGCTCATCTATTCGAGCATTTGGAGAATAGAACCCGCCTATCCGTTCAGGCACTTGGAGAATGGAAATCTGCTCATCTATTCGGGCATTTGGAGAATAGAACCCGCCTATCCGTTCGGGCACTTGGAGAATGGAAATCTGTCTATCTATTTAGGCAATCAAAAGTTAGTAAAAAAAAGAAAGAATGAGAAAAGAAAGAAGAAAATAAAAATAAAAATAGCAAAAAAGAAAGAAAAAAAGAAGAAGAGAGAGAGGTTCAAAGTGAAAACCTGAATGAGCACTTTGAGGTAGACAATTCCAGAAGTGGATCAAGAAGAGAAGAAGAAGAACAATGGTCCGGGAGAACCGAGAAGAGAGGCAATCAAAGCAAGAAGCAGTACCAAAGGACACGATGACAATAGAATTAATATAATTAAATAACTTGGAAACCCCAATCATGCATCACGAGTAGTTAGGCATCCCTAGGTTAGGAGCATACTAACTCATACCATCATAGCATTTTCATCTCTTTCCGCAGATTCTTGAAAGACAAATTGAATACCTCTCGGGATGATGAGAAAACGATAAAGCGAGAACTAAAAAGATTTAAGGCGAAGCCTTTCAAGCCGCCGCTCCAGAATGTCAGGTGAAGCTTTCATGTTCGCCACTCAAGGATTTCAGATGAAAGCTTTCAAGCTTGCCAACAGATTTCAAGATAAAGGATCCTACAGAGAAAAGGGTCTGAAGAGGTTCTGTATAGGGGGAACGTACGACTTCAGGATCTCGAAAGCGGAAGGTCCTACGGAGAGGGGACTTGTAGATCCTTGATTTCAGAGAGGAGCTCCATAGAGAAGGAACTACTACTCGAAGAATGCTAAGGAAGAGGAGTTTGGTGGAGAAAAACTCAGAATCCTAAGGCTTCAGGATCTCGAAAGCGGAGGGTCTTATAGAGAGAGGACTTGGAGATCTTTAATTTCAGAAATACATGGACGAAAGTTCTATATAGAAAGAACTGCCACTCGAAGAACACGCCAAGGAATGGGTTCTATAGAGAGAGAACTCATATTCTTAAGGCTTCAAAGAGAAAATTACTCGGTGTAGCACGTTGCAGCTCAAGGAGAGTAAATCGTCCAACAGGGAAGTTAGACGAATTTAGTTCACCAGTTTGCTTTACGACCGTGAAGGGAAAGCAAATCCACTTGGACGCCCAAAATCGCCTTTTGACCGCGACGAGGAGGCAAAAAAATAAATAAATAGAAAAATAGAAAAAAAAATATAAAAAAAAAAACGAAGTTTCAACTTGCTTTTAGACCGCGAAGGGAATGCAAAGTTGTTTGGATGACTAGCTTGTCCTTACGAAAAAGCTCAAGACAAAGATGTATAATCTGCTCATCTATTCGGGCAAGTGGAGAATAGAACTCGCCTATCCATTCGGGCACTTGGAGAATATAAATCTGTAAAAAAAAAAAAAAAAAAAAGCTCTCTGTCTACCTGTCCGGGGCATCTAGGGGAGAATCCACAATCGAAGGGCTTTGGGAAGAGGAACTGCTTGGGATTGCGCGACCGCTTCGGGAAACAGACCGTCCAAAAGGGAAGTAGGACAAAATTAGTGCTTAGCGTCTTTGCTTTATTCTTGTTCCACAAGTATAAGCAAAGAGGGGCATCTGTAATCACTAATTTTGTCCGGACATTGAACTCTTTTTATTTGTGTTGTTAATGGGCTTATATGGGGCTGTTATGAAATATAAAAAAGGAAAAAGAGGAAAAAAAGAATATATATATATATATATCTATATATCATACATATTATTATCTTACTATTATGAGTGTTGTTTATTGTATATGAGTGTTGTTACCTAGTTATTAGTATATTATTATTGTTATTATCTATTATTTTCGGATATTATAATAAAATAAATAAGTGGATAACTAAAGAAAAGAACTAGAATATATTAGAATCAAATAAGCATAGCCCATTTTGGGTTAATATATATATACAAGTCCACAAAATAAAACAGTCCATTAAAAATTACAAGCCAAAAAAATAATAAGACCCAACATTCAAAAAAAAAAACCCTAACAATTTCCTTTGGGTTGCAGCTACAGCCGCCACTCCTCAGCCGTCGGATGGAAAAGAAGGTGGACAGTCTAGATGAAGCCCGGGAGACAAACCCTAGAGGGGGTCTCTCCTTGCCCTAGCGCCGCTGCATCACTACCGTTCGATCTGGGCGAGATCAACGGCCCATATCGCGTCTGGAGAAAACCCTAACGAGGGTACCATTACCCCGCGCCGCTCACACGCCCCCCGCCGTCGGATCGAGTTTGATCTGACGGTCCAAACTCGCGCGTGCGTTGCACTGGCCGCCCGTTCGTGCTCCACGCGCGCATGACTCGATCCCATCCGCGCACGCCTCTGCCGTCTCTGTCCGAAGGCACGCCAACGACATTTTGGGCAAAACTCGACATGCCACAGCCGAAAATAAACAATCAGATACCCAAAATTGTAAACGAAGCCAAAAACATCAAAAGGTCAACCGGACATGATATCAGAGGGAGAGAGAGTGTACTACCTGTATTGTTTTATTCTAATTGTAACCCGGTATAAGAGTAACCGGGATGATATTGTAACCCGGCTTCCTCGGCGAAAAGGAGAGGGATTTTTAAGAAAAGCAGTGAAAGCAATATCATTCAGAGGTATCCCAAATTTCAGTTTTTTCTTTGAATCAGTTGCATGCATGAGAATATAGAAAAGGGTTTTTATTTTTTTTTACCTTTCAAAAAGCCGTTTCCCTCCTCCGCTTCTGGATTCGAACCGACAATAATCCCTTCGGCTCCCGTTCAAGGAGTCAACCGGGGTGAGCCATCGGAGTCGCGGAGAAAGGTTTCCCATTCTTAGGTTTTGCAAACACTCTTCATCAGGGGATTTTAGGGATATCGGCTTTGGAGATTTTGGTAGGATTAAACCCTTTCCTCTTTTTTTTTTCTATTTTCTTCATGCCCGCGTCGTCAATGGCCTGAGTTTCTCGAAGGCTTCTCTCCGGTTCTCTGAGAGTCCCAACGCCGAGAATGGTCGACGGCGCCAGAAACCCTCTCCCGATGAGGCTAACCCTAACCGGTTGTGAAGAGGGAGAGGAGGTTTTTTCTTTTTCTGGGTTTAAGTCTAAAATGGGCAAAAGGCTTTTTATTTTTTTTACTCTGTTTTTATATTTATTTCACATTTTAAAAAATGGTCCAAGCTCTTTTTTAGTCCCCTCGTGTTGCCGGAATGTCACCTTTAGCCATTCCGCTTTTTGGAATCACACCCCTGGTCCCTTTTTTTTTTGAAACGTTTTTCAATTTCGCCCCCTAACTTGTTTCAGTTAACACCGAATGGTTTAATAGCCATTTCGGTCCTTACAGATCTCAATGCCTTTTAATTTCGGTCCCAGTCGTGATAACTTAACCTTTTTCTTATGGTCTAATTCCCTCATCAGTCCTCAGAGTTTGTCCAGAGTTCATTTGGGCCCTTTTAGTGATATAGCTTTCATTCTACGCATTTTTAATTTTCTAACTCAATAGTTATATTCATATGCTCATTTTAATCTATGTTTTATTTACATGTTCCGCATATGTTTGATGAAGTATATACGTATTTATGCAATTTATGTTTGTTATGCCATCAATGTCATGTCATTTACTTTGTGTTTAATTATTTCGTTTATTTTTTAAGTTGCATCTCGGTTTGTAAATTGCAATGCGAATGCCTTTTTATTCGGGAGTGAACGAGGCCAGTACCAGTCGTAGTGGTGGTGGTTCGGGCGTTCTCTTTCGAATATTAAGGCTTTTAAAATTTACTCGATCATATAACCAAATTTAGACACGATTTGTCACTTTAATTCGCAAAATTTAATATTAACTAAGCGGTAATGTTTTTGGTACCGGTTTTCGGGCACGACGGGGGTGCTCATCCTTCCTCGCGTGTAACCGACTCCCGAACCCCTTTCTCGAAAGAAAATCTCTGGTTTTACTTCAGTGTCCGGTCTACCATTTTTTAAATGGCCGGTGGCGACTCCCTTCCTTTTTTACAAATTCGACTAAAGTTTTTAAAAACCCAATTAAAACCCGGTTCTTCTAAGTGACACCGAGGTATTTATTTTTTTAGTCGCAACATCAAGGCCGTGGCACGTATCATTAGATTAGTGAGAGGAGAATAACATGAATTACCTTAGAAGTAGACTATAATGCCAGTGCAGTGTGTGCAGAAACTATGTACAAGTTGAATCTGAAGAATATTCTAAGTAAACAAAGATGTTGTCAAGGTAATGTAAGGTTGCTGCCAAGACAACATAGTTAAGAACATTTATTTAATCATGGCAATAAGGGCTTCAACTCATCACAACTACTCTTTAGGTCTGAAATTAAGATAGGAGCCAACTACAAAACCCCGAACCTATTGAGTAGAGTCATCCCATGAAGACTTTCATTCACTCATGCTAATTTGTTCGTCACTTCAAGGATTTTCAGATTCATGGACTTTGGTAGCAGCAAAGTGTCCTTGCACATGATTCTTCCTAGAGCCGGTTTCGGGCACCTCTAGGGAAAGACAACATAAAAATTTCTTTCTTGCCGTGGCAGTGTTTTTCTTTTTCTGTTTGTTGCCTGCCGCGACAGCTTCCTGCAACCAGTGTTAGAACATTGCAAATAAATCAAGCAGGCAATGTTTACCAGAAATTCTTAACAAATTCAGTGAGTAACAGTAGTGTTTTTAATTTTTTTGCATTTATAGAAAAAATCTAAGTTTACTTCATGCTTTCCCCCAAAAATAAGTTCTTTTTATTATGGTGCGGAAAATTTAAGATTGACTATCTAATCATAGGCATAAGTTCTAACAAAAAAATTTCTTTCTTGATTAATTTTAAAGGCAAGTACATTATGCAACTTATATGCTCTAATTACGCCTAAACAATGATGAGTGCTAACCCCTCAAACTTGAGAGGAGCATTGTCCTCAATGCACGAGAACAATAAATCAGTTAGTCGGAAAGGTCGTCACCTTGCATGATGAATTTCCTTCGAGCCTTGTTTGCTTGTGTGGTTATCGAATGTGTGTATCTGCTAGTCGAACCATGTGCAGTTGTTACCTTGGCAACCCTGGGCAGTTGTAGTTGCCGTGGCATCAATCTGGGTTGCCAGCGCGAGTGATGGCCGGTAAGTATTTCAGCGGGAAATATAAAGAACCGGACTGCACTGTCAGGGAACATCCCTGGTGTATTGCATAAATCGGAAATGCTGCCTTTCCATCCTATTGAGCTGGTTCCGGAGATGATTGAGGAGTACTGCTAGTATTGGGGTCTATTTGGCAGCTTCAGTACTGCCGGGCGGAGGGAGCTGGGCGGCAGCATCAATACTGCCGGGTGGCAAACTGTCATCGATGATGTTGCTCAACTGCCTCTGTCGAAATTCTCTTGAAGGCTGGTTGATTGCTGGTTGTGGCCATTGATAGGTTGTGAGACGATTAAATTTTATTTGCAAGACGAGAAATAATAATAATAATAATAATAATAATAATAATAATAATAATAATAATAATAATAATAATAATAATAATAATAATAATAATAATAAAATGCAGAAAGAAATAAAAACTGAAAATTTAAAAAATATAAGTTTATGAAAGCATAAAAAATGTGGAAGATAAAAATAAAAAGTATGTTACTCTAGGAAGGCATTGGCATGCATCTCCTAAAGTAACTACTCCCTTGTCGATTTGAGCTTAAGAGGGTCGTTTCCGATACTTCTTGTAATCCACCCGCACCCCCCATCGAGTGATTATTCTTGTGGTAGGGGAGTCCTTCTTCCTCATTCCCTTGTAATCCATGTGCACCTTTCTCCTTGTTCCTATTCTTGAAGGCATGAACATGTGATTAGGAAAACCTATTTTACTACCTAACCATGTACTTACCTTTTTTCCACCGAAGTTCATCATGGAGAATTTTTTTTTGCTGCTGCGGCAGTCTTCTATCATAATGATGTGCAGATCAAGGGAAAACTCTGTAGGCTCCTTAAGAATCTCCATCAGTAGAGATTTTGATGGCACTAGTTCTACCAACATCGGCTCCTCTAGATATATGTACTCCGTAGTTACCGAGGCTTCTGCCGAGGCGGGCATAGTTGTTGAGGTATAGGATGTTGTCGTGGCATCCTCAATTCCCTTGTTGGCCTCACTAGGTGTTGTTGTCCTTTCACTGGTCAGGGCAGGCTTCGTGGTAGTTTCTGGAACAGCTGTCTATCTTGCTGCCCGAGCAGTGTTCTACATCCTCCTGGCTTGGAGTTTCCAATTGCTCCTCACACTTTGGAGATCCTCCCTCGCTTAATTCTTTATCCTCTTGTCTTGGGACATCAGTATCCCTCCGGGTTAATTGTTCAGGTTCATCCATCGCATTGATGAGGATTGAATTGCTCATACATGCATCCATCTTAGCGATGTTGGCGTTCATAGCAGCTGATTCTTTTTGGGTTAGTGCAAGGAAAGTTTGAAGTGTGTCCTCCAAGGATGTTGATTGCTCTTGAGGATGATTACATTGCTAGGGCATGTCAATTTCTGCAGCAAAACAATTATGGTAATTTTTTTTGAGATTTTTTATCATACCATGAAAAATCTTGCTGCAGCGGCGGCAACTACGGCATCAGCTGCCCCTGTTGTTGCTGCGGCAGCATCTGCTGTTCATATTCAGATATCCACTCCCAAGTGGTTTTTCTTGACATGTCTGTTGCAAACAGATGAGGGCAACTGTCGAATGCATGATTGCCTTCACAAAATTCGCAAGAATATTCCCACGTGTTGATGCCCTTGACTTGAACTGCACCTGAATAAGAACTTTCCCACATAGTTTTTTCAACTAAAATTAAATGCAAATAGAATTAAGAGTGCAGAAAAATTAAAACAAATTTCGCTATTACCAATCCCCGGCAATGACGCCAAAAACTTGTAGAGCGTTTAGGTGTTCTCTAAATATGAGCGCAAGTGCACACTCCTGTCAAGTAATAGTATAAAAGATATCGTCTCCCACAGAGATTGGACAACTTGACTCAAATCGTAAACTCCTGCACAAGGGAAAATTAAATGCACAAATAAGTTGAATTGTTTAAGAAGAAAAGAAAATAAAACACAAGTAAATAAAAGGGAATAGATCAAATTGATGGAATGGGCTAGGTTATGCTGCTCTTTAGTGTGAAACTGAGTTGAATAGGACAAGTTGCTTTGTGTTGCCAGACTTTGCTGCCTCAATGAGGGATGGCAGTTAGGCTCCTGAGACGCTCTCGCTGCCTCGACAGAGGAATGGACTTGTGTCTCAGCGGCAAACTCGGCAGAACTACAAGGCTCGGCGTGATGCCCACTGCAGATAATACCAGTCTCGGCGTGAATCGTACAAAGACAGCAATGTTTGGTTCGTTCTCTTTTAGCCGCCTTAAACCCTAACCTATGTCTAGGCTGGATTGATCAACACTTGATTAAGGTGAAGACCGTACTTACTCCTTTCGTGAGTTCGACTCTCTCGATACCGAACAAATGGATAGTAATCAACTAATCTATCACCTTAATTGAAAACTATGAAGAATATGGAATAAGCAAACCTTGAAGCTTTATTTGCAAAAACAAACTTAAAATCCTAAACAACCGTTCTCACACTAATTACAACATAACCCAAACCCAAAGAGAGTTTTAGAACATAATGGCAGTAAGAAAACCTAAACTATGCCTAAGGGAAAACCTAAGTTGTTTTTAAGTACAAAATACATTGAGTATATATAGGCATTAGCTAGGTCAAGTCCTTCTTGGAGTAGAAGTCTTCAAAGTAGATATTGCATTAAATGCAACCTTAAATTCTGACTTCTTTGAGTTGAATGTGGACTTCTTCACGTTGCCTTTCTCTGCAAGTAATCTCGAACTCCTCCTTCGGCGGCTTTGCCTACTGCTACAGTCATCGGAAAATTGAGTGGATGGCATTGTTAAAATCAACATTTTCTTCTCTATAGATCGCACTCCAGTTCTTCAATTCCTCAGGTTGCTGCTCTGGGCGGCGGGTATGGCGGCGGTAGCTACTCGGCAGAGGCTGTCTCTATTTGAAACTGCATCAGTACAGCTCCATAGTCTGCTGCCTCAACATTAGCTCCTCTGGTCTGTCCTCCTCTTTATCATTCTTCTCTCCTGCTGCTGCGGCGGGTTCTGGCGGCATTCTGCTGTCGCGGCGGATTTCGGCGACACCTTGCTGTCGCGGCAGGTTCCGGCGGCACCTTGCTGCGGCGGCGGGTTCCAGCGGGCAATTTTCCTGCATGCACCGAAATACATACTAAAACAGCACCTTTTCCACAAAATACACTAAAATATGTAATCAAGCTTAATGGTGAAGGAAATTATGCGAATATGCATTAATGCCTAATTATGTAACTAAAATGTGCCTAAGTCTAACAATAATATGAGTAAAAAAAGGTAAATAAAATAAGACTTCTAGACACTTTACAACCACGCTCGACGAACACCGTTGGATACCACTAACGCTAAACATCGTTGAACACCATTAAATTGATTAATAAAAATTAAAAATCTCAAGGACTCAACATATAATTATAAATCATTTAAAATAAAATTTCAATTAAATTACTATCCATATATATTATATTTTTAATCTTTTTTAAATAATTAGATCAAATATAAACCTTAGTCAATTTAAAAAGGCTTAATACACTTCCCCCTAAATTTTACATGTTTTCCCAACTTGCCCCATAAACTACATTTTACCCACTTTTGCCCCCTAAACTTTTCATCCCTAAACTTTTCACTGTTACCCATTTCACCCCCAAAAGCTAACACTGTTAAAAAAACTGTGTTGACCAATTAGAATGTACATTTTCTTTATTTATTTTTAAAATTTAAAATAAAATAAATATATTAAAATATTTATTAATTTAATTATATTCTCAAAATACCTAAAATATCTCTATCTTCATCTTCTCCAACCTCCCATTTCCCATAAACCCGTATGCTTTAACCACACTGAAAATAGAGATCTGATATAAATACAGTGTGGTTTTCCATGGCTGTAAATGCCCAAAACAAATCATTTTGTTTGATACATTCTCACCCATTTCCCTTCCTCAACCTTAAAACACTCTCACCTATTTTCGTTTGATTCTCGAGAAAAAAAGAGATAATTTTTTCTCCCCAAACATGTTTCTCAGTCAAACCCTCACCTTAATTCCCCAAGCTTCACCTCCAAACCCAGCTTGCCCCATTTTTCTCTCCCCACTAAACCTTCAAATCTCAACACCAGAACCTCTAAATTTATACCATATCTCTATTTTCAGCGTGATTAAAGCAAATATCAATCACCAGAGAGCAAAAACAACAAAAAATTCAGTTCTAATCGTATCTGATTGGATTCAAATTGAATTTTAAATTCCTTTATATTAGATCTAAAATAATCTGAATTTGAGGTATGGATCGAATAAATTGACATGTGGTGTCAATACAGATATGGTGTTGAGATTTGATATAAATAGAGAAAAGTAGGATTGGGAGGTTCTGGTGTTGGGATTGGAGGTTTAATGGGGAGATAAAAGTGGGGCAAGCTGGGTTTGGAGGTGAAGCTCGGGGAATTAAGGTTTCGTGGAGGAAGGAGTATTGAAGCCATGGAAAACCACTCGTTTTTCATATAGGTTTAGGGGGAAATAGAAGGTTGGGGAAGATGAAGATGAGGATATTTTAGGTATTTTGAGAATATAATTAAATTAATAAATATTTTAATATATCTATTTTATTTTAAAATTTAAAAATAAATTAAAAAATGACGTGTTGCGTTCTGATTGGTCAGAACATTTTTTAAGGGTAGGGGGCAATATAGGTAACGTCAAAAACGTTAGGGGAAAAGTGGGCAAAACGCAGTTTAGGGGCAAGTTGGAAAAAAATGCAAAGTTTAGGGAACCTTTAACCTTAAACCTTAAACATACAACCCTAAACCCTAACTCATGAACTAGAAATATGGAACCATAAACCCTAAACCTTAAACCATAAACACTAAAGCCCAATGCCTAAACCTAACGTTTGAATTTAAGGCTCAAGGTTTAGTGTTTCAAATTTAGTGTTTAGGATTTCAGTTTTAGGGTTTATGGTTTTGAGTTTATGATTTAGGGTTTCAAGTTTTTATTTTTTTTAAATTGACTAAGGTTGATATTTGATCCAATAATTTTTAAAAAGGATTAAAAATATTATATATATAGAAAATAATTTAAATAAAATTTTAATTAAATTATTTTTCATATATATAATATTTTTTATTCTTTTTTAAAAATAATTGGACCAAATACCAATTTTAGTCAACTTAAAAAATAAAACTTAAAACCCTAAATCATAAACCCAAAATCCAAAACTATAAATTGTAAACCCAAAAGCTGAAAGTTGAAACCCTAAACTATAATCTTAAAACCTTAAACTCAAAGCCTAAAACCATAAACTATAAACCCAAAACCCTAAATTTAAACACTAAGTTTAGGCTTTAGGCTTTTATGGTTTATGCTTTAGGGTTTTATGTTTATGGTTTACGGATAGGGTTTATAATTTTTTTATTTTTTAAATCGACTAAAGTTGATATTTAATTCAATTATTTAGAAAAATTAAAAAATATAATATATGAAAAATAATTTATACAATGCTTATCATTAAAACTAAGTTGTTACGAAAAGTCGATATTATTTAGACAATGTCTATCATTAAAAACAACCAAAATACTATACGAAATAACTTACCAATTAAAATATACTACTACATGAGATAATTACAATGCAATAAAAACTAAATTATCTTTTGCATCCTCTGCTTCTTAGCACGTATTCCTCTGCCTTTTGGCACGCAAAAATTCTGCTTTTTAGCACGCTCCTCTGTCTTTTGACACGTATTTCTGATTCTTTCTACCGTTCATGGCGTCTCAAGTTGAAGATGATTTGGCTGGGCTCTCAATTGAGGATGATGACGGTTTGGAAGTGGAGTTTGAGGAAGGGGATCAGCAGTCTAACATCTCTTACGATCTCTGTTTGGTCGGTCGTTTCTTGACTTCCAGTGTTGTTCATTTTCAATCTATGAGAATGACGCTTGCAAATTTATGGAGGCCGTTAGGAGGAGTTTCTATTATTGATCTGGGTAATGAACGATTCCTTTTCCGTTTCTTTCACAGTGTTGATATTGATCGAATAGAAGCAAGCGGTCCGTGGAACTTTAATACACATCTCCTACTTACTCATCGGCTGCAGTCAGGGGAGGACCCACAGCAGGTCCCTCTTTTTAATGTTTCTTTCTGGGTTTTAGCACATGAAATCCCCCTTGGTTATGTTTCGGAAAAAGTAGCGCAACAGTTGGGAAATTTTATCGGTTCCTTCATTGACTATGACTCTGAAGCATCTCACCTGGGCTATAAAGGAATTCTTCGTATAAGGGTTAGTATGGATACTCGTAAACCTATTAAGAGGCGGAAGAAGTTTGTCCTGAAAAGTGGAAGTTCTCACTATGTTCAGTTTGAATATGAGAAGCTCTCTCTCTTCTGTTTCGTGTGTGGAAAGCTGGGTCACGGAGAAAGTTTCTGTCCAGTCCGGTTAACTGTTCTGAAAGAGGAGATAACTTTTGGTTGGGATCTCAGTCTGAGGGCAATTACAAGGCGATCGGCGGCGAATTTTACGAGCAGGTGGCTTCGGGAGGAAGGGAGGAATTTTGGGCGAGATATTAGCAATAATTGGGCTGATAATCAGGCTCTTTCTCATACTCCAAAATCCGGTGTGGATAAAGGAAAATTAATGTGTCCAGATTTAGGAGGGATTCAAGGCGCTCAGGGGGCTGATGATGGAAAGGCGGAAAATAAGCAGTTAACAAGCCCAATAGTTGTTGTTTCTGAAATTCAAAAGGAAGATCAGATTAATTTTGGTGATATCCAAATGGTATCAGCTGAGGAGGATAATGAGGAATCTTTAACGGAAGGGGTTAAAAGGAAACGTGCTTTAATTGCGGGTTCAGTGGTTTCACTATCTGATTCGATAGAGCCATCTACAAGTCTATCGGCATGCCCAAATCAACGGGCCAGCCGGGCCCAATGAAAATCCTAAGTTGGAACGTCCGGGGCTTGGGCCAGTCTCGGACTGTTGGACGTCTCAGAAATCTGTTACGAGACGTTAATCCAACTGTAATTTTTTTGATTGAAACAAAATTACAGGGGGCCCAAATGGAGAAAATAAGGAAAAGTCTTGGTTTTCAATTTGGTTTAGATGTTAATTCTCGGGGTCGTAGTGGAGGCTTGTCGTTGGCTTGGAAATCCCCTTGTAAGGTTTCTCTTCGGTCTTTTTCTGCATGGCACATTGATGTAGTGTTCGAAGAAGACTTAGATGGACATTCATGGAGGTTCACTGGTTTTTACGGCGCTCCGGAGGTAGAAAATAGAGCCGCCTCTTGGAATTTGCTCCGACAGCTTAACGACTTACCCGACTTCCCCTGGATGGTGATGGGGGATTTCAACGAGTTGATGTTCGCCTCTGAAAAATCTGGTGGCTGTTTACGTAGTTCTTCCCAGATGAACAACTTCTGTTCAGCTTTAGAAGACTGTTCGCTTAAAGATGTGGGTTTTCGTGGTCCATGGTACACATGGGAATGGGGCCGTTTATCAAGTAACAACATCAGAGAGAGGTTAGATAGAGGGGTTGCTAATGATTCCTGGTGGTCTCTCTTCTCCCAGTTCGATTTGGTGCATCTCCCACATACAATATCTGACCACTGTCCACTATTGCTCAATACACAGGCCACGGTTTGTAGCCGGAAACGGTTTGATCACTTTCGGTTTGAGGCCGCATGGTTGATCGAGGATTCTTGAGAACAAGAAGTTGCTCGTCTCTGGTCCGAATCTGTTGGATCTGTCCCATCGCGTCTTAGATGGGTTGGTGAAGGTTTAAATCGCTGGTTTGTGAAAATACGAAAGGAAAAAAGGGTTACAGTGGCGGACCTGAAAACTAGGCTCAAGGAGTTATCTGAGTTATAGCCTTCGGATGAGGTCCTTGGGGAAATTCTTGATACTAAAATAACCCTAAATCTTGAGGCGGACAGGGAAGAGTTATATTGGGAACAAAGGGCTCGAGCGAATTGGCTCAAGAATGGGGATCGTAACACGAGTTTTTTTCATAATTTTGCTTCTCAAAGACGAAATCGCAATCGAATTCGGAGATTACGTGGTGCGAATGATGAGAATATAGAATCTTATGAGGGAATTTGTACAAAAGCTGTTGATTATTTCACAACCCTCTATAAGACGAAGGGTGTTGAAGACCCTTCAGTTATCCTTGAGGATATTTCAGTATGTGTTTCCCCAAAATTGAATCGATCCTTATTACGTCCTTTTTCCCGGGAAGAGGTCCTAATTGCAGTTCGTTCCATGGGTGCCTTGAAAGCTTCGGGCAAGGATGGAATCGGAGCAGTTTTCTATCAGAGGTTTTGGCATATAGTTGGCAAGGAGGTTGCCGACTATTGCATAGAAGTGATTTTGGGTTTGCAGGATATTTCGGAAATTAATTCCACTCACATTGTTCTGGTGCCTAAGGTAAATGATCCGGCCAACATGTCCCATTTTTGCCCTATTAGTTTGTGTAATGTTTTATATAAGATTGTGGCGAAGGTTCTTGCTATTAGATTTCAACAAGCTTTTTCGGGGTGTATTGATGAAGCATAATGTGCTTTTCTCCCGGGACGTCTCATATCGGATAATATCATCGCCGCGTATGAGGTACTTCATTGTCTTAAAAATAGGCGAACGGGAAAGAGGGGTTCTTTTGCCCTTAAGCTCGATATGAGTAAGGCCTATGATATGGTCGAATGGCCCTTCATAGAATCTGTTATGAGGAAATTGGGTTTTGAAGAACAGTGGATCTCTATCATATCTAAGTGTATTAGCACGGTCGAATACGCTGTGGTTATTAATGGGGGTTTAAGCGAGTATTTTAAGCCCACGAGGGAACTCCGGCAAGGAGATCCCCTCAGTCCTTATCTTTTTCTCCTTTGCAGCGAGGGTCTCTCGGCCTTGTTGCGTGGTGCTACTTCAAGGGGTTTATTAAAGGGGGCTCAGATTGCTCGAGGGGCTCCGTTAATCTCTCACCTTCTATTTGCCGATGACAACATTATTTTTGGAGAGGCAACGGCAGAGGGAGAGGTGCAGTTAAAGAATCTACTGGTTTTGTATTCTCGCTGCTCGGGTCAGTGTATCAATTTCTCCAAATCTTCGGTTTTCTTTAGTTCTAATGTTATTGATGCAAATAAGGAGGATGTTTGCCGTGTTTTGGCTGTTCAGATTCAATCTTCCCTTGAGAAATATTTAGGCTTACCTTCTATGGTAGGTCGAGACAAAAAACGCTCTCTAAAGTTCTTGGCTGAGAAGTGTTCGAAGACTTTATCTACTTGGTCGCCTAGATTGCTTTCGATGGGGGGCAAGGAAGTTTATATAAAGGCCGTTCTCCAAGCTCTACCTTTGTATGCGATGTCGGTTTTTCTTCTGCCTAAAACCTTATGTCAGGAGCTACAGGCAAAGTTTGCAAAATTTTGGTGGCAAAAGAAAGCAGACAAAAGATGAATCCATTGGTGTTCTTGGAGTGAGCTTTGTGTTCCTAAGGAAGAGGGAGGCATGGGGTTTCGTGATTTGGGTAAGTTTAATGTAGCGTTATTGGCTAAACAAGGCTGGAGGATCCTAACTAACCCAACATCACTAGTGGGCCGAGTTCTAAAAGCCAAATATTTCCCTACGGTGGACTTTATGAATTCTCGGGTTGGATCAAACCCGTCATATATTTGGCGCAATATTTGGGCTGCCAAGCGAACATTGGAGATGGGCCTTGTCTGGAGGGTCGATGCTGGACGATCGGTCTCCATATGGAACGACTTCTGGCTCCCTGGTTTTCCTCCTCGGCTAGTTTCTTCCCCTTCAGTGCCGGAACTCCGAATTGTGGCTGATCTAATAAACGAAGATGATCGTCGGTGGAACGAACCGTTGATCCGAAATTCGTTTAATGCGAATGATGCGAACGATATCCTATCTATCCGTCTCTCAGATGTGAAACAGGACGATATTCGTGTTTGGGGTTGTGAACTATCAGGTACCTATTCGGTTCGTAGTGCCTATCGTTTACTTTTAAGTAATCAGATTTATGATGCAGATTTCAAATTTCTTTTTAAAACTTTATGGAATTTGAAGTGTCCTTCTAAAATAAAGATTACAGTGTAGAAATTCGTTATGAATTATGTTCCCACTATGCATAATTTGTGTATTAAAAGAGTAGCAGCTTCAAGTTCTTGTCCGAGATGTTCAGCACCAATAGAGAATGTGATTCATGTGGCTCTCGATTATCCTTTCGCTAAGAATATCTGGGGACTACAGCAGTTTCATTGGCCTCAACAACAGTTTCTACTCTTCTCTACGTGGTTAGTGTGGGTGTTCAGGAACATACATAAATCCAGGCATATCGAAGTTATAATCACAGTTTGGAGTTTATGGTTTGCACGTAATAAATTAATTCATGAAGGAGTAAATCAAGAGGTCCTTACAGTGGTGACTTTCATTAGAGGTTATTGTGCTGAGTTGCAGAAGGTATCTTCCTCAGTGTCTCATCCGCATACTCGAGTAGATGTCTCCTGGTCTCTACCTCCTGAGCCCTTCGTCAAACTTAACTTCGACGCAAGCTACTGTTCAACCGAAAATAAATCTTGGTCAGGGATTATCCTAAGAAATAACCAAGGACTAGTCTTAGGATCGTCTCACCAGGCAAACGAATGGATTCATTCGGTCTTTGAAGCAGAAGCGGTGGCCTGTGTTCAAGGACTTCGCTTTGCGGCGGATCTGGGTTTTCAGGATATCTTGGTCGAAGGAGATAGTTGGTCCGTCATCGAGAAGCTACGATCCCAGGCGGATGACAGATCGATGGTACGGCCGTTGATAGCAGAAGCCAAAAGTATTTCCAGACGCTTCAGACGGTGTGAATTCGTCTTTTTCGGTCGGAGCGGCAACCGACCCGCACATGCTATGGCGGATTGTGGAAGACGAGCCCTTGAAGATCTTTTCTGGGTGGAAGACTCGCCGGCAACGGTTCTCCTTGCGGTAGATGCCGATCGACGGCATCTGGACCCTCCGTAGGGTTCTGATTGAGGTTCCTCTTTTCAGATTGGGGTTTCAACATTCATCTTTATCCCCCTCTTGCTCTTCCGATTGTGAGTCTCAAGGTTTCTAAGCTTTGGAATCGGAGAGTTTGGATCGCCCGGAGTGTTTTGTTTTCTTTCTTTATTTCTTTTTACACGGTTTAGGGAACTTAACCCTGACCGTCTGTTTTTTTTCCATTATTACATCTGTCGTTTCATTTCTCTTTATTAAATATAATAAAACTCCAAGGCGGTACCGTTTTACTCAAAAAAAAATATACTACTACATTAACATTCCACTAGATCCATATATATTGGGGAAAAAATAGGGTTCACCATACAAGAATCTAAGAGAATCCGAACTCATTTTATCTTCTTCAAAGAACATTTCCAATTTGACTTGAGAATGAACTGAAAGAATGAGCCTCTTGCCATCATTACGATAGCTAACATTTACAACTTCAGCTCCTTCCTCGAGGATAGTCACAATGTCGCCTAATGTGGTCCACGTCCCCATCCCCGTTCCCGCTATCAGATTGACTTGCACCGTAGATTCTGATTCCAAATCCGTTATTTTGAGAACCGGGGATACTATTGTTTCGTCTCCCACGGCTCGCGGTGTCCATTCAGCTCTTGGACGAGTTGCGCTTTCCTTTAATTGAGTTCCTCAACAAGTTCTTGCAGTTGTTTCACGTAAACCGTGGTGTTATCTACCAACTCGAGCTTTGTCATCTACAACATTTTATCGACGGTGTAGTTAATTATAAAGAAATTTCATCATAAATTGATAAATTTGTTGTAATGACAGATAGAGTTAGATGATACCTTTTTTGGGTTAGGAGGAAGGAGACTAAAGAGCCTCGATAAGAGCGATCTCATTTTTTTATCTTCGTTCTCTTTCGATCAAATTCCGATCTGTTCTCAATGATGTTGTCGGATCGGCCATGGTTCTCTTGCAAAGGGGAAAGCAGTGTATGCAACAGCAACCTATGTTCTGGTGTTCTTATAGTAACTGGCGCAAGGAATATTTGGAACGAGGAACAGTACACGCAAGGACTGCCTTTTCTTTTTCGAACGAAGACTCAGTTTTTTTAATCGAAATTTCGTATCCTATTTCGTACCAGATTGAGTTAATGATGATTAGTGTTAATATGCACTTTTTGTTAGAACCAAAATATATTCATACGAATAATAAACCCAAAATTCATACATGCCAAATAATTAAGAATAAAACTAGATTTGCGGAAGTGTACCTGAATCTATTGATGGAGATTTTTCATACAAGTTAACCTATATATCGGGGACCACTACCCTTTATATAAACTGAATTAAAACAATTTATTAATATTTACAACTTTGCCCATCATTGAGTTATAAATATAACTTATGGTATCTACACTTTTAATTCTATGACAATTTAATACATATAACACATGTTACATAAATGGTCTCTTAATTTCGTGTTAAACTTTACAATAGCAATATAAATTATACATATGTGCCCATTATTATTGGATTTTAATCCAATAATCTCCCACTTGGTCAACATATGTTTCCTGACTGTAACCTTATGAGGTCAAAAATTTGCTATCATATTGTCGACACCGTTTTTGGTTCGAGCCGAAATTGGTTGGACCTTCATAGGCTCGTCATTGTTTGGAGTCGCCATTGGTTATTCTGGATTGGGTATGACCAAAACCTGTAGAACTGGTCTGCGTCTGAACCGGAGTCAGGTTGGGCTCGGGAGTCGGTTACGTGTGGGGAAGGTTATAGCACCCCACAACGCCCAAAATTGGTACCTAAAGGGGTTGTGTTGTCTAAAAGGCTTCAAAGATAGGGTTAATAGCACTATTATAAACGACAAAAATATGCAAATAAACCGAATAAATCTACAAAAAAAATTAAACATGCTAAAAAAATGATATATATAAAAAACCAATGGAAATTTAATATTTTAATCGAAAGTCATAATCTTAAGTCAAATCATATTTAATCTCAAATTAGAAGAATTATTGGTCAAACATATAAAAAACCGAATCACATTATTCGCACAATTTTAAGATTGTCCTATAATTAAACTCAATTTTAAGTCCAATTAAATAATTAATCGTCCATCTTTAAGAGAAATTAACAAAAAAACATATTTAAAAAAAAGTAAAACTAGTTATCTAATTATCTATCTAATTATGTAAATTAAAGACCTAATCAAAAGAATCTAAATGTTAGAGCTCAAATTAGAAAAAAAACAAACTAGGCCTAGAATAAAAAAAGAATAAACCTAAACTAAAAGGACCTAAGAGACGATTTTCCCTAAAACCTAAAAAAATGCTAGACAACTAGCATGACAGATCATTTCCCGTGATTTTACTTTCCCCAATGTTGTACTATTTTTCATGACACACGTTAAATGAACTTTAATTCATTTTTTTACTCACGTTGGTCTGTATTCAACCAAAAGGGAGTTTGAGTCATCTTTGTGTTCACATCTCCACGCATTTATTAAAAGGGTGACTTAGTTGTCCTTACTTCACTTATTTTTTTCTTTACAAAAATCCATCGATACCTCTTCCTCTCTGATATTCCGGTCACTACTGTCACCGTCGGTCAAGCACCGACAATGGCAAAAACTAAAACAAAAACCTTTTATTAATCGTTTTTTAATTTTAAACCCATATCTAACATTAGTTTTAGAAAAAACCAAATAAATTAGAGTATATCTAATTAACGAGTTTTACCTTTCTCAAACTCTTGGATCTGCCGTTGGATCGAGCTGTTCTCAGAATATGTTGAATTTGATAGTGTTGGGAGCTCTTCCACCGTTCCGATCTCGCGACTAACACTCCGACCACCGTGAACTGAGGTAAGAATGTGGCTTTCTTAACTTTCCTGATTGTTTTGGTCCAATATTCTCACTATTTTTCTTGTTCTTATTTATAGGCCGAAATTAAGGTTTCTCAAGTCCTTTCTTCCCGAATTCATAGGGAAACCGTTGAGATAAGCTAGAATATCTGTGTAAAGCGCAAGAAACGAGATTGTTGAGCAAGTAGATGAGTCCTCATGGTTGTGGACTCTTGCATATGGCAGATAAAGGTTTTCAAAGTGAGATTAGGGTTTTTTTTTTTAATTTTAGCATTATTTTCTCTTTTTTTATTTTTCTGGATTTTTAGTAATTTTTATTGTTTGGGTTTTTCTTTTCTTCCTTTTTGGATTTTATTAAGCATGCTGGACTGTACTTGGGCCGTACGTTAGGCCCTAAATAAAAATTAGTGTGTACATCTGCCATTCTTTTCTCATTGCTCGAATGAGAGGAACGAAGCAAAGACCAAAAGCAACATTTTTTCCAGTGATAATGAAACTCTATCCTGGCGGTTTTGATTATGGCACTCATCTTGGAGGCAAATGATAGCACTCTCTTTTGGAGGCGAATCATGGCACTCCCTCTTGGAGGCGATTAACATCATTCCTTCTTGGAAGCATACAACGACATTTCATCTTGAAGGTAATTGATGACACTTCATCTTGAAGGTGGTTGGTGACACTTCATCTTTAAGGCGAATCATGGTACTCCTTCTTGGAGGCGATTAACAACATTCCTTCTTGGAAGCATATGGCAGCACTTCATCTTGAAGACAATTGGTGGCACTTCATCTTAAAGGCAAATGATGGCACTTCATCTTGAAGGTGAATCATAGTATTCCCTCTTGGAGACGATTAACAACATTCCTTCTTGGAAGCATACATCGACACTTCATCTTGAAGGCAATTTGGCAGCACTTCATCTTAAAGGCGAATCATGGCACTTCATCTTGAAGGTGATTAGTGACATTCCTTGTACCTTTTCTTTATGCCTTATATCGTGCCTCTTGAATTCATTCCTTTCCATTTATCAGAGAATGGTGTTCGTGAGCATTTTCTACCATTATTGTGTTCTAAAATCCCCTTTTTGAGTAATGCGTCGAACATCAAAACATATTGTAAACCCCCTTAGGTAAAGCAACGAGTTTACCAGTTAACAAAAGAATGCACAAATGTCCAAATGGCAAGTACAAGGAAACGCAAGGTAGCAAGAAAATTGAAAATTTCCTCTTATTGAATGAAAATGGTCTAAGCCTTGACAGATGATAATCAAATGTTTAAGACAACAAAGGTCAAAGGGAAACAAAAACAAAAGACAAAAAAGGAAGAAAATTCCCCTAAATATCAATTGCGAGGACTCCATTGCTACTTCGCTCAAGAATCTTTTCTGATTATGACCTCTGCCCAGTAAACCTTGAGTTCTTGGACAACATCTGAAGACATGTAGACTTTCCCTTGATCATACTTGGACCATTTTTGAGCTTCTGACTTTGAACCTTCTATTGATTCCCAGACGCCCTTTTTCGGGTTTTCATCTCAATGTTTACCAATAGGGTCCTTTCGAGTCTTGGCATTTCTCTTTTCTTTTTTTACCAACAGGGCCCTTTCGGATTTTCACCTCTTGGCTTTTTTCTCTCTTTTTTACCAACAGGGCCCTTTCGGGTTTTCACCTCTTCGCCTTTTCTTTTTCTCTTTTTTTACTAGCAGGGCCCTTTTGGGTTTTCAGCTCTTGGCTTTTTCTTTTTCTCTTTTTTACCAACAGGGCCCTTTCGGGTTTTTACCTCTTGGCTTTTCTTTTTTTACCAATAGGGCCCTTTCGGGTTTTCACCTCTTGGTATGTCATGAATTCAAGTATAATATTTCTTCACCGAGTTAGAATTCACAGGATTGGATAACTCATTCCCATCCATCTCGGTTAGGATTAATGCCCTACCAAAAAAAGCTTTTTTCACAACAAATGGTCCTTCCCAATTTGGCATCCATTTTCCTCGAAAATCCCTCTGCATAGGCAACCTCTTTTTCATAACCAAATCCCCTTTCCGAAACGTTCTTGGTCGGACTTTCTTATCGTGGGCTCGAATCATTCGCTTTTGGTACATCTGCCCATGACAAATTGCTTTCAATCTCTTTTCTTCTATCATATTCAACTGGTCATATCTAACTCGAATCCATTCAGCTTCGTCCAACTCAAGTTCCATTAAGACATGAAGAGATGGAATCTGAACCTCAATCGGTAATACTGCCTCTGTTCTGTAAACTAAAGAAAATAGAGTTGCCCCCGTAGATGTTCGCACGGATGTACGATACGCTAGCAAGACAAATTGCTTTATCCTGAACTGCTCACACACTTTCTTCATCATTTGGTTGTTCAGATTTAAAGCATTGTCAGAGATAATTCTTTCTGGTAGACCATACCGACAAATGATTTCCTTTTTTAGGAACTTGCATACTGTCGATCTGGTTACATTTTCATACGAAGCAAATTCCACCCACTTGGTAAAGTAATCAATCATTACAAAAATAAAATGATGTCCGTTTGATGCCTTTGGCGTAATCAGTCCGATCACATCCATGCCCCACGCTGCAAATGGCCACGGAGCCGTTATAACATGAAGAGGTGAAGATGCTGCATGAATTTTATCTCCATAAATCTGACATTTATGGCATCTCTGAGCGAAGTTGACGCAATCTTCTACCATAGATACCCAGTAATAACCCAACCTCATAATCTACCTAGACATACTAAGGCCATTTGCATGAATTCCACAAATTCCCTTGTGAACTTCCTCAATTATCTTTTTTTTTCTCATGATTTTCTACACATCTGAGCAATGTTTGGTCGCTCCCTTTTTTGTATAGAATTTCTCCATCAAGGACGTACCCTGCAGCCATTCTTCGAATTGTTCTTTTATTAACATCATTCGCCCCCTCGGGATATTTTTGATACTTGATATATTGTAAAATATCGTAATACCAGGGGTGATCATCTACCTCATCTTCGATGGCATAGCAACTGACAGATGAATCAAAAATACTCATTTGTATGGGCATTATATCACCTGCTCTATTTGCTTTAAACATAGAAGCCAAAGTTGCCAATGCATTAGTCATTTGGTAATCTTCTCGGGGAAGGTAATGGAAAGATATCTCCTCGAACTCTTTTATTAATTCAAGGACGAGCTTTCAGTATCCAATCAATTTTGCATTTTTGGTTTCTCAGTCTCCGCGAAGTTGATAAACCTCTAACGATGAATCGTCGTATGCTCTTAGGACTTTAATTTTTTGCTGGATTACCGCACAAAGTCCCATTATACACGCTTCATATTCTGCCATACTATTGGTACACTCAAAATTTAGTCGACCCATAAAAGGATAATGATTCCCTTTGGGAGACACTAAAACTTCCCCAATTATATGCCCAAATGCATTTGAAGCTCCGTCACAATTCATTTTCCAAGGTTTTTTACCAGTTGGTTCCTCTTCACTAGTAGTTAAGCACATTACGTCTTCATCAGGAAACTCAAAACTCAAAGGTTTATATTTAGAAGAAGCACGACTAGCTAAGAAGTCCGCAATAGCGTTACCTTTGATGGCTTTCTGATTTACGTACTCAATATCATATTTAGAAAGTAAAATTTGCCATCGAGCCATTCTTCCTAATAAGCCTGGCGATTCCATCATGTATTTTTATTGGATCTAGTTTTGCAATCAACCATGTTGTGTGGTATAGCATATATTGCCGAAGTCTGCGAGCCATCCAGACTAATGCGCAACATAGTTTCTCGATAGAAGAGTATCTCGATTCACAATCGGTAATTTTTTTGCTGAGGTAGTAGATAGCTCGCTCTTTTCTCCCGGTTTCATCGTGTTGGCCCAATACACAACCCATAGAGTTCTTAAATACAGCTAGATACAAAATCAAAGGCTTTCCTAAGTCCCATACGCCTGTATTATGTTTCCTTAGGAGTCGGAAGATAGGATCACATTTATCGGTTAATTGAGTGATGAACCGAGAAATATAATTTAAACGTCCCAAAAGCCTCGAATTTCCCTTTTGAGTAAGAGGAGGCGGAAGCTCTTGGGTATCCTTGATTTTATCAAGATCTACCTCAATACCTCGCTTACTAATGATAAAACCCAACAATTTGCTTGAAGCAACTCCAAAGGTGCATTTTGCAGGATTTAGCTTCAATTGAAATTTCCTCAAATGTTCAAAGAGTTTTCTGAGCTTTGTGATGTGTTCTTCTTCCGTTCAAGACTTGGCAATCATATCATCCACATAAACTTCTATTTCTTTATGCATCATGTCATGGAACAATGTCACCATGGCCCTCTGATATGTTGCCCCTGCATTTTTCAGACCGAAAGGCATCACTTTGTAGCAAAATGTGCCCCATTCTATTAAAAATGTAGTTTTTCCATGTCGTCGAGATACATTTTGATTTGGTTATAGTCTGAGAAACCATCTGTAGAGCGTTTGGGTGTTCTCTATTTATGAGCGCAAGCGCACACTCTTGTCAAGTTATAGTATAAAAGATATCGTCTCCCATAGGGATTGGACAACTTGATTCGATTTGTAAATCCTGCACAAGAAAAAGTAAATGCATAATTAAGTTGAATGTTTGAAAAGAAAAGTAAAATAAAAACACAAGTAATTAAAGAGGAAGTGATCAGATTGATAGAGAGGGCAGGGTTATGTTGCTGCTTAGTGTGAAACTGCGTTGAATAGGACAAGTTGTTTTGCGCTGCCAGATTCTGCTGCCTCGGCGGTGGATGGAAGGTAGACTGATAAGACCCTCTCGCTTCCTTGGCAGGGGAATGGAACTGTGTCTCGGCGGCAAACTCGGTAGAACAACAAGGCTCGACAGAACGCTTCGAAAGTGACTTCGCTTATGTCTAAGTCAGAGTTCTGTTAATGCTCACTGTAGATAATACTAGTCGCGACATGAATCATCCAAAGACAGCAATATTGATTCGTCCTCTTTTAGCCGCCTTAAACCCTAAACCTATGTCTAGACCAGATTGATCGCACCGTCTATAGATGAAATCGTACTTACTCCTTTCGTGAGTTTGACTCTCTCAATACCGAACAAATGGATAGAATTCAGCTAATCTTTCGCCTTAATTGAAAACTATGAAGAACATGGAATAAGTAAACCTTGTAATTTTATTTGCAAAAACAAACTTGAAATCCTAAACAACTGTTCTCACAACTAATTACAACATAACCCAAACCCAAGGAGAAATTTAGAACATGTCGGGGGCAAGAAACCCTAAACTATGCCTAAGGAAAACCTATGTTCTTTTGAACTAGAATTACAGTGGATATATATAAGCATTATCTAGGTCTAGTCCTTCTTAAAGTAGAAGTCTTTAAAGTAGCTTTTCACATTAATTGTGACATTAAACTCTGACTTCTTTGAGTTGAAAGTGGACTTTATCACGTTGCCTTGTTCCGCAAGTAATCTTGAGATCCTTCTTTGGCGGCTCCGCCCTCTGCTATAGACGTCGAAAATTGAGTGGAGAGCATTGATAGAATCATGATTTTCTACTCCACAGATCGCACTCCAGTTCTCTAACTCCATAGTCTGCTGTCTTGGGCGGCTAGATGGGCAGCGGCAGCTACTCGGTGGGTGTTGTCTCTGTCTGGAACTGCATCAGTACAGCTCCTAGGTTCGCTGCCTCAACATCACGTCCTCAGTTCCTCTTTTCCTCTGTCAGCCTCTAGTACCTAAAACCAAAAGTACACTGAAACAATACATTTCCTTTACCAAATAAATGATAATCTAGAAAAACATGGAAAAGTAAAGAAATACCGTAAAATGCAATGCATGGCCCTAATTATGCCTAAAATGTACTAAAAACAACAATAATATGAGATGGAATGTGCATGAAATATAGAACTTGTGGACACTTTACACACCCCTAAACTCGAACTATTGCTTGTCCTCAAGCAATGCAACCAAAACATACTTGCCCTTATATTAACTAGACAGCAAAAAAATTAACTTGATTTCGTACCTCAAGGCCGGGGTACCTACATTAGATTTGTTAAGGGAGCTTAGCAAGAAAATAACTTAGAATTAATTTCTAATGCCAGTGCAGTGTGTGCAGGACTGTGTGCATGGTGAATATGCAGAATAACTAGATAAACAAAGATGTTGTTATGATATATAAGGTTGCTGCTGAGACAACACAAGTAAGCACAATATTTAATCATGGCAATGAGGGCTTCAGCTTATCACAACCACTCTTCTAGGTATGAGATTAAGATAGGAGCAAACTACAAAACCCCGAACCTATGTAGTAGAGTCATCCCGTGAAGACTTTCATTCACTCATGCTTATTTGTTTGTCACTTCAAAACTTTTAGATTCATGGACTTTGATAGCAGCGGAGTGTCCTCGCACATGATTCTTCCTAGAGCCTGTTGCGGGCACCTCTAGGGACAACATCAATGTTTCTTTGTTTTTCTTTTTCTTCTTCTTCTTCTTTTTCTATTGTCGTGATAGTGCAGTATTTTTCTGTTCCTGTTTTCTGCCTCGGCGGCTACCTGCAACCATTATTAGAACTTTGCAAAGAATTCTAAAAACAAAGCAGGCAGTGTTCATTAGATATTCTAGCAAATTCAGCAAGTAACATAAGTGATTAAAAGTTTTGGCAAAATATCAAAAATTCTAAGTCATTTTGCATGCTTTTCCCATATTAAGTTCAATTTATTATTGGTGCGAAAATAAGTAATCGGCTAACTATCATAGGCACAAGTTATAAAAAAAATTCTGTTCCGATTAACATTATGGCAAGTACAATGCAACCTATATGCTACTAAGTATGCCTAGACGAAAAAATGTGAGAGCTATCCCCCCCAAACTCGAGATGGGCATTGCCCTCAATGCACAAAATAAAATAGAAAATAAAAGAAAATAAATACAAGTGATATATAAAAAACAGAAAAATAAAATAAAGAAAAGAGGAAAAAAACTAGAAATTGGCTGAGGGTTGAGAGGAGGCTTGAGTCTTTGCTGCTGAGGAGGAGGAGGATGTTTGGATGATTAGGCGGCAGCCGACAGATGTCCTGGCAGCAGACTTGGTAGGGGAGACCTTTGCTGTCCGCGACGGCTGGACTCTTTTGGGCGTGGGACGAGGCTCTTGTTGGGGTTCGGCAGGGGAGTGGCAGGAGGTGCTTCGCTCTCTTCTGACTGTCTTGTCGTCCACAGGCTCGGCAGCTATGATGTGCTGTTTTCTCTTCCTGGTTTCTTCCTCTGTTGGTGTTGCCGAAGGGTCTACTGCCATTGGGATGGCCGCTGCTGCTGCTGGTGCCGACGGCTACTGCTCAAATCTTCTCTGATGAGGAAGTGTTAGCCACTGTTGCCACTGTACATGGAGGTGAATGGTGCTGCTGATGTCTCTCGGGGGAGTCTGCCACTGTGTTGGAAGCGGATGTGGCTGAGTATGACGGGTTGTGCGTCAGAGATGACATCTGTATGCGGAAGGCGGAGTGGCGGGCAGCGGCGGCTGATGGAGTTCCTTGTTCTGGGGCAGCCGCGACAGCTAGATCTGTCGGGTAAGGCGGCAAGTTGGGGCCGTCATCGAGATACTTCTTCATGAAATAAGCCACAAAGGCTTCTTGGACCTCCCCCTTATATTTCATGAAAGTCAGCTACTGCTGCTCGATGCGCTTGGTGCTGCCGATAAGGGTGTGCAGCAGCGTGAGGACTTTGTTGTCTGGGGCAACTTCAGTACTGTCGGGGGCGGGTGGAATGTCAGGCTGGGCGGTAGAGGGCTGGCTGGGCATTATGGGCTCTGTCTTTGGAGCCTGTATCATCTGCATACGGACTCTCCTGGTCCACCCTCCTTTTCTGTCGTCATTGTAGAGCGTTTTGGGTGTACTCTATTTAGGAGCACAAGTGCACACTCTTGTCAAGTTATAGTATATAAGATATCGTATCCCACGAGGATTGGACATCTTAGTTCGAATTATAGTTCATGCACAAGGAAAAGTAAATTGCACAAGTAAGAATGATTGTTGAGAAGAAAGGTAAAGTAAAAACACAAGTACAAGAAAAAGTGATTAGGTTGATAGAGAAGGCAGGGTTATGCTACTGCTTAGTGTGAAACTGTGTTGAATAAGCCAAGTTGTTTTGCGCTGCCACGATATGCTGCTGTTGCGTGTAAAAGAGTCTATCGCAATTGTAGTGCAAGTGTACACGACGCAAGTAGTAAAGTGATACGAAGTATCGGATTATCGTCTCCACAGAGATTGGGCTTATGACTTCACCTTAATTTCACTGCACGAAGTAATGGAAATAATTGAGAGAATTGTCATGAGAATAATAAAGGAAAACGTAAATAAAAGAATTGAGTTATCAAGATAGAGAGAATGGGCTGGTATTGAATTGCTCAGTAGTGCAGGTATTGGATTGCTTAGGAACTCCAGTTCTGTCGTCGCTCCCGTCGCCGACAGCACCTGTCGCGGCGGCTGTCCGTTAGCTGTCGCGGCAGCAGACACACCAACTCCGTACTTCAAGCTTGGCAAGAATCCCAGATCTGCCTTGGCCTATCCCTAGGTCCAAGTCTGTCGATGATCACGTCTTTGATGATACCTCCCGGCGTGAATCGAAGGATAAACACCGATGTGTATGAATTCTTCTTTAGCCACTTAACCTTGCCCTATCCCTAGGCACAAGATAGTTCAACTATAAACTAGAGAACTTGCTCTTATTTCTTTCGTATACTTAACTCTCCCGATGCTAAGTAAATAGATAACCTCACAATGCTCTCCCGATGCTCTTGCAAGATATTAATAACCAAAATAAGAGAACTTGAAGTTTATTTTATTGAACTGAAAATTCCTAAAACAAAAGCAACCCTTGCAACTACTTTACAAAACAACCCGTAGCCCTAGGGGGATTTAGAACATGTCGGTGACGGGTGGACGACAGGGGGGTTTAGGTTTCGGTTATGGGGTAATCGGTTGTGCCTCCTAGGTTAAATCTATGCCCTTATATAAGCTTTGGGCTCAAGTCCTCTAAGGTAACAAGGATTACAACTTTAATTAAAAGTAAGATTCTAATAAAGACTAAATCTCTAAAGACTCCTACTTTCCAGCCGCATCCTTGTTTCTAGGAATTTCCTCTCCTTGAGCTTTGGCTTGACATATCTTTTGATCCGGGGCTTGGAAAAATATGTGGCTTTCACACGACAGACGAGCAAATTTTTCTCTATCTATCGAGGTCCACTTTGCTTTTCCTCTTCATAAGTCTGCTGTCCCCATGCTGTCACGACAGGTCCATGGCAGCTTCGTCTTCTTCGTCTGCTTGTCCAGTTCAGCTCTCCTGCTTCTCTGCCCTGCGCCTGCCTTCAACGTCTACTATGGCAGATACCTGCAAAAATAGCCATCTTTTAGTAGAATCCGTGCTTTTAATCCTTTTGTGATGTTTTACTGAAAACTAACCTAAATGCAATGCAATGATGCTTGAATGCAACAAAAATATGGGTTAAAAAGGGTGTAAATAATAGAACTTTTACACACTCAACAGCTGCCTCGGCGGGTAATGGTGGATTGAGGCTGCGGCCCTTTCGCTGCCGCAGCGAATCTCTTCTCTTGCAACTTTTGTTGTCTCGGTAGGTGGAATGGAGAGAAGTCCTGGCGGCAAATCTGGCAGATACTCCAAGTTCAGAAGAGCATTTATGAAGTGATCCTTCCTATGCCTAGGCAAGGATTCTGTCACCACGTGATGTAGGCAATACCTAGCAATCTCAGCGTAAACCTAACACAGACAGTCGACGTTTGGTTGCTCCTTTTAGCCACTAAAATTCGAACTTATGTCTAAGTCGAATTAGTCAACACCTCGACATGATGAGACATTACGTAATTCTTTCGTGAGTTTGACACTCTCGTGCCTGACAAATAGATTTCCTCACCTAGTCTTTTGGAACTAATTGAAGAAGTGAAGAACATGAATTAAGCAAACTTGGAATATTTTATTGAAAACAAACTTGAAACCTAAACAACCATTCTCATAACTAATTTACAATATAACCCCAAACCCAAGGGAGAATTAGAACATGGCGGCGGCAGAAAACCTAAGCTTATGTCTAGAGAAAAACCTAATATGCTTTGAATTAGAATTACAATGAGTTTTTATAGACAATGGCTAGGTCTAGTTCTTCTTGAAGTAGAAGTCTTCAAAAGTAGCTTTCCACATTAAATGTGACTTTAAACTCTGACTTCTTTGAGTTGAATGGGGACTTTATCTCGTTGTCTTGTCCTGCAAGCAATCTTTAGATTTCACTTCAACGGCTCTGCCCGCTACTACAGACGTCAGAAAATCGAGTGGATGACATCGATAGAATCAGGGTTTTTAGTTTTACAAATTGCACTCCGGTTCTCTAACTCCATACTTTGCTGATGTGGGCAGCAAGGTCCGCGACGACAGCACTCTACAGCTACTCGACATTCTACTGCTTCTGTCTGGAACTGCATCAGTACAGCTCCTTAGTTCGCTGCCTCAACATCGCATCCTCAGCTCCTCTTTCCCTCTGTAATCCCTTAGTACCTAAAACAAAAAATACACTAAAACATTACTTTTCTTCACCAAATAAAAGATAATATATAAAAACAAGGTAAAGCAAAGAAATACTGTAAAATGCAATGCATGGTCCTAATTATGCCTAAGATGTACTAAAAAAACAACAATAACATGAGATGGAATGTGCATGAAATATAGGACTTGTGGACACTTTACACACCCCCAAACTCGAACTATTGCTTGTCCTTAAGCAATGCAACCTAAACATACTTACTCTAATAATAATCAGAAAGAAAAACCATTTTTTCAACTTGATTTCATACCTCAAGGCCGTGGCACCTATATTAAATTAGTGAAGGGAATTTAGCAAGAAAATAAATCAGAATTAATTTCTAGTGCCAATGCATTGTGTGCAGGACTGTATACATGCTGAATATACAGAATAACTAAATAAACAAAAGTTTTGTCTACGATATAAGGTTGCTGCCAAGGCAGCACAGTTAAGCACATTATTTTAATCATGGCAATGAGGGCTTCAGCTTACCACAACTACTCTTCTAGGTCTGAGATTAAGATAGGAGCAAACTACAAAACCTCGAACCCTTGGAGTAGAGTCATCCCGTGAAGACTTTCATTCACTCATGCTAATTTTTCCGTCACTTCATAACTTTTAGATTCATGGAATTTGATAGCAGTAGAGTGTCCTTGCACATGATTCTTCCTAGAGCATGTTGCCTGTTGCGGGCACCTCTAGGGTAAAACAACAATGTTCTTTGTTTTTATTTCTTCCGTGGTAGTGTTGTATTTTATTGTTTCTCTTGCTTGCCTCGGCGGCTACCTGCAACCATTGTTAGAACTTTGCAAAGAATTCTAAAATAAGCAGGCAATGTTCATCAGAAATTCTAACAATTTCAACAAGTAACAGAAGTGATTGATATTTTTGGCAAAAAGAAAAAAATTCTAAGTCATTTTCATGTTTTTCCCATAATAAGTTCAATTTTAATTTGGTGTGAAAATAAGTAAATCGGCTATCCTATCATAGGCACAAGTTATATAACAAATTTTTCTTTTCCGATTATTACTAAGGCAAGTACAATGCAACATATATGCTACTAACTATACCTAGACAAATGATGCGAGAGCTATCCCCCCCAAACTCGAGATGGGCATTACCCTCAATGCACAAAATAAAATAGAAAAATAAAGAAAAATAAAGGCACGAAAAGGGGAAGAAGACTTAGGTTGCTGTCATTGGCAGGTTACGGCAGTGGGCTTGGCATTGCTGCCTCGTGCTTTGCTGTCTTTGATATTTTTGGGTCTACGTGAATTAATTGTGAGACGAGAATAAATAATAAAGAAAATGAAAACAAGTAAAACCTAGTCCTAAAAACTACTCCTACTAAAGCGGTAAAGATATGAAAAGGTAAGGTTATGTCACAGTGGGGTGGGCATCCCCAGTGTGAATACTTCCTGTTCATTTGGAGCAGAGTCTCATGTATAGTGCTTTAATCGCTGCCTGTTAACTTTAAACTCTGTCCCTCCATTTACTGGTTTTATTGTCACGACACCATGTGGGAAGGCTTGGACTACTTCGAACGGTCCTGACCATCTTGATTTGAACTTCACAGGAAACAACCTAAGGCGGGAATTGAACAGCAGCACTTGCTGCCCGGGCAGGAACTGCCGCTGCTGAATCTTGCTATCGTGCCATTTTTTTTTCACTTTTTCCTTGTATAGCTTGGCATTCTCGTATGCCTCCCGCCGAAACTCCTCCATTTCTATCAGATTCAGTAGTCTCTTTTCGCCAGCCTGTTTCCAGTCCATGTTCACTGCCTTGACTGCCCAATACGCCTTGTGTTCTATTTCGACAGGGAGGTGGCAAGCCTTTCCGTATACTAGACGATATGGGGGCATCCCTAGTGGTGTTTTGTATGCTGTCAAGTATGCCCAAAGAGCATCGTCTAGCTTCAATTACCAATCTTTCCTACTTGGGTTTACAACTTTCTCCAAGATGGTCTTGACTTCCCTGTTCTAGATTTCTGCCTGCCCATTTGTTTGTGGATGATATGCCGCGTCAATCTTGTGCTTGACCCCAACTTTCTGGAGTACCTTGGCAATCAGTTTGTTATCGAAATGGGTGTCTTCGTCACTAATGATTGCTCTTGGAACTCTAAACCTTGTGAATATGTTCTTCCGTAAGAACCTATGGACAGTCTTGGCATCATTGTGCGGGGTGGCAATGGCTTCTACCCACTAGGAAAAATAGTCCACTGCTAGAAGGATGTACATATTACCACATGAAGATGGGAAGGGTCCCATAAAATCTATCCCCCACACATCGAATAACTCAACTTCCAAGATTGTTTGTAGGAGCATTTCGTTCCTTCTTGATGTGTTTCATGTTCTTTGGCAGTTGTCACACTGTTTGTAGAATGCTTGGGCATCTTTATGCAGTGCCGGCCAGAAGAAACCTGATTGAAGCACTTTTGCTGCCGTGCGCTGCCCTCCAAAGTGGCCTCCATATGGTGCTACATGGTACTGTGAGAGTATGGTTTGCTATTCATCCTCTGGGACACACCGTCTGATAACCTGGTCTACATAGTTTTTAAACAAGAAAGGCTCATCCCAAAAATAATGTTTAGCATCATGTTGGAATCGTTTCTTTCCTTGAAATTTAAGTTCAAATGGCAAAACCCCAGACACTAAATAATTCACAATATCTGCATACCAAGGTGTGTCTGTCAATGTTTCTGCCGCAGCTTCTTTGTGGGCGGCAAGTGAGATGCCTTCAGCTGCCAGGGCGACTACCAGAGCAGAGGCTAGTAGCAACTGTTCATCAAGGAATGCATCTTGAATTTCGCTATTTGAGGTTTTCTCTTGTCCATTCTCAAGCCAAGAGAGATGATCTGCCACTTGATTTTCTGTGCCCTTCCTATCTCGAATTTCCACGTCAAATTCTTGTAGTAGCAGGATCCAACGAATCAGGCGGGGCTTTGCATCCTTCTTTGCGAACATGTACCTTAAGGCAGAATGATCTGTGTGGACTATCACATTTGTGCCAATCAGGTAGGGCCGGAACTTATCGAAGGCGAACACTACTGCCATCAACTCTTTCTCTGTAGTGGTATAGTTGGTTTGGGAAGGATTTAGTGTTTTGCTAGCGTAGTAGATTACATGAAAGATTTTATCTCTACGCTGTCCTAGGGCGGCGCCGACAGCAGTATCACTAGCATCACACATGAGCTCAAAGGGTTGACTCCAATCAGGGGGAACTACCACAGGTGTTGTCACTAGCTTTTCCTTTAAGGTTTTGAATGCCTCCTGGCATGCCTCATCGAAGTTGGACGGTTTGTCCTGTTCCAACAAAGTACACATCGATTTAGAGATTTTAGAAAAATTTCAATAAATCTGCGATAAAAACCTGCGTGCCCCAGGAAACTCCGAATGCCCTTGACAGCGGTTGGCGGCGGCAAGTTGGCAATTACTACAATCTTGGTTTTGTCTACCTCTATTCCTTGTGCGGAAATTTTATGCCCCAGGACTATGCTTTCATCGACCATAAAGTGGCATTTTCCCAATTAAGTACCAGGTCTGTTTCCTCGCATCTGGTGAGTACTTTTTCAATGTTGCTGAGGCAGCTGTCGAAGCTGCTGCCGAAGACAGAGAAGTCATCCATTGAAGATTTCCATGAAATTTTCAATCATGTCGGAGAAGATAGACATCATGCATCGCTGGAATGTAGCCAGGGTGTTGCACAAACCGAATGGCATTCTTCGAAAAGCATAAATGCCATATGGGCAGGTGAAGGTTGTTTTGGCCTGGTCCTCTGGTGTTATGGCGATCTGATTATAACCTGAATATCCATCCAGAAAGCAATATAAGGGTTTTTCAGCAAGGCGGTTAAGCATTTGATTAATAAAAGGTAACAGAAAGTGATCCTTTTTTGTTGCTTTATTTAAATTGCGGCAATACCTGCATATTCTCCAACCAGTTACTGTTCTAGTTGGTATTAAATCGTTATTGTCATTGCTTACAACAATTATGCCACCTTTCTTTGGCACACATTGTACCGGGCTTACCCATTCGTTGTCCGAGATAGGGTATATGATACCAGCGTCTAACCACTTGATGATCTCCTTTTTGACAACTTCTCTCATGGCCTCATTCAATCTCCTCTGGGCATCTACAGTTGGCTTTTGGTCCCGCTCGAGCTGAATTTTGTGTGTGCAAATGGTCGAGCTTATTCCCTTTATATCCACTATGGTCCAGCCTATTGCCTTCTTATGCTGCTGCAGCAGTGCTGTCAATTGTTGTTCCTGTCTAGACCGCTACTTGGAAGAAATTATTACTGGCAGGGTATCATTAGGTCCCAGGAAGATATATTTAAGTTGTGCATGTAAAGCTTTTAACTCAAGAGTGGGAGGTTGTTTAGTGGATGGTTTGAACATTTTGCCCCCTTCTCTGTGTAATTCAGTGGTTCAAGGTACTTACCTAGCCTGTTTGCTATCTAGTATGCCTCTTCTTTTCCTCTAATTCCTGCTCTGTCCACTCATTGCGCTCTTCATCTTCCGGGAAGATATCGAGATGGCTGCCGAGGTTGCTGCCCAGACAGTCTTGCTGTAGGCAGGGTCTGTCGACTTCAAAGTTGAACTCTGAGAAGGCTTTCATTAGCTGGCATTCTTTTGGATCATCAGATTGCCTCATGGAATGGAATACGTTCAATTTTACTTGTTGATCGTCTACCCTCATCGTAAGTTCGCCTTTTTGCACATCAATCAGTGTTCTGCCCATAGCAAGGAATGGTCGCCCCAGGATTATTGGTGCCTTTTCATCTGCTTCACAGTTTAGTACCAAAAAACCGGTAGGGAAAATAAAATTTTCCACCTTTACCAGAATGTCCTCAATTTTTCCTTTCGGTTGTACGTATGTTCTGTCAACTAGCTGGAGCATTACTGTTGTTGGGCAGGTGTCTCCTATTCCTAGTTTCTGGAAAACAAATTTGGGCATTAAGTTGATGCTCGCCCATAAGTCACACAGTGCTTGTACAGAGTGGTTGCTGCCTGTTTTGCAGGGGATTATGAAGCTGCCTGAATCTTTCTATTTGGGTGGCGCCTTATTGTGCAGCATGGCCATGCATCCTTCTGTCACTGCCACTGTTTCAAATTCCCTGATCCTTGTTCTCTTGGATACCATATCTTTTAAGAACATGGCATAGCTGGGCATTTGTTCAATCAAATCTATCAGTGGAAGATGGATTTTGACTTTCTTTAGGACATTCAGAACTTTTATACTGCATCTCATGTTTCTGTTTCTTCAATCTTTGTGGGAATGGTGGTGGAGGTACAAGGTTGACATTTTTTGCTTTGATAGGCATCCTATCCTGGGAAGGGGTGACTGGTTCAGAATTTGACCGTTCATTCCTGGTGTTGTCTGCCATTTCCTTATTGCTTTCTTCTGGTACTGCCACGTCAGGTTGTTCGGCGGCTTAAAATGGTTCGACAAGTGTTGTTTCTCTTGCAGCAGGCATGGATGGGTCTTGTAGTGTTATCCCGCTTCTGGTTGTTATAGTTTTGCAATGTTCATGGGATTTCTCTTTTGCACTGTTACTAGGTAATCCACCCATTGGCTTAGTACTAATAACCTGAGCGAACTTCCGGAAGTGAGTCTCCAGATTTTTTATAGCTGCCTCTTGGTTGTTCATCCTGATGTTCGTCCTATATATAAAAGATTTAGTTTTATCAATAAATTTATTCATATTAGAAATAAAGTCATTAGTACAGGATATGAAAGTATGCAGGGTAGATTCTAGGGAAGAAGTGTTCATATTCTGTTGCTGTAGAGGCAGCTGTCGTGACAGGTTATGTTGATAATCTCCCTGTTGCTGTGGTGGGTTTGCAACAGTCCTTGGGTTGCTCCAGGAGAAATTGGGATGGTTCTTCCATCCAGGGTTGTAAGTATTCTGGCAGGTGTGCTGTTCCTCCCATATCCTCCCATAAAATTGGTAGATGTGGTGCAGGAAGAGGAATCATGGTTGCCCCCACACTCGTCACAGAACGGCTCCATAGCCTTTACCTCCTAAGCCTTCCCAATAGGTTTCATGATGCTCATGACTAGCTCTGTCAGCGTGTCAAGGCGGACATTGGCGGATTCTGAGGCTGCTACCTTGTTCACAGTGGCTGGCCGCCTAACGCTGCCTCAGCGGGCTATTGGATACTTGTAGTCATTCTTGGCGACTTGGTTCAGAATCCGCAGTGCCTCCTCTGGTGGTCTGTCAAGGATGATCCCATTGGCCGAGGCATCAATCATCATCCGTGTTGGGTAGTTCACCCCGTTGTAGAATATTGATACCTGAGTCCAAGCCGGAAGACTATATAGCGGGCAGTTATTCAGCATCTATTGGTACCGCTCCCATGCTTCATACATCAGCTCGTCATCCCCTTGTCTGAAGGCTGTTATCTCATTGCGCAGCTTGTCTGTGACATTGGACGGGCTAAATTGATCTAGAAAATCTTTACAAAGCTCTGTCCATGTGTGGAACGACCCGGCCGGCTGGTTGTTTAACCACTGTTTTGCCCTATCCCTCAGTGAATAGGGAAATAACCTCAGCCTCAGTACGTCTTGATGGACCCCGTGTATTTTGAACGCTCTGCAGATGTCTAGGAATCCTCTCAAATGCTGTCAGGCATCTTCTGTGGCAATCCCTCCAAATTGCCCTAATGTGTTGATCATGTTAAACATGACGGGCTTCAAATCGAAGTGATCCGCCTCCGCCTCATCTAAGGTTTCGTCACTGTCGGATCGAACCCTTTAAAGTCATGTTCCAGATAATCCTTGGTGATTCGAACGTATTGTGGCTGCCTGGGCGGAATAGGGGGATCCTGCCTTGGTGGATCTTGCTGACCTCTGGGCGGCAAGTCTTGCTGCACATCCCTGCCGTTTGTGGCATTGTTGGCAGTGTTTTCGTTTTCCATTGCTTTGTCCTTTTCTTTTTTGTTTTTCCTTTGGAATACTCTAATCTCCTTCTTAAGTTTCTCTTGCTTTACGCTCGATATCGTCGTAGTAGAGAAGTTCTCCTTTTGGATTTGCACTGGTCATACACTAGCAAAAGAAACTATAAAATTCTTTTTTTTCGATTAGAAGTAAAAAGTAAAGAAGAAGTGCGGAAATTAAAAATGAAATTCGATGTTACCAATCCCCGGCAACGACGCCAAAAACTTTTAGAGTGTTTTGGGTGTACTCTATTTAGGAGCGCAAGTGCACACTCTTGTCAAGTTATAGTATATAAGATATCGTCTCCCACGAGGATTGGACAACTTAGTTCGAATTATAGTTCCTGCACAAGGAAAATTAAATTGCACAAGTAAGAATGATTGTTAAGAAGAAAGGTAAAGTTAAAACACAAGTAAAAGAAAAAGTGATCAGGTTGATAGAGAGGGCAGGGTTATGCTGTTGCTTAGTGTGAAAATGCGTTGAATAGGCCAAGTTGTTTTGCGCTGCCATGATATGCTGCCTCGGCGGGTAATGGCGGATTGAGGTTGCGGCCCTTTCGCTGCCGCAGCGAATCTCTGCTCTTGCAACTTTCGTTGTCTTGGCATGTGGAATGGAGAGAAGTCCTGGCAGCAAATCTGGCAGATACTCCAAGATCGGCAGAGCAATTCTGAAGTGATCCTTCCTATGTCTAGGCAAGGATTCTGTCACCACGTGATGTAAACAATACTTAGCAATCTCAGCGTAAACCTAACACAGGCAGTCGACGTTTGGTTGCTCCTTTTAGCCGTTAAAATTCGGCTTATTTCTAAGCCGAATTAGTCAACACCTCGACATGATGAGACCATATTTAATTCTTTCGTGAGTTTGACACTCTCGTGCCCGACAAATAGATTTCCTCAACTGGACTTTTGGAACTAATTGAAGAAGTGAATAACATGAATTAAGCAAACTTGGAATATTTTATTGAAAACACACTTGAAACCTAAACAACCATTCTCACAACTAATTTACAACATAACCCCAAACCCAAGGGAGAATTAGAACACGGCGTCGGCAGAAAACCTAAGCTTATCTCTAGAGAAAAACCTAAGATGCTTTGAATTAGAATTAAAATGAGTATTTATAGACAATGGCTAGGTCTAGTCCTTCTTGAAGTAGAAGTCTTCAAAAGTAGCTTTCCACATTAAATGTGACTTTAAACTCTGACTTCTTTGAGTTGAATGTGGACTTTATCTCGTTGTCTTGTCCCGCAAGCAATCTTGATATTTCACTTCAGTGGCTCTGCCCGCTGCTACAGACGTCGGAAAATTGAGTGGATGACATCGATAGAATCAGGGTTTTTGGTTCTACAAATCGCACTCCGGTTCTCTAACTCCATAGTTTGCTGCTGTGGGCAGCAAGGTCGGCGGCGGCAGCACTCTGCAGCTACTCGACATTCTACTGCTTCCTTCTGGAATTGCATCAGCATAGCATCTTAGTTCGTTGCCTCGGCATCGCATCCTCAGCTCCTCTTTCCCTCTTTAAGCCCTTAGTACCTAAAACCAAAAATACACTAAAACAATACCTTTCTTCACCAAATAAAAGATATATATAAAACAAGGTAAAGTAAAGAAATACTGTAAAATGCAATGCATGGTCCTAATTATGCCTAAGATGTACTCAAAAAAACAACAATAACATGAAATGTGTATAAAATATAGGCCTTGTGGACACTTTACAGTCATCTCATCTTTAGGGTCAATCAGAACATTGAAATTGGCGCAAAGGCCGGTAATGAGTGATGGGAAGTATAAGCTGCCCTTCTTTTTGCGGAAACATGTGTGGATCTGCTTGCAGATAATCTCCCCAACATTGATTGGCCGGTTCATCATGATGTTGTTGATTAGGGCAAGGCGCGGCCGATCGACAGTAGAGTTGTGGGAGGTGGGCAGCAAACGCCTCTTGACAAATGTGTTCCATAGCATAGCCTCGGGCAGAAGTGGCGGCGTTGGACAGATCCTCTATGCTTTCCTGCCAACCACAACGTGTTAGGCTTGCACAGTTTGGCCTTGAGTTTCTCATAGTCGACAGCTGTCAGTGATTGCCTCCACTCCTCGTGAGGGTTGTCGTTCATCTCTAGTCCATATAAATTGTTTATGATGGCAACGTTGAGCTTGACAGGTTCCCCTCGTACGAACACGAATGGCATATCCGAGCGGGGATGGTGGGCATAGAACTCCCTGACCATGGTGATGTTGGCTATCTCTGGCTGTCGTGCGAATATTTCCCATCCCTTGCTGTGGATGGTTTCGAACAGATTTGGTTCTAGGCCGAGATCTCCCGTTTGCCTTGTATAGTGAAAGCCTTGCTCCTCCCATATTGCCTGTTTTGCGAACTGGGTTCGGTATCTCTTTTCATCTTCGCGGGAGAAGAAGCATTGGAGGGTGGGTTTGGGTGCCGATGTTGAAGCCATATGAGACATTTGGAGTTTACTGAAACTTGAAAGGAAATAAAGTGAGAGCAGTGGATGCGAGAATAAGAAAGCAAGAAGGTGAAAGTAAAGTAAATGAATGAAGTGAGAAGGGTTTAAATAGAGGTTGCCGAGAGGTGTTGTAGCGGCATTAAATGTCTAACGGTCCAGTTGTCTCGCGCACGTTACGGGATTTCTGCCCATTATTTTCGTAGCCGTTAGTGGTCAAATAGTCGTTACGCGTTTCTACGCTAGGCTGCCCTAGGCTATCTCGGCGGGATGGTGGGTGGGCTCCTTGCTGGGCCTTCTTCTTGATCCAACTCTTTTATTCGTAATCCTGAAATACTAAATAAAGATAATTAAATAAATTCAGAAAAATAAAACTGTGGAAATTAATCTAAAAAATTGCAATAAATTTAATTCTAATCCTAATGCATAAAAATAAAAATAAAAAAAGAATTAAAAATTAAGTTATGTTGGGAGTGCATTTAGGTGCATCTCCTAGACATAACCACTTCCTGAGGTAATTTGGCTTGTCCTTCCCTCTTGGGGGGTCCTTTTGTTCTTTCAGGTTATGTGTTGTCGGGTCCTTTAGCCTGCCCTTTTGTCTATCGCGACAGCTGTTGCCTTGGCTTGTCACTATACCGATTTTGGCAACCTTAGCATCTGGGCATCCTTCCTTTTCTTTTCCTAAGGGTTGTAGCACATTTAACTTTATACTCTGGTTGTCTACCCTCATGGTCAGTTCCCCATGTTCAACATCTATTAACGTTCTGCCCGTGGCCAAGAATGGTCGCCCAAGGATGATAGGGGCTTTTTCATCTGCCTCACAGTCTAGGATGAGGAAATCAGCTGGAAGAATAAGGTTGCCCACCTTCACTAGGATGTCTTCGATTTTGCCCTCCGGTTGTACAAAAGAATGATCGATAAGTTTTAACATGACGGAGGTAGGTTTGGCTGGCCTAATTCCAAATTTATCGAAGACTGCCTTAGGCATCAAGTTTATGCTGGCTCCCAGGTCGCATAGGGCTTTTGTTTCGTGCTTGCTGCCTATCCTGCATGGGATAACAAAGCTACCCGGGTCGGTTTGCTTGGGCGGCAGTTTGTTGTGCAGCATTGCCATGCACTCCTCTGTTACATCAACTGTTTCAAACTCCTCAATCATCTTCCTTTTAAAAACCATATCCCTGAGGTATTTGGCATATTTGGGCACATTCTGAATGGCTTATATTAAAGGAATGTTTATGTGCACCTGTTTTAGAATATCTATGAATCTTCTGAACTCGTGCTCTTGCTTCTGTTGCTTAAGCCTCTAGGAGAAAGGTGCTAGCAGGCAGATGTCATCTATACGCTCCTTTCATAGGAACTTTATCTGTGGAGGATCATCTGCTTCATGACTGCTATCAGGTTCAGCTGCCGAGGCGGCTGGTGTTGATGCTGCCGCGGCAGGCCATTCTTTCTGTGTTGGTTGTGTTTCTGGTTGCTTTTCCACCCTGGGTTCTTCCAACTGCTTCCCACTTCTGATAGATATGGCTTTGCACTGCTCGTAAGTGGGTTTGGTTGTTGCCTCTATGCTGCTAGATGCTGCTCCCATTGTTCTACTGCTGAAGATCTCCGTAAACTACCCAAATTGGGTCTCCAAGTTCTTTATAGTAGCCTTCTGTTTGTTCATCTTCATCTCCGTCCTATTCATGAAAGACTCAGTTTTATCAATGGATTTATTAGTGCGAAGAATAAAATCACTAGTTCTAGACATAAAAGTATGAAGAGTTGCTTCTAGTGAATTATTGTTTTGCGGCTGTTGAGCCTGCTGTCTGGATAAGTTTTGTTGGTAGCCTCCATGTTGTTGTTGTGGGTTTGCAGCAGTCTTTGGGTTGCTCTAGGAGAAGTTGGGATGGTTTTTCCATCCAGGGTTGTAGGTGTTCTGGGCAGGTCTGTTTTTCCTCTCATATCCTCACATAAAGTTGGCAGATGCGGTGCAGTCAGAGGAATCAAGGTTGCCCCACAATCATCACAGAATGGCTCCACAGCATTGACCTCGTAGACTTGCCCAACAGGTTTCACGATGCTCATGACCAGCTCTGTCAGCTTGTCAAGGTGGGCATTGACAGATTCTGAGGCTTGTACTTCATTCACAGCAGCTGGCCGCCTAACGCCGCCTCGGTGGGCTGTTGGATACTTGTAGTCGCTTGGTTCAGCATCTACAGTGCCTCCTATGGTGGTCTGTCAAGGATGATTCCATTGACTGTGGCATTAATCATCATTCATGTTGGGTAGTTCACCCCGTTGTAGAACATTGATACTTCTGTCCAAGCCGGAAAACCATATAGCGGGCAGTTGTTTAGCATCTGTTGGTACCTCTCCCATGCTTCATACATTGGCTCGTCATCCCCTTGTCGGAAGGCTGTTATTTCGTTTTGCAGTCTGTTTGTGACATTGGACGGGCTGAATCAGTCCAGAAAATCCTTACACAGCTCTGTCCATGTGTTGAACGACCCTGCTGGCTGGTTGTTTAACCATTGTTTTGCCCTATCCCTCAGTGAATAAGGAAATAGTCTCAGCCTCAGTACATCTTGATGGACTCCGTGTATTTTGAATGCTCTGCAGATGTCCAAGAATCCTTTCAAGTGTTGCCGTACATCTTCTGTGGCAGTCCCTCCAAATTGCCCTAACGTGTTGATCATGTTAAACATAACGGGCTTCAGCTCGAAGTGATCCACCTCAATCTCTGGTTCTGTCACTGTCGGATCAAACCCTCTGAAATCATGTTCCAAATAATCCCTGGTGGTTTGAACATACTTTGGCTGCCTGGGCGGCACTTGCTGTTCTCTGAGCGGCGGGTCTTGCTGCCCATCCCTGCCGTTCACAACATTATTGGCAGGGTTGTCATTCTCCATGTTTACCTTTGCTTTTTTCTTTTTCTTCTTTAGTTTTCCCAAGAGCTTCTCCGATTTCCTTCTTGAGCTCTCTTGCTCTTCGTTCGATATCATCGTAATAAAGGATTTCTCCTTTTGGGTTTGCCCTGGTCATACACTAGCAAAGGAAACCGTAATAATACATTTTTTGATTAAAAATAAAAATAAAATAAAATATAAAGAAATAAAAGTGCAAAAATTAAAGACGAATTTCACTGTTACCAATCCCCGGCAACGACGCCAAAAACTTGTAGAGCGTTTGGGTGTTATCTATTTATGAGCGCAAGTGCACACTCGTGTCAAGTTATAGTATAAAAGATATCGTCTCCGACAGGGATTGGACAACTTGATTCGATTTGTAAATCATGTACAAGAAAAGTAAATGTACAATTAAGTTGAATGTTTGAAAAGAAAAGTAAAATAAAAACACAAGTAATTAAAGAGGATGTGATCAGATTGATAGAGAGTGCAGGGTTATGCTGCTGCTTAGTGTGAAACTGCGTTGAATAGGACAAGTTGTTTTGCGCTGCCAGATTCTGCTGCCTCGGTAGTGGATGGCAGGTAGACTGCTGAGACCCCCTCGTTGCCTCGATAGGGGAATGGAATTGTGTCTCGGCAGCAAACTCGGTAGAACTACAAGGCTCGGCAGAACACTTCGAAAGTGACTTCGCTTATGTCTAAGTCAGAGTTATGTTGATGCCCACTGCAGATAATATCAGTCGCGGCGTGAATCATGTAAAGACGGAAATGTTGATTCGTCCTCTTTTAGCCGCCTTAAACCCTAAACCTATATCTAGGTCGGATTGATCGTATCGTCTATAGATGAAATCGTACTTAATCCTTTCGTGAGTTCGACTCTCTCGATACCGAACAAATGGATAGAATTCAACTAATTTTTTGCCTTAATTGAAAACTATGAAGAACATGGAATAAGTAAACCTTGTAATTTTATTTGCAAAAACAAACTTGAAATCCTAAACAACCTTTCTCACAACTAATTACAACATAACCCAAACCCAAGGAGAAATTTAGAACATGTCGGCGGCAAGAAACCCTAAACTATGCCTAAGGAAAACCTATGCTCTTTTGAACTAGAATTACAGTGGGTATATATAGGCATTAGCTAGGTCTAGTCCTTCTTGAAGTAGAAGTCTTCAAAGTAGCTTTTCACATTAATTGTGACTTTAAACTCTGACTTCTTTGAGTTGAATATGGACTTTATCATGTTGCCTTGTTCCGCAAGTAATCTTGAAATCCTTTTTTGGCGGCTCTGCCCGCTGCTATAGACGTTAGAAAATTGTGTGGACAGCATCGATAGAATCAAGATTTTCTGCTCTAAAAATTGCACTCCGATTCTCCAACTCCATAGTCTGCTGTCTTGGGCGGCTAGGTGGGCGGCGGCAGCTACTCGGCAGCTGTTGTCTCTGTCTGGAACTGCATCAATCCAGCTCCTAGGTTCGCTGCCTCAGCATCACGTCCTCGGCTCCTCTTTCCCTCTGTCAGCCTCTAGTACCTAAAACCAAAAGTACACTAAACAGTACATTTTCTTTACCAAATAAACGATAATCTAAAAAAACATGGCAAAGTAAAGAAATACCGTAAAATGCAATGCATGGCCCTAATTATGCCTAAAATGTTCTCAAAACAGCAATAATATGAGATGGAATGTGCATGAAATATAGAACTTGTGGACACTTTACACCATCCATGAATGAGAACAAGTGATGTTTTGATGTATTTTCTACCAACGTGTCTACATGTGGTAGAGGAAAATTATCCTTAGGACTAGCACGATTAAGATCACGGTAGTCAACACACATTTGCACCTTTCCATTTTTCTTTGGTACCGAAACAATGTTAGCTACCCATCTGGATATTTGGCCACTTGCAAAAATCCAGCATCGTATTATTTCTTTACTTCCTCTCGTATCTGAAGTAACATTTCTGGCTTCAGTCTTATGAGCTTTTGTTGTACAGGCTTGCATTCTGGCTTCAACGAAAGTTCGTGTGTTACAGTATCTGTGTTTAATCCGGGCATATCTTGGTAGGTCCAGGCGAACACATCCTTGAACTCTTGAAGTAGGGAGATGAGTTTGTCTCTTGTATCTGACGATATGAAAGTATCGATCTTTATCTCTCTCTTGTCATCTTGAGTTCCCAAGTTCACTGTGTCTATTGATTCTTGTTGAGGAAGATTTTTTTATTCTCATGCTCAATTAGTCTAAGTAGATCAGGAGACAATTCACATTCCTCATAGTTGTCGTCGGACTCGTACTCTCTTAAGCATATAGCCTGTTCAAAGTTGACTTTTGAGCTCGAAGCAATGTCATTCGTGCAATTGATATCTAAAGGCATGCAAATGTGTAAGAGGAAATATATATATATATATATATATATATATATATATATATATATATATATATATATATATATATATATATATACAAGGTACAAGAAAGGAAAGTGTAGAATGTGTAAGAGGAAATATATATATATATATATATATATATATATATATATATATATATATATATATATATATATATATATATATATACAAAAGAAAAGAATGGACAAACAATGAGACCAGATTGAAAGGGAAAATGCATTCATTTATTGAATTGATAAATTGATGCCTAAATGAGGGCCCTTACAATAAATCTCCACTACCTTCGGGCTCAAGTAGTGGGGCAAGTTTCGAGCATTACTCTGATAAATATTAAAAAACAATGGGGAGTTCAACAATGGTCTAGTTATTCAAGACACAACCCGGAGGACACGAGCGAATCTTTGACCGATTTTCTGCAATTTCTTCATCTTCCCATATAGCATTTACGCTCAGTTCTTCGAACCTCTTCGGAGGTACTACTAGGATTTCTTTTTCCTTTTCAGAATGGATGTGTCCCCTGGACACAAAGGTTTCAGAAATATGAGGAAATACCATAAATTCCCCATTCGATACTCCGGCCAATCAATCTGGCCCATCTCTTTGCTCTCATTTTCAAAATTTGGTTCATCTTTTGACGTGGATTTGGCTGGAATCCACCACCTCTTCGATCATATTTAAAAAATGGTTGTATTGCCGTATGCATTCCTTGCAAATATTTCGAAAGTCCTTTTCCTAATTTGGCTCCTTTCCCAACAGTGAGCCTTATTCCCATCATAGTATTCTTTGAGAGTTTGGGTTTTGGGATCTTATTTCCTTTGGCGACAAAAGTCGCATTCACGAATTCGAGTGATTGAAATGTACACTCGACTGCATTTTCATCCACATCAATGTATGGAGCCTCTGTTGATCTAGATGCAATGATGCCATCTTCAGCATTAACACTTACAAGGCGCCCGTCAATTGCAAACTTAACTTTCTAGTTTGTTCTTTCTAATTCTAGGTCTTTAATTTACAGCTGTCGACACTGTTTTTGGTCCGTGCCAAAATTGGTTGGAACTTCATAGGCTCGTCATTGTTTGGAGTCGCCATCGGTCATTTTGGATTGCGTATGACCGAAAACCTGTAGAACTGGTCTGCGTCTGAACCGGAGTCAGGTTGGGCCCGAGAGTCGGTTACGTGTGGGGAAGGTTATAGTACCCCCACAACGCCCAAAATTGGTACCTAAAGGGGTTGTGTTGTCTAAAAGGCTTCAAAGATAGGGTTAATATTACTATTATAAACGACAAAAATATGCAAATAAATCAACGAAAAAATTAAACATGCTAAAAAAATGATATATAAAAAAACCAAAGGAAAATTAATATTTTAATCGAAAGTCATAATCTTAAGTCAAATGATATTTAATCTCAAATTAGGCGAATTATTGGTCAAACATATAAAAACGGAATCACATTATTCGCGCAATTTTAAGATTGTCCTATAATTAAACTCAATTTTAATTCCAATTAAATAATTAATCGTCCATCTTTAATAGAAATTAACAAAAAAACATATTTAAAAAAGTGAAACTAGTTATCTAATTATGTAAATTAAAGACCTAATCAAAAGAATCTAAATGTTAGAGCTCAAATTAGAAAGAACAAACTAGGCCTAGATTCAAAAAAGAAAGAAAGAATAAACCTAAACTAAAAAGAACTAAGAGGCGATTTTCCCTAAAACCTAAAAGAAAAATGCTAGATAGCTAGCATGGCAGATCATTTCCCGTGATTTTACTTTCTCCAATGTTGTACTATTTTTCTTGACACACTTTAAATGAACTTTAATTCATTTTTCTTACTCATGTTGGTCTGTATTCAGCTAAAAGAGAGTTTGAGTCATCTTTGTGTTCACATCTCCACGCATTTATTAAAAGGGTGACTTAGTTGTCCTTACTTCACTTATTTTTTCTTTACAAAAATCCATCGATACCTCTTCCTCTCTGATATTCTGGTCACTGCTGTCACCGCCGGTCAAGCACCAACGATGGAAAAAACTAAAACAAAACATTTTATTGATCTTTTTTAAACTTTAAACCCATATCTAACATTAGTTTAGCATAATCCAAATAAATTAGAGTAGATCTAATTAACGACTTTTACCTTTCTCAAACTCTTGGATCTGCCATTGGATCGGGCTGTTCTCAGAATATGTTGAATCAGATAGTGTTGGGAGCTCCTCCACCGTTCCGATCTCACGACTAACACTCCGACCACCGTGAAACAAGGTAAGAACGTGGATTTCTTCTCAATACTTTCCTAATTTTTTTGCTCCAATATTCTCACTATTTTCACACGTCTCTTGTTCTGATTTTTCTTATTAATCTTGTGTTTTCTCAGATTTTTGGAGTTCTTATTTATAGGACGAAATTAGGGTTTACAAGTCCTTTCTTCTCGGGTTCATAAGGAAACCGTTGGGATAAGCTAGAATATCTATGTAAAGCGCAAGAAACGGGATCGTGAGCAAGTAGATGAGTCCTCATGGTTATGGACTCTTGCATATGTTAGATTAAGGTTTTCAAAGTGAGATTAGGTTCTTTTTTTAATTTTCACATTATTTTCCGTCTTTTAATTTTTCTAAATTTTTCGTAATTTTTATTGTATGGGTTTTTCTTTTTCCTTTTTTTGGATTTTATTAAGCTTGATGGACTGTCTTGGGCCGTACATTAGGCCCTAAGTAAAAAATGGTGTGTACAACTTCCACTCTTTGCTCATTGCTCGAATGAGAGGAATGAAGCAAAGACCAGAAGCAACCATTTTTCCAATAATAATGAAACTTTATCCTGGCGGTTTTGATGATGGCACTCCCTCTTGGAGGCGATTAACAACATTCTTTCTTGGAAGCATACAACGACATTTCATCTTGAAGGCAATTGATGGCACTTTATCTTGAAGGCGATTTGTGGCACTTCATCTTGAAGGCGAATCATGGTACTCCCTCTTGATGATGGCACTCTCTCTTGGAGGCGATTAACAACATTCTTTCTTGGAAGCATACAACGACATTTCATCTTGAAGGCAATTGATGGCACTTTATCTTGAAGGCGATTTGTGGCACTTCATCTTGAAGGCGAATCATGGTACTCCCTCTTGGAGGCGATTAACAACATTCCTTCTTGGAAGCATATGGCAGCACTTCATCTTGAAGGCAATTGGTGGCACTTCATCTTGAAGGCGAATCATAGTATTCCCTCTTGGAGACGATTAACGGCATTCCTTCTTGGAAACATACACTGGCACTTTATCTTGAAGGCAACTTGGCGGCACTTCATCTTGAAGGCGAATCATGGCACTTCATCTTGAAGGTGATTAGTGACGTTCCTTTCAATCTGTCCTGATAAAAGATGCACATGTTTCTAATGTATTTATCTCACATGCAAAATGCTCACGATGAAGTGTCATGATTCACCTTCAAGATGAAGTGCCGCCAAATTGCCTTCAAGATGAAGTGTCATTTTATGCTACCAAGAAGGAATATTGTTAATCGTCTCCAATAGGGAATACTATGATTCGCCTTCAAGATGAGGTGCCACCATTTGTCTTCAAGATGAGCTGCCACCAATTGCCTTCAAGATGAAGTGTTGCTTTATGCTTCCAAGAAGGAATGCTTAATCGCCTCCAAGAGGGAGTACCATGATTCGCCTTCAAGATGAAGTGCCACCAATCGCCTTCAAGATGAAGTGCCATCAATTGCCTTCAAGATGAAATGTCCATGTATGCTTGCAAGAAGGAATGTTGTTGATCGCCTCCAAGAGGGAGTGCCATGATTCGCCTCCAAAAGAGAGTGCCATTGTAGAGCGTTTTAGTGTTCTCTATTTATGAGCGCATGTGCACACTCCTGTCAAGTTATAGTATAAAAGATATCGTCTCCTACAGGGATTGGAGCAACTTCTATGAGTGTTTTCCTGCACAAGGAAATAGTAATTGCACAATTAAATTTCTGAATATTAAAAAGCATAAAAATAAAAACACAAGTAATTTAAGATAGAGGGAAAGAGAGAGAGAGAGATAAGGTTGATAAATTGGGCCAGGTAGTTGTAGCTCAGTAGTTTGTAGACTGCGTTGTAAAGATTAAGTATGTTGTGCGCTGCCACGATCTACTGCCTTGGCGGGTAATGGCAGATTGAGGTGGCGGCAACTTTCGATGCCACGACGGAACTCTGCGCTTACAACTTTCGTTGTCTCGGCAGGTGAGATGGAGAGAAGTCCCGGTGGAAAGTCTGGAAGATACTCCAAGTTCGGAGAAGCAATTCTGAAGAGATCCTTCCAATGTCTAGGCAAGGATTCTGTCACTATGTGATGTAGGCAATACCTAGCAATCTCAGCGTAAACCTAACACAGGCAGTCGACATTTGGTTGCTCCTTTTAGCCGCTGAAATTCTAACTTATGTCTAAGCCGAATTAGTCAACACCTCGTCATGATGAGACCATGCCTAATTCTTTCATGAGTTTGACACTCTCGTGCCCAACAAATGGATTTCATCAACTGGGCTTTTGGAACTAATTGAAGAAGTGAAGAACATGAATTAAGCAAACTTGAGAGTATTTTATTGCAAACACAACTTAAACTATTACAACCATTTCCCACAACTACTTTACATACAAAAACCTAAACCCTAAGAGGGAATTGGGACGTAATCCCAATCCACACTATGCAATCTATGTCCCTATACCCTCACAAGCATGGGTATATGTAGGGCTTGGCCTAAGTTTGAGTCCTCTTTAGAGTAGAAGTTCTTAAAGTAACATTACATTAAAGGTTGACTCCTTTTTTACTTGAATGTGGACTCTTTGGACGTTGCCTTCTCCAGCAAGTAAAGATAAGTCAATTTACTTATCCCTCTTCATTCAGCTCTTCAGGCCGCTACAAGCTTCAGAAAATTGCAAGATTGGGCACATTAGACTTAGGAAATTGTCCTCTTTCAATCGCAACCCATCCTGACTAAGTCGGTTTAACTCTTGCCTGGGCGGTAGTCGGCGGCAATGCTGCAGCGGCGGCATCTATGGGGGCACTTTGGAACTGCTTTAGTACAGCTCCTTTTTGCTCCCCGTTTTCCCTTCCTCTCCTCCTTTACACAGCTACAACACCTGAAAATGAAAACTAAGCTAAAACAATATATTTTCTTAACCAAACATAGAATATTCAATAAAAGCATGGTAAAAGAGCAAATATTGTTATTATGCATGCAATGCACCAAAATATGCCTAAATGAGCTTAAAAACAACAATAATAAAGGCATGGATGTGTACAAAATATAGAACTTGTGGTCACTCTACACACCCCCAAACTCGAACTATTGCTTGTCCTCAAGCAATGCAACCTAACTAGTAAACATGCCCCTTACACAAAATTTAACAGAAGCTTAGCCTTTAACTTGATTTCTTACCTCAAGGTCCTGGCACCTATTTTATGTTACTGATAGGGAATGGCATGAAATAACTTAGGATTTAATTTTCTTAGTGTCAGTGCAGTGTGTGTAGGTCCGTGTACATGCTAAACATGCTGAGTATACTAAGAAAACAAAGAATGCTAAAAATAATTAAATTTGAAAAAGGATATGAGTTGCTGCCTTGGCAGCACAGTTAAGCACTTTTTTCCTCTTTTTTTTCTGACCATGGCCTTAAGGGCTTCAGCTCATCACAACTATTCTCCAGGTCTGAAGCTAAGATAGGTGCACACTATAAAACTTTGAACCCTTTGAATAGAGTCATCTCGTGAAGGCTTTCATTCTCTCTTGCTAATTTGTCTGTCGCTTATTTTACATACTTGGACTTTGATAGCAGCGGAGTGTCCTTGCTCATGATCCTTCCTACATCCTGTTTCGGGCACCTCTAGGGTATTAAACATCCTTCCTAGAGCCTGTTTCGGGCACCTCTAGGGTATTAAATATCTTTGTGATGCTGCCCTGTACTACCGCGGCGGCGATCCTGCATCCAATTAAGACATTTTTATTAAATAAAGCAGACATTGTAAAACTTAGAACTCAAGCAAAACTCAGCACTTAACAGACATTGTAAGAATAATTGACAAAAAGAAAAAAATTCTAAGTATTTTTCATGCTTTTTCCCATGGTTAGGTTAAATTTTAAGTATGGTGCGAAAATAAGTAATCGGCTAACTATCATAAGCATAAGTTTTTAAGCTAAGACGTTCTATTTCATTAAGTGCTAGGGCAGAATTTACATATGCTACTACATGCGGCTAAATGCAACTAAAAAACAAAGATGACTAACCCCCCCCAACTCAAGGCTGGCATTGTCCTCAATGCCTTACACAAAATATAAAATAAAAAACTGAAAAAGTAAAACAGAAAAAGAAAACAGAAAACTAAAAGAAAATACAAAAAAAAGAAAATGGTGCTATAAACTAGGGGAGTTCCCCTCCATTTTTACTGCTACATCGGAGGAGGACTCTGAGGAGGCGGGGGGGACGAGGTGACGTGTGGCAGGAGATTTAGCGGCTATGCTCTTCTTCTGGCCGCATGGTGGCTGGATGCGGCTGGGAGTGGGTCTTTTAGGTGGTGCTTTTGGTTCGGTTTCAGACCCTTCACCTTGAGGTTCAGTCGCACTAGTGGGCCGCTTCCTTTTCCTTGTTGCTTCGATCGATTCGTCGTCGGAGGAATCAGATACCTCCATGTCTAATGAATCCGAGGCCTCAACTTCCTTTTTGACAGCTGCATCCTTGGCTACTAGGGAGGCGACGGTAGTCTCCTCCTCTTTGTCAGAATCAGATGAAGAGGTGAGGTTGTATGGTTGGATGTGAGTGGGCGAGGTCCTTCGTTTGGAGCAGATGTGCGGCCCTTCACTGTCTACAGCGGCTGGAGTGGCAGCTGGTCTAGGTGTGATCTGGGTTGGTTTAAAAGTTGCTAACTCCAAAGGGAAGGCTAGCAACTTTGGGCCGGCGTCGTGATATTTGTCCAGCAAGTAGGCCACAAAGACCTCTTGCACCTCCGTGATGTATCTCGTAAAGATTAGCTGTTTGTGCTCAATTCTCTGGCAGCTCTCTACAAGGCTTCGAAGTAGAGGAATCGCGGCGGAAGAAAGTGCAGCATCAGTACTGACCGTCGCAGCCTGGGTGGTTATTGGCGTGCCTTTCTTGTCCATCCTTCCTTGGCAGCGATGATAGTATCTTTGGGATGCGGCGGCACACGGAAGTTGGCACAGAGGCATGTAATGAGGGAGGGGAAAACGATGGGTCCCTTGGAGTTGGGCTTGGCTGCATGGGCATATATTTCTTCAAGAATAACTTCCCCAACGTTGATTGGCCGCCTCTTCATTATGCTGTGGATAAGGGCCAGCCGCGGGTTGTTGACTGTGGAACTGTGCAAAGTAGGCATTAGGCGGCGCTGGACGAAGTTACTCCAAAGAATGGCTTATGGCAGCATGTCGCAGCGGTTGATTGAGCCGTTATTTTTGCCGGTAAGCCACTTGGCGTTCGGGTGGCAGATTTCTCTTTTAATCTTTTCGTAGTCTGCTGCTGTTAAACCCAAACTCCATTGTTCGTGTGGATTCTCTTTGATTTCTATCCCGTAGAAGCTATTTATTGTTGCCGCTGTGAGCTTGACACCCTCGCCATGAATGTAGACGAAGGGGTTTCCCGAGTTAGGTCCATGGGCATAAAATTCTCGCACTAAGTTGGTGTTTATATCCTCTGGCTGCCGTGCAAAGATATGCCATCCTAGAGTGTGGACCCTTTCGAATACGTTGGGCTCAAGGCCAAGATCCCCATCTTGCCTTGTGTATTAGAAGCCTATCTCTTCCCATATCTGCCGCTCAGCAAAGTACTGCCGGTAGGTTGCCGCTACGTCGTCATTCAAGAACCTCTGGAAGGTTTCTTGGAGGTTGAGGCTGTGTGTTTTGATGTTTCCATAATTTTAAGAACGGATGTGTTTCCTAAAAAAAGAAAGTAACAGAGATGAGGTCTTGAAGGCAAAGAAGAAAAGAAGAATTGAGAGAAAAAGAGAGAGCAAAGTGAAGAATGAGGAGAGAATAGTTGGCCTCTTATAGCCGCTACTCTCCGATGCCTTGGCGGGCACGCTGTCGATGGGCGGCAATAATTGCAGCGCGTTTAGCGAGATTCTAGCCGTTACGTAGATAGCCGTTGCAGCCAGCTGCTCCAAATGTAGCCATTGCGGCTAGCCGTTATGAAGCCGCTAAACGTTATGCTAATCTGCCTTGGGCCGTCTTGGCCGCTGGGTTGGGCCTCTCCTTTATTCTTTATCTTTCTTGGTCTTGCCTTCATTCCTAACCTGAAATAAATTAAATAAAAATTTAAATAATTGAGAATTAAATGAGCTTCAAGAAAAATAAAGATGTGGAAATTAAATTAAATCTAAACCTAATGCATAAAAAATAAATAAAAATAAAAATAAAAATTAGGTTATGTTGGGTTGCGCATCTCCCAAGCATAACCACTTCCTGAGGGTTTTGTGTTTGGCTCTTCGTCCAGGTATGTCCTTCTTCTCCTCAGGTGGGTGTTGTTTGTTGTCTTTGCCGCCCTGGCGGCTAAGTGCTGGTCATGTGTTCGCCCAGGTCATACCAAAGACAAACAGGAGGCGTAAATTTTTTTTTGAAAAATAAAATAAACAAAAATATAAATGCAAAAACTAAAAGTAAAAGTGCAGGAATTCAAATGCAGTTGCTGTTGCCAATCCCTGGCAACGGTCCCAAAAATTTGTAGAGCGTTTTAGTATTCTCTACTTATGAGCGCAAATGCACACTCCTGTCAAGTTATAGTATAAAAGATATCGTCTCCCACAGGGATTGGAGCAGCTTCTATGAGTGTTTTCCTGCACAAGGAAATAGTAATTGCACAATTAAATTTCTAAATATTGAAAAGTATAAAAATAAAAACACAAGTAATTTAAGATAGATGGAAAGAGAGAGAGAGAGAGATAAGGTTGATAGATTGGGCCAGGTAGTTGTAGCTTAGTGGTGTTTAGACTGCGATGTATAGATTAAGTGTGTTGTGCGCTGCCACGATCTGCTGCCTTGGCGGACAATGGCAGATTGAGGTGGGGGCAACTTTCAATGCCACGGCGGAACTCTGCGCTTGCAACTTTCGCTGTCTCGGCAGGTGAGATGGAGAGAAGTCCCGGCGGAAAGTCTGGCAGATACTCCAAGTTTGGCGAAGCAATTCTAAAGTGATCCTTCTTATGTCTGGGAAAGGATTCTGTCACTACGTGATATAGGCAATACCTAGCAATCTTAGCGTAAACCTAACACAGGCAGTCGACGTTTGGTTGCTCCTTTTAGCCGCTAAAATTCTAACTTATGTCTAAGCCGAATTAGTCAACACCTCGTCATGATGAGACCGTGCTTAATTCTTTCGTGAGTTTTACATTCTCGTGCCCGACAAATGGATTTCTTCAACTGGACTTTTGGAACTAATTGAAGAAGTGAAGAACATGAATTAATCAAACTTGAGAGTATTTTATTGCAAACTCAACTTAAACTATTACAACTGTTTCTCACAACTACTTTACATACAAAAACCTAAACCCTAAGAGGGAATTGGGATGTAATCCCGATCTACACTATGCAATCTATGCCCCTATACCCTCACAAGCATGGGTATATATAGGGCTTGGCCTAAGTTTGAGTCCTCCTTGGAGTGGAAGTCCTTAAAGTAACTTTACATTAAATGTTGACTCCTTTTTGACTTGAATGTGGACTCTTTGGATGTTTTCTTCTCCAATAAGTAAAGATAAGCCACTTTACTTATCCCTCTTCATTCAGCTCTTGAGGCCGCTACAAGCTTCAGAAAATTGCAAGACTGGGCTCATTAGACTCAGGAAATTGTCCTCTTTCAATCGCAACCCATATTGACTAAGTTGGTTTAACTCCTGCCTGGGCGGCAGTCAACGACAATGCTGTGAGGGCGGCATCCGTGGCGACACTTTGGAATTGCTTCAGTATAGCTCCTTTTTGCTCCATGATTTCTCGTCCTCTCCTCCTTTACACAACTACAACACCTAAAAATGAAAACTAAGCTAAAATAGTATCTTTTCTTAACCAAACATAGAATATTCAATAAAAGCATGGTAAAACTGTAATTATGCATGCAATGCACCTAAATATACCTAAATGAGCTTAAAAACAGAAGTAGTAAAGGCAGGAATGTGTACAAAATATAGAACTTGTGGTCACTCACAGCCATCATTTACCTCCAAGATGGAGTGCCATCATCAAAACCGCCAGGATAGAGTGTCAGTATCTCTGGAAAAATTGTTACTTCTGGTCTTTGCTTCATTCCTCTCATTCGAGCAATAAGCAAAGAAGGGCAGCTGTACACACCAATTTTTACTTAGGGCCTAACGTATGGCCCGAGTACAGTCCAACAGGCTTAATAAAATCCAAAAAAGGGGAAAAGAAAAACCCAAACAATAAAACTTATGAAAAATCTAGAAAAATTAGAAAAAGGGAAATTAATGTGAAAATTAAAAAAACCCTAATCTCACTTTAAAAACCTTAATCTGCCATATGCAAGAACCCATCTACTTGCTCAACAATTTCGTTTCTTGCACTTTACACAGATATTCTAGCTTATCCCAATGGTTCCTCTATGAATCCAGGAAGAAAGGAATTGAGAAACCCTAATTTCGGCCTATGAATAAGAACTCCAAAAATATGAGAAAACATAAGATTAACAAGAAAAATCAGAACAAGAGACGTGCGAAAATAGTGAGAATATTGGAGCAAATAAATCAGGAAAGTAGTGAGAAGAAAGCCACATTCTTACCTTGGTTCATGGCGGTCGGAGTGTTAGTGGAGATATCGGAATAGTGGAAGTGCTCCCAACACTATCAGATTCAACATATTCTGAGAACAGCCCGATGCAACGGCGGATCCAAGAGTTTGAGAAAGGTAAAACTCGTTAATTAGATCTACTTTAATTTATTTGATTTTTGCTAAAACTAATGTCAGATATGGGTTTAAAGTTAAAAACGATCAATAAAAGGTTTTTGTTTTAGTTTTTGTCGTCGTCGGTGCTTGATCGGCGGTGACAGTGGTGACCGGAATATCAGAGAGGAAGAGGTATCGATGGATTTTTGTAAAGAAAAAATAAGTGAAGTAAGGACAACTAAGTCACCCTTTTAATAAATTTGTGAAGATGTGAACACAAAGATGACTCAAACTCCCTTTTCGTTGAATACAGACCAACATGAGTAAGAAAAATGAATTAAAGTTCATTTAACGTGTGTCAGGAAAAATAGTACAACATTGGGGAAAGTAAAATCACGGGAAATGATATGCCATGCTAGCTGTCTAGCATTTTTCTTTTAGGTTTTAAGGAAAACCGCCTCTTAGGTCCTTTTAGTTTAGGTTTATTCTTTTTTTTATTCTAGGCCTAGATTGTTCTTTCTAATTTGAACTCTAACATTTAGATTTTTTATTAGGTCTTTAATTTACATAATTAGATAGATAATTAGATAACTAGTTTCACTTTTTTTACAGATGTCGACACCGTTTTGGTGTAAATGCAGTTTGCTCGCACCCACGTTTGCAATTCATGTGGATGAAAATGCAGTCGAGTGTACATTTATTGGTTATGGACATAATACAGCTGTCGACCCCGTCAATCGCATTCACTTTTTTTTATAGTTCTTTAGCTGTAAATTAAAGGCCTAGTTTACTCGTACTCACGTTTGAACCAGAAGCACCATGAATATTTGCTTGGTTATAGACATTTGATTGTAGTCCGCCAGCAAAGAACACAAACCGAGGATGTGCTTCTTTTGATCCAAAAGGCAAAGATGATGAATCTTCCTCATGAACTTCGTGAGTTTTTCCTTTTTCAGCACTTGTTGCTTTGGATAACAACTGTGACGGCTTATCCTCTAATTTGCTTAGAAGAGTCTCTGTAATTTTTCCTATGTCATCCCTCAAGCCCTTTACTTCCTGAATGACTTGTTCTTGGAATTTTTCTAGCTTCTGGAGTCTCTCTTCCATTTTTCTAGCCTTGAATCGCGTGTAGTGAGGATGGTTGCTTTGATCGTCCTTCGTTTCCAGTATCACTAATATTGAACTCCCATGGATTAATATTTTATTTAATGTTAATGCATATGAAACACATATTGTATAAATGTAATGTGTAATGATGAATGCAAGAATGAATGCAACTAGGTGTTGGTTAGAAAATTAATAAGATAGAAGAATATTCACACAAACCGAAAAAAAACTTTTATTAAATAACTGAAAAGGAAAATCTAATTCATCCACCAAAATAATCTAAAAATTAGAGCGGGGAAAATCATCCACTAACATCCAAAGACAAAATATAATATCCCAAAAATAGAAAGAAAAAAACAAAAAAACTCCAATCAACGTTTTTAATGACAAGAAAAATAAATAAATTAACACCAAACTCGACAGTATGGCTTAGCTTGATCTCCCAACTTCTCAACTTTTCCCAAGAACTCCTTCCATTCATTTGCAAAGTGTGTCGAGGGATTGATCCAAAACTTCAACCACCCTGCTTCCTTGGCCAAATCGGTAATGTGCTCGGCTATCTTCCGGATCTGAGTGAGTGCTTCCCTTATCAATTCTTCTCTCACCTTGATATCACCCCTTGCAAACTGAAGTCGTAGGTCCCACTGCTCCTCGCTAAGTTTAGAATCCCTTTAAATATCATCTATCAAGTCTCTATGTTGTTGCAGTGAACTCTCTAATGCTTTCACCAACTCCTTTAAATTCTCATTTTCAACTCGCGCCTTTTCAAGCTCAATCAATGAGTCTTTTTGTTGGTAGATTTGAAGAATCCCTTGCAAAGATGCTAGATGTTCCTGCAATTCTTGGTTCTGAGCTCGACTAGCCATGAGATCATTAAGGGTTGTCGTATTTGTCTGTTGGGCTGCTTGCAAATTAGCTGTAAGTTTGTAGAGCGTCTAGGTGTTCTCTATTTATGAGTGCAAGTGCACACTCTGGTCAAGTTATAGTATAAAAGATATCGTCTCCCACAGGGATTGGAGCAGCTCTTATGAATGGTTTCCTGCACAAAGATTTAGTAAATGCGCAATTAAATCTCACGATGTGGAAATATAAAAACACAAGTAAAATAAAGATAGTGATGAGAGGAATGATAGGGAGAGATTTGGTCGATAGATTGGGTAAGACAAATGCAGCTCAGTAGCGTGTGGAATGCATTGTAAAGTCTGAGTATGTTTTGTGCTGCCATGAATTGCTGCCTCGGCGGGTATGGCAGGCGGCAAACTACGACCCTGTCACGCGGCCGCATCATGTCACTACCATTGCAGGAGTGTACTGTCTCGGCAGGTGGAACGGAAAGAGGTCCCGGCGGCAAGTCTGGCAGTCATTCCAAGTTCCGCGGGATAGTCGACAGTGATCCCTCTTATTTCTAGGTTAGGATGCTCAAACACTCACGTGATGTAGGCAATACTTAGAAATCTCAGCGTAAACCTAACACATGCAAGTCCATTCGACTGGCGATCCCTCTTAGCCGCTGAAACTTGTGGACTAGTGTAGAACCAAGTTAGTCACGCCTCAACATGTTGTGACCGTGCTTAACCCTTTCGTGAGCCTTGCACTTTCGTGTCTGACAAATGGATTTTCTCTCAACTGACTGGTGTAGAATAATTGAAAGAACAAAGAGCATAGATTAAGCAAACTTTGGAATTTTATTGAAAACAACTCAAAACTAATACAACCGTTTCTCACAACCTACTTTAAATACACGCGCCTAAACCCTAGCAGAGTTGGGCCACGACCCCCAACAACTCCAACCTATCTACTATCTCCCCATCTATCCTCTCTCGGTGTGCAATATGCGAGATGCCCCTATACCCTTACATGCATTGGGTATGTATAAGGCTCATGGCCTAAGTGTGAGTCCTCATTGAAGTAGGAGTTCTTAAAGTGATTTACATTAAATACAGACTCCTTTTTTACTTAAATGTGGACTCTTTGGACATTGCCTTCTTCCGCAAGTAAGGATATGTACTCCTACTTATCGGTCTTGGATCAGCTCTGTCGGCCGCTTCAGGCTTCAGAAAATTGCAAGACCGAGCTCATTGAGCTTAGGAAATTGCCCTCTTTCAATCGCGACCCATCTTAACTAAGTCGGTGTAACTTCTGCCTGGGCGGCACTTGGCGGCAATGTTGCCTCGGTAGCGTCCTTGGCGGCATCTGGGACTGCTTCAGTACAGCTCCTTTTGTTCCAGCTTTTCTGTCCTCTCATCTCCTTACTATAGCCCCTGAAAATAAAAACTAAACTAAAACAGTAACTTTTCTCACCCAAACATAAAATATTTAATAAAAGCATGGTAAAAGAGAAGATATTTTTATAATGCATGCAATGCACCTAAATAAGCCTAAATGAGCTTAAGAACAACAATAATAAGGGCAGAAATGTGTACAAAATATAGAACTCGTGGACACTCTACACACCCCCAAACTCGAACTATTGCTTGTCCTCAAGCAATGCAACCTAGCTAGTAAATCTACCCCTTGCACAAAATTAATAGAAACATTAGCCTTTAACTTGGTTTCTTACCTCAAGGCCATGTCACCTATTTAATGTTAGTGAAGGGGAATGGCATGAAATAACTCAGATTAATTTTCTTAATGCCAGTGCAGTGTGTGCAGGTCTGTGTTCATGTTAAACATGCTGAGATAATTAAGTTAACAAAGAATGCCTAAAATAATTAAATTACTAAAAATGATACTAGTTGCTGCCTTGGCAGCACAGTTGGGCATTTTTGTAATCTTTTTCTGATCATGGCTTTAAGGGCTTCAGCTAATCACAATTATTCTCTTGGTCTGAAGTTAAGATAGGTGCACTATACGAAACTCTGAACCCTATGAATAGAGTCATCCCGTGAAGGCTTTCATTCACTCTTTCTAATTTGTCCATCACTTGGTTTAGATACGTGGACTTTGATAGCAGCGGAGTGTCCTTGCTCATGATCCTTCCTAGAGCCTGTTTTGGGCACCTCTAGGGTATTTAAACATTCTGCCTAGAGCCTGTTTCGGGCACCTCTAGATTTTTCATCATTTTTGTTGTGCTGCCGTTGCGGCAAACCTGTATTCAATCAAGGAATTTTTATTAAGTAAGGCAGACAGTGTTAAACTCAAAACTCAAACAAAAATTTAGCATTTAACAGACAAGTGTAAAGATAATTGGTAGAAAGAAAAATTTTCTAAGTGTTTTTTTCATGCTTCTTCCCATAGTTAGATTAAAAGATTTGTAGAATGGTGCGAATATAAGTAGTCGGCTTATTCTATCATAGGCACAAGTTTTTCAACTAAAAATTTCTACTTCATTAAGTGCTAGGGGGCGAATTTACATAAGATCCTAAATGCTACTAAGTGAACCTAAATCAAAGAGGACTATTCCCCCCAAACTCAAGGTTGGCATTGTTCTCAATGCCTCTACAAAACAAAAATTAAAAACAGAAAATAAAACATAAAAGAAAAAGAAAAACAGAAAAGGAAAAAAGAAAAAAGAAAAATAACATAAAACTTAAAAAATAAAAAATAAAAAGAAAAGAAAATGGTGCTATAGACTGGCGGAGTTCCCCTATGTTGCTGCTGCATCAGAGGAGGATTCTGAGGAGGTGGGCAGGACTAGGTGGCGCGTAGTAGATGTTTTGTCGGTTGGGCTCTTCTTTTTGCTACGCGTCGGCTGGATGCGGCTGGGGGTGGGTTTTTTGGATGGTCCTTCAGGTCCTCCACCCTTGGGTTCTGCTGCTGGCCGCTTTCTTTTTCTTGCTGCCTCTGCCGGTTCGTCATCAAGGGAGTCTAAGATCTCTATGTCTTAGTAGCCGGTATCTTTGGAAGCAGCTTCTTTTGCTACTGGGGAGGCAGCGGTTGTTTCCTCCTCCTTCTCTGATTCGGATGAGGAGGTAAGGTCATATGGTTGGATAGGGGTTGGAGAGGTTCTTCTCTTGGGGCGGTAGTGCGGACCCTCACTGTTGTCGGTGGTAGGAGCAGCAGCTGGTCTAGGTGTAATATGAACTGGCTTGGAGGCTGCTAGCTCCATTGAGAAAGCGGGCAACTGTGGGCCGCCTTCTTGGTGCTTGTCCATAAGGTAGATCATGAAGGCCTCTTGCACGTCCGCCACATATTTGGTGAAGATCACCTGCTTGTGCTCGATCCTTTGGCAGCTTTCCACTAGGCTACGCAACAGGGGAATCACGGCGGATGAGAGGGTAGCTTCAGTACTGCCTGCTGCGGCTGGGGTGGCGGCAGCTTGGGACGGCGGCTGGTCGGTGGAAAGTGTTTCTGGCTCTGAGTTCTGCATCATCTTCTGGCATACCCTTCTTGTCCATCCTTCCTTAGCAGGAAGAATTTTGTCTTTAGGGTCCGACGGCACGTGAAAATTGGCACAGAGGCCTGTGATGAGTGCAAGGAAGAAGAGGGGTCCCTTGGCGTTTGGTTTCTCTGCGTGGGCATAGACCTCCTTTATGATTACATCGCCAACATTGATCTACTGCTTCATCATAATATTGTGGATGAGGGCAAGCCGCGGCCTGTTGACTCTTGATCCGTGCGTGCTGGGCATCAAGCGGCGTTGTACGAAGTAACTCCAAAAGGCTGCCTCCGGCAGCAAATCGCGGCGGTTGACTGACCCATTGTTTTTACATGTTAGCCACTTGGTGTTTGGGTTACAGGTCTCCCTCTTGATCTTATTATAGTCAACCGCCGTTAAGCAGGACTCTCATTCCTCATGTGGATTGCCGCTGACTTCTATGCTGTAAAAGTTGTTGATCATGTCAGCAGTAAACTTGACACCTTCTCCGCAGACATAAACAAAAGGGCTTGCCAGTGTCGGTCTGAGGGCTTAGAACTCTCACACATGGTTGCTGTTGATTCCTTCTGGCTGCCGTGCGAACTGGTCCTAGCCCATATTGTGGATCCTTTCGAATAGGGAGGGCTGCAAGCCAAAATCCCCATTAGATTTGGTATATTGGAAACCCATCTCGTCCCATAGTTTCCGCTGGGTTCAAGAACCTTTTGTAAGGAGGTTTGGAGGTGGCGGCGGGTTGTGATGAGGCCATAGTTTGTGAGATGGTTGTATTTCCTAACGAAAGAACGAAAAGAACGTGAAAGAAAATAAAGCAAAGGGAAATCTTGGAAGCAAAGATTGCAAAAAGAATTCAGAGTAAAGGAGAAAGCAAAGTGAAGAATGGGGAGAGAATAGTTGGCCTTATATAGCCGCTTCTCCCCACTGCCTTGGCGAGCACGCTGTCAACAGGCGGCAATTATTGTGGCGCGAATAACAAGATTCTAGCCATTACAGAGATATTTGTTCCGCTCGCTGTGGCAAATATAGCCGTTGCGACTAGCCGTTATGAAGCCACTAGCCGTTATGCTCGTCTGCCTTGGCCGCTAGTTGGGCCTCTCCTTTATTCTTTTATCTTTCTTGATCTCTTCTTCATTCCTAACTTGAAATAAATGAAATACTAAAATTTAATAAAAATAACTGAAAATTAAATCTATTCCTAATGCATAAAAATTAAAATTAAAAATTAAAAATTTTGGTTATGTCGGGCTACGCTTTTCCCAAGCATAACCACTCCCTAAAGACTTAATGTTGACTATTTATCCAGGCATGTCCTTCCCCTCCTCAGGTGGATGTTGCTGTTGTCCTTGCTGCCCTGGTGGGACATACACCAAAGAAAACAAAGAAGCATTTTTTGCAAATAAATAAAAAAGAGATTTAATGTGCAAAAACTAAAATAGAAGTGCAGAAATTCAAACGTAGTTACTGTTGCCAATCCCCGGCAACGGTGCCAAAAACTTATAGAGCGTCTAGGTGTTCTCTATTTATGAGCGCAAGTGCACACTCTTGTCAAGTTATAGTATAAAAGATATCGTCTCCCACAGGGATTGGAGCAGCTCCTATGAATGGTTTCCTGCACAAAGATTTAGTAAATGCGCAATTAAATCTCATGATGTGGAAATATAAAAACACAAGTAAAACAAAGATAGTGATGAGAGGAATGATAGGGAGAGATTTGGTCGATAGATTGGGTAAGGCAAATGAAGCTCAGTAGCGAGTGGACTGCATTGTAAAGTCTGAGTATGTTTTGTTCTACCATGAATTGTTGCCTCGGTGGGTATGGCAGGCGGCAAACTACGACCCTGTCACGCGGCCGCAACAGGTCACTACCACTGAATGAGTGTGTTGTCTCGGCAGGTGGAACGGAAAGAGGTCCCAGCGGCAAGTCTGGCAGTCATTCCAAGTTCGGCGGGATAGTCGACAGTGATCCCTCCTATTTCTAGGTCAGGATGCTCGAACACTCACGTGATGTAGGCAATACCTAGCAATCTCAGCGTAAACCTAACACAGCAAGTCCATTCGACTGGCGATCCCTCTTAGCCGCTGAAACTTGTGGACTGGTGTAGAACCAAGTTAGTCACGCCTCAACATGTTGTGACCGTGCTTAACCCTTTCGTGAGCCTTGCACTTTCGTGCCTGACAAATGGATTTTCTCTCAACTGACTGGTGTAGAATAATTGAAAGAACAAAGAGCATAGATTAAGCAAACTTTGGAATTTTATTGAAAACAACTCAAAACAAATACAACCGTTTCTCACAACCTACTTTACATACACGCGCCTAAACTCTAGGAGAATTGGGTCGCGACCCCCAACAACTCCAACCTATCTAGCTATCTCCTCATCTATCTTCTCTCGGCGTGCAATATGCGAGATGCCCCTATACCCTTACATACATTGGGTATATATAGGGCTCATGGCCTAAGTGTGAGTCCTCATTGAAGTAGGAGTTCTTAAAGTGATTTACATTAAATACAGACTCCTTTTTTATTTAAATGTGGACTCTTTGGACGTTTCCTTCTTCCGTAAGTAAGAATAAGTACTCCTACTTATCGGTCTTGGATAAGCTCTGTCGGCCACTTCAGGCTTCAGAAAATTGCAAGACCAGGCTCATTGGGCTTAGGAAATTGCCCTCTTTCAATCACGACCCATCTTGACTAAGTCGGTGTAACTACTGCCTTGGCGGCACTTGGCGACAATGTTGCCTCGATAACGTCCTTGGCGGCATCTGGGACTGCTTCAGTACAACTCCTTTTATTCCAGCTTTTCTGTCCTCTCCTCTCCTCTCCTTCCAATAGCATCTGAAAATAAAAACTAAACTAAAACAGTAACTTTTCTCACCCAAACATAAAATATTCAATAAAAGCAAGGTAAAAGAGAAGATGTTGTTATAATGCATGCAATGCACCTAAATAAGCCTAAATGAGCTTAAGAACAACAATAATAAGGGCATGAATGTGTACAAAATAAAGAACTCGTGGACACTCTACAAAGTTCTTCCACTCAATTTTCTTTGGCTTTCAATAACTTCATAAAGCATTTCGTATCATTCTCAAGATCATGAATCTCTTGCTCCCATTCTTGTGGAGTTTTGTCCAAGTTTTTATTCCTTATCTTCGCTTGAAGCCCCCTATAGTCCCCTTGTAGGTCTTTTAAATCTGCACTCGCAATGTTCAGATGCTTCTCAAACCCCTTTGATTGATTTTTAAAATATGTACCATTGTAGTCTAGCTCTTCATTTTTGGCTTCTAGCTTAGCGATCCTTTTATTCAGCACCTTCTTCTCCTCCTCACACTCATGTCTAACAATATCAGCTTCAGCCGGTATTTTTCTGAACCGTTCCTCTAAAGTCGGAGCATTCCCTTGGCTAGGTGGTGGGATGTTGCAATTTTCCTCCTTGTCCTCCAAATTTGGTAATCTGAAGTAAGCCTTAGAGGTCCAAACCTGGCTTGATATGGGTGAGCCCAAGCTTTGGCTATCTCAAGAATTTGCTTTTTAGACTTTTCACCCTTGAAGACGAACTCACATAACCCTAATCCCCTCGTAGCTGGGACAAACTATAACGACCCATATTACCTCGATACCAATAGAGGATCATATCCAATTGCACCCCAAATACCAAGAAGAGGGACCCAATCAAAGGCACTACACTTGTACAAGATATAATTGTAGTCCAGCCAATAAACCCGCCAACTAATGTTCTCCAACCTCAGGTCTCGTAAGATTGATTCCCATTCTCCCGACATTTTTTTCTTTTTTTGTCTCCTCTGTTAAGAACTCTCGTAATGGTGAATATTGTGGAGTATGTACGTGTCTGGACAACTTCCTCTTGGCCCCCAAGTGACTTTGCATCCATACGGCGAGGAGTTGTGCACACCCTAGAAAATATACGCCTTTATGCCTTTTGAGTAAATTAAGGGATCGAAAGGTCTCCACCAAGATAGCCGGAGCTGGATTAAGGCCTGACTCGAGCTCCTCGAATAAATCTTTCACTGATGCTTCGATGTGTCCGGCTATTTTAGGAAAAATGATCAAGCAATAAATCCCTAAGGCAAAGATATCAACCTGTTTTCTCGGATCAGTATGAGAATGGATCAATCCCCGAAGTCTATCCTAGGCGATGGCTTCGCTTCCCCCTTTACCTCGAAACTGGGCTTCCACCCAAGACATGCTAGTCCCAGTCAAAGTCATAAGCTTCTCTTTGTACGTCTTAGGCTAAGCCTCTTTTACATAAATTTCAAACTCATGCACTTTCCTTAAATGGAGCAACGCAACATACTCCTTCATCGTCGAGGTCATGTCTTCCCCATTGAATGCGAAGCAGTTGTATAAAGAGTTCCAAAATTGCGCCATAGCCCGTATCAGCCCTTTATCTGCGTGCACTTGCAGCAAATAGGTTATGTCTCCATACGCTTCATACAACATCTGTCTCTGATCAACTTTCCAATGGCCCTAAATCTCCGCTAATTCTCGAGTGTCATTCTGCTTAAGCTGAAGGTGAACGTATCCTGAGAATTGTTCATCTGGTCTTGCTAGTATACTATCGCCTCTCATTCTCTGGGTGTTTTCGGACCATTTTCGAACATCATTATTTTTCTCTGATAAGCACTGAACTCTTTTGGCCATGACGAAGATTTTTCTATCAAATTAATTAAATAACCAACACCTCTCTATGATGATGATGATGCATATGTACATAAAACAATAAAAAACCTAAGAAAATTTGGTTAGTGTCGCACAAATATAACAAATAATCAGATACAAAAAAAGAAGAAAAAAACATAATATGAAGAGAAAAAAAAACACATGCTCGTATATCAATGGGTGACACACTAAGGTTTGATTTCAACATGGCTCTAACAGGGGTGGGTTTCTACGGTTTGTTATATGAGGTTACGGTTCTAGACAGGGTACCCGAATTGTCCTCACTGACGCATGCTAAGGCTAGTAAGGTCCCTAGTCCTCCCCCATTATAGGTTCTCAAGACCAAGTTCAACTCGAGGGGATGCACTTCCCTATGACCATACGAAGGTTACCCTCGCGAAGCCATAGATCATATGCATCCCGGAGGCGACTACTATCCCATATGGAGGTTAACCTCACAAAGGAGCAGCGTCCCCCCCCCCACTTAAACGGGGTCGAGCTGGGGTAAAAAGCTCATGGAATGATGCAACACAACATGTACCCCTTTTTGTGTGGCTTGACTCTCTTGAATTGTCTCCAGCGGAGTCACCAAGCTGTCGACACCGTTTTTGGTCCGGGCCGAAATTGGTTGGGCCTTCATAGGCTCGTCATTGTTTGGAGTAGCCACCAGTCATTTTAGATTGGGTATGACCGAAAACCTGTAGAACTGGTCTGCATCTTAACTTAAGTCAGGTTGGGCTCGGGAGTCGGTTACTTGTGGGGAAGGTTATAACACCCCACAACGCTCAAAATTGGTACGTAAAGGGGTTGTGTTGTCTAAAAGGCTTCAAAGATAGGGTTAATAGCACTATTACAAACGACGAAAATATGCAAATAAATTGAGTAAATCAACAAAAAGATAAACATGCTAAAAATGATATATAAAAAAACCAATGGAAAATTAATATTTTAATCGAAAGTCATAATCTTAAGTCAAATCATATTTAATCTCAAATTAGGCAAATTATTGGTCAAACATATAAAAAAAACTGAATCACATTATTCGCGCAATTTTAAGATTTTTCGATAATTAAACTCAATTTTAATTCCAATTAAATAATTAATCGTCCGTCTTTAAGAGAAATTAATAAAAAATATTTTTAAAAAATGAAACTAGTTATCTAATTTTCTATCTAATTATGTAAATTAAAGACCTAATCAAAAGAATCTAAATGTTAGAGCTCAAATTAGAAAGAATAAACTATGCCTAAAATAAAAAAAGAATAAACTGAAACTAAAAGGGCCTAAGAGGCGATTTTCCCTAAAACCTAAAAGAAAAATGCTAGACAACTAGCATGGCAGATCATTTCCCATGATTTTACTTTCCCCAATGTTGTACTATTTTTCCTGACACGCGTTAAATGAACTTTAATTCATTTTTCTTACTTATGTTGGTCTGTATTCAACTAAAAGGGAGTTTGAGTAATCTTTGTGTTCACATCTCCACGCATTTATTAAAAGGGTGACTTAGTTTTCCTTACTTCACTTATTTTTTCTTTACAAAAATCCATCGATACCTCTTCCTCTCTGATATTCTGGTCACCACTGTCACCGCCGGTCAAGAACCGACGATGGCAAAAACTAAAACAAAAACCTTTTATTGATCGTTTTTTAGCTTTAACCCCATATCTAACATCAGTTTTAGCAAAAACCAAATAAATTAGAGTAGATCTAATTAACAAGTTTTACCTTTCTCAAACTCTTGGATCTGCCGTTGGATCGGGCTGTTCTCAGAATATGTTGGATCTGATAGTGTTGGGAGCTCTTCCACCGTTCCGATCCCGCGACTAACACTCCGACCACTGTGAACCGAGGTAAGAAAGTGGCTTTCTTCTCACTAGTTTCCTGATTTTTTTTGCTCCAATATTCTCACTATTTTTGCACGTCTCTTGTTCTGATTTTTCTTGTTAATGTTGTGTTTTATCAGATTTTCGGAGTTCTTATTTATAGGCCGAAATTAGGGTTTCTCAAGTCTTTTCTTCCCGGATTCATAGAGAAACCGTTGGGATAAGCTAGAATATCTGTGTAAAGCGCAAGAAACGAGATTGTTGAGCAAGTAGATGGGTTCTCATGGTTGTGGACTCTTACATATGGCATATTAAGGTTTTCAAAGTGAGATTAGTTTTTTTTTAATTTTCGCATTATTTTCCCTTTTTAAATTTTTTTTGGATTTTTCGTAATTTTTATTGTTTGGGTTTTTCTTTTTTCCCCCTTTTTTGGATTTTATTAAGCCCGTTGGACTGTACTCGGGCAGTACATTAGGCCCTAAGTAAAAATTGGTGTGTACACATACAATAGTTATTCTTTAACAATCTTGTCCATCAACTATATCTATATAGGATCAAATCAGTGTTCACCATATCAATCATGACTGGACCCATCAATGGTCACGCATACAAACACAATCAAATGACATAGATCAATCATGGACGCGTGGCATGAAAATTACATATAAATGTGAACCGAACATGCCTATTTCCAACTGGTCCTCTTTAAACTTAAGTGAGGTCCTTACCAAAATAAGAAAAGACTGTATAAACTGAATACTTCTTTTTTTATCAGAAAATTAACCAAATCCATAAATGTCCGAAATCAAACATAAAACAAACTCCCACTCAAACAATAATATCCTCAAATGATACAACACCCATATGAGCAGTGTGCTCATGAAAGACCTTGGATAGTAAACCTTTTGTGTGCGGATCCACTATCATAGAGTTTGTCCCAACGTGTTCTATGGATATTTGTCCACTTTGCACTCTTTCTTTTACAACTAGGAACTTTATGTCTTTGTGCTTTGACTTAGATGAGCTCATATTGTTGTTGGAATATAGTATTGTCGACTTATTGTCACAAAATAATTTAAGTGGTTGTTTTATATTCTCCAAAATGTGCAGCCCAGTGACAAAATCCGCAGCCATATTCCATGATTTGATGCCTCATAGCATGCTACAAACTCTGCTGCCATAGTGGAAGAAGCTACAAGTGTTTGTTTGGCACTTTTCCAGGATATAGCTCCTCCAGGTAACATATAAATATAGCCTGATGTAGATTTTCTGCTATCTTGGCACCTAGCGAAATCAGAATCCGAATACCCTACGACCTCCAAATGATCTGATTACCTGTAAGTGAGCATGTAATCTTTTTTTCTCTGAAGATACCTAATAACCCCCTTGGCCAAATGATCCGAATACCCTACCGTTGGACTGTACTCGGGCAGTACATTAGGCCCTAAGTAAAAATTGGTGTGTACACATACAATAGTTATTCTTTAACAATCTTGTCCATCAACTATATCTATATAGGATCAAATCAGTGTTCACCATATCAATCATGATTGGACCCATCAATGGTCACGCATACAAACACAATCAAATGACATAGATCAATCATGGACGCGTGGCATGAAAATTACATATAAATGTGAACCGAACATGCCTATTTCCAACTGGTCCTCTTTAAACTTAAGTGAGGTCCTTATCAAAATAAGAAAAGACTGTATAAACTGAATACTTCTTTTTTTATCAGAAAATTAACCAAATCCATAAATGTCCGAAATCAAACATAAAACAAACTCCCACTCAAACAATAATATCCTCAAATGATACAACACCCATATGAGCAGTGTGCTCATGAAAGACCTTGGATAGTAAACCTTTTGTGTGCGGATCCACTATCATAGAGTTTGTCCCAACGTGTTCTATGGATATTTGTCCACTTTGCACTCTTTCTTTTACAACTAGGAACTTTATGTCTTTGTGCTTTGACTTAGATGAGCTCATATTGTTGTTGGAATATAGTATTGTCGACTTATTGTCACAAAATAATTTAAGTGGTTGTTTTATATTCTCCAAAATGTGCAGCCCAGTGACAAAATCCGCAGCCATATTCCATGATTTGATGCCTCATAGCATGCTACAAACTCTGCTGCCATAGTGGAAGAAGCTACAAGTGTTTGTTTGGCACTTTTCCAGGATATAGCTCCTCCAGGTAACATATAAATATAGCCTGATGTAGATTTTCTGCTATCTTGGCACCTAGCGAAATCAGAATCCGAATACCCTACGACCTCCAAATGATCTGATTACCTGTAAGTGAGCATGTAATCTTTTTTTCTCTGAAGATACCTAATAACCCCCTTGGCTACTATCCATTGGTCCATACCAGGGTTGCTTGAATATCTACCTAATATCCCAAAAATGTACGCAATATCCAGACGCGTACAAACATGAGCATACATTAGACTCCCAATAGCTGATGTATAAAGAACCTTCTGCATTTCTTGAATTTCAAGGTTACTTTTAGGGCATTGGGAAAGGCAAATTTATCTCCTTTAGCGGCATGGGTTTCTATTGGTTTACTATTTTTCATGTCAAACCATTTAAGTACTTTATCGATATAGTTCTTTTGTGACAATCCAAGAATACCTCGAGATCGATCTCGATGTATCTGAATTCCTAAAACAAAAGAAGCGTCCCCAAGATCTTTCATTATAAAAAGCTTAGATATAAATCTCTTGGTTTCGTGCAATAAGCCTATATCATTCTTGGCGAGCAAAATGTCATCGACATATAAAACCAAAATTATATACTTACTCCCAATGAACTTGTGATACACACAATCATGAACAATATTCATCTCAAAACCGAACGAGAAAATTACTTGATGAAACTTGTGGTACCATTGACGAGAAGCTTGCTTGAGTCCATAGATGGATTTTGTCAATTTGCAAACTATATTCTTTGGGTTTCCCGACTCAAAGTTTTCTGGTTACACCGTATAAATTGTTTCTTCAATGTCTCCATTGAGAAACACAGTCTTAACATCCATCTGATGTAACTCAAGATCAAAATAAGCTACAAGTTCCATGATTGTCATAAAAGAGTCTTTCGGTGAAACTGGAGAGAAAGTCTATGTAAAGTCAATGCCTTCTTTTTTAGTATATCCTTTAGCTACAAGACGTGTCTTATACCTCTCCACATTACCATTTGCATCCCTCTTGGTTTTAAATATCCATTTACAACCAATTGGTTTTGTACCTTCAGGTAATAAGACAAGTTCCCAAACTTTATTGGCCCTGTTTGGTAAATAGCGGTTTGGGCAAAAATTAGAGGTTTGAGGTACAATTAGAGGTTTGACTAGTCAAATCCGCTAATATTGATGTTAGGTAAATAGCGGATTGAAAGAGCGGATTGGGGTGAAAAAGCTAATTTTGAAAAAGCTCCTAATATGAGCTTTTTGAGATTAGAGGTTTGATATTAGAGTTGTAATGACTCTTTTACCCTTAATAATTACCAAAAATCTCCAAATAACCTAAATTAAATAATAATATTTTTTAATATAAATAAAAACATATTAAATATTGGACTTATTTGTTGTTGCTACTATTTTATATGGTGACATTTGTAAGTTAATTCTATTTTTTATTATCACATATTTATATGTGCATATAAAAAATTTAATAATTATATAAATAATAAATTAATATATAATTCTTTCAAATATGTTTAGGAAATTTATATTAAAAAATAATTTTTACAAATCTAATTAATATTTATTAGATACAAAATATTAATAACTGATAAATTATTTAAACAAGTATTAAATATAACCATGTCCTTATATGTCATTTTGCTTGTTAAATAATCAAACAGCTATCCGCTATCAGTTAATTTTACCAAACATTTTTATACAATCAGCTAATACAATCCGCTAGTCAAATCAGCTAATGCAATCAGCTATCAGCTATCAGCTAATGTAATCCGCTATCAGCTATCAGCTATCCGCTAATTGCCAAACAGAGCCATTGTCTTACATTGATTTATACTCTTCCTACATGGCATCAATCCACTTTTGAAAGTTAATACTTTGCATGGCCTGATGAAAGTTGATTGGATCATCTTCTATCATTCCATTGTCATCCTTATTTTCTTGGAGAAATACAATATAATCATCTGGAATAGCATTTCTCATTTCTCTCGTGGATCTCCTTAATGACACTTTTTGTTGAGGTTGTTGAATTTGTTCTTCTGGAACAATTACCTCATCCTGAATAGGAGGAAGTTGTTCAACATTGTCTTGTTGAGGTTCCATATTCACTTCTTGATTAATGATAAGTACGGGAACATGTACATTATCAAAAGTGATAGTAGGAACTGAGTTGGAACTCGGTTTCTCCTCAAAAGTAATGTCTTTAACCTTATTTCTCCCTTCAAATTCAACATCCTCAAAAAATGTTGCACTTCCCACCTCAAAAATATTCTTAATCATGGGATCATAAAATTTATAGCCCCTAGATTGCTCAAAATAACCAATAAAGTGGTTGCTCACTGTTTTGGAGTCCAGTTTCTTTTCATGTGGCCTATAAGGCCTTGCTTCAGCTGGACATCCCCAAATGTGAAAGTGCTTTAGAGTAGGCTTTTGACATGTTTAAAGATCATAAGGTGTCATTTTAGCTACTTTAGTTGGTACTCTGTTCAGAATTTACGCTGTTGTCTTTAATGTTTCTCCCCAGAGGGACTCAGGTAAGGTAGAATGAGCAATCATACTCCTTACCATATCCTTAAGAGTCTTATTACGTCTCTCAGCTACACCATTCATACTAGGTGATCCTGACATGGTGTACTGTGGGACAATACCACATTCCTCTAGGAATTTTGCAAATGGTCCTGGACATTATTCACCTAAGCCATCATATCTACTGTAGTACTCACCACCACGATCAAATCTAACTTTCTTAATTCTTTTGTTGAGTTAATTTTCAGCTTTAGCCTTATAAGATTTGAACACGTTCAAAGATTGAGATTTCTCATGAATGAGATATAGGTACCCATAACGCGAGTAATCGTCTATGAATGTTATGAAATATTGTTGACCATTCCAAGATGCCCTAGGGAATGATCCACAAATATCAGTATGAATTAATTCTAAGACGTTTATAGATCTGTTGGCACCTAATCTCTTAGTTTTGGTCTACTTTCCCTTGATGCAATCAACACAAAAGTTAAAGTCTGTAAATTCAATGGATTCCAAAATGCCATTAGACACAAGACACTCAATCTTACCTTTTGAGATATGACCTAAGAGTTTATACATAATGATGCTGAATTTTCTTTATTTAATTTAAGTTTAGTACCACGTGATTCCACATGCAAGGTTTCATTATATGATGCAATTGTATCTAACAAATAAAGGTTGTCATAAGTATTTAAATAACCACTTCCGACAATACTTGAATTTAAACACAAAGTAAACTGATTGTTTCCAAATGAACAATAATATCCAAATTTGTCCAACAAAAAAACTGAAACTAAATTCCGCCTAAAGGATGGAACAAAAAAAGTGTCTTTCAAATCCAAATAAAAACCAGCTCCTAATAACAACCTAAATTAACCTCCACCGATTTTCCATCGCCCACAAAGATGTTTCTTTCACCATCACTTAGCTTCCGGTAGCTCAGGCAACCTTGCATAGAAACGCTTATGTGAGTAGTAGCACCAGAATCTATCCACCAAGTGTTTCTAGGTACTGAAGCTAAATTAACCTCAGAACAGACCAAAGTAAGATTTATACCATTCTTTGCATGCCATGTGTGATATTTGGCACAATCTTTCTTCATGTGTCCAGGCTTATCACAAAAGAAACAATTGTTTGGAACTTGCTCTAGTTTCTTTTGAGCTGGACCCTTAGCAGCTTCATTATGATATTTTCTTTTCTTACCCTTGTCCTTAGAGGCATTGGCCAAATGAGCACTTTCAGTCTTTTCACGCTTCAACCTATCTTTCTCTTGAACACAATGAGAAATGAGCTTATTTAGAGTCCATTTCTCCTTTTAGCAGTTATAACTAATTTTAAATTGGCTAAACTGCATAGGAAGCGATACCAGAACCATAAGAACGAGCAAGTCTTAAGAAAATTCAATCTTAAGTGCCTTAAGTTTTGAAGCGATATGGAACATCTCCAAAATGTACTCCCTTACATTTCCTTGACCCTTATACTTCATAGAAATCAAAGAAGTTAGAAGTGATGTCATTTCAACCTTATCGTTTTTAGCAAAACGTTGCTCAAGATCATCATGGAAAGACTTGGCCTGAGTAATCTCTTTAGATTTCGTGCCCCTAAAGGCTTCCGGAATGTTGTGTTTCATGATCATCAGACCCATGCGATTAGAACGATCCCACCTCTCAAAATCTTTTTTTGCATCAGTGGTGCTATCTGCAGTGAGAGTTTCAGGTTGTTCTTGCCTTAATGCAAGGTCTATGTCCATACAACCAAGCACTATGAGTAAGTGCCTTTTCCATTCCTTGAAATTGGTCCCATTAAGCATTGGTATAGAACTGATATTAGCAGATTGTTGAGTTGATCAAACAGTTGCACGTGGCCAAGAAGGGGTGAATTGGCGATTAAAAATTTGAGGGTGGAAATTGGAAGAATGAAAAATTGACACAAGGCAATTATAATGGTTCAAGTTCCTAAATGAACTCTACCTCTACTACCTTCGCTCTCAATAAGGATTTTCAACCAATCCACTATTGATTCTTCCCCTTTTCTTGGATGAGGAGGAAACCTTACAATAACGATTAAGCTTTCTACCCAAAGCTTAATCCAACACGCTCTTTACAATGAAAGAATTTGGTAAACCTTAATAGTACCTCTCAAAGGTTGATGTTTACCCAATTACAATCAAACACTCCCCAAACTCTCAATAAAAATTACAATGAAAACACACTTGAGTTGGGTACAAATATTTGACTCTAAAAGATCAAGGTTTGGATTTGAATGCTTTAATGTTGCTTGAAGGCTCAATAATCATTGTTGTAGCTTTAGAGACTTGTTTTTATACCTTCTCATTGATTTCTAGTCATTTGGGTGGTTGGGATCATCAATAGAGTCGTTGGGGCTCTCTCTTTCCTCTATAAATACAGTTTTACAACAACCCATATCGGAACACGGGACCCCTGTATTGAAACGGACACTCAAAAAAGAAAGAGTCGTTATGTGTAAAATAGGGCCTGTATCGAAACGACTACAGGCCATATCGAAACAGCAAGTACAAAAAGAAGGCCGTATCGAAACAGATAAGGGTTGTATCGAAACGTTTTGAAATTGTAATTTGATGTTTCGAAACAACTTGGGGTGTATCGAAACACTTAACCAAATCTTTAAAATTCGGTTTCTGACAAGTAACGACTAGTTCATTAAATGCCTAAATTTAAAATTACTTAACCCCTGTATCGAAACTGGTGTTTAGCCGTTCCAAAATGATGCTTAAAAATCAAAGGCCCAGATGAAGGCCGTATCGAAACAGGTTTGAGTTGTTTCGAAACAAATGTCTCCAGTGTCAAAATGTATCGAAACACTTTGACGGTGTTTCGAAATGTCAGGGCGATTTTGTGTACTTTAGCCTGAAAACACTTAGAAAAATTTATGGGGTTTAAGTTTTAACTTGAAAATAATTTGAGAATAATTTGTTCTTGTCAAAATTGAGTATTTTGATTACTTAAAAATTTATTTACTTTGCGAATTAGTCCTTGAATTACTTGTTATATAAAAATCAAATATTGGTTTTACAATCTCTCCCTTTTTGATATAACAAAACGAAAGTAAATATTTAAGTAAACTCCCCCTAAGTTTAAGCTAGGTTTTGAAAATGAATTTAAAATTTAGCTTAACCCTTCTCCCCTTTTTGTTAAATCAAAATCAATGAGGTAATATAATATTCAAACTGTGAAACATATGCTTTAATTTTGATATAACTAAAAACCTAAGGACTAAAATGAAAATATCAAAACAAATTTTAAAGTCCTTAAAATTCCCTATATATTGTTAAAGACCACTTCATAGCTAAAACCAAAGACTTACAAAATATTTTTTAAGTATTTCAAAGTCAAAACAGTGATTTTTCAAGCCCCGTTTCGAAACGGCCCAAGGCGTTTCGAAACAATTTCAGTTCGATGTGCACCTGTTCCGAAACACGTATCGGAACGGGTCAAGGCCTTTCGAAACGGTATTACTCGTTTCGAAACTGTTCTTCATTTAAACGAACAAGGGCAACGGTTTAAACTGAAATTTGAAAATAAACAGGGCGTTCCGAAACGGGCTAAGGCCGTTTCGAAACAACCCTTTGGCAGTGGCAAAACCGTTCCGAAACGGCCCTCGGCGTTTCGAAACGGGCTCTCGTAGACGCTCCAACGGCTATAAAACGGCTATATTTTTTGAATCCGTTCCGAAACAGGTTGACCCCGTTCCGAAACGGTAGACGTCTGGGTGCTGTAAAGTTTTGAGAAAAACACCCCAACGGCTCTAATTTTTAGCCCATCACCCACAACGGTTGGAAATCATCAAGAGGCTATAAAAAGACCCCAAGAAGCTCCAGCAATCAACAATTGAGCTACAAGCATACATCCTATCATCAAATACAAGCATTTGTGTTGAAATCCCATTTTTGTCTAGAAACCCCAATTGTATCCTTCATCTCTATTTTGTTCAATAGGGTTGAGTGCTTGATATTGGGCTATCATTTGTATTGAGAGATACCTTATTAGCCACCAAATTTCTTTGTTCTTTTGTGTGAGGATTGGGTTAATTTTTGGGTAGAAAAATTAACCGAAATTGTAAAGGTTGCCTCCTTGTCCTGAAAAAAGGGGACGAACAATTTAGTGGAAATTGTTGCAAATCCTTGGTGAGACTAAGGTAGTGGATGTAGAGTTCGGTTGGTGAACTTGAACCACTCTAAATTCCCGTGTCAATATTTTTAAGTTGCAATTTCCGTTACAACATCGTTAAAATTCCAATTCACCCCCCCCTCTTGGTTATTATCATTCGTGTGATCCACTCAACAATTGGCATCAGAGCTTAACTCTTTGAGGATTAACAACCACAAGAGGAGATCCTTGGAAGAAGTGTGATCATCATCAAAGTATCAAGAGATGGCTTCAACCTTCGCTCCCGGCATGTACGACTCACAATCCACCACAAAGCCTCCTTTCTTCAATGGTGAGAACTACTCCTTTTGGAAAAATAAAATGCGTCTATTCATTAAATCAAGTGACTATCTTGTATGGGATGTCATTGAGGATGGACCATACATTCCATTGAAGCAAGATAATGAAGGCAAAATGGTGCTAAAAAGGAGAACGGAAATGAGTGAAGAGGAAAGAAAAAAGATTCAAGTAAATGACAAAGCTCTTCACATGCTATTTTGTGCTTTCGGTCCGGACATCTACTCAAAGGTCTCATCAATTGAAAGTGCCAAAGAAGTGTGGGACACTCTTGAAACCACCTATGAAAGCACCAACGATGTCAAAGAAACTAAGATTGGAATTCTCAATCTTAGTTATGAAAATTTCAAGATGGAATTCGATGAGACGGTGTCAAAGATGTTTGATCGGTTCTCCACAATTGTAAATGGTTTAAAGGGATATGGAGAAGTTATACCGGAAGACAAGCTTTTCCGAAAGCTACTCTATTCACTTCCCGAATCTTGGGATGGGAAGAGAACCGCTATCATCGAAGCAAAGAATTTAAAAACTCTAAAGCTTGATGAACTTGTAGGCTCTCTCCTTACTCACGAGATCATGAAGCAAGGAAGGGAAGATGAGAAAAAGAAAGAAGAAAAAAGAATGGAGAAGCTTGAAGGGGAGAAAAAGAAGAAAATGGGAATAGCTCTCAAGGCTAAAACTTCCCAACTTGATGAAAGTTCATCTAGTGATGAGGATGAGCTTGAAGAATTGGCTATGATAGCCAAACGATTCTCACGCCTTATGAGGTCCAACCGAGGAAGAAAAATCCAAAGGAAGATGGACTTTAAAAGCAAGAACAAAGAAGAAGGAAGGGATCCAATCACTTGCTTCGAGTGCGGACAACCCGGCCACATACGTTCGGAGTGCCCTCAACTCAAGAAGAAGGGCTTTGAGAAGAGGAAAAAGCTCAAAGCCAAGCTTGCTACTTGGAGTGATGAGGAGTCATCGGAGGATGACGAACAAGAAGTGGTGAACCTTTGCCTCATGGCACTTGAGGAAGATTCCTCCTTGGTAACCTCTAACTCATCTACTTTAGATTTTTCATATGAAGAATTAAATGATGCTTATGATGAGTTACAAGAGGTATATGATGAATTAGTTGAGAAGTATAAGGAGTCGGTTATTAGGAATAGAAAAATTATCCTAGAATTAAATGAGAAAAATGACTCACTTACTCAAACTAATTCTAAATTTGAGAAAAAGATATTAGGATTAAAAGATGAACTTAAATTTTTTCAAGATGAAAATGTTGATCTTAATAATCTTTTATCTCAAAATAAATGTGAACACCAAAAGGTGTTGAGTGAGCTAAATGAGCTCAAAAAGTCTTTAAAAAATATTGGTAGTGTCAAACATAATGTAGGAGAATCCTCTAGAGCACACCAACCCAAGAAAAAGACTAACTACTACAAACAAGGTAACTATCCTAGACATAGTAAAGTTAAAAGAATTAGAAATGTATGGGTTCCTAAGGAACTTGTTAAATCTAATGATATTATTGCTATGTCACCTTGGATTCCTAAGGGAACCAAAGTTTTAGGAACTAACACACATGGACCCAAAATGATTTGGGTACCAAAAACAAAAGTTTAAATATCTTTGTTTGTAGGGGGAGCATTGCTACAAGGCCAAAGCACAAAGTCAAAACTCATGGTACCTTGATAGTGGATGCTCGAGACACATGACCGGAGACAAGAGTCGACTCATGGATCTAAAGCCAAAAAGTGGAGGAGTAGTAACATTTGGTGACAACTCCAAAGGCCACATTGAAGGTATTGGCTCCATAGGTAATCACTCTACTATTCACATTGAAAATGTTTTATATGTCAATGGTCTTAAACATAATTTATTGAGCATAAGTCAACTATGTGATAAAGGTTTTAATGTTTTGTTTGATAAAACCGGTTGTAAAATCGTAGACATTAAAACTAATAATATTATGCTCATAGGTCATCGCATAGGAAATATATACATGGTGCATCTAGATGACATTCATACATCTCATGCATGCTTAGTTGCTCAAAATGAAAATGATGCATGGTTGTGGCATAGGAAGCTAGGACATGCTAGCACAAGTGTTTTAGAAAAACTAGTCTCTCTAAACCTAGTTAAAGGTTTACCCAAGATAAAATTTTCGAACGATAAAATTTGCGATGTATGCTCAAAGGGTAAACAACATAGATCTTCCTTTAAATCCATTAATGACATTTCTACTAGTAGATGTTTACAACTAATCCACATGGATTTATTTGGGCCAATTAGGACTATGAGCTTGGGTGGCAAATCATATGCTTTTGTATTAGTTGATGATTTTTCTAGATTCACTTGGGTTCTCTTTTTAAGTACTAAGGATGAGGCTTTGGAAAAATTCATCACATTTTCAAAATTAATTCAAAATGATCTTGAACTTAAAATTTCACATATTAGAAGTGATCATGGAACCGAATTTCAAAATTTAGGATTTGAAGATTTTTTAAATGAAAATGGTATTAGCCATAATTTTTCAGCTCCTCGAACTCCTCAACAAAATGGAGTAGTTGAGAGGAAAAATAGAACTTTACAAGAAATGGCTAGAACTATGCTTTGTGAAAATAATTTACCAAAATATTTTTGGGCGGAAGCCACAAACACAGCTTGTTATATTATAAATCGAGTAACTATTAGGCCGATTTTAAAGAAAACACCTTATGAGATTTTAAAATCTAAAAAGCCTAATATTAGCTACTTCCACCCTTTTGGATGTAAATGTTTTGTTTTAAATAATGGAAAAGATAATTTAGGTAAATTTGATGCAAAAAGTGATGAAGCTATTTTTATAGGTTACTCTTTAACCTCTAAAGCCTATCGAGTATTTAACAAAAGAACTTTAGTAGTAGAAGAATCTATTCATGTTGTATTCGATGATAATCCCCTTCCTAGGAAGGATTCTTGTGATGATGATAATGTAGGAATCATGAATACCTTTAATAGAGGTCAAACTTCAAAGAAGGATGAGATTCAACCAAAAGAAGAAGACACACAAGATCCACCTCTTGAAGCCTTGAAGGACTTGGCTATTGAGGAAAAGGAAGTTAGCTATCCAAGGGAGTTGAACTATGTCAAAGATGGTGAAATCTTGGGTGATCCATCCAAGGGGGTAACCACTCGTTCTTCTCTTAGATTAATGAATCATATTGCATTTATCTCATGCATAGAGCCTAAAAATATCAAAGAAGCATTGAAAGATGATTTTTGGATTATGGCTATGCAAGAAGAGTTAAATCAATTTGAGAGAAGTAATGTTTGGACATTAGTTGATAGGCCTAGTAATCAATCTACAATAGGAACTAAATGGGTCTTTAGGAACAAACTAGATGAGAGTGGTAACATTGTGAGAAATAAAGCTAGACTTGTAGCACAAGGTTACACTCAAGAAGAGGGAATAGATTTTGATGAAACCTATGGACCCGTAGCTAGAATGGAAGCCATTAGGATGTTGCTTGCATATGCATGTTATCATAATTTCAAGCTTTTTCAAATGGACGTTAAAAGCGCATTTTTAAATGGTTTTATAAATGAGGAAGTGTATGTAGAACAACCACCGGGTTTTGAAGACTCAAAATTTCCAAATCATGTTTTCAAACTTACCAAAGCACTTTATGGTTTAAAACAAGCTCCTAGAGCTTGGTATGAAAGGCTTTCAAATTTTTTGATTGAAAAAGGATTTGAAAAAGGTAAGGTGGACACTACACTCTTTATAAAAATGTATAAAAATGACATTTTAGTAGTTCAAATTTATGTTGATGATATTATATTTGGATCTACTAATGAATGTCATTGTCAAGAATTTGCTAAGTTAATGCAAGGTGAATTTGAGATGAGCATGATGGGGGAGCTCTCATTCTTTTTGGGACTCCAAATCAAGCAAAAGAAGGATGGCACCTTCATCAACCAAGCAAAATACATAAAGGATATGCTCAAGAAGTTTGGCTTGGAGAATGCAAAGCCTCAAGCCACTCCTATGAGCTCATCTACAAAGCTTGACAAAGATGAAGGAGGTAAATGTGTTGACTCTAAGCTTTATCGTTCTATGATTGGGTCTTTGCTTTACCTTACCGCAAGTAGACCGGATATCTTGTTTAGTGTTTGCTTGTGTGCTAGGTTTCAAGCTAGTCCTAAAGAGTCACACCTTATAGCCGTTAAGAGAATCTTTAGATACCTTAGAGACACTCCTTGTTTAGGCCTTTGGTATCCTAGAGTCTCTACCTTCAACCTACATGCTTACTCGGATGCGGATTATGGGGGTTGCAAAATCGATAGGAAAAGTACTTCGGGAACTTGTCAATTCCTAGGTAGTATGCTCATATCTTGGTTCTCTAAGAAACAAAATAGTGTAGCCTTATCTACCACCGAAGCCGAGTACATATCCTTAGGGAGTTGTTGTGCTCAAGTCCTTTGGATGAAGCAACAACTCTTAGATTATGGTGTAGATATAGAAACCATACCCCTAAAATGTGATAATACTAGTGCAATATGTTTAACAAAAAATCCCATCCAACATTCTAGAACCAAACATATAGAAATAAGACATCATTTCATTAGAGATCATGTCTTTAAGAAAGATGTGGTTATAGAATATGTAGACACCTTGAATCAATTAGCAGATATTTTTACAAAACCATTAGATAAAGAGCGTTTTTGGTCCCTTAGGAGAGAGTTAGGTCTAACTAGCCTATCTTGACCTTTTTGGACCTCTTTTCAAACTTAAATATGCTTGATTTTGTGAAATATCATGTTTATATGTTTAGACTCCCAATTTCTTCCATGCATATAGTTAGGGGGAGTATGTTTATGCCTAAATATGTTTTGCCTGCTCATTCATATCATTTATGCATGTTTGGCCTCTTAGAAAATCATTTTTCTGCATTTTAGAGCCTCATCTGCACTTCCAGGCCCAGGTGTATCGAAACGGGTTCACCCGTTCCGATACGGGAGCCTTAAAATCCGTCCTAAGAGAAGGACGTTTCGAAACGGCCCCAGCTGTTTCGAAACGTTTTCGGTTCGATGTAAGGGTGTATCGGAACGTGTTCCGATACGGGTCAAACATGTTTCGAAACGGTCATCCCCGTTTTGAAACGATCTGTCGAAGGTTTTAAGAAGGGTCAAAACCCTAGCCGCCCCGTTCCAAAACGGTCGTGACCGTTCCGAAACGGACTCGCGGACTGCCCTATTTAGGGCTTCTTAAAGTTCAAAACTCAAATTTTTATCAAACTCTTAAAACCCTAAAAACCCTAACCGATTCCTCTCTATAAATACCCTCTCAAACCCTTTGTTTTTCACAAAATTGTGAGGGGTTTTGCTCTAAAACACATATCTAAGCAAGCTTCATCAATCTTGTGCAAAGATTTCACTCAAATCATCCAAAATCCCAAACTAAGGTAATTTTTCTTATTTTTTTCTTTTTCAAATTATGTTTGAATCTTAGGATAGAAAATTTTATTTTTGTATACATTATATGTTTTTAGTTGTGGGTTATTCAAATCTTGTAAAAAAATTTCAAAATCTCAAAATTTTTTATTCGAATATAAAATTTTTTAATCGTATTTTTATTTTATTTTAATTTTGTTTTCAAAAACCTAAGTTGGATTTATTATTGGATTGATCTTAGAAATCAATGCATACACTTAATTTTAAAACTCTTGCTTAATATTTTTAGATGGCGGATCAATCGAACAAAAAGCGCAAAACCGTTCAAACCGGTGAATCGAGCATTCGTCCAAATATCACTCAACTCTTTCAGAAAACTCTTAAAACTCAGCAGCAGCGTACTCGCTTCTCCTACGTCAAAAATCTCGCGGTTCGTAAAGAAAGGGTCATTGATCTAGATTTCCTCAATTCCGAGCGATTCCTCTTTCGGTATCTTGGACGTTTGGATGAGTGGGATCTTCTTTTCTTCTTGAGCATCGAGGATGTTTGCTACAAAAACTTGGTACTCCTTTTCTACTCTAATGCTCGTTTCCTTTACGATGAAACCAAAACCGAGATAGTAGGAATTGAGTCATCTTTATTGGGGCAAAAGTTTGTTATTAATATTGCTCTTTTGGAGTCTGCCCTTAAACTCAAGAATGAGGGTCTTGAAGATGAACGTCACTTTGGCACCTTCACCGGGAAAGCCCTTCATTTAGATGTGCACGATCGTGTCCTTCATTTGATGGTTTCTTGGTTCATTCGACCATCCGGAGGAAAATACTCCCACATCTGGGAAAAAGATCACTTTTGGCTCGAATGTTTCCGAAGAGGTGAGCGCCCAAATGTGCCCAAAATTATTTTGCTGAGATTGTCCATAATATCAAGCTTATTGACACCAATGAGTTGACATCTTTCACCTACGGCATTGTCTTGAGTTTTCTCTTCGATCATCTTGGTATTGATTGTACCTATGACTCTCCGGAACCTAGCAAGACCAAAATTGGTGAGTCCTCTCTTCGAAAGTCCGGATTCACATATTTGGATGGTTATTGGCAAAGAATTGATCGAGAAGCGATTCCTCCTCCCGTTGCTCCTCCACCTCAAGTTCAAATGGAAAATCAAGATGCTCTCACGGTTTTCCTTACCGAGCATTTCAATGCCTTGAATTCTCGTTTTGACACTATGGATACTCGTATTTCTTCGGGCTTTGAAACTATGGGAAATCGATTGAAGAACGTCGAGGATCGTCTTCAATCCCTTGAGACTTCCAATGCCAACCTTGATCTTTCCTTCTCTACTCTTTATGGGGAATGGACAAAATATCACCATTCTCAAGCCAAGAACGATGATGATGATGAGGATGATGATGACGAGGCCTAGGTTATTCATATCATATCATATTAGTTATGCATTTAGGATTGAGTTTGCATCTTTATGTTTAATTATGTTTTAGGACCTATGCTTATGATCTTCTATTTTGGGATTTGATTATGAACTTATTATGCTTTGGATATTTTGATGATATTTATTATGATTGCTTTTAATTGCTTATTGGTACTAATATTCTTTATGAGCTCTCTTTGTTTCTTTTTGATCTAACAAAAAGGGGGAGAAGAAATTTAAGAGAATTGCCTTGCCATGCCACCAAAACAAAAATTTCAAATTTTTCTTAAGGTTTTGTTAAACTTTACATTTCTTATTTCAAGACACAAGTTTTAAACTTCAAAACCTATCTTAAATTAAGGGGGAGTTAGAATATCTTCAAAACTTTCAAAATTCTTAAAAAATTCTAACTTTGGTTTTGTTATATCAAAAAGGGGGAGATTGTGAAACATATGCTTTAATTTTGATATAACTAAAAACCTAAGGACTAAAATGAAAATATCAAAACAAATTTTAAAGTCCTTAAAATTCCCTATATATTGTTAAAGACCACTTCATAGCTAAAACCAAAGACTTACAAAATATTTTTTAAGTATTTCAAAGTCAAAACAGTGATTTTTCAAGCCCCGTTTCGAAACGGCCTAAGGCGTTTCGAAACAATTTCAGTTCGATGTGCACCTGTTCCGAAACACGTATCGGAACGGGTCAAGGCGTTTCGAAACGGTATTACTCGTTTCGAAACTGTTCTTCATTTAAACGAACAAGGGCAACGGTTTAAACTGAAATTTGAAAATAAACAGGGCGTTCCGAAACGGGCTAAGGCCATTTCGAAACAACCCTTTGGCAGTGGCAAAACCGTTCCGAAACGGCCCTAGGCGTTTCGAAACGGGCTCTCGTAGACGCTCCAACGGCTATAAAACGGCTATATTTTTTGAATCCGTTCCGAAACAGGTTGACCCCGTTCCGAAACGGTAGGCGTCTGGGTGCTGTAAAGTTTTGAGAAAAACACCCCAACGGCTCTAATTTTTAGCCCATCACCCACAACGGTTGGAAATCATCAAGAGGCTATAAAAAGACCCCAAGAAGCTCCAGCAATCAACAATTGAGCTACAAGCATACATCTTATCATCAAATACAAGCATTTGTGTTGAAATCCCATTTTTGTCTAGAAACCCCAATTGTATCCTTCATCTCTATTTTGTTCAATTGGGTTGAGTGCTTGATATTGGGCTATCATTTGTATTGAGAGATACCTTATTAGCCACCAAATTTCTTTGTTCTTTTGTGTGAGGATTGGGTTAATTTTTGGGTAGAAAAATTAACCGAAATTGTAAAGGTTGCCTCCTTGTCCTGAAAAAAGGGGACGAACAATTTAGTGGAAATTGTTGCAAATCCTTGGTGAGACTAAGGTAGTGGATGTAGAGTTCGGTTGGTGAACTTGAACCACTCTAAATTCCCGTGTCAATATTTTTAAGTTGCAATTTCCGTTACAACATCGTTAAAATTCCAATTCACCCCCCCTCTTGGTTATTATCATTCGTGTGATCCACTCAACACAAACCACAAGCCAAACCACAAATATAGCAACATAATATCAATAAGCAATAAAAAACAAATCAACTTAAGTTCAAAATATAATATCCAAACCATAATTTCAAACATAAAAGCAAAACATAGGTCTTAAACTTAAAACATAAATAGGTGCATGAAAATATGGAAATCCTAAGCTAGATGAGATGCAATGAAATGCAATGATCTAAGGCTCATCATCCTCGTCATCTTCATCGTTGGCATTGCTCCTACGGAATTGCCTCCATTCGCCATAGAAACCGATGAATGACATATCCATAGAAGTTAGTTGAGGTTTAACCGAGGTGAGGCGAGTCTCAACATTTTGGATACGTCCATCCATGGTAGTGAGGCGAGTATCAATGGTAGCAAAGCTGGAGTCCATGTGAGTACGCATTCCGTTAAATTGCTCGGTGATGAATGTCATGAGGGCTTTATTGTTTGGTGGAGCAACTTGAGGTGGAGATTCTGGGGCGACAACGGGTGGAGGATTCTCAACACGAGTCCATTCTCCATCAATGTAGTGAAATTTGCTTTGAAGAAGTGTGCGCTCATCAATGGGATCTTTGAGTGATTCCGCATAATCAAGTGAGCAATCAATTCCCACCTTAGAAAACAAATAGCTCAATGACGTGCCAATAGGTGAAAGAGGTAACAAGATCGGTGTGGCGATTTTGAACAAGGTACACCATCTCGGCAAACATAATCTGACATAGATTCAGATGATGTTGTTCACGAAAGAACCTAATCCAAAAATCATCGACTTGTCTTTTGTGAGAGAACTTGCCACCGGAAGGGCGAAACCACCACGATACCATAAGATGGAGGATGCGATCATGTGCATCAAGAACCGTGACGAAGCCACCAAGGGTATGACCCAAAGAGTTCTCATCAGATATGCCCTCATCTTCAAACCCAAACACATTGCACAAGACTTCCAGATCAACTCTAAATTTCTTTCCCATGAGATAGGACTCAATGGCGACCACTTGATCGACATTGGAGATGCAACGAGCATTAACATAAAAGAGAAGCACCATGTTATGGTACAAGGTATCGAGTAAGTTCAAGAAAGTCATAAAGTTCCAACGCCTTAAGATATCAAGATAGCGGAATTGAAAATGCTCAGAATCCAAAAAGGGAAGAGAAACGATATGCTCACGTCTAATGGCATGATCATGGAAAAGCTTAAAATTGGTGTAGGCATCCTTTTTACGAAGAGACTTTTGGTAGAGCGAATTGAAATTAGGACGAGTGGAATCGTCATCAACGCTGGTGCTCCCACCAGCCTCATTAGTTCTAACTCTCTTCCTAGAAGCTATGTTTGAAATCTTGATATTGAATAAGAATGAATGAAGGATGATTGATGCACCAAATTACTTGCAAAGCACTAGCCTTGATGTGTAGATTGAAAACCATCAAAAAGTTTTAGGTTTTGATGTGAAAAATCAAGTGATTGGAAGGGTTTTTATAAGGGTTTTGCGGCTAGGGTTGTGAGGAAAAAGAGTTGGTGTTTTAATTAAAGTTTGATGCCTATTTAAAGTTGTTCTACGCACTCGTGTTTCGATACACCACTTAGGGTATCGGAACGCCCGTTTCGAAATGCAATTGAGACGTTTCAGTACCAGACTCGTTTCGATATAGGTTAACCCTGTTTCAGAACAACACCACAAACCCGTATCGAAACACGAAAAGGCCGTTTTGATATGATTAGCTACTGGAACCTCCCAATATAAGCTCGTATTGAAACAAATTTAGTTGTTTCGATACACCCTTACTAGAAACTGCAGTTTGGGCAGTTTTAAGTTTAAAGAGCCAACTTAGATCGAGCCTAAATGCATGTGAATGATATATGAGCAAGATTTAATGACTAAAATTGATGCATACTCTCCTAACAACATGCATAGAAGCAAAATGATGCAAATTAACATACGCATGAATAGAAACCAATTTCAAGCAAAATTTTGACCATTTGGGACCTAAAAGGGTCAAGGAAGGATGGTTAAACCTAAGTCTCTTCTAAGGGTCCAAAATCGCTCTTTATCTAAAGGTTTGGTAAATATATCCGCTAATTGGTTCAAGGTATCAACATATTCTAGAACAACATCATTTTTCAAAGCATGGTCTCTAATGAAATGTTGTCTAATTTCTATATGTTTGGTTCTAGAGTGTTGGATGTGATTCTTAGTGAGACAAATGGCACTAGTGTTGTCACACCTAAGGGGTATAGCTTCTACTTGAACACCATAATCTAAGAGTTGTTGCTTCATCCAAAGGACTTGAGCACAACAAATCCCTAAGGATATGTACTCCGCTTCGGTGGTAGATAAGGCTACGCTATTTTGTTTCTTAGAGAACCAAGATACGAGCATACTACCTAAGAATTGGCATGTCCTAGAGGTACTTTTCCAATCTATCTTGCATCCCCCATAATCCGCATCCGAATAAGCATGAAGGCTAAAGGAAGAATCCTTAGGATACCAAAGACCAAAGTTAGGTGTGTCTCTAAGGTATCTAAAAATTCTTTTAATGGCTACTAAGTGTGATTCTCTAGGACTAGCTTGGAACCTAGCACACAAGAAAACAATAAACATAATATCCGGTCTACTTGCGGTAAGGTAAAGCAAGGAACCTATCATAGATATATAAAGCTTAGAATCAACACACTTACCTCCTTCATCTTTGTCAAGCTTTATAGAAGAGCTCATAGGGGTGGCTTGAGGGTTTACATTCTCCAAGCCGAACTTTTTGAGCATATCATTCACGTACTTTTCTTGATTGATGAAGGTGTCATCCTTCCTTTGCTTGATTTGGAGCCCCAAAAAGAATGAGAGCTCCTTCATCATGCTCATCTCGAACTCACCTTGCATTAGCTTAGAAAATTCTTTGCAATAACATTCATTAGTAGAATAAAAAAATAATATCATCAACATAAATTTGCATTACTAAGATGTCATTGTAATATCTTTTTATGAAAAGTGTAGTGTCCACATTGCCTTTTTCAAAACATTTTTCAATTAAAAAGTTTGAAAGCCTTTCATACCAAGCTCTAGGAGCTTGTTTTAAACCATAAAGAGCTTTGGTTAATTTAAAAACATGATTTAGAAATTTTGAATCCTCAAAACCCAGTGATTGTTCAACATACACTTCTTCATTTAGAAAAACACATTTTACATCCATTTGAAAAAGCTTGAAATCATGGTAACATGCAAATGCTAGCAGCATCCTAATAGCTTCCATTGTAGCTACGGGTGCATATGTTTCATCAAAATCAATTCCCTCTTCTTGAGTGTAACCTTGAGCTGCAAACCTAGCCTTGTTTCTCACTATGTTACCACTCTCACCTAGTTTATTCTTAAAGATCCATTTAGTTCCTATAGTAGATTGATTACTAGGCCTTTCAACTAATGTACATACTTTACTTCTCTCAAATTGATTAAGTTCTTCTTGCATGGCCAAAATCCAAAAATCATCTTTTAATGCTTCTTTGATATTTTTAGGCTCAATGCATGAAAGAAATGCAACATGGTTCATTAATTTGAGAGAGGGTCTAGTGGTTACCCCCTTTGATGGATCACCCAAGATTTCATCACCTTTGACATAGTTGAACTCCCTTGGGTATGTCACCTCCTTTTCCTCAAGAGCCAAGTCCTTCAAGACTTCAAGAGGTGGATCTTGTGCATCTTTTTCTTTGGTTGGAATCTCATCCACCTTTGACGTTTGTCTTCCATAAATGGTTTCAATGATCCATACATCATCATCATCAAAAGAATCCTTCCTTAGAAGGAGGTTATCATCGAAAACAACATGTATAGACTCTTCAACAACCAAAGTTCTTTTATTAAATACACGGTAGGCTTTAGAGTTTAGGGAATAACCCAAAAATATTGCTTCATCACTTTTTGCATAAAATTTACCTAAGTTGTCTTTTCAATCATTTAAAACAAAACATTTACAACCAAATGGGTGAAAATAGCTAATGTTAGGCTTTTTGGATTTTAAAATCTCATAATGTGTTTCTTTAAAATTGGCCTAATCATTACTCTATTAATAATATAACAAGTCGTGTTAGTGGCTTCCACCCAAAAATACTTAGGTAAGTTGTTTTCACAAAGCATAGTCCTAGCCATTTCTTCTAAAGTTATATTTTCCCTCTCAACTACCCCATGTTGTTGAGGAGTTCGAGGAGCCAAAAATTTATGGCTAATACCATTTTCATTATAAAAATCTTCAAAACTCATATTTTGAAATTCGGTTCTATGATCACTTCTAATGTGTGAAATTTTATGATCAAGATCATTTTGGGTAATTTTTGTAAAAGTAATAAAGTTTTCTAAAGTCTCATCCTTAGTACTTAAGAATAGAACCCAAGTGTATCTAGAAAAGTCATCTACTAATACAAATGTATATGACTTACCACCCAAGCTCATAGTTCTAATAGGCCCAAATAAATCCATGTGGATTAGTTGTAATACCCTACTAGTTGAAACATCATTAATGGGTTTAAATGAAGTTCTCTTTTGTTTCCCCTTAGCACATGCATCACAAATTTTATCTAATGAAAATTTTAGTTTGGGTAAACCTCTAACTAGATTTTGGGAAGCTATTTTTTCTAAAACACTTATGCTAGCAAGCCCAAGTTTCCTATGCTGCAACCATACATCATTCTCATCATGTGCAACTAAACATGCATGGGATGAATGTATGTCATCTAAATGCACCATATAGATATTTCCTATGCGATGACCAATGAGCATTATTTTATTTGTTTTAATATTAACAATTTTACACCCATTTTTATCAAAATGAACATTAAAGCCTTTATCACAAAGTTGACTAATGCTCAAAAGTTTATGTTTTAGACCATTGGCATATAGCACATTTTCAATGAATGTAGATGAGAGATTACCAATGGAGCTTATGCCTTCAATGTGTCCTTTGGAGTTGTCACCAAATGTCACACATCCTCCACTTTTTGGTTTAAGCTCCAAGAATCTACTCTTCTCTCTGGTCATGTGTCTCGAGCATCCACTATCAAGGTACCATGTATTTTGACTTGAAGCTTTGGCCTTGTAGCAATGCTCCCCCTACAAACAAATATTAGTTTCTTGATTTTGGTACCCAAATCATTTTGGGTCCATGAGCGTTAGCTCCCAAAAGCTTGGTTCCCTTAGGAATCCAAGAAGCAAATCATTCACATTATTAGAAACAATGAGTTCCTTAGGAACCCATACACTCCTAATTCTTTTAACTTTAGATTGCTTTTGAGAAACTCTTAACATATTGGGTTTTTTGAAGAACTTTCTTTTTCGAAAACATGTTCCCAATAGTAAGAGAAGTTTTGAGATTATCCACCTCCTTGGTGTGATAATCTTGAAAATCGGAAAGAAATTTTTCTAAATCAAATTTTTTTCTTTTTTGAGATCATTTAAAATATTAATCAAATATAAAACCTTCTTTTCCAATTCCGAATTGGTTTTTGAAAGAGACTCATTTTGATTTTTCAAATCGAAAATGTTTTTTCTTGTTTTTCAAAACGGACTCTTTATACTTTTCAACCAACTTATCATAAACATCTTGTAACTCATCATAAGCATCATACAATTCATTGTAAGTAAAAGATGATGAGTTAAAGTTTACCATTTGTTCCTCCTCAAATGCCATGAGACAAAGGTTGGCCACTTCCTCCTCTTCGGATGACTCCTCGTCACTCCAAGTTGCCACTTGAGCTTTGAGCTTGTTCTTCGTCCCAAAGCTTTTCTTTATCAATTGAGGGCACTCGGATCGGATATGGACGGTTTTCTTGCACTCATAGCAAGTGATTTGGTCCTTCTCTTCTTCTTTACTTTTATTCTTAAATTCCCCCTTTCTATTGAATTTTCTTCCCCGGTTGGACTTCATGAAACGTGTGAATCTTTTGGCCAACATGGCCATCTCCTCATCTTCCTCTTCACTAGAATCGATATCATTGTATGAAGCTTTAAGTGTGATTCCGATCTTCTACTTCTCAACTTTCTTCTTCTCTTCTTCCCTTCCCCTTTTCATGATCTCATGAGTGAGTAGAGATCCAACAAGGGCATCAAGCTTGAGAGTATTTAAATCTCTAGCTTCAATGATGGTCGTTCTTTTTCCATCCCACAATTCCAGAAGGGAATATTGAAGTTTCTGAACTAGTTTGTCTTCGGGAATGACTTCACTGAAGCCTTTTAAACCATTGACGATAACCGAGAACCGATCAAACATCTTGGAGACGCTTTCATCGGGATCCATCTTGAAATTTTCATAGCTTAAATTGAGCAACCCGATCTTTGTCTCTTTAACATCGCTAGTTCCCTCATATGTCGTCTCGAGGGTATCCCAAACTTCCTTGGGGCTTTCGATGGAAAACACCTTTGAGTAGATATCGGGACCGAGAGCACAAAATATCATATGCAAGGCTTTGTCATTGACTTGCAACCGTCTTCTATCTCCATCGGTCATCTCGGCTTTGACCTTTGGGACTAATCTTCCTTCACCATATCTCTTCATAGGAATGCTTGGTCCGTCTTCTACAACGTCCCACACCATGTAATCGTTGAATTTGATGAAGAGACGCATCTGATTCTTCCAATATGGGTAGTTATCCCCATTGAAGAATGGTGGTTTGGTGGTGTATTGAGACTCATAGAGGTTGGGGCCGGAGGTGGATGCCAATGCTTGAAGTTTTTGTTGATTAAAATCTCTTAGAATCGACTCGAGAGGGTTGTAATCCTTTCAATGAGTGTAGCTCTGATACAAATTGTTGAGTTGATCAAACGATTGCAAATGGCCAAGAGGGGGTGAATTGGCGATTAAAAATTTGAGGGTGGAAATTGGAAGAATGAAAAATTGACACAAGGCAATTATAGTGGTTCAAGTTCCTAAATGAACTCTACCTCCACTACCTTAGCTCCCACTAAGGATTTTAAACCAATCCACTATTGATTCTTCCTCTTTTCTTGGATAAGGAGGAAACCTTACAATAACGATTAAGCTTTCTACCCAAAGCTTAATCCAACACACTATTTACAATGAAGGAATTTGTTAAACCTTAATAGTACCTCTCAAAGGTTGATGTTTACCCAATTACAATCAAACACTCCCCAAACTCTCAATAAAAATTGCAATGAAAACGCACTTGAGTTGGGTACAAATATTTGACTCTAAAAGATCAAGGTTTGGATTTGAATGCTTTGATGTTGCTTGAAGGCTCAATAATCATTATTGTAGCTTTAGAGACTTGTTTTTATACCTTCTCATTGATTTCTAGTCGTTTGGGTGGTTGGGATCATCAATAAAGCCGTTGGGGCTCTCTCTTTCCTCCATAAATGCAGTTCTGCAATTACCCGTATCGAAACACGGGACCCCTGTATTGAAATAGACACTCAGAAAAGAAAGAGTTGTTATGTGTAAAATAAGGCATGTATCGAAACGGCTATAGGTCGTATCGAAACGGCTATAGGCCGTATCGAAATAATAAGTGCAAAAAGAAGATCGTATCGAAACGGATAAGGGTTGTATCGAAACGTTTTGAAACTTTAATTTGATGTTTCGAAACAGCTTGGGGTGTATCCAAACACTTAACCAAATCTTTAAAATTCAGTTTCTGACAAGTAATAGCTAGTTCATTAAATGCCCAAATTTAAAATTATTTAACCCCTATATCAAAACGGGTGTTTAGCCATTCCGAAACGATGCTTAAAAACCAAAGGCCCAGATGAAGGCCGTATCGAAACAGGTTTGATCCGTTTCGAAAAAGATGTCTCCAGTGTCAAAACGTATCAAAACACTTTGAGGGTGTTTCGAAACGCCTGGGCGATTTTGTGTACTTTGGCCTGAAAACACTTAGAAAAATTTATGGGGTTTAAGTTTTGACTTGAAAACATTTTGAGAATAATTTGTACTTGTCAAAATCGAGTATTTTGATTACTTAAAAATTTATTTACTTTGCAAATTAGTCCTTGAATTACTTGTTATATCAAAAATCAAATATTGGTTTTACACAGATATTGTGGCAGCAGAAGAACTAGTTGAATATATAACAAAATAAAAAATAAACATGCTCACATCAATATTTTATAAGTAAACAAATAAATTCAAAGTAATGACTAATTCCCCTCAAGATACCAAACACAACATTAATATCAAGTCTTTGGACAGTAATATTAACAGTAAGCGGTACTCTTGTTGTAGTAATCAAACATTGACAATAAATTATGTTGAACAACAGATTAATTGTTGGACTAACGTATTGCACACATAAAATACCTTATAATTTGTCACACATTTATTGCCACAGGTGTCGTTGAAATTCGGACAAATATTAATTTTCCTTTGGGCCAATTAATAAACGCATGAATTACAAAAAAACACAAACATCTTAATATTTTAAATAAGTTAATATCTGCATAAACGGACACTTTTGTTGACATTGTGTTTCAATTAACCCACTAAAATATTAGACATAGCCAAAACATGAATTTATATGTTTCTAAAGATTTATCCTTATATCTAATAATCAAAATTAAAATTTTGATCCAACCAAATCAAATATATATTTTTAAATGATATATATTCCATAACAGTAAACCAAATATGCAATTATTCAATAAGAAAAAGCAACACAAAATTAAGACCATAATTATATTCTGAAAATAACTTAATAACCTAAAATATAGAATTAACAAAGGGATATAATAGCCTTTACTTTCAAAAACGTTTGAAATTGCACAGAAACATCATTTGCCAATTCCCATTTACTGACGCAATAAGAAATTATCGCACATGGTGAATCAACAAACAAATTAAACAAAATACACTAATCAATCGAAATTTCAAGACGTAATAAGATTGAACCCTAATTTAGTAACCATAGAATATTTATACCGACAAAACCCAAATCGCCATAAATACACAGAAAAAAAAGATTTCAAATCGACAAATAATGATGGAAGATAAATAACTCCCAAAAAAATATTTCAATAATTTGACAAAACTTAGCTCGATGCCACTTGTTAGAACCAAATATATTCATACAAATAATAAACCCAAAATTCATACATGTCAAATCATTAAGAATAAAATTAGATTTGTGGAAGCGTACTTGAATCCATTGATGGAGATTTTCCAGAGAAGGTTTGATCTTCCAAGATGATAGGTTACATCTTGCCACACAACTTTCTAATGGGGAAGGAGAGATATGCAAGTTAACCTATATCTCGGGGACCACTACCCTTTATATAAATTGAATTAAAACAATTTATTAGTATTTACAACTCTACCCCTCATTGAGTTATAAATATAATTTATGGTATCTACACTTTTAATTCCATGATAATTTAATACATATAACATGTGTAACATAAGTGGTCATTTAATTTCATGTTAAATTTTATAATAGATATATACATTATACATATGTGCCCATTATTATTGGATTTTAACCCAACACTTTTATGTATGCAAGATACGTGAAAATTAGTGAAATTAATATGCAATTAGTGAAATTAAAATTGGATCAAGCCTTTTGTATCTCCGATAGAGAACGACTTGCTTTTTATTTTTCGTGAAAATTGAAACATTTTTTTAATTTAGCAGCCAAAGAAACTTGATAATATATGGCTTTCAAACTTAACCGACATCCTCCACCTCCTCGGTTTTGAAGGATCAGAGTCATCTTTTCACACTATTTCAAGTTTGAAGGAGTGAAGTTCGATTTGTTCTCCTCGGGTACGAAGGAACGAATTATTTTTCAACTCAGCATCCTCGAGTTGGAAGGATCGGAGTTATCTTTTCACATTATCTCAGGTTTGAAGGAGTGGGGTTTGATTTGCTCTCCTCGGATACTGAGGAGCATATCATCCTTCAAACTCGACATCCTTGAGTTTGAAGGATCAGAGCCATCTTTTCACACTACCTCAAGTTTAAAGAAGTGGGGTTCGATTTGTTCTCCTCATGTATGAAGAAACATATCATTTTTCAACTCGACATCCTCGGGTTTAAACGATCGGAGTCATCTTTTCACACTACCTCAAGTATGAAGGAGTGTGGTTCGATTTGTTCTCCTTGGGTACGAAAGAGAATATCAATTTTCAACTCGGCATCATCGAGTTTAAAGGATCAGAGTCATCTTTTCACACTACCTCAGGTTTGAAGGAGTTGGGTTCGGTTTGTTCTCCTCAGGTACAAAGGAACAAATAATTTTTCAACTCGGCATTCTCGGGTTCAACTTTGCGGTGAAAGGCCCGATGCAAGTGGGTGAAGTAATTAGCCCCTCGACCCCTCTCGTCCTTCGATATTTTGTCGGTGTCAAGAACATAGTGCTCATCATAATTCTCCTCTTGAGAGCTCCAATTTTTATCACGATCACGCGCTCTTATAGGCACGATTAGATTTCTGCATCGATAAACAAAAAAGATTACTCCATCGGATATTTAGCTTTAAACGAGTACAACTTTGACTTATGGGCATGTATTCACTAAACACCCCTTTTTACGACTCTCTACTACCCTCGGGGTTTCCTAGAACCGACTAAACCTAGGCTCTGATATCCCTAAGTGTAACACCCTAAACCCGACGTCACATTTGAGCCTCAAGCCCAAATCTCAAGCATAATTTTTTTTACTTAGTTTAGCCTAATCCACATCAAATTTCATAAATCCGTCAACGTTTCAAATAGAACAATAGAAAAATAATTAAATCGTTTACATGTGAGCTCCAATTTAAAACAAGATAGTTAAAACATTCTACATGATCAAATAAATCCAAAAATAAGAGTTAGAGACATAAAATCAAGGGTTCTATGAATACATTGTTCGATAAATCTAAGTATTGTACTCATGAACACGTCGATGAGCTGAAGTCCTACTTCGATGGGGCTCCTTCGATGTAACGCAACCACATAAAAATCTATGAATGGAAACAACAATTTCGAACACTGAGCTCATAAAGCAAATAAAAAACATAAGCAAATAAACAATATAAGCATGTAACTAGATAAGATTAGACCTGGCAAACTTGACCCGAGACTCGAAACCCGAACCGAGACACGATTTTAACCCGAACATGATGATCCGAAGTTGACCCGAAACCCGAAATAAACCGAACCAAAATCGACCCAAATTTTTTTGTTAAATCGAAATGGACCCGAACCGAATAGAACCGGATCGATTTGACCCGAACTGAATGCTACCCGAACCGAAAGCTGAACCGAATATCGACCCGATTTTAACCCGAAAATTAAGGTAAAATAAATGAATAATTTATTTTTAATATTATCTATTTTTAACAATATAATAAATAATAAAAAGAAGTATGCTTTATTATCTTTTTTTACTATACCATGGAAGAGACCGTTGCTAAAATTTGAATCAATAACCCTAAATCATAAACCCTAAGCCCTAAAAACCTAAACTATTAACCCTAAGCCATAGAAATTAATCTAAAATCAATAACCCTAAACCATTAACACTAAGGCCTAAACCATAAACCATAAACTGAAATTAGAGATAATTTTTACAATCTTACCATAAAATATAGCTAAAACTGGAATTAGAGACCAACTTGACAATTTGAAAGTAGAGAAATTTGAGAGCTTGGTGACCAATTTTATAATTTCACCATAAAATATAGCATAAAACTGAAATTGTGGACTAAATTGACAATTTGGAAGTGGAGAAATTTGAGAGTCCAATGACCAATTTCATAATTATACCATATAAATAAATAGTGGTCAATTTTGGCTAAAAATTAAATCTTAGAAATTAAAATTAACAAGAATATCATTATATTAAATTAATAGACTAAATTACAAAGATTAGTTAATGTCAACTAAAAGTAAATTTTTAGAGACCAAATATCACTACAGGGAGGGGATTTCTATATCCGAAGTCTAAACCGTGAGGATACTTGTGACTAAATTAAATTAAACTAAAACTTAAAGTTGAATATTAGTATTAAAATGTAACATTTTAAATGCAACATGACCTAAAAAGTAATTAATCTCTAGCTTAAAAATTGGTGGCTTATTTTCCTCCAAAATTTTGTCTTTCCCCTCTCTATTTTTACCAATTGCCTTTTTCTCTTTTTTTCAATCTAGCTTAAAAAATTGGTGGTTTATTTCCCTCCAAAATTTTATCTTATCTCTCTCTATTTTTACCAATTGTCTTTCTCCTTTTCTTTTTATTAATTTAATTGAGTTTAATTTGGATTAATTTAATTGAAATTTCACATATAGTTTTAGAATTATTTTAATTATGTTCGTGATTTATGCTTCTAGATTTTAGTTAACTCAATTAGATCCTAAGTTTAATAAATTAATTCATTTCAGACATTATTATTATTATTATTATTATTATTATTATTATTATTATTATTATTATTATTATTAGGGTAAACTATACTAATGACCACCGAACTATGGGGTTGGTGTCGATTTAACCACTATATTTTCAATTGTGTTAAATATACCACATAACTATTTAATTGGTTCCAATGTAGCCACCTGTCATTAAAAAACAAAAAAGTTAACGGGACTATTAAAATAATTGGTATAATTACACATTTAGTCCCCTTTATTTATACAATCATTCAATTTAGTCCTAATTTTAATCTAATAAAATAAATTAATTATTCAATTAGGTGGTGACACGTGTCACCACCTAATTTGAGGGATTTATCTATTTTTATTAGATTTATTAAATTTATTTTCCTTCCCCAATCAGGTGGTGACACGTGTCACCACCAATTGGAGTAAGAAAATTGAAATAGTGGAAAATGGCCCCAAGGAGAATTAAACATGGGTCTTTAGGGAAAGAGAGCAACACTCTTGCCACTAGGCCAAGCTTGTTTCTGGTATATAGAATACCAAATATAATATAGGTAGTATATGTGTTATCCGATTGGAGAAAGAAAATTGAATATTTTATCTCTAGTGAATTTAGACACTTGAAATCCATCATTGTCCCTATTCACAGTTCACACAATCCAAAACTTCATAATTAGTTGGTAAAACAAAGCATTCATACATATCATATTTAGATATGTAGGTATCAATTTCATGTAGCAAAATATCCCAGATGGTAAATAGGTTCAAGGGTAACGTCAAGTTCATTCCCCCTCACTTCAATTTCTTCTTCCTGGTAGTGCTACTGCATCACAAATTGTGGAAGCAAGTTATGATCACCATCTTTTATATTCGAATCTATGTTACTCCAACTTTTCATTTTTTTCCAGCTTTTTTCGAAAGAAAACATTAACGGCATACCCTCATCTGATAGAAGAGCAAGAAGAAATGTTACCCGACATTCAAACAGGGAGGCGACAGCATAAAAGATGATGTGTTAAAGCCATGTTCTTGCTGCCCCCATTGCGGCTGTTGCGCCACTGTCTTCTCCCTCTCCTTGATCTGCAGATGCCAAGACAAGCTCTTTATTTTTTTTCTGCTCTTAAATATATACAGTTTTGTATCTTTCGGAAATTAGTAACAAAACTTCTAACTTGGCAAAACATAAGGAAATTATGTTTTCCGGATTTGAATACATAATATGAGACCAAGATGACTTCGGTTGCTGATGTTTTTGTAATTTAGACACTTGAAATTCACTAGAGATAAAATACTCAATTTTCTTTCTCCAATCGGATAACACATATACCACATATATTATATTTGGTATTCTATATACCAGAAATATAACACCCGAGTTTAGGGGCCGGGAGGAAATAATGTTTAAATAATATTTTGAGTCTCGGTTTTCTAATTAAATAATAAAATATTATTTTGGGCCCGGGTTTTCAAACAACTAAATTATGTTGGGCATGTTTTGGTTTTAAAGCCCAATTCCATGGCATTGGAAAATTTAAATGGCTATCCTCATTAATGGCAAAAGGGTAAATAAATGGACTTCTAATTTAAATTCCCCCTTTTTATTAAAATATCCCTTTTGTCATCTTCTTCACTCATCCATTTCCATTTTCAACGACAATGAAGAAGCTCCCCCTCCATTTCACTATTTCATCTCCTTTCTCCCTCATTTTGGCTCGGTTTTGAAAGGTAATTACGTTTTCATTTTGCTCTTAACTTCCTCTCCTCAAAAGTACCATTTGTTTTCATTTTCATCCATGTTTTAGGAATTTGGGTTTTCATGGAAAAAGATTAAAGGTAGTGACTTTATGATTCTTTATCAAAGCTCTTGATTTATTATGGTTAGATATGTTGTCTAGGAACCATAAGGTCCAACATATATGATTTTTAAAGTGTTTTATTGAGATTCCCGAATTTGGGTATAAATGGGGTTTTTGGAGGGTTTTGGGTGAGTTTTGGGGTTTGTTTTAGGTGGGAATTGATAGTCCAATGGTGGTACTATGGTTAGGGGTTGATTTGGGATCATTTGTGGGTGTAAAAGGTGTTGGAAACATGGATTTTGGATAAGGTTTAAGGGCTGGCCGAGTTTGCTAAATGTGGGGTTTGTTCATGGCTTGAAACATTGTAAATTGTATTTGAATTGTGTTCCGGGTTGGTCTTTTGATGTTAGGCTGATTTGAGATTGTTTGAATTGTGATTTGAGGTTGTTTAGAAGCGGGAACTTGTGTTGGTGAAGCATCGAGAGGAAATCCGGAAACGTGAGGGTGGTTGCTTGCTTGCTTGGAGCTTTGGAAGCTTAGGTGAGTGGTTAAAATATTTTTTAAATGGTTTTTGAGTAATTGATCCAAGTATGTGAACCTAGGTTGGGATTGGTAGACCTACCTAGAGTTGGGATTAGAGTGGTAACCTAATCTCAAGCTTTACTTAGAGACTTTGGTTGCACTCTCTAATGGATGTTTATGCCTCTTGATTAATTGTGATTGTGGTGTTGTGTATACGTTGTTATACATGTATGTTGAGGCATGGCTTGATGCATTGTTATATGCATGTTGATGATAAATATGATATGGATAAATATGTGTGAAATATGATGGGATAATTGTGTTAATGATATACATGAAGGGTTGACATGTGAAATGATGATATGAGGTGGTTGCATGATCCGAGGATCATGGTGAGTACATGCTAGGCATGGAATTGTGGTTTGTGCATGACGGTAAGTCATGGTGAGTACGTGCTAAGCACGGAAGTGTTATGAAATAATATTGTGAATGATTAATGACATGTGTAGTATTGGCACTAGTATGCTTGGGTACAAATGATCGATCATTAGGATGTTTAGTGTGCACACGTGAGTCAAAATGCGTGCGTGGTCTTGATGATGGTAGTCATCAAGATGGAGTACGGGTTCGCCCGGAAATCTTCTTATATATATATTAGTCGGTGATGAGTGGAATCCTATCGACGGGCGTGAGGATGAGTGGAATCCCCTCCGTGTGAAATGAGGCGTGAGGATGAGTGGAATCCCCTCCGCGTGAACGGTGATGAGTGTAATCCCACCGTCAGTTAATGGTTGTGTTGTTGGATGTGAGTTCCAACGGTTATCCGCGTATTCGAGTCATAGCTAGGTGCTAATACGGGTTGTGGATTATGTTGCTCATATGTTGGTTATATGTGTTTCTTATTTGTATGGCTATATGTGCTTACACATGTTGTGGAAATGAGCTTGTTGAGCATGACATGATTTTGATAATATGTTCATGCATCATGGTTATTTTTGGCTCTTGCGGATCGGAGGTAAGATCATGCATTTTATCTTGATTGTTGATCGTGCTTGGACCCTGCATTGTCGAAGGTTTGTTTTATGAGCTTACCCTCACTAAGCTTTTATGCTTACGCTCACTTTTTGTTCGACAATGCAGATTAGTAGCTTGTGGGTGGCAAAGGCAAGAGAAGGTCTCCAAGTGTTGCTTATGGTGAGCTCAAGTATGAATTTTAAATTGTAGATAGTAATAGTCAAGCAATGGGATAGATGTTGCGATTTGAGTTTTGAAGTATATTGATGTTGGTTTTGTTTTAGAGCATGTCAGACTCTTCCTTATCATGTTGTTGGTTCGGCTTTTGGATGCCACGTTATGGTTTGCAAGGCATGCTTTATTGCTTACCTTGAATGCTTATGTGTATATTGATCTTGTGCCCTTTGGTGGATGCTCTTATGTATGTTGTCTAAGCATGTTAATCTTGATTGCTATGTTTGGTTCGTATGTGGATTGTTGATCCTTTGTATGTTTGGTTTTTATATGTTTGATGTGTGTTAAGCATGTTCGTATAGGATGTCTTGCATCTAGAGTTAATGCTTGTATGTTGTGTGAGGCTTTAGTGGGGTTTTGGGACATCCTTGTGCCATAAACCAGCTAAAACCAGTCTGCTGGCAGAGGGGGTTTCGAAACGGGTTACCCTGTTTCGATACGGTCCCTTTGTTTTTGGCCGGGCGTTTCGAAACGCGTAGAGGCCGTTTCGGTACACATTCACTACTGGAATTTTGAGAAATTGGCGAGATGAAGGTGTTTCGAAACGGGTCTAGGAAGTTTCGAAACAGTCAAAATCTCGTTGACCACGAGAAGTTTACCGTTGGGGTCGTTTCGATACGGGTCAACCCTGTTTCGAAACGGTCTCATCAGGTTGACCTTGACCTGTTGACTAAGTCAAGGCGTATCGAAACACCCTAAGGGCGTTTCGATACGGCCTGCTGTAAAGGATTAAAATGGGTTGTTTTAACGTGTTGTTCTGGATGGTCGTTGTTATTTTGCTTGTGTTTCCGCTGCCGTGTTACGCATAGGAATTAATAATGCCTATAGAAAAGTTAAAGTTAAAAGAAATTTGTTTAGGGTCGTTAACCGATGTGGGACCTTAACGGGTTTCACTTCGGTTTTCCCCGTGTGGCCCACTCGGACCGGTCAAGCGTCCGGACCGGGACGAGGGGGTTACAAGAAATAAGCTTGGCCCAGTGGCAAGAGCGTTGCTCTCTTTCCCTAAAGACCCAAGTTCGATTCTCCTTGGGCCATTTTCCACTATTTCAATTTTCTTACTCTAATTGGTGGTGACACGTGTCACCACCTGATTGAGGAAGGAAAATAAATTTAATAAATCTAATAAAAATAGATAAATCCCTCAAATTAGGTGGTGACACGTGTCACCACCTAATTGAATAATTAATTTATTTTATTAGATTAAAATTAGGACTAAATTGAATGATTGTATAAATAAAGGGACTAAATGTGTAATTATACCAATTACTTTAACAGTCCCGTTAACTTTTTCGTTTTTTTTAACGTCAGGTGGCTACATTGGAACCAATTAAATAGTTATGTGGTATATTTAACACAATTGAAAATATAGTGGTCAAATCGACACCAACCCCATAGTTCGGTGGTCATTAGTATAGTTTACCCTTATTATTATTATAAACTTTGATTTAATATAATTGTATATAAAATTTTGATATGGATACATGAAGCTTTGATTTAAATATTTAATCAAATTCAAATGCATAGATTAACAAGTTGAATCAGAATTAATCCCATACACCAATAACTCTAAACTAAACCATAAATACTAAACCTCAAACCCTAAACCCAACTCAAACCGAATTGACCCGAAAATTCAAATGTTGACCCGACCCAAAATCGACTCGATTTTGACCCGAACCGAAAGCGACCGATCTGATATTGACCCGACCCGAAAACAACCGATCCGATTTTCACCCGATCCAATACCCGAACCGGATCCGACTCATCACAGACCCGAACCGACCCAAACCGAATCTAAACCGATTCTAGATAGACCCGAAATGAACTCGAACCGAACGACCCGATTGCCACCTCTAGATAAGATGATATGGGAATAAAATGATACACGGCGCTACCACTAGCCGCATAAACACATGCTAACATCATACGCGGCACACAAGGCCTAACCATATCATACAACAATAGCACTGGATTGAGGCCCGGGTCACACAACATCGAAAACGTACACTCTATGGGTGAGACTGGGTCACGTATCATCGGAACATACACCCTGGGTGATGCCGAGTCACATAGCAATATGATAAAGAAAGGATTCACCAACAATAAACATGGTTAAATCTCATTCTCGCTCGTCCTCTCCAAACCCTCACAAAAGCCTACATTCTTCGTTCACCACCATTTCTGACTATCTTTACCTTAAAAGAAAGATCATTTGATGCTAATTTCAACTTCCTCAAATCAAAATTTGAGATTATAACTCAAAAGAACAAAGAATGATCTTTTATCTTGAAACTGGGGAAGAAAGATGGGATAAGAAAAGAGACAAGGGTGATGTCACTCCTCTCTTATTTTTTGCAGCCCATAAATGAAATTTTCAGCCATTCTCTTTCAAAAAAGCATTTTACCCAAATGCCCCTCCATTATCTCACTAATCTAAACTTACAAGCCCAACAACATAAATGAAGCCCACTAAAGCTTCCATGAGCACCCAAAGGCCCTAAACTCTCGGCCTAACACGCAAAGTTCACGGTTTGGGGTAAACTGACTCATGAATTATGAAATCCGGGTCTTTACAACATTAGACGTACATTTTAACTTTAACCACATAGTGATCTATTTGTAACAATATTTTAATTAAGTGACACATTTATAACTTTTAAAAGAGAAGTGCCCTATTTGTCACTAAACCTATAATTAAATGACCGTATAGTTTACTCACAACTTTAGTGCTCCTTGGGCACCCCACTGCAAGTTTCGAAAATTTATAATGTTTTATTCGATGCCATATATATTTACATTTTATTAGGCTTAAGGGCTAATTTTATCTTTGTGGTAGTCCCAATTAATCGTTTTTGCTCCTATGATATTTTTGCATCACTTCGGCCCTTAAACTAGTCGACTTTCATCTTCGTTTGCCTCTTAAATGACGGAAGCTAACGTTGATCGTTACGGTACCGACGTGGCAGTCAACACTATTGACGTATGATTATATGGCAGTCTACGTGTGAAGATGACGTGACATATGGGCAAAATTGATTTTTCGACCGAATGCAAAATTGATTTTCTAGCTGAGTATGAGGGTAAAATTGAATTTTTTAGAAAAAATAAGAATTTATAAAAACATTAAAAATAATAAAATAATTTTAAAATTAGCAAAACATTTAAAAATGTTTTATTAATATATGATTAAAAATCTAAAAATAAGTAAAAATTATAAAATTAAAATATCGTAAGCTAATAAATTTTAAATTATTCAAAATCAAAACTTGAAAATAAACTCTACACTCTAACTCTAATTTTTAAATCTCAAACTCTAATTAAAATTTTTATTAATCTAAAGTGATTATGGAACATAAAAGTATGCATATAAATTTAATTAATCAAGTAAAGGGTTTAGGATTTGAGATTTAGACATTAGAGTTAGAGTGTAAAGTTTAATTTTGTAGTATTGGAGCATTGATAGAGGCACCAAAAAGGGCAAATTATTTTAGTTAGAGTGTAGAGTTTATATCCTTTTAAGAGAAAAAAAAAACTAAAATCGTCCAAACTTTTTTGAAGAAGGTTTTTAAAATCTTTAATATTTTGTAAATATTTTTAGATTTTAATTATTGAATAATTTATAATTTATTAGCCTATAATATTTTAATTTTATATATTTTTTTATTTTTAGTCATATATTAATAAAATATATTTTTAAATGTTTTATTAATTTTTATATTATTTTATTATTTCAATATTTTCTTAAATTCGTATTTTTTCTCTAAAAATTAATTTCAATCTTGCACTCAACCAGAAAATTAATTTTACCTTCAAACTCGATCGAAAAATTAATTTTGTCTTCAAACTCGGTCGTAAAATCAATCTTCCCTACTGCAAGATAATTAAAGAAAAAAAAAGGATTTTTCAAGCTTTACAAAAGGAGTAAAAAAAATAAAAAACTGAGAAAGAAAAGCTGTTGAGGAATTATTGGAGTACAAAAATAGATGAGATGGGGTTCAAGCTTGAAATTCACTGCGGAGAAACACAAAAATATTGCAGAGGTTGCTGCTTGTACTAGCATCAATTGGAACTTGCATGGTCATTGGAGATGGGGTTCTCACACCTGCAATTTCTCGTATGTTTTCAAAGATGAAATATGGGGCATTCAGGAGTTGGGTGGATTTTGGGTTGAAGTAATTCGGGTCGAAAAATATTAAAATAAAATTTTAGTTATAATAAAGGGACTAAAATATTATGTTGAGAGTGTAATCACGTATGAGTAATGGTTAACATACTCACAATGTTAGTTATTAATAATAGCTTACGCTTTGATCCGAGTAGCATGAGGCATGTGGAATCTCGTGTGAATTAACAAGACCACCTTTCAAATTAACTATTCTTGAGTGACCTATAACAAAGTAATATTGTAAGTGAAGGGTAAAAAGAACCACATTAAATAGAATATTAAACCGTAAATTCACAAACAATAGGAGGAATTCAGGGCTCTCACCGCGTGCCTGTTGAAGAATGAGTAGACGACTCATAGACATTGGCTTGGTTAAGAGAATTTACCGAAGTTGTAACAAAAGCGAGTGTTCATAAGATAATTGTTACTGCTTAATAATTGTAACATTTAATCACGTGTTATTTTTTATTTTAAAATAATAAATATAATAAAACTGATATTTTAAAATAATTCCTAAAAAATCTTTTGGAATAAAGTGAATATCTTCACCAACAAGAATAATTAGTATTAAAGGGTCATTTAGCATATTTAAAAAAAATATTAAAGGGTCATTTCCAATATTTTAGGCTTCAAGTCCAATTAATTTTTTTTGAATATAAGTCCAATTAATTAGCATTTTTTGGTTATATTTTTAATATTTATGGCTTCAAGTCCAACTAATTAGTATTAGGGGTATTTTGGTCATTTCAAAAGTTTAGGACTTCAACTAAGGAGACAATGAAGGAAGAATAAGGCAGCATTTAAAATGTTCAGCCCTTAACCCATATATTCTAGGAGTGTGCATTATTCGGTTTTAACCGAATTAATCGACCGGATCAAATTTTTTTAATTATTTCAGTCAGTTAATTTTAGGTAGGTTTGATTAACGGTTAATTTTTTGGGAAATTCGGTTATCGGTTAATTCGGTTCGAAACTGATTAATTAACTGAATTAACCGAAATTATATTTATTACATATATTTATTTTTTTCATTGAACTTTTAACAATTATAAAATGATCATTAAATTTTTTGATATATTATAAAATGGTCATTAAACTTTTATCAAATTAGTATAAAATGAAAATTTAGTGACTAAAAAGATCATTTTAGCATAATTTAGTGACCAATTATGTAATTTACTTAAAATTTTATAACAAATTTCGGTTAATTCGAAAATCGACAAAATTAACCAAAAAAAATTCGGTTCAGTTAAAAATTTTCGAAAAAAATTCGGTTCGGTTAACGGTTAAAACGAAAAAAAATTAGTTAATGAATTTTGGGTAATTCAGTTCCATCGATTAACCGAATGCACACCCTTAAATATATTCCACATAAAAACAAAGCAAGAAATTACCATTCTTTTCCCAAATGGGACAATTATCTCCCAAGTCTTTTTGCTTTTGTCCCGTGTTCAAATATTCCCGTTTAACTCTAGTTTTGGCCCAATCTTCACACAATTGAACCCAATTTTTGGCCCAATAGGCCCAAGACTCTTACTAATATGATATATTATGACTCGGGTCAACACACGAATGTTTACTACAAAATTCAATTGAACCAAAGCCCAATGAACCTCTGAACAAATAAAGTTGAGAAGTTTACATTTCTTTTCACGTCAAGCAGTGTACTTGGAACATTCTTTCGACCAACATTTTTACAGAAAGAAACAAAATACTAAATAAACACTTTGTCTTTTTTATCTCTCTTTTCTTGCACACATTGTACTATATGTTCATTTAGAACCCATTTCCTTGCCATTTAATATTATAGTTTTGTTTTTATATATGATTTGGATATACTGAAATAAAAAATATGTCAAAAATAAAGATTACTCTTTTACTAATATTGAGGGTCATGTGTGTTAAGGTTGTTAACCTCTTTTGTTATCCTTCCTAGTAACCAGTTGGAACAAATGTCAATAGGATGGTGAAAGATTGCTTAAGAACGATCAGCATGATGAACCCAACGAGTGGCTCCGGTGGAAAAGTGGATGATGTTCATCATAGGAGACCCGGATTCGAGCACCTGTGTGTGCTTTGTCAAATGGTTAAGAAAAAAAATAAACAGATACTACCATGTAATCATACCAGTATATTAAAAATAGAACAATGTATGCTCAAAGAACTAAGAGCTTTCTAGTTCAAAAAAAAATAAGGGGAAAACACTGTTTATGTAGGCACTACAACAATTAATTTACAGTAGAAACATAAGTATTACAAATTGAAACCAAGAAAGATTTCTTTATTTACTTTGATGATTTACACAATGTATACAAGATGTTTATATAGAAAGAATACAAAGCTGTTTTAACCATCTAACCAACTAACTTCCAGCTAACTAACTAGCAGTTAATACAACTGGATATCTAACAATAAACTCCTTTTTTCAACATATTAGACTCTTCAACCTCTCATAGACGCTTGAAGTTGCAATGCCAATTCTAGGGTACATAGCCTGGAAAAGTAAAGTGGGAAAACTATTAGTGTTGTTGAAGGGAAGCTATTCCAATGGAATAATGGAAGAAAAGTTTTAGTACCTGAGAAAGGATTGTGTAGATTGCCCTATCTTGTGTATATTGGGAAGCTGCACTTATGATTTCAGCTCCTTCCTCCTGAAGAATACTGATGAAATCAGACAATGCAAACTGCTTATTCAACCCTGCGATCAAGTTTACTTCCAAATGGGAGCCCAAGTCTCTGATGTTCAGAACCGGTGATATCTTTGTGCTTCTCTTCGAACAACCCGGGCCACGCTTCTCGTTCATCTCCACCTTCATCTGCTTGTATTTCTCCAGATTCTGCTGCAGTTCCTTCACGTATGCAGTGGCTTGGTCCACCAGCTCAGGCATGGACATCTGCAACACATGCAAAAATTCAGACAACATGGAATAAGAACTGAAGAGATGGAATAAAGAAGACCTTGGTTGGTTGAGGGGGAAGGAGAGCAGAGAGCTGAGCAGAGAGAGATTTCATGTGGCGCCTTCGTTCTCTCTCGATTAAGCATCGGTTGATTCTTGCATGCTCCATCACTTTCTCTACACCACTAAGTCTTCTACTTTACCTGCCAAATATAGCCTACAAGTTGGACGACAATGATGAAGACATATATATCAAGAGATTCATGAACATGTTTTAAGAAAGCGAAACACTAAAGAATTACAAACTTGAAAGTAACATCGGGGGACTATGTCTTTAAATAAGCTGGCATATTGCATCTTTCATCTTTCCTTGTCAGGTTTTTATTGACTATCTTTTACATCTTGACAACTCAGATTGAGGGGTCTATATCAAAGTTTCAAAAAATTTGAAACTTAATGAGATATTTTAAATTTTTAGGAGGAAATTAAATTAAAAATATTCAAAATTTTTGAAATGTAATAACCTTTTTAAATTTTTTGAAGGGATTAAATTAAAAAATTTTAAAACTTCAAAGGATTAAAAGTTAGTTGGCCAAATTTGAAGGGCCAAGACCCCAACAGGCTTTCATGAGGGTCTGCATTTGTCTTTGATGTTGGTATTTAATTTTAATTGAATTTTGTCATTATACTTTTAATTTTACTAATTTTTTTCAAAAAAGCAATTAATTTGATGTAAAATTATCTAAAATTCTAAAGATAAAATAAAAAACCATTTAAATTAGTAGAGAATTTCATAAAATTTAATTATATAATTCTATCTAAGTGTCATTTAAATTCAAAGTGCACTGATAAAACAATAAAATTGAAACATAATGATAAAATCCAATGTTATTTTATACTATAGTAGCCAAATAATCCCTAATTTAATTTGGTTTAAGGTGCAAAAAAGCTCTTGATCTAGTAAAAAAACAATCAAACCACTATTTTTTTGTGTTTAATTGAGTCTTTAAATCAAAAAATTAACTCAAATAATTTCTTTGACCGACATTGTTCATTAATTCAAATGGAACTTTTTGGGACCGTTTTTTTTGTCACCTGTCATGGGGCGCTTTCAAAATTTTAAAACAAATATTTGGAAAATTATTTTAAGAATATAAATTATTTTTTTAAAAATGTTAAAATTATACAACATTAAAAATTATTAAAAAAATTTGAATAAAAAAGGTTAAAATATTTTTAAATATAAAAATATAATAAAATCCTTTTTAAAATTATGAAAATATAAACAATTTCTAAAAATTATTAAAAACACTAAAGTTGTTATGAATATTTATCTATGTGGATGTCTATTATGATAAGAACTTTATCAAGGAGATTTGATTTACTTTTATCATTAGAAAGATTATCTTCATTAATTAGAGTTTAATGTATTATGTACTTCCTATGCCTATAAATAGATGATCTATTGAAAGCATTGTATACACAATTCTATATTTGAGAATAATATAAATCTCTCTCTTTCTCTCATCTCTTTGCTCTTTTATTCTTGTTCGTTGTTCTTCGTTATTTTATTCACAACACGTTATCAGCACGAGACTCTAATCAATTGAGGTCTTCATCGTTCGAATCCAAAAGCAGTTACTGGAAAGATTTCGAGTATAGAATGAACCAAAGATAAGTTACTTTTCCCCGTTATTTTTTTAGTTACTGATTATATGTATGTTTATATTTTAACCTAGTTTTTAATTTTTGAAAGACATAGAAACATATTTGATTATATTTGAATTTTAACGGTCGGGCAGAGATGAGTTTGTGATTTCTCACAATTTTTGAATGGTGTGGAAGCATATTTTAAATTAAAACATGATCTTGTTCAATTACCGTGGTTTTGTTGGTGATTCTCGGAAAAGATTTCAATATGATATTGAAGAATACATCCACTATATATTCAAACTATCTTGGAAATTTTGATATGTTTTTTTAATCGTTCTTAAATTAAGGTCAATATATATTGATCTATTATTTGGTTATTGTCTTGTTTTAATAATTTTGATTAAGGGTTTGACCATTTTTTATTGAAGTTATTATTGACAACATTCATGTATGATTCGTTGATTTACGGATCAACTCAAGTGGAAAATAACATGCAGTCTATTAACATGATTTTGCTAATTAGAAATCTAATCATACGAATTACAATTATGGATCATATTTTTATATATATTATTTTATCGTTGAGAATTGATATTTTAACAGTGTTTTAAGTTTTACATGTCTTTAAACGGCTTGAAAAGATATATGACATACAGAGATTATGAGGAGCTATCTTGGTTATTTATATCTCCATTGTCCTCGAGAGGAAAATCAATATCGGTAAATTCTGATTTTATTTTTATTCTTTATATTATTATTTTAAAGTGCGATAAATCATGGTAATTTTGCTCGAAAGTAATAGTTCTTCTACATCGAAAAACTCAATTGTAGACTTCTCCCAATGTCAGATTACAAAAATTCATCTTGACAAAAAATTTTGTGGGAGGCATTCCTTGAAGTGAATGCAAGCATGATGTTTATTCCATGCGATTATCAATGATGATGCATTCCCTGAAGTGAATGCAAGCATGATGTTTATTCCATGCAATTATTGGATCTATTTCATTCCCTGAAGTGAATGCAAACATGATGTATCACTATTCAATTAGTGACATAACTTCGATATAATCTAAGTATATTGGTCGGACATCCCGTTCTGCGAGGCTACTGGTCTCAAAGGAGGTTTTTAAATGACCTTATGAACTGGTTTAACAATGTCGCGTACGAGGATTAAATCTTTGTTCTCTGTGATAAGGATATGTGAAAAAGGTTTCAAAGGCCCACTGGCTCTACTCCATTCTCTGAAGTGAATGTGAGATTATATTATGGAAAGAATAAAAGCCACATTAGAAGTTGTGGTCGTGATTGAAACCATGAATATAGACATGGAAAATATGGTCATTTAAGGATGCTTCTACCCACCGGTAGTGAGGTTATAAGGATGACAAGAGTGATAAAGATCATTCTAATGAAGTAAAATCTTTTTAATATCAATGCGATGTTATAAACCATTGGTCTTGTACTTGTCGTACGTTGAAAAATCAACAATCATTAAATGATAAATGGAAGAAAATAGAAGCAAATTTTGTTTGCGAAAAATGACGAAGATGATATTGATCCAACTTTGTTGGACATTGTTGGTCCAACTCATTTGGACGTTGTTGATTTTCTTATAACCCTCGAAGAGAATAAATCATCTTTTAATCATCCTCATAACTCTGAAGATAATTATTGATTTTTTTATTTATTTTGCTTTATATTTATTTACTTTACACATTAATTATTTATGTTTTATATTTATATTTATATATTATGATATTTTTATTTTGTTTAACATTATTATTATCAAATACAATTTATGGTGACGATTGATGCTTAGCGGAAGCATAAGATATATTTTCTCATCTAAATGCAAGGGAAAATGTGAGTAATATATCTCACAGTACTGAAAATGTTGATGCTCTAGAAGAGCAATAAGTTCTTGAGAGAAAGCACATTATTAAAAGTGCAGAATTGCGAATATTGCAATAATTACCGCTAATAGTAATAATATCATCACCACTAGAAGTGAAAATTTTAAGTTAGCAATATGAGTTCGCAAAATCTCCCTTTGAAAATTATAGATAACATATGTTATCAATTGACATTTGAAATAAGCTAATGTAAATATAAGTTAGGTAGTCAAAAGGTCAGTTGAAAGCTCTACAAGAGCTATATATTGCTACTAAAAGATAATTTCTATTGAAAGCTCTGAAAGAGCTAAAGATATTCATATTCAAAGGAACAATTTTGATTGTCGTACTTGACATGTACGAGTGAGATTGAAGAACATGTTATGGTAAACCAAAAGTTTACGAAATTCAGAAAAGTATATACACAATTGTGTATAGTTGGTATGATCGGTTAGACCATCCTGATCAATAATGATGCGAAAGCTATTGAGATTTATATGCACATTTATTAAAAGAACCTAAAGTTCTTGTGGTGCTTGTTCTAAAAAATTGATTAAATTCCACTTATTGAAAGAACACGAAGTTTTTATGTTGCTTGTTCTCAAAGGAAATGATTAAGATCCCACTTACCAAAAGAACTTGAAGTTCTTGTACTAAAGCTGAGACTACATGTCTTGCATATTTGAATGAAATATGGGCCCATATATCCGCAAATGTGGAAAGTTTTATATGATTTTAATAGATGCATCTACATTGTTTTATCAACTTACAACTAGAAGTTTGTGAGATTGATTCTAAACGAATTCAGATTATGCAATTAGACTATTTGTCTTGCAAAAGCTATTGGCTTTATATTTTAAGCTATATCAGTTGTTGCAAAGCCTATTGATTATGAAAAATACAGTTTAGCAAAATTTCAATTGGATGCCTCCTCTTTAATAGCTAAACTATGAGAACAAAAGAGTTATTATTTATATGGTGTTTTCATATAGCAAAATTTATACACATCAAGCCAACGAGTTATAATAAACTCCCGTTATGATTGGATTTTGGTCAGAAGCCAAACATTTCTCATTTTATAATTTTTGAATGTGCAATATGAATTGCTCCACCACAACGCATAAAATGAGTAAATAAAAAAGGTTGAGAATATATATTGAATACGAGTCTCCTTTTATGTTTAAACTCTTAAATATTAATTGGAGAATCATTTATGAGATGATTTTTCTCAACATCAAGGGGAGAGAATAATCAGCTGGATAAAGAAGAAAAATGCATTATCATTATCTAGATCCTCGAATATGAACTAAAAGTTCATAAGATAATTCAAGTTATTGTATGTCAACTACCAGACATATTTACTGACCTAATGAGAGTAATCAAGTCTCATATACCAGATGAAAATGCTCTAAGTTTAAATTACGTGTTAGAGCGAATGGATGTAAATCATGCCTGAAGCATGGTAGTTGAAATTGGTTTCAATGATCAAAATTCTCGTAAATAGAAAGTAGTATGAGATGATCATATATTGGAGGCGGGTGCTCCTGAAGAGACCCAAGACATAACTAATAATAAAATTCTAGAAGAGTTCTAGGTACCTGAAATAAAGATTGAAATCTTGAAGAGATCTCGATGAATTATGTCACTACGAGAATGGAACCAAAATAGAAAAGTTGTCGACAACGATTTTGCAAACAATTTTACATAGAATACTTCTATAGAAGTAAAGAAAGAAAATGAGGATATTGAATAGAAATCTATCCAGAAGTATATATATTGAATTGACCAATGTAGAAAGACGCTTTGAACTTCTAAAAGAGAAGTAATTTGACCAACAGTCCAAAACACCTAAAGGTGTAATACAAGTGAGACACAAATAAGTAGTCGTAAATACGACAAAATTATAATTTATTAAGAATTATAAATACTTCATGGTAGATGCAATTACTTTGACAGTTATGAAATATTTTATATGCGTTTAGTCATTTTGTGGATCCTTATAAAAAGAAAGTTATCCTTGACGGATTTAAAATGCTAGAAGCATTTGGAAATTTCTAAGGAAATTTATTTAGACATGTCTCATTGAATATTTTGGCGCATTTGGTATAATCGCCTTAGTGAGTACTAATTGAGAAAATATTATAAGAATGATCATATTTTCTTATGCTTTTTATAAAAGGAGTTTGGGTCAAGATTCATTACGATAATTTAAATATTATTAGAACTCTTAAGAGCCTTCAAAACATTTGGTTATTTAAGGAAAGGATTTGAAGAAAAAAAATCTTAAGATGTGGTTTTGTTTCGACCTAAAGATCGAACATTTAAATATGTGTTTTTGTCTATGAATGGACACATGCTGAAATAATCTTATCGAGATTCAATATGAATAAAGCATATCCATTGAGTCCCCAATAATTGTAAGATTATTGGATGTGAATAAAGATAACTATGTCTTTTCTTGGTCTTGAAGCAACACATATTAGTTGGTCAAGAAATATCCATGAATATACAAAGATCATTTACCTTTAGATCTTCAAACATTCGTTGATGCCTCCTCAAATCTTGTAGAAATAATTGTTATGCACGAGGCAAAACAAAAAAGTGTTTGGCTAAGACCATTGACCCACATATCTAGAAGATATGTGATTTACTTTAACAAGATATGATACAAATGCTATCTTGTGTAGAGATAATAAAGGGTGGATACATCATGGAAAATACTACTCTAAAGTTTCATCCCTCGCGATCTTTAGAAAAAAGTATTCAAGATTGAATTATGAAGATTCAAATATCTTTTGTGGTGTTTTCATGGGGGAGTAAATACGTGTTGTACTCTTTTCCCCTTAACCGAGATTTTGTCCCAATGGGTTTTCCTGGTAAGGTTTTTAATGAGGCAACATGTTATGCGTATCAAAGATGTGTGTACTCTTTTTCCTTTACTAAAGAAATTTTTTTCTCACTTGGTTTTTATCTTAGTAAGGTTTTAATGAGGCACATTATCTTCATAGACATCTAAGGGAGAGTGTTATGAATATTTATCTATGTGGATGTCTATCATGATAAGAATTTTATCAAGGAGATTTGATTTACTTTATCATTAGAAATATTATCTTCATTAATTAGAGTTTAATGTATTATGTACTTCTTATGCCTATAAATAGATGATCTAATGAAGACATTATATACACTTGAATATTAAGAATAATACAAATATCTATCTTCCTCTCATCTCTTTGTTCTCTCATTCTTGTTCTTTGTTCTTATTATTATTCTTCGTTATTTTATTCACAACAAAAGTTTAAAAATAAAAAAATTGAAAACCTAAAATTCAGTCAAGATTATAAAATTCACTTAACCATCATAGAGTACATGTTTAATAATGTTACGGTTTATAATTTTAATAGTTTTAACAAACAGTTTTTCAGTAAAAAATATATAGCAACAAGGTTATTTTACAAATGTTTAACCTTTTTTTTATAATTTTTACTATTTTTTTAATAAAATTTTAGTATTTTATAATTTAATATTTTTATTATTATACAATTAGAAAAATATTTTTAACTTTATAATATTTTAGATTTTTTTAAAAAAAATCATTAAAAATATAAATGTCATGTGGTAACACCTCATGATGCCACATGACAATAATATTATATTATCAAGGTAAATGTCGGGATTTAAACACATACAATATAAGACAACAAAAGCATTCTTTGTCACTACACCAATTAATGATCTCATTACTTGCTAAATTAACCACGGTTAAATGCTAACATGGGTGTTGCCTGAATTTGTTCTTTAAAACATTTATGCCTCGTTTGGGAGAAATTATATCATAGGCCCGGCTCGCCACGTCATTCATGGTCTCAACCAATAAAAAGCATTCATTTTATTAATTTTTTCCACATCATCTTTTACCAAGTGAATCTTCACTCATATTTACTGTAAATTAAATAAAAAACACTTTTTACCAATTGTAGATTCACTTGGTAAAAAATAATATGGAAAAAATTAATGAAATGGATGCTTTTTATTGGTTGGGACCATGGATGACATGGCGAGCCGGGCCTATAATATAATTTCTCGTATAACAGATGTAGAAGGGGTGTGTTGTATTGAATAACATTTGGGTATTAAAACGATTGATGAAAGATGGTTGTTACTACATCAAGGTATTTGGTTGTGAAATTTATGATAAAGTTAAAAGATAAGTGTTATGTATGAACGTACCCTTTTACCCTTAAAATTCTACTTTCATATTTTCCCCTTTGTTTTGATATTGATTATTATATTATTTTAGGGTTTATGGTTTGGGATCTAAAGTTTAAGGTTCATGATTTGAGTGTTGATGTTTATTGTTTAGGGTTTAGAGTGTGTGGTTTGATGTTGGGGTTTGGGGTTTATGGTTCAAGTTTATGGTTTATATTTTGCGGTTTGATGTTTGTGGGTTTAGTTTAGGTTCTAAGGTTTGGGGATTATGGTTGTGTTTATGGTATAGAACTTTGGTTTAGAGTTTAGGGTTTAGGTTTGAGATTTGAGGTTTAGAGTTTGATGTTTGATGTTTGTGATTTAGAATTTGGGGTCAAGGTCAAGGCATATTTACAATGATGTAAATACGTGAAAAATAGTGTGAGGTATAATTGTAAAACTGAAGTGTTAAGTAAACACTACCGTCACCCCGTGATAAATACTACACAAATTGCGTATAAAATAATACGTCATATTAAATTTTACATTTACCAAACGTACATATAAAAGTTAGTTTCATAATATAGATGTATTAAATAATATAACATGCCAATAACAACTCAATCAATCGAGACATTAATTTTACCGAAACTAATGTATTTAGAATAACAAAAAGGTGTGAGGAATTTAAACTTTTCAAGGAGTTTACAGCTTAGTGACATAAATGTCTATATTGCAAACAATAATTCCTAGCATACATAAATGGCCGTATGTTGCACGCTTTTTCACTTTATTTTTTCTGACTTAATTGTCACAATTGATTTCTTTTTATTTTCTAAATTTTATCTCTATTACTTTAAAGGTAAATTATAATTTTTTTTGTTCAAAATAATAATAATTGTTAAAAAATATTAAATTTATCACTTAATTTTCTTTTCTCCTATTTTCTTCATTAAACTTTAAAACCTTAACTTCGATTTGCTCCTATTTGATCACTTCGTCATTAAATACTTAACGACGTTATGAATGAGCATCTATTTTTTACAAATTATGAAATGACCTATTTTTTTTCATTTTTTGTGAAAAAAATCCTGGTTACAGATTTCCTTTGATTTCTCGATGATACAGCATCTTCTTTCAAATCTCAACAGTTGGGATGTGTAGAAGCAGGAAACGAGCTATATATCTTGATTCCACGTTGATCGGATGGTGTATATTGTAGATTAGAGTGGTTTGGGGTTTTGCGAGTTTTGGGTTGAGTTTCTCGAGTTTTAAAGTAATTTCAGAAAAATATAAAATAATAGAGCGGTAGGGGATGATGAGGCCAGTTTGTTGGTGTCTTTAGTGGTCGGAGAAGACACCGGAGAATGATGATTACAACGTCGACGTGGCACACGAATAAAACTTTTCAATCTTTGAGGAAATATAAAATAAAATAGAAAGAAAGAAAGAAAAATGATGTGGATGACAAGTGGCTATCATGTCAGCAAAAAACATTTCATGTCAGCTGTTAAGTGTGCAAAAGTCCTATATTTATACCAAAGTTTAGCTCAATTATTGTTGTTCTTAAGTATAGTTTAGGTTGCATTTATTAGGTAACATACACAAAATAGCATAGATTAGATAATATGCCTTGTTTGATGAATTTAGTTGATTTTATACATATGATACTGCTCAAGTGTGTTTTCTCCCTGTGTGTAGGTACCCGCCCAGGCAGATGCCGCCGACGCAGCAAAGAGAGCAGATGACAAGAAAACTGGGAGCTGAAGAAGAAAGCTATTGGATCACCAGGAGAGCTGATCGAGGAGGAAAGAATTAGAATGTAAAGCTGTGCCAACATCTGCACACCAGTCCATATCCCCGCCGAGGCAGTCAACTACTTAACGACGAGGCAACACTTCAAGGAAGAATGGAAAAATGCAAAGTGGTATGCGATAGGAAGAGCTCTTCAAGCCCGATTTTTAAAGACCACTTGCACGTGCATTGGAGCCCAGCAGACAAAGAAAAGACAAGGTAAAAGATAAGTTGAAGAAAAGTCAAACGGGAATTTAGGAGTATGTAATGATCTTTTAATGAGTTGTAATCATACTATAACTAGTATTCCTACCCTAAACCGACTTAGACCTAGGTTCCTCCCCTATATATATGTAATCGACTTAGAGGTGAAAGAACAATTGAGATTTGAGAGAGAAACTCCTTCTTGTCGAAACCCTAGTGCCGTCAAAACCCACCATGTTCTAAACCTTCCCTTGGGCTAAGGGTTGGTTGTGTAGTAGTTGTGAGAGTCATGTTGTATTCGTTTAGGATTTCAGTTATGCAATAAAATTCAAGGTGTGTTTACTCTTGGTTCTTCATTGTTGTAATCTTTATCGAGAGAGAAGAGGGCTTCAATCCATTTGTTTAATATCGGGAGAGTTGAACTCACGAAACGAGTAAACACAGTTTTATCCAACCATAGGGTAAAGCTACTTCGGCTTAGGGATAAGTTAAGAAGTTCAGCGGCTAAAAGAGGATCTACAATCGGTTGGTGTTCGCCCTTAGATTCACGCCGGGAGGTATCATCCAAGACGTGTTCGCCAATACTACTTCAAGCTTCGGGAGAAGAGGGAGTCATAGAAGGGAGCCTTGCCAAACCTTGAATCATCACTTAACTGCCCAGCCGATCTCACACATCTCTGCTGAGGCGGACGCCTGCCGAGGCATACTTGTGGGCGGTGGCTAAAGTTGTTAAGTTGATCAGCAAAACTGTGCCGAGACAGTACATCAATTCTCCACACTACGAAACATCCAATACCGACTCACTCTCTCTCTCTCTGATTTCTTAATTTACTTTACATGTTTTAGTTTTAGCTTCAATCAAACCAACTCCTCATATCTGTGTTTTTACTTTACTTGTGCAGAAAAGTGAACTCAGAAAAGCTGTCACAATCCCTGTGGAGACGATATCTTAAATACTGTAACTTGGCACCGTGTACACTTGCATGCTAATTTGCGCATCACTTTTGCACGCAACAAGTTTTTGGTGTCGTTGTCGGGGATTGGCGTACAACTTTTTGTTTTTATTTTTCTGCACTTTTATTTTTTTTCGTTTAACCCTTGGTTTTCTTTGGTTTATGACTAGAGCCAACCAGAAATCACCCTTGTGAGAATACTACCAGAAGCCTGAACGTACTACACGCAGGTTAAGACAAGCAACTAAAGAAGCCATGGGTGATCAAGCAAACATCCAGGACTAGCAACTACCACCGCCCCAGACGACAATGCTGCAGCGGACAATGACATGCAACTTTTTGCCGCTCGGCGGTTAGTTAGAGACTACCTAAAGGAAGATCTTAGAAGGCTGAACTCTGGCGTGATCGATCCTGGAATAGAAGCGGACCACTTCGAGCTCAAACCCGTCATGTTCAACATGCTGAATACGCTTGGACAGTTTGGAGGTTCCGCCACTGAAGATGCCCGCCAGCACATGAAGTCTTTTCTGGTTATTTGCAAGTCCTTCAAAATCCATGGAGTCCATCCATACGTGCTGTGTCTCAGATTATTTCCCTATTCACTGAGGGATAGGGCAAAGACTTGGTTTAATAGCCTACCGTCGGAGTCCATTGAATCTTAGACAGAATTATGCAGAGATTTCTTAGCTCGATTTAATCCTGTCAACTTTACTAATAAACTGCGGACTGACATCACTACGTTTCGATAGGCAGATGATGAACCAATGTACGAGGCATGGGAGAGATACTGCGGATTGTTGAACAAATGCCCCTCCCACGGATTTTCAGAATGGACATTAGTATCTATATTCTACAATGGTGTGAACACGCCAACAAGGATGATGCTGGATTCCTCTGCCAATGGTACATTGCTCGACAACAAGCCCGCTGAAGCAATTCAAATTTTAAATAGGATGGCCAAAAACGACTATTAGTTTCCTAATGTTCGTTGAGGCGGCATAAGAAGGCAGGCCACAGCAAACGAGCTAGGAACATCAGATGCACTTGTAGCAAAAGTCGCTCGATTGACAAAGATGGTAAAAGCAATGCAAGGGCAGAATAATACACAGCAAGTCAAAGCAATTGAAGCCTTTTGCGACCAATGTGGGGGAGACCACGATTCATCTGAATGCCAAAAAGGGACAGAGACCAGCTGCTTTGTAGGAAACTTCAACAGGAACAACAACCCCACGTCGAACACCTACAACCCTAGTTGGAAGAGGCACCCGAACTTCTCATGGAGTAACCCCAACAACGTTCTAAACCCTGCTGCTCAGTCAATCAATCACAATGATTTCAACAGACGATGCCGCGAAAGCATCCACAACAACATGCAGCACCTAGTACCTTGGAGCAGACTCTAAATACCTTCATGACTCAGACAGGTACCTATATGTCCAACATGGATTTATTTGTTAAAAAGACTGAAGCTTTCATGGACATGACCGAGATGAGAATGCAGAATCATGAGGCAACTTTAAAGTCACTTGATACTCAAGTGGGACAATTTGCTCAAGTTTTGAACACTAGACCTATGGCAGGATTGTCCAGAGATACTAAAGTCGCAAGAAAACCCACTTACGAGCAGTGTAAGGCCATCAATTTAGTCACCCAGATGGAAGCAAGCAAGCCTGCCGCGGCAGACCCAAAACCATCCGCCCCGACAGACTCTCGCAGTGCCACCATAAAACATGAAGATCCTACACATAAGCTGAAACACCAGAAGCAGGATCACCAGTTCAAAAAATTTCTGGACATTCTCAAGCAAATACACATCAACATATCCTTGGTGGAAGCCATACAACAAATGCCTAACTATGCAAAGCTTATGAAGGATATGGTTTCCAAACAAAAAAGAATCAGGGAGTTTGAAACAATAGCCATGACAGTAGAATGCATGGCCATGATGCACAACAAAACACCGCCCAAACTAAGAGATCTAGGCAGTTTCCTCATACCTTGCGCTATTGGGGGCCAATATGAAGGGAAGGCCTTATGCGACCTTGGGGCAAGCATCAATATGATGCCCAAAGCGGTGTTTGAAGAACTGGGAATTGGAAGAGCTAAACCCACCACCGTCATACTCCAGCTAGCTGATCACTCTTACGTGCAACCAGAAGAAAAGATCGAGGACATCTTAGTAAGAGCAGACAATCTTATCTTCCTAGCAGATTTCATAATTCTGGACTGTGAAGGAGACGACAAAGCACCCATCATTCTGGGAAGACCATTCCTAGCCACAAGCAAAACCCTAATTGATGCATTCCTAACATAACTTAAATTCTCTCTCTTTTATTTTATTTTATTTTTATGTTTTAGGATTTAGATTTTTAATTTCTTGTATTTTAGGAAATCGATTTAATTTTCGTATTTCTTTATTTGCTAATAAATTTTTATTTCAGTTTTTTTAGAGAGACAATAACCCAAGAGAAGGGAGAAGAAGAAAGCCCAAGTCCATAAATCATCTCAAGCCCACCCGCCAAGACCGTCGCGGCAGCAAACGTTACTTCCCGCCAGAACTAGCAGTTCGCAAAAGCTCGTTCCGTTCCAACGACTATCTGCCCGGGCAACGTCCGCCTCGGCTGACGAAACGACATCACTCTTCATCTATTTAAACCCCCTCATTTTTTGTACTATTAACTCTTCTTTACTCTCTCTTGATTATTCTCTCATCAAATTTCCTTTACTTTCAGTCTATTTCTTTTCTTTTTCCACAGTTCTTTTATTCAAGCTCTCACAACTCTCTCGCATACCAAATAGCCAAAATAAAGAATGGCAAGAACCCCCCGCCGCCGTGTTGCCCAAGCAGAATCGAAAGAGTCCCTCCATCGCTTCGCCACACCAGAAATCAAGGCCCACCACAACGAAAGATTTAAAGAAAGAGCGGTATGGGAGGAACAAGGATTCTTTTACGAGTCATGAAAGAAAATTTTGGCGCTCGAAAAATTCATCTACTCTAAGATCGAGCATAAACGATGGAAAATCTTTGCCCAGCAACCCAAACCAGCAAATCAATCCATGGTGCGCGAGTACTACGCCTATGGGCCAACGGAAGACATGCCAACAGTCAATGTTCGTGGGCAGCCTGTTTTAATAGACGAAGACAAGATCAAATTCTACTACGGCCTCCACATCCACGAAGAGCAGCACGTGGAGTTCCTTGCCTCCCTCACCCCGGACGGATACAAGGCAATAAAGAAAGAATTGTGTGAACCAAGGACAATTTGGAACGAGGGCAGAAACAGAGGCATTGTCAACTGGCAGAGTTTCCTACCCGAGGCAAAGCTTTGGAACACATTTGTGAAGAGGCGGTTGCTGCCCACAACTCCACCGTCGACAAACCAAGATTGGCGCGTATCTACTCCATCATCAATAAAAGGTGCGTAAATGTGGGTTCAATTATTGCTAACGAAATTTACGAGTGTGGGCAGAAATCCAAGAGACAACTCTACTTCCCCAGCCTTATCACAGCGATGTGCGAGATGGCACATGTAGAAACCGCCCCAACCGACACCCTGACCCCAGATCGAACCGGGTGGACGAGGGAAATAATCTTTCGGAAGATGGAGATCACAGCTGCCACCCCAGAAAACTTTACCCCGACATCGGAGATGGGCAGTCAGCAGCACTTTTAGCAACCCGCCCCGGCAACCACCACCGGCGGCTTAGTAGCACAACTCGATCGAATGGAACACTGCCAACTGACTTTCATGGCATATATCTGGGACTAAAACAACGCCACCACCTCCGCCATCAAAGAAAAGTTCCCATCGGTCGTCTTCCCCGAGTTCCCCGCCGAGGTATTTGCCCCGGCGACACCAGTAATGCCTGCCGCACCATTTGCCTCAGCAACACTCCGAGCAGCATCCACCGAGCCACTCGCCACCCCAGCTGCCATGGCCACCGAGGTCATCTCCAGCTCCGACAACCAACGAGACACGGTGGCAGCTCCCGTCGGAGAACAAGGGAAAATGTCTAGACCAACCGCCGACGCACCAGGACCCTCTGACTCTGGCTACCTCAAGGGCTTCCTGTTAGATGATTCCGTATGGCAGGACTCGATGCACACCATCACAAGGAAGCTCGAACCATCCTTCTCCCCACGAGAAAAGAGAACACACTCTGCCACCGAAGTCTGCCCCGACAGTGAAGACGACGACGAACAAGAAGTGACACAGAAGGCTCAACCCAGTTCGCCTTCTCGCCAACAGCCGCCAAGGGCGGCCAAGCGCTTCAAGATGGCAGCACAGAAGAGGGTGATCATTGGAAATGACGAAAGCTCCTCTAAATCCAAACCAATTTAAGCTTCTCTCCCCTTCTTCTCTTTTGTCATTCTTATCTAATCTATGCATTAATTTTGTGTATGTAGGCATGCATTGAGGAAAATGCTCCTCTCAAGTTTGGGGGGATTAGTCCTCTAATTTTTTCTTCTTTTCCTTTCTTTTGTTTTTATTGTATTTTCTAGTTTTTTTCTTATGTCTTTCTGTTTTAATTAGGTTCTAATTGTAACATGCCTTTATTTAAATCCTAATGAACTCTTAAGTTTGAGAAAAATTCTTGAGTATCCTTCACCCGCCGCGGTAGATGGCCCGCCTAGTCGGCAACCTTAGCATGACTTTAGGTTAACTTAGAATCCTACTATGGTCTGAACTTAAAAGAAAACACTCTTTGTGACTAGTTTTGATTTTAGGACTTCTAGGAAACTTAGGTATTTCACATAGTAAACTTGGGTAGAACTTGAAGTTTGTTAAAAAAATGAGACGTCCTAGAGATGCCCGAAACTGGCTATAGGATAAGCTAGAGATTTCCGAAACTGGCTCTAGAGAAAAAATATATAATAATGCAATCGTTAGCAACGCCTATTATCGGCAACTAGTGGTTAAATTAAAAAAAGACTTAGAGGGAAACTCAAGGAAATCAAGGTGTCTATCGAAGGTTTACTTAGAAGTCGAAGAATCATGCTTATCACAAGGAACACACACACACTCACGAGATACATAGTTCGGTTCCGGGTAAATCTTTGGTCATTCAAAGGGTTGCTAATTAGACATAAATCTACACGGTATGTAAAGGTTGCTCAAGATGTTTTCTCGACTTAGTTTGTATATGATTTTAAGTTTTGGCATGTTATCATTAGATTGTATTGTTTGAGGACAAGCAATAGTTCGAGTTTGGGGGGTGTTAAGTGTGCAAAAGTCCTATATTTATTCCCTATTTTAGTTCAATTATTGTTGTTCTTAAGTATAGTTTAGGTTGCATTTATTAGGTAACATACACAAAACAACATAGATTAGATAATTTGCCTTGTTTGATGAATTTAGTTGAATTTATACATATGATATTGCTCAAGTGCGTTTTCTCCCTGTGCGTAGGTACCCGACAAGTTAGCAAAGAGGGCAGATGACGAGAAAGCTGGAAGCTGAAGAAGGAAGCTGTTGGATCATCAAGAGAGCTGATCGAGGAGGGAAGAACCAGAATGTAAAGTTGTGCCAACATCTGCACACCAGTCCATATCCCCGCTGAGGCAGTCAAATACTTACCGCCAAGGCAGCACTTCAAGGAATAATGGAAAAATACAAAGTGGTATGCGATAGAAGAGCTCATCAAGCCCGATTTTTAGAGACCACTTGCACGTGCATTGGAGCCCAGTAGACAAAGAAAAGCCAAGGTCAAAGTTAAGTTGAAGAAAAGTGAAAAGGGAATCTAGGAGTATTTAGTGATCTTTTAATGAGTTGTAATCATACTCTAACTAGTATTCCTACCCTAAACCGACATAGACCTAGGATCCTCCCATATATATGTAATCGACTTGGAGGAGAAAGAACAATTGAGATTTGAGAGAGAAACTCCTTCTAGTCGAAACCCTAGTGCCGTCAAAACCCACCATGTTCTAAACCTTCCCTTGGGCTAAGGGTTGGTTGTGTAGTAGTTGTGAGAGTCTTGTTGTATTCGTTTAGGATTTCAGTTTTGCAATAAAATTCAAGGTTTGTTTACTCTTGGTTCTTCATTATCGCAATCTTTATCGGGAGAGAAGAGGGCTTCAATCGATTTGTTCAATATCGGGAGACTTGAACTCATGAAAAGAGTAAACATTGTTTTATCCAACCATAGGGTAAAGCTACTTCGGCCTAGGGATAAGTTAAGAAGTTCAACGGCTAAAAGAGGATCCACAATCGGGAGAAGAGGGAGTCATAGATGGGAGCCTTGCCAAACCTTGAGTCATCACTTAACTGCCCAGATGATCTCACACATCTCTGCCGAGGCGGGCGCCTGTTGAGGCATACTTGTGGGCGGTGGCTAAAGTTGTTAAGTTGATCAGCAAAACTGTACCGAGATAGTACATCAATTCTCCACACTACGAAACATATAATACCGGCTCATTCTCTCACTCTGATTTCTCAATTTCCTTTACTTGTTTTAGTTTTAGCTTCAATCAAACCAACTCCTCATATCTGTGTTTTTACTTTACTTGTGCAGAAAAGTGAACTCAGAAAAGTTGTCACAATCCATGTGGAGACGATATCTTAAATATTATAACTTGGCACCGTGTACACTTACACGCTAATTTGCGCATCACTTTTGCACGCAACATCAGCACAAGTGGCTGTCATGTCACCCTTTCAATTATAATTTAACACGTGAGTGATCAAAATATGAACAAATCAAAAGTTTAATAATTAAATTTAAAATTTTTAATACTCTAGTGGCCAGAACAAGAATGATGCCAAAGTTGAGTGGCGAAATTTATACTTTACCTTTACTTTAAAGACTTTAATTAATTAAATCTAGATAAATATTAAATTTATACATGAATATTTATATAATCATTAGTATTTGATTCATTGACCAACTAATCTAGATTGTTAATGTAGAGTTTTGATATTATTACGTAAATTATAATTTGAAACAATTTTATACATCAATTGTTATATTTTATTAACGGTGTTGATCTTATTATTGGAAAAGTGGACAAAAATAAGGGGAACTCTGATAAACCTTAAACAAATAAAAAAAATGTTGTGAGTGTGATTGTGATTGACATTCATAAGTAACCTTAAAAATTCTCCTAAAAATACCCTAGCGAATGATACATGAATTCTCTGAAAACCCTAGCGAATCTGGTGCAAAGCGCACCACCAAAAACCTTGTCGAATCTGAAGCAAAACGCAACGTGAAAAATCCCCTCTGCGTTGGGGATGAGCCTTCTGACACCAAACAAGTCGCTGACAACAAAGATTAGGCCCCTACTCAGATGAATGGTATTCAAATTGTGAATCAGACCGCTGACAAGTCTACCAGCCTCGTTGATGGTTCTGTAACCGGGCAGGCCGATGAACATAGTGATCAGGCCCTTGGTGAGATAAAAGGGATTCAAAACGCGAATCAAAATGATGACAAGTTTGCCAGCCTTACTGATGGTCCGGCTGATAAGGCGGATCAACCTATTCCACAGCTGTCGTCCTAGAAGGACTTGCTCATGGGTAATACACAGTCGAACAATGTTGCAGAAGAAGAGATCCTTGATGAAGATGATCTTTGTAGAGTGTCCACAAGTTCTATATTTTGTACACATTCCTGCCCTTATTATTGCTGTTTTAAGCTCATTTAGGTGCATTGCATGCATAATAACAATATTTGCTCTTTTACCATGCTTTTATTGAATATTCTATGTTTGGTTAAGAAAAGATATTGTTTTAGTTTAGTTTTCATTTTCAGGTGTTTTAGCTATGTAGAGGAGAAGAGGATAGGAAAGCAGGGAGCAAAAGGAGCTGTACTGAAGCAGTTCCAGTTGCCGCCAAAGACGCCGCCGCAGCAGCATTTCCGCCAACTGCTGCCCAGTCATGAGTTAAACCGACTTAGTCAAGATGGGTTGCGATTGAAAGAGGACATTTTCTTGAGTCCAATGAGCCCAGTATTGTAGTTTTTTGAAGCCTGTAGCGGCCTGAAGAGCTGATTGAAGAGGGATAAGTAAAGTGACTTATCTTTACTTGCTAGAGAAGGCAACGTCCAAAGAGTCCACATTCAAGTCAAAAAGGAGTCAACATTTAATGTAATGTTACTTTAAGAACTTCTACTCCAAGGAGGACTCAGACTTAGGCCAAGCCCTATATATACCCATGCTTGTGAGGGTATAGGGGCATAGATTGCATAGTGTGAATTGGAGATCACGACCCAATTCTCTCTTAGGGTTTAGGTTTTTGTATATAAAGTAGTTGTGAGAAACGATTGTGATAGTTTAAGTTGTGTTTTCAATAAAATACTCTCAAGTTTGCTTAGTTCATGTGCTTCACTTCTTCAATTAGTTCCAAAAGTCCAGTTGAGGAAATCCATTTTTCGGGCACGATAGTGTCAAACTCACGAAAGAATTAAGTACGGTCTCATCATGTCGAGGTGTTGACTAATTCGGCTTAGACATAAGTTAGAATTTTAGCGGCTAAAAGGAGGAACCAAACATCGACTGCCTGTGTTAGGTTTACGCTGAGATTGCTAGGTATTGCCTACATCACGTGGTGACAGAATCCTTGCCTAGACATAGGAAGGATCACTTCAGAATTTCTTCGCCGAACTTGGAGTATCTGCCAGACTTACCACCGGGAATTCTCTCCATTCCACATGCCGAGAGAGAGAAAGTTGCAAGCGCAGAGTTTCGCCGTGGCATCAAAATTTGCTGCCGCCTCATCTGCCAATACCCGCCAAGGCAGCAGATCATGGCAGCGCAAAACACATTTAATCTTTACAACACAGTCTACACACTACTGAGCTACAATTACCTGCCCAAATCTATCAACTCTATATCTCTCTCTTTCTCGCTATCTTAAATTACTTGTGTTTTTATTTTTATGCTTTTCAATATTCAGAGATTTAATTGTGCAATTACTATTTCCTTGTGCATGAAAACACTCATAGTAGTTGTTCCAATCCATGTGGGAGACGATATCTTTTATACTATAACTTAACAGGAGTATGCACTTGCGCTCATAAATAGAGAACACCCAAATGCTCTACAATCTTGAACTAATTGAAGGTAATGTTGTTCGCTCCACCATTGATGGTCTCATCTTGATAGATTTCTCCTAGAGGTTCCAGTCCCTGGCGATCAAAAGTTTGGATCACACTGTAGTTGTCAAGCTCATTGGTCGTAGGATTAGATACAACACCTTGCGTACCCATCTTTATGATCTATGGAAACCGAAACAGGCCTTTCGCCTAATGGACATTGAAAATGACTATTTTTTTGTCACCTTTAGCACCCACACAGATTTTTTTAATGCCATTGCGGGTGGTCCTTGGGTAATCTTCGAGCATTACCTTATTGTTGAACTATGGTCTATTGATTTTTCCACGTCCCATTCGCACCCCAATCGTGTGGTTGCGTGGATTCACCTACCGGGCTTGTCGGTGTTGTTGTATAAACTGAGTATCATCACAGAGATTGGCCGATTTATTGTCCCAGTATTCAAACTTGATTATCAAATTGAGCATGGTCAACGTGGTCGATTTGCGCAGATGGCGATCACTCGTGATCTCTGCAAGCCCCTTGTCTCTAAGCTCGTCATCAATGGACATTCGCAAGTATTTGAATATGAGTCTTTACCTACAATATGTTTTGAATGCAAAAAATATGGTCACGTACAGAATATATGCCCCTTAGTTATTAACCCTTTGGGATAGTTAAATCCTGAATATGCAGCTTCTCTAGCAAAACCTGTGCCTGCTCATGACTCTGCCCCATTTGGCCCTTGGATGATGGTTGAGCGTCAACAATGTCAGTCCACGAGAAAGGATCCTGGTAGTATCTTTGTTGCTAATGACACGATCATTACGGGGTCATGTTTCAATCCCATATTCGAGGAGGACCTCCCGAATCTTTCCAGCCCTCACGAGGTTCCACCCGAGCTATCCAAAGATAGTGACAATCCTTTTGCTGCTTCTATTGGCACATCTATAGTCTCTCCTTTATCTCCACCCATTGTTTTGGCTGATAGTCAGGGGAAAGGGAAGGCTTCTGCTGACCATCGGATAGCTAAACCATGAGCCACCATTGTTGCCCAAAAACCCCTAAGAGTCCTGTTGAGTGGATCACACGAATGATAATAACCAAGAGGGGGGGTGAATTGGAATTTTAACGATGTTGTAACGGAAATTGCAACTTAAAAATATTGACACGAGAATTTAGAGTGGTTCAAGTTCACCAACCGAACTCTACATCCACTACCTTAGTCTCACCAAGGATTTCCAACAATTTCCACTAAATTGTTCGTCCCCTTTTTCCAGGACAAGGAGGCAACCTTTACAATTTCGGTTAATTTTTCTACCCAAAAATTAACCCAATCCTCACACAGAAGAACAAAGAAATTTGGTGGCTAATAAGGTATCTCTCAATACAAATGATAGCCCGATATCAAGCACTCAACCCAATTGAACAAAATATAAATGAAGGATACAATTGGGGTTTTCTAGATAAAAATGGGATTTCAACACAAATGCTTGTATTTGATGAAAGGATGTATGCTTGTAGCTTAATTGATGATTGCTGGAGCTTCTTGGGGTCTTTTTATAGCCTCTTGAAGTTTTCTAGCCGTTGTGGGTGATGGGCTGAAAATTAGAGCCGTTGGGGTGTTTTTCTCACAACTTTTCAGCTTCCAGACGCCTACCGTTTCGGAACGGGGTCACCTGTTTCGGAACGGATTTCAAATAATATAGCCGTTGGAGCGTCTACGAGACCCCGTTTCGAAACGCCTAGGGGCCGTTTCGGAACGGTTATGCCACTGCCAAAGGGGTGTTTCGAAACGGCCTTAGCCCGTTTCGGAACAGGTTTGCCACTGTCAAAGGGGTGTTTCGAAACGGCCTAAGCCCGTTTCGGAACGCCCTGTTTATTTTCAAAATTTAGTTTATAGCCGTTGCCCTGGTTCGTTTAAATGAAGAACAGTTTCGAAACGAGTCATACCGTTTCGAAACGCCTTGACCCGTTCCGATACCCGTTTCGGAACAGGTGCACATCGAACTGAAAGTGTTTCGAAACGCCCTTGGCCGTTTCGAAACGGGGCTTGAAAATTCCCTGTTTTGGCTTTGAAATACTTAAAAAAATATTTGGTAAGTCTTTGGTTTTAGCTATGAAGTGGTCTTTAACAAGATGTAGGAAATTTTAAGGACTTTAAAATTTGTTTTGATATTTTTCATTTTAGTCCTTAGGTTTTTAGTTATATCAAAATTAAAGCATATGTTTCACAATCTCCCCCTTTTTGATATAACAAAACCAAAGTTAGAATTTTTTAAGAATTTTGAAAGTTTTGAAGATATTCTAACTCCCCCTTAATTTAAGATAGGTTTTGAAATTTAAGACTTGTGACTTTTGAAATCAAGGATCAAAACCTTAAGACAAATTTAAAAATTTGAAAATTAAAAGTTTGAAAAATTTTGGTGGCATGGCATGATGGCATGGCAATTCTCTTAAATATCTTCTCCCCCTTTTTGTTAGATCAAAAAGAAACAAGCTCATAAAGAAGATTAGTACCAATAAGCAATAATAAGCAATCATAATTAATATCATCAAAATATTCAAAGCATAAACAATAAGTTCATAATCAAATCCCAAAATAAAAGATCATAAGCATAGGTTAAAATATAAAGATGCAAACTTAATCCTAAATGCATAACTAATATGATAAACATCCTAAGCCTCGTCATCCGAATCATCATCATCATCCTTGGCTTGCGAACGATGAAACTTCGTCCATTGCCCATAAAGTGTAGAGAAGGAAAGATCAAGGTTGGCATGCGAAGTTGAAAGAGTATGAAGACCATCTTCAACGTTCTTCAACCGATTGCCCATAGATTCAAAGTTTGAAGCAATGCGAGTGTCCATAGTATCAAGTCTAGAATCTAAGGCATTGAATCGCTGGGTAAGAAGAGTAGTGAGAGCATCAGTGTTTCCCACTTGATCTTGAGGCGGAGGAGCAATAGGAGGAGGAACCGCTTCCCTATCAACCCTTTCCCAAATACCATTCACATAAGTGAATCCTGACTTGCGAAGAGAGGATTCTCCAATCTTTGTCTTGCGAGGTTCCGGGAAGTCATAGGTACAGTCAATATTGAGATGATGGAAGAGGAAACTCAAAACAACTCCATAGGTGAACGAAATTAACTCATTTGTGTCAATAAGCTTAATGTTATTGACAATCTCGGCAAAAATAATTTTAGGGACATTTGGGCGCTCACCCCTACGGAAACACTCTAGCCAAAAGTGATCTTTTTCTCGAATGTGGGAGTATTTCCCCCCGGATGGTCGAATAAACCAAGAAACAATGAGATGAAGCACACGATCATGCACATCTAAATTTAGAGCTTTCCCGGTAAAAGTGCCAAAATGGCGTTCATCTTCAAGACCCTCATTTTTGAGTTTAAGGGCAGACTCCAAAAGAGCAATATTGATAACAAACTTCTTTCCCAATAAAGATGACTCAATTCCTACTATCTCGGTTTTGGTTTCATCGTAAAGGAAACGAGCATTAGAGTAGAAAAGGAGTACCATGTTTTTGTAGCAAATATCTTCGATGCTCAAGAAGAAAAGAAGATCCCACTCATCCAAACGACCAAGATACCGAAAGAGGAATCGCTCGGAATTAAGGAATTCTACATCAATAACTCTTTCCTTACGAACTGCAAAGTCCTTGACATAAGCAAAACGAGCACGCTGGTCTGGAGTTCTAAGAGTTTTTTGAAAGAGCTGAGTGATATTTGGACGAATGCTCGATTCACCGGATTGAACGGCTTTGCGCTTTTTGTTCGATTGATCCGCCATCTAAAATATTAAGCAAGAGTTTTAAAATTGAGTGTATGCATTGATAATTAAAATCAATCCAATAGGAAATCCCACTTAGGTTTTTGAAAAACAAAATTAAAAAAAATACGGTTAAAAAATTTTATATTCGAATCAAAAATTTTGAGATTTTGAAAATTTTTTTACAAGATTCGAATAACCCACAACTAAAAACATACAATGTATACAAAAATAAATTTTTCTATCCTATGATTCGAACATAATTTGAAAAAGAAGAAAAATAAGAAAAATTACCTTAGTTTGGGATTTTGGATGATTTGAGTGAAATCTTTGCACAAGATTGATGAAGCTTGCTTAGATATATGTTTTAGAGCAAAACCCCTCACAATTTTGTGAAAAACAAAGGGTTTGGGAGGGTATTTATAGAAGGGGGTCGGTTAGGGTTTTTAGGGTTTTAAGAGTTTGATAAATATTAGAATTTTGAACTTTTAGAAGCCCTAAATAGGGCTGTCCGCGAGTCCGTTTCGGAACGGTCATGACCGTTTCGGAACGGGGCGGCTAGGGTTTGACCCTTCTTAAAACCTTTGACATATCGTTTCGAAACGGGGATGACCGTTCCGAAACACGTTTGACCCGTATCGGAACGCGTTCCGATACACCTTTACATCGAACCGAAAACGTTTCGAAACGCCTGGGGCCGTTTCGAAACGCCCTTCTCTCAGGACAAAATTTAAGGCACCCGTATCGGAACGGGTTAACCCGTTTCGATACACCTGGGCCTGGAAGTGCAGATGAGGCTCTAAAATGCAGAAAAAATAATTTTCTAAGAGGCCAAACATGCATATATGATGTGAATGAGCAGGCAAGCATATTTAGGCATAAACATACTCCCCCTAACTATATGCATGGAAGAAATTGGGAGTCTAAACATATAAACATGATATTTCACAAAATCAAGCATATTTAAGTTTTAAAAGAGGTCCTAAAGGTCAAGATAGGCTAGTTAGGCCCAATTCTCTCCTAAGGGACCAAAAACGCTCTTTATCTAATGGTTTTGTGAAAATGTCCGCTAATTGATTTAAGGTGTCTACATACTCTATAGCCACATCTTTCTTAAGGACATGATCTCTAATGAAATGATGCCTTATTTCTATATGTTTGGTTCTAGAGTGTTGGATGGGATTTTTTGTTAAACATATTGCACTTGTATTATCACATTTAAGGGGTATGGTTTCTATTTTTACACCATAATCTAAGAGTTGTTGTTTCATCCAAAGGACTTGAGCACAACAACTTCCTAAGGATATGTACTCGGCTTCGGTGGTAGATAAAGCTACACTATTTTGTTTCTTAGAGAACCAAGATATGAGCATACTACCTAAGAATTGACAAGTTCCCGAAGTACTTTTCCTATCGATTTTGCAACCCCCATAATCCGCATCCGAGTAAGCATGTAGGTTGAAGGTAGAGACTCTAGGATACCAAAGGCCTAAACAAGGAGTGTCTCTAAGGTATCTAAAGATTCTCTTAACGGCTATAAGGTGAGACTCTCTAGGACTAGCTTGAAACCTAGCACACAAGCAAACACTAAACAGTATATCCGGTCTACTTGCGGTAAGGTAAAGCAAAGATCCAATCATAGAGCGATAAAGCTTAGAGTCAACACACTTACCTCCTTCATCTTTGTCAAGCTTTGTAGATGAGCTCATAGGAGTGGCTTGAGGCTTTGTGTTCTCCAAGCCAAACTTGTTGAGCATATCCTTTATGTATTTTGCTTGATTTATGAAGGTGCCATCCTTCATTTGTTTGATTTGGAGTCCCAAAAAGAATGAGAGCTCCCCCATCATGCTCATCTCAAATTCACCTTGCATTAACTTAGCAAATTCTTGACAATGACATTCATTAGTAGATCCAAATATAATATCATCAACATAAATTTGAACTACTAAAATGTCATTTTTATACATTTTTATAAAGAGTGTAGTGTCCACCTTACCTTTTTCAAATCCTTTTTCAATCAAAAAATTTGAAAGCCTTTCATACCAAGCTCTAGGAGCTTGTTTTAAACCATAAAGTGCTTTTGTAAGTTTGAAAACATGATTTGGAAATTTTGAGTCTTCAAAACCCGGTGGTTGTTCTACGTACACTTCTTCATTTATAAAACCATTTAAAAATGCGCTTTTAACGTCCATTTGAAAAAGCTTGAAATTATGATAACATGCATATGCAAGCAACATCCTAATGGCTTCCATTCTAGCTACGGGTGCATAGGTTTCATCAAAATCTATTCCCTCCTCTTGAGTGTAACCTTGTGCTACAAGTCTAGCTTTATTTCTTACAATGTTACCACTCTCATCTAGTTTGTTCCTAAATACCCATTTAGTTCCTATTGTAGATTGATTACTAGGCCTATTAACTAATGTCCAAACATTACTTCTCTCAAATTGATTTAACTCTTCTTGCATAGCCATAATCCAAAAATCATCTTTCAATGCTTCTTTGATATTTTTAGGCTCTATGCATGAGATAAATGCAATATGATTCATTAATTTAAGAGAAGAACGAGTGGTTACCCCCTTGGATGGATCACCCAAGATTTCACCATCTTTGACATAGTTCAACTCCCTTGGATAGCTAACTTCCTTTTCCTCAATAGCCAAGTCCCTCAAGGCTTCAAGAGGTGGATCTTGTGTGTCTTCTTCTTTTGGTTGAATCTCATCCTTCTTTGAAGTTTGACCTCCATCAAAGGTATTTGTGATTCCTACATTATCATCATCACAAGAATCCTTCCTAGGAAGGGGATTATCATCGAATACAACATGAATAGATTCTTCTACAACTAAAGTTCTTTTGTTAAATACTCGATAGGCTTTAGAGGTTAAAGAGTAACCTATAAAAATAGCTTCATCACTTTTTGCATCAAATTTACCTAAATTATCTTTTCCATTATTTAAAACAAAACATTTACATCCAAAAGGGTGGAAGTAGCTAATATTAGGCTTTTTAGATTTTAAAATCTCATAAGGTGTTTTCTTTAAAATCGGCCTAATGGTTACACGATTTATAATATAACAAGCCGTGTTTGTTGCTTCCGCCCAAAAATATTTTGGTAAATTATTTTCGCAAAGCATAGTTCTAGCCATTTCTTGTAAAGTTCTATTTTTCCTCTCAACTACCCCATTTTGTTGAGGAGTTCGAGGGGCTGAAAAATTATGGCTAATACCATTTTCATTTAGAAAATCTTCAAATCCTAAATTTTGAAATTCGGTTCCATGATCACTTCTAATATGTGAAATTTTAAGTTCAAGATCATTTTGAATTAATTTTGAAAATGTGATGAATTTTTCCAAAGCCTCATCCTTAGTACTTAAAAAGAGAACCCAAGTGAATCTAGAAAAATCATCAACTAACACAAAAGCATATGATTTGCCACCCAAGCTCATAGTCCTAATTGGCCCAAATAAATCCATATGGATTAGTTGTAAACATCTACTAGTAGAAATGTCATTAATGGATTTAAAAGAAGATCTATGTTGTTTACCCTTTGAGCATGCATCACAAATTTTATCGTTCGAAAATTTTATCTTGGGTAAACCTTTAACTAGGTTTAGAGAGACTAGTTTTTCTAAAACACTTGTGCTAGCATGTCCTAGCTTCCTATGCCACAACCATGCATCATTTTCGTTTTGAGCAACTAAGCATGCATGAGATGTATGTATGTCATCTAGATGCACCATGTATATATTCCCTATGCGATGACCTATGAGCATAATATTATTAGTTTTAATGTCTACAATTTTACAACCGGTTTTATCAAATATAACATTAAAACCTTTATCACATAGTTGACTTATGCTCAATAAATTATGTTTAAGACCATTGACATATAAAACATTTTCAATGAGAGTAGTAGAGTGATTACCAATGGAGCCAATACCTTCAATGTGGCCTTTGGAGTTGTCACCAAATGTTACTACTCCTCCACTTTTTGGCTTTAGATCCATGAGTCGACTCTTGTCTCCGGTCATGTGTCTCGAGCATCCACTATCAAGGTACCATGAATTTTGACTTTGTGCTTTGGCCTTGTAGCAATGCTCCCCCTACAAACAAAGATATTTAAACTTTTGTTTTTGGTACCCAAATCATTTTGGGTCCATGTGTGTTAGTTCCTAAAACTTTGGTTCCCTTAGGAATCCAAGGTGACATAGCAATAATATCATTAGATTTAACAAGTTCCTTAGGAACCCATACATTTCTAATTCTTTTAACTTTATTATGTCTAGGATAGTTATCTTGTTTGTAGTAGTTAGTCTTTTTCTTATATTGGTGTGTTCTAGAGAATTCTCCTATGTCATGTTTAACACTACCATTAATTTTTAAAGACTTTTTGAGCTCATTTAGCTCACTTAACACCTTTTGGTGTTCACAATTATTTTGAGATAAAAGATTATTAAGATCAATATTTTCTTTTTGAAAGAATTTAAGTTCATCTTCTAATCCTAATATCTTTTTCTCAATTTTAGAATTAGTTTGAGTAAGTGAGTCATTTTTCTCTTTTAATTCTATAATAATTTTTCTATTTTTAATAACCGACTCCCTATACTTCTCAACTAATTCATCATATACCTCTTGTAACTCATCATAAGCATCATTTAATTCTTCATATGAAAAATCTAAAGTAGATGAGTTAGAGGTTACCAAGGAGGAATCTTCCTCAAGTGCCATGAGGCAGAGGTTCGCCACTTCTTGTTCGTCATCCTCCGATGACTCCTCATCACTCCAAGTAGCAAGCTTGGCTTTGAGCTTTTTCTTCTTCTCAAAGCCCTTCTTCTTGAGTTGAGGGCACTCCGAACGTATGTGGCCGGGTTGTCCGCACTCGAAGCAAGTGATTGGATCCCTTCCTTCTTCTTTGTTCTTGCCTTTAAAGTCCATTTTCCTTTGGATTCTTCTTCCTCGGTTGGACCTCATAAGGCGTGAGAATCGTTTGGCTATCATAGCCAATTCTTCAAGTTCATCCTCATCACTAGATGAACTTTCATCAAGTTGGGAAGTTTTAGCTTTGAGAGCTATTCCTATTTTCTTCTTTTTCTCCCCTTCAAGCTTCTCCATTCTTCTTTCTTCTTTCTTTTTCTCATCTTCCCTTCCTTGCTTCATGATCTCGTGAGTAAGGAGAGAACCTACAAGTTCATCAAGCTTTAGAGTTTTTAAATTCTTTGCTTCGATGATAGCGGTTCTCTTCCCATCTCAAGATTCGGGAAGTGAATAGAGTAGCTTTCGGACAAGCTTGTCTTCCGGTATGATTTCTCCATAGCCCTTTAGACCATTTACAATTGTGGAGAATCGATCAAACATCTTTGACACCGTCTCATCAAATTCCATTTTGAAATTTTCATAACTAAGATTAAGAATTCCAATCTTAGTTTCTTTGACATCGTTGGTGCCTTCATAGGTGGTTTCAAGAGTGTCCCACACTTCTTTGGCACTTTCAATTGATGAGACCTTTGAGTAGATGTCCGGACCGAAAGCACAAAATAGCATGTGAAGAGCTTTATCATTTACTTGGATCTTTTTCCTTTCCTCTTCACTCATTTCCGTTCTTCTTTTAAGCACCATCTTGCCATCAACATCTTGCTTCAATGGAATATATGGTCCATCCTCAATGACATCCCACACAAGGTAGTCACTTGATTTAATAAATAGACGCATTTTATTTTTCCAAAATGAGTAGTTCTCACCATTGAAGAAAGGAGGCTTTGTGGTGGATTGTGAGTCGTACATGCCGGGAGCGGAGGTTGATGCCATCTCTTGATATTTTGATGATGATCACACTTCTTCCAAGGATCTCCTCTTGCGGTTGTTAATCCTCAAAGAGTTAAGCTCTGATGCCAATTGTTGAGTGGATCACACGAATGATAATAACCAAGAGGGGGGGTGAATTGGAATTTTAACGATGTTGTAACGGAAATTGCAACTTAAAAATATTGACACGAGAATTTAGAGTGGTTCAAGTTCACCAACCGAACTCTACATCCACTACCTTAGTCTCACCAAGGATTTCCAACAATTTCCACTAAATTGTTCGTCCCCTTTTTCCAGGACAAGGAGGCAACCTTTACAATTTCGGTTAATTTTTCTACCCAAAAATTAACCCAATCCTCACACAGAAGAACAAAGAAATTTGGTGGCTAATAAGGTATCTCTCAATACAAATGATAGCCCGATATCAAGCACTCAACCCAATTGAACAAAATATAAATGAAGGATACAATTGGGGTTTTCTAGATAAAAATGGGATTTCAACACAAATGCTTGTATTTGATGAAAGGATGTATGCTTGTAGCTTAATTGATGATTGCTGGAGCTTCTTGGGGTCTTTTTATAGCCTCTTGAAGTTTTCTAGCCGTTGTGGGTGATGGGCTGAAAATTAGAGCCGTTGGGGTGTTTTTCTCACAACTTTTCAGCTTCCAGACGCCTACCGTTTCGGAACGGGGTCACCTGTTTCGGAACGGATTTCAAATAATATAGCCGTTGGAGCGTCTACGAGACCCCGTTTCGAAACGCCTAGGGGCCGTTTCGGAACGGTTATGCCACTGCCAAAGGGGTGTTTCGAAACGGCCTTAGCCCGTTTCGGAACAGGTTTGCCACTGTCAAAGGGGTGTTTCGAAACGGCCTAAGCCCGTTTCGGAACGCCCTGTTTATTTTCAAAATTTAGTTTATAGCCGTTGCCCTGGTTCGTTTAAATGAAGAACAGTTTCGAAACGAGTCATACCGTTTCGAAACGCCTTGACCCGTTCCGATACCCGTTTCGGAACAGGTGCACATCGAACTGAAAGTGTTTCGAAACGCCCTTGGCCGTTTCGAAACGGGGCTTGAAAATTCCCTGTTTTGGCTTTGAAATACTTAAAAAAATATTTGGTAAGTCTTTGGTTTTAGCTATGAAGTGGTCTTTAACAAGATGTAGGAAATTTTAAGGACTTTAAAATTTGTTTTGATATTTTTCATTTTAGTCCTTAGGTTTTTAGTTATATCAAAATTAAAGCATATGTTTCACAAGTCCAACAATTGACTGCTTCATCTTCTACAAACCTGCCTGTGTAGAACACTCGTAAACCCCCTCCTCGAACCCTAGCTACTCTTCCGTGCCTGGCCGTGCTACCTCAAAGATTGACAAGACTATGCACATTGCTATTACAGTTAACAAGAATGATGATCCTAATATTGCTAGGTCTGGTAGAAAGCATTCTCATATGGCTGTACGTGCTCGTGAGCCGTCTGATGACCCCGCGGCCCAAGACAGCTCCACCCTTCATGATGCGTATATACCTGGTCAGGGGAATACTATGATCGCAAAGCAGGCCACCGTGTCTTTAGTCTTCGGTACGACAACTGATGTTGCTCCTGCAGCCCCCATGCATGTTTAGTTCTGCCCTTGTTTGTTTATAACCTTAATAATGAATATAAAAGCTATGTGTTGGAATGCTCAAGGCTGTGGGCATCCTAATATTATTACAACTGCTAAATAATATCTTCGAGAATACATGCCTTATTTCTTTGGCATGATTGAACCCCACATCAGTAGGGCGTGGGTAGATGTTGTTATTAGCTCGTTGGGGTTTCCTTCTTCTCATCGAATTGAAGCTTTGAGTTTTCCAGTGGGATTTGGTTCTGTTTGAGTAACTCTATTCAGGTCATAGTTCTTCTCCATCATTTCCAATTTCTCCACTGTGAAGTCACTTACCGAACAACGGGTACTTTTTTCCTAGTTACTCTTGTATATACTAGCCCATTTTCTTTGCAACGAAAATCTCTTTGGTCACATCTTTGCCAACTTGCTTCGTCTATTCAATGCCCTTGGTTCCTTGTGGGTGATTTTAATGCCACCCTTGATGCCTCAGAATGAAAAGGGGGTACATGATCCATCAGAGCTAGTCGAGATTTTCAAGACTTTATGTTTACTTGTGGTCTTCGTGATCTTGGTTTTCAGAGTCTAGAGTTTACTTGGTCACGTGGGGCTACCTATACGCGCCTTGATAGGATGATTTGTAACGAATCTTGGGATGAATCTTTTTCGAAAACCATTGTTACTCATCTTTTCTGTATGCGATCAGATCACAACCCCTTATTACTTCTGGTTGGACGTACTGTTCGATCATCCTCCTTCTGTCAATTTTGTTACTTTACTGGTTGGAAACATCATCTCAACTTTAAAAGAATGGTTGTTTACAATTGGCATTCCTCTGACTTCTTGTCTGACACTATTTCTTGGTTTGCCTTCGTGGCTGATGTGTGGAATATGACAGTTTTTAGATACATTGGAGGCGAAGAAATGATCTATTATGGCATGCTTAAGGGGTGCTCAAAAAGCCCTTGAGCGGTGGCATTCGAGTTTTCTTGTTAACCTTGAGAGTGAATTGTGTCTTGAGTTGGAAGCTTTACTTTACCAAGAAGAGTTACTTTGGCAGCAAAAATTCATATCAAAATGGATAAACTGGGGTGACCGAAATACCGCATACTTCCATCGCAAGGCCACTCAACATAAAATAAAGAATAGAATACGTGCCTTGAAACTTCCTAGTGAGAGTTGGTGTGGTGATGAAACTGTGCTATGGAGGGTGACCGCTCATTTCTTTCGGACTCTCTATGCTATGGAGAGTGTCACGAGTGCGCCATTGTCTCTCTCGGGTATGTTTCTCACTATGTCGGATTCTTCTATGAAGGCTTTGTGTGTCGTTCCTTTATATCAAGAAATTCTAGATGTTTTGCGTGCAATGGCTCGTCTCAAGGCACCTGAGCTAGACAGCTTGCACACCGAGTTCTTTCAGAAACAATGGCACATAGTTGGTGGCGATGTTTGCCAAACTATTCAACGTGTTTTTCAAGGTGGTGATCTTGAGTCGTCTTTGCATCGTACTTCTCTTGTGCTTATTCCTAAGGTTGATGTTCCGCAAACTTTTGCGGATTTCCGACCAATAGGCTTGTGCTCTATCATTTATAAACTACTTACGAAGATAATTGTCCACCGTATGAAATATGTGATGCCGCTTCTTATTCATCCAACACAGACTGGCTTTATTATAGGTCGATCTATCAATGACAATGTTATTCTGAATCGGGAAATTTTCCATTCTATGCACGCTAAAAAAAACTAAGCAGGGTTGGATAGCAATAAAAATCGACTTAGAGAAGCCTTTTGATAAGATTCGTTGGGATTTTCTCAATATTACTCTAGTTGATGCGGTTTTTCGTCTAGCTAATATTCATATTATAATGCATTGTGTCTCTTCTTCAACTGTCCAAGTACATTGGAATAGCTCCCCTTTTGTGACCTTCAATCCAGAACGTGGGGTTCAGGAAGGCGACCTCTTTTCGCCGTACTTATTTGTTTTAACAATGTGTTGGGTTTTGTGGTGCTCGATTCCTTCAACCGATGAGTTTGCCAAGTTCGGAAAAGATAGGATTTTTGGGTGTTTTAGTGGGAGATTAAAAGATTGGAATTGGACACAAGGATTTATAGTGGTTCAACCTTCTAACCAAGGTCTACATGCACTACCTTAGCTCCCCACTAAGGATTTCAACCAAATTCACTAAGAATTTCGTCCCCTTTTCTAGGCTTAGGAGGTAACCTTTACAACCCTCAAAGCTTTCTACCCAAAGCTTGAGTAAACCATCTTTACAAGAGAAATTCTAAGCAAACTTGAAATCCCTCTAATAGGTGTTTTTTTGCACTATTTAGCTCTCACCCAAAACCTAAACACTTGAGCAGATTTAACAATATTAAGCTCACTAGTGTTGTCTAAGCAAAGAATTTACAATTAAAGCTTTAGACACAATTTCTCATCATAATGTTGTAACAATTGAAGCATTAGCCTTCTCTTGATGCTTGGAGGTCCCTTTTATAATCCTAATTGAGTTTGTAGCCGTTACTAGCCGTTGGGTTGAATTGGAGCCGTTGGAGACTTTATTTCCCACCATAAATGCAGTTCTGCAGCCCACCGTATCGGTACACGTGAAGGCGTATCGGTACGCCCTTCTTCGGAACTAGCTGTTGGGCTCTTTTTCAGCCTATGCGTATCGATACGCTTGAGAGCGTATCGGTACGGTCTGCAATTTAAAAGACCGTTGGGAAATAGCCGTTGGGGTTGTTAAAGCAAGGATCAGTACGCTTAAGAGGCGTATCGAAACGACTGTTGAGTGTGTAAAAGTTCTATATTTTACCCCCTATTTAACCCATGTTTCTACTGCATTCAAGCATATTTTATTGCATTTAGGATATATTTCATTCATACATCACAATTATATCAAATGGCACAGTTTCCACTGAAATTGGTTGCTTTTATAGGTAGCTGCTGCAGCAGATGAAGGGCAGTAGAGAAGCAAAGCTGGAACACTGGACTGCAGCTGAGAAGAAGAATGCTGCCATGGATGCTGCCGTGGCAGCCAAGGATGACATCAATGGTGAAGGGAAGAAGTGAAGTGGACCTCGACAGAAAGAGGAAATTAAGCCGGTCTGTTGTGGAGCACTCCCATATTTTTCTAAGCCCTAGATCCGAATGAAGGCAAAGCCCAAAGTTCAAGGAAGAAACTTCAAGCAAGATGGAAGGACGAATTAAAGACATTTACTCTGAAGATTTAGTCTTTAATAGAGTTGTACTTTAATTTAAACTTGTATTCTTGCCATATTAGAAAACTTGAACCCCAAGGCCTATATAAAGGCATGTACTTCGACCTAGGAAAGGATATCTTATTCTCTAGCCGTCTTCCCCTAAACCCTAGTCGTTTTCCTCCTTCTCATTATGTTCTAAACTTCCCCTGGGGCTAAGGGTTGATTCTGTAAAGTAGTTGCAAGGATTTCTTTGTTTTAGGAATTTTTCTGTTCAATAAAATAGACTTCAAGTTTGCTTATTCTGGTTTTCAACATCTTGCAAGAGTATCAGGAGAGCATTGTGAGATTACATATTTACTTAATATCGGGAGAGTTAAGTATACGGAAGGAATAAGTACAGGTTCTCCAGTTTATGGTTGAACTATCACGGACATAGGGATATGACGAGGTTAAGTGGCTAAGGAAGAATTCAACAACATCGGTGTTCATCCTTCGATTCACGCCGGGATGTATCATCAAAGACGTGTTCATCGTCAGACTTGGACCTAGGGATAGGCCAAGGCACAACGGGGATTCTTGCCAAGCTTGAAGTGCTGAGTTGTATGTTCGCTGCCGCGACAACAACAGACCGCTGCCGCAGCAGGTGCTGCCGCGACAGGCGCTATGACAGAACAGAGAAATCCTAGACATTGCAAACACATGCACTACGGAGCAGATCAATACCGGCCCATTCTTTACTCTGAATATTTTCATCATTTATTTTCAATCTTCTTTATTATCTCGTGACAAACAATTAAACTATTTCTTTTCTTTCTTGTGCAGCAATCTAAGGTTAAAGCTATTAGCCCAGTCCCTGTGGAGACGATATCTGATACTTACGTATCACTTTACTACTTGCGTCGTGTACACTTGCACTACATTGCGATAGACACTTTTACACGCAACAAGTTTTTGGCGCCGCTGTCGGGGACTGGCAACATATCTTTACCCTATCTTTTACTGCACTTCTTTTATTTTACTGTTTTTACTTGGATTGTTCACCCTGTGCTTTTCACAAGGTCTTTTATTTACTTATGCGCAGATCTCAACGGGGCAAAGAACCTGAGCACAAATTAGACCCTGAAATCGAACGAACGTGCAACCTCAAGAACCGAGTCCGCCTCTTAGTAGCAAGAAACGAATACTTGGAGGAACAGTTAGAAGCAATGGTAAACGGAAGACAAGAAGATGGGAGGAACAACCAAAGGAATCCCCAAGATCCTAACGACCAAATTGGTGATGGAGGAAATGAACGACCTGTCATTCCTCCTGCTGCCGCACGCCGGACCTACCGCAATTTCATGATTAATGATCATGTGGAATTAGAGACTACCCTGCCAGATGTGGAAGCTGAAAATTTCGAGCTGAAACCTGTGATGTTCAGCATGATTAATAACGCTGGCCAATTTAGTGGTGCTGCTACAGAGGATGCTAGGGAGCATTTAAAAACGTTCCAGGAAATCTGTGGTTCGTTTAGACTACCAGGAGTAAATCCAGAGATACTGAGGCTTCAGTTATTCCCTCATTCATTGAGGGACAGGGCGAAAACTTGGTGGAATAAACTAACACCGGGTTCAATACGAACTTGGGCAGATTTAACTCGTGAATTTTTGTCTCGTTTTAATCCTTCACATTTATCTGACCGATTACGTAATGAAATTGCTACTTTTCAACAAGAAGATGACGAGCCAATGCACGAGGCATGAGATAGGTTTAACACTCTATTGAGGAACTGCTCGATGCATGGATTCCCCGTTTGGAACCAGGTATTTAAGTTTTATAATGCTGCCAACTTACAGACTCCTATGAGAATTGATTCAGCAGCGAATGGATTGCTGTTGTACAAAGACCCATATGAAGCAATGGTAGTATTGAAGAACCTGGCAAAGAACGAGGAACAGTTTCCTACAGCAAGAAGAGGGGGTAAACGAGTACTAGCTGTGAAAGACTATGAGGCAGACAGTTCCCTAAAAACACAGGTGGCATATCTCACAAAGGCAGTGGAAAAGCTATTGGAGAAAGATTCAAAACCTGTCTACTCTGCTGAAGAGGTATGTGAAACTTGCGATGGGAATCATAGTTCGGAAGAATGCCCACTACAGCTAGAGGAAGGGATGTATGTTGGGAATTATAACAAGCAGAACTATAATTCCAACAACTACAATCCCAACTGGAGGAAAGATCCCAAGTTCTCTTGGAGCAACCCTAACAATGCCCTGAACCCTCAAGCACAAAACACTCAAAACCAGGGGGCACCTAGAATTCTGACACGACAGTAAGTGCAACAGCAGCCGCAACAACCACAGGCAGCCACACCTAGCATACTGGAACAAACCTTGGCCACATTTATGTCACATACATGAACTTACATGGCAAACATGGATCACTTCGTCAAGAAGACTGAGTCGTTCATGGATAAAACAAATATGCGGATGGCCAATCATGAAGCTACTCTAAAGTCATTGGAGACACAGATGGGTCAGGTTTCCCAGCATATTATGCCAAGGCAGAACGGAGGATTCCCTAGCGATACTGAAAACGCTAGAAAACCCACACATGAGCAGTGCAAAGCGATCACAACTAGAAGTGGGAAGAAGTTACCATGGCCAGAGAAAGAAGCTGAAACAGTTAAGAAATCAGCCCTAGAATCAACTGCCGAGAACGCTGCCCCGGCAGATGACAAACAACATGTTGCTGATGAACCTGTCACGACAGTAGAAGGGACAGAGGAGAAGGATGAAGAACCTAAGCCTCCTCAGATCCGAATGCAGTGGGAAGGACGTATTGCAGACTATCGTCCCCCACCTCTTTTTCCACAGGGGCTACAAAAGTTGAAACAGGAATCCCAGCTTAAGAAAATCTATGATATTTTTAAGCAGGTCCACATCAATATTCCGCTGTTAGATGCTATCAAGGAGATGCATGGTTATGCCAAATTTCTCAAGGATGCCATGTCAAATAAATCCAGACTTGTGGAATTTCAGACGGTTAAAATGACAGAAGGATGCATGACTATTCTGCACAAGCATCCACCCCAGAAAAAGAAGGATCCTGGGAGCTTCATAATACCGTGCATAATCAGAGATAAATTTGTGGGTAAGGCACTTTGTGATCTAGGTTCTAGTATCAATTTAATGCCAAAATTTGTATTTCAGAAATTAGGTATTGGACGAGGACGACCCACAACAGTTACGCTGCAGCTGGCAGACCGCTCTTACGTGCAACCAGAAGGAAAAATTGAAGATATTCTGGTAAGAGTGGATAAGTTTATTTTTCCTGCTGACTTTCTTGTTTTAGATTGTGAAGCAGATGAGAATGCACCAATCATCCTGGGGAGACCCTTCTTAGCCACAGGAAGATCACTGATTGATGTAGAGAAGGGAGAACTCACTATGAGAGTGAATGATCAAGAGATCAAGCTGAATGTTCTCCAAGCAATAAAGCATGTTGATGCAGAGGAAGAATGCAAGGCTATCACTAAAGTTATCATTGACCAACCCTGCATCAGGTCGGACTGCCATGACATCAAATTTGGCCACTGCCCCGGCAGCCATTTAGAAGACTGTCACGGCAGCGACGACGACAGCAGTTCCTCAGACTCTGATATATCTGATACTGAAGATCATGATGAGGTAAACTGGATAGGCAATCGTCCAGGTAAGTTATTCGAGCCTTTAAATTATACCTCGAATGAACATATCATCCAAAAGCCATCAACTGTAGAGCCACCTCTTCTAGATCTTAAGCCCCTGCCAGGGCAGCTTAAATATGTTTTTCTTGGATTAAATGATACGTTGCACGTAATCATCTCTTCCAAGTTGATGCAGGAACAGGAACAACGGCTGATAAAAATGCTGGAGCAGCACAAAAGAGCTATTGGATGGACGATAGCTGATATCCAAGGCATCAGTTCGGCACTATGCATGCACAAAATCCTCTTAGAGGATGATCACAAGCCGGCCATTGATGCCCAGAGACGTTTGAATGATGCTATGCGAGAAGTGGTCCAAAAAGAAATTATCAAATGGCTAGACGCTGGGATAATTTATGCCATCTCAGATAGTAAGTGGGTGAGCCCGGTGCAGCCCGTTTCTAAGAAAGGAGGAATAACTGTGGTGACCAACGAAGAAAACGAATTAATCCCAACCAAGAATGTGACCGGTTGGAGGGTTTGTATGGATTACCGGAAGCTTAACAAAGCTACCCGGAAGGACCACTTTCCCCTGCCTTTTATTGATCAAATGCTTGATAGATTAGCAGGAAAGCCTTACTATTGTTTTCTTGATGGTTACTCAGGTTACAACCAAATAGCCATCGCACCGGAGGATCAAGAGAAAACGACCTTCACTTGCCCGTACGGTACTTATGCTTTTAGGAGGATGCCATTTGGACCTTGCAACGCACCAACAACTTTTCAGAGGTGTATGATGGCAATATTCTCTGACATGGTGGAGGACTTCCTGGAGATATTCATGGATGATTTCTCTGTCTTTGGAGACAATTTTGAAAGCTGCTTAGGCAACCTACAGAAGGTGCTCGAGAGATGCGAGAAAGAAAACTTGGTATTAAACTGGAGAAATGTCACTTCATGGTGGATGAAGGGATAGTCCTAGGCCATAAAGTAAGCTGTCGCGGCATAGAGGTCGATAGGGCAAAAATTGAGGTAATTGAAAAACTGCCACCACCCACCACAGTCAAGGGAATTCGAAGTTTTTTAGGGCATGCTGGGTTTTATCGAAGGTTTATAGCCAATTTTTCGAAGATCATCAAGCCATTATGCCACCTACTAGAGCAAAATCGTCCCTTCGACTTCAACACTGAATGTACTGAGGCATTCAGAATTCTGAAAGAAAAGCTGGTAACAACCCCAATAGTACATCCACCATATTGGAAACTACCATTTGAGATCATCTGTGATGCTAGTGACTATGCTGTCGGGGCAGCACTTGGGCAGAGGAAAGACAAGCTCTTCCATGTTATATACTATGCCAGCAAAACACTGAACGACGCCCAAGTAAACTACACCACAACGAAGAAAGAACTATTAGCTGTGGTGTTCTCTATTGACAAGTTTTGTTCATACGTACTTGGAACGAAGGTCATAATTCACATAGACCACTCTGCACTAAAGTATTTGTTCGCCAAAAAGGATGCAAAGCCTAGACTAATACGTTGGATTCTGCTACTGCAAGAGTTCGACCTTGAGATCAAGGATAAAAAGGGGACAGAGAACCAAGTCGCAGACCACTTGTCAAGATTAGAGAAGGGAAAGAGTCTCCCACCAGACGAGACACACATACTGAAGACCTTCCCTGACGAGCAGCTGTTTGCTGCCATAAGCACTGCCGCGACAGCCACGACGGCAGGTAAGTTTTCTGAACTCCCCTGGTATGTTGATTTCGTTAATTATTTAGTTTGCGGAATACTTCCTCCTGATCTCAACTATCAAGCTAGGAAGAGGTTCCAAAATGATATTAAACATTATTATTGGGACGAACCTCTTCTTTTCAAAATGTGTGCAGATCAGACCATCAGGATGTGTGTACCATAGGATGAGCAGGAAGCTGTGTTTCATCACTGCCATGCTTCACAATATGGAGGACACTTAGGTGGTAACAAAACTGCTGCGAAGGTTTTGCAGTCGGGATTTTATTGGCCATCACTGTTCAAGGATGCCCAGGCATTCTACAAAAGCTGTGACAAATGTCAACGGACTGGAAATATCTCTAGAAGACATGAGATGCAGCTGCAAAACATTCTGGAAGTCGAGATCTTCGACGTTTGGGGGGTTGATTTCATGGGACCTTTTCCAGCATCATGTGGGAACCTTTATATCCTCCTGGCAGTGGACTACGTGTCCAAATGGGTTGAAGCGATCGCTACATAGAAAAGCGATGCCAAAACTGTTCAGTGGTTTTTACACAAGAACATATTTTCCAGATTTGGCATTCCCAAGGCGATCATTAGCGATGAAGAGAGGCATTTCGATAATAGGGTTATAGCCGCTGCCTTAAAGAAATATGGTGTCAAACATCGGATCGCAACAGCATACCACCCTCAAACCAATGGACAGGCTGAAATATCAAACAGAGAAGTAAAGAACATTCTTGAGAAGATGGTTAAGCCAACTCTAAAGGACTGGTCTCTACACCTCAACGATGTACTCTGGGCCTACAGAACATCATTCAAAACTCCATTGGGAATGTCACCCTACCGGCTGATTTATGGAAAAACATGCCACCTACCTGTTGAGATAGAGCACATAGCATACTGGGCCATCAAAGCAGTGAATATGGACTTGGAAAAGGCAGGACAGAAAAGGCTACTCGACTTGAACGAGATTGAAGAAATTCGAGCAATGGCCTATGACAACGCAAGGATTTACAAAGACAAGACCAAGAAGTGGCATGACAAAAAATTGCTGCCACGACAGTTCTGCCCAGGGCAGCTTGTGTTGTTGTTCAACTCTAGGTTGAAACTCTTCCCAGGGAAGCTGAAATCTAGATGGTCCGGCCCATTCCAAGTGGTGCAAGTTTTTCCACATGGTGCCATCACAATCAGATCTTTAAAGGACGAGCACCAATTTAAAGTCAACGGACAGAGATTAAAGCATTATTAGGGGACTGAAGCCCCAAGAATGCAGGAAGTGGTTACTTTAGGAGATGCCCCTCCTGGCATCCCTAATTTAACCTAATTTTATTCATTAATTATTTATTTAATATATATATATATATATATATATTAGGTAATTAGAATTATTTTATTTTTAGGAACTAAGTATTTATTTTTATTATTTTAGGAAATAAAGGAGACAATGAGAAGTGAATTCAGCCCACCATCTCACCATCAGCCTAAAAAGCCCAAAATAAGAGCCTGTCGTTACAGCTGTCGCAACAGACGCGGAAAATCCAGCATGTCAACACGTTGTCGCGGCAGACACGCAAACGCGTAACAGACACGAAAACGCGTGACGGACGCGTCAAAAACCGTGTAACAGCTGGCCCCGTTATTCGCGCCTGCCGTTACAGCTCCAATGGGCAGCAAACTCCTCATCTATATAAACCCCGTTTTACTATTCATTTTTCACTCACTCTTACTCTCTTTACTTGCTTCCTCTCTAGAATTTCATTTGCTTTCATTTTCTTTCTACAGTTCCTTGCAATATGAGTACCAGAAACACCTGTCGTAGTGCTGCCTCAGGATCTGCCCCAGCAGCAGCCACTCCCAACTCCTTCCAGGCCAGAGACATGTGGAATGAGAAAGGCTTCATCTATACCACACGAACGGAGAATCTTGGGCTAAAACCAATTATAGCCCGTAAGATCAGAGCCCTGCAGTGGCAGATGTTTTCCGAGCAGCCGGATGAGATGAACGTCACTTTAGTCCGAGAATTCTATGCTGCCATCGGCAGCAAGGAGGCGACAGCAGTGATAGTTCGTGGGAAGGAGGTACCCTTTGAGCCAGAATACATCAACACCCTTTATGGGTTCTATGTTGGCAGAAGGGAGGACGGTCATCAGAGATTTGTGGAGAGCTTGGAGGCAGCAGATTATGATGTTGTCATGGCAGAACTCACCGAGGAAGGCACCGAATGGAATACCGATCCCAAACACCCAAGGACAGTGAAAAGATATCAACTCACCCTCGAAGCCAAGCTGTGGAATGCATTTGTTAAAAAGAGGATTATGCCCTCCTCACACAACAGCACGGTCGATCAACCAAGGTTAGCTCTCGTCCATTCAATTCTAAACAAGAGACCTATTAATGTTGGTAGATATGCTCGGGAGGGAATTTTGGAGTGTGCATATAGGCCATCGGGACCCCTTGTCTTCCCTTACCTCATAACAGCCCTCTGTCGTGGCCACAACGTACTTGAAGCTGCCGAGGATTTGAGAGTCCGAGGAAAAGGATGGACAGAAAGGAACATCCTCATCTTGATGGAGCTGAAAGCTGCCACGCCCATGTCGTCCTTCGACCCCACTGCCGCGGCAGGTGAGATGGCAGAGCCCACCCAGACAGAGCCTGCCGCCACATAACAAAGGCAGCCCACTGCAGCAGCTCACCCAGCCGATTCCTCTGCCCAGATTCTTGCCACACTGCAGAAAATGGAAGAACGACAGCTGGGCCTGATGAGTTTCATTCGGGACTTCACCACAGCAACGGTACATTTTATTAAAACCAATCTTAATTTTCATGATGTACTGTTTCTTGCCTTCCCCGACCATTATTTTGCTGCCCCCACACCTGCCCATACCTTTACCCATGTTGCCACACCGAGAACACCGTCTGCCGTGTCCACTCCAACCCCAGCCACGACAGCTGCAGGCGACAGCCACACCACATCAGTCTCTGCCAGGGGAACCAAGAGAAAGGAGCCTTTGTCCGACCTTGACGCGTACATAGCTGGTTTCTCCTCTTCCTCAATTTGGGAGGAATCCAATGGCGAACCCTCTGTTAAAAGGAATATGTCCAAAGAATTCACCCAAATGAAGCGGCAGAAACCAAACACTGGAGTCAGAACATCCAACCAAGGAAAATCTGACAGCGGCAGCAGCAGTAGCAGCAGCATCAGCTCCTCCGAGGAGGTTCAGGTGCTGGAGAAACCACCTCATATTTCACCTACCCGCATCTAGCCTCCGAGGGAAGCCAAAAACAAGAACACCTCAGCCTCTCCCAGCCATCTGCCGGCACCAACAAGGAAAGTAACTGCCCGCTAGTAGGTTCAAATCAGCAGCAGCAGCGATGACAGCGCTAAAAATTTAAGTTTCTTTTCTTATATTTGTTGTCTACTATTTTGTTATATTTGTGATGTTGTTTTTATTTCTTTTTCATTCTGTCATTTGCATTGAGGGTAATGCAACCCTTGAGTTTGAGGGTGGCATCCCTCAATTAATGAAGTGTCTTTAAGTTTAGAAATTGTGTCTATTATTTAGTTTATTTTTGCTTAAAAATGAAAATTTTGGCTTAAGTCTTTGAACTGAACTTGCCTGCCGTGACAACCTCTGTCGTGGCAGTGCCTTTAAGATAGTTTTAGGAGCAGTTTAGAGCCTTACTATAGTTCTGATTCTCAAACACCCTTTGTGACTTTTATACTGTCTAGAACTCTACTGGTAAACTAGAATAGGGAAAAGCTTAATACTTGAGTTGCCCCTAGAGGTGCCTAACAATGGCTTTAGAAGAAGAAAAAAACGTTAAAGAAAAATAGACTCAATACACCTAGAGGTGCCCGAAACCGGCTCTAGTCAAACTTAAGCTTAAGAAAAGAGAAATCGGGTCTAAGTTAAAAACTAAAGGAGCCTAAAAATTGCCTCCAAAAAGATGAAAATTGGCATAAAAATTCAAGTTAGAAGCTTAGCTATTCTAGTAAAGTAAGGGAGTCTTGGCATATAATTGTTCACAAAACATGCACACACTACACGAGAATTATAGCAAGGTTCCGGATGAATCCTGAACTATCCAACAAGGTATTGCTCACAATAGGGAATGAATGGTAGGTAAGGAAAAGTTCACTGTTTAAGCCAACCAAAAATTTTCTTTTTTTTCATAGGTCTTAATTGCTTGAGGGCAAGCAAGAACTTGAGTTTGGGGGTGTGTTGAGTGTGTAAAAGTTCTATATTTTACCCCCTATTTAACCAATATTTCTGCTGCATTCAAGCATATTTTATTGCATTTAGGATAGATTTCATTCATACATCACAATTATATCAAATGGCACAGTTTCTACCGAAATTGGTTGCTTTTACAGGTAGCTACTGCAGCAGATGAAGGGCAGTAGAGAAGCAAAGCTGGAACACTGGACTGCAGCTGAGAAGAAGAATGCTACCATGGCTGCTGCCGTGGCAGCGAAGGATGACAGCAATGGTGAAGGGAAGAAAAGAAGTGGACCTCGATATAAAGAGGAAATAAATCCGGTCTTTCGTGGAGCACTCCCATATTTTTCTGAGCCCTAGATCCGAATGAAGGCCAAGCCTAATGTTCAAGGAAGAAACTCCAAGCAAGAAGGAAGGATGAATTAAAGACATATACTCTGAAGATTTAGTCTTTAATAGAGTTGTACTTTAATTTAAACTTGTATTCTTGCCATATTAGAAAACTTGAACCCAAGGCCTATATAAAGGCATGTACTTCGACCTAGGAAAGGATATCTTATTCTCTAGCCGTCTTCCCCTAAACCCTAGTCGGTTTCCTCCTTCTCATTATGTTCTAAACTTCCCCTAGGGCTAAGGGTTGATTCTGTAAAGTAATTGCAAGGATTGCTTTGTTTTAGGAATTTTTCTGTTCAATAAAATAGACTTCAAGTTTGCTTATTCTGGTTTTCAACATCTTGCAAGAGTATCGGGAGAGCATTGTGAGATTACATATTTACTTAATATCGGGAGAGTTAAGTATACGGAAGGAATAAGTACAGGTTCTCCAGTTTATGGTTGAACTATCTCGGACCTAGGGATAGGACGAGGTTAAGTGGCTAAGGAAGAATTCAACAACATCGGTGTTCATCCTTCGATTCACGCCGGGAGGTATCATCAAAGACGTGTTCATCGACAGACTTGGACCTAGGGATAGGCCAAGGCACAGCAGGGATTCTTGCCAAGCTTGAAGTGCTGAGTTGTGTGTTCGCTGCTGCGACAACAACAGACCGCTGCCGTAGCAGGTGCTGCCGCGACAGGCACTACGACAGAACAGAGAAATCCTAGACATTGCAAACACATTAACTACGGAGCAGATCAATACCGGCCCATTCTTTACTATGAATATTTTCATCCTTTATTTTCAATCTTCTTTATTATCTCGTGACAAACAATTAAACTATTTCTTTTCTTTCTTGTGCAGCAATCTAAGGTTAAAGCTATTAGCCCAGTCCCTGTGGAGACGATATCTGATACTTACGTATCACTTTACTACTTGCGTCGTGTACACTTGCACTACATTGCGATAGACACTTTTACACGCAACAACGACCCCTATCCGTATCGATACGGGCAAGCCTGTATCGGTATGAGTTTTGGCAAAAACAAACTTGGATGAAAAAGGTATCGATACGGGGTATATCGTATCGGTACGGGCTTGCTGAAAGGTTAAGTTTGACTACTTTAAAATATTAAAAACTTTTCCAAAATCCTTTTTAAATACCTCAAACATATTTTCAAGTTGTTTGGACTTAAAGACATGTTTTAAATTCTTTTCAAATTTGTTCAAAACATTTTTCAATTATTATATCAAAACACTTAGTTCTACACAATGGAACGGCTGGGACATGCTATTCATTGTGTTCTTGAGAATGGATCATGGGTCCCGTTTAGGATGGTTCGATTAGGCCTTCCTCTATCCCATCTCTTTTTTGCAGACGATCTCATTTTATATGCCAAGTCGGATCTTTCTCAAGCTCGAGTTATTTCTGATATTTTGGCGGAGTTTGGGAGGCTCACGGGGCACAAGGTTAGTACTCGCAAGTAACAAATATGGTTTTCTCCTAATACGGATCCGAATCTTCAGGATGAAATTTGCATGGTCCTTGGTTTCCAATGTACTTTGTCCCTTGGAACCTATTTAGGGGTTCCGGTTCAACATGCTCGTATGCGCTGCGCGGATTTTTACTTTCTTTTGGATCGCATCTATGCTAAACTTAATGGATGGGCGACGCGATGCCTCTCCTTGGCGGGTTGCGTTACCCTCACCAAATCAGTCCTCGCGGCCATTCTATCTTATTTTATGCAAACTGCTAAGTTTTCGGTCCGTGTTTGCACTGATATTGATAAAAGGATTTGTGGTTTTATCTGGGCTCTACTACTGCTTGTCATCATATCTCTTTGTTCAATTGGGATGTAGTTACCTAGCCTTTGCGTTTTGGGAGTCTCGGCGTGCCTCGGCCTCAAGAGCGGAATTTAGCTTATACGTTCAAGCTTGCATGGTCATTGGTCAACAACCCTTCTACTTTAAGGGTTCGTGCTTTGCGCGAGAAATATCAGGTCTCATCTATGTGCCCACTCTCAATATTCCGACCCCATTGCTCTTCATTATGGCGTGGTATATCTCAAGTATGGGACTCAATCTGTAGCAATGTTTATTTTCTTCTTAGCGATGGTAATGAGGTTAATGTTTGGACCGACGTTTGGGTGACGACTCTTGGTCCCTTACAAGACTGGGTTCTCTCGGCTGCTACTCCCGTGTAGGTACCTGATTTTTCTGGTCTGCTTTGTGGTGAACAGGTCTGGGACGTTGATCGACTCTCATTGTTGTTTCACGCTGATGTTGTACAACATATTTTGGGAATCTTGCCTTCCTCTTCCACTGCTGGGCATGATTCTGTTGCCTGGAATAAGTCCCCCACTGGTGAGTTTTCAATCGAATCGACTTATAAAACTTTAGTTGAAGCATCTTGGGTTGCTGCCGACCCTCTATGGCACAAAATCTAGGTGTTGCTTGTCCCTCAACGAATGTGACGTTACTTAACATTTGATCCGTCTTGCCCTATCTGTGGCTATCATGCTAAGACAATTCTTCACATTCTCTAGGATTGTTCGTCCACTCGGAGTTCATGGCAGCTTATCTTTCCCCTACGAGCATCATGACCTTTTCTTCTCGATGCCTCTTGATGCTTGGGTTGTTGCAAATATCACGATCACTACTCCGATGGGTAATGTGGTTCCTCCCTGGAGGTAATTCTTTGCATCATTTGTTTGGCAAGTGTGGAAGAGACGTAATGATTTTCTTTTTACTGACTCATGTTTATCGCTCAGGGATATCTATCGTATTAGCCTTGCATGGGCTATGCACTGTTGAGTGCCTAAAAGTTCTATATTTTACCCCTCATTTACACATATTTATTTTTGCTGCACTCAAGCATGATTCATTGCATTTATGATAGATTTTTGCATACACATCACAATTAGATAAAATTGCACAGTTGATGCTGATTTTGGTTACTTTTGCAGGTAGCTGTTGCGGCAGACCCAGGGCAGCAAGGGAGCAGAGGCAAATTACAGAGCTGGAGTTGAAAAGCAAAGGATGTCGTGACATCTGTCGTGGCAGCCATGACGACAGAGGAATGCTGAGGTGGAAAAGTGAAGTGGAGCTCGACAGATAGAGGATTTCAAGCCGGTCTGTCGTGGACCACTCCCATATTTTTCTAAGCCCTGAAGCAGAATGAAGGCCAAGCCCAAAGTTCAAGGAAGAAACTCAAGGCAAGAAAAGAGGACGAATTCAAGGCATCTACTCAGAAGATTTAGTCTTTAATAGAGTTGCACTTTAATTCAAAATTGTATTCTTTCCATATTAGAAAACTTGGACCCAAGGCCTATATAAAGGCATGTAATTCGACCTAGGGAGGGATTTCTCACTCATAGCCATCTTCCCTCAAAACCCTTGTCGTTTTCCCTTCTCCACCATGTTCTAAACTCCCCCTAGGGCTAAGGGTTGATTTTGTAAAGTAGTTGCAAGGATTGTATTGTTTTAGGAATTTTCTGTCAAGTAATAAAAACTTCAAATTTATTTACTCTGGTTTTCATATCTCATAAGAGCATCGGGAGAGCATTGTGAGGTTATCCATTTGTTTGATATCGGGAGAGTCAAGAATACGAAATGAGTGAATACGTATTTTCCAGTTTATGGTTAAACCATCTTGGCTTAGGGATAAGTTCAAGGTTAAGTGGCTTAAGAAGAATTCAATAACATTGGTGTTCACCCTTTGATTCACGCCGGGAGGTATCATCCAAGAAGTGTTCATCAACAAAACTTGGGCCTAGGGATAGGACAAGTCATTACAGGGATTCTTGCCAAGCTTGAAGTACAGAGTTGTTGACCTCTGCCGCGACTTCAACAGACCTCTGCCGCGACAGGTGCTGCTGCGACAGGAACAACGACAGACAATAGAAGTTCCTCTAACAGTGCAACACATGCACTACTGAGCAATTTAGTACTGGCCTATTCTCTAAATCTGATTCCTTTATCTTTTACTTTAGTTTTTGCTCAAGATTACTTCACCCATTCATTTAAACTATTTCTTTCTCTTGTGCAGCAATTTAAGGATAGAGTTATTTCCAGTCCCTGTGGAGACGATATCCGATACTCTAGTATCACTTTACTACTTGCGTCGTGTACACTTGCACTATTTTCGATAGTTCTAATTACACGCAACAAGTTTTTGGCGTCGTTGCCGGGGATTAGCAACATACCTTTACCTTTTTATTATTGCACTTTATTTTTATTTTCTGTTTTTAGTGGTGTTATTTACCTCGTGCTTTTCACAAGGTTCTCTTATTGCTTATGCGCAGATCTAGAAGAGGTAAAGAACCTGAGTACGAATTAGATCCAGAAATTGAATGCACATACCAACTCAGGAACCAATCCCGACTCTTGATAGAAAGAAACAACTATCTTGAGAGATACTGGAAGCAATGGTGAATGGAAGGCAAGGCAATGGGAGAGATGACCCCAACAATAACAATGAGCCTAGGGTTATTGTTGATCCTCTTAACAATGCCTGAAATTATCGGCCGCCGCCCGTTGCCGCAGTAGCACAGCAGACCTGTCGAGACTAAATGGATAATGACCATGTTGAATTAGAAACTACCCTGCCAGACGTGGAAGTTGAACACTTCGAACTGAAACCTGTCATGTTAAGCATGATAAACTCTGCTGGCCAATTTAGTGGTTCTACTACTGAGGATGCACGAGAACATCTTAAAACGTTCCAGGAAATCTGTGGATCGTTCAGACTGCCAGGGATAAGTCCGGAAGTACTGAGGCTCTGGCTATTCCCTCATTCATTGAGAGATAGAGCTAAAACTTGGTGGAACAAATTAACGTCGGGTTCAATAAGAACTTGGGCAGATCTCTCTCATGAATTCCTTTCTCGTTTTAATCCTTCTCATTTATCTGAAAGATTGCGTAACGAGATTGCCACTTTTCAACAGGAAGATGACGAACCAATGCACGAGGCGTGGGACAGGTTTACAACTCTCTTATGGAACTGCCCAATGCATGGATTCCCTGTATAGAATCAGGTTGTCAAGTTCTACAACGCTGCCAATGCACACACTCGACTGAGAATAGATTCAGCAGCGAATGTGATATTACTGGATAAAGAACCAAACAAGGCAATGCTAGTGTTGAAAAAGTTAGCAAAGAACGATGAGCAATTTCCTACAGCTCGAAGAGGAGGCAAATGAGGAATATCTGTAAAGGAGTACGAAGCTGATAAGTCGGTTAAAACACAGATTGCATACCTCACGAAGATAGTGTTGCGTGTAAAAGAGTTTGTCTCAATTGAGTGCAAGTGTACACGTCACAAGTAATAAATTGATACTAAGTATCGGATATCGTCTCCACAGGGACTGGAATACTTCTATCCTTTAACTATCTGCACAGAAGAAAGAAAGAGTTTTAATAATTTGATTGAAGAGTGTCATGAATAATTCAAGTTAAAGAGAAAAATCAGAATTATAAAACAACCAGGAATTGAATTGCTCCTAGTGCAGGTATTGCACTGTTCAAGGACTTCTATTCTGTGTCTGGCTCCTGTCACGGCAGCACCTGTCGTGGCAGCGGTCCGTTGCTGTCACGACAGCGATAAGCAACTCAGTTTCTTCAAGTTCGGCAAGAATCCCTGGATTGACTTGTCCTATCCCTAGGTCCAAGTTCTGTCGATGAACACGTCTTGGATGATACCTCCCGGCGTGAATCAAGTATGAACACCGATGTTTATGAATTCTTCTTTAGCTGCTTAACCTCGTCCTATCCCTAGGTCTGAGATAGTTCAACCATAAACTAGAGAACTAGTACTTACTCCTTTCGTATACTTAACTCTCCCGATATTAAGTAAATATATAATCTTACAATGCTCTCTCGATGCTCTTGCAAGATGTTGAGACCAAAATAAGCAAACTTGAAATTTTATTTCATTGGATAGAAAAATCCTAAGAACAGACAACCCTTACAACTACTTTACAATATCAACCCCAAACCCTGTAAAGAACTAGAACATTAGATCTAGCCGACTCCCAAACTCTTTTATTCTCTCTCTCCCTCTCTAGATATCTCTATACCCTTACATACATGGGTATATATAGGCAAAGATCTATTCTAAGTCCTTATTGGAGTAGAAGTTCTTCTTGGAGTAGAAATCCTTCTTGGAGTAGAAATCCTTGTTCAACAAGTAAAGATAAGTTACTTTACTTATCGATCCTTGATCAGCTCTATGCTCCGCTCTCGACCTCAAAAAAATGCAAGATTAGGCTCAATGGACTCAGAAAAATGCCCTCTATCAAACGAGACCCATCTTGACTATGTCGGTGTATTGCCGTCCGGGCGGCATTCTGCGGCGGCAGCGTCCTTGGTGGCAATTGGAACTGCTTCAGTACAACTCCTTCTGCTTCTAGTCTCCAAAAATATGCGAGTGGCCCACAATATTCCGGCTTGAAATCCTCTATCTGTCGATCTCCACTTCGCGTTTTCTACCTCAGGTGTCTTCACTGTCGCCCCTTTCTGCCACAGCAGCGGTCACAACAGACCACGAACCTCGTCTCCTCACCTTCTGCTCTGCAACTTGCCTCTGCCCCTCAGCTGCCTCCAATGCTGCCACGGCAGATACCTGCAAAAGTAACCAAATTTAGCAGTATCTGCGCAGTTTTATCTAAATGTGATGTTGATGCAAAACATAACCTAAAATGCAGTTAAACATGCTTGAGTGCAACAAAAATAAGGATAAATGAGGGGTAAAATATAGAACTTTTATGCACTGATCAGATAGTCGAAAATCTGCAGCGGAAAGATTCTAAAGTTGTATATTCTGCAGAAGAGGTGTGTGAAACCTATAGTGGGAACCACAGTTCAGAAGATTGTCCTTTACAGCTGGAAGAAGGGATGTATGTTGGGAACTATAACAAGCCTAGAAACTATGATTCCAACAACTACAATCCCAATTGGAGGAAGGATCCCAAATTTTCCTGGAGCAATCCGAACAATGCATTGAACCCTCCAGTGCAGAACAACCAGAACCAAGGAGTACCCAGAATTCTGTCACGACAGCAGCCACAACAGTAGCCACCACAGCAGCCGATAGTAGCAGCTAGTATACTGGAACAGACCTTGGCGACATTTATGTCACAAACGGGAGCATACATGGCAAACATGGATCACTTTGTCAAGAAAACTAAAACATTCATGGACAAGACAGATATGAGAATGACAAACCATAAGGCTACCCTAAAATCTCTGGAGACACAGATGGGCCAAGTTTCACAGTACATCAAACCAAGGCAGAATGGAGGATTCCCTAGTGATACTGAGGTCACTAGAAAACCCACACATGAGCAGTGCAAAACGGTTACAACGAGGAGTGGGAAACAATTACAAGGGCCGAAAATAAAAGAAATACCGAGTGAGGACCCGACCCTACAGACACCTGCCGTGCACACTGCCCCGGTAGAGGAGAAACAGCATGCTGTCGTCACACCTGCCACGGCAGCAGAAGGGACAGAGGAGCAGACAGAAGATGCTGAAGAACTTAAGCCTCCTCAGATCCGAATTCCATGTGAATGACGCCTTGAAGATTATCGTCCTCTGTTGAGTGTGTAAAAGTTCTATAATTTACCCCTATTTAACCCATATTTCTGCCGCATTCAAGCATAATTCATTGCATTTAGGTTAGATTTTAGTTATACATCACAAATATATCAATTGTCACAGTTTCTACTGAAATTGGTTGCTTTTTGCAGGTAGCTGCTGTAGCAGACGTTGGGCAGTGAAGAAGCAGAGCTGGAACTGGATGTGCAGACGTAAAGGACTATGCTGCCATGGCCGCTGCCGTGGCAGCCAAGGACGACAGCGATAGTGAAGGGAAGAAAGTGAAGTGACCTCGACAGAAAGATTAAATCAAGCCATTTGTCGTGGATCACCCTTATATTTTTCCCAGCCCTAGATCAGAATGAAGGCCAAGCCCAAGGTTCAAGGAAGCAATTCCAAGCAAGAAGGAAGGACGAGTTAAAGACTTATGCTCTGAAGATTTAGTCTTTAATAGAGTTGTACTTTAATTTAAAGTTGTATTCTTTCCATATTAGAAAACTTGAACCCAAGGCCTATATAAAGGCATGTAATTCGACCTATGAGGGGACATCACCATTCTCTAGCCTTCTTCCCAAAACCCTAGTCGTTTTCTCTTCCTCAACATGTTCTAAACTTCCCCTAGGGCTAAGGGTTGATTTGTAAAGTAGTTGCAAGGATTGCATTGTTTTAGGATTTTCTTTGTTCAATAAAATTACTTCAAGTTCGCTTATTCTGGTTTTCAACATCTTGCAAGAGTATCAGGAGAGCATTGTGAGATTACTCATTTACTTAATATCGGGAGAGTTAAGTATACGAAAGGAATAAGTGCGGGTTCTCTAGTTTATAGTTGAACTATCTCGGACCTAGGGATAGGAAGAGGTTAAGTGGCTAAGGTAGAATTCAACAACATCGGTGTTCATCCTTCGATTCACGCCGGGAGGTATCATCAAAGACGTGTTCATCAACAGACTTGGACCTAGGGATAGGCCAAGGCATAGCAGGGATTCTTGCCAAACTTGAAGTACAGAGTTGAGTAATCGCTGCCGTGATAATCAACAGACCGCTGCCACGACAGGTGCTGCCGCAGCAGGCACGATGACAGAACAGATTTTCCTAGACTTTGCAACACCTACACTACTGAGCAATTCAATACCGGCCCAATCTCTCTATCTTGATTTCAATACTCTTTATTTTCAGTATTCTTTATATTTTCGTGACAAACTTTTAAACTCTTTATTTTCCTCTCTCGTGCAGTAATCCAAGGTGAAGCTATTAGCCCAGTCCCTGTGGAGACGATATCCGATACTTCCGTATCACTTTACTGCTTGCGTCGTGTACACTTGCACTACATTGCGATAAACACTTTTACATGCAACAAGTTTTTGGCGCCGTTGCCGGGGACTGGCAACATATCTTTACCCTATCTTTTACTGCACTTCCTTTACTTCTCTGTTTTTACTTGGATTGTTCAACCTATACCTTTCACAAGGTCTTTTGTTTGCTTATGCGTAGATCTCAACGAGGAAAAGAACCTGAGCACCAGTTAGATCCTGAAATTGAACGTACATACAATCTCAGAAAAAGAGTTCGGTACCTCGTAGAGAGAAACGAATACTTAGAAGGACAGTTAGACGCAATGGTGAATGGAAGCAAGAACTTGAGTTTGGGGGTATGTTGAGTGCCTAAAAGTTATATATTTTACCCCTCATTTACCCATATTTTTGATGCACTCAAGTATGATTCATTGCATTTAGGATAGATTTTTGCATACACATCACAATTAGATAAAATTGCACAGTTGCTGCTGATTTTGGTTACTTTTGCAGGTAGCTGCTGCGGCAGACCCAGGGCAGCAAGGGAGAAGAGGCAAATTACAGAGCTGGAGTTGAAAAGAAAAGGATGTCGTGACATCTGCCGTGGCAGCCATGACGACATGGGAATGTTGAGGTGGAAAAGTGAAGTGGAGCTCGACAGATAGAGGATTTCAAGCCGGTATGTCGTGGACCACTCCTATATTTTTCTAAGCCCTGAAGCAGAATGAAGGCCGAGCCCAAAGTTCAAGGAAGAAACTCAAGGCAAGAAAAGAGGACGAATTCAAGGCATCTACTCAGAAGATTTAGTCTTTAATAGAGTTGCACTTTAATTCAAAATTGTATTCTTGCCATATTAGAAAACTTGGACCCAAGGCCTATATAAAGGCATGTAATTCGACCTAGGGAGGGATATCTCACTCATAGCCGTCTTCCCCCAAAACCCTTGTCGTTTTCCCTTCTCCACCATGTTCTAAACTCCCCCTAGGGCTAAGGGTTGATTTTGTAAAGTAGTTGCAAGGATTGTATTGTTTTAGGAATTTTCTGTCAAGTAATAAAAACTTCAAATTTATTTACTCTGGTTTTCATATCTCATAAGAGCATCGAGAGAGCATTGTGAGGTTATCCATTTGTTTGATATCGGGAGAGTCAAGCATACGAAAGGAGTGAATACATATTTTCCAGTTTATGGTTAAACTATCTTGGCTTAGGGATAAGTTCAAGGTTAAGTGGCTAAAGAAGAATTCAATAACATTGGTGTTCACCCTTTGATTCACACCGGGAGGTATCATCCAAGACGTGTTCATCAACAGAACTTGGGCCTAGGGATAGGACAAGTCATTACAGGGATTCTTGCCAAGCTTGAAGTACAGAGTTGTTGATCGCTGCCGCAACTTCAACAGACCTCTGCCGCGACAAGAACGACGACAAACAACAGAAGTTCCTCTAACAGTGCAACACCTGCACTACTGAGCAATTCAATACCGACCTATTCTCTAAATCTGATTCCTTTATCTTTTACTTTAGTTTTTGCTCAAGATTACTTCACCCATTCATTTAAACTATTTCTTTCTCTTGTGCAGCAATTTAAGGATAGAGTTATTTCCAGTCCCTGTGGAGACGATATATGATACTCTAGTATCACTTTACTACTTGCGTCGTGTACACTTGCACTATTTGCGATAGTTTTAATTACACGCAACATGCACTTTGCAGGACAAGAGTCACACTCTCGGTCCACTCCGTCCACTTCGATTGCTACACCATCGTGGTTCCCGCCACCCACAGGATGATTTTGTTTAAATACGGACACTGCGGTTTCTTCAACTTCGAGTATGGATTTTATTGGAGGTGTCATCAGGGGTTCGACAGGGGAATGGATTATGGGTTATAGTAGACAACTCAGTTTCACCTCACCTCTACAAGCCGAGTTGTGGAGCATTCTTGTTGGACTTGAAGTAGCCTGGTCCGTAGGTGCTAAACGCCTCTAAATTCAGTCTGATTGCAAGCAAGCTGTCAACCTTCTGTTATCTGCATCAGCAACCAGTCCACATCTGATTGTTAGAGCCATTGATTCCCTACGTGATCGAGCTTGGTACACTGAGTTTTCATGGATCCCTCGTGTTTGTAATATGGTTGACGATGGCATGCCGAAACTCTCTTCCACGCAGCCTTACCAGCTCCAACTTTATGCGACTGCCCCCATGATTATTCAGCCTTTACTCGATCAAGATGATTGTGGTTTACCGGTCTGTTTTGATGTTGTTTGATTCGAGTTTCTCTCGTTGTTTCTGTAACATACTGCTATGGGTACTATTTTCCTACATTTAGGATTAGAGAGTTTTTAAATAAGGCCTATAGAAGTATCTAGTTCTAATAAAAAAATAAAGAAAAATGCTGTTGTTTTTAAATGTATACATAAAATCTTTAATTTTGATTCAATCATGAACATTTTAAGAAATAAACACTTCCAATAATGAGAGTTGGGCGCAATAACAAGGCATATTGCTCTCCTAAGGAAAGAATATGAGTTCGAACCTTAGAGAAGACATTGTTGAGAAGGAGAACCACGAATCCCGAACATAAATCATAAAATGGCCATGTAACTTACCAAGAAAAAATAAACACTTACATTCTTTTTTATATAGAAAAATTATATTCATTTGTATAATAAAGTATAAATATCAATTTTTGTCAATAATAGTGTTAGTATTTGTGGGTATTAAATTAAATTAAAATTTCAAATACATTTGAGAAATTTATTTAATTAAATAAAATCATATTCCATTGACTTTTGTTTTCTGATAGTTGTCAACATTAATTGATGAAGTTTTTTTTTCCTTTTGGTTTTTCAATGCAAAGGGATGGGCCGTCTCCAACAATGCCCCACCACGAAGTGACCTTACGACCAAGTAAGGTTATAAGAGACGACTCGAATATATTTGAATTTTACAGAGATAATTAGGAAAAACTATCATAAATTTTGAATATAAATAGTAAAATAAATATTAAAAATATATAATTAAAAATTTTGAGTTAAAAGTAAATATTTATATGTGTCAACTACTAAGACAATGTTACGTAGGGTGTTTATCGAGCGACTTCGTCGCGAGTTGAGACTCAACTCGATACTCGCTAAGCTCGATAATTTTTGTTCGACTCGTACTTGTTAAAAAATTCGTTGCTCGACTCGTCGATTGTTAAGCTCGGTCAATACAAAAAGTTTTGGAAATTTGAACCCAAAGATTTCATACGTAAATTACTTAGTAAGCCACGAGACTCTTCTAGAGTTTTCAACTAGTATTTAAACTTCCCGGAACATAATTTTTTAAAGGTTGTCACCAAAAATTCATTAAAAATTATGAAATAGTTAACAAATTTTTCGCGAACTTATTGAGTCGAATTGGGTCGTGCTCGACTCGGCTAGTTAAAATCTCGAACCAAACTTAAATTTAAATCGAACGTTAAACGAATTTTAACCGAATCGATTTCGAACTGCTTGTGAGCTTCACTACACAATTAGCAGCCTATGTTATGCATGGTGGATCAATTTGTAGGGTCGATAAGTGCACAATAATCTTTCGTTCATAATCATTGGTCATATCTTGACCAAAGGATGCCCTTTTTTTTCATTGACTAAAACAATTAATTTTGGAAAATTTTCTTTAATTGCATGTGCTCAAGTGTGATGTATTAACAATCAACATACGTCATAAATAATTTGGATAAAAAATAACCAATCGAATAAAGATTGTATGAAATAGTTACAACATAAAAGCATATATTATATTTATTTAAAGTATGTGATATAATTGTATTTATAAAATACAATCAACCTACATCATTGATATTTTGGATAGAAAACAATCAACCGAGTAAGAATTTTAATAACATGGTTACGTCATGTTATTATATGTTATCTTTATTCAAAATATGCTACATAATTATATTTAAAATATATATTATATGTCATATGTGATAAATAAATTGAACAATTAATTTAATACTTCACAAATTACTTATATTAATAAATGGTGATTTTGTCGAATTAGATGGCAACCGGTTTTCACGGAAACCCTACGCAAAACCCTACGGAAGTTCTTTCCATGGTGGCCCCGCCCCTTGTCCCGCCGGCAGTCCCCCCTGATCGGTCCGGTGGGAGTGATGGGAGTGTGCACTCTGTGGAGTTCCCCCCGTTGCTGGAACGGCCGGGTTCGCCGCTTATGGTGGAGGAGACGCGAGCGTCGAAGAAGGGTCGTCACGATCATGTTAATCCGTTGTTTGAAGCAGACGGCACGGGAGAAGGCGACTCGGTTATGGCGGATGCTGGCGACGTTCCTGCTGGGGGAGAAGGCAAGACAGGTGATGGCCGAGGAGGCAGTCCCTCGTCCGTCCCGCGGTCGTCGTATGCAGGGGCAGTAAAGGGCACGGAGAAGAAATCAGTTGACTCAGTCCCACTGCCGGGACTAGATACTGTAGTGGTGGAAGACTCGGATGTGGTGGTCGATCACAGTGGTCCCTTTCCTTCGGTGACGTTTTCGGAGAGGGTGCTTGATCAGATCGATCTCAGTATGAAACGGTCGGTTATCGTTCGGATGTTAGGGCGAACTATAGGATATCGGACGTTACTGGGTAGGATTCGTGCGCTATGGCATTTGCAGGGTCAATTCCAAGTTGTGGACTTGGACAATGAATATTTTCTGGTTATGTTCTCATTGGAAGCGGATTACGTTCATGTCCTTACAGAGGGTCCCTGGACGATTTTTGGATGTTACCTTACGGTCCAGCCGTGGCATAGGAAATTCTCTACATCCGAGAGTCATCCTTCGAAGGTTGTGGTTTGGGTAAGGTTACCGGGTCTCCCGTATCGGTATTATTCTAAGGCCCTTTTTCGTTATATTGCGAATCTTATTGGCAAAGTGATTAGGATTGACTATAGTACGCATGCCGGTGATAGGGGGAGGTTTGCTAGACTTGCGGTTTTGGTTGATTTGGGTAAACCATTGATTCCTTGCGTGCTAATTGATGGTGTCATGCAAAATCTTGAGTACGAAGGTCTTCAAAATATATGTTTTAAGTGTGGGGTTTACGGCCATGTTAAAGAAGCATGTGAAATTTTTACTGGAAAATCGGCTGGGGCAGCTTCGTCCTCGTCGGATATCGCTGTAGAGGGTGTTTGTCGGACGATCAAGGACAGTGAGAAGGTGTATGGTCCGTGGATGATTGCGGATAAGAGGCGTGGGCGTGTTCGTCGTGACAATGTTGGTCGTAGAAATATAAAAGTTTCAGATTCGGTCAGGGAGGGTGGTTCGCGGTTTGCTGTTCTTCAAGAGGCTAGTCCTGTAGCAGCGGACGAGATCCCTGAGCCCGTGGTTTCCGTTCCAGTTGCGGGGGAGACAGTTGAGCATGCGGAAAAGGTGGCCGCATCGGACGTTGTGTTGGACAGTTTATCGCAGGATGCTATGGATGTTCAGGCGGTTGATAACACGGCTGGGGGGGCTGCGTCGGATCCGCTACATGTTCCGGAAGAGGTCGAGGGAGGCGCTGGGAATATCGGGAATCAGCCTGCGACTATTGAGGTCGTGGCGTCCGTGACCACTGTAGTGCCTACTGTTGTGGCACACTATATGCCTCCAATGGGTGGTAAGCACGAGGCCATTTCTATCATTGAGGCAGCGAATGAGAAGCAAAGAGTTAAGGGAGGGCAAAAAGGGTTTAAAGGCCCTAAGAGTTTGAGTTTGGGTGGTGTTCGAAAAGCCACTAACCCGAAAAAAGGCAAAGAAAATCGTTCTCCTCCTATTCGCCGTTTATCAGATTGGTTGCCGGTTTTCGCACCTGAACCGGCGCTAGATGGTGGTGGGGGACGACACCCCGGTCCGAGCGGGACAGTGGCGGGTGCAGAGGTTTCAGCAAGTAACGCGGGTGTAGGTGAGGGGAGAAGGAGTAGTGGGGTTCGCGGCAGCAAGCTCGCAGCGGCTCCTCCATCGTCTCAGTGAGTTTGTTGGTTTTACCCCTTTTTTTGCTTTTTCCGATGATTAGTTTTCTTTTCTGGAATTGTCAAGGGGCGGCTAGCCCTTGCTTTCGTGGTCACTTGAAGGATTTCTGTAGGATGAGTCGACCTCAGGTGCTTGCTATTTTTGAGCCACGGATTAGTGGTGGTACAGCGGATAGGGTCATTGCTCGTATGGGATTCTCTAATTCTTTCAGAGTAGAGGCGAGAGGTCTAAGTGGTGGCGTTTGGGTTCTTTGGCGTGATTCGGTTCAGGTTGAGGTTGTTAGGGTTTCGAATCAGTTTGTCCATGGGCGAGTTCGTGAAGTTAATTCTACCCGGTGGTTTTATTTCACGGCTGTATATGCTAGCCCAAATGTTTCTATTCGCAAGCTTTTGTGGCCTTTGTTGGCAAGTTTGAATCCGGGGGATGGTGTGCCTTGGTTATTGGGAGGCGATTTCAACACTATTTTGAGACGTGAGGAACGGCTGGGGGGTTCCGCCAGAGGTAATGGTGTTTGCACTCTTTTCCGGGATTTTATTTTTGATTTAGGCTTAATCGAAGTGGAATATAAGGGTTGTGACTTTACTTGGAAGCATGGTGATCTCCACAAGCGCTTGGATAGATGTCTATATAATAGTACATGGGCTAGTTTATTCCCGTCAGCGGTGGTTTCTCATCTTGACAGGGTTGGTTCGGATCATTGCCCTCTCTGGTTTCATACTCTTTCTCAGGATGGGCCACGAAGTAGGCGCCCTTTTCGTTTCATCGCGGCCTGGCAAGATCATCCGGAGTTTGAGGATTTTTTGCGGGGTAGTTGGGATGCATCGTTGGATGTGGGGGTAAACGTGGACAACTTCATGCGAAATGTTCAGGTTTGGAATGTTGATGTTTTAGGGCATATTGGTAAAAAGAAGAAGGAGCTTCTTGCGAGACTTCGCGGGATTGATAAAGCACTTCGGGTGGCGCACTCTGAGTTCCTTGTCCAGCTCGATGCGTCACTACGTGCGGAACTCGATGCTGTGCTTCTTCAGGAGGAAAGTCTTTGGATTCAGAAGGCACGAGAGCAATGGGTTCGTTTTGGGGATAAAAATTCCAAGTATTTTCACAATTGCACTATGCAACGCCGTCGTCAGAATTATGTACAAGCACTCAGGCTCCCTAACGGTAGATGGTGTTCCGATCAGAGTGCTTTACAGAGGTTGGCGGTGGATTTCTATAAAGATTTGTTTACTTCGTCGGGTAGTGTTGACGTGGCATCTGTAGGGAGGGGTTGTTTTCCGTCGGTGGACGCGGGATTGCTCGGGAACTTGGCCCGTCCGGTAACGGATGAGGAAGTTCGGACAGTTGTTTTTGAAATGTCGCCGCTGAAGGCCCCTGGGTCGGACGGTGTTCACGCGCTGTTCTATCAGCGTAATTGGCATATCGTTGGTCCCTCGGTTTGTCGTTTTGTTCGGGAAGTTTTCGCGGGTAGGCCGTTCGACCCCTCTTTGAACCGTACACTCCTTGTCTTGCTTCCTAAGGTACGAAACCCGGAGTCAATTTCTCAATTTCGCCCTATTGGATTGTGCTCTGTGTTATATAAGATCATCACGAAGACTATTGTTAATAGACTTAAGCCTCTTCTACCGTACTGGGTTTCGGATAGTCAGACTGCTTTTGTTCCTGGGAGATCCATTACGGATAATATTATTATTGCCCAGGAGGTTATTCATTCGATGCGCTTGAAGAAAGGCAAGGTAGGTTCAATGGCGATCAAAATAGACCTTGAAAAAGCCTACGATAGACTGGAATGGGATTTTATCGCGGACACTCTGGTGGAGATTAGAATTCCGGATGAGATGCGTAGCCTTATCATGAGGTGTGTTTCTTCGGTCTCTACACAAGTGCTTTGGAATGGAGCCGCATCGGATGCCTTTGTGCCGACAAGGGGTATTCGTCAGGGGGATCCATTATCGCCGTACTTGTTTGTTCTTTGCATGGAAAGGCTAGCTCACTCTATCCGCGAGGAAGTAGCGCGGGGGGCATGGAAGCCGGTTCGTTTGGTTCGTTCGGGGCCTTCGATCTCTCATCTCTTCTTTGCGGATGATATGCTTTTGTTTAGTGAAGCTTCATCGTCTCAGGTTTCTATTATCGAAGAAGTATTGAATCGATTTAGTGCGGCTTCGGGGCAGAAGGTTAGTATTTCCAAGACTTGTATTTTCTTTTCGAAGAATGTGGAGCATGACTTGCGCATAGCCATCAGTTCTCAGTTTGGCTTTTGTCGGGTTTCGGACCTTGGCAAATATTTGGGTGTACCTCTACTCCATAAGCGTATGACTCGGGCATCTTATCAGTTTATTGTTCAACGTGTGAGGGATAAACTATCGGGGTAGATGGCTAAATCCCTCTCGCTTGCAGGGAGAATTACTCTTGCAAAATCGGTATTGTCCGCAATTCCTTACTACGCGATGCAGTCTTCTTTCCTCCCTAAAGGTACGTGTCGTGACATCGAAACTTTAATTCGTAATTTCATTTGGGGTAAGGATGAAGGGCGGGGTGGTGTACATCTTGTGAACTGGAAATCCGTATGTTCGCCCATCAAAGAGGGAGGCCTTGGTTTTAGGTCTATGACGGTTCAAAATGAAGCTTTTTTAATGAAGCTGGGTTTTAATTTAATTCGTCAAGCGGATCAGTTATGGGCGCAAGTGCTTCGTTCCAAATATAGGTGGGTAGGATTTGTCCCGGATACTTTATTTCGCCCACGTTGTTCCCATCTTTGGAAGGGTATCAGTTTGGTTTGGGAGGAAGTTCGTTCCGGGCTTGTTTGGTCGGTTGGTGATGGGCGCGACATAGACTTTTGGTTTGATCCTTGGTTAAGTGATGTTGGAGTGCTTGCGGATTACGTGAGTGACGAGGCTGCTCGTGCGTGACTTTCGCATGTTAGCGTCGCTAACATGGCTATACCCGGAGGAGGGTGGAATTGGGCGGTTATCGAACATTTGGTGCCGCGTGATATTGCCTTGCGCTTGGCGGCGACATTCTCGCCTCAGCAAGTTGCGCAATCGGATGGAGTAGGTTGGAAATGGACGGCGCAGCGGACCTTTTCTGTCGGGTCTGCATACCGTGCACGTGCAAGGGAAAGCGAGGAAAACTCGGGGATGTTATGGCGTTGTATAGCGCGTTTTCGTGGGCTGCAGCGGATCAAAATTTTTTTATGGTTACTTGGTTGTGGCAAGCTTCTTACTAATGCCGAGAGAGCCCGAAGGCATATGACTGACATGTCTAGCTGTGGTGTTTGCGGATCGACGGTGGAATCCGTGGATCATTTATTCCGTTTATGTCCTCCGGCGATGGCGTTATGGGTTAGGTTGGTTGTTCCTTCCAAAATCTCGGAATTTTTTAGTTTGAATATTCAAGATTGGTTGCGCGTTAACTTATCGTCCCCGGACTACTTTGCGCGTGAGCCGAAGGATTGGGATATCCGTTTTGGTGCAGTGTTGTGGTCTCTATGGAAATATCGGAATGCTTGTGTGTTTGATGTTGACGCGGCTGGGGTTTTCGATATAGTGGCACATAGCAATTTTGTGTTCGATGAGAGTGTTCGCGCTTTGTCGTTGTCGAGTGCGTTGTCCTCTCCTTTGGCACGCCTCGGACAGCAGGGTTTGAATTGGGAGGCGCCTCCAAGTGGTTGGCTGAAGATCAATACCGACGGCGCAAAGCCGGCTGCTCCCGGGTTGACGTCGTGCGGCGGCGTTGGGAGGAATGAGAGGGGCGATTGGATTTTTGGCTTCACGAAAACAATAGGAATTTGCTCCGTGTTAGAGGCGGAACTATGGGGCATATTTATTGGTTTATCGCAAGCATGGTCGAGGGGGTATCGGCAAGTCTTTTTGGAAAAGGATTGTAAAGAGGCAAGTTCATTAGTGCAAGCTTCTTCGGACAAGGGCGACTCTATTGCGTTGTGTAGGCATATTCGGGAGTTGTTGCGGCGAGATTGGGAAGTCAAGATTCAGTTTGTGTGTCGGAAAAGGAATAAAGTGGCGGACTCGTTAGCTAAATTGGCCTCTCCGGATTCTTTGGATTGTCGGATACTTGAGTCTCCTCCCATGGTGATTGCTAGTTTGTTAGTTATGGATTTATTTCCTCTTGCATAAGTAGTTTATTTCTCTTATTTATCAAAAAATAAATGGTGATTTTTCCTACAAATATTATTAACATAATTTGTATATATATATATATATATAAAACATAGTGTGACTGTCTCATACAATCTTTAGAATTATAAAGAAAACATTATGTAAAACAGTTACGTCATGTTCATATGCGTCACTTCCATTCAAATTATGTTAATACACGACATAATTGTTCTAACTTCTATACTAACATTTTTTCAAATCAAGATGTAGTACTATTTTCTATTCAAAAAAAGAAGAAGATGTAGTACTATTTTGTTCATAATTATTGGCCGTGTGTCATGATAAAAAATGGCAATGCTACATATACCTACCGGGTAATCTACCCAGCTGAGGTGGCATATGACATGGTAATTTTAATAAATATGAGTGAAGAAAAAATTAAAATATGTTTTAAAAGTTTGATTAGGTGATACAAAGCAATTAATGTTTCTTTATTAATAAACAATTTTCAAGACCATAAATACAATGCAATTAATACATCTTTTACCATACATAAATACTATTAAACCAAATAGCTAAACATGGTTGAAATTTTAATTATTCAAAAATAAATAAAAAAACCAAAAAAAAATAAAGAATAATACTTATATTTTTTTAACACACAAATTGTCTTCTAATATTTTTTTTCTAATTTAATACTTAATGTCGTTAGTTCTCCTAATGTCGTGAAATTCATTGGCAAATATATATTTTCGGCAAATATATATAAAAAATAACAGAAAATAAAGAATAATACTTATATCAATATATATTTTTCAACACACAAATTGTCCTCTAATATACAAATAAGTGACTAAACTATAATTTTTTAACTTTAGGTGCATAAATATTTTTTTATAAAAGTATTGCCAAAGGTTTCTTTTTGTTAATTCTAGATGCCTAAAGTTTCAATCAATTACAGTTTTAAGGTTGTGTTGTTAAAAAAATGTATCACCCAATCAGATTTAGACAAGCAATATTTATTTTTTTGTTTTTAATTTTTTTAACTAAAAATATAATAATTTAAAAAAAAATCTCAAAATAATTCAAAATAGTCCCAAATTCCTAAACTAAAAACTCCCAAAATTTTCATCGTTGCCACCATCGATAACCTCGTCGGATGTCGCCACTCGTTTCCCCTAACCACCTATAATCAGTAGGTGTGTCAATCGGATGTCGTTCGGTTAAAACCTCTCGTGTTTGTTGTTCAACACTCGATTGACATGTCTCATATTGATTATCGGTGATAGGTTATTAGAGGAAATGGACGACAACGTCACGAAGATAGTAGTCAGGTTCGACGAGGTTATCGACTATGGCAATGACGACAATTTTGGAGGTTTAGTGTTAGTGGTTTGGGACTATTTTTGGATATTTTTAAAATATTTTTTTATTTGTTGAATAAAAATAAAAAACATGCCACATGTCATGTTTTGATTGGATAACGAATTTTTTTAATGGTCATTAACGGTCAATCACCTAAAATCAACGAAATGAAACTTTAGTCGCATATTTTTACCCAAAATTAGTTTTTTTGAAAATATCTAAAAAAAAAATAGAAAACCAAAAAATAGTTTAGACACCTAAAGTTAAAAAAGTAATTTGAACAAGCCTTTAAAATAATCATTTTAATTTTTATTCTTCAAAACAAATTTTATTTTAAAGATAAAAAATTCACATCTTTAGCATTGTACAACTAAATTATTCCATTTTTCTTTTAGCACTATACAACCATAAGTAGTCTAAGGGTTTTTTATATAGAAACTAAGTTGAGATAAAGCTTAATAATTCATGGTTCATATATGATATTTTATTTTTAATTTGATTAAAAATAATAGTAACTTTGTTGTTTGTTTGTTGGGTTATTGAAGAGCTGAAAAAGCAATTGAAATTTTTAAATTCAAGAGAAAAGAGAAATCTAATGTCGTTTATTAAATTGACAATGTATAAAGAAAAATATAAATTTAAAAAATACTAAAATCATGATGTTGATTAAAATCTCAGTATTTAACAAACATCTTGAATTAAAAATTTTCTAAGAAAAATAAATATTTAAAATATTAAAATCATGATGGTGATTAAAATCTAAATGTTTAACAAATATCACGTGTTAAAAAATGCATCTTAACATGTTAAAATTTATCATTTATATGATTATATCTATATTATAACATTAAAATCATGTAAAAGATCAATAGAAATAAATAGTAAATTATAATTAAATGTGTTTGAATGATTCATTTAATGTCTTTTATGATTATTTATATAAAAATAATAAATACATAATTTATTATCCTCCACCTAATCGACCACATCAATTGAATAATCTACCCAGTGATAGATAAAATTTTCTCCATAAAAAATGCCTATATATATAAAGCAATAAACGTGGAAAACTTTTCTTAACTTGCAAGGGGCTAACGGTGTATTCAATGCATGGTAAAATTATATTTTGTATTCCTTTAAAAACTATAAAATCATAAACTAATAAGTGATAAAATTATATTTCGACACATAAAAATTTACAATTCAATTTCGTCCTTGAAAAAATTCCTGACTTCATCCTAATTTCGATTCTTACAAAAGAGCCTAAATTCATATCCAAATTACGCATTTTACCTTTATTTGTTTTTCAACATTCTAATTCAATTACAAGATAGTATTTTGGTCCAATTTTAAATTTGGATAAACGCACACACTTGTAGTCAACGTTGTTCAAACTCAGGTTATTTAGGAGGAACATCATCATCTTTTACCATTGGGTGTGTTCTTATTTGTTGTGTTTATATATTATGTAATATGTAATTACCATGTTGATGGAGCTAATAACAAGTAGTAATTCAGGTCGTTTTGGAGGACTGTGATGGAATTGGAACATAACTAGTTTTCAAGCATGCAAAGTTTGAAGGCCAAATGAAAAGGACAATTCATCAATGTATTTGGACAATTGTTGCAGTATCCATGGCACCATACAGAGGATTTTGAAAATATACTAGCCAAGCGATTGGTGTATTCAATCACCCACGCATGTTTTAAGGACTATTTGATATTTATAAATATTTTAGGGGTAAATTACATGAATGAACATTAAATTATGGGGTAAGTTCTATTTTGACCACCGATCTTTCAATTTCGTCAATCATATCACTTAACTATTTAAATGGGTATAAATCAAGCCACTAATTGTTAAAAGGTAAGGGTGAAGCTGAGGTGGTAGTTAAAAGAAATGTATGATTACATATTTGATCCTCATTACTTATGCACGCTAACAATTTGGTCTTAATTTAATTTAATTCAATAAATTTAATCAACCAATCAGATTGTGGCATGTGGCACTATTTGATTGGATGAATTTAAAAATATTTTTTATTCAACTTTATAAAATTATTTTCCTCCAATCAGATAGTGACACTACCTGATTGGTAAAAAGCAAATAGAACAAATAAATAGTGAAGATTGAGTGTGGTGGGAAGTGAACCCAATCCTAGGTCAAGCTCTCCAAACTTGTTAAATGTGGATAACATGTTTTATTTAAGCTTATCTTGTTCATGGAAATCAAATAGAGCAAAAGGAGATTGAAAGAATTCAAACATGAGTGCAATGGGATTAGAGTGTAACTCTTAACCATTAAGGCAAGACTAATAATTTGTTAACGATGATAACATATTATTTATGGATGAAATCGTAATTAATAGTATAATAATGTATAATACTATATTCTTATATTAATAATATTTATTATTTCAATAATTATGTGGTCTGATTGGCTAAATTAAAAGATCGGTCAAAATAAAATTGATCCCAAATTTAGTGGCCATTCATTTAGTTTACCTTATTTTTTATTTCAAAAAGCAATGTATTAATTGAACTTTTCGATAAACATTGGTCAGTGTAATTCTTTCTCCCTAAAAATAAATTTACTTAAAGTCTAACTTTTTTGTTACATGGATGTCATCATTTCCTAAATTATTTAAGAAGGTGATACTCATCAATAATTATTTATAGAAGCAATACTATTTTGCTAAATGGACATGTTACGTAGGATAAAAGCGTGGATGACGGGGTGTACTTTTGTTTTATGCAATACACCTACTCAACAGGTCATAATATTTTGATTAAAGAAATGCAAAGCATTTTAACAAAATTCACTTTTGTATTAAATAATGTTAAATTGTCGAGTTCTTCTTCTTAGTTGAAGTTGTCTCTGACGATGGACTTTGTATCGTCGACTAGATTTGTAATTGTATATAAATAAGATTATTTTCTTTTAATAATCGTTTGTTTTTTTTTTAATTTTGTTGTTTTTTCATTTGTTTTGCTTTGCTAGAGTCTTTCTACCTCTGTTTTTTTGGTTGTTTTTGTCTGCTTGTATTGCAATTTGTTTACATTTTTACGGGTTTGTATTTTCTTGATTCTTTTGTGGTAGTTTGTCGATATGTCGAGAACTCGCAGCGGAAAGTATGCTTGAATCATAGATCTTTCTGGTCAAAGTTTATCGTTGCTGGATTTCATTTAGAAGATTGCAAGATTTTCTAGAAAATGAATGTTTATTCTTCTCGTGTCTTTTGCACCCTTTAAAATGTATTGTATTTATCTTTTCACATTGTGTTTTCAATGTTTGTGTTGTGATTATTTTGTAATCCTTTTCACTTTGAATACAGTTCAATATATTTTTTGTTTAAAAAATGTTATATTGTCTTTTTGGTTAAGAATAGTGTTGATTGTTATAAAGTTTAAGGTTCAAACTCTATTACAAGTTTTTTTTAAAAAGAGTACTTTTATTTTTTAATATTCTATTTGCATGGTAATATTTGTTCTTTACTTTAGCCTTTTAAAAAGGCACACAAACTATGCATACTTGTTTGAACTCATATCGCCTAGGAAGAACAATGTCATTCTTTTAGTCAAACATGCTTTTTTATTATTTTTTTTAATAGGCCAAAGGTTATTATAAGGTAGTATATGTTCATACATATTCTTAATTCTTTGACAATGCACAAACACCTTGTAGACAGAGCGATTGAACTCGAATATCCTAGGATAAACATCATTCGCTTTTCCACTGAGATCACTTGTTGGGTTCAACATGCTTTTTATTATTAATGTAATGTGGCATTGTTGATTGAATGCTATTTTTAACCTACTTTCTCAGGGACAAATAATTCTTTTTATGACATTCATTAATTGGCTGAATGGTTAATAATATGGGTGTTTATTGAGTTTAGCAGCTCGCAAACAGCTCGAGCTCGACTCAGTTAAAACTTGGCCAACGCTCGACTCGTGTAGATTCGACTCAAAATCTTAGCAAGTCGAGTCGAATAAGACTTCACCCGATGTAGGGAAATGTCGGTACACCCCATGGCGCAGCGAAAAATTATCTGACGATTAACTCCAGAGATCAATGTACGAGGAACGAATTCGGGGTGAAAAGGATGAAACATTACCTTAATAAATCTGGAAATCCTTAGGGATAAGAGAATACAAATTGAATCCGATTCGTCACAATAGCATTCCGACCTCTATGCAGTCCACCCGAACGAAACGAACAATCTTTTCTATTCTCTAACTGTTAGAGAGGTTTTTTTAAAAGCATATATTGGCTGCTAGACCTTATGCCTTTATATAACATTCAAAAAACTTAATTCTAATTAAATTCGAATTCGAATTCATTAAATATACAATATATTTAACCGAATATAATTAAATATGTAGAATATGATTCTACTTTAATTTGGATTCATTAAATATACAATATATTTAACCGTATATAATTAAATATGTAGAATCTAATTCTACTTTAATTTGGATTCATTAAATATACAATATATTTAACCGTATATAATTAAATATGTAGAATCTAATTCTACTTTAATTAGGTTTCTTTACAGATATATATTTTAATAGTATTTGATAATTACAATAATTATCTTGTATTAATATATATATAAACGAGATTATCTATAATTACAATTATTATAATAATTTTGTTTTAATAATTATTATGTGTACAACAAGTTTGTACACATTCTATTTAGTCGATATTTGTTCATTTCAATCATAGGTTGTGACCCTTGTAGGTTCATGTAACATTAGTAGTAATATCTAGAACAATTCTAATATTACAAACAATGAGTGGCATCTAGCAATACATCATTGCTACCTAAGTTACAAGAAGTTATGGTTCGACTTTACCTTTTTCCGTGATTAACTTCTTTTATGTATTACATCCTTTTGTCCACATATCTAGATCAGACACAAGTCATGGATCAGTCACACTTGTATAGTCCATCTAATATTTCTTGATATCTTGAGTAGACTATTATAAACGAATAACTATGATATCTCATATCAATTTGTTCGAGCATGGCCAAGCATTTTCTAGTCTCACTCAATTAATTAGCCTATGATATTACTCATATTATGTAGGAGGGACAAATCCTACCTTGATCAACCATATTTCGCTACATAGATTGTGACATATCCAATGTCAATCTTTATAGTGTAGTCAATTACGACACATGTTTGACCATATCAAAATATGTCGCTCACGATGTTGAAATAATGATGATCTCAAGTCCGAGGATCATACATGTAGTTATAACCATGAGTAATATCGTGTCTGTCACATAATAATTCAAGAAACATGTTCATAGCAGGTCGGTCCAGTATGTCATTCTCTAACATATACTTATGTATTGATTTTGACATCTCCATGTCAATGACAACGCTTTGTCATCAATCAACTACATATTAGTCTTAATATATTATTATTGTTCATGCCCACAATAATACTCGACTAAGGACATTCAAGAATAACTATATTATTCTAAGGACTTTATTAAAATTCAGCTTACTTATAAATGCACAAAATAAGACTGAAATAATAATAATGGCTTTATATTAATAAATAAGTACATCTTTTAGAATCTTCTTATGATTGGTCTTTGGGCATACTCCAACAATCTTCCACTAGCACTAAGACCAATCACTCATGTATCTAATACCAAGAGGCTTAGTGTGATGTTCATGCTTCTGCTGTGTCAAAGGCTTTATAGTGGATCGACGATATTGTCATCCGTTGGTACTATGCATATTTCTACATCTCTTTGATTAATGATTTCACGAATGAGATAGTAACGCCTAAGTATGTGTTTGGATCGTTGGTGAGATCTGGGTTCTTTTGCTTGTGCGATGGCTCCGTTATTGTCACAACGTAGATCTATAACATTTGATATGCTAGGCACGACCCCTAGTTCAGATATGAACTTTTTTATCCAAACAACCTCTTTTGCAGTATCGATTGCTACAATATACTTGGCTTCTATTGTAGAATATGCTATTGTATCTTGCTTTGAACTTTTCCAGCTTACAACACCTCTATTTAGGCAAAACACAAAACTCGATTGCGAACGAGAATTATCCTTATCAGTTCGGAAGCTTGCGTCAGTATAACCTTTTATACTTAGCTCTTCCTCACCTTCATACATAAGGAATGTATCCTTAGTTCTTCTTAAGTACTGAAGGATGTTTTTTATTGCAACCCAATGACCTTCACCGGGATCTACTTGGTACCGACTTTTCATACTTAGTGCCTATGATACATCCGGACGTGTACATAGCATGACATACATGATAGATCCAATGGCTGAAGCATATTGAATCTTACTCATACGTTCTCTCTCTTGAGGCATTGAAGGACACATTTCCTTCGAGAGCGAAATACCATGTCTCATAGGTAAGAATCCTCTTTTAGATTCTTCCATACTGAATCTTTTTCTGTTGAGTGGATCAAAGAATTGGTCAAAGCCAATAGGGGTGAATTGGGTTTTTGAAATTTTGGAAGTGAAGTGGAATGAATAAAAATGAAGAACAAGGCAATTATAGTGGTTCAAGTTCCAAATGAACTCTACATCCATTACCTTAGCTCCCACTAAGGATTTTCCAAACATTCCACTAATTGGTCTTCCCCTTTTCTAGGCTTAGGAGGAAACCTTTACATAACCGGTCAATTTTCTACCCAAAATTGACCAAACCCTCGCTTGGTTACAAAGAAGAATTCAAAGGCAATAAGAATATCTCTCAATACAAATTTGTCCCTTTGAATACAAGCACTCAACCCAAATTGAAATACAGGATAAGAATTTTACTCAATACAATTTGAGATTTTACAAGAATGAGAATTTAGGCACTTGATCTTGGATTTTTTGTGTAGATTTTTCTCTTGGATGCAATAGTTGTTGCTGGTCTTCAATAGGTTTGTTTTTATACCTTCTCCATTAATTCTAGTTGTTTGGGTGGTTAGGGAATTGATTATAGTCGTTGGAACCCTCTCTTTCCACCATAAATGCACTTATGCAGCCTACCGTATCGGTACTCGAGGAAGCGTATCGATATTTGTCTCAAAAAAAGAAAGAGTCGTTACACAATTACAAGAGAGGCGTATTGATACGTGTGTAGGCGTATCTGTACGGGTTAGGAAATCGTTTTGATACGGGCAAGACCGTATCGATACAATTTTTCCAACATAGCTCACTGGAGGAATTCATATCGATACGGGTTATAGCGTATCGATACTCATTAACCACCTCTTTAAAAATTGGTTACCTACCAACTGACAAGCAACGGTCGAAATATTTAAGGCTCTGATTTTTCAAAATCTTTTAAATCGTATCAATACAGGTGAAACTGTATCTGTACACGATTCAAACTCCTTAGGATTTTAAGAGAGACCGTATCAATACAGATGGACTCTGTTTCGATACCCTGTTTTAATACGATAAAGATCGTATCGAAACGTTTGTCTCTAGTAGCCAAGTTTGTAAAAAAAAGGTATCGATACGGTAAGGAGCGTATCGATACACATAGACGTTTTTGAGCAATTTGGCCTTGGAACACTTAGAAAATATTTTGGAGTTTGAGTTTTTCAAACTAGAGCAAAGCCTTGTTGATTTGAAACCTTTAAGAGGACTTAAAAATTCATTTCAAGTTTTACAATTTGGTACTTAAAACACTTTGTTATATCAAAATCAAACATAGGTTTTACATTTTCAGTACTTTATCTATGTATGTATTTTGACTTAGTCTTAGGAGTCGTCTTGATCTATCTCTTATAGATTTTGACTCCTAATATGTAGGTTGCTTCACCCAAGTCTTTCATAGAAAAACATTTTCCTAACCAAGTCTTTACAGACTGTAAGGTAGGTATGTCATTTTCTAATATTAGTATGTCATCCACATACAATACCAAGAATGTAACAGTGCTCTCACTAGTTTTCTTGAAAACACATGGCTCATCTTCATTTTTAATGAAACCAAACTCTTTGATTGCCTCATTAAAACGAAGATTCTAACTTCGAGAAGCTTGCTTCAACTCATAAATGGATCTTTGTAGTTTGCATACTTTTAGGGCATCTTTTGGATCGACAAAACCCTCAGGTTGTGTCATGTACACATACTCATCTAATTTTCCATTAAGGAAAGCGATTTTGACATCCATTTGCCAGATTTCATAATCATAATATGCAGCTATTGCAAGCAATATCCAGATAGATTTAAACATACCAATAGGGGAAAAAGTTTCATCATATTCTATACCATGAATTTGACAAAATCCCTTAGCGACCAATCTCCCTTTGTATGTTTGTACATTGTCATACATGTCGGTTTTATTTTTGAAAACCCATTTGCACCCTATGGGTTTTATCCCTTTAGATGGGTCAACCAAAGTACATACTTGGTTTTCTATCATGGAATCCATCTCGGATTTCATGGCTTCTAGCCATTTCTCGGAGTTTGGGCTCGCCACTGCTTCCTGATAAGACCTAGCCTCATCTTGGTCCATGAGGAGAACATCTCCATGCAATGTGGGGAGAAATCTATATCTCTGAAGCACATTGCGTTATCTCATAGATCTTCGTAATGGTTGTGTTTCAAGAATGGTTGGATGTTCCTCAACTATTTGTGGAACTTGTTGTTGTTCAATCTCTGGTTCAGTGATCTGTGGTTGATTTTGAATTTCTTCAAGTTCAATATTTCTCTCACTTCCTTTTTTGAGAATAAATTCTCTCTCGAGGAAGACTATTGTTCGAGCAACAAACACTTTGTTCTCAGATGGATTGAAGAAATAGTATCCTTTAGTTTCTTTAGGATACCCTACAAAATTAAATTTATGAGATTTGGGTTCGAGTTTTGTAGACATCTGATGTTTAACATAAACTTTGCATCTCTAAATTTTCATAAAAGACATACTAGGACGCTTTCCAGTCTATATCTCATATGGTGTCTTTTGAACCGATTTAGATGGAACACGATTTAGTGTGAAAGTAGATGTTTCTAGCACATGTCCCCAAAAAGAAATTGGAAGATAAGCTTGACTCATCATTGACCGAACCATGTCTAAAAATCTTTGATTTCTCCTTTTAGAGACTCTATTGTGTTATGGAGTACCTGGAGGTGTAAGTTGTGAGACAATCCCACATCCTTTAAGAAGTTCATCAAACTCTAGGCTTAAGTATTCTCCTCATCGATCTGATCGAAGAGCTTTGATACTCTTTCCTAATTGGTTTTGTACTTCATTCTTAAATTCCTTGAACTTTTCAAGGGCTTCAAATTTATGATGCATTAGATAAGCGTACCCATATCTATTGAATTCTTCAGGGAAAGTAATGAAATTTTGAAACCCTCCTCTAGCTTGTGTATTCATCGGTCCACATACATCACTATGTATTAGACCTAATAAATCACTTTCTCACTCGTTTTTACCGTCAAACAATGGTTTGGTAATTTTTCCCATTAAGCAAGGTTCACATACATCAAATTGTTCAAAAACAAAAGAATCCAAAAATCCATCTTTATGAAGTTTTGATATGTGTTTCTCACTTATATGACCCAAGCGACAATGCCAGAGATAAGTTTGATTAGAGTCATTTGTTTTTTGATCTTTTCGTATTTATGTTATATATGAAATTGTCTTGATCTAAGATATAAAGGTCATTTATTAATTGAGTTGTACCATAAAAACATTATTGAAGGAAAAAGAACAACTATTATTCTTAATAATAATCTCAAAACCATTCTTGTCCAAACAAGAAATTGAAATAATGTTTTAGTCAAACTAGGTACGAAATAACAATCCTCGAAATCTAAAACAAGTCCACTAGGTAATGACAAAGTATATGTTTCTATAGCTAATGCATCAACTCTTGCTCCAATTCCCACTCGTAGGTCCACATCTCCTTTTGCCAATTTTCTACTTCTTTTTAGTCTCTGTACAGAAGTAAAAATGTGAGAACCACAACCGGTATCTAATACCCAAGAAGTAGATGTTGATATATTAATATCAATAACATAAATATCTAATCCAGACTGTCCATTTTCTCTTGCCTTCTTGATGTCTTCAAGATAGACATGGCAGTTTCTCTTCCAATGTCCAGCATTGTTGCAATGGAAACACTTTCTTTCTTTTGCAACTCCTCCTTTGGGTTTCAATGCAGCCTTTCTTTTGTTGGGCTTTGCCTTTGTCTTGGTGTTGGGCTTTACTTTTCTGTTATCCTTTTAGACTATCAGAATAGGTTTGCAGCCAACCTTTTTCATGTTGTTCTCTGCTATTCTTAACGGACCAAGCAACTAGGGCAACGATTTGTTAATTTTCATTCATATTGAAATTAAGAACAAATTGATTAAAACTATCCGGCAATGATTGCAAGATAACATTAGTAGCCAATTCAACGTTTAGAGGGAAGCCCAATTTTTCCAGGGTCTGAATATACCCTATCATTTTCAGAACATAAGTTCCCACTGGAGTTCCATCCACCATTTTGCATCGAAACAAAACATTAGAGGTCTCACACCTTTCTTGACGAGCTTGTCCCTCATATAATTCTTTGAGATTTTTAACCATCTTATAGGGAACCATGTCCTCGTGTTGCTTCTGAAGCTCAGGGGTCATGGTCGCAAGCATCAAGCTTCTGACATCTACCATGTCATTTGAGTATTTCTTAAAGGCTTCTTTTTCATCTTTTGAGGCATCATCTGTTGGCTTTTTAGGGACAGATTCTTCGATGATTTGCAGCTTTCGTTCTTGCTTAAGGAAAATCTTTATGTTATGGAACCAATCAAGGAAATTCAAGCCATTCAATTTGTCCTTCTCAAGGACGGATCGCAATGATAATGTGTTAGAGTTTGCCATAAAATCTACAACGATAAAATATGATTTATAAGTACATTTTATCATGTTTATAAAGAAATTACATTCCCACTATTAAAAACTCACAAAATTGAAAAAGTTACTAAAAGTGTTTCTAGTGGGTAAGGATCCATATTTCATTTCATCCTAGGTCAGCTTTGGATTTACTCCTAGAATTCAATTATTTAGGTAAAAAACACTTGCTAATTAAATCCCATGTAATTCCTATATTTGTTGAACAACTATTGTTCTTAATCATCTCATGATTATCCAAATAATTAGTCTTTTGGTTTCTAATCTCATTAGAAAAACCTAGTTTAACCGATATTATAACCAGTGAATATCACTTGTTTATTTTTTGCGTTTAACCAAGATAGATCTAAGTATTTTGCTTTGGCAAAACCTACATAGTACCGATCGAGGTTTTAACGAGGACTGATATTTGATGACTAATTTTAATTAAATATGGGGGGTTTTGTTATATTAATCTCACCATTATATTATGATCTAATCAGTTACAATCATGCTAAAAACATACATTGTATCACATACATGTAAAGCAGTAAATATAAATGCAATGGTTATAGCCCTTAAAACTAAAGTGACCCATCCCAAGCCAGTGGGTGAACCAAAATTACTAAAGATAGAACTTGTTTCTCAAACACCTAATCCACCTTTGATCGACCCATTAGTCTGTTCCTTTGGTCCATGCTTTCTCCGCAAATATTACAATTTTTCAGAAACTCGTTTTACATATGAGGGAGTAAGATGAGAAAAGAATTACAAAAGAATAAAGGCACGACATGCAGGCCGTATTTATATAAAACCAAAGTAAATAGGCTATTGGGCTATAACCATGCATTTCAAACATCGTGCATATCATCCAAAACATACACATATTTTAACTTGTTAATTAAGATTACCTAAAAAGTTCCTATGACCTTTGTTGCCTACGTGGTCCGGCAAATTCGGGGGCAACCCCGATTTGCTGGGAAAATTTTTAATTTTGGCACTTCGGTTACTATGAAAAAACCTCATGATTTGATAACTTTTATCAATAGATTCATGTTTTTGAGATTTTTTAATCCCTAAGGTTTTTTCACTCTGGAACAATCATTATTCCTCTGCCAAAAATGATCAGCTATCTTAACAGCATATTCATCAAGTCAACTATTAACATATGATTATCAAAAGCTTACTGCAACAAACACATGATTAATGCTTAGCCATCGATCGTAAAAACTTGTTAAAACAAATTAACATATTAACCGCGACTGAATACAATTTCTATGTTTCGCACAAATATCGCATACTCGGCAAAATAGAAAAAGTAAAACATGTATCTCATACAAAAACATCATCCAAGTATTTAATTCTGAATTCATATCGTACAAGTGGCTCTGATATTACTGTAGGGAAACGTCGGTACACCCCATGGCGCAACGAAAAATTATCCAGTGATTATCTTCAGAGATCCGTATACGAGGAACGAATTCGGGGTGAAAATGATGAAATGTTACCTTAATAAATTTGGAAATCCGCATGGAGTATAGGGAAATCCAAATCGAATCTGAGTTGTCACTATCGCGTTCCGACCTCTACGCAGTCCACCCGAACGAAACGAACAATATTTTCTCTTCTTTAACTGTTAGAGAGGTTTTTCAAAAGCATATATTGGCTGCTAGACCTTATGCCTTTATATAGCATTCAAAAACCTAATTCTAATTAGATTCGAATTCATTAAATATACAATATATTTAACCGAACATAATTAAATATATAGAATTTGATTCTACTTTAATTCAGATTCATTAAATATACAATATATTTGATAATTAAAATAATTATCTAGTATTAATATATATATATATATAAACGAGATTATCTATAATTACAATAATTATAATAATTTCATTTTAATAATTATTACGTGTACAATAATTTTATACACATGCTATTTAGTCGATATTTGTTCATTTCAATCATAGAGTGTGACCGTTGTAGGTTCATGTAACGTTAGTATTAATATATAGAACAATTCTAATATTACAAACAATGAGTGGCATCTAGCAATACATCATTGCTACCTAAGTTACATGAAGTCGTGGTTCGATATTAGTTTTTTCGTGATTAACTTCTTTTATGTATTACATCCTTTTGTCCTCATATCTAGATCGGACACAAGTCATAGATTAGTCACACTTGTATAGTCCATCTAATATTTCTTGATATCTTGAGTAGACTATTATAAATGAATAACTATGATATCTCATTTCAATTTATTCGAGCATGACCATGCATTTTCTAGTCTCAATCAATTAAGTGACCTATGATATTACTCTTATTATGTAGGAGGGACAAATCACATCTTGATCAACCATATTTGGCTACATAGATTGTGACATATCCAATGTCAGTCTTTATAGTGTAGTCAGTTACGACACACATTTGACCGTATCAAAATATGTCACTCACGATGTTGAAATAATGATGATCTCGAGGATCATACATGTAGTTATCGCCATGAGCAATGTCGTGACTGTCACATAATAATCCAAGAAACATGCTCATAGCAGGTCAGTCCAGTATGTCATTCTCTAACACATACTTATGTACTGATTGCGACATCTCCATGTCAATGACAATGCTTTGTCATCAATCAACCACATATTAATCTTAATGTATTATGTTGTTCATGCCCACAATAATACTCGACTAAAGACATTCAAGAATAACTATATTATTCTAAGGACTTTATTAAAATTCAATTTATTTATAAGTGCATAGAATAAGACTGAAATAATAATAATAATAATAATAATAATAATAATAATAATAATAATAATAATAATAATAATAATAATAATAATAATAATAATGACTTTATATTAATAAATAAGCATGTCTTTTACAATCATCTTATGATTGGTCTTTGGACATACACCAACACTTAATTCGATAAGTTTGCAAGCATCTTGTTATTTTTTAATAATTTTTTATGATTTTTTAGTGGCTACCTTAAAAAAATATGTTCCAAGAAGTTTAAATATTAGTAAAAAACTCTAGAAAAATTAAGTGACTTGTTAGTTAATTTACCAATAAAATATTTAGTTTCAAATTTACCAAACGTTTTTCATTTCCCGAGAATTCAATAAGTTAATTTGTATTAATAAGAAATTAAAATACATTAATTAGTCTTTTCTTTTTTCTTTTATTATTAAGTTGTGTATAAAAGCAGAAAAGAGGAAAAGTCTCTAGTTCCCATATAAAAAAATACGATTGAAAGTTAAAACCTCGAGCTCTTTTGTTGTTCATCGAAGATTGTTGAGAAACAAAAAAGAGTCTCACACTCGAATATCGACTTCATTTTTTACTCATTCATGACTCGTTCATTTATTTTCTCCTCAATCTTTCACGTTTTTTTCCTGAATTTGTATGTTTATATTAAGTTCTAATCATATCACTAGATTTTACTTAGGCTAAAGGGTCCAATTTGCCCCTGTAGTAATTCGAAATCAGCAATGTTGCCCCTACTTATATTTAAAAAAAAATAAGGTAAAGTTTTGACGAACTTAATAAGCAACAAGTTCAGTCGAGCAACTAGATTTTTTAACGAACACGAGTTGAGCAGATCTACTCACTCGATAAGCACCCATAGTAAATAATGATCATATTGTCTCAGCTTGTACAGGTTCAAATCCTGATATTTACCTTAATAATGTAAGTACATCATTATTTAATCAAAAAATAATTATTCTTCTTATTTTTCTTTAAGGGAACACTACACTAGTTGTCACCAAACTATCACCATTTTTTTTTGTCACCCAATTAATTTTTCGTCAAAATCGTTCATCTCCTTGCCAACAGGTTAAATAATATTTTTATCCGACTAATATCAAAAAATGCCTTTTGTTGCAATTAGATGAATTCAAACATAAGACCCCTTGAATAAAGGGTCCATCGCTTAACCATTCAACTAAACTTAGAATTTAGTTAGATTTTATTCAAATTAATATATAAGTTATATTCATCCTAATGATGTTGTTTTATCGTAAAATATGAACACGTATTGATATTATCTCGTTAAGTCTGTTTGATTTTAAAATATTTTAATAATGTGTTGTTTTATCAAATACAAAAACATGTTGATGTAATCCAATTAATTCAATTTTGGTTAAAATTATTTTTTCATAAATAAGAGATTTTATATTGAAGTTTCAAGTGATGTAATTTATAATTTTGATTTTAATTAACAATTACTTTATTTAAAAAATGTTATTTAAATATACTGAAGATTATAGTCCAAAATTTTTAAAAATTTTCATTTGATTCTTTGAAACTTGTAAGATAATTATTAAGCTCTCTCAAATATTTAAAAATTAATTATTTTTAAAACTTTAAAAATTATCATTAATATATATTTGTATATTGAAGAGATACTAAGACAAAACTTATTATCGATGTTTAGTGTTATATAATATACATAAAACTCTTTTTTTTAATCTCGAATTAACTCTCAAAGTTAAGAACCAATATTCGCCGTTAATTATAAGTTGTTTGTGATTAGTACGATTTTTTAACTAAATATACATTTAGTAGGGGTGAGTCTAGAGTAAACGTTATGTACCGATATATACCACTTGTAACACCCTGGTTAAAAAAAAGAAAAAAAAGGTATGTTGCCGAGGGGATTCAAAATTGCATCCCTTGGCATGGTGGGTGAGAGACATAACCATTTGAGCCAAAGTTACTCTTGGTTTTAGCTTTCTCAAAATTAATATTAAGCTTGGTTTGGTGAGTCTGAACCCAAATTAATTAAAAGTTTGACCCTCACCTACCAGATTTAATATCTAACCAAAAAATATCAGAATACCCTCTCTCGACCTTTCAGCTACCAAAACCCTCTCAGTGTCCGATCACCGTCATCGCCGCATTGTGGCCATCACCGCCGCTGCCGGTGTGTTCGTCATTGAACCCCGAACCCAACCCCGTCAGCCACTCGCGCGTCTGAGTCGTCATTCGTCGTGAAAGCTGCTTGAAAGGTTCAGCGAGAACCTCAAGCGTCGCCCCGCTGTTTTCGACATTTCTGGCCGCCCCCGTTAGTCGTTCGTCGCATCGCCTCCGCCATTGAACCCCTTGCGTCGGCGCGACCAAAACCCATAGCATCAATCACCGAATGGCCACCGTTTAAGCCTCGTCGGAGTTTCGTCAGCCTGGTCGCGTTACCGTTCGTTTTGGGTATGTTGATAAGGTTCCGGCTCGGATTTCTGGTTTTAACTAAAATATATGTGTTAATGATTGGTGTAGTGCTATTCCGATGTGATGTCTAGCCATTTTTGGCCACGCGTGGTGACCACGCGCTGTCTGGGGGCATTTTCCGACCACTGCATGTGGTGCCCGTCGGTCTGAACCAGTCGACCGGTGCTGGACCCGGTCTGGCCACAATCTGAATTGGCCCAATCATGAATCGAACCAATATGGGCCCAAATGTGTTGGGTCAAGCCCGAGCCTGTAATATCTAACTAGATCTGAGCCCAAACCTAACCCGTCTGCCCGACCCGCTAACCGAGTCAACCGTCTGAGTCAACTTAGTGAGTCAACTCGCTCGAGTTGACTCAACCGAGTCAACCCAGTTGACCAGCGACGTCAGCGTTGACTCTGACCCTTTGACCTGCTGATCCCAGCATGACGTCAGCGTTGACTTTGATCGTTGACCAAAATGTCAACTTTTCCGAAAACTCCCGTTTTATGTTTTTCGGCATCTTGAGTCCATTTTTTAAGCCCGTTTCACAAAATTATTACTTGAAAGCCTTTGAATTTGACCTTGAACCTGAACTTGTATATGTATTTATTTATCTAGTTAAGAGCCTTGTGAATAAAGCTTGGTCTTGGAATTTGTGTAATTGAAGGTGTTCTCGGTTTCTTGAATACGAGATATTAAAGGATGTCAAATTCGAGTTCAAGAGTGTTTGAACGTCATTCGAGGGTCGACCGATATAGCAAGGATTCAAGGTAATATATTACTACCTTCTACATGCTTTCAAAACTTGTTGGTATTCGGTTAATGCTTGCACGACCATGGTTGAGCATATGGTTAATTCTGCTAAGTCGATCAATTAAGAAATAAGAATATTAATGGCCAAGGTATATATTCGAATAAGAGGTTTGATAAATCGAAAGGACTTTTGAGTTCAGTAAGCGATTAATAAAAACGGTTGATCTCCAAATCTGATTATACTGGCTAATGAATTACAAAAATGCCCTTGATGTATGAAAATGACTAAAATACCCCTATGAATGAAAGTGGTCTGAAAATCTACACTAGATCCGGTATATCAACTGATTCTTTTGAAAATCTTGAAAATTGGCTTGGGAAGTTATAGTAACGAGGTTTCACCTTTGAGATTGTAAATTGCTCAGATTCTATTTGAAATTGAATAAATCTCTGAAGACATTTGCGAGAAAATATTTGTATGTTTGAATTAGTCAAAGTTGCGTAAACTGCTTAATTGATTGAAATGACTAAAATGTTTGGAAATACTGATAATGCTGAACTAATCAGAATATCCATAATGACTAAAAAGAATAATCTATCCTTGGCAACAATTGCCAAATTAATCAAAATGATGGATTTACCCTCGAGAGCTTTAATAAATGAATAGTTGGAAGAACCGAAAGGCTTAGAATAATTGAAACACCTTCGAACATTAAGGTGACTGAAAATACCTCTAAGTTTTGGAATGAGAAATATCAATGAAGCCAGGCAAATGCAATAGCTCTGAAAGCGGTAACACACAACCCTAGTTGGTTGGTCGTTTCGAGAACTATTGTGAGGTTGGAAGAATACTATATAAAGGCATGTTCAAGTTATTTGGAGAAAGTACCTAGGTCTATGGTAAGAGAAACTTGTTTTTCGAGTGTATTCGATGTTATGGATCGAGTTCAGATGCATTACACATGTCCGATTACTTGGGATTTATCATTTGAATACATGTTCGATTTCTCGTTGTATGTTTAGTGGTTGCTTAGCGAAGACGAGCTTATACAATGTAGTCAGCTCTGAGAAGCGAGTACTTGTGGTGTACTGATCCGGTTAAATAATAAACTTTGTGCGATGGTTTGCAATTAGTTCAAAGGGACTCGAAAACCTGATAAGTAACCAGAACTTCTGAACTCCGTACATCACTGCATTTACCCGATAGTCTAATTACCAAATTACCCATGAAGGCCTGAATGACCATTATACCCTCGTAAGCTTTAATGTTTGAATCATTCACGGTATATTCAAAATCTCGCCAATCCTGGGGTATCAACTTTTGATGTTTGGTTCGAGCCATTATGACTGAACTTTCCTTTTTGTAGGGACCTCATTCTGCAATCAGTCCAAATTTGTTAAATCTTCTCCTTCTGATAATGATCAAGTGTCTTAGAGGAATGAAATGAACCATATGGAATGTTTCTTGCACAATTATATTCTCTCCTATCTGAAACTAATTCTCTCTCTGATACGAATCATGAATTATGTCTGGCTAAATTATATACATCTATATCTGATCTGGAATGCATGCTCTCTGATTTCTGATACTCTGAAAATACATGTACGATTACTATCCGTACTCTACTCAGTCTGTGTTCACTAAGTTATTCTAATTGGGGTACTTCTGAATTATGTTATGAAGTCTCTACAGGTTCAGTGCTGGTAATTCTTTATGGACCCGAGGTCTCCCCTTGGGTAGGTTCTGATGCTTCGGCACGGGTAATTCCTTATGGACCTAAGGCAACCCCTTAGGTTGGCTCCTATGCTCATTGAGCCTAGGGTAAGTCCTTATGGATGCAATTCTGAGAAACTGCATATCGGTGTACGGTTGGAGGGTAATTATGTTGATACTTAGTTTTCCATATTCCCTCTTTAGCCTTAGACAAACTTTAATGTTGTCTGAAATATTCTGTCTATCATTCTTGATCTGTAACTGATGGAACACCCTAAACTCTCTGGCTGGATTTTCGTAATCTATATCCCTTCTGATTACCTGAGTTAGACATTGTGTCTGGTGATTGGGTAATTAATCAGAAATAAATATGTCACTTTCAAGCGTAACAACTAAACGAAATGTATTCTATATCTGCAACTTGATAATGCTTGCTCTTCCATTTCGTTCTGATACATATGATACTTACGTGTGGCATGAAGCTTCTTTTGGTAGTTTCGTATTACTGAGCTTTCCCAAGCTCATGTTGTTCTTTACCACCGCAGGTTAGGGGACCTATCATGGCAATGATCGACATCAGTGGTTGGAGTTCTCTCGGCGTCACTTTTGGAGTACAGTACCGGTTCAGTTAGTGGGCATGCATGTCATGTATTATTTTATGACAGTGTCTGTAAACGTTTTCTGAAATTATTGTTATATGTTTAAATGATTTTTTGGAAGTGTATTTTAAAACAATAGTCAATGTTGTGGTTCAATCAAATGTTTAAAGGAAAAAATGTTTTTTATGTGGATTTTTACTGTGGGTCGCTCTTGTGACCCTAATGTGACTTCCTAGGATCCGTGGTAACACATAGGCGGGTCTAAAGGGTTACACCACTAATCATAGATACTGATATGCATCATTAACTATTTTAATAACTTTTAAAATCATAAGGATATAAAACATGATTATTTCTTTATAGAAGAAAATGTGTTAGAACACTTTTTTACCACTTTTTCATTTTTTTATTTTTAATTCAAAAATAATAAAGTTATTAAAATAAAAAGTGGAAAAAAAATTTAAAAAAATATGAAAAAAATATCCCAAAAAGTGTTTTAACATATTTTATTATATAAAAAAGGAATTAACTCGTTTTAGGTCCCATGATTTCAAAAGTTATTAAAATAATTAATGGTACATATCCGTCCATATGATAAGTGGTACATATCGATGCATAACGTTTACTCTAGAATTTTTCTTAACATAGAATAAAACGTGTCTAGACAAAGGCCACTAAAGTGCGTGTCTGTAGTGGCGTTTCTTCAAAATGCCACCATATATTAATCTATCGCGGCGTTTATTCAAAAAAACGCCACTAAATGTACAAAATTAGCAGTGTTTATTAAAAATGCCGCTAAAAATCTATTTTGTTGTAGTGTATGTTTGTTTATTAAGCTAAATAAACAAGTATGAACAAAATTTTTATGTTCGTTTACTAAACGAATGAACACGAACAGAGGTGTGTTCGGTTCGTTTATGTTCACGAACAAGCTCGTTTATAGGTTGAAAATACTTGTGGATGTATCTAAATACTACTTTTTGTCGTTTCTAATGATGTTATATAAGTTCATGTTAAAATGTAAGTTTTTAACATTTCTGAATATATAAACGAACACGTCCGCGAACACTTAAACGAACTCGTTCGTGAACACTAAACAAACGAACATGAACACCTTTAGAAAATAAATAAACGAACAAGAAAATAATCTTGTTCGTTCAAGCTAGGTTTATTTATACCCCTAGGCATTGGTTAGGGGAAACTGCTGCAATATTGCAGCTGGGGAAAAAATCTTCTCTAATATTGTACATGTCATTTTATTTTCAGATCTATGGTATTTTGAACCGTTAAAGTTGAAGTCGGTATTCTTACAATTCAATTTCACTATAGCTTTCTTTCTTTTTTTGAGACCCGGGTTCGAGCACCAGTAATGTCATGCTATGTGTGCCGTCTTTGAAAAGACTAAGAAAATTGAATAAATACTACCCTTGCATCACACCAGCATATTTAAAAAAAAATATGACATGTGCTATACTTTGGAAAAAAAAAATCAAATGCAATAGGCTTCCTGGGTCCCAATGCCCTTAATCAAGGAATCATAGGACCAACCCCTGTCTTTTACAAGGACGTTTGGTACAAATATTCACCATTTTTATTTACAATCTTAACAAACTCGAGCTTTAATCATAATAGAAATATTAATATCTCGGTTCTTTTCATTCAAATTCAAGGACCATTTAATAGCCTATAGCCTTTATAGGAGTTCAGAGTTCATGAGTATAAAATAAAATGATTTTAATAGCCTTTATAGGACCATTCAAATTCGGTGAGCCCATGTTATACTCTTATATTAAATCAGTTTCTAAATTTTTAAATGTTTTATTTTTATTCCTAAACTATGGTATATGTTTTAAATTGGTTATAAACCTTTAAATGTTTCAATTTTCTCTCCAAACTATAATTCTCATTCTATTATGATCTCTAAATTTTTGAACATTTTAATTTCTTCCCTAAATTATTATTTAGGTCAAATCATATTAGTACATGATAATGGAATACACATCAATGTTTACATGACAACAAGGGAGAAGGTAGAAGGGATTGATGGGGTCCACGAGCCCCAAAAAAATTAAAATTTTAAAAATTATAAGTTGGTGTAATAGTAAAATTGTTATTTAGTCCCCTAAAAATATATGATTCATTGTTGTCCCATAAATTTAGACATTTTTAAATGAACCCCTCTACAAATAAAGTTGAGTTCTGCCACTGCATGATAATTATAAATTTTATAGCGTTTTTATTAACACGAGAGAAGATTAGTATATACTGATAATTTGTGGATGAAATTAGTACATTCAAAAGTTTGTAGACCAATTTAGAATAAGAGTCATAGTTTGGGGATGCAATTGGAATGTTTAAAAGTTTGGGGACCAATTTAGTATGAGATTCATAGTTTAGGAATGTGAGAAGCAATAACTCTTTTTTAATAATGAAAATTAAAATAATTTTATTTTTTTTATTAAAATGAGTATTTTGTTAATAAAATATTCATAATTGTTTTAGTCATTCCAATTTTTAGTTTTATTTCCTTTTTTAATAAAATGAATGGTTTCTTCATCTTTACAATGTTTATCACTAAATTCTAAATCATGATTAAAGTAATTTAAGATAATTATAATATGATGTTGTGCGTTATCGCTTTGGTGTTTGCGGTGTGATTTTATTTGGTGTTTGTCCTTTAAATATTATTTAATGTGTTGTACTCTTTTCCTTCAACTTAGATTTAGGGAAATTTTTAATGACACACAATAATATTTATGTGTATGATTTTTCACGTTAATAAAATCATACTTAACTGATAAAAAATTAAGATTTTATCCTTTTTTTTTCAAAGTATGCTTGCAATCTACGGATGTTATATCAACCAAGAATACTAAAAAATATAGGGTTTTATTTTGATGCACAAGCTGTGTAAATTTTTTTTACACAACCCTTTTATAAAATTTAAAATTTAAATCACAAACCCTAGCAACCTAAAACCTAAACCCTAAGCCCTAAACCCTAAACTCTAAATTCTAACCATAAACCTTAAATTATATGCCCTACATACTAAACCCCTAAACCCTAACCTAAAATCTTAAACCCTAAACCCTAAAATTAAAGGGCTTGTGTAAACTAAAGTTTACACAAGCTTGTGCATCAAAGTATTTTCCAAAAATATATTTGATTTAGAAAGACACACTTTGATTTAGTGGTTGAAATTATTTTAATCCTGGTTGGTCTAATTATTTTTATTTTTATATAATCAGTCATTTTAATTAGGAGAATTCCCCTAAATTTATTATAAAATTATAATTATAATACGAGTGTAACTTCTAAAAATCATGAAAAGGAAAATAACTATGAGAAGGAAAAAATTATAGATGATAATAACAAGGTAAATTACAAAATTCATCACTGAATTTGTTTGACTTTTATTTTAATCCGTGTACTTTTAAATTCTTTTCATTTTCGTCATTCATACCTTAAGTTAGAAACTTGAGGGGGAAAACTAATTGGAGTTAAAGGATGTCGTCCAAGGCAGGTGGAAGGTCGCCCAAGGTAAGCAGGAAGTCATCCGATCGCAGCTTCGGTGTGACAGTGTTTGTCAACTACGTTAGCAAGAGGATTCACCCAGCCACCTTAAGAGAAGCTTTTCAGAAATATGGGAAGGTAACTGACGTGTTCATCGCTTACAAAAATAGGAGGAGGTTAGCGAAACCCCACACTTTCGCTTTCGTGAGATTCTCATACTGGAATGAAGCAAGCAGAGCAGTTCTAGAATGAGACAACCGTCGTATGGACGGTTTTCAAATTAAGGTGCATCACGCATGGAAAATAGCTAATATGCAGAAGGAACCGAGCGACGTGGCTACTCAGAATAAAACCCTAAAGGCAAGGGAGGCATTCCGGGATAACAGATCTTTTAGAGAAGTATTGGTTGGCCAACCGGACATGAGCAAAGATATTCCAATTCCAATTCCCCGCATGCATAACCAGGTAAAGCTTTGCCCCGGGCAGGCATTTGAAGATAGCGTTTGAAGTTAACCCCCCACATGCTGAGACAGAATGGATGAAACTTAGTTTAGCAAGCCAATTGAAAGGGATGTACAATGCAGACATGGTGCAACAAGCTTTAAAATCCGATGGTTTCGATTGTAAGATTTGCGAATGGACGGGCCCTTTCGTCCTGATTCGTCTAAAGTCCGAGACAGACCGTTTGAATTTCTGGAACTCAAAAGAGTCTTTATTACAAACCTGGTTTGCTGATATTGATTCCTTGAATTCGTTTGAACAGAAAAAGAAGCTAAAAGTTTGGTTAAACTTCACCGGTGTGCCGATTTCAGTCTGGTATGGTTGTTTTTTAGATATCTCGCTGGTTTATGGGGAAACGTAATCAAGATAGATGAAGAAACATCAGAGAAGACAAGATTCGACGTCGCCCGTGTTCTTTTTAGGGTTAGTTCGATGTCGGATATCCCGCCGGCCGTTCTGATATCGATCAAAGGCAATTTGTGTTGGATTAAGGTTGCCATGTCGGAGTACGAGGACGAAAGACCATGGATCGACGATGAGAGCCGAAGCATCAGTTCAGAGGAAGATTCTGGAAGACAATGTAACAGGTACCGAGATTCTTTGAATTCGGGGTTGCCTGGGGAAAATGCGAGAACCTTCTCTCAGTCTTGTGAGTCGGTAATCCCACGTGTTTTTACACCTGTGAATCATGCAGTTGGGCCTATGGAAAAATCTTGCAATAATGTAGAAATAGATAATGTGGATAAAGAGCCTCGGGAGCCCAATATTCCTCTAGGGCCTGTAGCTGATGGTACTCCCTTGGATATCTAGGTGAATCAAATAATGGAGACATCCAACTCCTCCCCAAATATCAGTGTTTCGGAAACTCCATCTTTCGATAACGGATCTAGGCTTTTCACAGTAAGACCAAAATTGCTTAAATTGTCCAGGGGAGAGAACCCATTGGGTCTTTAGACCAAGCCTTGACACTTCCAGAAGTTGGTCGGTAATTTCATGTTTCACGGGCGACCCAAGGTGGGAGCAACCTCTAATCCGCGCAGACATCATAGAGACAAAATCCATGACATCTCGACTCCCACACCTGATTTGGGGGAAATAAACTCTAGCCTTAATTCAATGATTCCGGCACGACCTGTAGAAGAGGATGAAGCTCTCCTTGAAGCAAGGAAAACAGTGGAAGTTTGCAGCTCTCTGGGATTGAATTTCGACGCAAACGAGATTACGATGGTTAGGAGGTTTATGGAGTTAGCTCGCGATAAAGAAAGTCAAAGCTAGGAGTTTATGTCCTACGCAAGGTGTCTCCGGTGAGATTGCTAAAGACTTACGAATGTTAAATTCGAAAAATTACGTTATATCGTTGAATATCAGGGGTTTAGGAAGGAGAGAAAAGAAAGCTGCAGTGAGGAGTTTGGTGAGAATCTATAAGCTTAGGGTCATCTTCCTGCAAGAGACAAAGCTGCCAAGGGTTGAAGATAAGTTAGCTCGATTTCTTTATGGTGGCTCCTAAAACTGCAATTTTATGGCCTCACCGTTCGAGGGTTTTTTAGGCGGAATCTTATCAATTTGGGACTCGTCTTTCTTCACTTTGGAGTCTAGTCAGGTGCACAAAAATTTCATCTTACTCTTCGGCTGTATAATTTCAATCAAAATGAAATGTGTGTTGGTTAACGTATATGCACCAAACGATCATGGGGAAAGATTGTCGATGTTCAACGAGTTGAGTTCCATTTTATCCTCGCAACCAGAACCAATGTTGATAGGGGAGATTTTAAAATCATTCAGGTCTTGGAGGAAAAAAGTGGCATTTCGATCAACAGGGCAGCAATGGCTGCATTTTCGGGTTTCATTGAGAATCTGCAGCTCATGGATCTCCCTTTGCAGGGGGCTCTTTTACATGGTCAAGTATGAGGATCTCTCCCTCATTCAGTAGGCTTGAAAGATTTCTCGTATCACCAGACCTCTTAATTAAATGGCCTAATGCAATTCAAAAGCTTCTCCCAAAGAGCCTGACGGATCACAATCCGGTTTCTTTATGTGGCATTAAGGCAAATTGGGGTCCTAAACCCTTTAGGTGGTTTGATTATTGGAATGAAGAAAGTGAAATCCAAGGACTCATAGCCGACAGATGCAAAATTGGACAAGGAAAGGGTATTGACAATATTCTCAGATCTTGCAAAATTGCCACTAAGGCATGGCTTCGGGCAAAGAAGGAGTGTGACTCTACTTCCACATTGCACTTAGAACAACAACAGCTGAAACTAGAATCTGAGCTACAATCTGGTGGAACTGACGTTTCGAAAATTTCTGATCTTCACAATTTGAGAGAAAAACTTTGGTTTCAATATCGCATAGAGGAGCGTGAATGGATGCAAAAATCACGGATAAAATGGTTCCTTGAGGGGGATCGTAATACCAGCTTTTTCCACTCGGTTGCCTCGGCAAGAAAAAGAGCCAACTCCATCCTCTCTTTGACAGACACGAACAAGGTCCTTGACAACCCTGTTGAAATCAAAACGGCTATTGTAAAGCATTTTCAGAGCACTTACAATGTGAATCCCACAATCTCAGTTAGTAGCTTCGACTACAACCTTAACAAATTATCTCCTGGGTCGGCTTCCCTCCTTGAGCAAGAATTCTCTTTGGAAGAGATCAAGGAAGCTTTATTTTCAATGGACGGTTCTCGTGCCCCGGGCCCGGACGGATTCAACATAAAGTTCTTTCAACGATTTTGGGATCACTTAAAAGAAGAAATACTGTATTTTTTCAGAAACTTCTATAATGGGGTACCGTTTGATCAATCGATCAACCACACTTTCATTGTGCTCATCCCAAAGAAAAGTAACCCGGCAGCGATCGAAGACTACATGCCTATCAGCTTAGTTGGCAGTGTTTACAAACTTCTGGCGAAGGTTTTATCCAGGAGATTGAAAGGATGTCTAAATGAAATTAACGGAGAAACACAGTTTGCCTTTTGCCCTGGCAAACAACTTCTTGATTGTTCTTTAATTTCGAATGAGGTTGTAGATCACCTGAAGAAAAAGGGATTGTCGGGAGCAATCTTCAAAGCGGATTTTAGTAAGGCATACGACTCGGTCGATTGAGATTTTCTCACGTTGATAATAGAAAAATGGGATTCGGTTCTGTGTGGTGCAATTGGATCCGTAGATGTATTTCCACGGCATCGATATCCATTCTAATTAATGGATCGCCAACAAAATCTTTCAGTATAAAGAGAGGATTAAAGCAGGGCTGCCCAATGTCTCCTCTTCTCTTTAATATAGTCGCAGAGGCTCTCAGTTCCCTTATCAAGAAAGCAGTGTCATCAGGTTTCTTCAGATGGGTATCTATTGGAGATAAAGGTTTAACCATCTCTCATCTACAATTCACGGACGACTTAATAATTTTTTGCGGGGCAAGCAAGGCTGAAGTTAAGAATATCATACGTATCCGTCGCGGGTTTGAGATTGCTTCGGGGTTAAAGCTAAATCTCTCAAAGTCAACAATTCTGGGAGTTAACGTCAATTCTTCGGATGTCAAGTCTTGGGCAGAATCCATAAACTGTCCCGGCGAGGAGTTTCCTTACAAATATTTAGGCTTACCTCTCGGAAGTCCAAAGAATTCGATTGCATTGTGGACTCCAGTCATTGAACAGTTCGAGAAAAAATTCGCGGGGGTGGAAAGCCAAACTTCTATCTCTTGGTGGCAGAATCGTGATGGTTAAATTGGTCTTGGCAAATCTCCCAGTGTTCTTTATGTCACTATTCAATATGTCTGTTGTTGTTAGTTCCATGTTGAATCGTTTAATCGCAAAATTCATTTGGGGTGGCCTGGATCACAAGACTATTCACTGGATTAGTTGGTCGACTCTCTGCAAACCTAGAATGAGCGGTGGGCTGGGTCTTTGTGATATGAAGACGAAAAACATAGCACTCTTCAACAAATGGCTATGGAGATACGGGACTGAATACGACAAGCTCTGGCGGAAAGTTATAAATGCAAAGTATGAGAACAACACTCAGAGGTTACTTCCTTGTAATATATCGCAAAGCAACTATAAATCTTGGATATGGAAGAACATTCTCAAGCCGTTCTCTGCACCAGCGGAGCTGTTTTCTCAACACCTTTGCCTTACTGTGGGCAACAGCAACCGAATCGATTTTTGGAATGACAAATGGGCATGTTCATCACCATTGAAAGATGCTTTCCCTCGAATTTATGCACTGGTTGTACACAAACAGGGAAGCATCTCTGAGTTTGGCAGGTTCACTAATGGCAGTTGGGCATGGTCCATAATGTTGAGAAGACACATTTTCGACTGGAAAATGGATTTGTGGAATAATTTTACCAGCACGATAGAGACTTGCAGACCTGGTCTTATCGGTGAAGACTCGGTCAGGTGGATTGCCAACTCCAACGGAATCTATAAACCAGCCGACTGCTGCAAATTGCTGGAACAACCGAGTGTATCAAATGAGATGATCTGGAGGCTTGTGTGGTCTAATTTGGCTCCCCCTAAGGTGGAGGCTTTCATTTGGAAACTGCTCCATGGACGAATACCCATAAGAGTGGAATTAATCAAAAGAGGTACTTCTTCCATTCAAACTACTGATTGTCATCTATGCTGTCTTAGTCCTGAAACTGTTTATCACATCTTCTGCGAATGCTCCACTTCTTGGAAGCTTTGGATGAAATGGTGTAACATTTGGGATTTGAATTTTATAGTCCCAAACAATCCTAGGAATTTTTTGATTCAATGGGAGCAGGTCTCGTTTATTTTTAAGGAACATTGTATCTGGATGATGATTTTCTCTAGCATAGTCTGGACCATTTGTCTTTTCAGGAATGAAGTTTTTTTTCAAAATTCGATAGTGGATGTTGAACAGATGTTTCAGCTTCTCTTCTAAGAGTCTGCAGGTGGGCAAGTGCAAAGTGGAAATTTGTCTTTCCCCAGACTTCATGTATTATGGAAAATAGCGAAGCTCTGAAAATTATTTCTATATCTCGTTCTCAACACACACATGGAGAATGGATCGTACCAGGGAGGGATAGTCTGAAATTCAACACTGATGGTGCAGTAAGGGAAAACTTCGGCCCTGCTGGTATCGGGGGTGTAATGAGGAATCACGCAGGCAAAATATTATGCTATTTCTCAAAGAACATAGGATCCTTAGATGTACCTTCAGCGGAGTTACTTGCGATCAAAGAAGCTGGCATCTTATTCAAGTCTTCTAAATGGTTTCGCTCACATCACCTTATTGTTGAATGCAACAATTTTAATGTTGTGTTCTGGATCAAAATTCTCAGCAATCCCCTAGCTCATTTAAAGGTATTGTAGCAAGCATTCTGGTCATTTTCGAGGGCTCGGATTGGGAAATTGCCTACATCCCAAGGGAGCGAAACTCCCTAGCTGATAGCTATGCAAAAAAAGGCATTGACGGGACTAATGACTTGGTAGAATTTATGCCGGATTGAGCTGTATTTTACAAGATCTTCATCTTTTGAATTAGCATGCTTGTTAACATCTTGAGATATGTGTTAGTATGGTCGAGGTGCAGGCTGGTACACCTGAGTCGAGTGTACGCGAAGTTTGAGGAACGCTCAATACTTTAGAAGCTGCGATACACACCATGTTTTGTGAGATATCTTGGTGGAAGACAATCATGCATGCCGAGGCTGGCTGACAAGGTCCGTGTTGACGAGAGGATCCCCAGTGAAGCAAGATGTAGTGACCGGTGCCCAAGAGTTTGTTTTCATTTGTGATTTTGGCTTGAATAAGGATAGTACTAATCGAGTTTTTTTCGAGAAATGTATGGGGAAGAATCGACATTTTCATAGCGCACTCTTTTTCCTCCAACTATGTTTTAAGGAGGTTTTTTAATGAGGCCTATGACTATGTCTTGTACGGTATTACAACCTTCAATAAAAAGAATGTCGTGTCTCGGTTTTTCAAAAAAAAGTTAAAAACTTGAGGGTGATGTGACAGCCACATATCTTGACATGGGTTGCTTTTGTTTATGTGGAAGTCGTGTGTTGTATACATCTTTTTTTCTTTACCAAAATAAAACTTTTATAACTTCATCCCTATTACGATAGCGTTGGGATCGTCATTCTTTAGTATTTTTTCGTTCACTCAAGACACCAACGAACTCGTCTCATCAATTCATCATCTTCTTCTACTCTATCATATTAGACCTTTTTTTTAAATTCTCTTTTAACACTCGCAAAATTCAACCTCTAAACTAAAACTCATAAAACCCAAACCACTCTAATATGCAATCTACATGATCTGATCAGTGTGGAATAAGGATATATAGCATGCCTTCTCCTCCCTCCACCATTAGGATTTGGAAGAAGCTATTTCATCGTCGAGAATCAAAGGGAATCCGAAACTATGAAATTTTTCACACAAAATAAGAAATTATCGGGTTACTTCATAATTTTTAAAAGAGAAATACTTAGACATGATGCTATTAATTATTTAACGGTGGAATAACCAAGACATGAGTAATTCTAAAGTTTAATTATTATATTGAAAGAAATTTAAACTTTTGATAAAATAGGAGTGAAAAAAAACAATGATAAATTATGTAATTTACCCTAATAATAAGACTTAACAATAAAGTAAGTGTTCAAACTATGTTTTTTTTAATAAATGTTTAATTTTTTTTTGAGTGAAATAGGTATTTAAAGTTTCGACACTTATTTTATAATTAATCAAATAATAATTATAAAGGCGGTGGATTTTACGAAGGGTGATAATATTCTTGATAATGATTGCAAGGAAGAGAGTGTCCTGTGATTCAACCCCAATTAATGTGAAAGTGATAACTGTCCAACTCATGACTCGAAATGCATGTTTTGTATGGTTATGGCATAGGGTAGAGGTAGACCATGTTATGCCCAAACATGTGTTTCCCATATATTTATTATACATTTTCAACACGGTACACAAATCAATTCTGATATTCCAACTCACGACTGCCCTCTCATTTATTTCTTATAATATTAATCGAACAATTAACTGACTAATTTAAATAAAATGTCATAAAGATCTTTTATTAAAATTTTTGATGTGATTTTTTAAAATAAATAAATAAGTACACGTATATTACTTTCAAGCTAAAACTTTGTTACGTTTGATTTTGGTTTTGTTGTCGTGGTCCAATTGTTTTAGGGAGACATTATCTTTGATTGAATTATTATTCTATAAACATGCGAGGATAGTTTTTTTTTCCATAAATGTCTTAATTTTAAGGTTTAAGGTTTCAGTTAAGGAATTGAAGTTTAGGGCTTTTATTGTATGTGTTTAGAATTTTTGAGTTTATGGTTAAAATTTAGGGTTTAGGCTAATATGATTAGAGATTTAGGTTTAAACCTATAAACCTTAAAATTTAACCCTAAACCCAAAATTCTATCAATAACCCATGAATTCAAAGTTATTACACTTAAACCTATAAACCCTAAACTCTAAATTGCGTCATTCAATCCTAAAACTAAGGTATTTGTGAAAAACTACCCTTTAATTTAGTTTTTTTTTTTACAATCCTTTGATTTAGTTTTTGTTTCTCTGTATTCATTTTTTCATGTTGACCGTACGGTTATAAATATTAGAAAATTATAGCCTAAATCTAAAAACAAAGTTGAATATTATATTATTTTACATTTACAGAATTTATTATTATTGTGTCGTTTTATTTTTGAGAAATTGTCAAAGTCGAAAATCAAAACAGGTAGTTTTAAAAAAATATAAAATTAAAATAATATTCCACAAAATATAGAGATCAGATTCAGACCATGCTATCTGATCTCTAATCAGAAATTCCATAAAGGGCTTACGTATTTCAGTTTGTTGAATGTTTGGGACTAGGGCTTACCCTTGTAAATAGATCCTAACTTTATTAACATATAATCAAAATAAAAAGAGGTCCAAATTTGTTTCAAAGGATAAACCCAAACTCAAATGTCCTAATTAGGGAACAGTAAAATTCAGCTACACTCAAAAAAAGAAAATTATTTTATTCGATTCAACTTAAAAAGATTTCAAATAAAGTCAGAATTATAAAATGGAACTTAAATAACTTAAATTTTTTAATAATTAGTAGGTCGATTTTCCAGCTCGAGTTGATCCTTCAACTCTTCTTGATATATGTATATTGCATATGAAAAAATATGAAGTTATATATATTTATTTTATATGTATATAGAAATTTGTTTAAATTGAAACTAATTAGTATCATAACACTATAAAATTTTATAATTAAATTTAAACAAAAACTCGAACTTGACTCAACTCAATTTTTTATAAACTAAGCTCGAAAAAAATTCAAATAAAATTTAAGTTGTAAATATGACTCGTCAACTCAACTAACTCAAATTTTTTTGACTCGACTCAATCTAATGATCACCCCTAGTCTAATCTAAATCCACTTAATTTTAATCAAATCCAATGGACTCAAAACCCAAAGTAAATTTAATTTTAAATTAAAACTTGATGAGCCCAATATGTAATCCAATTAAAAAATCATTCATCCCAAAATTCCCCAAGTCCCAAAATATTCAAACATTTCAAATGTTGTAGTAATAATAATAATAATAATAATAATAATAATAATAATAATAATAATAATAATAATAATAATAATAATAATAATAATAAGTCATGAAAGGATTGTTCCAAGTTAGTTTCAACATTGATATTCGACCACTTAAAAATGAAGGTTAGGCTAAGACATGAAAACATCTCGGACGGAATTCAATGTCTACAACTATAATTCAGGACCATTCGTGTGGTTATCCGAATCAAGCCGAGCATGAATGTCCATGACACGATCCTGATCCGATATGTTTGAGTTTCATGTTTTTTTATAATTATTAGTATCTAATTTATTGACCGATTAATTCTAATTAAGTACTTTTGAGGCCTATTGTATTGATGACCTTCTTAATTCTATTAATTGTTTTGTTCACTACATCAGGAGTCGAACCTTCATTATATAGAAATATGAAGAAATATATATGTATATTGTTTATGGTTATATAAAGTCATTTAAATTGGTACCAACTAGTATTATAACACTATGAATATAAACAATTAAATTTGAACAAATTGACTCGACGCAAGAAACTTTCAAATATATTTCAAATTATAAAATATGACTCATCAACTCGAATCGATTGAATGCTCACCTCTAACCCTAATCTAAGTCCACTTAATTTTAATCCAAATCCAATGGACCGAAAAGCCGAAGTAAATTCAACTTTAATTCAAAATAGATTAGCCCAATACGTAATCCAATTAAAAATCATCAACCCAAAATAGCACAACTCCCAAAATATTAAAAAGTTCCAATTTTGTATAAAAAAACAGAAGTCATGAGAGGATTGTACCAAGTTAGTATGAACATTGGCATTCGACCACTTGAGCCTGGTCCGGCACGTTTAGACATGGTAAACTTAACTTGAGACTCGAATCGATTTATTCGAATCGATATCTAAAATTGATCCGAATATGATAATTTGAATTTGATCCGAAACCTAAAATAAGTAAATCGAAATCGACCAAAAATTTAGTTGAACCGAAAATAGATCCAAACCAGTTTTCAACTGTACTAAATGCATACGAACCGAAAGCAAATTAAAATAAAGAAAATATATTAAAATAACTAAAGAAAGATGTGATGTGAACTGTCGCACAACTCATCAAAAAACAAAATATACAGGCTATATAAAATCATATATAGAGTGGAAAAACCTAACTCGGCCTGGAAACCCGACTAAAACCGACCGATCTCCTATTAACCCAATATTGACCCGACTTGAAATCAACCAACACAATATTAACCGAATCAAAAATCATCTGACTTGACCCGATACCCGAATTAAATTACCATAGAAATGAACTAAAACTGAACCAGACCCGAATCAAACTTAAACCGAATATAGTCAGACCCGAAATGATCCGGACCGAACGACCCATTTGACACCTCTAGATATATTTGAGTTTCATGTATTTAATAACTAGACAAAGATAATCTCTGATGGACCGAGAAAGTGCTAGGATCAGTCACGCTCTTTGGAGATTTCAAATTCTCATATAATTTAAAAAAAAATTCTTTGTATATTATATTAATAATCTAATCCAACAGTCTTAAAATTTTAAATTTATATATATATTTATTAAATTTATGTATATACTATGTTTTTGAGTGTAATGATTGCACGCAGAGGTAGACTTAAGTCTATTTTAAGAATTTTCAGAAGAAGAAGAAGACCGGTAAGTTCTGAATGAAACACGTAAACGTGGCAGCATGGCTTTAGGGCCATAATACATGGTGGGAAAGAGTGAATGAACTGTCTTGATGTAGGATGCTGTAAATAGCTTCCGAGCTGCTCGATCGGCTTGGTGGTCCATGTCTGATCGAGTGGCAGAGTCACACAGTTCGGGGTTCACATTAGTTTCCCCTGTCGGTTCAGGCCCGTGTCCTAAGCTGACACTACCTAGGTTTATTTCAAATGTAGCAATGAGGTTAAACAACCATTTGCAAAGTTTACAGCTACCCAAAATAAACCATATGTTTCCATTCACTCACATGTATTTTATAGGTTAGTTTCATAGATTTTCTGTATCTGATAACTATATTGGACCTCGATTATTTCGGAGTCGAATCGAATCAGATCCTAAACAAGAAATAAGTTATCCGAACACTTGTTTTCTTTACGGACAAGACTCGAAACATATACCCTGAAATAATTATAAACCAAATTAACGTGCTTTCGTTTTCCCGTTTATTTGGGAATTGGTTTCAAAGCAGCACATGTAGCAGTTGGGCACTGTCCCAAGAGAAGCCTTTCGTTGTTGTGAACAACGGCTAAATCTGTCTTCAAATTATTAAACGTTAATTACCAGCTTTGTGTATGGTTAAATCCGATCGTTACGATGGCTCAAATTGAGATTTTTTTAAAGGTTGTTCTTACATGGCCATAAGAACTAGTGATTTCCTTTTTGAATAATCTATTTGTATTTACAGAATAAAATATATCACAAGCCACTTAATTATATGTTCGATAATAAATAAGTCAACTTTCTTTTAAATGTAAGAGAACGTTCGAGTTTCGACTATTAAAATTGAAACTGGTAGCTTAGTATAATAACGAATTCAGTCCACAAAAATTATATATTCTATTAATTCGGTACTAATTCGAAATAATTCAATAAATTTAGTATTTTATAGTTAAAAATTTCATTAGTGAAGTGAACGTGTCTATTAGCAAAAGACGTTAAGGTTATAATGAGTTTGTTTCATTAGTATGACAGCGTCCAACAGTGAAGTGATTATGCTTGTTGATTATCGAGCTCAGGGACAATATCATGAAGTGTGACAAGGGGTCGGAGGGTACGTCAAGTGAGGCAGTGTCGGAATATTTAAAGGTTAATGGTTAATTTTATTAGATTATTAATTAGGACATGTTTGTCACTAAATTTTAGCTACAAAATGACATGTTTATTATAAATTTTTTTAATTAAATGACTGAATTATTTCAAAAGAAGAATGATCTGTTTTTTTTATACCAAACTTATAATTAAATGATTTATTGTGCATTTTATCCTATTTTTTACATACTAACGGCATCGAATCCTAAGAAAAACATTAGCTAACGTTGGACCCAGAATAGACGAGGTTAGGTAAATGTCAGCATGCTCATAAGTTGTCCCTAATCATTCAAATCCAATGCCATATGATATGTTTAAATATTTAGCTTTAAATAAACATATAAACAAATCAAAATGTTTTCTTTTTCCCTTTTTTAACTCAATAAAATTGTAATAATTATAGCTGTAAACATTAATTATTTTTTTAATACCTTTATTAATAAAGGAAAAATTTAAGATGAAAGTTTACAATGCAGGTAAACAAATATGTTCGGATGTAATCATAAAAGCACGAAAATTAACATCTCTAGATCGTAGACAGGACTCAAGAAAGAAAAGGTAAAACCTAAACTAAAGACTCGAAAAAGTAGATAAACATCACGAAAGCTCGACGATGAAGGTAAAAACCATCAACAAACGACATTAAAAAATACATATTACAGAATTGTGGCACGTTGACAACACGTTTATTACCACAACTCAATCACAAACAAGATTGGTGACGAAACTTGCATCGAGATCCAAATCAAGGATCCAAAACAGAGATATCAACAGGATAATTAGAAGAGTGCCATCTTGATCAATCGTGGTGACGTCAAATCCAACCCTAACAAAAAAAAAACAAAGAACATAAAACGTGCCTAGAAGCAGAAAGCATGCTAAGAAGAAGAAAAAAACGTACTAAAAGGTAAAAAAACGTGTCATAAAGACAGATTTATTGAATTAAAAGGACTAAAAATAAAAGAACGAAGTAAATAAATAAATAAAAAGTGACCGACAGCCAACAACCAACCTTAAAACTAGTGTCGTCGTAGGCCATAAAAAATTAAACAAAAAAAGTGAAGGCGGCGCTGAATTTAAGACCGGCCCTAAGGCTGATGTCATTTTAAATTGGCTAAAGGGGTACTTTTGCCCTTGAGTTCGACCCATAAATGTAATTTCGCCTCTCGTCGAAAAGTGCACTAAATGTGACCCTCCAGTCCATGAAATTGATCAAATTGACCCTTTGACCGACGTTAACCGTTACGGTGCTGACGTGGCTGTTAACGGTGATGACGTGGCAGTCCATAATGCTAACGTGGTGGTCAACGGTGCTGACGTGGCAGTACACGTGGGATGATGATGTGGCAAGAGGGGCTGAATTGATTATTTTAACCGAATTCGAGGGCATAATTGATTTTTTCCCCGAGTTTAGGGGCGTAATTAAAAGTTCAATAACTTATTTAATCTTTAAGCTAAAAAAATAAAAACTATTAATATTTAAATATTCATAAAATATTAAAAATATATATAAAACACCATAATGAATTAATATATAAGTCAAAACATTAAAGTTATAAATATAAAATATTAAAAAAATATTTATAAACTATTGGAGAATCTTTCGATTGTTTCTCTTTATGCTACGCGTATTAATGTTCCTTGAACATATTTTCAATTGAGACATTCTTGTATTAAAGTATTAATAAAGCTAAAATTCTCTTTCATTTCTCTACATCAAATATTAATGAGCATTAATTTGATATAAAAAAGCTGGAAAAAATTGAATTCTATTGTTACTCTAGTACAATGTTGATTCCACTAAATTTTTTTAACGAATAGTAATACTCAAAGTGACGAAGTCGAATTTCTTTCCATAAAGTGTTTGATTTTTTAATACTTTATAAAAAAATTATTAAATTTTTACATTAAATTTCATCATTTTTTTAATTTATAATATATTTTAATTTTTTATATAATTTTTATTTTCAGTAACTTTTAGAATATTTTATTTATTGTTATTAACTTTATAAATTTTTATAAAATAAATTAAAGAATATTTTGATCTTCTGCGGGAGTATTCACTTTATTTATTTTTTTAAATTATCCCCACTTAATAAAATTATTTATCTAGTTTTAATATTTTAAAATTTTAATAATTTCATAAATTCTTATTTTTCAACTTAAATATTAAATAAGTTATCGAACTTTTAATTAAAATCAATTATGCCCCTAAACTTAGGAAAAAAATCAATTATGCCCTCGAATTCGGTAAAAATAATCAATTCAGCCCCTCCTGGCATGTCATCATCTCACGTGTACTGCCACGTCAGCACTGTTGACCACAACGTCAGCATCATGGATTGTCACGTAACCACCGTTAACTGCCATGTCAGCACCGTAACGGTCAACATCGATCAAAGGGTCAATTTGATCGATTTCATAGACTAGAGGGCCACATTAAGTGTACTTTTCGGCGATGGGCGAAATTGCATTTTTGAGTCGAACTCAGGGACAATAGTACACATTTAGCCTTTTAAATTCACATTAGCAAAAGATGCAACAATTCCTAGATTTGTGTCATTGTATGGTTTCAATTGATACCGTTTTTGGTTAATTAATTAATGGCACGGCATCCGTGCTCTTAAGTGATTATTGATTAATGAGTTTGTCTGCCTCTTATAACACCAAACAATGATATTTTTTTATCTAGAAGATCTATTTTAAATAGTTATTTAGAAAAATGACTTTCAGCTAAAGTTATTTAAAAAAATATTTTTAAATCGTTCACGTAAGAGAAATTTACGTTCTATAAAAAACGAGTTTCAAACCTTACTTTTTACAGAAAGCGAATTTCATGTTAAAAAAGCGGAAAATTAATTTTTTACTAATTTATTCAACATGAAACTCGCGTTTTTCTAGAAAGCGAGGTTCGAAACTCGTTTTTTGTAGAACGCGAATTTGTCTTACATAGACGATTTTGGGTCATTTTTTTAAATAACTTTGGCTGGGTTTTTTTTTCTAAATAACTATTTAAAATGAGTTTTTGATAAAAATTTGGCTTAATACACTTTCCTCCCTAAACTTTACATATTTTCTCAACTTGCCCCCTAAAATTCATTTTGACCATTTTTGCCCCCTTAAGTTTACCCCATTACTCATATAGCCCAAAAAACTAACACCATTAAAAAAATTTATCATGACCAATCAGAACACACAATGTCACGTAATTATTATTATTATTTATTTATTTTTCTCTTTAATATATTAAAACATTTATTAAATTAATTTTTTCCCCCTAAAACTACTCTCATCCTCATCCCCTTTCTCAAACCCTATCCCCTCATCCAAAATCACAGCTGGAAAATGGATGACTTTCCATACAAATGATATCAGTCCAGTCCAAAAAGAAATAGAGGAATTTTTCCTCATCTATTAATCTTTTAAAGGAATCATCATCAATCATATCAGCTTAGTTGCTGCCTCTCACCTCTTGTTTTTTCATGCTTCATTTATGAACAGTTCAAGAAACTCATCTAAATCCATGAACACAACAAAAGATAGAACAGAGACAATATTCAAAGTTGCACAAGATATTACAAATTACAATGCAACACAAAGATTAAACTTTTACTAACTGGCTGCTTTCATTTTCCTGGTTGGATTTGGGTTCCTCAACCAAGATTGTTTCTTTTTCATCAATTGATCCGTAATTCCCATTCTTTTTAGTGATTCAACATGCTCAATTTGTTTCAAACTAGTTTTTTGTACAATGAGACACTTTAAACTCACACTTTGGCGAAGCAGCCTTGAAGTGTGTTCATGTTTAATAACAACATCATCTTTCTCCACCAAAACCGCCCCAGTAATCCTCTCATAGCCTCCTCCGCCACCACTCGCCACATAAGCCATGAGCGCCGCCTAAGATGGCGACAAACTGGGTTATAGGTTGCTGATTCCATGTAAGATCCTTTATATATCTTCCCTTCGACGTCCAGCAACGCCACCCCAGATGGACACCCGCTGTACAACGCGTGTGACATGTTGGCTGCTTCAAGAGCCGCGCGTTTTAGGTCATCGCCACCGTTGATTTTGTTGTTGCAAAGCGACAAGCCGTTTCGGTGAAGCTCGAGGAGGAAAAATTGGGGTTTAGGGGGAAGAGGATGAGGGGATGTGGTTTGGGGAAGGGGATGAGGGTAGTTTTGGTAAAAAAAATTAATTTAATATATTAAACAGACAAATAAAAAATAATAATTAAGTGACATGGCGTGTATTGATTAGTCAAGACAAAAAAGTTTTAATGGTATTAGCTTTTTGAGACAATATAAATAATAGCGTAAATTTTAGTGGGCAAAAATAATTAAAATAAATTTTAAATAATAAATTAAAAAATATGTAAAGTTTAAGGGGAAAAAAGTGTATTAAGCCATAAAAATATCCCAAACAATTGTGAATTTTATGACAAATACGTTTTAGAATTTGCGATTAGAAACGTGTTGGACACTTGAGAATCGACCAGAAAAATCAATGAATAATAGATCGACAACACAAGATCCGTATGAAGAAGATTAGGACACCAACGTTGCCCGATTAGATTAGATTTTAAAAAAACAAAAAAACTATAATGCTTAATCCTTTTAAACGATTAGATCTTTATCGTGTTCTCATAATAGAGTTTTGATGAAGATGTGAAGACTTTTTTATCTCCAGATTTTTTGGTATTTGTTTATATTATAAGTCGGATTTAAAAAAATAATTTTATCTCGGTAGTAATTTCAAATCAATGATGTTGTTTTTCATTTTTAATCGTAACAATTTAGCTTTGGTAGTCTTCCAAAATTAATAATGTGTGTCTTTTTTTAATTTCATCAATCTAGTTCTCAAACTCTTGAATTGTATCAATATCACTCTTTAATTGTTGTTGACTGATAACATCGTTAAATTATGTGTATGTGGCCGTTGTCTGCTTCCACATTAGTCGTTATCGTCATTGTCTTGCCATGTCAATAATGACGAATATGTTTTGATGACATGATAATACAAATGGAGAGTTTTAGAATTTATTATTTATTTTAAAATTACATATTTTTAAAATAAAATTCACATCAATTGTATTGTTACGTCATCAAAATTAACATGTCATTATCTTGTTGGAAGAAGTTAATTTATTAAGGAATAATAATGTAAACATTCTAACTCAGACATTTTTAATTATTTTATGACAGAATGTCTGACATGACAAAGGACGATTAGTGATAACAGTTATGTTAGTCAACAACATTCGTGGGGGGAAATTGATGCAACTCAAGAGTTTAAGACTAAATTGATGAAATTAAAAAAGAGTGACGAACCAATGACCGACTTTGAGATAGAGGACTCATTGATGAAAGGCGGCGGGCATGATTGGAATAATTACTGCCATCAAGTGGGACAAGGAGACAACCTGGCAGGGTTACAGTCGGTTTCCAAGGAAAAGCTATCTGGAACCAATGATGAGAATAGCAAAAGTCAGGGTGCACAGGTAAGCTCAAGTGTCGCCAGACTTGTGGAAGTCCCTATTGGTTCGGATACTGGGCTGGTGATGTTGGGCCAAATGAGTATGGGTCGAGACGGCAGCCATATGGGGCAGCCCAAGGAAACGATGAGGGGGGCCGAAGGCATGCTAGGTAGACAAGATTCCAGGGAGAGTATGGCGGGCTGTCCCATATCAAATGAATCTAATTTATAGGAGGTTCAAGTTGCCTTTGCTGAGGCTGAAATTGAGGATCTTTTCATCACCCCAAATCGAGGGGCTCTCCCAAATACAGAACAAGAAGAGATTTCGGTCTATCGAGGGAAGTTGAAGGCAAAGTCGAGGGAGACCGTGCACTGGCTGTCCGTCGTCCAGCCTCCCACAGAAACCTTATTACCAGTCACTAGCCTTTTCGGATACCCTCTCTTACACAAACTTCAGTTGGCATTCTTATGAAATCAGCTATCGATATAATCGAATTAGGCCATTTACCTTGCACCCAATGCCCGATTCGAACCATAGCTAAATAAAAAATTTGATAAGTTGTTAGGAATTTGTTTTTAAACACTCTTTCATTCCTACACAACCATAAAGTCCAAGATAAGCCAAACAATGCCATCCTCCAAATTGGTTTTTTCCCCTTCTTGATCGGTTGCTCATTCCACATCTGCACTAAGCTTTTAAAACTCTTGGGGATTGTTACGTTCAGGTTCCAATATCTCCACCATTTTTGCCAAATGATCCATGTTACATAGCACTGACAAAACAGGTGATCGACAGTTTCGCTTTCCTTCAAACAAAAGACACACTTTCTATATAAAACAGGTGCTATACCTCTTTTAGCGAGAGCCGAGAACGTTGGAATTCTCCCTAGAGTCGTCCTCCACACGAAGAACTCCACTTTGGGTGGTGCGATGTTAGCCCAAACACAATCCCATAACTTGTCTCTGTTCTCCTCACACCTAGATGCAAGCTCACAGAATGCTTTAGCCGTATAGGATCTGGTTGGCGAGCCTTTCCACGCTAGCTTGTCGTTTGTTGGAGTTGGCCATGGCGCACTACTCAGTTTCTGCATAAACAATTCCCACATTTCCGTTTCCCACACAAATAGCGATCTTCTTAGCTCCACATGCCATTCCCACATACTATTCATTAGGACCCCAAATTCAACAACTTTCCCTGATTTCTTTACTGCCAGTGAGAATATCCTTGGGAAGCAACTCCTTAGGGACTTATCTTCAATCCACACGTCCTCCCAAAAGTCAATTTTCTTCCCATCGCCTAAAATCCACCTAAAGTTTTTTGTCAGAGTATCTTCCATACTCGATAGAGGCTGCACTATATCTCTCCATACCCACGAACCCTCTCTCCTTGCCACTGGACTCGGCAGCAGTGCTAGTGCATTATACTCGTACTTCTCACTAATTATTCTCCTCCACAGTTGATTCGCTTCGCTCCCAAACCTCCATATCCATTTATTTAAAAGGGACCTGTTTTTTATTTCAATGTCGACGATGCCCAGCCCTCCCATGCATTTCGGCTTGCAACAATCATTACACTTCACCCAGTGGATCGATTTCTCCTTCGGCCAACCCCACAAAAATTGCGCCATGATTCTATTTAGATTAGCTGCCACTGTCTTCGGCATTCTAAACATAGATAAGTAATACACTGGCAAGCTAAAAAGAACCGATTTCAACAGTGTTAGCCTTCCACCAAAGGATAGAAGTTTACCTTTTCAATTACCTAAGTGCTTCTGACATTTTTCCAACACTGGTTTCCATAGAGTAACGTTGTTCCTTGTATTACCAAGCGGAAGACCCAAGTACGTCGTTGGTAATACATCGTGCCCACATTTTAACATATTTGCCCAAGTCTGCACAATATCGCTCCCCACACCAACTCCAAATAACTTTGTTTTAGAGACATTCAGCCTTAGTCCCGCCGCCAATTCAAACACTCTTAGGATCCTTTTAGTATTGCGAACATACTCCTCATTTGCTTCCAGGAAAACCACCAAATCATCGGCGAACTGCAGATGCGATACCGACAATCCATTGCTGCCAACATCAATCCCCTTGATCAAGCCTAACTCTTCTGCTTTTTTCAGAGATAAACTCAGCGCCTCCCCTACCAAATTAAATAGGAGAGGCGAAAGAGGGCAACCTTGCCGTAAACCCCTCTTAATGTTGAGTTTTTTTGTGGGCTTCCCATTGATCAAGATAGAAATCGACGCAGTTGACACACACTGTTGAATCCAAAATCTCCATTTATCCCCGAATCCCATACTCTTCATCACTAAATCCAGAAATTGCCAATCTACAGAATCATAGGCCTTTTGAAAATCAGCTTTAAAGACGATTACTTCGGTTTTCTTTCTAGTCGCCTCCTCCAATACTTCATTGGCTAAAAGTGCACAATCAGCAGCTTGCTTACCTGCTGTGAACGCAAATTGCAGTTCCCCAATCACTTCTTGAATGCAGTTTGAAAGTCTTTTGGAGAGAACACGTGCTACTATCTTGTACAGACTTCCCACCAAAGATATTGGCCTGAAGTCTTCGACCACTTCGGGGCACTCCTTTTTGGGAATCAGTGTTACAAACGAATGATTAACAGTATTATCAAGTCTCTTCCCTTTACGTAGCGAGTTCATCAGTTTCATCACGTCACCTTTTAAAATGCTCCAGAATTTTTTGTAGAAGTTTAGATTGAAACCGTCCGGTCCTGGAGCTCGGTTTCCATCCGCATTTCTGATTGTCGCCCATACTTCATTCTCGGAAAAGGGAGCTTCTAAGCTGCTAGCCGCTTCACTGCTAAGCTTTTTAAAATCTAAGTTCAGGCACTGTACTGGTCGAGTATCACACTTGTTATAAGCCTTACTAAAGTGCTTCAAAAAAACTTCAGCAACTTCCTCATCCCCAGATTTGTAGCTATCCCCAACTCGAACTCTCTCTATTTTGTTTCCTTTGCTCCTCAACGATGCTGATAGGTGGAAGAATTTGGTGTTCCTGTCGCCTTCGGCGAACCACCTCAGTCTCGATTTCTGCAGCCACTCGCGTTCTTCAACTCTGTATTTCTTCCACAGATCGGACCTTAGGACTTGAATTTCTTGAGCCAAACGAACATTATGTTGATTCCGGACCAGAGCTTCTTCCAACTCTTCTATTTTCTTTTCCAACATAGAAATAGGGTTCGCCTTCTATTTCGACGCCCACTCTTTCGATGCATTTTTTGCCATTTTCAGGATCTTCATCGCACCTTTACCCTTGTCCCCCTTACATTTATCCTCGATAAACTTTGCATACTCGACATCATCTCCCCAATGGTTAAACCATTTGAAAGGCCGGTTACAACTGTTCCTTACTCCATCAACTAGAAGCACTGGCTTATGATCTGAGAGACTCCTTGGGAGAGTTTTCTGCTCACAGACGTTAAAACATAACAGTACTTCGGGCGACATTAGAAACCTATCTAATCTACTAGCTGCAGGAGACTGGCCACCACGGCACCACGTAAACGGTCCACCCGATAAAGGCAGATCAAGGAGGCTGTTGTCATGAACAAAGTTGGCCAATAAACTGACTGAGCCATCCCTCTTCCCCTCACCCGTTTTTTCATCTTCCCTCATCACTGCGTTGAAATCGCCACCGATAAGCACCGGCAGATTGTGAGCCTTTATGATGTCTGATATCTCTTCGAAGAAATTTATTCTCTCAATATGGTTATTTGGCCCGTACACGTTGATAATTAAGCATCTTAGTTCCCACTTTGTTATCACGCCTAGCAAAATTGTCGCTCTCGGTGAAGTAATTGCCTTCTCGCTTTTGAAGAAACTGGTGTCCCACAGGCTAATCAAACCTCCAGAGGCCCCTGAAGATGGAGAGAATTCTAATCCTTCGAACATCCGCCCTTTCAGCCTCTTATCCAAACTGAAATTAACTGCCTGCACTTTGGTCTCTTGAAGAAACACCATCTTTGGTTTATTTGCCACTACACCTTTGCTTACAGCCCGGACCTTTTCTAGTTTACCCAGGCCTCTTACATTCCATGACATGAACAATGTAGACATAGAAATTTCCAACACACACGCACCAACAAAAGGAGCATTGACCGAAAAACTCACTTACCCCCTACGACTTCCAGGCCATCGAGTTGGGACACTAACTCCTCTTCATCTCCTTGAAACTGATACCCGATTCTCTTCCCCACTTCCAGCACTCTTCTCGCTTCTTCAACACCATTCTCTCTAGTTTGGGAATAATTCAGCAGCCCTCTTGCAATGTCTAGGTCTTCTGCTATCTGATCTATTGTGCATTTTTTTCTTATTTTTCTTCCTTAGGTTTCTTCTTTTCTCGCTCTTCTTTTGATTTTTGTTTCCCGCACACAAAAAGGTAAAAACTGAGTAAATGGATTCATTTGACCCTAAAATTTGGTATACAAGTAGATTGTACTGTTATAATGTTTTGTGCAAATTTTCATTGCATTTGAACATCAGTCGATCGGCCAATTCGATTAAAAACCAACAAAAATCTGTCATTACAGGTCATGCCGTTTCGATACGGGGTAAAGCGTATCGATTCGACTAAGCATAAATGGACCATAGAAACATGGCATTTAGATATGGGTTGAGGCCGTATTGGAACTTTTTGCTACTGGAATTCATAGTTTCTATACGAGTCTATAGCGTATCGAAACATGTCAAAGTCAAGGTTAAAGGGAGTTAACCCGTACCGATACAGGGCTTACCCGTATCGATACGGTCTAAAGGACAAGTCAACTTAGGGTGACCGTTGTACACCCGTTCCGAAACTGCCTTAAGGTGTTTCGATACAGGGTTAGTTAAGTTGGTTAAAAGGCTTGAATCTGGCAGTTTACATTGTTCACAAAATGGTCACTGAATTTAACATGTTTAAATTGACGAAGTAAAAGAATATCGAATTGCATGAAAATTTACAGACTTCTTAATATTGTATTAAATTTCATTTTTTATGGTCAATTGCATTGAAAGACCTCTAATTTAGCATATTTACAGTTTAGTCCCTAAAACTTGTAATAACTACGATTTAGTCCTAAATGTTGGAATCATTGTTTCACAAGGAGTCAATTGGACTAATATGTATATTCGGTAATGTTTTGTTTGTATATTATTAATCAATTATCGATTAAGAAATGAAATTTTATTACACCGATCACCGCATTGTTCACCGGTAGCACGTTCTGACCCGGTTCTCTACCAGGTCGGGAAGAGGGTGTTACATCCCTTTTGACTACTTCTTTCATGCTTGGGTTCAGTCTTCTTTGGCCTTCAATGTTTTTACCATGATATTCCTCTAGGTTTAGCTTATACATGCATATGGTTGGGCTAATACCTCGGATGTCTTCCAATGTCCAACCCAACGCTTGCTTGTGTTCACTTAAAACTTCCAACAATCTTTCCTCTTGATCACTGGTTAGATTAGCAATAATGATTACTGTCAAATTTGAGTTCATATTTAAGGTGGTCTGGTTAGATCATCAACAATCTTTCCTATCGATGGCTTAGGCGCCTTAATCTCTCTGCCAGCCAACTTTAGTGGCTCAAAATAGCTCACTTCTTCGGCTTCAAAAATTTCTTCATCACTATCGGTCTCCCTGACATCATCATCAGTTTCTTGGCACAATTGTGCCATGTCCACCTTGAAAATGGACTCCACCCTATCTTCTACTTGGCATTCTTCTGATTCATCTGCACATCTCAAAGCTTGAAACACATTATATGTAACCTAATGCTCATTCATGTGCATTGTTAATTCTTCTTTATGTACATCAATCAAAGCTCTACCAGTAGCAAGAAATGGTCTTCCCAATATAATTTGATATTAGCATCAGCTTCATAATCTAAAATAATAAAGTCGGCTGGAAATATGAATTTATCTACCTTTACCAACACGTCTTCAATCTTACCCTTAGGATGTGTGAACGATTGATCCGCCAATTGAAGTGTCATGGTAGTGAGCCTTGATTCAATGTCAAGCTCCTTGAACACCGACATTGGCATCAAGTTAATGCTAACCCTTAGGTCACACAGTGCCATATCCATAAATCTATTGCCAATGGTGGACGGGATAGTGAAACTCCTTGGATCTTTCAATTTTGGTGGCAACTAACTAAGTATCTTGGCGCTGCATCCTTCGGTAAGAGCTATAGTCTCAAAGTTTCCCAATTTTATTTTTTTGGACAAGACATCTTTCATAAATTTCAGGTAATTGGGCATCTTCTCGAGTGCTTCCACTAATGGAAGATTGATTTGTAATTGCTTTAGCAATTCCAAGAAACGCTTAAATTGTTGATCCTGCTTATGCTTCTGTAACCTTTACGGAAAGAGTGGAGGTGGATAAACATATGCTGGTTCTACGGGCTTTGCCAATAGTTTGCTGGCTTCAGACTGTTGTTTGGCATCATTTTGCTCGCCTGCATCAGTCTGCTTATTGACATTAGTCTGATGGCTGGCAATGCTTCCATCATCTTCTTTTTTCTCCAACTCTTGTGGTAAATATACTGGTCTCTTCTCTTCTTTTTAACAGTGAACTGGCTGGTTGCTAGATGTCTCAGCCTCGCATTGCTTACCACTCCGAAGAGTTACGGCTTTGCATTGTTCATTATTCCTTTGTCTAGCGTCTTCTGTGTCACTTGGAAAAGCTCTATGGGGTCTATTGCTGAGTGCATTGGCAATCTTGCCAATCTGGACCTCCAAGTTTCGCATCGAAGCTGCCAAACTCTAAACAGTGGCATCATTCCTCTCTATGTATTCTTTCAAAGTCCCCTAGTTGTTCCTTTGCCCTGCATGAAAATTATTTTGTGCCCGCTGTGGCACAACATTCTGATTGACTCTTGGCATGACATTATTCTGACGTTGGGCATTAGATTGATGTTGGGAACTGTTGTTCTGTTGTTGGGCATTATATTGGTTGGATCTTTGATTTTCCCAAGCTAGGTTCGGGTGTTGCCTCCATCATGCATTATAAGTATTTGAGTTAGGATTAAAATTTCGATTTATGTTGCCAACATAATTTACCGACTTAGGGTTGGCAGGGCAATCATCCATATGGTGGCTCTCTCCACAGATTGTGCATAATGGTTCTAATGCCTTCACTTCTTGAGGCTCATTGTTCTTTTGCAATGTTCTCATCATACTAGAGAGGTTAGAAATCTCAGTATGGATGGACGTTAGTTCATCAACCTTCAATTTCCCACTGGTTTTATTTCTGGTACCTAATCTGGAAACGGGGTACTTAAAATCATTAATTAAAATTCTCTCAGGGATGCCCAGAACCTCCGTATAGTTCTTGTCAAGCAATGAACCGGCTACCAAAGCATCAACAATAGTCCTCGTTTGTGCGTTTAATCCTTTGTAGAAAGTTTGTATTGGGGTCCAATTTGGAAATCCATGCATAGGACACCTTCTCAACATATCTTTAAATATTTCCCAAGCATCATATAAGGTTTTATCCTCAGCCCGCCTGAATTCAATAATCTCACCATGTAGCTTGGCCGTGAGTGTTGGCGGCTGGAAACACGTTAGAAACTTCTTCATAGGTCCCCCCATGAGGTGACTGAACCGGTGGCAAAGAATTGAGCCAAGTCCTCGCTCTATCTCTCGAGAAAAAAGTGATTAATTTCAGCTTCACAGTATCCTCTGATACTCCATACTGCTGAAATAGCTGGCAAATCTCCAAGAATTGCTTCAAGTGTTACCTTGGGTCTCCAGTAAGTGCTTCATCAAATTGGCCTACATTCAAAAGAGTTTGAATCATTACCGGCTTAAGTTCAAAAATTGATGCATTTACCTCGACGCCTATCACTCCTGGCATTAGGTTATCAATGTTTGGTGCCGAGTGTTCTCGTATTGGTCTCTTTATGGCATCGTCCACTATAAATATGGTAGGATTCCCTCCGTGTATATATGGATCTCCTTGATTGTGTGAGACACTCTCTACTCCTTCATTACCGTTTTAAGCCATCTCTCTAATTTTCCTTTTCAATTTGTGGTAGGTTCGTTCAAATTCAAGGTTAAATGGATGATAGTCTGTAGGGCGATTCCTGGTCTTACACCAAACAAAACAGATAAGTAAAATAAAACAAAAAAAACAAGTAAAACCAAAACAATAAAATTCGTTGCAATCCCCGGCAACGACGCCAAAAACTTGTTGGACTCGTGAGAGAGCTTGGCAAAAAGGGTGAAAATGCGTTGGTAATGAATAAACATTGCCAAGAAAGAGTCTTTTGCATGCAAGTATACACGGTCTTTCAAGTAATACAACAGTAAGCTGAGTTATCGATTCTCCAAGGATTGGTCAAGAGTTTAATTGCTTGCTCGTTTTACTTGTCAAAGGGAAGTATGTTTTTTTAAAGTTGGTTTTGAAATCAAGTTCAAAAGAAGGAACTAAAAGACAACAACGTTGGCAAGGAGAGTTTTAAAATGTATGATGAGTGTTGGAAAGGGATGCCTGGTTTTAATGTTATTTATGTCATGCCAGCTTTTAATAAATCATGCCTTTGCATTGTTTCCCGAGCATATTGTAAAGTAGCATTGCCTCTCTCGATGACAATGCCCTGAATTAACTATGCAAAAACCTTTATATCTATATAAAATAGTTTTTTCGTACACTAATTTGATTAAGTCCCAATCTTTTGCTCCTAAGGGGTAGATTTCACTCCTGAAGTGAGTTCATCTACTTGAACATTCGAAGCATCTCGTCTTAGAATCTAGCATTTATTCATTACTCCCTAAGTCGATTAAGATATTAAGGTTTAATAAGCCAACAAAGACAGCTCTCGCTTGACATCATATTTATGAAAATTTTAAGATCATGCCAAATAGGAGAAACAATGCCATCGCATTTTCATTTATTAAAAGCTAAGCATAGAAAATAGCGCTCAACGCAATCATCCCTTACCATCTATTAAATTAGTTCATGGTGAGGGTTTCCAACCAAAAACCATTATCGTATCTCAACATCACCATCTTAAATAAAAATAACTTAAACAAAAAGAATTGGTGAGAAGGGGGTCTCTCGATGTAGCCCTTCAAAATCCAGGCTCTCGGTCAAGCTTGGTCGAATCGTCTCCTTGGTGTAGCCTTCTCAATTTGATTCTCGGTCCCCCTCAAGTGTTTGCTTGAGTTCCTTTAAATAGGCGCACGAGAATGACCTATGATAAGCTTCGAATTTGAATTTGAACGCTCGAGGATAAGAAATGTGCTCATCTTATCCTTCGTTTGAATCCTAGGGCTGACGTCATCATTAGTTCACCGTCCACTCGACCTGGTATCAAACATCTATTCTTTGCAAACCGGTGCTATGACAATTTTTGGTCCTTCGCTGCCAATAGCTACCGGCATTCTCATTTTTCTCTTACTGCGCTAATTTGCTCTATTGTGCTTGCAATCATGCCAACAAACCACCCTTCATACGGGCATAGCCAAAGAAATTTTTTTTTGCTTAGCGGGAAGAGACGGTGATTTTTATTTTATTTAAATTGAGACATTGCATTTTATTATTTTAAGGTACAAAGATCATGTTTGGTTGATCAACATACAAGTTTAAATTCTTTCAAAGTTTAAACATAAAATAAATCCATAAATTTAATTTGTTTAGAGCAATTTAGATTGAACTCGAGTTAGGATCATAACAAGTTGATCATTTCAAAGTTTATTGTTTAAGAATTAAGAATATATATTTTTTGAAAGTTTATTATTTATAATTTATTTCAATAAAATAAATATATAAAGGATTGAGATATAAAGCATTGTAAATTTAGGACTTAAATTAATCCAAATAAGCAGAAAAAATATAGGTCATGTTTAGTAAAGAGAGGTTTGGGCAAAAATTAGAGGTTTGAGGCATAATTAGATGTTAGACCAGTCAAATATGCTAATACTATTATTTGGTAAATAGCGGATTGAAGAGCGGATTGAGGTGAAACCGCTAATTTTGAAAAAGCTCATAATAGGAGCTTTTTGAGATTAGAGGTTTGATATTAGAGTTGTAAAGACTCTTTTACCCTTACTAGTTACCAAAAATCTCAAAATAACCTAAATTAAATATTTTATCACCCTATTTATAAGTTAATCCTATTTACTTTTTTTACTATCCCATATTTATATGTGTATTTAAATTTATTAATTAATTAAATTAGAAAAGTTATATTAAAAATAATTTTATAGATCTAATTAATAATAATTAGATACAAAATATTGATAACTAATAAACTATTCAAACAAGTATTGAATATAAACATGTCCTTATATGTCATTTTACTTGTTTAAATAATCTAACAACTATCAGTTAATTTTACCAAACACTTTTATACAATCAGCTAATACAATCCGCTAGTCAAATCAGCTAATGCAATCAGCTATCAGCTATCAACTAATGCAATCCGCTATCAGCTAATTGCCAAACAGGGCCATAATCATATTTTTAAATGAATAAAATGTATTTATTAGAGTTATATTAGCTACCATAATTTCTTTTTCTCCAACCTAGAAATTTACTTTCATCTTAAATTAATTTAGGTCTATCCATTTAGCTAATTGTTTACGTATGAATGATAAAATTTTAGATAAATCTTAGTGAATTGGAGATACGAATTAATATACTAATTAAAACTAGAGTAAAATATAGTTGGATCTTAATATATTAAAGATGATAAACATCAAATAATGTCTAAAATTTAACATAATATCTTTAAATTTTATTTTTAGCTAACAAAGTAGTAAGTTTTGTTTTTGGGGAGATGAAAATTTCTAAAACAGGATCTGTAAATATTAAGGACAAAGAAAAAATGTAAAATCGTCTTCGTCCCTCCAGTTGCACCCCTAATTAACCATATAAATAAATCAAAATGTTTTATTTTCTTTTTTTAACTCAATAAAGTTTTAATAATTATAGTTGTAGCCATTGATTGATTTTTTAAAATAGTCTAAAGGTAATTATAAGGTAATATTTGTTTATAAATATTTTCTTAATCCTTTAACAATGTGTATACACCATGCAAACAAAGCAATTTAAACTCGTATCTCTTAAAATAAACATCATCTTCTTTTCCATTGAGACACTTGTTAGGTTCAACATTAATTGATTTTAAATTCATATTAGCAAAAGATGTAACAATTCCTGGATGTGTATCATTGTATGGTTGCAATTGATACCGTTTTGGGTTAATTTATTTATGGTACGACATTTATGTCATTAAGAGATTAATGAGTTTGTTAGTCGGTTATAACACCAAACAATTGTGAATTTTATGACAAGTATGTTTTAGAATTTGCGATTAGAAACGTGTCGGACACTTGAGAAAAGATTCGAAAAATCAATGAATAATAGATCGACAACACACGATCCGCATGAAGAAGATTAGGACACCAACATCACCTGACTAAATCTATTTAACAATAATAATTAATATATACATCTGTTTAACAATAATGCTTAATCCTTTTAAATGATTAAATCTATAAATCGTGTTCTCAAAACAGAATTTTGATGGAGATATGGAGAATTTTTTAATCAAGAGATGTGAAGATTTTTAGGTATTTGTTTATATTATAAATAAGGTTTAAGAGGTACTTTTATTTATATAGTAATCTCAAATGAATAATATTTTTTTTTTCTGATGAAAAAAAAATCAAAGAATCCCTGAACTATTATAATCTTTTTTAAGATATTAATGACAGTCGGGGCATCTTCGATGGGAGCAACATGAGCGTTTGCTCAGGGCTCCACCTTTTATTTCTACAACTTCAATCATTTTTAAGTAGTAATATTGTAAGTTTGTGATTGCTACTTATTTTTTTAAATTGTATTTAAAGTGTTTTTCAAACAAAACAATAAAAATATTTTTTTGTTAATGAAATATTCAATTAATTGTCCGCGTCTGACGGACCACTAAAAATACAACACTCAAAATTATCAAAAACAAGCTAACTTTTTCACTATATATGTGTGTGTGTTTTGTTCCAAAAAGCGACCTCCCAATGCCTCATAATCAAAGAAAATATATGTTGTGAGATCGTGAAGGATGGTCCTTTCCTAGACTTGCATTGGGGCAGTCTTACCACCTATTATCCATCACCCATTCGCGTCTCTAACTACACCACCGCAGGACGCCAAGCCATTGGTCGAATTTCGAGCACCATCTGTATTAATTTTGTACCAATCCAACGGTGGTGGTTGCCAATGCCCAATCATTAGTTTGTTTGTACTCAGAACGTCTCGCACACCAAGCGATGAAACAAGTCATGTGATCTAAAAGATGCATGTTGTAATTCAGGAGTTTGAGAGTTAAATTGATGAAAATAAAAAGAATGAATAATGTTGTCTATTTTAGAAGATTACAAAGGTAAAATTAATAAGATTAAAAAGGAAAGACAATATTACTAATCTGAGTTTACTCTATTCGTAAAATTGTACCTTGAACCTATAAATAGATATTGAACATTGTAGGAGGATAATTATTTTTACTAATATTATGAAACAAGTCATGGGATCTAAACAAATTTAATAAATCTAGTTTTCAAATGGATTTCGTAAAGCATAAAGACAACTAAAATAAGATAATGTATCTATATATATTACTATGTTATTAGGATTAGAATTTTCATATTATATGCTTTCAAATATATGAAATAGTGAATAAATTTAATAATTGAAGTTGGATAAGCAACAAGGATAGCTCACTGCAGATACAGTTGGATAACACCTTGAAGAGATTGGAGCATAAATATATGAGATATTTATGCATTAAGATATTGATTCGAATCAGTTGAATTTGGCTTAATTATTATCGAGTTAAGCTCTAATTTAAGTTATCAAATTAATAAAATTCAATCAACAAAAGTTGGATGTAATGACAAGACACATTGCTCTCTCAAGGACAGAATATGGACTTGAATCTTGAAGACGGCATTGTTGAGATGATAAATCTCAAATCCCGAACATAAACCATAATATGAACATATATTGTACCCAAAAGAAATAATAAAATTTGACTATCTTGAAATTTGTTTTAATAATTTTCTTGTTGATGTTTGAATTGGTTATGAAAACGAGTTTAAATTAAATTATAAATAATTAAGTTTGAAATTTGTTGTACCTCCGCTAAATGCTTCTGAAATATACCACCTCCGAAAAAGATATTACTGCCCCCGCATTATACTCTGACATCCACTCTGGGGCTCACCCCCGAGATTCATGAAGCCTTTGGGACCAACAATGAAGTCACATCTCTGTGCCACACTCCAAACCATGACAGAGCCCGGACGCTCCTACGCCTCTGGACCCGTAAGTCTCCGGAGACCTCTATGCTCAGCCACTGCGTCGAGACAAGACAACAATCACAATTGACTGAGCTCGCAACCTGGCAAGCCGAGCTACCGCCTACCAGCCTACCAAAAACCATCACAAGGCCTGGCATGGTCTCGTCAACCATCACTCCACCTACAGTGCTAAGGGGATATAAAAACCCCTTAGACCAAAGATAAAGAGGCTTCCTTAATTCTCTACAAGGGTTATCACGCTCATCTTTCTCATTTTCTCTCTCACACAAAACCAGTGGCTCTCCGCCAAATTATCGAAATAGGTGAACAACCATCAATAGCAGGCAACCATTGCATGACTGCCAGCTCTACATTGTTTGTAGCTCTCGGCCCCAAGCCAACCAGGGGAGAATTGCCTAATCCAATGACCAATCATGGTCCTTTGTGGCTCTCGGTTCGTCCCATAACGAGTGAACCACTCATCTTCGACCCCACACCTTCCTCCAATCGCCATCTGCACCTCGTTGTTTGGTGTCGCCCAAAATCGGCATCAACAATTGGTGTTGTGAGCGTTGAGAATCTCCCGACCGAGAGAATCAGTCACGATGGTTTTCCTGTTCTTGAAAATCCCTCATTACCTTCGACGACTTTCTCGACGTCGCCGACCTCTCCTAATAGAAGTATCGATAATGATGAGGAAGGAAACAACAAAGAAGATGAGACAACAATTTCTAACCACACACGTCTGAGGAAAGCGCCGTCAGAGCGACGAGCCAGCAATATCTCACCAGATCTGTTGGAGGAGATTTGCTTCTCGGTGACGCATACGAGGCCAACTAATAGAGGTCAAGGACCACTAGAGAAAGCGTGCCCGCCTCGATAGCCATACCAGGCCAACGACTGCAGATCGTTCAAGCCTACTATAGTACGCGGTGGGTGCAACCCCGAGCCTCTAGACGCCTCCACAAGACCTCCAAATCGCCCTCTCACGGGTGAAGAGGGGACGAAGTTGCAAAGACGACCAAAAAGGATGTCGAGCACAACCCTTTTAGGCTAGCCCTGGAGGTCATCTGAGACAATGACGAATAAGCATCAACACAAGCTAAGAAGATCTACCTGGAGATCAGAAGATCCGTGAGCAACCAAGATTGGCATGCGATGTCCAACATCTTCCTCTTCTTTCTATCTAGTACATAGATAGTGTCCGCCACAATAGGCTTGAAAGACTTCGAGGACCCCTGATTGTGGAATGAAAAGTGGAATTTGCGCAACGACATCTCTTTCTAAATATTTTTCTCCATCAAATACCTTCACTCCATACCCTCAGGTACTGGGGAAGACCCCCATTGTTTGAACAACCTGAGAACTTGGTACATTCCCAGAACCATATCTGAACTACTTGAATTGACGAATGAATACTTGAGTGAATATATGTTTGCTTGGGTGTTGAATGTAAGAATAAGTTGAATGCATGCGTGAATGGCAAGATGAATGGATAAAGGCACTTGTAAGTGCAACCAAGCATGCATAGTTCCAGCGTTCCCACTTCTTCGGGACGGTTAAAATACCTTCGTTCATCTAGTACTTCGATATATCTACAAGCATCATAATTGATATCTCCAACATTTCGACTAATTCTACAATATTGGACACTCCAACTGATTCTACAAATATCAAGATCGACACCTCCGAAACCACTACTGATCTACGGATTCGACTGAATCTACAAACTCGGCACATCCAGAACTACAATAAGTTCTACAAATGTTGTCTACAAACAAAAGGAACTAATTCTTCTAGTTGCCTAGGACTGTCCCTCAAGACCGGAGACGCCTCCACTCATTAGCACTCGAATCTACAAGAGTTTCGAGATTGCCTCACTTATTAGTGCTCGATTCTACAAGGGTATGAGATGCCTCAACCCCACATACAATAATCTGTCATATCCCATTTCTAACATAAGCATGTGGACTTTACAAGCAAATGATTACCTCCAAAAGGAGATGCCTCTGTCCAATCGAAGCTCGAAGTATTACGATGCTACAAGGACAGAGAATCATATATCCCATGTTTCTCCAAGGGCGTCGAGAGTGAGCTCCACCCATAATATGATTTTCTCCAAGGGCGTCGAGGGTGAGCTCCGCCCATAATATGATTAATCCTCTAAGGGCGTCGAGATAAGCTTCACCCACATTATAATGTTTCTTCGAGGGCGTCGAGCAAGACTCCACCCATTTGATATTTGTTTCTCTAAGGGTGTCAAGCAAGGCTCCACCCATTTGATACTTAATTCTCCAAAGGCGTTGAGCAAGGCTCAGCCCATTCAATAATTGTTTCTCCAAGGGTATCGAGTAAGGCTCCTACCATTTGATATTTGTTTCTCCGAGGGTGTCGAGCAAGGCTCTGCCCATTCAATATTTGTTATTCCAAGTGCATCGATCAAAGCGCCACCCATTTGATATTTTCTTCTCCGAGGGCGTCGAGCAAGGTTCCGCCCATTCGATATTTGTTTCTCTGAAGGCGTCGAGCAAGGCTCCGCCCATTTGATATTTGTTTCTTCGAAGGTGTTGAGCAAGGCTCCAACTATTCGATATTTGATTCTCTAAGGGCGTTGAGCAAGGATGCGCCCATTCAATATTTGTTTCTCTGAGGGAGTTGAGCAAGGCTCCATGCATTTGATATTAGTTTCTCTGAGGGCGTCGAGCAAGGCTCCGCCCATTTGATATTTAATCCTCCAAGGGCGTCTTGTATGCTTTGCCCATATTATGTTTATTTCTCCCAAAGTGTCGATTAACACCCGCACAATTTGTACTCGTTTCTCTAAGAGCGTCGAGCTACCTCCGCTCGACACAGTTTTTCATCCAAAAACATTAAAATAACTCTTGAGGCTTACATATAGATAACCTCCGCCAAAATTATAAGGGAGACAACTCTGAAAAAGAGGATGGCTCAACATTATAAGTTGGCCAGAGTACGTCCATCTTCTGAAGCGAGATGTAGACATTAACGATACATAATGCGTCCATCTCTCATTGCTTAACAAAGATAGTTCGGGAGCATAGAGATGCCTCTACCCATCAGCGCTTGTCTCTAAAAAGGTGAGGAGCCTTCACCGCACCTACGCTTGACCCTCTAGGGGCATGAAATTACACTCCCCTAATGGTGTCCTAGGGACGAGCCCTTCACTTCTCCAATGGTTTCCCGGAGTTGAGTCATCCATTCACTCCTTCGAGGGTTTCCCAGAGTCGAGTCATTCACTTACTCCCCCTTCGAGGTAGAGTCACTAACTTACTCCTCCAATGATTTTCCAGAGTCGAGTCATTTGTTCACTCCTTGACAATTTTCCCAGGGTCGAGTCACTTTCTCTCATCTACTCCTTTGACGATTTTTCAGAGTCGAGCCACTTGTTTACTCAATCCCCCGACATTGTCCCAGGGCTAAGCCCTCTGCTCGATGAACATTGTTTCTCTAATTGTCTATTGCTAGGGATGGAAACGAGGCGGGCTTTTGGCTGCCCCAAAAATTTAAAGTTTCGATCTGACCTAACCTGACTCGATTTTAATATATCTTTATCCCTAACTTGATATAATAAAAGTATAATTCGACCCTGATCTGATACTAAAATTTTAATAAAAAACCCGATAAAACCTGCCCCACCCAGAAGAAAATTAATAAAAATATTAAATGTAATACATATAGTTATAAATAAATCGGGGTTGGTCGGAGGATTCCTGCCCTAAATCCAACTCGACCCAAAAATTGAAAATTCAAAAAACAAACTAACCCAATCGGATTGAGTCGAGTTGGAACTCATCAGATCAAGGTATTATTACCATCCCTAACTGCGACCTTCGACCCAAGTCAACAAGGGCGACCCATCATGGTTTCTTCAACCAATGCCTTCGGAAGCACTATTCGACAGATTCCCACACAGATACCAAGATGTCGGCTAAGATCAGAGCACCGAGACACCTCCACTCCATCATATCTCTACTCCACAACCAAAACCAACACATCAACAAGGTCTCAGTTCATGATACTTTATGGCACACCTTCGACTAAAGGGGGACTAGTGTTGTACCTCTGCCAACTGCCTCCGAAATACGCCACCTCTAAGAAAGATACCACCGTCGTCGCACTACACTTCGCTATCCTCCCTCGGGGCTCACCTCTGAGATCACAAAGTCTCTAGAGTCCGCAAGCCTCCGAGACCCACAATCAAGCCCCATTTCCGCGCCACGCTCCAAATTATCACGGAGCCTGAACGCTCCTACGCCTCCAGACTCGTTAGCCCTAGAGACCTCTATGCTCGGCCACATCACCGAGACAAGACAACCATTACAATAGACTAAGCTAACAGCCTGAGAAGCTGAGATACCCCCTGCCAGCCTACCAACAACCATCATTAGGCCTGGCATGGTATCATCAACCATCACTCCACCTACAGCGCCAAGGGGATATAAACACCCCTTAGACCTAAGATAAATGGGCTTCCTTAACTCTCTACAAGGGTTATCACGCTCATCTTCTTCACACACTTTCTCTCACACACAACCAGTGGCTCTTCGCCCATATTAGAATCGTTGAACCACCATTAACAACCGGCAACCATTGCCCGACCGTCGGCTCTACACTGTTTGCGACTCTCGACCCGAAGCCAACCAAGGGTGAACTGCCTAATCCAACGACCAACCATAGTCCTATATAGCTATTGGCTTGTCCCATGATGAGTGAACCACTCATTGTCGACCCCACACCTTCCTCCAACCGCCGTCTCCACCTCCTTATTTGGTGTCGCCAAAAATCAACATCAACAAAATCAATATGAGAATCGAACTTTTTTTAGTAGGTAAATGAGTAAACTATGAGAGCTTATATAAATTAATTTCATCTCAAATCAAATTTAAACTTAAACTCAAACTCAATTTTAAAACTAAATATTCTGATTAAATAGAACTTGTTCTGTTGATGAGTGAGACCCATCGTGGGCGTCTTATGTATGAATTTGATCTGAATCAAGGTATTCGATTAGATATTTGAGAGTAGTACGAAGATGACTCTTCCAATTCAATTTATTTTTAGGGGTAACTACTGGAACGGTCACTTATGTTTCCCTAGTACATAGTTGGTCACCGATTCTGAAAAACGACCAGTAAGGTCACTTACGTTTTTGGGGCGTAAACTTTTGGTCACTCAGCCGTTTGTTGCCGTCAAACATTAACGAGAGGTTGATCTGAAACAATAAAAAAGGATAAATTACCTAGAAAGTCCCTAAACTATTACTTCACTCCTATTTTGACCACCGAAATAAAAACAATTTGTATAATTATACATTTAATCCTCCATATTTACATTTTTTTGTTTCTTCTTCACCTAACTCAATCTCTATTTCTCTACTATATTAATCATCAATTCACACCGTATATTATAATTCATCACCGTATATATCCATGTTTCAAACAATGTTTGTAATCCTCAACTCAAAATTTTTAATATTACAAAAAAATCCCGAAATTTTGGAAATTTTACAAAAAATTCCTCAAATCCCTAAAATTACCCAAACCCCCAAATCGCTGCCGTTTCCACTGTCAATCTCCGCCCTTTATCACACCCCTTTGTTCGCCAGAGCATGGCGGTCACTTCCCCCAACACGGCGTCACCGGAAACGGCGAACGGTGTGTAGTCGAACGTTGAACGTGAAATCGACGTTCGGCTTTCACGTCGTTCACCATTTCCGGTGACGTCGTGTTAAAGAAAATGACTGTCATGCTCCAGCGACGAAAGAGGTGTGGTCAGGGGCGCCGATCGGTGGTGGAAGTGGTGGAGATTTGGGAGTTTGGGTAATTTTGGGATTTGAGGACTGTTTTGTAAAATTTCCAAAATTTCTGGATTAAATATTATAAATTATGAGTTTTTTTCATTAAATTGATTTTAAAAAATAAAAATAGTGTCACATGTCGAGCATTGATTGGTTGATAATTTTTTAACACCCCTTTAATGGACTGACACCTAAAATTATAACGGTTGAAACTTTGAGCACCTATTTTTTACAAAAAAAAACTTTAGGCACCTAAAGTTCAAAAAATTATACTTTAGGCACCTATTTTCATTTTAGCCTTTTGAATATGCTATGTAAACATTGTTGCACGTAAATTGGGTATTATTTTGTACTGAACCATATTAAGAATTACACACATTATTTGAAACATGGATATATACGGTAATGGATTATAATATACGGTGTGAATTGAGGATTAATATAATAGAAAATTAAAGATTGAGTTAGATGAAGAAGAATATAAAAGATGGTGGAGGAGAGAGGAAATAAAGAAATGTAAATGTGGAGGATTAAATGTATAATTATACAAATTGTTTTTATTTCGATGGTCAAAATATGAGTGAAATAATAGTTTAGAGATTGACTAGGTAATTTATCCTTTTATTATTATTTCAGATCAACCTCCAGTCAAAGGTTAACGGCAACAAACGGCTGGGTGACCAAAAGTTTACGCCCCGAAAACATAAGTGACCTTACTGGTCGTTTTTCAGAATTGGTGACCAACTCTGTATTAGGGGAAACATAAATGAACGTCTCAGTAGTTAACCCTTTATTTTATTCACTACATCATAATTTAAACATCTAATCTTGTTAATAGTTTCTCGTCACACTAAACCAACACATTATCGGTATAGTTCAAATTAATATTTTTTAGAATTTATATTCAAATACTTAATTAAAATCATTTTTCTACAGAAAACAGGTTGTCTGCCATACTCTTGCCATTAGCTACCTTCGGCTCTAAGGCTAATCGCAGTTCTATATTTTATTTTCAAATTCGGTCCCTCTTGTTAGCAGGACGAATTTAGAAACTCAAAAAAGGTTTTTCAAAATGTGGAGATTTTTTTATTTCTTTTTTTTTTCATTTATACATTAAATTAAACTTATAGGGTTTCTTAAAAAATGAGTATACAATTGTTATCAAGGTGGCTACATTGATCCGCCATTAATTATTAGTATAATAAATTTAATGTTAAGTGATAATATGATACGATAATATGACAGATATGCTGTAAAATTAGAATATTAAAGAAAATAAGATCCGATTTGAATATATAAATGTTCTAAAAATATATTACATTTGTTGTGAACAAAATAATGAAGAACAACAAACAAGTATAAAAGAATGAAGAGATGAGAGAAAGAGATTTGTATTATTCTCAAATATAGAATTGTGTGTACAATGCTTTCAATGAATCATCTATTTATAGGCATAAGAAGTACATAATACATTAAACTTTAATTAATAGAGATAATATTCCTAATAATAAATAAATCAAACTCCTTAGATAAAGTTCTAATCATGATAGACATCCACATAGATAAATATTCATAACACTCCCCCTTGATGTCTATGAAGATAATGTGCCTCGTTAAAACCTTACTAAGATAAAAACTCAGTGGGAAAAAAATTTCATTAGTGAAGGAAAAACAGTACACACATCTTTAATACGCATAACATGTTGCCTCATTAAAAACCTTACCAGGAAAACTCATTGGGACAAAACCTTGGTTAAGGGAAAAAGAGTGCAACACGTATTTATTCCCCCTCATGAAAACATCACAGAAGATCTTTGAATCTTCATAATTCAATCTTGAATATTATTTTTCTAAAGATCGTGAGGGATGAAACTTTGGAGTAATATGTTCCATGATGTTTCCACTTTCAAACTGAGATATACATCTTGCATTATCTTCACACAAGGTAGCTTTTATCATATCTTGTAAAAGTAAATCCACATATCTTTTAGATATGTTTGGTCAATGGTCTTAGCCAAACACATTTTTGGCTTGCCTCGTGCATAACAATTATTTCTATGACATTTGAGGAGGCATCAACGAATGTTTGAAGATCTAAATGTAATGATCTTTGTATATCCATGTATATTGCTTGGCCAACTAATATATGGTGCTTCAAAACCAAGAAAAGATATAATTATTTTTATTCACATCCAACAATCCATATTGAATCTTCTTTAAGATTCTTTCAACTTATGTCAATTCATAGACAAAAACGCATATTTAAGTGCTCGATCTTTAGGTCGAGACAAAACCACATCTCAAGATTCTTTTTCTCAAATCATTTCCTTAAATAACCAAATGCTTTGAAAGCTCTTCGGAAGTTCTAATAATATAATGAATCTTGATTCAAATTCCTTTATAAAATACATAAGAAAATCTTATCATTCTTATAGGATTTCCTTAATTAGTACTCACGAAGGCGATTATATCAAATGCGCCAAAAATATTCAATGAGACATGTCTAAATAAATTTTCTCAAAAATTTCCAAATGCTTTTAGCATTTTAAATCCTTTAAGGATAAATAGGGATCAATAAATAATTAGACGCATGTAATATATTCATACTGCCAAAGTAATTGCATCTATCATGAAGTAATTAAAACTCTTCATAAATCATAATTTGTCGTATTTACGACTACTTATTTGTGCCTCACTTGCATTACACCTTTAGGTGTTTGGACTGTTGGTCCAAATACTTCTCTTTTAGAAGTTCAAAGCGTCTTTCTATATTGGTCAATTCAATATCTATACTTCTTGATAGATTTCTATACAAGATCCTCGTTTTCTTTCTTTACTTCTATAGAAGTATTCTATTTAAAACTATTTGTAAAATCGTTGTTGACAACTTTTCAATTTTCTGGTTCCATTCTCGTAATGACATAACTCGTCGAGATCTCTTCAAGATTTCAATCTTTATTTCAGGTACCTGAAACTCTTCAAGAGTTTTGTTATTAGTTATGTCTTGGGTCTCTTCAGGAGCACCCCCCTCCAATATATGACCATATCATATTACTTTCTATTTACAAAAATTTTGATCATTGGAACCATTTCAACTATCATGCTTCAGGCATGATTTACATTCTCTCGCTCTAACATGTAATTTAAACTTAGAGCATTTCAGCTGTTATATGAGACTTAATTACTCTCATTAGGTCAGTAAATATGTCTAGCAATTGACATGTAATAACATGAATTATTTTATGAACTTCTAGTTCATTTTCCTCTATCTAGCTGATTATTATCTCCCCTGATGTTGAGAAAAATCATGTTATAAATGATTCTTCAATTAATGTTTAAGAATTTAAACATAAAAGGAGACTCGTACTCAATATATATTCACAACCCTTTTTACTTGCCCATTTTGTGCGTTATGGTGGAGCAATTCAACTATATATCGCACATTCAAAAATTCAAAAATGGGAAATATGACTTCTGACCAAAAGTCAAATCATATTGGGGAGTTTATTATAACTCGTTGGCTTGATGCATATAAGTGTTGCTATATGGAAATACCATATAAATAATAAATGTTTTGTTCTCACAATTTAGCTATTAAATAGGAGGCATCAAATTAAAAATTTGCTAAACCGTATTTTTCATAATCAATAGACTTTGTAACAACCGATATAGCCTAAAATATAAACCCACTAGCTTTTCAAGACGAATAGTCTAACTGCATAATCTGAATCTTTTTAGAATCAATCTCACAAACTTTTGGTTGTAAGTCGATAAAACAATGTAGATGCATCTACTAAAATCATATAAAACTCTCCACATTTGTGGATATATGGGCCCATATTTCGTTCAGATATGCAAGACATACAGTCTCAACTTCAGTACAAGAACTTTAAGTTCTAATTCTTTTGGTAAGTGGGATCATCTATATCCTTTGAGAACAAACAACACAAGAACTTCGGGTTCTTTTAGTAAGTGGAATTTAATCAATTCCTTTAAGTAACACAAGAACTTCACGTTCTTTAATAAGTGGAATTTAATTCATTCCTTTGAGAATAAGCACCACAAGAACTACATGTTCTTTTAATACATGTGCATGTAAATCTCAATAATTTTTGCATCATTATTGATCAGGATGGTCTAACCGATCATGCCAACTATATATATGTGTATATATCTCTAAATTTGTAAACTTCTTGTTTACCATAACATGTAATTCAATCTCACTCGTACATGTCTAGTACGGCCATCAAAATTCTTCCTTTAAATAGGAATATATTTAACTCTTTCGGAGCTTTCAATTGAAATTATCTTTTGGTAGCAATATATAGCTCTTCTAGAGCTTTCAACTGACTTTTTGGCTACCAAAACTTATATTCATATTGGCTTATTTTAAATGCCAATTGATAACATATGTTATCTATAATTCTCAAAGGGATAGTTTGCGAACTCATATTGCTCTCTTAAAATTTCCACTTATAGTGGTGACGATATTATTACCATTAATGGTAATTATTGCAATATTCGCAATTCTGCACTTTTCATAATGTGCTTTCTCTCATGAATTTATTTCTCTTCTAAAGCATCAATATTTTCAGTACTTTGACATATAGTACTCACATTATTCCCTTGCATTTAAATGGGAAAATATATCTTATGCTTATGTTGAGCATAAATCGTCACCATAGATTGTATTTGACAAGTAATCATGTTAAACAAAATAAATAAATATCATAATATATAAATATAAATATAAAACGTAAATAATTAATGTGTGTAAAATAAATAAACGTAAAGTAAAATAAATAAAAATAAATAAATAATACTCTTCAAAGTTATGAGAATAATTAGAAGATGATTTATTCCTTTCGAGGGTTATAAGAAAATCAACAACGTCCAAAAGAGTTGGACCAACAATATCCAAATAAAGTTGGACCAGTATCATCTTCTTCATGTTTCGCAAACAAAATTTGCTTCTATTCTTTCCTTTATCATTCAATGATTCTTAATTTTTCAACGTACAACACGTACGAGGCCAATGGTTTATAACATCGCATTGGTAATAAGAAGAGTTTTACTTCAATAGAATGATCTTTATCACTCTTGTCATCCTTATAACCTCACTACCGGTGGGTAGAAGTATTCTTAAAATGACCATATTTTTCATGTCTATATTCATAGCCTCGACCACAACCACAACTTCTAATGTGGTTTTTATTCCTTCCATAATATAATCTCACATTCACTTCAGGGAATGGAGTAGAGCCAGTGGGCCTTTAAAACCTTTTTCACATATCCTTATCACAAAGAACAAAGATTTAATCCTCGTACGCGGCATTGTTAAATATATCCACAAGGTCCTTTAAAAACTTCCTTTGAGACCAGTAGCCTCGCAGAACGGGATGTCCAACCAATATACTTAGATTATATCGAGATTATGTCTCTAATTGAATAATGATTTACCATGTTTGCACTCACTTCAGGGAATGAAACAGTTCCAATAATTGCATGGAATAAACATCATGCTTGCATTCATTTCAGGGAATGCCCCATCATTGATAATCGCATGGAATAAATATCATGCTTTGCATTCACTTCAGGGAATGCCTCCCATAAAACTTTTTGGATCAAGACGAATTTTCGTAACTTGAAATTGGGAGAAGTTTATGGTCAAGTTTATCGACGAAGAAGAAATATTGCTTTCGAGCAAATATAGACTTTATAATAATCTTCTTGTAAATTCAAAATTATCATGATTTATCGCACTTTAAAATAATAATATAAAGAATAAAAATAAAACCAAAATTTACCGATATTGATTTTTCTCTTGTGGACAATGGAGACATAGCATATGACCGAGATAGCTTCTCATAGTCTCTTTATATCACATCTCTTTCCAAGCCATTTAAGCATATCATGTAAAACTCAAAACACGGTTAAAAATACTAACTTTTACCAAATAAAATGACATAAATAATAATATGAAAAATATCAAATATAATCATATAAGTAAAAGTATGAATAAGCATACCGCTAATTAACCCTTTTAGGAACAAGTAAAAGTATGAATAAGCATACCGCTAATTAACATCTTCGTCTCTGTCGATTCGTCTTTTGTTTGTGAGAAGCCACAAATTTATCTCTTTTCAATGTTCGAATAAAATCAAACATACTTCCAAACTTTTCAAAAAAAAATAAATAAAAATTTTAAGTTAAAACATAAAGAAAAAGACAATCGGTAATTTAAAAGAATTAAGAGAGAAAAAAAAACTTATCTTTGGTTTATCCTAGAATCGAATTCTTTCCAATAACTTCTTTTGGATTCAAACAATAAAGACTTCAGTTGATTAGAGTCGTCCTGATAACGTGTTGTGAACAAAATAATGAAGAACAACGAACAAGTATAAAAGAATAAAGAGATGAGAGAAAGAGAGAGATTTGTATTATTCTCAAATATAAAATTGTGTGTACAATGCCTTCAATGAATCATCTATTTATAGGCATAAGAAGTACATAATACATTAAACTCTAATTAATAGAGATAATATTCCTAATAATAAATAAATCAATCTCCTTAAATAAAGTTCTAATCATGATAGACATCCACATAGATAAATATTCATAACAACATTATCATTATTATTATTGTTCAAAAAATATTATTATTATTATTATTATTATTATTATTATTATTATATTTTTCTGACCATTGATTTTACGTATAGTTCCGATCTTTATATATTTTTCATGATCCGTTTTCGGTCTCCTGAACATTCAGGTTTCACCTCAAAACATAGGCGGTGAAGTCGAGCATGTCCTCCGCCGAGCCCACGCACCGCTTGGTCTCGACGGACGCTCGCACTCATCTAAAAAGTTTAGTGGAGGAGCAAAAGGAAGGGAGGCGAGAATTGAGGTTGTTTTGGGCTGCGAGTTTGAAGAAACTGGCGGAGTCAGTGGTGGTTAATGGCGATACTTTAGATAGTAAAAAGTTTGGGACTTGGCTGTGCAGTTGTTTGTTCCGATAACGAATGAACGAGGTTTTTGGTGTAAATCGGTTTCCCATCACTGATGAATCACCAATCGGCCAAAAGTCACCTCTATTGGTCAAGATGTATTCAAGTAAGAGGTTATTCGATAAATTTAAAAATTAAGTATTTAATTTGGACAAAAATTGTGTAACTTTTTCGGTATATTTTTATGTTCAAACACTAAAAAATTAAATTTTATTGCCTTAAATTTTAAATCTTAAACCATAATTTCTAAACCCTAAAAATATATTCTACCCTTAATTCCCTAAACCCTTAACTTAATTTTTTTTAATATAATGGCATAGAAAGGAGCGGATGATTTTTATTCTATTTAAAAACTAAACATTAAATAAAATTAAACCATTTATAAATCTTAAAAGATATTCTCTTTGTCTCATTAAAATTGTCTGATATTTTTTAGTTCAAAATTTTTTATCATTGATATTTTATTATTTAAAATTAATTAATTGATAGAAATATAAAAAATATATTTTTATAAAACTTTCAATCAAATAGTTTTTAAATGTATATTTTATAAATTTTAATTAATTAAAATGTATAAAAAAACCAATAGTCAAAGTTGAAATGTTTTTGACATGAAATATGTTGTGGCGGTTTTAGTAGGACATAGTGTATAGTATATTATTAAAAGAAATATGTTATTCTTAAGTTTTCTTGGAGTGCTTTTGTTTAGAGTATTATGGGTAGGGGTGGAAATTAAGTGGGGCGGGGACGATTTTGCATTCTTCACTCCGTCCTCAGTACTTACGGTTACAATTTTGAGAAATCTCCATTAAATGCTTTTGGAATTTTTTTTCGTCCTCATACCTTTCCAGCGCAGATTTCCGCAGTTTTTGGGGAATTTCCGTCTCCAAAAAACTTAAACAAAGTTATTATTTTACTGACAAATGGAAATTTAGTTCAAAATATAAAATTTATTTACGAAATGATAAATATTGATACTTTAATTATCAAACATATTGTGCAGTTATGCGCAAAGTGGAGTATTTGATCGCCCAATAGAACCTTTCTTGTAAACGCTCATTTGTAGCAGTATTTGTTGCTTCTTTGGTAATAAATAAAAACTAATCCCTAAAAAATAAATTGAAATAAAATTTATTGGTGAAACCCTTCATCATATGATTTTTATCTTAAATTATCAAAAAATATTTTAAAATTAAATCATTAGAGATATTAATTTTCATTTGATTGATTTTTTTAAACATTAAACGAATTTTAAGTTAAGATTATAAGCAAAAGAAAAGGAAGAAGGAAAATTGCTTAAACCGAAGCAGTGGAGGAGCCACCTTCAAATTTTGATGTTAACTGGCCCAATTCGATTTGTTGCGGTATAGAGTTTTTAAGGAGTTAGATGAGATTTTTAAGGAAATAATACATAATATTTTATAGGAAATATTAAAATTGAACCCACTTGATTTGTTGGGTATGAGATCAACAATACTTATTATAGTGGTATAGAAATCTTCGTACATACTTAAGGCTGTAAACGAACTTAATGTTCAACGAACCGTTCGTGAACCGTTCGGCGGGAAGTTAATTTGTTTATTAAAGGAACGAACATGAACAAGATTTTCTGTTCGTTTAATTAAATGAACGAACACAAACAAAGGGCTTGTTCGTTCATTTACATTCGTGAACGTTCAGTAATATTTTCGTTTATGTTTGTTTAAACTTATTCACATATATCCAATTATACTTATTATTTTTCATGACAAAAGTATTATATTTCAAAAATTTAAAAACATATATTAAAAATATGAAATAAAAAGAAAAAAAAAATTAAACAATACTTAATGTACTAGACTTCAGACTTCTTAAGAAAAAAATTAAACAATACTCAATGTTCGTTTGCCTTCGTTTATGTTCGTTTATTATTTTAACAAACGAACTCGAACAAGAAATTATATTTGTTTAGTTGTTCGCATCCGTTCATTTGTTGAATTAAAATTAAACGAATGAACATGAACATACCCACGTTCGTGTTCGTTCGGTTCGTTTACAGACCTATACATACTCCACTATGGACCCCACTATATGAAAATCTAGGATCCGCCACTACACCGACGTATGAGAATTGGACAAAGGAGATGAAGAGAAATTTCCATAGGGAAAACATTTCTTGGCTTTTGTTTTTCTCTTCAATTTGGGTTGCGTTCAAAGAACTGAATTTTAATCATCCAATTAGATGGTGATATGTGTAAATATAGATTAAAATTCGAATTAAATTGATTGTATGTGTAAATATGAATGACCAAATGTGTAAGCTTACCAATTTATGTTAACTGACACGTAATAATTTCTGTTAAAATTGATGGCCAATGATGTCGAATTTGTTTGCGTTAATTGAGCTGTAGTCAGCGAAATTAAGATTTTTTTAACATGTGTGTATGGCTTGCAGTCTTTGGAGTGTCAATTCAAACTTGGATGAAAGAGACGTTTAAGAATGTGGCCTCAACATAGGGATATTTTGTGGAGGTGGATGATAGTATTAACTATTCGCAGAGTTTCGAGAGAGGTTGTGTGCAAGTACTTTTGTCGTTTTTGTCGAGAATTAAGGATGACATGATTCTACGTGTTGATGTTTAGGAATATAAAATTCAGGTGAGGGAGTCAGACACGATCATTTTTCCTAACATTCATTGTAATTGCGAAATTGAGGAGGCTGGGAGTTTGCACTCTAATTCGGATGAGAGTGAGGAACAAGATACTATTGCGAGTAATGAGAGATGCTGAGTTGGGGGATGATAATGTGCAAGTGCATTGTGCGAGAAATGAGAGAGGTGACGAGTTTATGGAGGGATGCCAACACCGGTTTAGTGATATTGAGGATTGCCCAAGTATGGGGAAGGGGAAGAAAGGAATGTATGTCGAATGAGCACTAGGTGATAATATGGAATGATAATGCATTGTGGGAGGAGAATTTTTTTATCACTGCATGGGAATTCGATTGAGGAAGAGATAATGTTGCAGTCTTAAAGCAATAAGGATGTAGTTGACTTATTTAAGACTTTTGTGGATGAGGATGACACTGAAAGGATAATGATAGGATCCAAGTCGTTGAGTGTAGATGAAATACCTGAGTATCACCCTGATGCATTACTAGAAACGTCAAGAAATCAAGTTGTGTGTGAGCTGAAGGATATTGTTCTTAGTGGTCTAGGTGAAGATGAGCATTGTGCAGCGGTATACATGAATGATCGAAGGGTTGCTGCAGAACGTATGAAGAAGAGAAATCGCGGTCAAGCAAAATTGCAAAAGAATAAGGTGTTTGCTGATTTTGAGGTACTTTGTTGGCTCAAGAAGGGTCGGTATGCATTAGGTACTAGTTTGTGGGTAAATGATTTGTTGTTGGTTGTGCTGCGTAAGAGAGGGTGGAGCAGGTTCGGGGAATGATTTTCTTGAGCTGGTTCAATATACCGATGTGTAACGCCCGAGTTTAGGCCCGAGAGATAACCGGGTTTGGTTAAACCGGTTCGGGTTAGGCTAATCTTTGGAAAAACATCTTTTATAAACAAATTTTAAGGCTTTTAAAGAAAAAAGGGTAAAAAGAGGATTTTGAAATTAAAGAAAAAGATTTTGAAAATATCATCATCTTCCAAAAGCCATTTCACGTTATCTTCTTCAAAATAAACTCATTTTCACTATTTCATTGGTTCCAACTCTTCTTCAAGCAAGCTTTCAAGGTAACTTCTTCTTCACTTTGATTTTCACTTATTTGACTTGTTCTCATTGAAATCTTTCTTCTAAACCCATTAAAATTCATTTTGGGTTTTGGGTTGGAAAAATGGGTATTTTCACTTAAATATGAGGTAGTGGGCGAGAACGTTAAGTTCTTGTCCAATGTAGTTTCAGCTTTAGAGGCTCGGAAGTTAATGGATGTGGGTTGTCAGGCATACTTAGCCTATGTTATGAATCCGAATATGGGTGAGGCACGACCGCAAGACATTAGAACAGTTTGTGACTTTCCTAGTGTTTTCCCAAAAGAATTGTCTGGTTTGCCGCCTGATAGAGAGGTGGAGCTTGCTATAGAGACTTATGCTAATTATGCTCTAGTATCTATTGCTCCGTATCGAATGGCTCCTAAAGAAATGAAAGAGTTAAAGACACAGCTTCAAGAACTGATAGACCTAGGGTTCATTCGTTCGAGTACTTCACCTTGGAGTACACCATAATTGTTTGTGAAGAAGAAAGATGGCAGTTTGAGAATGTGTATCGATTACCGACAGTTGAATAAGTTGGCAGTGAAGAACAAATATCCTTTACCGAGGATTGATGACATGTTTGACCAGTTGAAAGGTGCTTCAGTGTTTTCGAAGATAGATTTAAGATCCGGCTATTATCAGTTGAAGGTAAGAGATCAAGATGTACCGAAGACAGCTTTCTGCACTCGTTATGGACATTATGAATTCTTAGTGATGCCTTTTGGTTTGACGAATGCACCAGCAGCTTTTATGGATATGATGAATAGGGTGTTTCATGAGTACTTGGATCAGTTTGTGGTAGTATTCATTGATGATATCTTAGTGTACTCTCGTACCGAGGAAGATCACGATCAACATTTGTGTTTAGTGTTGTAGAAATTGTTAGACAATCAATTGTATGCCAAGTTGAGCAAATGTGAGTTTTGGATTAGGGAAGTAGTCTTCCTAGGTCATATTGTATCAGTCTAGGGAATCCGAGTGAATCCTAAGAAAGTTGAGGCAGTTGTGAACTGGAAAAAACCGAAGTCGATGACCAAAATTCGTAGTTTCTTAGGTTTGGCCGATTACTATAGACGTTTTGTTGAGGGTTTCTCAAAGGTTGCAGCTCCTTTGACTAAATTACTACATAAGGATGTTCGGTTTGAGTGGACTGATGCAAGACAATAAGCATTTGAGAAATTGAAAGAAGCCTTGACAAAAGCTTCTATTTTGATTCAGCCCGTGTCAGGGAAAGAGTTTGGAATCTTCAGAGATGCGTCGTATGTTGGCTTAGGTTATGTGCTTATACAAGAAGGAAGAGTAGTGACCTATGCGTCTAGACAGTTGAAGACTCATGAGCGTAATTACCCTACACACGAAATAGAATTGGCTGCAGTGGTTTTTGCTTTGAAAGTTTAGAGACATTACTTGTATGGTGAGAAATGCACGGTGTATACGGATCACAAGAATCTGAAGTATCTTATGACACAAAGTGAGTTAAACCTTAGACAGCGTAGGTGGCTAGAATTACTTAAGGACTATGATCTCACGATTGAGTACCATCCGGGTAAAGCCAATGTAGTGGCTGATGCTTTGAGTAGGAAGGTGGCAGTGGAACTGCGATCTATGTTTGCTAATTTGAGTTTGTCTAAAGATGGTGGTTTAGTGGCCGAATTGCAAGTTAAACCTTCGTTGATTCAGTTGATTAGAGAGAAACATCTACAAGATAGATCATTAGCATCTCGTGTACAAGACATAGCGGAGGGTAAACCGCCAGATTTTTGTTTTAGTAGCAATGGCGTGTTGTGTTTCAAAAGTAGAGTAGTTGTTCCGGAAGGTGTTGACTTAAGACGCACCATTCTAACTGAAGCTCATAGTAGTTCGTTTGCTATGCATCCAGGAAGTACGAAGATGTATCGCGACTTGAAAGATGAGTACTTTTGGGTTGGTCTGAAGAAAGATGTTGCTGAGTTTGTGTGTAAGTGTATGGTTTGTCAGCGAGTTAAGGCCGAACACCAGTTCCCTTTAGGTTTGTTACAACCGTTGAGGATTCCTGAGTGGAAGTGGGAGAGAATTGCCATGGATTTCGTATCAGGTTTGCCATTGACACCTTCTAAGAAGAATTCGGTTTGGGTAATCGTTGACCGTCTTACGAAATATGTGCACTTCTTGGTTGTTCACGCTACTTATACCTTAGATAAGTTGGTTGATTTGTATGTCAGTGAGATTGTAAGGTTGCATGGTGTATCGAAATCTATAGTGTCAGACAGAGATCCGAGGTTCACAGCTAGATTTTGGGAGTTTGCATAATGCTTTGGGTACTCGATTGAATTTCAGCACTTCATATCATCCTCAGACCGATGGTCAGTCAGAGAGTCATACAAGTGTTGGAAGACATGTTGAGATGTTGTATTATCGAATTTTAGGGTTCGTGGGAGAACCATCTACCGTTGGTAGAGTTTGCATACAATAACAGTTATCAAGCAAGTATTCAGATGGCACCTTACGAAGCTCTGTATGGTAGAAAATGTAGAACGCATGTTTGTTGGGCCGAAGCGAGACAGAAATTGATATCTTTGTCTGATATGCTTAAAGGTACTACCGAGAAAGTACAGTTGATTTGTGATCGTTTGAAGGCAGCTTCGGATAGACAGAAGTCTTATGCTGATTTGAAAAGAAGAGAGATAGAGTATGTCGTGGGCGACAAAGTGTTTTTGAAGGTCTCACCTTGGAAGAAGGTGATGAGGTTTGTATTGCGTGTAAAATAGTCTATCGCAATGGTAGTGCAAGTATACACGACGCAAGTAGTAAAGTGATACGAAGTATCGGATATCGTCTCCACAGGGATTGGGCTAATAGCTTCACCTTAATTCACTGCACGAAAGTAAAGGAAATATTTGAGAGTTGTCACGAAAATAATAAAGAAAACGTAAATAAAGAGTAGAGATATCAAGATAGAGAGAATAGGATGGTATTGAATTGCTCAGTAGTGCAGGTATTGCAGAGTTTAGGAAATCCAGTTCTGTCGTCGCGCCTGTCGCTGGCAGCACCTGTCACGGTAGCAGTCTATTGATCGTTGCGGCAACAAACGCTCAACTCAGTACGTTCAAGTTTGGCAAGAATCCCAGATGTGCCTTGGCCTATCCCTAGGTCCAAGTCTGTCGATGATCACGTCTTGATGATACCTCCCGGCGTGAATCGAATGATGAACACCGATGTGTATGAATTCTTCTTTAGCCACTTAACCTCGCCCTATCCCTAGGCACGAGATAGTTCAACTATAAACTAGAGAACTTGCTCTTATTTATTTCGTATACTTAACTCTCCCGATGCTAAGTAAATAGATAACCTCACAATGCTCTCCCGATGCTCTTACAAGATATTAATAACCAAAATAAGAGAACTTGAAGTTTATTTTATTGAACTGAAAATACCTAAAACAAAACAACCCTTGCAACTACTTTACAAATCAACCCGTGGCCCTAGGGGGAATTTAGAACATGTCGGCGGCGGGTAAACGGCTAGGGGTTTTGGCTATCGGTTATGGGGTATTCGATATGGGATCTCCTTCTAGGTTAAAATACATGCCCTTATATAAGCTTTGGGCTCAAGTTTTCTAATTTAACAAGGATTACAACTTTAATTAAAAGTATGATTCTAATAAAAACTAAATCTTCAAGGAATCTACTTTCCAGCCGTCCTCCTTGTTTCTTGGGATTTTCTCTCCTTTAACTTTGGGCTTGACATATCTTTTGATCTGGGGCTCGGAAAAATCTGAGGTTTTCACACGACAGATGGGCTGAATTTCCTCTATCTATCGAGGTCTACTTTGCTTTTTCTCTCCACAAAACTGTTGTCACCTTGCTGTCACGGTGGCACCATGGCAGCATCGTCCTCTTTGTCTGCTTGTCCAGTTCAGCTCTTCTGCTTCTCTGCCCAGCGCCTGCCTTCTCCGTCAGCTATGGCGGATACCTGCAAAAACAACCATTCTTAGTAGAATCTGTGCCTTTAATATATTTGTGATGTTTTGCTGTAAACTAACCTAAATGCAATGAATAATGCCTGAATGCAGCAGAAATATGGGTTAAAAAAGGTGTAAATAATAGAACTTTTAAACACTCAACACACCCCCAAACTCAAGTTTTTGCTTGCCCTCAAGCAACTAAGACCTAAACGAAAAATGAAATATTTTTGTTTTGGCTTTCAAACAGTGGACTTTCCCTTACCCGTCGTTCGTTCCCTGTGACGGCAGCAACCTGTCGGATAATTTAGGATCTGTCTGGAATCTTACTATAGTTCTCGTGCAGTGTGTGCATGCTTGTGAACAGTTATATGCCAAGACTCTCTTAGTTTCACTAGAATATTCAACTCTTAACTCGAATTTTTATGCCAAAGTTTATCTTTTTGAAGGCACATTTTCATGCTTCTTTGATTTTCTGTTTTGACTTGATTTTTTATTTTTTTAAGCTAAAGTTTCACTAGAGCCGGTTTCGGGCACCTCTAGCTAACTTCCTAGAGCCGGTTTCGGGCACCTCTAGGGCTTTTGAGTCTCTTTTGCTAAACTTCTTTCCTAGAGCCAGTGTTAGGCACCTCTAGGGGCTATTCAAGTGCTAAGCTTCCTATTCTAGTTTGGCTAAAAGAAGTCTAAGCAGTATAACAGTCACAATGGTGTTTAAGTTTTCAGAACTATAGAAAGGCTCTAAACTTCTCCTAAAACTATCCTAAAGTTGCTGTCACTACAGAGCTGTCATGACAGGTAATTTCAGTTCACAGTTTTCAGCCAAAATTTCCAATATTTTCATTTTTTTGACGAAAATAAACTAAGTAAAAGACACAACAATTTAACTAAAGATGTACTTGGACTCCATTAATATGGAGGGTTGCCACCCCCAAACTCAAGGGTTGCATTGCCCTCAATGCAAATGACAAGATAAAAAGCAAAATAAATGAAGGCAGTACATCACAAAATATATATAAATAGCAAGCAGCAATAAGAAAATAAGAAACTTAAATTTTTAAGCGCTGTCTTCACTGCTGCTGCTGATTCGGATTTGGCAGCGGATTTTGGGCTTTGGGGCAGGCTGCTGTGGTTGCTCTACAACCTGGATGTCGGAGCTGCTGCCGCTGTCCCAGCTGCTACTGCTGCTACTGCTGCCGCTGGTTGTTGGCAGAGTTGTCTTGACTGCCATTCTTTTCTGCCTCTTTGCCGGTGTAGCTTCCTTTGACGGATTCCTCTGAATAGGGGTTTCAGCATCACTGGCTGCCCATATCGAGGCGGAGGAAAACCCATCGACAAAGGCGTCAAGGTCGTCCATTGGCACTGGTCGCTTTGTTCCGCGAGTGGATGTTTCGGCATGGGTGCTGCCGGCTGCTGTCTTGGCAGGTGATGGTGTGGAGGCGGCAGATGGTGTTTATGGAGTTGCAGCAGGTGTAGGTGTGTGGGCAGGGGTGGGAACGGTGAAGTAGTGGGCAGGGAAGGTGGGAAAGACAACATCAGGAAAATTTAAAGTATGGTGAATGAAATTTAATGTGGATGTGGCAAAATCTTTGATGAATGTCATTAGACCCAGCTGTCTGTCCTCCATCCTTTGAATGGCAGCTAGGATTTGGGTGGATGGGTCTGTCGGCGCAGCTGCTGTGGCGGCAGGTTCATGACTTGGCTGCTTTGTTGATTCAGCTTGGGTGGCAGCGGGGTTGAAAGAGGAGAGGGGGTTGCTACTGTCAGCTCCATGAGGCTGATGATGTTTTTGTCTGTCCAGCCCCGTCCCATCACTATGCGGTCGGTGTCAGCTTCCGGCACGGCAGAGCAGCAGCAGAGGGATGTGATAAGGTAGGGAAGGCAGAGGAGGGCTGTCGATCGATGGGCGCAGTCCAAAATACTCTCCCGTATATAACTCCCCACATTAATGGGTCGTTTATTGATAATGAAGGCGTTCCACAGTTTGGCCTCCGGCAGCAGCTGTCCCCTCTTCACTGTGTAGGGATTTTTGCGACTCGTGTTCCATTCAGTCCCTTCTTCCGTTACTTCTGCCATGACAGCGTCGTAGGCAGCCTCATCTAGAGTGTCCAGGAACTGCTGGTGAGCATCGTCATTGGGGCCGAAGTGAAGGCCATAGAAAGAGTTGATGCGCTCGACTGTGAACTACACTTCTGTCCCTCGGACAGTCACTGCTGTTGCCGTCCTGCTGCCGATGGCAGCATAAAATTCCCTTACCAGTGTCTCATTCATCTCTGCTGGTTGCTCTGCGAATGTTTCCCACAAGAGGGCTCTAATCGTCCTTGCGATGAAAGGCTTGAGGCCTATATTGACTGCTTTTGGAGCGTAGATGAAGCCCCGTTCTTCCCATATATCTCTTGTTGCAAAGGACGGTGGAGGAGTTGCTGTCGGTGGAGAATTTGAAGCAGCACTGCGGCGGGTTCTTCTGGAAGACATGTTAGTTGCAAGGGTTGTTGAAAGTAAAAGAAAGCAAATGAAAACTAAAGGGGGAGAGCAAGTAAGAAAAGCAGAAGTGGATGAAAATGAAAATGAAACGGGTTTTTATAGAAGAAGAATTGATGCCCGTTTAATGTTGTAACGGCAGGCGTGAATAACGGAGCGACTGTTGAGCTTTAGCGTGTCTGACGCGTCTGACACGCGTTTCTGCGTCTGTTACGCGTATGTCACACGTTTCCGCGTCTGTCGTGACAGTCTGGTGACAGCCTGTCTTTTCCGTGTCTGCCATGGCAGCTGGAACGACAGGCTTCAATATTGGGCTTTGTTGGGCTGATGGATGGATGGTGGTCTGAGTTCACTTCTCCTGTTCTTCTTGACTCCTTTATTTCCTAAAAACAGTAAACATAAAAAAAACATTATTCAAATAAAATAAACCTTATTTCCTAATAAATAATAAGTAATAAATAAAAATAAAATTTAGGTTAAATTAGGGATGCCTTGTGGGGCATCTCCTAAGGTAACCACTTCCTGTGTTCCTGGGGCTTCAGTCCCCTGATAATGCTTGAGGCGCTGTCCGTTGACTTTGAATTGGTGCCCCTCTTTTAATGATCGGATTGTGATGGCACCATGGGCAAAAACTTGTACGACTTGGAATGGGCCAGACCATCTAGATTTCAATTTTCCTGGGAAAAGTTTCAGTCTAGAATTGAACAACAATACAAGCTGCCCTGGGCAGAACTATCGTGGCAGCAACTTCCTGTCATGCCACTTCTTGGTTTTCTCCTTGTAGATTCTTGCATTGTCGTAGGCCATTGTCCGTATTTCTTCAATCTCGTTCAGATCTAACAGCCTTTTCTGGCCTGCCTTGTCCAAGTCCATATTCACTACCTTGATTGCCCAGTATGCTCTGTGCTCTATCTCGACAGGCAGATGACAGGTTTTTCCATAAATCAATCGTTATGGAGACATGCCCAATGGAGTCTTAAAAGTTGTCTTATATGCCCATAACGCATCATTGAGGAGTAAAGACCAATCTTTCCTAGTTGGCTTAACCATCTTCTCAAGAATGTTCTTAACTTCCCTATTAGATATTTCAGCTTGCTCATTGGTCTGTGGGTGGTATGCTGTCGCAATCCGATGCTTGACACCGTATTTCTTCAAGGCGACAGCAATTACCCTATTGTCAAAATGTCTCCCTTCATCACTGATAATCGCCTTAGGGATGCCGAACCTAGAAAAGATGTTTTTGTGTAGAAATTTTTGTACTGTCTTGGCATCATTCCTTTGAGTGGCGATAGCTTCAACCCACTTAGAGACATAATCCACTGCTAGGAGGATGTATAAATTTCCACATGAAGATGGAAAGGGTCCCATAAAATCAATCCCCCATACGTCGAAAATTTCAACTTCTAGAATGTTCTGCAGTGGCATCTCATTTCTCCTCGAGATGTTACCTGTCCGCTGGCACCTGTCATAGTTCTTGTAGAAGTCTTGTGCATCTTTATACAGTGTCGGCCAGTAGAACCCTGACTGCAACACCTTGGCAGCAGTTTTGTTGCCTCCTAAGTGACCTCCATATTGTGAAGCATGGCAGTGATGAAGAATGTCTTCTTGCTCTTCTTGCGGTATACACCTCCTTATAACCTGATCTGTACACATTTTGAAAAGAAGATGTTCGTCCCAATAATAATGTTTAACATCATTTTGGAACCTCTTCTTGGCTTGATAATTAAGATCAGATGGGATTATTCCGCTAACTAAGAAATTAACGAAATCTGCATACCAAGGAAGTTCAGAATACTTACCTGCCGCCATGGCTGTTGCGGCAGCGATTGCGGCAACAAAGAGCTGCTCATCTGGGAAGGTCTTCAGTATGTTTGTCTCATCTATTGGCAGACTCTGTCCCTTCTCCAATCTTGACAAGTGATCTGCCACCTGATTTTCTGTCCCTTTTTTGTCCTTGATTTCAAGGTCGAATTCTTGCAATAGCAAGATCCACCGTATCAATCTAGGCTTTGCGTCCTTTTTCGCGAATAAATACTTCAGGGCAGAATGGTCTGTATGCACTATTACCTTTGTCCCAAGGATGTAAGAACGAAACTTGTCGATGGAGAACACCACAACTAATAGCTCCTTTTCTGTGGTGGTGTAGTTTACTTGGGCGTCATTCAGTGTCTTGCTGGCATAGTATATGACGTGAAACATCTTATCTCTGCGCTGCCCGAGTGCTGCCCCGACAGCATAGTCACTAGCATCACACATAATCTCAAATGGCTGTGTCCAGTCTGGTGGTTGTACTATTGGGGCTGTTACCAGCTTTTCCTTCAGAACCTTGAATGCTTCAGTACATTCATCATTAAAGTCAAAGGGTCGGTTCTGCTCCAAAAGATGACATAAGGGCTTGGTGATTTTTGAGAAATTTGCAATGAATCTCCTATAAAAACCAGTATATCCCAAGAAACTTCTAATACCCTTGACTGTGGTCGGCGGCGGCAGCTTCTCGATCACTTCTATTTTGGCCCTGTCGACTTCTATCCCACGGCAGCTAATCTTATGGCCAAGGACTATCCCTTCATCCACCATAAAGTGGCATTTTTCCCAATTTAAAACTAGGTTTGCTTTTTCACATCTTTCAAGTACCTTTTGTAGATTGCCGAGGCAGCTCTCAAAATCGTCCCCAAAGACTGAAAAATCATCCATAAAAATTTCGAGGAAGTCCTCCACCATATCGGAGAATATGGCCATCATGCACCTTTGGAAGGTGGCGGGTGCATTGCATAATCCAAATGGCATCCTCCTAAAAGCATACGTTCCGTAGGGGCATGTGAAAGTCGTCTTTTCTTGATCCTCCGGTGCGATAGCAATTTGATTGTACCCTGAATAACCATCAAGAAAACAATAGTAAGGTTTACCCGCTAATCTATCAAGTATTTGATCAATAAAGGGTAAAGGAAAGTGGTCCTTTCGGGTAGCTTTGTTAAGCTTCCGATAGTACATACAAACCCTCCAACCGGTCACAGTCCTGGTTGGGATTAACTCATTGTTTTCATTGGTCACCACGGTCATTCCTCCTTTCTTGGGAACGCATTGCACTGGGCTTACCCATTTGCTGTCGGAGATGGCGTAAATAATACCAGCATCTAACCATTTGATTATCTCTTTACGCACCACCTCTTCATCGCATGGTTTAGCCGCCTTTGGGCATCTATAGTCGGCTTATGATCTTCCTCTAAAAGGATTTTGTGCATGCATAACGCTGGACTAATGCCTTGAATATCAGCTATCATCCATCCAATTGCCTTTTTGTGCTGCCGCAGCATCCCAATTAGCTGTCGTTCCTGTTCCTGTGGCAGCTTAGAAGAGATGATTACGGGCAACATATCATTTGAACCAAGAAAAGCATATTTTAGCTGCCCTGGCAGGGGCTTCAGTTCTAAGGCAGGTGGTTCAACAGTAGATGGCTTTTGAATTGCATGGTTATCCGAAGTGTAATTCAAAGGTTCGAATAACTTACCTGGACGATCGCCTATCCAGTTTACCTCCTTCTGATCTTCAGTATCAAATGTATCGGATTCAGAGGAGTTGCTGTCGTCAGTGCTGTCGTGACAGCCCTGTAGGTGGCTGCCGCGGCAATGACCAAATTTTATATCGTGACAGCCCGACTTGATGCAGGGTTGATCAAGGGTAATGTCAATGATAGCCTTGCATTCCTCGTCCACATCAGCATGTTTCATTGCTTGGAGAACATTCAACTTAATCTCTTGATCGTTCACTCGCATGGTGAGTTCTCCTTTCTCCACATCAATCAGTGATCTTCCCGTTGCTAAGAAGGGTCGCCCAAGGATGACTGGTGCGTTTTCGTCTGCCTCACAATCTAAAACAAGAAAGTCAGCAGGAAAAATAAATTTATCCACTCTTACCAGAATATCTTCAATTTTTCCTTCTGGATGAACGTAAGAGCGGTCTGCCAGCTGCAGAGTTACTGTCATGGGCCGCACCTTTCCAATACCTAATTTCTGAAAAACAGACTTTGACATTAAATTAACACTAGCACCAAGATCACAAAGTGCCTTACCCACGAATTTATTTCTGATTACACAAGGTATGGTGAAGCTCCCCGGATCCTTCTTTTTCTGGAGTGGCTACCGATGAAGAATACTCATGCAACCTTCTGTCATCTTTACTGTTTCAAATTCCCCAAGTTTAGATTTCTTTGACATAACATCCTTGAGAAATTTGGCATAACCGGGCATGTCCCTAACGGCATCTAACAGCGGAATATTGATATGAACCTGCTTAAAAATATCATAAATCTTTTTAAGTTGAGATTCTTGCTTAGCTTGCTGTATCCGTTGGGGAAAAGGAGGTGGGGGACGGTAATCAACAATACGTCCTTCCCACTGCATACGAATCTGAGGAGGTTTGGGTTCGTCAATTTTCTCCTCTGTCGCTTCTGCTGTCGTGACAGGCTCATCGGCAGCAGTCTGTTTGTCACCTGTCGGGGCAGCTTCCTCGGCAGGTTTATCCAAGGCAGATTTTCTTACTGTTTCAGCTTCCTTTTCCGGCCCTGGTAGTTTCTTCCCACTCCTAGTAGTAATGGCCTTACATTGCTCATGTGTGGGCTGCCTAGCATTTTCAGTATTACTAGGGAATCCTCCAGTCTGCCTCGGCTTAATATGTTGGGAAACCTGACCCATTTGTGTCTCCAAAGATTTCAGAGTGGCTTTATGGTTTGTCATTCGCATCTCTGTTTTATCCATGAATGTCTCTATTTTCTTGACAAACTGATTCATATTCTCAATATAAGTACCTGTCTGAGACATAAAAATGGCCAGAGTCTGTTCCACTATACTATTAGTGGCAGCTGGTGGCTGCTACTGCTGCTACTGCGGCAGTTGCTGTCGCGTCAGCAATCTAGGTCCTCCCTGATTCTGATTGTGTGCTTGAGGATTCAGGGCATTATTAGGATTACTCCAAGAAAACTTGGGGTCCTTCCTCCAATTGGGATTATAGTTGTTGGAGTTGTAATTCGGCTTGTTGTAATTTCCAACATACTTTCCCTCTTCTAACTGTATTGGACATTCTTCCGAACTATGATTTCCCTCACAAATGTCACATACCTCCTCGACAGCAAATCCATGTTGTGTATCATCATTCAATAACCTTTTCATTGCTTTAGTAAGGAATGCTACATGTGATTTCATCGTGTTGTCGGCCTCATAGTCCTTGACAGCTAGTACCCGTTTACCCCCTCTTCTTGCTGTCGGAAACTGTTCCTCATTCTTAGCCAGATTTTTCAATACTTGCATTGCCTCGTCTGGATCTTTATCCAATAATAGTCCGTTTGCTGCTGAATCAATTCGAATACGAGTTTGTAAGTTGGCAGCATTATAAAACTTTGTTACCTGATTCCAGACGGGGAATCCATGCATTGGGTAGTTTCGTAGAAGAGTAGTAAATCTGTCCCAGGCCTCGTGCATCGGCTCGTCATCTTCCTGTTGAAAAGTAGCAATTTCATTACGTAATCGCTCAGATAAATGCGAAGGATTAAAACGAGATAAAAATTCACGAGATAAATTTGCCCAAGTTCTAATTGAACCCGGCGTAAGTTTATTCCACCAAGTTTTTGCTCTGTCCCTCAATGAATGGGGGAATAACCGAAGCCTCAGTATCTCCAGATTGACTCCTGGCAGTCTAAACGAACCACAGATCTCCTGGAACGTTTTTAGATGCTCCCTAGCATCATCTGTAACAGCACCACTAAACTGCCCGGCATTGTTGATCATACTGAACATGACAGGTTTCAGCTCGAAGTTGTCAACATCTATGTCCGGCAGCGTGGTTTCTAGCTCTACATGATCGTTCAACATGTAGTCACGACAGGACCGTCGTCCGGCGGCGGCGGGCGGGTCACTGACAGACGGTATAATAGCTCCATCTCTAGCAGCAGGATTATCTCCTCGGTATGCCATTGTCTCTAACTGTTCTTCAAGGTACTCGTTCCTGGCTAGCACGTAACGAAGTCGGTTCCTAAGATTGAATGAACGTTCGATTTCTAGGTCTAATGGATACTCAGGATCTTCACCTCGTTTCGATCTACACATAAACAAGGAACCTTGTGAAAAGCAAGAGTTGAATGCACCAAAGAAAAACAGAAAAATAAAAATAAAAATAAAAATAAAATAAAAACGAAAAGTGCAATAAAAGAAAAGGTAGAGTTATGTTGCCAATCCCCGGCAACGGCGCCAAAAACTTATTGCGTGTAAAATAGTCTATCGCAATGGTAGTGCAAGTATACACGACGCAAGTAGTAAAGTGATACGAAGTATCGGATATCGTCTCCACAGGGATTGGGCTAATAGCTTCACCTTAATTCACTGCACGAAAGTAAAGGAAATATTTGAGAGTTGTCACGAAAATATTAAAGAAAACGTAAATAAAGAGTAGAGATATCAAGATAGAGAGAATAGGCTGGTATTGAATTGCTCAGTAGTGCAGGTATTGCAGAGTTTAGGAAATCCAGTTCTGTCGTCGCGCCTATCGCTGGCAGCACCTGTCGCGGCAGCAGTCCGTTGATCGTTGCGGCAACAAACGCTCAAATCAGTACGTTCAAGTTTGGCAAGAATCCCAGATGTGCCTTGGCCTATCCCTAGGTCCAAGTCTGTCGATGATCACGTCTTGATGATACCTCCCGGCATGAATCGAAGGATGAACACCGATGTGTATGAATTCTTCTTTAGCCACTTAACCTCGCCCTATCCCTAGGCACGAGATAGTTCAACTATAAACTAGAGAACTTGCTCTTATTTATTTCGTATACTTAACTCTCCCGATGCTAAGTAAATAGATAACCTCACAATGCTCTCCCGATGCTCTTGCAAGATATTAATAACCAAAATAAGAGAACTTGAAGTTTATTTTATTGAACTGAAAATACCTAAAACAAAACAACCCTTGCAACTACTTTACAAATCAACCCGTGGCCCTAGGGGGAATTTAGAACATGTCGGCAGCGGGTAAACGGCTAGGGGTTTTGGCTATCGGTTATGGGGTATTCGATATGGGATCTCCTTCTAGGTTAAAATACATGCCCTTATATAAGCTTTGGGCTCAAGTTTTCTAATTTAACAAGGATTACAACTTTAATTAAAAGTATGATTCTAATAAAAACTAAATCTTCAAGGAATCTACTTTCCAGCCGTCCTCCTTGTTTCTTGGGATTTTCTCCCCTTTAATTTTGGGTTTGACATATCTTTTGATCTGGGGCTCGGAAAAATCTGAGGTTTTCACACGACAGACGGGCTGAATTTCCTCTATCTATCGAGGTCCACTTTGCTTTTTCTCTCCACAAAACTGCTGTCACCTTGCTGTCACGGTGGCACCATGGCAGCATCGTCCTCTTTGTCTGCTTGTCTAGTTCAGCTCTTCTGCTTCTCTGCCCAGCGCCTGCCTTCTCCGTCAGCTATGGCGGATACCTGCAAAAACAGTCATTCTTAGTAGAATCTGTGCCTTTAATATATTTGTGATGTTTTGCTGTAAACTAACCTAAATGCAATGAATAATGCCTGAATGCAGCAGAAATATGGGTTAAAAAGGGTGTAAATAATAGAACTTTTACACACTCAACAGTTTGGTAGGAAAGATAAGTTGAGTCCGAGATACATTGGTCTGTATGAGATATTCGAGCGAGTTGGTCTCGTTGCCTATAGATTGAGACTGTCGGCCGAACTAGAAAAGATTCACGATGTGTTTCGTGTTTCGATTCTTCAGAGGTATAGATCAGATCTGTCACATATTATTTCAATTGAAGAAATAGAATTGAATCCAGATTTGACCTACGATAAAGAACCAGTTGAGATTTTGGCTTCGGACAGTAAAGTGTTGCGGGGAAGGACCATTGAGTTGGTCAAGGTAAAGTGGCGACACCGAGGGGTGGAAAAAGTCACTTGGGAGAGGAATGATGAAATGAAGAGGCAACTTCCGTATCTCTTTCCATCAGGTAAATTTCGGGGACGAAATTCCTTAAGTGGGGGAGAGTTGTAACGCCCGAGTTTAGGGCCCGGGAGATAACCAGGTTTGGTTAAACCGGTTCGGGTTAGGCTAATCTTTGGAAAAACATCTTTAATAAACAAATTTTAAGGCTTTTAAAGAAGAAAGGGTAAAAATGGATTTTGAAATTAAAGAAAAAGATTTTGAAAATATCATCATCTTCCAAAAGCCATTTCACGTTATCTTAAAAAAAACCCATTTTCACTATTCCATTGGTTCCAACTCTTCTTCAAGCAAGCTTTCAAGCTAACTTCTTCCTTACTTTGATTTTCACTTATTTGGCTTGTTCTCATTGAAATCTTTCCTCTAAACCCATTAAAAATCATTTTGGGTTTTGGGTTGGATATAGGTATTTTCATTTGATTTTTGTGGGTTTGGTTTTCCATGGTTATACATGTGCTTTAATCTAAGTTTTGAGTGGCTAAACATATTGGAATGTTGGCTAAAAATGGGGAAACCCGAAATGGGTCAAAAAATTGGATTTTTTGGTTGAAAATGTAGAGTTTTTGGCTTGTCTTTGGCTTGATTTCGGGGTTGATGGTTCCTTAGTTGTTGGGGGATTTTTTAGAAGTTTGAAATCAATGGGTTCAACTTGAGGTTTTGTTAGAACGAATTTGGTGAGATTTGGGTGAAGTTTGGGTTTGGATCAATGTGTTTTTGGTTGCAAGAAGTTGGATTCCGGGTTTTTGCTGGTTTACATGTTTAATAGCATCCTAATGTACTGTTTTGGGTTGCCTAAAAATAAAGGAAGTTGGATTGGGCAATTCGGACGCGAGACCGGGTAGTTCGGAGGCTTGAAATTGATGTTTCGACTACCGTTTGGGTTGTACCGGTGAGTGGAACTATTTTACAAGCCTTAACTTGGTTAAGGATGTGATTTGGGAGTTTATATTGAGCTTGATAAGCCAATCTAAGCTCAAGAGTAAGCTTTAAGTGTTTTGATCCTTATTTTCAATACTATCATCAATGCATTTAAATGATTTTCATAGTTCATGTTGCCTTGTATATCCATGTGTTATGCTTGAGGTTATCTTATTTGGTTTCCATGTTGGTTATGGTGGTGACCTTGAGAACACAAGGTAAGTGTTGGTTTGGTGGGTATTGACATGAGAAATCTTGTTACCGGATAGTTGGTCGACCAATAGGATGTGAGTGCACTCGAGGTTAAAGTCGCGCGTGGCCTTATTGATGCTAGATTCCACTAAGGAGGAGTACGGTGATGTGAGATTCCACCGGAAACTATGTTTTACTAGACGAGTGAGTACGGTGATGTGAGATTCAACCGGAAGTGTCTAGTGTGTTTGAGAACTATCCGCACATCCGAGTAAAAGTGATGAATGTCAATATACCCATGGTGCTCTACATTCTCATGTTAAGCATGTTGCATTGTTCTTTCCATTTATGCTTATACATGTAGTTGGTTACTTTGCTTGTGTTATGAGAACAAGCATGAGGTAAGCTTATGGCTTATGGTTGCATTCGGTAAATGCACACGATGATAGATGCATGTTGTTATGTGTTCAAGCATGGGAAATGATTTGGAAATGGTTTTGGTTTCAAGCAAACTATGTTTTAAAACTGCATTGTTGTAGCTACCGTTTTGAGCACCGCTCGCTAGGCTTAAATGCTTACGCTTCTTTTTCCAACAATGCAGGCCCTTAGACCTACGGAGCAGCTCGGGGAACAAGGGGGAATCCAAGGGAGTTTAGTTTGCTCAAGTATGGTTTTTAGACTTCAGTAATTAGTATTAAGCAATGGGATAAGACCTTTTTGTTTTAAGGGGTTATTGGCATGTCTTTTTGCTTAGACAAGTTCGGTTGGTGGTGTTTGGCTTGTGATGCATCATATTCTGTTGAAACATGTTTTGGTTTAGCTTTTGACCTTGTTGAAGAATGTTAAGCATGAATGTTTCCCTTTTAAACCTTATCATGTTGATTGTTGCCTCGTTAAATGTTTATATTGCTTTATATGTGTATCCATTGATGCCTTGTGTTGCATGTATGGTTGTATGTTGAATAAATGTGTGTTTAGTGCGTCTTGTGTTAGTTCCCTTATGCTTTTATCTGCAAAAACTTATCTTTCTGGGTAGAGCATATCGATACGCTCAAGGGTTATACTGATACAGTCCCATGTTTTAGGAGAGGCGTATCGATACTCAGGGGCGTACCAATACTCAATTTGTTCTCTGGAAATCTGAGATTTTGATGAGAAATTGGAGTATCGCTACGGGCCTTAAGTGTATCGATACGGTCCCTAGTGTTGACTTTGGGAGTTTGACCATTAAGGGTGTATCGATACCAGCCTTGAAGGGTATCGATACGGCCTCTTGAAGTTGACCCTGGGAGTTGACCGTTGATGGCGTATCGATACGGGTCTTAGGCGTATCGATACGACTTGTAGTAACTCTTTAAAAATCAACATTGAATGTCTGTTTTGTTTGGTTCATGTCCGTGTTTGCTTTTCGTTGCGTGTCCCCTCACATAAGATGTGTAAAGGCATTTAGACAAGATAATCTTAAAAGAAAATTTTCTAGGGTTGCTAATCGGAGTGAAGCCTTAACAGGTTTCTCTTTGGTTTTCCCCTTGTAACCCGTTCGATGAGGTCTTGTGGCTAGGCCAGGTCGAGAGGGTTATATTTGTTGGTATCAGAGCCTAGGTTTCGCCTAGGTTTGATGAGTTTCCGTAATCTGAAAGGTAAGTGAGTTAAGTTTTATGGTCTAAGCTTGTTGGTTGTGATGCATGGTGATTGTGAGCATGTTTATGAATTTCTTTATGTTGGTTGGGAAGTAGCTAAAGGCACACATTACTAGTATATTATTATTGTAAGTGATTTTAAGTTTAAGGACTTGAGCACCTTGGACCTTGTTCCTTGCTGACCCCAAATCATTTTACTTGTTATGTTTGTTGTTTAGTTTTGCACCTGTTAGTATGGTGAGACCGAGAGGGAGGCCAAGAATTGATAATCTGAGGGTTGAGCGGATTGAGAATGTTAAGGATGTGCGAGGAGAGAACTTGTATCCTCCTCCTCCTCCTCCGGATGGTGGAGTAAATGTTGGAGGTGTGGACCCCAGACTGGTCAGGGACAGGCAGGCATTGATGTGAATCCGTTGATTCAGGCTATAGATGGGGCTATTCAGACAGCTTTAGCGGGTGTTCGGGTTGCAGCACCGCCTCAGGGTGCATGTTCTGGTCTACCGTTAGAGCGACTTCGTAGCTTGGGTGGAGTCGAGTTTTGGGGATTGTCACCCGAGGGTTCAGAGGCATGGTATGAGAGCACAGTTCGTATTTTGGGTCAGATGGAGTACTCTGATGCACATAAGTTAGGTTGCATTGTCTCTTTTTTCTTCAGAGAGATGCCTATACTTGGTGGACTATCATCACAACGGGTATGCCAGAGGCTGAGGTTACTTGGGAATTCTTCAGGACTACTTTCCGTAAGAAGTATCTAAGTCCTCGATACCTAGACGAGAAGAAGAGAGAGTTCATTGCTCTAGTTCAGGTTAGCATGACCGTGTTTGAGTATGAGGTACAGTTCGCATGTCTGAGTCAGTATGCTTCTGAATTAGTTCCCACTGAGAGGGAACGATGTGAGCATCTCCGATATGGTTTTATTCGTGAGGTGAAGACCTACATGTTGGCTTCTGACTATACGGATTTTTATGTGTTGGTCGCTAGGGCCAAGGACATTGAACAGTCTTTGGGACTTGCGGATCGAAAGGGTGGATCTAGTTCAAGAAAAAGGACCGCCGAGTGGGACAGAGATCATGCCAAGAGGCACAAGGATAGGAGACCTCATCATGATCGTAGGCGTGGATGTGGTAATCCGGGGCGATGCCATCACGGCCAAGGGACTGAGAATCGTACTCCTGAGTGTACCAAGTGTGGTAGACGCCATTACGGTGAGTGTTGGGGCATTTATGGCTCATGTTGGAACTACGGGTCTAGAGCGCATTTGAAGCGCGATTATCTACATTCGGCTAGGGATGGACAGGCCCCTGCACGAGCTGTCGAGCATCAGAGAGGCCGTGGGCGCTGTCGAGGTAACTTTCAGCCTAGGAATGACGGTCAGAGGAATATGGCTCATGTTGTGGCAGTTCAGCCCGAGGGAGGTGGGCCAGCTAGAATGTATGCACACCGAGAGGACATGAATGACACAGATGTGATTGCAGGTAATTTCTCGTTACAGTCTTTAACTTTGCTTTCTCTGGTTGATTCTGGTTCTACACATTCGTATATATTTAGTGAGCATGCGATGTTGTTAGATATTCCGGTTGAGATATTAGATGTGGGTATGATTGTCACAAATTCTTTTGGTGAGACAGTTGTGGTTAGAAGATATCCTTTGATGGTTCAGGGTCATGTTTTCTCCGTGGATATGACGGAATTGTCGTTTTATGGTTTTGATGTAATTTTGGGCATGTATTGGCTTGTGGAGCATAGGGCTAGGGTAGATTTCGAGACAAAGCGTGTGTCCTTGAGACTTTCAGATGATTATGAGGTAGTGGTAGTGGGCAAGAACGTTAAGTTCTTGTCCAATGTAGTTTCAGCTTTAGAAGCTCAGAGGTTAATGGATATGGGTTGTCAGGCATACTTAGCCTATGTTATGAATCCGAATATGGGTGAGGCACGACCGCAAGACATTAGAATAGTTTGTGACTTTCTGAGTGTTTTCCCAAAAGAATTGTCTGGTTTGCCGCCTGATAGAGATGTGGAGTTTGCTATAGAGACTTATGCTAATTCTGCTCCAGTATCGATTGCTCAGTATCGAATGGCTCCTAAAGAAATCAAAGAGTTAAAGACAAAGCTTCAGGAACTGATAGATCGAGGGTTCATTCATCCGAGTACTTCACCTTGTGGTACACCATTGTTGTTTGTGAAGAAGAAAGATGGCAGTTTGAGAATGTGTATCGATTACCGACAGTTGAATAAGTTGATAGTGAAGAACAAATATCCATTGTCGAGGATTGATGACCTATTTGACCAGTTGAAAGGTGCTTCAGTGTTTTCGAAGATAGATTTGAGATCCGGGTATTATCAGTTGAAGGTAAGAGATCAAGATGTATCGGTGACAGCTTTTCGCAATCGTTATAGACATTATGAATTCTTAGTGATGCCCTTTGGTTTGACGAATGCACCAACAGCTTTTATGGATATGATGAATAGGGTGTTTCATGAGTACTTAGATCAGTTTGTGGTAGTATTCATTGATGATATCTTAGTGTACTCTCGAACCGAGGAAGATCACGATCAGCATTTACGTTTAGTGTTGCAGAAATTGTTAGAAAATCAGTTGTATGCCAAGTTGAGCAAATGTGAGTTTTGGATTAGGGAAGTAGTCTTTCTAGGTCATATTGTATCAGCCGAGGGAATCCGAGTGGATCCTAAGAAAGTTGAGGCAGTTGTGAACTGGAAATAACCGAAGTCGGTGAACAAAATTCGTAGTTTCTTAGGTCTGGTCGGTTACTATAGACGTTTTGTTGAGGTTTTCTCAAAGGTTACAGCTCCTTTGACTAAATTACTACATAAGGATGTTCGGTTTGAGTGGACTGATGCAAGACAACAAGCATTTGAGAAATTGAAAGAAGCCTTAACAAAAGCTCATGTTTTGATTCAGCCCGTGTCAGGGAAAGAATTCGTAATCTTTAGTGATGCATCGTATGTTGGCTTAGGTTGTGTTCTTATGCAAGAAGAAAGAGTAGTGGCCTATGCGTCTAGACAGTTGAAGACTCATGAGCTAATTACCCTACACACGACATAGAATTGGCTGTAGTGGTTTTCACTTTGAAAGTTTGGAGACATTACTTGTATGGTGAGAAATGCATAGTGTATACGGATCACAAGAGTCTGAAGTATCTTATGACACAAATAGAGTTGAACCTTAGACAGCGTAGGTGGCTAGAATTACTTAAGGACTATGATCTCACGATTTAGTACCATCCGGGTAAAGCCAATGTAGTGGCTGATGCTTTGAGTAGGAAGGTGGCAGTGGAATTGCGAGCTATGTTTGCTAAATTGAGTTTTTCTAAGGATGGTGGTTTAGTGGCCGAATTGCAAGTTAAACCTTCATTGATTCAGTTGATTAGAGAGAAACAGTTGCAAGATAGATCATTAGCATCTCATGTACAAGACATAGCGGAGGGTAAACCGATAGATTTTTGTTTTAGTAGCGATGTTGTCTTGTGTTTCAAAAGTAGAGTAGTTGTTCCGGAAGATGTTGACATAAGACACACCATTCTAACTGAAACTCATAGTAGTCTGTTTGCTATGCATCCGGGAAGTACGAAGATGTATCGCGACTTGAAAGATGTGTACTTCTGGGTTGGTCTGAAGAAAGATTTGCCGAGTTTGTGAGTAAGTGAATGGTTTGTCAGTGAGTTAAGGCCGAACACCAGTTCCCTTTAGGTTTGTTACAACCGTTGAGGATTCCTGAGTGGAAGTGGGAGAGAATTGTCATGGATTTCGTATCAGGTTTGCCATTGACACCTTCTAAGAAGAATTCGATTTGAGTAATCGTTGACCGTCTTACGAAATGTGCGCACTTTTTGGCTGTTCACGCTACTTATACCTTAGATAAGTTGGCTGATTTTTATGTCAGTGAGATTATGAGGTTGCATGGTGTACCGAAATCTATAGTGTCAGACAGAGATTCGAGGTTCACAGCTAGATTTTGGGAGAGTTTGCATAGTGCTTTGGGTACTCGATTGAATTTCAGCACTTCATATCATCCTCAGACCGATGGTCAGTCAGAGAGAGTCATACAAGTGTTGGAAGACATGTTGAGATGTTACATTATCGAATTTCAGGGTTCGTGGGAGAAGCATCTACCGTTGGTAGAGTTTGCGTACAATAACAGTTATCAAGTGAGTGTCTTCATAGGGCAAATGCCACTGCTTATGGACCCGAACCTGGGTGATTTATCCATGACCAGGATGAAGCTTGGGTGAAACTAAGTGGAGGTCCGAACCGACTGATGTTCAAGAATCAACGGATGAGTTGTGGTTAGGGGTGAAATGTCACTCAAACCCAGAGCTAGCTGGTTCTCCCCGAAATGCGTTGAGGCACAGCTACGAAGCTCTGTATGGTAGAAAATATAGAACGCTTGTTTGTTGGCCCGAAGCGAGACAGAAATTGATACCTTTGTCTGATATGCTTTAAGGTACTACCGAGAAAGTACAATTGATCTGTGATCGTTTGAAGGCAGATTCGGATAGAAAGAAGTCTTATGTTGATTTGAAAAGAAGAGAGATAGAGTATGCCATGGGGACAAAGTGTTCTTGAAGGTCTCACCTTGGAAGAAGGTGATGAGGTTTGGTAGGAAAGGTAAGTTGAGTCCGAGATACATTGCTCCGTATGAGATAGTCGAGCGAGTTGGTATTGTTGCCTATAGATTGAGAATGTCGGCCGAACTAGAAAAGATTCACGATGTGTTTCATGTTTTGATGCTTCGGAGGTATAGATCAGATCCGTCACATGTTATGCCAGTTAAAGAAATAGAATTGAATCCGAATTTGACCTACGATGAAGAATCAGTTGAGATTTTAGCTTCAGACAGTAAAGTGTTGCGGGGAAGAACCATTGAGTTGGTCAAGGTAAAGTGGCGACACTGAGGGGTGGAAGAAGCCACTTGGGAGAGGAATGATGACATGAAGAGGCAGTTTTCGTATCTCTTTCCATTAGGTAAATATCGGGGACGAAATTCCTTAAGTGGGGGAGAGTTGTAACGCCCAGTTTAGGGCCCGGGAGATAACCGAGTTTGGTTAAACCGGTTCGGGTTAGGCTAATCTTTGGAAAAATATCTTTAATAAACAAATTTTAAGACTTTTAAAGAAGAAAGGGTAAAAAGGGGATTTTGAAATTAAAGAAAAAGATTTTGAAAATATCATCATCTTCCAAAAGCCATTTCACGTTATCTTCTTCAAAAAAAAACCATTTTCACTATTCCATTGGTTCCAACTCTTCTTCATGCAAGCTTTCAAGGAACTTCTTCTTTACTTTGATTTTCACTTATTTGACTTGTTCTCATTAAAATCTTTCTTCTAAACCCATTAAATTCATTTTGGGTTTTGGGTTTGAAAAATGGGTATTTTTATTTGATTTTTGTGGGTTTGGTTTTCCATGTTTATACATGTGCTTTAATCTAAGTTTTGAGTGGTTAAACATATTGGAATATTGGCTAAATATGGGGAAACCCGAAATGGGTTAAAAAAAGGGATTTTTAGGTTGAAAATGTAGAGTTTTTGGCTTGGCTTTGGGTTGATTTCGGGGATGATGGTTCCTTAACTGTTGGGGATGTTTTTAGATGATATTTGATGTGTTTAGATGTTTGAAATCAATGGGTTCAGCTTGAGGTTTTGTTAGAACGAATTTGGTGTGATTTGGGTGAAGTTTGGGTTTGGACAAATGTGCTTTTGGTTGCAAAAAGTTGGGTTCCGGGTTGTTGCTGGTTTACATGTTTAATAGCATCCTAATGTACTATTTTGTGTTGCTTAAAAACAGAGGAAGTTGAATTGGGCACTTCGGACACGAGACCGGGTAGTTCGGAGGCTTGAAATTGATATTTCGACTACCGTTTGGGTTGTACCAGTGAGTAGAACTGTTTTCTAGTCCTTAATTTGGTTAAGGATGTGATTTTGGAGTTTAGATTGAGCTTGATAAGCCAATCTAAGCTCAAGATTAAGCTTTAAGTGTTTTAATCCTTATTTTCGATACTATCATCAATGCATTTGAATGATTTTCATAGTTCATGTTGCCTTGTATATCCATGTGTTATGCTTGAGGTTGCCTTATTTGGTTTCCATGTTGGTTATGGTGGTGACCTTGAGAACACAAGATAAGTGTTGGTTTGGTGGGTATTGGCATGAGAAATCTTGTTACCAGATAGTTGGTCGACTAATAGGATGTGAGTGCACTCGAAGTTAAAGTCGCGCGTGGCCTTAGTGATGCTAGATTCCACTAAGGAGGAGTACGGTGATGTGAGATTCCACTAGAAGTTATATTTTACTAGACGAGTGAGTACGGTGATGTGAGACTCAACTGGAAGTGTCTAGTGTGCTTGAGAACTATCCGCATATCCGAGTAAAAGTGATGAATGTCAATATACCCATGGTGCTCTACATTCTCATGTTAAGCATGTTGCATTGTTCTTTCCATTTATGCTTATACATGTAGTTGGTTACTTTGCTTGTGTTATGAAAACAAGCATGAGGTAAGCTTATGGCTTATGGTTGCATTCGGTAAATGTAACCCCCTCGACCCGGTCTGGTCGGCTGATCGGTCCGAGTAGGCTACACGGGGGAAAACCGATGTGAAACCCGTTAAGGTCCCACCTCGGTTAGCAACCCTAGAAAATTCCTTTTATTTGTATCTTGTCTAAATGCATTATTAAGTCCTATGTGAAACACGATAGCGGAAACACAAACAATATAACAGCGACCATCCAAAATGACACTTTAAAACAGTCCATTTTTCCTTTTTAAGCAGGCCGTATCGATACGCCTACAGAGGGTATCGATACGCCTTGACCAAGTCAACTGCCCCAAATCAAATCGGTGAGACCGTATCGATACAGCCCTTGGGCGTACCGATACGCCCTCCTCGGTCAACATCTCGCGGTCAACGATATTAGACCGTATCGATACACCTAGAGCCCGCATCGATACGCCAAAAACTTGTCAAAATCTCGGAATTCCAGTGAGTTTTGGGCGTATCGATACACCCCCGAGTATCGATACCCCTAGCCAAATCTGTGTCCCAAAGTGTAGGACCGTATCGATATGGCCCTTAGGCGTATCGATACGCCCTGCAGTGCAAGACACCAAATTGCAGCAAAACAACTTAAGACTCGATCCTAGATGCGATTTACGACTCCCCTAGCCACAAACAACATACATACAACCTTCAACAACCAAGATATCAACATACATGACATTCAAAACGAACAAGGATCAAGAATCGAAAGGATTCATACATTTACCATAAAGATGACATACTTTGCATTTAAGATTCATGCCTTAGAAACCAAACGTATAGGCATTCATGTCAAGCAACATAAACAAGGTTTACAATTCAAACAAGCATCCGCAAAGCATACTAAAATCAATATACAACAAAGCTCAAATCAACAACACCTATCCCATTGCTTGACTATTGCAATACTTCAATTTAAAGTTCATACTTGAGCTAACCAAAAGCGTCACTTGGAGACCTTTCCTTGCCCTTGTCACCCACAAGCTACTGATATGCATTGTCGAACAAAAAGGAGCGTAAGCATAAAAGCTTAGTGAGAGTAAGCTCATAAAACAAACCTTCGACAATGCAGGGTCCAAGCACGAGCAACAACCAAGATAGAATGCATGATCTTACCTCTGATCCATGTGAGCCAAAATAATACATGATGCATGAACATATAATCAACTCCATGCCATGATCAACAATTCATAAGCCCAACACACGAAGATAAATATATCAAAGTATTAACAACACCATATATCAATCCATATTGGAATCACATTTCATATCATATTGGCACATAAATAATCTCATATTGGAACCTAGATATGACTCGAATACGCGGATAACACGTTGGAACGCACTTCCAACACAACCATTACCTTCGGTGGGATTACACTCATCTCGCGGAGGGGATTCCACTCATCCTCACGCCCCGTCGATGGGATTCCACTCATCACTGACTAATATATAAACATTTCCGGTGGAATATTACATCACCGTACTCCTCCTTGATGCCTTAACGCCATCAAGGCCACGCACGAATTTGACTCAACCGTGCCAATATTAAACACAATCCATAACCTTTCACAACGTCATTTCATATCAACTTCCATGCTTAGCACTTACTCACCATGATCACTATCATGCATAATTCACAAACCAAACCACATACATATATCAACGCATCATATCAAGCCTCAACAACATGCATAACACATTATACATCGCCAACACGATCACAATTAAACATGAGGCATAACAAGCAATTAGGAGTTCAACCAAAAGCTTCCTAAGCTAAGCTTGAGATTAGGCTACCACTCTAATCTCAACTCTAGGTGGGTTTACCAAGCCCAACCTAGGTCCACATGCTTGAACCAATATTTAAAAACAATAACCACTCACCGACCACTCCAAGCTCCACTACCAAGCAACCAAGGTCTTCAAGCTTCCGGATTCACTCCCGATGCTTCACCAACACAAGCCCTTGTCTCTAAACAACTAAACACAATCCAAACCAACCTTAAATCAGCTCATACGACAATGTAGCAAACCCGAAATACTATTCAAGCATCAAACACAAGAATTCAAGCCATGGACAACCCCCAAAAACACCAAACTCGAGCAGCCCTCAAACCCCAACCAAAACTCATGATTTCAACCTCTTTAACACTCTTAAATGATTCCAAAACAACCCCCAACTATTGTACTAACTTCAGCCCACAATTTCCATCACAACTCATACCCAAAACCCTTCAAAAACCCTATGAAAACCCAAATCCGGGAATGTTTGTAAAACCAAGTAAAAATCACATATATTGGACTTCATGCTTCATAAACAACATATCTAACATTAATAAATCAATAACTTTGTTAAAAACTCATAAAGTCACAACCTTTATCATTTTTCCATGGAAAACCAAATATCTAAAACATGAATGAAAATGAAATCTAAAGGTGCTTTTGAAGAGAGGAAGATGAGAGCAAGATGAGAATGTAATTACCTTTCAAAACCGAGCCAAAATGAGCATGGGATGAAATGGAATAGTAACTTGAAAGGGATGAGGGTTTTCACGTTAAAATGGAGAAGGGGGAGTGAGGAAGGAGATGATAAAAATCTATTTTAATCATAAAGGGGGTTTTAAATTTGAAGGTTGGTTTATTTACAGGATTGCCATTAATGAGATGGCAATCTCATTTACAATTAAGATCCATGAAATTTGATTTCCAATTCACTTTGGTCCAACATAAAATGTTTGTTCAAAAATATGAAGAACAAAATAATACTTTATTATTTTAATTATAAAACCAAGACTCATAATATTATTTTAAGTATTATTTTCATCCGACCCCCAAACTCGAGTGTTACAGTAAATGCACGCAATGATAGATGCATGTTGTTATGTGTTCAAGCATGGGAAATGATTTGGAAATGGTTTTGGTTTCAAGCAAACTATGTTTTAAAACTGCATTGTTGTAGCTACCGTTTTGAACACCGCTCACTAGGCTTAAATGCTTACAGTTCTTTTTCCAACAATGCAGGTCTTTAGACCTACGGTGCAGCTCAGGGAACAAGGGAAAATCCAAGGGAGTTTAGTTTGCTCAAGTATGATTTTTAGACTTCAATAATTAGTATTAAGCAATGGGATAAGACCTTTTTGTTTTAAGGGGTTATTGGCATGTCTTTTTGCTTAGACAAAGTTCGGTTGGCGGTGTTTAGCTTGTGATGCCTCATATTCTGTTGAAACATGTTTTGGTTTAGCTTTTGACCTTGTTGGAGAATGTTAAGCATGAATGTTTCCCTTTTAAACCTTATCGTGTTGATTATTTCCTTGTTAAATGTTTATCTTGCTTTATATGTGTATCCATGGATGCCTTTGGATGCATGTATGGTTGTATGCTGAATAAATGTTTATTTAGTGTGTCTTGTGATGGTTCTCTTATGTTTTTATCTGCAAAAACCTGTCTTTCTGGGTAGGGCGTATCGATACGCTCAAGGGTTGTATCGATACGGTCCCCTGTTTTAGGAGAGGCGTACCGATACGCGGGGGCGTACCGATACTCAATTTGTTCTCTTAAAATCTGAAATTTTGACGAGAAATTGGAGTATCGGTACAGACCTTAAATGTATCGATACGGTCCCTAGTGTTGACTTTGGGAGTTTGACCTTTAAGGGCGTATCGATACCAGCCTTGAATGGTATCGATACAGCCTCTTGAAGTTCACCCTGGGAGTTGATCGTTGATGGCGTATCGATACGGGTCTTAGGCGTATCGATACGACCTATAGTAAATCTTTAAAAATCAACATTGAATGTCTGTTTTGTTTGGTTCATGTCCGTGTTTGCTTTCTGCTGCGTGTCCCCTCACATAAGATGTGTAAAGGCATTTAGACAAGATAATCTTAAAAGAAAATTTTCTTGGGTTGCTAATTGGAGTGAAGCCTTAACGGGTTTCTCTTCGATTTTTCCCGTGTAACCCATTCAATGTGGTCTGGTGCTAGGTCAGGTCGAGGGGGTTACACGATGCGTGTATGTAGTGTCTGTGTGTGCCAGGGGATGTTGTGTTGATGCTGGTTAGTGTTGTTTATGCGATGTCTGCCTTAATTAGAATTTTTTTATTTAACCGTTTGTGGACGATGTTTTGGGGTTTTGTTTCAAGTCATTTTGTGGTGTCTTGTTTCGATTCTAGGCGTTGTTTTCCTCTGTTACATGATCATGTTGTAATCTTTTCCTCCATTTAGGATTATGGTTTTTTAATGAAGCATGTGATCATGATATAGTATGTACGATGTCCTATCAATAAAATTATACTGCTTTGCCGATTAAAAAATAATAATGTGGTTTATATAAATAACATATAAAATGAACTGAATTAAATTAAGAATCATAAAAAAATATTATTTTCATAAATGTTAGTGATAACTAATAACATATTTAAATTTAATTATTTTTTTATAATTAAATTTATTATCCAAGAAGCAGTAAGCTGCTACAAAAATACACCAAAAATTCATACAAAATTACATAGAACTAACTACCCCTGGAACTATATAATCAAACCCCAATTTTGACATAACTGTACATCTATAAGATCACTCCTATGCATAGATTTCTCACTTGACCTGGTTAACATACCTGATGGTAAAACGAATGGAAGAAAAATCAGAGAAGACAAACCTTAAAACTATGCAGTTTCTCTCTTTCCAATTAAAGTATATTTTTTCAATCAATAGCTAGTGGGTCCGGAGAAATAGTACACTAAATTCTTTAAGTAAAGTTAAAAGTTTAAATCTCGGCGTTATAAATGTAAAAACTTAGATTGAGATGGTCGTCTCAATAATAGGTCCTCTATAAAACTCGATATGAATTTATAATATTTTATGGCCATTTACACAATCATAATGGTTCAACCATTTATATAAGTGTGGACGTGGATTTTATTGTATAAATTTATGGCCGGAATTTATAATAATTTATCATATTAATATTATTATGTCTATAGTCAAGAGATTAAAAATATATTAGAAATTGACATACACTACTCGTATAGAAAAATGCGTGTGTATGAATAATTAAAACTTATATATATATATATATATATATATATATATATATTAGAAATTATAATTCAAACTTTAAAGTACTGAATAGTACAAGAATTAATCATTACTTAAGTCAATATGGAATTGTATAAGTGGGTAGAAAACCACTTAAATGCATAATTGAAATAAGCTAAAACCCTAGTTTTCTTTTAAAATAAACATCGCCGGTTATTTTTTTCATTTTTGAATTAGTCGGGGATCGACAATTATTTTTTCATTTGTTCGTTATTTACCTTATTTTTATTTGTTATATTTTTATTTTTTTTTATTTTTTTATTTTAGTAAAAATCTCTGCTCTTGTGGGACGTTTTTCCTCTGCCTTTGTGGCACGTTTTCTTTATTTTTATCGTTTCGTTTCATCTATTATTTTGGCATGATTTCAGCATACCTTAGTGGTCGTTTGGTGCTCGCACAGAGATCTTCACAACACTAGTTTCTAATTATGATTCTGTCGGTGATCATAGAAGGATAGATCCACACTCGGTTAATGGTTGTTTGCCGATGTAATCAGCCTTGAGTAGCGGAGCAATCTGTCTGATAGTTTGGCTCGCTCATCACTCTTTTTTCATCCCGTAATGTGTCTCGTTTGGATAGAGACAAAGAGATTCATGAAGGCTTCTGGATTTTAACGGTATGTTAATCTCTATAGAAATATTTATTTTTCTTTGCACTTCTAAGTTTTCTATGAGATTTTGGTGGACTAGTCCCCATTATTATCCCTTATGGATGCATTGTATTTATAATATCATCCATAGTTTTTTTTAATAAAATCCGGTTGACATTGTCAATATAACACCCAGCAAAAATAATAATTATAATAATAATAATAAATTAGAAAAAAAAGAAGGTTGAACTGCTTTGTGGGGGACTCAAACCCGTGCCTTTGGCATGGAAGTGGAGGACCTAACCATTTGAGCCAAGTACTCGTTTCTGTCAAGTACTGCCTTGAGCTGGTTTTAAATTAAGTTAAGAAGTTTATTAAATCAGATTTAATAAACCGCATGACTTTTCACCTACCCACTTCTTACCTTATTCGAATGCCAAAAAAAAGAGGAGAGAAAATCCCATCACCTAACCCACCTTCCCCTTCCTCCGATCGGACCCCGATCTGCTGTCACCGTCGCATCGTGGCCAACACCGCCGTTGCCTGTGTGTTCGCCATTGAACACCAAACCCAACCCCGTCGACCACTCGCGCATCTGAGTTGTCGTTGACCGTGAAAGTTGCCTGAAGGGTTCGGCGAGAACCTCAAGCGTCGCCCACTGTTTTCGACGTTTCCGACCACCGTCGACGTCTGTTCGGGAAATTGGACTCCAGATCTCAGCTCCCCGGGCCGTTTTGAACAAAACCCAGTAAACCGATCGTTCCTCCGACTCTGTTAAGGTCTTCGTCGGAGCTTCGTCTTTTTCGACGAGGTTTTGACCTTTTGGGTCTTTTCGGTAAGTTTCCAGCCGACTTCCGATTTGTTTTCGTTGTGGAAGTGTTGTGGGCAAACTTTTCGTTCTGTTTATGGCCAGGCGGTGCCCCTAGACATCTCCGGCGACCTCTCCAGCGTTTTTCCGGTGAACGGAATGTTTTAGGGTAAGTGGATCGGTTTTATTGCGGTCTAAGGATCCGAACCGGTCCAGCCCGGTCCAAACCAGTCCAACCCGGTTTGAGTCTAATCGAGTCTGACCCAACCCGTACCCGTACTCGACCCGTGTCCGACCCGAACCCGACGCCCGACCCGTCTGTCGAGTCAACTCAGTCCGAGTCAGCCACTGAGTCAACTCAGCGAGTCAGCACAATGAGTCAGTCGAGTCAACTTAGTTGACTTCAGCTCGTTGACCTACTGACGTCAGTGTTGACCTGCTGACGTCAGCGTTGACTCTGACCCCGTTGACCTGCTGACGTCAGCGTTGACTTTGACCGTTGACCAAAAAGTCAAATTTTCTGAAAACTCCTATTTTATGTTTTTCGACGTCCTGATTCTGTTTTTGAAGTCTATTTCGCAAAATTCCGACCCGAAAGCCTCTAAATCTGATCTTGAACCCAAAAATGCTTATGCGTTTCTTGTTCAGTTTAAAGGTAGTGTGATTAAGGATTAACTGTGGATTTTGTTTAAATGAAGGCATCTGCATATCTTCATATCCGCGTGGTTGTGGGATGTTGAATCCGAGTTCAAGTGTGTTCGAGTGTCGTCCACTAACCGACCGATGTAACTTGAAGTTAAGGTAATACAATACTACCCATGGTATGCTTTATAAACATGTCGATATCCGGTTAACGCATGCATGCTTATGATGAAGTGCTTTGTAAACTCTACTTAAGCCGAATCAGATACGAGAAATAAGTATGAAAATTATTAAAACCAAAATATTCGAATAAGAATACTAATAGATCAGAAGTATCGAAAGTTTTAATAGTAGTAAATAATACAGTTAAATCCGCAACTCGATCAATAGTGTCTAAGATTCAATGCCCATAATATGGAGTAAGGGATATTGGATATTAGATTACAAAAATGCCTCTGAGGTATAAGAATGACTAAATTGTCCATAATAAAGGAAGTGGCCCAAAATCTGCATTTGACCTGATTGAAAATTTTCCCTACCTAAGATGTATGTTCTTTTGGAAAAGACTTCGACATCATTATTCGAACGCGTGTGATACTAAAAGAAACTTGGATTTTCTCCTGAGCTCTGTATAACACATGAAGGTGAATTTACTAGAAATATCGATGTATTCCTGAGCTGATCCTTACGACAGTAATGAATTAATTAATTGGAATAATCGTAATGACCAAAAAGACTGTAGTGCCTTCGAGCACCAAAATTCTTAATTAATCAGAATGACAATTATACCCTTAAGTTTTAAATGAGTAACCCGTCTGTAAGGGCCGAAAGGATTGGAACAACTTAATTTCTACCGAGTACGTAAACGATGGAGGTGCTAAATAGTAAAAATTGACAAAAATGGTGGATATCCCGAGCTTTAAGATGACTAAAAATACCCTTTGACTAGAAGTAAATTGTCTTTGATAAAATTATGGAAATATCGATAAAGCTAGAAATGACTAAAATGCCCCCAAGGGTTGAAGCATGACTCACGTATGTCAATCGCTCCTGATATTAATGTAAGGATGGAAGTTTTTCCGCACATAATATAAGTTGGACTACTCCGTGACGAGTCTTGTGGTAAAATATGAAAACAACCGTTCAGATATTCGATACAACTAGATACATTAGTAGGGTTGGTTAGTACTGCAAGGTTGAGATACGTTAGTTTGAATGGTTTTGGAGCCTCGAAAAATGTCTGGAAATCTTAAATATTGTAAATCGTCATTTTACCATTTTGGGGCTAAATTACAAAATTACCCATGTTAGTTAATTGATCAAAATGCCCTCGTTGGCCAAAGTAAATGAAATAGCCTTGAATGTATCTAGTATCGTAAAAGATCTTGACATAGAAATCTATGAATGCCTGTTGAAAACCTGATGAGCAAATAGAATTTCCAGAGCAACTGTTCATGCTCCGTTAGTATAAATTACCAACATGCTCATGTATGATAAAATGACCATAATGCCCTTGTAGGCTTAAATGACCAAATAACTCATGATCGTCTAAACTCTCAAAGATCTTGATGTATCACCTCCTGAATATTTGGGTTAAACCGTTAGTATGAACCCCTTTTAATAGGGGCTACGTTTCAGTAATCTGTTCAAATTGCCAAAAGTTTAATGTGTCCCCTTCCGTAAATGTCAGGTATCTCCAAGAAATGATCTATCCCACCTAGTGTGTTCCATGTGTAATATATTATGTTGAATGGATTGTATAATGATTTAATCATGAATAATATCATGTTTGATGAACATTTCAATTCTTATTGAGATTGCATCACTATGTTGGAAAATGAGATGAAATGATGAACTGGATATATGATGACATTCTCTGCATATTTGATGTATGTCTGCTCAATCTGTATATTTGTTATGTGATTGCTTGATCTGTGATGGTATTGCTTGACTGTCTGATAAACTTGATAGTATGATCTGTTAGCTTGACTTATGATGGTGCAATCTGTTTGCATGATGAATGATGAAAATGTCTACTCTGCTCAATGGTATGCCCATTTATCTGTCAAAAGCATGAACCTTCCGTTTCTGATACTCTGAATAGAATGTCTGTCACATGTATTATGTTACTCATGTCTGGAATCGGAACACCAATTACTATCTGGGTATACTGTTGGGTTATATTATGAAGTCTCTGTCAGTACAGCCCTGATCCAGCTGGTAAATCCTTATGGACTCAAGGTCTCCCCTTGAGTAGGTACCGATGCTTTAGCACGGGTAAATCCTTATGGACCTAAGGCAGCCCCTTAGGTGGCACTTATGCCCATCGGGCCTAGGGTAAGTCCTTATGGATGCAATTCTGGGGGACTGCATATTGGTGTAAGGTTAGAGGGTAGTTACTAGTAAACCCTTGTATGTACTTGAACATTTGCATTGAATGGTTATGTGTTCTCATGATATGATTGGTATGCATTTATGCCTATTTGATATGCACCATTTGGGACACATTAGACTTTAAACTCGTTGTTTTCATCTTCGTAAACTATCAACTTGTATAATTCTCGTTTGTTACTCGATGATTAAATAGAGAACAAGTACTGTTAATCTCAAGTATAACGTTACCCTAAAATAACAGAAAAGAAAAGAGAATTGTTACTACTTGGAACATCATGAAAATGTTATGCTTACCATGTATATGCATGAACTTATAGCATCTCTGGGTAGTTCTGTATTACTGAGCTTTTCCAAGCTCACGTTGTTTTTACCATCGCAGGTTAAAAGATTATAACATGGTAATGTTTGACATCAGTGTTCGGAGTTCCCTCGGCGTTTCCTCTGGAGTACGGTGTTGTACAGTTAGTGGGCATGTATGTCACGTATTGTTTTATGATAGAGTCTGTAAAGCACTTTCTGAAATTTCTGTTAAGCGTTTAAATGACTTTTTGAAATGTTATTTTAAACAGAAATTGATTTTATAGTTTAATAAATGTTTTGAGCAAAAAAATGTTTTTACGTGTATTTTTACTGTGGGTCGCTCTTGTGACCCTAATGTGACTTCCTAGGATCCGTTGTATCGCATAGGCGGGTCTAGGGGGTTACAGTAAAAAATGGATAAATGAAATAAATAAACATTGAAATTATTGAGCGGTTTCAGTGATAAAAAGTGAGATATTACTATATATGACTCGAGTTTGAGTAGTATAATCTGCAAGTGTATTTGAGTTTATCCAAATATAAAAACAGACTAAGATACTATCGAATGGAAATCGTCTACCCCAAATTATACCTTTTTGGTGCCCCACTTTAAAAAAGTGCACTTATGGTTAGGCTTAGGGAATTAGGGGTAGAGTGTATTTTTTAGGGTTTAAGTTTTAGGCTGTAGAATTTAGTGTTAAGGTTTAGATTTTAATTTTTTAGTATTTTTTAGTGTGGAGGCATAGAAATGAGCATAATTAGAGGCAAATAATTTTTGTTCGATACTACCTTATAATAGGATTAAAATGCTAAAATCAAAATAAATATTAAATGCATAAGTGAACAACTTTATTCTTCATTTTCAATAATATCATTATATAATCTTTAATTACCATCCCCAAACTTTAAATTAAAACGTTAAAAGCCCAATTCTTCCTAGTTCCTAATCAGCTATCGGCAATTGTCCAAGTCATATCATTCTCAAATATCCAATGACAAACTTCGATTCGACCCGGACCCGAACCCAAAGCTAGAAAAGCTCCATGACCCGAACTCCAACTAGATGTATCCAAATGACAGATGGCAACACCATGGTTAATTTTCTTCTCAGAATTCGGATCCAGAATATCAGCTTCATAGACCCGGACCTTGGGAACAGAGTGGCAGTAGTAAAGTAAATACGGGAACAAACTCTGGTGACACGAAACTGATTTCGTCACTTTTCCGCCATTGATTTTCCCTACACTCCCAATCTTTATATTCTTCTTTGACCCGTTAACGCTTTCCGTCGTGCGAGCATCCACGTTCCGCCCCAAAACAGAGGTGGCGAAGTCGACCATGTCCTCGGCAGAGCCGACGCACCGCTTGGTCTCGCCGGGACTCGGCGGCCGCTCGCATTCTTGTAAAGCGTCCAGCATTATGGCCTCCAACGACGAGTTATCCCCTGCGTGGAATGTCCGTTTCAGTTCACCAATCTTTGAAGACGAGAACGGAATTTTGGAAAGGATGGACCGTGGCAAAAATGACCTCGCCGGCATCTTATCCTTAATGTCCGGCATTGGCATCACCGTTCCTTGCTTTAACATTTTTTCCCGGAAGAATTTTCCGGGCTCCACCCACTTGTTTGAACGGCTGCCGGTAGCCTGAACTTGAGCAGTTTCAGCTGAATTTAAACTCTCGTTGTATCTCTTGAACGTTACACCCTGTTTTGCGTAATCCTTGAAAGTGGTGTTTCTTCCGTAGATCTTGAATCCTATCGACTGCCCGTCGGCTCCTTGGCCGTATCCGGTGAATTTCTCGGTTCCTTCGTTGAATGATTGGCCGTAGTTGCCGAAATCAACTTCAGCTCCGTTTGAACCTTTAGCGTAAGACTGGAAAGAGCTTTCACCCACATTCGCTTGGTCCCGGTAACTTGAGAAACTATCAACGGCGGCGTTGCCACCTTCGCCGTAACTCTTGAAACCATTCACCGGATTATTGGTGTCGAATGCGTACGAAGTGAAAGTATCTTTAGCTCCGTTCGCTGTTTTTCCATAACCGGAAAAGTCCGACCCCATCACATTCGATCCTTTCCCATAGCTGCTGAACTCGTTAGGGACGCCGTTGCCGTTTTTGCCGTAATTCGAAAATGATTGCTCTCCGGCGTTGGCGTTCTCTGTGTAGCCCGTGAATGTCTGCCCATGCCCGTTTGCTTCATCGGAGTAGGAAGTGAATTTGAGGTTAGGGACGTTGACTTCTTTGTTGTAGTTGTTGAACTCCCCGGAACCGCCTGTGGCTGCGGCGGCGTAGGTGTTGAAGCTCTGATCGACGACATTTGATCCACTAGCGTAATTTGAGAATTGACCTTTGTGACCGGTAGACTCCCGGCTGTACCGGCGGAACGAGTCGACAATAACGTTGTCGTTTTCGGAGTAGTTCTTGAAGGTGTCGGCTCCACCGAGACTACCGGAGCCGTAGTTGGTGAAGTTCTTGTCTAGGTAGATGGCGAAGTTGGCGTCACTGGAGTGTTTCTCGAGACTGGCCGCTAAATCGGGGAAGCAAAAGAGTTTCGCGGCGGAGCAAAAGGAAGGGAGACGAGAGTCGAGGTGGTTTTGAGCGGCGAGTTTGGAAAAACTGGCGGATTCCACGGCGGTTAATGGCGACACTTTGGAGAGTAAAAAATGAGTGTTTGGGATTTCCCGATTCAGGTGTTTGTTCCAATAACGAACGAAGGAGGCTTTTGGAGTGAATGGGTTTTCCGAGGCCGATGAGTCACCGGCAGCGCCGAAAGCCACCTGCATTTTCCAAAAACAAAGAGACGACGTATATTGAAATATGTAAAGGATGATAAAACAATAGTATAAAACGAAAAAAGAAAATTGCTTACGGTGAAGCATGAGAAATGGAGAAAGGAGAGGAAGAGAAAATTCCATAGAGGAAGCATTTTCTGGGAATTTGATTTCCCAGAGAGAATGTTTGTGTGCTTGTTTGGGTGCGTTGGAAGAGCTGAATTTATAGAAGGAAAACCAACTGTTGCTGTAGAGTGTAGAATGTATAAGGTTTACTCGTAATCTGGGTTATTCTTCCGATTATAAAGACAACACATTTATCATCAATATTGAATACAACTAAAAGCCGGTTAATTTCTAGTTTAACGGTAAGAAAAATGTCTTGCCATTTTGAATTTTTACATATAATTTTGGCTTAATAGTATAAAAGTGTTTAATCTATACCATTTGTTTTAGTTTGGTGTCTAACGTTTTTTTTTTTACTTTAGTGCCTAACGTTTCATTCTATAACTTAAATTAGATTTTTTCGTCAACGAGCGTTATAAATTTTCTGTTAACCAATTATAACATGACACGTGACATATTTTATATATTTATTTAATTTTTAAATTACTTAAAAATTATATACTTCTTTAAAAACCCCAAAAATTTAATTTCTTTCGAACAAACCCTCAAATCACATCTCCATCACCGTCCGGCATCCCCACACGTCGGCGGTTTACCGTTCACCACCCAAGCATTGGGTACCTCACCGCTCAACATCCCCCACCCTCTAGTCGTCGATTAGAAGCCCAACCGGTCTCTTTTTTTTCTTTTTGGATGCTCGTCAACAGAACAATCGATGATTTATTCGCCAGTTTTCGACGACGGAATCATGGGGCTTTCGGTCGTGGGGGGGGGGGGGGGGGACGAAGGCAAGGGTGACCGGTGGTGATTGAATCGGTCGTGGAAGGGTAGGAATTTAGGGATCTAGGGTTTGGATTTTGGGGTTTTAGTGAAATTAAAGATTTTGAAGTTTTTTATAAAATTAAAGGTTTTCTGAGTTTTAGAAAAATAAAAATTAAAAAAAATACTAGAATATGACATATGTCGTATTTTTATTGAATAATAGAAAATATTTAACGTCCGTCACGAAAAACCCCAATCTGAGTTACGTAATAAAACGTTTGGCACCAAAATGGTCTAAAAAACATTAGGCACCAAATTGGAACAAAGGATATAAGTTGGGAACCTTTATGACTATTAAGCCTATAATTTTTTTAGTGCATAGATAAAAAAAAATTATAACCCCATATGTGTGGACATTAATTTATTAATTCGTATAAAATGCTATAGAAATTTATTATAAGACTGTCCCTCCTAATTTGGGTCGTTTCATTCACAATGTGAATATTAGAGCTTTTTATTTTATTTAACAATCTAATGTCCAAGTCCATTGGACCAACTAATAGTTCTTTAATCATACAGCAGTTCTATTATAATTATTTTAGTTTAATTTTTATATGGACTTATGTTATGTTTTTAAAATATTCTTTTTGTTACATGCTAGTATTTATTTATTTACTTTTGAAAACACACAATCATGTTACATACAAGTTGCATGAATGGATTGAGTTATAGTTGGCGGTCGCCTCCTAAAAATTTAAAATTCATATATGATTTAAAAAATTTCTATGTATTTTCTATTAAAAATTTATTTTCGTCTCCTAAATTTTTATAAGTTTGCCCCTAAAATTTTATAGGTTCGCCCATTTACATGAAATCTTACGTCCGCCCCTACATACAAGTTGTTCGAACTCAAATCTCCTAATAAGAATAACACGCCCTTTTTGCTAGGATCATTTAATGGGTTTAAACTTATATTAATATAAATATATATTTCATTTATCAATGAATCATATATTGTAATAATTAAATATGTCCACTATAATTATAGTTATTATTGTATCTATAATTGTATTTGTATCCTATAGAAAATGGGGAAATATGAGTGACAGGGAAAAAGAAAAAGGATTTGAGAGAAGTATAGGGTGGGACTTGGGAGCTCCACTCCGGTGGGGAAAAGCGAGCCCATTATATGGATTGGGGAGTAAGAAAAAGGAGTCAAACACACATGGACGTATATTAGATGGATCACGACCCCCTCAAAAAATTGAGAATTCAAATTTTACCCTTAAAAATTTTAAAAATATTAAATTGGCCCCCTAAATTTTTTCAAAAATTCATATTAAGCTTCAAACTTTTGAGAAAAAAATTATTTAAGCCTCTAATTTAAAAAAAATTAAATGAACCCCTCAAACTTGTACTATAATACGCAATTTATTCAAGGTTTAAAGAATAATAAAATTATATTTATTATTTTAAGAATTTTTATTTAATACATTGTCGATAAAAATAATTTTACAAGTAATATACATGAATTATCAAATTATTTATTACTGAAAAAATAGAAAATAATAACTAATACTTTAATTTATTAATCTAATTGTGAAAAGTTAATGAATTGTTTTTTTCATAAAGTCCAAATTATGGTTGTCTTTTTGCCATCAAGTCAAAGATGAAAATTAAGAGTTATGGTTGAGAATTATGTTGAAGGGCTTAACGGCTATAAATAGAGTCTATTTTAATCTAACTGCTCTGTAAAGGTGAAAATTAAGATGTGTAGCTTATTTATTTTGAATTTAAGTTCAATTTATATGATTATATTAGTTCGGAAACAAATTTTTATTTCTTTTCTAATTAGTTTTTTGATAAGTTTTAAATTTTATTATTTAAGAAAGCGGTAAAATCGGTACAAAGAAACAAGGGTTACAAAATGTGTCCTATATAAGTTCTCAAGCTATACAAAGAGAAGAAAAAATATTTTCTCTCAACAAGCTTAATCTGTACAACCTCTTTGACTAATATAGTTATTTAAAAATAATGTTTATCTTAGAAGATTTTAGTTGAACATTCGAGTAATTTTATTTGTAAGTGTATGTCTCTTATTAAAAAATTAAAAAAATATAAACATATACTATCTTGTAATTACTTTAAAACTATTAAAAATCACATAACTTGTAATCACCTGAAAACTATTAAAAAACACATAATACTACGTGATTCTACCTGTAGTTATATGAACTACGAACATATACAAGGGAAACGACTTTACTTACTGCACCCTTTTGTTATTGGCACTTAATAATAATTGTTACTATTTTTAGTACTTGTATGATGCATGGATTTGTTGTTTGTATAAATCTTACTACTATATAAATTAATTTGATAGCAAAATTAAATTTTTGAATGATATCTTTTATTTTGAATAATATATTTTAATTTATATTGTTTTGCTTTTACTTTTCTTTTGCTTTTTGAGGAAATTATTTTGGATGGTTAGTGTCATTGTATGTATAAAAAAAATTAAAGTGAACAATTAAATTGGTCTACATAAGGTAATTCTTTAATTATCTACGTATAATATTTTTTATTTCAAATTTGGTAATTCAATTTTTTTCTTTCAGTTTAACAGTTGGTTTCCAACCTATTGGTTGACTAATTTAGATCGTGTTTTTAAGATGCTCATTCTTGGGACGACCCTTCCAACCCATTTTTTCCATTCACAACGTTAGTATTAGAACCCTTGACTTTGCTTAAGGGACCTAATGCTTCATCCCACCAGACCAATTAAAAGTTGCTAATTCAAATTTCTTTAATCTAACTTATAAAAAAAATAAAAATAAAAATATTTTTTAAAAAAATGACATTGTTTTCTATCATTTATTTTGGGATCATGTATCTTAATTATACCAATTTAAAAAAGATTATCATTTAAAAAAAACAAAATTAATTAAGACTCTAATATATAGATTTGAATAGAATATTATTGCCCAAATATTAAAACTATTAATTATTTATGTATGCACTTTGTAACATTTATGTTGGTATTTTATTTTCCAACTTTGATTATTATTATAATAAAATTGTTGATTGAGCAAACAAAAAATTAATGTAATCATTGTTCAAAAGTAAGACTTAAGGCCGTAGGGATGGGCACGGGTCGGGTTTTTGGCCCACCCGAACCCGACTCGAAACTAATTATCCTAAAATCGAACCCGACCCGACCCAAAAATAAATATTCTAAACCCGACCCCGACCCGATCCGACCTATAGAAAAAAAAAATTTAGGGACCTAATTGTAAAAAAATAATTTTAAGAGACATAATTATAAAAAATAATAAATTTAAGGACTAAAATGTAAATAAAAAATAATTTTAAGGACCTAATTTTAAAAAATATATAAAGAGGGGGTATTATTACAAATATTCCTAAGAAATTTAGGAGAAAATTACACTATTAGTCCCGGGTCGGGTCGGATCGAATTTTTTCACCCTAAAACCCGAACCCGACCTCACCCTACACAAAAACCCGACCCGACCCGAACCCGATTTTTTCATAATAATATCCGACCTGATTGGATCGGGCCGGGTCGGAACCTGTCGGGTTCGGGTGAAATGCCCATCCCTACTTAAGGGTTCAATAAGTCCCTTATCTTTTTCAAAAAAATCAATTAAGCTCTTAAATTTTTTCACTCAATTAAGTCCTCAAACTCAAGAAAAAAATTTAATTTGTCCACTGGACTAACGTTGACCGTTAACTTTAATGATGTTTTTTTTAAAAAAAATCATTTTTGACACATGTTGCAACATGATAATGCCACTTGTCGTTACTAGAGATTTTTAATTTTTAAATTTATATAAAAATAGAAAAAAAATTCTAAAAAATGTAAAAATAATATAAAAATATAATTTTAATTTTGAAATTTATTTTAAAATAATAAATAATAATTTTCCAAAAGATTAAAATATAAAATATTATTATTATTATTATTATAAAATTATAAAAAATTGAAAAAATATTTTTTAAATGTTTTTAAAGTATAGTTTTAAAATTCAAAATAACTTTTATTGTTTTATATTTTTTTCAAATTATTTTTTTATAATTGTATAATGATTTTATATTTTTTAATATTTTAGTTTTAAATATATTTCGAAATTTAAAAATTATTTTTAATAATTTTCCAGAAATTTTGAAAAAAATAAGAAATTTTCTGTTTTTAGATATTTAAAAAAAATAAAATTTAACAATTCCTAGAAATAACAAGTGGCATTATCCTATTACAACACGTGTCAAAAGAAACTAAAAAATGTTAAATTTAACGGTCAACGTTAGTCAAAGAGCTACATTGAAATTTTTTTCTTAAGTTTGAGGGCTTAATTGAGTGCAAAAAATTTTAAGAACTTAATTGATTTTCTTGAAAAAGGTTAGGGGCTTATTGAACCATTAATCCAAAAAAACTAATGTAATCAATTTGATTAGGATCACATCACAATTAATAAACTGAAATTAATTGAGAGATATTTATTAGGTGTATACAGTTTAGTTCAGTTCAATTCGGTAAGCCATTTTTTAGCTCGTCGATTTTCGATTTAGTTAATATTAGTTTTCAGTTTTTTTTTCATGTTAAATTTGTTTTATAAAATTTTATATTTTATTTTGGTAAAAATAACTTTATTTTATGACTTTTAAATATTAAACAGTAAAATTTTAAAGTTTTTTCATAGATTTATTAAAAACTTATTTTTCAAGTAAAAATAATAATTAATAATACATTTTATAGTATTTTAAGTATAAAAAATTATTTTTATATTATAAAATTAAATATAAACAAGTTCAGTTCAATTGGGTAATCACGGTTCATAAACTTGTGAATTATAAATTATTCAAACATTTCAGTTCTGATCGATTTTCAGTTTTTCAATTTGTCATGCTTAGCCTTAATATTTATGTTATTAAAAGTAAATTAATGATTTAGATCCTTTAAGTGGTTTATTGATCAAGGATGTACATCTCATTACACCTCGTGCGAGTTTGAATCTCTACAATCACATTGAGAATTAGTTCTATTGTACCAAAAATGTAAATTAATAATTACAAAATTTATTACCAATTATAAATAATTATGATTAAAAAGTAATATTTTTAGCTAATTTATCCTAAAATTGAATAATAATAATAAATTTATGATCCTAATATTTGTTAATCTTATTATTGACGTGTCGCTCAAAAAATTATTACACTTGGCAAAGAACTAACTATGAGACATATGGTACTACTACTTATCGTGTTTGTTTTAGGGCCTTATTTATGAATATCATATATGGTTAGATTTCTATTTTCCCATGCAAATAAGCATAATGAAACATTTAGTCAAAATGTTTTTTTATATTTTTTTAAATTAGACCTAAATTTAAACTATTAATATATTATTATTAAGGGTGTTTAAAATCAGGTACCCAAATTTTAGGTATTCAAAGTTTCAAATACCCAAATTTTAGGTATTCGAAATTTCAGATACTCAAATTTTCGGATATTTAAAGTAGTGGCTCGCGACTTGGTTCACGAATATTGAGTACTGATATGTCAGGTAATCACAATATTTAGATACCTGTAATTTGGGGTTATAGGGTACTCAGATCATTTTTTTATTTTTTAATCATATAATTTAGATCTATTCAAAAATACAAACTTTAGTTGAATTTTAAATTCTAATATAGTACATCATCGTTAAATGAATTATTAACTGTAAATATACATTACATATATACTAGAAAATGTTGTAGCAAAATGTTAAATTATTATTCATTTACATTTCAACACCATAACAAAATATGTTCAAAGAGAAACAATAACATATAATCCATGCAAGAGATCAAATGAAAGAATTTATGTAATACTTCAATTAAAAAAACTAATGTAATACTTATATTTTTGTATCTTTCAAGGGATTAATTAAAAGACTTTTTATACTAGGATAATAAGTTATTATACGTTATTTTCTTCATACATTTACTTTTGTAAAATTAATCAAGAGATTAATAACATATAATATATGCATCAAAAGAGGATAAACTATTTAAGTTGAAGACATTTTATCTTAAAAAAGCTATTAACATTTTATCTAGGATTTTCCCCTAAACTTTTTTTCTCTAAAGCCGCCATTTTTTTGTATATTTTATGGCCGGCGGCGATACCAGTTTTAGTGCTGGTTGTCGACCGCCGGTCACTCTCTTTTATTTATTTATCTTGATTTTAGTTTTATTTCAATAAATCTGCTTCTTAACACGATCTTCTGCTTCTTAGCACGTTATTTAGCATTTTGCCTTGTTTTTCTTTTCTTTTGTTTTCTATCAGGATTGGATATGCCGCCGTCATGACTGACAAGATGACGCTACTTTGGTTATCATGTTGTTCTCCCTGCTTTGGACCCTCGATTTGGATTTAGATGCAAGATTAATCACCGCTATTGTTCGCGATCGAGTTTTGGTAATAAACGTGTTGTCAACGTACCCCAATTATGTAATATCTATTTTTTAATGTTGTTGTTGATGTTTTTACCTTCATCGTTGAGCTTTGGTGATTTTTTGTATCTAGTTTATTTCAAATCTTTGAATTAGGTTTTTACCTTCGTCTTTTCTGGTCATGTTTGATCTAGAGGCGTTAGTTTTGTTTTTAGGGATTTGTCTGGATCAAGTTGTAAACTTTCTTTCAGATTTTTCCTTTATGAATAAATTTGATGTACTCTTTCTCAAAAAAAATTGAAGATATTTTAATTTTAATTTGTAACTGAAGAAAATTTAATTAATAATATAAAAATAGAAATAGAAATTTGGGTCGGCTACCCGTTCAATCCGAAAATTGTGGTCCGAGTTCGATATGCGAACCGTTGAAATTTAGAGGGACGGGTACCCGACCCGATTTTTTTAAAGAATAAAAAAGATATCCACTTCTTTTTGTATGAAATAACGGATCAATGAGTCGGGTATTTTTAAAAATCTTTAAATGTTGACACGTGGTTTCAAAAATCTAACAAAATTAATTATCCAAATGTGATATGTCTATATTAATTAAGGAAAGATATACAAGATACGTTTATATTATATTTTTGCAAAAAACAGGGAAATGCTTTTTCGATCCAAATGTTTTAATTTCTATTTATGATCTATATTATTATAGTCACATATTTTGATCATAATTTTTCATATATATTTGATGATTAAAATTAAAAGTTAAAAATAAAAAAAAATCTTAAAGAAAAAAGTAATAAATAATTTTAATTAGGGGTATTCATTGTTCAGTTAAAATCGAATTAACCGACCGAACCGAAATTTAGTTCAGTTAATCGGTCTGTTAATTAGATACTAGATCGGTTAACGATTTTTTTTTAAAAGTTCAGTTATCGGTTAATTCAGATCGAAATTAGTTAATTAACCGAAAATATTAAATATAATATATTATATATATATTAAGTCTAACCCAACTAAATTAGATGCTAATTGTTACATTTTATATATTATCTATTGTTATTTTGATATTTATAATAGATACAAACTATTTTATATGTAATGTTTATCGTTATTTTGATGCTTAATAATTAGATTCAAAATATTTTAGGTACTTTTCATTGTTATTTTTATAAAAGATAGTTCAGTTAACATTTAAAGGAAAAGATTCGGTTAATAAATTTTAGTTACTTAGATTTGATCGGTTAACCGAATAACCGTTTGAACACCTCTAATTTTAATCACCAATTTACAGTGATCCAAAATCAATATAATTTTTTTTCTTAGGAACATTAATTATTAAGAAAATAAGCAATGCCTATAATAGAAAAGCTCGGTATACAAGGCAGGGGAAGTGCCCGCCCCAAGATTTGAAGCAGAAAGCCAACAGCTAGGCAGAATTCATACAAAATCAAAACAAAAAACACGATGAAACACAAGCAATCCAATTTACTGATCTCCACCGCAATGGCACCGTACTTACCACCATGCTTTGAACATATCATCCCTTTACATTCCTAACTTTGCTAAACTTCTTAGTTTTTTATATTATATCTCTTTATATATACGGATACGGTTGAGATCACACCATGTCAAATTTTTAAGTTTTACACCCTTGTGTATATTAATATATGCCTATGTGTGTGAGCGAAAAAACTTTAATGTTTTTTTTCAAATTTAGGGTTTATGCGTTTAGTTTGAGGTTTAAGTTGTAGGTTTAGAATTTGGGATTTAAAATTATAATTTAAAGTGGCTTTAGAGTTTAAGATTTAAGGGTAGAGAATTTAGAATAGATTGTATATTTACCTTTTCTTTGTTTTTTAGTTTTTAATAAGAATACCTTTGCCTCTGCGGCACGTTTTCCTCTGCATTTTGACAAGTTTTCTGTCTTCTATCTCGGTCGTTTAACTGTTCTTTGTATTTTTTATTTTCTCAAGGATGGATTTGACGACGACACGGCTAATTAAGATAACGTTTATTTGTCATCCTACTAATTTTCTCTGTTTTGGACCCCTCGAGTTGGATTTAGATACACGTTCTCAATCATCGATTTTGTACGCAATTGAGTTGTGGTAACGATCGTTTTGTAACGTACCATAAGGGTTATATGCATTTTTTTAATGTTAGTGTTGATGGCTTTATCCTTTAATCGTTGTTTGTTGGTGTTGTTCGTATCTTTTGTTCGAATCTTTTCATTGAAATGTTAACTCTTTTATTGTATGGTCCTTATATAATCTCAAATGGGTAGTTTTTGTTTTAATGATTATAGAAAATTGTTTTAAAAATATAATAAATGATTATTTTATTCTCGATAGTCATGACTTTAATCAACGAATAAGACCATACTCTAGACCAGAATGGTAGGAAATCCTACATAATAGATTTTTATGAATTTAAAGCTCGGATTAGTATTTTTTATGTTTTACAAAAGTCTCTTTGTATATAAGTTAAATAGAAAAGGAAAAATATACTCCTAATGGGTATTAAACTCATAACCTAAAGGGGATTATTAACGATGAAGCTTTATAGGAATAACTAAATCATGCAATTTATGTTCCCTCAGGATATCCCGGAGGATTCCCTCAATCACAAAAATCATAGAGCTGATCCTGCTACTCTTTCCTACGTTGACTCTGGTGGGAGACCGCCGGGAGGGGCTACATCGATTATCATCCCTGTATTGCTTGAGCGGTCGGGCTCTTCGGTGGATATGGGAGTTCAGCCTGAAACGAAGAAGGCGCGAGAGTATAATACAATTATTGATGATATCGTCGAAGTGGCTTTGGAGACTGACGATTTTGGGGCTGCGGAAATGGACGGGGTTGAAGTATCAGATCCTAGAAAATCTATTGTTGGTCAAGAGATTCCCCAAAAATCATTTGCGGATGTGGTGAATGCACCGGCTTCTAGGTATAGTAATTTGTCCATGGCTCTCTCAGACGAGAATATTGTGATCCCAGACATTGATTGTTTCATTGACAAAAGTGGGGCATTTCCAAAGATACATTTTTCGAAGAGAGTCCATGATATGATTGATTAAAGTATACAATGTGCGATAATTTTTCACTTGCTTGGTCGGTCGATTGGGTATAAAACCCTCGCATCTAGAATACCAGCATTGTGGCAACCTCAAGGTAATTATCAGATTGTTGATTTAGAATCCAAACCAAGGTACTAACGGCTGGACCATGGACTATCTTTGGGTGTTACTTAACGGTGCAACCTTGGTCTAGAGCCTTTTCAACATCAGAGAAGAACCCATCCGAAGTGATGGTTTGGATTCGCTTGCCTGGACTTTCTTATCGTTATTACTCGAAAGCATTGTTCTAGAAGATTGTTGATGTCATAGGGTAAGTAATCAAAATTGATTATAATATCATTGTTGGTGATAGGGGAAGGTTTGCAAGGCTTGCAGTTTTGGTGGATTTAAACAAACCGTAGCTACCTTATATTGGCATCGACGGGTTTATTCAGAAGTTGGAGTACGAGGGTTTGCAACAGATTTGCTTCAAATGTGGGAAATATGGGCATTCACAAGAGTTTTATGGTGTTGTGGATGATTTATCAAAACGTGTCGATACTCCCACCAATGCTCGTGTTGGTCAGGGGTCTTAGGAGGAGTTGGCTATCTCTAATGAGAGTTTATACGACCCTTGGATGGTCATAGATAAGCGTCGAAGGTGTCGAAGTCGGGTGTCTAATAGTGATGCTAGTGTTCTAAAATTTGTGGGCTCTCGGTTTTCCGCGCTTGACTCGGTTTTTGAGGAGGATGTGATGCCTTTGAGTGTTGTTCCTCGGGTCGGGAGCTACTAAATGAGAAAAGCCACAAACAGAAGGGTAAATTGCCAGCAGGTGAGGTGGCTTCTTCGCGGGTTAATAAGATGGTTCAGGAGGGCCTTCAAGTTAGTAATGAAAAAGGCAAAAACCAACTGTAGGATCTTCGGGTGATAAGAGGGTTTCTTCTAGTGTTGGCCAATCTAGGGCTCCTTTGATTAATATTACAAATGATACTTCAAAGACAGGTGGGAAGGTGTCTGTTGTACCTATACTAGACGGGTCAAATGTACAGGTCGAGGGACACGCCTAGCAATCGCGGGTAGTTTGCATAAGGCAATTTTAATTCTCGAAGGAAAGAATGAGAATAAGACTACAATAAGGCTACTGGGTTCATCTCAATCTAATAAAGGGAATAATTTAATGAAGGGTGTTTGTAACCCCCTCGTCTCGGTCTGGACGACTGACCGGTCCGAGTGGGTCACACGGGGAAAACCGAAGTGAAACCCGTTAAGGCTCCCCTTCGGTTAGCAACCCTAGAAATTTTCTTTTAACATTATCTTGTCTAAAGGCTTTAATACTTCCTATGTGAATCACGACAACGGAAACAAACGAATTAATACAAACATACAAAGCAACAATTTAAAACAGCCCATTTTAGTTTGTACAACATGCCGTATCAATACACTAGAAGAGGGTATCGATACGCCTTGACTAGGTCAACTGTCCAAAGTCAAACTAGAGAGACTGTATCAGTACACTGGTTGACCGTACCGATACGCCCTCAACGGTTAACTTCTCACGGTCAACGATATGAAACCGTATCGATACACTCTAGACCAGTACCGATACGCCAAAATCTCGGCAAAATCTCATATTTCCAGAGAGCCTTTGGCGTATTGATACACCACCGTGTATCGGTACGCTAGGCTTAAACTGAGTCCTAAAGTGTAGGACCGTATCGATATTGCCCTTGGGCGTACCGATACGCCCTGCACTGCAAGACTCGAATTAGCCGAAAAACAACCTAAGACCCAACTCTATATGCATTTTTCGACTCACCTAGACACAAACAAACCTTCATACAACATTTAACAACCATAAATAAGCATACAGATCAATTTAAACAAACAACGAGGCATTAACACCAAGGCAACCATACTTAAGAGAAACTTGCATCCTAAACATTCATAAAGGGTCTAGTTAGCCAAAAGATACATGCATCCACTAGCAAGATTTACATACTCTCAAAACAACACATAGGCATTCATAGAAAAGGGTCTAAACCCTCAAACACAAGGCATTTAAGCAACATGGTAAACATGGTTTACAAATCCATGACAAAAGCATTAACAACAATCCAACATATATGAGTCCAACAATGCTCATACAACACATGGCACCAACAAACCAAACATGCTAGGACATCAAAAGCCAACAAAGGAGTTTGAACTCCAACACCATACAAGTCTAATACCCCCAATGTCTAGGCACTATTACAATTACTTAAATCATACTTGAGCTACTTGAGAACTCCAAAAGCTCCTCCCTTGCCCACTTGCCTTCCGAACTCTAACGATCTGCATGTTGGAAAAAGGAGAGCGTAAGCTTGATAGCATAGTGAACGAAGCTCTAAAAACTCAACAATCATGTAGTTTTCAAAACACATTTCTTAAATGATAAATAAACCATTGAATGCACGAAAGGTATCACTACAAGACAACTACATGGTTTGCACATGCAAAAAAACAACACACACGGTGGGACCACTCATCACCGTTCAACTAGTAGTTTTCCGATGGGACCACTCATCACCTTACTCTACTACTAGTCACTACCGGTGGGACCACTCATCACCGTAGTTAAGACAACCATCACGTGCGGCTCGACACCAACAACGACTACACAACAACAACGGATGTAAAAGCAATCCACAATGCATATGATATCACAACAAATATTCATACACCATCACTTAACTATCAAGGTAGGATTAGTAAACTTACGCTTGGGTTTATGTTAGCCCTCAAGGCTCCACCCAAACCCTCAAGAACCTATTTCCGAAAGCAAAACAAGTTCAAAAAATTTTCACTCACCGTTGTAACCCAAACGGAAGCCGAACACCGATCTCAAGTTTCCAAATTCCTCGGATTCGTGCCCAAAGCCTCTCCAATGGTTTCCCTTGGTTCTAGTCAATCAAAACAACAATTTACTCAATCATTCAGCCCCAAAATCACTGTCACAAACAAGATACAATTCCAAGACCCATTTACCACATTTCCAACCTATGAACCAACAAAACTTCTTCATTTTCGTACTCCCTAATAACCCAGCAGAAAACTACCAATTTCAATGCCCAAAACACCTTCAAACGCCTTCAAAATCACCTTCTAGTATCACTATAACCCCAGCCCAACTCCCTTTCACAAAACCACACCAAAAACACAAAGTTTGACACTTTTAAAATACCCCCAAAACCCAATTTCGAGATTCTTAATAAAAATAAACCAAATTGAGATATAATGTACCTTAGGGCTAGGTTAACTTATAACTTAACTCTACACATCAAAACAAAACGAAAATCCACTAAAGTTTCATGCTTTTCTTTGAAAACTATGAAAACTCAAATTTCTCTACACTGATGTTTTTTAAAATTTAAAACCATGAATGTGTTAGGAATTGAAAGGACAAGTCAAAAATTATTTACCTCGTTGAAATCACTTGAATTCGATGGAGAAATGAATGGAATAGTGACAAGGGGGGATAACGGAGGTTTTAGGTCGTCTAAAACTTGGAAAGAAGAAGATGAGCATCTTTTTAAAATTAAACCCCCTTTTTTTATCTTATTTCCCTTATTTTAAAATTACTAAAATGCCATTAATGAATTCAAACCCTTTTAATTTAAACCAAAGTTTAATTAAATTTTAAAACGAACCCACGACTCGAACCCGATTTACCCAAGTAACTTCCGACCCCTAAACCTGGGGCGTTACAACTCTCCCCCTCTTAAGGAATTTCGTCCCCGAAATTACCTGACTGAAAGAGATAAGGAAACTGCCTTTCCATATCCTCTTTTCTCTCCCAAGTGGCCTCGTCCACCCCTCGACGTTGCCACCTCACCTTGACCAACTCAATTGATCTACCACGCAACACCTTGCTGTCTGAGGCTAAGATCTCTACTGGTTCCTTATCATATGTCAAATCCGGATTCAATTCAACCTCTTCTATGGGCATTACGTGAGATAGATCCGATTTATACTTTCAGAGCATCAACACATGGAACACATCATGAATCTTCTCTAGCTCGGTCGGGAGTCTCAATCTATATGCAACGGGACCAACCCTCTCAACTACCTCATAAGGTCCAATAAATCTCGGACTCAACTTACCTTTCCTACCAAACCTCACCACCTTCTTCCAAGGTGAAACTTTCAAAAACACTTTCTCACCCACTACATACTCTATCTCTTTTCTCTTCAAATCGGCATACGACTTCTGTCGGTCTGAAGCTGCCTTCAAACGATCACATATCAACTTTACCTTCTCGGTAGTGCCCTTAAGCAAATCGGGCATCGGTACAAGCTTCTGTCCGGCTTCGGCCTAACAAATGGGAGTCCTACACTTCCTACCATAGAGAGCTTCATACGGTGCCATCTGAATACTAGAATGATAACTGTTGTTGTATGCAAACTCTACAATCGGTAGATGTTTCTCCCAAGACCCCTGAAAATCGATGATACAACACCTCAACATGTCCTCCAACACCTGAATCACTCTCTCAGACTGACCATCTGACTGCAGATAATACGAAGTACTGAAGTTCAACCAAGTACCCAAGGCACGATGCAAACACTCCCAAAATCTAGCTCTAAACCTCGGATCTCGGTCTGACACAATCGATTTTGGTACCCCATGTAGTCTCACTATCTCACAAATGTACATATCGGTCAACTTATCTAAAGTATAGGTGGTATGAACAGGTATGAAGTGAGCACACTTAGTAAATCTATCCACTATCACCCACATTGAATTCTTCTTCGAAGGAGCCAACGGTAACCCTAACACAAAGTCCATGGTGATACGTTCCCACTTCCATTCCAGAATCTTCAACGGCTGTAACAACCCTGAGGGAAACTGATGCTCGGCCTTGACTCGCTGACAAACCATACACTTACTTACAAAATCGGCCACATCCTTCTTCAATCCAACCCAATAGTACTCTTCCTTTAACCCTCGATACATCTTCGTACTACCCGGATGCATAGCAAAAGGACTGTTATGAGCTTCATTCAAGATCGTACGTCTCAACTCGGCATCTTCAGGAACCACTATCCTATCCTTGAAACATATGATCCCATTCTCACCAAAACAATAATCGGTAGGCCTATCATCAGCTATATCTTGCACGTGAGGTGCCAAAGACCCGTCTCGCAACTGCTTCTCTCAAATCAACTGAGCTAACGAAGGCTTAACCTGAAGTTCGGCTATCAACCCACCATCCTTGGACACACTCAATCTCGCAAACATAGCCCGCAACTCAACTGCCACTTTTCTACTCAAAGCATCGGCCACTACGTTTGCCTTACCCGGATGATATTCTATCGTAAGGTCATAGTCCTTAAGAAGTTCTAACCACCTACGTTGTCTAAGGTTCAACTCCCTCTAAGACATCAAGTACTTCAAACTCTTGTGGTCGGTATATATGGTACACTTCTCACCATAAAGATGGTGTCTCCAGATCTTCAAAGCGAACACCACGGCGGCTAACTCTATGTCATGAATGGGATAGTTCTTCTCGTGCACTTTCAGATGTCTCAAAGCATAGGCTACCATCTTACCTCCTTGCATAAGCACACAACCTAAACCTACGTGTGATGCATCACTGTAAACCACAAACTCTCTCCCCGGTTCAGGCTGAATCAAGATAGGAGCTTCGGTCAAAGCTTTCTTTAACTTCCCAAACGCTTCTTGCCTTGCATTTGACCACTCATACGGAACATTCTTCTGAGGTAACTTAGTCAAAGGAGCCACTATCCTAGAAAATCCCTCGACAAATCTTCTATAGTATCCTGCCAAACCTAGGAAACTGCAGATTTTTGTCACTGACTTTGGTTGTTTCCAATTCACTATGGCTTCTATCTTCTTGGGATCCACAATAATCCCCTTAGTCGAGATCACGTGACCAAGGAAGACCACCTCCCTAATCCAAAACTCACATTTGCTTAGCTTGCCTACAACTGATTCTCTAGCAGGGTCTGAAGCACTAATCGCAAATGCTCATTATGCTCCTCTTCGGTCCTGGAGTATACTAAGATGTCATCTATGAACACTACCACAAATTTGTCTAAGAATTAATGAAACACACGGTTTATCATATCCATGAAAGCTGATGGGGTGTTAGTTAACCCAAAAGGCATCACCAAGAACTCATAGTGCCCATAACGTGTATGAAAGGTTGTCTTTGGTATGTCCACATCCTTTACCTTCAACTGATAGTACCCGGATCTCAAGTCGATCTTCGAAAACACGGAAGCACCTCTCAACTGATCAAGCAAGTCATATATCCTAGGCAAAGGGTACTTGTTCTTCACTGTTACTTTGTTCAACTGCCTATAATCTATACACATCCTCATGCTACCGTCTTTCTTTTTCACAAACAAGACCGGAGCACCCTATGGAGAAATACTAGGTCTAATGAAACCTCTATCGGACAACTCTTGAAGCTGTGTCTTCAACTCTTTCAACTCCTTCGGTGTCGTTCTATACAGAGCAATAGACACTGGTGCAGAATCAGAATATGTCTCAATAGCAAACTCAACTGCTCTATTTGGAGGCAAACCAGGCAAATCTTCTGGAAAGACACTCGAAAAATCACATATTGTCCTGATGTCTTGCGGTCTCACCTCACTCATATTCGGATTCATCACATAAGCCAAGTAAGCCTGACAACCCGAACTCAACAACTTCTGAGCTTCCAAAGCCGAAACAACATTGGACAAGAACATAACGTCCTCACCAACTACCACAACCTCAAAGTCATCCGTAAGCCTTAAGAAGACTCTCTTGGTCTCAAATTCAACCCTAGATCTATGCTCTACGAGCCAATCCATTCCCAAAATCACGTCAAAGTCATCCGTAAGCCTCAAGGAGACCCATTTACCACATTTCCAACCCATAAACCAACAAAACTTCTTCATTTTCGTACTCCCTAATAACCCAGCAGAAAACTACCAATTTCAATGCCCAAAACACCTTCAAACACCTTCAAAATCACCTTCTAGTATCACTATATCCAGTCCAACTCCCTTTCACAAAACCACACAAAAAACACAAAGTTTGACACCTTTAAAATACCCCCAAAACCCAATTTCGGGATTCTTAATAAAAAACAACCAAATTGAGATATAATGTACCTTAGGGCTGGGTTAACTCATAACTTAACTATACACATCAAAACAAAACGAAAATCCACTAAAGTTTCATGCTTTTCTTTGAAAACTGTGAAAACTCAAATATCTCTACAATGATGTTTTCTAAAATTTAAAACCATGAATGTGTTAGGAATTGAAAGGACAAGTCAAAAATGATCTTACCTCGTTGAAATCACTTGAATTCGATGGAGAAATGAATGAAATAGTGACAATGGGGATAAGGGAGGTTTTAGGTCGTCTAAAACTTGGAAAGAAGAAGATGAGGATCTTTTTGAAATTAAACCCCCTTTTCTTTATCTTATTTTCCCTTATTTTAAAATTACTAAAATGCCATTAATCAATTCAAACCCTTTTAATTTAAACCAAAGTTTAATTAAATTTTAAAACGAACCCACGACTCGAACCCGATTTACCTGAGTAACTTCTGACCCCTAAACCCAGGGCGTTACAGTGTTAATAAGAAGACTCTGAAGGTGTGAAAAAAGACTAAGTCTCACGTCCCTCCTAGACCGATCCTATCCGAGTGGGTCCAAACGTTTACGGTTCAGCTGAATAACATCTCGGTTCCTGCTTCGTATGGTTCATGGTCTAATATTAATAGTGATGGGGTGCATGAGCAGCCTGTGCAGTTTGCTGATCATATTTTGATGGAAGAGCTGCCTAGTGATTCGGGAGTTGGCGAGACGAATGCCGTCGGGAAGGAGAATTTCACTTCGTCTCTTTGAGGCTTTCGTATCCTTTTTTATTTCATCAATGATTAATTATATGTTTTAGAATTGTCAGGGTGCGACAAGCACTGAATTTCGGCATCATTTTAAGAATTTTGTGAGAACTAATGATCTGCAGGTTGTTGCTTTGATGGAACCTCAGATTAGTGGTCGGGAAGCAGACAAGGTGCTGAGACGCTTTGGTTTATCTAATTCTTTTCGTGTGGAATGTCGGGGGTTTTGTGGCGGCATTTGGATCCTTTGGAGAGAGGAGACTGAACTTAACATTCTTATGGATACGGAACAAAAATGGGCGTGACTTATATTCTTCTCTCACTTTCTCAATTCGAAATATAATGCATGGTCATGGACAAATTATTATTGAGCATGTGCCTCGGATTTGTAACCGGGTAGCTGATACGATGGCCAAGTTGTGCTCTTGGGATTATTTTGAGCCATGCATTTTTTTTTGCATCCGCCTGATGAAGTTCTTAATACTTTGCATGATGACATGGGTTAATGTTGTGGTTTTATGAGTTTCTTGCTGAGTTTTTCTCGTTCAGTTATTTTTGTAAATACTACCATATGGTACTATTTTTCTCTATTTTAAGTTAGGGAGGTTTTTAACAAGGCCTAGGGTGGTATCCATCCCTTATTTATAAAAAAAAAATCTTTTTGTATATAATCTCAAAAACTGATCCTTTATGTTTTTTTTGTGTGTTCCTAACCATCCACTAATTTTTGTTCGATCCCTCGTTTGTTTAGTAATATTTGTACCATTCATAATTAGGGTAGTCATACCACCTATTATACACACTCATACCAAAAGTGTAACATTTCACTTAATATTAGAACAAACAGTTGAATCATTTGAGGTTGTTTTAATCAAGGATATAAAAATAAAGTATATTACAACATTGATTGTAATATAAAAATAAAGTATTAAAGGAAACGCTCTTAGTTGACTACTTTCCTTCTTTTAGATAGAAATTGTTAAAAAAACTTGCATGTAGTATTTTTAAAACTTATGTTTAACATATGTTTATATTAGAAGATATGTATTTTTATAATTTATTCTAGTAATAATGAAAATATTTTTTAACTAACAACCTTTATTAATGCTCATGTTTGGTAAATAGCGGTTTGATCTAAAATTAGAGGTTTGACTGGTCAAATTCGCTAATTTGGATATTTGGTGAGTAGCGGTTTGGAATAGCGGATTGTGGTGAAACCGCTAATTTTGAAAAGATTGCTAATATGAGCTTTATGAAATTAGAAGTTTTGACATAAGAATTTTTTTGCTCAACAAAAAAAATTTATTTTATTAAATAAATTACCTTGATCGTATGCCTCATTAAAAACTTCCCTAACCTAAATTGGAGGGAAAAAATACATACAATAAGGGGAAGAACATATTCGAAACGATCAAAACCTGAACAAGGGTGGTCTCCTAGTAACCCAACAAACTTCATAACTTGATAAACTTAAAGCTAGAACTTTCAAAACGATTATTAAAAGACCCTTTTACCCTTAACAATTATAAAAAATCTCCAAATAACTTAAATTTAACATTTCTTTATTTTAATTCTTCACTCTCACGTATTTACATTGTGACGTTTGTAAACTAATATATTTTTTCTTTTTATTCTAACATGTTTATATTTGTATTTAAATTTAATAAGTATTTAAATTATATTAAAAATAATTATATAAATAATAAATTAATATATAAATCCTTTAAATATGCTTAGTAATGTTATATTAAAGAAATTATTTTTTATAATCTAATTAATATACAAAATATTGATAACTAATAAACTATTCAAACAAGTATCGAATATAATCATGTCCTCATATGTCATTTTACTTGTTTAAATAATCAAACAATTATTAGCTATCAGTTAATTTTACCAAATGCTTTTATACAATTTACTGGTCAAATCAGCTAATATAATCAGCTAACAACTATCAGCTAATGTAATCCGCTATCAGCTATCCGTTAATTATCAAACATGTCTTTAATTGAAAACTTAAAACTAATGAAAAGTTATATAAATAAATATAATAATAATCAATTGTTAGGGGTAATTTTTTCATAAATAAACTTCAGAGATTAAGTGAATATCTTTCAAACTAAAAATAGTAAATATAGTTTCTACAAGGGTGGAAAGTGTCTTTTTCTGCTTTTTAATGTTGTGTCTTGATTGATTTAGACCGATTCGCATTTTAGATTTAGTTTTAGTGAGCAAGTTTTTCAGCAAAATTTTTTTGCATACATAAGGGCCTCGAACTCAAGACCTGCTTAAGCGATATCAAGTTACTTACCACTTTGACCAACCCCGTGCTTTTTACAATTGCATAAAAGAACAAAAACATGTAAGCTAAAATTGAGGTAGTAACTAACTTCATAAATTTTGTAAAAAGCCAAATTTTTATATTTGATCCTGTATTGATATGTAAGTTGTAGATTCAATTTTAATGTATATAAATTTGATCAGTTTTAATATTTGTTCAGTCCTGACCTAAATAATAACAGTTAAATATATTAAGTCAAATTCTATTGTAAGTTTTAATATCATATATAAGTGATAGATTTAGTTCTTATTTTCAATTTGATTCTTTTAAGTTCGTATAATTTAGAGGTTGTTGTTTTATTGTTTGAGTTAAGACTAAAATTTCAAATTTTAAATAACATAAACTAAAATTGATTAAATTAAAAGTACATGAGCTAAATCTATAATTTATGCATTGTATAGGGACTAATAATAAAATTTGACCTTTGTAAAAGTATTTTTTTGAAATTGTCTAAAGGTAGTTACATGGTAGTATTTGTTCATACATATTCTTAATCATTTTACTTACACTTTATAGATAACACGATTTGAACTCGTGTCTTTTAAAATGAACATCATCAATTTTTCTACTGGGACACTTGTTGAGTTATACCTTTGTAAAAGTAAAGGCGGATATAGAGTAATAATTAAGTTGCTTTTGGTCAAAGATTTACGTACATGCTTTAAAAAAGAGTACACAATAGATCTTGGATGTAAAGTAAAAGTAATAAATACGGAGTAATTAAATTGGTAACGTTGCTGATTGTATTTCTTTTTTTCCCTTGTAAGTAAAGTAAAATAGTGCCCTTATGGTCTCCTTTTTTACAATGATAGGTAGCTATTTGTTTCCTGGAATTAAGAAAAAAAATGCTAGGTTTTTTGACAGTTACACGGTGTAAATATCTTTAAATTTTACACGTTTTTTAAACTGTTGAATGAGTGAAACGAATGGATGAGATTAACAGTAAATATGTGAAGATTATCACTTGAAAAAAAAGAGTAGGAAGTTAATCTGAGCCAACCATTCTCTTCATCTAACTTCCAAAAAATGTGTAAAACTTAAAAAGTGTTACATTGTGTAAGCTGATCCTAACTCTATCTCTATATATATTATTGCAAAATAAAAGTTAGGTTTTTGTTGTTTTATATTATAATATTTTAAAATTTAGACCATTAATAGGTATGCAGATAATAGAGGTTTTTTGATTGATGATATATTTTTTTAAATTTGATTGTAAAATTAAAATATTTTATTGTTGATGTAGTAAATAATTTTATTTATTTATATAGTGTTTATGTTTCATTATTATAGATTATTAAAAAATCATGAAAGATAGACTTAAATAAGAATAAATCTACACTCAACTTTTACTATGTTTAGGTAGCATTTACGAAGGTAAGAAGACTTCTTAAGTCCCTCTCAATATCAAAATTGGGAAAATTGGCCATTCTCTCTTTAGAAAAAGAGAGCAGTTTAGTCTTTAATTATTTAAAAAACAAGCAATTAAGGACAATTAATCTCGTCATTAATATTTTCTATCATTTTTTTATGATTTTATTTTCGGTAATTATACTATGCACTGGCGGTGGAAATATTTTATTTCCACAAGCGCCTCAATTTTAAAGGTTAGAGATTCAGTTTATGGTTCATAGTTTAGGGGTTTAGGTTTATGTGCTTAGAATTTAGGGGTTGTAGTTTGAATTTAGAGGTTAGGGTTAGAATTTAGGGGTTATAAGTAAAAACCTAAATCCCTAATATATTACTCTAAACCTAAACCCTAACCTCTAAACTCTAAATTCTAACCATGAACTCTAAATTCTAACCATAGAACCTAAATTCTAAACCCCTAAACATAAACTCTTGAACTATAAACTCTAAACTAGATCATTAACCCCTAATTAGAGCGCTTGTGAAAACAAAATGTTTCCACTGTCGATGCATCATATATTTTCCCTTTTTATTTTACATAAGAACAAATTTAGTTTTCAACACTTATACATTATGCCAATTTTGTCCTAATTCCATTAAAATCAATAAATTTAACTCTTAACTTTTGCGTAATATGTAAATTATGTGTTGATTATTTTAGAATTGAGATCATATTGTCATAATGTATAAATATTAAGTTTAAATTTGTTATTATATCAACCAAAATATGTAAAATTGATGAAAAACATTATAGTTGCTATCAATTATCTTCAATTGCTTGCTTTTGAAATTGACATAGATTAATTTGTTAGAACCAAAATATATTCATACGAATATAAACCCAATATCCATACATGTCAAATCATTAAGAACAAAGACTAGATTTGCGGAAGCTTTCCTGAATCCATTGACGGAGATTTTCCAAAGAGGGTTTGATCTTCCAAGATGATAGGTTACCTCTTGCCACACAACTCTCTGACGGGGAAGGAGAGATATGCAAGTTAACCTAGATCTCGGGGACCACTACCCTTTATATAAACTGAATTAGAATCAGTTTATTAATATTTACAACTCTGCCCATCATTGAGTTATAAATATAACTTACGGTATCTACACATTTAATTCCATGACAATTTAATACCTATAACACGTGTAATATAATTGGTCACTTAATTTTCGTGTTAAACTTTATAATAGCAACATACATTATACATATGTGCCCATTATTATTGGTTAACCCAACAATCTCCCACTTGGGCAACATATGTTTCCTGACAAATGTATAACCTTATGAGCTCAAAATTTACTATCATACAATAGGTATTCTTTAACTATCTCGTCCATTAATTATATCTATATAGGATCAAAGCGGTCTTCACCATATCAATCATGACTGGACCCATCAATGGTCATGTATACAAACACAATCAAATGACATAGATCAATCATAGATGCGTAGCATGGAAATTACATGTAAATGTGAACCGAACATGCCTATTTCCAACTGGTCCTCTTTAAACTTAAGTGAGGTCCTTATCAAAATAAGAAAAGAGTGAATAAATTGAATACTTAATTTCTGATCAGAAAAATAACCGAATACATAAATGTCCAAAATCAAACATAAAGCAAACAAATAACAAACTCCCACTCAAACAATAATATCCTCAAATGATACAACACCCATATGAGCAGTGTGCTCATGAAAGACCTTGGGTGGTAAACCTTTTGTAAGCGGATCCGCTATCATAGAGTTTGTCCCAATGTGTTCTATGGATATTTGTCCACTTTGCATTCTTTCTTTTACAACTAGGAACTTTATGTCTATGTGCTTTGACTTAGACGAGCTCCTATTGTTGTTGGAATACAATACTGCTGACTTATTGTCACAAAACAATTTAAGCGGTCTTTCTATGTTCTCCAAAATACGCAGCCCAGTGACAAAGTTCCGCAACCATATTCCATGATTAGATGCCTCATAGCATGCTACAAACTCTGCTGCCATAGTGGAAGAAGCTACAAGTGTTTGTTTAGCACTTTTCCAGGATATAGCTCCTCCAGCTAATAGATAAATATAACCTGATGTAGATTTTCTGCTATCTTGGCACCCAGCGAAATCAGAATCCGAATACCCTACGACCTCCAAATGATCTGATTTCCTATAAGTGAGCATGTAATCTTTTGTTCTCTGAAGATACCTCATAACCCTCTTGGCTGCTATCCAATGGTCCATACCAGGATTGCTTGAATATCTGCCTAACATCCCAACAATGTACGCAATATCCGGACGCGTACAAACCTGAGAATACATTAAACTCCCAATAGCTGATCTATAGGGAATCTTCTGCATTTCTTGAATTTCAAGGTTACTTTTAGGGTATTGGGCAAGACAAAACTTGTCTCCTTTAGCGACATGGGTGTCTATTGGTTTACTATTTTGCATGTCAAACCTTTTAAGTACTTTATCGATATAGTTCTTTTGTGAAAATCCAAGAATACCTCGAGATCGATCTCGATGTATCTGAATTCCTAAAACAAAAGAAGCGTCCCCAAGATCTTTCATTTCAAAATGCTTAGATAGAAATCTCTTGGTTTCGTGCAATAAGCCTATATCATTCATGGCAAGCAAAATGTCATCGACATATAAAACCAAAAATATATGCTTACTCCCACTGAACTTGTGATACACACAATCATCAACGATATTCATCTCAAAACCGAATGAGACAATTACTTGATGAAACTTGTGGTACCATTGACGAGAAGCTTGCTTGAATCCATAAATGGATTTTGTTAATTTGCAAATTATACGCTTTGGGTCTCCCGACTCAAAGTTTTCTGGTTGCACCATATAAATTGTTTCTTCAATGTCTCCATTGAGAATCACAGTCTTAACATCCATCTGATGTAACTCAAGATCAAAATGAGCTACAAGTGCCATGATTATCCTAAAAGAGTCTTTCGATGAAACCGGAGAGAAAGTCTCTGTAAAGTCAATGCCTTCTGTTTGAGTATATCCTTTAGCTACAAGACATGCTTTATACCTCTCCACATTACCATTTGCATCCTTATTGGTTTTAAATATCCATTTACAACCAATTGGTTTTGCACCTTCAGGTAATGGGACAAGTTCCCAAACTTTATTTTCTTGCATGGATTTATACTCTTCCTGCATGACATCAATCCACTTTTGAGAGTTAATACTTTGCATGGCATGATGAAAGTTGATTGGGTCATCTTCCATCATTCCATTGTCATCCTCATTTTCTTGGAGAAATACAATATAATCATTCGAAATAGTATTTCTTCTTTATCTCGTGGATCTCCGTAATGGCACTTGTTGTTGAGGTTGTTGAATTTGTTCTTCTGGAACAATTACCTCATCTTGAATAGGAGGAAGTTGTTCAACATTATCTTGTTGAGGTTCCAGATTCACTTATTGGTTAATGATAGGTATGGGAACCTGAACATTATAAAAAATGATAGTAGAAATTGAGTTGGAACTCAATTCCTCCTCAAAAGTAACGTCTCTAACCTTATTTCTCCCTCCAAATTCAACATCCTCAAAAATGTTGCAGTTCCCGTCTAAAAAATATTTTTAATTGTGAGATCATAAAATTTATAGCCCCTAGATCGCTCAGAATATCCAATAAAGTAGCTGCTCACAGTTTTGGAGTCCAATTTCTTTTCATGTGGCCTATAAGGCCTTGCCTCAACTGAACATCCCCAAATGTGAAAGTGCTTTAGACTAGGTTTTTGACCCATCCAAAGCTCATAAGGTGTCTTTTCAGCTCCTTTAGTTGGTACTCTATTCAGAATGTACGCTGCTGTCTTTAATGCTTCTCCCAGATGGACTCAGGTAAGGTAGAATGAGCAATCATACTCCTTACCATATCCTTAAGAGTCATATTACGTCTCTCAGCTACACCATTCATACTAGGTGATCCTGGCATGGTGTATTATAGGACAATACCACATTCCTCTAGGAATTTCGCAAATGGTCCTGGACGTTGTTCACCTGAGCCATCATATCTACCGTAGTACTCACCACCACGATCAGATCTAACTTTCTTAATTCTTTTGTTGAGTTGATTCTCAATTTCAGCCTTATAAGATTTGAACACGTCCAAAAACTGAGATTTCTCATGAATGAGATATAGGTACCCATAACGTGAGTAATCGTCTATGAATGTTATGAAATATTGTTGACCATTCCAAGATGCCGTAGGGAATGACCCACAAATATCAGTGTGAATTAATTCTAAGATGCCTGTGGATTTGTTGGCACCTAATCTCTTAGTTTTGGTCTGTTTTCCCTTGATACAATCAACACAAATATTAAAGTCTGAAAAGTCAAGGGACTCCAAAATACTATTAGATATAAGTCGCTCAATCCTACCTTTTGAGATATGACCTAAGCGCTTATGCCATAATGATACCGAATTTTCCTTATTTAATTTGCGTTTAGTACCACGTGATTCCACATGCAAGGTTTCATTATATGATGCAATTGTATCTAGCAAATAAAGGTTGTCATAAGCATTTAAATAACCAGTTCCGACAATACTTGAATTTAAAGACAAAGTAAACTGATTGTTTCCAAATGAACAAGAATATCCAAATTTGTCCAATAAAGAAACTGAAACTAAATTCCGCCTAAAAGACGGAACAACAAAAGTGTCTTTCAAATCAAAATAAAAACCAGTTCCTAATAACAACCTAAAATGCCCAATTGCTTCAACTTCTACCGATTTTCCATCGCCCACAAAGATGTTTCTTTCACCATCACTTGGATTTCGGTAGCTCGGGCAACCCTGCATAGAAACACTTATGTGAGTAGTAGCACCAGAATCTAACCACCAAGTGTTTCTAGGTACTGAAGCTAAATTAACCTCAGAACAGACCAAAGTAAGATTCATATCTTTCTTAGCACGCCATGCGTGATACTTGGTACAATCTTTCTGCAAGTGTCCAGACTTCTCACAAAAGTAACAATTAATTGGAACTTGCTTTTGTTTCTTTTGAGCTGGACCCTTAGCAGCTTCATTCTGATATTTTCTTTTTTTGCCCTTATCCTTAGAGGCACTGGCCAAATGAGCACTTTCAGTTTTATCACGCTTCAACCTATCTTCCTCTTGAACACAATGAGAAATGAGCTCATTTAGAGTCCATTTCTCCTTTTGACAGTTATAACTAATTTTAAATTGGTTAAACTGTGCAGGAAGCGATACCAAAACCATAAGAACGAGCAAGTCTTCAGAAAGCTCGATTTTAAGTGCCTTAAGTTTTGAAGCGATATGGAACATCTCCATAATGTACTCCCTTATATTTCCTTGACCCTTATACTTCATAGACATCAAAGAATTCAGAAGTGATGTCATTTCAACCTTATCGTTTTTAGCAAAACGTTGCTCAAGATAGTCAAGGAAAGACTTAGCCTGAGTAATCTCTTCAGATTCAGTGCCCCTAAAGGCTTCCGGAATGCTGTGTTTCATGATCATCAGACTCATGCGATTAGAACGACCCCACCTCTCAAAATCCTTTTTGGCATCAGGGGTGCTATCCGCAGTGAGAGGTGCAGGTTGTTCTTGCCTTAATGCAAGGTCTATGTCCATACAACCAAGTACTATAAGTACGTATCTTTTCCATTCCTTGAAATTTGTCCCATTAAGCATGGGTATATAACTAATATTAGCAGATATTGTGGCAGCAGAAGATCTAGCTGAATATAAAACAAAATAAAAAATAAACAGGCTCACATCAATATTCCATAAGTAAACAAATTGTTGAATGGATCACACGAATGATAATAACCAAGAGGGGGGGTGAATTGGAATTTTAACGATGTTGTAACGGAAATTGCAACTTAAAAATATTGACACGGGAATTTAGAGTGGTTCAAGTTCACCAACCGAACTCTACATCCACTACCTTAGTCTCACCAAGGATTTCCAACAATTTCCACTAAATTGTTCGTCCCCTTTTTCCAGGACAAGGAGGCAACCTTTACAATTTCGGTTAATTTTTCTACCCAAAAATTAACCCAATCCTCACACAAAAGAACAAAAAAAAAATTTGGTGGCTAATAAGGTATCTCTCAATACAAATGATAGCCCAATATCAAGCACTCAACCCAATTGAACAAAATATAAATGAATGATACAATTGGGGTTTCTAGATAAAAATGGGATTTGAACACAAATGCTTGTATTTGATGATAAGATGTATGCTTTTAGCTTAATTGTTGATTGCTGGAGCTTCTTGGGGTCTTTTTATAGCCTCTTGTTGATTTCCAACCGTTGTGGGTGATGGGCTAAAGATTAGAGCCGTTGGGGTGTTTTTCTCATGACTTTACAGCACCCAGACGCCTACCGTTTCGGAACAGGGTCAACCTGTTTCGGAACGGATTCAAAAATATAGCCGTTTTATAGCCGTTGGAGCGTCTACGAGAGCCCGTTTCGAAACGCCTAGGGTCCGTTTCGGAACAGTTTTGCCACTGCCAAAGGGGTGTTTCGAAACGGCCTTAGCCCGTTTCGAAACAGATTTGCCACTGTCAAAGGGGTGTTTCGAAACGGCCTAAGCCCGTTTCGGAACGCCCTATTTAATTTAAAAATTCAGTTAAAGACCGTTGCCCTTGTTCGTTTAAATGAAGAACAGTTTCGAAACGAGTCATATCGTTTCGAAACGCCTTGACCCGTTCCGATACGCGTTTCGGAACAGGTGCACATCGAACTGAAAGTGTTTCGAAACGCCTTGGGCCGTTTCGAAACGGGGCTTGAAAAATCACTGTTTTGACTTTGAAATACTTAAAAAATATTTTGTAAGTCTTTGGTTTTAGCTATGAAGTGGTCTTTAACAAGATATAGGAAATTTTAAGGACTTTAAAATTTGTTTTGATATTTTCATTTTAGTCCTTAGGTTTTTAGTTATATCAAAATTAAAGCATATGTTTCACAATCTCCCCCTTTTTGATATAACAAAACCAAAGTTAGAATTTTTTAAGAATTTTGAAAGTTTTGAAGATATTCTAACTCCCCCTTAATTTAAGATAGGTTTTGAAGTTTAAAACTTGTGTCTTGAAATCAAAAATGTAAAGTTTAACAAAACCTTAAGAAAAATTTGAAATTTTTGTTTTGGTGGCATGGCAAGGCAATTCTCTTAAATTTCTTCTCCCCCTTTTTGTTAGATCAAAAAGAAACAAACTCATACAGAAGATTAGTACCAACAAGCAATCATAATTAATATCATCAAAATATTCAAAGCATAAATAATAAGTTCATAATTAAATCCCAAAATAGAAGATCATAAGCATAGGTTCTAAAAAAAATAAAGATGCAAACTTAATCCTAAATGCATAACTAATATGATAAACATCCTAAGCCTCGTCATCCGAATCATCATCATCATCCTTGGCTTGCGAATGATGAAACTTCGTCCATTGCCCATAAAGCGTAGAGAAAGAAAGATCAAGGTTGGCATGCGAAGTCGAAAGAGTATGAAGACCATCTTCAACCGATTGCCCATAGATTCAAAGCTCGAAGCAATGCGAGTGTCCATAGTATCAAGTCTAGAATCCAAGGCATTGAATCGCTGGGTAAGGAGAGCAGTGAGAGCATCAGTGTTTCCCACTTGATCTTGAGGCGGAGGAGCAACAGGAGGAGGAACCGCTTCCCTATCAACCCTTTCCCAAATACCATTCACATAAGTGAATCCTGACTTGCGAAGAGAGGACTCACCAATCTTGGTCTTGCGAGGTTCCGGGGAGTCATAGGTACAATCAATATCGAGATGATGGAAGAGGAAACTCAAAACAATCCCATAGGTGAACGAAATTAACTCATTCGTGTCAATAAGCTTAATGTTATTGACAATCTCGGCAAAAATAATTTTAGGGACATTTGGGCGCTCACCCCTACGGAAACACTCTAGCCAAAAGTGATCTTTTTCTCGGATGTGGGAGTATTTACCCCCGGATGGTCGAATAAACCAAGAAACAATGAGATGAAGCACACGATCATGCACATCCAAATTTAGAGCTTTCCCGGTAAAAGTGCCAAAATGGCGTTCATCTTCAAGACCCTCATTCTTGAGTTTAAGGGCAGACTCCAAAAGAGCAATATTGATAACAAACTTTTTTCCCAATAAAGATGACTCAATTCCTACTATCTCGGTTTTGGTTTCATCGTAAAGAAAACGAGCATTAGAGTAGAAAAGGAGTACCAAGTTTTTGTAGCAAATATCCTCGATGCTCAAGAAGAAAAGAAGATCCCACTCATCCAAACGACCAAGATACCGAAAGAGGAATCGCTCGGAATTGAGGAAATCTAGATCAATGACTCTTTCCTTACGAACTACAAAGTCCTTGACATAAGCAAAACGAGCACGCTGGTCTGCAGTTCTAAGAGATTTTTGAAAGAGCTGTGTGATATTTGGACGAATGCTCGATTCACCGGATTGAACGGCTTTGCGCTTTTTGTTCGATTGATCCGCCATCTAAGAATATTAAGCAAGAGTTTTAAAATTAAGTGTATGCATTGATTTCTAATATCATTCCAATAATAAATCCCACTTAGGTTTTTGAAAACAAAATAAAAAAAATAAAATAAAAAATACGATTAAAAAATTTTATATTCGAATCAAAAATTTTGAGATTTTGAAATTTTTTTACAAGATTCGAATAACCCACAACTAAAAACATATAATGTATACAAAAATAAATTTTTCTATCCTATGATTCGAACATAATTTGAAAAAGAAGAAAAATAAGAAAAATTACCTTAGTTTGGGATTTTGGATGATTTGAGTGAAATCTTTGCACAAGATTGATGAAGCTTGCTTAGATATGTGTTTTAGAGCAAAACCCCTCACAATTTTGTGAAAAACAAAGGGTTTGAGAGGGTATTTATAGAGAGGAATCGGTTAGGGTTTTAAGGGTTTTAAGGGTTTGATAAAAATTAGGTTTTTGAACTTTTAGAAGCCCTAAATAGGGCTGTCCGCGAGACCGTTTCGGAACGGTCACGACCGTTTCGGAACGGGGCGGCTAGGGTTTGACCCTTCTTAAAACCTTCGACAGATCGTTTCGAAACGGGGATGACCGTTTCAAAACACGTTTGACCCGTATCGGAACGCGTTCCGATACACCCTTACATCGAACCGAAAACGTTTCGAAACAACTGGGGCCGTTTCGAAACGTCCTTCTCTCAGGACAAATTTTAAGGCACCCGTATCGGAACGGGTTAACCCGTTTCGATACACCTGGGCCTGGAAGTGCAGATGAGGCTCTAAAATGCAGAAAAATGATTTTCTAAGAGGCCAAACATGCATAAATGATATGAATGAGCAGGCAAAACATATTTAGGCATAAGCATACTCCCCCTAACTATATGCATGGAAGAAATTGGGAGTCTAAACATATAAACATGATATTTCACAAAATCAAGCATATTTAAGTTTGAAAAGAGGTCCAAGAAGGTCAAGATAGGCTAGTTAGACCTAACTCTCTCCTAAGGGACCAAAAACGCTCTTTATCTAATGGTTTTGTAAAAATATCTGCTAATTGATTTAAGGTGTCTACATATTCTATAATCACATCTTTCTTAAAGACATGATCTCTAATGAAATGATGTCTTATTTCTATATGTTTGGTTCTAGAATGTTGGATGGGATTTTTTGTTAAACATATTGCACTAGTATTATCACATTTTAGGGGTATGGTTTCTATGTTTACACCATAATCTAAGAGTTGTTGCTTCATCCAAAGGACTTGAGCACAACAACTCCCTAAGGATATGTACTCGGCTTCGGTGGTAGATAAGGCTACACTATTTTGTTTCTTAGAGAACCAAGATATGAGCATACTACCTAGGAATTGACAAGTTCCCGAAGTACTTTTCCTATCGATTTTGCAACCCCCATAATCCGCATCCGAGTAAGCATGTAGGTTGAAGGTAGAGACTCTAGGATACCAAAGGCCTAAACAAGGAGTGTCTCTAAGGTATCTAAAGATTCTCTTAACGGCTATAAGGTAAGACTCTCTAGGACTAGCTTGAAACCTAGCACACAAGCAAACACTAAACAGTATATCTGGTCTACTTGCGGTAAGGTAAAGCAAAGATCCAATCATAGAACGATAAAGCTTAGAGTCAACACACTTACCTCCTTCATCTTTGTCAAGCTTTGTAGATGAGCTCATAGGAGTGGCTTGAGGCTTTGTGTTCTCCAAGCCAAACTTGTTGAGCATATCCTTTATGTATTTTGCTTGATTTATGAAGGTGCCATCCTTCATTTGTTTGATTTGGAGTCCCAAAAAGAATGAGAGCTCCCCCATCATGCTCATCTCAAATTCACCTTGCATTAACTTAGCAAACTCTTGACAATAACATTCATTAGTAGATCCAAATATAATATCATCAACATAAATTTGAACTACTAAAATGTCATTTTTATACATTTTTATAAAGAGTGTAGTGTCCACCTTACCTTTTTCAAATCCTTTTTCAATCAAAAAATTTGAAAGCCTTTCATACCAAGCTCTAGGAGCTTGTTTTAAACCATAAAGTGCTTTTGTAAGTTTGAAAACATGATTTGGAAATTTTGAGTCTTCAAAACCCGGTGGTTGTTCTACATACACTTCTTCATTTATAAAACCATTTAAAATGCGCTTTTAACGTCCATTTGAAAAAGCTTGAAATTATGATAACATGCATATGCAAGCAACATCCTAATGGCTTCCATTCTAGCTACGGGTGCATAGGTTTCATCAAAATCTATTCCCTCCTCTTGAGTGTAACCTTGTGCTACAAGTCTAGCTTTATTTCTCACAATGTTACCACTCTCATCTAGTTTGTTCCTAAAGACCCATTTAGTTCCTATTGTAGATTGATTACTAGGCCTATCAACTAATGTCCAAACATTACTTCTCTCAAATTGATTTAACTCTTCTTGCATAGCCATAATCCAAAAATCATCTTTCAATGCTTCTTTGATATTTTTAGGCTCTATGCATGAGATAAATGCAATATGATTCATTAATCTAAGAGAAGAACGAGTGGTTACCCCCTTGGATGGATCACCCAAGATTTCACCATCTTTGACATAGTTCAACTCCCTTGGATAGCTAACTTCCTTTTCCTCAATAGCCAAGTCCTTCAAGGCTTCAAGAGGTGGATCTTGTGTGTCTTCTTCTTTTGGTTGAATCTCATCCTTCTTTGAAGTTTGACCTCCATCAAAGGTATTTATGATTCCTACATTATCATCATCACAAGAATCCTTCCTAGGAAGGGGATTATCATCGAATACAACATGAATAGATTCTTCTACAACTAAAGTTCTTTTGTTAAATACTCGATAGGCTTTAGAGGTTAAAGAGTAACCTATAAAAATAGCTTCATTACTTTTTGCATCAAATTTACCTAAATTATCTTTTCCATTATTTAAAACAAAACATTTATATCCAAAAGGGTGGAAGTAGCTAATATTAGGCTTTTTAGATTTTAAAATCTCATAAGGTGTTTTCTTTAAAATCGGCCTAATGGTTACACGATTTATAATATAACAAGCCGTGTTTGTTGCTTCCGCCCAAAAATATTTTGGTAAATTATTTTCGCAAAGCATAGTTCTAGCCATTTCTTGTAAAGTTCTATTTTTCCTCTCAACTACCCCATTTTGTTGAGGAGTTCGAGGAGCTGAAAAATTATGGCTAATACCATTTTCATTTGAAAAATCTTCAAATCCTAAATTTTGAAATTCGGTTCCATGATCACTTCTAATATGTGAAATTTTAAGTTCAAGATCATTTTGAATTAATTTTGAAAATGTGATGAATTTTTCCAAAGCCTCGTCCTTAGTACTTAAAAAGAGAACCCAAGTGAATCTAGAAAAATCATCAACTAATACAAAAGCATATGATTTGCCACCCAAGCTCATAGTCCTAATTGGCCCAAATAAATCCATGTGGATTAGTTGTAAACATCTACTAGTAGAAATGTCATTAATGGATTTAAAGGAAGATCTATGTTGTTTACCCTTTGAGCATGCATCACAAATTTTATCGTTCGAAAATTTTATCTTGGGTAAACCTTTAACTAGGTTTAGAGAGACTAGTTTTTCTAAAACACTTGTGCTAGCATGTCCTAGCTTCCTATGCCACAACCATGCATCATTTTCGTTTTGAGCAACTAAGCATGCATGAGATGTATGAATGTCATCTAGATGCACCATGTATATATTCCCTATGCGATGACCTATGAGCATAATATTATTAGTTTTAATGTCTACAATTTTACAACCGGTTTTATCAAATATAACATTAAAACCTTTATCACATAGTTGACTTATGCTCAATAAATTATGTTTAAGACCATTGACATATAAAACATTTTCAATGAGAGTAGTAGAGTGATTACCTATGGAGCCAATACCTTCAATGTGGCCTTTGGAGTTGTCACCAAATGTTACTACTCCTCCACTTTTTGGCTTTAGATCCATTAGTCGACTCTTGTCTCCGGTCATGTGTCTCGAACATCCACTATCAAGGTACCATGAGTTTTGACTTTGTGCTTTGGCCTTGTAGCAGTGCTCCCCCTACAAACAAAGATATTTAAACTTTGGTTTTTGGTACCCAAATCATTTTGGGTCCATGTGTGTTAGTTCCTAAAACTTTGGTTCCCTTAGGAATCCAAGGTGACATAGCATTAATATTATTAGATTTAACAAGTTCCTTAGGAACCCATACATTTCTAATTCTTTTAACTTTACTATGTTTAGGATAGTTATTTTGTTTGTAGTAGTTAGTCTTTTTCTTATATTGGTGTGTTCTAGAGGATTCTCCTATGTCATGTTTGACACTACCATTATTTTTTAAAGACTTTTTGAGCTCATTTAGCTCACTTAACACCTTTTGGTGTTCACAATTATTTTGAGATAAAAGATTATTAAGATCAATATTTTCTTTTTGAAAGAATTTAAGTTCATCTTCTAATCCTAATATCTTTTTCTCAATTTTAGAATTAGTTTGAGTAAGTGAGTCATTTTTCTCTTTTAATTCTATAATAATTTTTCTATTCCTAATAACCGATTCCTTATACTTCTCAACTAATTCATCATATACCTCTTGTAACTCATCATAAGCATCATTTAATTCTTCATATGAAAAATCTAAAGTAGATGAGTTAGAGGTTACCAAGGAGGAATCTTCCTCAAGTGCCATGAGGCAAAGGTTCGCCACTTCTTGTTCGTCATCCTCCGATGACTCCTCATCACTCCAAGTAGCAAGCTTGGCTTTGAGCTTTTTCTTCTTCTCAAAGCCCTTCTTCTTGAGTTGAGGGCACTCCGAACGTATGTGGCCGGGTTGTCCGCACTCGAAGCAAGTGATTGGATCCCTTCCTTCTTCTTTGTTCTTGTTTTTAAAGTCCATTTTCCTTTGGATTTTTCTTCCTCGGTTGGACCTCATAAGGCGTGAGAATCGTTTGGCTATCATAGCCAATTCTTCAAGCTCATCCTCATCACTAGATGAACTTTCATCAAGTTGGGATGTTTTAGCCTTAAGAGCTATTCCCATTTTTTTCTTTTTCTCCCCTTCAAGCTTCTCCATTCTTTTTTCTTCTTTCTTTCTTTCATCTTCTCTTCCTTGCTTCATGATCTCGTGAGTAAGGAGAGAGCCTACAAGTTCATCAAGCTTTAGAGTTTTTAAATTCTTTGCTTCGATGATTGCGGTTCTCTTCCCATCCCAAGATTCGGGAAGTGAATAGAGTAGCTTTCGGACAAGCTTGTCTTCCGGTATAACTTCTCCATATCCCTTTAAACCATTTACAATTGTGGAGAACCGATCAAACATCTTTGACACCGTCTCATCGAATTCCATCTTGAAATTTTCATAACTAAGATTGAGAATTCCAATCTTAGTTTCTTTGACATCGTTGGTGCCTTCATAGGTGGTTTCAAGAGTGTCCCACACTTCTTTGGCACTTTCAATTGATGAGACCTTTGAGTAGATGTCCGGACCGAAAGCACAAAATAGCATGTGAAGAGCTTTGTCATTTACTTGAATCTTTTTTCTTTCCTCTTCACTCATTTCCGTTCTCCTTTTTAGCACCATTTTGCCTTCATTATCTTGCTTCAATGGAATGTATGGTCCATCCTCAATGACATCCCATACAAGATAGTCACTTGATTTAATGAATAGACGCATTTTATTTTTCCAAAAAGAGTAGTTCTCACCATTGAAGAAAGGAGGCTTTGTGGTGGATTGTGAGTCGTACATGCCGGGAGCGGAGGTTGAAGCCATCTCTTGATATTTTGATGATGATCACACTTCTTCCAAGGATCTCCTCTTGTGGTTGTTAATCCTCAAAGAGTTAAGCTCTGATGCCAATTGTTGAGTGGATCACACGAATGATAATAACCAAGAGGGGGGGTGAATTGGAATTTTAACGATGTTGTAAAGGAAATTGCAACTTAAAAATATTGACACGGGAATTTAGAGTGGTTCAAGTTCACCAACCGAACTCTACATCCACTACCTTAGTCTCACCAAGGGTTTCCAACAATTTCCACTAAATTGTTCGTCCCCTTTTTCCAGGACAAGGAGGCAACCTTTACAATTTCGGTTAATTTTTCTACCCAAAAATTAACCCAATCCTCACACAAAAGAACAAAAAAAAATTTGGTGGCTAATAAGGTATCTCTCAATACAAATGATAGCCCAAAATCAAGCACTCAACCCAATTGAACAAAATATAAATGAAGGATACAATTGGGGTTTCTAGATAAAAATGGGATTTGAACACAAATGCTTGTATTTGATGATAAGATGTATGCTTTTAGCTTAATTGTTGATTGCTGGAGCTTCTTGGGGTCTTTTTATAGCCTCTTGTTGATTTCCAACCGTTGTGGGTGATGGGCTAAAGATTAGAGCCGTTGGGGTGTTTTTCTCATGACTTTACAGCACCCAGACGCCTACCGTTTCGGAACGGGGTCAACCTGTTTCGGAACGGATTCAAAAATATAGCCGTTGGAGCGTCTACGAGAGCCCGTTTCAAAACGCCTAGGGTCCGTTTCGGAACGGTTTTGCCACTGCCAAAGGGGTGTTTCGAAACGGCCTTAGCCCGTTTCGGAACAGATTTGCCACTGTCAAAGGGGTGTTTCGAAACGGCCTAAGCCCGTTTCGGAACGCCCTATTTAATTTAAAAATTCAGTTAAAAGACCGTTGCCCTTGTTCGTTTAAATGAAGAACAGTTTCGAAACGAGTCATATCGTTTCGAAACGCCTTGACCCGTTCCGATACGCGTTTCGGAACAGGTGCACATCGAACTGAAAGTGTTTCGAAACGCCTTGGGCCGTTTCGAAACGGGGCTTGAAAAATCACTGTTTTGACTTTGAAATACTTAAAAAATATTTTGTAAGTCTTTGGTTTTAGCTATGAAGTGGTCTTTAACAAGATATAGGAAATTTTAAGGACTTTAAAATTTGTTTTGATATTTTCATTTTAGTCCTTAGGTTTTTAGTTATATCAAAATTAAAGCATATGTTTCACACAAATAAATTCAAAGAAATGACTAATTCCCCTCAAGATACCAAACACAACATTAATATCAAGTCTTTGGACAGTAATATTAACAGTAAGCAGTACTCTTGTTGTAGTAATCAAACATTGACAATAAATTATGTCGAACAACAGATTAATCTTTGGACTAATGTATTGCACACATAAAATACCTTATAATTGTCACACGTTTATTACCACAGGTGTCGTTGAAATTCGGCCAAATATTAATTTTCCTTTGGGCCAATTAATAAACGTATGAATTACAAAAACACAAACATCTTGATATTTTAAATAAGTTAATCTACGCAGAAGAGGTCACTTTGGTGACATTGTGTTTCAATTAACCCACTAAAATATTAGACATAGCCAAAACATGAATTTTATTTATTTTTTAAAGATTATCTTTATACTTGATGATCAAAACTAAAATTTTAATCCAACCAAATTAAATATATATTTTAAATCAAATATATATTTCATAACTTTAATTACATTACGCATTTACTAAAATAACATTAAGGTATAAAAAAACAGGAACATGATTTCCATAATTAACTACATACACAATTTTAATTGTTGCAAAACCAGAAGTTAATCAACGAAGATTAAAAGCAAATCATTCGATTGAATGCAAACAGTAGTTAATCAATTAAGAAGTCCAAAACAAATAATTCATAACCTGGTGAATTAATTCAATCAAAACGCAAATACCAAACTCCAATTGCCAAATAAGAAAGTAACACACAACCCATAAATTCAATTGAAATTATAGATGTAAAAATAGGGTTCTGGAAAAAATTGCCGCAAAGAAAAAAAAATCATGAAAACAAGATGAATCCAGAATCAAATTCAATTCACCAGACAATCACGTGCAACAAAAGATTAACGCACATTAACGCACATTAGAAAAAAAAAACTTTCGAAATATCAAACCCTGAATCCATAATCAATTCTTAATGATTCGGCCAAAACTTGGCTCGATGCCACTTGTTAGAACCAAAATATATTCATACGAATATAAACCCAAGATCCATACATGTCAAATCATTAAGAACAAAGACTAGATTTGCGGAAGCGTACCTGAATCCATTGACAGAGATTTTCCAGAGAGGGTTTGATCTTCCAAGATGATAGGTTACCTCTTGCCACACAACTCTCTGACGGGGAAGGAGAGATATGCAAGTTAACCTAGATCTCGGGGACCACTACCCTTTTATATAAACTGAATTAGAATCAGTTTATTAATATTTACAACTCTGCCCCTCATTGAGTTATAAATATAACTTACGGTATCTACACTTTTAATTCCATGACAATTTAATACCTATAACACGTGTAACATAATTGGTCACTTAATTTTCGTGTTAAACTTTATAATAGCAACATATATTATACATATGTGCCCATTATTATTGGATAACCCAACATAATTTGCCCATCTGCTCTCAAGAGGGACCAATTTATCCAATTTCGTAATCTTGATAGACTTAAGAATTTTTTTATACCTATTTTTAACTTTGTATTGGTTGAGATTAATTTTTGTAATTCACTCTCCCCGAAATGCATTACTTAAAATCATTAAAAAAACTCGTGGGAAAGGCATATTCTATAATTAATTATGGAGTAAAAAAATTATGTTATGTTTTTTATATTAATATATAACTCATTGATTTATTTAGATTAAGTATGGTAGAAAATTGTAATGAAAACGATTCTTATAATTTAACTTGTTTTATCTACAATGTTTTAATTCAAATATTTGATCTTACTTAAAATATCATACGTCTCATCTTATTACCATTTAACTACCTCATAATCAAAAGGCAGACAGGGGCTGATCATTTGATAGTTAAATTCAGTTTGTTTAATGTTGTTGATGAAGAGACAAATCTTGATTTGCATTACACATTTTTGCTAGGGAAAAACATATGTTCAAAATTAAATTTTATTTTTATTCAAAAAGAATGAATTGACAGAAAAAAATATTGATTTCTTTGCCCTTTCTTATTTAAATTTCATTTTAGATTTGATGTGAAGCATATATTCTATTATAGTTTTTTATTAAGTAAAAAAATATTATATTTTTAAAATAATTATTATGATTTAAATATACACAAAATATAAATAACATGATCATTTTTAATTACACGATCCACTAATAATCTCTTCTATCATAGCTTCTAGGTGTGTTGTCTGATCTTCTCCATTCACTTATGGTTCTACTCTAATTGTGGTTGTGATTTTGCGTTTAGTGCTGAAATTGTATAATTGTTCTTCATTGTTAATAATAATATTAGGTCGCTCTTTTTTTCTTTCTCCGTTCGTTTAATTTTTTTAAAACTTGATTAAAAGGGGTTTTTAATGAGATCTAAGTTTTTTTTTAAAAAAAAATTGATGTAGAACCTCATTACTTTTGTAGGAGAAATCTTATTTATTTTATATTCAAATTATTCATTTAATTTTTTTGACAAATCCTAATTCTAATTCTAACCCTATCTAGAAGGGAGGGTTAGGGAAGACTTTAGAAGAAGGAATGGTGTGCTTCTAGTGGGTCTAGAAGCCATAATCTAAGAGAATATAGGGAAACAAAATTGAACAACTTAACCAACCGATTAAATGTACTTGCTCAATTATTCATTTCATTCTAAACAAATCAAATGAAAATGAAATATTTATATTATTCAAGTTAATGATAGTCAAACATACTATGAGATTTGTTAAAAATAGAGGAATCGAGAGACGCTGAGTAAGAAAGCGGGAAAAGTTGTTGTAACAACTTGTGTGAGCTGGAAATAACAAACCCTAAATAATCTGTTAAACCTAGCATACTCCTATATATACATTGCAAGGCTCACACTGTAAATCACCTTTTGATGAATGGAATCGAGTTCTATCTCCATCATTCTTGATTAATTAGAAAGAAATAAAGAAATCTTTACATGGTATCTATCGCTTCTTCGATAATGGTTTCTTAATTTTTTTTCTACTTTTTCTGCTGCCATACCGATCGATGCATCTGCCTTTGAATCCTATGCATCTCTTGGTGATGAATCTTCCATTTCACCTGGTTTTTTTAACCAAATAGATCAGTGTACGCCTCGATGACACTAATTTTCTATTATGGTGACAACAAGTCCTGCTGATGGTTCGTGGTCAAGGCTTGGAGCATTACCTTGATGCTAATTATTCTCCTCCGGCGAAGTTCCTGGTGGCTGCTGATGGTACGGAATCTCCTAATCCCACCTATCAACATTTCTTCAAACAGGATAGCTCCCTTGCATCTTGGCTCCTCTCCACTGTAAGCACATCCATATTACCTCATCTTGTTGGATCTCAAACCACAGCTTCCATCTGGAATACGCTTGTTCTTCGCTACTCCAAACTATCCACAACTCGTGGTATGCATTTGCATTGCCGTCTTCGAACTCTTAAGAAGGGTTCACTCTCAATCAGTGAGTTTTCTGCCCAGATCAAAGAAATATGTGATCTATTAGCCATATGTGGAAGTCCTATCTCCGAGATTAAGCAAGTGGCCACCATCCTTAACGGTCTTCCATCAGAATTTAAATATGTTATTGCAGTGATCACAACCAACAAAGAACCCTATTCATTTGATGGGGTTGTCTCCATTTTGACTGATGCTGAAGCTAGGCTCGTTGATCCTCTGCGTCTACCTATTGGTATTCACACTGCCACCTATGCCACCTCCAGATCTGACTCTGAGTCCAGATCGAGTTACTCTTCCCTTCGATCTTGTGGTGGCATATCATCCAACAGCTTCTCTTCTGGTGGTCGTTTCAAGGGGTGACCAATGATACAATGTCAAATCTGTGGTAAGCTTGGTCACCTTGCAGATCGATGTTGGCATCGTTTTAATCAAGATTTTAAAGCTTCTTTCCCTACAAACATTGAAGCTCACAACTGTGGCTGCTCCCATGATACTTCTGATGCATGTTACACTCCTTACGTGCCTACTGAGCCATCTGCCTCTACTCCATCCGATCCACCTCAAGTCAATACCCTTGTTGGTGCTCTCTCCAGATGGTTCCCAGACTCCGGTGCCACTCACCATGTGACTAATGATCCCTCTCAGTTCAATAAGGTGCAACCATACTCAGGTCAGGGTAATGTACATATTGGTGATGGCTCATCTCTTTCTATATCTCATGCTGGTCAATTTGTACTTCACACGCCTATTAGGCATTTGATTATTGATCAACTTCTCCATATCCCTGCCATTACTCGAAATCTTCTCTTCGTGTCTAAATTCTCTACTGACAATATTGTGTTATTTGAATTTCATTATACTTATTGTGTTATCAGGGATGAGCTTACATGGCAGGCTTTACTTCGAGGTTCTCAAAAGAATGGTCTGTACGAGTTTGTTACTTCACAACAACATTCCTCACCCAATTTTGCTCTCACCACCACCAGCTCCAATTACTGGCTATGGCACAATCGAATATGACGTCCTACTGCTAATGTGATTAGTCTTGCTTTGAATAAAAAGATGGTTGTAGATAAAACTAATCTTTGTCAAGCTTGTCAATTAGGGAAGCATCATTCTCTTCCATATCATGCATCCACTACTTTATATTCAACTCTCTTTCAATTAGTTGAAATAGACCTTTGGGGTCCTGCACCAGTGCCCTCTGATGGTTTTGCTTATTATATGGCCTATGTTGACATGTATTCAAGAGTTACTTGGGTTTACCTTCTTAAGAAAAAATCTGATGCGTACACTGCATTTAAAATGTTCTACACTCTAATACAGAATCAATTCTCCACCAATCTTATGGCAGTTCAAGTGGATGGTGGAGGGGAATTCAAGTTTCTTGAACAACATTTATCACAATTGGGTGTGCAGCTACGTGTCACATGCCCACATTCTTCTCCACAGAATGGAGTGGTTGAAAGGAAACACATGCATGTCATCGAAACAGCCCTTATTCTTCTGGCTCATGCTTCAGTTCCCCTACATTTTTGGTCTCATGCAGTTCTAAGTGCAGTTTACTTGATCAATAGAATGCCCTCAAAATCACTTGGCAATGTGTCACCATTTCAATTGCTCTATAAAGAGCAGTCCGACTACAACTTCTTAAAGGTTTTTGGATGTTTATGCTACCCTCGCTTGCGTCCATTTCAACATCATAAGTTTGATTATCACACGAGACCCTGTACATTTCTTGGATACTCTCCAAGACATCGAGGGTATGTATGTTTTGATCCAACCAACAAAAGAACATTTATTTCCAGCAATGTTACCTTCAATGAGTCTATTTTTCCTTTCCAAAATCAAACACTTGCCTCCAATTCTTCATCAACAAGTACTCTATCCCCTATATTACATGTACATCCCCTTGACAACCCTTCTTTCAATCCACCTTCCTCTCCTACACCTTCGAACCCTACTTTATCTCCTACTCTTTCACATCCTCCTTCTCCCACTTCCATTACTCCTCCTTCAACTTCAACTTTTCCCACTGAATCTCATCTTGTGACCACTCCAACAGAACCTCATCATACCATTCTCTCACCATCCAATTCCCCACCGCTCACCAATGATACTCCACCTTCACCTGCACCTGAGCCTATCAATCCCACCATTGCACTTCTGAATTACCCTTGCCACACCTTCCCTCAACAACTATTGCTGGTCATTCCATGGTTACAAGAAGCAAATCCGGCATCTTCAAGGCAAAAATGTATCATCTTTAGGTGCATGACACGCCTCATGATGTACATCATGCCATGCAAGACCCTCACTGGAAGTCAGTTGTTTTGGTTGAATATAATACCTTGCTCGAAAATGATACATGGGAACTAGTGCCTCTTCCACCTGACAAAAGAGCAATTGAATGTAAATGGATTTTTCGAATTAAACACAGAGCTGATGGGTCTGTTGAACGTTACAAGGCTCGTTTAGTAGCCAAAGGGTATTCTCAATTTGTTGGATCAAATTTTCATGAGACTTTCAGTCTAGTTGTAAAATCCTTAACAGTTAATCTTGTTTTATCTTTGGCAACTACTCATGGTTGGCATATTCACTAGGTTGATGTGAATAATGATTTCTTAAAAGGGGATTTTATAGAAGATGTCTACATGCTTCAGCCCGATGACTTTGTTCAACAGGCATCCACTGGATCGAAACTTGTCTGCAAACTCAAACAAGCTCTGTATGGCCAAAGACAAACACCTCTTAATTGGTTCACCAAGCTTCGATCCTCTCTTGAAACGCTGGGCTTCCGATCCTCCAATGCTGATGCATCTTTATTTGTTCATCACAAGGATGATATCATCACCTATATCATAGTATACGTGGATGATATACTTGTCACAGGGTCATCTTCTTCATATATTGCTACTGTCATTGAGCATTTAGACACTCAGTTCTCTCTCAAGGACCTAGGTCAATTAAATTTCTTTCTAGGAATTGAGGTTATACACATTCAATGAGGCTTATTCCTATCTCAGAAAAAATGCATCACTGAGTTGCTTGTTAAGACAGACATGCGAGATGCAATCGTAGTGCAAAGTCCCATGGTGGCTACATCCAAGCTTCTAAAAGATGATGGCATTCCTCTTGAAGATCCTTAATTATACCGCAGCATTGTTAGCTCTCTACAATATGTCTGCCATACGCGTCCCGACATAGCTTTCTCTGTCAATAAAGTGGCCCAATTCATGCACCACCCTACTGATCAACACTGGATAGCAGTTAAACGCATCCTACGGTATCTAAAAGGATCCTTGGAATTTGGCCTTTGGTTCACACCACAACAGAACCTTAGTATTGCCCTACACTCCTTTGCTAGTGCAGACTGAGGCAGTGATCCAGATGATCAACGTTCCATCTCCAGCTACTGCACTTTTCTCGGCGAACACCTTCTGTCCTGGAGCTCTCGCAAACAATGCTCAGTATCACGTTCAATAGCTGAAGCTGAATTTTGAAGCCTTGCCGATGTTGCAGCTGATAGCCTATGGTTTCAAGAAATACTTAGAGACATGCATGTCTCTTTACCCAGCATTTCGGTCATCTGGAACGACAATACAAGCGTCGTGGCCATGGCGGCCAATCCTGTCATGCATGCAAAGACAAAACACGTTGAATTGGATCTTTTCTTTGTTCGTGAAAAAGTTCACTCTCAACAATTACAAGTCAATTATGTCCCTGATACTGCTCAACTTGCTAACGTCTTCACCAAACCTATTTCCATTCAAGCTTTCGAGTCCTACCGCCATCAATTGTGTGTTCGACATCTTGAATATCTGAGGAAGCAAAGGAAATGTTAACAATAGAGGAATCGAGAGACACTGAGTAAGAGAGCGGGAAAAGTTGTTGTAACAACCTGTGTGAGCTGGAAATAACAAACCCTAAATAATCTGTTAATCCTAGCATACTCCTATATATACGTTGCATGGCTCACACTGTAAATCACCTTTTGATGAATGGAATCGAGTTCTATCTCCATCATTCTTTATTAATTAGAAAGAAAGAAATAAATCTTTACAAGATTGACTTAACATAAAAAATAATATAATTTAGAATTTACAATTCCGAGTCATTTTTCCTTACTGATCAAAAAGATATTATTCTTATATTATTTTTTCTCTTTTGTTTTAATAGTTTAAAGATAATTACAAAGTAGCACGAACCAACTTGTCTCAGTGGTTAAGAGAACAATTATTATTCCTAGAGGTCATGGGTTCGAGCACCAACAATTGTAGCAGGGTGATTGAGCATGCATTATCAAATGGTTGAGAATACATTTAGAACAGATACTATTTGTAATCACCTTAGCTTAAAAAAAAAGATAATTACAAAGTAATATCTATTCGTATTTTTTTAACTCTTTGATAATACACACCTTGCAGACAGAGCTATTTTTGAGATTTTAGTGGCCCAGCGGCGAACATAAAATTAGGCCCTTAATAATAAATTTTAAAAATAAATCCCTAATAACAAGTATTAGAAATAAATTAGGTTTCTAATAACAAATATAAGAATGTGTGGTAGCTTCTGAACCGACTGGGGACATATGCTTTCATGATCAAAACATACTAAATCATTGCAAGTCGTACGTTATTTTTATCTCTTATTAATTCCTTCATCTAACTGAAATTAATGTTTCAACAATTTAGTACAGTACCATTGCTACGAAATTAAATTCCAAATATTAATTATACAGTACGAATCGAAATATTGAAGATTCCCGTCCCTTTATATTTATATATATATATATATATATATATATATATATATATATATATAACTCTATTTTAATTACTATTTTTGTTTACTATTTGTATGTCTCTCTCTCTCCAAATTTGTTTCTGTCCTTGCATGTAAGTAATAATATTTATGAGAACTATGCGTAGTTTTATCCGTATAAAGGTTATAAATGAGTAAATTATATTTTTATTTAATTTTTATAGTGATTTCTAAATTTATTTTTATTGTTAAATATATTAATTTTATTGAGTAAATAAGGAGTAAATACAATAAAAGTTCACAATCTCAAGAGTAAGAGTTTACTAACAAGTTTATTTCTTCAAAAACCAGCAAAGAGTAAAAATTAGTCATTGAATGATTAAAATATGGTCGTACAAGAAAAAAGTTAACTAATCTCAATCATACAACTTGAAAAATAAAAGCTACAAATAAACATTACTATCAAAGTGAAAGTTAAATACAATCAACACTAACATAATAATAGAATATAATAACATGTTGAGAGTTGATTTTATCACAAATGAAGCGCGGAATATATAGATTAATTGCGAGCAATTATCAATATGAGAGAATCAATTTGAGGTAGATAAATAAAATAGGCAAATAATAACTGACTGAAGAGACAACATATCCAATCCTGAAAAAAAAAATTTACAAAAACAAGACACAAACATATTACAAGAACATACAAAAACAACCACCATTTAATAAGAAAAAAAAAGACTAATTAAACAAAAGAAAAACTTATTGTAAAACAAAACTTAAAACGGTAAGAAAAACAAATGAAAGAACAAAAGGTAGAGAAATGAATATAAAAATTAACTGTAATTGTTCAATGCTTTGTCTGACATTAGAATTGCAAAGTTATTTATTTCTTTTAATTATGCTATAAACTAGTAAATTCCCAAACGAGTCCAAAGAAATTGTCCCAATGTTATGGTGGCCTTATTACAAAAAAAAAAACTATACTTTCCACTATTGTATTCGGTTAATTTAGGAAGACATAATGTAAAAAAAATATCACGTTTGACTGAATTGTTATTTTAGCCTTTAATATTTTTGAAGTATTTTTACCCTTTAACGTTTCATATTGGGTCAAAATGGCCCCTATGCGGATGAAAGTTGTTAGTCAATCAATGGCAAATTGCTTGAAATGACGTTACGAACCTACATGATAGTGCACACTGCGATAGCAATGTCATATATGCAAATATACTGACTTACAAAATGACACATCAGCCAAAAAATAATTTTAAAAAATTTGTATAAATATAAAATATTTTTTCTTATGACATGTCATTCTGTCAAGTTGTTTATCGTCAGTTGACTAATAATTTTCATTCGCGGAAGGGATATTTTGACCTAAAATAAAATGTTGAAGGTCAAATTACTAAAAAAATAAAAATAAAAATATATATTTTTTGATATTACGCCATTTAGGAACATCTCAAACATTTTCTACTTTGTCTTGCGGTTTATTGAAATTCCAAATTTTCACATACCAAGTGAAAAAGGGCAATCATCAGAGGACAAGTGGATAAGTTAAAGAGAAAATAAAATTAAAAAGAAGAAGAAGAGGAGCTGGCTCATGCTTTCAAACTTCATCCATTTCTCATGTAATCATATCGTCAGCACCACTTTCAATAGCTGGAACGTGGATATTTTTTTTAATTTATTATTATATATATATATATATTATTAAAACTCCACTTTTTTTAAGTTGAATTAATGGACCACATTTTTATGTTTGCAAACCATGTGTGGGGAACATGAAATGAGTAGTTAAGCACAGTGTTATAAGTTCGAAGCCAGACCCACAAATAATAATAAAAAAAGAAAAGAAAAGAAAAGAAAAAGACATTCGAGTGCAGATTTTCAGACACCGTGGGAGATTCATGTTCTGTTTTTAATTTTAGTCTTTCAGAATTGTCTTTATGTTTGTGTAAATAGATGCAAGTTGTTCGACTCTCAATCAATACTCTACCTGCTAGAATTCTGCAGTACACCGCGTGCTTAATCTAACTTACAAATAAATTACAAACAGATAATTAAATATTACTAACACGATATTAAGTTAAATGTATATTAGATAAAACTTGACATTATTCCTTTTAGATGACCAAAGTTCGATCAACGTAAATTATATGAAATGTATACGTTTTCAACATATTAACAGTAAATAATAAATATTATAATATAATCATATCATAATATTTTAAAAAAAATATATTTCGGGTACATAGAAAGAATAGAAAGCACTGCATTCATTGTTTATTATTTACTGGGTTTTATGTTTGAAAATCCCAAAATATAGTAAAAAAGAAAAGAAATTACAGCTGTCGTTTAAAAACGGCTTAATAGTAAAAAAAATACATTTTTTTTAGATGCATGTCTAAAATATTTTTCGATTCAAGTAGGTGTCTAACAATTTTACCATTAACATTAGGTGCTTTGTCGTTAACAACCATTTAAAAAGTTTCGTTAGTCAATAAAAACATGACACATGGGATGGTTCATTTTATTTTTAAAATATCTTTAAATTCTCAAAAAATCTCAAAATAGGTCCCAAATCACCAAATTTTTAAGTCCTAAATCGGAATTCCAATCGTTGTCGCTGTTAACCATCGATGGCGTTCTCACAACTTCCGTCGCTAGACTCCACGATCATTTTCTGCATCCTCCCGTCACTGTAAGTTGACGGTCGACGTGCCTAACGTCGAAACAAAATCGAATGACGAGAGAAAAGAAAACAATGGAGGACAAACGGCGAACGGCGTGTGGGTCTTGTGACGAGAGGTTGAGACTTCATTCTGTCGCTGGGAGTGTGATGAACGACGACGACAGTGACGAAATTTAGGGATCAAGAGATTTGGGCGTTATTTTGTAAATTTTAAAAAATTTAGTCATTTTTTAAAATTAAGTTCAAAGAAATAAAAAATAAAAAAGTATAATCAAAGTCCCGTGTCATATTTTGATTAGTTAAATGAGTTTTTTTAAACCATCGTTAATAATTAGACACCTAAAATGATAATGGTGAAAATATTGAACACATACTTAAATTAAAAAATAATTTAAATATCTACGTGAAAAAAAAGTGTATAGTTTGAAAAAAAAATTTAACTATTAAGCCTTAAAAAAAGTATATTGACTATCGAGTACAATGTTGCGGAGATACCTCAGCTGTCGACTGTCGTTTAATTAAAGAAAGATTAAACAAAGTAAATAGAATATCTTTAATTGCAATTAATAATAAAGAAATAACGTTTTCCCTGTACGGGAAGTTGTTGGATTTAGTGCTAAAGCTGATATTCTCTTATCTAAAAACATAGTAAAAGATTCTAAGCATAAAATCTAATAAGGGTAAACAACACTATTGGTCACTAAACTATTTCTGCTTGTCCAGTTTGGTCATCAAATTAAATTTTGACAAAATCATCACTAACATTACGCTTTTTTCTATTTTGATCACCCGTCGTTAAAAAACTCACGAAAAAACCAATAGTTTGGTGACCAAAACCGGAAAGAAACAATATATTGGTGACCTAAACAAGAAAAAAAGTAATGTTAGTGATTATTTTGCCAAAAATAATCATTTGGTGATCGAAACATGAAAGCAGAATTAGTTTAGTGACCAATTGTGTTGTTTACCCAAAAAGAAAGAGGGGTATGGTAAATAATAATTGAAAATAAAGTAGAAAAATATCTAGTTGTGTTGAGTGATTAATGGAAGTTCATTGTCAAAGTTTCCATAATCAGTTTCTTAATCCCTTCACGTGCCCTCACATGCACTGCCATTCTTTACAAAGAAAACTGGCTGTGTTTGTTATCCTAAGTTAAAGAATCAAAACGCTGAATTTAGAAAAATATTCTATCAACCAATAAAAAAGGGGTTTTGATTTGATCCACAGTTTTCATATTCATAATTCCCTCATTTGTTTCTTGTCATGGAACTCAGCATGATTTGCATTCGTCACATAGGGTTGTGATGTCAACTGGATGGACTTAGAGGGCAATTGGATGGGGCTGGAGTCCCTCTAAAAATTTAAAATTCAAATATGATGTAAAAAAATTTAGAAGTTTTCTATTGAAAAATTATTTTCTCCCCTTCTAAAATTTTATAAGTTTGTCCCCTTAACATAAAATCCTGCGATGTTAATCTAGTCACTAATGAAGTATCCGAAATACAAGTTCGAGCAGAAGTATGAAGTATCTATATCGATGTATATCGTATTTGATTCGATGTCAAAAATTTTCATCCTAATGTAAATATTTCGACAAACGTCATGCATGTATCATTGCTTTCCATTTTCACAATGTAGGACCAAGAATACATAATATACATATATGTTCATATAGTCTATGATGATCCATAAAGAGATGTTGGCCAATTGCTTTGCTTTTTTTCCCTTTAATTTCCAACAAGTGCAGCTCTGGCCACTCAAATTGGGAATCTGAATGTTTCTAAACGTGCAAAGAGTTGGTGAGAATTGAGGCAATAAGCTTTAATACGTTCTTGGTAATCATGTATATGCCCAATAAAGATGGAAACTGTAAATTAGTTTATTTACCAATGAGCTGTCTGTTGGGTGGGAGCTGTTTCAATACAAGGATTTAAGTTCGAATTTTAGAACGTCTGATAATGATTAATCTCAAATATATTTGATGTGACTTGATTAACACCCTAATTTAACAAATATATATATATATATATATATATATATATATATATAATTGGATGGATCTACATATGGACCTAGCAATCAATAAGAAATTGTATAGTCTTTTTTGGCTTTGATATACCTACAATTATATCTTTTGGATAACAACTATGTGTCAATCAGCGATAGACCGAAAAGAATTGGTGGGTAGTCGCCCTATAGAAATTTAAAATTCATATATGATTTAAATTTTTATGTATTTTTTTTATTAAAAAATAATTTTCGACCCCCTAAATTTTATGAGTTCACTCTTCTTAAAATTTTAAAAGTTTGTCCTTAACATAAAATCATGTGTCCATCCCTGATGTCAATCATTATTCATGATTTGGGAATAAACTAATTTAATTTTCTGTGTAAACTATAGTTTGTGATGGGAAAAGTTGGATGATCCATCTTTATGGTCAATTAAATTAGTAAATTACTCAATATTCAATCAATAAATCTTTTAAGATATGAGTGTATGAAGTGGCGCACAAAAACCAAACACGATCCTCACCAACAATCCAACATCCTCGTAATGCATTTTTCAAAAGGCAAAAATGCATTAACAACACCAAACAACATGTTTTTTTTAAAAAAAATTAAAACAGAACATAAGATGGAAACATTGCCAGATTCAGTTGCAGCTGCACAATCTCTGAGACAGTTTGCGACGGTGAGGTAAAAAACACCGCGGTTCCGTCGAGCCATCGCTGTCAAACAGTCGGCCACTGTATTATCTTCTCTAAAAACATGTTCAATCCACCATAACATTAACTCGCAGTCAATTTTGACAACAATTTTTGTTGGAACATCCATCAACGTTGTGTAATAACATATTTGTAGATACCAGATATCAGTATCATCACGTCTGTAATAAATTTATGTTAATTAAGACATCCACCGACAATATTATAGATTTTTTTATGATTATATTAATATAAATGGATTGTAAAACGGATATAAAACATATCTTAATTGCTCTAAAAATATATAATTATCATGATATAGAAATGATAATAACTAGCTCACAATTCTTTTTAACAGTTATTAGATTTCCATTTATCATCCCTATTTATAATTATTAATCTTATAAAATTATAAGTTTAGCTTTCTAAATATTTGAGCAAGCACAACTTTCTGGTTCACCAAACTGCTCGTCTTTGTTCTCTCACATTCTCTTAGGTCATGGGTTTTAGACCCACTAAGAACACTCTTTCCTTTTCTCTAGAGTAGACCTGGAAAACTTGACCCGAGACCCGAACCAAGACCCGAAATCAAACCGAGCATGATTACCCAAATTTGATCCGAAACCCGAAATAAACCAAACCGAACTGAATTTCAGTTGAACCAAAAAATGGACCCGAACCGACTTTCAACCGAACTGAATGGACTTGAACCGAAGGCAACCCGAAATAAAGAAAATATATTAAAATAAATAATTAAAGATGAGATGTGAACTGTCACACAACTCACTAAAAAGTCAACTATACATGCTATATAAAGTGATATATAGGGTGGAAAAACCTAACTCGACCTGAAAACTCGATTGAAATCGATTGATCTCCTATTAACTCGATATTGACCCGACCCGAAATCAAACGAAGTGAAAGTCAACCAAACGGAAAATCAACCTATCTGACGTCCTGACCAAGTATCAAAATTACCATAGAACCGAACTAAATCTGAACCAGACTCAAACCAAACTTAAACCGAATATAATCAGACCCAAAATAACCCAAATTAAAACCGAACCGAATGACCTGTTTGTCACCTTAGAGTCTCTCCCATTTCCCTCCCCTTTACGTTAGACTAAGATTAGAATTAAAGTTTGTAAAAAAAACTTCCCGGCAGAAGAATTCAATCACACTCATTCTGTGAGAAAAATTAATTTGTATATTAATAAAATTTATTTGAGATAGTTATATTGTACAAACTAATTTTTAACGTATTTTCATAACTAAATTGGCATTACTGAGTTAATGTTTGGTTAATTGATGAGAATAAATTTAGTCAGAATTAAATATTAGTATAAATGAAACAAACAAATTACAATTTTTTTTTATAACAAAATCATGTTAAACTTGAATTAAAATAGATCTAAAAGATAGATATAAAACTATGATAATTTGATTAAATATGATTTCAAATTAAATATTTACTTTAAAAAGTAAAGAACTTATCTTTATGCTTTAGTTTCCTTCTAGTCTTTATTTTATTTTACATTCTTATGTTCTTTTTCCTTCCTTTTTCTCTCTTTTGCGTAAGCAAATGCCTCTCAATTATGAAAGTTATGCCAGATTATTATCCTATATACTTTACAAAAGAGAATAAAGAATATTGAAAATTAGAAAAGAAGTCAAAATAATTTAATGTATTACGACAAGCTATATTTTTCATTTTATACTTTTTCTTTTCTCTCTTTTTCTTTCACTTCATTTTTTTTGAAAATAAACCACTAGTTTTATTAATAAAATAGATCTGGCTTGTCCTACGATTTAGTTTGTTTTATTATGTGCCGAGGCGTTCCCGCTTTTCTGTAATGCTTTGATTGGTACTCTTTTCCTCCATTTAGGTTAGGGAGATTTTTAATGAGGTCAACCATGGCATCCCTTATTAATCAAAAAAAAAAAAACCCAAAATTACAATAAGGGTTTACAAATTATCATTGTAAACTAAATACATAATTTGGACTTCCTTCTAAAACTAGCCACTTTAGATCAGACATGAACCATACATGAAAAGGTTATAAACCCATCCAAATACTCGATCGAAAATAGATACGAAACCTGACTGCATCGGCAAAACGAACCACAAAAGGGGATGAAGCTATTGATAGACCACCGAGAAAACGCAGATCAGAGCCGAGCACCTGAGAAACTCTTCACAAGCGCAAACCGCGTATCCAAATTCAAACCGAAGGTCCATAGCAGGGAAGATCAACATGATTACAAATAATCGCCATCTTGATCAGTCGTGGCGTCATCAAATCAACCCTGATAGAAAATAAATAATAGAAAAACGTGCCAAGAGACAGAAAACATGCTAAAAAGCAGAAAAAACGTACCAAACAGTAGAGAAAAATGTGTCATAAAGACAGATTTATTGAATTAAAAGGACTGCAAATCAAAATAACGAAACAAATAAGTGAAAGAGGGTGACCGGCGGTCGACAAATAGCCCGAAAACTATTGCCGCCGCCGGCCTATATTCGAACCAAAGAGAGAGAGCGGCGGCACTAAGAAAAAAAGAAAAAACCCTAAAATTTATGTTATAGAGTTAACTTTCACTTCATTTTAAGTTAACTTAAAAGATTACATAAAATATTAGAAAACACTAATATAATGGTATTTATTATTTGATTTATATTCAATACACAGAAACGTTTCCACAAGCGCCTTAGTTTTAGAGTTTATGGTTAGAATTTAGGGTTTAGATGTTATGGTTTAAAGTTTATGCTAATATTGTTATGGATTTAGATTTATCCCTATAAACCTTAAATTTTAACCTCAAACCATAAATTCTAAGCATAACCTAAAATTCTAAACTACTAAACTTAAACCTCTAAACCCTAAAATCTAACCTTAAATCTTAAAATTAAAGCGTTTGTGGAAACATTTTGTTTTCTCCTGCTATGTATGAAATAATTAACCATTAATTATTTTTATTTTTAATCATTTCCTAACTGAATCATTCGATTAACAGATGACACTAATTTAATTAAAGATTTTATTAATAGAAAATAAATAAAAAGCAAATCTACACAATTATAGACAAAATATCCCAAGGGATCTTGGACATCGACAAATGTTGTGATACTTTGGGTATCCAAACTCTATCAACGTTTCTTCTTTCCTTTTCTTTGATACATCTATCAACGTTGTATCAGTGTGTTCAAAAATATCCGATTCGTCGATTTGTTTACTTGGTTGAAAATTACTGAATATTTATTTGAAAATATCTGAATTTTTCGGGCTGGGTATTCGACCCGTATTTTTTTCCGAGTAGTCAGGCTGGATCAGGGCCGAAATTTTTTATAACTGGGTACCCGACCCGACCCGGTAATTTTAAAACTTATCTATTTTAAATTTTAAATTCTCTTTTTATTTTATGTTTCTTACAATTTTCCCCTACAATTAATTTTAAATCTCTAATTTTTTTTATACTTGTATTATATACTTTTAAGTTTTAAAATTTTCAAAAACAATTATATTAATTTGTCAATATGAAATTCGAAAGAAAAATCATGTTCGAGATTAATATTTTTAATACATTTTTTCGTCGATGAACTTTAATACACACACACTCTCACACACACACACACACACACACACACACACACACACACACACACACACACACATATATATATATATATATCCAAATATTTATCTCTTAAAATTAATCCCAAATCAATATTTTTTGTGTTTGAAATATATATCATGAAATTTTATGTGTTTCATAAGTATTTTTTTTTCAAAAAAAAATAGATTAAAAAATATATAAAAAAGTAAACCGGGTACCTGAATTTTGCAGGTACCCAATTTGCGGGTACCCGATTTGTATGACCCGGGTAACGGGCCGAGGTTTCACTATCCGAAAATTTCTAGTACTCGAAATTTCGAATAACCCAAAATCTTGAGTACCCAAATTTGAACACCCCTAATCATAGCATATGGGTATCAAATACCAATATCTTCATGTCTACATTAAATTTATGTTAATTTAGGGCATCGACCGACATTATTACAACCTTCTTTACCCTTGTTTCTTTTCGATCATGTTCGATTTTTTTTTTCTGTTTCTCCCATTTCCGATTCGAATTCGATATAGAGAACAGTTGGTTATGAGCCATGTGAGTGGTCCTCTCCTCGCACATTGGATTATCCATACAATGATAATGGATTCCCACATTTATGCACACACAAAGCTGGTGATGAAAGCTTCCATTCCTACGCTCATTATATATGTACACACATTGATGCATGCACCAAAGGCGAGAACGACTTGCATGATTTGAAGGATTTGGATTTTTCAAGAGAGCTGAAGGTTGTAATTCAATAATTATTAAGTGATTTGTCTTGTTTATTAGTGTTGCACATCCATCCTCGGGTTTTTTTAACTACTTTTCTGTCATTATACTTCCGCTATAATCAGGAGCAGAGTCGGAATTGGGAGTTGAGAGGCCAACATAAATATTTAAAAAATAAGGGGGCAAATGTTTACTTAATCCATTTATAAAAAAAAACAAATTATACGTAATAAAGGTAAAAAAATTCTGGGGGTCGGAGAGCATGGCCCCTCCCACCCCCTTAATCATCTGTCCCTGGCTACGTTTCTATAGTCTGCATGTAGGGCTCTGGAGCCTCTGTAGGGATGGGCACGGGTCGGGTCGGGCCGGGTTTTTGGCCCACCCGAACCCGACCCGAAAATATTAACCCTAAACCCTAAACCCGACCCTATCTTTTAAAAAACCCGACCCGAAAATAAATACCTTAAACCCGACTCCGACCCGACCTATATAAAAAAAATCAATTTTAGGGACTAAATTGTAAAAAAAATAATTTTAAGAGACTTAATTGTAAAAAATAATAAATTTAAGGACTAAATTGTAAATAAAAAATCAATTTTAAGGACCTAATTATAAAAAATATATAAAAAAGGGGTATTATTACAAATATCCCTAAAAAAATTTAGAGGAAAATTACACTATTAGTCCCGGGTCGGGTCGGGCCGGATTTTTTCACCCTAAAACCCGAACCCGACCCGACCTCACCCTACACAAAAACCCGACCCGAACCCGATTTTTTCATAAAAATACCCGACCCGATCGGGTCGGAACCCGTCGGGTCCGGGTTCCGTGCCCATCCCTAAGCCTCTGGAAGGATCCTTGATGCAATTGTTGTAGGTAAGTTAAAATCTATCGCTATCATAACCCACTGAGCTTACCAGTTGACTATACTACCCGACAAACATATCTACCCCTACAATTGTTTTTACTTATCAAACCTACGATGGACACCAGTTAGGACATATAGATAGATACTCACAACGGGTAAATTGGGAGAAGTCCTTTTTTCCCAGAGTTTTATAATATTATTCATCATCTTTTTCACCTTATAATCATTTAAGACCGAGACTTTTTGCCCAAATTAGAAAGGGTGAACGGCCAAAAGTTACCATCATTTCATTCTTACCATGAACAAGGAGTTATTTGGTGATGAAAGGTTGGACAAAACCTTAAAAATTAGCCTTAATTTGGTTGGATCTTGATCTTCTAATTAACCCACTTTGATAATGAGTAGTAGATTAACATTACATATTGAGAGGCAGTCCTAGACAGCACCATGTTTGAGTTTAGTCCCATTTGTCTTGGGCCTAACAATGCAGCGTAGAGAATACAATACGTTTAAAGCAACACTTTTGCCATAAACAACTAAATTCCCAAATGAGTCCAAAGGAATTGTCTCAATGTTATGGTGGCCTTATTACAAAAACAATTACTTTTCACTATTGTAATTGATTAATTGATTAATATCTCAAACATTTTCTACTTTGTCTTTTGGTTTATTAGAAATTCCAAATTTCAAACCTAACATGTGGTCGTAGTGAAAAATCGGATGATGTTCATCTTAAGAGACTCGAGTTCAACCGCTATGTCTACAAAGTGTATGTATTTTATCAAAAGATTAAGAATATATACGGACAGATACTACAGTAAAACCTCAAAACTATAAATTAATAATTCATAAATATTACAATTACTACTTTGGTAACTTGCTAAAATATGAATATATTGTAATCTGTTTCTTTTTAAAATTCAAATCTAATTCAATTTCATCTCTAACTTTTCTAATTGCACCCACAAGTTCCGGCGTTGATGTCTCCAACTGCAATAAAAAGTTGTGAAGAGTTGTTGCCACATTCAATGCTTCCTTTCGCGTGACTAGTTCAAGTGATGTTGAATCATCTTCAACTTCATCAATTTGCTGAATTGAGAAATTTTCTTTTAATTAATAAATTATTAATTTATCGATATATTAATATCTCTCTAAATTAATAAAATTTCATGGTCTATAGGGTATTAATTTATAGAGGTTTTACTGTACCTTGTAATTATATTTGTTAAAAAATTCAAATTTCATTTACCAATAGAAAAAGGGCAACCATCAGCCGACAAGTGGACAGTTTAAAAAGGAAAATAAAATAAAAGGAAAAGGAAAAGGAAAAAAAGAGGGAGCTGGTTCCTGCTTTCAAACTCCATCAATATCATCATCCATTTTCATGTAATATCGTCAGCACCACTTTCAATTGGTGGAATGTGGAGTTTTTTTTTATAAATATTTTATTGTTATTATTATTACAATATTTTTATTTTATTTTTCAAAACTCTAATTCTAAATTGAATCAATGGACCACATTTTATGTTTGCAAACCATGTGCAGGGAACATGAAATGAGTAGTTAAGCACACTTGTTATAAGTTCGAAGCCAGACTCACAAATAAAAAGAAAAGAAAAGACATTCAAGTGCAGATTCTCAGACACCATGGGCGACTCATGTTCTGTTTTGGTGTTTGTGTAAAAAGATTTTTTTTTTGTGAGGAATTGTGTAAAAAGATAAACAAAGTAAATAGAACATCTTTAATTGCGATTAATAATTAATAAACAACGTTTTCGTGGATTTCACGTGCTCTCATATGAACTGCCATTCTTTACAGACAAAAACTGGCTGTGTTTGTTAACCTGTAAGTAAAATAATTAAAACGCTGAATTTAGAAAAGATTCTATCAACCAAGAAAAATGGTTTTGGATCCGATCCCACAATTTTCATATTCATAATTGCATCATTTGTTTCTTTCCATGCACTCAACATGTTTTGCATTGCTCACATATGGTAGTGATGTTAATCTTTTTCTTTTTTTTAAAAAGTGGCGGGCCTCATTAAAAACCCCCTCTAGAACTTAATAGGGGAAAAGAGTGCCCTATTTGTTTAGTGAAGCCAATTACACTGTTTATCCGTAACAAACTCAATGACACTACCAAGCAAATGACCCGGCAATACAGTGAAAAAGCAACAGAGGAAACTCGACTATACAAGGGTTAAGACCCCCCTTACAGTACAATACTGAACCATGTGGAGTAAACGGACATCCACAGTAGTAGCCTTGCATTCCCCCTGCGATTATATAGACAGCAGCCTCTCCCAATGGTATAGAATCAACTCAGGCATAACTTACACAAGATTATCCAACGTAAACTATCTGTGGGTGCCTCACAAATTCTGCTATCGACGGGATCGCAGCAGGCCATTTTATCTTGCTCCAATGTCCGATTCGCAATAGCATCGACTCCACCACCATGTTAACTGTTGGTCTCCTATTATTAAAAACCGCTTCGTTCCTCTCCAGCCAAATGGACCATATAATCCCAAAGAATCCTAGCATCCATACAGGTTTGGCCATTCGTCTGATACGAGTGTCATTCCATATTACTAAGAGATCTTTTATCATCGTCGGGCAGACCAACTTCACACTCCACTTGGTACACCATGCCTGCCACACCTTCCACGAGAATGAACAATGGCAGAGAAGGTAGTTACATGTCTCTTCGACGTTGCCGCAAAACACGCATAGGGCATCCCCCAGATTCTTGACACCTCTTTTCTTTAGAGCCTGCCTAGTAGGGATTTTGCCCAAGATCGCTCTCCAGACAAAGGTCTCAACCTTGGGGGTGCTAGTTTTGCCCAAACCAGTCTCCAAACTGAATCACGCGAAGAGTTGGCGACGGAAGCCAAAATACAATAATCCTTGGGCATATAACAACCCGAAGTGCCTTGCTGCCAGTGGAGACTATCGGAGGTTCGACGGGACTATCGGTAGTGATGTTAATCTAGTCACTGATGATATATCCACTAGTCACAAAGTTATTACATTCTTCCCAAAAAAACACATATAATAGATTGTATAGTGCCAATCACATTTATATTTTAAGACCTCTTTTTTCTTTTTTGATGTGGGATCTCAGGCGTGACACATGTATAATTGATCTCCATTTTCACAATGTAGGACTAAGAATGCATATATGCTCATATCATCCATGATGATCCATAAAGAGATGTTGGCCAATTGCTTTGCCATTCTTCCTTTAATTACCAAGAAGTGCAGCTCTGGCCCCTCAAAATGGGAATCTGAATGTTTCTAAACGTGCAAGGAGTTTGTGAGAATTGAAGCAATAAGCTTTTATTATATGCCCCTATGAAAGTGAGATCCTGTAAATTATTTTTTTTACCAATAAAGTTGTTTGTTGGGTGGTAATGGTTTCAATACAAGAACACAAATTCGAATTTTAGAAAACATATTTGACGTGGTCTCCATTTTTTTTATACAATAGAGTGATATTTACATTCACAATGTAAACATTGAGATTCAAACCACACAAGCTGAGAAACATATAAACATTCTTAATTATTCGGCCAATTAAAAAATTAAAAAAGTTGGATGATACATTTTTAACTCGTGATACTAATTTATCGAAGGTTTTATAAATTAGAAATAAATAAAAAGCAAAACTCTACACAACTATAGATTAAAAACATCCATTGGCCTAACTAACGAGTTGGTCCAAAGGGTAGGTAACTTGGTATTGCTTAAGTAGGTCTCGCATTTGAGGTCTTGTGTATGTAGAAAAATCTTACTGGGAGACTCAACCACCAAAGCCAGGTGTGCGATGCGAGTCGGACCGAATTAGTCAGGACAAACCCTTGGAAACCGAGAGGGCAACAAAAAAAAAATTCATTGATCTAGTGGCTAAAAGTACTAATATTACCCCATTTTGCATGAGTTTAAATCTCGGTATGAAATGTAAATACATCTCTATTTGTTAAATAAAAATCCCAAGGGATCTTAGATATTGACAAATGTAGCCAAGCTCTATCAACGTTTCTTGTTTCTTTTTCTTTGATACATCTATCAACGTTGTACCATAGCATATGGATATCAAATGTCAATATCTCCATGTCTACATTAAATTTATGTTAATTTAGGGCATCGACCGACAATATTACGATCATGTTCGATTTTTTTCCTGTTTCCCTCATTTTTGATTCAATATACAGAAATAATTGGTTATCAGCCATGTGAGTGGCCCTCTCCTCTCACATTGGATCATCCATCAAACGATAATGGATTCCCACATTTATTCACTCACAAAGCTGGTGCTGAAAGCTTTCCTTCCCTACGCTCATTTATACATATATACATAATACACACATTGATGTAGAGTGGCACAATTATTTGAGGACATGAAGGGCTTTCAATCTTGTGCGAGTATTGGATCGAATCGAGTGAAAAATATTTAAGGTAATTGAATTGACGAGTATTATTTTATAATCTAAACTTTATTTGAACTTTTTTCAAGTCAAGTTGAGTTTATGAAATTTGAATCCAGTGGCGGATCCACGTATAATGTAGGGTGGGCACGTGCCCACCCTGAACTTTTCAAAGTTTACACATTTGCCCTCAATTTTCTTAATTTTTATGATAGTCCTTAAATTTTTGTACACGCACACATATTCACACGTGTAAGTAAGATTTGTAATATTATTTAATAAATAAAATATCATCTAATATTATATAGTATATTTATAATTTTATTTTTATAGAAGGGGTTTTAAGGATAAAGTATTGACGCGAGTATATAGTAGTCAATGAATTGATGATAAGAAAGAATTTGCAAAGAGTAGTAGCTGGAGGGCTAAATTTAATAAAATGCAAAGTTCATAAATTAAATTATATTTTTTAAAAAAGAATTAAAGGTAAATAGGTATTCTAGCGTTGTTTAGGAGCATGTAGCTCAAGTTTGGTAAAAACAGACTTCAAAGGAAGAATTGGAGAAATAAGAAAATCAATAATCAAATAACAAAACAATAAAATTACTTAGCTAAAAATAAAAAATGATGTAGTTTACCCGAACCACTAATTTGAGTTTAGCCGAATAATTTTAAATTGAAAATAAACAATTTTTGAATCGAATCGAATTTTGGTCCTCCATATCTAACCCCAAATTTTTTGAAAAGTTACCATTAGATTCTTACAAAATTTTAAAGAAAAAATGAAAATATTGTAGTTTTTTATTTATAATTTTTTTAGTTAGGTTTGTTAATTGTATATATTTGCGTAAAAAGTGTGATGAAAGTTGCGATCGAATACTAATTAAGTTTATAGGACAGTTTTTTAATGATCTGAATTAAGTAGAACTCTGTGTATTTAATTTAGTTTTGGACTTTTGTTCTACTAAAAAAAATGGACTTTTGTTATTTAAAAGATTTTATAATTAATTAGAGATTGTTGATGTCTAAAATTGTAAGACTTCAGGCAAGGAAAATAAGTATTAATGATGATGATTTTTCAGAAGATTTATTTCGATAAATTTAGATAAAGAGCTGCAATCTGATAGTGAAAAGTGGAGAATGAGATGGGAGAGGAGTCTTTCTTTTAGTTCTCTCCAATTCTCTAGTATTATTATTGATGAGATAATGTTAGACCTAATAATAGCTATTGATAGGTTGATAAGATTAAGTTCGGCTCCTAATCAATAGGTTTTGTAGTTCGATCACGTTGATACAATTATTGTTCATGGCACTATAGCTCTTGATAGAGATTTGTTCCACAAAACTGTGTAGGCCTCCAATATTGTGTCTCTAAAGAACTGTTGTCATGAGGTTATTTTCGTAGTGACTAGGTAGAAAGAGGAGATAAGATCAATTGACAATATTTTTTTTTAGTTTTAAAGTCATTTGATAAGTAAAAATTGATAAGATTAACAATAGAAAAATAAATAAATAAATTATTGAAAAATTGATTATTTTCTATTAAAAGGTTTTAATCTTAACTATTAAACTTATTTAATCCAACAACTATGAATTGGTGCAAAAAATTGGACAATTTTTACTGAGGAGGGAGAGGGGAAATTTGCTCCTAATAGGTATTGAACCCACAAATAAAAAAAAGGAGAAAGTGTCGACTGAGAGCTTTTAATCACTTGCTCTAGAAATTGTTGACAAAATTAAATAGTTTTATGTGTAAGTAAATCATACCTCGTATATATATGGGATTAAATCCATTTACATAGTATAAAAGTTTTTGAATTTTACAAATTTTTTGGATGAGTGAAACGGATGGTTGAGATTAACAGTAGAATATGTAAAGATTATCAGTTGGAAACAAAGTAAGGAGTTAATCTCAGTTATTCATTTCTCACATACAAAACGTGTAAAACTTAAAAACGTTTAAATTGTGGAAGTAGATTCTAACCCTATATATACATACAGTCTGGCTGATTTTGACAAGGTATAAGGCAGCACCAGGTTTCAGTTTAGTCCCATGTATCTTGGGCCTAACAATGCAGCCTAGAGAGCAGTTACGACCCATGAATCCCACATTGGTTGTATGTTCTAGTTTCGAAATAGTAAGTTTTTTAGACGTGTTTTAAACAAGATCCTAACAACTGATTGCTGAAAGAAATAATACTTTAAGGATTGGTGTCAACAAAATAGAGAGTACAATCCGTTTAAAGCAACACATTTGCTTATACCATAACATAATCCCTTTCTTTTCCCATCTTAAATCAGATCATCAAGATTAAAAATAGTTAAACTTGTTTTTTCAAGACTACGAGCATCAAATTCTGACAAACTAAAGGACTGACTTGTCGGTTTTCGTAAACCTAGAGAGCTGAAAATCATAATTAGACAAGCAGGGGATAGAAAGAGTCGAAGCATGCAGCCATACATTTCATCATATTAAACTTCAGTTGCAGCCTATAAAAAAAAGAAGCAAATAAAACATATGAAAGCAAGTTCCAAAAGCTAGATGTTTTTAACTCTAAAATTTACAGCCATCGCCACACATCCAACCAAAAAGCTTCTGCTGGTTTTGGTGCAAAGACAACAAGCAACTTCGAGTACTTACACTAGCTTCCGGATTTCTTCTTCCTAAAACTGAACGTCCCCGAGCCTCTTTGCGGAAGAGATGTCGTGTAGTTTGGAATAACATGTTTGCTGGTGTTGATTTTATTCTTAGAGTCACGATATAGAAGCAAAGAAAACACCATCCAGAAAGTGTCCACCAAGGTCACTCTTCAACAACATTAACCAGTTCGTATTCAATCAGTGACAGATTATTATCTTCCTTCACTGAAAAACTAGCTGGTTCGGCGACCTCAATTCGACCCCACTTGTCCACAGCAAGCCTCATTGATCCCTTAAACATGTCAATTTTTGCATTGCGAAAAGTTACAGTAGCACCCTCTTTCATTAAGTCCACTACAGAAAACAAGACCGTACTGTTAGTGGTCAACACTGTAAACAAATCAAACAAGTTTTGTCACCTTCATTATTTGGCAACACATTACGATGAATGTTTTGATCAAGGAAGCATATATAAAAAGAAATTGAATCATCACTGATAAAGAAACCCTTTGGTTGTTTGAATGCAAACCCTAAAAGATTTTGACTTATATTAGCCATGATATCTGAACATTAAACCTGACCAAAATAAATGAGATAGTGAAAGGCTCATCTAGCATTTATAGTAATCCAGGACACGCTTAGCAACAATGTGTTGAGGTATCCACTAGGACGGTCCTTTAACTGAAGAAGATAGGGCCCATGGTGAAAAGTGTGTTAGGGTACTGGGAGATGGTTTTGAGAGCAAAATTTTGGACCATTTGGTGAAAAAAGAGATGATGGAGAGGGCTAAGAAGAAGGGTTTTAGGTGTTAGGGTTGAACCATTGAGTGGGGATTGAGGGGGGATGGGCCAAGGTGTCATTGGGGAAGCAAAAATGCATGTCAAAAGCGGGAAAGAAGGTCCAGTATATGGTGCCACATTACACAAAATTGGAGTTCATAGAATAGTTTAAAATAGATCATACAGTACAGAGATTTCCCAAGCACTTTGACCCCCTTGTCAGATTAACTCTGCTAAAACAATTTTACCAAATCTAAATCACTACTTTACTTGCACAAGGCAATAAAAATATAACCAAATCAAACACATTAATTTTGTGACTACAAGTTAACATATGAAACCAATGCAACAATACACATCTAAAAGGAAAAGAGAGAGAAAATGCAATCAAACAAAAACTAATTAAATCCAAGACAGCAAGATGCATGGGATGTGAAAACTCTTGCAAAAACAAAAGTAAAAATATTGCACAAACAACGCTGCATTAGGAGAAATTACAAAGAATATACCTTGATCATTTCTAGCGGTAAAGATAATCATTCCTGTCTCGTCTCCAACCAAGCATTCGGCAATTCGCATTTGACGAACTTGAGGACCATCAGAACGACCCTTCTGCAACACCATTTTTGTACTGACAACTTTGACAGTTAGCGTGTGACCACCGGTGCCCGGGCGAAGTTGGTCCACCTTGGTGAAAACAGGTTTTCTCAATGTCTTTGATTCCGCCATTTCAGTACCTTGAGAAAAAGCATAGAGATATATATCATAAACAAAACTACAAGCAAAAAACAGCTTAGAGAAGAAAAAAACACGTCATATAAAATAAACCACTCAATTACAGCAGAAGATATACTACATTTAAAAAAAAATCATTCCAAAACCGTATGAAACTCTAATTATTTTTTAAACAAAATTTATGATCCAAACAATTCGGTTAACCAAAAAATGAGATAAATACAGCACTGAAAGGAAAAACTTCGATCTGTGCAACTCGAAATCCATCTATAGGAACCATAACTCCAATCCTAATTAGTAATTTCAGATAAAACAGTTAAACCCCCTAGCTTTCGTCTAAAATTACAGATTTACATAGAGAAACACACAGAAAACAGATCTACCTGAATCAAATCTAAATTATCAAATTCCTCTGATATTCGCTTCTATAGTTTAAGAGAATCGTAGATTTCAAATGAAAAGGCACGCGAATTTTAAAAAAGAAGAAAAAAAAGCTGTAAATTGGGGGGGGGGGGGAAGTAGATTCAAAAGAACAATGGCGAGAGTTGAACATATATATATTTAGGGTTCGACGTTACCTTGGGAGATTTGGAGAGCGAAATCGAAGCAGCTGAGATAAGGAGAGAAGAGTTGAAAAGAGATCTGTTTGGATTCTGAAACAAAGGTTTACCAGTTTGCCAGTCAAAGGCTTTCATACTCGTCGATGTCCACTGTTGATCTTCGATAGGATTTGTGCGAATCGTAGCCGTACACGTTATCACATTCCTTCTCTGTTTCAATACGGTGCCGTTTACTTCTTTCGTTTCTTTTAGGGTAAAGTTCACAAATTTGTCACTAAACTATCCTAGAATGTTATTTTGGTTACTCAACTTTTAAAAGTTATAAAATAAGCATTACGTTTTGGATTTTGTTACAATATGGACATTGGGTCGTCGTTAGATGTCGTTAGTAGCCTAACGACGGGCTGACTGGACAACTAAGTAATATATTAGTTGTTATACAAAGATTTTAAGGACTAAATTGAAAAGGAAAAATAATTTTTAAGTCCTCAAAACTTCCCTAAATCTCTAAGAAAATTGTCCAAGTCAAAACCTAAGATTATTCAAATTTTTATAAGTGTTTACCAAGTCAAAACAGTGATTTTCGAGTCACCGTTTCGGAACGGCCCTTAGGCGTTTCGGAACGTTTTGAAATTGTTAACCTCTGTTTCGGAACTAGCCTTCCTGTTTCGATACAGGTGTATCGAAACAAGTCTTCATGTTTCGAAATGGATGAAGAACAACGGAACGGTTTGAACTGTTTCGGTACAGTTGTATCGAAATGACCTCAAAAGTTTCGAAATGATTTTCAAACTTGGTTTCAAAATATGACCGTTGCAATTTAAATAACTAATTTTTGAGAGACGGTTAGAGTGTATCGAAACGTTTTTAAGCCGTTTCGATACAGGTTTTGGCAGTGGCAAAATGTTTCGAAACGAGCTTTAGCACGTTTCGGAACAGGCTCTTATCGTATCGAAACGATCGTGTCCATTTCGGTACGGTCTCTTAACTACACCCCAATGACTATTTCATTTTGGTCTATTTTGAAACAGGGTCAAGCGTTTCGGAACGAGTAGTTGCAGACTGCATTTATGGTGGGAAGATTGCATCCCAACGGCTATAATTATGAAGGCAACAACCCCAACGGCTAGAATTCAATGAGAAGGTATAAAAGGGAGTTCTAAAAGCACCAGCAACTACTATTGATCCTAAGAGAAACATCCAAACATCAAATTCAAGCTCTTGTGTAAAATTCTCATATTTTCTTGTAAACCCCATTTGTGATTCTTTGTATTTCTTATTTTATTTGAATCAATTGGGTTGAGTGCTTGTAATAGGGCTACATTTGTATTGAGAGATACTAGTTATTAGCCTTAAACTTCTTTGTAAACCTTGTGTGAGGATTGGGTCAATTTTTGGGTAGAAAAATTGGTCATTGTGTAAAGGTTTCCTCCTAAGCCTAGAAAAGGAGAAGATCGACTAGTGGAGTTGTTGGAAAATCCTTAGTGAAGCTAAGGTAGTGGATGTAGAGTTCATTTGGAACTTGAACCACTCTAAATCCCCTGTCTTGCAAATTTTATTTTCCCACTTCACCACCAAATTTTCTAAAAATCCAATTCACCCCCTCTTGACTTAAATCGATTCAACTATCCACTCAACAATTGGTATCAGAGCCTACCTCTTTTGAAGGATTAACAACCACAAGAGGAGTTCCTAGAAGAGTGTGGTCAATTTCAAAGACAAGCCATGACATCTACTTCAACCTCCAACCTTTACGAGTCACAATCAACCACTAAACCACCTTTCTTCAATGGGGACAACTACCCATATTGGAAGAATCGGATGTGTCTCTTCATCAAGTCAATGGATTATATAGTTTGGGATGTAGTGGAAGAAGGTCCTTACATTCTGGTTAAAAGAACCGATGAAGGAAGACTAGTTCCGAAGGTGAAGTCGGAGATGACCGAAGAAGATAGACGAAAGATGCAAGTCAACGACAAAGCTCTACATATCATATTTTGTGCACTTGGTCCGGATATCTACTCGAAGGTTTCATCTATCGAAAGCGTGAAAGAAGTGTGGGGCACTTTGGAGACGACTTATGAAGGCACCAGTGATGTGAAAGAGACGAAGATCGGATTGCTAAATTTGAGCTATGAAAATTTCAAGATAGACCCCGATGAGAGCGTCTCAAAGATGTTTGATCAGTTTTTGATAATCGTCAACGGTCTTAAAGGATTCGGTGAAGTAATTCCTGAAGATAAGCTAGTGAGGAAGCTTCTATACTCTCCCCCGGAGTCTTGGGATTGTAAGAGGACGACCATCATTGAAGCAAAGAATTTGAAAACTTTAAAGCTTGATGAGCTTGTTCTTACACATGAGATCATGAAGCAAGGAAGAGAAGAAGAGAAGAAGAAGGAAGAGAGAAAAATAGAGAAGCATGAGGTGGAAAAGAAGAATAAACTAGGATTTGCTCTCAAAGGCTCTCTACAAGAGGAGAGCTCTTCTAGTGAGGAGGAAGACTTTGAGGAGTTGACTGTGATAGCCAAACGATTCTCACGGTTCATGAAGTCCAACCGAGGGAGAAAATTTCAAAGAAAGATGGACTTCAAGAACAAAGGCAAAGAAGAAGAAAGGGATCTGATCATTTGCTTTGAGTACAAGAAGCCGAGTCACATACGTTCCGATTGCCCTCAACTCAAGAAGAATGGCTTTGAGAAGAAGAAGAAGCTCAAAGCCAAGCATGCTACTTGGAGTGATGAGGAGTCATCCGATGATGAGGAACATGAAGTGGTCAACCTTTGCTTCATGGCTCTTGAGGAGGATTCAATGGTAACCTCTAACTCATCTTTTGTTGATTTTACATTTGATGAATTACATGATGCATATGATGAGTTGCAAGAGGTATATGATGAGTTAGTTGAAACATATAAGGAGTCAATTTTGAGAAACAAGAAAAATATTTCTGATTTAAAAATTCAAAATGAGTCTCTTTCAAAAACTAACTCGGAATCAGAAAAGAAGGTTTTGTACTTAATAAATCTTTATAATGACCTTAAAAAGAAAAACATTGATCTTAAAAAACTTTTTTCCAGTTTTCAAGATTATCACACAAAGGAAGTGGATAATCTTAAAACTTCTATTACTATTGGAAGAAACAATTTTGAAAAAGGAAACTCTTCTAAAACCCAATATGTAAAAAAATATTTTCATCCTAAACAAAGAAATTTTTCTAAGCAATCTAAAAGTCAAAGAATTAGGAGTGTTTGGGTTCCTAAGGAACTCATTATTTCTAATAACATGGATGCTATTGCTTCTTGGATTCCTAAGAGAACCAAGGTTTTGAGGGCTAACACACATGAACCCAAAATGATTTGGGTACCAAAAATCAAAGCCTAATTTCTTTGTTTGTAGGGGGAGCATTGCTACAAGGCCAAAGCAAAAAGTTAAAATTCGTGGTACCTTGATAGTGGATGCTCAAGGCACATGACCGGAGACAAGAGTCGATTCATGGAATTAAAGCAAAAAAGTGGAGGAGTAGTAACATTCGGTGACAACTCCAAAGGCCACATTAAAGGTATTGGCTCCATAGGTAATCACTCTTCCATACTCATTGAAAATGTTTTGTATGTCAATGGTCTAAAACATAACTTATTGAGCATAAGTCAACTTTGTGATAAAGGATTTAATGTCATGTTTGATAAAAATTGGTGTAGAATAGTTGACATTAAATCTAATAAAACAATGCTCATTGGTCATCGCATAGGCAATATATATATGGTGCATTTAGATGACATTAATACATCCTATGCATGCTTAGTTGCACAAAATGAAAATGATACATGGTTGTGGCATAGGAAACTAGGACATGCTAGCATTAGTGTTTTGGAAAAATTAGTTTCCCTTAATCTAGTTAGAGGCCTACCTAAGCTCAAGTTCTCATTAGACAAAATATGTGATGTGTGTGCTAAAGGTAAACAACATAGAGCCTCATTTAAGTCCATTAATGATGTTTCTACAAGTAGGTGTTTGCAATTGATCCATATGGATCTCTTTGGGCCAATTAGGACTACTAGCTTGGGTGGAAAATCATATGATTTTGTGCTTGTTGATGATTACTCTAGATATACTTGGGTTCTCTTTTTAAGCACCAAGGATGAGGCTTTAGAAAACTTCATCACATTTTCAAAAATAACCCAAAATGATCTTGAATTTAAAATTTCACACATTAGAAGTGATCATGGAACGGAATTTCAAAATATGGGTTTTGATGACTTTTGTAATAAAAATGAGATTAGCCATAATTTTTCGGCTCCTCAAACTCCTCAACAAAATGGGGTAGTTGAGAGGAAAAATAGAACTTTAGAAGAAATGGCTAGGACTGTGCTTTGTGAAAATAATTACCTAAGTATTTTTGGGCGGAAGCCACTAACACCGCTTGCTATATTATAAACCGAGTAATGATTAGGCCTATTTTGAAGAAAACTCCTTATGAGATTTTAAAATCTAAAAAGCTTAACATTAGTTATTTTCATCTTTTTGGTTGCAAGTGTTTTATTTTAAATAATAAAAAAGACAATTTAGGTAATTTTGATGCAAAAAATGATGAAACTATTTTTCTAGGTTACTCTTTAAACTCTAAAACCTATCTTATTTTTAACAAAAGAACTTTAGTTGTAGAGGAATCTATTCATGTGGCTTTCGATGATAACCTCCTTCTGAGGAAGGATTCTTGTGATGATGATGATGATGTAGAGATCATTGAAGCCAATAATGGTGGAGAATCATCAAAGGTGAATGAGATTCCAACCAAAGAGGAAGAAGCGCAAGAACTACCTCTAGAAGCATTGCAAGACATGTCTCTTGAGGAAAAAGGAAGTGAGCTACCCAAGGGAGTACAACTATGTCAAGGGTGGTGAAATCTTGGGTGATCCATCCAAGGGGGTAACTACTCGCTCTTCTCTTAAAATGCTTAATCATGTCGCATTTATCTCATGCATTGAGCCTAAGAATGTTAAAGAAGCATTAAAAGATGATTTTTAGATTATGGTCATGCAAGATGAGTTAAATCAATTTGAGAGAAGTAAAGTGTAGACATTAGTTGATAGACCTAGAAATAAATCTACTATAGGAACTAAATGGGTCTTTAGAAACAAACTAGATGAGAGTGGTAACATAGTGAGAAACAAGGCTAGGCTTGTTGCTCAAGGTTACATTCAAGAAGAGAGAATTGATTTTGATGAAACCTATGCACCCGTAGCTAGAATGGAAGTCATTAGGATGCTACTTGCATTTGCATGTTTTCATGATTTCAAGCCTTTTTAAATGGATGTCAAAAGTGCGTTTTAAACGATTTTATAAACGTAAAAGTGTATGTGGAACAACCACCGGGTTTTGAAGATCCTATTTTTCCAAACCATGTCTTTAAATTGTCAAAAGCTTTGTATGGTTTAAAACAAGCTCCTAGAGCTTGATATGAAATACTTTCAAGTTGGAAAAGGTTTTGAGAAAGGAAAGATGGACACAACACTTTTTATTAAAAACAATGGCAAAGATATCTTGATAGTTCAAATTTATGTTGATGATATTATATTTGGTTCTACTAATGAATTGCTTTGTCAAGATTTTTCTAAGTTGATGCAAGGTGAATTTGAAATGAGCATGATGGGGGAGCTCTCATTCTTTTTGGGACTCCAAATCAAACAAATGAAGGATGACATCTTCATCAATCAAGCTAAGTACATCAAGGATATGCTCAAGAAGTTTGGCTTGGAGCAAGCAAAGCCTCAAGCTACACCAATGAGTTCATCTACAAAGCTTGACAAAGATGAATGAGGTAAGTGTGTTGACTCTAAGCTTTGTCTCTCTATGATTGGATCTTTGCTTTACCTTACCACAAGTAGACCAGATATATTGTTTAGTATTTGCTTGTGTGCTAGGTTTCAAGCTAGTCCTAGAGAGTCTCACCTTATAGCCGTTAAAAGGATATTTAGGTACCTTAGAGATACTCCTTGTTTAGGTCTTTGGTACCCTAGAGACTCAACCTTTAACCTTCACGTTTTTTCGGATGCGGATTACAAGGGTTGCAAAATAGATAGGAAAAGTACTTCCGGCACTTGCCAATTCCTAGGTAGTATGCTCATATCTTGGTTCTCTAAGAAACAAAATAGTACAACTTTATCTACCACCGAAGTCGAGTACATATCCTTAAGGAGTTGTTGTGCTCAAGTCTTTTGGATGAAACAACAACTCTTAGACTATGGTATTAAGGTAGACACCATACCCCTTAAGTGTGATAACACTAGTGCTATATGTCTTACTAAAAATCCCATCCAACACTCTAGAACAAAGCACATAGAAATAAGGCATCATTTCATTAGAGATCATGTCCTTAAGGAAGATGTTGTTTTAGAGTATGTAGACACCTTAAATCAATTAGCGTACATCTTTACCAAACCTCTAGATAAGGAGCGTTTTTGGTCCTTTAGGAGAGAGTTAGGTCTAACTAGCCTATCTTGACCTTTTAGGACTTTTTGTGCTTAAATTGCTTAATTTCTTGTAAAATGACATGCTTATGTGTTTTTGATCATAACTTCATCCATGCTTATAGTTAGGGGGAGTATGTTTGTGTTTTAACATGTTACTCTTGCTCATACATATCATTTATGCATCTATGACTTATTAAGTTTCAATTTTTCTGCAATTTAGAGCCTCATCTGCACCTCCAGGCCTAAGTGTATCGAAACGAGTCTTTCTGTTTCGATACAGGTGCCTTAAAAGAATACAATGTGACCAGGGTGTTTCGAAACGCCCCAAAGGGTTTTGAAACATTTTGCCTCTGCCAAGACATGTATCGAAACGACCCAAATGCGTTTTGATACGAGATATCTCGTAGGATTCGATACGGTCAAATCAGTATCAGAACGGTTAGTAGGTTTCATAACGATAGTAGACGTTTCGGTACGCCTGTTTCAAAACGGTCGTGCCTGTTTCGAAACACGTATCCGGAAAGGCTTTTTAAGGGGTTTTAAATGCTCAACTTCACTTTTTATTAAACTCCTAAAAAACCCTAAAAATCCTAACTCGATTTTTCTCTATAAAAACCTTCCAAACCTCATTTTTTTCATCAAATCTTGAGGGATTTTACTCACAAACTAAAATCTAAGCAAGCTTCAACAACTTGATGCAATTTCATCCATCCATTCTTCCAAAATCCTTTTTTAAGGTATTTTCTAACTTTTTCTTTTTCCTTTGATTTCATTCGAATCTTAGGTTAGAAAATATTAGTTTTGAATAGAATATAAGTTTTACATCGTGGGTTTTCCAAAACTTGTAAATTTTTTCAAAATCTCAAATTTTTTTATTCTAATATATTTGATTTTAATCGTATTTTTTTCACACAGTTTTTCAAAATTTAGTTCTCTTTAAAAAAATTTATGTATATACTTTTTAAAGAGTTTTTTTTTAAAACCTTAATGTGATTTTTATTGGATTGAATCAAGGATTTAAATGCATACACTCAAATTTTCTTATTGCTTGCTTTGTGTTTTTAGGAATTTCTAATGGAAAACATTAACAATAAAAGAAAGACTCGAGCAGGTGAAGGTTTGAACCAAGCAAACATTCGTCCAAACCTTACCCTCTTTTTTCAAAAAAGTCTTAGGAATCAAGAAGCTAAGGACTGATTCAAAATCATTCATGATTTAGCCGTTCGATGAGAGAGAGTTGTGGATACAAAGTCCCTTGACTCCGAGCGTTTTGAATTCAGTTATCTACCTCTCTTGCAAGAATGAAGTTTCTTAGCCTTTTTGAGCATTCTCGACATAGTCTACAAGAACATGGTCTTGTTATTCTACTCCAATACCGTTCTCATCGACAATGAAGATCATACCGTGGTCATTGGCATTGAGTCGTATCTTTTAGGCAAGAAGTTCCTTATTGATATATTCATTTTAGAGAAAACCCTTGGGCTTAAAGATGAAGGTATTGAGGATGAGAATCACTTTGGTGCTCACACCGGATCCGTTGTCACATTGGATGCTCATGACCGATTCCTCCATTTGATGATCTCTTGGTTCATTCGCCCTTCAGAAGGTAAATTTTCCCACATCCGACAAGTTGATTTCTTTTGGTTTGAGTGTTTTCGCCAAGCACAACGGCCGAACCTAGTTAAAATCATGTTCGCCGAGATGATCCATCAAGTGAAGATTCGTACCACCGATTCACTCACATCATTCACTTATGGGGTTGTGTTGAGCTATATCTTTGGTAGCCTCAGCTTTGATTGTTCCTATGATTCTCTGGAACCTCGAAAGCATAAGATTGGTAAATCTTCTCTTATTAAGCTCGGGTTTCGTTATACACTTGGCCAATGGGTTCGTGTTAATAAGAGATCTCCGGCACCTCAAGTAGAGCCTCAACCTCAAGCTCCGGCTCCTAACAATGATGCTCTTATAGCCTTCCTTACCGAGCGGTTCAACACAATGGACACGAACATGACTTCGGGTTTTGGTGCTCTCAACACCCGTATTCAATCCTTGGAGGAACGTGTTTCCAATCTTGAGAATCAACAAACCTCTATGGATCTCTCCTTTTCCACCTTCTATGGTGATTGGAGGAGCTATCGTCGTGCTCAAGCTAAGGACAATGATGATTCTCTTGATGATGGTGGCAATGATGATGATGAGGCCTATGATTCATATTACATATCATATTAGTATGTCATATTAGGATTAAGTTTGCACCTATCTATGTTTTTATGTTTTAAAGACTTATGCTTTGCTTATTTCTTTTTAGGATTGAGCTTGAATATCATTGCTTTAAATATTTATGATGTCTCTTGAACTTAATGATATCTATGATAATTATGTTGTATGGTTTATTATTTATGACTCCGTTTATTCTCTTGATTAGCTTTGTTTATCTATCTTTTGATCTAACAAAAAGAAGGAGAAGTAATCTAAGAGCCTAAATGATTTTAAAGTTGGTTTTGAGTTTCAAACACTTGAATTTTAAATCTTTTCAAAACATTAAAACCTATCTTACATTGAGGGGGGTTAGAACTTTTGGAAAGATTTCAAAATACTTAAAAAATCATACTTGATTTTGTTATATCAAAAAGGGGAGATTGTAAAACTTTCTTAAGTCTCCAAGAAAATTGTCCAAGTCAAAACCTAAGATTATTCAAATTTTTTCTAAGTGTTTACCAAGTCAAAACAGTGGTTTTCGAGTCACTGTTTCGGAACGGCCCTTAGGCGTTTTGGAACATTTTGAAACTGTTAACCTCTGTTTCGGAACTAGTCTTCCTGTTTTGATACGGGTGTATCGAAATAGGTCTTCATGTTTCGAAACGGATGAAGAACAACAGAACAGTTTGAACCATTTCGATACGGCTGTATCGAAACGATTTTCAAACTTGGTTTCAAAATATGATTGTTGCAATTTAAATAACTAATTTTTGAGAGACGGTTAGAGTGTATCGAAACGTTTTTAAGCCGTTTCGATACAGATATTGGCAGTGGCAAAATGTTTCGAAACGGGCTTTAGCACGTTTCGGAACAGGCTCTTATCATATCGAAACGATCGTATCCGTTTCGGTATGGTCTCTTAATTACACCACAACGGCTATTTCTATTTTGGTCTGTTTCGAAACAGGGTCGAGCGTTTCGGAATGAGTAGTTGCAGACTACATTTATGGTGCGAAGATTGCATCCCAACGGCTATAATTATGAAGGCAACAGCCATAACGGCTAGAATTCAATGAGAAGGTATAAAAGGGAGTTTTAAAAGCACCAGCAACTACCATTGATCCTAAGAGAAACATCCAAACATCAAATTCAAGCTCTTGTGCAAAATTCTCATATTTTCTTGTAAACACCAATTGTGGTTCTTTGTATTTTCTATTTTATTTGAATCAATTGGGTTGAGTGCTTGTATTAGCCTTAAACTTCTTTGTAAACCTTGTGTGAGGGTTGAGTCAATTTTTTGGTAGAAAAATTGGCCATTGTGTAAAGGTTTCCTCCTAAGCCTAGAAAATGAGAAGATCAATTAGTGGTGTTGTTGGAAAATCCTTAGTGAAGCTAAGGTAGTGGATGTAGAGTTCATTTGGAACTTGAACCACTCTGAATCCCTTGTCTTGCAAATTTTATTTTCCCACTTCACCACCAAACTTTCTAAAAATCCAAATTCACCCCCTCTTGGCTTAAATCGATTCAACGATCCACTCAGCATTTGTAAATGTTATAGAATGGTCATTGAACTATTTAATTGGTACATAACGATAAATCCACTATTTAGTTGTTACAAAATAGTCATTGAACTATTTAGTTGTTACAAAATGATTGATTATTATAGGTTATACTACAATTTATTTTGCTATTGATTTCAAGACTTTATTTTTAAAAATGTTTCAAATAAAAGAAATTAAGAACCTTTTGTTTCTAAAATTCTTTTAAATGAAATGAAATAAAAGCTTTTTTCCAATAAACGTTTCAAATGAAAGGAATGAAAGTTTTTTTTCAAAGACATGCTTTTGGAAATTAAGAACCCTTTCATTCATCTGAACGTTTTTGGAAACAAAGTCTCTTAAAATCAATAACAAGAATTTACAGTATAACATGTAATAACTAACTATTTTGTAACAGTTAAATAGTTCAATCATCATTATGTAACATTTAAAAATTCCAATGACCATTTTGTAACAAATAATATATTATTTTAGTTGCTCAGCCAGCCTGAAGGTAAGTTGTTAACAACGTCTAACGACTCAATGTTCATTTTATAACAAAAACTAAATTTAATATCTATTTTGTAACTGCCGAAAGTTCGATGACTAAAATAAACATTTTAAGATAATTTAATGACGATTTGTAAACTTTAATGTCTACTTCTTTCAACGGTGTAGTATCTCAGTTTAACATGAAATAAGCATGCTACCCTCATGGTTTCTTTAACAATTGTCAAGAAAGGCTAACGATGGTGATGACAAGAAGTGGTCATGAAAACGATGATGTGATGAGAAGTGGTCTGTTGAGGTTCAAAATGCGGATGGGAGGTTAGAGGTTGAAAATGTAAAGAGTGGCGATGCTTTGAAGGACCAATTGATCAAAGGCCTTTCGGGAGAGGGGGAAAAATGGCCAACTATGAAGATTTAGCTCGAATCTTACGTGTTCTGACTTGATTTGATTTTATAAGATTGTTTTTTTTAATCATTCATATCTAACACATTAATTAATTAATCTAGATTGGGTATTGAGAGGCTCATTATGGGGTGATCCTCCCAATTCAATTGTTCTATTCACAACTGTTCCATTCACAACATCGGGATTCGAACCACTGACCTTGCTTAAGGGATCTAGTGCAACATCATACTACACCGACTTTATAAGATCATGTTTTTAAGATAAATTCGAATTGTATTTAGATTTAGAGTGAAAATATCTTATTCAAGATAATGGTATAATTTTGTTTTAAATATTTAGGGATAATTGTTGTAATGCCTTTCTTTCTATTTTGTTCAAATATCTCCATATTTTATCGAAACAAAATGGGATGATTATTATAATGTCACTCTATATTTTTTAATTAACCTCCTATTCTATCGAATAAAAATGTGAAGAATAATTTTTTATTTGTGTCAGGCATCATCAAATGTTGGATCGAATCGGGTTCTGAAGGATGCTTTGGATTTTTGGGTTGAATGCAGTTCGGTCAAAAACTCGATCAATGACTATCCTTAATTTTTTTGACAAATCCTAATCCACATGTAGATTAGGGGTCAATTGATCCCACTTAATTTGTTGCGGTATGAGATTTTCAAAGAATTAAATGAGATTTTCAATGAGTTAATATAAAATTTTTCATGGAAATGTTAGAATTGACCCCACTTTCATTTATTTGGGTATGGGGTCAACAATATTTATATTGTAGTGGTATATGAATCCTCGTACCTGATGCTATACTTATACCTGACAAACATGACCCGAAACCCGAGACCTGAACTGATTTACCCGATCCGAGACTCGATTTGGACCCAAACATAATAGTTCAAAAGAACCCGGACAGAACAGAATAGAACCGAACCAAACTCGACCCGATTTTTAGTTGAACAAAAAATCTACCCGAATCGAAAGTAACCGGAACCGAAAGGAACCAGAACCGAAAGCAATCCAAACCGAAAGTCAACCCGAACCGAAAGCAATCTGAACCGAGTACAACCCAAACCGAAAGCCAACCCGAATCGAAAGCAAAGTGAACCGAGTACTTCTAAATTCTAATTAATTGGTATATTTTTGCTTGAATTGGAATAATACTTCTAAATTCTAATTAATTTAAATAAATTAAAAACTTTTTCATATATATATATATATATATTCATTTGATTTGGTTTATTATGATATTAATTAAGTAACCAAGTAAAAAAATTTAAATACCCAATTAAATGTCTAACAATTAAAATATACTTAAATTGATTTTATTTATAAATAAATAAAAATATGATAAAATTTAAATTTTATTAAATAATTTTTACATAGTCCTATTATAATTCCGTTAAATTAATTTGGTCTTAAAATTAATATAAAATTTATTTTAAAAAATAGAAAATAGCTAGTTAAAACTCGATAATGATCACATTACGAAATTCAAGTTATAAATTCTAACATGACTTATAGGTTCAATTAGATCAAACTCACATCTCTTAATGTTGGTTGAATTCGAAATATTGAACAATTTAGAGTTGAAATTGAGCCTACATGATAAGATCAACAAGAAACACATTTTTTACAAAATATATCAATAATTATATATACACTTTGGACAAATACCCAAATCAACTTGAATTGTCCCGAAAATCTAGAGATTGATCCGACCCTGAAAATTCAACTGAACTGATATTGACCTGAAAAATTAACTGATCTAATATTGACCCGAAATGAAAAGTCAACCGACCCGAACCGAGAACTCAACCGATTTGATATTGACCAGAACCGAAAATCAACCGATCTGATATTGACCCGACCCGACTCGAAATACCATAGACCCGGGCTAAATTCGATTCAAACTCGATCCAACCTGAACTGAACTTCAACCAAACTAAAATGACCCGAACCGAATGACCCGATTGCCACCTCTAGCTCTACTCTGACCCCACTATATGAAAATCTTGACTCCGCCAGTACCTAAAGGATAGGAGAAAGGGGGACTCTAGGGGAAGGAAGGTAAGGATGGCAATGGGGCAGAGCGGGTCGGGAAATTTTCACCTTAAACCTGAACCTGTCCCGTCCCTCCCCGACTTTTTTCATAACATGTCCACCCTTCAACGAATCCGATTTTTTAATTATAAAACCCCGCTCCTATCAGGTCAGGTCAGACCCGACGAAGATGAGTTATTTTGTCATCCCTAAAGGAAGAGGTGCTCCTAGTAGGTCTAGAACCCGCGACGTATGAAAATATGAGGAATAAAGATGAACAACTTGACCAACCAGCCAAATATATTTTTCTTATTAAATGGAGATATTACATTCTCGACCCGTGTCGGAATTTGAACTTATACATAATAGGGCAAGATGATCATCCTTAGCCATTAGGTCAATTAATAGATCTTGGCCAAATATATTTACTCGACCAACCTTAATTAGATGTAATGGAATAAAATTAAGGAGAGATTAAGGTCCACTTGCACGGAGAATGAGACAATAATATATTAAAAAGAAGACATTGACGATAATATGAGATTAAGGTGATGAGGGTTTATCTTTGAGAAAATTTAAAAATATTTGGAAAGAGATTTAATTGTTCTAAACCACTTTTCATAAAAAAGGAAGACTTTGTGGAAATGGAATTTGGTAATGCGTGTGTTTTCAAATGACAAATTGATCTTTGGCTACCAAAGTCTTCATATTTTCTAATTTTACTTTGTAGTGCATGTATGCCTAACACAAAACCACTTCCCATTTGTCCGTTTTCCTATGGTTTTTGATCAAATAAAATCTCATTAGGATCCCACCACCACTCGTTTAGGTTGGTGGGTTGGTGCAGGGGCAGCTACCACGCCTTTCAATGTTGATTTTTAGCATCGCATTCATATTACTATACCTTTATATTTCCTATAATTTCCAATCATTTCATTTTTTTACTTGGATTCATTTTATAATTTCTCTCATAGTTGTTGAAGGTCAACGTCCACAGTCAATACAAATAAACATCGGATTTCTTATCTTGGTTAGCTTCAGCCTTGCCTACTCCTTTTAAATACTCCCCTCCTCTCAAATCCCGTCTGCCAAAATACTTTTCTTCTTCCCTTAAACTCTCTCAGCCATGGCAACATCCGAAAGTGCAGTTAAAATATGCGAGATCACTCGTGTCACCCCTTCCCCTAACTCACCCAACTCACCCAACGAATTCACCCTTCCCGTCACTTTCTTCGACACGTATTGGTTCAAGTTCCCTCCCGTTCAAAGCGTATACCTGTACCAACTCAGCGACTCCCATTCCACACAGTCCTATTTCAACTCAGAAATCCTCCCCAGACTCAAGCAATCTCTTTCTCACGCTCTTTCCCACTACCTTCCGGTAGCCGGCTACCTAAAATGGCCATCGGACGCCTCCAAACCCGTCGTGTCCTACACTCCCGGCGACGGCGTCACTCTCACGGTTGCCGAATCCAATGTCGCCAACTTTGACACCTTAATCAGCAATGAAATGCATAAAGCAAAGGAGTTACACCCTTTGGCATCTCAGCTGGTTTTGTCCGACGATAAAGCGGGAATACTAGCTTTGCAAATAACACTCTTCCCCTGTCGCGGCTTTTGCATCGGCACGACGGCGCACCATGCGGCGTTTGACGGCAAAATCGCAAGCATGTTCATGAGGTCATGGGCTTACCTATGCAAACATGGCAATAACGAGTTGCCATTGCCACCGGAGCTAACCCCATCATTCGATAGGAGTATAATCAAAGATCCATCGGGACTGGACACACTTTTCTTGAACCAATGGAAAGATATCTTCGCCGAGGATCAAGAGTTCGACTCGAGAAGCTTGCGAATCCCGGACAAATACGATCCGATATCGGACGACGTTGTCCGGGCCACATTCGAGTTTAGCAACAAAGATATCAAGGGACTCAGAGACAAGGCTTGGTCTAGATCAAACACCAATGGGGAAACGAAACAACAACATTACCTCTCGAGTTTTGTCCTCACTCTTGCTTATACAACAACATGCCTGGTTAAAACAAAGGGAGAAGGCGACCGAGACGTGGTCATCGATTTCGGAGTCGATTGCAGGGCTCGTCTGGAGCCTCCGGCTCCGGCAACGTACTTCGGTAACTGCGTGGTGAACTATTCGAACTCCGCCGAAGCAAGGAAATTCATGGGAGAAGAGGGTTTCGGGTTTGCTATAGAGATGGTGAGTGAATTGGTGCAGAAGGTGAAGAAGGGTGTTCTTGAAGGTGCTGAAATGAAGGTTACGAATTTCTATGCTCCGAAATTACCTGGTACGCAGTTAATTATTGTAGCTGGATCGCCCAAGTTGAATGTTTACGAGGCGGATTTCGGACTGAGTAGTAAGATCAAGAAGGTGGAGATTGTGTCCATAGAGAGGGATGAAGCTGTTTTCATGGCGGAGAGTAGGGAGGGGAATGGAGGAGTTGAGGTTGGCTTGGCGTTGAAGAAGCATGAAATGGAGAAATTCGCTGCTTTGTTTTCTGCTGGATTAAAAACGCTTGATTAACCCACCAAAACTCTGAATTAATCAAGATAAAATTTTAAAAAAAATTAAAAGGGCAACAGAAAAATCTTAATTAACGTCTATAAATTTACATATTTAAGGTGTCATTTGTTTAAGATTATTTGATGTTATTAATTTGCATCGATCTTAATTTTATTAAATGACGTAAAAAATTCGAATTTCGTTATGAGTATTTATCTAAGTGGATGTCTATCATGATAATAACTTTATCATGGAGATTTGACTTACTTTATCCTTAGGAATATTATCTACATTAATTAGAGTTTAATGTATTATGTACTTCTTATGTCTTTAAATAGATGATTTACTCAAGGCATTATATATACAATTCTATATTTGAGAATAATACAAATCTTCCTTTTTCTCTCATCTCTTTACTCTATTATTCTTGTTCGTTGTTCTTCGTTATTTTATTCACAACACGTTATCAGCACGACACTCTATCCAACAGAGGTGTATGTCGTTCAAATCTTAAAAGAGTTACCGAAAAGAAGTTGATTCTAGCATGAATTAGAGATAAGTTTTTCTCCTCGATTATATTTTAATTATCGATTATTTTTCTCTCTTGATCTTTAATTTGATTTTAATTTTTGAAAAATCAATGGTTGCTCGAAAGGTTTTGGTGCTCTTTGTTCAAATCCCAAAGAAGTTATCGGAAAAGTTTTGATCCTACGTTGAACCGAAGATGGTGGCATGTTTTGAAGGTTTGAACGATCCATGGATTTTGAAGCACGATCTCGCTCGATTCCTTATTCTTATTGGTGATTCCCCGAAAGAATTTCAATTTCATATTGGTGACTACAATTTTGTGGTCTACGACGAAAAGAATGCGAACCAATGTTTGATTGCAAAGATTTTGGCTTGAATGCACCCATTAAATCTTGATTCGCCATCCACTCAATCAAAGGTCACGTTTTTCATTTTTTTATTTTCAAAAGATTTTTTTTTATTTCTTAGCTTATATTTGAACATTGATATTTATTCACGATTATTATAATGATGAGATTTGGTATTTTTAATCGTGATTTGAGTTTTACATGTGTTTAAGTGGCTTGAGAAGAGACGTGATATAAAGGGATTATGAGAAGCTATCTCGATCATTTGCCATGTCTCCATTGTCCTCGAGAGAAAAATTAATATAGGTAAATTTTTGTTTTATTTTTATTTTTTATATTATTATTTTAAAGTGCGATAAATCATGATGATTTTGCTCGAAAGTAATATTTCTTCTACATCGAAAAACTCAACTGTAGACTTCTCCCAATGTCAGATTACAAAAATTTATCTTGACAAGAATTTTGTGGAAGACATTCTTTGAAGTGAATGCAAACATGATGTTTATTCCATGCGATTATCAATGATGGGGCATTCCCTAAAGTGAATGCAAGCATGATGTTTATTCCATGCAATTATTGGATTCGTTTCATTCTCTGAAGAGAATGCAAACATGTAAATCACTATTTAATTGGTAACAGAACTCCGATATAATCTAAGTATATTGGCTGGACATCCCGTTCTGCGAGGCTATTGGTCTCAAAGAAAGTTTTTAAAGGACCTTGTGGACTGGTTTAACAATGCCGCGAACGAGGATTAAATCTTTGTTCTCTGTGAGAAGGATATGTGAAAAAGGTTTCAAAGTCCCACTGGCTCTACTTCATTCCCTGAAGTGAATGTGAGATTATATTATGGAAAGAATAAAAGCCGCATTAAAAGTTGTGGTCGTGATTGAAACCATGAATATAGAAATGGAAAATATGGTCATTTTAAGGATACTTCTACCCACCGGTAGTGAGGTTATAAGGATGAGAAGAGTGATAAAGATCATTCTAATGAAGTAAAATCTTTTTTTATTTCCAATGCAATATTATAAACCATTGTTCTCGTACTTGTCGTACGCTGAAAAATCAACAATTATTGAATGATAAAGAGAAGAAAATAGAAGCAAATTTTGTTTGCGAAAAATGAAGAATATGATATTGGTCCAACTTTATTTGGACATTATTGGTCCAACTCATTTGGACGTTGTTGATTTTCTTATAACCCTCAAAGGGAATAAATCATTTTCTAATTATTCTCATAACTTTAAAGAGAAATTTTTATCTTTTTATTTATTTTACTTTATGTTTATTTACTTTACACACATTAATTATTTACGTTTTATATTTATATTTATATATTATGATATTTATTTATTTTGTTTAACATGATTACTTGTCAAATATAATTTATGGTAACAATTTATGCTCAACATAATCATAAGATATATTTTCCCACTTAAATGCAAGGGAATAATGTGAGTACTATATCTCAAAGTATTGAAAATATTGATGCTCTAGAAGAGCAATAAATTATTGAGAGAAAGCACATTTGTAGAACTAATGTTTTGATATAATAATTGAAAAATGTTTTGGACTAATTTAAAAAGAATTCAAAACTATTTCCAAAGTCCAAATAACTTGAAACTATGTTTAGGGGATGTTTTTAAAGGATTTTACATGTTTTTCAAAGCCAAACTAAACAAAACCTTCCAGACGTTTCGAAACACCCCCTAGGTGTTTCGATATGTGGTCTTCTAGTGTCAAAACATTTTAAACGAGTCTTTTCTGGATGAGTATTTTGCCTAGCATTTCGATACGGGCTATGCCGTTTCGATACGCTTACGCGACATCGACCACAACGGTCATAAACCCCAACGGCTATTTCCGAACTAACATTTAAATGCAGATCGTTTCGATACGGTGAAAGGTGTTTCGATACGAGTGTTCCGAAACGACCAAGAGCGTTTCGATACGGGTGCTGCATCAGACTGCAACGACTCTTTCTACTTGAAGAGCGCATCGAAACGGGTTTGAGCGTTTCAATACGGTTAGCAGTAGAACAACATTTATGGTGGGAAATTATGTCACCAACGGCTCCAATTCAACCCCAACGGCTAGTAACGACTACAAACTCATTAAGGAGTATAAAAGAGACCTTCAAGCATCAAGATATGGTTAATGCTTTAATTGTCAATCAACAAATGATCAAGAATTGTCTTTGTACTTAAATTGTGATTTCTTTGTATAAACAAACACTAGTGAGCCAAAATTGTCAAATTTTGTAACCCCCTCGTCCCGGTCTGGACGACTGACCGGTCTGAGTAGGTTATACGGGGAAAACCGAAATGAAAACCGTTAGGGCCCCAACTCGGTTAGCAACCCTATTTTTTTTCTTTAATTATTATCTTGTTTAGAGGCATTCATACATCCTATGTGAAACACGACAGTGGAAACACAACGAGAGGATAAGAAGCATATGAAACAAGCCATTAAAACATCCAATTTTATTCTTTTTAATAGGCCGTATCGATACACTATAAGGGCGTATCGATATGCCTTGACTAGGTCAACAGCCTATAGTCAAAACAGGGAGACCGTATCGGTACACTGGTTGACCGTACCGATACGCCCTCGCTGGTCAACTTCTCATGGTCAACGATAAACAACCGTTGTTGAGTGTGTAAAAGTTCTATTATTTACACCCTTTTTAACCCATATTTCTACTGCATTCAAGCATTATTCATTGCATTTAGGTTAGTTTACAGCAAAACATCACAAATATATTAAAGGCACAGATTCTACTAAAAATGGCTATTTTTGCAGGTATCCGCCATAGTAAACGGAGAAGGCGGGCGCAGGGCAGAGAAGCAGAAGAGCTAAACTGGACAAGCAGACGATGAGGACGATGCTGCCATGGATCCGCCGTGACAGCAGAGGACGACAGCAAGTCAGTGGAGGAAAAGCAAAGTGGACCTCGATAGATAGAGAAAATTATGCTCGTATGTCGTGTGAAAACAATATATTTTTCCAAGCCCCGGATCAAAAGATATGTCAAGCCAAAGCTCAAGGAGAGGAAATCCCAAGAAACAAGGATGGCGGCTGAAAAGTAGGATACTTGAAGATTAAGTCTTTATTAGAATCTTACTTTTAATTAAAGTTGTAATCCTTGTTAACTTAGAATACTTGAGCCCAAAGCTTATATAAGGGCATAGATTTTAACCTAGGAGAACATCATACCCCATAACCGACAACCAAACCCCTCCGCCGTTTACCCGCCGTCGATATGTTCTAAAACCCCCTAGGGCCACGGGTTGATTTGTAAAGTAGTTGCAAGGGTTGTTTTGTTTTAGGATTTTTCAAGTTCAATAAAATAAACTTCAAGTTCTCTTATTTTGGTTATTAATATCTTGCAAGAGCATCGGGAGAGCATTGTGAGGTTATCTATTTACTTAGCATCGGGAGAGTTAAGTATACGAAAGAAATAAGAGCAAGTTCTCTAGTTTATAGTTGAACTATCTCGTGCCTAGGGATAGGGCGAGGTTAAGTGGCTAAAGAAGAATTCATACACATCGGTGTTCATCCTTCGATTCACGCCGGGAGGTATCATCAAGACGTGATCATCGACAGACTTGGACCTAGGGATAGGCCAAGGCAGATCTGGGATTCTTGCCAAACTTGAAGTACGGAGTTGGTGTGTTTGCTGCCGCGACAGGCACTACGACATAACTGAAATTCCTAAGCATTGCATACCTGCACTACTGAGCAATTCAATACCAGCCCATTCTCTCTATCTTGATATTTCAATTATTTTATTTACGTTTTCTTCCATATTTTCGTGACAACTTTCTAAACTATTTTCTTTACTTCGTGCAGTGAATTAAGGTGAAGCTATTAGCCCAATCCCTGTGGAGACGATATCCGATACTTCGTATCACTTACTATTTGCGTCGTGTACACTTGCACTACAATTGCGATAGACTCTTTTACACGCAACAAGTTTTTGGCTCCGTTGCCGGGGATTGGCAACATAACTCTACCTTTCTTTTATTGCACTTTTTATTTTTTTTATTTTTTTTTATTTTTATTTTCTTTGGTGCTTTCAACTCTTGCTTTTCACGAGGTTTTCTTGTTTATGCGCAGATCTAAAAGAGGTGAAGATCCTGAGTATCCATTAGATCCGGAAGTTGAACGTTCCTTCAATCTCAAGAAACAACTTCGTCACCTTTTAGCCAGGAACGAATACCTTGAGGAGCAGCTAGAGAAGATGGCCCGTAACCCGCCCGCTGGTGATGGTATACCGCCTGTCGGGGACCCGCCTGCAGCAGCCGGACGACGGTCCTGTCGTGACTACATGTTGAATGATCATGTAGAGTTGGAAACCACGCTGCCGGATATTGATGTTGACAACTTCGAGCTGAAACCTGTCATGTTTAGTATGATCAACAATGCCGGACAGTTTAGTGGTGCTGTTACAGGGGATGCTAGGGAGCATCTCAAAACGTTCCAGGAGATCTGTGGTTCGTTTAGACTGCCAGGAGTTAATCCGGAGATACCGAGGCTTCGGTTATTTCCCCATTCATTGAGGGACAGAGCTAAAACTTGGTGGAATAAACTTACGCCGGGTTCAATCATAACTTGGGCAGATTTATCTCGTGAATTTTTATCTCGTTTTAATCCTTTGCATTTATCTGAGCGATTACGTAATGAAATTGCTACTTTTCAGCAGGAAGATGACGAGCCGATGCACGAGGCCTGGGACAGATTTACTACTCTTCTTCGGAACTACCCAATGCATGGATTCCCCGTTTGGAATCAGGTAACAAAGTTCTATAATGCTGCTAACTTACAAACTCGCATTCGAATTGATTCTGCAGCAAATGGACTATTATTGGATAAAGATCCGGACGAGGCATTACAAGTTTTGAAAAATCTGGCCAAGAATGAGGAGCAGTTTCCAACTACAAGAAGAGGGGGTAAGCGAGTACTTGCTGTCAAGGATTATGAGGCCGACAGCACCATGAAATCACATGTAGCATTCCTTACTAAAGCAATGAAAAGGTTATTAAATGATGATGGATTACAAGGATTTGCTGTTGAGGAGGTATGTGATATCTGTGAGGGAAATCATAGTCGAGATGAGTGTCCAATACAGTTAGAAGAGGGAAAGTATGTTGGAAATTACAACAAGCCGAATTACAACTCCAACAACTATAATCCCAATTGGAGGAAGGATCCCAAGTTTTCTTGGAGCAATCCTAATAATGCCCTGAATCCTCAAGCACACAATCAGAATCAGGGAGGACCTAGATTGCTGACGCGACAGCAACTGCCGACGCACCTGCCGCCGCAGCAGCAACAGCAGCCACCAGCTGCCACGAGCAGTATACTGGAACAGACTCTGGCCACCTTTATGTCTCAGACAGGTACTTATATTGAGAATATGAATCAGTTTGTCAAGAAGACATAGAATTTCATGGACAAAACAGAGATGAGGATGACAAATCATGAGGCTACTTTGAAATCTCTGGAGACACAAATGGGCCAAGTTTCCCAACATATTAAGCCGAGGCAGACTGGAGGATTCCCTAGCAATACTGAAAATGCTAGGCAGCCCACACATGAGCAATGTAAGGCCATTACTACTAGGAGTGGGAAGAAACTACCAGGGCCGAAAAAAGAAGCTGAAACAACAAAGGAACCAGCCTTGGACAAACCTGCCGAGGAAGCTGCCACGACAGGTAACAAACAGACTGCTGCCGATGAGCCTGTCACGACAGCAGAAGCGACAGAGGAGAAAAATGATGAACCCAAACCTCCTCAGATTCATATGCAGTGGGAAGGACGTATTACTGATTACCGTCCCCCACCTCCTTTTCCTCAACGGATACAGCAAGCTAAGCAAGAATCTCAACTTAAAAAGATTTATGATATTTTTAAGCAGGTTCATATTAATATTCCACTGTTAGATGTCGTTAGGGAGATGCCCGGTTACGCCAAATTTCTCAAGGATGTCATGTCAAAGAAATATAAACTGGGGGAATTTGAAACGGTAAGGATGGCAGATGGTTGCATGAGTATTCTTCATCGGCAGCCACCCCAGAAAAAGAAGGATCCGGGGAGCTTCATCATACCTTGTGTAATCGGAGACAAATATGTGGGTAAGGCACTTTGTGATCTTGGTGCTAGTATCAATTTAATGCCAAATCTGTTTTTCAGAAGTTAGGTATTGGAAAGGCGCGGCCCACGACAGTAATTCTGCAGCTTGCAGACCGTTCTTACGTTCATCCAGAAGGAAAAATCGAAGATATTCTGGTAAGAGTGGATAAATTTATTTTTCCTGCTGACTTTCTTGTTTTAGATTGTGAAGCAGACGAAAACGCACCAATCATCCTTGGGCGACCCTTCTTAGCCACGGGAAGATCACTGATTGATGTGGAAAAAGGAGAACTCACCATGAGAGTGAATGACCAAGAGATTAAGTTGAATGTTCTCCAAGCAATGAAGCATGCTGATGCAGACGAGGAGTGCAAGGCTATCACTGAAGTTATCCTTGATCAACCCTGCATCTGGTCGAGCTGTCACGACATACAAATCGGGCACTGCCACGACAGCCACCTACAGGGCTGTCACGACAGCACTGACGACATCACCGACGACAACAACTCCTCTGACTCCGAAACATCTGATACTGAAGATCAGGAGGAGGTAAACTAGTTAGGCAATCGTCCAGGTAAGTTATTCGAACCTTTAAATTATACATCGGATAACCATTTAATCCAAAAGCCATCTACTATTGAACCACCTGCCTTAGAACTGAAGCCCCTGCCAGGGCAGCTAAAATATGCTTTTCTTGGTTCAAATGATACGTTGCCCGTAATCATCTCTTCTAAGCTGCCGCAAGAACAGGAACGATAGCTAATCGGCATGCTACGGCAGCACAAAAAGGCAATTGGATGGACGATCGCTGACATTCAAGGCATTAGTCCGGTGTTATGCATGCACAAAATCCTTTTAGAAGAAGACCATAAGCCGACTATAGATGCCCAAAGGCGGCTAAACCATGCGATGAAAGAGGTGGTGCGTAAAAAGATAATCAAATGGTTAGATGCTGGTATTATTTACGCCATCTCCGGCAGCAAATGGGTGAGCCCGGTGCAATGCGTTCCCAAGAAAGGAGGAATGACCGTGGTGACCAATGAAAACAACGAGTTAATCCCAACCAGGACTGTGACCGGTTGGAGGGTTTGTATGGACTATCGGAAGCTTAACAAAGCTACCCGAAAGGACCACTTTCCTTTACCCTTTATTGATCAAATGCTTGATAGATTAGCGGGTAAACCTTACTATTGTTTTCTTGATGGTTACTCAGGTTACAATCAAATTGCTATCGCACCGGAGGATCAAGAAAAGACGACTTTCACATGCCCCTACGGAACATACGCTTTTAGGAGGATGCCGTTTGGACTATGTAATGCACCCGCCACCTTCCAAAGGTGCATGATGGCCATATTCTCCGATATGGTGGAGGACTTCCTTGAGATTTTTATGGATGATTTTTCAGTCTTTGGAGACGATTTTGAGAGCTGCCTCGGCAATCTACAAAAGGTACTTGAAAGATGTGAAAAAGCAAACTTGGTCTTAAATTGGGAAAAATGTCACTTTATGGTGGATGAAGGGATAGTCCTCGACCATAAGATTAGCTGCCGTGAGATAGAAGTCGACAGAGCTAAGATAGAAGTGATCAAGAAGCTGCCGCCGCCGACCACAGTCAAGGGCATTAGAAGTTTCTTAGGGCATGCCGGTTTTTATCGGAGATTCATCGCAAATTTCTCAAAAATCACCAAGCCCCTATGCCATCTTTTAGAGCAGAACCGACCCTTTGACTTTAATGAAGAATGTACTGAAGCATTCAAGGTTCTGAAGGAAAAACTGGTAACAGCCCCAATAGTACAGCCACCAGACTGGACACAGCCATTTGAGATCATGTGTGATGCTAGTGACTATACTGTCGGGGTAGCACTTGGGCAGCGCAAAGATAAGTTGTTTCATGTCATATATTATGCCAGCAAGACATTGAATGACGCCCAAGTGAACTACACCACCACAGAAAAGGAGCTATTAGCTGTGTTGTTCTCCATTGACAAGTTTCGTTCTTACATATTTGGGACGAAAGTAATAGTGCACACAGACCATTCTGCCCTGAAGTATTTGTTCGCAAAGAAGGATGCAAAGCCTAGATTGATACGATGGATCCTGCTATTGCAAGAGTTCGACCTTGAAATCAAGGACAAAAAAGGGACAGAAAATCAGGTGGCAGATCACTTGTCAAGATTGGAGATGGGACAGAGTCTACCAATAGATGAGACAAACATACTGGAGACCTTCCCAGATGAGCAGCTCTTTGCTGCCGCAATCGCTGCCGCGACAGCCATGGCGGCAGGTAAGTCTTCTGAACTCCCCTGGTATGCGGATTTCGTTAATTTTATAGTTAGCGGAATACTCCCTTCTGATCTTAATTATCAAGCCAGGAAGAGGTTCCAAAATGATGTTAAGCATTATTATTGGGACGAACCTCTTCTTTTCAAAATGTGTGCAGATCAGGTTTTAAGGAGGTGTGTACCACAAGAAGAGCAAGAAGACATTCTCCATCACTGCCATGCTTCACAGTATGGAGGTCACTTAGGAGGCAACAAAACTGCTGCCAAGGTGCTGCAGTCAGGGTTCTACTGGCCGACACTGTATAAAGATGCACAGGACTTCTACAAGAACTGTGACAGGTGCCAGCGGACAGGTAACATCTCGAGGAGAAACGAGATGCCACTGCAGAACATACTAGAAGTCGAGATTTTCGACGTTTGGGGGATTGATTTTATGGGACCTTTTCCATCTTCATATGGAAATCTATACATCCTCCTAGCAGTGGATTATGTCTCTAAGTGGGTTGAAGCTATCGCCACTCAAAAGAATGATGCCAAGACAGTTCAAAAATTTCTACACAAGAACATTTTCTCTAGATTTGGCATCCCTAAGGCGATTATCAGTGATGAAGGGAGACATTTTGACAATAGGGTTATTGCTGCCGCATTGAAGAAATATGGTGTCAAGCACAGGATCGCGACATCATATCACCCACAGACCAATGGACAAGCTGAGATATCTAATAGGGAAGTTAAGAACATTCTTGAGAAGATGGTTAAACCAACTAGGAAAGATTGGTCTTTACTCTTTAATGATGCATTATGGGCATATAGGACAGCTTTTAAGACTCCATTGGGCATGTCTCCATACCGACTGATTTATGGGAAAACCTGTCATCTGCCTGTCGAGATAGAGCACAGGGCATACTGGGCAATCAAGGCAGTGAATATGGACTTGGACAAGGCAGGCCAGAAAAGGCTGTTAGATCTGAACGAGATTGAAGAAATACGGACAATGGCCTATGACAATGCAAGAATCTATAAGGAGAAAACAAAGAAGTGGCATGATAGGAAGTTGCTGCCACGACAGTTCTGCCCAGGGCAGCTTGTATTGTTGTTCAATTCTAGACTGAAACTCTTCCCAGGGAAGCTAAAATCTAGATGGTCTGGCCCCTTCCAGGTCGTACAAGTTTTTCCCCATGGTGCCATCACAATCCGATCGTTAAAAGACGGGCACCAATTCAAAGTCAACGGACAGCGCCTCAAGCATTATCAGGGGACTGAAGCCCCAGGAATACAGGAAGTGGTTACCTTAGGAGATGCCCCACAAGGCATCCCTAATTTAACCTAAATTTTAATTTTATTTATTTCTATTATTTATTATTTATTAGGAAATTAGGTTTATTTTATTCGAATAATGTTTTAATGTTTTCTGTTTTTAGGAAATAAATGAGTCAAGAAGAATAGGAGAAGTGTCCCAAGCCCACCATCCATCCATCAGCCCAACAAAGCCCAATATTGAAGCCTGTCGTTCCAGCTGCCGCCGCAGACACGGATAAGACAGGCTGTCATCAGACTGTCACGGCAGACGCAGAAACGTGTGACAGACGCGTAACAGACGCATAAATGCGTGTCAGAAGCGTCAGACACGCTAAAGCTCAACAGTCGCTCCGTTATTCATGTCTGCCGTTACAGCATTAAACGGGCAGCAACTCTTCCTCTATAAAACCCCATTTCATTTTCATTTTCCTCACTTCTGCTTATTCTTACTTGCTCTCCCCTTAGTTTTTCTCTGTTTTCTTTACTTTCAAACAAACCCTTGCAACTAACATGTCTTCCAGAAGAACCCGCCGCAGTGCTGCCTCAGCCTCTTCGCCAGCAGCACCCACCCCGCAGTCCTTCGCAACTAAGGATCTATGGGAAGAACGAGGTTTCATTTACACTCCAAGGGCAGTGAATATGGGTCTCAAACCTTTCATCGCAAGGACGATCAGAGCCCTTATGTGGGAACAATTCGTAGAGCAACCAGTCCAGCCTGCCCCACAGCCCAGAATCCACCGCCAAATCCGTGTCAGCAGCAGCAGTGAAGACAGTGCTTACAATTTAAGTCTTTTATTTTCTTCTTATTGCTGCCTGCTTTATCTATATTTTGTGATGTACTGCCTTCAGTTTTTTCTGTCATTTGCATTGAGGGTAATGCAACCCTTGAGTTTGGGGGTGGCAACCCTCCATTTTAATGGAGTCTAAGTACATCTTTTTAATTAATTGTTGTGTCTTTATTTAAAGTTCTCTTAAAAAAAATCAGAAAAGACTGAAAATTTTGGATGAAAACTGTGAATTGAACTTACCTGTCGTGACAGCTCTGTCGTGGCAGAAACTTTAGGATAGTTTTAGGAGAAGTTTAGAGCCTTTCTATAGTTCTGAAAACTTAAACACCATTGTGACTGTTAGACTGCCTAGATTTCTTTTAGCCAAACTAGAATAGGGAGCTTAGCACTTGAATAGCCCCTAGAGGTGCCTAACACTGGCTCTAGGAAAGAAGTTTAGCAAAATAGACTCAATAGCCCTAGAGGTGCCCGAAACCGGCTCTAGGAAGTTAGCTAGAGGTGCCCGAAACCGGCTCTAGTGAAACTTTAGCTTAAAAACTAAAAAAAAAATCAAGTCAAAACAGAAAATCAAAGAAGCATGAAAATGTGCCTTCAAAAAGATAAACTTTGGCATAAAAATTCGAGTTAAGAGTTGAATATTCTAGTGAAACTAAGAGAGTCTTGGCATATAACTGTTCACAAGCATGCACACACTGCACGAGGACTATAGGGAGATTCCGGACAGATCCTAAATCATCCAACAGGTTGCTGCCGTCACAGGGAACGAACGACGGGTAAGGGAAAGTCCACTGTTTGAAAGACAAAACAAAAATATTTCATTTTTCTTTTAGGTCTTAGTTGCTTGAGGGCAGGCAAAAACTTGAGTTTGAGGGTGTGTTGAGTGTGTAAAAGTTCTATTATTTACACCCTTTTTAACCCATATTTCTGCTGCATTCAAGTATTATTCATTGCATTTAGGTCAGTTTACAGCAAAACATCACAAATATATTAAAGGCACAGATTCTACTAAAAATGGCTATTTTTGCAGGTATCCGCCATAGTAAACGGAGAAGGCGGGCGCAGGGCAGAGAAGCAGAAGAGCTGAACTGGACAAGCAGACGATGAGGACGATGCTGCCATGGATCTGCCGTGACAGCAGAGGACGACAGCAAGTCAGTGGAGGAAAAGCAAAGTGGACCTCGATAGACAGAGAAAATTATGCTCGTCTGTCGTGTGAAAACAATATATTTTTCCAAGCCTCGGATCAAAAAATATGTCAAGCCAAAGCTCAAGGAGAGGAAATCCCAAGAAACAAGGATGGCGGCTGAAAAGTAGGATACTTGAAGATTAAGTCTTTATTAGAATCTTACTTTTAATTAAAGTTGTAATCCTTGTTAACTTAGAATACTTGAGCCCAAAGCTTATATAAGGGCATAGATTTTAACCTAGGAGAACATCATACCCCATAACCGACAACCAAACCCCTCCACCGTTTACCCGCCGTCGATATGTTCTAAAACCCCCTAGGGCCACGGGTTGATTTGTAAAGTAGTTGCAAGGGTTATTTTTTTTAGGATTTTTCAAGTTCAATAAAATAAACTTCAAGTTCTCTTATTTTGGTTATTAATATCTTGCAAGAGCATCGGGAGAGCATTGTGAGGTTATTTATTTACTTAGCATCGGGAGAGTTAAGTATACAAAAGAAATAAGAGCAAGTTCTCTAGTTTATAGTTGAACTATCTCGTGCCTAGGGATAGGGCGAGGTTAAGTGGCTAAAGAAGAATTCATACACATCGATGTTCATCCTTCGATTCACGCCGGGAGGTATCATCAAGACGTGATCATCGACAGACTTGGACCTAGGGATAGGCCAAGGCAGATCTGGGATTCTTGCCAAACTTGAAGTACGGAGTTGGTGTGTTTGCTGCCGCGACGACCGACGGACTGCTGCCGCGACAGGTGCTGCCGCGACAGGCACTACGACAGAACTGGAATTCCTAAGCATTGCAATACCTGCACTACTGAGCAATTCAATACCAACCCATTCTCTCTATCTTGATATTTCAATTATTTTATTTACGTTTTCTTCCATATTTTCGTGACAACTTTCTAAACTATTTTCTTTACTTCGTGCAGTGAATTAAGGTGAAGCTATTAGCCCAATCCCTGTGGAGACGATATCCGATACTTCGTATCACTTACTACTTGCGTCGTGTACACTTGCACTACAATTGCGATAGACTCTTTTACACGCAACAACCGTACCGATACGCCTATCCCGTTTCGATACACCAAAATCTCGTCAACATCTCATATTTCCAGAGAGGTTTTGGCGTATCGATACACCCCCGTGTATCGGTACGCTAAGCCAAATCTGAGTCCCAAAGTGTAGGACCGTATCGATATGGCCCTTGGGCGTACCGATACGCCCTGCACTGCAACACTCAGATTAGCAGCTAAACGCACTAAGACCCAACTCTAGATGCAAATTACGACTCGCCTAGCCACAAACAAACATCCATACAACAATTAACAACCATGGAACAGCATACTAAGCACTTTTAAACTAACAACTGAGCATTAACATCCAGGCATCCACACTTAAGATAAACTTGCATTCTAAACATACATATACTAGACCATTTCATTCCTAAGAAGCAAACACTTACATAAACACTTCATAACAAGGTTTACATGCCTTAAAACATAACACACAAGCAAACGTGGAACATGGTCATAAGCCTTTAAACACAAGCATTTAAGCAACAACGTAGCATGGTTTACAAATCCATCAACACAAAGCATTAACAACATAAAGCCAACACAAAAAAGTCTAGATACACGCTTCTAAAACACGTAGCATTTCCCATTGCTAAAATACTACATTATTTAATAAACCATACTTGAGCAAACTACCACACGGTTGGACGCCCTTTTCTTGCTCCTTGCTAACTCCAATCTAAGGATCTGCATTGTCGGAAAAAAGAGAGCGTAAGCATAAAGCTTAGTGAGCGGAGCTCAAAAACATAACAACGACAATGCAGGGTTCAAAGCTTTCTTTAAAATAAAGGCCAACACATACAATCCATCTAACGACATAATCCTCTTACTATCATACAAGTTCAACCACAGGTCAACAATATAGATATTTATCATGGCATCGCACTTCATGGTATGCATAAAGGCATAATTCTAGATTTAAAACAAAATCATTAAAAGGGAAAGATATAGTGAGACATAAACATGAACAATACATGGTATGCACAAGCATAACCAAAACACACACGGTGGGACCACACATCACCATTCGACTAGTAGTTTTCCGATGGGACCACACATCACCGTACTCTCCTACTACTCACTACTGGTGGGACCACACATCACCGTAGTCTTATACTAGTCACCATCGGTGGGACCACACATCACCCTAGTAACGACAACCATCACATGAGGTTCGACACCAACCATGCAACACGATATACAAATCACCATCATGCGACATGAACACACTATATCATGCACGACCAAAACAACTTGTAACAAAATCCACAATTATGCACAATCTTACTACTTAAAATCTTTCCACCCACAGTTGGTCTTACTTACCATTTCCGTGCACAACCTGCACCAACTTACATATATTTTACAAGGCATAACAACAACACCATTGATTCCATCATACATGATTAACGACATGATAATAAGCAACATGCTTCCTCCCAAAGTATTGAAATTTCATGCATAACAAGTTATCACCACAAGTAATGAAAAACAAACGGTAAAAAAGGGAATTTAAAGAGGCGATTAACATCAACTTACTCTTGAGTTTGAATTGACCTTTCAAGCTCAATTTAAACTCTTTCAACCCACATTTGAACCAAAACGTTACTTAAAAACATTCACTCACCATATTTCCTTAAGCAAACCAAACAAAGCCGACTCAAGCCTCCACAACTTCCAGAATCGTGCCCGAACCTCTCAAGGCCAAATCTGCTGTTTATAACCAATCAAAAGCAATGCATTAACCTCTTAATCAACCACAAATTTACTGTTATACATCAGCTCACAATTCCACAATATTTTCTCAACAATTCAAAGCCGAAATCTTCCCAAATAATCCCATTTTCGTACTCCAGCAAAACCCAGCCATTACCTCTCAATTTAAACACTTAAAACACTTCAAAACATGTCCAAAACATCACCCTAAGGCTGTACAACCATCAGCCCTTCATTTCCCCACGTAAACACCTTAAAAACTCCCATTTTCCACTCCTAAAAATCACTTACAGCAGTAGCTACGGGAATCCATTCAAACCAACACTATCACCACTCAAAAATCATCAAAAAAACATCTAAAAACACCTACCCAATGTTGCTATAACATCAGCCCAACAATTTTTCACATAACCATTCCAAAAACACAAATTTTGACACTTTAAATATACCCCTAAAAACCCATTTTGGGATTCTTTATAAAACCCAACCAAATTGAGATATATTGTTCCATAGGGCAAGGTTAGATCAAAACCCAACTCTATTAATCAAAAACAACCTAAGAAGCCATTAAAGTTTCATACTTTCTTCAAACCTTGAAAAACTTGAAAAACTAAAAAGAGTATGTTTTTGAAATCTAAAACTATGGAAATGACCGGGATAGAAAGGAGAAGTCAAAAATGAGGTTACCTTGCAAAAATCACTTGAAATGGTGAAGCACCTTGATGGGATAGTGATTTAGGGAGGGTTTTGGGTTTTTCACGTTAGATTGGAATGAAGAAGAATATGACTCTTTTCTTTTTGTTTCAAAAAGATTATCTTTTCCTTGTTTTGACTTATTTACAAAAACGCCATTAATGAGATTTGAAACTTTCCTTTTTCTTTTTTTTTTTAAACCCAAGCTCGATTTAATTAAATCGAGTCTAACGACTGGAACCCGACTCCCGACCCCAAAACACGGGTGTTACAAATTTGCTCAAGTGTTTTAGGTTTTGGGTGAGAGCTTATTTGTGCAAACAATCACCTATTAGAGGGATTTAAGTTTTCTTATATTTTCTCTTTGTAAAGAGGGTTTGATCAAGGCTTTGGGTAGAAAGCTTGATCAGTGTATAAGGGTTTCCTCCTAAGCCTAGAAAAGGGGACGAATCAATAGTGGATTGATTGGAAATCCTTAGTGGGAAGCTAAGGTAGTGGATGTAGACCTTGGTTAGAAGATTGAACCACTATAAAATCATTGTGTCATTTATCTTTTAGCTTCCACACCACATCCACCCAAAATTCCACCTCTAAACCATTTGGTGAGCAAGATCGGTTAAAGAAATCGAGCACCTTAAAACTCAACAATTGGTATCAGAGCTTGGCTCAATCGAAGAGGATTAACATCCTATTGAGAGGATCCGACAAGCTCGATCATCATTTCACACAACCGGCTCAATGGCGCAATCCATCGACAAACCGCCCTTCTTCGACGGAACTCACTATGCCCATTGGAAGACAAAGATGAAGTTCTTCATCAAGTCTAGAGACTACAAGCTATAGGACATAGTTCAAGATGGTCCGTTCGTGCCTCAACAAAGAAAAGCGGAGTGGAGTGCCGACGATCGCAAGAAGATGGAGCTAAATTGCAAAGCCTTGCACATCCTCTTTTGTGCATTTGGCCCAACCATCTATGAGAAGATGTCTTCTTGTGAGAGTGCTAAGGAGGTATGGGACAAGCTTGAAGTATCATACGAGGGAACCGATGAAGTTAAGGAGACCAAGATTGGGCTCCTCACCTTAGAGTATGAGAACTTCAAAATGGATCTGGAAGAGAACATCGATAAGATGTTTGATAGGTTCTCCACTATCACCAATGGTCTAAAAGGCTATGGAGAAGCCATCTCAGAGGAAAAGCTTATCTACTCACTTCTCGAGTCATGGGATTCAAAGAGGACCGCCATCATTGAAGCAAAAAATTTAAAGACCTTGAAGCTTGATGAACTCATGGGGTCACTCCTCACTCGTCAAATCATGAAGAAAAACAAAGAAGATGAGAAGGAGATGAAAGAAATTAGAGCTATGGGGGAGAAGAAACTCAAAGGGCTTGGCATCAACACAAATGCCATTGTTCTCAAGTCCTCCACTTGCCATCATGTTGATTCAAGTGAAGAGGAGGATGAAGAAGAAGAGATAATTCATCTCTTCAAGAAGTGTGCCCCGTTCATGAAGAAAGCTTTGAGAGAGCTTGAGCGAGAATCCATGAAAAAGGAGAGGGCAAGCACTTCAAGCCATAAGAAGAAGGCACATGTGGCTACTTGGAGTGATGAGGACTCCACCGACGATGAACAAGCCAACCTTTGCCTTAAAGCCATCGAAGAAGATTCAAGGGTAACTTCTAATGCATTTACTTCATGTTCTTACTCTTTTGATGAATTACAAGATGCCTACGATGATTTGGTTTTAGAGTTTAAAAATCACATTTTGAAAAACAATAAATTGATTTCAAAGTTAAAAATTCAAAATGATTTGATTTCTAAAACCAAACTTGAACTTGAAGCAAAACTCGAAGAGTTTGAACAAAAATATTTTGATTAGCAAAATTTGCTTCATAAAGTTCAAGAAGAAAAAGATTTGATTTCCAAAGAGCTAGAAAAGAAAATCAATTTTGGAAAATCAATTTTTTACGTAAGACAATCTAGTGCCCCTATATTTGTAAAAGAAAAATGTTTTAGAAGTATTTGGGTCCCAAAAGGACTTAGTACTTCAATTAAAAAGGATGAAATTGAAAAATGGATTCCTAAGGGGACTAAAGTTTGTGCTACTAACGTCTATGGATCCAAAGCAATTTGGATACCAAAAATTACTTGATTGTCTTTTTCTAGGTGTGATGGAGAGTGATCAACAAGTCCAATTAATGAGAGGGAGTTCCATGCACAAAAAAGAAGGACACTTGAAGAAGGAAGGCTTCACATCCTCCCTTGGGTTCAAGTGTTGGTAAAAATCTAGTTGTTTTTTATTTTATTTGATTTATTTCTTTTTATTTCAACTAGATGATCATATATGTTGGACTAACAATTTTATGATGCTTTGAGTAAGGGGGAGCCATTTTTAAAACCAAAATTCTTAATTTTGTCATTTTTTTACCTCTATTGTTATTTTTGAACTTAAAAGTATTTTGAATTCTTTTTTATATAACAAAAAGGGGGAGAAATGGTTTGAAAAATTGAACTTTCAAATGAATAAGGGAATGAATAAGGGGGAGCTTTAATTGATTTCAATTTTTCATCTCTTATTCACAGTTTTAAAATTAAAGGGGGAGAATCCCAAACAAAATTTTCAAGTTAGTTTTATTATATCAAAAAAGGGGAGATTGTAGAACTAATGTTTTGATATAATAATTGAAAAATGTTTTGGACTAATTTAAAAAGAATTCAAAACTATTTCCAAAGTCCAAATAACTTGAAACTATGTTTAGGGGATGTTTTTAAAGGGTTTTACATGTTTTTCAAAGCCAAACTAAACAAAACCTTCCAGACGTTTCGAAACACCCCTAGGTGTTTCGATACGGGGTCTTCCAGTGTCAAAACGTTTCGAAACGGGTCTTTTTTGGATGAGTATTTTGCCTAGCGTTTCGATACGCCTACGTGGCATCGACCACAACGGTCCTAAACCCCAACGGCTATTTCCCAACTAACATTTAAATGTAGATCGTTTCGATACGGTGAAAGGCGTTTCGATACGGGTGTTCCGAAACGGCCAAGAGCGTTTCGATACGGGTGCTGCATCAGACTGCAACGGCTCTTTCTACTTGAAGAGCGTATCGAAATGGGTTCGAGCGTTTCGATACAGTTAGCAGTAGAAAAACATTTATGGTGGGAAATTATGTCTCCAACGGCTCCAATTCAACCCCAACGGCTAGTAACGGCTACAAACTCATTAAGGAGTATAAAAGAGACCTCCAAGCATCAAGATATGGTTAATGCTTCAATTGTCAATCAAAAAATGATCAAGAATTGTCTTTGTACTTAAATTGTCATTTCTTTGTATAGACAAACACTAGTGAGCCAAAATTGTCAAATTTGCTCAAGTGTTTTAGGTTTTGGGTGAGAGCTTATTTGTGCAAACAATCACCTATTAGAGGGATTTAAGTTTGCTTATCTTTTCTCTTTGTAAAGAGGGTTTGATCAAGGCTTTGGGTAGAAAGCTTGATCGGTGTATAAGGGTTTCCTCCTAAGCCTAGAAAAAGGGGACGAATCAATAGTGGATTGATTGGAAATCCTTAGTTGGAAGCTAAGGTAGTGGATGTAGACCTTGGTTAGAAGTTTGAACCACTCTAAAATCATTGTGTCATTTATCTTTTAGCTTCCACACCACATCCACCCAAAATTCCACCTCTCCACCACTTGATGAGCAAGATCGGTTAAAGAAATCGAGCACCTTAAAACTCAACAACATTATGAAAAGTACAAAATTGTGAATATTGTAATAATTACCGCTAATGGTAATAATATCGTCACCACTAGAAGTGGAAATTTTAAAAGAGCAATATGAGTTCACAAAATATCCTTTTGGGAATTATAGATAACATATGTTATCAATTGAGATATGAAATAAGTCAATGTGGATATAAGTTCTAGTAGTCAAAAGTCAGTTGAAAGCTTTAGAAGAGCTATATATTGTTACCAAAAGATAATTTTTATTGAAAGCTCCAAAAGAGCTAAATATATTCCTATTCAAAGGAACAATTTTTATGGCCGTACTAAACATGTACGAGTGAGATTAAATCACATATTATGGTAAACCAGAAGCTTACCAAATTCAAAATGTATATACACACTTGTATATAGTTGGCATGATCAGTTAGACCATCCTGATCAATAATGATGCGAATGCTATTGAGATTTATATGCACATTTATTAAAAGAATCTGAAGTTCTTGTGGTGCTTGTTCTTAAAGGAATTAACTAAATTCTACTTATTTAAAGAACACAAAGTTCTTGTGTTGCTTGTTCTAAAAAAAACTGATTAAGATCTCATTTATCCAAAGAACTTAAAGTTCTTGTACTAAAGTTGAGACTGCATGTCTTGCATATCTGAATGAAATATGGGCCCATATATCCACAAATGTGGAAAGTTTTATATGAAAAATACAGTTTAACAAAATTTCAATTGGATGCCTCCTCTTTAATAGCTAAACTATGAGAACAAAAGAGTTATTATTTATATGGTGTTTCCATATAACAACACTTATGCGCATCAAGCCAACGAATTATAATATACTCCTTGTTATGATTGGTTTTTGGTAAGAAGTCATACATTTTCCATTTTATAATTTTTGAATGTGCAATATGAATTGCTCCACCACAACGCACAAAATGGGTAGATACAAATGGTTGAGAATATATATTGAGTACGAGTCTCCTTTTATGTTTAAACTCTTAAACATTAATTAGAGAATTCTTTATGAGATATTTTTTCTCAACATCAGGGGAGAGAATAATCAGCTGGATAAAGAAGGAAAATGAATTCTCAGTATCTAGATCCTCAAATATGAATTAAAAGTTCATAAGATAATTCAAGTGATTGTATGTCATCTGCCAGATATATTTACTGACCTAATGAGAGTAATCAAGTCTTATATACCAGCTGAAAATGCTCTAAGTTTAAATTACATGTTATAGAGAATGGATGTAAATCATGCCTGAAGCATGATAGTTGAAATTGGTTCCAATGATCAAAATTCCCGTAAATAGAAAGTAGTATAAGATGGTCATATATTGGAGGTGGGCGCTCCTGAAGAGACCCAAGACATAACTAATTATAAAACTCTTGAAGAGTTTCAGATACCTGAAATAAAGATTAAAATCTTGAAGAGATCTCGATGAGTTATGTCACTATGAGAATGGAACCAAAAAAATTAAATAGTTGTCGACAACAATTTTGCAAACAATTTTACATAGAATACTTCTATAGAAGTAAAGAAAAAAAATGAGGATCTCGTATAGAAATCTATCCAGAAGTATAGATATTAAATTGGCCAATGTAGAAAGACGTTTTGAACTTCTAAAAGAGAAGTATTTGGACCGACAGTCCAAACACCTAAAGGTGTAATGCAATTGAGGCACAAATAAGTAGTCGTAAATACGACTTAAATTATGATTTATGAAGAATTCTAATTACTTCATGGTGGATGCAATTACTTTGGCAATTATGGAACATTTTATATGCGTCTAATCATTTTGGGATCCATATAAAAAGAAAGTTATCTGTGACAAATTTGAAAAATTTCGAAAAAATTTATTTAGATATGTCCTCTTGAATATTCATATTTTGGCGCATTTGATATAATCGCCTTAGTGGGTACTAATTGAGGAAATACTATAAGAATGTCATATTTCCTTATATATTTTATAAATGAGTTTGAATCAAGATTCATTATATCATTAGCACTCTTGAAGAGCTTCAAATTGGAAACTCATGAAGAGCTTTCAAAGTATTTAATGAAAGTATTTGAGAAAAAGAATCTTGAGATGTGATTTTGTCTCGACCTAACGATCGAGCACTTAAATATGCGTTTTGTCTATAAATGGACATAAGTCGAAAGAATCTTAAAGAAGATTCAATATGGATAAAACATATCTATTGAGTATCCCAATAATTGTAAGATTGTTGGGTGTGAATAAATTTATCTTCGAAAGAAAGATAAATGAATGATTCTTCTGGAAGCATCATATATTAGTTAGTCAAGAAATATCCATAGATATACAAAGATCATTACCTTTAGATCTTCAAACATTCATCGATGTCTCCTCAAATCTTGTAGAAATAATTGTTATGCACGAGGCAAGCCAAAAATATGTTTGGCTAAAACCATTGACCCAACATATCCAAAAGATATGTGGATTTACTTTCACAAGATATGATATGAAGCTATTTTGTGTAGAGATAATGCAATATGTATATCTCAATTGAAAGATGGATACACCATGAAACATATTACTCCAATGTTTCATCCCTCACGATCTTTAGAAAATAAAATTCAAAATTGAATTATGAAGATTCAAAAATCTTCTATGGTGTTTTCATGAGGAGGGTAAATACGCGTTGCACTCTTTTCCCCTTAACCGAGGTTTTTTCCCAATGAGTTTTCCTGGTAAGGTTCTTAATGAGACAACATGTTATGCGTATCTAAGATGTGTGTACTCTTTTTCCTTCACTAATGAAAATTTTTTCCCATTGGGTTTTTATCTTAGTAAGGTTTTAACGGGCACATTATCTTCATAGACATATAAGAGGGGGTGTTATGAATATTTATCTAAGTGGATGTTTATCATGATAAGAACTTTATCATAGGGATTTGACTTACTTTATTATTAGGAATATTATCTACATTAATTAGAGTTTAATGTATTATGTACTTCTTATGCCTATAAATAGATGATTTACTGAAGGCATTATATATATAATTCTATATTGAGAATAATACAAATCTCCATCTTTCTCTCATCTCTTTGCTCTTTTATTCTTGTTCGTTGTTCTTCGTTATTTTATTCATAATAAATTTAATATTGTGAATAAAACAGATAAATTTAAAAGATCGCCGTACAATAAATTATCTGCATTAGGAGTGTTCATAACTGAGTACCCAAATTTTCAGGTATTAAAAATTTCGGCCAGTAATATGACCCTTAAGTACAGAGTACCCGCATTTTCAAATAAATCTTCAAATAGAAACCTTTCTCTCTAATGGAAAAAAGCATGGCGCAGACGATTCCTCAACCACTTAGGGATACAAGTTAATGGTGGGAATTTCTAAATTAGCGCACAATTTCTCAACCGCTTACAATTATAAAATACACACAAAATGTTTGCCTTTCCTAATCAGCACACTTAACATGGATGGTATAAGAAGGGTAAGCTGGTCGTGGAATCTGATTCGTATGTAGCCCATAATTGGGTGATGGATGGTTGCTCCCCAACGCCCTTGGTTTTTGTGGCACATCTCGGATTACGTTGATAAGTTAGCGTTGCATATAATGGTAGAAATCGACATTATTTATAGATGAGATTAGTTAAAAAAATTTAAATTTATAAAAGATCAACAATGAATTATATATTTTTAAAGGACTTAACAGTTTTACCATTATACTAACTTATAATTTTTTCAGTTTTTAAAATGTTTTTGGGGCTCCGTCCCCCGCTTGTCCCTCCCACCTTCCACCACTGATTGCATATTAGTTCGGTCGTGTTTTCAATGGTCAGCCGAGATGAAAAAAGCATAGTTGATGTTAATGACGGAATTAAAATTAAATATTAAAAAAGATAAAAGTCTATTTAGCCTTTAAATTTGAAATGAGAGAGATAAAAATTTTATTTAACTAATATTTAAATGAAAGAGGCAACCGTCCTTCCCACATTATATATAGTTCCGTCCCTGGCTGGTGTCATGTACAAGGGGGTCTTGTTCATGTTGCTTTAGGTGTGCTGACTCTTCATGTTTCATGGACATATTCTAGCATATAGATATTTATCAACTTAGTGTAGAATTAAGAAAAAAATCTACACACATGTACGAACCAGCATTAAAATTCCATTTTAGACTATTATCTTGTTAATTAATCAGCGTATGTCAAGTTTAAATTCTGTTAACATTTAAATATTTAAATTTATTTTTACGTTATTTTTTTTATAATTTACATCAAATATTTTTAAAAAAATTAATAACAAAAAAAATCATTCAAATATTGAACAATTCAAACCGATTTTATCGTACCTGCCGTTGCAACTATGCCTTTTTACAAAGGAAAGAAAAAAAAAACCAAAAATCCCGATTAATTTGATTATGTTAAAATCCATGATCGATCGGGAAAAAAAAAACAGCAGAACTCTGATCTTCATCTCTCTTTATCTTAAAATAAATTACAATGTCTTATAATTCAATCAAACCCTAATTTCGGTTATAACTTTGTCTACCTCTTTCCGATTTTTCAAACCAAACAGTAAATATATAATTGTAATGTTTGGAGGATTTGTAGGTTGGAAACGAAATCGAGAAAAATGAAGACGGGAAGTGCTGCGAAGCTGATCGTAGATGCGTTGCTGCATCGGTTTCTTCCTCTCGCTCGGCGCCGCATCGAAACAGCTCAAGCTCAGGTTTTTCTTTTCCCTCTTCTTTCCCACTTCCCAGTATACAAATTTGTCTATATTTTTAAAAGGATTTGACCACTATATTTTCAATTGTGTTAAATATACAACATAACTATTTAATTGGTTCCAATGTAGCCATCTGCCGTTAAAAAAACAAAAAAGTTAACGGAACTGTTAAAAAAATTGGTATAATTACACATTTAGTCCCATTTATTTATCTATTTTTATTATATTTATTAAATTTATTTTCCTTCCCCAATCAAGTGGTGACACGTGTCACCACCAATTGGAGTAAGAAAAATGAAATGGTGGAAATTGGCCCCAAGGGGAATTGAACTTGGGTTATTAGGTTGAGAAAGCAACACTTTTGCCAATGGGCTAAGCGTTTTTCTGGTACATGGAATACCAAATATATTATATATCGTATATAGGTTATCCGATTGGAAACAACATCATCAGTTTCATCCTTAATTCATCGGCACCTCACCCAACCCTATATACGATAGTGGTGAGGATTGGCTTGGTGAAACGGGTTGAAGCCATATAGCCAAGAATACCGGTAGTGGTGAGGATTGGCTTGGTGAAACGGGTTGAAGCCACAATGAAATAGTCTTTAACTGATGCACGTAAGGTAACCAAAACAGCTATAGATTGACTGGGATGAATATCAAGGGACTCGTACTGCTCTTGCAAACTATGAGCTCCTTCAACTTCAATAAGAGTCATCGGATGACCCTGGATCCTGAAGTTAATTGATGTTGCTATACCCACATTTGTAACCCTAAATTTGTATGTTTTTCCTGTAATTTAGTAGCAATCCAACCAAAACTCAGCATACATGTAATGCAGAATTCCTTATTTTCCCCAACAAAGCAAAAAAAAAAAAAAAACACAACACAAAGGACTTACCTTGCTGGCCACTGAAAATATAAGAGTTATTAGCACCATTTATAAGAAGGCCATCTGGCAGAGGAAGATCCAGGCCTGAATCCAACTTTTTTTGTAATGTCTGTGTGAAAATTAATGTGTAATTAGATTGGTGGCCACTGCAGTTGCAGATGATCTACAACACTCCAACACCTCACCCAACCCTATATAAGATATATAATATATTTCATGTACCAAAAACAACGCTTAGCCCATTGGCAAGAGTGTTGTTTTCTCAACCTAATAACCCAGGTTTGATTCCCCTCGGGGCCAATTTCCACCATTTTATTTTTCTTACTCCAATTGGTGGTGACACGTGTCACCACTTGATTGGGGAAGGAAAATAAATTTAATAAATATAATAAAAATAGATAAATCTCTCAAATAAGGTGGTGACACGTGTCACCACCTAATTGAATAATTAATTTATTTTATTAGATTAAAATTAGGACTAAATTGAATGATTGTATAAATAAATGGACTAAATGTGTAATTATACCAATTATTTTAACAGTTCTGTTAATTTTTTTTCGTTTTTTTAACGGCAGGTGGCTACATTGGAACCAATTAAATAGTTATGTGGTATATTTAACACAATTGAAAATATAGTAGTCAAATCGACACCAACCCCATAGTTCGGTGGTCATTAGTATAGTTTACCCTTTTTAAAAAATATTATAGGTAAATTACACTAGAGATCATTTAGTTATAGATATAGTAACAAACATATCACTATTATTTTAAAAGTTATAATTGAGTCACTCAATTAGTTTTAAGAACACAACGAACATGTTATTTTTCTTCTTCTAAAAGTAACAATTAAAACACTGAATTATAGGTTTAAAAAAATATTTCACCCAATTAAAATTTTGTGACAAATAAGTTACTCTGTCATTGAAATTGAAATAAGAGTTTGATATAATAGTAAATTTAGTCCTCAAAACTTATGTATTCTATTAATTTGCTCATAATTCAAAATAATTCAATAAACTCAATCTTTCATATTTAAAATTTATATTATCAGCAAATGATGTGATGATTGTAATGAGTCTATTCCATTAGTTTGTCAGTTGTTCAGTAGTGATAATATTTTAAATTTAGTGATCCAGCCATCGAAAAATATTTACTAAAAAAGTTTTCTTGTGAAACAAACACGCCCTTTATATTGGTTTCGGTTCTAATTTCAATTCACAAATAAAAGAACCGTAATTATTTAAATTGAACTTAATTCTACTTATTATTTAATTTATATCTTGTTTTTAATTTTTATAATATTTTATATTAGTGAAAATAATTTTAAAGTGGTATAAAAAGATTTTTAGGGAAATATTAAAAAAAATGAGCTAAATCATTTCGATTTCAGTTTGGTTTTCTAAAAACCAAATATTACAATTAGAGAGAGAGAGATTTCGGCAAGACCCACTAATGGCTAAGCTATCCATCTTTCCATAGAAGTTGGGCTTTACATAAAAGTCTCTCTCTTTTATTTTTTTAACAAATAGATAAAAGTCTTTTTAAATTTGGGTTGGTCCGGCCTGAATTTCTGTTACAACAATAAAGAATATATTTTATTTAATTTTGTTATAAAATTATATAAATACTAATATAAAATATTAATCCAAGAGGGCCATGGTTCGAGCCCTCTTAGCAGTAGGTTAGTAATTTTCTTTGATTTTATTCCACATATGAGGTGGTGACACGTGTCACCATCTTATTGGTCGGATAAAATTATTAAAAAATGTCATATGGATCATCGACAATGATAGAGAAAATGACATGAAATTTATTATAACTGTTGGTAACAAAAATAGAAAGAAAATGTAAGATTAGATACGATTTTGCAACAACAACAACAAAAAATAGTTGATTTTTTTGGACAATTTACCCTGTAAATTTGTTGGGTAGTGAAATGAGTTATGGGGTTGAACATATAAAGTGGATCAAGATAATTAGATAAATATGATGGTCTAACTAATGAATGTCTATCTCAATTCTCAATTCTCAATTCTCAATATATTTATGTTCAATCTTGTTGAATGTGTAGGATGGACAGTATCTTCGACCATCTGACCCTGCTTATGAGCAAGTACTGGATTCCTTGGCTATGGTTGCACAACACACGCCTATTCCTCTTCTAGAAGCCCTTCTAAGATGGCGAGAAAGGTGAATCACTTGTCGATCTCAACATCCCAACAGTTTGTTCGCTATAAAAACTCAAGTCTGCAATCCTTTAATCCAAAAATGAGAAGTTAATGCCACTCTTCAAAGGCACATGGTCGTTAAGTCTATCTGTTTTATAACTGTAGGATTCCATTATCTTATTGTTTTGCTTTTGGGATCTTGGTTGTAGTGAATCCCCAAAGGGTGCAAATGATGCATCTACCTTCCAAAGAAAGGTTTGTAACCTGAATTTGATGAATGGTTTTAATTAATACGCTGGCCTCATTGTGAGTTCGTTTTTTGTCTATTTATGGGGAGCAGCTTGCTGTGGAGTGCATATTTTGCTCGGCTTGTATTCGATTTGTCGAGTGCTGTCCACAAGAGGGACTTACTGGTTTGTTCATTTCCATGTTTTTTCTTTTGAGATTCTACATGTTTTTTCTCATAATTGAGTATTGTGCCGTGCTTTCATTGCAGAGAAGCTTTGGTCTGGTCTTGAGAATTTTGTTTTCGATTGGCTAATTAATGCCGACAGGTAAGGGCGGTGAATGCTGAGTCTAGACCAGATTAAATCAAAGTTGTGGATTTAATTATGTGCCTTTTAATGCTTTCAAGTGTTGTATACAAATTGTAGGCATTTGTTTGTATTAATTGTCACTATTATTTGCATTTGAGAAGTTGATCTTGATGAGCATTCCTGGTGTTGTCATCGCTCTTACCTTGAAAAGGGAATTACAAACACCAAATAATTCTCATCACCTGGGTGCAGTTCTTGCTGGATTACTGAGTTGATGTTAGTAAATTCTTATTGCAGGGTTGTTAGTCAGGTCGAGTATCCCTCACTAGTTGATTTGCGGAGTCTCCTTCTCGACTTAGTTGCCCAACTCCTAGGTGCCTTATCTCGGATCAGGTAGCTGGTTTGTTATCTGGTGGCATTAATATTTGATAGAGATGTTACTTAATAGTTTCTAGCTTCCAGATGCATTCATTTATTTCTTTCACAGGTTTACTTCTGTAACTGAGCGCTTTTTCATGGAATCTAATACTCGTCGGATAGATGGTAGTGTTGCCAGGAGTGAAACACTTAGTATTATAAACGGGATGCGGTACCTGAAGCTAGGGGTATGCATATGATTTCTTTTTCTTCTTTTCTTGCCTCGAAGAAAAAGGCGTCAGGAGGACCGGTTTATGACAATAATAGTTGTCAGGTTAAGACTGAGGGAGGATTGAATGCATCTGCTTCTTTTGTGTCAAAAGCAAACCCTCTCAACCGTGCTCCACATAAACGAAAAAGCGAGCTTTATCATGCACTATGCAACATGCTTTCGAACATTCTAGCACCGCTTGCAGATGGTGGGAAAAACCAATGGCCTCCTACGGGTGTAGAGCTTGCGCTCTCTGTGTGGTATGAAGCTGTTGGTCGAATCAGAGAGAGTCTCATGCATTGGGTGGAAAAACAGAGCAAACATATAGGAGTAAGGGCAAACATATTGTTTGTCTCTAATGTTTTCTTTCTGCATTGTGTTTATTTTTCTCTCTTACATAAACAATGCTATGTTTTAGGTTGGTTATCCTTTGGTGACTCTTCTGCTTTGTCTTGGTGATCCTCAAATATTCCACAGCAACTTAAGCTCTCACATGGAGCAACTCTACAAACTTCTACGAGTAAGTTTGCTCTTCACATCTGTTCATATTTACAAGTTTCCATTTCAACCGTCCCTGTAACTAAGCATCTGGTGCTATCTATGCAGGACAAGAATCATCGTTTCATGTCTTTGGACTGTCTTCATAGAGTTTTAAGATTCTACTTGAATGTTTATGCAGCTAACCAACCACCGAATCGTATATGGGATTACCTTGATAGTGTAACATCTCAACTGTTAACAATTCTGAGGAAAGGAATACTAACTCAGGATGTACAGCATGATAAGCTTGTGGAATTCTGTGTGACTATAGCAGAACATAACCTTGATTTTGCCATGAATCATATGATCTTAGAATTGCTGAAGCAAGATAGTCTAAGTGAAGCGAAGGTTATCGGTTTACGCGCTTTGCTTGCCATTGTTATGTCACCTTCAAGCCAGCATGTTGGCTTGGAAGTATTTAAAGGTAAATGATAAGTTTTACTATGAAAATAATTTTCATTATCATACCAATAATTAGCCCATTTATGTTGTGTGAGCAGGTCATGATATTAGCCACTACATACCAAAAGTTAAGGCTGCAATTGAGTCAATATTAAGGTCTTGCCATAGGACATATAGCCAGGCTCTTCTGACTTCTTCAAGGACTACAATAGGTAATTCCTTCCATTAAACCTTATTGATTGTAGAACCAGCATATTCAAACATTTACTTTATAAAATATTTGCTTCAAGATTCGTTGCTGCTATGAATGCTAGGCTTCCACTTTTGACTTCTATTTATCTGGATGCAATGGCTCTTGCCCCATGAATTCTATGCTTTCCAGATGCTGTAACCAAGGAAAAGTCTCAAGGGTATTTGTTCCGGTCAGCGCTGAAGTGTATACCTTACCTGATTGAAGAAGTTGGCCGAAGTGATAAGATATCTGAAATAATCCCTCAACATGGGATAAGCATTGATCCTGGTGTTCGTGAGGAAGCAGTTCAGGCACTGAACCGGATTGTACGGTACCTTCCTCACCGTCGCTTTGCAGTTATCAGAGGGATGGCCAACTTCATCCTCCGACTACCTGATGACTTCCCTCTTCTGATTCAAACATCACTGGGGCGATTGTTAGACCTTATGCGTTTTTGGAGAGCTTGTCTGATTGATGATAAACTGGAACAAGATGTTCATGATGCAAAGCGGACGGTGCAGCACAATTGTGGATTCAAGAAGTCTTCTTTCCATCAACCAGGGGAAGCTCTTGAGTTTCGTGCATCAGAGATAGATTCAGTTGGTCTTATCTTCCTTACCTCCGTGGATACCCAGATCCGTCACACAGCGTTGGAGTTATTGCGATGTGCACGTGCCTTAAGGAACGACATACGAGACCTTTCACTTTATGAGATGGTAGATCATAGTAGAAGATATGAAGTTGAACCGATATTTATAATTGATGTGTTGGAAGAACATGGGGTGGGATATATTTAGCTTATCATTTCCTGTATATTACTCACTACTATTTAGTATTTCTATGAGATGCTATTCTGAACTTAAACAAAATATTGCAGGATGACATAGTTCAGAATTGTTACTGGGACTCCAGTCGTCTATTTGATTACAAGCGAGAATCTGATGCAATTCCTCCCGAGGTGACCCTTCAGTCTATAATATTCGAGAGTCCTGATAAAAACAGGTGGGCGAGGTGTCTTAGTGAGCTCGTGAAGTACGCAGCTGAAATTTGCCCAAGCTCAGTTCAAGATGCAAAGTACGTACTATAACTATGAATAACTCTCACATGTCTTTGCCAAGGAATCTTTTGCAATAATGTCCTTATGTTTTGCCTAGAACTGATCGGATGTCCTATTGGTAGGTAATATCATCATAAATGAAGCTTCATGACAATAATGCAGCTTCGAATGTAGAAAACCATGTCTATGGTCTATACATGTTTGAGGTCTTTGGGTATAATTGTTTCATCTTTCTGCAATAAACATGCAGCTTTGAACGGTTGCTTATTGATGGTCACATTTTGTCCATTAAATGAACTAAGTACTTGATGGTTAGTTTAGCATTTATGCAAGTAATTTTAAAACGTATGAATTGCCAAATGTTTAGCATAGAGTACATTTGACATGGATTGTCATTTGGAAACTGCTATTAATCTTCTCCGTCGTCGTTTCCAAAATGGGAATAACAAGGGGAGGTATCAATTGCTATTTGCTCTCCTAAAAAATTTACTAATCCATTTTCACTCGGCAGGGTGGAAGTTTTGCAGCGTCTTGCTCATATTACACCTGCTGAGCTAGGTGGAAAAGCTCATCAGTCACAAGATGTAGATAACAAAATGGATCAGTGGCTCATGTATGCTATGTTTGTTTGTTCATGTCCACCAGATAGTAAGGAAGCCGGAAGCATAGTTGCAACAAGAGAAGTTTACCATCTTATTTTCCCGTCTCTGAAATCTGGATCAGAAGCACACATTGTAAGTAACATGCTTGCAAGTGTTAACTTGTATCTGAAACATATTTTCCTTTTGCTTGATTCTTAAGGGAGATGACAAATTGCTTAGGTTTGCTACAGAGCAGACAGTTACAGTTTTTCTATTGATGACGAGCAACATCGGAAATTTGGAATACCAGGATGCAACTACTATTTATGGTTAAAAAAGATGTTTCTTGAGTCCCTACGTATACTGATATAAAAGTACATACATACTTGGATAATATGTACTTGCATGCGTGCATGATGGATGCTGAATATGTCTCCAATTGGCTATGCTGGTCCTTGACAGTTCGATTACGTATGATAGAATAAAATTTTCTGCTCTCTTTCTCTCTGGTCAATGGGTGGATCTCGGGGGCACGGGGGTTTAAGATGTTGTCCCTGAAATCCAGCATAATAATACTCAAGACAGAAGTAGTCTGATGATTGTATCTTTTGATTTATAGTTCCATCTTTACTACTCTATATGATTCTAAGTTTGTTGCTAAAATTGATTTGTTTTCCTTTATAATTTAGCATTCTGCCACCATGGCTCTTGGGCACTCGCACTTGGAATGTTGTGAGATAATGTTCAGTGAACTTACATCCTTTGTTGAGGAGGTTTCTTCTGAAACAGAAGGAAAGCCAAAGTGGAAGGTATGTCTATTGTGTACTAACATTCAATGCATTTTTAATTTAATATTTGGTTCATCCCAATGATATATAAAAGGATAATTCTATTGAACAGTTGTGCTGACTCTGAGTTTTGTGTTGCAGAGTCAAAAACAGACTCGCCGTGAGGATCTTCGAGTCCATATTGCCAATATTTATCGCACTGTTGCTGAGAACATCTGGCCAGGATTTTTGGGCAGAAAGCCTGTGTTTCGTCGCCATTATCTCAGGTTTATTGAAGACACTGTTAAACAGATTGCACCAGCATCTGCTGATAACTTTCTAGAGACACTACCACTTCGCTATGCACTGGCTTCTGTTTTAAGATCTCTATCTCCCGAATTCGTGGATTCAAAATCAGAGCGATTCGATCTTAGACATAGGAAGAAACTGTTTGATCTTCTTTTGTCCTGGTGCGATGAGACAAGTACATGGGGAAAAGATGATTTAATTAACTATCGACGTGAAGTTGATCGGAATAAGGCTTCACAACACAAGTCAAAAGATTCTTCCGACAGAATTTCATTTGACAGAGACTCAAGTGAACAAATAGAGGTAATCCAGTGGGCCTGTATGAATGCTATGGCTTCACTTCTCTATGGTCCTTGTTTTGATGACAATGCCAGAAAAATGAGCGGCAGAGTTGTATTTTGGATTAATAGTTTGTTCAACGAGCCTTCAGCCAAGGCCCCATATGGCTACTCACCTGATCCAAGAACCCCATCTTATTCCAAATACACAGGAGAAGGGCGTGGAACTGCTTTTCGTGATAGGCATAAAAGCGGCCATCATCGTGTTGTTCTAGCAAAATTAGCTTTGAAAAATCTTCTTCTTAATAATTTGGATCTATTTCCTTCATGCATTGATCAGGTATGTCACTTTGTATTATGCACCTTTTTCCTGACAAAATTTGTGCTGCTTCCTGTCTTAGCACATTTCTCTTATGTTTATGGAATGCGGAATCATCCTCAGGCCTATATTTTTGCATTTAATCATTACATTTCATGATTTTCAGTGTTATTACTCTGACCCTGCTATAGCCGATGGTTACTTCAGCGTACTGGCTGAGGTCTACATGCGACAAGAGATACCGAATTGTGAAACTCAAAGGCTCTTGAGTCTGATCCTCTACAAGGTGGTGGATCCATCTAGACAAATCCGTGACGATGCCCTTCAGATGCTTGAAACACTCTCTGTACGTGAATGGGCTGAAGATGGCATTGAAGGATCAGGTAGCTATCGAGCTGCTGTTGTTGGTAATCTCCCTGATTCATACCAACAGTTCCAGTACAAGCTCTCATGCAAATTAGCCAAAGATCACCCTGACTTGAGCCAACTCCTCTGTGAAGAGATCATGCAAAGACAACTTGATGCTGTTGATATAATCGCTCAGCATCAGGTGTTAACGTGTATGGCTCCATGGATCGAAAATCTGAATTTTTGGAAACTCAAGGACTCGGGTTGGAGTGAAAGGTTACTAAAAAGTCTTTATTATGTGACCTGGAGGCATGGAGATCAGTTTCCTAATGAAATCGAGAAACTCTGGAGCACAAGTGCTAGTAAGCCCCGGAACATTAGCCCAATTTTAGATTTCTTGATTACAAAAGGAATTGAGGATTGTGATTCAAACGCCTCTGCTGAAATAAGTGGTGCTTTTGCCGCGTATTTCTCAGTTGCCAAGCGAGTAAGTCTGTATCTAGCACGTATATGTCCACAACGGACGATTGATCATCTAGTTTATCAGTTGTCTCAGCGGATGCTGGAAGATAGCATTGAACCAATTCGGCCATTTGCAAACCGGGGTGATGCCAGCGGAAATCTTATCTTGGAGTTCTCTCAGGGGCCTGCAGCTGTCCAGATTGCATCTTTTGCAGACTGCCAACCACATATGTCTCCATTACTTGTCCGTGGTTCCTTTGATGGTCCATTGAGAAATACTACTGGAAACCTGAGCTGGCGTCCACCTGGTGTTGCAGGGCGAAATTCCTCAAGCCCACTAATTCCCATGCCTCCAGAACTAGGCATTGGTCCAGGAAGTGCAGGCAGGTCTGCTCAGCTCCTTCCAGGATTGGTAAACATGCCAGGGCCTTTAGGGGGGGTTCGGAATTCCACGGGAAGTTTACGGAGCCGCCATGTTTCCAGGGACAGTGGGGATTACCTAATTGACACTCCAAATTCCGTCGAAGAGATAATGCATACTGGGGTTGGTATGCTTGGTGTCAATGCTAAAGAACTTCAATCAGCTTTGCAAGGGAACCAGCAGCAGCACTCAATGACTCGTGCAGATATAGCACTGATTCTACTTGCAGAAATTGCATACGAGAATGATGAAGACTTCCGCGAGCACTTACCTCTGCTGTTTCATGTCACATTTGTTTCAATGGATAGCTCCGAAGATATTGTATTGGAGCACTGCCAGCATTTGCTTGTTAATCTACTATACTCTCTTGCTGGTAGGCATTTGGAGCTGTATGAGGTTGAAAACCACGATGGGGAGAACAGGCAACAGGTTGTTAGTCTGATCAAGTACGTGCAGTCAAAGCGAGGGAGCATGATGTGGGAGAATGAGGACTCTACAGTTACAAGGACCGAGCTTCCTAGTGCTTCACTTTTGTCTGCCCTTGTTCAGAGTATGGTTGATGCAATCTTCTTCCAAGGAGATCTTCGCGAGACTTGGGGAGTCGAGGCGCTCAAATGGGCTATGGAGTGCACTTCCAGACACCTTGCCTGCCGTTCTCACCAGATCTACCGTGCATTACGGCCTAGTGTGACGAGTGATACATGTGTGTTACTCCTTCGTTGTCTGCACAGATGCTTGGGAAATCCGGTACCTCATGTTCTGGGCTTCATTATGGAGATTTTACTGACACTGCAGGTAATGGTTGAGAACATGGAGCCAGAAAAGGTGATACTCTACCCACAACTCTTTTGGGGTTGTGTGGCAATGATGCACACAGATTTCATTCACATCTACTGCCAGGTCCTTGAGCTTTTCTCACGCGTGATTGACCGTTTATCATTTAGGGACAGAACGATTGAAAATGTTCTCCTTTCCAGCATGCCTCGAGATGAGCTAAATAATGTCGAGACTGGTGAACTCCAGCGGATGGATTCTAGGATCTATGACTTGCCAGTAACCTGTGGCAATCTTCCAGCATTCGAAGGGGTGCAACCTCTTGTACTTAAAGGACTTATGTCCACTGTAAGTCATGGTGTAGCGATTGAGGTCCTCGCCCGTATCACAGTGCACTCATGTGACTCCATCTTCGGGGATCGCGAGACTAGACTGCTGATGCACATTACAGGATTGCTTCCCTGGATTTGTTTACAGCTCAGCAAACATCCGTTGGTGGGACCGGCTTCTCCACTCCAACAACAGTACCACAAAGCCTGCTCTGTTGCTGCCAACATCTCGATTTGGTGTCAAGCGGAATCATTGGAAGAATTGGCTACCGTGTTTATGGCTTACTCCAGAGGTGAGATCAAAAGCATCGATAATCTCCTTGCATGTGTCTCGCCATTGTTATGCAACGAATGGTTCCCGAAGCACTCAGCCCTGGCTTTCGGACACTTGCTAAGACTACTGGAGAGAGGTCCGGTCGAGTATCAACGTGTTATATTGCTCATGCTCAAGGCATTGCTGCTGCACACTCCCATGGATGCGGCTCAGACCCCGTACATGTATGCCATTGTATCCCAGCTAGTGGAGAGCACTTTGTGTTGGGAGGCACTAAGTGTATTAGAAGCTCTTTTTCAGAGTTGCAGTTCATTAAGTGCTTCGCACTCGTTCGAGTCCGGGTTGTTTGAAAATGGGACGGACGAGAAGCTGCTAGCTTCGCCGACCTCTTTCAAGGCTAGAGGCGGGCCTCTACAGTATGCTTTCGGAGCAGGCTCCGTGATAGGTTCGATATCGGGCAGCGAGTCAGGTATGACACCTAGAGAGGTGGCTTTGCAAAACACTCGGATGATCCTCGGGCGGGTGCTCGACAACTGCGCATTGGGGAGACGGAGGGAATATAGAAGGCTGGTGCCTTTTGTGACCACAATTGGAAACCCATATTCTGCAGCAGGCTTGCACATATAATTTCACTTCTTTTTTGATCAAATCTTGGGACCTGGCTCTGTAAATAGGCATCAAATAAATCTGCAATTGCAGAATGTTTTAGTGTTTTAGGAAGTGTATGTAAGCATTCCATGCCTATATTTGATAATTGTATAAGGTCTGTAAATAGGCATGGAAATAAATCTGCAATTGCATAATGATAATATCTTTTACTAATAACATATTTAGTTTTATTGAATAAAAAATACAACAATAAGAAGATTCATAGACAATAAATTGGACAAATTGATTTTATCACAACTCAATCGTATTTTATCTTCAATAATCACAAGTTTTAACTGGAAAGAAGTGTAAAACTAAAGAATTGATTTTGATATAACAAATAATTTAAGAACTAAATTGAAAAAGAGAAAATAAATTTTTAAGTCCTTAAAATCTCTAAGCAAGGATGAAGAACAACGGGTCTCCATGTTTCGAAACGGATGAAGAACAACGGAAGGGTAGAACCGTTTCGATATTGCCGTATCGAAACGACCTCAAACGTTTCGAAACGATTTCAAACTTGGATTCAAAAATATGACCGTTATAAGTTTATAATTGATTTTTAGAAAAACGGTTAGGGTGTATCGAAACGTTTTAAGCCATTTCGATACAGGTTTTGGCAGTGGCAAAATGTTTCGAAACGAGCTCTAGCACGTTTCGGAACAAGCTCTTAGTGTATAGAAACGACCCTGCCTGTTTCGATACGTCTCTTAATTACACCCCAACGGTTATTTCTATTTTGGTTTGTTTCGAAACAAGTACGAGCGTTTCGAAACGTGTAGTTGCAGAAGTGCATTTATGGTGAGAAGATTGCATCCCAACAGTTATAATTATGATGAAAACAACCCCAACAGCTAAAATTGAATTGGAAGGTATAAAAGGGAGTCATAAAAGCACCAACAACAATTATTGATCCAAAAAGAAACATTCCAACATCAAATTCAAGCTCAAGTGCAAAATTTTCATATTCCTTGTAAAACCCCAATTGTGGTTCTTTGTATTTTCTATTTTATTTGATTTAATTGGGTTAAGTGCTTGTTATTGGGCAACATTTGTATTGAAAGATACTTGTTATTTGCCTTTATCTTCTTTGTAAACATTGTGTGAGGATTTGATCAATTTTGGGTAGAAAATTGACCATTGTGTAAAGGTTTCCTCCTAAGCCTAGAAAAAAAGAAGATCAACTAGTGGAGTTATTGAAAAATTCTTAGTAGGAGCTAAGGTAGTGGATGTAGAGTTCAATTGGAACTTGAACCACTATAAGTGCCTTGTCTTGAGATTTTTATTTTATCACTTCACTACCAAACCTTTTGAAAATCCAATTCACCCCCTCTTGGCTTAAATCGATTCAATGATCTACTCAACAATTGGTATTAGAGCCTACCTCTTTTAAAGGCTTAACAACCACAAGAGAAGTTCCTAGGAGAGTGTGATCAAGTCTAAAGTCAAGCCATGACATCTACCTCAACCTTCAACCTTTACAAGTCACAATCCACCACTAAACCACCTTTCTTCAATAGGGACAACTACCCATATTGGAAGAATAGGATGCGTCTCTTCATCAAGTCCACATATTATATGGTTTGGGATGTAGTGGAAGAAGGTCCTTACATTTCGGTTAAAAGAAACGATGAAGAAAGACTAGTCCCGAATGTGAAGTCAGAGATGACCGAAGAAGATAGACGAAGGATGCAAGTCAACGACAAAGATCTACACATTATATTTTGTGCACTTGGTCCATACATCTATTCGAAGGTTTCATCTATCGAAAGTGAAAAGAAAGTGCGGGACACTTTAGAGACAACTTATGAAGGTACTAGCGATGTGAAAGAGATGAAGATCGGGTTGTTAAATTTAAGCTATAAAAATTTTAAGATGGACTCCGATGAGAGCGTCTCAAAGATGTTTGATCGATTTTTGATCATTGTCAATGATCTTAAAGGATTCGGTGAAGTAATTCCCGAAGATAAGCTAGTAAGGAAGCTTCTATACTCTCTCCCGGAGTCTTGGGATGGTAAAAGAACGACCATCATTGAAGCTAAGAATTTGAAGACTTTGAAGCTTGATGAGCTTGTTGGTTCTCTCCTTACTCATGAGATTATGAAACAAGGAAGAGAAGAAGAAAAAAAGAAGAAAGAGAGAAGAATAAAGAAGCATGAGGTAGAAAAGAAGAAGAAGCTAGGAGTTGCTCTCAAAGCCTCTCTACAAGAGGAGATCTCTTCTAATGAGGAGGAAGACTTTGAGAAGTTGCTATGATAGCCAAACGGTTCTCACTGTTCATGAAGTCCAATCGAGGAAAAAAATTTCAAAGAAAGATAGACTTCAAGAACAAAAACAAAGAAGAAGAAAGGGATTCGATCATTTTCCTTGAGTGCAAAAAGTCGGGTCACATACGTTCTGATTGCCCTCAACTCAAGAAGAAGAGCTTTGAGAAGAAGAAGAAGCTTAAAACTAAGCTTGCTACTTGAAGTGATGAGGAGTCATCCGAGGATGAGGAACATGAAGTGGATAACCTTTGCCTCATGGATCTTGAGGAGGATTCTATGGTAACCTCTAACTCATCTTGCTTTGATTTTACATTTGATGAATTACATGATCCATATGATGAGTTACAAGAGGTAAATGATGAGTTAGTAGAGAAATATAAAGAGTCCGTTTTGAAAAATAAAAAGGTCATTTCGAATTTAAAAGCTCAAAATGATTTACTCTCTAAAGCTAACTCGGATTTCGAGAAAAAAAGGTTTTAAGCTTACAAGATGATTTGAAGTTCTTTGAACAAGAAAATATTGATTTAAATAACCTTCTTTCTCAATGTAATGATGAACACCAAAGGTTGGTGAATGAGCTTAGTGAGTTCAAAAATTCTTTCAAAAATGTTGGTTCTTCAAAACTAGAAAAAAGTGAATCTTCAAAAACCAACTTTGTAAAAAGAAAGAATTTTAACTACAAATAAAGTGGCTCATATAGGCATAATAGAACTAAAAAGATTAGAAGTGTATGGGTTCCTAAGGAACTTGTAAAATCTAATAATAGTATTGCCATGTCACCTTGGATTCCTAAGGGAACCAAGCTTTTGGGAGCTAACACTCATGGACCCAAAATGATTTAGATACCAAAAATCAAAGTTTAACTCTTTGTTTGTAGGGAGATCATTGCTACAAGGCCAAAGCATAAAGTCAAAATTCATGGTACCTTGATAGTGGATGCTCGAGGCACGTGACTGGAGACAAGAGTCGATTCATGGAATTAAAGCCAAAAAGTGGAGGAGGAGTAACATTTGGTGACAACTCCAAAGGCCACATAGAAGGTATTGGTTCCATAGGTAATCACTCTTCTATACTTATTGAAAATATTTTGTATGTCAATGGTCTAAAACATAACTTGTTGAGCATAAGTCAACTTTGTGATAAATGGTTTAATGTTATGTTTGATGTAAATGGGTGTAGAATAGTTAACATTAAATCTAATAAAACAACGTTCATTGGTCATCGCATAGGCAATATATATATGGTGCATCTAGATGACATTCATACATCCCATGCATGCTTAGTTGCACAAAATGAAAATGATGCATGGTTATGGCATGGGAAACTAAGACATTCTAGCATTAGCGTTTTAGAAAATTTAGTTTCCCTTAATCTAATTAGAGGCCTACCTAAGCTCAAGTTCTCATTAGATAAAAATTTTGATGCATGTGCTAAAGGTAAACAACATAGAGCCTCTTTTAAGTTTATTAATGACGTTTCTACAAGTAGGTGTTTGCAATTGATCCACATAGATCTCTTTGGGCCAATTAGGACTACTAGCTTGGGTGGAAAATCATATGCTTTTGTGTTTGTTGATGATTACTCTAGATATATTTGGGTTCTCTTTTTAAGCACCAATGATGAGACTTTAGAAAACTTCATCACATTTTTTAAAATAACCCAAAACGATCTTGAACTTAAAATTTCACATATTAGAAGTGATCATGGAACTGAATTTCAAAATATGGGTTTTGATGATTTTTGTAATGAAAATGGATTAGCCATAATTTTTCGGCTCCTCGAACTCCTCAACAAAATGGGGTAGTTGAGAGGAAAAATAGAACTTTAGAAGAAATGGCTATGACTATGCTTCTTGAAAACAATTTACCTAAGTATTTTTGGGCGGAAGCTACTAACACCGCTTGCTATATTATAAATCGAGTAATGATTAGGCCTATTTTGAAGAAAACTCCTTATGAGATTTTAAAATCTAAAAAGTCTAACATTAGCTATTTTCATCCTTTTGGTTGCAAGTGTTTTGTTTTAAACAGTGGAAAAGACAATTTAGGTAAATTTGATGCAAAAAGTGATGAAGCTATTTTCTAGGTTACTCTTTAAACTCTAAAGCCTATCGTGTGTTTAACAAAAGAACTTTAGTTGTAGAGGAATCTATTCATGTGGTTTTCGATGATAACCTCTTTCCGAGGAAGGATTCTTGTGATGATGATGATGTAGGGATCATTGAAGCCAATGATGGTGGAGAATCATCAAAGGTGAATGAGATTCCAACCAAAGAGGAAGAAACACAAGAACCGCCTCTAGAAGCATTGCAAGACATGTCTCTTGAGGAAAAGGAAGTGAGCTACCTAAGGGGGTACAACTATGTCAAGGGTGGTGAGATCTTGGATGATCCATCTAAGGGGGTAACTACTCGCTCTTCTCTTAAAATGCTTAATCATGTTGCATTTATCTCATGCATTGAGCCTAGGAATATTAAAGAATCATTAAAAGATGACTTTTGGATTATGGCCATGCAAGATGAGTTAAATCAATTTGAGAGAAGTAAAGTGTGGACATTAGTTGATAGGCCTAGAAATAAATCTACTATAGGAACTAAATGGGTCTTTAGAAACAAACTAGATGAGAGTGGTAACATAGTGAGAAACAAGGCTAGGCTTGTTGCTCAAGGTTACGCTCAAGAAGAGGTAATTGATTTTGATGAAACCTATGCACCCGTAGCTAGAATAGAAGCCATTAGGATGCTACTTGCATTTACATGTTATCATGATTTCAAGATTTTTCAAATGGATGTCAAAAGTGCGTTTTTAAATGGTTTTATAAACGAAGAAGTGTATATGGAACAACCACCGGGTTTTGAAGATCCTATTTTTCCAAACCATGTTTTTAAATTGTAAAAAGCTTTATATGGTTTGAAACAAGCTCCTAGAGCTTGGTATGAAAGATTGTCAAGTTTTCTTGTTGGAAAGGGTTTTGAAAAAAAAGGTGGACACAACACTTTTTATTAAAAACAATGGCAAAGATATCTTAGTAGTTCAAATTTATGTTGATGATATTATTTTTGGTTCTACTAATGAATTGCTTTGTCAAGATTTTTCTAAGTTCCAAGCTAGTCATAGAGAGTCTCACCTTATAGCCGTTAAAAGGATCTTTAGGTACCGTAGAGATACTCCTTGTTTAGGTCTTTAGTACCCCAGAGACTCAACTTTTAACCTTTATGCTTATTCGAATGCGGATTACGGGGATTGCAAAATAGATAGGAAAAGTACTTCCGGCACTTGCCAATTCCTAGGTAGTATGCTCATATCTTGGTTCTCTAAGAAACAAAATAGTGTAGCTTTATCTACCACCGAAGCCGAGTGCATATCCTTAGAGAGTTGTTGTGCTCAAGTCCTTTGGATGAAACACCAACTCTTAGACTATAGAATTAAGGTAGATACCATATCCCTTAAATGTGATAACACTAGTGCTATATGTCTTATAAAAAATCTCATCCAACACTCTAGAACCAAATACATAGAAATAAGGCATCATTTTATTAGAGATCATGTCCTTAAAGAAGATGTTGTTTTAGAGTATGTAGACACCTTAAATTAATTAGCGGACATCTTTTAGGACCTTTTTGTACTTAAATTGCTTGAATTCTTGTTAAATGTCATGCTTATGTGTTTTTTATCCTAATTTCATCCATGCTTATACTTAGGGGGAGTATGTTTGTGTTTTGATATGTTTTACTTGCTCATTCATATCATTTATGCATCTAGGATCTATTAAAAGTCAATTTTTCTGCATTTTAGAGCTTCATCTACACTTCCAGCCTAGGTGTGTCGAAACGGGTTACCCTCTTTCGATACGGGTGCTTTCTAAGAACACAAATGGACCAGGTGTTTTGAAACACCCCAAAGGGTTTCGAATCATTTTGGTTCTTCCAAGACATGTATCGAAACGGCCCCTATGCGTTTCGATGTGGGCAATCTATGGGCTTCGATACAGTCAATCATGTATTGAAACGGTCAGCTGGTTTTGGAATGTTCGTAGACGTTTCGGTACGCCTGTTTCGAACGGTTTCTCATGTTTCGAAACGTGTATCCGGAAAACCTATTTTAAGGGGTTTTAAATGCTCAAAACTCTTTTTTTATCAAACTCTCATAAACCCTAAAAACCCTAAAACGATTTCCTCTATAAAAACCCTCAAAACCTCCTTGTTTTTCATGAAATCTTGAGGGCTTTTACCCCCAAACGAAAATCTAAGCGAGCTTCAACAATTTGGTGCAACTTCACCCATCAATTCTTCCAAAATCCCTCTTTTAAGGTATTTTCTAACCTTTCTTTTTCTTTTGATTACGTTCGAATCTTAGGTTAGAAAATTATAGTTTTGTATAGAATCTATGTTTTATATCATAGGTTTTCAAAAACTTGTAATTTTTTTTTAAAATCTCAAATTTTTTGATTCGAATATATTTTATTTTAATCATATTTTTTAACACGGTTTTTCACATTTGTTTTCTTCAAAAAAAATTTATATATGTATATACTTTCAATGTGTTTTTAAAACCTTAATGGAATATTTATTGGATTGAATTAGGATTTAAATGCATACACTCAAAATTTCTTGCTTGCTTTGTTTTTAGGTATTTTTAAATGGAATCTAAGAAACGAAAGACTCAAGGGGGTGAAGGTTCGAACCAAGACGACATCTGTCCAAACCTTACCCTTCTCTTTTCAAAAAGTCTTAGGAATCAAGATGCTAGGAGTCGTTTTCAAATCATTCAAGATACTGTTGTTAGAACATAGCGAGTTGTGGACATTAATTTCCTTGACTTCGAGCGTTTCCTCTTTCGATACCTACCTCTCTTGCAACAATGAAGTTTCTTATCCTTCTTGAGCATTACCGACATCATCTAAAAGAACATGGTCTTTCTCTTTTACTCAAATGTCGATCTCATCAACAATGAGGATCGTTCCGAGGTTATAGCTATTGAGTCTTACCTTTTGGGCAAGAAGATCCGTGTTGATCCATCCATTTTAGTGAACATCCTTGGGCTAAAAGATGAGGGGATTGAGGATTAAAATCACTTTGGAGCTCATACCGGATCGGTTCTTACCTTAGATGCCCATGACCGTTTCTTACATTTGATTACCTCTTGGTTCATTCGCCCAACCGGAGGTAAATTTGCCCACATCCGCCAAGTCGGTCATTTTTGGCTCGAGTGTTTTCGCCAAGCACAACAATCGAACTTAGTGAAGATCATGTTTGCCGAGATGTTCCATCAAGTGAAGATTCGTACAACTGACTCACTCACATCCTTCACTTATGGGGCAGTGTTGAGCTACATTTTTGTTCGCCTCAGTCTCGATTGCTCCTATGATTCTCTAGAACCCCAAAAGCAAAAGATTGGTGAATCTTCTCTTATGAGATCCGGGTTTTGTTACACACTTGGCCAATGGGTTCGTGTTGATAGGAGAGTTCAAGCACCTCAAAATGAGCCTCAACCTCATGCTCCGGCTCCAGTTGCGGCTCCCAACAATGATGTTATTATGACTTTCCTTACCGAGAGGTTCAACACTGTAGAACTAACATTTTGATATAATAATTGAAAAATGTTTTTGGACTTGTTTGAATATTTTGAAAACTTATTTAAAGTCCAAACAACTTAAAAATATGTTTGAAATGGTTTCATAGGGTTTTAACATGTCTAAAACGCTTTTTAAATGGACAAAATATCATTTTTACAAGGCCCGTATCGATACACCTTGATCTGTATCGATACCACCATTTCCAGTAAGCAAAACCCAGATGCAAGGATAGTGGTATCGAAACCACCTTGCTGCTATCGAAACCAGCCTGACTTTTCAGCCTTCAACGGCTAGTTCTGAACAAGGGTGTTTCGAAACGGGTTCGAGCGTTTCGATACGGAGAGCTGCAGAACTACATTTATGGTGGGAAATTAAGTCTCCAACGGCTCCAATTCAACCCCAACGGCTAGTAACGGCTACAAACTCATTAAGGAGTATAAAAGGGACCTTCAAGCATCAAGTAATGGTTAATGCTTCAATAGTCAATCAACAAATGATCAAGAATTGTCTTTGTACTTAAATTGTCATTTCTTTGTATAGACAAACACTAGTGAGCCAAAATTGTTAAATTTGCTCAAGTGTTTTAGGTTTTGGGTGAGAGCTTAATTGTGCAAACAAACACCTATTAGAGGGATTTGTGTTTTCTTATCTTTTCTCTTGTAAAGAGGGTTTGATCAAGACTTTGGGTAGAAAGCTTGATCGGTGTGTAAGGGTTTCCTCCTAAGCCTAGAAAAGGGGACGAATTAATAGTGGATTGATTGGAAATCCTTAGTAGGAAGCTAAGGTAGTGGATGTAGACCTTGGTTAGAAGGTTGAACCACTTTAAATCATTGTGTCACTTATCTTTTTAGCTTCCACACCACATCCACCCAAAATTCCACTTCTCCACCACTTGGCGAGCAAGAATGGTTGAAGGAATCGAGCACCCTAAAACTCAACAATTGGTATCATAGCTTGGCTTAATTGAAGAGGATTAACATCCTATTGAGTAGATCCGGCAAGCTCGATCATTATTTCAAACAACTGGCTCAATGGCGCAATCCATCGACAAACCGCCCTTCTTCGACGGAACTCACTATGCCCATTGGAAGACAAAGATGAAGTTCTTCATTAAGTCAAGAGACTACAAGCTATGGGACATAGTTGAATATGGTCCGTTCGTGCCTCAACGAAGCAAAGCGGAATGGAGTGCTGAAAATCGCAAGAAGATTGAGCTAAATTGCAAAGCCTTGAACATCCTCTTTTGTGCTTTTGGCCCAACCATCTATGAGAATATGTCTTCTTGTGAGAGTGCCAAGGAGGTATGGGACAAGCTTGAAGTCACATACGAGGGAACCAACGAAGTTAAGGAGACCAAGATTGGGCTCCTCACCTTAGAGTATGAGAACTTCAAGATGGATCCGGAAGAAGACATCGAGAAGATGTTCGATAGGTTCTCCACCATCACAAATTGACTCAAAGGCTATGGAGAATCCATTCCGGAAGAGAAGCTTGTCCAAAAGCTCATCTACTCCCTTCCCGAGTTTGGGACTCAAAAAGGACCGCCATCATCGAAGCCAAGAATCTCAAGACCTTGAAGCTTGATGAACTCATGGGGTCACTTCTCACTCATCAAATCATGAAGAAGAACAAGGAAGAGGAGAAGAAGAGGGAAGAAATTAGAGCTATGGGGAAGAAGAAAATCATGGAGCTTGGCATCAATGCAAGTGTCATTGCTCTAAAATCCTCCACATGCCATCATGAAAATTCAAGTGAGGAGGAAAGTGAAGATGAAGAGATGGCCTATCTCTTCAACAAATTTACCCGGTTCATGAAGAGCGAAATGGAAAAATCCAAGCATGAATCGAGGAAGAAGATGAAGGAATCCCACAAGTCCAACAAGAGGGGATCATCTTCAAAGCAAGCATATGTGGCCACATGGAGCGATGAAGACTCCACTGATGATGAAGTAGCCCACCTATGCTTGATGGCCCTCAATGAGGGGGAGGTAACTTCTAACTCATCTATTTCAAATTCATATACATTTGATGAGTTGCAAGATGCTTATGATGATTTGCTTTTGGAATTCAAGGAATCATTTTCCAAGAACAAAAAGTTGATTTCAAAAATAAAAAATGAGAATGATTTGCTTTCCAAAACAAATCTTGAACTTGAAGCAAAATTGAAAGATTTTGAACAAAAATGTTTTGATTTACAAATTTTGCTTCTTAAAGTTCAAAAAGAAAAGGATTTGATTTCCAATGAATTTCAAAAGAAAAATGATTTTGGAAAATCAAATTTTTATGTAAGACAATCTAGTGCCCCCTAGATATGTAAAAGGCAAATGTTTTAGAAGTGTTTGGGTCCCAAAATGACTTAGTACTTCAACTAAAAAGGATGAAATTGAAAAATGGATTCCTAAGGGGACTAAATTTTGTGCTACTAACGTCTATGGATCCAAAGCAATTTGGATACCAAAAATCACTTGATTGTATTTTGCTAGGTGTGATGGAGATGTTCAACAAGTCCAATCAATGAGGGGGAGCTCCATGCACACAATGAAGAACACTTGAAGAAGGAAGGCTTGATGATTTAAAAATCATTTGAGGAACTTAAAAATTTATTTCAAGTTTTCAAATTAATCCTTAACATACATTGTTATATCAAAATCAAACATAGGTTTCACAAAAAGTGTTACATATGAGTTGACAGATGCACGACAACAAGCGTTTGAAAAATTGAAGAAAGCGTTGACAGAAGCCCCTATTTTGATTCAGCCTGAACCAGGGAAAGAGTTTGTAATCTACATTGATGCATCATATGTAGGTTTAGGTTGTGTGTTGTAGGGTGTTTAGGTGTTCTCTATTTATGAGCGCAAGTGCACACTTCTGTAAAGTTATAATATATAAGATTTCAAACCCACATGGATTATAACAGCTTCTATGAGTGTTTTCCTGCACAAGGAAATAGTAAATTGCGCAATTAAATTTATGAATATTGAAAAGCATAAAAGTAAAAACACAAGTTATTGAAGAGAGAGAGAGAGTGATCAGGTTGATAGATTGGGTCAGGTATTTGTAGCTCAATAGTGTGTAGACTGCGTTGTAAAGATTAAGTGTGTTTTGTGCTGCCACGATCTGCTGCCTTGGCGGGTAATGGCGGATTGAGGCGGCGGCAACTTTCGCTGCCACGATGGCACTCTGCTCTTGCAACCTTCGCTGTCCCGGCAGGTGAGATTGAGAGAAGTCCTGGCGGTAAGTCTAGCAGATACTCCAAGTTCGACGAATCAATTCTGAAGTGATTCTACCTATGTCTAGGCTAGGATTCTGTTGCTGCGTGATTTAGGCAATACCTAACAATCTCAGCGTAAACCTAACACAGGCAGTCAACGTTTGGTTGCTTCTTTTAGCCGTTGAAATTCTAACTTATGTCTAAGTTGAATTAGTCAACACCTCTTCATGATGAGACCGTGCTTAATTCTTTCGTGAGTTTGACACTGTCGTGCCCGACAAATGGATTCTTCAACTGGACTTTTGGAACTAATTTAAGGAAGTAAAGTGCATGAATTAAGCAAACTAAGAGTATTTTATTGCAAACACAACTTAAACTACAACAACTGTTTCTCACAACTACTTTACATACAAAAACCTAAACCCTATGGGAGAATTAGACTAGGCGGTAGCTAGGGTTATCTAAAAATGTGATCTCTCCTCTATACCCTCAAATACATGGTATATATAGGGCTCACGGCCTTAAGTTTGAGTCCTCCTTGGAGTTGAAGTCTTTAAAGCTGCTTTACATTGAATGCTGACTTCTTTGACTTGAATGTGGACTCCTTTTGGACGTTGCCTTCTCCCGCAAGTAAAGATAAGTACTCCTACTTATCAATCTTTAATATGCTCTGCACACCGTTCCAGGCTTCAGAAAATTGCAAGGTTGGGCTTGTTGGATTTAGAAAATCATCCTCTATAAATCGAAACCCATCTTGGCTGAGTCGGTGTATTGCCACCTAGGCGGCTGGTTGCTATGGCGGCGTCTTTGGAGGCACTTTGGAACTGCTTCAGTACAACTCATTTTGCTCCCTGCTTTCTTGTCCTCTCCTCCTCTACACAGCTACAACACCTGAAAATGAAAACTAAACTAAAACAATATCTTTTCTTAACCAAATATAGAATATTCAATAAAAGCGTGGTAAAGGAGAAAATACTGTTATTATGCATGCAATGCACCTAAATATGCCTAAATGAGCTTAAGAACAGCAATAATAAGGGCAGGAATGTGAACAAAATATAGAACTTATGGACACTCTACACACCCCCAAACTCGAACTATTGCTTGTCCTCAAGCAATGCAACCTAACTAGTAAACATGCCCCTTACACAAAAATTAACATAAACTTAGCCTTTAACTTGATTTCTTACCTCAAGGTCGTGACACCTATTTTATGTTAGTGATAGGGAATGGCATGAAATAACTTAGAATTTAATTTTTTAGTGCCAGTGCAGTGTGTGCAGGTCTGTGTCCATGCTAAACATGCTGAGTATACTAAGTAAACAAAGAATGCTAAAAATAATTAAATATGAAAAAGGATGTGAGTTGCTGACATGGTAGCACAGCTAAGCACTTCTTTCCTCCTTTTTCCTGATCATGGCCTCAAGTGCTTCAGCTCATCACAACTATTCTTCAGGTCTGAAGCTAAGATAGGAGCATACTACTAAACTTTGAACCCTTTGAATAGAGTCATCCCGTGAAGGCTTTCATTCACTTTTTCTAATTTGTTCGTCACTTCAAATAATTTTAGATACTTTGACTTTGATAGAAGCGGAGTGTCCTTGCTCATGATCCTTCCTAGAGCCTGTTTCGGGCACCTCTAGGTTATTAAGCATCTTTGTGCTGCGGCCATGGCGGCTTGCTTTTTTTTACTAGCTGCCATGTGCTATCGCGACGGCAATCCTGCATCCAATTAAGAAATTTTCATTACATAAAGCAGGAGGTGTTAAACTTAGAACTCAAGCAAAACTCAGCACTTAACAGACAGTGTAAGAATAATTGGCAACTAAAAAAAATCTAAGTAATTTTCATGCTTCTTCCCATGATTAAGTTCAATTTTAAGTATGGTGCGAATATGGAAGTCGGCTAACTATCATTGGCACAAGTTTTTAAGCTAAGACTTTCTATTTCATTATGTGCTAGGGAAGAATTTACACATGATGCTACATGCGGCTAAATGCAACTAAAAGCAAAGAAAACAAAGAGGACTACCCCCCAAACTCAAGGTTGGCATTGTCCTCAATGCCTTACACAAAATATAAAAGAAAAAAAAGAAAAAAAATAAAAAACAAAAAACAGAAAATTAAAAGAAAACATAAAAAGAAAGAAAAATAAAGAAAAGGTTCTAAAAACTATGTGAGTTCCCCTCCGTTTCTGTTGCTGCCTCGAATGAGGACTTTGAGGAGGAGGGGAGGACGAGGCGGCGTGAGGCAGGAGATTTGGCGGCTAGGCTCTTCTTCTGGCCATGTGGTGGCTGGATGCGGCTGGGAGTGGGTCTTTTATGTGGTGCTTCTGGCTCGGTTTCATACCCTTCATCTTGAGGCTCAGTCGCACTGGCGGGCCGCTTCCTTTTTTTGTTGCTTCGGCTGGTTCGTCGCTGGAGGAATCAGATACCTTCATGTCCAATGAATTCGAGGCCTCAACTTTCTCTTTGTTGGTTGCCTCCTCTGCTGCTGGGGAGGCGGCGGTAGTCTTATCTTCTTTTTCTGCCTGGATCTCCTCTTCTTCAGAATCAGAGGAGGAGGTGAGGTTGTATGGCTGGATAGAAGTGGGTGTTGTCCTTCTTTTGGGGCAAATATGTGGTCCTTCGATGTCTGCTTCCCCTGGAGTGGCAGTTGGTCGAGGTGTGATCTGGGTTGGTTTAGAAGTTGTTAACATCGGCGGGAAGGCTGGCATCCTTGGGTCGGCGTCGTGACATTTGTCCAGCAAGTAGGCCACAAAGGCCTATTGCACCTCTACAATGTATCTTGTAAAGACTACTTGTTTGTTCTTAATTCTCTAGCAGCTCTCTACAAGTTTTCGAAGTGGAGGAACCACGACGGAAGAAAGGGCAACATCAGTACTGCCCGTTGCAGCCGGGGTGGTGGCAGGATTGGACGGCGGCTGAGCGGTTGTTGGCGTTTCAAGCTCTGGCTCTTCCATCGTCTGGAGGCGAGCCTTCTTTGTCCACCCTTCCTTGGCGGCGATGATAGTATCGTTGGGATGCGACGGCACACAGAAATTGGCACAAAGGCCGGTGATGAGTGAGGGGTAACCGAGGGGTGCCTTGGACTTGGTTTTGGCTGCGTGAGCATAGATTTCTTCAAGTATAACTTCCCCAACGTTGATTGGCCGCCCTTTCATTATGCTATGGATTAGGGCCAGCCGCGGCCTGTTGACTGTGGAACCATGAAAAGTGGGCATTAGGCAGCGCTGGACGAAGTGACTCCAAAGAATGGCCTCCGGCAGCAAGTCACGGTGGTTGACTGAGTCGTTATTTTTGCTGGTGAGCCACTTGGTGTTGGGCTAGCAGATTTCTCTTTTGATTTTTTCGTAGTCTGATGCCGTTAGACCCAAGCTCCATTTTTCGTGCGGATTCTCTTTCATTTCTATTCCGTAGAAGTTGTTTATTGTTGCTACCGTGACCTTGACACCCTCGCCGCGAATGTAGACGAAGGGGTTTCCCGGGGTAGGTTTGTGGGCATAAAATTCTCTAACTAAGTTGGTGTTTACCTCATCTGGCTACCGTGCCAAAATATGTCATCCCAGTGTGTGGACTCTTTCAAATACGTTGGGTTCAAGGCCAAGATCCCCTTCTTGCCTTGTGTACTGGAAGCCTATCTCTTCCCAAATTTTCCACTCAGCGAAGTGTTGCCGATAGGTTGCCGATGCGTCAGCATTATAGAACCTCTAGAAGGTTGGCTTGGAGGATGAGGCTGTGGGTTTTGATGTTGCCATATTTGTGAGAACGACTGTGTTTTTTAAAGAAAAGAAAGAAATTACAAGAAAATAACGCATATGAGATCTTGAAAGCAAAGAAGGTAAGAAGAATTGAGAGAAAAGAGAGAGCAAAGTAAAGAATGAGGAGAGAATAGTTGGCCTTATGTAGCCGCTACTCTCCGCTGCCTTGGCGGGCACGCTGTCAACGGGCGGCAATAATTGTAGCGCGTTTTACGGGATTCTAGCCATTACGTAGTTAGCCGTTGCCGACAGCTGTTGCAAATGTAGCCGTTATGAAGCTGCTAGCCGTTATGCTAATCTACCCGTTACGCGGCCTTGGGCCGCCTTGGCCGCTAGGTTAGGCCTCTCCTTTATTCTTTATCCTTCTTGGTCTTGCCTTTATTTCTAACCTGAAATAAATAAAATGCAAAAATTAAATAAAAATAACTGAAAATTAAATGAATTTCAAGAAAAATAAAGATTTGGAAATTAAATAAAAATTAAATCTAATCCTAATGCAATAAAAATAAAAAATAGGTTATGTGGGAAGGTGCATCTCCCAGACATAACCACTTCTTGAGGGTTTTGTGTTTGGCTTTTCATCCAAGTATGTCCTTCCTCTCCTCATGTGGGTGTTGGCTGCCATCTTTGCCGCCCCGGCGGCTAGGTGTTGGGCTTGTGTCAGGGTTGGGTTGGTGGGCTTCCATTTTTTGGGAGGCCTCTTTTCCTTTTTCTCCTTTAGTGGTTGTAAGACGTTCAACTTAATGGTATAATCCTCATCAAAAGTTCCCCACTCTCAACATCTATTAGTGTTATTCCAGTTGCTAAGAAGGGTCTCCATTCTTATCGATGTCTTCTTCGTATACGAGCTCAAATTTAGGGTTTGCCCTGGTCATACACCAAGGACAACCAAGAAGCGTAAAATATTTTTTTTCTTTTTTTGAAAAATAAAATAAACAGAAATTTAAATGCAAAAAATAAAAGTAGAAGTGTAGGAATTCAAACGCAGTTGCTGTTGCCAATCCCCGGCAACGGTGCCAAAAACTTGTAGGGTGTTTAGGTGTTCTCTATTTATGAGCGCAAGTGCACACTCCTGTCAAGTTATAGTATATAAGATGTCGAACCCACATGGATTGTAACAGCTTCTATGAGTGTTTTCCTGCACAAGGAAATAGTAAATTACGCAATTAAATTTATGAACATTGAAAAGAATAAAAGTAAAAACACAAGTAATTGAAGAGAGAGAGAGAGAGATCAGGTTGATAGATTGGGCCAGGTAATTGTAGCTCAGTAGTGTGTAGACTGCCTTGTAAAGATTAAGTGTGTTTTGTGCTACCATGATATGCTGCCTTGGCAGGTAATGGCGGATTGAGGCGGCGGCAACTTTCGCTGCCACAGTGGCACTCTGCTTTTGCAACTTTCGATGTCCCGGTAGGTGAGATGGAGAAAAGTCTCGGCGGAAAGTCTAGCAGATACGCCAAGTTTGGCGAAGCAATTCTGAAGTGATCCTACCTATGTCTAGGCTAGGATTATTGTAGAACGTGGCAATCGATCGGATAAAACCAAGAGGGGGGGGTGAATTGGATTTTTGAAAGTTGCGGCGGAAGCTAATTGCAAAGATAAAAATTGCAAAGCGATTTAGAGTGGTTCGACTTTCTAACCAAAGTCTACATCCACTACCTTAGCGTCCACACTAAGGATTTCCCACAAATTCACTAATTTGTCTTTCCTTTAAGGACAAGGAGTAACCTTACACACTTCAATAGACTTATACCCCAAAGCCTATTGAATCCTATCCCAAAGTTGGATACAAATGAGCAAACTAGAAAATCCTCACAAGGAAAGTGTTTGCGAAGTTTAAGCTCTCTCACACACCCGAAAAACACTAGCTCAAGAATTACAATGAAGAACACTCTAGTGTTTTTACAAGAAAGATCGAAAAATAAGCTCGATATAAACTCTTGGAAGCTTGAATGCTTGAATATGATTTCTTGATGTTTCTTCCTCTTTCTTGTTGCTTCAATATTGATCTAAGGCTGTATTTATAGTGTTGTTTGAGTCTATAGCCGTTAGGAGCCTTTGGAGAGTCTTTGGAGCCGTTGGGGATGTTTTTCTCACAACTTTTCAGCTTCCAGACGCCTACCGTTTCGGAACGGGGTCACCTGTTTCGGAACGGCTTTCAAATAATATAGCCGTTAGGAGCGTCTACGAGAGCCCGTTTCGAAACGCCTAGGGCCGTTTCGGAACGGCTATGCCACTGCCAAAGGGGTGTTTCGAAACGGCCTATGCCCGTTTCGGAACGCCCTATATATTTTCAAAAATCAGTTTAAAGACCGTTGCCCTTTGTTCGTTTAAATGAAGACCAGTTTCGAAACGAGGTATACCGTTTCGAAACGCCTTGACCCGTTCCGATACCCGTTTCGGAACAGGTACACATCGAACTGAAAGTGTTTCGAAACGCCTTGGGCCGTTTCGAAACGGGGTTTGAAAATTCCCTGTTTTGACTTTAAAATACTTTAAAAAATATTTTGTAAGCCTTTGTTTTTAGTTATGAAATGGTCTTTAACAATATATAGGGAATTTTAAGGACTTTTAAATTTGTTTTGATATTTTCATTTTAGCCCTTAGGTTTTTAGTTATATCAAAATTAAAGCGTATGTTCAACAATCTCCCCCTTTTTGATATAACAAAACCAAAGTTAGAATTTTTAAAATTTTGAAGATATTCTAACTCCCCCTTAATTTAAGATAGGTTTTGAAATTTAAAACTTGTGACTTTTGAAATCAATGATCAAAACCTTAAGACAAATTTAAAAATCTAAAAATTTTAATAGTTTGAAAAAAAATTTTGGTGGCATGGCATGGCTATCTTCTCCCCCTTTTTGTTAGATCAAAAAGAAACAAGCTCATAAAGAAGATTAGTACCAATAATCAATAATAAGCAATCATAATTGATATCCAAAGCATAAACAATAAGTTCATAATCAAATTCCAAGATAATCGATCAATATTATAGGTTCCTAAAAACATGATAAAACATGAAGAAACAAACTCAATCCTAAATGCATAGATAATATAATATGATATGATATGATATGACTATCCTAAGCCTCGTCATCCGAATCATCATCATCATCATCCTTGGCTTGCGAACGATGAAACTTTGTCCATTGCCCATAAAGTGTAGAGAAGGAAAGATCAAGGTTGGCATGTGAAGTTGAGAGAGTATGAAGACCATCTTCAACGTTCTTCAACCGATTGCCCATAGATTCAAAGCTTGAAGCAATGCGAGTGTCCATAGTATCAAGTCTAGAATCTAAGGCATTGAATCGCTGGGTAAGGAGAGTAGTGAGAGCATCAGTGTTTCCCACTTGATCTTGAGGCGGAGGAGCAACAGGAGGAGGAACCGCTTCCCTATCAATCCTTTCCCAAATACCATTCACATAAGTGAATCCTGACTTGCGAAGAGAGGATTCTCCAATCTTGGTCTTGCGAGGTTCCGGGAAGTCATAGGTACAGTCAATATTGAGATGATGGAAGAGGAAACTCAAAACAACCCCATAGGTGAACGAAATTAACTCATTCGTGTCAATAAGCTTAATGTTATTGACAATCTCAGCAAAAATAATTTTAGGGACATTTGGGCGCTCACCCCTACGGAAACACTCTAGCCAAAAGTGATCTTTTTCTCGGATGTGGGAGTATTTACCCCCGGATGGTCGAATAAACCAAGAAACAATAAGATGAAGCACACGATCATGTACATCTAAATTTAGAGCTTTTCCGGTAAAAGTGCCAAAATGGCGTTCATCTTCAAGACCCTCATTTTTGAGTTTAAGGGCAGACTCCAAAAGAGCAATATTGATAACAAACTTCTTTCCCAACAAAGATGACTCAATTCCTACTATCTCGGTTTTGGTTTCATCGTAAAGAAAACGAGCATTAGAGTAGAAAAGGAGTACCATGTTTTTGTAGCAAATATCTTCGATGCTCAAGAAGAAAAGAAGATCCCACTCATCCAAACGACCAAGATACCGAAAGAGGAATCGCTCGGAATTAAGGAATTCGACATCAATAACTCTTTCCTTACGAACTGCAAAGTCCTTGACATAAGCAAAACGAGCACGCTGGTCTGGAGTTCTAAGAGTTTTTTGAAAGAGCTGAGTGATATTTGGACGAATGCTCGATTCACCGGATTGAACGGCTTTGCGCTTTTTGTTCGCTTGATCCGCCATCTAAAATATTAAGCAAGAGTTTTAAAATTGTATGCATTGATAATTAAAATCAATCCAATAGGAAATCCCACTTAGGTTTTTGAAAAACAAAATTAAAAAAATACGATTAAAAAATTTTATATTCGAATCAAAAATTTTGAGATTTTGAAAAGTTTTTACAAGATTCGAATAACCCACAACTAAAAACATATAATGTATACACGAATAAATTTTTCTATCCTATGATTCGAACATAATTTGAAAAAGAAGAAAAATAAGAAAAATTACCTTAGTTTGGGATTTTGGATGATTTGAGAGAAATCTTTGCACAAGATTGATGAAGCTTGCTTAGATATGTGTTTTAGATCAAAACCCCTCACAATTTTGTGAAAAACAAAGGGTTTTAGAGGGTATTTATAGAAGGGGGGTCGGTTAGGGTTTTAAGGGTTTTTAAGAGTTTGATAAAAAATAGGATTTTGAGCTTTTAGAAGCCCTAAATAGGGCTGTCCGCGAGGCCGTTTCGGAACGGTCACGACCGTTTCGGAACGGGGCGGCTAGGGTTTGACCCTTCTTAAAACCTTTGACAACTCGTTTCGAAACGGGGCTGACCGTTTCGAAACACGATTGACCCGTATCGGAACGCGTTCCGATACACCCTTACATCGAACCGAAAACGTTTCGAAACGCCTGTGGCCGTTTCGAAACGCCCTTCTCTCAGGACAAATTTTAACATACCCGTATCGGAACGGGTTAACCCGTTTCGATACACCTGGGCCTGGAAGTGCAGATGAGGCTCTAAAATGCAGAGAAGATGATTTTCTAAGAGGCCAAACATGCATATATGATATGATTGAGCAGGAACAGCAAAAAAAAATAAGCACACATGCAAAACATAACTCCCCCTCACTAAAAGCATTTATACAACATATGGGGAATCTCAAACATGTTTTAACACAAAGTATTCATTTAAATCAACATGTAAGAGTAAATTTTGCACAAAAAAAAATGTTACCACTTGAGTCAAGATATGTCGATTGAACTTCTTCAAGTGTCCTTCCATTATGTGTGTCTAGAGCTTTCAAGATTCTTCAAATTTGCATATCATGGCTCCAACACACCTACAAAAAGGAACTATGTATGTTTTGGTACCCAAACTCTTTTGGGTCCATAAGAGTTAGTTCCTAGTAATTTAGTCCCTTTGGGTATCCATTTTGACAATAGATCAAAATCTTTGTTAGCAATGAGTCCTTTTGGAACCCAAATGCTCCTAATCTTTTTTCGATTAGGTGATCTTTGTCTATACCCATGATAGTTCTTTCTAACATAGTTGGGTCTTGAATTTTCACATTTTTCAACTAATTTTGTCCCAACTTTGTTGAAAGAAGCTTTAAGATCATCAAGTTCCTTTTGATGATCTTCATGGACCTTTGAAAGTAAATTTTGCAAGTCTTTATTTTTCTTTTCAAAATCGTTTATTTGGGCTTGCATTTCTCCAAATTTACTTTCAAATTCCTTATTAGTCTTAGAGAGAGAGTCATTTTCATTTTTCAATTTTGAAGTAATTTTTCTATTTTTCAAAATCAACTTCTCATACTCTAAGGCTAATTCATTATAAACCTCTTGTAATTCATCAAAAGTATAATCAAATGAATAAGATGAATTAGAGGTTACCATTGAGTCATCCTCGAAGGCCATAAGACACAAGTTGGCTACTTCATCCTCGTCCTCGTCGGAAGAGTCATCGCTCCAAGTAGCTACGTGAGCCTTGTGCTTCTTCCTCTCATAGCTATTTTTATTTAGTTGAGGACAATCGATTCTGATATGTCCCGGTTTGTTGCACTCATAGCAAGTTAGAGGATCTCTCCCTTTGTTGCTTTTGAATCCCTCTTCTCTTTGGAATCTTCTTCCTTTGTTGGTCAACATGAAGTTTTTAAATCTTTTGGCAAACATTGCCATTTCTTTTTCTTCATCTTCTTCGCTAGAATCATCATCTCTTTTGGATGCTTTAAGAGCAAGACCAACTTTCTTTTTCTCCACTTCGTTCTTCTTTTCTTCCTTGCCCGTTGACATCATTTCGTGAGTAAGCAAGGAACCAATAAGCTCATCTAATTTGAGAACTTTGAGGTCCTTTGCTTCAATTATGGCCGTTTTCTTCGAATCCCATGTATTGGGAAGAGAGTAGATCATCTTCCTCACAAGTTTGTCTTCGGGGATTACTTCGCCATAACCTTTTAAACCATTTACGATTACGGAGAATCGATCGGACATGGTTTTGATGTCTTCCTCGGGGTCCATCTTGAAGTTCTCATAACTTAAATTGAGGAGCCCGATTTTGGTCTCCTTTACTTGATTTGTACCTTCATGTGTAACTTCAAGTTTGTCCCAAATTTCTTTTGCATTGGAACAAGATGACACCCTTCCATACTCGTCCGGGCCAAGGGCACAAAAGATGAGATGCATAGCCTTTGCGTTTGTTGAGAATCCCTTGTCTTCTTCAACGCTCCATGATTCAATATTGCTCGTTGGTGCTATGTATCCTCTCATGATGATTTTCCAAGCTTCAAGATCATAAGCTTGGATGAAGAGCTTCATGCGGTTTTTCCAATAGGCATAGTTTACTCCATTGAAGAAGGGAGGCTTGTTGGTGGGTTGAGAATCTCCCCAAGCTACAATATTTGAGGTGGATGCCATGGATGACTTTGTAGATGATTGCACACTTCTTGGATCTTTTTCAAGAGGTTGTAAGACCTTCTAATGAACCAAAGCTCTGATGCCAATTGTAGAACGTGGCAATCGATCGGATAAAACCAAGAGGGGGGGGTGAATTGGATTTTTGAAAGTTGCGGCGGAAGCTAATTGCAAAGATAAAAATTGCAAAGCGATTTAGAGTGGTTCGACTTTCTAACCAAAGTCTACATCCACTACCTTAGCGTCCACACTAAGGATTTCCCACAAATTCACTAATTTGTCTTTCCTTTAAGGACAAGGAGTAACCTTACACACTTCAATAGACTTATACCCCAAAGCCTATTGAATCCTATCCCAAAGTTGGATACAAATGAGCAAACTAGAAAATCCTCACAAGGAAAGTGTTTGCGAAGTTTAAGCTCTCTCACACACCCGAAAAACACTAGCTCAAGAATTACAATGAAGAACACTCTAGTGTTTTTACAAGAAAGATCGAAAAATAAGCTCGATATAAACTCTTGGAAGCTTGAATGCTTGAATATGATTTCTTGATGTTTCTTCCTCTTTCTTGTTGCTTCAATATTGATCTAAGGCTGTATTTATAGTGTTGTTTGAGTCTATAGCCGTTAGGAGCCTTTGGAGAGTCTTTGGAGCCGTTGGGGATGTTTTTCTCACAACTTTTCAGCTTCCAGACGCCTACCGTTTCGGAACGGGGTCACCTGTTTCGGAACGGCTTTCAAATAATATAGCCGTTAGGAGCGTCTACGAGAGCCCGTTTCGAAACGCCTAGGGCCGTTTCGGAACGGCTATGCCACTGCCAAAGGGGTGTTTCGAAACGGCCTATGCCCGTTTCGGAACACCCTATATATTTTCAAAAATCAGTTTAAAGACCGTTGCCCTTTGTTCGTTTAAATGAAGACCAGTTTCGAAACGAGGTATACCGTTTCGAAACGCCTTGACCCGTTCCGATACCCGTTTCGGAACAGGTACACATCGAACTGAAAGTGTTTCGAAACGCCTTGGGCCGTTTCGAAACGGGGTTTGAAAATTCCCTGTTTTGACTTTAAAATACTTTAAAAAATATTTTGTAAGCCTTTGTTTTTAGTTATGAAATGGTCTTTAACAATATATAGGGAATTTTAAGGACTTTTAAATTTGTTTTGATATTTTCATTTTAGCCCTTAGGTTTTTAGTTATATCAAAATTAAAGCGTATGTTCAACAATTATGTTGCTACGTGATGTAGGAAATACCTAGCAATCTCAGCGTAAACCTAACACAGGCAGTCAACGTTTGGTTGCTCCTTTTAGCCGCTAAAATTCTAACTTATGTCTAAGCTGAATTAGTCAACACCTATTCATGATGAGAACGTGCTTAATTCTTTCATGAGTTTGACATCATCGTGCCCGACAAATGGATTCTTCAACTGGACTTTTGGAACTAATTGAAGTAAGTGAAGCACATGAATTAAGCAAACTAAGAGTATTTTATTGCAAACACAACTTAAACTATTACAATCATTTCTCACAACTACTTTACATATAAAAACCTAAACCCTATGGGAGAATTAGACTAGGCGGTAGCTAGGGTTATCTAAAAACATGATCTCCCCTCTATACCCTCAAATACATGGGTATATATAGGGCTTATGGCCTTAAGTTTGAGTCCTTCTTGGAGTTGAAGTCTTTAAAGTTGTTTTACATTGAATGATGACTTCTTTGACTTGAATGTGGACTCTTTTTGGACGTTGCCTTCTCCCGCAAGTAAAGATAAGTACTCATACTTATCAATCTTTAATATGCTCTGCACACCGTTCTAGGCTTCAGAAAATTGCAAGGGTGGGCTTGTTGGATTTAAAAAACCATCCTCTATAAATCGAAACCCATCTTGGCTGAGTAGGTGTATTGCCGCCTAGGCGGCTGGCTGTTATGGTGGAGTCTTTGGCGGTACTTTGGAACTGCTTCAGTACAGCTCCTTTTGCTCCCTGCTTTCTTGTCCTCTCCTCCTCTACACAGCTACAACACCTGAAAATGAAAACTAAACTAAAACAATATCTTTTCTTAACCAAATATAGAATATTCAATAAAAGCGTGGTAAAAGAGTAAATATTGTTATTATGCATGCAATGCACCTAAATGGGCTTAAGAACAACAATAATAAAGGCATGAATGTGTACAAAATATAGAACTTATGGACACTCTATATGTGCTCATGCAAGAGGGAAGAGTTGTAGCTTATGCTTCGAGACAGTTGAATGTTCACGAGAAGAACTACCCTACCCATGATATAGAGTTAGCGGCTGTGGTCTTTGCTTTGAAGATTTGGAGACATCACCTTTATGGTGAGAAGTGCACAGTTCACACTGACCACAAGAGTTTGAAATATTTGATGACTCAGAGAGAGTTGAATCTTAGACATCGTAGGTGGTTAGAGCTCCTTAAAGACTATGACCTCACAATAGAGTACCATCCGGGTAAAACGAATGTAGTGGTCGATGCTTTGAGTGGGAAGGTGGTAGTTGAGTTGCGAGCCATGTTTGCGAGATTGAGTGTGTCACGGGATGGTTGTTTGATAGCCGAGCTACATGTTAAACCATCGTTAGTTCAGTAGATTCGAGAGAAATAGTTGCAAGACCGATCTTTGGCACCTCACGTGCAAGATTTAGCCGAGGGTAAACCTACAGATTTCTGTTTTGGTGAAAATTGGATCCTATGTTTTAAGAATAGAGTAGTTGTTCCAGAGGATGTCGAGTTGAGATGTACTATTTTGAATGAAGCTCATAACAATCCTTTTGCTATGCATCTGAGTAGTACGAAGATGTATCGTGTGTTGAAAGATGAGTACTTATGGTTGGATTAAAGAAAGATGTGGCCGAGTTTGTGAGTAAGTGTATGGTTTGTCAGCGAGTTAAGGCCGAGCATCAGTTTCCTTCAGGTTTGTTACAACCATTGAAGATTCCGAAGTGGAAGTGGGAATGGATTACTATGGATTTTGTGTCGGGTTTACCGTTGACTCTTTTGAAGAAGAATTCAGTATGGGTAATAGTTGACAGATTCACTAAGTGTGCTCATTTCATACATGTTCATATTACTTACACCTTAGACAAGTTGGCCGAGTTGTATATCAATGAGATTGTAAGGCTACATGGTGTACCGAAGTCGATTGTGTTTGATAGAGAACTGAGATTTACAGCTAGATTTTAGGAGTGTTTGCATCGAGCCTTGGGAACTTGGTTGAACTTTAGCACTTCGTATCACCCACAATCAGATGGCCAGTCGGAGATAGTGATTCAACTGTTAGAGGACATGTTGAGGTGTTTATCATCGACTTTCAGGGTTCTTGGGAGAAACACCTACCGCTAGTAGAGTTTGCGTACAATAACAGTTATCAGACTAGTATTCAGATGGCACCGTATGAGGCTCTATATGGTAGGAAATGTAGAACACCTATTTGTTGGGCCGAGGCCGAACAGAAGCTTGTACCCATGTCGGACTAGCTTAAGGGCACTACCGAGAAGGTAAAAGTGATTTGTGATCGCTTGAAGGTAGCTTCAGACCGACAGAAATCGTATGCCGATTTGAAGAGACAAGAGATTGTGTACGCCATCAGTGACAAAGAGTTCTTGAAGGTTTTCCTGTGGAAGAATGTAATGAGGTTTGGTTAAAATGGGAAATTAAGTCCGAGATTCATTGATCCTTACGAGATAGTTGAGAGAATTGGTCTTGTTGCGTATAGGTTGAGATTACCATCTGAACTTGAGAAGATTCATGATGTGTTTCATGTTTCAATGCTCCGAAAGTATATTAGATTCGTCTCATATTATGTAGTGGAAGAGATTGAATTGAATCCGAATTTGTCGTACAATGAAGAACTAGTCGAGATTCTTGCTACGGATAGTAAGGTTTTACGTGGTAGGACCATAGAGTTGGTGAAGGTCTTGTGGAGATATCAGGATGTGGAAGAAGCCACTTGGGAGAGAAAAGCGGACATGGAAGAGCAGTTTCCGTACCTCTTTCCATCAGGTAAATTTCGAGGACGAAATTCCTTAAGTGGGGGAGAGTTGTAACGCTCCGGGTTTAGGGCCCAGGAGATAACCGAGTTTGGTTAAACCGGTTTGGGTTAAATTTAATTGAGAGAAAACATTTTTATTGAATTCAAAAAAAGGGTTTTAATGAATAAGGGCAAAAAGGGAAATTTAAAATTTTTAAAAAGGAATTTTTATTCAAAAAGAAAATCATCATCTTCTTCTTCCACCTTTTCACGTTACTTTTACAAAACACCACCATTGTTACTATTCCATTGGAGCAATCACCTCACTCACACAAGTTTTTAAGGTAAATTCTCCCTTGTTTCGATTTTTCCTTCCTTAAGCTTATTGTTGGTGGAATTTTACTAAAACTCATTGTTTAAAGTTATTTCAAAAATGCCTTGATTTTGGGAAAAAAAGGAAAATGAAGGGATTTTTGTTTGGGTAGTTTGATGCCATGTTTAAGGGTGTTTTTAATCTTGTTTCGGTGTCTTAAAAATACTAAAATATTGGCTAAAAGTAGGAAACCCGAAACTAGTAAAAATTAGGGGGGTTTAGAGTTGAAAATGTTGGTTTTTGGGTTGTTCTTGTGTGGAATCTTGAGCTGATGGTTTTTAGACCTTGGGTAAGTGTTTTGGATGTTTAAAAAAGTAGTTTTGATGGTGATTTTGTTGGGTTTTGGCTGCTAGTTGGTTTGGGTCATTTTGATGGTGTTTCCGGGTATGAATCGATTCGATTTTGATGATGATTGATGAGTTTTTATGTTGCTGCAAGTTTGGGGGGGGGGGGTTTTGGGTCTAATGCATCATTTTTGAATTGGCTAGAAACAGAGGAAACAAGTTTGGGTCCTTTGGACGTGAGACCAGGTAGTTCGGAGGCTTGAATCGGGGTTTGGCTACCGTTTGGGTTCTATCGGTGAGTGGAAATATTTTGAGAGTTTAGGTTGAGCTTGAAAGGCCAACCTAAGCTCGGGAGTAAGTATTTAAAGTTCATGTTTTACTTTTTTGGAAATTCTATTTTTCAAGCTTGTTATGCTTTGTTGATATGAGATGATTGTGTGAAATTGATTAATGAATGTGGTATGGTTATGATAGCTTATATGATGTTGAGTATTGGCAAATATGTGAGTTTTACCATGTATAATTGGTCGACCATAGGATTAGAGTGCACTTGTAAAATTTGCGTGTGGCCCTAGTGATGTAAGATGCCATTAGGGAGGAGTACGGTGATGTAAGATGCCACTAGAAGCTTTATTGTAGACCTCGGTGATGTAAGATGCCATCGTGAGTCTTGTTGTTCTTATTAGATTCGGTGATGTAAGATGTCATCGGGTCCAATCCGTGTATCCGAGTAATGTAACCATAATTGCCATAATACTCTTGTGTTTGGAAGGTTGAATGTTATCTTGGTGAATATTGAGAGTCATGCCATGTTGTTTATGTTGTTTCATTGCTTGATGTAAGATGCCAAGCACTTGTTAGATTTTTGATAATCGTGTTGATGGAAATCTTGCTTGTGGTTATGTTTTCAACTTATAAATGGTTTTGTTAAAAACTGCATTGTTGTTGTTGTGATTTTGAGCACCGCTCACTAAGCTTTATGCTTACGCGCTCCTTTCCAACAATGCAGATCGTTAGTGTTCCGGGAAGCAAAGGAAGGCAAGGGATAGGCTCTGGTGATCGTAGCTTAAGCTCAAGTATGGATTTTAAGTTGTAATAATGATTTAGCAATAGGAATACTTGTTTTGTCTTTGGGGAGGTTGTTGTAAACTCCCATGTGTTAGACCATGTTGCTATATGTTTTAAATGTTGATATCATGCTATGTTGAGGCTTGTTATGGTTTTTGGTTGATTGACATGTGATTTGGCTTGTTGGTGTTTTTGGAGCTAAGTGTTCTTATGAGCTTTTGAGGTTGAGATCCATGTTTGTGTGTATGCATGTTTGAAGCTTGTTTTTAGGGTGTTTAGCCTCTAAATTGTTTGCTTAATGTGTTGCCATGAGGTTTGTGATCTTTTTGGGTAAGTTTGGGAACGCTTGGGGATGTCAAAATGCATTTTCGGGCCAATCTGTGCCCAGGCATTTCGAAACAGCTGGTATGGTTTCGAAACGGCCAGGCGTTTGGGGCACCCGTACCAGAACGGAGGTGGTGCCGTTTCGGTACGTTTTGCCACTGAAGGCTCTCGTTTCGGAACCAAGGTGGGACGTTCCGGAACAGCCAAATTTTGCTTTTTGAATGAGAGCTCGCGTTTCGGAACATGCAATCTTGTTCCGAAACGCAAGTAGTTAAAGTGGTTAAAAGGGATCTTTGAAAGTTTTCGAATGTTACGTTTTAGTCCCTAATGCTTGTATGCTTCCTAAATGAGTTTGTTTATATTGTTTCGAGTTGATTTTGTCTCGGGTGCTCGTAACTTGACTAATAAATTATTTGGTAAGGTTAAGTTACCTTTTTGCCTATTGCTTGGTGTGGTTTTGCAAAATGGTCCTTCGTGACTGTTTGTCTCCAATTGGACATTCGATTAATGTCCGATTGAGACGTTGTTTCTTCCGTTGTGACCCTTAACACCATAAGACCGTTAAATTGCATTTAGATAAGATAAATTTTAAATTTAGGGTTTTTAATCGGAGGGAAATTCTCAGATTTTTCTCTAATTATCCCCGTGTAACTCTCCCGATTCGGTCTTGCGACTAGACCGGGCCGAGGGGTTACAAAACCTAAACACTAACATATTACCCTACAACCTAAAACCTAACCTCTAAACCCTAAATTCTAACCCTTAAGCCCCTAAATTTAACTATTACCCCTAAATTCTAAACACGTACACCTAAACCCCTAAATTCTACACCCTAAACTAAATCCCTAAACCTTAAAACTAAGACGTGTTTCCACCGTCAGTGTATTGGATTTAAATCCTTTATTTGAATGTTATCTATTTTATTTATGATTTAAGTTTTTATATATAGAACACAATATATATTAGGGTTATTATTTCATGCAATTGTTAGTGAAAAATAGATTTTCCACAAGCACGCCTAAATTCACCTTAAAATTTAGAATTCAAATCCCTAACTTAAAACCCTAAAACTTAAACTATATCTCCTAAACTTTAAAACATAAATACTAATCATAAACCATAAGTTCTAACTCATAAACCCTAAAGTCTTAAATTTTAAACTCTAGATTAACTCATAAACCTTAAATTGACCCCGCTTGTGGAAAAGTTTTTGTCCATGGAATACTTTTCCAATATATTAAATAATTATACTAATTTAAACTCAAATTTATATAAATAAAAATATTTTGAAATTTATTATGAACGCAAATGACTGGTATGAATGATCTGGAAGGTAGGACTCAAAAGTTGACAAAATTGACTTAAGCTACATAATAGGTATATAATAATAAGGGTAAACTACATAAATGACCACCATACTATTAGTAAAGTCGCGATTTGACCATCTTACTTTTTTTCTAAGCAATTAAATCACTAAATTATTTAATTGGTTGCAATGTGACCACTAGCCGTTAAAAACTAACGGAAGGAGTGACGTGGCAGTTAATAAAATCGGTATAATTACACATTTGGTCCCCGCTATTTGTACATTTTATCAATTTAGTTCTATTTTTAATAAATAAAATAATTTTATTATTTAATTAAGCTACGACACGTGTCGATGTATTATTGGAGGACTTTATTTATATATTTTTAATTTAATAATTTTTAATTGGAATCGAACCCAGGTTGATTGGGTTGTGAGAGAGGGGCGCCTACCACTAGGCCAAAGCTAGCTTTGTGGTACTTTTTATAAAATATAGTATATATCTTATTTTGTTACTCATGCCAGGGAAAAAAACAAGAAAACATATTACCTCTATCAGTATTCGAACACAGGAAACTAAGTTAAAAGTGTGACAAGAATGAATAAAGTCTTGTTTCTTGGAAAGTGTCTGTAAATGGCACCTGGAGAAAAAGCTTCGAGTATGGTTCAAGCCAAATCACTTGGCGTTGCAGTTTCGAACACCACCAAACGAGGTTTCTTTATGGCTCAATCCCTGATAAGGTTTTTTGCTACTGTTTTCACATTGGCTGCAATCTGTGTAATGGCAACAAGCTCTCAGACCATTGTTCTATTTGGTTTCACCATTAAAGCTCACTATAGCAACTCATCTTCTATGAGGTAATCGATGGTTTAGGTTTAACAGTTCCTGGTCTTTCATATATGTTTATTTTAATGGCTAAATCTAAACCATTTTCTGGTGTTTTTTTTGCAGATTTTTATTTGTGTCAGATGCTATAGTAAGTGCATCTTCTCTACTTTCACTGATCTTTGTTTACCATTTGAGACGTTCAGGATCAGGATCGAGTACCAAGAACTTCTTCTTTCTGTTCTTGCATGACATGGTAAGTAAAATGTCTGGTTTGTTGTTGAAATGATGAGTGGTTAATTTGAAGGGATATTGAAAACAGGTGCATTGCGTTTGCAGGTGATTATGGTGTTGGCCATATCCGGATGCGCGGCGGCGACGGCGGTGGGTTATATCGATTTCTTTTGGAATAAAATAAATTTTGTACATTATATCATAAGAACAACATTGGTTTAGTGGTAAACATGCTTACTTTTAACCCAATAAATTTGGGTTCGAATCCTACCAGAGGTAATATGTTTCTTGTTTTTTCCATGGCATGAGTAACAAAATAAGATATATACTGGATTTACATTTGTAAAATGCATCATAGAGCTAGGTTTGGCCTAGTGGTAGTCGCTTTCACTTACAACCCAAACAACCTGGGTCTGATTCCAATTGGAAGCATTGTGTTGTTTTCTTTAATTTTACTCCTTCAATCTGGTGACACGTGTCACCACTTGATTGGAGGAGCAAAATAAAAATTATTAAATTAAAAATATATAAATAAAGTCCTCCAATAATACATCGACACGTGTCGTAGCTTAATTAAATAATAAAATTATTTTATTTATTAAAAATAAAATTAAATTGATAAAATGTACAAATAGAGGGGACCAAATGTGTAATTATACCAATTTTATTAACTGTCACGTTACTCCTTCCGTTAGTTTTTAACGGCTGGTGATCACATTGCAACCAATTAAATAATTTGGTAGTTTAATTGTTTAGAAAAAAAGTAAGGTAGTCAAATCGCGACTTTACTAATAGTATGGTGGTCATTTATGTAGTTTACCCTAATAATAATTTAATATAACTTTATTAAGATGAGATGAGATAAGATTGAATCTCAAGTGTTTTTCTTTCTTTCACGTAGAGTCTCAACTGATATGAACATTCTTATGACCCTATTCACGCTGTAAGTTAAACCCATTTTCTCTCTATTTTGTCTTAATTTTTCATTGTGAAAAATGTTTCATTTCTACTTCGATTTCTTTCCCTGTTTTTGGGTTTTTGAATTAGCCTTTGCTGAAGGATAATCTAGAATTTAGATGCAAAAACCACGATATACTGCTAAGAATCTGTATTTACTTTGATTATTCGTATCAAGGTTTTGTCTGTGGCTGTAATTTTTAGTTAATCAACTGCTTAAAAGACATGAAAAGATGTTGCTTTTCTTACACGATTGTCTTCCTTGGGTTTATGTTGTAAGATTCAAGGTTAAAGTTCTTGTTGAGTGTGTCTGAGTATGTGAGTTGCTAGTTCAACCAAGGGTTTTGTCTGGTCTTATATTTGGTGCATTGAATTGAATCATGCCAGAAAAATTGAATCTTGGTCCATAGGAATTAGTTTAACAAAATTGCATCTTTGTTTCCAACATATGGAATTCGTCCAAGAATATGTATCCTAGGCATCGATAATACGATTTTATTAATGTTTCGGATTCGGCAGGTGAGATGGAAGGGGGAAAAGGAAGCATGGATATTCCCAGGAGTGACAGAAATGGAAAACCCAAGGTGCTTGATCAAGCATTTTCTGCCCTTTTTGTTCAGCTTCCGAACAAACTTCAAAACCATCTTAAGGTCGGTCGTTTTCTCCTTCATTTAATGGAATGCCATGTTATTGGATTGATTTCTTGTATATCAAAATTTGAATGAGAATTCCCTGTTTTTCTTTTGCCTCAGTCACAGCTCAATAGAGTAGCAAAAGATAACAAGGGATTCGAATCTGAGAACTCTTCTCTCGGGGAGCAGAAAGGCTCATTCGGTGGATCGAGGATTGATCTCGAGAAACAGTTGCAAGCTTGGAGAGAAAATCCTTCATGGGTCAATCAACCTCCAGAAATTAAGGTGGAACTGGGAAATTTTATGGTTTCCTTCTCAATAGCTATGTTTTCCGAACTCTTCATTTCGCATAACGTGCCCATATTAACATCTGTATCCGACACGTATTCAAACTAGAATGTGTAATGGCTAATGTTAAAGATAACATAAGGGTCTATTAATTTGCAAAGAATTAGGCTAATGTTATTCTTGGCAGGTCAGTGTACCAAAAGGTTCTCTATGCAACCTTAAGGCAAAACTCGATGTTGGGTTGCCCCCGGATGCAGTGTATGATATTATAACCGATCCCGATAGCAAGAGAGTTTTCAAGAACATTAAGGTGAGAGCCGTACATTTTCACCCACAATAGTAGATGCAAAGTTTTCTATTTATGGCATGACTTCCGGTTTGATGTGATGACGTTCCCCAGCTTCAATGCTTGAAGCGGTTTTGGAAAATTCTTATATTTATTTTGTAAACTGATATTCTGCTTCAGGAAGTGATATCCAGAAAGGTATTAGTTGATGAAGGCCAAAGGCAGCTAGTTGAGGTGGAGCAAGCAGCTTTGTGGAGATTCCTTTGGTGGTCGGGGACCATCTCAGTTCGTGTTCTTGTGGATCAAAACCGAGAAGATCACTCTGTAAGGATTTTCCTTTTCCAAATTACCATGCATGAGTTACGAGCACTTAACTCTTGGTTCTAATGATGAATGGTGAACAGATGAAATTCGAACAAGTAAACACAGGATTCATGAAGAAGTTTGAAGGTCAGTGGAGAATAGAGCCTGTTTTCGTGGATGAGAAAACATGTTATCCTTTCAAACCTAAAACGTTGGCGGAGTATTGTTCATGCAGTGGCGGGAAAGGAAGGATCGGATCAAAGGTGAGCTTGGACCAACTGGTTCAACCGGCCATCGTCCCTCCCCCACCCATTTCTTGGTATCTAAGGGGAATAACTACCAACACCACCGAAATGCTGATAAATGATCTACTTGCTGAAGCTGCTAGACTCACAGGTAGTCGTGGATCAAACTCCGAAAATTCTAACAAGGAGCTTAGATTATCTAACGAGAGAAACGAACACGAAACCGTTGAGCAGATGTGTAACATTAAAGAAAGATGGAATTTTCGTAGGAGAAACGCAAAGCAGCACCGTAAGAAGCTTCTGAATGCTGAATCATTTTGATGACTTTGGATTCGAACATTGTAACGGTATTTCGGTTTTTAATTCTTCGGGGGGCAGTTGGTTTGAGTAATGTTAGGATATTATTCTGTTACTTGAAAAAGTTTCATATGGCTTAGTCAATTGATCAATCAATATAACCCATCTACTTTGATCCAATTTGTAATGTCATATCCGAATTGTGATTTAGTGTAATATTATACATGGAAGTTGGAACTGTAATTTTGATTCGATTTTCACAAGGATAATGATTTTGAACGAATTGTCATCTCCAGAATTTGAACGAATCAACTAACAACATAAATCCTAGTTGACAAAAGGATAATGATTTTAGTGCAAATAAGTTTTTATTACAGCAAGAAGCATTATCCAACCAAATCAGCATTTAGTTACAATATACAACCACAAGGTCCTAGCTAATATGGTCATCACCGAAAAACAAAAACGCATGACAACAATCCAACTGTCACGGTCGAAAAACAAGAGCAAAAGGATAGTAGTAGTAGTAGTAATAAAAACCGGAAAAGATAATATCAACCCTGCATCCAGATGTTTTTGATACTGCAAAATGACTTCAGGCCTGCAAAAAAATGCATGTGAACATTAGAAAGCAGTAAAATTATTCATAAAGATAGATGGTGCAAATTTATCTTCTTACCTTGTTTGCTATGTTGTTGGAAAGCCAATCCAGGCCCTCATAAAGCCCTTCACCAGATGTTGCACAGGTGCTCTGGATGTACCTGAGAAAGACGAGCGAGGTACGTCAGTGGTAATGAATGAGAAGCTAGTAACTAAAGAACCAAAACACAATGCAAAAAGCTTACCAGTGACGGTTTCGAAGGGAGTTAAGACCAAGCTTATCAGTTATTTCAGCAGCATTCATCGCGTTTGGAAGATCCTGCTTGTTTGCAAATACAAGTACCACTGCATCTCGCAGCTCATCCTGGAAGGAAATGAGTTAGGAAACAACTAGTTTAGTCATATGTAAATGTAAAAAGTCATTACATTAAACTACTTTTGGTGAATAATGACTGGAACAAAAAACAGTAGCATAGACTGCACAGACAAATTTTATTGAAAATAATCATTAGCTTCTTAAAGTTGTAGTTTTCTACATGTCTTTCAACACCCACATTCACTCAATAGCACTTGTGCAATGGTCTTTACGACTGACAGCTCAAGTAGCACCGAGGAATCAAGTCATTTATGCTAGGAATATCTTGAAAAAATTGGTAACAAATCAAGTTAAGAAGAAAACTCTTTGACTACTAGGGGCAAGACAGTGGAATCTGACCACCATTGAGGAGCCTTAACCCTTGAGCATTATACTAGGGAACCCTTTTGCTTCTGTATGGCTGTTAAATCTAATATTTATGAGGGTAGAACTAGAAACAATAGCATCCAAAGCCACCGACAACAGCAACAAATTCAAGCATAAATAATAACCATGGAAACAAATGTGGTTTAAAACGAAACTAGCACACCTCATTCAACATTCTATGCAATTCATCCCTAGCCTCAACAACACGGTCTCTGTCATTGCTGTCAACCACGAAGATGAGACCCTGTGTATTCTGGAAGTAATGCCTCCACAAAGGACGAATCTGCATGATTAATATTGAAATGCTAGGACATTATTGATCAGCCATTACTTATGTCACAATATATAAAGATCCTTAACTACTACCACCTCAAAAATTAATAATAATTTGCAATATTGCTGAAATAAATGCATAAAAGTAAAAAATAAACTCATACCTTGTCTTGACCACCAACATCCCACACGGTGAAACTGATGTTCTTATATTCCACAGTCTCCACATTAAATCCTGCAAAGAAAAAAGCATGACTAGTTAGCATAAAGCACGAGCATGGATAAATATAATCACAGACATGAAAATAATCAAATCACAATATGAAATATTAGCATTATGGTCCTGTGACTAGACGTCACGACTCACATGTTTCAAATCTAATTCCTCATCTTGGATCTAAAAAATGTATAGATGTCACTTGTTTGCATTTGATTTATACAGATTTCAATTCCCAGTCTCTAAAAGTCCAAAATCACAAATAACAATAATGATATAGCAATGAAAAAGGGGAAAAGTATCAACGATAGAAATGACAAAGAAAAAAAAAGAGAGTATCTTACAGGAATCACATGCTCAACTTACAAAATGATACAAACCCTGAATGAAAATATATTATCCAAGATGCAACTAAAGTTCCAAGGACCAAGAAATTTAAATTCTAAAAAGAAAAGGCAGCAAAGGGACTCAACAGATTACATATTTTGCTAGCTAATCTTGTCCATGAAATGCAAGGCAGCAAAGGGACTCAACAGAAGAATTATGACGGTTCTAATATAGAATTAAAGATGACCAGCAAAACCAGATATTAAGAAGAAAAAAGATTAAAAAGAGCTCTCACCGATGGTTGGAATAGTGGTAACAATTTCTCCAAGCTTGAGCTTGTACAAGATGGTGGTCTTACCGGCTGCATCAAGACCCACCATCAAAATCCGCATCTCCTTCTTGGCAAAAAGCCGGCTAAAAAGCTTCGCGAATGACAGCCCCATTTCTCTTCCTTAATTGCTAATCCCTTAATATTATGAAAATGTACATATATCATTTCCCCAAAAAAAAGAATAACTCAACCCTACCATTTCCCAATCAACAAACAAATTTCATGTGAATCTGACATGAAAAGGTACGAAGAATCAATGCCATTATGCCATTTTCATGTTTCCATTGAGAACTCAAATATATATACACGCGCGCGCGCGCAAACAGAGAAAGGCAAACAACAGATCTAGAATAATTCATCACAGAAAAAAAAAAAATCAGATGAGATAGGAAAACAACAAGAATTCTTAAAATTCAACGGGCAAGGCATGACGAAATCAAGCATTTTCAAGCCACGAATCATTCATTCTTAACCAGCGAGTTTAAAGGACACGGAAACGATTTCAATCAAAGCCTCGGATCTAAAACAAAGAGAGAAACTCCTGTAAAAAGCGCATTGAATCGGTTCGTTTACATTCATCTTAACTCTTAAGCGAAAACGAACAGAAAAATCTGGACAGAGATTTGAATGGTTATACCTTTGGAGAGGATAGGTATTTGAATCTGAATTCGATTTTTGAAGCAAACGGAAGAAAAGCAGAGGCGGAGAGAGAAATTTGAGAAACGAGAGCAACGCCAATTGGAACTCAGAAATGCCCATTTTGGATTATTTATTCCTTTGTTTTTAAAGGAGAAGGCGCGCTGCTGCACCCACACCAGATACTTTTCCCCACAACCAAATAACGTAATTGCCCCCCGCGTAAATTTTTGCGTCTTATGTCCAATCAGATATCCACACGTCACTATTCTTTTACAATCTGTGAGCGAGCCCACCTCAAACCCAATGTAGCTTATTTATTTATTCATCGTTAAATTTAGGTTTAATATCAAAAACAAGTGTTAAAATTATTTCATTTTTTTTAGATACAAATCTTTTTTTCTCTCTTTTTAAGTCCCGAAATTTTTTTTTTGCTGAAGTAAGTTTCTTAATTAACCTTAAAAAGAGCTAAAAACTAATAATTTGAGTATTTAAAAAGGACAAAAAAAATTAAACACCTAAAAAACGAGATAATTTTAATACTTATTTTGATATTAAGCCTTAAATAATTTATTACAAATTCTTTTAGTTTATTTAGAGAAAATGGTGAATAAAAAAGGAAAATCGGACAAACAATTTAGACTAAAATTTTATGGCTTAAAATTAGAGTTTAGACTTAAAGTTTATAATGAGATAGGCCTACAATCTCCAGTGTAATTATTTGGTCTTTTATTTGGTAGTGTCATTGAGTCTGTTATGGATAAACAGTGTAATTGGCTCCATTAAATAAATTGGGCACTCTTTTCCCCCTATTTAGGTTTTAGAGGGGGTTTTTAACGAGGCCCGCTATTTTTTTAAAAAAAAATCAGTATGTAGAGTTTAGCGCTTTTAAAATGATATGTGATATCATTTGAAACCTGATTGTGAAAAAAAAATTCACTAACGGTGTATCTAATATTAATTCATAATTTTTATTGGGAAATATGCTAAGTAAGAAATTATCTAAAGAATTATGATATTGTTATAGAAGAGGGTGAATTCATCTATAATTAACAATGTTTTTTTTTTCACAAACATTACGTAAGTAAAATTATTTGGATTCAAATCTTTTAAAAGAATAAAGTTTCTAAAAAAAAACATAATTACTGAAGTTTTCATTTATTAGTTAGATTTGTATCGCGTCCCCGATAATATTTATCGTTAACATCTGAAAACGAATTTAACTTCTTTTATTGCATTTAAATACTATTTTATATTTTTATTTGTAAATATATACATTTTGTTAGATGTACACAAATAATTTTTTAGAAAAGGCGAAATGATAAACGATGCTCCTAGCGTTTGTATGTCTTATCATTTGGCTCTTTATTTTTTTGTTGAGCAAACAATTTTCAGCATTTTAATTTGGTCTAAATATGTCCTTATTGAATGAAAACTGCCAGTTAATTAACGGTCAACGGCTGATTCTAATTGAACTTGCCACGCGTTAAGATATGTTGACGTGGCATATGTCACGACAGATTTAAAAAAAATATTTTGTTATATCATTCTTTATGGTGATACGTGGCTGACTATCATACTGACACGTGTCTGAACCGGATGGTGACACGTGTCGAATATGATGTTGACACATGGTGAATATGACGCTGACACATCAGCAGATCTTAACATGGCAAGTCCAGTCAACATCAGCCGTTGATCGTCAGTTGATTGGCAATTTTCATCTAACAAGAGCATATTTAGACTAAATTGAAATGTTGAAGGTTGTTTACTCAAAAAAAAAAAAAATAGCGGGTCAAATGACAAAAAATACAAACGTTGAAGGCATCTTTTATCATTTTACCCTAAATTTTAAAAAAGGCGAAATGATAAACGATGCTTCTAACGTTTGTATGTCTTATCATTTGGCTCTTTATTCTTTTGTTGAGCAAACAATTTTCAACATTTTAATTTGGTCTAAATATGTCCTTATTGAATGAAAACTGTCAGTTAATTAACGGTCAACGGCTGATTCTAATTGAACTTACCACGCGTTAAGATATGTTGACGTGGCATATGTCGCGACAGATTTTAAAAACAATTATTTTGTTATACCATTCTTTATGGTGATACGCGACTGACTATCATACTGACACGTGGCCGAACCGGATGGTGACACGTGTCGAATATGATGTTGACACGTGGTGAATATGACGCTGACACATCAGCAGATCTTAACACATGGCAAGTCCAGTCAACATGAGCCGTTGATCGTAAGTTGATTGGCAATTTCAATCTAACAAGAGCATATTTAGACTAAATTAAAATGTTGAAGGTTGTTTATTCTAAAATAAATAATAGCAGGTCAAATGACAAAAAATACAAACGTTGAAGACATCTTTTATCATTTTATCCTAATTTTTTCACAAATATTATGTAGATAAAATTATTCAAACTCAATCTTTTAAAAGAATAAAGTTTCTAAAAAGAACTTAATTACACAAGTTCTCATATATTAGTTAGATTTGTATCGCATCACCGATAATATTTATCGTAAACGATTTTAACTTCCTTTATTGCATTTAAATAATATTTTATATTTTTATTTGTAAATAAATACTTTTTGTTCGATGTACAAAAATAATTTTTTAGAAAAGGCATGATTTAGACAATGTTCTGTTGGTTTATACAAATAAAATTTTAACTTTTATTTTGTATACGAAATACCTCTAACTTTCAATTTATACAAAACCAAAATTTTAATATAAACCAGCATTTTACATTAAATAAGAATAAGATCTAACTAAATATGTATATATATTGATACATTACAAAGTGGGATTAACTCATATGACTATAATAAGAATAAAACAAATATATATATATATAAAGAGAGTTGCGTATCTAATTCATTTCTTGATGAGAATTAGAATTGAGAAGTCAGCAGAGCATTCAAGTATCAAAATTTTCAACCATGACTAAACAACAAACAACGTGGCAACCCCTTTGGATTTGCTGCCTTTTGGCTTAAGTAACTATATCTTAAGATAAGATTATCTTTGTTTGATTAGTAGAAAAATCAAAAATTCTGGATCTTCATTTAATCTTCTCATCGATTCCTAGTAAACATCTTAACAGAACCATATATACGTTACTATAGTATTTACCACCAGCGATGGACGGGGCTGGAGGGAGCAATCACCTAATTGAAATTTTGAAATTTATATATGATTTAAAAAATTTCAATGTGTTTTTTTATTGAAAAATTATTTTTGCCCCCCATAAAGTCTTGCGTCCGTCCTGTTTACGACCTTAACTATGGTCTGAGAAAGAGATGAAAAGACGGATTTCCTAAACATAGAAACTGTTTACTAACTACTTTTCAAAAGCAATTCCCAACAGTAAATTTGATAGTACACCCTTATCTACGGTAAATAAACGCATCCAGGGAATGCAACTTCAGTTTAATCTTCCACGCTCACCTGTTTGAGTGAGGAGCCTGCCTTGCACACAATAACTTTGCAGTTTGGCGAAGATGATTTGACGACAAGGAGATCATGCATTGCATTGGTTGAAACTTGAAACTATCATCTCAGCACGCGGTCAGATCATACACAATCAGAAGAAAAAAAGGAGTGTATTAGCGGATCAGGTTATCTCCTCAATGGCTGTTGCAGAGGGTAGGTCGGCTATTTGTATACCTGTCAGATTTTATAAGTGTTTTTTAGCCCAGTCAGTTTCATCTACTGTGAGAAATGAATTAATGGGGCACAACCTCAAAACATTAAAGGGATAGAGTCCGAGCGGAGAGAGAGCAAAGGAGGCGAGTTAAAGATACCTATGTATTTACAACAGGTAATAAAAATCCCAAGCTTGTTTTTGAGTATCAGCGCCAGTATTGAGCCCACCGATGGATAGTCTCAACCATTTGAGGAAACAATGCACTAACACTCTCATTGATAAGATCCTGGAAGAAATGTATGCAGGCCTCATCATCTAAGTCCAACCGGAACTTCTCCTGGAGCTATAACACCAAAACAAAATAGGCCAAAACGGGTGAAAAAAATTAAAAAAAAAAACATGTTCCAGAATGATCATCAGGTTTAAAACCTAAGGAAACCAACCTTGAGGATGCCTTTTTCAGGATCAGATGCTATGTCAGGAATGTTGGAACCAGCCATGAGATGGAAAAGATTTAAAATAAGGTTACTGGATTTTCGGAGAATGTTGTATGCTTCACAACAATAGGATTTGAACCTCGTATAATATTGGCTGCAAAATGAAAAACCATTTATGCACCTTAATATCACAGCAAAACATTTAAATTTCCTTGGTCATGAACAAATAGGGCATGCAAAGTTACCTCTCTGCTCCACCCATGGCTTCAACCATTTCTTTGCAAAGTTTCATTGGTGGTGGAAATGGCTTAGGATCCCGACCAAGAATAAAACCAAAATCAACATGGAAAAGGCGTCCATCATCTCTAAGCAGAAGATTGTCAAGATGTCTGCAACCCATAAAGATTTGTCTTCAGAAATTGCAACTTAAATAAGGAAAATCCATGGCTAATATTAGATGCCAATCTGTAATTTTTTGCCAAAAAAGAAAAAAGCAATGAGCATAGGAACTATTTGAATATTACAGATAAATAAAAGCTCACCTATCTCCAATTCCCAGTATATATGTGATAACAGAGTAGCCAGCACAACTTTTTATAAAGGTTTCGAGACAAGTGGCTGTAATCCCAAATGGTCCATGTTCATCAGGATGAAATTTCTGTAGATAGCTTATAATGCTACGATGATCTGAAAGAATCTGCACAGGGAAAGAAATACATTCAAAATGTCCTTAGCAATATCAGAACTATTATGAACGCCATGATAAAAAACCACGCAACAGAGAGTATTAATAGTTCACAAAGGCTGTGTGTCACAATCCTAAAAGGGAGCTTGAACCCCCCACATTGACTGTGTATTAGAGTTGGATTGGATAATAAGCCTTTCACACTACTTGAACTTATGAGGCATCATTTTGTGGACAAAACTGAAAGCCCCAATGGGTTAAAGCAAACAATGCTTGCGTGTTTCTCTCAACCATATGGAAAACTTATAGAGTATGGATGTGTAGAAAACAATAATAAAAACAATGTTTTGCAGCTAAACTTGTTGGGGGTTGGTGGTGTGAAAAAAAAGAGGGAAAGTTATTCATTGCGACTGCACTTCCCTCATTGGCGAAGCATCATTTAGAGAGTATAATACCTGTGCCAAAGAACGGGATGGTATGAATTCCAGCATGCCCTCATCTTGACCGGTTGCCAGTACCTTATATGGAGTTAAGTGCAGATCAAGATTTTCCAACTTTAGTAATCTATCCATAAGTGACACCATTTGAACAACCTACAGGAACAGTACACCAGTTACATTAAACACATGAAGGATTGTCTCCATCTTTCTTGATCTTTCAACTAGAATTTTGTCAATTACCAATTGATCTTGCCGAATATCATCACCCTTCTTAAACATGACCATGCACTGTCCACCATTGGCTGTTCGAAAAGTCAGTCGCAAAGGATGTAATGCACTTTTGAATATTGATGACTCCGAGGGCACAATTCCGGTGATAAGGACACTTTGAGCCAAGGGTGACCGCATTGGCTGAAACAATATTGAAATATAGTTATGGTAGCTTTGTCAAGCCATGGAAACACTTGTTCATTGGAGCCTTAGAAGGTTATAGTACGAAAATTCATGTCAAAGAAATACCTCATCAAAATAAGTAAGTTCGCTAAGAAGACCGGAAAGGAGCTGTCTAAGCTTTTCAATCTTCTTTTGTGTATTGCCACGCACATTTCTCACATCTCTCATTATAGAACACAACTGGGCTATCAGTTCTGTCTGACGCACCAAGCTCTGCCACTTTTTAAGACCATCTTCTTCTCCATTTACACCAGCTGTCAACTGTAACATGTGTGATTATAAACTGCTAAAAGATAAATCAAACTAATGATGGTAAATGTTACTGTAACTCGCACTTTTACAAAATGCAAATTAGAGACCAACTATTTATAATGATTGTACAAACTATTTATATTCCTGAGCAGAAAATGGGGCTCATACCTTTATCATATTTTCTTCTAGGAACTCGTAGGTAGAATAAAATCGTTTTGCATAGGCAGGATCGTGAAGTTCCACAGCAACATACCACCGTAGAAAACTAGCTAATTCAATATTACGTAAAGCTGTAAAAGATCAAGAATACTTTCAGATGCTACCAACTGATTAAAAGTATTATTGATTTTTTTATAATAAGATAAAATCCAAATTAATTACTTTAACCGAAAGTTTTAATTTACTGAATAAAATGGTAAATGGACCTTTTAATCTCAAGAGTCAAGAAAACAAAATGGAGTAATTTTTATGAATCACTCTAACCAAAAATAATCAGCTAAGAAGAGGAGGTAAAATCAACATGTTTATCTCCAATATTTTATCCCTGATTCCCTATAAATAGAAGGAAAAACACAAAGGATATATTTCCTTTAGAGAGAAAGTATTGGGCTACAAAATGAAAGGAGAGCAAAAGAAGGTTTAAAAGAGAGGGAGAGCATTCAGCTGAAGAGTTCTGAAAGAAAAGAAAGCTCTGCCAAAGACAATTGTTGAGAATTTAAAGAAAGAGAGAGGCGATTCTTGGCATTTGTTAAAAGCAGAAGGAAAAGAAATAGCAATTAAAAAAGTGTCAATAATTGTACTGCAAAAATGCAACATATAGTGTTCAAACACAAACATTACATTCACACAGCATAATCCAACATACAGCGTTGCACGAGGAATTGAGAAAGCCGAGATTTATCAGTGCGTTCAAATCGAAGTGCCTGAACTAGTTGAAGCAAATAACATTGAAGCTCTTCATCATCTGCTCTTTCAAGAACACTAACAGCATATGCACGAACCTGTTAAGAATGATCAATACTCCGGACAATCATTATTTCAGAACAAAGATGTTATAGATTATCCAATTCAATCTACACTGAAGACAAAATGCTGTGAGAATAATGGAATAAGATATTATAGATTTTCTAATTCAACCAACGGTTTAGAGAAAATGATAAAGGATACTTCAGCTAGAATCTTTCCAGATTGGCCAAGAATGAAGTAACAGATTTTGGTACAAGTAGTACACTGCGCAAATGTCATTTTTCCCCCAACTTCAAATGTATAAAATGAGTAAATGATATGTACCAGACCTTGTGTGGGAATGCGCTAAATTTTCTGACATGGAGATGCTAAACAAAGAAGACTTATTCTAGACTTCAAATAAGAGAGCAGCAGTTTTATAATGTCTAAAGAGCAAAGCATGTAGTAGAAGGGAAGTAGAATGTGGAGAAAGGTCAAACTCACTTGAAATATTTAGAAGGAAAGGCGAAAAAACAACTCAGGTGCAATATAATATTAATAAAATAGTAAAAAAGTAACCTAAGATCTAAATGCATCTTACACAGTTTCCTATTCTGACAGGTTCCAAAAGATATCCCCATAAAAACCAGCCTAATCTTACCACATACCTCTTCACTCTCAAAAAGTGGAGATAGAAGCTCCAGCGCATCGCAGACATCAATCATCTCCCACTTGCCCATAAGTTCTATTGCCTGCTTTGCTTCCTGCAGACAAATGGACCTCACTCTTAGAGTACAATCATTTTTGTTTAATTAGAATAGTTTCTATCTAATTTTGGTTCAGCAACAATATTAAAATACTAGACGGTAGAGAAAGGCAGAAAAACCAAAAAAGGTTCTCCCTCAGACCTGCAAATCTGAGCTTAATGTGCATTAATGCCTACCCATTACAGAAAAAAAATCCTTTTATGAATTATCACATCACACAGAACAAGTTTCTTTCTTCTGCATTCCTTCCCTAACACCTTTCTATAATTTCAAAATATTAGATGGTTTATCAGATCAAAAAAACTGAAATCATAAATATGGATATAAAGAATGGAGACTCTATGACACTCCATATATGCTCTAGTATCAAATAAAAGGTGATTAAACGGATCAAAAACATAATTCATATAATATGAACATATTCAAGGTAGACTCTAGCTCACAAAATATTTGGATAAGATAACATAATAGAATCAGAAGATGACTCAAAGATGAATTAGAAGAAATTGATGGGAAGCAAGAAAGAGAAGTTTAAGACAGAAGAGATACAAGAATAATCAAGGAGAAGTTTTCCATGCATTAGACCAGAAAAGCTGGATTCACGAGAAAAACAAGAACAAAAAGGTAAATGCAAACCTGAACATCACTCCATTCAACACATCGAAGGAATTTTGTGAGGGCCCTCTTCTCAGACATCAATGAGAAGCGAAATTTCCAAAGGAGCTGCCTCTCATCACCACTCAAAGCTCTTGTGGGTGGATATTTCAAAATTCTTTGTATTATCCTTACAATTAAAGACAAAAACACAATTCAGTTGAAGAAAATATTAGAAGAACACATATTGTAGGAATAAAAAACCAGCCATGACAATTTCCAAAGAGTTGTTGGTCCCACGTGCCCAACCAAATTTCAGCAAACACTAGCTACAGAACGATGAATTTCCATGCAGAATCAGACGAACTGATGTAGCATGCTATCTCAATGATAATATGCATGCTAGAAAGAAACAACAAGGCTAACTGAAAATTTTGGAGGGTAGGAGAAACTTCAAGATGTTTTTAAACTTACTTTCGTTCATTAGAGCTTGGCTTGAGGTCCCTGTCAATGATATCACGAGTTAAACTCCTTGCAAGCTTCAATTGCTTGTGCTCAGAAGGGTTTATCTTTCCCACTTCAGGGTCCCACACAAGGACCAGTTCATTTGATGAAGCTATTGGTGATGGTAATAAGAAATTGGCCCCTGATTCCTGCAAGACAAAAGAAAGTTAGGACTATTCTTTTAGGAAGACATAAATCCACAGAAAGGTTAATACAGTTTCCTTTATATTATGGTTGAATAGATGAAACTGAGAGCTTGCTATATAAATAAAATGCACGCACTACACACAAATCAGTTAAGATTCAATATGTCTATACATTTGAAAGGATATAAGAAGATGAATTTCAAATTCTCAAATGCCTAAGGTATTTCACATTCACTACTAAATAGAGAACCAACAAGTTAATGACTTTGAAAATAATAAAGAAAATCAAATTTACATGAGTCATTTGTACTAAATATGATATCCAAATCCCTCCTTTTAAGCTCAAGTCAAACAAAACCTTAAAGAAAAATAATTTTTTGTTACAAAATTTCAAGGCTTTTGAACTAATATTAAATCATTTAATAGTATGCATAATAATTAGATTAGACAATATATGATTACTATAAGAAAGAGAAAGGAAAATTACAAAAGAAATACCATGTAGTTCAAGCCAAGTAAACCCATCATCTTTACCAACCTGTGATTCTTCTATTAATTTTCAAATCAAGATTGCTAAAGAAAAAATGACATATATGGCACTCACAGGGAGGGGGGATAGAAATTCAAACAAAAGTAAAAGGCCGTGAAGACAAAAGAAATGATAAAGATAAATGGTTTTAGCTTCAAAAGTAATGTTAAAACCTGTCACTTCTAAAACCGCAAGTGATGTATTTATTCATTCTGCCCTAAACCATAGAATGGGTTTTAGTAACTACCCCCCAACCCACCCACACACTCCAGGCCTGAAGAAAGCCATATTGCAACAATTGTTAAGGTTCAACAAAAGCCCGTAGCAAATAAATTATATGATGATCATGGATCAAGATCATACCTGAAAAGCAACTCGATGTTCAAAGCTACAGAAGTCAACAACTAAGTATAAATGAGAGCTTCCATTTTTCAAGCTTTCTCTTTCTTTGATTTTTTCCATAGCCTTGAATGTGAGTCGATCTAGCCAATCAACAGGGTGAATCTGTCCTCTTTCATACTTATTTGCAAGCTTTTCCAGATGCTCCAACTCTCCACGCTCATGCCTGGGAACCTATATTGAGAAATATTATAGTATACATTAAAAAGTGTAACTATATAACCAAATACCAGACCAGAAACATTATGTACCAGAAAACAGAACCTTTCCAGGAGTACTTGTTGGATACGATCCATCTGCTTGTTTTCCTAACCACAGCCTAAGCTTCTGTTTCCCTGTTTTGAGTTGCATTTTGTTGTTGAATAGAAGAATCGTAGCTCCGCCAATTAATCCATCATCTTTTCCACATGAAACATCCCAAACCTTAACATTCCAGGAGATTGGCAATAAGTAAAAGGCCAAACCAGTGAATGTAGAAATATTATTTTAAAGAAGAAGATAGAGGGAAAGAAAGGTTATTATAAAAAAGTGCAATAACATTATTTTCAGAAATTCGCATAAGAAAGTGCTAAAATCTCCATGCAAGCAATAGTCCAAAACTCCAAATCTATAAATTTAAATATTGTGCACTGATAAAACAGTTAAAGTTAGGTAATCTGTATCTACTATCTGTATTAAAAATACCAAAGAAACTCTAACACCTAGCTCAGTACATGTCCATGTAACACCTCAGGGGAAATTCCAACTCCATCTCAAGATTAAAAACCTCATTGCTAGAAGCTAACTTTTTGCAGGCTTTTTTTAGACCAAGATATATTGATGACCAATAATTTAAAAGCTCTCATAAAATACATGCACTGCACACTATACTGAGTTTTTAAAATCTCAGAACTTACATTTAAGATAATAATAACTAACATCAATGACATTCATGCTAAGAGAGATACCATCAAAGACATCTAAAGTTCTAAACAGAAAGAGACTCGACTAAGGTTTTGTCTCACATTCCGAGAAAGAATCAAATAAGGAGGAAGTTATGACAATAGGTGTTACAAAGTATATAAAATAATATTCCCTGGCTCCGTTTGTTCACACTCGCGACTGACATACAAACTCATATTACCAACCCAGAAAAACAGAATTCAACTTGAACACATCCATGCAATGGGAAAGCAAGCAACAATTTTCTTCCTACTCACCGTCAAAGCAAGTTGTGAGTGCGCAGTTAAGTCTCGATATTTAGCACTCAATGTAATCAGCTCATTCCAGCAATACAATGGTCCTGCAGACTCCAACCTGGTATCAGAACAAGATATCAATTCCCTATCACTTCAAACGCATAGTTGATTAAAGGAAACTTTTGGTTTTTCATAAAAACCTTGTTTTTGTTGGAAGACCAAATGGAGCACCATCAATATACAATGCACACTCCACATAGAGCTCTGCTTTCCTCTCCTCTGTAGTGAAATCAATTCCTGTAAAGCAATCGAAACCGAAGATCAACAATTATACCAATATTTAAGGGGAAAAGGTTCCAGCACCTCGAGGTTTTCAAATAGAAAGTGAAAGAAAAATAAAAATTTCACTACTCTGCAGCAGACAACTTCCTAATTTGTTATACTAACTATAATACTGAAATTATCAACACAATTACTAGTATTAATCAGGTAGCAAAATGACTTAGAAATTGAAATTTTTTATTCTTTTTAAAAAATGATTAAAATCCGTCATATTTAACTGAATTTGGACTCGAACCTGTGGGAGAATTCGTGGAAGGCAAAGTCCCTTCCAATCTATCGACGCGAAAGGTAACGGGAAGATTGATGTCGCAAGACAGGAAGAATCGAAATTCGTTGCTACTCATTGTATATTTTTTTCTAGGGTTTTGATTAGCTCTGAATTTTCAGAATTAAATACTAGTAAAGAACACCAAATAATGGAGTTTTTAAAAGAAGAAGAAGAAGAAGAAGATTTATTTTAGATATACAACTGTCTCTCTGTAAGTTTAAGCTGCATGCCAAAACTTGAGGGGAAAAAAAGGAAATAGAGTTCGCGTAGAAGACGATCCAACTGAAACTGCAACTGAAATTGGCTTTTCGATTTATTATTTTATTTTTAAGTAATAAAAATAATAAGGGTAAACTACTCCAGTGACCACCTAATTTTAGAACTTACATATTTTAACCACTGAACTATCAAACTTGTCAATTAAATCATCAAATTTAATAAATTGACTTATTTTGACCACCCGTTAAAAAATTAACGAAGTGGTGACGTGACAGTTAAAGTAAATTTGTAAAATTATACATTTAATCCTATTATATCAATTTAATTCAAATTTTAATTTTAATTAAAATTAATCATCCAAACGGGTGAAGACACGTGTCATTACCAAATTGAACAATTTATTTATTTTTCCCTCCGTGGTGACACTTGTCACCATCTGGTTAAAATAAAATTAAAGAGGAATGATGCATTTAGCGTGGATTAAACCTACATCTTCTAGATTAAAAACCCCACATGTTTGCCACTACTCCAAGCCATCTTTAGTGCAATGAATTGCACTATTCAATATATATATATAAAAGACAGTAAATGCTAGGAATAAAAAAGTAAAAAAATAGTTGAAAGAGAACTCGAACTTAGATCACTTGAGACGTTTATAATCACGCAAACATTCGATTTAATTTAAATCTAAAAATTATTAAATATTCGATTTTAAAAAATATTAGATTTAAAAGAAAAGTATTTCGATTTAAAATATTTGATTTTTTTTCTTTTTCATATTTAATTTAAATTAAATCAAATATTTTTTAAAATTGAATATTTTTATTAAATATTCAAATATTTTAAATTGAATTTATTTTCTTTTAAATCGAATATTTTTTAAAATCGATTATTTAAACTAAATTGAATATTTTAAATAGAATATATTTTTTTAAATCAAATATTTTAAAATCGAGTATTTAAACCTCATATATATGTGTTGCGTTGGGTTCTATAGTGATTTAGCCTTAAATCATTTTATCCCCGTTTATTTAACACATTTTTTTTTGAAACCGAATATATTTGTTATGTATGTCATCTGAGTTAATACTCGATTCGCGGGTTCTTTGTTACACATGAAGAATAAAAGAAATATATAGTATTATATATTGATTTTATTGATGCATATGTGGTGAATAATACATTTGTATAAGAACAGGGATGACGCCCTAATAAAGGAATGGTGCTAAAGAGGTCAGTGCTAAGCTCAGCAATCAGCACACATCACGATCGGGTCGGACTCCGTTGTTCAACGGCTTGCCGGTGTTTGAACAACCACCGTTTGGTGGCATCGTAGGGGTGGTCAAGTTCATCTCACCAGAAGCTTTCCAGCAATACGGTGCGTTATCGAGGGTTGGTTTCTTCCCCGTCGATGGATTTAGATAGATGGCATTCAAATTTACATCCGTGCATGGAACACTGTCGCTGCAAGCTAAGTCCACAGGCTTTACTGTGTATGTTCCGTATATATTTCCGAAGCTGATTCCTGAAACAGCGACGGCACCTGTTCTGTTGGGGCATTTCTTTTCGTCCTTTCCGTTGCAGTAGAATTGGTTTATCACAATTGGACGTCCCACCCCAGACACATTTATGTTTGAGAACTGGACATTGCGAACTGAGCCAGATCCACCCTGCCATGTCTTTATTCGGGCACCATTCTCCGAGTCATGTATAGAGATGTCGCGGACAATGATGTCCGAGACACACTGTTTGGCTTCATTCTCCCCCAAGCTTCCAATGCTGATTCCATGCCCCGGTCCACAACTTACATTTTCGACGGTTACGTTTGAGCATCCTGCTATTATGGAAACACAATCATCCCCTGCACCAATTATTAGATTAGTGTTCAATTTAGAGCTGATTAATTCCATTCAAGAACTTACTTCCTGCTGAAGTAATATGAGATTTACAAGGACCCCAAGGTCTTACTTCGTTTTGTCGATGAGTATCATAGCCAGGAAGCAATGTTAATTTACTAGCAAGATGGTCGAAATAATTACCGCAGGCAAGTTTACTGGAATGAATTTGCACATCCATGGAGTTTGAAACCTGGATTCCATCTGTGTTTGGACTGTCCGGAGGAGATGAGACAGTCACATTGTTCACCTCGACTCCCCTGCAAGTTTCGAACTTGAGGTGGCATCGAGGACTGTTTTGAATCGTTATGCCCTCCACTTTCACGTCGGAGCTCTCGGAAAACTGTAGTGCCTGTGCAACATCAAGACAGATACACATCATAAGAATGCAAGCATGTTCATGGACTATAATTGGTTCTGTTTGTAGTTTTTCAGGATGTCCTTACTATTGGTCTCTTGCTTCTCTTTTTCCACCACCCTGAGCCTCTTCCATCAATCATACCATTTCCCGTAACCGTTACACCGCGGTTAAGCTTTTTGAATTCGAGCCATGGCGATTTACCATTAAGCCAGGCTTGAGGGTCCGGAGCAATAATCGTACCTTCCAGCTGAGAACAGAATTCAGACAAATCAGCCTTGATCACAATGGTGCAGGCAGCAGGCATATTTACATCAGATCATAAAAATATATCTCACATGTGTTTTCTTACCTTAAATAGAATCTTTGGTTGACAGTTAAAACCGTCGAATAAAACGGGTCCTACAAGGAACGTGAATGGAGCCGGAACTAGAACCGCGGAGTTCACCACATTACATGCATCCATCCATGCAGCTTGGAATGCCTGCGTTGCATTAGATCACAGTTGAAGTGGTATGAAAAATTTAAGTGAAAACCAGAAGCATTTGAAAGCCTTGTTAGTTGTTAAGCAACAGCATCACCTTGGTATCATCAGTTACGCCATCACCCTTGGCTCCGTAACGCCGCACTTCGAAGTAGATATGCGGGTGGCGAAGATGGGGAATCAACTTAGGGGCTTCATTCGGAGTAGGTTTACGAGGAGGCTTCGGTTTCGATCCTCCGCGTCGGTCATTGCCTCCTCTAGCAGCGCACGTTTCAAGACTTGAAGACCACACTATCAAAGCAATCAAAAACAGAAATGTAAGACTTTTGAAGCTGATATAACTCATTTTTAACGTCTTTTATGTCTTGTAGTATTTGTCGATGTGAAAAACAGAGAGAATGTTTGGTGTTTAAATAGGGAAGAGGGCAAGTAATGAGGACTGTTGAGACATAAGCCTAACCAAATAAATAATTGGTTTGAATTTCTAGACATAAGCTGAAATTTTTGAATTTTACAAACGAATTATCAACATTAAAAACTGTATATTTTTCCGGTGATTTTGAACATGTGTAATAGGAACGACTGCATAGGGCCCTAAATGAGTGAAGTCTTTTTTTTATGTTTATGGAGAAAAATAAAATAATATTGTATTTTATGGATTTTGAGTCTTATTTGACTCCTTTTTTATTCAAAAATGATGTTGCATAGGAGCGGCCCTAAAAATTTAAAATTTATATATGATTTAGAAATATTTTTAGAAATTTTCTATGAATTTCTTATTAAAAATATACTTTCGGTCCTTTAAAATTTTATAAATTCACCCCTAAAATTCTATAAGTTTACCTTTCTACCATAAAATTATGTGTTCGTCTCTGCTTGAAACATAGGCCACCGTTAAGAGAAACATGCATCAATCCAGTCCATCGTCAGCAACAAATAAGCATATATTATATTATTAATAATAACTTCTAGTTTTATTGAATAAATTAGAATAGACTAATAAAAAAATAGAATAGACTAATCACATTAATTGATTATTTACCACAAATCCAATTAAATAACTAAAAAACTATCAACACTAACATAAAAACATATGTAGTAACAACAATACATCGATAAAATAATTTTATCATAACTCATCTATAATTTACCTTGGTCATTATAAACGTCTATCAATATAAAAGAATTAGTATAAAATTAAAATATATATTACAAGAGTAGAAAAATGTGTAACAATAACATAAAAAATTAAAAATATCCGCCAAAAATTATGATAAAACATATGTAGTAACAACAATACATCGATAAAATAATTTTATCATAACTCATCTATAAAATTAAAAAAGTACGAACCAACTTGCCTCAATGGTTAAGGGAACGGTTGTTGTTCATAGAGGTCATGGGTTCGAGCACCAACAGCTGCAGCAGGGTGATAGAGCGTTCATTGTCAAATGATTGAGAGTATATTTAGAACAGATACTACTTGTAATCACTCTAGCTTTCATCAAAAAAAAAAGGCCGACATATATATATATATATTATTTTATTTTATTTTATTATATTAATTACTCTACGACACCTATTTTATGAATTTTAGAATTTTGAGAAAAAATATAAAATTATTAGATTTACTATTATAATTGAGAAAATATTTTATGTAGTGACGGTAAAAAAAAGTTTCCACAATTACCTTAATTTTATGGTTTAAAGACTTGTTTTAGGGTTTAGGAGTTTAAGTATATGTGTTTAGAATTTAGAGTGTATGGTTAGAATTTAGGGTTTAGGTTTATTGTAACATGGTTAGGGATTTAAATTTTAACCTATAAACCCTAAATTTTAACCTTAAAACATAAATTCTAACCACACCCATAAATTCAAAACCCATACACTTAAACCCTTAAATACTAGACCCTAAAAAAAATACTTAAACCCTAAAATTAAGATACTTATAGAAGCAAAATGTACACAAACATGTGTGCATTGAATAATTACCCATTATGATTAATGATTCATAAAAGGAAAGTCCAATACATTAGACATTTCTCTCTTTAGGAGAGCAATTGACAAAATAAACACCTTAAGACAGAGCAATTGAACTCGAGTCATCTAAAATAAACATCTTCTACTTTTTACTAGAAATAGTAGAGTTCATACTTGATTAAATTTTAAAAACTATAATCTAGGCACAATTCTCTCATTAAAAACAAAGAAAATACACGACCAACTCAATGGTTATATATATATATAACCGAAAACATTCTGTGTTTTCAACTCATCCCAATTCAATACATAATATGGAACAACACACATGTACCCAACCTAATTTTCATAATAGCAATCCACAAATCACCTAAATTCTTTGAAACCAATTGAAGCATTGTAAACCCAATAAAAGTTAATAAGCTACGAACAAGATACATTTGGTTCATTCCTTAAAAAAAATAGCATTTGGTTCACGATTTGTTGTTAAGTTTTCAATTGAAATTAATTCCGACCTTTATTTTTAGACTACTTTTATCTCTTTGTTATCCTAAAAGGAAAAAAAAATTATTAACGAGATTGGTTCAAGTAGTAAGCAGCTTGATATCGTTAAGTAGGTTTCGAGTTCAAGATTTTGTATATGCAGAAAATTTCCATTGAAAGACTTACCCACCAAAATCAGGCGAGTGACGTGGGTCGATATGAGGATAAGGAAAAAAAGCAAAACGTAAACCCTAAAGTTGAAGGATTCAATTAAACAAATTCATTGAAAACAAACATAATAAAACAAAAACATGTTATGATTTTGGCTTAAATCTTAATTGCATAAAAAAAAAATAAAACAAATCACATGTAATCAACCTAATTTTCATAATATCAATTAACTGAGTTAGGTACAAAAAATTACCTACTTTTTTTTAAAAAAGCAAACAATATATTACACTGTCCGTAAAATCAATCAAAAATAGTAATAAACTTCGAAGAAAAATGCATAGGGCTAGACCCGAAAAGGAATTGTATTGGGCCTGAGTTGTTTATGAGCTATACCCAAAAGGAAATTTTTTTATTATTTAAATGTTATTTTAGATCATCTAAACCGAAACTATTGAAGCTGAAATTTAATAGAGGAAATATTGCATGCACTAGTGGTGTAATTTTTCTGACACATACATGTTTTATTTAGGGTTTGGAGGTTTAGTTTAGTGTAGGAGTTTAGGGTCAAATTAAAAATTTAGATGTTAGGGTTTAAGATAAGATTAAGGATTTAGAGTTTAGAGTTTAAACATGCATGCTGGTGTGATGCATCAAATACGAACTCTTTAGTAAATACATTGTTTTTATTTTACTTTTGCTGCAAGTAACAAACTGTATCCCTTTTGAAAAATAGAATTGCACTTTCACATCAAGATGTAAAAAAGTTTAGAACTTTACTAAGTAGTCTCATTACATTGATCTTTCTTCAATGTAACTAGATACATTAACTGCATTTTACATATACTTCCTATATTGTCTGGATTAATTTCAATGCAGTTACACATATAACAATAATGGCATTGGCAATTTCCCAAAAAAATTCGACTCGTGACTCGAACCTCCCCGGGCCTTCACTCTAGTTAACGCTTGTTCATTATTGATATGCCTATAGGGACCTTAGAGTTCTGTGTGAATAATATGATCTCCGGCGGGTTCAGCATTGTCTTTCTGATTAGTAGGAATAGTGCCCTTGTCGTGGGAACTCAGGCAGTCCGCTGAAGGATGCACAATGCCGTAGCCGAATCCTTGTGCGGAGTTGCAGTAGGCCTCGACTGTGCCATCCTTCCTCTCTAAGTTCACATTGCTGAGGACTATATTGTTACAGGGAACGGTATCACTGCAGGCAAATTTGATTGCTTCCTTGCTTTTCGTCGTCCCACTAATGTTTCGGTACATAATCTGGCTTATTTCCACTGCTGATGTCTAATAAGAGCAAAGAATTAATGTGATCAGTGTTCTAATTGGATGAGATAATCTCGCAAGAATCGGGACTGACCCGATCGTAATACAGATATAGAGAAATTTAGAAGTGCCAGGAAATAACTTGGATGCTGCACCTGGTTTTGGCAGTCTTTTGGGGAATCACAGTAGAATTGATCAATAATGATGGGGTTAGAAACATCTTCCATTCTCACGTTTTCGAAACGCACGCCACGGACATAACCCGAACCACCCTTTTGCAAAGAAACACATAGAGGCATATGTCATTCTCAAACCCGAAGTGTCTCTAAACGGAATTCGGGTGTCGAAATATTTTGATATTACCTGCCAAGTTTTGATCCTGACACCATTTGTAGTCTCCTTGAGGAATGCTGTATCCAAGACCACCTTTGTTACAATACCTGTTGAGTTATCCTCCCCAAGGCTTCCAATGCTACGATGCCGAATTTTGCATAAAATAGAACCATAAGAAAACGTAGAACATAAATCAGTTTAGAATGCAGGGAAAGGAACAGTAAAAAAAAGCACTATGTTGAATAGATCCGGAAACACCCGTTAAATAAGTCGGTACAATCGAACTGGAAGTTTGGAACACACCTGACTCCATGTCCTGGTCCACAATATATTCTCTTCATCTTGATAGTGGATGAACCATTGACAATCGATATGCAGTCATCACCTGAATTTCATACGGACAGTCACCGTGAACATTTAGCCATTCGGTAATCATGCGTGTACTAATTTCTGTTCTCATTTCTTTAAGAAATCCTCTCAGCATCATTTACGCTTTTTTCGGTTGGTGTTTTTGCGTTTCACAATGGAAAGTGTAAAGAAAATCTTTGAAATGAACTATAAACTAGAGACAAAAAGTTTAACCTGTTCCTATTTTGCAGTCTTGAAGAACAACATTAGTTGATTTAGTGATGTGGATCCCATCAGTGTTTGGACTGTCTCCCGGACACGAGACTTTAACGTCATATACTCGAACAGATTCGGACTTGGAAATGACGAAATTCATCTGTTGGCTGTTCTGAATAGTAAGGCCTTTCACCTTAATAGATGAACTTGAATCTATAGTCAGTGCCTGCAACAAACTCATACATTAAATCTAATTTATGATACATCACTAGTTCAAATTCACAGTTACCGCGTGCTACTTATCGGAAGCACGAGTTTTATAACCGTGGAGAAAGATCCTTACTGTCGGCGCCCCTCTGCAAGGCTGCCAAAGAAAAAAGCAAACCGATGAATAAACATAAGTCACATTCGATTTCTTTGAGTTGTAACTTGAGCATGAAGGAATATGTAAAGAGAGTCCTGAGGAATTACATTTGACTTATTCTTTTTGCAAGAAGCTGCCCACCATTTGCTTCCGGATCCGTCGATAACCCCATTTCCTTGGAATGACACTCCCTGCAGCTTGGAAAAATCAAGCCAGAGTCTAGGAAGATTCGGGTCCCAATTCTTAGGTTCGTCTGGGGCCACTATCGTTCCATCAATCTATACAATACCACCAATGGTTATAACAAAGATAATCGAGATGTCATTTCTGTATGTGTTCGATTTGATGCACATCGACATTACCTGAACAACCAACTTATCTGCACATGGCCCCTTAAACTTTGTAGCATTAACTAAATAACGGCGCCCGGGAGGAACCAATAGAACAGATTTTTTAGTAGAGCATGCTGTGTCCCATGCTTTTCTAAAAGCCTGTTGATGAAAACATTGCTAGCTTATCAAATGAGAAATTAGCTTCCTTTTATGACTTGTAAAAAATAATCTTAGCAGCATACACACACGCACGCGCGAATTTCAGTTTGTCCTAAAAGAATCATGAAGGTAGTTTGCAAGGGAGTAGAGGGAAAAAACAAAACATATACCTCGGTGTCATCGGAAACTCCATCTCCAGCTGCATCAAAGCTGTCCACATTCACAAGAACCTTACCACCATGTTGACTTGTCCAAGACGGGGACTCAAAAAAGTCTGTTTCTTCTTCTGCTAAGTCCATGTCTTCGAGCTCTTCGAGTATGTTAAAGTTGTCATATAACATGTTACCTGCAACCCCGTACGCCGCTATCAGCAAACCAAGGAATGAAACAAGGAACAACTTAGCCATGATTTGTGTTCTTTTTTCTTTTCTTTTCTGTATGGAAGATTGATTGAGTTGTATAAATTGTATAAATGCAATAAGATATTGGTTTAATTTATATATGCAGATTAGTTTTGGAAATGAATGGTTTTGTGGGCTATATAGCTTGGCTTAAAAGTATATGAAGGTGCAACATTTTCCATATGCCTACACTTAAAGCACAAGGGAAATTTTAGTTTAAAGTAACTGGAAATAAAACAGGTTTCGGTTTCCTGGAAATAAAACATAATACAAGCAAGTATATGTGGACACGAGTGTCGAACAAAGATACTTCGAGAGAAATGAAGAGTCGGAACAACATAGAGCACAACCCTCGACATATACAGACAGACAGAACTTGAATCACATGATATCAAATTCCAAACAGCTAAATCAAAGTGAAATCAGCAGATACAGAATTTGCTTTGGATCCCAGAAATTAGCAAGTCCTGCAGATATTTGATTAAAGAGTAAATTTCGTAAATCACCATTAAATTTTACTCTCAAGCCTATTTTGGTCACTGAAGTTTCAAAATGTTCAAATTACTCACTGAAGTTTATACATTGAACGTTTTTTGTCACTCCTCCGTTAACTTTTTAACAGCATTATGGCAGCCGTTCGATTTCAAATTTCAACAGTCGCTTCGTTTCAGCCCCTTAAGTCCAAATCTGACGCCCATTTCGTCGAAAAGTACCTCGAAGTCTACAAATCAAACAAAAGCCTTTATATTTCTCTCTCACCGATCTTCCTCCTCCACCTTTGGATGGAGCTTGTTTCTCATTATATTTCTTTTCTCCTGCCGATGAAGCTTTCCACCACTCAAATATCGGAGAAGTCCTCCATTCGCTGCCAAATGAATGACATAAAAAAGTTAACGAAAGATTGACAAAAAAAAGTTCAGTGTCTATACTTCAGTGAGTAAATTGAATGTTTTGAAAATTTAATGGTCAAAATATGTTTGAGAGTAAAGTTTAATAATAGTTTACGTAATTTACCCTAAATAATCTTAGCTGAATTTGGAGACATTTGATTAATATTTACATATCCTCTTGGAACATTTTGTCCGGGAATTGATTTACACATGAAGATCACGTATTATTTATTATCCAGGTTGGACTACCGACATTCTTGGATTTCCGTATCTTTCCTGTAGCCATTTCAGCTTCTTTGGATCTTTGCTTGCACTGTAAGAACACATTACATCAAAAAGCCGACCAAACCCAAGAACAAGAGTCAAGATTCAATAAGAAAATGTCATAAAAAAACTTGCCGATTATGCAAGTTTAATACACCCACTTTTCCCGTCTTTAAAGCTTAATGCAACGATTTCGTTACATAACATCAAACCCACTTATCAAATACAATTCCATTAAGTAAAACACAGAGGTTATGTGAAGTAATGGCAAAGAAGGAGAAATCAATGTGGTGCGGTTAAAATTGTAAACAGTGACGGAGCTAGAATTCTAACTTGAAGGGCTGAAGTATTTTTTTTGGAAATAGGGGGCAACCTATAATTATCCCATAAAGTTTTTAATTTTAATATATAAACCAAAGGTAAAAAATAAAATTTGAGGTTGGGGCAATCATAGCCGGTCCTGAGATTTTAGAGGCCGTAGGCAAACTGGAAAATTAGGCCCCTAACAATAAGTTTTGAAAAAATTTAAATTTTAATAGTAGACACCTAATAAAAAATATTTTAAAAATAAATTTTAAAAGTAGGCCCTAAACAAATATTGAAAATTTTTAATTTTAAGAATATGTCTCTAATAACAAATGTTGGGGAAAAATAAATCTATAATAACAAGCATTGAAAAATTAGACTCTAATAACATGTATTGAAAAAATTGGAGCGTAAATAACAAGTATTGAAAAAAAATTGAATTTTAAGAGTAGGTCCCCAAGAAAAATATATCAAGAAAAATTGGGCATCAAATAACATGTTTTGAAAAAATTGGTACATTAATAACAAATATTGAAAAAATGAGTTTTAAGAGTAGCTCATAATAATAAAATATTGAGAAAATTGAGCCTCTAGTAACAAGTATTAAAAAAATTAGACCCCAAATAATAAGTATTGAAAAAAATGAATTTAAAAAGTATATCCCTAATAATAAATATCAAGAAAAATTGGGCCTCAAATATCAAATATTGAAAAAGAAAGTTAAGAGTAAGTCCATAATAACAAATATTGAGGGGAAATTAAGCCTCTAATAACAAGTATTGAAAAAATTTGGGCCTCAAATAACAAATATTGAAAAAAAAAATAGACCCCTAATACTAACTATTAGAAAAAAAATTAAACTATAACTATTTAAGTAGTAAAAAAATTTAAAAAAGGAGGGCTCTTTATTTAATATTATAACCAAAATATTATTTCGTTTACTTGTTATTTATGGCTTAAAAAGAGGGCGTCTCTAATATTATAATTAAATTTTGAGGCCATTTTCTATTATAATTTTAAGATAATAAAAATTAAGAAAAATGAGACCTTGGACGGTCGCGCGGTTTGACCTGTCCAAGGCCGGCTCTAGGGTAATAGCCCCTCCCATTGTCAAAGGTGCCTCCGTCGTTGATTGTAAATTGTAACTTGAATTTTAATTTTAATTTAATCAGAACTGAATTTAATTTGATTTGATTATAAAAGTTAATGACTCGAATCAAAATGATTCGAATCCAAACTTTGGTTTGCTTGCAGTTGATATAAAGCAATACATAGGTCCATGAAAACACAAATGAATCGTTAGAAAAGGACAAGACATATAGTCGTTTATAGTTTGGTACTTTGGTATGGGCTGAAAAGTAGTTTTTGGGAGCTATATGTGAAAATGCCGTATGTCCGTACGTATACAATGCTAGTATTAATTTTTATTATGTTAAACTACACCTAAAGTCACTTAATTAAATGTTTAGTAACAAATATATCATTTTACTTCTAAAAGTTACAAACAAGTCACTATATCGTTATCATTAAAATTGAAACGAACGTTTAATTTTGTCTGGTATACTAACATTTTTAATCCCCAAGACTTATACATTTTATTAATTTTGTCATAATTTGAAATACTTTAATAAATTTAACCATCCATATTTAAAAATTTCATCAATTTGTCCCTTTTTTGCATTATTACCAAAGCATATGAGTCCATCGGATCAACACAGTAATTAGATAACAACATTCTATCATAAAGCAACAATAAAATATTGTTAAACTATATTATACCAGTAAAGTAATATAAACATTTTTGGGAAAAGAATAAGCAATTTAGGAGAAGAACAAAGATTAAAATAATGGAAATTTTAAATACGAAGCTTAAATTTATTGAATTGTTTCAGATTATGACAAAATTAATAGATTGTACAAATTTTAATATCTAAAATTGTTATTACACCATACAACATCACTTTTCTCATCTAATATTTCACAACTAGTGACCTATTTGTATCGACATTTTAATTAAGTGATTTGTTGAAATTTTTTAAAGAAAAGTGATATATTTATTACCAAATTCATAATTAAGTGGCCTGAAACGTACTTTACCCTTCTATTATTAATATTCATTTCAAATTGGACCCAATTGATTCGAATTGTAATTTACACGGTTCATGGGTTGAACCAAACCAGACAAGTAAACCGAACTTTGGATAACGTGGGGGCGTGGTTTTGGGCCTCTCACTATGGATCCAAAACCTAAGTTCCCTTACTTGTTAGTCAAGGAAAAAGCCCAAAGAGAAAATGGTATTCTGTAAATATTTAGGAAAGATACCTTCCGATTGCGGGAATCGAAGGGTCGGTACCGGCGCCGAGTTTTGGAGGTAAAAAAGGCAAACGATTTCCAACATGCCTCGTTACAAAGATGATCCGCCGGCGGTTCGCGTCTACACCGTCTGCGACGAATCCAGGTGAATCCTTTCCCTGTTCAATTACCACTTGTTTCGTCGATATTTTTGACTAATGGAGTTGAGGAATGTGAAATTCGTTTAATTTCATCCATTTTAAAATTGAAATAGTTGAAGCGGAAAACTAGCTTCCTAGAGACAAAATTTTATCCATTTTAAAAGAAAATCGAATTGTTGGTCGATAGATATTTGATTGTGAGGAACGTTCCCGCGTTGGGATGTGGCGATGATTTGATGAAACTCTTCGCTAATTACGGAGACGTTGAAGAGTAAGTAAGTTCTCTCTCCCTTTAATTTTACTTTTTTTTTCTTTTTTTCGCTTTCTGTTTCTCATTATTTGAATTTTGAAGATTTTTTTTATGATGCCTGTGGTCTATTTTGTTCTGCCTTTCAGATGTAAACCAATGGATGCAGAAGATTGTGAGCAATTCACCGATGTTTATTGGATCAAATTTCGACTCACCAGTAATGCCAGGTTATTAAACTTGATCCTTTTAACATTTTGAATCTTTAACTATCACAATCTCTCATGTACTTAGTTAAGAATATAGCCCTTCTGTTAAGCTATTTTGTATTGTAACCATTAGGATTGGTGAAAACTGAGTTTATATGTTTTATTAACTATAAACCCGCATATAGGTTTGCGAAGCGAAAGTTGGACGAGTTTGTCTTCTTGGGGAACCATTTGCAGGTCTCATATGCTCCTGAATTTGAGACCCTTGATGACACCAAGGATAAGCTAGAAAGCAGAAGGAAAGAAGTCCTTGCAAGATTGAATCGTAAACTCTAAAAATTTAGCATTTTAATGTAGTGTATAGATGAAAAAAAATGAATTTCCATGTTTTGCTAGTTGTGATTAAATGTTATGTTGTGATATCAGCTCAAAGATCTAAGGGGCAACCAGTTCATCACCTGCTCTCTTCTGATGAAGCTCCATCTGTTTCGGCCTCATCTCATCATATTCCTAATCAGATCAATTCTAGGTTGAGGTAGTACTCTGTTCAAATCTGTGCTCTGCTATCTTCATCATTGTTGCCTTTTTGCATTCTTTATCAGCATAAACTGTGGTTTCTCCTCTTCATAGGAATTTTGGGGATTCAGAGTACGAGTCTCACAGTAAGAATGCTCCGATAACAAGAGTTTCATCTGACCAGGTATGGATTACTTTCTAACAACGTTGTCCCATATGTTGACTTGTTTTCTGTTTGAAATCTTAATGCAAGGAAGAAATTCTACATGGTGGAGAGAGAAATGTCATCAAAAAACATTATCCCCAAATGAACTATCCAACAGTTGAAGACTCTTGCATTAAAATTAAAATTTTGTGAACGCCGGTTGTTTAGATATTATACATAATTGTAGAGTTTGTCTGATAAATGTTTGCTCTTTGCCAATATCGGGACTGCTTTCAGGAGTACTTCCCCTCCCAGTCAATGAATCAGACAGTTAAAATGGTCAGGGACAAACTCAATAAGGTGATGAATCTCTGAATTACATGATTTTCTTGTCTTTTGGAAATATATAAAGTAGTTATGTTATATTTTCGTATTCTCCGCATCTGTTTGCTTTAGATTGGATCAAGCACCGAGCATTTGCAAGCCGGACCTACACCCAAAAAACCACGAGTGGACAATAGAAGAAGAATCTGATCATACCTACTTTTTGGGTGGGTACGTAAAGGTTCAATATGTTAATTTCATATGTAATATTTCTAGTTGATTGCATTGAGAATTTTTGCACATCACACTCTTTACATAAGCAAATGTGCCTGCATGGCATCAACAAAATGGATACCTCCTTCCCCTTGCATGCACTACAAATCATGCTGTGGTGATCCCCGGAAACATATCTCGCACCACCAGCAACAGTGAGGAAGTTGTTGGGATCGATATAAGAGGCGGCATCGTCGACTTCACTGTCTCCGAAACCTTCCTTTCCCAGCTGTTCAGCACCCTGGGGCTGCGAGATTACTTGCACGAGGTTGGTCTTCATAACATTGACGACCGACTCATTGTATTTGACTCTATAGTGCCAATTCTGGGCTTCCATAGTCGCCTGCTTTATTCTCTCAACCAGCTTCCTGTTCTTGCGATTCATGGTCTCTAGTTCTACGTCTTTCTCCCTAAGCTTCTTGCTGACGCCTTTCTCAACGGCAGCAAGAAACGAGGCCGTGTGCCTTTGTTTCAGGTATCTTATTCTCCCTTTGTCAAGTGCTGTTGCTGATTAACGAAAAAAAAGGCAAAAAGTATTCATCTGAATTATATAGTAAACAAAGAAAGTAAGAAGTGGGTATGGGCCAGGCAAAAACTAAATGCATCAACCTAAATATGAGTTATTAAGAACTACCGTTCCATGTACCATTTGACCTAAAAGAGAATATGATCGATCCGTAGAGCAGCGTAGCCTTCCCGGAAGAAAAGGAGAGGATCTGATGGTAGTTAAAATGTTTTGATATGTTCATTAAGAAACACGAAGTGTTGGGTGCATTAGTTAGACACATTGTACTCCTAAGGTGAAGATGTGAGTTTAATCTTTGGAGACAACATTGTTGGAAAAGACATTTTCACAGATGGACATGTATTTTACTAAATAAAAAAAAACCCTGATATGATTCTACTTGGATGGAAATACTACAATAATACCTGCATTTTTTATATATTGATCAAATTCTTCTTTCTGGCGATCAAGTTTGTCGAAAGAGATGGTTTTGTTGAGAATTCGAACTCATACACGGAATCACATCAAGATATTATTTCAATTACCGCTCATTCAGGATCTGAGAGTACATGACCTCAAAAAGCAAACAAAGAACGGAAAAAAGAGAAACGCACAGATAGAAAGAGGAGAAAATAAATAAAATAAGGGTAAAGTACTCATATGCTCACTTCATTTCATAAATGCTCAATTTTGCTCACCAAAGTTTAAAAAATAATATTTTGAGCATTTATGTTGTTGTTTATAACATTTAAGTCGCTACGACATTAAATGTGTCGTTTTAATGACATGACACGATAACTAATGTGGTTAATTTTTAATTTTTTCACGGCTTGAGATAAAAATATTAATTTAACTCATAAAATTTAGATAAAATATTAATTGACTTCTGAATTCGACCAAAACTCTTTCTTATTCACCACCAACAATAATTGGATCCATAAATTTTAAATAAAATATTAATTTTACTTTTGAATCTAATCAGACCTCTCTCTCAACATTCGCCGCTCACTTAAAGCCCAATCGAGTCAAGTGTTGGCCAATCTTTGATCGTGTCGGACTCGAGTAGCTCGCGGTTTGTCGCGTCTCATTTAAAGCCCTATTAGGGGGGAAAACTTAGATACACAAGTTGTGTAAACTCAAGCTTGTTAATTTTAACTAGGGTTTAGGGTGTTAATTTAAGGTTTAGAATTTAGGATTTAGATTTTAAGGTTTAGGACTTATGTTTAGGGTTTATGTTTTATGGGTTTAGGTTTAAGAATTTAGATTTTAAATTTAAAAAAATAGTCCATTATATTTTCGAGTAGCTCGCGAGCTTTTCGAGTCGGGTATCAAGTAGCTCGACTTGACTCGTTCAGAACTCGAGCTAAATTCAATCAAGTCGAACTTTGACCGAACTTTAATTGAGTCGAACTCGAATAGCTCACGATCTGCCTCGTCTCATTTACTTATCTAGTCTATACTTATTTTAATCTACGTTGAATGCATTCATGTTTTCAGTCCAAATTTTTTTTATCGATTAATTTTGATAATAATTGTACAAACATGCATTAGGTGGGCCTTCAATTTTATATATAATGGATTATACTGTTGTGATGTGTACTTTAATGTTGATAATAATTGTACAATATTATAACTCTTGTAAAAGGAAATTGTTTCAATGTTAATTATCAATCAAAAATTTAGGCAAAAAATAGATGTTTAGAGTATAATTAGAGGTTTGACCAGTCAAATCTGTTAATATTGTTGTTTGGTGAACAACGAATTGAAAGAGTGAATTGGAGTAAAACCGCTAATTTTGAAAAAGCTCATAGTAGGAGTTTTTGAGATTAGATGTTTGATATTAAAGTTGTAAAGACTCTTTTACCCTTATCAGTTACCAAAAATCTCAAAATAACCTAAATTAAATATTTTCTCACCCTATTTATAAGCTAATCCTATTAATTTTTTTCTTTTTATTATCACATATTTGTGATAAGTTTTTTTTTCTTTTATCTAAAAGTCCCCGCTTTTTGAAACATTTAATTAAAAGGGGATTTTAAAAATTCGAGCTTTGGGAAAAAACCTTTTTTAAAAAGATCTTTTTCGGTTTGAGTCGCCACCGGCCACTGAGGTAGGCCGGACACCGTAAAAACTAAAACCAGAGATTCATTTGAAAGGGTTCGGGAGTTGGTTACGTGTGGGGAAGGGTTAGCACCCCCATCACGCCCGAAAATCGGTACCAAAATAATTGTTGCTTTTAATTGATGGAAATTATTCGAAATTTAAAACGACTTTAATTAGGGTTTCTTAATTGAAAATTGGACTTAAATCATACGAGCTTTTTCAAATCGGTGGTCTCAAATTAATTCATCATTTAATTAAAAAAAGATGATGGTACACCGGACCAAAGACTAAACCGACATCATATAAGTCTGACTGCCGTGTTAGTTTAGGGTTCGTATCCCGTACGTCACCTTTCTGCATGATGCGGGCAGTTAAAATATGGTGTTATGGTCTTGTTCGTTTTAATTACGGATTTACTTTTAGACGATTCGAATTAATCCGAATATTCGAGGAATATCCAATAAGCTAGGATATTTCGACTCGAATACGTGAATTAATAAGCATCTCATTGTTATAGTTAAAATTAATTAACATGCTTATCAAAATATTAAAAGTCACATGGATGAAAATTAAAATGCATGTCGCAAAAAGCATATTCAAATGACATTAAAACAACTAGGCATGCCACATAAAAAAAAACATATATGCACATACTAACATAAACAATACGGCCAAACGTAAATTCGATGCAAACATAAATTAAAGGGATAAAAATGCATGTATAATAACACAATATAACCAAACTAACATGCAAGGTAAATAAATAAAATGCAAAGTAAATAAAGTGCAAACTGATAGGGACCAGAGCTGTAAATTACCCATTTAAAAAACTAATTAAAACACGAAATAGGGACTCGATTGAAAGGCCGTGAAAATTTATAGGGACTCAGATGGTGATTTACCCATTCGAAATTTAATCAAAACAGGATTGGGACGAGATTGAAAATGTTTGAAAAAGCTAGAGGGCTAAGGCGTAGTTTTGAAATGCGGAAACCCCTCACTTGTGAATATAATGACGCGGAGGAATTAAAAGTGTGATTAGACCCTTTCTAAAAAACAAGGCCGCTATAAAACCGATGTAAACAAAGTAATTCGGCCCTTTTTTCTTTTTCCTTAACCCTAAAACACCGAAAGCCTTCCCCCTTCTCTGTTTTCCAGCGTCGTCAGGGTTCCGGTCGCTGTTGTCGGCGCCGAAACCCTAAAAAAACATTTTCCTTTCTTTTCAAGACCAAAACGACCCTTTTTTACAACGTTTCGAAAACCCAAAACCAAAATCCTTCGTGTAAAATAGAAACAAAAAACCCTTCTTTTATTCTGAAAACCAAAGCCAAAACCAAAAAAACAACTTCCTCGTCGACTCACATGCATGGTCTCGGGAGAGGCCACGGAGCTTGTCACCGGCGAGGAAGACGGACAGACGTGGAGGTGAAGAGACGCGAAGGTAAAACACTACTATGGCTTACCAAGGATTGCCTCAAGCATCATGTGTCTAGGAGACCTCGAAAGCTGAGCTGATGTCTGAAAATGTGACATACTCTCCGAGTTATTTCAGTTTTTTAATCATTTAGGCTTATCTTCTATAGGCTTCGCCTTTATCAATTCTTTATGATTTTGGGGAAGTCAACTCATCACATTCCTTTGGCTCGAAATAAATGATGGAGCAAACAACAAAACCCCGAGCTACTCGGCATTGTCATGATTTGAAAATATTACCATCACTCATGTAGCTAAAGTGAATGGTGCATAGCAACCTTATTGGTCTTTTTGCTACAGCGGAGTGCCCCAAAGATTCCACACTCTTATCCGAAAATGCCTATTACCAGGTTTCGAACATTGGAGTGCTTATGTTACGCTCTTATTAACTTCTCTCAACTTCTTCTTTTTTTCTTTTTCTTTTTCTTTCTTTCTTTCTTTCTTCTTTTTCTTTTTCTCTCTTTCTTTTTTCTTTCTCTTTTTTCTTTTTTTTCTTTTTTCTCTTTCTTTCTCTCTTTTTCTTTTTTTGGGCACGGAATATTTCCGGTTATTCTCTCGAAGGCCCTAATTCTATGTGTACTCAATAGATGACCAAATTATCTCGAAGTGTAAGCCACATATTCATCATCTTCACAGCTTTCGATTTCCACTAGACATAAGCTGCTCGAAATCAACCTTTGGGGTCAAGGTCAATGTCTCTTGTGCAATTGATATACGGGGACTCAATAGACAAATATATACACACAAAATGAAAAGGCAACTGAAACACAATGCATCATTTCATTGAATATTTAAACATGCAATCTTAGGCCCTTACAAAAAGATCTTTTGCTACCTTTGGGCAAAGATAACAAAGTTGATTCTACTCATTACTTCAAAGAAAATATTAAAATGCAATGGAATGAAAACAAGCAAACTCGAATGCACTAAAACTCTTTTTACTGCTAGGCTGGCCATCCATTTCACCCCTTAAGCTTCTTTGAGGAACTCAACCTCCTTATTGTCCATCAATTCCTGAACCAACTGCTTGAATTCTAGACAACTCTGAATCTCATACCCCGCAGTTTGATGGTACTCACTACTCACAAAAGGATTCATGACCGTCACACACTCCCTTCGGACCATTCTCGATCAAGCCCGCATCGCACAACTGTTCGTACACCCAACTCAAGGGGGACTTGATTTCCAACACCTCCATCCTTACCTTCTTCGTATCTACCTCTTCGAGGGTATTCACGCCTCGTCCTCCATGGTTCGGAAGTGGATTGGTCGTCACATTGGGCTTCTCTAATTCGAGGACCCCGGTGTTAATCAAGTTTTGCACGAGCTTCTTGAACGCTGTGCAATTTTCTATTGTGTGCCCCGGTACTCCGCCGTGGTACTCACAATGTGCCTTCTCGTCATACCATGAAGGGTAAGGCAGCTGGAAGGGAGTAACATTATACGGGCGGACCAGATCAGCCTCATATAAGTGTTTGTACACCTCCTTGTACGATATAGGTAGAGGGGTGAAGGTCATTCTCTCTTGTTCCTTCTTGGGAGCCCTATTCTCTCTTCTGTTTGAGCCTTGCACATTCCCGACTGCGGCTTGAGGCGATGAGATTGTGAGGTGCTTAGAAGCCTCGTAGGTACCGACGTTGTTTACCTCATGATCCTTCTTCTTGAATTGTTTCCGGGCATTCTCTCCTCCATTGTAACCCCCTCGTCCCGGTCTGGCCGGTTGACCGGTCCGAGTGGGCCACACGGGGAAAACCGAAGCGAAACCCGTTAAAGTTCCCCATCGGTTAACAACCCTATTTTTTTCATTTTAAAAAATCTTGTCTAAATGGATATTAACCCTATGTGGTCAAACAGCGGAACATGAATACAAGAGACAAACATTCGAACCCAAAACAGCAATTAAACAGCCCACTTTTAATCGTTTAAACAGGCCGTTTCGAAACGCCCTTGAGGCGTATCGAAACGCCTTGACCAGGTCAACTGTTCTAGAGCCTTTACAAGGGGTCGTATCGAAACGGTGGTCAACCGTTTCGAAACGCCCACGACGGTCAATATCTCGTGGTCAACGAGATTTTGACCGTTTCGAAACCTTTACACCCGTTTCGAAACACCTTCATCTCGTGAATTTCTCAGAATTCCAGTAGCCAAAACGTTCCGATACGCGTTTCGGAACAGGGGTTCCAAAGGCCATACCGTATCGAAACGCGTTCCGATACGGGGTCCCTGAAGCCTACCCGTTCCGAAACGATCCCTCCCGTTTCGAAACGCCGGCAGTCTGTAACCTTTGAAATACAGATTTAGGGGTGTTTTGACAAGTCTAAAGGTCCCATAGGACCCCCTAAAGGCGCACAAAACCATCAAACAAGGTCTAGAGGCATACATCCTAGATTTAACATACTCAAACACATACAAGCATGGATTTGGACAATCTTTCTAACATAGCAAAATACACATGTAGAGCCTTTCATACAAGCATGCTTGAAGACATTAAAAAGAACCAATAAGCATCATACATCTCAAATAAGTTTACATGTCATTCAAGCAACTTAAGCATTCATAAGACATCCATCATACAAGCATTTGGCAAGATATATCATGCTTACAAACCAAGTCAACCATAGACATACATCAAGACTCGAATCAACAATTCCTATCCCATTGCTTAACTATTACATTCTATTACTTGAAATTCATACATTGAGCTCACCAAAAGCAACACTTGGAGACCTTCCCTTGCCTTTGCCACCCACAAGCTATTTATCTGCATTGTCGAACAAAAGAGAGCGTAAGCATAAAAGCTTAGTGAGGGTAAGCTCTTTAAAAACAAACTTCGACAATACAGGGTCCAAGCACGAGCTACAACTGAGATAAAATGCATGTTCATACCTTCGGTCCACACGAGCCACGATCATAGATGATGCATGAACATATACTCAATATCATGTCATGCTCAACATGTTCAAAACCACAACACATGAAATCACATATATTAAACCATGTTAGCAACACATCCCAAATCACATTGGCTCACCATTAACCACATATTGACAACATAAACTACAATCCGTATTGGCACCTAGCTATGACTCGAATACACGGATAACCGTTGGAACTCACATCCAACAACACAACCATTACCTGGCGGTGGGATTCCACTCATCACCGTTCACGCGGAGGGGATTCCACTCATCCTCACGCCTCATTTCACGCGGAGGGGATTCCACTCATCCTCACGCCCGTCGATGGGATTCCACTCATCACCGACTAATGTAAATATAATTTCCGGGCGTACCCGTACTCCTCCTTGGTGACTCAACGCTACCAAGGCCACGCGCGACTTTTGACTCATGTGTACACACTAACATCTTAATGATCGATCATTTGTACCCAAGCATACTAGTGCCAATACTAATACGTTCCACAATACCATTTATTAACAACTTCCGTGCTTAGCACGTACTCACCATGACTTACTATCATGCACAACCCACATTTCCATGCCTAGCATGTATTCACCATGATCCTCGGATCAAGCAATCACCTCATAATCTCATTTCACATGACAACACCTCATGTATATCATTAACAACCATATCACATCATATTTTGCACATATGTATAAACATATCATATCTATCATTAACATGCATATAACAACGCATCCAACATGCCTCAACATACATGTATACAACATATACATAATCAACATCATCACAATTTAACACGAGGCATATACAATCATTAAAAAGTGCAACCAAAGTCTCTAATCAAAGCTTGGGATTAGGCTACCACTCTAATCCCAACTCTAGGTGGGTTTACCAAGCCCATCCTAGGTTCACATGCTTGAACCAAATACTCAAAACCATTTCAAAAACGTTTAACCACTCACCTAAGCTCCCAAGCTCAAAGACCAAGCAAGCGACCGTTCTTCAAATTCCCGGATTCACTTCCAATGCTTCACCGATGCCCAAACTCGGTTCTAATTAATCTCAAACACAAACAAAACATTCATAATAAATATCTCATCATCGGAATCAACCCGGATTAACATTAGCAAGCATCCAACACTCAAAATCAACCCCAAAACAGGATTTCCGAGCAGCCCTTAGCACCCACTAAATTCTCCCATTTCAAACACCCAAACAAGCATCAATTACACCCAAAATGATCCTCATATAACATACTATCTACAGCCCCCAAAATCCAACATTAAACAGCCCCAAATCCCACTTTAAAACCCTCCAAAAACCCTCTCAAAGCCCAATTCCGAAAATTCCCAAAATCACTTGAAATTCATATATGATACACCATTTGTCTTCCTTATACCCTAACTAAGTATATTAAATCAAAATAATTTACTTAACAACTTAAAAATCTCATTTTTAATCAAAATATTCAAAAATGACATTTTCTAAAACTTCCATGGAAATTAAAATGAAAGGTACTTTTATGAAGGGGAAGGTGAGGGGAAGTCAAAAACGTCCTTACCTTTCGATTTGGAGTTGAAATGGATGAGGAATAAGATAGAATAGTAGATTTGGGTAGAGAGCTCTTGTTCCCGTTGGTGTATTTTGAAGGAGGAGATGAATAGTAGAGAATAGGTGTTTTATTTCACATGTGACTTATTTTAGGGCTCAAAAGACTACCTTGCCCTTAATGAAATGGGGTATTCACAAGGGCACACCAACTATGGCTATTTGAGATGAAATTTCAAAACATTGTTAACTCTAATTAGTAAATTTGAAAACGAAAACTCGGAATTATTTTATGATCATTTTAATTATAAAACCGAGCCCAAAATAATATTAAAATATTATTTTCACCTAACCCCTAAACCCGGGTGTTACAACTCTCCCCCACTTAAGGAATTTCGTCCCCGAAATTCATCGATCACGGAGGGCCACTGAAACATGCACCTCCACGCTTTCCTCTCTCACCACAACGTACTAACCAACTCGAAAGACTTATCACACAACACTTGCTATCTTACACTAAGATCTCAACTGATTCTTCAAGGCATGCCAATTTCAAACTCAACTCAATCTCTTCAACAAACATAGCACAAAGCAGATCTGACTCACATTTCTGAATCATAGATACACGGTACACATCTCAAACCCCTTTCTAACTCTGGTGGTAACCGCAACAGATAACAACAGAACTAGTCCGGTTCACAACTCATACAACACTGTTCAAAAATTGACCGAGGACTTTCTCTGACTGATAACCTGACTTCATCAATTAACCAAACACTACGCAGACGTCTTCAAAAACAATCTAGCAGAAATTTCGGATCTCTATTACCCACTTCCATTATGAACCTTCCACGGATGTAACAAACTAGAAGAAAACTGAAGCTCGGTCTTGACACGCTGGCAATTTACACACTTACTCTCATGTTGGACCACATTATTCATCCACTCAATCCAGAAGTACTCATCTTCAACCCAAAATACGTCTTCATACAACTTAGATGCAATACAAATGAACTGCCGTATGCTTCGGTCAAATCAATATGTCTCAAAACACTATGTCAATCGGTACAACTATTCTGTCTCTGGAATGCAAAACTCTATCATCTCTGAAATTGTATTCTGAAGGTCTTCCTTCTACTATGCCTCGCACGTGAGGTGCCAAAATCTGTCTTGCAACTGTTTCTCATCAAACATTCTGACTCAAAGTAGTCTCAACCCGAAACTCGGCCACAAGACTACTATCATTTGATATACGGAATTCAGAAATTGCAACTCGTAACTCAACTACTAATCTAACAGCAAATACAATTCGGAACATCGGTCACTACGTAGGCTATCTTCGGATGGTACTCAATCTTGGTATTACAGTCTTCAAGCAATTCTAACTACTCATGTTGTTCAAGTCCCAACCGTTCCTAAGTCTTCAAATATTTCAAGTTCTGATGATACGTACATACTCACTGTGCATTCTTGCTATACAAGCTTTGTCTCTAAGTCTTCGAAGCAAATACGACTGTAATTAACTCTATGTCTCATATCGGATAACTCTTCTCACAATCTTCCAACTAGCTCGATGAACAAGCCACAATCTTCTGTCTTGCATAAGCACACAACCTAACTCTACATGTAACACATCACTATGGTTCGCAAACTCTTTTTCTGATATAGACTGATTCAAGGTCGAAGCTCTCTTCAAAGTTTCTTTCGGTTTCTCAAGGGCCTAATGTCTCGCATCTAACCACACAACTGAACATTCTTCTGTAGCAATCTGATAAAAGAGCAGCTATCTTCGATCGGCTACTTCCGGTAGTAACACTGCTAGACTTAGAACTATAGGTTCCTGTCACAGTCTTCAATTTCTTCCAACTCATGTCTTCTTTTGCCTACTTGGAATTTACCCTAATACACTCGGATGATCTGCATGTTCTAGGAGAACATCTTCATTAACTCGGAGTTCACGTTGGCTCAACTTGGCATACCACTGATTCTCTAATAGAATCTACCACACTAACTTCAAAACTTGCCATGATCTTTCTCGGTACTTGAATATACTCACGTGACATCTAGAAGAGCTACTACAACTGATCAAGAAACTCAGGAAAATATTCTGTTCAACATCTCTATGAAGGTAACTAATACACTAGTCAAACAAAACGACATAACTTAGAGCTCAAGGTGATCACATCTTGCCCCTAAAGATGTCTTCGGTACTTCAACTTTTCTCACTTCCAACTGGTGGTAAACGGATCTCAAACTAATCTTCAAATAGACTGAAGCACACACTAACTGACCAACAAATCACTGACACTCGGAAACGGATACTAATCATCCATTGTCACTTGTTTCGACTGTATGCAATCTGAACACATTCTCGTACTGTCACTCTTTCTTCTTCACAAATTGCACTGTAGAACTCTGAGATGATGCACTAGGCCTAATGAGTCTAAGGTCTAACAAATCTCAAAGTTAATTCTTCAACATTCTTAATTCTTCCGGGATTCACAAGTTACAGAGCAACAAAACGAAAGCAACCTCGAAAACGGTCTCAATAACAAACTCTTCTCCTTTAACAAGAGGTAAACCGGCAATTCTTCCAAATACTTATAGGAGAAGAAAACACAAACTATCCTAACTCTTTGCGGTCTAATCTTCGTTCAAAAATCAAATTCATCACAATTGCTAAGCAAGCCTACCAACTAAACTCAATCATCCTTTGATCTCTAAACTGGATCAACATTCAACAAGAAGTTCACATCCTCACTTACAACTACAGTCTCACAAAAATCCGCAACTTCAAGTCAACTCTTGCTTTGTCTCAACGTATACACTAACTCTTTGCTCTTCAAGTCGAGCCTTGTCAAAAAGCACATTGAAACTGTAGGAAGACAATCACTTCACGTCTATTAGAAACTAGTAACTCTGAACCACCAACAAACATCTTCTGTACATCTTTCTGATCACTACCATCTCCCTAAAGGCTAGTCACATGCGTCCATACATCTAAGGTCTCAACAACGATATCTAATTCCTTACATGCTCACACAAATAGACGAATCCGCAGAGATGGCAACTTCACAAGTACACAACTGATAGTCTTCGGTCCTCTTGTTTTCAGACTGATTCTTCAACAAAATCTAACTCCTCTAGACTATTCGTAGAGTATTTCAAAACTTCAAAAACGTAGTTCTGAGCACACACAGACAACCATGTTGGAAAACCACCCAGACGCACACTGGCCCCAAACACACAAATCGGTTCCCATTCACGGATACTGATCGGCTGTCTTGCATCGAAATCATAGACTGAACCCCAACGGTCACCAACTAACACTTCTGAAATTCAGATTGCTCACACGAGACCCCTACCTAGATCTCGCCAAAAGAACTAAGGTACTCATACCTACCTCTGACACCTCATCGAGTACATTCAAACTTGCATGCTTGTTAGCAACATACGAAAGTACGAACTCAGAACCAATCAGAAGAGACAAACTCAAAACTGTACCAAGAACTTATCCACTATAACATAGATACCACTCTGACTCTCACTCATAGATCTTCACTTCTTTTCACTAACTAATACCAGAATCGGTCCCATCGTCCCTCACCAACAAGAATCAACTCACATACACACGAACTCGAGCAAACAAATTGTACCTCAACTCTGGTACGACCATACTCCTCTAACTATAGCAAAGAACTTCCTCTACCTCATCCACATTTTCAGAACCCACAACTTCCACTTACCGACTCACGGCCCACACACTGGCCCCAAACTTACTAAAAGCAATAAATCAATCAACAATTTAACATACAAGTTGAGTTAGCAAAGGAAAGGTCCAAGTGGCTCAAGTATGATTTCCCTCACTTAAAATCCTTTTTCTAATGTAATAGGAGCAATGGGACTCTACTCAACATGTTTCAAACAAATCAGCACACATACATCCTTAACCAAACATATAACAAGGCATACTTGCTAAACAAGCAACATATGCGTACGATCAAACAACATACATCCTCAATCAAACAATCACACATCACGACATGCACGGGTAACGAGCAACATGCTTTTAAACGAACAATCAACATACTTGTCACACAAGCAATCATACTTACAAAGCAAGCAAACACCGTGCATACCAATTCAAAACTTAAACTTACCTCACTTACCTGCCCAAGGTCTCGGCAACCTTTGGCTCTGATACCAACAAATGTAACCCCCTCATCCCGGTCTGGCCGGTTGACCGGTCCGAGTGGGCCACACGGGGAAAACCGAAGCGAAACCCGTTAAAGTTCCCCCTCGATTAACAACCCTATTTTTTTCATTTTAAAAAATCTTGTCTAAATGGATATTAACCCTATGTGGTCAAACAACGGAACATGAATACAAGAGACAAACATTCGAACCCAAAACAGCAATTAAACAGCCCACTTTTAATCTTTTAAACAGGCCGTTTCGAAACGCCCTTGAGGCGTATCGAAACGCCTTGACCAGGTCAACTGTTCTAGAGCCTTTACAAGGGGTCGTATCGAAACGGTGGTCAACCGTTTCGAAACGCCCACGACGGTCAATATCTCGTGGTCAACGAGATTTTGACCGTTTCGAAACCTTTACACCCGTTTCGAAACACCTTCATCTCGTGAATTTCTCAGAATTCCAGTAGCCAAAACGTTCCGATACGCGTTTCGGAACAGGGGTTCCAAAGGCCATACCGTATCGAAACGCGTTCCGATACGGGGTCCCTGAAGCCTACCCGTTCCGAAACGATCCCTCCCGTTTCGAAACGCCGGCAGTCTGTAACCTTTGAAATACAGATTTAGGGGTGTTTTGACAAGTCTAAAGGTCCCATAGGACCCCCTAAAGGAGCACAAAACCATCAAACAAGGTCTAGAGGCATACATCCTAGATTTAACATCCTCAAACACATACAAGCATGGATTTGGACAATCTTTCTAACATAGCAAAATACACATGTAGAGCCTTTCATACAAGCATGCTTGAAGACATTAAAAAGAACCAATAAGCATCATACATCTCAAATAAGTTTACATGTCATTCAAGCAACTTAAGCATTCATAAGACATCCATCATACAAGCATTTGGCAAGATATATCATGCTTACAAACCAAGTCAACCATAGGCATACATCAAGACTCGAATCAACAATTCCTTTCCCATTGCTTAACTATTACATTCTATTACTTGAAATTCATACATTGAGCTCACCAAAAGCAACACTTGGAGACCTTCCCTTGCCTTTGCCACCCACAAGCTATTTATCTGCATTGTCGAACAAAAGAGAGCGTAAGCATAAAAGCTTAGTGAGGGTAAGCTCTTTAAAAACAAACTTCGACAATACAGGGTCCAAGCACGAGCTACAACTGAGATAAAATGCATGTTCATACCTCCGGTCCACACGAGCCACGATCATAGATGATGCATGAACATATACTCAATATCATGTCATGCTCAACATGTTCAAAACCACAACACATGAAATCACATATATTAAACCATGTTAGCAACACATCCCAAATCACATTGGCTCACCATTAACCACATATTGACAACATAAACTACAATCCGTATTGGCACCTAGCTATGACTCGAATACACGGATAACCGTTGGAACTCACATCCAACAACACAACCATTACCTGGCGGTGGGATTCCACTCATCACCGTTCACGCGGAGGGGATTCCACTCATCCTCACGCCTCATTTCACGCGGAGGGGATTCCACTCATCCTCATGCCCGTCGATGGGATTCCACTCATCACCGACTAATGTAAATATAATTTCCGGGCGTACCCGTACTCCTCCTTGGTGACTCAACGCCACCAAGGCCACGCGCGACTTTTGACTCATGTGTATACACTAACATCCTAATGATCGATCATTTGTACCCAAGCATACTAGTGCCAATACTAATACGTTCCACAATACCATTTATTAACAACTTCCGTGCTTAGCACGTACTCACCATGACTTACTATCATGCACAACCCACATTTCCATGCCTAGCATGTATTCACCATGATCCTCGGATCAAGCAATCACCTCATAATCTCATTTCACATGACAACACCTCATGTATATCATTAACAACCATATCACATCATATTTTGCACATATGTATAAACATATCATATCTATCATTAACATGCATATAACAACGCATCCAACATGCCTCAACATACATGTATACAACATATACATAATCAACATCATCACAATTTAACACGAGGCATATACAATCATTAAAGAGTGCAACCAAAGTCTCTAATCAAAGCTTGGGATTAGGCTACCACTCTAATCCCAACTCTAGGTGGGTTTACCAAGCCCATCCTAGGTTCACATGCTTGAACCAAATACTCAAAACCATTTCAAAAACGTTTAACCACTCACCTAAGCTCCCAAGCTCAAAGACCAAGCAAGCGACCGTTCTTCAAATTCCCGGATTCACTTCCAATGCTTCACCGATGCCCAAACTCGGTTCTAATCAATCTCAAACATAAACAAAACATTCATAATCAATATCTCATCATCGGAATCAACCTGGATTAACATTAGCAAGCATCCAACACTCAAAATCAACCCCAAAACAGGATTTCCGAGCAGCCCTTAGCACCCACTGAATTCTCCCATTTCAAACACCCAAACAAGAATCAATTACACCCAAAATGATCCTCATATAACATACTATCTACAGCCCCCAAAATCCAACATTAAACAGCCCCAAATCCCACTTTAAAACCCTCCAAAAACCCTCTCAAAGCCCAATTCCGAAAATTCCCAAAATCACTTGAAATTCATATATGATACACCATTTGTCTTCCTTATACCCTAACTAAGTATATTAAATCAAAATACTTTACTTAACAACTTAAAAATCTCATTTTTAATCAAAATATTCAAAAATGACATTTTCTAAAACTTCCATGGAAATTAAAATGAAAGGTACTTTTATGAAGGGGAAGGTGAGGGGAAGTCAAAAATGTCCTTACCTTTCGATTTGGAGTTGAAATGGATGAGGAATAAGATAGAATAGTAGATTTGGGTAGAGAGCTCTTGTTCCCGTTGGTGTATTTTGAAGGAGGAGATGAATAGTAGAGAATATGTGTTTTATTTCACATGTGACTTATTTTAGGGCTCAAAAGACTACCTTGCCCTTAATGAAATGGGGTATTCACAAGGGCACACCAACTATGGCTATTTGAGATGAAATTTCAAAACATTGTTAACTCTAATTAGTAAATTTGAAAACGAAAACCCGGAATTATTTTATGATCATTTTAATTATAAAACCGAGCCCAAAATAATATTAAAATATTATTTTCACCTAACCCCTAAACCCGGGTGTTACATCCATCGATTCTACCACTCTTGATAGCTGCCTCGATTCGTTCACTAGTCATAACCATATATGAGAAATTATCGATAGGGTTGCTTATCATGCGGTCATAGAGGGTTCCCTTCAAAGTATCAACAAACATATGTGAGCAGTAGGGCAAGTCGTCCCGTCAAACTTTTCAAACTCCGGGGTCTTGAACTTGGGTGATATTACCAAATCGGGAACCAAACTGAGATCTCTAGCATTCATCCCATATGCCCCCTCTTCTTCCTCCTCTGTCCGAAACTTCTCCTCGAGGTCTTTCCAGGTCTGTTCTAGCTGCTTTGAGAACTCCGCCTTGACCTTGTTCAAATTCTCTATTTCATCCAAATCCGGGACACTATCCCCGACATTTTCCACATGATTAAAAATCAAACCTGAGGGAGCATGGGTAGAGGCGCCCGCTTGATGTGATGTTGCCCCATCTCCTTGAGTAGTCGGTCCTTGCGAGGGCATAGGGGTATTGGTGACAAAACCGGGAGAATACGAGGGGTCTCCCTTATCCTGACTAGGGTTTCCAACAACACCCTTTCCTTTTAGCAACTGAGATATCTCTTTCTTCATCTCTTGCTGAGACTTGATGATAGTGTCCTTCAATTCTTGTTGAGCTCGCTCCAACTGACCTCTCAAATCAGCTTCTAACTTAGCAAAACTCTCCTCCATTTGCTTCCTTTGGTGGCGAGTAAAGTGTGGATGCAGAATCTTCGATAGTCACGAATGCTGCCATGACCCTGAACAATTAAATTTCATGACTTAATGATGATATGCATGCAATGTCGTATGCAAAACAGAAACATATGATTAAAGGCAATATAAACATAATCGAATGCAAAGAAGTACTGATTTGGCGAACATCCTCATCAAACAACTTCTCATAACGGAGATCAAGTCTTGTTACAACGAGGTAAGAAGATAAACACATAGGGTACGATTTTCAATAAGTTTTTCTCGTCCCTTCCCTTTACACTAGGGTTCCAGAAACTTCGTCGCTATAGACCCTTTTCTCCCATTGTGAAAGTTTTCAACTTTAGATTGTTCTTGAATCAACACTTCGTGTGAAAATGCGATGAATATGCACAAATAAGCAAAACACGACAAAAGGCAACTGGATTAGTAACAACAATAATGAATACTGAATAAAACAAGCAAAAGGAAACACATCAAAGCAAATTAACGATGCAAGAACTAATAGCATGAATTCTAATTCTGCGGCTATCCACATGGCTCTAATCGGGGTGGGCTTCTTAAATTCTCACTCATGTGGGTTCGGTTCTAACAAGGGTACCCGAACCTATCTTATCACCTACTAAGGTAACAAGAACCCCAATTCTGGCCCATTACAAGCTTGCGAATTGGTTTCGGTTCGGGGGAAAGCACGACCTAGTGACGTGGAGGGCTGCTCACGTGTCAAAGGCGTGGATTTCGGAAGTGAATTACCGACCCGTGGAGGGATGCTCACGTGGGTATGGGCGTTTCACTCCAACTTAGGGGACGAAGCTCGGGTATAGAGCTTAATGATCGTGATGCAACACATGTCGGTGATTCCTTTGAAATTAAATGAAAAATTAATTCAAAGACCACCAATTATCAAAGTTCGTGTAATTAAAGTCTCATTTTCAAGGAAGAACCACCTCGCTAAAGTCAAATTAAATTTCAAAAATTTCCATCATTAAAAGCAACAAATATTATTTTTGGCTTAACTCTCTTTTTGTTTTGTAAAACAAAATTTATCCCCAGCAGAGTCGCCACGATGTGATAAGTTTTTTTTTCTTTTATCTAAAAGTCCCCGCTTTTTGAAATATTTAATTAAAATGGGATTTTAAAAATCCGAGCTTTGGGAAAAACCTTTTTTAAAAAAATCTTTTTCGGTTGGAGTCGCCACCGACCACTGAGGTAGGCCGGACACCGTAAAAACTAAAACCAGAGATTCATTTGAAAAGGTTCGGGAGTTGGTTACGTGTGGGGAAGGGTTAGCACCCCCATCATGCCCAGAAATCGGTACCAAAACAATTGTTGCTTTTAATTGATGGAAATTATTCGAAATTTAAAACGACTTTAATTAGGGGTTCTTAATTGAAAATTGGACTTAAATCATACGAGCTTTTTCAAATCGATGGTCTCGAATTAATTCGTCATTTAATTAAAAAAAGATGACGGGACACCGGACCAAAGACTAAACCGACATCATATAAGTCTGACTGTCGTGTTAGTTTAGGGTTCAGATCTCGTACGTCACCTTTATGCATGATGCGGGCAGTTAAAATATGGTGTTATGGTCTTGTTCGTTTTAATTACGGATTTACCTTTAGACGATTCGAATTAATCCGAATATCCGAGGAATATCCAATAAGCTAGGATATTTCGACTCGAATACGTAAATTAATAAGTATCTCTTTTTTATAGTTAAAATTAATTAACATGCTTATCAAAATATTAAAAGTCACATGGATGACAATTAAAATGCATGTCGCAAAAAGCATATCCAAATGACATTAAAACAACTAGACATGCCACATAAATATATATATATATATATATATATATATATATATATATATATATATATATATATATATATATATGCACATACTAACATAAACAATATGGTCAAACGTAAATTCGATGCAAACATAAATTAAAAGGACAAAAACGCATGTATAATAACACAATATAACCAAACTAACATGCAAGGTAAATAAATAAAATGCAAAGTAAATAAAGTGCAAACTGACAAGGACCAGAGCTGTAAATTACCCATTTAAAAAACTAATTAAAATACGAAATAGGGACTCGATTGAAAGGCCGTGAAAAGTTATATGGACTCGGACGATGAATTACCCATTCGAAATTTAATCAAAACAGGATTGGGACGAGATTGAAAATGTTTGAAAAAGCTAGAGGGCCACGGGCGTAGTTTTGAAATGCGGAAGACCCTCACGCGTGAATATAATGACGCGGAGGGATTAAAAGTGTGATTAGACCCTTTTTAAAAAACAAGGCCGCTATAAAACCGATTTAAACAAAACAATTCGACCCTTTTTTCTTTTTCCTTAACCCTAAAACACTGAAAGCCTTCCCCTTCTCTATTTTCCAGCGCTCTCAGGGTTCCGGTCGCCGTTGCCGGCGCTGGAACCCTAAAAAACATTTTCCTTTCTTTTCAAGACCAAAACGACCCCCCTTTTTTACTTCGTTTCGGAAACCCAAAACCAAAATCCTTTCGTGTAAAATAGAAACCAAAAATAACCTTCTTTTATTCTGAAAACCGAAGCCAAAACCAAAAAAACAACTTCCTCACCGACTCACATGCATGGTCTCGGGAGAGGCCACAGAGCTTGTCACCGGCGAGGAAGACGGACAGACGCGGAGGTGAAGAGACGCGAAGGTAAAACACTAGACTCTTCTCTGCTTTTTTTTTATTTTCCGAGTCGAAATGAAAAATGAAAATAAAATCGATATACCTCTAAACTTCTTTTTCTCTGCTTGTATTTCTGAAACTTTTGATTACAAAATATTTTGCTCTCTGAAACATTTTTTTTTGTTTTTTTACAATGCTTTGTTTCTGGTTTATATAGCCCGAGAAATTACATTTTTAAGTACATGTAATTCTCTAAAATCTGCTGCCGGTTGCTGATTTCTATTGGTATTCGTCTGCTTGTAATTCTGATTTTTTTTCCTCTAATTTCTAGTATTTTGCGCGTTTTGCCTCTGACGTCTTTTGATTTTGTTTGCATGCACTGCTCGTACGATGGGAGGGGACCAGCAGAGGACGGGATGGTGAGGAGCTGAAAGGGCTCGAATAACGCGCGTGGGGGATCCAAACGGTCATGTGCGGGGTGCGTGAAGAAGATGATCGATCGTCTGGCATGGGCGTGTACTCCACGCGGCAATCCAAAGGTGACGCGAGTCTCTAATATGGACCGTCAGATTATTCTTGATCTGTCAGCTGAGACGTTGCGGCGCGAAGACAAGGGTTAGGGCACCCTAGGGCTTCATCTCCTGGTGCGATCTGGACCGTCAGATCTAGATCAGATCTGACGGTGGGCGATGTGGCGGCTGCATAACAACAGAAGACATCAGTTATGGTTTCTTTTGAGCAAATTAGGGCTTACTAATTTGGGCCAACAGGCCTTGTAATTTTTTTTGGGGGTTTTGAGTTGTAAATGAACTTTAAATACTGTTGGACTCTATTTATTAATATATATTGGGCTTGTTTACATATATACCATTCATTTTTTTTATTTTTCTTTTCAGTTTTCAGGCTTATTTTAGTAATAATAATAATATTAATAATATAATACTAACATCAACGTTAATAATATAATAGATAAGATAAGAATAACAATATATGGGATAATAATAATAATAGATAACAAAAATAATAACGGTAGATAATATTAATAATAATAATATAAGCAATAGATACTAATAATAAGAAAATATTAATTATAATAATATAACATAAATAATGACAATAAATGGTAACAATAATAGGAGTAATATTAATAATATATAGTATTTATAATAAATAGTAATAGTGATAATAATAATATAGTAACATAGTAATAATAATAAGAGTAATAGATGATTAATAATATAGTAATAATAATAATAATATCAATAACTCTAATAAATAATATATATATATATATATATATATATATATATATATACTGTTTTTTCTTTCTTTCTTTCTTTTTTTTCTCTCTTAGTTTTTATTTATTAATTATTCGATATACATATTAACAAAGCCCATTAAAAATTAAAAATAAAAATGGGGTGCTACCCCGAACAAAATAGGTGATTACAATATTTATATGTGTATTTAAATTTATTAATTAATTAAATTATATTTAAATAATTATATAAATAATAAATCAATATATAAATTATTCGAATATGTTTAGAAAAGTATATTAAAAATAATTTTATACATCTAGTTAATAATAATTAGATACAAAATATTGATAACTAATAAACTATTCAAACAAGTATTGAATATAATCATGTCCTTATATGTCATTTTGCTTGTTTAAATAATCTAAACAACTATCAGCTATCAGTTAATTTTACCAAACACTTTTATACAATCAGCTAATACAATTCGCTAGTCAAATTAACTAATGCAATCAGCTATCAGCTATTAATTATCAGCTAATGTAATTCGCTATCCGCTAATTGTCAAACAGGGCATATATCTTTTAAGCAAGATTATTCTAACGTTGTTAATGAAACAAATTAAATTGAAGTGTCCATAATAAACTTCTATAATACCCAAACCAAATTAATTATATGAAATAATTAGTATATATATATATATATATATATATATATATATATAAATAAAATTAGGGCTCACAAATATCTACCTTAAAATTTCATTTCTTGAAACAGCTATCTTAGCCGCTACAATTTCAAAATTTCTATAAATCTTATTCAAGCTGATTTATGAACCAAGAGAGTTTTAAAGACCTCATTAAGACAGACAAAAATTCTTTGTCTCTTTTATATTTTTCTTTTCTGGTGTCTCAAATATATTATACTCTTAATTTTCTAAGCTCTAACCTTAAACTTTAACCTTAAGCTTAATTTTTTAGTGTAAACGATAGAAATGTACGCCGAAAAGAGCGTGCAGAGCATTTCTACTCCATTAAGACACCTCACTCCCTTTCTCTCTTTTATATTTTTCTTTTCTGGTGTCTCAAATATATTATACTCTTAATTTTCTAAGCTCTAACCTTAAACTTTAACCTTAAGCTTAATTTTTTAGTGTAAACGATAGAAATGTACGCCGAAAAAAGCGTGCAGAGCATTTCTACTCCATTAAGACACCTCACTCCCTTTCTCTTTGTGTGTGTTACTCACAAGTGTTGAACCATTCTTTCAGATCTTGACCATTCATACAAAATTCCTGAGGTCGCACTCCAATAATGGATCTCAACGCCTCCCCACTTTTATGGTGCCAATGCCATTGCCTTTTTAAAACACAAAATTCAAAGGCACACGCCCTGGCCTTACATTTGTGCTACCAATCCAACCCCGTAAACGTGTCCCATGTTTCCTACACAAAACCCACACCCTTGAGCAGCATTCATTAACAAATGCATGCAGCGATCGGTCATGGTTAATAATGGCCTGCTTTCAATATCAAAACTTCTTATCTGCTAAAGATGAGGTGAATCTACCGTTTGGATTTCTTATGCTCTTTTGGCCCTTCACTCAGATTATCTCTGGATAACAGTCGCTCTCCCCCAACACTTGGTCCTTTACACAATTTCTAAATATCCCCTTCCCTTTGCACCTTTGTTTGCACCTCTATTTTCTCTTCGTTTTTGTCCATTTCTGTTCAAAAAATGATATACCGTAACAACAACAACTGCTGCCGCCATGTCCATGTTGTTCCTTGTCTTCATTGCCACCCACACAGCTACATCAGGATGGTTAGTGAACTGAAATCTCTCTTCCAACTTATACCTGGCGTTCTACTTTTATAGTTTTATAATCAGCACTGTGTTTTTTTCTTCTGCAGGTTCAGCATCTGATAGAGAGATGCTTGCTTCTTCACATGAACCAACAACAATGCGTCAAGGCATTGGAACAGTACGCAAGCATCCGGCCGTGCATTACAATCACAGGTGATGAATTACAGCTGATCTTAGAGTTTGGGATTTCAATGTTTAATATGTTAATGTGTGTTTTTACAGTGTGGAGAGAGCTAGAAAAGGAGAATATGGACTTCTTTCGAGCATATGTTCATGCTGTCTCCTACAGGCCTTTCATGGGTAAGTTTGCTGTCCAACCCTAAACTTTCCTTCTTTCATTTTTTTCATATAACTTTGATCCAACTCATATATATATATATATATATATTGTGTTGATTGCAATGGTAAGTATGAGTTGTTTGGTTTCCGATTTCCTAGGCCGAGCTTTGAAAGGAAGAAATACTGGAAGCACTGAATGACAACTAATATTATTGCAGAAACGGGTCTAAATCCATAGGTATATATATATGCAAATAATCAGTTTGCATGATTTAAACCACTAGTTAAAATTTCATTTTTGGATTTTAAAAGAAGTACCAGCAGTAGTAAAGTTGGAATCTCTAAAAACACTGAAGTTTTGCAGTGAAGAGTCTTCATTCCCAAGAGCATCTCCCACAAAAGGGGGGAAACAGAACTATATATGCATGTATCAGTAAGCCCTAAAAGAGTTATTGTTGTGGCAGCAGAACCAGCTAGGTAGGGCTTGAAATCAGTACTTGTTCATTTCACTTCACTCAAAGGGTGACTTGGCCCAAATGGAACTCCTTGCTGCTTTTCTTTCACGGAAATCATTGCCTTGTATGTGAACCTGAAATTTTGTCACAACAGAAAGTCATGCAACCCTTTTCCGTGGCATAAATTACCCCAAACAACCAAGTGTCAACAGTACTTTCAAGTGTCCCCAAAAGGCTAGCTTATTAAATTCCTTTACATCTAGTAGTTGAACTGCAATAAAAGGACTACCCTATATCCCTATCCTTTGAACTTTTTTATAATTAATGTAAATTACTGTTTCTTTGTAAGCTTAATTACCATAGATTTCTTAAGGCATGAACAAGGATAAGCATGCATGTGTCTGAAACGTGTCTTGTTTGTACCGATATATATGCTCATGAACTCGAGAGTACAGTACTTTTTTACTGCTCCAAAACTGTTTACGCTAGCTAGATGTACTTGTAAAGCATTTAAATTATCAGAAACTTTTTAGACATATAGGAATCGATGAGAGAAAAGCTAAGTAATTAACCTCAGCAGCGTCTGAGTTCCATGACGCCTCTCCCTCTTCCTGCTCACAACAACTCTCTCCTTCTCCTTTGTTGTGCTTGTGCATGGGAGGAAACTGGGCCCACTGAAATATTAAGACATGTATATATATAAGACATAAACATATATATGTATAGATCAGAAAACATATGCAGGAAAGGATTTGTTTGTCTTCTTGTTGATTCTTTTGGGTGTCTGAAACTTGCATTTTTTGCAGCAGTGCTGAAGGCTTCTTTGTGTGGAATGTTGGGGTTTTGAGCTTTCAGTCTCCTGATCTCTTCTCTGCAGCCACCAAGAATGAAAGAATCTATATGATAAATGTACTAACTACAAAGTCAAAGAAATGCTTGCTTTTCTTACTTGATGAAGCGATTATAAGCCGATGGAGCTCTTTGCCTCTTCTCTGGAGCTGTAAAATTTGAACTAAACTAGTATTAGGATTCTGATGTATGATTAAGTTACTTCAGTAAGCAATGTACAGCATCCACTGGTATAAATCCAAGTTTGAAAAGCGTAGAAAGAAAGAAAGAACGCACGTACGCTTGTTCACTGTGGGATTCACACGGACTATATCTTCATCTCCATTATCAGAAGAGCTCAGCAACGACGGGCTGCGCCGGTCTGAGGTCTTCCTAGGGGCACCCACTTCTTCTGAAACTACTCCTTTTGGCTGCTTGAGAGAAGCATATGAGAAATTAATAAGCACATATATTGATATATATACATATATACTGCCATTATATAAGCATATATACACCTCATCATCATGACCAAGGGAAGCTAGAAGCTGCAATGGGACAAACGAAGCTTTCATCATATTGACTGAAAGGAGGCTTGTGCAGTGCCCACACCTCACCGTAACCACCATGGACAGGCTGCTACACGGGACACTCACCTGCAAATTTGAAACCCCAAATCATCAGCTGCTGAAGAAAGATCAAAACACTTAAAACATGTTGCATACATTAATCCATTTCTTTTTTTACCAGTAAAATGGTAGTGCAGAAGCCACATTGCACGTAGCAGATCTGCTCCGGAAGATCAAAGAGATGATTCAGTGTCGACATTTTTTTCTTCTCTTGTTTTGTCTGTTTGTGGGAGTTTGTGTGTGTAAGAAAGTGAGGGAAAATAGAGACACGAGAGTGGGGAAGAAGGTTTTTGGATGATTACAATGAGGAGGATGGTTTGGGTTTCTGATCTTACATGGGAGGGTGGGATTTATAGATTGTACAAAGATCCTAATTACCAAGGATTACCTTTTCTTTTGTTTGATACTTTATTCTACTTAATTCCTTAAACATTGTGCTTCCATTATTGTTGTTAACCAAGAAATAAGTACATTCATTCATGGAACAATAAATGATGCTCATGTATGCCAGATCTTTGTTGTTGCAGCAGATTTAAATATGCAAATTTAGTTCTGGGTTAATATTATATTCGAATATGACTTTTGATTTCTGGAACGTTAGATTACCTTACTATTATGAATATTTTGTATGTTACATGGTTTTTTCTATATCATTCATTTTCGTTTTACAATATGTGTTTAGAGTTTGTGGCTAACTCTCCTAACAATAACTTTTTTATTTTTATGAGTGTATTAAGTTAAATATATTTACTTAATACATGAAAAAGGTTTTGAAAAAGGAAGATTATCATGGTAATCTTACATTGCTATGGGATTGAGATTATCTCTATATTACCGAATCTTGTCGTTATTGAGAATATAAAGTCACGACTTAAGAGTATCATAAGCTCTTGAACTATTGAAAAATTTAATTAAGTCTACGAACATTTTATTGTACCCAATTAAATTTTTATACTTCAAAATGCCATTAATTTAACAATTTAACCAACGTTGATGGTTAAGTCTAACCATTTTTTGGATCAGTTGGTGCAACGTGTCGTGTTACAGTGTTGTCACTCATTTCTAGAATTTTTGTTTTATTTAAAAAAAACTTATAACAATTATAAAAAATTAGTTTTCTAAAAAAATTGTAAGTGTCATGACTTAATTGTAGTGTATCACGTGACAAAAAAATCTAAAAAAAAACATCAAAAATTGATGGTCAAAATTTGTCAGAAAACTTAATTGATTCAATTTATTGGTTTGGGGCTTAATTGTGTGAGAAAAATAATAATTTAAGACTCAATTGGATTTTTTTTCTCAAAAATTCAAGTGATTCAAACACCCTTAAGCATAAAGTTATGGACTCAATGTAATTTTTACGAACCCAACATGAAAATGTTATGTCGGAATGTAAGGTTATTCTAGATTATACAACATGACTTGTTCTATCAATGAACCATACAAATCATAAAAAGAAAAAAAAAGTTCAGTTTCCTCTCCTAAAAATTAATAGAAAAAGAAAAGGAAACAAAATTATTGCACATTCACTTTCTTGCCAATTCATGTTCTGACAAAAGTAATCCCAGCAACGTTGTCAACGTTGTGATTCACACAGTGTTTGAATTAAACTGCTAAAAACAAGAGCAAGACTTGAACATTTGTGTGTGGTGTTTGATGTTTGGCATTGCCATGAAAAGCTTCCAACAGAGCCAGTTTTGTCAAAGGGGCTCAGTGCACTATAGCTCTTCATGTGTTGTTTTCAGTGTAAGGCTTTTTTATACCATTTGGGAGGGGAGGGGAAGTTTCTAGAAGAGTGTATGTAGAAGGAAAATAGGCATCTCAGGTTTTGTCTTTCGTCAAATATGGCAACTGTGTTACACTTCCACTGCTGTGTCTTTGTTCTTGTTATTTGGTCGCATGCACTACCATCATCCTTAATGCATGCTCACATTTATTTCCCCAATTTTCTCTACTTCCTTGCTTTCACTTCATTTTACTCTCTTCTCTTGTTTCACTGTCTCACCCCATGTGCTCCCATGTGTTGTCCCCCACAAACCATTGTTCGAGAATGGAATATGTCAAACACAACTACTTCATGGAGACCAAGGACGAAGCTTGTATCGAATATAAGGGTTTGTTGATGTCGAAATGAGGATGCACCAAACAAAGGAGATGGAGAAGAGGAACACGGTGATTGATGACGATTTCAATAATTCACTTTCTATAGATTTAGAGCGAAGAACCGTAGTCAATACGGTGGTCAGAGTGAAGAAGATAAGAGAAAAAATAGAGGGGTACATCCCTTTTAATTTGGTCTTGTCCAGGCACATTGTGCCTATTCTTAGACATTCTCCTCTCTCATTAGGGACATGTGTATTTATAGCCTCTTAGTACTGTTGGTAATTGGACGATTCAGACCTAGCTAGTGACAGCCTATGAATGAGTAGATAGAGATAGGCCCAATTTTTAAGTACTAACTTTTATAGTCTGGTCATATGGGCAGAGTATTGTAGTGCCTGACAGCGTCTGTTTCCAATGCAACTTGAGGGCTCCAGTAACATTTACTTTCAAAAGAGCCTTATCTTCGGAGTGATTTGTGTTACGGGATATCTTTAGAGTTTACCTAATATGGAGGTCCTATGGGGTACTTCTAGAGTCATGGGCATTCGAAGAAATTAAGTGTACCAAGGTTTATTAAGTATTTAAACTCAAATTTGAGTGGCAATGCTTAATCTATATAATATTTAAATTTATAGGGACTTAAATTATCATTAGACCGAAAATTTAAAGGGGTCAAATTAAAATTTTAGAGGATTTAATTAAAAATATTTTAAAAAATAATGTTTAATATGAATTTCTAAAATATTGAGGAGACTAAATTAAAATTTCCAAAAAAAAAATTATTATAAAATTTTCAAATTGTTGAGTACCTGGACAAAAATTCTCCGTCTTTTTCGATGCCCTTTTTATGCCCTACATTAAAAAATTTAAATTCTAAACACTAACCTTAAATTCTAAATTTTAAACCATAAAATATAAACTTTAAAAAATACAACACACCCTTCATTCTCTAAACCCTAACTTTAATCCTAAATTTTAATCTTAAATCTTAACTATAAACCTAAAATTTAAACTTTTATGGTGTGAGACGTAAATAAATTACCAAAAATTACAGAAAATTTATATTCCCTTGACCTTCATTATGCCCCATCTCTGATGGAGACTGTCAAAATATAAAATCACATGCATTAATCAGAATTCAACCCACATAAGATACCACTTTTAACATAGATAATGGCTTAATTACCAATAACCTCACGGTTCAATATATTTTATGCATTAAAGGATGTATATTTATTGCATGAACACGAAGTAGGATGTATAATTCGACGATGATAATCGTCAAATAATTTCAAAATTAAATTTAAATAATTTCTTTGACAATGCATGAATTATCAGAACATTTTCCTTTTTCACCTTCTGATTTGTCCAAGGCAAGCATGTGTTGCCTTTTAGAGCAAGGATGTGGCTAGTATCAAACATAAATGACAAAAGTTTATTAAGCCTCTAAATTTAAAAATCGGGAGAAGTGAAGGCCTTATTTGACTAATGTTTAAACTAAAAAGAACCTAAAATATTACTAAACCAACAAATTTTAAGAATGACTCCCCTCCCATCCACTAAAATGGCTTTGTCCCTGCTCGAGAGTGATAAATTTACGAGTGATTAGAATATACTCACTCGTTATGTACCATAAAATCGCAATTAGAAGAAGAGAAGTGGTTCAATGATTTTCGACCGAAAAACCTTAGAACGGTGATAGAAATAACGGTGAAAGGAAGAGACGATAGATTTGAAATAAGAGCTTAAGTTTTTTTTGGATAAAAAAACTTAAACGTGTCACATCAATTATTCTTAAACAACAGCTGATGACCGTGATTGTAACGAAAGCAAATTAAAAATTTAATAGTTGTAATACAATTTTAAATGTTTGATGACCAAAATATAAATATCCAAAAAAATTTGATGACTATTTTTTTATAATTTACCTTTTTATTTTAAAAAAAAATCATATTTAAACTCTTCAGTTTTTTTGAACCATAAACTCTTAGAATGATCTCATTATTATAAATATCAAATTATAATGTGGGGTTAAACTAACTTTTTTTAAATATTAAATTTATCTACAACACTTCAATTAAGAGTAGGTAAAATTAGTACTCCTTTTCACTTAATTTAAAAAAAATGTGTGTGAAAAATATTTTATAGAATGATTAAAATGATAATTTCATCCTTGAAAGATTAAATTTTGTTTTGTTAGAAAGTTAGAAAAAAATTAAAAAGAAAATTGTGTTTGGTAGAAGTTGTTGAGTTTTTGAAAGGGACAACTTAAGTGGAGAATAGAAATAATCTACCTTTTTTTGTGCTTCTATTTATACCCTCATACTAAAAATTAGGCTTAGGATTTAATGTTTATGGTTAGAGTTAAAGAAATTAAAAATAAAGTAATTATTCTATTACCTTGTAATCATTTTAAAATTATTAAAAAATAGTACCTTTGAAATATTGGAAGTCAAAAAGATAAAATGGAATAAAAGATGTCAAAATAACTTAGAGCTGCAACACTAAAATTATAAGGCATGCAGCTGGGGGGACCATGGGGACTGGGGACCAATTTTATAAGGCATGTAATTCAAAATATTAAATTCAGATGATAAAAGTCATAGAAGAGATAAGGGGCAAATATTGGGAATGTGAATTGGATAGTCATTGTACATTATTTCATTAGTAACACTATAATTTTATTTATATTATCATATTATAAAGTTTTTTAAAAATTAATTTAAACCACGTTAATTTATAAATGAGTGTCAACGACATGTAAAGCAAGTGGTTAAAAGCACTCAGTTGATATCTTCCCTCTTTTAGATTATAAGTTTTAGACCTAGTAAGAGCAAATTTCCTTCTCATAAATAAAAATTGTTTAAAAAATAATAAATAATAAATGAGTCAAATGTCTATAATTGCCGTGGTTTTTGAATACACTAATGTGACAATCCACGTATTAATGATGATATGATAGGAAAATTTGATTAATTTTTTTTAAAAGTTCAAGACTTTTTAATCTTTGTAAACAAATAATTAAAAGTAAAAATCAATAATTAAAAAATGCTATCTTTTTTTAAAAATAAAAATAAAGCACATGTTAAATAAAATTAAACTAATTAAAACTATTCTAAAAGTATTTAAACGGTTACAAGTAGAAAAAATATTAAAAATTATTTTAAAAATTAAAAAATTACAAAATTAATAAAAAAATAAAAGAAAATATTAAAATTATTTTTATCAAAAAGTGTTCAAACCTTTATTAATCTAAATATCATTTTTGCCGATAAATGTTGAGTTTATCTCAGATTCATTGCAGTGTATTTTAAATATTATATTTTTTAATGTATTAATGTGATTACATGTTCATATTTTTTTTAATAATTTGACAACGTATACATACTTTATACACACAAAAGATTTAACTCGAATTTTTTAGAATGAACATCATCCTCTTTTTCGTTGGAGCCACAAATTGGGCCCCTATTCTTTTTTTTTTTTTGAATAATTCAACCCTCAACGTTTAATTTGGGTAAAAATGGCCCATATAAGGATGAAAACTATCAACCAACTGATGGTAAATGACTTGAAATGACATGACAAACCTATATGACAGTGCACACTGACATGACAATATCATATAGACAAATGTGTTGATTTGAAAAAAACGTTACATCAGTCAACAAATAATTTTATAAAATTATATAAAATATAAAAATATATGTTGACTTATCATTCTTTCAAGTCATTTCAAATTGTTTGTTGTCTTCATAACAAATTTCATCCGCAGAGAAGTCATATTAACCCAAAATAAAATGTTGAGAGTTGAATTGCTCCAACAAAAGAATAAAAGCCAAAATGATTATTCGGTCAAACGATGAGGATATATTTTTAACTTTATACCTTTTTTCAACTGTATAACTATCACATAACTTAGCCTAGTGATTAAGTGTTTCTCATACCTAGATTTCATATTTAATCCCCTCTAACCCCTCCATATTTCCTTAACTTTCACAATATTGTAGCGATTTTTTTTTTAAATTGAGGTGTTTTGAGTTTTGAAATGAAATTTGAGGGGAGTCGCCACCGGTAACTTGATTTAAGTAGACAGAATATTGAAAGAAAATTAGAGAGAAATTGAGTTCGGGAGTCGGTTACGAGTGGGGAAGGTTTCGCACCCCCACCACGCCCGGAAATCAGTACCTAAGAGTCCATATCATATCTAAAAAAAATAAAAATTCGGCTTAATTTAATAATTAATCCTTAAAATATATGTATGCATGACCATATCGTTCGAACCTAAACCTCGCAATTTACGGTACCCGAAAGAGATGACTCCCGAAGATCCGGGATGACACTCCCGAATGGGATATTAAAATTTTGAGGACTAAACTATATATGATGAGATATAATGCATGTACAAGATAAATATGACAAAAAAATGCATTGGAAATAAAACAAATGCATGAACAATTAATATATGTGCTAACAAATAAATAAGGTAAAAAGGGAAAAAAGAGTATAAATATAGGAAAGCATATTGTCACGTCTGAGAAGAGGCGTGGTCATTAATCTCACATCGGAAAAAAAAAGGAGATCTTGGGATATATAAATGGTGGCGCTGCACATCCTATCAGACATGTCTTTTGGGAAGAGAGTAATGGCCCCGTGACAAGTGGTATCAGAGCAACCCTTTGATTGCCTGATTTCACGCCGAGCGCCCGTGAACAGGGTAGGCAGGGTGGACAACCGTGACAATTGGCCAATCACTAGAGCGAAAGCTCATGACGAGGGCGTCACGAGGTTGAGTGGGGGAGAATGTCACGTCTGAGAAGAAGCGGGGTCATTAATCCCACATCGAAAAAAAAGGAAGTCTTGAAATATATAAACGGTGGCGATGCACATCCTATCAGACATGTCTTTTGGGAAGATGGTAATGACCCCGTGACAATATGCATATTCAAAGTTACTCTAAATTAATACATATAGATGTATAACATATAGTATATAATAATATAAACCATAACAAACATGTATATAATAATAATATGAAAATATATAAAAAATACGTATACATATAAAAGCTGTTGGGAGGCTCGAACGATCAACTAAATGTCAAGAGGGTGAATTAGATTTTTGTTTTGATGGATGAATGACTAAATAATAAAAATTGTAACACGATAATTTATAGTAGTTCGACATCTAAACCAAGTCTACCTCCACTATCTTAACTATCTACACTAGAATTTTTTACAAATTCACTAATTTATCTTTCCTTTTTCTGGGACCAAGGAGATAACCCTCACAAACCTATACTTATAGTCCTAAAATCTAGAAACACTCTCATACAAAAAGAATACAAATTAGCAAACAATGAAAAACTTCACAAGGTAAATATGTTTGCACAATTAAGCACTCACCCAAAATTTTAAACACTTAACCAAATGTGACAATTTAGCTCGATAGTGTTTTCTACAATAAATAGGACAATTTTGAGCTCTAAAACAATTTTTCTAACATTGAATGTTGGCAAGTAGTTTCTTGTTGTTGCATAGCTGCTTCAAGAGGCCTTTTAAACCCTTTAAAAAGTTCTTGACCGTTACTAGCCATTGGGGACTTTAATTCTAACATTAAATGCAGTCTGGTGTAGGGCGTATCGATACATGAGCTTCAGATATCGGTACATGCCTTAAAATAGAAAGAGTCGCTGGACAATTTTTACACTAAATATTAATACTTGAGACATGCGTATCGGTACAGACCCATCTGTACCAGTACGGTCTATGCCGTATCGATGTTCATTTTGACTACTGAAATTTAGAGTTTGAAAAAACAAAAGGGGCATATCGATACGTGTAAAATGAGTATCAATATATCTGACTAGGTATTGATACCTGAGAAAGAATATCGATACTCACAACATATTTTTTGACACTTTGACTATTTTGAAAGCATTTAAACATATCAAACACCCTTTACAAAACTTTCAGACATGTTTTTTAAATTAATGAATTTTTGAATTTTTTTACAAATTTATTTAGGTTCCAAAATATTTTCATTAAAGTTATATCAAAATTAAACTCATATTAAACATGAATATGAATATATTAAAGCTTAAACATATTTGGTCTTGTGTCCTCATGTATATCATACCAACCACAATATCAATAAAGTTATACTATATCAGCCAAATATATATATAGGATGAGATCTACTTACATGATGTAAAACTCATTTAATTTTACACTAATTCATGGCTATTTAATGCTAACTAACAATATATATATATGAAAAATTCTACAACGTGCGACGAACACCGATGAACACCACTAAACACCATTAAATTAATTAATAAAGATTTAAAATTTCAAGGATCCATCATATAATTAATAATTATTTTAAAAATTCAATTAAATTATTTTTTATATATATTAAAATTTTATTTTTTTAATAAGGGCAAACTATATATTTAGTACCTCACATATTTTCGTATTTCTATTGAACCCTCATTATTTAAATATTATTTCAATTTAACCCTATTTTTTTATAAAAAAAATAATTTAACCCTTAACCTAAAACCCTAAACTATTAAAACTTAAACCCTTAAACTCTTAAACCTATACCCTAAATCATATACCGTTAAAAATAAATTCACCATCATCGATTCAATTTTATTCAAGGTCTCATATGTTAGCATTCAAGATTTATCAAGCGAGTAACATCATAAAACAAACAAAAGTTTAGTAACCACAAACCTCAAGTCGATTGGGTTTAGAAAATTCATACATATGACTCTTTTATTTTTTACGTTCTAGTTTTTTTTAAGTTAGTTCTTCCTCACGTGCCTTCTTGTTGAGTTGATCAAACAATTGCAAATGGCTAAGAGGGGGTGAATTGGCAATAAAAATTTTGGTGGGAAGAATGAGTGAAAAATAAAAATTGACACAAGTAGTTAGAGTGGTTCAAGTTCTCCAAATGAACTCTACATCCACTACCTTAGTTCCCACTAAGGATTTTCAACCAATTCACTACTTGAATTCTTCCCCTTTTCTTGGATGAGGAGGTAACCTTACAAATTCGATTAAGCTTTCTACCCAAAGCTTAATCCACTCAAATTACAAAGAGAAGTTTTGGTAAACTCAAATGATTCCTCTCAAAGGATAAATGTCTACCCAATTACAATTTCAATCACCCCAAACTCACAATACAAAATGACAATTTGAAAACACTAGAGTTGGGTACAAGAATTTGACTTTGAATAGCACAAGGGTTTGGATTTTTGCTTTGATGATGCTTGTGGGTTGAATAGTTATTGCTGACCTTCAAAGGACTTCAATTTATACCTCCTCTATTAATTCTAGCCGTTTGGGTGGTTGGAAACTTGAATAGAGCCGTTTGAACCCTCTCTCACCACCATAAATGCACTTCTGCAGCTACCCGTATCGGTACTCGGGGAGTCGTATCGATACCTGTCTCAGAAAAGAAAGAGCCGTTGTGCACAATAAATAGGGGGTATCGAAACACATGTATGCGTATCGATACGGGGTATCGAAACGGCTAAGACCGTATCGATACCTTTTTCACGACATAGCTCACTGTCGATTTCCGTTTCGATACGGGGGTTTACCGTATCGTACGGGTCAACTACCATTTTAAAATTTGGTTACCTAACTACTAACACCAACAGTCGAAATATTTAAAACGACTTGAATTTAAAAATTCATTAAAACCGTATTGATACGGGTGAAGTCGTATCGGTACGCCATTCAAACTCTTTTAGACTTTTACGAAGGAGGGTATCGATACAGATTGAATCTGTTTCGATACGGTTAAGTGCGTATCGAAACGAGTTCCGACAGTGGCCAACTTTTTAAAAAAAGGTATCGATGCGGCTGGAAGCGTATCGATACACCTGGACGGTTTTCAATATTTTGGCCTTGGAACACTTAGAAAATATTTTGAGTTTGAGTTTTTCAAATCAGTTTTAAAGTGTTGGTGATTTAAAACTTATTAAGGGACTTATAAAACAATTTTAAATTTTTCAAATTGATCCTTAAAGATTTAATTATATCAAAATCAAACATAGGTTTCACACTTCTGCTCTTTAATAAACATTTTCTCTTCGGAACAAACGACAAAACTTTAACTATATATTAATTTTCAAATACACTAAAACAAAAGGATATTCTCGTATTATCGATACCATATACCATAATAATACTGTGGTTGGGTGTTGCCTTGTGAAATTGCACGTACGTACTTAATTGACTAGGGCAGGAAGCAGCGGTTTTAATATGCAATTATTAAAGTAGATTTGATGAGTATCTTATCTAGAATTTGTGGGGGGTCGTAGATATGATTCAATTCAATTCTTGTTGAAAACATTAAGCTTTTCACGGCAATGGTTAAATGTATTGCAAGCTGACATTTACCCTAGCTTTTTGTCAAAGAAAAAAAATCGATTTAAACCCCGACAGGATACATAATATTTATGATGGTTCAATTCTATAGGTACCCCATCAATTTTGCAATATGCCTAGCGCTATATCAAGGTCTCCCATATCAGCATACAAGATTTATCAAGCTGAGTAACATCATAAAACAAACAAAAGTTTAGTAACCACAAACCTCAAGTCAATTGCGAGCATTCATTGAATTGAATTGAATCGATGATAAAATTATTTTTAATGGTATATGATTTAGGGCATAAGTTTTAGAGTTTAAGGTTTTAAGTTGAGGGTTTAGGGTTAAATATCTTTTTATAAAGAATAAGGTCATTGAATTGAATTGAATCGATGATAAAATTATTTTTAATGGTATATGATTTAGGGCATAAGTTTTAGAGTTTAAGGTTTTAAGTTGAGGGTTTAGGGTTAAATATCTTTTTATAAAGAATAAGGTCAAATTAAAATAATATTTAAATAATGAAGGTTCAATAGAAATACGAAAATAAGTGATGTACTAAATATATAGTTTACCCTTATTAAAAAAATAAAATTTTAATATATATAAAAATTAATTTAATTAAAAATTTTAAAATAATTATTAATTGTATGATGAATCCTTATTAATTTAATAGTGTTCAACCGTGTTTAGCTGTTCAGTGGTGTTTGTCGCATGTAGTAGGCTCATCCTATATATAAAGTAATTTTAATAATAATTTTTTTATAAAAACTAGAAAAAGGGTAACAATTTAGAAAGGGATTTTTTTTCTACTTCCATTCTAATTTCTATCCACCGGTATTAAATAACAGCCCAACACGGCGAAACCCCCCAATGATTTGAATATGGCCGAAGAAGATGAGAATGCAGTGGAAATGGCCATTCCTGGAGATGTCTTAGAAACCATTCTCTCTCACATTCCTCTCCACCTCCTTCTCCCAGCTTGCTTCGTCTCCAAGAATTGGAACGCCGCCGTCTTCTCCTCCCTCCGCCGCTTCAACAAGCCCAAACCATGGCTCCTGGTTCACACTCAGAGCATCCGTCGCCCACAAACCGCCGCCGCCTTCGCTTACGATCCCCGCTCCGACCTCTGGCTCCGAATCAACCGGAAGCTTCCCCACGAACACTTTTCAGCCCTGCGTTCCTCAAGCTCCACGATCCTCTACGTCCTCAACCCTTCCGAGTTTTCCTTCTCCATCGACCCTCTCCGTTTGACGTGGCACCGCGTGAACCCACCCTCTGTCTGGCGCATCGATCCCATCGTCGCCGTCGTTGGTCAACGCATCGTTGTCGCCGGCGGAGCCTGCGACTTCGAGGATGACCCTTTGGCGGTCGAACTGTACGACATCAGCACTCGTACGTGGGAAAGGACCGAGTCCATACCCGCCACTCTAAAAGACTCAGCAACCGCAACGTGGCTTTCCGTCGCCGCTAATACCAAAACTATGCTCGTGATGGAGCAGAGATCCGGCGTGACCCACTCTTTCAATCCCGATTCGAAGATCTGGTATGGACCCTACGATCTCCGCCCTGATCCGAACATCTACTTTTCGGTGATAGCATTTCACGGGAACAGATTGATTATGCTGGGGCTGCTCGGAGAACCCAAGGATATAAACGAAGTAAAAGTGTGGGAATTAAGCGGCGAGTCCTTTGAGTTTAATAACGAAATCGGGAGGATGCCGGAGGATTTGGTGGAGAAGCTGAAAGGAGAGGGAACAAGCTTCAGTTCGATTAGAGTAAGTTCAATTGCTGGTTTTTTCTATATACATAATCCTGGAGAACCAGGGGAATTGGCGGTGTTGGAAGTTGGCGACGGAGGGCGGTGTCGATGGGGGAGTTTGAAGAATCCGGCGGCGAGTGATCGGAGCAGAGTGGCGGAGAGGGTGGTGTTTACGTGTTCTGACGTCAGATTAGGTGACATCGGTAGAGCAGAGGCAACCGGTAATGAAATTGTCACACTTGAGTCTTGACTTAGTGGTAACACATCTTTTATCTTTACCATCACTCCAACCTGGGTGACCTTTCAAATCCTCGTACGGCCAATATTGCCATTAACTACCTTTGAATTGTCACACTTGATAAACGTTAAATCATTGTTTTTTTTCATCCATACGTCTTCTCTATTTAATGTTTGTATCCAAAATAATAATTGTTCACAATATATTCGTTAATTATTTGTGTGAATTAGTTTACAGATTATTTAATTTATTTCCCATTAATTTTAGTACAAAAATCTTAGTTTTTTTTTTTCTCTATGTCTTAATATTAAAAAAATTAAAATTTAAGCTTTAAGCTTAAATGATAAATTTTAAACTTTAAAAATGTATAATATTATAATTCTCTAAACTTTAAACTTAAATTTTAAATTTTAAACTATAAATCATAAATTTTAAATTTAAACCCACGCTTACTAAACTGTTTAGATGCTCTAACCAATCATAGAGCAGGCAAAGGATAATAAAAAAATTGTTGAATAATGTTACCTACTAGGCTTTTTTTTTTGTTCATAATGTTACCTACTAGGCTTTGTTGAGAGAAGTTTGTGAAAGTTCATCAAGAGTTGTATAAATTCACAAAGTCCAAACATCAACATCATATACGAGAACAGAGTCATAATTATAATAGAAGAGACAAATATTTAAATTGACATGACTAAATTATTATTAGACAAATATTTGGAGATACGAGCGCCTTTCATATTTTTTAAGATAAAAAGTATTTATAAATTTCAAAAGAACTGCATTTTAACGGTTCTGTTTGAATTTAATCCTCTGAATTTTAAAAAAAATGAAAAAAAATATAGTGTCAAAAAATGTTTTTAACGTTTGAGTAAATAATTATTTTTTTTATATTTTTTGAAATATTTTAATCTTTAACGTTTTATTTTAGATCAAAATATATCCGTGGATAAAAATTGTTAGTCAACTAACATTAAATGACTTAAAATAAAATGACGTGACAAACCAATATGATAGTGCACATTGACACAACAATGTCGTATAGAAAAATATGTTAACTTTACAAAATGACACACCAGTCAAAAAATAATTTTATATTTTAATTTTTCTGATGACGTGTTATTCTATCAAGTCATTTTAAATTGTTTATCATCAATTGATTGTCAGTTTTCATTTACGAAAAAGACATTTTAACTCAAAATAAAATGTAAAGAGTTAAAATAATTTAAAAATAATATGGGTCAAAATGATTATTCAAGCCAACGTTAGAGATAATTTTTTTTGATATTATGCCAAAAAAACAGCAAAGATAACAGAAAACAGACAAAGCCCCGAAAATTCACCAGTCACGTTTCCTCTAAAAATCCTCCAAATCCTCCCTCCATCACAACAAACACAAAATAATAAATAAAACAAAAGCATCCACATTCAAAACCAGTGAACAAACCATGGCTAACAAGCAACAGATCTCTTTCTCATTGCCCTTTGTTGCGGTGGCCATGATTCTCTCGGTCGATCAGGCCACCACCAGAAGTGAACTCAAGGGACAAGCCGCCGCAACAGGCAGCGTGCTATCCGAGGTTCGAACATGGTGGGTGCTTTGGAGCGAGCAAAGAAGAAGGTCACCGTGCTCGGTAACAGCTAGATGGTGAAGGATTGCGGCAGATCCTACGGGGCATCCATAGAGCACCTAAACAAGGTTCCAATTGCGATCACATGGCAGAAGACATTTGCTGTAATCTAATATGTTTGTCCTTTTAAGATCTTTGAGCATGAATGGAAATGTGTTTTTGAGAACATTTGCTTAAATTATGAACATGCAAAACATACTTTTTAATCACACATGATAAGAATAATTCATCATGATCATATTTGCGAAATAAGACCGGATGAAAATTTAAATTGTTAGGGTTAAAATAAAAAATTTCACCTAAAAACGGACTAAATTCAAAGTTTAATTTCTAAGAGGGACCAAAACACAATTTCATCATTTAATCCGCGGGGTCAAGACCTCTTCGATTCTTCTCGTTGCATATATTCTTGTTGCTTGATTTTGGATGGTAGAAAGTTAATTTATATTATTAAATACTTATATATTCACGTTGTGTTTGTATTCTTCATGCTTATACTCACAGGCGGAGCTACAAACGAATGTCGGGAAGAGTCGAAATATAGAATTATAAAAAATATATTGACTTACTAGAAATTTTAACTCAAGATTCAAAAGGTAATGTCTAGTTTTTCTAATATTTAATTTTATAAAGATTAAAGTCGACTATTAGGGGAGCACCATGAGCGACTGCTCACCCCCTAAAATTAATTATTCTTCCTTTTTTAAAATTTATCAAATGAATAAATTAGTCTAACATTAAAATTTAATTCTCTTTATCAAATCTCAAAATTTATTTTTTGTCAAATTTATTTCTCTCCTTATTCTTCTCTAGTGTAACGATAAAAAATAAACGACAATATTTTTTAATTTTTTTTGTATTTATTGTTCAAAATCAAACTCCATATCATACACACAATTCAATTCCTTCAAATTTTCTTAACAAAGTAGAGACAATAATGTGTTTGACAAAGTTTCATAATGTTTCTATGGTTTATTAATAAAATATTAAATTAATTGTTCAAAATAATGAGATATGTTTTCACTCTATAAGGTCTATTTTTAGTTGTCGCTCGGGCTCCGAAAATATTTGAGACAATCCTAATAAAAATATTAATTGTTATTAGACTAAGAAATTTGAGAATATGGACCCATCAGTCTTTGGTTCAACAATACTTGATTAAATATTTAGGCTTAATAGTTAAAAAGGTGCCCAACCTATAACTTTTTTCCAGTTTGGTGCCTAACGTTTTCTTCGGGCCATTTTGGTGCATAACGTTTCATTTCGTAACTCAGATTGAGTTTTTTCGTCAACGGCCGTTAAAAAATATTTCGTTAGCCAATTATAACATGACACGTGGCATGTTTTTATTTATTTATTTAATTTATGAATTATTTTAAAATTATGTACTTCTTAAAACCCCAACGTTTTAATTTCTTTCAAACGAACCCTCAAATCACATCTCTCTCACCGTCCGACATCCCCACACGTTGGCGGTTCACCGTTCACCACCCAAGCGTCGGGTACATCACCGTTCAACATCTCTTACCCTCTAGTCGCCGATTCGAAGCCCAACTGATCTTTTTTTATTTATTTTTGGATGTTCGTCGACGGAGCAATTAACGATTCATTCGCTGATTTTTTATGACAGAATCATGGGGCTTTCGGTCGTAGGGGCTGACGAAGGCAAGGGTGGCCGAAGGTGGTTGAATCAGTGGTGAGAGGGGAGGAATTTAAGGATCTAGGGTTTGGATTTGGGGGTTTTAGAGAAATTAAAGATTTTTGGGGGTTTTTTTATAAAATTAAAGATTTTATGATTTTTAAAAAATAAAAATTAAAGAAAATACCAGAATATGCCACATGTCACGTTTTTATTGGCTAACGTAATTTTTAACGTCCGTTGACGGAAAAACCCAATTTGAGTTACGGAATGAAACATTAGGCACCAAAGTGGCAAAAAAAAAAACGTTAGGCACCAAACTAGAAAAAAAAGGTATAGGTTGGGCACATTTCTGACTATTAAGCCAAATATTTATTAAATCATTGTATTTTTTAATTTAAATACTCATTTTTGAGGGGGCTAAAATACTATTAAATTAAAATTTATCTAATATATTAAATTTTTGGCAGGCTCAAGTCTGCTTTGGGCCCCAACATAGCCTCGCCACTGCTTATACCTCAAATAAGTATCTAAAGTATATTAATTATTTCATTTAGGTACCTAAAGCATTTTTAGTCAAAATAAGTACCTAAAGTATACATTTTGGTTAAATTAAGTACTCAAAGTATACTTTTTAGCCAAAATAGGTACCTAAAGTATTTTTTGTTAAAATGGGTACCTAAACTATATATATTTTTTAGTTAAAGTAAGTACCTAATGTATTTTTTAATTAATGTAACATGAGAACTTTTAGAAACCTAGATAAAATATATATATATACTTTAAGTACCTATTGATGCAATCCTCTTTGCATCAAGTATCTTTTCCAGCAGCTCGTGGGCGAGAACTGCACGCCATAGTCAATCTGTCCGACAAACTCTACATGTTTGCCAATGCGAACGATGACATTCTTTCACCAGCTTGCGGATGAACATCCATGCAATACGTTGCATGCGCACTTCCAGTTTGCATTTAATTTCTTGTTTATGTGCATTACATTAGTTCTGCTCACATTCACATTGTTTTAGTTTTGTTCGCATATAGTGCATTCTATTCGCATCTACACGCATTGGTTAAATTATGCTTGCATTCATATGTATGTTGACAAGACTTACATTATGTTTGCGTTTATAATCTGTTTGCATGTTCGCATTATATATATATGCATATTCACATCATATCTATGTTTCTTAATTCTTTTACTCATATGCATTATATTTTGTTCACATTATATCTATGTATGCATGAGTCTAAGTATCACCGTTTATATGTTTGAAGTTCGCATGTGTTTGTCCGTATATAAGTATTGCATATAGTTGCATTTTTTTTATCAAAAGAACTTTCATATCACCGAAATTAAGAATACAGAAGGTGGGGAGGGAAGACTGCAGGGTTCCAAACAACTTGGCCCTGTTCGGTCTTCGCGACCTTGGCAAGCCAGTCGGCTGCCTGATTACAAGCACGACGGACAAATGAAAAAGAACAAGCCTCGAAGGACTTGGCAACACAAAGGATGTCTTCCTCAATAGCAGAGGAAACCCAATCTGAACAGCACCCCAACCGCAAACGATCAATGACAGCTTTGTTGTCAGCCTCAATGATAATATCAGAGAAATCTTTGAGGATTGCCATTGACAATCCTAACTTGATTGCAAGGGCTTCTGCTGCCGCAGCTGAAGGTGCCATGCACGAGGCAGAAACCCCGAGAACACAAGAGCTCGAGCAGTCTCTGAAGACAGCAGCAATTGAGGCTTCCCCTGTTTCGCGGTCAAAAGCTGCATCGCAGTTGATCTTAATAACCCCTGGAGGAGGTGGACTCCACTTATAATTAATAGACCCATCAACAGAACAACCAGAGGTGTCCACATGTTTGCAGTATGGAATTCCATGAAGTCACCGTCCGCCTTTAACCAAACGTCCCAAGGGGAGTCTCGGCGCCCTTCAAAGATCCTGACATTCCTTGACTTCCAAATGTTCCAGAGAATGGAGGCAATGTGAGCACACCCTTCGCCTGTAAGGCCAAGGTTACAGTCTTGAACAACCTTGCACCACCATTTGGGAAATCCTGGGAAACCGACGACGGCAGGAGAGTAGCTAAATCCTGATGCCCTCCAGATAGCCTGGGTGAAGGGACAGAAGAACATAATATGTTCGGCTGTTTCCCCTGAGCTCTCACAATGGTGACAAACATCTGGGTCCTTAAAGTTCCCATGCAGCCGTGCTTTCAGGGAGCTTTTAGTTGGGACGATATTATGGCACAGCCTCCACAATAAGGAACGAATCTTGAAGGGGACTTTCAAAGACCAAATAGAATTCCATAATTCTTTTTTTGATAGAGTGCCTTCGCTTGATGAGGGACAGGGAGAATCTCTAGATTCCTCCTCCATGAATCGATAACCTGACTTGGCCGAATACTCACCATTCGTGTTTCCAGCCCAAATGAGAACATCCTTGACGTTTAGACCTCCTATCGGAATAGTCAAGATTGCCTTGGCTTCCGAGGGAGAACAAAGCTCTTTGATTCTTGCTTCGTCCCAGGTCCAGGGAGGATTAATGAGAGAGCTCACCGAGGGAGCAGGAAAGCCTAAGGGCGGCTGCGTCGTTAACTTGAAGCCCTGAATCTTAGGAATCCAGTTGTCGAACCAAGTTGAGATATTCTTGCCGTTTCCAACTCTCCAGAGAGAACCCTTTTTGATGATCTTGATTCCTTCCCTTATGCCCGACCAAGCCCAAGACGGGTTAGAGCATTTAGGAGCGTCGAAAATGTTTCCATTTGGGTAGTAGATGCCTTTGAGGATCTGAGCAAGGAGGGAATCTGGGTTTCTTACTAATTTCCATGAAACTTTGGAAACCAGGGCTTTATTGAACAATCTGAGGTTCTTAAATCCCATTCCCCCTTTTTCCTTGGATTTACAAAGATCCTTCCAGTTTATCCAGTGAATACCTTTCTCCTTTTCTGCACAGTTATTCCACCAGAATCTTGCCATAATAGAGCTGATTTCATCACAGAAGGTGACTGGGAGCAGGAAGCAATGCATAACATAGGTGGGAATAGCTTGAGCAACAGCTTTTATGAAAATCTCTTTCCCAGCACTAGTTAAGAATTTGGTTTTCCACCCTCGGAGTCTATTTTGAACCCGTTCTCTGATAAAGGCCAAGGCTTCCTTTTTACTTCGGCCCCAAAAGGAGGGCAGTCCTAGGTATTTTGTGTCTTCCTCCATTGCCTTGAATCCCAGAATGTTATGAAGATGGGCTTTGAGTCTGTTGCTAACATTCGGTGAGAAAAAGACGGAGGATTTCATGGGGCAAACTGTCTGGCCTGTAGACGACAGGAAAAGCTGGAGAATTTGCAGCAGTTTTGAACAGTTTTCCTCATTTGCCTCTGTGAATACAAGGCAATCATCCGCGAACAGAAGGTGACTCAGAATGGGGCATCTTCTTTTGATTCTTAGCCCAGCAAAAAGATCCCTACCAATTTATTTTTCGATAATCCAAGATAGGATGCTCGAGATGAAGGTGAAAAGGAAGGGGGAAAGTGGGTCCCCCTGCCTCAGCCCTCTACCTGCTCGAAACTCCCCCTTGCGTTCACCATTAACAACAAGGGAAAAAGAGACCGTCGAAACACAACTCATCACTCTGTTTATCCACCACTCTTCAAACCCCATTTCTTTCATCACAAATTGCAGCAGATTCTAATCCACTTTGTCATAAGCTTTCTCCAAGTCAATCCTGAGGGCCATTAGCCCCTTCTTGCCTTTTTTTGTTTGCTTTATCGCGTGAAAAGCCTCATTAGCCAGGATGATATTGTCATGAATAGATCTACCTTTCACGAAAGCGGATTGAGCTTGAGGAATAATGTCGGGGAGGAAGATCTTCAGTCTCGATGCAAGAATTTTGGTAATCACTTTTATGGAAAAGTTGCACAAGCTTATAGGTCTCAAGTGAGAGACATTCGTGGGATTGGGCCTTTTAGGAATGAGCACAATATTAGTTTTGTTGATAGAAGAGTCCACGGCACCTTCTCTGAAAAAGGATGTAACCATCCCAATGAGATCGTCCTTTACCGTGTCCCAAAAGGTCTGATAAAAGCATCTTGGGAATCCGTCGGGACCCGGAGCTTTCGTTGCACCCATCTCAAACACAGCCTTCTTAATCTCTTCTTCACTAATCGGCTTACAGAGAGTCGTGTTCATGTCTTGTGTGATTACCTTGGGGATATATTCTCTGAGGCAAAGGAAGTCAACTGACCTGTCACTGGTGAATACTTGTTGAAAATGATTAAGCAAAAAATTGGCTATCTCCTCCGGATCCTCTAGCCAAAGTCCATTCCCATCTTTAATTTTGACAATAGAGTTAGAGTTCCGGTGCTGAATTGTTGTAGCATGAAAGAATTTAGTGTTTTTATCTCCCTATTTCAACCAATTCACTCTAGATCTCTGGTGCCAGTACCTTTCCTCGCTTTCCCATTCAGCATCAATTCCTTGTTTCAGCTTATTGTATTCTTCCAATTCCTGAATAGATAGTTTCTTCCCCTGGAGTTTAGAGAATCTATCCATCAATTGCTGCTTTCTTTCATTTTTCTTTTTCAATTTCTCTTTGTTCCATTTTACGAGAGCTATTCTGGTATTACAAATTTTCCTCCGGAATCTAGGGACCACTCTTTCTCCGGGTGCAACATTCCACCCTTTCTCCACCGTCTGAGGGCAATCTTCCTCCATGAGCCATTTAGATTCAAATTTGAACTCCTTCTTGTATTTTCTGGGTAGCCCTTTAGTTAGAAGGACAATAGGGGCGTGATCAGAGGCAACTGTCATCTCCATTACCCCCAGAGCTTTCGGAAAAGCAAAGCTCCACTCCGGAGAGCATAGTATCCGATCAAGTTTCTCGAGGATGGCATTATCTCCCCCCCTTTGATTGTACCAGGAGAATTTATCTCCTTTGATCGTCACTTCCACCAAACTGGAGGAATTAACAAAATCATCATACCATCTCGCCTCCGACGGGTTGAAGGGATTTCCACCTTCCTTTTCTTCCTGACATGTCACCGTATTAGAATCCCCTATTAACAGCCATTTTTCCCGGGTAGACTCCCGAAGGTTTGAAAGCCTTTCCCAGAAATCTTTCCGATCTTCTCTATTAGGGGGACCATACATAAAGGTATTGAACCAAGCGTCCCCCTCCGGAAGAGTAATCTTCGTATCAATGTGATTGTGATCATAGCTCAGAATTGTAATATCTGAGTCTGATTTCCACCATAAGGCAAGACCCCCTGATAAACCTTTCGGGTCCACATAGAAGGAATGCTCCATTTTCATTTTTATTTTTTCCAAGTACCTCTTCTTCTGTTTCGTTTCACTGAGAAAGATGACATTTGGTTTGATTTTGAAAATGATGTTTTGAAGGGCCCTCACTGTTTTCCTAGTGCCCATCCCTCGGCAATTCCATGCTAGAATTGACATGGTGCTGCCACTAGCAAGAAGCCTCCCACAACACAAAAGTGAGGCACAAGAAAGCCCGGGCCTCGAGAGAAACCGAAACCAAAAACCGGTGAAGCAAACACCCACAGAGAACGTCAAAGAAAACTTCACTTAGAGGCCCTCAGAAACCACATTATTCCAGCATACAATACCAGTAACAGAACAATCATAAAAGTAACAGCCTCGACCATACAGAACAACAAACCAGATCACAAGCAAAAGCCAAAACACATGCCAAACACTCAACACTTCATAAACATCAGAAATGGCACCTAGAGGAAAATTCAGAGAAACCAAGAAGAGGGAAATCCACCAGAAAAACGGGGCGATTATGGGGGAAGAAAGGGAGAATTCACCAGAAAAGCGGGGTGGGTCAGCGGGGAGAAAGGGAACAAGCCACCAGAAGCGGGATGATTAGAGAGCCGGGTGACGGGAAAGAAACCTTACAGTGCACTGGTGAGCTGAAACAACTCCGGCCGACTAACAGAACAGCCGCTGGAGCATAGGGCCTCAATCGAAGTCTTCAAAAACAACCACCGTGTAGGTATCAGAGGAGGGGGCCGTCAAAGATTGGGAGGAGACCGACCTGCAACCCAGCCTTCTTCTCCGGCACTGAAAAGACACCGCGAGCAAACCACCGATCAGGGACGAAGCCTGCGACGCCGGAGCACGACCGTCGTTCGAGGGGCACAGCCACACTCTCACCGCACCGTTCACTACCACCGGGCCAGGGAATCAATCCTCCATTCGAGGCTCGGGGATTCCAGGTTGAGAGAAAATTAGGGGCGCGTGGGTCTCACCGAGTTGTTTCCTGAAATTTATCCCCTTTCCTATGTATTGCATATAGTTGCATGAGCATTAATAAATTTTCATGTTTAATTATGCATGGTAGTTCATTTGTTGCACATGAATAAATATGTAAAATTCATTCTTCATGCAAGGGCCATTCGACTTTCCCTTTAAAGTGTATTCAAAAGATTTAGGATAATTTAATTCATCCATTAAAAAAGAGTGAATGACATTATCAAAGATGTGAGAGCTCAAAAGTCTTTTTCTTGTAGACAAATGAATGTGTACATTCATTCATGAGATGTCTAGATTCATCTTAGAGGCTTCAAGACCATTCTGCTACCAAGAGAGAAGGAAGGTCACAAGCTATTATGTGTGCATTCATTATCATTAAATTGAACACTTTATTCACTTGTTTGTGTCTCTTTAGATTTCACATTGTTTCCTATAAATAGCCATATCATTTCATTTGTAAGATTAAACTTTAAAATATACTTTGTGAGAGTTTAATCTTTTTTGTTCTTTATTGAACTTCTTGACTTATCAAGGAATTCTCCTTGTGGCGTCAATTCTGTTTTCATTCTTTTATATCGTTGGTTCCTAGTTGTTATATAACTAGTGGGTCTCGATCCATCCTTGGATTTTGAACATTATAAGGTTCAGATCTTCACTTTCATATAGTGTTGGTTCTTCCTACATTTCGAAACCAAATTATCTTAATTCTCCATCACCATCATTTCCACTATTATTTTCACCATCATTTTATCATTTTTAATTAGCTTTCGCCATCATACTAAAATTCACCATCACTTCCCTAAACAAACACCACTTTTGAAATCATTTCTGCATTTTTAAAATACTTATTGCGTTCACGATTGGGTAACTCGTAATTTCGGTTATTCCGCAACCGAGATCGCGTCACTTATTTTGACAAAAAATACTTTAGGTATTTATTTTGACAAAAAAATATACTTTAGGTACTTGTGTTAACAAAAAATACTTTAGGTACTTATTTTGATCAAAAAGTATACTTTAGGTACTTAATTTAACTAAAATATACTTTAGATACTTATTTTGACCAAAAAATATTTTAGGTACCTAAATGAAAAAAAATTGCTATACTTTAGGTGTTTGTTTGTAATATAAGCCTATTCTTTATCGTATAATAATTTTAATTTTAGTCTTTTGAAAACACACACTTTGCACACAGATTGTTCAAACTCGAGACTCGAATAAGGTAGCTGTGACTACTCAATGAATTCTAGTGAATATTTTAAAAAAAAAATATTTTTAATGTGATTTTATATATTTTAATCAATTGTTTTATGTGATATTTAATATTATCAACTCTACTTGTATCCCAGTTCATGTCTGCTACTCTTTAACCTCCTCTTTTATGGGCTTTAAAGAGTATGGAGCTATTGCATATCACATATAGCAACTTATTTGGTCCAAATAAATTGGTTATTTGCAAAAAGCCCACTTAAATTCCAAATGAATGAATCCCGTCAATTATAAATTGTAATTTGTCATAATATAAATTTAATCATAAATATTTATATTTTCTTAGTTAAATTTGACTCAATCTATATTTTTTAGTCAAATTATTCTGGTTTTAACAAAAATAATGGTTATGTAGTTTTTTTTAAAACAAAATAATGATTATGTAGTTGGTAACAATTTGAATGACAAATCACGTGTACTTTATTATTGAGGTAATATTCCCTCAAGTTTATTAGTTTAATTACAATTTTAGTCCCTAGCAGATTAAATCATATTCAAACTTTACCCTCCTATCTAAGACTACACAGCTATGTTGCAGTGATACAATATGAATACGGGTATGGGTACAAAAACGATGACGAAAACGATAATTTCGAAAATTATAGAATACAAGTACGGTAAGAGTACGAAAACTATAAAATAAATTTTATATTTTAAAAAAATGTAAAAATAAAGTCATAAAAAATCATGTAAACATGCATTACACATACTTATATGCTTGTAGTTGAATTATGTGAGCAAGAGAAAGTCGAAAAAAAAGAAAAAAATAAAAAATAAGAAAAATTAAGGAGGTAAAATACTAAAGAATACTCAAATCATACCTAATATATCTCCGGTATAATAAAGTATTGAGCACATGGTTTGTTATTAGATTAAAGTATCCGTGCTACACAGTAGAAGCAAATGGGAATAATGAGGGGCACACAAAGCTTCAAATATCTTTTTCTTTTTTTCAAATCGCAAATGTATTGTTGATATTTTTTCTTTGGCTCTATGCTACTGGCTATGCCTATTTTTTAAATTTTTTTTAGGAATACTGGCTATGCTTATTTTTTTTTTGTTAAAAAAGGAACGATTTCATTACTAAAAAGGAAAATATAACATCCGAAACGTGACTTGAAAGCCACCAAACACACAAGAAAAGAAAAAACCATTAACAAGAAGGCATAACATCCGAGCCCAAGGGCAGAAGGCACCAGGAGCCAACTTAAAACCTACAACCGAGGCAAGAACAAAGCAACCCTTGCAGAGGGAAAGGAGGCAGAAGCAAGCCGGGGCCATCGTCAACAGCGAGGGAACCTTCGGCAATACGTAACCAGCATGGAGGCAAATTACTTAGGACAAAAACTTTCTTCCACGGACTCGTGAGCGTAACAACCACCGAAGCAACGCCTGAGAGCTCTATCCAGAGGCAGGCTTCCATAACTATGGTCCTTATCAAGGTAAGTACTTCGATGATCCACAAACAAGAGCGTGGACGAGCAGCGAGAATCAAAACCATCCATTCACACTGAGCAACCATTCTACAAAACAAACAACAAAGCAAAACGAAAAAAACACAACACCTAAGGGACTTAAAACCTAGATAACGACTTCCATCATAAAGGGATGGAGGACCAGGACCTTGATGTCTATGCCCCTCCCTGACTATGCCTATTGGTCGTAGAGAAGTAGGACAATAGAATCTGAATATGATATTTTCCTCTTTTTTCCTTTGGTTCAATTCTTAAGTTATCACTTGGTAAAAAAAAAATCTTAAGATATCACATTATTATTATTTTAAGATACCTAAATTTTAGAGTTAATCTCGTAATTCGGTTCACACTTCATTAAAATGATAGATTCGAATGTATTTAAATATAAATTATATTTTGTTTAAAGATTTAAAAAACCATGATTCATGAGTTAAATAATAGTATGAACTTGTAAAAAAACATTCGTTAAACTTAATTCATTGGCGAATTCTGGAAATCGACCCAAAAGGTCAAAAGCAGAAAGAAAAGAACAATGTTTTGTGTTCGCGTGATAAAGAAAAGGAGATACAAAACAAGAATAAAAATCATCTGACTTTTTATGATTTTATTTGTCTCATACTAAAAAAATTAAATTTAGGGTTAAGAATTAAAAATTAGAGTCTAAGATTAAAATTTAGAGGATTGAGAGTACTTTTTTAAGGTTTAGTGTTTGATCTAGAATTTGAGATTAAGAATTAAAATTTATTTTTTTTAATATTAGAACGTATAAAGTAAAATCGAAAAGAATTAGAGAATTTTTATTCACATAATAAAAGAATGAAATAATGAAATATTGCTTAGGATAGGGGTACTTGTCTTCAATTCTTTTTCTCAACAATCATTTCTAACGTATTCTTAACCGTCGATCTCGTCCCTTTTCTGTCTTCACACCTCATTAAGATCCATTCTTTTTTTTTTTGTCTTTGTAATACTTCAATCCTTAACAAGTGACATGTGTTATATTAGGACAAAATCAAAATTGAAAGTTACGGGTAAACGTTAATATTTAAAAGTGAAGGGATAAATATACAATTAATCATTTTTTTAAAACATTCTATATAACAAAGGTAAAAGAAATGAGGGTTGGGAGACATGAACTCCTCTCGGACCTTAGTCCCTCAATTCTTGGTTTCATAGCCGTAGTCTCCAATCTTTCACAACAACGTTGAGTAACACCAATTTCTCTCAAAAATATTTCTGTCAATACTTTTTTCGAACCTACACTTATATTTAAATCTTTCTATTTGTTAGTGCATGCGAACATTTGCTGCCACGTGTCAAGGAGTCACAACCTGCGAACACATACTATGGGCAAACGACGGTAATCTAACCCTGCAAACCCCCATAGGCGAATAAGTAAGAGCAACTTGCGATATGCAAGCAAGTTACGAACGTATCCAGGCGAACGATGTTTAACGATCACGTGTCAACACACATGATCGCTATCAATGGCTAAGGAAACCTAGGACGTCAAGTCATAGTCAGTCCAATCACAACGTCCGACTATCCTGTCATGACACATGTCTAGGCAGTATATAATAACTCATGCAAAAAGGAAGAAAGAAGACCTTCCACTCTAAAAAAACATGACCACCCACACCAGAGAAGCCATACCCAAGCTCGGACCAGAACAACCATCGGGCCGCCATCTCCGAATCTTGTTCACTTTATCAATCAACAATTGGTACGGTGAGCGTGGACGCGCGCGACCTTTATTTTTTTCAGATTCTTCAGAATGAGTGGAGATCAACTAGAAGTTAATCACAAAAAAAGGTAAAGTCGAACCACAACTTCATGAAACTTAGGTAGCAATGATGTATTGCTAGATGTCACTCATTGCTTGTAATATTAAAATTGTTCTAGATATTACTACTAACGTTACATGAAACTACATGGGTCACACTCTATGATTGAAACGAACAAATATCGACTAAATAGCATGTGTACAAACTTATTGCACACATAATAATTATTAAAATGAAATTATTATAATTATTGTAATTATATAGATAATCTCGTTTATATATATATATATATATATATATATATATATATATATATATATATATATTAATACTAGATAATTATTGTAATCATCAAATACTATTGAAATATATATATATATATATATCTCTAAAGAAACCTAATTAAAGTAGAATCAGATTATCATATTTAATTATATTCGGTTAAATATATTGTATATTTAATGAATTCGAATTAAAGTCAAATTAGATTTTACATATTTAATTATATTCGGTTAAATATATTGTATATTTAATGAATCCTAATTTAATTAGAATTAGGTTTTTGAATGCTATATAAAGACATAAGGTCTAGCAGCTGAAATATGCCTTTTCAAAAAACCTCTCTAACAATAGATAAGAAAAAATATTGTTTGTTTCGTTCGGGTGGGCTGCGTAGAGGTCGAAACGCGATTGTGATGACTCAGATTCGATTTGGATTCTCCTATACTCCCAGTGAATTTCTAGATTTATTAAGGTAACATTTCATCCCTTTCACCCCGAATTCGTTCTTCGTACATGGATCTCTGGAGATAATTTCTAGATATTTTTTCGCTGCACCATGGGGTGTACCGGCGTTTCCCTACATCATCATCACCTCCTGAGCTACTTGCCAATGACATGGGAGTGTTGGGCTCACGAGTAGGAGAAATCACAATCGACATTTTTTTCGCTGTAAAAGTTTCCGAGGAAGGCCAATTAGGGTTTAATATGTCAAAATCAACCTTTGTACAATCCTTGTAAAGAGCCTTAAAGTTCACGAGCCACCTAAAAAGCTAACATTGCGTTGTTCTCCTAATTTCGCACGCAAGTGGCCAGATGTCCAGAGGCAGCAACTATAGCTTTCTTAGCAGTCTCTGCAACTGCTACAACCAACGTACGAGCATGGTCAACCTTCATTTTCTCCATCTCCCCCTTCAGCTACTCTATCACTTCTCCAGCTCACCAATACGAGCCAAATGACTAACCCTATTTTCTTCTAACCTACCTACCCAAACTTGGTTCGCTGAATTATGCTCATTCGAAGCTTTCAATGCTCTCAGCAGTTCCACTTGCTCTTTTCCGAATCAGTAACTTTTAGTTGTAGCTCCTCATTCACCTTTAGCAAAGCATCATTCGATAATTGAAGTTCTTGCACAGCTTTGTCAATCTACCTTTGTGATAGCAAAAGTTCTTGCAACAAGCGACTCTTATAAGTTCGGTGTTGGTAATTTCTCAAATGACCTATCAACTAATTAACAAACTAGGTACTTGTTTGGAGGCAATGTCAGGGTGAATAAAATTCCTTGCGCTTTCAACATGTCTCTAAGGATAAAAGGTAGAAAGAGTCCTTAACAAACTGGATGATGCATAACCTAACAAGAAGAGCCCCTGAGAAAGGTTCGCCCCAACATTAAAGGGAAGAGAGAGTCCGCCACTAGGGGCGATAATAAACCCTAAATGGGAAAGAGTAGATGCTGCAACTGTGTGAATGGCGACATCGTCCAAAGTGTCAACGCTAGGACTCGCATCAACATCAACTACACCAATGTCATAACTCACAAGGTCAACGACATTGTGATAAACAAGACGAATTGCTAATTAATTCAATTTAGAAAAAGTAAAAATAACGTACACAGAGGTGCACACGCAGGAATAAGTGAATGAGTACTGATAGAAGGGGCATTAGTTTTCTTTGACGAACTCCTATGTCTTTTCACTCTCCGTCTATCTTCGCGAGGCAGAGAGAACCTTGAAGCATTAATTTTCTCCATCTTCTCTTCAAGCAAATGCATCGTGATCACTGAGGGAGTACTGGCCGCGCTAACAGCTTCAACCCACTTGCGCAAACCTTTATGGGGATATCTAGCAAGGTACCATCAGTTGAGCATTCTATACCAGAGCTCATAGGAAGAGTGGGATTCTTCCCACAGATACACCTATAAAAATAATAAATGCCACCAAATTTAATAGATCACTCCACAAGCACAACCAGCTATCAAATGCAAGTGGAAAAACCATATATAACCAATATAGGAACCATGCTCGCATGCGACATACACCTTCGTAAATAGATTGCGAGCACGAAGTAGGATCCATCCTCCTTTTAGTCCTACCTACCCTCAGCACTTGTAGAAGCACTTTCTGCTCCTCTGATGACAACGAATGTTCCTCGACGTCGACATTCCCTCTTTCTCTTTTCCCACCTCTAACAATTGTGTTTTTATAACTCCAGTTGCGGACATGCATCTCCCATACATTTGAAGAAAATTTGCGGGATCTATTGCCCTTCCTAGCAAAATCTTCGTAACCATGTCTTGGCATTTCACATCAAGAGGCCAAGCATTCTTAAAATTCGGTACACCCATCAAAAACCTTTTGGAACAGTATTCTTTTTAGATGTATCATATCCGCTAGGATTCTTACACAATAAACATAAGCGAAAAATATTCCTCATGGTGCAAGTGTCCTAGTGCCTAGTAGAAGGGTAATTCTTCAACATTTCAATCTGAGCAAGCTCCCAGTCAGCGAATTTCTTAGGCTTCGCACAACAAGTCTTATTCAGCTCATGCCAGTTTAGAGTAAAAGGAAAATGCCCAAAATTTCATTGAACTTTAATTTACTTCGTTTATCTAGGCTAGCATTTCTAGACACATTGCTCATAATCAACCTCGCCTGACTGCGATTCGTAATCATCACAAAGTCGGACGCCTTTGACTTGCTGACGGGACTTACGCAAAAGAAATAGCGAAAAACTTTCAGGGAAGCTCGCTCCCCGCAAAGTCGACAATTCAAGAAATAGTTCATCAGCACTCATCAACCACTACCAGCCAATTGTCTTGGTGCTACTCCAAAATAATTAAACCACTCCACAAGAAATGGGTGAAACAATAAATGAAAACCCGCCTCGAACACGTATAATGGAATATAGAAAAAAGGCTTGACATCTCTATCATCACAATCACTAAGATGTTAAGTCTTGCCCAATGGAGCCGAAAACCTATACCGAAAATGGTCATAACACACAAAACTCTGACATTCCAACAGCCTGAGCATCTTCTCGCTCATTCTACTGCATTTGAATTTGTCACTTACTGTCAGATTCAATTTATAGCAAGCCATTGCAGACGTACAAAAATAGAAATAGAAAAAATAGGAACACGGGACGAAAAGAAAAAGTGAAGCACACAAAAAATACCAAAGAGAATTAAACATCATAGTTCGTAAAAAGTTGTTCTAAGTTAGGGCAAATACGAACATACCTATTTGTAGATAGTAAAACCAAACAATCAATCCGCGTTAATAATGATAACTAATGCTCCATGAAACGACGCGTCCAATTAAGTGTGTTCAACACGCCTCCAAAACACACATGAAGGATGAAAAAGAAGTGCATCGGTAAAATAAAACAATCATAACCCCATACTATAAGTAAATTATATACAAAACGTGAATGTGATATTTGATCTCATTTCTAGCTGTTAGATTTGTCCTTTTTCACTCTTATTTCAACCTGTATCGGTACGTCATTCAAGGGAGTATCAGTACGGGTCGACCCCTACCAGTACGCGAAGGCTGGATAAAATTCCAGTGAGCTAATTTTTTATCGATACACTGTGAGTATTGGTACCCAAAGGAGTACCGTACCGGTAGGGGTGAGTGTTCGATCAAGTCGAGTAAAAAATTTGAGTTGACACATCATATTTTACAACTCAAACTTAATTCAAAATTTTTTCGATTCGAGTTGAGTCGAGTTTTCGAGTTCCTATAAAAATTTAATTATAATTATTTATCATGTTATAGTACTATTTGATTCCAATTTAAACGACTTTCTCTAACCATATAAGATATGCATATATATTTCTTTATATTATTTTTCACATGTATAAATAAGATTTGTAATTGTGAAACCGATAATTTGATTTTGATATAACTAAAGAATTTAAGGACTAAATTGAAAATGAGAAAACGAATTTTTAAGTCCTCAAACCTCTCTATATGTTTAAAGGAAAATGCCTAAGTTAAAAATTTATTTTGTCAAAACTTTTCTAAGTGTTCTTGAAGCCAAAACAGTGATTTTCGAGTCACCGTTTCGGAACAGCCTTAGGCGTTTCGGAACACTTTTGAAACTGTGAACTTGTGTTTTGAAACGGGTATCGAAACGGTTTTGACACTGTGAACCCGTGTTTCGAAACGAGTTTCGAAACGGCATAAGAACATCGAGACACCGTATCGAAACAACCTCAAACATTTCGAAACGGTATTCAAGTCAGATTTAAAAAATATGACCGTTAAAAGTTTTTAACCGATTTTACACAAGTCGTTAAGGCGTATCGAAACGATTTCAAGCCGTTTTGATACAGGCCTTGACAGTAGCTAAAATGTTTCGAAACGAGTTTCGAAACGGCTCTAAGCGTATCGAAACACCTTCAGTCCGTTTCGATACGGGCTCTTTAATGCACCCAACGGCTCTTTCTATTTTGGTCTGTTTCGAAAAAGGATCGGGCGTTTCGAAACGGTTGGTTGTAGACTGCATTTATGGAGGGAAGATAACATCTCCAACGGCTCTATTGATGAATGCAAAAACCACAACGGCTAGAATTCAATGAGAAGGTATAAAATGGACCTCTAAAAGCTTCAGCAACAACTATTGACCCAAAAGCAAACATCCAAACATCAAATCAAAGCATTTGTGCCTAAATCCCATTATTGTCTTGTAACCCCAATTGTATTTTTCATTCTTATCATTTCAATTGGGTTGAGTGCTTGTAATTGGGCTACATTGTGTACTGAGAGATACTTGTTTTAGCCAACAACTTCTTTGTTTCTATTGTGTGAGGATTGGGTCAAATTTTGGGTAGAAAATTTGACCGAAATTGTAACGGTTACCTCCTTAGCCTAGAAAAGGGGAAGAGCAATTAGTGGAATTGTTGAAAATCCTTAGTGAAGCTAAGGTAGTGGATGTAGAGTTCGATTGGAACTTGAACCACTCTAAATTCCCTTGTCTACCAATTTTTATTTGTCAATTCCACTCCAAAAAGTTTAAAAACCCAATTCACCGCCCTATTGGTTTATTTCGATCATTCGATCCACTCAACAATTGGTATCAGAGCCTACCTCTTTGAAGGATTAACAACCACAAGAGGAGTTCCTAGGAAGAGTGTGATCATCCAAAAATCAAGATATGGCATCTACCTCTGGATCTAGCATGTACGAGTCTCAATCCACTACAAAACCGCCATTCTTCAATGGTGACAACTATCCATTTTGGAAGAACCGGATGCGTCTCTTCATCAAGTCCAATGATTACTTGGTTTGGGATGTCATTGAAAATGGTCCCTACATTCCATTGAAGCAAGATAATGAAGGAAGGATGGTTCTAAAGAAGAAGATGGAGATGAGTGAAGATGAGAGGAAGCAGATCCAAATAAATGACAAAGCTCTTCACATGCTCTTTTGTTCTTTCGGTTTCGATATCTACTCCAAAGTCTCCTCCATTGAAAGTGCCAAGGAAGTGTGGGATACTCTAGAGACCACCTATGAAGGAACCAATGATGTGAAGGAGACCAAGATTGGAATTCTCAATCTTAGTTATGAGAATTTCAAGATGGAGCCCGACGAAACGGTGTCAAAGATGTTCGATCTCTTCTCAACCATCGTCAACGAGCTTAAGGGCTTTGGAGAGACTATCCCAGAAGACAAACTTGTCCGGAAGCTACTCTACTCACTTCCCGAGTCTTGGGATGGGAAGAGAACCACCATCATCGAGGCCAAAAACTTGAAGACTCTAAAACTTGATGAGCTAGTGGGTTCTCTCCTTACTCATGAGATTATGAAGCAAGGAAGGGAAGAAGAAAAGAAGAAGGAAGAGAAAAGAGTGGAGAAGCTAGAGGTGGAAAAGAAGAAGAAAATGGGAGTGGCTCTCAAAGCTTCATTACTTGAGGAAAGCACTTCTAGTGAGGAGGATGATTTAGAAGAATTGGCTATGATAGCCAAAAGATTCTCACGCTTCATGAGGTCCAATCGAGGAAGGAAAATTCAAAGAAAGATGGACTTCAAAGGTAAAAACAAAGAAGAAGAGATGGGTCAAATCATTTGCTTCGAGTGCAAAAAGCCCGGTCACATTTGTTCGGAGTGCCCTCAACTCAAGAAGATTCGTTCGGAGTGCCCTCAACTCAAGAAGAAGGGCTTTGAGAAGAAGAAGAAGCTCAAAGCCAAGCTTGCTACTTGGAGTGATGAGGAGTCATCCGAGGATGACGAACAAGAAGTGGCTAACCTTTGTCTCATGGCACTTGAGAAAGATTCCTCCATGGTAACCTCTAACTCATCATCCTTTGAATTTACATTTGATGAATTAAACGATGCATATGATGAGTTGCAAGAGGTTTATGATGAGTTAGTTGAGAAATACAAAGAGTCGGTCATTAGGAATAAGAAAATTATTTCAGAATTAAATGATAAGAATGACTCACTCTCTCAAGCTAACTTAAAATTTGAGAAAAAGATTTTAGGTTTGAATGATGAACTTAAATTTTTTCAAGATGAAAATGTAGACCTAAATAATCTTCTTTCTCAATGCAATAGTGAACACCAAAAGGTGTTAGGTGAGCTTAACAAGCTCAAAGAGTCTTTTAAATATGTTGGTAGTGTGAAGCATGAAAAAGGTGAATCATCTAAAACAAACCAACTTAGGAGAAAGACTAATAACTACAAACAAAGTAGCTTTCCTAGACATGGTAGAACTAAAAAGATTAGAAGTGTATGGGTTCCTAAAGAACTTGTAAAATCTAATAATATTGTTGCTATGTCACCTTGGATTCCTAAGGGAACCAAGTTATTGGGAGCTAACACTCGTGGACCCAAAATGATTTGGGTACCAAAAACAAAAGTTTAATATCTTTGTTTGTAGGGGGAGCATTGCTACAAGGCCAAAGCACAAAGTCAAAATTCATGGTACCTTGATAATGGATGCTCGAGGCATATGACCGGAGACAAGAGTAGATTCATGGACTTAAAGCCAAAAAGTGGAGGAGCGGTGACATTTGGTGAAAACTCCAAAGGCCACATTAAAGGTATTGGCTCCATATGTAATCATTCTACCATTCTTATTGAAAATGTCTTGTATGTCGATGGTCTTAAACATAATTTGTTGAGCATAAGCAAATTATGTGATAAAGGATATAATGTATTATTTGATAAAAATGGGTGCAAAATTATTGACATTAAATCTAATAATATTATGCTCATAGGTCATCGCATAGGTAACATTTACATGGTGCATTTAGATGACATACATACATCCCATGCATGTTTAGTAGCTCAAAATGAAAATGATGCATGGCTATGGCATAGGAAACTAGGACATGCTAGCATTAGTGTTTTAGAAAAATTAGTTTCCCTTGATCTAGTTAGAGGTTTACCCAAGATTAAGTTCTCAAACGATAAAATTTATGATGCGTGCTCTAAGGGTAAACAACATAAGTCATCCTTTAAATCCATTAATGATGTTTCTACAAGTAGGTGTTTACAACTTATCCATATAGATTTATTTGGACCTATTAGGACTATGAGTTTGGGTGGTAAATCTTATGCATTTTTTCTTGTAGACGATTTTTCTAGATTTACTTGGGTTCTATTTTTAAGTACTAAAGATGAGGCTTTAGAAAAATTCATCACATTTTCAAAATTGACCCAAAATGATCTTGAACTTAGAATTTCCCATATTAGAAGTGATCATGGAACCGAATTTCAAAATCTAGGGTTTGAAGCATTTTTAAATGAAAATGGTATTAGCCACAATTTTTCGGCTCCTCGAACTCCTCAACAAAATGGGGTAGATGAGAGGGAAAATAGAACTTTACAAGAAATGGCTAGAACCATGCTTTGTGAAAACAATTTACCTAAATATTTTTGGGCGGAAGCCACAAACACCGCTTGCTACATTGTAAACCGATTAATGATTAGGCCAATTTTAAAGAAAACACCATATGAGATTTTAAAATCTAAAAAGCCTAACATTAGCTATTTTCATCCATTTGGTTGCAAGTGTTTTGTTTTAAATAATGGAAAAGATAACTTAGGTAAATTTGATGCAAAAAGTGATGAAGCTATTTTCATAGGATATTCTTTAAACTCTAAAGCATATCGTGTATTTAACAAGAGAACTTTAGTAGTAGAGGAATCTATACATGTTGTATTCGATGATAACCTCCTTCCAAGGAAGGATTCTTGTGATGATGATGATGTAGGAATCATAAATGCCTTGATGGAGGACAAACTTCAAAGGAGGATGAGATTTCATCAAAAGAAGAGGATACACAAGATCCACCTCTTGAAGCCTTGAAGGACTTGGCTCTTGAGGAAAAGGAAGTGAGCTACCCAAGGGAGTTCAACTATGTCAAAGATGGTGAAATCTTGGGTGATCCATCCAAGGGGGTAACCACTAGATCTTCTCTTAAGCTTATGAACCATGTTGCATTTATCTCATGCATAGAGCCTAAGAATATAAAAGAAGCATTAAAAGATGATTTTTGGATTATGTCAGAGTTAAATCAATGTGAGAGAAGTAATGTTTGGACATTAGTTGATAGGCCTAGTAATCAATCTACTATAGAAACTAAATGGGTCTTTAGGAACAAACTAGATGAGAGTGGTAACATTGTAAGAAATAAAGCTAGATTAGTAGTACAAGGTTACACTCAAGAAGAGGGAATTGATTTTGATGAAACCTATGCTCTCGTAGCTAGAATGGAAGCCATTAGGATGTTGCTTGCATATGCATGTTATCATGATTTCAAGCTTTTTCAAATGGATGTTAAAAGCACATTTTTAAATGGTTTTATAAATGAGGAAGTGTATGTGGAACAACCACCAAGTTTTGAAGACTCAAAATTTTCAAATCATGTTTTCAAACTTACTAAAGCTCTTTATGGTTTAAAACAAGCTCCTAGAGCTTGGTATGAAAGACTTTCAAACTTTTTAATTGAAAAAGGTAAGGTGGACACTACATTTTTCATAAAAAGGTATAAAAATGACATATTAGTAGTACAAATTTATGTTGATGATATTATTTTTGGATCTACTAATGAATGTCATTGCAAAGAGTTTGCTAAGTTAATGCAAGGTGAATTCGAGATGAGCATGATGGGGGAGCTCTCATTCTTTTTGGGACTCCAAATCAAGCAAAGAAAGGAGGGCACCTTCATCAATCAAGCAAAGTACATCAAGGATATGCTCAAGAAGTTTGGCTTGGAGAATGCAAAGCCTCAAGCCACACCTATGAGCTCATCTACAAAGCTTGACAATGATGAAGGAGGTAAGTGTGTTGACTCTAAGCTTTACCGTTCTATGATTGGATCATTGCTTTACCTTACCGCAAGTAGACCGGATATCTTGTTTAGTGTTTGCTTGTGTGCTAGATTTCAAGCTAGTCCTAGAAAGTCTCACCTTATAGCCGTTAATAGAATCTTTAGGTACCTTAGAGATACCCCTTGTTTAGGTCTTTAGTACCCTAGAGACTCTACCTTCAACCTTCATTCTTTTTCGGATGTGGATTATGGGGGGTGTAAAATCGATAGGAAGAGTACTTCGGGAACTTGTCAATTCTTAGGTAGTATGCTCATATCTTGGTTCTCTAAGAAACAAAATAGTGTAGCCTTATCTACCACCGAAGTCGAGTACATATCCTTAGGTAGTTGTTGTGCTCAAGTCCTTTGCATGAAGCAACAACTCTTAGATTATGGTATTAAAGTTGAAATCATACCCCTTAAGTGTGATAACACTAGTGCCATATGTTTGACAAAAAATCTCATCCAACACTCTAGAACCAAACATACAGAAATAAGGCATCATTTCATTAGAGATCATGTCCTTAAAGAAGATGTTGTTATAGAGTATGTTGACACCTTAAACCAATTAGCGGACATCTTTACAAAGTCTTTAGATAAAGAGCGTTTTTGGTCCCTTAGGAGAGAGTTAGGTCTAACTAGCCTATCTTGACCTTTTAGGACCCCTTTTGTGCTTAAATTGCTTGATCTCTTGAAAATGTCATGTTTATGTGTTTTTACTCCTAATTTCATCCATGCTTATAGTTAGGGGGAGTATGTTTATGTTTGCATATGTTATTCCTGCTCATTCATGTCATTCATGCAAATTAGGACTTCAAAAATTCATTTTTCTGCAATTTTAGAGCCTCATCTGCACTTCCAAGCCCAGGTGTATCGAAACGGGTCCAACTGTTTCGATACGGATGCCTTAAAATTCCATCTGAGAGAAGTGTGTTTCGAAACGCCTTCCAAGGGTTTCGAAACGGTTTTGCTACTGCCAAGGGGTGTATCAAAACATGTTTCGATACGAGTCAACGTGGGATTCGATACGGTCAAAGCCGTATCAAAACAGTCAGCTGGACTTGAAACGACAGTCAACGTTCGGTGCCTGCATTTCGGAACGGTTGAAACTGGTTCCGAAACGGGTTTGCGGACTGCTTTAAAGGGGCTTTTTAAAGTTAAACTTTCACTTTAATTAAAATTCTCTCAAACCCTAAAAACCCTAAATCGTTTTTTCCATATAAAAACCCTCTTAACCTCATTGTTTTTCACCAAATCTTGAGGGCTTTTACACTTAAACACAAGTCTAAGCAAGCATCAACAATTTTGTGCAAGGTTTTCCATATATTCATCCAAAATCTCAATCTAAGGTATTTTTTTTATCTTTTTCTTTCTCCTTCAATTTTTATTGGAATCATAGGTTAGAAGATTTTAATTTTGTATAGATTATGTGTTTTTGCTTGTTGGGTTTTCCAAATCTTGTAAAAAAATCAAAATCTTCAAATTTTTTATTCGAATATATTATTTTCCATTCGTATTTTTTACTGTTTTTGTTAAATTGTTTTCTCTTAAAATTTTTTGTTGTTCTTAAATTTTTTAAAACCTAAGTGGGATTTTCCATTGGATTGGATTAAGGAATTTCATGCATACACTTCAATTTTATTAAACAAAAATTGCTTGCTTTATGTTTTTAGGATTTTTCAATGGATCCCGCTAACAAGAAACGTAAGGCACCTCAATCGAGTGAAGCTTCAAATCAAGCCGCTATCCGTCCCAACCTTACTCAACTTTTTTCTTAAGAGTCTCAAAACTCCCGCGATGAAGGAGCGTTTCACATATGTCAAGGAGATTGTCGTTCGTCGTGAGCGTGTTGTTGACATCTCGTTTCTTGACTCCGAGCGCTTTCTCTTTTGTTACCTCCACCGTTTACAAGAATGGGGATTCCTTGGTTTCTTGAGTATCTCGGATATTTGCTACAAGCACATGGTTCTTATCTTCTACTCGAATGCCCAACCTATTAATAGTGAAGACAACTCCGAAGTTGTTGGCATTGAGTCTTTTATCTTGGGGAAGAGGATTGTCATTGACATCCCTTATTTAAAGGCTACCTTTGGTCTTAAGAACGAAGGAATCGAGGATGAGACTCATTTTGGTTCTCACATCGGTTCAGTGCTTGCCTTGGATGCTCACGATAGGTTCCCCCACTTGATGATCTCGTGGTTTATTCGCCCCTTCGGGGGTAAATTCTCTCACGTTCGTCAAGTAGATTATTTTTGGCTTGAATGTTTTTGTCGTGGAGAGCACCCAAATCTTGTCAAGATCATGTTCGCCGAGATGGTGAATAATGTCAAGCTCCATGAAACCGATGCACTCAAGTCCTTCACTTATGGGACTGTTTTAAGTCATATCTTTGGCGTGCTTAAACTTGATTGCACTTATGACTCTCCGGAACCCCGCAAGCAAAAACTTGGTGAATATTCTCTCCGCAAGTCTAGATTTCATTACATTCATAATGGCCAATGGGAAAGAGTTGATAGGGAAGCACCTCCACCTCAAGTTGAACCTCAACCACAAGCTCCGATTGCCAACAATGCAGCTCTCATGACTTTTCTTACCGAGCGGTTCAACACAATGGAGGCGGGTCTTGGTACTATAAACACTCGCTTGCAATCCATGGAGGATAGACTCACATCCCTTGAGAATCAACATCAATCTATGAACATGTCATTCTCCACTTTTTATGGTCAATGGATGAATTTTCGTCGCTCTCAAGCTAGGAACGATGATGATTCCTCAGATGGTGATGGCGATGACGACGAGGCTTAGGATTCTCATGTCATGTCATATTAGCTTATCATATTAGGATTAAGTTTTCATCTTTATTTCCTTTATGTTTCATGAACCTATGCTTTGATTACTTTGTTGGGATTAAGCTTTGAACTTCATTGTTTAAGATTTATGTTTTGGATATTTGAATTCTATGAATTTCTATTATGTTGCTTATTGGTTATTACTTATTACTTTTAACCTTGTTTCTTCTCTTTGAGCCTAGTTTATATTTTTGATCTAACAAAAAGGGGGAGAAGTATCTAAGAGCCAAAATTCGTTTTAAATGTTTTAAGTGTTTTTAAGTTTTAGAACTTGGATTTAAATTTTCTTAAAACTTTAAAACCTATCTTAAATTAAGGGGGAGTTAGAATGTATTCAAAATTTTCAGAACTCTTAAAAATTCTAACTTTGGTTTTGTTATATCAAAAAGGGGGAGATTGTGAAACCGATAATTTGATTTTGATATAACTAAAGAATTTAAGGACTAAATTGAAAATGAGAAAACAAATTTTTAAGTCCTCAAACCTCTCTATATGTTTAAAGGAGAATGCCTAAGTTAAAAACTTATTTTATCAAAACTTTTCTAAGTGTTCTTGAAGCCAAAACAGTGATTTTCGAGTCACCATTTCGGAACGGCCTTAGGCGTTTCGGAACACTTTTGAAACTGTGTTGTGTTTCGAAACGGGTATCGAAACGGTTTCGACACTGTGAACCCGTGTTTCGAAACGAGTTTCGAAACGGCATAAGAATATCGAGACACCGTATCGAAACGACCTCAAACATTTCGAAACGGTATTCAAGTCAGATTTAAAAAATATGACCGTTGAAAGTTTTTAACCGATTTTACACAAGTCGTTAAGGCGTATCGAAACGATTTCAAGCTATTTCGATACAGGCCTTGACAGTAGCTAAAATGTTTTGAAACGAGTTTCGAAACGGCTCTTAGCGTATCGAAACACCTTCAGTCCGTTTCGATACGGGCTCTTTAATGCACCCCAATGACTCTTTCTATTTTGGTCTGTTTCGAAACAGGATCGGGCGTTTCGAAACGGTTGGTTGTAGACTGCATTTATGGAGGGAAGATAACATCTCCAACGGCTCTATTGATGAATGCAACAACCACAACGACTAGAATTCAATGAGAAGGTATAAAAGGGACCTCTAAAAGCTTCAGCAACAACTATTGACCCAAAAGCAAACATCCAAACATCAAATCCAAGCATTTGTGCCTAAATCCCATTATTGTCTTGTAACCCCAATTGTATTTTTCATTCTTATCATTTCAATTGGGTTGAGTGCTTGTAATTGGGCTACATTGTGTATTGAGAGATACTTGTTTTAGCCAACAACTTCTTTGTTTCTATTGTGTGAGGATTGAGTCAAATTTTAGGTAGAAAATTTGACCGAAATTGTAACGGTTACCTCCTTAGCCTAGAAAAGGGAAGAGCAGTTAGTGGAATTGTTGAAAATCCTTAGTGAAGCTAAGGTAGTGGATGTAGAGTTCGATTGGAACTTGAACCACTCTAAATTCCCTTGTCTACCAATTTTTATTTGTCAATTCCACTCCAAAAAGTTTAAAAACTCAATTCACCCCCTCTTGGTTTATTTCGATCATTCGATCCACTCAACAATAATGTTATATTGTTATTTAATAAAAAAATCTCATCTAAAATTTTAAAATATATTTATAATGTTATTTTTAAATAAGGATCTTTTGGGGATAAAGTATTGATGGGAGTATAAATGAATCAATAATTTGATGTGAAGAAAAACTTTACAAAAAAATCTAGTTGAATGATCAAATTGAATAAAATGTAAAGTTGGAGGACTAAATTAAAAAAAGAATATATTTTGTTAAAAATATGAATTGAAGTTACATACATATTATATATAGTGTCAGCAAATCATGTGGTTTAATTTTGGTCAAAATAGACTTAAAACAAAAGATGAATTGAAGAAATGGAAATCATTCAAAGTTGAGGGCCTAAATTAAAAAAATAGGAAATTTATTTTAAAAATATGAATTGAAGCTAAATAGGTATTATACAGTGGTTTAGGAGCATGTGGTTCAAATTTGGTCGAAAATTGACTTAAAACGAATGAGATATTGAAGAAATGAGGAAATCATACAAAGTTGAGGGGCTAAATTGCAAAAGGATGGAAGCTAAACAATATTCTACATTTGTTTAGGAACATGTGGTTCAAGTTTGGTCAAAAAGGACTTAAATGAAGGAGAAATTGAAGAAAAATGAAATCATGGACTAAATCGCAAAACTGTAAAATTCAAATTTTCAGTTTTCCAAGTTAGGCAAATTTCAACTCGAACTCAAACTCGAAATTTTTTCAAGTTACTTGAGTTGACTCGAATAACTTGAAATTGAAAAAAATTACTTTATCGAGTCGTGTCGAGGTTTGTTCACCCTACGTACCGGTACATGAGGGTCAATACCGATACCCACTAGGCAATCTGCTCGAAAAATACATTTTGAGTTCGAGGGGCTGATAATTCGAGGACTATGGACTAATGGGCTTCTAATGTGATAAAATAAATGGTAAAACTGAGAAATCGTGATTTAACCCTCGTATATGAGCATAATGTGTAATAACTTGGTAAACCTTGGGTGACTTGTTTGTAATAGCAACAACAGGGATCCTCAGTGGATCGAGTAATGTTGTGTGCCAAGTAAGGGCACTTGTGAGGTTGAGTCACGCTTGTTTGTTGGGATCCATATACCTAGAGAGCGTGTTGCAACACCATGAGATGAGATGCCAGATGTATGTTCTTGAGGCTATGTGACATTGGTTCTCATCCGATGATACTTGATGAGAGATTTCGAGTACGTGTGTACGTTCCTAAGGCTGTGTGACACTGGGCCTCACTCAGAGTGTATGTTCCCGAGGTTGTGTGACATCGGGCCTCACTAAGAGTGTATGTTCCCGAGGCTATGTGACATCGGGCCTCACTCCAATTTTTTTGGTATGGTGCATATATACTTTGTGAGATTAATGCATCCTTTGTTGTTTGCTATGTGTTTATGCGGCTAGAGGTAGCGCCATATTTTATTTGCATTGTCATATTATCATCTTTAGCTACATGCTCATGTTTATGATTTGCATGAAGCATGGTTTAATGGAAGTGTATCCACTGAGCTTCGTTAGCTCAACATTTGGAATTGTTGTTTCCGTTCGTAGGTTGGCGTGCATTGTTGGAGCACCATCGGAGTAAGACTTCAGCATCGGCTTTTTAGGAGTACAATACTTATATTTATTTAGGCTATGTATTCGTGAGACCCTATGTTTTGTATTGTAGCTCATATTTTGGTTTTGAATCATGAGTCAAATGCTTTTAATTATGTATTTTTAAATGGAGCTCCCATATAACGTTTTAACTACTTATTTATGTCAAAATATTTGAACTCAATGAACTCTATGGAAATAGATGTGACTTGGGCTAAACTAGGTTAAAATTTTATGGTAATGGGTTGGCCATGAGGCCCAAATGTGACATCCGGGTTGAGAGTGTTACAGATCATGTGTCAACATGCGTGATCGCTACAATGACTAAGGTAACCTAGGACGTTAGATCATAGTCAGTCCAATCACAACGCCACGACTACCTGTCATAACACATGTCTAGGCAATACATAATAACCCGTGCAACAAGAAAGACAGGGGACCTTCCACTCTAAAAAAACATGACCACCAACACCAGATAAGCCATACCCAAGCTCGGACCAGAACAGCCACTAAAATCACCATTAGACCATTATCTCCTACTCTTGTTCACTTTAACCGTCAACACTAATTTATACATTAGTTTGAAAACTGAGAGAAGAAACAATAGTCACTAAAATAAAATCCCAATCACCTCATGATTATACTAGTGGAATAGATGTGATAATGATCCAAATCTACCTACAACACTATTGTCAGCCCGTCTTCTTTATAATACTTACAATTATCTTGTTAGTTCATTTTTTTGCTCGACAATTAGTGGCAATAACAAAGAAGAGGTCTTAATCCCTTTTATAAAGAGATCGCCCTTACACACATACACATTATCTCTCTTTACTCTTTGTTAACATGGACGGACGCAGGCTTTATGTTAAGGGGGAAAGAAGTTATAGAATTTTAAGGGACGAATTTATAAAATTTTAAGGGGTAAAAATAAAATTTTAATAAAAAATACATAAAATTTTCTAAAAAAAACTTAGATCATATAAAAATTTTAAAATTTTAAGGAAGATGACCGCCTATCCTTACTTGTACCCAAACTCTCCCTCTCTCTCCTCTATTTATCTTACCTAACGACTCTCTATCCTTTTCGACTTGAGTGAATCGTCATGGACATTCACTCTTTATTCATACGATCATTAGGATGACATCTATTTATTTATTGAAATGAACTAACAATCTTTGAATTTGATAATTTATTTCTTAAATTTGTTCATGAAATTTTTATTTACACTAGCCTCTGAACTTTATTTTTTGTTGTTGTTTTTTCTAATATGCCTACTGAATTTTTATTAAAACCATAGAAGATATCACAATTACAACGCATCTAGGAAGTAAAATAATGGGGCTAATCTACCCAAATTTCTTACGACCCAAAAACAAAGAAAAGTGAAAAACTTCTATGGAGATAAGCATACTATCAAAATTTATAAGCTTTCTGAATCTCCTTATCTCTATCCAATCGGGACTCATAACTGATGAAAAAGGAGTGGTGAACGATCCACACTATCAGGCAGAATGTTCCGCTACCCCGAACTGATTACATCGACAAACAATCATCAACCGAGTGGGGATCTAACTTTGCGTGACCAGCGACAAAATCATAATCAGAAACTAGCGCCGATGAAAAACTCTATGCAGGCAACGATCGACCGCTAGGGTATGTTGAATCATGCCACAAGGACAAATGAAACAAAACCACAAAAACATGTCACAAGGACAGAAGAAAACGTGTCACAAGAACAGAGAAAACATGTGTCATAAAGGCAGAGATTCTTATAAAAAAAGAAAAATAAGAAAATAATAAATACCGGTGATCGACAATCAAAAGTTAAATAATTGTCGATCACCGACTAACGCAGAAAAATTAAAAAAATTTGCAAGCAGGGTTATTAAAGAGAGAAAACTATAGTAAGAGTTAAAAAGAGAGAAAACTAATGTATAATTAAATAGCGATAAAAAGAAAACAAGTTGACATGTTTTTGTTGTTGTTTTAATATATCATTTTGTGACTATCTGACATAATTTTATAGTTCGTATCATTCAAATGGTTAAAAAAGAAGAGAAAAAAAAACCCGTCGAGTTAAAAAAGTAATGTGGATAAAAAATAATTCAAAGGCCAAAATGAAAAATATGTCAACTTAAAAGGACTAAATGTTGTTTTATACCTTATTTATTTGATTTAATTATGAATTTTCATTGGCCAACTTTACGAAAAACATGAAACTAGATTAACATCGGTGGTCATATTTTATAAAAACTAAGATGTAAGTCTAATTGAACAACACTAAATCAACAACTAAACAAAGAATCCACGGCTAAAATTAGCGAGCAAAAAATAAGATAATGTTAATCTTAAAAGATTTAAACTTAAATAATTTTATCTGTAAAGCGTATACTTTATCAAAGGGTTAAAAACATACAAACGGATAATAATTTAAAATCACATTAAAATTATATAAAAAATTAAATTCTATTACATTAAAATGGAAAGACAACGGGATAAATTGGAGGATGATCGATGATTATACCTTGTCTATTTAGCTATTACGTTAAATATATACATTTGCGGTCCAAATTAATTCCTTACTTACATAAAACATCATGACACCTTGAAAAAAAAACACGATATCACTAATAAAAGTGTGGGGAAATATTCCATTTGCGGTCCAAATTAATTCCTTACATTATTTATTTTTGTAATAATAATTTTTGTCAGATTTTTTTTATATATAATGATTGTAGTCTACACAGTGGTGTCATAAATTATTGTGCATTGACATTGAATCTTAAAAAAGTCTTGGATTTATCAATAGGTGCAATTGCATGCATCTAAATTATTTATCAATAGGTGCAATTGCATGCATCTAAATTATGCACCCTACTCTATGTATTTTTTTCGTCACCCAATCATACGGGTGGTCACCCAACTATTAACTTTTTATGTTTTGGTCACTCAATTAATTTTTTTTATCAAAATTGTTCCTTACATTAGATATATTTTTTATTTTGGTCCATCTCTGTTAAAAACTAACATTAACGCTGACATGATATTTTTAAAATATATTTTTAATATTTTTTAATCATTCTCTCTCCTCCATACATTATTTTTATTTAATTTTATTTAACCAATCAGTGGTGACACGTGTCTCTACCATATTGATCGAAAAAACCCAAAGAAATTTTTAAATTTTAAATTTTCCAAAACAAGTTTAATGATAAATTTTCAGGTTTTATTGATTCATACAAAATTAAATGTTGATCATAATTTTTAAAATTGTTTCAGATATAAAATGACAATCAAACTTTCAACTACTTGATAAATTTTAATGCTAATATAAGTATATAGTTAAATTAAAGGTATAAATGCCAAAAATTGTCTATAGTGTTTGATATAATATTCATTTTAGTCCATATTTTTAAAGTAATTTAGACATCAACATTTTATTTTGGGTCAAAATGGACCCTCTTCGAATGAAAACTGCTAGTCAACTATCGGTAAATAGCTTGAAATGACACGACAAACCTATATGACAATGCACGTTGACGTAATAATGTTATATAAACAAATGTGTTGACTTGAAAGAACGTCACATCAACCAAAAATTATTTTATAAAATTATATAAAAAATAAAATTATTTTTTGTTGACATATCATTATGTCAAGTCATTTTAAATTGTTTATCGTTAGTTGACTAACAATTTTCATTCGCAGAGGGACATTTTGACCTAAAATAAAATGTTGATGGTTAAATTACTTAAAAATATGAATCAAAATAATTATTTAGTCAAACGTTAAAGATATTTTTTGATTTTATACCTAAAATAAAATATTATTTTTTTGTTAAAAAAGAAAAATACTTTTTTTTTCAAAAAAATTAAAATGCTATTGACTTATTGGGGATTGGAGATCTTTCATTTGCGTGTTTATGGGTTTTCTCCTCTCTTTTTTTTTTCAATTGATTCCTTTCTTTTGTTCATGCTAGGTATTTTTTTTTGTTTTTTTAATACTCTAAAGATGATTATAAGGAAATATGTGTTTATACATATTCTTAATCATTTGACAATGCATACACAACGTGCAGACACGAAGATTGAACTCGGGTATCTTATGATGAACATCATCTTTTTTTTTGTTCACTTCGTGTTATTAATACATTTATATTTATGGTAAAATTTTGATACACAAGTGTCCTGCATATTTATATTATAAAACTCAAATCATAAATTCTTAATCCTAACCTTAAAAAACTAAAGCCTAAACTATAAATCATATATACTAAACTTTAAACCCTAAAACATTACACTTTACTAGTTATGGGATTAATTATAAGGGAGTTATAACAGAGTTAAAACACCTGTTATAACATCAGATTAAGGCATTAAATTAGGTTTTAAATCTGATTTGTTGAATGAACATTTTTGTCCTCTGCTCTCTTTTGATTTTCCACCGTTTGTCCATTCCGAATTCGGGTGTACGAATATCGGAACGACGTGTTAACCTCGGGGGGCGATTCGCCTGTAGCAGCGATTACACACATCGGAGAAAATGTTTCTGAGGCAGTGGCGCTTTTCCACGACACAGTTCTGTTGATCGTTATTTCTTTGTTTATTTATTTTATCCAGTCAGTACTAACGTGCGAGTTTTGCAGTTCATACTTCCAACATTGGGAACCTGAGGCAGATTACTAGCTTCAATTTCCATGATATATCCTTGGATGAAACGAACTATCTCGATTGGGGAGTGAGTATAGTTTTCATGGAGCTTTCTATTACGGTAGAATCATAAAGCCCATAATGTCACAACAAAGACCTTGCACTAAGATTAGAAAAGAGCTCGAAGAGATTAGAAAACCATATTAACCATTGTTGCTTTGCAAGTACCACATATAAATCAAGATGGAGCGCAGCAAAAACCTGCTTGAAAAAACTGCAATCTCGAACAAGGCGAGAGACAGTTTTTGATTCAGAGGCACATAACTTTTACATGGGGGAACATTTAACCTTCGATTAATGAGATTAATAGCAGTATGGAAGTAGTCCTTACAGAAACGACATCATGTTATTTGTATCTTAGGAGGCAAGGGGAGGGACCATATAGAGCCATATATCTTAGGAGCATTATTGGGAGCATAGGGAGAATCAATTAGATAATGATATTCACTCTTAGTCGAATACACATCTGAATTATCATGTCTCTAATAGTACGGATCAGGTTGAGCTGAAGATGGCAAAGGAATGTATAGAATCTGTTTCAGCTTGATCATTCGGAAAAATAGATAAAACCGTGGAAATCTTTTAGGCATTTGTTTGCTCATCAATTAAATCAGAGACATTTGTGTACATAATATTGACATGGTCAGTTTGAAACCCTCCATTTCCAGAACTTAAAATTCAGGAATCATTCCAAATATTAATCAAGGTACCATCACCAACTTTTTTAACCAACACCTTGCTCCAATAGGCTGCGGGTACACCAGATACTTCTCCAGGTATATGAGGGGTAAAAGCCTAGCTCAGCTTCCATAAACGATGAATGAGGGAAATAACGTCCTTTTAATACTCTGCTCAATAAACAGTCATAATTAGAAATGATGTGCATGCCTTGCTTAGCAAGGATGACAATGTTAAATTTCGATAGATCTCGAAAGCACATGCCACCCTTTGACTTGGGTGAGCAAATATCTAGCTAGCGTGCCCAATGAATTCCTTTCCCTGAATTGTTATTACGCCATCAAAATTTATTAATATGGCTTTCAGATTTTGACAAAGAGACAAAGAAAATAAAAAGCATTGCATTGCATAAACTGAAATGGCTTGTAAAACTGACTTAGCAAAAATGTCTTTGCCTCCTATAGATAAGAACCGAGAACTCCAACCCCCAACATAATAATCCGCCTTATCGCGAAGACCTGTAAAAGTCTCATTTCTATGTCGACCAACCATGGTTGGAAAACCGAGATATTTTTTTAGATTTGAATAAATTCGAACACCGAAAAAACCTCCAACCATAACTCGAGTTTAATTATCCATACTATCCCTAAAATAAAGTAAAGACTTGCCATAATTGACACGTTATCCAGAGGCAACCTCATATATGGATAACAAATCCTTGATAATGTTAACACCTGCAGTAGTGGCATCCCCAAAAGAATACAATCATCAGCAAAAAATAAATGGGTAAGATGGACACCATACCTTCCCACTTTACAACTCGTGAGAGTACCAGAAGACTTAGCTGCATTCAGGATAGATGAGAGGCCTTTCGCATAGAACAAGAACAAGTATGGGCTTAAGGGGTCGTCTTGATGTAGCCCTCTAGTAGGGCTAAAAGAGGAACCTGACACTCCGTTGAAGACAACTGAATAGGAGGTCGTTAGTGACACATATCATAATAAGGGACACCCATCGTTGAGAGAAACCCGTTAACAGCATCACATCTCGTATGTAGGACCATTCCAGACGGTCATATACCTTACTCATATCAAGTTTTAAGGCAAAATATCTTTTGCGTCTATATTTCTTAGACTTTAGGGAGTGCAACACCCCATAAGCAATGGGGCATTATCAGTAATGTTTCGCCCTAAAATAAAAGTGCCTAGCATTTCATCGATACAAAAATCCATTACTTTACAACGCCTATTATGTAACGCCTCAGTTTTGGGCCTAGAAGTTTCTAGGTTGGTTATACAGTCTGGTGAACCGGGATTAGAGATTCGATTCGAATTCAGGATAAAAATCAGAATAAATATTTTTGAGCGAGATAAAAATATAGAAAAATATCATAAAATAATTATTTAATATATGAATGTTTTTGGTTAAGTCGATTTTGAAAAATGGATTTTTGGAATTGGACATTTTGGCCTAGTGACCAAAATGTAAAGAATGTAAAAACTGTTTTTAGTGACTGTTTTGAAAAAAAAGATAAAAAATTTGAATCTTTAAGGAGCTATTTTCCGAAAGTATAATATCAAACTTTACTCCTTAATTGGCTATTTTTAAAAGGTTTGGGAAGAGTATAAATAGGTTTGGAGAATTAATTTCCTAAGTCAATTTTACGTAACTAACTTTTCTCTAAAAGATTTTCTCTCAATTTCTCTTCAACTAAACACTTTTTCTTCTTCAAAATTATCAAGTAACTTCTTGATTTCCTCAATCTTTTGATTTCAAATGGGTTCTTAATTGTTTTCTATCAAAACCTTATTTTTTTAATCTTGTTTTCTCATGTAAACCAATCCAATTAAGGGGGAAGTCAACATTAGAGGCGAGCTTCGCTCATCTCCTCTAATGAATCATTCTTTACTAAAATTCTCAAGTTATTGATCCTTTATATATGAGTTTTAATGATTTAATTATGGAAAATTGGTTAAATCAAGGTTTAATTGATGAAATTATGTGATTTTTATTTTAGATCTTTTTTGCTGAGTTCTAGATTAGTTTTAATCGTGACTTTTTTTGACTAATAATGTTAATAAGTTGATTTTAACATTGGAATCCCGAAGCGATGCGAATCTCTAATTTCCAGGTTGCTAGTTATGAGTTTTTGAGGAGTTGTGGGTGTTTAATGATTGTTGGAGGTATAAAGATGATGTTAGGTTGTTTTTGGATGTTAATTGAGGATAATTTATGGTTTAAACCTTTAGTTTTTGACTGGGTTAAGTTTGGAAGATAATTTGTGTTGTTTTCGGTTGTTGTTAAGGGGTTTTGGTTAGAGTTGTTGCAAATTGTTGTTGATGGGTTTGTGAATGCATTTTGATGCATTGAATCCTCTATTTTTGTGTGGTAAAATCGGGAAAGGTTGATCCTCAAGCTTGTGGCACCATTTTAGAAGCTTTGGAGGAGTAGTTAGCATCGGCGAACGAGGTTTTACGTTGTTGGTGAGTGAGAATGTTGTTTACAATGTTGAAATGGTTTAAAGGTTATTTTGGGAGTTTAAATTAAGCTTGAAACGCTGGTTTAAACTCGAAAGTAAGTGTGATGAGATTTATCCCTCGGTCTTGTTTTGACGAAATTGGTTTTATGCACTTGTTTTTGAATTACATGGTACCTAATGTTTAAGCATGATTTAAGTATGTTTTATACTGATTTTGATTATATATTGATGATGAATGCATTTGGAAAATGGTTCATGTAAGTATAAGGAATACTTGTTAATGCATGGTTTAATGCATTGAAAATAGTTTTGGATGTTGCTTATAAAAACAATGAGGTACATGGTTAATAATGAATTATATTGGCAAGTGATGTGGTTTAAAATGTTATCGGATATAGTTGACTGGCCATAGGATTGATAGTGCACTATAAATAAGTTACCTCGGGTGTTGAGGGGTTATGTGTACCGAATACTCCACCACGAGTACCCTAACGGTTGAGAGGTTATATGGTACCGAAAATTCTCGTTAGTGAATTATATCTAACCGATGATTGGGGTTGTGATTGTACCCGGTTGTGATTGTAATGGTTGGTGATGGTACTATAATTCTAATTGAGATTGTATGAAGTGTTGATAGGATACTTGTTGAATCCGTGTATCCGATATAATATTTTGTGAAGTGAACTTGGTTTATGATCACTTGAAAGCCAATATAATTGATAATGTATCATGTTGATGGAATGTGTTGTATGATGTTGGATTATACATGCTTACTCCTTAAGCTTTGCATATAGGTTGTTATGCATGAGAAAGCTTAAGTTGAGGGTTTGCAAATGGAATTTTACTATGAATTTATGATACATGTTGCATATGGTTTAATATGAATGATTTTAAAATGTAAAGTGCATGGTTTAAAGGGCATGATAATGTTTTGAAATGGGATTTCAAAGTGGTTTGTCAACCGATTTTAGTTGCATTGATGGTGTTTGGTTTTGAGCACTCCTCACTAAGCCTAGTATTCTTACGCTCTTTTTTTCCTTCAATACAGAGAATTAAATGTTGGAGGCAGTGAGCAAGTGAAGGAAATCCAAGGACTTCGGCTATTTGAAAGTATGGTTTCAAACTAGACTAATAGTAATAAAGACAATGGGGTTCATTTTTGTTTCGGGGGTTGCTAAACTCCCTTTTTGAGTAAGTTTATATTGTTGTTGTGGGTTTGTAATTGGCCTTATATGTTTGGTTATCACTTTGAATTTACGTTTCATGCTTTGGATGGTTTGTTTTCTAGGTAGCATGCCTATAGACTTCCAGTTGAAGTATGTTGCTATGATTTGAGCATGTTTCTTTGATGTCCTAGCTTGATTTGATCTTTAGATTAGTTGTGTATATGTTTGGGGTTTGATGAAGCATGTTTGGATCCATGATTGTATGAAAATTAGCAAAATTGGAAATTTCAGGTCCAGGGGTATCAGTACAAGTAGAGGTGTACCGATACGAGTAAGTGTATTTTTGGTCTGGGTATCGATATTGGTAGAGGTGTATCAGTACGGTTTTGAGCTACTGGAATTCTGGGAAATTGGTTTGTAGCCCGAGTATCGATACACTTAGGATCTGTATCAATACGTCATCGCGTATCTGTACACCTAGGGACCGTATCGGTACGCATGGTCGTTATTTCTATTAATATGACATTAATGGTTCATATTCTTTCGTTTTGGTCCCTGATTGTTATGCTTGCAGTTGAATGAGTTCGGTTGATCTTTTTGTTCTGAAATTTGATATGTGAGCATGAAACCTGACTAATTGACGAATTGTAACATCAAACTTAACTAAGTTCTTATAATTTTCTAGATTTGCAATTTGGTCCTTAAATTGTAAATCCGTGCAATTGGATGTCGATTTGACGCTCGATTGAGATTTCACCCGCTACTAGCATGCACACCTTAGGATATAATAATGCATCTAGAAAAGATAAAAAACAAACGTATTTAGAGTTAAAATTTTCATGGGTTTGTTTCGATAAACCTAATATAGCTCGCTCGGTTTGGTCTAGCGTCTAGACGGGGTCAAAGGGGTTACATATTAACTATCATCTTTGAAATAATTTTATAAATGAAATTACATAGGCTAATTGGTCTAAATTGGCTCAAATATGATGGAGAATACACTTTAGGAATAAGCATAATATCCCAATTAACAAGCCTCAAATCAGCTTGCTAATTTAAGATAGAAAGGTATTGCGTGTAAAAGTGTCTATCGCAATGTAGTGCAAGTGTACACGACGCAAGTAGTAAAGTGATATGTAAGTATCAGATATCGTCTCCACAGGGACTGGGCTAATAGCTTTAACCTTTGGAATTGCTGCACAAGAGGGAAAAGAAGAGTTTAATTGATTGTCACGAAATAATAAAAAAGATTGAAAATAAAGGATGAAAATATTCAGAGTTAAGAATGGGCCGGTATTGATCTGCTCCGTAGTGCAGGTGTTTGCACTGTCTAGGACTTCTCTGTTCTGTTGTAACACCCGTGTTTTGGGCCTAGGAGTAAACCGAGTTTATAGTCGAGTTAATAAAATTTAAATAGAGTCAACTCAACTTAAGTTATGGTGTAATAAGTGTGTTTTGTTTGGTTAGAAGCAAGAAGAAACGTTGAAGGAGCTTTGGAGCCGAATACGAGGTCGTAGGAGGATTGTTTCGATTGACAAAGGAAGGGCGGTGAGTGGTTTTAAACTTATCCTAAAGTTGGTTCGAGTATGTGTAGTGTGCTTGTGTAAAGTGTGCTTGGTAGGCCACTTATAGTTAATTCGAGTTGTTAGTTATCCGTTGATATCCATATATGCTATTGTGCTTACTTAGCTATGCTTTTGTGATCTTGGTGGTTTTGTACATGTATATTCATGAGGTGTATATATATGTGATGAGCATGAGTTATGATTGATGGAAAACGTGTTGTGGTAAATGATAATTGGCACTAAATAATTACCGGTTGTAAATGATCGATCATTAGGATTAGTGTGCACACAAATTGAGTCAAAACGTACGTGGCCTTGGTGGCGTTGAGGCACCAAGGAGGAGTACGGTAATGTAATATTCTACCGGAAGCTTTTATTCATTTCTACGTGATGATGAGTGGAATCCCATCCGTAGGGCATGTGGCGATGAGTGGAATCCCGTCCATGCAAGGCCGGTGATGAGTATGAGGTAATATGCCATATTATGCCATATTATGCCACTTGATGAGTATGAGTATGAGTATGAGGTAATATGCCATATTATGCACAATCGGGGTAATTTAAAGTGGCCAATTAACTTATTCATATATGGTGATATATGGTGGTGAAACATGACTATTGTTATTGATGCTTGGTGCTTAGTATGAGGTAATATGCCATATTATGCCACTTGATGGACTAGCTAGGACTACTTGTGATGTTGCCTATGCATGTTAGATATGAGGTTTAGGGATTACATGCTTGAACCCTACATTGTTGTTGCTTTCGTTTTAGAGCACCCTCACTAAGCTTATAGCTTACGCTCTCCATGTTCAACAATGCAGATCATTAGTGTGGCGTTAGCTCGGAGCAAGGCAAGAAGGGCTTCCAAGTGTTGTAACTCAAGTACGGTGGTAATTTTGTACTAGTTAGCAATGTGGCAAAGGTCTTGTATGAGCATGTGTGACTCATTTAATTGATGTTTTGGATTGTAAGTATGTCACGCTATGATGAATGTTTCGATGTTTGATGGCATGTTTTAGAATGCTTAGGTTGCCTTGTGTATAAATGCAAACCTTTCAAGTTGTCTTGTTCCTTTTAAGGTCTTTTGTGCTCTTGTGTATGTCAATATTGCATAAATTGCTCTTGACTTGAATGCTATGCATGAGTGTTTTAGTCCATGTTTGAATGTTTCCCTTGGATTAAATATGTGTGCCTACGTGTTTGTATATGCTTAGGTGAGTCGAGAGTTGCATCTAGAGTTGTGTTTGAGGTCGTTTAGCTAAGATTTGTGGACTTACAGTGCAGGGCGTATCGATACGCCCAAGGGCTGTATCGATACGGCCTTGCTCAGAGGAAACAGTTTTGGCTGGGCGTATCGATACGTGGGGTGTATCGATACGGTCCCAACTCTCTGAAATTCAGGTTAGGCTGGGCGTATCGATGCACAAGGGTGTATCGATACCCTCTTAACTCTCTGTAATCTTGGGGAGTTGTGGAGTGCTTGGCGTATCGATACGGTGTCCAAGCGTATCGATACGGTCCAACGGTGTTGACCAAGTGATGTTGACCGAGAGGGGCGTATCGATACGCTCAAGGGTGTATCGATACGGTCTTCTCTGAGTTGATTGGAAGGGTTGACTTTGGTCAATGCGTATCGATACCTTCTGTAGGTGTATCGATACGGCTTACTTAAAATGGAAAAATTGGTTTGTTTAATTGCAGGGCTTGTGAGTTTTGTGTCCGTGTTTGTTCGCTGCGTGACCCCTCACCTAGGATTTAATACAAGCATCTAGAAAAAAAAAAGAAAAAAAATATATAGGGTTGCTAACCGAGGGGGAACCTTAATTGGTTTTCGCTCGGTTTTCCCCGTGTGGCCCACTTGGACCGGTCATTCGGCCAGACCGGGACGAGGGGGTTACATCTATCGTAGCGCCTGTCACGGTAACACCTGCTGCGGCAGCGGTCTGTTGTTGTCGCGGCAGCGAACACACAACTACGTACTTCAAGCTTGGCAAGAATTCATGCTATGCCTTGGCCTATCCCTAGGTCCAAGTCTGTCGATGAACACGTCTTTGATGATACCTCCTGGCGTGAATCGAAGGATGAACACCGATGTTGTTGAATTCTTCCTTAGCCACTTAACCTCGTCCTATCCCTAGGTCCGAGATAGTTCAACCATAAACTGGAGAACCCGTACTTATTCATTTCGTATACTTAACTCTCTCGATATTAAGTAAATGTGTAATCTCACAATGATCTCCCGATACTCTTGTAAGATATTGAAAACCAGAATAAGCAAACTTGAAGTCTATTTTATTGAACAGAAAAAATCCTAAAACAATGCAATCCTTGCAACTACTTTACAGAATCAACCCTTAGCCCTAGGGGAAGTTTAGAACATGATGAGAAGGGAAAAACGACTAGGGTTTAGGGGAAGACGGCTAGAGAATGAGATATCCCTCCCTAGGTCGAATTACATGCCTTTATATAGGCCTTGGGTTCAAGTTTTCTAATATGGCAAGAATAGAAGTTTAAACTAAAGTAAAACTCTATTAAAGACTAAATCTTCAAAGTTTTAAGTCTTTAATTCGTCCTTCCTTCTTGCTTGGAGTTTCTTCCTTGAACTTTGGGTTTGACCTTCATTCTGATCTAGGGCTCAGAAAAATATGGGAGTGCTTCACACAGACCGACTTAATTTCCTCTTTCTGTCGAGGTCCACTTCACTTCTTCCCTTCACCATTGTTGTCGTCCTTGGCTGCCACGGCAGCGGCCATGGCAGCATCCTTCTTCTCAGCTGCAGTCTAGTGTTCCAGCTCTGCTTCTCCACTGCCCTTCATCTGCTACAGCAGCTGCCTGCAAAAGCAACCAATTTCAGTAGAAACTGTGCCATTTGATATAATTGTGATGTATGAATGAAATCTATCCTAAATGCAATGAAATATGCTTAAATGCAGCAGAAATATGGGTTAAATAGAGGGTAAAATATAGAACTTTTACACACTCAACAAAAGGCAAAAGGACGACACCTCCGCACCAACTATGTGCCAATACTTCTGATAAAATAAAGCCGAGAAGTTGTCATTACCAGAGGATTTTAGAGGTGACATATTGGAGATCGCATTGTAGACTTCAATGATTGAAAAATTGGCTAGAAGATTCCTATTCATGTCTTCAGTGATAGAATACTGAATAGAGGACATAATCTGCTCACCATTACTCGTACTTGACGCAGTGAATAAGTCCCGGAAAAACATAGTAGCATGCGTAGCTAGTAAATTCTTATATGTGAGCCAACTACCATTATCATCAAGTAATTTAGTCACCATATTCTTCTTTTTACGAAAAGAGACCCATTTGTGGAAAAAAATCGTGTTACGATCGCCATGTTTTAACCAATTGACTTGAGCACGTTGTTCCCAATACAATTTCTCCTTATCTGCTTTTTAGTTAAGTGCTAGCTTCGCTTCTAATAACTCAGCAAGGGTTTCATCATCCGGCTATGATGTTGGGAGTTGTGTCAATTTCTCCTTAAGAGTTTTGGTGTGAGTCTTGCGATGTATATTCTTCTTGCGGCCCCAATTAACCAACGCATCACCAAGTAACTGTAACTTAGATGTCAAATCACTGTTATTGGCAGACCAAAAAGTTTGTATAAAATCCTCACAGTCCGGCTCCAACACCCAATTTGCATTGAATCTAAAGAGGTATAAAGGAGTTCCATTAGCAGTATCAACTGAAGTTGCAACCAGAATTAGGTAGTGGTCAGAAATGGTATGCGACAAATGAGATGGGGAAAAGTTTGGGAATAAATCCCACTAGGTCGGGTTTGCAACTCCTCTGTCAAGGCGTTATCGAATATTATTAACCGGTAGGCGTCCTTTCTCCCAAGTATATGGCTGTAAACGAACTAAACGAACACGAACGAGGGTTTGTTCATGTTTGTTCGTTTAACTTTAACCGAACAAATGAACGAACACGAACATAAACGAACACAAAATTTCTTGTTCGTGTTCGTTCATTAAGGAATGTAGCTTGTTCGTGTTCGTTCATGTTCGTTCGTTTAAATGGTAAACAAGCATAAATGAACATAAATGAACATAAACGAACACAAACGAACATAAATGAACACAAACGAACATAAACGAACACAAACGAACATATATAATTTGTTAAATATTTAATATTTTTGGTTAGTTCGATTAATTCAATTAATTAACCGATTTTAAACCGAATTAATCGATAATTGAAATTTGGAAAAACTCTTAATCATTAGCTGAAACCTAAAATTATCTAATAGATTAACCAATTTTGTTTTGGTTCGGTCGGTTAGTTCGGTTTAACCGAATAATAAACACCCCTAGACATATGTGAATAAATTTAAATGGACATAAACGAACATAAATGAACGAACATAAACGAACGAATTACCGAACGTTCACGAACATAAATGAACGAACAAGCCTTTTGTTCGTGTTCGTTCATTTAATTAGACGAACAAAAAATCTTGTTCATGTTTGTTCGTTTAATAAATAAACAAACATAAACGAACTTCCCGCCGAACGGTTCACGAACGGTTCGCTGAACGTTCGGTTCATTTACAGTCCTACCCAAGTATACCAACGACCTGAATAACCTAAATCGGATAGATAACAATCCAAAAGAGCCGCACGAAAAGATTCCATCTGCTGCTCTGACTTAACACGTCCACCCTTTTTTCTAGCAGTGTGGGAGATCTCATTAAAGTCACCAATTGTTAACCATGGAAGACTCTAGGCAGCGTCCAAGAAGTGAAGTAAATTCCACGAGTGAGCACGTTGACTTTCAACAGGGTTCTCATAAAAATTGATCAAGCGCTAAGTCACATTCAAACTAGAATCATTAACATCAATGTGGTGTAGGGAAAAACTTCTAATAAAAATCGTAAGATATTGAGTCCATGCTAGGGGAGACCTCCCTTAGAACCATTATCACTGACATCAAAGCCATTATTAAAACTACATTTCCTGCAAACACGTATCATTCTACTTTCAGAAAGTTTTGTTTCTATGAGGAATAAAATTTGGGGACGAATATCTCTCAGCTTATTCCTGATTCTTTTGATAGCCAATAGCTTTCTCAAACCATGGACATTCCAGCTTAAGATTTTCATTGCATCCGGCTAACAAGGCCTGCCGATGATTGTTCTTGGATGCTATTCAAATCTGGTGAGACAGAAAATTTGGGCGGAGAATTGTGGACCCTTGAACGTTTAAGGCCCTCGACGTTATCAATTGGATTACTATCATTTGTCTGTTAAACCCATCAGACAGGCATGTTTCAGGCCCAATCGGATAAGTGGAGAAACTAAGCTAGAGGCACCAACCCCTTTTAATTTCAAATTTGAGGGATAAGGCAGTTGATTTATCCGGGGCCGATTAACATATTAGTGTGAAAAATTGAGGGGATGTACCACTCCCACGATTCTCGCCCGATTTAGTAGCCTCAAATTTAGCATTCACTTCTGGAGCTTCACAGAGCCAAGGACTCAACGGAACAACTGCACGTCGTGATGGTGCCCGAAGGGAATTATCCCAAGCCAATTCAAACTCCCGATCATGGTGAGCAATACGAATAGGGAAAAAAACTTTCACCATGCCCCAAAACACCACAGATGAAGCAAAAAATGGTTAATTTCTCGTATTCAAAACGAACATAATGATGCTTACCCGAGCCAATATGTATATTTTTCCTTCGTTTAAGAGGGAGCCGAATGTTCAAATGAACACGAACTCTCATAATTCTCTTATAACCCAGAGATATCGCTACAGAATCATAGTCAACAAAGGTACCACTGAAATTTCCAAGAGATTTAGCCATCTTTTTCGAAATGAATCAATGGGGTACATCATGGACCAAGGCCCAATAATTCAAATGTGTCAAAGGAACGAGCAGAGGGTCATCTCCTTACTGTAGGCGTTGTAAAACTAATAGATGAGAATTAAAATTCCACGATCCCCTCGTCTCCAAACGGTTTGCGTCAACCTGAATGATCACGATATATATGTCACGATATTAATCATCTTTTCTTTTAATAATTGAAATTTCGAATCTTGAATAAGAGAAGTACCTATGCCATCTGATCATGTGAACAATAAGAATAGATTTAAACGTTATTTTTTTGTTGCCTTCCTGGTTCCTCGGGATTTTGACTTAATCAATCCGGATCGGTTCACCTCATACATATAGCTTTAGTGGGTGAGTCTTTCAACGAGAATTTTCTGCATATACAAAACCTCGAACTCAAGACATGCTTAAGCGATACCAAACTGATTACCACTTGGACCAACCCCGTTTGTAACTTGAACGTTACTTGAATATTGATAAAATTGATATTTGACTCCCAAAAATATTGATAAATGATTAGTTTTAAACTTTAACTTATGTTCATTAATCTTCAAAACAACTTACTATGTGTTTGGATTGCATCACAAGGATTGTTGTGAGATTGATTCCGATGAGATTAAACACATGTATTGCTTTTAGATTCAATTACACCAATTTCAGTATGATGATGACTATTTGCATTAGACAAAAAAAATACATTATCCCTTTCATAAAATATAAGAATCACTTTTCTAATAAATTAAATTAAATGGGTTAACCTTTTAATTTTCACAAAATATAAAAAGACATTATAGAATTTCTTTATTACATCATGCACTGGAAGTGTAAACTTTTAGTTTCCACAAGTATCTTAAATTTAAGGTTTAGGGACTTAATTTAGGATTTAAGATTTAGGGGTTTAGGTTTATGTGTTTATAATTTAAGGGTTGTAGTTAGAATTTAGAGTTTAATGTTAGAATTTAAGGTTTGTAGGTTAAAACTTAAATCCCTACCATATTACCCTAAACTCTAACATCTATACTCTAAATTTTAACCATAAACCCTAAGTTATAACCTTAACCCCTAAACATAAACCCCTACATTCTAAACCTTAAATTAAATCTATAAGCCCTAAATCTAAGACACGTGGGAACTAAAAGTTTAAACTGCTAATGCATCAAATATTTTCCATATATATATGGGATAAGATTTGTTTACATTGTGTAAGAGTATTTAACTTTTACACGTTTCTGGATCGTTGGATAAGTGAAATGAATGGTTGAGATTAACAATAGGATATGTGAAGATTATCACTTGGAAGAAAAGCAATAAGTTAATTTCAGTCATCCATTTCACCCATCCAACGATCCAAAAAAGTGTAAAACTCATTCTTTTAGTTTCCACAAGCGCCTTAGTTTTAAGGTTTATGGACTGAGTTTAGAGTATATATATATTTGATACATTGGCAGTGAAAACTTTTAGTTTCCACAAGCGCCTTAGCTTTAGGGTTTATGGACTCAGTTTAGAGTGTAGAGTTTAGGGGTTTGAGTTTAGTAGTTTAGAATTTAGCGCATGTGAATAAAATTTAGGGTTTATAAATTAAACCCTAAATTCTCAATATATTACCTTAAAACCTAAACCCTAACCTCTAAGCCCTAAATTTTATTCACAATAACAATAAGTGCCTTAATTTTAGGGTTTATGGTTTCAGTTTAGAGTTTAGAGTTTTATGGGGTTTAGTGTACATGTTTAGAATTTAGGGTTCATGATTAGAAACTATAGTTTATGATTATAATTTAGGGTTAGAGTTTAGATTTTAGGATAATATGGTTAGAAACCTAAATTTTAACCCATAAACCTAAATTTTAACCCTAAACTCAAAATTTTATCAATAATCTCAAAATTTAAAACTATTACACTTAAAACCCTAAACTATAAACCCTAAATAAAATCTTTAAATCTTAAAACTAAAGTGTTTGTGTTTAACTTGTGCATAGAATAATTACCTATATATTAAAGGTTTAATTTTAGAAAACCATTGAGATATGAAGAGAAGATTTGACACACACATATATATATAAAGGGTAAATCTCGAAATTCCGTCAAAAATCCAGGGGCAATTATCGACCAATGATTTAAATATCGTAAGTCGACGACAGTGGACAACATTTCACGGACCCCACGCGTTGGGTCATGGCTGCCCTTTCCCCCCCATATCGCACGTGACGATCCACACCGAACTTCGCTACAGTTTTTCTTACAAGCAAAACCGACGCGTGCCGATCGATGATGATAAATTGCCGCACACATCTGACGGAGGTCTGCTCCTGATTTCCACATTTTTCAATTCACAGCATTCACTCACTCAAAGCTTAAGCGCTCATCAATTCACATTACTCCTAAAATACTAATAATTCTCATTTATTATTGTTATTCTTCGAAATCTGAATCATAGATTCACTCAAACTCTTTCCTCCAGATTTCCAGAACTTCACAAGGTATAATTTGAATTTTCTTTTTCCTTTTGCGAATTATGAAAGAATTCTTAATCTTATGTTTACTGGTGATTTCTTTTCTTTAGATCATTATGTATGTGGAGTTAGTACCGTTTGATTGTTTTTGTTTTTTCAAGTTGAGTGTTGAAATTCTTCAGGAATAAGAAGTTTTAACAAGGAAGATGAGTAATAGCGTAGGCCAGAACTTGATACATCAACATTTCCTTCGTCCCACGGTATTAGAGCATCAAAGCAAGCTCAAAGGCTCTTCTGTCATTCCAACAAATTCCTTGTGCGCCACTGCTTCGCTAAATCAATCGCTAGCTCAGCCTCGGAAATATCAGTTATCTACGAAATTTTATGGCAACAGTTTGAGTAAGAGGAAACAGAAGTTAGCAATGGCGAGCCCACGGGCTGTGACGTTCATCCCTCAAGCTGTGCTGGCCGCTGATCCGGCTTCTGAGGTAAAAATCTTTTCTAGGCTTGCTTCTTTGCTTATGTTTTTTTTTTTTTTTTTGGTTAGAAATCTGCGACGTAATTATTGCAACTTATACTCAAGCATGCAAGGATAGAACCAGCTATAATATATCTTAGTGGTACTGGCAACCTATTTCGGGTTTGAATTGCATAAAACTTGTATATTACAATCTACAGAAAAGAAGTTTGTTGGTGACTTATTTTCTTTTAATGTTCTCAGATATTCTTGATCCCTGTTATTTTGTACATCCTTTTCTAAAATAGTATTTGTTCCTTTCTTGAGTGGGGATGCATAAACAAGCATTCATGTTTCTTTTGCCTTTGTTTGTTTGAAGCAAAATCGATCATATTTGAATTGATTATTGCACGGCACAGAGTTTTGTTATTTTGTTTATATTTTTTAATGAATTCTTACTTTGATGCAGAATCTCGGAAAATTCAACATTGATGGGAATATTGAATTGCAGGTAGTTATAGCATGGTGCTAAGTAATTTCAGCCAAGCCATATTGCTAATCATAAACCACTGGTTAATTGACTTTAACTTGGAATTTGCAGCTCCTCTCTATCTTATTCTGGCTAAAAAATCACCCTTTTGTTTGACCAGGTTGATGCTAGTGCTCATACTTCAGGGTCTATTACACAAGTAAATTTCAGGATCATGTATACTAGTGACTCTTTGATCTTGCATTGGGGTGGAATACGTGGTAGAAATGAGTAAGTTCACTTCTATCAGTTGATGGTTTATGTTGATGTTACTTGATTTTGTTTTTCAAGTGCTGATACTAAGTTCCACCATATTACTGTTTGATAAAGCTCTGTTCTTCTATTTTTTTTATCTTTTAACAGAAAGTGGGTACTTCCTTCACATCAACCAGAAGGGACCAAAAACTACAAGAATAGAGCCCTAAGAACTCCATTTATGAAGGTTAGTGGTATAAACTGACAAAAATTCACTTTGGACTATTCCTAACAAATATTTAGTTGTTTACTTTTTCAACATGTTGCTTATGTAGACTGGCTCCAGTTCGCATTTAAAGTTGGAAATTGTTGATCCTGAAATACAAGCTATAGAGTTTCTCATTTTTGATGAATCCCGAAATAAATGGCAAGTATCTGTTGTTTTTGTTTTTACTAAGATCATAACATTTAGAAGGTTACTTAAAATGAAGATGCTGATTTTCTCCCCATATTGCCATTTGCAGGATGAAGAATAATGGTCAGAACTTTCATGTAAAGTTACCACATAGGAAGACATTGGTCTCAAACATTTCAGTTCCTGAGGATCTTGTTCAGATTCAAGCATATTTAAGGTGGGAGCGACAGGGTAAACAGATGTATAGCCCTGAGCAAGAGAAGGCAAGTAATAAGTGTAGTAACATACAATTTATTTGTTCATATTGTTAACGTTAAGTCCTGCGTTTGAATTTGTTCTTTTTCTGGTCCTTGTTTCATTAGTCCTGCACCTTTCGGCTAGAAGTGAATTGATTGAGTTTCTATATTCTCTTGCATATTTAAGTTTCCTGTTCCTTCATTAACTAGCCCATTGAAATAGGCCTCAGGCCTTTTTTTTGCTCTATATTCTATTCTAATTGTTGACTGCCTTTTACTTGGACTTAAGGCTCATTTTGACCCCCAAATCACTCTTTTTTTTTAATAGCCCCAAATCACTCTCATTTTCCCACTTTGGTACCTAAACTCTTTCTCAGCTTACTTTGGTACTTAAACTATCATTTTCATCCCATTTATCCCCCCCCCCCCAAAAAAAAAAAAAATGAACATTAAGCTTTTTCGTCGTGTATTATATATAAGGAGCTCCACTGATGTGCTTTTAACTGAATGTTCTGGTATAGTGGAGCAATTTATCATGCAATATCTGATAAAATTTTAAGGCATGCCCCTGTATTGGTAACAAAAAAGTTGGTTGCAATATCTTAGTTACCAACTCTTTATTTAAGAAATCAAGAAATATTCTGGGTTCTTGTTGTAATTTGCATTTTAGACTTTTCAACCAGTGGAGCATCTTAAGAGAAAAGCAGGATTACCATTGATTAACGTGGATATGTAAATCATGAATTATAGATTTCTTTTTTCCTTTAAATATCCAAAGAAATATGAAACCAGTTTTGGGTTTGTACAATCTCTTTACTTGTCTCAAAGGACATTCCTTTCCCATAGGAGGAATATGAAGCAGCTCGTGCTGAGCTATTGGAGGAAATAGCCAGGGGTGCTTCTGTGGATGACATCCGGTCAAGAATGACTAAAAAAGGTGGACAAGAATCTAGTAAGACTTCTTTTAATGAAACAAGTAACAAGATACCCGATGATCTTGTCCAAATACAAGCCTATATAAGATGGGAGAAAGCAGGGATGCCGACTTATTCCCCAGAGCAACAGCTTGTAATTTTCCCTTCTCCTTCTGGACTTTAAGAGTCATTTTTGTTTCAATTTCTTATTTATTAAAGAAAATTGGAGTAGGTGATTGCTCATTTAATTTTAAAAGGTTAATGAGGCTATCGGTCTTGCATGTGCTAAATACTGACCGGAGCAATGTTTCAATGATTAGAGGGAATTTGAGGAAGCAAGGAAAGAGTTGCAGTCCGAACTAGAAAAAGGTGTATCTCTTGATGAAATTCGAAAGAAGATTACCAAAGGAGAGATAGAGACTAAAGTGTCAAAGCAACTGCAGAACAAGAGATATTTTAGTCCTGAACGAATTCAGCGCAAGCAGAGGGACTTGATGCAGCTTCTTAACAAGTATGCAATAAAACCTGTAGAAGAAACTCAAGAAAGTATCTCTGTTGAAAAAAAACCATTGACAGCAGTTGAGCACTTTGCTAAAGAAAAGGAACTAGATGGCAGCCCTGTTATGAACAAGAAAATTTACAAACTTGGTGAGAAGGAGCTTTTGGTAAGTTAACAAGTGTTTCTTTATTTCTGCCTCCTCTCTTTCACTTGCAAATCTTTTAAAGTTTGACTACTTCCAAATATTCCAGGTACTTGTAACCAAACTTGCTGGTAAGCTAAAGATTCTCTTAGGTACTGATTTTGAAGAACCTCTTACCCTTCACTGGGCTCTATCTGAAAAGGGTGGAGAGTGGCTGGTAATATTTCTTTAACTGCTATGCTTCTTAATAAGGCATTGGACTTTGGGATTGAATCGCCATTTCTTTCATATAAATCTGAGACTAGTTTGTGTGAACTTTTTTCAGCCACCACCGCCTTCTGTTCTCCCTCCTGGTTCAGTTTCTTTAGATAAAGCCGCAGAATCAAAATTTTCACCAAGCAATTCTGCTGATCTTCCTAAACAGGTTCACCAAGTAGATTTCACTCTTATCATGTGCGCCCTAGGGCTGAATTCCAATGATAGACATAAATTGGATTTCTTAAATTTAGATATAATAAGTTAGAAAGAAGACTGTCCCCATATTCATATCCTGAAATCCTATTTAGGTGCAATACATTGAGATGGAGATTGAGGATGGTAATTTTAAAGGAATGCCATTTGTTCTTCTGTCCGGTGGGAATTGGATAAAAGATCAAGGCTCTGACTTCTATGTAGAATTCAGCCAGAGATTTAAGCAAGTTCAAAAGGTTGTTTCTTGATCTCAACCAGAAAAGTTTGGCTCCATCTACATGTTTTCATATGTTATCAGTTATTTTCAGTTTGAACTGCTTTCCTGTATGATTAACTGGAGTTTTCTTGAAAAAAACAAGGGTGCTGGTGATGGCAAAGGTACTGCAAAGGTTTTATTGGATAGAATAGCCGAGCTGGAGAGTGAGGCTCAAAAGTCTTTTATGCACCGGTCAGTGAACTTTTGGGACTTGGACTTCATTTCCATCCCCAACCATTTCTCATTTTATGATATTGTGGAGTTAGTTATTAGGAATCTAGTTATCTTTGTAAAATTTAAGTAAAAAGATAATTTGCATTTTAGCATCTGGGACTGGAAGTCTACAAGGAAGATCTTTATGAGAACATTGCATTTAGAGTTGTATCTCCTCTGCTAGAAAATGCAGATGACATGTCCATATTATGGGTACTTCATTTATAGTTATGATCACTTTAAATCCTGGTTTATCTCAAACACATGCAAGCCGTTGTTGTGTGTTTCTTTTGGCTCCTTCATGTCTTGTTAATGGTTCCATGCTCGACTGGAGGTTGAAATTTCACTCAGCACTTTAGTCAAGTTCTAAACTCTTTGAATTTCTCTTAATGTACTCGTATTTTACTTGAAATGAGACCTTAACAGTTTTATGTTCAGTTTCGCATTATTCTTCAAAGAGTAAGTCTTGCTGTTTCCCTTCTTTCAGGTTTAATATTGCGTCAGACCTAATGGATCAAGCCAAAGATTCTGGTGAATTGGGCCTTGCTGGGATCTTAGTATGGATGAGGTTTATGGCTACAAGACAGCTCATATGGAACAAAAACTACAATGTGAAACCAAGGTACAGTTTAGATTAATTACAAATTTTATGCTATGTGCATGATATCATACGAATGCTAATGTAGCTGTTTTTATTTTTTATTTTTACTTTCTGCAGCGAGATAAGTAAGGCACAGGATAGGCTGACTGACTTGCTCCAGAGTATTTACAAAACACATCCACAGCATCGGGAGCTTTTGCGCATGATTATGTCTACCGTTGGTCGTGGAGGTGAAGGGGATGTTGGACAAAGAATTAGGGATGAAATACTTGTCATCCAGGTCAATCTTGAAGAACATGTTTCTATCTTTTCCACTTTTCTCGTTTTATATTTATTTGAACTGTTATCAATCTGTTTCAGAGAAACAATGATTGCAAGGGAGGAATGATGGAGGAATGGCACCAGAAGTTGCATAATAATACCAGTCCAGACGATGTTGTAATCTGTCAGGTATCAGATTCATGAATTTAGTGAAAATTCTTTTGTAGTTTCCTTCAGCTAACAGAACATATGCTTTTCAGGCGTTAATGGATTATATTAAAAGTGACTTTGACATCAGTGTCTACTGGAAAACCCTAAATGAGAATGGAATAACAAAGGAGCGCCTCTTAAGTTATGATCGTGCTATCCATTCTGAACCAAGTTTTAGGAGAGATCAGAAGGATGGGCTTTTGCGTGATCTGGGACACTATATGAGAACTTTGAAGGTCTGTTGCTTAAACCTTTATGGCTGTTTTCATTATAATGTTCCTTTTGTCATCACCTTAATGTGTTAACGAGATTTTCTACTAGGCATCCATTGACACTTTGCTTCGAAAGACTATCATTTTGTTCCTTAGCCGTACTTTTTATCTCATTATCATAGAGATTTACTCTTTTTTAATTGATAAGTTTATGTTTCATCTGCTCTCCATTATGCTGTATTAAATTCCTTCAATTTCTTTCCTTTGGTTTATATATGATGTTGCAGTTCATTGATAAATTTCTATCTAATCATGATTTATGCATAGGCGGTTCATTCTGGTGCAGATCTTGAGTCTGCTATTACAAATTGCATGGGCTACAAAGCGGAGGTAATATTAGAAATAAGGTGAAATTTCCTGGACAAAGTATTGTTGTCAGCATTTGACCGGAGCTTTCTCTGTATTCAGGGTAAAGGTTTCATGGTTGGGGTGCAAATAAATCCTATACCTGGCTTGCCGTCAGGATTTCCAGTGAGTTTACCTTCAGTTTTCTTTTAAATGTTTTATTTTCTCTTTTTCTAATCCCCCCCAGGAAAAAGTTGATTAATACTCAAGATACACTCATAACAGGAATTGCTTAGATTTGTTCTTGAACACGTTGAAGACAGAAATGTAGAAGCCTTGCTCGAGGTATGAACATTTGATTGGAAATCTATAATCACTATGCACATTTATTTTTTCTGATTTACCGTGTTCCAACCCTTCTTGTCACAGGGCTTGCTTGAGGCTCGTCAAGAGCTTAGACCATTGTTGTCCAAATCTAGCGATCGTCTAAAAGATCTATTGTTTTTAGACATTGCCCTTGACTCTACTGTTAGGACAGCTATTGAAAGGGGTTATGAGGAGCTGAATAATGCAAGGCCAGAGGTAAATCCTGTACCTTCACCATATCCTATGTATCTTAATTTAGTATTTCTGTGCCATGCTGTTCACTGATTTGTTCTATCTATTGATGTATATGAGTTCCTGATTAGGCTTTTTGTGCACCATGCAGAAAATCATGTACTTCATTACTCTTGTTCTAGAAAACCTTGCCTTGTCATCAGATGACAATGAGGATCTTATCTATTGTTTGAAGGTAAATTACTTTCATACAGAGTTATGGTTGTGTTCTTATTTCTTAAGGGCATCAACAGATTCTAAAGATATAATTTTCTTTTCTTTTTTTTCTTGGGGGGGGGGGGGTGGGGGGGTGGGGTTCAGACTTGATTATTGACAATATTACTTATATGTGCCGAAGATTCTGTCAAAATGTATTTCAAATTGTGCTAGAAAATGATGAGGATCTTGATAGTGAGCTTTGAAGTTAGAATTCAAGGTGAATCTTTGGTAAATGTCTATGTTACAAGATAACAACTCTTTATCTAGTGTTAAGCTGCATTTTAGAGTTCAATAGCTACAATAGTCCTACTTCTGCAAGTACAGGAGATAACAAAGTGAGCATGTCAAAACGATGTTGAAGAAAATGAAAGCTTTCCAAGAATGTTAAACATTGTATGATTTTTTTCTGAGGAATCTGACATTCTATTGCTTGAAGTTGCAGAACAACCCTAGAAACTTGAAAAAATCACTCAACTTTTAATATAGTGCCAGATAGATGTTGAACTTATTCAATTTTCCTTCTTCCAGTCACTGATGTTTAGAAACACCAGAGAGGAATTAATTACTGGCATATTCGTGTGCATGGATTGTGTTTCGTATGTACTTTGCAGAAATAGAAAGTTAAAAAATTCCATGACAATGCTTCGACTTTGCCATGTAATCTTAAAAATGTCTCTGTGGATGATAATAACTTCTAGTTAATTACTTATGCAGGGATGGAATCATTCCATAAGCATGTGCAAGAGTCAAAGCACTCACTGGGCGCTGTATGCAAAATCAGTACTAGACAGAACTCGCCTTGCACTGGCTAGCAAGGCTGAGTTGTACCAGCGTATTTTGCAACCATCAGCAGACTATCTTGGATCATTGCTTGGAGTAGACCAGTGGGCTGTATGTCATTACTTCTTTCAAATCTCAAACTTGGTCACTAAATTTTATGCGGTTACTTAATGTTGATCTCAATTATAAAATAGAAGTATTAAAGCACATTTTTTTAATTTATTTTCCAGATCAACATATTTACTGAAGAAATTATCCGTGCTGGATCAGCTGCAACTTTATCCTCACTAGTTAATAGACTTGATCCTGTTCTTCGGGAGACTGCACATCTTGGCAGGTTGGTATATAATTATTTGTCTGCTGACTCGTTTCTAGAAAAATTGGTAGTGAATAAACTTTTATGCAACTATACCTAGGGTGGGAATCGTCTACCTCCTAATCATGCCTCCATTTATGCCTCCACAATAAAATTAAGGGTTTAGGGTTAGGACTTAGGGTTAGGGTATAGGGAATTCAGGGTAAGGTTTATTTTTAGGGTGTAGGGTTTAGGATTTGGAATTTAGGGTTAGGGTTCCTAATTTAATTTTTAAGTGTTTTTTTAACAGGAGGCATAAATGGAGGCATGGTTAGGGGCAGAGGATTTTTACTCCTATACCTAGGCTTAATTATTTAAGGAGATTTTATCATAGGATTAAAGAAATATGAGCCTTTCATTTATTGCAAACTGATGCAACTTTTCATGTCCTGCAACAGTTGGCAGGTTATTAGTCCAGTTGAGGTTGTTGGATATGTTGATGTTGTTGGCGAGCTGCTTTCCGTACAGAATAAATCATACGACCGACCTACTATTTTAGTGGCAAGAAGTGTAAAAGGAGAGGAAGAAATTCCGGATGGTGCGGTTGCTGTGTTGACACCTGACATGCCAGATGTTTTGTCGCATGTTTCTGTCCGAGCAAGAAATTGCAAGGTGATTACCTGGTTGTTTGAGATTTTTATGTAGCTGATAATTGGTTGTGTATTAAGATGGGCATAATTCCAACTGCAGGTTTGCTTTGCTACATGCTTTGATCCTAATATTCTGGATGACCTCCAAGCAAAGAAAGGGAAACTGTTGCGCCTAAAACCTTCTTCTGCAGACGTAGTTTATAGGTAGTGCAATCTGTACCTTTTTATATAAGAAAGCATCATGTAACCATGAGGTAAAGTTAAAAAAAATCTTTTTATATAAGAAAAGATAATTTGAATCATGCTCTCTTTTCATGCATTCATTCAGTGAGGTGAAGGAAGGTGAGCTAGCTGATTCAAGTTCAAGCAACTTGAAGGGAGATGTTCCATCATCTATCACTTTGGTCAAAAAGCAGTTTGCTGGTAAATATGCCATATCAGCCGAGGAGTTTACACCTGAAATGGTTAGGCTTGCAAAATATTTTTCACTTCATCTCCAAAACCTTAATTTGTTGAGTGTTGAACCTTCTAAACCTCTCCATGTTTCTGTATCTCTGAACTATGTTTATGAATGGCGTATGTCTAATTTATGCATGGGAACATTTTTTCTCTCCTAGGTTGGTGCTAAATCACGCAATATCTCATATCTAAAAGGAAAAGTGCCATCTTGGGTTGGGATTCCCACGTCAGTTGCCCTTCCATTTGGAGTATTTGAGAAGGTTCTCGCAGATAAACTAAACAAGGTTATAATAATTCTGAACTTCAACAATATCTCCCTGCTTTTCTAGCGCATCCATCCATGCATCTTGTTACAGTGACTTCATTTGTGGGCTATAATCCAATTTTGAAAGTAGTTTCTTAAGAAGTCATTTAGCATTTTTTTTAAAAAGAGGAAACAATTTTGCAACCATTTAATATTTCCAATTATAACCGTAAACATATATATTCAATAATGCTATGCATTAAATACAATTTAAGATTATATATTCTCTGATGATTTATATTAATGATTTAATGTGATTATAAATTATGTTCAGTGCTGTTATTTTATTTGGTTCCTAATGATATTAAATTATTAAATAATAACTGTTCATTCAAATTACATTATTTAGTACATATTTAGTTATAATATTATTTTAATAATATTAAATTCTCAGGAAGTGGATGAGAAATTGCAAATTTTGAAGAAAAAGTTAGAAGGAGACGTTGGTGCACTTGAGGAGATTCGTAAGACAGTTCTACAGCTGAGGGCACCGCCCCAATTGGTATGTATTTTACTGGTTGAGCTTCATATGTTCGTATCTATTATGCTTTCAGTCCCTACTTGATAGCTTCACTAGAAGCGGTGCTAATAGCTTGAAAAAAAAATTGTTGAGTTGTTCTCTGGATGAGATATTTTTCATATGTCCAAATCCTCTGACCAAGAAAATTTTCCTTTGCATTTTCCCACTATTACCTATATCTCCAATTCTCCATCTTATTAAAAAATTTCTCAATAATCTTTTGCCCCCCTAACTTCATCATATGTAAGAGAATGAACGTGCGCCTGAATCAGATATTTTTTTGAGAGGAAATCGATCAGTTTTACTTCAATTTATTATTACTTCAGGTGCAAGAGCTGAAGACCAAGATGCAAAGTTCTGGAATGCCTTGGCCTGGAGATGAAAGTGAACAAAGGTGGGAGCAAGCGTGGACTGCTATAAAGAAGGTATACCATATTTCTGCCAACAAAGAACTTACCCCTCTAAATTTTAACTTCTACAACATGCCGCGTTATTTGGATAGTGTCTAATCAATATTTATACTCCACTAACCGCAATTGTAGGATCCGGAGTAGCAATATTATTGTCCCTTATGTTGTACTTGCATCCAAAGTCCAAACAGGAGAAAGATACCTTTTCTTTCTACCTGTACTTTGGCCTTTCAAAATTTGTTCCTTCTATTCACAGTTTTAAATTTAAGCTCTTTGCAGACTTGCAGTCACGGATTTCTATTTAGATGTATAGCATTGACCTATTTGTTTCATGCATTCAAATCTAGGTATGGGCTTCAAAATGGAATGAGAGAGCATATTTCAGCACCAGGAAAGTCAAACTAGATCACGACTACCTCTGTATGGCTGTCCTGGTTCAGGAAGTAATCAATGCTGATTATGCATTTGTTATCCATACTACTAATCCATCTTCAGGGGACTCGTCGGAGATCTATACCGAGGTATGTATCTCCATTCATCATCTGTTGTTGCGGTCTGCTGTAATTTATTTATTTCAGCTTGATGAAGAAAATTGAATCATTTGCTCTCCGTTTGACATAGGTGGTGAAAGGACTCGGAGAAACTCTTGTCGGAGCTTATCCAGGTCGTGCTTTGAGTTATGTTTGCAAGAAAAACAATCTCAACTCTCCTCAGGTAAAACATTCGATACCGGATAACAAAGCATGATAATTGCAAAGTTGCTATTCCTTATGCAGTTAACAAAGTAACACGGAATGAGAAAACCATCAGTACAAATCCCCTTTATCATATTATTGACATAAAATTAGATTTGACGACAAAGTATCTACCATCTCCACTAATGATTTCCATAATATTTCAGGTTTTGGGATATCCAAGCAAACCGATTGGTCTCTTCATAAGGCGTTCCATTATCTTCCGATCTGATTCAAATGGTGAAGATCTAGAAGGTTATGCGGGCGCTGGCCTTTATGATAGGTAATCTCCTCCGAACTCTCATGCAGAAAGACTGCAGTGTTACAAAATGTGTTTGGTTTTGTGTTTCGGGATTGTCCTGTTCTTAAAAATGGAAAACTGTTTATCAATGACCAGTATTTTAACCAGATGGTTCTTTGTTTCGGAATCGTCTCTCATGATTTTGTGCTTAAATTCTCTTTGTCAACTTCCATGTATGTTAATAATATCGTTGTTGTGCAGTGTGCCCATGGATGAAGAGGAGAAAGTGGTGCTCGATTACTCATCTGATCCATTGATAAACGATGGCAAGTTTCAACAAGAAATCCTTTCCAGCATTGCTCGTGCCGGAAATGCTATCGAGGAACTCTATGGATCTCCACAAGACATTGAAGGTGTCGTCAGGGACGGGAAGGTCTATGTTGTCCAGACAAGACCCCAGATGTGATCTTCCCCTTGTTTCTTTATAGTATAATTCTTTTCTTTTGGCTGTGGTTTTGCCCATGCTCAGGTTGTAAAATGAGAAAAAAAAGAAGACAAAAGTAACAAAGAACACCGAAGAAGAAGGCTGAACCTGAAAATGAATATAAAAAGTTTAGTGTAGTATACATGTATGTATGTATTATATGATGATATGATTAAGTTTCTAATTGCTTTTATTTTGCTACGTGCCTTGGATAAAAGTGTTTTGGAGGCCAGTAATGTTTGTTTATTAATCTTTTTTGTGTGTTGCATAATTGTAATAGGTCGATTAATTCGGATCAGAAATTACATAACACATGATCTTCTCAATTCAATTAGAATTTAGATCTCTGATATTACTTAAAGTTTCTTTAATGCATCGTCAAATTTTGATTGAGGTGAGCTAATTTAAAAACATGTTGATTAACCTATGTATCAGATTTAATAATAGGGAAATATAAATGATTAAAAATTAAATAAAATATAATATGAACGGATTTGGGTCCAAGTTGATTTAAAAATATGTTGGTTTAGATTGCATGCAATGTGAATGGGCAAAGAAGAAAGGAATGAGGCAAACAATTGAGAAAATTGGAAGACATGAAGGCTTTAGATATGGGATATGATCAATCTGCATGTGCAAGTAAAGTAATGTTGGAATGAAGCTGCTTGATGGGTGATGAACATGCAACCATTATTATATATCATTAGGTGTTGTCCCCATCACAAAGCAACGTGGAGAGGCCGCTGCCATTCAGATCATGTACTGTGTAATACCAGCATCATCATCATCCTCACCATGATTTCTGATCATGGGATGAAGTCTCCTGCATGAATCCTCGCACCCCAAATAAATCAACAACGAAAAAAAACACTCTTCTATGGTTGTTTGTTCTATTCATAAAATTTAAACCCGAAACATTGCTAATGAAACATCAAATTTTTTATCACTCAATTTAACAAACATTTGAATACAAATTGTGGCCGGCCTTTGTTTAAGAATCTAATCTAACTAGACTCTAATATAATTAGAACTCATGTGATTATCGAGAGAATTATGGTCTGACCCAATTTGTACCCGAAAACATGTTTAATGTGTTTAGACAAACAGTTAACCACTTTGGACAACAAAGGGACATGTGGTCAGCGACATCGTTTTTTACAAGTGGATTGTCATTTTGGTAGAAACATTTTTAGGGTTTTATTTGATTCTCTAACTTCGACAAAATCATTGCTCAACATAAATAGATGTTTCCTGCATGCTTAAATTCCCTTTGTAGCCACCACTTTTCAACTCTTTCAAGAGCTCCTTTTGTATTTTAAAGCATAAGCAACACCATCTATGTTCTTTCGAATGTTTCAATAACAATTATGTGAACTAAATTAAGTTTTTTTTTTTTAATATTCTGACTTGAGCACCAACCAGCAAATAAGCATGTTTTCCTAATTAACTCATTTTCATTTTCTATACGTCTAGATAGTAGTAAAAATACAATAAAAACCATTTAATTACATATCAACAATCAAAAAACACGTTAGATATTGACATAAATTCAAAATAATAATTAAGTTGGATTTTATTATAATTCTAGTGGTTAAAGAATAGTTGGTAATTAGATTTATTTAATACATAAATATTTATATTAGGCAAGAAGTCTTAAGGGCTAAGGCCTTTTGGTGACCAGGGGCGAATGTATGTAGGTACCTTGTTGAGATGATCGATCAATGACAAATGGCCAAGAGGGGGTGAATTGACAATTTAAAAATTGAAGGGAGAAATTGAAATGATAAAAATGAAGAACAATAGATTTAGAGTTGTTCAAGCTTCTAACAAGCTTTATATCTACTACCTTAGCTCCCCACTAAGGATTTCAAACAATTCACTATTGAATTTGTCCCATTTTCTAGGCTTCGGAGGAAACTGTTACAAATCGATCAAGTTTTCTACCCAAAGCTTGATCAAGATCACTCTTTTACAAGGAATTTGTGGCAAACTGAAATTAACCTCTCAAATAAGCTTATATGTTTTCCAATTACAAGTGAACTCTCCTAAACTTAAAAAAAAATTACAATAAAAATTCACAACTTGGATACAATAGTTTGACTCTAAAAGGCTCAAAGACATTGAATTTTTGAGTGAATGCTTCTCACTTGATGAATAGTTGTTGTTGTAGCTTTTGAGTCTTGCTTTTATACCCCCGTCATTGATTTCTAACAGTTTGGGTAGCTGAGATCATAAATAGAGCCGTTGGAGACCATTTTTCCCACAATAAATGCACATCTCAGGCAGGGCGTATTGTTACACGGGACCCTATTTCGGTACCTCTAAGGCAGAAACTAGCCGTTGCAAGAGTAAATGCAGAGGCGTATCGAAACGGTCTTAGTGTAAAATGGGGGTTGTATCGAAACGGCTAGGCCGTATCTGTACGGATTTTGCTCACTGGAATCTGAGGAAAAATTCTTTGGAAAATTGCATCAGTACGCTTCAAGGGCGTATCGAAACGGAAAGCTTGTTTTTACAAAGTCGTATCGAAATGGACATAGCCATATCGGTATGGGTTAACTGAATTTTGAAGCTTTAACTGACATTCAACTGTCGAAAAATTTAATGCAAGGATTTCAAAAATCTTAAGCTCTGTATCGATACGCTGACGTGTCGTGCCAAAATTAACGATCGGTACGCCTAAGACCTATACTGAAACTCATTAGTAAAACATTCCAGGTTAAAGGCCGTATCGAAACGGGCAAGCCCGTATCCAAACACCGTATCGAAACGGGGTGAGCCGTATCGAAACTATGTGTTCAATTAAAATTCCAGTAGTCAAAATTCGTATCGAAACGCTATTGAGCGTATCGATACGCCTGGGAGATTTGGTTTGGCTTGAAACACTTAAAAAATTTTGGGGTTTAAGTTTTGACTTTGAGTGAGACTTTTGAGTACTTAAAAATTTATTTGCTTTTGCAAATTGGCCATTAAATAATTTTTTATATCAAAATCAAACATAGATTTTACAATCTCCCCTTTTTGATATAACAAAACTAAAGTAATTTTTTAATTAGTTTGAGAAATACTCTCCCTTACTTTAAGCTAGGTTTTGAAAAACTTTAAAAACGTTGGCTCTTTAATTATTCTTCCCCTTTTTGTTAGATCAAAATCAATGGAATAATCAAGATATAAACATTGAAGCAATATAAAGAAAACAACATAAATATTATTAAGCACTTAAAGCATAAGAGTTCAAAGAAACATAGATCCAAACTCAAATCCTAATCCTAAAAACATAAATCAAAGCATAGGTTCATAAGCAAATAACATAGGTGCATAAAAATTAAAATCCTAATATGATATGATATGAGATGTATAAGCCTAAGATTTGTCCCCATCGTCGTCATCCTCTTCATCTTCATCTTTATTATTGGTTTGTTTAGCTTGAGATTGGAGTCATGCACCATGAAAGGCGGTGAGAGAGATGTCCATTGAGTTTTGTTGAGTTTCAATGGAAGTGACTCGATTCTCAATAGTAGTCATTCTTTCCTCCAAGGATGTGAAACGAATGTCGATGGCGGCAAAACCCGAACTCATATTAATGCTCAATGAGATAATTTATTCATTGGGATAAGCCATAAGAGCATCCATAGAGGGTTGAGCCACCAGAGCTTGAGGAGCCGCCAGATCGGCTTCAACACCTTGAGAATAAGCCTCGAGACGAATCCAATCTCCATTAATATAATGGAATTTGGAACGACCTAAGGAATGCTCGTCGATCAGATCGGTGAGAGGCTCGGCATAGTCTTGCGAACAATCAATCTCTAACTTTGAGAACAAATAGCTCAAAGCGGTGCCACATGTGAAAGATGAGACAAGAGTGTGTAATCACTAATTTTGTCCGGACCTTAAACTCTTTTACTTTATGCTAATTTGGGGTTTGTATAGGGCTATATGTAATTCAAGACTAAAATTAATTAAAGAATTAATTAAAAATAAAAATAAAAAAAGGTGAAAAAGGAAAGAGAAAAAGAATATATGCACACATATATATAGGCCCTGTTTGGCAATTAGCGGATAGCTGATAGCTAATAGCGGATTACATTAGCTGATAGCTGATAGCTGATTGCATTAGCTGATTTGACTAGCGAATTGTATTAGCTGATTGTATAAAAGTGTTTGGTAAAATTAACTGATAGCTGATAGCTGTTTGATTATTTAAACAAGCAAAATGACATATAAGGACATGATTATATTTAATACTTGTTTGAATAATTTATCAATTATTAATATTTTGTATCTAATAAATATTAATTAGATTTGTAAAAATTATTTTTTAATATAAATTTCCTAAACATATTTGAAAATTTTATATATTAATTTATTATTTATATAATTATTAAATTTTTTATATGCACATATAAATATGTGATAATAAAAAAATAGAATTAACTTACAAATGTCACAATATAAATTAGTAGTAACAATAAATAAGTCCAATATTTAATATGTTATTATATATATTAAAAAAATATTATTATTTAATTTAGGTTATTTGGAGATTTTTGGTAATTATTAAGGGTAAAAGAGTCATTACAATTCTAATATCAAACCTCTAATCTCAAAAAGCTCATATTAGGAGCTTTTTCAAAATTAGCTTTTTTCACCCCAATCCGCTCTTTCAATCCGCTATTTACCAAACATCAATATTAGCGGATTTGACTAGTCAAACCTCTAATTATAGCTCAAACCTCTAATTTTTGCCCAAACCGCTATTTACCAAACATGGCCATATACTTTTCATTACTACTATTTTGGTATTAGTATTATTTGTTTGCTTTATTACCCCTGTTTGTTTTCGTTATGAGCCTTTGTTATTATCAGTAATTGTTTCTATTATTATTATTTGTTTATGTCTACTTATTATTATTATTATTATTATTAACATACAAACAAATCAGCCCATGAATAATAAATAATTGAATAAGCCCGGTTTATTTAATTCAGTCCATTACAAACCAAAAATATATAGTACAAGTTAACCCAATAAGCCCAAACAACCCGTAAGCCCAAATAATCATAAAAACCCTAATGGCTATCTTATGTCTTTGCGCAGCCGAACCCTAGCCGTCAGATTGAGGGCGTGATCAATAGACCAGATCACATCTGGGGAGGAAAACCTAAGAAGCCTTTGTTTGATCTTACGGCCCTCAAACCCTTCGCGCCGCGTAATCTCAGCCATCAGATTAGCGACGATCCAACGGTGCAGATCATGAGGAGAAGAGAAACTCTAGCGAGCCCTAGGGTTCGGTCTCGCGGCGCAAAGCCCACAGCCGTCAGATCGAGATGCGATCTGACGGTCCAGATTCAGTCCCAGACAAAACCCTAGCGACATGACTCTCCATCTGGCGCCGCGTCCATCGTGACCATTAGATTGCATCTCATCTAACAGTCCCAAATCGTCACGCTCCCGACGCGCGATCCTTTGGTTAATTAACACGCGCGTAACGAGGCCAACCTGACCCCTCTGCTCCCATCACGCGCCCACGCGTCTGCCAGCTCCATGCCGACTGCCGCCTTTAGTCGTGCCTCGTCCCATTTCCAGTAAGAACGACATGCCACAAAGAAAAAAGTAGAGTAAGAATACCCAAAAATGGAATCAAAACAAAAGAAAAAAGCAAGAGCAGAGAATCAGCAAAAGGCAACACACAAAGTCAACTAGACAAGGCAGAACAGAGAGCGTTTGCCAAGCTTGAAGTACTGAGTTGAGTAATCGCTGCCGCGATAGCCAACAGACCGCTACCGCGACAGGTGCTGCCGCAGCAGGCACGACGACAGAACAAAGTTGCCTAGACTTTGCAACACCTACACTACTGAGCAATTCAATACCGGCCCATTCTCTCTATCTTGATTCCATTACTCTTTTATTTAAGTTCTCTTTATATTTTCGTGACAAACATTTAAACTCTTTATTTTACTCTCTCGTGCAGTAATTCAAGGTGAAGCTATTAGCCCAGTCCCTGTGGAGACGATATTCGATACTTCAGTATCACTTTACTACTTGCGTCGTGTACACTTGCACTACATTGCGATAGACACTTTTACACGCAACAAGAGGTAATCGGGAAGATCGAAGTGTCGTTAGTGATTGGACCAACCGAGTATGTCGTTTATTTTGTGGTGATGGACATCCAGCCAACCTATAATTGTCTGTTGGATAGGCCTTGGATTCACTCAGCGGGCGCTGTACTCTCGTCACTACATCAAAAAGTCAAGTTTGTCATTGAAGGGAAATTGGTGAGCGTAGGGGCCGAGCAAGACATCATTGCATCCATAACCACCGATGCCCCTTACGTACAAATGGACGAGGAGGCCTTGGAGTTTTCATTTAGAGCCCAAGAATTTGTGAATGCCACCTTTGTGGCGGAAGGAAGTAAGATCCCACGCTATCGACTATCCAACTGCATCAAGATGACAGTCTGAGAAACTCTAGGGTGGGGAGCCAAGAAAGGAAGAGGTCTTTGGAGGAATCTTCAGGGGTGCTTACGCGCGAAGAGCGTAATTAACAAGCAAGACAAGTTCGGGCTAGGCTTCAAGCCTAACTTTCAGCAAAGGAAACAAGAGTGGAGGAAGAGAGAAGAGCAAAAGAAGGCCAGACTCAGAGGCGTAGACATCCCGTGGGAGCTCATAACTTACACCGATATAAAAAAGATCTTCTTGTCTGGAGGGATAGTCAATGTGGGACAGAATATAGATGAGAACAATCGAGAGGTCACCCGGATCAGTAAGGAAGAAAAGCTTAGCGAAGCTTTTGAAGAGATGGACATCAATGTCATGGTGAAAGACGAAGAAAACAACCAACTCTTAGCCAGGATTCGTCCATGCCGTCCGGGGGAGACACTCGATAATTGGACCAGTGTGGACATGCCTTTGGTTTTTAGGTTAGAATCAAAGTAATGCTTAGAACTAACCCTATCCGCTTTTGCCCGCGAGCGATAGGGATCTTTTGTAAAGGGCTTCTACTCCAACTTATTTAATGAAAGGGACGCTTCCCAATATTTTCTCAAATGGCAAACATCTCATTCATTGCATTCTTTCATTACTTATTTATTCATTTTATAATAATAATATTCTTTCACTTCCCAATATACGTTCTTTTTAAACTTTGTTTCAGGACCTCCGAGATCAGTCACGTGAATGACCTTGAACCTATGGCCAAGAAAGATTTTGAGCAGCCCTTATACTCCGTCGAAATAGATGAGGGGGAGGAGGATGTGGGCCGTGAAGTTCCGTATGAATTGCTTAGATTAATGGAAAGTGAAGAGAAGCAAATCCTGCCCCATCAGGAAGACTTAGAGATTATCAACCTAGGGACTGACGAAGAAAGGAGAGAAGTAAAGATTGGCACCGTGTTCTCATCCAAGAATAGACGCGAGTTGATTGGATTGCTTCTAGAATTCAAGGATGTTTTTGCTTGGACTTACCAAGACATGCCAGGATTAAACACGGATATTGTGGTACAAAAGTTATCGATAAAGCCCGAGTGTAAGCCGGTTCAACAAAAATTGCGGCGAATGAGAGCGAACATGTTATTGAAGATTAGAGAAGAGGTAAAGAAGCAATACGAGGTAGGCTTTCTTCAAGTCACCAAGTACCCCGAATGGGTAGCTAATATAGTCCATGTTCTGAAAAAAGACGGAAAATTTCGTATGTGCGTTGATTACAGAGAACTCAATAGGGCAAGCCCTAAATACAACTTCTTGTTACCCCACATCGACACTCTAGTGGACAATACCGCGGGGCATTCATGATTCTCGTTCATGGATGGTTTCTCGGGATACAACCAAATAAATATGCATCCCGAAGACATGGAAAAGACCACTTTTGTAACCATGTGGGGGACCTTCTGCTACAAGGTGATGCCATTCGGGTTAAAGAACGCCGGGGCGACGTATCAAAGAGCTATGGTGACCCTCTTCCACGATATGATGCATAAAGAAATCAAGGTGTATGTAGATGATATGATAGCAAAGTCCCAAACCGAGGAGGGGCACATCCAGAATCTAAGAAAGCTCTTTCAAATATTGAGGAAATATTAGCTAAAACTCAACCCGGCCAAGTGCACTTTCGTCGTCACGTCCGAGAAACTATTAGGTTTTGTGGTCAGCCGAAAGGGGATCGAGATCGACCCAGACAAAGTCAAGGCTATCCAAACCCCCCACCTCAAACACAAAAGGAAGTCCGGGGGTTCTTGGGGAGATTGAATTATATATCTCGATTTATTTCCCAACTAACCGACAAATGCGACCCCGTCTTTAGATTACTCCGGAAAAACAATCCCAGAGTATGGGATGAGTAGTGCCAAGAAGCTCTAGATAAGATCAAGGAGTACCTAACTAAGGCACCGATATTAGTGGCCCTGACGCCGGGAAGACCCCTAATTCTGTACCTGACGGTATTTGAGAATTCAATGGGTTGTGTGTTAGGGCAACATGATGAGTCCGGAAGGAAGGAAAGGGCCATCTATTATTTGAGCAAAAAGTTCACCGATTGTGAGACCCGGTATTCGCCCATCTAGAAGTTGTGTTGTGCCTTGGTGTGGGCTACCAAGAGGCTCCGACAGTATATGTTGTACCATACTACATAGTTAATATCAAAGTTGGATCCGTTAAAATTCATGATGGAAGCACTAGCTTTGACCGGAAAGATGGCGCGTTGGAAAATGCTTTTGTCCGAATACAATATTGTGTATGTGAGTTAGAAGGCGATAAAGGGAAGTGCAATAGCCGATTTTCTAGCCAGTCGGGCCTTGGAGGACTACGAGCCTATGAATTTTAACTTCCCCGATGAAGATGTAATGCATACATCCATAGGAGAGGAGGATACCCTAGAAGACAGATCATGGAAACTCTATTTAGATGGCGTTTCCAATGCCCTAGGTCATGGAATAGGGGCAGTGCTATCTCACAAGTCGGTTAGAATTCTTTTGCACCAATAACGTAGCCGAATATGAAGCCTGTGTTATGGGGCTGCGTACAGCCATCGAAAGAAAAGCCAGGGCGCTTCAGGTTTTTGAAGATTCATCTTTGGTAATCTTTCAACTTCGGAAGGAATAGGAAACCATAGATTCAAAATTGGTCAAGTATTATGATCTGATTCAAGAATTAATCCAGAACTTTGAGAAGGTCGGCTTTGCCTATCTCCCGAGAGAAGACAATCAGATGGTAGACGCCTTGGCAACTTTGGCCGCCGTGTTTAAAGCAAGCGCCGAAGTAGAGATGAGACCGATTGAAATGCAGACCTTTGACGTGCCAGCTCATTGTTACGCCTTGGAGGAAGAGGCGGATGGAAATCCTTGGTACTTTGATATCCTTCAATATATCAAGTTCCAAACCTATCCCCAAGAAGCCAATGAAAATGGCAGAAGGACCATTAGGAGAATGGCAATGGGATACATGTTAGATAGGGAGATCCTATACAAAAGGGGCAGAGATCAGGTGCTACTAAGATGCGTCAATGCTCGGGAAGCTAAGAATATCTTGGCCGAGGTACACAATGGACTGTGTGGAACCCACGCTGACGGTTTCTTGATGGCTCGCAAAATTATGAGATATGGGTATTTTTGGTGAACCATGGAAGGAGACTGTATCGATTATGCAAAGAAATGCCACAAATGTCAGGTGTATGCCGAAAAGGTCCACTCTCCGCCGTTACCTCTACACACCATGAATTCACCATGGCCTTTCGCTGTTTGGGGCATGGACGTCATCGGTCAGATTCATCCAAAAGCCTCTAATGGACATTGATTTATCCTCGTGGCCATTGATTACTTCACTAAGTGGGTAGAGGCAGCCTCCTACGCCAACATTACAAAGGCAACTGTTTGCAAATTCTTAAAGAAAGAAATCTTTTGTCGATATGGTTTACCGGAAAGAATTATCACCGACAACACTTCTAACTTAAACAACAAAATGATGGATGAGGTGTGTGAACAATTTAAAATCACTCACCACAATTCCACCACTTACCGTCCCAAGATGAATGGAGCGGTAGAAACGGCAAACAAGAACATCAAGAAAATCATATCGAAGACAACATATACCTTTAAGGATTGGCATGAGAAGTCGCCATTTGCCTATCGAACATCAATATGCACGTCCACAGGGGCAATACCTTACTCTCTGGTTTACGGCACAGAAGCGGTTCTGCCAATTGAGGTAAAAATCCCATCACTTCGGATTTTGAATGAAGTAAAGTTGGAAGACGCCGAGTGGATACAAACGCGATTTGACCAATTGAATCTCATTGAAGAGAAGAGACTAAAAGCCATTTTCCACGATCAGATGTACCAAAGGAGGATGATGCGGGCCCACGATAAAAAGGTTCGCCCAAGAGAATTTCGGGAAGGGGACCTAGTACTTAGAAAAATCCTACATACTCAGAAAGACTCCCGGGGAAAATGGATGCCTAATTGGGAAGGCCCGTATGTTGTCAAGAAGGCCTTCTCTGGTGGAGCGTTAATTTTAACAGAGATGGATGGAAATGAGCTAAAATACCTGGTGAATTTAGACGCAGTAAAGAAGTACTACGTGTAAGAAGGACACTCCTTAAGCGGAGGATACCCGAAGCGAAAACCCTAAAAGGGGCATGCAAAAAAAGAAGAAAAAGAAAAAAAAAAGAAAGAAAAAAGAAAAATGAAGAAAAAGAAGAAGAAGAAAAAGGGAGAAGAACAGGGGGAGGCCCCAAGCAAGAGTAGCTCAAACAGGTCACGAAGTTTGACACCTCTAAATCAGAACTTTCGATAATAGTACGAGAAACTTCAAGATCCAGATTGGTCAACAGGTTCTCGGCCATTCATGCAACTGATGCTCAAAGCCCTACTTTGTATTTTTTGTTCTTTTCTTTTCCTTTCTTTTCTTTCATGTTTGCCATGAATTTCAAATTATCTCAAGACTATAAAAAATTATTAATAAAATCCTATTGTAATATCTTTCCTCATCTCTCGCCCAAAAGCGTCCCACGAGTAAGTTGAGGTAGGAATTATGATGGGCAAAAGATTTTTTAGTATTACTATGATTTAACATTTTAAAGAGCAGTTTGTCTACATGCAAGCACCAACGTCGAATTACCTTCAAGCCAGAGCGGGCAACTAAAAGACCCAAAAAAGGCAGGGGCACCACGCGAAGTCAGATCTGTTGGAAACCATGAAACAGGCATCCCTAAAAAAATAAAAAAATAAAAAAATGGGGAAAGAGAAAAGAGAAAAGAAAAAAAGAAAAGAAAAGGAAAGAAAGGTTTCGAAGTGAAAACCCGCAAGGGCACTTTGAGGCAGACAATTCCAGAAGTGGATCAAGATAAGTACCCCCCAAAGGGAGAAGAAGAATAAGGGTCCGGTAGAACCGGAGAAGAGGTGCAATCAATGCAAGAGGCAACACCAAAGGACGCAATGTCAATAAAATTAATATGTTTGAATAACTTGGAAACCTCAGTCATGCATCACGAGTAGTTAGGCATCCCTAGGTTAGGAGCATGCTAACTCATAACATCATAGCATTTCATCTTTTCCCAGATATCCGAAAAGCGAGTCGGGCCCTTCATAAAGAGAGGAGTAAACGACAAAGAGAAAACTTAGAAAAGATTTCGGAGCAAAAGAGGCAGATACTCACTGCTCGAGGATTTCAAATGGAAGCTTTCTAGCTTGCCACCATGTTCCAAAATGAAGAATCCCACAAAGAAAGGGTCCGAAAAGGTTCTATATAGGAGGAACTTACGACGCCAGGGTCTCGAAAGCAGAAGGTCCTATAGAGAAGGGATTTGTAGATCCTTGACTTCAGGTAAACGAAGGGGGAGTTCGTAAAGGAAGAAATACTACTCGAAGAATACGCTAAGGAAGAAAGGTTCTGTGAAGAAAGAACCCGAAACTCCAAGGCTTTGGGGTCTCAAAAGTGGAAGGTCCTATGGAGAAAGGACGTGTAGATCCTTAATGTCGGATACAAGAAGTGGAGAGTCCCGCATAAGAGGAATTACCACTCGAAAAAATATTCTAAGGAAACGAGTTCTATGGGGAAGGAACTCGTGTTCTTAAGGTTTTAGAGAGAAAATTACTCGATCCGACACATTGCAGCTCCGGGAGAGCAGACTGCCCGACAGGGAAGTAGGAAAAAGTTAGTGCTTATGGTCTTTGCCTTATTCTTGTTTTACAAGTAATAAGCAAAAAGGGGCAGCTGTAATCACTAATTTTGACTAGACCTTGAACCCTTTTACTTTATGCTAATTTAAGGTTTGTATGGGGCTATATGTAATTCAAGACTAAAATTAATTAAAGAGTTAATTAAAAATAAAAATAAAAAAAGGAGAAAAAGAAAAGGAAAAGAGAAAAAGAATATATGCATATATATATACTTTTCATTACTACTATTTTGGTATTAGAATTATTTGTTTGCTTTATTACCCCCGTTTGTTTTCGTTATGAGCCTTTGTTATTATCAACAATTGTTTCCATTATTATTATTTGTTTATGTCTATTTATTATTATTATTATTATTATTATTATTATTATTATTATTATTATTATTATTATTATTATTATTATTATTATTGTTAACATACAAACAAATATGCCCATGAATAATAAATAATTGAATAAGCCTGGTTTATTTAAGTCAGTCCATTACAAACCAAAGATATATAGTACAAACAACATGTAAGCCCAAATAATCAAGAAAACCCTAATGGCTATCTTTTGTCTTTGCGCAGCCGAACCTTAGTCGTCAGATTGAGGGCGTGATCAATAGTCCAGATCACATCTGGGGAGGAAACCCTAAGAAGCCTTCATTTGATCCTGCGCCGCACCCTATCATAGTCGTTAGATCGTAGCAACATCAACGGTTCAGATCACGCCAGACCAGAAACCCTAAGGAACCCCTCAAAACTCTAGCGCCGCATCACCAGGTCCGTTCGATTTGGTTTCCCTTCAACGGTCCAGATCGGGTCTCACGAGAAACCCTAGGGAACTCCCCTCAAACCCTTCGCGCCGCGTAATCTCAGCCATCAGATTAGCGATGATCCAAAGGTGCAGATCATGAGGAGAAGAGAAACTCTAGCGAGCCCCAGGGTTCGGTCTCGCGCCGCAAAGCCCACAGCCGTCAGATTGAGATGCGATCTGACGGTCCAGATTCAGTCTCGGACAAAACCCTGGCGACAGGACTCTCCATCTGGCGCTGCGTCCATCGTGACCATTAGATTGCATCTCATCTAACGGTCCCAAATCGTCACGCTCCCGACGCGCGAACCTTTAGTTAATTAACACGCGCGTAACGAGGCCAACCTGACCCTTCTGCTCCCATCGCGCGCCCACGCGTCTGCCACCTCCATGCCGACTGTCGCCTTCAGTCATGCCTCGTCCCATTTCTAGTAAGGACGACATGCCACAGAGAAAAAGAGCAGAGTTAGAATACACAAAAACAGAATCAAAAGAAAAGAAAAAAAAACAAGAGCAGAGAATCAGCAAAAGGCAATACACAAAGTCAACTAGAAAAGGCAGATCAGAGAGCGTCCGTAATGTAATTTTGTTTGTTACCTCAATGTAATTTCGGTATAAAAGAAACCGAGAACAAATTGTAACGCTTGGAGAGAGAAAAGGGGAACGTTTGATTTCGAGCAATAGAAGAGCATTTTTAGAGGTATTCTTTTTCGGTCTTTCTCATCCGATTCATTGCATGCATACCAAAATCAAAAGAGAAAAAAAGGGTTTGTGGGTTACCTTTCGGAGGCTGTTTCGAGACCCTTCCGGCGACAATCCCTTAGGGTTGAGCCCTAGGGTTTCTCACTCTCATAAAAATAGAAGGGGATCATCTTCTTCCCTTTTCTCGTACTCATTTTCAAAGCGCAACGTTTCAGATTATCTCCGGTGACAAACCCGTGGCCTTCACGGCTGGCGTGGGTGAGCCGTGAGGCTGAGTTCGCGGGGTTTTGCTCTCCAGAGCTTACCCGATAAAGTAAAATGAGAGGAAGCTTTTTGTTTTAGTTTTGGGGCGGATTGCCCAAAAGAGAAAAAATGTTTTAAAACTTGGTGTTTTATATTTCTGTGAGGTTTTCAAAAATGGTTTTAATTCGCTTTTGAGCCTCCCGTGTTCGAGAAATCACGGCCGCAGACCCTGCGTTTTTCCAATTCGTCATAATTTCCCCCTTTTTGATTAATCGGTTTATTTTCCTTTTTGGGGATAAACCCGTTTGAACCTTTATAATTTTTTTATTCAATTTTCATACCCGAATCAGTAGTTTATTTACATATGTGACCCTGTAATTTGTGTAGGTTTAGATTTCAACTGGCCTGCTATTCATGTTAATCTAATCTAGTTTTATTGTGATTGTTATGAGAATACATTAGTGCGTGTATTAATCTCATGATTGTTGCACATCTTATATGTTTTTTATCTAGGATTACACGATAATGAATGTGTATACACATATAACATATAGTTTTCATGTAGCCTTGGTCGTGTTTTTATGATTTTATAAAGTTGTACATCTATACATATGTGTTATACGCTTTCGTGCATGATTTTTATGAATCGTATAATCTACGTGGAATATTGAATTTGCATACTTATCATGTTTTTTTATGAATGTTAGTTTATGTCATTTATATTCTTACATGCCATGTTACTTGCTCTATATGTCTCTTTCATTTATCTTTGTTAATCGTATGATTCCATGTCCCGTTTGTGTATCAATTCTTGTAAGTAGCATCCAAATTAAAATGTAATGCGATGTATTTTTATTCGGGAAGGAACGAGGCCAGTACCAGTCGTAGTGGTGGTGGTTCGGACGTTCCTTCTCGAATATTAAGACTTTTAAAATTTACTCACCCGTATAACTAAATTTTGATACGATTCGTCACTTTAATTTGCAAAATTTAATATTAACTAAGCGGTAATGATTTTGGTACCAATTTTGGGCATGACGGGGATGCTCATCCTTCCCCGCGTGTAACTGACTCCTGAACCCACTTTTGAAAAAAAGAAAAATCTCTGGTTTCAATCTCGGTGTCCGGTTTACCATTTTAAATGGCCGGTGGCGACTCCTCTTTATTTTTCAACTCGATTTCTCTAAATTTTCAGAAACCCATTAAAACCCGGTTCTTCCAAGTGACACCGGTATTTTCTAAAATTTAGTCGCTACAAGATGGTGTGGCGATGTTGCACGAGATAGACAATTTCGTGAATATAATTTGAGCTAGATTCGAGCGCTTACCCTTATGAAAGCATTGGATCCAAAAATCATCGACTTGTCAGATCATGGAGAACTTCCCACCGGATGGACGAAACCACCAAGTGATCATGAGGTGAAGGATGTGATCATGTACTTCGAGGACGGTTACAGACCCGCTAAGAACATGGCCTAAGGAGTTTTCATCATCTATCCCTATGTTCTTAAACCCAAAAACATTTTTCAAAACGGTTTGATCAATCCTAAACTTCTTCACCATGAGATAGGATTCAATGGCTATAACTACAGATCTATCGAGATTGTGGAGACACGGGGCATTGGCATAAAAGATAATGACAAGGTTACGGTATAAGATGTTGGGTATACTCAAGAAAGGCATAAATTTCCATTGATGTAACAAATCAAGGTATTTGAATTGAAAACGCTCAGAATTCAAAAAAGGAATAGAGGTAATACGCTCACGAAGGATCTTATAGTTTTGTTATTGTTTGTAGTGAGTCATACCAGCAGGACTTTGTAAAAACTTTTGAATGATAAGGGTGAGGTTTGGTCTCGTATCATCGTTGTTAGAAGATTCTCCAACCTCACGAATTCTTGGTCTATTTTTAAGAGCCATGAGAAAACCTGAAATTTAAAATCAAACCAAAAACAACATGTATGCATAAATCATCACATTCGATCCAAATAATTAATCTAATGATCAAGATATTGTAAAAACATATACAATATAGTTTAAAAACACGTACAAGTATAAAAAAAAATTTTGGTAAAAAGAATTTTGAAAAACAATTTAGAAAAATATATGATATAATTTTATATTTAAATATAAAATTTAGTTTTGAAAAAGTTTTTACAAAATTTTTGAAACTCATGTTATATACATACTAAAAACACAAATTTTTATTAAAAATAGTATATAAATAGTAACAAAATTAAAAAGAAAAGAAAAGGGTTTATACCTTGAATGTGGGATTATGGATGAATGAGTAGATGCTGATGCACCAAACTTGATAATAAAGCTTAGACTTGGTTTGAAAAACAAAAACCCTCAAAAGTTTGTGTGAAAAACTAAAGGATTTAAGAGGATTTTATAGGGAAAATCAGGTTAAGGTTTTGAGAGAAAAGAGGGGTGTTATATTTAAAGTAAAATTTGGTCTTTAATGCTAATTTAAACTCTCAGCGGCTACGCGTACCTAAACACAAAGTGGTGTATCCGAACCGCGTATCGGTATTTTTTTTAAGCCGTACTGAAACATGGAACCGTACCGATACACGCTTGCATGTACCGAAGCGTGTTCTTGAACCTGTATCGATACGTGATGGACAATATCGATGCCTTTTTGCCATAATATACATTTTAGGCAACAAGGAGCTCAAAAATTCGATTTTAATCTACTCGAAATGCATGTATATGACATATGAACTACATGTATGAACTAGAACATACACATACTCCCCCTAGCAACAAGCATAGATGCATATATGAGCAAAATCACAAGAGCATGGCAGTCAATCAAATCCAAGTAATTTTGCACCAAAAAGGCTCTAAAGGGTCAAGAAAGGCTAGTCAAACCTAACTCTCTCCTAAGAGTCCAAAAGCTCTCTTTGTCTAATAGTTTGGTAAAGATGTCCGCTAATTGGTTCAAGGTGTCTACATATTCTAGAACAACATCATTTTCCAAAACATGATCTCTAATGAAATGATGTCTAATTTCTATATGTTTGGTTCTAGAATTTTAGATAGGATTCTTAGTGAGACAAATGGCACTAGTGTTGTCACACTTAAGGGTTATGGTACCTACAAAAATTCTATAATCTAAAAGTTGTTGCTTCATACAAAGGACTTGAGCACAATAACTTTCGGCCGATATGTATTCCGCTCGGTGGTAGAGAGTGCTACATTATTTTATTTCTTAGAGAACCAAGATTTAAGCATACTACCTAGGAATTGACAAGTATCGGAGGTACTCTTTCTATCTATCTTACAACCTTTATAATTCGCATCCGAGAAAGCATGTAAAGCAAATGAGGAATCTCTAGGATACCAAAGACCTAAACAAGGTGTGTCTCTAAGGTATCTAAAGATTCTCTTAACAACTATAAGGTGTAATTCTCTAGGATTAGCTTGAAGTCTAGCACACAAGCAAATACTAAACATAATGTCGGGCCTAATCGTGGTAAGATAAAACAAAGATTCAATCATAGAATGATAAAGCTTTAAATCAACACACTTACCTCATTCATCCTTGTCAAGCTTTGTAGAAGAGCCCATTGGTGTGGCTTGAGGTTTCACATTCTCCTAGACAAACTTCTTGAGCATGTCCTTGATGTACTTAGCTTGATTGATGAAGATGTCATCCTTCCTTTGTTTAATTTGGAGTCCCAAAAAGAATGAGAGCTCCCCCATCATGCTCATCTCAAATTCACCTTGCATCAACTTAGCAAAATCTTGGAAAAATATTTCATTAGTGGAACCGAAAATTATATCATCAACATAGATTTGTACTACTAATATGTCTTTGCCATTTCTTTTAATAAAGATTGTAGTATCCACCTTTCCTTTGTTAAAGCCTTTTTCAATTAAAAAACTAGACAACCTTTCATACCAAGCTTTAGAAGCTTATTTCAAACCATATAAAGTCTTTGAAAGTTTGAAAACATGGTTTGGGTATTTTGGATCCTCAAAACCGGGTTCATTTGAAAAATATTGAATTCATGATAACATAGAAATGCAAAAAGCATCCTAACTACAGGTGCATAGGTTTAATCAAAATTAATTCTCTCTTCTTGAGTGTAACTGTAAAGTGCTCATTAGTCCTATATTTATATGCATTCCATCTTATATTATTGTTGTTCTTTAGTACATTTTAGGCATATTTAGGTGCATGCATGCATTATTTATAGTATTCTTTACTTTACCCTGTTTATATTGAATATCTTTAATTTGGTGAGAAAAGGTATTGTTTTAGTTTCGGGTACTAGAAGCTGGCAGAAGGAGAGAGGAGTTGAGGAGCTGATGATGAGGCAGAAAGCCAAGGAGCTATACTAAAGCAGCTCAACACAGAGAGAAGTGTTGTCGAGTAGCTGCCGCCACCATAACTGTCGCCCAGGGCAGCAACCTAAGCAATTGGTGAATTGGAGTGCGATTGGAAGAGCTTAGTTTTCTGAGTCCAATGAGCCCATCCACGCAATTTAACGATGTCGGGAACAACAGACTGAGCCGCCCAAGGGAAGATTGTCTTAGGCAGCTTAAGGTTACTTGTGCCACTACTGAGGCAGGGAAAGCAACAAAGCAGCCAATCTGCCATCTTCCGCCGAGGCAGCAAAGTCTGGCAGCGCAAAGCAACTTAACATGTTCAACGCAATTTCACACTACTAAGCAGCATAACCTGACCCATTCCATCACCCTGATCTTTTCTATCAATTACTTGTGTTTATTTACTTTTGTTTTATAAACTAAAATTTACTTGTGTATTTATTTCCTGTGCAATAATTGCAATTCGAATAAGTTGTCCGATCCATGTGGGAGACGATATCTTTTATACTATAACTTGACAAGAGTCTGCACTTGCACTCCTATTTAGAGAATACCTCAACACTCTACAAGTTTTTGGCGCCGCTGCCGAGGATTGGAAACAGTAAATTCGTTTTTATTTTTCTGCACTATTATTTTATTTGCATTTAATTTTAGTTTTTATTTTTTATTTTTACTAAAAAAAACAAAAAAAGAATTTTACAGTTTTCTTGTCTAGTGCATGACCAAAGCAAACCCATCGGGAGAAATCGTTTTCTTTGACGAGATCGAACGAAGAGCAAGAGAACTTAAGAAAGAAGAAAGAGAAGCCCTCGGGAAAGCCAAGGAAGAAGGAAAGGCAGAGGAAGCCATGCATAACGGCCAAGATGACAACCCTGCCAACAATGCCCGTAACGGCAGGGATGGGCAACAAGATTCACTGCCTAGATAGCAGCCACCACTTCCGCCCAGGCAGCAACAATATGTGCGCACCACCAGGGATTATTTGGAGCACGACTTTAGGGGATTTGACCCAACTGTTGCAGAGCCTGAAATTAAAGCAGATCACTTCGAACTAAAGCCCGTAATGTTCAAAATGATAAACACACAGGGGAAATTTGGAGGAACTGCTACAAAAGATGCTCGGCAGCACTTAAGGTGATTCCTAGACATATGCAGAGCTTTCAAGATACATGGAGTCCATCAAGACGTGCTGAAGCTGAGATTATTTCCCTATTCACTGAAGGATAGGGCAAAGCAGTGGCTAAACAACCAACCAGTGGGATCATTCAATACTTGGACGGAGTTGTGCAAAGATTTTCTAGATCGTTTCAGTCCTTCAAACGTCATAGACATGTTGAGAAATGAGATCACAGCTTTCCGCCAAGGGGATGACGGACCAATGTATGAAGCTTGGGAAAGATACCAACAGATGCTAACAATTGTCCGCTTCATGGTTTCCCATCCTGATCTCAAGTGTCGATGTTCTACAACGAAGTAAACAAACCGACACGAATGATGCTCGATGCCTCAGCCAATGGAATCATCATGGATAGACCACCTGAGGAGGCACTACAGATATTGAACAGAATTGCTAAGAACGACTACAAGTTCCCTACAGCCCGCCGCGGCGGCATGAGGCGACCAGCTGTTGTGAATGAAGTAGAGGCCACTGAATCTGTAAATGCCCGCCTGGACAAGCTGACACAGCTAGTAATTAGTATGGCCAAAGGAAAAACATATGAGGCCAAGGTTGTAGAGCCATTTTGTGATGAGTGTGGGGGCAACCACGATTCCTTTCAATGTAGTGAATCCGCCAACTTTATGGGAACTTACGAGAGGAATAGCAGGCCCAACACCAACACATACAACCCAGGCTAGAAGAAGCATCTGAACTTCTCCTGGAGTAACCCCAATAAGGCTGCAAATCCAACTAAGCAATCAGGAGGATACCAACAGAACCTGTCATGATAGTAACCTCAACAACAATAGAATGCGAGCAATAACTCACTCGAAACTACTTTACATTCTTTTATGTCGGGAACTAGTGATTTTATTGTTCGTACTAATAAATTTATTGATAAGACTGAGTCTTTTATGGACAGGACGGAGATGAGGATGAACAACCAAGAGGCTGCATTAAAGAATTTAGAGACTTAGTTCGGGCAATTTACTGAGATTATAAGCAACAGGAAAATGGGTGCATCATCCAGCACCATAGAAGTCACAGCCAAACCCACCTATGACCAGTGTAAAGCTATAACTACGAGAAGTGGGAAACAACTGAACGAGCCCAGAATTGAACAACCAATGGACCAACAAATAAAACAGCTGCCCCCGTAGATGAAACTAACAACTGCCCTAAGGAGGATGATCCTAAGTCATCACATATTAGATTTCCATGCAAGGAACTCATTCAAGACATCTGTCTGCCGCCGCCTTTCCCCCAAAGAATAATGCAACAGAAACAGGAGAACCAGTTCCGGAAATTGGATATTCTAAAACAGGTGCACATTAACATCCCTCTCATGGAAGCCATCCAAAATATGCCTAATTACACGAAATATCTGAAGGACATGGTTTCCATGAGGAAAACAATTAGGGAGTTTGAAACAGTAGCTGTGAAAGAGGAGTGCATGGCTATGTTGCACAACAAGTTACCAGCCAAAAGAATAGATCTCGGCATCTTCGTTATTCCATGCAGAATCGGCAGCAACCATGCCATGAGAGCCCTGTGCGATTTAGGAGCCAACATTAACTTGATGCCAAAGGCGATCTTCGACAAGTTAGGTATTGGGCAAGCCAAACCCACCTCTATCATGCTTAAACTAGCAGACCATTAATTCGTACAACCGGAGGGCAAAGTCGAAGGCATCCTAGTTCGTGTGGGCAGCCTTATATTTCAGCAGACTTCCTCATCCTAGACTGTGAGGCCGACGAGAAAGCCCACATCATACTTGGGCGACCGTTTCTGGCCACGGGCAGAACGCTAATTGATGTGGAGCATGGGGAGCTCATTATTCCTATATTTTATATGCATTCCATCTCATATTATTGTTGTTCTTAAGTAAATTTTAGGCATATTTAGGTGCATGCATGCATTATTTATAGTATTCTTTACTTTACCCTGTTTATATTGAATATCTTTAATTTAGTGAGAAAAGGTAATGTTTTAGTTTAGTTTTAGTTTCAGGTACTAGAAGTTGGCAGAAAGAGAAATGAGCTGAGGAGCTAATGCTGAGGAGCTAATGCTGAGGCAGCAAGCCAAGGAGTTGTATTGAAGCAGCTCAACACAGAGAGAAGTGCTGCCGCTGCCATAGTTGCTGCCCAGGGCAGCAACCTAAGCAATTGGTGAATTGGAGTGCGATTAGAAGAACTTAATTTTCTGAGTCCAATGAGCCCATCCACGCAATTTATCGACGCCGGGAACAGCGGATTGAGCCGCCCAAGGAAAGATTGTCTAAGGCGACTTAAGGGTACTTGTGCCACAAGGAGTCTAACTTCAAGTCAAAGAAGTCAGATTTTAAAGGATGCATTCAATGCTAAAGCTACTTTATGATGAGGAAGACTTCTACTCCAAGGAGGACTTACCCTAGGCCATGCCCTATAGATATCTGATTACACCTTAAAAAAACATACACCACATAGTCGACATAGCCTAGTTTCTCTTGTGTTTTCTTACCGCCACTATGTTCTAAATTCTCTAGGGTTTGGGTTATGTTGTAAAGTAGTTGTGAGAACAATTGTTTTAATTTTTAAGTTTGTTTTTTTATATAAATTCAAGGTTTGCTTATTTCATGTTCTTCATTGTTTTCAATTGAGTCGAGAGATTGATTGGAGGCAATCTATTTGTTTGGTATCGAGAGAGTCAAACTCACGAAAGAAGTAAGCATGATCTCATCAATAACAAGTGTTGATTAATCTATCCTAGACATAGGTTAGGGTTTAAGGCGACTAAAAAGGGACGAACCAAAGGTTGATGTTCATTGTAAGATTCACGCCGACAGGTATCATCTGCAGTGGGCAACAACAACATTCTGACTTAGACATAAGTGGGATCAATATCGAAGCATTCTGTCGAGCCTTTTAAGACTGCCGAGTTTGCCACCGAGCCATCCGTCCGTTCCACTACTGAGGCAGTGAAAGCGTCAAAGCAGCCAATCCGCCATCTTCCGCTGAGGCAGCAAAGTCTGGCAGCGCAAAGCAACTTAACAAGTTCAACGCAGTTTCACACTACTAAGCAGCATAACCTGGCCCATTCCATCACCCTGATCTTTTCTATCAATTACTTGTGTTTATTTACTTTTCTTTTATAAACTAAAATTTACTTGTTTATTTATTTCCTGTGCAGGAATTTCAATTCGAATAAGTTGTCCAATCCCTGTGGGAGACGATATCTTTTATACTATAACTTGACAAGAGTGTGCACTTGCGCTCCTATTTAGAGAACACCTCAACGCTCTACAAGTTTTTGGCGCCGCTACCGGGGATTGAAAACAGTAAATTCATTTTTATTTTTCTGCACTATTATTTTATTTGCATTTAGTTTTAGTTTTTTATTATTTTTTATTTTTATTCGAAAAAAACAAAAAAAAAAGAATTTTGCAGTTTTCTTGTCTAGTGCATGACCAAAGCAAACCCATCGGGAGAAATCGTTTTCTTTGATTAGATCGAACTAAGAGAAAGAGAACTTAAGAAAGAAGCAAGAGAAGCCCTCGGGAAAGCCAATGAAGAAGGAAAGGCATAGGAAGCCATGCATAACGGCCAAGATGACAACCCTGCCAACAATACCCGTAACGGCAGGGATGGGCAGCAAGATTCACTGCCTAGACAGCAGCCACCAGTTCTGCCCAGGCAGCAACAGTATGTGCGCACCACCAGGGATTATATGGAGCACGACTTTAGGGGATTTGACCCAATTGTTGCAGAGCCTGAAATCGAAGCAGATCACTTCGAACTAAATCCCGAAATGTTCAACATGATAAACACACCGGGGAAATTTGGAGGAACTGCTACAGAAGATGCTCGGCAGCACTTGAGGATATTCCTAGACATATGCAGAGCTTTCAAGATACATGGAGTCCATCAAGACGTGTTGAAACTGAGATTATTTCCCTATTCACTGAAGGATAGGGCAAAGCAGTGGCTAAACATCCAACCAGCGGGATCATTCAATACTTAGACGGAGTTGTGCAAAGATTTCCTAGATCGTTTCAGTCCTTCAAACGTCACAGACAGGTTGAGAAATGAGATCACAGCTTTTTGTCAAGGGGATGACGAACCAATGTATGAAGCTTGGGAAAGATACCAACAGATGTTAAACAATTGTCCGCTTCATGGTTTCCCATCCTAGACTCAAGTATCGATGTTCTACAATGGAGTAAACCAACCGACACGAATGATGCTCGATGCCTCAGCCAATGGAATCATCTTGGATAGACCACTTGAGGAGGCACTACAGATTTTGAACAGAATTGCTAAGAACGACTACAAGTTCCCTACATCCCGCCGCGGCGGCATGAGGCGGCCAACTGTTGTGAATGAAGTAGAGGCCACTAAATCTGTAAATGCCCACCTGAACAAGCTGACACAGCTAGTACTGTGTATGGCCAAAGGAAAAACATATGAGGCCAAGGCTGTGGAGCCATTTTGTGATGAGTGTGGGGGCAACCACGATTCCTTTAAATACAGTGAATCCGCCAACTTTATGGGAACTTACGAGAGGAATACAGGCCCAACAACAACACATACAACCCAGGCTGGAAGAAGCATCCGAACTTCTCCTAGAGTAACCCCAATACGGCTGCAAATATAACTCAGCAACCAGGAGGATACCAACAGAACCTGTCACGACAGTAACCTCAGCAGCAATAGAATACGAGCAATAACTCACTCGAAACTACTTTACAAACTTTTATATCTGGAACTAGTGATTTTATTGTTCGTACTAATAAATTTATTGATAAGACTGAGTCTTTTATGGACAGGACGGAGATGAGGATGAACAACCAAGAGGCTGCATTAAAGAATTTAGATACTTAGTTCGGGAAATTTACTGAGATTATAAGCAACAGGAAAATGGGTGCATCATCTAGCAGCATAGAAGTTGCAGCCAAACCCACATATGAGCAGTGTAAAGCTATAACTACAAGAAGTGGGAAACAACTAAACGAGCCCAGAACTTAACAGCCAATGGACCAGCAAATAAAACAGCTACCCCCGCAGATGAGACTGACAACAGCCCTAAGGAGGATGATCCCAATTCATCACAGATTAGATTTCCATGTAAGGAAAGCATTCAAGACATCCGTTTACCGCCGCCTTTCCCCCAAAGACTAAAGCAACAGAAACAGGAGCACCAGTTCCGGAAATTTCTGGATATTCTAAAACAGGTGCACATTAACATCACTCTCATGGAAGCCATCCAAAATATGCCTAATTAGGCGAAATATCTGAAGGACATAGTTTCCAAGAGGAAAAGAATTGGGGAGTTCGAAACCGTAGCTGTGACAGAAGAGTGCATGGCTATGCTGCACAACAAGCTACCAGCCAAAAGAATAGATCCAGGCAGCTTCGTTTGTCCATACAGAATCGGCAGCAACCATGCCATGAGAGCCCTATGCGATTTAGGAGCCAACATTAACCTGATGCCAAAGGAGGTCTTCAACAAGTTAGGTATTGGGCAAGCCAAACCCACACCCATCATGCTGAAACTAGCAGACTATTCATTCGCACAACCGGAAGGCAAAGTAGAAGACATCTTGGTTCGTGTGGGCAACCTTATTTTTCAGCAGACTTCCTCATCCTTGACTGTGAGGCTGACGAGAACGCCCCCCTCATATTTGGGCATTCGTTTCTGGCCACGGGTAGAACGTTAATTGATGTGGAGCATAGGGAGCTCATTAGTCCTATATTTTATATGCATTCCATCTCATATTATTTTTGTTCTTAAGTACATTTTAGGCATATTTAGGTGCATGCATGCATTATTTATAGTATTCTTTACTTTACCCTGTTTATATTGAATATCTTTAATTTGGTGAGAAAATGTATTGTTTTAGTTTAGTTTTAGTTTCAGGTACTAGAAGCTGGCAGAAGAAGAGATGAGCTGAGGAGCTAATGTTGAGGCAGCAAGCCAATGAGCTGTACTGAAGCAGCTCAACACAGAGAGAAGTGTTGTTGCCGCCATACCTGCCGCCCAGGGCAGCAACCTAAGCAATTGGTGAATTGGAGTGTGATTGGAAGAGCTTAATTTTTTTTTATTCCAATGAGCACATCCACACAATTTATTGATGCTGGGAACAGCGGACTGAGCCACCCAAGGAAAGATTGTCTAAGGCGGCTTAAGGTTACTTGTGCCACAAGGAGTCCACCTTCAAGTCAAAGAAGTCGGATTTTAAAGGATGCATTCAATGCTAAAGCTACTTTATGATGATGAAGACTTCTACTCCAAGGAGGACTTACCCTAGGCCATGCCCTATATATATTCGATTATACCTTAAAAAGACATACACCACATAGTTGGCATAGCCTAGTTTCTCTTGTGTTTTCTTACCGCCACTATATTCTAAATTCTCTAGGGTTTGGGTTATGTTGTAAAGTAGTTGTGAGAACGGTTGATTTAGGTTTTAAGTTTGTTTTTGCAATAAATTCAAGGTTTGCTTATTTCATATTCTTCACTGTTTTCAATTGAGTCGAGAGATCGATTGGAGGCAATCTATTTGTTTGCTATCGAGATAGTCAAACTCATGAAAAAAGTAAGAACGATCTCATCAATATCAGGTGTTGATCAATCTAGCCTAGACATAGGTTAGGGTTTAAGGCGGCTAGAAAGGGACGAACCAAAGGTTGATGTTCATTGTAAGATTCACACCGACAAGTATCATCTGCAGTGGGCAACAACAGCATTCTGACTTAGACATAAACGAGATCATTATCGAAGCGTTCTATCGAGCCTTGAAGGATTGCCGAGTTTTTCGCCGAGCCATCCGTCCATTCCGCTGCTGAGGCAGCGAAAGCTTTCAAGCAACCAATCTGCTATCTTCCGTTGAGGCAGCAAAGTCTGGCAGCACAAAGCAACTTAACCTGACCCATTCCATCACCCCGATCTTTTTCTATCAATTACTTGTATTTATTTACTTTTCTTTTATAAACTAAAATTTACTTGTTCATTTATTTCCTGTGCAGGAATTGCAATTCGAATAAGTTGTCCAATCCCTGTGGGAGACGATATCTTTTATACTATAACTTGACAATAGTGTGCACTTGCGCTCCTATTTAGAGAACACCTCAACGTTCTACAGTAACATTGAGCAACAAGTCTAGCCTTGTTCCTCACTATGTTACCACTCTCATCTAGTTTATTTCTAAAAACTCATTTAGTTCCTATAGTAGATTTATTACTAGGCCTATCAACCAATGTCCAAACTTGACTTCTCTCAAATTAATGTTGTTCTTATTACATGGTCAATATCTAATAGTCATCTTTTAATGCTTCTTTGATATTTTTAGGCTCAATGCATGAAATAAATGCAACATTGCTAGCAAGTCTACGAGAAGATCTAGTGGTTACCCTTTTGGGTGGATCACCCAAAATCTCACCACCTTTGACATAGTTGAACTCCCTTGTATAGGTGACCTTCTTTTCCTCTAGAGCCATGTCCTTCAATGCTTCTAGAGGTGGGTCTTGTGCTTCTTCTTCTTTGGTTGGAACTTCATCCACCTTTGATGATTGTCCACCATCATTGGCTACAAAAATCCCTACATCATCATCATCACAAGAATCCTTCATCAGAAAAAGGTTATCATCAAAAACCACATGTATAAAATATTTAACAACTAAAGTTCTTTTATTAAATACTCGATAGGCTTTAGAATTTAAAGAGTACCCTAAGAAAATAGTTGCATCACTTTTAGCATCAAATTTACCTAAATTGTCTTTTCCATTATTCAAAACAAAACACTTGCATCCAAATGGATGAAAATAGCTAATGTTAGACTTCTTGGATTTTAAATCTCATCAGGAGTTTTCTTTAAAATTGGCCTAATCATTACTCGATTTATAATGTAGCAAGCCGTATTTGTGGCTTCCGCCCAAAAAATACTTGGGTAAATTGTTTTCACAAAGCATGGTTCTAGCCATTTCTTCTAAAGTTTGGTTTTTCCTCTCAACTACCCCATTTTGTTGAGGAGTGCGAGGAGCAGAAAAATTATGGATTATACCATTTGAGTTACAAAAATCCCCAAAACCTAAATTTTGAAATTCGGTACCATGATCACTTCTAATATGAGAAATAGATTTATCAATATCATTTTGAGAAATATTTTAAAATGTGATGAACTTAGTACTTAAGGATAGAACCCAAGTGTATCTAGAGTAATTATCAACTAAAAAAATGCATATGATTTTCCACCCAAGCTCATTATCCTAATAGGGCCAAAAAGATCCATGTGGATCAATTGTAAAACTCTACTAGTTGAAACATCATTAATAGGTTTAAAAGTTCTTTTTGTTTTCCTTTTGCACATGCATCATAAATTTTATCAAGTGAAAACTTAATTTTTGGCAAACTTCTAACTAGATCTTTTAAAACCAATTTTTCTAAAATACTCATGCTTACATGTCCTAGTTTTCTATGTCATAGCCATGAGTCATGTTCATCTTTAGCAACAAAGAATGCATTTGAAATGTGTTTGTCATCTAAATACACCATATAAATATTTCCTATGCGAAGACCAATGAGCACTATTTGATTTGTTTCATTGTTCAAAATTTTACAACCATTTAAATAAAAAAGAACATTAAAACCTTTATCGCACAATTGACTAATGCTCAATAAATTATGCTTAAGACCGTTGACCTACAAGACATTATCAATAACTATGGAAGAGTGATTACCAATGGAGTCAATTCCTTCAATGTGGCCTTTAGAGTTGTAACCAAACATTACTACTCCTCCACTTTTGGCTTTACCTCTAAGAATCTACTCTTGTCACCAGTCATGTGTCTTGAGTATCTACTATCAAGGTACCATGAGTTTGCACATGTAGCTTTGTCCTTGTAGCAATGCTCCCCCTAAAAAGAAAGAACTAAGCCTTGGTTTTTGGTACCCAAATCATTTTGGGTCCATGAGTATTAGCTCCTAAAAACTTGGTTCCCTTGGGAATCCAAGAAGCAATGGCATGAATATTATTAGAAGTAACTAGTTTCTTAAGAACCCATACACTCCTAATCCTCTTACCTTTAGAGGGCCTTTGGAAGCCTCTTTGTTTGTGGTTCTTATTAGGCGTGTAAAAGTATTCATTTTAGGACTCTTTATGACTCAATTATTGTCAAACTTAAGTTCATTTTAGATGCATTACTAGCCATACATACACAATTTCACTGTTCATATCATTACCATGCTTGATCAGCTTTACTTGAATATATCTGGTGGAAAAAGTTCTGGTTTGGTATGTGTTTTGTGCATGTGCAGATTTCATTACCCTATGCTCGGGCAAGTATTGTCGCGATAGTGAAAGAATGAGAAATAATGGTGTGGAACCATCACTTGACGACCCAGACTGAGCCATTATTTGATGTCAAACCTAACTGAGGGACGTTGAACCAAGAGAACGAGCACTGTCAAGCGGAAAAGACTGACAGACCATTGCCGAGGCAATGACTAAGTCACTACCGAGGCAATGCCCGAACATTTGTCGACAAATGAGAAAATAGGAAAAGTGGTAGGCGACTTGAAGAGCATAAAACGCTAAATTTTTAGAGATACTTTGCATGAAGATCGGAGCTTAGGAAGACCATGAAAAAGTCAAAGGAAGGTCAAGGATAAGAACTCAATAATGAGGAATAAAATAATGGTTAAAAGAGATTTATTTCTTTTATGAAGTTATGTCCAACTCCAACTTATCCTCTCATTCCAAGAAGAAGTCGACAAGACCATGCTCTATTAAAGCCAAGACCTAGTGTTGAGTGTGCAAAAGTTCTATATTTTACCCCTTATTTAACCCATATTTCTGCTGCATTCAAGCATAATTCAGTGCATTTAGGTAGAGTTTTGCATATACATCACAATTAGATTAAATGGCACAGTTGCTACTGATTTTGGTCACTTTTGCGGGTATCTGCTATGGCAGACGCAGGGCAGCAAAGGAGCAGATCTGGATCACAGGACTGGAGTCAAGGAGCACATGCTGTCGTGGCAGCCATGACGGCAGCATGGGTGAAGTGGAAAAGTGAAGTGGAGTTCGAAAGATAGATGATTTCAAGCCAGTCTGTCGTGGACCACTCCTATAGTTTTCTAAGCCCGGAGGAAGAATGAAGGCCAAGCCCAAAGTTCAAGGAAGATAACTCAAAGCAAGAAAAGAGGACGAATTAAAGGCAATTACTCTAAAGATTTAATCTCCAATAGAGTTGTACTTTAGTTTAAACTTGTATTCTTGCCATATTAGAAAACTTGGACCCAAGGCCTATATAAAGGCATGTAATTCGACCTAGGAAAGGATCTCTCTGATCTCTAGGCGTCTTCCCCAAAACCCTTGGCGTTTTCCCCCTTCTCATCATGTTCTAAACTTCCCCTAGGGCTAAGGGTTGATTCTGTAAAGTAGTTGCAAGGATTGTATTGTTTTAGGATTTTTTCTATTCAAGCAATAAAACTTCAAGTTTATTTATTCTGGTTTTCACATCTCGCAAGAGTATCGAGAGAGCATTGTGAGGTTATCCATTTGTTTGATATCGGGAGAGTCAAGCATACGAATGGAATAAATACGTGTTTTCCAGTTTATGGTTAAACCATCTCGGACCTAGGGATAGGACGAGGTTCAATGGCTAATAAAGAATTCACAAACATCGGTTTTCATCCTTCGATTCACGCCGGGAGGTATCATCCAAGATGTGTTCATCGACAGACTTGGACCTAGGGATAGGACAAGTCATAACAGGGATTCTTGCCAAACTTGAAGTACAGAGTTGTGTGATCGCTGCCGCGACAGGTGCTGCCGCGATAGGGACGATGACAGAACAGAAGTTTCTATTCAGTGCAACACCTGCACTACCGAGCTAATCAATACCGGCCTATTTCTCAAACCTGATCTTTTACTCTTTATTTCAGTTATTATTCACGATTACTCTACAATCAATTTAAACTCTCTCTCTCTCTCTTCGTGCAGAAATTCTAGGATAAAGCTATTTCCAGTCCCTGTGGAGACAATATCCGATACTCCAAGTATCACTTTACTACTTGCGTCTTGTACACTTTCACTACATTGCGATAGACTATTTTATACGCAACAAGTTTTTGGCGCCGTTGCTAGGGACTGGCAACATATCTTTACCCTTACTTTTACTGCACTTTTTCTTTTTAATTTTTCTGTTTTTATTGGTGTTATTTACCCTGTGCTTTTCACAAGGTTTTCTGTTTGCTTATGCATAGATCTAGACGAGGCAAGGAACCTGAGTACGAACTAGACCCTGAAATCAAACGCGCGTGTAACCTCAGGAACCGAGTCCGACTCTTGATAGCAAGAAACGACTATCTTGAGGAACAGCTAGAAGCGATGCAGAACAACGGGGTAGATGACAACCAAGGGGTTATTGGAGATCCTCCCCAGGATGCCCGGAATGGAAGGCCTGCCGCTGCCTCACGACAGTTCTGTCGTGATTACATGATCAATGACCATATTGAACTGGAGACCACCTTGCCAGACGTGGAAGCTGAGAACTTCGAGCTGAAACCTGTTATGTTCAGCAGGATAAATACCGCTGGCCAGTTTAGTGGTGCTGCAACAGAGGATGCTCGAGAACATCTGAAAACGATCCAAGAAATCTGTGGATCGTTTAGATTGCCAGGAACAAATTCGGAAGTACTGAGGCTCCGGTTATTTCCTCATTCACTGAGAGACAGAGCTAAAACTTGGTGGAATAAACTAACGCTGGGTTCAATACGAACTTGGGCAGATCTCTCTCGTGAATTATTATCTTGTTTTAATCCTTCTCATTTATCCGAGAGATTGCGTAACGAAATTGCTACTTTTCAATAGGAAGATGACGAGCCAATGCACGAGGCATGGGACAGATTTACAACTCTTCTAAGGAACTGCCCGATGCATGGATTCCCCGTGTGGAATCAGGTCGTTAAATTCTACAATGCTACCAATATACACACTCGTATGAGAATAGATTCAGCAGCAAATAGGCTATTATTGGATAAAGATCCAGACGAGGCAATGGTAGTGTTGAAAAACCTAGCTAAGAATGACAAGCAATTTCCTACAGCAAGGAGAGGAGGTAAACGAGGGGTAACTGTAAAGGATTATGAAGCTGAAAGTTCCCTTAAATCACATGTTGCATACGTCACAAAGATGGTGGAAAATCTACAGCGGAAAGATTCTAAACCCGTATATTCTGTAGAAGAGGTGTGTGAGACTTGCAGTGGGACTCACAATTCAGAAGACTGCCCTTTATAGCTTGAAGAAGGAATGTATGTTGGAAATTACAAAAAGCCAAGAAACTACCCTTCCAACAATTATAATCCCAACTGGAGGAAAGATCCTAAGTTCTCCTGGAAAAATCCGAACAATGCACTGAATCCTCCAGTGCAGAACAACCAAAATCAAGGGGCACCCAGAATTATGTCGCGACAGCAACCACAGCAGTAGCCGCAACAGCCACAGGCAGCCACACCTAGTATACTGGAGCAGACATCGGCAACATTCATGTCACAAACAGGAGCTTACATGGCGAACATGGATAACTTTGTTAAGAAAACTGAGTCATTCATGAACAAAACTGAGATGAGGATGACTAACCATGAGGCTACCCTGAAATCACTAGAGACACAGATGGGCCAAGTCTCCCAGCATATCAAGCCAAGGCAAACCGGAGGATTCCCTAGTGATACTGAGGTCACTAGAAAGCCCACACATGAGCAGTGTAAAGCAATCACAACTAGGAGTGGGAAACAGTTACAAGGGCCGGAGACGAAGAGCATACCAAGTAAGGAACCGAACCTAGATACACCTGCCGTGAGCACTGCCCCAGTAGAGGAAGAACAAACTGTTGCCGACACACTTGTCACGGCAGCAGAAGGGAGAGAGGAGCAAATAGAGGATGCTGAAGAACCTAAACCTCATCAGATCCGAATACCATGTGAAGGATGTCTTGAAGATTACCGTCCTCCACCTCCTTTTCCATAGCGGTTACAAAAACAGAAACATGAGTACCAGCTCAAAATGATTTATGATATTTTTAAGCAGTTGCACATTAACATACCGATGTTAGAGGCCATCAAGCAAATGCCCGGTTATGCGAAATTCCTCAAGGACGTCATGTCGAAAAGGTCCAGACTTGGGGAATTCGAAACGGTAAAAATGAAAGAAGGATGAATGACTATCTTGCACAAGCATCCACCCCAGAAGAAGAAGGATCATGGGAGCTTCATCATACCGTGCATAATTGGCAACAAATTCGTGGGTAAGGCACTTTGTGATCTTGGTGCTAGCATAAATTTAATGACAAAATATGTGTTTCAAAAATTAGGTATTGGACGAGCACGGCCCACGACAGTCATGCTGCAGCTGGCAGACCGCTCTTACGTGCAACCAGAAGGGAAGATCGAAGATATTCTGGTAAGAGTGGATAAATTTATTTTCCCTGTTGACTTTCTTGTCTTAGACTGTGAAGCAGATGAAAACGCACCGATCATCCTGGGGCGACCCTTCCTAGCCACATGCAGAACTGTGATCGATGTGGAGAAAGGAGAACTGACCATGAGAGTGAATGATCAAGAAATCAAACTAAATGTTCTCCAAGCAATTAAACATGCTGATGCAGAAGAAGAGTGCAAGGCCATCACTGAAGTAATCCTTGACCAACCTTGCATCAGATCCAGCTGCCACAACAGAAAAATTGGTCACTGCCACAACAGTCACCTGGAAGACTGTCACGGCAGCAACAACGACAGTGACTCCTCCGATTCAGAGATATCTGAAACTGAAGGTCCCGAGGAGGTAAATTGGGTAGGCAATCGTCCAGGTAAGTTCTTCGAGCCCCTAAATTATACCTCGAATGAACATATTATCCAGAAGCCTTCAATTGAGAAGCCACCTGTTTTAGACCTTAAGCCCCTGCCAGGGCAGCTTAAATATGTTATTTTTGGTTTAAATGATACGTTGCCCGTAATCATCTCTTCCAAGTTAAAGCAGAAATAGGAATAGCAGCTAATCAGAATGCTTCAGCAGCATAAGAAGGCCATTGGATGGACGATAGCTGATATCCAAGGCATCAGTCCGGCATTATGTATGCACAAGATTTGTAACCCCCTTAGCCCGGCCTAGACGGTCAACCCGAACTATGAAGATTACACGGGGAAAACCAAAGTCAACCCGAAAGTCAACCTTGATTAACGACCCTTTTTTTTCTTTTTAATCTTGTCTAAATGCACGTTAACCCTAAGCGAACACTTAAGAAACATATACGTGAAAATCACAGCGGTCGGATTTCAAGAAGGGACTCAATTGCACAAAATACAAATATTAGGGACCAAAATGTAATTTCTAGAAATTAGAAGCTCTTAACTGATTTTTAAGTTACCAATATTAAATTAGTCACATTACATGCATCTCTGTCAAATTTCACCTTAATCGGACATATCAAACTCATACAATTGCAATTACCAATTTCGGGACTAAAACGTAAAGCTTGCAAACCTCAATACCATTCAAATCAGTGCCCAACGGTCACCTGTTTCGAAACAGTGTTGACCGTTCCGAAACACGGGTTCATTTCGAGACTTGTTCCGAAACAGGGCTTGACAGTGGCCAAATCGTTCTGGTACGGCCTCCACCCGTTTCGAAACACCAAGGCCATTACAGGCCCTCGTTTCGAAACGCTAGTGCCCGTTCCGATACGGTTTGCCCAGAAGCTGCAGATTTTGCTGGTTTTTCATACACAAATCCATTCAAACACATTTTAATGACCTTCTAATCATACCAACAAGTCATCATACATATAAGGTACAAGTTTGCAACTTCAAAACACATTCATAGCATCAAACATGGAATTTCACAAGTCTATAGGCATGCTTCCTATTTTTCCAAAACCAAGCAATCAAACAATCACCAAAATAATCATTAAATGGCCATTTACAATCCAAACACTAAAAGCAACATGCCCCAAACTAGGGAGTCCAAAACATCTCCCAAAACCACACTTTAGGTTCCCATTGCCAAATTACCAAAATTAATAGTGTATGAAAACATCACCATACATGAGCTTAGTTTCCCTTGGACTCTTAGCTTCCTTGATGCCCTCAAAAACTTCAATTGTCTGCATTATTGGTACAAAAGAGAGAACGTAAGCACAATATCTTAGTGAGGCATGCTCTAAAGAAAACAACACAATAATGCCTTTTTGAAAACACTTTCAACAAGCTTTAAAACACAAGCTTAACTCTTTTCATGCAACCATGCATACTTTACAAGCATCTCATGCTTCATTACATCAATTCAACATATTGGCTTTCAAGTGATAATTCATAAACTTTTACAACACAAAACACAATCGGATACGCGGATTACAAGCGTTGTCCCACACGCTTCATACACACTACCGAACAACATAAGGTGGAGTTTACGGCACAATCACAACCCCTCAACACCACTCATCGATAGTTGTATAACTTCCTAACAAGAGTACGGGACACATAACACAAGGTCTACACACACGAACTTTTAACCACCGTTGTGATCTTAACTCTCTCGTTAGGATACTTGGATGGAGTTTTCGGTACAATCACAACCCCTCAACATCCAAGGCGACTTTATTCACGGTGCACTCAATCCTATAGTCGGCTAACTATATCCAATTCAAGTACTTTAAAACCATTATATCAGTTGCCAATATACATTATACAACATCAACAATCCACTTTTTTAAAGCATTAAACAAAGCCATTTAACATCATGCATAACTATGCATCAAATCCACATTTTCAATATGTAAAACCAAGGATCTCTTACCTTGAGCATCCTTCGACATATGGCTTTCAAAACCAGCATCAACAATGCATAAACATACTTTCAAAACAGAATTTAAACATGCAAATTATATTCAATGCATCGAACCACTTCATGGCTCATCCAAGAGAGTTTCTCCGAAAACTTACTCTTGAGCTTAGTTAAGTTGCTTAGACTTAAACTAAGCTCCCAAAACCTTCAAACATTTGTTCCAAAGCTGGAAACCAAACTCCACTCACCAATTCCGTTTCGCAAGCTTGCTGAAACGCCGATCAAGCCTCCGGATCAACTCCAAAGGTGTCCGAAGATGCCTCCCCTGTTTTAAACATATCAAAGCAGAGGATTAATGCATCATCATGCATTGAAATCTTCAGCCAACACACTTAAACTCGCTGCTCTACCTAAAGCCAACATTTCGGCTACCAAACACAACCGAAATCACCTCCAAACTCTTCCAAAACTTAACCCAGCCAAGATCCATCACTTCTAACCATCTCTAAACGTCAACAAACATCCAAAATAAACCTAAACTCGTCCTTATACCTCCAGCTATAACAGAACACCAAGATCACCTCAAAAACCACCATTTTCATAAGCAAAAACTTAGGAAATTCAACCTATTCGGGATTGCATTGATAAAACCTCATTTACACATCATTAGACATCCAAAATACATTTAAGAATCATCTCAAAACAGAGCCCAAACAATCACAACGAAATTCTTCAAGATTTCTTCCAAATCTTGAGTTTTAAGCCAAAATCAAGCTTCTATCATTAAAACCTTTTATAAAACTTCAATTAAGGATTGACAACTTGAGAATTTCAGTAAAGAACTGAGTATTTAGAGGAGAAGAACATTCTTACCTCTAAATGGTGATTTCTCCTTGATTTGAGCCAATTTTCTTGAAAATCCAATGAGGAAATCAAAGGGATTTGATGTAAGATGGATTAGAAACTAATTGATGATTGAAATCTCATCAATTGAAGTGGAAATCAATGAAAAAGTTGCTAGAGAAAAGTGTTTGGATGATGGAATTTTGAGAGAAAAAGAAATGAGAAAATTTTAGGAAAAGTTAGTTATGAAATTCTAAAAAGTGGTTTTCCTTTTTCATTTAATTAATTAAACATTAATTAAATCTCTTAAATTAAGGAAAAATCTGGAGAAATCATTTTTGGGTAAATTAGCTCCTTAAAGATTCAAAGTTTCAATCCTTACAAAACAGTCACCACTAAACTTTTCAAAAATCGCATTTTAGTCACTATTCCAAAATGTTGTATTTCCAAACCTTATTTTGCAAAATTGATTTCACCACTCTCTTATATATATTAAAAGAGGATTTTTAGATATTTTCCATATTTTTAAAGCATCCCGAACTAGGTTTTCCCTAAAGCGTCCTTTTATATTCGAACCGAAAATCAGACCGGCCCGGTTCAGACCCTAAACTTCCAAGCCCAAAATTGGGGTGTTATAAGATTCTCTTGGAAGATGATCATAAGCCGACCATTGATGCCCAGAGACGTTTGAACGAGGCTATGCGAGAAGTGGTGAGAAAAGAGATTATCAAATGGCTTGATGTCGGAATCATATATGCCATCTCGGATAGCAAGTGGGTGAGCCCGGTGCAGTGTACCTAAAAAGGGAGGAATAACCATGGTGACCAACGAAGAAAACGAGCTAATCCCAACTAGGACTGTGACCGGTTGGAGGGTTTGTATGGATTACCGAAAGCTTAACAAACCTACCCGGAAAGACCATTTTCCCCTACCTTTTATTGATCAAATGCTTGATAGATTAGCGGAGAAACCTTATTATTGTTTTCTTGATGGTTACTCAAGTTATAATCAGATAGCCATTGCACCGGAGGACCAGGAGAAAACTACCTTCACATGCCCGTACGACACTTATGCTTTCGGAGAATGCCATTTGAGCTCTGCGATGCACCAGCAACCTTCCAAAGGTGCATGATGGCAATATTCTCCGACATGGTGGAAGATTTCCTAGAGATTTTCATGGACAATTTTTCCATCTTTGGAGACAGTTTTGAAGGTTGTTTTGACAACTTGCAGAAGGTCCTTGAAAGATGCGAAGAGGCAAACTTGGTCTTGAACTGGGAAAAATGCCATTTCATGGTGGATGAAGGGATAGTACTAGGCCACAAGGTGAGATGCCGCGGCATAGAAGTGGACAGAGCCAAAATAGAAGTCATAGAAAAGCTGCCGCCACCCACAACAGTCAAGGGGATTCGGAGTTTCTTAGGGCATGCCGAGTTTTATCGACGATTTATTGCGAATTTCTCGAAGATTACTAAACCCTTATGCCACCTACTAGAGCAGAATCGACCCTTTGATTTCAATGCTGAATGTACTGAGGCATTCAGAATTTTGAAGGAGAAGCTGGTAACAATCCCGATTGTACAACCACCAGACTGGAGTTTGCCATTCGAGATAATGTGTGATGCCAGTGACTATGCCGTCGGGGCAGCATTAGGGCAAAGGAAGGATAAGTTCTTCCATGTGATTTATTATGCCAGCAAGACACTGAATTATGCCCAAGTGAACTACACCACGACAGAAAATGAACTATTAGCAGTGGTGTTCTCAATCGACAAGTTTCGTCCGTACATACTTGGAACGAAGGTGGTGGTCCGTACAGACCATTCAGCACTGAAGTATCTGTTCACAAAAAAGGATGTATAACCGAGACTGATACGTTGGATTCTGCTGCTGCAAGAGTTCGACATTGATATCAAGGATAAAAAGGGAACAGAAAACCAAGTAGCAGACCACTTGTCGAGAATAGAGACGGGAAGGAGTCAATCGACAGATAGGACCAACATATTGGAAACCTTCCCGGACGAGCAGCTGTTTGCTGCCACCAGCACTGCCGCGACAGCCATGGTGGCAGGTAAGCTTACTGAAATCCCTTGGTACGCTGATTTTGTTAATTACATAGTTAGTGGGGTACTACCTCCTGAACTTAATTACCAAGCAAGGAAGAGGTTCCAAAATGATGCAAAACGTTATTATTGGGACGAAGCTCTTCTTTTCAAACACTGTGTAGATCAGATTATCAGGAGATGCGTACCACAGGATGGACAGGAAGTTGTTCTTCACCACTGTCATGCTTTCCCATATGGAGGACACTTAGGTGGACACAAAACTGCTGCCAAAGTTCTGCAATCTGGTCTCTATTGGCCCACATTGTTCAAAGATGCACAACCCTTTTACAAGGACTGTGACAAATGCCAAAGGACTGGGAACATATCAAGAAGGCATGAGATGCCACTACAGAACATATTAGAGGTCGAAATCTTCGATGTTTGGGGAACCGACTTCATAGGACCATTCCCAGCGTCCTGTGGGAACCTGTACATCCTACTGACAATAGATTATGTGTCGAAATGGGTAGAAGTGATCGCCACCCAAAAAAATGACGCCAAAACTGTTCAAAGATTTCTCCACAAGAACATCTTCTCCAGATTTGGCATCCCAAGAGCGATAATTAGTGATGAGGGGCGACACTTCGGTGACAGGGTGATTGTTGCTGCCTTGAGAAAATACGGAGTAAAGCCTCGGATTGCAACAGCATACTACCCTCAAACCAATGGGCAGGCCGAGATATCCAACCGAGAAGTAAAGAACATACTTGAGAAGATGGTTAAACCCACTCGAAATGATTGGTCTCTACATCTTAATGATGCACTCTGGGCCTATAGGAAAGCGTTCAAAACACCATTGGGGATGTCACCCTATAGACTCATCTATGGGAAAACATGTCACCTACCTGTTGAGATAGAACACAGAGCTTACTGGGCTATCAAGGCAGTAAATATGGACTGGGATAAAGCAGGACAAAAGAGGCTACTGGACTTGAATGAAATTGAAGAAATTCGAGTAATGGCCTACGACAATGCCAAGATCTACAAGGACAAAACCAAGAAGTGGCACGACAAGAAGTTGCTGCCACGACAGTTCTGCCCAGGGCAGCAGGTGTTGTTATTCAACTCCAGGTTAAAGCTTTTCCCAGGAAAGCTTAAATCTAGATGGTTCGGTCCTTTCCAAGTTGTCCAGGTTTTCCCACATTGTGCCATTACAATCAAATCCCTAAAGGACGGGCACCAGTTCAAAGTAAACGGACAGAGACTCAAGCATTATCAGGGGACTGAAGCCCCAAGGATGCATGAAGTAGTTACTTTAGAGGATGCCCCTCAAGGCATCCCTAATTTAACTTAGTTTTTATTTTTACTTTATTTTATTTTTTTAGGAATTAAGAGTTATTTATTTTATTTTAGGAACTAATATGTTATTTTAATTTATCTATTTTTAGGAAGCAAAGCAAGGAGAAGGAATGAACCAGTCCAATACATTCACAACAGCCCAAAAAGCCCAACGGAGGAGTCTGGCGTCACAGCATGTCATCAGCTATCGCGACAGACACGGAGAAGACATCCTGTCACGGAGCTGTCGCGACAGACACGCAAACGTGTAACAGATGCGCAGCAGACACGGAAATGCGTGACAGACGCGTCAGAAACCGCGTAACAACTGGCCCCGTTATTCGCACCTGCCGTTACAGCTCCAACGGGCAGAAAATCATCCCTCTATATAAACCCCTACTCACTATTCATTTTTCACCTCATTCTCATTCTCTTAACTTGCTTTCTCTGTTTTAGATCTCAAAAATTTTATTTTTTCTCTACAGTCCTTCCAAATGACTAGCAGACAGACCCGCCGCAGTGCTGCCTCGACTTCTTCCGCAGCAGTATCCACCCCAAGCCATAACACCATTCCCAACCACTTCGCCTCCACCGACTCTGCCACGAGATACTACAGCTCCTTCAAGAAGAGGGACATGTAGGAGGAACGAGGGTTTACCTACACACAACCCACAAGAGATCTAGGGCTTGAGAACTTCATAGCAAAGAAAATCCAAGCCCTCAAATGGCAGCAATTTGTTGCCCAACCCGAGGAGATGAACGTCACCCTCGTCAGAGAGTTTTACGCTACCGTCGACAGCAAAGATACCAAGACAGTAACAATTCGAGGAAAACAACTCTCCATCGAGCCTGCATACATCAATACACTCTACGGATTGTACGTGAGCAAAAAGAAGGACTCCCATAGAAGGTTCGTGAATAGTCTGCTGCCGGCAGACTACGACGCGGTCATGGCAGAGATCACAGAAGAAGGGACAGAGTGGAACACCGACCCTAAACACCGATGGACTATGAAGAGAACCCAGTTGGCTCCACAAGCCAAACTGTGGAATCACTTTGTCAAGAAGCGCATCATGCCATCCTCCCACAACAGCACCGTCGACAGACCAAGGTTAGCCCTTGTTCATTCAATTTTAAATGAACGACAAATTAATGTCGGTCGATCCATACGAGATGGAATACATGAATGTGCTCTCCGACCTTCGGGTCCCCTCGTATTCCCTTACCTCATCACCACCATTTATTGGGGCCACAATGTATCGGAGAGGAAGACGTCATAGTCCAAGGAAAGGGGTGGACGCAGCGGAACATTTACAGCCTAATGGAGTTGAAAGCTGCCACCCTACTGTCATACTTCAATCCCTCTGCCAAAACAGACTAGACTGCAGGCCACAGTTCCCCAGAACCTACCGCAGCAGAGCAACAGATGGCAGCAACACCTCCAGCAGACACCTCCAGACAGATCCTGTCGACGCTAAAAATAATGGAGGAACGGCAGCTTTGACTGATGAGCTTCATGAGGGATTTCACGGCAGCAACAGTAAACTTTATTCACAATGATTTACATTTTACTAATGTGCCATTCCCCTCCTTCCCAGAACAGTTCTTTGTTGCCCCCACACCTACACCTACCCCTGCTGCGAGCCCCAGAACTCCATATGCTGCCTCCACACCTACCCCTGCCACGACAGGCGAAGGCGGCTGACAGTCTGCCACAGCCAGAGGAGAAAAGAGAAAAGACCCCTCCCGGAAATCGACCCCAAATATTGGGAAGGGTTCTCCTCCTCCTCCATCTAGCAGGACTCTGACTCTGAGCCATCAGTTGCCCGAGACATCTCCAAGGACTTCCCACCGATGAAAAAGAAGAAATTGAACGAGAATGTCGAATGACCCTCCGGCCAAGGCAAGTCTGCCAGCAGCAGCAGTAGCAGCTCCGACAATGAAGTCGAGGTTCTGGACAAGCCCCCACACATCTCACCAACACGGGTCCAGCCACCTCGGGAGGCAAAGAAGAAAACAGCCTCTGCCTCCCCTAGCATCCTGCCAGCCCATGCCATGAAAGTCACTGCCCACCGGCAACTCCAGATCAGCAGCAACAGCGACGACAGTTCCTCAAATTAAGTCTCTTTCTTATATTTTTGATGTCTTTCCTGTTTTATCTCTTTTGTGATGTGTTTTTTTCTATTTTTCTCTTTCATTCTTTCATGCATTGAGGGCAATGCAACCATCGAGTTTGGGGGTGGCATCTCTCCCTTTAATGAAGTCGTCAGTTGTGTCTTTATTTCATGTCTAATTTTTACTTATTTTTAAGATTATTTTTGTGTCAAAAAAAATTGTCTTAAGTCTTTGAACTAAACTTACCTGCCGCGACATACTCTATCGTGATAGTGCCTTTAGGAATTTTTAGGAACTGTTTAGAGCCTTGCTATAATTATGAATTGTACAGCACCTTTTTGTGACGTATATGTTGTTAAGACTTTGTTAGCAAACTCAAAATAGGAAGCTTAGCCACTTGAGTTAGATTCAGTCTTACTCCTAGAGGTGCCTAACACTGGCTCTAGGAAATTAAACTAGAGGTGTCTGAAATTGGCTCTAGGAAATCAAACTAGAGGTGCCCGAAAACCGGCTCTAGTAAAAATAAGAAAAACTTAAAAAGAAAACTAGAGGTGGCAAAAGAACCGCTCTAGTTAAACGAAATATTTTTGAAGTAAAACTCAAGGAAGTTAAGTAACTATTCCGATTGCTCTAAAGTCTAAGCTCATATGTAGTCACAAAACCCGCACACATTGTACAAGAGCTATAGCATGGTTCCGAATAATTCCAGAAACACCCGACAAGGCATTGCTCTTGATAGGGAAATGTGTGGTAGGTAATGAAGAGTTCACTGAATTAAGCCAAACCAAAAAAAATCTTTCATTTTAGTTAGGTCATATTTGCTTGAGGGCAAGCAAGAACTTGAGTTTGGGGGTGTGTTGAGTGTGCAAAAGTTCTATATTTTACCCCTTATTTAACCCATATTTCTGCTGCATTCAAGCATAATTCATTGCATTTAGGTAGAGTTTTGCATATACATCACAATTAGATTAAATGGCACAGTTGCTACTAATTTTGGTCACTTTTGCTGGTATCTGCTATGGCAGACGCAGGGCAGCAAAGGAGCAGAGCTGGATCACAGGACTGGAGTCAAGGAGCACATGCTTCCGTGGCCACTGTCGTGGCAGCCATGACGACAGCATGGGTGAAGTGGAAAAGTGAAGTGGAGTTCGACAGATAGAGAATTTCAAGCCAGTCTGTCGTGGACCACTCCTATATTTTTCTGAGCCCGGAGGAAGAATGAAGGCCAAGCCCAAAGTTCAAGGAAGATAACTCAAAGCAAGAAAAGAGGGTGAATTAAAGGCAATTACTCAGAAGATTTAATCTCTAATAGAGTTGTACTTTAGTTTAAACTTGTATTCTTTCCTTATTAGAAAACTTGGACCCAGGGCCTATATAAAGGCATGTAATTCGACCTAGGAAAGGATCTCTCTGATCTCTAGCCATCTTCCCCAAAACCCTTGTCGTTTTCCCCCTTCTCATCATGTTCTAAACTTCCCCTAGGGCTAAGGGTTGATTCTGTAAAGTAGTTGCAAGGATTGTATTGTTTTAGGATTTTTTCTGTTCAAGCAATAAAACTTCAAGTTTATTTATTCTGGTTTTCACATCTCGCAAGAGTATCGGGAGAGCATTGTGAGGTTATCCATTTGTTTGATATCGGGAGAGTCAAGCATACGAACGGAATAAATATGCATTTTCCAGTTTATGGTTAAACCATCTCGGACCTAGGGATAGGACGAGGTTCAGTGGCTAATAAAGAATTCCCAAACATCGGTTTTCATCCTTCGATTCACACCGGGAGGTATCATCCAAGAAGTGTTCAACGACAGACTTGGACCTAGGGATAGGACAAGTCATAACAAGGATTCTTGCCAAACTTGAAGTACAGAGTTGTGTGATCGTTGTCGCGACAACAACAGACTTCTGCCACGACAGGTGCTGCCGCGACAGGGACGACGATAGAACAGAAGTTTCTATTCAGTGCAACACCTGCACTACCGAGCAAATCAATACCGACCTATTTCTCAAACCTGATCTTTTACTCTTTATTTCAGTTATTATTCACGATTACTCTGCAATCAATTTAAACTCTCTCTCTCTCTCTCTTCATACAGAAATTCTAGGATAAAGCTATTTCCAGTCCCTGTGGAGACGATATCCGATACTCCAAGTATCACTTTACTACTTGCGTCGTGTACACTTGCACTACATTGCGATAGACTATTTTACACGCAACACCTAGCCACCACAAAGGGAGAAGAAAGAAGGAGAGAGATTTGGAAGAGAATTTAGAGTGTTTTCTTATCACCATTATGAACTAAATCTTCTTTTAGGCTAGGGTTATTTTGTTTAATAGTTGTTAGAAGACGATTTTAATTTTTTTAGGTTTTTTTTTAATGCAATTAAGTTTAAGGTTTGCTTATTCTTGGTGTTTACTTTTTCTTGCAATTGAATCGGGAGAGAATATTGCAATTGCATCTATTTTTCTAATATCGGGAGAGTTAGACTCACGAAATGAGTAAGCATGGTCTTTATCCCAATCGGTGAAGACTAATTCGACTTAGGGATGAGTACGAGTTTCAACGGCTAAGAGAAGCGCATGGTTGGTTGGTGTTCACCCTTGGTTCACGCTGGGAGGTATTGCCAAGGCCTGCACATCAATAGAGTTTCGGCTTAGGGATAAGAAGGAACCATTGAAGAACACTTTGTCGAACCTTGGAGGTTGTCGCTCAATTGCCCAAATAGTAGTTGTGTTCTTTGCCGCGGCAATAGTTTTACCTATTGCCTAGGCAATTCTCTTGCCCATTGTTGAGGCAATCAAGTTGACATTTGCATTCAAAACCGAGACAGTTTCATTCAACTTCCACACTACGATGCAACATAATCTGACCTGCTCTATCATCATGTTTACTCAATCTCTTAATTTACTTGTTTTCTTTATTTTAGTTGTTCTCTCGACCAAACCATTACTTGTGTTTTTTATATTTTCTACAGTGCGAGACGATAATCTCTAGAAGTAGCACCAATATTTGTGGAGAAGATATCTTTTATACAATAACTTGCCAACATGTATACTTGCACTAAAATTGCGACATTAAATACACGCAACAAGTTTTTGGCGTCGTTTCCGGGGAATGGCAATAACAACTTTGTTTTTATTTTCTAGCACTTTTATTTTTACTTTTTATTGTTCAGTTTCTCAAGGGTTAACGAAATTTGGTTTTGCATTGGTGTATGACCAGGGCAAATCCAACAATTCTAGAATATCCCCTTGACCCGAAGATTGAACGTACCTATCGTAGACTCAAACAAAAACTGAAAGCAACAATGGCAGATCCAGTCCGCAATAACAATGCCAATGGCAATCAGAATGCCGAGCAGGAGACGGCGCGATTCTGCCACCTCAATTTGCTCAAGCAAGAAACCTAACCGTATGAGATTACTTAGAAGAAGATCTCAACGGACTAAACTCAGGAGTTGTCACACCTGCAATCGAAGTTGCCCACTTTGAATTAAAGCTTGTAATGTTCAATATGATCAGTATAATGGGTCAACTTGGTGGCTCGGCAACTGAAAATGCTAGACAACACCTCAAATCCTTCTTGGAAATTTGCAATTCATTCAAAATACAAGGAGTCCATGAGGATATTTTGAGGCTAACATTGTTCCCCTATTCACTGAGGGATAGGGCAAAAACTTGGTTGAATAGCATTCCAGCTGGATCTATAGGATCTTGGAATGACTTATATCATGATTTCATTGCTTGATTTAATCCTACAAATTTGACTGATAAGTTACGTAATGAAATCACTTCTTTTCGGCAGGCAGATGATGAATCCATGTACGAGGCTTGGGAGCGATACATAAAGCTTTTACACAAATGTCCCTTACACAGATTCCCATTGTGGACACAAGTGAAAATATTTTACAATGTAGTAAACACGCCGACAAGGATGATGCTAAATACATCGGCAAATGACATACTCATAGACAAGCCACCGGAAGAAGCCATAGAGATCCTAAATAGGCTAGCTAAAAATGACTATCAGTTCCCAACGGCCAGAAGAGGAGGAGTCACTCGCCATGCCACCATAAATGAACTCGAGTCATCAGATTCAATTCTCTCACAATTGGATACCTTAACCAATTTGGTTAAGAACATGCAACGACCAAGCAATACACAGGAGGTCAAGGTAGTAGGTTCCTTTTGCGATTTATGTAATGGTAACCATGATTCTTCTAAGTGTCCACATAATCGAGAGTCCAGTTTTAAAGTTGGAAACTACAACCGGAACAACAATGTGATGTCCAACACTTACAACCTGGCCTAGAATAAACATCCAAACTTCTCATGAGCAATCCTAACAATGCCCTAAATTAAAACAATCAGAATGCTCCAGCACTGGATTCTAACAGAACATGCCTCAGCAATTGATGCAGTAGCAACAATCCATGCCATCCAGTTCTTTAGAAAACTCCCTAAATGCTTTCATGTCTCAAACTAGTGCATATATGGCTAATACTGATAAATTCATAAAGAAAATTGATGCTTTTATGGACAGGACTGAGATGAGAATGCAGAACCATGAAGCAACGTTGAAATCATTGGAAACTCAAGTTGGGCAATTCGCTCAGATCCTCAAATCGAGACCAATGGGCGGTTTTCTTAGCGATACTGAGGTCTCAAGAGGAACAAATCATGAGCAATGCAACGCAATCAACACACGAAGTGGAAAATAACTCAAGGAACCTCGAGTTGATGAAACAGAGGAAACAAAATCAAAGGAGCCGATTGTCTTGGCAAGGCTCAGTAACATTGCCTCGGCAGTACCCAACAACAATGTCTCGACAATGCCTGATAATATTGTCTTGGTAATTCCTGATAAAGACACTGCAGAAAACAAGAAGGCATCTGAAGGTCCTGATTCAATGCCTCAAATCAAATTCCCATGCAAGGAAAGGATTGAAGACTTTCGACTTCCACCACCGTTCCCACAAAGGTTGAAACGGCAGAAACAAGAATACCAATTCAAGAAGTTCCTCGACATCTTGAAGCAAGTGCACATAAACTTGCCTTTAAAGACGTTGTCTCTAAGAGAACAAGAATAGGAGAATTTGGAACAGTTGCTGTAACGGAAGGATGTATGGCAATGCTGCACAACCAATTGCCACCTAAGCTGAAAGATCCCAACAATTTCATCATACCATGTGCGATTGGGAATCACTATGTCAGGAAGGCACTATGTGATCTTGGAGCAAGCATAAACCTTATGCCGAAACCAGTCTTCCAACGATTGGGAATAGGGAAGGCGAGACCTACTACAGTGATACTACAGCTTGCTAGTAGATCCATGTTCATCCAGAGGGAAAAATTGAGGATATCCTGGTAAGAGTTGATAAATTTATTTTCCATGTTGACTTTATTATTTTAGACTGTGGAGCAGATGAGTTCGCACCTATTATCCTTGGGAGGCCATTTCTATCCACGGGAAGAGCCTTGATCGAAGTTGAGAGAGGAGAACTCACCATGAGGGTGAATGATCAGCAAATCAAGTTGAATGTTTTTCACACCCTTAAGCAACCCAATGATCTAGAAGAATGTCAAGTCATCCATGCCATAACCGAGTTTGACCTAGATACAGATAGTCTCAACAATTGCCTCAGCAATAGTTGTAAAAATTGCCTCCGCAATGACCATGAACTTTGACAACTGCTCTAACCCTGAAGAACAGAACGACATTAAGCAGGAAGAAGCCAATTGGATAGCTAGTCATCTAGGTAAGTACTTCGAACCATTAGATTACTCAGGGGGGGAAAGAAAGATAAAAAAGCCCTCTATCGAGCAACCTCATGTTCTTGAATTGAAACCATTGTTAGGGCAATTGAAATATGTTTATTTGGGAACCAATAACACATTGCATGTAATCATCTCTTCTAAGTTGCAGCTTGAACAGGAACAAAAATTGATCGACATGCTAAAGCTGCACAAAAAGGCAATAGGATGGACAATTTCCGATTTGAAGGGAATTAGCCCAGCGGTCTGTATGCACAAAATCCTTTTGGAGGATGATCACAAACCAACCATTGAGGCACAAAGAAGACTTAACCGAGTCATGAAAGAGGTAGTAAGGAAAGAAATCATCAAATGGCTTGACGCTGGTATTATCTATCCTATCTCTGACAGTACATGGGTAAGTCCGGTAAAATGTGTACCGAAAAAGGGAGGTATAACTGTGGTAAGCAATGAAAACAATGAACTAATCCCAACTAGGACTGTGACCGGTTGGAGGGTTTGTATGGATTATCATAAGTTGAATAAAGCTACTAGGAAAGACCACTTTCATTTACCCTTTATTGATCAAATGCTTGACCATCTTGCATGTAAACCCTTTTATTGTTTCCTTAATAGTTATTCAGGGTATAACCAAATTGCCATAGCACTAGAAGATCAAGAAAAGACCACCTTCACATGCCCATATGGCACTTATGCCTTTCAAAGGTTGTCTTTCGGACTATGCAATGCCCCGAAAACCTTCCAACGATGCATGATGGCAATTTTCTCCGACATGGTAGAAGATTTCATGGAAATCTTCATGGATGATTTCTCTGTATTTAGAGATAATTTCGACAATTGCCTAGGTAATTTGGAGAAATTACTTAAAAGATGCGAGGAATCCAACTTGGTCCTAAATTGGGAGAAGTGTCACTTTATGGTGGATGAAGGCATAGTTCTCGGCCACAAGATCTCCTCCAAGGGAATTGAAGTTGACAAAGGAAAATTGAAGAGATTGAGAAACTACCCCCCACCAACATCAGTCAAAGGAATCCGAAGTTTTTTGGGACACACAGGTTTTTATAGGAGATTCATTGAAATTTTTTCTAAAATCACTAAACCTTTGTGTAAACTGCTTGAACAAGATAAAGCCTTTGACTTTAATGACTCATGGACTGAAGCATTTGAGACACAGAAACAGAAGCTTATGAACGCACCCATAGTGATTCCACCAGACTGGACAATGCTCTTCGAACTCATGTGCGACGCAAGCGATTTTGCAATAGGAGCAGTCATTGGTCAAAGATAAGGCAAGATCTTCCATGTCATCTACTATGCTAGTAAAACTCTCAACGAGGCCCAAGTCAACTACACAACAACAGAGAAGGAATTACTAGCAGTATTATTTGCTTTTGACAAGTTTCGACCGTACCTAATCAGAACAAGGGTGACTGTTTACACTGATCACTCGGCAATCAAGTACCTGTTTTCCAAGAAAGATGCCAATCCTCGCTTGATTCGTTGGATTCTACTGCTACAAGAGTTCGACATTGAAATCAAGAACATAAAAGGTAATGAGAACCAAGTTGTTGATCACTTATCACGAGTAGAACAAAGAGAGAGAGAAAAACCACTCCCACGGAAATCCAAGAAGCATTCCCAGACTAGCAATTGCTTATTGCCTTGGCAAATCCAGAAGGCATTGCCTCGGTAACTCCAGAAGGCATTGCCTCAGCAACCCATATAGGCACTGTCTTGGCAACCCAGATAGGCACTGCCTCGGCAATAACTTCGGCAACTACTGCAACACTTTCATCGACACCCTGGTATGCCGATCTTGTGAACTTAGTTAGTGGTATTCTACCTTATAACCTTACTCACCAAGGAAAGAAGCGGTTCCAACATGATGCTAAGCATTATTTTTGGGATGAGCCTCTTTTGTTTAAACAATGTGAAAAAAGGTTATAAGAAGGTGTGTTCCAGAAGAAGAACAACAAGATGTGCTCAAACAATGACATTCTTCACCCTGTGGAGGACACTTTGGAGGAACACGTACGGCAGCTAAAGTCTTTCAATCCGGACTATATTGGTCGACTCTTTACAAGGACGCCCAAACTTTCTACAAGCAATGCGACTGTTGTCAACGAACCGGAAATATTTCAAGATAAAATGAGATGCTCTTGCAGAACATCCATGAAGTTGAGCTGTTCGATGTTTGGGAAATCGATTTCATGGAACCCTTCCCGTCTTCATGTGGGAATTTCTACATCCTACTCGCCGTTGACTAAGTGTCCAAATGGGTAGAGGCAACTGCAACACCAAACAATGACACAAAAACCGTGCAAAGATTCCTACAAAAAAAACATCTTTACACGATTTGGAATGCCAAGGGCAATCATAAGTGAGGAAGGCAAGCAATTCGACAAAAAACTCATTGTCAAGGCATTGCAGAGGTTTGGAGTGACACACAAATTGTCGCAGCATACCATCCACAAACCAATGGACAAGCCGAGATCTCGAACAGAGAGTTGAAGAATATCCTTGAGAAGGTAGTAAATCCCTCCCGTAAAGATTAGTCTCTTCGACTCGATGATGCACTTTGGGCCTATAAGACAGCATTCAAAACACCATTGGGCATGTCACCCTTTCGACTCGTACATGGTAAATCATGCCATCTACGAGTGGAAATTGAGCACAAGGCGTATTGGGCAATCAAGACTGTGAACATGGATTGGGAGAGAGTTGGAGAAAAATTATTACTGGACCTCAATGAGATAGAGGAGTTTCGTGCCTTAGCCTACGATAACACCAAGATCTACAAAGAAAAAACCAAACGGTGGAATGACAAAAGACTATTGTCGCGACAATTCTTGCTTGTGCAATTAGTCCTCTTCAATTCTCTATTGAAGCTATTCTTAGGGAAACTACGATCGAGACGGTCTGGACCTTTCGAAGTTGTCAAAGCATTTCCCCTTGGTGTTGTAACAATCAAGTCCACAAAAGACGGTCATAAATTTAAAGTTAATGGGCAAATATTGAAGCACTACACTGGCACCCATGTCGTGAGTGAAAAGGAAGTGATTACTTTAGGAGATGCATCCTCATGCACTCCTTTAGTATCTTAAATTATTTTTTTTTATTTTTTTCCACATTTTTAAATTATTTTTTTAGGATAACTATGTTATTTTTTAATGTTCTTTATATTTTTGTGATTTTAGGAAGAAGTTCAAGGATGTGAAGAAGATGGGCCGATTCCAAGCCCAAGCCAAAACCAAAACTTGGCAACCACTCCCATTCCCCCAAAAACACGACAACCTTTCCCATTCCCCTCTTTATTGTCGCCCAAAACACAACCGTTGGCAACTCTTCCCTAGGCAACTCTTGTTGTACACGGAAACATTGGCATTCAAAATTTGAATGCTTGTGACCATTATAACCCCCCCTAAACACTCAACCATCACACTCATTCTCTTCTTGATTCTTGAAACTCAAAAGCTTTTCTTCTTTTTATTTTTTTCTCTAGTTCTCGACTTCTCACAACCAACAAACCACTCAACCAAGGCATTGAAGCTAAAAAGAGGAGAGCACTCGCAAGCAACCGAGGAACTGGCCTTCAAATGGTTTTCACCACCAGAAGTAGAACGGAGATACCTCGCCAAATTTGTCGGCCAACAAGTGTAGGAAGAACAAGGTTTCCAATACTCGTCATCATACATCGATTTCGGATTGGAGCCTTTCATCTTCAACAAAATCGAGCATAAAAAATGGCAAATCCTTTGCCAGCAACCGGAGCCGGCCAACGTAACTTGGGTAAGAGAATTCTACGCCTACTCTCAAAGTCCCAACAACCTATGCGTACATGTTTGAGGCCAAGCCATACCAGTGGATGTCGATTCCATCAATCTCTACTACGACAATCATGTGGCCAAAGATGAACACAAGGAGTACGTCGAAAAACTCACGACTGACGACTATGAAGATATGCTCAAGGAGTTATGCATTGTTAGAACGGCATGGAACAAAAGAGCAAACAAGGGAGCAGTAAATCACCGAAGGCTTCGGCTCGAGGCTAAACTTTGGAACACCTTTTTTAAAGATGCTTAATGCCCACATCGCACAACACCACCGTAGATAAACCAAGGCTTGCACTTATTCATTCCATCTTGCATAATAAATTTATTAATGTTGGATCTATCATATGCAATGAGATATTCAGGTGTAGCCAAAAGGATAAAGGCCGCCTCTACTTCCCAAGTCTTATCACCGGATTATACAAGCAAAAGAAAGTACCTACCGATCCGGCCGACGAGTAGACACCAACGAGAAAATGATGGTCAAAGGCTCAATACTAAAAAATCATGCAGATTACGGAAGCCGAGCCACAGTCCACTCCAGTACAAGGCATTGCCGCGGCAACCTCATCGGGCAATGCCCCAACAACTCCACAAACTAATTACGCGGCAACAACACTTCATCACCTTGCACAAAAGATCGACACAATGGACAAACAGGAGTACTGATTCATGCAATATATCAGGGACTTCAACAACTCAATCGTTCAAGTAATCTTAGAGAAGTTCCTAGAAAACACAGTGCAATTTTCGATCTTTCCAGCTGACATCCTTGCCTCGATAACGCCCAGAGCCGTTGTTGTGGCAATACAAGGAGATTCTACCTCAGCCATGAAGATAGCCACTGCCTCGGCAACCCATGGAGACACTCCCTCGACAATTCCAGTTGCCTCTGCCACGGCAAAGAAGACTGATAATGCCCCCACTAACCTGAGCAAACAAGGGCAAAGCACTTGTAGTCGAGCCGACCCAAACCGAGACATGGTCTGATTTCTTCGTCTCTGACGAATCAATCGCTCTCCAAGCTAAAGTCGTCCCGGTTTCACCCACCAAGAAGCACAAAACCTCCACCACCGAAGAAATATGCCTTGAGAATGACGATAAGGATGAGGTGATAAAGAAAGCCGAGCCGACACCTCCAACACATCACCAACCACCATGGGCAACCAGAAGGATCAAGCAAACAACAAAGAGGAAATTAATCATCCATGATGACCACGATGACCCATCCATGTCCCCGTCATTGTAATTTTATTCTCTTGCTTTCTGTTTTATATTTTGTGTATGTGCATGCATTGAGGGCAATGCTTCTCTTGAGTTTGGGGGGAAGTAGTCGTTAGTTTTTTTTGTCATATCTAATATAGGAATGCATGCTTATCGATTGCCTTAGTATTTAATCCAATGAAATTTTTGCCTCGGCAATAGATGTCTCTCTCTTATCATAGCCTTAAAATTTTTCTAGCAAACTTTCAATTTTAGGATGTCCATGGAAGAGTACTTAGAATCACACTATGAGGCTGAAAATGAAAAAAAGTAAAGTTTCGTGACTTGAATGATTGAAGGAGTTCAAGGACACTTAGGATATTTACTTAGAAAAAAATGGGTAAAAAGTTAGAGGTGCCTAAAACCAGCTCTAACTAAAGGAAAGGTATAAAATACTAGAGGTGCCCAAAATTGGCTCTAGTTTAGGCTTAGAAAAATCACTAGAGGTGCTCGAAATTGGCTATGGTCGATTAAAAACAAAAGGAAATACTAGAGGTGCCCGAAATTGGCTCTAGTGAAATAGAAACCCCAAGGAAAGTAAGTTAATTGACTAAGTGTTTACATAGAACCCGAAAATCATCTTGTTCACAATCACGCACACACGCATGAGTCTTATAGTTTGATTCTAGGGAAATCCTTGACATACGAAGAATTGAGGGCCAAGCACATTCATATTCATGGTTTAGAGAAGGGAAGAAAAAAATAAGTCTGGGGGTCATGAAGATTAAATCTTTGGCAATTGACTGTTAGTTTTGCATTGCTTGAGGACAAGCAATAGTTCGAGTTTGGGGGTGTGTTAGGTGTGTAAAAGTATTCATTTTAGGACCCTTTATGACTCAATTATTGTCAAACTTAAGTTCATTTTAGATGCATTACTAGTCATACATACACAATTTCATTGTTCTTATCATTACTGTGCTTGATCAGCTTTACTTGAATATATCTGGTGGAAAAGGTACTGCTTTGGTATGTGTTTTGTGCATGTGCAGATTTCATTACCCACTTCCCGGGCAAGTATTTTCGCGGCAGTGAAGGAAGGAGAAATAACGGTGCAGAACCATCATTTGACGACCCAGACTGAGCCATTCTTTGATTCCAAGCCTTACTGAGGGACGTTGAACCAAGAGAACAAGCCCTGCCAAGCGGAAAAGACTGGCAGACCATTACCGAGGCAATGACTAAGTTACTATCAAGGAAATGCCCGGACATTTGCTGACAAAGGAGAAAATATGCAAAGTGGTAGGCGACTTGAGCATAAAATGTTGAATTTTTAGAGATACTTTGCATGAAGATCGGAGCTTAGAAAGACCATAAAAAGTCAAAGACAAGGAATCGATAAGGAGGAATAAAATAATGGATTAAAAGAGATTTATTTCTTTTATGAAGTTATGTCCAACTCCAACTTATCCTCCTATTTCAAGAAGAAGTCGACAAGACCATACTCTATAAAAGCCAAGACCTAACCACCACAAAGGGAGATGGAAGAAGGAGAGAGATTCGGTAGAGAATTTAGAGTGTTTTCTTATCTCCATTATGAACTAAATCTTTTTTTAGGCTAGGGTTATTTTGTTTAGTAGTTGTGAGAAGACGATTTTAATTTGTTTAGGTTTTTGTTAATGCAATTAAGTTCAAGGTTTGCTTATTCTTGGTGTTTACTTTTTCTTGCAATTGAATCGGGAGAGGATATTGCGATTGCTTCTATTTTTCTAATATCAGGAGAGTTAGACTCACGAAACGAGTAAGCATGGTCTTCATCCCAATCGGTGAAGACTAATTCGACTTAGGGATAAGTACGAGTTTCACCGGCTAAGAGAAGCGCAAGATTGGTTGGTGTTCACCCTTGGTTCACGCTGGGAGGTATTGCCAAGGCCTACACATCAATAGAGTTTCGGCTTAGGGATAAGAAGGAACCGTTGAAGAATGCTTCGCTAAACCTTGGAGGTTGTCACTCAATTACCCAGGTAGTAGCTGTGTTCTTTGTCGCGGCAATAGTTTTGCCCATTGCCGAGGCAATCAAGTTGACATTTGCATTCAAAACTGAGACAGTTTCATTCAACTTCCACACTAACAACGTAACATAATCTGGCCTGCTCTATCATCATATTTACTCAATCTCTTAATTTATTTGTTTTCTTTATTTTAGTTGTTCTCTCCACCAAACCATTACTTATGTTTTTAATTTTCTACAGTGCAAGACGATAATCTCTAGAAGTAGCACCAATCCCTATGGAGACGATATCTTTTATACTATAACTTGGCAATGTGTATACTTGCACTAAAATTGCGGCATTGAATACGCACAACAAGTTTTTGGTTGCCAAAGTTTCTTTTTACATAGTTGGGTTTTGAAGATTCAGCTTTCTCAAAACTTGAATTCCCAACTTTGCTCAAAGAAGCTTTGAGATCATTCACCTCCTTATGGTGATGATTATGAAACTTCGAAAGAAGGTTTTTTAAATCAATATTTTCTTTTTCAAAATATTTTAGATTGTCTTGTAAATCACAAACCTTCTTTCAAGTTCGGAATTAGATTTAGATAAGGAATCATTTTATGTTTTCAAATTAAAAATGATTTTCTTGTTTTTCAAAAATGATTCCTTATACTTCTCGACCAATTCGTCATATATCTCTTGCAACTCATCATAAGCTTCTTGAAGCTCATCAAAGGTGAAATCAAATGTAGATGAATTAGAGGTTACCTTAGGATCTTCTTCAAGATCCATAAGACAAGGGTTGGCAACTTCTTGCTCCTCTTCATCAGATGATTCCTCATCACTCCAAGTAGTAACGTTTTTCTTGAGCTTCTTCTTCCCAAAGCTCTTCCTTTTGAGTTGGGGACATTCGGTTCTTATGTGCCTCAACTTCTTACACTCATAGCATGTGAGTTGATCCTTCTCCTCCTTCATGTTCTTGTTCTTGAAGTCTCCTTTTCGGTTAAACTTTCTTCCTCTATTGGCTAGCATAGCCCTCTCCTCATCTTCCTCCACACTCAAATCACTATCTTTAAAAGAAGCTCTGAGAGCAATTTCGAGTTTCTTCTTTTCTACCACTTTCTTCTTAAGCTTCTTTTCTTCTCTTCTATTTTCTTCTTCTCTTTCTTGCTTCATAATCTCATGAGTAAGAAGAGAACCCATGAGAGCATCGAGCTTCAAAGTCTTCAAATCCTTTGCCTCGATGATGGCGATTCTTTTCCCATCCAATGACTCGGGAAGAAAATAGAGGAATTTCTCGACAAGCTTGTCTTCAAGGATGAATTCTCCGAAGCCTTTGAGACCATTAACGATGACGAAGAAACAATCAAACATCTTAGTGACATTCTCATCGGGCTCCATCTTGAAATTCTCGTAGCTCAAGTTGAAAAGTCCAATATTGGTCTCCTTTACACCGTTGGTGCCCTTATAAGTGGTCTCGAGTGTGTCCCACACCTCATTTGCACTTGTACACGAAGATGTATTCAAGTACATATCCAGTCCAAGTGCACAAAAGAGCATGTGCAAGGTCTTGTCATTAACTTGTAGCTTCCTTCTTTCTTCATCCGTCATCTCTTGCTCTGATTTTGGGACTTGCCTATCCTCTTCTTGCTTCATCAGAATGGATGGTCCATCTCCGATTACATCCCAAAGAAAATAATCATTTGACTTGATGAATGGCCTCATCCTATTCTTCCAATGGGCATAATTGTCTCCATTGAAGAAAGGCAGTTTGGTGATAGATTGAGACTCGTACAAGCTATTGCCGGAGGTAGATGCCATGGCTTGATATCGGATTGATGTATCTCTCCTAGAATTGACTCAAGAGGATATTAATCCTTCCAATGAGTGTACCTCTGATACCAATTATTGAGATAATCAATCAATGACAAATTTCCAAGATGGGGTGAATTAGCAATTTAAAATTTGAAGGGAGGAAATTGAAATGATAAAAATGAAGAACATGAGATTTAGAGTGGTTCAAGCTTCTAACAAGCTCTACATCCACAACCTTATCTCCCCACTAAAGATTTCAAACAATTCATTACTAAATTCATCCCCTTTTCTAGGCTTAGGAGGAAACCATTACAAATCGATCAAGCTTTCTACCCAAAACTTGATCAAGATCACTCTTTTACAAGGAATTTGTGGCAAATTGAAATTAACCTCTCAAATAGGCTTATATGTTGCTCAATTACAAGTGAACTCTCCCCAAACTTAAAAAAAAGTTACAATAAAAATTCACAAGTTGGGTACAAGGGTTTGACTCTAAAGGGCTCAAAGAGATTGAATTTTTGCTTGAATGTGCTTCACTTGATGAATAGTTGTTGTAGCTTTTGAGTCTTGCTTTTATACCCTCTCATTGATTTCTAACCGTTTGGGTAGCTGAGATCATAAATAGTCGTTGGAGAGCATTTTTCCTGCAATAAATGAACTTCTCAAGTAGGGCGTATCGGTTCACGGGAGCCCCATTCCGGTACCTATAAGAAAGAAACTAGTCGTTGCAAGAGTAAATGCAAGGGCATATCGATAGGCGGGAAGGCGTATTGAAACGGTCTTAGTGTAAAATGGGGGTCGTATCGAAATGGCTAGGTCGTATCGGTACGGATTTTGCTCACTGGAATCTGAGGAAAAAAGTCTTTAGAAAATTGCATTGGTACGCTTCAAGGGCGTATCGAAACGGAAAGCTTGTTTTTACAAAGGCATATCGAAACAGACATAACCATATCGATACGAGTTAACTGAATTTTGAAGCTTTAACTAACATTCAACGATCGAAAAATTTAATGCAAGGATTTCAAAAATATTAAGCCTTGTATCAGTACGCTGACGTGTCATACCAAAACTGAGGATTGGTACGCCTAAGACTTGTACGGAAACTCATTAGTAAAACATCCCAGGTTGAAGGACGTATCGAAACGGGCAAGCCCGTATCAGAACACCGTACCGAAGCGGGGTGAGCCGTATCGAAACGATGTGTTCAATTAAAATTCCAGTAGCCAAAATTCGTATCGAAACGCTATAGGGCGTATCGATACGCCTGGGCGATTTGGTTAAGTTTGGCTTGAAACACTTAGAAAATTTTGGCGTTTAAGTTTTGACTTTGAGTGAGACTTTTTAGTACTTAAAATTTTATTTGCTTTTGCAAATTGGTCCTTAAATAATATGTTATATCAAAATCAAACATAGGTTTTACATACCTGGTGGGTCACGTTACTCACTATTAATTTTTAGGGTAAACTACAATAGATGTCACTCAATTATGGGTAATGTTACGTTTGGGTCATTCAATTTTTAAAAGTTACATTTGAGTCACTCAAATATGGGTAAGGTTACATTTGAGTCACCCTTCATACTTAAAAAGACACTGGTACAAAAATTACATTTGGGTCAATCCTCAAATGCTCTAACTTTTAATAATCTTTGTCTTTGAAACTCGGAAGAACTTTCACGATATCACACTTATCTCTTTAAACGTTCTATTTGACAAGAAAAATAGTGATCAACTATTTATGCTTATTTAGTCTGTTGTAGTCTAATTGCTTGTCTGGAGGGATTCGAAGCCTTAAACCTCTAAATAAGGTAAATAGGTGAACCATCAAACTTAAATTCATGGATCTGCCTCTGTTGGTGATCAACTATTTAGCTCTAAAATTATAGATTTGATCTTAACCTTTAGATTCATGAGTGAGAATTATTTTGGAGAGATGTAATCTCTTTGAAGATCTCTGTAATTAAAGTGGTTATGTTGTAGACAATGGCGGAACTTGGGGCAAGAGTTTGAGGTGCTAATTTATTTTTTTTTAATTAGAGGCTTAAACTAAAATTTTCAAAAACATTTAGGGTTTAATTAAACTTTTTAATAATTTTGAGAGAGTTAACAAGAACTTTTAAAAATAATGAGGGGATTTAATTAAAAATATTCAAAATTTTAAAGCTAAATATGATTTTTTTTAAATGAGGGGTCAAATTAATTTTTTTAAAAATTTAGGGGGTCAAAATCTAATTTCCAAAATTAGGGGGCATGTAGTCCCTTGTTAGTTCCGCCCTTGGTTGTAGAGATGTGTATTTTAGGGGCGTTAGTGTTTTGGATACACCGAGTTCTGGGATATATATATATCGGGTTATGTGATATCATGTATTTGTACTCTTCGTGTTATTTGCGTTAATAGTGGACCATTGGCAGAGTCAGGATTTTCATATAGTATGGTCATGAGTGAAGTACAAGGTATGAGCATTCTCATATCACCACAATAAGTATTGTTGACCTCATACCCCCAACAAATTAAGTGGGGTCAAATTTAATATTTGCTATGAAAAATTATATATTATATCTTTCAAAACTATATCTCCAACAAATCAAGTAGGATCAATTGTACTCTCCAATTTTTACGTACAAAATTAAACCACGTTAAATTTCATTTCTTGTGTATATCTTATGACTAAACAAAATCAAAGTTGAGTTGAGCCCCTATGCAAACAAACGAGACCATGCATGGGCAGACGAATTTCATGCAATGAAATGACAACAGCAGCACGCAATGCATTTGCATGAGTTTCTGCATAATAGAATATAGGCATGCAGGCTGCAAATGCAGCCCACAAAAGCAAGTGCGCATGCTAAATGCCCCAACACATTAACAAATTGGAAAACGACAACCTTCTAAAGTTATTAGACATCTAAGGGAAAATTCCATGAATGGTCCCTGTACTATATGTTTTTAGCCAAATTAGTCACTTTACTACAATTTATTCATTTCTAGTCTTCTACTTTTGTGCACTTAAAGACACAACATCCTAATTGTTACAACAACAACAACCATACTAACTAAAATAAGACTCGGTCGAGTAAAACTACTTATAGTGATGATATCTCTCCCATTTATGTTGACTGTCTATGAATTGAATTGGCCCACCAAATCTCAACGAGGAGTGAGGCACATATTGATTACTGTGTTGTTGTCAACAGCTTGTTTCCTCTTATCTTTATACAAACCACGGAACATTAATGTCAGTAAATAAAGAGTATTAAATAGTTTGGGTAAGGTTTAAGTTGCTAAAATTATGGTAGTTTTGATTTTGATGGGAGGAGAGTGAGCTGACACACACAAGTTCTAGGGAAGTGAGAAAGATAAGAGCATAAGAACATTGGAAACCCAGAAAATCAAGTGTAGAATTCCCATTTGTCCTCACAAACCCAAGCAAAAAATAACAGAAAAATCACTACCCACTTTTGAAATTAAACACAAAAGGCTGAAGTTTCAGTCCTTGTATTGGAGACTGGAGACACAACTCTTCAGTCTTCACACTTCTCTCTCCCTCTAAAACTTGCTTTTTTTTTTTTACTAAAATCTTTCGTGTTCTGTTAGTCTATATAATAATATACGCGGGATCGGATAGAGCAAGGAAATTTAAACTATGGTATAAGAATTTTAGGTGTTAACTCATATTTTATTAAAAATGAGTGGAGTCAACCAATAGGATTGGTCCAAATGGTAAGTAATTTGGTATTTCTTAAATAGGTCTTGAGTTTGAATAGAAATCTTTTACCCTTTTTAGTTCCCTATTTATGCCCATCTTTAAAAAATAAGTTTAGGATTTAAGGTTACGGTTAATGTTTAGGGTTTATGGAATTAAGTTATAATGTATTTTTTATGGTTTAAATTTTAGAATTTAGGATTAGGGCTTAAAATTTAATTTTTTTTAGTGTTGGGGCATGTGAAGGGACATAAAAAGGGACGAAATTTTTGTTCCTCGAGTATGAAGTTTTATGAATGCAGAAAATTATCTTCAAAGATTTACCCACCAAAGTTAAGTGTGAGTTGGACCAAGTCATATAATGCGAGTAAAAAACTGCTTTTTTTAACAAAATACTTAATCACCTGAGCTTGATTTCATAGTATATATATATATATATCACCAGTCCCGCATGGCTAAGCCTAAAAGTTTAAGAAAACTCAATCCCCCTTCATTTCTGTGTTTTTTCTAATCACCGCAATGCTTACTTAGAACAAGTTCAAATCTTTTTTTCTTATATTTTTTTTATATTGTGGGGTGTTTTTCAAGAGCTCCGGCAATGGTGTAAAAAGAAAATGGTGCTGTTTCGACCAAAGACAACACTAATGTACACAAATGGAAACCAAAGTAGGGCGAGAAACAACAACTTGCTGTTCTAAGATCTCACTAATCATCCCCATTTTCGTATTCTTTCTCCTCGCTTCTTCTCCGATTCGCGCCGCTCGTTCCTCGGAAAACGACGATCCCCATGCAAAGAATCAAACTTTCCGGCCGGAACAAGAGTTGCAAAAGTTGAAAACAATAAGGGAAAGGCTTAGAAAGATCAACAAGCCAGCTCTGAAGACAATACAGGCAATTAATCTAACAAAACAAAAGCCTCTGTTTTTGTTCTGTTTATACCTTTGCCTGAATACTAAATAGGCCTTTCTTTGGTGGTGCAGAGTCCAGATGGTGATATTATAGATTGTGTGTTACTCCGACATCAACCGGCTTTCGATCATCCTCGACTGAAAGGAAAAAAACAATTGGTAAATCATCAAATTCTACTAAATTTTTCTGTTTTTATTGTTTGCTGTATATGAACAATGAAAGCATTTTAATTGTTGGATTTGGATTGTTGTCAGGTTCCACCAGAGAGACCAAATGGTCATAATCCAAAGGCGAGTATGGCAGCGGAAGACTTTCAGATGTGGAGAATGTCGGGTGAAACATGTCCGGAAGGGACGATTCCGATCAGAAGAACAACCGAACAAGACATGTTGAGGGCTAATTCGGTCGCGAGTTTCGGCAAGAAACCGGCAAAACTAGTTAGAAGAGACACCACAACTAGCGATGGTCATGAGGTAGGTGCCACTGAACTACTACGAGTCTTCAATTGACATCAGTTTCGACCTCGACCGGTTTAGTTCCGCAAAGGTTAATATAAAAGTTAATATTGGACTGCAGCACGCAGTTGGATATGTGACCGGAGATGAATATTATGGAGCAAAAGCAAGCATAAATGTGTGGGCACCAAATGTCACAAATCAAAATGAATTCAGCTTATCACAAATGTGGGTCATTTCTGGTTCATTTGGCGACGATCTCAACACCATTGAAGCTGGCTGGCAGGTAAATTATAAGTTTTGCCAAATATCCAGAACCATATGGGGATTAAAGTTGTAATTATACCACTTTTAATGCAGGTCAGCCCAGAGCTATATGGGGACTATTATCCAAGATTCTTCACTTATTGGACCGTAAGTGTAATTACACCCCCTTTTTCTTGGGTATCTTAAAGCTTAAGATAAATGATTTCATGTTAAAAAAGGAAATGAATGGTTTTTGCAGAGCGATGCATACCAAGCAACAGGGTGCTATAATCTGCTGTGCTCAGGCTTTGTTCAAACTAATAATAGGATCGCTATTGGAGCTGCCATCTCACCAACATCATCATATGGTGTCGGACAATTTGATATTAGCCTCTTGATTTGGAAGGTACATACTTTTTTTGCAAAAACAATCATCTCGAGACTGAAAGTACATATTTCTAAAAGTAGAAGGACCTTTCATAGAATTAGACCAATAGATTTTGTTTCATCTGTTCTTCAAACACACTACTTGTCGAGATGACACACCATAGGATTTGGGTTGTCATAAAATAAAATCATATTGTCACGGGACTAGAATTTACGGTCGTGGCAATTTGCAAAAGAGCTTTGTTGATCGCAAATGTGCCGTTTCATGCATTTCAACTCATAAAATGTACGTAGTTATAAGGATTTTAATGTACCGCATGTACTACGTGCAGGATCCAAAGCACGGAAACTGGTGGCTCGAGTTCGAATCGGGGATTCTCGTCGGATATTGGCCGTCATTCTTGTTCACTCACCTAAGCGACCATGCGAGCATGGTACAGTTTGGTGGAGAAGTTGTGAACTCGAGCCCCGAAGGTTCCCACACATCAACAGAGATGGGCAGTGGCCATTTTGCCGGTGAAGGCTTCGGAAAAGCATCTTATTTTCGAAATCTGCAAGTTGTTGATTGGGATAATAACTTGATCCCATTACCAAACCTTAAGGTTCTTGCAGATCATCCAGAGTGCTACAATATCCAAGGAGGGATTAATGCAGTTTGGGGCAGTTATTTTTACTATGGTGGACCTGGGAGAAATGTGAAGTGCCCTTAGAATATAGGGTATTTCGATTCAAACTAATCGATCAATGAATCGAATACCAATAATTATAGAAAAAAAATTAATGAAATTTTTAAAGAAGTATTTGTACTATAATCCTTCTCATGTTGAGATTTTGAAAGAATACAATGATTCAGATGTAGTTGTTGATCATGTTAATGTATCTCACTTGTACATAAATTATGAATTCCACTTATACATAATGATGATAATAGACATATATTATTACTAGGTATTATTGATAGCATGAAAGAAGTAGTGATGATAAATTATGATATATTGCTTTTAAGCCTTATAATATTTTTTTGTCAAAAAATGATTTTCTCCCTTTTATGTTAGTATTTTATTGATGACAAAATCGATTATGAATTCCACGTATACATGATGACGATGATAGAAATAATTTCTTCATGTTATTTGATAAAATGTTTTATCAAATTATGTTGATAATATGTTCAGTTTTTAATCTTTAATAAAACTCGTGCACATTTTATAGATAAAACTGTCTAAATTTAACATTTTAGGAAGAACATTCTTTGGGTTCAAAGAAAATAACTTCTTAAACCTCATTGACTTGTTATACATGATTTTAATTTGCTAGAAGTGAATGTTTATACTATTCAAATATAGTGGAATATTGAGATTCAAACATAATGACGGTTGTATTATAAAATTTATGTATGATATATCAGTATCTGATTCACTATCGCACATCGAATATATTACATTTCTTATTAAAATGCTTCTCTTTATGCTTCAAATAGAGTAATGGGTATGATATTGAACTGTGTTTCACGCAATTCTAGATTAGTGCAATTGATGTAATGGATATGATGGGGAATAAAAGGACTAAACATGAAAATGTAGAAGCTTGAAATTTACTCATCATTCAAATTAGTATGGTTCCCTCCTCAATCTTAACCATCTTTGTCACACAAAGACAAGCCAATTGGACCACATGGACCCAACTTGGCTATAAACAAAGGGGGAAATGTACTGACTGAAAATAATTTTAAACAAAATTTGTCTTTACCTAAACAAGGCTAAGAAGTAGGATTTGTGATGTTTTGGGCTTAAAATCTACATTAGTCCTGTCTCATTATTTCACCAAGCTAAAGCAGTGTTCAAAAGATGGAGGAGATGCATTAGAAAAAATAATGAATTTTTTTAACATTCTAATATGGTCTCACGATAATATTTATTCTTTTTTATAATTTTAAATAAGTTCACATAAATTTTATGAATATAACCGTTCAAACCGAGTCATCTAAAAAAACAATATTTTTTTTTATGGGACTATCGCTCGTGTTCTACTAAAAATAAAATTTTAGTCATAACCGAGGGGAAATGAGATGTCCATGAATTTAGCATGCCACATTACTATCTTTGACAGCAATAGACAACAATTGGCGTTTGTTATCATTTTATTACAAAATTAAAAGTTTAATAATTATTTTATAATTTTTAGATATCCAACAACTAAAAAAATCATTTATTTAGTCTATTTTGTATACATGAATAAAAGATGATCAATCCAATGGAGCTTTAGTTTTTTTTTTTTTTTTTGGAGACAAGAGGACATGTGGCAGCTTTCAGGTCTCCCCTCGATACTTATCTACGGGGACCGACAATACTGCGATGGAGTTGGGAGGAACAAAAACTGCTACTTAGGACAATCACATCATTCATCCACCCACAACCATTCTTATAGTAATGTATCATGCATGAAGGCATCAGAGACAACGTAGCCTTGGCAGAGACGTCTCCAATATTATTGGAGCTCTAAGCGAAAACTCAAAAGTAAATTTTATATAACGAAATTATATGTTATTATTTTAAATAATTAATTTAATATTTTACTAATAAACATATAAACATGATCAAACTTCGTCAAACACATTATTTTTTTTGTTTTGTTAAGAAAACATCTTAAATACAACTAAAACAATAAGACGCAAGCACTAACTTACAAGATTATCACTTGAAAAATTACTAAAACTGTGAAGGTGAAAAATGGGTCCTAAACGGGCGCTCATGTTGCTCTCCTTTCTGAGATGACACTGAGACTTGAGCTTATATCATATCTCAAAAATTTACTCACCGTGTAGATTTAGGGTTTAAGATTAGGATAATGAGACAAATTTTATTATATTTTTTAGTTTATGGTTATTTTAGTTTAGGGTAAAGTACACCAACGGTCACCGAACTTTTAAGGTGTATTTATTTTAGTCCTCGAACTTTTAAAAAATTTATTGGGGTTACCGAACTTTTATTTTGCTTTCATTTTGGTCCCTCCCATTAAAAAAATGTTGACGTGTCCGTTAATTTTCCTTTGAGTCCCACATAAACCTTCTCTTTCTTCTTTTTCTTCTCCAAATTCCACTTTGAGTCCCACATAAACCCTTGTATTTCTTCTTCTTTCATTTTCCGGTGGTTATGGCAGCTTATATACTTCATGGTTGACAATTTATCACCATTACAGCCCCTTGGTTGCTTATATCTCTCATCTGGCAAAGTGGGTTGTTCACCATTAGGCACGGGCTCCATTTTCAACCCACCAAAACTTTAAGATAGGATGTGGTTGCTTACATCAGTTCATTTCAGGCGCATCAAGTGGTATTGGCATAGAGATGACCCGTGTCCATGTGATTATGGGCCATAAGGAATGTGAAGGCGGGTAAGAATGTGAAAGAAGAAATACCTGGTGTTATGGAGTTAGATCTGAACTCCACTGCATCAGTAATGAAATTTGCATCAGAATATCGGCCCCCTAAATCTTCTAATGTACTACAAGTTCCATTATTATGGTCTCTAGTCTTCACAAGCACACATGTATATTAACTAATGTTTCTATATGCCTATGTTTGCTACTGTTGTTGTCATTTTCTTAAATTATGCTTGCGTCAACTTTGTTAAATGTGAAGAGTAACGTTTTCTTTCTTTGCTTACAAAAACTAACGGGTCCTGTCAGCATCTTTTAACAAAAGGTAACGGAAAAGACCAAAATAAAAGTGAAATAAAAATTGAGTGACCGCAATAAAAATTTTAAAAGTTCGGTGACCAAAATGAACGCGCCCTAAAAGTTCGGTGACCATTGATGTACTTTACCCTTTAGTTTATGGTTGAAAATAAAATAATTGATGAATTGATTTTTAGTTTGATTGATATAATTATTAAATGTTGATTTCTTCTAATATGAACGAAGAGCCGTGAGCAGATGAATGTGATCGGAAGTGGGGCTCATTTTGAGCTTTCTTCTAATGGAAAATAATATATTGAACTTGAGAGAGCTCCGAAAAGGGAGATGATCTCTTTTTAAACTCTTCTAATATCACCTCTTGTTACTATGGGTGGTCTGTTTGAAATTGTAAGGGATGGATAAAGCAGGGATTAGAAGTTCATGAACACCAAATCTTAAACCATAAATCATAAACTTTAAGAATAAATATTTTATACACATACGGTGGAAACCGAAAGTTTCTACAAGCGCCTTAGTTTTAGGGTATATGGAGTTAGTTTAGGGTATAGGATTTAGGAGTTTAGGTGTATGGGGTTAGAATTTAGAGATAGTTGTTTCAATTTAAGGTGTAGGGTTATAATTTAGGGTTTATAGGTTAAAACCTAAATCCTCATCATATTACCCTAAAAACTAAACCCTAACCTATAAACCCTAAATTATAACCCTAAACCTTAAATTGAAACAACTATCTCTAAATTCTAAACCCCTACACATAAACCTCTAAACCATATACCCTAAACTAACTCCCTATACCCTAAAACTAAGGCGCTTGTGGAAACTTTCAGTTTTCACCGCAGTGTATAGGATATTAATCCAAACTTTAAACCATAAATTTTAAGTTTTAAATTTTAAACTTAAAAAATAATATAATAATCAATGTCAAAACAAAGCAAAATATGAAGTTAGAATTTTAAAGGTAAAAGGTCACATTCATGCATAACACTTATCATTTATCTTTGTCTCAATTTTTATCAACCAAACACCTTAATACAATACACGTCTTTTACATCCATTATACCAAACGAGGCCATATATTTTCTTTTCTTAATAATAGAAGCATGACCACATAACTATTTGGGGTGAGGACGGGCAATTGCCGTCCTACAAAATTTTCTTTCTTTTTCTTTGTTTTTATATATAAATTCTTTTAAAGTTTAAATTATTTCTAAATTTATTTCTACTTTCAAATGTTTATGTTTTGTCCTTCCAACCCTAAATTATGGCTCAACCCTTAAGCATGACATGATCGCTTGATAATTAAATTGTTCATTTCTATATATAAAAGTTGTAAACAAGTTAATTAATTAAAATATTATAATAAGTATGTTATTACGTTGTTAAAATTGAATAGAGGCCTAATCTTATCTGGTATAATAATATTTTTAGTCCTCAAAAGTTAGATATTATATTTATTGTCATAATTTGAAACAAATCAATAAATTTAACCTTTTATAGTTAAAAATACCATCAATTTAATACTTTTTTTTCGAAATTGTCAAAATAAACAAGTAAATTAACTGGATAATTGCATCGCACCATAAACCAAAAAACATATTGGCTCTGTTTGGTAAATAGAGGTTTGGGCAAAAATTAGAGGTTTAAGGCATAATTAGAGGTTTGACAAGTCAAATTCGCTAATATTGTTGTTTGGTGAATAGCGGATTGGGGTGAAACCGCTAATTTTGAAAAGAGCTTTTTTAGATTAGAGGTTTGATATTAGAGTTGTAAAGACTCTTTTACCCTTACTAGTTACCAAAAATCTCAAAATAACCTAAATGAAATATTTTCTCACCCTATTTATAAGCTAATCTTATTTACTTTTTTCTTTTTATCATCACATATTTATACGTGTATTTAAATTTATTAATTAATTAAATTATATTAAAATAATTATATAAATAATAAATCAATATATAAATCATTCGAATATGTTTAGAAAAATTATATTAAAAATAATTTTATAGATCCAATTAATATTAATTAGATACAAAATATTGATAACTAATAAACTATTCAAACAAGTATTTAGTTACCAAAAATCTCAAAATAACCTAAATGAAATATTTTCTCACCCTATTTATAAGTTAATCTTATTTACTTTTTTCTTTTTATCATCACATATTTATACGTGTATTTAAATTTATTAATTAATTAAATTATATTAAAATAATTATATAAATAATAAATTAATATATAAATCATTCGAATATGTTTAGAAAAATTATATTAAAAATAATTTTATAGATCTAATTAAAATTAATTAGATACAAAATATTGATAACTAATAAACTATTCAAACAAGTATTAAATATAATCATGTCCTTATATGTCATTTTGTTTGTTTAAATAATCTAACAGCTTTCAGCTATCAGTTAATTTTACCAAACACTTCTATACAATCAGCTAATACAATCCGCTAGTCAAATCAGCTAATGCAATCTCCTATCAGCTAATATAATCTGATATCCGCTAATTTCCAAACAGGGCCATTAAATTGTTATTACACCAGAAAAGTAATGGTCATGTTTGGCAATTAGCGGATAGCTGATAGCGGATTACATTAGCTGATAGTTGATAGCTAATTGCATTAGTTGATTTAACTAACGAATTGTATTAGCTAATTGTATAAAAGTGTTTGGTAAAATTAACTGATAGCTAATAGCTATTTGATTATTTAAACAAGTAAAATGACATATAAGGACATGATTATATTTGATACTTGTTTAATTAATTTGATTATGAAAAATAATTTTTTAATATAACATTACTAAGCATATTTGAAGGATTTATATATTAATTTATTATTTTTATAATTATTTTTATAATTATTTTTAATATAATATAATTAATTATTAAATTTAAATATGAATATAAATGTGTGAGAGTAAAAAAAAATAAAAACTACTATTAGTTTACAAATGTCACAATGTAAATATGTGAGAGTGTAATTAAAATAAAAAAGTTAAAACTTAAGTTATTTGGAGATTTTTTATAATTATTAAGGGTAAAATGATCTTTATAACTCTTATGTCAAAATCTCTAATTTCAAAAAGCTTATATTAGCACATTTTTCAAAATTAGAGGTTTTAGCCCAATGCACTATTCACCAAACATTCAAATTAGCGGATTTGACTGATCAAACCTCTAATATTAGCTCAAACCTTTAATTTTGGCTCAAACCACTATTTAACAAACGTGGCTAATATAAATTTCTGGGAGAATAATAAGAATTTTCGTAGAAGAATAAAGACTAAAATGATGAAACTTTAAAATGGAAATGATTAAATTTATTAAATTGTTTTAAAATATAATCAAATTAATAAATTACAAAGTCCGATGACTAAAATTGTTATTGTACAATATTACATCACTACTCTTAATGTCTCATATAATATTTAAGGTAAAGTACACAAATGATCACTAAATTATCCTAAAAATATAAAATGGTAACCAAACTTTTAAAAGTTGCATAATGGCCATTAAACTTTAATTTTTATTACGAAATGGTCACTGAGGCATTAACTATCGTTAAGTGGATGACGTGACAGTTGCAAAAATTTGTATAATAGCACATTTAATCCTCCATATTTACACATTTAATCAATTTATACATCAATGATGAGGGTTAAATTAGGACTAAACCAATTGAATGTGTAAATATCGAGGAATAAATGTGTAACAATTCAAATTTTCGTAACTGTCGCATCACCTAGTTAACGGCTCAGTGACCATTTTATAACAAAAACTAAGATTTAATGGCCATTATATAACTTTTAAAAGTTCGGTGACCTTTATATTTTGGGGATAGTTTAGTACCATTTATGTACTTTACCCTAATATTTAACTTCAGCAATTTATTTATAATAATATTAAATTAAATAATGTGTTTATAATAACTTAAAAAATATATTTATTATTAAATCCATAACCATAATTTACCCTTAAATTATAGGGTAAACTACTGCAGGGGTCACTTTCGTTTCCCGTTTGTACAAATTTAGTCACCACTTTTGAAAAGTGCCAATAAGTGGTCATCTACGTTTTCGACGTGTAAAGACTTGGTCACTCCGACGTTATAGTCCGTTAGTCCCCTAACGGATTGCTGATGTGGCGGAATTAATTAACGAAAAAAATAAGGATAAATTACTGCAATAGCCATTAAAATTTATCTCATGTACATTTTTTCTCCTCAATTTAAAAAAGTAAACATTATAGTCACTAATAAAAATGTTTCTTTATAATTTCACCCTTAAATTTTTAAAAATTCATTTTTCAATCCTAAAACTTTACAATCAATTAGTACAATAATTAGATATGAATATGTTTCAAAGGGTATACTTTGGGCACCTATTGTACTAATTGATTGTAAAGTTTTAGGATTGAAAAATGAATTTTTAAAAATTTAAGGGTGAAATTATAAAGAAACATTTTTATTAGTGACTATAATGTTTACTTTTTTAAATTGAGGAGAAAAAATGTACATGAGATAAATTTTAATGGCTATTGCAGTAATTTATCCTTATTTTTTTCGTTAATTAATTCCGCCACATCAGCAATCCGTTAGGGACTAACGGACTATAACGTCAGAGTGACCAAGTCTTTACACATCGAAAACGTAGATGACCACTTATTGGCACTTTTCAAAAGTGGTGACTAAATCTGTACAAACGAGAAACGAAAGTGACCCATGCAGTAGTTTACCCCAAAATATAATATACGTGACAACGCATATTATTTCAATTACAGATTAAAAGCTGGGTGATCCAGTGATGAACAATTGCATTGAGAAGAAGAAGAAGAAGGCAAAGAAAGACCTAGTTGATGAATTGAATGCAAAACAAACGTCAGCCTCAGCTTTTGAAATTCCCATTTCCACCATCGGGTTTCTAAATTTATCAACAGAAATAGCAAGCCAGAGATCTCTGGGTTTTCTTCAAATGGAATGGGATTAAATATTCTATCTTTATCTTCCCCACAATTTAGTGGACCGTGGAAAACCGATAACGTGCACAATTTGAGAGGCAGGACATATGGCATTTACAAAAACCCAAAATGGCTCTCACCTTGGTGTATTTGAATTTGTGGGAGGAAAACCAATTTCAAAGCTTGAAACTCAAATCCCCATGAATGCAAACAACACAAAGAAGATGGTTGTGGGACAAAAACAAAAACTTTGCCCCCTTCTATGGTGGTAGTGTCATATAGCATTGAAGGGTTTTAGCCCTTTTTTGTACATTTATTAGTATTGTTTTCTATTCAAGAGAAGAACCTTCTTTTTCTTTTCTCTTTTGTGTTTTTTAGAAGATGATAAGATGGTGGATTTATGCTTTGCAATTAGCCGAGCTGATTGTTAGTTCATTGGTTCATATGCTATATGGGTTGTATATCTTTAGCACGGCCGTCGCCGGTGACCTTTCTCAGAATCTAAGTGAACGGTTTTTCAAGGCTAATGGAAATTTAGAGGTTAAAAGAGAAGATCCGAGTGGAACCAATGTTGATGATCTGCCTCCTATTGTATTGGTTCATGGCATTTTTGGATTTGGCAAAGGAGTATGTTTTCTTTTCTTTTTTCTGTTTTTCTTTATATTCATTGATCCGGGATTTTAGTTTTAAGGTGGAGTTTTTTTACTTGTTTGCAGAAATTAGGAAGTTTTTCATACTTTGCTGGGGCAGAGAAGAAAGATGAGAGGGTTCTTGTGCCTGATTTGGGATCTCTAACCAGCATATACGATAGGTTGGTCTCTTATATAACATGAATTCTTGCCATTTATGTTTGTTTTTCTTACATGGGATTTGGTTGGTTTTCCAGGGCACGTGAGTTGTTCTATTACTTGAAAGGAGGACAAGTTGATTATGGTGAAGAACACAGCAAAGCTTATGGCCATTCGCAGTTTGGACGAATTTATGAACAAGGCAAGCAGAAAATTTTCCCAGATTTGTATTTGATTATGTTTTAATTTGACAAATATGCATTTGTTTTACCATTGTGATGCAGGCCATTATCCAGAATGGGATGAAGATCACCCTATTCACTTCGTTGGCCATTCAGCCGGTGCGCAGGTCGTTCGTGTCCTGCAACAGATGCTTTCCGATAAGGTCAGTAAATTTCCCATTCATATGGAAAAACAATCGGTTATGGACTTCATTCTCATTGTATGGTTTATTGTTTCCCCAGGAATTCAAAGGGTATGAGAATACTTCTGAGCATTGGGTTTTAAGCATAACATCTTTATCCGGGGCTTTCAATGGCACTACTAGAACTTATTTCGACGGCATGCAGTATGTTCCCTTAACGCCATCGCCTTAATTTAGCATTGTTTTCGCGGTTGAAAACGGATCTTTAGATTGATTTTTCTTTTCTTTTCAGGCCGGACGATGGGAAAACGATGAAACCTGTAAGTCTGATTCAGCTATGTCGCATAGGGGTTGTAATTTATGACTGGTTAGACATCCCCTGGCTAAAAGCTTACTACAATTTTGGGTTCGATCATTTCAACATGTCGAGAAAAAAACTTGGTCTTTGGGGTCTTGTTGATTGCCTCTTGGGCAATGAAGGGCCTTTCGCAACCGGAGATTGGATCCTTTCCGATCTCACGCTTCAAGGATCAATCGAAATGAATCGCCGTCTTCAAACGTTCCCCAACACATTCTATTTCAGCTACGCTACTAAGCGTACTAGGAAGATCCTCGGCGTAACGGTCCCTTCCGGCATTCTCGGCATTCACCCATTGCTCTTTATACGAGCACTACAGATGAGCCAATGGCGCCATCCCCCTGATGTTCCTCCCCCTTACAAAGGCTACAGGTATGCATGAATGTATGTCTTGTCTTCTGTTGAGAATATGGAGTTATGGTCTTATTTGCAGGGACGAGGACTGGCAGGACAACGACGGAGCTCTGAACACGATATCAATGACACACCCTCGTCTCCCGATCGAACACCCGAGCCGTTTGGTTGTCGATGATTCCGAATGCCTGCCTTTACAGCCAGGCATATGGTTAGCATTATGCACATTTCATTTCCTCCATTTGTTGTATTGCTAAATGCATGAGAATCCATTTCTAAAAACGAGTTTCGGAATTCGCAATGTTGCAGGTATTACAAGATTATTGTAGAGGCAGATCACATATTGTTCATAGTGAATAGGGACAGAGCAAGAGTTCAATTTGATCTGATGTATGACACCATATTTGAGCGTTGCAGAAAACATGTTTTTAGAAAAACTCCACAAACTTTACCAAATCAAGCTCTCTCACTAAATAATTGTAATAATAATAGTCTTTAGCGCACACAATCCTCTTATGTTGTTCTTACACATTTATTATTTTAACCAAAGTTTGTGCACTTTGGCTGTAATTGTAACATTATTTCCAGTGTCATTAAGTTGTAGTTATATGTGTGGGACAATCATAAGCTTAGTTTGTATGTATCATTGTTTTTCTCTTAGATACATTTCGGAAGACATATTCTTAATATTCATTTTCAGTACGTTTTCCCTTTTGAGAAAATAAATAAATGCTTTCCATTGATGCTTTCTTTTTGAGCTTAGCAACATGAACCAAAAAACATGGCCGGACCGATCCAACGCCTCTCTGTGCATTGCTTTTCTGTTTTCCAAACCTGATGGAAGATAAGGGAAGACCAAATCTTCACGCTGTTCGGAATTCGGTTCAAAACTGTCGTCATGGACCCTGGTCCAACTTAGATGTAAACCAGTTCGTTGCAATGTATAGTGCTCCGCTCTGTTATAAATTCGGGGAAGGTTTATCACATAGTCGTCAACAAGCAAGGAAATGGATGAAGCGAGCAGCTGATCTTCGCTTTGACGGTGTGATTGTGATCTTCTCAACAGCATTATTGCGTGACATCCTGCCGTATTTATGCAATCTAAGCTGATATGGGTTTCGAATATAATACTTGAGCAGGAAGGGGGAATGTTGAAAGCTGTAGTGTACCTTGAACTTGCTATACGTTCGGGTGAAACAGCTGCAACTCATGTCAAGAATGTAATCCTTCAGCAACTATCGGCAACTTCTCGCGACCGTGCCCCGTTTCTTGCCGACAATTGGCGTGATTTGCCACGATACCAAACTTTCTCTTATGATCCTGTAATTGCTTCTTCCACCCTTGCATGTTTCAATACTTGCATTGGAAGAAAAGGAAGCGGAGCTGTGTCACATGTGCAGTTGCTAGTATAAAAGTCGAGCAAATGGAAATAAGAATGAAAATTCGCAATCGATTCAATTATTTAGAGTTAAATATTGCACAACGATCACACAAGAGTTTAAATATATTACAATGCTTCAAGGGCAGTTCATAGGGGTGCAAACAAATACAAACATTCATACTTATTTAATAATTTTAGGCCAATGGCTCAATTGTTTGATGTTTGATTAATATTTTGCAGACTGCAGAGATCAATTCAAAGCTTCGCGATCATCCCGTTTTGGATAGGCTTTGTTGCAATGTCGTTCTCCTTGAGCTCCAGATCGGTTGCACTCGGAGGAACATCGATTGCCGGTGAGCAATTAAAGAAACCATGCGGCTGCATTGCAGATAGCAAGTATTAACTTCAAAAACCATGCTTTTATAAACCAAGCTGGGCTATTTGTTTCAAGCATTTTGTTTAACATGCAAACCTATCACAGAAACAAATGTTTTCTAAAGGGGACAATGTGTCGACAACATCGTCAAACTAGATAACACGACAGCGAATGTGGATGACTTTACAAATTTATAATCAATCAGAGAGGTACAAACTCATGATCCTGTACAAATTATGTTGGTGTCTATAAACTAGTGAATCAAAAGCATTAAACTCATATGAGTAGCTTTTAACTAGTAAATATAGTGATGCAAGGAATGAATGTTACAGGGATCAGAGTATATACCATAAGCATAAAGCCGATGCGCTCCACCGGCATAACGGGCCAGTCTTCCAGTCGGGGAACATGCGTCACTCCAAAGACATACCTAATACAAAAGGCAAACATAGATGATACATACCAAAGATGCCTATCAATGCGTATAAAATTATTTGACAATTTTATAGTTAAATACGAACAAAAATTATTGGTATAGTCCTTAGAGAAAGTTCGTGCCGGAAACTAACCACAGAACTATATCTGCTTCTTCCAAAGAACGATTCTGCTTAACCCAAGTAGCTAATCCTTCCCCAACACGCGGATTTTGATTCGGGAACTCTCCTCCCGGGTACATTTCTTCAGAAGCATAGGGTGTGACCCAAAGATTATGTTTCAAGAAAGCAGCTCTTCGAAGGAATTTCGCCTCAGAGCCAGCCAGTGGCAAACAATTCGAACCAGGAACCAGTTTGAAACCTGTTAGCTGCCCGGTCCTGTTGACGTTTCTTGTGTTCCTAACCTGATATCGAAAATATAAAGTACGGTTTAGGGATCAAGTCATCGGGATTACACAACGAAACGAGGTGTGGGAAAAATCACTTACAATCCAGTGGCGTGCAGTCAATGGATTACAGTCACGCATTGCTTGCTGTTCAGACCTCAGTAGTTCTTCTTCAGCATAGAATGCATTATTATGAACATTCTCCTTCCCTGGTTCTTCAACTTTAAGATTCACCTCAACAACCTATAAGAATGTATATATACATCTTTGCATGAATGAAGGAGCAAAACGAAACCATGATAACAGGGCAATAACCCGACTTACTTGATTAAACGCTTCACCAGGTTTGCAGTCGACTGCCATGTCCATGCGAGCCACGAAAAAGTGTTGATGAACAGGGGCATATAACCCAGGAGCTATGGTTGTGCCGTACTTCCGCGTTTCACCAGGCTGCAAAGCTCCTAAACTGAGAATTCCAGTGAGTTTAACCTCAGCTTCGATTTTACCATCCTATAACAACCACCCGTCATTGAAATTTTAAGTAATTTAAAGATGAGCACAAGAGACAATTCGTGCAATGTAAGCTAACAAAATCACGGCAGACACCAACTTGCCTGGTAGAAATGCCAGAAAAATCCGTACTCATAATTAGCCACAGTGCATACAAACGACACTGTCAGCCTTCTTGACCGGCGGACTTCTGCTAAACCTGTTCTCCAATCTTGATGCTTCCATAAGATACCATGATCCTCTTCATGCAAACATACACAATTCTCGATAGTTTCAACGCCTCCGGTGAAATTTGTAAAATGAGCATCAAAGTACTTGATATATCCCAAACAATCACAACCCTACAGGAGATAAAGGCAAAGCAGGGAAAATTTCAACTTAAACTAAAGAAACGGAATATCAAATTGAAACCCAAAAAGAACTGCCGAACCTTCTTAAGAGAATGTGCATTTTTACCCAGCCCATCTTCTCCTGCATCAAATGCATTCTTCCTATAATGTGGATCATTTGGATCTCCATAAGGAACAACCATTTCAACAAAACTTAATCGATGAGCCACAGGCCTCCGACCACGACTACCATCAATGTAAGCCACAGAATAGATTACCAGACCCTCCCTAGGAGTGAAACCAATTCGGAAATTCCACTGAAATTAAAAATAATTTATTAGTACAACATCTTGAACAGATATAAGTTATAACTAGTTTCACAAGCAAGCACCTTCTGCCATGCAATGAAATTCCCATTAATACGAAAACTGGGACCTTCAGGTTGAATAATTTGTAGTGGTTTTACATCACTCCGATCGACACCGCCTCGTGTTTCACCAGCAGTGTAATTTCTTAAAGGGTCAGCTGGTGGAAGGGGAACAAGTTTCCGGTCTTCAAATTCAATCACCACCATATTTTGCATGTCAACAAGCACATGGATTCCCTCAACCGGACGAGCATAACCATTTTCCATGGGGCAGTCACTCTCAGTTCTGCAGAAGATAAGTGGTTTAGCAAGTCTCCGGCTAGGGGCATCAACGTCGCTATGATATCCCGCACACCTAGAGGAAAGCAAAACGGTAAGGAACCTGCATAGGATGATTATATAGTACAACAAAGTATAAGAATCTAAATACGACCACTTACCAGGCATCAACCATCACAAGATCCATATCCTCAATGCCCCTCTTCTTCATTGCCTCTTGAAACGGAGGAAAGTCCTTAACAACAGCCTCGCATTCAGCATATTCCATAGCATCCTATAATTTGAGAAGTAAAGGACGTCAATAAACAAGCACACCACATAAGCTGGACTCGAGAGACGAGAACAACAAAATCCGATGATGGATAGCATAATATTGGTATTGTAAAGCAGGGGAACATAGCTTGATGAAGCATATTTACCATGGGAGGCTGGACATCCGGAACAACTTTAGATGAAATGACTTTGCCCCTGTGGTGGCCTCCTCGAGTTGCAGCGTGAACTTCCGACAATTGAACAATCCATATGCTCGTCTCGTTGGACCTTTTGCTGTAAACCACAAGTCTCGCTCTCCGCGGAGGGAGTTTACTCGGAATCACGGGTCCGCGCTTTGTCCTAGGGAGTAATGAAGGCTGGAAAGGAGGAAAGAAATATGCATCTGCCAATGCAACAACATGCTTATCCGGTTCCACCAAAACTACTTCAACAAAACGCATGCTATCTCTGACCTAAACAAACAAACAAATTCATTTCATTCATAGAAAGAAAAAAAAAAACACAACATCAAGAAGTAAGCAGCAATTCAAGACAAACACAGCTTCCTCTTTTTCCCGGTTACCTCGGGGGTTGCTCCGGCTGCCCTTACAGTTGCCACGGCCACTGAGATTTCAGCAGCGGACAATGGATCCAAAGGATGGCTGGTCAGAGCCCTTGTCATGATTGAAATTCCTGTCCAAAAACAACATAATCAGTTCATACAAGGAATATATAATCAGAATATTGCCAGCAAACATGATTGACAGGGAAACATTTGTGAAGATCCGGAATCATATATAAAAATAAATAAATCAAGCAAGTCAAAAGCGGCCTCGTACACATGCACAACAAATGAACAACCCGTATATATTTTAAAGTTTAAACCTTTGCTGGTAGTAGTGTTAGTAGCAGGAGGATCCTCGATGGTCTCAGCAGGGCGGATCAGGGCAGCCATGGAAGCTGTCTTGGGGACAGAATCCTCAGACGGAGCAGACCCAGAACCGACAGCAAGACTCCAGTTCTGCAAAACCTCAGTAGAAGAAGTCTTCTTGTTGCTGTCTTTGATTTTGGGGGTGCAACAAGGCGTCGCCTTTTCCTGAGTTGAGGCCATTGCAAAGGATTAGCAACCGCACAGTATCCACCGTAGTATTTGACACTGCAGATGTCTACTGACATACAGCAAATACTATGTTTCTGGGTTTCGATTCTCGGTGTCTAAACTTTCAGGTTCACTCCAAAACTCGAAAAGCTTCCTTGGTTTCCCAAACAACAAGAATGGGGGATATAAAGATGGGTTTTGGATTGCAGATTGGTTGAAGCCAAAAGCAGGAAGATAATCGTGGCTGGTTTAAAGACAAAGACAAGGACAAGCACAAAGACAGAGGAGAAGTGGGCTTAGAAGTTATATGGTTAAAGTATTTTGATTGGATTGAGACAGCAACCTTTTCTGCTACAGGACAAAGTGAAGAACACAAGTCCGGTCACCGGTGGGACATATTTACGGTGATATTCTAAATATGATATCAATAGTCAATACTGTGTATAATTATTTAAATTTTTATCTTATCACTTATCAATTTTAAATTTTGTCCATTTTTTCATTAATCAATCTTGTTTAAATATATGATGTTAATAATCTAACCAATAGTTCCAGTGAAAAGGAGGACGATGTCAATTTTAAGAGACTTAAATTTAAACATCAGTGTGTGCAAGATGCGTGTAATTAAAGAGTCAAAAAGTATAAACAGATTTTAATCACATCAACATGTATTCAAAAATTATCTAGTGTTAATTCTTATTTTTCTGTACGTAAACAACTTGTAATTTTTTAATGTTTTTATTACAATATGATATGTTTAATTAATATATGAATAATCTGAGTAATTCAAATGAAAAAAAAAAGTGTTGTTATTTTTAAAAGAATCAAGTTCAAGCAGTTTGTTTATATATTTACTACAGGCTAAAAAAATAAACTGGTACTACCATAAACTCGCACCAAATACTTAAACAATTATCATATTATAAATTTAAGAACAGGACGGGTGGACTCAGACTTTAATTACTAGAATCAAAACTATGTTCATATTTTAAACTGAATGTTTGTGTTGAAAAGATGGCTTGAAAAACAATTTTCATCTCCAAAAATTCTTATTCGATGTCAAAAATAGTTTTTTTTTCTCAAAAAACACTTTTTAACCACGAATAAGAATTAGATCTTGATATTATATATATAACATTTATTTCTCCTATTAAAATATAAATATTAACAATTATTTGCAAGTTGCAACATTATTTTTATTATGTGTATGGAGATTGTTCCAGTTCCATGATTTGCCACCAATGATAATAATACGTGGGTGTTGTTGGGGGAATGGAAATGCAATAAATTTCTATTATTGATTCCAGATTTCCGTGGATATAAAACTACGATGCTAATGAATACAGAGTTGATCCAAGTGGTAAGCAATTTAGTATCGTTTAAGCATATTTTGAGTTCGAAACTTATATATGTAAATAAAAAATCGTCAAAAGATACATTCATCAAAATCAAGTTTGCAACACGGGTCGACTTAGATTAATTAAGGCAAAACTTGAAAACCAAAAAGGCAAAAAAAAAAAAAAATCCTACAAAGCTCATGAGTCATATAAAAGCTGGCCGAAAGAGAAAGCTGAAACCGAAAGCAATGGATTCCAACCATGGTGGCAATGTCATATATCCTTACATTTATTTCCATCTCACCAAACAATTTGTCTACATTCTACCTCAATACTTAGGCCGTTGATGAAAAGTTTGTTAATTAAATGGTTAAGATTTAAAGTAAGAAGATGGTTATGAATCTCTACCATTTGATTAACAAATTTTCTATCCTTTTACATTTTCATCCTGCCTTAAATTTAATCTTCAACATCTTTGCGAATGAGGCCTCTGTTGTATTGGCAAAATTAAGACTACTCAGATTCGAATATGGTTTGATATTTAGGATTTATAACAACTGAGCTCAATGTCTTTGTTATGTCTGATTGCATATATGGTTAATCTCTAACATGCTACAAATACTTGTTTAATTGTGTTCAGATCATTCCTAATTACTTGTGCACTTCTGGTAATGCAGAAAGGTCTGCCTTTGAGTAGAGACCTAATCGCTTTTTCGAGCTCAACCAACGTATGATTCCTCATCCCCTCCAATTACTCAAACAGTATCGGATCGACTCTTTTGGCTGAATCCACCATTCATCTAAATTTAGTGACATGCTTGGAATCCTCCTGCAGCGATTCACGACTTTACATAAGCCTTGGGCAACACTTTTTCGGGCTTTATTTTCTCATTAAGATTGAACAATGATTTGATAGCCCCTACAACTCCCTGATCATTATCTTCATTTCCGGCATCGCATACGGGTAACATTGAAGTTAAAACGCAGTTGAAGGTCACAACAGCCAACAATGAAGCAGCGGTACGTCCTATTGTTATGTGACATCAATTCGATAACACTCGACTTACAGTTTACCTGCTGATTTGCAGAAAAAAGATACCAACTAATCGAGATTGATAAGCAACAATTTGTCAATCCGATGACACAATGGACCCAAGAAGCTCTCCCAACACCTATTTTCTCCGCTTGAAAGACTTAAACCTGATACTTTACTAAAGGGACTTAATCCAACAAGCAACAAGAACTGGTGCAGTTAAACCTTTGCTGCAAGATCAAGAGCGATTCTTCTTGTTGTATATCAACCAATTTAGGCATTCTAGGAAACAGCTACAGTCCCTTGGCCAAGTGTTTACCTTGTTGTATATCACTCAAACTCGCAAATACAAGAAACCATATCCAAATTTGACTGGTTTTTATTGAAAACTGGAATATAATTTTGAGCATCTGCTGGGAAAAGGCTAATAATATGTACAGAAAACCCAAGGGGGAAAGTCATAAATTAACATGTTATGGAATCGTTTACATGGATGCCTAAAAGAGGTTGCAAAAGCTGTTATTTTGATGGAATTCTGCGACCAAAGCTCAGGCAGTGTCTCCGGTGATATCAGAAAGTGGTTCTCAATGATAACGTCTGAGAAACATGGACATGAAAAAATGATAGTTTCCTTCATCTTCTAACATTTTTCATGGACATGTATCCAGCCAAGGCAATCTAACTTGAGCTTTGGTCACCATTGGAGTAAATTTGAATCAAAGCATCCCGTTTAGCACCAGTAAGAGCCTTCACAACCGCTTTAAGCATCTCTGGAAACACCTTCATATATCTGCAGATAAGCCTCAACATTCTAGGATGGATACCAAGGTACCCGTAAAGTTTATGTAGATACTGAAATTAAACTAGCTACAACAAAAATAACATCCGAATAAGCATGTAGTTTAAGTTGGTCCTAACATCCCTTGCTTATTTTACCATGTATGTGTCAAATGAATCAGAGGCTAGTAGAAACTAATTTCCCCATTTCGATCTTACCCAATTGTTGGCAATCTAGCTTAGGCTTAACTAACAATGTCGACAATCAACATTGTTCTATCCGGTAATAATTTCATGGATTTTGTTAAAACATGCATTCCAATAATTTTAGAGGGTACCTGCATGAACTAGAATAAGTACATATAGGCCTCGGTAAACCCAGTTACCCTATCCCCCTGTTAGAAGCTGTATTAATTATGGTAGTGAAGAGTAAGGAGGTCCTGCATGCACTACACTTTCACTATACTTCAAATGACAAAAATACAAAACCAACATCAAATTTCACATTCCCAATACAAAAATACAAGATCATACATTTGGACCTCTAAATTGCCCATCAGAAAACATAAAACGTGTTAAACCATAAACAACTTATAGAACAAAGAATTTGCAAGTGTTTAGCATACGTAGCAAATTTAATCAACTAAACACTAAACCAAGCCATTAAAAGATTAAATCAACAAATTTCAGCAGAGTAAAATAAACACGATAATGCAAATAGTCGAACACTTAATATATAATTGGCCAAAATAAACTGAAAGTACCATTTCAAGTTTAACTCCAAGCAAACAAAAGATAATAACAAAACATAACTGTCATTCAAATCCAAAAACAAAAAAGCTAACCTAGGCGGTGAGCACAACGGCACCACCAGCCTCCTTAATCTTCTTTTCAGCGGTCTTGGAAACCAACTTAGCCTTCACCACGATGGGTTGGTTCTCGGGCAAGACACCTTTTCCAAGGACCTTGAAGTAGCCGTACTGGGTCACGTCGATCATCGGGGCGGCATCCTTGTTGGCTTTGGCCTTCGCGTCTTGAGGGACGAGGGACCAGAGCTTGTCGATGTTGACGATAGGGCAGTAGAACTTGTTGCGGAGCTTATGGAAGTACCTCATACCGACTTTCCCGAAATACCCAGGGTGGTACTTGTCGAAGAGGATCCTGTGGTGGTGCATGCCTCCGGCGTTACCGCGACCTCCCGGATGCTTGCGGTGCTTGCCGATACGGCCGTGTCCGGCACTCACGTGGCCGCGCTTCTTGCGGTTCTTCTTGAAGCGGGTTGTCATTGTCTGGAACGGTGTGGACTGCGGAGCTTGGGGGAGAGGATGAGGGTTCGGAGCGGCTGCTAGAGACAAAATGAAATTAGGGTTATGGAGGGGGTTTTATTTAGGAGATGAGGTTTGAAGTTCCGAGTTTGCCCTTACTCTAGGGTTTTCGGCTTTTGGGATTTTCTGGCTGTGGTTCGGCCCTAATTACTTTGGGCTTTTGGTTCAACATAGTTGTGGTTCAGTCATGTTTAAATTGTTTTTATTTATTTATTTATTTAATATGTTGATATGATTATATGATAATATTTGTTTAATTTTTTTAGTCCTTTAATAATATACACACTGTGAGTCTGTGAACATATGGCGTTTGAACATATGTAATCTAAATGGAACACGCTATCTTTTACCATTATGATCATTTTATGTGTTTAATTTTTTTTATTTTTAAAAAAGTGGTATATTATATAAATTCCAACATAATCATGTGTTTGTGGCTTTGTGCTATATTTTACATTTTTATTTTTTATTTGTATCATGTGTAATTTTTTAATTAGATTTGAGGGGGGAAATCTATCATTTTCCTCTCAGTTTAAAAAATAAATAATTGGTCTTTACTTTTTCTAAAACGAGCAATTAAGGGACTTTAATCACATTGTTAACATTAATTATCAATCAATTTTACGAGAAATTATATCAAGAGCTTAGCTTATCACATTAATCATGATCCCCAACCAATGAAAATCACTTTCTACACTATTTTTTTCATGACATTTTTCAATTACTTTAAAAAAAAATTGTTTTTTAAATGACATGTAAAAAGCATGCATTAGTGAAGATTCACTAGTTGGAAAAAGTGACATGAAAAAATGGTGTAGTGGGATGTTTTAATTGGTTGGGACTAGAGGTGTTCAAAAATATCTGATCCGACCGATCCGATCCGATTATCCATTGATCTGATCTGAAATTTCAAGTATTCAATCCGGTTTTTATTTTCAGATCAGATATTCGATCGAGAAATAAAAATCGGATCGGATACAGATCGCTTTATTTCAAGTTTTGTATTATCCGATAATCCAAAAATTCAAATTTTCATGAATATTAATTTTGTTATTTTTAACTATATCCGAAAATTTTAAAAAACAAAATTTCCATAGATGTGAATCTTGTTATATTTAGCAATTTGTTGTTTGTTATATTTAAAATTCTGAAATTCTCATAAATATTATCTTCAAATTCAGAAAAATAATTAAATCAAAATATATTTTCGGATAGTCGAATATCCGATATCCAAAAAATCAGATATTCAAAAAAAATTAGATCGAATTTAATATCTGACAATAAACATCCCTAATTGGGACCATGGTTGATGTGGTAAGTTAAACCATGATATATTTTTTCAATTTTACATAAATTCAATTGACATAACTATAAGTTTGGTCTTAAAGTGTTAACTCATTATATCAATTTGGTTCAAAAATTATATATATATATATATATATATATAAGGTTAGGATCAACTTACACTGTGTAAAACTCTTTAAGTTTTACATCTTTTTTGGATCGTTGGATGGGGGAAATGAATGGTTGAGATTAACTCCGTGTTTTTAATTCCCAAGTGATAATCTTCACATAATTTACTGTTAATCTCATCCATCCGTTTCACTCATCCAACGATCCAAAAAAGGTGTAAAACTTATAGAGTTTTACACAGTGTAATTTGATCCTATCCCATATATATATATATATAAGATATATAAAAGAGTTCTACAAATTATGTATTGATTTTTTATAACTGAAGACCAAACTAACATAATGTGTAAATACTGATATCGAGAACAATTACCTTGAATTGTTTGTTTTTAAAATTGACAACGATTAAATTATAGTTTTTCATTCATTTTCGAAAAGCACCAATATAATCAATTTTGAAATTAATTAAAACCTAAAATTCCTTTTACTTGGACCGGCCATGTGTCTTGCATGATGCACAAACTTTGTATGCAGGGGGAGAGCTAAAATAAGGGGTTAACGGTAAAATATAAATGTCTGAAAGTATGAAATAAATTTTATTTTTAAAATATATATGGTGAAAATATCTTATACACTGGTAGTAAAAAAAATTTGTTTCCACAAGCGCCTTAATTTTAGGGGTTATGAATTTAGTTTAGGGTTTAGGGGTTTAGAGTTTGAGTTTATGGTTAGAATTTTGAGATTAAAGGTAAGTGTTTAGGTTTTATGGTAATATGTTAAGGTTTAGGTTTTAACCTTTAAATCCTAAATTCTAACCCTAAAAACAAAAAGTTTCGACCGCCAGTTCATGATATATATATATATATATATGAGATAGGATCCACTTTACACTGAATGTAAAACTCTTAATTTTACACGTTTTTTGGATCGCTGGATGGGAAAATGGATGGCTCAGATTAATTCCTTACCTTTTTCCAAGTGATAATCTTCACATAACCCACTGTTAACATCCGTTTCACTCAACCAACGATCCAAAAAACGTATAAAAGTTTAAATATTTTACACTGTCTAACTGGATCCTATCTATATCTCTCTATGTGTGTGTGAATAAAAAAATGTGCTTAGGACAAGAGTCCCTCCCGCTTAACACATGACTCTGTTCCTGTTTGTAAGTCGTAATTTTGTCTTAGATGTAAGAGGTTATATATATATGAGATAAAATTCAATTACACAGTATAAAAGTTTTTAACTTTTACACGATTTTTTGGATCATTGAATGAATGAAACAGATAGTTGAGATTAACAGTAGGTTATGTGAAGATTATCACTTGAAAAAAAAGAGAGTAAGGAGTTAATCTGAGTTATCTATTTTTCCATTTAACGATCCAAAAAAACGTATAAAACTAAAAGTTTTACATTCAATGTTAGCGGATCTTATCCCTATATATATCAAGTAGTCATGTTTACTCGAAGTTTATTATTAGAAGATATAAATAAATTGATTTGTGAAATTGAAACATGTTGCCGTTGGACATTTTTTTTTGGAAAACTACATTGGAAGAAATTAAAATAAAGCACCTTGTTGGAGTAGGGATTTGAACCCATGCTCAACAGCCTAAAAAGGCAATGCACAAACCAACTATGCTAAGCTTTACTTTTGATTATTTTCACTAACATTTATATTTAACTTATATTAAGTTAGAAACACAAAATAAAATATAAAAGGTAGGGGAGTGACTCGAATACAATACCTCATTGATAAAATTTTAAAAAATATTTTAAAAATGTCAACCGTTAGTTTTTAACGGAGAGGGACTAAAATAAAAAACGTATCTAACGTGAGGGACGATTTTAACGAAAAAATTAATTGGATGGCCAAAATAAAAAAATATAATAGTTGGGTGACCTCCAGTGTAGTTTTCCCATTTTTTTTGACAACTGACATATATATTTTAAGTAACTATCGTAATTCGCACATGTGTGTAAAATTCTCAAGTGTCTAAACCTCTTGCACGACCTAATTTCACGTGTTTCAGGATTTGTCAAATAAAGAAGAATGCACTCTTTAACCAAGAAATTGTTCATCAATCACTAAACCAAAACTTAAAGGTCTCAAATTCCCAAGTGTCTAAGCCTTGCACGACTTAATTTCACGTGTTTCAAGATCCGTCAAATGAAAGAAGAATGCATATTAGAATATAATTAGTTGTAATTAGCAGTTAATTAGTTGTTATTCTGATATAAGTTGTTAGTTAGTTGGGTCAATCTGTTGAGCCGTTTCTGAATAGGGTTATAAATACCCTAATTATTGTAATTGGCTTGATTATCTGAATCCATCACTCTTTGTAATTCAATACAATATTTTCTTATTGTGTTTCAGCTAAAATTCTCTAAAACGAATCTAACTGCGTGCACTCATCTTTCACCACACACCGACCATCTGCAGTTCATATCTCCGACAACTATGCCACCATTTTCACATGTTAAATTTCAAATTTAACATGAATTTGGAACAAAAACTAAGAACAAGAAATATAGAGTTTTTTAATTCATTTCATTGTAAGAACCCTAAGCCTATGATACTCATAAAACATTATGTATCAAGAGGTAAAACTATAAGGTAAAGACAGTTGTATTCACTACAACAAAATAAGTTTTTCACGACGTTTTTTTAATCTTGTAGCGGCGTTTTTAAGCGCCGCTAAAAACTCTCCCATCGCTAAAAAAGCACCGCAAGAAGTTCTGCTGAATCGAGCGCCGCAAAAGTTAGCAACGTTTTTGGATGACAAATGCCACTAAAAACCATCACTTTTAGCGGCGTTTAGAAAAACAAACGCCACTAAATGTCAATATATAGCGGTGTTTAATTTTCCAAACGCCACTAAAAGTGATAGAGGGTAGCTATATATTTATGATATTTCTTACCACAAACACCATTATTTACTGTATTAGTGGTGTTTTCAAAACGCCGCAAAATGAGCGTGACTTTCAGTGGCATTTATAATATCAATTTACAAATGTATACAATCAAACAATGTCTATTTACCCTTCTGGTAAAGATCACATGATCAAGGCAACAAAAGCTTTGGAATGAGGTGGGGAAATAGAGAATTTGACTTCAATCATAATGTGCTTATAATGTCAATTTTACGCCTCTGGGAAATGGAGATAATTCTATCAATCAGCTCCATGGGCAAGTGAGTAAGTGAATGAGAGAGGATCACTTGCCTGGATAACTAGTCTTAAGTAAATGTTTAATGAAGGTTGTTTTTCAAGTGGAATATTGACCCAAAAGCATAACCATTGGTTTGGCATCAAAATCACTAATTGTCTGCAGTAAACAGAAAACAAAATTAGCATATTAGCTTTAGAGAGCTGTTAAATAAAATTTTAGCACACATTCAAAGATAGTTTGAAGAAATAAACAAGAGCATCAGGAGCAAAGAAAGATCAATTATAAAATGATGAAACAAACCTTCTTTGGTGAGTTTGAAGAAAACCGTTGAGATGCAGGTGGTGTTTCCATTGAAGAACTACATGCACTGCCTTCAACTAATAAAATTAATTTAGGATAGAAATCAAAGTAAAATATCATCAAATGCTACAATGATAAAGTCATATCATTGCTTTCAGGGGGTACTCGACTTTGAAGATTGTTTCTTTCTCTGAATAAATCAAGCAAAAGTGTAAAAATTTCTTGATGCTAAGCATAAGGAACATAAAGTTTAAGAAGGTAAAAGCAAGAAGACGATGTACCATGAATCTTTGAGAAATCAAGCCAAGGTTAAAGTGAAAGTTGGCGTCGCAGTGATTGATCATGCAATAAGAGGTGGTGTCGTGGCGAGTTGATGATTGAGTGAGGATTGAGAGGCGGGAACAAGGGTGGCCGGAGGAGGGAGTGTCCTTGGTGGGAGAAGGGAATAAGCTAGGGTTTGGTATTTTAAGCTAGGGTGAGGCGGCTGAAGATTTGGAAAAAATAAATTATAAACACATGGTTTAAACCTATTGTGGCTTTTGTTTCTAAAAACGCCACTAAACATGACATCTTTTATGGCGTTTGTGACACAAAACGCCACTAATGTGAATCCTATCGTGACAGTTCCCAAAAACGCCGCTACATATAAACTCTATTGCGGCGTTTGTTTATAAAAAACGCCACTAAAGTACCATCTTTTGCGGCGTTTCTCTAAAAATTCCACCTTGTAAAGTCTATTGAAAAAAACGTCACTAAAGATACAAAATTAACGGCGTTTTTCGAGCAAACGCCTCTAAAGGTACCGCTAAAAATCTATTTTTGCTGTAGTGAATACTAAAGTTACCACTAACTTTACCAATTTACCTTGAAGACATGTTCTAATTGTCCTAATAGTGCACTCTTTAACCAATAAATTGTCCATCAATCACTAAACCGGGTCTCAAATTCCCAAGTGACTAAGCCGTGCACGGCATAGTTTCATGTGTTTCAGGATCCGTCAAATGAAGAAGAGTTTACTCTTTAACCAAGAAATTGTCCATCAATCACTAAACCAAAACTTTTGCTCTCAAATTCCAATCAATATACTATGCTCTATGGATTCGAGCAAGAACCGGGACTCCTGAGATTTTTGGGTTTGATGTAGCCCTACGTAATCATCAAGAAGATTTTATTGCTGGGTGGAAGCGGGGGCAAGCCTGACACTTTGATCATGGAACCACAAGCCATTATAGTATGAGTACGTTGTAATTGAGTCTGAGAAATTGCTCGTACAACCATTCCCCCCAATTCAATATCCGCCGCATACACCAAGTACGCTTTGTAAATCTTCAAGGAACAAATCACTTTTTGCTCCATAAATACATCATTAATATCACATTAACAAGCCACGGCGATCCAACAACAACAATCATGGAGGAGTCTTGTTTCGGTATGACGACGTACGCCTGTAGAAAATCACTCAGAAAGTCTCTGGATCCGATCGTCTTTGCTCTTATCGCTCCATGTTGCTGCATAGTTGAAACTGAAAGTTCTGCATATACTTAGCTCTCATTACTGCCTACCAAAGTTGAAAATGGTGAACAAATACATGTAAATATTCAGAGATGGAAAATAATAGTACAAAGACTAGACAAACTTCAAGAAGGAATAATCACATAATACACCGTTAATAGACTTAGACATAATTTCGTAATGTTTTTGTTATGAATATCTTTATTTATGGTGGATATCTATATATTAAATGAGACTTTAATGTTGTTTATTATTAGATTTTAATACCGATTAGAATTAGAGTTTACATCTTATGCCTATAAATATAGAGTTTGGAAAAAGCATTGTATACAACCTTACATTGAGAATGAATAAAAGTCTCCCTCTTTCTCTCATCTCTTTGTTCTTCTTTATTTAATTCACAATACGTTATTAGCACGAGATTCCAAACAACTGAGGTCTTCACCGTTCGAATCCAAAAGAAGTTACCGGAAAGAATTCGATTATAAGATGAACCAAAGATAAGTTTTTTCCCTCAATTTTTTTCTAAGTTATTGACTGCCTTTCTCTTTATATATTAACTTGGTTTCTTAATTTTTCGACTTTAGGCGCAAGATTGAAACATTTAATGTTCAAGCTAAATTCAAAATATTAATCCCAACCGCGCAGTTCATTGGCTCTTGATAGTTGTTTGAGCCCTTGCACGTGGTTCTTTTTACATGATCTTGAAGATTGTAAGTACCCTTACTTTCTATAGAAAATTTTGATGACAAAGCAACGAGAATTTGATATTGGGAGGTATTTCTGTCCTTGTACTATTTTATCATGCCTATTTGAGCGGAATTGTATTTTATTTATTTTTTATTTGAGCTCTTGCACAATTGAGTACTTTTAAGAGGTAAATTTTTATTTTTAATTTTTTTTTCGTATATATAAGAATAATAGTGTTGATAGGATTTGAATCATAAACGTACTCTAATCATTTGACTATTTCGACTATACTATTGAGATTTGTTGCCAAGGAACCACAAATCACATATGTTTATGTATTTTTGTTTTAATTTGCTTAGCCGTGTTTTAAGTTTGTGTATTAGTTTGTGGTTAGTTATTTGCTACTCAATATTTATTTAATGAGATTTTGCGCTTTAACCGTGTTTTAAGTTTTACATGATATCTTTAAATGGCTTGGAAAGAGATGAGACATAAAGAGATTATGAGAAATTGTCTTTGAGAGGAAAATCAGTATCGGTAAACTCTATTTTTATTCTTTAAATTATGATTTTAAGGTGTGATAAATTATGGTGATTTATGGTCTACAAGAAGATTGTTAAAAATTATGTTCTTTATTTTGATGGTTTAATCTGATTATATTAGCTGGACATCCCGTTTTGCGAGGCTACTGGTCTCGAAGGAAGTTTCTTTTAAATGATCTTGTGGACTAGTTTAACAATGCTGCATATGAGGATTAAATCTTTGTTCTCTGTAAGTATTGTATATATATTGGTTGATTAATTATTCTTTAATAGTATGACTGTTATAAAGTTTATATTTTCTTGAAAGCAATAATTCTTTTGTGTCGAAAAAATCGACTATAGACTTCTCCCAAGTTCTTATTACAAAAATTCATCTTGATAAAAAAATTTGTGAGAGGCATTTCCTGAAGTGAATGCAAGTATGATGTTTATTCCATGTGATTATCAATGATGAGGATATGTTAATAAAAACTTACTCCACTTTTCACGCAAATAATGTTGTCCTCGGACACAATATCACGAAAAGGTTTTAAAGGCCCACTAGCTCCACTCCATTCTCTAAAGTGAATGTGAGATTATATAATGGAAAGAATAAAGATCACATTAGTAGTTGTGGTCGCGATTGAAACCATGAATATAGACATGGAAAATATGGTCAATTTAAGAATACTTCTACCCACCAGTAGTGAGGGTATAAGGATGACAAGAGTGATAAAGATCATTCTAAGGAAGTGAAATTCTTTATATTACCAATGCGATGTTATAAACTATTGGTCTCGTATTTGTCGTACATTGAAAAATCAACAATCATTGAAAAGAAAATGAAAGCAAATTTTGTTTGCGAAAAATGACGAAGATGATATTGGTCCAACTCATTTGGACGTTGTTGATTTCCTTATAACCCACAAAGGGAATAAATCATCTTCTAATTATTCTCATAACCTTGAAGAAAATTATTTATTCATTTATTTATTTTGCTTTATGTTTATTTACTTTACACATTAATTATTTATATTATATATATTATGATATTTATTTATTTTGTTTCACATGATTACTTATCAAATACAATTTGTATGTGGCGACGATTTATGCTTAGCAGAAGCATAAGATATATTTTCCCATTTAAATGCAAGAGATAATGTGAGTACTATATCTCAAACTACTGAAAATATGAATACTCCAAAAGAGTAATAAATTCTTGAGAGAAAGCACATTATGAAAAGTGCATAATTACGAATATTGCAATAATTACCGCTAATGGTAATAATATCGTCACCGCTAGAAGTAGAAATTTTAAGAGAGCAATACGAGTTTGCAAAATATTTCTTTGAGAATTATAGATAACGTATGTTACCAATTGGCATTTGAAATAAGCCAATGTGGATATAAGTTTTAGTAGCTAAAAAGTCAGTTAAAAGCTCTAAAAGAGTTATATATTTCTACCGAAAGAATAATCTTCATTGAAAGCTCTGGAAGAGCTAAATATATTCTTATTCAAAGGAACAATTTTTTATGGATAATGTATTATCAAGTTTCAAAGAAACTTGTATTTCAAAATTTGTATTAAAATGTGCGAGAAAAATTGAATCACATGTTATGGTAAACCAGAAATTTACAAATTCAAATATATATATATATACATGTATATATAGTTGGCATGATCAGTTAGACCATCCTGATCAATAATGATGAATAAAGTTATTGAGATTTACAATATTAAAAGAACATGAAGTTATTGTGGTGCTTATTCTCAAAGGAATTGATTAAATTCTACTTATCAAAGAACATGAAGTTTTTCTGGTTCTTAAAGAAATTGATTAAATTTCACTTACTAAAAGAACCTAAAGTTTTTGTTGTTTGTTCTCAAAAGATTTAGTTGATCCCACTTACGAAAAGAACTAGAACTTAAAGTTTTTGTACTGAAGTTGAGACTGCATGTCTTGCATATCTGAATAAAATATGGGCCCAAATCCACAAATATGGAAAGTTTTATATGATTTTAATATATGCATCTACATTGTTTTATCAACTAACGACCAGAAATTTGTGAGATTGATTCTAAAAGGATTCTGATTATGCAATTAGACTATTCATCTTGTGAAAGCTAGTGGGTTTATATTTTAAGCTATATCAGTTGATACAAATCCTATTGATTATGAAAAATACAGTTTAGCAAAATTTCAATTGGATGCCTCCTCTTTAATAGCTAAACTATGAGAACAAAACAATTATTATCTATATGGTGTTTTTATATAGCAACACTTATACGCATTAAGCCAACGAGTTATAATAAATTCTCAATTATGATTTGACTTTTAGTCAGAAGTCATATTTTTCATTTTTGAATGTGTGATATATAGTTGAATTGCTCCACCACAACGTACAAAATGGGTATATAAAAAGGGTTGAGAATATATATTGAGTATGAGTCTCCTTTTATGTTTAAATTCTTAAACATTAATTGGAGAATCATTTATGACATGATTTTTTATCAACATCATGGGAGGTAATAATCAATTGGATAAAGGAAAATGAATTATCGTTATATAGATCCTCGTATATGAACCAGGAGTTCATAAGATAATTCATTTCAGTACATGTCAACTGCCAAACATATTTACTGATCCAATGAGAGTAACTAAGTCTCATATACTAGCTGCAATGCTCTAAATTTAAATTACATGTTAGAGCGAATGGATGTAAATCATGCAAGAAGCATGAAAATTGGTTCCAATGATCAAAATTTTCGTAAATGAAAAATAGTATGAGATGGTCATATATTGGAGGCGGGTGCTCCTGAAGAGACCCAAGACATAACTAATAATAAAACTCTTGAAGAGTTTCAGGTACCTGAAATAAAGATTGAAATATTAAAGAGATCTCGATGAATTATGTCACTACGAGAATGGAACCAGAAAATTGAAAAGTTGTTGACAACAATTTTACAAACAATTTGTAGAACTAATGTTTTGATATAATAATTGAAAAATGTTTTGGACTATTTTAAAAAGAATTCAAAACTATTTCCAAAGTCCAAATAACTTGAAACTATGTTTAGGGATATTTTTAAAAGGGTTTAACATGTTTTTCAAAGCCAAATTTTACAAAACCTTCCAGGCGTTTCGAAACACCTTAGGGCATTTCGATACAGGGGATTCCAGTAGCAAAAACGTTTCGATACGAGTATCGAAACGGGCCTTCCCTGGATGTGAATTTTGCCCAGCGTTTCAAAACGGGCTATGCCGTTTCGATACGCCTACGTGGCATCGACCACAACGGTCATAAACCCAACGACTATTTTCCAACTAACCTTTAAATGCAGAGCGTTTCGATACGGTGCTTAGCGTTTTGATACGGGCGTTTCGATATGGCCAAGGGTGTTCCGAAACGGGTTCTCATCAGACTACAACAACTCTTTCTACTTAAAGAGCGTATCGAAACGACTTCGAGCGTTTTGATACGGGTAGCAGCAGAACTGCATTTATGGTGGGAAATAAAGTCCTCAACGGCTCCAATTCGTCCCCAATGGCTAGTAACGACTATAAACTCATCAAGGAGTATAAAAGGGACCTCCAAGCATCAAGATATGGTTAATGCTTCAATTGTCAATCAACAAATGATCAAATATAGTCTTTGTACTTAAATTGTCAATTCTTGTATAGACAAACACTAGTGAGCCAAAATTGTCAAATTTGCTCAAGTGTTTTAGGTTTTGGGTGAGTGCTTTAATTGTGCAAACAAACATCTATTAGAGGGATTTGTGTTTGCTTTTCTTATCTCTTTGTAAAAGAGGGTTTGATCAAGGCTTTGGGTAGAAAGCTTGATCGGTGTATAAGAGTTTCCTCCTAAGCCTAGAAAAGGGGATGAATCAATAGTGAATTGATTGGAAATCCTTTAGTGGGGAGCTAAGGTAGTGGATGTAGACCTTGGTTAGAAGGTTGAACTACTCTAAAATCATTGTGTCATTTACATTTAAGCTTCCACACCACTTCCACCCAAAAATCCATCTCTCCACCACTTGGTGAGCAACATCGGTTGAACGAATCGAGCTCCTTTCAAATCAACAATTGGTATCAGAGCTTGGCTCAATCGAAGAGGATTAACATCCTATTGAGAAGATCTAGTAAGCTCGATCATCATTTCACATACCGGCTCAAATGGTGCAATCCATCGACAGACCGCCTTTCTTCGACGGAACCTACTATGCCTATTGGAAGACAAAGATGAAGTTTTTCATAAAGTCAAGAGACTACAAGCTATGGGACATAGTTGAAGATGGTCTGTTCGTGCCTCAACGAAGCAAAGCGGAGTGGAGTGCCGACGATCGCAAGAAGATGGAGCTAAATTGCAAAGCCTTGCACATCCTCTTTTGTGCATTTGGCCCAACCATCTATGAGAAGATGTCTTCTTGTGAGAGTGCCAAGGAGGAATGGGACAAGCTTGAAGTCACATACGAGGGAACCGATGAAGTCAAGGAGACCAATATTGGGCTCCTCACCTTAGAGTATGAGAACTTCAAGATGGATCCGGAAGAAAACATCGAGAAGATGTTTGATAGGTTCTCCACTATCACCAATGGTCTCAAAGGCTATAGAGAAGCCATTCCAGAGAAGAAACTTGTCCGAAAGCTCATCTACTCACTTCCCGAGTCTTGGGACTCAAAGAGGACCGCCATCATCGAAGCCAAAAATTTGAAGACCTTGAAGCTAGATGAACTCATGGGGTCACTCCTTACTCATCAAATCATGAAGAAGAACAAAGAAGATGAGAAGAAGAGGGAAGAAATTAGAGCTATGAGAGAGAAGAAGCTCAAGGGGCTTGGCATCAACACCAATGCCATGGCTCTCAAGTCCTCCACTTGCCATCATGTTTACTCAAGTGAAGAGGAGGATGTAGAAGAAGAGATAGTTCATTTCTTCAAGAAGTGTGCCCCGTTCATGAAGAATGCCTTGAGAGAGCTTGAACAAGAATCCAAGAAAAAGGAGAGGGCAAGCACTTTAAGCCATAAGAAGAAGGCATATGCGGCTACTTGGAGTGATGAGGACTCCACCGACGATGAACAAGCCAACCTTTGCCTTATGGCCATCGAAGAAGATTCAAGGGTAACTTCTAATTCATCTACTTCATGTTCTTATTCTTTTGATGAATTACAAGATGCCTATGATGATTTGGTTTTAGACTTTAAAAATCACATTTTGAAAAACAATAAATTGATTTCAAAGTTGAAAATTCAAAATGACCTGATTTCTAAAACCAAACTTGAACTTGAAGCAAAACTCGAAGAGTTTGAATTAAAATGTTTTGATTTACAAAAATTGCTTCAAAAAGTTCAAGAAGAAAATGATTTGATTTACAAAGAGCTTGAAAAGAAAAATAGTTTTGGAAAATCAAATTTTTATGTAAGACAATCTAGTGCCCCTATATTTGTAAAAGGAAAATGTTTTAGAAGTGTTTGGGTCCCAAAAGGACTTAACACTTCAATTAAAAAGGATGACATTGAAAAATGGATTCCTAAGGGGACTAAAATTTGCGCTACTAATGTTCATGGATCCAAAGCAATTTGGATACCAAAAATTACTTGATTGTCTTTTGCTAGGTGTGATGGAGAGTGATCATCAAGTCAAACTTTGAGGGGGAGCTCCATGCACACAAGGAAGAACACTTGAAGAAGGAAGGATTCACATCCTCCCTTGAGTTCAAGTGTGGTAAAATCTAGTTGCTTTTGCTTTTATTTGATTTATTTTTTTATGTCAACTAGATGATCATATATGTTGGACTAACACTTTTAATGATGCTTTGAGTAAGGGGGAGCCATTTTAAAACCAAATTCTTATTTTTGTCAAATTATTCCTCTATAGTTATTTTGAGCTTAATGTTTTAAATTCTTTTTGATATAACAAAAAGGAGAGAAATGGTTTGAAAAATTGAATTTTCAAATGAATAAGGGGGAGTTTTATTTGATTTCATATCTTTAATCTCTTATTCACATTTTTAAAGATAAAGGGGGAGAATTCCAAACAATTTTTCAAGATAGTTTTATTATATTAAAAAGGGGGAGATTGTAGAACTAATGTTTTGATATAATAATTGAAAAATGTTTTGGACTATTTTAAAAAGAATTCAAAACTATTTCCAAAGTCCAAATAACTTGAAACTATGTTTAGGGATGTTTTTAAAAGGGTTTAACATGTTTTTCAAAGCCAAAATTTACAAAACTTTCCAGGCGTTTCGAAACACCTTAGGGCGTTTTGATACGAGGGATTCCAGTAGCAAAAACGTTTCGATACGAGTATCGAAACGAGCCTTCCCTGGATGTGAATTTTGCCCAGCGTTTCGAAACGGGCTATGCCGTTTTGATACGCCTACGTGGCATCGACCACAACGGTCATAAACCCCAACGGCTATTTTCCAACTAACCTTTAAATGCAGAGCGTTTCGATACGTTGCTTAGCATTTCGATACGGACGTTTCGATACGGTCAAGGGTGTTCCGAAACGGGTTCTCATCAGACTGTAACAGCTCTTTCTACTTAAATAGCGTATCGAAACGGCTTCGAGCGTTTCGATACGGGTAGCAGCAGAATTGCATTTATGGTGGGAAATAAAGTCCTCAACGGCTCCAATTCATCCCCAACGGCTAGTAACGACTATAAACTCATCAAGGAGTATAAAAGGGACCTCCAAGCATCAAGATATGGTTAATGCTTCAATTTTCAATCAACAAATGATCAAATATAGTCTTTGTACTTAAATTGTCAATTCTTGTATAGACAAACACTAGTGAGCCAAAATTGTCAAATTTGCTCAAGTGTTTTAGGTTTTGGGTGAGTGCTTTAATTGTGCAAACAAACACCTATTAGAGAGATTTGTGTTTGCTTTTCTTATCTCTTTGTGAAAGAGGGTTTGATCAAAGCTTTGGGTAGAAAGCTTGATCGGTGTATAAGGGTTTCCTCCTAAGCCTAGAAAAGGGGACAAATCAATAGTGGATTGATTGGAAATCCTTAGTGGGGAGCTAAGGTAGTGGATGTAGACCTTGTTTAGAAGGTTGAACCACTCTAAAACTATTGTGTCATTTACATTTAAGCTTCCACACCACTTCCACCCAAAAATCTATCTCTCCACCACTTGGTGAGCAACATCGGTTGAACGAATCGAGCTCCTTTCAACTCAACACAATTTTACATAGAGTACTTCTATAGAAATAAAGAAAGAAAACAAGGATCTTGTATATTGAATTGGCCAATATAAAAAGACGCCTTGAACTACTAAAAGTGAAGTTTTCGGACGAGTAGTCCGAATACCTAAAGGTGTAATGCAAGTGAGGTGCAAATAATGGTCGTGAGATATAAATACGACTTGAATTGTGATTTATGAAGAATTTTAATTAATTCATGGTGGATACGATTACTTTGGCAGTTATGAAATATTTTATATGCGTCTAATTATTTTGTGGATCCTTGTTTATCCTTGAAGGATTTAAAATGCTAGAAGCATTTGGAAATTTCCGAGGAAACTTATTTAGATATGTCCCCTTAAATTTTGGCGCATTTGGTATAATTGCCTTAGTGAATACTAATTATGGAATTAGTATAAGAATGATCATATTTTCTTATGTATTTTATAAAGGAATTTGGATAAAAATCCATTATGATAATTTGAATTTCATTAGAACTCCTTAAGAGCTTCAAATTGGAAACCCATAAAGTGCTTTCAATGCATTTAATGAAAGTATTTAAGAAAAAGAATCTCGACATCAAGTTCTATCTCGACCTGAAGATCGATCATTTAAATATGTCTCTTTGTCTATGAATGGACATCAGCTGAAAGAATCTTAAAGAACATTCAATATGGATAAGCATATCTATTGAGTATCCTTGTGATTTCAAGATTATTGAGTGTGAATAAATTTATCTTTGAAAGAAAGATAAATAAATAATCCGTCTGAAAGCACCATATATTAGTTGGTCAAGAAATATCCATGGATATACAAAAATCATTACCTTAGATCTTCAAGCATTCGTCTTGCCTCCTCAAATCTTGTAGAAATAATTGTTATGCACGAGGTAAGCCAAAAATATGTTTGGCTAAGACCAGTGACCCAACATATCCAGAAGATACGTAGATTTACTTTTACAAGATATGATACAAAGTGTTGAGTTATGAGATGCTCGATCACTTCAACCGTTCTTGCTCGCCAAGTGTGGAGAATTTGGATAATTTGGGTGTAAATGTGGGAAGGAAAAGATAGACAATTTACACAAGGATTTATAGTGGTTCAACCTTCTAAACAAGGTCTACATTCACTACCTTAGCTTCCCACTAAGGATTTCCAAACAAATTCACTAAGAAATTCGTCCCCTTTTCTTGGATTAAGAGGAAACCGTTACAACGATCAGGCTTTCTACCCAAACCTTGATGAATCACTCTCTTACACAAGAAAGACTTAGCAAACTAGAAATCCCTTTAATAGGTAATTGTTTGCACTATGAAGCTCTCACCCAAAACCTAAACACTTGAGCAAATTTAACAATATTTAGCTCACAAGTGTTGTCTAAGCAAAGAATGAACAATTAAATCTCTAGACACAATTTGACATCATAATGTTTTAACAATTGAAGCATTAGCCTTCTCTAGATGCTTGGAGGTCCCTTTTATACTCCCAATTGAGTTTGTAGTCGTTGAGGGCCGTTGGGGATGGATTAGAGCCGTTGGAGCCTTTATTTCCCACCATAAATACAGTTCTGCAGCTTGACGTATCGATACCCTTCAAACCGTATCGATACGGTCCCGATAAGGAAGTAGTCGTTGTGCACTTCAGCTGATGCGTATCGATACGCTTACCTAGCGTATCGGTACAGTCCTGCATATCAAAAGGCCGTTGGGAAATATGACCATTGGGGTAGTTAGGCGTATCGGTACGCGATACAACCGTATCGGTACGCGACTAGCCGTTAGGCTGTTTCAAAACATACCGTAACGATACGACTAAGCGTATCGGTACGGGTTTTGGCTACTGGAAAATTCCTGTAGTTGAAACCCTAAGGCGTATCAGTATAAACACTTGAAAAGCTTGGTTTTGACTACTTTAAATGTACTTTAAATCATTCCAAAGCCTTGTAAAACCCTTAAACATATTTTCAAGTTGTTTTTGACTAAGAACATATTTTCAAGTTGTTTTTGACTAAGAACATATTTTAAATTCTTTTCAATTTAGTCCAAAACATTTTTCAAATATTATATCAAAACACTTAGTTCTACAATCTCCCCCTTTTTGATATAATAAAACCAACTTGAAAAATTGTTTGGGATTCTCCCCCCTTTGTATTTTAAAATTTGAATAAGAGACTTAAATTTTGAATTAGATTAAAGCTCCCCTTATTCTATTGAAAAACTTGAAAAATCAAATTTTCAAACCATTTCTCCCTCTTTTTGTTATATAAAAAAAATTAAAATGACATTTGGCTCAAAATAACTTAGAAGGTAAAAAGAAAATTGACATACTTAAAAATTTGGTTTAAAAATTGGCTCCCCCTTACTCAAAGCATCAAATAATGTTAGTTCAACATTTATGATCATCTAGTTGAAAAAAAATAAGTCAAATGAAAGCAAAAACAACTAGATTTTTACCACACTTGAATCCAATGGAGGATGTGAAGCCTTCCTTCTTCAAGTGTTCTTCCTTTGTGTGCATGGAGCTCCCCCTCAATCTTTGACTTGTTGATCACTCTCTATCACACCTAGCAAAAGACAATCAAATAATTTTTGGTATCCAAATTGCTTTGGATCCATAGACATTAGTAGTACAAAATTTAGTCTCATTAGGAATCCATTTTTCAATTTCATCATTTTTAGTTGAAGTGGTTAGTCCTTTTGGGACCCAAACACTTCTAAATCATTTTCTATTTATGAATCTAAGGGCACTAGATTGTCTTACATAAAAGTTTGATTTTCCAAAACTAATTTTCTTTTCAAGTTCATTGGAAATCAAATCCTTTTCTTTTTTTAACTTTAAGAAGAAAATTTTGTAAATCAAAACATTTTTGTTCAAAATCCGAAATTTTGCTTCAAGTTCAAGATTTGTTTTGGAAAGCAAATCATTTTCATTTTTCATTTTTGAAATCAACTTTTTGTTCTTGGAAAATGATGCCTTGAATTCCAAAAGCAAATCATCATAGACATCTTGTAACTCATCAAATGTATATGAATTTGAAATAGATGAGTTAGAAGTTACCTCCCACTCATCGAGGGTCATCAAGCATATGTGGGCTACCTCATCATCGGTGGAGTCTTCATCACTCCAAGTGGCCACATATGCTTGTTTTGAAGATGATCCCCTCTTGTTGGACTTGTGGGATTCCTTCATCTTCTTCCTCGATCCATACTTGGATTTTTCCATTTCGCTCTTCATGAACCGGGTAAACTTGTTGAAGAGATAGGCCATCTCTTCATCTTCACTCTCCTCCTCACTTGAATCTTCATAATGGCATGTGGAGGATTTTAGAGCAACGACACTTGAATTGATGCCAAGCTCCATAATTTTCTTCTTCCCCATAGCTGTAATTTCTCCCCTCTTCTTCTCATCTTCCTTGTTCTTCTTCATGATTTGATGAGTGAGAAGTGACCCCTTGAGTTCATCAAGCTTCAAGGTCTTGGGATTCTTGGCTTCGATGATGGCGGTCCTTTTTTAGTCCCATGACTCGGGAAGTGAGTAGATGAACTTTCGGACAAGCTTTTCTTCTGGGATGGCTTCTCCATAGCCTTTGAGACCATTGGTGATAGTGGAGAACCTATTAAACATCTTCTCGATGTTCTCTTCCGGATCCATTTTGAAGTTCTCATACTCTAAGGTGATGAGCCCAATCTTGGTATCCTTAACTTTATCGGTTACCTCGTATGTGACTTCAAGCTTGTCTCATACCTCCTTGGCACTCTCACAAGAAGACATCTTCTCATAGATGGTTGGGCCAAATGCACAAAAGAGGATGTGCAAGGCTTTGCAATTTAGCTCCATCTTATTGTGATCGTCGGCACTCCACTCCGCTTTGCTTCGTTGAGGCACGAACGGACCATCTTCAACTATGTCCCATAGCTTGTAGTCTCTAGACTTGATGAAAAACTTCATCTTTGTCTTCCAATGGGCATAATGAGTTCTGTCGAAGAAGGGCAGTTTGTCGATGGATTGCGCCATTGAGCCGGTTGTGTAAAATGATGACCGAGCTTGCCGGATCTTCTCAATAGGATGTTAGTCCTCTTTGATTGAGCCAAGCTCTGATACCAATTGTTGAGTTATGAGGTGCTCGATTTCTTCAACCGTTCTTGCTCTCCAAGTGTGGAGAAGTTGGATAATTTGGGTGTAAATGTGTTGAGTTGAGAGGAGCTCGATTCGATCAACCAATTTAGCTCACCAAGTGGTGGAGAGGTGGATTTTTGGGTGTTAGGGTTTAGGAAGCTAGAATGGAAATTGACACAATGATTTATAGTGGTTCAACCTTCTAACCAAGGTCTACATCCACTACCTTAGCTCCCCACTAAGGATTTCTCAATCAATCCACTATTGATTCGTCCCTTTTTTTAGGCTTAGGAGGTAACCCTTACAAACGATCAAGCTTCTACCCAAAGCCTTGATCAAAACCCTCTTTTACAAAGAGATAAACAAAGCAAACTTAAAACCCTCTAATAGGTGTTTGTTTGCACAATTAAGCACTCACCCAAAACCTAAAACACTTGAGCAAATTTGACAATTTTGGCTCACTAGTGTTTGTCTATACAAGAAATGACAATTAAAGCACTAAGACAATTTATTGATCATTTGATGTTTGACAATATGAGCATTTGCCTTCTCTTGATGCTTGGAGGTCCCTTTTATACTCCCACATGAGTTTGTAGCCGTTACTAGCCGTTGGGATCAAATTGGAGCCGTTGAGAACTTTAATTCCCACCATAAATGCAGTTCTGCAGCTCCCAGTTTCGAAACGCTCGAAGCCGTTTTGAAACACTCTCAATGTAGAAAGAGCCGTTGCAGTCTGTCAGGGTACCCGTTTTGGAACACCCCCTTGCCGTTTCGAAACGCTATAGGCCCGTATCGAAACGCCTGCATTTGAAAGTTGGTTGGGAAAGAGCCGTTGGGTTTTATGACCGTTATGGACAATGCCACGTAGGCGTATCGAAACGGCCTAGCCCGTTTCGAAACGCTGGGCAAAAATCCTATCCAGGGAAATCCCGTTTCGAAACAAGTTTCGAAACGTTTTTACTACTGGAGCCCCCTGTTTCGAAACGCCCTAAGGTGTTTCAAAACACCTGGACAGGTTTGAGAAATTTGGCTTTGAAACACATTACAAACCCTTTTAAAAACTTCCCTAAACATAATTTCAAGTTGTTTGGACTTTGTAAATGTTTTAAATACTTTTTAAATCAGTCCAAAACATTTTTCAATTATTATATCAAAACATTAATTCTACAATCTCCCCCTTTTTGATATAATAAAACTCACTTGAAAAATTGTTTGGGATTCTCCCCCTTTAACTTTTAAAAATGTGAATAAGAGATTTAAGATATGAAATCAAATATAGCTCCCCCTTATTCAATTGAAAATTCAATTTTTCAAACCCTTTCTCCCCCTTTTTGTTATATCAAAAAGAATTTAAAACATTAAGTTCAAAATAACAATAGAGGTAAAATTTTTGACAAAATAAGAATTTGGTTTAAAAATGGCTCCCCCTTACTCAAGGCATCATCAAAATTGTTAGTCCATCATATATGATCATCTAGTTGACATAAATAAAAATAAAACAAATAAACACTAAAGCAACTAGATTTTTTACCAACACTTGAACCCAAGGGAGGATGTGAAGCCTTCCTTCTTCAAGTGTTCTTCCTTGTGTGCATGGAGCTCCCCCTCAATGTTTGACTTGTTGAACATCTCCATCACACCTAGCAATAGACAATCAAGTAATTTTTGGTATCCAAATTGCTTTGGATCCATGAATGTTAGTAGCACAAATTTTAGTCCCCTTAGGAATCCATTTTTCAATGTCATCCTTTTTAATTGAAGTGGTTAGTCCTTTTGGGACCCAAACACTTCTAAAACATTTTCCCTTAATAAATCTAGGGGCATTAGATTGTCTAACATAAAAATTTGATTTTCCAAAATTGTTTTTCTTTTCAAGTTCTTTGGAAATCAAATCTTTTTCTTCTTGAACTTTTTGAAGCAATTTTTGTAAATCAAAACATTTTAACTCAAACTCTTCAAGTTTTGCTTCAAGTTCAAGTTTGGTTTTAGAAAGCAAATCATTTTGAATTTTTAACTTTGAAATCAATTTATTGTTTTTCAAAATGTGGCTTTTAAAATCTAAAACCAAATCGTCATAGGCATCTTGTAATTCATCAAAAGAGTAAGAACATGAAGTAGATGAATTAGAGGTTACCCTTGAATCTTCTTCGATGGCCATAAGGCAAAGGTTGGCTTGTTCATCATCGGTGGAGTCCTCATCACTCCAAGTAGCCACATGTGCCTTTTTCTTATAGCTTGAAGTGCTTGCCCTCTCCTTTCTCTTGGGTTCTCGTTCAAGCTCTCTCAAAGCTTTCTTCATGAAAGGGGCACACTTCTTGAAGAGATGAACTATCTCTTCATCTTCATCCTCCTCTTCACTTGAGTAGACATGATGACAAGTGGAGGATTTGAGAGCCATGGCACTTGCATTGATGCTAAGCCCTTTGATTTTCTTCTCTCCCATAGCTCTAATTTCTTCCCTCTTCTTCTCATCCTCTTTGTTCTTCTTCATGATTTGATGAGTAAGGAGTGACCCCATAAGTTCATCAAGCTTCAAAGTCTTCAAATTCTTTGCTTCGATGATGGCGGTCCTCTTTGAGTCCCAAGACTCGGGAAGTGAGTAGATGAGCTTTTGGACAAGCTTTTCTTCCGAGATGGCTTCTCCATAACCTTTAAGACCATTGGTGATGGTGGAGAACCTATCAAACATCTTCTCGATGTTCTCTTCAGGATCCATTTTGAAGTTCTCATACTCTAAGGTTAGGAGTCCAATTTTGGTCTCCTTGACTTCATCGGTTCCCTCGTATGTGACTTCAAGCTTGTCCCATACCTCCTTGGCACTCTCACAAGAAGACATCTTCTCATAGATGGTTGGGCCAAAAGCACAAAACAAGATGTGCAAGGCTTTTCAATTAAGCTCCATCTTCTTGCGATTGTCGGCACTCCATTCCGCTTTGCTTCTTTGAGGCACGAACGGACCATCTTCAACTATATCCCATAGCTTGTAATCTCTAGATTTGATGAAGAACTTCATCTTTGTCTTCCAATGGGCATAGTGGGTTCCGTCAAAGAAAGGTGGTTTGCCGATAGATTATGCCATTTGAGCCGGTTGATGAAATAGTGATCGAGCTTGCCGGATCTTCTCAATAGGATATAAATCCTCCTCAATTGAGCCAAGCTCTGATACCAAAATGTGGGAAGGAAAAGATAGACAATTTACACAAGGATTTATAGTGGTTCAACCTTCTAAACAAGGTCTACAACCACTACCTTAGCTTCCCAATAAGGATTTCCAAACAAATTCACTAAGAATTTCGTCCCCTTTTCTCGGATTAGGAGGAAACCGTTACAATGACAAGCTTTCTACCCAAAGCTTGATCAATCACTCTCTTACACAAGAAAGACTTAGCAAACTAGAAATCCCTCTAATAGGTAATTGTTTGCACTATGAAGCTCTCACCCAAAACCTAAACACTTGAGCAAATTTAACAATATTTAGCTCACAAGTGTTGTCTAAGCAAAGAATGAACAATTAAAGCTCTAGACACAATTTGACATCATAATGTTTTAACAATTGAAGCATTAGCCTTCTCTAGATGCTTGGAGGTCCCTTTTATACTCACAATTGAGTTTGTAGTCGTTGTGGACCGTTGAGGATGGATTAGAGTCGTTGGAGCCTTTATTTCCCACCATAAATGCAGTTCTGTAGCTTGGCGTATCGATACCCTTCAAACCATATCGATACGGTCCCGATAAAGAAGTAGCCGTTGTGCACTTCAACTGATGCGTATCGATACGCTTACCTAGCGTATCGATATGGTCCTGCATATCAAAAGACTGTTGGGAAATATGATCGTTGGGGTAGTTAGGCGTATCGGTACGCAATACAACCGTATCGGTACGCGACTAGCCGTTGGGCTGTTTCAAAACATACCGTATCGATACGGCTAAGCGTATCGGTACGGGTTTTGGCTACTAGAAAATTCCTGTAGTTGAAACCCTAAGGCGTATCGGTACGGTATCAGACCGTATCGGTACGGGCACTTGAAAAGCTTGGTTTTGACTACTTTAAATGCACTTTAAATCATTCCAAAGCCTTGTAAAACCCTTAAACATATTTTCAAGTTGTTTTTGACTAAGAACATATTTTAAATTCTTTTCAATTTAGTTCAAAACATTTTTCAAATATTATATCAAAACATTTAGTTCTACAATTAGAAAGCTTGATCGTTGTAACGGTTTCCTCCTAATCCGAGAAAAGGGGACGCCATTCTTAGTGAATTTGTTTGGAAATTCTTAGTGGGAAGCTAAGGTAGTGGATGTAGACCTTGTTTAGAAGGTTGAACCACTATAAATCCTTGTGTAAATTGTCTATCTTTTCCTTCCCACATTTACACCCAAATTATCCAACTTCTCCACACTTGGCGAAGGAATTGAGCACCTCATAACTCAACACAAAGCTATCTTGTGTAGAGATAATGCAAGATGTATATCTCAATTGAAAGCTGGATACATCATAGAACACATTACTTCAAAGTTTCATCCCTCGTGATCTTCAAAAGAATAATATTCGATGAATCCTTTCAAGCAATAATTTGAAAGATCTATTCACCGATGCATAATATGCTTTAACATTTGAAGATTATATTCCATATTGAATTATGAAGATTCAAAGATCTTATGTGATGTTTTCATGAGGGGGAATAAATACGCGTTCTCTTTTTCCCTTAACCGGGGTTTTGTCCCAATGGGTTTTCTTGATAAGGTTTTTAATGAGGCAACATGTTATGCGTTTTAAAGATGTGTGTACTCTTTTTCCTTCGCTAATAATTTTTCCTACAGGGTTTTTATCTTAGTAAGGTTTTAACGAGGCACATTATCTTCATGGATATCCAAAGGAGATTGTTATGCATATATTTATTTATGATGGATATCCATATATTAAACAAGACTTTAATGTACTTTATTATTAGGGTTTAATACCCATTGGAATTAGAGTTTTCATCTTATGCCTATAAATATAGAGTTTGGAGAAAGCATTGTATACAACCCTACATTGAGAATGAATAAAAATCTCTCTCTTTCTCTCATCTCTTTGTTTTTCTTATTGTTATTCTTTATTTTATTCACAATATTACGGTTAAAAATACTTTTTGGAGTAAAAAATAACGCATGCTTTTAATCCCCCAGCACTTATAAACAAAAATGAGCAACGTAATAGTCAACTATCTCTAGAGCAAGTGGCTAAAGCTCTCAGTTGTGCGTTCAAGACTCAGTAGGAGCAAAATTCTCATTCCCCCTCCTCTAAGTAGAAATTGTTCAAAAATGAGTAATATAAGAAAAAATTAAAACTTTTGGTGGAAGGATTTGTTGAAAAAGTTAATAGATATGATTGAATGGATACAAATTTAAACAAAAAATTAATAAGTCTATTCACCAAGCGGCAAAACTTATTATTAGCATGTTTATTCACCAAGTGACATGACTTAACATCAATATTATTAAGCGCAATATATATATATATATATTATTTTTCCAACATGTCTAAACTAAACATTATATATATATAGGATAAATATTCTATACACTGGCGGTGGAAACTGAAAGTTTCCACAAGCACCTTAGTTTTAGGGTATAGGGAGTTAGTTTAGGGTATATGGTTAAGGGGTTTAGGTGTAGGGGGTTAGAATTTAGGGATATTTGTTTCAATTTAAAGTTTAGGGTTATAATTTAGGGTTTATAGGTTAGGGGTTTAGTTTTTAGGGTAATATGGTGAGGATTTAGGTTGTCACCTATAAACCCTAAATTATAACCCTAAACTTTAAATTGAAACAAATATCCCTAAATTCTAACCCCATAAACCATATACCCTAAACCATATACCCTAAACTAACTCCCTATACCCTAAAACTAAGGTGCTTGTGGAAACTTTCAGTTTCCACCACCAGTGTATATGATATTAATCCATATATATATATATATATATATATATATAGGGATGAGATCAAGTTACATAGTGTAAAACTCATCTAGTTTTACACTAATCTAGGACCATTGGATAAGGGAAATGGATGGATGAGATTAACAGTAAAAAATGTGAAGATTATCACTTGGGAAAAAAAGATAAGGAAATAATCTGAGCCATTAATTACCATCATCCAACGGCCCAAAAACTGTGTAAAACTAATTGAGTTTTACACAGTGTAAGTTGATCCTAACCTATATATATATGAGTAAAAGTACTTTTAGAATTATTTTTTAAAAACATTTTTAAAAAATAACGCCAAACTGATTCTTAGAAACCATATAATATTTTCAGAATCGATGCCATTGTCAACTAAACTGATGAGATTGATTTAGAAAATGAGAATTTGCTTACTCTCAAAATAACAACTAGAATATTTTGTTTAGATGCAAAATGCTAAATGAGATGAACAGTTGGTTAATCAAACATGAATATGAAAGCATCAATAATGTCAATTGCTGCATTATTTTATGCCGTTTCCAAAAGGCCAAAAAGCATATATACATATCGAAACTACAACCACTCAATGGTATAATCAATGACTAATCTAAAAAAATGTCATCAAATAGGTCAATATAACTAGAATAATTAAAAAATTATTTAACATAACTCATATATAAAGTTTTGAAATTGTAAAATTTCATTCTCCAATAATTTTAAATTTTCTTTTATTATTTACATCTTTATTTAAATAAAATCAAAGTATTTTCTAAAGTGATTTAAAACTTCAGCTATAACTTAATTAATTTGTCAAAAATATAAGTCATAAAATTGTGAACTTAATTTTATTTATTTAAATATTATCTTTTCTAACAAGTTTCAATAAAAATAACTAAGAAGTATATTACTTTTTTCATCAATTATCTTTTTAAAAAACATTGGTGTGAGTTAAAAGCTTTTTACTAAAAAATAATTTTTTAATTTAAAATTTGATCTTAATTTCATTTTTTGTTTATATATTATCATCATCATATACTAGGGTAAAATTCTAACTGCGTTTAAGGATTCAAATTCTTTTAAAAATATTTAATTAACTAGTAGCAAGAAACATGCTTAAATTATTTTTTAAAAATAATTGTATATAATTTATAAAATGTAATGAAAATATAAATAACCTCAATTTTTTTCTTCTATTTTTACTTTTTATTTTAGTTGGCTTTTATTTTGAACTAATTTAAGGCTTAAGATTGAATTGCACTTTTATATTGGATTATTTTCTTTTTTCTTACTAACTCAAAATTTAATATATATTATTATAAATTACAAATATTTTTTGGGCATGAGGCTAACCATGGCGTAGGTAGGCCTAGGCCAAAATCCGCCCCAAGTCGTCATCAATCATCATCGTCTCCACGAACTGCAGTTGAGCACTCCATGCAACGCTGTCGTTTTAATCGTGACGGATCTAACGGAGTGGATCTCAACGCGAGGAAACAATTCGCTTCACAGAAAACTTTCGAAACAAAACAGAAAATTAATTAAAAAAAACCCTCCAACGCGCGCAGTTCCCGATATCAATTCACGCGCGAGAATTTGTGTCAATTAAACAAGCAAAACTTCCCCTCACTTCACTTGTCAGTCGTCCCGTGCCTTAAAATCGCTGCCGTTTCTCCGCAACAACAAATGGACCAGAAGCTGAAGATTTTGAAAAACCTTTAGCTTTATCCCCAAACAAACTCCCTCCATTGTTCCGTCCAATGGCGTTTCCCCTCTGCTGCAACGCAAGGCCAAAGCCTTGCTATCATTTCGAGCGACGGTTCTCTTCCGTTAACCGCCGGACTTTCCGATTTTCGAGGAGCGGTGACGTCTCGATTTGCTTTAAGAGGATAAGCTGTCGTTTACCTCCTTTGAAATCGTCGTCTTCGATTAACGGATTCCCGCTAGAGACAAATCTAGAACATTTCAAGGAAGAGCTGCATACGGTAGAGAATGTGGAGTTGCGAGAGAGGATACGAAAATGGATTGATTTTCTCCGATCTCTGTTACCAGGAGGGAGCTGGTGGAGCTTCTCCGATGAGGTGGAGGTTAAATTCATGGCCAAACCGGTGACGGTTTGGCGGGCGCTTGGTCGAATGTGGCAGTTGATTGCTAATGATCGTTTGGTTATTTTCGCTGCTTTTTCTACTCTGATTGTGGCTGCTGTAAGTCCTTTTTGTGTTGTTTCTGTCGTATACTAATTTTTGATAATTTATTAGTTCTCAACTTGTTTGATGAAATCAATAACTCTGGTTAATTTTTTTTCTTCAAATTATGTAAACTGACTGGCGCATATATTGGTTCAGCTCTCGGAAATATCTATCCCACATTACTTGACGGCATCCATATTTTCGGCGCAGACGCGTGAAATAGCAATGTTCCATACGAATGTACGCCATCTGATTATCATGTGTGTTACCGCAGGAATATGCAGGTCAAAATCTAGTATGGTCAAATGTCCCTTCTATATTAAGTTGCAATACTAACTATGTGATTCTCCTTTTCTATGTGTATTAATACTTAAAAAGGATTCACCATTGCATAGGGCCAAACCAGCATGTAGTTTTAGCATTTGCATGCTAGTTTCCCGTGAACATAAAAGTTTAAAATATTTATTGTTGGAATTTGAACTTTCATGAAGGAAGGGGTAACAGTTGCATATGCTTTACTCTGTTCACTTGAATTTCAGTGGTCTGCGAGGATGCTGCTTTGGCATTGCAAATATGATCCTGGTGAGTTTCTTATGATTATTTGACTGTTTAACATCCAATGCCTTGTTTTCACACAGGTCCCTGCGTTTTGGGGTGTTTCCTGAGAATCACTGTTCACATTTTTATTTCAAATTTTGAGTGTGAATTTAGTGATGTTCATAACAGTTTTCCATGGAGCATGACTTTAGGTCTGACTTGTTCCTGTAATATCCACAGGTTAAGCGAATGAGAGAAACACTGTATTCTGCTCTTCTTCTTCAGGTTCTGAATATATAAAAACTCAAATTCCTATAGCTTTTTGCTTGCAGTTAGGCATGCTGGTTATAATTATACATCTTTAGTTTGTTCTGTCAGCAAATTTTTACATAATATTTTCTGCAGGATATATCCTTTTTTGATGGTGAAACAGTTGGTGATTTGACAAGTAGGCTTGGTTCAGATTGTCAACAAGTGTCACGTGTGATTGGGAACGACCTTAACCTGATTTTGAGAAATGTTCTTCAGGTTTGTCACTGATCAAATAATTAATATTTTTTGTGTTTTCTGAAATAGTGGGAATCTGATTAGCATTTCATTATTCTTTTAGGGGACAAGTGCCTTGGTCTACTTGCTGATTTTGTCATGGCCACTTGGTTTATGTACATTGGTGATATGCTGTAGTCTAGCAGCAGTTATGACGGTCTATGGCCTGTAAGATTTTTAAAGTATCCTCACTTTTTGCTTCTTTACATTGAGGCTAATTTACTTAAAACGTATAGGAGGAGGTAAGTGTGATTAAATGGATGCATTTGAAGGTAACTAAATATGATAGCAAGGATATATCCAAATGCTACTAGTGTTAATTAGTACTGCAAAGTCAAGTGGCAGGATTTAGAGGGTTGGAGGAAGGACAGACACAGAAAATGTGTTTGGATTCTCAGAAAAATGATGCTTTGATTCAAACTGCGGATTTTGACTTGTACTCACTAAAATTGAGTCTGACACAGTTATCTTATTCTTTACTTGCAGAGTATATGGTGGTTTGACTATTGTCTAAGTGTACTTTTTTTTTTGTGAAAGATATATTTTGTCCTCTTGTGTAGGTACCAGAAAAAGATGGCAAAAATGATCCAAGAATTTGGTGCTTTTGCCAATGAGGTATTCAATAGAAACTTTCTTTGCAGTTTGCATCCTGTATTTCTTTTCTGTTTTCTTACAGTAGGGTGAAAGGTTCCTCACTATTTATTTCATAGGTGGCTCAAGAGACATTTTCCTTAATGAGAACTGTTCGTGTTTATGGAACAGAGAAGCAAGAAATGAAAAGGTTAACTATTCTACTAAACTTTTTTGTCCGAATGTCATATTGATTTTTGATCTTTTCCTTTGATAGATATAGAAAAAGGTTTTGATATGTTTATGATTATTAGGTACGATCATTTTCTGGATAAACTGGCTGAGATAAGCTTGCGACAAAGTGCTGCCAATGGAATTTGGAATCTGAGCTTCCACAATCTTTACCATGCAACTCAGGTTTGCAACCCATGGCTCTGGCCTTTGTAACAAGTATAATATTGTAAATGAAAAAAAAAAATAGTAATCTAGTCCTTTGATTATTGAATTTTCCTCTTACTTCCCCCCCCCCCTTTCTCTATAGGTTATTGCTGTGCTGGTTGGAGGGATGTATATTCTTGCCGGTCATATAACAGCAGAGAAACTTACAAAGTTTATACTGTACAGTGAATGGTTAATCTATTCAACGTGGTGGGTTGGGGATAATGTATCATCATTGATGCAATCTGTTGGAGCAAGTGAAAAGGTCTTCCAATTGATGGATCTTATGCCTAGTGATCAATTCATATCGAAAGGCAAGCATTTTATTTACTTTGACAGAGACTTCATGACTTCTTTTTTTCTGAAAAGCTCCTTCGTTCACTTCTCTGTGATACATATCATTCCATCATCACGGGGATTACTGTCTTAACTACAAACCAGTGAAGCATTACTAAATTGTGAAAAGAATTCTTGTTGGGACTTTAATGTTCTCTTAACCTGTTATTTATATATTATATAGGAATAGGAGTAGGGGAATTTTCAGGCATGTAGTTACTTGATTGAATATATTATTTCCCTTGATACATCTTGCTTGGATCAGAGATTAAGGGATGTGTTGTTGCTACACAATAACATATGTTCTTTATTTTGGTTATGGTACTTCAAATACATTTTGATTCACACAGATTTTAGGTGGAAGGTTTGAAATGATTCTGAAGCATGTTACCTTTTAGTGGGTGACATATGTGTGTAGAAAGATCAGTTATTACTCTTCTACATCATTCTTCCTCTCTATCAAAACTAAAGAGAACCTTAATCTAGGATATGAGAAACATTGTTTTAACTTTATTACTTTGGATTTTTCTCAATTATAGGAATGACATTGCAAAGGCTGCTGGGGCATATAGAATTCGTAAATGTATCTTTTCAATATCCTTCAAGAGCAATGGTATGTCGTCCTTAGTGCCACAAGTACTTTAAGGAACACCTTTGGTTTGATAATGCTGGTATTTCTGTTATTTTAGTGGAGTACAAATGGGGGTGTGACTTTCTTGTAGGTTTTTTTAAGAGAAAAACAGTTCTCCCTCAAATGCCCCCTTTTGTTCCTTTGACTCCACAAAAAAAAATATATATATAGAGAGAGGAATTAATAATATTACTTTTTTCCCGTCTAAGATTTAATTATATTATATATTTTTCCTCTTACATGAGTGCCCACCACTTCCAAGTCATGGAATCCTGTCAAACTTTAATCCACAAAAAAAAAAAAACACCTAAGGGCCATGTTGTCTTGTCGAAGATCAATTCAAATGGAGATGATGTATTGTTTCAGGCTTTCTGCTGCATTCTTTCACAGAAAGCATCAATGTGGAAGAATCCTCCCCTTCGGAGATTACTGTGATTAAAGCTCTTTTTTAAGATACTTCTCAAGCAAAGAATGCTTTGCTTTTCATTGGCTTTTGTCTCGCAGACTGTTCTCCCTAGAAGGTTTAGGCGGCCTTCTCTCCTTTTTTTCTTGAGAATCCAGTTGAGAAACCATATAATAGAGGAAAATATTAAAATAGAAAAGAACACCTTTTCCTATTAACGCATTTACAGCTCTGCATCATTTTCTCTCTGCTGTAAATTTTATTGTGGTATATCCTTGATTGGATTGCCTGATTATTGAGACTTTCAATCTTATTTGTTGTCTCCTAATATCCCCAAGACCCTTTAAAAAATTTTGGTGCATGGACCACTCTATCTTTATAAAGTGTTACAATAGCTACATGGAAACAATTCATAGTATAGATAATTTTAACAGGTACCAGTCCTGCAGCGTGTAAAATTATCGGTTCATCCTGGTGAAGTGGTTGCACTAGTGAGTGTTTCTTGGCTCTTGCAAGCATTCATTACTTCCTCACTGATTATGATGAATAATTTGCTATGTGCTTAATCTTGATTAGGTTGGTCTCAGTGGTAGTGGGAAAAGCACAATGGTGAATCTTTTGCTTCGTCTCTACGAGCCAACAAATGGTCAGGTAGAAATGTTTTGATCATCCTCTTCACTTACCTCTGAGCAGTTGGTGTTTGATATATGCTGCTTGGAACTATGATAATTAGTGTGGTAATTGAACACTTTGCTTTTTTAGAGTCTAACAGCATGGTGTTCTGTAGCTATCGATTTCTTATTTTCTGCTTACATCTCAGCAATTGTTTCCACTGCCTGTAATTTGTATCTTATATTATATTTGCCTCTTTTTGCAGATTTTAATTGACGGCGTCCCTCTTAATGAACTGGACATCAAGTGGTTGAGGGGGAAAGTAGGATATGTGGGACAGGTCCTCCATTTAGTTCCAGCATTGAATTTCATTAAAATTTGGTGGATCTTCCCTCATTAATATTCATTCTGTACAGGAACCAAAACTTTTCCGCATGGACATCAGTTCAAACATTAAGTACGGATGTACAAGAAACATAAAGCAAGAGGATGTTGAATGGGCTGCCAAGCAGGCATATGCCCATGACTTCATCACACTACTTCCCAATGGGTATAACACACTTGTCGATGATGATCTGCTCAGTGGGGGACAAAAGCAGAGAATTGCTATTGCACGAGCCATTCTTAGAGACCCTACAATTCTCATCCTTGATGAAGCAACCAGTGCACTGGACGCAGAGAGTGAACACAATGTTAAGGTAGCCATTTACTTTTTTTCCATTAGGAGGTTGAGTATGGAACTTGGTGCTTGTTTCTTACTCTTAGTGTTTCACATGCCACTTTATCCAGGGTGCTCTTCGTTCTGTCAGAAGTGATTTGTCATCCAGAAGAACCGTCATAGTAATTGCTCACCGGTAAGCTTTCAGGTATTATCTTTTTTCAAGGCTCAACAGTGAGTATAGAAGTCTTATCATGCTCTATCCACAGACTTTCTACAATTCAAGCTGCTGACAGAATTGTGGTGATGGATCGCGGTCAAATTATTGAGGTTGGCTCTTTTCTTGAACACTTAACATTATTGTCTTCCATCTCTAATACTAAAACTTATATATAATTTATATATGTGTGTCTTTGGTTAGAAAGCATTATGCTTGCATTGAGAATTGCTGTTCATCGACATAATTGTCGTGCAAACTTGCAGATGGGCAGTCATAGTGAACTTCTTGATAAAGATGGTCTATATGCACGATTGACAAGAAGACAGACTGATGCTCTAGTGTGAATGTTATCGTAATTATTCTCGATTCAAGTATCCTACCAAAGCAGCTTTTCACAGCTGATCAATGTGTCTATAATCATCCAACAAGATTCCTGTGCCTCTTGGAACCAGAAGAAGAGGGTTACCAACAAAACAAAAGCATCACTAAGTGGTTTTCTTTATGCTGCCTCAGTCAGCAACCTGCCGGCACTTTGAACGGTATGCGAACTGATGTTTGATTTTTTTTTTAATTTTAATTTTTAAGCAGAACTGTACTTTTAGATAGAATTATAGGGAAGATTCAAGAATGAAAAGATAGTGTCCTTAGATGTAGAATGTAGTTGATCCATACAAATTATAATGTTATATAAGCCATGTAATTTTGATGATAAACTCTTATAACGATTCACAATTTATGAAAATTTCTTGACCTCCTTTGGACATTGTTTCGGATTCTTCACTAATCACTACCTGTCTACTAGGTTTACATACTCGTGATAGCTGTTAGAACACAGAATAGAGGCTATCAACGTGATTTCTTTAACTAGTTGTTCGGCCAAAATAATTTCCCTATAAACTAAGAAAATTAAAAGTTGGATAGATTTGAACCCAAGAAAGTAGTCACAATAGTAAAGGCCTAAAGGGTGATGTGTTCCAATGGTAAAGGCCTAAAGGCGAGTCGGTCACAAGTTGAGTAGTGCTCGACTCGTGTTCGTTAAAAAAAAATCTCGTTGCTCGACTCGTTGCTCGTTAAACTCGTCAAAGTTTTTACCTTATTTTTTTTTAAAATATAGGTAAAATCTAGTGATAATATTAGAGATTAATATAAACATATAAATTCAGGAAAAAAACGTGAAGACTGAGGAGATAAATAAAAGAACTTGTCATGACCGAGTTAGAGATGAAGTCAATATTCAAGTGTGAGATTCTTTTTAATTTCTCAACAATCTTCGATGAACAACAAAGGAGAGAAGGCCTTAGGGATTTTGTTGTTTTGACTTTCAATCGTATTTTCTTATATAAGGACTAATTTTTTTTCCTAATTTCTATTTTCATACATAAAGTAATAATAAAAAAAGGAAATGGTTTAATAAAAAAGAAAAACTAATTATTATAATTTAATTTCTTATTAATGCAAATTTGTTGAGTTGTGTGGGACTCGATTCGATCAACCAATGTTGCTCACCAAGTGGTGGAGAGGTGGATATTTGGGTGTTAGGAAGTTAAAAAGAGAATTGACACAATGAATTATAGTGGTTCAACCTTCTAACCAAGGTCTACATCCACTACCTTAGCTCCCCACTAAGGATTTCTCAATCAATCCACTATTGATTCGTCCCTTTTCTAGGCTTAGAAGGTAACCCTTATACACAATCAAACTTTCTACCCAAAGCCTTGATTGAAACCCTCTTTTACAAAGACAAACAATAAGCAAACTTAAAATCCTCTAATAGGTGTTTGTTTGCACAATTAAGCACTCACCCAAAACCTAAAACACTTGAGCAAATTTGACAATTTTGGCTCACTAGTATTTGTCTATACAAGAATTGACAATTTAGGCACTAAGACAATACTTGATCATTTGATGTTTGACAATATGAGCATTAGTCTTCTCTTGATGCTTGGAGGTCCCTTTTATACTCCCAATTGAGTTTGTAGCCGTTACTAGCCGTTGGGGATGATTTGGAGCCGTTGAGGACTTTATTTCCCTTCATTAATGATGTTCTGCGGCCTTCCGTATCGATACGCTTGGACCCGTATCGGTACGGCCTTCATCATAAACTAGCCGTTGGGCTCTTGCCAGCCTAGGCGTATCGATACGCTTGAGGGCGTATCGGTACGGTTTCACATTTAAATGACCGTTGGGAAATTAGCCGTTGGGGTGGTTGAAAGGGGATCGGTACGCTTACCAGGCGTATCGAAACGATCCCTATCCGTATCAAACGTCCAAGTCTGTTTCGATACGGGTTTTGGCAATGACCAAACTGGGGCAAAAAGGTATCGGTACGGATACAACCTTATCGATACGAGTAGCTTGAAAACACAAGTTTGGCTATATAAAAGTATGAAAAACATTGCCAAAAACCTCTTAAAATACCTCAAACATAATTTCAAGTTGTTTGGACTTAAAAACAAGTTTTAAATTCTTTTCAAATTAGTCCAAAACATTTTTCAATTATTATATCAAAACACTAGTTCTACAATCTCCCCCTTTTTGATATAATAAAACTCACTTGAAAATTTGTTTGAGATTCTCCCCCTTTAACTTTAAAAATGTGAATAAGAGATTTAAGATATGAAATCAAATAAAGCTCCCCCTTATTCATTTGAAAATTCAATTTTTCAAACCATTTTCTTGAAAAATTGTTTGGGATTCTCCCCTTTTAACTTTAAAAATGTGAATAAGAGATTTAAGATATGAAATCAAATAAAGCTCCCCCTTATTCATTTGAAAATTCAATTTTTTCAAACCATTTCTCCCCTTTTTGTTATATCAAAAAGAATTTAAAACATTAAGTTCAAAATAACAATAGAGGTAAAAATTGACAAAAATGAGAATTTTGGTTTTAAAATGGCTCCCCCTTACTCAAGTTATCATCAAAATGTTAGTCCAACATATATGATCATCTAGTTGACATAAATGAAAATAAAACAAATAAAATCAAAAGCAACTAGATTTTTACCAACACTTGAACTCAAGGGAGGATGTGAAGCCTTCCTTCTTCAAGTGTTCTTCCTTGTGTGCATGGAGCTCCCCCTCAATGTTTGACTTGTTGAACATCTCCATCACACCTAGCAAAAGACAATCAAGTAATTTTTTGTATCCAAATTGCTTTGGATCCATGAACGTTAGTAGCACAAATTTTAGTCTCCTTTGGAATCCAATTTTCAATGTCATCCTTTTTAATTGAAGTGGTTAGTCCTTTTGGGACCCAAACACTTCTAAAACATTTGCCTTTTATAAATCTAAGGGCACTAGATTGTCTAACATAAAAATTTGATTTTCCAAAATTGTTTTTTTTCAAGCTCTTTGGAAATCAAATCTTTTTCTTCTTGAACTTTTTGAAGCAATTTTTGCAAATCAAAACATTTTAGTTCAAACTCCTTGAGTTTTGCTTCAAGTTCAAGTTTGGTTTTAGAAATCAAATCATTTTGAATTTTTAACTTTGAAATTAATTTATTGTTTTTCGAAATGTGATTTTTAAACTTTAAAACCAAATCATCATAGGCATCTTGTAATTCATCAAAAGAATAAGAACATGAAGTAGATGAATTAGAAGTTACCATTGAATCTTTTTCGATGGTCATAAGGCAAAGGTTGGCTTGTTCATCGTCGGTGGAGTCCTCATCACTCCAAGTAGCCACATGTGCCTTCTTCTTATGGCTTGAAGTGCTTGCCCTCTCCTTTCTCTTGGGTTCTCGTTCAAGCTCTCTCAAAGCTTTTTTCATGAACGGGGTACACTTCTTGAAGAGATGAACTATCTCTTCATCTTCATCCTCCTCTTCACTTGAGTAGACATGATGGCAAGTGGAGGACTTGAGAGCCATGTCACTAGCATTGATGCCTAGCCCTTTGATTTTCTTCTCTCCCATAGCTCTAATTTCTTCCTTCTTCTTCTCATCCTCTTTATTCTTCTTCATGATTTGATGAGTAAGGAGTGACCCCATGAGTCATCAAGCTTCAAAGTCTTCAAATTTTTGGCTTCGATGATGGCGGTCCTCTTAGAGTCCCATAACTCGGGAAGTGAGTAGATGAGTTTTCGGACAAGCTTTTCTTCCGGGATGGCTTCTCCATAACCTTTAAGACCATTTGTGATGGTGGAGAACCTATCAAACATCTTCTCCGTGTTCTCTTCCGGATCCATCTTGAAGTTCTCATACTCTAAGGTTATGAGCCCAATTTTCGGTCTCCTTGACTTCATTGGTTCCCTCGTATGTGACTTGAAGCTTGTCTCATACCTCCTTGGCACTCTCACAAGAAGACATCTTCTCATAGATGGTTGGGCCAAAAGCACAAAACAAGATGTGCAAGGCTTTGCAATTAAGCTCTATCTTCTTGCGATCGTCGGCACTCCACTCCGCTTTACTTCTTTGAGGCACGAACGGACCATCTTCAACTATATCCCATAGCTTGTAATCTCTAGATTTGATGAAGAACTTCATCTTTGTCTTCCAATGGGCATAGTGGGTTCCGTCAAAGAAAGACGGTTTGTCGATTGATTGTGCCATTTGAGCCGGTTGATGAAATAGTGATCGAGCTTGCCAGATCTTCTCAATAGGATGTGAATCCCCTTTGATTGAGCCAAGCTCTGATACTAATTGTTGAGTTGTGTGGGGCTCGATTCGATCAACCAATGTTGCTCACCAAGTGGTGGAGAGGTGGATATTTGGGTGTTAGGGTTTAGGAAGCTAAAAAGAAAATTGACACAATGAATTATAGTGGTTCAACCTTCTAACCAAGGTCTACATCCACTACCTTAGCTCCCCACTAAGGATTTCTCAATCAATCCACTATTGATTCGTCCCTTTTTCTAGGCTTAGGAGGTAACCCTTATACACAATCAAGCTTTCTACCCAAAGCCTTGATTGAAACCCTCTTTTACAAAGACAAACAATAAGCAAACTTAAAACCCTCTAATAGGTGTTTGTTTGCACAATTAAGCACTCACCCAAAACCTAAAACACTTGAGCAAATTTGACAATTTTGGCTCACTAGTGTTTGTCTATACAAGAATTGACAATTTAGGCACTAAGACAATACTTGATCATTTGATGTTTGACAATATGAGCATTAGTCTTCTCTTGATGCTTGGAGGTCCCTTTTATACTCCCTGTAACACCCCTAAAATATATGCATAATTAAAAAAAAAAGAGAAAGGGAGAATAATGGGAAAGGGTGCTACCATGGGGTGTTGAACCCATGACCTATGCTTGGCAAGCCTAAGCCTTAACCATTCAGGCTAAATTATTCATTGGTGTTGTTATGCACTCTTTTAATTTTAAACCATATTTTATATAATGTATCAATAATTATAGCCAACTAACCCATCTACCCCAATTAATGCCCCACATTGTATCTGAAAATATCCAGAGGACCAGAGAGATCTGGGTTTTTTTTTCTCTCCTTAGACGTTTCGACAACCCAACCTCGGTCTCCACCGCTCACCGGTGATCGTCACCGCCTCCTCTACCATGATTGCCGTCGCGCACCGATCTCGGACATCACCGTCACTCGCAGTGATGTGTTGGCAAACGGCTCAAAGCCTCGACGGGAATCAAGGGTTTCGCCACTGTTATTTAACGATTCCGGCCGCCTTGGACGGTGGCTGCCGAGCCAGCCGGCTCAGACCTGGTCTAGCCTTGAACCGAGCCACCCGAACCGGTCCAAGTGAACCGGCCCAAGCCTAGTGGTAAACCAAGCCTGTTGACCCGTTGACCCGACCCGACCCGACCCGTTAACTGACCCGACCCAGTGAGTCAACTCGCCCGAGTCAACCCAGTGAGTCAACTCGCCCGAGTCAACCCAGTGAGTCAACTCGCTGAGTTAACCCGGTCAACTAGTGACGTCAGCATGACGCCAGCGTTGACTTTTACTGCTGACGTCAGCGTTGACCGTTGACCTGCCCGTTGACCGTTGATCTGCCCGTTGACCGTTGACTTTGACCGAAAAGTCAAATTTTCCGAAAAGTCATATTTTATGTTTTTCGACGTCCTGAGTCCATTTTTGAAGCCAGTTTTGCAAAAATCTTGACCCGAAAGCCTCTGAATCTTACTTTGAACCCGAGAGTGCATGAGTTAAATATTTAAAATAAGAGCAATGTACATGAGGACTGATTAATGGTATTGTTTTATTGAAGGTATTCGAAGTTCCTCATATTCGGGATGTTGAGGATGTCGCATTCGGGTTCGAGAGTGATCGAACAGAGTATCATAGTCGATCGATAAAGCAAGTATTAAAGGTAATACACTACTACCTCTTGTATGCTTTATGAGCATGTTGGTATTTGTTAATGCATGCATAAAAATGATGATAAATACTGTTAATTCTGCTCAAGTCAAACCGAATATGGAAACGAGTATGATATTCTAGATAAGGTTGCAATGCTCGAATAAGAAGATTAATAAATCAGAAGGATCTGGAGTTCAATAAATAATTAATAAGACAATTAATCTCTAAATCCGACTATTAATGTCAAATGATAAAATGTGAAAGATATTTGGTTATGAAATTACGAAAATGCCCTTGAGGTATGAGAATGACTAAAATACCCTTGGAATTGGAAGAGATCCAGAAATTCACAGTGGATATGGTAAAACAACTCGATTCATCTGGAAACCTTGATCTACTTGTAAAGTTATGGAAAACAAGAATTTAACTTTCGAGATTGTAAGGTGTTAGGTTTCTTTGAATTTGGAGTAAACCTCCGAATGTAAATTTACGGGAAACTATCCATGCCTCCGAACTAATCAAGCGACTCAGAATATTGAATTGTTTGAAATGGCTAAAAGTATTGGAAATACTATTATGGTTAAAATTAATCGGAATGATCGTATTGACAAAAGGGATGAAGTATTTTCGGACATCGAGGTTTGCAATTAACGGGAAGGATGGATAAACACTTGAGTTCTGAAATGAATAGAGTGGTTGGAGTATCGAAATTTCTAAAATGGCTGAGACACCCACGAATATTTAAATGATTGAAATACTATAAATGGTTCAAGTGACAAAAATGATGGATATCTCGAATTTTAGAATGACTGAAATACCCCCTTTTGACTTGAATAAGTAAATCGCCCTTGATAAATTCTGGAAATGCCAATAAAGTTTAAAATGACTTAAATGCCCTTATGGGTTGAAGCATGACTTACACACGTCAATCACTCCTGATATTAAAGTAAGGTTGAAAGTTTCTCCGCACAAAATACAAGTTGACTACTTCGTGGCAAATCTTGTGGTGTTATATGAAAGAAACCGTTCAGATATACGATACAGTTGGATGCATCAGAAGGGTTGGTTAGTACTACAAGGTTGGAATATGTTAGTTCGAATGGTTTTGGAGGCTCGATAAACTTCTGGAAATCTTAATTACTGTAAATCATAAATTTCTCATGATCGAGCTAAGTTACAAAATCACCCCTGATATTAAATGACCAAAATGCCCTCGTTGGCCAAAGTAATCAAAATAGCCCCGAACGTATCTGATATAGTGAAAGGTCTTGACGTAGAAATCTCTGAATGCATGGTTGGATACCCAATGAACAAACAGAATTTCTGAGCTACCGTTTACGCCTTGTTGGTATAAATTACCAAAATGCTCGTGTATGATAAAATGACCATAATGCCCCTGGTAGGCTTAAATGGCTACATCACTCATGATATGCTTAAACTCTCAAGATCTTGCCGTATCATCTCCTGACTATCTGGTTTGAACCGTTAGTACAAACCCCTCTTTAATAGGAGCCTTGTTTCAAAGATCTGTTCAATGGTCAAAAGTTTAATGTGTTCTCTTCCGTAAATGCCAAGTATCTCCATGAAATAAACTATTCCACCTAGTGTGTTCCATGTGTGCTACACGACTATTTTTGCATACTGATTTACATGTTATAATACCGAGCACGTGCACATGACTGACATACTTGAATTTACAGGAACATGACATGTTTTATAATTAGAACATGACCGTACTGTATTTTTTATATATGTTTATGCACCCGATATGACAAACATGCTATATGGATAATGTGTTACTAAAAATACGGTTATTGATTAATGAACTATTGATGATCTAATTCACCAGGGTACTTGGGAAATGATATGAAGTTGCTAACAGCTCAGCCCTGATCAAGCTGGTAGGTCCGCCTGTTTTCGGATCCTAGGCTTCGGCCAGGTCCGCCCGTATTCGGATCCTAAGCTTCGGCTAGGTCCGCCCGTTTTCGGATCCTAGGCTTCGGCCAGGTCCGCCCGTTTTCAGATTCTAGGCTTCGGCCAGGTCCGCCCGTTTTCGGTTCCTATGCTTCGGCAAGGGCCGCCCGTATTCTAAGGTATATCCTTAGGATGGTACCCACGCCCAATGGGCTCGGGTTAATGCCTGTACATGATACCGCACTGGGGAAAATTATATACTGGAGTATGGTTGGAGGGTAAATATAGAATTAAAATGAACTATATGGCTACTTGAAACAAATGTATTTGAAATAAAAAGGGTTTACTGCATTGTTACATTTCATGCATTAGCGTTGCACTGTTGGAACACACTAGGCACTAAACTCTCTGTTTCCACCTCCGTATGTTACCAGCCTATATAATTCCCGTCTAATTCACGATGTTTGAATAAGGAACAAATATCATTATTCCTGAGTATGATGAAATCTCGAAATAATAGAACGATAATGAGGGTTGTTACTATATGGAATATTATGAAAATGTTATGCCTACCGTATACCTGCATGATCTTATAGCATCTTTTGGTAGTACTGTATTACTGAGCTTTTCCAAGCTCACGTTGTTTTTACCATCGCAGGTTAAAAGAATATATCATGGTATAATGGTTGACAGCAGTGTTCGGAGTTGTCTCGGTGTTGCCTTGGAGTACGGTACTGTGTAGTTAGTGGGCATGTATGTCATGTATTGTTTTATGGCAGCGTCTGTAAAATATTTTCTGAAGTTTTTATTATGTGTTTAAATGACACCCCGAAATGATATTTTAAACAGAAATTGGTTTTACAAATTAATAAGTGTTTGAGAAAGAAAAATGTTTTTATCTGTATTTTTACTGTGGGTCGCTCTTGTGACCCTAATGTGACTTCCTAGGATCCGTTGTAACGCATAGGCGGGTCTAGGGGGTTACACTCCCAATTGAGTTTGTAGCCGTTACTAGCCGTTGGGGATGATTTGGAGCCATTGAGGACTTTATTTCCCTTCATTAATGCTGTTCTGCAGCCTTCCGTATCGATACGCTTGGACCCGTATTGGTACGACCTTAATCATAAACTAGCCGTTGGGCTCTTGCCAGCCTAGGCGTATCGATACGCTTGAGGGCATATCGGTACGGTTTCACATTTAAATGACCGTTGGGAAATTAGCCGTTGGGGTGGTTGAAAGGGGATCGGTACGCTTACCAGGCGTATCGATACGATCCCTATCCGTATCGAAACAGCCAAGCCTGTTTTGATACGGGTTTTGGCAGTGACCAAACTGGGGCAAAAAGGTATCGGTACGGGTACAACCGTATCGATACGGGTAGCTTGAAAACACAAGTTTGGCTATATAAAAGTATGAAAAACATTGCCGAAAAACATTGCCAAAAACCTCTTAAAATACCTCAAACGTAATTTCAAGTTGTTTGGACTTAAAAACAAGTTTTAAATTCTTTTCAAATTAGTCCAAAATATTTTTCAATTATTATATCAAAACACTAGTTCAACAAAATTACTTTTGAAATTTTCAAGAAATACAAAACATTTTGAAAATTTCAAATCAAATATTTTATTGGTAAATTACCTAGGCACCTAAATTTTTTTAGATTTTTTTACTAGTATTTAAACTTCTTGAAACATAATTTTTTAAGGTAGCCACAAAAAATTATCACAATTTTATAAAAAAAATAACGAGCTGCTCGCGAACTTATCGAGTTGAGTTGGGTCTTATTCGACTCAACTCATTAAGATCTCGAGTTCGAGTCGAGTCAACTCGAATCAAGCGTTAATCGAGTTTTGACCGAGTCGATCTCGAACTATTTGCGAGTTGCTCAATTCAATAAGCACTCCTACACTTAGGTGATGCGGATTTGAGCAGTTTAGTCTGCATGTGTAATTTAGAGGTGTTCATGGTAAGTTAATCGTACTATTTAGTTTAAACGGTTGGTTAATCATTATAGCGGTTATTTAACCTAACTATAATGAAATGGTTAACTGCTAAATTTTTAAACAGTTAACAATGGTTAACCGTTTCTTAACAGTTTGGTTACAAGTTAATATGTAATCTATTGCATTTTTTCCTCACATATTTACTACTTTTGAGAATAATGAAACTATATGTAACGATTATACCGATTAACGGTTACGATTTATTTTGCACGCCCTTAAAATTTATCTGGATTTGAAACCGAATACATATAGTACTTTGCACTCGAGTAGAATTATATATATAAAAAAGTGCGCTCAGTTTATTCCTTTGCACCGTGTCTGCCTCTATCATTTTATCACTGGATTGTACACCAGCTAACCTAACATAACCTAACCCAAAGCAGCTGACCGAAACCAACTTGCAGTAGCCAGTAAGCAGGTGTTCACACTATAAGTAATATTTAGTACTCCATTTTTTATGGACAAAACTGTGAGACTTAATAAAGTAAAGTAGAGAATATGAAAATGAGTAGAATATAAAACATAATGTTGTTGTTCGGAAGCTTCAACGCCTACTCCGCTCACTTGCTTCACATTTTTAACGTTCTTCTTCGTTACTACTTGTTCAATTTTCCCACATCGAAAGGAGCCGTCCAATGTCCATGCCCACCCTTATTCAATGAAGTTGTGACACGTAAAAGAATCCACATGGCCTCCTCTACCAAAACAGTCGTTTTCCATCGGCTCTTGTTTAGTTGTGGTGATATTAAAAATGCTTAAATAAAAAATCAACCCTTAAATTAATTATATATATATATATATATGAGATGGAATCAAGTTACACAATGTAAAACTCATTTAGTTTCACACTAATCTATAGATATTGGATGAGTGAAATGAATGAATGAGATTAAAAGTAGGATATGAAAAGATTATCACTTGGGAAAAAAAGTAAGGAGTTAATCTCATCCATTCATTTAACCAATCTAATGGCTATAAATTAGTGTAAAACTAGTTGAGTTTTACATTGTGTAACTTGATCCTAACACTATATATATATGAGATATGATCAAATTACACTGTGTAAAACTCTCTAAGTTTTACATGTTTTTTGGATTGTTGGATGAGTGAAACGGATGGATGAGATTAACAGTAAAATATGTGAAGATTATCACTTGGGAATTAAAAACACGGAGTTAATCTCAACCATCCATTTCCCCCATCCAACGATCTAAAAAATGTGTAAAACTTAAAGAGTATATATATATATATATATAGGGTTAGGATCAACTTACACTGTGTAAAACTCAATTCCTTTTACACTGTTTTTAGACCGTTAGATGATGGTAATTAATGGCTCAGATTATTTCCTTATCTTTTTTTCTCAAGTGATAATCTTCACATTTTTTACTGTTAATCTCATCCATCCATTTCCCTTATCCAATGGTCCTAGATTAGTGTAAAACTATTTAGTTTTACACCATGTAACTTGATCCCATCCCATATATATATATATATGGGATGGGATCAAGTTACACTATGTAAACTCAACTAGTTTTACACTAATCCATAGCCATTGGATGAGTGAAATGAATGGATGAGATTAAAAGTAGGATATGGAAAGATTATCACTTGGGAAAAAAAGTAAGGAGTTAATCTCATCCATTCATTTAACCAATCTAATGGCCATAAATTAGTGTAAAACTAGTTGAGTTTTACATAGTGTAAGTTGATCCTAACCCTATATATATATACATATATATATATATATATATATATATATACATACATACATACTTGTTTTTAGTCTTTAAACTATTGTTTGGTCAAAATAAGTTTTAAGTTGGTAGTTATCTCAGTCAAAAAACATATTTTGACCAATAAAATGTTAACACATCACAAAGATTTTTTGATCAATAGATATTCTAGGGATGACATAATTTAGGTACTTATTTTGACCAAAAAATAATTTAAAAACTTAAATTGACCCAAAAATGATAGTTTAAGAATTTATTTTGACTAAAACTAATTTAAAGGACAAAAATAAACAAAATACATAATTTAAAGGTTGATTTTTCATTTAAGCCTATTAAAAACAATAAAATTGAGATTGGATACCCCAGTAGTTAGGGACGAAGTTGCGTGAGGGACGGAATGAGCTCTTGTCTCTCATCCACTAATTTTTTTTGTCATTAATTATGATTTTTGCTTTCCTACTCTTTTTAACTTTATGTTTTGTCTTTTATCTCAAATTTTTACTTTTAGTAGCAGTGAGATTAGATATCCAATGCAACGGTGTCTCATGTCTGTGAGATACAGATGTAAAAATGGAATATTTATTTAGGAATGTTTTTGTAAATTATTTATAGGAATATTTACCAGAATATTAATTTTTAATTTTTTTTTTCAGAAATAGAGATCCCATCAGATTATTTACACAATTAGGGATGTTTACTGTTTAAAAGTGGAACACCTTCAGCCCACCACCCGACTTTGAACAGTGTTTTTCAAGCTGGTTTACTGTTCAAAGTCGGATTGCTTTCCTACCTATTTTGAAGAGGCCACGATGCCACGTGGCGAGCGCTGGGAGGGTCGGGCACTGTTCAAAGTCGGACTGCCCACCCCCCGACTTCAAACAGTGCACCGAATAATGGTGGGGTGGCAGGCGGGTGGCAGGTCACGGGTAGACAACTTTATTTTTTTTTATTTTTTTTATTGGTTGATTGGGTGGTAGTGGCAGCTTTATTTTTTTTTATTTGTGTTTTTTTTATTGGTTGATTGGGAGGTGACTAAAATTAATTTGTTTATAAATCGAATATAGGTGATTAAAAAAATAATTGGGTGTGCAGGCTTTTAAGTTTGAATCTGATTTTTTTTAATTGGGTGAATGAGAGGTGTAGGTGTAGGTGCATGGGTTGACTGAATTTGGGGGTTTGATTGGATAAATAAGAGGTGATATTTTTTTATTTTAATTTTGGATCGAATATAAAATAATAAGTAATTATTATTTGAATATTAAATATGAGATCATAATTTTTATTTATATTTGAAAAAATATTTTACACTAATTATGTACTAAAATATAACTTAATTTTTAATCCAGTGATCAATCTTTTCAGACTGAAAAAAATATTCGAATAATTATTTTAATTAATATTTTTTAATATGATTTAAAATATTTTTAATTGATATAGGTGCATGTGTAGGGTTTCAGTGATGTGAAATAATAGTGGTGTAGGTGCAGATGTAGGGTTTCAGTGATGTGAAATAATAGTGGTGTAGGTGCAGGTGTAGGGTTTCAGTGATGTGATATAGGTGCATGTGTAGGTGCAGATGTAGGTTTCAGTGATGTGAAATAATAGTGGTGTAGGTGTAGGGTTTCAGTGATGTGATATAGGTGCAGGTGTAGGTGCAGATGTAGGTTTCAGTGATGTGAAATAATAGTGATGTAGGTGCAGGTGTAGGGTTTCAGTGATGTGATATAGGTGCAGGTGTAGGGTTTCAGTGATGTGATATAGATGCAGGTGTAGGTTTCAGTGATGTGAAATAATAGTGGTGTAGGTGCGGGTGTAGGTGCGGGTGTAGGTTAGTAAAAAAATTAATTGTTAAATAATTTTAAATTATGTAGGGGTAGTGTAGTTTTTTTATTGTAAATATGTTAGTGAATATTAAATTTCGTGTAGGGGTATTATAGGGAAATATTCAAGTTGGATTTTATTTTAAATAGGTTCATTTAGTGTTGAAGAATGTAGTTTGATAGAAAACCGTTTAAGTTATATTTGAGTAAAGAGAGAGAAGAAGAAGAAGAAGAAGAAGAAGAAGAAGAAGAAGAAGAAAGTTGGAAGAAAAAAATGTAAGTTGTTTTGAAATATTTTTTTATCTGTATATTTTTTATGTTATTTGAAAATTAATTGTAAAATATTTTTTCGAATATGCAGAGAAAATGAGCAACAACAATTGTTTTGTGACTGTCCATTACAACGGACAAATTGTAAAATCTGATGTTGGTGTCGTATTTCATTCGGAGAGGCCTACGAAGATGAGAATTAACAAAGAAATCACACTTCGAGTATTGAAAGAGCAAATATCGGAAAAAATTGGAGCTCCGATTCATAGTTTACAGTACCGGTGGATGACATGTTCGAATCCAGTCATATATTCCGCGATTGATCTCGAAGATAATGAAGATGTGGAAGTTATGATCGCAGAGCATGAGTCAATGGGAATTCGAAATGTCGAGATGTTTGCCACGATGCTTGATATTCTCGGCCCCTTTAGAAATGCAACCGGGGAATCTAGTCAAATGGGTGTCGGTAACGAAATTGATTTGTCCAGAGGCAATTTTGTTGCAATGTTGGCAACTGGGACATCTAGTGGATTTCATGAAGGTGGGCCGTCAACATATGATCCATCGTACGGACCGACTGTTGATGTTGATGCTAATATTGCACTTGGACGTGGCCGGTGGGGAGAATCATTAGAAGATTCCAGCGAAGATGAAGATATTGGGGATCCTGATTTGTTCCCGAATAACGATGGTCAAGCCCCTGACTTCAGTGTTGGAGAATTTGTTCCGACCGGGGGCGACATTACATTATACGAAGCTCCTGCTCATATGCACTCGGTGGATTTTGATGCGATGAGGGCGCCACAATTTCCAGATATGCCCCAAATAAGTTCTAGTCAGAATGGCGACTTGGCTGAGGGGTTGGAATTTAAGGCAAAGGACGAAGCTATATTGGCAATTAAAGAGTATAATATCAGACAACATGTAGATTATGCGGTTGCTGAATCCAACACAAAAACTTTCCTTACGAAGTGTGTGAAGTACGGAGAAGGGTGCAACTGAAAGATTCGTGTAACGAAGCTTAAGAAGAGTGGTCGTTGGGAGGTCACGAAGTACAATGGCGGTCACACATGTTTACGAACAGCCATCGACCAGGACCACAAGAAATTGGACTCCGGCGTAATAAGCCATCACGTGATGAAGTTGGTCGAAGCAAATCCAAGGGTTCCAGTTTCAACCATTCAAGCAACCGTTGCACAACTATTTCAATATCAAATACAATACATGAATGGGTGGCATGCAAAGGAAAAGGCATTGAATTCAGTGTACGGTGATTATGACAGATCGTATAATGAGTTACCAGCGTTGTTGATGGCAATGACACAGTTCATTCCAGGCACCATAGTCAGATATCAAACAAAAGATGCGTACGACTGACAAGGGCAATTGCTTCAAGGGTATAAATTTTTCCATCGACTGTTCTGGGCTTTCAAGCCATGCATTGACGAATTTCCGTATTGTAAGCGTATGATCCAAGTGGATGGAACGTGGCTTTACGGGAAATACGCTCACATACTACTGGTTGCCGTTATGCAAGATGGTGAGAACAATGTCATTCCGATTGCATTCGCAATTGTTGAAGGGGAAACTGCTGAAGCTTGAGATTTCTTTTTGACAAATTTGCGTGAGCATGTGGTCCGCCAAGACGGGGTTTGTATTATCTCTGATCGAGGGACGGGTATCAAAGCAGCAATTAATCGAGAGGGAAGTCGTTGGACACCTCCCTATGCATACCTTGCATATTGTGTTCGTCACATCAGAAAGAATGCCGTTGAAAAATTCAAAAATCAGTACCTTCGCAGTGAGATTATGAGCATGGGTAAGTATCATTCTTTCAAATTAAGTTATATATGTGTATGCAGTGATGTGTTTTGATTTATGTCGATGTTAAGTCAAACAATAATTATGGCACAGGGTATATATTACTACGGCCAGAATTTGAAAGGAAGATGGCGGGGTTAATGAAATATCGCGATCGTGTTTGGAGTTGGGCCAACAACATCGAGAGAGAGAGATGGGCCCAATCATATGATGAAGGTGGTAGACGATACGGGCAAATGACTACCAACCTTGTGGAGTGCATTAATGGAGTACTCAAAGAGTCGCGTCATCTTCCAATAGCCAGCTTGGTAACCGAGACATACTACCGTTTGGCTAAGGTTTGGGCCGTCAAAGGGAATAAGGTGCATGCAGCTTTAAATAGTGGACAACTATTTCCGGAGAAAATGGTTGAAAAAATGGATGCAAATATGACGAGGGCAACGTCGTTGGTGGTTCACGCATTCGACCGCCATTATCAGACTTTCGATGTTGTTGCTTCCAGATCCCGACACGGAGCCCCCCACTCGAACGTATTTCGAGTAGATTTCACACGTAACTGGTGTGACTGTGGCGAGCTCCAAGCGTGGCGATATCCATGTGCTCATGCAGTTGCAGCATGTTTGTTCGTCAACGTTGACCCGTACACATTTGTTGACCCATGCTTCAGACTCAGCCAGATATTAGAAATTTACAAAATTGAGTTCCCACCTATCCCGAATTCTATGTATTGGCCGCCAGTGGAGCATGATAAATGGTTACCGGATCCGACACTACGTAGAAAGCCAACTGGGCGACCTAGATCGACTCGGATCTACACGAGTATGGATCTTCCTGACAGAGAGAAAGGCCAACGCAAGAGATGCAGCATATGTAGGGGTGAAGGCCATTCGAAATCAAAATGTCCCAATGAACCAAGATATGTGGCCATGCCTCAATGATTATTTGCGAATTGTACTTGAATTCAAGAAATATAATGTTTGCATTTAAAATATTGTCTGAATTGATTTACTACGCTTTTCACTATTTAGTGACCATTTCGTAAAGTATTAAAAACAATTTTTATTCGAATTCATCTACCAAACGATTTCCAAAAATTACCAAATTTTAACAGAAACCTTAAAAACAATATCTCTAATAGCATACAAAATTTTAGAACGTTTCAAATTCATTTACTACTTTTTCACTATTTAGTGACCATTTCGTAAAGTATTAAAAACTGTTTTTATTCGAATTCATGTACCAAACGATTTCCAAATATTACCAAATTTTAACAGAAACCTTAAAAACAATCTTTCTAATAGAATACAAAATTTTAGAACGTTTGAATTTCATTTACTACGTTTTAACTATTTAGTGACCATTTCGTAAAGTATTAAAAACTGTTTTTATTCGAATTCAACTCCAAACGATTTCCAAAAATTACCAAATTTTAACAGAAACCTTAAAAACAATATTTCTAATAGCATACAAAATTTTAGAACGTTTCAAATTCATTTACTACGTTTTCACTATTTTACCGAAAATATACCATTTATATTATATTTTAACCAAACAACGAACGAATAATAATAAATAAAAAAACAAAACACATAGTGAAAATTTAATATTCAAATTCAATCAGTACTCTAAGTTATTACACAAATAAAGATAACATCATTTTTTCTTCTGCATCCGCTTACGTAATTTTTGACAATGAGCTGATATGGTCGAAAAATATGTGTGTTTTTTGGTCTTCTTACGTTGTGGCCTCAATTCTTCCTCAAGAACCTCTTCACCATCCACCTCTCCAGCATCCTCCTCATTCACCGAGGGCATAGGAGGCGGTGTTCTGTACGTGTCCACGCAACCCGTGGAGTAACGAGGTAAAAACTCTGCTGCATTCAGGAAATCTTGTATTTCCTGAAAATCCATGCTCCGTTCAAAGTTTGAGTAACGAGGTAACTGTTGAGGAATAAACTCGGGTGTGTATAAATCAACATCAGCAAACTCGTGAGTATCAGAGGAGCTCTGTCCCACTTCTCCTGCATGATGTGTTTGGGTCGGTTCTTTTTCCCAAAGAACTGGCGAGCGCACTGGATGTTCCCAAGTTGTTGGCCAACCTTCGGAATTTTGAGACCAAACGGGATTTTGAGATGCGGCCCCTGCTGCTGTCTTGGAAGACTCAGCTTTACCGCCATATTTTTTTAAATGTTTTACATTGTTCCCGTTCTTCGACCGAAGTTAGGTAAGGCTTTCCATTATTAAAAAAATAAATCAGGTACTCTGACCTCTGAAAATCAAAATCGTCCTCTTCGATTTCGGCGCGAAATGGTATCGTTGAGTTTCTGTTGTTCCACATCGTAACGTACTCAGCGTGTATGACTTCCCACGGAACATCTGCCCTGCCGCGTCCATCATAATTGTGCAAATAATCATGCTGAGTGTGTGGAAACGGAATAGGCTGGTGGAAGCCAAATTGCCTAAGCACCCTGTCGGCAAAGTGGAACTCAACAATCGCAAAGTGGATCAACGGTGTAACCGTACATCACATGTCAGAATCCTTCAACAGTTCATCTGGTACAAATATGCGATCATCGTAGTACGCCATCCAAATAAACTGCAAAAATAATGATTATTATTATCAGACCTAACTATAATGTAAAAAAAAACTATTAATTTATATCTATCTTACTAAATTGTTAAAAATATAGTTAACCACATACCCGCTCCTGACAATACAAATCAATTTTCGCTCTAAACACCTTCAAGTTGTTGTTCGCCAATCCCGTGTGCGCTTTTTTCTCGCACCATCTGCATACAATTCACAATTAATTATTCAATTAATAAAAAATAATTTAATATTAACAAAAAATTAAACTTACAATCAAAATAATTACCTGGCGACAAGAGGAAACTGTACCGGTGTTCGAGTAATCGGTGTCCAAAATGGAAGTCGCTGCCAAGCCCATGCTTGCAGCAACAACAAACATCCACCAATACCTCGAACCTTACGACCATTATCTATTTTAGCGCCCTTGCACAACTCACGATACAAGAACGCTAGTATGACCGATCCCCAACTATATTGAGCAGCTTCCCACGGGTACCTCAAAAAGCGTAGATACCGTGTATGTACAAGATTGCCAGATTTATCTGGCATCAATATACCGCCAATGAGCTGCAGAATATAAGCTCGACTGGCATTATAAACCGCATCAATCGAACTATATTCATTGAGATTGAATTCTTTTTGCAACCAACTCAGTTTCACGCGACTTCCTGACAAATTTGATTTGTCCGGCACCTTCCCGAGAAAATAACCGCAAAGTGCTTCAGGTCTAACTTCAGTCTGGTCGATCGAAGGTTCCCCGGTCAATGGTGCCCCGATCAATGGTGCCCCGTTTACCAGAACCCCAATAAGCATGACCACGTCTTCAAGTGTGATCGTGCATTCCCCAGACGGCATATGGAACGTATGGGTTTCCGGCCTCCAACGCTCAATCAGAGCAGCAATCAACCCGGGCACCAACTTGTACCCTCGAAGGAATGTCGCATAATAAAATCCAGATTGTTGCAACCATTCAATGATTCGATCGTGCGGATTATTTTTTGCCATGATCAGGTGATGTTTAAATGTATCCTCAAAATCCTGTAATTAACACATCAATAAATAAAGGGATAAACCAAACAAAACATTATTAACATAATTGAATTGAATTTCTAATAAATCAATTATTAACAAAATTGTACCATCTCAGGAACCGGCAAACTACTAATGTGTTCATCCTAAATCTCAACAGAGGAGCTTGCTCAGCCATCCTACATGATAAGTATGAATATATTATAACCCGACACTCAATTTTGTAAAATTCTACGCAATTAAAATTTTATTCTAATACATTTATTACACTACTACTACTAAATAACTAAATAAATGCTTAAAATTTGAATTTTGTTGAATTTTACCGAATTAAAAATAATACTAGATATTATAAATTAAAAACTGTTTAGTGACCATTTCGTAAAGTATAAAAAACAGTTTTTATTCGAATTCATGTACCAAACGATTTCCAAAAATTACCAAATTTTAACAGAAACCTTAAAAATAATATTTCTAATAGAATAAAAAATTTTAGAACGTTTCAAATTCATTGACTACGTTTTTCACTATTTAGTGACCATTTCGTAAAATATTAAAAATAGTTTTTATTCTAATTCATGTACCAAACGATTTCCAAAAATTACCAAATTTTAACAGAAACCTTAAAAATAATATTTCTAACAGCATACAACATTTTAGAACGTTTATAATTCATTTACTACGTTTTTCACTATTTAGTGACCATTTCGTAAAGTATTAAATACAATTTTTATTCGAATTCATGTACCAAACGATTTCCAAAAATTACCAAATTTTAACAGAAACCTTAAAAATAATATTTATAATAGCATACAAAATTTTAGAACGTTTCAAATTCATTAACTACGTTTTCACTATTTAGTGACCATTTCGTAAAGTATTAAAAATAGTTCTTATTCGAATTCATGTACCAAACGATTTCCAAAAATTACTAAATTTTAACAGAAACCTTAAAAACAATATTTATAATAGAATACAAAATTTTAGAACGTTTCAAATTCATTTACTACGTTTTTAACTATTTAGTGACCATTCCGTAAAGTATTAAAAACTGTTTTTATTCGAATTCATGTAACAAACGATTTAAAAAAATTACCAAATTTTAAAAGAAACCTTAAAAACAATATTTCTAATAGCATACAAAATTTTAGAACGTTTCAAATTCATTTACTACGTTTTTCACTATTTAGTGACCATTTCGTAAAGTATTAAACACTGTTTTTATAAATTCTAACATAAAATTAACAACAATAGAAATATTCAAAAATTAAAATTTTCAAATATCAACTCCAAAATTATAAAAAACAACAAATTAATCTCTTCATAAATTTATAAAATTTAACCACGAAATTAAAATTGCATTATACTTACTATATTTCTTTAAATCTCTATTTCTCAAACTCTTCACAAAATATCTTCTTCTCCTCTTCAACAACCTATTTAACACAAAAATTTCAATATTTCAAACATCAACTTCAAAATTCTAACATCTAAAAAATTAAAAAAACTAATCTGAAAAAATAAAAAAATATAACTACAAAAAAAATACATACATTACAAATATAAATTTAACATAATTTTCTCAAATAAAATATAAATACTCACAAATTTTCTTCAAAATCTTTCTCTTCTTTCTTCAACCTTCAACCTTCAACACAACCCCTATTTATCTTCACCTCATTTCAATTTCAACCACATAAATTACACCTCCCAATCAACCAATAAAAAAAATTAAATTAAAGCTGCCTACCCGTGAACCCTGCCACCCGCCTGCCACCCCACCATTATTCGGTGCACTGTTTAAAGTCGGGGGTGGGCAATCCGACTTTGAACAGTGCCCGACCCTCCCAGCGCTCGCCACGTGGCATCGTGGCCTCTTCAAAATAGGTAGGAAAGCAATCCGACTTTGAACAGTAAACCAGCTTGAAAAACACTGTTCAAAGTCGGGTGGTGGGCTGAAGGTGTTCCACTTTTGAACAGTAAACATCCCTAATTGTGTAAATAATCTGATGGGATCCCTATTTCTGAAAAAAAAAATTGAAAAATAATATTCTGATAAATATTCCTTATTTATATATAAAAATATAATTATCTATTTATTAACCAATTACATATAATTTATAGATATACTTATTAATATCAATTTAATACTCTTACAAAACTTAACCAATTAAAGAATCGAATTCAAATGTGTGGTTGATCATTAGTGCATCGATCAAATAAATTGATTATAGTTATAAGTTCAATTGTTAAACGCTCGATAATTATTATTATTTTTTAAATAATTTTAAAATAATTACAAAGTAATATTTATTCATAACTGTTATTATTTTTATGCCAAATAAAAAAAATTCTTTCATAAAGGGAATAATGCAGATAGGGTTGCAAACGAAATGGCATTTTCGAATGAAAAGACCTTTTTAATATTTTATTGGAAAAATAACCCTTGCCAACATTATTTGGAAAAATGGCGCTCAAATCGCCCACATAAAAATACCTCGCGTTTTGCAAAACGCGAGTATGAACCTCACTTTCTGCAGGAGACAAGGTCCATCCGAGCTAAAGGGACTTTTCAGATGGGTAGATTTAAAATTAGTTAAAAAGACTTGCGTTTTTCACAACCTGAGTTCCACGAGAATTTGAAAATATCGCCTGACTTTATAATATTGAACTCGCTTCCTGCAGAAAGCGAGTTCAGTGTAATCCGAGGCTAGAATACAAGGGTTTATAGGCATGTTTGAGGTGTTTTTTCGGGTTGTTAATCAGAAAATTTTCGTAATTTTTAAGCTTGGAGGCATAGTATTGAAACTTATAGTTCTATTGAGGCTAATATTGGCACATACGAGACATTACAAACGAAGTAAAAATCGCGTTAAAAATGGCTCCAAAGATTGATTTGTGCATGAAGAACAAGCTAAAACGGCTTGATAGGCATGTTCGAGGAGTTTTTCCACGAAGTTAATCGAAAAAATTGCGTAATCTTTAAGCTTATATGTGTAGTATTTGAACTTATCTTTCATTTGAGACTGGTATTGGCACATAAGAGATATTGTAAACGGTATAAAAATCGCGTTGAAAATGATTCCAAAGCTTGGTTTTGTGCAAAAACAAGCTAAAATGGCTTGATAGGCATGTTGGAAGGGTTTTTCTAGGAAGTTAATCAAACAATTTGTGTAATCTTTAAGCTTAGAGGCGTAGTATTTGAACTTATCTTTTATTTGATATTAATATTGACACATACGAGACATTGTAAACGGTGCAAAAATTGCATTGAAACTAGTTCCAAAGCTTGATTTTGTGTATGTATAACAATCAAAATTTTGAAGAATTATAAACAAGGTTAAAATCATATTGAAAATTAGGGGTGAGCAAAACTCGACTCGAAAAAATTGATATTTTTTTCAATTTTGAGTTATTCGAGACAACTCGATTAACTCAAAAAAAATTTGATTTCGAGTCGGTTTGAAATTTGCCCAACTCAAAAAACCGAAAAATCGAATTTTACAGTTTTACAATTTAGTCACTAATTTCATTTTTTTTCAATTCCTCCTTCATTTTAAGTCCATTTTTGACCAAGTCTGAACCACATATTCCTAAACAACGTAGAATACGTAGCTATCTTCAATTTATATTTTTGAAAATAAATTTCATATTTTTTCAATTCAGCCCCTTAACTTTGTATGATTTCCTCATTTCTTCAATATCTTTTTCATTTTAAGTCAATTTTGACCAAATTTGTACCACATGGTCCTAAACCAATGTAGAAACTAGAATACCTATTTAGCTTCAATTCATATTTTTAAATTAAATTTTTTACTTTTGTAATTTAGCCCATCAACTTTGAATGTTTCCTATTTCTTCAAATCCTCTTTCGTTTTAAGTCTATTTTTGACCAAAATTAAACCACATGATTCACTAACACTATATAATATCTATATAACTTCAATTCATATTTTTAACAAATAGATTCTTTTTTTCAATTTAGCTCTTTAACTTTATATTTTATTCAATTTGATCATTCAACTGAATTTTTTGTAATTTTTTTCTTTACATCAATTCATTGACTCATTTATACCACCATCAATACTTTATCCCCAAAAGTTTATTATTTAAAAATAATACTATAAATATATTTTAGAAGTTTAGATAATATTTTTTTATTAAATAACATTACAAATCTTACTTATGCATGTGAAAAATAATATGAAGAAATATATATGTGCATATCTTATATGATTAGAGAAAGTCGTTTAAATTGGAATCAAATTGTACTATAACATGGTAAATAATTACAATTAAATTTGTATAGGAACTCGAAAACTCGACTCAGCTCGAATTTCATAAACTCGACTCGAATCGAAAAAATTTCAAATTAAGTTCAAGTCGTAAAATATGACGCGTCAACTCGAATAACTCAATTTTTTTTACTCGACTCGACTCGCTCGAACACTCACCCCTATTGAAAATGGTTCCAAACCAAAAAGAAATTTAAACCTAACGAAGAGATTTTGTTACTTAGAAAAATAGTAGTACAATTACAATTAGTTGAGACGACGGCCTGAGCGATTAGGACATTTATTTTTGGTGTGTTCGGGATTCTTACATCTAATGCATAGTTTTGGTGTCCGATTTTTTCTCAAAATTTAGCGGTCAAATCCTCAGCACCGTAAACTCACGTTGATCGTGGACGACATTTTTTTCCGCGTCGTAGTGCAAGATCTGGCCGTATTGTAAGTTCATCATCAACTAAGTTTAGATCAAATTCATTTCTAATAGGAGGAAACTCGTATTGATAAACCTTGAATACGGTTTCAAGTAAGTATACTAAATCAACCAATGTCATGTAGTGAATTCGTACAAAAGAACAAGCAGCAATGACGTGCCCATGCGTGTATTTAAATGTTTGGAAGACTCCGCACTCACAAATTTTTACTCGTAGATCAACTACGTATGTGTTGTGTTGTATGCCTTCCAACGGTCTGAAATATTCTAAAAGACGAAATAAATGATCTGCGCGAGAGAAACATGTCGCATTCATCGCATTTGAATGCCTTACCAATAATTAAGATCTTATTTTCAATTAAGATTTTTTAAGATATTTTATTATCATTAAAGATTTTATTTAATATCATTTAAGATGTTTTATTATATTAAAGATTTTTATTTAAGATAAAGATTTTTTTTATTATCATTAAGAATTTATGATTTTTTATTTACCTTCTTTTAAATTTATGGTTTTTATTATTTATTTTTTTAAATTCAGTTACGTCTCTTGGTCAAAACGGTTAGAGGACCTTGCGTTTTACAGAAAACGAGGTCCTAAAATAAATTCTCGCGATAAATTACTTCACCGGTTTATTTTCTCGTAGACCTCGCTATATGTAGAACGCAAGGTCTTTTTTCTAAATATTAAATTGGACCATCTGAAAAGTCCTTCAACGTCGGACAAACCTCGCGTCCTGCATAAAGCGAGATCTATAATTACGTTTTGCAGAACGCGAGATTTTCTTACGTGGTCGATTTGAAGGTATTTTTTTAAATAATGCTAGTAGGAAGTCATTTTTCAATAAATTATTTAGAAAATGGTTTTCGTTTAAAAATTCCCAAACGAAAGGGTATAATGGAATTAAATTCCCAATTTTGACCAAAGTACATGTGCAGAAGAAGTGTAGGTAAGTTGATGTCAATTGGACCCAAGATTTTGTCCTCCACAACAAGGCCGAAGCATTATTCTTTCCTAACATTTTCACTTTTTCTCTACTTTTTGTTCCCTTTATTCTATATTACATGATTATGTTTTGCTAGTTTTCGTGTACGTAAGCTGATGTCAATTTTGACTTTAATTTTTGTATTTTTAAAAATATATATGGATCAAATTTATTTATCTGAATTGTAAAATTCTATTGTATTTTGAATTCTTCCTTTTTTTAATAAAATTAACATATTCATATTCAAAAAAATAATATCATGGCCTACAAACCTTCTTTTCTATTAATTACAACGCGGATTCAATCCATCAAGGCAAACAACAATCCGAAGAGTCTTAAATTTAAAAATGGCTAAATAACCGTTTGGTTAGAATAATTTTTTTGAATTATCTTGTACGATTACAAGATAATATTTACTTATTAATTTTAATTATTTAATAAAATATAGATCATTTAAATAAACTGTTAGAATTCAGATCACTTAAAGGTTACACAATCATGCAATATCATAATAAGATTATATTAGTCGGTTTGTAACAGTTTCCGATGGAGTAATAGCATAACTTCTCATTTCTTAGATAATATATCTATGGGAGTATTAGATTATCAACATTTTTTCCCTTGTAGTTTATTATTTATTTAACTTAATTTTTCTAAATTAAATTTGTATATGAGTCACTTGGTCTGTTCCGTATGATATAAATATAACTTAATTATATTTAAATATATTTTTATTTAATTTTAATTATAAAATATAGAACTGTTCTATTATTATTTTTAAATTAAAAATGGGTAGTTTAGGTGTTCAACCGAGCTTGGATATGTATTTTGTTAATAATGTAAAGGTGAACAGAAAATAGTATCTGTTTATAGATATTTTTAACCATTATACATTGTGCATATGTCACGGCCGTTTTTTTTAAAAACCGCTTTTAAATTTAGAAAAACAGTCTGACGATTAAAATTTGAAAAGTATGTCTTTTATTTTAATTAGGTCTTAAAACCAGTGAATTTTTTATTTTTAATTAAGTTTCCATTATTTTTATAAAATTCGCTTTGGAGTCGCCACCTGCCACTTTGGTAGACCGGACACCATAAAAAGCGTACCAAATATTCTTTTGAAATTCGGGTTCGGGAGTCGGTTACATGTAGCGAAGGGTTAGCACCCCTACAAACGCCCGTTATCGGTACCTCATTAATTACACGTGGCATTTTGGCATTTCGAACATTAATCTGGATTTAATTAACTCTTTTAATTGTAAAATGAATTTTATTCCGAATGGAGGTATCCATTTGTAAGAAAATGCATTTTGGACGAATATAATTATGAAACGTCCAGTTACATTAGGACACTTCAATTTATATTCAAAATGTATTTCAACACAAAAAGTTTAATGCATTTCAAATTATTGTCTTGCCATTTTTAAGTAAACCTTAATTAGGCTCCATTAATTCAATTGATTAAGAAATCTAAGAATATTATTAATTTTTGGTCATAGATGATAACATCCAAATAATTTGGACACTACCTTTAATGGGTCCAAAAGTAATAATATTCTTAACTTATGGTGACCCTAATTGTTTATCTTATTTTTATTTAAACTAACTATGTGATTGTATTTTCTAAGTTGAAATGAAACATTAAATTTATTACTTAAATATTCCCTTAATTAACATCACAATACAATGTGATATTAATTAATTTAGAATATTTGAGCTTTATTCAACATCCATTTATTTTTTTAAATGTCATTTCTTAGCAATTTAATTAAGTTTAATTAGGGAACTTAACCCTAAAAGTCTCTAATTTAATTATTTTAAATGATTAAAATCTCCTAAACAAATATATTATATGCTATTTGAATCATGAAAACATGCATACAAATTAATTGAATTTAAATAAATTAAATAACTAACAAAATATGGACTAAATTGAAGAATAAATGAACTATAAATTTTGATTTTAATCGATATGGTGACCAAATTGAAGTTCGCTACAAAGTTGCAAGGACCTGACTAGCAATTAAACCCTTTTTACAAAAACACGTGGATCTTTTGCTCGACCCGGAGAGAAAACGCGCGATCTCTCCAGTGACCTGGCCCGTGTGGACTCGCCAAATCTGATTGCAAAACATTGCCGTTTTGACTCACTATAAAAGGGCCTACACCGAGTCCACTCACCCATTTATCACTTTTACACTATTTCCCCCCTAACCGTCTCTCTCAATTTCTCTCAACACAAACGCACACTGGCCACCGTTTTCTAACTACGGGTTCCGTGCAAGTCGATGTCGGCCGCCGCAAGGCGAATTTTAGCCGCTACTCGCTAGAACCCTAACCCTAAATTTCCTTTTTTTGATTTCGAACCCTAAATCACTTAATCTAACCCCGGCTCGACGAAGCCACCCTTTTTCCCCGGCCTAAGAGCCTAAACCTACCCGAATCCCACCATTTTCGACTCCTCCAATATACTTCGACCGACAACTGCACAATCCTCTGATTTCCACCTTTTTATTATATTTTTTATATTATCTCGTTTCGATTTAACATATTTTCCATGTTTATTGCAGGAAAAAGGAATCGAAAGAAGTGATATACCTTCCGGTGTGGTTTGCGGCGTCTCCGGCGACATTCGGTCGTCTTCTCCGGCGGCAGATTCGACTTCTCTAGTGGCGATTTGGCTTTTGATGCGTCGGTTCGATTCCGCGATGGCGTTACAACTTTCGAACAGCTCAGCCACATGTGCCGGTTTGCTTCCCTGTGACGAATAGAGCTTTCCGGTAAAATTCGACAACTCCTTCGTCTCCTAGTCTACTTCGACGATGTTTCAGTTTTACCTTGGTGTCGGTTCGGTGTTCGTTCGAGCTCGCAGACGATCTTCCGATTCCGGTAAAATTAGCGGCTCCGACGTCTTTTCACCTTCTCGGTGGCACGGCTAACGACCATTCATATCTCTGGCGGCGTTTCAAGCTCCCGGTGACACCTCCTTGCCCTGAACGGTTCGGTTACCGAGGGGAGATTTTCTCTCTCTCATTTATTTTTTATTACTTATTATTATTATTATTATTATTATTAATGGTAGGTATTAATTATGGTAATTAATGGGATTTGACAACTTTTTCTCTCTCTATTTATAGGGGTTTGACTTGCTGACATTAGTGTGCTAGTTATGGCCAGCTAAGAGAAGGGATCCGCGTGAAGGGCTTTTGGATGAATGGGGAAGTGCCACGTGGCAAATTGGGCGGGCTAAAGAAGCACAAAATGGGTTTTGTGTTTGTTTGGCATATTTGGATATAGAGATTGGGCCTGAATTGGGCTTTGTAGAACTAATGTTTTGATATAATAATTGAAAAATGTTTTGGACTAAGTTAAAAAGAATTCAAAACTATTTCTAAAGTCCAAACAACTTGAAACTATGTTTATGGGATGTTTTAAAAGGTTTTTACATGTTTTTCAAAGCCAAATTAAACAAAACCTTCCAGGTGTTTCGATACGGGGTCTTACAGTGTCAAAATGTTTCGAAACCAGGTCTTTTCTGGATGAGGATTTTGCCAAGCGTTTCGATACGGGCTATGCTGTTTCGATATGCCTACGTGGCATCGACCGCAACGGTCATAAACCCCCAACGGCTATTTCCCAACTAACATTTAAATGCAGATCGTTTCGATATGGGTCTAGGCGTTTCGATATTGTGTTTCGATACGGCCAACAGCGTTTCGACACGGGTGCTGCATCAGACTGCAACGGCTCTTTCTACTTGAAGGGTGTTTCGAAACGGGTTCGAGCGTTTCGAAACGGGTTCAAGCGTTTTGAAACGAAGAGCTGTAGAACTGCATTTATGGTGGGAAATTAAGTCTCCAATTCAACCCCAACGGCTAGTAACGGTTACGTAGTATAAAAGGGACCTCCAAGCATCTAGCAATGGTTAATGCTTCAATTGTCAACAACAAATGATCAAGAAATTGTCTTAGTGCTAAATTGTCATTTCTTTGTATAGACAAACACTAGTGAGCCAAAATTGTTAAATTTGCTCAAGTGTTTTAGGTTTTGGGTGAGAGCAAAATTGTGCAAACAAACACCTATTAGAGGGATTTGTGTTTGCTTATCTTTTCTCTTGTAAAGAGGGTTTGATCAAGGCTTTGGGCAAAAAGCTTGATCGGTGTATAAGGGTTTCCTCCTAAGCCTAGAAAAGGGGACAAATCAATAGTGGATTGATTGGAAATCCTTAGTGGGAATCTAAGGTAGTGGATATAGACCTTGGTTAGAAGGTTGAACCACTATAATTCATTGTGTCATTAATCTTTTTAGCTTCCACACCACTTACACCCAAAATGTCACTTCTCCACCACTTGGTGAGCAAGAACGGTTGAAGGAATCGAGCCCCCTAAATCCCAACAATTGGTATTAGAGCTTGGCTCAATTGAAGAGGATTAACATCCTATTGAGAAGATCCGGCAAGCTCGATCATCATTTCATACAACCGACTCAATGGCACAATCAATCGACAAACCGCCCTTCTTCGACGGAACTCACTATGCCCATTGGAAGACAAAGATGAAGTTCTTCATAAAGTTAAGAGACTACAAGTTATGGGATATAGCAGAAGATGTTTCGTTCGTGCCTCAATGAAGTAAAGTGGAGTGCCGACGATCGCAAGAAGATTGAGCTAAATTGCAAAGCCTTGCACATCCTATTTTGTGCTTTTGGCCCAACCATCTATGAGAAGATGTCTTCTTTTGAGAATGCCAAGGAGGTATGAGACAAGCTTGAAGTCACATACGAAGGAACCGATGAAGTAAAGGAGACCAAGATCGGCCTCCTCAATCTAGCGTATGAGAACTTCAAGATGGATCCGGAAGAGAACATCGAGAAGATGTTTGATAGGTTCTCCACTATCGCCAGTGGTCTTCAAGGCTATAGAGAAACCATCCCAGAAGAGAAGCTTGTTCGAAAGCTCATCTACTCACTTCCCGAGTCATGGGACTCAAAGAGGACCGCCATCATCGAAGCCAAGAATTTGAAGACCTTGAAGCTTGATGAACTCATGGGGTCACTTCTTACTCATCAAATAATGAAGAAAAACAAAGAAGAAGAGGGAAGAAATTAGAGCTATGGGGGAGAAGAAGCTCAAAGGGCTTGGCATCAACACTAATGCCATTGCTCTCAAATCCTCCATTTGCCACCATGTAGATTCAAGTGAAGAGGAGGATGAATAAGAAGAGATAGTTCATCTCTTCAAGAAGTGTGCCCCTTTCATGAAGAAATCCTTGAGAGATCTTGAACGAGAATCCATGAAAAAGAAGAGGGCAAGCACTTCAAGCCATAAGAAGAAGGCATATGTGGTTACTTGGAGTGATGAAGACTCCACCGAAGATGAACAAGCTAACCTTTGCCTTATGGCCATCGAAGAAGATTCAAGGGTAACTTCTAATTCATTTACTTCATGTTGATATTCGTTTGATGAATTACAAGATGCCTATGATGATTTGGTTTTAGAGTTTAAAAATCACATTTTGAAAAACAATAAAATGATTTCAAAGTTGAAAATTCAAAATGATTTGATTTCTAAAACAAAACTTGAACTTGAAGCAAAACTCGAAGAGTTTGAACAAAAATGTTTTGAATTACAAAATTTGCTTCATAAAGTTCAAGAAGAAAAAGATTTGATTTCCAAAGAACTTGAAAAGAAAAATAATTTTGGAAAATTAAAATTTTATGTAAGACAATCTAGTGCCCCTAGATTTGTAAATGGTAAATGTTTTAGAAGTGTTTGAGTCCCAAAAGGACTAACCACTTCAACTAAAAAGGATGAAATTGAAAAATGGATTCCTAAGGGGACTAATTTTTGTGCTACTAACGTCTATGGATCCAAAGCAATTTGGATACCAAAAATTACTTGATTGTCTTTTGCTAGGTGTGATGGAGAGTGATCAACAAGTCAAACATTGAGGGGGAGCTCCATGCACACAAAGGAAGAACACTTAAAGAAGGAAGACTTCACATCCTCCCTTGAGTTCAAGTGTGGTAAAATCTAATTGTTTTTGCTTTTATTTGATTTATTTTCATTTATGTCAACTAGATGATCATATATGTTGGACTAACACTTTAATGATGCTTTGAGTAAGGGGGAGCCATTTTTAAAACCAAAATTCAAATTTTTGTCATATTTCCAAACATCCTAAGTTATTTTGAACTTAATGTCTTTTGAATCCTTTTTGATATAACAAAAAGGGAGAGAAATGGTTTGAAAATTGAATTTTCAAATGAATAAGAGGGAGCTCAAATTGATTTCAAATTTTTCATCTCTTATTCACATTTTTAAACTTAAAGGGGGAGAATCGCAAACAATTTTTCAAGTTGATTTTATTATATCAAAAGGGGGAGATTGTAGAACTAATGTTTTGATATAATAATTGAAAAATGTTTTGGACTAAGTTAAAAAGAATTCAAAACTATTTCTAAAGTCCAAACAACTTGAAACTATGTTTAGGGGATGTTTTAAAAGGTTTTTACATGTTTTTCAAAGCCAAATTAAACAAAACCTTCCGAGCGTTTCGAAACACCTATAGGTGTTTCGATACGAGGTCTTACAGTGTCAAAATGTTTCGAAACGGGTCTTTTTTGGATGGGGATTTTGCCAAGCATTTCGATACGGGCTATGCTGTTTCGATACGCCTACGTGGCATCGACCGCAACGGTCATAAACCCCCAATGGTTATTTCCCAACTAACATTTAAATGCATATCGTTTCGATACGGCCAACAGCGTTTCGATACGGGTGCTGCATCAGACTGCACAAATCTTTCTACTTGAAGGGTGTTTCGAAACGAGTTCGAGCGTTTCGAAACGGAGAGCTACAGAACTATATTTATGGTGGGAAATTAAGTCTCCAACGGCTCCAATTCAACCCCAACAGCTAGTAACGGTTACAAACTCATTAAGGAGTATAAAATGGACCTTCAAGCATCTAGTAATGGTTAATGCTTCAATTGTCAACAAAAAATGATCAAGAAATTGTCTTAGTGCTAAATTGTCATTTCTTTGTATAGACAAACACTAGTGAGCTAAAATTGTTAAATTTGCTCAAGTGTTTTAGGTTTTGGGTGAGAGCTAAATTGTGCAAACAAACACCTATTAGAGGGATTTGTGTTTGCTTATCTTTTCTCTTGTAAAGAGGGTTTGGTCAAGGCTTTGGGTAGAAAGCTTGATCGATGTATAAGGGTTTCCTCCTAAGCCTAGAAAAGGAGACGAATCAATAGTGGATTGATTGGAAATCCTTAGTGGGAAGCTAAGGTAGTGGATGTAGACCTTGATTAGAAGGTTGAACCATTATAATTCATTGTGTCGTTAATCTTTTTAGCTTCCATACAACTTACACCCAAAATTCTACTTCTCCACCACTTGGTGAGCAAGAACGGTTGAAAGAATCGAGCACCCTAAAACCCAACATGCTTTTTGTATTGTGGAGAGAATTTTTTTAAATGGACACTAAAAACGAACTTTAGGCTATTCATATATTTTGACCCCATATTTATTTATTTATTTATATCATATGCAATACCTACCCCGAACAAAATACGGGTTCTACAACTGCCCCTCTTTGCTCATTACTGTGGAACAGGAATAGGGCAAAGACTGAAAAGACACAGATTTTGTCTGATCCATCCATTTCATGAAATCTTGAAGGTTTTCTTCTGATTATGAAATTCTTCAATCTTCTTCCAAACCATAGAGTCTGAACCTATTCTTCTCATTATGAAATTCTTCGTCTTCTAAGTTTTGGAATTACTCTTTGAAATTCTTCATTTTCCGAGGTTTGAAGTTTTTCCTCTTATTATGAAATTCTTCATTTCTCACTCTTTGATGGTCCACATTTCTGTAAAGACACCGAATAAGCAAGCTCTTCTCATTAGGAACTTTCTCATTTTTAAAAGGGCAAACTCCTCTCATTATGAGCTCTTCATTCTTCTGAAAAACATGGATTTGTCTCTTTGCAAAGGCGTCGAATAAGCATGATCTTCTCATTAGAAACTTCCGCATTCTTCAAACCAAAAACTCTTCTCATTAGGAGTTCCGTCTTTGCTGAGTGAACTCTTCTCATTTGGAATTTTGTCTTTGTCAGAGTGGACTCTTCTCCTTTGCTGGGTGAACTCTTCTCATTATGAGCTCTATCTTTGTCAAGGCGGACTCTTCTCATTAGGAATCCTTCTTTGCTGGCGAACTCTTCTCATTAGGATCTCTTCTTTGCTAGTTGAATTCTTCTCATTAGGAACCCTGTCTTTGCTGGGGCGGATTCTTCTCATTAGGAATCCTTCTTTGCTGGGCGAATTCTTCTCTTTAGGAGTTCTTCTTTGCTGGGGCAGACTCTTCTCATTAGAAAACCTTCTTTGCTGAACGAACTTTTCTCATTAGGAGCTCTATCTTCATTGGACGAATTCTTCTCATTAGGAATTCTGTCTTTGTCAAGGTGGACTCTTCTAATTAGGAATCCTTCTTTGATGGCGAACTCTTCTCAATAGGAGCTCTTCTTTCCTGGTTGGATTCTTCTCATTAGGAACCATGTCTTTGCTGGGGCAGATTCTTCTCATTAGGAATCCTTCTTTGTGGGGCGAACTCTTCTCATTAGGAGTTTTTCTTTGCTGGGGTGGACTATTCTCATTAGGAATCCTTCTTTGCTGGGTTAACTCTTCTCATTAGGAGTTCTTCTTTGCTGGGGCGAACTCTTCTCATTAGGAATCCTTCTTTGCTGTGCGAACTCTTCTCATTGGGAGTTCTTCTTTGCTAGGGCGGACTCTTCTCATTAAGAATCCTTCTTTGCTGGGTGAACTCTTCTCATTAGGAGCTCTATCTTTGCTGGGCGAACTCTTCTCATTAGGAGCTTACCATTCTTGCAAAAAGAAATATCATCAATTAATAAGAATTCTTCTTTGTGTAATATGTGATATCTTCAATTTCTGCTTTAAACATTGGAATCTTTAAAGTCACCGATTCTCTTTTTATGGTGTCTTGATCTTTCAATCTGAAACTCGCATAAGATCTCTGGTTGCTTTCTTTATTGGTCTATCTCTTTCTGCACTCGGAAATTGCACGACCTCTTCAAACATATTGCTGAGATCCACTTCTTCAAACATGTTAAAATCTTTACCAAGATCCGTCTCTATAAACAGTATATCTTTAAGGCCCGTCTCTATAAACGGAATGTCTCGAGATCTGTCTCTATAAACGGTATATATATGCCTCTGTAAACGGAACGACTTAAGATCCGTCCCTGTAAATGGGATATCTCCACCTCTATAAACGGAATGCCTTCAAATTCGCCTTTACAAACGAGTTAAAATCTTTACTAAGATCTGTCTCTTCAAACGGATTGAAATCTTTACTGAGATTCGTCTCTTCAAATGGATTGAAATCTTTGTTGTCATCCGCCTCTTCAAACGGATTGAAATCTTTAACGTAATCTTCTTTCCAATTTTGATGTCGTAGATTGAAATATCTCTCATTCTTGGTAAATTCGATGCATGAAATATGTCAACCGATGACCACTTGGACAGGCTATAATTCTCTTCGCCTCTTCTTTGAGCTTTCTGCTTCTGTTGCAACGGTATTTCATCTCTTTATATTGCTCTTATTAGGTCTTGCTTTGCTTAATCTTCTTGAGCTTGATCTGAAACTTCTGTTTTCTTCATGCCCCGGCAAAATTTGCCTTAAAATCTTGTTGTTGAGCTCTTATTCTTTTTAGAGCGAATCTTGACTTCTTTAGTGGTCAGTTCTCTTTAGGCTCTGTATTCTTCCTTTTCCATCTTGATCTGCACTCTTTTTGTACAATGATGCCTCACTAATATCTTTGTTTCTGGCTCCGACACGTAGAATTTATCCATCTTTCATCATTTTGGGTGAGCAGATGCTTCAGGTCCCTAAACTTTCTTCCAGTCCCTATACTTAGGTGTGAGCAAAACTCGACTCGACTCAAAAAAATTAATTTTTTTTCAATTTCGAGTTATTCGAGATAGGTTATTCGAGTTGTTTGAGTTAATCGAGTCAAATCAATTAACTCGAAAAAATTCGATTTCGAGTCGGTTTAAAATATGCCCAACTCGAAAAATTGAATTTTACAGTTTTGTAATTTAGTCACTGGTTTCATTTTTCTTCAATTCCTCCTTCATTTTAAGTCCATTTTTGACCAAATTTGAACCACGCATTCCTAAACCAGCATAGGATACATATTTATCTTCAATTATTATTTTTGAAAATAAATTTCATATTTTTCAATTTATCCCCTTAACTTTGTATGATTTCCCCATTTCTTCAATATCTCCTTCGTTTTAAGTCAATTTTGACCAAATTTGAACCTCATGCTCCTAAACCACTGTAGAAACTAGAATACTGGTTTAGCTTCAATTCATATTTTTAAATTAAATTTCCTACTTTTGTAATTCAACTCCTCAACTTTGAATGTTTCTCATTTCTTCAATTCCTCTTTCGTTTTAAGTCTACTTTTGACCAAAATTAAACCACATGATTCACTAACACTATATAATATCTATATAACATCAATTCATATTTTAACAAATACATTCTTTTTTCAATTTATCCCTTTAACTTTATATTTTATTCAATTTGATCATTCAACTGATTTTTTTGTAAAAAAATTTCTTTACATCAATTCATTGACTCATTTATACCCCATCAATACTTTATCCCCAAAAGTTCCTTATTGAAAAATAATATTATAAATATATTTAAGAAGTTTAGATGATGTTTTTTATTAAATAACATTACAAATCTTACTTATGCATGTGAAAAATAATATGAAGAAATATATATGCATATCTTATATGATTAGAGAAAGTCGTTTAAATTGGAATCAAATCGTACTATAATATGGTAAATAAATACAATTAAATTTGTATAGGAACTCAAAAAATCGACTCGACTCGAATTTCATAAACTCGACTTGAATCGAAAAAATTTCAAATTAAGTTCAAGTCGTAAAATATGACGCGTCAACTCGAATAACTCGAAATTTTTTTACTCGACTCGCTCAAACGCTCACCTCTACCTACACTTTCTCAAAGTCTCCGTACTTTCTTCAGGTTCATTCTTTAATCTTGATCAAAACTCAAGGCTAGAGCTTACTTCAGGTCCCTAAACTTTTTAACATATGCATTCTTTCCCTGATATGAAAATTGGAGCAGGTACGAGTTTTCTTCTTCTGTGATGTCGATTCTGCAAAAAAAAAGGAATATCATTGGTTAATAAGAATTCTTTCCTGAAGTAATGTGAAATATTTTCTATTTGATGCCCCAAGATCTTTAGAATCACGGCTCATTTTGCCTAAAGTATCTTGATCTTTCAGTATGAAACTCGTGTAAGGTCTCTTGCTTCTCTTCCTTTGTTCCTCGATCCCTTCTACACTTGGAACATATATTACTTGGTCTACTCCTCTAGTCTTGAAGCTCCAGGTTGAAATCTCTTCTTGTTTCTTGCTGATTCTGGTAAATTCCTGCCAAAATGTGCAAAAATGCTCTGAATGTATGAGTTAGCATGCTCCTATCTTATGGATGCCTAACTATATGATGCATGAATGTTGCCAATTGAGGACCACTTGGGTGAGATTTCATCTTCATAGAAGCTAAAAAATTTCTCGCTTTATTTTTCAAAAACTCTTTTTTTTTGCAAAAGTAACTCATCTCACACTAAAGTTCAATCTTCATGATCTCTGCATTTTTGCTCTAAAGCGCCTTTTCAGGTTTTCACTTTAGTTTGCTCTTCTCAAAGCGCCCTTTCGGGGTTTTCACTTTGTTTTTTTTCTTTTCTTTTATCTTTTTTTTTTTCAAGGCGCCCTTTCGAGTTTTCACCTCGATTTTTTTCCTTTTCTTTTTCCTTTTTTCTTCTTCTATTTTTTTGAGAACTCAAATTGACTTCATCAATATCTCAATAGTGGAAAATTCAAGTTTCCTTTTCTCACGAAGGAACATAGGGCTGTAAATCTGAGAAGCTGATGATCAATATCTAAGAATCTGCTTCACACTTCATAAACTGTCCTAACTGAGATGTTGCCAAGTGATCACGACTGGCAAGAATAATAACATAAATAGAAATGATATTCCTTTGATATACATAGGGAAAAGAATGAAAAATCTCGGATCATGATAATGTGTTAGTCTTATGGTTCCAATCATCTTAGCATGAACACAGAGATAAAAATCATTGTTCTTCGGGTGACAGACTTTTTTGTCAATGTCAGTTCCAAATTTCACATTGTATAGAGACCAATTTCTATGTACTTGTTGGCGTGGGTTTCAACTCTATCTTCACTTCATACTCTCCTCTTTACTGTCTAGGAATCATGGTTCCCAATAGAGACCATCACCTTTGGAACAGAACACATACTTCTAGGCTACTCTTTGTAGCATTGCCCCGCTCTTGAATTCAACTATCATCTTTGCTCATTCTAACATTCGTAAAGCTTTCTTGTCTTGTAGTGCCTCAAGGTAATGATCTTTACTTTTATGAACCTTTAACTAACTGAACTTGCTGTAGCTTTTGCACCAAAAGATGGTCTACGCTCTCTCTTTTCCCCAAGGTTGTCTGTGTATTTTTCTTGCAGCTTTGTTTAGATATTTCTGACACTCAGAGTTGTGCCCTTTCCTCGTCATACTTTTTCATCATTAACCAAGTATCGAGGCCACCTCATGTTCTGCCTGCACTTAAAGGATTAGTACATCACAATAATACCCATGAAATCCTTTGATTTTCTTGTATCTAATCAATTTATCTGAAAGATGCTTGTTGAAATGATAAGTGAAAGGCTTAAAATATTATCTTATTAAATCGGAATGATTTGATAAGTCGTGGCAAACAAAAAAAAACAAAATTAGGCCCTGGAATATTAAGTGCAATAGTGCCCTCGAACCAAATTAACAAAGATCAACTCAAAGGTGACCCCTTCTACTTTATTCGACTTCCGAGAGAAACATTTCCATATTCCTAATTCTATCCCGTTTAAGTGGCACTATTTGCCTCACTAACTCACCAACCCAATCATTCCCTCTTTTCTAATCTCAATCATGCATTAGAAGCCTGAAAATCCTTGAAGAAAGGTTAACCCTGATAAGCGAGATGTATTCTGAAGGCAAACTCCTCTTACTCTAATACCTGTATATGATCAAAATGGTCTTTTGAGGCTTGTAATGGGGCTTGGCTCACGGCTATGAAAGAAAGGATATATAGACTCAAATAAATATTTAAGGGTAATGAAACCAAGGATCATTTCTTCCATGTGAAGGCTTATTTATGTGCTCCTTGATCTGAACATGCTTGGATGAAATACTATTTTTCTTCTTTTTTTCTTTTTTTTTGGATCGCTTTAGACTGCCCATTTCTAGGTTTTCACCCCTAGAGTTCATTTCCTTTCATTGAATTCAAAAGTGATCAATCCTTTGCTTCTCCTTTAGATGGAGATTTATTTGAATGGAAGATCTCACATTTGTCGCTTGCTTTTCTTGCACTTTTTCAACTTTGTGCTTTCTCTTTCAACTGCTTCTTTATGTCAGCAATTTTCAACTTGATTTAGTTGATTCTTTGAACTTTCCACTGTTTTCTTTTTCTTTTCTTTTTTCTCTTTTTTCTTTTTTCTTTTCTTTTTTTTCTTTCTTTGACTTGATTCTGAATATTTGTCTTCATTCAGCTTGCCTTTCTTGCTCTTGTGCTCAAAACATTCACTTTTTGTTTCTTGTCCTAATTCTTAAGGCATCACTATCATAGCACGATCAAAACCAAATATCTTTCACTTGTAAACAAACTTTCATCCTCTTTGCCCCCAGTGTAGGGGTGATCCTTGGTTTGGGTTGAATCGATAGAAAATCATCAGGCTCAAAGGGGACAACAAATGATTTTTTTCTTATTTTCTTTCTTTGTGAAGTGAGATGAAGGAATGCCAAATTTCCTCCCATATACGAATATATTCGAAGAAGAGCAGCCTTCAGGTGTTAGATGTTTTGGGTTATCACTTCATTCAAGGACCTTAGTCAACAATGCCTGAGAGGAAAAATCCGCTCATATTTTATATTTGGGATTCTCCCGTGATTCCAGAACACTCATTAATGTCTTCCCGTTGGCCTAAATAACTTGGAAGAGAGCCACATTTCAAAATTGATCTCTGAATTTGATTCTTGGTCACTCTTGCCATTAATATCTAGGGACCTGATAAAAAATGATAGTGAAGATATATACATATATGTATGGGAGAACAAAAACTAACCTATAACAAAGAATAAATGAATTATTTAAAAGAATCAAAGAATGCAAAATGCTTGCCATTTGAGAAAAATTATGTAGGAAACAAGCATCATAAACAAATAAATCGATTAACCTCCCTTACAAAGGACCCCCAATGCTCGCGAGCAAAAGAGATTGGGATGGTTCAGGGTATTAATCTGCAACGGTTCTAGAAGTGCAAATAGATTTCCTATGGTCAAACTGTCAACCATTGATCAAGGAAAACCTGAGTGAATTTCACCCACTTCCATTCTACCAACATTTCTTCATTTATTTCCTCTACTAGTACAAATGCATGCCCTTTCTTGCTTATGCTTTAATGTTCTCGTCGAATCTTGGAGTAAGACCATTTTGCTTATGAGTTTCCTTGTTTCTTCAATTAATTGCTCGCTTTTTCCATAGAGTGTTCAATCATTTGCATGTGGAAATTGACAATTGCTCCTGGTCAGCACTTAAATGAACTTTACTTTTCAAGACGCTGATTGGATGTGTTGAAGCTTTAAACGAGCATGTCTGCTCAAGGTTTCTTCCTTGATGGCTACTGATTCTTAATTAATTTCACCTTGTTTTTTCTTCTTTTTCTTTTCTTGACATCTTTCAACACTTGATTTCCAGGGAACCCAATTACATTGGCTCCGATTAGGCAACTACATCTTGAATTGCAAATCTTAATGAACTGGCCTTTCAATGTTGGCCTCCAAGATCCCTTGGTTCAGAAAGTTTGAACTTGTCACTTGAAATTTTAATAGTCCTCAATGTCATGGTCATGATCTCCATCACGATATTCACAATGATTTCGCTCTCGATAGGAAGCATGAACGAGTTTCAGTTTAGTCTTTAATTTTCCACTGATATGAGCATCTGGAGCATTTGAATTTGACATATTCTTCAGTGAAGGAAACATCGAAGAAGTAAACGTCCAAACAATACTCTGCTTCTTATTGACCCTGAAAGCTTGTTGTGGACTACGCCTTTCCTCCTTTTTATCCCAATTCTTTCACCAGGTAATGGTTTTTTGTAACATTAAAGTTCTTCACATAATAAATGCCCATTTCTGATGAAATCACTGACTCTGTTTCGGATCCATACCCAGAAAAAGCTTCAGGCACCATCATCAAAATGTGGATTCCACACAAGGTTGGGCAACAAATCTGAATACGACATTGGAGTAGAATAACCGTATCTTTTTCTTGTAGATCTATTCGATCTCTGCCTTGAGGTTTTGTACTCTTTGCTTTCTCTATGAGAAAAAAATTCAATCTTCAACTGGATCCTTGACTTTCAATGTTTTAGGAAAAAGAGTTCTGCGATCCCTCAACTTTGCTGAAATCTTCAGGTCTTTCAATTGTCACTGAGCCATTGATCGACAAGTTTTTTTATTTTGGCAGAAACTTCAAAACTTGACTTTACTCAGTCATTCCATGTCTGTCTACTAGACCACCTTCATTTCAATATTTTTATTATTTCCAGTGCATTCATTTCATTATTTCCTTCTGATTTATTAGATTCCTCATAAATGCCCAGGCTTTATTGACCCGAGTTTGCTTCTTTTTACTTCTTTGATTTCTGCCTTTTATTGTGTCTTTTTTTTTTTTACTTTTTACTCTCTTTTTTTGTTCTTGACCTTTTTTTAGTCTTTTGGTTTTTCTCTTTGACCTTTTTTTTGCAAGAAGAATCATTCTGGCTGGACCTTCATGTGAGATGTGATACCTGCTTGCATATCAATATCATTATTTTTGTTTGAAAATTTTTTTTGGCTTCCCTAATTCTAGGCAAAACGGTAGTTTGAATTACCAACTCGTTTTGGGACTGATCAATTCTTCGCTCAACTCCACCCAAGCGGTCCTCAATAACTTTCTAAAATTGCCTTACCCTAATAATCATATTGCCCATGCTTCTCAAAATGTTGTTTTTCAACTTTCACATATTTATCTAAAAAATAATGCAATATTATTTAAACAAAATGCAATTATTATTATTTTTTAAAAGATGTTATTAAAAAATGCAATGATTTTCTAAAATGTAATGCAATGCATGAATGCACGAGGTATCAATTTTAAGGACTAGTCTTTAGAGTAACATCCATTAGCCAAAAGGTCGAATACAAGAAATAGACAATTTTATTACAGAGATCGGCTTGCCCTCTTCCCTAGGCTAATCATTTCGTTTTGCTTCTGAGTCAGTGTCTGTCCTTGCTTGATGGTGAGGTATAAGTGTTGTTATAGGTTCATAACTTCAATAGATAAAGCCTACATGAATCGGGCGGCTCCCCACATGGCCTTTGAACTTGATCATTTCATAATTCTGCCTTTGGATAATATGGATAACCGCTTCAAGCTTTCTTCTCAATACATTTTCCTTCTTTGGCAATGTCCCTCATAAATCTTTCAAATGTGCCTTTCAAGTGTTCAAACATCGATTTCCAATTCCATCACGCTCTTTCTCAGCTCCTTCATCTTCTTGCTAAAAAATGTTGGCTTTTCTTTATTTCGATATCCCTTTGATGACTTTCCCCAATTTTGGAACTTGGTGAAAATTTTGGATTCCAAGCTTGCTCTCTCTTTTTAATTTATGTTCGATCCGTTTGTTCAAACCCACTAATTCCTGAATATTTTCCTTCATTGCCCTTTAAATGTCTTCACACGACTTCTTGTGGGTGCTTGCATTCTGACATATGACTTGCTTGAATATTATCTTTTTCTTGAACCGAGGCTTCTCTGAATGGATCCACACCGTCGCATTGTCTTCTCCTTGTCTATCGAACTCATTGGCCATTATGGATACTGCTTAACTTGACTAACACTTGAATCGATACATTTGAGTATGCAAAATGATGTCGAATGCATAAAAACAAACAAAAGAAAACAAAAAAAAAACAAAGTCAGTATTGTGAATTAATATGGAAAACAAATAAACAATATTCAAACACAGTAAAACATGATATATTTTGCAAAGAAAATAACTAGAGAAAAATATTTAAAACGACAACACATGTCCTAGGTCTTTGTCTGGCTCTAGTGGGGTGAGTTTCTAAAACAGAATGTGGGCTTGGTTCTAGACTCTCGGTTCTCGAACTGTCGTTACCGTCTACTACGACGGTAAGACATCGATTCGGTAGTATAGGTCCCTTATAACGAAGGCGTGAGCCCCACGACGTATAAGGTTAGTATACCGGAAGAAGATAAAAATTCGAGCTCGAAGCTGGAGAGCATCACGTTGGATATTGTCTTTCTACCACTTAAGGGTGGAAAACCCGGGTTTAGAGTTTATGCATGGCTGAAAAATATAGCATACACAAAAACTAACGCCATTCTTCCTAAAAATCCATCGAACAATTCTTCAAAAAAAATTAAATTTAGATTAATGTTCGAAATGAAAAAATGCCACGTGGAATTAATTAATAGGCCTGACTCTCAATTTTGTCCCCAGCGAATTCGCCAAGTTGTCGCGACCGTTTTTTTGAAAACCGCTTTTAAATTTGGAAAAATAGTCTGATGATTAAAATTTACAAATCGGGATTTTTAATTTAATTAGGTCTTAAAACTAATGAATTTTCCTTTTTTAATTAAATTTCCATTATTTGCATAAAAATCGTTTTGGAGTCACCACCGGCCACTTTGGTAGATTGGACACCATAAAAAGCGTACATGAGATTCTTTTGAAATTCGGGTTCGAGAGTGGGTAACGTGTAGGGAAGGGTTAGCACCCCTACAAACGCCCGTTATCGGTACCTCATTAATTACACGTGGCATTTTGGCATTTCGAACATTAATTTGGATTTAATTAATTCTTTTAACAGAAAAATGAATTTTATTCCGAATGAAGGTATCCTTTTGTAAGAAAATACATTTTGGACGAATATAATTATGAAACGTCCAGTTACATTAGGGCACTTCAATTTATATTCAAAATGTATTTCAACACAAAAGATTTAATGCATGTCAAATTATTGTCTTGCCATTTTTAAGTAAACCCTAATTAGGCTCCATTAATTCAGTTGATTAAGAAATCTAAGAATATTATTAATTTTTTGTCATAATGACATCATCCAAATAATTTAGACACTACCTTTAATGGGTCCAAAAGTAATAATATTCTTAACTTATGGTGACACTAATTGTTTATCTTATTTTTATTTAAACTAACTATGTGATTGTCATTTTCTAAGTTGAAATGAAACATTGAATTTATTACTTAAATATTCCCATAATTAACATCACATTACAATGTGATATTAATTAATTAAGAATATTTGAGCTTTATTCAATATCCGTTTATTTTCTAAAATGTCATTTTCTAACAATTTAATTAAGTTTAATTAGGGAACTTAACCCTAAAAGGCTCTAATTTAAATATTTTAAATGATTAAAATCTCCTAAACAAATATATTATATGCTATTTGAATCATGAAAACATGCATACACATTAATTGCATTTAAATAAACTAAATAACTAACAAAACATGGACTAAATTGAAGAAGAAATGAACTTTAAATTCTGATTTTAATCGAAATGGTGACCAAATTGAAGTTCGCTACAAAGCTGCAAGGACCTGACCACAATTAAACCCTTTTTACAAAAACATGCACATCCTTTGCTCGACCCAGAGAGAAAACGCGAAGATCTCTCCAGTGACCCGACCCGGCCTGTGTGGACTCGTCCAAATCTGAGTGCAAAACGTTTCCGTTTTGACTCACTATAAAAGGGCCTACACCGAGTCCACTCACCCATTTATCACTTTTACACTCTCTCTCCCCTCTAAACGTTTCTCTCAATTTCTCTCAACACAAACGCACACCAGCTGTAACACCCGGGTTTAGGGGTCGGGTGAAAATAATATTTTAATATTATTTCGGGTTCGGTTTTAAAATTAAAATAATGTTCCGGGTTTTGGTTTCAAATTAATTAGCCATGGATTATATGCTCTTGTGAATATCTCATTTCATTAAGGGCAAAATGGTCTTTGGGCCTTTAAATTAAAACAAAACAAAACACTCAATTTTTACTATTCATTGTCGTCTTCAAAATCAAACTAACGGTTTGAAGAGCTCTCTCCACCCAAACACTATTCCATCTCATCTCTCCTCCGTTTCAACTCGTTTTTGAAAGGTAACACCATTTTTGACTTCTCCTCAACCTCCTCTCTTCAAAAGTACAATTAATTTTCATTTTCGTTAAAGTTTTGGAAAATGGAGTTTTGGAGATTTTGATTAAAAATGATAACTTTATGTTGTTAAACTAAATATTTTGATTCAATGTTGTTAGTTATGAAGTCTAGGAGCTAAATGGTATCACATATGTGAATTTTTCTTGGTTTTGAACAAATTCCCGAAATTAGGTTTAAAGGGGGGTTTTGAAGGGTTTTGGGTGAGTTTTAGGGGTTGCTTTAGGTTGGAATTGGTGGGCTAATGTTAGTGCTATGGTTAGGGATTGATTTGGGATCATTTGTGGGTATAAAAGATGTTGGAAACATGAGTTTTGGATGAGGTTATGGGGCTGCCCGAGTTTGGTTAAATGTGGGGTTTGTTCATGGCTTGAAATATTGTGATTTGTGTTTGAATTGTGTTCCGGGTTAGTACTTTGATGCTTGGGCTGATTTGAAGTTGTTTGAATTGTATTGAGGTTGTTTAGAGGCGAGAAGTTGTATCGGTGAAGCATCGGGAAGAAATCCGGAAGCTCGAAGGTGATTGCTTGCTTGGTATTTGAGCTTAGAAGGATAGGTGAGTGGTTAATGTTTTAAAGTGGTTTCAAATGTTTGGTTCGAGCATGTGGACTAGGTCGGGCTTGGTAGACCCACCTAGAGTTAGGATTAGGGTGGTAGCCTAATCCTAAACTTAAACTAGAGCCATTGGTTGAACTTGTAATGGATGCTTATGCCTCGTATGATTTGTGATATGATTGCTTATGTATAATGTGACATATATGTGAGATGAGGCATGATTTGTGATTCATTATGATATGCATGTGAATGGTTCATGATTGTGATCATGGTGAGTACGTGATAAGCACGGAGTTGGTTGTAATGAATAATGTGGATTGAGTTAAATGTTGGCACTAGTATGCTTGAGTACAAATGATCGATCATTAGAATGTTAGTGTGCACACATGAGTCAAATTCGCGCGTGGCCTTGGTGGCGTTGAGTCACCAAGGAGGAGTACGGGTTCGCCCAAAAATTGTTGTGTATATTAGTCGATGATGAGAGGAATCCCATCGACGGGGCGTGAGGATGAGTGAAATCCCCTCCGCGAGACCGGTGATAAGTGTAATCCCACCGTGAGGTAAAATGGTTGTTGGATATGAGTTCCAACGTGTTTATCCGCATATTCGGGTCATAGCTAGGTGCCAATGTTGATTGATATGTTTATCAATGTGATGTGGAATGTGATTCCTACTTGGATGTTTATATGTGTTTACATATGTTGTGAAATTGAGCTTGTTGAGCATGACACATAATTGAATATTGTTCATGCATCTTTAACATTTGGCTCTCAAGGATCAATGGTATAACCATGCGTATACCTTGGTTAAGATCTTGCTTGGACCCTGCATTGTCGAGGTTTGTTTTTAAAGAGCTTACCCTCACTAAGCTTATCGCTTACGCTCTCTCTTTGTTCGACAATGCAGATCCTTAGTTCGTGGGTTGCTAAGTGCTAGAAGGGGGCCTCCAAGTGTGCTTCGTGGTGCTTGTTTAGCTACCAAGTATGAACTTTTTAATTATGATGCAATGGTCTAGCAATGGGACATGTAATCGTGTTATGATGCTTTTGAACTATGTTGTTGTTGTTTAGAAGCATGTTAGACTCCTCGTATGTATTCGTTAACTTGGCTTTTGAGATGTATGCCCTTGCTTGTAAACCTTATTGGCAATTGCTTACCTTGAATTGCCTAAGTGATGTCTATGTTGAAGTATGCTTTTGGTAATGCCTTGATTTGATGTTCCTTTATATGCCTTGGGTGTTTGAGCATGTTTGACATAGGATATATGCCTCTAGACCTTGTATGCTTGTGTTAAGTGCCTTTAGAGGTCGTTTGGGACCATTAGATTGGTTGAAAAATGCCTAAGTCTGGTTTTCAAGGGTTGCAGACAGCCCGCGTTTCGAAACAAGCTGGGCCGTTTCGAAACGGGTAGGCTTCAGGGACCCCGTATCGGAACGTGTTTCGATACGGTTTGGCCACTGTGAGCCCTTGTTCCGATACAGGTTTCGGAACGTTTTGGTTTCTGGAAATCTGAGAAAATGGCGAGATGAAAGCGTTTCGAAACGGGTCTAATGGTTTCGAAACGGTCAAAATCTCGTTGACCACGAGAAGTTGACCGTTGAGGGTGTTCCGGAACGGTTGACCTCCGTTTCGATACGACCTCTTCGTATGGGCTTGGGGCAGTTGACCTGGTCAAGGCGTTTCGATACGCCTCAAGGGTGTTTCGAAACGGCCTGTTTAATGGATTAAAATTGGGCTGTTTAAATGCTGTTTTGGGTTCGAATGTTTGTCTTTCGCATTTTATTCCGCTGATATGATCACATAGGATTTAATTGAGCCTTTAGAAAAGATTAAATTAAAAAGAAAAAAATTGGGTTGCTAACCGAGGGGGAACCTTAACGGGTTTCGCTTCGGTTTTCCCCGTGTGGCCCACTCGAACCGGTCAAGCATCCGGACCGAGACGAGGGGGTTACACTTGTTGGTATCAGAGCCTAAGGTTACCGAGACCTTGGGCAGGTAAGTGAGGTAAGTTCAAGTTTTGTATTGATATGCATGGTGTTTGCTTGTCTTGTAAGCATGATTGCTTGTATGACGTGTATGCTGATTTTTTTGTTTAAAAGCATGTTGTCCGAGAGTCCCATTCCTACTATTACATCAGAAAAGAATCTTTAAGTGAGGGAAATGTACTTGAGCACTTGGAAGCCTTGCCTTGCTAACCCAATATTGTGTATTTTGTTTGTTGTGGTTGTAGTTTGTTTGTGAGCGATGTCTAGGCCGAGGGTGGTTCGTCAGGAACCACGTGTTGCGGCTCCTGTTGAGCCGGTGATTGGAGTGGAGGCTCATATAGAAGGGCCTGCGGATGCTGGAGTTGGAGCTCCTCCACCACCTCCACCACCACCTCCTCCGTCTGGAGCTGGAGGCGAGGATGGAGCTGAAGGAGAGGGACCTCAGGGTGGCCAAGGTCCGGCCAGAATTGATATGACTCCGCTAGTGCAAGCTATAGCGGGAGCGTTTCAGGTCGCAGTTGCGGGAGCTCAGGCTGCAGCTCAGCCTAGGTGTGACGATGCTAGTCTACCTTTGGAGAGGCTCTGTAGCTTGGGGGCTGAGAAGTTCAGAGGATCTACTCCGAAGAGGTCGGAGTTATGGTTGGAGAAGACAGTTCGTATCTTAGCTCAGATGGGTTGTGTGGGCGCACGTAGATTGGGTTGTGTGATCTCCTTACTACAGGGTGATGCCTACACCTGGTGGGTCACCATTACTACTGGAGTTCCAAAGGCAGAGATTGATTGGGATTTCTTTGAGTCTGCATTCAGGAATAGATATTTGGGACCGGGGTATCTTGATGAGAAGAAACGAGAGTATATGGCTCTTGTTCAGGGAGATGCTACTGTGACTGACTACGAGATCCGCTTTGTTCGTCTAAGTCAGTATGCTTCAGAGTTGGTGCCTACTGAGAGGGCCCGATGTGAACGTTTCAGATATGGACTTCATGAGGAAGTTAAGAGGTTTTCCCTAGCTTTTGATTATTCTGACTTTGATGTCTTGGTTGCTAGAGCCAAGGACATTGAGCATAGCTTGAGGCTGACCAAGCGTGCTGGAGGATCTAGTTCTAGTAAGAGACACAACAACTTTGATAGTAGAGATGCCAAGAGGCATAGAGGTGGCAGGCATCAGTCCGACCACAGACGTGGCGGTGGCCACCATGGTAGGGGCCATCAGGGCCACAGAGGTGGAGGGCGTTTGCCCGAGTGCACACGATGTGGGAGACAGCACACTGGTGAGTGTTGGGGTAACTTTCATGCTTGTTGGAACTGTGGTTTGAGGGACCACTTTAGGAGGGATTGTCCGCATCAGACGGCACATGCACCGAACATTGCTCAGGCTCCTGCGAGAGCGAATGATTTTCAGAGAGGCCGTGGGCGCGGTCGTGGCTACTTCCAGCCTAGAGCTGATGCACCTAGAGTAGATGCTCAGAGGAACCTTGCTCATGTTGTGGCAGTGCAGCTAGAGGCAGGAGGACCAGTGAGAGTTTATGCTCAGAGAGAGGCCGGGAACGACACTGATGTGATAGCAGGTAATTTTGAGTTACATTCTATGTCTTTGCTTTCTTTGGTTGATTCGGGTTCTACAGATTCCTACATTTTGAGTGAGCATGCATGAAAGTTAGATATACCTGTTGAGATCTTAGATGTAGGTATGCATGTGACTAGTTCTTTTGGTGAGACGGTTGTAGTTAGACGTATGTATAGGAGATGTCCATTGAAGATTCAGGGTCATGTATTCTCTGTTGATATGATGGAGCTTCCTTTCTACGGTTTTGATATTATTTTGGGTATGGACTGGTTAGTTGAGCATCGGGCTAGTGTGGATTTTGAGACGAATAGGACATTAAGTTCTTGTCTAATGTTGTGTCAACTTTAGAGGCTCATAGGTTGATGGACTCCGGATGTGGGGCTTACTTAGCTTATGTTATGAATCCGAATATGAGTGAAGCTAGACCGAAAGATATTAGAACAGTGTGTGACTTTCCGGATGTGTTTCCTGAAGAGTTGTCGGGTTTACCTCCTGACAGAGATGTTGAGTTTGTGATTGAGACTGTTTCAGGGTCTAATCCAGTTTCGATAGCTCCGTACCATATGGCTCCGAAAGAGTTGAAAGAATTGAAGAGTCAGTTGCAAGAATTATTAGACCGTGGTTTCATTAGGCCTAGTAGTTCTCCTTGGGGTGCTCCTGTGTTGTTTGTGAAAAAGAAAGATGGTAGTATGTGCGTGTGTATTGATTACAGGCAGTTGAATCAGTTGACTGTGAAGAACAAGTATTCGTTGCCTCGCATAGATGATTTGTTTGATCAGTTGAGAGGTGCTTCAGTGTTCTCGAAGATAGATTTGAGATCCGGGTACTACCAGTTGAAGGTGAAAGAGTGTGATGTTCCGAAGACAGCTTTTAGGACTAGATATAGTCACTATGAGTTCCTTGTGATGCCGTTTGGGCTCACGAATGCACCTGCAACATTCATGGATATGATGAACAGGATTTTTAGAGACTATCTAGACCGTTTTGTAGTTGTTTTCATTGATGATATACTTGTGTACTCGAAGACAGAAGAAGAGCATGATGAGCACTTGAGATTTGTTTTACAGAGATTGTTGAGCAATCAGTTGTATGCGAAGCTTAGCAAATGTGAGTTCTGGATTCGAGAGGTTGTGTTTCTTGGCCATGTTGTTTCGGCCGAAGGTATCCGTGTTGATCCATCGAAGATTGAGGCCATTGTTGAGTGGAAACAACCTAAGTCTGTGACCGAGATTAGGAGCTTCCTAGGATTAGCCGGTTACTATAGGAGGTTTGTTGATGGTTTCTCTAGGGTAGCCGCTCCTTTGACTAAATTGTTGCAAAAAAGAGTTAAGTTTGAGTGGTCAGATGCAAGGCAGAAGGCCTTTGAGAAATTGAAAGAAGCTTTGACAAATGCTCCAGTATTAGTACAACCTGTTTCAGGTAAAGAATTTGTGATCTATAGTGATGCTTCCTATATAGGGTTAGGATGTATTTTGATGCAAGAAAGGAGAGTTGTTGCTTATGCTTCTAGATAGTTGAAGGTTCATGAGAAGAACTATCCTACTCATGATATAGAGTTAGCCGCGGTTGTTTTTGCATTGAAGATTTGGCGTCATTACTTGTATGGTGAGAAGTGTATAGTTTACATCGATCACAAGAGCTTAAAGTATTTGATGACACAGAAAGAGTTGAACTTAAGACAGAGAAGATGGCTTGAGTTGCTAAAAGATTATGATTTGACCATTGAGTACCATCCTGGTAAGGCAAATGTAGTAGCCGATACTTTGAGTAGAAAAGTGGTCGTTGAGTTGAGAGCTATGTTTGCTAGATTGAGTGTGTCCGATGATGGTGGTTTGATCACTGAATTGCAAGTGAAGCCTTCTTTGATTCACTTGATTAGAGAGAAGTAGTTGCAAGATGTGACTATAGTTCCTCATATTCAGGACATAGCCGAAGGAAGACCGACCGAGTATAGTTTCAGTGGTGAGAGCTTGTTGTGCTTTAGAGATAGAATTGTTGTACCAGAAGATGTTGAGTTGAGACGTCAAATTCTGAGTGAAGCACATTCGAGTCCTTTTTCTATGCATCTGGGTAGCACCAAGATGTATCGTGACTTGAAGAATGACTACTTCTGGGTTGGTTAGAAGAAAGATGTAGCCGAGTATGTGAGCCGTTGTATGGTTTGTCAGAGAGTGAAGACAGAACATCAGGTTCCTTCAGGTTTGTTACAGCCTTTGAAGATTCCGGAATGGAAATAGGAGAGGATCACCATGGACTTTGGGTCGGGGTTACCATTGTCTCCTTCGAAGAAGAATTCTGTATGGGTGATAGTGGATAGGTTCACTAAGTGTGCTCACTTCTTAGTAGTGAACATTACAGATTCCTTAGATAAGTTGGCGAACTTGTACATCCGTGAGATTGTAATACTTCATGGAGTTCCAAAGTCTATTGTTTCAGATAGAGATCCTAGATTTACTTCGAGGTTATAGGGTTGTTTGCATAGTGCTCTAGGTAGCCATTTGCATTTCAGTACGTCTTATCATCCGCAGTCCGACGGGCAATCAGAGCGAGTGATACAGATTCTAGGGGATATGTTTCGTTGTTGTGTGATTGACTTCCAGGGTTCTTGGGAGAAGCACTTACCTTTAGTTGAGTTTGCTTACAACAACAATTATCAGTCTAGCATTCAGATGGCTCCCTATGAGGCTTTGTATGGTAGACGATGTAGGACTCCGATTTGCTGGGCTGAAACGGGTCAGAGATTGTTACCTATGCCGGATTTGCTTAAGGGGACTACCGACAAGGTGAAGTTGATTTGTGACCGTTTGAAAGTAGCTTCCGATCGTCAGAAGTCTTATGCGGATTTGAAGAGGAAAGAGATTGAGTTCTCTGTGGGTGAGAAAGTGTTTCTAAAAGTATCTCCGTGGAAGAAGGTAATGAGATTTGGCCGGAAGGGCAAGTTGAGTCCGAGGTTCATTGGTCCGTATGAGATAGTTGAGCGGATTGGGCCTGTAGCTTACCGTTTGAGGTTACCCTCTGAGTTAGAGAAGATCCACGATGTCTTTCATGTGTCTATGCTTAGAAGATATAGGTCATATCCTTCTCATGTTATGCCCGTTGAGGAGATAGAGTTGAATCCGGATTTGTCTTATAATGAAGAGCCTGTTGAGATACTTGCTTCTGATAGCAAGGTGTTGCGTGGTAAGACCATAGAGTTGGTCAAGGTGTTGTGGAGACATAGAGGTGTGGAAGAGGCCACGTGGGAGAGGAAAGCTGATATGCTTGAGCAGTTTCCGTATTTGTTTCCGCCAGGTAATTTTGGGGACGAAATTCCTTAAGTGGGGGAGAGTTGTAACACCCGGGTTTAAGGGTCGGGTGAAAATAATATTTTAATATTATTCTGGGTTCGGTTTTAAAATTAAAATAATGTTTCGGGTTTTGGTTTCAAATTAATTAGTCGTGTTGGCCATATTTTGAAATTAAACCCCAAATAGCCATGGATTATATGCTCTTGTGAATATCTCATTTCATTAAGGGAAAAATGGTCTTTGGGCCTTTAAATTAAAGCAAAACAAAACACCCAATTTTTACTATTCGTTGTCTTCTTCAAAATCAAACTAACGGTTTGAAGAGCTCTCTCCACCCAAACACTATTCCATCTCATCTCTCCTCCGTTTCAACTCGTTTTTTGAAAGGTAACACCATTTTTGACTTCTCCTCAACCTCCTCTCTTCAAAAGTACAATTAATTTTCATTTTCGTTAAAGTTTTGGAAAATGGAGTTTTGGAGATTTTGATTAAAAATGATAACTTTATGTTGTTAAACTAAATATTTTGATTCAATGTTGTTAGTTATGAAGTCTAGGAGCTAAATGGTATCATATATGTGAATTTTTCTTGGTTTTGAACAAATTCCCGAAATTGGGTTTAAAAGGGGTTTTTGAAGGGTTTTGGGTGAGTTTTGGGGGTTGCTTTAGGTTGGAATTGGTGGGCTAATGTTAGTGCTATGGTTAGGGGTTGATTTGGGATCATTTGTGGGTATAAAAGATGTTGGAAACATGAGTTTTGGATGAGGTTATGGGGCTGCCCGAGTTTGGTTAAATGTGGGGTTTGTTCATGGCTTGAAATATTGTGATTTGTGTTTGAATTGTGTTCCGGGTTAGTACTTTGATGCTTGGGCTGATTTGAAGTTGTTTGAATTTTATTGAGGTTGTTTAGAGGCGAGAAGTTGTGTCGGTGAAGCATCGGGAAGAAATCCGGAAGCTCGAAGGTGATTGTTTGCTTGGTATTTGAGCTTGGAATGATAAGTGAGTGGTTAATGTTTTAAAGTGGTTTCAAATGTTTGGTTCGAGCATGTGGACTAGGTCGGGCTTGGTAGACCCACCTAGAGTTAGGATTAGGGTGGTAGCCTAATCCTAAACTTAAACTAGAGCCATTGGTTGAACTTGTAATGGATGCTTATGCCTCGTATGATTTGTGATATGATTGCTTATGTATAATGTGACATATATGTGAGATGAGGCATGATTTGTGATGCATTATGATATGCATGTGAATGGTTCATGATTGTGATCATGGTGAGTACGTGCTAAGCACGGAATTGGTTGTAATGAATAATGTGGATTGAGTTAAATGTTGGCACTAGTATGCTTGAGTACAAATGATCAATCATTTGGATGTTAGTGTGCACACATGAGTCAAATTCGCGCGTGGCCTTGGTGGCGTTGAGTCACCAAGGAGGAGTACGGGTTCGCCCGAAAATTGTTGTGTATATTAGTCGATGATGAGAGGAATCCCATCGACGGGGCGTGAGGATGAGTGAAATCCCCTCCGTGAGACCGGTGATAAGTGTAATCCCACCGTGAGGTAAAGTGGTTGTTGGATATGTGTTCCAACGTGTTTATCCGCATATTCGGGTCATAGCTAGGTGCCAATGTTGATTGATATGTGTATCAATGTGATGTGGAATGTGATTCCTACTTGGATGTTTATATGTGTTTACATATGTTGTGAAATTGAGCTTGTTGAGCATGGCACATAATTGAATATTGTTCATGCATCTTTAACATTTGGCTCTCGAGGATCAATGGTATAATCATGCATATACCTTGGTTAAGATCTTGCTTGGACCATACATTGTCGAGGTTTGTTTTTAAAGAGCTTACCCTCACTAAGCTTATCGCTTACGCTCTCTCTTTGTTCGACAATGCATATCCTTAGTTCGTGGGTTGCTAAGTGCAAGAAGGGGGCCTCCAAGTGTGCTTCGTGGTGCTTGTTTAGCTACCAAGTATGAACTTTTTAATTATGATGCAATGGTCTAGCAATGGGACATGTAATCGTGTTATGATGCTTTTGAACTATGTTGTTGTTGTTTAGGAGCATGTTAGACTCCTCGTATGTATTCGTTAACTTGGCTTTTTGAGATGTATGCCCTTGCTTGTGAACCTTATTGGCAATTGCTTACCTTAAATTGCCTAAGTGATGTCTATGTTGAAGTATGCTTTTGGTAATGCCTTGATTTGATGTTCCTTTATATGCCTTGGGTGTTTGAGCATGTTTGACATATGATATATGCCTCTAGACCTTGTATGCTTGTGTTAAGTGCCTTTAGAGGTCGTTTGGGACCTTTAGATTGGTTGAAAAAACGCCTAAGTCTAGTTTTCAAGGGTTGCAGACAGCCCGCGTTTCGAAACGAGCTGGGCCGTTTCGGAACGGGTAGGCTTCAGGGACCCCGTATCAGAACGTGTTTCGATACGGTTTGGCCACTGTGAGCCCCTGTTCCGATACGGGTTTCGGAACGTTTTGGCTACTAGAAATCTGAGAAAATGGAGAGATGAAAGCGTTTCGAAACGGGTCTAATGGTTTCGAAACAGTCAAAATCTCGTTGACCACGAGAAGTTGATCGTTGAGGGTGTTTCAGAACGGTTGACCTCCGTTCCGATACGGCCTCTTCGTATGGGCTTGGGGCAGTTGACCTGGTCAAGGCGTTTCGATACGCCTCAAGGGTGTTTCGAAACGGCATGTTTAATGGATTAAAATTGGGCTGTTTAAATGTTTTTTTGGGTTCGAATGTTTGTCTTCCGAATTTTATTCCGCTGATATGATCACATAGGATTTAATTGAGCCTTTAGAAAAGATTAAATTAAAAAGAAAAAAATGGGTTGCTAACCGAGGGGGAACCTTAACGGGTTTCGCTTCGGTTTTCCCCGTGTGGCCCACTCGGACCGGTCAAGCGTCCGGACCGGGGCGAGAAAGTTATACCGGCCACCATTTTCTGACTACGGGTTTCGTGCGAGTCGGCGTCGGCCACCGCAAGGTGATTTCCAACCGCTGCTCGCCGGAACCCTAACCTTAAACTTCCCCTTTTTCGATTTCAAACCTTAAATTACCTAATCTAACCTCGGCTCGACAGAGCCGCCCTTCTTCCCCGGTCTAAGAGTCTAAATCTACCTGAATCCCACCATTTTCGACTCCTCCAATATACTTCGGCCAAAAACCGCACAATACTCCAATTTCCACTTTTTTATTCTATATTTTATATTATCTCGTTTCGATTTAACATATTTCCATGTTTATTGCAGGAAAAAGGAATCGAAAGAAGTGATATACCTTCTGGTGTGGTTCGCGGCGTCTCCGGCGACATTCGGCCGTCTTCTCTGGAGATTCGGCTTCTCCAGTGGCGATTTGGCTTTCGACACGTCGGTTCGATTTCGCGACGGCGTTACAACTTCCGAACGGCTCGGCCACATGTGTCGGTTTTCTTCCCGGTGACGAATAGAGCTTTTCGGTAGCGGTTCGGCAACTCCGTTGTCTCATGGTCTACTCCGGCGATGTTTCGATTTTACCGTAGTGTCGGTTCAGTGTCTGTTCGAGCTGGCAGACGATCTTTCGATTCTGACGACGACTCGTGTCTTTGCGACAATTAGCGGCTCCGGCGTCTTTTCACCTTCCCGGTGGCACGACCGGCAACCATTCATATCTCCGGCGGTGTTTCGAGCTCCCGGCGACGCCTTCTTGCCCCGAACGGTTCAGTTATCGAGGGGAAATTTTTTGTCTCTCATTTATTATTTATTATTAATAATGGTAGGTATTAATTATGGTAATTAATAGGATCTGGTAACTTTTTCCCCCTCTATTTATAGGAGTTTGACTTGATGAGATCATTGCTGACGTCAGCGTGCTAGTTGTGGCTAGCTAAGAGAAGTGATCCACGTGAAGGACTTTTAGACGAATGGGAAAGTGTCACGTGACAAATTGGACAGGCTAAAGAAGCATAAAATGGGTTTTGTTTTTTTTCCGGCAGATTTGGATATAAGGATTGGGCCTAAATTGAGCTTTTTATATTGTGGAGAGAATTTTTGTAAATAGACACTAAAAACGAACTTTGGGCTATTTATATATTTTTTACCACTTTTTTATTTATTATTTTTGGGTTTTATTACTTATGTATTTATTTATATCATATATAATACCAATCCCGGGCAAAATACGGGTTCTACAACATACATTCATGTAGACATAACAAATTGAACTAGTGTCTCTTAAGATGAATATCATCCATTTTTTATTAAGACACTTGTTGAGTTCAACTTAGATATGTATTTTAAATCGGTTTTAGCCGGGTCTCATCCATGAAGAATAAAACATGGAACATAGAAATCTTCTTCTAAGTATTTCTGCATTTATTTATTTAGTTCGTTTAGAACAATTTACCCAAAATTACAATTATTCTGTAGTATACATTCGATCAGTCAAACATTATATTTTTACATTCCGACCAAATGAATCAAATATAGTAACGTTTCCCAAAAATTGGAAGTCTCGCCAATCAACATGTATTTAATTATGTTTTCAAATCTCATTTAAGAAAACTCATGACTCCGCCTCATCTTTAGCTATCATTTTTATTTTATTTTTTGAATATGTTGGTGTGATATAAAAGTAGTATATATTTAATTTTTTTAATTTTTTTATAACACATATATAGTACAGAACTGGTGCTCAAACCCAGATTACCTAAATAAATTATATTATCCTCTATTACCGAAACAATAAGGGGTGAGCATCTTTAAAATTAATATGAGTCAACCTAACATATAAAATTAATCATTATACTCGTTTTTCGGTGAATATCTTAAAAAATGAATAAAATTGACGGTCGAGATCCTTCGAAGTTCATAAGTGAGTAAACCCAACGCAGCTCACAGGATCCTAACAAGAACATGCTCCATTCTACTCCTACATGAAAATCCATGAAGATCCGACGTGCACCAAACTTCCATGATCATATAGATGTCGGCCAAAAACTAGGAAAAGGTTACGTGTCCATCCAGATCCGACGTGCACCAAATGATTAGGACACATTGCTTTACTCTTGTGTTGTTGCATGAAAAATTATTAGATGTATTCGACTCATTATACTATTTGTAGTCTCTTTTAATAAAATTTATTTATCTATTTATTTTATTAAGATAAACCTTTATTTGTTTCTTATATGTATATAATAAGTGAGTAGTTATTTGAAAGTTATTTTGAGATTGATGAATCATATTGGCTGGGACCACGAATGATATGGTGAACCGAGTCCATCTAATAATTTCTCTTAATGTAGGAAAAATAATTTGTTAGACCCGCTTCACCATGTCATTTGTGATCTTAGCCAATAAAATTTAGCTATCTCATTTTTTTTCTGAGATGAATCTTCACCTCTTTTTTACACATAAATAATAAGTGAGTAGTTATTTGAGAGTTGTTTTAAAATGATTTGATATTATTTACTGGAACTATAAATGATATAATGAACTCAATATATATAATAATTTTTCCTTTGGGGATGGATGATACGTGTTAACCCTTCTTAGCCCCGATTTGTTGTCTAGCCACTCACCCCTACTTTTTTTTCTTTCTAAACAGCGAGACAACAAAAGTTTGGAATATTGCAAGGATATTCCCTTACTAAAAAAACGTGTCGCATTTTAATATTTTTGTTACTAAAAACATTTCATAGGGCAGTTCTGCTGTGAGGCGATTAATATACGGCTAATATATGACGTAACTGGTTAAATAGGTGACCGGTTAAACATAACGAAATAGGTAAAATTACCTATTTTGTTGATAAGAGTATCAACATATCCAGTAAATTACCTATTTTGTTGATAAGAGTATCAACATATCAAGTAAAATTACCTATTTTGTTGATTACTTATTTTGTTGATACTTTCGAAAGTATCTATACTTTTCTAAAAGTATCGATATTTTTTTTAAAAAGCAATGTAACCGGTTGCAATGTGGCTCGAAAGTATCGATACTTTTAAAAAAGTACCAACAAAAAGTATCAATATTTTTTTAAAAAGCAATGTAACTGGTTGCAATGTGGCTCGAAAGTATCGATATTTTTAAAAAAGTATCGATACTTTCGAAAGTATCAACAAAATAAGTAATTTACTCAAAAGTATCAACAAAATAAGTAATTTACTCAAAAAGTATAGATACTTTCCAAGGCTCTATCAGCTTAAAATAAGTAATTTACTGGATATGTTGATACTCTTATCAACAAAATAGGTAATTTTACCTATTTTGTTATCGTCGGATTTCCATGGCCCCATCAGCTTAAACTTTAATAACAAAATAAGTAAAACACTATCGTAATTTTTGAGCTAGAAGAAAAAGGATCCGAGAATAAAAAAGAATAAAACATCGAATTTAGCAGATAAACGATTGCAAGAAAACAAAAGGAAAATCTTTCAATCAAATTGTCTTTTCTTTTTTAGAATTTTGTGGATTTGTGTTTGGGGAGAGAGAAAATAGAAAGGTTTCTTTTAATAATAATAATAAAGAAAAGTGAGGGAATCGAGAGAAAAAGGGAAGCTAAAAGCTCAATTAAGAGCGAAATAGAGAGCAAAATCATCAAAAGTAAGGTACATAAAGGAGCAAAATAAGGAAATAAAGAAAATAAGATTTTATTACCACAAGCAGCTAAGCTTAGGAGAATGGCTGCTGCCAAGAAGAAGGAACTTGCAAATTGTGAGGCCAATTTTGTTTTAGCCTTCAGTTAATTACTTAATATGTTTTTCATCGTATAGGTTATAATTTGAATTATCAACAATCAAATATTGATATAGAGATTTTTTATTCATGTTACTCGAACTCAGGTGTAAGTATCAAACGAGTTTTGTATCAAACACGAGTATGATTATTTTTTTATGAGTTTTTCATATATTTGGACCACCATTAGAATCAGCGTCGCAAAACTACTATTTTTTTCCCTCGTCGCCACACAAATCCAAGGTAACCCTCACCATGTGGGTTCTGGCATTTGTAAAGCTTTCAAATGTAGCTATAGGGAGAAAGATGCTGATGGTTTTAAACTTTTAATATCATCGGCGTTGTCTTTTTTGTCTATCTTGTGTATTTTTTCAAATATTTTTTTCCTTGTCATTATACTTATAGGTTTTGTTTTCTTTGAAAACCCATTTGCTGGGTTTCTTTATTTTTCAAGGTTATTTCATTGACGTTGACTAAAAGGAAGAAAAAATTCGAGGTAATCTTACTTTTTACCCTTTAAAAAGATGAGTCGGACTCGTAATAAAAAAGCGACCAAGATAACTCACCATTTATGATGAATGTGTAAGTGATTCTTTTTGTATTTTCTTATATTTCAAATGTATAAAATGTAAATCTTTTAGATTAATACTTACAATAAGACCAAACGCTTGTAATTATAATAAAATATCTTATTTTTATAGTTTAAATATGTTTCTTTTAAAGTCCTCATTTCTATTTCTCGGGAGAAGAAGCTCCTTACAGTGGATTTACATAGTTTAGTGGACAAAAGCGTAAGGAATCCATTTTTCTTGCGTACAAAACCAAAAAAGATGCTGATCAGATGCACCATGCCTTAATTTCTTCTCCCGATAGTAATTTGTTGACATACTACCACCGGTTATATTACAAAGACAAGAATGAGTGGTTGATTGCTATAGAGTCGTCTCAATCAGTGTTTGCTTATTTTGTTGATAAGAAGTTGAAATGGTGTCCGAAAAAAAGCCTTAACAAGTACTCGAAGAGAAATGTTCAAACTTATAAAGAAAGATTTTGAGGAGATATTTGATTTCACGGCAAAAATCTGGTTCACTCTGATTCACGAGACCAACCACACTAGTATTTACATTGATTGTCTAGAAAAATGTCTTTGGCTAACAAATGATAAGACAATATTGAAACCCATGTGGGAAAAATGGGACGAGAACATGCAAAAAGAGTTTCGAACTGAATTTGGAGACATAGCGAAACTGTTGTATGTTATGGTAGATAAAGAAATGACCCAGGCGATGGCACAGTATTGAAACCCTGCATACAATTGTTTTACATTCGGAGATGTTGATATGACACTGACATTGGAAAAGAACCTTGTATTGAACTCTTAAGAAAGCTTTACAAGAGAGAGAATTTATGTGAATTGTAGGATGATTTACAAATGACCCTAGCTAGCTTATTTATAGTCTCCAACCGTCTCAATGGACGGTGGAAATTTATTTGATCGGACAGCTCATATTTCGCCTCCCAAAATATCTAAAGGACCTAAACTATTCTAGAGATATCTATAGGCTTCTACATATATCTCTAAGGATATAAAGTATTCTAGATAACTCCTATATATCTACACTTTTCTATAGGTTTCTAGAATGTTCTAGAGTTGTCCTGATGCTTCCCTGAGCTTCTCGAGCCTTCTAGGTCCTCTCGGATGAGCCTAGATGGTTGTGGAGCATCCTGGAACCTCTTTGAACCTTGTGGAAACGTTGCAAGAGAGTTGTAGGCCTCTTTGGGGCGTTCTAGGACCTTCTTTGGCTCATGTATTGCCTTAAAACGCCCATGAGTGCATTGTGCACGCCCAAAGCTCTTCATTTGGCCTCGGTTGGCCTCGATGCTTAAGGATGGGGTGTGACAGTACGTACATACACATTAATGTCGCATTACGAGAAATGTCAAATATTTGCATTTATCACACATGTTTCAGAATATCTATTCGAACATTCATATTTGACTCTTCAATCAAATGGACAATAAAAATAGGGTATGATACCTTTAACCATAGTTAGGGCTAAAACATGAAGAATAGTCAATATTTCTTTGAACTTTGTAATTAATGCTAGCTACGTTATAATTTCGGGCAGTTATGCTGTGAGGCGGTTAATATACGACTAATATACGGCGTGACCGGTTAAATAGGTGACCGGTTAAACATAACGAAATAGGTAAAATTACCTATTTTGTTGATAAGAGTATCAACATATCTAGTAAAATTACCTATTTTTTTATAAGAGTATCAACATATCAAGTAAAATTACCTATTTTGTTGATACTTTTGAGTAAATTACTTATTTTGTTGATACTTTCGAAAGTATCCAAACTTTTCTAAAAGTATCGATATTTTTTTTAAAAAGCAATGTAACCGGTTGCAATGTGGCTTGAAAGTATCGATACTTTTAAAAAAGTACCAACAAAAAATATCAATACTTTTTTAAAAAGCAATGTAACCAGTTGCAATGTGGCTCGAAAGTATCGATACTTTTAAAAAATGTACCAACAAAAAGTACCAATACTTTTTTAAAAAAGCAATGTAACCGGTTGCAATGTGGCTCGAAAGTGTCGATACTTTTAAAAAAGTATCGATACTTTTTAAAAAAAGTATGAATACTTTTAAAAATGTATAGATACTTTCGAAAGTATCAACAAAATAAGTAATTTACTCAAAAGTATCAACAAAATAAGTAATTTACTCAAAAAGTATAGATACTTTCCAAGGCCCTATCAGCTTAAAATAAGTAATTTACTGGATATGTTGATACTCTTATCAACAAAATAGGTAATTTTACCTATTTTGTTATCGTCAGATTTCCAAGGCCCCATCAGCTTAAACTTTAATAACAAAATAGGTAAAGTGTTACCGAATATGTTGATGCTCTTATCAACAAAATAAGTAATTTTACCGATTTTGTTATCGTGGGATTTCCAAGGCTCAATCAGCTTAAACTTTAATAACATAATATGCGCTACCTAATATGTTGATACTCTTATTAACAAAATAAGTAAAATTTTACCTATTTTGTTATGTTTGTGTCGATACCTACCGATAACTTAAGTTTGCCGGTTACCAATTTTTTTAATATTTTTTCATGTTTTCTACCGGATACATTATTTTAAATCAACATATCCGGTAGCGCTTTACCTATTTTGTTATTTAACTTACAATGTTTCCGGTAATGCCGTTTCTTAGCCGTATATTAGTCAGCCTTTCATTAGAATTTCCGCATTTCATAGCTTATTTTTATAACTTAACTGCATCACATGTCCTTTATAATCTTTATTTTAGTTTGACTCTCAAACATTAAATGTTATATTTCAAAATTATCCTCATTCTAGTTTGACCCCTTAAACTTCTGTACGTTTCAATTTCATACTCAGATTATCTTTCGTTATAAATTAATTTTTAAATTTTTGAATGTTTTAATTTTATCAACAAGCTATCATCATATGCTAATCATATGTCATGTTAATAAAATTATAATAAAAATTGTAATTGTTATGCAGACATTGATGTGTATTATGTAATATATGACGTTACATAAATGATAATTTGATGAAGAATTTGAAACATTCACAAGTTTGGGGGCCATTTAGAATGAGGGTCATAATTTGGGCCTTAGGGATAAAATTAGAACATTGAAAATTTTGGGATCAATTTAGAATGAAAGTAATAATCTGAGGATAAAATTAAAATATTTAAAAGTTTAAAGGCCAAATTAAAATGAATGGTTTTAGACACGTAATACAATTTTTTTGACAAAACATCGGGTGGGTGTATTTTATTTAGCAAAGCAGAAAAAACCTATAAATAAAGCCAGGGCGCCATAAATGCAACCCTGCCAACTGTCAGAAAAATAACAACAAGTAAACAAAGTAAAGAAACACTTGGCAGAAGTAAAGCTAAAGCAAAGGAAACGACACCCAACCCAAAAGAAACCCCCATCTTCACAAATCGAAGGATCCAAACTCAACAGAATGGTTCGGCAAGGGGGAGAATGGGCAAGAAACGCAGAGACCAGAAGCCCCAAAAATTTTGATCGAAGCCACAGACTCACGGTGGGTCACTACACCGGCGATCTGCTGCTACCAGAGAGATTGTAGTCGTCGGCAGCTCCTCAATCCAGTAAATCTCCGTCTGGGCACCAGTTAACGTCCGAGCCACCTCATGCGCTACCTTATTACCGGAACGGTGGACAAAGTTGAACTCACAAGCAACCAGGCGTCGGGCACGGTTCTTCACATCCCAGGTAAGGGCACTAATTTCTGAAAGATCAGTTTTGGGATCTTGAAGATTTCGAATGGTTGCTAATGAATCTCCTTCTAAAACAACCTTTCTGAGTCCAAGGTCTTCAACGAGTTCAATGGCGTGCTTAGCCGCATACGCCTCCGCCAAAAAACAGTTTGGGACATTTGCGACCCTACGGCAGCATGCGCCCAGAACCTCGCCTTTTTCATCACGCACGACTACGCCCGAGTTAGAGACATGGGTAGAAGTCGAGAAACGAGCGTCGAAGTTTGCTTTAACCCACCCGCACCGAGAGGAGCCCAACGAGACTCGTTTCGCCCAAGTGAAGCATAACCCCGCTGTGCCACGGCCTCTAGCTCCAAACAGAATGATTTCACAAAGGTAACTGTAGCTTCCTTGGATTGAGAAATACCTTCATGTAATTTCTTATTTCTTGCAAACCAAATTGCCCAGATAGTTATTAAGATTTCTTTATGCTTTGTGTGGGGAATGCTTTCGAATGCCCAAAACAGCCAGTCAAAAACATTAACTAGGTTAGAGGGCAACGTCCAAACAAAGCCAAGCTCCTGCCAAACCAATTTTGCAGGTGGGCAGTCTCGAATAATATGTATCCCTGTCTCACTAGGAGACGGGTAGTTAGGGCACTTGGCATCTGAGATAACTCTCTTCATATGTAGATTTTCTCTGGTTCTTAACCTTATCCAGACACGATATCGCCCATAGGTGCTTGAAAAATTTCTTTATAGCCGCATCTGATACAACGTTCTGTACTAGGATCTTGTAGCCACTACGAACAGTGTATACCCCCATATGTTCAGCAGACCAAACTAATACGTCTTGTTAAGGGAAAGTTGAGAGAGGAATTCCCAAAATTAGATTTGCTTCCGACTCTGAAAATATGGCTCGTACATAGTCAATCTTCCAGGAATGCGTATCCCCATCTATTAGGTCGTTCACCCGAGTCACCTCAGCTCTAACCGGAGACTCTATCAGACGTGGGGGAGAAACTAGTAACCAATAGTCGTTCCAGACGTTTATGGATACCCCAGTGCCCACCTTCCACTTCATGCCTTGCAATAACAGGCCTTTCGCACTCCAGACACTGCGCCAGATGAGAGATGGGCTTGAGCCCAAGGACGAACCCAAGAAATCCGTAGACCGAAAATACTTAGCCTTCAGGACCCTACTCACCAAGCTAGTTTGATTTGAAAAAATCCTCCACCCCTGTTTCGCCAGAAGGGCTACGTTAAATTTTGCCAAGTCCCGGAAGCCCAGACCACCATCCTCTTTTAAAACACATAATTGCTCCCAAGTACACCAATGAATGCCCCTTCTTTGCTGAGATCTTTGCCACCAGAAATGAGCCAGAAGTGCTTGTAGTTCCTTGCAAATCTTCTTCGGAAGCAGAAAAACACCCATAGCATACAAGGGTATAGCTTGCAAGACACTCTTAATAAAGACCATCTTACCCCCTGAGAAAGAGGACGGATACACCACCCAGCCATTCTAGAGAGAGTTTTGTCTTTTAGGCCCGCAAAAGCTTGGGTCCTATTGCGGCCCACCAACAGCGGTAGACCCAGATATTTCTCAATACTGCTGGTCTGCCCAACACCGAAAATAGCCTTTACTCTTTGTTGGTCTAATTCGTCAGAGTTTGTACTGAAAAAGAGCCCCGACTTGTCTAAATTTATCAACTGGCCTGAGCACTTGGAATAAACCTCAAGTACTTCCTTAACTCTACTCGCATCTTCTTCACTAGTTGTTCCAAATAATAAGCTATCATCCGCAAAAAATAGATGAGTTAGGGAAGGAGCGTACCTATTAATGCGAACCCCTTTAAGCCGACGGTCGATAAGAGCTTTATGTAATAACGACGAAAGACCCTCCGTACACATTAAATAAAGATAGGGGCTTAAGGGATCACCTTGCCGTAAACCCCAAGACGGCCTGAACTGGGCACCCACTCTGCCATTTAGAACAACTGCATAGGAAACTGTCGAGACACATCGGAAAATATTACTGACCCATTGATCACAAAAGCCCATACGTAACATAACGTTCTTCACGAAACTCCATTCCACCCTGTCGTAGGCCTTACTCATGTCTAACTTTAAGGCAAAAAAACCCTCCTTTCCCACTCGTTTTTGCTTAAAAGAATGGAGTGTTTCGTAAGCAACAATTATATTGTCTATTATTAAACGGCTCGGAACAAACGCGCTCTGTGTTTCATCGATACACACCGGCAGAATCGACTGGAGGCGATTAACAAGTACCTTTGCTACCAATTTGTAAATTACATTACACAGGCTAATGGGCCTGTAATGTGCCATAGTGCTTGGGCTTGAAATCTTCGGGACCAGCACAATATTAGTAAGGTTTACCTCTTCCAACGGGCTAACACCGTTCAACAAGTCTAGGCAAAAGAAGGCTACATCAGGGCCAACAATGTGCCAGAACTTCTGATAGAAAATAGCCCCTAATCCATCATCACCTGCTACCTTTAAAGGGTTCATAGATTTCAAGGCTAGCACCACTTCCCTGGACGAAAAGGCTTTGCACAACTCATTGTTCATAGCTTCAGTGACACATGGAGAGATGCTACTCAAAATAATTGAAGGATCCGCCACCCCCTGGGAAGTAAATAAGGAGGTAAAATAGTCTCTAGCCATATTCTCCATAGCCTCTATAGTATCCTGACAAACACCATCAGTATCCATGAGTGATTTGATTTTGTTTTTACGCTTTCTTTGTGTAGCCACTCGATGGAAAAAAGCCGTATTGCGGTCACCATTTCTCAGCCAGTTGCTACGGGCGCGTTGCTCCCAATATAACTCAGCCTTATCAAATTCCATATTAAGCTCTAACCGCACATCAACAATCTCCCCTAGAACCTCATCCGAAGGGTCCTTCCCTAGCAACTCCTCAAGTTTCTCTTGAAGATGAGAGATTGAACACTTCTTCTCCTTTCGTAATCTAGAGGCCCATCGCCTCAGGCCCACCGCCATGGCCTTCAAACGATCAAGAACAGAGCCCTCAGACCCTTCCCAAAACTTTTTAACCTCCATTTCACAAGACTCCTCCATAAGCCATGCTGCCTCAAAACGAAACCGCCACTGTTGGGACACATTCTCATGTGGTTCAGTCTGCAACAGCAGCGGGCAATGATCCGAGAAGGTATGAGTCAAATGAGACAATGAGAACTCTGGAAACATATCCCACCATTCTGAGTTTGCGACCCCTCGATCTAACCTTTCCCTCATAGTAGTTGTTTTTGTAGTTCCTTTACTCCAAGTATACCACCTTCCTGAAAAACCAATATCCATAAGAGAGCAATCTTCCATCACTCTGCGAAACCCCTCCATCTGCCTTTCACTACGAACATGGCCCCCTCTCTTTTCGTTCGCGTGGAGTATTTCATTAAAGTCGCCAATAACCAACCAAGGGATGCTTGGCATATACTTAAGCCCCCTTAATAAATCCCAAGCAGCACTACGGAAACGTTCTTCAGGGGCCCCGTAAAACCTTGTGAGCCGCCATGGTGGATCCTCCCCACATGTTATTACAGCATCAATAAAACGCTCCGATGCACCCCGGACATCTACTTGGACACCTTCCTTCCAAGCCAAACATAACCCTCCACTACGCCCCTGCAAGCTAACCTCAAAACCATAAGTAAACCCGCATGATCTACGCACACGCTCCATCTTACTAGAATTCAACTTAGTCTCCATGAGGAAGACTATAAATGGGCTGACATCTCGCAACATCCGTCGGAGACGTCGCACTGTCCGCGGTTTCCCCAAACCACAGACATTCCAGCTTAGGGTCTTCATTGTACCCGGCTGGCCTGGTTCACCAGACCTGCCGATCTATTATCAAAACCCCTTATTCGAATCATCTAATTTAGAAACTTGTGGGGGACCGCTTGCAACTCGTTGTCGTTTTGGGCCATCTATATGCTCTAAAACATTCTCCTCTGCAGCATTGGTCATTTTCTGATCAAACCCAACACTCCCAGAAACACCTGGCCCAACTGAGGGCCCAGTCTTACCTACATTCCCTCCTAAAAAATCACCTTTTCCATCCAGCGTTGACTTGCCCTTTAGATTAGCATTTAAAATCAAGAAACGTGCTGGGCTAGGTTCCACATTTAACGGAGCAGATCGAGTCCCACCCCAAAATTCGCCAGGATTTACGCCAGGATTTGCACTATCCCCTCCACAAAAAACTCCATTGTCCTCCCGCAGCCAAGGACTGAAAGCCGGAACCCCTCGCCGTGCCGGAGCCCGTAAAGTGCCATCCCACTCACATTTCAGATCACCGACGTTCGCCTGAAACCTTACAGGGCAGAAGCCTTCGCCATGACCCAGGCGGCCACACAGGAAGCAAAATAACTTTAATTTCTCATACTGAAAGTGAACATAAGCGACGACCCCATTCAACACTGCAACCTTTTTCCTACGTCGCAAAGGCCGACGCACATCAACCCGCACCCGAATACGCATCATTCCTCTATAACCTAAAGCAATCAGGGATGTATCCTGTTCAATAAAAGCCCCCACAAAATTGCCCAATTGCACAACCACATGCGTAGAAATGAGCCCCGTTGGAATATCACTCACCAAGACCCAGAAATCCACCGAAAACAAAGGCACATTCAAAGGTTCCTCCCCCTTACATAACCGGTGAAGAATCAGTAAATGATTATTGAAATACCATGGCCCACCAGATTCAATCCGATCTGCATCAATGGTATGGTAAAGCCGAAACAAGAAGCGTCCATCCCCAATATCAGAAATGGAGATCCCACCAGTCGGATGCCATACATTTGACAGGGTCGAACGCATAAATTGAAAATTTACCACACTCGTGGTAAGGAAAGAACCCACAAAACAATACTCATAAGGAAAGATGACTGCAGTATTTACCTCTTCCACAATCAGGGGCTCCTCCTCATCCTCCTCTAACGATAGACCAGCAAGATTGGCCTCCACATCCGCCATAAGAAACACCGCAAGACAGAAAAACAGACAAAGAAAACAACAAGAAAAACGTGCCACAAGAGCAGAGAAGAAAATCGTGCCACAAGAGCAGAGTTAATTTAATAAAAATAGTAGACACGTAATACAATTAACCTTTTGTTTTAAATTTGTTTTTGATAAACTCAAAAGTGTGTGTATATATTTAATACCAGGGTTTAAGGATTAGTTTAGTATATGGATTTTTGTATTACCAAATTAGATATTTTAATCTGACTTTTTGTTTAAATTGGTTTTAAATTGACTTTTTGATCTAATTAATTACTTGAACTCAAATTAGATATTTTTGTGTTTTAACTATAAATTTTTTATCCAATTAAGTACTTGAACTCAACTTCTTATTTTATATTGGTACTCTAATTTAACTTTATAGTTTAGCCTAGTACTTTTAGTTTTTGGGTCCAATTAATTATTATATTTAAAATTAAAATATCTGTATTTTATAAATTTTTTAAAATTATTTGATTTATCCAAGTCTGTACACTCTAAGTAGATTTAAATTTTAAAAACAATCCAATTTAAATCGGAAGTTGTGTTCATATACTATTTTGAATCGAAAACCAAATTAAGTGTCCAATTAAAAGAAGAAAAATCAGATGTTAGATTGAACGTTGAAATTTGAATGAAATATTTTTTTCGAATATATGCTTTTATAATATTTAATTAACTAAAATTTTAAAGTTTATAAAATCAAGTTAAAACACATTAAAAATAAGAAAGAAAGAAAAAACTCACAAAACGGCAGCCAATTTTTTTAAGTTGTCCACTAAAGTGAATCCAACGACTTATTTTTTCGCGTTTTGTTAACTCACATAGCGCACAAACGTTGAGCACAAATTTCAAAGTTGCCTTATGTCCAGGATGAGGATCAAATCTTCGACTATTGATTAGGATAGGAGAGACGATATACTACTTGGCAAAAAATTAAGGATTTTGAGTAATTATGCTAGTAAATAATTCCAAGTAAATATCTTTTTGCGTGCAAGTATACACGGTCAATAAGTAATATAGTAGTAAGAAAGTATCATATTCACATAGATTATCGAGGAATTAAATGTCACGATAAATACTTGTGATTTAAAATAAATAAGACGACAACTGATTGCGGATGTAATTAAGAAAATGATAAAGAAAATTGAAGCAAAGATTCAGATAGATTGGCAAACAAACATGTCAAGATGATTGATGGGCTTGGCAATGGATGTTTGGATTTTACGCTAGAAGGGACATTAATTAACAAAGTTCAATCTTGATTTTCTTGTCGAGCATATTTTAAGTTAATATTGTCTCTGTCGATAGCAATACCCTAAGTTAATTACTTTTAACACTTATATGTCTATAGTGAGTTTAAAGTCGAATAACTTGATGAAAATTCAATTTTTACTCCTAAGGAGTAAATTCAATTCAGGTGTAAGTTCATCTACTTAAGTTTCTTTTGTCAAAGTTCCCCCTTAGTATGTGGCAATTAATTTTTATTTTCCAAGTCTGTTAAGATATTGAGAGGATAACAAACATTCAACACCAGCTGTTGTATGGCATAAAATATGGTTCCATTAAGCATATGCAAAAGAGACAATAAAGCCAAAGCATTCAATTATTAAAAAAATTAAAAAGTTAAGCGCTCATCGCAAACACCTCTAGCCAACTTAAAAGATTAGTTCATGGCTGGGGAAACTAATACACATCATTATTTTTAATCATATTCACAAAACTAAAAAAAAATTCAACAAAAATGAACTAAAGAAGGAGATCTTTCAATGCAACCCTTCAATGATTTCAGAGCTCTCGGTAAAACTGTCCATTCTAACCTTGATATATCTTTACCCTCCTTTCTTCCTTGTGGCGCAACACTCATCTTCAGCTCAATATTGAACTCCTTTATATACCACGGGAGAAAACCCTTATTACAGTTAGAATAAAATTTTGAGAGTTTGTTACCACAATTCTCGGCGCATTTTTCCTTTATAGAACTTGGGCTGACTTGATTCTGACTCAAAACTATTTTACCTGGCATCGACCTTTTTTCTTTTGTCAACTATTCTTCTGCTGCTTTTTGTGAACTACGATCAACATTTTCTTCCTGCGTTCATCTGCTCCAGTCCTGTCGATCTTGTACACCATGACAAGAAAACACCCATTCACTTTAACAATAAAAATTATACATTGCTCAACATAGATTTAAATACATAAAATAATTAGTAAAATAAATTAATACATACTTAAAATCAAACAATAGCATAACAATAGCTATTTTACCGGGCATCGACCTTCCTTCTTTTGCCAACCAAGCATGAGCATTCTTCTGCTGTTCTTTGTCAACTGCGGTGAACATTTTTCTCCTGTGTTCACCTGTTTCAATCCTGTCGATTTTATACGTTATGACAAGAAAACACTCATTTACTTTGACAATAAAAATTATACATTCTTCAGTTCATAGATGTAAATGTATAAAACTATTAGCAAAATAAATTAATATATACTTAAAGTCAATCAAAAGCATGACAATATATGCATAAAAAGCACATCATTTGAGGAGTTAACAGATACTCGTACTATTTCACTTAAGTTTTGTGAGTAAACGACAGCTGAACTTTGATTGTGTATGCGGGACCCAAATGATGGCATTTGCGGACTCGGTATGGTTGCGTGTTAAAAGGCACAGGCCGCTGAGCCACTCATTCGATTCACATATGGCAAGGCGGTCCCATGCGATTGCCACGTGTGAACGGCATGTGAGGTCAGGGGTTTCAACTTTCAACAGCTTATCCTATCCAAAGAAAGCTACAGGTCAGGGCAAAACTTGAAGAAGAATAAGCCGAATAGAACGGAATTAGGATATAACCGGGTATAATTCATGCACGTAGATGTGATGTGTTGAAGTTGTGGTATTGTTTTTATTTTGACGGATACGAAAAATTATATTAAAGATTTTTTTGTCACGTCATTTATTAGCTCAACTAATAAAAATTATTAATTTTATAATTATTTTCATGACATTTTTTACCGAGTGAATATTTACTTATATTTACTATAAATTAATTTAAAAAATAGTTTTTGTCAAGTACATTTTCACTTGGTAAAAAGATGAAATGATAATTTTTATTGGTTGGGACTATGAATGATTTGACGATGAATAAGTTTAATTTGGTGAATATGCACTCATCCCTGGTGGTAGCATCCACATCCTCTTTTTTGAAAAAAGAAAAATAAGTTTAATTTGGTGTTATTTTTTCTAGAAATAATTAATTTTGTTTAGTGTGTTAAGGAAAAAATTACATATTCATTTGAAAAAAAAATTATTTTGAACATCATTCATAAATTTTTGAATCCGCCACTAACAAAGAAGGCCCATGATATAATTTGTTGATAGATACTAGGGGTGGCAAAACTCGAGCCCACTCGAAAAAATTGAATTATTCGACCGAGCTTAACGGGAAAAATTGCTCGTTTTGATTCAACTTGTAATTTCATAAACTCGACTTTATTCAAAAAATTTCAAATAAAATTTGAGTTATAAAATGAAAATTCGAATAATTCGAAAGTTTTAGTAATTGGTTGATCAATTTTCAAGTTCGAGTCGAGTCGAGTCTGTCAATTCTGCCTGCTATATTTTGTATATCGAATGTGAAACTATGAAGAAATATATATTTGTATATCATATATAGATGTAGAAAGTCGTTTAAATTGTAATCAATATATACTATAACATTATAAACAATTACAATTAAATTTGTACATAAACTTAAAAATTAGACCCGACTCGATTCAAAAAAATTTAATTGTAAAATAAGACTTGTAAACTCGAATAATTTAATTTTTTTTTACTTGACACGATCGAACGTCCAACTGTAAGGCCAATTTGGGGGGATATTCCCTTTAGGGAATTTAATCTGAAAAGTACCCCCTCTGTTGGTTACTTGGAAAAATACCCCCTTTCACACCATGTAGGACAAATTTGCGTCCTGGAAAACGAGAATTCTAAATTCGCGTTCTACAGAACGCGAATTTCAGTGCAATGTCAGAATCCAATCATTGGCGGGACGATTGAATATTCGAAACCAGAATTCGCGTCCTGTAGGACGCGAATTCAACGATTTATTACCCCCGCACACGAGAAATTGAGGAGGAAGATGTATTCAAAGCAACAAAAATTATTTGGGTAGCTATATTTTTTATCGAATAACAGGTTATTTGGGGACCCAATTATAATTTTTGAACTATAACGGTGTCGTACTAAAACATATCTTTAAGATGGTGTGAAGATAAGAGCGTATAAAACATCCTAAGATGTTTGAAAATGGCCTGCAAATGGGCAAGTTACAATGTTTTAGAAGGAAACATTATTGTATAGGTATGTTTAAATGCATTTTACGGTGTGTTTCGACCATTTTTTTGGTTTTTTCTAAATTTGGAGACAAAGGTGTGCAACTTAATTTTACAGTGGTGCTAAAGTTCAGAGGAAGACGGTGTCCAAAAATGTGAGAAAATTGTGTTAAAAATGCTATCAAAGTAACATTTTCCAAGAAAAAATGTGTCCATAGGCATGTTTAAATATATTTTGCGATATCTTTCGCATAATTTTTGCGTTTGTCTAAGATTGAAGGCATAGTCATGTAACATATGTTTACATCGACGCAAAAATGGGCATGAAAATTGCGTCCTAAAGTGTCAGAAAATCGTGTTAAAAATGCTATCTAATGATGTTTTTAGAAGCAAACATGGGTACATAGGGAGGTTTAATTGGATTTTCGGGTATGGTCGGAGTATTTATTTGCTTTTGTCTAAGTTGGTCTCCGTAATTATGTAACATATGTTTATAGCGGCAAAAAAATATCATGAATACGTCGTCATAGCATGTATGAAAATCGCGTTAGAATTGCAAGTTAAATATAAAACAAAGTAGAAAAGATTGTTTAAATTAAAATACGACGGAATACATCACACATAGGTTGATCTAGTTTATTTGGGGGCCGGTCCTAAGAGGACATTTCCTAATACCATGTCCAGTGTTCCCACATTTACTGCACCGGTTAGGTTGTACAGTCTTTTCTCGATGAACCATATCCTCGGCACAGTGAATCCTCGTTGATTTCGGCTGGCCTGTTTTCTTTCATCGCATGGAGGGATCTGGGCATATCTTTGGTTCGTTCTTGATTATACGACGGTGATGTGCATTTCCGATAGGAGGGAACTCTTTTCGATAAACCTTGAAAATGGTTTCGAGCCTGTAGACGGAATCAATGAGTGTCGTTGCATCAAAATGAACCGATGCACATGCTGCGAAAGCATGCGAACATGGGAACTTGAACGTCTGGAACACCCCGCAATCGCACGTTCTTTTTTGCAAATCAACCACGTAAGTGTATTGTGTTATTCCTTGCAGCGGTTGCAAAAATTCTGTTACCTCAAACATGTGTTCTCGACGAGAGAAGCACAGCGCATCCATCGAGTTTGCATGCACAATGGACGCTTGGATTTTTTGCTGGAGATCTGGATGAAATATGTGGCCACCTGCCATCCAGTTCATTGCTTGTTTCTCGAGGGTTGTGAAAAGGGTTGTCAATCGGTAATATGTTGCTTTTACAGCGGACGTGATAGGTAAATGGCGTGTTCCCTTAAGAGACGAATTGATCACCTCAGCCAAGTTTGTTGTCATATGACCGTATCGGTGACCCCCGTCATAACATCGCAACCATTTCTCTTTCGGGATATCCATAAGATAGTTATACCCTTGTGGATTTGTAACACCCCAAGTTTTAAGGTAAAAAAAAAAAAGAAGGAGAATAAAGTGTTGTTAAGGGGTTTCAAACCCCTGACCCCCTACTTGGTGAGCTTGAGCATTAACCGTCTCGGCTGAAGACCACTATTGGTTAAGCTATTCACAATCTTTGTTTTAAAATATATGTTAGTGTCATGACTGATACTAATTATAGATTGGACAACCACCTGGCTCATTTAATTTCTTTCGAATATGAAAAAAAAAAAAAAGAGAGAGAGAGCCTTCTCCGACCCTTCACCTAACCCTACCGGCCACTCCTCCGATCTGCCTCCACCGCCGCGTCGTGGCCACCACCGCCAACACCAGCAGAACCACCGCGTCGTCCCGACCAAACCCTAGCCGCCACTCGCGCCGTATTGTTACCGGCCGACGGGAGAAATGATCTGAAGGGTTCGACGAGAACCTTAAGCGTCGCCTACTGTTTTCGACGTTTCTGGCCACCGTCGACGTCTGTTCGGGAAATCGGACTCCAGATCTCAGCTCCCCGGGCCCTTCTGAACAAAACCCAGTAAACCGATCGTTCCTCCGAACCCGTTAAGGTCTTCGTCGGAGCTTCGTCTTTTCCGACGAGGTTTTGACCTTTTGGGTCTTTTTCGGTAAGTTTCCGGTCGACTTCCAATTTGTTTTCGTGGTGAAAGTGTTGTGGATTAAATTTTTGTTCTTTTTACGGCCAGGTTGTGCCCTACGACGTCTCCGGCGACCATTCCGGCCACCGTCCGACCACCGGAAAATTTTGGGTAAGTAAACTGGGTTCAAACCGGTCTAACCCGGTCTGAACCGGCTGGACCGGTCAGCTCGATCAAGCCCGTCTGACCCGACCCGTCCGACCCGTTTGACCCGACCCGTCAACCTGAGCCCAACCCGACCCGTCAAGCCGAGTCAACTCGTCCGAGTCAGCTGAGTCAACTCGTCCGAGTCAGCCCGAGTCAACTCAGTTGACTCCTGTTGACTGCTGATGTCATGCTGACGTCAGCATTGACTTTGACTAGTTGACTCTGACCCCATTGACCATTGACCTGCTGACGTCATCGTTGACTTTGACCGTTGACCAAAAAGTCAAATTTTCCGAAAACTCCTATTTTATGTTTTTTGACGTCCTGAGTTCGTTTTTGAAGCCCGTTTTGCAAAATTCTGACCCGAAGGCCTCCGAATCTGACCTTGAACCCGAAAGTGTTTAGGTGTTTAATTTTGTTAAAAGCTCTTTGGATAAGGACTGAAATGTTAATTTGTGTATTTGAAGGTATGCAAGTATCTTGGTATTCAAAATGTCATGGGACATCCAGTCCGGATTCGAATGCGATCGAATGTAGTATCATGAGTCAACCGGTATAACTCGGAACTAAGGTAATACATTACTACCCCTTGTATGCTTTATGTACATGTTGATATCTGGTTAAAGCGTGCATGCTTATGATGAGTGTTTTGTGAACTCTGCTTAAGCCGAATTCGATACGGAAAATAAGTATGAGAGTCAGTAAGATCAAAATACACGGATAAGAATATTAATAGACCAGGAGTGTCGAAAGTGCTAATAATAATAATAATACAGTTAAATCTGAAACTCTATCAATGATGTCTAAGAATCAATGTTCAGAATGCGGAGTATGAGATGTTGGAGATGAAATTACGAAAATGCCCTTGGAGCATAAGTATGACTAAACTACCCCTCTGATAAAGGAAATAACCTAAAATCTGCATTCGACTTAATTATGCAATTTACACTACCCAAGATGTATGTTTTAAATGGAAAGACTTCGGCATCATTATGCAATACATGTGATACAAACTTGGATAATCCCTCAAACTCTGTATAACACATGAATGAGAATTTTCTGGATATATTTTTGAAATCCTAAGTCGATCCTTATGACAGCAATGCGTGAATTAAATGAGAATGATCGTAATGACCAAAAAGACGGTAATGCCCTCGAGCACCGAAATGTCTGATTAATTTGAATGACGATATACCCTCAAGTTCTGTAATGAATGAATCGTCTGTAAAGGGCCGGAGAGTTAGGACGCCTTAAGCTCGTTTGAATACGTGAATGATGGAGGTACCAAATGGTAATTCAGAAAGAAATGGTAGATTTATCTCAGTCTAAAATAACCGAAATACCCTCTTGAGTTAATCGGTAACTATGTATTTGACGAAATTCTGGATTTGTTAATAAGACTTAAATAGCTAAGGTTCCCTTAAGTGTTGAGAAATACGACACGTGTATACCCATCGCTCACCATATCGATGTAAGGTAGGAAGATCCGCATAGATTATATGTTCGATTACTCAAAGTTAAATCGTATAGTAAAGTATGAGGGCGACTGTTCAGACATACAATACAGTCAGTGTTAAGTTCTGATGCACGCTAATTACTCACATCTGAACGTTGGTAAGTATTGTCAAGTTGAGTTATGCCGCATTAAACAAATTCTGGAGGTATGATAAATGATTAGAGCATCCCTGAAATTATCTGATAACTTAAAAGATCTTGACATAGAAATCTCTGAATGCCTGATTGGAAGCCTAATAAGCAAATAGAATTTTCTGAGCAACTGTTTATGCCTTGTTGGTATAAATTACCAAAATGTCCATATGTGATAAAATGACCATAATGCCCTTGTAGGCTTAAATGACTAAATAACTCATGATACGTCTAAACTCTCAAAGATTTTGATGTATCGCATCCTGAATATCTGGGTTAAACCATTAGTATGAACCCCTTCTAATAGGGGCCACGTTTCAGAAATCCGTTCAAGTTGTCAAAAGTTCAATATGTCCCATTCATTAAATGCCAAGTATCTCCAAGAAATGATCTGTCCCACCTAGTGTGTTCCATGTGTGCTATATTCTGTTGAATGAATTGCTTAATAATTTAATCATAAACAATACTATGTTTGTTTAATATCTTATTTGTTGTTGAGATTGCATCACTATGTTAGAAATGAGATGAAATGATGAACTAGTTATATAATGACATTCTCTGCCGACATGATGTATGTTTGCTCAATTTGTATACCTGTAATATGAATTCTTGATATGTGATGGAATTGCCTGATTGTCTGATGAACTTGAAAGTATGACATGTTAGCTTGACCTGAGATGTTACAATCTGTTTGTATGTTGAATGATGAGAATGTCTGCTTTGCTCAATAGGTATGCCCAATTATCTGTCAAAAGTATAAATCTTTTGTTTCTGATATTCTGAATAGAATACCTGCCACATGTACTCTGTTATTCATATCTGAGATCTGGACACTGATTACTATCTGGGGTATACTATTGGGTTATGTCGTGAAGTCTCTGTTGGTACAGCCCTGATCAAGCTGGTAAATCCTTATGGACTCAAGGTCTCCCCTTGAGTGGCACCTATGCCCATCGGGCTTAGGGTAAGTCCTTATGGACCTAAGGCATCCCCTTAGGTGGCACCTATGCCCATCGGGCCTAGGGTAAGTCCTTATGGATGCAGTTCTGGGGGACTGCATTTTGGTGTAAGGTTGGAGGGTAGTTCTTGTAAACTTCTGTATAAACATTGAACATTTGCATATAATATGTTACGTGCTCATATGATATGATGTTAAGTACTTATGTATGTTGATCTGCACTTATTGGAACACACTAGACGCCAAACTCTCTGATTCCTACCTCGTATGTTACCAGCCTATATAATTTCCGTCTATTTCTCAAGGCCTGATTAATGAACAAATACCATTATTCTTGAGTATGATGAAACCTCGAAATAGTAGAACAGAAATAGAGGACTATCACTACTTGAAACATCATGAAAATGTTATGCCTACCATATATATGCATGAGCTTATAGCATCTTCTGGTAGTTTTGTATTACTGAGCTTTCCCAAGCTCATGTTGCTTTTACCATCTCAGGATAAAAGATCAGACAAGTTGCACCTATCAACGTCGGTATGGGAGTTTCTTCGGCTCGTCAGGGAGTATGGTATCTGTGTAACTAGGGGGCATGTGTGTCGTGTCTGTATTATACAAATGAGTCTGAAATTTATTTCCGCAACTTGTATCATAATTGTTTTATCATTTTGAACGATTTCTGAAATACTATTTTAAATCATATACTTTATTTATGATTTTAAAGGTTTAACTATATGTTTATTTGAAATCTTATCGGGGTCGCTCTAGTGACCCTAATGTGACCTCCTAGGATTCGTTGTAACGCATAGGCGGGTCTAGGGGGTTACATTTAGTGGTATCAGAGCTTAGAGTTACGTCTTTCTGGGTAGATCGGCCGATCGTCTGTCATAGGGTGTCTGGTCTGTGCATGCCCCTAGATCATAACCGTACTCCTCCGAGCCGAAACTCTGATGTCGAATCCTTTCTCTTGAAATAACCAAATCTGAGTATTCTGTCATCCATAGCTCAGCATCTGCTTACAGAAAATATCTATAACGTTCGTCTGTGTTTTGAATTAAATGGTTGAATTTGAATCTGGATAAGGAACTTGAGATGGTTTATACTTGTGAATCAGATTAAGAATAAATGTTTGATCATGCGGGATAACCGATGTAAGATTTCATGAAAGGCTATTTGGTGATAACGATTGTGTTTGAAAATACCCTAACGAAAACCTGATATAAAAAAAAAACTCTATGAACTTCTGAGAGAAGTGTTTGCGATTGTGCCGAAAGTGTATATCTGTGGTGCCTCTGTTAAACACGAAAGAAATAATTGTCTGAACATTACGTTGAAGGTAAGTGATATCCATTAAAGACCGTAGCTATGTTCGATCAGTATAAAGAAAAGAATCTCCTCCAATGTGTGGCTTGGTATATCGTTAAATATCATCCCTGACTTAAATTTGATGTCTACATCCTGATTCTAGTAGTCGTTGTTGGAGTCCTAGAGTGCTTGCCTGAACTGTAATTGCAGTTTTTCATCTAAAAATCGATGGTCAACCTAGAAGAGTAATGCAGACTATGAAAGATATACTCTTGGGTGGTATGATTAACTTCTGTAGAAGATCGGAACGTCTATTATCCTTGACTGAGACCGTTTATAATAAAAGTTATGAGACAAATGTTTTTTTTGTATCGTATGAAGTTCGGTATGGATTCAAATGTTATATTCTGATTAATTGGTCCAAAATATAAAGAGACGATTTTTGGTCCAAAGTCAATTTGAGTAATTGAAGACACCGCCGGATTGATCTGTGATTGTCTGTGGGTCCCGAGAAACAATGATGCTCTGATGGAAAAGTTTTAGTACAAAAATAGATGAAAGAGCAGTCTCTCTATTCCTCTGACTCTGGTAAATTTCGAGGACGAAATTTCTTTTAAGGGGGAGAGAGTTGTAACACCCCAAGTTTTAAGGTAAAAAAAAGAAGGAGAATAAAGTGTTGTTAAGGGGTTTCAAACCCCTGACCCCCTACTTGGTGAGCTTGAGCATTAACCGTCTCGGCTGAAGACCACTATTGGTTAAGCTATTCACAATCTTTGTTTTAAAATATATGTTAGTGTCATGACTGATACTAATTATAGATTGGACAACCACCTGGCTCATTTAATTTCTTTCGAATATGAAAAAAAAAAAGAGAGCCTTCCCCGACCCTTCACCTAACCCTACCGGCCACTCCTCCGATCTGCCTCCACCGCCGCGTCGTGGCCACCACCGCCAACACCAGCAGAACCACCGCGTCGTCCCGACCAAACCCTAGCCGCCACTCGCGCCGTATTGTTACCGGCCGACGGGAGAAATGATCTGAAGGGTTCGACGAGAACCTTAAGCGTCGCCTACTGTTTTCGACGTTTCTGGCCACCGTCGACGTCTGTTCGGGAAATCGGACTCCAGATCTCAGCTCCCCGGGCCCTTCTGAACAAAACCCAGTAAACTGATCGTTCCTCCGAACCCGTTAAGGTCTTCGTCGGAGCTTCGTCTTTTCCGACGAGGTTTTGACCTTTTGGGTCTTTTTCGGTAAGTTTCCGGTCGACTTCCGATTTGTTTTCGTGGTGAAAGTGTTGTGGATTAAATTTTTGTTCTTTTTAAGGCCAGGTTGTGCCCTACGACGTCTCCGGCGACCATTCCGGCCACCGTCCGACCACCGGAAAATTTTGGGTAAGTGAACTGGGTTCAAACCGGTCTAACCCGGTCTGAACCGGCTGGACCGGTCAGCTCGATCAAGCCCGTCCGACCCGACCCGTCTGATCCATTTGACCCGACCCGTCAACCTGAGCCCAACCCGACCCGTCAAGCCGAGTCAACTCGTCCGAGTCAGCTGAGTCAACTCGTCCGAGTCAGCCCGAGTCAACTCAGTTGACTCCTGTTGACTGTTGATGTCATGCTGACGTCAGCATTGACTTTGACTAGTTGACTCTGACCCCATTGACCGTTGACCTGCTGACGTCAGCGTTGACCTGCTGACGTCATCGTTGACTTTGACCGTTGACCAAAAAGTCAAATTTTCCGAAAACTCCTATTTTATGTTTTTCGACGTCCTGAGTTCGTTTTTGTAGCCCGTTTTGCAAAATTCTGACCCGAAGGCCTCCGAATCTGACCTTGAACCCGAAAGTGTTTAGGTGTTTAATTTTGTTAAGAGCTCTTTGGATAAGGACTGAAATGTTAATTTGTGTATTTGAAGGTATGCAAGTATCTTGGTATTCAAAATGTCATGGGACATCCAGTCCGGATTCGAATGCGATCGAATGTAGTATCATGAGTCAACCGGTATAACTCGGAACTAAGGTAATACATTACTACCCCTTGTATGCTTTATGTACATGTTGATATCTGGTTAAAGCGTGCATGCTTATGATGAGTGTTTTGTGAACTCTGCTTAAGCCGAATTCGATACGGAAAATAAGTATGAGAGTCAGTAAGATCAAAATACACGGATAAGAATATTAATAGACCAGGAGTGTCGAAAGTGCTAATAATAATAATAATACAGTTAAATCTGAAACTCTATCAATGATGTCTAAGAATCAATGTTCAGAATGCGGAGTATGAGATGTTGGAGATGAAATTACGAAAATGCCCTTGGAGCATAAGTATGACTAAACTACCCCTCTGATAAAGGAAATGACCTAAAATCTGCATTCGACCTAATTATGCAATTTACACTACCCAAGATGTATGTTTTAAATGGAAAGACTTCGGCATCATTATGCAATACATGCGATACAAACTTGGATAATCCCTCAAACTCTGTATAACACATGAATGAGAATTTTCTGGATATATTTTTGAAATCCTAAGTCGATCCTTATGACAGCAATGCGTGAATTAAATGAGAATGATCGTAATGACCAAAAAGACGGTAATGCCCTCGAGCACCGAAATGTCTGATTAATTTGAATGACGATATACCCTCAAGTTCTGTAATGAATGAATCGTCTGTAAAGGGCCGGAGAGTTAGGACGCCTTAAGCTCGTTTGAATACGTGAATGATGGAGGTACCAAATGGTAATTCAGAAAGAAATGGTAGATTTATCTCAGTCTAAAATAACCGAAATACCCTCTTGAGTTAATCGGTAACTATGTATTTGACGAAATTCTGGATTTGTTAATAAGACTTAAATAGCTAAGGTTCCCTTAAGTGTTGAGAAATACGACACGTGTATACCCATCGCTCACCATATCGATGTAAGGTAGGAAGATCCGCATAGATTATATGTTCGATTACTCAAAGTTAAATCGTATAGTAAAGTATGAGGGCGACTGTTCAGACATACAATACAGTCAGTGTTAAGTTCTGATGCACGCTAATTACTCACATCTGAACGTTGGTAAGTATTGTCAAGTTGAGTTATGCCGCATTAAACAAATTCTGGAGGTATGATAAATGATTAGAGCATCCCTGAAATTATCTGATAACTTAAAAGATCTTGACATAGAAATCTCTGAATGCCTGATTGGAAGCCTAATAAGCAAATAGAATTTTCTGAGCAACTGTTTATACCTTGTTGGTATAAATTACCAAAATGTCCATATGTGATAAAATGACCATAATGCCCTTGTAGGCTTAAATGACTAAATAACTCATGATACGTCTAAACTCTCAAAGATTTTGATGTATCGCATCCTGAATATCTGGGTTAAACCGTTAGTATGAACCCCTTCTAATAGGGGCCACGTTTCAGAAATCCGTTCAAGTTGTCAAAAGTTCAATATGTCCCATTCATTAAATGCCAAGTATCTCCAAGAAATGATCTGTCCCACCTAGTGTGTTCCATGTGTGCTATATTCTGTTGAATGAATTGCTTAATGATTTAATCATAAACAATACTATGTTTGTTTAATATCTTATTTGTTGTTGAGATTGCATCACTATGTTAGAAACGAGATGAAATGATGAACTGGTTATATAATGACATTCTCTGCCGACATGATGTATGTTTGCTCAATTCGTATACCTGTAATATGAATTCTTGATATGTGATGGAATTGCCTGATTGTCTGATGAACTTGAAAGTATGACATGTTAGCTTGACCTGAGATGTTACAATCTGTTTGTATGTTGAATGATGAGAATGTCTGCTTTGCTCAATAGGTATGCCCAATTATCTGTCAAAAGTATAAATCTTCTGTTTCTGATATTCTGAATAGAATACCTGCCACATGTACTCTGTTATTCATATCTGAGATCTGGACACTGATTACTATCTGGGGTATACTATTGGGTTATGTCGTGAAGTCTCTGTTGGTACAGCCCTGATCAAGCTGGTAAATCCTTATGGACTCAAGGTCTCCCCTTGAGTGGCACCTATGCCCATCGGGCCTAGGGTAAGTCCTTATGGACTCAAGGTCTCCCCTTGAGTGGCACCTATGCCCATCGGGCTTAGGGTAAGTCCTTATGGACCTAAGGCATCCCCTTAGGTGGCACCTATGCCCATCGGGCCTAGGGTAAGTCCTTATGGATGCAGTTCTGGGGGACTGCATTTTGGTGTAAGGTTGGAGGGTAGTTCTTGTAAACTTCTGTATAAACATTGAACATTTGCATATAATCTGTTACGTGCTCATATGATATGATGTCAAGTACTTATGTATGTTGATCTGCACTTATTGGAACACACTAGACGCCAAACTCTCTGATTCCTACCTCGTATGTTACCAGCCTATATAATTTCCGTCTATTTCTCAAGGCCTGATTAATGAACAAATACCATTATTCTTGAGTATGATGAAACCTCGAAATAGTAGAACAGAAATAGAGGACTATCACTACTTGAAACATCATGAAAATGTTATGCCTACCATATATCTGCATGAGCTTATAGCATCTTCTGGTAGTTTTGTATTACTGAGCTTTCCCAAGCTCATGTTGCTTTTACCATCTCAGGATAAAAGATCAGACAAGTTGCACCTATCAACGTCGGTATGGGAGTTTCTTCGGCTCGTCAGGGAGTATGGTATCTGTGTAACTAGGGGGCATGTGTGTCGTGTCTGTATTATACAAATGAGTCTGAAATTTATTTCCGCAACTTGTATCATAATTGTTTTATCGTTTTGAATGATTTCTGAAATACTATTTTAAATCATATACTTTATTTATGATTTTAAAGGTTTAACTATATGTTTATTTGAAATCTTATCGGGGTCGCTCTAGTGACCCTAATGTGACCTCCTAGGATTCGTTGTAACGCATAGGCGGGTCTAGGGGGTTACAGGATTCATTAATTGCAACTCCTCCAGTAGCTCTTCAACTTGGTTAACCCGGTGTGCGTTGCTTGTTGAATAAGACATGTAATATTTAATTGGTAATAATAGTAAATGGTGAACGTAGAATAACAAAATGGAATGGTTGCATACCCATACAGAGAACCATTTTACGTTCATCGTCGTTCTTGAAATTCTAATAGTAGTTTGCTGTTATATGCCGCAAACAATACCGGTGATGTATATATGGGGGTTTCCATGAATCTCCCAAACGTTGAATTGCTCCCCAAATCTCTGCGCCTCTATCTGAAATAATAGCGATGCCATCTTCACGTGTACGTAAAACCCGGCGCAGGACATACTTGCGGAGGTTGTAAAGGAAAAACTCTCAATAAGGGATATTTTCCTTTTCAACAATCGCAAAAGCAACTGAGATACATTCTCTGTTGCCATCCTATGCAACTGCAATTAGTAAGATCTGCGTGTACCTGCCGTATAAAAATGTACCGTCGATCTGGAGCATAAGCCTTTACGTATTGGGGAAACATCCAGAAAATGCGATGAAATTCGACCTCCCCTGGTACAACACGATTGTTGTAGTACTTCGGAACAGTATCCAATTCCACAACTGTCCCTAGATTGTATTCCTGCATAACTTGAAGCCATGATCGCAGATCGTTGTATGATTCCTCTCATTGTCTGTACAGTGTTTGGATGGCACGATATCCTGCATACCATGCCTTATTGTATTTGACAGTATACTTGTAAATGGATTTAATGGTAGCTATACACACTAGCACAGATACACGTGAGTTTGCTTTCACGAGTGGAAGGATTGCGTTAGAAAGCACGTGAACATCCAAGTTAGGATGGTCTTGGCTCAGGCTCCCAACAGAGCATGTATGAGGCCCTTTATATCTCGTTATTTTCCATAGGTCATTCAACCTTTTCAATTGCGACACACGAACCCTCCATTTACATCTGGCGGACTTGTGAGGACACTCTGCAATATATTTTCTAGCCTCGATCTTCCAAACAGTGGACGTAATTGAGTGCTCAATGTTGTAATGCTTGATGGTAGCCTCCGCGAGTTTTTTGTCTTGAAGACCATTCCATCATGCAGCTCAGTCGAACCCACATTCCATTGGTTGAAATGATCTAACTGTATATATTATGGGAATTCAGTATCGAAGAAGCCATACATATCCATTGTTTTGAAGTACGAAGGTGGCTCATAGTACGTTGCGCAACCGCTTGGTCCATGCAGATTAGTCGAACGAACATCGTCGTCCTCATCATCCTCTATATCGTTGTCAGAAGAGTTTTCTGCGCTCTCATCTGATTCGACCGGCTCGTCAAGGTCAGATGGTTCAGGAGGAAATAGACCCATCTCGTCACCATCGGGCCCAACCTGTGTACGCGGCTCTTCATCGGAAAGAGTCTCATCAAACTGGTAAAGTTCTGTTTCATCATTAACTTCTGCGTGAACAGGTTCTGAAGTCATAACCTGATCGACAGTAGCGGCGATTGAATGTCTCCCCACGGATAACATATCATCTACATTTCGGTGACTTGTGATGTATGTTGAGTGGCGCCCAGTAGAGAAAGCATCGAACGGGTTAAACTCTTTATTGTACGTTGAAGACGTCGTGTATAGAATGTATGTTGAGTGGCGTCTGGTAAAGAAATCATCGATTCTTGGAATGTATGGATTGTATGACGACTCTTGGGTTTGTGGCAAGTTAAGGTCAAATTCGAACCTTGGAATGAAAGAATGTCGTTGCCGCGAAGACGAAGATGATGAAGCTTCATCATTGCTAGTATGTAGAAGGTTGAAGTCACGTCGTAAACTGGATGTCAGACTAATAGCATTTGGATTGAACTCGAGATTTTCTCGTAACCAATTCGGTACCACATTATGACCGCCAACATGAACTTCAGAAAATGTAGCAAACAACTCAATGGCCCATCCCATTGAGTACTGACGATGTGTATCTATCATCAATTCTATAGAACTGTCGTCTTCAACATCGAATATTGTGTAATACAATGGATCTATCGACATTGGACATCGATACTTCAAAGGCTCCAACTCCATCCCCGTACGATTGGGAACCTTCCTAGATATTGAGGTCCTAAGCGACTAAAACGTGGTTGATCGCGTTGGAATGTTGATCTTAACAGTGTTTTCAGATTGAAATATGATCCCAATGTATGAATCGGGACCATCTGACCATCGTAGTATACTATAACCTCAATTCGCAGTGCCATTTTTGAAAATCGATGAGCTTTGTAATTCTAAGTTTTGTTAAGGTGCATCTAGAAATTCTGAGCCCCCTCATTTATAAATAGAATTGAGTTTGTTGAAGTAGCATACCAATAATTTAGAATTCTGATAGAAATGTCAGCAAAATTCCCGCGACATGATACAATTTTCAGCTGAAGTCCGGCAAAGCAATAATTTTGAATTCGCGTTCTGTAGAACGCGAATTACAAAATTATTACTGACATTTCAGATGAATTCGCGTTTTGTAAAACACAAATATGATCCCTGCATGCCTACCACCACCAAAGATAAATAGGCCGCCTTTCTGCCTTAGGCATCCTATCAAACTTCTTACTTCTTACTTCTGTATCATCACAAAACTTAGAGCGAGTATGGCTCGATATTCAGCTACTGTATTTTTTCGTGGAACATACTTCTACACATCTTTTAGTGAAACGATCACAAGAAATGAATTATTTGATTTGATCTCGAAACGGGTTAAAGAGTCGATGAGCGCAAAAATAGAGGCCTTGCGTGTCAAAGTACCAGTCAATGAGCCCGGCCCCAAGGAGCATTATATGCTCACACTATCAGATAAGAAAGATACGTAGAAGATGTTTCGGGCATACAAACGTGTTGGGGGAACAAACATCGAGCTTAGCGTGAAATTTGATGGCGGGTCAAGTTCTTCAACGAATGCGTTAGCTGACAAGACGAGAATGACGTGTTCATACAAAATTATCAGAGACGTCAGGAGAAAGAACAAATAATTGAGGAACTAAACTTAACGTCTGACATAAGTACCGACTACGATTAATAATGTAATTTTGATGAAGTTATGTAAGTTATTTATCTTGCGTACTTGTATTTTGTGAACTGAGTCATTTTGATGTAGTTTTCAGAATTGTAGGATGTAATTGCAAGACTATGAAACTTGAGGTGTTTAATGTTAATTTTTAACATGAAAGTATCAATATGAAAATATATATTAACATTACTTATAAAACAACTAACATTAAAAAAAACGTAGTCCTAAGTTTGCAGGAATTAATTTCGAAAAACATAGAAAAAAATATGACTACTGTCTATGTCCACCGGTACCACAACTTGGTGGATGTGGAGTTTGAGTGGGATTGCGTCGTCCACGTTGGACCACAACTGGTCGCGGACCATCATCGTCGTCGTCTCTAGCAGTACCACTCGGCCCGACGGGCCCGCTAGAATAGAACAATAACTGCGGATGTGTTTGATGAACGAACCCGACGCCCGAAATATCATAAGGCCTAGTATGAAACGGGTACAAGGGGACAAAAGCAGAGGGAACAGTTGGCGTCGAAGATCCACCCATCATTCCCACAAAAGGAGTGAAAAAATCTTCCGTCAGACTCGAGGGCTGAGGCTGAATCATTAACTGGGTGGGGCCTTGTGGGCGAATCGAATCGGTGGCCTGGGGGCGAATCAGATCGGTGGCATCAGCTGCCCCCTGTGCTCTAGAGGATGAAGCATTTCTTCGATGTTGCGATCCACCTGCTCCCCTCGTACGATGAGTCCGGGGGTGGTTGCGCTGCACAGGCTCCACGACGACTGCTTGTTCATCTGGAGTGAGGAGATACGGTTTCCCATTGCTAAAGTACCATACAAAGTAGTCATTGGTAACCATTGGCTCCTCAAACATCATGTACTCATTCAGTGCCTGTCGCTGATACCTTTTCTGCCACTGTGCAATGTATTGTACATGTTTCACCGACCAGTCCACCTACCACAGAACATTAAAAAAATTATTGTTTATAAATTGTAAAGTATGTATAAATCGATAACACTATTGAACCAAATTTAACTATTGTACCTCAAGTTTCTCTTGTCGGGTCATCCTATGTAATTCGTTGAAATTGGAAGGATCTACCGGAATAGTTTGAAGACGACCGAACTGGCATTGGACGCGATCGACTGGATGTCACTCAACTACAACGTACCAGATGAGAGGTACCACGACCGTCCAAACGGACACCATCTTAAGCGAAAAAATCGGCACACTCGTTGATCTCTGAATTCGAATACGGGGTCCACAAAAACTGTAAATTAAATATAGAAATCATTTAAAATAATTAAACTATATTCATATTAAACTTAATATAAAAATTAAAATATTAACCTCATTTGCAGATTTATTGTCAATATGTTGCCTAATAGAATGCATCATACTAGGAAGCCCAACATGACTTAAATCATTGAACCACCTACATAACATCAAAATATAAATTTAATATTTTAAAAAATATATTAGGAAAATAACCAATTTATAAATAAAATTTAGTTAAGATTATGTTCCTTGCCGCAAACATAGTGGATAGGCATAGGCAACTGGCGCAGACAACTCAGGGCGTAAAAATGGCATTCTAAATCACGCCCAAGACTGAAGCAGCAAAAGACATCCTCCGATGTCGTGTCTATCAGCACGCGCGACCCTGCACAACTTCCTATACAGAAATGCAAGTACTGCAGAACCCCAACTTAATTTATCGGCCTCTTCAAAATCCCGAAAATGCCGCAACCACAATATATGAACTTTATTGCGAGTTTTGTCGGCCACCAATATTCCCCCAATGAAAAAATATTAAAATATAATAATTTTATAATTTTATTACTACTAACACAAAATTATTTTTTTTACCTTCTTAACATCTTCATTGGCGTCATTGGGTAAATTGGAAAAATTTTCACGCAACCACCGCAGATACACACATCCGCTCTAGTTTGGTTGGCGCTACCCCTAACAAGTCCAGACACAAGCTCTCCAGTCGTCATCGGCGGAACCGATGATAGCCTCCCCATCTACAGGCAAGCCAAAAATATGCGACACATCTTCTAATGTTATGGTCGTCTCACCACAGGGTAAATGAAATGTATGTGTCTCTGGCCTCCACCTCTCCACAAGCGCGTTGATTAAATCAACATCTAATTTCGCATCTCCTCCAACAATCCTCGACACATGCCCAAATCTGGCCTGAGCTATGTAATTTGCTAGACGAGGATCCGGTTCCGTCCTCATCCGAGTGATAAAAACCTCCAACCGACATTTTTCACCATTTTACAAATAATTAAAGACGCACACAAATTAATAATCACATATTTGAATGTCACAATTTTTTATAGTGTACAATAAAATACTAAACACATATTCGAATGTACACTATTTTTATGTCTAAAATTAAATACTAAAAGGGAGTCGAAATGTTCACTATTTTTTATAGTCTACAATTAAATACTAAAGATATATTCGAATCAACATTATTTTTTATGTCTAAAATTAACTACTACAAACATATCGAACTGTTCACTAATTTTTTAGTCTACAATTAAATACTAAACACATATTCGAATACAATATTTTTTAGTCTAAAAGTAAATATCAAAGATATATTCTAATTTAACTAATTTTCTTAGTCTAAAAGTAAAATATAAAGACATATTCGAATTTTACTAATTTTTTTACTCTAAAAATAAATACTATTTACATATTCAAATCATGCCGGCAACACTAAATTAAATTTACATATTCGAATTAAACTAACAAATAAAAAAATTACATTATTTCAACGATAATTGCATGCGTGTCCTTCATCTAACTTCAGCAAACCCGCCATTATCGCACCCGTTTCGAATTCGCGTTCTAGTAAAGTTTGGGAGAGAATTCTCTCCCGTTCTAAGCCAATTTATAGAGAAAACGCGTCCTGGAGAACGCGAATTCCCTATAATAACCCAAATTCGTGTTGTGCAGAACGCGAATTCAGTTCCCCAACCGTCCTAATTTACTGCGAGAAGTCCCAGTTTACTACGAGAAGTTAAGGGTTTATATCGTTGAATTCGCGTCCTGCGTAATGCGAATGTTGTCTTACTGGCATGGCATAGGAATTCGCGTTCTGTAGAACGCGAATTCAGAATTCTTGTTTTTCAAGACGCGAATTTGTCATACATAACGTGAAAGGGAGGTATTTTTCTAAGTAACAAAGAGATGAGATACTTTTCAGATTAAATTCCCTAAGAAAAATATCCCCAAATTAGCCAACCGTAATAGATACCAACTTGCAAATTAATAAATTTAAAGAGGGTGATGTAGGAGGAGGGATAGGGGTTGATAGTGCATGATTCTGTCATCGTCCCATCCAAAGGATAAGGAGATAAAACGGATATACTTTGCAGCAACTGTCTTATCCCCGGATAACCACATGACATGATCATTGGATGCACAATTAATACAATGGAAAATTATTTGGTTACTTAAATCTCCGGTTATTAATTATTTTCGTTCTAATCATATATTTAATCCTCAAACTTCAAACTAAATTAAATTTTTATATTTGAATTTTTATTTATTTTTATCAAATTGAAATAATTGATGAAAAGTAATAGGTTTTTAGTAATTTTTATATTCATACTCCAGGATTCTGTATTTTTTTATAGTTTTCGATTTTTTAAATAATTTAAATATATTTTTTTGGTTACTCGCTCACGAGTAAACACATGTAATGTGATTGAGTTTAGCTCGAATAACATGTCACTAATATAACCTGCAAGATGAGGTGTGATCAAACATACCAAGGCGTTCAATAATATTCTACGGTTTATAGATGAAAAAGAAATTAGATAATATAACTAAGAAGCCAAAACTTGTTGTGGAAGTAGGGGTGGTGTTAATGAACCGAGTTTGAACGAATAAAATTTTATTCATGTTCTTTTGTTTGTTTTTGAAGGTGTTCATGTTCGGTTCGCGTTCGTTTAAATTTTTAATATTACGTTCGTGTTCGCTTATTTATTTTTGTAGGTATTCGTTTTCATTTATTTAGCGTTCACAAATATGTTTACAAACGTATTCGTTTAAATGCTCGCGAACATATTAGGTAACTAACGCTCTGTTTTTATCATTTTATTGCAAGTCAAAGAAAAATTATAAAAGTACGTCACTGGTCCTTAAGTTGTATAGGCTTTACAGTTTAAACTCTAAAATTTAATATGTGTTCAATTTAGTCTCTACCTTCACAGTTATTTAAAATTTAAATAGATAAAAGGAAAAAGGAAAACCAAGTAAACGAGCTTATATATGAGTCGATAAACGAGCTTGTTCGTGAATATAAACAAACCGAACACACCTTTGTTCGCTTGTTTATTAAATGAACATAAAAATTTGTTTATTCTCGTTTACATAACTTAATAAACAAATGTTATACGAATAGTTAACAGAACGTTGTGTTCATTCCTACATGGAAGGCTGATATTGTCGAGAAGCTTTTATATTGCAATTCTTCGATGGAAAAAGAGTGGATCGCCAAACACCACAACCAGCAGCCATATCTATTACGTACAGACTAGGGATAGTGACCACCAGATTTCCTATTTATTTCATTTTCATTTTGTTTTTATACGTAAATAATGAAAATTTTACATTCATAAATATCATTGTGGCTAAATTATACAGATCATCACTCAACTATTTTCTCATTTATATTTTACTCACTCAACTTTAAAAATTTTAAATTTGACAACTGAACTTTATACATTAAACATTTTGGTCACTATGAATTATTTTATTAATGTTTTGGTATGATATATTTTATTATTATTAAATATAAAAATAATTTAAAATAAAAGTAAAAGTATATTTTATTGTTATTAAATAAAAAACAATTTAAAATAAAAAAAATTAAAGCCCCAAATCAACAAACCCCAAATCTTTTTCCTTCACTTTCACCGGTCATAATGTGAAGTGATCTCTAGCGATAAAAACTCAATTTTCTCCTTTATGAAGCTGAGTATTTGAGGGTTTGTTTGATCTAATTTCATCAAGGACCTTTTAGTGAAAGAGGGTCGAGTTACAGGGATGTGAAATTTAGGGTATAGTAACAAAAGGGCTAAATTGGGGAAATATTATGGTGAAAAAAATATTTTGAAATCTAGTATTGTTTCTAAATTATTTTCGAATCTATTGTGAAATACTTTTTTCCCACCACAATATTTCCCCAATTTAGCAGTAACAAAAGGCATAACTTGTAGAGAAGTGGAGTTTTTTTTTTTCAACAGAAAAATGGGAGATTGAGGATAGCTCAATCCTTCTGGTATACATCAGAACAGGTGAGGGTGATTAGTGAAGGTGGAGGAAGGGATTTGGGATTAGATATGATTTGGGGTTTTATTTTGGGCAAATTACATGATCTTTATTTTTTATTTTAAATTACTTTTGTATTTAATAATTATAAATATATTTTTAATTTTAATTATTTTATATTTGAAAATAATAAAATATGTCATGTCATACCAAAATAATAATTAAATAATTCAAAATAACTAAAAATGTTTAAGGCATAAAGTTCGGTTATTAAATTGAGAATTTTTAAAACTGATTGAGCAAATAAAAATGAGAAGATAGTTGAGTGATGATATGTGTAATTTACCCTATCATTATTTATTTATTTATTATTATTAGTTAAAACGAAAAACTAAAATATATAAAGGCTGGAGATTGTTTATATGGTTAAATCAAGGTTTAATGTCAAAATAGGTGCCTAAATTATTATTTTTTCTCTTTTTAAGTGTTTAAACTTTTTTTTTTGTTTCTTTTAGATGCCCAAACTATAATTTTTTTTTACCTAAAATAGGTGTTTCAGCTTGAACTTAAAAGGGGAAAAATAATAGTTTACGCACTTAAAAAGAACAAAAAAAATTTAAGCACTTAAAAGCAAAAAACCGGATAATTTAAACACGTATTTTGACATTAAGCCTTAAATCAAAGTTGAGGTCGAAGATAAAGCTATCCAACTATATGCTGACACATGTTAGGTAGGGTTGTTCATTGTCAGGTACCCGATTTTTGGGATACCGGATTCATCCGAGTACTTCTTTTTCCGGCCCATGTCCCGACCCGTTACAGTCGGTACCCGTTAGTCGGGTACCTGTGAAATCCGGATACCCAGGTAATCGGATACCGGGTACTCGCTTCGTTTTTTTAATTATAAAAATAAAAAATTACATTAAACACATAAAATATTTTTTAAAAATTTTAAACTTTAAACTTAGAAGTATATAATACAAACATAGAAAGAATTTAAGGATTTAAATTTAGTTTTGGAGTAAAAATATTAAGAAACTTAAAATAAAAATATAATTTAAAATATAAAAATATATTAAAAATTGTCGGGTCGGATCGGGTACACGGTAAGGGAAAACTTCCGGCCCGTGTCTCGAAAAATTTACCGGCCCATGTTCCCCGATTGGGTAATTATTTTAAAAAATTACTCGATATTTTTAAGTTCGAATCGGGTCAACCGGATCGGGTGTTTTAAAACACCCCTACTGTTAGGAGCCGCTACAGACAAAGTTGTTGTGGAGACCATTCCTCCAGGACATCCTTATTTATTACGTGTTCGAATGTGATTGTACAACGTGGGCCCCGAATTAGTTTTACAAAACAAATAATACCAAATTATTAATATTGATAAAATATACTACATTTTAATTACTTTTAGACTATTAAAAAAATAATATTATATCTTAAATTTGATTGGATAAATGTTCTATCATTTTAATAAAAAATATAAAGAAATACATTATAAAGAAAATCATACACTAACCAATATAACAAAATTATATGGGGGTAGAAAAGGGCAATTGACCTCGCCCCAAAAGCTTTTTTTGTTATTATATATAATTGTTTTTAAAAGATAATTTATTTATAAATTTACCTCACACTTTTAAATATTTATATTCTACCCCTAAAACTTTAAATTATGGCTCTGTCCTTAGGATGGAAATCATCTGCCCCTAAGTATGCCCCCATGTGTGCCTCCACTTTAAAATAGTGGGTTTAGGGTTTGGGGTTTAAGGTTAGGACTTAAGATTTGGGTGTAGGAAATTAGGGATATAGTGTATTTTTTAGGGTTTAGAGTATAAAAATAAGATTATGAGGCATGATTTAATTTTTAACTATTTTTTAAACAGAGATATAGAAAGATGCATGGTTAGGGGCATGAAATTCATTTTTACCCCTGTCCTTACTGACCAATACATTAAAACAAATCATTTCACCTATATCAAAACGGTTACTAATATTAATAATATCGAATTAATATAATCATTTTTACATTTTTCGGCCGCAACGCCCTGGGCCATCTTTCCGTGATAGGAGGAACCGCAATATTTCCGTTAGGGTTTTTATTTATTTATTTTAAATACAAGCTTTTTAGTTTATTTTTAGGGTAAACTATACCGTTGACCACTATACTTTAGTTAAAGTATTAAAATGATCACCTTAAAAAAATCGAGTCAATTGACCACCCAAACTATTAAAATGGGATCAATGTGACCACCAGCCGTTAATGGGCTAACGGAAGGTGACGTGACAGTTAAAAAATTAAAGGTATAATTACACATTTGGTCCTTACTATTTACACATTCTTTCAATTTAGTCCTAATTTTAAACTAATAAAATAAATTAATTAAGTGGTAACACGTGTCAACACCTTATTGGAGGAATTTAATTATTTATATTTAATTTAATAAATTTATTTTCATCCCCCAATCAGGTGGTGACACGTGTCACCTGATTGAAGGATGAAAATAAATGGAACATTTGCACCCAGCGTGAATCGAACCTAGGTAACATGGGCAAGACACGGCATGGCAAAGCCACTGGGCTAAAGCCATTTTTGTGATACAAAGTGCAAATAATTAATATAATTCATACTTGGTACCACCTGATTGAAGGATGAAAATAAATGGAATAAAACTAGGTATTTGGCAGCATGAATCGAACCTAGGTAACCTGGGGAAGAAACCGCATGGCAAAGCCACTGGGCCAAAACCATTTTTGTGATATAAAGTGCAAATAATTAATATAAGTCATACTTGGTTCTTTATGCGAAGGAAAAGTAAATAAATGTGGATTAACGAGATTCGAACATGACACGCTTATAATGTATAAAAACATCTAATCCAATAAAATAAATCTAATAGTTAAATTATAATTTAAAATTATATCAATTCATTTCAATTATGTTCGTAAGTTTGTATTCACTAAATAAATTTAATATAGTTTTAAAATTTTAAAGTTGTAATATAATTTCATATATATAGGAATTTAATTAAATTTTTAATAAATATTAAAATTATAAATTAAGTTAACAAAAATCAATTCAACGATTATATACGTGAACTTATAAAAATAAATGCGAAAACGAAAAATATATTAAATTTAGTTTAAAAATACAAAATTCTTAAAACTATTTTTATTTTAAATTGTGCACTAACTATATTTTAAAATATATACAAAATGTTATTAACTTTAATTTAATTATTAGATTTATTTCATTGAATTAGATGTTTTTATGCATTATAAGCGTGCCATGTTCGAATCTCGTTAATCCACATTTATTTACTTTTCCTTGGCATAAAAAACCAATATGGCTTATATTAATTATTTGCATTTTATATCACAAAAATGGCTTTGGCCCAGTGTCTTTACCATGCGGTTTCTTCTTCAGGTTACCCAGGTTTGATTCACGCTGGGAGCAAATACCCAGTTTTGTTCCATTTATTTTCACCCTTCAATCAGGTGGTACTAAGTATGAATTATATTAATTATTTGCACTTTGTATCATAAAAATGGCTTTAGCCCAGTGGCTTTGCCATGCCGTGTCTTGCCCAGGTTACCCAGGTTTAGTTCACGCTGGGTGTAAATGTTTCATTTATTTTCATCCCCAATCAGGTGACACGTGTCACCACCTGATTGGGGGATGAAAATAAATTTATTAAATTAAATATAAATAATTAAATTCCTCCAATAAGGTGTTGACACATGTCACCACCTAATTAATTTATTTTATTAGATTAAAATTAGGACTAAATTGAAAGAATGTGTAAATAGTAAGGACCAAATGTGTAATTATACCTTTAATTTTTTAACTGCAACGTCACCTTCTGTTAGCCCATTAACGGCTGGTAGTCACATTGATCCCATTTTAATAGTTTGGGTGGTCAATTGACTCGATTTTTTTAAGGTGGTCATTTTAATACTTTAACTAAAGTATGGTGGTCAACGGTATATTTTACCCTTATTTTTATTGGGTATTTAATATTGGTAATGATATACTTAATAAAAATATTGATAATAATATATTTTATGTTTCAAAATATTATTTTTGTTTTGAAAATTAATAATATAAGCAAAAGTAGTAATATTAACATTGTATAACTTTTTGGTTAGAAATGTACACAATTTTCATGTGTAAAATAATTGTATTATTTTTTAAAAGATAAATACTTTGTAGAGTTGAGATAAAATGGAATATCAGCGACTCGAAATATAGATGAACACATTAATTTTTTTGTTATATACAGATTTTTAAGGAATTTTATTAAAAATGTGAAGGTACAGAATATATAAAAATATATAAAAATATATTTAAACTATATAAAAATTTAAAAATTTCGGGTGCCACCGCACCCTCAACACGGTCCAATCCACCGCTGCTTTTCAGTCTATCGATTGTGGAGTAAATAGCTTTTTTATTTCCTAAATATTCATGAGTACAATTAATATTTTGCATTCCGTTATTTTATTAAAATAAAAAATAATTATAAATTTTAAAATCACTCCGTACTTATGATGAGAATCGAACCTACAAAATATAAAACTAAACGAAATGAAAGTTCACACATAAAATTCAAGACCATAAATATTAAAAGAGAAGAAAAGGCAAAACTTGCTTTCGTCTCCTACAAAACATTACTACACTTACCAAGAAGAAATATATTAAAGCAGAAAAAAAATGCAAGAGGTTAAATTGCGTAATTATACAAATTCTTATTATTTTAATAAAAGTTTATATAAAATTAAATAATAATTTAGGTAAAACTAAAATTTATACTAACTGAATAAGTATTATATAACTACATCAATTCTTATTAATTAGATAAAAAATTGTATAATTATATAAATTTTTATTAAAACCATCTCATTTCAACAGCACTATAAAATTGTCTCACGGGAGAACTTCCCAAAAAAACGGTTGTGTGAAGTACCGGGAAATGTTCGACAACTTTTACCGTGGGGATACTACCGGATATGGTGTTGAGTGTTGACGTAGGTTATAAGTGGGCCCCCTTTCCCATCCGTAGTCTCTATAAATTAGGTTTCCATACTTCAAAACCTAGGCTTGAAGGCACCACTCCCCAGAGTCCAGAAGCATCTTCCGCCGCCAGAAACATGGTCGGTAGACCTAGCCCCGCCACCATCAAATTCCTCTGCAGTTACGGCGGCAAAATCCTCCCTCGTTACCCCGATGGCAAACTTCGTTACCATGGCGGCGAAACCCGTGTTCTCGCCGTTGATCGCTCCATTCCCTTTTCTGGTCAGTAATTCTTTGACCTTTTCATTTACCAACTTTATATTACATGTACGTGTAATTTAAGACGGCCAAAAGTTGTTTGCTAAGAAGGAAAAAATATTATGTGTTGTTGAAATAATGGGAAATGAAATATATTATATTACAGAGTTGATTTCGAAGATGGCGGAGATGTATGGTGGGAAATCCGTTATTCTACGTTGCCAGCTGCCGACGGAGGATCTGGACGCGCTGGTTTCGATCACTTCCGATGAGGATCTCGCGAATCTCATCGAGGAATACGATCGGATTGCTTCCCCGCCATCTTCTTTAAAGATCAGAGCGTTCCTCTCGTTGCCTAAATCCGCCAAAAAACCGATTTCTCCTCCTCCTTCATCGTCAGCTTCGTCTTCAAAGTCGTCGTCTCCTTCGAGTACTCCCAGGTTCCCCTGCATACGTCAGATCCCGGGGTCTCCCGTTGCTTTCCCTCTTTGCTCGGCGGCGGGGAAGAATATTCCTTGCTACGGTCACCATGTTTACCTTGTTCATAACAGGAATCAGTGGCAATAGCAGAGCAGGTCTAAAGAAGATGAAGGGTCATGATTTATGTTATGATCCTGTTTGAATTTGGCGAAGAACAAGTAAAATAATATAATACCCCATAGAAGCAAAATCAAAAAAAAAAAAACCCAATATGATGTATTCGGAAATTGGAACTGTAAATCGTTTTAAGGAGGACTGCGCGGCCATTAATGAATTTTCCCTCTCCAGTTTCGTTTTTTTAATTCTCCGTGCGCCATTTGAACAAAATCGTTAACCAGCACAAGATTTTGAATAATCCAGTATTTGCGTACCAATTTCAGTTCCCTTGTCGTCGTCGTCCTCCGTGACTCCGTCAATCTTTCCATTTTCCGTTCTGGTCCCCATTTTTTCTGTTTTTTTTTTATAGAAAAAAATCAATTTGATTATAATTCCATTGATTTTGCAGGTAGCAGTGAAGATATTAACTTGGTTTCTGAAACGAAACACCGAGCTTGGCATTGATTGATATGAGGTAGCTACGGCTAGATGTGGTGTAAGTATGTTTCCGCCATATTTTGTTTGCTAGAGAAGTAGACTAATTTTATATTTTGTGGAGAAGTTCAAGTTGACAATAAAGCAACCCATAATTTCTTCTTATCCATGGAAGATTGTGGCATCCATTAGATCTGATAATGAATCCTTTGAACTTTGCATGCAAGTTGATGTGGGTCTTTTTGTAGATGCAGCAACTATTTCCCTAATTGGATGCTTATGGCTTTTCTGTGATTATCAATGTTTTTATCCGAAATTCCTGATCCTGATTATATCTAGAGTCGAATTCTCGAATCCGAGACTTTACCAAGAAAATACTAGACTTCTTACTGCTGGATTCAACGTATTGCTATATCATTTATACTACGGTGTGATATTAATGTCGCATTGGATGATTTGATATTTTGTTGCTGTTTATGCTAAAGTTATATAGGGGCGTGGCCAACTCCTGACCAATGATTTTGGTTTTGCAGAGAGGACAAGCAAAAAGCAGCATCGAAGCAACAATCAATTAAGAAATGGTTTACTATAAAATACCAAATGAATTATGGAAGAACACAGGGACCATTTCCGTAATTTAATGAAACATGGAATGGAGAAGAAAGCTATATGAACTCTCACTGGACAGCTTGAATACATATACATTGATATAATACTGTCATACGATAATAACTTGGTTAAAGCCGGAGGAGGAGATAAAAACATGCAACGGATTAGCTATTTGGATTCGAGTCTCACCGATAATCTTAGAAGAAGATACATAACATATCCTGTTCTTGGGCTGAGTTGAGATAACCTGGGTTGCCTTATAGGAATATAAAAGGAAAATTCAAAGGACAAATTAAGGGTTGTTAACAGCATTAATATATTGTTTTTGGTTCAAAGGAAGGGGGATTCAAGTCCACTTGTTTCTTATATGATTTAGAAAGGAAGATTCCCCTTTGGCTATCCCAAGCAATTTTGAAGAGACACGAAGCAATTGATTTTAAATAATAGGAAAATTCTACAACTTGCGACGAACATCGATGAACATCACTAATGATGAACACCGATGAACAACATTAAATTAATTAATAAAAATTTAAAATTTCAATGACTCATCATACAATTAATAATTATTTTAAAAATTCAATTAAATTATTTTTTATATATATTAAAATTTTATTTTTTTAATAAGGGTAAACTATATATTTAGTACCTCACTTATTTCCGTATTTCTATTAAACCCTCATTATTTAAATATTATTTCAATTTGACCCTATTCTTTATAAAAAAATAATTTAACCCTCAACCTAAAACCCTTAAACTCTTAAATATATACCCTAAACAATATACCATTAAAAATAATTTCACCATCATCGATTCAATTCAATGAATCGTTTAATAGAAATAGAATTTTCCAGCTATAAAATAATCTGTCTCCGATTCGTTGTGTTCATACCAGCTATAAAATGACACAATTCCAGGAGGTAATTAACTCCCAAGAAACATATTTTCAGCATTTTCAAACGATATGCGTTGATCTTCCAAGTAAAATTCAAACTTTACAAGTGTTGTATCCATTCTCCATTCTTTATCTACCAAGTTAAATCTCAAATAAGACGATAGTGTTAATTCTAGGAGATTCGAGTTTAATTAATTTTGATATATATAAAAAATAATTTAATTAAATTTTTTAGGAGAATTCAACGATTCATTGAATTGAATTGAATCGATGATGGTGAAATTATTTTTAATGATATATGGTTTAGGGTATATGTTTAAGAGTTTAAGGGTTTAAGGTTTAATAGTTTAGGGTTTTAGGTTGAGGGTTAAATTATTTTTTATAAAGAATAGGGTCAAATTGAAATAATATTTAAATACTGAGGGTTCAATAGAAATACGGAAATAAGTGAGGTACTAAATATATAGTTTACCCTTATTAAAAAATAAAATTTTAATATATATAAAAATAATTTAATTGAATTTTTTAAAATAATTATTAATTATATGATGAGTCCTTAAAATTTTAAATCTTTATTAATTAATTTAATAGTGTTCATCGGTGTTCATCATTAGTGGTGTTCATCGATGTTCGTCGCACGTGGTAGACTCATCCTTAAATAATATTAAAATTAAATAAAGGGAAACAAATACTATGATGAAGAGTTTTTTATATAATTATTGATATTTAATTTACTACATGATCTTTTAATTTAGCCTGTTCTTTTTAAAATGTTTAAGATTTAAAATTTTAATGTTATTCAAAGAATTAAATATTTTATTATGGAGTTTTTAGTGATTGTTATGTTTTAGGGATAAAGATGAATTGCTTCTAAGGTTAGCCTATATGCCCCCACCATGTGCTGTCTTTTGTTTTGTTCTTTTAGAGTTTTTCCTCCTAACATGAAAATGATTAAACAAGATTATCATAGAAATGGAAGACAATTAAGAGGTGTTTAAATAAAATCTTGTTGTTTATTCAAAGTTTGACTCAAATTGAACTAAAAAATTAAGACAGAAAAATGGGTTTGAATTTAAAAAAGTAAATTGAATTTTAGTTTAAATTTATTTGAATTTAATTTTTTATTAGATGAAAATTTGACCGCAAAAAATATGGAGTTAAAATAATTTGAATTGACTTAGAAATTGAATTTAATATTTAATACGACAATGAAACTGTAATTAAAATAAAAACTAGAAGAAATTGTAATTTATATTTTGCAAAAGGAAACTTTATTTATTGATTATCCTATTTGTAACGCAACGGTAGTTTTATTGAAAACAGAATATTATGAGCGAGTTTGAACCTTCCTTGACTCGCTGTTCATAATCGGTTGTTGACAAACGATGAGCGATATCTCCGTCATCTTGCTACCTCGAGAGTGTGTTTAATTTGCAGGGCTTAGGGTTTATAGTATAGAGTTTAATTTTTAGGTTTTATAATTTAAATATTAGTATTAGAACTTAGATTTAGTTTTTTAGTATTAGAACGTATATAAAGAGATAAGAAGGGACAAGACTTTTGTTCTGAAAAATTATTTCTATAATTTATTTTTTCATTATATAGTTTAGATTAGTAGATCAATGTATTGGATACTGATTATATATATATATTTCTGTATGTGAGAATAGGTGTTGTTTCTCCGTGTATATATTTTTTTCGAAAGCTGGTTTTTCATTCAACGAAAAGGAGTATTACATCCAAGATTCTAATAGTGCAACACACATAAATGAGAATGCAATACAAACCAGCGGGAAATAAGTAAGCTCAGAGTGCATCTTAATAATGCAAATGCAATTAAATCCGAGCGAAAACATCATGTTGCTTGCTGAAACTTCTCCCAATCTCTTGCAACAATATCAGCTGTGTGGGTTGGAGCTTCCTCAATCCAGTATCTAGGGCTAGTTAGTAGCTTGTAATCCTTGGCTAAGGTGTGGGCAGCCTCATTTGCGTCTCGGTTTACAAAGCTGAAGCTGATGGTCTCGAAAGTCCTCGCCGTCTCTTTTATATCCTTTATCACTGGGCTCAATGGTGAGATATCATGCATATCTGCTTGGCACTTCTTAATAACTGTTAATGAGTCGCCTTCAATCAACACGTTGTTGAATCCCAGATCCCATGCAAATTGGACTGCATCTAAGCAGGCACGTGCTTCTGCGATAAACGGGTCTGCAATGAATGAATGCGGGATGGCACATGCTGCCATTATGAGACCTGCACTATTTCTGCATATTATACATGCAACAGCTCTCTTGGACATACGATCACATGCTGCATCGAAGTTTAGCTTATATAGATTCAGGGGTGGCGGCACCCATCTTGCCAGGGCTTTTGGCAGTTGCGGATGGGTGTGCTGCATTACTGTTTCTTTCTCTTGTAGGTAAGCCATAATAAATGAAGCAGCATGTCTTACTGACGGAGTGTGTTCTTCATGGACTACTTTATTAAGAGTACCCCAAACCGCCCATAGGACCACAACAAAGATTTGTCGTTTGTTTCTGTCCAATGATAGGAAAGCCTGAGTCACCCAATCCTTTCACCCTGTATTTGTGCATAAGTCAGAAAGTTGGATAGCTTGGCTAGCAAGGACCTGTTGCGTAAACTCGCAATCTCGCATAGCATGTTCAATGGTTTCAGGCATAATCTTGCACAACGGACATTTATTCTCCACATTTAATTTCCTTGCCTGCAGGTTAGAAAAAGTTGGCAAATAATTGTTCACGACTCTCCAACAGTGTATTCGAACTTTGGGAGGAAGATCAAGTGCCCACATATCCCTGTAGAAGTTAGATAGGTCTGGTACTTGTAGGTTGATGGCGTTCAAAGCATTTGGAGAGTTTGATCGTAACAATCTGTAGCCACTTTTTACTGTATAGTTTCCAGACCCCTCATGCCTCCAAATTAACTTATCATCTAGCTCAGACTTTGCCAGGGGGATGGCACAGATTTTCTGAACATGCTCTTCATCAAAAAATTCTTCTAAGACTTCAACTTTCCACCAACCTGACTCCTGATCAATCAAGTTCGACACAAGTGTATGATTGTGGCTGATGGCTTGGTCTCGAAGAAAGCCTCCATTGGGTCCTGGAAGCCATGGTTCACTCCAAATATTAATGCTGCGTCCATTCCCATTCCCAATCCTCCATCCCCTTCCTTTCTCGATTAACCCTCGTGCACTCCACAGGCTTCTCCAAACATACGATGGATTGGAGCCTAGACTTGCATGTAAAAAATCATCATTTGGGAAGTACCTTGCTTTGAGTACTTGAGCTAGGAGGCTTTGTGGCTGAGTAATTAATCTCCAGCATTGTTTTGCTAAGATTGCTATATTGAATTCAGATAGGCTCCGAAATCCCATGCCACCATCTTGTTTTGGTCTTGTTAGACTTTCCCAAGAGCACCAGTGGATCCCTTTTTTTGAGCTGTTGTTTCTCCACCAAAACTTAGCCATTATTTGTTCCAGCTCTCGGCACAATGTGACAGGCAATAAGAAGCAATTCATCGCATATACAGGGATGGCTTGCATGACGCTTTTAATGAGGACCTCCTTGCCGCCCATGGAGAGGAACTTTGCACCCCAATTCTGAGTATTCTTGTTGAAGCGATCAAAGTAATAAGAGAAAGCTTCTTTCTTCCTCCTTCCAACCATTGTAGGTAAGCCAAGGTATCTTTCGGGGTTTGTGGATATTCGAACATTCAGGAGTGATCCAATTTGTTCTTTGAGATCCTCACTCACGTTGCCACTGTAAAATATAAGGGATTTGGTGTAGTTGACACATTGGCCAGATACACTTCCAAACATAGTGAGTATGTCCTTTATCTTTCGAGCTGAATCAAGGGAAGCATCACAGAATAATATGCTGTCATCAGCAAACATCAAGTGCCCCACCTTAAGTCTTCTCCTGCCAATCGTGACTCCCCTGATAGATCGATCAAGTCTTGCAGCATTGAGCAATGTAGATAGACCTTCAGCACAGATCAAAAACAGGTACGGGCTAAGAGGGTCACCTTGTCGTATGCCCCGAGTTGGATTGAAGATCGAGCCATATACACTGTTGAGACCAACTGAATATGAAACTGAGCTAACACACTTCATTATCAGATTCACCCAGCGTTCATCAAATCCCATCTTAAGCATCATTCCCCGCAAGAAAACCCATTCTACCCTATCATACGCTTTGCTCAAGTCTGCTTTAAGGGCAAATGTTCCTTGCTTCCCTGTACGATTCCTGTGCATGACATTCAAGAGCTCAAAGGCAATTATTATATTATCTGATATTTGCCTGTTTGGAATGAAAGCTCCTTGAACTTTATCTATGCAAACATCAAGGACAGCTGCAAATCTGTTTGTTAGCACCTTTGCAATGATCTTGTACAGCACACTACATAGGCTAATTGGCCTAAAGTGAGACATGTTTTCAGGCTTATCAACTTTCAGCACAAGAACAATATTTGTCACATTAATCTCTTCAATTGGCATGCTTTCATTTAGAACTGATAGGCAGTAAGATGTAACAGTAGATCCTACTATATGCCAAAATTTTTGGTAAAATAGTGCTGGGAAACCATCAAAACCTGTTGCCTTCAGGGGGGACATGTGTTTAACTGCACTCCATACCTCTGTTGCTTCGAATGGTTTTAGGAGATTGTCATTCATTGCGGCAGTGAGTCTGGGTTGAATCTTGTCAAGTATGCACGATGCATCACCTGGGTTGGACGTTGTGAATAGTTCCTCAAAGTATACTGTAGCCACTGTAGTTAGATCATCATCCTCTGTGACCCAGTTTCCAGCTGCATCATATATTCCATTCACAGTTTTCTTCTTCTTCATGTACGTTGCATGATTGTGGAAAAATGGGGTGTTTTTGTCCCCATATTGCAACCAATTAGCTCGTGAACGTTGTGCCCAATATAGCTCATCCCTATCAGCTTCCAGGTTCAATCCCAGTTTAATTTCTATCAGCTCCTGAAGAATATCTTCATCTGGGTCTGAACTAGACAGTTCTTGTAATTTCTTTTGCAAAGACCGTTTATGGGAGCTAGACATGCTCTTCTTATTTCTCCACCATGTTGCGAGAGTGCAGCCTAGGTCCTTTAATCTTTTTGGCACTGATTCAGTGGAAGCGTTCCAGGATTGCCTTATAATCTCCTCTATACCATCTTCCATTAACCATATAGCCTCAAAGCGAAACTTGTAACCCCCGTAGCCCGGCCTAGACGGTTGACCCGAACTACGAAGATTACACGGGGAAAACCAAAGTCAACCCGAAAGTCAACCTTGATTAACGACCCATTTTTTTCTTCTTTTTAATCTTGTCTAGATGCTCATTAACCCTAGATGTGATCACACAAACAACATACTCAAAGATCACAACCATCAGAGATCATTCAGGGACCCAATTGCACAAAACACAACTTTAGGGACCAAATTGTAAATTCTGAAAACTTTGAGGCCTTAACCAGATTTTAAGTTACCAACTTAAAATTAATCATATTTCATGCATCTCGGCCAAATTTCAGCTCAAACGGACATCTCAAACTCATACAATTGCACATACAAGATTCAGGACCAAAATGCAAACATTTTGAAACACATAACTGCCACTGTCAGCCCCCAACGGTCAACCGTTCCGAAACGGGAGACAGCCCGTTTCGAAACGCGGGGCCGTTCCGCAACGGGTACCGAAACGGGGGTCGGGCAGTGGCCTATCCGTTTCGGAACGGTTTCACCCGTTTCGGACGCCTGGGCTGCTTCAAGGCACCCGTTCCGAAACGGTACACCCTGTTCCGAAACACCCTGCACAAAATGCAGAAATTTGCCTATTCAAACATGCAATTAACACCCAATCATGCTCCAACAGCCACCAAACTTTGCCAACATGCAATTTAACATAAAAGAGGCATACTTGCATCAACAATTCACCAACATGCCATCATACATGAAAAGCCCCAATTTTAAGACTAAGCTTCCAACACAAGCAATCCATTTAAGCAACATACTTCCAATTCAATCTCATAAGCCAAGCCATGTTCCAACAACATTAACAACACAAAACCAAACTTGTCTAAACATAAACAAACACATACATCAACCCAAGAGATTCTACCCCATTGCCTTTATTAACTATAGCTATTAACCGAGACATACATCTCAAGTGGAGTCCTTCTTGAATCCCTTGCTCCTAGCTGTCCAAACTTCAAGAATCTGCATTGATGGACAAAAAGGAGCGTAAGCACATAATGCTTAGTGAGGAAAGCTCAAAACCAAAACACCATCAATGCAGCGAGCCATAAATCACTTTTAAAACAAACTCGATTTGTTTACCAAAGCCATGTTTGAAAACTCCTTTTCAACAACAAGCTCAAAACCATGCATCGCTCATACATGAAAACCAACCCTTAGTTTAGCAAACTAAGAAAACCCCTTTTCAAAGCACAACTTGCAAAATCAACCATTTAGCCAAACCATGCATACACACCATATGCAAGCTAAAACAAAACCTTGGAAAACACTCCCATTTCACAACATACCTTTCTTTAAACTTGAAAGCCAAAACAAACAAGAATCTTTTAAAACCATTTCACAAACCAACCAACACATGCATTAAACCAAAGACAACATATATGAACCACAACATTATCATCACATGCCTTTAAAAACAAGTCTCAACAAGACTCCAATGCACTAAGATATTTCATGCTCACACGCCTCATTTTCCAAATGATAATCAACACTTGTTCAACTTAACAAGTAAACTTGCATTCACAAGCATTATACACTTTCCATGCAACCATGCATCTTTTCAAGCATCTCATGCTTCACATGCAATTATGCATCAATTCAAGCATCTCATGCTTCACATGCAAATATGCATCATTTCAAGCACCTCATGCTTCACCACAATCAAGAACATCATATTGGCCTTCAAATGATCAACCACATTCACTTTTCAACTCAACACCCAATCGGATACGCGGATTCCGAGCGTTGTCCCTACGCTCCCTACACCCTACCAATCCAAGGTCCTCGAATGGGCAACAACCTCCATTATGACCTCAACATCCTAAGGTTCCCATGTATGGACTTTTAAACACCACACAACCTTAGCTCTTCCCCAAGGTTCCCATGTATGGACTTTTAACCACCATACAACCTTGACATGCACAAGGTTCTCACATATGGGCAACACCTCCATATAACCTTTGCATTCACCGATTGGTAGTTGTAGAACATCACTAACGAGATCCGGGACACCCTACACAAGATCCACACATGGACTTAACACCGCCATTGTGATCTCAACAAGCACAAGGTCCTCACATATGGACTTTTAAACACCATATAACCTTTGCTCAACCAAGGTCCTCGAATGGGCAACACCTCCATTATGACCTCAACCATCTCGTTAGGATACTTGAAGGGAGTTTCCCGGTCCACTCTTGACCACTCCACCTCCAAGGCGACTTAATTCACGGTGCACCCAATCCTATAGCCGGCTAACTATATCCGATCAAAGAACCAAGAACCACTTACATCACTTGCCAATATAACCATCTTACCACATTAGTCCAATGTTCCACATGCATAACCATTATGCAAAACCATTACCACATTAATCAAATGATTCACATGCATAACCAATATGCAAAACCATTACCACATTAATCAAATGATTCCCATGCATAACCAATATGCAAAAACCATCATTTACCAACATTAATTCACTGTTTTAAAGCATTAGACAAAGCCATAGAACAACATGCAACACCATGCATCAAATCTACATTTTCAATGTATAAAACCAAGGATCTCTTACCTTGAGCATCCTTCACATATGGCTTTCAAAACCAGCACTAAACCATGCTAAAATATGCTTTCAAAACAGAATTAAACCATGCAAAACACATGCATTTCAATCATCAACCACAATTGCTTAAAAGCCACTTCCACAATCATAACTCAAGAGCGAAAATCCATTCACTTACTCTTGAGCTTAGCAAAGTTGTTTAGACTTACACTAAGCTCCCAAAAACCTTCAAACCTTGGTTTAAAAGCTGAAAACCCAACTTCACTCACCGATAACCAAAACAAGGCTAGCCACCAAGCCTTCCAAGCATCCGAAACCTTCCGCAACACCTCTAAAGCTCACGGATCAAACTCCCCTGTTTCAAGCACACAAAAACAGCACATTAATGCATCATTATGCATTAAGAACAGCAGCCACACAACCAAATTCGCTGCTCAACACAAAACTAACAATTCGGCTACCAAACACAACCGAAATCACCTCCAAACACTACCAAAACTTAACCCAGCCAAGATCCATCACTTCTAACCATTTTTAAACATCATTTAACATCCAAAATGATCACAAACACGTCCTTATACTTCCAGGTATAACAGATCACCAAAAACACTCCAAAAACAACCAAAAACTCAAGCAAAACTTAGGAAATTCAACCTATCCGGGATTGCATTAATTAAACCTCAACTTCTAAACAATTTAGCATTCATTTAACATCATTTTGACACTTCAAAACACTGCCCAAACAGATCACACGAAAGTTTCACCAAAATCACCAAATCTTGCATTTTAAGCCAAAATCAAGATTTCTATTGAAAAGCCTTTAACAAAACACAAACCAAGGATTGAGAACTTGGGAATTTCAGTAAAGAACTTGAAGTTCAGAGGAGAAGGACGTTCTTACCTCCAAACTTGAGTTTCTCCTTTTTGGAGCCAAAAAGCTTGATGAAACAACTTGCAAATTGAGAGGTTTTGTTGATGAGATGATTAGGAATCAAATGAGAGTTGAAATGAGTGATTTGAGTGACAAAATCAGAGGAGGAAATCTGGAGAGAATGTGTTTGGTTTGAGAGAAAAGATGAGAGAAAATGGTTGAGAGAAAAGTTAGTTAGATTTAGGAAAATATCTTCCCTCCACTTTTCTTTTGTTTAAAAACACTTAATTAATCATTTAATATATTTAGAAAATCTGGAGAAACTCCCATTGGGTAAATAGCTCCTTAAAGATTCAAAGTTTCAATCCTTTATAAAACAGTCACCGAACTTTCAAAAATTACATTTTGGTCACTAACCCAAAATGTCAACCTTCCGAACCTCATTTTCCAAAATTGATTTCACAGTTCACTTTTATATATTAAAAGATGATTTTAAGACATTTTTCCATATTTTTAATGCAACCCGAACTAGGCTTTCCTAATTTCACCTCTTTAGATTCGAACAGCACTTTGACCAAACCGGTCAACGCCCAAAACTTCTGAGCCCAAAACCGGGGCGTTACAAAACTCATTATGCGTACCTTTGTTTAGATGACGATCAGCACCTGAGGTGTCTAGCAGTAATGGGCAATGGTCTGAGATCGAGTGTGTTAAGTGTGACACCATGTACCTTGGAAACAACTGCCACCAGCTTGGATTGGCTACTATTCGATCCAAGCGTTCCCGTACATTGTTTGTTTGTAGTTTTCCTCTTTCCCACGTGTACCATGTGCCCTTAAAGCCCAAATCTGTAAGATGGCAATCCTCTAGCGCATCTCGAAACCCCACCATGTTTCTTTCAGGTCTCAGGCGTCCCCCTTGCTTTTCAAACGAGTATGCAATCTCGTTGAAATCTCCAGCAACGATCCATGGCAATGATTGATCATTTCCCAGCTCACGTAGCAGTCTCCACGAGGTATGTCGTTGGCTTTGCACTGGGTTGCCATAGAACCCTGTAAAACGCCATCGGATATCTTCACCTTCTTCAACAGTGACATCTATATGGGATTGAGAATAGCTGCGTAGAGTAATATCAACCTCAGGCCTCCATCCCAGTGACAAGCCTCCTCTTGTGCCTTCAGCACTTACATCAAAACCAAAAAGATAACTACATCGTCGACGTACCTTCTCCATTTTCCTGGCATGTAATTTTGTTTCCATGAGAAACAAAATTGGGGGATGGCTACCTCTCAGAGCATTTCTGAGTCGGTTAACCGTCCGTGGTTCCCCCAACCCACGGACGTTCCAGCACATTATTTTCATGGCGTTCGGCTGCCCTGCCTTGCAGAGCCAGCCGATATCTCAGTGAGTTTATCATGTGGTGTAGAATCCGAATGTCCAGAAACTATAGCCACATCGCCTAGGATCCTTTGTCGTTTTTTCCCATCCACGATAGGTAGGGGCTGATCTTCATTGTCTGAACATAGCTCCATTTGGCCCCCTGTCAGAGTAGTAGTTGGAAAAATTTGTTTTTCCACCTCACCAGTTATATCTCCACGTGGAAAATTGGGAGGGTTTTGCACGTCTTTATGGAGATCATGCAGGGTTAACTTCCCATGCACGTCCGTAACTGCCTTGATGTCCACTAAGGAGGTGCCTGTGATCTCTTCTCTCAACCACCTGCTCGGCGGCAGAACGGCTCGCCTGACCGGCGCTCGGATCGATAAGTCCCACCCAAAAGTAATATCCTTCTGCTCTAGCGTGAGTCTGAGTGGGCAGAAGCTTTCCCCATGGCCAAGCTTCCCACATATAAAGTAAAACAACGACAGCTTTTCGTATTGGAATCGAACGTATGTTGTTCGTTCCTTGCCTATGGCCATCTTCTTTCTTCTTTTCAGGGGGTGGAGGAAATTAAATAACACTTTGATCCTCATGTATTGCTTTCTACCCGAAATAACCAATTTGGAGTCATATTCAACAAATTGGCCAATGAAATTTCCAAATTGTCGAGCCATTGCTTCTGACATTAACCCTGGATGGAGATCATGTATTTGGACCCAGAAATACGCATGATCCAACGAAACCAGTAGCGGATCTTCTCCCGGTAACAGTCGATGCAGGAGCAGAAGGTGGTTGTTGAAGAACCACGGAGAGCCTTCCATAACGCGTGATACATCCACCTCATGGTAGAACTTAAAACAAAACCTTTTTTCTCCAATGTCAGTGATTGTTATTCCCCCTAGCGGATGCCATAGGTCAGCCATTGTATTCCTCATTGCTAGAAAGTGTATAACACTTGAGGTTAAGAACCGCCCCACCAGACACAAGGCATACAGATCAGGCACTTCTTGAATTTCTGGAAGGAGTTCAAGAATCTCCTCTTCACCCTCTTCAATTGACAATGCTGCTAATTCGGATTCCATTCTACAAGGGTGTTAAGCGTTGAAGGAAAGAAATAAAGAGAGGGATGCGTGCAATACTGCAGACGAAATGCGTGCAACTTTGCAGACTAATCAATTATAAGGAATTTTAAAAGAAAAGAAAAGAGACTAAATATCAAATTTTGTATTCTCACAGTGTGAATTTTCAATAATATTAATAAAATTTCAATTTGCTTTACGAATTTTTTTTGGAATATCATATTTTCATATAACCCCTTTTAAAATTTATTTTTAGTAATAGAATATGATTTTTATATTTCATTCAAAAATATTTTTTATAGAAAATTAATTTATATCATTTATGGTAATAATAACAACTATTCATATTATAATTTATTCCAAGGCACTTCAAATATATTTTAAATAGGGTTGTATTATTGTTATATCTAGGGATGTAAAAACAGGTAAACAGACAGGTTTCAGGTCGGGTTCTGTCAGGTCGGGTAAAATCGGATACAGGTCATTTCAGGTAAAACATTTTTTTTTGACTCGACTCGGGTCGGGTGCGGGTCCATTGCAGTCGGGTAATTTGCAGGTCGGGTCAATTTTCAGGTCGGGTCCATTTCAGGTCAAACTCGTTGCAGATTAGGTAAAAACAGGTCGGGTAAAATCAGTTAATTGGCAGGTAAATTGCAGGTCGGGTTCATTTCAGTTCGGGTTCATTTCAGGTTGATTTCTTTTCAGGTCGGGTTCATTTCAGGTCGGGTAATTTCAGGTCGTCGGGTTCATTTTAGTTCGAGTTAATTCTGGTTCACCAGAAATGAACAATTTTGAATAAAAACAAAGTTTTATGGACTATAGTGAAAAAAATAATAATAAATAAGAGCTAATTTGGACTAAAATAAAGTTTTATGGACTATATAATAAACTCAATTTTGAATAAAAACAAAGTTTTATGGACTATAGTGAAAAAATAATAAATAAGAGTTAATTTGAAGTAAAAATAAAGTTTTAAGAACTCAATTGAATTGAATTAAAACTTAAAGGACTTGAATAAAAAACTTATATAATATAAAGGGCTTTATTTATAATTTACCCCAAATTGAAATTCAATTTGGGAATTAGGCGGTTTCAAAATAAATTTTCCCGCCCATATATTATAATTTAATATTATTTATTAATTATTATAATATAATATAACTTATTAATTATTATAATAACTTTATAAGTATAGATATATGTGATTATGTGTATATATATGTATTTTTATGTATTCACGTGTATATAAATTACAATATATAATTATATATTATACAAACATGTATGTATTTATGTATATGTAATGTATTATACATAAATACATGTATATGTATATACATAATACATACTATGATACTAACAACATACATGTATATATATATATATATATATATATTACAAACATATGTATATATTAAATTATTAATACATTATACATATAACATATCATACATAATAATTAATACATATTATACAAATATATGTATGTTAATATATAATATATAATGTACATATATATATATATGTATATATGTGTGTATATATGTATATAAATACATAAATATACATATAAAATATATGTATATATATAAATATATGTATTTATAAAATTATAAAATATATGTATTTATATATGTATTTAAATACATAAATTGAATTGAACTCAATTGAATTGAACTAAAACTTAAAGGACTTAAATGAAAAATATCTAAAATTTAAAGGGCCACAAAATATTTAGCCCATCTAAATTTCAAAGGGCTACAAAATATTTAACCCATCTAAAATTTTTAGCCCAAAGCCCAACAATTAATAATTATTATTAATTATTATATTTAGTCCATCTAAAATATTTAGTCCAAAGCCCAATAATTAATAATTAATATTTATTATTGATATTATTAATTATTACAAATGGGTGGTGGGATATGAGCCCAAAGGCCCAAGGCTCAAACTATTACTAATTATTATTTATTATTAATTATTATATTATAAATACATTATATAACTTATAAGTTATAAGTTTATATATATATAAATATATATATATATATATATTATTTATACATTATAGGTTTTAGGGGCCCATCTAAAATAAATGGGTGGTGGGATAAGAGCCCAAAGGCCCAAGGCCCAAACTATTACTAATTATTATATTATAAATACATTATATAACTTATAAGTTATAAGTTTATATATATATATATATATATATATATATATATATATATATATATATATTATATTTATACATTATAGGTTTTAGGGCCCCATCTAAAATAATTGGGTGGTGGGATATGAGCCCAAAGGCCCAAGGCCCAAACTATTACTAGCTATTATTTATTATTAATTATTATATTATAAATACATTATATAACTTATAAGTTATAAGTTTATATATATATATATAGGTTTTAGGGGCCCATCTCAAATAAATGGGTGGTGGGATATGAGCCCAAAGGCCCAAGGCCCAAACTATTACTAATTATTATTTATTATATTATAAATACATTATATAAATTATAAGTTATATGTTTATATATATATATATATATATATATATATATATTATATTTATACATTATAGGTTTTAGGGGCCCATCTAAAATAAATGGGTGGTGGGATAAGAGCCCAAAGGCCCAAGGCCCAAACTACTACTAATTATTATTTATTATTAATTATTATATTATAAATACATTATATAACTTATAAGTTATAAGTTTATATATATATATATATATATATACAAATATATTATATTTATACATTATAGGTTTTAGGGCCCATCTCAAATAAATGAGTGGTGAGATATGAGCCCAAAGGCCCAAGGCCCAAACTATTACTAATTATTATTTATTATATTATAAATACATTATATAAATTATAAGTTATAAGTTTATATATATATATATATATATTATATTTATACATTATAGGTTTTATGGGCCCATCTAAAATAAATGGGTGGTGGGATAAGAGCCCAAAGGCCCAAGGCCCAAACTATTACTAATTATTATTTATTATTAATTATTATATAAATTATAAGTTATAAGTTTTTTTATATATATATATATATATATTATTTATACATTATAGGTTTTAGGGGCCATCTCAAATAAATGGGTGGTGGGATATGAGCCCAAACTATTACTAATTATTATTTATTATTATTTATTATATTATAAATACATTATATAAATTATAAGTTATAAGTTTATATATATATATTATATTTATACATTATAGGTTTTAGGGGCCTATCTAAAATAAATGGGTGGTGGGATAAGAGCCCAAAGGCCCAAAGCCCAAACTATTACTAATTATTATTTATTATATAAATTATAAGTTATAAGTTTATATATATATATACACACACACATTATAGGTTTTAGGGGCCCATCTAAAATAAATGGGTGGTGGGATAAGAGCCCAAAGGCCCAAAGCCCAAACTATTACTAATTATTATTTATTATATAAATTATAAGTTATAAGTTTATATATATATATATATATACACACACACACACATTATAGTTTTTAGGGGCCCATCTAAAATAAATGGGTGGTGGGATAAGAGCCCAAAGGCCCAAGGCCCAAACTATTACTAATTATTATTTATTATTAATTATTATATTATAAATACATTATATAATTTATAAGTTATAAGTTTATATATATATATATATATATATATATATATAGATTTTAGGGGCCATCTCAAATAAATAGGTGGTGGGATATGAGCCCAAAGGCTCAAGGCCCAAACTATTACTAATTGTTATTTATTATATTATAAATACATTATATAAATTATAAGTTTATATATATATATATATATATACACATTATAGGTTTTAGGGGCCCATCTAAAATAAATGGGTGGTGGGATAAGAGCTCAAAGGCCCAAACTATTACTAATTATTATTTATTATTAATTATTATATTATAAATACATTATATAACTTATAAGTTATAAGTTTATATATATATATATATATTTAGACATTATAGGTTTTAGGGGCCCATCTCAAATAATTGGGTGGTGGGATATGAGCCCAAAGGCCCAAGGCCCAAACTATTACTAATTATTATTTATTATTAATTATTATATTATAAATACATTATATAACTTATAAGTTATAAGTTTATATATATATATATATATATATATATATATATATATATATATATATATTTATACATTATAGGTTTTAGGGGCTCATCTCAAATAAATGGGTGGTGGGATATGAGCCCAAAGGCCCAAGGCCCAAACTATTACTAATTATTATTTATTATATTATAAATACATTATATAAATTATAAGTTATATGTTTATATATATATATATATATATATATATATTATATTTATACATTATAGGTTTTTAGGGGCCCATCTGAAATAAATGGGTGGTGGGATAAGAGCCCAAAGGCCCAAGGCCCAAACTATTACTAATTATTATTTATTATTATTTATTATATTATAAATACATTATATAACTTATAAGTTATAAGTTTATATATATATATATATATATATATATATATATATATATTAGGTTGTAGGGGCCCATCTCAAATAAATGGGTTGTGGGATATGAGCCCAAAGGCCCAAACTATTACTAATTATTATTTATTATATTATAATTACATTATATAAATTATAAGTTATAAGTTTATATATATATATATATATATTATATTTATACATTATAGGTTTTAGGGCCCTATCTAAAATAAATGGGTGGTGAGATAAGAGCCCAAAGGCCCAAACTATTACTAATTATTATTTATTATTAATTATTATATAAATTATAAGTTATAAGTTTATATATTATATTTATACATTATAGGTTTTAGGGGCCCATCTAAAATAAATGGGTGGTGGGATATGAGCCCAAAGGCCCAAGGCCCAAACTATTACTAATTATTATGATAGTTATCCAGCTTAAGTTAACAAATTTGAGAAGTTAATCCGATTAAGTTAACAAAATAGAGTAGTTAACCAGTTTGAGTAACAAACTATATCTAGATTAATCATTTGAAATACAATTGATATAATACTAACTTATATTTTGTAGTTATGTTAATTTTCTTATACTTGTTAAAGCATAATAAGTTTATGAACATAATAAAGTTAACATAATATATTTTATATAATAAAGCATAATAAGCATAATAAGTGTATAATTTTATTATACATAATATATATTTTTATACTTAAACAAATTTTTAAGTATATATGTTCAATATATTATATTAACTATATATTACTAATATATTATATATTTAGTAAAAATTAAGACAAATCTTTTAAGTATATAATTTTATTATACATAATATATATTTTTATACTTAAACAATTTTTTAAGTATATAATTTTATTATACATAATGTAGTTACAAATTAAGACAATTTTTTCTAAGTATAATGGAAGATAAATTTTTTCTAAGTAATGAAATTAACATAATCTATTAAAAAATTATTAAGTTTATAATGAACAGTTTACACTTTAAATTATTTAACATTTTTAGCCAGGTCTACATTAGTTCAGGTCAACAATAGTTCAAGTTCAAAACAAGTCGGGTTCAAAACATGTCGGGTAAAATCGGATCTAGGGTCATTTCAGTCGGATAATATCAGGTAATTTGCCAGTTCGGTCTCGGGTTCGGGTTCGTTTCAGTCGGATGCAGGTCGGGTTTCAGGTCAAAATTACCAGGTCAGATTCGAGTTCGGGACGTTTTCAGTCGGACACAGATCGGGTTCGGTTGCTACAGTAACATGTTCAACTCGGGTTCGGGTCAGCAACAGTCAGTTACAGTTCGAGTTCGGATCATCGAATTCTCGAGTCAAATCAGGTTCTGACTCGAGCAGGTTTCAGGCAGGTTTTCAGGTCCTGACTTGTTTTTACAACCCTAGTTATATCCTCGAATCTTCGCTCTTGTTTCGCACTTTAAAAAACTTAACTTATATCATTTATGGTCACAATAACAACTATTCGTATCATAGTTTACTTCAAGCACTTTAAAAATAGTATAAATAAGGCCGTATTATTGTCGTATTCTTTTTAAACTTTTAATAAAAAACTTTTTTCTTGTGCCACATTTTTCCTCTGCTTATGTATCACATTTTTCTTTGTTTGTGTGGCACGATTTTTTTTCTTTTTGTTTTTGTGTTACGTTTCCTCTGCTATTTGGCATGATTTTCATATATTTTAACGGTCATTTGGTGCTCGTACAGAAATCCTCATGATGTTTGTTTTCTTATTGTGTTTGTCGGTAGTCATAGAAAATTTCATTCCCTTTAGTGGTTGTTTGCTGATGTAATCGAAATTGTGTAGTAGAACAATTTGTCTGATAGTTTAGTCTTTTCACCATTCTTTTTTTCCTTGTAAATAGGGATGGCAATTTGACCCGTCCCCGTCGGGTACTGACCCAGCCTGATAGGGAGGGGTTTTTTTATATTAAAAAATTGAGTTCGGGTCGGGTTATTGGAGAAATAAAGTTGGGCGAAGCGGGTTCGGGTTTAGGGTGAAAATTTTCCAATCCAAAATGATATATTTATTATATTTTTATATATTGTATTTAATATTTTTATTAATTTTTTATCTAGAGTCGAGTTTAATCGGGTTTTTTTATTAAAATATCGGGGTCCGGTTATATTTTTTATTATGTCCAATAGTTTGGTTCGTTCACCACTATTTTAGGAGATTCATGAAAGTTTTTTAGTTCTTTGATAATGTACACTAATCTCAAAGGAAGAGTTTGCTTTTCTTTGTCCCATTAAATTTTTAGTTTTATTTCCATATGATATTTTAGTAGATTTAGTTTATATATTTTTTTTTAAAATGCGTTATATTTGTGAATTGTGATAGCTTCCATTGTTTTTTTAATAAAATTTAGCTGTTTTGCTAAAAAAAGACGTGATAATATTTAATTTTTTATGTTAATGTATACAATAATTATTTACCAATATCAATAAAAAATGAAATGTTCATTTGATATTTTAAAATAAAAAATGTTAATGTAATAATACGGGTTTTGGGTTACTTGTCCAACCATAAGAAAAAATTCGGCCCACTATACGGGTCTATGCCGTTTGCTTAAGGCCATAAATTGAATAAAATACAGATTTCTTTACAACCAAACAATTTTATTGATTTAGAACTAGAAAGACAAACAACCAAACAATTTTATTGATTTAGAACTAGAAAGACAATCATTAAGAATCTAACGAGGAGTCCAAGCGAAAAAAAAAAGAATGATGTTTATTTTAAGAGACTCAAAGTCAATTAGTTTTATTTGTAAAGTGTATGTACCTTATTAATAGGTCAAAAAAATTAAAACATATATAACCTTTTAATCACATTATAATTATTCAAAAAAAGGGAAAAGACAACAATTAGGTTTTTTTTAAAAATTAAATATTGAAAGAATATTGATTTTTTTTAGTTTAATATTTTTTAATAGTTTTAAGGTGATTATAATGTAGCATATATATATATAATTTTTGATGAGATACACACATTGCAAGTAGGGGTGTTCGCGGTTAACCAAAATACTATAACGGTTAACCTATAAGTTATGTTCTTAGTGCAAAAGTTATATGTTCTTAATGTAATTAGAGGAAAAATGCATAAAGAATGTATCTAAAAATACATAGAAAACTAGGGACTCATTCTTAATGGTTAACCAACGGTTAACCATGAACACCCCTAATTGCAAGCAATGATGCTTAAACCTGAGTATTTTAGGATGTATATTATCATCTAATCTACTACGATAATTTGTTGGGTTCCAATTTTTTAAGTTCAATGTTTAGTTTAATCTAAATTGAAAATAACTTGTATGTCATACGAGTATGATTGAGCTAAGTAAACAATCTTAGATTAATAAATCAAACTCAGAAATGAAAGACGATAATACTAAAACACCATTAACATCCAAACAATCATACCCGCAAAAATGCATAAAAACTTGCACTTGATAACAGGAATGGACAAAAATTGATATGCAGGAGGTGTTAACTTTTAAAAAGTTAGATTTAAAATTTAAAATACGAGTTTATATTATTAATAAAAAACAGGGATAATGATACCCATGTCCTCTGTACTTTGACAGAAAATTTTAATGTGGTGCTTAAATTTTAGACGCGTTCAATGTGCCCCCTGAACTTTATCTCCGTCATATAATATACCCCTCGGCTCTAACGCCATTATATGGTGACGTGGCTTGACACGTGGACTACTAAAATGATACTACGTGGCGTTTTAGTTAAAAAAAAACAAATAAAGTAAAAAGAGGGGCATCTAAGCAAATTAACCATTTTTATATGAAAAAAACTAAATAAAATCTAAAAACTTTTGTGCTCCTCGTCAAAGGGATTCGAAAACCCTTAATCTATTAGAACATCAATGTTTTGCATTTTTGAGAAGAAATTAAAGCGATTCAACCAAATTGGAAGCTCGAAACCGAAGTTTCAAGTCAAAGCTTCTGAAAAAATAGGGCAATGCATAAATTAAACAAAATTTTTTTAAAGACCAATAAACATTGGAAATTTTAAAGTTTGAGTCAAATTTTTTACATTAGAACATCAATTTTTTCATTTTTAATAAGAAATCAAAGCAATTAAAACAAACTGGAAGTACCCAAATGATTTTATTTGCGGGTACGAGCACAAGGGAAACTCAGGAGACCCATCACCGGATGAGACCAAAACGACGTCGGGGAAGAAGGGACCAGAGCCGAAGAGCCACGGTGGGCGTGATCGAAAGAAGACCCAAAGCGTATCGAACTCCAATCTGATCGCTCGATGGAACTAGTGTCTTCACACCTGTGACAGAGATGATAGGAGAAATCGGTGACAACAAAAACAACGATAGTGAAAGAAGAAGATGTTCTTTGGAGGAATGAAAAAGGTTTAATTTAAGCTAAAAAGAAAAAGGGTAAACTTGTTCTCATGTCCTCCCTCTTAAATTATATTTTATTTAGTTTTTTTTTTCATATAAAAATGGTTAATTTGCTTAGATGCACCTCTTTTGACTTTGTTTATTTTTTCTGAGCCAAAACGCCACGTGGCATCTTTTCAGTAGTCCACATGTCAAGTCACGTCACCATATAAAGACATTAAAGCTGAGGGGTATATTATATGACTGAGATAAAGTTCAGGGGGCACATTGAACGCCTCCAAAGTTTAAGCACCACATTGAAGTTTCTGTTAAAGTACAGGGGGCATGGGTGCCATTATCCCTAAAAATATAAAGGAAATCACCAAAGTACATGTGAATTTAAAATTTTTAAGGGCTAATTTGGCCCGATATTTCATTTTGAGAATTTATCTGGAAAAATACCCCTTAAGAACAACATTTGGAAAAATACCACCCAATCGGTCCACAAAAGGGTAAATCACGTTCTGTAGGATGCGATTTTCAAACTCACGTTCTACAAGGCGCAACTTCGGTCCGATGTGGAGTATATTATCCGGTATTTATTTTTTTTAAAAATTAAAGTCGCGTTCTACAGGGCATGAGAATTCAAACGTCTCGTCGCAAATTTATCGTGAAATATGCAAAAGCCGCGTTTTGCAGAACAAATGGAAATATGAGTGGATAATCATATTTGAGTTGATTTTGTGGTAATTTCGTGATTTTTTGTTATTTAATTTTCACGTCGTAGTACGGGAACACATGTTTACAATGGCGCAGAAATTGGCGCGTATAAGGCATCCTAAATGGTGTAAAAATTGTGTGAAAAATGCTATCTTGGTATATTCCTTTGCATTAAGAAAATGGAAACATGGGTCGGTATTCATGTTTTAGTTGATTTTTTTGTTCTAGTGTGTGGTCGTGTTTTTTTTTGTTATTTAACTTTCATGTGGAAGTACGAGAACACGTGTTTACAATGGTGCCTAGAAAACGTAGCTTCGAAGGTTGATAATGTTATTTAGGATTAAAACATTAGAGTTACTGTAACACCCCAATTTAGCCCCAAAATGTAAACCCTAATTGTGAGAATTCCCAATTGGAACCCTAGAATTTGGGGGAAATCTCAGATTTTAACCTAATTTGAATTCGGGACCTAATTGAATAAAGTTAAAGTATGGTGGTTAAATCGTTAGGCGGGCTAAAGTTGGGATCCTTCTTCTGTAATTTTCCTATTGGTTTAGGGTAAACACCCTTTAGTCTCTATTTTGCATTTCTGCGCCGCTCTCCTTCTCCCTTTTCTCTCAAAAAATAAACAAATCGAACCCTTTTCCCCGTTGTCCGTTGAAGCTCCGACCAAGGATCTTTTGCCGCCCGTTCGTCATTCCGCGGCCATTAGTGGATTCCCCATGGCTGTTCGACCAAAACCCGAGTTAGGGTTGCCCGTTCGCCGCCTCTTGTCGTCGGAAAGGAGAGGCCGAAAGCCTCGACTTTTCGTTTATCGCCGCCATCCTCTTCATGCGCCGCCTCCGTCCCGGGTTTGGGTGAGTGTCGTGGTCGAGTCTGATGGGTTTCATTTACCGCCGTCGTCGGTTTGTCAGCTAGCGTAAACCTTTACTAGTTTCCGTCAGGATGGGTCAACTATTTAGGGTTTGATTTTGGGGGATGGTTGATTAGGGATTTGAATCTGATTTGGGGATTGAATGGCTGAACCGAACTGGGTTAAGGGAACCGGACCGGACCAACACTCTGAACCGAACCGGCCAGTGTGACCAAGTCGGATGACATCAGCAGTGACGTCATATGCTGTTGTAATGGTGATGCAGGCTGGCGTCAGCGATGACGTCATCATGGTCAGGGACGACGTTAGTGTTGACTTTTGGGTTGACTTTTTCAGCCGGGTTCACCTATATGTTTTTCAACGTTCTAGTTCCATTTCCGCTGCCCGTTTTGTCAATTTCGAACCCGAAATACCCTTTTTGGATCAAGTTTATATGTTGAACTCAGAATTTTTTTAAGTGTTCCATCAGAGTTTGACTCAATTATTTATGTGTTCAGGTGACGTGGACTCTAAACCTGAGACTTTACCTCTTCCTCTGCCAGGCAGACCTCCGGTGGCACAGTCTTCGAGATCTGCTAGTAAGATTTCTGTTAAGCGTAGTTTACTCGAATGTGGCCTAGTAGGAAATCTTATATAGTGTTCTTTGTTTTAGGAGCTGATTCTGTTCGACCTTCCGCTAGGGCTAAGCGTGGGAGACGTCACTATCGACGTTGATAGTTTAGCTGCCTAAGGTGTGTTCTCTGTCTGTGCTACATGTCTTTGATGTCTGATTGCATGATTTGTATGATATATATATATATATTTATATGCTACCTAGATCTGTTACTCGATAAATATTTTATGACTCGAATGTTGTAATCATGTTATGTAATACATATCGGAATCAGACTATTATGTACATGCATATTAGTTGTTTAAAAGATTGCATTCGAACTCTGAAATCAGATAACATGTCATATCATTGGGATGGGATATTGTATGGAGGAAGCTCGTCGACTTCATCCTTCGGGTTGAACTTCGCTTCGGATTAGTAGTCCCATCTTTCGAGATGAGTTCTGCTTCGGACATGGTGTTGCGGTGTAGAGTGGTTTAGGGGAACCTCACTCTTTGGACGGTGATGTAGATGGGTGCATGTCATGTTATGCTATCATTATGCCTTGCTTGTAATACTTCGGAATAACTGTTTAATCTTGATTTGTTGATGGACTGTTGGTTATACCTCTGTTTTGCACTTTAGAGATACACTGAGCTTTATAGCTGACTCCCCCTTAGTATCTGTTTCAGATTTCCAGACTTAGGGTTCGGTACTTGGAGGACCTCATTCGAACGGATTTGATATTATTATTCGGTATGGATTATTTCAAGTTTCTTTTCATTATTTATGTATTCCGGACTTGGTTGTAAATTTGGACTTTGGACTTTTATTTTGGGATTGATGAACTAATTTCTGTATGCATTGTTTTATGACGAAACTTCAAAGGACTCTACAATTGAATAATAAATTTACACGTTTTTCTTTTAAGTGATCTTTCTTGAGGGGCAAGTTTCCTAAAACGACAAATATAATTTAAGCAAACCTCTTAGATCAAAATGGGGGGTTACATTTAGTGGTATCAGAGCCAGGTTACACCCCCCGGCCTGTGAGGCTCGACAAAATTTGATTTTAATGTTTTCAAAATTTTGCATGCATAATAAATATTTTCGGGAACTATGAGATTTTCAGATAAATTTATGAATTTTAAAGAAGTAATATATGTTTTAATTAGAGACTCCAAGTACCAATTCTGACTTTAGGATTCTTCTTTTTGTAGATAGACCACTATGCCACCCCGTAGGAGTACTAGAGTTACGGCTGGCCGAGGTCAAGGCCGTGGACAAGGTCGTACCGCTGTAGATACGAGTAACGTTAATCCCCTTGAGCATTCGCCACATCATTAGGAGGAACCACAACATGAGCAGGCTGAGGAGCAACCTAAGGTTCATACGAGTGATCAACAGACTGATCACCCTGGTCAGCAGACTCAGAGCGGAGGTCCTCGTGCAGTCGATAACAATGAGACTACTGGAGTTGATGTTGCTACAGTGTATTTGGAGTTACTTGAGTATCTTCGATAGGGTTCTAGGAGACCCATATCTGCGGAGTTTTTGTCTACTGGGATGTCGATGTTTGATGGTAAGACGGCTGCAGATCCGGTTGACGCAGAGTACTGGTTGAAGAAATTACAACAGTTATTTGATGAGATGGACTACCCCACTGACAGAAAATTAAGAGCGACTGTATCTTTACTGAAGGGTGAAGCCCAGAACTGGTGGGAGGCTGAGGAGACTGTTATTTCTACTAGTCGGGTCACATGGGATCATTTTCGTCAAGCTTTTCGAGACAGATATGTTGGGGCAGAGTATCTAGCCAAGTGTCGAGAGGACTTTATGAATTTGAAGCAAAATGACATGACCGTGAATCAATATGAGATCGAGTTTTTGAGGCTGATACAATACGTCCCTGGATTAGTTACTACAGAGAAAGAGAAGTGCGACTAGTTCTGAGGGGTCTGCGACCTTCGATCAAGACTGGTGTTGCTTTGCATTTGGACAAAGAGTACAAGGATATTACCTTGCGAGCTAGGACTGCTGAACGCAATGCGGCAGAGTTGAGGCAAGTTGAGTCTTAGGGTATGGATCGGGTAAGAGGCAGTCGACCGCGTCAGTTCAGTATAGTCAGGGTAATCAGACCAGGAAGAGGGCAAGAGATGAGAGTGATTATCAGAGTTATTCCAGAGCCAGACCGGTGATCACTACTGTTTTGACTTCTAGTGTTGGAGGATCAACTAGCACACGAGGGGTACCGCAATGTTCTTTTTGCAAGAAATGGCATTCAAGAGAGTGTAGGAGACAGTCCGGGGCTTGTTTTTGTTGTGGGTCGCTCGACCATATTTTTAGAGATTGTTTGCTTGCACCTCCATCAGCTCATATGATGAGTCAGTCACAGGCATCGGTACAGACTCCTACTAGAGGTAGAGGTCGAGGTAGATCTAACACTACAATTTCTGCTGGTAGGGGAAGGCCAGCTCAGAGTGGACGATCAGCTGGAACTGGGGTGAGACAGCCAGGTTTGGTTTATGCTACCAGGAGACATGAGGATCGTGATGAGCCAGATGTTATTGCTGGTACCTTTTCTATTCACTCTATCTCGTATTTTGTATTATTGGGTATTGGTTTTACTCATTCGTATGTGCGAGTTCGATATCTGGGGGACTTGAAATTCCGGTTGAGAATACTTTGAATGCAGTTTCAGTTTATAGTCCAGTGGGTGACCATGTCAAGGTTACTAAGGTGTACAAGAATTGCCCTTTGGAGATTCAAGGGAAAATATTTTCTGCTGATTTGATGGAGTTACCTTTCAGAGAGTTCAACCTTATTCTCGGAATGGATTTGTTATCTGCTCATCGAGTTAGTTTGGATTGTGAAAAGAAAAGGGCGACTCTGAAAACCTCAGATGGGTGCGAGGTGATTCTGGTGGGAGAGCGTAGAGGTTACATGTCCAATGTTGTTTCGGCTCTCAAAGCAGAAAAGATGATTCGACATGGGGCCATTGCCTACCTTGCTTATATTCTTGACTCGAGGCAGTCAGATTCTGGGTTGGATAAGATCCAGGTGGTTACGGATTTTCCAGATATTTTTCCGGAGGAATTTTCGGGGGTACCGCCAATACGTGATGAGGTTGAGTTTGGCATAGATGTTTATCCAGGTACAGCCCCCGTCTCTATGGCTCCTTACAGGATGGCTTCGAAGGAGCTTAAAGAATTGAAGATTCAGTTGCAGGAATTGCTAGATAGGGGTTTCATCCGACCTAGTGTTTCCCCCTGGGGAGCCCCTGTTTTATTTGTGAAGAAGAAGGATGGATCACTTCGGCTTTGTATTGACTATCGGAAGCTGAACAAGCTAACGATCAAGAACACGTATCCCCTTCCTCGTATTGATGACTTGTTCAACCAGTTTCGGGGAGCTTCGATATTTTCTAAGATAGACCTGAGATCGGGTTATTACCAACTCAAGGTTAAGGATTCTGATGTGTTCAAGATCGCTTTTTGGACTCGTTATGGTCATTACGAGTGTATGGTGATGCCGTTTGGATTGACTAATGCCCATGAAGCATTTATGGATATGATGAATAGGGTGTTTCAACCCTACCTGGATCAGTTCGTGGTGGTTTTCATTGATGACATACTGGTTTATTCTAAATCGGAGGCAGAACACGAGGAACATCTCCGGATTGTCCTGCAAACTTTGCGAGAGAAGTAGTTGTATGCAAAGTTTAGTAAATGTGAATTTTGGTTGACCGAGGTTACCTTCTTGGGACACGTGGTTTCTGCTAATGGTATTCAGGTTGATCCAAAGAAGATTAAGGCTATTTTGAGCGGGAAACAGCCCAAGAATGTTCCTGAGATTTGAAGCTTCTTGGGTTTAGCTGGCTACTATCGGAGGTTTGTGGAGGGTTTCTCGATTATTGCATCTCCTTTGACTAAACTTTTGAGGAAGGATATTCCTTTTGTCTGGACTGAGGCTTAGCAGACCAGTTTTGAGAAGCTTAAGACCGTGTTGACTGAAGCACCGGTTCTGATTCAGCTTGAGCCTGAGAAGGCTTATACGGTATACAGTGATGCCTCCCATACGAGATTAGGATGTGTTCTGATGCAGGAGGGGAAGGTAGTGGCCTATGCGTCTCTTCAGTTGAAAGCACATGAGTGCAACTACCCTACCCATGATTTGGAGCTTGTTGATGTGATCTTTGCTCTAAAAACCTGGAGACACTATCTCTACGGATAGAAGTGTTATATCTTCACCGATCACAAAAGTCTAAAGTACCTCCTTACGCAGAAAGAGTTGAATCTGAGACAACGTCGCTGGTTGGAACTTCTCAAAGATTATGACTGTGAGATAGAGTATCACCCAAGGAAGGCGAACGTGGTTGCCGATGCCTTGAGTCGTAACGCCATCTCGGATTTGAGGACATTGTTTGCTCAGATGAGTTTGTTTGAGAATGGTAGTTTGATGGCAGAACTTCGGGTTATTCCTACGCTGATATCTGATATTCGAGCTGAGCAGCCTACTGATCCTTTTCTTATGCACCGTGTCAGAGAGGTTTCTAATGGTACATCTGTGGATTTTACTATTGATCATGATGGTGTTTTGTATTTCCGAGGCCGGTATTGAATTCCGAGGAAATCTGGGTTGAAACAGGTTATTCTTCGCGAGGCACATGACAACCCCTATTCTATGCATCCTAGTGGTGATAAGATGTATAAGAACCTTCGTCAGAGGTACTGGTGGAAAGGTCTTAAACGAGATGTTGTCGGATTTTTGTCTAAGTGTATAACTTGTCAGAGAGTCAAGACATAGCATCAACATCCATCTAGGTTGCTTCAGAACATCGAGATTCCTCAGTGGAAGTGAGAGCGTGTGACTATGGATTTTGTTAGTGGTCTTCCGATGACTCCGTCTAAGAAGGACTCTGTCTGGGTTATAGTGGACCGTTTGACTAAGTTTGCACATTTCATTCCGGTTCGAGTCAACTATCCTTTGCGTAAGTTGGCTCGGCTTTATATTTCTGAGATTGTTCGACTTTATGGGGTACCATTATCGATTATTTCTGATCGTGATCCGAGATTTACAGCTAAGTTCTGGAAGGCACTTCACTCTGCTTTGGGTACCCGGTTGAACTTCAGTACATCTTATCATCCATAGACTGATGAGCAGTCCGAGCGTGTGATTCAGATTCTTGAGGACATGTTGTGAGGTTGTGTTCTCGATTATAGTGGTAGTTGGGAGGACTTCTTGCTTCTCGCAGAGTTTGCATATAATAACAGCTACCAGGCCAGTATCAAGATGACACCATATGAGGCTCTGTATGGACGTAAGTGTAGGTCACCGATTGGATGGACTGAACTTAATAAGCAGAGACTGTTGGGACCAAACATAGTCCGTGAGGCCGAGCAGACAGTCAGATTGATTCGAGATCGGCTTAAGGTTGCTTTTGACAGACAGAAGTCTTATGCTGACTTGAGATGTCGAGATCTTGAATTTAAGGCCGGTGATGAGGGTTTCCTGAAAGTATCTCATTGGAGGAAGGTACTTCGGTTTGGTCGGAAGGGCAAGCTGAGTCCTCAATATATTGACCCTTCTCGGATTCTTCGCCGGGTTAGACCTGTTGCCTATCAGCTTGAGTTACCATAAGAGCTTCAGCGTATTCATGATGTTTTCCATGTTTCTGTGTTGAGACGCTACCATGCTGACCCATCTCATGTTTTGCATGTGAAAGAGATTGAGATTCGTCCTGATTTGCGCTTTGAGGAGGAGCCTATCGAGATTCTTTCTCAGGATAAGAAAGTTCACAGAAGGAAGACCATTAAGATGGTCAAAGTCTTGTGGCGTGGTCGCAGTCATGATGAGGCTACCTGGGAGCCCAAAGCTGTCATCAAAGCTCAGTATCCGCATTTGTTTGCTCCAGGTAAATTTCGAGGCCAAAATTTCTTTTTAAGGGGGGAGAGTTGTAACACCCCAATTTATCCCCAAATTGTAAACCCTAATTGTGAAAATTCCCAATTGGAACCCTAGAATTTGGGGGAAATCTCAGATTTTAACCTAATTTGAATTCGGGACCTAATTGAATAAAGTTAAAGTATGGTGGTTAAATCATTAGGCGGGCTAAAGTTGGGACCTATCTTCTGTAATTTTCCCATTGGTTTAGGGTAAACACTAGGGATGGGCACGACACCCGGACCCGATGGGTTCCGACCCGACCCAGCCCAACCGGGTCGGGTATTTTTATGAAAAAATATGGTTCAGGTCGGGTCGGGTCGGATTTTTGTGTAGGGTGAGGTCGGGTTCGGGTTTTAGGGTGAAAAAATCCGACCCGACCTGACCCGGGACTAATAGTGTAATTTTCCCCTTAATTTTTTTAGGGATATTTGTAATAATACCCCATCTTTATATTTTTTTATAATTAGGTCCTTAAAATTAATTTTTTTATTTACATTTTAGTCCTTAAAATTATTATTTTTTTATAATTATGCCTCTTAAAATTATTTTTTACAATTAGGTCCCTAAAATTAATTTTTTTCTATAGGTCGGGTCGGGTTTAGAATATTTATTTTTGGGACGGGTCAGGTTTTTTAAAGAATTTGATCGGGTCGGGTCGGGGTTGGTTTTAGGATAATTAGTTTCGGGTCGAGTTCGGGTGGGCCAAAAACCCGACTCGACCCGACCCGTGCCCATCCCTAGTAAACACCCTTTAGTCTCTATTTTGCATTTCTGCACCGCTCTCCTTCTCATTTTTCTCTAAAAAAAAATAAACAAATCGAACCCTTTTCCCCGTTGTCCGTTGAAGCTCCGACTAGACCTGGCAAACTTGACCCGAGAACCGAAACCCGAACCGAATTACCCGAACCCAGACCCGAACCGAAACCGAAAATCAACCCGAAATCTAATCCGAAATTTGATCCGAAATCCGAAATAAACCGAACCGAAACTGAACCGAATTTAGTTGAACCGAATGGACCCGAACCGAATGGACCCGAACCGAATAGACCCGAACCGAATGGACCCGAACCGAATAGACCCGAACCGAATAGACCCGATTAATAGAAATAAAGAAAGATAAAATATGAACAGCCGCACAAATCACTAAAATGTCAAATATATTGACTTTATAAAGTCATATATAGGGTGTAAAAATCTGACCAACCTAAAAATTTGATTAAAAACGACTTATCTCTCATTGAACCGAAAATAACCGAACTGAAATTAACCAAACCGAAAATAACCGAACCGAAATCAACCGAACCGAAATGACCCGAAACATAATAGACCCGAACTAAAACCGAACCGAAACCGAACCGAAACCGAAACCGAATCTGAACCGAAAATATCAGACCCGAAATAACCGAAACCGAAATGACCCGAACCGATTGACCCGTTTGCCACCTCTAGCTCCGACCAAGGAGCTTTTGCCGGCCGTTCGTCGTTCCGCGGCCATTTGTGGATTCCCCGTGGCCGTCCGACCAAAACACGAGTTAGGGTTGTCCGTTCGCCGCCTCTTGTCGTCGGAAAGGAGAGGCCGAAAGCCTCGACTTTTCATTTGTCGCCGCCGTCCTCTTCGTGCGCCCCCTCCGTTCTGGGTTTGGGTAAGTGTCGTGGTCGAGTCTGATGGGTTTTCGTTTTCTGCCGCCGTCGGTTTGTCGGCCGTCGTAAACCTTTACTGGTTGCCGTCGGGATGGGTCAACTGTTTAGGGTTCAATTTTGGGGGATGGTTGATTAGGGATTTGAATCTGATTTAGGGATTTAATGGCTAAACCGAATCGGGTTGAGGGAACTGAATCGGACCAGCACTCTAAACCGAACTGGCCAGTGTGACCAAGTTGGATGACGTCAGCAATGACATCATCTGCTGTTGTAATGGTGATGCAGGCTGGCGTCAGTGATGAGGTCATCATCGTCAATGATGACATCAACGATGACGTTAGTGTTGACTTTTGGGTTGACTTTTTCAGCCGGGTTCACCTATATGTTTTTCGACGTTATGGTTTCATTTCCGTTGTCAGTTTCTTCAAATTCGAACCCAAAATACCCTTTTTGGATGAAGTTTATATGTTGAACTCAGAATTTTGTTAATTGTTGCATCAGAGTTTGACTCAGTTATTTATGTGTTCAGGTGACGTGGACTCTGAACCCGAGACTTTACCTCCTCCGCCAGGCAGACCTCCGGTGGCATAGTCTTCGAGATCTGCTAGTAAGATTTCTGTTAAGCGTAGTTTACTCGAATGTGGCATAGTAGGAAATCTTATATAATGTCCTTTGTTTTAGGAGTTATTTCTGTTCGACCTTCCGCTAGGGCTGAACGTGGGAGACGTCACTATCGACGTTGATAGTTTAGCTGCCTAAGGTGTGTTCTCTGTCTGTGCTACATGTCTTTGTTGTCTGATTATATGATATATATGATATATATATATTTATATGCTACCCAGCTCTGTTATTCGATAAATATTTTATGACTCGAATGTTGTGATCATGTTATGTAATACATATCGGAATCAGACTATTATGTACATGCATCTTAGTTGTTTAACAAGATTGCATTCGAACTCTGAAATCGGATAACATGTCATATCATTGGAATGGGATATTGTATGGAGGAAGCTTAGCGACTTCATCCTTCGGGTTGAACTTCACTTCGGATTAGTAGTTCCATCTTTCGAGATGAGTTCTGCTTCAGACATGGTGTTGCGGTGTAGAGTCGTTCAGGGGAACCTCACTCTTCAGATGGTGATGTAGATGGGTACATGTCATGCTATCATTATGTCTTGCTTGTAATACTTCGGAATAAATGTTTAATCTTGATTTGTTGATGGACTATTGGTTATACCTCTGTTATGCACTTTAGAGACACACTGAGCTTTATAGCTGACTCCCCCTTAGTATCTGTTTCATATTTCCAAACTTAAGGTTCGGTACTTGGAGGACCTCATTCGAACGAATTTGATATTATTATTCAGTATGGATTATTTCAAGTTTCTTTTCATTATTTATGTATTTCAGACTTGGTTGTAAATTTGGACTTTGGACTTTTATTTTGGGATTGATGAACTAATTTCTGCATGCATTGTTTTATGACGAAACTTCAAAGGACTCTACAATTGAATAATAAATTTCGACATTTTTTTCTTTTAAGTGATCTTTCTTGAGGGGCAAGTTTCCTAAAACGACAAATATAATTTAAGCAAACCTCTTAGGTCAAAATAGGGGGTTACAGTTACAATTAGTTGATTCGAGGGCGGGTCCTAGAAGAACATTTTCTGATGTCGGGTCTGAAAAGTGCCCAAAAGTCCTATATTTTTACCCCTTTTACATGGCAATTACCACTCAATCTACACCCATTTGAGCTGCATTATGGCCCTTCATGCATTCATTTCATCATTTATGCCTTCGATCTTTATATTTTGTTTATTCTATGAAAAATGTACTATTTGATGCATGTTTGGTGCTTTTGTAAATTTACACGTTGCGTAGGCAGGAGATACCGCGAAGACACTGGAGGAAAAAGGGAAGAATAAGGTAGAACTAGCTAGTAGCAAACCCTGATTGAGCCAAGCCACAACCGATAGCTTCTGCTAAGGGAAGCTGATTTATGAACGAAGCCTTGCTGAGCAGAACCATTCATAAGACCCATGCCGAGGCAGCAGAATGCCATGTCGTGGTCGTGCACTACTCAACATATCGGAGGGCAAAACATGTAAAGTGGAAGTCGATTTGTAGAGCTTTAAATGCTGGATTTTTCTACACACTTTGCGTGGCAGTTGAAGCTCGAGAAGTGGACAAAAACATGGAAGGAAGGATAAAGTTGGACTTTTGGCTAAAAGTGTATATTGTATTAAATTAAAGAGATTCACCTCTTTAATAAAGTTAAGTCCAAGTCCAACCTAACTTCCTCTCCAAGAAGGATTTGTGCCTACACCTTCCTCTATATAAGGAGGTTTGCCGTCATCATCAAGGGGAGATGAGTTGAAGAAAGGAGAGAGCTTAGGATTAATTTGTGTTTTCTTTCGCTTCATTATGTTCTAATTTCCTTAGGGTTAGGATTAGTTTGTTTAGTAGTTGTGTGAAGACTATTGTACTTTGTTTATGTTCTTAATGCAATTAAGTTGAGGTTTGCTTATTCTTGGCTTTAATCATTCTTGCATACTTATCGAGAGAGAGTTTGTGAGATTATCCATTTATTCAATGTCGAGAGAGTTGAATTCACGAAACGAGTAAGCACGGTTTTCATCCCACGTGGTGTTAACTAACTCGACCTAGAGATAAGTTAAGAGTTTCAGTGTCTAAGAGAAGCGTGTAATTGGTTGGTGTTTGTCTTTGGTTTACGCCGAGAGGTATAGTCAAGGTTTAGCCATCAACAATGTTCCGAGCTTAGAGATAAGGAGGAACAATTCAAGGACGCTTTGTCGGGCCTTGACAGCATGTGCCCAAAGAGCAAGAGATTGCCGCAGTAGAAATTCAACCTTTGCGGTTGTGGCAGGAACTTAGGTTACTGCTGAGGCAGTATTGTGTTGCAGCATTCAAGAACAGAGACAAGTCAATAGGACAAAGTTCCTGCCAAAACTTGTGTTTCTACCTTTTGTTTTTATTTTTCTTACAATCTTTATTTTATTTAGTTTATTTATTTTTTTAGTACTAATAAAACTTGGTTTTTTTCGGTGCATGACCAGAGCGAACCCAGGCAGCCTATTGCGAGACTTAGATCCAGAAACCGAACGCACTTATCTAAAGCTTAGACGAAAGAACGAAGCCGCAATGCAGGAACCCAGCTACCTGCCGACAGGCTGCCACTTGCCAATGGGCAGCAGAATATCCTGGCAGGAGATGAAAAAATCTGCGAGTTCCATTCGCACCAGTACGACACCCAACTGTCTGAGACTACCTTGAAGAGGACCTGAACGGACTAAACCCTGAAGTTGTTACCCCAAAGATAGAAGCCACCCATTTTGAACTGAAGCCTGTGATATTCAACATGATCTACACTATTAAGCAATTTGGCGGCTCAACAACTGAAGATGCCAGACAACACCTCAAGTCCTTCCTCCAGATTTGTAACTCATTTAAAATACAGGGAGTACATGAGGATATTTTAAGATTGAAATTGTTCCCCTATTCACTGAGGGATAGGGCAAAAACCTGGCTCAATAGTATTCTAGCAGGATCAATTGGATCTTGGAGTGATCTATGTCATGATTTCTTAGCGCGCTTTAATCATACAAATTTAATTGACAAATTGCGTAACGAAATCACTTCTTTTCGATAGGCTGATGACGAGTCCATGCACGAGGCTTGGGAAAGATACAGAGAGCTGTTACAAAAATGCCCCTTGCACGGATTCCCACTGTGGACGTAGGTGACTATGTTCTATAATGCGGTTAACACGCCAACTAGGATGATGTTCGATGCCTCAGCAAACGGCATACTCTTAGACAAGAAACCAGAAGAAGCCATGAAATTCTAAATAGGACGGCCAAGAATGATTATCAATTCTCAACGGCCAGAAGGGGAGGAATCCGCCGTCAACCTACAATAAACGAAAGAGGGTCCTCGGACTCAATTTCATCTCAAATTGCCACCTTGACAAAGCTGGTCATCAACTTGCAATCGCAAAACAATCAACAAGAAGTCAAGGTAATGGAATTATTTTGTTAAAATTGTGGAGGTCACCATGCTTCTTCTGAATGCCCGCAGAACCCAAAGTCGGCTTGCTATGTTGGAAACTTTAATAGGAACAACAACTAGATGTCTAACAACTACAATCTAGCCTGGAAAAAGCACCCCAACTTCTCCTGGAGCAACCCCAACAATGCATTCAACCCGCAACATCAAAATGCTCTAGCAGCAGGATTCCAACAAAACATGCCTCGACAGAACATGCCACTACAGCAGCCCATGCCGACGCATCAACCAATGCAGTCTAGTTCTTTAGAAGACACTCTTCATGCTTTTATGACTCAATATAGTGCACATATGGCTAACACTGACAAGTTCATAAAAAGACTGAAATTTTTATGGACATGAAAGAGATGAGGCTGTAAAACAACGAGCCAACGTTGAAATCCCTGGAAACACAAGTGGGGAAGATCGCACAGATTCTGAATACCAGGCCAGTAGGAGGTTTTCCCAGCGACACTGATGCTATTAAGGGGACGTCGTATGAGTAATGCAAAGCTGTAATCACCAGGAGTGATATTCAACTTCAGGGGCCTTAGAACAAGCAGGCAGCACTAGAGAAATTAGAGGAGTCAACTGCCACAACACAGTCTATAGAAAATGGGGCCGCGGCAGCAACCAAGAACAATGCTGTGCCAACAGAACCTGTGGCATCACCCATGACAGAACCCTGACTCAGCACACCAGCTCCACCATTCCCACAAAGGCTGAAACAACAAAAGCAAGAGTGCTATTTTAAGAAGTTCTTGGACATCCTAAAACAAGTATACATTAATATACCTTTGGTGGAGGCAATCAAGGAGATCGCAAACTATGCCAAGTTCCTCAAGAATATAGTGTCAAAACGGAAAAGGATTGGGGAATTTGAAACGGTGGCTACAACGGAGGAATGCATGGTCGCGTTACACAACCAAGCTCCACCTAAGTTAAAGGATCCCAGACGCTTTCTCATACCATGCACAATCTGGAATCATTACGAGGGGAAGGTACTCTGTGATCTAGGGGCAAGCATAAACATCATGCCCAAATCAGTCTTCTAAAAATTGGGGATTGGGACGACCAGACCAACAACGATAATGCTACAGCTTCCCAATGGATCTCATGTGCAACCTGAGGGGAAAATTGAGGACGTACTGGTAAAAGTCAATAAATTTATTTTCCTTACTGACTTCCTCATTCTAGATTGTGATGCAGATGAAAGAGCCCCACTCATTCTGGGACGGCCATTCCTTGCTATCGGGAGGATGATAATTAATATAGAGAAGGGAGAGTTGACAATGAGAATCAATGACAAGCATGTAAAACTCCACGTATTAAACACAAGGAAACATGCAGAGGATTCAGAAAGATGCCAAGCACTCCAAGCCACAAGGAAACTAGACCTCGACAAAGAACCAATCTGTCCAGGCATAGAAGCTGCACAATGCCGCGACAAACATGTAGGACCCTTCCAGGACCAGTGCCACGACACACTAATGGGAGAACCTGGACATCGGCTGCTACCCCACAAGGGATCACATGTGATGAGGGATAAGGAAATAAACACTTTAGGGGATACATCCACATGCACTCCTTAGTGCTCTAATCTTTTCTCTAATTATTTTATTTTATTTTAATATTTAGTTTTTTAGTTATAGTTTTTTATTTCAGTTATTTTTAATTTTCTAAATTTTTTAGGAATAATATTTTATTTTATTGTTTATTTTAGGACATAGATCAAGAAAGGAAGAAGAGATGAACGAACGGATAAGAGAAAACCCGTTAGCTGCCGCGACATTCACCGCCCAATGAACCGCAAGAGCTGCAACGGCTAGTTTCTAATGGGCAAGAACCGCAACGGGCATAAATGGCTCATAACAGCTAGAAGTGTCATGACCGAGATTTGCGCTCCAACGGCATGATATGCCGAAACTCTATATAAGGGCCACTATTCTCCATCATTCTTCATTTTAACATTATCTTCTACTGCCTTGCTATCTCCAAAGCTATTATTTTCTTTTACTCTTAACCACCTACTCTCAACTCTTCTCAAATTTCAGATAGCACCCCGAGGGGAAAGCTCTAGCACTGCCATGACACAAACTTACACCCTCTTTGCACCGCCGAGAGTCGAACACCGATTCAAGAAATATTTCATCTCTCGACAAGTGTGGGAAGAGCAAGGCTTCCAAGTTTCCGACGAATCCAACTACGACATCGACCACTATCTGTTCAACAAGATCAACCATCAGAAGTGGCAAATATTCTGCCTTCAACCTGCCCGGGCCAACATCACCGTAGTCCAAGAATTTTATGCCCACAAGCCCAGTGACGAAACGCTCTTAATGCACGTAAGAGGGAAGGTAATAAAGGTTGATGTCGAGGCCATAAACAACTTTTATGGTTTGCACATCGAAAGATACAATCACGCAGAGGTCTTGGAAGCACTCACGAAAGAGGATTACCAACAGATTAAAGAAGAGCTTTTTTATACCGGCATAACATGGGAGGCCCGGGCACACCGAGAGTCAGTCTAAAGGCGAAGCTTCAGACCAGAAGGGAAGTTGTGGAACAAATTCATTCGCCACTGCTTCATGTCGACCTCCCACAACACTGCCATTGATCGGCCCATGCTTGCTCTTACCCATTCTATTATACATAATCAAAAGATTAATGTTGGTAATCTTATTTGTTAGGAAATCTACAAGTGTGCACAGAAAGATAATGGGGCACTTTACTTTCCCTCGTTGATCACCAGCATGTGCACGGAAAAGAAAGTGCCTGTTGATGAAACTGACGAATACACGCCGCACCGAAAGGGCTGGGATAGGGAAGCCTACCACAAATTGATGAACATCACTGAAGTCGGTCCTATCATGGCCACACCGATTGTAAAGTATCCACAAGTTCTATATTTCATGCACATTCCATCTCATAATTATTGCTGCTTTTGAGTGCATTTTAGGCATAATTAGGACCATGCATTGCATTCTACAGTATTTCTTTACTTTACCATGTTTCTCTAGATTATCCTTTGTTTGGTAAAGAAAATGTATTGTTTTAGTGTACTTTTGGTTTTAGGTACTAGAGGTTGATCGAGGGAAAGAGGAGCTGAGGATGTGATGTTGAGGCAGCAAACCAAGGAGTTGTACTGATGCAGTTCCAAACAGAGACAACAGATGCCAAGTAGCTGCCGCCACCCACCTTACCGCCCAAGACAACATACTATCGAGTTGGAGAACCGGAGTGCGATTTGTAGAGCAGAAAATCCTGATTCTATCAATGCTGTCCACTCAATTTTCTGACGTCTATAGCAGCATGCAGAGCCACCAAAGAAGGATATCGAGATTACTTGCAGAGCAAGGCAACATGAAAAAGTCCACATTTAACTCAAAGAAGTCAGCATTTAAAGTCACATTTAATGTGAAAAGGTACTTTGAAGACTTCTACTTCAAGAAGGACTAGACCTAGCTAATGCCTATCTATACCCATTGTAACTCTATTTAAAGAGACAAGCATATGTTTTCCTTAGGCATAGTTTAGGTTTTCTTGCCGCCGACATGTTCTAAATTTCTCCTTGGGTTTGGGTTATGTTATAATTAGTTGTGAGAACGTTTGCTTAGGATTTCAAGTTTGTTTTTGCAAATAAAATTACAAGGTTTACTTATTCCATGTTCTTCATAATTTTTAATTAAAGCGAAAGATTAGTTGAATTATATCCATTTGTTCGGTATCAAGAAAGTCGAACTCATGAAAAGAGTAAGTACGATTTCATCTATAGACGGTGCAATCAATCAAGCCTAGACATAGGTTAAGGGTTTAAGACGGCTAAAAGAGGAGGAATCAACATTACTGTCTTTGCATGATTCACGCCGCGACTGGTATTATCTGCAGTCGGCATCAACAGAACTCTGACTTAGACATAAGTGGAGTCAGTTTCGAAGCGTTCTGCTGAGACTTGTAGTACTGCCGAGTTTGCCGCCGAGACACAGTTCCATTCCCATGCCGAGGCAGCGAGAGGTTCTCAGCAGTCTAGCTGCCATCCACCGCTGAGGCAGTAGAGTCTGGCAGCGCAAAACAACTTGTCCTATTGTAGAGCGTTTGAGTGTTCTCTATTTATGAGCGCAAGTGCACACTCCTGTCAAGTTATAGTATAAAAGATATCGTCTCCTATAGGGATTGGAGAACTTGATTTGAATTGTTGTTCCTGCAGAAGAAAAGTAAATGCACCAGTAAGTTGGTTGTTCGAGAAGAAAAGTAAAATAAAAACACAATTATTGAGGAGGAAGTGATCAGATTGATAGATAGGGCATGGTTATGCTGCTGTTTAGTGTGAAACTACGTTGAATTGGTCAAGTTGTTTTGCGCTGCCAAACTCTGCTGCCTCGGCGGTGGATGGCAGGTAGACTGTTGAGACCCTCTCGCTGCCTCGGTAGGGGAATGGAATCGTGTCTCGGTGGCAAACTCGGCAGAATTACAAGGCTCAGTAGAACGCTTCGAAAGTGACTCCGCTTATGTCTAAGTCAGAGTTCTATTGATGCCCACTGCAGATAATACCAGTCGTAGCGTGAATCATGAAAAGACAACAAGGTTGATTCGTCCTCTTGTAGCCGCCTCAAACCCTTAACCTATGTCTAGGCCAGATTGATCGCATCGTCTATAGATGAAATCGTACTTACTACTTTCGTGAGTCCGACTCTCTTGATACCGAACAATAGATAGAATTCAACTAATCTTTGGCCTTAATTGAAAACTATGAAGAACATGGAATAAGTAAACCTTGTAATTTTATTTGCAAAAACAAACTTGAAAACCTAAACAACCATTCTCACAACTAATTACAACATAACCCAAGCCTAAAGAGAAATTTAGAATATGTCGGCGGCAACAAAACCTAAACTATGCCTAAGGAAAACCTCTCTCTCCCTTTGAACTAGAATTACAATGGGTATATATATGCATTAGCTAGGTCTAGTTCTTCTTGAAGTAGAAGTCTTCAAAGTAGATTTTCTCATTAAATGTGACTTTAAACTCTGACTTCTCTGAGTTGAACGTGGACTTTATCACGTTGCCTTGTTCCGCAAGCAATCTCGAGATTCACCTTCGACGGCTGTGTCTACTGCTACAGACGTCAGAAAATTGAGTAGACATCATCGACAGAATCAAGATTTTCTTCTCTATAGATCGCACTATGGTTCTACAACTCAATAGTCTGCTGTCATGGTCGGCACGATGGGCGGCGGCAGCTACTTGACAGCTGCTGTCTCTGTCTGAAACTGTATCAGTACAGCTCCTTGGTTCGCCGCCTCACCATTGCATCCTCAACTCTTTTTTCCCTCTGTCAGCCTCTAGTACCTAAAACCAAAAGTATACTAAAATAGTACCTTTTCTTTACCAAATAAAAGATAATCTAGAAAAACATGGCAAAGTAAAGAAATACTGTAAAATGCAATGCATGGTCCTAATTATGCCTAAAATGTACTAAAAACTACAATAATATGAGATGGAATGTGCATAAAATATAGAACTTATGGACACTTTAAACACCCCAAACTCGAACTATTGCTTGTCCTCAAGCAATGCAACCTAAACATACTTGCCCTTATATTAACCGGAAAGAAAAACCTATTTTCAACTTGATTTCATACCTTAAGGCCGTGACACCTATATTAGATTAGTGAAGGGAACTTAGCAAGAAAATAACTCAGAATTAATTTCTAATGCCAGTACAGTGTGTGCAGGACTGTATATAAACTAAATTATGCAAAATAACTAGATAAACAAAGATGTTGTTATGATATGTAAGGTTGCTGCCGAGACAACACAGTTAAGCACAATATTTAATCATGGCCATGAGGGCTTCAGCTTATCACAAAAACTCTTCTAGGTCTTAAATTAAGATAGAAGAAAACTACAAAACCCCGAACCCATAGAGTAGAGTCATCTCGTGAAGACTTTCATTCACTCAAGCTAATTTGTCTGTCACTTCAAAACTTTCAGATTCATGGACTTTTATAGAAGCAGAGTGTCCTCGCACATGATTCTTCTTAGAGCCTGTTGCGGGCACCTCTAGGGTAAAACATCAATGTTCTTTTTTTTTCTTTGGCTGCCGTGACAGTGTTGTATTTTTCTGTTTCTGTTTTCTGCCTCGGCGGCTACCTGCAACCATTGTTATAACTTTGCAAAGTATTCTAAAAACAAAGCAGGCAGTGTTGATTAGATATTTTAGCAAATTCAGCAAGTAACAGAAGTGATTGACAGTTTTGGCAAAATAAAAAAAATCTAAGTCATTTTGCATGCTTTTCCCATATTAAGTTTAATTTATTATTGGTGCGAAAATAAGTAATCGACTAGCTATAATAGGCACAAGTTATATAACAAATTTTTCTGTTTCGATTAACACTAAGGCAAGTACAATACAACCTATACGCTACTAAGTATGCCTAGACAAAAGATGCGAGAGCTATCCCCCAAACTCGAGATGAGCTTTGCCCTCAATGCACAAAATAAAACAGAAAATAATAGCAGAAAAATAAATACAAGTGCTAATAAAAAACAAAAAAAATAAAATAAAGAAAAGAGATAGAAAAAACTAGAAATTGGCTGACGGTTAAGAGGAGGCTTGAGTCTTTGCTGCTAAGGAGGAGGAAGAAGTTTGGATGATGAAGCAGCGACCGACAGATGTCTTGGAGGCAGTCTTAACAGGTGAGATTTTTGCTGTCCGCGGCAGCTGGACTCTCTTTGGCGTAGGACGAGGCTATTCTTGAGGTTCAGTAGGGGGAGCGGCAGAAGGTGCTTCGCTCTCTTCTGACTCTTTCTCGTCGTCCACAGGCTTAGTGGCTATAATGTGCCGCTTCTTCTTCCTAGTGCCTTCCTCCGTGGGTGCTGCCAGAGGGTCTATTGCCATTGGGATGACTGCTGCTGCTACTACTGTTGTTGCTGGTTCCAGTGGCTACTACTTAATCTCCTATGATGAGGAGGTATTTGGTATTGTCGCTGCTGTGCAAGCAGGTGAATGGTGTTGCTGATACCTCTCGGGGGAGTTTGCCACCGTGTTGGATGCGGTGGTGGCTGAGTAAGATGGATAGTGCGTTGGAGAGGGCACATGGCGACGAGAAGCGACATGGAGGGAAACGGCGGCGGATGGCGTTCCTTGTGCTGGGGTGGCTGGGGCAAGGTTTGTAGGGTGGGTCTGTCATCAGGGAATTTCTGAAGGAGATAAACCAAAAAGGCTTCTTGGACTTCCCCCACGTATTTCATGAAGGTCAGCTGCTGCTGCTCAATGCGTTTGTTGTTGTCAATAAGGGTGCGCAGTAGCGTAAGGACCTCATTGTCTGGGGCAGCTTCAGTACTGCCGGGGGCGGCTGGAGTGTCAGGCTGGTCGGCAGAAGGCTGTCTTGGAGTTATGGGCTCTGTTTCCAGGGCCTGCATCATTTGCAGACGGACTTTTCTAGTCCACCCTTCTTTGGCTGTCGTCATCTCATCTTTGGGGTCGGTTGGAACACCAAAATTGGCACAAAAGCCTGTGATGAGGGATGGGAAGTACAACCTACCCTTCATCTTCTGGAAGCATGCGTGGATCTCCTTGCAGATAACTTCCCCAACATTTATGGGTCGATTCATCATGATACTGTGGATTAGGGCAAGGCACGGCCGATCGACGGTAGAGTTGTGGGAGGTGGGCAGCAGGCGCCTCTTGACGAATGTGTTCCACAACATTGCCTCAGGCAGCAGGTGGCAACGTTGGACAGATCCTCCATGCTTTCCTGCCAACCACGACGTGTTGGGCTTGCACAGTTTGGCCTTGATTTTCTCGTAATCGTCACCGTTAGTGACTGCCTCCACTCCTCGTGAGGGTTGCCATTCATATCCAAGCCATACAAGCTGTTGATAACGGTCGCGTTGAGCTTGACAGGCTCCCCCCGGACGAACACCAATGGCACCTCCGGGTGGGGATGGTGCGCATAGAACTACCTGACCATGGTGATGTTAGCTATCTCCGGCTGCCGTGCAAATATTTCCCATCCCTTGCTGTGGATGGTTTCGAATAGATTTGGTTCTAGGCCGAGATCTCATGTCTGCCTTGTATAGTGAAAACCTTGCTCCTCTCATATGGCATGTTTTCCGAACTGGGCACGGTATCTCTTTTCATCTTTGCAGGAGAAGAAGCATTGGAAGGTGGGTTTGGGTGCCGATGTGGAAGCCATGTGAGACAGTTGAAGTTTACTGAAACTTTGAAAGAAAATAGGTGAGAGCAATGGATGCAAGAATAAGATTAGCAAGAAGGTAAAAGTAAAGTAAATGAATGAAGTGAAAAGGGTTTAAATAGAGGTTGTCGAGAGGTGCCGTGACGGCATTAAATGTCTAATGGTCCAGTTGTCTCGCGTACGTTACGAGATTTCTGATCGTTATTTTCGTAGCCGTTGGCAGCTAGCCGTTAGCGGTCAACTAGCTGTTACACGTTTCTGCGCTAGGCTGTCTCGACGGGATGGTGGGCAGGCTTCTTGCTGGGCCTTCTTCTTGATCCGGCTCTTTTATTCCTGATCCTGAAATACTAAATAAAGATAATTAAATATTGAAAATAAATTAAAATTGCAGAAATTAATCTAATCCTAAAAAAATCGCAATAAATTAAATTCTAATCCTAATGCATAAAAATAAAAATAAAGTAAAAGACTTACAAATTAAGTTATGTTGGGAGTGCATTTAGGTGCATCTCCCAGACATAACCACTTCCTAAGGTAATTTGGCTTGTCCTTCCCTCCTGGGGGTTCTCTTGTTCCTTCAGGTGATGTGCTGTTGGGTCCTTCAGCCCGCCCTTTGATCTGTCGCGATAGTTGCTGCCTTGGCCTGTCTCTATGCTGATTTTTGCAGCCTTAGCATATGAGCATCCTTCATTTTCTTTTCCTGAGGGTTGTAGCATATTTAACTTGATGCTCTAGTTGTCTACCCTCATGGTCAACTCCCCATGTTCTACATCTATTAACGTTCTGCACGTGGCCAAGAAAGGTCGCCCAAGGATGATATGGGCTTTATCATCAGCCTCACAGTCTAGGATGAGGAAATCAGCTGGAAGAATAAGGTTGCCCACCTTCACTAGGATGTCTTCGATTTTTCCCTCATGTTGCACAAAAGAATGATCGGTAAGTTTTAGCATGATGGAGGTAGGTTTGGCTGGCCCAATTCCTAATTTATCGAAGACAACTTTAGACATTAGGTTGATGCTAGCTCCCAAGTCGCACAGGGCTTTTGTTTCGTGCTTGCTGCCTATCCTACATGGAATAACAAAGCTGCCATGGGTCTGTTTGCTTGGGCGATAGTTTGTTGTGCAGCATTGCCATGCACTCCTCTGTTACAGCAACTATTTCAAACTCCTTAATCCTCTTCCTTTTAGAAACCATGTCCCTGAGATATTTGGCATAGTTGGGCATATTCTGAATGGCTTCTATTAGAGGTATGTTTATGTGCATCTGCTTTAGAATATCCAGAAATCTTCTGAACTGGTGCTCTTGCTTCTATTGCTTAAGCCTCTGGGGGAAAGGTGATGATAGGCGGATGTTCTCTATATGCTCCTTACATGGGAACTTTATATGTGGAGGATCATCTGCTTTAGGGCTGCTGTCATGTTCAACTGCCGGGGCGGCTGGTGTTGATGCTGCCTTGGTAGGCTGTTCTTTCTGTGCTGGTTGTGTTTTTGGTTGTTTTTCCATCCTGGGTTCATCCAACTGCTTCCCACTTCTGGTAGATATGGCTTTACACGGCTCGTAAGTGGGTTTGGTTGCTTTCTTTGTGCTGCTGAATGCTGCTCCCATAGTTCTACTGTTGAAGATCTATATGAACTGCCCAAATTGGGTCTCCAAGTTCTTTATAGCAGCTTTCTGGTTGTTCATCTTCATCTTCGTCATGTCCATGAAAGACTCGGTTTTATCAATAAAATTATTAGTGCGAACAATAAAATCACCAGTTCTAGGTATAATAGTATGAAGAGTTGCTTCTAGTGAATTATTGTTTTGCGGATGCTGAGCCTGCTGTCTGGACAGGTTTTGTTGGTAGCCTCCCTGTTGCTGTTGTGGGTTTGCAGTAGTCTTTGGGTTACTCCAGGAGAAGTTTGGATGGTTCTTCCATCCAGGGTTGTAGGTGTTATGGGCAGGCCTGCTGTTCCTCTCGTATCCTCCCATAAAGTTGGCAGATGCGGTGCATTCAAAGGAATCATGGTGGCCCCCACACTCATCACAGACCGGCTCCACAACCTTGACATCGTGGAATTTCCCAGCAGGTTTCATGATGCTCATGAGCAGCTCTGTCAGCTTGTCAAGGCAGGCATTGACAGATTCTGAGGATTGTCCTAACGTGTTGATCATGTTAAACATAACGGGCTTCAGCTAGAAGTGATCCGCCTCAATTTTAGGTTATGTCACCGTCGGATCGAACCCTCTGAAGTCATGTTCCAGATAATCTCTAGTGGTTCGAACATTCTGGGGCTGCCTGGGCAGAAGAGGGGGTTGCAGCCTTGGTGGATCATGCTGTTCTCTGGGCGGCGGGTCTTGCTGCCCATCCTTGCCGTTCACAGCATTGTTGGCAGGGTTGTCTTGTTCCATGTTTACCTTTGCTGTTTCTTTTTCCTCTTTGGTTTTCCCTAGTGTTACTCCGATCTCCTTCTTGATCTCTCTTGCTCTCCATTCGATATCGTCGTAAAATAGGATTTCTCCTTTTGGATTCGCCCTGATCATACACTAGAAAAGGAAACTATAAAATTCTTTTTTTTTTATTTTCGATTAAAAAATAAAAATAAAAATAAAATGTAAGGAAATAAAAGTGCAGTTATTAAAGACGAATTTCGCTGTTACCAATCCCCGGACACAGCGCCAAAAACTTATAGAGCGTTTGGGTGTTCTCTATTTATGAGCGCAAGTGCACACTCCTGTCAAGTTATAGTATAAAAGATATCGTCTCCCATATGGATTGGACAGCTTGATTCGAATTGTTGTTCATGCACAAGAAAAGTAAATGCACAAGTAAGTTGGTTGTTCGAGAAGAAAAGTAAAATAAAAATACAGTTATTGAAGAGGAAATGATTATATTGATAGAGAAGGCAGGGTTATGCTGCTGCAAAGTGTGAAACTGCGTTGAATAGGTCAAGTTGTTTTGCGCTTCCAGACTTTACTACCTCGGCGGTGGATGGCATGTAGATTGCTGAGACCCTCTCGATGCCTCAGCATGGGAATGGAACTGTGTCTCGACGGCAAACTCGGCGGAATTACAAGGCTCGGTAGAACGCTTCGAAAGTGACTCTGCTTATGTCTAAGTCAGAGTTCTGTTAATGCCCACTGCAGATAATACCAGTCGCAGCGTGAATCATGCAAAGACAACAAGGTTGATCCGTCCTCTTTTAGCTGGCTTAAACCCTTAACCTATGTCTAGGCTGGATTGCTCGCACTGTCTATAGATGAAATCGTACTTATCCTTTCGTGAGTTCGGCTCTCTCGATACCGAACAAATGGATAGAATTCAACTAATCTTTCGCCTTAATTGAAAACCATGAAGAACATGGAATAAGTAAACCTTGTAATTTTATTTGCAAAAACAAACTTGAAAACCTAAACAATCGTTCTCACAACTGATTACAACATAACCCAAACCCAAAGAGAAATTTAGAACATGTCGGCGGTAAGAAAACCTCTCTCTCCTTTTGAACTAGAATTACAATGGGTATATATAGGCATTAGTTAGGTCTAGTCTTTCTTGATGTAGAAGTCTTCAAAGTAGCTTTTCTCATTAAATGTGACTTTAAACTTTGACTTCTTTGAGTTGAATGTGGACTTTATCACGTCGCCTTGTTTCGCAAGCAATCTCGAGATTCACCTTCGACGGCTCTGCCCGCTGCTACAAACGTCAGAAAATTGAGTGGACAACATCGATAGAATCAAGATTTTCTTCTCTATAGATCGCACTCCGGTTCTCCAACTCCATAGTCTGTTGTCATGGGTGACACGGTGGGCGACGACAGCTACTCGGCAGCTGCTGTCTCTGTCTGGAACTGCATCAGTACAGCTCCTTAGTTCGCTGCCTCAGCATCGCATCCTCAGCTACTCTTTCCCTCTGTCAGCCTCTAGTACCTAAAACCAAAAGTACACTAAAATAATACCTTTTCTTTACCAAATAAAATGTAATTTAGAAAAACATGGAAAAATAAAGAAATACTGTAAAATGCAATGCATGGTCCTAATTATGCCTAAAATGTATTCAAAAACAAGAATAATATGAGATGGAATGTGCATGAAATAGAGAACTTGTTGACACTTTACACCTATTCAACGTAGTTTCACACTAAGCAGCAGCATAAACCTGCCCTTTCTATCAATATGATCACTTCCCTTTTAATTACTTGTGTTTTTATTTTACTTTTCTTTTCAAACATTCAACTTAATTGTGCATTTACTTTTCTTGTGCATGACTTACAACTCGAATCAAGCTATCCAATCCCTATGGGAGACGATATATTTTATACTATAACATGACAGGAGTGTGCATTTGCGCTCATAGATAGAGAACACCCAAACGCTCTACAAGTTTTTGGCGCCGTTGCCGGGGATTGGTAACAGCGAAATTTGTCTTTAATTTTTGCACTTTTATTTCTTTATATTTTATTTTATTTTTAATCGAAAAGAGAGAATTTTACAGTTTCCTTTGCTAGTGTATGATCAGGGCAAACCCAAAAGGAAAAATCCTTTATTACGACGATATCGAACGAAGAGCAAGAGAGCTCAAGAAGGAAATTAGAGAAGCCCTTCGAAAAACTAAAGAAGAAAAAGAAAAGGCAAAGGTAAACATGAAGATCGACAACCCTGCCAACAATGCTATGAACGACAGGGATGGGCAACAAGATCCGCCGCTTAGAGAACAACAAGTGCTGCCCAGGCAGCCACAATATGTTCGAACCACCAGGGATTATCTGGAACATGACTTCAGAGGGTTCGACCTGACAATGACAGAACCTAAAATTGAGGCGGATCACTTCGAGCTGAAGTTCGTTATGTTTAACATGGTCAACACGTTAGTGCAATTTGGAGGGAATGCCACAGAAGATGCTCGGCAGCACTTAAGAGGATTCCCGGACATCTGTAGAGCATTCAAAATACATGGAGTCCATCAAGACGTACTGAGGCTGAGACTATTTCCTTATTCACTGAGGGATAGGGCAAAATAGTGGTTAAACAACCAGCCAACAGGATCATTCAGCACATGGAAAGAGCTGTGCAAGGATTTTCTAGACCGTTTCAGCCCATCCAATGTCACAGACAGACTGCGAAACGAAATAACAGCCTTCCGACAAGGGGATGATGAGTCGATGTATGAAGCATGGGAGCGGTACCAACATATGCTGAAAAACTGCCCGCTACATAGTTTTCCGGCTTGGACACAGGGATCAATGTTCTACAATGGTGTGAATTACCCAACACTGATGATGATTGATGCCTTAGCCAATGGAATCATCCTTCAAAGACCATCAGAGGAGGCACTGCGGATTCTAAACCAAGCCGCCAAGAAGGAATACAAGTATCCAACAGCCCGCCAAGGCAGTGTTAGGCGGCCAGCCACTGTGAACGAGGTAGAAGCCTCAGAATATGTTAATGCCCGCCTTGACAAGCTAACAGAGTTGGTCATGAGCATCGTGAAACCTGCTGGGAAAGTCCACGAGGTCAAGGTTGTGGAGCCGTTCTGTGATGAGTGTGGGGGCAACCATGATTCCTTCGACTGCACCGCATCTGCCAACTTTATGGGAGGATACGAGAAGAACAATAGACCTACCCAGAACACCTACAACCCTGGATGGAAGAACCATCCCAACTTCTCCTAGAGCAACCCAAAGACTGCTGCAAACCCATAACAACAATTGGGAGGCTACCAACAAAATCTACCCAGACAGAAGGCTCAGCAGCCGCAAAACAATAATTCACTAGAAGCAATTCTTCATACTTTTATGTCCAGAACTAGTGATTTTATTGTTCGCACTAATAAATTCATTGATAAAACTGAGTCTTTCATGGACAGGACGGAGATGAAGATGAACAACCAGAAGGCTGCTATAAAGAACTTGGAGACCCAATTTGGGCAGTTCACGGAGATCTTTAGCAACAGAACAATGGGAGCAACATCCAGCAGCACAGAGGCAACAACCAAACCCATTTACGAGCAGTACAAAGCCATATCTACCAAAAGTGGGAAGCAGTTGGATGAACCCATGGTGGAAAAGCAACCAGAAACACAACCAACACAGAAAGAACAGCATGTCGCGGCAGCAGTCCTGAAGCAAATAATCCTCCACAGATAAAGTTCCCATGCAAGGAGCATATAGAGGACATCCGTCTGCCAGCACCTTTCCCCTAGAGGCTTAAGTAACAGAAGCAAGAGCACCAGTTCAGAAGATTCCTGGATATTTTAAAGCAAGTGCACATAAGAATCCCCCTAATAGAATCCATTCAGAACATGCCCAACTATGCCAAATATCCCAGGGACATGGTTTCTAAAAGGAAGAGGATTGGGGAATTTGAAATGGTTGTTGTAACAGAGGAGTGCATGGCCATGCTGCACAACAAACTACCGCCCTAGCAAACAGACCCGAACAACTTTGTTATCCCTTGCAGGATAGGCAGCAAGCACGAAACAAAAGCCCTGTGCGACTTGAGGGATAGCATCAACCTAATGCCTAAGGTAGCCTTCGATAAATTGGGAATTTGGCCAGCCAAACCCTCCTCTGTCATGTTAAAACTTGCCAATCATTCTTTTGTACAACCGGAGGGCAAAATCGAAGACATCCTAGTGAAGGTGGGCAACCTTATTCTTCCAGCTAATTTCCTCATCCTAGTCTGTGAGGCCGATGAAAAAGCCCCTATCATCCTTGGGTGACCATTCTTGGCCACGGGCCGAACATTAATAGATGTGGAACATGGGGAGCTGACCATGAGGGTAGACAACTAGAGCATTAATTTAAACATGCTACAACCCTCAGGAAAAGAAAAAGAATGATGCCTAGACGCTAAGGCTGCCAAAATCAGCATAGAGACAGGCCAACGCAGCAGCTGTCATGACAAACCAAAGGGCAAGCGGAAGGACCCAACAACACATAACCTGAAGGAACAAGAAGACCCCCTAGGAGGGAAGGACAAGCTAAATTACCTAAGAAAGTGGTTATGTCTGGGAGATGCACCTAAATGCACTCCCAACATAACTTAATTTTTAATTCATTTTCTTTATTTTCATTTTTTATACATTAGGATTAGAATTCATTTTTTATTCAGAGTAATTTCCACAATTTTAATTTTTAGAATTTATTTAATTATCTTTATTTAGTATTTCAGGATTAGGAATAAAAGAGCTGGATCAAGAAGGAGGCCCAGCAAGTAGCCCACCCACCATCCCGCCGAGACAGCCAGGGCAGTCCAGCTTAGAAACGCGTAACGACTAGCTGCCAACGGCTACAAAAATAACGGGCAGAAATCCCGTAACGTGCACGAGAAAACTGGACCGTTAGACATTTAATGTCGTCATGGCACCTCTCGGTAACCTCTATTTAAACCCTTCTCACTTCATCCATTTACTTTACTTTCACCTTCTTGCATCCACTGCTCTCACTTTATTTCCTTTCAAGTTTCAGTAAACTCCAACTGTCTCACATGGCTTCAACATCAGCACCCAAACCCACCTTCCAACTCTTCTTCTCCCGCAAAGATGAATAGAGATATCGAACCCAATTCGCAAAACAAGCCATATAGGAGGAGCAAAAATCACTTTCACTATACAAGGTAGATATGAGATCTCGGCCTAGAACCAAATTTGTTCGAAACCATCCACACCAAGGGATGGGAAATCTTCACCAACATCACCATGGTCAGGGAGTTCTGTGCCCACCATCCCCGCTCGGAGATGCCGTTCGTGTTCGTCCGAGGGGAACCCGTCAAGCTCAACGCTGCCATCATAAACAGTTTCTATGGCCTGGATATGAACAACAACCCTTACGAGGAGTGGAGGCAGTCACTAACGGCTGCCGATTATGAGAAAATCAAGGGCAAGTTGTGCAAGCCCAACACGCCGTGGTTGGCAGGAAAGCATGGAGGTTCTGTCCAACGCCGCCACCTGCTGCCTGAGGCAATGCTGTGGAACACATTCGTCAAGAGACGCCATCTGCCCACCTCCCACAATTCTACTGTCGATCGGCCGCGCCTTACCCTAATCTACAACATCATGATAAACCGACCCATCGATGTTGGGGAAATTATCTGCAAGGAGATCCACGCCTGCTTCCAAAAGATGAAGGGTAGGCTATACTTCCCGTCACTCATCACCGGCCTTTGTGCCAATTTCAATGTTCCGACGGACCCCAAAGATGAGATGACGACAACAAAGGAGGGGTGGACCAAGAGAGCCCGCATGTAGATGATGCAGGCTCCTGAGACAGAGCCCATAACGCCCAGCCAACACTATGCCGCCTAGCCTGACACTCCAGCTGCCCCCGGCAGTACTGAAGCTGCCCCAGAAAATGAAGTCTTCGCGCTGCTGCACACCCTTATCGACAGCACCAAGCGCATCGAGCAGCATCAACTGACTTTCATGAAATATGTGGGGAGGTCCAAGAAGCCTTTGTGGATTATTTCATGGAGAAGTATCCCAATGACGACCCCAACTTGCCACCTTACTCGAAAAATCTAGGTGACACGGCTGCCCTAGAACAAGGAACACCATCAACCGCTGCTGCCCGCCATGTCGCCTTTCGAAGAAAGATGCCGTCTCCGACGCACTACTTGTCATACTCAACCACATCTACTTCCAACACAGTGGCAAACTCCCCCGAAAGGCATCAGCAACACCATTAAGCTCCCTGCACGATGGAAACAATGGCTAACACTTCCTCATCAGAGGAGATTGAGCAGCAGCCACCGGCACTAGCACCAGCAGTAGCGGCAATCCCAATGGCATTAGACCCTCCGACAGCACCAACGGAGGAAGGAACCAGGAAGAGAAAACGACACATCATAGCTGTCGAGCCTGTGGATGACAAGATAGAGTCAGAAGAGAGCGAATCACCTCTTGCCACTCCCCCTGCCGAACCTCAAGAATAGCCTCGTCCCACGCCCAAGAGAGTCCAGCCGCTGCAAACAACAAAAATCTCACCTGCTAAGTCTGCCGCCAAGACATATGCCGACCACCGCTTCATCATCCAAACCTCTTCCTCCTCCTCAGCAGCAAAGACTCAAGCCTCCTTTCAATCCTCAACCAATTTCTAGTTTTTTTTCTTTCTCTTTTCTGTATTTTATTTTTCTATTTTTTTGTTTTTTTTTTCTGTTGTTATTTTGTGCATTGAGGGCAATGCTCATCTCGAGTTTGGGGGGATAGCTCTCACATCTTTTTTTCTAGGCATACTTAGTAGCATATAGGTTGCATTGTACTTGCCTTAGTGTTAAACGGAACAAAAAAATTTGTTATAAAACTTGTGCCTATGATAGTTAGCTGATTACTTATTTTCACACCAATAATAAATTGAACTTAATATGGGAAAAGCATGCCAACTGACTTAGAATATTTTTATTGCCAAAACTACCAAACACTACTGTTACTCGCTGGATTTGTTAGAATATCTAATGAACACTGCATGCTTTGTTTTTAGAATTCTTTGTAAAGTTATAACAATAGTTACAGGTAGCCGCCGAGGCAAAAAACAGAAACATAAAAACATAGCACTGCCACGACAGCCGAAGTAAAAACAAAGAAACATTGTTGTTTTACCCTAGAGGTGCCCGCAACAGAATCTAGGAAGAATCATGTGTGAGGACACTTCGCTGCTATCAAAGTCCATGAATCTGAAAATTTTGAAGTGACAGACAAATTAGCATGAGTTAATGAAAGTCTTCACGGGATGACTCTACTCCATGGGTTCGGGGTTTTGTAGTTTGCTCTTATCTTAATTTCAGACCTAGAAGAGTAGTTGTGATAAGTTGAAGCCCTTATTTCCATGATTAAATATTGTGCTTAACTGTGTTGTCTCGGCAGCAACCTTATATATCATAACAACATCTTTGTTTATCTAGTTATTCTGCATATTCAGCCTGTATAAAGTTCTACACACACTGCACTGGCATTAGAAATTAATTCTGAGTTATTTTCTTGCTAAGTTCCCTTCACTAATCTAATATAGGTGCCACGGCCTTGAGGTATGAAATCAAGTTGAAAATAGGTTTTTCTTTCTGGTTAATATAAGGGCAAGTATGTATAGGTTGCATTCCTTGAGGACAAGCAATAGTTTGAGTTTGAGGGTGTGTAAAGTGTCCACAAGTTCTATATTTCATGCAAATTCCATCTCATATTATTGTTGTTTTTGAGTAAAGAAATACTGTAGAATGCAATGCATGGTCCTAATTATGCCTAATTATTGTTGTTTTCTTTCTGTTTTTGAGGAGCTGAGGATGTGATGCTGAGGAAACAAACCAAGGAGTTGTACTGATGTAGTTCCAGACAGAGACATCAGCTGTCGTCACCCACCTTACCGTACAAGATAACAGACTATGGAGTTGGAGAATCGGAGTGCAATCTGTAGAGCAGAAAAACCTGATTCTATCGATGTTGTCCACTCAATTTTCTGACGTCTATAGCAGCGGGCAGAGCCGCCAAAGAATGATCTCGAGATTACTTGCGGAGTAAGGCAACATGATAAAGTCTGCGTTCAACTCAAAGAAGTCAGAGTTTAAAGTCACATTTAATGTGAAAAGGTACTTTGAAGACTTCTACATCAAGAAGTACTAGACCTAGCTAATGCCTATATATACCCATTGTAATTCTAGTTAAAGAGACAAGCATTGGTTTTCCTTAGGCATAGTTTAGGTTTTCTTGCCGCCGACATGTTCTAAATTTCTCCTTGGGTTTGGGTTATGTTGTAATTAGTTGTGAGAATGATTGCTTAGGATTTCAAGTTTGTTTTTGCAAATAAAATTACAAGGTTTACTTATTCCATGTTCTTCATAGTTTTCAATTAAGGCGAAAGATTAGTTGAATTCTATCCATTTGTTCGGTATCGAGAGAGTCGAACTCTAGAAAGGAGAAAGTACAATTTCATCTATAGACGGTGCGATCAATCCGGCCTAGACATAGGTTAAGGGTTTAATGCTGCTAAAAGAGGACGAATCAACATTCCTCTCTTTGCATGATTCACACCGCGACTGGTATTATCTGTAGTGGGCATCAACAGAACTCTAACTTAGACATAAGCAGAGTCACTTTCGAAGCGTTTTGCCAAGTTTGTCGCCGAGACACAGTTCCATTCCCCTGCCGAGGCAGCGAGAGGGTCTCAACAGTCTACCTGCCATCCACCGCTGAGGCAGCAGAGTCTGGTAGTGCAAAACTGTTGAGTTGTTAGAGGCTCGATTCGATCAACCAATGTTGCTCACCAAGTGGTGGAGAGATGGATATTTGGGTGTTAGGAAGCTAAAAAGGTAATAGACACAATGATTTTAGAGTGGTTCAACCTTCTAACCAAGGTCTACATCCACTACCTTAGCTCCCCACTAAGGATTTCCAATCAATCTACTATTGTTTCGTCCCCTTTTTTAGGCTTAGGAGGTAACCCTTATACACAATCAAGCTTTCTACCCAAAGCCTTGATTGAAACCCTCTCTTACAAAGAGAAACAAGAAGCAAACTTAAAACCCTCTAATAGGTGTTTGTTTGCACAATTAAGCACTCACCCAAAACCTAAAACACTTGAGCAAATTTGACAATTTTGGCTCACTAGTGTTTGTCTATACAAGAATTGACAATTTAGGCACTAAGACAATATTTGATCATTTGATGTTTGACAATATGAGCATTAGCCTTTACTTGATGCTTGGAGGTCCCTTTTATACTCCCAAATGAGTTTGTAGCTGTTACTAGCCGTTGGGGTGATTTGGAGCCGTTGAGGACTTTATTTCCCTTCATTAATGATGTTCTGCGACCTTCCGTATCGATACGCTTGGACCCGTATCGGTACGGCCTTTATAGAAACTAGCCGTTGGGCTCTTGCCAGCCTAGGCGTATCGATACGCTTGAGGGCGTATCGGTACGGTTTCACTTTTAAATGACCGTTAGGAAATAGCCGTTGGGGTTGTTTGGAAAGGGGATCGGTACGCTTACCAGGCGTATCGAAACGATCCCGATCTGTATCGAAACGGCCAAGCCTGTTTCGATACGGGTTTTGGCAGTGACCAAACTGGGGCAAAATAGTATCGATACGGGTTGGACCGTATCGGTACGAGTAACTTGAAAACACAAGTTTGGCCGTTTAAATGCATGAAAAATCTTGCCAAAAACCTTTTAAAACACCTCAAACATAATTTCAAGTTGTTTGGACTTAAAACCAAGTTTTAAATTCTTTTCAAATTAGTCCAAAACATTTTTCAATTATTATATCAAAACATTAGTTCTACAATCTCCCCCTTTTTGATATAATAAAACTCACTTGAAAAATCTTTTGGGATTCTCCCCCTTTAACTTTAAAAATATGAATAAGAGATTAAAGATATGAAATCAAATAAAGCTCCCCCTTATTCATTTGAAAATTCAATTTTTCAAACCATTTCTCCCCCTTTTTGTTATATCAAAAAGAATTTAAAAATATTAAGTTCAAAATAACAATGGAGGTAAAAATTGACAAAAATAAGAATTTGGTTTTAAAATGGCTCCCCCTTACTCAAAGAATCATAAAAATGGTAGTCCATCATATATGATCATCTAGTTGACATAAAAGAAAATAAAACAAATAAAATCAAAAGCAACTAGATTTTTACCAACACTTGAACTCAAGGGAGGATGTGAAACCTTCCTTCTTCAAGTGTTCTTCCTTGTGTGCATGGAGCTCCCCCTCATTGATTGGACTTGTTGAACATCTCCATCACACCTAGCAAAAGACAATCAAGTGATTTTTGGTATCCAAATTGCTTTGGATCCATGAACGTTAGTAGCACAAATTTTTGACCCCTTAGGAATCCATTTTTCAATGTCATTCTTTTTAATTGAAGTGGTTAGTCCTTTTGGGACCCAAACACTTCTAAAACATTTTCCTTTTACAAATCTAGGGGCACTAGATTGTCTAACATAAAAATTTGATTTTCCAAAATTGTTTTTCTCTTCAAGCTCTTTAGAAATCAAATCTTTTTCCTTTTGAACTTTTTGAAGCAAATTTTGTAAATCAAAACATTTTAATTCAAACTCTTCGAGTTTTGCTTCAAGTTCAAGTTTGGTTTTAGAAATCAAATCATTTTGAATTTTTAACTTTGAAATCAATTTATTGTTTTTCAAAATGTGATTTTTAAACTCTAAAACCAAATCATCATAGGCATCTTGTAATTCATCAAAAGAATAAGAACATGAAGTAGATGAATTAGAAGTTACCCTTGAATCTTCTTCGATGGCCATAAGGCAAAGATTGGCTTGTTCATCGTCGGTGGAGTCCTCATCACTCCAAGTAGCCACATGTGCCTTTTTCTTATGGCTTGAAATGCTTGCCCTCTCCTTTCTCTTGGGTTCTCGTTCAAGCTCTCTCAAAGCTTTCTTCATGAACGGGGCACACTTCTTGAAGAGATGAACTATCTCTTCATCTTCATCCTCCTCTTCACTTGAGTAGACATGATGAAAAGTGGAGGATTTGAGAGCCATGGCACTTGCATTGATGCCAAGCCCTTTGATTTTCTTCTCTCCCATAGCTCTAATTTCTTCCCTCTTCTTCTCATCCTCTTTGTTCTTATTCATGATTTGATGAGTAAGGAGTGACCCCATGAGTTCATCAAGCTTCAAAGTCTTCAAATTTTTGGCTTCGATGATGGCTGTCCTCTTTGAGTCCCATGACTCGAGAAGTGAGTAGATGAGCTTTCGAACAAGCTTCTCCTCCGGGATGGCTTCTCCATAGCCTTTGAGACCATTGGTGATGGTGGAGAACCTATCAAACATCTTCTCGATGTTCTCTTCCGGATCCATTTTGAAGTTTTCATACTCTAAGGTTAGGAGCCAAATCTTGGTCTCCTTGACTTCATCGGTTCCCTCGTATGTGACTTCAAGCTTGTCCCATACCTCCTTGGCACTCTCACAAGAAGACATCTTCTCATAGATGGTTGGGCCAAATGCACAAAAGAGTATGTGCAAGGCTTTGCAATTAAGCTCCATCTTCTTGCGATCGTCGGCACTCCATTCCGCTTTGCTTCCTTGAGGCACGAACGGACCATCTTCAACTACATCCCATAGCTTGTAATCTCTTGATTTGATGAAGAACTTCATCTTCGTCTTCCAATGGGCATAGTGGGTTCCGTCAAAGAAGGGCGGTTTGTCGATTGATTGTGCCATTTGAGCCGGTTGATGAAAAAGTGATTGAGCTTGCCGGATCTTCTCAATAGGATGTGAATCCTCCTCAATTGAGCCAAGCTCTGATACCAATTGTTGAGTTGTTAGGGGCTCGATTCGATCAACCAATGTTGCTCACCAAGTGGTGGAGAGGTGGATATTTGGGTGTTAGGGTTTAGGAAGCTAAAAAGGTAATAGACACAATGATTTTAGAGTGGTTCAACCTTCTAACCAAGGTCTACATCCACTACCTTAGCTCCCCACTAAGGATTTCCAATCAATCCACTATTGATTCTTCCCCTTTTCTAGGCTTAGGAGGTAACCCTTATACACAATCAAGCTTTCTACCCAAAGCCTTGATTGAAACCCTCTCTTACAAAGAGAAACAAGAAGCAAACTTAAAACCCTCTAATAGGTGTTTGTTTGCACAATTAAGCACTCACCCAAAACCTAAAACACTTGAGCAAATTTGACAATTTTGGCTCACTAGTGTTTGTCTATACAAGAATTGACAATTTAGGCACTAAGACAATATTTGATCATTTGATGTTTGACAATATGAGCATTAGCCTTTACTTGATGCTTGTAGGTCCCTTTTATACTCCCAAATGAGTTTGTAGCCGTTACTAGCCGTTGGGGGTGATTTGAAGCCGTTGAGGACTTTATTTCCCTTCATTAATGATGTTCTGCGGCCTTCCGTATCGATACGCTTGGACCCGTATCGGTACGGCCTTCATAGAAACTAGCCGTTGGGCTCTTGCCAGCCTAGGCGTATCGATACGCTTGAGGGCGTATCGGTACGGTTTCACTTTTAAATGACCGTTGGGAAATAGCCGTTGGGGTTGTTTGGAAAGGGGATCGGTACGCTTACCAGGCGTATCGAAACGATCCTGATCCGTATCGAAACGGCCAAGCCTGTTTCGATACGGGTTTTGGCAGTGACCAAACTGGGGCAAAATGGTATCGATACGGGTTGGACCGTATCAGTACGGGTAACTTGAAAACACAAGTTTGGCCGTTTAAATGCATGAAAAATCTTGCCAAAAACCTTTTAAAACACCTCAAACATAATTTCAAGTTGTTTGGACTTAAAACCAAGTTTTAAATTCTTTTCAAATTAGTCCAAAACATTTTTCAATTATTATATCAAAACATTAGTTCTACAAAAACGACTTGTTCTATTCAACGCAGTTTCACACTAAGCAGTAGCATAACCCTGCCCTTTCTATCAATATGACCACTTCCCTTTTAATTACTTGTTTTTTATTTTACTTTTCTTTTCAAACATTCAACTTAATTGTACATTTACTTTTCTTGTGCGGGACTTACAACTCGAATCAAGTTGTCCAGTCCCTGTGGGTGACGATATCTTTTATACTATAACTTGACAGGAGTGTGCACTTGCGCTCATAAATAGAGAACAACCAAATTCTCTACACCGATGCAGGGCATTAGCCACGAAAACCATCCCAGAAACTCCACAGACACATGCCCCGGCCACGACAGACCTTCAGCGGATTCTGCAAAAGCTGGAGGAAATAGACCAACGCCAGCAGCTGTTCATGGCACACACGAGGGACTTTCATGCCTCAATTGTCCAGCTAATCCAGAAAAAGTTCCCAGACCAGGCGGTCCAGTTTGCTCCATTCCTCACCGTCTTCACTGCCGCTACCGTCCTTGAGCCTAGAGAAGAAGCAACCCCTGCTGCCGCCCCCACTGCCCAAGCATCCCAAGTACCCACTGCCGTGGCCTCTAACAAACCTTCGGTCGCGGCACACAAGGGAAAGCGCAAGGTTGGCTTGGATACACATGTTGGATCTCCATACCATGTTGCATCTAGCTGGTCTGACACCAATCATTCGGTCAGTTGGGTCTTTAAAGAACTTAAACGCAAGGCAGCGACCATGGATGAAATCTGCCCTGATACAGAGGACGAGGAGGTCACTGCCCCGGTAGCAAAATCCACCCCAGCCTCACGCATCCAACCACCCCGCGAATCCAAACAAATGAAGCACACGTCATCTAAATCGAAGAGACTGATTTTACAGAGTGAAAGTGACGAGGAAGATGAATCTTCTAAATCACAATCTATTTAAATTCCTTTTCTTTATGCCTTTTATTTTTAATGCCCTCATATTTTGTGTGCTAATTGTTTCTATCTTAAATGTATGAAATATAAGAATTGAGGGCAATGCTTGGTTCGAGTTTGGGGTGTAGGTTCAGTTGCCAAGGCAAAGCCATGCCGTGACATTATAATATAATTACCATGCAGTTTTGTTCTTTCACTTATTCAAATTTTTTTACTTCATTGCCTTAACCGAATTTTGCTTATGCCTCGGTAATACTTTCTATCAATTACCTCAGTTTAGTTTTAATTAAATCTTCTTTCTTGGCAATAGAACTCTCTCTTCTTACCATTGCATAGAATTGTTTAGAGCCTTTATTTTTAGGATGCATAAAGAAGATAACTTAGAATCACACTATGAGATTAGAACTTTAAAACACCTTTGTGACTTGTATGATTTAATGAATTCTAGTACAGTTAGGGCATAGACTAGCTTAGAAAGAAAATTGGGTAACAAGTTAGAGGTGCCTAACACTGGCTCTAGCTTAAGGAAACCTTAGAGGTGCCCGAAACCGGCTCTAGGCTAATCACTAGAGGTGCCCGAAATTGGCTCTAGTAGGTTATATTGCTTATACAAAAATATTTACCCAAGTTAGGTAGGTTAATGCTTAAGTGTTTGCTTGGAATCCTTCTAATCATCTTGTTCACAATGAATGCACACACTCACAAATCTTATAGTTTGATTCTAGGGAATTCCTAAGGCATCCAAAGACTTAAGGGTCGAGCGTTCTTTGCCATGGTTTGAAAAGAGAAGGAAACGTAAGACCAAGGAGACGGTTTATAAAAATTAAGGTTTGGCAATTGATGGTTTGTATTGCTTGGGGATAAGCAATAGTTTGAGTTTGGGGGTGTGATAAGTGCCCAAAAGTCCTATATTTTTACCCCTTAACATGACAATTATCACTCAATCTACACCTATTTGAGATGTATTATGGCCCTTCATGTATTGATTTCATCATTTATGCATTTGATCTTTATATTTTGTTTATTCTATGAAAAAGGTACTATTTGATGCATGTTTGGTGCTTTTGTAGATTTGCACGATGCGAGGGTAGGAGATGCCGCGAAGACACTGGAGGAAAAAGGAAGAATGAGGTAGAACCAGCTAGCAGCAGACCCTGATCGAGCCAAGCCACAACCGATAGCTTCTACTGAGGGAAGCTGATTTATGAACAAAGCTTTGCTGAGCAGAACCAGTCACAAGACCCATGCCGAGGCAGCAGAATGCCATGTCGTGGTCATGCACTACTCAACATGTCGGAGGGCAAAACATGTAAAGTGGTAGTCGATTTTTAGAGCTTTAAATGCTGGATTTTTCTACACACTTTGCGTGGCAGTTGAAGCTCGAGAAGAGGACAAAAATATGGATGGAAGGATAAAGTTGGACTTTTGGCTAAAAGTGTATACTGTATTAAATTAAAGAGATTCACCTCTTTAATATAGTTAAGTCCAAGTCCAACCTAACTTCCTCTCCAAGAAGGATTTGTGCCTACACCTTTCTCTATATAAGGAGGCTTACCGTCATCATCAAGGGGAGACGAGTTGAAGAGAGGATAGATCATATGATTAGTTTTTGTTTTCTTTCGTTTCATTATGTTCTAATTTCCTTAGGGTTAGGATTAGTTTGTTTAGTAGTTGTGTGAAGACTATTGTACTTTGTTTATGTTCTTAATGCAATTAAGTTGAGGTTTGCTTATTCTTGACTTTAATCATTCATGTATACTTGTCGAGAGAGAGTTTGTAAGATTATCCATTTATTCAATGTCGAGAGAGTTGAATTCACGAAACGAGTAAGCACAGTTTTCATCCCACGTGGTGTTAACTAACTCGGCCTAGAGAGAGGTTAAGAGTTTCAGTGGCTAAGAGAAGCGTGTGATTGGTTGGTGCTTGTCTTTGGTTTACGCCGAGAGGTATGGTCAAGGTTCAGCCATCAACAATGTTCTGAGCTTAGAGATAAGGAGGAGCCATTCAAGAACGTTTTGCCGAGCCTTGACAACATCTGCCCAAAGAGCAAGAGATTGCCGTGGCAGAGATTCAACCTTTGCGGCCGCGTTAGGAACTTAGGTTATTGCCAAGGCAGTATTGTGTTGTAGCATTCAAGAACAGAGACAAGTCAATAGGATTCCACACTACGACACATTCTAATATGATCCATTCTCTCAACCCTAATCTTCTATTTACCTTTATTTCTGGCTTATTTTAGTTTTAGTATTTTAGTTTACTCAAACAACCCAACTCACTTATGTTTTTACTTAAATTATTTTACAGTGCGAGGAAGTAGGACCAAAAGGCTAGCTCAATCCCTGTGGAGACGATACTCGATATATTTATCACTATATTACTTGACGTGTACACTTGCACTATTGCGGGGAACTTTTACGTGAGCATCAGTGTCTAGAGTTCCTACAATTTCCACACAACTTAGGTTGGCCGGTCCGTTCTCGAGGAACCATATCCCCGGCACAATGAATCATGCTTAACTTTGGGCAACATTTTTTGTTGTGTCACAAGGATTCATTTGGCCATATCTTAGATTCGTTTTCAACCACATCACGATGGCATTCATTTCCGATCGGAGGAAACCCGAATCAGTATACCTTGAAAATGTTTTCAAGTTTGTATACAGGATCAACGAGTGTTATTGCATTGAAATGAATAGATGCACATGTAGCGAAGGCGTGCGCACACGGGTACTTGAATGTCTAGAAGACTCTGCAATCACATGTTCTCTCTTTTAGATTAACAACGTAGTTGTGGTGCATAATTCCTTCAAGCGGTCGTAAAAATTCAGTAACCGTAAAATGATATTCGTGACGAGAGAAACACGTGGCACCCATCACGTTTGCTTGCGCACGATATATCTAATTTTTTTGCTGGAGATCTGGATGGAACCTTTGGCCACCTGCTATCCAGTTCGTAGCTTGTTTTCCGAGGGCTGCAAAAAGGGTAGCCAGTCGATAATATGTTGCATTCACAACTGATATGATAGGTAAATAATGTGTTCTCTTCAGAGACGAATTGATCACCTCAGCCAAGTTCATCGTCATGTGACCATATCAATGACCTCCATCATAACATCACAACCATTTCTCCCTCGAGATATCAAGAAGATAGTTATATCCATGTTGATTTCTAACTCTCGACTCTTCTAGAAGGTCCTCAACCAACTCTACTTGGTGTGCTTTGCCTATTAAAAAAATACGGAATAAACGAGAAATAATAATAAAAGGAAAGTTAATTAATAATTTTGAGAGTGAAAGGCGTACCAATGCGAAGAACCATTATACGCTAATCGTTGTTCTTATACCTTTAGTAGTAATTTGTAGCAATGTGTCGCAGACAGTACCGATAATGAATATACGGAGGTTCCTAAGACGGTCCCAAACATTTGATTGATCCCTAAGCCTCTGTTTGAAATAATACATATACCGCCTTGTCTTGCTCGTAGGACTTAACATAAGACATGGGTGCATAGGTTGGTAAGAAAAAATGTCCACGAAGGGATATCTTCCTTTTCAACGATTGCGAACGCTACTCGAATGCATTTTCAGTTGTTGTCTTACGCAACTGCCACTAGTAAGATTTGAGTGTATTTGTTGTACAAAAATATGCTATCGATCTGAAGCATTGGCTTGCAGTGGTGGAATGCATTAACACATTGCGGAAATATCCAAAATAGGCGAAAAAATTTGCGCTCCCCAGGTACAACATGATCCATTTCGTATCTTGGCACTGTCTCAAGTTCCACAAGAGTTCTTGGGTTGTATTTCTACATGCAATTTAGCCACATTCGCAGTTCATTGTAAGATTCCTCCCACTACCCATACAGTTATTGGATGGCACAATATCTTGCAAAACCACGTCTTATCGTATTTAACAATGTACGTGAAATGAGATTTGATCGAGGTTATACATATCGGCGCAGATACACATAGATTTGCTGTCACAAGTGGAAGGATATTGTAAAACTAATGAATTGATTTTGATATAACAAAGAATTTAAGGACTAAATTGAAAAAGAGAAAATAATTTTTAAGTCCTCAAAACTTCCCAAAATCTCTAAGCAAAATGGTCCAAGTCAAAACCAAAGTTTATGAAAAATTTTCTAAGTGTTTTCCAAGTTAAAACAGTTATTTTCTAGTCACCGTTTCGAAACGGCCCTTAGGCGTTTCGGAACATTTTGAAACTATTAACATGTGTTTCGAAACAAGCCTTCTCGTTTCGATACGAGAGTATCGAAACAGGTCTCCATGTTTCGAAACAAATGAAGAACAACGGAACGAGTTGAACCGTTTCGATACAGCAGTATCAAAACACCCTCAAACGTTTCGCAACGATTTCAAACTTGGATTCAAAAATATGACCGTTACAAATTTATAACTGAATTTCAAAAAAAATGGTTAGGGTGTATCGAAACGTTTTAAGTTGTTTTGATACAGGTTTTGGCAGTGGCAAAATGTTTCGAAACGGGCTCTAGAACGTTTCGGAATGGGCTCTTAGTGGATCGAAACGATCTGGTCCGTTTTGATATGGTCTCTTAATTACACCCCAATGGCTATTTCTAATATGGTCTATTTCGAAACAGGTTCGAGCGTTTCGAAACAGGTAGTTGCAGAAGTGCATTTATGGTGGGAAGATTGCATCCCAACGGCTATAATTATGATGGCAACAACCCTAACGGCTAGAATTCAATGACAAGGTATAAAAGGGAGTCCTAAAAGCACCAGCAACAACTATTGATCTCAAGAGAAACATCCAAACATCAAATCCAAGCCCTTACGCAAAATTTTCATATTTCTTGTAAAACCCCATTTGTGGTTCATTGTAATTCTTATCTTTTTGATTCAATTGGGTTGAGTGTTTGTAATTGGGCAAAATTTGGCCATTGTGTAAAGGATTCCTCCTAAGCCTAGAAAAGAGGAAGATCAACTAGTGGAGTTGTTGGAAAATCCTTAGTGGGAGCTAAGGTAGTGGATTTATAGTTCAATTGGAACTTGAACCATTATAAGTGTCTTGTCTTGAAAATTTTATTTCACCACCAAACTTCCTAAAAATCCAATTCACCTCCCTCTTGGCTTAAATCGATTCAATGATCCACTCAACAATTGGTATCAGAGCCTATCTCTTTTGAAGGATTAACAACCACAAGAGGAGTTCCTAGGAGAGTGTGATCAAGTTCAAAGACAAGCCATGACATCTACTTCAACCTCCAACCTTTACGAGTCACAATCCACCACTAAACCACCTTTCTTCAATGGGAACAACTACCCATATTGGAATAATCAGATGCGTCTCTTCATCAAGTCCACAGATTATATGGTTTGGGATGTAGTGGAAGAAGGTCCTTACATTCCGGTTACAAGAAACGATGAAGGAAGACTTTTCTCGAAGGTGAAGTCGGAGATGACCGAGGAAGATAGACGAAGGAAGTGTGGGACACTTTAGAGACGACTTATGAAGGTACTAGAGACAAGATCGGGTTGTTAAATTTGAGCTATTAAAATTTCAAGATGGACCCTGGTGAGAGTGTCTCAAAGATGTTTGATAGGTTTTCAATCACCGTCAACGGTCTCAAAGGATTCGGTGAAGTGATTCCCGAAGATAAGCTAGTAAGGAAGCTTCTATACTCTCTCCTAGATTCTTGAGATGGTAAAAGAATGGCCATCATTGAAGCTAAGAATTTGAAGACTTTGAAGCTTGATGAGCTCGTTGGTTCTCTTCTTACACATGAGATCATGAGGCAAGGAAGAGAAGAAGAAAATAAGAAGGAAGAGATGGAAAAGAAGAAGAAGCTAGAAGTTTCTCTCAAAGCCTCTCTACAAGAGGAGAGCTCTTCTAGTGAGGAGGAAGACTTTGAGGAGTTTGCTATGATATCCAAACGGTTCTCACGGTTCATGAAGTCCAACCGAGGGAGAAAATTTCAAAGAAAGATGGAATTCAAGAACAAAAGCAAAGAAGAAGAAAGGGATCCGATCATTTTCTTTGAGTGCAAGAAGACGGGTCACATACATTCCGATTGCCCTCAACTCAAGAAGAAGGGCTTTGAGAAGAAGAAGAAGCTCAAAGCTAAGCTTGCTACTTGGAGTGATGAGGAACATGAAGTGGCCAACATTTGCCTCATGGCTCTTGAGGAGGATTCGATGGTAACATATAACCCATCTTGCTTTGATTTTACATTTGATGAATTGAATGATGCATACGATGAGTTACAAGAGGTATATGACGAGTTAGTAGAGAAATATAAGGAGTCCATTTTGAAAAATAAAAAGGTTATTTCATATTTAAAAGCTCAAAACGACTTACTCTCTAAGGCTAATTCGAATTTTGAGAAAAAATGTTTTAAGCTTACAAGATGATTTGAAGTTCTGTGAACAAGAAAATATTGATTTAGATAACCTTCTTTCTCAATGTAATGATGAACACCAAAGGTTGGTGAATGAGCTTGGTGAGCTAAAAAATTCTTTCAAAAATGTTGGTTCTTCAAAACTAGAAAAGGGTGAATCTTCAAAAACCAACTTTGTAAAAAGAAATAATTTTAACTACAAACAAAGTGTCTCCAATAGGCATAATGGAACTAAAAGAATTAGAAGTGTATGGGTTCTTAAGGAACTTGTAAAATCTAATAACATTATTGCCATGTCACCTTGGATTCCTAAGGTAACCAAGCATTTGGGAGCTAACACTCATGGACCAAAAATGATTTGGGTACCAAAAATCAAAGTTTAACTCTTTGTTTGTAGGAAGAGCATTGCTACAAGGCCAAAGCACAAAGTCAAAATTTGTGGTACCTTGATAGTGGATGCTCGAGGCACATGACCGGAGACAAGAGTCGATTCATGGAATTAAAGCCAAAACGTGGAGGAGAAGTAATATTTGGTGACAACTCCAAAGGCCACATTGAAGGTATTGGCTCCATAGGTAATCACTCTTTTATACTTATTGAAAATATTTTGTATGTCAATGGTCTAAAACATAACTTGTTGAGCATAAGTCAACTTTGTGATAAAGGGTTTAATGTCATGTTTGATGTAAATGGGTGTAGAATGGTTGACATTAAATCTAATAAAACAATGCTCATTGGTCATCGCATAGGCAATATATATATATATATAAGGTGCATCTAGATGACATTCATACATCCCATACATGCTTAATTGCACAAAATGAAAATGATGCATGGTTATGGCATAGGAAACTAGGACATGCTAGCATTAGTGTTTTGGAAAAAATAGTTTCCCTTAATCTAGTTAGAGGCCTACCTAAGCTCAAGTTCTCATTAGATAAAATTTGTGATGCATGTGCTAGAGGTAAACAACATAGAGCCTCATTTAAGTCCATTAATGATGTTTCTACAAGTAGATATTTACAATTGATCCATATGGATCTCTTTGGGCCAATTAGGACTATTAGCTTGGGTGGAAAATCATATGCTTTTGTGCTTGTTGATGATTACACTAGATATACTTGGGTTATCTTTTTAAGCACCAAGGATGAGACTTTAGAAAACTTTATCACATTTTCTAAAATAACCCAAAATGATCGTGAACTTAAAATTTCACATATTAGAAGTGATCATGGAACCAAATTTCAAAATATGGGTTTTGATTAGTTTTGTAATGAAAATAGGATTAGCCATAATTTTCCGACTCCTCGAACTCCTCAACAAAACGAGGTAGTTGAGAGGAAAAATAGAACTTTAGAAGAAATGGCTAGGACTATGCTTTGCGAAAACAATTTATCTAAGTATTTTTTAGCGGAAGCCACTAACACCGCTTGCTATATTATAAACCGAGTAATGATTAGGCCTATTTTGAAGAAAACTCCTTATGAGGTTTTAAAATCTAAAAAGCCTAACATTAGCTATTTTCATCCTTTTGGTTGTAAGTGTTTTGTTTTAAATAATGGAAAAGACAATTTAGGTAAATTTGATGCAAAAAGTGATAAAGCTATTTTTCTAGGTTACTCTTTAAACTCTAAAGCCTATCATGTGTTTAACAAAAGAACTTTAGTTGTAGAGGAATCTATTCATGTGGTTTTCGATGATAACCTCCTTCCGAGGAAGGATTCTTGCGGTGGTGATGATGTAGGGATCATTGAAGCCAATGATGGTGGAGAATCATCAAAGGTGAATGAGATTCCAACTAAAGAGGAAGAAGTACAAGAACTGCCTCTAGAAGCATTGCAAGACATGTCTCTTGAGGAAAAGGAAGTGAGCTACCCAAGGGAGTACAACTATGTAAAGGGTGGTGAGATCTTGGGTGATCCATCCAAGGGGGTAACTACTCGTTCTTCTCTTAAAATGCTTAATAATGTTGCTTTTATCTCATGCATTGAGCCTAAGAATGTTAAAGAAGCATTAAAAGATGACTTTTGGATTATGGCCATGCAAGATGAGTTAAACCAATTTGAGAGAAGTAAAGTGTGGACATTAGTTGATAGGCCTAGAAACAAATCTATTATAGGAACTAAATGGGTCTTTAGAAACAAACTAGATGAGAGTTGTAACATAGTGAGAAACAAGGCTAGGCTTGTTGCTCAAGGTTACACTCAAGAAGAGAGAATTGATTTTGATGAAACCTATGCACTCGTAGCTAGAATGGAAGCAATTAGGATGCTACTTGCATTTGCATGTTATCATGATTTCAAGATTTTTCAAATGGATGTCAAAAGTGCGTTTTTAAATGGTTTTATAAACGAAGAAGTGTATGTGGAACAACCATTGGGTTTTGAAGATCCTATTTTTCCAAACCATGTCTTTAAACTGTCAAAAGCTTTATATGGTTTAAAACAAGCTCCTAGAGCTTGGTATGAAGGACTTTCAAGTTTTCTAGTTGGAAAAGGTTTTGAGAAAGGAAACATGGACACAACATTTTTTTATTAAAAACTGTAACACCCGGGTTTGGGGGTCGGGTGAATTAAAACAATAAAATAATATTTTAGGCCTCGTGTTTTCAAAACAAATAATTTTACGTTGGACTTATTTCAAAACAAGCCCAAATAGCCATGGATATCCCTCTTTTGTAAATGTCTTATTTCATTAAGGGTATATTGGTCTTTGGCCTTTTAATTTTAAACAAACATTAAAAATACCCATTTTAACTCATCTTCTTCCCCCTTTCTCTCCATTTTCACGACAAAACATCTTCACCATTGTGCTTACTATTCCATCATCTTTATTGCTTTTTGTTGGAGATTTTTCGATGGTAAACCCATTTTTGACTTGTACTTATCATTCTCTACAAGTTCATACCTTTATTTTCATGAAAGCCCATGGTTTTTACATTTTGAGTTTTTAAGTTTTGAAGATAAAATCCAAACTTTGATAATCTTTAGATGAGTTTTTGATTTAATGTTTTTAGATAAGTTAAAAGCATCTTATAAGGTCCAACATACTCGATTTTTACATGGTTTTATGATGTTTCCCGAAATTGGGTTTTAAGGAGGTTTTAGAAGGGTTTTAGGTTGAGTTTGGGGGCTGTTTTGTGTGGAAATTTGTTGGCTTATGGTTAGGCTATGTATGAGGGTTGTTTTGGAAGCTTTGGGGAGTAATATAAGTGTTGGAATTATTGGATTTTGGCTGTGCTTTAGGGCTTCTCGGGAATGAGGATTTTGGGGTTGTCTTTAGCTTGAAATCATGTGTTTTGTGCTTGGTTTGTGTTTCGGGTTGCTACATTGATTTGTGGACTGATTTGTAGTTGTTTTGATTGTGTTGGGATGTTTAGAAGCAAGGATTTGTGTTGGTGAAGCCTCGGGAACGAATCCGGAATCGTTGGGAGCTTGATCGGCTAGTGTTGTTGAGCTTGGAATAGTCGGTGAGTGGTTAATGTTTTCAACTCGGTTTAAATGGTTTTCAAGTGTTGGTTCAAGCATGTGGACTAGGTTGGGCTTGGTAGACCCACCTAGAGTTGGGATTAGATTGGTAGTCTAATCCCAAGCTTTAGTTAGAGACTTTGGTTGAACTTGAATGTTGAGTATGCCTCTTGATTCATGTTATTTGTGATTATTTTGGTTATGTATATTGTGTTATACATGTATGTTGAGGCATGGTATTGATGCATTGTTGTATGCATGTGGTTTGTGCATGATGGTAAGTCATGGTGAGTACGTGCTAAGCATGAAAGTTCTTTTGTTAAACACATGAAAGGTTATGGATTGTGTTAATATTGGCACTAGTATGCTTGGGTACAATGATCGATCATTAGGATGTTTAGTGTGCACACGAGAGTCAAAATGCGTGCGTGGTCATGTGATGGTAGTCATCAAGATGGAGTACGGGTTCACACGGAAATCTTCTTATATATATTAGTCGGTGATGAGTGGAGTCCCATCGACGGGGCGTGAGGATGAGTGGAATCCCCTCCGCGTGAAACGGTGATGAGTGTAATCCCACCGTAAGGTAATGGTTGTGGTTGGATGTGAGTTCCAACGGTTATCCACGTATTCGGGTCATAGCTAGGTGCCAATACGGATTAAGAAATGTGTTTGCTAATACATTGAATATATGTGTTTCCATATGTTGCGTTTATGGACTTGTTGAGCATGGCCTGATATTGATATTATGTTCATGCATCATTTATATTTTGACTCATGTGGTTCGAAGGTAAGATCATGCACTCTACCTTGGTTGTGCTCGTGCTTGGACCCTGCATTGTCGAGGTTTTTTTATGAGCTTACCCTCACTAAGCTTTATGCTTACGCTCTCTTTTGTTCGACAATGCAGATCCTTAGTTCGTGGGTTGCTCGTGCAAGAAGAGGGTCTCCAAGCGTGCTAGTTGAGCTTTTGCTATCATCAAGTATGAACTATTTTTAAGTTAATGATGTAATAGTCAAGCAATGGGGACTTATGTGGTAATTTGTGTTAGGAGCATGTTAGACTCCTATATATTCTGTGGATGTTATGTTTAAGGCTTGTTTATGCCTTGTATGTTGACATTGTGCCCCAATCTTGAATGCTTAAGTGTATGTTCTTGTCTAAGCTTGATATCTTCATTGCTATGTATGAATCTTTGTTGAATTGATGATCCTTTGAGTGTATGGCTTTTATATGTGTGAAGTGTGTTAAGCATGCTTTTTTTAGGGTGCCTAGCATCTAGAGTTAATGTATGTATGGTTGTGGGAGGTTTTAGTTGGTGTTTGAGGCAGCCTTGTGCCATAAACCAGCTAAAACCTGTCTTTTCGTAGCAGGTGCATCGAAACGGTTGGTCCCGTTTCGATACGGACCCTTTGTTTCAGGCCAGGCATTTCGATACACAAAGGGGGCATTTCGATACGATTTTGCTACTGGAAATCTGAGATTTTGATGAGAAATTGAGGGTATCGAAACGGTCCTAGGCGTTTCGGAACGGTCTTCGTAGCGTTGACCACGAGAAGTTGACCGGTGAGGGCGTATCGATACGGTTGACCAGTGTTTCGATACGGTCCCCTCGAGTTGACTTTGGCCAGTTGACCTAGTCAAGGCGTATCGATACACCCTCTGGGCGTTTCGATACGGCCTTCAGTTTAACATAAAATGGGTTGTTTTTGGTTGGTTGGTTGGTTGTTCACCTCGCTTGTTGCTTCCGATGTTGTTATTTCACATAGGATATGTTAATGCATCTAGACAAGATAATAATTAAATAAAAAGTTTTCTCGGGTTGTTAATCGAAGTGAAGCCTTAACGGATTTCGCCTCGGTTATCCCCGTGTAGCCCGCTCGGACCGGTCAGTCGCCCGGACCGAGACGAGGGGGTTCCACTTGTTGGTATCAGAGACTGAGGTTTCTGAGACCTTGGGCAGGTAAGTGAGGTAAGTTAATTTCTTGTATTGCAATTGCACGGTGTTTGCTTGCCATGTAAGTATGTTTGCTTGTTTATCAAGTATGCTTTGATGTATGCTTGTTTGATCGTATATGTATGTTGTTTGAAGCATGTTGAGTAGAGTCCCATTGCTTCTATTACATCGGAAAAAGGATTTTTAAGTGAGGGAAACATACTTGAGCCACTTGGACCCTTGCCCTTGCTAACCCTATCTTTTGTGTTGTTGTTGTTGTAGTTGTTATCTGTGAGCGCGTATGTAGAGGCCTAGAGGTAGACCGAGGATGGTTCGTCAGGAACCTCGTGTTGCGGCTCCTGTTAATGAGTCGGTGGCTGGAGTAGAGGCTCCTGTGGGAGAGCCTGCTGTTGGAGTTGGAGCTTCTCCACCACCACCACCTCCTCAGCCTGAAGTGGGAGGCGAGGCTGGAGCTGAGGGAGCGGGACCTCAGGTTGGTCAGGGTGGCCAAGGTCCTGCGGGAATAGATATGGCTCCGCTAGTTCAAGCTATAGCGGGAGCGTTTCAGGCTGCAGTTTCCGGAGCTCAGGCTGCAGCTCAGCCGAGAGGTGATGATGCTAGCTTACCGTTAGAGAGGCTCCGTGGCCTAGGAGCAAAGGAGTTCAGAGGATCTACACCGGAGATGTCAGAGTTGTAGTTGGAGAAGACAGTCCGTATTTTAGCTCAGATGGGATGTGTGGGAGCCCGTAAGTTGGGCTGTGTAATTTCGTTGTTTCAGGGTGATGCCTACACCTGGTGGGTCACCATTACTACTGGTGTGCGTGAGGCCGAGATTGGTTGGGGTTTCTTTGAGACTGCTTTCAGGAAGAGGTATTTGGGGCCGAGATATCTGGATGAGAAGAAGCGGGAGTTCATGGCTCTTGTTCAGAAAGATGCTTCAGTGACAGATTACGAGATTCGCTTTGTTTGACTGAGTCAGTATGCTCCGGAGTTGGTTCCTACTAAGAGGGGTCGTTGTAATCGATTCAGATATGGGCTTCATGAGGAAGTCAAGAGGTACACATTGGCTTCAGATTATTCTGATTTTGATGTCTTTGTCGCTAGGGCCAAGGAAATTGCGCATAGCTTGGGGCTGACCAAGCGTTCGGGAGGATCCAGTTCGGGAAAGAGACACAATAACTTTGATCGCGGTGATGCCAAGAGGCATCGGGGCAGTGGACATCAGTTTGATCATAGGCGTGGCGGTGGCCACCATGGTAGAGTCCATTAGAGCCATAGAGCTGGAGGGCGTTTGCCCGAGTGCACTCGTTGTGGGAGACAACATTCAGAAGAGTGTTGGGGTAATTTTCATGCCTGCTGGAACTGTGGGTCGAGAGACCACTTCAGGAGAGAGTGTCTGCATCATGCGGCACAGGCACCGAACCTAGCGCATGCTCCTACGAGAGCAATTGATTATCAGAGAGGCCGTGGGCGCGGTCGTGGTTACTTCCAGCCGAGGGATGATGCACCTAGGATAGAGGCACCGAGGAATCTTGCTCATGTTGTGGCAGTGCAGCCAGAGGCCGGTGAACCAGCTAGAGTCTACGTACAGAGAGAGGCAGGGAATGACACAAATGTGATAGCAGGTAATTTTGAGTTACATTCCATGTCTTTGTTTTCCTTAGTTGATTCGGGTTCCACGCATTCTTACATTTTGAGTGAGCATGCAAAGAAGTTGGACATACTTGTTGAGATCTTAGATGTAGGGATGCATGTGACTAGTTTCTTTGGTGAGACAATTGTAGTTAGACGGATGTATAGGAGGTGTCCATTGAAGATTCAGGGTCATGTGTTTCCTGTTGATATGATGGAGCTTCCGTTCTATGGTTTTGAAATTATTTTGGGTATGGATTGGTTGGTTGAGCACAGAGCTAGTGTAGATTTTGAGACGAAGAGAATTTCGTTGAAGCTTTCCGATGACTACGAGGTAGTGGTAGTAGGCGTGAATGTTAAGTTCTTGTCGAATGTTGTGTCAGCTTTAGAGGCTCATAGGTTGATGGATTTCGGTTGTGGTGCTTACTTAGCGTATGTGATGAATCCGAATATGAGTGAGGTTAGACCGAAAGATATCAGAACAGTTTGTGATTTTCCGGATGTGTTTCCAGAAGAGTTACCAGGTTTGCCTTCTCACAGAGATGTAGAGTTTGTGATTGAGACTGTTTCAGGGTCTACTCCAGTTTCTATTGCTCCGTATCGTATGGCTCCGAAGGAGTTGAAAGAGTTGAAAAGCCAGCTTTAGGAGTTGTTAGACCGTGGTTTTATTAGGCCTAGTAGTTTGCCTTGGGGTGCTCCCGTGTTGTTTGTGAAGAAGAAAGATGGCAGTATGAGAATGTGTATCGACTACAGGCAGTTGAACCAGTTGACAGTAAAGAACAAGTATTTTTTGCCTCGTATAGATGACTTGTTTGATCAGTTGAAGGGTGCCTCAGTGTTTTCGAAGATAGATTTGAGGTCAGGGTACTATCAGTTGAAGGTAAAAGAGTGTGATGTTTCGAAGACAGCTTTTAGGACTAGATATGGACATTATAATTTCCTTGTGATGTCGTTCAGGCTCACGAATGCACCAGCAGCTTTCATAGATATGATGAACAAAGTTTTTCGAGACTATCTAGACCGGTTTGTAGTTGTTTTCATAGATGACATCCTTGTGTACTCAAGATCAGAAGAAGAACATGATGAGCACTTGAGACTTGTTTTGCAGAGATTGATGAGCAATCAGTTGTATGTTAAGCTTAGTAAATGTGAGTTCTGGATTCGAGAGGTTGTGTTTCTTGGCCATGTTGTTTCAGCAGAAGGTATCTGTGTTGATCCGACGAAGATTGAGGCTATTGTTGACTGGAAACAACCTAAGTCAGTGACAGAGATTAAGAGTTTCCTAGGATTAGTTGGTTACTATAGGAGGATCGTTGATGGTTTCTCTAGAGTAGCTGCTCCGTTGACTAAATTGTTACAAAAAGGAGTTAATTTTGAGTGGTCAGATGCGAGACAGAAGGCTTTCGAGAAATTGAAAGAAGCTTTGACGAATGCTCCAGTGTTAGTACAACTAGTTTCAGGGAAAGAGTTCGTGATCTATAGCGATGCTTCCTACATAGGTTTAGATTGTGTTCTGATGCAAGAAGGAAGAGTTGTTGCTTATGCTTCGAGATAGTTGAAGGTGCACGAGAAGAACTACCCTACGCATGACATTGAGTTAGCAGCAGTTGTGTTTGCGTTGAAGATTTGGCGTCACTACTTGTATGGTGAGAAGTGCACGGTTTACACTGATCATAAGAGCTTGAAGTATTTGATGACTCAGAGAGAGTTGAACTTGAGACAGAGAAGATGGCTTGAGCTGTTGAAAGACTATGATTTGACTATTGAGTACCATCCGGGTAAGGCAAATTTAGTAGCCGATGCGTTGAGCAGAAAAGTTGCAGTTGAGTTGCGAGCTATGTTTGCTAGACTGAGTGTATCAGGGGATGGTGGTTTGATCACATAGTTGCAAGTGAAGCCTTCTTTGATTCAGATGATCAGGGAGAAACAGTTGCAAGATGTGTCTTTAGTTTCTCATGTTCAGGACATTGTAGAAGGTAGACCGACAGAGTATAGTTTTAGTGATGAGAATGTGTTGTGTTTCAGAGATAGAGTTGTAGTACCTGAAGATATGGAGTTGAGACGTACGATTCTGAGTGAAGCACATTCGAGTCCTTTTTTGATGCATCCGGGTAGTACTAAGATGTACCGAGATTTGAAGAATGATTATTTCTGGGTTTGTTTGAAGAAGGATGTAGCCGAGTATGTGAGCTGCTGCATGGTTTGTCAGAGAGTAAAGGTAGAACATCAGGTTCCTTCAGGTTTGTTACAGCCTTTGAAGATTCCGGAATGGAAATGAGAGAGGATCATTATGGACTTTGTGTCGGGGTTACCGTTGTCTCCTTCGAAGAAGATTTCTGTTTGGGTGATAGTTGATAGATTCACTAAGTGTGCTCACTTCTTAGCAGTGAACACTACAGATTCTTTACACAAGTTGGAGAATTTGTACATTCGTGAGATTGTGAGACTTCATGGACTTCCGAAGTCTATTGTATCAGACAGAGATCCGAGATTCACTTCGAGGTTTTGGAGTTGTTTGCATAGTGCCCTAGGTAGCCGTTTGCATTCCAGTACTTCGTATCATCCGCAGTCCGATGGGCAGTCAGAGTGAGTGATACAGATTTTAGAGGATATGTTTCATTTTTGTGTGATTGACTTCCAGGGTTCTTGGGAGAAGCATTTGCCCTTAGTTGAGTTTGCTTACAACCACAGTTACTAGGCTAGTATACAAATGGCTCCTTATGAGGCTTTGTATGGTAGACGATGTAGGACTCCGATCTGTTGGGCTGAAATAGTTCAAAAATTGTTACCTATGCCAGATTTGCTCAAGGGGACTACTAAAAAAGTGAAGTTGATTTGCGACCGTTTGAAAGCAGCTTCCGATCGTCAGAAATCTTACGCAGATTTGAAGAGAAAAGAGATCGAGTTTTCAATGGGTGAGAAAGTGTTTCTGAAAGTATCTCCGTGGAAGAAGGTAATGCGTTTTGGCCAAAAAGGAAAGTTGAGTCCGAGGTTCATTGGTTCGTATGAGATAGTTGAGCGGATTGGGCCAGTAGCTTACCGTTTGAGATTGCCTTCAGAATTAGAGAAGATCAATGATGTCTTCCATGTGTCGATGCTTAGGAGATATAGATCAGATTCGTCTCATGTTATGCATGTTGAGGAGATAGAGCTGAATCCGGATTTGTCTTACAATGAAGAACCTGTTGAGATACTTGCTTCTGATAGCAAGGTGTTGCGTGGCAAGACCATAGAGTTTGTCAAGGTGTTGTGGAGACATAGAGGCGTGGAAGAGGCCACGTGGGTGAGGAAAGCTGATATGCTTGAGTAGTTCCCGTACTTGTTTCCGTCAGGTAATTTCGGGGATGAAATTCCTTAAGTGGGGAGAGTTGTAACACCCGTGTTTGGGGGTCGGGTGAATTAAAATAATAAAATAATATTTTGGGCCTCGTGTTTTCAAAACAAATAATTTTATGTTGGACTTATTTCAAAACAAGCCCAAATAGCCATGGGTATCCCTCTTTTGTAAATGCCTTATTTCATTAAGGGTATAATGGTCTTTGGCCTTTTAATTTTAAACAAACATTAAAAATACCCATTTTAACTCATCTTCTCCCCCACTCTCTCCATTTTCACGACAAAACCTCTTCACCATTGTGTTTACTATTCCAACATCTTTCTTGCTTGTTGTTGAAGATTTTTCAAAGGTAAACCCATTTTTGACTTGTCCTTATCATTCTCTACAAGTTCATACATTTATTTTCATGAAAGCTCATGGTTTTTACATTTTGAGTTTTTAAGTTTTGAAGATAAAAATCCAAACTTTGATAACCTTTAGATGAGTTTTTGATTTAATGTTGTTAGATAAGTTAAAAGCATCTTATAAGGTCCAACATACTCGATTTTTACATGGTTTTATGATGTTTCCCGAAATTGGGTTTTCTAGAGGTTTTAGAAGGGTTTTAGGTTGAGTTTGGGGGCTGTTTTGTGTGGAAATTTGTTGGCTGATGGTTAGGCTATGTATGAGGGTTGTTTTGGAAGCTTTTGGGAGTAATATAAGTGTTGGAATCATTGTTTTTTTTTGCTGTGCTTTAGGGATGCTCGGGAATGAGGATTTTGGGGTTGTCTTTAGCTTGAAATCATGTGTTTTATGCTTGGTTTGTGTTCCGGGTTGCTACATTGATATTTGGACTGATTTGTAGTTGTTTTGATTGTGTTGGGATGTTTAGAAGCAAGGATTTGTGTTGGTGAAACCTCGGGAACGAATCCGGAATCGTTGGGAGCTTGATCGACTAGTGTTGTTGAGCTTGGAATAGTCGATGAGTGGTTAATGTTTTCAACTCGGTTTAAATGGTTTTCAAGTGTTGGTTCAAGCATGTGGACTAGGTTGGGCTTGGTATACCCACCTAGAGTTGGGATTAGATTGGTAGTCTAATCCCAAGCTTTAGTTAGAGACTTTGGTTGAACTTGAATGTTGAGTATGCCTCTTGATTCATGTTATTTGTGATTATTGTGGTTATGTATATTATGTTATACATGTATGTTGAGGCATGGTATTGATACATTATTGTATGCATGTGTTTTGTGCATGACGGTAAGTCATGGTGAGTACGTGCTAAGCACGGAAGTTGATATGAAATGGTGTTGTGAAAGGTTATGGATTGTGTTAGTATTGGCACTAGTATGCTTGAGTACAATGATCGATCATTAGGATGTTTAGTGTGCACACGAGAGTCAAAATGCGCGTGTGGTCTTGGTGATGGTAGTCATCAAGATGGAGTACGGGTTCGCCCGGAAATCTTCTTATATATGTTAGTCGGTGATGAGTGGAATCCCATAGACGGGGCGTGAGGATGAGTGTAATCCCCTCCGCATGAAACGGTGATGAGTGTAAACCCACCGTAAGGTAATGGTTGTGGTTGGATGTGAGTTCCAAAGGTTATCCGCGTATTCGGGTCATAGCTAGGTGCCAATACTGATTAAGAAATGTGTTTGCTAATACATTTAATATATGTGTTTCCATATGTTGCATTTATGGACTTGTTGAGCATGGCATGATATTGATATTATGTTCATGCATCATTTATATTTTGACTCATGTGGTTCGAAGGTAAGATCATGCATTCTACCTTGGTTGTGCTCGTGCTTGGACATTGCATTGTCGAGGTTTGTTTTATGAGCTTACCCTCACTAAGCTTTATGCTTACGCTCTCTTTTGTTCGAAAATGCAGATCTTTAGTTCGTGGGTTGCTCGCACAAGAAGAGGGCCTCCAAGTGTGCTAGTTGAGCTTTTGTTATCCTCAAGTATGAACTATTTTTAAGTTAATGATGTAATAGTCAAGCAATGGGGACTTATGTGGTTATTTGTGTTAGGAGCATGCTAGACTCCTATAATTTTGTGGATGCTATGTTTAAGGCTTGTTTATGCCTTGTATGTTGGCCTTGTGCCCCTATCTTGAATGCTTAAGTGTATGTTCTTGTCTAAGCTTGATATCTTGAATGCTATGTATGAATCTTTTTTGAATTGATGATCCTTTGAGTGTATGGCTTTTATATGTGTGAAGTGTGTTAAGCATGCTTGTTTTAGGGTGCCTAGCATCTAGAGTTAATGTATGTTTGGTTGTGGGAGGTTTTAGTTGGTGTTTGAGGCAGCCTTGTGCCATAAACCAGCTAAAACATGTATGTTCGCAGCAGGTGTATCGAAACGGTTGGTCCCATTTCGATAGGACCCTTTGTTTCAGGCCAGGCGTTTCGATACGCAAAGGGGGCGTTTTGATATGATTTTGCTACTCGAAATCTGAGATTTTGACGAGAAATTGAAGGTATCGAAACGGTCCTAGGCGTTTCGGAACGGTCTTCGTAGTGTTGACCACGAGAAGTTGACCGATGAGGGTGTATCGATACGGTTGACCAGCGTTTCGATACGGTCCCCTCGATTTGACTTTGGCCAGTTGACCTAGTCAAGGCGTATCGATACACCCTCTATGCGTATCGATACGACCTTCAGTTTAAGATAAAATGGGTTGTTTTTGGTTGGTTGTTTGGTTGTTCACCTTGCTTGTTGCTTCTGCTGTTGTTATTTCACATAGGATATGTTAATGCAACTAGACAAGATAATAATTAAATGAAAAGTTTTCTCAGGTTGTTAACCGAAGTGAAGCCTTAACGGGTTTCACCTCGGTTATCCCCGTGTAGCCCGCTCGGACCGGTCAGTCGCCTGGACCGGGACGAGGGGGTTACAAAAACAATGGCAAAGATATCTTAGTAGTTCAAATTTATGTTGTAGATATTATATTTGGTTCTACTAATGAATTTCTTTGTCAAGATTTTTCTAAGTTGATGCAAGGTGAATTTGAAATGAGCATGATGGGGGAGCTTTCATTCTTTTTGGGACTCCAAATCAAACAAATGAAGGATGACATCTTCATCAATCAAGCTAAGTACATCAAGGATATGCTCAAGAAGTTTGGCTTGGAGCAAGCAAAACCCCAAGCTACACCAATGAGATCATCCACTAAGCTTGACAAAGATAAAGGAGGTAAGTGTGTTGACTCTAAGCTTTATCGCTCTATGATTGGATCTTTGCTTTACCTTACTGCAAGTAGACCAGATATATTGTTTAGTGTTTGCTTGTGTGCTAGGTTCCAAGCTAGTCCTAGAGAGTCTCAACTTATAGCCTTTAAAAGGATCTTTAGGTACTTAATGATACTCCTTGTTTAGGTCTTTGGTACCCTAGAAACTCAACATTTAACCTTCATGCTTATTCGGATGCGGATTACGGGGGTTGTAAAATAGATAGGAAAAGTACTTCCGGTACTTGTCACTTCCTAGGTAGTATGCTTATATCTTGGTTCTCTAAGAAACAAAATAGTGTAGCTTTATCTACCACCGAAGCCGAGTACATATCCTTAGGGAGTTGTTGTGCTCAATTCCTTTGGATGAAACAACAACTCTTAGACTATGGAATTAAAGTAGACACCATACCCCCTTAAGTGTGATAACACTAGTGCTATATGGCTTACCAAAAATCCCATCCAACACTCTAGATAAGGAGCATTTTTGGTCCCTTAGGAGAGAGTGTTTTTGGTCCCTTAGGAGAGAGTTAGGTCTAACTAGCCTATCTTGACCTTTTAGGACCTTTTGTGCTTAAATTTTCTTGATTTCTTGTAAATGCCATGCTTATGTGGTTTAGATACTAATTTCATCATTGCTTATAGTTAGGGGAGTATGTTTTTGTTTTGATATGTTTTACTTGCTCATTCATGTCATTTATGCATCTAGGATCTATTAAAAGTCAATTTTTCTGCATTTTAGAGCCTCATCTGCACTTCCAGACCTAGGTGTATCGAAACGGGTCATCTTGTTTCGATACGGGTGCCTTAAAAGAACACAAATGGGCCAAGGAATTTCGAAACGCCCAAAGGGTTTCGAAACGATTTGGTTCTGCCAAGACATGTATCGAAACGGCCCCCATGCATTTCGATGCGGGCAATCTCTTGGGCTTTGATACGATCACAACTGTATCGGAACGGTCAGCAGGTTTTTGAACGTTCGTAGACGTTTCGGTACGCCTGTTTCGAAACGGTCTAGCATGTTTCGAAACGCGTATCCGGAAAGCCTATTTTAAAGGGTTTTAAATGCTCAAGTTCACTTTTTATCAAACTCTTAAAAACCTAAAAACCCTTAATCATTTTTCCTCTATAAAAACCCTTCAAACCTCATTGTTTTTCATCAAATCTTGAGGGCTTTTACTCCTAAACGAAAATCTAAGCAAGCTTCAACAATTTGGTGCAATTTCATCCATCAATTCTTCCAAAATCCCTCTTTTAATGTATTTTCTATCTTTTTCTTTTTCTTTTTATTTTGATATCGTTCTAATCTTAGGCTAGAAAATTATAGTTTTGTATAGAATATATGTTTTATATCATGGGTTTTCAAAAACTTGTAAAAAAAATTCAAAATCTCAAATTTTTTTATTCGAATATATTTGATTGTAATCGTATTTTTAACATAGTTTTTCAAAATTGTTTACTTCAAAAATTTCTCTTATATATGTATATATTTTCAAAGTGTTTTTAAAACCTTAATGTGATTTTTATTGGATTGAAATAGGATTTAAATGCATACACTCAAATTTTCTTGCTTGCTTTGTTTTTAGGTATTTTTAAATGGAAAACAAGAAACGAAAGACTCAAGGGGGTGAAGGTTCAAGCCAAGACGACATCCGTCCAAACCTTACTCTTCTCTTTTCAAAAAGTCTTAGGAATCAAGACGCTAAGAGTCGATTCCAAATTATTCATGATATCATTGTTCGAAGAGAACGAGTTGTGGACATTGATTTCCTTGACTCCGAGCACTTCCTCTTTCGATACCTACCTCTCTTGAAACAATGAAGTTTCCTAGCCTTCTTAAGCATTCCCGATATTGTCTACAAGAACATGGTCTTGCTCTTTTACTCAAATGTCGTTCTTATCAACAATGAGGATCGTTCTAAGGTCATTGCCATCGAGTTTTATCTTTTGGGCAAGAAGTTTCGTATTGATCCATCCGTCTTAGTGAACTTCCTTGGGCTCAAATATGAAGGTATTGAGGATGAAAATCACTTTGGAGCTCATACCGGGTCGGTTCTTACCTTAGATGTCCATGACTGTTTCCTACATTTGATGATCTCATGGTTCATTCGCCCATCCGGAGGTAAATTTGCCCACATCTGCCAAGTCGATCATTTTTGGCTCGAGTGCTTTTGCCAAGCCCAACAACCGAACTTAGTGAAAGTCATGTTCACCGAGATGGTCCATCGAGTGAAGATTTGTACAACCGACTCACTTACATCCTTCACTTATGGGACAATGTTGAGCTACATTTTTGTTCACCAAGGTTTTGATTGTTCCTATGATTCTCTGGAACCCCAAAAGAAAAAGATTGGTGAATCTTCTCTTGTGAGATCCGGGTTCTGTTACACACTTGCACATTGGGTTCGTGTTGATAGGAGAGCTCAAGCACCTCAAGAATAGCCTCAACCTCAATCTTCGGCTCCCGTTGCGGCTCCCAACAATGATGCTATTATGACCTTCCTTACCGAGCAGTTCAACACGATAGAAACGAACATGGCTTCGGGTTTTGGTGCTCTCAACACTCGTATTCAATCCTTGGAGGATCGTGTTTCCACTTTTGAGAATCAACAATCATCCATTGATCTTTCCTTCTCCACCTTATATGGTGATTTGAGGCGTTTTCACCAAGATCAAGCTAAGGACAAGGATAATTCTTTTGATGACATTGGCGATGATGATGTTGATGGGGCACCCTAGGATTCTTATTGCATATCATTATTATGTCATATTAGGATTAAGTTTGCACATATCTTTATGTTTTTAAGACCTATGCTTTGAATATTTGTTTTTAGGATTGAGCTTGAACTTAAATGCTTTGAATATTTATGTTTTTTATGTTTTTTCTTGAACTTCAATGATATCTATGATAATTATGTTGTTTGGTTTATTCTTTATGACTCCTTTATTCTCTTATTAGCCTTGCTTATATATTTTGATCTAACAAAAAGGGGGAAGAAGTAATCTAAGAGCCTAAGTGTTTTTTAAGTCGGTTTTGAGGTTTTGAGTTTCAAATGCTTTCAATTTTAAATCTTTTCAAAACTTTAAAACATATCTTAAATTGAGGGGGAGTTAAAACTTTTCAAAGATTTCAAAACACTTAAAAATTTATACTTGGTTTTGTTATATCAAAAAGGGGGAGATTGTAAAACTAATGATTTGATTTTGATATAACAAAGAATTTAAGGATTAAATTGAAAAGGAGAAAATAATTTTTAAGTCCTCAAAACTTACCAAAATATCTAAGCAAAATGGTCCAAGCCAAAACCAAAGTTTATGAAAAAATTTCTAAGTGTTTTTGTAGGGTGTTTAGGTGTTCTCTTTTTATGAGCGCAAGTGCACACTCCTGTCAAGTTATAGTATAAAAGATGTCGAATTCCACGAGGATTGGAATAGTTCCTTCCAGTGTATATTTGCACAAGAAATTTAAATGTACAATTAATTTCAGGTTTGTTTAAAGGAATAAAACTAAAAACACAATTAATTAAAGTAGGGGAGATCAGAGTGATAGAATTGGCCAGGTAATTGCTGCTTAGTAGTGTGTAGACTGCATTGTATTGGTTAAGGTTGGATTGTGCTGCCTCGAATGTTGCCTCGGCGGGTACTAGCGGGCGACGCTGCGGCACTTTTTCGGCCACAACAAGTATCTCTGCACTGTAACTTTTTCTTGTCTGGCAGGTGAACGGAAAACGTGCTCGCGGCAAGTCGGGTAGATATTCCAAGCTCGGCGGGATAGTCGACAGTGATCCTCCCTGTGTCTAGGAAAGGATGCTCGAATGCTTGCGTGATGTAGGCAATACCTAGTAATTTAAGCGTAAACCTATCACATGCTAGTCAATTCGGTTGGTGATCCCTTTTAGCCGTTGAAACTTGTGGACTTTTGGAACCAAGTTAGTCACGCCTCTACACGTTGTGACCGTGCTTAACCCTTTCGTAAAGTTGACACTTTTGTTCCCCCTAAATGGATTCTCTCAATTGAACGGTTAGAACTAATCGAAAGAATGAAGTGCATAGATTAAGCAAACTTGGAATATTTATTGCAAAACAACTTAACATAATACAATCATTTTCACAACTACTTTACAAGCAAAAACCTAAACCCTATGGAGAACTAGAACACTAGATCTAGTCGACTCCCTCTCTCTACCCCTCTCTCTATCTATGCCCCTATACCCTCACATACATGGGTATATATAGGGCTTGGCCTAAGGTTAAGTCCTCCTTTGAGTAGAAGTCTTCATTGATGATAAAATAGCTTTAACATTTAATGTTTCATTCAATTCTGACTTAAATATGGATTCTTTTGGATGTTTACTTGTTTAGCAAGTAAGTATAAGCCACCTTGCTTATCGATCTTCAATCATCTCTATACACCGCTCCAAGTCTCCAAAAATGCAAGATTTGGCTCAATGGACTCAGAAAAATGTCCTCTATCAAACGAGACCCATCTTGACTATGTCGGCGTATTGCCGTTTGGGCGACATTCTACGGCGGCAGTGTCCTTGGCGGCGGCATTCTGCAGCGGCAGCGTCTTTGGCGGCAACTGGAACTGCTTCAGTACAGCTTCTTATGCTCCCTGCTTTCCTATCCTATCTTCCTTTGATCAGCAACCAGCACTTGAAATAGAAAACTAACTAAAACAATATCTTTTCTTAGCCAAAACGTAAAATATTTAATAAAAGCATGGCAGAAGAGAAAATATTGTATAATGCATGATATGCAGCTAAATATGACTAAATGAGCTTGAGAACAGTAATAATATGAGCATGAATGTGCATAAAATATAGGACTTCTAGACACTCTACACACCCCCAAACTCGAATCATTACTTTTCCTCAAGCAATGCATCCTAAACTAGTAAACTTGTCCTTATACATAAATAAAAAAGAAAACCTAGTTTTTAACTTGATTTCATACCTCAAGGCTGTGGCACCTATATTAATCTAGTAAGAGGGAATAACATGAAATAACTTATAATTTTAATTCTAGTGCCAGTGCAGTGTGTGTAGGTCTGTGTACATGCTGAATATGCTAAGTATACTAAGTAAACAAAGAATGTTGTAAAAGTTAAAGAAAAAGGATATAGAGTTGCTGCTTTGGCAGCACAATTAAGCATTTCTTTTCTTCCTTTTTCTGATCATGACTTTTGAGGGCTTCAGCTCATACAACTACTCTCTAGTTCTGAAGCTAAGATAGGAGCATACTATGAAACTCCGAACCCTTTGAGTAGAGTCATCCCGTGAAGGCTTTCATTCACTCATGCTAATTTGTCTGTCACTTCAAAGAATTTCAGATAAATGGACTTTGATAGCAGCGGAGTGTCCTTGCTCATGATCCTTCCTAGAGCTTGTTTCGGGCACCTCTAGGGCATTCAACCATTTCTTTGTTTTGCGGCTGTGGCGGCATTGCTTTTTATTTTACTTTGCTGCCCTATGCTACCGCGACGGCATACCTGCATCCAATATAAGAATTTTCATTAAGTTTAAGCAGGCAATGTACACTTAGAACTCAAACAATATTCAGCACTTAACCGAAGTGTAATAAAAGTTTGGCAACTAAAAAAAAATTCTAAGGTGTTTTTCATGCTTCTTCCCAAGATTAAGTTCAATTTTAAGTGTGGTGCGAAAATAGAATCGGCTAATTATCATAGGCACAAGTTTTTTAACCCAGATTTCCAATTTTCATTAAGTACTAGGCAGGATTTACAATGCAACTACATGCTTAACAAAATAACATGAGGACTAACCCCCCCCCCCCCAAACTCAAGGTGGGCATTGCCCTCAATGCCTTAGACAAAATAAAATCTAAATAGAAAAACATAAAATAAAGCAGAAAGAAAAAAAATAAAGAAAATAATGGTGCTAGAAGCTGTCCGAGTTGTCTTTTAACTCGGTGGACTTGGAGGAAGATGAGAGGACTAGGCGGCGGGTGGCAGGTGATTTGGCGGCAAGGCTCTACTTCTGGCCGCGAGCTGGTTGGACTCTGATGGGAGTGGGTCTCTCTGGTTGCTGCTCCAGCTCGGTCTCTGGCCTTTCATCCTCTGGTTCGGCCGCTATCACGTGCCTCTTTTCTTTTCTTTGTTACCTCGGTCGGCTCTGCATCATCGGAGGAATCAGACACCTCCTCGTCAAGGGAATCGGTGGCCTGGGCTGTCTCTTTTACTATCGTCTCTGCCGCTTGGGTGGCTGTACTTTGTCTGCCCCTCATCTTTCCTGGCGGCTTACCTTTTATAGTAGGGTCTGAATCTAGATAGTAGTTGTGAGACGGACTAAATAAAAAAAATATAACTAAAAATAAAATTTGGTCCTAAGCTTATTAAGATCTATTCCTAAAGAAAACGGTAAAGATGTGGAAAAACTAAAATTATGTTACAGCGGGTTCATTTTTTATACTTCTTATAGTCCACCCGCACCCTCCATCGAGTGACTATTCTCATGGGGGAGTCTTTCTTCCTCGTTCCCTTGTAATCCATGCAAATCCTCCACCTTGTTTCTTTACCTGAAGGCATGAACATGTGATTAGTAAAAATTATATCATTATCCAACCATGTACTTACCTTATCTTGGTCGTGGTTTGTTATGGCAGAGGGTGGCTTTTGCTGCCAAGGCAGCTGTTCGGCGGCAAATTGTCAGGGCAGTAGTCTATCATAATGTGGTGAAGGTCAAGGAAAAACTCAAAATCCTGAAAAGCTTCATGACTTCCCATACCGTTTTCTTTAGTCTCCTCGAAAATCTCCATCAGTAGAGATTTTGATGGACTTAAATCTACCAGCATCGACTCCTCTAAATATATGTAGTCTATGGTTTTCGAGGTTTCTGCCGAGGCGGACATGGTTACTGTGATTGATGCTGAGGCTGGCATCAAAGATGCTATTGCGGCGGGCATAGTTGATGAGGTTGCTGCCGAGGCAGGCGTAATTTCTGAGGCTTATGATATTGTCGTGACATCATCAATTTCTATGTCGGCCTCACTAGCTATTTTCGTAGCCTTGCTCTGTTCAAGTTCCTCAATTCCTGCTTGGTCTCAATTTCATCATGTGTGGGGTAGTCCCTTGCATCCTCTTCCCTTGGGATATCAGTATCCCTAGGTCTCAATTTCCGGTGATCCATGGGTTTCGCGGCAGGGATTTTATGTTCATCCACGACATTTATTGGGGCAGAGTTGCTCAAAAGTGCATCCATCCTGGCGAGTTTCTCCTCCATAAAGGTTGACATGTCTTGAGTGAGCGCGAGGAAAGTTTGAAATGTGTCTTCTAAGGAAATTGATTGCTCTTGATGAGGACTGCATTGTCAGGGCTTGTGTACTGCTGCAACAACAAAATTATCATAGTAAAAAAATTTTTGAGGTTGTTGATCGTACCATGAGAAATTCTGTTGCAGCGACATATTCTGCAGTCCTTTTTGCTGCGGATGCGACATCTGCTCTTGGTCCCATTTTGGTTCGTCCATGTCTTCTCCGAAAAGTAAGGGGCAATTTTCGAACACATGATTTCCCTTACATAGATTGCAAGAATTGTCCAACATCAGCTCTCGAGTGGTTTTTCTTGACATTGTGATGCCCTTGGACTTGTAGCGTACCTAATTTTTTTATATATACAAAAGAAAAAAAGTTTAAAACCTAAAATTTTAATGCAATTAAATACATAGTGTAGAAAACAAAACGAAGTCGCTATTGCCAATGCCCGGCAACGGGGCTAAAAACTTGTAGGGTGTTTAGGTGTTCTCTTTTTATGAGCGCAAGTGCACACTCTTGTCAAGTTATAGTATAAAAGATGTCAAATCCCACGAGGATTGGAATAGTTCTTTCGAGTGTATATTTGCACAAGAAATTTAAATGCACAATTAATTTCAGGTTTGTTTAAAGGAATAAAACTAAAAACACAATTAATTAAAGTAGGGGAGATCAAAGTGATAGAATGGGTCAGGTAATTGCTGCTCAGTAGTGTGTAAACTGCATTACATAGGTTAAGGTTGGATTGCACTTCCTCGGCAGGTACTGGTAGGCGACGCAGTGGCACTTTTGCTGCCACATCGAGTATCTCGGCATTGCAACTTTTGCTTGTCTGGCAGGTGAACGAAAGACGTCCTAGCGGCAAGTCGGGCAGATATTCCAAGCTCGGCAGGATAGTCGAGAATGATCCTCCCTATGTCTAGGCAAGGATGCTCGAATGCTCGCGTGATGTAGGCAATACCTAGCAATCTAAGCGTAAACCTATCACAAGCTAGTCAATTCGGTTGGTGATCCCTTTTAGCCGCTGAAACATGTGAACTTTTGGAACCAAGTTAGTCACGCCTCTACATGTTGTGATCGTGCTTAACCATTTCGTGAAGTTGACACTTTCGTGCCCCCTAAATGGATTCTCTCAACTAAACGGTTAGAACTAATCGAAAGAATAAAGTGTATAGATTAAGCAAACTTAGAATATTTATTGCAAAACAACTTAACCTAATAAAATCATTTCTCACAACTACTTTACAAGCAAAAACATAAACCCTATGGAGAACTAGAACATTAGATCTAGTCGACTCCCTCTCTCTATCCCTCTCTCTTTATGCCCCTATACCCTCACATACATGGGTATATATAGGGATTGGTCTAAGGTTAAGTCCTCATTTGAGTAGAAGTCTTCACTGATGATAAAATAGCTTTAACATTTAATGCTTCATTCAATTATGACTTAAATATGGACTCCTTTGGATGTTTACTTGTTCAGCAAGTAATTATAAGCCACCTTGCTTATCGATCTTCAATCAGCTCTATACACCGCTCCATGCCTCAGAAAAATTCAAGATATGGCTCAATGGACTCAAAAAATGTCCTCTATCAAACGAGACCCATCTTGACTTTGTCAGTAATTTGTCGTCTGGGCGACATTCTGTGGCAGCGGCGTCCTTGGTAGCGGCATTCTGCAGTGGCGGCATCTTTGGAGGCAATTGGAACTGCTTCAGTACAGCTCCTTCTGCTCCCTGCTTTCCTTTCCTCTCTTCCTCTGATCAGCAACCAGCACTTAAAACAGAAAACTGACTAAAATAATATCTTTTCTTAGCCAAAACGTAAAATATTCAATAAAAGCATGGCAGAAGAGAAAACATTGTATAATGCATGACATACACCTAAATATGACTAAATGAGCTTGAGAACAGTAATAATATGAGAAGGAATGTGCATAAAATATAGGACTTATATACACTCTACAATTTTCCAAATCAAAATAGTGATTTTCGAGTCACCGTTTCGAAACGACCCTAAGGCGTTTCGGAACGTTTTGAAATTGTTAACATGTGTTCCGAAACAAGCCTTCCCGTTTCGATACGGGTGTATCGAAACAGGTCTCCATGTTTCAAAAAGGATGAAGAACAACGGAATGGATTGAACCGTTTCGATACAATAGTATCAAAATACCCTCAAACGTTTTGAAACGATTTCAAACTTGGATTCAAAAATACGACTGTTACAAATTTATAACTAGTTTTCAGAAGAAAAAAAACACGGTTAGGGTGTATCGAAACGTTTTAACCTGTTTCGATACGGGTTTTGGCAGTGGCAAAATGTTTTGAAACAGGATCTAGCATGTTTCGGAATGGGATCTTAGTGTATCGAAACGATCTGGTCCGTTTCGATACGGTCTCTTAATTACACCGCAACGGCTATTTCTATTTTGGTTTGTTTCGAAACAGATTCGAGCGTTTCGAAACGGGTAGTTGCGGAAGTGCATTTATGGTGGGAAGATTGCATCCCAACGGCTATAATTATGATGGCAACAACCTCAACGGCTAGAATTCAATGAGAAGATATAAAAGGGAGTCCTAAAAGCACCAGCAACAACTATTGATCTTAAGAGAAACATCCAAACATCAAATCCAAGCTCTTGTGCAAAAATTCCATATTTCTTGTAAAACCCCAATTGTGGTTCATTGTAATTCTTATCTTTTTTATTCAATTGGGTTGAGTGCTTGTAATTGGGCAACATTTGTATTGTAAGATACTTTTTTTTGCCTTAATCTTCTTTGTAACCAAGTGAGAGGGTTTGGTCAATTTTGGGTAGAAAATTGGCCATTGTGTAAAGGTTTCCTCCTAAGCCTAGAAAAGGGGAAGATCAACTAGTGGAGTTGTTGGAAAATCCTTAGTGGGAGCTAAGGAAGTTGATGTAGAGTTCAAATCGAACTTGAACCACTATAAGTGTCTTTTCTTGAAAATTTTATTTTACCACTTTACCACCAAACTTTCTAAAAATCCAATTCACCCCATCTTGGCTTAAATCGATTCAACGATCCACTTAACAGATATGGTCAGAGAGCACGTGCACATCCAAGTTAGGATGGTCTTGATTCAGGCTTCCCACAGAGTATGTATGAGGTCAGTTGTATCTTGTTATCTGCCACAGGTTGTTCATTCTCTTCAAACATGATACACGGACCCTCCAGTAACATTCGTCATACTTGTGGGGGCATTCAGCGATATATTTATCTGCTTCAGTTTTCCTCACGGTGGACGTAACTGAGTTGTGTGTGTTGTAATGATTAATGGCAACCTCAGCAAGTTTTTTAGTCTTGAAGACCATCTTAACATGTAGTTCACCATTATTCCGTTCGTTCAACTGGTCCAACTGTGGGAATTCTGGAAATTTTGTAGCGTAGAAGCCTTCCAAATCCACTATTATGAAGTGGGATGGTGGTTTGTAATACGCTGAGCTTCTACGAGTTCTAGTAAAACTGCCCGGGGCAACAACTTCCACAGGTTCTTCCTCCGCAACATCATCCGCAACTTCTACAGGCTCATTGGAAATAAACCCATCTCGTCACCTTCGGCCCAGACTCCCTCAGTGGTTCATCATCATAATTATACACTTCAAAATTGTATAGTTATGATTCATCAGCAACGTGTACCCTACTAGGTTCTGCAACTGTAACCCAATCACGAGAATGTCTCCCCATCGATGAGAAATTAATTGTGTTTGCCTCACTAGGGATATAAGTTGAGTGATGTCTGGAAGAGAAGTCATCAAACTAATAAAACTCTTCATGGTAGGACGACCCCATAATTTATTACGGCCTTACACCTGGGATATAAGTTGAGTGTCATCCGTATGAGAAATCATCTACATTTGTCTCACTAGGATATAAGTTGAGTGACGTCCAGTAGAGAAGTCATCGAATGGGTTAAACTCTTCACGGTGGGACGGTCCAATAGATGATGACGGCTCTACACCCGCACTGTATGGATTGTACATTGAGTGATGGGTTGGCAACATGTTTAGGTCAATGTCGAACCTGGCTATGGAAGAATGCCTTGGCCTCAAAGCAAAAGACGATGAAGCCTGGTCATTACTTGTACTTAGTAGTTTGAAGCCTTGTCGCAAACTTGATGTTGGAGTATGAGCATTTAGGTCGAAGTCAAGATTTGCTCGGATCCAATTTAGCACAACGGTTTGGATTCAACATTTCGTTCAGAAAATGTTACAAAGAGCTCTAGAGGCCATCCCATGGAATACTAGGTATGGGTGTCGATCATCATTTGCACATATTCTTCATGACTAACATCGAATATTGTGAATAAAGCGGATCTATAGACGAAGTTATTCGATACCTCATTGAGTGTAACTCCCTCCTGGAAGCATGTGGAATCTTCCTCGTTAGCTCTCGCTTCAACCTTTCATATGTTACTCTGATCGGAATCTGTAGCGTAACATTGTTAGGGGACTGGAATATGACACCGAGTTCGGCATCAAGGATCATCTCACCATCGTAGTGAACCAGAGTTTCACTATTTTTGGCATTGTTGAAAAAACGAAGCAGTCTTTCTTCTTTGCACACGAATTGCTTTGAACGTTTGGTAAGAAAAAAATTTCTTGACTGAATTTTTTTATCCTTCTTGTAATAAAATAAGAGGTGACGTGACGTGTGCGCAGAGACAAAGCGTAACTCGTGTCGTACAAAATGCAAGTTGTGCCAGCTTTGCATGGTACATATCGTGTCAGGAAAACTCATGTTTTATAGAACGCGAGTTTTGCCAGCTTTCTGATTCTTTAGAGAACTCACGTTTTATAGAATGCGACTTTGGCCAGCCGTGTCATGATTCCTGTCGTTGTAGAGTATTCGTCTCAAATGGGATGCGATTTCTTCAGTATAAATACACCGAAATTATTCTTGTCGTGTAAGGATTTCAATCGATTTAATATGTCGAGACGAGAAACTATTACAGCTTTGGTATACTACGATGGGCAAATAATCAATGATGCATCTCTCGGCGTCGTATTTTAGTCCTCAAGTACTATATTGCTTCCGCTGCCATACAAGTTATCGTATAAGAAGTAAATGAATGAAGTGAAGAAACATGTTCCACATAGTCCTGGGCAAAAGCCGGAACCGTTGAAGTTTCGAATGCCAATGTCGTTAGAACCATTAACGTACTCATTATTCCATATTGTGGACTACGTTGATGTGGAAATGATGGTGGAATCTCACATACAGTTTTGTTCAGGGTGGGCCCTTGAGCTTGAGTTGTATGCAATGTTTTCTGATGATAGTTATGTTATTGGAGTCCCAAATAATATGTAAATTTTATTTATATTTTCAATGTTCTTTAAAGCTTCGTTAAAATGCGCCAATTTTAGCACTATATACACGACAATTTTCGTGTTTGGCCCAACGCGAGTTCTGCCACCTTTTGTAGGATTCCTAACATGGCAGACAAAATCGCAGCCTGTAAAACGCGACTTTTTTGCATAAGTCGCGTCCTGTAAAACGCGATTTCTAATATGGCATGCAAAATCGCGACCTGTAAAACGCGATTTCTTTGAATAATAGTGTAAATCGCGTCATGAAAAACTTGACTTCGGATTACAGCACGCGAGTTTGACAGATTATTTCGAAATTGTTCTACCCTATTTGTGTTCTATAGGAGTCACGAACTTTTTACACCACTCAAACAATTTCTACATACATTTCGCTGCCAAACTACAAATACAAATTACACCGCATTTTTCTGCTATTGTTTTCTATCGTGGAACCTACTTCTACACTTCTTTCGATGAGAAAATCACAAGAGATGAACTGTTTGAGTTGATTTTAACACGGGTTAGGGAGTCTACAAGCTCTAAAATTTATGTCTTGCGTGTCAAAGTGTCAGTGAATGAGCTCGGCCCAAAAGAACACTACATGCTAACACTATCCAATCAGAAAGATATGCGCAAGATGTTTCGGGCATACAAACGTGCCGTGGGTACGAACATCGAGCTTAGTGCAAAATTTGATGACGACTCCAGTTCATTAACAATAGCTCATTGTCAAGACGAGGACACGGTCTCTACACGAAATTATAGGAGACGACAGTAGAAGGAACAAATAATTGAGGAAGTAACTTAACATCTGACATAAGTACCAACTACGAGGACAGCGAATATGATTCATTTTCGTAGATTTTAAGTAGGCTTAGTAATTTAATGTTGGTGTAGTTATGTCAATTAGCAATCTTGTAGTACGTTTCGTTAATATAATTTTCATTAATCATCGAATTACATTGGAACAACTAGCATGTATGAGGTCTGTCGTATCTTGTTATCTGCCAAATGTTGTTCGGCCTCTTTGTTCGTGATACACGAATCCTCCAATTACAATCGTTGTCTTTTTGGACACATTCTGCAATATAGTTGCATGCACTCGTTTTCTTCACTGTCGAACGAACTGATCGTCTTATGTTTTAGTTTTTAATTACATCCTCCATGATTTTCTTGGTACTGAATATCATCCCAACTTGTAGTTCATCGTCAGTATCGTCATCAACATCACAAGACTGGCTCCCAATAAATGGTAAATCATCTACGTTTGCAGCCATTATAACGCTGGAATGAATGAAATGGACTAAGATAAATTTTAACCGAATTACAATGAAAGGAATCTGTGAGTTTTTGAGGAAGCGGAGGGGTCTATTTATAGAGGTGTAAATAAATCGATGTAAATGAACTACTGTAAATGAATCGATGTTCTTTCAAATTATAGTATTTATAGAAGACGTGCATTGAAACACGTAAAATATTACAACTGTAAATTATATTTTTATTTTTTGTACGTAAAAAACAATTGCACCCCTAAACACACGATCAATTGTACCAGTAAACATGTAGACTCAAATAATTTACATATGAACTGATATAAACGAGAGGTGCATTAGTTTGTTCGATTTGTATGGTCGCCGAGAGATGTGTCGTTGTTGTAGACAACTGGCATTATAGTTCGTCCTAGTTGTTGGAGCCCTAAAGCTTCGTGGATTTCGTGAGTACGCGATCATCATCATCATCCACGATACAGTTAACACCAACAACGTTATATGCGGGGGTCTTAACATAGCTTCGAAAGCACCAACAATGGTAGAAGCTTTGACCCGCGGTATCAAATATAACCGGCACCCACTAAACGATGTAACCCTGGACATGACAGATGAAGTTGCAGCTATTGTGATTTCGTGGTACCAATCATTTTTGTGGCACCCACCACGCATTTTTGAATATTGTGATTTTTCGTTCATCTTTAAAAAACACATGGTACACACATCGCACCACAACCGGTATCCTACCAAAACCAGATACTCATCATGCAACTACATATACCCACAACATACAATACAAGTGAAAATGTCCACTAAGGTTCGTAATGGAGGCTATATATAGACCAAACTCGTGTCTTACAAAACACGACTTTGGCCAGGATTCTTGACATGTCAGGAAAGTCGCGTCTTACAAAACGTGACTTTGGCCAAGATTTTGGACGTGTTAGGAAAATCGTGTCTTATAAAATGCGACTCTCGCCAGAATTCCTAACGTGTCAAGGAAGTCGCGTCTTACAAAACACAACTTTTGCGACTATAAATTCCAATTCAGTTGAACGAACCCCACACCACTCAGTCGAAGAAAAAAAACTCCATTGCAATGCTTGAAGTTTTCAATTGTAACTACTAATGCCAACAAACCACGTATCTGGAAAATTTATTCGCAAACAAATTTTTCGGATGTTTTGATTTGTCGTTATTTGTAGTTGCATCTATATGTTGAGTAGATGTTGGTGGGTTATTAATTCTTGTAAGATGACTATTCGGTGTTTTTGTTCACGAGGTTCGGAAACAACAAATCACAATATCCAGAAATCTAAGGTCTTTTTTAATGGCGGGGAAGGTTCTTAACGTTTTGGTTTAGCCTACGACCCCCGCATGTGACAGAAGTCAAAGACCCAACCATGAAAGCATGTTTAGGGGTACAATACTTGGCTCCAATAGACCTCCGAGCTTGAAGACAATGACCGATTCTCTACTCAGCTTGGGAAGTAAGCTGAGGGTATGTTAACACCTGGCTTCGCAAAATGCATACCCCCAAAGTTTTTTCTACTAGGGCCTTCAAAAGAAGAGCATCAGTTATCTAAATCAGGATGAGACCAAGAGAGAAAAACAAGTTGGGGATCTTTTAAAAATATTTTTATTAGCATGTTTAGGGGTACAATTGTACAATAATAATCTACGTTTGTTTATTTCTTTTATAAACATATAAATAGTTTCTAAAATAAATGTCCTCTTAAGACCAACCCTCAAATTAACTAATTGTACTTCTTGAATAGAGTTCAATATAATAATTATAAATATATATACTAATTAAAATTTATATTGATTAAAAATATATACAAATTACAAAACAAGGGACATACTAATTAAAATTAAACAATAGTCGAATTATTCTACAAATTTCCTCCACCAATATATATATATACTAATTAAAAAAATAACTCAAAATATTGATTCAACTAAAATATAAACTAATTAAAAACAAAATAAAAATATAAAGTTTAATATTTTCAAATAAAATAAACTAAAAAAGTAATGACGTATATGTCCATCGGTACCACAAGACGATGCACGGCGATGTCGATCCAGATTACATCGGGGGCGAGTATCATCCACTGTCTCATCGTCATTGTCGCCGTCGTCATCATTTTCGGTTCCAGCTCTGGCAATACCTCTCGTTCCATCGGGCCCACTAAGGTAGAAAATAGACTGTGGCTGCGTTTGTTGGACAATCTCATATTCAAATGCGGCTGACACCGGCAGAAACTGCATGAAGGGCACGTAGGGCACATAGGTTGCAGGATAGCTCGAGGCACCACTCATCATCTCCGTAAATTGAGCATAGGGGTCTAACACAAAAGGTGTTAAATAACCTTGGCTCGGATTATGGGTCAGTTATGGTCGCATCGGTGGTGGGTAGCATCTGATGGTGGCGGTGCTTCGGAGGCTGGACCACGGCTTCTCGTCAATGATGACGCACTGTCGGAAGTGTTTCGTGCTCCCCTCATACGCTGAGATCGTGGGCAGTTTTGTTGTTGACGCCGATAGACGACTGCTTGTTCTTCTCAAGTTAGAATAAAGTACGGCTTCTCATTCGCCATAAACTAGTCCTCGTAATCATGGCTGACCATCATATCAAATATTTGGTACTCACGATGGGGTTGCCATCGCGAATTCGCCTTGTCCCTCCAGTGAGCGAAATAACTTTGGTGGTACACCGACCAATCAACCTTTCGGACAATAAAAAAATTGATTACTCTTTTTAGATATGAAATACGTTCGAGTTAATAAAAGAATGTGGTAAGTATATAAATATTTATTACCTTAGGCTTCCCTTTTCGAGTGAGTTTATGCAACTCATTCAAATTTGGAGGCTCCACTAGATACGTCGAAAAAAACCAAACTGTCGTAAGACGCGGTCGGTCGAATGCCACTCAACTGTGGCGTAGCAGACGAGTGGTACATCAGTCGTCCATAAAAACTGTATAATATATAATTATAGTTAGATATAAAATTTATTTTATGTAAATACACTAAAGTGTTGTCTGGTCTTTCGAGAAATTCTCAATATCTTGTCTGATAACGTCCAGACCCTTCGCAACACCAATATGACTTAAAGGAGTGGTCCATCTACAAAAGAAGAAGATAATTTAATTATAATAATACATATATTAAAAAATTAACTCTTATCTTACCTTCGACCCAGCGGAAAAACATATGGAGTAGGCTGCATAAGCTCGGGGCTTAAAAATAAAATTCTCCACCATGCCCAGGACTAGAGCAACACCAAACAACCTCCGGTGCAATACTTTTCTAGATCAGTGTTCTTGCACAGCTCCCTAAACACAATGGCCAAAACTGCGGATCCCCAGCTCAGATTACCAGCATCTTCAAAATTCTACAAATTTCGCAACCACATCGTGTATATTTTGTTCCGGGTTTTGTCAGGCATCAATACCTCGCTGATCATATGTAAAATATAAGCGCGGGCATATGCCTACAATACTATATATATATATATATACACACACACACACACACATATATTAGCATATGTAAAAAAAATTATTGTTTCAATAATATTCACTAAAAAATTATTGTTACCTTCTTCACATTTTCACTCGCGTTAGTGGGTACATCTTCAAAATTATTCCACAACCACAATAAATTTATTTTTCCTCCGTAAAAATGTTCCGGCGCAGCCCCTAGCCCATTCAAACATAGGTCATTCCAATCTTCAATACCATGACCAGTGATAGCCTCTCCATCAATAGACAAACACAGGATATGGGACATGTCCTCCAGGGTAATCGTCACCTCGCCGCAAGAAAGGTGGAATGTGTATGTCTCCGGCCTCCACCTCTCCAAAAGAGCGTTGGTCAAATCAACATCTATTTTCGCACCTTCAATAATTATGGATGCGTGCAAAAACTCGACCTCCAATATGTACCGTTGCACCCCTCCCTAAAAAAATTAAACATGTATGTATAAATTAAACTACATAAAAAATATAAAAATATGTATGTATAAATAACAATATATAAAAAAACAAAAAAACTAAATAAAACTAGATAAAACTTACATGTCTTCGATGATAATAGAAAATGTGCTTGTGATCCAACCTTATCAATCCCGTCATTATATCAAACACGAAAAATCAACCGAGAAATTGAAAGAAAGTATATTTGAGAGAGAGTGAATTTTTTTTTTTTTGTGTGGGGTAGAAGGGAAGGGTTGTGACCAATTTATAGTGGAAATCGCACCGGTTGGGGTGCAACTATTGAAGGAAAATTGCGTCCTGAAGGACGCGACTTCTGTAAGTCGCACCCTACAGAATGCGACTTTCTCGTAATCGTAATGCGGTAAATAAATTTCCAACCGTTGTAATTTATTAACGCAGGAATCTCGGCCCACAAAATGCGACTTCATCTTATCGCGACGAGTCATTTGAAATTCTCGTGGAAGTCGCGTACCGAAGAACGCGACTTTAATTTATTTTTTAAAAATAAATACTAGATAATACAATCGACATCGGACCAGAATCGCGCCTTGTAGAACGCAAATTTAAAAATTGCATCCTGCAGAACGCAATTTAACCTTACGTGGACTGAATGAGAGATATTTTACGAAATATTGTTTTTAGAGGAGTATTTTTACATATAAATTTCCAAAAAGTAATATCTGGCCAAATTAACATCTTTAAGCACCCGAGGACGAGAGAAGAAACGAGACAAGACTTACGCTTACTTTTTTACTTTGTTTATTCTTTTAAATATCAATTAATTGGATCTGATTTAATGAACCACCCCACCTTTGTTTTTAGGTGTAAAGTTATATTTAAATCACTTAATTATTAAAAATTATAATTAGGTCACTTTATTATAGTTTTAGTTATGACGGGACCCGACTGTTAAAATACAAACAGACATTTAAAAAGGTTTGGTATAATAATAGTTTTAGTCCTTAAAACATGTATATTCTACAAATTTAGTTACAATTTAAAATAATTCAATAAATTTATCCCTTCATATTTTAAAAAATATATCAATTTGGTCAATTTTCTTCTCCCAAATTGTTTATTCTTCACCGTTCATCATCATTCCTACTTGGGTACTCGTGATAACACGAGTTATACCAAACTTGATATTTTTAAATCCGTTTGATAATAAAAATTCAGTAATAAAAAATTTTAATTATTAGTTTATTTTAAAATAAAAGGAAAATAATAAAGTCATTTAAAAATATAAAATTACTAAGAAAATTGTATAATAATAAGAAAACCTGAACTTTTTGTAGAAAATTATGTGATAACACTTACTAGAACCCAAAAGTTTTCAAAAAAAATAATTTTGAATATATTTCAATGAATTTAATTTTAATGTAGACATATCTAACATTTTTAAATTTTTGTATTAGATTAATTAATGATTTTAAATGAAGTATTTTGGTGAATTGAGAGAAGAAATTAACTAAACTAATATGTTTTTAAATATGAAGAGCTAAAGTTTTTGAATTAGGACTAAGTTGATAAAATATATAAATTTTAAAGACTAAAATTATCACTATACCAAATTTTTTTGAACGTTCGTTTATATTTTAACGGAAGGGTCATCCGATCATAACTAAAACTTTAATTTAGTGAACTCCAATGTAATTTACCCTTATTTTTTATATATATTCATCGACCACCCCTTCTTCTCAACGTGATAAATGAAGTAATAAATCTAAGTTGTTAATCTGCAACTTGTCATCCCATTCATTATTCTCTTATCCCTTCGTTTACTTCGAGAGCTGCAGAGAATTTCCATGGATACCCAGACCTTCCACTTCGTTAATGGCAGCAGCCCTTCATCCCTCTCTCCCGACCATATTCTTCCACAAGACAAAAGACCAAACCTAACCCAAACACCCCTTTTGTCCTCGGTTCCCGTCATCGACTTGATGGAGGAACCATGTGCATCAGTTGTCGACAAAATCTCGAAAGCTTGCGAGGAATACGGCTTCTTTCAGATCATCAACCACGGCGTCCCCCGGGAATTATGCGACCGGGTGTTGGCCGTTCTCGCCGCTTTCTTTGAACTCCCGCCTCAAGAGAAGGCGCCGTTTTTAGCGACGGATCAAACCCAGCAAGTGAAGCTGCTGAATTATTATGTTAAAAGTGATGGCGAGAACAAGGTTTCCATGTGGAGTGAATGCTTTACTCACCCTTGGCATCCGTTGGACGATATCCTCCATCTTTTGCCCCAAAATCCTCCTCAATACCGGTTAGTCGTCTGCTTTTAATAGTTTAATTTGTCATGATGTTATCGTACTATTAGAAGAAAAAAAATTACAAATTTTATCATTTAACTTTCTTTTGAATGTTTTTATTTATTTTTATTTTAGTCATTTTCAGTGGCGGAGCTACATTGAGTTTAGGGGGTCAATTGACCCACTTGATTAATTGTGGTATAAGATTTTTAAAAAGTTAAAATGTTGTTTTCAAAGAATTAGTATAAATTTTTTCATGAAAATATTAGAATTGAACTCACTTGATTTGTTTAGGTACGAGGTCAACAATATTTATATTGTAGTTGTATGTGAATTCTCGTACCCCAAAGTCTACTCTGACCCCATTATATAAAAGTTTTGACTCTGCCGCTGGTCACTTCGTATTCAATATATAATTGTATTATGACCGAACATCTATCTTTTAAAAATATGAAATACCCAAAATTTCTTCTTTTTTTTTTTTGAAAAAACCTAGTTTCGGATTATCTTTGATCTCTAGAAATAAAAAATCTTCTTTTAAATCCGAACGGTAAGGAGGTGGAAAAAGAGGAAGTAAAATGTGTATCCTGATTTTACTTTGATCAACCGTGGATATTATAGATTAAAGTGATTTTTGATTTTGCGAGTTTTAGGCTTTGATTTGAGTTTCATCAAGTTTAAAGTAATTGGATGAAATCTAAATTAATAGAGAGGTAGAAGACAATGAGGTGTGTTTATGTTTGTCGGTGTTTCAAGTGACCGGAGAAGACACACAAAAATAGTGATTCAAACGTTGGTGTGAAAAAAGAATGAAAGTGTAAGGCTTTCGTGGTAGCAAAAAATAGTTTACATCAACACAAGTGGTTCTCATGTCATCATTTCATTTTTTATTTAACGGTAGAATAACTAAAATAAAAGTAAATTAAAAGTTCAATGATTAAATTAAAAAAATTTAAACCTTAATAACTAAAATAAGAGTAAAAGAAAGTAGAGTGATGAAATTTGTAATTTACTCTTGAAAAAATTTATTGAATTGTGGGTGCAGAGAGGTTATTGCTGAATATTCCAAGGAGATTTATGTTCTGATGAAAAGGCTATTGAGCTTGATATCTCAAGGACTCGGGCTCGAACAGGACTGTCTCGAAACGAAGCTCGGCGAGAACCCGACGTTTCGAGCACAGGGAAACTACTATCCACCATGTCCAGACCCTGAGCTCACACTGGGACTAAATGTTCATACTGATATCAGTGCGCTCACAATCGTTAGGCAATCAGAAGATGTAACTGGACTACAAGTTCTCAAAGGTGGAAATTGGGTTCCAATTGAACCAATCCCCAATGCGTTTGTCATCAACATTGGCGATCAAATTCAGGTAAAAACATTTATGTGTTACACGAATTTTAGCATCGTTAGTAAATTTGACCCGGTTCTAACCACGAAAAAGACCTATGGTGTATGGATGCATGAAGGTACTGAGTAATGGAAGGTTCAAGAGTCTGCACCATAGGGCAGTGACGAACAGAAATAAAAAACGAGTTTCGTTGGCGACGTTTTACAGTCCGAGTAAAGATACAATAATCGGTCCGATTCGAAATTTGATCGACGGGCAGCATCCTCCGCTGTACAGGGAATATCGTTTCTCTGAGTTCCTTGAGGAATTCTTCAAGCAAGAAGGAGCAAGACGGATGGTCACGAAAATTTTCGAGTTGAAAGGTTAAAGATGGCCCCAAATTGTTAATGGGTTCAAATTAGTAATAATCCCAACTGTAAGTGTTGCAACATGGACTGGATTGAACATATCATTCCAGAATGATTTTCAAACTCTAAGGGCAGGCAGATAAATGTGGCACAATACTTTTTTTCCTTTAAACTTTACATGTTTTTTCAACTTGTCCTTTAAAGTTCAGTTTGACCATTTTTACCTTTTAACATTTTCGACGTTACCCATATTATCTCTTATCATTAAAAAAAATTGTTTGACCAATCAGAATGTACCATGTCATTTTTTTTATTTTAAAATTTTAAAATAAAATAAATATATTAAAATATTTATTAATTTAATTATATTTCTCAAAATACCCAAAAACACCCCGTCTTCTTTCCTAATTTTCATTTCTTTTTCAATCTTCATCAACCAAACAACAACTCATGCGGCTACTGATCACCAACATCTCACCCCCCAAAAAAATACAGAATTTTGCCTTTTTAATCCTACAAAAAGATCCCTCCTTTGTTGTCCATGTTTCAAACACGACGGCCAAAATGATCGTTAACAGAAACGAAGCAACAACACTTTTCGAAGAATCATGTCATTATGCAACTCCAACGCTTTTAGAGAAGATGTATGCATTCACAATCCCATCATAAAATTGGGTCTTCAACGCCATTTGCATCTGAACAACACCTCTTGTCTCTCTATGCAAAATGCTTTGGAGTGGACGCAACACGCCACTTGTTCGACGAAATGCCGTAAAAAGACGTTGTGTCTAGGACTGTAATCCTATCGGCTTATATCAAGCGCAGAAACCATGAATTGGCCCTTCGAGTTTTCGATTCTATGCTAATATCTGCAATGCCCGAATGGGCTTACGTTGTCGAGTGTGCTGTGTTCGTGTTCGGCTTTGGGAGAGTTAGAGTATGAGACTTGCATTCAAGGTTATATGATAAAGTAAGGGTTTGATCAGAACCCAGTTTTGGTCAATGGCTTGGTTGGTTTTTACTATAAATTTTATTTAATAGGTGAATCTTCTAACTTGTTTATTGATAAGGGAAATCACGATGGACGAGAATTGATGAAAAAGTTGTTAAAGAAAATTGAGGAAGAAGATGATGGGATGAAGATGGGTTGTTTTTGGGTATTTTAGTATATTTTAATATATTTATTTTATTTTAAAATTTAAAAAAAAATTAAAAAATGATCTGGCACGTTTTGATTGGTTAAAACAAATATTTTTAACGGTAGGGGACAATATAAGTAACGTCCAAAACGCTAAAGGGAAAAAGTGATCAAAATAAACTTTATGGTGTAAATTGGGAAAACAAGTAAAATTTAAAGGAAAAATATTAAGCTTTTTTTTTTAAATGTGGTACAGCTAAGTGTCATGTAATTTATATTAAAATCAAATCTAAAACGGATTACACATACTGCTACATCATAATTCAGTTGAATCAATCTAATTTTGAAAAAGTTGGAACAAAAAAACTAATAGTAAGATGAGAGGGATTGAAGACAGAAAGATGAAAGGATTATTTAATCCAAATTTCAACTTTGTTTTGAAATATGGTTATCCATGTTAAGTCCGTGATAGTTTTAATATTTACTTAAAAATTATTAAAAAAAATAATAGTGTGTGGTGTGTCGTTCGTTCTAAAATTTTTAACTAAAAATTAAGCAGAGAATTGTTGAGTGTTATAGTAACATACATTATAATTTTTAGGAGAGGATATTCCCTATAGAGGGAGGATGTTGGTGTGTAAGAGCAGAAATTTGTCACAACAAAATGATACGTCTTTTTATTGATGCACTTTGTATAGCTTAAAAATTAGAATAGAAATAGCCTTATTCTGGTATAGTTTTTACGGACAAGAATTGAATGTAACCAGAATAGTTTTTACGGACAAGAATCGAATGTAACATTATAGGAGGACATAAACATTACATGATCTGTCTCGGATCAAAAAAAGAAACATTACATGATCTGTCAGCCACATGGGCGTTTTGTATCCTTGTACGGTACAACATAAATTTGTGCTGCAGCTCTCTGCAATCTCATCAATTCATGGGCAGATTAAATTCGATATATCATCATCAATTCATGGTACCGTAAATACACGTACCTTAAATACATGTACAATATTTTTGAAGCATTCGATCATAGGATTAAGTATAATTAATAATGAAAAATAGGAAGAAATTCAAATGAATTAAAAATTGGGTCTAAAAACAGGGGAGAATCTTGACAACGAGTTTAAGGGGGCCTATTTAAAATTTTTGAAGGGTTTAATTTAAAATTTTCAAAAAAAAAAAATTGGGGTCTAACTAAAATTTTAAAAAATAAAGATTTAATTGGAATTTTTAAAAATTTTAGAATGAGACTTAATTGAAAATATTCAAAAGTTTTAAAATATAATAAGAATTTCTAAAATTTTTGAAGTGGCCAAATTAAAAGTTTTAAAAACTTTAAAGACCAAATACTGATTTTCCAAACTTTTGGAGGGGTCAGGCCCCCTCTGGCCCACATAAGGGTCCACCCCTCTCTAAAAAGATAAAAATCTTATCATATTTTTTATTTGCTTTAAGGGTGCAAAAAGTCCTTGAACTTTTGGATAAAAAATTAATTAAGTCTTTAAACTAATCAATTGCATTAATTAAGCTTTTTTATTAACAGTTGAATCTAACTAGTTTTTTTTACTAATTGGTGCAACAGATCGTGTCATAGCGTTATCACTTCACATTTTAAAAAAAATTGTTTAATAAATTCTTGAAGTCCTAAAAATTCTTAAAACTCACAAAAATCATTTAAAAAAATCTGTAAATGTCACACGATGAAATTGCAGTGTATGATGTGGTAATAATATCTAAAAAAAAAAGTGTCAAAACTTAATGGTCAAAATTGATCAAAAAGCTTAAATTAATTTAATTTATTGGTTCAATGACTTAATTGAAAAAAAAAATCAAGAATTAATTAATTTTTTTCTTCAAAAGTTTAAGGACTTATTACTTTATTAAAATTTTTTAATAATTTTATTAGTTCATAATCTATTTGATTTTATGTCACTGATTAAACTGCTCGGTTTAATATGTCCAGTTCTAACAATTATGAACATAGCAAGTTGAACAAAGATGGAGCCATGAATAAAGATGAGGGGAAATGTATAATTAACCATAAAATGACACAAATAATGATCAAATGAACTGAAAATTGGGGTCTAAATAGGTAGAATAAAAAATTATTAATTTTTCATAAAATCTCTCTCTAGTCTCTACCCGATATTCAAGCATACATGATCCTATTGGCATGGCCAATTGGCCATAGCCCTATATCCCCACCGTCTATCTCACAGATCTCCACACATTCATGCACATACCCCATACGTCTAGTTGCAGCTCAGACACAAATAAGGATACAACCTCTCACATCTGCAGACTGCAATACCTCGTTTTAGACATTCTGAAAAAAGGGTTCCTTTACATGTTTTAAAAAGCAAAACGAAAGAGAAACAAGTAATGGCCTCAAGAGCCAAAGGTTTCATATGTGCGCGTGTGCTGCTGACTGCTGAGCACTAGGTTTAGCCTAGCTAGGCAATTTGGTTATGGCTACGACCGGAGAGGGAAGTGGTCTCATCGAAAAAGGTTTTGCAAAGAGCGACAAGTGGTGGTGGGGTGGCAACTGGCCAGCAGCAAATTTATTATTATTATTATTATGTTGTTGTTGTTGTTTAAGAGGAGGCTTGGCTGTGACCGGGCTCTTTCGCTACATGCTGATTGTCAGTTTTTGCCTTGAGAATTAAAGGTGGTTTGTGCAGTGATAATTGCTACGCGTTGCACTTCATCCCGACGACCAAAACAGATGATATATCATATATACATACACACAATAGCTTTTGTAGTACTGTGTATCGGTTGATCTTTTCCAAGTGTCTAGGTTTATTACCAGACCTGTAGGGTTGCCCGGGCACTTTTGGATCTCGAAAACGAGTGTTCATGTGCGTACGACAGAGAGAAACAAGGTTTGTTTCTTGGCTTCTTCCTTGTTGGGTTTAGATTAGGTTACATTAAACATTCTCATCTATTTATATTTATTTAATACTTTGTGTTCGAGTATGGTAGATGGACAACACGAAATTAAGGATGGCAATTTAATTCGAATCTACAAAAATTTGATTGAAAAAAGTTTGAATTCGAATTCGTAAAAGGGTCTGAGTCTTAATAGGAGACAGATCGGATATGGATATTATCAAGATCCAATCTGAACCCATGTCTGATCTATATCTGAGTTCGAATAAAAATATTTATGACTTTTATTTTTGTTGCCCTTCCAATTTCCAGGGTTTTGCCCTGACTAACACAGATGACCCGTGTTGCAAACCTAGCTTTGGTGGGTGAATCTCACAACAAGAATTTTTTGCATACACAACGCCTCGAACCCGAAACCTTGCTTAAGCAATACCAAGTTGCTTACCACTTGGACCAACCTCGTTGGTAAAGTATTTATGACTTTTAATTCTCTAAAAGTGATAATGGATATATATATAGATATAGATATTAGAAGTGATAATGGTAAAAACAAAAATATATCTATTAGAAGAAACAAAAATGTATATTAATTAACTTAGAATAATGGTAAAAATAAAGTTATCTTACATGTATATCCATACTAAAAGTTATAACAAAAATATAAATGTATTAAAACTTCAGTATAATAATAATAATAATAATAATAATAATAATAACTATGATTTATATCTATCAACTAAACTTAGCATAGTGTAATATATCTACGTATATCATATGCAATTGTACATATATACATAAATATGAAAACAAAAGAAAATAAATATAAGATAAAATCGTAGACAAACAAACAAGAAAATAAATGCAATAGAAAAATAAATAAATGTAAAATATCAATGAATTGCCAAAAATTAAGAAAATTAATTTAAAAAATAGTAAATGATGTGAAATTGTAAGATAAATTAAGATAAACTATGAATTAAAATAGGAAGCAAATTAAAAGCATGAATAATAATACAAAATTTGTAACCCCCTCGTCCCGGTCTGGCCGGATGACCGGTCCGAGTGAGCCACACGGGGAAAACCGAGTGAAAACTCCCTAAGGAATTTCCCCTCGGTTAGCAACCCTATTTTTTTTCATTTTAAATCTTGTCTAGATGAGTATTTAATCCTATGTGATCATACAGCGGAACAACATTCACGAGGCAAACAAACGAACTCAGCCCAACATCTTACAGCCCAATTTTAAGCTTTAACTACAGACGGTATCGATACCCTTAAGGGGTGTATCGATACCCCTTTGACTAGGTCAACTGGTCAAAGTCAACCCGTAGAGACCGTATCGATACACCCAAGGAGTGTATCGATACCCTCCCCAACGGTTGACTTCCTACGGTCAACGCTAAGATGACGGTATCGATAAACCAGAGGCCGGTATCGATACCGAAATGGACAGTAGCTCCAGTGACCAAAATGGTATCGATACACCCCCAAGTGTATCGATACACGAGGCCTGAAACAAGAAGGTGGTATCGATACCGTACCAACCGTATCGATACCCCTGCTACGAACTTGCAGGTTTGAGCTGATTTAAGGCACAAGGAGGCCCTTAAATCCCTCTAAAACCCCAACCAACACACTAACATCAATCCTAAGGCAAATCAAACATAAGAGCATGCTTTAACTTGAAATCAAAGGCACAATCCAACGCTAGATGATACACAAACCATACAAGCAACATAAGTTTTCAAGCATAGCATTCCAACAAAAGCCATTTCAACATTTAAGGTCATACATGGTGCTCAAAGCCATGAAGGCACAAGATAAGCATATAAGAGGTTTGCACTATAACAAGGCAACCTAAACGTCTATAGACATGCCACCGCACACAAGCATACATCAAAGTTTAACATGTTTTACAAACCAAGGCCAAATTAAAACATCAACATACACCCAAACTCAAACAACAACACCTATCACATTGCTTAACTATTACATTCTATCACTTAAAATTCATACATTGAGCTCACCAAAGCAACACTTGGAGACCTTTCCTTGCCCTTGCCACCCTCGAGCTATTGATCTGCATTGTCGAACAAAAGAGAGCGTAAGCATAAAAGCTTAGTGAGGGTAAGCTCATAAAACAAACCTTCGACAATGCAGGGTCCAAGCACGAGCAATTTCCATGAAGAAATGCATGATCATACCTCCGATCCGCATAAGCCAAAATGAACATGATGCATGAACATATAATCAACATTATGCCCGGCTCTACAACTCATAAGCTCAATTTACCATGATACATAATCCAAAGCATTAGCCACATCATAAATCAATTCATAAAGGGCATCACATTCAGTATCATATAAGCATATACACATGGTCTCATATTGGTATACACATACAACCTCATATTGGCATACACATACAACCTCATATTGGCATACACATACAACCTCATATTGGCATACACATACAACCTCATATTGGCACCCAGCTATGACTCGAATACGCGGATAACCCGTTGGAACGCATTTCCAACAACAACATTACCTCGGTGGGATTCCACTCATCACCGGTCCTTGCATGGGCGGGATTCCACTCATCACCACATGCCATACGGATGGGATTCCACTCATCATCACGTAGAAATATATAAAAGCTTCCGGTGGAATATTACATCACCGTACTTCTCCTTGGTGCCTTAACGCCACCAAGGCCACGTACGTTTTGACTCAATTTGTGTGCACACTCATCCTAATGATCGATCATTGTACCCAAGCATACTAGTGCCAACATTAAACGCAATCCATTTTTCATAGCTACATGCATATAACAATGCATCAAATATCATGTCTCACATACATGTATTTCACAACCCAATACCATGCCTAGCATGTACCCACCATGATCATCATCATGCACAATTCACAATCCAAACCACATGCATACCAATGCATCAAACCATGCCTCAATAACATGTATAACACAATATACATAACTACCATAAACACATATAATTAAGAGGCATAACAAACAATTAGAAGTTCAACCAAAGTTTCCTAAACTTAAGCTTGAGATTAGGCTACCACCCTAACCTAAACTCTAGGTGGGTTTACCAAGCCTAACCTAAGTCCACATGCTTGAACCAATGTTTAAAACCATTTAAAAACAATAACCACTCACCGACCACTTCATAGCACAAGCCGACTAGCCTACCGAGCATCCAAATTCCGGATTCGAGCCCGAAGCTTCTCCATTGTCTTCTCTTGCTTCTAACCATTCAAAGACGATACATTAGCCCCAAAATCAACCACAAACCCAAGGTTTAACACTCACACACAAATCCACCATAATTCACACAATTCAAAGCCAAGTTCATACTCCAATTTCCCATTTTCGTACTTCCACAAAGACCCATCAAAAATCAGCAATGTAGTCACCCAGAGCACTCTTAAACATGTTCAAAACACTACCCACACATAGTATAACCATCAACCCTTCAATTTAACTCTAAAACTCACCAAAATCTAAGTTTTAGACACTTCAAAAATGGGTCTAAGAACCCACTTCGGATTTTCATTAGAATTCAACCAAATTAACATATAATGTGTATTTTAACATGAGTAAACAAAGCCCCAACTCAATTTATCAAAACAAAATGGAAAACCCCTTAAAAACCCAAACTTTGATATAAACCCTAATTTTCAAAAGTTCATATCTTTAAAATCTAAGACCAGGTATGGATGGGTAATAGAGAGGAGAGTTAGAAAATAATTTTACCTTTCAAAAACACCTTGAAATGAAGTTGATATTAAATGGAATAGTGGCTTGAAGTTTGAGAGAGTTTGGAAGGGGGAAAATGCTTTCTAACGTGGGAAAGGGGGAGATGGGGAAAGATGACAACTTTAATTTTAAAGTTGTCTTGCCTTTTAAAAACATTTGGGTAAATTACTCTTTTAGTCCCTCCTCTATTTACTAAAGCCCAATTAGATCTTTATTTAGGTTGAATTGATTTTTATTTAATTTTATTGACTCGGACTACAACCCGACTAACTCCTAGCCCCGAAACACGGGTGTTACAACTCTCCCCCACTTAAGGAAATTTCGTCCCCGAAATTCATCGAACATGAAGAGCCACGGAAACTGCTCCTACACACTTTCTTTTCTCTTCTCACTACGACATACTCACCAACTCGGTAGACTTACCACACAACAATAGATGTCTGATGCTACGATCTCAACTGATTCTTCGTTGCACGCAATTTCCAACTCAACTCAATCTCTTCAACAAATATGGTACGGGACAGATCTGACTCACATTCCTGAGTCATAGATACACAAATCACATCACCAACCCCCTTTTTTTTAACTCTGGTGGTAACCGCAACAATTAAACAACTGAACTAGCCCGATTCACAATCTCATACAACACTATTTGAACACTTGACTCATAACTTTCTCTGACTGACCCTCTATCTTCAACAGGTAACCAAACACTATACAAACGTCTTCGAAATTATTCTAGCTGAAATCTCGAATCTCTATTACTCACTTCCATTAAAAACCTTCCACGGATGTAACAAACTAGAAGAAAACTGACGCTCGGTCTTAACACGCTGACGATTTACTCACTTACTCTCATACTGAACCACATGATTCATCAACTCAATCCAGAAGTACTCGTCTTCAACCCACAATACGTCTTCATACAACTCAGATGCGATACAAATGAACTGACGTATGCTTCGGCCAACACAATACGTCTCAAAACACTATGTCCATAGGTACAACTATTCTGTCTCTGAAATGCAAAACTCTATCATCTCTGAAACTGTATTATGAAGAACTTTCTTTTACTATGCCTCGCACGTGAGGTGCCAAGAATCTATCTTGCAACTGTTTCTCTTCAAGCATTCTGACTCAATGTAGGTTCACCATGAAACGCGACCACAAGATTACTGCCATTCGGTAACTGAATTCGGCAAATACAACTAGCAACTCATCTACTAATCTAACAACATTTTCAACTCGGAACATCGGTTACTACGTTGACTATCTTCGGATGATACTCGATCTTGATATTACAGTCTTCAAGCAGTTCTAACACTTTATGCTGTTCAAGTTTCAACCCTTCCTAAGTTGTCTAACAATTCAAGTTCTGATAATATGTACGTACACACTGTGCATTTCTTACTATACAAGCTTTGCCTCTAAGTCTTCAAAGTAAATACAATTGTAATTAACTCTATGTCTCATATCGGATAACTCTTCTCACGGTCCTTCAACTAACTCGATGAACAAGTCACAATCTTCCGTCTTGCATAAGCACACAACCTAACCCTACATGTAACACATTACTACAGTTCACAAGCTCTTTCTCTAGTATAGGCTGGATCAAGGTCGAAGCTCTCTTCAAAGTTTCTTTCGGTTTCTCAAGGGTTCAATATCTCGCATCTAACCTCACAACTGAACATTCTTCTGTAGCAATCTGACAAAAGAGCAGATATCTTCGAACGACTATTTACAAAATTCCGGTAGTAACACTGCTAGACTTAGAACTATAGGTTCCTGTCACAGTCTTCAATTTCTTCCAACTCATGTCTTCTTTTGCCTACTTGGGATTTACTCTAATACACTCGGATGATCTGCACGTTCTAGGAGAACATCTTCATTAACTCAAAGTTCACGTTGCACAATTTGGTATACAATTAATTCTCTAATAGAACCTACCACGCTAACTTCAAAACTTGTCATGATCTTCCTCGGTACTCGAATATACTCACATGACATCTAGAAGAGCTACTACAACTGATCAAGAAACTCAGGAAAATATTCTGCTCAACATCTCTATGAAGGTAACTAATACACCAGTCAAACAAAACGACATGACTCAGAGCTCAAGGCGATCACATCTTGCCCCTAAAGCTGTCTTCGGTACTTCAACCTTTCTCACTTTCAACTGGTAGTAAACGGATCTCAAACTAATCTTCCAATAGACTGAAGTACACACTAACTGACCAACAAATCACTGACACTCGGAAACGGATACTAATCATTCACTGTCACTTGTTTCGACTGCATGTAATCTGAACACAATCTCGTACTATCACTCTTTCTTCTTCACAAATTACACTGTAGAACTCTGAGATGTTGCACTAGGCCTAATGAATCTAAGGTCTAACAAGTCTCGAAGTTAATTCTTCAACATTCTCAATTCTTCCGGAATTCATAAGTTACAGAGCAACAAAACTGAAGTAACCTCAGAGACGGTCTCAACAACGAACTCTTCTTCTCTATCAAGAGACAAACTGGGTGAATCTTCCAAACACTTCTAGGTAACCACAAACTAATTTAGTATTCTATGGTCTAATCTTCATTCAAAATCAAATCCATCACACTTGCTAAGCAAACATGCCAACTAAACTCAATCAATCTTCGACTTCCAAAGCTGGGTCAACATTCGACAAGAAGTTCGCCTCCTCACCTACTACTACAGTCACACAGAAATCTGCAACTTCAAGGCAACTCTCTCTTTGTCTCAATGTATATCCTAGCTTTGTGCTCTACAAGCCAAACCATGTCAAAAAGGTACATCGAAACCGTAGGAAGACAATCACTTCGCATCTACTAGAAACTAGTAACTCTGAACCACCAACAAACATCTTCTGTACATCTTTCTGATCACTACTATCTCCCAAAAGGCTAGTCACACGTGTCCCTACATCTAAGGTCTCAACAAAGATATCTAATTTCTTACATGCTCACACAAAAGGAGGTATTCGCAGAAATTGCAACTTCACACGTACACAACTGATAGTCTTCGGTCCTCTTGTTTTCAGACTGGTTCTTCAACAAAATCTAACTCTTCTAAATTGTTCTTAGAGCATCTCGTAACTTCAAGATTCAATTCTGATCACACACAAACAGTCATGCTGGACTTGTTCTACCCCTACCGAACAACCTGGAGTCAAAGCTCAAGACTCCCCTCTCGGCTCAACTGTATCGGATGTGACTTCATCTCTTCCGCTTGCTGGAAGTCAACTCAACGTACACTGACCCAATCACACAAACTAGCTCCCATTCACGGACACTGACCGGCTGTCTTGCATTAAAATTATAGGCCGAACCCCAACGGTCGCCAACTACTACTTCCGAATTTCAGATTACTCACACAAGACCCCTACCTTGATCTCACTAAAAGAACTAAGGTACTCGTACCTACCTCTAACACTTCACCAGGCATACTCAAACTTGCATACTTGCTAACGATATACGAAAGCACGGATTTAAAATCAACTAGAGGAAGCAAGTTAACATTGTACCAAGGGCTTATCTGCTAAAACATCGACACCATTCTAACTCCCACTCATATGTCTTCACTTATTCTTACCAACTAATGCCAGAGTTGATCACATCGTCCCTCATCCACAGGAATCAATCCACATACACACTGTCTCAAACGGACAAATTGTACCTCAATTCCGGTACAACCATACCTCCCTAACTAAGGTGATGGACTCCCTCAACATCGTCCACCCTTTCAAAAACTACAACTTCTACTTACCGAAAAGCAATTAAATCAACAACAACATCAACAGTAAAACATACAAGATTGTGTTAGCAAGGCAAGGCTTCCAAGTGGCTCAAGTATGTTTCCCTCACTTAAAAATCTCTTTTTCGATGTAATAGTAGCAATGGGACTCTACTAAACATGTTTCAAACAACTCAACACACATACATGCTCAAACAAGCATATAACAAGGCTTACTTGCTAAACAAGCAAACATATGCGTACGATCAAACAACATACATCCTCAATCAAACAATCATACATCACAGCATACACGGATAACAAGCAACATGCTTACATGGCAAGCAAACACCGTGCAATTTCAATGCAAGAACTTAACTTACCTCACTTACCTGCCCAAGGTCTCGGTAACCTTAGGCTCTGATACCAACAAATGTAACCCCCTCGTCCCGGTCTGGCCGGATGACCGGTCCGAGTGAGCCACACGGGGAAAATCGAGTAAAACTCCCTAAGGAATTTCCCCTCGGTTAGCAACCCTATTTTTTTCATTTTAAATCTTGTCTAGATGAGTATTTAATCCTATGTGATCATACAGCGGAACAACATTCACGAGGAAAACAAACGAACTCAGCCCAACATCTTACAGCCCAATTTTAAGCTTTAACTACAGGCGGTATCGATACCCTTAAGGGGTGTATCGATACCCCTTTGACTAGGTCAACTGGTCAAAGTCAACCCGTAGAGACCGTATCGATACACCCAATGAGTGTATCGATACCCTCCTCAACGGTTGACTTCCTACGGTCAACGCTAAGATGACGGTATCGATACACCAGAGGCCAGTATCGATACTGAAATGGACAGTAGCTCTAGTGACCAAAATGGTATCGATACACCCCCCAAGTGTATCGATACACGAGGCCTGAAACAAGAAGGTGGTATCGATACCGTACCAACCGTATCGATACCCCTGCTACGAACTTGCAGGTTTGAGCTGATTTAAGGCACAAGGAGGCCCTTAAATCCCTCTAAAACCCCAACCAACACACTAACATCAATCCTAAGGCAAATCAAACATAAGAGCATGCTTTAACTTGAAATCAAAGGCACAATCCAACGCTAGATGATACACAAACCATACAAGAAACATAAGTTTTCAAGCATAGCATTCCAACAAAAGGCATTTTAACATTTAAGGTCATACATGGTGCTCAAAGCCATGAAGGCACAAGATAAGCATATAAGAGGTTTGCACTATAACAAGGCAACCTAAACGTCTATAGACATGCCACCGCACACAAGCATACATCAAAGTTTAACATGTTTTACAAACCAAGGCCAAATCAAAACATCAACATACACCTAAACTCAAACAACAATACCTATCCCATTACTTAACTATTACATTCTATCACTTAAAATTCATACATTGAGCTCACCAAAGCAACACTTGGAGACCTTTCCTTGCCCTTGCCACCCTCGAGCTATTGATCTGCATTGTCGAAGAAAAGAGAGCGTAAGCATAAAAGCTTAGTGAGGGTAAGCTCATAAAACAAACCTTCGACAATGCAGGGTCCAAGCACGAGCAATTTCCATGAAGAAATGCATGATCATACCTTCGATCCGCATAAGCCAAAATGAACATGATGCATGAACATATAATCAACATTATGCCCGGCTCTACAACTCATAAGCTCAATTTACCATGATACATAATCCAAAGCATTAGCCACATCATAAATCAATTCATAAAGGGCATCACATTCAGTATCATATAAGCATATACACATGGTCTCATATTGGTATACACATACAACCTCATATTGGCATACACATACAACCTCATATTGGCATACACATACAACCTCATATTGGCATACACATACAACCTCATATTGGCACCCAGCTATGACTCGAATACGCGGATAACCCGTTGGAACGCATTTCCAACAACAACATTACCTCGGTGGGATTCCACTCATCACCGGTCCTTACATGGGCGGGATTCCACTCATCACCACATGCCATACGGATGGGATTCCACTCATCATCACGTAGAAATATATAAAAGCTTCCGGTGGAATATTACATCACCGTACTTCTCCTTGGTGCCTTAACGCCACCAAGGCCACGTACGTTTTGACTCAATTTGTGTGCACACTCATCCTAATGATCGATCATTGTACCCAAGCATACTAGTGCCAACATTAAACGCAATCCATTTTTCATAGCTACATGCATATAACAATGCATCAAATATCATGTCTCACATACATGTATTTCACAACCCAATACCATGCCTAGCATGTACCCACCATGATCATCATCATGCACAATTCACAATCCAAACCACATGCATACCAATGCATCAAACCATGCCTCAACAACATGTATAACACAATATACATAACTACCATAAACACATATAATTAAGAGGCATAACAAACAATTAGAAGTTCAACCAAAGTTTCCTAAACTTAAGCTTGAGATTAGGCTACCACCCTAACCTCAACTCTAGGTGGGTTTACCAAGCCCAACCTAGGTCCACATGCTTGAACCAATGTTTAAAACCATTTAAAAACAATAACCACTCACCAACCACTTCATAGCACAAGCCGACTAGCCTACCGAGCATCCAAATTCCGGATTCGAGCCCGAAGCTTCTCCATTGTCTTCTCTTGCTTCTAACCATTCAAAGACGATACATTAGCCCCAAAATCAACCACAAACCCAAGGTTTAACACTCACACACAAATCCACCATAATTCACACAATTCAAAGCCAAGTTCATACTCCAATTTCCCATTTTCGTACTTCCACAAAGACCCATCAAAAATCAGCAATGTAGTCACCCAGAGCACTCTTAAACATGTTCAAAACACTACCCACACATAGTATAACCATCAACCCTTCAATTTAACTCTAAAACTCACCAAAATCTAAGTTTTAGACACTTCAAAAATGAGTCTAAGAACCCACTTCGGATTTTCATTAGAATTCAACCAAATTAACATATAATGTGTATTTTAACATGAGTAAACAAAGCCCCAACTCAATTTATCAAAACAAAATGGAAAACCCCTTAAAAACCCAAACTTTGATATAAACCCTAATTTTCAAAAGTTCATATCTTTAAAATCTAAGACCAGGTATGGATGGGTAATAGAGAGGAGAGTTAGAAAATGATTTTACCTTTCAAAAACACCTTGAAATGAAGTTGATATTAAATGGAATAGTGGCTTGAAGTTTGAGAGAGTTTGGAAGGGGGGAAATGCTTTCTAACGTGGGAAAGGGGGAGATGGGGAAAGATGACAACTTTAATTTTAAAGTTGTCTTGCCTTTTAAAAACATTTGGGTAAATTACTCTTTTAGTCCCTCCTCTATTTACTAAAGCCCAATTAGATCTTTATTTAGGTTGAATTGATTTTTATTTAATTTTATTGACTCGGACTACAACCCGACTAACTCCTAGCCCCGAAACACGGGTGTTACAAAATTTAAATGTAGCCAACAAAACAATGGATGAAAAATGAATAAATACAGAATTAAATGTATGAATAAAAAACGCAAGAAATTAAATACACAAAATTATAGGGTGGTTTGCATTAGAATAAAAAAATTTGAGGGTCAATACATAATATACCCTAAAGACGCTAAAACTCGTGGATCTATCCCTCAAACTCAGGTCAACACTAGGGATGATAAATTAATTTGAAAAAATCCGATCTAAAAACAAATTTGATCCAAATCTAATTGAAAAAATCTAAATCCGAAAAAAATGTCTGAGTGCGATTGTAATCGGATTTGGACTTGGACTTTATACAGTCCGATCCAAGTCCGGTCTATTGTCATCCCTATGTAGAATCATATTATTTGGCGGTTGGCCAAGCTGCTTATCTTTGTTCCCTGATTTCTCTTAGACCATTCTAGACCCATTAGGAACACTCTATTTCTTCCTCTGGAGTCCCATTTCCCCTCCTTTCTAGATAGTATTGATTAGATTTAAGATTTGTTAAAAAATTATAAACAAAAATATAGTATTTATTTTAAGATATAGTATTAATTAAATTTGTTTTTAGTAATGTTGGGGATACATATGGATGACATGTAGATTAAGATATAGCGATCAGTGGGTGTAAGTGTAAAAAGCTGGTAGCTCAACTCAGTCTATTACCCTTGGGCCCTGACAGGATCTCATATTGTCTTAGAAAATCTTTGTTTTTCATTAAATAGTATACGATTCGGTCATATTAAAAAATTAATGTGTTCCTCTTTCAGAAGAAGAAGAAATTAACGTGTTGTTTTTATTTGGCTAAAGGGTTAAATTTGTCTCTATAAATTTGTAATAATTCGAAATTATTAAAGTTGTTTATACTTTTTTTTCGTAATTTTGTCTTCAAAGTCAGTCAATTGCACTAATGTTACCCTTTGATCGACGTTGACCATTAAGGTGCTGATGTGACAGTTAACGGTGAAGTCATTATGCAATTATGTCCTCGAAGTCATTCAATTGTAACAATTTTGTCATCGGTTTATTTAGTTTTTGAATAAAATTAGATAAATAATTTAATTTTTTCGAGGTGAACTTTTACAAACAGAATATATGAAAAGTCGATTAACAAATTGATGTAAATATCCTTTGAGTCCATGCTAATTTAAAAAAAATAAAGTGAGAACTCTTACGAAAAATCAAAATATTCTTATTTTTTGAAATCTATAAACTTAATAAAAATAAATAAGATATTCAAAAAATATATTAAAAATAAAAACTAATATAAAAATTAAAATATATTAGGAATTATAAAATGAAAAATATAAATACAAAAAATTTAAAACTATTTATAAAATATTAAAAATAATAATTTCATCAAATGATAAAACATATATATAAAGTTATAAATATAAAAAATCAAAATTGATGTAAAGAAGCGAAAGAAAATTTGGTAAAACTCTTCAATTTTTTAATGCTAAATACTTTTTAATTTTTATATTTATATTTTATTATTTTATAATTTCTAATGCATTTTAATTTTTATATTAATTTTTTTTTCAATATTTTTTGAATATCTTTTTTATTTTTATTAAGTTTATAGATTTTTAAAAAAATGAGAATATTTTAATTTTTTGTGATAATGCTTATTTTGCTTATTTTTAAAATTACCAGAGACCCAAATGATATTTACACTATTTTTTAATCGATTTTTCATATATTCTGTTTGTAAAAGTTCAACTCGAAAAGCTAAATTATTTATTCAATTTTATTCAAAAATTAAATAAATCGAGGGCAAAATTATTACAATTGAATGACTTTGAGGCAAAATTGTATGATCGACTCCACCGTTAATTACCACGTCAGCACTTTAACGGTCAACGTAGGTCAAAGGATAACGTTGATGCAATTGACTGACTTTGAGGGCAAAATTACGAGAGAAAAAATAGGGACAACATTGTTGATTTTGAGTTACTGCATGAGCAAATTTGACCATTTAACCTTTTTATTTAGACGTATTTCTATCTATTTTGACTGGTATCTTTTTGGACCGATTATGGGATTTGAACCCATGGCCCCTTGAGTGGTGAATCAATGTGCTAACCAATTGAGCTAGATAAGCTGTTAGTTATTTGTTGCGCTAAGAAAAATTTAAATTAATGCTTACGGATATCTAAAAATAAAATAATAATCTGATATATCCCCAACTACCCTCATTAATGCTTAACCTTGAACCTGGAAATATCCAGAAGATCTCAAAAGTCACTCCCAAAACCTCTTCACCGTCCACCGCTGCATCCCCTCCACCACCGCGCCGTGCCTCGCACCGCCACCGTCGAACGGACCGCCTCGACGTCCCGAGCCAAACGCCCTTAAACACTCGCGCAGCTGCCGTCCCGATCGCCGACCATCGTGCTTTAACGGTTCGTCAAACCTAGGGTTAAGGACCCTCTCAGTTTTTCGTCAATTCCGGCCACCGTGGGCGTCCGTTCGCCACGCCGTCGCCACCCCTAGACTCTTCGTTCCAAGCCGAGCAAAACCCATATCACCAATCGTCGAACGGCCACCGTTAGACCGTCTTCGGAGCCACGACAGTTTCGAGTGTTTATCGTCGATTTTGGTAAGTCTGATGAGTTTTGACCTAAATTTTTGGGTTCCCAATTGAAATAGGTTAGATTTAAGGCCGTTTTCGATGTTTTTGGTGTTGTCCGGCGTGTTTTCCGACCGAGAAAGGCCGCGCGTGGGCTTCACGCGCCGTCCAAGGTGATTTTCGGCTGCCTTGGACGATGGCTGTTGAGCCGGCCGGCTCAGACCCGGTCTGGCCTTGAATCGAGCCGTCCGAACCGATTCGAACAAACCGGCCCAAGCCCAATAACTGACCCAACCTGTTGACCGTACCCGACCCATTGACCGACCTGACCCGTTGACCGACCCGTTGACCCGTACCCGACCTGTTGACCGAGTCAACTCAGTGAGTCAACTCGCCCGAGTCAACCCAGTGAGTCAACTCGCCGAGTCAACCATTGGACCAGTGACGTCAGCGTTGACTTTGACCACTGACACCATCGTTGACTTTGACCAAAAAGTCAACTTTTCCCGAAAAGCCCTATTTTATGTTTTTCGACGTCTTGAGTCCATTTTTTATGCTCGTTTCATGAAATTCTAACCCGAAAGCCTTCTAATTAGACCTTAAACTCGAGTTTGCTTATGTAATTTATTAATCAAATATGAGCAATGTGAATAAGGACTGAAATTGGAATTTGTGCGATTGAAGGTAATCATAGTTCCTTGTATTCGGGATGTTGAGGACGTCGCATTCGGGTTCGAGAGTGATCGAATGGAGTACCATGGTTGACCGATATAGCAAGGATTAAAGGTAATACACTACTACCTCTAGTATGCTTTATGAACATGTTGGTATTCGGTTAATGCATGCATGAATATGATAAAGAGTGTTGTTAACCCTGCTTAAGCTAAACCTGATATGAAATTGAGTACGATAACCTAGAAAAGATCGAAATGTTCGAATGAGAAAGTTAATAAATGTAAGGATCTGGAGTTCATTAAATTAATTAATAAGGCGGCTAATCTCCAAACCTGATTATTGATGTCAAATGAGTAAATGCTAGAAATATTTGGTTATGAAATTACGAAAATGCCCTTGAGGTATGAGAATGACTAAAATACCCTTGGAATTGGAAGCGATCTAGAAATCTACAGTGGATATGGTAAAACAACTCGATTCATCTAGAAACCTCGATCTACTTGTAAAGTTATGGTAACAAGATTTAAACCTTCGAGATTGTAAGGTGTTAGATTTCTTTGAATTTAGAATGAATCCCTGAATATATATTTACGGGAAACTATTCGTACCTCTAAATTGATCAAGCGACTCAAAATACTGAATTGACGGAAATGGTACTGGAAATACTATTATGGTTAAATTAATCGGAATGATCGTATTGACAAAAAGGGATAAAGTATTCTCGGACATCGAGGTTTGCAATTAATTGGAAGGATGGATAAACCCTTGAGTTCTGAAATGAATGAAGTGGTTGGAGGTACCGAAATTTCTTGAATGGCTAAAACACCCACGAGTACTTAAATGATTGAAATACTATAAATGGTTCAATTGATAGGAATGATGGCTATCCCGAACTTCAGAATGACTGAAATACCCCCCTTGACTGGAATAAGTAGATTGACTTTGATAAAATTCTAGAAATGCCAATAAAGTTGAAAATGACTGAAATGCCCCTAAGGGTTGAAGCATGACTCTGGTATGTCAATCACTCCTAATATTAATATGAGGATGGAAGTTTTTCCGCACATAACATAGGTTCGACTACTCTGTGGCAAGTTCTGTGGTGAAATATGAAGGCAACCGTTCAGATATACGATACAATCAGTATTTGGAAATGATACTTGTGAAGTACGTACATCAGAAGGTTTGGTTAGTACTGTAAGGTTGGGACATGTTAGTTCGATTGATTTTAAAGGCTCGATAAACTTCTGCAAATCTTAAATATTGTAAATCTTCATTTTATCACTATTGGGCTAAATTACAAAATCACTCCTGATAGTTAAATGACCAAAATGCCCTTGTTGGCCAAAGTAATCAAAATAGCCCTGAATGTATCTGATATCATGAAAGATCTTAACATAGAAATCTTTGAATGCATGGTTGGAAACTTGATGAGCAAATAGAATTTATGAGCCACTGTTTACGCCATGTTGGTATAAATTACCAAAATGCTCGTGTATGATAAAATAACCATAATGCCCCTGGTAGGCTTAAATGGCTAAATCACTCATGATGTGCCTAAACTCTCAAAGATCTTGATGTATCATCTCTTGAATATCTGGTTTGAACCGTTAGTACAAACCCCTCTTTTAATAGGGGCCTCGTTTCAAAAATCCGTTCAATTGTCAAAAGTTCAATGTGTTCTCTTCCGTAAATGATAAGTATCTCCAAGGAAATAAACTGTTCCACCTAGTGTGTTCCATGTGTGCCACACGACTGTTTTTGCATACTGAATTACATGTTATAATATCGATCACGTGCACTTGATTGACATACTTGAACTCACATGAACATGACATGTTTTATAATTAAGCATGACCGTACTATATTTCTGGTATATGCATATGCACCCGATATGACAAACATGCTATATGAATAATTCGTTACTAAAAATACAGTTATTGATTAATGAACTATTGATGATCTGATTCACTAGGGTACTTGGGACATGATATGAAGTTACCGTCGGCTCAGCCCTGATCCAGCTGGTAAGTTCGCTCGTATTCGGATCCTAAGCTTCGGCTAGGTCCGCCTGTTTTTAGATCCTAGGCTTCGGCCAGGTCCACCCGTTTTCGGTTCCTATGCTTCGGCAAGGGCCGCCCGTATTCTAAGGTATATCCTTAGGATGGTACCCACGCCCAATGGGCTCGGGTTAATGCTTATACATGATACCGCACTGGGGAAACTATATACTGGAGTATGGTTGGAGGGTAAATATATAATTAAAATGAACTTTACGGCTACTTGAAACAAATGTATTTTAAATAAAAAGGTTTACTGCATTGTTACATTTCATGCATTAACGTTGCACTGTTGGAATACACTAGACACTAAACTCTCTGTTTCCACTTCCGTATGTTACCAGCCTATATAATTCCCGTCTAATTCACGATGTTTGAATAAAGAACAATTATCGTTATTCCCGAGTATGATGATACCTCGAAATAGTAGAACAGAAAATGGAGATTGTTACTACGTGGAATATCATGAAAATGTTATGCCAACCATATATATATGCATGAGCTTATAGCATCCATTGGTAGTTCTGTATTACTGAGCTTTCCGAAGCTCACGTTGTTTTTACTGTCGCAGGTTAAAAAGAAATCTAACATGGCTCGATGACCGACATCAGTGTTTGGAGTACCCTCGGTGTTGCTTTTGGAGTACGGTACCGACATAGTTTGTGGGCATGCATGTCACTATTGTTTCATGGCAGTGTCTGTAAAATATTTTTCTAAAATTTTTGTTATATGATCTTGAAAGAGTATTTTCAACAAAAGTTACCGTTATAATTTAATGTGTTTTTTTTCCAGAGGAAATGTTTTATGTCGATTTTTACGGTGGGTCGCTCTTGTGACCCTAATGTGACTTGCTAGGATCCGCGAAACGCATATGCAGGTCTAAGGGGTTACAAATCAGCTCTTCCTTCTAAATAAGAAAAGCCCTTACAACAATTTTTCTTCATCCAAGCACATTCGAACCCTAGACTTTATTAAAAAGACAAGCAAATAGCTATCATTAATGTTTAAAAATTTCCATGAATTGTTCCCAAAAAATATATACATGAATTAGAGTAATTTTTTATATACAAGTGTAAAAAATACAGAAGTTTGTATATTTATTATTTAAAAACTAATATTATGCAAATTTCTAAATTATAAACCATAAACTCTAAATTTTAAGTATAAACCCTACAAACTAAGCCATTAAACCCTAAATTAATTTTTTAACCCTTACAATGAAAGATTATGTACTCTAAAGAGTAAAGACTATACAACATGTACAAGGGGAAGAAACCAAAAGAAATGGAGGGGAAATTAGTTTAAACCAAAAGATAAGGTTAGAGTTTAAAGCAAGGAAAATGATAAAAAGGGATAATGGGCAGCTTCCTTCCCTTTTTTCTGACTTTTAGGGTGGGGGACTCCTCCATTAAAGACCCTACAAATCCCCTACGTGGGACAAGTCCATGTGACCCATAAAAAATTCCTTGGTTTTCAAACCCTAAACTAAATCACTATGCACCAGCAAAAAAGCAAACACAGAAAGGCAAAGCCACTGCCCTGGATTCCTTGAAATCCCAATTATATGCAAAAGATATGTCAACGCTAAATCCATCTCAAAAGGGAGGCAACAACTTCTGAGCGCCGCCAGTGTGATCACAACCGCGACCGCCACCACAAGCTCAAAGCTCTTCAACTTCCCACAAAATGTCCAGAAACCTGGATTATTCATAGCAACACCGTAATAGTTTTGAAAGTCACCGGCTCACCGCGACACCAAACTACATCTGCAATCCGAAAAGGTTAAATTTTTATATAAATAAATCACGCACGTAGCAATCTTTAGCAATTTTTATGCGTTACGTAAGGTCCACAATCTCTACAGTAGTGACATACATCACAACTGCAATTTAATATTATGTGTTAGAAGGAAACAATGATAGTTCTAAACATATTCAATATGTGTGATCGTGCATGTCCCCGAAAAAGAGGGCACCGGATTGAGTTCTGAAAAAAAAAATAAAGAAATAATCTTTGTAATTTATTATCCTCATCCAACAATCTAAAAAAATTAAAAGTAATTGAGCTTTACACAATTTAAGTGGATCATAACCATATGTATATATATATGGGTAAACTACATAAATGGTCACCGAACTTTTAGGATAGATTCATTTTGGTCACCGTACTTTTAAAATATTCAATAAGGTCACCCAACTTTTAGTTCGCATTCGATAAGGTCACCCAAATTTTAGTTCGCATTCGATAAGGTCACCCAACTTTTAGTTCGCATTCGATACGGTCCCTCCCGTTAACTCCCGTTAGTTTTGTGTTTTTCCTTAATAAAAAAGGGGTAAACTACATCAATCATCACCCAACTTTCTTCTCACTCCTATTTTGGTCACTAGAGTTTAACAATTTAATAAATTAACTTTTGAATTGTTCATAGTTTGGTCACTCTCAAATGACATGGTTATACAAATAAAAAAATTCAATTAATCTTTTAAAAAGGGCTTAATACAAAAATAGGTGCCCAAAGTATGCCTTTTATGAACTTTAGGTGCCTAAAGTATTCTTTTGTAAAAATAGGTGCCCAAAGTTTCAAAAGTTAGAATTTTAGGTGCCTACCGTTAATGGGTGTTAAAAAATGTTAACCAATAAATGCTTGACACGTGGCACTAATTTATTTTTATTTATTTTTTTTAAAGAAAAACACCCAAAATTTCAGATTTTCAAAAAATCCCCAAATTTTGAAACTTTTATAAAACAACCCCCAAATTCCTAAAAATTCCCAAACCTAAACCACCAAATCGTCGCCACTTCCGCCATCGGTTGCCTCGCCTGAGCACACCCATGTGGTCGTCGAACCAAGGCGGCCATTTCCCCTAACACGGTGTCGCCAGAAACAACGAACGGCGTGCCAGCCGAACGACGATTTCGCGTTCGGCGTTCAACGTTCGTCTGCCCATCGTTTGCCGTTTCTGGCGACGCCTTATTAGGGGAAATGGCCGCCTTGGTCCGGCAATCAAATGGGTGTGCTCAAGTGCGGCGACCGGAGGCGAAAGAGGCGGTGATTTGGGGATTTGGGTTTGGATAATTTTAGGGATTTGGGGGTTGATTTGTAAAATTTTCAAAATTTTGGGATTTTTTGAAAATCTGAATTTTTAATTTTGAAAAAATAAATTAAATATGTCATGTGTCAAACATTGATTGGTTATAGATTTTTTTAACATCCATTAACGGTAGGCACCTAAAATTATAACTTTAGAAACTTTAGGCACCTATTTTTACAAAAAAATACTTTAGGCACCTAAAGTTCAAAAAAGACATACTCTGGGCACCTATTTTTGTATTAAGCCTTTAAAAAATCTGGGTAATGATTTTTTTACTTTGCTTATTAAATTTACCATATTACCGTATTTGATATTTTAATAAGCAAAGTAAAAAAAATATTACTCGAATCAAATATTCCAATTAATCGATCAATCGATTATCTGATTTAAGATACAATATAAGATCAAGAATTGAATAATCTGAATTTAGCAATTAACCAAAATAATTTTTAAGGATTAATCGAACCCGATTTTGGTACCAAAATAAAATAATTTATTTTAAAAATTTATACCGAAATTAGGTTCGATTAATCCTTAAATTTATTTTAAAAATTTGTACAGAAATCGGGTTTGATTAATCCTGAAAAATTATTTTAGTTAATTGCTAAATTCAGATTATTCGATCTTATATTGTACCAATTAAATCGGATAATCAGGCCGGTTAATTGAAATATTTGATTCGAGTAATATTTTTTTACTTTGTTTATTAAAATATCAAATACGGTAATATGGAAAATTTAATAAGCAAAGTAAAAAAAAAATTACTACCCGGATTTTTTAAAAGATTAATCGAATTATTCTATTTATATAACCATGTCATTTGAGAGTGGCCAAAAAAATATGAACAATTCAAAAGTTAATTTATTAAATTATTAAACTCTAGTGACCAAAATAGTAGCGAGAAGGAAGTTGGGTGATGATTGATGTAGTTTACCCATTTTTATTAAGGAAAAACACAAAACTAACGTGAAATTTTACGGGAGTTAACGAGAGGGACCCTATCGAATGCGAACTAAAAGCTTGGTGACCTTATCAAATGCGGACTAAAAGTTTGATGACCTTATCGAATATTTTAAAAGTACGGTGACCAAGATAAATCTACCCTAAAAGTTCGGTGACCATTTATGTAGTTTACCCTATATATATAACATTAGTTGTAGCCAAGGGTGATTCAATTTCATTAATTTTGTTTTAACGACTATACCAAAAATAGAAATGACAATTAAAAGTCATATGAGAATGTTTTTGGTTTTTTATTGTGATAAATTACATTTATTGGACAACGTTAATCTAAAATCTCATTATAATAATTTTGAAAATGCTTTCTAGGAAAGGTGTGTTATTTGATGTTGATGAAAATGAGCTATTTGTTGAGTTAAAATTACTTAGGGATGTCTTACCTTAAAAAAAGGGAGCAATGAACTTATTAAAGTTTGTAAAACGTTATAATTATTTTTCAAATACGAAAATTGCACATAGAGTCTTATTGACTATTCATAGTATTGTTGTTTTTGTATAATAAAGCTTTTCAAATTGAAGTTGTGAAGTCATACTTACAGACAACTATATTGCAAGAAAGACTAAATGATATTGTTTTGATGTCATCGAAAGTGATCATTTGGAAGAAGTTAACACTGTAAGTGTTGTAGATGTTTGTAAATAATTTTTATGTTGCTCAAAAGAGTAATCTAACACTTTTTGTATTAAGAGAACTTTATTTGAAGAAAAAACTCATATTTTTTTCATATAATAAATTAAGGGCCTCAATTTAACAAATTGCACAATACACCTTAAATCTTTGAGTTAAAACAGAAATCAATGAGCTAACCTTGAAATCAATAGTGTTGATTCAAGTGGTAAGCATCTTAATATCGTTTAAGCATGTTTCGAGTTCGAAATCTTGTTTATGCAGAAATTACTGTTAAAAGACTCACTCATTTAAGTCAAATGTACAATACAGATCAATTGAAATTAGATAAGATAAAATCATGAAGAATTGGAAGAAGTGCAACCAAAAAAATGGCTGAGAATGAGATAATAAGCTTTTTTTTATCAAAGAAAACTTTCATAAAATTAGAGGGGGCAAACATACATAGAATTAAGAGAATGGGATAATAAGCTGTGAAATAAAAATCTACGTAAAGAGATAAGGCTGGCCGTAATGGGTAAAAATCTCCTGCCCCCTAACCATGCCTCCTTTTATGCCCCCTGCCTAAAAATACTTAAAAATTAAATCTTGTCTCATAACCCTAATTTTCATATCCTAAACCCCAAACCCCAAACCCTAAAAAATACACCCTACCCCTAATTCCCTACACCCTAACCATAAGCCCCAACCTTAAACCCCCAACCCCAAACCCTAAACCCACTATTTTAAAGTGGGGGCACAAATGGGGGCATACTTTGGGGGCAGATGATTTTCATCCGGCCGTAATACGTACCGTTGTATAAGAGAAGGATGGAAATCCTCTACCCCTTTTCGGTGCCCCTACATATGCCTCCATGCTCAAAATTAACTTTAGGGTTTAGGGTTTTAGGTTATGGGTTGTGGTTAGGGTTTAGGGAATTTAGGATAGGGTGTATTTTTTAGGGTATAGAGTGTAGGGTTTAGGATTTAGAATTTAGGGTTAGGGCTTAGAATTTAATTTTGTAGTGTTTTTTAGTGTTGGGGCATATGTAGGGGCACCGAAAAGGGGCAGACGAATTTTATCCATAAGAGAAAGTACTGATAATTTATTTCATTTCCCCAAAAAGGGCTTGCTTAAGTAATGTTTATAGACAATATCGTTTGAAAATCATTGAATTGTTTTAGAGTCATGTTTTGATTCATGAAGTAGTGTTTAAAGAATTTTGTTCAGTTTAACTTTTTATGAGTTTTATTTGAATTTTTTGAATTTAGTATATATTCTGCCGTATGATACTTTTTTTAGAACACCGCGTGATTTTTTTGTAATGAAGAAAATAAGCTAGATAACATGCATGGATAGGGCGGGCTAAGATTAAACATTTGCATGGAACAAAAATTTTCTGCTCTAATTATGTCTCATTTTATGTCTCACACTAAAAAATATTTAAAAATTAAATTATAAACTATAACTCTAATTTTCACATCTTAAACCCTAAACTCTAAAAAACACACCTTACCCCTAATTCTTTAAACCCTAACCACAACCCCTATTTTTAAACTTTAAACCCACTTTTTTAAAGTAGGGCACCAAAAGAGGTATAGTTTGGGGGACGATTTCTATCTATTTGCATGAGGCTAAAATATTGAATTTAAAAAATGAAAGGGTTTATTAAATATTTAAAATTCAAAATTATGGGTAGGGTGTATTTTTAGGTTTATGGTTTAGAATTTAGGGTTAGGGTTTAGAACTTAATTTTTTAGTGTTGAGGCATAGAAAAGGAGCAATGAATTTTTGTCTCGAGCTTAATAACCTTTAAGACAAAAATCTCATGCCCTTTCGGTGCCCCAACACTAAAAAATCAAATTCTAAACCCTAAAAATAATTATAAATCTTAAACTTTAAACCCTAAAAAATACATTATACTCCAAGTTTCCTAAACTCTAATTCTAACCATAACCTTGAACCTTAACCCTAAACTCAAATTATAATTTTTTAGTGCGAGAACATAAATAGGGTCACCAAAAAGGAATAAAAGATTTATATTTGAATAGAAATCTTTTAGCCTTTTTCGGTGCCCCTATCTATGCTCTCATACTAAAAATTTAGGTTTAAGGTTAATGTTTCATGTTATGGCTTAGAGTTAGATTTTAGAGAATTGGAAGTAGAGTGTATTTTTTATGGTTTAAGGTTTAGAATTTAGAATTTAGAATCTAGAGTTAAGACTTAGAATTTAATTTTTAGTGTTGGAGATAAAAAGAGGCATAAAAAACATGCAAATACTTTCTACACTTTCTATTTTTACATTATTCAATACGAATTAGTCGAACAATTATACCAAAAATATAAAGGCAAAATGACAAAAGATGTCCAAACGTTTGCATGTTTTGTTATTTGGGCTCCTACTTTTTTTGGAGCAAACAACCCTCCAACGTTTCAATTTGGTCTAAATATGTCCCTGTTAGATGAAAACTGCCAATCAACTGACGGTCAACGGTTGATTCTGGCTAGACTTGTCACGCATTAAGATCGGCTGACGTGGCATATGTCGCGACATATTTTTTTTAAAAATATTTTGTTATACCCTTCTTTATGGTGACACGTGGCTGACTATCATGTTGACACGTGGTCGAACCGAATGGTGACACGTGGCGAATATTATGTTAACACGTAGTGAATATGATGCTGACATGTCAGTAGATCTTAACACGTGACAAATCCTGTCAACATCAACCTTTGATCGTCAGTTGATTGACAGTTTTCATCTAATATAAATATATTAGAACCAAATTAAAACGTCGGAGGTTGTTTACTAAAACAGAAATGACAAAATATTTAAATGTTGGAAGCATTTTTTTTTGCCAAATATAAATTTAAGGTTTTAGTTGGTTAGAATATTGGGAATATATTTTGGGACTAATGGGTCACTTTCTATAGATATCTTGTGTCCTTCCTCCTCTTCCTCTTCCTCTTCCCTTCTCAGTTCTGGGTACTTATTACTATAAATACAAGCATATATACTCCACCACTTTCAACATCCCAGCATCCACTTCCAGATTCTGCAATCTCTTTTGCTCTTGATTTCTCACTTGCCCGATGGAAGGGTCTTTCAGGAGACTAAACGGCATCGTTCATGTGCCTGAAACCGACCCACGAGATTCTATCCCAGAAAATTCAAAGAAGTTCACCGTCTCAACCACAACCTCCGCCGCTGCCTCGAAAACCATCACCAGCATGGCAACTACAACGGCAACAAACAAGAGGTCTCACAAAGAGAATGGTGGCCCTGGTGGGACTATGAGGTACCGCGGAGTCCGCCGGAGGCCTTGGGGGCGTTACGCTGCTGAGATACGAGACCCACAGTCCAAGGAGAGGCGGTGGCTTGGAACTTTCGACACGGCTGAAGAGGCTGCCTGCGCTTATGATTGTGCTGCTCGCGCTATGCGTGGGATCAAGGCTCGAACCAATTTCGTGTACCCTGTAAACGAACCTCATTCCACCAACAACGACAATCTTCTTCCTCCTCCGTTCAACTTCTACAGGCAATCACAGCCGTCCCTCAGGGATCTTAACAGCAAGCACCGTCATTGGTCACCGTTTACTAAGTCTAACCCCCAAGTGGCCGGAGACTTCTCTGTGGGGTCTGCGCCTCAAAGAAACGCTTCTTTGAATATGCTTTCATTACGTGGCCTGTTAAACTCGTCTTCAAATCCATCTTTTCCGGCGCCTCCTCCGTCTCCGGTTAACCATTTTCCATTGACCAATGGAACAGCATCTGCTTCTTCTTCTTTCTCGATTCTGCCTAGTTCTTCAAGCTCGTCTCTACATTCAAGAAACAACAATATGACCGGCTCTTTCATCGGCTCCACTATGACTCTTCCTCGCAAGGAAAAGAATTCCAGTCACACTACAGCTGTGGCGCCACCGGCACCGGCTGCTGCCATATCACTTCCTCAAGCTTATGACATGGAGTTCTTCAGACAGGAGTCTTCTGATTCAGGCTTGTTGCAAGAAATAATCCAAGGATTCTTACCAAAGCCGCCCACCTCAAAAGCATCAGTTACCGGATGTACTCAAGATTCCATTGTTCCACCTGCAACTCATGTGATATTCAGTCAATCCCTGAGTCATGGTGTTCCTCAAGTGGTGCCATACTGCAACGAGACACCGGCGAGCCATCTACAACTAGGTCAATCTAAAGACTGCATGTTGGATGATATCTGTCAGTTCCCAGATTTCATGGCTACCTTAGCAGCCAGGGTTCAACATGGTTGATCACCCTAGGGGTGATAATGAGCATGACCGGCTCGCGAGCTACTCGGGCTCGGTTCGGTCAAAGTTCGGCTCAAGTGAGCTTGACTCGGGCTCGGGCTTGGCTTGAAACCTTAACAAGCCGAGGCTCGGCTCGAAAAGCTCGTGAACAGGCTCGAAATCTACATATGCACTAAAATAAATTATGTGTTTGTATTTTCTTTCATTAGTTGGTTGTTGTTTGATTTTGTATTTTCTTTAAGGGTAAAATACTGTAATCATCACTCAACTTTGGTCATTTGACCTATTTTAGTCACTCAACTTTAAAAACGCTAAATTTACTCATTAAACTTTATTTTTTGACATATTTTGGTCACTTTGAATTATTTTATTAATATTTAGATATGAGATGGCATATTTTATTATTATTATATATAAAAAATAATTTAAAATAAAAATAAATAATATTTTTTATTAATAAATAAAAAAATAATTTAAAATAAAAACCCTAATATCAGATATCCCAAATATCCCAAATCCCAAACACCCAAATTCTCAAACCCCCTTACCGGTGTCACTCTCACCGGCGGCCACCACTGCCTCTACCGCCGACGACAACATCACCTGCAGCCGTCAGTTCCTCTGTGGCTCTGCTGCCTCTTTCCACATCTCTGGCCGTCAACACCACCGTCAAACCCAGCTCTGCAAATCGCTTCACCACCGCGAAACCTATGCCTTTGTTCGCTCCATTCACCACGGCCATCGTGTCCCCGCTCCACCATCTACCACGATCTTCCAAAACCCATATTAAAACATCGAAATAGAATCACCCAAAACACACATTTCATCAAACATAGACGGAGAGAGATATAAATAATATAACAATCAAAAGGCTGAAAAAAGATAAAAAAGAAAGGAAGCGGTGGATCATGGACTGAAGCAAACTGCAAAGGAAAAGAGTGTGTTTAAATAAGCGAAGTATTTGAAAGAAAGCGACAGATTTGTGATGTTTCTTAAGTTTTAGAGAAGAAACTCGTTTTTTCTTGCAGGAACAAAGGGATAAATTTGTTGGCTTTCATTTTTGTTGCTTTTGTAACCACTCCATCTTCACCGTCGGCGGCAAGTGATGTTGTCGTCGGCGGTAGAGGTAGTGGTGGCCGCCGGTGAGAGTGACACCGGTAAGGGGGTTGAGAATTTGAGTGTTTGGAAATTGAGATATTTGGGATTAGGGTTTTTATTTTAAATTACTTTTTTATTTATTAGGGTAAAAAATATTATTTATTTTTATTTTAAATTATTTTTTATATATAATAATAATAAAATATGCCATGTCATATCTAAATATTAATAAAATAATTTAAAGTGACCAAAATAGGTCAAAAAGTAAAGTTTAATGAGTAAATTTAGCGTTTTTAAAGTTGAGTGACTAAAATAGGTCAAATGACCAAAGTTGAGTGATGATTTCAGTATTTTACCCTTTCTTTAATTATGTGTTTGTATTATAAGAATATTTATTGATTATTTGGATTAATCTAATCTTGGCACTTTTTTCCCCTTTCCGGACATTGAATTTCGTTTTAGTGTTGGTTATGAAAGTGATTTTTAACGAATCTTTTATATAAAAAAATATAGCAAAATTTTTCATTTCGAGCTGAGCCTGACGAGCTTCGAGCTCGAGTCGAGCCCAATAGTACTGTTTTCGAGCTGAACTCGAGCCTAAAATTCTGAGTTCGATGAGCCTCGAGCCGAGCCTAGCCAGGCTCGAACTCAGCTAAGCTCGTTATCACCCCTAGATCACCCCATCACAATGCAAGTTGATGCTCAGTTTTAGGGTTTTTCTTGCAAGTTCAAGTCATCATAGTTACTACTTCTCCTAGTAATTTTAGGACACAAATCATCATTTACTTTTCGGTGTTTTTGAATATAAATCTTCTCTCTTTTTCGTATTCTTATTTATGCCCTTATACTAAAAATTAAATTTAGAGTTTATAATTTAAGGTTAATGTTTGTGGTTAGAGTTTAGGAAATTTGGGGTAGAGTGTGTTTTTAGGGTATAAGGTTTAGGATTTAGAACTTAGGATTAGTATTTAAAATTTAATTTTTAATGTTTTTTTGTGTTGGAGCATAAAAAGTGGCACCGAAAATGGTCGGAGGATTTTTGACCGCCTTTTTTTTCATGCTCTAACACTAAAATATCAAATTTTAAACTCCAACCCTAAATTCTAAATCCTAAACCTTATAGTCTAACCCCTAAAAATACATTATATTCTAAATTTTCTAAACTTTAATCATAAACTCTAACTTTAAATTTTAATCTTAAATCCTAAATCTAAAATTTTAATATGAAGCATATATAGAAGTCGAAAAAGGACAAAAAAAATTCCTACTCATAATTTTATTATTATTAAATGTTAGCAATCCATGGACAACTGCGTTGACCTTTGGCATATTTGTTGGGTTTTTGGGTTCTACGTGATCGTTTAGATAATAAAAAGGCATTGGTTAAGGATCTGTGTGCGGATATTCTGATCTATATGGTTCGCAAACCGAAGCGACTGAAAATCTAAAAGTAACCGAGAAGCCTAATGAGATGAGAAAACCCTTTTGTGTGTGTCCAAGGAGGAGGCGGAATAATCTCTAGGAAATAAGATAAAAGGGTAAAGTACAGAAACAATTATTAAACTTTGGTATAAAATAAAATAAAATAGTAACCAAATTTTTAAAAATTATAAAATAATAATTAAATTTTATATTTTATAATAAAGGGAAAACTACACCGGTGGTTTCTAAACTATTACCGTTTTCTTATTTTGGTCCCTAAACTATGTTTTTCGGCAAAATGATCCCTTATGTTACATAGTTCTTCTGTTTTGGTCCCCCGGCGTTAAATAGCTAACTGTTTTGCTGACGTGGCATTTTTAAATATTTTTTAATTATTTCTCTCCCCTCTTAAAAAAATGCCACGTCAGCAAAACCGTTAGCTATTTAACGTCGGGGACCAAAACAGGAGAACTATGTAACAGAAGGGACGATTTTGCCGAAAAGCATAGTTTGGGGACCAAAATGGGAAAATGGTAATAATTTGGGGACCACCGGTGTAGTTTTCCCTATAATAAAATGGTAACTAGACGTTAAATCTCGTTAAGTGGTTGTTATAAAATTTTGTATAATAACACATTTAGTCTTTCATATTTATATACTCAATCAATTTAGTCCTAATTCGAAACAATTCACTAAATTTTGCCCTCGTTATTTACGCATTCTTTCAATTTGGTCCTTAAAGCAAAATTTCAAAGTATGGCAACATGATAAATAATTACAATTAAATTTTTTATAGAAACTCGAAAACTCAACTTGACTCGACTCAAATCGAAAAAATTTCAAATAAAGTTTGAGTTATAAAATATGACGCGTCAACTCGAATAACTCGAGATTTTTTTACTCGACTCTGTAACACCCGAGTTTAGGGGTCGTGTGAAAATAATATTTTAATATTATTTCGGGTTCGGTTTTATAATCAAAATAATCTTTTGGGTCTTAGGTTTCAAAAACAAACATTTTATGTTGGGCTAAATTGAAATGAAATTCAATTTGGTTGGATTTTAAAGAAAAGGGGAAATAGCCATTCATTAATGGCAATATTGTAAATAACCCAACTTTTAATTTAAATCCCCATTTACTAAAATAATTTCACTATTCATTCTCTTCTCCAAACAAAACCAACGGGATAGTGAAAGCTCTCAACCCTTTCCACTATTCCATCACATTGCTTCCTCATTTCAACTCGGTTTTGAAAGGTAATTTCATTTTCGACTTGTCCTCAACTTCCTCTCTTCAAAAGTACAAGTAGTTTTCATTTTCATCAAGGTTTTGAAATTTGAGTTTTTGGTGGGTTTGATTAAAAATGGTAGCTTTATGATGTTTAACTTAAAATTTCGATTTAATGTTGTTAGATATGAAGTCTATGAGTCAAATGGTTCAACATATATAAATTTTATATGGTTTTAAGCTCATTCCCGGATTTGGGTTTCCAAGGGGTTTTTGAAGGGTTTTAGAGTGGTTTTTGGGGTTGTTTTAGGTTGGAATTTGTGGGCTGAGGTTAGTACTATAGTTGGAGGTTGTTTTGGGATCATTTGAATGTGTCAAAAGTGTTGGAAACATGAGTTTTGGTTGAGGTTTATGGGCTGCTCGAGTTTGGTGATTTTGGGGTTTGTTCATGGCTTGAAATGTTGTGTTTGATGTTTGAATTGTTTTTCGGGTTAGCTACTTTGATGCTTGGGCTGATTTGAAGTTGTTTGGATTGTGTTGAGGTTGTTTAGAGGTAAGAACTTGTGTTGGTGAAGCATCGGGAGTGAATCCGGAAGCTTGAAGGTGGTTGCTTGCTTGGTATTTGAGCTTGGAAGTGAAGGTGAGTGGTTAATGTTTTCAAAGTGGTTTTTAAGAGTTTGGTTCAAGCATGTGGACTAGGTCGGGCTTGGTAGACCCACTTAGAGTTAGGATTAGGGTGGTAGCCTAATCCTAAGCTTAAACTAGAGACATTGGTTGAACTTTTAATTGATGTTTATGCCTCGTGATGTTTATGATATGATGATTTATGTATAATGTGTTATACATGTGTGATGAGGCATGGTTGTGATGCATTGTGGTATGCATGTGGATTGTTCATGATTGTGATCATGGTGAGTACGTGCTAAGCACGAAATTGGTTGTAATTGATAATGTGGATTGAGTTAAATGTTGGCACCAGTATGCTTGGGTACAAATGATCGATCATTAGGATGTTAGTGTGCACACATGAGTCAAATTCGCGCGTGGCCTTGGTGGCGTTGAGTCACCAAGGAGGAGTACGGGTTCGCCCGGAAAATTGTTATATATTAGTCGATGATGAGTGGAATCCCATCGACGGGGCGTGAGGATGAGTGGAATCCCCTCCGCAAGACTGGTGATGAGTGTAATCCCACCGTGAGGTAAAGTGGTTGTTGGATGTGAGTTCCAACGTGTTTATCCGCGTATTCGAGACATAGCTAGGTGCCAATATAAATTGATATGTGTATCAATGTGATGTGAAATGTGATTTCCTACTTGGATGATTATATGTGTTTACATATGATGTAAATTGAGCTTGTGGAGCATGACATATCATTGGATAATTGTTCATGCATCATGTACATTTTGGCTCTTGAGGAACGAAGGTAAATCATGCATTCTACCTTGGTTGTGTTCGTGCTTGGACCCTGCATTGTCGAGGTTTGTTTTAAATGAGCTTACCTCCACTAAGCTTTACGCTTACGCTCTCTTTTGTTCGACAATGCAGATCCTTAATTCGCGGGTTGCTAGTGCAAGAAGGGGCTTCCAAGTGTGTGCTTGTGGTGCTAGCTTAGCTAACAAGTATGCGTATTTTTAGTTATGATGTAATGGTCAAGCAATGGGACATGTATTTGTGGTGTGATACTTTGAAGTATGTTGATGTTGTTGTTTAGGAGCATGCTAGACTCCTCTTATATGTTATGTTGATTTTGGCTTTTGGTTGTATGCCTTACTTGTAAACCATGTGGATTTGCCTACCTTAATTTGGTTAAGTGTATGACCTTTGAAAAATGAACCTTGAATGCTATGTATGAATTGGTATTTTGGATGTCTATCTTATATCTTGTGTACTTGAGTTTGTTGATATAGGATGCATGCCTCTAGAATGTACTTGTATGATTTGTATGCTTTGTGTAGTCGTTTCGGAAGTTTGGAATCAATTGGAGATGTCTAAAACTGATTTTAGGAATTTGCAAACAACAGGTGTTTCGAAACGGGCTGTCCTGTTTCGAGACGGGTGTGGTTCCAGGGCCCCCGTATCGGAACTCGTTTCGATCATTTTGGCCACTGTGAGCCCCTGTTTCGAAACAAGTTTCGGAACACTTTTGCTACTGGAATTGCCGTTTCGAAACTGGTATCGAAACGACAAGGCAAAATGAGACCCTGTTCCGATACGGGGTGGATACGTTTCGAAACGGGTGTCTGACTTTTTAAACTGGAGCTGGTGTTTCGAAACGGGCTTTGACTGTTTCGAAACACATGCCTATTTTTGGGCTTTTTGACATCTCTAAGGGGTCTCGAGGGTTGGGCTTAGGCCCGGTTTGATGTTGGGCTTCCTCTTAAGTTAACTTAATGCATTTAGATAAGATAAAATGAAAAAGTTTTTCCTAGGGTCGGTAACTGAAGTGGAGCATTAACGGGTTTCATCTCGGTTATCCACGTGTAGCCCGCTCGGACTGGTCAAGCGTCCAGACCGGGACGAGGGGGTTACACTTGTTGGTATCAGAGCCTAAGGTTACCGAGACCTTGGGCAGGTAAGTGAGGTAAGTTGTGTTTTTATGATTGATATGCACGGTGATTGCTTGTTTAACAAGTATGCTCGCTGTTTTGTTTTAAAGCATGTTGTTTAGAGTCCCGTTGCTACTATTACATTGGAAAAAGGATTTTTAAGAGAGGGAACGTACTTGAGCCACTTGGAAGCCTTGCCTTGCTAACCCAATTTTTGCATGTTTTGTTGTTGTGGTTGTAGTTAATATCTGTGAGAGCGATGTCTAGGCCGAAAGGTAGGCCGAGGGTGGTTCGTCAGGAACCATGCGTTGCGGCTCCTGTTGAGCCGGTGGTTGGGGTTGAGGCTCATATAGAAGGGCCTGCTGCTGCTGGAGTTGGAGCTCCTCCACCACCACCACCTCCTCCGACCGGTGAAGGAGACGAGGCCGGAGTCGAGGGAGAGGGACCTCAGGGTGGCAAAGGTGGCCAAGGTCCAGCTGGAATAGATATGACTCCGCTTGTGTGAGCTATAGCTGGAGCATTCCAGGTCGCAGTTGTGGGAGCTCAGGCTGCAGCTCAGCCTAGAGGGGATGGTAACAGTTTACCGTTGGAGAGGCTCCGTAGTCTAGGGGCTGAAGAGTTTAGAGGATCTACTCCTGAGAGATCCGAGCTGTGGTTAGAGAAGACCGTTCGCATCTTAGCTCAGATGGGTTGTGTGGGTACGCGTAAATTGGGCTGTATGATCTCTTTGCTTCAGGGTGATGCCTACACCTGGTGAGTCACCATTACTACCGGAGTTCCAGAGGCCGAGAGAGATTGGGATTTCTTTGAGTCTGCTTTCCGGAAGAGATATTTGGAACCGAGGTATCTTGATGAGAAGAAGCGAGAGTTTATGGCCCTTACTCAGGGAGATGCTTCTGTGACGGACTATGAGATCCGTTTTGTTTGTTTGAGTCAGTACGCTCCAGAGTTGGTTCCTACTGAAGTGGAACGTTGTAACCGTTTCCGCTATGGGTTGAATGAAGAGATCAAGAGGAACACTCTAGCTTCTGACTACTCATATTTTGATGTCTTGGTCGCGAGGGCCAAGGACTTAGAGCACAGTTTGGGTTTCACCAAATGATCTGGAGGTTCTAGTTCTGGTAAGAGGCATAATAACTTTGACAGTAGAGATGCCAAGAGGCATAGAGGTGACGGACAACAGTTTGACCATAGGTGTGGCGGTGGCCACCAGGGCCATCGAGGAGGAGGGCGCTTGCCCGAGTGTACACGATGTGGGAGGCAGCACACTGGTGAGTGTTGGGGTAACTTCCATGCTTGTTGGAATTGTGGTTCGAGGGACCACTTTAGGAGGGAGTGTCCGCATCAGGCGGCATAAGCACCGAACATAGCTCAGGCTCCTGCGAGAGCGAATGATTTTCAGAGAGGTCGTGGGCGCGGTCGTGGCTACTTCCAGCCTATGGCTGATGCACCTACGGTAGATGCTCAGAGGAACCTTGCTCATGTTGTGGCAGTGCAGCCAGGGGCAGGAGGACCAGCGAGAGTTTATGCTCAGAGAGAGGCCGGGAACGACAATGATGTGATAGCAGGTAATTTCGAGTTACAGTCTAAGTCTTTGCTTTCTTTGGTTGATTCGGGTTCTACACATTCCTACATTTTGAGTGAGCATACACGGAAGTTAGATATACCTGTTGAGATTTTAGATGTAGGTATGCATGTGACTAGTTCTTTTGGTGAGACAGTTGTAGCTAGACGTATGTATAGGAGGTGTCCGCTGAAGATTCATGGTCATGTGTTTTCTGTTGATATGATGAAGCTTCCTTTTTATGGTTTTGATATTATTTTGGGTATGGATTGGTTAGTTGAGCATCGAGCTAGTGTGGATTTTGAGATGAAGAGGGTTTCTCTGAAACTTTCTGATGACTACGAGTTAGTAGTAGTAGGCGAGAAAATTAAATTCTAGTCTAATGTTGTGTCCGCTTTAGAGGCTCACAGGTTGATGGATTCTGGATGCGGGGCTTACTTAGCTTATGTGATGAATCCGAATATGAGTGAGGCTAGACCAAAAGATATTAGAACAGTTTGCGATTTTCCGGATGTGTTTCCAGAAGAGTTGTCGGGTTTACCTCCTGACAGAGATGTTGAGTTTGTGATTGAGACTATTTCAGGGTCTACTCTAGTTTCGATAGCTCCGTATCGTATGGCTCCGAAAGATTTGAAAGAATTGAAGAGTCAGTTGCAAGAGTTATTAGACCGTGGTTTCATTAGGCCTAGTAGTTCTTCTTGGGGTGCCCCCGTGTTGTTTGTAAAGAAGAAAGATGGTAGTATGTGTATGTGTATTGACTACAGACAGTTGAATCAGTTGACTATGAAGAACAAGTATCCGTTGCCTCGTATAGATGATTTGTTTGATCAGTTGAGAGGTGCTTCAGTGTTCTCGAAGATAGATTTGAGATCAGGGTACTATCAGTTGAAAGTAAAAGAGTGTGATGTTCTGAAAAGAACTTTTAGGACTAGATATGGTCACTATGAGTTTCTCGTGATGCTGTTTGGGCTTACGAATGCACTTGCAGCATTCATGGATATGATGAATAGAATTTTTAGAGACTATCTAGACCGCTTTGTAGTTGTTTTCATAGATGATATCCTTGCTTACTCGAAGACAGAAGAAGAGCATGATGAGCATTTGAGATTTGTTTTACAGAGATTGTTGAGAAATCAGCTGTATGCGAAGCTTAGTAAATGTGAGTTCTGGATTCGAGAGGTTGTATTTCTTGGCCATGTTGTTTCGGCCGAAGGTATCCGTGTTGATCCATCGAAGATTGAGGCTATTGTTGAGTGGAAACAACCTAAGTCCGTGACCGAGATTAGGAGTTTCCTAGGATTAGCCGGTTACTATAGGAGATTTGTTGATGGTTTCTCTAGGGTAGCTGCTCCTTTGACTAAATTGTTGCAAAAAGGAGTTAAGTTTGAATGGTCAGATGCATGACAGAAGGCCTTTGAGAAATTGAAAGAAGCTTTGACAAATGCTCATGTGCTAGTGCAACCTGTTTCAGGTAAAGAATTTGTGATTTATAGTGATGCTTCCTACATAGGTTTAGGATGTGTTTTGATGCAAGAAAGAAGGGTTGTTGCCTATGCTTCTAGACAGTTGAAGGTTCATGAGAAGAACTATCCTACTCACGATATAAAGTTAGCCGCGGTTGTATTTGCATTGAAAATTTGGCGCCATTACTTGTATGGTGAGAAGTGTATAGTTTACACCGATCATAAGAGCTTGAAGTATTTGATGACTCAGAGAGAGTTGAACTTGAGACAGAAAAGATGGCTTGAGTTATTAAAAGACTATGATTTGACCATTGAGTACCATCCGGATAAGGCAAATGTAGTAGCCGATGCTTTAAGTAGAAAAGTTGCAGTTGAGTTGAGAGCTATGTTTGCCAGATTGAGTGTGTCCGATGATGGTGGTTTGATCACAGAGTTGCAAGTGAAGCCTTCTTTGATTCAGTTGATTAGAGAGAAGTAGTTGCAAGATGTGTCTTTAGTACCTCATGTTCAGGACATAGCCGAAGGAAGACCGACTGAGTATAGTTTCAGTGGTGAGAACTTGTTGTCCTTTAGAGATAGAGTTGTTGTACCAGAAGATATTGAGTTGAGACGTCAGATTCTGAGTGAAGCACATTCGAGTCCTTTTTCTATGCATCCGGGTAGTACCAAGATGTACCGTGACTTGAAGAATGATTACTTCTGGGTTGGTTTGAAGAAGGATGTAGCCGAGTATGTGAGCCGTTGTATGGTTTGTCAGAGAGTAAAGGCAGAACATCAGGTTCCTTCAGGTTTGTTACAACCTTTGAAGATTCCGGAATGGAAATGGGAGAGAATCACCATGGATTTTGTGTCGGGGTTACCGTTGTCTCCTTCGAAGAAGAATTCTGTTTGGGTGATTGTTGATAGGTTCACTAAGTGTGCTCACTTCTTAGCAGTGAACACTACAGATTCTATAGACAAGTTGGCAAACTTGTACATCCGTGAGATCGTGAGGCTTCATGGAGTTCCGAAGTCTATTGTTTCATATAGGGATCCTAGATTCACTTCGAGGTTCTGGGGTTGTTTGCATAGTGCTCTAGGTAGCCGTTTGCATTATAGTACTTCTTATCATCCGTAGTCCGATGGACAGTCAGAGTGAGTGTTACAGATTCTAGAGGATATGCTCCGTTGTTGTGTGATTGACTTCCAGGGTTCTTGGGAGAAGCACTTACCTTTAGTTGAGTTTGCTTACAACAACAGTTATCAGTCTAGTATTCAGATGGCTCCCTATGAGGCCTTGTATGGTAGACGATGTAGGACTCCGATTTGTTGGGCTGAAACTGGTCAGAGATTGTTACCTATGCCAGATTTGCTTAAGTGGACTATCGACAAGGTAAAGTTGATTTGTGCCCGTTTGAAAGCAGCTTCCGATCGTCAGAAGTCTTATGCGGATTTGAAGAGGAAAGAAATTGAGTTCTCCGTGGGTGAGAAAGTGTTTCTGAAAGTATCTCCGTGGAAGAATGTGATGAGATTTGGCCGGAAAGGCAAGTTGAGTCCGAGGTTCATTGGTCCGTATGAGATAGTTGAGCAGATTGGGCCTGTAGCTTACCGTTTGAGATTGCCTTCTGAGTTAGAGAGGATCCACGATGTCTTTCATGTGTCGATGCTTAGGAGATATAGATCAGATCCTTCCCATGTTATGCCTGTTGAGAAGATAGAGTTGAATCCGGATTTGTCCTATAATGAAGAGCCTGTTGAGATACTTGCTTCTGATAGCAAGGTGTTGCGTGGCGAGACCATAGAGTTGGTCAAGGTGTTGTGGAGACATAGAGGTGTGGAAGAGACCACGTGGGAGAGGAAAGATGATATGCGTGAGCAGTTTCCGTACTTGTTTCCGTTAGATAATTTCGGGGACGAAATTCCTTAAGTGGGGGAGAGTTGTAACACCCGAGTTTTTGGTGAGTTTTTGGTGAGTTTGATTAAAAATGGTAGCTTTATGGTGTTTAACTTAAAATTTCGATTTAATGTTGTTAGATATGAAGTCTATGAGTCAAATGGTTCAACATATATAAATTTTATATGGTTTTAAGCTCATTCTCAGATTTGAGTTTCCAAGGGGTTTTGAAGGGTTTTAGATTGGTTTTTAGGGTTGTTTTAGGTTTGAATTTGTGGGCTGAGGTTAGTACTATAGTTGGAGGTTGTTTTGGGATCATTTGAATGTGTCAAAAGTGTTGGAAACATGAGTTTTGGTTGAGGTTTATGGGCTGCTCGAGTTTGGTGATTTTGGGGTTTGTTCATGGCTTGAAATGTTGTGTTTGATGTTTGAATTGTTTTCCGGGATAGCTACTTTGATGCTTGGGCTGATTTGAAGTTGTTTGGATTGTGTTGAGGTTGTTTAGAAGCAAGAACTTGTGTTGGTGAAGCATCGGGAGTGAATCCGAAAGCTTGAAGGTGGTTGCTTGCTTGGTATTTGAGCTTGGAAGTGAAGGTGAGTGGTTAATGTTTTCAAAGTGGTTTTTAAGAGTTTGGTTCAAGCATGTGGACTAGGTCGGGCGTGGTAGACCCACCTAGAGTTAGGATTAGGGTGGTAGCCTAATCCTAAGCTTAAACTAGAGACATTGGTTGAACTTTTAATTGATGTTTATGCCTCGTGATGTTTATGATATGATGATTTATGTATAATGTGTTATACATGTGTGATGAGGCATGGTTGTGATGCATTGTGGTATGCATGTGGATTGTTCATGATTGTGATCATGGTGAGTACGTGCTAAGCACGGAATTGGTTGTAATTTATAATATGGATTGAGTTAAATGTTGGCACTAGTATGCTTGGGTACAAATGATCGATCATTCGGATGTTAGTGTGCACACATGAGTCAAATTCGCGCGTGGCCTTGGTGGCGTTGAGTCACCAAGGAGGAGTACGGGTTCGCCCGGAAAATTGTTATACATTAGTCGATGATGAGTGGAATCCCATCGACGGGGCGTGAGGATGAGTGGAATCCCCTCCGCGAGACCAGAGATGAGTGTAATCCCACCGAGAGGTAAAGTGGTTGTTGGATGTGAGTTCCAACGTGTTTATCCGCGTATTCGAGTCATAGCTAGGTGCCAATATAAATTGATATGTGTATCAATGTGATGTGAAATGTAATTACCTACTTGGATGATTATATGTGTTTACATATGATGTAAATTGAGCTTGTGGAGCATGACATATCATTGGAAAATTGTTCATGCATCATGTACATTTTGGCTCTTGAGGAACGAAGGTAAATCATGCATTCTACCTTGGTTGTGTTCGTGCTTGGACCCTGCATTGTCGAGGTTTGTTTGAAATGGGCTTACCCTCACTAAGATTTACGCTTACGCTCTATTTTGTTCGACAATGCAGATCCTTAATTCGCGGGTTGTTAGTGCAAGAAGGGGCCTCCAAGTGTGTGCTTGTGGTGCTAGCTTAGCTAACAAGTATGGGTATTTTTAGTTATGATGTAATGGTCAAGCAATGGGACATGTATTTGTGGTGTGATACTTTGAAGTATGTTGATGTTGTTGTTTAGGAGCATGCTAGACTCCTCTTATATGTTATGTTGATTTTGGCTTTTGGTTGTATGCCTTGCTTGTAAACCATGTGTATTTGCCTACCTTAATTTGGTTAAGTGTATGGCCTTTGAAATATGAACCTTGAATGCTATGTCTGAATTGGTATTTTGGATGTCTATCTTATATCTTGTGTACTTGAGTTTGTTGATATAGGATGCATGCCTCTAGAATGTACTTGTATGATTTGTATGCTTCGTGTAGTCGTTTCGGACGTTTGGAATCAATTGGAGATGTCTAAGAGTGATTTTAGGAATTTGCAGACAGCAGGTGTTTCGAAACGGGCTGTCCTGTTTCGAGACGGGTGTGGTTCCAGGGCCCCGTATCGGAACTCGTTTCGATACGTTTTGGCCACTGTGAGCCCCTGTTTCGAAACAAGTTTCGGAACACTTTTGTTACTAGAATTGCCGTTTCTAAACTGGTATCGAAACGGCAAGGAAAAATGAGACCCTGTTCCGAAACGGGGTGGATACGTTTTGAAATGGGTGTCTGGCTTTTTAAACTGGAGCTGGTGTTTCGAAACGGGCTTTAACTGTTTCGAAACACAGGCCTATTTTTGAGCTTTTTGACATCTCTAAGGGGTCTCGAGGGTTGGGCTTAGGCCCGGTTTGATGTTGGGCTTCCGCTTAAGTTAACTTAATGCATTTAGATAAGATAAAATGAAAAAGTTTTTCCTAGGGTCGGTAACTGAAGTTGGGCATTAACGGGTTTCATCTCGGTTATCCCTGTGTAGCCCGCTCGGACCGGTCAAGCGTCCAGACCGGGACGATGGGGTTACACTTGTTGGTATCAGAGCCTAAGGTTACCGAGACCTTGGGCAGTTAGGTGAGGTAAGTTGTGTTTTTATGATTGATATAAACGGTGATTGCTTGTTTGACAAGTATGCTCGTTGTTTTGTTTTAAAGCATGTTGTTTAGAGTCCCATTGCTACTATTACATTGGAAAAATGATTTTTAAGAGAGGGAACGTACTTGAGCCACTTGGAAGCCTTGCCTTGCTAACCCAATTTTTGCATGTTTTGTTGTTGTGGTTGTAGTTAATATCTGTGAGAGCGATGTCTAGGCCGAGGGTGGTTCGTCAGGAACCACGCGTTGCGGCTCCTGTTGAGCCGGTGGTTGGGGTTGAGGCTCATATAGAAGAGCCTGCTACTGCTGGAGCTGGAGCTGGAGCTCCTCCACCACCTCCACCAGCACCACCTCCTCCGCCCGGTGAGGGAGACGAGGCCGGAGTCGAGGGAGAGGGACCTCAGGATGGCCAAGGTGGCCAAGGTCCAGCTGGAATAGATATGACTCCGCTTGTGCAAGCTATAGCGGGAGCATTCCTGGCCGCAGTTGCGGGAGCTCAGGCTGCAGCTCAGCCTAGACGGGATGATAACAGTTTACCATTGGAGAGGCTCCGTAGTCTAGGGGCCAAAGAGTTTAGAGGATCTACTCCTGAGAGATCCGAGCTGTGGTTAGAGAAGACCGTTCGCATCTTAGCTCAGATGGGTTGTGTGGGTGCGCGTAAATTGGGCTGTGTGATCTCTTTGCTTCAGGTTGATGCCTACACCTGGTGAGTCACCATTACTACCGGAGTTCCAGAGGCCGAGAGAGATTGGGATTTCTTTGAGTCTGCTTTCCGGAAGAGATATTTGGGACCGAGGTATCTTGATGAGAAGAAGCGAGAGTATATGGCCCTTACTCAGGGATATGCTTCTGTGACTGACTATGAGATCCGTTTTGTTTGTTTGAGTCAGTACGCTCCAGAGTTGGTTCCTAATGAAGTGGAACGTTGTAACCGTTTCCGCTATGGTTTGAATGAAGAGATCAAGAGGTACACTCTAGCTTTTGACTACTCAGATTTTGATGTCTTGGTCGCGAGGGCCAAGGACTTAGAGCACAGTTTGGGTTTGACCAAACGATCTGGAAGTTCTTGTTCTGGTAAGAGGCATAATAACTTTGACAGTAGAGATGCCAAGAGGCATAGAGGTGGCGAACAGTAGTTTGACCATAGGCGTGGCGGTGGCCACCAGGGCCATCGAGGAGGAGGGCGTTTGCCCGAGTGTACACGATGTGGGAGGCAGCACACTGGTGAGTGTTGGGGTAACTTCCATGCTTTTTGTAATTGTGGTTCGAGGGACCACTTTAGGAGGGAGTGTCCGCATCAAGCGGCATAAGCACCGAACATAGCTCAGGCTCCTGCGAGAGCGAATGATTTTCAGAGAGGCCGTGGGCGCGGTCGTGGCTACTTCCAGCGTATGGCTGATGCACCTAGGGTAGATGCTCAGAGGAACCTTGCTCATGTTGTGGCAGTGCAGCCAGGAGCAGGAGGACCAGCGAGAGTTTATGCTCAGAGAGAGGCCGGGAACGACAATGATGTGATAGCAGGTAATTTCGAGTTACAGTCTATGTCTTTGCTTTCTTTGGTTGATTCGGGTTCTACACATTCCTACATTTTGAGTGAGCATGCACGAAAGTTTGATATACCTGTTGAGATTTTAGATGTAGGTATGCATGTGACTAGTTCTTTTGGTGAGACAGTTGTAGCTAGACGTATGTATAGAAGGTGTCCGCTGAAGATTCATGGTCATGTGTTTTCTGTTGATATGATGGAGCTTCCTTTTTATGGTTTTGATATTATTTTGGGTATGGATTGGTTAGTTGAGCATCGAGCTAGTGTGGATTTTGAGACGAAGAGGATTTCTCTGAAACTTTCTGATGACTACGAGGTAGTAGTAGTTGGCGAGAAAATTAAGTTCTAGTCTAATGTTGTGTCCGCTTTAGAGGCTCATAGGTTGATGCATTCCGGATGTGGGGCTTACTTAGCTTTTGTGATGAATCCGAATATGAGTGAGGCTAGACCGAAAGATATTAGAACAGTTTGCGATTTTCTGGATGTGTTTCCAGAAGAGTTGCCGGGTTTACCTCCTGACAGAGATGTTGAGTTTGTGATTGAGACTATTTCAGGGTCTACTCTAGTTTCGATAGCTCCGTATCGTATGGCTCCGAAAGATTTGAAAGAATTGAAGAGTCAGTTGCAAGAGTTATTAGACCGTGGTTTCATTAGGCCTAGTAGTTCTCCTTGGGGTGCCCCCGTGTTGTTTGTAAAGAAGAAATATGGTAGTATGCGTATGTGTATTGACTACAGACAGTTGAATCAGTTGACTGTGAAGAACAAGTATCTGTTGCCTCGTATAGATGATTTGTTTGATCAGTTGAGAGGTGCTTCAGTGTTCTCGAAGATAGATTTGAGATCAGGGTACTATCAGTTGAAAGTAAAAGAGTGTGATGTTCTGAAAAGAACTTTTAGGACTAGATATGTTCACCATGAGTTTCTCGTGATGCTGTTTGGGCTTACGAATGCACTTGCAGCATTCATGGATATGATGAATAGAATTTTTAGAGACTATCTAGACCGCTTTGTAGTTGTTTTCATAGATGATATCCTTTCGTACTCGAAGACAGAAGAAGAGCATGATGAGCATTTGAGATTTGTTTTACAGAGATTGTTGGGAAATCAGCTGTATGCGAAGCTTAGTAAATGTGAGTTCTGGATTCGAGAGGTTGTATTTCTTGGCCATGTTGTTTCGACCGAAGGTATCCGTGTTGATCCATTGAAGATTGAAGCTATTGTTGAGTGGAAACAACCTAAGTCCGTGACCGAGATTAGGAGTTTCCTAGGATTAGCCGGTTACTATAGGAGATTTGTTGATGGTTTCTCTAGGGTAGCTGCTCATTTGACTAAATTGTTGCAAAAGGGAGTTAAGTTTGAATGGTCAGATGCATGACAGAAGGCCTTTGAGAAATTGAAAGAAGCTTTGACAAATGCTCCAGTGCTAGTGCAACCTGTTTCAGGTAAAGAATTTGTGATTTATAGTAATGCTTCCTACATAGGTTTAGGATGTGTTTTGATGCAAGAAAGAAGGGTTGTTGCCTATGCTTCTAGACAGTTGAAGGTTCATGAGAAGAACTATCATACTCACGATATAGAGTTAGCCGCGGTTGTATTTGCATTGAAAATTTGGCGCTATTACTTGTATGGTGAGAAGTGTATAGTTTACACCGATCATAAGAGCTTGAAGTATTTGATAACTCAGAGAGAGTTGAACTTGAGACAGAGAAGATGGCTTGAGTTATTAAAAGACTATGATTTGACCATTGAGTACCATCCGGATAAGGCAAATGTAGTAGCCGATGCTTTAAGTAGAAAAGTTGCAGTTGAGTTGAGAGCTATGTTTGCCAGATTGAGTGTGTTCGAAGATGGTGGTTTGATCACAGAGTTGCAAGTGAAGCCTTCTTTGATTCAGTTAATTAGAGAGAAGTAGTTGCAAGATGTGTCTTTAGTACCTCATGTTCAGGACATAGCCGAAGGAAGACCGACTGAGTATAGTTTCAGTGGTGAGAACTTGTTGTACTTTAGAGATAGAGTTGTTGTACCAGAAGATGTTGAGTTGAGACGTCAGATTCTGAGTGAAGCACATTCGAGTCCTTTTTCTATGCATCCGGGTAGTACCAAGATGTACCGTGACTTGAAGAATGATTACTTTTGGGTTGGTTTGAAGAAGGATGTAGCCGAGTATGTGAGCCGTTGTATGGTTTGTCAGAGAGTAAAGGCAGAACATCAGGTTCCTTCAGGTTTATTACAACCTTTGAAGATTCCGGAATGGAAATGGGAGAGAATCACCATGGATTTTGTGTCGGGGTTACCGTTGTCTCCTTCGAAGAAGAATTCTGTTTGGGTGATTGTTGATAGGTTCACTAAGTGTGCTCACTTCTTAGCAGTGAACACTACAGATTCTTTAGACAAGTTGGCAAACTTGTACATCCGTGAGATCGTGAGGCTTCATGGAGTTCCGAAGTCTATTGTTTCAGATAGGGATCCTAGATTCACTTTGAGGTTCTGGGGTTGTTTGCATAGTGCTCTAGGTAGCCGTTTGCATTTTAGTACTTCTTATCATCCGCAGTCCGATGGATAGTCAGAGCGAGTGATACAGATTCTAGAGGATATGCTCCGTTGTTGTGTGATTGACTTTCAGGGTTCTTGGGAGAAGCACTTACCTTTAGTTGAGTTTGCTTACAACAACAGTTATCAGTCTAGTATTCAGATGGCTCCCTATGAGGCCTTGTATGTTAGACGATGTAGGACTCCGATTTGTTGGGCTGAAACTGGTTAGAGATTGTTACCTATGACGGATTTTCTTAAGGGGACTACCGACAAGGTGAAGTTGATTTGTGACCGTTTGAAAGCAGCTTCCGATCGTCAGAAGTCTTATGCTGATTTGAAGAGGAAAGAAATTGAGTTCTCCGTGGGTGAGAAAGTGTTTCTGAAAGTATCTCCGTGGAAGAAGGTGATGAGATTTGGCCGGAAAGGCAAGTTGAGTCCGAGGTTCATTGGTCCGTATGAGATAGTTGACGGATTGGGCCTGTAGCTTACCGTTTGAGATTGCCTTCTGAGTTAGAGAGGATCCACGATGTCTTTCATGTGTCGATGCTTAGGAGATATAGATCAGATCCTTCTCAAGTTATGTTTGTTGAGGAGATAGGGTTGAATCCGGATTTGTCCTATAATGAAGAGCCTGTTGAGATACTTACTTCTGATAGCAAGGTGTTGCGTGGCAAGACCATAGAGTTGGTCAAGGTGTTGTGGAGACATAGAGGTGTGGAAGAGGCCACGTGGGAGAGGAAAGCTGATATGCTTGAGCAGTTTCCGTACTTGTTTCCGTCAGGTAATTTCGGGGACGAAATTCCTTAAGTGGGGGAGAGTTGTAACATCCAGATTTAGGGGTCGGGTGAAAATAATATTTTAATATTATTTCGGGTTCGGTTTTATAATCAAAATAATCTTTTGGGTCTCGGGTTTCAAAAACAAACATTTTATGTTGGGCTAAATTGAAATGAAATTCAATTTGGTTGGATTTTAAAGAAAAGGGGAAATAGCCATTCATTAATGGCAATATTGTAAATAACCCAACTTTTAATTTAAATCCCCATTTACTAAAATAATTTCACTATTCATTCTCTTCTCCAAACAAAACCAACGGGATAGTGAAACCTCTCAACCCTTTCCACTATTCCATCACATTGCTTCCTCATTTCAACTCGGTTTTGAAAGGTAATTTCATTTTCGACTTGTCCTCAACTTCCTCTCTTCAAAAGTACAAGTAGTTTTCATTTTCATCAAGGTTTTGAAATTTGAGTTTTGGGTGAGTTTAATTAAAAATGGTAGCTTTATGGTGTTTAACTTAAAATTTTGATTTAATGTTGTTAGATATGAAGTCTATGAGTCAAATGGTTCAACATATATAAATTTTATATGGTTTTAAGCTCATTCCCGGATTTGGGTTTCCAAGGGGTTTTGAAGGGTTTTAGAGTGGTTTTGGGGGTTGTTTTAGGTTGGAATTTGTGGGCTGAGGTTAGTACTATAGTTGGAGGTTGTTTTGGGATCATTTGAATGTGTCAAAAGTGTTGGAAACATGAGTTTTGGTTGAGGTTTATGGGCTGCTCGAGTTTGGTGATTTTGGGGTTTGTTCATGGCTTGAAATGTTGTGTTTGATGTTTGAATTGTTTTCCGGGATAGCTACTTTGATGCTTGGGCTGATTTGAAGTTGTTTGGATTGTGTTGAGGTTGTTTAGAAGCAAGAACTTGTGTTGGTGAAGCATCGGGAGTGAATCCGGAAGCTTGAAGGTGGTTGCTTGCTTGGTATTTGAGCTTGGAAGTGAAGGTGAGTGGTTAATGTTTTCAAAGTGGTTTTTAAGAGTTTGGTTCAAGCATGTGGACTAGGTCGGGCTTGGTACACCCACCTAGAGTTAGGATTAGGGTGGTAGCCTAATCCTAAGCTTAAACTAGAGACATTGGTTGAACTTTTAATTGATGTTTATGCCTCGTGATGTTTATGATATGATGATTTATGTATAATGTGTTATACATGTGTGATGAGGCATGGTTGTGATGCATTGTGGTATGCATGTGGATTGTTCATGATTGTGATCATGGTGAGTACGTGCTAAGCAAGGAATTGGTTGTAATTGATAATTTGGATTGAGTTAAATGTTGGCACTAGTATGCTTGGGTACAAATGATCGATCATTAGGATGTTAGTGTGCACACATGAGTCAAATTCGCGCATGGCCTTGGTGGCGTTGAGTCTCCAAGGAGGAGTACGGGTTCGCCCGGAAAATTGTTATATATTAGTCGATGATGAGTGGAATCCCATCGACGGGGCGTGAGGATGAGTGGAATCCTCTCCGCGAGACCGGTGATGAGTGTAATTCCACCGTGAGGTAAAGTGGTTGTTGGATGTGAGTCCCAACATGTTTATCCGCGTATTCGAGTCATAGCTAGGTGCCAATATAAATTGATATGTGTATCAATGTGATTTCCTACTTGGATGATTATATGTGTTTACATATGATGTAAATTGAGCTTGTGGAGCATGACATATCATTGGAAAATTGTTCATGCATCATGTACATTTTGGCTCTTGAAGAACGAAGGTAAATCATGCATTCTACCTTGGTTGTGTTCGTTCTTGGACCCTGCATTGTCGAGGTTTGTTTTAAATGGGCTTACCCTCACTAAGCTTTACGCTTACGCTCTCTTTTGTTCGACAATGCAGATCCTTAATTCGCGGGTTGTTAGTGCAAGAAGGGGCCTCCAAGTGTGTGCTTGTGGTGCTAGCTTAGCTAACAAGTATGCGTATTTTTAGTTATGATGTAATGGTCAAGCAATGGGACATGTATTTGTGGTGTGATACTTTGAAGTATGTTGATGTTGTTGTTTAGGAGCATGCTAGACTCCTCTTATATGTTATGTTGATTTTGGCTTTTGGTTGTATGCCTTGCTTGTAAACCATGTGGATTTGCCTACCTTAATTTGGTTAAGTGTATGACCTTTGAAATATGAACCTTGAATGCTATGTATGAATTGGTATTTTGGATGTCTATCTTATATCTTGTGTACTTGAGTTTGGTGATATAGGATGCATGCCTCTAGAATGTACTTGTATGATTTGTATGCTTCGTATAGTCGTTTCGGACGTTTGGAATCAATTGGAGATGTCTAAAACTGATTTTAGAAATTTACAGACAGCAGGTATTTCGAAACGGGCTGTCCTGTTTCGAGACGGGTGTGGTTCCAGGGCCTCCGTATCGGAACTCGTTTCGATATGTTTTGGCCACTGTGAGCCCCTGTTTCGAAACAAGTTTCAGAACACTTTTGTTATTGGAATTTCCGTTTCGAAACTGGTATCGAAACGACAAGGCAAAATGAGACCCTGTTCCGAAACGGGGTGGATACATTTCGAAACGGGTGTCTGACTTTTTAAACTGGAGCTGGTGTTTCGAAACGGGCTTTGACTGTTTCGAAACACATGCCTATTTTTGGGCTTTTTGACATCTCTAAGGGGTCTCGAGGGTTGGGCTTAGGCCCGGTTTAATGTTGGGCTTCTGCTTAAGTTAACTTAAAGCATTTAGATAAGATAAAATGAAAAAGTTTTTCCTAGGGTCGGTAACTGAAGTGGAGCATTAACGAGTTTCATCTCGGTTATCCCCGTATAGCCCGCTCGGACCGGTCAAGCGTCCAGATCGGGACGAGGGGGTTACACTTGTTGGTATCAGAGCCTAAGGTTACCGAGACCTTGGGCATGTAAGTGAGGTAAGTTGTGTTTTTATTATTGATATGCACGGTGATTACTTGTTTGACAAGTATGCTCGCTGTTTTGTTTTAAAGCATGTTGTTTAGAGTCCCATTACTACTATTACATTGGAAAAATGATTTTTAAGAGAGGGAACGTACTTGAGCCACTTGGAAGCCTTGCCTTGCTAACCCAATTTTTGCATGTTTTGTTGTTGTGTATGTAGTTAATATCTGTGAGAGCGATGTCTAGGACGAGAGGTAGGCCGAGGGTGGTTCGTCAAGAACCACACGTTGCGGCTCCTATTGAGCCGGTGGTTGGGGTTGAGGCTCATATAGAAGGGCCTGCTACTGCTGAAGTTGGAGCTCCTCCACCACCTCCACCACCACCTCCTCCTCCGCCCGGTGAGGGAGACGAGGCCGGAGTCGAGGGAGAGGGACCTCAGGGTGGCCAAGGTGGCCAAGGTCCAGCTGGAATAGATATGACTCCGCTTGTGCAAGCTATAGCGGGAGCATTCCAAGCCGCAGTTGCGGGAGCTCAGGCTGCAGCTCAGCATAGAGGGGATGATAACAGTTTACCGTTGGAGAGGCTCCGTAGTCTAAGGGCCAGAGAGTTTAGAGGATCTACTCCTGAGAGATCCGAGCTGTGGTTAGAGAAGACCGTTCGCATCTTAGCTCAGATGGGTTGCGTGGGTGCCTGTAAATTGGGCTGTTGATCTCTTTGCTTCAGGGTGATGCCTACACCTGGTGAGTCACCATTACTACCGGAGTTCCAGAGGCCGAGAGAGATTGGGATTTCTTTGTGTCTGCTTTCTGGAAGAGATATTTGGAACCGAGGTATCTTGATGGGAAGAAGCGAGAGTTTATGGCTCTTACTCAGGGAGATGCTTCTGTGATTGACTGTGAGATCCATTTTGTTCGTTTGAGTCAGTACGCTCCAGAGTTGGTTCCTATTGAAGTGGAACTTTGTAACCGTTTCCGCTATGGGTTGAATGAAGAGATCAAGAGGTACACTCTAGCTTCTGACTACTCAGATTTTGATGTCTTGGTCGCGAGGGCCAAGGACTTAGAGCACAGTTTGGGTTTGACCAAACGATCTGGATGTTCTAGTTCTGGTAAGAGGCATAATAACTTTGACAGTAGAGATGCCAAGAGGCATAGAGGTGGCGGACAGCAGTTTAACCATAGGCGAGGCGGTGGCCACCAGGGCCATCGAGGAGGAGGGCGCTTGCCCGAGTGTACACGATGTGGGAGGCAGCACACTGGTGAGTGTTGGGGTAAATTCCATGCTTGTTGGAATTGTGGTTCGAGGGACCACTTTAGGAGGGAGTGTCCGCATCAGGCGGCATAAGCACCGAACATAGATCAGGCTCCTGCGAGAGCGAATGATTTTCAGAAAGGCCGTGGGCGCGGTCGTGGCTACTTCCAGCCTATGGCTGATGCACCTAGGGTAGATGCTCAGAGGAACCTTTCTCATGTTGTGGCAGTGCAGCCAGGGGCAGGAGGACCAGCGAGAGTTTATGCTCAGAGAGAGGCCGAGAACGACAATGATGTGATAGCAGGTAATTTCGAGTTACAGTCTATGTCTTTGCTTTCTTTGGTTGATTCGGGTTCTACACATTCCTACATTTTGAGTGAGCATGCACGGAAGTTAGATATACCTGTTGAGATTTTAGATGTAGGTATGCATGTGACTAGTTCTTTTGGTGAGACAGTTGTAGCTAGACGTATGTATAGGAGGTGTCCGCTGAAGATTATGGGTCATGTGTTTTCTGTTGATATGATGGAGCTTCCTTTTTATGGTTTTGATATTATTTTGGGTATGGATTGGTTAGTTGAGCATCGAGCTAGTGTGGATTTTGAGACGAAGAGGATTTCTCTGAAACTTTCTGATGACTACGAGGTAGTAGTAGTAGGCGAGAAAATTAAGTTCTTGTCTAATGTTGTGTCCTCTTTAGAGGCTCATAGGTTGATGGATTCCGGATGTGGGGCTTACTTAGCTTATGTGATGAATCCGAATATGAGTGAGACTAGACCGAAAGATATTAGAACAGTTTGCGATTTTCCGGATGTGTTTCCAGAAGAGTTGTCGGTTTACCTCCTGACAGAGATGTTAAGTTTGTGATTGAGACTGTTTCAGGGTCTAATCCAGTTTCGATAGCTCCGTATCGTATGGCTCCGAAAGAGTTGAAAGAATTGAAGAGTCAGTTGCAAGATTTATTAGACCGTGGTTTCATTAGGCCTAGTAGTTCTCCTTGGGGTGCCCCCGTGTTGTTTGTAAAGAAGAAAGATGGTAGTATGCGTATGTGTATTGACTACAGACAGTTGAATCAGTTGACTATGAAGAACAAGTATCCGTTGCCTCGTATAGATGATTTGTTTGATCAGTTGAGAGGTGCTTCAGTGTTCTCGAAGATAGATTTGAGATCAGGGTACTATCAGTTGAAAGTAAAAGAGTGTGATGTTCCGAAAATAGCTTTTAGGACTAGATATGGTCACTATGAGTTTCTCGTGATGCCGTTTGGGCTTAAGAATGCACCTGTAGCATTCATGGATATGATGAATAGAATTTTTAGAGACTATCTAGACCGCTTTGTAGTTGTTTTCATAGATGATATCGTTGCGTACTCGAAGACAGAAGAAGAGCATGATGAGCATTTGAGATTTGTTTTACAGAGATTGTTGAGCAACCAGCTGTATGCGAAGCTTAGTAAATGTGAGTTCTAGATTCGAGAGGTTGTATTTCTTGGCCATGTTGTTCCGGCCGAAGGTATCCGTGTTGATCCATCGAAGATTGAGGCTATTGTTGAGTGGGAACAACCTAAGTCCGTGACCGAGATTAGGAGTTTCCTAGGATTAGCCGGTTACTATAGGAGATTTGTTGATGGTTTCTCTAGGGTAGCTGCTTCTTTGACTAAATTGTTGCAAAAGGGAGTTAAGTTTGAATGGTCAGATGCAAGACAGAAGGCTTTTGAGAAATTGAAAGAAGCTTTGACAAATGCTCAAGTGCTAGTGCAACCTGTTTCAGGTAAAGAATTTGTGATTTATAGTGATGCTTCCTACATAGGTTTAGGATGTGTTTTGATGCAAGAAAGAAGGGTTGTTGCCTATGCTTCTAGACAATTGAAGGTTCATGAGAAGAACTATCCTACTCACGATATAGAGTTAGCCGTGGTTGTATTTGCATTGAAAATTTGGCGCCATTACTTGTATGGTGAGAAGTTTATAGTTTACACCGATCATAAGAGCTTGAAGTATTTGATGACTCAGAGAGAGTTGAACTTGAGACAGAGAAGATGGCTTGAGTTATTAAAAGACTATGATTTGACCATTGAGTACCATCTGGGTAAGGCAAATGTAGTAGCCGGTGCTTTAAGTAGAAAAGTTGCAGTTGAGTTGAGAGCTATGTTTGCCAGATTGAGTGTGTCCGATGATGGTGGTTTGATCGCAGAGTTGCAAGTGAAGCCTTATTTGATTCAGTTGATTAGAGAGAAGTAGTTGCAAGATGTGTCTTTAGTACCTCATGTTCAGGACATAGCCGAAGGAAGACCGACTGAGTATAGTTTCAGTGGTGAGAACTTGTTGTCCTTTAGAGATAGAGTTGTTGTACCAGAAGATGTTGAGTTGAGACGTCAGATTCTGAGTGAAGCAGATTCGAGTCCTTTTTCTATGCATCCGGGTAGTACCAAGATGTACCGTGACTTGAAGAATGATTACTTCTGGGTTGGTTTGAAGAAGGATGTAGCCGAGTATGTGAGCCGTTGTATGGTTTGTCGGAGAGTAAAGGCAGAACATCAGGTTCCTTCAGGTTTGTTACAACCTTTGAAGATTCTAGAATAGAAATGAGAGAGAATCACCATGGATTTTGTGTTGGGGTTACCGTTGTCTCCTTTGAAGAAGAATTTTGTTTGAGTGATTGTTGATAGGTTCACTAAGTGTGCTTACTTATTAGCAGTGAAGAGTACAGATTCTTTAGACAAGTTGGAAAACTTGTACATCCGTGAGATCGTGAAGCTTTATGGAGTTCCGAAGTCTATTGTTTCAGATAGGGATCCTAGATTCACTTCGAGGTTCTGTGGTTGTTTGCATAGTGCTCTAGGTAGCCGTTTGCATTTTAGTACTTCTTATCATCCGCAGTCCGATGGACAGTCAGAGCGAGTGATACAAATTCTAGAGGATATGCTCCGTTGTTGTGTGATTGACTTCCAGGGTTCTTGGAAGAAGCACTTACCTTTAGTTGAGTTTGCTTACAACAACAGTTATCAGTCTAGTATTCAGATGGCTCCCTATGAGGCCTTGTATGGTAGACGATGTATGACTCCGATTTGTTGGGCTGAAACTGGTCAGAGATTGTTACCTATGCCGGATTTACTTAAGGGGACTACCGACAAGGTGAAGTTGATTTGTGACCGTTTGAAAGTAGCTTCCGATCGTCAGAAGTCTTATGCGAATTTGAAGAGGAAAGAAATTGAGTTCTCTGTGGGTGAGAAAGTGTTTCTGAAAGTATCTCCGTGGAAGAAGGTGATGAGATTTGGCCGGAAAGGCAAGTTGAGTCCGAGGTTCATTGGTCCGTATGAGATAGTTGAGCGGATTGGGCTTGTAGCTTACCGTTTGAGATTGCCTTCTGAGTTAGAGAGGATCTATGATGTCTTTCATGTGTCGATGCTTAGGAGATATAGATCAGATCCTTCTCATGTTATGTCTGTTGAGGAGATAGAGTTGAATCCGGATTTGTCCTATAATGAAGATCCTGTTGAGATACTTTCTTCTGATAGCAAGGTGTTGCGTGGCAAGACCATAGAGTTGGTCAAGGTGTTGTGGAGACATAGAGGTGTGGAAGAGGCCACGTGGGAGAGGAAATCTGATATGCTTGAGCAGTTTTCGTACTTGTTTCCGTCAGGTAATTTCGGGGACGAAATTCCTTAAGTGGGGGAGAGTTGTAACACCCAGGTTTAGGGGTCGGGTGAAAATAATATTTTAATATTTTCTCTGGTTCGGTTTTATAATCATATTAATCTTTTGGGTCTTGGGTTTCAAAAACAAACATTTTATGTTGGGCTAAATTGAAATGAAATTCAATTTGGTTAGATTTTAAAGAAAAGGGGAAATAGCCATTCATTAATGGCAATATTGTAAATAACCAACTTTTAATTTAAATCCCCATTTACTAAAATAATTTCACTATTCATTCTCTTCTCCAAACAAAACCAACGGGATAGTGAAAGCTTTCAACCCTTTCCATTATTCCATCACATTGCTTCCTCACTTCAACTCGGTTTTGAAAGGTAATTTCATTTTCGACTTGTCCTCAACTTCCTTTCTTCAAAAGTACAAGTAGTTTTCATTTTCATCAAGGTTTTGAAATTTGAGTTTTTGGTGTGTTTGATTAAAAATGGTTAGCTTTATGGTGTTTAACTTAAAATTTTGATTTAATGTTGTTAGATATGAAGTCTATGAGTCAAATGGTTCAACATATATAAATTTTATATGGTTTTAAGCTTATTCCCGGATTTGGGTTTCAAAGGGGTTTTGAAGGGTTTTAGAGTGGTTTTTGGGGTTGTTTTAGGTTGGAATTTGTGGGCTGAGGTTAGTACTATAGTTGGAGGTTGTTTTGGGATCATTTGAATGTGTCAAAAGTGTTGGAAACATGAGTTTTGGTTGAGGTTTATGGGCTTCTCGAGTTTGGTGATTTTGGGGTTTGTTCATGGCTTGAAATGTTTTGTTTGATGTTTGAATTGTTTTCCGGGTTAGCTACTTTGATGCTTGGGCGGATTTGAAGTTGTTTGGATTGTGTTGAGGTTGTTTAGAGGCAAGAACTTGTGTTGGTGAAGCATCGGGAGTGAATCCGGAAGCTTGAAGGTGGTTGCTTGCTTGGTATTTGAGCTTGGAAGTGAAGGCGAGTGGTTAATGTTTTCAAAGTGGTTTTTAAGAGTTTGGTTCAAGCATGTGGACTAGGTCGGGCTTGGTAGACCCACCTAGAGTTAGGATTAGGGTGGTAGCCTAATCCTAAGCTTAAACTAGAGACATTGGTTAAACTTTTAATTGATGTTTATGCCTCGTGATGTTTATGATATGATGATTTATGTATAATGTGTTATACATGTATGATGAGGCATGGTTGTGATGCATTGTGGTATGCATGTGGATTGTTCATGATTGTGATCATGGTGAGTACGTGCTAAGCACGAAATTGGTTGTAATTGATAATGTGGATTGAGTTAAATGTTGGCACTGGTATGTTTGGGTACAAATGATCGATCATTAGGATACTAGTGTGCACACATGAGTCAAATTCGCGCGTGTTGCGTGTAAAAGTGTCTATCGCAATTGTAGTGCAAGTGTACACGACGCAAGTAGTAAAGTGATACGAAGTATCGGATATCGTCTCCACAGGGACTGGGCTAACCCTTTCCTTTGCTATCTGCACAAGGAGTAAAGAAGAGATTTAATAGTTTGTCACGAAAATAATAAAAAATACGTAAATAAAAGAGTAGAGAAATCAAGATAGAGAGAATGGGCTGGTATTGAGTTGCTCAGTAGTGCAGGTATTGAACTGCTTAGGATCTCCAGTTATGTCGTCGCGCCTGTCGCCGACAGCACCTGTCGCGACAGCTGTCCGTTGGCTGTCGCGGCAGCAAACACCAACTCCGTACTTCAAGCTTGGCAAGAATCCCAGATCTGCCTTGCCCTATCCCTAGGCACAAGTCTGTCGATGATCACGTCTTTGATGATACCTCCCGGCGTGAATCGAAGGATGAACACCGATGTGTATGAATTCTTCCTTAGCCACTTAACCTCGCCCTATCCCTAGGCACGAGATGGTTCAACTATAAACTAGAGAACGCGCTCTTATCTCTTTCGTATACTTAACTCTCCCGATGCTAAGTAAATGGATAACCTCACAATGCTCTCCCGATGCTCTTGCAAGATATTAAAACCAAGATAAAAGAACTTGAAGTTTATTTTATTGAACTTGAAAAATCCTAAAACAAAGCAACCCTTGCAACTACTTTACAAAATAACCCGTAGCCCTAGGGGGTTTTAGAACATATCGGTGACAGGTAAACGGCAGGGGGGGTTTAGGTTATCGGTTATGGGGTAGAATGAGGGATCTCCCCTCCTAGGTTAAAACTATGCCCTTATATAAGCTTTGGGCTCAAGTATTCTAAGTTAACAATGATTACAACTTTAATGAAAAGTAAGATTCTAATGAATGCTTAATCTCTAAGGATTCCTACTTTTCAGCCGTCCTCCTTGTTTCATGGGAATTCTTCTCCTTGAGCTTTGGCTTGACATATCTTTTGATCCGGGGCTTGGAAAAATATTTGGCTTTCACACGACAGACGAGCAGATTTTTCTCTATCTATCGAGGTCCACTTTACTTTTCCTCTTCATAAGGTTGCTGTCACCTTGCTGTCACGACAGGTCCATGACAGGTTCGTCTTCTTCGTCTGCTTGTTCAGTTAAGCTCTTCTGCTTATCTGCCCTGCGCCTGCCTTCATCGTCAACTATGGCAGCTACCTACAAAAACAACCATTTTTAGTAGAATCTGTGCCTTTTAATATATTTGTGATGTTTTGCTGTAAACTGACCTAAATGCAATGAATAATGCTTGAATGCAGCAGAAATATGGGTTAAAAAGGGTGTAAATAATAGAACTTTTAGACACTCAACACACCCCCAAACTCAAGTTTTTGCTTGTCCTCAAGCAATTAAGACTTAAAAGAAAAATGAATTTTTTTTTTTGTGTTGGCCTTCAAACAGTGAACTGTCCCTTACCCGTCGCTCGTTCTCTGTGGCGGCAGCAACCTGTCGGAAGGGTTAGGATCTATCCGGAATCTCCCTATAGCTCTCGTGCAGTGTGTGCATGCTTGTGAACAGTTATATGCCAAGACTCTCTTAGTTTCACTAGAATATTTGACTTTAGCTTGTTTAGAGTTTTTCCTACGAGACTGTTTTCTTTCTTTTTCTTACTAGAGCCAGAATTGGGCACCTCTAGTTATTTCCTTTTTTCAAATTTCTTCTCTTTTACTAGAGCCAGTATTTCAGGCACCTCTAGTTAACTGTCTAGAGCCGGTGATAGGCACCTCTAGAAGTTTTTCTCTGGTTATCTGCCTAGAGCCAGTGGTAGGCACCTCTAGGTTTCCTGAGATTCTAGTCTCTTTTCTACTCTAAGTGCTAAGCTTTCCTATTCTAGTTTGGCTAAAAGAAATCTAAGCAGTATAACAGTCACAATGGTGTTTAAGTTTTCAGAACTATAGAAAGGCTCTAAACTTCTCCTTAACCTGTCCTAAAGATGCTGCCACGACAGAGCCGTCATGACAGGTAAGTTAACTTTACAGTTTTAAGCCAACAGTTTTATATCTTCTGATTTTTTTTTAGAGAACTTAAATAAATAAAAGACACAACAATTAATAAAAAGACTTAAGACTCCATTAATGATGGAGGGTTGCCACCCCCAAACTCAAGGGTTGCATTGCCCTCAATGCAAAATGACATGAAAAATAAAATAAAGAAAAAGTACATCACAAAATATAAAGGCAGGCAGCAATAAGAGGAAAATAAAAACTTAAATTTTAGTCGTTGTCCTCGCTGCTGCTGCTAACACGGATCTGGCGGCGGCGTCTGGGCTGTGGTGGAGGCTGGGCAGGTTCAGGGGCAGGTTGCTCCACGACCTGGATGTCGAAGCTGCTGCCGCTGAGAAAGTGGAAGCAGCATTGCGTCGGGTTTTCCTATAAGACATATTAGTGCAAGGGTTGTGAAGCGTAAAATGAAAGCAAATAAAAACTAAAAAGGGAGAACAAGTAAGAAAGACAGAAGTGAGTGAAAATGAAAATGAAACGGGGTTTTATAGCGGTCGAGTTGCTGCCCGTTTAATGCTGTAACGACAGGCGTGAATAACGGAGCGGCAGATTGGATTTAGCGTGTCTGACGCGTCTGACACTCATTTATTCGTCTGTTACGCGTCTGCCGCACGCTTCTGCGTCTGCCGTGTCAGTCTGTTGACAGCCTGTCATATCCGTCCGCGGCGGCAGCCGAAACGACAGGTTTCCATAAATGGGCTTCAATGGGCTGATGGATGGGCGGTGGGCTTGGGTCACTTCTCCTTTTCTTCTTGACTCCTTTATTTCCTAAAAACATAAAAATAGAAAAATATTATTTGAATAAAATAAACCTTATTTCCTAATAATAAATAAGTAATAAAAATACTCACTGTTCTATCGATGCTTGAGGGGTCGTTTCCGGTACTTCTCGAAGTCCATCTGTACCCTCCATTTGGTGATTTTTCTCATGGTGGGGGCTCCTTTCTTTCTCTTTCCTTTGTAGTCCATGAAGTCCTCCCTTCTTGGTAATGTTTCTGAGGGCATGAATATATAATTAGAAATAATCAAATTGACATTCGGCCACAAACTTACCTTGTTTTCGTTGAATGTTGTTGTGGTTGAATATAGCCCTTGCTGTCGTGTCTGCTGCTGTGACAGGCAGTTATTTTGACAGTTCTTTATCAGGTTACTTTGCAGGTCAATGGGACATTGGTAAGTGTCATCACTCTCTATGCTAAATTCTGTTGACCACTCGTAGATCTTCGTCAGTAGAGACTTTGATGATTCTATGTCCACCGACTTTGGTTCCTCTAATACCTGCAATGGAATTTGTGAGTTTTCGAAGAATTCAAAAGGTTCGTTTATTACCTGCTCATATTCCATCGGCGAGGCATTGTCATTGGGTAGCTCTTCTAGGTGGTCGTGCGAGTGCCATGACAGGGATGGATGTGTGCAATCTTGGTCAGGCATAATCGAGGTAGTGGGTTGAGAATTTGCCTCTGATGTGGTTGCTGCTTCAGCATCAGTTGTTGTCGAGGCGGCAGTTGCTGCCAAGGCGGAAGTTGCTGTCGAGGCGGCAGTTGCTGTCGAGGCGGCAGTTTCTGTCGAGGCGGCAGTTTCTGTCGAGGCGGCAGTTTCTGTCGAGGCGGCAGTTTCTGTCGAGGCGGCAGTTTCTGTCGAGGCGGCAGTTTCTGTCGAGGCGGCAGTTTCTGTCGAGGCGGCAGTTGCTGTCGAGGCGGCAGTTTCTGTCGAGGCGGCAGTTTCCGCTTTGACTGGAGTTTCTGCCTCAAAAGTTGTTGCTGCCGTGACATTCTCTTGAATTTCACTAAGCATTGTCGCGGTGTTGCTCCATTCCGGCTCCTCGGTCATTGCCATGGCATGTTGTTGCTCAGACTCATCATATGTTGGGTATTCCTTCACATGGGCATCCTCGTCGTCTTGCCTCAGGATTTCAGGTTCATCTGTGGCATGAATGAGGACTGGTCTGCTCAAGAGTTCATCCATCTTGGCGATACTTGCTTTCGTAGAGGCTGACACTTTTTGAGAGATTGCCAAGAAGGCTTGCAGTGTGTCTTCTAAGGATTTTGACTGCTCTTGAGGATGATGACATTGCCAGGGCAGGTCGGGTTCTGCAGCAAAACTGTCATGATATAAAAAATTTTGTGGGTTTTGATCGTACCATAAAAAATTTTGCTGCTGCGGCATCGGCATTTGCTGCCCCTGTTGCTGCCACGGCTGCTGCCCTGGCAGCATATCTTTACGATGATTGCAAGAACTTTCCCACATCAATTCTCGAATGGTTTTTCCTGGCATGTTGATGCCCTTGAACCTGTATTTTCACCTGAGTTTTTTTTTTTTGTTAAAAAAAATAATAATAAAAAAATAAAAATAAAAGAAAAGTGCAGAAGCTAGGGTAAGAGTGTGTTGCCAGTCCCCGGCAACGGCGCCAAAAACTTGTTGCGTGTAAAAGTGTCTATCGCAATTGTAGTGCAAGTGTACACGACGCAAGTAGTAAAGTGATACGAAGTATCGGATATCGTCTCCACAGGGACTGGGCTAACCCTTTCCTTTGCTATCTGCACAAGGAGTAAAGAAGAGATTTAATAGTTTGTCACGAAAATAATAAAAAATACGTAAATAAAAGAGTAGAGAAATCAAGATAGAGAGAATGGGCTGGTATTGAGTTGCTCAGTAGTGCAGGTATTGAACTGCTTAGGATCTCCAGTTCTGTCGTCGCGCCTGTCGCCGACAGCACCTGTCGCGACAGCTGTCCGTTGGCTGTCGCGGCAGCAAACACCAACTCCGTACTTCAAGCTTGGCAAGAATCCCAGATCTGCCTTGCCCTATCCCTAGGCACAAGTCTGTCGATGATCACGTCTTTGATGATACCTCCCGACGTGAATCGAAGGATGAACACCGATGTGTATGAATTCTTCCTTAGCCACTTAACCTCGCCCTATCCCTAGGCACGAGATGGTTCAACTATAAACTAGAGAACGCGCTCTTATCTCTTTCGTATACTTAACTCTCCCGATGCTAAGTAAATGGATAACCTCACAATGCTCTCCCGATACTCTTGCAAGATATTAAAACCAAGATAAAAGAACTTGAAGTTTATTTTATTGAACTTGAAAAATCCTAAAACAAAGCAACCATTGCAACTACTTTACAAAACAACCCGTAGCCCTAGGGGGTTTTAGAACATATCGGTGACAGGTAAACGGCAGGGGGGGTTTAGGTTATCGGTTATGGGGTAGAATGAGGGATCTCCCCTCCTAGGTTAAAACTATGCCCTTATATAAGCTTTGGGCTCAAGTATTCTAAGTTAACAATGATTACAACTTTAATGAAAAGTAAGATTCTAATGAATGCTTAATCTCTAAGGATTCCTACTTTTCAGTCGTCCTCCTTGTTTCATGGGAATTCTTCTCCTTGAGCTTTGGCTTGACATATCTTTTGATCCGGGGCTTGGAAAAATATTTGGCTTTCACACGACAGACGAGCAGATTTTTCTCTATCTATCGAGGTCCACTTTACTTTTCCTCTTCATAAGGTTGCTGTCACCTTGCTGTCACGACAGGTCCATGACAGGTTCGTCTTCTTCGTCTGCTTGTTCAGTTAAGCTCTTCTGCTTATCTGCCCTGCGCCTGCCTTCATCGTCAACTATGGCAGCTACCTACAAAAACAGCCATTTTTAGTAGAATCTGTGCCTTTTAATATATTTGTGATGTTTTGCTGTAAACTGACCTAAATGCAATGAATAATGCTTGAATGCAGCAGAAATATGGGTTAAAAAGGGTGTAAATAATAGAACTTTTAGACACTCAACACGTGGCCTTGGTGGCGTTGAGTCACCAAGGAGGAGTACGGGTTCGCCCGAAAAATTGTTATATATTAGTCGATGATTAGTGGAATCCCATCGACGGGGCGTGAGGATGAGTGGAATCCCCTCCGCGAGATCGGTGATGAGTGTAATCCCACCGTGAGGTAAAGTGGTTGTTGGATGTGAGTTCTAACGTGTTTATTCGCGTATTCGAGTCATAGCTAGGTGCCAATATAAATTGATATGTGTATCAATGTGATGTGAAATGTGATTTCCTACTTGGATGATTATATGTGTTTACTTATGATGTAAATTGAGCTTGTGGAGCATGACATATCATTGGATAATTGTTCATGCATCATGTACATTTTGGCTCTTGAGGAACGAAGGTAAATCATGCATTCTACCTTGGTTGTGTTCGTGCTTGGACCCTGCATTGTCGAGGTTTGTTTTAAATGAACTTACCCTCACTAAGCTTTACGCTTACGCTCTCTTTTGTTCGACAATACAGATCCTTAATTCGCGGGTTGCTAGTGCAAGAAGGGGCCTCCAAGTGTGTGCTTGTGGTGCTAGCTTAGCTAACAAGTATGAGTATTTTTAGTTATGATGTAATGGTCAAGCAATGGGACATGTATTTGTGGTGTGAGACTTTGAAGTATGTTGATGTTGTTGTTTATGAGCATGCTAGACTCCTCTTATATGTTATGTTGATTTTCGCTTTTGGTTGTATGCCTTGCTTGTAAACCATGTGGATTTGCCTACCTTAATTTGGTTAAGTGTATGACCTTTGAAATATGAACCTTGAATGCTATGTATGAATTGGTATTTTGGATGTCTATCTTATATCTTGTGTACTTGAGTTTGTTGATATAGGATGCATGCCTCTAGAATGTACTTGTATGATTTGTATGCTTCGTGTAGTCGTTTCGGACGTTTGGAATCAATTGGAGATGTCTAAAACTGATTTTAAGAATTTGCAGACAGCAGGTGTTTCTAAACGGGCTGTCCTGTTTCGAAACGGGTGTGGTTCCAGGGCCCCCGTATCGGAACTCGTTTCGATACATTTTGGCCACTGTGAGCCCCTGTTTCGAAACAAGTTTCGGAACACTTTTGCTACTGGAATTGCCGTTTGGAAACTGGTATCGAAACGACAAGGCAAAATGAGACCATGTTCCGAAACGGGGTGGATATGTTTCGAAACGGGTGTCTGACTTTTTAAACCGGAGCTGGTGTTTCGAAACGGGCTTTGACTGTTTCGAAACACAGGCCTATTTTTGGGCTTTTTGACATCTCTAAGGGGTCCCAAGGTTGGGCTTAGGCCCGGTTTGATGTTGGGCTTCCGCTTAAGTTAACTTAATGCATTTAGATAAGATAAAATGAAAAAGTTTTTCCTAGGGTCGGTAACCGAAGTGGAGCCTTAACGGGTTTCATCTCGGTTATCCCCGTGTAGCCCGCTCGGACCGGTCAAGTGCCCGGACCGGGCCGAGGGGGTTACAGACTCGATCGAACGCCCACCTCTATCTTAAGATATGACGCGTCAACTCGAATAACTCGAAATATTCGAATATTTTAAATCATTTTTTCTTTTAAATCAAATATTTTTTAAAATAGAATATTTAATATTTTCATATTTAAATCACATCAAATATTTAATAACTAATTTAATTATTCGATTTAAAAGAAAAAATGATTTAAAATATTCGAATATTTAATTAAATATTTATAGGAACTCAAAAACTCGAATCGAAACAAATTTAAAATAAAGTTTGAGTTGTAAAATATGACGCGTCAACTCGAATAACTTAAATTTTTTTGACTCGACTCGATTGAACACTCACCTCTATCTTAAGATATGACGCATCAACTCGAATAACTCGAAATATTCGAATATTTTAAATCATTTTTCTTTTAAATCACATCGAATATTTAATAACTACTTTAAATATTCGATTTACAAGAAAAAATTGATTTAAAATATTCGAATATTTAAAGTAGTTATTAAATATTCGAATATTTAAAAAAATATTTAAAGTAGTTATTAAATATTCTAATATTTTAAATCAATTTTTTCTTTTAAATCGAATATTTTTTAAATTAAATTGAATATTTAAAGTAGTTATTAAATATTCAATGTGATTTAAATATGAAAATATTAAATATTAAATATTCTATTTTAAAAAATATTCGATTTAAAAGAAAAATTGATTTAAAATATTCGAATATTTCGAGTTATTCGAGTTGACGCGTCATATTTTAAGATAGAGATGAGCGTTCGATCTAGTCGAGTCAAAAAATTTCGAGTTATTCAAGTTGACACGTCATATTTTACAACTCAAACTATTTTTGAAATTTTTTCGAGTCGAGTCGAGTTTTCGAGTTCCTATAAAAATTTAATTGTAATTATTTATCATGTTACCCTACTTTGGAATTTTGCTTTAATGACCAAATTGAAAGAATGCGTAAATAACGATGGCTAAATTTAGTGAATTTTTTCGAATTAGGACTAAATTGATTGAATGTATAAATATGAAGGACTAAATGTGTTATTATACAAAATTTTATAATATTCACTTAACGGAATTTAACGTCTAGTTACTATTTTGTTATAAAACATAAAGTTTAATTGCCATTTTGTAATTTTTGAAAGTTCGGTTACCATTTTATTTTTTTTACCAAAGTTCGGTGACCGTATATGTGTACTTTACCCTAAGATAAATGGTTTTTGCATGGACCATCATAACTCACATTTAGAGGGATGAAATCCTCAGCCCCTTTTTCGGTGCTTCTACTTGTGTCCTCACGCTCAAAATTAGGTTTAAGGTACATGGTTTAGGGTTTATGGAATTTATGGTATGGTGTATTTTTAGGGTATATGGTGTAGGGTTTAGGATCTAGAATTTAGGGTTATGGCTTGTAATTTAAGTTTATAGTGTTTTTTAGTATTGAGGCATAAGTAGAGGCACCGAAAAGAGGTAGGAGTTTTTATCCCATCTAGAGTTGGTAATTGTGGTCTGATGCGATTATCTAGTAGGGTCTATTCTTTATTTTTTAATGTTTTACACATACGATATAGATAAGTTGTTTAACCGCTTTTACCTACAAGGTGTGTACTTTTTCAAATGGTTAAAAATATTTATAAACAAATATTACATTGTAATCACTTTTAGACTATTCAAAAAAGATTTAAATGTAACCAACAATCAATTAAACAAATTAAATTAAAAAAGATGTTATCGTTATAAATCTTTGTAATATTTGATTTAAATTAATCAGTTAATACATCGAGAATGTAAACAAACTTGCAAGTGGCGATTGAAAGATGTAGTAATGGACCAGTTGAATTAAATATACGGTGGGACTATAGTTTCAAATATTATATGCATATAAAGATGGGGTTTTAAAGAAATACAAATGTAGGATTGGGAGTATCTAAGGCCAAGATAGATGGAGAAGCATTTATTCATAGTAAAAGTTGTGCTTCAACTATGGGAACATTGGGCCTCAGCTGAGCAAATTATATTATGCCTAATGACTATGTTCTATAATTGTTCTATTAAGACAATTTTTAACAGGATTAATATTTTTTATTAAATTAAAAAATTGTATAATATATTACGTATTGTTTGATGAACTTAAAATAAATTAAATATTAAGTTTAGTTAAAATTTTGATTGATATTTTGTTTAAAATTAAGTACCAGATATAGTAAATTGTTTGATAAATGTAAATTCTGAAGGATAATATCTTTTAAATAAATAAAATTAAAATTAAAAAGTCTTGAATATTTTCTCTATTAAATGTTAAGCAGGTCATTATCCACTTATCATTTTCAACACGTTTTTATAGAAAATTCTATCAAGTGATTTAATTTTAGATTATCAATTACATTTTTTATAAAAATAAACTATTAAGATATTAATTTTTAATTGATTGAACTTTTCAATAGCTCATCAAACAAGGCGTTACTCGAAATAAAAACTATTGTTAACAATAATGATTGTTTTGGTCAAATCAAAAGAAATCAACATTTATTCTTTCTTATAAGTTATTTAATTTAAATTTACTTTATTGTTTTTTATTTTAAATAAATTAATTATTACAAATAAAAAATAAATTTAACTTGTTTAAATAATTTATTTAACTTTAGTATAACTTCATTTTAAAATTGAACTTAATAAGTTGAAATAATCCAAGTCATGAATTTGAAATAACTCGAGTGTCACACCCGAAATTACCCGAGCTTAAATGACACCACCTAAAAAAGCTTTGAGTGTCAAACTAAAGATGCGAAATGATTTAAAATTAAACTTATTTAAAATAACTTGAAGATTTTAAAACTGACTTAAATCGAAATAAATTAACCAAACTTGGAACCAACCACACATGTCGAAATTAAAATAATCAAATGTTTACTCCAGCAAACTTTGGATGCCACAAGGAAAGAAAGGTGCAATAGTGCATGTAGTACAGTAAACTATAGAAAGGACAACATAAACTACTGACCAATTTCTTGAATTAGATCTTCAGGATTTTTTCCTTTTAAAGGTTATTTTGCAAACTTTATGGATGATTGGGCCATTAAAATAACAAAAAACTCCCTTCAAAATGTAATATTTTTTTGAAAGGTTCAAAATGTAAAAGTACTTAATAAAGAAGAAAAGGGTTGGTCTCGACCACTTTAGAGATGCATCATGCATGCATGCATGCGGCACTGTATCGAACGGTGTTGGGCAAAGAACTTGCAGTGCGGTATGTACAAGGCACTGAATCTGCTTTATCATTGTTTTTATGTGCTTAATTACAAAGGTTTGCTACTTTAAATAAATGATTTAATATTAAAGTATGTTACCGATTAACTAACGGGTTAGTCCAAGTGGTAAGTAGCTTGGAATCAGCGTCTAAATAAATTTTAAGTTTGAAGCCTTATGGCTTATGTATGTAAAAAATCTTCGTGGGAGACTCACCCACCAAAGTTAAGTGTACAAAACGAGTCAATCCAAATTAATTATGATAAAGCCTAGAGAATCGAAAGTACAACAAAAGAAAATGTATATTACCGTTTACAATAATTTGTTTGAGCTCTGTTATATTTATTAGGTTCTTAGTCAATACTCCTCCGCTTTATATATCTCTTTCTATTATATCATCTTTTGATAATATTCCACAATCACTTCTCTAATTATATCCATAACATACGTAAGTTAAATAATTCTCCAAAAATACGAAATGTTGAAGTTCATAACCTTCTATAGAAACTACATCATCTTTGATAAGACAAATGTGAAAATTGCCTGACCCATCAACTAAAATTATCGACCGACAATTTTATTTTGCCATGTATATCATATTTAAAAAAATTTAGACTTAACAGACCTGTCATGCATCTTTTAATATAACTACAAGGGAAAACCATAAATTTCCTCAAGGTGAGATCAACAAAAATCAAACCAGAACACATTTTATTTTCTTTCTTTTCATTTACTTTTATATTCACTATTGATTGTGAATCAATGTTCAAACTAAAAAAAATCTGTCTCAAACATCGACAATTACTACTATCTCACGTTGCTCATCGATAAGCACCCTTTATCCTTAACTAACAATATAAGACTTCGTTTTTTATTGTTATGTCTAAACTTCTGTTGAGATTGCAACTGTCGTTTTTAAAAATTAAAAAAATTAATTACCAGTAAATGTTCGTTTGGACATTAAAAATAATGAACAAACGCTTTAAGTGCCAACCGTTGACTATTTGACCAAAAATAATAAATAAATAAACAAACATTGGTTTAAATTACTAAACTCAACTAAAAATGCATCCTTAAATTAAAGTAAATTGGAATAATAATTTTATGGAGGGAAACGGGGCAGCAAAAAGGTAGTGTACGAATCCGATCCGAGTGTTGGATGGATCTCACAATAATGGCGGTGTAGACAGGACAACCAAACTTGTCCCATCCCAAAACCAGGTGTCGCCTAAGCTCTGCTGCTGTGTTTACGCTGCCGCAGATGCGTCTTTTCCCGACATCTTTTTAATTCTGAACTTCGCACCAAACCAGATACCCTTTCTGCAACAAAAAGGCTTAAATAATAACTACGCCACTACTTTAATTATTTCTTTTATCATTTCACAATGAGTTCGAATAAGGGTGGATCCAAATTTATTTTGAGTGGACATATATCATAAAATTTTACGGCGGGCAAAAGTCTTAAAATTCAGGCCCAAGCATGGATCCGTCACTGAGTTTGAACATCCTGTTAATAAATAATATATTTAAATATATGAATTTTACTTTGATAACCTATTAAATAGGATCAACAAAATTCGACTCGAAAATATTAGATTTTATGATTGTATTTGACTCGAAAAAATTTAAAGTAAAGTTTGAATAATAAAACGGGACTCGAATAATTCAAAAAAAATAGTAATTAGTTAATTAATTTTTAAGTTCGAGTCGAGCCCCTCAAACTTATATGATATATGTATCACATATAAAAGTATATGAAAAAAATGTATATCATATATAATTATAAAAAAAATATTTAAATTGGAAGTAATTAGTATTATAACATTCTAAATATATATAACTAAATTTGAACATAAACACGAACAACTCAACTTCAATCTCATAAAAATAATTAAATAAAATTTAAGTTATGACATAAGACTCGTCGATTAAATGAAAACTTTTATTCAAATTGACTTGTCTCGACCAAATGCTCATTTCTATTATCGGGAGTCCCGGACCACCGAAAGAGAGTCATGATAGCAGTCATAGCACATAGTGACATAACCATACAGTGAGGCCAACCCCCAGGCCCACCCTTGAAACTTGGGTTAGTTTCTCCGGTTGGATCTTTTTGGGCCACAAAACATGGATTGGGTTATGTTAAAGACCTACTCTCTTTAGACCCCACCCATTTTATATAGTTTTCTTTTTCAATCATTTCATATTTCAATGTAAACTTTATGGTTTAATACTTTAATTCATAACTTGACCATAAGTTATAACAATTTTTTTCAATCTTGGTACCTATTTTTTTTTCTTTTCCAAATGGTTCAAAATGTAATTTTCATTAAGAATACTTTCAGCCAATTAGAATGTGTCACGTGACACAAAAAGTCATGTAAGTGTCGTGTGTCACTATGTTATTGAGTCATGTTAATATTGACTATTAAAATGTTTAGGTTCTAATTTGAAGAAAATAATAATAATTTGAGGGTCAATTTAGTATTTAAGCAAAGTTTATTCTATTTGTCAAAAAAAATATTCTTGAAAATGTTTGTAAAGTTAGAGAACTAAATTTAATGACAAATTATTATTAAATTGTGTTTCGACTAGATAATCTTAAGTGACAGAATGTTTGGACGAAGTAAAATTCATTTGAAATAATTATCCTAGTCTTCTATTTTTATTTTCTATTTTTTAAATAAAAATTGTTTTTGTAAATTAAAATATGAAAATATAGTTGATTACCTTATAAAAGGATAGTCTCTTCTCTGTATTCCATATTATGAACCATTACTTTTTTTCGTAATTCTTTTTTGAGACGAGTAATTTCGATTGAATTTTATTTTTTATCTACGAATATTAAAAGATTGTGTTAGCCTTGTGACTCAACGTTTACTTTCAAAATTACACCAATTCAATTATCACGACACATAAATTATTTTATTGTTAACTTTTGTTTATTTATTTATTTTACTAGTCTTTATTAACGAATAACGCCTCTGTTTTGTCGTAGTATATTTTCTAACACCAACTTCCACAAAGCTCATCTCTCCTCGTTGAACCTTCTCCACGAAAGAACACCAACAAATTCCTACCACTTACCCTCCATTAGAAAAGGGAAGAAGTAGTAATTTTTATCAAAATTTGCTATTTTTATATTATTTGCATATTCGATACCTAAAAACATTAATTCTTGATCTAGCAATCTTTGCAGGAACTCGCTTAGATGATATGACGAGTTTTATGTATTTTTTAATAAAACTCGTATTACTGGTATGACGAGTTTCATGCTTTATTCGTTACTAGCTCTCATTAAAAAAATAAAAACACATGAAACTTGTCATACTAGCCAGACGAGTTCCATTAAAAAATATCCAACTCGCCGTACTAGTCAGGAGAGTTCCTACAAAGGGTGTTGGATCGGAAATTAATGTTTTCTGAGTGTCAGATTCATAAATAATATAAAGAGTAAGATATTTGGATAAAAACGCCGGGAAAGTCAACTACCTAATATATAAATTTGTTTATTTTAGGGGTTAGATACTTAATTTATGGGTTTAAGATTTATGAGTTTAGTTTATAGGATTTAAAATTTAGAGTATAGGGTAGATATTTAAGTTTTAGTTTTTAAAGAGTAAATGTTCATATCTATTTAAATTTAATTGAATGAAATATTAATAAAAATTTTATTATTTTTTAAAATACTGAACTAACCCTAAATTACTTTACTATTTTTTAATAAATCCTAATCTTACTTAGAGGGGAGGGGAAGGGGACTCTATAGAAAGAAAGAGGAGTGTTCCTAATAAGTCTAGAACTCATAACTTAAAAAAATATAAAAAAACAAAAATAATCAACTTTTGCCAACCGACCAAATATCCATATTAACGCAATTGAGCTTGAATTTTAAATATCAATCCATCTGATCCAATACCACTTAAGTTAAAAAGGTCTACAAAGTATGACGTGGAAACTATATTATTTATCTTATTGTGACCTTTAGTTAAATCCAAAGGTAATCGACCTGTACTTTTTTCTTTCCAAAATCAAGTATACTTTCTTGACAAAGAATATTTAAGAATTTTCTCATAACAAATATAAGTTGTTCTAATAGAATGAAGAATTATTTTTTAAATAAATTAGAAGTTCAAATCCTAACATTTTGAATGAAGCAAACTAAATTAAGAGGATCATCCATATAAATTAATCTTTATCATATTTAATTTCAATTAATCAATTAATAAATCAACACAAAAATTACTCGCCCTTAAAGTAATCAAATTATCTTTTAGCAAAATAAATATTGGATTTCCAATTTTAATAATCAAGATTTAATTTTGTCAGTCTAAATAATGTAGGGACTGAATTATTGTGGATGGAATTGTAAGAAATCGATAATGTCTAAGAACGTTGGATTGGATGTATCATGTATCTTAATTAATTGCATTTCCTTGTCTATTTTATTAAATCTATGTAGGGACTGAATTATATATATATATATATATAAAACCGACAATGAATCAATGAATATAATGTTGGTGCATATGATGAACATTCTTTCATTAGTCTATTATAATATGCCTTTGCTATGTTTCGAAAACGTACAATTAATTTATTTTAATATAATAATGTATTAGTAATATTGGATATAATAATTTTTTTTTCAAAATAAGTGAATTTAAAATTAAATCTTTATAATAATTTATACAAAATATGATACGATTTGAGATACAACACAAACACGTGTATTAAAATACGATGACTTGAATATTGCATGGGTGCATAAAACACGTTTAAATCTATATAAAGCAATTATTATAAAATTTTAAATACTTTTAAATTATAAATTAAATTAAGATTCTTATTAATCCCAAACCATGACTTTTCTTATATTAACATTAATCTTCTTTTAATATGACTTTGCTTTGTTGTCCTAAAATTATCTCTAATCAAATTGTTTGAATTTCTTTTAATTATAGTTATAGATAAGAGGCTTAAAATATTGGGTTAACTATTGGAATAGTCACTTATGTTTCCCCCAATATAGAGTTGGTCACCGATTTTGAAAAACGACCAGTAAGGTCACTTACGTGTTCGAGGCGTGAACTTTTGGTCACTCAGTCATTTGTTACTGTTAAATATTAACAACTTGCTGACCCGGTGGCGAAAAAATTAGGGTAAACTACTGCAATGGCCACTAAAGTTTATACCATGTACATTTATGCTCCCCAATTTTAAAAAATAAATATTATGGTCACTACTGAAAATGCTTCTTTATAATTTCACCATTGAATTTTTAAAAATTCATTTTTCAACCCTAAAACTTTACAATCAATTAGTAAAATAATATTATAAAGGCTTAAATAAAAAATAGATGCCCAAAGTATACCCTTTTAAAATTTTAGGTGCCCAAATTGCTCCTATTTAATAACTAAAATTTCAAATTGCTCCTATTTTTTCACTATGGATTATTTTATTATTATTATAACATGACATGTCATTTTCTATTATTTTTAAATTAAAAATAATTTAAAAATAAAATAAAATCATTTTTATTATTATTAAATTTAAAATATTTTAAAAAATATTACTTCTTAGAATAATTTAGGTGTCTAAAGTATTTTTTTTTGTAAAAATAGGTGCCCAAAGTTTCCATAGTTACAATTTTAGGTACCCGTCCGTTAAATGGGTGTTAAAAAAAATTGTCAACCAATCGGTGCTTGACATGTGGCATTAATTCTAAGAAGTAATATTTTTTAAAATATTTTAAATTTAATAATAATAAAAATGATTTTATTTTTAAATTATTTTTAATTTAACAATAATAAAAAATGACATGTCATGTTATAATAATAAAAAAATAGGAGCAATTTGAAAGTTTAGTTATTAAATAGAAGCAATTTGGGCACCTAAAATTTAAAAAGGTATACTTTGGGCACCTATTTTTCATTTAAGCTTTTATAATATTATTGTACTAATTGATTGTAAAGTTTTAGGGTTGAAAAATAATTTTTTAAAAATTTAAGGGTGAAATTATAAAGAAACCTTTTCAGTAGTGATCATAATGTTTATTTTTTAAAATTGAGGAGCATAAATGTACATGGGATAAACTTTGGTGGCCATTGCAATGGTTTACCCTTATTTTTTCGCTGCCAGGTCAGCAAGCCGTCAATGTTTAATGGCAACAAACGGCTGAGTGACCAAAAGTTTACGCCCTAAAAACTTAAGTGACCTTACTGGTCGTTTTTCAAAATCGGTGACCAACTATGTACTGAGAGAAATATAAATGACTATTCTAGTAGTTAACCCTAAAATATTTTGGTTTTTAAAGGTCATTATCATGCTAAGTTGCATTATTAATGTCTATTTTACTTTTATAAAGTATGTTTTATTAAAAATTAGTGGAGATATTATTGTCAATAGTATATGTTAGGAGGGTAGATTGTCATGTCCCAGCCGGCCATAATAAATCTAATATATGTACACTTTAGACAGAGGATTGCCGATAAAAACAAAATAACCCTAAAAAAAATAAAAAAAGTAAAAATAACAAAAATGGTATAATATAATGGATAATTATTTCGTGCATTAGCTGTGTAAATTAAAAATTTTCACAAATATCTTAGTTTTAAGGTTTATAGAACTATGTTTAGGGGTTTAGAATTTAAGGATTCAAGTTTAAAATTTTTAGTTAGAATTTAGGCTTTATAGCTTAAAACCTAAATCGCTTACATATTATCCTAAAACTTAAACTATAACCTTTAAACCATAAATTCTAGCCCTAAACACTAAATTATAATCACATAATATAATGAAAACACTTATGAAATTTTTTTATTTTTACTGCTAGTGCATGAAATATTTTCTCATAATATAATGAATTTATATTTATTTTACTAATAATATAATTTTATATATTATCAATTTATTGAATGATGACATCGTACTATTTTAAAGATAATTTATTTTTCATTAAGGTGTCATCATTTGACTAATTGATGTTGTATAAAATCATATTACTTTCTAATATTTCAAATATAATCAAAGGTACAATTTAATCTCACAAAATTATAAAAAATTGAGAGTAAAAAATAAAATTCGATTTAAAATTTTGTGAAAAATAAAATTAATTAATAAATTAAATATCGCTGATTAAAAAATTATTTAAATATAATTTTTAAAACTCGACCGTTAATCCGATCTAACTAACACTAGCGAAAATGTCTGCCATTATAACGTAGGACCCCGGCCATCCCCACCATAAGATTATTGGGAGGGGTCATCATCGTTATCTAATCTCATTATTCAAAAGCATGCTCAAGAAAAGGGTGAAGTGATAAAAAAGAGAGAAAGATTGATTATGGGATCCTATTTGTTATTTTCAATAAAAATTAATTTAGAGGTGTGAAATTTTAATTTGGGTTTTATATTAATTATCATATAATAAATTAAGATTTAATATTTAATACATTAACGGTGTATAATTTTATATACCATTAATCAATCAGATAATGATAAATTTTTATACAATTTTAAAATTACTCAATCCGTTGACAATGCACATAAAATGATTGAATTCGGGTCTCCTAAAATAAACATCAACCACTTATTCACTGAGACCGCTTGTTAAGTTCTACTAGTACTTGAAATTTAATTAAGTTTTCTTATGTAACATGTAGTTTCATTATTGGTGTTGTAGATAAGTTGAGTCAGTGAGGAAGTTGAGTGAGGAAGTTGAGCTTGAGCAGTTAGGAGGTTAAGGTTGTTAGAGGCTGTTAGAGCAGTTACAGCTAGGGTTTGTTGAAGGTTAACGTATGCATGTGTGTGTATATAAGTCCTTCATGTATCAGCATTTTGTATCAATGAAAGTTAGCTACTACTTCTTCTTCTTTACTATAGTTTTGTTACTGAGTTTCTCTTCTTAAAACTTTTCTTTTCTTTCTGTTCTTATACTGCTGCTTATAGTTCAATATGGTATCATCGCCGGAGATCCTGGAGCCCGTATTCGCTTGAGTGCTGCGTTCTTGGAGGTTTTCTTCTTGTTCTTGACGACTGGGTGTTGTGGTTCTGTTTTCTTTTTGGTTTCTTCTCACCATGTTTACCAACAAGAAGGTCAGTGTTGTGCTGAATGACATGAACTTCCTTTTGTGGAAGCAACAAATCTTGCTCATGGTGCGTAGTCACAAACTGGAGAAGCTGCTTCTGGGTACGATGAAACCGCCTCCTGCAAGTGTCACGGTGGAAGGAGGGGCGTCAGCTCCCAGTGAGGACTATGAGGATTTTGTGGCGCAAGATAGTGCCTTGGCGTCGTGGTTGTTGTCCACGATCAGTTCTCATTTGTTGCCAGAGTTTGTTGGTGCTGAGACTGCTGCTGAGGTGTGGGCAATGGTGGTGAATTACTTTGCCAATCGGTCGACTACTTCGATTATGGGGCTGCATTACAAGCTTCGTTCGATCAAGAAGCTGGATACAGGTATGCGTACATACCTTACTCATGTTAAAGAAATTTGTGATTCTTTGGGAGCTTGTGGGAGCAAGGTTTCGGATGTGGAACAGATTGCAAGTATTCTTGATGGGTTGTCCAAAGATTATCAGCCGTTCATGGCTGTGATCACAACGAGTCGAGAGCCATTTACTCTTGATGGAGTCAGGTCTATGTTGATTGATGCAGAAGCTCAATTGGCTGGGTTTAAAGCTCAAGATGAGGATCTGTTGATCAGTGCTAATGTTGCTCAGGTGAGTGCTACACATAAGCCTTTTTTGAATGTTTCTAATGGTGTTTCTCGTGGGACTTTTGAGCATCGTGGTGGTGGTTGTGGTGGTTTCACCACAGGAAGAAACTCGACTCCGATGGGGAGGGGTCGTGGACGTGTTCGATTACAGTGTCAATTGTGTGGTAAGGTTGGTCATTTGGTGGATCGGTGTTGGTACCGATTTGATCAATCTTTCCCCGGTGTTACTGCTGGTGTCTCGTTCTCAGGGAAAGATGAGTCTCCTAGTGCTCAATTTGGAGTATTGGATGCATGGTCTGGTGATGGTTTGCATGGTACTACATGTGAGGATTCTTCAGAAGAGACTCCACATGTTCATTTTGCTTCTACTGCACCTGACTTGTGGGTGGTTGATTCTGGTGCTACTCACCATGTGACACCTGAGGCAGTCAATATGCTTCGATCCTCTAGCTATAATAGCCCAGGTAAGCTGCGTGTAGGTAATGGTGATCAATTGCTTATTTTGAATAAGGGTCAGTCTTTGTTTCCCACAGCTGATCGTACTTTAATCTTGAATGATTTACTTCATGTTCCGAGTATAACAAAGAATTTGCTTTCGGTCTCGAAGTTTGCTAGAGACAATTTTGTCTTCTTTCAGTTTCATGCTACGACTTGTGAGGTTCGAGATGAAGAAACTGACAAGGTGTTGATGAGAGATGTCGAACAGGATGGCTTGTACAAGTTTTCTATTGGTTCTGTTGATAAGGAAGAGAATGGTGGTGTTGCTGCTGAGTGTAATGCTCCAGAGGCAAATGTTGTTAGTTCTAAGGTTGTTCAGCAATTTGAGTTGTGGCACAGGCGTCTTGGGCATCCTGCTCGAGAGTGTCTAGTGCAAGTTTGTAAAGAAAATGATGTAATTTCATCTTTACAGTTGAATAAAATTGAGTTACCAACTTGTGTTTCTTGCAAGATAGGCAAAAGTCATAAATTACCCTTCTCACAATCCTCCACTGTTTATACTAAGCCTTTTCAACTTGTCTTCACGGATCTTTGGGGTCCTGCACATTAAAAGTCAGGAGGATTTAGTTACTATGTTACGTTTGTGGATGCATTCTCGCGTCACACGTGGTTGTATCTCCTTAAAGATAAGTCTCAAGCACTGTATGCTTTTCAGTTGTTTGCAAAAATGGTTCAGACACAGTTTGGGGAAACAGTTAAGGAGTTGCAAAGCGATTGGGGCGGTGAGTATAGGTGTTTGTCTAAAGTCTTAGCTGAAGCTGGAATCAGGCATCGGGTAACTTGTCCACATACCTCCGAGAAAAATGGAGTCGTGGAGCGCAAACATAGACACATAATTGAACTTGCTCTTGTCTTGTTGGCTCAAGCTTCCATGAGTGTGAAGTTTTGGTCCTATGCAGTGTGTACTGCTGTGTTTTTTATCAACAGACTCCCAACAAGGGTGCTTGAGGGTATTTCACCTTTTGAACGGTTGTTTGCCAAGAAGCCTGATTACACTGGCTTAAAGGTGTTTGGCTGCAGGTGTTTTCCACATCTGCGTGTTTTTCAGAAGCACAAGCTTGATTTTCGATCCCAATCTTGTGTGTTTCTAGGCTATAGCCCTCAGCATCGTGGTTACCAATGCTTAGCACCAAATGGTAAGATATACATTTCGAGGCATGTTGTGTTTGATGAGATGTGTTTTCCTTTTGGTCAGGTTGTGAGTCCTGCACAGGAGCATGTCAAGGTGTCAAGGTCTGCAGCCTTACCTGTTGTGTCTCGTGCAAGGCAACTCAGCAGTGGTGATATGTGTGAGCCTGCTGGTGATTTAGGATGTCAATCACAGGGTGAGGGTGCTGTTCCAATCAATGCTGGTGCACCTACTGATGTTTCTGTTGGTGGTACTCCTACTGAGGTTCCTGCTGATGGTCGTGAAGTACCTGCTACTAGCTCTGATGTTCCTGGTGCTAGAGTTGAGAATGATGCTGATCAAAATGAAGGTGTGTTTGCTACTAGTGATGGTGGTGTTGGAAATGGTGAAGCTGGTTCTGAGAATGGACGTGTTGTGACTGATCCTGGTGTGTCTGGCCATGAGTCGAGTTCAAGGGTGCAAGATGCTCACCAAGAGTCTCGTTCTGATTTAGGTGATGTTCCTAATGGTGTGTGTCCTGAGATGGTGCATGAGTTGCCTCAGACTGGTGGTGGTGTTTCTTCAGGTTCAATGAGTAATGTTCATCCAATGATTACTCGAGGCAAACGTGGTATTTTCAAACCAAAGGTGTATGAAGTGCAACTTGATGAAGTAGAGCCAGTAACTGTGCATGAGGCTCTGCAGTCAGGTAATTGGACACAGGCTGTGGTTGCTGAACTTGAAGCCTTGAAGAAGAATGGTACTTGGTCTTTGGTGCATCTTCCTGAAGGGCGTAGTACAGTCAGCTGCAAGTGGCTATTTAAATTGAAGAGGAATCCAGATGGCTCTATTCATCGATATAAAGCCAGGTTAGTTGCTCGTGGTTTTTCTCAAGTACCAGGGTGTGATTTTCAGGACACTTTCAGTCCTGTTGTCAAGATTACAACTCTTAATGTTGTTCTTTCCTTGGCTGTGATGAATGGTTGGAAGCTTAGGCAAGTAGATGTGAATAACACATTTTTGAATGGTGATTTGAGTGAGGATGTATTCATGGACCAACCTCCAGGGTTCGAAGAGGTGGCTGCAGATGGCTCACGGTTGGTGTGCAAATTAAATAAAGCTTTGTATGGCCTTAAGCAAGCCCCTCGTAATTGGCATAATAAGCTTAAGGAGTGTTTGCTTGATATGGGATTTGTAGAGTCTCGAGCAGACTCTTCCTTGTTCATGTTATACAAGGAAATGGCTGTGACATACATGTTGGTCTACGTTGATGATATTGTGATCACATGGCCAGCTCAGGGTGTTGTTGATTGGATTGTTGGTGTATTGCATGCCAAGTTTTCTTTGAAGGATCTTGGTGAGTTGCATTACTTTCTTGGCATTGAAGTTAACCATGTTGCAGGGTGTGTTGTTCTTAATCAATAGAAGTACATTCGAGAATTACTGGTTAAGTTTCGCATGGAGAATTCAAATTCTACACCAACACCAATGGTAGGTACACCACAGTTGGTAAAGGATGGAGGTTCTGTTCTTGCAAATGCTAGTGAGTACAGAAGTTTGGTTGGTGGTCTGTTATATGTGTGTCATACTCGTCCCGATGTTGCCTATAGTGTTAACAAATTGGCTCAATTCATGCATGAACCATGTGAAGCTCATTGGCGTGCTGCTAAGCGCGTGTTGCGTTATTTACGTGGTACTATTGAGTTTGGGTTGGTGTTTTCGAAGGGTCTTGGTGATTGTAGTATTGCTGCCTTTGCCGATGCAGACTGGGCAGGGTGTGTGGATGATAGGCGTTCCATCTCTGGTTGGTGTGTGTTTATAGGAGGCAACTTGGTCTCTTGGAGCTCTCGAAAGCAAAAGGTGGTGTCTCGGTCCACTGCGGAGGCCGAATATCGCAGTGTAGCTGACGTTACTGCTGAAGTTGCTTGGATTGTGTCGTTGCTAGGAGAACTTGGTGTTTCACAGTCTAAGATTCCTATAATTTGGTCTGATAATACTAGTGTTGTGGCGATGAGTGCTAATCCTGTGTATCATGCTCGATCGAAGCACGTTGAACTCGATGTTCATTTTGTTCGAGAGAAGGTGGCTGCTGGGAAGTTGCAGGTTAATTACATTCATGCTGCTCATCAGGTAGCTGATGGAATGACTAAACCGTTGACTCGAGATTCTTTTCATCTTTTTCGTGAACGAGTGATGGTGTTATCTGCTGAAGAGTGTGAAGCTGGGAGGAGCAGGGAGAATGTTGTAGATAAGCTGAGTCAGTGAGGAAGTTGAGCTTGAGCAGTTAGGAGGTTAAGGTTGTTAGAGGCTGTTAGAGCAGTTACAGCTAGGGTTTGTTAAAGGTTAACGTATGCATGTGTGTGTATATAAGTCCTTCATGTATCAGCATTTTGTATCAATGAAAGTTAGCTACTACTTCTTCTTTTTTACTATAGTTTTGTTACTGAGTTTCTCTTCTTAAAACTTTTCTTTTCTTTCTGTTCTTATACTGCTGCTTATAGTTCAATAATTGGCGATGGAGTTTTTTTTACAAGTGGTTTTAATCTCCTCATTTGTTTTTAATTGTATATTTAAAAATTAATCAAAGACACATAATGACATATTAAAATCGTTTGAAGAGAAAAAAAATACCATCAATGTATTTTTGAAATATTTTTGATAATACAACATTAAATACTTGACGCGAGAACTTATCACCCTTATAATCTTATCTAATTTAATTCAATTAATATCTATTTAAACTGTTAAATAAATAGACAAAGACACAAAAAATCATATATATTATAAAGTGGTTGAAGCATTAAAAAGATTATAAATGATGGTGGAGGGTAAATGGATTTGGTTAGAAATGTCATGACAGCCATGGGAAGACACATGTAGCCATATCCAATTGCTCTTTCTTTTCTTCCATTGAAATCTACCCCACACTCTAAACAAGAACCCTTGGGGTTCATCATCTGTTCAAAGATCATTCAAGAGCCCTTGTTAAGAGGTACCAACTCCACAAAATCATGCATAGATTTATACAAATTGTGTAATTTTTCATGTTGATGCTACTAATCATTGAAGTTTGGCAGGAGAAAGAGTGGTACAATGGACGGAGGGCAGATGTCAAAGACGGATATGAAGGTGGAGATTCCATCGGAGACTGACACCGTAGAGGCTCATGCGGCACCAACATCTGCGTCGGGACTTGGCAGGCAGCCGAGTGTTAGTAAGACCAATTGTCTGTGCTCCCCGACAACACATCCCGGTTCGTTCCGCTGCAGGCTTCATCGAGCACCGAGTCTCCAGCGGACCAAAAGCATAGACTCTAAGCAGAATTCTCCCACTGCAACTACCACCACTGCTGAATGATCTAGTACTACAGATGTATGGGGCCTCAATAATTCTCTTTGTATATATATATATATAATACTAGTATATCGTATGTATGAACTTGATTCTGAGATTCATCAATGAACGGGACATGTATTCCCTATGTCTAAAGTTGTGTCCTATGGCTATGTTTTTTCTTACAGAACATATGTGTACCAGACTAATACATGAACAGCTATAGTAAACATATTTAGCAGTTTGTGCTTGGAAATGGCACTGAAATGAAATCCATTGGTCTAACGACATCTCAACTACTTAGCAAGCAAGACAAATGGGCACCCATGTCTGTTGTTCGAACAGACTTTTCGATATCAGATAAAGTTGCTCGATCGATATTGGATAATACAGCCGGTCGAGGGAATCATTTATCGAGATTTGCTGTTATGCAGGAGAAGATTCCATACAAAAAGGGACGCCTCTTGTTGATTGACGATGCGAAATCGTAAGAATTGAAAAGCTAAGCCATTTCGATGAATATCATATGAAACCAACATGATTTAATAGAACTTTGATGAATTGTATCGTACATGTCTCCTCAAAATCTTGATTATCCTATTATGTTACATCAACAATATCGATACGAAGGAAGTTTCGATTTTTATATGAACCGAGTTAAGCCCCGGATTTTACGTTCATGTTCTTTGTTTCTAAGCTAAAATTACAAGGCGTTTACTTAAATGAAAAGAAGAAAATGAAAAAACGAGCATACTTTACACTTAAAACAAAATTCACTCAATTCTTTTCATTGCCACTTCTATTGATTGCCAACAACTTACTGAACATTTTTTTAGGTCCCGTAGGTAAAGCACAGAAGGCCTTGAACTTGGAATGTCTTCCCATTCCATCTAGATTCATATCGAGTTCGTCGAAATCATCGTCTTCCGCAAGCTTCATCCTTAGTGTCGAAGTTCTCGATTTGGGAGATTTAAGGCCTGAAACGCTCCATTGATCGTCGGCTTGAATGCTGGTACTAGAGCTTAAAGTCCCTGGAGGCCTTGATGGATCCATGTTATTGGCAGCTAAAAGTGCCTTAATGTTGCTAGGGAGATCTGCCACTTTGCCCTCGGCCGTGGCTGCTCGGGCTTGTTCGAAGAAGAGGACTTGTACCACTACTCTTAGAGGCAGTTTTTCGTTTTGTGCAGCGTGCATGCAGGCCTCCACGGATAGTTTTCTGCAATTGAGTACGCAGCACAGCTTTTTCCTTTCGCTCTTGTTTAGGTCCGGGTGTGCCTGCACATACAAAATAACAACTACAATGAGCACTTGTAAATCAAGAACATGAAAAATACTATTAAGTCAAGAGAGTTGGTTACCTTGAGATATATGTCAATAGCTCGGTAAAGATCATCATGGTCGGACCGAGAGAAATCGGGGATCGTCTCAGCTATTGTAATGAATTTCGATAGTGGTAAGTTTCTGTCTCTAGCAATCTCTTGAAGATAGCCATCCACGATTTTGGCTACTTTCAGTTTGGAACTGTGTGATGCCGAAGATGATCTCCTACTTTCATGAAACTCGAAATTGATATTCTCAGCTGAACGTGACCTTCTTCTCCTTTCGAACCCCAGCTTTGATCTCGGAGGGCTAGTAGGAGGACTCTGTCCTTGCAACATGAATTGTTCCAAGATGGTGATGACGATGTCTACATCGTAGATGGTATCGCTCGAGTACGATAGAGACGGTATTAACAGATCGCCGACTCTTGCTTCATCTAACTGAAGTGCTACTCTTCGAGCCAATTCCATCTTCGAAGACGATGAAGCATTAAGAGTGTTGGCTGCTTTCAAGAGCTTAAGTAGGAAACTGCAGGAAACAGCGCCTTTCTCCGATGGGAGTAAACTCACTATCGATTCCAACAGCAGCCTGTGCTTTGAAGAAACCTCATCAGCCGATTCCGAACCCGTGTCGGATGTTCGTCCTCGGTTAGCCTTTACTTTCCGGGATATATTCGGCAGCCATCGAGATGCATATATTTGCAATGCTTCACCGATGAGATTAGAGGGTATTTTCCCACCTGATCTAATAGCAATCATGGTTCTCCAATAAAGGTCTATCCCCAACTCAGCCATGTCCTCCGCCCACCAACCTTTGGTCGTCGGTTTAAGCCGCTGGCTCTCAGTTCCGTTACAAGACATATCGCTAACCCGTCTCGAATGACTATGCGACAAGCTCACCTTCGAAGGGTGTTTCGAAACTTTCGATGCAATCGATTCGATGCATCTGCTAGTAATTCCAAGGTCCTCACACCATAAAGGGAACGCTTTGGTGCTTTGTAACGTCACAATTGAGTCTCTCCACCCTTGTAAAATACATGAATTGAAGAACACTTCGAGCTTGTAAATCAAGTTACCCTTCTCAACATCTTCTGTCATCTGCAAATAATCGGCCGCGCATTGCGCCGCCACGATGTTATACGCGCTGAACGTGATTGTGATACCGTAACAGAACTTGGCACAGAGCTCGAACGCCTCGACTCCACCGGGGAAATCGTGTAATCGGATCACTTGGTCTCGGTATTGTGATGTTTCAGAGCATAATCTCTGCAACCGCAAACACTTGGACAACAGAGGAAACTGCATATGCAAAACGAATTCTTAAAGAATCAACATTGTACGAAGGGAAAAAAAATCAACAATCGTAAAGGGACACAGAAAGGGGACAAACAAATTTTGTTTAAAAATTTTACCTTGTGAAGCAGATATTTAGTTCCATTAACTTCGATTATAATATCACTAGAGACTTCAGAAGAAAGAGTCCTGCGTACCAAGAAAATAAATAATCTTTCTCGAGAAAATCAAAGCTTGAACTTGAGTCGTTCATGAGAATCATACCTTACAGACTCGGCTGAGTAGAAAGTGTCGGGGCGAGATCCGAGTTTCATAAACTTCATGACTGAGTTCTGGTGTTGTGTAATTCAGCATATACTTAGTTTATGAAAGGAAGCTCCTTCTCTAACAGGAAGCAAAATATGTTTTTCGAACAACCCAACAGACAAGACCACCCATTTGATTGTAGGAAAATTCTCAAACCATGTATACTCTGGAAAAGTATACAAAAAGACCCTTCCTGTTTAGCAGATAAAACAATTATACTGGAGGAGATGATATGTTTCTCTGAGTTTTATATAAAGCACAACAGCTACAAAAATACAAATGAAGAAGCTTACAAGAGCTTTCAGTCAAACTCCATGGAGAATCTGATTTTGACATGCGAAACAAAGAATCAAAGATCAAGGATGAAACCCAAAACCATAGTAAAAATCTCACCAAAGCTATCTCCAAGTAGTTTTTTAGGTCTATTTATATTTTCGGATTTGAATTTTGCTTCGAGTTTTAATTTGATACCTGAACTTCTTTCGTCTTTTTACGCATATGAACTTAGTTTTTTTTAACCAAATTATATCAAAAAGTTAAATTCATGTACCAATTTGATACATGTGTTTTTTTTCTTGAACTAATTAGATACTTGAGCTTGATTTTCTTGTTCAAATTGATATCTAAACTTGACTTCTTAATTCAATTTGGATTATTTTAGATCTATGTCCGTTTTTGACCTAAACGAGTTCAAATAATTTCGAAAATTTATAAGATATCCGCATTTTTATTTAAACTGAACATAAAAACCAACTTTTAATATTTAATTGGACAAAAAACCATAAGTATCAAATTGAACTAAAAAATCAAATTGAAGTACTAATTCAAATTGAATTTAAATATTAATTACACCAAAAACAAATTTATATACCGAATTAAAGCTTAAAACTAAATTTAAATATCAAAATCTTTATTTTCCCTTTTGTGTGTATATATATTTAAATCTTAGGTAAAGTACACAGACGGTCACTGAACTTTGGTAAAAAAATAAAAATAAAATGGTAACCAAACTTTCAAAAATTACAAAATGACAATTAAACTTTATATTTTGAAACAAAACAATAATTGGGGCGTTAAATCCCGTTAACCCCTAATGGGAATCTAACTCGGTATGCCACATCCCCACCCCATTTTCCACCTCATATCTAAAAAATAAATTTTTGAAAATTTGGTTACCATTTTATTTTTTTCCAAAATTCAGTGACCGTATGAGTAATTTACCCTTAAATCTTTTGTGGCATAGAAAAGAATATATTGTTTGAAGGGTCAATTTGCCGATGAGTCTTCTGACCATGCCATGCGATGCCAGCGTGTAGTGAGAAAGGCATGGTCCACTTGTGTCTAGGCATGAGACGAGACAGATCGCGAGTTACTCGAGTTCGACTCAGTGAAAGTTCGGTCAATACTTGATTCGATTAGACTCGACTCGAGCTCGAATTCGGCTCGAGTTCTTAACGAGCCGAGCCGAGCTACTTGATATCCGACTCGAAAAGCTCGCGAGCTACTCGAAAATATAATAAACTATTTTTTTAATTTTTAAAATTAAAGTGAACTAAAATGTAGGTTGTGTGTTTTTAGTTGTTATGTTATGTTAGTTTAATTTTTAGTTTAACTTTCTTTATATCTTCATGTGTACTTTTTTCCTCCTACTAGATTATGAGTTTTTAATGAGTCACATGAAAAATATTTATTTTGTATGATTCTATCTACAATAAAATCATGTAATTTGATCGATAACAACAATATTATTATCATTATTACTATTATTATGAAGAGAACCGTAAATGAAATGAGACAGATCGCGAGCTACTCGAGCTCAACTCGGTCAAAGCTCGATCAATACTCGACTCGATTGCACTCGACTCGAGCTCGAACTCGGCTCGAATTCTTAACGAGCCGAGTTGAGCTCAGTATACTCAAGCTCGAGTTAAGCTCGAACTCGACTCGAAATCTTAACGAGTCGAGTCGAGCTCAGCACTACTCGAGCTCGACTCAGCTCGTTTACACCCCTACTTGTGTCCCTCCTCACTCATCATTGTTACACCATTTGTTTATTTTTAATTCTATAGATTCAAATATGTTTAAATATATAATATTTTTAATTTTTAATTTTAGTATTTTAATAGTTTATTTTTTAAATAAGATTAAATATTCGAATCCCGACGTTATAAATTAAATTAAAAATATTATTTTATAATAAATTTTTATTGCACTCAATCTGGATTAATTAATAAATAAATTAAATATAGATACTTATTAAAAATCCATCGTACGCCTCTCAATTCCATTTAATTTTTTCCCCTAAAAGGAGTAGGATGTGTATGGCTAATTCAAAAAAAAAGAAAGTATGTGTATGGCTATCATAGATGCCTTAAACTATATCGGCTTTGAAACTTTTGCAATAATATTTTATACATCATGGGGCCGCTGATGGTTTGGATGGTTAAATTTGGGTCACTACATTTGGTTTTAATTTGTGCTTATAGTGATTGGGTCGAGTATTGAGTCATATCGATTCGGTTAATTTTCGAGTCGGTTGATTTTGGTTCAAATGAGTAAAAGATCAGTCGATTTTTGATTCATATTAACTTTTGGATTGACGGTTTTAGTCGGATTTTCAAGTCGGACCAGTTTTTTACACCTTATATATGGCTTTTTGGTGAGTTGTGCGGTAGTTCACATCATTCTTTCTTTATTTCTTTTAATATATTTTTTTATTTCGAGTTGCCTTTAATTTGGTAGAAAATCGGTTCGGTTCTATTTCGGTTTAATTAAAATTCTGATTGTTCTCGGTTTCGTTTATTTCAAGTTTTATATCAAATTTGAGTCATCATGATCTGGTTAATATCAAATTTCAAGTCAGGTAAATTAATTTATGTCTCGAGTTAAGTTTGCCAGGTTTAGCGGCTGCTCAAAGTCTGAAACTGCCCTTGTGTTTGCACTAGAATATCACCCGGGAACCCTTTCCTCCAATTTCGGCGTAAAGGTCCAATGCTCATGAACATTGACCAACACATTAGTGATGTTAGTATGAGCTAATGAGGCAACCAATTGTGTTCGCTCGGGCAGTTGAATGTCACCTTCAAACCCTTGTTTTTGCATTGGATTCTTAACATTTAAAAAGTCTTTTGTTTTATTTATTTCTTATGACTAGTCTCCGAAATTGATGGCAATATTGGTTCTAAGTTGATCAAAGGAGTAAGCCTAGATGTGATTAGTAATATAATATAGGATGAGTTTATCACGTTCGACGAACAACGCTGAACTTCATTAACGATGAACATTGTTGAACACCATTATATTAAGGGTTTTATTTTGATGTTTTTTTACACAATCCTTTTATAAAATTTAAAATCTAAATCACAAACCCTAGCAACCTAAACCCTAAACCCTAAGCCCTAAACTCTAAACTCTAAATTCTAACCATAAACCTTAAATTATATACCCTACATACTAAACCCCTAAACCCTAACATAAAACCCTAAACCCTAAACCCTAAAATTAAAGGGCTTGTGTAAACTAAAGTTTACACAGCTTGTGCATCAAAGTATTTTCCTTATATTAATTAATAAAGATTAAAAATTTCAAGGACTCAACATATAATTATAAATTATTTAAAATAAAATTTTAATTAAATTATTTTCCATATATATTATATTTTTTAATTTTTTTAAATAATTAAATCAAATATCAACTTTAGTCAATTTAAAAAATAAAATCCCTAAACCCTTAAAATAAAATCCTAAACCTTAAACTTGAAACTATTAACTTGAACATCAAAACATGAAACCCTAAACTTGAAACCCTAAACCTACAACCCTAAACCTTAAACATGAAACCTTAAACTTTAAATATAATGTTCGAATTTAGGATTTTGGGTTTAGTGTTTCATGTTTCAAGTTTAGGGTTTAAGATTTAAAGTTTGGGGACTAGGTTGTTAACAGTTTCGAATCCGCCGTTGCCGACTTCTTCCCTTTGAAGACAAAGCCTTGCGATGGTGAACATAGAGGCGACAAGATACAAAGCTTTTGAAGTAATGATCAGTACAACAATGATCCAGTTAGGTAAAAAGCTGGATTTCCAAGGAATTTAAGTGAAAAAATAAATTTAAATTTATTTGTTAAAATATTGGACAATTTTACTTATTTGTAAAAGTTTATGGTTTATGATTTTAAATTTAGAGTTTAGAGTTTTGGGTTTTAGGTTTTTATTTTTTTAAATTGAATAGGGTTTATGGTTTAGGATTTATGGTTTATTGTTTTTATTTTTAAAATTGTCTAAGGTTGGTATTTGATCTAATTTTTAAAAAAAGATTAAAAAATATAGTATATATAGAAAATAATTTAATTAAAATTTTACTTTAAATAATTTATAATTATACGTTGAGTCCTTAGAATTTTTAATATTTATTAATCAATTTAATGGTGTTCATCGATATTCATCGTTAGCGGTGTTCAACAATGTTCGTCGAACGTGGTAAAATTTTCCTATAATATATCATGTAAAGTAACTAATTATGCTTTTTTTTCCGCAGTGGTGGTTCTGAACAAAAGTAATATAAGTGATCACACAAAATTTCAAATTGGATTAACATAAATGCTTACAAGGAAAAAAAGGTAACATATTAGTTCAACGCTAGAGATAAAACACATTAGAAAAGCAAAATGTTACTGTACTTTTGAAAGTCAGCCTGCTACACATAAGTCAACAAACATTTAGTTCTTTTTAAATTGATAGTCTCATTTTAATAAATTGTACAAGACCTCTTAAATCATTGAATCGACTTTGTTTCTCTTATTCATCTACATTCTTTTGAAAACCGGGATAAAGCAAACTAAATACAGCTAGAATTTGCAAGGAAAATCTAAAAAAATGTCCAGTGTTGAGGACTCATTCCGCAAGCTTAAGGAAAATCTAGGTTGTTGTATAGTTTCATCCTATTAATATCTTACTCAGGAGCGTTCAATTCTTTATCAGTTGACCTAAAAAATGTTAGCTATTTTTATTTAGTTCCGGTCCTTGTTTAGGCTTGACCATTGTTTAGTATCGATACCTTACACTCAGGAAGGTTTGATGAACTTGAAATTTAGTGGGAAAGCTAAGGATAAAATGTAGAAATTGAGAGAGCATTGTGGGGAGGGGGGCATAAATTGATGTCAACCCTACGTTAGATAATGGATGATCCACAAAGGCTGTAATGGTGTTTTTCTCTATATGCTTCTGCCCAACAGCAGACAACACCCTCCTTGTGTAGGACCATGGCACTCAATTGGAATCCCTTTACAGTTTGGAACTTAAAAGGGGATTGAATTTTGAGTCCCTCATTAACTGTCATGTTGAAAAATCTGAATCTTATGAAATAAAGATAGCCTCATCTGAAGAAGACTTGAAAGCAAAACAAAGATTGGACTAAATGAACATCTAAGGGATTAGGTCATGAGAATCTTATAATTCATGCATCTCTTTGGGAAATCATGTGACCAATGGTAGATCCATAAATATTTTTTGAGGGTGAGTACATATATATTATATTGGGTCCAGAAATTTCATGGTGGGTACACATAGGGAAATTCAGATTTCAGATCCACACAACCAGTAAAATAGATAATTAATCGAAGGAATTTCTTATACACGGATCTGTCACTGCAGGCAATAACGGAGTTAAATGAGGGTGGGGAGGGGCAATTTTACTCACCCATTAATTTTTTTTCAACTTTGTCTTCCTATATAATTTTTTTTTAAATTGATTTATGTATGAATTTACCTTCCCCACACTTTTAAATATTTATGTTTTTGCTTTTAACTCTAAATCCTAGCTCCGTCCCTGACTACAGGTGACCTTAAGGTACACAAAATCAGAGCAGAATATGCACTGAATCCAACTGCTTCATCTGTTCATCTTCATGTTTGAAATTCTAATTACTGTATAGTAAATACAGAATCATAAAACAAGGAGATGGGGTCTGAAACATTGAAATGACGCAGATGGTGTCCGGTTTGGTAATTTGCTGGTGAACGAATGTTGGAAGCTGTCTGTTAGTAGTAGCTTTTTAGGGCTTCGGATTTTGTACGTATTAGTGAAAACGCACACGCTCGGCCCCAAAGCTTGGCTTTGGTCGGAATCATGTCGTGTTCCGAGACATACTGAACTGTAACCTTCAGAGTTGCAGGGGGACCTCTTCTCCCGTGGTCACTGCCACCGGCTTAGGCCATGAACCTTACCTTGCATGGGAACCCTAAAATTGTGTGTTTGTATATATATAGGATTAATCTTAGTTATGATCATTAGCCATATGCTAAAGCAAAATGATGGCCTTTGAACGGTTCATGTCTTACATTTAGGCTCCCTTCACGAATGATTTTAGAACGAGATTTTAAGTAAAAAGCAGTGAGAATAGAAAAGTTGAAAATTTCAGCGTTTTTAAAAGTTTAGTTTGGAGAAAATCAGGTGCAGAAGCTAGTTGAAAAAGCATAATTTTTGGTCGTTTGACACAACTTTTTTGTTGGCGCTTCAAAAGCTGGTTTGAAACTCGTTCCTAACGAGGGCTTGGTCAAATTATATTATAATTAATAAGGCTTCCTTCAGCAAGCGTTGGAATGCGAAACGAAAAAGAAATGAAAACTAACACCCCACGCACTGAATGGACATTTTCCCGCCCGATTTAGAGCCCAAATAGGTGTTCCGCCACAGCTAAAAATCTCAGTTTCTCTAAAAACGGGCGTTGAAAAATCCCTGTTGAACGGCCCCCAAGGTTACTGTGGTTAATGGACAAGCAGGAGATATAAGTTGGTAAACATAAGCGTTTTAAAGCTTGAAAACCACAATTTGCAGTTGTTAAATGATGGGATTTAGCTGCAACTAACTCACCAGCTTTCCTATGTTTGTTAAAAGATTCTCGTGCAACGCATGGCAAAGGCAGGATGAGTGTGACACCACAAGTATGGAGTTTCAGCTTTACATCATTATTGAAAAGTGAAAGGGTCTCGAATTTAAGAAAGTTTTTTTTTTGCAGTTTAGCCCTTGAATTATATCAATCTTCTCATTTTGATACTTAAAGTATCATTCCATTACATGTTTTAGTCCAGTTTTTTAATTCCCTCAAAATAAGTGACAGGTTCAATCAATTAAAATGCGACACATGACATTCGATTATCCATGTCAACGATAATTTATCTCTATTGACTATCGTTGTCCAAACGTCTGATCAGTAGTAATCGACTAAACATTGATCACACATGGGCCATCTCTAGTCAAATATTGACCAACAATAGACTAGTGTCAATCAGCATGGATGCCACATCATTGACGGCGTGAATAAAAGATCGTCACATGACACGTTCTCATAAGCTAGACATGACACTTTTTCTAACGATGTTGAAAAATCAAAATAAAACGTATGAAAGAATGATATTTTATGTACCAAAATAAACTAAAAAAATCAATTGCCTAAGTGAAAAATCGGCATAATTCAAGGGTCAATTGTGAATTAAGCCAAAAAGTAAAGTCATATTGATTAACAGTAATCCAATCATCAACATGTCACCATTTTTTTTATCATATATATATATAATAACACACTCTCATACATTTTCACTGTTTGGTGGGCTCAAGATTCAAGCTTTTCTTTGCTGTTTGGGTAGCAGAAAAGAGGATTCTTCCAGCTAAGAAATTGCAAATCCAAGGCTTGAATGAAGGCTGAGGCAGCAAACCAATGCAATACTGTTTTGCTTTTATTTCTGCTACCAATAATTGCAATGTTCCAATCACTGCCTCATCATCCTTTAAACTCTAAAGTTTTACATATTACTTTAAAAAGGTTGGTCTATTACAGAATAAATAAATAAAGGCTACCAGCTGGGGTTGCTTAGCTATTATAATCCCAAAACAGGCAAATTAAAATTTGGTCTATTGCAGACCCCTATTTGTTGTTTTATCCTCGGGGTTTACAGTTGTGAATGCATGCACAGTGGGCTGAGATTGACCCATCAACTTTATTAATGGTGGGGAACAAATACGTGTCATTCGACTTTGGGTTTTAGGGTTTGATGTTGAAACCTTTTTCTTTTTGTGATCAATAGTTGCAATATTCATAAGCAACATCCTTGATTTGTGGTTAAAATTTTGAATGGAAATGGGTAGGGGTGAGCAAAACTCGACTCGACTCGAAAAAATCGATATTTTTTTTCAATTTCGAGTTGTTCGAGTTATTCGAGTCAACTCGATTAACTCGAAAAAATTTCGATTTCGAGTCGGTTTGGAATTTTCCCAACTCGAAAAATCGAAAAACCAAATTTTACAGTTTTGCAATTTAGTCATTGATTTCATTTTTCTTCAATTCCTCTTTCATTTTAAGTCCATTTTTGACCAAATTTGAACCACGTATTCCTAAACCAGCGTAGAATATGTATTTATCTTCAATTTATATTTTTGAAAATAAATTTCATATTTTTTCAATTTAGCCCCTTAACTTTGTATGATTTCCTCATTTCTTCAACATCTCCTTCGTTTTAAGTCAATTTTGACCAAAATTGAACCACATGCTCCTAAACCAATGTAGAAACTAGAATACCTATTTAGCTTCAATTCATATTATTAAATTAAATTTCTTACTTTTGTAATTTAGCCCCTCAACTTTGAATGTTTCCCATTTCTTTAATTTCTCTTTCGTTTTAAGTCTATTTTTTTACCAAAATTAAACCACATGATTCACTAACACTATATGATATCTATATAACTTCAATTCATATTTTTAACAAAATTATTCTTTTTTTAATTTAGCCCTTTAACTTTATATTTTATTCAATTTGATCATTCAACTGAATTTTTTGTAATTTTTTCTTTACATCAATTCATTGACTCGTTTATACCCCCATCAATACTTTATCCTCAAAAGTTCCTTATTTAAAAATAATATTATAAATATATTTTAGAAGTTTAGATGATATTTTTTTATTAAATAACATTACAAATCTTACTTATGCATGTGAAAAATAATATGAAGAAATATATATATATATATATATATATATATATATATATATATATATATATATATATATATATATATATATATATATATATATGCATATTTTATATGAATAGAGAAAATCGTTTAAATTGGAATCAAATCGTACTATAACATGGTAAATAATTACAATTAAATTTGTATAGAAACTCGAAAACTCGACTCGACTCGAATTTCATAAACTCGACTCGAATCGAAAAATTTTCAAATTAAGTTCAAGTCGTAAAATATGACGCGTCAACTCGAATAACTCGAAATGTTTTGACTCGACTCGCTCGAACGCTCACCCCTAGAAATGGGTAGCTATTTGATGCACGGTTAGTAGAGTTCTTTTTTTACGAGTAGACTTATAAACCTGCATGCCACGCGTCTTTTTTAAAGGCTCTAAACTCTAACCTCTAAATTCTAAACTCCAAACTTTAAACCATAAAATATATTTCGAAATCTTAAAACCTAATCACAAATACTAAAACCCTCTAACTCTTACTTTTAAATCCTAAAAACTAGTCATGTGTGAGGAGCAAATTTTCCACCGCAGGTGCAAATTTTTTTTCGCAAGACTAAATGCCTAGTTTCAATACAATAATCGATCGAATCTTAATTTGATGAAGGAAATGTTTTGCTCTTACTGATCACCACAAATCTAGTGTGTTCACTCCGGATCAAATGTGGTGATTGATGCCCAGAAAAGCAGGCGACAATGCCAGCAGCTTTATCAGCATGTAGTAAATTGGTTGCATATCAGCTTATGTATCATGTATGGAAGAGCAAACAAAACGAAGACAAAATTGGGTCTTTGCCTTTATGGTGAATCACCCACACCACACGTGAAAATTGTCACTCAACCTCACTTGTCTTTCAATTATTTAGGCAATGAGATTTTATTAACACATACTCCCTCAGTCGTCTTAAAATTCTTACTTTTTTGGTTAATATTTTTAAAATTTGATCCTTTATTATTTAAAATTTATAATTGATAAAAATCTAAATTATATATATTTTATAAAATTTAATTTTTAAAAATATTTAAAATAATTATGGTCAAAGTTTAAAAAAAATATCTTTTAAAAGGTCAATAAAGAACAATTTTAATGGGACAAAGGAAATAATATGAATATAATATAGATATACGAATATAATATTTATCCCTCTTATTGAAGAACCATTGATTATAAATACGAGGTGTATTTACTGTGAGAGTGACTCTTCCTCTTCCCATATATAGAAACATTTTTAAAAATAAATTAATTATAAAATTTCCCTCTTATTTTTAAATATTTATATTTTATTCTCAATTCCCGATTCATGCTCCGTCTTTGTCCAGTTAGTAAGGGTGCCAAGGGGAACATAGACAAATTGATTCTACCAAATAGTTTGATCGCACACGTGCGTTCTTATGCGAGTTCTAGATGCCACAATCTTTAGGTTTCTACATTTTATCTGGTTTTTAATGTAAATGTGTTAAGCTATAATGAAAAACCTTAACGATGGCTTTGTCGGCAGTGTACCGATTGGCATCTCTAATAGAGCCAATGAAATTCTCTTGTATGAAAACCCTGGTGGGCTTCCACCAGACTACCAGAGTGTTTTCCTATTGCGAGTATGCCTCCAGTTTTGGTGGAGGACCAGCATTTGTCGAAGAAAGGTAAAAACAAAGATGTCTCCGATAGTTTGTCTGAACCTAGTGATATGGAGGCTGATGGTAACGATGATGGACATGGTGCTTCTTATCACATGGACCAACAACATGGTGAGGATGGTCAAAGGCCGGATGACATTCGAGATCTGAACCCTAAGCTGTTTTATGCCAGTATGGTGGCTAGCTCTTCACGTATATCATGGTTTTGCGGATGATGAGGTTACTGTACGTTGGGAGAGGATTATGTAATCGAGCGGGCATATTCCTTTACCACGATTATATTTTCGAAACATGTACATGAGCAGATTGATAGGAGTAAGAGGAATGTGGTCATTGTTCGCCTATTGGGCCGGTTGATTGGTTACCAGACATTATTTAATAGGATACATGCATTATGGAAGCCACTAGGGTCTAGAGGATATTCAACTTGTGGATTTAGATAACAACTATTTTTTAGTTAAGTTTAATGATGGTAGAGATTATGTGCATATTCTGACTCGGGTCCTTGGACAATTTATGAAAGTTATTTAACAGTTCAACCATGGAGCTGGTCTTTTTCTACTTTAGAAAAACATCCTTCTCACATTGTTGTATGGGTGCTCCTTCATGGCCTTCCTTATATGTACTATTCTAAGGCTCTATTTCGTCTGATTGCCACGGTTGTTGGTAAGGTTGTGAAGGTGGACTATAATACATGTGTTGGAGAATGGGGTAAATTTTCTCTTTTGGCGGTTCTGGTTTGTTAAGTGGGTCAATCGAACCGAAAATAGCCAAGAGGGGGTGAATTGATTTTTTAAAAATGAAGGGAGCAAATTGAAAATGTAAAAAATAAAGACAATACAATTTATAGTGGTTCAAGATTAGAACAAGCTCTACATCCACTACCTTAGCTCCCACTAAGGATTTTCAACAAATTTCACTAAAAATTCGTCCCCTTTTCTCGAATTAGGAGGAAACCTTACAACCGGTTAATCTTTCTACCCAAAGATTAACCAAAACTCTCTCAAATACAAAGATTGTTGGCAAATGAAAGATAAACCTCACAAGATGGAATATTTGCCCCAAATTATAAGTTCACTCAACCCAAATTGATAAAAATGAGTACAATTGAAAATCACTCAATTGGGTACAAGGGTTTCACTCTAATAGCTCAAAGGTTTGGATTTGAGTTTGGATGGTTGCAATTAAGTTCAATAGTTGTTGTTGTTGTAGCTTTTGAGGCTTGTTTATATACCCTTGTATTGATTTCTAGCCGTTCTGGTGGTTGAGATCATCAATTGAGCCACTGGGCTTCATTTTTTCAGTAATAAATGCACTTATGCAACCTACTGTATCGGTACTCGAATAGCCGTATTGATACCTGTCTCAAAACAGAAAGAGCTGTTGTGTACATTTAAGAGGGCGTATCGATACCTATGACCGTATTGATAGGAATTTTTCTCACTGGAATCCTGAGGAAAACTTTTGTAAAAAGTGTATCGATACGTTATATGGCGTATCGATACGGTCTAACGTCCGTTTGAATTTTGCTGAAATCATAACTGACAAGCAACGGTCAAAAATTTGAAATGTAAAAATTTATCGAATCAGATCAAACCGTATTGATACGTGGACTTACCGTATCGGTACGCTATGCCTTAAAGTTAAGCCTAGATAAAATACCGTATCAATACGGGTAAAATTGTATCGATACACTTTTGTCGATTAAAATTCTAGAAGCTAAAAACCGTATCATACGGCTATAGCGTATCGATACGCCTTGACGTACAAACAGTTTTTTTTGGCTATAACACTTAGAAAAATTTTTCTTGAAGCAATTTATTTGACTTAGAAATATTTTTGTTCAAGTTTGTTTGTCAATTTGTGAGACTTTGAAATACTTAAAAATTTATTTACTTTTACAAAAAGGTTCTTAGACACTTTGTTATATCAAAATCAAGTTAGGTTTTACAATCTCCCCATTTTTGATATAACAAAACCAAAGTAAATTTTTAAGTATTTGAAAACTTTGGAAAATTTACTCCCCCTAATTTAAGATTGGTTTTTAAAGATTTGTAAAAATTTATGTTTTACACTTCTCCCCCTTTTTGTTAGATCAAAATCAATGCAAACATTCAAGGATATAGGCAAGATATTGTGATAAGGTTTTTTGAAAAAAAACTAACTAAGTCTTATCACCTTTTTTTTGTAGAGGATTTATTAAAAGGGGAAGAATTCGAATTTTAGAAAAACAGTAAAAATTTTGGAGTCGCCACCGGCCACTAAGGTAGGCCGGACACCACAAAACCAGAGATTCGTTTAAAAACGAGTTCGAGATTTGGTTACGTGTGGGGAAGGGTTAGCACCCCCATCACGCCCGGAAATCGGTACCAAATAACTTGTTGCCTTTAAGCGATAGAGATTATTTAAGATACAAAGTGAATTTAATAAAAACGTTCTTGAATGAAAATATGACTTAAATAGGATGAGCTATATCGAATCGTGCCTTTGGAATTAATTAAACATTTAATTAGAAAGGATGACGGTACACCGGACCCTAGACTAAACCGACATCATATAAGACTGACTACCGTGTTAGTTTAGGGTTCGGATCCCGTACAACACCTTTATGCACGATGCTAGCAAGTAAAGGATGATGCATGACATTGTCCGTTTTAATTACGGATTTACCTTTAGATGATTCGAATTAATCTGAATATCCGAGGAATATCCAATAAGCTAGGATATTTTGACTCGAATACGCGAATTAATACGTATCTCTTTTTTATGATTAAGATTAATTAATATGCTTATCAAAATATTAAAAGTCACGTGTAATGACATATTAGAATGCATGTCACATACATATTCGAACAAAAGAAGACAAAATATGCACATACTAACATAAACAATATGGCAAAAAATAAATTCGATGCAAATAGGTAACATGCATGTATAACACAAAAAAACATAGTAAAATGCTAATAAAAAAAGGCAAACTGGAAGGGATCAAAACTGTAATAAACCCATTTAAAAACTAATTGAAATGTAAAATAGGGACCAAATTAAAAGAACGCGGAAAGCCCTAAGGACCAAAACGGGGATTAACCCACCCGAAAATCGATTAGAATGAAAACAGGGACGGAATTGAAAAGACTCAAAAACACAAGGGGATCAAGGGCGTAATTTAAGAATGTGGAAGCTCTGCTCGCGTAAATAGTAAGACGCGGAGGGGTTAAAGAGGGGATTAAACCGATTTAAAAAATTAAAAACTCTATATAAACCAAGTTTTAAAGAAAAATAAGCCCTTTTATCATCTGTTAACCCTAAAAAACCCTGAGGCACTCTCGTCCTCTTTCTTTCCTGGCGCCAGAACCCTAAAAAAACCTTTTTCTCTTTTTTCAACCTTTCAAAACAAAAAAGCCTTTATTTACGAGATCAAAACCCCCAAAAAACCTTTCTATTTTTCGTTTTTTTTAAATCGAACCCAAAAAACTTAAAACCCTTTTACCGACGTTTGCCTCTCACCGGCTCACCGTGCATGGTCTCGGAAGGGACCGTATGGCTTGTCACCGGCGAGATGGGCAACAGAAAGAGAAGGGGATGAAGAGACGCGAAGGTAAAAACTTATCCTTTTATTTTTTTTGTATTTTTTTGGTATCGAAATGAAATAAAACAATGATATACCTTTGGTAAACTTCTTTCTGCTTGTATTTCCTGAAACTTTCTATTACAATTTTTGCTCTCTAAAACTTGCTCCCTGTAATTTCCGATTTTTTTTTACATTGTGTGTTGATTCCGGCTTTTATAAGCTCGGATATTACATATTTCTTGATTTACATAAATCAAAGAAAAAACTCTATTGGCTCTGCTAATTTCTGAAATTTTTGATTGCTGCCTCGTACAATTTCGGTTACTGCCTCTGAATTTTCGTTATATTTTCTGACATTTGCGTTTTGTTTTTGTGTGCATGTGAGCCGCGAGGAGGGACCAGAGGGCTTGGCAGATGTGGACGGTCTCTCCGTGCCATTGATGAGGATCTGAATGGTCAGAGGGATCCGGAGAGGCTCGAACTCGCGCACGTGGGAAGCTGAGCGATCACGCGTGAGGGAGCTGGGAAGCCGCGCGTGTGGGCGTGAGTGTTCTGGAAACTTCCCCGGTTCGATCTCAACCGTTCGATGTGCCCCCGATCCAAGGGTCGTGGTTGGTGCGGCACTAGGGCTCCTGGGGCCTCTCTTAGGGTTTCTTCATCAGGGATCATCTAGGCCGTCAGATCTGGATTAGATCTGACGGCTGAGGATGAGCTGCACAAAGACAAGAAAGAAACATTAGGGCTTATTATCTGATTTAGGGTTTTTAATTGTTTGGGCCAACGGGCCTTGTAATATGTATATAATATTTTTGGGTTTAAAAAAATGTAAATGGACTCTGATATTAATGAACTTTGGGCTTTTTATTTATTAACACATACTGGGCTTTATTTATATTAGTATTTTTTGTTTTCAGATTTATTATTATTAATAATAATAATAATACGGTAACAACATAAATAATAATAAGTAATAATAATAGATAAAGATAGTAATATAGTGATAATAAGCAACAAAAATAATAATATAATAGATAATACTAATATACGATAATAGTAAAGATAATATGAAGAAATAATAATAATAATACTAATAATAATAAATAATATTAATAGTAGCGGTAGATAATACTAATAATAATAACATATAGTATATGATAATAAATAGTAATAGTAGTAATGGTCAATAATAGATATTAGTAATATAATAGATAAGATAATAAATATAGATAGTAGTAATAAGAATAATAGTGATATATGATAATAATATAGACAATAATAATAAATAGTAATACTAGTAATAATAGATAAATACAACCTTAATAATAACACAACATATATAATTAAAGCCCATTATTATAAAACGAAATAAAAAGAGGTTAACCCGGACAAAATTAGTGATTACAGATATAGCAATGAAGTACAAAGCATAATTAAAGCAACATAATAACATTAAAATTTAAAATGAAATCCAAAGCAATAATAGTTTAAAGTAATAAGAATAATAGTGATATATGATAATAATATAGACAATAATAATAAATAGTAATACTAGTAATAATAGATAAATACAACCTTAATAATAACACCACATATATAATTAAAGCCCATTATTATAAAAAGAGGTTAACCCGGACAAAATTAGTGATTATAGATATAGCAATGAAGTACAAAGCATAATTAAAGCAACATAATAACATTAAAATTTAAAATGAAATCCAAAGCAATAATAGTTTAAAGTAATTTCAAACTTAAATCCAAACTTAATCCTAAAATCAAAATCAAAGCATAGGGTTTCTAACATAAAAGGTGCATAAAAAGAAATCTTAATATGACATGTAATGAGATGATATGCTCAAAAACTACTCGTCCCTATCGTCTTCATTCTCGTCCTCTTTGTCTTCATCATAATTGTTGGTTTGAGATCTCTGAGTATGATTGAGTCAAGCACAATGGAAGGTGGTGAGAGAGACATCCATGAAAGTTTGTTGTTGTTCAATGGCCTTGACTCAATCGTCCAATGATGTAAAGCGAGTATCAATGGCGGAAAATCTAACATCCATGTTATTCTCTAAGGTGGTGAATTGCTCATTGAGATATGCTATAAGTCCATCCATGGAAGTTTGAGCTTGTTGGACTTGTGGACCTTGATGAGCGACCGAAGGTGGTTGATCTTCTTGAGGAGGAGGGCAAGCAACACGAACCCACTCATGATTAATGTACTCAAAGTGAGCACGAGCAAGAGAGTGTTCGTCAATGGGCTTGCCTAGAGGCTCGACGACATCATAGGAACAATCGATCTCCAAGGAGTGGAACAAGAAGCTCAAAGTCGTGCTATAGAAAAAGGACTTGACTTGATCGGTGTGACGGTGTTGTACAAGATAAACCAAGTCGGCAAACATAATTTGGTAAAGATTTGGGCGCTTACCCTCTAAAAAACAACGAGGCCAAAACGCATCAACTTGGCGAACGGTAGAGAGTTTCCCACCGGAAGGGCGAATCCACCAAGAGATGATGATATGGAGGATACCCTCATGAGCATCAAGAACGGTGATGGAGCCAAGTTGAGAGTGCCTCGAGGAGTGTTCATCATCAATTCCCAAGTTTTCAAACCCAAAAAACATTGCATGAAACAATTTGATCAATTCGAAGCTTTTTGCCCATAAGGCAGAAGTCAATGGCAATAACACTCTCTCTAGCTTGGTCATGGACACATCGGGCATTAGCAAAGAAAATCAAAACAAGGTTTCTGTACATAATTAGGGGAACACTTAAAAAAGGTAAAAGCTTCCATTGTTGTAACAACCCAAGATATTTGAACTTAAACTGTTCGGAATTTAGAAAAGGGATTGAAACAACTCGTTCATCCCGGATTGGAAAGGCTTGGTATTGTTTATAATGGGCTATACCCGAGGGGTTTAGAAAACTGTTTTGAAGAATAAAATCAAGGTTGGATTTAGTAATACCCTTATTGTCCAAAGTGAGATTGGATGAACTAGAAGCCAAATCTTTCCTTTATCTCTTTTTTGGTGCCATAATATCCTGAAAAACATCAAAACCATTCGAAAACAATGTATGCAATTATCATCACATTCGATCCAAAAATCATTCCAATAATTCAAGGTATTGAGAGAAATACTATATTTTGTACATTAAAATCATATACAAGTATAAGTATAAATTTTAGTAAAAATAGTTTTGAAAAACAGTATACTAAAATATATGATATATTTAAATATCCGAAACAAATTTTTTTAAATTTTTGAATTTTTTTGCAAAAACTTCAAAAATCATACTATAATAATATTAAGTATACAAAAATTAATTGAAAACAATAAAAAAACTAAATGAAAATTAAAAATAAAGAAAATGGTTTTTATACCTTGAATAATGGATATGGATGAATGAAGGGCCTTTTTGTAAAAGTAAATAAATTTTTTAAGTATTTCAAAGTCTCACAAATTGACAAGCAAACTTGAACCAAAATATTTCTAAGTCAAATAAATTGCTTCAAGAAAATTTTTTCTAAGTGTTATAGCCCCAAAAAACATGTTTGTACGCCAAGGCGTATCGATACGGAGAGCTTTAAAAGCCCCTAACGGCTAGCCGCATACCGGTACGGTTTTATCGCGTACCAATACGCCTTAACTGCTCCCAACGGTCATTTTCCCAACGGCTATTTGAAATACAGGTCGTACTGATACACTCGTAAGCGTATCGATATACATATGCTGAAGCAGGCTCAACGGCTAATTTTCAAGAAGGCTGTATCGATACAGTGACACGAGTATCGATACTCTACTGACAAGAACTGCATTTATGAAGGGAAATAAAGACCACAACGGCTCCAATTCAATCACAATGGTCTACAATGGCTAGAAGCTCAATTAGAAGTATAAAATGGACCTTCAAGCATCTATAGAAGACTAATGATCCTCAAGTCAACATATTATGATCAAAGAAATGTCTTAGTGCCTAATTGTGTCATTCTTGTATAGACAAAGCACTTATAAGCTTGAATGTTTATGTATTCTCAAGTGAATTAGGTTTTGGGTAAGTGCTTGAGAGTGCAAACATCAACCTTGTAAGAGGGATTTTAGTTTGCTTATCTTTATCTCTTGTAAAGAGGGTTTGATCAAGCTTTGGGCTAGAAAGCTTTGATCGTTGTAAGGGTTTCCTCCTAAGCTTAGAAAAGGGGACGAATTTCTTAGTAAAATTGGTTGAAATCCTTAGTGGGGAAGCTAAGGTAGTGGATGTAGGCTTTGGTTAGAAAGCTGAACCACTCTAAATCTTCGTGTCTTTTTATTTTTCGCTTCCACTACCAAATCACCCAAATAGCTCAACTTCTCCACCACTTAGCAAGCTAAATCGGTTGAAGGAAATCGAGCCTATCAAGCCTAACATGGTTGATCTCAACAAGCCTCTCTTTCCGTGTATTGGCATTGATAGATTCCTGCAAAAACTTGAGTACAAAGGCATTCACCATATTTGCTTTGGATGTGGTGTTTATGGGCATGCTAAGGAGAACTGTGAGGCTAAGATTGGTTCTAGTGATGCCCAGAGTGGAAAGGAAGTATCGGTGAAGGGAGCTTCGAACACGGAGTAGGTGCATGCTCATGAAGAAGGGCTTTATGGCCCATGGATGGTGGTTGATAACTATCGTTGTAGGCCGGCCTACGTCTCTAAGAAAGGAAAAGGGTCCCTAACCAATACTGCTGGTGCATCGGGATCGCGGTTCATAGTTTTGGATAAGGATGGGTCGAGTGAGCATATGTGCTTGGAAGCTTAGCAAACTAGTGCTAAGTAGATGAAACTGTAGCAGGGGATAGTGTTGTGGCTGAGGCGGGTCAATCTGTAACTGTTGAGACTCCGCCATGATAAGTGCATTTAAATGCATCGTATATGACCTTGAATCCAGGGAAGAAATCGAAAGCAGCAATGAATGGTCTGGATATGGTTGATGTTGCCCCGATGATAGTTGGGAAAAAGACCAGGGTGATCGAGCATGAAGGAGTGAATCTTCTAGTAACCATGTAGCTGTCTTAATTGTTGAACAAGGCATGATCACCTCGGGGAATAGTGGGGGTTCCAAAGGAAGAGGGGTGGTTGTTAAGGGGGCAAAGAAGAATTCTCGAAATGGTTTAAAGGTTAAGAAAAAGTCGGATAGTTAAATGGTGATGTGGCCAGTGTTGCAAGAATAGGCTCAAAACGTTGCTGCACAAATGGATTCTATCGTTGCCCAAAAGGGTGGGCTATAGGAAAGACCGACCAAGGCAGTTGTAAACAACCTTGGGGTATTTAAGCCAACAAATCTGTCGCTTCCTGTGCCACCTGTGGTACGAGCGAAGATGAATGATGCGTCTACTCGTGACGGAGTGGGAATGGTCGTTGATCTATAAGGGTTTTGTTTTTTTCTCATTTTATTTTATAATGAGTAGCGTTATGTTTTGGAATTGTCAGGGCCCAATTAGCTCCCCTTTTCAAAGATATTTCAAGTCTTTTATTCGAGAGACTATACATAATGTGGTGGCTTTATTTGAACCTCGAGTGAGCGGGAGGCGAGCCTCTCGTGTTATCTCTTGTTTGGGGTTTCCTTATTCGTTTTGGGTTTAAGCTTATGGGTTTAGTGGTGGTATTTGGATTTTGTGGAAGGAGGATGTGGAAATGCAATTTATGTATATGTATAATTATTTCTTGAATAGTCGGTTTCGTATTTCAGAGGTTACCCAGTGGGTGTAGTTTACCACTCTCTATGTTAGCCCCTCTAGTTCGCGGTGAAAGATTTTATGGGATCAACTTGCAGCTCTCGCTTCTGGTCTATGTATTTCGTGGGTTATAGGGGAAATTGTAATGTCATTTTGTTTGTAGATGAACTTTTGGGTGGCTCGTCTCAACACAAAAATTGGCAGTAGGCCATTTGCGGATTTTCTGTTTAATACTAGGTTGCTGGATCTTGGCTTTCGTGTTTTTCCTTTCACCTGATCTCGTGGAAATTTACAACAACGTCTTGATCAATGTGTTGCAAATTCTGATTGGCTAGGTTCTTTCTCGGATTCTCAAGTGTTACATCTTAATCGTATGGGTTCGGATCATTGACTGATTATTCTCCATTTGGTGGATGACCATTCTCTAGATTGAGATCGTCCTTTTCGGTTTATCTTAGTTTGGTAGGATTATCCGAATTTTAAAGATTTTCTACGGTCTATTTGGGTTGAGTGTGACCTTTCGGCTAATGTCGAGTTCTTTCAAACCAATGTGGTGTCTTGGAATTTTGAGGTTTTTTGGACATATTGGGCAAAAAATAAGAAATTATTAACACAGTTACGGGTATTGATATAGCTATTTCAGTTGTGCATAATGATTTTTTGGTTAACTTGGGGAAACAACTTCGTGAGGAACTTGATAATTTGTGCTTGAACAAGAGGAAAGCTTTTGACAACAGAAGGCGTGTGTTCATTGGATTGTTAATGGTGACTGAAATACCAAATTTTATCATGCTTTTACCATGGCTAGGAGGCGATCGAATATGACCAGTTCCTTGAAATTGGACGTTGACTTGTGGTGTTTCGATCAGGACGTTCTTAAGCTGGCAACCTTGGATTTCTACTGTTCCTTTTTTACCAATGCAGATGTAAATGTACATGGATATGAAATTTGTGGGTTATTCCCTCAAATTGCAGGTGTTGTTTTACAATGCTTGGCGAGTCCTATTATGGTGGACGAAATTTGCACCGTATTCTTTTACATGAATCCCGATAAGGCACATGGGTTGATGGGTTGAATGCATTGTTTTTTCAGAAAAATTGGGACATTGTTGGTGAGGATCTTTGTGCCCTTATCCGTAAGGTATTTGACGAAGGTGTCGTGCCTACTAGCATTAATCGTACTTTATTGGTCCTTATACCAAATATATATATCCCGGAACGTATATCCCAATTTTGCTCGATTAGCTTATGTACGACAACTTATAATGCTTTAGCAAAGGTGATTGTTAATCGGATAAAGCCACTATTGTCATGAGCTTTGTTCCAAGTCGGAATATTACTAATAATATTATCATCACTCATGAGGTGATCTACTCTATGAGGAAGAAGATTGGGAAAAGAGGGTGGATGATCAAGATTGATTTGAAGAAGGCATATGATCGTCTTGAGTGGGGTTTTATTGATGACACGCTTTTGGATATTGGGATTCCGGATTCTCTGAGATAACTTATAATGTAGTGTGTGTGTGTCTTTTGTCTCTACACAGGGGCTATGGAATGAATCTACTACGGATTCTTTCCAGCCTTCTCGTGGTATTAGACAAGGAGACCCTTTGTCACCTTACTTGTTTGTGTTATGTATATAACCTCTGGCCCATGCTATTCAGGTTGAGATTGGTAGGGGACGTTGGAAGGCTTTCCAAACATCTAAGACTAGTCTGGTAGTATCCCATTTATTTTTCACGGATGACATGATCTTGTTTTCTGAGTCTTGTTTGGAGTAAATGAATATTGTCCAGACGGTTTTGAATAGATTTTGTGGGGTTTTCGACCATAGGGTAAGCATCGCAAAGACAACAATGTTCTTTTCTAAAAACGTTCCTTCGTGCCTATAGTCAAATATTAGTGTCAGCTTTGGGTTTCAAGAGGTTGATGGTTTTGGAAAATACATTGGTGTCCCTCTACTTCACAAGAGAGTTACGCTAGCTTCGTATGATTATTTGCTTCAGTTGGTTCGGTGCAAATTAAGTGGTTGGAAGGCCAATTCATTATCTCTTGTTGGGCGTATCACGTTGGCAAAGGCAGTTCTTCTGGTAATCTCATCTTATACCATGCAAACTGCAGTTATTCCTAAGAAGATTTGTTTGGAGGTAGATTGTCTTATCTGTAGATTTGTTTGGGGAATTACTTCGGATAAGGGTTGTGTATATCTTATTAGGTGGGATGATGTGTGTAAGCCTTTATCTCATGGAGGTCTGTGATTTCATAATCTGGAAACTCAAAATGAAGCATTCCTAATGAAATTGGCCTATAATCTTGTGGCTTGTCTGGATGCGTTATGGGTCAGGGTGTTGTATGTGAAGTATAAGTTTAGGGAGAGCATTCCTGAGACTCTTAATACTCGTTGTTGGAATCCCTTAAATTAAACAGATTTTATACCTTAGTTCTAAGAATTTCCTTGTACTATTAGCTATAATCTAATTACTAATTTTTAGGGATAGGCTAATTTCTAGAGATTATTTCCTTTTTATTTTTTCTGCTATTCTTTAAAAGGCTGTATTCAGATTAGAAGAAATAAGAATTATTCTTCTTCCTAAACATGTTCATGGAATCAGAGCATTAGGAATCCAGTTGATCATGCTCTTCCTTCTCTTTTCTTGTTCTGGTTTCTCTGGTTGAAACCCTTCTCCCATGGGTGACACCGAAAATTCCTCTGAGACTGAGATCTCACAAATAACTCAAAATCACAACCAAGGAATCTCTCAAAGTGACCTTAACTCCTCTCTTATAATCACAAATCATCGATTAGATGGAAAAACTTTCCTGCAATGGTCACAATCTGTCCTTATGGTTCTTCGTGGCTGAGGAAAAATTGGGTACATTAATGGAGAAATTCCTCGACCAGCATCAACAGACTCTAGTTATGCAACTTGGGAGCTTAACAACTCAATGGTTATGGCTTGGCTTATAAATTCGATGGAAGGTCATATAAGCCGAACGTATCTTTTTTTCAAAACTGCCAAAGAAATGTGGGATGCAATCAAGGAGAATTACTCGGATCTTGGAAATGCTTCCCAAGTATTCGAGATCAAATTAAAGTTGAAAGATATTCGAAAAGGAACACTTGAATTCAATCAATATTACAACAACCTAAAGATCTCATGGCATGAGTTAGACATGTATTATGAAGCTGATTGGGGCAAGGGCTCGGAACACACCAAGTTCATGGATCATCTTAACAAAGAGCGTCTCTATGAGTTCCTAGCAGGACTAAATCGTGATCTTGATGAGGTCCGAGGATGAATACTAGGCAGAACCACATTGCCAACCATAGGAGAAGCATTTGCTGAAGTAAGGAGGGAAGAGAAACGTCGTCTTATTATGTTGGGAGACACAAGAGAACTGAAACCATTATCCACAGCTGGTCATCGTCCCCCCGAGAACTCTACCCTTATTTCAAGAGGCCCACAATCTCAAAGGTTCAAGGCTGGACGTGATTTTGGTTCAAATAGGCCATGGTGTAGCCACTGCAACCGGGTTAGGTATACCAAGGAGAAATGCTTCAAACTGCATGGCTATCCTGAAAAAACCAGAAAGAAAACAAGGCAGGAATGATATCTACTACTGAAGAAGATGCTCAAGATGTTCGGCTAACCAAAACTCAACTTGAGGCTCTTCATAAACTACTTGGGACTCCTATAGCCAGTGGGTCATTAGCTATTCAAGGTACTGCCTTAAATACTACACACAAACCTATCAAAACTTCCTAGATACTAGACTCGGGTGCATCCGACCACATGACAGGTAATCTAAGTTTGTTTCACACCTATTCACCTTGTCATGATCACTCTCGGATTCACATAGATGGTGGATCTTACTCACCAGTGGCTGGAATGGGGACAGTTAAACTTACTGAAAACTTTTCCCTTGATAAAGTTTTACATGTTCCAAATCTTTCCTGTAATTTACTCTCAATTAGCAAGCTTACCAAGGATGAAAAAGTACTTGCTGAATTTTCTACTTTTGGTTGTGTGGTTCAGGAACAGGAATCGGGGAAGATGATTGGCACTGCTAAAGTTGATGATGGCTTATATGTTTGGAACAAAAACAGTCCACGAGAAGGGATGGCCTTATCTACATCAAAAGAAGATTCTGTCATGCTATGGCACCGTAGACTAGGACACCCGAATTTCATGTACTTGAAGAAACTGTTTCCTCTACTATTTCTAAATAAGAAAATAAGTTCCTTGAACTGTGAAGTTTGCCAACTGTCTAAACATAATCGTGTTCCTTATCCTTTGAAACCTTATGTTCAACCTCAACCTTTCTCTTTAATCAACAGTGATCTATGGGGAGCCAGTCGAGTAAAAAACATCACAGGGGCTAGGTGGTTCATAACTTTCATTGATGACCACACTAGAGTTTGTTGGGTCTATCTCCTCAAAGAAAAATCCAAAGTTTCTAGAGTCTTCCAAAATTTTCATTCAATGATCGAACCCAGTTCAATTCCAATATTCACACCCTTAGAACTGATAATGGGAGAGAGTACTTTAATTCTATCCTAAGTCCTTATCTTTCTAAGCAAGGAATCATACATCAAAGTTCTTGTCCTGACACCCCTCAACAAAACGGGGTTTCCGAGAGGAAAAACAGACATCTTGTAGCCGTGGCTCGTGCCCTTATGTTCACTATTTGGTACCAAAGTATTTATGGGGAGAAGTTGTCCTTACTGCTTGTTATCTTATAAACCGACTCCCATCAAAGGTATTAAACTTTCAAACACCTTTACATACTCTTCAAAAAAATTTCCCCTTGTTTCGTGTTCCTAATCTCCCAACAAAAACATTTGGTTGCAAAGCGTTTGTCCACAACCATCAACCTAACCGATCTAAACTTGATCCTAGAGCCCACACTTGTGTCTTTATTGGTTACTCACCTACACAAAAAGGGTACAAGTGCTACTCTCCAACCTTACACCGGATGTTTGTGTCCCTTGATGTTACTTTCTTCGAAAACGAGCCATAGTTTTCAGCCTCTCATCTTCAGGGGGAGACACTTAGTGAAGATGAGACCTTAAACAATCTTCTCATTATACCTCAAGACTCTATCAGCCCTACCACCACTACAAAACCTGCTGAAAATCCTACAGCCACTGTAATTCCTGTTATCAGCCCTACCACCACTACAAAACCTGCTGAAATCCTACAACCACTGTAATTCCTATTTTGGACCCTATTTTTCCTATCTCTATTGTGCAGCAACAAGAAACAAGGGTGATTAACCATACTAATGAAGAAAAATAGCCCTTTCATTCTGAAAAACAACAAGAAAAACTCGGGGGCTTCGAGTATACTCTCGAAGACATCAGCTGCCCGAGACTGAAACAACAATGCCAATGCCATCTTTACCCAAGGGCTGTCCTAGGGAAGAAGTCTCACCTCCTTCACCTTCCATCTATCTTCCAATTGCAGTAAGAAAGGGCACTAGGAGCTGCACTCAACATCCCATTTCTCGGTTTGTATCCTATGGAAACTTGTCTAAATCCTACAATGCCTTTATTTCTAATGTTGACTCTGTAGAAACTCCAAAGAACATAGAAGAGGCTCTTAAGTCAACCAAATGGAGGCAAGCTGTGTTGGAAGAAATATAGGCTCTTGAAGACAATGGAACTTGGGAAATATCTAAATTACCTACTGGGAAGAAGACCGTGGGTTGTAAGTGGATTTTCACCACAAAATTTAAATCAGATGGGAGCATTGATCGATACAAGGCTCGTCTTGTGGCCAGGGGTTTCACTCAAACATATGGGTTGGACTACGAGTGCTTCTCTCAATTGCTGTCAACTTAGAATGGTCTTTGATCCAATTGGATGTAAAGAATGCTTTTCTCAATGGAGAATTAAACAAAGAAGTCTACATGGATTTTCTGCCTGGATTCGAAGGAAGCAAGGGCCAAGTATGCAAGTTGAAGAAGTCCTTGTATGGACTAAAGCAATCCCCTAGGGCTTGGTTTAATCGTTTTGCCAAAGCCATGACTAGTAGACATTATATTCAAGGTCAAGCTGATCACACCTTATTCTACAAACACACGGATAATGCGAAGTGTTGTATTCTCATTGTCTATGTAGATGACATTATATTGGCAGGGGATGATTCTATAGAAATTGAATGACTAAAAGAGTTCTTAAATCTTGAGTTTCAACTTAAAGACTTGGGGAATCTTCGATATTTCCTTGGAATAGAGGTACCAAGGTCGAAGGCAGGTATTTCAATCTCTCAAAGAAAGTATGTTCTTGATCTACTTTCTGAAGTCGAAGGCAGGTATTCTCATTGTCTATGTAGATGACATTATATTGGCAGGGGATGATTCTATCGAAATTGAAAGACTAAAAGAGTTCTTAAGTCTTGAGTTTCAACTTAAAGACTTGGGGAATCTTCGATATTTCCTTGGAATGGAGGTAGCAAGGTCGAAGGCAGGTATTTCAATCTCTCAAAGAAAGTATGTTCTTGATCTACTTTCTGAAGTCGGACTGTTGGGCTGCAAACCAGCCGAGACTCCTATGGAACCCAACCTTAAATTAGGAACTGATAAGGATGGAGAAGAGGTAGACAAGGGGGAGATATCAACGGTTAGTGGGAAAACTTATCTATCTTTCTCACACTCGTCCAGACATAGCTTTTGGAGTAAGTGTTATTAGTCAATTTATACATGCTCCTAGGGAGAAACATTTGGAAGCTGCCTACATGATATTGAGATACTTAAAAGGGACTCCTGGTAAGGGGATGCATTTCAAGAAAGATGTAAATCGAAGCATAGAAGTCTACACTAATGCAGACTGGGCAGGGCCGTTAATGACAGGCGCTCCATAAGCGGTTACTACAGCTATGTTTGGGGTAATCTCGTGATATAGAGGAGTAAAAAGCACTCTGTTTTGGCACGCAGCAGTGCTGAAGCTGAGTATCGAGCTTTGTCCCACGGTATATGTGAAGGAATGTGGTTACAACGGCTAATGGGAGAACTAAAATTATCCTATAAAAAACCTATAACATTATACTGTGACAACCAGGCAGCGGTTAGCATAGCTCATAACCATGTACACCATGATCGTACCAAGCATGTGGAAATTGATCGCCACTTTATTACTGAGAAAATTAACAAAGGGGAAGTTTGTGTTTCATATCTACCTACAAGACAACAAGTAGCAGATGTGTTAACCAAAAGCTTGAGTAGAAAAATGTCCGAAGAAATTATGGGCAAGCTGGGTTTGATTAACATCTACACTCCAGCTTGAGGGGGAGTGTTGGAATCCCTTAAATTAAGCAGATTTTCTACCTTAGTTCTAGGAATTTCCTTGTACTATTAGCTATAATCTAATTACTAATTTTTAGGGATAGGCTAATTTCTAGAGATTATTTCATTTTTATTTTTTCTGCTATTCTTTTAAAGGCTTTATTCAGATTAGAAGAAATAAGAATTATTCTTCTTCCTAAACTTGTTCACTCGTAGTGGTTCTCGATTATGGAAGAGATTAGGAGTAGTGTGGAATGACGTTTGTAATATTGTGATTTGGAATGTTGGGAATGGTCGTAGCATCAAATTTTGATATGATTCCTGGATTGGTGATGTAGGCCTTTGTTTCAATACGTTCCGAATAATGTTAGAATTAAAGGGCCTGTACTGTAGTTTTCTTGTGACAATATTGTTGATGAGTTGGGGAATTGGAGATGGGGTGAGCTGCAAAACCTCCTACCGTTGCATATTCTTTTGTGCCTTGCGACAATTAAAGGGCCTGTACTGTAGTTTTCTTGTGACAATATTGTTGGGAAAATATGAGAAAATGGAAACTTTGAGCCATATTTCGAATAAGTAAAGATGGAGATTCGAATAAAGATTCAACGGAAACTTATTCTAATCTACAATATCTTTACAACGATATCTCATATGCTCAAAATGGTTGAGTAATGAATGAGAAATTGATGGTTAAAGTAAGGAGGTTGCAAAGCAAGAAAAGGAAATGGAAACCCTCAATCCAACATTGATGGGATAAATGTATTGGGAAGTGTTTATATACACTTACCCTACTTGTGTTCATTGAATGACTTGAGTTGAACTTGTTCCTCACGCACAGGAGGATGTGAATCCATTCCCATTCGGGTTGGGCGCACTCGCACGACGTAGGCGACGCGAATGTCCAGATCGGTCAGGCCCTGCTTGGGCCTGCGGATATTTTACCACGTTCGAATTAATTTTTTCCTTTTAGATGGCAGATTATCTCGATAATTAAGGGATAAATTCAGATTAATTTGAATTCGAATTAAATGCTTGCAGCCCACTCATGTTATCCGATTAGGGGCATGATCGATATAATATTTTCTCATGTTTGCCCTAATTTTACCCTATAAATACATGAGCACTTTTCAGTTTTAAAACACGACCAAAAATTGGTTTTCTCTCTTCAAAATCTGTATAGTGTTTTCTGGTGATAGTCGAAGGCCCAGTACGTTCGTGATTACTCAGTGGTGCTGCTGAAGATAATCATTTGTTGTTTTATCTTGGGAGACCGACGACCGACGATCTCTAGCACCAAAGAGCTGTAGAATCTGTCTTTAAGGAAACTGTGTTCCCTGCAGGCCTCATCAATTAATTTCGGTTACTTCATTCTTTTATTCGTTTCGATTATCTTATTTTAATTTCCTTGTTAATTTCTAATTACTTGCAGTAAAGGAAATATAAGAGAAGTGGCGTGTTGATATTACGTGGATCACATGGAAGAAGTCACATGGATTCGAGTATAGCCGTAGCGGAAGAGATGATCCGAATATTTGGTTTAATCATTTGAATGTTCTAAAATTTTTCTTGTATTTATTTCAAGTTCGTTAAAATAATAAATATAGTATTTTATTTATTATTTTCTTGGATTAATAACACCCTTATTTCAACAATCTTAAGACAGATTCTTTTGAGATTAATTCAAGACGAACAGATTACCGTATCAAAAGAGTTGGTTCACCATGACGATACATTCGAACGAAATAAATTGACCATGCATGAGGCGTGGACAAACTGTTGCATTCGAACATAAAGGAATTCTCAAAGATAAGTGTGAGTCAAGCAAACAAATTTGCTTCTGGATTTATCCTGTCGTTTTAACGGGTTTTCTTAGATCTCAAAAATAGTTGGGAGAAATTTGTGTTACATAAATTGTCGTTGAGAGTAACTACAGTTACGGTTTTGTAAAAAATCAAAATCGGAAATAAATGAAATAATTTTTCGGTTTATTGGTATGTATCATGAGGATACATGTTTGATTTAATACCTTCGGTTTTGGAAAGGATTAAAATCATATGAAAAATACATGGTTGTATATATTGTAAAACTTTTACCATGGAAGTAAAAGGTTTATGGCAAGGTTATCTATTGGTGGAAACTAACGAGCCAATATGACATGAGAAAGGAATATCTTTTTCATGGGAAATAATAATTATTGAGATAATTATTATTTGTTTTTAGAAACACTTGGGATTATTATTTAACCAATAATATTCCTTGAGAAAGTGTAGGATAACCATGAGAAAATTTTGTGATTTGTTCTGGAAACAAAGATCTTGATCCAGTTGACCATGATATCTCTCTTTGGATTTTTAGTGCTACTAATCCCAATGTTTAACAGAAGATATGATGGAAATAAATTACTAAATTATTTCTTTATTTGAATCTTGTGTTGATTCTAACATTGCGGGAAAATGAATCGTGGAATTTATTTCTTAGGAATCAAGTATGATTCTAATTTTGGAAAAAAAAATAAATTATTGAATTTATTTTCAAGAGAGTTTTATTGATTCTAACTCTTTAAGGGAAATAAGTCGTTGGATTTAATTTCAAATGAATCTAGAAATATTCAATCTTGGAACAAATTAGTGAATTTATTTTGGAAAGAGAAATAACTTAAAGTTATTATTTCTTAAAAGAATCAATGATGATTCTATGAATCAGTGAATTTATTTCTGGAAGTAACATTGGTTACTAAATTCAAAACGTTGATTCCGACTAAGGTCTCGAATCAAAACATAGAAGAACTTGGTTCTCTATGTCAAATTAAATTCTTAAAGCTTATTTTGATGCATGTTATGAAGTGCACATTGTTTAAAAATGGCCAAAGAATTGTGAGGGTCATTGGACCATAAACGGTGATTGGAAAAACAATATGAAATTGCATGTCTAGGAATAATTTTTTTGAAAGACTTCGTATTTAAACGTGCCTAGTGTGCAACCTCTCTTTCATAAGTTACCTACTTGGTGCACTATTCATTATTGCTCTTTCTATTAAAATCGTCTGATGTGTTATCTTCACGATAGAACAAACTGGACTTGCTTAAGAGCAAATGGTACTATAGAGAAATTGTTCTCTATGAGTAAGATGTTGAAACCCAAAATTAATAAATTGATTAATTTGGAGAAACTCTGTGTGAGTTACGTCACAACATCAAAGGGTACAATAATTTTGAAGATAAGAATTGAAACTTCAAAATGTGTCTAGCATGTGGGGGAGTTGTTCTATCAACTAATTTAGACACCATATGAGTTATGGAAGGAAATTAAACCTTCCTACAACTACATAAAAATGTGGGGGTGTCTTGCAAAGGTAATATTTCTATTACCGAAGTAAATGAAAAAAATGGACTATATTTTCATTAACCGTGTAAAACTCTTGTGGACAAATAGATTCACAAGAATGTGTTAATGAAAAACAAAGAATGTGTCATTCTTTGGAATAGATTTTCTAAATGATTAGGGGAGTAGGTCAAAGTTTAATGGAACTTTGGAGAAAATCAATGGGAAATAGTTTATGCGTTCAACAAAAGGTTAAAATGAAAACATTGTCATAATGACAAAAAAAAAGTGTGACAAAAGTGTGCATTAGGATATATGATCCTATGACATGCTCATTGTTATATGTAACAATAAAATGGTAAAAGTACCAATGACATGTTAAATTCAAGATTTGACATGGAAAATATAAGAATGACATACTTGATTTTGGGTATCCAAATCAAACGATCACCTACATGTCTCATATTAATTAAGTCACACCATGTGGACAAATTCTTGAGAAATTTGACAAGGATGATTCTGGTATTACCAGAAATTAATTAAACAATTGATCTCAAATGGGTTATCTCTGTTAATCTTGTAAAATCAAAGGATAAAGTTTTGGATCCGCTAACCAAAGGGTTAAACCGAGATCAAGTAGAGAAAAAATCGAAAGAAATGGGACTAAAGCCCATGAAAATTTAAGGCGCTATGAGAAGGAAAACCCAACATAGTTGATTTGAGATCCCAAGATCTAGGTTCAAAAGGACAACCTAATCACATAGACCTTGTGCGGTCATTGTGAGGGGTTACTCTTTCAAGTCCATTCCTATGATGTATACAGTGACTAAAAATGGAACATGCTAAGAATTGCTTTTAATGACCATTGTGTGCATCGGCGAGGCCGAGCAACATAAGTCACCTATGTAAGAGTGAAGTAGGGGCCGCTTCAAAGAGACTATTGGGGCACAGTTCTCTCAAACTCTCGCAGAACCAGGCGATGTCCACGACCATATGGACATAACTATAAGAACTAAACTCGTGCCAAAAAGGTAGTTGTGTGGAGTATATCATCGTTTACACAAACGGTATGACAGTTCAAGGACACCGTGTCTACTGGACAACAAGTAAAGTAAATATACTTTCACAATGAAAGGTTCAAGGGTGGACACCCACCTATCCTATGCAACTATCAATCGTAGAAACTATCACCACATTGAGTCAAAATGGTTTTGATAAATGCATCAATTTCATTCATGTGAGATAAATGGATTGGGAAGTGTTTATATACACTTACCATACTTGTGGTCATTGAATGGCTTGAGTTGAACTTGTGCCTCGCGCACAGGATTATGTAAATCCATTCCCATTCGGGTTGGGGCGCACCCGCTCGACGTAGGCGATGCGAATGTCTAGACCGGTCGGGCCCTGCTTGGGCCTGCGGATATTTTACCACGTTTGAATTAATTTTTCCCTTTTGGATAGTAGATTATCTCGAAAATTAAGGGATAAATTCAGATTAATTTGAATTCGAATTAAATGCTTGCAGCCCACTCATGTTATCCGATTAGGGGCATGATCGGTATAATATTTTCTCATGTTTGCCCTAATTTCCCCTATAAATACATGAACATTTTTCAGTTTTAAAACACGACCAAAAATTGGTTTTCTCTCTTCAAAATCCGCATATTGTTTTCTAGTGATAGTCGAAGGCCCAGTACGTTCGTGATTACTCAGTGGTGCTGCTGAAGATAATCATCCGATGTTGTATCATGGGAGACCGACGGCCGACGATCTTTAGCACCAAAGAGCGGTCAAATCTGTCTTAAGGAAACTGCGCTCCCTGCAGGCCTCAGCAATTAATTTCGGTTATTTCGTTCTTTTATTCGTTTCGATTATCTTATTTTAATTTCCTTGGTAATTTCTAATTACTTGTAGTAAAGGAAATATAAGAGAAGAGGCGTGTTGATATTAAGAGGATCACATGGAAGAAGTCATATGGATTCAAGTATAGCCATAACGGAAGAGATAATCCGAATATGTGGTTTAATCGTTTGAATGTTCTACAATTTTTCTTGTATTTATTTCAAGTTCGTTAAAATAATAAATATAGTATTTTATTTATTATTTTCTTGGATTAGTAACACCCTTTTTTCAGTAACTATAGGGTAGAAGGGTCGTGAAGAATGATTGTTTACGGTCAAATCGGCTTATGGCGTGCGCCTGGGAGATAATTTATTTAATGTAGATCTGTTGTGAAAGGTCATTCATAAGTGTCGCGGGATCCAGCATATTAAAATTTTCATATGGTTAGCTTGTTGCAACAGGATCATGTCGAATTAGGAACGGATCCGTCGACATTTTACGAATGACAATCGTTGCCCATGTTGTCCATTTGAGATTGAAACGGTGAATCATGTTCTTCGCTCGTGCCCTTCGGCTTCTTTTATGTGGTTTGCTCTAGTTAAACGTGAAAGGTTTGATGAGTTTCTTTCAATGAGTTTTAAGGATTGGATTGTTGTTAACATTACCGACCCTTTTTATTTTGCTCGTGATCCCTTTGATTGGGATTTATTGTTTGGAGCGGTGCTTTGGAATGTGTGGCTCTAGAGGAACGCTTTTGTCTTTGGTGCTGAGCTGGAGGAGCGAGGTTCGGTTCTTGAGATGAGTCAATGGCTACATGTGATGTCTGTGAAAACCCTCCTTAAGACATGCCATTGACGTCTTTCAAATCCACAATTGAAGGATGGGATTTGGGTTCCACCAGTGTTAGGGTGGTTTAAGCTTAACACAGACGGTTCTAGAAAGCCTTCGGATGGCTCCACATATTATGTTAGGGTAATTCATAATTACGAAGGTCGATGGCTCCACATTTTCTGTGGAAGCTAAAGTCCGACGTGAGCAAAAAATGTCCACTGTCAAACTTCATCAGAAATGGTGTGATTGTGGTGCATTCCAAGCATTTAGATACCCTTGCTCTCACGCACACGCCGCCTGTTTACATTTTCGACTCGACCCTTACGGTTTTGCGGATGACTGTTATAAACTAGAGAATATTGCAAATATATATATAATTCAGTTCAACACAATCCCGAACCAAGACTATTGGCCGGTAGAGCCAATATACGAAGAATGATTACCAAATCCAATGCTTCGTAGAAAGTTGAAGGGTCGACCGAAGTCTACTCGTATTAATACAAATATGGATGATCCAGATGATAGAGAGGGAGGAGTTCAAGTTAGACATTGTAGTCTTTGTAGTCAACCGGGTCATTTAAGAAACAAATGTACGAACAAATCAAATCTTTCCAACTATCGTGCCGGACCGTCAACCTAAATGCTTTGTTTAATGTATGTCTAATTTTATGGTAATGAGAAAATATAGCATCTTTTCAATTTTTATTTGTTTTTTTTCCTAAATCTATGTGTACCTATTAATTCTCATTTTTTTATCAAAAATGTTTAACTTGTTACCTTTGAAGAATTCATATATGTGGCCTTTAATTAAACTCAAACAACTTAAACCATTTAATCCAAACAACGAACAATGTTACTGTTAATTTTTGACCTATGAACCCACAACTCTTGACTTTTAGACCTTTAAACATCACTGCACTAGAAACCATCTAAAGGTAATATAATTTGTTCTTATTTAATATACTTTAAGGTAATATAATTTAATTTATTATTTGTTCTTATTATGTATTTTGTATTTTTATTTTTTTTTTCTATAATATTATTTACTATAATTTAAAATCTTGATTTGGAATTCGAATTTAGAAATTGAATACGAAAATTAAAAAAAACATAAATATCAAAATGCAATCGAAATTGAAAGAAATACATATAACATTAAATATTCGGGGTTCGCAAATTACAAATAAATAAAAACAAAACAAAACCCTATTTTCGCCTCCTCCCCCTCCTGGTGGGTAATTCTTGCCGGTGGAGAGGGCCTGTTTGTGAGTACAGCGAAGCTGGTTGAACCTGTCTACGAGCTCTTGGATTAGGAGCCAGCTCATCGTCATCGAAAAATTGCTCATCCGTTATTTGCATAGTAGGTGGTGTAGCAAACATTTCTTCAGGACGAAATGATGGGCTGCTAATAGTAGTTGTTGACAACATAGATGTCATGCTACCAACACCAAAACCTTCCCCATATACAGATGATTGAGGATACTAAAATTATGGTACGTATCCTTCATCATCATTGTAAGCCGACTGAGAAGATGACTTTGTTGAAATGGGGTTTGTTCCGAAACATTACCAAATGGTGGTTGCTCCCAAAGATTACTGCTTACATGTCTCGGGGGGAGTCAGATCGCGCCCACGAAGAAGTCCAACCTCGGTTGGTTGCTCCCGAAATTCCTTCCAAGTTTGGTTCGTCTGTTGATTGCTGAGAGCTCTGACCCAACTCGGTTGAGAGGCAAACATGTCTTGAGCACCGCGGATTTTCAAGCCATCTATTTGCATCTTCGACAGATGCTATGAACGGTTTCCCATTTGCCGAAAACCATGAATAGTATTCTGTATTAAATTTAAAATCGCTGGCTTGAATTGGACTCAAATCATCAGCCCACCGCGTCCATCTTTCCTCCCACAATTCAATGAAATCGGCTTGCTTCACAATCCAATTCTCATTGAATCTACCTCTATGAACGGTGTGAATTTGTTCACGTGGAGCTCTTGAAATGGGTTGATGGAAGTTAAACTGCCTCAACACTCTGTCAGCACAATGAAACTCAACAATAGAAAAATGGATCAAAGGCACAATCGCACCCCAGAATCCTGCACATTCAAGCACAGTAGGTTGTAGGCAAGCCCTGACGTCATCATTCCCGTAAGGCTGCCAAATAAACTGTAAAAAAATTATTAATATGAATTCACTCACAATCAAATATACAATTTTTCTTTCAAAAATAAAATATACAATATACAAAATAAGAACAAATAATAAATTAAATTATATTAAATAAGAACAAATAATATATTAAAATAAATTGATTATGATACCAAATCTTTTCCTATTGTTTGGATCTTTAATCTCGTCTCTTTGACAGTGTTGTGAACCACCCCCGCATTCTTCAACTTATGCCTCCATCTGCAAAGATATATTGAAATTATATTTCGAAGTCATTGGATATAAATATTATATCAATAAATATTTATATACAATTGCAATCACATTATTACCTTCCAGCAAGACGAAACTCCATATCTACCGGTACAAAAAAAAGCGGGCGTTAGATAAGGCAGCCTGTACCACGCCCAGGACTGCAGTAAGACTTGACATCCACCCATATCTGAATTTTCCTTTTCACCATGCATAATTGTGACCTTGCACATTTCATGGTACAAAAATGTCAATACTGCGGACCCCCAACTATATGTAGCAGCTGTGTCCAAATTAGCCAAGAACTGCAGGTATTGTGTGTGAACCATATTACCAGATGTATCTGGCATCAACACACCACCAATAAGTTGCAGTATATAAGCTCGAGCTGCACACTCAAGTTCTTGATGACCATATTCATCGGTCACAATAAATTCCTGCTGCAACCATGATACTCTGAGGCGTAGCCCGTCCACACAGCTCTGAGGAGGAGCTTTGCCCAGGTACTGCATGCAAAGGTCATATGTATTGTAATTATTTTGTCCAACCAATGGTGTCCCATTTGTTGGAATACCAAGTTGTACCGCAACATCCTCCAGAGTTATTGTACATTCGCCAAATGGAAAATGAAATGTGTGGGTCTCTGGTCTCCACCGTTCAATCAATGCAGTAATCAACCCGGGACTATCTTAAACCCACGTAGAAAGGTGGCATTATAAAAATCAGCTCGCTGTAAGTAATACACTAAACGCTGATCAGGTTCCTTTATTTTCATTCCTCGACGGCGTATCATATGCTCTACATCCTATAATTAATTCATTATAATTTCGAGTTATAATAATTACATAGTAAATATGAAATTTTAAATTACAAAACATTTACTTACTTGCTCTTCGTGAATATAAGACGAAATGTGTTCATGGTCACGGTACAACAAAACTCCTTCAGATGTCATTATCTATTTCTACAGCTAAAAAACAATTATCATTCAAATATATACAAAAAAATTGTATTAACTTCAACATTTCGAATATATACAGCTAATAAACTAACTTTAAAAAATTAGATTAAAAATTTACATGCCCTTATCAGATTCAAAATTCGAAAAACTAGCTTCTTTTTGTTCGAAACGACAATCACAACCAACCAGAATAGCTTCATCAATAATAAAAAATAAATTTCATTAGATCATCAATCACACAAAATAATATACACACACTAATAATTACAAAAACAACAGATAAATTTAAACTCTAAATTTTTCTCACCCTCTTCGAATATATCTTTAAAAAGATATATAGAAAATTCTTCACCTTCACCAAAATTTTTCTCTTCTTCTCTTCACAAATGACCAACTCTAAAATTTTAACTCACACCACCTATCTATATATATATACACAAATAATGTAAAAAAACAAAAAAAAAAAATTGGCCAAGCCACCTGCTGCAACCCGTGAGCCCATGTCTGACCAGCCTGCACCTCGCCATAAGGAGAGGGCGAGGTAGGCCAGCCCACGTGAAGCCGCAGCAGCAAGCCTGCACGCCTGCACCAGCCACAGCTCTCCTGCAACAGCCGGGCCATTGGCTCTCCCAGCCGGTCACCAGGGACCTCGCCGTTTACACCTGGTGAGGTCCGAGAACGCCTCCTGCAGCCGGCGTTGTCCTGTAGCAATTGGCCTATCCTCCAAATTAAATTTGGAGCATGCCTATTACCTTAAAAAAAGGGCCTATTCGGCTAATTTTGCCGTCCCACTTGAGGCCAACAAAAGCCAAATGGCGCAATGTTTTGCTAAACTAGTCCTATATATGGTGAGGCCCTCCTTTGAGTGATATAAGTCATCAACGACATGTTTGACCTATTATGTGATCAACGAGAAATTATTAGATGGATCCGGCTCGCTACGTCCATCCATCTTATTTTAATTTCTAAATAACTGTCTACTTTTTCTTTACATGTAAAAAAGATGTGAAGATTCACCTTAGCAAAAATGTTGTGGATAGACCTTATTGACTGGATGGAAGTCCTCTACCCCTTTTCGGTGCCCCTACTTATGCCCCCACACTCAAAATTAGGTTTAGGGTTTAGGGTTATGGTTAGGGTTTATGGAATTTAGGATAGGGTGTATTTTTTAGGGCATAAGGTGTAGGGTTTAGGATTTAGAATTTAGGGTTAGGGCTTGGAATTTAATTTTGTTGTGTTTTTTAGTGTTGGGGCATAAGTAGGGGCACCGAAAAGGGGCAGAGGATTTTTATCCTTATTGACTGGCACCACGAATGATGTGGTGAGCCGGTTCAATCTAATAATTTTTCGTAATCAACGTTACCAGCTTTGTCTTAATTGACTTTTCTTTTTCTCCTAGAAAATATTACTATTTTTTTTACAATAACAACTGAATTTTATTAAAAAGACCATGGAAGATATCACAAATACAACACATCCAGAATAGAGAATAAGAGGACTAGTCCACTAAAATCTCATATAAAAACCCAAATGGCAAAGAAAAGTAAATACTTCTATAGAAAATTAGCATACTGTCAAAATCCATAAACCTTCCTAAATCTCTTAAAAAACGTTACTAGTTGAATCCACTGAAATGTTCGGGTGAAAATGAAAAAGTTGTCCACCAAAATCTCATACAAAAACTCAAAGGGCACATAAAAGTAAATACTTCTATAGAGATTAGCATACCGTCAAAATTCAGAAGCCTTCCTGAATCTCTTAAAAAATGTTACTAGTTGAATCCACTGAAATGTTCGGGTGAAAATGAAAAAGTTGTCCACCAAAATCTCATACAAAACCCCAAAGGGCACAGAAAAGTAAATACTTCTATAGAGATTAGCATACTGTCAAAATTCAGAAGCCTTCCTAAATATCTTAAAAAATGTTACTAGTTGAATCCACCGACATGTTCGGGTGTAAATGAAAATGTTGTTATTCTTAAAAAAAAAATTGAATTTAAATAACATATATGTAAGTGTATTTTATCAAATGATTAAAAAAATAAATACATGCTATCATAAAATTACATTAGATTCCAAACAAATATTACTTGTTCGTAACAAATGTGGAAAAAAAATATAAGTCCTCGTATCTAACTTAACATTGATCAATTAATCAACAACGTGATACTCGGGTTTACACATATATCACATAAATTTTAATAAATAATTAAGATTTTTTTGTTTTTTTACATTTAGAGGATCAAAAAGTTCGATGATATAGCAATGTGAACTAAACAATAATAATGATATATTTATACCTAGGTAATTATTTTATGCACAAGTGTTTGTAGAAACTTTATTTACACGAGCTCCTTAATTTTAGGGTTTAAAAATTTTGTTTAGGGTCTAGTGTTTAGGGGTTTAATGTACAAGTTTTGAATTTATGAGTATAGTTAAAATTTAAGATTTATAGGTTAAACCTAAATCCCTAACTATATTACCTAAAACCTAAATTCTAACCTCAAACCCTAAATTTTAAACTCCTACACTCAAATACCTAAAGCTTAAGTCAAATCATTAAACCCTAAAACTAAAAGGACTGTGAAAACTTTTTATTTCACCTTCTGTGATTGAAATATTTTTCCTTATACAAGTACTTAATAATAAAGAATTAGAGACAACGTCGACCCGTTATCAAACCAAAACCCAAAAACCTCACTCGTCACAACATGTTGATCTTATAATGTTAGTAAATATGTGTTTGCACACACTTCAAATGTGTGGTGTTTAAATTGTGACAAAATTAATAGTCAATGATTATAACATTATTTTTATATTCTTTTTATATTAAGACTAAAATTTTTGTTCAAACCAATGGGCATGGAACAACATTGTGGTAGGGGTGTACATTATTCGGTTTTAACCGAATTAATCGACCGAATTAAATTTTTTTGTTAATTAATCGGTTAATTTTAGGTAAAATTGGTTAACAGTTAAGAGTTTTTTCAAACTTCGGTTATTGGTTAATTTGGTTCGAAACTAGTTAATTAACTGAACTAACCGAAATTATTATATGTTATATATTATATATATTACATATATTTATTTTTTGTCATTAAACTTTTAAAAATTATAAAATGGTCATTAAACTTTTATCAAATTAGCATAAAAAGAAAGTTTACTGACTAAAAATATTATTTTAGCATAATTTAGTGACCAACTGTGTAATTTACCCAAAATTTTATAACAAATTTTGGTTAATTCGAAAACCGACCGAATTAACCGAATTTTTTCGGTTCGGTTAAAAATATTTGAAATTTTTTCGATTTGATTAACGGTTAAAATAAGAAAAATCAGTTAATAGATTTTAAATAATTCGGTTCGATCGATTAACTGAATTAACCGAATGCACACCCCTAAGTGGTGCATGCTTCAGCTCGAAGATAACTAGACTTAAGCTAGTGGCTATTGTCACGGGGCCAGGTTTTCAAACCAGCGAACCGCGCAGCCTTAGGCGAATTTCACCACACAAACGCCTAAGTCAGCCTAAATTGCAACTCCGGAAGATCAAACTTCCAAGGCACTCAAGAACTCAAGATCGTTCTAAGCGGAAGCAAACTATAATGAATGACCTTTGAATCTGAAAGAAGAAAACCAAGAACACGAAGAACAACACAGAGGATATAGAGTGAATGCCTTGATTACTCTGAAGATAGAAAACTGAGTGATTTACAAATGAGGTGGGGAGTATCTATTTATAGTTGAACTCCCCCAGATCTGACGGTCAAAACTGATTTACATCGACGGACGAGATTTTACATAATATCTTTACAAAATCTCTAAATATCACAACATTATCTAAATAAAATCAATTTAAATGGATAATGTTGACTAAATCTTCCAGGATCTTCCAGAACATTCCGGAACCTTCCAGAATCTCTCACAGACCGGGCTATGTCTGGTGGTCTTTGCGAGGTCCAAGTCTGTGTTTGAACCCCTTCTCTCGGCAAATGTGCATATGGCACGGGCTCGAACTGGCAGCCCGTGACACTATGCATTAAAGTTATCCCGTGGCCAAACCTACGGTGACGATTTCAAGCGACAGGCAGGGCAATGATTACATGAAGAACAAGTTATTAGTAAAAGGGTTTTCAGTTTTTTATACATGTAAGTTCCCTAAGATAATCCTAAATACCTTTTTATACTCAACACTAAAAAAAATTAATTTTTTAATTTTAAATTTTAAATGGATAAACCACAACGAATGTCACTCAATTATGGGTAAGATTACATTTGGGTCACTCAATTATTAAAAGTTATACTTGGGTCACTCAATTATGGGTAAGGTTACATTTGGGTCACCCAGTTATTAAAGGTTACATTTGGGTCACTCAATTATGGGTAAGGTTACATTTGGGTCACCCTTCATATTTAAAAAATACATCAATTTCATAATTTTTCTTCCAAATCACTTGTATACTCTTGTTAACACTGGAGTATTTCATTTGAAATCATTAATTAATCTTATACATAAATTGATATATATTTTTGAAATATGAAGGGTGACCCTAATGTAACCTTACCTATAATTGAGTGACCCAAGTGTAACTTTTAATGATTGGGTGACCCGAATATACATTTACCCATAATTGAGTGACCTAAATGTAACTTTTAGTAATTGGGTGACCCAAATGAAATCTTACCCATAATTGAGTGATCCCTATTGTAGTTTACCCATTTTAAATCCTAAACCATAAGCTTTGAACCTTAAAAATACATTTCACCTTAATTTTTTAAACCCTAATCATAAACTTTAAACCTAAAATTTTAATGTGTAGCGTATAGAAGATAATTGAGTGACCTAAATGTAACTTTTAGTAATTGGGTGACCTAAATGAAATCTTACCCATAATTGAGTGACCCCTATTGTAGTTTACCCATTTTAAATCCTAAATCATAAGCTTTGAACCTTAAAAATATATTTCACCTTAATTTTTTAACCCTAATCATAAACTTTAAACCGAAAAGAGGAAGAAGAATGCACCCGCATTCCAATCGGTCGAAACATACACTTACTCAACAGTTCTTTTTCATAAATAAATACTGCTACAACATTCACTTTGTTATGTGAAATTTATATATATATATATATATATATATATATATATATATATATAACTAAATTAAGTTGCTTCCCAAGTTGCCATTGATTCTAGTCGATAGATCGTCAGAGAGGACAAGTGCTGTGTTTGTTCCCAAATCATTTCTCCAAGCAACCTTTGTGGAAGAAATCACCTCCTCATCCGCTTCAAACCCACTTAAACACACCTCACTCTCAGGGACTGAACCACCTTCACACGACGGCGACCACCTGTGGTGGCATAAACACTTGAACCGAGTTGCACCCAGGACTTGGAGCAAAGATCTCACCGTGTTTTTCAACATGGCCACCGAGAGAACCGTGTTCATTACAAGCACCGAAAGTACACCTTCATTTGAACTAGGCAAGTTGGACAACCCCATGATCTTTGTGGCTTTTTTTGGATAGAGTTAGTTAGAATAATATTTATGTTATGAAGATTAGTTTGTTTGTTATATCAGTTGTAGATTAGTTGGACCATTTGTATAAATAGTTGTATACCTTCATTCTAAATTTATATGTGAGTACAATAATATTCTCAATTCACAAATTTTACATGGTATCAGTTAGCCACTTTCTTGGGCCTCTCGTTCTCGGGTTTGTTTGTTAACCCATTTTTTGTTTTCACGGGTTTTCACGGGTTTCTCGTTCGGGTTCTCTTTTTCCCGTGCCTTTTGGGTTTTGTTTTTTCCCCTTTTCATTTCTCTGCTAGGGTTTCACTTTCCCCTTTCTTGTCGACATGCCGCCGTCTGATTCCATTGATTTCAGTCATGCCCTGTATTTGCACCCTTCCGATACGCCCGACGCGGTCATGGTCTCGCATCAGTTGATCGGTTTTGAGAATTACAACGTCTGGAACCGCTCTATGCGCATCTCTCTTCTCGCCAAGAACAAACTTGGTTTCATTGACGGTTCTTGCACTCGTGATACATATCTAGAGATGCAGTCTCAGTGGGACAGATGTAACGCCATTGTTTTTTCATGGATCCTTAACACAATCAGTAAGGATCTCTCCACCGGCATCGTTTTTGCGTCCAGTGCGGCTCTCGTCTAGAAAGACTTGAAAGAGCGGTTCGATAAGGTCGATGGCGCTCGGATTTATTATCTTCATCATGCTATTGCTACTTCTGTTCAAGGTGATGTCTCTGTTTCCACTTATTTCACTCGTCTCAAACTTCTTTGGGACAAATATGTAATTTTGGTTCCTTTTCCATCTTGTGATTGTGATCAGTCTACTGATATTGTTAATCATGCCCTTCAACAACGGTTGTTCCAATTTCTTATGGGCCTAAATGAGTCTTATACGGCGGTTCATAGTCAGATTCTTCTGATGAAACCCTTGCCCTCTGTGAACCAAGCCTATTCCATGGTGGTCCAGGAGGAATCGCATCGTCTGTTGATGTCCAGTTCTTCCTTGGAGCCGTCTGCGTTCTACTCTAATGATGTCACTGGTGGTTCTGCTCGTCGTCTATTCAATGGCGTCTGTGATCACTGTAAGGTCTATGGTCATAAGAAAGAGAATTGCTACAGATTAATCGAATTTCCACCTGATTTTAAGTTTGGTAAGAAAATGGATGTTAATGCTGCTTTAACTGTTCAACCGGAGAATTCTGTTGCCTCTGATTCAATCTCTTCTGTTGATCGGGTCCCTTCTACCTATGTTCCTGTTTTCACTAATGCTCAGTATAATCAGATTTTGGATCTTCTTAGTAAGACCTCTGTTGTTGAACCTGTGGTTAATATGGCAGGTAATATTACTCTTAATTCCTCTGCTAGTTGCAATTGGATACTTGACACCGGTGCTATAGATCATATCACATTTAATTTCCATAGTTTGATTGATCATGTTGCATGTTCATATGCTCATCAGTTTGTTCACTTACCCAATGAAAAAAAAAAGCCTTAATTACACACACTGGATCTGTTGCCTTAACCCCTACCTTGACCTTGACTCATGTTTTATGTGTTCCCAATTTTACACACAATTTGGTTTCTGTTTCTAAGCTTACTTCTGTTCTCCAGTGTGGTATTCTTTTTTATCCTGACTTTTGTCTATTGTATGATCTATCAAGTGGGAAGATCAAGGGGATTGGTAGAGTATTTGGTGGTCTGTATTTTTTCGAGTCATCTTTTTTCAACTTCTGGTGTGTGTTCATCTTCAGGTTCCTCCATTTTTCATTCTCCTATTTGTAATAGTCTTACAAAATGTATGTCTTCTGTTTTGTCTCCTACTGTACTTTGGCACTCTCGTTTAGGGCATGCCACTCTTACTAAAATGAATAAAATGCCAGCTTTGCATTCTGTTTCATTTCATAAGGATTCTGTTCATGATTGTACTGTTTGTCCTTTAGCAAAACAATCTAGGGTGCCCTTCCCTGTTAGTAGTTCTAGGGCTTCTTCTCCTTTTGAGTTGATACATGCTGATCTATGGGGACCTTATAGAGTATCCACTCATGGTGGACATAGATATTTTTTTACTTTAGTTGATGACTTTAGTAGGATGAATAAGGTTTTTCTGTTGAGACTTAAATCTGATGTGGTTCTGTTCCTTCGAACATTCTTTTCTCTTATCAGAACTCAATTCTCAGCCTCTATCAAAACTTTTCGATCTGATAATGGCTCTGAATTTTTTAATTCAGAATGTGGTTCTCTTTTCCAATCCTTAGGCATTATCCATCAAAGTAGTTGTGTTCATACACCCCAACATAATGGGGTGGCTGAACGTAAACATAGGCACCTTTTAGAGGTTGCTCGTGCTCTTCGATTTCATTCTCATGTTCCTCTTAAGTTTTGGGGTGAATGTATTTTGACTGCTTGTTACTTGATTAACAGGCTTCCTTCATCTGTTTTAAATTGGCAGACACCTTTCGAATTACTTTTTCATAAATCACCCTCTTTGTCTCATTTGCGTGTCTTTGGTTGCCTTGCATATGCTACCCAAACTAATTTTCGTGATAAATTTTCTGCCAAAGCTATTCCATCAGCCTTTATGGGCTATTCCACTACCCAGAAAGGTTATGTTCTTTTTAACCTTGAATCCAAAACCTTCTTTGTTAATAGGGATGTTGTTTTTCATGAGTCCATCTTTCCATTTCATAACTTGTCTCCCAAGTCTTCTCCCATTTTTTTGTCTCCTTCTCACATTCCTGATGAGGAGTTTTTAAATCTTTTAGTTCCCAATACTTCACCTCATACTTCTCTTCCTTCTACCTCACCCCTACCTCTCTTCCTAATACTTCACCTACTACTTTAGACTCATCTTCAGTTTCATCTTCTCTTATTCCAGAAATGTTCATTCCTCCTTCTTCTTCTTCTTCTTCAGATACTCCTTCTGCAGTACCTCCTGCATTAATTTTAGTCTCAACAGGGGTTCCTGGTCCTAGTCTTGTTTCCTCTCGTCATTCTTCTCGTGTCACTAAAACACCTTCTTGGTTAAGTGATTATGTTTGTAACACCATTTGCTCTTGCCCATCTCCATCTTCTTCTTCTTGTTATCCTATTTCTAACTATATCACCTATTCTCATTTACCATCTTATACCCAATCTTTTTTAATTTCCGCTTCCCATATCCGTGAACCTACATCCTATTCTGAAGCTAGTGAACATTCTGTTTGGGTTAATGCCATGCATGAGGAGATTCAGGCTTTGGAAACAAATGGTACATGGTCTGTTGTGCCCTTGCCCCATGGCAAAGTTCCTATTGGTTGTAAATGGGTTTACAAGGTTAAGTACAAGGCTGATGGTACTGTTGAGCGTTTCAAAGCCCGCCTTGTTGTCAAAGGCTACAATCAAATGGAGGGGATAGATTATGTTGATACATTCTCTCCTGTAACAAAACTTGTTACTGTTCTTATTCTTCTTGCCCTTGCTGCTTCTTTCAACTGGCCTCTCTACCAAATGGATGTTCACAATACCTTTCTTCAAGGTGATCTTTTTGAAGAGGTCTACATGGTTTTACCTGAGGGTGTTTGTAGCTAGGGGGAGAACATGGTGTGTAGGCTACAAAAATCCCTTTATGGATTGAAGCAAGCCTTTAGGCAATGAAATGTTAAACTGACAGATTTATTGATAGCAGCTGGGTATAGACAGAGCAAGTTTGATTATTCTATGTTTACCAAGAGAGTAAATGATAAATTGGTTGTTTTGCTTATCTATGTTGATGATTTACTCTTGACTGGTAATGATAGTGCATTAATAGATGAACTGAAGATAATCCTGAATCAGAATTTCAAGATGAAAGACCTAGGAAACTTAAAATACTTCTTAGGTTTAGAAATCTTGAGATCAGAGGAGGGAATATTACTTAATCAAAGGAAGTATGCACTGGAGCTCATAGAAGACAGTGGTTTAGGTGGTTCTAAGCCAGTTAGTACTCCCTTGGAGCAAAATATAAAACTGACTACAGTGGAATTTGATGAACATTTGCAGAAGGATATTGAGTCAGATATCTTGCTTGAAGATAAATTAAGTTTTCAGAGATTAATAGGGAGACTTATTTATCTGACACACACACGGCCTGATATTACATTTGCAGTGCAACATTTGAGTCAATTTATGCAGCAACCTAAGAGGACTCATCTTGAGGCAGCATTAAGGATAGTTAAGTACCTCAAAAATGATCCAGGCAAGGGGATATTACTTAAGAGTGGAGGCAGATGTCAACTTGTGGCTTATTGTGATGCTGGCTGGGCATCATGTCCCATGTCAAGAAAGTCAGTGACAGGATTTTGCATTAAGATTGGAGAGTCACTTGTCTCATGGAAAGCAAAAAAGCAAAGTACCATTGCCAGGTCTTCAGCCGAGGCTGAATACAGAAGTATGGCTATCACTGCGGCAGAAATAGTATGGATAAAAGGGGTTTTGCAGGAGCTTGAAGTAAAATAGGAACAACCAGCAAAATTGTTTAGTGACAGCAAAGCAGCTCTTCAGATTGCAGCAAATCCTGTGTTTTATGAGAGAACGAAACACATTGAAATAGACTGCCACTTCATTAGGGAGAAAATTCAAGAAGGTCTAATTGCAACTGAGCATGTGAAGTCAGCATAGCAATTTGCAGATATCCTCACGAAGCCTCTTGGAGCACTACAACATGAATATATTTCTTCCAAGTTGGGGATGAAAAGTGTGTTTCAACCGCCAACTTGAGGGGAAGTGTAGAGAGTTAGTTAGAATAATATTTCTGTTATGAAGATTAGTTTGTTTGTTATATCGGTTGTAGATTAGTTAGACCATTTGTATAAATAGTTGTATACCTTCATTCTAAATTTATATGTGAATACAATAATATTCTCAATTCACAAATTTTACATTTTGTCCCACGAAACGTATAAAACATTAACAGAGGTGGTCCTTTTTGAGCAACGTCAAGGACCAAGTTTGATGAAGATCATAAATATACACTAGGCATCGTGGAAACCAGTGTGCTAACCCCGGTTTAAACAGGGGAGGTTCACTCGGTATTCACCACTCCACGTGTGGGATTTGTGGAAGTTTAATTAGAACCGGAAAAATTATTAGATGGACTCGGCTCGTCACGCCATTCATAGTTTCAGCCAATAAGATCAATCCATCTTATTTTTCTAAGGTGAATCTTTAACTCTTTCCTGCATATAAATAAGAAGTGGGTAGTTATTTGAAAGTTACTATGAGATGGATGAATTGTATTGGCTAGGACTACGGATGACATGATGAACCGGTTTCATTTAATAGTTTCTCGGTTAAGAATAGAAATCTTTTTCTCCTTTCCGGTGCCTCTATTTACGCTCTTACACTAAAAAAATAGATTTATGGTTAAGGTTTATAGAAGTAGGGGTATAGTGTATTTTTAGGGTTCAAGGTTTATGATTAAAAATTAAAATTTAGGGTTAGTGTTTAGATTTTATTTTTAGGTAAATTACACAGTTCATCATTCAATTATCTTCCCACTCCTATTTTGATCACTAATTTTTTAAAATTTTTAATTTAATCACTCAACTTTCGAATTACTCTTGTTTTGGTCACTCAACCGTTAAATTACAAATGGTGTGATGACATGGCAGGACGGCGTCATTTTCGGTCCCTAAAAAATCACTAAAACGACATTGTTTTGAATTCCTATAAAAAATAAAAAAAATACTTTATTTTTTATCTTATTTTCTTTCTTCCTTTATTTGTTTTTCTCTATCTTCAAAGTAACTCAAATTTCGGCCACCTCTCGCCGGTGACCAGCCACCACGTTGGTCGATGTCGATGGCGACCAACAAATTTCGAAATCTCTCACTAAACTCATCTTGTCCCCTGAATGTGAATATAGTGTCCATTTAACCAAAAAAAATAACACTCCAATCTCCATGAATATAGTATTGAACATTGATTTTTTTTCCTCCGCTCTTCATCTCCGTTCGTCTAGTCAAAATTCTTTTTTTTTTTCATCAATACACAAGTAAGGGGGCAGTTCTTCGAATGGAGCGAATTGCAGGTATTTTCGTATTATATTATTAATAAATGATTTATGATTTCGTAGGTAGAAATTAATTGTTAGATTGATTGATTCTTTCCGGCGTGTGAATCGCGCTCAAATAGGCATACCATTATTTTGATGCAAACTTTACAGAGCAGAGCAACAAGGACATTTATATTTTATGGAGTATAATTCCTTAAGTCAAGCTATGAATGGTATGTTTTGTTGAAAAAAACTTTGACACTCACTGGCCGCATGTATAGAGAATATTTTTTTTTTATCATGAATAAAGTTATCAATTTTTTAATAAATAATATAGTTTTAACATATTATCATAATGTAAACTAGGGCCGTAAATGAGACGAGACAGCTCGCGAGCTACTCGAGTTTGACTCGGTCAAAGTTTGGTCAATACTTGACTCGTTTGGACTCGACTTGAGCTCGAACTCGAATTCGGCTCGAGTTCTTAATGAGCCGAGTCGAGCTACTCGATACCCGACTCGAAAATATAAAATACTAAAATTTTTAATTTTTTTTAATTTAAAATCTAAATTCTTAAAACATAAACCCTAAACATAAGTCATACACCCTAAAATCTAAATCCTAAATTCTAAACCCAACAATCTAAACCCTAAACTAACACATAAACCCTAAAATTAACAAGCTTGTGTAAACTTTAGTTTACACGACTTCTGTATCAAAGTTTTTTTTCTTCCTAATAGTGCTTTAAATGGACGAGAAAATCGCGAGCTACTCGAGTCCGACTCGATCAAAGCTCGGTCAACACTCGACTCGATTGAGCTCGACTCAAGCTCGAATTCGACTCGAGTTCTTAACGAGCCGAGTTGAGCTCAGATTATTCATGCTAATTAAAAATCATTCAAGCTCAAACTCAACTCGAAATCTTAACTAGCTGAGTCGAGCTTAGCACTACTCGAGCTCGGCTCGGCTTCGTTTACCCCCAAAACCGATAAAACAATTCTTTTCATAAATAACATTAAAAAATAACAAATATCTTGTTTATTTTTTAAATTTTACGCGCTACATAACAAAGCAATGGCCCCTTTAATACATCACTCACATTCAGCATTCAGCCATGTGATTGTGAGGTTAGTCCCCCCACCAATTCATATTCACACATCTTATCTTCATTTACACGGCGTTCGTGCATTTACGGTCATAATTCTATATAATTTAGTAAATTTAACCCAATACTCGAGATTTGAATTGATTTATTTAATTCAAAATTTGACATCAACTCAAATATGATGATTTAAATTTAGTTCAAAACTTAAAATAAATCGAATTAAAGTCGACCCGAAATAAAAGAAAGACATCAAAAGAAATAAAAAAATGAGATGTAAATTACCGCACAACTCACCGAAAAATTAAATATACTAACTTTATAAAACCATATATAGGGGTGTAAAAATTCGGAAAGTTCAATCTCGTCCAACAAAATATTGTATTTTATATAATTTTATAAAATTATTTTTTATCTGATGTGTCATTATGTCAAGTCAACATTTTTGTCTATATGATACTACTATGTCAGCGTACACTATCATGTAGGTTTGTCACACCATTTCAAGCCATTTACCGTTAATTAACTAACAGTTTTCATCTTCGGATGGGCTATTTCGGGCTAAAATGAAACGTTGAGTGTTAAATTGTTTCAAAAAAAGAATAGGGGACAAAGTGAGTATTCAATCAAATGATAGGGGTATTTTTGGCATTATGCCTAAATTCTTTTGTATAACTGTATATAGAGGTGGCAAACGGGTCGTTCGAGTTGAGTTATTTCGGGTGTGACTACATTCGGTTTAGGTTCGGATTAGGTATGATTCGATTTTAATTCTGGTTTATGGTAATTTATGCCAGGTATTATTAAGTCACTTGATTTCGGGTCGGATCGATATCGAGCCAATAAGAGATTCAATTGGTTTTTTATTCATGTCACCTTTGGATCTTCGAGTTGAGTTGAGTATGAGTTCTCCAAAGTATATATAAAATATTGATACATTCTTATTAAAAAAAAACACATATTTCTTCTTGTCAATTATCATTTAGGTTATTTTTTGTTTAAAATTGAATACTTCAATTCTTAAATATGAGTAATACACCGTTGATACATTCTTATTTTTTTCTTCTTGTCAATTATCATTTAGGTTATTTAGGTTGCGACCAATTTTCCCTTAATTTCTTTATCATGAATAAAGTTATCAATTTTTAATAAATAATATAGTTTTAACATATTACTATAATGTGAATTAGGGCTGTAAATGAGATGTGACAACTCGCGAGCTACTCAAGCTCGACTCGGTCAAAGCTCGGTCAACACTCGACTCGATTAGACTCGAGCTCGAACTCGGCTCGAGTTCTTAACGAGCTGAGTCGAGGTACTCGATACCCGACTCAAAAAGCTCGTGAGCTACTCAAAAATATAAAATACTAAAATTTTTAATTTTTTAAATTTAAAATCTAAAGTCCTAAAATCCTAAAACATAAACCCTAAACATAAGTCATACACCCTAAAATCTAAATCCTAAATTCTAAACCCAACAATATAAACCCTAAACTAACACTTAAACCCTAAAATTAACAAGCTTGTGTAAACTTTAGTTTACACAACTTGTGTATCAAAGTTTTTTTTTCTAATAGGGCTTTAAATGGACGAGACAGATCGTGAACTACTAGAGTCCGACTCGGTCAAAGTTTGGTCAACACTCGACTCGATTGAGCTCGACTCAAGCTCGAATTCGACTCGAGTTCTTAACAAGCCGTGTCGAGCTCAAATTATTCAGGCTCGTTAAAAATTATTCAAGCTCGAACTCGACTCAAAATCTTAACAAGTCGAGTCGAGTTTAGCACTACTCAAACTCGACTCGACTCATTTACACCCCAAATATGAACAACTCAATAAACAATTTTTTCATAAAATAACATTACAAAATAAGAAATATCTTGTTTATTTTTTAAATTTTACGCGCTACATAACAAAGCAATGGTCCCCTTTAATACATCACTCACATTCAGCATTCAGCCATGTGATTGTGAGGCTACCCCCCCCCCCCCCCCCCCCACCGATTCATATCCACACATCTTATCTTCATTTACAACGGCGTTCGTGCATTTACGGTCATAATTCTAGATAATTTGGTAAATTTAGCCCAAGATTTGAGATCTGAATCGATTTATTCAATTCAAGATTTGATATTAATTTAAATATGATGATTTAAATTTAATTCGAAACTTAAAATAAATCGAATCAAAGTCGACCCGAAATAAAGAAAATACATTAAAAAAATAAAAAATAAGACGTAAATTACCGCACAACTCACCAAAAAATTAAATATACTAGCTTTATAAAACCATATATAAGGGTGTAAAAATTGGGAAAGTTCAAACTCGTCCAACAAAATATTATATTTTATATAATTTTATAAAATTATTTTTTATTTGATGTGACATTATGTGAAGTCAATATTTTTGTCTATATGATACTACTATGTCAGCGTGCATTATCATGTAGGTTTGTCACATCATTTCAAGTCAGTTACCGTTAGTTAACTAACAATTTTCATCTTCGGATGGGTTGTTTTGGACTAAAACGAAACATTGAGGGTTAAATTGTTTCAAAAAAAGAATAGGGGACAAAGTGATTATTCAATCAAATGATAGTGGTATTTTGGCATTATGCTTAAATTCTTTTGTATAACTGTATATAGAGGTGGCAAACGAGTTGTTCGGTTGGGTTATTTCGGGTGAGACTACATTTAGTTTAGGTTCAGATCGAGTATGATTCGATTTAATTCGGGTATATGGTAATTTATGCCATGCATTAAGTCACTTGATTTCGGGTCGGATCGATATCGAGTCAATAGGAGATTCAATTGATTTTTATTCATGTCAACCTTTGGATTTTCAGGTTGAGTTGAGTATGAGTTCGATCAAAGTATATAGAAAATATTAATACATTCTTATAAAAAACACATATTTCTACTTGTCAATTATTATTTAGGTTATTTTTTGTTTAAAATTGAATAATTCAATTCTTAAATATCAATAATACACCGCTGATGTAAAACTATTTTTAGCTCTAAAAATCAATTTTTTCATGTAGCAAATTCATATATATTATTACAAATTAACCTTGTAGCAATTTCATATATATTGTTATATATATTCGACAACAAACCAGTAAAATTTGTTTAATAAAATCGGGTTTTAGTAAATTAAATTCAAGTTGCTTTCGTTTCGGGTGAAATTGGTTTAGGTTGAATGCCTTAAGTTCGGTTGAAAACCAGTTTAGGTCTATACCGATTCAATTAAAATTCGGGTCGATTTCAGTTTAGTTCGATTTATTTCGAATTTTGGATTAAATTTAGATCGAGTAAATCAGTAACGAGTCTCAGGTCAAATTTACCAGATGAAACCATATATAAATGGCAAGGTATTGTATATTTGTATTATTTTATATTATCAAAATTTGTGTAAAGATTAGCCCTTAAACTATATCTGTTTTTTTTATTTTAGTACATAAAATTCTTGTGTCACTTTAGTACTCAAGCTGTCACAGTTTTGGAAGTAAAATGAGATGGAAATGATAATTTAGATATAAAAGTGACAAAATATTAGGTATCAAAACAATATATATAGTTAAAATTTGAGGACCAAACCGCTAATAAAGCCTTAATAACATTCCAGTCTGTCTGAAATTCTAAATTTAGAACGTTTCCCTCCTCCTCAGTCCCCACCAAGCAAGTATTCAAAGCTTTTGACCAATCTCCCCCAACGGCTCTAAAACAGCAGTAAATCCAAAACATCCACAAAATCTAAGCTTGTTTTCCCTTCTTCTTCATTAGCCGTTGCACTCTCCTCTCTGTTCACTCGAAACACACAAAAAAACATGACCAATAAACCTTTTTCGGTTTCACTTCAGCCAAATGAGAAACCCCACAAACAACCTGTTCTTTCCTGTGCTCTGAAACGGAAGAGGCCGCCGACCATTGAGATCCCGAATGTCTTGCAAGAAATCCAAGCCAACTCCCTCAAAGTTAAAGACTTTACCCCAAAAGACGACACCGTTTGCTTCAGTGGGTTAGGGGTGGCTGTTTACTCTGTCAAGGGGAAGAAGAAGTTCATGGAAGATGCACACAAGATCGTTTCTTGTCTTCATGGGAACTCGAACAAGGTATTGTTTGTAAATGGGTTGTCTTTGCTGTAAAAGTTTTCAGCTTTTTGGCCTTTCCAATGAGCAAAGTTTGGGGGGTTTTTTGGTTTTGGGTGTTAATTGTAGGCATTTTTTGGCGTTTATGATGGACATGGAGGGAAGAATGCTGCTGATTTTGTTGCACAAAACCTGCACAATAATTTATTTGAGAAGCTGAAGGATTGTAAAGGAAATGATGAGAAGGAGGAGGCAGTTAAGGCTGGTTACCTTAAAACAGATGAGGAGTTCTTGAAGCAGGTAATAGCTCATTCTTTTCCTATGCCCATTTTTGTTCAAGTTGAAAGGATTTTGCTTAAGAATTTGTTTTTGGTCTGCAAAAACTGCAATTAGTAAGGTTTGAAGCATCCAAATATTGTTCAACGGTCTAAAAACTGCATCAGGTCACCTTCTTGGCTCTGAATTGAACTTTTATCAGCCTTTTCCAAGGGTGTTCTCATTCGAATTTAGAACAATGTTTGCATCCTTCTGCACATGGAGCCTAGCAACTCTCAAATCCTGCTGATTTGAATGTTAGCATTTTAATCTGTGCAGGGTATGGTCAGTGGCACCTGCTGTGTCACAGCATTAATCGAAGGTGAGGACATTGTTGTTTCGAACTTGGGAGATTGCAGGGCTGTCTTAAGTAGAGAAGGAGTAGCTGAAGTTCTTACAACAGATCATAAAGCTGAGCAACAGGATGAAAGAACAAGAATTGAGAATAAGGTGCCATCTCTTGAACAAAAATCTCAATCCGAGTAGTTCATACGATTCTAACTGTTTATGTTGACATTTGTGGCACATAGGGAGGATATGTCGAGTTTCACCGAGGAGCTTGGAGAGTTCACGGGATACTCTCCGTCTCTAGAAGTATCGGAGACGCCCATTTGAAAGACTGGGTGGTGGCTGAGCCCGACACCAAAGTTTTTCGGTTGACACCAGACATGGAGTTCCTTGTTTTGGCTTCTGATGGTCTTTGGGAAGAGGTAAGAAAATGTCCTTAGACTTCATTCCACTGCATTTGACGTGTTACTAGCTGTTTGAATCACTTGAGTGTTGAATCAGGTTAGTAGCCAGGAAGCGGTTGATGCCGTGGCACGATTATCGGTTGTGAAAAGAACTGGTAACACTGGAGGTCATAGTAAAGAAAATAATGAGGATTACGGGCGTGTGAATGTAAGTCCTTCATCGAAGATTCGAAGAGTTTCATTGGTTAAGCAGCAGCAGCAGAAAGAGACATGTCAATCCCCTAGATGCAAGAAGAACATAGATGGTTGGAAAGATAATGATCGAGATGACTTTGCTTATGAAAACGGAAGTCCACCATCAAAGTTTCGCCGGATTTCGTTGGTGAAGCGGATAAGCATGAAACCCGAGTCGCCTAATCAAGAAAACACCAGTTTCAAGAAGAGACCATCATCTGCAGCTGGTATCATGGCTGCTTGCAAGGAGCTGGTGAGCCTTGCTGTGAGTAGGGGTAGTTTAGATGATATCACTGTCATGATAATTGATTTAAATCACTTCAAATGTAACGTTTAACCTTGTTTTCGTTATTTATCATTTATTTATCGTAAAGATTATTACAGTTTATGTAAAAACCAGTTTCATGAGTATAAATACCATGTAGCTGCAGATTTAACAAACACATTCAATTACCCTACATGAACACTGAGGATTCTATTAAGCTGGAACATGATCGAAATATACGAAAGGTGTAGAACACATCTTTTCATTCAACCAACCAAATTAGATAATGATGTGTCATCGTAAGATTGAATCTGAACGTACTGAATAAGAAAAAGAAACGGTTAAAAAGAGTTGAATTCCCTTCCCTAGTTCCTATGACAAGCCATGTTTAATGGATTCGGAGGGTCTGAAAATGAACCATCAACGATACGTTCAAATATGTACCGATTAGCTCCTTCCGTAAAGTGTACTCCGTCCCAATTTACATGACTCGAAGGATCCTTGCAAGGAGCCGCCACTAATACGTCTTTCCCATGTGTATGAACCTTTCCTCCACACCCCAATTTCTTGTTGTAATTGTACTTTCCACCATGGCCGCAACATGTTCTAAGAGTTTGATTGAACCCTGCATTTTTCACATATAATCCAATTCTCAAACACAAACCCTCCATCAACATGTTGTTTGAACCTTCCTGGTTTGTTGTTTAGATGTATTCCGATTTATCAGTTTGAGTTCAATGCTGTATGTGTAAATTTAAAAAAGAAATGGACTCACCATGCTTTCTTCCTTGGCTGATAAGTGAATATTTCACCGAGTAAACATCGACATAAGTGATTGCAGCATGCGGCAAGTCTTTGCGCAATTGTTCAACCGTGTTTTTCAATCCGCGGTTGAAGAATTGGGCCACTTCGTTGAACGGTGAAGCACAACCGTATCGATCAATCTGACCGGCTAACACCGGGATATGCTCCATTACGTATGGTAAACACCCGACCGGACCTGTGTTGTGTATCCAAAAGTATCTGCCTCCTATGTCAGATATATACTGCAAATCACATACAAATTTTGCAATGTAAAATCAATAACCAAAGCTTAACCTATTCAAACTTTGAACATTCAAGCCCGTTGTTCGAAAGACGATGAAGATTCGATTTTCCAACCTTAATTATAGTCTGGAACTGATCAAGCACATCTGGAACATAAGCTTTAACTTCGTCTACAGTCATGTTTGAGAAGTAACCGGAAGTGAGATCATTTTGGCCGATATCGAAGGTGTACAAGGCATTCGAGAAGTCTTCTTCCTTTGGCAACAAAGTTTCATAAACACCACCTACATACATCGACAACAACATGATTTCAATCGAGAAAACACAGGAATCGGGTAGCAAGGTGAGTAATCCTACATTCACTATTCAGTACCTCTTTTACGCAAGACTTGTGACCTAAGATGGAAATCGTGGAACTCGTAGTATTGAACGTTCAAGGAGACGGGGCTGAAACCGCTTTGACGCAAGGTGGTGTTTTGAGGTCTAATGGTTGATCCGGCGGTGGCAAAGTTAGCTCCATGTGTGAAGTTGGTTCCAAGAGAGTCGAGAAATGCACTTAGATATGGTAAATCCAGGCTCTCCGCTGAAAAAAGAAGAAAACAAACGCTGACAATTCACATGGAGTCAGTAAAATCTAATTTGCACGTTTTCAAAGGTGAAATCCGGACAGGGACCTGACATGTATGATTCTTATAGATAAGATGTCCCCTCACGACAAAGAACATGTTTTACTTTCACTAAGCGTCGGTGGATGCTGTTAATCAGTAATTTTTCTGGTGGTTTACTGAAGACGAAAAGAAAGAAGGGTACCTAAGAAGTCGATTACAAGGCGGCCATCGCAGTAGCGGCCGGCGGGGTGGCCAAAGTAAGACATTCCATTAGGAGGAGGAGCTTGACCGAATACAGCTGACAAGCCTCCGGTGTCGGAGTTGGAGTCGCCGAAGTTGAATATTGCTGGGAAATGGCATGGGGTCTTGGCAATGACCGCCGGAGGTGGATTAAGGTTCACCAAGGAGAGAGCAAATACAGCGAAAACTAAAATGGGGGATCCATCCCAACCCATGGCCATACGTAAGAGAAGAGGAGAAACTTAAAGATTGGAAAGAGAGAGGGAGGGAGTGAGATTTTGCAACTCAAATACCCATATGATAAAAGGGATAAAGACTGCACTTGAATTCTTTTACAATTTGGTCCTCCAACCTTTTCACATAAGTCCCTATATTAGACTATTTTCCCATTTTAGTCATTTCAATAATGTTTCCCGCGCTCCTCCCAACTTTTATGGTGTTGTTATTTTTAAAGTCTTTTATTCAGAAACCAAAGTAGATGTAAATTTTTGGTATAATAACATTTTAGGTCCTATTTAGTTTAAATCTTAGTCAAATAAGTCATTTGCCCCTCCGATTTTTTAGATTTAAAGACTTGTCGCTCTGCTAGAACTCAGCTTCCACTGCAGGGAAGCCATGGTCAAGATGATTGATATCTGTCCAAATGAATAAATCAAAGCACTTCATTATTCGCAAATAAGAATATACATGATCAGCTGATTAATGTTAGAAAAAGAATAAAAAGGTTCCATGTCTCACCAAAACAAAAACAGCCTGACCTCAACACTAGACTCTTCTCTATGACATTCCAAAGAAATATTAAAGATAAAACTGGTGAACCACACAGTGTTTCTTATGCAAAATTCAGGGCTCCTTGCTCTGCAAAGATTAAAAAAAAAACCAAAAAGAAGGGGAGAAAAATGGAGGGAAGGCCATTTTTACACGAGACGAGAATAATGAATAGTTCCTTGTTCCAATACTCAAGAATCCTTGCTCCTCTTTACTAGAGCAATAAACTTAAGAAGGCAACAAAATATTATTGGTCCACGTTGTCAAAAAGTAATTTGACAGAATTCAACAAAAACAATGCCCATTGTGCTTCACCATCTCTCCCTTGATCTTGGCCTGCCATATTAAAATATATATATATGGTAATTTCATTAGTCTGATTTCTGTGATATCACAATGTGCAAAAGAGCCTCAGAAATGCAACAACAAATGGCAGTCGATAGTTAGACAACTCAAAAGAAGACCTATGAATCATGGAACCAGACTGAATTAGAGCAACGGTGAATGCTTCATTTGATTAACATGTATCGGTTCTAGACGGGAAAATAAAAATGCATCTTAAGAACCTCATTTCTAGTTCACTAAAAAGCAAAAGAAGAAAAAAACTTCAAAGATGCATGAAAAAGGACCTTAGAATATATACCTCTTAAACTTGCATGTTCTGCTACTTATTTATATCAATAAAATGGAGGGGGTGGGGACGTCGCTAAATACTCGGATAAGGAGGCCAAGTTCTCCATGAAAATTGGACAAAGAAAAAGCAGAAAACACATGAGAGATTTAACAGTTGATATTTTATACCCTTACCTTTCCATATCTCTGTTTCCCTGAAATCCTCGATCCCTGCCACCTTGACCACCTTGAAATCCTCTTCGCTCATCACTAGGCTTTGTCCATGCATCTGCAGTACCATGAGATCTAGGCCTATCCATGAACTCCATACTTCTAGAGCCATCAATAGATCCAGACTGAGAAGGAGGTCTATCAGGGAAGCTGCCTGTCCTGCCAGCTCCAGAACCAGGCCTTTCGACAGCTTTCTGCCCAAATCTAACTTTGTTCTCCAAATCTTGGATCAGCATCTCTAATTCCCTTTCCTTGTGCAGAAGTTTTTCAAGTAAAGAGTGTTGGTCCCCAGCAGATTCTGAACCTGGAGTCGGATTTTTCTCAAGCTCCTTCTTTAAATTATCTATTTCTTCTTTCAATATCTTTTCATCTTCAGTTTCTGGCCTGAAACATTTTATTTCTCATTAGAAATGAAGAACATAATGGCGTGGGCAATTTATTCAAAAGTTGCTTGCAAACAAGGAACAAAATGGAATTGACACACAATGACAAGAAAGCCCATAGAACAATTAGGGCATCTGAATCCATCTAGATTACAGCCTTACACAGGAAATCACAATGAATCACATCAATACAGCAAAGCATTCTATTAGCACAGAAAAATGGAAACTCACAAATGAAACTGATAAATAAGCAGCAGCAGCTTATAAACATTTCCATTAATTATCTTGCAAAAGAGTGAAAGATGATATTGCATTGAGGTAACTCAAAGAGGAAACAAAACCATGCAAAAGTACAAAGCTTGAAATATCACACAGTGACTTCAAAACTAGCACATATAAGCATAAAAGAAATAACAAAGCACTTTGAGAACCATAAAGAAGAGTCAAAGCTAGATGGAAGTAAAAAGTAGTAATATCATCACGCCTTTAATCTTGGACCGGAAAAAACAAATTTAAAGGCAATAGGTAACTGTCTCCTATGTGACCTACCAGTGCATATGCTAGTTACATATGCTCCACAGTAATCTCAAGAGAATTTCACTATTTCAGTACATAAACAACTTCTGAACATTATTAAGGACTAAACTTTTGTTGTCTTCACGAACCAGGAGGCAACAAGTGGCAAAGATAACAAACCAACAGCAATACTGAATTTTAACACTTTAAAATTGGTAAATGCATGTAAATTTAGGAATATGCAAAGAACTAAGCTTAGCTGTCAAGAGAATGAAAATAGAAAGAAGAATCCCCTGGGCCAAAAAATGGAAAGAAAAACATAATTTTACTCCCCTAACCCACCAAGAAAGGGAAAAAATTAATAAAAGCTTGTCATTCAACAAGCCCCAATGCTTATGGTAACAAACCAAGAATATATTTAAGTCACAAATCAGTTGGCCGTGTACTAAAAATGAAATGATTTTTAGAATACAACAGTACATGTGAACTTAATGATGAAAAGGCTGCAAAAGCTTAACTCAGAAGCCAGACATCTGTTCAGAACTCATGGTCAAAAATTCGTTTCTAAGATAGAGCCCTATACTCCAACTCACAAGCCCCAATGCTTAAGGTAACATAACCAAGACTATATTTAAGTCACAATTCAGTTGGCTGTGTATTCATAAATGAAATAAATTTTAGCATACGATAGTATATATGAATTTAATGCATGAAAAAGCTGCAAAAGCTTGAGTCAGAAACCAAACATCTGTTCAGAACTCATAGTCATAAATTCCTTTCTAAGATGGAGCCCTATGCTCCAACTCAATTCCCAGCAGAATGAGAGACGCATTTTGCATGAACAACTGCATTTTACACAATACATAAACACCCACTTAAGAACAACTGAACCCTCTACAGGAAACACACATTTGGTAAAATCCACATGCCATATATAGTTCTAGGCAACAATCTGAACATGAACTGTGGTTTACTGGTTTAAAGAAAAATGGAGCAACCTCAAAAAAGAAAGAAAAAAAATATCATATAATATTTGAACTGTTCAAATATGCTAAGCACTTTATACCCGTGGTTAGGGAGTATAAAACAATCCGCAATGACGGTAAAACGGCTAAGGCAATTTACTGAGGCAGATATGCTAAGCACTTTGAAACCACCATTAACAACATTAAATGAAACATATCAAAATCAGTTCAAACTTCAAACAAAATCCCGCCAAGACAAGTTTGCAATAAATTATGAGCAAAATGATTAAAGAAAAGAGACGGAACCTGTCAATCCTGCGACGGTCTAAATCAAGATCAATCTTACGCCAGTCCTGACCTCGCTCTTCCAGCAAAACTTCTCTAGGCTTAGCATCACCAAACGGATTGACTTTTGGCCTAGGCTTGATTGCATTTTCAATCCCTTGCTGCTGGGGACCTTCGGCCCTGCTAGATTGTGCACTCGATGGCCTGCTGGAATGAGCGCTGGTAGGCCTACTAGTTTCCTTCTTTGCTTCAATTTCAGAATCCAGCTTCTTCCAATCCAGTCCTTTCTCGGTTAACACCTCTTCCCTGGGCTTCGCCGCCCCAAAAGGATTCCATTTATTTGTTTTAACCACAAGCTCATTCACCTCCCCTCGTGGTGGATCCAAAGCTAATCTAGGCCTTTCCTCTCGGATTCCACCCCCAACACCTCGGGACCATCTATCAGGCTCCGGTGCAGAGTCCCGAACACCACCTCGGGACCATCTATCAGGCTCCGGTGCAGAGTCGCGAACACCACCTCGGGACCATCTATCAGGCTCCGGTGCAGGGTCGCGAACACCACCTCGGGACCATCTATCAGGCTCCGGTCCAGAGTCTCGAACACCACCTCGGGACCATCTATCATGATCCGGTCCAGAGTCACGGACACCACCCCGGGACCATCTCTCAGGCTCTGGTCCAGAGTCGCGAAAACCCGAGCCAGAAGTGGAAGATCGAGTTGCAATTGACCGTTTTCCAGCCGTCCAATTATCAACCTCATCGGCCTTAGAGAATCCACCACTTCCTCCAGTTCCAAGCCCACCGTACCGGTTTTGCGAGACCGAATCCAACGAAGGACTTGCTTTTTTTGCCATTGCCCAATTATCCACCTCATCAGCACGCGACGGCTGATCGAAATCAGAAACCCTAGAAGGCGGACCCCGTCGTTCTTCATTAAAACCTCCGTGCTGCCTCCTTCCGGAGCCCCAAGATCCATCGCTATCTTCACGGTCACGCATACCCCGACCCGCAGGTGGACCCGACCTCCCGTAAGATGAAAACCCACCTCCGAGATGTCCATGCTGCAATTCCTCGGCGGAACGTTCTTTGGGTCGGGTAGGGAGGAGCATCATCTCTTCGGGTGTCAGCCTATTGTGTTCCGTTACCTTAGCACCACCCAATCTCCCCCCACTGGATGAGGAGTAATTCCCCATGGTAAACTCCGACAGTGTCATCTTCTTCTTCTTCGGCTTCGCGCTAACGGCTTCCTTCAGGCTAGGGAAACTCTGAGATTCAGCCGTGGGCCCAGCAGCTGCCGCAGCCGCACGCTCCTCCGCTTCTTCTCGCTCGGCCTCGGCGGCCCACGCGCCGACGACGCCCCAGGGTTTCGACATTTTCGAGAAAAATATATTATTTTCTGTTCTTTTTTATATTTTGAGATCTGGTGAAAATTAGAGAGAAAAATGAGAGAGATCTAAAAGAGGGGGGAAATGGAATAATTAAGCTAGGGCTCCGTTGATAGGTCCGGAGCTCCGATTGCAGTGGATAAAACTCAAGAGCGGAGCGGGTTACAGTTATTATTTATTTATATTTGCACCGTTAGTCGTTACGCTTTATTCATTTTCCCTTTTAAAAATACAATAATGATAAACTACATTGGGTAATTTCTTAGGAAATTTTGCTCATCTCTTTGTGTTCTAGTAGTAAAGATAGATGTTCATTATTTTTTAAGATACAGTTATTATTTATTTATATTTGCACCGTTAGTCGTTACGCTTTATTCATTTTCCCTTTTAAAAATACAATAATGATAAACTACATTGGGTAATTTCTTAGGAAATTTTGCTCATCTCTTTGTGTTCTAGTAGTAAAGATAGATGTTCATTATTTTTTAAGAGTCGAGTTCGAGCACCAGTAATGCATGATATGTGTGTTGTCTTTAAAAATTTTCTTAGGAAGTTCGGCCGTCCGCCAACTAATTCTACGGCAATTTTGGGTGAAAAACCCCTTTTTAATTATTATCTTGAAAAATGGCTCACAAACACTTTTATTTGGCAAAATGACCCCCTTTCTTGCCAGGTAGGCCGACCTCGCGTTTTGTAGAACGCGAGGTAGGACCTCGCGTTCTGCAGAACGCGATTTTAGTCGACGTGGCGTTGCAGCTCGTGGTAACGGTTTCACAGTAACTCGCGTTCTGCAGAACGCGAGGTCCCCGAGAAATTGGAAGGCGGCTGGAATATATCGCACGGACCTCGCGTTCTATAGAACGCGAGGTCTGTGCACTTCCAGCCTGAACCACAAGCAAAAACATGCCTAAGTAGGCCTGTTCGAACCCAATTTCGAGCGTGTAAATGGTATATTTTTAGCGATCATCGAGTTTGGGGTCGTAGTACTGAAAATTGTCTATCGTATGATACCAACATTGTTAATTTCCGTCCATTCTACAATTGTTTAAAATGGCTTCGAAAACCCTATGCTAGCATACTTTTTTTTATTGAAGTTGTATTTCAACTAATGTCGATAGGCATGTTCGAGAAGAATTTCATACGTATAAATTTTAAATTTTTAGGTAACATCGAGTTTGGGGTTGTAGTATTGGAAATTCTGTATCGTATGACACTGACACGGTCAATTTTCTTCCATTGTACGCTGATTTAAAGTTGTTCGAAAACACTATCATAACATATTTTTTTGAATGATTGAAAATATAAGATGACGGGTTGTATAAATCGAAGTGGACTGACTTTATTGATTAGATTGTCATGTGCGAACTCACATATACAAATGAAAAATAATTAATTAATACGAGGGGCTGAGCGATTAGGACACTTAGGAGCTGTGTGCCCAAGATTTCGACATATAGAACAATGCTTCTTTTGTCCGGTTTTCTCTCGATGTTCGACCAAATCCTCGGCACAATATATTCTTGTAGAAGGTGGACGTCCTTTGGCTCGTAGTAGTGCTGGATCTGGGCGTATGATCGGTTCAGTGTCCACAGCATTTGGATCAACCTCATTTCCGATTGGAGGAAACTCTTTTTCGTAAACTTTAAGCACCGTTTTGAGTAAGTATACCGGATCAACCATATGCATGTATTCTATTCGTTGGTTAGTGCAAGCAGCAATGGCGTGTGCGCACGGGTATTTGAAAGTTTGGAATATTCCGCACTCGCAGGTTTTTTCCCTCAGATCTACAACGTAAGCGTTGTGCTGAATGCCTTCTATCCGCCTCGAAAATTCCGCAACACGAAACAAGTGTCCTTCTCGCGAGAAGAGAGTTGCTTGCACCTGTCTTGATTGGGTCAACTGAATATGCAGTCTTGAGCGGAAATCTGGATGGACTTTGTGTCCACCTGCCATGTACTCAGCTGCTTGCTTGCCCAAGGTTGCAAAAAGGGTAGCTAAACGATAATAGGTGGCTTTGACAATGGAAGTGATAGGCAACTGCCGAACTCCCTTCAGTGATGAGTTCACTGCCTCAGCCAAGTTCGTTGTCATGTGACCATAACGTTTGCCATCGTCATACGATCGAAGCCATTTTTCCTTTGGGATTTTTTCAAGGTATTCTGCGCCTTTTTTGTTTCTCGCTCTCAATTCCTCGAGCAGCTCAGCCACCTCTTGTTTGTAGTGCGAGTTGCCTACGGAATGACAGTTGAATAGTTATGGGAGTAAGAAATAATAAAAGGGAGTAAGAAATAATATAGTAAATGAAAATGCCATAAGGACGTACCCATATCGAGCACCATTTGACGTTCATCACGGTTCTTGTATTGCAGCAGGTAGTTTGCGGCTATGTGCCGCAAGCAGAAACGATGGTGAATGTATGGAGGCTTCCAATAGTCACCCAAATTTTGTATCGCCCACATCAGCGCTGTGCCTCTGTCAGAAATAACACACACCCCTTCATCCCTTCTTCTTCGTATTACAGGATCAAGGACATATTTTCGTAGGTTCGTAAGGAAGAACGTCCAAGACTCCATATCCTCCTTCGGGACGATTGCGAATGCAACAGGAACGCATTTGCGATTGCCGTCCTGTGCTATAGCTAGAAGTAGGATCTGTGTATATTTTCCATACAACCATGTGCCGTCGATTTGGACCATCGGTTTGCAGTGCTTGAATGCGTTGATGCACTGGGGGAAAGTCCAAAATAACCGGTGGAATTGACAAACACCTCGGACGACACGATCATTTTCGTATGCCAGAACCGTATCAAGTTTGACAACCATTCTGGGGATGTGTTTCTGCAGGAGATTAAGCCACGGGCGCAACTCTATGTAAGATTCCTCCCATCGGCCATACAATTCCTCTTTGGCCTTTTTCTTTGCATACCATGCTTTCGAATAACCTGGACGGAAGCCGGTGACAGCTAGAGCTGCAGCCTGACATGTGGGGACCGACACAGTGGGATTTGTTTTCACCAGTGTGGAAAAGATGTCCGCGAGGTACTTTGCATCCAGGTTCTTGTGATCCTGGTTGAGGCTAGCAACGGTGCATGTATGAGGCCCCTCAAGTTTTGTTATTTTCCAACGGTTGCCTGCCCTCTTCAAGTCTGATATCCGGATTTTCCATTTACAGCCTTGATCCTTTTGGACGCACTGAGCCTTGTAGTATTTGGCTTGGGTTTTCTTCACCGTCGTCTCAACATTATGACGAAGGTTGTACTGCTTAACTGCCGCCACCGCAATTTCCTTGTTCGCGAACGCCATACCAATTCTTAGTTCACCATCAGAACGGTGGACTCGGCCATCTATTGTGTCGTCATGGGGAAAATCAGGGACGTCCATTGCATCCATATCAACCGTTGTGAAGTGGGATGGTGGCTGGAACATAGAAATTGGTCTTGCGTCTACAGGAAAGTTGGTGGCAGTCGGTTCTTCGTCCAAATCTGGTGGTGGAACGACATTGTCTTCTGGGTCTTCTGGTAACTCTGTCAAGTCTTCTGGTTCGGGATAGAATGGCCCCAGCTCGTCTCCGTCTGGCCCGGGTTCTCTAATGGGTTCTTCGTCAGAAGCATCCTCCGGGAGCTGGAATAGTAGAGCTTCTGGAATCACTACCCTTTGAGGCGAGGATTGGGGTCGAGGAGCGGGAGACCTCTCACGAGATCGCTCAGGAACCTCATTTCCAAGACCAAAATCAAGATCACCATAAGAAGAATGTATTCCCATTGATGATTGAACGTACTCCGTGCTAGGGACATACGTTGAGTGTCGTCCATATGATGAATCATGGTCGTGCATAGCGTAAGATGACGACGCTCCCTCACCCCCAAAAGAAGAATGTCTCCCCATAGATGGTTGACCGTAGTCGGTGCCAGAGACATACATTGAGTGCCGGCCATATGATGCTTCATGGTCGTGCGTAACGTAAGGAGCCGACGTTCCTTCCCCCCCAAAACTATAAGGATTGTATGGATCATATGGACTGTACGATGCATTTGTTGGTGCATCGAATTCATCGTTTGGGGGTTGGTTGAGGTCGAACCCGATACTAGCTACGCAGGACTGCCTTGGAGGAGCAGATGACGATGCACCAACTTCGTTGTCTCGACAGAGTAGGCCAAAATCACGTCGTAGACCTGCGGTCGGGCTATCAACGTATTCACCTCTATACTAGCTACGCGAGGTTGCCACGTCAACATATTCACCTCTATAAATAGCAAACTCTTGGAGTGGCAAGGAGCACCGAGATAGATTTTTTTTTGTATCCACGTACGCAGTTTTCGCTTGAAGCTACTAATGGCAACATAGCACATATTTTGGAAGTTTTGTTTTAATTTAACTTCCAAAATATTGCGCTATGTCGTTATTTTTAGTTACTACTGAAAATATAACGCGTATTTAGTATGATTCATTGTTGTTATTATTATTATTGTTCTTATTATTATTGTTATTAAGAATTAAGAATTCTCGCAACAACAAAGTCTACTCGACATAAATGATATAATAGAATTAATTAGAATATATAAATATATAATATAAAATTACTCATTAATTAGAATATATATTAGAATATATAAATATATAATAGAATTAATTAGAATTAATATTATAATATCTAATATATATTAGAATATATAATTATATAATATATATTAGAATATATAATTATATTCTAATATCTAATTAGAATATATAATTATATAAAAATATAATAGAATTAATATTATAATATCTAATTAGAATATATAATTATATTATATAATATATATTAGAATATATATTATAATATATAAAAATATAATACAATTAATGAGTTTCCCGCTTTAAAAACCCAAATTTAAAAACCCCACGACCTCGCGTTCTATAGAACGCGATTTCTTTATAACCTCGCGTTCTATAAAACGCGAGGTCGCTTCTGACCGTTCAGTTCACGCGTCTGATCACTGACGCGCCTTTTCAGTGGACCTCGCGTTCTGTAGAACGCGAGGTTCATTAACCTCGCATCCCAAACGACGCGAGGCCTTCTATAAATTAGATGGTTTTTTCTCTAAAATCCTCCACAGAACGCGAGTTCTATACAAATTTTACAAAATATTGTCAGCATTTTTTATAAATCGTTCGATCACATGGAGCCTTTGCTACGCAACCAAGCACGTCACTGCAGTGAATATTGGCGAAACAATCCAGAGGTATTATTTTTTTCCCTATTACTTTCTAAAAAAATTTATTTAATTAACTTTTTTTATTTGACTAACTATTTATATATTTTTTTTCAGGGATACGAACGTAACTTACAATGTTACCTTAATCGTATCACCGTCGAACCCGTTCCTGCTGTTATGCGTTTGATTGAGCGGGCTGGTTTTGGGCATATAGCTCGCTATATAGGGGGGTCAAGGTTAGACCGTCGTTGATCAGCGCGCTGATAGAACGGTGGAGACCCGAGACGCACACGTTTCATCTTCCATTTGGCGAGGCAACAATTACGTTGCAGGATGTTGCCTTCATTCTCGGGTTGCCTATAAATGGCAGCGTTGTTACTGGTATAGCGATGGCGGATTGGCAACACCTAGTTGCTACTCAGTTGGGCGTGATGCCCCCTGATAGAGCGTGGGACGGAGGGAAAATTTCTCTACCGTACTTGGAGGAAGAGTTTGGAATCCCTCCCCCCGATGCGGATGACGTTGCACTTCAGGTATTTTTTTATTATATTTAGTATGCTATTATTACATTTATTATTAAATTAAAATTATTTATTTAGGATGAATTATAAATATGTAGGATAAATTTTTAGGATGAATGTAGTAACTATTTAGGATACTTTATTAAATATTTAGGTTGCCTACATTAAATTATTTATTTGCACATTAGGCTGCTTTATGAATTTTTTATGATGAATTCAGACAATATTTAGGATCTTTTTAATAAATATTTCGGATGAATTATAAATATGTAGGATGAACTTACAATTTTTTTTATTTAGGATGAACTTACAATTTTTTTAATTAGGATGCCTTTATTAATTTATATTTTCACAGCGGTGTGCGCGAGCCCACATCTTGCGCATTATTGGCGGGATATTAATGCCCGACAAAACTCGCAACAAAGTGCACGTTATGTGGCTTCATCATCTGACAAATTTAGACGAGTCAGGACGAAAATCTTGGGGGTCTGCTGTCTTGGCGTTTCTTATCAGAGACCTCTGTAGAAACGTTGACGTCTCCAAAGCATCGATGGGAGGATGTTGTTTATTCCTGCAGGCTTGGGTTTGGCTTCGGATCCCTACTTTGGCACCACAGCTTAGGATTCCCAGTCCTCTGTCATTTCCGCTTCTACGGAGGTAATACATAATCTACTATATTTTTTTTAAATTATTTTATTTAACAATCTTTTTCATTATTTAAAGGTGGAGCACCCCAGTAAGCCACGTCGGCCTGCCGGACTCCCAGAAAGCATACAGACATTCATTCGATGCCTTGACGGAGGACAAGGTAATTCAACAATTATTTTGGTTTTTTCCATACTATTTTTTCCAATAATATTTCATATAGAAATTTTACTAACTTTTTCATTCATTTTAGTTCGTGTGGAGGCCCTACGATTCAGAGGAGATTCGCATCATTACTCCAGCAGATATTGCGCAAGAGCGAGACCTCTGGATTTCTGTCGTGCCGCTGCTGAACTACGAAATTTGCGTGTGGCATTCTGTGGATAGGGTACTCCGACAGTTCGGGTACGTACAAAATGTTCCACGCCCTCCGCAAAATATGGACGAGTTCCACAATCTTACGCGTCAGGGGAAGACGGAGATTGACTGGGCCGAGCACCACGCTAACTGGATAGCGCAATGGGCTGAACGATTTTTCAGACGCCCAGAGTTTCTCCAACCAATTATGGTAGGGGGTCCTTTGGTCACTTTCAATTATGAGCAGTGGTATAGGGACAATGGGATGCCACATATCCTTACTCCGGCCGAGCTCGAAGCAGGGCTTCCCCAGCGACCCCAAAACCGCCCACGCGGGAGCGGGCGAGCGACCCAGACCCAGACCCAGAGGCAGACCCAGAGGCAGTCTCCGCAGCGCGGTCCGAGACCACGATATGACACTCCAGGGGCATCATCTTCTGCCCCACCATTGCATAGCGGTCCATCGACTTTCGAGCAGACGATGCCTCCACCCCAGTTCGGCTCCACTGATGCCTATCGCCCCCATACGCCCACGACTGACCTTCTACTTATCGATTATCCACCTCAGTATGAGTTTCAGATGGTGGAGAATACGCCGATAGGTAGTTTGTTTTACTCCCCGCCTAGGCCCAGCACAGATCCGCAGATCGCGCACGATGGTCAGGATGATAGGGACCAGGCACCACCACACGATGGACCGAGGAGGAATCCGGATCGCCAGCGTCATCCACCCGACTGCGGAACCGGTGGACATAGGCATTTTTAGTTTTTTTTTGTTGTTTTCTACTTATGTTTTTAATATTTATGTAAAACACTTTTAAATTTTATAATGTCGTATTCTAATTTTATTTATGAATTATAATTTTGTTTGCATATTATAATTAAACTTTATAATGTTTATTTAATTTTTGTTTTTAATAAATTTAATAGGATTAAAAAACCGAAAATCGACATTAGTTGAAATACAACTTCAATAAAAAAAAGTATGCTAGCATAGGGTTTTCGAAGCCATTTTAAACAATTGTAGAATGGACGGAAATTAACAATGTTGGTATCATACGATAGACAATTTTCAGTACTACGACCCCAAACTCGATGATCGCTAAAAATATACCATTTACACGCTCGAAATTGGGTTCGAACAGGCCTACTTAGGCATGTTTTTGCTTGTGGTTCAGGCTGGAAGTGCACAGACCTCGCGTTCTATAGAACGCGAGGTCCGTGCGATATATTCCAGCCGCCTTCCAATTTCTCGGGGACCTCGCGTTCTGCAGAACGCGAGTTACTGTGAAACCGTTACCACGAGCTGCAACGCCACGTCGACTAAAATCGCGTTCTGCAGAACGCGAGGTCCTACCTCGCGTTCTACAAAACGCGAGGTCGGCCTACCTGGCAAGAAAGGGGGTCATTTTGCCAAATAAAATTGTTTGGGAGCTATTTTTCAAGATAATAATTAAAAAGGGGTTTTTCACCCAAAATTGCCTAATTCTACAATAAATATTATGTATTATTATGTATCATTAATTATGTGTAGTGTTAAGTACCATTACTGTTTTATTTATTTTTAAAATCATAAGGATCAAAACAGTTATTATCCATTTTTAGAATAAAATTAAAAAATTAATTTTATATTACTTTTTTAATATATATTTTTGGGTAAAGTACACAAATGGTAACTGAATTTTGATAAATCGTTCAATTTAATAACTAAACTTTCAATTGCTTCAATGTTATCATTAAACTTTTAGTTTTGTTTCAAATTGATCACTGACTCGTTAACAACCGATAAAAAAATGACGTGACATTTAAAATATTTTATATAATAACACATTTAGTCATTATCATTGTACTTTGACAATTGCTTGAAATGGTTATTAGGGTAAAATTGGGTGAAATCCGAGTATTAGAGTAGTTTACCTACGGAAACCGCACATCCCGAAATGGTTACAATCCCAAGTTTTCTTCCATATTTGAATGCATCAAAACCCTATCAAGTTAATTGAGAATACAATATTTATCAAGACACAGAAAACAAAAGGTGTAGCAAAAATTCAAATCACATACATACGTACATGTACAAGGCTATACAAACAGCACGAGTGATGAGGCTCGTAAAATAATACCACATCGATCTAACGTGAACAAAATAAAACGAAGCTCTCACAAAGAAGAGGAGCTTTCTATGGATTCAAATTAAAATAATGTATAAATAATAAAGATTAAATTTATTATTATTTTTTGAATTAGGACAAAATTGTTTGAATGTGCAAACATGAATGACTAAATATGTTATTATACAAAAAAAATCAACTGTCACATCACTCTTTTAACTGTTGTTAACGGGTCAGTGACCAATTTGGAGCAAAACTAAAAGTTTAATGGTAACATTTAAGCAATTGAAAGTTTGGTTACCAAATTAAATTATTTACTAAAGTTCAATTATCATTTGTGTACTTTACCCAAAATGAAAAATATGTAGAAGAGTAATATAAAAAATGTTTTTTTAGATTTTATTCTAAAAATGGACAATAATGCTTTCGGTCCCTGTGATTTAAAAAATAATTAAAATAGTTAATGGTACATAGCGGTACACATGATTAGTGGTACATAGCGGTACATGATGTTTATTGTAGAATCATCCATCTTATGGTACGGTTAAAATGATATGGTCCAACACAAAGTCTTACTCAGTTCATAAGAATTTATGTAGTTACACAAATTCTTACCCACTTAGTAAGAATTTCGATTCTACTTAAATTATTATCTAGTTCTACGTAAATTCTTACAATCTACACAAATTCTTAACTAGATAATAAGAATTTAAGTTATAATATAATAATTTATGTAGTTATACAAATTCTTACCTAAGTCAATATTTACACAAATTCTTATCAATTCATAAGAATTTATGTAGTTACACAAATTCTTACCCACTTAGTAAGAATTTCGATTCTACCTAAATTATTGTCTAGTTCTACATAATTTTTTTTACCAAAATTGTAAATATTTGTTTAAGCCTGCATTTTAGCGGCACCCTAAGGTGTCGCACCTTAACATGTCCCAGTTCCTTAACTTTTATGGGTCACCAAACTTTTTAAATTTTGTAATTCTCTTTTATTATGGTAGTCTCATTAATTTTTATTAAAATTATTAGTGTGACATAATCCTATAATTACGAGTACCTTTAAAATTTGGGTGTTGGGTACTTTGTTCACATTTTTTAATAGATTTTAAATTCAAATTTAAAAAATCCCATAAAAACACATAAATTTTAAATTTTAATGACATTTAATGTTAGTTTTAAATGAGAAATATTTGTATATATACAAAGTTTATCCCCAAATCCATTTTCAAGCTTAAACATATTCAAAGTTCAAACGTTTCTTCTTATTTCTATTTTAACACGTCATGCGACGAGGCCGATAGCCATAGTCACTCGAGTAACTAGCTTTAATTTCTTAGTTTAGTTTAAGGTCTTTCAATTAAAGAAAAAGTTCAACACCAAAAGAATGTATTAAACGTTGTAAATAATGTGAAAAGAACACGGAGAAATAGGAACAAAATAAGATGAGAAAAAAGAAAGAGATTTGTATTATTCTGAATATTGACTTGTGTACAATGCCTTCAGTAAATTATCTATTTATAGGCATAAGAAATATGTTGGAAAAATAGACTGCTGCAAAACGAGGCGTTAGCACTGACTGGAAAATAATAAAATAATTAAACGAAACCAAACCGTGTCGTGGTATTAACCACTGCCTTAGAAGCGAATTCGCCCCGATGTGTGTAATCGCTACAATGGACGAACGACCCCCTGAGGTTAGCACGGCTCTCCAAATTTCGTACACCCGAAAGATAGAGCGAACTTTGATGGTACTGCTCTTCTCTCAACTCAAAATCAACACTCGTTATAGGTTTATAAAAACCAAAGAGAGTGTTTCTAAAGCAAACTCTATTGCTTAGGTGTCTCACAAATGAGTGAAATTGCCCACTATTTATAGGCTAAATAATGAGGGCAAAATCGACATTTCCACATCACAAATTAATTCTATTAATAATAAAATTAAATATCATTATTATAAGTTATATTCATCACAAATTAATTCTATTAATAATAGAATTAAATATCATTATTATATAACTTATATTTTGAGTATTAACAACAATCCCCCACCAATGCGAAAAATATCTTTCGTAGATATGAGAGCATTGAAGTTAAAACATGAGAAGAGCAATAGCGAGATTAGTTGCTTAAGCACTAGTGAACGTATCTTGAACTAGTACATAGTGATAATGAGCAATCCCTCTCTTAGACAAGTGAAACTAGTCTTGAACTTTCTAAGATTAGGGTAAACTCATAACACACAACTAACCCCTTCATCCACTGAAGTCCTCGATGTGTCTACAAAGTATATATACAAATGTATATATGTATATATATAGCCTATTTCCTCAGGATTCTAGTAAGTGTACTAGAAAAACGTCCCAACGTTTTTCATAGAAGGTGGCTAGTCCTTCTCACTTACATAGGTTATTTCATCAAGTTTATCTCAACATAAACCACTCAAATAAGAGCTATGAAATAATTAAGAGCTTTTTCCTTAAGCTCATCCTCTCAAAAAATAGGTGAATTCTTCAAGTTCAATTATAAAATGAACCACCCAAACTCTGGGATAAGAATTCATTAAGAATAAAAACTCAACCTCTTTAATCGGTGAATTCAATAAGTTCTTCTCAATAGAACAACCCAAACTCTTGGGATTGAATTCTTTAAGAGTTTTAAGAAAACTCATCCTTTCTAGCGGCAAGTTCATTCAGTCCCTCGCGATAGGACTTCCCACTCAACACGGGGCAGTCCTTCGCGATAGGACTACCCACTCAATACTGGGAAATGAACTTATTAAGAGTAGTTTATTCAACCAAAGTCGGTAAATTCATCAAGTCTTTCTCACTAAGACCACCCAAAACATGGGCTATGAATTTATTAAGAGCAACAATGCTCAACTTGTGCATGTACATTATTCGTCATAGGGATAGGTAATAAGAAATGTACACTATGAGTCTTTCCATGGTTTCGTTTGACCACATTGAACTTAGATAACTAAGTTGGGTATCCACCATGAATTCCTCAACCAATGGGCTTTAAACCCACCCCCCTCGACGAATTTAGGACCAGTTTCCGACTTAACCCTTTGGTAAGCAGATTTGCTAGGTTCCTTTTTGACTTCACATACTCTAAAGAGAATACTCCGTTAAGTGTCTCACTGATTCATGTCTTATGTGAATGTGTCTTTTCTTACCATTGTAAGCTTGGCTTTTAACCACACATATAGATGCTTGTGAATCACACAACAAGGACACCGGAGGAGTCAGTTTTTCCCATAATGGAATTTATACTAACAAATTTCTAAGCCATTCAACTTCTTGCCCAGCTAGGTCAAAAGCAATAAACTCTGACTCCATGGTAGAGCGAGTGATACAAGTCTGCTTAGCAGAGTTCCATGAAATCGCTACACCACCTAAGGTAAATACATACCCACTCGTGAAGCTTACTTCATCATTATCGGTAACCCAGTTGACGTCACAATATCCCTCTAAGACTGAAGGAAAGTCAACAAAATCGAGTTTCCAGTTAATAGTACCTTTAAGATACTTAAGTAAGCGTCTGAGTGCAATCCAGTGCTCTCCACTAGGATTATGAGTATATATGCTTAACCTATTCACTGCATAGGCAATATCAGACCGAGTATAGTTCATTAAGAACATAAGGCTTCAAATAGTTTTAGCATACTCTTCTTGGGAAACACTACTTCCTTTATTCTTAAAAGGATTGATACTAGAGTCATAAGGAGTTCGAACATGGATGACATTAAAACTATCAAATTTCTTTAACATCTTCTTAATATAGTGTGTTTGATTTAAAGAAAATATTTTTCAGTTTTGGTAACTTTTACTCCTAAGATCACATCAACTTCTCCCAAATCAGTCATCTCAAATTTAGTAGACAAGAAATTTTTCGTTTTGTTAATGGATTCAATGTTAGTACTGAATATCAACATGTCATCCACATATAAGCTTATAATGACACAACCAGTCCCAAACATTTTTGAATACACGCATGCATCCGCTCCATTAACAATAAAATCAAAACTCAAAATGATTTTAAGTCTACATATTTTGCCTTCTATACCAGGTGTCTCAAAACCTGGTGGTTGCTCCATATAGATCTCTTTATCTAGATCTCCATTCAAAAATGCAGTTTTTACATCCATTTGATGTACATGCAACTTATGAATGGATGCGATTGCAAACAAGGCACATATTGTTGAGATTTTTGTCATGGGAGAGTGCGTATCAAAGAAGTTAATACCAAACTTCTGAGTGAACCCTTTGACTACTTGTCTTTCCTTATACTTCTGGATTGACTCATTTGGTTTAAGTTTTTTTTTTCTTTTCTAAAGACCCATTTATTAGTAATAGGTTTAAATCCTCTAGGCAAGTCAACCAACTTTCAAGTGTGATTAGACATTATTGATTCTAGTTCATCATCAATAGCATTTCTCCAAAAACTAGCATCAATTGAACTTATAGCTTCATTATATGTCTTTGGATCCTCATCTAAAAGGAAAGATTGAGCTATAGGTTCGGTTATAGAGTCTAAATCACTAATTTCTGTAATAAAGGAAGTTATAAAATCTGGTCTGAAGGTAGTTGCTACCCTTTGTCTTTTGTTTCTTCTATGCTCTAATTCAAACTTTAGAGTTTCCTTGGCAGGAATACTAGAAGAAGCAGAAGTATGACTTTCTCATTGTGTTTCAACATTTAATCTAGGTTTCTTAAGAGGAAAGAAGTCCTCAAAGAACACAGCATCCCCAGATTCACAAATTGAGAAGTCATGTAAAAACATAAACCTGTATGCAGCACTATTTGTAGCAGACCCTATAAACATTGCATCAACAGTTTTAGAGCCGATAGTGGTTTTTTTAAAGTCAGGCAAACCGACTTTTGCTAGACACCCCCACATTTCTATCATTTTTAAAATAGAAACAAATCCATAAGTGTCTTAAACAACGTGTAAACAAATACTCAATCATACTAGAGTAAAGTTTTTTTATGAGTTTTAACCATAAAACGATATTTTAACAAACTTAAATTTTGTTTACACATGATTATATTCTCAAGGTTTTGAGAAATCTTAATCATTAAGATTAGTATACATAATCTCAAATGATTATGAAATTCCTTTTATCTCATTCAAAGAGAATTTTAACTTTTTCCTAATTCGAGAAATTAGGAAAATTATGAAAATTTTATGAAGAGTTTATAAATTTTATGAAGAGTTTATAAATTTTCCTAGCAACAGGAAAAAATATTTATTACAAGAGATTTCAACACAAATTTTAAGATAGATCATCTCTTTCCTTTCATTTACGTAAGAAAAGAACTTCAAAGAGATTTAATTGCTACAACATACTTTTAGTAGCACTAATGTCTATCATATTCTTATTCATATTATTCAACATATTAGCCCTGAAGAGATTATCACATATTTTAATTACTATGACTAAATTTGGTATTCTGCTCAACCAAATTAATCTCAACTCTTTTAAACTTATGGTGATTTCTTCAAGTCCATTTAAAATGAACCACCCAGTCTTGGGATAAGAAATCATTAAGAATAAATATTCAACCTCATTGTCGGTGAATTCAAAATGTCATTCTCAATAGGATCATTCAAACTTTGAATTCATTAAGAGTTTCTTGAAACTCAACCTTTCTGGCGGTAAGTCCATCTTGTCCTTCTCAATAGGACAACACATTCAAACTTGTGTTATGAACTTATTAAGAATAAGTATTCAACCATATAAACTTAGTGTAGAAGTTAAAAGAGATCTTATTTGTCATAGTATTTTTATAAAAGTTAGCACATTAAAGAACAATGCACCAGGTAGGTTACCATGAAAGAGAGGTGGTGCACTAGGCACGCTTAAATACCATGTCTTTAATAGAACCAGTCCTAGACATGCATTTTCATAATGTTTTCCAATAAGCCATTTATGAATTTTCCCTTTCTTTAATTAAGGTCTCTTAAAGAATTATGCTTGATACTTTTACTCACAATAGTATCTTATTAAGCATACACATTTTGGCTTACTACTACCTTAGTCTTAGTCCTTATACTAGTGGTTTATCTCAGTCCATAACACATCCACTAAGTTTTAAAGGCTAACTTAAAGGCTCAATATAAATTCATGTATATAAAAGCATGAATTAATAGACAAGTTTAAATAATCTGACCTTATAGGTAGAACCACAATTTCAAGTAGACTTTGTTCATTCTCACCATATTTCTATCTTCAATCTCTTCATAAGAATTAACATCTCTTTAAGACCTGTTAATTCTAAAATCAAAGAAGATTTCACAAAATTAACCTTTGAGAAATTTACCAACAATAATTTTCTCAAAAATAATTTACCGATAGTAATTAAAACTCATATATTTGAGACTTCCCTTATATTTTCAATAAATTATGGGATTCATACCAGAATATGAAAAGCTCCTTGATAAGAATATTTGACTTGAGAATCATCCCAACATTTATCATATTCTTACATTTTCTTCAACTGTCATGTTGTTTAAATTTCTCACAAGAAATTGTTAGCACGACAAGAGAAAAATCAATACATAAGCAAACATGCATTTCTCAAGTAAAGCGTAAGATTGGACCAGAATTTGGACAACTCAAAAAAAGATTGATCGAAGAATTATTCATCATTGGCTCTGAACCTTTTCTCCAAAATTTCAATTATCTTGTGGTCTTTATAAACTTCACAAAATAAATTATTAGAACAACAACATGAGAATGGAAAACAATTCCAAAATTCTCATAAATAATAATCATAAAATGATTATTAAATCATCAAATTCTTCGACCCTTAATATTATTTCCTGCATCAATTTTTTCCTGGACCAATAACATTTCTTGCAACAACTCATTTAATGGTAAATGCAAATTAAAAACTGACATCATAAAAAATTCCAAACGTTATGGCAATTTATAAAAGTCAGAACCACTTTATAATGCTATAAAACAGTAAACCGTTATATGAAAAACCGAGCATATTGCACAACCTCGATATTAAAATAACGGTAAAAAATATTTTCTTCTCCGAAATATAAAAAGCCATAAATTTATTCAATGTCATTTAATCCATATTTATTCCCAAACGTAACCACATGTTTATTAACCATGTAAACATATATCACATTAAAAATGACATTTACCACTCAAATTCATTATTTTGATGAAGTTTGCATTTAAAGCCATTTAATTAATAAACGGCTTTCTAATAGTTTCATCAAAAATCATCATCACAAATATTCATAATATTTCAATGAAAACATATGCAAAGTACCTCAAATTCATTTGCATTTCCGTTTACATGGATGATAATCCATTTCCTTAACCCGATTGCTTTGGAAAAATATCATCGACCTCTACCATCTTATTTTCCAAAGTGTATTTTAACAGCAGTTGATTCGCTTCTAAATTGTTGGAAAAATAGACTGCTGCAAAATGAGGCGTTAGCACTGACTGGAAAATAATAAAATAATTAAACGAAACCAAACCGTGTCGTTGTATTAACCACTGCCTTAGAAGCGAATTCGCCCCGATGTGTGTAATCGCTACAATGGACGAACGACCCCCTGAGGTTAGCACGGCTCTCCAAATTTCGTACACCCGAAAGATGGAGCGAACTTTGATGGTACTGCTCTTCTCTCAACTCAAAATCAACACTCGTTATAGGTTTATAAAAACCAAAGAGAGTGTTTCTAAAGCAAACTCTATTGCTTAGGTGTCTCACAAATGAGTGAAATTGCCCACTATTTATAGGCTAAATAGTGAGGGCAAAATCATCATTTCCACATCACAAATTAATTCTATTAATAATAGAATTAAATATCATTATTATAAGTTATATTCATCACAAATTAATTCTATTAATAATAGAATTAAATATCATTATTATATAACTTATATTTTGAGTATTAACAACAAATTACATAATACATTAAACTCTAATTAATGTAAATAATAAAATAATTCAAATCTCCTTTGATAAAGTCCTTATCATGATAGACATCCACACATATAAATATTCATAACACTCCCCCTTGGATGTCTATGAAGACAGTGTGCCTCGTTAAAACCTTACTAAGATAAAAACCTCAGAAAAAAATCTTTAGTAAAGGAAAAAAGTACACACATCTTTAATACGCATAACATGTTGCCTCATTAAAAACTTTTTTCAGGAAAACCCAATGGGACAAAACCATGGATAAGGAAAAGAGTACAACGCGTATTTTGCTCCCCTCATAAATACATCATATAAGATCTTTGACACGACGCAATCCGATATTATAAATTAACTTCTCAAATGGAGCAGTAGGGAGTACCTTGGTAAATAAATCTGCCAAATTATCACATGAACGAATCTGTTAGACATCAATGTCTCCATTCTTTTGTAGATCGTGAGTAAAGAAGAATTTTGGGGAGATGTGTTTTGTTCTATCACCCTTTAAGTATCCTTCTTTAAGTTGGGCAATACAGGCCGTATTATCCTCATATAAGACCGTCGGAGCTACTTTTTCAGATTGTAAACCACAATTTTCGCGAATATGATGGGTTACAGACCTTAGCCACACACATTCACGACTAGCCTCATGAATAGCCAAAATCTCAGCATGATTAGAGGAAGTAGCAGTAATTGTTTGTTTCATTGAGCGCCAAGAAATTGTTGTACCACCGTATGTAAATACATAACCAGTCTGTGATCGAGCATTATGAGGATCAGATAAGTATACTGCATCTGCAAAACCAACCAATTCTGTTTTGGATAGATTAGAGAAAAATAATCACATGTCTTTCGTACCTTGAAGATAACGAAATATGTGTTTGACTCCATTCCAATGTCTTTCGGGTTGGGCATGAACTAAATCTTGCCAACAAATTGCCAACAAATGATATGTCAGGTCGTGTGTGACTAGAAAGATACATTAATGCACCAATAGCACTTAAATATGGCACTTCTGGACCAAGAATATCTTCATCCATCTCTCGAGGACAAAATGGATCTTTGTTAACATCAAGTGACCTAACAACCATATGAGTGCTCAACGGATGTGCGTTATGCATGTAAAATTTCTTTAGCATTTTTTCTATGTATGTTGATTGATGCACAAGGATTCCATCCTTTAAGTGCTCAATATGTAATCCAAGACAGAATCTTGTTTTCCCAAGATCTTTCATTTCAAATTATTTCTTTAAACATTCTACTGTCAATGAGATCTCTTTAGGAGTCCCAATAATATTCAAATCATCATCATACACAACAATAATGACAAATTCAGAGCTAAATCTCTTAATAAAAATGCATGGAGAAATTGGATCATTCTTATAGCCTTTCTACTAATAAGTATTCACTGAGGCGATTATACCACATGCGCCCAGATTGTTTTAATCCATAAAGGGATCTGTTCAATTTGATTGAATAATATTCCCGAGAACCTGAATTAACTGCTTTAGACAGTTTAAAACCTTCCGAAAGTTTCATATAAATCTTATTATCAAGAGGCCCATACAAATAGGCTGTAACAACATCCATTAAGCGGAAATTAAGTCTTTTTTTTTATTGCCAGACTAATCAAAAATCTAAAAGTGGTTGCATCCACCATTGGGGAGTATGTTTCTTCATAATCAATTCCATGTTTTTGTGAGAATCCTTGTGCAACCAAACGAGCTTTATATCTCGCAATTTCTCCTTTTTCATTTCTCTTTCTCACAAAGACCCATTTATACCCCACAGGTTTTACACCTTCCGGTGTACGGACTACATGCCCGAATATTTCTCTTTTTGAAAGAGATTTTAGTTCCGCTTCAATTGCCTCTTTCCATTTTGGCCAATCATCTCTTTGCTTACATTGTTCAATTGACAATGGTTCATGATCCACATTATTATTCAAAATCTCTAGTGCTATATTGCATGCAAAAGTATTATCGACGTTAATTTTGTTTCGGTTCCACTTGTTACCAGACATGACATAATTTATTGAGATCTCATCATTATCAGGTACTTGATTCATGTCTAATGTCTCTTTTGGAGACCTTTTAATCTCTTCTCGAGATTTTTCATAATCCATTGATTCCTCGATCAGACCATCACATGATATAACTCATTTTCTTTTCCGGGGATTTTTATCTTTGGAACCTACTGGTCTACCACGCTTCAGGCGTGCGTTTGACTCATTAGCAACTAGAGTTTGTCCTTCTAGGACATCAATTTTAATCGGAGCATTCACAGCTGGTATATGTGACTTAGTCACTTTTTTAGGGTCAGCAAAAGCATCTGGCAATTGATTTGTTAAGTTTTGCAAATGAATTATCCTTTGAACTTCTAGTTCACATTGTTGGTTACGTTGATCAAAATGAGATAACGATAATTCATTCCAACTTATTACTTTTTCCAGCTGTTTATTTTCTCCCCTAATGTTGGGAAAACCGACTCATTAAAATGACAATCGGCAAATCGAGCTGTAAATAAATTCCCCGTCAAAGGCTCAAGATATTTAACTATCGAAGGGGATTCAAAACTGACATATATTCCCAACCTCCTTTGAGGACCCATCTTTGTGCGTTGTGGTGGAGCAATCGGAACATATACCGCACATCCAAAAATTCTAAGATGAGAAATATTTGGTTCCTAACCCAAAACCATTTGTAATGGAGAGATATTATGATAACTTACAGGCCTGATGCGAATCAATGATGTTGCATGTAAAATGGCATGCCCCCATACAGAAATCGGTAGTTTTGACTTCATTAGTAACAATCTTGCAATTAATTGAAGTTGTTTGATAAAAGGACTCTGCAAGACCATTTTGTGTATGAACTTGCGCTACAAGGTGTTCAACACTTATTCCAATCGACATGCAAAAATCATCAAAAGTCTGAGAAGTAAATTCACCAGCATTATCAAGACGAATTGTCTTTATAAGGGAATCTGGAAAATGTGCTCGTAATTTTATCAACTGAGCAAGTAACCTCGCAAATGCCAAGTTGCGGGTTGATATCAAGGATACATGTGACCATCTTGTCGTTGCATCGACTAAAACTAGAAAATATCTAAATTGTCCACAAGAAGGGTGTATGGGCCCACATATATCACCATGTATCCGTTCCGAAAAATTGATAGATTCATAATCTATTTTAGCTGGTGATGGTCGAATAATTAGTTTGCCTTGAGAACAAGCATCACATGAAAAGGCATTACTTTGAAGAATATGTTGGTTCTTCAATGAGTGACCACATGAATTGTCGATAATTTTTCGCATCATAATCGAACCGGGATGGCCTAACCGGTCATGCCAAATAATAAAGTTATCAGTAAACTTATAGTTTACAATAGCATGTGCTTCAATTGCACTATTTCTTGTATAGTACAATTTGGATGACAGTGCATGTAATTTTTCTAAAATTTTCTTATTTCCTTGAATTATACTTGTAATATAGAGATATTTAGCATCTCCTTGACAACTACTCTCAATATGATATCCATTATTTTGAATATCTTTAAAACTTAATAAGTTTCTTTGCGACTTTGGAGAGTATAGAGCATTATGAATATGGAATAGAGTTCCATTTGGCAATAACATATTTGCTCTTCCGGAGCCTTCTATAATATTAGCACTTTCGGATATAGTACTCGCATTATTCCCTTGCATTGTTAAATGGGAAAAAATTTCTTGTGCTTAAGTATAGTATGAGTACTTGCACTGTCCGCTAAGCATAAATCGTCACCATTTTTTGCGGATTGTATTTGTGACGAAATCATATTCTTCAAAGAAAAATAAAATAAATGTTACAAAAATATTCAAAATATAAATTAAATAAATAACGTCCATGAATTTTATTCTTATATATACATAATTCCTAATAAAATATTATATATTTCTAACCAACTTTTCTTAAAATAATAATAAACATAAAAATAAATAAATAAAATCAAGTATTCTTCTTAGGGGAAATGAGAAAATCATTAACATATATATTTGTAAAGCCATAATCGCCATTGCTAGTGCCAGTAATGCCATAATCTTTTTTGCCAAGGTCATAATCATCTTTGTCATTGATATAAACAAAAATTGTTTCAACTTTTTTTCCTTTACCATTGATTAACTGTTGGTAAAGATCCACAAGATGCTTTGGCACACGGCAAGCACGGGCCCAATGATTTAAGCTGTCACATCGATAACACATATATTCTTCTTTCTTGGATTGATTTTTTACATTATTGCCATCCTTATTGTTCCACTTATGATGGGTATAATTATTTTTAAAATGACCACCTCGCCTATGTCCTCGACCGTGACTATGACCACGACCACGCCCATAGTTATGACCACGATTGTTGGTGTAGCCTTTATTTCTTTCGCTATAGAATGTCGCATTCGCTTCAGGGAATGGAGTGGAGCCAGTTGAGCGATATTCATGATTCTTCGTCAGTAGCTCATTGTTTTGCTCACCCACAAGAAGGCAAGAAATTAACTCAAAATATTTCTTAAAGCCTTTTTCACGATATTGTGTCTGAAGGACAACATTGTTTGCATAAAAAGTGGAGTATGTTTTCTCTAACATATCCTCATCAATAATAATTTGACCACATAACTTCAATTGTGAAGTAATACGAAACATAGAAGAGTTATACTCGCTTACTGATTTAAAATCTTGCAATCTTATATGCAACCAGTCATATCGAGCTTTAGGTAGAATAACAGTTTTCTGGTGGTCATATCGTTCCTTATTTTGGGCAGATTTTGTATTCCCTTCTTTAATAGTATTTCCCAGACCATCAGCATCTAGGTGTATTTCGACATCTAAGATCCATGATAAATAGTCCTTTCCGGAAATATCAAGAGCCACAAACTCAATCTTTGCAAGATTTGTCATTGATGTACTATAAAAAACAAACAATCAAATTAGATTAATTATAAATTAATATATATAATCGAAAAACAATAGAAAAGAAGATTTAATCCTCATACGCGGCATTGTTAAACCAGTCCACAAGGTCATTTAAAAACCTCCTTTGAGACCAGTAGCCTCGCAGAACGGGATGTCCAACCAATATACTCGGATTAAACCATTAAAGCAAATAACATATAAATTTCTTGTATATACGTATTGTATGAATTAAAACAAACCCACATATAATTTATAATAACCAAACATGAAAAATTAAAACAAAATATTAAATAAAATAAATAAAAACACATGGCATAAAGAAAATAAAATAAAAATGCATGGCTATACAAAGCAAAGAAAAAAACATACACATGGAATTAATTATATATATTGTTTTAATTTATTATTGTATATATATTATTTTATAAATTGAAATATATAAGATGGAAAAAGAATATACCGGATAAATCTTTGGAGAAGCTTGATTTGTAACTAAAATCTTTTGAGCAAACTCGTGCTAATAACGTGTTGTAAATAATGTGAAAAGAACAAGAAGAAATAGGAACAAAGTAAGATGAGAGAAAAGAAAGAGATTTGTATTATTCTGAATATTGAATTGTGTACAATGCCTTCAGTAAATCATCTATTTATAGGCATAAGAAGTACATAATACATTAAACTCTAATTAATGTAAATGATAAAATAATTCAAATCTCTTTTGATAAAGTCCTTATCATGATAGACATCCACATAGATAAATATTCATAACATTAAATATTAATTTCTATCGTAGTCTTTTTTCCTTCGAATATTATATTAAAAATTAATATAAATATTTTTGCAAATTTTGAAATTTAAAAGAACATAATACTAACATAGAAAGAATTTAGGGAATTAAATTTAGTTTTGGAGTAAAAATATTATAGAACCTAAAATAAAAATAAAAATTAATATATATAGGGTAATTATTTGATACACTGACGGTTTAATTTAGGGTGTATGGTTTAGGGGTTTATGTGTATAGGTTTTGAATTTAGGGATTGTGGTTGAAATTTATAGTTTAGGGTTATGTAGAACTAATGTTTTGATATAATAATTGAAAAATGTTTTGGACTAATTTGCAAAGAATGTAAAACTTGTTTTTAAGTCCAAACAACTTGAGTATATGTTTGAGGTATTTAAAAAGGTTTTTGGCAAAGTTTTTATTGATTTTAAATAGCAAAACTTGAATTTTCAGGTTGCCTGTACCGATACGGTGTAACCCGTATCGATACCTTTTTGCCCAAGTTTGGTTACTGCCAAAATTCGTATCGAAACAGGCTTTGTCGTTTCGATACGGAGTGGGATCGTTTCGATACGCCTAGTAAGCGTACCGATCCCCATTTTAACAACCTCAACGACTACTTTCCCAACGGTCTTTTAAATGTCATACCGTACCGATACGCCCTCAAGCGTATCGATACGCTTAGGTTGGCAAGAGCCCAACGACTAGTTTCTGAAGAAGGTCGTACAGATACGGGTCCACGTGTATCGATAGGGAAGGCTGCAGAACAACATTAAAGATGGGAAATAAAGTCTCCAACGGCTCCAATTCATCCCCAACGACTAGTAATTGCTACAAACTCAAAGAGGAGTATAAAAGGGACCTCCAAGCATCTAGTAATGGCTAATGCTTCAATTGTCAAACAACAAATGATCAAGAAATTGTCTTAGTGCTTAATTGTCATTTCTTTGTATAGACAAACACTAGTGAGCCAAAATTGTTAGATTTGCTCAAGTGTTTTAGGTTTTGGGTGAGAGCTAAATTGTGCAAACAAATACCTATTAGAGGGATTTGAGTTTGCTTATTTGTTATCTCTTGTAAAGAGGGTTTGATCAAGGCTTTGGGTAGAAAGCTTGATCGGTGTATAAGGGTTTCCTCCTAAGCCTAGAAAAGGGGACGAATCAATAGTGGATTGATTGGAAATCCTTAGTGGGAAGCTAAGGTAGTGGATGTAGACATTGGTTAGAAGGTTGAACCACTATAAATCATTGTGTCCTTTATTTTTTAGCTTCTGCACCACTTGCACCCAAAATTCCACTTCTCCACCTCTTGGCGAGCAAGAACGGTTGAAGGAATCGAGCACCATAAAACCCAACAATTGGTATCAGAGCTTGGCTCAGTTGAAGAGGATTAATATCCTATTGAGAAGATCCGGCAAGCTCGATCAACATTTCATACAACCGGCTCAATGGCACAATCCATCGATAAACCGCCCTTTTTCGACGGAACTCACTATGCCCATTAGAAGACATGGATGAAGTTCTTCATAAAGTCAAAGGACTACAAGCTTTGGGACATAGTTGAAGATAGTCCGTTCGTGCCTCAACGAAGCAAATCGGATTGGAGTGCCGATGATCGCAAGAAGATGGAACTTAATTGCAAAGCCTTGCACATCCTCTTTTGTGCATTTGGCCCAACCATCTATGAGAATATGTCTTCTTGTGAAAGTTCCAAAAAGGTATGTGACAAGCTTGAAGTCACTTACGAAGGAACCTATGAAGTAAAAGAGACCATGATCGGGCTCCTCAATCTAGCGTATGAAAACTTCAAGATGGATCCGAAAGAGAACATCGAGAAGATGTGTGATAGGTTCTCCACTATCACCAATGGTCTTAAAGGTTATGGAGAAGTCATCCCGAAAGAGAAGCTTGTCTGAAAGCTCATCTAATCCCTTCCTGAGTCATGAGACTAAAAAAGGACCGCCATCATCGAAGCCAAGAATCTCAAAACTTTGAAGCTTGATGAACTCATGTGGTCACTTCTCACTCATCAAATAATGAAGAAAAACAAAGAAGATATGAAGAAGAGGGAAGAAATTAGAATTATGAGGGAGAAGAAGCTCAAAGGGCTTGGCATCAACATAAATGCCATTGCTCTCAAATCGTCCACATGCCATCATGTTGATTCTAGTGAAGAGGAGGATGAAGAAGAAGGGATAGTTCATCTCTTCAAGAAGTGTGCCCCTTTCATGAAGAAAACCTTGAAAGAGCTTGAACGAGAATCCATGAAAAAGAAGAGGGCAAGCACTTCAAGCCATAAGAAGAAGGCATATGTGGCTACTTGGAGTGATGAAGACTCCACCGACGATGAACAAGCCAACCTTTGCCTTATGGCCATTGAAGAAGATTCAAGGGTAACTTCTAATTCATCTACTTCATTTTCATATTCTTTTGATGAATTACAAGATGCCTATGATGATTTCGTTTTAGATTTTAAAAATCACATTTTGAAAAACAATAAAATGATTTCAAAGTTGAAAATTCAAAATGATTTGATTTCTAAAACCAAACTTGAACTTGAAGCAAAACTCGAAGAGTTTGAACAAAAATGTTTTGATTTACAAAATTTGCTTCATAAAGTTCAAGAAGAAAAAGATTTGATTTCAAAAGAGCTTGAAAAGAAAAATAATTTTGGAAAATCAAACTTTTATGTAAGACAATCTAGTGCCCCTAGATTTGTAAACGGTAAATGTTTTAGAAGTGTTTGAGTCCCAAAAGGACTAACTACTTCAACTAAAAAGGATGAAATTGAAAAATGGATTCCTAAGGGGACTAAATTTTGTGCTACTAACGTCTATGGATCCAAAGCAATTTGGATACCAAAAATTACTTGATTGTCTTATGATAGGTGTGATGGAGATTGATCAACAAGTCAAACTTTGAGGGGGAGCTCCATGCACACAAAAGAAGGAAGGCTTCACATCCTCTCTTGGGTTCAAGTGTGGTAAAATCTAGTTGTTTTTGCTTTTATTTGATTTATTTTTCATTTATTTCTACTAGAAGATCATATATGTTGGACTAACATTTTTTATGATGCTTTGAGTAAGTGGGGAGCCATTTTAAAACCAAACATTTTAATATTTTCAAAGTTTAAACCTCTATTGTTATTTTGAGCTTAAAAGTGTTTTAAATTCTTTTTTATATAACAAAAAGGGGGAGAAAATGGTTTGAAAAATTGAATTTTCAAATGAATAAGGGGGAGCTTTAATTGATTTCAAATCTTATTCTCTTATTCAAAATTTATTTGACAAAGGGGGAGAAATCCCAAACAATTTTTCAAGTTAGTTTTATTATATCAAAAAGGGGGAGATTGTAGAACTAATGTTTTGATATAATAATTGAAAAATGTTTTGGACTAATTTGAAAAGAATGTAAAACTTGTTTTTAAGTCCAAACAACTTGAATATATGTTGAGGTTTTTAAAAAGGTTTTTGGAAAAGTTTTTATTGATTTTAAATAGCAAAACTTGAATTTTCAGGTTGCCCGTACCGATACGGTCTAACCAGTATCTATACTTTTTTGCCCAAGTTTGGTTACTACCAAAACCCGTATCGAAACAGGCTTTGCCGTTTCGATACGGAGTGGGATCGTTTTGATACGCCTGGTAAGCATACCGATCCCCATTTTAACAACCCCAACTGCTACTTTCCCAACGGTCTTTTAAATGACATAACGTACCGATATGTCCTCAAGCGTATCGATACGTTTAGGCTGGCAAGAGCCCAACGGCTAGTTTCTGAAGAAGGCTGTACAAATACGGGTCCACGCGTATCGATACAAAAGGCTGCAGAACATCATTAAAGATGGGAAATAAAGTCTCCAACGGCTCCAATTCATCCCCAACGGCTACTAACGGCTACAAACTCAAAGAGGAGTATAAAAGGGACCTCCAAGCATCTAGTAATGGCTAATGCTTCAATTGTCAAACAACAAATAATCAAGAAATTGTCTTAGTGCTTAATTGTCATTTCTTTGTATAGACAAACACTAAGTGAGCCAAAATTGTTAGATTTGCTCAAGTGTTTTAGGTTTTGGGTGAGAGCTAAATTATGCAAACAAATACCTATTAGAGGGATTTGAGTTTGCTTATTTGCTATCTCTTGTAAAAAGGGTTTGGTCAAGGCTTTGGGTAGAAAGCTTGATCGGTGTATAAGGGTTTCCTCTTAAGCCTAGAAAAGGGGACGAATCAATAGTGGATTGATTGGAAATCCTTAGTGGGAAGCTAAGGTAGTGGATGTAGACCTTGGATAGAAGGTTGAACCACTATAAATCATTATGTCCTTTATCTTTTTAGCTTCTACACCACTTGCACCCAAAATTCCACTTCTCCACCACTTGGCAAGCAAGAACGGTTGAAGGAATCGAGCACCGTAAAACCCAACAATTGGTATCATAGCTTGGCTCAATTGAAGAGGATTAACATCCTATTGAGAAGATCCGGCAAGCTCGATCAACATTTCATACAACCGGCTCAATGGAGCAATCCATCGATAAACCGCCCTATTTCGACGAAACTCACTATGCCCATTGGAAGACAAGGATGAAGTTCTTCATAAAGTCAAAGGACTACAACTTTTGGGATATAGTTGAAGATGGTCCGTTCGTGCCTCAACGAAGCAAATCGGATTGGAGTGCCGAAGATCGCAAGAAGATGGAACTTAATTGCAAAGCCTTGCACATCCTCTTTTGTGCATTTGGCCCAACCATCTATGAGAAGATGTCTTCTTGTGAAAGTGCCAAGAAGGTATTTGACAAGCTTGAAGTCACATACGAAGGAACCGATGAAGTAAAGGAGACCAAGATCGGGCTCCTCAATCTAGCGTATGAAAACTTCAAGATGGATCCGGAAGAGAACATCGAGAAGATGTTTGATAGGTTCTCCACTATCACCAATGGTCTTAAAGGTTATGGAGAAGTCATCCCGAAAGAGAAACTTATCCGAAAGCTCATCTACTCCCTTCCCGAGTCATGAGACTCAAAAAGGACCGCCATCATCGAAGCCAAGAATCTCAAAACTTTGAAGCTTGATGAGCTCACGGGGTCACTTCTCACTCGTCAAATAATGAAGAAAAACAAAGAAGATGAGAAGAAGAGGGAAGAAATTAGAGCTATGAGGGAGAAGAAGCTCAAAGAGCTTAGCATCAACACAAATGCCATTGCTCTAAAATCCTCCACATGCCATCATGTTGATTCTAGTGAAGAGGAGGATGAAGAAGAAGAGATAGTTCATCTCTTCAAGAAGTGTGCCCCTTTCATGAAGAAAACCTTGAAAGAGCTTGAACGAGAATCCATGAAAAAGAAGAGAGCAAGCACTTCAAGCCATAAGAAGAAGGCATATGTGGCTTCTTGGAGTGATGAATACTCCACCGACGATGAACAAGCCAACCTTTGCCTTATGGCCATCGAAGAAGATTCAAGGGTAACTTCTAATTCATCTACTTCATGTTCCTATTCTTGTGATGAATTAAAGGATGCCTATGATGATTTGGTTTTAGAGTTTAAAAATCACATTTTGAAAAACAATAAAATGATTTCAAAGTTGAAAATTCAAAATGATTTGATTTCTAAAACCAAACTTGAACTTGAAGCAAAACTTGAAGAGTTGGAACAAAAATGTTTTGATTTACAAAATTTGCTTCATAAAGTTCAAGAAGAAAAAGATTTGATTTCCAAAGAGCTTGAAAAGAAAAATAATTTTGGAAAATCAAAATTTTATGTAAGACAATCTAGTGCCCCTAGATTTGTAAACGGTAAATGTTTTAGAAGTGTTTGGGTCCTAAAAGGACTAACTACTTCAACTAAAAATGATGAAATTAAAAAATGGATTCCTAAGGGGACTAAATTTTGTGCTACTAACGTCTATGGATCCAAAGCAATTTGGATACAAAAAATTACTTGATTGTCTTATGATAGATGTGATGGAGATTGATCAACAAGTCAAACTTTGAGGGGGGAGCTCCATGCACACAAAAGAAGGAAGGCTTCACATCCTCCCTTGGGTTAAAGTGTGGTAAAATCTAGTTGTTTTTGCTTTTATTTGATTTATTTTTCATTTATTTCAACGAGATGATCATATATGTTGGACTAACATTTTTGATGATGCTTTGAGTAAGGGGGAGCCATTTTAAAACCAAACATTTTAATATTTTCAAAGTTTAAACCTCTATTGTTATTTTGAGCTTAAAAGTGTTTTAAATTCTTTTTGATATAACAAAAAGAGGGAGAAAATGGTTTGAAAAATTGAATTTTGAAATGAATATGGGGGAGCTTTAATTGATTTCAAATCTTATTCTCTTATTCAAAATTTATTTGACAAAGGGGGAGAAATACCAAACAATTTTTCAAGTTAGTTTTATTATATCAAAAAGGGGGAGATTGTAGAACTAATGTTTTGATATAATAATTGAAAAATGTTTTGGAGTAATTTGAAAAGAATGTAAAACTTGTTTTTAACTCCAAACAACTTGAATATATGTTTGAGGTTTTTAAAAAGGTTTTTGACAAAGTTTTTATTGATTTTAAATAGCAAACCTTGAATTTTCAGGTTGCCCGTACCGATACGGTCTAACCCGTATCGATACCTTTTTTCCCAAGTTTGGTTACTACCCAAACCCGTATCGAAACAGGCTTTGTCGTTTGGATACGAAGTGGGATCGTTTTGATACGCCTGGTAAGCGTACCAATCCCCATTTTAGCAACCCCAACGGCTACTTTCCCAACGGTCTTTTAAATGTCATACCATACTAATACGCCCTCAAGCATATCGATATGCTTAGGCTAGCAAGAGCCCAACAACTAGTTTCTAAAGAAGGTCGTACCGATATGGGTCCACGCGTATCGATACGGAAGGCTGCAGAACAGCATTAAAGATGGGAAATAAAGTCTCCAACGACTCCAATTCATCCCCAACGGCTAGTAACGGCTACAAACTCAAAGAGGAGTATAAAAGGGACCTCCAAGCATCTAGTAATGTCCAATGCTTTAATTGTCAAACAAAAAATGATCAAGAAATTGTCTTAGTGCTTAATTGTCATTTCTTTGTATATACAAACACTAGTGAGCCAAAATTGTTAGATTTGCTCAAGTGTTTTAGGTTTTGGGTGAGAGCTAAATTGTGCAAACAAATACCTATTAGAGGGATTTGAGTTTGCTTATTTGTTATCTCTTGTAAAGAGGGTTTGATCAAGGCTTTGGGTAGAAAGCTTGATCGGTGTATAAGGGTTTCCTTCTAAGCCTAGAAAAGGGGACGAATCAATAGTGGATTGATTGGGAATCCTTAGTGGGAAGCTAAGGTAGTGGATGCAAACCTTGGTTAGAAGGTTGAACCACTATAAATCATTGTGTCCTTTATCTTTTTAGCTTCTACACCGCTTGCACAAAAAATTCCACTTCTCCACCACTTGGCGAGCAAGAACGGTTGAAGGAATCGAGCACCGTAAAACCCAACAGGTTATAATTTAGGGTTTATGATTAAAACCTAAATTCTTGCCATATTACCCTAAAAACTAAACCCTAACTTCTAAACCCTAAATTCTAACCATAAACCATAAATTTTAACCACTATCCCTAAATTCTAAATCCATACACCTAAACCCCTAAACCCTACACCGTAAACTAAGCCCATAAATCCTAAAATTAAGGCGCTTGAGGAAACTTTTAGTTTCCATCACTAGTGTATATGATAATATATATATATATATATATATATATATATATTAGCCCGGTTATAAAAAAATTTAGCCCAGACCCAGCCCGACTACTTGGGAAAAATCACGGATCAAGTACTCGGCCCGGTCAGGTATTTTTTAATGAAATACCCGATTTATAGGGGTTCAGGTCGACATGTCAATGGATCGAGTCACCCAGGTCGGGTATTTTTTAATACCCTTACTTGTTGGTCAATCTCAATAGTGAGAAGGCTCCATTTGACCAGAAGATTAACATATTTCAGTTTCAAGCTTGTTCGACTATTAACATAGCAAACTGAAAAGTTTTAACTTTTAATTTCAATTGAAATTTGAGGAGATTGGAATGTTTTTCAACGAGTTTGAACTGAAGGAAAGAAAATAGAAGAATAAAAGAGGTTTGTGTGATCTTTTCAACCATTTTGATGATATTTTCTACTAGAAAAAGTATCAAACGTCGATAAAAGAAGACGACAATCTAATTAGAATTAAAAACTAGAACTTTTGATTCTCCACTATTAATCGTTAGATCAACTTAAAACCAAACTATGTTAATCATTTGGTCAAGCGAAGCTCCCCACCGTTAAGAGTGTAACACCCCTAAAACCGGCCTAGTAGAAAACCAGATTCCGATGACCGAAAAATTTCGATTCCGATAAGAAATTATGAATTCTATGATATGACCATATAGTCGAATTATCAAGATTGTTAGGCTTGATAGGCTCGATTTCCTTCAACCGATTTAGCTAGCCAAGTGGTGGAGAAGTTAGATTTTTGGTGATTTTTTGGGAAGCAAAAATTAGACAATAAACACAAGGATTTATAGTGGTTCAACCTTCTAACAAGCACCTACATCCACTACCTTAGCTCCTACTAAGGATTTCCCAATCAATTCACTAATTGATTCGTCCCCTTTTCTAGGCTTAGGAAGAAACCCTTACAACGATCAAAGCTTTCTAGCCCAAAGCTTGATCAAACCCTCTTTACAAGAGATGAATAAAAGCAAACTAAACTCCCTCTTACAAGGTTGATGTTTGCACACTTTAGCACTCACCCAAACCTAAACATTTGAGCAAGTTTAACAATTTTGGCTCACAAGTGTTGTCTATATAAGGAATGTACAATTAAAGCCCTAAGACAATTTCTTCATCATAATGTTGTTGACAATTGAAGCATTAGTCTTCCATGGATGCTTGGAGGTCTCTTTTATACTCCCAATGTAGCCGTTGAGGACCGTTGGGATTGAATTGGAGCTGTTGGAGCATTTATTTTCCACTATAAATGAAGTTATGGTGATGTTCGTTTCGATACACGAGTAGCTATATCGAAACACCCTTCTTTAGAACTAGTTGTTAGGTCTGATTCAGCATCCCATTTCAAAACATTATAGGTTGTATCGAAACGCCCATTTCGAAATGCCTTGTTCCGTATCGAAACGCCTGCAATTCAAAAGACCTTTGGAAAATAGCCGTTGGGGTCTACTGTTGGGGTGTATGCCATGTAGACGTATCAGAACACGAAGGCCTGTTTTGAAATGACCCTTGTTGTTTCGATATGGCTAAGGCCTGTATCGAAACACATTTTGGCAGTTTCAAAATGTATCGATACAGATATGCATGTATCGAAACGAGTACATTAAAATCGCAAGTTTGGCTACTTAAAAACGTTTTAAAACACTTCAAAACCTTTTTAAACATCCTCAAACTTATTTTCAAGTTGTTTTAGGTTAAATCATATTTTAAATTCTTTTCAATTTAGTCCAAAACATTTTTCAATTTATTATATCAAAATCTATATTTTTACAATCTCCCCTTTTTTGATATAATAAAACCAACTTGAAAATTGTTTGGGATTCTCCCCTTTTGAGATTAAAAATTTGAATAAGAGATTTTTAAATTTTCAAAGAAGTTAAAAGCTCTCTCTTATTCATTTTGAAAAGACAATTTTTTTAAACCAACTCTCCCCCTTTTTGTTATATAAAAAAGAATTTAAAAGACATTAAGCTCAAGAATGACAATAGAGGTTTACAAATTTTGACTCTATTTAAAAACTTTGGTTTTAAAATTGACCCCTCCTTACTCAAAGCATCAAATGTTGTTAGTCCAAAAACATGATAGTCTAGTTGACATAAATAAATAAATCTAATTAGAACAACTAAATCAACTAGAAGTTTACCACACTTGAACCAAAGGGAGGATGTGAGGCCTTCCTTCTCCAAGTGCTCTTCCTTGTGTGTATGGAGCTCCCCCTCAATGTTTGACTTGTCGATCATTCTCCATAACACCTAAAATAAGACAATTAAGTAATTTTTGGTATCCCAATTGCTTTGGATCCATAAACATTAGTAGCACATAATCTTGTCCCCTTTGGAATCCATTTTTCAATTTCATCCTTTTTAGTTGAAGTATTTAGTCCTTTTGGGACCCAAATACTTCTAAAACATTTACGTTTAAAAATCTAGGGGAACTTGGTTGTCTAACATAAAATTTTGATTTTCCAAAATTATTTTTCTTTTCAAGCTCTTTGGAAATCAAATCTTTTTCTTTCTTAAGACCATCAACTTCTTTTTGATGACCTTTTTCCATCGTTTGAAGAAAATTTTGTAAATTTAAAACTCTAAGTTCAAAATCTTTAATTTTGGCTTTGAACTATAGATTTTTTTTTTGGAAAGCAAATCATTTTTCTTTTTCAAATTTGAAAGCAACTTTATGTTCTTAGTAGATGATGACTTAAATTCCAAAAGCAAATCATCATAAGCATCTGATAATTCATCAAAAGAATAAGAACATGAGGTAGATGAATCAGAAGTTACCCTTGAATCTTCTTGAATGGCTATAAGGCAAAGGTTGGCTTCTTCATTGTCGGTGGAGTCATCATCACTCCAAGTAGCCACATATGCCTTATTCTTATGGCTTGAAGAGCTTCCCCTCTTATTCTTCCTCGATTCATGCTTAGATTTTTCCATTTTGTTCTTCATGAATCGGGCAAACTTTTCGAAGAGATATGCCATCTCTTCTTCTCCACTTTCCTCCTCACTAGATTCTTCGTGTTGGCATGTGGAGGATTTGAGAGCAACGACATTCGTGTTAATGCCTAGCTCTATGATTTTCTTCTTCCCCATCTTCTTTATCTTCTCATTCTTCTTCTCCTCTTCTTTTCTTTTCTTCGTGATTTCATGAGTGAGAAGAGACCCCAATAGTTCATCTAGCTTTAAAGTCTTGAGATTCTTGGCCTCGATGATGGCGGTCTTCTTTGAGTCTCATGACTCGGGAAGAGAATAGGGAAGCTTTTGGACAAACTTATCGTTCGGAATGATTTCTCCATATCCTTTGAGCTTATTTGTGATGGTGGAGAATCTATCGAACATCTTCGTGATGTCTTCATCCGGTTCTATCTTGAAGTTCTTATACTTGAGGTTGAGAAGACCGATCTTGGTCTCCTTTACTTCGTTGGTTCCTTCGCATGTGACTTCAAGCTTGTCTCATACCTCTTTGACATCTTCACAAGAAGACATCTTCTCACAGATGTTGGGGCTAAATGTACAAAAGAGAATGTGCAAAGCCTTGCAATTTAGCTCCATCTTCTTGCGATCATCCGCACTCTATTCCGCCTTGTTTCGTTGTGGAACGAAAGGACCATCCTCAACTATGTCCCAAAGCTTGTAATCTTTGGCCTTGATAAAGTACATCATTCTTGTCTTCCAGTAGGCATAGTTGGTCCCGTAAAAAGATTGGTGGCTTGTCGATGGATTGCGCCATTTGACCGGTTGATTGAATTGATGTATCAAGCTTCTCCGATCGCCTTGATAGGATGTTAATCCTCTTCGATTGAGCCTCACTCTGATATCAACTTTTAACTTGATAGGCTCGATTTCCTTCAACCGATTTAGCTAGCTAAGTGGTGAAGAAGTTGGATTTTGGGTGATTTTGTGGGAAGCAAAAATTAGACAATAAACACAAGGATTTATAGTGGTTCAACCTTCGAACAAGCACCTACATCCACTACCTTAGCTCCCACTAAGGATTTCCCAATTAATTCACTAATTGATTCGTCCCATTTTCTAGGCTTAGGAGGAAACCCTTACAACGATCAAAGCTTTCTAGCTCAAAGCATGATCAAACCCTCTTTACAAGACATGAATAAAAGCAAACTAAACTCCCTCTTACAAGGTTGATGTTTGCACGCTTTAGCACTCTCCTAAACCTAAACACTTGAGCAAATTTGACAATTTTGGCTAACAAGTGTTGTCTATACAAGGAATGTACAATTAAAGCCCTAAGACAATTTCATCATCATAATGTTGTTGACAATTGAAGCATTAGTCTTCAATGGATGCTTGGAGGTCCCTTTTATACTTCCAATTGAGTTTGTATCCGTTAAGGACCGTTGGGATTGAATTGGATCCGTTGGAGCCTTTATTTTTTACTATAAATACAGTTCTGGTAATGTTCGTTTCGATACACGGGTAGCTGTATCGAAATGCCCTTCTTTAGAACTAGCCGTTGGGTTTGATTCAGCATCCCGTTTCGAAACACCATAGGCTGTATCAAAACGCCCGTTTCGAAATGCCTTGTCCCATATCGCAACGCCTACAATTCAAAAGACCGTTGGAAAATAGCTATTGGGAGGGGGTTTGACTGTTTGGGTGTCTGCCATGTAGGCATATTGAAACACGAAGGCCTGTTTCGAAACGACCCTTGCTGTCTTAGCCGTATCGAAACACATTTTGGCAGTTTCAAAACGTATGGATACATATATGCCTGTATCGAAACAAGTACATTAAAATCACATGTTTGGCTACTTAAAAACATTTTAAAACACTTCAAAACCTTTTTAAACATCCTCAAACTTATTTTCAAGTTGTTTTGGGTTAAAGCATATTTTAAATTCATTTCAATTTAGTCCAAAACACTTTTCAATTTATTATATCAAAATCTATATTTTTACAAAGATGTAATCTGAATCATGTACAAGTATGAATTAAGGACTAAATTGAGCTAGTTAAGTGGTAAAATTGCAAGAATTGAGTGGTAATGTGCTTAAGTTAGAAGATTGGAGTGTTGAGTGACTAACCTTGTGATTAAATCACAAGAAGGCTAGTCACCCAACACGTGGCTTGGCAAGATAGAATTTTTTGAGTGGATCGAATGATCGATATGAACCAAGAGGGGGGTGAAATGGATTTTTAAAGGTTTAGGTGGTGGAAATTGCAAATTAAAAAGATGGACAAGGAATTTTAAAGTGGTTCAAGTTCCCAATGAACTCTACATCCACTACTTTAGCTTTACTAAGGATTTGCAACAATTCCACTAATTGCTCTTCCGCTTTTCTAGGCTAAGGAGGTAACCCTTACAATTTCGGTTAAATTTTCTACCCAAAATTTAACCCAATCCTCACACAAAGATAACAAAGAGTTTGATGGCTAAGATAGTATCTCTCAATACAAATTGTAGCCCAATTACAAGCACTCAACCCAATTGAAAAAGATAAGAATTAAAATTACAATTGGGGTTTCTAGACAATTTTGGGATTTAAGCACAAATGCTTGGATTTGATGTTTGGATGTTTGCTTTTGGATCAATAGTTGTTGCTGGAGCTTTTAGAGGTCCCTTTTATACCTTCTCATTGATTTCTAGCCGTTTTGTTTGTTGCATTCATCAATAGAGCCGTTGGGGGTGTTATCTCACCTCCATAAATGCAGTCTGCAACCACCCGTTTCGGAACGCGAGAACCTGTTCTGAAACGGACCAAAATAGAAAGAGCCGTTGGGGTGCATTTAAGAGCCCGTTTCGAAACGGATTGAACTCGTTTCGAAACACTTTTTCCACTGTCAAGGGTCGTTTCGAAACAACTTGAGCCCGTTTCGAAACACCCTAACGGTTTCTGAAAAATCAGTTAAAAACTTTGCAACGGTCATATTTTTCAAATCAAAATGAAGAACCGTTTCGAAACACTTGAAGTCGTTTCGATACGGGTTCTTATGTTATAAAGCCGTTTCGATATCTGTTTTGGAACAGGGGTTGGCAGTGGTGAAATCGTTTCGAAACGCCTTAGGCCGTTTCGAAACAGGGACTTGAAAAACATTGTTTCGGCTTTATGAACACTTAGAAAATATTTGAAAATCTTGGTTTTTAACTTTGGCATATTCTTAAAATCATATGGGGATGTTTGAGGACTTAAAATTTCGTTTTGACATTTTCAATTTAGTCCTTAGGTTCTTTAGTTATATCAAAATTAAAATATCGGTTTCACAATCTCCCCCTTTTTGATATAACAAAACCAAAGTTAGAATTTTTAAGAGTTTTGAAAATTTTGAACATATTCTAACTCCCCCTTAATTTAAGATAGGTTTTTAAAGTTTTAAAAATGTTTTAACTTTGAAATTCAAGTTTTAAAACTTAAAAACTCTTTAAACATTTAAAACGAATTTTTGGCTCTTAAATTTCTTCTCTCCCTTTTTGTTAGATCAAAAATAATAAATAAGGCTCATAGAGAAGAGAAAGGGTTAGTACCAATAAGCGTTATATATTATAAGCAACAATAATATTAATTCATAAAATTAAAATATCCAAAACATAAATCAACATTAAGTTCAAAACATAATCCCAAATAAGATCAAAAGCATAGGTTCCTAAAACATAATGAAACATAAAAATGCAAACTTAAACCTAAAATGTATAGATAATATGATATGATATGAATACCCTAGGCCTCGTCCCCACCATCATCATCATCTGAAGTCTCATCATCGCTCTTGACTTGAGAACGGCGAAACTTTGTCCATTGGCCATAGAGGGTAGAGAAGGACAAATCCATGTTCGAGTGGGAAGCCTCAAGGGATTGGAGTCGATCCTCTACATTTTGCAAGCGAGTGTTGATGGCACCAAAACCCGAAGCCATGTTAGTGTCCATGGCATTGAACCGCTCGGTAATCAAAGCCGTGAGAGCTTCATTGTTTGCAACTGGAGCTTGAGGTTCAACGGGAGGAGGAGGAGAAGGTGCGGCTCTATCAACACGTTCCCAAACATTGTTCACATAGTGAAAACCGGACTTGCGAAGAGAGGACTCACCAATCTTGGACTTGCGGGGTTCCGGAGAGTCGTAGGTGCAATCGAGACCAATCTTGCTAAAGATGTGACTTAAAATCGTGCCATAAGTAAAGGATTTCAAGGCATCGGAGTCAATAAGCTTAACATTATTAACCATCTCAGCAAATATGATCTTAGCAACATTAGGGCGCTCACCACGACGGAAACATTCAAGCCAAAAGTAATCAACTTGACGGATATGAGAATATTTACCTCCGGAGGGGCGAAGGAACCATGAAACCATCAAGTGGAGAAAACGATCGTGCGCATCCAAAGTAAGCACTTGACCGGTATTAGTACCAAAGTGACGTTCATTCTCAATTCCTTCATCCTTAAGGGAAAAAGTAGACTCCAAGAGAGCAACATTAACAACAAACTTTTTCCCTAAAATATAAGATTCAATCCCAACAACCTCGGTATTTGTTTCATCATTAATAAGACGAGCATTGGAGTAAAAGATGAGTACCATGTGTTTGTAGCGAATGTCCGGGATGCTCAACAAAGGAAGAAGATTCCATTCGCTCAAACGCTCGAGGTAACGGAAAAGGAATCGCTCGGAGTTAAGAAATTCGAGATCAATGACACGCTCACGACGAACTTTGAAATCCTTGACATATTTGAAACGAGCTCGCATCTCTGGAGTTCGAAGGAATTTTTGAAAGAGCTGAGCGAGATTCGGACGCACACTCGAGTCACCGGATTGAACGGACTTACGCTTTTTGCTAACATTTTCCAACGCCATCCTAAAAACATTAAGCAAGCAAGTTTTTAAAAAATTGAGTGTATGCATAGATTTCTAAATTCAATCCAAGGATAAATCCCACTTAGGTTTTTTAAAAAAATTTAAAACAAAGAAAAATTAAAAAAAAAACAGTAAAAGAAAATACGAGTGAAAATTTTTATATTCGAAACAGAAAATTTAAGATTTTGAATTTTTTTACAAGATATTAAAAACCCAAGCATAAAAACATATAAACTATACAAAAATAAAATTTTCTAACCTAAGATTCGAACATAAATCGAAAAAAAAAGAAAAAGAGGAAAAATACCTTAGTTTGGGATTTTGGATGAATGGATGAAAATCCTTGCACAATGTTGATGAATCTTGCTTAGACTAGTGTTTTAGAGAAAAACCCCTCAAGATTTGGTGAAAAACAAGGAGGTTTAGAGGGTTTTTATAGGGAAAAAGTCGGGTTAGGGTTTTTAGGGTTTTAAAGAGTTTTAATTTAAAGTGAACTTTATCATTAAAAGCCCTACTTAAAGTTGTCCGTTAACCCGTTTCGGAACGGTCCTGACCGTTTCGAAATGCGAGCACGAGAGTTTGACTGTTTTTAGAATTTCAGCTGACCGTTTCGATACGGTGTTGACCGTATCGAAGCCTCGTTGACTCGTATCGAAACTTGTTTCGATACACCCCTTGGCAGTAGCAAAAACGTTTCGAAACCCTTTTGAGGCGTTTCAAAACGCCCTTCTCTCAGACAAGATTTTAAAGCATCCGTATCGAAACAGATTGACCCGTTTCGATACACCTGGGCCTGGAAGTGCAGATGAGGTTCTAAAAGTGCAGAAAATTGAGTTTTTCTAAGACCTAACTTGCATGAATGACATGAATGAGCAGGCAAAACATATGCAAACATAAACATACTCCCCCTAGTTATAGGCATGGATGAAATTAGGTGTAATAACACATAAACATGGCATTTCACAAGATCAAGCAAATTTAAGCACAAAAGAGGTCCTAAAAGGTCAAGATAGGCTAGCTAGGCCTAACTCTCTCCTAAGGGACCAAAAACGCTCTTTGTCTAAAGGTTTTGTAAATATGTCCGCTAATTGATTTAAGGTGTCTACATACTCTATAACCACATCTTCTTTAAGGACATGATCTCTAATGAAATGATGCCTTATTTCTATGTGTTTGGTTCTAGAGTGTTGGATGGGATTTTTTGTTAAACATATAGCACTAGTGTTGTCACATTTTAGGGGTATGATTTCAACTTTAATTCCATAATCTAAGAGTTGTTGCTTCATCCAAAGGACTTGAGCACAACAACTCCCTAAGGATATGTACTCGGCTTCGGTGGTAGATAAGGCTACACTATTTTGTTTCTTAGAGAACCAAGATATGAGCATACTACCTAGGAATTGACAAGTTCCCGAAGTAATCTTCCTATCGATTTTGCAACCCCCATAATCCGCATCCGAATAAGCATGAAGGTTGAAGGTGGAGTCTCTAGGGTACCAAAGACCTAAACAAGGAGTGTCTCTAAGGTACCTAAAGATTCTCTTAACGGCTATAAGGTGAGACTCTCTAGGACTAGCTTGAAACCTAGCACACAAGCAAACACTAAACAAGATATATGGTCTACTTGCGGTAAGGTAAAGCAATGATCCAATCATAGAACGGTAAAGTTTAGAGTCAACACACTTACCTCTTTCATATTTGTCAAGCTTTGTAGATGAGCTCATAGGTGTGGCTTGAGGCTTTGCATTCTCCAAGCCAAACTTCTTGAGCATATCATTTATGTACTTTGCTTGATTGATGAAGGTGACATCCTTCTTTTGCTTGATTTGGAGTCCCAAAAAGAATGAGAGCTCCCCCATCATGCTCATCTCAAATTCACCTTGCATTAGCTTAGCAAACTCTTGACAGTGACATTCGTTAGTAGAACCAAAAATAATATCATCAACATAAATTTGAACTACTAAGATGTCATTTTTATACATTTTTATAAAAAGTGTAGTGTCCACCTTACCTTATTCAAAACCTTTTTCAATTAAAAAGTTTGAAAGTCTTTCATACCAAGCTCTAGGAGCTTGCTTTAAACCATAAAGAGCTTTAGTGAGTTTGAAAACATGATTTGGAAATTTTGAATCTTCAAAACCCGGTGGTTGTTCCACATACACTTCCTCATTTATAAAACCATTTAAAAACGCGCTTTTAACATCCATTTGAAAAAGCTTGAAATTATGATAACATGCATATGCAAGCAACATCCTAATGGCTTCCATTCTAGCTACGGGTGCATAGGTTTCATCAAAATCTATTCCCTCTTCTTGAGTGTAACCTTGTGCTACAAGTCTAGCTTTATTTCTCACAATGTTACCACTCTCATCTAGCTTGTTCCTAAAGACCCATTTAGTTCCTATGGTAGATTGATTACTAGGCCTATCAACTAATGTCCAAGCGTTACTTCTCTCAAATTGATTTAACTCTTCTTGCATAGCCATAATCCAAAAATCATCTTTCAATGCTTCTTTAATATTCTTAGGCTCTATGCATGAGATAAATGCAACATGATTCATTAATTTAAGAGAAGATCGAGTGGTTACCCCCTTGGATGGATCACCTAAGATTTCACCATCTTTGACATAGTTGAACTCCCTTGGGTAGCTCACTTCCTTTTCCTCAAGAGCCATGTCCTTCAAGGCTTCAAGAGGTGGATCTTGTGTGTCCTCTTCTTTTGTTGGAATCTCATCCTCCTTTGAAGTTTGTCCTCCATCAAAGGTATTTATGATTCCTACATCATCATCATCACAAGAATCCTTCCTTGGAAGGAGGTTATCATCGAATACAACATGTATAGATTCTTCTACTACTAAAGTTCTTTTGTTAAATACTCGATAGACTTTAGATGTTAAAGAGTATCCTATAAAAATAGCTTCATCACTTTTTGCATCAAATTTACCTAAGTTGTCTTTTCCATTATTTAAAACAAAACACTTGCAACCAAAAGGCTGAAAATAGCTAATGTTAGGCTTTTTAGATTTTAAAATCTCATAAGGTGTTTTCTTTAAAATTGGCCTAATCATTACTCGATTAACAATATAGCAAGCGGTGTTTGTGGCTTCCGCCAAAAAATATTTAGGTAAATTATTTTCACAAAGCATAGTTCTAGCCATTTCTTGCAAAGTTCTATTTTTCCTCTCAACTACCCCATTTTGTTGAGGAGTTCGAGGAGCCGAAAAATTGTGGCTAATACCATTTTCATTTAAAAAGTCTTCAAACCCTAAATTTTGAAACTCGGTTCCATGATCACTTCTAATATGTGAAATTCTAAGTTCAAGATCATTTTGGGTTAGTTTTGAAAATGTGATGAATTTTTTCAAAGCCTCATCTTTAGTACTTAAAAATAGAACCCAAGTAAATCTAGAAAAGTCATCAACAAGAACAAATGCATAAGACTTACCACCCAAGCTCATAGTCCTAATTGGCCCAAATAAATCCATATGGATTAGTTGTAAACATCTACTTGTAGAAACATCATTAATGGATTTAAAGGAAGACTTATGTTGTTTACCCTTAGAGCATGCATCACAAATTTTATCATTTGAAAATTTAATCTTGGGTAAACCTCTAACGAGATCAAGGGAAACTAGTTTTTCTAAAACACTAATGCTAGCATGTCCTAGTTTCTTATGCCACAACCATGCATCATTTTCATTTTGTGCTACTAAGCATGCATGAGATGTATGAATGTCATCTAGATGCACCATGTATATGTTCCCTATGCGATGACCTATGAGCATAATAATATTAGATTTGATGGCAACAATTTTACATCCATTTTTATCAAATAAAACATTAAATCCTTTATCACACAATTGACTTATGCTCAATAAGTTATATTTAAGACCATCGACATACAAGACATTTTCAATGAGAATAGTAGAGTGATTACCTATGGAGCCAATACCTTTAATGTGGCCTTTGGAGTTGTCACCAAATGTCACCACTCCTCCACTTTTTGGCTTTAGATCCATGAATCTACTCTTGTCTCCGGTCATATGCCTTGAGCATCCACTATCAAGGTACCATGAGTTTTGACTTTGTGCTTTGGCCTTGTAGCAATGCTCCCCCTACAAACAAAGATATTAAGCTTTTGTTTTTGGTACCCAAATCATTTTGGGTCCATTAGTGTTAGCTCCCAAAACCTTGGTTCCCTTAGGAATCCAAGATGACATAGCAATAATGTTATTAGATTTTACAAGTTCCTTAGGAACCCATACACTTCTAATTCTTTTAGCTCTACTATGTCTAGGAAAGCTACCTTGTTTGTAGTAGTTAGTCTTTTTCTTAGGTTGGTTTGTTCTTGAAGATTCACCTATTTCATGCTTGACACTACCAACATTTTTAAAAGACTCTTTGAGCTTATTTAGCTCATCTAACACCTTTTGGTGTTCACTATTACATTGAGATAAAAGATTATTAAGGTCAACATTTGCATCTTGAAAAAATTTTAGTTCATCTTTCAACCCTAATATCTTTTTCTCAAATTTTGAATTAGCTTGAGAGAGTGAGTCATTTTTCTCATTTAGTTCCAAAATGATTTTCTTGTTCCTAATGACCGACTCCTTATATTTCTCAACTAATTCATCATAGACCTCTTGCAACTCATCATATGCATCATTTAATTCATCATATGTAAAATCAAAAGATGATGAGTTAGAGGTTACCATAGAGGAATCTTCCTCAAGTGCCATGAGGCAAAGGTTGGCCACTTCTTGTTCATCATCTTCCGATGACTCCTCATCACTCCAAGTAGCAAGCTTGGCTTTGAGCTTCTTCTTCTTCTCAAAGCCATTCTTCTTGAGTTGAGGGCACTCCGAACGTATGTGGCCGGGTTTATTGCACTCGAAGCAAATGATTTGATCCCTTGCTTCTTCTTTGTTCTTGCCTTTGAAGTCCATCTTCCTTTGAATTTTTCTTCCCCGGTTGGACCTCATAAAGCGTGAGAATCGTTTGGCTATCATAGCCAATTCTTCTAGCTCATCCTCCTCACTAGAAGAGCTCTCCTCAAGTAGTGAAGCTTTGAGAGCTATTCACATCTTCTTCTTCTTTTCAACCTCTAGCTTTTCTACTCTCTTCTCTTCTTTCTTCTTCTCTTCTTCCCTTCCTTGCTTCATAATCTCATGTGTAAGGAGAGAACCCACTAGCTCATCAAGCTTTAAAGTCTTCAAATTCTTAGCTTCTATGATGGCGGTTCTCTTCCCATCCCATGATTCGGGAAGTGAATAGAGTAGCTTCCGGACAAGCTTGTCTTCCGGTATTATCTCTCCAAATCCTTTGAGCCTATTGACTATGGTGGAGAACCGATCAAACATCTTGGACACCATCTCATCGGGTTCCATCTTGAAATTTTCATAACTAAGATTGAGAATTCCAATCTTAGTTTCCTTGACGTCATTGGTTCCCTCATAGGTAGTCTCAAGAGTGTCCCACACTTCTTTGGCACTCTCAATGGGTGACACTTTGGAATAGATGTCCGGACCGAATGAACAAAAGAGCATGTGGAGAGCTTTGTCATTTATTTGAATCTTTCTCCTTTCTTCTTCACTCATCTCCACCTTTTTCTTCAAAACCATCTTGCCTTCACTATCTTGCTTCAATGGAATGTAGGGGCCATCTTCAATCACATCCCAAACCAAGTAGTCATTGGATTTGATGAAGAGCCTCATTCTATTCTTCCAAAACGGATAGTTGTCACCATTGAAGAAGGGAGGTTTTGTAGTGGATTGAGAGTCATACATGCCCGAACCGGAGCTTGAAGCCATTTCTTGATTTTTGGATGATCACACTCTTCCTAGGAACTCCTCTTGTGGTTGTTAATCCTCAAAGAGGTAGGCTCTGATACCAATTGTTGAGTGGATCGAATGATCGATATGAACCAAGAGGGGGTGAAATGGATTTTTAAAGGTTTAGGTGGTGGAAATTGCAAATTAAAAAGATGGACAAGGAATTTTAGAGTGGTTCAAGTTCCCAATGAACTCTACATCCACTACCTTAGCTTCACTAAGGATTTGCAACAATTCCACTAATTGCTCTTCCCCTTTTCTAGGCTAAGGAGGTAACCCTTACAATTTCGGTTAAATTTTCTACCCAAAATTTAACTCAATCCTCACACAAAGATAACAAAGAGTTTGATGGCTAAGATAATATCTCTCAATACAAATTGTAGCTCAATTACAAGCACTCAACCCAATTGAAAAAGATAAGAATTAAAATTACAATTGGGGTTTCTAGACAATTTTGGGATTTAAGCACAAATGCTTGGATTTGATGTTTGGATGTTTGCTTTTGGATCAATAGTTGTTGCTGGAGCTTTTAGAGGTCCCTTTTATACCTTCTCATTGATTTCTAGCCGTTGTGGTTGTTGCATTCATCAATAGAGCCGTTGGGGGTGTTATCTCACCTCCATAAATGCAGTCTGCAACCACCCGTTTCGGAACGCGGGAACCTGTTTCGAAACGGACCAAAATAGAAAGAGTCGTTGGGGTGCATTTAAGAGCCCATTTCGAAACGGATTGAACTCGTTTCGAAACACTTTTGCCATTGTCAAGGGTCGTTTCGAAACAGCTTGAGCCCGTTTCGAAACACCCTAACGGTTTCTGAAAAATCAGTTAAAAACTTTGCAACGGTCATATTTTTCAAATCAAAATGAAGAACCGTTTCGAAACACTTGAATTTGTTTCGATACGGGTTCTTATGTTCTAAAGTCGTTTCGATACCCATTTCGGAACATGGGTTGGCAGTGGTGAAATCGTTTCGAAACGCCTTAGACCGTTTCGAAACAGGGACTTGAAAAACACTGTTTCGGTTTTAAGAACACTTAGAAAATATTTGAAAATCTTAGTTTTTAACTTTGGCATATTCTTAAAATCATACGGGGATGTTTGAGGACTTAAAAATTCGTTTTGACATTTTCAATTTAGTCCTTAGGTTCTTTAGTTATATCAAAATTAAAATATCGGTGTCACAGAATTACTCACATCCATGGAAATCCAATTCAATATGAATTGGTAAGAAAAAAAGGAAATAAGAAAAGATGATAATCAAGGTTAATCTCGGTTGAGATCAAGCTCACACCTCCCAATCTCTTTCCAAGCAAGCACCTCCCTTAGATCAAGCTATCACACCTCCATTAAAGCTTCTTTAAAGCTTCAACTTTTCCTTAAATTAGTGTTTCAAACTTGGTCCATACATTAACTAAGGTAAGCCCATGAGTTAAGTTCTTTTTTCCATGACTAATTCTATGAAATTCATGGAAGGAAGCTAAGGTTAAAATTTATTACGGAAGAGTTTAAGATATCAAGTTATTCAGGAATCGTGGTATAAGTCTAAAGATAGAAACTTCATGTTTTTAAATTTCTTGAACCCTAGCTTGTATATGTGTCATGGGAATTTTGTCATTATTGATGAATTCTTATTCTTTATGCTATAACAATCCATTGATGGTAAGGAATCACCAAGTTCCTTTAAACAAGCTCAAGCCCTTAACAAGGGAGTTGTCATCCTGGAGCCGAAATAGCTTCAAATTGTCCGGTGACTGTAATTCATGTCTCGAGAACGACTAGGTGCCATCCCGATTTCATTTATGTGAATTCTATACCTTTATATACATGCCATGTTAAGGCTAGGGATGTCAGACTGGTATAGTTTCGCGGGTTTTGCACCGTACCCGCCTTAGTTGGGGTGGGGATGGGTATGAGTTTGGTGGGTAGTGGGCGAGTGTGGATGTAAAAAGTCATACACGTCGTGGGTAGTGGGTAGGTGATGGGTTTAAGACCTTACCTGCATCGTATCCGCCCGCCCCACATCCACCCGCCCACTAACTACCCACCATATGAATTTTGGACCATTTATGTTTGTAGACTTTGATTATGCCTTTTATTATGGTGTTTTATATACTAAGATATTGGTTTGTTTTAAAATCTACTTTAATGCTTGAGTTTGTAAACTTTGAACTCATTTAATTTAGTTTGAAATAACGATGGTTTATAATCGAGCTTGAATTTATTGTTTAAGATCGAGCTTGAATTAATCAAGTTATAATTTTGTAATATGTGTGGTTGAGTAGAATTTATACAAGTGTAAATGTGCTTTAGTTAAGTTAGCTATAGTTAATTAGTTAGCTGTAGTTAAGTAGAATTTATACCGGTGAAAATGTGATTTAGTTAAGTTAGTAATCGTTAGTTAATTAGCTATAGTTAAATTTATAACAGTGTAAATGTATTATATATATACACTTGATCAATCAATAAAGTATGCAAAGTTGTACTCTTCTTTACAAAAGTATATAGTTTATTTTTACATAATTCGGTATTAGTGGTTGCTTGTAGGCAAATATGAGTTGAGTGGTGGATGTTCAGTTGGGTAGTGGGTGTGGGGATCGATTTGAGAATGTACCCACATGGGCGGGTGTGGATAAAAATTTTACCCCCTATGGGTAGTGGGTAGGTGATGGATATAAAAATTTTAAGTGGGTATAGGGATGAGGGAGGGGGTATCTGCACCCGCCCCGCCCGTTTTCCATCCCTAGTTAAGGCTCATATATACCAAGGTCAAGAAATTGGTATGGATAAGCTAGGTAAGCTTATACACATGATACATGCTTTGATTTGATATATGATATGAATGAAGATGCATGACCTTATGTTATATGACAAGAAAAATGAATTATGAATTATCCATGAATCATGATATGTGTTATGCAAGTTAACAAGCAAGTTACATGAGAGCTAAGGCTCTAATATGATACATGACATGTTCAAGAACCATGAAAAATATGATATTATGAATGCCTTTGGATACAAGTGTACTTTGAATACAATTGGCATGCCATAGAATTTATTGAGCTCATGCATGGGTGGACCACGGTCTTTAGGTTACGACCCTTGTTTGGCGAGGTGGAGGAATGTATGTGTTTTGGTCTTTGGCAAGGTGAAGAAATTGACCATTCATGGACTGGCGAGGTCGGTTAGGAATTCGTGTATCCAATGGTTACAATGACCCAAGGTAAATTGAACAGTTGAAATGTTTGTACATAAAATATAAAAAGCATGAACCCGGCCATGTGATCATGTTATGAAATATGAATTTAGTAAACATGCATCTATGTAGACTTATTTTGAAATAAGAACAAGCATGTATTATTATGCCATATTATGTTTCAAGAATGCGTATGGAGCATGGAATCTATGTAGTGCTAGAAACTACCTTATTAGGCTATATAAGCCTAACATGTTCATTTCATGCAATTTTATATCATCAATTGCTCCAAAGATTGATCGTGCAAGGAAAGTTGCAAGTCACACCGACAAATTTTCGTGTAATGTACATATTTTCTCCCTAACTCCTAGTATGGTGGCATATGACTCAAGTATGTTTAAGCATGATTTAATATGTAAATTATGTATGTGGTATGCTATGTGATGCATGGAACCCAAACTAGGCATGAAAATGCAAGCTTAACCTCATAATGACCCTTTTGGATCTCATGTGGCTAATTGGATCTTATGTATGTTAAATTACTCATGAATTTGACATATGGCTAGGTTAACATATTGGAAGTATAGTGTAAAAGTTTGATATGCTTTGAACATGAATTGAATAAGTTTTAATCAAGTTTTGGTATGAAAAAAATACCATTTGGTGTCGGGCGTACCGGTAGTCTATCTGGTGCGTACCGATACGGCCAGACCAAATTTGATCATATGGGACAAGACGTATCGGTACGATCGACCGTACCGATACAAAATTTGGTTATTACAATTTTGTTTAGGCATAGTGTACCGATACGGTACCTTAGTGTAACAGGTATATCGGTACGAGCCCCGTATCGATACTAAAATTGACTACTGAAAATTGGGTAATTAATAGCGTACCAGTGCGACCCTTCCTCAGTACCGGTAGGGAGGTAGTTAAAGTTGTTATGAATCTGAACTGAACTTTTAAACTTTGCATTGAGATCCTAAATAATTAATGTGTTAATTGTATGAGTTATAGACCTCCAAAACAATAGAAAATTTGCAGGTGAGCTTATAAAGACATAAATTTTATGCATGTGACCCTAAATTCTGAAAATTTTTTAAAAAAATTAAGTTTACAATTTAGTCCCTAAACTTTGATTTATCACAATATAATCCCTAATCATGGATTCAAGATTAAATTTGGATAGGACATGATTAATTGGTAAACTATAATAATAAGGAGCACGTGTTCATAATAAATTGCATGTTCAATGTAAGGTTTATGAAATTGTATGTTCGATTCAAATTTTCGGTAACGTCTTCGATTTGGTTCTCTTCCAGACTGGGTAGGGGGTGTTACAGAGAATGACTGGTAAGAGTGATATATCTAAAAATTTAAGAAAGAGGACCAAAAATATTTTTTTTCTAAAATTGGTATGCTATTTTCCCCCACCTTTACACACTAAATTTAAAAACTTAATAAATAAATCCATATTATTTTAAGCTTATTTTCGAAAAATGGGGATGCAGTTGCTCCCCTAGGGGTTGCATGCATCTTCCACCGACCGGTAACCATTCTGTTCATCGAAAACTCAATCTTTACGATGGTTGTCAATTTGAGAAATCAGTATTTTTTTAAATAAGACTTCAATGTGCCACTTTTGCGTTTCTTAAAATGAGTGTTCGTAATGAGAGCGTATTAAAAATTTAATAACTATATTTTAAGTTTTAAAAGTTTGATGACCAAAATGAAAATATCCTAAAAATGAAGGGATTATTAGTTGTAGGTTACCAAAAATATTTTAAAAGAAAACTTAAAGGCTTAAGGGTGTAATAAGCCCCTAACTTTTGAAAAAAAAAATCAATTAAGTCCATGAACCTTTTTTGCACCCAATTAAACCATTGAACCAGAAAATTTAATCAATTAAGTTATTTGACCATCAAACTTTTTTTACCATTAAATCTTGATAGTTATTTTCTTTAGATATTACTGGCACATGATACTCTATAGTTTTATCATGTTGCATTTGCAGATCTTTTAAAAAAAATATTGTTTTTAAAATTTTATAAGTCTTTTAGAAATTTTAGAACTTTTAAAGAATTCTTTAAACAAAATAAAAAATTTTAAAAATGTCAAGTGGAAACACTGTGACACGATGTACTGCCCCAACAGATCCCAAAAAACTGTCAAGAATTAATGGTCAAAATTGGTTAAAGAGTTTAATTAATTAAATTTTTTGATTTAAGGACTTAATTAGATGCAAAAAAATCATGGGCTTAATTAATTTTTTTCCAAAAGTTCAAGGTTTTTTACGCCATTAAACCAAACTTAAAATACCCCAAGCTAATGCGTTTCTAAAAGCGAGGGACGAGAAATGGGTTTATAGAATTTTAGACGCGCAAGAAGGGAAGTGAAATACACGGTCCAATAAGAGATTACCAGTAAAGAAATTATTGAAAAATGGTTAAAATGATTAGGTGCATGTGTATATAACGGTGGAAGAGAGTGTACTATTTGACTTCTGTATTTTAGACGGTAATAATGGTTTTGAGAATCTTGGTTTTTCTCTGACTTTGACTTCATATCTTTGTATAATTTTCTTGTATATTTTAGGCTTAATACTAAAATATGTTTTGAAATTATTATTTTTCTAAGATAGTTGTCCAACATTATTTTTATCGAAAAATATGTCTAATATTTTATTTTGATATGTTTTGAAATTAATATGTCAAAAAAATTTATCACCCAATCATAGCTTGACATATGATTTTTTATTTAAAAAACAAACTAAAAACCAGGAAATAGTCTCAAGTCTCTAAAATTCAAAATTTTAAACTCAAAATTAGTGTCATTGTCGCTATCGATAGCTTCGTCGAGTCCCTCCACCATCATTTTCGGAGGTTGCTGCCCATTTTTTCCAATCATCCATCACCGATAACCAGTAGAAGGTATTTCAATCAAATGTCGAACGACGAACGTAAAAATTTTAGTCGTTCGACATCTGAATGACATGCTTCTCGCCGGTTATCGATGATGGGTGGTTGGGGGTAATGAGTGGGGTCCTAAGATGACGATGGTGGGATTCAGTGAGACTATTGGCGGCGAAAATGGCATCAATTTTGAAATTTTAGGTATTTGATTTGAAGATTTTTATATTTTTAATAATTATTTTTTTAGATTTTTAATGACTATTTTCTTTTTTTCAAATTTTTTAGATAAAAAATAAAAATAAAGACGTGTAAAATTCTGATTGGGTGATAAAAAATTCTAACGATGTTACCTTAAAACAATAACAAAATAAAACTTTAGACACATATTTCAGCCAAAAAATAAATGTTTGAACACTTGTTTTGGTATTAAGTTTATATTTTAAGGAAAAAGTTTCATTTCATGTTAAATTATATCATTAATCCGTACATTATGCATAAAATATGAATTTAATCTAAAAGATTAACTTATTACATATTTAATTAAAATTTTGTATTCAATTCACATATTTAATTACTTGAATATCAACTTAAATCAACTAGATTATTTTATTTGTTAAATTATTATAAATTTTTAATATTTATAAAAGATTGGTTAAATTATATTTAAATCAATTTCAACATTTGATTTACTGAAAACCAAGTAATTTATCAAATAATTTGATAAAAAAAGTAATTTATCAAATAAATAAAATAACGTTTGGTTCTTAAATTTGAAAAAGGAAACCCACTTAACCTCTGAACTTTATTTTGGTCCATATCTGCGAGCATTACAAATGTTTTTATACACTTTAAGATTTCACCACATCATCTTTATCAAACCGATTAAAAATAGGTCAAAATTCAAATTCAACCACCAATGTGAATAGAAAATGTTTAAAGACAAAAGTTGGGTCAATTTCAATTACTAAAACTTGTTTATCCCTTTGTCAAATACCGACCCTATGTGTTGTAAATAGAGCAATTAGATTAGAATAATCATCCATATAATAAATTATTGCATTATTCTTTTTTTTGGTAAAGAATAGGATACCACCATAAGTCTCTTTGAAAATCTCCTTAATCCTAGTTGGAGAAAAAGAATACACAAAGTAGTGTTATAGAAAGAAAAAAAACCGAGAAACCCTCGACGACATCAAAACAATACAAACAAAAACTAAAACAGATAGAGCAGAGATTTAGCCACATATTACAGGCTTGTGTCAATCACTAGGAATGTTGCCAACAAGATCAATTAAAAACCCACTCACTTCCTCATCATGCAATAGCTTATGAATTTCTTGTGGAGGCTAAACAAAAAGAACAAGGTCAAAACAATCCAATTGCGCCATCTTAGCCAATCGGTCAGCTACATCGTTACTAGTACGACGAACATGAGTGGATTTCACTTCACACTACTGATTGCTCAGTTCGTGTACAAAAGACAAAAGGGTTGGTCTATCGGCCTGAATCTTCGAACCATTCGCCAATTGTGCGACAGTCAAGCTATCTGATTCAACCACGAAATGTCTAAACCCCAATTCCCACACCAATGACATCCCAATATACATGCCCCATAGTTCCGCTTCAAGCACTGAACACACCCCAGTAAATTTGGAAAAACACATACGCCATCGTCTGGCATGGTCGCGAATCACATCACCGCACGACGTTCTACCATCCTCAAGATTCAAGGAACCATCTGTGTTTAATTTAATCCAGTCTACACAAGGTGGATTCCAACAATCAGCACCGGCTCGAGTCGGTGATCCACTGCTGGTGTGTGCCGTATTATGAAGCAAAGCTTGATGCGTGATTGCGAGAAGGTGTTTGCTGCGTTCAAATAGTGAACCATCCCGCACATCTTTATTTTCAAACACTATAACGTTACGAGATTGCCATAAATTTCATATAACAGCTCCAAATAAAATATCCCAGTCGTACTTGTCATTCGCAAAGTCCGAACCACACATGATATTCATCCCAATCCAATCTCGAAACTCAATGTTCAAAAAATCCGACAATTTGTCGGCCTTAATTAGAATTGACCAAACGACAATTGCAGCTGCACAAGATCACAAAATGTGATCGACAATTTCCGTTGTAGCGTGAATCCGTGGTGAAGTGTTTGCGTGTCCTTTCTTCATTAGTAATAAGTTTCCCCTGAGAAGCAAGCCACATGAAGATCCTAATCATTTGGATGTGGCATGGTGGATTTTCTTCCAAATTGGTTATTGCAAAGCATCCGATGATCCAAGACGGATCATATATGTGGACTTGACAGTGAAATTCTTATCATCGCATCTATACGCAATAAAACAACCCATGTGAGCAAATATTGAAATAGATCCCACCTCCAGTTACCATCCGGGTCTGCCAAATTGGCCACACATGTTCTTAACAAGATCTGGGCGTAAAACAGGGGGAATGTAAGCAATAAGTGGCCCCACTTCCACGTCTCTTCCATTACTAATGGACCAACGTAAGTTGTCTTCAACGTCCCCCAAAACAATGCCTAAACCTTTTCAAAGTCTTGAGCAGCTCCCAGAACGTAACTGCATTGGAACATATTCTACACATTTGTACTTGGCGCGAAGGAACCGAACCCAACGCCTCACATTTAGCTATCAAATTAAAGGCTATTTTCATAATAAACGCCTCATTTTGTTGGGCCATTTTATGGAAACCCAAACTTCCCTACACAATAGCTTGACATACCATATCCCAACCAACAAGATAAATGCCCTTATTATCTTCGAAAATGCCCCAAATAAAATGTTGTATCAGACGTTCTAATTCTAAACAAACTTTCTTTGGTAAAATCGTCGCTTGCATTGTATACATTAGAATTTCCAAAACAACAGCTTTGGCCAAAGTAATTCACAGGGTTTTGGCTTTCCATCCAATTAATTTTCCTTGCACCAGTTGGATTAATAATTATATGAAGCCGAGGTAACCCGAAAATAGAGCAGAGGAACACCAAGAAACTTACTGAGGTTAGAAACCTCAGAAAAACTAAAGGATGAACTGATGTGCCCACGTAGATCACCAGAGACATTCTTAGAAAGATAGATGGTCGTTTTAGCGATGTTGACTTTCAGACCTGAAGCCCGACAAAAATCATCAAGAATTTCATGTAGAGTCTAGAAATGGTCATGTGAAGCCTTGGCAAAAAGGATCATATCGTCTGCAAAAAAATAGATGGGAAATTGGTGGGCTTTGACTAGAAGTACGAAACGGCCGCCATCGTCCACAATTAACCTCAACCTAAATTTTCTGAGCAAGTCTCTCCATGCAAAGAACAAAGAGATATGGTGACAATGAGTCAGCTTGTATAATACCTTGAGAAGGCCAAAAGGACTCGTACATCGCCCCATTCCAAAGAATCCTAGAAGAGACCGAAGAAACACAATGAAGAATGAGCTTACGCAAAGAATCCAGGATCCTAATGTCTTGAAGCGTGTCATCGATAAAGGACCACTCAAGGCGATCATACGCCTTCTCAAGATTGATTTTGAACGTGATGAACTAATATTTTGATATAACAAATTAAAAGGAAAAATATTTTTGGACTTAATCGAATATATTAATTCTTGCAAAAATAATTCAAGGTCCAAACAAACTTGAAAAATCTGTTTCGAATGTTTTCTAACTTTACCGTTCTTTTTCAAAACAAGTATGATCTATTTTTGCACTACGAAAACTATTTTCTAGACTTCAAGGCAAAAAGGATCGATCCTCTAATGCCAGGGATCGATCCTCTAATGCTAGGGATCGATCCCTTGTTGGACAGTTTCATAAAAAATTTGTCTCAGTGCAAAAGGATCGATCCCTGGTGTATGGGATTGATCCCTTTTTGCAACAGTCGTATTTTTTAAAAGAAAGGATCGATCCCTTTGTAAAAGGATCGATCCCTCGTGCTATAGATACTCTATTTTCATGTTGGTAATTACTTTATGACATCCCCAACGGCTAGTATTGATTGAGAGGATACAAAAACAAAGAAAAATCATCTCAGCAACAACAAGAAAGTCCATACAAACATTTAAGCTATCAAGAGTCCATTTTGTGCTTAATTTTCGATCTTTCTTGTAAACACTAGAGTGTTCTTCATTGTAATTCTTTTGCTAGTGTTTCTTTGGGTGTGTGAGAGAGCTTAAACTTTGCAAACACCTTTCTAGTGAGGATTTCCTAGTTTTCTTATTTGTATTTGTTTTGGGGAAAGGATTCAATAGACTTTGGGGTATATAAGTCTATTGAATTGTGTAAGGTTACTCTTTATCCTTAAAGGAAAGACAAATTAGTGGATTTGTGGAAAATCCTTAGTGTGGTCACTAAGGTAGTGGATGTAGACTCCATTTAAGGGAGTTGAACCACTCTAAATCTCCTTGCAATTTCTACCTTTGCAATTAGTGTCCATCATTCCATTAAAAATCCAATTCTTCCCCTCTTGATTTTATTCGATCGATTGTCACTCTCAACAATTGGTATAAGAACTTGGCTCATTAGAAGGTCTTACAACCTCTTGAGAAGATCCAAGAAGTGTGCAATCATCTACAAGGTCATTCATGGCTTCTACCTCCACCATTGAAGCATGGGGCAATTCTCAACCCACCAACAAGCCTCCCTTCTTCAATGGAGTTAATTATGCTTATTGGAAGAACCACATGAAGCTATTCATTCAAGCTTTTGATCTTGAAGCTTGGAAGATCATCACGAGTGGTTACATCGCACCAACTAGTAGTATGGAGACATGGAGCAATGAAGAAAACAAGAGATTTTCCACAAATGCTAAGGCAATGCATCTCATATTTTGTGTCTTTGTCCTGGATGAGTATGGAAGGGTGTCATCATGTTCCAATGCTAAAGAGATTTGGGACAAACTTGAAGCTACACATGAAGGAACCAATCAAGTGAAGGAGGCCAAAATCGGGCTTCTCAATCTCAATTATGAAAACTTCAAGATGGACCCCGAAGAAGACATCAAAACCATGTCCGATCGGTTCTCCGTGATTGTTAATGGATTGAAGGGCTATGGAGAAGTGATCCCAGAAGATAAACTTGTGAGGAAGATAATATACTTTCTTCCCGATTCATGGGATTCAAAGAAACGGCGATCATAGAAGCAAAAGACCTCAAGACTCTCAAGTTGGATGAGCTCATTGGTTCCTTTCTTACACATGAAATGATGTCAAAGGGTAAGGAAGAAAATAAGAAGAATGTGGAAAAGAAGAAATTTGGTGTTGCTTTCAAAGCAACAAAAAAAGATATTGATTCTAGTGGAGAAGATGAAGATAAAGAGATGGCTATGTTTGTCAAGAGATTCATGAGGTCCAACAAAGGAAGAAGATTTCAAAGAGAAGAGGGCTTCAAGAATGACATCAAAGTGAAAGATCAAATTATTTGATATGAGTGCAAAAAGCCGGGACATATCAAGTTCAATTGTCCCCAATTGAAGAAAAAAAGCTATGAGAAAAAGAAGCACAAGGCTCATGTAGCTACTTGGAGCGATGATGAGTCACCCGACGAGGACGAGAATGAAGTAGCCAACTTGTGTCTCATGGCTATCGATGATGACTCTATGGTAACCTCTAATAAAAAATTTTCAATTGATTATACTTTTGATGAATTGCAAGAGGCTTATGATGAATTAGCTTTAGAATTTGAAAAGTTAATTTTGAAAAATTGAAAAATCATTTTAAAATTGAAAAATGAAAATGACTCTCTTTCCAAATCTAATAAGGAATTTGAAAGTAAAGTTGAGGAAATGCAAGTTAAAATAAAATAATTTGAAAAGAAAAAACAAGACTTGCACAACTTACTTTCAAAGGTCCTTGATGATCTTAAAGCTTCTTTTAACAAAATTGAGACTAAAATTTTTGAAAAAGGTGAAAATTCAAGACCCAATTATGTTAGAAAGAACTTTAATGAACCTAGACAATGAGGTCCTCAAAGACCATTTAATAAGAACATAATCAAAAGCATTTGGGTTCCAAAAGGACTTGTTGCTAACAAAAAATATGATCTCTTGTCTAAATGGATACCAAAAGGGACTAAAATTGTAGGAACTAACTCTCATGGACCCAAAAGAGTTTGGGTACCAAAACATGCATAGTTCCTTGTTGCAGGTGTGTTGGAGCAATTGTGAGAAAAATGAAGAAATTGGAAAGCTCTAGACACACTAGATGGAAGGACACTTGAAGAGGATATGACCTAATCAACCTATCTTGGTTCAAGTGGTAACATTTTATTTAACATGCAATCTTTATTCATTTATGTTGATTATGTGTGTTTATATGTTTTAAAGCATGTTTGAGGGTCCTCATATGTTGTTTAAGTGCTTTTAATAAGGGGAAGTCAAGATTGCATGAGTTGCACATTTATGGCCTAATATGCTCATAATTATGTTTTTGGCCTTAAATTTGCAATATTTGTTTAATTTTGTGAAATCATGTTCTTTATGCTTATTATGATCTTTTGGGATGAATTTTGAGAATATGATGTTGTCTTGTAGCAATTTTTGTCAAAAATGCATGCTTAGGCACCTATAGAGCCTTTGAGTGTATGTGACTTGAAATAATCTTGATAGTGTGTTTGATATATGACGTAAATTGCATGTCTTGTTGTTTCATGTTGACATACATGTCCTTAGGTAACTTCTAAGGCATTTAAAACTCATTTCATATCATACATATAACATAGGATGCCTCTATTTGAGTTTAAATCCCATCTTTAAAGATCCTAGTGCTTAAAATACAAATTTCCAGAAAAGGGATCGATCCCCTAGGAGAAGGGATCGATCCCAAGATTGGCAGTAAGGTTGTTTTTGTTCGATCCTCTAAATGGATCGATCCCCTAACCCGAGGGATCGATCCCTTTAGGCTAAATGGTTGGGCAGACAACTTTTAAAATTTAAAACGCGAACCTTTTATCTTTTTACATCACGCTCGACCAAATACCATCTAAAACACCTAAAATCGCCCCCTTTTCAAAACCCTAACAAAATCCCTTCAATTTTCAACCGATTTCAAGATACTCAAGATCATTTTGGACTCTCCTTTCATAAACATCTCGGATTTGGATCTTGTTTTGGCTTTTGGTGCTTCAAAATCAAATCTTTGGTAAGGTTTCAAAACCCTAACTTTTTCCATTCGAATTTTATTTAAAAAATTTGGGATTATTGATTGTTTTAGGTTGATTTAGAGAACTTATATTGTTAAAAATCTATTGGTTTTATTACAGAAGGTTTACCCATTATTCAATTTCACTCAAAACCCCTATTTTTAACACTTGCACACCAAGTGTTTGTGAAAAAGCCTAAACCAACTTTTCCTTTGCAAAAATTCGGCCAAACCTAATCCTTTAGCTAAAATTTCTTGTTTCAATTCACCCTAAAACTTTTTAGTCATCCTTAAATATTCTTTTCATAATCTTATTCACTTGTTTTTTAAAATTTTCTTTAAGATGTCAAAAAGAAAGACTATGGCTCCTAAGGGTAAGGGAATTGCATCCAACCCTCCTCCACCTCCAAACTCTTTGGATACTTGTTTTCGAAACTATAAGGATAGTGAACGTTTTCGAAACCTCTTTGCATCCGTACCGGTTAAGGAAACACGCTCAATTGATTTTAATTTCCTAACCAAACTCAATTTTGCCTACTTACAAAAGTTTACGGATTTTAAGTGGATGAAGTTTTTAAAATTGAAGGGGCCAACTTATCCTACTCTTGTTCGAGTCTTTTACTCTAATGCCACCATCTCTTCTTCAAAACTCTCGGATGGCACCAACATTCAAACAATCAAATCCTATGTTTTGGGTAAACATATCACTCTTACCATTGATTTTCTTACTAATGCTTTTGGTCTTCCCGGTGATGGTATTGAAATTGAAAAAAAGGGCTTTATCCTGAAAATTCTCGTGTCATGAACAACCAAGTAACTTTCTTTTCTCTTCATGATCGTCTCTTGCACCTTATTCTTTCACATGTGATTCGTCCTCGTGGGACGAAGTATTCATCGGTTCGAGAGTCCGATTAATGGTGGCTTCATTGCATCCGTAGTGGAACTCAACTCCATCTTGCCGCTTTCATCTTCGAGGATATGGTAAAGATTATCAAGGATAAGAAGGTACAAATCTTAGCCTATGGTATGTATCTTAGCCATATTTTCTCCTTGCTCGACATTGATACATCATTTGAGCTCGGCATTGATCCTCCCATCGACAACATCATTGGTGGTCATTCGATGGATCGTTTGGGATACAAGGAAGAACCTGAATTCTCTATGAATTGGGTGAAGAAGAAAGACGAAGTCCAAGAACCGGAACACCATGAAGAGTGAGATGATGAACATATGGATGACGTTCCAGGAGCCTCCACTCGTGCTAGACCTCATGACATGTCGTTGAGGGAGTTTCACGAGTCTCTCATTCGTCACGTGGACTCCTCTATTGGATCTCTTCGATCTAACATGGATTCTAGACTCGATTCTCTTGAGGCACGCCAGGCTTCTTTGGGTGATGCTTTTAGCGCTCTTCAGCGCAAGTTTGATAGTTACCCATTCCCACCGCTACCATCTTCATCTTAGATGCATGCATACATGAACATCATATTATATTATGCTTTTGTTTATTGTTGCTTTTAGACATTGCTACATGCTTTTTATGACTCTTTGTTGGATGTTGTTTTAAACCCTTGATGATATGTTGCTTTGGTTTATTTTGGTACTTATGGATGTTTTATGATTTTTAATTTAAGTACCTATGGATGTTTATGCTTTATTGTTGTTATCTATCATTTCAATTCTAGCATTTACTTTTATTTTTTCTCCTTTGTTATATTGTGCTAACACTTTTCTTGAATTATTTTTGATATAATAAAAAGGGGAGAAATATAAGCAAATAATAAAAAATGGTTTTTAAACAAAATTGGAGCTTAAATTGTTGTAATTTAAAACTAGATTTTGAAACCATTTATCAACTCAAAAATTATTTTCTTAAGGTCTCCATAATGTTTGCATACGTGACCATAAAGTCTTAAAACCAATATTGCTATCTAGCAAACGGACACTACGCACATTCCGCATATTTGAATCTATCTGGTCATGCACCCTATCTAAAAATCAGAGCATTGGGAATGTATTGGATCGATCGATGATGACATCTTCTTCAAGAACAACCACATTATTCGCGTCGAACTGTCGAAGCATCATATGTGCTATTTACCCGATCCTTTCTCTTGTGAACCTGTAACCATGCTGGCATAGGATTTCTTTATATCAAGTTGCGCTAGTAACCCTTCAGAACGCTGCTGAATATGTTCATCGGTGGACTCTGCTTCCACAGATACTTTTTTTCGATAAGGATTCAACACTGTTAGCTTCCATATCCGAAACACCCAAAGGGTTTTCATAAATAACATGTTCATCCTCACATCTACCTTTCTTCTAGACAGTTTGTTCCGCAAGGATGGATGGTGAACCTGGTCGCTCCAAGGCCAGCGATATGTTGAACTGAATAGATCCTTATGGCACAAGGATTTGTCGTACGAGTATAGGAGGTATCGTTTTCACAAGGATTTCTACTAGAGTTTTGCATATTAGGATTTTTGTTGGTTCGTTTTTTCTTGTTCGATGATATTGGTTATTTTCAAATTTTTACATTATTTGATCTGAATTAATCAATGAACGAATTAAATACATGTGGTTATACAAAAAATACCGACCCTCTGCCTTATGGGCTGTAGTTCGAGTACTGAGTTTCAGCCCAAGAAAAATAAAAATTCCACGAGCCAGCTCAGTGCCCGATCAGCCAAACAGCCCAAAGCCTTTTGAGCGAACCCAGACAACTCGCGAGTCAATCATAACTCACAGCAGGAAAAAGAAAGAAAAAAACCACGAAACCCCGGCGGAGGGTTTATGAAACGGAGGCCGGACAGCAAAGTTCACATTTCTTATTTCTCTGCAAATTTCCTCAGTCATCGGAAATGGAGACGGCAAGGCTCCGTTTGGTGTTCGAGGATCCGAACATTCTCAGCAAGTCGCAGAAGAAACAAGGCCTAAAACGAAGCTGGTTTCTCCTTAAACCCCAACATCAAACCATCTCCGACCTTACCTCCGATCTTCTCCACATTTTCGACCTCCGGGAATCTTGCCCCAACGGCCTCATCCTCTGCGTAAGTCTCTCTATCCATCTCACACTGTTCATGCCCTAATTTTACATCTATTGCTTTGTCACGCCATTAAATTTTCATTGCAGATGGATGGCTTTGCTTTGCCTCCTTTCGAATCGACTTGCATTTTTAAAGATAAAGATATTGTCAGGTTAGTTTATTTTACTCTTGTAAATTGTGAATGCTTTCATTTGTATAGTTATATTTTGCTTATTATGAAAACAGTGTGAAGAAGAAAGGAAGGAAATCGACTGAGATTATCGAGGCTGGTGATGATTTGAACTTTTCGGAAGAATTTCAAATTATAGCTGAAGAGGAAGTTGGTAAGGAAGCTGGAGGATACGAAAGTGAATCAGAAGAAGATGAAAGAGAACTTGTGCCATTGGAGACTCAGATACAAGTTGAAAGCACACCCATAAAAAATATGGTTTCGAAGAAAAGAAAGGCTCGGGATAAACTTCCAAGCTCGAGGTAAGTTACTGAAGACAATCTCATTAAACCTTCTTCTTTTACTTGGTTTGTTAAATACCTGCACTAATAATTCTTCTGTATGTTACATTTATTTTCAGGAAGAAGAAAAGCAAATTGGCTAGTGCTGAGAAATCTCCAGTTCCTGGAGATGATGAAATTGATATTCGGCCAAAGAAAAGAAAAAGCTCTCGTAAACGGAAGGTTGTTGAGAAGGACAAGCCAGATGACATACAGGGAGAACCAGATAATTCAAGCAGCCCTGAAATTGATGGAAGTAGTGATGATCAAACCAATTTGGGGAGGTAATATCTATCTTGATAATGTAGGTGATTACAACATATTGCAAGAGAGAGGGATATTTAAAATGTTGTTTGGAATTTTATTATTTTTATACCCTTTGTTTTGGTTTTGGTGCACCTTTTGTGCAAAATGCTTGTGTGTGGATTAACCCAGTCCCCCCCCCCCCCCTTTCATTGCTTCTGTTACTGCTTTGTAAAAGGGTATTTCTTCATTCTCTCGCTTCTGTTTTGCAGGTCCTCCAATCTTCAAAATACTGGTAAAGGGAGTGACGATGAACCTATGTCAACTACTGAAGTTAAAAAGGTTATTATTGACACTATTGTTTTGAATGGAATGAATTGGTAGTTTCTAGTTAGATTCATCAATGTCCTGAGATGGTTCCATATCTCTTAGAAAAATGGTTTATGAAGTTTGTTTTGTCCGTGAAGAGTCAGAGCTGTTGTTAGCAGGAGCAATAAACCCAAGCCATGCAGCTACCTAATGCACACATCTATGTCACATAACATTGATGTTGATGGTTAATGTTCCTGGCCCAGAATTTAGAATTTTACTTTATTAATTGCTTGATAATATCATAATTTTCAGTTCTGTCAACCGATCTTGCTGGCACATTGCTTTTATCCATATTCTAATTCTAACACAACCAATCCTTCTGTTTAATTTCTTATTGTCCAGCTCCCTAGTAGAAGTGCACGGCGCAAAAAGGCTAAAAGGCTATGGTTGAGGGAGCAAGCCAAAATTGAAAAGGAAAAGGTAGTTTAGTCTTTAAAAATATAGTAAAGTTATTTTGGGCCTTCAAGATTTTTGGTCTTCAGACAAGCAGTTCTAGTAATATAGAAATAATGCCTGCACATAAATGATTAAAGTCGACGATGCAGAATTTTTCTTGTTTACCATAGAGAGATGGCCAAGTAATATACTTTTTTTGGGTTTGGCTTTGTATGCTTATGAGCATACTATATATGGATGTAATTGAGAGTTGGTGTGAATTTTCGTTTATAGTAAGGTGAATATTAAAGGTTACAGCCTGCATATTCTGGTATATGAATGCATACAGACATATGTGTGCAATATTTATTACACTGTTTGGTAAGCCATAAATTTTGTAAACTAATAAAGCATTTGTATGGTTTGTTTGTCCATACCTATATACCTTTAGAAAAAAGAAACTCGTACATTATCGACTATGATGATAACTATTTTAGATCTGATTTGCAGCTCAATGGAAAAGATGATCAGCAATCACCTGCAAAAGAAAATGTCAAATTTTCAGAAGACCGTCGACAACCAATTAGCAATGATGATGTGGGGGATAACGTGGTTCCAATAATAGTAAGGCCAGGCCATATTCGCTTTGAACCCCTTGAAGAAGGTATTGGTTCCATCTCTTTCCAGTTCTTGAGGCTTAGCCGGGTGATCTTAGTGATTCACAGTCTGGAATTACGACATAAAGCTTGAGAAAAGGTTTACAATGTTCTGACATATGTTCTTGTTTTCCAGAAGATGCAGAGCAAGCTGTCCAACAAAGTAAAATTCCAGTGGTATGTTTTATTGGTATTATTTTATAGTTTGTGAACTTCACCACGGCTCCTTTTTTTGTGAATTGCTTTGAGGAGGTTTACCGTCCAGCGGAATTAGGGGACAGATTGAGGGTGGCACAGAGATCATTTCCATTAGATGGTGATCTTATCTTGAAAGGAAGGGAAGGGAAGGGGAGGGGAGGGGGAGTTGGTTTGGAGGTGAAGCTGGGATTTTGGTTATATCATACTAACTTTTCTGCATTTATTGCTTACATTATCTGCATAACATATTTCCTTTATCTTCAGGTTCACAGTTTACTTGAAATAGAGGAAAATAGTGCTAATTTAGCATGCCCTTCTTTTCCCTAAAAGTGTATTGTTGCTATCACAACCATCATTTTAGATATTGCTTAATCTGGTTCATCTGTTTGTAGATGCATTGACATTTTCCTTAATGGTTTCTTATTCAGATGGCTGTGATGTTTTCATTGATGTCAACTTTGTTGTTTTGGTCATGGCTAGAACACTTTTCAATGGAACGGAATAACCAGCAAGAAGAAGGGTCAGAAATGGGGTACGGAGAAAGTGCCTTGTATGAAATGGAACGATAACAGTTTTAGCCAAGTGAGTTCTGAAATGGTGGATGTTAACAAAAACGCCACTGTAACTGATGACATGGACTTTGACAAGCTTACTCCCTATTCTAGCTCGCCTAAGGTATGTTTTGTTATTCTGCCATATATTTATTTTGTATTAATATTCTTCAGAGATAGAAGCTTTTTTTCTTTATTATATATATTTATTTATTTAAATGCAGGAGGGAGATTTAGTTGCATATCGCCTAGTTGAGCTATCATCAACCTGGACCCCTGAGCTTTGCTCCTTCCGAGTAATTCTCTTATCTAAATTTTGTTGTTTTATAGTTCCCAATCTTATTGGCATTGAATTTTGTATTTACCTAATTCTGCTTATAGGTTGGAGAAATATCACATTATGATGCTGGATCCAACATGATTAAGCTGACACCAGTGCCAGGATATCCAAATGCTTCTGAGAAGAAAATAGATCAGGAGGACTCTGATTCTGAGCTACCAGATACGTCTCTTTACAGAGAAGATGGGTCATTAGAGGTATGTAACTGGAACTATATATTCCTCATTTGATGAGGAATGCCTTTGTTTTCCTCTGCCTGTGAAGTAAGTATGTTAAAGGATCAGGAATGTCTTTAATTATAGTCGAGTTTTATAACTATAACTATGGCATTGTAGGATCCATATATCTGTTATTAATGTCCATTGCAAAAATCACAGGCCAGGGCTGTGTCTCAGCTGCTGTTTTATTCTTGTTGCTTTTATGCTTTCTTCCAGAGTGCAGGAAGCTAACAAATGTAGCCCTTTTATTTTTATATTTCTTGTCTCAGATAGATTATTCCTCTCTAGTTGATGTCCGCCTTGTCAAGCATGGCAATCCGAATACAACAAAAGCAATTGCCGATGGCAGCAATGAGAATTCTGCACAGGATCAGGATGTTTTAACAAGACAGCCAAGCGGTAGCAAGGAAGCAGTCACTGTCTCAGCCGCTCCTCCTGCACAAGGTATGTATAAAGCTCAGTGTGTTAAATATCAGGTTTTTGAATCGACAAGTCATAATGTTTTCATGGGTTTTAGCAGCTAATGGTGCAGTAAATGTATGGGACGAAATTAACGAGGCCTTGAGTGCAAAGAAGGCTGAGCTCTCTAAAGAGGATGGTTGGAGTCGAGCAGATAGTTCGGGTAGGAGTGCCTGGTCGTATAGGGCCCTGAGACGCAGTGCCCTTGGCCCCACTATGGCCTTCTTAAGAGCACAGAATGGGATCTGAGGAATAGCGCCAGCATCAGTTTTAAGTCTATTTCATGAATTGTTTTTGAACCTTTGAAAGACGAGAGCAAGGCAATTTTGTTTTGGCTTTTGCTTTTGCTTTTGCTTTGCCATTTACACATGTTTCAAGTGTCAATCAAAAGTTAATGCAAATGTGCTGGTTTCATTTCCAAAATTTAATTTCACGAGGACATGTTTTTGGTGGAGATATCTAGTTTATTTTGGTAGATAATGCAGATAATGGAGACGATGCCGATGGTTTGGATCGAATGTATTCCTATACAAACAAGGGTACAACTTCAGTGCAACTGAAGAATAGAAAAAGAGATGGTCTCAGAACTACTTATTGCAACTGTGTATTTATTTCCAGTTCCAATTACTTGTGTACAACAGGGCTTTAATATCTTTACATGTTTTGTTAAACAGATCGATAATACATCGCACAAGCAGATAGAAATCACATTTGCACTGCTTGGGATGCCAGCCTCTCCTTTCACTGAGCTGTATGTTCATCGAGGGCATTGGAAAAGATCATTACCAACCTCTTCAAAGAGACCCCCGTCATGGTTAAGCCTTCCGGAACGATAAGACTGTTTAAAAGGTTGAGGAACTGCTCTGGCTCCTCGCCTTCTCGAACTATCTGCATGTCGAGTAAAATTTCTGCATTGGGTCAAAACTTTTGAAGGGAAACATAATTTGTTATGAAACTTTGAGAACAGAATAGCAAGGTAACCAACCAACCAACCAACCTGTATAGAGGCAAAACCATTTTATGAAGAGAGTCGCGGCCGATAGATTCCCAGTGACAATGGCTGCCACCACGGCTTAAAAGTTGGCTCTGCTCCTTTCCAAACACAACTTCACGCCCTAGCCAGACATAAAACACTAGAATGATCACTTGCACCCAAGCTTGCATCGGAAGCCAACAACATATATGTTGCCGAGGACTCAAGAATGTGACATCCATGCATCTCCACTTTATTGAGTGTAGGCCACTGATACAGAGCCGAGGTGGTTACTGCGGTAGGATTCTTATAGATACCGGCACAGATCGAGCATGACATTATTCTATGTACTCCCTTTTATATTCTGTCCTACTATGTGACTCGGAGCTCACAACAGATTCGACATCTAACATTAACTCCTCTCTATTGTCTTCAGGTTCATATTGATCTACGTCAGTCATTACACAATCATCCAAGTCGGGCAGAGAAAAGGACCAAGATCTTACAAGTTTATGGGGGACTGGTGCATCCACCGATGGTAACCGCATGCGTGGCGGAGGATGACTTCCCCTGCGCTCTGCAAGCGAGAGTGAAGTACCTTTACAAGGGAAGCAAGGATTTTCCACTCTCATAGTAAATTCGGAAGAAAACGACTTTTTCGATGATGGGAAACTTTCTTTATATGGTAAACAAGATTTCTTTGTTGAGGAAACATTCTTGATTGAAGACAGATCAGTGGCTTCCAGGCCGGAGGGCGAAGGCTGCTGAGAAGACCAATTAGAGGATGAGGGTGAAAAGGGAAAAGAACTGGCATAGTCGGATGTTGACGGTGATAGTAAAAGGGACTTGGAATTGAATTTCGGGCTGCTGACTGCAAAACAAGAAAAAGAATTCGGTGAACCGCAAGGAGACCTTGGTTCCAATGGAGAACCGAAAGGAGTAACTAACTGTTCTACTTCTTCACTAGGATCTTTACTCCGAATCAAGCTGCGGCCTGGGGAACGATCAAAGGAATCGGGTGAACCGCATGGAATGATTGACGATGATGATGGAGATGAAAGCGAAACAGTATCTTCCGAGTCTTTTTGAATGTCTATAACCATATCTGATCTACCATTGACTGGAGTCGAGTTCCAACCCAGTTTGGATGAATTTACAAACTCCATGATTCCATTAGCAAACTTCTGTCTTAGCCTACACCAACCATTTTCTCTTGCGGGAAGGCATGTTTCCGATTCAGTGTTCGACACCGAAAAAGGGGGAACGACTCCACCGGCAAGTGCTTTATGGAAAAGTTCAAAATCCAAATCGTAATAATCTGCCTTCCTTTCACCTACACAAATTTTGCTTACTAACTTCCTGACCTCTGTTCTCTCACAACCATCTGCTGAGAGCTTTCCACTAGCAAGGGCATCCCAGAATTCCAAGGGCTCATCCCCTTCACTAACGGTTAAAAAAGGACCCTTTGCTTGTTCATACCGAATAACCTGATTCGCAGCCGACGCAGCACTATTCGACATTACACGGTTACATCTCTTTCCAACCCAAACATAAATAGCACAAGGAACATGCACGATAAACGCCCCACGAGAATCGAGTGCATGTTTACCTGGAGGATCCACCATTTTCGGCACAAGGTGAAGAGCATCATACGAGGAATGTGGAGCCATCCTGTACATCCTAAGCACAGAATTCGGGCTTGCAGGCACAGCATGAACCCTCTTCTGGCACTGCAGAAGTTGGAAAGCAAACCCGGTATTCGGATTTGTCACCCCTCGAGCCGCCTTCACATACTGAAACGCATCCTCGAAGCTCTGGCCTTCCCTCCACATGAGATATGCAATAACCAGAGAAGTCGATCTCGAAACCCCCTGGCAGCAGTGCACCAGCACCTTCCCGCCGTGCTCCCGGACATCTTCAAAGTAATCAAACACATCATAAAGAATGCTAGTGATGTCCTCGGACGGGCTGTCTCGCAACCAAAGTGTTTTGTAAACAAGTTCATGCTTGAAATACTCGGGACAGACGAAGCCGACACAATTCAAAACATGAGTTATCCCATTCTTTCTCAGGATCTCCCTGTTCTTAGCAACAGCGTCACTCCCTAAATAGATATGCTCAGCTATCCTGGAACACTCCTTGTCGAAGAAAGCCAGCTTATCCCTTCTAAAATGAAACTCCCTGTTGGAACCAGGACTCTCAAGTGGCTTAACCGAGCCCCTAGGCGTCTGGGGATTAGGCCAAACACCGAGATCATCGGAACCGGCTTTCGGCCATTCTTCCACAGGCCTTCTCGTTACACAAAGGGGAGGCAAACAAGACCTCTCCTTTGTGTTTTGCAGCGGTCTGGAGTGTGGCTTAACCGGTGAACGGTCGGTCCAAGAGACCGACCGTAGATACGGTTTACGAACAGCAGCCGCCTTGGCATGCCGGTCTTTTTCTTCTTGGCTTAACATCTGAAAAAACCAAAATTCCAAGGAATTAATGGATAGCCATTGAAGGATACTTCCAGGAAAGGGCATTCAAAATGGAAAATATATAGTCCTGATAATAAATAAAAAGAAGCCTATTTTCAACCAAAACCCCCTTGACTCTTTCTCTCTGATTCTTTGTTTATATTTTTCCAAAAAGAAAGAAGAAAATTCAAAAACGGATATGACCCAGTAAAACTTGAAGCTGCTACTCTTGTTATTTACCACTAAAAATCCAACTGTGATAGACAAAAACAGCAAGAAGAAGGAATATATATATAATTGTTTAACTATTTTAATTAGGGTTGTTCATTGTCGGGTACCCGGTTCATTCGGATACCCTCTTTGTTAGCCCGTGTCTCGGCCCGCTATATCCGGGTACATGCTACTCGGGTAACGGGTACCCAATTCATAATATTTTTAATTTTTTTAATTTTAAAATTTTAAAAAAATTACATATTAAACCTATAAAATTTAAAAGTTTATAATACATAATCCAAACATAAAATTTAGTGATTTGAAGTTAGTTTTAACTTTGAAGGGTGAAATATTTAGATATATATTAAAGTTTATCACCAAAAGAATATATTAAAAAGATTAATCCCGATCGTGATTTTTTTCCTTCAAATATCATACTGATAAATTAATACAAATATTTTAAAAAAAATTAAACTTAAAACTTAAAAGTATATAATACAAACATAGAAAGAATTTAGGGATTGAATTTAACTTTGGTGTAAAAATATTAAAAACCCTAAAATAAATATATAATCTAATTTAAAATAATATATATATATATATATATTAAAAGTGTCGGGTCGGTTCAGGTACCTAATAAGGGAAAAAATTTGGCTCAACCCTGGCCCGTGTACCCGGAAAAATTATCGGGTCGAATACCCGGCCCGATAAAAATAAAAATATTAAAAATACTCGTCTATTTTATACCGGGTCATCGAGTAATCGAGTCGGGTCAATCGGTCGAGTAATTTTAAACACCCTTAATTTTAATAAAGCTGACTAGCTGAGAGAGCCTGAGATATTTGAACAGAGACTTACCCGATGTCTAATTGTCTATACTGGAAAAAATATTCAACTAAAATTTAGAATAAAAAGGTAGGATCCTCGTGTATTTTTCTCATATTAATGGATGTTTATAATTATGCTAGATAGATTATATTGAATTGCGATAAAGTTAATTGTTAATAATTGTCATCGTTATATTCATTTTTATGTTAGTGTTTGGTGCTTATTATTTATCAGTGACATTAATGTTTGTCCATATCTTTTATTTCTTCGACAACAAGTTGTTGAGTTTAGTTTTTAACCCTTTTCATTTATCCTATATTCATTTTTTCAGGTTGTTTGTTTATATTTTCTACTTTAATTTTATAGGCTTTTTCTTTTTGTAGATTGTAATTTTGTTGTGTTTTTTGTTTACTCGATGCAATTATTTTCTCTCATTCATTTAACCACACATCCATAAACTATAATTCTTGTTTTAAATTAATTTTATTAACATAGATTATGAGATAATAATTTAGGAATGAAATTAGAACATTCAAAAGTTTGGGGATGAAATTAGAACATTTAAAAATTTGTGGACCAATTTAGGTTGAAAGTGATAGTTTGAGGATGAAATTGAAACAATAAAAAATTTAGAGACTAATTCAAAATAAGAATCATAATCTAGGGTCATATGATGCAATCAACTTGTTTTATTTCAAAACACTATATAGATGATGAAATTTAAACTTTAAAATCTTCTAATTTTATAATATAATTGAACTGGTTATATAATTTTTATCAGATATTTAACATTCATTTAATATATATATTTCTTCAAGAAAAACACATTTAATAATTAAATTGAGTAAATAATCAAAATCCCATCTACATTTTAATCATTCACATTCACTTGATTGAGTTTTACGTAGAAAATAAAAGTAAATATTCAAATACACTTTTTTTCCATCCAATTAGAACACGTTTTTCAGACAAAAAAGAATGGGAAGTTTGAGTATGTCATAAGACGGCTGGGTAAGTGGGAGTTGGTCGTTAATCCATTGGCTCTTCAACAGCCTAAGGAGACAATGCCACATAGACGGCAATGGTGAGCTTTGAGACAAAAACAAAAGGCTTAAATAAAAAATAAATGTTCAAATTATATATAATTTTTTTAAATTTTAAGTAGTTAAAATATTTTTGAGTAAAAATAGTGTCTAAAATTTCAATTTATAATTTTCAGTGTCCAATCATTTAAAAAAACTCGTAATTTAATAAAAACGTGACACGTGACATGTTTTTTTATTATATTAAAAAATAAAAACTCAAAATTCCTAAAATTCCTAAAAAAAACCTCAAACCACAAATTCTCCAAATTATCGCCGTTGCCGCTGCCACCATTGTCGTCGTCGGAGGCCACCGCCTATTTTCTCCAACTACCCATCACCGGTAAGTATATCAATCAGACATCGTTCGACTAGAACCATTCGTCGTCCGATTGATATACATCTCGTTGGTTACGGTGGTGGGTAGTTGAGAGAAATGAGCAGCGTCCTCCGACAACAACAGTAGTGGTGTCTGACGATGACAACGATGGCGAGTGATGATAATTTAGAGAATTTGTGATTTAGGGTATTAGGATTGAGAGTTTTTTTGAAAATTTGAGGGTTTTTTAATTATATTCTTTTTTAAAATTTTTAAATAATAAAAAAATATGTTATGTGTCATGTTCTTTTCAGGTAATAGTTTTTTTCAAACGATCGGATACTTAAAATTATAACGATTGAAATTATAGGCACATATTTTTACCAAAAATACCTTTAGGCACCTAAAGTTCAAAAAGTTTATAGTTTAAATACTTATTTTTGTATTAAGCCAAAACAAAACAAAAGTGCAGAAGTGAAGGTCGAGGAAGAAGTAGGTTGTAGTGTTTTTCTAAGTCCCGCAGTTTCCCCTTGTGTCTAAGTGGATTCTGCCCTATCTTTGTTAGAGCGAGGTCCTGGTGATACGGGTCTTTCGCCATTTGCGATGCATCATGAAGTACATCTATCGTTACGGTCACTTTCAGTTCCTCGTAAGTTGGTGTCTACCTTCTATGCCTTCGCTTTCCCTGTCGCTTGAGCTTTCAAACCGCGAGCTGCTTTTCTCAAACAGCCTTTACTCGTACGGACCACGAACTAAATCTGAGCAGTTGCCTAAATGAATTGATTACGTTTTTCTCGGTTCTTTACGTTTTCCTGTGATTCATTCTTCTTTAGCTCGGTCTGAACACAAACCAAATCATAGCCTTCGCTTCTTGGCAGTTCAACTGTCTTTCGATACCTGGTCTCCTGACGGACCCTCCTACGGATCCAGGGTTTCTAGTTTCAGTTTCAACTTCGTCCCTCTATCCACCAGGAGAGCCACCTTCGTCCGCCTCGCATAAAGAAAGGAATCAAATACTACATGTTTCGATTACGGATCCCGATACGGGGAACGGAACACAAAAACGACAGGTGCGCTGGCTAAAGGGAAAGATTCCACCTCTTTCGTTCCATCAAATTCAACATGTCATTCAGAGGGATAATTAGATAGGTTTTTAGCCAGTGAAAATGGAATTATATCCCTCGCCCACTCCATATGGCGTATTTTGGCCTTTAGTTGGCCGATTATTCACAGCTGGTAAACTTCTTCGATGCCAGTTGTTTACACTCCCGGATCCTCCTCCTACGTACCTCTCCCTGTCTTTTCAAAACCTCTCGCATTCCTCATCCTCAATCGTCGTTCTCTTTCGCTGAACCTATATTCGCTTGAAGCTTTCCTGGCGAATGCATAGGATATTGCGGCGTTCTTTCCTTTCGTCGTTCCTCGTATGTGTTTGTTGACTCTGTTCCTTACCCGCGGGAATAGCTATACTTCGTATCCCCCTCCGACTGGAAAAGTTACCGGAAACCTGGCTACAGAGTTAACTCTCAGTCCTTACGTTACAGACCCCGACTTTGAACTCCATTCGGACCCTAGTTTTGTTTTACCCCCGAAGGACCCTAGTTTTGTTTTACCTCCGTTCGTCGCCCGACTTTGAATAACTCCTGCAACGCCTTGATTTGTTCTCGTTCGCGTGGGTCAGAAAGAGCTTTGGACCACGGGTAGTTCACTCTCCCTCCGGACCTGGGTTTAGCAAACCAGATCCTTTATAGCCAGTTAAAATGCACATTTATATCCCTTCGCTTACTTTACTAACCTAACCCACTCTTGATGGGTTTTTAGGCCTTTCTTTTCGAATTATCCCATTTTCGCCTGACGAACCGTATGCTCCCTTTCCTCTCCCTTAGGTCGACACTTGCAGTTCCTCTCCTTTCTGTCGAGTAACTTATACCTCGGGTTCGATGGCTCGGTCGGTCGTTCGCGTATTTATCCCAAGTAGTTGCGCAAACGGGTTCTCAGGAATAAAATCCTAAGTAAGGTCGACTCTCTCCGACCCTCTCTCTTTAGCTAGAGCTATTTCATATCCTATAGCTTTCGCTCGAGACCAAATGGCCTTATACGCCCGGAGCGAGCCTGGCTTTCACTAGATCACTTGATTAAATGTATCCCTCGCCGCTTCCCTGATTTGAAAAACTCTTTCTCTTTCAGAGCCTGGCTTTTCAAAACCAGTCCTAACAGACACTGGAAAAGAAGAAATTGGTCCTACAGAACCCGGCTTTGAAACACCTCTTCGATCCCTTTACCTGGAAAAACCCTCCTTGAGCATTTCGAACATTTTCTTCTTCTACACTCGCTTTTTCCTCTCAAATCAGTCTCACTATTTCATAACCTGAACTTCTTTCGCGTGAGCTTACCCTTAACCAGGAAACCACTAACTTAATCTTCGCTTAAAGTGCATTTGTTTGATTCGTCATGCATTATTGATGATGATCCTATGTTCGTTTTCGTTTCGCCCTTCCCTTCTGATCGAATCCGAACAATAAATATCATATAGAAAGATCTACGCGTAGTTCGTTCGAGCATATTTACTTCCCTCTCACATTCTCTTTCAGACCCTGGCGTTCTTCTTAAACTCCCAGAAAGATAGCTAGCCCTAGTACAGTACGGAAAAAGCCGAACGAAGGGACACTGGACATCTGTGATCCCTGGCGAAGAACGCTTTAGCTAGAGCAACTCTTTCAGACCCTCTGCCTAGGCGGCGAAGACTTTCCTCCTGTTAGACTTTAGACCACTTACCGAATATTACGAAGGCAGACTAAGTATCCATTGAATGCATGCTCCTCTGCTATCCTGAACTTCTTTTGCTTTCGTCTCAAACCAAACGCTTTCCGATCACTAATGCTCGAGACTTTAAGACAAGACCTCGTACGATGATGGTCGAGATACAGTGTAACCTCAAACTTCGTTCTTTCTCGTGAGCTTTCCTCTGAGACTTTCAGGCTTCTCGCTTTCGCTCGAGATCTTTCAGAGCCTCAAACACCCTTTGGCCTTGTAGCTGCCCTTGGAGCTGAGCACTCCCCTTATCAAGCAGAGCTTGAGCAGCCGACTAAACCCATTGATAACAACACCACGCGAAGGGCGTTAAGCGTGCCAGTGAGTTAGCTGCTGTCGAAAAAAGCGCAATAGCCATAGAGTAAATCCATGGACCCGGTTCAAATGATTTGATCCAAAGTGTCATCACAAGAAGAAGCTCGTGCCACTTAAAACAATATACATTGCCTCGTGTTAGCCGAACTGGGATCGGTAGAAGGAAAAAGTCATTTAAGCCCGAAAAATCCGTCAATAAATGAAACCTAAGCCTGCGGCTTCCTTATTTGCTCGAACTTCTAGCATTAGATATCCACGAGCAGAAGAGAATTCCCAACATGGGAGAGGTGAGGTTTGGATTGCAGCTAGCTAGAGAGGTTTTTGTCTAGAGAATCTTTCTTTTTCTTGAGTTATAGAAAGCTTACTGAAGTCATACCTTTAGGATTTATTTCCCTGAAGTGAAGCTAGATGTCTTGCTATGGCTTTGGTAAGGCCGAACTCTTATTAGAGCTAGATAGTTTCTTTGTTACTTTTTGGATTTGAGATATCCACCCTGAGGGCACCAGTTGCTAGAGTTGTTCTTTAGTTAAGAGTTGCTGAGTTAAGTCAGCCCGAGGAATGGTATGAATCGAATTTTTCTAGCCGGGATATCCTCTCTCCCCTTTCCCTTGCACCTCTAGCCTAAACCCTATCCTTAGCATTAGCAGCCGAGTCCTTCATCCTGTCGACTTAGGTAACCTTCTATCCCTTTGATCTAGGGCTATAGACCCAAAGCCCCTACTTTGTTGGTTGATATTCCTCTCCCTAAGGTAGGAGCACTACTTAAAAGAAGAGAGTACTTATGCGTTGGCACCAGCCGCTGACTGACTCTCTCCTTATCAGAAAGAATGAACCTCTAACCTTTCCTTTGGGATCGAGCATTCCATCCCCTTGACCTCCCCCTCCAACCTGTTGAGAGCCTCCCTTAGTCGAATTCTCAGAACGTAACCCTCAACCAAGAGCTCCACTCTATTAAGAGACTCCACCCGAATCCATTGCACAACCTCATTAGACATTGAAAACCCTAAATTAAAACCGAAAAAAGGTCGAACTTGAGGATGTCTATTCGAACTGAATAAAAATTTTATGTCTTTTTTTTTGTCCCTATTTAATCTATATCTAACATTAAAAAATCAAATATTGTATTCTAACTCTAATTTTTAAATCTTAAATCTTAAAAACTAAATCATTCATCCTACACTCTTTCTAACTCTAATTTTTAAATCTTAAAAGCTAAATCATTCATCTACACTCTAATTTTAAACTCTTTTTTAGAGTTCAATTATATGAGATAAGTCTAGATACTTGTTGTGAATGAAATAAATAAGAATGTAATATACTATGTAACATTCAATTTGAATTAAAAACATACGGCTTTTAATATGTAGATGATGATATCTGTAATATATTGTATAATTTTTATCGTATAATTCTTATGCAATGAAATACCATATTAGTGGATATATAGGACGTTATGATTTTCAATCTTCTGGTTCCATATTCTTCACATAAAATTACATCGATATTTTCATAACGTAGGAGACATCTTTAATTTTTGAGTCAATAATTTTAAACCAATAAATTAGATAACGTGAATATAAAAAACAAGTGTAAACCTTTAATTCATTAAAAAAGCTTTTCTACATCGCATTTCAGGGTAAAAAATTCAGATGTCGCAGGTCTTTCCTTACAATAATATGGTTAATTAGGGGAGTAAAAAAAAGAACCCCAATCTCCAGGTCGACCTTTTACTTTCTTGTATTAAAAAGATTCGATCACCAACAGCAAGCCCCTCTCGCCTAAGCCTAGATCAATATACATACTTAAGCAAGCAATATTGGAACCAGTGCTGGGATTAGAATCTCTGGAAATGATCTTTGGTGAAGAAGGGATGCCTGAGTGCTTCCCGAGCCGTTAATCGACAGCAAGGATCAAATTTAAGAAGACCTTGCAACAAGTCGATCAGACACCCCGCGGAATGATCTACATGTTGCATCACCAGATTCTGCCACAAGAAAATATATACTTTAAATCAGAATCAGATTCATCGTGATTCCGGCATGCAAGCCAACAACATACCTGAAGACGAGGTAACTTTAGAACAGCTTTGATGCTTTCTGTAGAGGAAGCAGCCGCTGGCCAATCCAGCTTACCTTTCTTGACATATTTCTCAGCATGTCGACTGTACAAAAAAGTTGATAAGAAAAACAACAAGTATAACAAAAATTATGCATCACCCATAAGAGTGTAATACACACACACACACACACACACAAAAGAGTGCATACTCGGCTCTGTTCAGCATGTGCTGGGGCAAAGGACCCAAAACCCTCTCCATCATTGCTAGGTGCTCCAAGTTCTCATGTGTTTGAAACAAGGCTTCTCCCTGTATACAACAATATTAGGGCCATTTCTTCAATCTACTAAACAACAGTATTAGGGCATGGAAATTCGAAATAATATACTACTAAACAACAAACTTACCGAGCAAAGTTCCACCAAGATACAACCAACACTCCATATGTCACATGGGTAACTCCATCCTAGTCCTGAAAAGATAGGCAAGTTCACACAATGTCTCACAGACGGATAACACGGGGGCAATGCGGAAAAGGAAAATGTTAGCATACCAAGAATAACTTCAGGTGCTCGATAGTGCCTTGTGGAGACGATGTAATTGTGATCTTGATGTTCATATACTGCACTACCCAAATCAATAACCTTGATGGCACTTGATTTTGGTAACCTCCTGTAGCATGTTTCCCTCATTGAGGAACAGGACATATCCTGTTGAAATAGATTAAGCAAAAATTTATAAGAGTATGATTGTTAGAGATAAACATCATACACCTCCAGTCCTTGGTAGCAAGAAGAAATTGATTGCAAAAGACAAAGATTGTGTTGTCAACATGAAAACGTATCAACAAAGATTACTGAATATACCTCGTCAGGTATTTTCACATATTCTGGAGAAACAAAGAGTATATTCTCAGGCTTCAAGTCAGTATGTATGAGGTGTAAATCATGTATAACTGCATACGATAAATAAGCAATAAGAATCAGATATAACTATAAGCAATTATTAATATTTAAAAAATAGTCTTAACCTAAACAGTGTGCATAATAAGTGCCCAATGTAAACTAATAAGAACTGTAAAGCTATAAACTACTAAATGTATAAATGAATGAGTGAATGAATGAATAATACAAAAAGGAGCAGCAACAAATTCTCCAGTTGCAAACAACAGGTCATGCAACTCAAGAAAACCGTTGCCACTTGTCGCCAAATTTGAAAAGAAAAGGAGAAATGGCAGGAGAAATGTCTACACACATGCTACACATTCCAAAAGTTGTCTGCCAAGTTCCCGGACAAGGTCAACCGGAAAGGGGCGAAAATTATTTTTCTGAAGAAAATCGTATAAGCTTGGTCCAAGCATCTCAAATACCTGTAGAGGACATTTAAATCCACATACAAGTCTCAACTCCTAAACTAATTCAAAATGTTGCGAGAATATTGTGACTGGATCGTATACTTACAATGCAGATATGATTGCGATAATCAAACCAGTCGAGAAATTGAACACAACTGCAAAAGATAAGCCCATTCAACCAATGAGAAAAAAAGTAACATCAACACCAAGACAAAATGGAGATATTTATTTGAGGAATAACACTCACCGACCACCATTCCTGTCATGTTTACCAAGATACTGAAGTACCTCAAGTTCCATCATTGCTGCTTCCCTGTATTTCTTGATACTTCGAACAACTTTTATGGCAACCATCTCTTTAGTTTCCCTGTCCCAGCATTCCAGAACCTGACCAAAGGTTCCTGTAGAATACAAAGGATGAATAGCCACACAAGAATGACATTAACAGAGATATCAAAAAAAGAACCCAAAACTAGTAGAAACAAGAAACGCAGTAAAAAACTACCTTCACCAACTTTTCGGTAGATCTTGTCTGCAAAAACAAAAGCCAAAAACCATAAGCTGTAAGAAAAGGTTCGATTTTGGGAAGAAACAATAGTAGTGCACATAAAAAGTTGATATATATCATGTTAAAACAGTTTGATGGTAGAGGGGAAATGATATTGTTGGGTTTCTAAAACGCATAGACTCTGAAAGTACTGGGATCAGGAAGAGATTTTCCCCACTTCTAAAAAAGAGAATTATTTTGGGGATGTGGAATAGAACAAAAAGGCTACAGCAAAGAAAATGAACTGGTGCCATTTAAATCGACTCTCCATATTAGAAAGGTAGTTTCTAAAAAGAGCCCAGCTACTCCAAAAATTTATGACACAATGAAATGAAAGAGATTAAAGCATTCTTAAAACTAGATCTGTAAGCCAATACGAACATTTATTTGCTAGGTTGATCTCTAAAATCAATCCAAAAATAACCTTCGGGTAGTAAAAATCAAGGTAAGTGACCAAAACAGAGAAAAGAAAGAGAGACAATATTACAATGTTTGTATTCACTATTCAGATATCATCTAGCCTCTAATAGTCTAAACAGTCCCATAAAACACAACAAAAAATGTGGAAATTAAGCTCTTCAATAGGTGATTAAGTGTAATTACAGCGAGGAGTTAAATTTTCTCCAAGTGCAAACATGTAATGCCCATCTTTGTCATCATCTCGCCATGGGGGAGAGACTGTTTGAGAAAATCCCATTTCAAAGAGACGAGTGTGATCTGGGTGTGCCCTCGAAGGCCCAAAGCTCGTCAAATTTCCAACATCTTGTCCATTATACACCCATGACTGAGCCTACACACAGCCATTCCATTCACACTCCACAAAATAAATAGTAATTCAAAAACTTATCATCCCCTCCCATCAAATTTCCTATTTTGATGTCTCACCATGAGCAACATATTCCGGCCGGCTCGAGTTAACAGATTTTCATGTGAAAATAAAGTTTTAGGGAATAAAATCAAATCAACACAAATAATAAAAAATAACAACAGAGATACCAAAAAAAAGATATTAACAAAATATAATCAAAAGGATAAAAAAATTACCAGAAAATTCCTAATATGCTTCCATGTTATACAGATTTATATGTAAAAGAATATAATACTTCCCACATGGTAATTGAAAAGAATCATCAATTTACCAAAGAAACCAATTGAAAAAAAAACAAAAATTTACCTCCCAAAAGATAAAAGATTCATCTTTTTTTTTCTGAGATCATAGCAAATTAGCAGGAAATTTAACGACGGAGACAGTAATTAAACTTCCAAAAAATTGAACAAGATAATAAGCAAAAAAGGGTACCTTTTGGTGAGGTTGATTGAAATCCCAAGCTAATCTAGGCCTCTTCATGGGACGGCGATCCATGTGAATATGAGGGAACTCGGTAACATAATCCATCTCCATCTCAAGCAAAACAGTAACCCTAATTCCTCTTTAGATTTTATCGAATCTGTGAGGAGAACAATTCCTGCGAATCGTAATCTAGCTGAGCGAGAATACATAAAGGAAATAATCAAGCTTAATCTCAATTCTCAGGTGAGCGGCTGGATTTGTTCGGTGGATTGATCTGGACCGTTTATTTGTTTTGCATTTTGTTCTTCCCTTGACCATGGTCGGTTAACTATGGTTTGAATTCTAACTGCGGTTGAGTTTAGTGTTTCTCAAGTTTTCTCTCGATGAGTTGGGAACAGATGGAATATTTTAAGAATATCCAGAAAAAAATATTATATTATACATTGCAAGGGTAAATAAACGTTTTGTATATGCTTTCCCATTTTATTTATTTATTAAGTACCTGAATTTTTGTCTCGATGTCAAATTTAGTACTATTTAAATTTGATTTTTAATATAAATTGGTAGTTACAATAATAATTCATACTAAAATATTTACTGGAGTATCAATTTGGACCAAAAACTCAAAGTAGGTGAGTATTCGATCAATTTAAGTTGACGAATCCTATTTTATAACTCAAACTTTATTTGAATTTTTAAGAGTCGAGTTTATAAAATTCGAGTCGAGTGAAGTAGAGTTAAGTTTTAATTATAAAATATTTATAATGTTATGGCACTATATAGTTTCAATTTAAACTAGTTTCTATAATCATATATAATATACATATATATCAGACATAGTTGATGGACTCAACTTGAAGTCGAAAATAGATCAATTAATTTCTAAAAAAATTGAGTTATTGAGTCTTATTTTATAACTTAAATCTTATTTAAATTTTTTCAATTCTAGTCAAAAAATTTATTTAGTCAAGTAGAATTTTGTCCATCCTCAAATTTGGGTACTTAATTGAAAAAACAGAAATTGGAGTGGAAACAAATTCAGGTACAGGGACCAAAAGTAAATTTAACGCATGTCTTTCTTTTGGGGTCCAATCCATCCGAGGCCGATTTCCAGTCCCAGAAGATTACTATTTCGTTAATAAAATTCGAATGAAGCCCAAATATCCTACTTTACAAGCCCAGTACTTTGATCAATTAATTCCTAATTAAATTTGTATTATAAACTATTTATAATAAGACCATGAGAGACTTTCATAGTTTAAAAAACACCAAAAAAATTTAAAAATTTTGCCCGACGGGCGGCGACGCACACATGGGAGGGGCCTTGATCTTTAGCACTCAACAAGAGAGGCAAGGAAAGGTATTATAAATACCCTTTCAAAGAGACTTTCCTTCCTAATGTGAGATATATGTCCTTACTTTATATGAGCATTACCAACATATATGTTTTTCTTAAATTAGATATAATGTAGGAAAAATAGAAACTGTATAATTGAAGCGTTAGCACTGACTGAAAAAAATAAAATAAATAATGGTAAAATAAAATTTGTATCGTGGTAACAAATCTGTCTCGATGTGTGCAATTGCCGCAGTAGATTTTCATCCCCTGAAGTTAGTACAGTCGCTTCGAATATTTGTACACCCGAATATCGAAATGGACAATCAGTGGTACTGCTCTTCTCAATATCACAGAGAGGAAGGAAAAAAGACTGTTTGAAGTTTGCTGTAAAACTCAAGTGATTTCAAGATGATTTGAAAAGCTGAAGACAACAACTATTTATACGCTCAAAACATAGGTAAAACCATCCAAAGAAAAATAGATATAATGATAGATTTAATTTTAAAAAATTAGCTGTCATTTGACTAATATAATCTGAATGAACCAGGCTTGAAATCTGTCTAAATTTATCCAGTAAATAACTGTTAAAAATAGTTGTTAGACAAAAGCTCTTATCATTATTATATCAATGCAGTAATAAACGTGTAACAGAATAGTGTTGTATTACATAGCGATAACAGATTTAATTATTCTTAATTAAATTTATATTATAAACTATTTTATAATGAGACCATGAGAGTCCTTCATAGTTTTAAAAACACTAAGAAGAAATTTTAAAAATAATTCACGACGGGCGCACACGTGGGTGAGGCCTTGATCTCTAGCACTCAACAAGAAAAAGGAAAGAAATGTATTATAAATAACCTTTCAAAGAGACTTTCCTTCTCAATGTGAAAGGGAAATAAAGGCTTTACCAACATATATGTTTTTCCTATATTTGAATTTTTAGATTGAATATTCATATATCTGAACTTATGACTTATTTTAATTATTTTTTTTGGAATTTGAAGAATTTTATCTATAAAAAATTCGGATTTTCAAATATAACAAGCAAAAAATTATTAAAATCAAATAATCAAGTTTCATATGGGTAAAATTATGGTATATATTTGATCCAATCTAAATGTAAAATAACTATCTATATCTGATACAAAATTTTAATTTTTGGATATCCAATTCAAATGAAAAATAGCTAATACAAAAAGTTTTAATATTTCATCTGAATTATCAAAAAAAAAAAAAAAAAAAAATTCAATATCTAAATTTTTGAATTTTATCAATGAATAAACAAATGAGATCGATCTGATCATTTTTTTTTTCAAAACCCTTTTAACCGTGCAGCGATTGACTTGGTAAGTATTCTGACAATTGTTCATGCCAAAAAATTAGATATCTTGCAACCCAGCAGAGTTGAATTTAGTGTTCTAATGATTCCCTTTTTTAAATAGTCGTAAGATATTAGAAGATAAAATCGATTGAGATTTTGGGTTCATAGTGCTTCCTTTTTTTCACTGAAAAAAATTGTTGAGTTCAACATACTTCACCGTTTGAATGAAAGTTTTTTCGATGAAAAAAACTTCTGGATTTCCATCAAAGCCAGGAAAAGAAATTTTAAAATAGCCATTAACCTTTTGATTATATATTAGTTTCTTTCAAACTAATGTTTTAGCCAGCTCCCCTATAAAAAAATCCTAGCCCCACCTCTTTCAAAATTTCTCAGCGCAAATTCCCTTGGACTTGTTGCTCGATTACTATCCTTGAGCTTAGTCGTCGGTTATAAAGTATAATACAAAACTAAATGACCAATTATGTTAGGCATGTCACAAGAAAATAAAAGTGTAGACCTTTCGAGGTAAGATTGGATGACCCTTTTTCCAAAATCTCATAAACAACCATGGTTTGCTTGATATTGGATGACCCTTTTTCCAAAATCTCATAAACAACCATGGTTTGCTTGATATGGCTATCAAGGGAGGTCCTTTCACTTAGCGAAACAAGACAAGTAATGGAGCTTTCATTCTCGAGAAAATCAATGGTATCCTCTTTAATGCCCCATAGAGCTATATGTATACGAAAGCTTTTGGCATTATTGAACCAGCTATTGGTTCTGACTTTTTAAAAGAATAAAAAAGAGATGCAAAAGAAACTTCAAATTTGAAACAAAGTGGCTGCTTGAGAATGGGCGCAAAGATTTAATTGAAAATGAATGGATTTATCCTACAACTTTAGGCGAAAGCTTATCTCCTGGAGCAAAGAAAACTGAAGGAATAACTCCATCTTTGCGGAAGAAATAAAAAAGAAGATAGCCCACCTCCAAAACTTTACACTGACAGTCGACAGACACTTCTGCCATGGAGTTAAAGAATTATGAAAGATCTCTTGATGAAATATGGGAAAAGGAGCATCAATTATCTGAACAAGGCGACCCCGCTCTCCCTTTCTCTTCATCCTTGATGCAAATGTTAGTGAAATGGATGATCACAACCTCTCCGTGTTTCAAATTGGAAAACGTTGCCCTGTGATTAGTCACATCCTTTTTTGCATACGATTGTCTCATTTTCTCTCAAGCTGATGAAAAAAACTGAAGCGCCATCCTCAAAGCCATTAAAATTTTCTCTTCTAATCTTGATCCTCAAGAACAAACAAGGCTCAGCTCAATCCAAAAGGTTAAACCTATTAAAAAAGATTGCAAATATCTTGGCATGCCCTCTATGGGGGGAAGAGGGGAAAGGAAGCTTTCATCCTTGAACGAATCCAATCAAGACTTTAAGGATGGAAAATCAAGCTTCTCCCACATGAAGAGAAGGAAATCATTATTAAATCGGCGGCTACTGACATCCCTTCATACAAAATGCAAAGCTTTCTTCTTCCGATCACTTCCTGTAAAATCCTCAATGCTTCTACTGGAAGGTTTTGCTGGTCAAACTTTGAGAAATCTTCTAAACGGATACAGATTTGTTTTCTACTTTACATTTCGTCATGATTCTTGCATTTCCACGATCTCATTATTACGACTAAAACTAATGCCGCATTGCCGTCATAAATTAAACCACCAGCTTCAACAATAATTTAAATTGCCGATTCAAAATTGTACTTATTTTTCATAATTAAATAAAAATAAATTCAACTTTCGATCGATTCAGATTTCAAAATACAAACTAAAAGCTTGTGTACAATTATAAGAAATGAAGAAATATACCAGGAGACAGGTAGCGCAGTGCCTATAAGATAATAAACGCACAGTGCTGTTTAAAACTGGCTTAAAATTAATTAATTTATGCTTCGGAAACATGAACATCCCTCACTGTTAAATCTGAGAGCGTTCACCAGTAAGAAGCAACCTTAATCGGAAAACCTGGAAAAGGAGTTTTTGTAATAAACAACTTCGAAATCCAGATCTGATTGATATTAATTTATTTATTTTTTAAATGGCAGATTCCAACTCACTACAAGCTACAATTCGCTAAGAAAACGTGTAGCGTGCAGAAATTTTAAATGAAAGGTTGGAATTGAGAGTGATCTACGCTTTCGTTGACGCGAACTTCAGGATTCTGATAACTCATAACAGCAACAGAAGAACGCAACGCCTATCAAAAGCGATCGAAATTATTTTCTTAAAGAAAAACGAGGGAACCGAACAAAGATTGCAGCAAGAACTTGAGGATTCTAGGCAGCGATGTGATGTAAATTAAAATCACAGAGGGGGAGTTTTATAGTGGTGGTTGTCAAACTGGAAACCCTAATTTCGAGAAAATGACCAAAAAGCCATTAAGCTTGAATTTGGGTAACGGATCACATGATGGGCCTAGAATTAGAAAGTTCTGGGCTCTTAAGGCAAAATGGAAATGGTTCAAAATTTTTTTGTATAGGAAAATAATGCCCTCACGCAGGATCGAACTACGGACCTTCAGTTTACAAGACTGACGCTCTACCACTGAGCTATAAGGGCAACTTGATGAGATGGAGCAAGTTTACGTATTACAACACTATTGAAAAAGGATAAAATGAAAATCTACCTCCTTTCAAGATCAAACTATGAACCTTCAAATGACAAAACTGGAACTTAAAATTTATTTTATTTCAGGTGCATCTGAAAAATCGGATCGGGAAGGTGTTGAGGGTGTAGTCGTATGTTTGAAATTTTAAATTCTTTGTATAATTTAAATATTTTGTTTGCATTTTTTATTGATAAAACAAAAATAAATATATGAAAATGGGATAGAACGAAGAGGTGTTGAAATTGCAGTAGCAGGTTTCATATTTTTATTTGTATTTTCTATTGATGAATCAAAAATAGAGAATGAAATTTTTTTGTTAATAGAAAATGGTATTAATCTTTAGATTTAGATTCCACACTCATAAATATTACACATTTTTGGATACGATTTATAAATAAATTAGGATAGAATTCAACTTCGATTAAACTTGAATTACAGTAAATCTAAATTGGACAAATAGAATGTCAACCTAAAACCTTTGTCTCAAATTTAAAATAATTTAAAATTATATTAAAATTATAAAGTTTACATAAATTATAACTAACACAAATTCACCTAAATCTAACATATTTGATTTAAAGTTAGAATATATTTTCTTGTATAGAGGTACAAGTACAATATAATGGGAGGAAATCCATCCTATAATTATTAACCATAATCATCTATTACACACCTTCAAATTCAAGGCCTCTAAAGTTTATGCCAAAGTAGTATATAAATCCGTTTTTCTGAAAGGCTTATCTTTAAAATCTATAAATTTTCGTTGTAGCTCTCCCGAAACTTTTAGTCTTCACACTGCTCCTTAGCATGTGAGATACCATGGTTTTTAGAGCTTGTTTTCTTTGGACCGCTCTCTTTACTCAGTTGATGTGCCTTGACATAGCAACTGTCAAGTCCACTTAAACCAGCAGCTTATCCTATTGCGCCAGCCGAGCTTACTATATCAGCTCTTCAATAGTCATTATAACGTTAAGCCTGACACATCCACTGATCAAAGTCCACTGCTCATTATAAATACACTATATCTTCAACAATGAAAGGAGGTCGACACGAGAACAAAAAGGACGAGAAACTGAGAAAGCTCTCTCTCTCTCTATCTCTCTCTTTCATGTTCTTCCTTATTCTGACCACATATTGTTTGCAGTTCTTTGCTTTAACTGAAATAAATTGTTTAAAATTACCATCAATCACTGCAGTCCTTTTCTTTACTTTTTTGTTCGGTGTCTACTCATTTTTTGTATCAATAAAACCAAATACTCGGCTACCTAACTCCGGTCAATTCTACACCATATTTCTTCCCTACTCATATTACCAAATACCAAACACATACACATTTAATTAACTTTGTTCTTTAGTCATATAATATTTTTATCGATTGCATGACCCTATTTTAACGCATATCAAAGTAGACGATTTAATGATCATTAACAAAAATTATTAATTGATAGAAAGGAGTTGGATAAACCTATAAGCATCATTAAAAACATTCTTAAACCTAAATTTAATTAATTATAATTAAGCAACAAGCTTCTTTCTCTCAATCATGTACGAAATCTCTAACTTTCAAAATCCCATCCCTTAATTTAATCAACGAAAACCAGAGCTATTGGATCCAAACAAAAACCTTACAAGATCAAACAACAAAAAGCAGTTGATGGGTGGCCTTGGATTTCACATGTACAAGTTTTGTGTCTAAATTAATCTAGAATCGAATCCCGTCAGACTTAAAAAAATTCAATGTTATTATTTTTATGTGCAAAATTTAAACCTGAAATTTTATTTGTATTAATTAACAATTCTTATAAAATAAAGTTTCTTGATAACTTAGCATTTCACTCTATAAACATAGAGTATGATTTAAGCTTTTTAAGATTATGGGAAATGATTATTTTGGAGGGACGTGATTCTTTTGTTGTCTTTGTAACTATTGTGGCTATGTTGCAGCGGGGATGACAATGAGGTGGGTGTGGCGGCTGCTCAATCTCGACCCAAAATTTAAAAGAATCAACCTGACTCCGACGTATACCAACTTTAATATATTTTATACTCGATTCAGCATAATAAAAGTAGAACCTGGCTTGATCCCAAAATTTTAACAAAAAATTCGATTAAACCCGACTCCGCCCCTTTGCCTTGTCATTATCACACATGTATTGCCACGTCAACATCATGGACTGTCACGTCAACATCGTTAACTGCCACGTCAGTACTGTAACGGTCAATGTTGGTCAAATGGCTAATTTGCTACAATGTGCGAACTGGAGGACCTAATTGAACACGTTTTCGCGTGAGGGGCAACATTACTAATTTGGGTCGAACTCAGTGGCAAAATAACCCCTTTAGGCTATATCGGGTCAGGATGGGACAAGGAATTTCTATCATAAACCTGAAGCCGACTTCCCCGACTCAATTCTTTTTAAACTCACCCGAATTCGAATTTCAATAATGAAAAAGTCGGGCGGGACGGGGCGCATCGGGTCAGTCACATGATTTTGACATCCCTACATTGTAGAGATGAGCTTTGTAAGGACGTTGGAAGAGTGTTTTAAAATATATCAAATTATGAGATACATAGAATATGAAAATTATATATTTATTGTAACACTCAAAGAAGAAAAAGAAATTGTATTAAAAAAAAGAAGGGGATTGCAATTGTGGGGTTTTAAACCCACGACCTCACCCCGTCCTTCACCCACGTGTGTTTAACCATTGAGCCAAGTGCCCGTTTCTGTCAAGGGTTTGCCTGCATTAATATTTGAGTTAAGTTTGGGAGGCCTATTGAATAAGATTTAATAAGAAAAAAATATGTATGTCCACCTACCCCATTTAATTTTGTTTTGATGGAATCGATGTGAGGAGTTTTCATAGAGTTCCGAGACCCCTTTCGACACCTCACCGTCCCCATCCGACCTAGCTCACCGCGCCTCCGTGAGAGTCACCGTCGTTACCTGAGTGATCGCAGTCTCGCCTTGGTCACGACCCAGTTGACCACTCTCGCATCGGAGCAGCCGTTTGCCGTGGGCAACGGTCTGAAAGTTTCATCCCCCACCGTCGCCTCTGTTTTTTAGCGATATCATCGTCGTCCGGCGTCGTGTCGTGAAATAGAGGTTGTCACCGTACTCAGCAAACCGAGACGAGCAAAACCCAATCGGTCGATCGGCTGACCGACACCGACAAGGGCTTCATCGGGGTTACGCGACAATCCGACCATTTCGTACGGATTTGGGTAAGTTCGGTGAGTTCTGGATTAATTTATGGGTTTTTGGTTGAAATAAGTTAGATTTAAAGTTGTTTTCGGCGTTTTGGGTTGTTCGACATGTTTCCCGACCGAGAAAGGCCGCGCGTGAGCTTCACGCGCCGTCCAAGGCGATTCCCGGTCGCCTTGGACGGTGGCTGCTGAACCGGTCGGCTCAGACCCGGTCTAGCCGTGAACCGATCCGCTCGAACCGGTTCGAACAAACCGGCCCAAGCCCAATAACTGACCCGACCCGTTGACCGACCCGACCCGTTGACCCGTACCCGACCCGTTGACCGAGTTTACTCAGTGAGTCAACTCGCCCGAGTTAACCCAGTGAGTCAACTCGCCCGAGTCAACCCAGTGAGTCAACTCGCCGAGTCAGCCATTGGACTAGTGACGTCAGCGTTGACTTTGACCGCTGGCGTCAGTGTTGACTTTGACAAAAAAGTCAACTTTCCCCGAAAAGCCCTATTTTATGTTTTTCGATGTCCTGAGTCTGTTTTTTATGCCCGATTCATGAAATTCTAACCCGAAAGCCTCCGAATTGGACCTTGAAATCGAGTATGCTTATGTATTTTAATAATCAATTATGAGCAATGTGAATAAGGACTGAAATGGGAATTTGTGCGATTGAAGGTATTCAAGGTTCCTTGTATTCAGGATGTTGAGGACGTCACATTCGGGTTCGAGAGTGATCAAATGGAGTACCATGGTTGACCGATATAGCAAGGATTAAAGGTAATACATTACTACATCTAGTATGCTTTATGAACATGTTGATATTCGGTTAACGCATGCATGAATATGATAAAGAGTGCTGTTAACCCTGCTTAAGCCAAACCTGATATGAAATTGAGTACGATAACCTAGAAAAGATCGAAATGTTCGAATGAGAAAGTTAATAAATGTAAGGATGTGAAGTTCAATAAATTAATTAATAAGGCGACTAATCCTCAAACTTGATTATTAATGTCAAGTGATTAAATGCTAAAAATATTTGGATATGAAATTACGAAAATACCCTTAGAATTGGAAGTGATCTAGAAATCTATACTAGATATGGTAAAACGACCCGATTCATCTAAAAACCTCGATCCACTTGGAAAGTTATGGTAACAAGATTTAAACCTTCGAGATTGTAAGGTGTTGGGTTTCTTTGATTTTGGAATGAATCTCCGAATATAGATTCACGGGAAACTATCCATACCTCTGAATAAATCAAGTGGCTCAAAATACTGAATTGATTGTAATGACTAAAAGTATTGGAAATATTGTTATGGTCGAATTAATCGGAATGATCGTAGTGACCAATAAGACTGAAGTATCTTCGGACACCCAAGTTTGCAAATTAACTAGAAGGATGGACAAACCCTTGATTCTGAAATGAATGAAGTGGTTGGAGGGTATCGAAATTTCTTGAATGGCTGAAACACTCACGAGTACTTAAATGATTGAAATACTATAAATGGTTCAATTGACAGAAATGATAGAGATCACGAGCTTCAAAATGACTAAAATACCCCCCATTGTCTGAAATAAGTAAATTGCCTTTGATGAAATTCTAGAAATGCTAATAAAATTGAAAATGACTGAAATGCCCATAAGGGTTGAAGCATGACTCATGTACGTCAATCACTCCTGATATTAACATAAGGTTGGAAGTTTTTCCGCACATAATATAAGTTCGACTACTCCGCGGCAGGTCCGGTGGTGAAATATGAAAGCAACCGTTCAGATATATGATACAGCCGGATACATTAGAAGGGTTGGTTAGTAATGCAAGGTTGGGATATGTTAGTTCGAATGGTTTTGGAGGCTCGATAAACTTCTGGAAATCTTAAATATTGTAAATCATAATTTTCTCATGATGGGGCTAAATTACAAAATCACCCCTGATAGTTAAATGACCAAAATGCCCTCGTTGGCCCAAGTAATCAAAATAGCCCCGAATGTATCTGATATTGTGAAAGATCTTGACGTAGAAATCTCTGAATGCCTGGTTGGAAACTTCATGAGCAAATAGAATTTTTGAGCCACTGTTTACGCACTGTTGGTATAAATTACCAAAATGCCTGTGTATGATAAAATGACCATAATGCCCCTGGTAGGCTTAAATGGCTAAATCACTCATGATATGCCAAAACTCTCAAAGATCTTGATGTATCATCTCCTGAATATCTGGTTTGAACCGTTAGTACAAACCCCTCTTTTAATAGGGGCCTTGTTTCAAAGATCCGTTCAATTGTCAAAAGTTTAATGTGTTCTCTTCCGTAAATGCCAAGTATCTCCAAGGAATAAACTGTTCCACCTAGTGTGTTCCATGTGTGCCACACGACTGTTTTTACATACTGAATTACATGTTATAATACCGATCACGTGCACTTGATTGACATACTTGATCTCACATGAACATGACATGTTTTATAATTAAGCATGACCGTACTATATTTCTGGTATATGCCTATGCACCCGATATGACAAACATACTATATGGATAATGCGTTACTAAAAATACAGTTATTGATTAATGAACTATTGATGATCTGAATCACTGAGGTACTTGGGACATGATATGAAGTTTCCGTTGACTCAGCCCTGATCCAGCTGGTAAGTTCGCCCGTATTCGGATCCTAAGCTTCGGCTAGGTCCGCCCGTTTTCAAATCCTAGGCTTCAGCTAGGTCCGCCCGTTTTCAGTTCCTATGCTTCGGCAAGGGCCGCCCGTATTCTAAGGTATATCCTTAGGATGGTACCCACGCCCAATGGGCTCGGGTTAACGTCTGTACATGATACCGCACTGGGAAACTATATACTGGAGTATGGTTGGAGGGTAAATATAGAATTAAAATGTACTTTAAGGCTACTTGAAACAAATGTATTTTAAATAAAAAGGTTTACTGCATTGTTGCATTTCATGCATTAACGTTGCACCGTTGGAACACACTAGACACCAAACTCTCTATGTCCTACCTCGTATGTTACCAGCCTATATAATTCCCGTCTAATTCTCGAGGTCTGATTAAAGAAAAAATATCGTTATTCTCGAGTATGATGCAACCTCAAAATAGTAGAACAAAAATGGAGTCCGTTACTGCGCGGAACATCATGAAAATGTTATGCCTACCATATATATGCATGAGCTTATAGCATCTTTTGGTAGTTCTGTATTACTGGGCTTTTTCAAGCTCACGTTGTTTTTACCGTCGCAGGTTAAAAGAGCATATCATGGTATAACGTTTGACATCATTGTTCAGAGTTCTCTCGGCGTTGCTTTTGGAGTACGGTACTGTATAGTTAGTGGGCATGTATGTCATGTACTGTTTTATGATTGTATTTGTAAAGCACTTTCTGAAATTTCTATTATGTGTTTAAATGACTTCCCGAAATGGTATTTTAAACAAAAGTTGATTTTACAGTTTAATAAGTGTTTTGAAGAAATATGCTTTTATGTGTATTTTTACTGTGGGTCGCTCTTGTGACCCTAATGTAACTTTCTAGGATCCGTTGTAACGCATAAGCGGGTCTAGGGGGTTACATTTATACTATTCATGATCTTTACATTATAGTGTATTATTTATTTTTCTCATTCTTGAAAATAAATAAAGTCAAATCATGTTAAATATCGTCTCATACGTATGTCTCATTTTTTATTAACGTCACTTTAATTATTTATCCTCATACAAGATTGCTAACCTGACGTTCAATTCTTAACATTTAACTCAGCATGCGTTGGTGTTATAATCGGATGGATAACAAGTTGGCAAGTTGATGGTGCAACTTGAAATTATGTAATTCTTTCTTCCATTGGAGAGTGAGACCACCCATCGGTTTCAAGTTTCAACCACCAATCGTGGCATTGTTTAATACATCTCTCTTGTGATGGTGAGTGAACTTCATTTCATGTCAAATAATAATAATAATAATAATAATTTTTCTATCTCATTCCACAAAGTTTATTTGTGTGTTCTATTTGGTGTCTGGTCATGTATGAACGTAGTTTATGAAACTTTAAAGCAAGTTGCTTCAAATGGAAGGCACTCATCTGCCAGAGCTCATTGTTCGCTCCACTAGATAGGATCCGTTTACACAGTGTAAGAATTTTTAAGTTTTACACACGTATTTTTTGGATCGTCGAGTGGGTAAAACGGATGACTGATATTAACAGTAGGATATATAAAGATTATCACTTGAAGAAAAAAAGTAAGAGTTTAAAGCTTAAGGTTTAGAGTTTAAAGTTCAAAGAGTCAATAATTTAATATAAACGTGAAAAAACTTTGATACACAAGTTGTGTAAACTGAAGTTTATACAAGTTTATTAGAGTTAGAGTTTAGAGCTTAAGGTTTAGGGTTTTGAGGTTTATGTTGTAGAGTTAGAGTTTTGGGTTTAGGTTTAGAATTATGATTTTAAATTTTAAAGAAGGGTTGTGTATTATTTTACTACATAACTTGTGTATCAAAATATAATCACATAAACATATGTAATAAATTAATAGTTTAAGTAAATTATTCTTTGCTTCTTTGTATTTGTTTGAATTAAAATTCATGGCTGTTATTGTTCAAAAAATCATGGATGTTAAGTTAAATTAATTAATGGATTAAATTAATTAAAAAAACTGACCATTCTTTTTATCTTGATTAGTTGTTTTTCTATTTTTTTCATTATTAACGATGATATTTGTTTTCCTCGTATGATTCTATTTCTATCTTCACTATTTAGTGACTAATTTACGTTTTTAATGCTTCTAAAAGGATTAATAAGTTTAATGTGAATAGTCTACTTTAATTTTATTACATTTTTTATCCAATAAAATAAATTGATGTAATAGATAAAAACCATGGTTGTTACACGAAGGAGTTGACTTGAAAATGTCATTATTTAAACCAATTTTCATAGCAATTGGTGCTTAATTAAATTATTCTTTGCTTCTTTGTGTTTGTTTGATTGATGCAAAAAAAGACAAAGACAACTTGCGAATAATCTGTAACTTAATTAACAGATTCGTCCCATCATTACGATTAATTAAGGCAAGATAATGTAATTAATTAACTCAAATTTTCTTGAGATCTTAGTCATGTAGATTCTTCTGACTAACACATTTTTTTTTTGTTTTTTGCTAACTCTACCGACTTGTACTGTATTTAAGCTCATAAACCTTCGCAATTTGCGGGTTAATGTATTAATTAAAAAAATTAACATGGCCATGATTTATTTATAGTTATAAATTAATATATTGTTTATTAAGAGTATTTTAAAAATTATTCAATGTTGATTAATAAAATTCAATTTGTTTTGATAATGAATGCGACATTATTCTAAGTATTATGAAATTACTTGGTAAATACGACAAATATTATGGCTTCCATTATACCAAATGCAATAGATAAAATAGCAAAAAATCACCTTAAATGATAAATACTTTTATAGATTTTTTTTAAAATATCGATTGAAACATCATATATAGTGATGAGTAATCATTATTTTTAACATTATTTGCAGCTGTAATATATATTTATATAAATAGAGAAATAATTTTTTTAAAGAGGGTACAACACGAGAACTTCCCAAGAGGTCACCCATCTTAGTACTTGTCTCGTCCAAGCACGCTTAATTGCGGAGTTCTGATATGTTTGTAAGAATTTTTTTTACATTTAACTATTAATATTTAGAATTATATATATATATAGTGTAAAAAAATTACACAAGCATGCATTTTTACTATTTAAAAATTAAAATAAATTTTCTATCACCAGTGCATGAATATATTCCCATAAAAAATTAGACTCGCTTGTAAAAAATAAATATTTTACCACCAATACATAAATATATTCACATAATAAATTACTTGTATCATCAGTTAAAAGTATTAATTTATCATATCTTTTCTTAAATCCTATAAACAACATTGTTTAAACTCATACACTACAGCAAAATAGGCTTTTAGCGGCGTTTTTTTAAATAATATAACGGTAATTTTAAGCGCCGCTAAAAACCCTCACGACGTCAGCAAAAGGGCCGCTAAATCAAATGTCGCAATAGTTAGTGGCATTTGTGAACAAAAAACGTCGCAAAAGTTTAAGATATATAGCAATGTTTGTTCCTCCAAAGGCCGTGAAATATCTTGTCTTTAGTGGCGTTTTTTCCACCAAACATCTCTATTGACTATGTATCTTCTTCCCTCACCTCGTTACTTAGCTCGGTGATCTATGCATGTAATTTGCTTCTTTATAAAGTTTCAATAAGATATAAATAGGATCAATGTGGGATTTAAACATTTAAATCCTATTGCGGCGTTTGTCTAACAAACGCCACTAATATACGTGTCTAAGCGGCGTTTCTTCAAAAACATCATTATGTATCAGTCTATCGTAACGTTTATTTAAAAAACGCCACTAAATGTACAAAATACAACGCAGTTAAAAATTATTTTGCTGTAGTTATATCACCAAAAAAGTAATAAATTACACTATGCCACTAAAACCACTCTCTTTTTTTTTGCAAATTTAAATTTCCACATCAAATTTTAAGACATTTTAATGAGAAACAGAATGCAATATACTTTATTTTATTTTAAGATTATAAGCATTAAATAAGTAACCCACTCCATGATGAATGACATTTTCATTTTTAATATTTGAATCTCCATGTACATATTAGTGATCATAGAGAGCTCCACGTCCTTAGCTGACGATCCATGCATACAGCATATATATATAATAAAATGTAAAGCCAATAAGAGACAGGGATATATATATGAAGAAGATGAGGCGTTGTGTCCATCACTATAATATCTTCACACCTCAGACATGGACACAAATGACTATTGACTCAGCTCTACCTAAGCTCTATTTTCTTTTCTCATCACCATTGTTCTCCAACTTGCCAACTTGCTTCTATCATCTCCAACCTTTCATGTCTGGTCCCTTATCGTCACCAAAGGAGATTTAACAACCAATTTCTCAATTAACGGGGTTGGTTCAACTGGTAAGCAGCTCGGTATTGCTTAAGTAGGTCTCGAGTTCGAGACCTTGTGTATGCAGAAAAATTCTTATTAAGAGACTCACCTACCAAAACTAAGTGTGCGATGCGGGTCAATTCAAATTAGTTAGGTGAAAGCGCTGGGGTCTGGTCCCTCATCGTCACTAAAAGTAGATTCAACAACCAGTTTGTAGCCTTTTCATTGCCACTTCCACAGTGAATCCTACTACAAAAGTAAACGATGGCATTTGTTCATTTGTGTTTGAAATTGAAAACAATGACATTCGGATTAGTTTCTTCAGTTCTTATCATCATAATTTGAATACCTTTTGTTTGGATTAATCGAAAAAAATGCCTTTTCATTTGAGTGTCTTTTTACTCTTGCTTTAACCACTAATGTTATTGTGAATTGTTAAATTGTGTATATTTCTTGTTAACAATAAAATTTAAGGACAAAATACATAAATGGTCACTAAACTGTCTCAAAAAAATACAAAATAGTCATTGAACTTTTAAAAGTTATATAATAGTTTTTAACATTTAGTTCTTTTTTACAAAATGATCACTAAGTCATTAACTGCAGTCAGATGGGTGATGTGGTGGGTACAAAAATTTGTATAATTTAATATGGAGGGTTAAATGTGCTTTATACAAATTTTTGTAACCGCCACATCACCCATTTAACTGCAGTTAACGATTCAATGACCATTTTGTAACAAAAATTAAAGTTTAATGCATATTGTGTAACTTTTAAAAGTTTGATAGTCATTTTATATTTTTGAGATAATTTAGTAACTATTTACGTACTTTACTCAAATGTTAAACGTGAATATTTCTGTTGTTAAAAGTGTACTCGATAACTTTATTCATTAAAAAACTATTTTTACCCTACAAAATAAATTATTCGAATTTGAGTCATTAAAACATGTCACTTTTTATCATTAGATTATAAGGGAGTTCATATTAAATGATTAACAAAGAATGAAGAAGAGGATAAGATTAATAGTGTAATGTTGAAACTTTAAAGCATGAGAAGGGACTTCCATGGTACAAATGTTGGGTGAGACATCAGACAAGGACACCCACTCACATTGTAGTCTGTAGATCAAAAGAAAAGACAACACGAGGATAACAAAAGTGAGACATCTGACATTGACCTATTTGTTTCTATAATATTTCGTGTTTATGATATTTACTGCAAATTGCTTGAAATTCAGCCAGTTGTTACCATGTGATTACGCGCATATGACCGGAATACGGTCTACAATATGTAAACACGATCCTTGGCTTAGTTAATGGGAGTCTAAAAAACAATATTTTTTTTATCCGAGTCTAAAAAACCAATTTAGAAATTTAAAATGTTGGACTTTTTAATGATATTTTAGGTTGTTTTTTCGTGATATTTAACGAGTTTTGAAACTTGGTTTTTTTTATTATAATATTTTAAGTTGGTAGTTTAAAAAAATTAAGTTTCGAAACTTGCAAAAATTACGAAAACCAACTCAAAATATTTTTAAAATGTCTAACATTTAAGTTTTTTATTATATTTTTTTAACCGTACACCCTAAATTTACTTCACCCTGAACTCACCCTTGGTTAATCTGTCAGCCAATTTTAAGCTACATCCATGCATGCATGCATATGCACGAAGAATACTCGTGGGATTTTATAAGGGTAATACTTATTAGTGTATGAATAATATGATCATATGTTACGTTTCTGAACTACCTAGATAAATAAATAGGACATCTGTTATTATTTTAACTTTGCTCGTAAAAGAATTCACCTACAATATACATATTTTAAAATATTTGTTGATTTATTGTGAATATAATAAATTGACTTTTGAATTAAGAAAATGAGTCTAACGTAAGTTAAAATGTTTGAAGTTTAACATTATTTTATTCTTCACGTATGCTTTATTATTATTCCATGATTTTTTTTGTTTTTTCGTGCAAATATTTGAACTTCATTGATTTTGACCCTCTTTTTCTTGAGAGCTCTGAACGTTACTCTTATTACGCATGTTTAGAAGAACATTCACCGATTAATAATGATTAATTCGAATAAAATTGATAACTTAACTTTAAAAAGTTTATCACTTGTAATTAATAGTTATAGATAAGCTTAACTATTTTGTCAAATATAGATATTATTATTAGAGGGAGCTACTAATAGTAGAGTATAAAATTAAAGTAATTTAATACATTTCCTTATATTTTATACTACTTATTAATTGATATATTAAAAAATCTTCAATATTTTTTTATATAATTATGGTTGGTGAAGCCAACAGGACAATTTAAACAGAAATAAAATAAAAAAATCAGTGCCCCTCTGATTCTTTTTCCTTTTACGATGTAATTAAGATTAAAGCATAATTATTTCACAAATTCCATTTTAAAATATCCGTCGTCGACGAAGGACTACTCGGTTTCGAAAGCGAGACCTTCCACGTTCTAATATCGCCGTCGAGACTACCGCTAATAATCGAAACGACGTCACTCCGTTCGTCATCCTTAACCGCCGTCAACGACTTCACCGGCTTCAGGTGACCTTCCAAAACCGCCAAACAGAGGTATTTCCCTTCTACTCCGCGTTGCCAAATCCTAACCGTCTGATCAGAGGATCCACTCATGAGCAAATCAGAGACGTTGGTTAAGCACAGTATCGCCTTGCCATGTCCTCTCAACGCTCCCGTCACCGCCATGTATTTCGCGCTATCCTCTCTCTCCCAAACAAGTATCGAACGGTCACACGCTCCGGAGAACAGCACCGATCCGTCGGCGTTCAAAGCCAACGCGTTCACCGCTGATTTATGCTTCTCTAAAGTCGCCACCAATGAGTACCGTTTCTCACCTGTCGGTTTCGTCCACACTCGGATCCGTCTGTCAGCGGAGCCTGTGTAAACGGTGCCGTCATCGGAGACGGTGACGGCGTTAATGGCGTCGTCGTGTGCTTTAATAGACTGTAAACAGCGGAGATCAGAAGCGCGCCATATCTTCAAGGTTTTATCCCAAGAAACGGAGTAGATCAGACCTTTATTAACCGCCAGTTCAGTAATGGCGTCGGCATGTTCGATCCACAGCCGTTTTACGTGGCGGCGCACGTTGACGTAGTTCTTCGGGAGGACAAAACGGCGTAGACGGTCGTTAACGGTAGGGAGAGCGGTTATAAACTTGTGCTTCTTAGCCATAGTCATTTGCCAAACACGGATCTTACAGTCCTGGTGAGCGGTGAAGATTTTTCCGTCACAGAAAGCAACAGACTTAACGGAACCAGATGATGAACCCTGGCTTCTGTATACATCAAGAAGAGTGTATGTCTCGCGATCGTAGACGTTGATTTCGTCGTTAGAAGCAGCGTACAAGAAGTTACCGTGAACCGCAATGCAGGTAATCGGGTGCTCCGATCGGGGCTTAATCGAAGTAACGCCGATATTAGAGACGGAGAGCCCTGAGGCCTCCGGGAAAAGATTTTGCAACGAAGGGACAGATGGAAGACTCTGGAGGGAGAGGTTGCTATGGAGGCCACTGGAGTCACCTGAAGAGCCAAAATATGACGTTACGGCGCTGCCGCGGTCGTCGGAGGAGCTGTCTTCCGGTGAGTGCGAGGGGCTTTGGGAGGAGCGTGTGTGTAGGCACGATCGAACCTTCATGTCGGGCTATTTTTGATGGAAAAGCAAAGAGGATTTTGGGTCCAGACTACAGAGAGAGTAGTGAAGCAGGAGCTTGGCTGTGGTTTTTATACAGAGAGAAAGTTTAGAGAGGGAAAGAAAGAAATTGATGCCACTTGGACTAGAGAGAGAGGGGGGATAAAGTACAGTTTGTCCCAGCCTCATAGAATCTAGCAATCGGATGTGAAATTAGGAAATGTAATAGGTAGGAGAAAGGATAATTTTTAACATTATTTACGGATCTATATATATTAATTTCTGATCTAATATCTCCCTCTTATTAATTTATATTTTTTTTAATTTAATCAATAATATTTAATTTATTAGTTGAATTAGTTTAAATTGAGTATTGCATAGTTTTTTTGGAGCAATCTTTTTAATCTAATTTTTTATTCACAATGTTAGGAAAATTCTACAACGTGCGACGAACATCGATTAACACCACTAATGATGAACATCGATGAACACCATTAAATTAATTAATAAAGATTTAAAAATTTCAAGGACTCATCATATAATTAATAATTATTTTTAAAAAATCAATCAAATTATTTTTTATAGATATTAAAATTTTATTTTTTAATAAGGGTAAACTATATATTTAGTACCTCACTTATTTCCTTATTTCTATTGAACCCTCATTATTTAAATATTATTTCAATTTGATCCTATTCTTTATAAAAAAAAATAATTTAACCCACAACCTAAAACCCTAAACTATTAAACCTTAAACCTTTAAACTCTTAAACATATACTCTTAAACTGCGACTCTCCGCCATTTGCGTCTGAGCTCATAGTCAAAGATCTGTTGTTTTGTTGTTGATGAAGTGCAAAATATTTATTTTGTTATTTATATTTATCGGATTTCGTAGAGATCACACAAATGAAATGCAATTGGATTGGGATATAAATTGCAGGAGACCGATCTTCCTCGAGAAGCTTACGGACAGCGACGGCATCGTTCTGATGAGCGTGCCATAAGATCTGCGATGTCTTGCTCACTCTCGCCTTCTCCTTTTGCTTGTCCACCGCCGATGTGGAGCTAGCTTTCCCACTCGATCCCTGAGCCGGCGACTCTCCGCCGTTTGCGTCTGAGCTCATAGTCAAAGATATGTTGTTTTGTTGTTGATGAAGTGCAAAATATTTAGTTTCGAGTTTAATTAATTTTGATATATATAAAAAAATAATTTAATTAATTTTTTTAGGAGAATTCAACGATTCATTGAATTGAATTGAATCGATGATGGTGAAATTATTTTTAATAGTATATGGTTTAGGGTATATGTTTAAGAGTTTAAAGGTTTACGGTTTAATAGTTTAGGGTTTTAGGTTGAGAGTTAAATTATTTTTTTACAAAGAATACGATCAAATTGAAATAATATTTAAATAATGAGGGTTTAATAGAAATACGGAAATAAGTGAGGTACTAAATATATAGTTTACCCTTATTAAAAAATAAAATTTTAATATATATAAAAAATAATTTAATTGAATTTTTTAAAATAATTATTAATTGTATGTAGGGTCCTTGAAATTTTAAATCTTTATTAATTAATTTAATGGTGTTCATCAGTGTTCATCATTAGTGGTGTTCATCGATGTTCGTCGCATGTGGTAGACTCATCCACAATGTTATAACTCGAACATCTTATCTTGCCAGTATCATTTTTAAAATTTTTAATGGAACTCATCATAACAGTTTCATAGGTTTTTGTTTCTTTTAAGGCCTAAAGGCTCCATTGTTCCCGGTAAAAAATTTAAACCCATGAAGGCGAATTCTATTAAAAAATGAAAAAAACATAAAACTCGTCATAATACTCATAATTTCATGCAAATTGTGTTCAATCGGAAATTAAAGGTCCATTTGGTTTTAAAAAAATATTTTCTATTTGTACTTTTTGTTTTCATTTTAATAAAATATCTTTCATTTTCAGTTTTCTAAAAATTAGGAAACATGTTTGATTAATATAGATGGAAAGTTATTTTCAAAAATGAAAATAGTGAAAATGTGTTTTGTATATAATTTTAATGAAAAATAATTATTAGATAATTGAATAAATATAGTTAGAAAATATTATTATAATAATAATAAGTAAAATATGAGTAAATAAATCAAAGTTTTAAAACATGACATTAGAAGGATTCGAATCTGAGTTAAGAAAAACCTTGTTTTCATATTTTTTATTTTCCTAAAACATTTTCAATGAAAACAATAAAAACATCATCTGATGTTTTCAAATTTTCACTTATTTTTATTTTCTAAAAATTATTTTCTATTTTTCAACCAAACATGTTTTCTTCATTTTTTTATTTTCTTGAAAATAGAAAACGAAAATGAACTTCGTTTTTTAAAACCAAACGCAACCTAATTTTTTACGATGTCAGATATAAAAAAATATTTGGGGTACAATTGCCTAGGAAAAGGATTAATATTACATAATTAGATAATTGCCCAAAAGTAGTTTTTTTAAAGTAATTATACCGGTTAATTTTGCTAAATAAAAAATCTAATAGTTTATAAAAAAAATAGAATGTATTAATGATATTAATCGAATATTTCTCATAATATTATCAAGATGCATAATTATACTGGCTATTATATTGTAAAATATGATCATATAAAAAATAGTTAAAACTTAATTAAACAACTCGAAGAAATAATAAATGCAGGCAAACGTAATTGTAGTCGATGAAAGGTAAACCGTAAACATCACAAACACTAACATAAAAATTATTATAACAATGATAATTTATTGACAAAATAATTTTTATACAATTCAACCATGAACTATTTTTTGTGATTAATATAAAAGAATCATGTCGAGAGTTCAAAATAAGAGTAAATTAATAAGTAACTCTCTTATATGATTTTCTTGTTAACTAATTCATACTCTTTGATAAAAAAGAATAAAATTTTATTAGAAAGTGCCCCAAAAACAAAAAAAATACATGAAACAATTTTCATTATAAAAGATAAATGATCATTAAACTAAATCACACCAAACTCAAACATACAAAAACAAAATCTATAAGAAGAATAGAAAAAAAAACGAAAGAAGATGGTGTATACATAATTTAAATAAAGTAAAAACTTATTTTTTTCCAACTAAGTTTAAGGCAGTTTTTACTAAAACGCGTACGAATATTAGTGTATCATCCTCTCGATTAATGAAATCACACCTTTTTTATAATAAAAAAATTGAAAACTTAAAAGAGAGTCCAAACACAATTGTACGTAGGGTGGAATTCAAATATGGGGCATAGCCGCATAGGTCCCAGAGTCCATTTCTGTGCAGGGATGGACATTTTACCCGGACTCGATGGGTTCCGATTCGACCCGGTTCGATCGGGTCAGATTTTTTAATGAAAAAATTGAATTCGGATTGGGTCGAGTTTTTCTTAAAGTTATACTCGGATTGGGTCGGGTTCGGGTTTAGGGTGTAAAATATCCGACCTGACCTGACCTATGACTAATAGTGTAATTTCTCTTAAATTTTTTAAGGATATTTATAATAATACCCCTCTTTATATATATTTTATAATTAAGTCCTTAAAATTAAATTTTTATTTATAATTTAGTCCTTTAAATTATAATTTTTACAATTAAGTCTCTTAAAATTATTTTTTTACAATTAGGTCCCTAAAAATAATTTATTTTATATAGTTCGGGTCGGGGTCGAATTTAGTATATTTATTTTTGGGTCGGGTCAGATTTTTTAAAGAATATTGTCGAATCGGGTCGGATGTGAGTTTAGGATGTTTATTTTCAGGTCGGGTCAAGGTGGGCCAAAAACCCGACCCTACCCGACCGTGCCCATCCCTCTTTCTGTGTTAACCATGTCAATGTCCCATTGCTAATAAACTTTTTTATTTAAATATTAAATTTATGAAAAATATTTGATACATGAAATTGTTGTATTTGTTTGTATTAAAAAGAGTATCTTTACTCTTAAAACTAGTAATATTTAGATTTTGTTACATATGTGAATAATATATTAATTTTTGAACTTAATAAGAAGTCCCACTAAAAAACAGATGATGTTCATCTTAAGAGATCTGAGTTTAATTGCAATGTCTGCAAGGTGTATGTGCATTGTCAAAGAGTTAAGAATATCTATAAACAAATATTACATCGTAATTACTTTTAGACTGTTCGAAAAAATACAGTATATTAATTTTTTTCCTATTTTATATAACTTAATTTCTTAATGTTTTGATTTTTTAAAATGGGGGCCTACTATCATCCAACTTGGTGCTTTACAGTTGGGAGCGAGAAAAGAGTGGAGTGGATAACCGCGTCCAAAGTCCCAAACCAGCAAAGGCCAGAGAGCGGTATGCGCAAAACTTGGAATTTTCTTCCTTTCTTCCCCATCGACAAAATGGGAGTCTTTTGAGTGTGGTCCGTACGGGCATCTTCTCACTACTTTGTGTAATGATTTCATTTTATTTATATAATTATTGAAATTCAATTGTTGATAGATTAATTTATATTAAATTCAAATAAATATTATAAGATCGACATTTTTAATCTAATTTGTTTTATTTTAAGCGTTTTGAATTCAAATATTCGATCTTGTTTAAGGATTAGCGCCTCATTTTAAGGATATGCAAAACCGGGTTTGATTAACCGTTAGCAAATTATTTCGGATAATCGATAAATTCGAGTTGCTTGATTCTCGACTCTAAATCGTAACCATCAAACCAGATGAATGGTTAACTAAAGTATTCGGTTCGGTATGGTTCAAGTATTTTTTTACTTTTCTTATTACAAATATCAAATTTAATAACATAGTAAAAAATAAGCTAGAGTTTAAACTTTAAAATTTTTCAAAAGGAAAAAAATAAAGATGTATGGGAATTGGGAAGGGGGAATAATTGATCATTGCAGCGAATTTTACTTCCCAAAGCAATACAAATATGATAATATCTGAAGGGAAATATATGAAAAATTGTCGCTAATTTTCATTTCATAAGACAATAAAAATATGCAAATATTTGGGGAGGAAACAAATTAACAATGACGTTAAAATTTTACCAATGTAATTGTATAAATATGTATTTTTATATATTGTATAGTCAGTTGGTTTAATTATCTGTTTTTGTTTAAAACTACAAATAATATTTGAACCAAATATATTTTTTTCTAAAAAAACCCTACAAAAATTGATTTTTTATTCGGTTAACCTATTTTTGGATGTTTTTTCGGATTTCAAATTTGATTTGTCTTTTTTTGTTTGCATAGTCATACCTCACTCAGCCAGGTCAATTGGTTGTTTACATAATTCGGATAAAGTATTATAGAGACTATTTTTTTTATATAATAACATTTTAGGTCTTTATAATTTAAATATTAATTAAATAAAATCTCTTTCTCTTTAATTTTTAAATTTAAATACTTAATTATGATGTAAAACATTTTACTCACTCTCAATATTGGACTCTAACTATGTCCCTCAATGCAACTATTTAAAATAAAACTCATAAATGAATCAAATAAACATATCATATTTGTTAAAAACTAATTTTACATGGTTTGATTAAATATGTTCCATATCAATATTCAATATAATTAACAATTTCAAGTTGAACCATTTTTATAATTAATGAAAGTCATTGGGAAATAATAATAATAATAATAATAATAATAATAATAATAATAATAATAATAATAATAATAATAATAATAATAATAATAATAATATTTGAAAAAGATTTTTTGGATAATGAAGTCAAGTGCTTGGGTCGGAGCCAACAAAAGCAAGTAAGCAACCAATGGGCATTCAAAGGCACAAGGAATATGGATTTTTCTAATCTGAATACCAAATGTGATTATTCCCAGTCAGCTCACCCAAATACCACGCCGTTATATATGACTAGGGGTGTGAAAAACTGACCCGACCTGGTAACCTGCCTGAAACCCGATCGAGTCAGAATCTGGTTTGACCCGAGAATTTAATGACCCGAACCCGACCTGCACCCGACCGAAACGAACCTGAACCCGAATTTGACCTGTTACTGTAGAAACCGAACCCGAACTGCACCCGACCGAAGTGAACCCGAACCCGAATTTGACCTGTTACTGTAGTAACCGAACCCGACCTGCACCCGACCGAAACGAACCCGAACCCGAGACTGACCTGCCAGATAACCGATTTAACCCGACCTGTTTGGACCTGACCTGTTTTGAACCCGACCTGTTTTGAACCCGACCTGTTCTTGAGCTGAACTGATATTGACCTGAACTGATATTGACCTGAACTGATATTGTTATTTGATTTGCTGATATTGATAATTATCTGACATTTGAAGAAGTTATATTTAATGAATTTAAAATTTTAAAATCAATTAAAAATAATAAGTAATTTTTTATATTTAGTGATAATGTCAAATATTAATAAATTAACTAATTTAACTTTAATTAAAAGATAAATGGAATGAATAAATATCAAGTGGTAATAAATTATCTTTAATTTATGAACCCTCAACCCTAAACCCTAATCCTTGTATGTATATATATATGTATATACGTATGAACCCTAAACCCTAAACCTTGTATGTATGTATGTTTCAATGTATGGACCCTAAACCCTAAACCCTAAAATACAATGGACAAAGAGTTAGGTTATGTGATTTTTAATATATCAATTGCAACCTAAGTTGTTACCTGTACCAACTAAAAATGTTATATGTTTTTGTAACATTTGGATTGTGCCGTTTTTAGCCTTAAATTATGTTGTTATACATTAGACTCACCCAAAGTTACCATGATAAAATATTGGACCCAAAAACCCGTTCTAATTACAAGTTAAGCTCAAGTTTAACATTCAAAATCAGAGTCATTCTAATTCGATTCGTGAACACCTCTACTTACAGAGTACTTTATTTGCCAAAACTAACTAACAAGGTCTCATTAAGAAGATGAAAAAATCAAGTTTATAGAGTTTTAACCATGAAGGATTAAACTTACATGAAAAAGGGGGGAAAATCAAATCATTCAATTGTAACAGATTAGTTACAGAAAAGAAACATATTGATATAAGTATAAAAATGCCTAACAACAATAGTCAAAATCTTTGTGCATGTAATCACTAAAAGGTATAACTGAAGTTACAACACAATGAAGTCATCTATATAAACTACTATAAGTTGAGATCGATGTTTCTCTGTGTGTCTTTCTACGGTTGACCTTCCTCGGGTTTAGGCAGCGGGACTCGGTTGTTGTTCAATTGGTGCGGTGCTCTTGCAGCTGCCCTGAAAGAATGAAGCCATTTGAAATCTGATAAATAAACTCTTTTTAATGAAAAAAATTAATAATCCATATGAAAAAGATGAGACTCAACTAACCGAATTAGTAGAGATCAATTGAACGAACAACATCGACATTAATACTGGGAAATCATTATACACAACCACTTGGCCATTGAAAAATATGGTCAGCTGGGCATTCTTTTGTTCCGCTGCTACTGGTTTTTTCCTACACCAACAAAAGCAAACATTCTTGGTTCACACATGTTGTTTCGATTTCTCACCAGCAATTACAATTAAAATATATCCAAACCGATCGTTATACTTGTAAAAACACTAGTCAAACTCAAATCAACCAACTAAAATAAACAACAAACTAATCAGAATAAATATAGACCGAATCCACATATGGTGAGATTTAAACCTATTATTTTCCATGAAACCAAGGCATATGTTGAACAATGTAAAAGCATACCATTGATCGTACGAACACATTTCCATTCATGTGCTTCGATTGCATCTCCGAACTGCCCTTCAAAGCATCTCTGGACCTATGAGCAACAAAAATAAAAGAAAATTACAATTTTTACTCGGCACTATAAAATAATTATAAAAAGTTGAAAAACATTAAGACATACATATTAGAAACATAAAGAGTTGTTTTCTTTAAATTTAAAATAAATAAAAACAGGACCTTCATATAGATTAATTCCTAAATTTAATTTCTCACTTCCTCAAACAGTTTCCTGCTTGAATATGACACAGTATTGCCTTTCCAATCTCTCCAAATCATAAATTTTTTCACAAAATATTTATTCAAGTATTTTCTCTATGCTTTACATGACAAGAAGTGCACGCCTGAAATACTTAAATTTCTAACTCCAACTTATGTTCAAATTTAAGAAGTCGTTATCTTGACTTCAATATCCAGCAAGTCAACTTTGTTGGAATTGTCCAACTGAAGTTACCAAACTAACTTAGGATGCACACTTAACTTTTATCACCTTCATTTAAGATTTGGTAATTTTAGCCAGACAGCCGATACAAAACCAAATAGGCTTTGTAGAATGTAGACCCTGGGATGAAGCATTTTCTTTATCTGAAGACTGATGCATAAAGCATTTGCTTACCATGTCAACTATAATTTTATCAGTAATATCTAATAGCTGCACATAATAAACAACATTTGAAACAGGTTTCCATAATATTTTACATGAGGAAGCATGCTAACTATGATACACTAAGAGGTTATTTTATACCACAAAACATAGTAGAATCTTTTGTGAATATTAAAAGGTACAATGGCGTAAAAACATAATCATGACAAATATCAACTCACCTTTTCCAATTCTTATAAGTTTCTTTAGTCCGTGTGCATACCGCTTTACTCGTGGTCGATGATCCAAATCAATACTTTAGAAGAAAATAGACAGAGAAATTGATATTTCTTCCAAAAAAGAATGTAGGTAAAATAAAGTATAACATGTAGAAGCATGCAGAAATTTTGATTTTGTTACAGGTGGCTACTAGCTAGTATACCTTATATTTCAGCAACATAGTCTAAATAAACACATATGTTGAAATGAATACCAAAACCAAAATTTTAGCCTCAAGTAAACATCAAAGATCTATCTAGTGCATTTCATTATTTTCACAGATAAGTACCTTCTGTTCTTAGCATCTTCTCAACCTATAAATTGAAATCTACTAATGGAATGCCCCCTCAATCTTAAGAAATACAGTATCCATAAAAGTTTTCTAAACTCAGTCTTTAATTATTAGCAAACTCAAGTAGGCTACTATAGCAAGATAGTCAAGGAAAAATGGCTTACTCAGCCTCTATGGTTAACTTATTTCTGGTACTTCCTCATCTTGAAAGCTCATATTCAGCCTATTTAATAGATAGCAAGTTATGTGAATACATAAGCAAAATCATGTGGAAAACAAATTCATCTCTTCTAAGAAAGAAACCACATATATGAATGAAATCATTTTAACTTACTTCTAGAAATGCTTTTGCAGCAAACCTCAACTTCTTCGGCTTTTTAGGATTTGAGTCTATTGTTGAAGGCTTCTTCCTGTACAATCATCATAAACTTAAGTAAATCAAAATCAAAAGAAAAGGCATTGAAGTAAACAATACCTTTCTGCAGGTTTCTTATTGGCTTCAGCAGGCTTCTCAAAAACTTGAGCCTCTAAATTAACAAGACAAAAGTAAAAACCCACCATCAATAACCTAACTCCAGTTGTGTGAATGAAACTTGAAGACCAAGTGGCAAACTCAAATTCATTTTGTTTTTAACTTAAGCTATAGTTGTGCATATTGATAAGGGCCACCGGTACAATTTTGTTACACTCGTCGCTGCAAATCCAGGTTTACGAATCAAAGAATAAAATTAACAATGGATTTTCAAAGATTTAAAAATGAATGCAAATACCCATGAATGAAATCAGAATAAAAGGTTAGATAGGGTGAATGAGATTACCATTTGGCAAAAGCACTGTCATCTTTGGCGCGGAGGAGAGAGGTAGGAGCGACGGTTGAAGCAGCGTCGACTCTCTTCCTAAATTTTGGTGGATTGAATTTGGATCTGCCTGCCATTTTTGTTTTCACTGTAACACTGAGAAAAAATGAATAAAAAAACACTTGAAACAATGGAGGTAGCCGAGGAGGAGAGAATAGGAGAGGGAAACAAAAGATTAATAATAAAATAAAAAGAAAAATAGAGGGAAATAGAAATTCAGGTTTGGTTATTTGGCGCCACTGCTTTTCTGATTTTTGGGTTGAAGGGGGAATATTTTTGAATGAATTGCTTTTTGAAACCTACATAAATAAATATTGGGATTAGGGGTAATGGTCAATGGGATTAGTTTAGGGATTAGGAGATTAGGCTTGTACTCTAATTATGAGTAAATAATGCTTTTAAAATTTAAGGATTTATGTTTGGGGTTTAGGGATAGATGTTTTAAGTGGAATGTTTGGGGTTTAATTTAGTGATTTATTTTTTAGAATTAAAGTTTGAGGTTTTGATTTAAGGTTTCATTTTTAGGGTTTAAGGTTTTAATCCGTGGTTTATGTTTTATAATTTATGGTTAATATGTTTTGTTTTTAGGGTTTAGCGATTTTTTAGAATTAATCCCTTAATCAAATTAAGGTTTCAAGATTAAAAATTTCCAAATTTTAGGGTTTCTAAATTAGGGTTTTCAAATTTTAAATTTCCGAATTAGGAGAATTTTGGGGTGTTACAATAACCACTACTCTCTAAACCGTAAAACCCTAATCTTTAATCTATAACTCATAGTCCTTAATCCTAGATTAGGGGTTTAGTGCTTAGGGTCGATAATTAGACATTAGGGGTTTAAACACCAAACCTCAATCTTTAATCAATGAACCATAGTCCCTAATCCTAAACCCTAAACAATAACCACTACTCTCTAAACCATAAAACCCTAATATTTAATCTATAGCTCATAGTCCGTAATCTTAGATCAGGGGTTTAGTGGTTAGGGTTAATTACTTATGCTTTAGGGTTTAATGCTTAGGGTCGATAATTAGACATTAGGGGTTTAAACACCAAACCTCAATCTTTAATCAATGAACCATAGTCCCTAATCCTAAACCCTAAACAATAACCACTATTCTCTAAACCATAAAACCATAATATTTAATCTATAGCTCATAGTCCGTAATCCTAGATCGGGGGTTTAGTGGTTAGGGTTAATTACTTATGCTTTAGGGTTTAATGCTTAGGGTCAATAATTATCGACCCTAAACCCTAAACAATAACCACTACTCTCTAAACCCTAAACCCTATACATTTAATTATAAATAATAATAATAATAATAATAATAATAATAAAACTAATAATAATAATAAGCATAGTAAATATATAATAATAATAATAATTGTATTTAAGTATATAATAGTAATAATAATAATAATAATAATAATAATAATAATAATCCCTAAAGCACTAACCACTAAACCCTACACCCTAAACTCTAAACAATAACCAATACTCTCTAAACCGTACAACCCTAAAATAAAAACCCTAATCCATCATTATATAGATAATAAATGAACCCTAACTTACGTAAGTATCAATTTTTGAACACAAAACCCTAAACCCTAAATCATACACCATAAGCCCTAAACATTAATCCCTAAAAATAAATACCCTAATCCATCAATATATATATTAATATAATGCATGTAAGTATTCTTTAGGGTTTAGTGGTTAGGGTTCACAAGTTATGGTTTATGGTTTAATGCTTATGGTTTAGGGTTTATGGTTTAATGAACACTAAACCCTAAACCCTAAACCCTAAACACTAAAAACAAAAACCATAATCCATCAATATATATATATATATATTACATGTACGTATGTACGTATCATTTTATGAACAGTAAACCCTAAACACTAAACCCTAAACCCTAAACCCTAAAAACCATAATCCATCAATATATATATAATACATGTAGGTATGTTTGTATTAATTTAAGACCAGTAAACCCTAAACCCTAAACCCTAAACCCTAAAACCGTAATCCATCAATATATATAATACATGTAGGCATGTTTATATTAATTTAAGATCAGTAAACCCTAAACCCTAAACACTAAAAACAAAAACCATAATCCTTAAATATATATATAATACATGTACGCGTGTATGTACCAATTTATGAATAGTAAACCCTAAACTCTAACCCCTAAAAATAAAAACCCTAATCCGTCAATATATATATAATACATGTACGTATGTATATACCAATTTATGAATAGTAAACCGTTAACTATAATCCATAAACCCTAAACCCTAAAAAACCCCTAATCCATCAATATAAATATAACACATGTACGTATGTACGTATCATTTTATGAACAGTAAACCTTAAACCCTAAAAATAAAAAACCCTAATCCATCAATATAAATACAACATATGTACGTATGTATGTATCAATTTATGAACAGTATACCATAAACCCTAAACCCTAAACCCTAAAAATAAAACCCATAATCCCACTATATATATCACACATACGTAATCCCTAATCCCTAAACCTTAAACCATAAACCATAAACACTAATCCATAAACCCTAAACTATAAACATAAAAACCATAATCCGTCAATATATATAATACACATAACACAATAAACCATAAACCCGAAGGAACCCGACCTGAAATGAATCCGACCTGAAACGAAACCGACCTGAAATGAACCCGACCTGAAACAAAACCGACCTGAAAAGAACCCGACCTGAAACGAAACCGACCTGAAATGAACCCGACCTGAAACGAAACCGACCTGAAATGAACCCGACCTGAAACGAAACCGACCTGAAATCAACCTGTCAATTAACCGTTTTGGACCGACCTGAAATGAACCGACCTAAAATGAACCCGACCCGAAATGAACCCGACCTGAATTGAACCCGACCTGAAATGAACCCGACCCGAAATGAACCCGAACCCGAACCGAATCGAGTCAAAACAAAAAATGACCTGAAATGACCTGTAACTGATTTGACCCGACCTGACAGAGCCCGACCTGAAACCCAACTGTTGACCTGTTTTTACATCCCTATATATGACTATGCACTATGTTGAATATTCCAAACTTCATATAATAAAACCTCTTGCTATATGAACCCAACAAATGTATTAGTAAAAAAACGGGTGATATTCATCATAAAAAACACGAGTTCAAATCGTTCTATCTATAAGGTGTATGCACATTCTCAAAGATTAAGAATATGTGTGAACAAATACTACTTTATAACTACCTTTAGACTGTTAAAAAAAAACCTCTTGCTATATACAACCCGTTCTCTCTGAAATCTCTGCCGCCTGCAACTTTACTTTTTTCCTTTTGGTTGGTGGTCAACAATCATACTTAATATTGGTTGTTGACCATCGAGCCTATTATTTTTTCTTTTTTTCCTATTTAATAAGAAAAAAGCAGCACACATTTCCTCTGTCCTTGTGACATATTTTTCTTTGATTTTTTGTGGTTCGTTTTTATCTGTCATTGTGACATGATTTCAGCATACCTTAGCGGCTAGTTGGTGCTCGTACATAGATCTTCACGACGCTAATATCTGATTATGATTTTGTCGGTGGTCTTAGAAAGATGGATCCCTACTCAGTTGATGGTTGGTTGCCAATGTAATTAGACCTGGGTAGCGGAGCAATCTGCCAGATAGCTTGGTTCGCTAACCACTCATTTTTCACCTCGTAAAGCGTCTCGCTTGGATAGATACAAAGAGATTCAGGAAGGTTTCTAGATTTTGGTATGTTAATCTCAATGAAAGTGTCTGCTTTTCTTTACATCATTGTAAGAGATTTTTAGTGAACTTGTCTCTTTTTGATGCATTGTATTATATTCTCTTTCATGATTATTAATAAAATTCAGATGTCATTGTTAAAAAAACATCTTGCTATATGAACCCAACAAGTATCCCACTAGAAAAGCGGATGATGTTCATATTAGGAGACACAAGTTTAAATCACTTTGTCTACAAGGTGTGTGTGCATTGTCAAAGGGTTAAGAATATGTATGAATAGATACTACCTTATAATCACCTTAAGACCATTAGGAAAACCTCTTGTTATATAAGAACCTCGGTCCAGTAGAAAATATGATGATGTTCATCTTAAGACTCGAGTTCAAATTATTTTGTCTGTAATGTGTATGCGTCTTGGCAAAAAATTAAAAATATGTACGATCAGATACTGCCTTATAATCACTTTGCGATTATTAAAAAAACCCCTCCAAATCAGTTCAAATTATTAAGTTTATCCGTGCTCAACATATCAATGTTGGTGTCCAACGGGAGCTCTTTTGATTTGGACGAAATCCGAGGGTGATAACTATATAAAACAATCACACTTAAAACATATTTTAACATCAAACTTCCTACAAATATCAACCAAATTAAAACTCATTATCATAAGCTAAAATTAACATAATAAAATTTGATCTTGACAATTATATCAATATTAATACATGCATTAGTATTCTACCCGTCGACGATAAAACTAGTTGTGATTTGGAATCCGACGCATCTCTTTATAAGTTTTTATTTTTAAAATATAATAAATTTGAATTTCTCAGTCTGCTTAAAAAAATTAGCTACACGCCTACACTAACAATAACTAAGATGATGACGTTTGATATAATTGTATTATAAAAATTTAAAATTGAAGGGTAAAAATGACATTATTTATTTTTGGATAAAGTCTAAAATAGTCACTAAATTATATTAAAATAACCATTTGATCACTGAACTTCTAAAATTTACAAAATGACACTAAGTCAATATATGTTGTTAACATCCTAATAACAAGCTGATTGAGCAATTAAAGTATTACATTAGTTGTTACAAAATGGTCTTTGAACTTTTTTAATTTTTCAAAATGGTCATAGAATTATTTAATGGTTACAAAATGATCAATCTACTATTTAATGTTTACAAAGTGGTCATTGAACTATTTAAGTGTTCCAAAATAGTTGGTTATTATATGCTACACTGCAATTTTCACCATTGATTTCAAGATACTTTGTTTTTAGAAATGTTTCGAATGAAGGGATGAAATGATTTTTTAGTTTCCATAAACATTTTTTGAAAAAAAAACCCTTAATTCATTTAATTCAAAAAATTTATGGAACAAAAAAACTATTAATTCATTTCATTTGAAAAGTTTAATAACCAACCATTTAACAATTAAATAGTAAATTCAAATGAAAGGATGAAATGGTTTGTTTTCATAAATGTTTCAAATGAAGGGATGGAATGGTTTTTTGGTTTCCATAAACGTTTATTGAAAAAAAACCCCTTTAATTCATTTAATTCAAAAAAATTCTAGAATAAAAAAACTATTAATTCATTTCATTTGAAAAGTTTAATAACCAACCATTTAACAATTAAATAGTAAATTTACCATTATGAAATAACTAAATAGTTCAGTAATTAGTATGTAACATTTACAAATTTCAATGATCATTTTATAATAATGAATAATATTACTTTAATTGTCTAGTTAACATGTTGTTAGGCTATTAATGATATCTAACAGCCCAATGCTTATTTTGTAACAAAATCTAAAGTTTAGTGTTCATTTTATATTTCTTAACAATTTCATGGCTGAAATTATCGTTTTGAAGTAATTTAGTGACTATTTGTGTACTTTATCATTTTTTGAATTAATTTCCAATGAGATGCCATCATGCATGACGACTCATGATTTGATTTAAGCTAAGCTAACCGTGCTTAAAGCACTGTACAACAATTGATTTTGTAGCAAAAGTTACATTTCCTCCACAATTATTGAATGTTCCAATTTCAAGAATTTTTGTCCAAATTGAATGAACTTCATAAATGGGTTTTTGTCAAATATCAACTTTACTTAACTATAATGCTTCATTAAATTCTAAACATTTACTATGTGAAAGAAAATATTTTATAGGATTTATTACATAAACGGTCACTAAATTTTAATAAAAACAAAAATAAAATAATAACCAAACTTTCAAAAATCACAAAATGACAATTAAACTTTATATTTTATAACAAAATGATAACTAGACGTTAAACTACGTTAATAGTCTTTTATAAAATTTGGTATAATAATACATTTAGTCCTTCATATTTATATATTCAATCAATTTAGTCCTAATTTGAAACAATTCACTAAATTTAGCCCTCGTTATTTATGCATTCTTTCAATTTGGTCCTTAATGCAAAATTCCAAAGTATGGTAACATGATATATAATTACAATTAAATTTTTATAGGAACTCGAAAACTCGACTCGACTTGACTCGAATCGAAAAAATTTCAAATAAAGTTTGAGTTGTAAAATATGACGCGTTAACTCGAATAACTCAAATTTTTTGACTCGACTCGATCGAACGCTCACCTTTATCTTAAGATATGACGTGTCAACTCAAATAACTTGAAATATTCGAATATTTTAAATCATTTTTTCTTTTAAATCGAATATTTTTTAAAATAAAATATTTAATATTTTCATATTTAAATCACATCAAATATTTAATAACTAATTTAAATATTCAATTTAATTTAAAAATATTCAATTTAAAAGAAAAAAATGATTTAAAATATTCGAGCCCTAATTAGGTATGAACTTAAAATTTGACTAGAAAATAAATGGACATGCAATAAAAACCTTTTGTGTTGGGATACATTTTGAATATATATTGAAGTATCCTAAAGTAATTGGGTGTTTCAAAACTTATATTCTCTTCAAATGTATTTTATTGCAAAAGGATATCTCCATTCAGAATGAAATTCAATTAACGATTAAGGATTTAATTAAATACAAATTATTACTCGAAATGTCAAAATGCGAAAATGCCACGTGAAATTAACAAGGTACTGATAACGGGCGTTTGTGGGTTTGCTAATCCTTCCCCACACGTAACCGACTCCCGAACCCAAATTTTGATATAAAAGAAATCTATGGTTTGTTTTTATGTTGTCCGGTCTACCAAAGTGACAGATGCCGACTCCAAATTGACTTTCAAGAATAAATAAAAGGAAACTTGATTAAGAGTGAAAAACCCTAATTTTCAGAATTAAATCGGATAAAACCCCTAATTTTTAAAAAAATCAATCGTCAGACTATTTTTACACTCGATTTTAAAAGTGGTTGCGACAGAGTCATCCAACTTTTATTTCGCCTTCATTTTGGTCTATCTCGTTACCTTCCATTAGAAAAATACTGACGTGACTATAATAAAAACGAAATAAAAATTAGGTGATTTCAATAAAAAATTTAAATATTTAATGACCAAAATGAAAGAGTTCTAAAAGTTCGGTGACCATCTGTATATTTTATCCTTTAAATTATAGTGATTGAGTTTAGTTTACTCTGAAACAACTGCAACCAAAATGAAATTAAGCCTCAATCATCTATATTTTTTATGGTTATCTTTTAAAGTTTTTAAAATTAAGCAATTTGACTCCTCCCATACTTTCATCCTAATTACGCGTCTGTTGTAAGTGAAAAATGTTTTTTTCAGAACAAAATTAAAATAGCGACAAATGTGTATTTTATTTATATTAAAAATTTAAAAATTACAAATAACACTTCCAATACAGCTTTAAAAATTACAAAAAAATTTATAAACAGTATTTCATTCTTAATAAAAAAACAAAGAAACAATTCCAATACAGCTTTTTGTGTAACGAACCCGGTTCATCTGTAAGGAGAGTGGGCATTTTGAAGGTTGATCAAAGAGTAATAAGCCCCTGCCCGACCGATACCCAGGAGAGTGGAATGCGAGCCTTGTTCAACCACCTTCCCATTCTTAATCACAGCTATCGAATCCGCCCTCTGTATCGTGGACAACCGATGAGCCACAACCACACATGTCCTTCCAACCATCATCTTCTCCAACGCCTTCTGGACCAGACTCTCCGACTCACTATCAAGCGCACTGGTCGCCTCGTCCAACAGCAGGATCATTGGGTTCTTTAATATGGCTCGAGCCAACGCTACCCTTTGCTTCTGCCCTCCCGACAGCTTTGCTCCTCTTTCACCACAGTATGTCTCGTATCCATCTTTCATGCCACTGCATCACATGAAACACTAGATATAGTCTGTTGAAAATATGACCAAATTAAAAGAATGTATAAATAATAAAGGTTAAATTTATTGATTTTTTTCTTCTTATTATCATTTTCTTGACGTAAATCTAAGTAGTGGATACCTTATAAATTCATGAGCATTGGCTAGCTTTGCAGCTTTCGTTATTTCAGCTTCGTTAGCTTCTTCTTTTCCATATGCAATGTTTTCTCGGATGGTACCTGCAAAAAGAGTAGGCTCTTGACTCACCAATGCAATATGTGACCTCAAATTCCTCAAGTTGTAGCTCTTTATATCGTGTTCATCGATGTATACGGTTCCACTTTGCGGGTCGTAAAATCTTTCAATCAGTCCAATAATGGTGGATTTCCCGGATCCACTTTGCCCCACGAGCGCCATTGTTTTGCCTGCTTCGATTTTGAGACTCAACCCTCTGAAGATCAGCTGGTCAGGCCTTGCAGGATAAGAAAAGAACACATTCTTCAATTCAATCCCCCCCTTGTTACTTTCATCAACTTCAATCCCTTTACCATTTTCAGGTTCAATCTCGCTTCTCCGATCAAGAATTGCGAATATTCGCTTAATGGCACCGCCTCCTTTGGCCAAGTCCGATGTCATGCTTCCGGTGTCGGCGATGTTTTTACCGGTGCTCATCAGTATGAAGAATGCTTGGAACAGATGCTTTGGTGTCACCAGTCCTTGGTTTATCAGCCTTCCACCGTACCAGAATGTTAGTGCAATGGAGGCTGTTGTAAGAAACTGGGAACTAAACAGACCAAACCCGGAAATGTAGCCTTGTTTGACGCTTTGTTGGCGGGGACCTTTCATTGTTCCAACAAACAGATGTAATATCCTCTTCTGAGAGGAGAATGCTGTGATTGTTCTATGGTTAACAATGGCTTCACTTGCTAACTGGCTACCTTCGTTTTGTGCCTTTTGAGCTTTTTTCGACATGCTTTTCATTATAACAGTTCGAGAGTAGAAGCACCCGATTAGCAATGGCTGAAATGCAATCATAACAATGGCTATCCTCCATGTAACAATCAATGAAATCAGAAAGGCTAGTGAAGCACTGAAGAAAACCTGAACCAGTAACGACATTCGGTCTGCGATGAACGAGCGGAATGAGCTGGCTTCGGTCGATAGCCGTGCACAAATGGCGGCACTCGAGTTCTCGTCTTGATCGAACCAGCCAGCCTCGAAGGTGAGTATTTTGGCGAGTGATTTTTCTCGTACCCTTTTGACTAATCGTTCCCCCATGACTGCAAAATTGTAATGTTGCAGAAGATTTGCAAAGAAACTTGCAACCGCTAGTCCTAGGAAAATCAAGCTGTAGAGTCTGATTTCGGATTTGAGCTTGGAACTGTCTTTTATGAAGTAAACAGAGGCAACGGTTCCCATGGAATAGGCATAGATTGGTTGAATTGCTCCACTGCTAATGGCACCTAAGCACCCCATTAATGTTCGTTTCCACTCGGGTGCATTCATTCGAAACAAACGCCATGCGGAGAGTTGAGATTGAGAAGAATTCATGTTCTTGTCATTTCGGTTTTCGATGGAATGCGTTTCGTCCGAGCTTGCAACGGTGAAGGAAAATACAGGGGTGAAAGGGTATGCTGGGCTAAGAGGATATGCAGGGCTGCTTCGGTAGCTTGATCTTATGCTTACCGGTGTCCCTGGAGTCCCTGGGGTTCGACTCATGAAGTTGTTTCTACCTTCGGGTTGATTAAACGAACCATTGGATGCTTCAATTTGCATTGCTGTTTGCTGCAACTCGACCATTTTCTTATAGGCCCCTCCAACCCCATTGTTCATTTGGATAAGTTCGTCGTGCGAGCCGGATTCAATGACTCTTCCTGATTGGAGAACTGCTATCATGTCTGCTTTACGGATTGTCGAAAGGCGATGTGCAACGATAATCGTAGTCCTTCCTTGTGAGGCATGATCCAAGGCTTCCTGCACTATCTTTTCAGATTGTGCATCCAATGCACTCGTTGCTTCATCGAGAAGAAGGATCTTCGGATCGCGAATCAATGCCCTTGCTATGGCGATCCTTTGCTTTTGCCCTCCTGATAACTGAAGCCCGAATTGTCCTACCTGATTTGCAATGGTAACACAATTAGCTCAACAAAACATATAACATCTTAACTTCTGAAGTCATATATATCAATTAGAGTATACCAGGACTTACTTGAGTTTCGTATCCATCAGGCAAGTTCACAATGAAATCATGCGCATTTGCGGCCTTTGCCGCATTAACAACAAGCTCCATCGATGCTCCTTCTTTACCAAAGAGAATGTTTTCTTTTATGGATGTTGCAAAGAGAATTGGCTCTTGATTAACTAATCCTATTTGGGATCTCAACCATTTAAGCTGAAGTTTCTTTATATTGTGTCCATCCAGGAGAATATCTCCATTGATGGGGTCATAAAATCTTTCGAGCAAAGAAATGGTTGTCGACTTGCCGGAACCACTACCTCCAACAAGACCTACCATCTTTCCTGCTTGAACTTTAAGATTGAATCGATGGAGAACAAGTGTTTCGGTCCTTGATGGATAACTGAAGTCTACATCTTTGAATTCAACATCTCCTCTCACATGTGACAAGAGTTTTTCCTTTCCGTTTTCGGAGTGTATATTCGGATTCCGATCGATCATCTCGAAAATCTTCGAGGCAGCATGTCTTGCCTCTGAGATGAATGACAGATTTGGAAGTGCACTCATAACAGCCCTGAAATTAATGTTCAACATGAAACCAGACAACACATCTTGATAAATAATGTTATTGAAATAGAAAAAAGGGACAATGTTGTAGAATGTGTAACTCACAATCCTCCCAAGATGATACAGATCCCGGCGATGAAGACACTACCGCCGCTTTCGCCTTTTTCAGTCACGAGAACACCACCAACCCAAGCTTGAAAAGCCCATGCTGCATAAATCATTCCCATGCTTCCAATCAGCAAGCCTTTAGTGAAACCCTGTTTCATCCCTAGCTCCATACTTTTCTGAAGAGCATTGCTAAACTTGTCTAGAGTTTGACACTCAGCAACATACGAATAAACAGTTCGGATCGAGGAGACCGCTTGCTCTGCAATCCCACCTGCATTACCATAAGCAGCCTTCATCTCCATTCCAACGTTCATCATTGCCTTACCGAATCCGAGTCCCGGGATTATGAACATTAGCGCAAACGGCAATGCAGCCAACGATAGTCGCCAGGAAAGTTTGAAGCAAACCACAAGGCTTAAGATGAATGATGTGAGGTGTGCCAGGCAGTTTGGTATCTGAAATCAACCATCAATCATGAGACTAAAACATGTACTTTTCAAGAGCTGAAAAGGCAATCGACAAACCTTGTCGGCGATGGTGTCTTGGATCGAATTCACATCGGAAGTGACAGTAGAGATGACCTGGAACGTAGAGGAAGAGGTCGTTTGATCCTCGAAGAAACCGACTTCTTGCCTGAGAACCGATTTTAGATATTCGATCCTCATACGAGATGCCTGCCTCTCTGCACTTCTCGTCCAACAAACTCCCTCTTGCATATGAACATATAAACAGTTAAAATGAAACTTTTTCCCATACCAAATGAACAAATGTAAATTACATATGCACATACCAAAGAAAGCAGATATTCCCACTCCGATTGCGGAATAAAGTAGCCTAAGTGCATACTGTAAAAGTACACATAGGCAGCTTGTTAACACTTAACAATATATCAAACAAGTTAAGATCTTAACAGTACTATGTTAGCTACGGTACCTTGTCAACTATTTCATTGGAGAAAGACTGATCAGCCGATCCATAATCGTTCAACGCGCCGCTAAGAATGTACATGTTAACAGGGGACATCATCCCATCTCCGATGCTACCTAAAGTTCCGAAAAACAGCAACAGTTTGTCTATCCCATCGGCATAGCGGAACAGCCCACCACCTTTGTTTGCCATACCTGTGACTTCAATGTCGTTCCCTTGATATCCGATCTTTGTAATAAGTAAAACTTATAACTCCAGAAACATGAATGAACACTTTGTTTATGCCAAATGGATCAAGGGCTTATTGATTCGTGTTTCGAACGAAGTCGGCACAACAATTCCAAAGTAGAAAGGGTCTGTATTCTGTAATAGTTAATTGTAAAATCCTTGTCTGCTGCTGTACTGGCCTCTTGATTCATACTTTTAGTGTTGGAAGTTATGTTGAATGACAGAATCTGTGATTTCGGATGCCATGGACAGATAAAGCTAATGGAACTTTCAACCATTTCTTACCATGTGTCGCTTGCTTGTTAATTAAGGCCATTGACTAAATCAGTTTAAGGGGTTAATTATAAGTTATAACTGATAAGTAACTTTGTTGACCTATTAAGTATTAACAAGAAACCTTAGCTCAAGGCAGAGAGTTCCTTGTTAATGTCACCTGCTTTGTCTCCTTCAACCTCTAGATTCCTTGTTTTGTTTCTCTCGTGGTTGTACGCTCTCTCGGTGCTGCTTAATTTGTACTTTATGAAGAGCTTGTGAAAAAGACAGATTAAATCCAGACATATATTGTTGTTTGATGCTTATGTAATTTATGTTTTGGTAGTTGAAAGCAACTTTGGGTTAACATAATTAACCTTGTTCAAGCCTGCTGCTGCTGCTTAACCACAAGCAGAGTTTTCCAGCTTTAAGGGATTATATGAACCGGGGTTGTACTGGTTAAATGATATCATGTTTCTTAAGTGGTGCAACCCAGTTCAAACGCATGGAACTAGCAGACTTGCCGGCAGTACAGTTTGGCAGCCCGGGTTGACACAGTCTGCTGGTGCCTGGTGGCGCATCTGAACAGCTTGTTGGCAGCACAGCGTATTTGACCCGGCTGTTGGGATCATTCCTTTGTTTTTAAAATGTCATGTAGAGTATGGATTGAAAGGCTCCAAATGAATATCTAATAAAAGGTTTTTTTTTGCTTAACCTATTCCATGGATGCCTTTCAAGTTTCAATATAGGGTGGTAAAATTTTAAAAGAAAACATTAAATATATATTGTATTCAAATACTATACAATCCTTTCTGTTTTAAGAGTTGAAGTTTTAGTTTGGGTTCATGTGTTCAATTTATAGGTTTAGAATTTAAGTTCTAAATTTTTGGAGTTTACTTTTTAAACAGTAAATATTGTGGCTCGGTGGTGGATCTAGAGTTTTTTTTAGGGTGAGCACAAAGTCAAAATATTTTAGATGGTCAGCACAAGTCATAAAAATCTCAAAATTTCAGGGTAGGCACAAGTCATAAAATTTAAGGACTAATTCATAAAAACTAAAAAAATTAAAGCTAAATGTGAGAACTTTGGAAAGTTCATGGTGGGCATGCATGAACCTGGATCCGCCTGTGTAGGCTTGTGTATTTTTTACACAATATATATAGTTTATATTTTGATACACAAGCTGTGTAAAAAAACTTTACACGATCCTTTATATTTAAGCTATAAAATCTAAAACATAAATCTCTAACCCTAAAACCTAAACATTAAACCCTAAAGTATAGACTCTAAATTCTAATCCTAAACCTTAAATTCCACACCCTACAACCTAAATCCATAAACCCTAAACCACAACCTAAATATTTAAACCCTAAAATTGAAAAGCCCGTATGAACTCTTGTGTAATTTTTTTACAAACTCTTTATATTTAAGCTATAAAATCTGAAACCTAAATTCCTAGCCCTAACACCTAAACCTTAAACCCTAAAGTATAAACTCTAAATTCTAACCATAAACCTTAAATTCTACAACCTACAACATACGTCTCTAAACCCTAAACCACAACCTAAATCTATAAACCCTAAAATTGAAAGGCTTGTGTATCAAAGTATATTTTATAAAAATGGGTAATTATTCATCCACAAGTGCTTGTGTAAATAAAAAATAGGTGTTTGTTGTGGAATGTTTGGCGTCGTCGAAATAAATCGATATTTTAAAGGATGAGCCGTAGTAATGAATCGGTGTTGGCGGCAAGTGCAAGGCTGCAACGTGAATGCACAGGGGCTGATCTTGTGGCAATGGCACAACAACGATAGCCACGGTAGCCGGGGCGTGCGTGGTCGAGACCCCTAGTTGGCCGGTGAAAGTTAAATACCGACGGAGCTTACTGCCGTGGGTCAGGTGATGCAGCTTGTGGCGGTGTAGTGAGGGATGATACCGGGAAGTGGATCATTGGTTACTCACGACGGATTGGTATTTGTTCGATTTTTGAAATTGAACTTTGGAGCATTTATGAAGGGTTAGTCGCAGCTTGGTCTATTGGAATTTCGCGATTGATTATTAAATCAGATTGTTTGGAAGCCGTCCGAGCTATTACAGCGTTCAAACAAGGTGTTACCATGGTTGGTATAGTGTCTCATACTGTGGATTTGTTGTCGCGCGAGTGGGAGGTGAAGTTGGAGCATGTTTCCGGAAAGCAAAATACATTGGCAGGTAGCATTGCACGGCTAGCAACGTTTGCGAATTTAGTATGCCGGCGTTATTTAGATCCTCCTATGGATAATATGATTACCTTTTCGGTTGAGTCTAATGTGTGATTTGATTATGCTATCGTTGTGTTTATTTTCTTTGTCAAGGTTTATTCTTGTGTATCAACATTTTATTATTACTGTATGTACTATTTTCTTCCATTTAAGTTTAGGGAAGTTTTTAATGAGACATAAATAGTAATTATTTTTAATTAAAAATAAATAAAGTTTTTACAAGTGTTTTAATTTTAGGGTTTAAGGGATTCATTTAGTGTTTAGGATTTAGGGGTTTAAGGGTTTAAGTGTAATAAATTTAAATTTAGGGGTTATTGATAGAATTTTGGGTTTATGGTTAAAATTTAGGGTTTATAGGTTAAAACATAAATCTCTAACCATAATACCATAATTTCTAACATTATAAACCCTAAATTATAACCTTAAACCACGAATTCTAACCACGAACTCTAAATTCTAACCACAAACATTAAACCACATAAACTTTAAACTAGAACCTTAAATTGTAAAATTAGGGCGCTCTTAGAAACAAAAAGTTTTCACCACCTGTCTATGTAATAATAATCCTAAAAAAATTACTCAAACTCTAATGTAACAGATCGTATGGGCATAGGTTAGTAGGGTCGAGTTTTTGGTCAACTTGAACTCAATTCAAACATTTAAAGTTTTTTATTTGAACTCAATCCGACCCAACATGTGGTGACTTTCTACTCGACTGAAATTTTAAGATTAAAAATAAGGGATATAGGGAAAAAATCCAACTTCATAAAATCCGATCAAATCAGAGCCGACAAAATCTACATCACGTGTAAATGGGAGCAATCTTTACTACCCATTAGGATCACCTAAAATGTTTGCCCGATGCGAACCTATCAATTAGTCACAGTAAAAGAAACGTTGTTATCTTTTTAATGATTCAAATTTAAATAATTTGGTTATACAGTGTGTATAAATTATTAAAAATTAAAATTAATTGAACATATATTATTTCACAATCACATTAAATAATTAAAGAGAAAAAAATTATCATACAAATTATTAATGTATCAATGACCTTTAGTCCGGGCATAATCCTAAAAAATCGAGAGAGCAATAAAAAAGGGTTAACTACTGGAATGGTCATTTATGTTTCCCTTCAGTATAAAGTTGGTCACTGATTTTAAAAAACGACCAGTAAGGTCACTTACGTTTTTAGGGCGTAAATTTTTGTCACTCAGACGTTTGTTGTCGTTAACTTTAACAAGAGACTGATATGAAAGAAGATTGAATTACCTAAATAATCCCTAAACTATTACTTCAATCCTATTTTGACCACCGAAATAAAAATAATTTGTATAATTACACATTTAATCCTCCATATTTATATTTTTTTATTTCTTCTCCCCTCCACCATCTTCCATATTTTTCTTCATCTAACTCAATCTCCAATTTTCTACTATATTAATCCTCAATTCACACATCAAAATTGAATTTATCTTTCTTTTTACCGTTTAACCAAATAAAAAAATTAATTTTCCACTTCTTTCTCTTTTAATTTCAATCGAAAGTGTATGCAAAGGGGTGACAGCAAGACTAGCCACTGGTTTCGGAGTTGGCAGTTTGAACCAGACTGCTTACCCTCAACCATGAAGATATCAAGCCTCTTTGCTGCTTCCATGGCTGCCGCCTCAGCCTCCGCCGCTCTCGTCTCTGTCTCTTTTTCGTCTTCGTGGTTTTCTTCCCCTCTTACTTGCAACTCCAATTTTCAATTTTCTAGCGAGGTAAATATCGTTTTACTTTACTCTTTGTTTTAGATATAAAAAAATTAGGTTTCTCTTCTTCTTTTCTGAAAACAAAAAATTATACCTCGAGTTTTGCCATCTTTGATCACCAAGAAAATAATGACTAAGTGTCTATGTTTTCAATTTCGTTCACAATTTTCTTGGCGTGATTTAGATTTGAACGTTTGAGCAATCTGATTTTTATCTTTTCATGTCTCATGAAATCTTCAAATATAATTTTTACATGGTGATTTTGGTTTTAGTTCTTACGAGATTAAATAATTCTTCTTCTTTTTCTTTTAATTTATCAATTTTCTAATCGAAGATTGATGATTGAACTTGTTTTTTTAAAATATTTTTGCAGAAAGAGAAAGGGCAAGAAAATTCTGCAACCAAAAAATCAACCTTGATCGAAAAATTTACACCCAGGTTTGATGGCTTACGGTTCATCGAGACTTTGATCACTGCTCATAGATAAAACCCCCATCACCACAAGCTTCAATTTTACCTGATTTGAAAACTTCTTGTTTCTTTTAATTATTTTTGACTTTTTTGGCATGCTGTAGATTGTTAAGAAGAGAGAGTTAAGGTATCAAAAGTCTTTGATTCAAATTCAAAATTTAATTGTATCATGATGACTGTATGAATGATTAGTTGGAATAAAATTCGAATTCGGAATTCTATTCCAATTTTGTTAGCGGTTTTCGAGTTCAGTATTGTATTTTCTATATTCGTAAGACTAAAATATAAGATCTTATTTAAAAATATCGAATCATTTATCTCTTGACTCGATATTACGATACTGTTATGGCATGATATCTGCAGTTTGGTTCACACATTGATGGGTTATATAAAAACAAATAGAGAGATTAAAAGAGAAAGAAGTGAAAAATTAATTTTTTATTTGGTTAAACGGTGAAAAGAAAGATAAATTCAATTTTGATGTGTGAATTGAGGATTAATATAATTGAAAATTGGGGATTGAGTTAGATGAAGAAAAATATGGAAGATGGTGGAGGGGAGAAGAAATAAAAAAATGTAAATATAGAGGATTAAATGTGTAATCATACAAATTATTTTTATTTCGGTGGTCAAAATAGGATTGAAATAATAGTTTAAGGACTATTTAGGTAATTTATCATTCTTTCAAATCAGTCTCTTGTTAAAGTTAACGACAACAAACGTCTAAGTGACCAAAAATTTACACCCTAAAAAGTAAGTGACCTTATTAGTCATTTTTAAAAATCGGTGACCAACTTTGTAATGGAGAAACATAAGTTATAATTACAGTAGTTAACCCATAAAAAAATTGAATGACCCGACAATACTATGGGCTATGTGTGGGCTAACAGCCTAACAGTACATAGTGGAATGGATTGGGCCAGACAAAGGTTGTGCGGCGTCGTTTAGCTACGCGGATCTTGAAGTAAAACATTGAATCGCGATATAGAAACCTGATGATCAGAATTTGGCCGAGAATCGTAGCCTCGACAGTCGGTGAAGCAGAGAAGACAAAAATGGTGAGAGTTGCCACTTACTTCGCAATGTCATTTGGCGCCTTCGCTTTCTGGCAATCCATGGAAAAAGTCCACGTTTGGATCGCCCTCCACCAAGACGAGAAGGTCCAGCAAAACCCCTTTTTTCCCTCATCTCAATTTCGTTTCTTGATTTAAATCCCAATTAGATAATCGATGTATAGTTATATACCCACAGTCTGAAATGCCTTTTTTACCTTTTCATTTCAATTCTTAAATAAATGTTTTGGATCTTTTATTCGTAGATTGATTGAAAGTTGAAACTTGAAAAACCCTAGATTGTTTAATTATTATGTTTTTGAAAGCTGTTGCCTGTTGTGATTGCAGAAAGAGAGACTGGAAGCAGAAGCGGAGATTAGGAGAATGAGGGAAGAGCTGCTTCAGCAAGCCAAGCTGAATGAGCGTCTCGCCTAAATTCTGCCTTCAAGCCCTTTTCTTGTTGTTTTTCCCCCTGATTTGTTTTGATTTAGACTCGGTGGAATTGTGGTGATGAACCATGATATTGCCTTTGAAAATGAGCTGGATAACCCCATGATATGCGATGGACGAATTGTTGTTTCCTTCTGCTTTATAAACTGCCAACACTGTCTGTTTTGAAATGGATGGATTTTCTGTTTATTTCTCATGTTCGTGTTTCTCATGTTCATTTTTCATGATAAATACGAATTGGGACACGATAATATCCATTATTGAATTCCTTTGGTTGCTTATTTTGTAGGATTTTGATTGCTAATCTCTCTTGTCGAATGAGTGAGAATCGGTCTAGCTTTTGTTTTTCAGATGAGGGCTTAATTCATTCAAAGTGTGATAGGAGGGGGAGAAAAATAACATTACACTTGTTTGTGTAGAGAAATATATATAATTTACTTGCTGAATGCATTGCTCTAACTCTTTGCTTTTCTTGAAATACTTATGTCTTGCTCATGTCCAGCCAAGGGTCTCCAAATACATGAAAAAACTTGCACAAGAAAACTGATTCTGAGTAACTTAGCTTTGCTGATATTGATAATGTGCACCACTTTCTGCCTCTAACGTGATTTGTTAGTCCTTACCTAAAACTAGTCACCTTTTCCTTTGGCCACCTCTTCTTTTCCATTTTCACACAAGCATTATTTGAATCTTTAGACATGACAGATTCTACAAAGCAAACATTATTTATTTGATATAGGGGTATGCTATATCTATATTAGGGTTAGGCTTAGCGATACTCTCAAATCTATCATGAAGAGAACAAAAATACTTGGGTTTCTTAATATTTTCATCTTTTGATGTTATTTCTTATAGTCGAGTATCATCATAGATCAGATCTTACCTTAAAACACACACACACCTATATATATATATATATATATATATATATTAGCATTAGCATATCTATGCCTGTTGTCAAGGTATTGATAACACTTTTTTGATATAACAATCACATTCTCTGCTTGACATGTTTTATTACCATCAACTCCTTTGCCATAATAATTCTGTTCATTGTGAATGGTTGATGGGTTATTACCATGTTTAGACTGAGCATACCTTGCTGCTGCAGAATCTGCTAAGAACTTGCTAGTTCGGTTTCTGTTTAAGCAATTCATATCGACTGTTAAAGTAGACTGTTGTACCTTAACTTTTAAGGTTCCTTTTCGATCTCAACCGTGGGGAATAACAGAAACTTTCACCCATGGGGACGGGGATGGAGGAAGTTTTATCACCGAAGCTCAAATGAGGATGGAGACGGGGATTGCTATATCTGAATCGAGGGGATAATCGAACCGTAACCATATAAATAACTGTGGGGATCCTTGAAAAATATTCACAAGATATTTGTGTCTTTTGTTTAAACCTTATTAAGTTTGGACGACCTCTATAGTAAATTACTTTTTTTTGTTAATTAAGAGTATATAATTTATTTATCTCCCTGTTTATGTCGTTCATGTTACGCAAAAATATTGTTTCACTTCAACTATATGTTTAAGTGTATTGAGTATATAACTTTAAAATTGAAATCTACCATATATTTTGGTTAGTAAAGTAGTCAAATTTGTTTAACGTTTTGGGATGGGAATTTCTTGAAAACCGTGGGGATCCGATAAGTATGGGGACGAAAAAAATAATTAAAATATGTAATGTGAATTACTCGAAATCGTACTCGCAAGTATTGGGGACGAAATAAAAATACAAAATCGTTCCCGCATAGACCGATTTCCACTCCTAATCTCACGCCATTTACCTCTTTATCCCATTTGATTTTGTAATGTCTGCTTTATAACTAGCTCGACCCTCTGCTGAGAAGCGAGATTACTAAGGATGTTTACTTGATGTGATAACGGAGTCGACCCTCCGCTTTAATATTTTTTTATTTCGAGTTGTCTTCGGTTTGAGTTGTTTTTAGTTTGGATGAAATTGGTATCGGTCCATTCGGCTTGGTTAAAATTAGTTTGGGTTCATTTCGGTTTAATTAAAATTCGGGTTGGTTTTAATTCAGTTCAGTTTATTTCGTGTTTTGGATCAAATTTAAATCATTGCGTTCAAGTCAATTTGAAATCTCGGGTTAAGTTTACGAGGTCTAGTCCTTATGCATCCTTCCTACCGAACATATATTCTCTGCTACCAGTTTCCGGATGAAACTGAAGGAGATAAAAAGTGAGTGGTAACTAGTAAGGTTTTGAATGTATGTTGTTATGCATATCCAATGTGTACAATTTACAAATTTCAAATCTTTGGAAGAAAAGATATTGCAGTTTTTGAGCATTGTTTTCTCCAGGACCTGCAAGAAATCATGACCTATATCCAAGTACATAACCAATTCGTCTGCTACGAACAAAGGCAGCGTGGGTTAGCATGTCAGTTGTGTGTATTTTTCACGAGAACCGTAACAAAACAGCTGCAAAGTTGTTTTCTTCAAAATCTGTGCACCCTTTTTGCCTTAATTTCTGGCTAAAGCCTTGTAAAGTTAGATGCCAACCCCCCACCCTTATCACCATAAAAGGCGTGCTTGCATCTCTAGATAATCAAGGAATTAACTTTTCCATCTGCATTTCTGGTATTTGAAGTCCTGTGATATGGATATGTGGAAGCTATTCTTGGTTGTGTTTTCGTTGGCTCTGGCTTTTCGGTTTGCTGAATGCTTTGATTACCATGAGAGCGATTTGGCCTCCGAAGAGAGCCTGTGGGATTTGTACGAGAGATGGAGGAGCCACCATACGATCTCCCGCGACACCAAGGAGAAGCAAAAGCGTTTCAATGTGTTCAGGGAGAATCTGAAACATATCCACAGCTCCAACCAGATGAATAGGCCTTACAAGTTGAAACTGAACAAGTTTGCAGACATGACAAACCACGAGTTCATGAGTACAAGGAGCTCTAAGATTAGCCATTACCGGATGCTACATGGTCCTAGGCGGATGACTGATTTCCGGCACGGCCAAGTTGATAACCTTCCTCAGTCCATCGATTGGAGGAAAAAAGGAGCAGTTACTGGTATCAAGGACCAAGGCAAATGTGGTAATGACTTGTTTTCTTTTCTCAACAGTCAATTTACAAATCACATGTTGCTTTGAAGTAACTCAAGTTTATTGATGTCACAGGAAGCTGCTGGGCATTCTCAACTGTAGTTGCAGTGGAGGGTGTAAACAAAATCAAAACAGGGGAGCTTGCGAATTTATCCGAACAAGAGCTAGTCGATTGTGATAAGGACAACCAAGGCTGTAATGGAGGATTGATGGAACAAGCATTCGAGTTCATCAAGCAAAGTGATGGACTAACTACTGAGAAAATCTACCCATATGAAGCCAAAGACGAGTCCTGTGACTCGTCCAAGGTAACAAAAGAAAGCTCTTAATACTGCTTACACACACACACACACACATATATATATATATATATGTATGTATGTATAATGTATGATGATGATGAGATGAAAATGACCGACTGCTAATTTTTCAGTTGAATGGTCCTGTGGTGATCATCGATGGCTATGAAATGGTACCAGAAAAGGATGAGAATGCTCTGATGAAAGCTGTTGCACACCAACCTGTTTCTATTGCTATAGATGCTGGTGGCAAGGATTTCCAGTTCTACTCGGAGGTAACCAAAATTTTCAAACCATAAAACACGATAAAGACCGGTTCTCGAACCGTATCTATTATAACATTCTGGTACCTATTATTTGGCAGGGTGTATTCACAGGAGCCTGTGGCACGGAGCTGAACCATGGGGTAGCAGTGGTAGGCTACGGAGTAACCGATGACGGGACAAGGTACTGGATTGTGAAGAACTCGTGGGGCGAAGATTGGGGAGAAAAGGGTTACATAAGGATGCAGCGAGACATCGATGCTCGAGAAGGCCTTTGCGGTTTAACCTTGGAAGCCTCCTACCCTGTCAAGTTGCATTCGAACAACGTTAGGAAAGCTTCTTCCCAAGAGGAAAAGGATGAACTCTGAATTCAGTACATTGTTGTGTTGCTCAAGTTTATTTATATATGCTGAAATGACTGAAGTAGTAGTGTCATGATAGACAAACTAGGTGTTTTACTATGTTGTGTTCTTGTGATACATGTTAGATGCTTGAAATTTGACATAATACTTTAGGTAAATTTGATAGCTAAATAAGAATGTCTCACATTCTTTTTTCTCATTGGTATTTTTTTTTCTTTTGAGGTGAACTTGAAAAAAAAATGGAGTTTAGTATTGAATTGAGACAATTAATTAAGCCTGATTAACAATTATTTGAGACTGGCTTGTCAATTTTAAAATATATATTAGATCCTTTAAGTAATGTTAGGAATTTAAATTTTAACGTTGTGAATGGTATAATTGAGATGAAAAAGTCAGTCTATAATGGATCTCTACGGTACTTGATTCAATTAACCAACTAAAATATTAAAATCGGTAATTAAAAAACAATTGTTTGAGAAAAAAACATAATCAATACATGTTATGTTATTACAAGGGTAACGTTGCACATATAGAAAAAAACATGTGTTCACTATTATACAATCGTTAGCAACTGTTCAAAAAATATATATATACAATCGTTAGCAAAGATTAATGGATAATCAATTAAGTAAGCATATTTGTCATGTGGAAAAGGATTTAGCCATGTGCCATATTTGTATTGGACCGATAATTAAAACGTGCATACAGACCGAATGAGATCGTGTTTGATTCATTTTTAAGATAACCATCTGATGTTTGATGTAATCATTGAGTTTATTAATTTTATTTTTAAAAAAATATATGTGAAAATATTAGAAAATATTAGTATTTTATAATTTTATCAATATTCGTAAAAAAAAGTCTCATGATAGTATATATTATAGTGGAAAAAGTATCGTATGCACTCAGAGGCGGAGAGAGTCAGGGGTAGCCCTCCCCTCGCCTCAACTTTTGAAAATTTTAAAAATTTTAAAAATTCTTATTATGTTTTAAATTTTTGAATGTTTTTAATTAATTCATCTTCTAAATTTTTAAAATTTTCTCATTGTGTCTCAATTTTTTTTTTAAAATTTAGTTAAACACTTTTTTTTGAAAATTTAAAATTAACCCTTCAAAATTTTTAAAAATTTAATTGAGGCCTTCAAACTTTTTGAAAATTTTACGCAAGATCCCCTAAACTTTATTGTCAAGATCCGCCCCTGTATGCACTGGCGATTTCGTTTTCACAAGCGTTTTAGTTTTAGAGTTTAGGGACCTAGTTTAGGTTTTAGTGTTAGTATTTATGGTTTAGGGTTAATATTTTAGGGTTTAGGGTTTACTTTATAAACCCTAAATTCTAACCATAAACTCTAAATTCTAACCATAAATTATAAATTCTAAACCCCTAAACTAAGCCCATAAACCCTAAAGTTTCCACAAGCACTTATGCATGGAATAATTACTCTATTATATTTCAAATCCTTTATGAAAATAAGTGGATGAAAATCGTTGACCCCTAAGAATGCTCCTTTCTCTTCCCAACATTAAAAACTAAGTTTAGGGTTTAGGGAATTGGGGTAATGTGTATTTTTAGAGAGTAGGGTGTAGGGTTTAAAATTTAAGGTTAAAGTTTTTTTTTTTAAATTTAATGTTGGGGCATAGGAAGGAACATACCCAGGGGTAGAGGATTTTTGTTTAAAATAAGTACATGTTAAAAACAAAACTTCTCAAATCTAAGCCATGGAAGAAAAAAAATATCGTTCCTCAGTTACTCAAACCACCTTGAATTCTTTTTATTCTTTACATGTTATGTAAAAAAATGTCTTGGTTTATATCAGGCAGAATTCGATGCCAGTTAAAACGATTTTAGGTCGATTTTGCTTTTAACTCAGGTTGAAATTATTACTATTATAACACATTAGTTGCAGTAAGTTTGAGTGTACTAAGCACAATATTTTTTGATTTAGAACTTGAAAAATTATTGATAATTTAGACAGTGGTGATGTTTTTAAGGTTTAGTGGAGCCGTCGTCCCCTCAAAATTTTGTTCTTAAAATTTTTAAAAATTTAAATTTGATCTTAAATATTTTAAAAATTTATATTAAAGTTCAAAATATGAATATTTTTAATTAAATTCCCTCTCAATTTTTAGATTTTTTTGGTTAAATCTCTCAAAATTATTAAAATTTTTAGTTAAACCCTCTAAATTTTTTGATTTTTTTTGTTTAAGCCTCCAAATTTTTTAAAAATTTAAGTTAAGCCCCTCAAACTTTTATTCTAAGTTCCGCCACTAAATTAGATATCGTATTATAAAAAAAATTACAGTTTTAAACTTTGTAGGAAACCAAATATTTATATAATATTTTCTGGATCAATGGCGTGGCTATAAAGGGATTAATAGGGGCCACAATCCTCATAGAAATATTAAAAAAAATTATAATAAAATTGCTTTTCGACCTTTAACCCCTCAGAAAATATAAATTTTAGTATTGGCTCGTAAGTTGTATTTTTTAAACGGACCTCTCAGTAGCGGATCTAGGAATTAAAAAATAGAGGTCTAAATTTTTTTTAAATGGGGTATGCAGATTTTCACCCCTACACACTAAATTAATTTTTATGAAGAAATTTAACACTAAAAAAATTCAAAAAAATGGGGTACAATTGCGCCCACAGTGGCCATATAGGTCCGCCACTGAACTCCTCAACAAATAATATTGAGTTCCACTAGTGTTCTGAACATTTATGCGATGATGTTAAAATGATAAATATGGCAGGCAGCGGTACATGCATGCATCTTTGTCCCAAAGATTTGTGTAGGTGATGGAGTGATCATCATCATATTTCTGAGAACACGATCCTTAGATTAATACAAACAAATGTGGTTGATGAGTGTGAGAACAAAAATCTGATTTATCCCCAACATGAAGATCTAAACTGTCTACTTCTGTTCACACTTCAGCCGCATGCATTCCTCCATACTTTAACGGCGTAGGTTCCCTAACCACCATGAAAACGACAACCCTAGAGGCTGCGACTGGATTGCCGATGATGATGCAGCTGGAAAATTAGGAACCACACCCCAACATTGAATATGGAAAGTTGTGGAAAGAATAATCCAGGGTGTTCTCATTAGGTCATCCAGAGTGATGGAAGGTGGCCGCATGTGCATTGAGTTGGAGAACATGCTCAAACCAAACACCCAAATTTAAGTTCCACTTGGCCGTTTCCTATTCATTCATCCTCTTCGGAATTTGGTAGGCCGAAGATAAACAAAACGAGATCAATATAAAATAGGCAAAATGACAAAAGATGCCCCCAACGTTTGCATGTTTTGTCATTTGGCCCCCCTATTCTTTTTTCTGGTCCAAATATGCCCCCAACGTTTGCTTGTTTTGTCATTTGACCCCCTATTCTTTTTTTTTGGTCCAAATATGCCCCCAACGTTTCATTCATAGTCCAAATATGCCCCTATTGGATGTAAACTGTCAATCAACTGACGGTCAACGGCTTATAAAAAAATTTTGACGTGGCATCAGTAGATCTTAATACGTGGCAAGTCCAGTCATCATCAGTTGTTGAACGTCAGTTGACTGACAGTTTCCATCTAACGAGGGCATATTTGGGCCAAATTGAAATGTTGGGGGCATATTTGGACTACAAATGAAACGTTGGGGGCATATTTGGACCAAAAGAAAGAATAGGGGGTTAAATGACAAAAAAAGTAAACGTTGGGGGCATATTTGGACCAAAAAAAAGAATAGGGGGTCAAATGACAAAACATGCAAACGTTGGGGGCATCTTTTGTCATTTTACCTATAAAATATGATATACACAAAGAACGAGATTTAACGTGGTTTAGTCTTGTATATCTCTACGTATAAATATAAAGTTAAGTTGAAAAGATAGACAACAAAACATAAATGTTAAAAAGGGAAAAACTCATAATTAATCCATTAAAAGAAATATACAAAATAAATGTAAAAAAATGGTGCGGGGATAAGTGCTTTTAGGTTAAAGTTAGTTTTGCGTTAAGGTTAAAGTTTACGAAATTAGGAGTATGATGTACTTTTAAGGTTTAGAGTTTAGTGTTTAGAATTTAAAATTTAAAATTTAGGGATAAAGCTTAAAATTTAATATTTTTAGTGTTGGAATATAAAAAAGAGCACTGAAAAAGGGCAAAAATTTTTTTGTCCAGCATCGTCACTGTCCAAAACAAACAAATAATCACTATAAATATAGAGATCACAAAGAATACAAAATATATCTCAAATTCTGTGTATTCAAAATATTTTTTTAAACATCTCTACAATATCTATCTCTGCAACATAACATGATCATAATAGTTGTAGAAATCTTTAACAAAATTACATCTCTCTAGAATAATTCTGTCTCATAATTATGAATTTAAATTTACGTAAATATTTAACTCATCCCTATTCGCATGGAAACCTTCCATGAAACTGTCCATTCTGTGCTGTCATTATATATTGTTTGAGCTTATCCTTTTCCCCCATCACCATTCAAAGAAGCTGAGACTTTGTGAATCATCATGTCCGATCAGTCTAATGGCTCACCGGTAAAGCGTCGTCTGAGGTGCAGATCGAGAAGGTCCGGCGGCTGCAGAAGTAGGGTTCCGATGAACAGGAGGGGTTCTAATTCCAACCCTTTCCAAAGGAAGGTAAAGACGTTGAAGAAGCTGATTCGGAACAAGGAAGCGGTGGGTTTGGCTGGTCTTTTCAGGGAGACGGCTGAGTATATATTGTGTTTGCAGATGAGGGTCAAAGTGATGCAGGTTATGGTGAAAGTTTTGACAGGTCCTGATGTGTGATGATATTCATATTCATATTCATATTATTTCTTCTTCTTTATGTTGTTTGTTAGCCATAGGAGTTTGTTTTTATTGTATTAGAAATGTAGGTACATGGATTTATGTTGTTAAGATTGGATTGTAGTAGATTTGATCATTCTATTTGTGTGAAAAATGAAGTTTGGATCGGTTGAGTACGAGTTTGCAATCTTTGTTGAGTGGGTCTTGGTGCCCGGAGTAGCATCCAATTTTTTTGAGCCAAAGGCATTTAACAAAACAAGACACATACATGAGATGAAGAACAAATAAGACAACCGGTCACAAACCGACTCGAAGAGACCAATCAACAAAAGAAAAATCGAATTTTTTTTTACAAAATCAAATTGAAAAGAATCGTTCGACAAAAACGAAACAGAAACACAAAACACTAAATCAACCAAACAACAAAAAGAAGCACACTACATAAAAAATCAACATTGAAGAAGGCACAACAAGCACACAACGTCTACAAGAGAAATCGAGACACTATTGGCTACAAACATACTAGCATGTGTTTGTAGTCTTTTCTCCTAACGAGCAAATGGGTAAATGGAAAAGGTATCACAGATTAAGGTCACGTTTTTGGTCGCTAGGGTCTTCAACGCTCGTTTATCATTTATTTTTACGTCAAACAACATCGGTTTAGTCTCCCAATGTCCGTTTGTACATCATTTTTAATGTCCAAACGGGCATTCGGTGACAGCTGAAAATTCAGTTTTTGGCCAACGAGCGTTTGTCTCCCAACGTTGGTTTGCGTCCGCAATGGTAATATCTTACTAAAAACCCTTGAAAGCAATATACAACGAATAATATAACGAGATGAAACTATCTTTCTTTAACAAGGTTTAGAATTTAAATTTTAAAGTTATGATGGAGCAACTGAACTAAGAGAGTCCGCCTTATAATTAACCTTTGGTAATAATATATATCAACAAAAAGAATCTGGTTGAAATATTCGATTTGATCTGATTATTTGCTGACTCGATCTGAAAATTTGAATATTCGATTTGATTTTTATTTTTAAACCGGATATCTAACCCGAATTTTAATTTTTCCACTACAACAAAATTGCTTATTGGTGACGTTGAAAATATTGTTACTGAAACTTACATTTATGTCACTATTTATATTTTATGACATAAAATTTAACGTCACGGTGAACGACACGCTAGGTGTGTCACTAAATGTCAAATGTGACGATGTGTATAACTTCGTCACGTATTGTTAAACATATATTGATAGTATACATTAACGTCGCCTTATAATTTGTATTTAGTGATAACAAATTTCGTCACCAAATAACATGAAACTTTGTCATCAATTATTCATATCGTCACCATTTATATAAAAAAATTTAATGTATAAATGACAAAAAATATATCGTCACAATTTATTTATTAAAAAATAAAATTATAAAATTACACTAAAGGTCTAATTTTTTTTATAAATTACAATAAAACACCAACATTCTTCATAAATTACAATAAAGACAAATACTTTTTATAAATTACAATAAAGGCAAATACTTTTATAAATTACAATAAAGGCCAAAACTTTAGAAATTTATAATAAAGGACAAAAGTTCTCATAAATCACAATAATGACTTATGTTTTTTAACATTAAAATAAAAGCTCATATTTTTGCAAATTACAAAAAAAACCCTAAAACTATACAACCATTTCAATTTGATTCATTCCTTAAAAATGTCAAAAACATGCTGGCAGATCTGGTCCACTGATCCAAAGACTCTGCTAGTCTCTATGTCACCGTTGCTTTTTTTTTTTTCGAGGTACCTCTCTGTCACCATTGTCTCTTGCTGATTTGGGTGCCTCTACTAGTCCTCACTGTTTTTCAAATTGCTCCCCTCTCTCTATATAAACATAAATTATCATCAATTAAAGATACTAAAAATGCTTATTATCAATTTAAAATGAAAAAAGACAAATATTTACCATATCCAATATTCTCCAATTTTTATGCTGCAATTGTAAACGCTTTTGATATATAATAGAGAGCACGTCCCTGTCACATGGATAAATTATCAAGATAAAAAAATGATACGTGAATGCAAATACCAAATGTTAAAGGAAAATAAAAAGAGAATGATAATTATATGAAGACAAACAATAAAAAATATATCCTTTTAAATTATGTTCACTCATTAAAACTCCTTGTCCTCTTTGTTCTTATTATTGGATTTCTTTCTTAACTAGATATTCACTTCCAGGTGAGTAGTAAAAATAATCAAGACATCTGCAGACTGAATGGAAAACCAGTTTTGGTAATACTTCAAAAAAATGTTACGAGACTCAAATTAAATGAGGGTCCAGAAATATCATTTTATTATACAAATATAAAACTTGAAAAAGGAAAACAATATAATGAAACTTACAACTCGAGTTGTAAAGACATTTCAAAGCTCTAGTGCTTGATATATAGCACCATCGAAAATATAATACGCCAGCATCAGTGTGCCTTTCTCTACATTGTCCCTCTTTTGCTTACAAATGATAAAGAGATGTGGAACGATGATGTGTGAAGGTGTTCGAAAGATGAGGGGCGTCAAATTTGGAGTTCTAATTGGTGGTCGAAACATGTATATGTTCAGATTTAGAAAGGAAGTTGAAGACGTAGTGGTGAGGGTACAACTGGGCGGTGTAATTTGCTGCCATCGACGACATTAAACAGAGGAAAGGTTGAAAACAAAAGGCAACGGCAGCAGACTAGAAGAAGGCAAGGGTTTTGAGGGGAGTGTTGAAGAGGCAGTTAGGGTTATAAGTTATTCAGAAAAAATAAAACAACGAATGTTTATTGATAAAAAAAATAAGTTAAATTCAAGGTTTAACGATCCAACAGTTAAGAGTTTTTGAAAAGGGTTTTTAACTTACGAAAAATCACAAAATTTACCCATGTCTCTAATTGTCACAATTTAATCCCGTTTCTCACCATTTCAAAATTACTTAAATTTGAGGCCAAAATTTATTATAAATTTTTGCCGCATGGTTCAAACCGTTGAATTATTAAAGATGGTTCAAAATTTATTATAATTTAATTATTCAATTTATTTCGGTAGTTTAGATATTTTTATGCATCCTAAAATATCATGTTCCAGTCACATTAATTCATATTACTTAAATTTGAGGCCAAAATTTATTATAAATTTTTGCCACATGGTTCAAACTTTTAAAGATGTTTATCGTTGAATTATTAAAGATGGTTCAAAATTTATTATAATTTAATTATTCAATTTATTTCGGTGGTTTAGATGTTTTTATGCATCCCAAAATGTCATGTTCGAGTCACCTTAATTCATATTTATTTCTTTTTTTCCTAGCATGAGCAACAAACTAAGATATATATTAGGTTTTGTACAACATATTACAAAGATACAATTGGCTTAGTGGTAAGCATGTTGCACGCCTTACCCTGGCCAACCCGGGTTTGATTCACGCCAAAGGCATATATCTTACTATAAAATATGCCGAATCAAATTGTCACAAATAAAAATTATTAGTGACAAATTTACAACGTCATTAATTCAAATCAGATTTTTATAATAATAAATCGTCACCAATACTTCTATTTTATTAGAGACGATTTTAGAATATCACCATTTTTTCTAAACGTCATTAAAAGGTTTCCCGCCAAATTTTTTGGAGAGAAATTTTGGCTCCAAACATATAGTGACGAAAATTAATGACAACTTTTAAAATTGTCATGGAATATATACTATCAGTCACAAAATGTGACTAAAAAAATTATTCGCCGCGTTTATAGTATATTATGTGACGTTATACACAACGTCATTTTGAAATTTTGTCACAAATTAATAAATTTGTTGTAGTGTTCAAATCGGATACGGATCACAATATTTCAAGTTTTGGATTATCCGAAAATTAGAAATATCCGAAATTCAAATATTCATGAATATGAATCTTGTTATTTTTAGTAATTTGATGTTTGTTATATCCAAAAATTTAAAAATTGAAATTTTTATAGATGTGAATCTTGTTATATTGATAATTTGTTGCTTGTTATATTCAAAGTTCTAAAATTTTCATAGATACGGCCGCCAAATTCGAAAAAAATAATTAAACTAAATTATAAATTCGAATAATCGAATATCCGATCCAAATATCCAATATCTGATTCGAGTATCAGATATCCATTTTTTTGGATCGGATACGAATTACTATTTTACCGATCTAAAATTTCGAATATACATTTTTCCTAGTCTGATCTGATCCTATATCCGAAAATGCACACCCCTAATTAAAATATATTCAAATTTTAACCGAAACATAAATTAAAAAACAATTATATTTAAACACATTGAATTTTCCAACACCACAACATAAATTAACATATTTAGTTTATATTTTTTTTTGTATTAAGATCAGATATGTCGAAGTCTATTATGAGGATGGCTCTTACAATTCAATTTGTTCAATTTATAACATCATGATTCAAAATTTTAACTTTTTCGAGCAAGCACATTTGGTCGGTTGACCAAGCTGCTCATTTTTGTTCCCTCATACTCCCTTAAGTCATGGGTTTTAGACTTACTAGGAACACTTCATTCCTTTCTCTAGAATCCTCTTTCCCCTCTCCTCTAGGTAGGATTAGGATTAGGATTAGAATTTGTCATTTTTTTTACTTTCTCACCCGATTATACCAACCATTTGTTGGTAATTTGTGATTTTTTTAATTTAAAATATAAATCAATTTACCAAAAATCAGTTGGTCTAGCGAGATAAGATGTCAGGTCACTTAAATAATGTCAGAGGTTCGAATTCTAATATTATGAATGAAGAAAAGTGATTTGGGAGGGTCGCCTTATAACGAGATACCAATGGTTAAAAAATACAAATCATTTTACCTTACCCTTATGAATTAGGGGTGGGTAAAAAACTCTACCCGACTCGAAAATCTGAATTATGCAACTCGTTATTTTATAAACTCGACTCGAAAATATTTTAAATAAAATTTGAGTTATAAATGAAAATTTGAATAACGAAATGTTTAGTAATTAGTTGATCAATTTTTAAGTTCGAGTCAAGTTTGTTAATTCTGCTTGATATATTATGTATATCACATGTGAAAAATATGAAGAAATATATATGTAAATCGTATATGAATATAAAAAGCCGTTTAAATTGAAATCAATATGTAATATAACATTATAAATAATTACAATTAAATTTGTACATAAATTTGAAAACTCGACTCTCAGGGTCTGTTTGTTTCACTGAAAACTGTTTTCGGAAAACGAATTCTGAAAAATGAACTACAGTTGTTGGAAAACTAATTGCAGAAACCATTTTTCGGTGTTTGGATGATGTAGTACAATTCATTTTACACTGTTTGGTAGAGTTTCCTGAAAATTTCATGAACAATCCACAAACAAGCATCGATAATGGTAAAAACAAGTTCCAATCAAAACATGATTTAATGTTAGGTTAGTGTTTAGGGTTTAGGATATCATTTACGGTTTATAATTTAGACCAATATTTAGTGTTTATGGTAGTATTTAGGGATTAGTATTTAAGGTATAGATTTAGGGTTTAGATTAGTGTTTATAGTTTATAGTTTATGGTTTATGTTAGTGTTTAAGGTTTAGGGTTTAGGTTAGTAGTTAGGGTTTAGGATTTAAGGTTTTATGGTAACATTTAGGGTTTAGGGTTTATTGATTAGGCCTTATAGTAGCATTTAGAGTCTATGGTTAATGTTTAGGGTTTAGGTTATCATTTAGAGTTTAAGGTTTATGTTAGTGCTTAGTGTTTAAGGTTTAGTATTTATGTTAGTATTTAGGGTTTATGGGTTAATGTTTATTGTTTAGGGTTTATGTTAATGTTTAAGGTTTAACATTTAAAGTTTAGGGTTTATGTTAAAGTTTAGTGTTTAGGTTAGTGTTTAAGTTTTAGGGTTTATTGTTTATATTAGTATTTATGGATTATGGTTTATGTTGGTGTTTATTGTTTATGGTTTAGTGTTTATGGTTTAGTGTTTATGTTAGCATTTATGTTTTATGGGTTAGTGTTTAGGGTAAGGGTTTATGTTAGTGTTTGGGATTTAATATATATGGTTTAACATTTAGGGTTTAAGGTTTATGTTAGCATTTAGTGTTTATGGTATAACATTTAGGGTTTAGGGTTTTGTTTTAGGGTTTATGATATATCATTTAGGGTTTTGTGTTTATGGATCAGTGTTTACGGTTTAGGGTTATATTAGTGTTTATGATTTATTATTTAAGGTTTAGGGTTTTTAATGTTTAGGGTTTAATATTTATTGTTTAATGTTGGGGTTTAGGATTTAGGATTTAATGTTTAAGGTTTAAGGTTTATGGTTAGTGTTTTTAATGTTTAGGGTTTAAGGTTTGAGGTTTAGAGTTTAAGGTTTTATGTTAGTATTTAATGTTTAGTTTTTATGTTAGTATTTAGGGTTTAGGTTTTAAGGTTTATGGTTTAGGTTATTATTTGTAGAGAGAATGAAAGGAAGCAAAGCGACTTACCGAAAATCAATGGGTAAGTCATTTTACACTAAAACAATGTCTTTTTTCCATTGACTGCGGAAAGTTATGAAAACGTTTTCAGGAAAACTAATTACAGGAAAATAAACAGACCCTCAATTTAACTGGACTAGAATTTTATAAACTCAATTTGATTTGAATAAATTTTAAATAAAATTTAATTCGTGAAATAATTGCCTTATACTTATATAATTCAAAATATTTTGACTCGACTTACAATTTTACGGCAAAAAAATAAAATAAAATAGAAAGAAGTACTTAACATTTGAGAGGCGCGTGACAACCTGTTAACAATTCATATATTTCAGGGTTTACCGTTCATTCCAAAAACCCTAGAAACAGAACAAGGGGAAAATCGACTTCAAGCAATGGTTTCACTGGTCAGTGTCTCGGCGGAGCCTCTCTCTGCATCGGGTCGGAGCTCAGAGAAGCTGAGTCTCCCCTCCCTCCAATATAAAATGAAAACCGATCCGGAAGGCTACGATACGGAGCTCCATCTCATCCGCAGCCAATTCTATTCCGCTCTCGAGCTCTTCCAGCAGCAAGCGGCTCTCAACTTCTCCTCCATCACTGGCGTCGGTGCCGACCCAACTGTGGCCAAGGAACTCGGCGACCGCGCCATGTTCCTGGCCCACGTCACGCCGTTCTATCCCAAGCAGCTCGCCGAGTTCCCTTCTGATCTCGCTGCTTTTCTCAAATCATCTGCAAGGACTCTTCCATCGGGGCTTAGGTTCCACGTCACTCAAGCTCTCATTCTACTCGTTAACCGGAAGGTGACTCAGAAAATTAGTTAGTTCTTTTTTTGTTATTAATCTTAGATGCTATGCTTTGATTTGAAATTTTGAATTTTGGCATTTGACAGATTATTGATATAAAAGACACTCTAGCGTTGTTCATGGAGTTGCAGACTCTAGATGATAGGAATTTGAGGAAGTTAGCTTTTTCTCATGTTGTTCATAGTATTAGAAGAATGAACAAGAGTCATAAGAACGAGGCCAAGAATCGCGCCCTCCAGAATGTCTTGTTTGCATTATTGCAGGTAGTTAAACAATGCCCTCTCGATCATAGTTCAGTGTTGGTTGCTTTTTTTTAGATATATTTTTTATATTTGTTATAGCAAGAAGATGAAGCTAAAGCAAAAAGGTCTCTTATTACATTAAGTGAGCTTCATCGGAGAAAAGTTTGGTTTGATGATAGAACAGCAAATGCAATTTGTACGGCATGTTTTCATTCATCTTCTAGGTATGTATGATTTTTCTATGGTTAATATCTGTTGTTTATGATGTTGAGCTTTAGTAAGTAAATTGTTTGTATTTGATTTTGCAGAATATTCATTGCTGTGCTCTCTTTTCTTCTTGATTATGAGAAGATTGAAAATGATGATGAGGATGCAGATGATTTGAGCAGTGAAGATGAAATGGCTAAAAATCCCCAAGTTGTCATCAACAAGGAGACCGCCTACAAGGTTAGTTGCATCATCTGATCCATTTTCTGTTTTTTTTTTCTTTGAACCACCCTTGTTTGCTATTAGTGCCAACTCTGTGAGATTTCCTTGTTTCTACCATGAGTTCTACACCTTCTCTTAGCTTTTGTCGGTTTATGATGATACAAATAAGTTTTAGTAATTGAAATATATATGTATGTGTATGCATGGCTGATGTATGGAATTGCATTGTCTAGCAGTTTGTGTCTGGTCTTTTTTCTTTAAAGAATGGTAGCTGCTTTCTGTTTTCTTTAGATTGCAATATATATGGTTGGTTTTATTGTATTTTCAGGCACACCATAAGGGTACAACTGCTAGCAAGAAGAAAAAGAAAGCAAAACTACAGCGTGCTATTCGTAGCATGAAAAGGAAGCAACGCTTATCATCTGAAACTAGCAATAATAGTTATTATTCACCTCTTTACCATCTAAAAGATTCACAGGTTTTACCCGTTTCACACATTTTATAAATTGCATTTACTGTAATATCCTCTTTCGTAGAAAGCTTATAATTCTGTTTTGTACACAGGGATTTGTAGAAAAACTGTTTTCTCGCCTTCAAACCTGCAATGAACGTTTTGAGGTGAATGCTTTTCCTGATGTTTCTAATTTTGCAGATTTTACCCTACCTCTTGTGACAGATTCAACCTTCTGTAGAAATGATACTTTTTTCATTATCTTTATCCCACCTGACTGTTTAGTTTTTATATTTCCTTGTGAATGAATATCTAACTTCAGGATATGAAAGTTTTAGTTAGGTTTATATGTAGTTTGCTTTCATCTGTTAATAAATTATTAAATTAAATGCATCATTGATTTTGAGTTCTCTCCTCTGTTTAACTTCAGGTTAAAATGATGATGTTGAAAGTGATTGCTAGAACAGTTGGCCTTCACCGCTTGATATTATTAAATTTCTACCCTTTTCTTCAAAGATATGTTCAGGTATGCTATCTTCATTTAAGTTTTCCATCATAAACATAAGGCATGCTCTGGTTAATACGAGCCGGATGTCTTTGCAGCCTCATCAAAAAGATATCACTAATTTACTTGCAGCAGCAGTTCAGGCCTGTCATGATATGGTATGGTTTTCTATCTGATTGTTTGAATGTTTCATTCTAACTATTAGCTTTTTATTTCACTAGCTTTCTCTAGTTTCCCGCCACCAATTTGAATCTTGTTTAAGCAGGTTCCTCCTGATGCAGTTGAGCCATTGTTCAAACAAATAGTAAATCAATTTGTACATGATCATTCCCGACCAGAGGTATTGCTTGTTACTTAAAGGCTGCCTTATAGATCATTCTTCTTTTTACTTAATTGATTAATTATTTGCATGATGTTCTAGGCAATTGCTGTTGGACTGAACGTGATAAGGGAAATATGTTTGCGCATGCCATTGGTAACTATCTATGTCATTCGGTTTCTGAACCCATGGACTCACTAATACTTCTTTCAGCCCTCCCCTGTACAACACACAATCTTTAATCAACCCTATAATAAATCGTTTAAATATTTGATATATTTTAGGTGCTTCTGTTAAAGTAAATACATTGCTATAAATTACCATTTTATTTCGTTGGTGCCTTAATTTCTGCATGTTGTATTGCTTAAAATCTTTTAAGACAATCATTTGTTTCTTGATACTAGTTGATGAATGAAGATTTGCTGCAAGATCTTGTATTGTATAAAAAGTCACACGAGAAGGCAGTTTCAGCTGCAGCTCGCTCGCTCATTACTTTGTTTAGGGAGGTAAATCTTTGTCTCTTCATACTTTTTTGTGTGTACATGCTTGCTTCTCTAATATTATATTTTCTTTTTTCTGTCTTCATTCACCTTCACTGCATAATTCTCCACTTGTTTTATTGTCAGATTTGCCCTTCACTGTTGGTTAAGAAAGACCGTGGCCGTCCAGTGGACCCTAAGGCAAAACCAAAGGCATACGGAGAAATCAGTGTCCTTAGCAATGTTCCTGACATTGAATTATTGGAACATGAAGATGAAGTTGATGGCAGTGAGGATGATGAAAGTGGAGATGAGGCTGCATCTATTAGTTCTTATGATGGCATTGGAGACAGTGATGATGAAAAAAGCCAATATACTACTGACGGTGGAAGTGAGGCTGAGGATATTGTGGACGAAGAAGATGACGAGAATGACAGTATTAATGAGGATGAGAGTGATGATGCTGACGAGGAGGAAAATGATGACGAGGATAATGTTGAGACTGAGGAGTTGGATGCCGAAGAGGATGATGACTATGAAGAAGTTAGTGATTCTTCTAAACCAGATGACGGTGCAGGAGATATTGGCAATGAAGATCCGAAGGCAAAGACAAGAAAGAGAAAACTGTCTGATTTTGAGGGTCAACTTATTGCTGCTGATACAAGTCTCCGAGCTTTAAAGCGGTTGGCAGAAGCAAAGACGGGTGGTTCTTCGTCAGATTTAGCAGACGGTATTCTCTCTGATGAGCATTTCCAAAAGATCAAGAAACTTAAGGTATGTTAAATTCTATCGGATCTATGCCCAAGTTGACACCGAAGGTGTAGCATTGTGTGATATCTATTTAATACACTTTCTATCAAAATAAATATAGCTTGTTGCACAAGTTTGGACATGGTAAACTCATTTTTTTTTTTTTTGGGGGGGGGGGGGGGTTCTTCATTTATCTTATCAGGCTAAGAAGGAAGCAAGAACTGCTTTGGCTCAACAAGGGTTTAAGATTCCAAGTTCTGATCAACTGAGTTTCAAACGAGTGGATCCTTCAAAGCTTGAAGTATGTCTTCTCTGTCTTTACCGATAAACACATTTTTACCAAGGACTGTTCCTTGCAAAATGTATTCACAAAGTTTTATCCGTGCTTCATAGGCCCATGTTCGACTAAAGCTTAACAAGGAGGAAAGACTGGCATTAGTAAAAGCAGGAAGGGAGGACAGAGGACAGTACCAGGCTCGAACCGCTATAAAACAGAATAAGGTAATTTTGGTTACTTTAATGATTTATGGGTCAGTTTTCCAGGATGTTAGCAACTCACTTTAGTAAACCAATTAACTAATTTTGGCTTGCTAAGGTTTAGAAATCTTAGTTTACCTGCAAGAGAATGAGTCCTTACAGTTAGAAGAAAGCTTCGAAATTGTGGTGCTAGTTGGACTTCATATAATCGTCTAAGCATTTGTTTTGTTTCTTGTGTCGTGTTGTAAATGCAGACGGGTGGTCTATCCAACCGTCAGAAGGAACACAAGAAGTTTATGCCGTTTGCTGCGAAGAAAGCCAAGGCTCAAAGATCTCGACAAGAGAAAAACAAGAAGAAGTTGCGTTCGGGGAAACAGTTCCGTGGGAAGAAGGCTTGGAAGCAATGATAACATCAGCATTCATATCTTTTCGTTGCTATTCTTTTAAATTCTATGTTATAATATTATCGCTTTTTTTCAACCATTATGTTATTACGGTGTAAACGCCTAGTGAAGGAGAAATGTCGAGAGTTTTTTTTTTCACATGTTGCGGTGGGTTTTTTCTTTTCGGCCTTAAAAAATATGTAACATGTAACTGGACAATCCATGTATACATTTTCATATATTCATCTTCGGGTTGACATCATCTTTTCTCTTTTAGGTTGTAGGTTTAATATATATATTTTTAAATTTCCCTCTCTCCCCTTAGAAACTGTTAAAAATAATATATAATAGTGACAAACATTAAACTAAGGATATAAGTTTGAAACAAGATTTAAAGTGTTAAAGATTATTGATGGTGGCATGACATGTAGATTGGACTGTCAAACAATAAATTTAGTCTGAATTTCCGTGATTAGTTTTAAGTTTAAACTTACATTGATATTATAAAGTCGAAAAATAAAATATGACATGGTACATCTTCCTGCAGACCAAGTCGTAGGATGGGAAACTCATTGTCATATCACTATTCACTACCACACATCTCCGACATTCTTGCCTTGTCTTTCTCTTCTATATATACACAGTCTGTTTGCTATGAAAAATATCAATCAACTGAGAAAGATGACAATGGAGTTTTGAAATGGGTATTATTATTATTACACATTTTGGGTTTCGTTGGATATGAGCTATAATTCTTCATAGCTTCCGTTTCTCTATGGGATGGATCCCACTTCTCGACCCACCATCGTCATCGACAACGGCACAGGGTATGGTTCATCTGTTAAACATGTGCTCACGTTCTGTTTGTCGAAATTCCTCAATGTATTTCATTACCTGTTCTTTTTATTTGTTTGTTGCAGTTATTCGAAGATGGGATTCGCGGGTAATGTGGAGCCGTGTTTTATCCAACCAACAGTAGTAGCGCTTAACGAGTCGTATATTAACCAATCAAGAGCTTCCACGAAGATAAACATGGCAGCCCAGTATTCAGCTGGTGTAATGGCTGATCTCGATTTCTTCATCGGAGATGATGCACTGTTGAGGTCACGAGCCAGCAATACTTATTCCCTTAGCTATCCTATTAACCACGGCCAAGTGGATGATTGGGATGCCATGGAACGGTACTGGCAGCACTGTATTTTCGGTTATCTACGTTGTGATCCTGAGGACCATTACTTTTTGTTGACCGAGAGTCCGCTTACAGCTCCCGAGAATCGAGAATACATGGGTGAAATTATGTTCGAGACGTTTAATGTTCCGGGGCTTTACATCGGTGTCAACTCTGTTCTTGCTTTAGCAGCAGGGTACAGTACATCTAAGGTCAGTCAGTCACTCATTTTCGATGCATTTTAACATCGGATTGTGAGTTTGAATGTTGGTTCGAGGCGGATACATATTCGGCAGTCAAATAATAATGTTTTGTAGCAAATGCTTGCAGATTTGTGTATATTTATCCAGTCTTTACATTTATAATGCATTAAGCATGGAGGAATTTGTTACGATGAACAGATGAAGGCATGAGTTGTGTGATACGTTGGAAACTTCATGGTCATGGATTTTAAAGAACCTGTCTATCGTGTATTAAGCTTTATATCCCACATAATGTGCTTTTTTTTTTCTTGCTAATCATTCTTTTACGTTAATCACATTTAGATTGAACTACAGTTTTCTATAGTGTGATATGACAGGGGTGGTAGTGGATGTCGGAGAGGGGGCTACGCGTGTTGTACCTGTTGCAGAAGGTTATGTTATTGGGAGCTGCATTAAGTCCATACCAATAGCTGGAAAAGATGTTACTCTCTTCATACAGGAGCTCATGCGGGTATCTTTTTAAGTTTTTTTTCATAACTCTGTAGTGCTTTGCTTTGATATCATTGGATTGTTATTTATACAATTTCGAAGTACTTGAGGGTTATTATCATGTGTTGATGAGAAACTTTTCTACACTCCTCGGCATTACTCAGCCTTATCTGTGGTTGGACTCATATACTTGTGCACTTCCATGTTATATGCTCTGGGCATTTAAACATTTGTCATTTTACATGTGTGCAATTTGTTGTTTGAATTTTGTTGCCTATTCTTTTGGTTCCATTTGAAGAAATGCTAGTTTTAATTCAGCAACAGCTGTTCTCTGGAGACGATTAAGTCTATGTTTACTTTCTTTTTCAATTTCCAGAGCTTTTGCATCACATTGTCCTTCTGTTCACGGTATCCGTTGACGATAATGGCTTTCCTTGTAAAGGCTCATTGAAACTGAACTTAAATATGACTCTTCTTGTGGTTGTTTATTATGCGTGCGTGTGCGTGTCTTGGATTTGAGATATGGAGATTGTAAAATTAGTATTCAGTTATCATGAATTCTTGACCTTTGCAGGAAAGGGGAGAGAAAATGCCGCCCGAGGACTCATTTGAAGCAGCTCGGAAAGTGAAGGAGATGTACGGCTATACTTGTTCCGATATTGTCAAGGTTATTTTGCTTTCAATAGATTGTGATTTCGGAACAACTATTAACCTCAGGAGTCTTACACAGCTTGAGATACTGTAATGAAGTTTGCAAGTTCCGACTTTCGAATGGTGATCTGATAATAACTATTTTTTGTAACCATCATAGGAGTTCACCAAGCTTGATAAGGAACCTGCAAAGTTTATCAAACAATATAGGGGTATTAGACTGAAGACAGGGGCACCATACACCTGTGATATTGGTTATGAACGGTTTTTAGGCCCTGAGGTTTGTCCTCGTTTTGCTTGCAAACTGACTTCTAAAGTTTAAGATTACTGAAACTTTTGGCATTTCTTCATATTCAAACATAATTGCAACTATGTAGCTGGCTGTCTGGGTGTGTAAGTTTTTCTTGATTTCCCTGAATTTGGATTTCTTCATGGTGTACTTTGGCATTTTCCAACTTTGTTTTTCAATAAATGAAAACTGCTTACAAATTGCTTCTCGGAGATTGCTTGTTGCTGATGCTTTTTCAATGGCTGGTTCGACAGGTTTTGTTTAGTCCGGAGATCTATACCAGTGATTATATAACTCCTTTACCAGCTCTAATAGATAAGTGCATTCAGTCAGCACCAATTGACACAAGAAGAGCTTTATACAAGGTGAAGTATGCATAGGCTCAAAAGAAAAAAAAGAAAAGCAGATTGCAAATTTTGGTTCTTAGCTCCACTATCAGTTCTTAATTTTCAAGGATGAAATTCTTGGAGATGGGATATATTTGAGTTTAATCTCTTACATCAATGTCCCTTCTACTTACTAGTCGATTCGAGTTTGTTTTCTGAAACCTGGTCCGGTAGTTATCTATAAATAGTTAAATCTGATACACTTTTAGCTTTCTATTTTAACTCTTTTCAGAATATTGTATTATCTGGTGGATCAACCATGTTTAAAGACTTCCACAGAAGGTTGCAGCGGGATGTGAAAAGGATCGTCGATGCCCGTGTTCAGGCAGCTACAGCTCATCTTGGTGGGGATATAAAAGTAAGGATTTTCTGCTTGTATTTTCATCCCATTAACATTTTACCAAAGCTCAGTGCTATTCTCCTTTTGGGGATTCACCTTCCAGGCAAAACCTGTGGAAGTTCATGTAGTCAGTCATCCTATCCAAAGATTTGCTGTTTGGTTTGGAGGTTCTGTACTGGCATCAACACCGGAATTCTTCGCGGTACGAATCCCCGCTTCTAAACAAATCTTCTAGTAATTGTTTCTATACAGGCCGCTGAATGGCATTGAATTTGCCATATATCATCACCCAAGGTTCTTGCTTTTATCGATATGTCAATTGTCTGATGTGCTTGCCATTACTGTCGCCATGTGCATCATTCTTAATCTTAAGAACTAAACTCTGGTTTTCGCTTAAAGTCTCCTTAACTTGCCGATGTTTAGGCCTGTCATACAAAAGCAGAATATGAGGAACATGGAGCAAGCATTTGCCGCGTGAATCCAGTTTTCAAGGGGATGTATTGAAGAAAACATGGTACTAAAAGAACCTTCTCCGGTGATTCGCTAGTTCAACTTCCGTCATGCGCATCGGTTTACTTCCACGATTCCGGCTTTGCTCGGTGCTCATGCATATTGGTCGAAAGAAGTGGACTAGAACATGGTATAGCAGGTTCCACCAACGCTTATGGATCAAAAAACTCCGGCCAAGCCGAATTACATTTTTCGAGTTCAGATGTGATGGGGATTCTGTAGGATTTTTCTTCTCGTCCGGGGAGGAGTAGGGTGGTTGATTCTGTTTTGATTGGAGCAGCAGCAAATCTGATGGTGAATCTATGCCATTGTTACATCAGTGCAGTTCTTTTAGATTTATTGGAGACTGATTTTGAGTTAGAAATTGTGTTTTTGTTTTTGCAACATTCTTATAATCGGAATTTCATCTTCTCTTTGTAATTTTTTTTAACAAAAGTTGGCAGATTTTCAAGCATGTGTTACTTGTGATTTGAGAATGCCTTTGGTCTAGTATTCATGTACATGAACAAATTTGAGTTTGAGTTTTATATAAAGTATTTCTATATTTTAAATTTTAAATAATTTCTTAATTTTTAGGATTTAAAAAAATCGATTAAGTCACTTTCTCACGTTATCATTCACATGTGGACAACCATATTAGCACCATTGACCACCATAATAATACCGTAATAAATGATAGTTTCCGTTGACTAAAGAATAACATTGATTATTTTTTGGGTTTAAAAGTCGCAAGTAAAAACATCTGGAATTACATTAATATTTTTTGAAAAGTATGAGGACATCAAGAATCATTAAGCTTAAGGGAAAATTACACCAGTGACCACCGAAGATATTGGGGATACCTATTTGAACCACCGAACTAAAAAAAACGTCAATCACACCACCGAACTTATAAAATCAACCTATTTTGACCACCACCGTTAAAAACCTAACGGTGAAGTAACGGAACTGCCACGTGGCAGATGATGGGTATATTTAAAAATTACACATTTAGTCCATGTTATTTACACATTCTTTCAATTTAGTCCTAATTTTCAATTAATAAAATAATAAATTATTTAATTAAGTGGTGACACGTGTCAAGACCTTATTGGAGGATTTTAATTATTTATATTTAATTTTATTAATTTGTTTTTCCCCTCCAATCAAGTGGTGACACGTGTCACCACCAATTTAGAGGAGAAAAACATTTTTCAAATCACATGCGTGCTGGGGGACTCGAACCTGGGTCTCCCAGGTGTAAAAGCAGCAGCCTTGCCACTGCACCAAGCACATCTTTGTGCTAAAATTCTCCACATATAATATATATATCTTATTAGTTTCTACATTTATACACCAAAAGCTCAAACCCTAAACACTAATTTCACATATATAAATCATAAACCCTAAACTCTAACCCTAAATATTTCAAATTAAACCTCAAACCCTAAAATTTTGACATGGCATCCTTTTTCATTGGATTTCAGCCTTTTTCATTGGTCCTAATAATAGAGGAGCATCTTGCTTTTTCACACTGGAGTTTGAACTGCCAGTACGAGCCGAACCTCTGAGAGGAGGCTCAAAATGCTGGCTGGCAACATCAGGTGGAGGATCGTCTTCACCAGGAAGTGCCAGAAGTCCCTTCTCTCTAAGGGAAGAAGGCTACTTATAACATGTACTCCAAAGGGAATCCACAAGCTGTCTCTCCTCCCTGGCAGAGCCTAGGTCATCAGGAGACATCAAGCTGATACCTTTAATTCTTTCTTCAAGAATTTGCTTCAGCTTCTCGTCGTCTTCACCTAGACCACCATTATCTCCACTAGTCTTGTCCCGAGCAAGCTCATGGAGACCGCGGAGAGAAGCTTCTCTCACTTCTGCATCCTCACTAGTGGCAAGATGCAACATTATACGAGGAAACCCTAGCTCATTTACAACATTGCAATCTGATTGATTTTCATGCAGTAAGTATTGAATCAAGTTCAAGGCTTTCCTGTGCAAGAAAAAGCAAGTATGAGGAAACATGGATACTAACCAGATAAAATAATACACACATGAGAACATTGAACTGTAGGAAACTATTTAATATATAATAATCATTTAGTTTTTTTTACAGTGGAGACATCTTAGAGACTTGTACCGAGACAATAAAACAGAAGGATAATGAAGGCTTGGACAGCAAAGACGTTTAGATTACCTTTGAAATCTAGTGTTCTCCGTTCCCAAAGCATCCCTCAAGGCTGCATAACCATTTGCAAGTCGAAATGCTGCAATACCGGGTTTGTTGTGGCCGATCAAGGCTGAAATCCAATGAAAAATGATGTCATGTCAAAATACGTTCAAGATTCTGTACCAGCACATTCACTTGATTGGAGTTTAGCGTGGAATTAATTTAAAAATTTTAGGGTTTGAGGTTTAATTTGAAATATTTAGGGTTAGAGTTTAGGGTTTAGGATATATATATATATGTGTGAAATTAGTGTTTAGGGTTTGAGCTTGTGGCTTATAAATGTAGAAACTAATAAGAGATATATATTATATGTGGAGAATTATAGCACAAAGATGTGCTTGGTGCAGTGGAAGAGCTGTTGCCTTTATACTTGGGAGACCTAGGTTCGAGTCCCCCAGCATGCATGTGCTTTGAAAATTGTTTTTCTCCTCTAAATTGGTGGTGACACGTGTCACCACCTGATTGGAGTGGAAAACAAATTAATAAAATTAAATATAAATAATTAAAATCCTCCAATAAGGTCTTGACACGTGTCACCACTTAATTAAATAATTTATTATTTTATTAATTGAAAATTAGGACTAAATTGAAAGAATGTGTAAATAACAGGGACCAAATGTGTAATTTTTAAATATACCCATCATCTGCCACGTGGCAGTTCCGTTACTCCACCGTTAGATTTTTAACGGCGGTGGTCAAAATAGGTTGATTTTATAAGTTCGGTGGTGTGATTGACGTTTTTTTTAGTTCGGTGGTTCAAATAGGTATCCCCAATATCTTCGGTGGTCACTGGTGTAGTTTTCCCTAAGCTTAATTATGGGATAAACTAAGCTGATTGGCCTGTGAAATCATTGGAGAATTACGGACAAAGGTTTGCCTGAGTTTAATATTTTCTTCTTTTATTTATTAAATATTTGAACATATTTTGAATTAATAAAAAATTCAATTACAAATTAAAATCTAGAGCAAGTGGTTAAACGCTTTCAACTGTCATCTTCCCCACACTTAAGTTGTGGGTTCTAGGCCCAGTAAGAGCAAATTTCTTCTTCTCCTCTTTTAAGTAGAAATTGTTCAAAAAAAAAATCAATTACAATATGATCATAATATATATATATATATATATATATATATATATATATATATATATGTGCGCGTGCAAATATAGAAAGATAATATTAACAAAATGTTATAATATATATGAATACTTAAAATCTAGAATTATTAATTTATCAAGATTCATATAAATAAAAAATATTTTAATTATGAATATAATATAAGAAAATACAAAAATAATATATCACAACTAAGAAAAACAATAACAAGTGTAAATCAATATTAAAAAGAATATTAACTAACAAACGCTGAGTGCAATAACAAAGCATTGTTATTCTCTTAAGAAAAGAATTCAAGCTCGAACCTTAGAAAAAGAAAAGAATTCAGGCTCGAACTTTAGAAAAAATATTGTTAGAAAGAGTGTACAATCACCAAAATAATACCTTTTTAAAAAAATTATTTTCAAAATATCACCCCAAAAAATTATTTCCCACATTGTACGCTTATAGTGAACTCGTCGCGTGTGTATAAACAAAGAGCAATACTCTAACTATGCCTATATAAACTAATGTCAATATCTTTTTTACAATTCATGGAGCTAAATCTCAAAGTTATTTTCTAATAGTTTTTTTTTTTTCATTTTCGTTCTTTAGTACATAGAAGATGCGAGTTAAGTTCCTAATAATTTTTTTTTTCATTTTCACCCTTCAAAAAATTATATTTTATATAAAAAAATTGATTGATCTGATTGACGAGTTCTAATTAAATATTTGAATAAATACTCACTTAATTAAATAACAATATTTTAAAAACATATTTTTTAATGAACTCATCTTGCAAGCCAAACGAGTTTATTTTTGTTATGAACTCAACAGATATGTATGACAACTTCACTGTAAGGGTGGTAGGCCGGGAAACATTTTTCGGGTGCTATTTTAGATATAAGTGAGTGTTTTCAAATATCCATTATCAAGTTCACTTTATTTTGTGGAATACAAAATCATATTTGCATATTTAATTTGTCATACGCTTTATTTTTTTGGCAAATTTATTTAAAATTATAAATTTATTTGCTAGATATTAATATTTGATCATAATATTATTTAATTAATTTTTTTGAGAATAAATATATACATATAATTTTTTTGGTTGCTCTTCCGGTTCGAGTGCTTCATCCTGACTATTCGGGATCGACCCTCGTCGCACATCTGGCTTTGGTAGATGAGTATCTCAACGAGAATTTTTACATACACAAGGTCTCGAACTCGAAGTCCGTTTAAGCGATATCAAGCTGTTTACCACTTGGACCACCCGTTAGTATATATACGGATAACTTTAGTTACAGTTGTATTTTAATATAGTTTAATTATTACTGAAAATTGCTCATGAATTCTACAACATTTTAGCATTATGAATCTAATAATTTCAGTATTTACATGATTAATAAATAATGTTTTATAAATTTTATTTTATTTTTATGTATTTGACTTATATTATCCGAACACCATTTAAAAAATGAAAACAATATATTTTAATACAAGTATCTATTTTTGTGTCAAATATTCATGACTTTTCTTTTTCATTCTAATCTAGGTTTATTTAATTAATAATATTTGCGTGGAATGTACTCATGTTCTCAAATTTTTGATCTAATAACTATTTAAATTTTGTCTTCTCATATTTTGAATTGAAATACGTAATAAGTTTTTTTTTATATTTTTTTTTATTTTAAAAATTCAATAATTTAATATCTCTCGAATGCCGACTCGGTCCCAGATTTTGTAATATCATATGAGATGCACAAGATTAAAATTACCACAGGCTTGTTTCAAGATGCATTCATCCGTTCCATTTCTTCATTCATAAAATCAAATTTCAAAATAATTAATAAAAGGCAACTTTTTTCTCTCAAACCAGACTATAACAACCTTTGCGTTCTTAAATGCATTTAAAACATGAAGTAGCTAGTAACGGCAACCGCTCCAACTCCGACGACCGTCGAGGCTTTCAACATGGCGCCACTGCCAGCACTGGGAGCAGAAGCATGGGAAGGAGGAGAAGCAACACTGCTGCCGTCGGTAGAAGCTCCAGGTGCACCTGCAGAGCTAGCACCGCCAGGTGCAGGGGCCGGTGAAGAAGTAGACTTAGAGTCAGAAGCAGCAGGGGCGGCGGCAGAAACCATGGAGACGAAGGCAATCAAGACCAAAGCAAGAACAAGGATTTGGCGTGCCATTTTGTGTTTGGAAATCTGGTGTAGACAGGAACTAAAAAGAATGACGATGAGAAATGTAGTAATTCTCTAAGGTTTGTTGTATTAACGATAGAGAATGACCACACCACACATCGAAAACGAGAGAGGTTTCAGAGATTTATATAGTTTTTGAATTTGTATATTCAGAGAACTGCTTTGCAACTATTATGGAAACCCATACACGTAACTTCTAAATTGATGGAATAGCAACGATAAACTAAAAGGGTTTAAACCAATATGCTAAATTTATCATATCAAAATACATAGTTTCCACCAGTAATTTAAATAGTGTTCGTGATCGTATTTTCGGTCGCGTTGCATTTATCGCGGTTGTGAAAATAATTGATGCTATTGCGGTCACCGCAGATGACGCAGTCCTAATTTTTTTTAAAGTTTCGCACAACTTAACCTAAAACATAATAATTATGATTATAAGGGTAAACTACATAAGTGGTCATCGAACTTTTAGGAAATATTCATTTTGGTCACCGTACTTTAAAATATTTGATAAGGTCACTCAACTTTTAGTTCGATTTCGATATGGTCCCTTTCGTTATCTTTCGTTAGAAGTTGACGTTATTTTTCGTTTTTCTTTAATAAAAAATTGGTAAACTACATCAATCATCACTCAACTTTCTTCTCACTCCTATTTTGGTCATTGGAGTTTAACAAATTTCAATTTAATAACTTAACTTTCGAATTGTTCATATTTTGGCCACTCTCAAATGACATGGTTATACAAATAGAAAATTCGATTAATCCTTAAACAATTCGAGAAATGATTTTTTTTACTTTGCTTATTAAATTTACCATATTATCATATTCGATATTTTAATAAGGAAAGTAAAAAAATATTACTCGAATCAAATATTACAATTAATCGGTTAATCGATTATCCGATTTAATTGGTACAATATAAGATTGAGAATTGAATAATTTGAATTTAGCAATTAACCAAAATAATTTTTAAGATCGAACCCGGTTTTAGTATAAATTTTTAAAATAAATCATTTCGATTTGATTACGATTCACAGTTTTTAAGCAAGATTGATTAACCGATCTGATCTATTATATAAAATATTTCTAAATTTTATGCATTACAATATCTTATAGTCTAGTGATTTTGATACCCTTCTGATTTTTTTTAAATTTTTTTGGCTCTGAGTAAGATTAATAGGTGTGAACTTTCAATTTTTGATTTTCTAGTTGTTTTTACACTTTTATCACAACCGAACAATTATTAAATTTACCATATTATCATATTTGATATTTTAATAAACAAAGTAAAAAAAAAACATTTCCAGAATCAAATATTTTGGTTAACTTGTTTATCGATTATTTGATTTAATTGGTACAATATAAGACCAAGAATTGAATAATCTGAATTTACCAATTAACTAAAATAATTTTTTAAAGATTAATCAAAATTTTCTATTTGTATAATCATGTCATATGAGAGTGGCCAAAATATGAACAATTCGAAAGTTAAGTTATTAAATTGAAAGTTTTTAAACTCTAGTGACCAAAATAGGAGTGAGAAGAAAGTTGAGTGATTATTAGTGTAATTTACCTAATTTTTTATTAAGGAAAAACGAAAATCAACGCCAGCTCCTAACGGAAGGTAACATGAGAGACCATATTGAAAGCGAACTAAAAGTTAGGTGACTTTATCAAATATTTAAAAAGTACGATGACCAAAATGAATCCGCCCTAAAAATTCGGTGACCATTTGTGTAGTTTACCCTAGTTATAAATATAAAAAGTCACTTTTAATTCTTTCTAGAATGCTTTCTAACCTTTATGAATTTGTATTAATATCATCACACAATATATTTACGAATTTTATAAGAGTATTATATTAACTAATAATAAAAATAAAGTAAAAATACAAAACATTAAACGTTCTTCATATTTAATATGTTTAAATTTTTTTATAGATAAAATAAATAAAAATTCATACGTGATACTTGAGAGAGGTTTTCAATATTTTTTGAGAGAAGTTTAGTTAAATTATTCGTCTTTATTATTTATAAAATATTTAAAATTATATTAACATTTCATATTACATGTATATAAACTATTATTTAATTAAAATAATTTAAATAAAATATTATATACTTCAATAAATAAAAATATTTATTATATTCGAATGAATAAATAAATAAGTATATATTAATTAGCTGGGTTGGTTTGGGCTCATCAGCTCACGCCCATCAGATATGACCCATTCATCTTTAATGAATGTTTTAAAAAACTCTAATAAGTATAGTGACTGGGAGGTTCTGCTGTGAGGCGGTTAAAATACGGCTAATATATGACGTGACCGGTTAAAAATGCGACTGGATATGTTATATGTTTCCACCGAAAATATTATTTGTGCTGATAATATTATCAACATATTAGGTAGCGCCTAATATGTTATTAAAGTTTAAGTTGATGGAGCCTTGGAAATCCGACGATAACAAAATAGGTAAATTACTTATTTTGTTGATAAGGGTATCAACATATTAGGTAGCGCCTATTATGTTATTAAAGTTTAAGCTGATGGGGCCTTGGAAATCCGACGATAACAAAATAGGTAAATTATTTATTTTGTTGATAAGAGTATCAACATATTAGGTAGCGCCTAATATGTTATTAAAGTTTAAGCTGACGGAGCCTTGGAAATCCGACGATAACAAAATAGATAAATTACTTATTTTGTTGATAAGAGTATCAACATATTAGGTAGCGCCTATTATGTTATTAAAGTTTAAGCTGATGGGACCTTGGAAATCTGACGATAACAAAATAGGTAAATTACTTATTTTGTTGATAAGAGTATCAACATATTAGGTATCACCTATTATGTTATTAAAGTTTAAGCTGATGGGCCTTGGAAATCCGACGATAACAAAATAGGTAAATTACTTATTTTGTTGATAAGAGTATCAACATATTAGGCAGCACCTATTATGTTATTAAAGTTTAAGTTGATGGGGCATTGGAAATCCGACGATAACAAAATAGATAAATTACTTATTTTGTTGATAAGAGTATCAACATATTAGGTAGCGTCTATTATGTTATTAAAGTTTAAGCTGATGGGGCCTTGGAAATTCGATGATAACAAAATAGGTAAATTACTTGTTTTGTTGATAAGAGTATCAACATATTAGGTAGCGCCTATTATGTTATTAAAGTTTAAGCGGATGGGGCCTTGGAAAGTCGACGATAACAAAATAGGTAAATTACTTATTTTGTTGATAAGAGTATCAACATATTAGGTAGTGCCTATTATGTTATTAAAGTTTAAGCTGATGGGGCCTTGGAAATCCGACGATAACAAAATAGATAAATTACTTATTTTGTTGATAAGAGTATCAGCATATTAGGTAGCGTCTATTATGTTATTAAAGTTTAAGCTGACGGGGCTTTGGAAATTCGATGATAACAAAATAGGTAAATTACTTATTTTGTTGATAAGAGTATCAACATATTAGGTAGCGCCTATTATGTTATTAAAGTTTAAGCTGATGGGCCTTGGAAATCCAACGATAACAAAATAGGTAAATTATTTATTTTGTTGCTAAGAGTATCAACATATTAGATAGCGCCTATTATGTTATTAAAGTTTAAGCTGATGGGGCCTATTATGTTTTCTTATTTTTTTTCCTAATAAAATGACGTCGTTTTGGCCTATCATAGGCATAAAAACTATGCCAAAACGATGACGTTTTGAATTTAACGGTCGAGTGCTTGGATTGAACAAAAAACAAAGTTCAGTGGTATTCCGTGTATCATTTTATAGTTCAGTGGTATGTCCGATACAAAGGATAAAGTTTAGTGGCATTTCGTGTAGTTTACCCATAAATAAATAAAAATGATATGTGAACTGTCGCACAGCTCACTAAAAAACCAAATATACATGCTATATAAAGTCATATATAGAGTGGAAAAACCTAACTTGGCCTGAAAACCCGACTAAAACCGATCGATCTCCTATTAACCCGATATTGACCCAATCTAAAATCAACCAACCTGAAATCAACCGATCCAAAAAATCAACCGACTCGACGCCCTAACCCGATACCCGAACCAAAATCACCATAAACTCGAACTAAAAGCAAACCAAATTTAAACCGAACTTAAACCGAATGTAGTTAATCTCAAAACGGCCCGATCCGAAACCGAACCGAATGACATATTTGCCACCTTTACTCACATAGTACTTGAAAACGTCAGTCGTCTATCTGTCAAGATACAACTTACAGATAAACCATAATATAGCACTAATTGTAGATGGACATTCAATTGGATCATTTTAGAAAGATTCATGCTTGTAGGTAGAGATCACACGAACAATTGTAACCTTGTTTTTTCCCATAATTAAAAACTAGTTGAGAGAATGAGAATTTTTTTATATAATTTAATCTAGTAAGTTTACATAATAAGAGTTTTATTAGAAATAAAATTTGTGAATTACTTAAATTTTATTTGAAATAAAATTCATTATTTAAAGGGTAAAGTATCCAAATGGTCACTAAATTATCCCCGAAAAAATAAAATGACACCTAAACTTTCAAAAGTTACAGAATGATAATTAAACTTTATGTTTTGTTACAAAATGGTCATTGTGCCGTTAACCTCAGAGGTGATGTGACTGTTAAATTTTTGTATAATAGCACATTTAGTTCTTTATAGTTACACATTCAATCAATTTAGTCATAATTAAAAAAATTCAATAAATCTAACTCTCGATTTTTAAACATTATTATAATTTAGTCTTAGTTCTAAAAAATTAACCCTTGATATACTTCAATTTAATCCATCTTCATCCCTTCGTCTTTCCATTATATCCCGTCTTTCAAAGGCTTGAAACCTCATTACCCCCTCCATTTTAGTCCACTGTCTGAGCTAACTGAGAGACAGGGGCAGAATTTGGCCTTGAAAGAACACTTGATCAGCAGCACACATTTCTGGTCCTGCTGAAAAAGACAATGAACCAATTGAAATCTTCATCAGTTTTAGTTGCTTGGGATTCTTCGCCATCTTATATATTCTTTGTGTGAATTTGGTTATCTTCTTTAATCGAATTGATTCGTATGTCACACAGTGACAATGATTCATCTTCCCATTTCCCTGCATCATCACAGTTAGTTGTACAACATCTCATGACTTGAAGTCAATACAAAATTACAAATCGAAACTTTTGTAATTCAACAACAGTGCTAGGGTTTTCCTTGAAGGTGTAGAAAAGTGGGTTTTATACAAAATTACAAATTGAAAATTTGATTTGCAGAGAGAAGGGGAAATAGGGAGACAAGTGGAATATAAACAATGAAAAGCTACTGCAAAAGGAATAATGGAAAATGAATAAGTCAGTGCAGGCGAAGCAAGCAGGGATTTTTTTTCTAGTAAAAAAATGGAAGATAGGGATTTTGTTGAGAAAATGGAGGGGGTAATGAGGTTTCAAGCCTTTGAAAGACACCAGGGAAATAAATGGAAAAAATATAAAAAAGATAAAGAGAGATTATGGAAAGATGAAGGGATGAAGAGGGACTAAATTGAAGTAGATCAAGGGTTGATTTTTTAGAACTAGGACTAAACTATAACAATGTAGAAAAATTGAGGGTTAAATTTATTAAATTTCATCGAATTATGACTAAATTGATTGGATGTGTAACTATAGAGGACTAAATGTACTATTATACAAAAAATTTAACAGCCATGTCACATCTTTAACGGTTTAACGGCACAATGATCATTTTATAACAAAACATAAAGTTTAATTGTCATTATGTAACTTTTAAAAATTTGGTTACCATTTTATTTTTTCAGAGATAGCTTAGTGACCATTTGGATACTTTATCCTTATTTAAATAGCTTTATCACGATAATATCTAAATTAAAAGATAATATCATATCATTTATCCTTTTATTTGAGATATTAAAAATGTTATATTTAAGGAAAAATTATCTCGTAATGGGTTAAAATATTGGCTTAAATGCTCATTTGCCCCTAAAGTATACACAAAATATCCAACTGCCTCCTTAAGTATTTTTTTGGATGTTTTACCCCATGAACTAAAAATCGTGACCTCATATGCCCCTTCCGTTAAAGAAATCCTCACGAACCAATCAAAACGTGTCACGTGTCATTTTATTAACAAAAAAAAAAATAATTTGACTTAAATAAAATGGGTAAATTGCACATCAGGTATGCCATATTTTTTTTACTCGTTTTAGTCCTTATGAATTGTTCACTAAATAAATAAGGAATAAAAAATAGGGTAAATTATACTAATGACCACCAAACTATAGGGGTTGTGTCGATTTAATCACTATATTTTTAATTGTGTCAAATATACACTTAACTATTTAAATGGTTCCAATTAAGTCACCCGCCGTTAAAAAAAAGAAGAAAAATGACGAAACTGTTAAAAAATTGGTATAATTACACATTTGATCCTCTATATTTATACAATATATCAATTTAGTCCTAATTTTAATCCAATAAAATAAATTAATTATTCAATAAGATGATTAGAAATCGCTTCCAAGGGGAATTGAACTGAGACCTTAAAATGCAAGGAGCGAGTGCTTGCCACTAGGGCAAGGACTTTTTTATGCTATGAGATACAATCTTTGATATATATTTAGCTACATTTTTAAAAATAATTTGGTGATAACCATATTTTGAGAAAAAAAATCATCCACAATATTGTGGTAATCTTGCCCCCCCCCATTTACTTTTCAATTAAGCCCCACAACTACTTTTCTATATTATGAAACAGAGCACTAAGGAACTGAGCGTTAGTTGATTGTCAGTAAGAAAACAAAATTATTAAGACACAAAGAATTAAGGAACTGAGCTTTAATTGATCGTCAATAAGAAAATAAAAAGGTAAACTGACGCCATGATCGTTGGCTGTTCTCTCTGCATTACTCCACAAGATTCATCTTTCGAAACGTCATGCAGATGAAGAATGTGTTTGCTGGCTTGCTTGCTTCGGTTTATCCCGTTCGCTCTGGTGTTATGTTGTTCTTTGCTTCCTGTATTGTTGGTCATTTTCTGTTTCGTCCTGTGTATTCTTCCGCTATTTCTCTTCGTGTTATGTTTCGATGTTTGCTGTTGTGTTTGTTTTCTGGGTTCGTTTCAACCCTTCCTTGTTCTTTGTGTTTGTTTTGTTAATAAAGCCGACATTTCAAGTTCAAAAAAACAAAATTCACCCATTCATTTCATTTCTTTATTCATAAAAACAGATTATGCAAATCTCAAATAATCAATACTACAATGTCTTTTTTTTTTCATGTCAAAACTAAAACAAAGCCGTTGCATTCTTAAATGTATTTAAAATATAAAGTAGCTAGCAACGGCGGCTGCTCCAACTCCGACAGTCGTTGAAACTTCTAGTGTGACACCATCGCCAGAAGTAGGAGCGGTAGCAGAAGCATGAGAAGGAGGAGAGCTAGCACTGCTATCGCTTGCAGAAGCTCCAGGTGCACCTTCCGGTGCAGCAGCGGGTGAAGAACTAGGCTTAGAGTCAGAAGCAGGGGCGGCGGCGGAAACCAAACCGACGAAAGCAACCAAAACTAGAGTAACAATAAGGAATTGGCGTGCCATTTGGTAATTTGGTATGGGTGTTTAATATTAGCAAGAATAAAAAAAAATGGCGATGAGAAATGCAGTTATTCTCTAAAGTTTATTTTTATTAACAATAGAGAACCACCACACCACACATTGAATAACGAAGAAGGTTTGAAAGGTTTATATAGCAATTGAAATTCTAATTTAAGAAAACTCATTTGTTCAACTGTTTTTTGCTACTATTATGGAGAATCATACATTTTCTTTTTATTTTGTGGAAGAGAATCCAACATTTTTTTTTGACAATAGAATCCAACATTTTAAAATATTATATGTGTGGTTTCTTTTAACATGCTACCTATGGACTTTTTCCTATTTTTATTGGTCTTTCAAGTTTTTTTTAAACAAAAAATTGTTACTAATTGGCTTAGGAGTGAGTATTCAATCGAATCAAGTTTAAAAATGTCGAGTAAGTTGAGTTAACGAGTCATATTTCATCATTCAAACTTCATTTGATTTTTTAGTCCAATTGAATTTATAAAATTTGAGTCAAGTTCTTCGAGTTTTGTTTAAATTTAATTGTAAATATTCATAATATTATTGTACTAATTGGTTATAATTTAAACGACTTTCTATATATACACTTGCAGTTCCTCTCCTTTCTGTCGAGTAACTTATACCTCGAGTTCGATGGCTCAGTCGGTCGTTCGCGTATTTATCCCAAGTAGGTGCGCAAACGGGTTCTCAGGAATACAATCCTAAGTAAGGTCGACTCTCTCCGACCCTCTCTCTTTAGCTAGAGCTATTTCATATCCTATAACTTTCGCTCGAGATCAAAGGGTCTTATACGCCCGGAGCGAGCCTGACTTTCATTGGATCACTTGATTAAATGTATCCCTCGCCGCTTCCCTGCTTTGAAAAACTCTTTCTCTTTCAGAGCCTGGCTTTTCAAAACTTATTTAATAAATTAAATATCATCTAAAATTATATAATATATTTATAATAGGGTAAACTTCACAAATGGTCATTAAACTATCTAAAAATGTTTAATTTGGTCACTAAACTTTCAAAAGTTACAAAATGGACATCAAACTTTAAATTTTGTTACAAAATGGGCATTGAGCCATTAGATGTCATTAGCAGTCTAATGGCTGGCTGACTGGGAAACTAAGGTAATGTATAAGCTGTTGCAAAATAGTCATTGAACTTTGCAAATATTACAGAGTGGTCATTGAACTATTTAATTGTTACATAATGGTATATTTACGATTTAATTGTTACAAAATGATAATTGAACTATTTAATTGTTACACAATGGTCATTGGAATATTTACTTGTTACAAAATGGTCATTGAACTATTTAAATATTACAAAATGATTGGTATTACAAGCTATACTACAAGCTTTTTTTGACTATTGATTTCAAGACTTTGATTTCAGAAAGTTTTCAAATGAAAGAATACAAGGATTTAAGAGTTTTTTTTGTTTCAAAAAATCTTTTAAATGAAATGAATTAGTTTTTGTATCAAGAAACATATCAACTGAAAGGAATTAAAGATTTTTTTTTTCAAGAAACGTTTTTGGAAATCAAAAACCCTTTCATTTCTTCATTTGAAATATTTCTAGAAACAAAGTCTCTTGAAATCAACAAGAAAAATTTATAGTATAACTTGTAATAACCAACCATTTTTAACAATTAAATAATTTAGGCTTAAGAGTGTAAGAAGCTCTTGAACTTTTAAAGAAAAAACCAATTAAGCCTTTGAATTAATTAAGCTATTTGACCATTAAATCTTGACAGATTTTTAAGATATGTTGGTGTAGTGTGTCGTTTCACAGTGCTTCCACTTGACATTTTCAAAAAAAATTATTTTATTCAATTTTTAAAAAAAAATCTAAAAGACTTATAAAATTTATCAAAAATATATATTTTAAAAAAATGCAAATGCAACATGATAGAATTGTATTATATCATGATCATGTGCCATCGATATTTAAAAAACAAAATTGTCAAGATTTAATGGTCAAAATTGGTCAAAGGGGTTAATTGATTTAATTTCTTGGTTCAAAGGCTTAATTGGGTGAAAAAAAGTTCAGGGGCTAAATGTAACCCCATAGACCCGCCTATGTGTTACGACGGATCCTAGGAAGCCACATTTGGGTCACAGGAGCGACCCACAGTAAAAATACACATAAAACATTTTCTCTGAAAAACACATATTAAATTATAACGGTAACTTTTGTTGAAAATACTCTTTCAAAAACTTATTTAAACATATAACAGATATTTCAGAAAGTGCTTTACAGACACTATCATGAAACAATACATGACTTACATGCCCACTAACTATACAGTACCGTACTCCAAAAGCAACGCCGAGAAAACTCCGAACACTGATGTCCAACGTTATACCATGATATATTCCTTTAACATGCGATGGTAAAAACAACGTGAGCTTGGAAAAGCTCAGTAATACAAAACTACCAAGAGATGCTATAAGCTCATGCAGATATATGGTAGGCATAACATTTTCATGATGTTCCACGCGGTAACGGTCTTCATTTCTTTTTCGATATTTCAGGGTAACATTATACTTGAGAATAACGGTACTTTTTCTTTATTCAATCATCGAGAATTAGACGAGAATTATAGGTTAATAATATACGGTGGTGGAATTAGAGAGTTCGGTTTCTAGTGTGTTCCAACAGTGCAAGTAAACATGTACAACAACGGTATAATATACATTTCTAGTTCAAAAACACATAAATTTCAAGTAACAATACGGTTCGGTTTAATCTTTTATCTACCCTCCAACCATACTCTCCAGGAGGCAGTTTCCCTAAAACTGCGTCAAAGGCATTAACTAGTGCCCATTGGGCATAGGTGCCAACCTGAGGGATTACCTTAGGAACGGTACGGTACGGTAGGAAGTTCCCTAGCCGAAGCACAGGAACCTGTAACGGTAAAGGAATTACCAGCTCGATCAGAGCTGAACCTGCGGTCACTTCATATTCTATCCCAAGTACCCCAGTAACAACCTATGTAACGGTTCGATTATCAATAACAACTGTAATTTCGGTAAATGTAAATTAGGCATGTATTTTCCATAAAACGGTAGTCAGAAAGCATAATGTTCAATCAAAACTATGATGCATCACACATATAATATAATCATGCTTATTTTAGAAATCATATCATAATCATACTTTCATCATGTAAAACAATATTAAAACGGTTATATAGCACACAAGGAACACACTAGGTGGAATAGTTTATTTCCTTGGAGATACTTGTCATTTACGGAAGAGAACACATTAACTTTTGACAATTGAACGGATTTTTGAAACGATGTCTCTATCTCAAGGGGGCCTCGTAATCAATGTCTCTGACCAAGCATTCAAAAATTGATACGATACGATCGGTTAGGATCTCAAATATGTTAAGATTGTTCTGATCATTTGGCTAATACGGGCATTTTGGTCTTTTAACACTCCGAGGCAGCTCCATAATCTGATCCCGAGGGGATAGGTCAATGATTTTTCGCGTTGAAGATTTCTGACAGTTTACTAGGTTTCAAAGACCATTCCACTATACTCATCTCACTAATACATTACTTTTCATACATTCTAATCGGTGCACTTTTCCTGTGTTCACTATTTAATTCTGACTGTGTTATACATCTGTAAGAATCGTTGTCACATTAACTCGAAACATGCCTCGAGAGGTTGAGCATGCATATATGCCAATTCGGGTATTAAGAAATGATTGACACACTTAACCCAAAATTCAACCCATTTGAATATTGCAATCATTTGCGTGCGATCAAAAGTTCAAGATTTCGAAACTTTAACTTATCTCAGTCAAGAGGGCATCCAAATTATTTAAAGTGTAGTCGTTCACGTTCTTTCGGGCCTTTAGAATCACTTAATCATCTTAATCACTAGTTTATATCTCGTCATATGGTTAATTCGGTAGTTTTGGGCGCCCGGTGGCATCCTAGCCTCTTTTAGCCAATTCGTACATGTTGGTATTTTCAATTCTTTCGGTTAATTCGGTCATTTCGACCATTTTCCAACCATCCATTATTCCTGTCACCTGAACCATATGTAGTATTTCAATTAATTAAGTACCCGTGGGTGTTTCAGCCATTCAAGTAATCTCGGTACCTCCAACCACTTCATTCATTTCAAAACTCAAAGATTTATCCATCATTCTAGTTAATTTGCAAACCTCGATGTCCGAGAATACTTTATCCCTTTTTGTCCATACGATCATTCCGACTAATTTAACCATAATAGTATTTCCAGTACTTTTAATCTTTCCCAGCAATTCAGTATTTTTGAGTTGCTTGATCAATCTGGAGGTACGGTTAGTTTCTCGTAAATATATATTCAGGGATTCATTCTAAATTCAAGGAAATCTATCACCTTACAATCTAAATGGTTTAAATCTTGTTACCATAACTTTCCAAGTAGCTCAAGGATTTTAGATGAATCGAGTTGTTTTATCATCTCCAGTGTAGGTTTCCAGATCGCTCCCAATTCCAAGGGTATTTTAGTCATTCTCACACATTAAGGGCATTTTCGTAATTTCATAACCAAATATCTTTAACTTTTACTCATTTGACATTAATAATCGGTTTTGGAGATTAGCTGCCTCATTACTTAATTTATTGAACTCCAGATCCTTACATTTGTTAACTTCCTCATTTGAGCATTACGATTTTATCTAGGTTATCATACTCAATTTCACATCTGATTTGACTTAAACAGGTTAACCGCACTCTTTATCATATTCATGCATGCATTAACCGAATATTAACATGTTCATAGAGCATATTAGAGGTAGTAATGTATTACCTTTAATCCTTGCTATATCGGTCAACCATGGTATTCCATTCGGTCAGTCTCGAACCCGAATATGATGTCCTCAACATCCCGAATATAAAGAACTTCGAATACCTTCAATCGCATAAATTCCAATTTCAGTCCTTATTCACAATGCTCATAATTGATTATTAAAATACATAAGCAAACTCAACTTCAAGGTCTAATTCGGAGGCTTTCGGGTTAGAATTTCACGAAACAGGCTTCAAAAACGGACTCAGGACATCGAAAAACATAAAATATGAGTTTTCAGAAATTTTGACTTTTAGGTCAAAGTCAACGGTCAACGGGCAGGTCAACAGTCAACGTCAACGCTGACGTCAGTGGTCAAAGTCAACGCTGACGTCATGCTGACATCACTGGTCCATTGGCTGACTCGGCGAGTTGACTCACCGGGTTGACTCGGGCGAGTTAACTCGGGCGAGTTGACTCGGTCAACGGGTTGGGTCGGGTCAGTCAACAGGTCGGGTCGGTCAACGGGTCGGGTCGGTCAACGGGTCGAGTCGGGTCAGTCAACGGGTCGGGTCGGTCAACGGGTCGGGTCGGTCAACAGGTCGGGTCGGTCAACGGGTCAGTTCGATTATTGGGCTTGGGCCGGTTTGGGTGGCTCAATTCACGGCTAGACCGGGTCTGAGCCGGCAGATCAACGACCACCGTCCAGGGCGGCCAGAAATCACCCCGGACGGCGCGTGAGGCCCACGCGCGGCCTAAAATGGCCGGAAAATGCACCAAAATGCATATTTTCGATTCGATTCATCCCACCAACATGTTTATTACACAAAAATCGAACAAAACTTACCTATCACGCACTCGAACGGCCGGAAAATGACGAGGCTCCGACGAGGGCCTTGCCGGCGTCGGACGAACAATCGGATAAGGGGGTTTTGCTCGGCTGGAGACAGGGAGCTTGCTCGTGGCGGCGGCGCGGCGAACGGACTTCAATCGGCACCGAGATCGTGGAAAAAGAGAGGCGACGGAAGCTTGGGTTGAATCTGAACCTTTGGGCTTCTCTCTACGACGTACGACATCGATCTAGGGTGAGTGGCGGCCGTAGCTAAACTGGTGGCGCAACGGAGAATGCGCCGACGGAAGCGGTGTCTGCCACGGCTAAGCGGAACCGGAGATCGAGGCAGACGGCGGAAAGGGAACGGTTGAACGAGAATGGGAAGGGTCTCGAAATTTCAGATCTAATCCCCTTTTTTTCGACTGATGCATTTAATTTGGGGAAAATGGGGGTGGTTGGGATATTTTGAACTTATTACTATTATATTCCGGTACCCCTTTAACCATTGGATCAAATTAAACTTGGTGTAAGAGATGACTAAGAGCTTCTATAGCTCAAGCGGTTGGGTGACTGGCTTAACAAGGCTAGGTTGTGGGTTCAATTCCCACAACCTTCACTTTCCTTCATTTTTTTTCAAGGTGTTACACTTAATTGATTGTTCTCAAATGTTCAAGGGCATCTTATACCCTTAAGTCAATAATTCTATGACCATTTTGTAATAATTAAATAGTTAAATAATCATTTTGTAACAATTAAATAGTTCAATGATCATTTTGTACCAATTAAATAGTGAATTTAGCACCCTATAACAATTAAATAGTTCAATGACCATTTTGTAACATTTACAAAGTTCAATGACCATTTTGTAACACTTAATATAATACTTTTATTGGCTAGTCAACCATCGTTAGATATTATTTTTTTAAGAAGAGATTTTGAGAGACAAATATTGTTGGGGGTATAAAAGAGTCAAAAAAATGATGGAAATAAAGAATTTGTAAAATGTTTTATACATTAGACTAAATTGAATAAAATGCAAAGTTGAGAGACTAAATTTTAAAAAGAAAAATAATTTTTTCACAAACAGGGTTGAAGTTACATATGAATTTTATTTATTTGATTCTTGTTTTATCATTCAAACTTATTATTATTTTAGTTGAATTTATAAAAGTCAAATTAAATATGTTAGAATACAATCGTTAATATAAGAATAAATAATAAGATAAAATATTATTATTTAAACGAACAATACAAAATTAAGAACGGTACGTCAATATATATAAATCAAACCGATTTGAAAATAAAAGAAACGTGTTGAGGCTTGTACGAATGCAGTTTCTTTAAGACATATTTTCGGCCACTCCTATGGTGCTCGAGTTCATTGGTCGTCTGTCTCCTAGGATACAACAACATAAGATCAGCCACAGTTGCACTACTATGGAAATCACGAACTGACCCTTGCCTTCGCCTATCACCGAAAACCACTTGTAAAATTCATAGAGTAAAACAATAAAAATTTTCTGTGGTTTTGAGTTATGTAAAACCTAGAAGGTTTACTCCCTATTTATATGAGTGTCAAGAGGGTATAAGTGAAAATTTGACCTAATGAAGCATTTAATATTGAGAATTAATTGATTCTTCTTATAAACCAGTTTCCAAAATTACTATCAAAATTAAAGGTAACTTTCAATATTTACCCTTTTAATTTCAAGATTAAATTTGGCAAATGTATTCTCTTATTTGAGGAAAAATTATTTTAAATTTGGGTCAAATATCTGCAAGCCCACAAAGGACCAAACTGGTTCAGACATTTGCGTTACCCACGCCGTGCACGTCTGCACATTTACGAACCAACAATTGGTTCCACATTTTCCTCAACAATGTTTGAATCAATTTCTCATTCAAAGCTCCAAAATTATCGAAATTTTCCAACAATCCCCCACATGAATGAAATTGATTTAATCAAAACCATTTTGACTCGATGTGGTGATATATTCTATGGTCGATAGTTGCATATGATAGGTAGGTGTCCACCCTTGAACCCTCCATTGTGAAAGTATATTTACTTTACTGACTGACCAGTAGACGTAATGTCCTTGAACTGTTCTGTTGTTTGTGTAAACGATGATATACTTCACACAACTACCTCTCTGACAAGAGTATTAGTTCTCATGGGTATGTCCATATAGCCGTGGACATCGCCTAGTTCTGTAAGAGTTTGAAAGAACTATGCCCAATAGTCTCCTTGAAGCGGCCCCACTTCACTCTCACATAGGTGACTTATGTTGCTTGACTCACCAAAGCACAAAATAGTCATTAAAAGCATTGCTTAGCCTAAAGCACTTTGATCATTGTTTACATCATAGGAATGGACTTGGGGATAAGAGCCCCTACAGTGACCGCACAGGTCTATGTAATTAGGTTGTCCCTTTGAACCTAAATCTTGGGATCTCCAGTCAACTAGGTAGGGTTTTCCTTCACACAGCGCCTTCAATTTACCTAGGCTTTAGTCACATTCCTTTTTTTATTTTATGAACTTGATCTCGATTTAACCCTTTGGTTAGTGGATCCACAACGTTATCCTTTGATTTCCAAAAATCAATAAAGATAATTTCATTTGAGATCAGTTGTCTAACAATATTATGTCGACGACGCATATGTCTCGACTTACCATTATACACAAAGCTCTATGCTCTACCAATTTCCACTTGGTCATCACAATGTATGCACATTGTAGGCATTGGCTTTGGCCATTCAAGAATATCCTCTAAGAAAATTTTAAAGCCATTCGATTTCTTCTCCACACTTGTCTAGAGCTATAAACTCAGATTCCATTGTGGATCTAGTTATTGTAGTTTGTCTTGAGGATTTTCATGACACGTCTCCTCCCCCAAAGGGAATACATATCCACTTGTGCCTTTTGGTATCTTGAATATCAAATATCCAACTGGCATCAGAGTATCCTTCTAATACAACAGAGTCTTTGGAATAATGCAGTCCATAGTCCTGAGTATATCTTAGATATCTCAGTATTCTTACAATTATTTTCCAGTGATCTTTCCTTGGATTGCTTGTGAATCTGCTTAAACTACTCACAGTAAAAACAATATCTGGTCTAGTGCAGCTCATGAGATACATTAAGCTGCCTATGACTCTTGCATATTCCACTTGATGGATACTTTCCCCTGGATTCTTTGATAGATGTGAACAAGGGTTTAATGGAGTTAAGGCTATGGCAGAATCCTCCTTATTAAATTTCTCAAAAATCTTATCCACGTAGTGTGACTGATTTAATATGAGACCTTTCGGTGACCTTTTGATTTGGATGCCCAAAATCGTATCGGCCAGTCCCATATCTTTCATGTCAAATCTCGAATTTAACATGTTTTTGGTACGTTTTACCATTTCATTGTTGCTTCCAACAATAAGTATGCCATCAACATATAAACATAGGATGACATATCCAATGTCTATAGTATTTACATATACACATTTGTCACAATTTTTTATTTTGAAATCATTAGTCATCATGACATTATCGAATTTTTCATGCCATTGTTTTGGTGCTTATTTAAGTCCATACATGGACTTCACAAATCTACATACTTTTCTTTCTTGACCTGAAACTACATGACCCTCAGGTTGTTCCATGTAAATTTCTTCATTAAGATCTCCATTTAGGAAAACTATTTTTAACATCCATTTGATGTACTTCTAGATTTCGTAGAGCAGCAATTGCGAGTATCATCCTTATAGATGTTATTCTTGATATATGGGAAAATGTATCAAAGTAATCAAGGCTTTCTTTTTTTCGGTATCCTTTGATTACCATCCTTGCCTTGTACTTATCAATTGTTCCATCTGCTTTTATTTTTCTTTTGAAAATTCATTTTAAACTTAGTGGTTTAATTCCAGGAGGAAGGTCCACTAATTTCCATGTATAGTTTTGCATGATGGAATCAAATTAGCTTTTAATGGCATCTTTCCATAAGGTGGCTTTAGAAGAGCGTATAACATCACTATACGTTAGAGGTTCAGCCTCCAGCATAAAGGTGAAGAAATCATATCCAAAGAATTTTTCTACCCTTGCTCGTTTGCTTCTTCTTGGCTCTATTTCAATTTCAGCCTCTCGTTGATCACTTGGAATCATTTCATCCAAATTTTGTTTTGTTGAACTTTGATCAAGTTCCCTAAGGAATAAAAAAATGATGCATTCTTTGATTCCATTATCGCATTCTTGTGAATCTCAGGATTCTTTGATTCATACACAAGAAATCGATAAGCATTGCTATGACCAACATAGCTAATAAAAATACAATCCACGATTTTTGGACCTATTTTCATTTGTTTTAGTAATGGAGTCATTACCTTGGCAAGACACCCCACATTTTCAAGTTGTTATAGGAAGGTTTAATTACCTCCCATAACTCATATGGTGTCTTGTTTCTTTTGTTGTGGGAAACCTTATTTAATTAGTTGATTTAACAACTTCCCCTACATGTTAGGCACATTATGGTACCAACGTTACTCATATAGAGATTCTCTCTATCTTAATCCTTTAATTAAGTTTGGGTTTCAACGTCATGCTTATAGAGAACAATTTTCTCTATACCTTCATCTTTGCTTTTAAGCAAATACACGTATTCCTTCAACCAATATGATGTCATATCAATTGTTACGCCAATAACATTGCCCTCGTTTGGAAATCTATAGTCCGAAGACTTGTTCCTCATCTTATGGCAATTGAAGCATTTTCTGTAAAATTCTAATTCTTGAATACACCGCCTAACTCGCAGTTTCAAGTCATTTTTAACTTCCACTACGTTTTCCATGGTAATATTTGTTTTAACAATATTTATCTTAGTAACATTTAAAGGTGGTAATAATATTTATCTTATCCTCTCTAATCATACGAGGATCATCCTTCAGATATTTGACCAGGTTTATCATGGTCAAATTTGCAACATCTTTTGTTGCCATGTTTGAAATTCTTTCCAATGAATTCATAACCAAAATATTATGAATCTATTAAATGTTAGGAATTTAGTTAGAGACTAAAACCAGAAACAAACATAATTTCTAACTTTTGTTAGACGACAGAGATTTAGTAAACTAAACCCCAAACAAAAGTTCACACAGTATTAATAGAAAGAACAATAATAAACAGTGCACCAGGTAGGTAACTTATGAAAGAGAGGTGGTGCACTAGGCACATTTAAATACCAGGTCTCTCAAAGAACCAATCCTAGACACGCACTTTCAAATTGTCTTTCAATAATCCGTTTATGATCCAATGACCATCACAATTCTTTAGCCATTTTTAAACAATGTGCACTTTATAACATGTATCAGAATATGCTTTAAGAATTTAATTTTTACATAGAGAACTAAGTTCTTCTATGCTTTGATTCGACACCTCAGTCGGAATCATCGCTTTGAATTTGGTAACCAATGTTACTTTTTGAAATAAATTCACCGATTTATTTACAAAATGAAATTATACTTTGATTGTTTAAGAAATAATAAATATGAGTTATTTATTTTCCCAAAATAATTTCACCAATTTATTTCAAGATTGAATCATTCTAGATTCACACGAAATTAAATCCAATGATTTATTTCCCCCAACACGTTAGAATCAACAAATGATTCTAGCATAAGAATAAACTTAATGTTTTATTTCGTTTTACAAAATTGAATCATACTTGATTCCTAAGAAAATAAATTCAATGATTTTTTTTCATACCAAATAAAATCATACAAGATTTTTACGGAAATAAATTCAATGATTTATTTTCCTTTCCAAAATTAGAATCAACACAATATTCTAATTTAGTAATTTATTTACATTATATCTTCTGTTAAACAACAGAGATATCAATCCAACTTAATTCTATTTAACCAACAAAAATCAAAAGGAATTAATCCTTTGATTTTAATTCCATTTCTTGTTTGGAAGATCAAGTAAACCCGTTAAAACGACAGGAATTAAATTCCCGAAACGAATTATTTACGAGATCTTTTATTTTCAAAACAAATCACGACTTCGCTTGGATATCATATTTCTCTCTACAAAATTTCTCAAAAGAAATTATTAGTGCGGAATAAAATCCACATACTTTTAAAAAATACAAAGAATCACAATTAAGACAAAAAATGTGACAAAGTATAATTTATATACATGCCATATTTAAAATGTCAACATTATAAAGTAACAATATCATAATTATATTACCAAAAATATTACCAAATTTAAGACTTTATCTTAACAATACATGCAAACATGTATTTAAAGTTTTTATTTCTAAGAAAATTTATTAAGGAATATTTAAATTACCTTACTAATCGAATATCCAAATGTTCTATCTCAAGAAAACCGCTTGCATCGTGTTAAATCCGTGGTGTTGGCGATCTCAACGTTTCTTGTCTTTGGGCATTCACTGCCATGAAAATCGTTGAGATGCCTTTAGGCATTTACGGGCACCAAAAACTTTAAAAGACAAGAAAAAATGGTCAAATGCCAAATATGAAAATAATTGGCCTGTAACACTCCAAAAAAATGATGAAAATGATGAAAAATGAATAAAAGATGGGAGAGTGTTATATGAGGTTTCGAACCTATAACCCCATGCTTAATGAGCCCTTGCCTTAACCATTTAGGCTAAAGCCATCTTTGATTTTATCTTGCCTTGTTTTTTATCTAACCTTTTGTGTTTCGGTATACCCAAAAAAAGAGAAAAATTTGAACCACCCACCAACCTAATCAATGCATTCATGTCAGATCTAAACAAAAAAAAATATCTGACTCTAGAAAACTCTCAGTCTTTTCACCTCCCCACCCTTCCGACCAAGCTCAGATCTCCGACCACCGCTCGATCGTGGATGTCACCTCCCACACTGGCGTGATCGCCGCCTCTTCCCGACCAAACCCCGAGCACCACTCGCAGCGTAGCGCTGCCGTTTTCCGTGTAAACCCGGTAAAAGGTTCGACAGAAACCCTTGTGCCCGTCGTCACTACTCCTCGCATTCTCCAACCCCGTTCGCCGTTTGTTCGTGTGACGGCCACCGAATCCAGATCCCCCACTTCACGGCAAGCAAAACCATAGCTGTTGTTCTTCATTTGGTCGCCGTTTGAGCCTTCGACGGAGCGGCGTTGCCTTTCGATGGTTATCACGCGTTTCAGGTAATTTCCGACGAGATTTCTTTAGTTGGATTGTTTCTTAGGTTAGCTCGATTAATGGTTCAGTGTTCTCTTAATTTTTCCGGCAGAATCAAACGTTTTGGGGGTTATCGACGGCATTCTGGCAAAGTTTCTGGTGAGTTTGGGTTCTTGGTAAGTGAACCGGCTAGACCGGTTGAACCAGTCAGCCCAGTCGACCCAACCCGACCCGTCTGTCCGACTCGTTGACCCGGTCCAAGTCAACCCGTCTATCGAGTCAACTCAGTCTGAGTGAGCTCAATGAGTCAGCCGAGTCAACTCAGTGAGTTAACCCACCGAGTCAACTCAGTTGACCCCTGTTGATTGCTGACGTCATGCTGACGTCAACATTGACTCTGACCCCGTTGACCGTTGACCTGCTGACATCAGCGTTGACCTGCCGACGTCAGCGTTGACTTTGACCGTTGACTAAAAAGTCAAATTTTCTGAAAACTCCTATTTTATGTTTTTCGACGTCCTGAGTCCGTTTTGCAAAATTCTGATCCGAAAGCCTCCGAATCTGACCTTGAGCCCGAACTTGTTTATGTACTTAATTATTGGTTAAGAGCTTGTGAGTAAGGTCTGATCTTGGAATTTGTGTAATTGAAGGTATTCTCGGTTCCTTGGATGCAATACTGAGGAATGTCGAATTCAGGTTCGAGGGTATTCGAATGTCGTATCATGAATCGACTGATGTAGCTCGGAGTTAAGGTAATACACTACTACCCCTTGTATGCTTTATGTACATGTCGATATCCGGTTAACGCATGCATGCTTATGATGAAGTGTTTTGTAAACTCTGCTTAAGCCGAATTAGATTCGAGAAATAAATATGGAAATTATTAAAACCAAAATATTCGTATAAGAATACTAATAGACCAGAAGTATCGAAAGTTAATAGTAATAAATAATACAGTTAAATCCGCAACACGATCAACGATGTCTAAGATTCAATGCTCATAATATGGAGTAAAAGATATTGGATATGAGACTACAGAAATGCCCTTGAGGTATAAGAATGACTAAATTGCCCCTAATAAAGGAAGTGACCCGAAATCTGCATTCGATCTAATTGAAAAATTACCCTACCTAAGATGTATGTTCTATTGGAAAAGACTTCGGTATCATTATTCAAATGCGTGTGTTACTAAAAGAAACTTGGATTTTCCCCCGAGCTCTATATAACACCTGAAGGCGAATTTACTGGAAATATCGTTGTATTCTTGAGCTGATCCTTACGGTAGTAATGGATGAATTAATTGTAATGATCGAAATGACCAAAAAGTCTGTACTGCCTTCGAGCACCGAAATTCTCAATTAATCAGAATGACAATTTTACCCTTAAGTTCTAAATTGAGTAAACCGTCTGTAAGGGCCGAAGGGATCAGAACGACTTAATCTCCACCGAGTGCGTAAACGATGTAGGTGCTAAATAGTAAAATTTGACAAAAATGGTGGATTTATCCCAACTTTCAAAATGACTGAAATGCCATCTTGAGTTAAATAGGCAGTTATATATTTGATGAAATTATGGGATTTTTCTAATAAGGCTTTAAGGGCTAAAGTGCCCCTAAGTGTTAGGAAGCACACTCATATATGTTAATCACTCCTGATATTAATATAAGGTTGGAAGTTTTTCCGCACAAAATATAAGTTCGGCTACTCCGTGACGAGTCCTGTGGTAAAATATGAAAACAACCGTTTAGATATACGATACAACTGGATACATTAGTAGGGTTGGTTAGTACTGCAAGGTTGAGATACGTTAGTTTGAATGGTGTTGGAGCCTCGGAAAATGTCTGGAAATCTTAAACATTGTAAATCGTCATTTTATATTACTGGACTAAATTACAAAAATCACCCCTAATAATTAAAAGACTAAAATGCCCTTGTTGGCCAAAGTAATTAAGATAGCCCTGAATGTATCCGATATCGTGAAAGATCTTGACATAGAAATCTCCGAATGTCTGATTGGAAGCCTGATGAGCAAATAGAATTTCCTGAGCGACTGTTTATGCCTTGTTGGTATAAATTACCGAAATGTCCATGTGTAATAAAATGACCATAATGCCCTTGTATGCTTAAGTGACTAAATAACTCATGATGTGTCTAAACTCTCAAAGATCTTGATGTATCACCTCCTGAATATCTGGGTTAAACCGTTAGTATGAACCCCTTTTAATAGGGGACACGTTTCAGAAATTCGTTCAAATTGTCAAAAGTTTAATGTGCCACCTTCCGTAAATGCTAAGTATCTTCAAGAAATGATTTGTCCCACCTAGTGTGTTCCATGTGTGATATATATTCTGTTGAATGAATTGTATAATGATTTAATCATGAACACTGCTATGTTTGATGAACATTTCAATTGTTATTGAGATTGCATCACTATGTTGGAAAATGAGATGAAATGATGAACCAGATATATGATGACATTCTCTGCCTACTTGATGTATGTCTGCTCAATATGCATACTTGTTATATGATTGCTTGATCTGTGATGGTATTGCCTGACTGTCTGATGAACTTGATAGTATGATCTGTTAGCTTGACCTATGAGGGTACAATCTGTTTGCATGATGAATGATGAAAATGTCTGTTCTGCTCAATGGTATGCCCATTTATCTGTCAAAATCATGAATCTTTTGTTTCTGATACTCTGAATAGAATACATCTGTCACGTGTATTCTGTTACTCATGTCTGAAATCTGAATACCGATTGTCATCTGGGGTATACTGTTGGGTTATGTTATGAAGTCTCTGTCGGTACAGCCCTGATCCAGCTGGTAAATCCTTATGGACTCAAGGTCTCCCCTTGAGTAGGTACCGATGCTTTAGCACGGGTAAATCCTTATGGACCTAAGGCAGCCCCTTAGGTGGCACCTATGCCTATCGGGCTTAGGGTAAGTCCTTATGGATGCAGTCCTGGGGGACTGCATATTGGTGTAAGGTTGGAGGGTAGTTACTAGTAAATCCTTGTATGTACTTGAACATTTGCATTGAATTGTTATGTGTTCTCATGATATGATTGGTATGCATTTATGTCTATTTGATATGCACCATTTGGGACACACTAGACTTTAAACTCGTTTTCATCTTCGTAAACTATCAACATCTATAATTTCCGTTTGTTACTCGATGATTGAATAAAGAACAAGTACCGTTAATCTCAATTATAACGTTACCCTGAAATAACAGAAAGGAAAAGAGGACTGTCACTGCTTGGAACATCATGAAAATGTTATGCCTACCATATATTTGCATGAGCTTATAGCATCTTTTGGTAGTTTTGTATTACTAAGCTCTTCCAAGCTCACGTTATTTTTACTATCGCAGGTTAAAAGAATACAACATGACATAATGTTTGACATCAATGTTCGGAGTTCCCTCGGCGTTGCCTCTGGAGTACGGTGTTGTATAATTAGTGGGCATGTATGTCATGCGTTGTTTTGTGATAGTGTCTGTAAAACACTTTCTGAAATTTCTATTATGTGTTTAAATGATTTCCTTAAATGTTATTTTAAACAGAAGTTGATTTTTACAGTTTAATCAGTGTTTTGGAGGAAATAATAAAAAAATGTTTTTATGTGTATTTTTTTTTGTGGGTCGCTCTTGTGACCCTAATGTGACTTCCTATGATCCGTTGTAACGTATAGGCGGGTCTAGGGGGTTACATGGCCACTTTGGTTTAAAGTCATATAAAGGTTATGAAAAAAGCACACATATGAATCACAAATAACAACATTAGGCTTTCCTTTTTCTATGCGTGAAAATTTCCCCATCGTGTGAATCATTGCTTTAGATACAATAATCTGTTCGTCTTGGACTAAAACTGAGAATACGTCTTAAGATTGTTAGAATACAATCGTTAATATAAGAATAAATAATAAGATAAAATATTATTATTTAAACGAACAGTACAAAATTAAGAACGGTACGTCAATATAAATAAATCAAACCGATTTGAAAACAAAAGAAACGTGTTGAGGCTTGCACGAACGCAGTTTCCTTAAGACAGATTTTCGGCCACTCCTATGGTGCTCGAGTTCATTGGTCGTCTATCTCCCAAGATACAACAATATAAGATCAGCCACAATTGCACTACTATGGAGATCACGAACTGACCCTTGCCTTCGCCTATCACCGAAAACCACTTGTAAAATCCATAGAGTAAAACAATAAAAATTTTCTGTGGTTTTGAGTTATGTAAAACCTAGAAGATTTACTCCCTATTTATAGGAGTGTCAAGAGGGTATAAGTGGAAATTTGACCTAATTGAGCATTTAATATTGAGAATCAATTGATTCTTCTTATAAAGCAGTTTCCAAAATTACTAAATTAAAGGTAACTTTCAGTATTTACCTTTTAATTTCAAGATAAAATTTGGCAAATATATGCTCTTATTTGAGGAAAAATTATTTTAAATTTGGATCAAATATCTGCAAGCCCACAAAGGACCAGACCAGTTCAGACATTTGTGTTACTCATGCCGTGCACGTCTGCACATTTACGAACCAACAATTGGTTCCACATTTTCCTCAACAATGTTTGAATCAATTTCTCATTCAAAGCTCCAAAATTATCAAAATTTTCCAACAAAATATAATAAAATAATTTATTTTTTTTACTCGAGTCGAATTTTAATCACCAAATCACCCTAACTTGATTCATGATTTGAAATATTTGAATGACTCCACAAGATTCAGATAGGCTTTTAAAATAAACTGTATTCAAAATTAAGAAAATTTTAGAACGGGTGACGCACACCGACGAATACTACTGACGCAATACTCCACTGAACTTCATTATTTTTAATGGCTTTTAAATAATTAGTAAAAATCTCTAAGGCTCGACATGTAATTAATCATATTTAAAAACAAAATTATAAGAAATTATTCCATTAACTATTCTCACCACCTTATACTTAGTCCTACCCAATTAAATAAAATTGCATCATCTTTATTTTCCACATAATATTTTCTTATAAATTAAAATTTACAAAACATCGTCTTCTTCCTCATACATCATATATTAATTCCAATATATTAATGACTAAAATCCTTAAAATAAAAAAAAACCTAAAAACTTAACCCACGAATCATAAGAGAAAAATATTACAATTAATTTTAGTCTATTAAAAACTCTAAAATTAATATATTCGTTTGAACTGCGAACAAATTAATTAGAAAACCTAACGTTTTCATGGTAACCGATAGAACTTAGTATCCGATCTGGGCGCCATTTGGATATGGAGCCGAGCACTGCTCTTAATATCCCCGATCTGGGGGCCATTTTGACATTCATAGCCAATATAAATCAGAAAATGTTAGGGGTTTTTTTTAATTAATTTGTTCACAATTCAAACGAATATGTTAATTTTAAGGTTTTAACATATTAGAATCAAGTATTTTATTTTTGTCTCTTTTGATTTGCGGATTAAACTTGTGGAGTGTTTTTTTTAAAGAATTTTATACATTAACTTATTAGAATTAATATATGAAGTATGAGGAAGAAGATGATGATGATATGTAAATTTTAATTTATAAGAAAATATTATGTAGAAAATAAATATGATGTGGTTTATTTAATTGGGTAGGACCATGGAAGAGGTGGTGAGAATGATTCATGGAATAATTTCTTCTAAATTTTGTTTTGAAATATGATTAATTACATGTCAAGCTTTTAAGATTTTTAATAATCATTTGAAAGTCATTTAAAAATTAATGGTGATCAACGATATATTGCGTTTGTAATGTTCAACGGTGCGCTTCGCTCATTTTAGACTCATCCTCAAAATTATTTTTAAAATTTGGGTAAAGTACAACAATGGTCATCGAACTTTTAGGGCGAGTTCATTTTGGTTACCGAACTTTTAAAAATTTTATTGGGGTCATTCAACTTTTATTCCGCTTTCATTTTGGTCCCTCCCGTTAATTTCCGTTAAAAATGCTGATGTGTCATGTTATCTCCTTCTTCAACCTCTTTATTTTCCCTCTGCAACTAAAGCTTCTTTATTATGAATAAAGAAAAACGTTATTTCCACCAATTATGAAGCAAAACCAAGGCCTAAAAAAAATTAAAACTTCCAAATAATCTGCTATATGCTCCATTTATTTGATGATTTCGGGGATCATGGTTTGGTTCTCTGTCTTGTTTTGGGTCATTTGATAAGCGTACACAATATGTTCGATAAAAGTCTTTTTTAGTTATTGCTTTTTCTTTTTATTGTTCCTTTTTAAAGGTTCATGCATGAGTTTCATAACAAATGTTTCTTAGGTAGAATGAAATAATGAGAACAATTATGCAACTAGATTTTTTTTTGCTCAATCGTATGATTTTATTAATGAGAAAATCATACAAATCATCCAACCTCGGGCCTCATTAAAAACCTCCCTACACCTAGTTGGAGGAAAAGAGTACCCAAGATGGACAAAAGGAACGAAACACCGAGCCATACAACTCACACACCCCCCGCGGACAACACACAACACTGCCTAGCAGCCCAACCGCACCCACTCCCATCACTGCCCGCAAACGAACCCCCAACCCTGGCCACCCTGCTACATTCCCACGCATAACCAGCCCCGACGCTCGACACCCCTTTTAGCCAACTTGTCGGCAATGCCGTTTGCTTCTCGGTGCACATGTTGAAACGTGCAAGTTAACCCTACCCGTGCCGCATCGATTCGCCTAAATAAACTATAATACTTCCACGACCTACTATCCACATTAAGGATCCATGATAAGGCCACTAGAGAATCCGATTCAACTATGCAAGGCCAACTACCCCATTGCGACCCTCCAAGCGACTTAATCACATAACATATCACATGTAATTCAGCCTCATTCGAATCCAGCACCCCCAACGGCCCTGGAAAAAGCGCCAACACATGTCCCTGTGCATTACGTAACACTCCACCACAACCCGCAGGCCCCGGTTTCCCCCTAGCCGAGCCATCCACATTAAACTTCACCATATTCACCATCGGTGGCATCCATGTAACACCCACACGAGGTCCCTTTGAACGCACCATCCCCTCACACCACCAAGGACAATCCCACCAAACAGATTCAACAAGTCTAGCGTTAGAGTCCAGCGCACTCACCCACGAAAATGCACGCAACTTGATCAGAAAAAATAATTCAGTAGGCGACACCCTGTTATCACTAAAAATCATGTCGTTACGCGTTAGCCACATCGACCAAAGAACTGCAGCACACCCTGATAACCACCATTGCCGTACCGCCCCCCAGAAAAAACTATCCAAAACGATGCGCATAAATCCCACTAACGACGCAGGGCGTACCACCTCCACCTGCCACCATGCGAAAAACATCGACCAAATCATCCACATCCACGGACATCGGAAGAGGATATGATCCGCGGCATCCTCCCCTTCCCCACACCAACGACAAGAATAGTCCTGCACATTCAGCTGCATCCCTCGCTCCCGCAGCAAACATAACATAGGCAAGCGTTCTAAAAGCACAAACCACTGCACCTTCGGCGATATAAGAAACGACCAAATACCCGCACTATCCAAATCCGAGTCCCCCTCCAAACCAAAAGACGCCATTAAGCTAGATAACATCGCCACCGAAAAATTCCCCGTCGACGTATGTTTCCACACCCACCTATCCTCTACTAAAACCGTCGCCCCTACCACACATCTCAACTCCCACAATTGGGTCATTTCAAAAGAGCGTAACGGTCTTGAGAAAAGCTCACCCCAATCCGCATGTCCCAACGAATTCGTACGTGCATAATCCATAACCAACGCCCATTTATTCACAGCAATCCGATAAAGACGGGAAAATACCTCGCATAATGGCACATCTAAACACCATCTATCACGCCAAAATAACACCTTCCTCCCATTCCCAATTAACCATGCAAAATTAGACAAACCCATAAAATGATTAACACTAACCTCCTCTTGCACTTCCACAATTTGTCGCCATACCGTTGACATAGCCCTTTTGTGCCCACGCGAAACCCTTCTACGCAACACATCCTCACCATATTTTGCAACCAAAATCTCCCTCCACAAAGACGTGCCTTCGATCGCAAAACGCCAATACCATTTTGCCAAGAGGGCTAGGTTCCGTTGGTGCAAATCCACCACTCCCAACCCCCCAAATTTCCGCGGTCTACACACTACCCTCCAGCTTACTCTACTCAATTTACGATGGTCCTCCGTACCAACCCATAAAAAATCCTGCGGATACGATCAATACGTTTGATAACACCCTTTGGCACCACAAAAGTGCCCATATAATATATCGGAAGCGCAAACAACATTGAGTTCAATAAAGTCAGCCGAGCTGCAAATGAGAGCGAGTCCCTTTTCCACCTTGCCAAACTCTTTCGAAAGCGTTGCAACAACGGCTCCCACATACTCAAACTACGGGAATTCACTCCTAGGGGCAACCCAAGATATACCATTGGTAATGTGCCCATGTGACATCCTAACAGCCCTGCCATCTCACGCACCTTCCCCTCCTCTACACCCACTCCATATAAGCATGACTTAGTGTAATTTATTTTCAGCCCCGAATAGTACTCAAAGCAAGTCAGCACTCTCTTCAAATTTATTGCTATACGCGGCTCCCCATGGAGAAAAATCATTGTGTCATCCACGAACTGAAGATGCGACACAAAGCAATTATTAACAACACGAACTCCCATTATGAATCTCCCCTTTTCCGATTCAATCAAAAAAAGATGCAGCAATTCCGCCACAATGACAAATAATAGAGGCGATAATGGATCGCCCTGTCTCAATCCACGTCTCATCGGAAATTCCTTAGTCGGACAACCATTAAGTAAAACCGAAAATCTTGATGTTTGAATACATGCTCGCATCCAAGCCCGCCACACCATCCCAAACCCCATTCTATTCTGAATCTTCTCAAGACAATCCCACTTAACACAATCATACGCTTTCGCAAAATCGAGTTTCAATATCACCCCTCCCTCACTACCCGACTGTTGGTGCATAGAATATATCACCTCATTTGCCAGCATAATACCATCCACTATCTGACGGCCTTGAATGAACGCTGATTGGACATCACTGATCAAACCTGGCAGAACACGTTGCAGCCGCTTCGCCAAACACTTAGCCACAATTTTAAACAGAGAGTTCAACAAGCAAATCGGCCTAAAGTCCCCTATTGCTCGCGGATTTTCCTTCTTCGGAATCAACGCCACAAAAGCCAAATTTATACCCTTTGGTAATTCCATCGTCTCATAAAAATTCTGCATCATTTGCATCACATCATCCTTCAAAAAATCCCAACCCTTCTTATAAAACTCAAATGTAAACCCGTCCGGACTTGGCGCCTTTGACCTATCACACCCCTACACCACCGATCTCACTTCCTCCTCACTGAAAGGACCCTCCAAATCTGCTGTCAACTCTATCGGCAATTTCTTGAAATTCACCACCATATCCATATCCCCCAAACATGGCTGAGCTGCAAAATGTTCCTTGAACTCCTCAAATACCACGTATCGAAGACGCTCCGGATCCGATTCCCACACCTCGTTTACCTGCAAACCAGAAATACCATTGTGCATCAACCTCAATTTGGTCGATCGATGAAAGAACGATGTGTTATCATCGCCTTCCCGCAACCACCTCACCCTTGCCTTCTGTCTCCATATTGACTCACGCATACGAGCTAAAGACCACAATTCCTGCTGGTAAGTACGTTCCTGCAGCACTTGGGAATCTGAAACTACATTTGCACCTGTTGCCCCATCTATTGTTGCGATCGCATTAGTAACCAGCTCAATTCGCTGATCAAGATTGCCGAACACCACCTTATTCCACTCCCGCAAAAATACTTTCAAACAGCGCAACTTCTTAACCACATCCCAATCACCTGACATCGACGACAATCTCACCCATTCCTCTTCTAAATCACGAACAAATTTTCTATCCCCCACCCATGCATTAAGGAACCTAAACGGCTTCGGTCCCCAATCCAATGTATCACTCACAAGCAATAAAGGTGTATGATCGGATAACCCTCTCGGCAACGAAGACAATTTCAAGTTCGCAAATTTATCCAACCAATGCAACGAGACCAAACATCTATCTATTCTACTACATCTACTATCCGGACCAAACCATGTATACGACAAACCACACAAATCCAAATCGCACAATCCATTATCCTGAATAAAATGTAAGAAAGCTCCCATACCTCGATCTATAGATACACATCCTTGCCGCTCGGAAAGAGATGTTACCGCATTAAAATTGCCCATCAAGCACCACGGGATGTCACATGACAATACCTCCATCGCAAGTTCATTCCACAACACCCCTTATTGTGGCACCTCACACGGTGCATAGATTCCCACCAGCCCACACCTCCAATTATCGAGTATCCAGCACCCTTCAACAGCCACGAATCGCTCCCGCACAATCGTCTGATGTGCTTTAAAACGTTCCTTATCCCAGCACATAAGAATCCCACCTGATCTCCCTATCGACGGTGTAAACACAAACTCGAAATTATCCGATACCCAAATGTTTCGCACTACAAATTCCGAAATCACTTCCATCTTTGTTTCCACAATAATTACACACTCCCCACGATGTTGTCGTATTAAATTACGGACCCCTCGCCTTTTCTCCGCCGCTCCCAAACCTCGCACATTCCATGACAACATCCGCATATCGCTTCTACAATTGTAATGGTTCCCTCGCCTCAATAAGACGAGCAATGTCCTTAATAACGTTCTCCTCATTCTCAATTGTTTCCGCACCCAACAATTTCCCCAACTCCAACGTCTCTTGCGCCTCTTTAAAAATGCTTCGTTTTCTTTGTAAAAAATCCGAATCTGAAAGGGATCCGTTTGCCAACTCCGTCGAGACAGGCCTAGGATTTTTCCGCGGTCTTCCCCTCCCTCGTTTTGCCACAACCAATTCCTTTTCCCCTGTACTGTCCGGCCGTCCAGGTTATCGAAGAATTTCCGAAAGTTGCCTAATGCGTCGTTGTCTACCCTTATATTCAATCAGTGCAGCAATCCCAGCCCTAGACGATTCAGGCTGAGGCCCAACTTCGCTATTCTCCCCGTACATAGCAGCATCACCACCCCTATCCACCGCTTGGCCAGTTCTGCCATCATGCAATTCACAAGCACTAACATTCATGCTTCGATGTTCGACCACCTCCCTATCCACCACTCCCACGTCTTCATCCGCCCGCCCCGATTGAACTTGTTCAGTGTGTGCATCCTCACCCTGCTTCGACAACTACTCCACCACCCTCTCGTCAATTCTTTTATTATCATCCCACAACTTATTAATCGTCCAACTATTTGGAGAGGTCATACTCAACGAGTTCGGAACCACCGTATCCTCGCCTCCCCTTCGGACCTCATTGTGTGGTGTTTGATCCACTTCCACTACCATATTTGCCATATCGACCGTCCGACACTCCTCTTCCGATTCGTCCTCCGTCGTGCACATGTCACCCTCCACATCCCTCTCACGGTCTTGAACCCGAACTTCACTCACTTCATGTACCCTAATGCGGTATTATTTACCACCAATTCCCACATCAATTGTTTTCTCAATTGGTAGGAACCAATCCGTTTCAATGAGAAATAACGCCCTCTCAAACGAGGTAGGTGCCTCTGTCTTGTCGGCTATGCAAACCAATTCACCCCACAATGCCGCGATATTTTTGAACGTGCCCTCGGACCAGGCATGGATCGGTATACCACATGCCGATAGCCAGACTCTTCTATTTGGAATCACGCAATCCGGTGACCATGCCTTTACATTCTCTAGCCACGGTGAGAAACAACCTGATGCAATACATTCATCCTTTGTTTCCCAATTTGGAAACATCAGTAAAACTAGAGAACCAGCCACTCGCATTAAAGAAACTTCCTTCATGGTTGTCTGTAAATCTAACGCTAAATCCATGATCGATCGCGGTTGGCGACAAAACCCCAATGCACAATTCTTCAATATCTCCATTTTTCCTCATCAATCACCCCCTCAACCTTGCGATACTCATTCGTTACATCAATCTGCTCTCCCTTCTTTTCTCCAATTTCAACTTCCCCACTCTTCCGCTTCAAACTTACCCTATCTGATTCATCTACATTCACATTGAATTCACCCCTTCGACGACGCCAAAAAGAGTCTCGAGTATCACGTTGTGCCAATTGCACTTTCAATTTCGATCCATACAATCGAAATCCATCAAAACGCTCAATCACCCGTTCCGCTTTCGTTTTCATCCTAACGAAGCCAAATCTTTTCCCATCCCTAGACCTCTTCGTCGGTACAAAGACATCCACTACCACACCGTGTCTATCGAAAACCTGCCAAACTCCTTTCCAGTGCAGCTGTGTCGGCAGATTTCCGACGAATAGGGTCCAACACTGTCGCCGTTCTCTATCGCCCATTCCTCCATTAAATTGAAATGTCTATTATGCAAATAGATACTATGAGTCTTTGAATTCATGATAAAAAATGGAATTGGCTTCTTTCCATATTAAGACCTAGATTTACAATTTGTACTATTTATTTATAAAACATGCTACTTATGTTATAAACCTTACAATTGTCACATGAATTGGTCAATGAGCTCATTTAATCCTTGAAGTTAGGCACTGTTTGCTTTGCTTATTCTTCTACTTTTTTTCATCTACAATAACTGAATGCTTTAGCAACCACAATCTTGTCAAGATTAGGTTCTACAAACCTCTCAAATATGAACACAAAGCGACTTTGATTGCAGAGGAAAAAGAAATAGGTTGAAGAAGGAGATAACGTGCTACGTCAGCATTTTTAACAGAAGTTAACATGAGGGACCAAAATGAAAGCAGACTAAAAGTTGAGTGACCCCAATAAAATTTTTAAAAGTTCGGTGACCAAAATGAACCCGCCCTAAAAATTCGGTGACCACTGGTGTACTTTACCCTTAAAATTTTGAAGTGGCCTCGAGTATTAAATTGATTTCCATATTTTCAATTTAGCAGTTTTTGTCTAAATTTAGAAACATGTTTTTTATGTCCATTTAAATGGAGATCTGGGCAAAACTTTCAAGTCAAAAATTGCATTAACAATTTCTTTTGACGTTGACAACTGAATTTTATTAAAAAAAACTATGAATGATATCCTAATTACAATGTATCCAGAAGGGGGAATAATGAGATTAGTCCATCAAAATCTCATGCAAAACTTAAAAGTGTAAAGAAAAATAAATATTTCAATGAAGATTAGCATATCGTTAAAATCCAAAAGTCTTCCTGAATCTCCTTGTCTCTATCCAAACGTGACACATTACGGAATGAAAAAGGAGTGGTGAGCGAGCCAAACTATCAGGCAAATTGCTCTGCTACCCAGGATCGATTACATCGGCAAACAACCATCAACTGAGTGGAGATCTATCTTTCTATGACCACTGACAGAATTATAATAAGAAACTAGCGCCATAAAGATCTATGTACAAACACCAAACAACCACTAAGGTATGCTAAAATCATGTCAAAACGACATATGAAACGAAACCACAAAAACAAAGAAAAAAACGAGCCACAAAGGTACAGGAAAAAGCGTACCACAAAGACATAGATTCTTATTAAAAATAGGCTTAAAGGTCAAATTGGCCATCAACAAAAAATCAAAAAACCAATTAAGCCCTTATGAAAAATTTTCACTCAATTGAGCCCTCAAAATTCAAATTACGATCAATTAGGCCCTCAAAATTTAAATTGCGATCAATTTAACCCTTCTGTTAAGTTGGTTGTTAACTTTAAAATAATTATTATGGCGGTGACACGTGGCACACTCTAGACGTGTCACGTCATCAAATCCGTAAATATCATTTAAAATTTTAAAAATATTTAAAATTATAAAAAATTGAAAAGTATTTAAAAATCATTTAAAATTCAAGAAAAATCTAAAAAATTAAAATTTGTAAAAAAATTAAAATTATAAAAAATAATTTTTTACATAAAATAGAAAAATATAAAAAAACTTTGTAATAATTATCAAATATATATATATATATTATAACGTAATAATATTTAAAAATTGTATATTTTTTAAAAAATATATTTTTAATTATAAAACCCCAAATTCAAATCTCTAACCCTAAACCCTAACCATATATTTAAAAATCGTCAAATCAGTTTAAATTTGCCATCCTACATTCCCAAACTCAAACCCTACATTCCCAAAACCCCTAAATCCTCAAAAATTTCAAAAAGCCCAATTTTTGAATAGGTTCTAATGTTTGATTTAGGGATTTATGGGGCTTTTTTGAAAGAAATGATACTTTTGGCCTTTAGGGTTTTTTTTAGGAAAATTATTATTTTAGGTTTTTTATAAACAAAATAAAAGGAAAATAAGAAAAAATTTAATTTAATTTAAATAATTTTTTAATTTTTTAATTTTTTTAATTTTTTTATAATTTTGTAGATTTTTTTATAATTTTTTAAGATTTTTTTAAAAAAAATTGATTTTGATGATATGACACACTCAGAGCATGCCACGTGTCCTTATATCTTTGACTGTTAGAGGACATTAACGGTCAACACGGTCAAACTAACGGAGGGACCAAATTGAGTGTAATTTGAATTATGAGAGTTAAATTGGGTGCAGAATTTTTATAAGAGCTTGATTGATTTTTTGATTTTTTGTTGAGGGTCATTTGACTTTTAAACCTTAAAAATATAAAGATTAATTGTCGACCACCAGCTAAAGAAACAAAAGAAAAAAGACGGCCACATTAAAAATTGCACATAGAAAAAAAATTAGGTTTTTAGGAGGTTGCACAAAATTAACAGTTTAGTTGATATGAGTTTTCAACAAATAAGAATTGCACTAACAGTTATATATACTATTATGATTGTCAACCAAAGACAATTTCCTTTACTATTATGTTGCATATGTAAACAAAGAAAGAATATATTTAGCTTATTTAGAGTATGCATTATTTTTTATTTATCTTTCTGATTTCAAATTTAGATTATATTAATTCTTTTCTATGCTATCACGATTTTTGTCAGTCTCGAGTATTTTGATCACTCAACTATCTTTTCACTTTTATTTTAGTCACTTAACTATCTTCTCATTCTTATTTTAATCACTCAACTATTTTTTCATTCCTATTTTGGTCACTCAACTTTCAAACTTTTCAATTTAATACCTGGACTTGATACTTTCAATGTTTTTTTTGTCACTCTCACACATTTTATTATTAGTATTGATTTTTTAATATTATTAAATATAAAACTGATTTAAAATAAATACTAAAATAATATTTTATTATTATTAAATTTAAAAATATTTAAAATAATCGTCATCGCTTGTCGTCACCGTCGACCACCGGCGGCCTTTTGACCCCAAATTTCACCGAGAGACTCGCTTAAACACGCTTAGTTCGAATCTGGTGGTTGTTCCATCGGAAAATGTCATGAAACTTGTAAATTTCGACATAAATGTTTCGGTTTCCTCACTTTCGATCTCCTTTTCATGGACTTAGGAGCACTTTTTACAAAATGGAGGCCGCGTTCGGACTCAAGGGGCCGTGACGTAACGACCGGTGAAATATGAGACCAAATGGCCACCATCTACGATCGTCAACGGTGGCGTCCGACGACGACGAACAGTGGCCGGCGAATAGTTTGGTTTAACTTTTTATTTTTATTTTAAATTATTTTTATATTAAATAATAAAAAATATCATGTCATACCGTAATAATAATAAAAAAATTCAGAGTGACCAAAACATGAGCAATCTGAAATTTCAGTTATCAAATTAAAAAATTTAAAAATTAAATGATCAAAATAAGAGTGAAGAGATAGTTGAGTGATGATATATATATTTTACCCTTTCGTGAAATTTCATTGTCATCAAACACGTCTCATTTACGCACATTAGTGTCGGATTAATGTAATAATTTTTACGCCTTTCATAATTAAAAAAAGACATAATATAAAAAATGCCCATAACATTTTACTAAATAGTCATTTTGGTCCATATTCTTTTTAGGTCCACTTTCACCCAATAATATTTTATATCGGATCAAAATGGCTCCACAGATGAAAACCGTTAATTGACTAACAATCAATTCGGGATGCTGATGACACTGACGTGGCACTTTGCCATGTCATCAATTTTTTAAAATAATAAATGAAATAAATTATTATTTATTATTTTTAGAAAAAAATAAAAAAATTATTTAATTTATTTCTTTTAATTTATTCAAAAAATAATAAATAGTTTGTTTAATTTATTATTTTTTAAAAATATTTTCAAAAATAATTTATTTAATTTAATTTTTAAAAAATTGAAAACAATATATTAAAATAAATATTATATATTATTTTTTTATAAAATTAAAAAAATTATTTTTAAGAATAAATCAAATAAATTATTATTATTTTTCAAATTAAAAATAATAAATGAAATAATAATTATTAATTATTTTTGAAAAAATTTAAAAACATATTCTTAAAAAATATTTTGTTGACCAAAGTGTCACGTCAGTGTCCCAAGTCAAGTCAGTATATTATATCAACATCCCGCATTGATCGTTAGTCAACTAACAGTTTCCATTCACGAGGGGTCATGTTGACTAGGGGTGATAACGAGCCGAGCTGAGCCCGAGCCTGGCAGGCTCGACTCGTCGAGCTCAAAATTTTAGGCTCGAGCGCGGCTCGAAAATAATACTATTGGGATCGGCTCGAGCACGAAGCTCGTCGGGCTCAGCTCGGCTTGAAGTGGACAATTTTTCTATAATTTTTTATAGAAGATGGAGCCTCGTTAAAAGCCCCTTTCATAACCAACACTAAAACAAAATTCAATGTCGGGAAAGGAAAAAGAGTGGCCAAAAAATAAGATTAATCCAAATAACCAAGAAATATTCTTACAATACAAACACATAATCAAAGAAAATAAAAAATCAAACATCAACCAACTAAGAAAAATGCACAATTTATTTTAGTTAATTTGTTTTAGTAGATTTTCCCTAATTTATTTTATTGCTTTTCTTTTGCTAAACAGATTACTTTTAGTGCATATGTAGCATATATATAATATATAATTTATTCCGGGCATGTTCACGAGCTTTTCGAGCCGAGCTTGGGTCAGCTCGGCTCGGCTTGTTAAGGTCTCGAGCCGAACCCGAGCCCGAGTCGAGCTTTGACCGAGTTGAGCCCGAGTAGCTCACAAGCCGGTCAGGTTCATTATCACCCCTAATTTTGACCCAAATGAAACGTTAGGGTGAAGGTAAACAAAAATAAAAATAGGAACCAAAATAACTATTAAGTGAAACATTAGGGACATTTTTTAGAATTATGCCATAAAAACATAAATACACTTATGTTTTGAAGTTCTAGTATTATTAAAATTTGTTCATGAATTCTTATAACTATAAGAATCTGGGACTGTGATACTATACTTTTCCTTTATTACAGTGCTATACACTACATCAAAATAGGTTTTTAGCAGTGTTTTTTAGCGTCCCTAAAAACTCTCATGGCGTTAAGAAAAGCGCCGCTGAAACTAACGCCGCAACAGTTCGCGACGTTTGTGGGACAAAAATGACGCAAGAGGTCAAGATATATAACAGAGCGTGGAAACAAACGTCGCGAGTAATTTGTTCTTTTGTGGCGTTTTTATTGTAAAACGGTGCTAATGACATTCTTTTTAGCGGCATTTTTCTTTACAACGCCGCTAGTGACCTGTTTTTAGTGGCACTTTTCTTTACAAATGCTGGGAATTACATGTTTTTAGTGGCGTTTTTCCTACAAACGCCACTATTTATTGTTATTTTTTATTCACGTTCACTTATATTAACCAGAGCTGCTCTATTGTTTTCTTTAAAAAATGCTTTTCATAATTTAATAACTTTGCACATATGATGTTCTTAACATATTCATAATTGTTATAATCATGAAATTGAATAATTAAAACCAGGGGAAAAACACTTTAAAAGAAACAAATGAAAGGATTTTATTCACATTCTTTGTGATTGCTCATACACAGGAGATATGATACAATAATTGGAAAGCAAAAAAGATAAGAAAAATAACTTTTTCAACAATGCTAAAATACCATATTTTAGTCCCAGGTTCTTCTCTTCAGATTTATGTCTCTTTGAAGCCGACTGTTACATAGAAAAAGAGCCTCCAGAAGACAAGATCTGTTGTTCAAGCTACAGTCAATGAAATGAAAAATCAATCCGTAGAGTTAACAAAGGATTAAAACATGTTTGACATTGTAAGGATCCATAACATTTTATGAACTAATCAGTATAAATATATAAAACTTTCATGCTCAAGTTGTTGCAAGCAGAAACATGTGTACATGATATTAACATTCCCACAATGGAAGTTATAGAAGATGTGTGTAGGATAAAGCAGTTGTTGAAAAGTATAGGGATTTAGTTAAAATATCAAATTGTTGTCCCTTTGAATCTGTCACTTGACTCTTCATCTTGCTTTGAGTACATTTTTGTGACATTTATTTCCTAAACACATTCAGACATGAGCATCGTATATGACCCATCAAGGAGCTTCACTTGCAAAATGTGTCATTGCCTTCTTTCTCTAGCTCGGTAGAAGTTGTAACACCTCTAGCCTTGCTTGGTCTGAACCAGGCTGACGCTATCACATTGATCAACCGAAACATTAATAGAAACGGAATTGGACTTAAAATATACATTGAAAAACATTTAAGAATATGATAGAAACAAGTCCAGGGATCATAATATTAATGTTTTCATGAATTAAGCAAGCAATTAAAACAATCATAAGCATTAAGGATTTAAAACTTTTATCAACCAAGAGAATGAGTATTGGTACTCAGATGTAACACCTAAATAAAACAACATTCAACCTATGCACACATTCTAAATACCAATTGTTCCTAAATTTAACACACGATAACATAAATTGGTTATGTTCATATGCTCATTCTCAACTAAAATTTTCAGCATGCAATTCAAATGTCACCCGAAAATTTGGGCAGTTTTCAAAACTTTCTAATCAAACCATTCAAAGAATTGAAAGAAAGAGAATTTCCCACTTTTAAGAAACTTGAAATAAGGTAATATACACATTTCTGTTTGTTGTAAACTCTTAAAACCATATCAATTCTAACAAATCCCACCTCTTTTCCCCTATATTTTCAAGCAATAAACTCAATACAATGATACAATCTCATCACCCATAAGCATCATGGCATGAAGTCAGAGTAGAGTTTAGTATGAGAAAGAAGAAATGTATAAATTAGTTGGAGGTCTATCTTTGATTCTTTTCTACTATAAACCAAAAAAAAAAAAAGAAGAAGAAGAAGATTAGGTATTTTATAACTATACTTAAATAAAACGACTACACTATGATCGAACATGTAAATAATGAATTTGTACACAAATTCACTTATTATCTCCATCGTCTGTACATTTTTGTGGCATTTTGCAGAGATGCAAATAGGAAAGTAGTCGCTAAATAAAGCAAAAATCAGAGAGGGAGGAGTATTTAAAACTAGTTAAATTGTCAACTACCGTTGAATGTCTAAAAAACATGTTAAGTTGTTAACTACCGCATAACTCACCTACATATAAATGTAAGTTTGGGCAATGTCTATAGTTTTCAATCTTGTTTTTTTTTTCTCCTTTTGTCAGAATATTTTTGTGTGTGTAAAATTAAGTGCATGTTACCTGAAATTAGTTACAAAATGGTGCAAGAAAATGGAAGCTTCTAGCTTGGCCATGATATGTTCCCCAAAACCTGTCAATTAAAAACTAGAAATTAATAATTGAGAAGAAAATCAAAATATAGAAATGAATTTAAGAAGGGCTTGCACAATTACTAAACTAATAACATCATTATGTATCATTGGTCTAGTAATGTTTTAAAAACAAAAATCATCCTGAACTTTCACCTAAATATTATATTGAACTCAACCCATTTTGATCTACCCTCATTGTGAATCAAGTGCTATCTGGCTCCACATGACTGCACAATGTTGCTCCAACTAACATGATGACATGCAATTTTAGTTTAAAGACCATTGTCATTTGTCTATGCAATCCCCCCAAAGGAAAGCCCTAACCTTATTCTTTTTTCAGCCGCCAGATCCGAAAGCTTTACTGTAACACCCGGGTTTGGGGGTCGGGTAAAAATAATATTAACATAATATTTCGGGTTTCGGATTTATAATTAAAATAATAAAATATTTTTATGAGCTTCGTGTTTGCAAAATAATTAAAGTTTATGTTGGGCCTATCTTCTAAGTCTAAAGTCCATGGACTTTAGGAGATGATAGTTTTTAGCCATTCATTAATGGCACAATTGTAATTATGATTTTTGGGTGAATTAAAATAAAACAAAAGATGAAGACATGTGCTCATCTTCTTCCTCACTTCCATTTTCAAAACTAACGACATTGAAGAGCTCTCTACACCAAGTTACTATTCCATCCCCTTTCATCTTCATCTTTAGAGCTTTTTGAAAGGTAAATACATTTTTGACTTGGCCTTGTCTTCCTCTACATTTTGGTACCATTAGTTTCCATTAAAGTTATGTATTTCATATTTTTGGGTTTTCAAAGTTTTTATCAAAGGTTGAAGCTTTATGATTTTTTAACAAAGCTTTTGATTTATTAGTGTTAGATAAGTTGTTTATGAACCATGGGGTCCAACATATATGAATTTTTAAGGTGTTTTATAAAGATTTCCGGATTTGGGTTTTAATGGGGTTTTTGAAGGGTTTTAAGATGAGTTTTTGGGTGTATTTAATGTTGGAAATTGAGGGCTGATGTTAGTATGATAGTTGGGGGTTGTTTTGGAAGCATTTGAGTGTGTTAAAGAGGTTGAAATCAAGAGTTTTGGATTGGGTTTGAGGGCTGCTCGGGTTTGAAGTTTTGAGAGTTGTTTATGGCTTGAATTCTTGTGTTTATGCTTGATTAGTGTTCCAGGTTTGCTACATTGATGTGTGAGCTGATTCGAGGTTGTTTTGATTGTGTTGAGTTGATTAGAAACAAGAATTGGTGTTGGTGAAGCATCAAGAGTGAATCCGGAAGCTTGAAGGTCTTGGTTGCTTGGTTGTTGAGCTTGGAAGTGAAGTTGAGTGGTTAAATGTTTTTAAATGGTTTTCGAGTATTTGGTTCAAGCATGTGGACTAGGTTGGGCTTGGTAGACCCACCTAGAGTTGGGATTAGAGTGGTAGCCTAATCCTAAGCTTTAGATAAAGACTATGGTTGATCTTTATATGTTGTGGATGCCTCGCATTTAAATTGTGATTATGGTGTTATGTATAATGTGTTATACATGTTGTTGAGGCATGGTTTGATGCATTGATATATGCACGTAATTTGAATTGTGGATTGTGCATGATGTTAATCATGGTGAGTACGTGCTAAGCACGGAAGTGGATATGAAATGATATTGTGAAAGGTTGTGGATTATGTTTAATATTGGCACTAGTATGCTTGGGTACAAATGATCGATCATTAGGATGTTAGTGTGCACACTTGAGTCAAATGCGCGCGTGGTCTTGGTAATGGTAGTCATCAAGATGGAGTACGAGTTCGCCCGGAAAACCTTCTCATATATATGATAGTCGGTGATGAGTGTAATCCCATCGACGGGGCGTGAGGATGAGTGGAATCCCCTCCGCGTGAACGGTGATGAGTGTAATCCCACCGTAAGGTAATGGTTGTGTTGGACGTGAGTTCCAACGTGTTATCCGCATATTCAAGTCATAGCTAGGTGACAATATGTGATGGTATGTGTACCGATATGAGATTATATGTGTTGCCTTATGGATTATTATATGTGTTTACATATGATGTGGATTTGAGCTTGTTGAGCATGGCATAAAATTGAATAGATGTTCATGCATCATGTGTATTTTGGCTCTTGTGGATCGAAGGTAAGATCATGCATTATACCTTAGTTGTGCTCGTGCTTGGACCCTGCATTGTCGAGGTTTGTTTTAACGAGCTTACCCTTACTAAGCTTTATGCTTACGTTCTCTTTTGTTCGACAATGCAGATCCGTAGTTCGTGGGTAGCTTGTGCAAGGAGAGGGCCTCCAAGTGTGCCTTGTGGTGCTATCTTAGCTATCAAGTATGGACATTTTAGTTAAAGGATGTAATAGTTAAGAAATAAGATATGTATTTGTTGCTTTGATGCTTTTGGAGTATGTTGGTGTTGGTTGTTTAGGAGCATGTTAGACTCTCTTTATGTGTTATGTTGGTTTGGCTTTTGGTTGCCTTGTGTTGCTTGTAAACTATGTTTAAATTGCCCACCTCAAATGCTTAAGTGTTATTCCTTGTGAAGCATGGATCTTGAATGCTTGAATGTTCATATGTTGTTGATTCCTTCAATGTATGGTCTTGATATGTTTGAAGTGTGTTAAGCATGCTTGTAATGTTTGGTTTGTCTTAGTGTTGTCGTATGTGTGTTAAGAGAGGTTTTAGTGGAGTTTAGGGACATCCTTGTGCCATAAACCAGCTAAAACTAATCTGCAGACAGAGGGCGTTTCGAAACGGTTGGTCTCGTTTCGGTACGGTCCCTTTGTTTCGGGCCAGGCGTTTCAGTACGCTAGGGGCCGTTTCGATACGATTTTGCTACTGGAAATCTGAGAAATTGACGATAAATTAACGTATCAAAAAAGGGCTTTAGTGTTTCGGAACGACCTTCGTATCGTTGACCACGAGAAGTTGACCGTTGAGGTCGTTTTGATACGGGCCACCCTTGTTTCGAAACGGTCTCATCGGGTTGACTTTGGCCAGTTGACCTAGTCAAGGCGTATCGAAACACCCTATGGGCGTTCCGATACGGCCTGCTGTATAAGAATAAAATGGGCTGTTTAATGTGGGCTGTTTAATGTGGGCTGTTGTCTGTTTACCTCAACGTTTCTTCCGCTATTGTTTTCCTCACATAGGGTTTAATGTGTCATCTAGAAAAGAGAATATAAAATAAAAAGTTTTTCTTGGGTCGGTAACCGAAGTGGAACCTTAACGGGTTTCGCCTCGGCTATCCCCGTGTAGCCCACTCGGGTCGGTCAAGCGTCCGGACCGGGACGAGGGGGTTACATTTACATTTACAAACTACCTTGTGCTTGTAGCTTCTGGCTCTCTACTTCTACAATCCAAACCAAACTAAGCCAGGTAAATTTGTGATCTTTAAGTAGAATTTGGCATCAAAATTAATCTTCTTCCCTAAGCAATATGTACACTTTCTGAAAAAGTGACATCAACTTTTCAATGGACAAAACTTGAAATGATTCCCCTAAAAAAGTCCAATAAAATTTAGCTTAACTTGAAGTATAAGGAGAATATACTTGCTATTTACACTTTTTTTACTATAAAGAGAGGGTTTTGAAAAGAGAACTAACCTTTGTCCTTGTACTTGTTGTAAAGATCAGTCAACTGAGTGTAATTCGAATCAGTAATCTCACTGTTCAAAACCCATAGAGATAAAGAATTTAGAATCAAGACAAAAAAGACAGACAAAGTTATTAGAAAGAGAGAAAAGAACCATTTAGAGCAACATTAACCACAAGGAGAACTTTTCCTTTGTATAGCTAAGGTCCACGTCCTGCCCTTTTGCTGTTCTACAACACAAGCAACAGGAAATTAGCGTAAAACCCTAAACCCCAAAAGAATTGAAAAATTAAGAATTAAAAAAGGAAAAACCTTGACAATGAATTCATGCAAATTAAAGTTAATTTGAAATATAGTTTTGTGATAAGAGGAAGTTGCGTAGGTCATTATATAGTGATAAGAGGAAGCAAAAAACAGAGGCAAGTGGAGATGTACCTTAAATAAAGCAAAAATCAGATAGGGAGGAGAGCCCGGCGATGAGCTGAAGCAAGGAAGCTGCTCGAATAGAAAAGTCGAACGCTGCAACATTGGTAGTGGCGATGCGGCTGCAGAGGCGGAGAGGAGTGGGCACGAGGGATGGGAAATATTTAAAAAAACTAGGGTTAAAGAAATAAAAGGGGATAAACGACTTCGGCGTTTTAAATCTGAAACGCCAGTACAGTAGGATAATTTGTAGCATTTTTAAAAACCAAACGCCACTAAAACTCGGCATCTATTGTGGCGTGTGTGCAAAACTTCACTACATATAGATTTTATTGCGGCGTTTTTTCGACAAACGCCACTAAAAAGCTTATTTTCGCGACATTTTACACAAAAACACCATCATATATCGTTCCTTAGCGGTGTTTTTATTACAAACGCCGCTATATTTGTCGTTTTGTGGCGTTTGTTTATCAGACACCACGATATGTAAAAAAAGTTAGCTGTGTAACACCCGGGTTTAGGGGTCGGGTGAAAATAATATTTTAATATTATTTTGGGTTCGGTTTTACAATTTAGATAATAAAATATTTTTTCGCGGGCCTCGGGATTTCAAATATTTACAACTATGTTGGGCCTATCTCTTGGGTCCAAAATCCATGGACTTTAAGAGATATAAGTTTTGGACTTTCATTAAGGGCATATTGGTAAACATTATTTTTGGGTGAATAAAATAAAGCAAAAGATGAGCATGTGCTCATCTTCATCCTCCTCCCCATTTCCCATTTCTAACGTGAAAAGAGAACTTCTCTTCACCTCACTCTTCCACCTTCTTTCTTCCTCATCTTTTGAGCTTTTTGAAAGGTAAATATAGTTTTGACTTGGCCTTACTATCCTCTACATTTTAGTATTTTTAGATTTCACTAAAACCATGTATTTTACATTTGGGTTTTTCAAAGTTTTAAGCTAAAGGTTAAAGCTTTATGGGTTTTTACTAAAGCTTTTGATTTGTTATTGTTAGATATGATATCTATGAATCAAATGGTCCAATATATATAATTTTTAGAGTGTTTTGAATGAATTCCCGAATTTGGGTATATATGGGGTTTTTGGAGGGTTTTGGGTGAGTTTTGGGGGTTGTTTTAGGTGGGAATTGATAGCCCAATGGTAGTACTATGGTTAGGGGTTGATTTGGGATCATTTGTGGGTGCAATGGGTGTTGGAAACATGGATTTTGGAAGAGGTATTGGGGCTGTCCGAGATTGCAAAGTATGGGGTTTGGTCATGGCTTGCAACATTTTAAATTGTGATTGAATTGTATTCCGGGTTGGTCTTTTGATGTTGGGCTGATTTGGAATTGTTTGAAATGTGTTTGAGGTTGTTTAGAAGCGGAAATTGGTGTTGGAGAAGCTTCGAGAAGAAATCCGGAAATTTGAGGGAGGTTGCTTGCTTGGCCTGGAGCTTGGAAGCTTAGGTGAGTGGTTAAATATTTTTAAAATGGTTTTGAGTATTTGGTTCAAGCATGTGAACCTAGGATGGGCTTGGTAAACCCACCTAGAGTTGGGATTAGAGTGGTAGCCTAATCCCAAGCTTTGATTAGAGACTTTGGTTGCACTCTTTAATGGTTGTATATGCCTCGTGTTAAATTGTGATGGTGTTGATTATGTATATGTTGTATACATGTATGTTGAGGCATGTTTGATGCATTGTTATATGCCTATTAATGATAGATATGATATGGTTATACACATGTGTAAAATATGATGTGATATAGTTGTTAATGATGTACATGTGGTGTTGATATGTGAAATGACATTATGAGGTGATTGTATGATCCGAGGATCATGGTGAGTGCATGCTAGGCATGGGAATGTGGCTTATGCATGACGGTAAGTCATGGTGAGTACGTGCTAAGCACGGAAGTATTATGAAATGATATTGTGAAAGATTAATGAAATGTGTAGTATTGGCACTAGTATGCTTGAGTACAAATGATCGATCATTAGGATGTTTAGTGTGCACACGTGAGTCAAAATGCGCGCGTGGTCTTGATGATGGTAGTCATCAAGATGGAGTACGGGTTCGCCCGGAAATCTTCTTTTATATATATTAGTCGGTGATGAGTGGAATCTCATCGACGGGCGTGAGGATGAGTGGAATCCCCTCCGCGTGAAACGAGGCGTGAGGATGAGTGGAATCCCCTCCGTGAGAACGGTGATGAGTGTAATCCCACCGTCAGGTAATAGTTGTGTTGTTGGATGTGAGTTCCAACGGTTATCCGCGTATTCGAGTCATAGCTAGGTGCCAATACGGATTGTAGTTTATGTTGCCAATGTGTGATTAATTGCGAGCCAATGTGATTTGGGATGTGTTGCTAACATGGTTTAATATATGTGATTTCATATGTTGTGGATTTAAACATGTTGAGCATGACATGATATTGAATATATGTTCATGCATCATCTATATTTATGGATCGTGTGGATCGGAGGTAAGATCATGCATTTTATCTTGGTTGTAGCTCGTGCTTGGACCCTGCATTGTCGAAGGTTTGTTTTATGAGCTTACCCTCACCAAGCTTTTATGCTTACGCTCCCTTTTGTTCGATAATGCAGATCAATGGCTTGTGGGTGGCAAGGGCAAGGAAAGGCCTCCAAGTGTTGCTTACGGTTAGCTCAAGTATGATAGTTAAATTTAAAGATTGTAATAGTAAAGCAATGGGATAGGAGTCGTGTTATGATGCCTTTGGAATGTTGTTGTTGTTGTTTAGGAGAATGTTAGACTCCTCGTAGGTGTTGTTAATTTGGCTTTGGGATGTATGTTATGCTTGAAACCATGTTAGTAATTTGCTATCTAGAATTGCCTAAGTGTTGGATATGTTAAAGCTTAATATCTCTAATGACATGTATGAATGTGTGGCTTGTGATGTTGTGCCTTGGTGTTTAGCCTTGTATGATGATGCTCAAGCAAGCTTGTATGTTGGTTTGCCTTTAGAATTGTTGTTAGTGTGTTGTTGGAGGTTTTAGTGAGGTTTTGGGACACCCTTGTGCCTTAAAATAGCTAAAACCAGTATGCAGACAGAAGGCGTTTCGAAACGGGCTACCCCGTTTCGATACGGTCCCTTTGTTTTTGGCCAATCGTTTCGAAACGGATAGGGGATGTTTCGGTACACTTTTGCTACTGGAATTTTGAGAAATTGGCGAGATGAAGGCGTTCCGAAACGGGTCTATGGTGTTTCGAAACGGTCAATTCTCGTTGACCACGAGAAATTGACCAGGGAGGGTGTTTCGTAACGGTTGACCCCCGTTCCGAAACGACATCCTCGTGTGGGCTTTGAAGTCTTGACCAGGTCAAGGCGTTTTGATACACCTTGAGGGTGTTTCAAAACGGCCTGTTAATCCACATAAAAATGGGTTGTTTGGTTCTGGTTGTTTGAGTCTTGGTTGCATGAATGCTTGTCTTCCGTTGCTGTGATCACATAGTAATTAAATGTGCTTTTAGGGAAGATTAAAATAAAAATAAATTTTCTGGGTCGTTAACCGAAGAGGAACCTTAACAGGTTTCGCTTCGGTTTTCCCTGTGTGGCCCACTCGGACCGGTCATCCGACCAGACCGGGACGAGGGGGTTACATTTGTTGGTATCAGAGCCTAAGGTTGCCGAGACCTTGGGCAGGTAAGTGAGGTAAGTTGAGTTTTATGTATTAAATTGCACGGTGTTTGCTTGCCATGTAAGCATGTTGCTCGTTATCCGTGTATGATGTGATGTGCGATTGTTTGATTGAGAACGCATGTTGTTTGATCGTACGCGTATGTCTGCTTGTTTAGCAAGTATGCCTTGTTATATGCTTGGTTGAGCATGTATGTGTGCTGATTTGTTTGAAACATGTTGAGTAGAGTCCCATTGCTTCTATTACATCGGAAAAATGATTTTAAGTGAGGGAAATCATACTTGAGCCACTTGGACCTTTCCTTTGCTAACCCAACTTGTATGTTAAATTGTTGATTGATTTATTGCTTTTAGTAAGTTTGGGGCCAGTGTGTGGGCCGTGAATCGGTAAGTGGAAGTTGTGGTTTTGAGAATGTGGATGATGTGGAGGAAGTTCTTTGCTATAGTTAGGGGAGTATGGTTGTACCGGAGTTGAGGTACAATTTGTTTGCTCGAGTCCCCGTGTATGTGAGTTGACTCTTGTTGGTGAGGGACGATGAGACCAATCTTGGTATTAGATGGAGCCAGAGTAGTATCGATGTTACAGTAGATAAGCCCTTGGTACAGTTTCGAGTCTGCCTCTTCTGATTGATTCCGAATCCGTATCTCTGTACATTGTTAACAAGCATGCACGTTTGAATATGCCCGGTGAAGTGTTAGAGGTGGGTACGAGTACCTTAGTTCTTTTAGCGAGATCAGGATAGGGGTCTCGTGTGAGTAATCTGAAATTCAGAAATGTTAGTTGGTGACCGTTGGGGTTCGGCCTATGATTTTAATGCAAGACAGCCGATCAGTGTCCGTGAGTGGGAGCTAGTTTGTGTGATTGGGCTAGTGTGCGTCTGAGTTGTTTTCCAGCATGGTTGTCTGTGTGTGATCAGAACTGCGTTTTTGAAGTTTTGAAATGCTTCAAGAACAGTTTAGAAGAGTCAGATTTTGTTGAAGAACCAGTCTGAGAACAAGAGGACCAAAGACTACCAAATGTGTACATGCGAAGTTGCAATTTCTGCGGATTCGTCCTTTGTGTGAGCATGTAAGGAAGCTAGATATCTCTGTTGAGATTTTTGACTTAGGAACGCATGTGGCTAGTCCTTTTTGTGAAATAGTGGTGGTCAGAAAGATGTGTGGAAGATGTTTGTTAATGATCCAGAGTTACGTGATTTTAGTAAGTGTGAAGTGCTTGTCTGTTATTACGGTGTCGAGGTACTTTTTGAGATGGTTTGGCTTGTAGAACATCGAGTTAGAGTGTACGTTGAGACGAAGAGAGAGTTGCCTTGAAGTTGCGGGTTTCAGTGGGACTGTAGTAGTAGACGAGGGTGTGAACTTCTTATTGAATGATTGATCCAGCTTTAGAGGTCAAGAATTGGTTGAGTTTAGTCAACAGGCTTGCTTAGCAATTGCGATGGATTTGATTTTGAATGAAGATTAAACCACAGAATGTTAGAATAGTTTGTGTTTTCTTTTCTTAGAAGTGTTTGGAAGAAATGCCCAGTTTGTCTCCTGATAGAGAAGAAGAGTTCGTTATTGAGACCGTCTCCGAGGTTGCTTCTGTTTTGTTTGCTCTGTAACTTATGAATCCCGGAAGAATTGAGAACGTTGAAGAATTAACTGCGAGACTTGTTAGACCTTAGATTCCTTAGGCCTAGTACATCATCTTAGAGTTCGACAATGTAATTTGTGAAGAAGAAAGAGTGACAGTACGAGATTGTGTTTAGATTTCAGACAGTTGAAACAAGTGACAGTGAATGATTAGTATCCATTTCTGAGTGTCAGTGATTTGTTGGTCAGTTAGTGTGTGCTTCATTCTATTTCAAAGATTAATCTGGGATCCGATTGCTACCAGATGAACGTGAGAGAAGTTGAAGTATTGAAGACAATTTTAGGGGCAAGATGTGATCGCTTTGAGTTCCGAGTTATGCCGTTTTGTTTGACTAGTGAGTTAGTCACTTTTATAGAGATGTTGAACAGAATAATTCCCGAGTTCCTTGATCAGTTGTAGTAGTTCTCATAGATGATGCATGGATATATTCAAGTACCGAAGAAGACCATGACAAGCTTTGGAGTTAGTATTGTAGATTCTATTAGAAAATCAGTTGTATGCCAAGTTGAGCCAACGCAACTCCGAGTCAAGGAAAATGTTCTCTTATGACATGTGGATTAGCCGAGTGTATTAGAGCAAATCTTAAGTAGACAGAGGAAGATGTGAGTCGGAAGAAGTTGAAGACTATGACGGGAATCTATAGTTTCTAGGTCTAGCAGTGTACTATCGGAAGTTTGTAAATAGCCTTTCGAAGATAGCTATTCTTTTGACAAGTTGCTACAGAAGACTGTTCAGTTTGTGTGGTCAGATGCGAGACAATGAGCCCTTGAGAAACCGAAAGAAAATTTGATGAGAACTTCGACCTTGATCCAGTCTATATCAGAGAAAGAATTTGTGAACCATAGTGATGTGTTACATGTAGAGTTAGGTTGTGTGCTTATGCAAGACAGAAGATTGTGGCTTGTTCATCAAGATAGCTGAAAGACCGTGAGAAGAGTTATCCGATATGAGACATAGAGTTAACTACAGTGGTAATTGCTTCGAAGACTTGGAGACAAAGCTTGTATAGTAAGAAATGCACAGGGTGTATGTACATATCATCAGAACTTGAATTGTTAGACAATTAGAAAGGGTTGGAACTTGAACAGCATGAGTTGTTAGAATTGCTTGAAGAATGTGATCTCAAGATTGAGTACTATCTGAAGAGAGTCTACGTAGTAACCGATGTTCCGAGTTATTTTGTTGTCAGATTAGTGGTTGAGTTGCGAGCTATGTTGCTGGATTCAGTTTATCGAACGATAGTATTTTGTGGCCGAGTTTCATGTTAAACCTACATTGAGTCAGAATGCTTAAAGAGAAAACAATTGCAAGACAGGTTCTTGGCACCTCACGTGCAAGGCATAGCAGAAGGAAGACCTTCAGGATACAGTTTTAGAGATGATAGAGCTTTGCATTTCAGAGACAGAATTGTTGTACTAATTGGCATAGTGTTTTGAGACGTATGGTGTTGGCCGAAGCACACGACAGTTTGTTTGTATTGCATCTGAGTAGTATGAAGACGTGTTGTGGGTTGAAGACGAGTACTTCAGGATTGAAATGATGTGTGATGTGGTTCAGTATGTGAGTAAGTGTATAATTTGCCAGCATGTCAAGACCGAACGTCATTTTTCTTCTAGTTTGTTACATCCGTGGAAGGTTCTCAATGGAAGTGGGTAATAGAGATCTGAGATTTCAACTAGATTGTTTTTGAAGACGTCTGCATAGTGTTTGGTTAACTGATGAAGTTAGATGATCAGTCAGAGAAAGTCATCGGTCAAGTTTTTAAACAGTGCTGTATGAGTTTGTGAATCGGGCTAGATCTGTTGTTTATCTGTTGCGGTTACCACCAGAGTTAGAAAGAGGTTTGTGATGTGATGTGTGTATCTATGATTCGGAAATGTGAGTCAGATCTGTTCTGTGCTATGTTTGTGGAAGAGATCGAGTTGAGTTTAAAGTCAACATGCCTTGAAGGACCCGTTGAGACATTAGCATCAGATAGCTAGTGTTGTGTGGTAAGTCTACCGAGTTGGTGAGTATGTTGTAGTGAGAAGAGAAAAGAAAGTGTGTAGGAGCAGTTTCCGTGGCTCTTCCTGTCCGATAAATTTCGGGGACGAAATTTCCTTAAGTGGGGGAGAGTTGTAACACCCGGGTTTAGGGGTCGGGTGGAAATAATATTTTAATATTATTTTGGGTTTGGTTTTACAATTTAGATAATAAAATATTTTTTCGCGGGCCTCGGGATTTCAAATATTTACAACTATGTTGGGCCTATCTCTTGGGTCCAAAATCCATGGACTTTAAGAGATATAAGTTTTGGACTTTCATTAAGGGCATATTGGTAAACATTATTTTTGGGTGAATTTAAAATAAAGCAAAAGATGAGCATGTGCTCATCTTCATCCTCCTCCCCATTTCCCATTTCTAACGTGAAAAGAGAACTTCTCTTCACCTCACTCTTCCACCTCCTTTCTTCCTCATCTTTTGAGCTTTTTGAAAGGTAAATATAGTTTTGACTTGGCCTTACTATCCTCTACATTTTAGTATTTTTAGATTTCACTAAAACCATGTATTTTACATTTGGGTTTTTCAAAGTTTTAAGCTAAAGGTTAAAGCTTTATGGGTTTTTACTAAAGTTTTTGATTTGTTATTGTTAGATATGATATCTATGAATCAAATGGTCCAATATATATAATTTTTAGAGTGTTTTGAATGAATTCCCGAATTTGGGTATATATGGGGTTTTTGGAGGGTTTTGGGTGAGTTTTGGGGGTTGTTTTAGGTGGGAATTGATAGCCCAATGGTAGTACTATGGTTAGGGGTTGATTTGGGATCATTTGTGGGTGCAATGGGTGTTGGAAACATGGATTTTGGAAGAGGTATTGGGGCTGTCCGAGATTGCAAAGTATGGGGTTTGGTCATGGCTTGCAACATTTTAAATTGTGATTGAATTGTATTCCGGGTTGGTCTTTTGATGTTGGGCTGATTTGGAATTGTTTGAAATGTGTTTGAGGTTGTTTAGAAGCGGAAATTGGTGTTGGAGAAGCTTCGAGAAGAAATCCGGAAATTTGAGGGAGGTTGCTTGCTTGGCCTGGAGCTTGGAAGCTTAGGTGAGTGGTTAAATATTTTTAAAATGGTTTTGAGTATTTGGTTCAAGCATGTGAACCTAGGATGGGCTTGGTAAACCCACCTAGAGTTGGGATTAGAGTGGTAGCCTAATCCCAAGCTTTGATTAGAGACTTTGGTTGCACTCTTTAATGGTTGTATATGCCTCGTGTTAAATTGTGATGGTGTTGATTATGTATATGTTGTATACATGTATGTTGAGGCATGTTTGATGCATTGTTATATGCCTATTAATGATAGATATGATATGGTTATACACATGTGTAAAATATGATGTGATATAGTTGTTAATGATGTACATGTGGTGTTGATATGTGAAATGACATTATGAGGTGATTGTATGATCCGAGGATCATGGTGAGTGCATGCTAGGCATGGGAATGTGGCTTGTGCATGACGGTAAGTCATGGTGAGTACGTGCTAAGCACGGAAGTATTATGAAATGATATTGTGAAAGATTAATGAAATGTGTAGTATTGGCACTAGTATGCTTGAGTACAAATGATCGATCATTAGGATGTTTAGTGTGCACACGTGAGTCAAAATGCGCGCGTGGTCTTGATGATGGTAGTCATCAAGATGGAGTACGGGTTCGCCCGGAAATCTTCTTTTATATATATTAGTCGGCGATGAGTGGAATCTCATCGACGGGCGTGAGGATGAGTGGAATCCCCTCCGCGTGAAACGAGGCGTGAGGATGAGTGGAATCCCCTCCGTGAGAACGGTGATGAGTGTAATCCCACCGTCAGGTAATAGTTGTGTTGTTGGATGTGAGTTCCAACGGTTATCCGCGTATTCGAGTCATAGCTAGGTGCCAATACGGATTGTAGTTTATGTTGCCAATGTGTGATTAATTGCGAGCCAATGTGATTTGGGATGTGTTGCTAACATGGTTTAATATATGTGATTTCATATGTTGTGGATTTAAACATGTTGAGCATGACATGATATTGAATATATGTTCATGCATCATCTATATTTATGGATCGTGTGGATCGGAGGTAAGATCATGCATTTTATCTTGGTTGTAGCTCGTGCTTGGACCCTGCATTGTCGAAGGTTTGTTTTATGAGCTTACCCTCACTAAGCTTTTATGCTTACGCTCCCTTTTGTTCGACAATGCAGATCAATGGCTTGTGGGTGGCAAGGGCAAGGAAAGGCCTCCAAGTGTTGCTTACGGTTAGCTCAAGTATGATAGTTAAATTTAAAGATTGTAATAGTAAAGCAATGGGATATGAGTCGTGTTATGATGCCTTTGGAATGTTGTTGTTGTTGTTGTTGTTTAGGAGCATGTTAGACTCCTCGTAGGTGTTGTTAATTTGGCTTTGGGATGTATGTTATGCTTGAAACCATGTTAGTAATTTGCTATCTAGAATTGCCTAAGTGTTGGATATGTTAAAGCTTAATATCTCTAATGACATGTATGAATGTGTGGCTTGTGATGTTGTGCCTTGGTGTTTAGCCTTGTATGATGATGCTCAAGCAAGCTTGTATGTTGGTTTGCCTTTAGAATTGTTGTTAGTGTGTTGTTGGAGGTTTTAGTGAGGTTTTGGGACACCCTTGTGCCTTAAAACAGCTAAAACCAGTTTGCAAACAGAGGGCGTTTCGAAACGGGCTACCCCGTTTCGATACGGTCCCTTTGTTTTTGGTCAATCGTTTCGAAACGGATAGGGGCTGTTTCGGTACACTTTTGCTACTGGAATTTTGAGAAATTGGCGAGATGAAGGCGTTCCGAAACGGGTCTATGGTGTTTCGAAACGGTCAATTCTCGTTGACCACGAGAAATTGACTAGGGAGGGTGTTTCGGAACGGTTGACCCCCGTTCCGAAACGGCATCCTCGTGTGGGCTTTGAAGTGTTGACCAGGTCAAGGCGTTTTGATACACCTTGAGGGTGTTTCGAAACGGCCTGTTAATCCACATAAAAATGGGCTGTTTGGTTATGGTTGTTTGAGTCTTGGTTGCATGAATGCTTGTCTTCCGTTGCTGTGATCACATAGTAATTAAATGTGCTTTTAGGGAAGATTAAAATAAAAAGAAATTTTCTGGGTCGTTAACCGAGGAGGAACCTTAACGGGTTTCGCTTCGGTTTTCCCCGTGTGGCCCACTCGGACCGGTCATCCGACCAGACCGGGACGAGGGGGTTACAAGCTGCGTTTGAACTAAAAACTTTGCGAAAAGCAACGTTTTGTGGCGTTTGAACTATTGATTCTTTGAATATTTTTAGCATTGAAAATATGGCCGTTCTTGTATTTATATGATTAATAAATAATATTATAGAAATTTGGGTAAAGTACACCAATGATCACCGAATTTTTAGTGCACGTTCATTTTGTTCACCGAACTTTTAAAATTTTTATTGGGGTCACCCAACTTTTAGTTCGCTTTCATTTTTGGTCCCTCTCGTTACCTTCCGTTACAAATGCTGATGTGTCACGTTAATTTTTTTTCTTCTTTAATAAAATAATATATTTTGTGAGATCCACTACTGATTAAACCCATATCTTCTTCTCCAAATCTCTGTAACTTCCTTCCTTATCACACCCAACATACTCTTCTTTTTTCCTTATCACACCCAGTAAGTGATGAATTCATTTGGCATCTAGGATGAACCAACAATCTCACTAGCACGAGCCAATCCAAGAAGCAAGAGATCCAAAACAAGTCCATAATACTGGACAACAAAAGAAGCAAACTGAAGTCTGCATATAAATAAAACCATACTTGTAAGACATCACCACATTATTCTTTGCAATAACATAATCTGCAATGTTTTGATTAAAAACCAAACATAAAAGCCTGCAAAATATAAAGAAATGTTATAAATGAAATTCAAACAAGGTCATCAATGAGATAATCAAAAGATGTACACGAAAACATACATGTTTAACATAGTCAACTCAATCTTATCAAAGAACTTGTCAAATTTTGTCTGAAGCATCACCACACACTGTCCCTCACTTGTGTCCCATATCCATTGCTGATTGTTTATACTTTATACCCTGACACCATTTGTAAACTAATAGCGGGGGTGGAGGCTTAATCCAATTAGGAAAGAGATGGCGTTTGTCTCCCTCATACCATAGGCATTGGTCAAGGTAAGCATCAGTGATCTTCTCGAGAGGTTCAATTTCGTAAACTGGAATCAAATAGCTGTATAAATCCATGAACTCTATCCCAACCTACAAAAAGAAGACCATTTCGTTAAAAATCAGTTATAAAATACAAAGAAACTCAAAAAGAAAAATACAAGTTCATATTGGTTCACCAACTTACTTCTTTGAAGACACGTTGGGTAAGCAGGTTACACTTGATCCTTGATAAGGCCTCATGGAGAGATGAATATATTATATATAAGAAGAAGAAAAAAGAGTATGGAAGGAAGTTGCATAGTGGAGAAGAAGAAGAAGAGAAAATTCACATGGTTTAATTAGTAGTGACTAGTGAGTCTCACAAAGTATATTATTTTATTAAAGAAGAGAGAGTTAATGTGCCACGTTAGTTTTTCTAACGGAAGGTAACGGGAGTGATCAAAATGAAAGCGAATTAAAAGTTGAGTGACCCTAATAAAAATTTTAAAAGTTCGGTGATCAAAATGAATGCATCCTAAAAGTTCGATGACCACTGGTGTACTTACCCTAGAAATTTTAATAATGTTTTAATTTGTAATGTTTCTATTATATTATATGAGATGAACATATTTAAATTAATATAATGAATTCATTGAGTTATTTCAGTGATTCAAAGCAATTTAACCCTTTTTGATAATTCAAGTTTAAACATCAATAACTATAAACATTACACGAAATAAATATAATTTAAAATTGTTAAAAAAATAACAAACCCTCGTTTCAAAATGCCTTCGTCCATTTCATCTCTTTATTCATAAAAATAAATTTTGCAAATCTCAAAATAATTAATAGATGGTAGTTTTTTTTTTCTCAATTCAAAACTAAAAAAAACCGTTGCATTCTTAAATGTATTTAAATTATAAAGTAACTAGCAACGGCGGCGGCTCCAACTCCGGCAGTTGTTGAAACTTCCAATGTGACTCCATCGCCAGCACTGGGAGCGGAAGCAGAAGCATGAGAAGGAGGAGAACTAGCACCGCTGCCGTCTGCAGAAGCTCCAGGTGCACCTGCAGGACTAGCACCGTCAGGTGCAGCGGCGGGTGAAGAACTAGGCTTAGAGTCAGAAGCAGGGGCGGCGGCGGAAACCAAGCCGGCGAAAGCAATCAAAGCCAAAATAAGAACAACAAATTGACGCGCCATTTTTATTTGGTAAATTGGTATATACGTTTACTAACGAAAATTAAAAAAAAACAGAGATGAGAAATGCAGTTATTCTCTAAGATTTATTGGATTAATAATAGAGAATCACCACACCACACATCGAAGAAGAAAGAAGGTTTGAAAGATTTATATAGCGATTGATGAGATTAAGAGCGTAATACATGACGTTTAATTATTCAACTACTTTGCGAGTATTATGGAAAACCATGCATTTTAAAATTCATTGGCTTCCTTTTAATAACTTTGATTTGGCCATTTGAGTTAATTATATCATACGTTCTCAAACTACGACTTTCACTTTAAATTGATTCACAAATTTTTGAATTTGTTAATTTCATCTATGAGCTATGACTCACATTTTAAATTGGTCCTAAACTTTTGAATGTTATAGTTTCATCCTCAAACTATAACCCTCATTCTAAATTAGTCCCCCAATCTTTTGAAAGTTGTAATTTCATTCTCAAATTATTGTTTATGTCACATTATATTATTGTGTAATACACATCAATGTTCACGTGACAATTAACAATTTTTATAATTGTTTTATTAAAATGTGATAAGATTAGCGTATGTTGATCATTTGTGGATGAAATCAGAACCTTCAAAAGTTTAGGAACCAATTTAGGATGAGTCATAGTTTGAGGATGAAATTGGAAGATTCAAAAGTTTGAGGGCCAATTGAGAATGAGAGGTCATAATTTGAGGATAAAATTGAAACATTCAAAAGTTTAAGAACTAATTTAAAATGAAGTTCATAGTCTGAGAACATGTAGTGCATTTAACTCAAACATTTGCTATGATTTGAGTTATGAGTTGTAATGTTCGAATGATTCTAGAAGTTTTAAAATGGAATTTATATAAATCCGTCTTATTTTTGTTTAACCACTTATTTTTAATCTATTAGTTGATTAATTTGGATCGAGTACAACATAGACTCATTATGGGGGCGACCCTCTCAACCCAATTGCTCCATTCACAATGTCGAGATTCGAACCTCTGACTTTACTTCAGGAATTTAGTGTCTCATCCTAATGGACCAACTGATTATTAGTATATAAATCCATCTTTGATTGGGATTATAACTATTATCTTCTTATTTGTTTGGCTTAAACATCATATAGGTGCCCAAACTATACCATTTTTTTTCCAGTTAGGTGCCTAACGTTTGTTTCGGGCCACTTAGGTGCCTAACGTTTCATTCTGTAATCCATTTAAGGTTTTAGCCGTGACAGACGTTAAAATTTTCCGTTAAGGGACACGTGGCACATTTTTAGTGCTTCTGATATTAAAAATAATAAAATTAATTAATTAAAAATAAAATTAACCCTTAACCCATCTTCTTCCCCATCACCATCCCCCTCTTCCCCCTTCAGTTTAATACCGATGAATTTCCACGAGTAGGTGGTAAACCATCGCGGCTAGTTTGAAATTCCTAGCCACAGGCTTAACCAGTTGAATCAGTACTTACTCAAAGAAGTTTCGAAATCATACAACTATTTAGAAAAAGGTTCAAAAATTATGTGAATTAAAAGAGTACACCTTTAAATCAATCCAAAGTTCAATCCAATTTCACCGATCGAAGATTTTGATATTTTAAGCTCGGATTTAAATAAAAAAAAACTTGAGAAATCAAAGATCAAAATACAAATAATGAGAAGAAACTGTTTTTCTTCAAATCATTTTCTTACCAAAATCTAACATTTTAAGAAAAAAAGAAAATAAATTTCTTTCCCAAACCCCATCCAACAATGTTGAATAAAAAAGAGAATAGAAATTGAAGGGCTCAGAGAGTTGCTAACTCTGCTCAACGAAAAGGCTTTGGAAAAAACTTTTTCTCATACAAGAGGTGTCAGAAATTATAAAGCACTCTTCATCTTCGCCCTCTTCCCAATTACCAAATAAAAGACTAGAAAAAGGAAAAATGATAGAACGACAGAGCAATGGAGCCAATGGCGGCTATGAAGATTTAGGGTTTTCTGATTTAGGATTTTCTGATCTAGTATTGTTTAACCCTTGTACGGTCTGCAAGGCATCTCCACGAGTAGGTGGTAAACCATCGCGGCTAATTTGAAATTCATCAGTATTAAACTGAAGGGGGGAAGAGGGGGATGGTGATGGGGAAGAAGATGGGTTAATGGTTAATTTTATTTTTAATTAATTAATTTAATTATTTTTAATATCAGAAGCACTAAAAATGTGCCATGTGTCCCTTAACGGAAAATTTTAACGTCCGTCACGGCTAAAATCTTAAATGGGTTACGGAATGAAACGTTAGGCACCTAAGTGGCCCGAAACAAACGTTGGGCACCTAACTGGAAAAAAGGGTATAGTTTGGGCACCTATCTGATGTTTAAGCCTATTTGTTTATATAATTCAATTCTTATAATCTATTTTTTTTTATCTTGAAACAATATTAAATTTTATTGAAACAAAAGAAGGTATAACATTAAGAATGCAACCAATCAAACAAAGAATTTTGGGGACTATGTACACCAAAAAAACTCAAACATAAAATAAAATGAAAAAGAAAAGGCATAATGTTAAAAAATGCCCCATAACGTTTGACTGAATTGTCACTTTCCCCCTATTATTTTTTGAAGCAATTTAGCCCTCAACGTTTCATTTTGGATTAAAATGACCCCTCTGCAAACGAAAACTATGAGTCAACTAATGATAAATAACTTAAAATAACTTGGCAAAATGACTAGAAGAAAAAACATTTTATATTTTATACAATTTTATAAAATTATTTTTTGATTCGTATGTCATTCTGTAAAGTCAGCATATTTGCCTATATGACACTGCTATCGCGACGTGCACTGCCATGTAGGTTTTTTATATCATTTCAAGCCATTTATTGTTGGTTGACTAATATTTTTCGTATGCAGAGGGGCCATTTTGACCCAAAATAAAACGTTGAGGGCTAAATTGCTTAAAAAAGAATAGGGGGCCAAAATGACAATTCAGTCAAACCTTAGGGGCATTTTTTGGCATTATGCCAAAAGAAAACCCAAAGATATAATAATAGTCAAAGCCTTCTTTTGAATCTGACGTCCATCATCTATAGTAACTCAGTAATCGCCATCAATACTCATTTGTCTCAATTCAACTAGACACTTTAGAGATGATGAAGGAGTGATGAGCGAACCAAAGCAAACTTGCAGGCTACTTCGCAAGACAAATCTAAATACATCGACAAACAACCACAAAAGGAAATTTAACCATCGAAATACCACCAAAAATCACAAATCAGATACGACCGATGTGAGAATCTCTACACGACCACAGATCTACCGTAGAGGTAGGCAAACAACGTGCCACAAGAGAAGAGTTAAAACGTGCCACAAAGACAGACGAACATACACAAAATATGTGGGGAAAAAAGAAACTAAACAAAAGAGATTTTTATTGAAAATTAAAATAAAAATTGAAGAAAAAATAATAAACTAAAATGAGATATGAGAAAACAATGATAAAAATAAACACCAACAGTAAACAACTAGCACCAAAACTAATACCGTCGCCGAAAAATTCCAAATAAAACTTGCAGTGATGTGTACTATTGATCTACTCTTAAGAAATTGTTGGTAAAAATATATAATGCAAAGAAGTAGCTTTATTAAATTATATTTTAGCCTCTTGTTCTTATAATCTATTGAGTGGTAAATGATATGATAAAAAAAGTTTTTATGACCAATTATCTTATTTAAAACTTGTTGGGATAAAATACATTCAATCACTTAATTATGTGTTCAATTACGAACGAGTCAATTTTTTCTTCTAAAAATTACAATTTAGTCACTTACTTAAAATTTTGTTACAAACAAGTCACTTGACCATTAAAATCGAAACAAACGTCTAATATGATCTGGTATAATTACAGTTTAGTACCTCAAAACTTTTACATTCTATTAATTTGATCACAATTCAATAAATTTAACCTTCATATTTAAATATACCAACATTGCACCCTCTTGACACACCCGCCAACCACTTGACGCACTCTTTTCTATTGTCTACTAGCTCTGGCATATGAGATAGTTCGACATACACAATCACTTCACTACTAGACATCTGTTAGACTAATGGAATAGACTAATTATGACCATAATGTCACTTACTAGTAGACAATCACTTCACTAATTAAATTTTTAAATATGAAAGGTTAAATTTATTGAATTGTTTTGAATTATGACCAAATTGAAAGAATGCATGAGTTTTGGAACTAGAATTGTTATTATATCGAGCCATGTTAGACATTTATTTCAATTTTAACAAGCTATTTGTTATAAAATTTTAATTAAGTAACTAAATTGTAACTTTTAAAAAATGATATGTATGTAACCAAATACATAATTGAATGACCTGGAATATGTTTTTATCTAAAATAGTACTATATAATTGAATTTAAATAATTTTCATTAACAAATAATAATTCGAATTGAGTTTGAATTTAAAAAGAAAATGGAAAATATTTTTATCTCATGCCTTTACTAGAATTTTTTCCAACATTTTATTTATAGTATGTATAAAATATTTCATCGAGTTAGTTATTAGATATACATATTCTCATGTTCTTTTTACTGGTTTTCGCAGTTAGTTATTAGGGTTCTATGTAGTATATATATATATATATATATATATATATATATATATATATATATATATATATATATTTAGGTCTAACATCTTTGTAAGGTCGATCACTTTTCTACTAAATAAAGATTCATTTTCCATTTTTTCTTTTTTTACCTGATCGTTATATGGTATTAGTTGAAATTGCTTTCGTTTCTTCTTTCGTTTTTCTACAATCATGGTCAACGTCGTTGAAAATTTGGTTGCCAGTGATCATTCTGATAATGGAAACAACCCTTACTATATTCATCAGTCGGATAATCCTGGTATGGTGTTGGTTACTTAGCCTTTGGCTAATGATAACTATAGTAGCTGGAAACGTTCGATGCTCATAGCACTTTCTGCCAAGAATAAGCTCAGTTTTGTGGACGGCTATATTCCCTCACCGGCATCTTCTTCTATGTTGTTTAGTATCTGGACACGTGCAAATAATCAGGTGAATTCTTAGATCTTGAATTCTGTTTCGAAAGACATTGCAGCTAGTTTGCTTTACCATTCGACTGTTGCAAAAATTTGGAAGGATCTTGAAGATCGCTTTCAACAAAACAATGGTCCTCGGGTTTTCAGCCTAAAGAAGAAGTTGGCTGATCTTGTCCAAGACTCTCTGTCCATAAGCACATATTATACTGATAACTGCATAAATATCCTTATTTTCGTACCTTTTTGCTATAGCATTTGCCTGTTCTTAAGTTCATACCATAACATTTAGATTGTATTTAGGTTTTGGGTTTGTTGGTGCGCAGGAAAGGAGTGAAGAGAGAAAGCCAGTGCCATGAATTGCTATAGCATAGTGGAAGTGGATATTGGCCAGCACGTGAGAAGCACGTGAGCTGCAGAAGCACGTGAACATGCAGAAAAGGACGATCTGACATGTGCAGCAGCCGGTACCCACCTGCAGACTGTCCTCTTTGTCCCCTCGTGGTAGACCTTGTCGGTGGATATTCGTTGGGATTATCAAGGCATCTTTAGGGCACAAAACACTATAAGCCTTCACTATATAAAGGGGAGAGAAGCTTGGAGAAAGTCAGTCGCGAAAGAGAGGCAGAAGAGAGAGGCTTATAGTTGAAGTGTTCATCTTCATCTTCTCTATAAGCCTTCACTATAAGCTAGAGAGAAGTGTTCATCTTCATCTTCTCTAGCTTGGTGTCCTCCATCGTTGAAGCTCCAAGGAGTGGCTTCATCGGCCTCGAGAGAGGCGGTGGGCCTAAGACAATCGGGCAGTCCATGGCGGAGAGGGAGTTCACCTTTCTTTATGTCGCTATAGCATTTCCTTTTCATATTTTTATCTTTGGTGATGTTATCGCAATGATACGTTGGATGATATTGCCCAGCCACGAACTATTTTAGGTGGCTTGGGTTTGATGGATGATGTTATTTTGAGTACTTTTTAATGCATGCTATAGCCTTTTCAGTGTTTATCATGTTCTGTGCTTTGCTCATGCGTTTTTATTTCCTTAAAGTTGTAAGAGACCTCGAGAGTTGGCCGTTCTTTAAGTGTGTGTTGAGGTTAGTAATCGAGAGAGCTAGCCTTAGAACCCCCATAAGCAATGGATTGGTTGTCGAGAGGAAGACTCTAATCTACCTTAGAGATAAGTGATAGGTTTCAAGGGCTAAAAAGGATAGTTCGTGAAGGGTAGGGGAGTGTTAAGAGTTTACGCCGAGAGGTATGGATGTAGCATTTCTGACTCCCAGTTTCCTGAATAGAGATAGTTTAGGAACACCTTTAGCAAATCCCGCCTAGCATAGAAGATAGCTGAGAAGCCTTAGTATTATTAAGAAGCTTAGGTTAGGTTGTCCATCATTCCCAGCAAGTCATTTCGAAGTGAGTTTCGCATACGAAAGGGGACTTGTTCATTATATTGCTATCTTATCTTTCTCTACACTATTTTGCTTCAGCATTATTTTACATCATCTCTTTTACTATAGCATTTTCATCTACAAAAAAGTTCAATCTTTATTGTTACAGCAAACCGTGAATACCTCCAATCCCTGTGGAGACGATACTCACTCATCACTTTACTACTCGTTCGACGTGTATACTTGCACCATATTTGCACACTACATGCAAGCAACAAGTTTTTGGTGCCCTTGTCGGGGATTGGCAATTGGTTGTTTACAAATTTTGTTTATATCGCTTGTTCTTTTTGTTTTTGTACATATTTATTTTAGGTTTTTTATTTTTCTTTTCAGGTGTCCTGCTAGTGCATGACCAGAAGATGACCTAGAGGACCTCTGCAATCACCTATTTCTGAAATCGAGCATTTATTGAGACTTAGGAGACGTGTTCGTAGAGAAGAGACTAGAAACATGAACGGAGAAATACCACCACCTCAAGGTAACAGAGATGCTATGGCAAATGGCTAGGGAGAAGCAGCTCGACCTCGAGCAATTAGAGATCATTTGACTCCTATCTTGGACGATCTCTATCCTGAAATAGTAGCTCCAGAAATTCAGGCAGCACAGTTCGAGCTTAAACCTGTTATGTTCAACATGTTGAACACTATTGGTCAGTTTAGAGGTATGCCTCATGAAGATGCAAGACAACATATCCGTGCTTTCTTGGAAGTGTGTGACTCATTTAGAAAACAAGGAGTGCACGAGGATGTGCTAAAGCTTAAACTGTTTCCATATTCTTTATGTGATCGTGCTAGAGCATGGCTAAGTGGAGTGCCAGCTGGATCAATGGAGACTTGGACAGATCTATGCAAAAGTTTTCTGCTATGGTATAATCCACCCAATAGAAACACTCAGTTGAGAAATGATATTGCTTCTTTTCGTCAAGCTGATGACGAATCCATGTACGAGTGTTGGGATCGATTCAAAGGATTATTGAGGAAGTGCACAAATCATGGTTTTCATGATTGGACCCAAGTGGTTATGTTCTATAATGGGGTAAATGCTCCTACAAGGATGATGTTAGATGCTTCAGCAAATGGGACCTTGTTAGACAAATCACCGGAGGAAGCATTCAACATTCTTGATAGGGTAGCCAATAATGATTACCAGTTTTCGACCACAAGGCTTGGAACGGGGAGGAGAACCCAAGTAGTTTGAGACAGTGAAGCTGATGACTCAGTAGCCACCCAGTTAGCTGCTATCACAAATATGCTAAAGAACCTCCAAGGTCCCAACGAAGTCAAGGAAGTGAAGTCTGCAACCTCATGTCTCAGATGAGATGGCAATCACCATTTGAGTAAATGCCCTGACAATTAAGAGTCAGCCAACTATGTGGGGAATTATAACCGCAACAACAATCCATACTCTAATACCTACAACCCAAGATGGTGTCAGCATCCAAATTTCAATTAGGGTAATCAAGGGCACATCAATTCTGCTCAGACAGCGCCACATCAAAATTCGATCGAAGCACCATCTTCTAACTAGATGATGCCATGGCAAAGCCACAATGGAACATCATCTTCATCGAACAGTTTGCTGGAGACTACACTCAAAGAATTTATGGCTATGACAAAAGATTTCATGGGAACCACGAAAGTTTTTGTAACCCCCTAGACTCGCATGTGCGTTATAAGGGATCCTAGGAAGTCACATTAGGGTCACAAGAGCGACCCACAGTAAAAATACGCATAAAAACATTTTTTTTCAAACACTTATTAAACTGAAAAAAATCAACTTTTGTTTAAATACCATTTCGGGAAGTCATTTAAACATGTAACAAAATTTCAGAAAGTGTTTTACAGACACTGTCATAAAAAAATACATGACATACATGCCCACTAACTATACAGTACAGTACTCCAAAGGCAACGCCGAGACAACTCCAAACACTGATGTCAACCATTATACCATGATATACTCCTTTAACCTGCGATGGTAAAAACAACGTGAGCTTGGAAAAGCTCAGTAATACAGAACTACCAAAAGTTGTTAAAAGCTCATGCAGATATATGGTAGGCATAACATTTTCATGATGTCCCATGTAGTAACAGTCTCCATTTCTGTTCTACTATTTCGAGGTTGCATCATACTCGTGAATAATGATATTTGTTCTTTACTCAAACCTCGAGAATTAGACGGGAATTAAATAGGCTGGTAACATACGAGGTAGGAAACATAATGTTTAGTGTCTAGTGTGTTCCAACGGTGCAACGGTAATGCATGAAATGTAACAATGTAGTAAACCTTTTTATTTAAAATACATTTGTTTCAAGTAGCCATAAAGTTCATTTTAATTCTATATTTACCCTCCAACCATACTCCAATATATAGATTCCCCAGTGCGGTATCATGTACAAGCATTAACCCGAGCCCATTGGGCGTGGGTACCATTCTAAGGATATACCTTAGAATACGGGTGGCCCTTGCCAAAGCATAGGAACCGAAAACGGGCGGACCTGGCCGAAGCCTAGGATCTGAAAACGGGCGGACCTAGCCGAAGCTTAGGATCCAAATACGGGCGGACTTACCAGCTGTGTAACACCCGTGTTTTGGGGTTAGGAGTTAGTCTGGTTAGTTGGTCTGAGTCGGTAAAATTAATTTTAATCAAATTGACCTTAGTGTGAGCAAATTGAATTTAGAAAGAAAGGGAGGGATCATTTTGGTAATTAAACCAAAATAAAAATAAACACCACCTTATCTATCATCTTTTCTCATTTCTTCTTCTTCTTCACCGTATAACCATCCCAAATTCTCTTAAACTCTCTTTACTATTCCCTTTGATTTCTTCATCAATTCAAGGGGTTTTTGAAAGGTAATTATGTTTTCTTAATCTCCTCTTCATCCTCTATCTATCTATAGTCTTAGATTTCAAAGTTATGGAGTTTTGAAAATTAGGGTTCATATCAAAGTTTGGGTTTTTAAGGGGTTTTTCATCTTGTTTTGATAAATTGAGTTGGGGCTTTGTTTAATCATGTTAAAATACACATAATATGTTAAAATGAGTAATTTTGGGTAAAAATCCGAAATGGGTATTTATGGCCATTTTTGAATAGTCTAAAACTTGAAATTTGGTGAGTTTTAGAGTTAGGTTGAAGGGTTGATGGTTTATATATGTTAGGAGGATGTTTTGGAATCATTTAGATATCATTTGGGTGTTTAAAAACATAATTTTCTGCTAAGTAAAATAGGAGTACGAAAATGGAGTTTTGGAGGGTTTTGAGTGAGTTTTAGGGGTTGTTTTAGGTGGGAAATTGATAGCCAATGGTAGTATTATGATTAGGGATTGATTTGGGATCATTTGTGGGTGCAATGGATGTTGGAAACATAACTTTTGGAAGAGGTATTGGGGCTGTCCGAAATTGCTAAGTATGAGGTTTGGTCATGGTTTGCAAAATGGTAATTTGTACTTGAATTGTATTCCGGGTTGATAATTTGATGTTGGGCTGAATTGAGGTTGTTTGAATTGTATTAAGGTTGTTTAGAAGCAAGAATTTGGGTCGACAAAGCATCGAGAAGAAATCCGGAAACTTGGAGGTGATGGTTGCTTGGTAGTTGAGCTTGGAGGTAGAGGTGAGTGGTTAAAATATTTTAAATGGTTTTGAACAATTGGTTCGAGCATGTGGACTAGGTTGAGATTGGTAGACTCACCTAGAATTAAGATTAGGGTGGTAGCCTAATCTTAAGCTTTAGTTAGAGACATTGGATGATCTCTTTAATTGATTTTATGCCTCATGATGATTTGTGTATGTATAATGTGTTATACATGTTGTTGAGGCATGGTTTGATGCATTGCTATGCATGTGGTTTGGATTGTAAACTGTGTATGATAATGTTGAGTTTAATATGATGTAGGATGCCATATTATTACTCTTGAACATGACATTATGATGATTATGTATAATGTGATATACATGTATGTTGGGCATGATTTAATGCATTGTTATATGCATGTTGTTGAGATATTTGATGTTGAGTTTAATATGAAGTAAGATGCCATATTATGACTCTGAACATCAAAGGTTGTGGAATTTGATTAATATTGGCACTAGTATGCTTGGGTACAATGATCGATCATTAGGATGAGTGTGCACACAAATTGAGTCAAAACGTACGTGGCCTTGGTGGCGTTAAGGCACCAAGGAGGAGTACGGTGATGTAATATTCCACCGGAAATTTATATATATTCTACGTGGCGATGAGTGGAATCCCGTCCGTAGGGCATGTGGCGATGAGTGGAATCCCGTCCATGCAAGGCCGGTGATGAGTGTAATCCCACCGAGGTAAGGTTGATGTTGGAAAATGTGTTCCAACATGTTATCCGCGTATTCGAGTCATAGCTAGGTGCCAATATGAGAAAGTATGTATATGCCAATATGAGATTATGCATACATGTTAAAATGAATTGATATGTGTATCAATGTGATATGAAAGGTGAATTTCAAATGCGAAGCTATATATGTTTTGGTTAATGCATTGAGATATATATGTATCATTGTAAGTTGAGCTTATGAGATGTTGAGCATGACATAATGTTGATTATATGTTCATGCATCATGTTCATTTTGGTTCATGTGGATCGAAGATAAAGTCATGTATTTCATCATGATAATTGCTCGAGCTTGAACCCTGTATTGTCGAAGGTTTGTTTTATGAGCTTACCCTCACTAAGCTTTTATGCTTACGCTCTCTTTTGTTCGACAATGCAGATAAATAGCTTATGGGTGGCATGGGAAAGGAAAGGTCTTCAAGTGTTGCTTTGGTGAGCTCAATGTATGATTTATAAATTAAAGATTTGTAATAGAAAAGCAATGGGATAGGTGTTGTTGTTTTTGATGCTTTGAGGTGTGTTGTTTTGGTTTGGCAATTAGATGCCTTGTTTGAATTGTAAATATCACTTATGATGCATGCCTTGATGAATGCTTGAGTGATGCATGCCTTGATGAATGCTTGTGTGTGATGGAATGTCCTTTTTGGATGATTAGGTTGCTTAGTTGATATGTCTAAGTCTTCTATGTGTTAATTTGTATCTTTGGTATTGTTGAGATTTTATGTATGTCCATATATGCATAAATTGCTCTTTAATTGGAATGCTATGTATGAATGCATTATACCATGTTTGAATGACTCCCTTGGCTTAAATAGGTGCTCTTGCATGTGTGTATATGCTTTATTGCTTCCTAAAATATGTTTCAAATGATTCTAACTTTAGCCGATCTTTTCCAAAACATCTATGATCCGTTTTTGCACTAGAGTTGTTTTTCCAGTCTCCAAGGCAAAAAGGATCGATCCCCTGGAAAAAGGGATCGATCCCTTCGTTGGCAGAATCGTTTCAAATTCTGCTTCCAGCCTCCAAGTGCAAAAGGATCGATCCCCTTGTTTATGGGATCGATCCCTTGTGATATAGATGCTAAATTTTTAAAAATTGAGGTTTGCAAGCTTTACGTTTTAGTCCTGATTCTCGTATGTGCAATTGCTTGAGTTTGAGATGTCCGTTTGAGTTGAAATTTGGCAGAGAGGCATGAAACATGACTAATTTCATAATGGTAACTTAAAATTTGGTAAAGTCCTCTTAATTTCCAGAATTTACAAATTGGTCCCTAAATTCGTATTTTGTGCAATTGAGTCCCTTATTGTTTTCCGATTGCTGTGATTTTTGAGTATGCTTATCGCAAGAGTATGCCTAGTTTAATGTGCATCTAGACAAGTTTAAAAAGAGAAAAAAAAAGGGTCGTTAATCAAGGTTGACTTTCGGGTTGACTTTGGTTTTCCCCGTGTAATCTTCGTAGTTCGGGTCAGCCGTCTAGGCCGGGCTACGGGGGTTACATTTGTTGGCATCAGAGCTTAAGGTTTCCGAAACCTTGGGCAAGTAAGTGAAGTAAGTTGTGTTTTATGATTGATATGCACGGTGTTTGCTTATCATGTAAGCATGTTGCTTGTTATTCGAGTATGCTGTAATGAATGATTGCTTGCTTTGTAAGTATGATTGCTTGTGTGACAAGAATGTTGATTGTTTGTTTAAAAGCATGTTGCTTGTTATCTGTGTATACTGGGATGTATGATTGTTTGATTGAGAATGTATGTTGTTTGATCGTACACATATGTTTGTTTGTTCAGCAAGTATGCCTTGTTTTATGCATGATTGAGCATGTATATGTGTTGAGTTGCTTGAAGCATGTTGAGTAGAGTCCCATTGCTTCTATTACATCGGAAAAAGAGATTTTAAGTGAGGAAATCATACTTGAGCCACTTGGACCTTTTCCTTTGCTAACCCAGTTTGTATGTTAATGTGTTGTTGTTGTTGTTGTTGTTAGTTTATTGCTTTTTGGTAAGTTTGAGGTCAAGGCATGGATTGTGAATCTGTAAGTGGAAACGGTGGATTCTGAAAAAGGTGAATGATGTTGAGGGAGTTCATCGCTTTAGTCAGGGAAGTATGGTTATACCAGAGTTGAGGTACAAATTGTTTGACTGAGTTAGTGTGTATATGGGTTGGTTCCTGTTGATGAGGAACGATGTGATTGGTTCTGGTGTTAGTGGTGAAAGAGGTGACGACCTATGAGTGGGAGTCAGAGTGGTATCGATGTCATAGTATATAAGCCTTGGTACAGTTTTGAGCTTGTTCCCTTCTGGTTGATTCTAAATCTGTACATTGTTAGCAAGCATGCAAGTATGAATGAGCCGATGAGGTGTCAGAGGTAGGTATGAGTACCTTAGTTCTTTTGGAGAGATCTAGGTAGGGGTCTCATGTGAGTGATATGAATTTCAGAAATGTTAGTTGGTGATCGTTGGGATTTAGCCTATGGTTTTAATGCAAGACAGCCGGTCAGTGTCCGTGAGTGGAAATCAAATTGTATGATTGGGCCAGTGTACGTCTGAGTTGTCTTTCAGTTAGAAGGAAGGATGAAGATACTTCTGATATAGTTGAGCCGAGAAGGAAGTCTTGAGTTTTAAATTCAGATTGTTTGGTAGTGGGATGTTATGAGTCGTCAAGACCGATGTTACAGAACAAGTTCAAGCATGATTGTTTGTGTGTGATTAGAACTGCCTTTTGAAGTTTTAAGATGCTCTAAGAACAGTCTAAAAGAATCAGATGTTGTTGAAGAACCAGTTTGAAAACAAGAGGGTCGAAGATTATCAGCTGTGCACAGGTGTAGTTACAATTTCTTCGGATTTGTCTTTTTTTTTCGTGTGAGCATGCGAAGAAAATTTGAGGTACGTGTTGAGACCTTGGAAGTAGGGACACATATGACTAGACCTTGTGGTGAAATAGTGACGTCCATGAAGATGTACAGAAATGTTTGTTGGTGGTTCGGAGTTACTAGTTTCTAGTAGATGTGAAGTGATCGTCTTCCTACGGTTTTGAGGTACGTTTTGACAATGTTTGGCTTGAAGAGCACAGAGTTAGTGTATACGTTGAGACAAAGAGAGAGTTGCCTTGAAGTTGCAGATTCCTGTGTGACTGTAGTAGTAGTAGGTGAGGAGGTGAACTTATTGTCGAATGTTGATCCAGCTGTGGAGGTCGAAGATTTATTGAGTTTAGATGGCAGGCTTGCTTACCAAGTGTAATGAATTTGATTTTGAATGAAGATTAGACCGCAGAAGGTTAAAATGGTTTGTGATTCTTCCTAGAATTGTTTGGAAGAATTGCCTGGTTTGTCTCCTGACAGAGAAGAAGGGCTTATTATTGATACCGTCTCCGAGTTTGCTTCTGCTTTGTTTTTTCTGTGTCTTATAGTTCCCGAAAGAATTGAGAGTGTTGAAGAATCAACTATGATGTTTGTTAGACCATAGGTTCATTAGGCCTAGTACGTCATATTAGAGGATGACAGCACAATTTGTGAAGAAGTGAGAGTGGCAGTACGAGGATGTGGTTAGATTCAGACAGTTGAAACCAGTGGCAGTGAACGATTAGTATCCGTTTCCAAGTGTCAGCGATTTGTTGATCAGTTAGTGGGTGCTTCAGTCTTTCCGAAGATTAATTTGAGATCCAATTATTACCAGTTGGAAGTGAGAAAAAAATTGAAGTAATGAAGACAGCTTTTGGGGCAATATATGATCACTTTGAGTTCCGAGTTATGCCGCCTCGCTTGACTAGTGCGTTAGTTACCTTATAGAGATATTGAGCAGAATATTTTCCCGAGTTCCTTGATCAGTTGTACTTGCTTCGAAGAATTGGGGACAAGCTTGTGTAGTAGGAAATATGCAGTATGTATGTACGTATCATCTGAACTAAAAAAAAAAAAATTGAAGACTTAGGAAGAGTTGCAACTTGAAGTGCATAAAGTGTTAGAACTGCTTGAAGACTGTAAAATCGGGATTGAGTACCATCTGAAGAGAGAGTTAACGCAGTAAACGATGCTCCGAGTTGTATTTGTTGTTAGATTAGTAGTTGAGTTGCGAGTTGTAATTGCCGAAATTCAGTTTACCGAAGGATAACAGTTTTGTGGCCGAGTTTCATGTTAAACCTACATTGAGTCAGAGTGTTTGAGGAGAAACAGTTGCAAGACAAATTCTTGGCACCTCACGTGCAAGACATTGTGAAAAGAAGATTTCAGAATACAGTTCAGAAAGGATAGAGTTTGCATTGTTAGAGACAGGATAGTTGTACCGATTGACATAGTGTTTTGAGACGTATTGTGTTGGCCGAAGCAAACGGCAGTTCATTTGTGTTGCATCATAGTAGTATGAAGGCGTATTGTGGGTTGAAGATGAGTACCTCCGGATTGAGATGATGTGTAATATTGTTCAGTATGAGAGTAAGTGTGAAAAGTTGTCAGCATGTCAAGACCGGACGTCATTCTTCTTCTAGTGTGTTATATCCGTGGAAGATTCTTAATGAAGATGGGTAATAGAGATTCGAGGTTTCAACTAGATTATTTTTGAAGACGTTTGTATAGTGGTGGGTTATCTGTTGAAGTCTGATGGTCAGATAGAGAAAGTTATGAGTCGAGTGTTCAAACAGTGTTGTATGAGATTGTGAATCGGGTTAGTTCAGATGTTTATTTGTTGCGGTTACCACTAGAGTTAGAAAGGGGTTGGTGATGTGACTTGGGTATCTATGATTCGGGAATGTGAGTCAGATCTATTCCGTGCTATGTTTATTGAAGAGATTGAGATGAGTTGAAATTGCGTGCAACGAAAAAAAAATCAGTTGAGATCTTAACATCAGATATCTATAGACCTGTGGTAAGTATACCAAGTTGGTGAGTATGTTGTGGTAAAAAGGAAAGTGTGGAGTAGCATGCTCCCGTGACTCTTTATGTTCGATGAATTTCGGGGACGAAATTTCTTAAGTGGGGGAGAGTTGTAACACCCGTGTTTTGGGGTTAGGAGTTAGTCTGGTTAGTTGGTCTGAGTCGGTAAAATTAATTTTAATCAAATTGACCTTAGTGTGAGCAAATTGAATTTAGAAAGAAAGGGAGGGATCATTTTGGTAATTAAACCAAAATAAAAATAAACACCACCTTATCTATCATCTTTTCTCATTTCTTCTTCTTCTTCACCGTATAACCATCCCAAATTCTCTTAAACTCTCTTTACTATTCCCTTTGATTTCTTCATCAATTCAAGGGGTTTTTGAAAGGTAATTATGTTTTCTTAATCTCCTCTTCATCCTCTATCTATCTATAGTCTTAGATTTCAAAGTTATGGAGTTTTGAAAATTAGGGTTCATATCAAAGTTTGGGTTTTTAAGGGGTTTTTCATCTTGTTTTGATAAATTGAGTTGGGGCTTTGTTTAATCATGTTAAAATACACATAATATGTTAAAATGAGTAATTTTGGGTAAAAATCCGAAATGGGTATTTATGGCCATTTTTGAATAGTCTAAAACTTGAAATTTGGTGAGTTTTAGAGTTAGGTTGAAGGGTTGATGGTTTATATATGTTAGGAGGATGTTTTGGAATCATTTAGATATCATTTGGGTGTTTAAAAACATAATTTTCTGCTAAGTAAAATAGGAGTACGAAAATGGAGTTTTGGAGGGTTTTGAGTGAGTTTTAGGGGTTGTTTTAGGTGGGAAATTGATAGCCAATGGTAGTATTATGATTAGGGATTGATTTGGGATCATTTGTGGGTGCAATGGATGTTGGAAACATAACTTTTGGAAGAGGTATTGGGGCTGTCCGAAATTGCTAAGTATGAGGTTTGGTCATGGTTTGCAAAATGGTAATTTGTACTTGAATTGTATTCCGGGTTGATAATTTGATGTTGGGCTGAATTGAGGTTGTTTGAATTGTATTAAGGTTGTTTAGAAGCAAGAATTTGGGTCGACAAAGCATCAAGAAGAAATCCGGAAACTTGGAGGTGATGGTTGCTTGGTAGTTGAGCTTGGAGGTAGAGGTGAGTGGTTAAAATATTTTAAATGGTTTTGAACAATTGGTTCGAGCATGTGGACTAGGTTGAGATTGGTAGACTCACCTAGAATTAAGATTAGGGTGGTAGCCTAATCTTAAGCTTTAGTTAGAGACATTGGATGATCTCTTTAATTGATTTTATGCCTCATGATGATTTGTGTATGTATAATGTGTTATACATGTTGTTGAGGCATGGTTTGATGCATTGCTATGCATGTGGTTTGGATTGTAAACTGTGTATGATAATGTTGAGTTTAATATGATGTAGGATGCCATATTATTACTCTTGAACATGACATTATGATGATTATGTATAATGTGATATACATGTATGTTGGGCATGATTTAATGCATTGTTATATGCATGTTGTTGAGATATTTGATGTTGAGTTTAATATGAAGTAAGATGCCATATTATGACTCTGAACATCAAAGGTTGTGGAATTTGATTAATATTGGCACTAGTATGCTTGGGTACAATGATCGATCATTAGGATGAGTGTGCACACAAATTGAGTCAAAACGTACGTGGCCTTGGTGGCGTTAAGGCACCAAGGAGGAGTACGGTGATGTAATATTCCACCGGAAATTTATATATATTCTACGTGGCGATGAGTGGAATCCCGTCCGTAGGGCATGTGGCGATGAGTGGAATCCCGTCCATGCAAGGCCGGTGATGAGTGTAATCCCACCGAGGTAAGGTTGATGTTGGAAAATGCGTTCCAACATGTTATCCGCGTATTCGAGTCATAGCTAGGTGCCAATATGAGAAAGTATGTATATGCCAATATGAGATTATGCATACATGTTAAAATGAATTGATATGTGTATCAATGTGATATGAAAGGTGAATTTCAAATGCGAAGCTATATATGTTTTGGTTAATGCATTGAGATATATATGTATCATTGTAAGTTGAGCTTATGAGATGTTGAGCATGACATAATGTTGATTATATGTTCATGCATCATGTTCATTTTGGTTCATGTGGATCGAAGATAAAGTCATGTATTTCATCATGATAATTGCTCGAGCTTGAACCCTGTATTGTCGAAGGTTTGTTTTATGAGCTTACCCTCACTAAGCTTTTATGCTTACGCTCTCTTTTGTTCGACAATGCAGATAAATAGCTTATGGGTGGCATGGGAAAGGAAAGGTCTTCAAGTGTTGCTTTGGTGAGCTCAATGTATGATTTATAAATTAAAGATTTGTAATAGAAAAGCAATGGGATAGGTGTTGTTGTTTTTGATGCTTTGAGGTGTGTTGTTTTGGTTTGGCAATTAGATGCCTTGTTTGAATTGTAAATATCACTTATGATGCATGCCTTGATGAATGCTTGAGTGATGCATGCCTTGATGAATGCTTGTGTGTGATGGAATGTCCTTTTTGGATGATTAGGTTGCTTAGTTGATATGTCTAAGTCTTCTATGTGTTAATTTGTATCTTTGGTATTGTTGAGATTTTATGTATGTCCATATATGCATAAATTGCTCTTTAATTGGAATGCTATGTATGAATGCATTATACCATGTTTGAATGACTCCCTTGGCTTAAATAGGTGCTCTTGCATGTGTGTATATGCTTTATTGCTTCCTAAAATATGTTTCAAATGATTCTAACTTTAGCCGATCTTTTCCAAAACATCTATGATCCGTTTTTGCACTAGAGTTGTTTTTCCAGTCTCCAAGGCAAAAAGGATCGATCCCCTGGAAAAAGGGATCGATCCCTTCGTTGGCAGAATCGTTTCAAATTCTGCTTCCAGCCTCCAAGTGCAAAAGGATCGATCCCCTTGTTTATGGGATCGATCCCTTGTGATATAGATGCTAAATTTTTAAAAATTGAGGTTTGCAAGCTTTACGTTTTAGTCCTGATTCTCGTATGTGCAATTGCTTGAGTTTGAGATGTCCGTTTGAGTTGAAATTTGGCAGAGAGGCATGAAACATGACTAATTTCATAATGGTAACTTAAAATTTGGTAAAGTCCTCTTAATTTCCAGAATTTACAAATTGGTCCCTAAATTCGTATTTTGTGCAATTGAGTCCCTTATTGTTTTCCGATTGCTGTGATTTTTGAGTATGCTTATCGCAAGAGTATGCCTAGTTTAATGTGCATCTAGACAAGTTTAAAAAGAGAAAAAAAAAGGGTCGTTAATCAAGGTTGACTTTCGGGTTGACTTTGGTTTTCCCCGTGTAATCTTCGTAGTTCGGGTCAGCCGTCTAGGCCGGGCTACGGGGGTTACAAGCTGGATCAGGGCTGAGCCGACGATAACTTCATATCATGTCCCAAGTACCCCAGTGAATCAGATCATCAATAGTTCATTAATCAATAACTTTATTTTTAGTAACGCATTATTCATATAACATGTTTGTCATATCGGGTGCATAGGCATATACTAGAAATATAGTACAATCATGCTTAATTATTAAAACATGTCATGTTCATGTGAGTTCAAGTATGTCAATCAAGTGCACATGATCGGTATTATAACATGTAATTCAGTATGCAAAAACAGTCGTGTGGCACACATGGAACACACTAGGTGGAACAGTTTATTCCTTGGAGATACTTGACATTTATGGAAGAGAACACATTAAACTTTTGACAATTAAACTTATCATGGAAACAAGGCCCCTATTAAAAGAGGGGTTTGTACTAACGGTTCAAACCAGATATTCAGGAGATGATACATCAAGATCTTTAAGAGTTTAGGCATATCATGAGTGATTTAGCCATTTAAGCCTACCAATGGCATTATGGTCATTTTATCATACACGAGCATTTTGGTAATTTATACCAACAGGGCGTAAACAGTGGCTCAGAAATTCTATTTGCTCATCAAGTTTCCAACCAGGCATTCAGAGATTTCTACGTCAAGATCTTTCATGATATCAGATACATTCGGGGTTATTTTGATTACTTGGGCAAACGAGGGCATTTTAGTCATTTAACTATCATGGGTGATTTTGTAGTTTAACCCAATAATGATGAAATAATGATTTGCCATATTTAAGATTTTCAGAAGTTTATCGAGCCTCCAGGACCATTCCAACTAACATATCCCAACCTTGTAGTACTAACCATTCCTTCTAATGTATCCGGTTGTATCGTATATCTGAACGATTGCTTTCATATTTCACCACATGACTTGCCACAGAGTAGTCGAGCTTATGTTCTCTACGGAAAACTTCCAACCTTATATTTGTTAGAAAAAACACAACTAGTTGAGATCTGTAGAACTGACCTTAGGATCTAGTTGTTAAAAGAATATATTTGTTACACAGCTGCTCTCTTTTTATAAGTAAGTTCCTTAGAAATTTTTTTTAGGAAGAACCCTAGTGATCTCTGATATGTAAACTTTAGGGAACTTAAGAAAAACTAGATGACCCTGTGCTCAAACAAACGAATAAATGCTACGGCATATATGTAGAAGGACACTTCGCTTTGCTATAGCATACTGTTAAAAAAGAATAAGAAGAAGAAATAAACTTTTGCTATAGCACATGAGTGAATGAAAGATGTCACAGGATGACTCTACCTACTAGCTCGGGGGTGAGAGGTTTGTTCCCTGGTCATCTAGAGTTAAGGACGATATGTGTGATAAGCTGACGCCCTTCGTAGTAGAAAACCTATATCTTTGGGAGTATAAAAATTGGAAAGGATCTAGAGAACATGGTTAGGGTATAACTAGGGAGCTTCCTCGAAAATTTATCTCACTAGCTTAAGTATAGGAGGAAGGCAGCCACGCACACACGCACACATCTTAGTCTAAAGGAATGTTCTTCAAGATCTCGCTTCTAATTGTTTATATTTAATTGTCTATGTTATTTCTGAGGACTGAGATATTGCTATAGCAATCTTCTAGGTTAAATCTTTGCCATAGTATTTCTTTTGTTCTGTTCTACTCATTTCTTGAGGACAAGCAATACCTTAAGTTTGGGGTGTGATAACTGCATAAATATCCTTGTTTTCATACCTTTTTGCTATAGCATTTCCCTGTTCTTGAGTTCATACCATAGCATTTAGACTGCATTTAGGTTGCATTTTCCTCTTCTGGGTGCATCTTTAACTTTGCTGGTTATTGGTCCATATTGAGGGGTACTGCTCGGAAGGTTGGTTTTGGGTTTGTTGGTGCGTAGAAAAGGAGTCAAGAGAGAAAGCTAGTGCCAGGAATTGCTATAGCATAGTGGAAGTGGATATTGGCCAGCACGTGAGCTGCAGAAGCACGTGAACATGTAGAAAAGGACGATCTGACATGTGCAGCAGCTGGTACCCACCTGCAGACTGTCCTCCTTGTTCCCTCGTGGCAGACCTTGTCGATGGATATTCCTTGGGATTATCAAGGCATCTTTAGGGCACAAAACCCTAGAAGCCTCCATTATATAAAGGGGAGAGAAGCTTGGAGAAAGTGAGTCGCGAAAGAGAGGCGGAAGAGAGAGAAAGTCACAAGGAGAGAGAAGCGTTCATCTTCATCTTCTCCAGCTTGGTGTCCTCCATCGTTGAAGCTCCAAGGAGTGGCTTCACCGGCCTCGAGAGAGACGGTGGGCCTAAGACAGTCGGGCAGTTCATGGCGGAGAGGGAGTTCACCTTTCTTTCTGTCACTATAGCATTTCCTTTTCATATCTTTATCTTTGGTGATGTTATCGCAATGATACGTTGGATGGTATTGCCCAGCCATGAACTATTTTAGGTGGCTTAGGTTTGATGGATGATGTTATTTTGAGTACTTTTTAATGCATGCTATAGCATTTTTAGTGTTTATTATGTTATATGCTTTGCTTATGCGTTTTCATTTCCTTAAAGTTGTAGGAGCCCTCGAGAGTTGGTCGTTCTTTAAGTGTGTGTTGAGGTTAGTAATCGAGAGAGCTAGCCTTAGAACCCCCATAAGCAATGGAGTGGCTGTCGAGAGGCAAACTCTAATATACCTTAGAGATAAGTGATAGGTTTCAAGGGCTAAAAAGGATAGTTCGTGAAGGGTAGGGGAGTGTTAAGAGTTTACGCCGAGAGGTATGGCTGTAGCATTTCTGACTCCCAGTTTCCTGGCTAGAGATAGTTTAGGAACACCTTTAGCAAATCCCGCCTAGCATAGAAGATAGCTGAGGAGCCTAGTATTATTAAGAAGCTTAGGTTAGGTTGTCCATCATTTTCACCAGTCATTCTGAAGTGAGTTTCGCATACGAAAGGGTACATGTTCATTATATTGCTATCTTATCTTTCTCTGTACTATTTTGCTTCAGCATTATTTTACATCTTCTCTTTTACTATAGCATTGTCATCTGCAAAAAGTTCAATCTTTATTGTTACAGCAAACCGTGGATACCTCTAATCCATGTGGAGACGATACTCACTCATCACTTTATTACTCGTTCGACGTGTATACTTGCATCATATTTGTGTATCATTTATAGCACACTACACGCAAGCAACATATACACAGCTTGAGGCTATCTGGGATGAATTGGTTTCTGTTAAACCCTCATGCACTTGCTTACAGTGCTCATGTGGCAGCCTTCGAAAGGTTCTTGATGAACAACAAAAAGAATTAGTTATACAATTCTTGATGGGATTAAATGATTCCTTTACACATATTCGTGGCCAAATTCTGCTTATGGAACCTATGCCTTCTATATCCAAAGTTTTTTCTCTTGTGCTTCAAGAAGAAAATCAGCGTTCTATTACGCTGGCTCCTACTGTCACTAAGGCTGCATTTGTTGTTAAAGCTGCCACAGGGCCTCGAAAGAATTAGCCACAGTGTACTCATTGTAATCTTCTTGGTCATACCAAAGACAAATGTTACAGGCTACATAGTTATCCACATGGCTACATCTCTCGTTCTAAGCAATCTCAGCATCGTGCTCATTCTAACGCAGTTGTTGCTTCTGAAGAAAGTCACCAAATCTCTCAAGATTCTTTAACTCCTTCTCAGTGCCAACAGCTAATTGCCATGCTCAATTCTCAACTCAAGGCTGCAGCTACTCCTGAGAATTCCTCCTCCATAAACATAAGAATGCAAGGTAAAATTCTTTCCTATGCTAATAGTTTCAGTACCTTTGAGGACAAAAATTCTTGGATAATTGAATCCGGAGCATCTCGTCATGTTTGTTTTTCTAAAGAATCCTTTGAATATTTAAATCCTATTGAAGGTGGAACTATTTTGCTTCCAAACAATTTTATTGTAAAAGTAAATTTTGCTGGTTCTATTCGATTATCTCCTAAACTCATTCTTCACAATGTTTTATATGTTACAGAATTCAGATTTAATTTGTTGGTTGTTAGTTGCTTACTTCACAACTCTAATGTTAATGTTGTGTTTTTTGTTAATACTTGTGTGATTCAGGACCAACAGGCCGTGATTGGGAAAGCTGAATTTTTCCAAGGATTATACTTACTTAAATCAACGATTGCTTCTGTAAATTTTTTTGTTTCTTCACATGACGAAACTATGCAGAATTCTACTGTCATTTTGAATAGTTGGCATAACAGACTTGGTCATCCAAGTGCTCATGTATTACATTTGTTAAAGGATGTATTGTCAAATGTTCATATTAATAAAAATGATCCTTATTTCATCTATCCTTTGGCCAAACAACAACGTTTACCCTTTCTTGTTTCTATGTCCAAATCTAAATTTTCTTTTGATTTAATTCATTGTGATGTTTGGGGGCCTTTTAAGTCTGCTACTCTAACTAACCAAAGGTATTTTCTGACTTTGGTTGATGATTATTCAAGGATTACATGGACTTATTTGTTACAGCAAAAATCTGATGTGACTTCTATTATTCCTCAGTTTATTGCTATGGTTAAGAGGCAATTTGGTTATGACATTAAAGTTTTTCGATTTGATAATGCACATGAGTTAAAATTCACTGAATTATTTGCAAAACTTGGTATTGTTCATCAATTATCATGTGTAGAAACTCCTCAACAAAATTCGGTTGTTGAACGAAAACACCGACATCTTCTTGCTGTATCTCGGGCTTTATTTTTTCAATCAAAGGTTCCCATTCACTTTTGAGGAGAATGCATTCTCACAGCCACTTACCTCATAAATAGGCTACCCTCACCAAGTTTACATAATAAGTCACCTTATGAATTGTTTTTCTATTGGTTACCAGACTATTTGCAGCTAAAAGCTTTTGGTTGTTTATGCTTTGTTTCTACATTGAAAGCTCACAGGAACAAGTTCGATGAAAGGGCGTTACCTGGTGTTTTTATAGGATATGCTTCTAGAGTTAAGGGTTACAAAGTCTACATTTTGAAGACTCGTTCGATTGTTGTTTCCCGGGATGTGGTTTTTCATGAGACATATTTCCCTTTTCATTCCATTTCTCATTCTACTGGTTCAATTGACCCTTTTCCCAATATTGCTTTGCCTTTTAGCATTCATAATAATAATAATAATAATAATGATTCTGAGCATGTTGAACCTGTTCATCAACATGAGCATATGAGTTTGATTGATCACAATGAAACTCTGGAGCATGATTCTTTACTTGATGGCAATACTAACATTGACCATGATGTAGATGTTGTTGCTCAGAATGATTTGCCTATGCATGAACATGAGCTTTTGCCCGAACCTGTGCATGAATCTATGCATGAACATGTGTCTGAATCTACAAATAAACATTTGTCTGAATCTACAAACGAACATTTGTCTGAATCTTTGCATATGCCTACTCAAGTTACAAGGTCAAATAGAATCATTCGAAAGCCTTCTTATTTGCAGCAATATCATTGTAACAACGCTCTATCCTCCTGCATGTATCCAATTGAAAATCATATTTCTACTTTTCAACTGTCTCCTGAGTATACTGCCTTTATTTCTAACATTTCTTCCACTCATGAACCCTCTTTTTATCATCAGACAGTAAAGCTTCCTGAATGGAGAGCGGCTATGGATGATGAACTACGTGCTATGGAGACTCTTCAAACATGGTCTGTTGTTCCTCTTCTTGAAAGGAAAACTCCAATTGAGTGCAAGTGAGTTTACAGGATTAAACATAATGTTGATGGTACAATCGACAGATACAAAGCTCGTTTAGTCGCAAAAGGGTTTACACAAATTGAAGGCGTGGATTATACCGATACTTTTTCTCTTGTTGCAAAATTAACTTCATTCAAAGTACCCATTTCTTTGGCTGCTAAGAATAATTGGCATCTTATTCAACTCAATGTGAACAACGCTTTCCTCAATGGTTCACTTGATGAAGAGGTGTACATGAAGCTTCCTCTCGGCTATGGTTCCTATGGAAAAGATTCCAACATGGTGTGCAAATTACATAAGTCTATATACGAGCTAAAGCAAGCTTCAAGGCAATGGTTCACTACATTTTCAAAAGTGGTTTTAAAGTTTGGCTTCACTCAATCCCCATCTGATCATTCTCTTTTTTTCAGATGCTCTGGAGATACTTTAATTTGTTTGCTTGTTTATGTCGATGACATAATCATTGGTGGCAAAGATCCAGAACTTGTGGCACAAGCACAACTTTATCTTTAGTAACATTTTAAGCTCAAAGAATTCGGTCCCTTAAAATATTTTCTTGGTTTTGAGGTGGCTCGCAATGCTAAAGGGATATATTTATCACAACGCCACTATGCATTACAATTGTTGCAAGACACAAGGTTTATGGCTAAGAAACATGTCTCTTTGTCCATTGTCTGTCCTCACAAATTAAACAAAACTGATGGAGAATTGCTGGTTGATCCACAATTATACAAAAAAATTAGTAGGATGGTTGCTTTTTCTTACTCATACGTGTCCTGACATCACTTATACAGTTCATTTGCTTAGTCAATTTGTTTTTGCTCCTCGGAAACCTCAACTTTTGGCCGCACATCATTTATTGTCCTACATCAAACAAGCTCCTGGTCTTGGCTTGTGTTTCTCTTCTACTTCCAATTTACAACTCAGTGCCTTTGTCGATTCAGGCTATTCTTCCTGCACAGATACAAGGTGTTCTACCACTGTTATTGCACATTCTTAGGCGATAGTCTAATCTCTTGGAGATCAAAGAAGCAATACACGGTTAGTCGCTCTTCTTGTGAAGCTGAATATAGGGCAATGGCATCTGCTACATGTGAATTAGTTTGGCTCACTCCCTTCAATTCCATTGTTTCCAAGATGCGTCTTCTGAACATTTACCAGCCTTCATCTTGAGGGGATATTAGATATACATATTCTCATGTGTTTTTTACTGGTTTTTGCAATTAGTTATTAGGGTTATTAGGGTTCTATGTAGTATATATATTTAGGTCTACCATCTTTATAAGGTCGGTCACTTTTCTACTGAATAAAGATTCATTTTCCATTTCTTCTTGTTTTTACCTGATCGTTGTAACACCCGGGTTTGGAGGTCGGGTGAAAATAATATTTTGAGTCTCGGTTTTATGAATAAAATAATATATATTATTTAGACTTTGTGATTTCAAAGTAAACAATTTATGTTGGACCAAATTGATTTGAAACTCATTTTCTCATGGATTTTAGAATAAATGAAATTGCCATCTCATTAATGGCAAAAGGGTAAATAAATGGACTTTCAATAAAAATCCTTTTTTGTTAAAATAGACATGTGCTCATCTTCTTCTCCACTCCCATTTCAAAACCCACGACCAAAGAGAGAGCTTCCTCTTCATTTCACTATTCCATCTCCTTTCTTCTTCATTCTTGGAGTTTTTTGAAAGGTAAATATATTTTTGACTTGGCCTTGATCTCCTCTTCATTTTGGTACCATTAGTTTTCATTAAAACTATGTATTTTATAATTTGGGTTTTTCAAAGTTTTGGTTAAAGGTTGAAGCTTTATGATTCTTTATCAAAGCTTTTGATTTATTATGGTTAGATATGTTGTTTATGAATCATAAGGTCCAACATATGTAATTTTTAAAGTGTTTTGTTAAGATTCCCGGATTTGGGTTTTGATGAGTTTTTAGAAGGGTTTTAAAGTTGTTTTGGGGTTGTTTTAGGTTGGAATTTGAGGGCTGATGTTAGTATGATAGTTGGGGGTTGTTTTGGAATCCTTGAGGTGTGTAAAAAGGGTGGAAATCATATGTTTTGGATTGGGTTTAAGGGCTGCTCGAGTTTGATGTTTTGGGGGTTGTTCATGGCTTGAATTCATGTGTTTTATGCTTGAGTAGTGTTCCGGGTTTGCTACATTGTTGTATGAGCTGATTCGAGGTTGTTTTGTTTGTGTTGAGATGATTAGAAGCAAGAGATTGTGTTGGTGAAGCATCGGGAGTGAATCCGGAAGCTTGAAGGTCTTGGTTGCTTGGTTGTTGAGCTTGGAAGTGAAGGTGAGTAGTTAAATGTTTTAAAATGGTATTTGAATATTTGGTTCAAGCATGTAGACTAGGTTGGGCTTGGTAGACCCACCTAGAGTTGGGATTAGAGTGGTAGCCTAATCCCAAGCTATAGTTAGAGACTTTGGTTGCACTCTATTTGATGTTTATGCCTCATGATTATTTGTGTTGTGGTGGTTATGTATAATGTGTTATACATGTATGTGAGGCATGGATTGATGCATTGTTATATGCATGTGGAATGTGCATGATGTTAATCATGGTGAGTACGTGCTAAGCATGGAATTGGATATGAAATGATGTTGTGGATTGTGTTTAATATTGGCACTAGTATGCTTGGGTACAAATGATCGATCGTTAGGATGTTTAGTGTGCACACGTGAGTCAAATGCGCGCGTGGTCTTGATGATGGTAGTCATCAAGATGGAGTACGGGTTCGACCAGAAAACCTCCTTATATATATGATAGTCAGTGATGAGTGTAATCCCATCGACGGGGCGTGAGGATGAGTGGAATCCCCTCCGCGTGAACAGTGATGAGTGTAATCCCACCGTGAGGTAAAGTTTGTTGTTGGATGTGAGTTCCAACGTGTTATCCGTGTATTCGAGTCATAGCTAGGTGTCAATATGTGATGGTATGTGTACCAATATGATATGAAATGTGATTCTTATATAGATGGATATATGTGTTTACATATGATGAGGATTGAGCTTGTTGAGCATGGCATATTATTGATTATTTGTTCATGCATCATGTTTATTCTGGCTCATGTGGATCGAAGGTAAGGACATGCATTTACCTTGGTTGTGCTCGTGCTTGGACCCTGCATTGTCGAGGTTTGTTTTTAATGAGCTTACCCTCACTAAGCTTTACGCTTACGCTCTCTTTTGTTCGACAATGCAGATCCGTAGTTCGTGGGTTGCTAGTGCAAGAAGGGGCCTCCAAGTGTGCTTTGTGGTGCTATCTTAGCTTTCAAGTATGAACATTTTAGCTATATGATGTAATGGTCAAGCAATGGGACATGTATTGTTGCTTTGATGCTTTTGAAGTATGTTGGTGTTGGGTTGTTTAGGAGCATGTTAAACTCCTCTTTATCATGTTGTGGGTTTGGCTTTTGAAAGCCTTGTCTTGCTTGTAAACAATGTTTAAGCTTGCATATCCTAAATGCTTAAGTGTATGTCTTGTGAAGTATGAAGTTTGAATGCCTTGTATGATCTTTTATGTGGATGCCCTATCTTATATCCTTATGTAATTTGAGTATGTTTGCAATAGGGTGCTTGTCTCTAGAGTGTGTTTGTATGTTATGCATGCTTCTTGGGGTCGTTAAGGGCGATTGGGATCACTTGGAGATGTTTAAAACTGATTTTGGAAATTCACAGATTGCAGGTGTTTCGAAACGGGTTGTGCCGTTTCGAAACGGGTGTGGTTTCAGGGCCTCTCGTATCGTAACGCGTTTAGGTACGGTTTAGCTACTGTGAGCCCCTGTTTCGAAACAAGTTTCGAAACATTTTGGCTACTGTAATTGCATGTTCCGAAACGGGTATCGGAACGCCTAGGCAAAATGGGACCCTATTCCGAAACGGGGTGGATGTGTTTCGGTACAGGTGCCTGGCTTTTTAAACTGGAGCCCGTGTTTCGAAACGGGCAATGTACCAACACTAAAAAATTAAATTTGGAGAGAAAAAATCTTGTCCCTTTTTCGGCTATGTACCAACACTAAAAAATTAAATTTTAAGTCTTTACTCTAAATTTTAAATTCTAAATTTTAAACCATGAACCCTAAAAATCACCCTAACTCTCATGTCCTAAATCGTAATCTTAAATTTTTAACCTTAAACCTAATTCAGAGGAAAAAAAAGTAGGATTTCTATTCAAAAATTTGAGGTTAGGAATGTTGTTAAGGCACTTTTATATATAAAGATCAATACTAAGTTTAAGTGATATTTGTATTGTTAATTTTAATATGTTTTTTATACTTGGTAATTATTTTTTTGAATGGATTTATACTTGTAATTATAAATTTCAATAATATCGTTACGGAAGTAGATAGAAAGTGGGAGGAGCTTGCTCCTCCAAAACTTTTTGTTCTATTAGTATTCTAGGTCCTATCACTTTAAATTTAAGTCAAATTAGAATTTTGTCTCGTCCAACTTTTATGATTAAATAATTTATGAATCCCTATAGCTTTAAAGTTAGATAATTTACCCATTCCAATATTTGATCATAATTCGTTGGCCTTGTAAATTATTTACCATACGTATTGTATAGATTTGCATGATCATATGAGATGAATAAATTATATAAAAATGAAATGAAATGAAATGAAAAATGCAAACACTCTTGAAAATCCATCCATCCTTCCATTCCATTTCTTTATTCATAAAATAAAATTAGCAAATCATAAAATAATTAATAAAGGCAGCCTTTTTCCTCATATGAGAATTATATTTAGAACATGAAAGAGCAAGCAACAGCAGCTGCTCCAACTCCGGCGATGGCCGAGACCTCGAGCGTAGTACCTTTGCCGGCACTAGGAGCAGGACCCTGAGAAGGTGGAGAACTAGCACTGCTACCACCAGCGGCAGCTCCAGGTGCACCTGCTAGGTCGGCACCAGCACCTCCTGGTGCGGGGGCTGGTGAGCTGGTGGCCTTGGAGTCAGCAGCAGGGGCAGCGGCAGAAACCATACCGACGAGAGCAATCAAGACCAAAGCAAAAACAACGATTTGGCGTGCCATTTTTGGTTTGATGATGTGGTGCGGGTGTTGATTAGAAGAAATTGAAAAATAAAACTAGAATGGAGATGGAGAAATGCAGTTTTTTCTCTAGGGTTTATTGTATCAACGATAGAGAATCACTGCACTGCATATAAAAAAAGGATGGTGCGAACAATTTATAGGAATGTTTAAATTTTAATTTGAGGAGTTCTGACTACGTAATTTAAGGAATGTTTGTTAAATGCCAGTGTTCAAAATCATGACACTAACTTAAAATAGATTATATGAATTAAATACATTAAATTTCGGATTTTCTTGTTAGTTTTTTCCCCTTTTCTCCTACAGAAACGGTTGAATTTACTTGATTTTAACTTGTATTCAAACCAAATATTTACCTTTAATTGAGAAAAACTTTAATACACATTTCGTGTAGTCTAGACTACACAAGATTTTTTATTTTAGGGGTTAAAAATTTAGTGTAGGATTGATAAATTATGTTTAGATGATTTGTAATTTATGTTTTATAGTTATAATTTAGTGTTTAGGGTTAATGATTTAAATCTAAGGACTTAGTATTTAGATTTTTACTTTTTAAAGAGTAAATATATATATATATATGTATATATATATATATATATATATATGTTTTTGTAATTTTTTATACAAAATTATTCCCTTAATTTACATCTAAATAACTCTTTAATATAATTCAATGTTTCATTTGTAATAAAGGCTAAATTAATTACAAAACAAAGTGATAGGGATTTATTTGGTGACAGCACAAATAAGCTCTTAACCTAAATCAAAATTTCATATTTGAAATAAGGCTACCGGGGAATCTATTAAAGTACCTGGTGGCACACGTGACCCACCATTAATTTTTTGAGTAAATTATAATAAATGTGTAGTCACTTAATTTTATCTGGCTCATTTCTTTTTTTATATTATTATTATTATTATTATTATTATTATTATTATTATTATTAATTCATTTTTTTTGCAGATTATGAAAGATCCTAATTACATCAAATGTGGGAAGATTACAACTTACAAGAGATCTTGTCCAACAAGTATAAAAAGTTAAGATGTGTGCAAGGATTTCTCACTGCGGACATATGAAGAATTTTCGATAGGATCCGAGCATTTTTGGGTCAGGATGTCTTCTTATGAGCTGACTAACTTCAGTTACCTTTCCAACGCGTTTTGAAACGCCTCAATCGAACGTCAGGAGCTCAAGATATGTTTGTTTTACTGAAGAAAACACGTGCAGAAAATTGGATACGAATCTAATACGAGAATTTGATTTTATTACAAATTTTTCATTATTTTATTGATTATGTGTAATTAAATATAATCTTAGACCTTTCCCTATTTGCTTTTGATTAATTTAGGATTATATTGAGTGTAAGAAAAGTGGTTGATGTCCAAATAAATGCATTATTCTCTTTCCAAAAATAATTATCATTAATGTTGAAGATATCATACTTTTAGGGGTTTTAGGGTTACTTGAAGCATATAAATAAGCTTCATTCTTTTTTAATTTTCACAACACAACGACATACACGAAACATTCTAGAGAGAAATAAAAAGCAGATTTTTTTCTAGCATTGTTGTGTTCAAGATTTCACTTTTACTTTTGCTTCGGAATAGTGAAGTTCCAAACTGTTACGGCATGTAAAAACCCCTGCCCTAATTCATTAATATATCTAGCCCTTCTTTTTTTACATATTTAGTTATTTGGTCCCTTCGCTTTATTTTTGTTTCATTTTAATTTCTGCTTGTTGTTTTACTATTGTTGCAATTTAGTCACAATTTCGCCATTGTTCAATGTTTTTTTTTGTTTCAATTGTGTATATTTGTATATAATATACATTTGTTATTTTCCGTAAAATATATGTAGTATCTATACATCTATATATATATATATATATATATATATATATATATATATATATATATATATATATATATATATATATATATATATATATATAGGGATGGGATCAAGTTACACTATGTAAAACTCATTTAGTTTTACACTAATCCATAGCCATTGGATGAGTGAAATGAATGGATGAGATTAAAAGTAGGATATGGAAAGATTATCACTTGGGAAAAAAAGTAAGGAGTTAATCTCATCCATTCATTTAACCAATCTAATGGCCATAAATTAGTGTAAAACTAGTTGAGTTTTACATAGTGTAACTTGATCCTAACCCATATATATATATATATATTTATATATACTGTTAGTATTTTATAAATGTACATATTTTTATTCCTGTTGGTATATGTTTTTTGTAACCCCTAAACCCGACCAGAAGAATTAGGCCGAATCTAGGAAGTTAGGTTTGGAAACTTTCCCCTCAAATTATAAATCTTAGGTTTTAAAATATTTTAAAATACATATTTGAATTAATTAATAATATTTCACGTAAGATTTCTCAAATATTCAGGAAACTCGATCATTAAAACATGTACTAAATATTCATAAAACATGTAACACTCGGGTTTGGGGGTCGGGTGAAATTAAATTATTAAAATATAATTTGGGCCTTTTATTTTCAAAACAAATAAATTTATGTTGGGCTTGTTTTAAATTAAACCCAAATGGTCATGGATTTTTCACTATGGTAATAACCCATTTTCATCAAGAGTAAAAGTGACTTTTGGCTTTAAAAATAAAACAAAACAAATAAAAGTGCCTATTTGCTCATCTTCTTCCCCACCCATTTTCAAAACTAACGCCATTTTCCCCTCCTCATTGCTATCTATTGTTCCATCTCTTCCTCTCACCATTCAAGTGCATTTTTGAAAGGTAATTACGTTTTTGAGTTGTCCTCAACTTCCTCTTTCTCTCCATGTTCTTAGTTTTCGATGAAACACATTATTTTGCATATTAGAGTTTTCAAGTTTTAAGTTAAAAATCCAAACTTTATGGTCTATTGTTAAAGCTTTTGATTTCTTATTATTAGATATGTTATTGGTAGCCCAAATGGCCCAACATAGTTAATTTTCATGAAGTTTTATTAAGAAACTCGGATATGGGTTTATTGGGGGTTTTAGAGGGGTTTAGAATTGGTTTTTGGGGCTGTTTTGGGTAAGAACTCGAGAGCTGATGGTTAGGTTATGTTTAAGGGGTTTTTTGGGAGTGTTGGATGTTGAATTTGATGTTAGAATTGGGAGTTCCCTGCTGGGTTTTGTGGCTGCACGAAAATGTGGTTTTTGAGAGTATTCTTGGCTTGAATTTGAGCTTGATTGGTGTTCTGAGTTTACAGCAGTGGTTTGTGTTTGTTTTGGTGATTAATAGAGTGTATTTAATTGTTTAGAACCAAGGAATTGTGTTGGTGAAGCCTCACGTTCGAATCTGGAACCTTTGGGAGCTTGATCGGTTGTTTGCTTGTGTTCTTGGCTTGAATTTGAGCTTGATTGGTGTTCTGAGTTTACAGCAGTGGTTTGTGTTTGTTTTGGTGATTAATAGAGTGTATTTGATTGTTTAGAAACAAGGAATTGTGTTGGTGAAGCCTCACGGTCGAATCCGGAACCGTTGGGAGCTTGATCGGTTGTTTGCTTGTGTTTGGAAAGTCCGGTGAGTGGTTCTTCGATTTGAAATTGGTTTTCAAATGTTGGTTCGAGCATGTAGACCTAGGTCGGGCTTGGTAAACCCACCTAGAGTTAGGATTAGATTGGTAGTCTAATCTCAAGCTTTAGTTTAGAAGACTTTGGTTGAACTTCTAAATGTTGTGTTATGCCTCATGTATTAAATGTGAATGATGTTGCTATGCATTTATGCATATGTGTTGTGATGAGGCATGATGATTCATTTATGCATTGGGATATGCATGTGTTGGATGAAATCTGAGTGCATGATGGTAAATCATGGTGGTTACGTGCTAGGCACGGGAAATGGTAAGAATAATGTATTATGATGATCTTGTAGTGAGTTAGTATTTGTGCTAGTATGCTTGGGTACAAATGATCGATCATTAGGATGTTAGTGTGCACACGAGTGTCGAAATGCGCGCGTGGTCTTGGTGGTGGTAGTCACCAAGATGGAGTACGGATACGCCCGGAAATCTTCATTTATATTTTTAGTCGGTGATGAGTGGAATCCCATCGACGGGGCGTGAAGATGAGTGGAATCCCCTCCGCGTGAAACGGTGATGAGTGTAATCCCACCGTAAGGTAATATAATGGTTGAGTTGTTGGATGTGAGTTCCAACGGGTGTTATCCGCGTATTCGGGTCATAGCTAGGTGCCAATACGTTTTGTTAAATGTGTTTTCATATGGTTGTATTTATGGACATGATGAGCATGGCATTATAATTGATGTTACGTTTATGCATTTCATGTATTTGACTCTTGTGGCTTCGAAGGTAAGAAAACATGCATTCTTCCTTGGTTATGTTACTCGTGCTTAGACCCTGCATTGTCGAGGTTTGTTTTATGAGCTTACTCTCACTAAGCTTTACGCTTACGCTCTCTTTTGTTCGACAATGCAGATCCTTAGTTCGTGGGTTGCTTGTGCAAGGAGAAGGGCCTCCAAGTGTGCTATTGTACTTTTTGCTATCATCAAGTATGAACTTTTAAGCTAAAGATGTAATAGATAAGCAATGGGGATTTGTGTTGTTGCTTTGTGTTAAGGAGCTTGTTAGGACTCCTTTGGTATGTTGGTGTTTTGGTTGTGGCTTGTTTATGCCATGTATGTTGGCCTTGTGCCCTTATCTTATGCTTTTGTGTATGTTTTGTTCTAAGGCATGAAACCTTGATATGCAATGTATGTCTCTTTATGGTGAATGCTTGATCACTTTTCATGTATGCCCTTTTCATGTATGTTGTGTGTTGATTATGCTTGCAATAAGGTGTATGCCTCTAGAGTTTATGCATGCATGTTTGGAGGTCCTAGTTTGGTGTCTTTGGGGTAGCCTTGTGTTTTAACCAGCCAAAATCTGTGTGATCGAGTCAGGGGTATCGATACGGTTGGGCCCGTATCGATACGGCCTTCTTGTTTCAGGCCGCTGGAAAGCCACGGGTCGGGGTTTAATCGCACAACGATGGTGGTCGCGCTGGTGGTGGCCGTGCAAGCCACGGTCAACGGTGAGGCTTGGTCCGAGCTTGATCGGAACTTAGGTGTGGGTGGTGATATTCGAACGAAAATAAGGGGAAAAGGGTTTTGGTGGCTGCGGGTTGAATATGGCATACAAACAGACTCACAAATTTTGAAAAAGACGTTTAAATACCCAATTTAACGGGTAAATTACATTAGGATCGACTAAAGTTAATTAGGGTTTGAAAACAAGCACCTAAGTTTCCATAAATTACAAATTGACCCACGAATTTCGAAGCTAAGCCTTATAATTCTAAATATTCTCAATTTAACCCTTAAACTCAATTAGAATTTCTGAATTAAATTCCCCAAATTCTAGGGTTGCCGATTTAGGGATTTCAAAATTAGAAATTTTTAAATTGGGCAAAATTTAAGGAAATTTTGGAGTGTTACATTTTTATTCCTTATTTTTCATCTATAATATTTTATCATCTATTTTAATGCTCATTTTAATTCATTATATATGAAATTTTACTATTATATAAACTTTCTTTTAGTAAATACACAAATCGCATGTTTTGGCTACTTTTCCCATAAATATGTATAATGTGTGTTTTATGTAGTATTTATATTTGGTAATAGATATCTATTAATATGTATGGTGTTTTTATATAATAATGTGTTTTTTTAGTATGTGTGTAATTTTTTGTAGGCATTATCATTTATTTTGTTCCTTATGCATCTTGGACATATAATTGCTAATGCAGTGTTCTACCAAAAGGGGTAAACTTGGTTAGCACCAGAAGTGATGGCGATAATTGTCGTTTATTTTTCGAATGGTGAGGCTGTTAAAATGAATTATCATTCATAAATGGATAATAATTTAAATCTTACACGAACATGCAAATTCCGACATTAAGACAACTTGTAATCGGTTAGGTACAAATTTTTAGGCGTTGTGGGGGTGCTCATCCTTCCCCACGCATAACCGACTCCTGAACCCGTTTTTGTTTTCGCAGACCAAAACTGTTGTTTTAATAAAAAATAAAAGGTTTTTATTAAAATAAGTCGTTTTTGGGTGATCCAATCTCACCTCGAAAAAGATTAGTGGCGAATTTGTGTTTTTTTATTTACATCGAGCTTGAAATCGTTGTGACAAAAGGTCACTCAATTATGAGTAAGATTACTTTTGGGTCACCCAATTTTTAAAAGTTACATTTGAGTCACTTAAATATGGGTAAGGTTATGTTTGGGTCACTCAATTATGAGTACGGTTACATTTGGGTCACCCTTCATACTTAAAAAATTACTACTGCAAAAATTACATTTTGGTCAATCCTCATATGTTCGAACTTTTGATAACCTTTGTCTTTGAAACACGAAAGAACTTTCACGGTATCACACTTATCTATTTAAACGTTCTATTTGATAAGAAAAATGGCTAATCTTGAATTTCTCTACTCATCCCTTTATCAATTCAACTTTCTTGTCACTTTTATCAATCGGGGGATTGTTATTACTTTTTTAATTCTTTTTTCAAATAAGGAGATTTCTTTAACAAAAGACATTCTTTGATGTTTATTTAGTCTATTGTAGTCAAATTGATTGTCTAGAGGGATTCAAATCCCTAAATCTCTAAATAAAGTAAATAAGTGAATCACCAAACTTAAATTCATAAATTCGCCCCTATTATTAATGTACAATTTCAATTGTATTTAAATTATTAAATGAATTCTATTACATATTTGAATAATCATCACATTTCATACACAACAAAACGAGATTTATATGTGTGTGTGTACAACAACAACAAAATCTTTACTAATTTTTTTACAATAAAATCTTTACTAATTCATTGTATGATAAAATTATCAAACATATATTAGAATATCAATGATTTAATTTATTTATCAATTATTTTAGCCCTTTCATTATTTAGTATTTAAATTTGGTAGATAATAAAAATGTTTATCCTAAAGACTTGAGTTCAAATCACTTTGTCTATAACATCTCTCGTCCCGATTAGGAACGATGAATGTTATAATTAAACTAATCAATTACAATTGGAAGCTAAATTAATTAAGCAGTGGGCCATTTCTTTATTTGTGCTTTCCTAACTAATTTATGATATAACATTTACAATTTAACAATTTTTTTTACCTATCTTACATGAGGAAATAGAGAATTTATTTGGTGATACAAATACTATCATTTAAAGTTATCTATTTATTCTTATATTTCTAAATAATTCAGCAATTGAAATCTAACCATTCGATTTTTAAATAAGTCATATACATTCGGCTACAAGGTAAATGGAACTATATACAAAATATCCGATAGATTTCATTTATATTCACATTAAGTGATTAAAACAAAAGAGGCTATATGACCTATGTCAATATTTATGTATCGTTTATCTACAACAAAATAATGTAAAGCCTCTATTCAAAATAATATGAGGACTTAATATTATACCCCATATTTCACCCTATTATGTACAAACAAAATAAACAGGGAATCGTTTGATCAGTATCCTACATGCATCACATATAAAACTTTAAAATCAGACATAGACAAGCAAACTGAATGATAATGCATGTAACTATACCACACAGCAGGAGTACAAGGGAAACAAGGCAAGGCATACTTTCAACTTCAATTGATCTAAGCAAGCTCGGGTTTGAGAGACTTTGAAACACTAAGACCTGTATTTGGGAAGAAAGGAGAAACAAGAGTATTAGGTACTAATAGTAATTAGTGAGGAAGCACCTAAACTATCAAATTAATTATTCAAGTAACTCGAACTTAATGTTTTAATTAGATTAACATTTGTCCTCTATGTTTAATCAATCAAAAAAAATTCATCTAATATAGTTTCATTTGAATACTAAGGTCATTTCAAAATTTAATTATTTTAATTTTACCACTCAACCATGATCAGATCATGTAAGCCAGAAATATCAAGCATACTTTCAATTTATAAGCAGCAGCAAACTATAGCATGTAAACACTAAAATTGATTCTAGCAAGGAACATATACTTTTACAATGAACCAAATCACTTCATCAAAAATCAAAGTCACTGATCATCAATCGTGTAAACAAATCCAATTTCAATTTATTAGTTTAATTGCCTTGGTACATAGTAGGTTAGGTATTCGAGTCGCATATAATAGTAGGGTGATCAAATCACCAATCAGTAGGGTACATGTGTACCAATTCAATTGAATTCTCATAGCATTTATCAGTAGAGTGACAATCACACAAATTAGTAGGGTACACTAACGTACCAAAAAATCAAGCTCTAGACTATAGGCATGTCGTACTACCTAAACCAACCATTTAACCAAGGGATTATTAAATTGTTCCACCAATTTAGTTCACATAATAGAAAATCAACAATTAGCATACCAATTTCAGTTCTTTTAATCTTCTAAGCATATTAGCTTAAGTTGATTCACATACACACAATTTTTCAAGTAAGCATAATTCAAACACCAGATAACATTCCTTTAATCAATCATATTAACACAAATAACCAATCGAACTAACACTTTAACCATTCAAGAATTGAATTTAATAAATATACCAATTTTCCTTTAATCCTTCTTCCCTTATTATTTATTACCAAATCAGAAATTAAGTCCAACTTTCATGCATTACTAATCAGCAACAATTAGAAGAAAATTTAGTTAGGACACTAGTCCCAACTCTAAGAAGAGCTACACTCACAAACGCCTAGCTTAGTCTTGAATTCGGATACTTTTCTCCTTGTCTTTCGGTTGTCAAACTATATTATCCTCTTCGATATCTCCCACTCTATGCTCTATTCAATCATTTACAAACACATAAGAAATAGATTAGTGTTCATTTCATCATCAACCATTCAATATTTTTATACAATTTATATTGATCCCTAAACTATTTTCAGCTCTAGGCAGATTGTATACTTGTCACTAATCTGGTCATAACTTTTAAATTATACATTGGAATTTCGATTAATTTACCTTGTTAGAAAACTTATTCAACTAGCTTTTTATTCATGTATGGATCATATTTTTTCATTTCTGGATCAATACAGTTTTGCAATTTAAGACAGGGAATTTTTAGTGACTAATCTGTCATTTTACAAATTAAGTCACTTTCGTGCACTTTTAAGCCTAGATCCCTCACTAGGTCATTTGAACCCTTATAACTAGAATTTGCCCTGTTTTTCTCTAGTCTTTTCCAGTCCAGCATGGTCCCTAAATGAACATTTTTTTCCTTAATTAACTAAGTTTCCAGACTAGTCCCAATTCACCTAATAAGCTCTTTAACCACTTTAAACATTTAATTGAAGCTACTTATCAGCCAAATCAAGTTACAATTCATTCATATATCAAGTACCATGTTTTTAACATTATTTCTAGTATTCCATTTTTCAAATTTACTACCAAAATTTCCTAATTTTCACAAAACAGTCTGGATTTACACACTAGACATTCTAAGTGACCAGTTTTGATTCTAACAAATTTTTCCAGTGATTCTAACAGCACTTTCGATCATCCAAGACCTCAATATAACAGTAAACATCATTTTAAACAATTTCTTCCTACATAATATTTTCCAGAATTGCCAAATTTTCAAGTTAATCAGAAATTTACACATGAACATTGAAAACATGTCAATTAGGTCACTACTTCAATTCGGCTGCCTTACAATAAATGGTTCCAATGCAATTTCATCAAGATTTTCAATTTAAAAACATATCTACTAAGTTTCCAACAACAATAATCAAATATATCATAATCATAACATGCAATAATGAAAATTTAACCACATACTCAACTCGATTAAGGGAGAGGAGCTTACCGAGCTTCTCTAATTTGACTTCCAAGTCAAATTTCTTAACCATGCCAAGCTTCTAAGCTATTAACAATGGCTTCTTTCTATCCAAATCTCTCTATTCTTTCTTTCTTATTCTTTTCGGTCATAGTGGTTAGAGAAGGTGACTTAGTGTCATCTTATTTGGACAAGGAAATGTCCAAATTATCCTTATAATTATCTCTAATGTATGATTTAGTGGAGGGGCGGCCTAAAGAATCTTAGATTTAAGCATACAATTCTCTATTTCTTTCTTTCGTCCGATTTGGTCATTAAATTCCTAGTATCGGTTTTGAAATTTTATTCAATTAAGTCCTTAATTATCCTAATTGAATTAGGATATACCTTAATTTAAATTGAAATTCAATTTAATAATTCAATTTCTACTAGGCTCAAATTTAGGACGAATTCTTACCTAAACTGAATAGATGAGGATATTGTTTTCTTATTGTATCCTCAGGCTCCCACGTCACTTCTTCCACTTTGTGATTTCTCCACAATACTTTAACTAAAGAGACATTCTTGTTTCAAAGTCTTTTGATTTCTCTATCAAGAATTTGAACTGGCTTCTCTTCATATGATAAATCGGGATTTAATTCCACCTCTTCTGGTTCCAAAATTTGAGATGGATCGGATCGGTACTTTCAAAGCATTGAAACATGAAATACATTATGTATTTTATCAAACTCGCTAGGGAGTGCAATTCGATAAGCTACTAGACCAATTCTTTCAATAATATCAAAAGGTCCAATGAAACAAGGACTGAGTTTCCCTCTTTTGCCGAATCAGAATACTTTCTTCCATGGAGAGACTTTAAGAAAGGCCTTGTCACCGATTTCATACTGAATGTCTCTACATTTTAGATCAACGTAAGATTTTTGCCTATCGAAAGCTTGCTTTAGTCGGGAATCGATAATGTGAATTTTTTTCGGTTTCCTGAAGCAATTGAGGTCCTAACACTTTGTTATCACCAAGTTTGGTCCAACAAAGAGGTGTTCGGCATTTTCTTCCATATAACACTTCAAATGGAGCCATTTGAATTGAGGATTGATAACTATTATTGTAAGCAGATTCTACAAGAGGTAGAGACTTTTCCTAATTCTTTCCGACGTCGATAATACAAGCTCTAAGCATATCTTCACGAATTTGAATTACTCGTTCGGATTGACCATCGCTTTGCGGATGGAAAGCCGTGCTCAAATTTAGTTTAGTTCTGATGGCTCGTTGCAAAGTTCTCCATAATTGAGCTATGAATCAGGGATCTCGGTCGGAGACAATTGAAGTAAGAACTCCGTGTAAATGAATGATTTCCCAAATATACAGATCAGCTAAGGTTTCTAAACTGTAGTTCATACAAACCGGGATGAAATAGGCAAATTTGGTTAATGGATCGACAATCACCTAGATAGAATCACACTTTCTTAGTGAACAAGGAAGACCAGATACGAAATCCATTGTAATTCGATCCCATTTCTTTTTAGGTAATTCAAGAGGTTGGAGCAATCTAGTAGGGACTCGGTGTTCGGCTTTTACCCTCTGACAGTTCAGACACTTCGACACAAAATCGTTAATAGCCGTTTTCATTTCGGGCCACTAATACAAGGGTTTGAGATCCTTGTACTTCTTAACTGATCTGGGGTGGATCGAGAAAGAACTCTGATGTGCTTCTTGTAGTATCTCTTCTTGTAACTTCATATTGTTAGGAATACACACTCTATCTTTGAAATAGAGGAGACCATTCGACTTAACGGAGAAGTCAGGATGAGACTCAGGCTTGGAAACAATCTTTTGAAGTTCCAGGTTAACTTTTTGAAGCTCTTTAATCCTTTTGATTAGGCTAGACTGAATTTTTAGTTCAGACAAGAAATTCCGAGCCTTAGATAATCGGAAATGAGCGTTGATGGCCAGGGAAGCTACGAGAAAACAATTCAATAGATTACTTAAACTGCAAGGTAAAATTCGAATGGATTACTTATCCCACATATAAGAGTTCGAACCATTGCTTATCAAGCAAGAGTTCGAATGATTACTTCTTTACCAAAAAGTGGTTCAAACAATTTCTTAGGGAGCAAGGAAGAGAAATTTCGAATGCTTTAAGACTTAGAATAGCTTACTGAGGTTTAGTTTTTGACTTAGAGCATCCGCAACCACATTGAATTTCCCGAGATGATAGTCGATAACTAGATCATAATCTTTCAACAATTCCATCCACCTCCTTTGTCTCAAATTAAGGTCTCTTTGATTAAGAAGATACTTCAGACTTTTGTGATCAGTAAACATATGATACCTTTCACCGTACAGATAATGTCTCCAGATTTTGAGCGCAAATACTATAGCAACCAACTCAAGATCATGTGTCGGATAATTGAGCTCATGGGGCTTCAATTGCAAGGATGCATATGCTACCACATTATCACCTTGCATCAAGACACATCCCAATCCCAAATGGGAAGCGTCACTATAGACTGCGAATTCTTTGCCTGATTCAGGTTGAATAAGAACTGGGGCATGAGTTAAAGCTTGCTTCAGTTGATCAAAGCTTCGTTGTTGATTTTCAGTCCACTCAAATGGTTGATCCTTTTGAAGAAGTTTGGTTAGGGGTAATGTCGTAGTAGAAAAGCCTCTTACATACCTTCGATAATATCCCGCTAAACCGAGAAAACTTTGGACCTCGCTGACATTTTTTGGAGGTCGCCAATCAAGAATAGCTTGAATCTTTTTCGGATCTACTTTGATTCCTTCGGCTGAGATTACGTGACCAAGGAATGAAACTTCCGATAGCTAAAACTTGCATTTGGTGAATTTGGCAAACAATTGATGTTCCTGGAGATTTTGCAAAATAATTCGGAGATGTTCAGCAAGTTCTTCCTTGTTATGGGAATAAATAAGAATGTCATCAATAAAGACAACTACAAACTTTTCAAGATAAGGCTTGAATACTCGATTCATCAGATCCATTAAATGTGGCAGGAGCATTTGTTAGCCCAAACGGCATAACAAGGAATTCAAAATGACCGTAACAAGTATGGAATGTTGTTTTTAACACATCTTCATCTTTCACCCTCATCTGGTAATAACCCGATCAAAGATCGATCTTTGAAAAGACTGGAGCATCTCGAAGTTGATCGAAGAGATCTTCTATCCTCGGTAATGGATATCTATTCTTGATAGTGATTTTATTCAATTGGCGATAGTCGATGCAAAGCTGCATTGAACCATTCTTTTTCTTCACAAACAAAACAGGTGAACCCCAGGGAGACGAGCTAGGCCGAATGAAGCCTTTGTCTTGTAATTCTTGAAGTTGCTTCTTGAGTTCCTTCAATTCCACTTGTGCCATTCGGTATGGTGTAATGGATACCAAATTGGTTATAGGTTGAACGTCAATTCTGAACTCCACTTCACGGGTCGAAGGGAGACCTGGGAATTCCTCTAGAAAGACGTCAATGAATTCGGAAAAAACAGGAACAGAAGGTAAGCTGAAATCATATTCATCTCGTAAAACCATTGCAGCAAAGATTGAAGTAAGCTTTTGATCTATAAGAAGTATGGATTCTTTTCCTAATCCCTGAAGATACAATCTCTTTTTTTGACAATCAGTCCAGGCTTGATGTTTACTCAACCAATCTAAGCCTAATACTAAGTCAAATTCACAATTGGGCAAGACATAAAGATCAATAGGAAAGGGTATGTTTCGAATAGTTATAGAACTAGCTTTACAGATCAAATTAATTGGCAGATTTTCTCCTATAGGATTCGATACTATAAGGTCTGTTTTAACAATTTCGGGTTTCATATTTAACTTATCAAGCACGTGAGAACATATGAATGAATGGGTTGATCCTGAATCTAGCAAAGCATAAACAGGTTTAAGGTTTAATTCAACAGTACCGACAATGACGTCAGAAGATTCTTCGTCCTCTCTACCACGAATGTGGTAAACGCGAGTAGGGGCTCGGGACTCTTGATGAGTGATAGTATTCGAATAGGAGATTTTCCCCCTCCATTGGTTTCCAGATTGAGCTTGCCTTGTATTCTTATTTCGACCAGAAGATGCCGGACTTGGATTGGCAACATTACGAGCTGGGGCCTTATTCGATTTTCTCGGACAATCCCTAATGTAGTGATCATCACCACCACACACAAAACATAGATTGGACTGGACTCGGCATTGATGATGATGTGGTTTCTGACAATATCTACAGGTATGAGCTTTTTTTGAATTTCTCATGTTGTTAACAAAAACAACCAGGACTGCTAACTTGTTAACTGATTGGGGTTTTTTTGTGTAGTTGCTTCTAGGAGAAAGGGAGTAAGTTGAGGATCCTTCATTATGAGATTTATTCTTTTTAGACCGTCAGCTAGATTTGTCATCCTGATTCCGTTTCTTATCACTTCAAAATCCACTCTTTCTCATTTTTGATGCTTTCATTTTTGCTTCAGTAGCAATAGCTCAGTTTACAAGAGTCTGGAAGTCTGTGATACCCAGGGTGGTAAACATTGGATTTAACTCGTCGTTTAGGCCGTTAATGAACATTCGGCATTTATCTTTCTCAGTCTTAATGTATTTCGAACCATATTTACAATACTTGCAAAAATCAGCAACATATTTTTCAATAGGTCGGTTAGCTTGCTTTAGATACAAAAACCGCCTTCTTCGATCAACTAGATATTGCTCGTTGATGTACTTCTTGTTGAACTCCTTAACAAATAATTTCCAGGTTACTGATTCAGTCGGGGCCGTTAAAGTCGTGGTTTCCCACCAACTTAACGCTTCATCTGCTAACAGAGCGACAACACATTCAAGCTTATGATCATCCGAGCATTGTAGTTGTTTGGTTAGAATTTGAGTAGTGCGTTCTAGCCAGTACCCAGCTTCCTTGGGTTTCTCCTCGTTCGCACCAGTGAAGGTATAAGCTCGATGTTGAGCGATTTTATCTATCGGTGCTCTGCTCGGTGTAGTAGTAGCAGTAACGGGAAGGTCTTGTTTAAGGTTTGACATGAACTGATCGAACATCTCCTTCATGCTTAGGAGACATTCTCTTTGATCAGTTTGGATCGTAGGATTATTCGGTTGAGGTTGAACTCGTTCGGAAGATTGGGCAGGTTCTCGGGTTTTTGTCCCTCTCGGAAGCTTAGTTTTTTTTTAGAGGTTCTGATCCAACCTTATGCTTTTACCCTCACTAGAGGATTCATGAGAACTTCCATCGTTCTGAGCAGATATTCTATAATTAATTTAAACAAAATGGGAGTTAGGAGAGCAAAATCACAAGTATTAAAACATATGACTCCCAGGTGGCATAGTTCGAACCTATATGATATGATGCATGCAGACTCGATTAAACTTTAGGAACTAACCTAAAGCTCTGATACTATTTTATATAACACCCCTTGCCCCGATTAGGAACGAGGAATGTTATAATTAAGCTAATCAATTACAATTGGAAGCTAATTTAATTAAGTAGTGGGTCATTTCTTTATTTGTGCTTTCCTAACTAATCTATGATATAACATTTACAATCTAACAATTTTCTTTATCTATCTTACATGAGGAAATAGGGAATCTATTTGGTGATACAAATATTATCATTTAAAGTCATTTAATTATTCTTAAATTTCCAAATAATTCACCAATTAAAATCCAACCATTCAATTTTTAAATAAGTCATATACATTCGGCTACAAGGTAAATGGAATCATATACAAAATATCTGATAGATTTCATTTATATTCACATTAAGTGATTAAAACAAAAGAGGCTATATGACATATGGTCAACATTTACATGTCGTTTATCTACAACAAAATAATGCAATGCCTCTATTCAAAATAATATGAAGACTTAATACTATACCTCATATTTCACCCCATTATGTACACACAAAATAAACGGGGAATCGTTTGATCAGTATCCTCCATGCACCGTATATAAAACTTCAAAACCAGACATAGACAAGCAAATTGAATGATAATGCATGTAACTATACCACCCAGCAGGAGTACAAGGGAAACAAGGCAAGGCATACTTTAAACTTCAATCGATCTAAGCAAGCTCGGGTTTGAGAGACTTTGAAACATTAATACATGTATTTGGGAAGAAAGTAGAAACAATAGTGTTAAGTACTAATAGTACTTAGTGAGGAAGCACCTAAACTATCAAATTAATTGTTCAAGTAACTCGAACTTAATGTTTTAATTTGATTAGCATATGTCATCTATGTTTAATTAATCAAAGAATTTTCCTCTAATATAGTTTCATTCGAATACTAGGGTGATTTCAAAATTTAATTATTTCAACTTTACCACTCAACCATGATCAGATCATGTAAGCAAGAAAAATCAAGCATATCTTCAATTTATAAGCAGCAGCAAACTGTAACATGTAAACACTTAAATTCATTCTTTCAAGGAACATATACTTTTACAATGAACCAAATCACGTCATCAAAAATCAAAGTCACTGATCATCAATCATGTAAACAAATCCAATTTCAATTTATTAGTTTAATTGCCTCGTACATAGTAGGTTAGGTATACGAGTCACATATAATAATAGGGTGATCAAATCACCAATCAGTAGGGTACATACGTGCAAATTCAATTGAATTTTCATAGCATTTATCAGTAGGGTGTCAATCACACCAATCAGTAAGGTACACTAATGTACCAAAAGGTCGAGCTCTAGACTCTAAGCATGTTGTACTACCTAAACCAACCATATAACCAAGGGCTTATTAAATTGTTCCACCAATTTAGTTCACATAATAGACAATCAACAATTAACATACCAATTTCAGTTCTTTTAATCTTCTAAGCATATTAGCTTAAGTCGATTCTCATACACACAATTTCTCAAGTAAGCATAATTCAAACACCACATAACAGTCCTTCAATCAATTATATTAACACAAATAATCAATCGAACTAACACTTTAACCATTTAAGAATTGAATTTAATCAATATATCAATTTCCTTTAATCATTCTTCCTTTATTATTTAATACTAAACCAGAAATTAAGTTCAATTGCATGCATTACTAATCAGCAACAATTAAAAGAAAATTTAGTTAGGATACTAGTCCCAACTTTAAGAAGAGCTACACTCACAAACGCCTAGCTTAGTCTTGAATTCAGATGCTTTTCCCCTTGTCTTTCGGTTGTCCAGCTATATTATCTTCTTCGACATCTCTCACTCTATGCTCTATTCAATCATTTACAAACACATAAGAAACAGATTAGTGTTCATTTCATCATCAACCATTCAATATTTTTATACAATTTATATTGATCCATAAACTATTTTCAGCTTTGGGCAGACTGTATAATTGTCACTAATATGGTCATAACTTTTAAATTATACATCGGAATTTTGATTAATTTACCTTGTTAGAAAGCTTATTCAACTAGATTTTTATCTATGTATGGCACATATTTTTCTCATTTCTGGATCAATACAGTTTTGCAATTTAAGACGTGGCATTTTTCAGTGACTAATCTGCCGGTTTACAATTTAAGTCACTTTGGTGCACTTTTAAGCCTAGGTCCCTTACTAAGTCATTTTAACCCTTATAACTAGAGTTTATCCTATTTTTCTCTAGTCCTTTCCAGTCCAGCATGTTCCCTAAATGAACCAATTCTGCCACTTAATTAACTAAGTTTCTAGACTAGTCCCAATTCACCTAATAAGCTTTTTAACGACTTTAAACATTTAATTGAAGCTACTTATCAGCCAATTCAAGTTACAATTCATTCATATATCAAGTAACTTGTTTTTAACATTATTTCCAGTATTCTATTTTTCAATTTACTACCAAAATTTCTTAATTTTCACAAAACAGTCTCGATTTACACACTAGACATTTTAAGTGACCATTTTTTATTCTAATAAATTTTTCCAGTGATTCTAACTGTAACCCCCTTGTCCCGGTCTGGCCGGAAGACCGGTCCGAGTGGGTCACACGGGGAAAACCGAAGCGAAACCCGTTAAGGTTCCCCCTCGGTTAGCAACCCTATTTTTTTCATTAATTAATCTTGTCTAAATGCCTTATTAAGCCCTATGTGAAACACGACAGCGGAAACACAAACACCGTAGCAACGGCCAACCAAAACAGCACATTAAAACAACCCATTTTCCCCTTTTAAACAGGTCGTATCGATACGCCTTCAGAGGGTATCGATACGCCTTGACCAAGGTCAACACCCTATGGTCAACATAAGAAGACCGTATCGATACTGCCCTCGAGCGTATCGATATGCCCTTCTCGGTCAACACCACTTGGTCAACTAGGTTGAACCGTATCGATACGCTTGGACACCGTATCGATACGCCATACACTCCACAACTCCCCAAGATTCCAGAGATTTGGGACCGTATCGATACACCCCATGTATCGATACGCCCAGCCAAATCTGTGTTCTCTGAGCAAGGCCGTATCGATACAGCCCTTAGGCGTATCGATACGCCCTGCACTGTAAAACCACAAATGTTAGCTAAACAACCTCAAACACGACTCTAGATGCAATTTTCGACTCACCTAAGCATATACAAACATGTAAACACACATAATTAAGCCAAGGGAGTCACTCAAACATGGATTAATGCATTCATACATGACATTCTAGTTAAAGAGCAATTCATGCAATATTGGCATGCACAAGAACACAAAGGACCTTAAAAGGGACAAGACATCTTGAAAGGCTTGCACACATACACAAGGCAACCTAAACATTCTAAAACATACCATCACACATCGAAACATTCAACATAGGAACACATCCATACAAAAGCAAGATATTAAGGAGTCTAAACATGCTCCTAACAACCAACAACAACCACAAGGCATTACACGTCCCATTGCTTAAACTATTACACGTTTAACATTGAAATCCATACTTGATGAAATCAAGCCAAAACCACACTTGAAGGCCCTCCGCTTGCCCGAGCAACCCACGAACTAAGAATCTGCAATGTTGAACAAAGAGAGCGTAAGCAATGATGCTTAGTGAGGGTAAGCTCTAAAAACAAACCTCAACATTGCAGGGTCCGAGCACGATCTAGCCAAGGTAACCACAATCATACCAAGGGTCCACAAGATAAAATGCATGAACAACATATCACATATATGCCATAACCATGAGCTCAACACTACCATACATGTAATCACATTTAAACATCCAAGTAGCTCATATATCTCAACACATTGATACACATATCAATCAACATTGGCACCTAGTTAAGACTCAAATACACGGATAACCGTTGGACTCACATCCAACAACACAACCATTACCTGACGGTGGGATTACACTCATCACCGGTCTCGCGGAGGGGATTCCACTCATCCTCACGCCCCGTCGATGGGATTCCACTCATCACCGACTATATTTAAATACCATTTCCGGGCGTACCCGTACTCCTCCTTGGTGACTCAACGCCACCAAGGCCACGCGCGACTTTTGACTCATGTGTACACACTAACATCCTAATGATCGATCATTTGTATTTAAGTTTACTAGTGCCAATATTTTACTCGTTCCACATTACTCATTTCAATCATTTCCGTGCTTAGCACGTACTCACCATGAACACAATCATGAACCAACACCATGCATGCATTTAAGCAATACAAATCATGCCTCATCTCACATGCATAATACAATGTATATAAGCATTCATATCACAACACATACGAGGCATATACATTCATACATTCAAGTTCATCCAAGGGCTCTAGATCAAGCTTAGGATTAGGCTACCACCCTAATCCTAACTCTAGGTGGGTCTACCAAGCCCAACCTAGTCCATATACTCGAACCAACCAATTTAAAATCGTTTAAAACAATTAACCACTCACCTAACTCCCGAGCTCAAGACCAAGCAAGCAATTGTCTTCAATTTCCCGGATTCACTTCGGATGCTTCACCGATGCCCAAACTTGACTCTAATCAATCCCAAACACAAACAAAACATCCACAATCAATATCTTGTCATCGAAATTAACCCGGATTACCATTTCCAAGCATTCAACACCCAAAATTAGACCAAAAACAGGATTTTCGAGCAGCCCACTTGACCCACTGAAAACTCTCATTTCAAGCACCCAAACAATCATCAATTGCACCCAAAATGATCCTCATATGTCATACTACCTACAGCCCCCAAAACCCAACATCAAACAGCCCCAAAACATACTTTAAAACCCTCCAAAAACCCCCTTGAAACACAATTCCGAAAATTGTCCCAAATCATTTGAAATTTATATATGTTATACCATTTGGTCCCTATATACTATAACTAAGCATATTAAATCAGATTACTCCACTTAACTACATAAAGTTCTCATTTTTTATTCAAAACCTCCATTTCTAAAAACTCCATGAAAATGAAAAAGAAGAGTACTTTCATGAAGGGGAGGATGAGGGGAAGTCGAAAATGCTATTACCTTTCAAAACGGAGTTGAAACAAAGAAGGGAGGTGATGGAACAGTGGATTTGGGTAGAGAGCTTAGGTTCCCGTTGGTGAAGAAGGGAATGAATAGTGGATGATGGGTTTTTTTTTGTTTTCTTTTAGTTTAAAAGCCAAATGACCCTTTTGCCCTTAATGAAATGAAACATTCACAAAGACATAAAACCCATGGCTATTTGGGGTTTAATTTCAAAGTATAGTCTAACTTCAAATTAATTAATTTGAAAACCAAACCCGAACCATTATTTAAATCATAAAACCGAACCCGATTTATATTAAAATATTATTTTCACCTAACCCCTAAACCCGGGTGTTACAACTCTCCCCCACTTAAGGAATTTCGTCCCCGAAATTACCTGGTGGAAACAGATACGGAAACTGCTCAACCATATCCGCTTTCCTCTCCCACGTGGCCTCTTCTACACCTCTATGTCTCCACAACACCTTGACCAACTCTATGGTCTTGCCACGTAACACTTTGCTATCAGAAGCAAGTATCTCAACGGGCTCTTCATTATAAGACAAATCCGGATTCAACTCTATTTCCTCAACGGGCATCACATGAGAAGGATCCGACCTATATCTCCTAAGCATAGACACATGAAAGACATCATGGATCTTTTCTAACTCAGAAGGTAACCTCAACCGATAAGCTACAGGCTCAATCCGCTCAACTATCTCATACGGGCCAATGAACCTCGGACTCAACTTGCCTTTCCTGCCAAACCTCATTACCTTCTTCCACGGAGATACCTTCAGGAATACTTTCTCACCCACTGAGTACTCAACCTCTTTCCTCTTCAAGTCTGCATAAGACTTCTGACGATCGGAAGCTGCTTTCAAGCGGTCACATATCAACTTCACCTTTTATGTGGTTCCCTTAAGCAAGTCTGGCATAGGTAACAATCTCTGACCTGTCTCAGCCCAACAAATCGGAGTCCTACACCGTCTACCATACAAGGCTTCATAAGGTGCCATCTGAATACTAGACTGATAACTGTTGTTGTAAGCAAACTCAACCAACGGTAGGTGCTTCTCCCAAGAACCCTGAAAGTCAATCACACAACAACGAAGCATATCCTCTAGAATCTGTATCACTCGCTCTGACTGCCCATCGGACTGCGGATGATAAGATGTGCTGAAATGCAGACGACTACCCAAAGCACTATGTAAACAACTCCAGAACCTCGAAGTAAATCTAGGATCCCTATCTGAAACTATAGACTTCGGAACTCCATGAAGTCTCACAATTTCACGAATGTACAAGTTTGCCAACTTGTCTAAGGAATCCGTAGTGTTCACTGCTAAGAAGTGAGCACACTTAGTGAACCTATCCACAATCACCCAAACTGAATTCTTCCTCGAAGGAGACAAAGGCAACCCCGATACAAAATCCATGGTGATCCTCTCCCATTTCCATTCCGGAATCTTCAAAGGCTGTAGCAAACCTGAAGGAACCTGATGTTCCGCCTTCACTCTCTGGCAAACCATGCAACGGCCCACATATTCGGCTACATCTCTCTTCAAACCAACCCAGAAGTAATCAGTCTTCAAATCTCGGTACATCTTGGTACTACCCGGATGCATAGAAAAGGGACTCGAATGTGCTTCACTCAAAATCTGACGTCTCAACTCAACATCTTCAGGTACAACAATTCTATCTCTGAAACACAACAAGCTCTCACCACTAAAACTATACTCAGTCGGTCTTCCTTCGGCTATGTCTTGAACATGAGGAACTAGGATCGCATCTTGCATCTGCTTCTCTCTAATCAACTGAATCAAAGAAGGCTTCACTTGCAACTCGGTGATCAGACCACCATCATCGGACACACTCAACCTAGCAAACATAGCTCTCAACTCAACGGCCACTTTTCTACTCAAGGCATCGGCTACTACATTTGCTTTACCCGGATGGTACTCAATGGTCAAATCATAATCTTTCAACAGCTCTAGCCATCTTCTCTGTCTCAAATTCAACTCTTTCTGTGTCATCAAGTACTTCAAGCTCTTGTGATCGGTGTAAACAATACACTTCTCACCGTACAAATAATGACGCCAAATCTTCAACGCAAACACAACTGCGGCTAGCTCTATGTCATGGGTAGGATAGTTCTTCTCATGAATCTTCAACTGTCTAGAAGCATAAGCAACAACTCTCCCATCTTGCATCAAAACACATCCTAAGCCTACGTAGGAAGCATCACTATATATCACAAACTCCTTACCTGAAACAGGCTGTACTAGCACCGGAGCATTCGTCAAAGCTTCTTTCAATTTCTCAAAGGCCTTTTGTCTTGCATCTGACCATTCAAACTTGACTCCCTTTTGCAACAACTTAGTCAGGGGAGCAGCTACCCTAGAGAAGCCATCAACAAACCTCCTATAGTAACCAGCTAATCCTAGGAAACTCCTAATCTCAGTCACGGATTTAGGTTGTTTCCACTCAACAATAGCCTCAATCTTCGATGGGTCAACACGGATACCTTCGGCCGAAACAACATGGCCAAGAAACACAACCTCTCGAATCCAGAACTCACACTTACTAAGCTTCGCATACAACTGATTGCTCAACAATCTCTGTAAAACAAACCTCAAGTGCTCATCATGCTCTTCTTCTGTCTTCGAGTACACAAGTATATCATCAATGAAGACAACCACAAACCGGTCTAGATAGTCTCTGAAAATTCTGTTCATCATGTCCATGAAGGCTGCTGGTGCATTCGTGAGCCCAAATGGCATCACAAGAAACTCATAGTGACCATACCTAGTCCTAAAAGTTGTCTTCGGAACATCACACTCTTTCACCTTCAACTGATAGTACCCGGATCTCAGATCTATCTTCGAGAACACTGAAGCACCTCTCAACTGATCAAACAAATCATCTATACGAGGCAACGGATATTTGTTCTTCACAGTCAACTGATTCAGCTGCCTATAGTCAATGCACATGCGCATACTACCATCTTTCTTTTTCACAAACAACACTGGAGCACCCCACGGAGAACTACTAGGCCTAATGAAACCACGGTCTAATAATTCTTGCAACTGACTCTTCAATTCTTTCAACTCCTTCGGAGCCATACGATACGGAGCTATCGAAACTGGGTTAGACCCTGAAACTGTCTCAATCACAAACTCAACATCTCTGTCAGGAGGCAAACCAGGCAACTCTTCAGGAAACACATCTGGAAAATCACACACTGTCCTGATATCTTTCGGTCTAGCTTCACTCATATCCGGATTCATAACATAAGCTAAATAGGCCCCACATTCAGAGTCCATCAATTTATGGGCCTCTAAAGCTGACACCACATTAGACAAGAACTTAATGTTCTCGCCCACTACCACTACCTCGTAGTCATCAGAAAGTTTTAGGGAAATTCTCTTTGTCTCAAAATCCACACTAGCCCGATGCTCGACCAACCAGTCCATACCTAGAATAATATCAAAACCGTAGAAAGGAAGTTCCATCATATCAACTGAGAACACGGGACCCTGAATCTTCAGTGGACACCTCCTATACATACGTCTAACCACAACTGTCTCACCAAAGGAACTAGTAACATGCATACCTACATCTAAGATCTCTACAGGAATATCTAACTTCTGTGCATGCTCACTCAGAATGTAGGAATGCGTAGAACCCGAATCAACCAAAGAAAGTAAAGACATAGACTGTAACTCGAAATTACCTGCTATCACATCGGTGTCGTTCCCGGCCTCTCTCTGAGCATAAACTCTCGCTGGCCCTCCCGCCTCTGGCTGCACAGCCACAACATGAGCAAGGTTCCTCTGAGCATCTCCCCTAGGTGCATCAGCTCTAGGCTGGAAGTAGCCACGACCGCGCCCACGGCCTCTCTGAAAATCGTTACCTCTCGCAGGAGCCTGAGCAATGTTCGGTGCCTGAGCTGCCTGACGTGGACAGTCCCTCCTAAAGTGGTCCCTCGAACCACAGTTCCAACAAGCATGGAAGTTACCCCAACACTCACCAGTGTGCTGCCTCCCACACTGTGCACACTCGGGCAAACGCCCTCCTCCTCTATGGCCCTGATGGCCTCTACCATGGTGGCCACTGCCACGTCTCTGATCAAACTGATGTCCGCCACCTCTGTGCCTCTTAGCATCTCTACCATCAAAGTTGTTGTGCCTCTTACCAGAACTAGATCCCCCAGAACGCTTGGTCAGCCCCAAGCTATGCTCAATGTCCTTGGCTCTAGCAACCAAGACATCAAAGTCAGAATAATCAGAAGCCAAGGTATACCTCTTAACTTCCTCATGAAGTCCGTATCTGAAACGATCACATCGAGCCCTCTCAGTAGGCACTAACTCTGGAGCATACTGACTCAGACGAACGAAACGAATCTCATAATCAGTCACAGAAGCATCTCCCTGAGTGAGAGCCATGAACTCTCTCTTTTTCTCATCTAGGTACCTCGGTCCTAAGTACCTCTTCCGGAAAGCAAACTCAAAGAATTCCCAATCTATCTCGGCCTCTGGAACCCCGGCAGTAATGGTGACCCACCAGGTGTAGGCATCGCCCTGAAGCAGTGAGATCACACAACCCAATCTACGTGCGCCCACACAACCCATCTGAGCTAAGATACGAACCGTCTTCTCCAACCATAACTCCGATCTCTCCGGTGTAGATCCTCTAAACTCCTCGGCTCCCAAACTATGGAGCCTCTCCAACGGTAGACTAGCATCATCACACCTAGGCTGAGCTGCAGCCTGAGCTCCCGCAACTGCGGCCTGAAACGCTCCCGCTATCGCTTGCACTAGCGGAGTCATGTCAATTCCAGCTGGACCTTGGCCACCTTGGCCACCTTGAGGTCCATCTCCTCCGGCTCCATCCTCACCTCCATCTCCAGGTGGAGGAGGTGGTGGTGGTGGAGGTGGTGGTGGAGCGCCAACTCCCGCAGCCACCGGCCCTTCCAAATGAGCCTCCACTCCGACAGCCGGCTCAACAGGAGCCGCATCCCGTGGTTCCTGACGAACCACTCTCGGTCTACCTCTCGGTCTAGACATTGCTCTCACAAATATTAACTACAACCACAACAACAAAACATACAAGTTGGGTTAGCAAGGTAAGGCTTCCAAGTGTTCAAGTACGTTCCCTCACTAAAACAAAACCATTTTTCAATGTAATAGTAGCAATGGGACTCACACACACATGCTTTGAATAAAACAAGCAACATACTCGTCAAACATGCAACCATTCTTACAAGCAAGCAAACACCGTGCATATCAAGCAAAAACTTAAACTTACCTCACTTACCTGCCCAAGGTCTCGGTAACCTTAGGCTCTGATACCAACAAGTGTAACCCCCTTGTCCCGGTCTGGCCGGAAGACCGGTCCGAGTGGGTCACACGGGGAAAACCGAAGCGAAACCCGTTAAGGTTCCCCCTCGGTTAGCAACCCTATTTTTTTCATTAATTAATCTTGTCTAAATGCCTTATTAAGCCCTATGTGAAACACGACAGCGGAAACACAAACACCGTAGCAACGGCCAACCAAAACAGCACATTAAAACAACCCATTTTCCCCTTTTAAACAGGTCGTATCGATACGCCTTCAGAGGGTATCGATACGCCTTGACCAAGGTCAACACCCTATGGTCAACATAAGAAGACCGTATCGATACTGCCCTCGAGCGTATCGATACGCCCTTCTCGGTCAACACCACTTGGTCAACTAGGTTGAACCGTATCGATACGCTTGGACACCGTATCGATACGCCATACACTCCACAACTCCCCAAGATTCCAGAGATTTGGGACCGTATCGATACACCCCATGTATCGATATGCCCAGCCAAATCTGTGTTCTCTGAGCAAGGCCGTATCGATACAGCCCTTAGGCGTATCGATACGCCCTGCACTGTAAAACCACAAATGTTAGCTAAACGACCTCAAACACGACTCTAGATGCAATTTTCGACTCACCTAAGCATATACAAACATGTAAACACACATAATTAAGCCAAGGGAGTCACTCAAACATGGATTAATGCATTCATACATGACATTCTAGTTAAAGAGCAATTCATGCAATATTGGCATGCACAAGAACACAAAGGACCTTAAAAGGGACAAGACATCTTGAAAGGCTTGCACACATACACAAGGCAACCTAAACATTCTAAAACATACCATCACACATCGAAACATTCAACATAGGAACACATCCATACAAAAGCAAGATATTAAGGAGTCTAAACATGCTCCTAACAACCAACAACAACCACAAGGCATTACACGTCCCATTGCTTAAACTATTACACGTTTAACATTGAAATCCATACTTGATGAAATCAAGCCAAAACCACACTTGAAGGCCCTCCGCTTGCCCGAGCAACCCACGAACTAAGAATCTGCAATGTTGAACAAAGAGAGCGTAAGCAATGATGCTTAGTGAGGGTAAGCTCTAAAAACAAACCTCAACATTGCAGGGTCCGAGCACGATCTAGCCAAGGTAACCACAATCATACCAAGGGTCCACAAGATAAAATGCATGAACAACATATCACATATATGCCATAACCATGAGCTCAACACTACCATACATGTAATCACATTTAAACATCCAAGCAGCTCATATATCTCAACACATTGATACACATATCAATCAACATTGGCACCTAGTTAAGACTCAAATACACGGATAACCGTTGGACTCACATCCAACAACACAACCATTACCTGACGGTGGGATTACACTCATCACCGGTCTCGCGGAGGGGATTCCACTCATCTTCACGCCCCGTCGATGGGATTCCACTCATCACCGACTATATTTAAATACCATTTCCGGGCGTACCCGTACTCCTCCTTGGTGACTCAACGCCACCAAGGCCACGCGCGACTTTTGACTCATGTGTACACACTAACATCCTAATGATCGATCATTTGTATTTAAGTTTACTAGTGCCAATATTTTACTCGTTCCACATTACTCATTTCAATCATTTCCGTGCTTAGCACGTACTCACCATGAACACAATCATGAACCAACACCATGCATGCATTTAAGCAATACAAATCATGCCTCATCTCACATGCATAATACAATGTATATAAGCATTCATATCACAACACATACGAGGCATATACATTCATACATTCAAGTTCATCCAAGGGCTCTAGATCAAGCTTAGGATTAGGCTACCACCCTAATCCTAACTCTAGGTGGGTCTACCAAGCCCAACCTAGTCCATATACTCGAACCAACCAATTTAAAATCGTTTAAAACAATTAACCACTCACCTAACTCCCGAGCTCAAGACCAAGCAAGCAATTGTCTTCAATTTCCCGGATTCACTTCTGATGCTTCACCGATGCCCAACCTTGACTCTAATCAATCCCAAACACAAACAAAACATCCACAATCAATATCTTGTCATCGAAATTAACCCGGATTACCATTTCCAAGCATTCAACACCCAAAATTAGACCAAAAACAGGATTTTCGAGCAGCCCACTTGACCCACTGAAAACTCTCATTTCAAGCACCCAAACAATCATCAATTGCACCCAAAATGATCCTCATATGTCATACTACCTACAGCCCCCAAAACCCAACATCAAACAGCCCCAAAACATACTTTAAAACCCTCCAAAAACCCCCTTGAAACACAATTCCGAAAATTGTCCCAAATCATTTGAAATTTATATATGTTATACCATTTGGTCCCTATATACTATAACTAAGCATATTAAATCAGATTACTCCACTTAACTACATAAAGTTCTCATTTTTTATTCAAAACCTCCATTTCTAAAAACTCAATGAAAATGAAAAAGAAGAGTACTTTCATGAAGGGGAGGATGAGGGGAAGTCGAAAATGCTATTACCTTTCAAAACGGAGTTGAAACGAAGAAGGGAGGTGATGGAACAGTGGATTTGGGTAGAGAGCTTAGGTTCCCGTTGGTGAAGAAGGGAATGAATAGTGGATGATGGGTTTTTTTTTGTTTTCTTTTAGTTTAAAAGCCAAATGACCCTTTTGCCCTTAATGAAATGAAACATTCACAAAGACATAAAACCCATGGCTATTTGGGGTTTAATTTCAAAGTATAGTCTAACTTTAAATTAATTAATTTGAAAACCAAACCCGAACCATTATTTAAATCATAAAACCGAACCCGATTTATATTAAAATATTATTTTCACCTAACCCCTAAACCCGGGTGTTACACTAACAGCATTTTCGATCATCCAAGACCTCAATATAACAGTAAACATCATTTTAAACAATTTCTTTCTACATAATTTTTTCCAGAATTGCCAAATTTTCAAGTTAATCAGAAATTTACACATGAACATCGAATACATGCCAATTAGGTCACTACTTCAATTTGGTTGCCTTACAATCAATGGTTTCAATGCAATTTCATCAAGATTTTCAATTTAACAACATATCTACTAAGTTTCCAGCAACTAAAATCAAACTTATCATCATCATAACATGCAATAATGAAAATTTAACCACATACTCAACTCAGTTAAGGGAAAGGAGGTTACTGAGCTTCTCTAGTTTGACTTTCAAGTTAAATTCCCTAACCATGCAAAGCTTCTAAGCTATTAACAATGGATTCTTTCTCTCCAAATTTCTCTATTCTTTCTTTCTTAGTCTTGTCGTTCATAGTGGTTAGGGAAGGTGACTTGGTGTCATCTTATTTGGACAAGGAAATGTCCAAATTATCCTTATAATTATCTCTAGTGTATAAGTTAGTGGAGGGGCAGCCTAAAGAACCTTAGATTTAAGCATGCAATTTTCCATTTCTTTCTTTCATCCGATTTGGTCATTAAATTCTTAGTATCGGTTTTGAAATTTTATTCAATTAAGTCATTAATTATCCTAATCGAATTAGGATATAGCTTAATTTAAATTGAAATTCAATTTAATAATTCAATTTCTACTTGGCTCAATTTTAGGGTGTTACGTTGCCTGCAAGGATGTTTGATAAATAGCGATTTCAGCCAAAATTAGATGTTTGATTTAATATTAGAGGTTTGACTGGTCAAATATGCTAATTTGAATGTTTGGAGAATAGTGGATTATGGTGAAACCTCTAATTTTGAATGAAATTAGATGTTTTGACATAAAAGTTTTAAAAGGACTCTTTTGCCCTTAACAATTATAAAAAATCTTCAAATAACCTAATTTTAACCATTTATATTGTGACATTTGTAAACTAATATTTTTTTCTTTTTATTCCCACAAATTTATATTTGCATTTAAATTTAATAATGAATAAAATTGTGTATTAAAAATAATTATACAAATAATAAATTAATATATAGGTCCTTCAAATATGCTTAGTAATGTTATATTAAAAAGTATTTTCATAATTTAATTAATATAAAAAATATTGATAACTAATAAACTATTCAAATAAATATGAACACACATATAATCTCCTCATTTACTATAATTAATTCCAATCATCTATTTACCCTCACTCAACTGTTCTAAAAGAAAAAAAATTCTACATGGTGTGAGAGTATATACCTCTCTATATAAATATACAATTCCATTACATTTACTTATATTTTCATTGAAAATTTAATTATTGATATCATACATTTTTAATATTCATAGAATGCAATCAAATTCAATTCAAGACAGGTGATATTGATAATAATGTCGTTTTATTTTAGTGCCTTGTGTTTAGGGTTTGATTCTAAAAAATTGATATACTTAAAAAAAAATTATTCGATACACATAATATTTTTTTTGTTTTAAAGGTTATGTATTAGTTTAATATTTAGGGTTTGAACATTTAGTTTATAGACTTAAAGTAGTTTTCTTAACGACTAAACTTTGTTTTCAATATGCACCAATCCATTTCATTTATTCATTAATAAGTAATTCATACAATAATTTATATCAAAACCACAGAACCGTGGCATTCTTAAACGTATTTAAAACATAAAATAGCCAGCAACAGCGGCAGCTCCAACTCCGGCAATTGCCGAGACCTCAAGAGCGGTACCACTGCCAGGACTAGGAGCCGAAGCATGAGGAGGAGAAGCATCACCGCTAAGAGCTGATCCGGGTGAACCTGCAGGGCTGCTAGAGGAACTAGCACCGCCGGGTGCGGGGGCAGGTGAGCTAGAGGCCTTGGAGTCGGCAGCGGCGGAAGCCAAGCCGACGAGGGCGATCAAGACCAAAGCAAAAACAACGATTTGGCGGGCCATTTCTTTATCCGGTGATCTGCTCTTGAAGCTGTTAGCAATAATTAAAAAGGAGAAAAGATTGGTGATGGAGAAATGCAGTTTTTCTCTAAGGTTTTTGAAGTAACAATAGAGAATTACTGCGTAATGCACAAAATGTTTATTGATTTGAGTATTCCGAGATTTACCATTTATAAGGTAAATTGTGTGATTAACTAGATTTAATTTCGGTTTATAATTCGATTTTCCTTGTTGCATGAATGGACTGAATTAAATTTCGGATTGTCGTTTAAACCAACTGGATTAAATATCGGGTTATCGTTTTTGTACGGGAATGGTTGGATTTTTATTTTCTATAGTTTTTGTTATTTTTCAAAATGAAACCGCCGAGATAATATACCAATGGATAAACTACATTATTGACCGTTAAACTATTAGTTTTTTTTTTTACTTTTGTAATCAAACTATTTTTTTACAAATTTGATCGGTACGTTTTTTTCTATTTTGATCATACGCCGTTAAAAATTAACAGAGATGATAACATGACATGGTATATTAACAATTTTAATCTTTAAATATTATATATTCTATCAATTTGGTCATAATAACAGTAATAATAATAATAAATTTAACCCTCCAATAAAGCCCTAATTGATAGTATTTTAAATAGGGTAAACTACTGCAGGGGTCACTTTCGTTTCCCGTTTGTACAGATTTAGTCACCACTTTTGAAAAGTGCCAATAAGTGGTCATCTACGTTTTCGATGCGTAAAGACTTGGTCACTCCGACGTTATAGTCCGTTAATCCCCTAACGGATTGCTGATGTGGCGGAATTAATTAAATGGCAATATTCACGTGTATTCTCAAGAAGAAGAAGAAGAAGTTAGTGTTGATGAAGGGTGGTTATGTTGTCTTCTTATTTATGGTACAGTTTTTCTTATTTCATGATAGGGGATTTGATACTCTGTGGCCTGTGGTAATTGACAGTGGATATGACTAGAATAAGAATTTGAAATGAATTGTTTATCTCTGGATTCAGGAATAGCAAATACAATGGATCTTCCAGAGAAGTTACTTCCTCGCATTTCAAGCCGAATGGGTATTCAAAGACTTTGTTTTGGTCCCTACAATTATCAGCAGCTACAAGAAATCATATCAAGTCGTTTGAAAGGACTTGATGCGTTTGAAAAGCAAGTTGTAGAATTTGCTTCAAAAAAGGTTAGTCCGCATTGGATTTCATTCTTTATTTTCATCTTCTAAAATTAATGCTACCCTTTTATTATATTATACTAGTGCAAATTTAATGTTGAAGTTTACATATGCATGTTTTAGGTAGCTGCTATTTCAGGGGATGCACGCCGTGCTTTAGAGATATGTAGATGTGCAGCAAAAATAGCAGATTATCATGTGAAGAATCAAATTTCAACGGGGAATTTTTCTGAAGGTAATAAGCCATTGATGTGTTTTGGATTCTTATTACTCATGCCCATGGGCATAATCCCATGGAGTTGTGCTAGTGAGAGTTTCTTCTAGATGAATGGCTAATATTATGGTTTACCATTCTTCAGGGAAAGAACTTGTTACCATGGCCGATGTTGATGCCCCATTCAGAAAATGTTCCAGGCACCTCATGTCCAAGTAAGTTATCTTTTATTTTTCTTGTCTATTAATGGTAACATGCATTATATTTGAGAAACCTTTTTTTAATTTTTGCAGGTAATGAAAAATTGTTCCAAACTGAGCAAAATATTCTTAACTGCAATGGTTTATAAACTCTACAAGACAGGGATGGGGGAAACTACATTTGAAAAGGTATTTTTTTGTCACTGTTGTTCTTATTTGATCAATGGTTTATGACTTTTTTTACATACTGCAGTTGGCAATGACTGTTTGATGTATCTGCTCAAGCAATGGAGAAGCATTTTCTGGTTGGGACACACTTCTAAAAGTTGGGTAAGCAGCATCTTATTGACTTATTAAGGCACATAGAGTTATCATGGTTCATACTTTCGTTGTTTTTTCCGGCAGATGATAGCTCGGAGAATACAGAATTGTTCTGTGTGAACCAGGAGATAGGCACAGGTTGCAGAAGTTGCAGCTCAATTTCCCCAGGTTAGTTCTCTGGCAAATGCATAACCAAATAGCAGGTTGTCATCTAATAAACCCAATTCATTAGGTACTTGACATTTCACTTCCTTCTTCTTCTTCTTCTTCTTCTTCTTCTTCTTCTTCTTCTTCTTCTTCTTCTTCTTCTTCTTCTTCTAATTTTAATTAAAAAAATTTAGGGTTGAAGAAAGTGGGGATTCTATAATGTTAGTCCTTTAAGTAGCAACCTTCCAACGTTATTATCCACGTGGGAATACACGTGGATATTGCCATTTAATTAATTCCGCCACATCAGCAATCTGTTAGGGGATTAACGGACTATAACGTCGGAGTGACCAAGTCTTTACACATCGAAAACGTAGATGACCACTTATTGGCACTTTTCAAAAGTGGTGACTAAATCTGTACAAACGGGAAACGAAAGTGACCCCTGCAGTAGTTTACCCATTTAAATATTAAGTTAAATTTATTGCTTCTTTTCGAATTAGGATCAGACTGGTAAAATGTATAAGCTTTATGGTTGTTATTATACAAGAGTGCACCGTTATTATCTCCTTTAATTTTTTTAACGTACGACGATTAAATTAAAAAAAACTGTAATTTAACATATATGTAGGAAAAAATTGGTGACTGAAGTAAAAATGGGTAATAGTTTGGTAACCAATAATGTAATTTAACATATATTAGTTTATGAGACAAATTATATTCTATTGTAAATCAATTGCATGGTGCTGAACAAAACTTCACTTGAAGAAAATTAAAAAAAAAATTAATTCTACTATAATTTTATAAATTCAATTCAAATTAACTTGACTCAAACTTTATAATCTCGAATCAATTTTCTAAAATAAAATCTAAGTAATAAAACAAGACTCGTTAACTCGATTAACTTAAATTATTTTTGACTTGACTTTGTTCGATTGAATACTCATGGTTAACAGTTTTAAATTATGGGTTAACTACTGGTATAGTCACTTATGTTTCCTCCCAGTACAGAGTTGATCACCGATTTTGAAAAACGATCAGTAAGGTCACTTACGTTTTCGGGGCGTAAACTTTTGGTCACTCAGTCGTTTGTTGCCGTTAAACATTGACTGCTTGTTGACCTGACAGCGAAAAAATAAGGGTAAACTACTGCAATAGCCACTAAAGTTTATCCCATGTACATTTTTTGCTCCTCAATTTTAAAAAATAAACTTTATGGTCACTACTGAAAAGGTTTCTTTATAATTTCACCCTTGAAATTTTAAAAATTCATTTTCAACCCTAAAACTTTACAATCAATTAGTACAATAATATTATAAGGACTTAAATGAAAAATAGGTGCCCAAAGTATACCCTTTTTAAATTTTAGGTGCCCAAATTGCTCCTATTTAATAACTAAACTTTCAAATTGCTCCTATTTTTTCACTTTGTATTATTTTATTATTATTATTATTATAACATGACATGCCATTATTATTATTGTTAAATTAAAAATAATTTAAAAATAAAATAAAATCATTTTTATTATTATTAAATTAAAAATATTTTTAAAAAATATTACTTCTTAGAATAATTTAGGTGTCAAGTATTTTTTTGTAAAAATAGGTGTCCAAAATTTCCACAGTTACAATTTTAGGTGCCCGACTATTAAATGGGTGTTAAAAAAATTGTTAACCAATCGGTGCTTGACACATGGCATTAATTTTATTTTTCTTTTAAAAAATTTTAATGGAAAATACTCAGATTTTTCAATTTTTATAAAATCTCAAAATTTTACAAGCTTCACAAAATAGTCCCTAAATTCTTAAAAATTCTCAAACTTTCGTCGTTGATTATCGCCGCTTCAGCCGCCGGTCGCTGACTATACCCACTTGGTCGCCGGACCAAGGCGACCATTTTCCCTAACATGGTGTCGCTGAAAACGCCCAACAGCGTGCAGCCGAACGTCAAACACGAACGTCGATTTCGTGTTCGACGTTCGGTTGCACGCCGTTGGGTGATTCCGGCGACGCCTTGGTCTGGCGACCAAGTGGGTGTGGTCAGCGACGACGATCGGCGGCGGAAGTGGCGGCAATCGACGACGGAAGTTTGGGAATTTTTAAGGATTGTTTTGTGAAGCTTGTAAAATTTTGAGATTTTATAAAAAAATTGAGTATTTTCCATTAAAAAAATTTAAAAATAAAATTAATGACACGTGTCAAGCACTGATTGATTGACAATTTTTTAACACTCATTTAATAGTTGTGCACTTAAAATTGTAACTATCGAAACTTTGGGCACCTATTTTTACAAAAAAAATACTTAAACACCTAAATTATTTTAAGAAGTAATATTTTTTAAAATATTTTAAATTTAATAATAATAAAAATAGTTTTATTTTATTTTTAAATTATTTTTAATTTAACAATAATAAAAAATTACATGTCATGTTATAATAATAATAATAATAATAATAATAATAATAAATAATAAAATAATCCAGAATGAAAAATAAGAGCAATTTGAAAGTTTAGTTATTAAATAGGAGTAATTTGGGCACCTAAAATTTAAAAAGGGTATACTTTGGGCATCTATTTTTCATTTAAGCCTTTATAATATTATTGTACTAAATGATCGTAAAGTTTTAGGGTTGAAAAATGAATTTTTAAAAATTTAAGGGTGAAATTATAAAGAAACATTTTCAGTAGTGACCATAATGTTTATTTTTTAAAAATTGAGGCGCAGAAATGTACATGAGATAAACTTTAATGGCAATTGCAGTAGTTTACCCTTATTTTTTCGCTGCCAGGTCAGCAAGCAGTCAATGTTTAACGACAACAAACGGCTGAGTGACCAAAAGTTACGCCCTGAAAACGTAAGTAACCTTAGTGGTCGTTTTTCAAAATCGGTGACCAACTCTGTATTGAGGGAAAACATAAGTGACTATACCAGTAGTTAACCCTTAAATTATCATAAGACTTCCCAACAAACGGGCTTAAGCCTAACCAAATACAGACAGCCGAACAAAGCCCAAAATATAATGGAGAAATGGAATTGCTGGTTCTTTTAGGGCATTCAAAATACAGAGCAGAACCAACATTTTGCTCCAAGTCCTTTCAAAGCGACTGAAACACTGAAGAAGAAGAAGAAGAAGAAGAAGAAGAAGAAGCAGTAAAGAAAGCTTTTGAGGAAATGGCGTTGGCTTTCGATGAGTACGGGCGGCCCTTCATTATACTCAAAGAGCAAGACCAGAAAACCAGGCTGAGAGGGCTCGAAGCTCAGAAGGCCAACATTTCCGCCGGTAAAGCCGTCGCTCGGATCCTCCGCACCTCTCTCGGACCTAAAGGCATGGATAAGATTCTCCAAAGCCCCGACGGCGATGTCACCATCAGTTAACTCCTTTCCATCTCTTTCCTTTTTGTTTTTTCTTAAATGTTTGCTTGATTATTAAGCTTCTGATCACTCGATTAGGGTTTGAAAATGATTTTCGGTTACGGATCTGTTTGAGTTTGAGCTTCGAAATGAGAAGTTAGTTAAAGTAAGCTATTTGAAAAGAGGAGTCTAGTTTTTTTTTTGGTGATTTTCATTTTAGCAGTTCGTAGTTACTTCATTGAACTTACTAGTTTTTGAATTTTGCTAACATAAAGTTATAAGCTTAATGTTTATGTAGAAAGCTTTGTGGAGTTTATATTTCTTGAAGTTGTATGCTATATCATGTTCAAAGTCCCCTGATATGTTTTTCCTTTTTATTTAATGTATGTTTTTTCAGCAAATGATGGTGCGACAATATTGGAACAGATGGATGTTGACAACCAAATTGCTAAGTTGATGGTTGAACTGTCTCGGAGTCAGGATTACGAAATTGGTGATGGAACAACTGGTGTTGTTGTCATGGCTGGAGCACTTCTAGAGCAGGCAGAGCGGTTACTAGAACGTGGGATTCATCCCATACGGATTGCAGAGGGGTATGAAATGGCTTCGAGAATCGCTGTTGAACATTTGGAGCACATATCTAAGAAGTTTGATTTTGGAGCAACAAATATAGAGCCTCTGGTTCAAACTTGCATGACCACTTTGTCCTCTAAAATGTAAGTTTCCTAGCTCTTTTTCTTGGTCTATTGTCGTAATTTACGTTTTCCGTTTCCCTTAGCAATGCTCAGATCGCCCAATGCTTGACTAGAAACATTCACATCACAACTTAATAGGCGTTATACTAACTTATTTTTGCTTGAATTTGTCTTCTATAAGGAGTTATCATGTCTAATTTGTTTCAAGATTGTGCTTTCTGTCTTAAGGTTAATTAATATGCATATGCCATATATCCTACATTTTTGCTATTTGTCTCCACCAATAGGATTTGTCACATCAGATTACATAATCATGGTTGTGTTGTATTATATTTTTTTCGTGTATTCTAGTTTGCAATTGATAAGGATTTCCCTTAAGACGATACTTTGATCAGTACAAGGTGCCATTAATATTCCCTTTAGCACATTATGTCCTGGTCTCCTGGATGCTGTTAAACACAATGCAGGTGGTAGTATCATTTTTCATGGAAAGAACACTGCGTCTAAGTGTTTGTTCGATGCCTTACCGTGCTAGTATATTGGTTAATCGTGTCAGTAGTCCTTTGGGCATACTGGTCCTCAAATAAGATCTGTGTTGATTTTTTTGTGATGTTTGCAAATCAGAAATCACCAGGGTTGTTTTGGCTGTGTCTAGGCTGCTTATGCAGGATCATTGAACCATCTGAATTATGCTGGCTTCAATTGAAATAGCTCTTGCTGTCAGCTAGCAGTTCACAAACTTGTTAGTATTGAGAAGCCGATTTTTAATCATTTTCGTTGTTTTGCAGTGTGAATCGGTGTAAGCGCCATTTGGCTGAGATTTCTGTTAAAGCAGTTCTTTCTGTTGCTGATCTGGAGAGGAAAGATGTCAATTTAGATATGATCAAGGTTGAGGGGAAAGTTGGGGGAAAATTGGAGGATACGGAGCTAATATATGGAATTACTGTTGATAAGGACATGAGTCATCCACAGATGCCAAAGCAAATTGAAGATGCAAAAATTGCCATTTTGACTTGCCCATTTGAGCCACCTAAGCCAAAGACCAAACATAAGGTAGATATTGATACAGTGGAAAAGTTTCAAACTTTGCGCCTGCAAGAGCAGAAGTATTTCGATGACATGGTTCAGAAGTGCAAGGTATGGCTGCAGATCTGTGTTTAAAGTCTTTTACAATTTAGGTTGATCTTTCGCATTTTGTTTCTTTAGATTATTCTCCTTGGGGAGACAGGGGGAAACAGGAGGATAATTGTTACAATAATCTTTGCAATTTTGGGGTAGACAACTTTTCTGATAGTAATGTTGTTGCAGGATGTTGGTGCAACCTTAGTTATCTGTCAATGGGGCTTTGATGATGAGGCAAATCATTTATTAATGCACCGGAACTTGCCTGCTGTCAGATGGGTTGGTGGTGTGGAGTTGGAGCTAATTGCAATAGCTACAGGTTTGTTTCAATTATCTTATTTTCATTTGAAGACATGGTAACGAAATTCATGATAGGTAAATTTCTAGCCGCTGATATGGTGTGCAACCTTATGAGCAAACTAATTATATTTATCTTCATAGGTGGAAGGATTGTGCCAAGGTTCCAGGAGTTGACCACAGAAAAACTGGGAAGGGTATGTTGACTCCATTATTTCCTTGTCTGTATTACATTGCTTAGAAATATGTGTTGGATAAATTCCTCCCTAAGAAATGTTTTTAGAAATATGTGTTGGATAAGTTCCTCCCTAAGAAAATGTTTTTATGCAATCGATAGAGGGCAACTGGTGAAGCTAAAGTGAGATGACTAAACACTTGATCACTTTTCGTTTAAGCACGAAAGCATTGATCATTTGGACTAGCAATTTAGGTTTGATGACGTATTTACATTGTAAAATATCAGGTTAATCCCCAGGCATTGCATCTGTCTCTTATACTAACACTTATTTGTTATTTAAATCTATTTTTTAGGCTGGTCTGGTCAGAGAGAAGTCTTTTGGCACCACAAAGGATAAAATGTTGTACATTGAACACTGTGCAAATTCAAGGGCTGTGACCATATTTATTCGTGGAGGTAGATTCTATTCTCTTCTGCTTGGTTTATATTCGATTTGTTAATAACGAGTCATTCTTTATTCAGTCATCGAAATTTGATTTTTTTTTATCTTGGTTGATGATTCATTAGGAAACAAGATGATGATAGAGGAGACAAAGCGCAGTATCCATGATGCATTGTGTGTAGCCAGGAATCTCATTCGCAACAATTCTATTGTCTATGGTGGTGGGTCGGCTGAGATTTCTTGCTCAATTGCTGTAGAGGCAGCTGCTGATAAATATCCAGGAGTTGAACAGGTAAGAAGCGCTTGTAAATCCTCTAAATCGTTAACATTCTTTTCTGCTGGAGTAATTATATAACATTCTTTTTTGTTTTTACCTGCAGTACGCAATCCGGGCCTTTGCAGATGCTCTAGACTCGGTCCCCATGGCCCTAGCTGAGAATAGTGGTCTCCAACCCATTGAGACACTCTCAGCAGTGAAATCTCAGCAAATTAAGGTAACTACTATAATTTGTATGATAATAACTTTGATCTTATATAATCTCACCACATGTACTACATCGATAATTTTGTTTTCTTTTATCTGTGTGCAGGAAAACAATCCACACTATGGAATAGACTGCAATGATGTTGGGACTAATGATATGCGGCAGCAAGACGTCTTTGAAACGCTGATCGGGAAGCAGCAACAGATCTTACTGGCAACTCAAGTTGTAAAGATGATTTTAAAAATCGACGATGTCATTTCTCCATCGGACTACTGAAGGTATAATCAAAACTGTTTCCCCCAGAAGGTTACCTTGCTTTTGATTGTTTTATATGGTTCGCTCCGGAACGGTTTTTGTTCGATTGAGAGAAACATGTTTTACTTAATTTGGAACTGCCAAGCCCTTTGTTGGTTGAAGTAGAATGATGAACTCATCTTATTGACAATGGTTTATTTCGTTTTCTTTAGTTACTACTTTCAATCATTAATGTATCGGTTTTCATTTCCGAATTGCCATTTACCTATTATTGAAAACATAAGCCAAATCGATTTTTCAAAACTGATTCCAAATGAAATCCATTAATATTCCTTACTATTTCAGTTAAACAATCCATGGATTTATATTGTGTTTTAATTATTTCGAATACAATTTTGATTTAATAATAATAGTAGTGAATTTCATTGATTGAATTGAAAATTCAATTTATCAAACACTTTTGTATGCTCTTGTTTCTGTTAGCTGATAGGGCTTTACAGAAACAGGCTGACTAAAGCTTGCAGTTCGTATACATAATCAAAAGAAAATAAAGAAAAATACAAAACTTACAAATTAATGTACACAAGAAACATGAATCTATTGTTGAACTGTATATTTATTACTATTGATTCCCCATCCATGCCTAGCAACTCCGCCCCTTCTTGCAAACCAGTGCACCGGCTCCGGATGTGAGCGAGCCAACGAGTGAAGATGGTCTAGCACTCAGGCTCGACGCCCTTGCATAACTCGATGATGCTACGGTGCCGGACTGTGTGAAGAACGCGCCGTTCAACATCAAATCCCCTCTTGACCTCCAATTCCATTTCTTCCATCTTTTGCTTGGTGCAGCCTCACGTTTAGTCACCTCTTTGCTATTCGCATTATCTGGTGCAAGAAATCTGTTTCCCTGGCTATTTATGGTAGGGTTAGCACTCCCTCCGATCGCATACATTTTCCAATGCGTATAATCATTGTTCACCACATGAAAATATCCATGTCTGCATCTGTTTACGAGTAAAAAATCAAACACATTCGTTACTTTCAGTTTTTCGTTAATGTTTATAATCACGATAAACACGATGAGACCGAAAACTTAGTGATAATGTCTTTTCTTTTTACCTAGGCATTCTTTGCACTAGCCCTTCTCCAAAGTGGTTGAAGGCAATGGTGACTTGCATGTTCTTGTCCTGCGTGTAAGTGTCACTGTGGCCTAACAACATGACTTTATTATGATGGGTCATGTAATTGTTTGAAATGGTGATGGCAGTCGACCCGTGGATGGCGTCGATAAGTCCGTCGTTGCAGTTAGACAATGAGCAATGGTCCACCCAAATGTGGCTGCCGCCGAATATCGACACCCCGTCTCCGTCGGACATAGTCCTCCAACCATAATGCCTAGGAGAGTCCCTCACGTAAAGATTCCCTCCGCTCTTACAATCATGTATGTTGATCCCATGGATTATAATATTGGTCACGTACTGTATAGTAATGCACGGCCCACCGGCGATGTGAACGCTGAAGCCTCGGCCATCGATAGTCTTAAACGAGTTCATCAACAACTCAGCCTTTAACTTAATCACCATATCACGAGCAAAAATGATCCACAACGGTCTGTCTTGGATAACAGCATGCCTAAGGGTGCCGGGTCTTGGGTTGACCGGATCACGGTCACTAGGATCCGTCACCACGTAATATCTCCCGTTTCGGCCACCGATGGCACGCTTACCGAACCCAATGGCGCAGTCGGCTAGCCTCTTCCGGTTCTTCGCCCAGTTAGGATCGCACCGCCAGCAGTCGTCGATCGGATTACCGGTTTTGCACGAGAAAAATCCCAGGTTTCTCCTAGCTATAGTAGCATTCCTTATGCTCCTGTATAAAATAAACACAGAGAATACATTTAGAAGTTTACAAAAATATGCAACACAATTACTGTTCGGTTTTCGAACCGCCATTGATGAAAGATGGATGGGATACGAAAGAAATACGTACTCGTTGACTTGTTGAACAACTTGCTCAGGGTTTTGAACTGGAGAGCTGGTCGAGAAAATGGAGGAGGGAGCCAAGAAAGGCAAGATGAGCAGAAAGAGCGAAAATGGGATTGCCATTTTAAACAATAAGCAAACCTTTTTAGTCTTTTTTTTCTCCTTTAATAAAGTAACTAAATTAAGAGAGAAACCGAAAGGAAAGGAAAGGAAAATTCTGGGAAACTGAGAAAGAGAAGAGAGGTTTTTATAAGGGTGATAAGCGTAGGCTCAGAGTTTTTTTAAAAGAAAATAATAAGGGTGATAAGTGATCACTTATTCAAACATGATAGGTATAGGATGAAAATCTGCCCCCAAAGTATGCCCCTATTTGTGCCCTCACTTTAAAATGGGATTCAAACATGACACACTTATAATGCATAAAAACATCTAAGACAATAAAATAAATCTAATAATTAAATTAAAGTTAACAACATTTTATATATTTTTTAAATTATAATTTAAAATTATATCAATCCATTTGAATTATGTTCGTAAGTTTGTATTCACTAAATGAATTTAATATATTCTTAAATTTTTAATATAATTTCATATATATATAGTAATTTAATTAAATTTTTAATAAATATTAAAATTATTAATTGAGTTAAAAATCAATTTAACGATATGTGAAATTATAAAAATAAATGCGGAAAAGAAAAATACATTAAATTTAGTTTAAAAATATAAAACTCTTAAAACTATTTTTATTTTAAATCGTGCACTAACTATATTTTAAAATATATACAAAATGTTGTTAACTTTAATTTAATTATTAGATTTATTTCATTGGCTTAGATATTTTTATTCATTGTAAGTATGTCATGTCCCGTTAATCCACATTTATTTTACTTTTCTTTGGCATAAAAAAACCAAGACATATAATAAATATTTTGTATTTTATATCCCAGAATTGGCTTTGGCTTAGCGGCAAAGCAACGCTAATATCACCTTGCATACCCAGGTTTGAATCCCCTTAGAGCTAGTTTGCTTGCTTCTTTTTATTTTTATCCTCCAATCACGTGGTGGCACATTAAGTAATTAATTTATTAAATTAAATTAAAATTAACACCAAATTAAAAGGATGTGTAAATAGTAAGGACCAAATGTGTAATTATACTCCTATTTTTCTAACTGCCACGTCACTCTGTCGTTAACCTCTAACGACTAGTGTTCACATTGCATCCAATTTATAGTATAGTGGTTTAATTGCTTAGAAAAAAGTAAGATGGTCAAATCGCGACTTTTTCAATAATATGATGGTCACTTATGTAATTTACCCTTAAAATAAATGAGGGGCAGATCTTTTAAGGGACTAGTGGGGTTACGACCCTCAAAAATTTTAGAAATTTTAAATTTTGCTACTGAATTTTTTGAAAATTTTGTTTGATCAAAAAAAGAAATTTTTGATTTGTCCCCTCAAAATTTTAAAAATTCATATTATGTTTTAAAATTTTGAATATTTTTAATTAAATTTTCTTTCAAATTTTTATTTTTTTGTTAAATCTCTCAAAATTGTTAAATTTTTTAATTAAACTCTCAAATTTATTAAATAATTTTGTTTAAATATCTAACCTTTTTAAAAATTTAAGTTAGACCCTTAAAATTTTTACTCTAAATTCTGCCGCTGAAATAAATGTGGTATATAAATGCAAAGTCAAATCAAACAGTGTGTGTACTCAGCATTCCAATGTCGGCGCTTTAGTTTTCTTGGCAGTTGTTGGTTTAACAGATAACCACCGTACGATGAGGACAACATATGAAACGTATGCATCATGTACATGCAATTATTAGCACACAACGTGCATGGTTAACTTATCATTCTATTTAATAATAGAAAAACTTTGGTTAACAGTACACGTAAATTTTAGTTTACACATACTTGTTAAAATAATGAATTAAAATTTTATAATTTAAGAATTTAAATTGTAAGATTTAGAATTTTAAATTTAATATTAAAATTTATGGTTTAAAATTTAGAGATTAAAATTTTAAATTTTAAATATTAAAAAATGGTTGTACAAAAAAAATTACACGAGCAGTGTATCAAAATATAACTCTTTAATAATAGCGAAAAATCAATCATTTTTGAAAAGTAACGAAGGGTTTTACCAGCAAATGATAGGTGAGGTGAAGTATCAAGGCATTTTGCACTTTTAAAATTTGAATGCATGTTATATATTTTGAATATGACATAAAAAATATTAAAAATGATTAATTTGTTTTATATTTACAAGTAAGGAGGAGAAATTATAAATAGTATATACACACATTTTTTTAGGAAAATTCTATAACGTGCGACGAACACTGACAAACACCACTAATGATGAACACCGATGAACATCATTAAATTAATTAATAAAGGTTTAAAATTTTAAGGACCCATCATACAATTAATAATTATTTTTAAAAATTCAATTAAATTATTTTTTATATATATTAAAATTTTATTTTTTTAATAAGGGTAAACTATATATTTAGTACCTCACTTATTTTTGTATTTCTATTGAACCCTCATTATTTTAATATTATTTCAATATGACCCTATTCTTTATTAAAAAAATAATTTAACCCTTAACCCTCAACCTAAAACCCTAAACTATTAAACCTATACCCTAAACCATATACCTTTAAAAATAATTTCACCATCATCGATTCAATTCAATTCAATGAATTGTTGAATTCTCCTTAAAAAATTCAATTAAATTATATATATATATATATATCAAAATTAATTAAACTCAAATCTCCAAGAATTAACACTATCATCTTATTTGAGATGAAGAGGCCATCACAATTAATCATAATTAATTCAATAGCCATATTTAAACTCAATAGCCATTAGCAAAATCAGAAAGCATTTAGTCCATATTTAATCTTAATGGTTAACGACTTTTCTTTATTAATGTATCGCCGCAAAATATAAGTTAACCAATCAAACAAGCAAATAAAAAATCCCTAGAAAACAATCAAAACTGGTGCGACTTTTTTTATTAACGACTTTTCTTTATTAATTGTGATGGCCTCTTCATCTCAAATAAGATGATAGTGTTAATTCTATTAGATTTGAGTTTAATTAATTTTAATATATATATAAAATAATTTAATTGAATTTTTTAAGAGAATTCAACAATTCATTGAATCGATGATGGTGAAATTATTTTTAATGGTATATGGTTTAGGGTATATGTTTAAGAGTTTAAGGTTTAATAGTTTAGGGTTTTAGGTTGAGAGTTAAGGGTTAAATTATTTTTTTATAAAAAATAAGGTCAAATTGAAATAATATTTAAATAATGAGGGTTCAATAGAAATACAAAAATAAATGAGGTACTAAATATATAATTTACCCTTATTAAAAAATAAAATTTTAATATATATAAAGAATTATTTAATTAAATTTTTAAAATTAATTATTAATTGTATGATGAGTCCTTGAAATTTTAAATTTTTATTAATTAATTTAATAGTATTCAACGGTGTTCATCATTAGTAGTGTTCGTCGGTGTTCGTCGCATGTGGTAGAGTTATTTTTTTTTATTATCAAATTGATTTTAGCTTAGCTTAGAGTTGTTAGTTTGGACATGGAGTGGGCACATGGACATGTCCGTACGGACCGTGAAATAAGTAACGTAAACATGGTGCCCATTTCTATCGGGCCAACCCACACTCTCCCCATGTGACCTTTCTTTCTTTCTTTCTTTCTTTCTTTTTTAATTGGAAAAACTATACAAATGGTCACCAATTTTTTTTTTTGGTCACCAAACTAAAATTTTCATCAAAAACATTCTTAATATTACGTTTCTTTCCTGTTTTGATCACCAATTGTTAATAAATTAACGGTGATAGTTACATGATTTTTTTAACATTTTATTTTTCATGTCATTTTTTCTCTCCTTGTCAGCATCCATATATCACTTTCTTAATTATTTTATTTGACTAATACATTGGTGACACGTGACACCACCTTTTGGTCAAATAAAATAATTAAAAAAATTTACATGTGGATACTGATAAGGAGAGAAAAATGACGTGAAATATATAAAAAAACTTTTAAAAATCTATATCAGCATCACTGTTAATTTTTAACGGTTGGTGGCCAAAATAGAAAACGAAATGTAAAGCTATGAACGTTTTTTACGAAAAATTTTAATTTGATGACCAAAATAAAAAAAAACCAAACATAGTTTGATGACCATCCGAATAGTTTTCCCTTTTTAATTCCGAGTTAAAAAAGAGAGAGAGTCTCAATTCCCATGTGATCTTTGTTCCCTCAACATTCCTTCCCCCAAGTGGACCCTTTTTATATTCCACCGCTAAACCTAATCCCTTCATTTTCTGTTCTCAGATTTGTCCACGGCCGTTGATGGCGGCTGCCGGACCTGATCTAAACAATGCGTAGGCGTCACCTATGACGACTTGGTGAGTACAAAATCCCAACTTAATTCCTTCTATTTGCTAACATTTTTGTAACATTTAATGTGATCTCGTTATAGCATCCGTTTATTTTCGTAGTTTTTTTATAATATGTACACACTTTTTATATATATAATGCTCAAATTTAATTTTTTAAAAATAACAACGTTTTTATTTTTCATTGAAACCATTAAAAAAAACCATATTTACTATAATTTTAATCCACTCAATTGGTCTTTCACTAATGGAGAGTTCATGTTTCGAAATTCGTTGGTTAAAACGTAATCAACATAAGATTAATATGATATTTACAGAAAATGACATTATATGTTTTTTTAACAAACATTATATGGTTTCTAGCAAATAACTTATACATTTAAGTTGAGAAAGCCATAACTCCTCGGTACAAAAACTCAGGGCTAACTATTGTTTATTCACCAAAAATATTTATTAACCAAGATTTTTTTTACTTATTAAGATTTTTGGGTAACTTACACTCTAGAATCTAGATCATTTAATTATGAGTTTCAGCGCGGCTATAACGTCGCTCAGGGCTCTCAACCAGTTTGGGACCCTCAATTAGTTTAGGGTCCTTAAAATTTAATTATTTATATTTTTAGATTCTTATTTTTCTAGTTTATCAAATAAACAAATTAATTTAATGGTAAAAAATAATTATCTTTCCTAAATTAATTAATTAATTAATCTAACAATGAAAACAATGTGTTTGAAATATTAAATTAATTGTTCAAAGTAATGAAATGAATAAAAATTAATTCTTCGTCCATTTTTCGGTACTCATTTCTATGCCAAACACTAAAAAAAATTTAATCCATAACCCTAACTTTTAAATACTAAATCCTAAACTTTACACTCAATACATTAAACCCTAATCTTAAATCACAACCTTAACCATAACCCTAAACTTTAAACATAACTTTTGATGTTGGGGCATAAATAGCGACCGAGAATTTCTATTCGTAATGAGATATGCTTTCGTTATATAAGAGTTCATTTTTAATATTCGCTTAGGGCCCCGAAAATTTCAAAGACGACCCCGATGAGTTTAATAATGAAACTCATCGCATTTCTCTTAAAAATACAAACGTATCACTCGATCAAAATAATTTTATAAACATATCAATCAAAGTTTGTTCACTTCACCAAGAAAAGAATAATTATATATGAACATGAGGTTGAGATTCACTTACACTGTGTAAAAGTCATAAAGCTTTTTAATAATTGAAATTAAATTATTTTCTCTTAAACTTTAAACTCTAAACTAAACTCATAACACCTATATATATATATTAAATGGAGTACAAATAAGGTACAAATGATTAAAGTATGATTGGAATTCACATGGGATCATGATGAAGAATGGAAAATCTACGAGGGAGAGAAAGTCAACTTGTAATCACTAATTTTATTCGAACCTTGAACACCTTCAAGTTTTTGTCAATATAGGCTTTTTGGGCCTATTGGACTGTTGGGCATATAAAATAAAATAAAAATAAAAAAGAGAAAAAAGAAAAAAAAAAGAAAAAAATCCTAAACACTACTAATATATTATGTTTAATACTATCTTGTTATAGCATAATTTTATTGGTTTGCCCATGTTATTGTCGTTATTTAGTAGTGTTGCTACTTAGCTATTAGTATTATTGTTATATATAATTATACTATAACTTCTTATTTATCTCCATCACTGCTATTTGTTGCATTTTATACATTATTATTTTATTATGCATTATCGGGTATCATTACTAGTATATTATTATTATTATTATTATTTTCGGATATTATAATAAAATAAATAAATGGATAAATAAAGAAAAACCCAAAATATATTAGAATTAAATAAACAAAGCCCACTTGGATTAAAATATATATATATATATATATATATAAACAGTCCATTAAAAAGTTTACAAGCCCAAAATAATAAAAAGCCCAACACTCAAAAAACAAAAAACCCTAATATCCTTTGGTTTGCAGCTGCAGCCGCCACCCATCTGTGACCGTTGGATCTGGTCGCGATCCAACGGTCCAGATCGCGCCCGCGAGATAAACCCTAAGGAGGGTGTCGTCCTTGTTCCAGCGCCGTCACACCCCAGCCGTCGGATGGGAGAGGAGATAGATGGTCTAGATGAAGCCCGGGAGAAACCCTAGAGGGGAGGCCCTCTTATCATTCGCGCCGCCAAGCCCCAACCGTCCGATCTGGGCGAGATCAATGGCCCAGATCAGATCTGAAGAAAACCCTAATAGGGTGTGGATCCGCGCCACATGCTTCCCCACCATTAGATCCAGATCTGATCTAACGGACCAGATCTGCGCGTGCAACATACCCGACGCCCATTCGTGTTCCACGCGCGCACCGGAGACGATCCGGCTCCCACCACGCGCGCGTAGCCACGCCCGTGACCCCTCGACTGCATGCCCCGCCTTGCTGCCCCGCTGCGCACCCTCGACCGCCCCTATGCTAACACCGTTTTGGGGCGGTTTTGTCATGTAAACAGAAAAAGAAAAACTCAATCAGAGACCAAAAATAGAAATGTGAAAAGAAAAGAGGGAGAGAGAGTGTACTACCTGTATTGTTTTATTCTAATTGTAACCCGGTATAAGAGTAACCGGGATGATATTGTAACCCTTCTTCCTAAGCGAAAAGGAGAGGGATTTTTAAGAAAGGCAGTGAAAGCAATATTATTCAGAGGTATCCAAATCTCAGTTTTTCTTTGAATCCGTTGCATGCATGAGAAAATAAAAGAGGGTTTTCGTTTCTTTTACCTTTCAAAAAACTCTCCCTCTTCTGATTTTTCTGGTGCCGCCGGCAATAAGCCTTTGGTCTCCGCTTCGGAAACCATCGGGTGAGCCACCGGAGTCACCACATGACTCTTCTTCTTAAGTTTCGAACGAAAGGGAGTTTACTTTTTTTTGGGGCTTTGTCTTCGGGTTTTCTTTGTTTTTGAAGAGAAGGTGGGGGGGCTATTTTCTTTTTTCTATTTCTTTCTTTTGAGGTCACCGGCGCCGGTTAACGGCCGACGGCGCCGGGAAGTTTTTTTCTCACAACCCTAATCGGGTGGATGTGTAAAAGAAGGAGGTTTTTCCTTTTTAGGGTTTCAGAAAATACCCCAAAAAAAGGCAAAATGGTTTTAAAAGATGGTATTTATATTACCTCGTTTTTTTGAAAATGGTTTAACTCTTTTTAAGTCCTTCCGCGTTTCTATATTCCCACTAAAGGGGTTTCCGTTTTTTGAAATTACGTCCTTGGTCACTGATGTTTTAAACCTTTTTGCAATTTCATCCTTAAATGTGTTTTAGCCTATGCCGAATGGCTTAATACCCATTTCGGTCCCTCCAGGTTATGGTGTTGTCTCATTTTGGTCACCGTTTTTTTTATGATTCAACGTTTTTTTTGGTTTATTCTTAAAATCGGTCCCTGGAAACCATCCTGAAGTACTTTTTAACCATTTCCAGCCTTGTATATATTTTGTGCATATATGTGTTCATGCATTTAAGTACTTTATTTCATATGCTCGTTTTTTTATGCTATATCCATCCCATGCAACTATTTCGTGTATTTTTGTCCATGCACTTAAATATCCTCGTTTATATATTTGTCTTTATGCCATCTTTATTTTATGTTTTTTTTATTCGTTCGTATTATTACGTATGTTCATTTATTTTCGATATATGTATGTTGTCACATGTTTTGCTAAGTTGCATTCCGAATTTTTTTTATAAATTGCAATGCGAGTGTCTTTTTATTCGGGAACGAACGAGGCCAGTACCAGTCGTAGTGGTGGTGGTTCGGACGTTCTTTCTCGAATATTAAGACTTTTAAAATCTACTCGCTCGTATAACCAAATTTTGATATGATTCATCACTTTAATTCGCAAAATTTAATATTAATTGAGCGGTAATATTTTTGGTACCGATTTTCGGGCACGACGGGGGTGCTCATCCTTCCCCGCGTGTAACCGACTCCCGAACCCATTTTCAAAAGAAAAATCTCTGGTTTTATTTCGGTGTCCGGTCTACCATTTTTAAATGGCCGGTGGCGACTCCTCTATTTTTTCAAATCCGAAATTTTTTTCAAAAACCAAATTAAAACCCGGTTCGTCCGAGCGACACCGAGGTATTTTTTTTAGTCGCAACAGATGGCGACTCCGCTGGGAACAAATTTTTTTTTTTTCAAAAACAAAAAAGAGAGTCAAGCAAAAAAAAAACTTTACCGCTCAATTAATATTAGAAGTTGCGAATTAAAGTGACCAAATCGATCGATATTTGTTTATAAGTGCGAGTTTATTTTAAACGCATTTAAAATTGGCATTTAAACCCGTTTGTTTAAGTGGGGGGAAAACGCTAGTGCTTTCGTGGGGATATTGTTCCTCCGTCTGGGCCTAGCAAGTACCTTCGGGGCTCGAGTACCCTATATCTTCGTGGGAATATTGTTTCTCCGTCTGGATATAGCGAAAAGGTCCCCTCGAATTGAACTCGGTTGAGAGGAGCCTATAATGGGTGATGACCGGGGGCCTTGCTACCCTTAGTAGGGGACAGCGAGGACAGTTCGAGTATCTCCTAGCACCAAGACTGCATGTAGAGAACTAGAAAGCCCACCCCTTTTAGAGCCATGCGGATAACCTAGGCTTCTTAGAATAATAGGGTTGTTTGTTTAATGCGTGCTTTTCTTCCTTTCTACTTAATGTGTAAAATTACGATTATTCGATACTGACGTGCTCTTTTTGTCTTTCTTTTTTCCTTTCTTTTGGCATTATTGTGGCATTTGCATTGCATATTCTAGGGGTGTTGAATCGAGGTGGTTTTACTCAGTTTCAAGGCATTCATTATGGACGGAAGGTTACTCAGAAAGGAAGAGGTCAACTCCCAAGTTAGACTTTGGTCGGAGACGAATCAAAGAGTTCAGGGAGACAGCCCACCAAGTAAGCGCATTGTACCAGGCTACACGTATGTGAGTCTTCAACAAGGCGATCTTTACGAGTTAAGAGAAATTTGGGAAAGTTGGGATGGGAGGTTGCAAGGTCTGTTCCGAAGTAATTACGGTGATATAGCAGACTTAATCTATGTAAGGATCAATGAACCGTTATTCCGTGCTCTGTTTGAATTTTGGAATCCCGCTTTCTGTTGCTTTACTTTTAATGGGGAAGATCTGATGCCCACAATCGAAGAGTATACGGCCCTCCTTCATCACAAGGGAGTAAACCGGGATTGGATTTATTCAAAACCTCCTAAATCTCAGAACTATCTGACTAAGCTACGAGAGGCTGCCGGAATGAGCGCAGATTGGGTTAAGGGTCAGATTGAACAAAAAGGGGACAACATGGCTTTTTCGTGGGATTGTATCCGAGATCTGATACCGTCACACCCTGATGAGGTAATGAAGATGGATCTTTTTGCCATAGGAGTATACGGTTTGATCATCTTTCCAAGGGTCCTAAAGGGCATTGACGTAGCTGTCTTAGATGTGTTCGAACGGTTGAAGAAAAAGGCAAATCCTGCCGCAGCAATCTTGGCCGAGACTTTCATCTCATTAAATGCGATTCGGAGGCATGAGGAGGGACGCTTTAGGGGTTGCGCTCAATTACTCCAGGTTTGGATCCAAAGCCACTTTTGGGTGACACCAAAAAGGGTCTTGCCAGGTGTGTTGTTCGAAAATTTCTCGCCGCTGCAAGCATATTTGAGTAAGGAATGGCGGGAGGACATTAAAAAGGCGCAATGGGCCACGATCCTTAGGAACATCCAAGAAGATGATATAGTTTGGAGGGCACCTTGGTTGGGTCGGGTTTCCTACTTCCTCTATCGTTGCGGAGATTATAATTGGCTTATGCTCTTGGGGCTTTACGGGGGAGTTGGATGTGCCCCTCTCCTAGTATCAAGACAGTTTGGATCTCGTCAGTTTATACCTTTTACCTCCGGTTTGAGTCAGAGCGAATTCCTTTTTAAGGGCGAATTCAGGGCAAAAATTGTGAACGCCACTCGGGCATGGGATCATTGCTACCGTATTCGGGTTGAGGAGAATGCGACCAATATGATCACTCCGGACTACGACTTTTGGAGGAAGTGGAGGACCAACGATGAAATTCCAAGGCCCGATCAAGGGCCAGTCATGACTATGGAGGAACATTTGAGGGTTGTGCCTTCCGAGGCGGACATAGCAAGAAAAGAACTCGAAGAAATGAGAAAGAAGTTAGAAATTTTGCAAACCAATCATGCCGACGAACTTTTCCAGTCGAGCTTGGACATCGACGTTAAAGAAGGTACAATCAAGGATTTGAGGAAGGAAAATGCTGAGTTAAAAGAAAAGATTACCCTTTATCAGCGAGACGCTATCAATTGCAAACCTCCTTAAAGAGAGCAAGTCAGAGAAAGCTCGTGGCGGTCGAGAAGGAAAGAAGGTATGGTATGCGATTGGTGGAAGAAGAAAGGAGAAAGGGTAAACGAGAAGTTGAAGAAGAGAGAGAGGGGAGTAAATTGGTGTTAGAGAAAGAAAGAAAAGCTCTGAACAGCGTGATTAGCCGAGAGAGGGGAAAGGCAAAACAAGAATTGGAAAAGGAAAGGGAGAACTCAGTGGCATGGAAGAGAAAGGCACATGATCACAAGAATCGAGTGCATGAGCTGCAAAGCTTATATGAGCTAACCACCGAGAACTTAGAGCATAGTCAAGATTACATCACTCAGCTAGAAACAAGAGTGGAGGAATTAGATGTCGCCTTTCACGAATACCGTGAACGCAATGGTTTCTTCGAGCTCCAGAATGCCCAGCTAGAGAACGCTACTCTCCAAGAGCAAATCGAGACCTTAAAGGCCATGTTACAAGATTACGAGGCTAAGCTTTTGGTTCTCGAGGAAGCCGCAGCGGGTGGAGACGATTATTGGAGGTGGAGGCTCCGAGACGCGACCCGGATGATCCAAGATAGAGACGATTACTTTACTACCCTGATGGTATAGGTACAAGAGGTGGCCCGGTATGTGAAGAACTTGTCTGCAGAAGCTGAAGCATTACGCCCTTTTGTCACTCTCGATATGGCCGAAGCCTCGAGATTCACCCAGCTACTCCAAGCAGTGAGAGAGTTAGGAGTTAGGGCAGCAGCCTATCTTTAAATGACTATTCTAGCTATTTTGTAAGAAGGGTCTCCCCTTTGTCGACGTTGGTCCGCCTATCGGATAACGTCTTTTGTTAGTAAGCGGGGGCCCGTTGGTAAAACTTTGATGGAATGACCTTTATTCCAAAGGGATTTTCCCGATTAATGAAATGTGCCTACGAGGAGCCACCCTTATGATCAACACCTTAGCTTACATACATATTTGCACACATTCGTTGCATCCCTCATTCATTTCACAGCATTACATGCATTGACTGATTAACACCAATAAGTTGATAATCGAAAAAAAATTTCAGAGAGAAAGAGAGAGAACCTCAATCTACAATCATTCCGCGCTCGTACGATACCCGTTCACAATCCAGAGCAATGGAGGAGAGAATGGCAAGGGTCGAACAAGGCCAGAAAGACCTCGAAACTCGGTTAGACGGAATTGAAAACAACATCAAGGACCAAATATCCCAGTCACAAACTAGCATCATCGCCCAATTAACCGAACTACTCACAAAAAAGTTCGGTAAGGAAGGGGGCTCAGGGGAAGAAGTTGAGGAAACCACGTCACATATTCCGCCAGAACTGCCTGCCATGGGAAAGAGAGTCCACATCAATCTCGGAGGGACCTCCAACCCGGTTGGCCCTCAAAATCGCCACATGGGCTCCACGGCCCACCAACCATTGGACGTAGGTGAGGGCCCCGAACATGAGGTCCCAGATTTGAACATGATGAACGAGGTGGAGGAACGAATTAGAGCCGAGATGGAAAGAAAATACGAGGAAAGGTTTCGTTTCTTTGAAGATAGGTTCAAAGCTTTACAAGGAATGGATGAGCAAAGGGGTGACGCTAGCGATCTAAGCCTCGTGGCGGATCTGGTAATACCGCCAAAATTCAAGGTTCCCGATTTCGCTAAGTACGACGGGACGACTTGTCCTTCTGCCCACATCACCATGTATTGCCGAAAAATGGCGGCCTTCATTAAGGATGAAAAATTACTCATCCACTGTTTCCAAGACAGTCTGACAGGTTCAGCAACCCGATGGTACACCCAGCTCAGTCGAGCCAACATAAAATCGTGGAAGGATCTCTCAAAGGCCTTCGTGGAGCAATACAAGCATGTGACAGATATGACCCCTAATCGCATCATGTTAGAAGGAATGGAGCAAAGGTCGAACGAAACTTTACGCCAATATGCACAAAGATGGCGTGATGTGGCCGCCCAGATTCAGCCTCCGATCCCCGAGTACGAGATTACTCCTATGTTCGTGAATACCTTGAGAGGAACTCTGTTTGACCGCCTAATAAACAACACCACTCAAAACTTTGCCGATATGGTAAGGACCGGCGAGTCAATCGAAGTAGCTATAAAGAGCGGCAGGATTGATAGCGGGGAGAATTCCCGAAGGAACTACAAGAAAAAAGATAGCGAAGTAAATACTGTGGGGACCTACAATACCTCGAAAAACTTCACTATCTCCCAGCCGAGAAACGCGAGCGGAGGAGGGTCAGGCTCAAATAATAAGGATTCGAGGCCTCCGAGGAAGGAAAACGAGAAAATGTCATTTACTCCCCTACTAGTCTCGTATGCCGAATTGTATTCGCAATTGCACAAGGCCGACTTGGTTAGGCCTCATTATGTCCCTCCATTTGAACCCCCGTTCCCCGCATGGTACGATGGGAAGGCAAATTGCGAATATCATGCTGGTATCCCCGGGCACACAATTGAGAATTGCATTGCGTTCAAGAAATTTGTGCAAAACCTGATCAAGACGGGAGTATTACAGTTGGACGAACCAAGCGCAACTAACAACCCCCTGCCCAACCACGGGGGACGAGGTGTTAACGCTGTTGAAGAGGATTGCGCTAGGAAGGAAAAACAAAGCGTGTCCGAAATCAAATCCCCGTTGAGATGGGTTTTTCAACAACTTTGCATGGCCCGACGAATTGATCGAGGCATGGTGATCGTACAGAAAGGTTGCGGCCCCTGTTGCGAGTATCACCAAGATCAGGGTCATGACATTCAAGACTGTGAGGATTTCAAACAACAAATCCAGAAAATGATGGACAATAAGGAAATCGTTTTCTTTGAGAAAATTGAAGGAAGGAAAGAATGGGACATCTGTACCTCAGACAGCCCCAAGATTTCATATGGAGTCGATAGACCATTTAGAATTTCGGTCAAACCAAAGGAAGAATCACTCCAAGAGACAGGTGTCAAGGAGACTCCCAAGATTGTAATAACGACACCAGCGTCGTTCCCTTTTAAGGACACCCGGAGTGTCCCATGGAATTACGCCGCCCAAGTCTCTATACCAGAAGCTCCCAAGTTGAAAGGGGGCGAAGAAACATCAAAAGGGAAGGAACCAATGCAAGAAAAGTCGACAGAGTGTGACTCTGGACCAATAAATGAAGTAGGACATTTCACAAGGAGCGGTAGGTGCTATTCGCCGGAGATGGCTAGGGCTGCCGAAGAGCCACAACAAGAGGATGAGAAGGAAGGAGGTAAACCCGATAAGATCTTCGGAGAGGATCCACCACCCAAGATCCACCAGCCCGTCACAGAGACGCAAGCTCAAGAATTATTGAAGTTCCTAAAGCATAGCGAATATAGTATCGTGGAACAGCTCCGGAAGCAACAAGCCAGAATTTTGATACTCGAGCTACTATTAAGCTCAGATAAGCACCGGGATGCGCTATTGAAAGTGTTAAATCAAACTTTTGTCCCAGATAACATATCAGTGGGAAAGCTGGACCGAATAGTGGGGCACATCGCTGCCGACAATTATATTACTTTCAGTGATGACGAGATCCCGGATGGAGGCATGGGATCAACTAAAGCTTTAAACATCACTACCCACTGCAAGGGGCATATTTTACCCGGCGTGCTCATCGATAACGGATCGGCTTTGAATGTATTGCCTATGGCCACCCTGCAAAGGTTGCCAATAGACAGTTCACACATGAAGCCTTGTCATAGTTCTGTTAGGGCTTTTGACGGAACTCAGCGAGAAGTGATTGGGAAGATTGAAGTACCACTAGTGATTGGGCCGACCGAATATGTTGTTGACTTTGTAATAATGGACATCCGGCCAACTTACAACTGTGTATTGGGTAGGCCCTGGATTCACTCGGCAGGCGCTGTACCCTCATCTTTACATCAGAAAGTCAAGTTCGTCATCGACGGAAAGCTGGTAAGCGTAGGAGCTGAGCAAGACATCATTGCATCCGTAACCACTGACGCACCTTATGTGGAAACAGACGAGGAGGCCTTGGAGTGTTCATTCAGAGCCTTAGAATTTATCAATGCCACCTTCGTGGCGGAAGGAAGTCAAATTCCGCGCTATCGATTGTCCAACTGCACCAAGATGACAGTTCAAGAGACGTTGGGACGAGGGGCCAAGAAGGGAAAAGGTCTCGGAAGAAATCTCCAAGGATGCCTGCGTGCAAGAAGTGTGATTAACAAGCAAGATAAGTTCGGACTGGGCTTCAAGCCCAATTTTCAACAAAGGAAACAAGAATGGAAGAAGAGAGAGGAGCGCAGAAAGGCTAGGCTCAGGGGCACAGACATCCCGTGGGAGCCCATTGCTTATGTTGATTTGAAAAAGATCTTTTTATCTGGAGGGATAGTTAATGTGGAGCAGAAGATAAATGAGAATGATCAAGAAGTCGCCCAGCTCCTCAGGGAAGAAAGACTCAATGAGGCTTTTGAAGAAATGGACATTAACGTCATAACCAGTGACAAGCACAGTGGCCAACCGCTAGCCGGAATTCGCCCATGCCGCCCAGGAGAGACGCTCAATAATTGGACTAGCGTGGACCTGCCTTTAGTTTCTAGGTCAGCATCAAAGTAATGCTTGGAATCAACCCTATCCGCTTTTGCCCGCGAGCGATAGGGATCTTTTGTAAAGGGCTCCTATCTTAGCTTATTCAATGAAAGGGACGCTTCCCCATGTTTTCACAAATGGCAAACATCTCATTCATTACATTCTTTCATTATTTATCTTGAAATCACGTTATTCTTTCAATTCCCTATATATGTTTTTCTTAAATTTTGTTTCAGGACTCCTATGACTAGTCACGTGAATGACCTTGAACCCATGGCCAAGGTAGATTTTGATCAGCCCTTGTACGCCGTCGAGTTCGATGAGGGGGAAAAGGATGAAGATTGTGAGGTCCCAGATGAATTGCTTAGATTAATGAAAAGTGAAGAAAAGCAAATTCTACCCCATCAAGAGGACCTAGAGCTTATCAACCTAGGGACTGACGAAGAAAGAAGAGAAGTGAAGATTGGCACCGTGTTCTCATCCCAGAATAAACAGGAGCTGATCAAGTTACTCGTAGAATTCAAGGATGTTTTCGCTTGGACTTACCAAGACATGCCAGGGTTAAACACGGATATTGTGGTGCACAAGTTACCAATAAAGCCCGAGTGTAGGCCGGTTCAGCAGAAATTGCGACGAATGAGAGCGGATATGTTATTAAAGATCAGAGAAGAGGTGAAGAAGCAATACGAGGCAGGCTTTCTCCAAGTCGCCAAGTACCCCGAATGGGTAGCTAATATAGTCCCGGTTCCGAAGAAGGATGGGAAGGTTCGTATGTGCGTCGATTATAGAGATCTCAATAGAGCAAGCCCTAAAGACAACTTCCCGCTACCCCACATTGACACTCTAGTAGACAATACCGCGGGGCACTCATGGTTCTCATTCATGGACGGTTTCTCAGGATACAATCAAATAAAGATGCACCCCGAAGATATGGAAATGACCACTTTTGTCACTATGTGGGGAACCTTTTGTTACAAGGTGATGCCTTTCGGATTAAAAAACGCCGGGGCCACGTATCAAAGAGCTATGGTAACCCTCTTCCATGACATGATGTATAAAGAAATCGAGGTGTATGTGGACGACATGATAGCCAAATCGCAAACCGAGGATGAGCACATCGAAAACCTAAGGAAGCTCTTTCAAAGGTTAAGGAAGTATCAATTAAAGCTCAACCCGGCCAAGTGCACTTTCGCCGTCACGTCGGGGAAACTACTAGGATTTGTGGTTAGCCGAAAGGGGATCGAGATTGACCCGGACAAAGTCAAGGCGATTCAAGACCTTCCTCCACCTCGAACACAAAAGGAAGTCCGAGGGTTCTTAGGGAGATTAAATTATATATCTCGGTTTATTTCTCAATTAACCGACAAGTGTGACCCTGTTTTTAGATTACTCCGAAAAAACAATCCTGGAGTATGGGACGAACAGTGCCAAGAAGCTCTAGACAAGATCAAAGAGTACTTGACTAAGGCACCAATCCTAGTGGCCCCAACACCAGGAAGGCCTCTGATTCTATACCTAACAGTGTTCGATAACTCAATGGGTTGTGTATTGGGACAGCATGATGAATCCGGAAGAAAGGAGAGGGCCATTTATTATCTGAGCAAGAAATTCACTGATTGTGAGGCTCAGTATCCACCCATCCAGAAATTGTGTTGCGCTTTGGTATGGGCTACCAAAAGGCTACGACAATATATGTTGTACCACACCACGTGGTTAATATCGAAGTTGGACCCTTTAAAATTTATGATGGAAGCGCCAGCTTTAACCGGGAAGATGGCACGATGGCAAATGCTCTTATCTGAATATGATATTGTGTATGTGAGTCAGAAGGCGATAAAGGGAAGTGCAGTAGCTGATTTCCTAGCCAGCCGAGCCTCCAAGAACTACGAACCTTTGGATTTTACATTCCCCGATGAAGATATAATGCATACCTCCGTAATAGAAGAAGAGGTCACAGAGGAGGAATCATGGAAGCTTTATTTCGATGGCGCCTCAAATGCCTTAGGGCATGGGGTAGGGGCAGTACTGATCTCGCCCGAGAACGTCTACTATCCCTTCACGAGTCGATTAGAGTTCTTTTGTACCAACAACGTAGCCGAGTAAGAAGCATGTGTCATGGGGCTTCGTGCAGCCATCGAAAGGAGGGTCAGGGTCCTTCAAGTTTTTGGGGATTCGTCTTTAGTAATCTTTCAGCTTAGGAAAGAATGGGAAACCAGAGATTCGAAGTTGGTCAAGTATTACGACCTGATCCAAAGATTAATCCAGAAGTTCGAGAAAATCAGCTTCGCATACCTCCCTAGAGAAGACAACCAGATGGCGGATGCTTTGGCCACTTTGGCCGCCATGTTCAAGGCAAGCACCGAAGCAGAAATGAGACCAATCGAAATGCAGACTTTCGACTCACCAGCCCATTGTTGCGCCTTAGAAGAGGAGGCGGACGGAAATCCCTGGTTTTTCGACATCCTCCAATTCATCAAGCTCCAAGTTTATCCCAGAGGAGCCAATGAAAATGACAAAAGGACCATCAGGAGAATGGCAGCGGGATACGTGTTAGACGGGGAGGTTCTCTACAAAAAGAGCAAAGACCAGGTATTGCTAAGATGTGTCAATGCTCAGGAGGCCAGGAACATTTTAGCCGAAGTGCATGACGGATTGTGTGGGACCCATGCCAACGGTTTCTCTATGGCTCGCAAGATTATGAGATACGGGTATTTTTGGTCGACCATGGAAGGAGATTGTATTGACTATGCGAAGAAATGCCACAAATGTCAGGTGTACGCCGACAAAGTCCATTCTCCACCATTACCGCTGCATACCATGAATTCACCGTGGCCTTTTGCTGTCTGGGGCATGGACGTCATCGGGCAAATTCACCCAAAAGCCTCCAACGGGCATCGTTTTATCCTCGTGGCCATCGACTACTTCACTAAGTGGGTAGAGGCGGCCTCCTACGCCAACATCACAAAGGCAACTGTGTGTAAATTCGTGAAGAAGGAAATCATCTGTCGATACGGTTTGCCGGAAAGGATCATCACTGACAACGCTACTAACCTAAACAACAAGATGATAAATGAGGTGTGTAAACAATTCAAGATCACCCATCACAATTCCACCACTTACCGTCCCAAGATGAACGGAGCAGTGGAAGCGGCAAATAAGAACATCAAGAAGATCATTTCAAAAACAACGGATACCTTCAAGGATTGGCATGAGAAGTTACCATTCGCCCTCTTCGCTTACCGAACATTAATACGAACGTCCACGGGGGCTACGCCTTACTCCTTGGTGTACGGCTTTGAAGCGGTTCTACCCGTCGAGGTAGAAATCCCGTCGCTTCGGATCTTGAATGAAATAAAATTAGAGGATGCCGAGTGGGTGCAAACACGGTTCGACCATTTGAACCTCATTGAAGAAAAAAGGCTGAAGGCCATCTGCCACGGTCAGATGTACCAGAGAAGAATGATACGAGCCCATGATAAAAAAGTTCGCCCGAGAGAATTTCGGGAAGGGGACCTAGTACTTCGAAGAATCCTACTTAATCAGAAGGACTCTCGAGGAAAATGGATGCCTAATTGGGAAGGCCCATTTGTTGTCAAGAAGGCCTTCTCTGGAGGGGCATTAATTTTAACAGAAATGGATGGAAACGAACTAAAACACCCGGTGAATTCGGACGCGGTAAAGAAGTACTATGTCTAGGAGGAAGCACACCTTAAAGAAGAGAGTACTCAAGGCGAAAACCCTTAAAAGGGCGCCTAAAAAAAAAGGGGCTCACAAACAAACAAAAGGAGAAGAGGGTGGGGGAAAGATCAGGTCCAAGGCAAATCACGGACCCCGATATCTTTAAGCCAGAACTCTCGGTATAGTGCAAGGAATTTCAAGATCCAGCTTGGTCAATGGGTTCTCGGCCATTCACGCAACTAATGCTTGAAGTCTTGTCTTGTTTTCATTCCTTTTTTGTTTTGTTTTTGCTTTTTTCGTTTGCCATGACTTTTAAATCATCCATGAATTATCAATAACATTATGTCTTTTCTTATCTTTCACCCAAGCGTTCCATGAGTATACTAAGGTAGGGATTATAACATGCAAAGGATTTCCTAGCGTTACTATGATCTAACCATTTAAAGAGTGGGTTGTCCAAGGGCAAGCACCAACGTCAATTACACTCAAGTCAGAACAAGTAATCAAGAGAGCTCTAGCGAAAGTTAGTAAAACGTCTCCGGAAGGATAGGGGCACCACGGAAAGTCAACACAAAAAGCCTAACGAAGATGGAAGAAAGAGGGGGAAGCAAAAAAAAAAAAAGGGACGCAATGGAAACCCGAAAGGCACTTTGCGAGTAAAGTAAAGATGAGAAGGACACCTCAAGACTACGGCAAAGGAGGTAGAAACTTAAAGCTAAGAGATTTTAGAGCAAAAGGGGCAGATACTCAAAGCTCGAGACAAAGACATATGACATCTGCTCATATATTCGAGCGTTTAGAGAATAGAATCCACATATCCGTTCGGGTACCCGGAGAATTGAAATTCGCCTATCCAATCAAACCCACAAAAAAAAAGAGGAGAGAAGGGTCCAAAGTGAAAACCCGAAGGGGCACTTTGGAGCAGATAATTCCGTAAAAAGGGATCAAGAACGACGGTCCGGGAGAACCGAGAAGAGAGGCAATCAAAGCAAGAAGCAGCACCAAGGGGCACGATGTCGATAGAATTATTATAACTAAATGACTTGTAAACCCCAATCATGCATCATGAGTAGTTAGGCATCCCTAGGATAGGAGCATACTAACTCATACCATCATAGCATTTTATCTCTTTTCACAGATTTTTGAATGACGAATTGAATACCTCTCGGGATGAGGAGAAAACGATAAAGCGAGAACTAAAAGGAATTCAGGCGAAGCCTTTCAAGCCGCCGCTCCAGAATATCAGGCGAAGTCTTCATATTCGCCACTCAAAGATTTCAAATGAAAGCTTTCAAGCTTACCGACATATTTTAAAATGAAGGATCCAGTAGAGAAAGGGTCCAAACAAGCTCTATATAGGAGGAACTTGCAACTTCAGGATCTCGAAAGCGGGAGGTCCTACGGAGAGGGGACTTGTAGATCCTTGATTTCAGAAACGAGGAGTTCCATAGAGAAGGAACGATTACTCAAAGAGAATGCAAAGGAAGAGGAGTTCTGTGGAGAAAGAACTCAGAATCCTAAAGCCTTAGGTCTCAAAAGCGGAGGGTCCTACAGAGAAAGGACTTGGAGACCCTTGAAACACAAGGACGGAAGTTCTATATAGAAAGAACTATCACTCGAGGAATAGGCCGAAAAAGGAGTTCCGCAGAAAGAGAATTCTTGAAGGCTTCGAAGAGAAAGTTGCTCAGTCTAACGCGTGGTAGTCGGCGATAAGCCTACCAACAGGGAAGTGGGACAAAATTAGTGCTTATGGTCTTTGCTTTATTCTTGTTACACAAGTATAAGCAAAGAGGGGCAGCTGTAATCACTAATTTTATCCGAACCTTGAACACCTTCAAGTTTTTGTCAATATAGGCTTTTTGGGCCTATTGGACTGTTGGGCATTTAAAATAAAATAAAAAGAAAAAAGAAAAAAAAGAAAAAAAATCCTAAACACTACTAATATATTATGTTTAATACTATCTTGTTATAGCATTCTTTTATTGGTTTGCCCATGTTATTGTCGTTATTTAGTGGTATTTAGTAGTGTTGCTACTTAGCTATTAGTATTATTGTTATATATAATTATACTATAACTTCTTATTTATCTCCATCACTGCTATTTGTTGCATTTTATACATTATTATTTTATTATGCATTATCGGGTATCATTACTAGTATATTATTATTATTATTATTATTTTCGGATATTATAATAAAATAAATAAATGGATAAATAAAGAAAAACCCAAAATATATTAGAATTAAATAAACAAAGCCCACTTGGATTAAAATATATATATATATATATATATATATATATATATATATATATATATATATATATATATATATATATATAAACAGTTCATTAAAAAGTTTACAAGCCCAAAATAATAAAAAGCCCAACACTCAAAAAACAAAAAACCCTAATATCCTTTGGTTTGCAGCTGCAGCCGCCACCCATCTGTGACCGTTGGATCTGGTCGCGATCCAACGGTCCAGATCGCGCCCGCGAGATAAACCCTAAGGAGGGTGTCGTCCTTGTTCCAGCGCCGTCACACCCCAGCCGTCGGATGGGAGAGGAGATAGATGGTCCAGATGAAGCCCGGGAGAAACCCTAGAGGGGAGGCCCTCTTATCATTCGCGCCGCCAAGCCCCAACCGTCCGATCTGGGCGAGATCAATGGCCCAGATCAGATCTGAAGAAAACCCTAATAGGGTGTGGATCCGCGCCACATGCTTCCCCACCATTAGATCCAGATCTGATCTAACGGACCAGATCTGCGCGTGCAACATACCCGACGCCCATTCGTGTTCCACGCGCGCGCCGGAGACGATCCGGCTCCCACCACGCGCGCGTAGCCACGCCCGTGACCCCTCGACTGCATGCCCCGCCTTGCTGCCCCGCTGCGCACCCTCGACCGCCCCTATGCTAACACCGTTTTGGGGCGGTTTTGTCATGTAAACAGAAAAAGAAAAACTCAATCAGAGACCAAAAATAGAAATGTGAAAAGAAAAGAGGGAGAGAGAGTGTACTACCTGTATTGTTTTATTCTAATTGTAACCCGGTATAAGAGTAACCGGGATGATATTGTAACCCTTCTTCCTAAGCGAAAAGGAGAGGGATTTTTAAGAAAGGCAGTGAAAGCAATATTATTCAGAGGTATCCAAATCTCAGTTTTTCTTTGAATCCGTTGCATGCATGAGAAAATAAAAGAGGGTTTTCGTTTCTTTTACCTTTCAAAAAACTCTCCCTCTTCTGATTTTTCTGGTGCCGCCGGCAATAAGCCTTTGGTCTCCGCTTCGGAAACCGTCGGGTGAGCCACCGGAGTCACCACATGACTCTTCTTCTTAAGTTTCGAACGAAAGGGAGTTTACTTTTTTTGGGGCTTTGTCTTCGGGTTTTCTTTGTTTTTGAAGAGAAGGTGGGGGGGCTATTTTCTTTTTTCTGTTTCTTTCTTTTGAGGTCACCGGCGCCGGTTAACGGCCGACGGCGCCGGGAAGTTTTTTTCTCACAACCCTAATCGGGTGGATGTGTAAAAGAAGGAGGTTTTTCCTTTTTAGGGTTTCAAAAAATACCCCAAAAAAAGGCAAAATGGTTTTAAAAGATGGTATTTATATTTCCTCGTTTTTTTGAAAATGGTTTAACTCTTTTTAAGTCCTTCCGCGTTTCTATATTCCCACTAAAGGGGTTTCCGTTTTTTGAAATTACGTCCTTGGTCACTGATGTTTTAAACCTTTTTGCAATTTCATCCTCAAATGTGTTTTAGCCTATGCCGAATGGCTTAATACCCATTTCGGTCCCTCCAGGTTATGGTGTTGTCTCATTTTGGTCACCGTTTTTTTTATGATTCAACGTTTTTTTTTTGGTTTATTCTTAAAACCGGTCCCTGGAAACCATCCTGAAGTACTTTTTAACCATTTCCAGCCTTGTATATATTTTGTGCATATATGTGTTCATGCATTTAAGTACTTTATTTCATATGCTCGTTTTTTTATGCTATATCCATCCCATGCAACTATTTCGTGTATTTTTGTCCATGCACTTAAATATCCTCGTTTATATATTTGTCTTTATGCCATCTTTATTTTATGTTTTTTTTATTCGTTCGTATTATTACGTATGTTCATTTATTTTCGATATATGTATGTTGTCATATGTTTTGCTAAGTTGCATTCCGATTTTTTTTTATAAATTGCAATGCGAGTGTCTTTTTATTCGGGAACGAACGAGGCCAGTACCAGTCGTAGTGGTGGTGGTTCGGACGTTCTTTCTCGAATATTAAGACTTTTAAAATCTACTCGCTCGTATAACCAAATTTTGATCGATTCATCACTTTAATTCGCAAAATTTAATATTAATTGAGCGGTAATGTTTTTGGTACCGATTTTCGGGCACGACGGGGGTGCTCATCCTTCCCCGCGTGTAACCGACTCCCGAACCCATTTTCAAAAGAAAAATCTCTGGTTTTATTTCGGTGTCCGGTCTACCATTTTTAAATGGCCGGTGGCGACTCCTCTATTTTTTCAAATCCGACAAATTTTTCAAAAACCAAATTAAAACCCGGTTCGTCCGAGCGACACCGAAGTATTTTTTTTAGTCGCAACACAACTCAATCCTATCATGTGGTAGTTTAGAATCTAGATATCATGCAAATTGGGAATTTAGAATTTATATTGACACATATTGGTGGGGTTTTTTTTTATAATTTCTTTTTTTTTATAATTTCAAAAGCAAATAATTGGTTACACATTTTACTTTTCAACATACATTAAAACTTACGTGTCATCTTATTAAACAAATATTTTGAAATTGGTAATAAATCTTATTACACTTTTTCTATTGTAGAGAGTGCAACACAATTACCTTTTTTTTTTGCTTGTGAGCTTATGACATTGAGTTATCATAAACGTCTTACAAATTTGGATTTAAAATAAATCAAATTTTGTTTTAAAATAATTTGTTTGACTAATTTTTTTAATCTACAAGATTCAAACTCAAAACTTTATTTTAGAAACATCAAACTCCATCTCTATGTGACATATGCTGATCTTTATGATTTTGGTTTCCTAAAATGTTAAGATATCAACTTATTACTAAAAGAGGACAGTTGAAACTTTATGTTTGGATAATTGATTTTGGATTGAGTTGAAACATCAAACTTTATGGTGGGGAAATTGATTTTGGATCATGGTGATTTTAAAAATTGATTTTGTGTAAAATTGATTTTAAAGTAACATGATTTATGTTTGAGAGTTTTTTTTCTTAAAAATCAAGATTGTGTAAAAATATAGCGTAAAGTTCACGACGAAACGCAAAAGTTACTATCCTGTAGCTTTTCCCAAAATCACTTGGTGCCCAGAATTGATTTTAAATTCTTACATTCAAACATATAAGCACGACGTTCGAGACAAAATCTCGATTGAACGAGATTTTGGCCCTCCCACCACGAAAACAAACAGGCACACAGAGAAGCCCAAAAATATGCTTGGTACTTAATCCTTTTAAAATTGGCCCAGGCATCTTTGCCTTTCTATTGGGCTCCTCAATCCCCTCCGAGGCTTTTCATCGAACAGTAGGCCTGCAAAGTGCGACATTATGTGAAATGAAAGAGCTATCAATGTTCTATAAATTAACCATGAGAAGGAATATGAAATTGAGGATGTAAACGAGTTAAGTCGAATTCGAGTATCGTTAAAATCAATTTGAATTTGAAATGTTCAAGTCAAAGTTTAACTCGGATTAAAAATTCGCGAGTTTAAAATTATTAAGCTCGAACTTGAACTCGGTTGAAGATCACGAGCTCAAAATTATCAAGTTTATATTAAATTCGAAAATAAAAAATTGAAGCTCGAGGTTTTGTTAACCCATATTCCCCACAACCAATCATTATTATTACTAAACCTTATTATTATATTTTTGAGCTCATTATTATTAGTATTTAGTATATATTACATTTTTAGTAGCTCACGAGCCTTTTAAATTAAGTATCGAGTATTTCGTCTTAACTCGTTAAAAAGTTAAATTAAATTCAAATTCGAATCAAATTTAGTTTTAAATTTGTTTATTGTGATTTAGGGCGTATATGACACGGTGGAGGCGATAAGAAACTTGTGGTGGGGCATTGGACATGAGGTCCTCATGTCATCAGGATAAGAGAAGAATCCAGAAATCTTCATTTCATTGGACACCATTTGATTTGCTACACATTAAAAACTATATCCCCAAACCATTATCGTCAGCCCGAGCTAATCGAACCCCCATTTTCTCTGCCACAAAACCCCTGTTGGATCAGTAGCACACGCCTAAACACCAGAGTTAAAAGAAGAAAAAATGGCAGTAAGTGTAGCAACAATGGCGATGCTCAATGCAAAGTGCTTAAGCATCAGCTCAACCAAGATGAGCAACCCAGCAACAAAACCCATCTCTCTCCTCTCCATCCAAAACCTCCCCAAGGGTCTCACCATCTCAAAACCAAGCCTCCCTTCTTCTTCACTTGCCATCGCCGGAGCTATCTTCTCGACCCTCAGCTCATGTGATCCCGCCTTTGCCGCGCAACAGATTGCCGAAATAGCCGAAGGAGACAACCGTGGTTTAGCCCTGTTGCTTCCCATCATCCCGGCCATCGCTTGGGTTCTCTTCAACATCCTTCAACCGGCACTTAACCAGCTGAACCGGATGAGGAGCACCAAGGGAGTGATCATTGGGTTGGGGCTCGGAGAGTTGGCTGCGTCGGGGTTCATGTCGACGCCTGAAGCGTCGGCCAGTGAAATCGCCATGGTTGCCGACGCTGCTGCTTCGAGTGACAACAGGGGTACCCTTCTGCTATTCGTTGTGGCTCCGGCTCTGCTTTGGGTGGCCTACAATATTCTGCAACCGGCGTTGAACCAGCTCAACAGGATGAGATCTCAGTGAGCCGGTGTGGATCTTTGTATTGGGGTGTAATAGCATGTAAATTGCCTTCAATTCCACCATGATAATGGAACTTTCTCTTTAATTACTTGAGAAAAAGAAACAGATTTCCCTTAGTTACGATTACATTAATTCACAATAAGCCTTATTTTTAATATTTTCTATTAATTTTGCAGGCAATTGCTGCAATATTACAATTAGAAGAAAAAAATCTCCAAGTATTACACCTACGTTTTTATTTTTAGATTTGTGACATTTGTTACAGTGAAAGTAAAAATCAGTTTGAGTGTATGCTGATTTTACCGTTCATAATTTTTTTATTAAAATAATAGTGAAATCCGTAGAGCACTTGTTGACTTCATTATTCACGTCAGTCTTCAACTGAATAAAAGAGGTGAAGTTGGTATAAACACAAGCCAAATTTTGTAAATTTTTAATAAAAATACAATAAACAGTGAAGTCGATAGTAACGCTGACTTCACTTTTCACTGTTCAAGGTGACATAGACCAAAAAAAATAAAAGAATGAATGTAATAGATCCATTTTTTTCAAGGGTGATATCTAAAAAAATTAGTTATTAATTTTGATACAATATTGAATTTAGGTAAATTTTACTATTACATAGCAACGTATTGATGCTGAATTAATGTGTCGACACCAAATTGACATTTGATGTTTTAAAACAAATCAAATTAAAATTAAAGATAATAAATGAAATCTAGAGGCTAAGAATGGTATTCCTTGAGGGGTGGTATTAGATTCGTATGTTAGTTTGGGTCCCCCAGGGTTACGTTCGATTGAGGGCCTGCTGTATTTTTCTTATCTTTTTTGTATGAACTATTTTATATAATTAAATAGAATTGGGCACTCTTTTTCCATTTTTGCTTTCTTACAATGGAATTTCGCCTTTTGGTGGGAAGGGAAACAGTCCCCACCTATGTTCAAAAAAATAATAAATATAAAAGTAAATCATCACTGAACTTTACTCTTAAACTTATTTTGGTCACTTAAGTTTTAAAACGTTCAATTTATTCACTAAAGTTTAGACATTGAAATTTTTTTGTCATTCTTTCGTTAACTTTTTGAAGGGTCCACTTATGAGCGAACGAAGAAACTTCTCCAAGATCTGAATGGTGGAAAGCTTCATCGACATGAGAGAAGCAATATACTGAGAAATGGGCTCGATCCGACGGCGGAGGACGAAGATCGACAAGAGAGAATCATAAATTTTTTACCCAATTCGTGGACTTTAGGGCACTTTCTGAAGAAATGGTGATCGGATTCGGACTTAGGGGAACGAGAGGAAGCGATTGGTGAATTTGGAACCGAACAACCACCACCTACAGTGCGCGTTCGACGACAATGAACGGTGGAGGGACAAAACACATTAGATGTCTAAACTTCAATGACTAAAAACATTTAAAATCTAAACTTCAATAAATAAATTAAACATTTTGAAACTTCAATGACCAAAATAAGTTTAAGAGTAAAATTAAATGATAATTTACTTTTATATTTATTATATTTTTTGAACATAGGTGAGGACTGGTTCCCTTCCCACCAAAAGGCGAAATTCCATTGTAAGAAAGCAAAAATGGAAAAAGAGTGCCCAATTCTATTGAATCATATAAAATAGTTCATACAAAAAAGGATAAGAAAAATACAGCAGGCCCTCAATCGAACGTAACCCTGGGGGACCCAAACTAACATACGAATCTAATACCACCCCTCAAGGAATACCATTCTTAGCCTCTAGATTTCATTTATTATCTTTAATTTTAATTTGATTTGTTTTAAAACATCAAATGTCAATTTGGTTTCGATACATTAATTCAGCATCAATACGTTGCTATGTAATAGTAAAATTTGCTGTTTGATATATGATGAATTGCCTGATTCGTTTAAATGTGACCGTTCCGAAACAGGAGTGACCCGTATCGGAACGACCTTGACGGTCAATATCTCGTGGTCAACGAGATTTGACCGTTTCGAAACACCAAAGGCCCGTTTCGGAACGGCTACATCTCGCCAATTTCTCAAAATTCCAGTAGCCAAAATGTTCCGAAACGACCCTCATCCGTTTCGAAACGGCAGGCCATTTACACAGGGACCGTTCCGGAACAGGGGGACCCGTTCCGAAACGCCCCCTGTCTGCAGACTCGTCTGGACTGTTTTGAGGCACAAGGGTACCCCAAAACACCACCAAAACACCATACAACAGCAATTCGATTGAACCCAATTTAAACCAACAATATCATCATACTTTAACAAGACTTAAACATGTCTAATACTAAGGCAACAATCCACAAACATACATTCATTCAAACATAAGGATAACCTCCAAAGCACATGCTAACATTCAAATGAGCAATTTAGGCATGAGTTACAATTCATCATGGCAACACAAATCATACTAAAGCAAGGCATCAAGGAGTCTAAACATGCTCCTAACAACCAACAACTAACCAACAAACTATACATGTCCCATTGCTCAAACTATTACATGTCTAACATTTAAAATCCATACTTGATGAACTCAAGCCAAAAACCACACTTGAAGACCTTCCCTTGCCTATGCCACCCTCAAGCTATTTATCTGCATTGTCGAACAAAAGAGAGCGTAAGCATAAAAGCTTAGTGAGGGTAAGCTCTTTAAAAACAAACCTCGACAATGCAGGGTCCAAGCACGAGCTACAATTGAGATAAAATGCATGTTCATACCTCCGGTCCACACGAGCCATGATCATAGATGATGCATGAACATATACTCAATATTATGTCATGCTCAACATGTTCAAAACCACAATACATGAAATCATATATATTAAACCATGTTAGCAACACATCCCAAATCACATTGGCTCACAATTAACCACATAATGGCAACATAACTACAATCCGTATTGGCACCTAGCTATGACTCGAATACACGGATAACCGTTGGAACTCACATCCAACAACACAACCATTACCTGACGGTGGGATTCCACTCATCACCGTTCACGCGGAGGGGATTCCACTCATCCTCACGCCTTATTTCATGCGGAGGGGATTCCACTCATCCTCACGCCCCGTCGATGGGATTCCACTCATCATCGACTAATATAAATACAATTTCCGGGCGTACCCGTACTCCTCCTTGGTGACTCAACGCCACCAAGGCCACGCGCGACTTTTGACTCATGTGTACACACTAACATCCTAATGATCGATCATTTGTACCCAAGCATACTAGTGCCAATACTAATACATTCCACAATACCATTTATTAACAACTTCCGTGCTTAGCACGTACTCACCATGATCCTCGGATCAAGCAATCACCTCATGATCTCATTTCACATGACAACACACATGTACATCATTAACAACCATATCACATCATCAACATACATACAACGATGCATCCAACATGCCTCAACATACATGTATACAACATATATATAACCAACACCATCACGATTTAACACGAGGCATATACAACTATTAAAGAGTGCAACCAAAGTCTCTAATCAAAGCTTGGGATTAGGCTACCACTCTAATCCCAACTCTAGGTGGGTTTACCAAGCCCAACCTAGGTTCACATGCTTGAACCAAATACTCAAAACCATTTAAAACATTTAACCACTCACCTAAGCTTCCAAGCTCCAAGCCAAGCAAGCAACCTCCCTCAAAATTTCTGGATTTCTTCTCGAAGCTTTTCCAACACGAATTCCCGCTTCTAAACAACCTCAAACACATTTCAAACAATTCCAAATCAGCCCAACATCAAATGAACAACCCGGAACACAATTCAAATTCAATTTACAACGTTGCAAGCCATGACCAAACCCCATACTTTGCAATTTCGGACAGCCCACATACCCTTTCCAAAATCCATGTTTTCAACCTCTTTAGCACCCTCAAATGCTTCCAAAACAGCCCCCAACTATTACCCTAACATCAAACCTCAATTTCCAACACAAACCACACCCAAAACTCAACTAAAAACCCTCCTAAAAACCCACCAAAACCCAAATTCGGGAATCATGTTAAAACACTTTAAAATTCACATATGTTGGACCTTAAGAGTTGCAAACAACTTATCTAACCATAATAAATCGATAGCTTAAGTTAAAGACCATAAAGCTCTCATTTTTAAACAAAACCCTAAAACTTTCAAATTCAAAAATCATGAATAATAATGAGAAATATTGGTACCAACATGAAGAGAAAGACAAGACCAAGTCAAAAATATATTTACCTTTCAAAAAGCTCCAAGATTGAAGGATAAATGAGATGAAATGGGGAGATGGAGAAAGAGTCCTCCATTGTCGTGGAAATGAGGAGTTGAGGAGAGATGAAGATGACAAGCTTTTTGTTTTAATTTAAAAAGGGGTTTTAAATTTGGAAGTCCAACTATTTACAAAAATGCCATTAAAATGGCTATTGGGCTTAACATCAAAATTTTGGTCCAACACTTTTAAATTTTATTTTGCAAAACAAAACCGAGATATTATTTTATTTATTTATTTCTCCCGACCCCAAAACCCGGGTGTTACAACTCTACCCCACTTAAGAAAATTTTGTCCCCGAAATTTATCAGACAGGAAGAATCACAGAAGCTGTCTCTCCACACTTCCTTCTCACCACAACATATTATCCAACTCATAGACTTACCACACAACAACAGCTATCTAACACCAAATCTCAACTGATTCTTCGTTGCACGCAAATTTCAAACTCAACTCAATCTCTTCTACAACATGGCATGGAACAAATCCAACTCACACTTCTGAATCATAGATACATAAACCACCTCACCAACCTTTTCCTAACTCTGGTGGTAACCGTGACAAACGAACAACGAAACTAGTCTGACTCACAATCTCAGGCAGCACTGTATGAACACTTGGATCATAACCTTCACTAACTGAACATTTGCCTTCCACGGATAACCAGACACTATGCAAACGTCTTCAAAATAATCTAGCAGAATTTTCGGATCTCTAATATCCACTTTCATTACGAATCTTCCACGGATGTAACAAACTAGAAGAAACTGAAGCTCGGTCTTGACACGCTGGCAATTTACATACTTACTCTCATACTGAACCACACTATTTATCAACTCAATCCAGAAGTACTCGTCTTCATCCCACAATACGTCTTCATACTACTCGGATGCAATATAAACGAACTACCGTGTGCTTCGGCCAAAACAATACGTCTCATAACATTATGTCAATCAGTACAATTATTCTGTCTCTGAAATACAAAACTCTATCATCTCTGAAACTGTATTATGAAGGTCTTCCTACTACCATGCCTTGCACGTGAGGTGCCAAGAACCTGCCTTGCAACTGTTTCTCTTCAAGCATTCTAACTCAAGGTATGTTTAACATGAAACTTGGCCACAAAATTACTATCATTTGGTAAGCTGAATTCGCCAAACACAATTCGCGATCCAACTACTAATCTAACAACAAATACAACTCGGAACATCGGTTGCTACGTTGACTATCTTCGGATGGTACTCAATCTTGATATTACAGTCTTCAAGCGGTTCTAACACTTCATGCTGTTCAAGTTTTCACCCTTCCTAAGTCTTCAAATATTTCAAGTTCTGATGATGCGTACATACTCACTGTGCATTCTTGCTATACAAGCTTTGTCTCTAAGCCTTCGAAGCAAATACAACTGTAATTAACTCTATGTCCCATATCGGATAACTCTTCTCACAATCTTCCAACTAGCTTGATGAACAAGCCACAATCTTCTGTCTTGCATAAGCACACAACCTAACTCTACATGTAACACATCACTATGGTTCGCAAACTCTTTTTCTGATATAGACTGATTCAAGGTCGAAGCTCTCTTCAAAGTTTCTTTCGGTTTCCTAAGGGCCTATTGTCTCTTATCTAACTACACAATTGAGCATTCTTCTGTAGCAATCTATCAATGGAGCAACTACCTTCAAAAGACTATTTACAAATCTCTAAGAGTAATAATACTAGACCTTGGAATTATAGACACCTGTCACAGTCTTCAATTTCTTCCAACTCACATCTTCATTAACTTGGGGTTTATGTTGCATAACTTGGCATACGACTGATTCTCTAAAAAAAAAATCTACCGCACTAACTTCAAAGCTTGTCATGACCTTCTTCGGTACGTGAATATACCCATGTGTCAACTATGAGAACTACTACAACTAATCAAGGAACTCGGGAATCATTCTGTTCAACATCTCTATAAAAGTAACTAACACACTAGTCAAACAAAACGGCATAACTCGGAACTCAAATGGTCACACCTTGCCTCAAAAGTTGTCTTCAATACTTTAACTTCTTCTCACTTTCAACTGGTAACAACCGAATCTCAATTAATCCTTGAAAAGACTGAAGCACACACTGTCTGATCCACAATTCACTGACACTCGGAAACTGATACTACTTATTCACTGTCACTTGTTCAACTATCTGAAATCTAAACACATTCTCGTACTGTCACTCTCTCTTCTTCACAAATTACACTGTAGAACTCTGAGATGATGCACTAGGCCTAATAAATCTAAGGTCTAACAAGTCTCGAAGTTAATTCTTCAACATTCTCAATTCTGTCGGAAACCATAAGATACAGAGCAAACTAAAACACGAGCAAACTCGGAGACGACGTCAATAATAAACTCTTCTTCTTTGTTAGGAGACAAACTGGGCGTTTCTTCTAAACACTTCTAGGAAGAATCACGAACTATTCTAGCATTTTGTGGTCCAATCTTCATTCAAAAATCAAATTCACCACACTTGCTAAGCAAGCCTACCAACTAAACTCAATCAACCTTTGATCTCTAAACTGGATCAACATTCAACAAGAAGTTCACATCCTCACTTACCACTACAGCCTCACAAAAATCTGCGTCTTCAAAGCAACTCCCTCTTTGTCTCAATGTATACACTAATTCTATGCTCTTCAAGCCAAACCTTGTCGAAGGGTATATCAAAACTGTAGGAAGATGATTATTTCACAACTTCTAGAACTAGTAACTCTGAACCACCAACAAACATCTTCTGTACATATTTCTGATCACTACTATCTCCCTGAAGGCTAGTCACATGTGTCCCTACATCTAAGGTCTCAACAAGGATATCTAATTTCTTACATGCTTACACAAAGGAGGTATTCGCAGAAATTGCAACTTAACATGTACACAACTGATAGTCTTTTGTCCTCTTGTTCTCAGACTGGTTCTTCAACAATATCTGACTCTTTTAAACTGTTCTTTGAGCATCTCGTAACTTCAAGATTCAATTCTAATCACACATAGACAGTCATGCTGGACTTGTTCTACCCCTACCGAACGACCTGGAGTCAAAGCCCAAGACTCCCTTTTTCGGCTCCACTGTATCGAAAGTGACTTCATCTCTTCTGCTCGCTGAAAGACAACTCAACGTACACTAACCCAATAACACAAACTAGATCCCACTCACGGACGCTGACCGGCTGTCTTGCATCGAAATCATAGGCTGAACCCCAACAGTCACCAACTAACACTTCTGAAATTCAGATTACTCACACGAGACCCCTACCTAGATCTCGCCAAAAGAATTGAGGTACTCATACCTACCTCTGACACCTCATCGAGCACATTCAAACTTGCATGCTTGGTAACAACATACGGAAGTACGAACTCAGAACCAATCGGCAGAGACAAACTCAAAACTGTACCAAGGGCTTACCTACTATAACATCGATACTATTCTGACTCCCACTCAAAGGCCTTTGCTTCTTTTTACCAACTAATACCAGAATCGGTCCCATCGTCTCTCACCAACAAGAATCAACTCACATACACGCGGACTCGAGCAAACAAATTGTACCTCAACTCCGGTACAACCATACTCCCCCAACTATAGCAAAGAACTTCCTCCACATCATCCACATTTTCAAAACCACAACTTCCACTTACCGATTAACGGCCCACACACTGGCCCTAAACTTACTAAAAGCAATAAATCAATCAACAATTTAACATACAAGTTGGGTTAGCAAAGGAAAGGTCCAAGTGGCTCAAGTATGATTTCCCTCACTTAAAATCCTTTTTCCGATGTAATAGAAGCAATGGGACTCTACTCAACATGTTTCAAACAAATCAGCACACATACATGCTTAACCAAGCATATAACAAGGCATACTTGCTAAACAAGCAACACATGCGTACGATCAAACAACGTACATTCTCAATCAAACAATCACACATCACAACATGCACGGGTAACGAGCAACATGCTTTTAAACGAACAATCAACATACTCGTCATACAAGCAATCATTCTTACAAGCAAGCAAACACCGTGCATATCAATTCAAAACTTAAACTTACCTCACTTACCTGCCCAAGGTCTCGGTAACCTTAGGCTCTGATACCAACAAGTGTAACCCCCTCGTCCCGGTCTGGTCGGATGACCGGTCCGAGTGGGCCACACGGGGAAAACCGAAGCGAAACCCGTTAAGGCTTCCCCTCGGTTAACGACCCAGAAAATTTCTTTAACTTTAGTCTTGTCTAGATGCATATTTAATTCCTAAGTGGAACATAACAGCGGAAGATACAAACAACGAAACATTTACCGACCAAACAAAGCATAAACAGTCCATTTTACTTTATTACAGCAGGCCGTTTCGAAACGCCCCTAGGGTGTTCCGAAACGGCTTGACTAAGTCAACAGGCCAGGGTCAACCATAGGGTGACCGTTCCGAAACAGGGGTGACCCGTATCGGAACGACCTTGACGGTCAATATCTCGTGGTCAACGAGATTTGACCGTTTCGAAACACCAAAGGCCCGTTTCAGAACGGCTACATCTCGCCAATTTCTCAAAATTCCAGTAGCCAAAATGTTCCGAAACGACCCTCATCTGTTTCGAAACGGCAGGCCATTTACACAGGGACCGTTCCGGAACAGGGGGACCCGTTCCGAAACGCCCCCTGTCTGCAGACTCGTCTGGACTGTTTTGAGGCACAAGGGTGCCCCAAAACACCACCAAAACACCATACAACAGCAATTCGATTGAACCCAATTTAAACCAACAATATCATCATACTTTAACAAGACTTAAACATGTCTAATACTAAGGCAACAATCCACAAACATACATTCATTCAAACATAAGGATAACCTCCAAAGCACATGCTAACATTCAAATGAGCAATTTAGGCATGAGTTACAATTCATCATGGCAACACAAATCATACTAAAGCAAGGCATCAAGGAGTCTAAACATGCTCCTAACAACCAACAACTAACCAACAAACTATACATGTCCCATTGCTCAAACTATTACATGTCTAACATTTAAAATCCATACTTGATGAACTCAAGCCAAAAACCACACTTGAAGACCTTCCCTTGCCTATGCCACCCTCAAGCTATTTATCTGCATTGTCGAACAAAAGAGAGCGTAAGCATAAAAGCTTAGTGAGGGTAAGCTCTTTAAAAACAAACCTCGACAATGCAGGGTCCAAGCACGAGCTACAACTGAGATAAAATGCATGTTCATACCTCCGGTCCACACGAGCCATGATCATAGATGATGCATGAACATATACTCAATATCATGTCATGCTCAACATGTTCAAAACCACAATACATGAAATCATATATATTAAACCATGTTAGCAACACATCCCAAATCACATTGGCTCACAATTAACCACATAATGGCAACATAACTACAATCCGTATTGGCACCTAGCTATGACTCGAATACACGGATAACCGTTGGAACTCACATCCAACAACACAACCATTACCTGACGGTGGGATTCCACTCATCACCGTTCACGCGGAGGGGATTCCACTCATCCTCACGCCTTATTTCATGCGGAGGGGATTCCACTCATCCTCACGCCCCGTCGATGGGATTCCACTCATCATCGACTAATATAAATACAATTTCCGGGCGTACCCGTACTCCTCCTTGGTGACTCAACGCCACCAAGGCCACGCGCGACTTTTGACTCATGTGTACACACTAACATCCTAATGATCGATCATTTGTACCCAAGCATACTAGTGCCAATACTAATACATTCCACAATACCATTTATTAACAACTTCCGTGCTTAGCACGTACTCACCATGATCCTCGGATCAAGCAATCACCTCATGATCTCATTTCACATGACAACACACATGTACATCATTAACAACCATATCACATCATCAACATACATACAACGATGCATCCAACATGCCTCAACATACATGTATACAACATATATATAACCAACACCATCACGATTTAACACGAGGCATATACAACTATTAAAGAGTGCAACCAAAGTCTCTAATCAAAGCTTGGGATTAGGCTACCACTCTAATCCCAACTCTAGGTGGGTTTACCAAGCCCAACCTAGGTTCACATGCTTGAACCAAATACTCAAAACCATTTAAAACATTTAACCACTCACCTAAGCTTCCAAGCTCCAAGCCAAGCAAGCAACCTCCCTCAAAATTTCCGGATTTCTTCCCGAAGCTTTTCCAACACGAATTCCCGCTTCTAAACAACCTCAAACACATTTCAAACAATTCCAAATCAGCCCAACATCAAATGACCAACCCGGAACACAATTCAAATTCAATTTACAACGTTGCAAGCCATGACCAAACCCCATACTTTGCAATTTCGGACAGCCCACATACCCTTTCCAAAATCCATGTTTTCAACCTCTTTAGCACCCTCAAATGCTTCCAAAACAGCCCCCAACTATTACCCTAACATCAAACCTCAATTTCCAACACAAACCACACCCAAAACTCAACTAAAAACCCTCCTAAAAACCCACCAAAACCCAAATTCGGGAATCATGTTAAAACACTTTAAAATTCACATATGTTGGACCTTAAGAGTTGCAAACAACTTATCTAACTATAATAAATCGATAGCTTAAGTTAAAGACCATAAAGCTCTCATTTTTAAACAAAACCCTAAAACTTTCAAATTCAAAAATCATGAATAATAATGAGAAATATTGGTACCAACATGAAGAGAAAGACAAGACCAAGTCAAAAATATATTTACCTTTCAAAAAGCTCCAAGATTGAAGGAGAAATGAGATGAAATGGGGAGATGGAGAAAGAGTCCTCCATTGTCGTGGAAATGGGGAGTTGAGGAGAGATGAAGATGACAAGCTTTTTGTTTTAATTTAAAAAGGGGTTTTAAATTTGGAAGTCCAACTATTTACAAAAATGCCATTAAAATGGCTATTGGGCTTAACATCAAAATTTTGGTCCAACACTTTTAAATTTTATTTTGCAAAACAAAACCGAGATATTATTTTATTTATTTATTTCTCCCGACCCCAAAACCCGGGTGTTACAAAGTTACTATTCCATTCATTTCCTTCTTCAATCCAAGGTGTTTTTCAAAGGTAATTGTGTTTTCTTAATCTCCTCTTTATCCCCTATCCAACCATTGTCTTGGATTTCAAAAATATGGAGTTTTGAAAATTAGGGTTTATATTAAAGTTTGGATTTTTAAAGGGGGTTTTCAATTTGTTTTGATAAATTATGTTGGGGTTTTGTTTAAGCATAATGAAATACACAATATATATCAATTTGGTTGAATTTGGATGAAAATTCGTAGTGGGTCTTTAAGGCAAATTTTAAGGTATCAAAATTTGGGTTTTTGGTGGGTTTAATGTTGAAATTGAAGGGCTGATGGTCTACCTATGTTAGGAGGGTGATTTGGGATGTTTTGGAAGTCATTTGGGTGTTTGGAAATGGGTGTTTCAGCCTTGGGTTGTTGGAGTACGAAAATGGGATTTTTGAGATATTATGTGGTTTGGAAAATGGTGGAAATTGGAGTTGTGTTTGCAAAGTAAGTTGATAGTTGAGTTAGCATTGAATTGGGAAGTAATGTACGTGTTTTGTTTGACTAGAAGCAAGAGGAAACGTTGAGGAAGCTTTGGGACCGAATCCGAGTTCGTAGGAGAATTGGTTCGAATTGCTAAGGAAGGGCGGTGAGTGGTCTTAACTTGTTTTAAAGTTTGGTTCGAGCATGAGTAGTGTGTGTGTGTAAAGTGTGCTTGGTAGGCCACTTCCTTATAATCCAAGTAGTTGTTTTAGTCTTGTTTTCCTTAAATGCTATTGTGCTTGCTTAGCTATGCTCTTGTACTTGTGATTATATGGTGCATGTATATATATATCATGATGTGGATATATGTGATGAGCATGAGTGTGGTTGATGATATGTGACTAATGATGATAATTGACACTAAATAATTACCGGTTGTAAATGATCGATCATTAGGATAGTGTGCACACAAATTGAGTCAAAACGTACGTGGCCTTGATGGCGTTAAGTCATTAAGGAGGAGTACGGTGATGTAACATTCCACCAGAAGCTTTTTTTTATATATTTCTACGGGATGATGAGTGGAATCCCATCCGTAGGGCGTGTGGCGATGAGTGGAATCCCGCACACGCAAGGTCCGATGATGAGTGTAATCCCACCGAGGTAAAGTGTTGTTGAGTTATAAATCCGCACAATCGGGGTAATTAAAGTGGCCAATTAAACTTGTTCATGTATTGTGATATATGATGGTGATATGTGATTGTGGTATATGGTAATTGTTGCATGATGTGGATGTTGATGTTTAAACTTGTTAGGATTGAGAGACCATATATGCCACTCGAAAGACTAGCTAGGTCTACTTGGTTACATGTTAATGTTTGATGTATGTGAGATTAGGATTTACATGCTTGAACCCTGCATTGTTGATGTTTTTCGTTTTAGAGCACCCTCACTAAGCTTATAGCTTACGCTCTCAATGTTCGACAATGCAGATCGTTAGCTTGGCATTAGCTCGAGGCAAGGCAAGAAGGGCTTCCAAGTTTGTGACTCAAGTACGGTGGTGATTTTGTATTAGTTAGCAATGTGGCATGGGTTGTGTATGAGCTTGTATGACTCTTTTACATGTGTTGTTTTGTTGGATGAATGTTAGTTGCTTAGGAGCTTGCTTGGACTCCTTGTTATCTTGCTTTTGAATGGCTTGTGTTGCCATGTCTAGATTGTAATTCATGCCTAAATTGCTTATCTTGAATGTTGGCCAAGTGCCTTTGAAGTTGCCTATATGTTTGGATGTTGAAGTATGATCTTGAATGCTTAAATGCCATCTTGAGTCCTTTGCATGAGTTCCTTGTTGTTTATACAACCCTAAACCCTAAACCCTAAACCCTAAACCCTAAACTCAAACCCTAAAAATTCAAATTAATTCCACATTAAATATTTTAAATTAAGCCTTAAACCCTAAATATTTCAAATTAAACCCCAAACCCTAAACCTTAAACCCTAAATTTCAAATTAATTTGAAATATTTCAAATTAAACCCTAAATATTTCAAATGAAATATTTAGCGTGAAAATAATTTGAAATATTTAGGGTTTGGGGTTTAGGGTTTGGGGTTTAATTTGAAATATTTAGGGTTTAGGGTTTAAGGCTTAATTTAAAATATTTAATGTGGAATTAATTTGAAATTTTTAGGGTTTGAGTTTAGGGTTTAATTTAAAATATTTAGCGTGGAATTAATTTGAAAATTTTAGGGTTTGAGGTTTAATTTGAAATATTTAGTGTGAAATTAATTTGAAATATTCAGGGTTAGAGTTTAGGGTTTAAGATTTATATATGTGAAATTAGTGTTTAGGGTTTGAGCTTTTGGTTTATAAATGTAGAAACTAATAAGAGATATATATTATATCTGGAGAATTATAGCACAAAGATGTGCTTGGTGCAGTGGTAGAGTTGTTGCCTTTACACCTGGGTGTCCCAGGTTCAAATCCCCCAACAGGCATTGAAGGAAAAAACGTTTTTCTCTTCTAAATTGGTGGTGACATGTGTCACCACTTGATTGGAGGGGGAAAATAAATTAATAAAATTAAATATAAATAATTAAAATCCTCCAATAAGGTCTTGACACGTGTCACCACTTAATTAAATAATTTATTATTTTATTAATTGAAAATTAGGACTAAATTGAAAGAATGTGTAAATAACAAGGACCAAATGTGTAATTTTAGAAATATCATGTTAACTGCCACGTGGCACTTCCGTCACCCCTCCGTTAATTTTTTAACGGCGGTGGTCAAAATAGGTTAATTTAATAAGTTTGGTGGTGTGATTGACGTTTTTTTTAGTTCGGTGGTTCAAATAGGTATCCCCAATATCTTCGGTGGTCACTGGTGTAGTTTTCCCTATATAATAATAATAATAATAATTGTATTTAAGTATATAATAATAATAATAATAATAATAATATTACTAATCATAGTAATAATAATAATAATAATAATAACTAATAATAATAATAATAATAATAAAAACTAATAATAATAATAATAAGCATAGTAAATATATAATAATAACAATAATTGTATTTAAGTATATAATAATAATAATAATAAACCCTAAACCCTAACCACTAAACCCTAAAACCTAAACGCTAAAACCTAAACGCTGAAAACAAAAACCATTAATCCATCAATATATATATTACATGTACGTATGTACGTATCATTTTATGAACAGTAAACCATAAACGCTAAACCCTAAACCATAAACCCTAAACCCTAAACCCTAAAAACCATAATCCATCAATATATATATAATACATGTAGGTATGTTTGTATTAATTTAAGATCAATAAACCATAAACCCTAAAAACCATAATCCATCAATATATATATAATTAATGTAGGCATGTTTGTATTAATTTAAGATCACTAAACCCTAAACACTAAACCCTTAAACCCTAAAAACCATAATCCATCAATATATATATATATATAATTAATGTAGGCATGTTTGTATTAATTTAAGATCATTAAACCCTAAACCCTAAACCCTAAACCCTAAACCCTAAACCCTAAAACCATAATCCATCAATATATATATATATATATAATACATGTAGGTATGTTTGTATTAATTTAAGATCAATAAACCCTAAACCCTAAACCCTAATCCATCAATATATATATAATTAATGTAGGCATGTTTATATTAATTTAAGATCACTAGACCCTAAACACTAAACCCTAAACCCTAAACCCTAAACCATAAAAACCATAATCCATTAATATATATATATATAATTAATGTAGGCATGTTTGTATTAATTTAAGATCATTAAACCCTAAACCCTAAACCCTAAACCCTAAAAACCATAATCCATCAATATATATATAATTAATGTAGGCATGTTTGCATTAATTTAAGATTACTAAACCCTAAACCCTAAACCCTTAAACCCTAAACCTTAAACCCTAAAAACCATAATCCATCAATATATATATATATAATTAATGTAGGCATGTTTGTTTTAATTTAAGATCATTAAACCCTAAACCCTAAACCCTAAACCATAACCCATAAACCCTAAAAACCATAATCCATCAATATATATATAATTAATGTAGGCATGTTTGTATTAATTTAAGATCAGTAAACCCTAAACCCTAAACCCTAAACCCTAAACACTAAACCCTAAATCCTAAACCCTAAAAAACCATAATCCATCAATATATATATATATATAATTAATGTAGGCATGTTTGTATTAATTTAAGATCAGTAAACCCTAAACCCTAAACCCTGAAAACCATAATCCATCAATATATATAATTAATGTAGGTATGTTTGTATTAATTTAAGATCCCTAAACCCCAAACCCCAAACCCTAAACCCTAAACCCTAAAAATAAATCCAATAGTACTAACTATATATATATCACATATACGTAATCCCCTAACCCTAAACCCTAAACACTAAACCCTAAACCGTAAAAATAAAAATCATAATCAGTCAATATATATAATACACATAACACAATAAACCATAAACCCGAAGGAACCCGACCTGAAATGAACCCGACCTGAAACGAAACCGACCTGAAATGAACCCGACCTGAAACGAAACCGACCTGAAAAGAACCCGACCTGAAATGAAACCGACCTGAAACGAACCCGACCTGAAACGAAACCGACCTGAAACAAACCCGACCTGAAACGAAACCGACCTGAAATGAACCCGACCTGAAACGAAACCGACCTGAAATGAACCTGACCTGAAACGAAACCGACCTGAAATCAGCCTGTCAATTAACCGTTTTGACCCGACCTGAAATGAACCGACCTGAAATGAACCCGACCTGAAATGAACCCGACCCGAAATGAACCCGAACCCGAACCGAATCGAGTCAAAACAAAAAATGACCCGAAATGACCTGTAACCGATTTGACCCGACCTGACAGAGCCCGACCTGAAACCCAACTGTTGACCTGTTTTTACATCCCTATTTGAGACAGCATTCCGGAAGAAGTATTTGGGTCCGCGATACCTCGATGAGAGGAAGAGAGAGTTCATGGCATTGCTTCAGGGGAGTATGTCTGTGACCGATTATGAGATCAGATTTGTTAGATTGAGTCAGTATGCACCCGAGCTTGTACCTACTGAGGTGGAGCGTTGTAACCGCTTCCGTTATGGGATGAATGAAGAAATCAAGACTTATACACTAGCTTCAGACTACACTGATTTTGATGTCTTGGTCTCGAGGGCCAAGGACTTAGAGCACAGCTTGAGTTTGACCAGGCGGTCAGGTGGATCTAGTTCGGGTAAGAGGTCCAGCAACTTTGATAGAGGTGATGCCAAGAGGCATCGAGACAACATACATCAGTATGATCATAGGCGTGGTGGCGGTAACCACGGTAGGGGCCACCAGGGCCAGAGAGCTGGTGGGAAGTTGCCCACATGTGCTACTTGCGGGAGGAACCACACCGGGGAGTGTTGGGGAAATTATCACTCTTGTTGGAGTTGTGGTGCTAGAGACCACATTAGACGTGACTGTCCACATCAGGTGGGACAGGCACCAGCTCAGGCACCAGCTCAGGCTCCTGCTAGAGCCAACGATTTTCAGAGAGGCTGCGGGCGCGGTAGAGGTAATTTCCAGCCGAGGAACGATGGTCAGAGAAATTTAGCTTATGTAGTTGCAGTCCAGCCGGAGGGCGGAGGACAGGCTAGGGTTTACGCTCAGCGCAGGGAGCAGCATGACACCGATGTGATCGCAGGTAACTTCTCGATACAGTCTTTGGGTTTGCTTTCTTTGATTGACTCTGGGTCTACACATTCGTACATATTGAGTGAGCATGCACAGTCTTTGAATTTGCCTTGTGAATTGCTAGAGGTAGGAGTTAGTGTTACTAGTTCCTTTGGGGACACGGTAGTAGTTAGGAAGATGTACCGAAGGTGTCCGTTGATGGTTCAGGGGCATGTGTTTCCAGTGGATATGATGGAACTTCCTTTCTATGGTTTCGATGTGATTCTGGGTATGGATTGGCTCACGGAGCATAGAGCTAGGATAGATTTTGAGACTAAGCGGATTTCCTTGAAGCTCACAGATGATTATGAGATTGTAGTGGTGGGCGAGAACGTGAAGTTCTTGTCCAATGTGGTTTCAGTGTTAGAGGCTAAGAGGTTAGTTGAGTTGGGGTGTGAAGCATACTTAGCGTATGTGATGAACCCTAACATGAGTGAGGTTAGACCTCAGGACATCCGGACAGTATGTGACTTTCCTAGTGTGTTTCCGGAAGAATTGCCAGGGTTACCACCGGACAGGGAGGTAGAGTTCAGCATTGAGACTTATTCTGATTCAGCTCCTGTTTCGATTGCTCCGTATCGTATGGCACCGAAAGAATTGAAAGAGTTGAAGACTCAGTTGCAAGAATTGACAGATAGAGGTTTTATTAGGCCTAGTTCTTCACCTTGGGGTGCACCAGTGTTGTTTGTGAAGAAGAAAGATGGAAGCATGAGAATGTGTATAGATTACAGGCAGTTAAATCAGTTGATAGTGAAGAACAAATATCCGTTGCCTAGAATTGATGACTTGTTTGATCAGTTGAGAGGAGCATCTGTCTTTTCAAAGATTGATTTGAGGTCAGGTTACTACCAGCTAAAGGTTAGAGAGGTTGATGTACCGAAGACAGCCTTTAGGACTAGATACGGTCACTATGAGTTTTTAGTCATGCCATTTGGGTTGACTAATGCACCGGCAGCTTTCATGGACATGATGAATAGGATTTTTCATCAGTATCTAGATCAGTTTGTGGTTGTATTTATTGATGACATATTGGTATACTCTCGAACTGAAGAAGACCATGACCGACATTTGAGACTTGTCTTGAAGACTTTGCTAGATCATCAGTTGTATGCGAAACTCAGCAAGTGTGAGTTCTGGATCCGTGAGGTAGTCTTCTTAGGACATGTAGTGTCAGCTGAAGGCATCAGAGTTGATCCGAAGAAGATTGAAGCCATTGTTGAGTGGAAGCAACCAAAGTCTGTGACAGAGGTACGTAGCTTCCTAGGTTTAGCCGGATACTATAGAAGATTTGTAGAGGGTTTCTCTAAGTTAGCCGCCCCATTGACACAGTTACTTCAAAAGAGTGTTCAGTTTGAGTAGACAAATGCAAGACAGAAAGCCTTTGAGAAATTGAAAGAAGCTTTGACCCAAGCTCCGATTTTGATTCAGCCTGAGTCCGGGAAGGACTATGTAGTCTATAGTGATGCTTCTTATGTAGGGTTAGGATGTGTTCTGATGCAAGACAAAATAGTAGTGGCTTACGCCTCAAGACAATTGAAGACCCATGAGCGCAACTACCCGACCCATGACATAGAGTTAGCTGCAGTCGTGTTTGCTCTGAAGATTTGGAGGCATTATTTGTATGGTGAGAAATGTACGGTATACACCGACCACAAGAGTTTGAAGTACATTATGACTCAGCGAGATTTGAATCTCAGACAGCGTAGGTGGTTAGAGCTGCTAAAAGACTACGATCTTACTATTGAGTACCATCCGGGTAAGGCCAATGTAGTGGCCGATGCTTTGAGTAGGAAGATGGCCGTGGACTTGAGAGCTATGTTTGCTAGATTGAGTTTGTCCAGAGATGGTGGCTTGATAGCCGAGCTTCAGGTTAGACCTGCTCTAGGTCAGTTGATTAGAGAGAAACAGCTCTTAGATAGATCTTTGGCACCTCACGTGCAAGATATAGCCGAGGGTAGATCTTCAGACTACAACTTTAGTTCCGGAGGGGTTTTGTGTTTCAAAGACAGAATAGTTGTGCCAAAAGACAGTGATCTGAGACGTACGATCTTGACTGAAGCCCACAGTAGTCCGTTTGCTATGCATCCGGGAAGTACGAAGATGTACCGTGATTTGAAGAATGAGTACTCTTGGGTTGGCTTGAAGAGAGATGTAGCCGACTTTGTGAGTAAGTGCTTAGTGTGTCAGAGAGTAAAGGCGGAACATCAGGTTCCCTCAGGTTTGTTACAGCCGTTGAGAATACCGGAATGGAAGTGGGAGAACATCACCATGGATTTTGTTTCGGGTTTGCCTTTGACTCCTACGAAGAAGAACTCAGTTTGGGTGATAGTAGATCATTTTACGAAGTGTGCTCACTTCTTGGCAGTCAACACTACATACACTTTAGATAGATTGGCCGATTTGTATTTGTTAGATTGCATGGTGTGCCGAAGTCCATTGTATCAGATAGAGATCCGCGGTTTACTTCTAGATTTTGGGAATGTCTGCATACAGCTTTGGGTACCCGTTTGAACTTCAGCACTTCTTATCATCCTCAGTCAGATGGTCAGTCAGAGAGAGTTATTCAGATTTTGGAGGATATGTTGCGCTGCTGTATCATTGACTTTCAGGGTACTTGGGAGAAGCATTTGCCTCTAGTAGAGTTTGCGTACAATAACAGCTTTCAGTCGAGCATTCAGATGGCTCCGTATGAGGCCTTGTATGGCCGGAAGTGCAGGACTCCAGTATGTTGGGCCGAGGTAGGACAGAAACTGTTACCTATGCCGGATTTGCTCAAGGGGACAACCGACAAGGTAAAATTAATTTGTGATCGTTTGAAGGCCGCTTCGGATAGGCAGAAGTCCTATGCCGATTTGAAGAGGAAAGAAGTTGAGTTCTCAGTGGGTGAGAAGGTATTCTTGAAGGTGTCTCCGTGGAAAAAGGTGATGAGATTTGGCCGAAAAGGGAAGTTGAGTCCGAGGTACATAGGACCGTATAAGATTGTGAAGAGGGTTGGTCCGGTTGCTTATCAGTTGCGTTTGCCATCCGAGCTAGAGAAGATACACGATGTGTTTCATGTTTCGATGCTTCGCAAGTATAGGTCCGATCCGTCACATGTTATGCCCGTAGAAGAAATCGAATTGAATCCGGATTTGACATATGAGGAAGAACCAGTGGAGATCTTAGCTTCTGACAGTAAGGTGTTGAGGGGTAGATCGATTGAGTTAGTGAAGGTGCGGTGGCAACGTAGAGGTGTGGACGAGGCCACTTGGGAGAGGAAGGAGGATATGGAAAAGCAGTTTCCGTATCTCTTTCAGTCAGGTAATTTCGGGGACGAAATTTCTTAAGTGGGAGAGAGTTGTAACACCCGTGTCTTGGGCCTAGGAGTTAACCGAGTTTTAGTTCGAGTCAAATAAAACTTAATTAAAATAATCCAACTTCAAATAATGACCTAATTGAGCTTTAATAAGAAGGGAGTGACTTATGTTGCGTTTTGACCCAAAACTTTCAAAAGCTAGATCACTTTATGGGAAAAGTTGTCTTCCCTTTTCCCATTTACCCTTTCCCACGTTGGAAACCATATCCCCTCTTCAAAACCCTCTTTTTCATTCAAGTTACTATTCCATTCATTTCCTTCTTCAATCCAAGGTGTTTTTCAAAGGTAATTGTGTTTTCTTAATCTCCTCTTTCTCCCCTATCCAACCATTGTCTTGGATTTCAAAAATATGGAGTTTTGAAAATTAAGGTTTATATTAAAGTTTGGATTTTTAAAGGGGTTTTTCAATTTGTTTTGATAAATTATGTTGGGGTTTTGTTTAAGCATAATGAAATACACAATATATATCAATTTGGTTGAATTTGGATGAAAATTCGTAGTGGGTCTTTAGGGCAAATTTTAAGGTATCAAAATTTGGGTTTTTGGTGGGTTTAATGTTGAAATTGAAGGGCTGATGGTCTACCTATGTTAGGAGGGTGATTTGGGATGTTTTGGAAGTCATTTGGGTGTTTGGAAATGGGTGTTTCAGCCTTGGGTTGTTGGAGTACGAAAATGGGATTTTTGAGATATTATGTGGTTTGGGAAATGGTGGAAATTGGAGTTGTGTTTGCAAAGTAAGTTGATAGTTGAGTTAGCATTGAATTGGGAAGTAATGTATGTGTTTTGTTTGACTAGAAGCAAGAGGAAACGTTGAGGAAGCTTTGGGACCGAATCCGAGTTCGTAGGAGAATTGGTTCGAATTGCTAAGGAAGGGCGGTGAGTGGTCTTAACTTGTTTTAAAGTTTGGTTCGAGCATGAGTAGTGTGTGTGTGTAAAGTGTGCTTGGTAGGCCACTTCCTTACAATCCAAGTAGTTGTTTTAGTCTTGTTTTCCTTAAATGCTATTGTGCTTGCTTAGCTATGCTCTTGTACTTGTGATTATATGGTGCATGTATATATATATATATATATCATGATGTGGATATATGTGATGAGCATGAGTGTGGTTGATGATATGTGACTAATGATGATAATTGGCACTAAATAATTACCGGTTGTAAATGATCGATCATTAGGATAGTGTGCACACAAATTGAGTCAAAACGTACGTGGCCTTGATGGCGTTAAGTCATCAAGGAGGAGTACGGTGATGTAACATTCCACCAGAAGCTTTTTTTTATATATTTCTACGGGATGATGAGTGGAATCCCATCCGTAGGGCGTGTGGCGATGAGTGGAATCCCGTACACGCAAGGTCCGGTGATGAGTGTAATCCCACCGAGGTAAAGTGTTGTTGAGTTATAAATCCGCACAATCGGGGTAATTAAAGTGGCCAATTAAACTTGTTCATGTATTGTGATATATGATGGTGATATGTGATTGTGGTATATGGTAATTGTTGCATGATGTGGATGTTGATGTTTAAACTTGTTAGGATTGAGAGACCATATATGCCACTCGAAAGACTAGCTAGGTCTACTTGGTTACATGTTAATGTTTGATGTATGTGAGATTAGGATTTACATGCTTGAACCCTGCATTGTTGATGTTTTTCGTCTTAGAGCACCCTCACTAAGCTTATAGCTTACGCTCTCAATGTTCGACAATGCAGATCGTTAGATTGGCGTTAGCTCGAGGCAAGGCAAGAAGGGCTTCCAAGTTTGTGACTCAAGTACGGTGGTGATTTTGTATTAGTTAGCAATGTGGCATGGGTTGTGTATGAGCTTGTATGACTCTTTTACATGTGTTGTTTTGTTGGATGAATGTTAGTTGCTTAGGAGCTTGCTTGGACTCCTTGTTATCTTGCTTTTGGATGGCTTGTGTTGCCATGTCTAGATTGTAATTCATGCCTAAATTGCTTATCTTGAATGTTGGCCAAGTGCCTTTGAAGTTGCCTATATGTTTGGATGTTGAAGTATGATCTTGAATGCTTAAATGCCATCTTGAGTCCTTTGCATGAGTTCCTTGTTGTTTATACATGTTGGGTGCTTGTATGGCTATATAGTGGTATGTAAATGTTGTATGTATGCTTGGTTGGGGTTAGGGAAGTCATAAATTGCATTTAGATTCGAGTCTTGATCGTTTTTGCTAAGATTGGGAGGCTTTGCTGTGCAGGGGTATCGATACGGTTGGTACGGTATCGATACCACCTTCTTGTTCAGGCCTCGTGTATCGATACACTTGAGAGGTGTATCGATACCATTTTGGTCACTGGAGCTACTGTCCATTTTGGTATCGATATGGGCCTCTGGTGTACCGATACCATTTTGGTCACTGGAGCTACTGTCTAGTTCGGTATCGATACCAGCCTCAGGTGTATCGATACCGTCATCTTAGCTTTGACCATGGGAAGTCAACCGTTGGGGAGGGTATCGATACACCCCTTGGGTGTATCGATACGGTCTCTATGGGTTGACTTTGACCAGTTGATCTAGTCAAGGGGGTATCGATACACCCCTTAAGGGTATCGATACCGCCTGTAATTAAAGCTTAAATTTGGGTTGTAAGTTGTTGGGCTGAGTTCGTTGGTTTGCCTCGTGAATGTTGTTCCGTTGTATGATCACGTAGGATTAAATACTCATCTAGTCAAGATTTAAAATGAAAAAAATAGGGTTGCTAACCGAGGGGGAATTCCCTTGGGAGTTTTCACTCGGTTTTCCCCGTGTGGCTCACTCGGACCGGTAATCCGGCCAGACCGGGACGAGGGGGTTACATACCATAACATATATTTATAATTCGATTAGGGGCAGAGTTATAAATATTTAATAGTTTGATTTAATAATTAACTATATAAAGAGGTAGTGGTCCCCAAGAAATAGGTTAACTTGTTTTTCTCTCCTTCCCCGTCAGAGAATTTTACGTCAAGAGATAACCTATCTTCTTGGAAGATCAATACCAAAGTTTTGGGATTTCAACATGAAGATTCAAGGTTTTCAATCTATCGATTAATTCAGGTACGTTTCCGCATTTAGTTTATCCGGTTTATTGTTCTTGATGATTTGGCATGTTAGATTCTGGGTATTAGATTTCATATCTATTATTATTTGGTTCTAACATTACGATGAACATTCTTTGCTCACCTCGGACCTCATCTTCGACAGAAAATTTAAAATCGCTTGGGTCGAATGTTCTGACTCGCATAGAGGTGGCATCGGCTTGAAGTTCGATCATTTTGTCCTGCAGAGTTTTAGACCAATTGTGTCCATTATTTATCCGAGAGTTAACTTCTTGCCCTTTGTTAGACCACACTTTACCCAATCTGAAGTAAGTCACCTACACAATACTTGCAATTGAGAGATGAAGTGTTCCTTTAAGCACTGCGTTTATAGCCTCTGCAAGGTTAGTTGTCATATGACCATAACGTCGACCTTCGTCATAGGCTTGTGACCATCTTTCCATGGGAATGTCATTTACAAAATTAAATACATCTACACCGTGCCGCTTCAACTTTTTTATCCTAGCTTCGAATTTTGGTTGAACTAGTTCATATGCTATTTAAAAAATAAGTTAAATAAATCAACATGATCAACTCAAAAAAAATTACAAATTTTTATAAACAACGAATAACAACTTACCAGCGCCTAAAATCTCTTTTCGGATTTGATTGTTTTCGAACCGTGTCTTCGTATTTGTTGTAATATGCCGTACACAATATGCTGAATATACATGTGGAGGTTTCCATAAACTCTCATGTCTATCAATCACTGATAAGAGCGCAGTCCCTCTATAAAAAATCATGTAAATTCCGTCTTCTTTTACTACATAGTTGCGTAGATGCTTCAAAAAGAATTTTCATCCATCCGGTTCTTTCTTTTCAACTATGGCAAAGGCAATAGGAAATATATTACTGTCTTCATGTTGTGCAACAGCCACGAGTAATATATGATCGTACTTTCCATACAGCCATGTACTATCCACTTGAATCATGCGATTGTAGAATGGGAACTCTTCAATGCATGCATTGAACGCCCAAAATAACTTACTAAATATTCTTTTACCAAGAATTAATTTACCTTGTAAGTTGAATGTCGATTTTGTTTAGTATTCTACCATAGTTCTCGGGATAAATATTTGCATTTCTCGTAAAAGAGCTGGTAGCTTATTATACGATTTATCCAATCACCCTCTATAATTAAAAAAAATTAATTAAAAAAATTAATCGCTTATTTACTGCTGAGAAACCGAAGATCTACAGAAAAATAAACTTCAACAATCTTTACCGTCTTCGAATATATCTTCAAAAATTATCACCCAAATTGATGTCTCAACCTCTAGGTGGCGCAGCTTGCATGGCTTGTCATGCCTGCCAAGCCTTCAGGCCTGGCTCATTCAACCGATTTTGGCGCATTTTACAGCACCTCGCCACCTCCACATGACGAAGTTTAAAAACTCCAGGAGCACATGGCGAGATCCCCGGGCACTATAAATTTTGGCCTAAATTCTAATTTTTTTCTCGAACAACCTCTATCCTTTAAATAAAAATTCAAATGAGATATTATTTCCCCAATTTTACCGCATTTTATGTCTGTTTATTTGTTTTTATTTAAATAGTCTTTTTTGTTATGTCTGTTCATTTTTTATAAGAAAGTAGTATTTGTTATGTACTTATGTTTGTTCAGCATGAAAATTGAGAAAACAATACCTTCTATATTAAAATACTTTCTCATATTTTGCCTTTTACTCTTGCTTTTCGTTTCTCTCCAAAACGGCCGCTCCCAACCCTTACTTGCTATCATTAGTACCGTCACGACCACCGCCAACCACCCTTCTCCTCCTTCTTCTGCCGTTGCCTCCTCCGATGACCTTAATATTAGACGTGGGTACACCACCTACGAGGCTACGACGCCTACATCCAACGCCAACTTAACAAAACCCTGAATCCGAAACTACGAAAAATATGGACGACCCGTGATTGGGACCGCAAAATCAAAGTCTTCTCAAGATTCTTCAACCAACTGAAGCGCAAAAACCTGTTGTCTAACTCCTCAAAATCCCTCTCCATCGGTTCCCGCGTCGGACAAGAGGTAGAGGCTCTCAGACGCGTCGGCGTTGGCGACGCCATTGGCATCGACCTCGTCCCTTTCCCGTCGTTCGTCATAAAAGGTCATTTCCATAACCAACCTTTCGACAACGACACCTTCGATTTCGAGTTCTCCACGCGCTTTGCCTTTACCCAGAAAAATTCGTTGCAGAGATCGAACGGACACTGAAGCCTAACGGTGTCTGCATTTTACACGTGGCGTTATCGAGCCGGGGCGATAAGTACTCGGCTAACGATTTGTTTAGCATTAAACCGTTGACTAAACTCTTCCGGCGATCGGAGCTGGTTCGTGTGCGTAAAGTTGACAGATTCGGGTTGGACACCGAAGTTGTCTTTCGCTAGAAGAAATTGATCCAATTGTCCTAATTTGTATAGAATAGTCTTTTTTAAAAACTACAGGTACCAAATGTGATATTATCCCATTAATTTTTGTAGCAAAATAATTAGAGTAATTGTTATTTATTATTAATAATTATACGTAAATTTATTGTTTATTCTTTGGTTTTATATTATTTGTTTTGATTTGCTTATATCGTTTGTAACGGAACATTTGGCAAATTTGAGAGAATAATTCAAATAGCCTTTAATGTTTAGAATATAAGGATGTTGAAAGATATTTAAGGATTTATAGTAGTTTCTACAGTGTCGGTGGAGGACGCCACCTGCACACAACGACCTAGGTGGAAGACGTCACTTGCATGTGGCGTCTTTTCTTTTTTAAATATTTTTTCTTTTTAAATCTGTCATACACATAAATTAAAAAATATATAAAAAACATATGAACGCCACCTACAGGTGATGTCCTCTATCAACACTGTAGAAATTATCGTAGGTCGCCAAATATCCTCCAACATCCCTTATATTCTAAATATTAAAGATCATTCTCTCGATTGTAACTAACTAATTATTATTTTTGAGCATGTAACGAAATAATTATTAAACATTTACTTGAGGTATTAATAAAAAAATCTAATCTTAAACAAATAATATATATTTATTTGAATTGATTGCGAATAATAATTTCATTTAGAAAGTTGCTCACCATTTGTTGTTCTAGTGGTAAAGAATGATGTGCCTTAATAAAAAAAGACCAAGAAAGTTGAACAGATGCTTATAAATAATTACATTTTCGTACAATTTTGCTGTAGTGTCCAGACACTCTCTCTATTAGAGTTAATTGCACCAAACATTCTAAATTATGTCTAAATTCTAATTTGGTCCTGAGCTTTAAAGCATTATGAGTCTTTCAACTATCAATATCATTTCAATCGAATACTTTATCAAAAGAGTCACAATGCCATTGCAAATGCTTGAAAACAAAATTATCAAAAGAGTTCATAACTAAATTTTAAAAATAAACATGATGGGGGAAAATAACGGAAATAATACATCTCAAAAGGTTGAAAGAAGCCAAAAGCTCATTGATCCTAGTAAACTTTGAACAACATCAACAGAAAAACAGAACAGACTCCACAGGGTGTTTTCATTCCTTCTTCCTAGAATCTTTGAGTTGTCCCCTCTTTCGAACGCCGAGACAGAAGCGCAAACGCCATGCATCAACCACACTCTCCGGAAGTGAATAAGCCAAGCCCCAGAGGACGGAATGAGGCCAGTAGGGCGTGCAACGAGGTTCATAGCCTATCCACCGCATGGCGGCACGAGCATAACCGTCTGTCGATGGCACAAAGAAAGAAGATCTTCTGATTGATGCCATTTTTGTTGCCACGTATAACGGAACCTGCATTAAGAAATCCCTTGATCAATTAGAGAATGTCAATGCATAGAATCCAGCAGATCTCTGTATTTGCAACAGCATTAAAGTACAACATCTTTGTAAAGCTATAGCATTAGTCAACCGACCTAAACACATCAGATTCATAGAAGTTCAACTTTTATCTTATGATCATACACATTGATATACTCTTCCTAACCCAATTTAGAGGTAACCCTCCCTTTTATTTTATCAATAGAACACATTGCAATCTTAGATGTCGATACTGAAAATAATTTCATTAATGTTTACGAAGCTGATTCACACGAGTCATCAGAAATACATACAGTTTTGGTGCCATGTGTGACTCGTACAACTCATTTAAAAGGTATAAACAGTAGAAGAGAGGGTAAAACAAATGTGAAAATTGATGACCTATCAACGACAATATTGTATGTCATCGAGTAGCGTGAATGAACGATGGTGTCGTATTCCTCGAATTAAACTACTATCAGCTTTCTTGTTCATCGTCTAGTACTGTAAGCAGACTTGCTTAATATACTCATAATACTGACACCCTATACTAAGAGAGTGAAAGTGATTGAAAAGATTGTAGGGTCCAAATCACTAAATCTTTACTTCTCCCTAAAAAAATTAGTTCCTATAAACAATTCAACATTCCAGGTTTCTTAAATAACATCATATATTACTGACCATAGCAAGTTCAACAAGCAAATCAAATTTTGTCAACATTTATGGTCAAGTAGATAAAATAACATGCCTTTTGAGACAAGAAAACAACACAATGATATGTACCTATTTTTAATAACTTAAAATGTATAAATCTATGTTCTAGAACAAGAATCCATTTTCAATATATGTAAGCAAATCAGGTTGTTTATTGGTAGAATATCTAGCAGCTATTTAGATATTGTGGAAAGTTTGTTGTTAAAGAGAAACCGGATTCGTCATCGAATGCACTTCTGGTAATCAAAATTTGAAATAGTAAAAATGCATAGCCAAGAGATATAGTAGACCTACAAATACATGGGAAAACTCAGAAAAGACTAACCATACTTTTATCCGAAACTCTCACTCGAGTCCAAATAACATAGATTTAGACTAATGGGTTCAAGTTTCAACTTTTCCATGAAAATGCCTTACTCTAGCTTTTATAATTCCTAGACTCAAGCAGTAAATCATAGGCATGAGTTAGCAAACATTACCTGACACTGAACATCAATCCCACTGTTCTTGTATTCAACATAAAGGCACCTAGAGAACTGATCAATATACCTGAAAACAATCCCAAAAAGAAAACCATCAACTTTAGTTGCTAAAAACAATAAAACCCCAATTCAACTTTGCAAAATGTGAGAACACTCACGCCTTAGTAGCAGCATAAACAGCATAAAGTGGATCAGAAGGTATAACAATGGCAGCACCAGAGCCAATATTAACAATAGCACCTTTCTTCCTCTTTACCATCCCAGGCAAAACAGCTTGAGTAACCTTTGTGGTACCTTCAACATTAACCTTAATCAAATTCCTCAACAGCTCCTCATCAACCTCATGGAAGAACCTGGCATAAGGATACGAAACCCCAACGTTGTTAATCAAAACCCCAACATCCAACCCTTCAATGGCTTCTTTTATCTTCTTCACACCCTCATCGAGATCGCCGGTGAAGTCCACGACAACGGTCTTGATCTGAATCTCGCCATGCTTGGCCAAGATCGAATCAGAAACATCTTTGAGTTTATCAGGATTACGCCCCACCAAGACGAGATTAAGCCCTTTCTTAGCCAGCTGAAAGGCGAAACCTTTGCCTATACCATCGGTTGGACCAGTGACAAGACCCCATGAGCCATATTTCTTGAGATTTTTTCCAGGTCTGAGGAAATTGACCCAGACCCATTTGAGGAAAACAAATGAGAATTTGAGGACTGATAAAGAACCCAAAGTGAAAAGGAAAATGACCCAGAAAGGTTGAGCCTTGAGAGTATCGAAGAAACAGGTTTCCATGGATAATGCTAAGGAAAAGCTTGAAAACTGTGTGAAAATAACAAGGGAGATCTAATGGGGAATATCAAAAAAGGTGGAATCTTTAGCAATCCTGTTAGGCAGAAACAGTTGGGATTATTTATAAATGACAAAGGCGAGAAGTGGGCGAAGTAGATGAGCTGAAAGCCACCTTAATTACCTACTTAAGACGACACAGTTAACTGAAACCTGGGAGAGCTTATCATGTCCTATTTTCACTGTTCAACTATTATTATGGCAAAAGGGTACTCAAAGTTTTCCAAAAACTTCAATTAAATCCCTCCAAATCTCTTGCATCCAATCAAACTCTCTAATTAACAAAATTTAGCAAATAAAGTCTTTGATCGATGTTGATTGTTCGATACTAATAGTTTTGTCGATGTGGACGTTACATCCAATGATCCGATATATTGCTTTAACTTTAAGCAGTGGTAGTAAGAATTATGAGTTTCATAAATCAAATAAAAAACTGATTTTTCATTAGGAGTTGTATTTACATTTTCAATAATAATAATAAAAGAATTTCATATTCTCTTATTATTATTAAAATCACTACACACACCTACATACCTTCTCATTAAAGAAAGTTTATTCGATAGTTTATTAAAGGTTAATCACGTTGTTCCCAACATTAAAAATGTTATTCAAAGAGGGGAAAAACAAAGAACAAAGATCGCTAAACCACAAACTCCTGTAAGAACTTGAGAAGTCTACGTTCTCCTAAAACAAATGAGACTCCATGCATTACTCCTTCAACATTTACTATCTTAAGAAGGGGAGATGCGTATAAAAGACTCCTATTACACGCAAACTTATCATTGTCATTTGAATAAATAAATATCTCCATTTGAAACATATAAAAACAAGACGATGATTATAAAGCACTTCTTTCAGGTTTTATCTGTTGCTTTCTACTTATCATTGTCATTCCCCTTTGCACATTTTCAGGATGTAAACCCGATTCCAGCATTCCCTGAGCCACTTCTTCCTGGAAAGTTGGAATCTGGTTCCTTTTCGCATTCTGGTTCTTTTTCACATTCAAGTTCCTCCTCGGCTTCCAACTCTTTTTCGGGTTCACATTCTTTTTCTGCAAAACAAGGTGATGGTCAGGGCTCTTCCTCTATATCACATTCAAGTTCAGCTTCTGGCTCAGCCTCACATTCTAGTTCAACTTCACAGTCAGGCTCTTTTCATCATTCTGGTTCTTTTAAAGGTTCTGGCTCTTCTGCAGATTCTAATGATCCTAAAGGCTCTGGTTCTGCTGCGACTTCTCAGTCTTCATCAGGTTCGGGCTCTTCTGCAGATTCTAATGAACCTAATAGCTCTGGTTCTGCTGCGACTTCTCAGTCTTCATCAGGTTCTGGCTCTTCTGCAGATTCTAATAAACCTAATAGCTCTGGTTCTGTTGCAACTTCTCAGTCTTCATCAGGTTCCGGGGCCTCTGGTTCCTCTTCAAATTCTGATTCTTCATCAGGTTCCGGTAATATTAAGGGGTTCGGTGAATCTTCACAATCCAATTCTGCAAATCAAGGTGGTGCTACGGGTCATGGCTCTGCATCTTTATCACATTCAAGTTCAGCTTCTAGCTCATCCTCACATTCTAGTTCAGCTTCACATACCAGTTCAGCTTCACATTCCGCTTCTTATAAGCATTCTGGTTTGTCTAAAGGTTCCGACTCTTCCATGGATTCCAACAATTCTAAGGATCCTGATTCTACTGCGACTTCTAAAGCTTCTGGCACTTCCGCTGATTCTAAAAGTTCTAAAAATTCTGGTTCAGCTACGACTTCTCAGTCATTATCAGGTTCTGGTGATTCTAAGGGTTCCGGCGAAACCTCACAATCTAGTTCTACAAATCAAGGTGGTGCTACAGGTTATGGGTCTGCATCTTTCTCACATTCAAGTTCAGCTTCTGGCTCATCCTCACATTCCAGTTCAGCTTCACATTCTGCTTCTTATGCACATTCTGGTTTGTCCAAAGGTTCTGACTCTTCAACGGATTCTAACAATTCTAAGGATTCTGGTTCTGCTATGACTTCTAAAGGTTCTGGCTCTTCCACAGATTCCAACAATTCTAAGGATTTTGGTTCTGGTGCGACTTCCAAAAGCTCTGGCTCTTCCGCAGATTCTAACAATTCTAAGGGTTCTGGTTCTGCTACGACTTCTCAGTCTTCATCAGGTTCTGGTGAATCTAAAGGTTCCGGCGAATCCTCACAATCCAGTTCTGCAAATCAAGGTGGTGCAACGGGTTATGGGTCTGCATCTTTCTCACATTCAAGTTCAGCTTCTGGCTCATCCTCACATTCCAGTTCAGCTTCACATTCTGCTTCTTATGCACATTCTGGTTTGTCCAAAGGTTCTGACTCTTCTGCGGATTCTAACAATTCTAAGGATTCTGGTTCTGCTGTGACTTCTAAAGGTTCTGGCTCTTCCACGGATTCCAACAATTCTAAGGATTTTGGTTCTGGTGTGACTTCCAAAAGCTCCGGCTCTTCCGTAGATTCTAAGAATTCTAAGGGTTCTGGTTCTGCAACGACTTCTCAGTCTTCATCGGGTTCTGGTGATTCTAAGGGTTCTGACGAATCCTCACAATCCAGTTCTGCAAATCAAGGTGGTGCTACAGGTTATGGCTCCGCATCTTTCTCACATTCAAGTTCAGCATCTGGCTCATCCTCACATTCTAGTTCAGCTTCACATTCTGCTTCTTATAAGCATTCTGGTTTGTCTAAAGGTTCTGACTCTTCAACGGATTCTAACAAATCTAAGGAATCTGGTTCTGCTGTAACTTCTAAAGGTTCTGGCTCTTCCACTGATTCCAACAATTCTAAGGATTCTGGCTCTACTGCCACTTCTGAAGGCTCTAGTTCTTCCACAGGTTCTGGTTCTGCTACCGGTTCCCAGTCTTCATCAAGTTCTGGCGATTCTAAGGGTTCCGACGGATCCTCACAATCCAATTCTACAAATCAAGGTGGTGATACGAGTCATGGCTCTACATCTTCCACCAATTCTGACAATTCTGGTTCTGCAGTGACTTCTAAAGGTTCTAGCTCTTCCACGAATTCTAACAATTCTAAGGATTCTGATTCTAGTGCGACTTCTAAAGGCTCTAGTTCTTCCACAGATTCAAACAATTCTAAAGATTCCGGTAATGCTACGACTTCTAAATCTTCATCAGGTTTAGGCGATTCTAAGGGTTCCGACGAATCCTCACTATCCAATTCTACAAATCAAGGTGTTGCTACAAATCAAGGCGATTCTGGTTCTTCTGTGGATTCTAAAAAGTCCAATGATTCCGGTTTTGCTACGACATCTAAAGGTTCTGGCTCTACCACAAATTCTAATTCTACTGAGACTTCATTAGGTAATGGGGATTTGAATTCAACTACAAGTTCTGGTTCGTCATCAGGTTCTGGGGCATCGGGTTCTATAACTCATCATGGTGCTACAGGTCATAGCTCTTCATCTTTCTCCCATTCAAGCTCAGCTTCTGGATCTTCCTCACATTCCAGTTCATTTTCACACTCTGCTTCTTCTAAAGGTTCTAGCTCTTCCGCGGTTTCTAACAAGTCTAAGGATTCTGGTTCTGCTATGACATCTCACTCTTCATCAGGTTCTGGTGCTTCAAGCGCTGGTTCTTCATCAGGTTCTAACGATTCTAAGGGTTCTGGCTCAACCTCACATTCGAGTTCTGCAAATCATGGTGCTGCTACGGGTCACAGCTCTTCATCTTCCTCACATTCAAGTTCAGCTTCTGGCTCATCCTCACATTCTAGTTCATTTTCGCATTCCGCTTCTTCTAAAGGTTCTGCCTCTTCGGGTTCTTCATCAGGTTCTAGCATTTCTAAGGGTACTGGATCATCCTCAGATTCTAGTTCCGCAAATCGTGGCGTTGCTACCGGTCAAGGCTCTTCATCTTTCTCACATTCAAGTTCAGCTTCTGGATCATCCTCACATTCCGGTTCATCTTCACATTCTGCTACTTCTAAAAGTTCTAGCTCTTCTGCGGTTTCTAACAAGTCTAAGGAATCTGGTTCTGCTATGACAGCTCACTCTTCATCCGGTTCTGGGGTTTCAAGTTCCACTACAAGCGCTGGTTCTTCATCAGGTTCTAACGATTCTAAGGGTTCTGGCTCAACCTCACATTCGAGTTCTGCAAATCATGGTGATGCTACGGGTCACAGCTCTTCATCTTCCTCACATTCAAGTTCAGCTTCTGGCTCATCCTCACATTCTAGTTCATTTTCGCATTCCGCTTCTTCTAAAGGTTCTGCCTCTTCGGGTTCTTCATCAGGTTCTAGCATTTCTAAGGGTACTGGATCATCCTCAGATTCTAGTTCCGCAAATCGTGGCGTTGCTACCGGTCAAGGCTCTTCATCTTTCTCACATTCAAGTTCAGCTTCTGGATCATCCTCACATTCTGGTTCATCTTCACATTCTGCTACTTCTAAAGGTTCTAGCTCTTCTGCGGTTTCTAACAAGTCTAAGGAATCTGGTTCTGCTACGACAGCTCACTCTTCATCCGGTTCTGGGGCTTCAAGTTCCACTACAAGCTCTGGTTCTTCATCGGGTTCTAAAGATTCTAAGGGTTCTGGCTCAACCTCACATTCGAGTTCTGCAAATCATGGTGCTGCTACGGGTCACAGCTCTTCATCTTCCTCACATTCAAGTTCAGCTTCTGGCTCATCCTCACATTCTAGTTCATTTTCGCATTCCGCTTCTTCTAGAGGTTCTGCCTCTTCGGGTTCTTCATCAGGTTCTAGCATTTCTAAGGGTACTGGATCATCCACAGATTCTAGTTCCGCAAATCGTGGTGTTGCTACCGGTCAAGGCTCTTCATCTTTCTCACATTCAAGTTCAGCTTCTGGATCATCCTCACATTCCGGTTCATCTTCACATTCTGCAACTTCTAAAGGTTCTAGCTCTTCTGCGGTTTCTAACAAGTCTAAGGAATCTGGTTCTGCTACGACAGCTCACTCTTCATCCGGTTCTGGGGCTTCAAGTTCCACTACAAGCTCTGGTTCTTCATCAGGTTCTAAAGATTCTAAGGGTTCTGGCTCAACCTCACATTCGAGTTCTGCAAATCATGGTGCTGCTACGGGTCACAGCTCTTCATCTTCCTCACATTCAAGTTCAGCTTCTGGCTCATCCTCACATTCTAGTTCATTTTCGCATTCCGCTTCTTCTAGAGGTTCTGCCTCTTCGGGTTCTTCATCAGGTTCTAGCATTTCTAAGGGTTCTGGATCATCCTCAGATTCTAGTTCTGCAAATCGTGGCGTTGCTACCGGTCAAGGCTCTTCATCTTTCTCACATTCAAGTTCAGCTTCTGGATCATCCTCACATTCCGGTTCATCTTCACATGCGGCTACTTCTAAAGGTTCTAGCTCTTCTGTGGTTTCTAACAAGTCTAAGGAATCTGGTTCTGGGGCTTCAAGTTCCACTACAAGCGCTGGTTCTTCATCAGGTTCTAACGATTCTAAGGGTTCTGGCTCAACCTCACATTCGAGTTCTGCAAATCATGGTGCTGCTACGGGTCACAGCTCTTCATCTTCCTCACATTCAAGTTCAGCTTCTGGCTCATCCTCACATTCTAGTTCATTTTCGCATTCCGCTTCTTCTAGAGGTTCTGCCTCTTCGGGTTCTTCATCAGGTTCTAGCATTTCTAAGGGTACTGGATCATCCACAGATTCTAGTTCCGCAAATCGTGGCGTTGCTACCGGTCAAGGCTCTTCATCTTTCTCACATTCAAGTTCAGCTTCTGGATCATCGTCACATTCCGGTTCATCTTCACATTCTGCTACTTCTAAAGGTTCTAGCTCTTCTGCGGTTTCTAACAAGTCTAAGGAATCTGGTTCTGCTACGACAGCTCACTCTTCATCCGGTTCTGGGGCTTCAAGTTCCACTACAAGCTCTGGTTCTTCATCAGGTTCTAAAGATTCAAAGGGTTCTGGCTCAACCTCACATTCGAGTTCTGCAAATCATGGTGCTGCTACGGGTCACAGCTCTTCATCTTCCTCACATTCAAGTTCAGCTTCTGGCTCATCCTCACATTCTAGTTCATTTTCGCATTCCGCTTCTTCTAAAGGTTCTGCCTCTTCGGGTTCTTCATCAGGTTCTAGCATTTCTAAGGGTACTGGATCATCCTCAGATTCTAGTTCCGCAAATCGTGGCGTTGCTACCGGTCAAGGCTCTTCATCTTTCTCACATTCAAGTTCAGCTTCTGGATCATCCTCACATTCCGGTTCATCTTCACATTCTGCTACTTCTAAAGGTTCTAGCTCTTCTGCGGTTTCTAACAAGTCTAAGGAATCTGGTTCTGCTACGACAGCTCACTCTTCATCCGGTTCTGGGGCTTCAAGTTCCACTACAAGCTCTGGTTCTTCATCAGGTTCTAAAGATTCTAAGGGTTCTGGCTCAACCTCACATTCGAGTTCTGCAAATCATGGTGCTGCTACGGGTCACAGCTCTTCATCTTCCTCACATTCAAGTTCAGCTTCTGGCTCATCCTCACATTCTAGTTCATTTTCACATTCCGCTTCTTCTAGAGGTTCTGCCTCTTCGGGTTCTTCATCAGGTTCTAGCATTTCTAAGGGTACTGGATCATCCACAGATTCTAGTTCCGCAAATCGTGGCGTTGCTACCGGTCAAGGCTCTTCATCGTTCTCACATTCAAGTTCAGCTTCTGGATCATCCTCACATTCCGGTTCATCTTCACATTCTGCTACTTCTAAAGGTTCTAGCTCTTCTGCGGTTTCTAACAAGTCTAAGGAATCTGGTTCTGCTACGACAGCTCATTCTTCATCCGGTTCTGGGGCTTCAGGTTCCACTACAAACTCTGGTTCTTCATCAGGTTCTAAAGATTCTAAGGGTTCTGGCTCAACCTCACATTCGAGTTCTACAAATCATGGTGCTGCTACGGGTCACAGCTCTTCATCTTCCTCACATTCAAGTTCAGCTTCTGGCTCATCCTCACATTCTAGTTCATTTTCGCATTCCGCTTCTTCTAGAGGTTCTGCCTCTTCGGGTTCTTCATCAGGTTCTAGCATTTCTAAGGGTTCTAGATCATCCTCAGATTCTAGTTCTGCGAATCGTGGCGTTGCTACCGGTCAAGGCTCTTCATCTTTCTCACATTCAAGTTCAGCTTCTGGATCATCCTCACATTCCGGTTCATCTTCACATGCGGCTACTTCTAAAGGTTCTAGCTCTTCTGTGGTTTCTAACAAGTCTAAGGAATCTGGTTCTGGGGCTTCAAGTTCCACTACAAGCGCTGGTTCTTCATCCGGTTCTGGGGCTTCAAGTTCCACTACAAGCGCTGGTTCTTCATCAGGTTCTAACGATTCTAAGGGTTCTGGCTCAACCTCACATTCGAGTTCTGCAAATCATGGTGCTGCTACGGGTCACAGCTCTTCATCTTCCTCACATTCAAGTTCAGCTTCTGGCTCATCCTCACATTCTAGTTCATTTTCGCATTCCGCTTCTTCTAGAGGTTCTGCCTCTTCGGGTTCTTCATCAGGTTCTAGCATTTCTAAGGGTACTGGATCATCCTCAGATTCTAGTTCCGCTAATCGTGGCCTTGCTACCGGTCAAGGCTCATCTTTCTCACATTCAAGTTCAGCTTCTGGATCATCCTCACATTCTGGTTCATCTTCACATTCTGCTACTTCTAAAGGTTCTAGTTCTTCTGCGGTTTCTAACAAGTCTAAGGGTTCTGGTTCTGATATTGCTTCTCAGTCTTCATCAGGCTCCGGGGATTCAAATTCCTCTACAAGTTCTGATTCTTCATCAGGTTCTAGAGATTCTAAGGATTCTGACTCTTCTAAGTTGAAATCAGGTTCTGATTCTTTTAAGTCATCTACAAACTCTGGTTCTTCATCAGATTCTGGTAATTCGAAGGGAGAAAGCTCTTCTAATACTCTGAGGACTACATCAGGTTCTGGTTCCACATCGGGTTCTTCTGCAAGTTCTGATTCTTCATCAGGTTCTAGCACTTCTAAGGGTTCTGGCTCATCCTCACAGTCCAGTTCTGCAAGTCATGGCTCTGGCTCATCCTCACAGTCCAGTTCTGCAAGTCATGGCTCTGGCTCATTCTCACATTCCAGTTCATCTTCTGGCTCATCTTTGCACTCCAGTTCTACTAACCATTTTGGTTCCTTTAGTGGTTCCGGTGCTTCCAACTCTGCCACAAACTCTGGTACGTTCACAAATTCAAATTCATTATCATGCTGTAAACATTCCAAGTATTCTAATAATTTGAAATGTACACCAGGTTCTGGTGATTCAAGCTCTTCCACAGGGTCGACGGGATCTAGCAACTCTGAAGGTTCTGATTCTTCTAAGGACTCTAGCGCTTCATCTGGTTCTTTTAGAGGGTCGGCTTCTGTAACAGGTTCTCACAATTCCAAGAGTTCCGACACTTCTAAGACTTCAAAATCTTCATCAGATTCTGGTTCTTCCAAAGAGTCGAGTTCTTTATCAGGTTCTAGCGATTCTAAGGGTGTTGGATCGTCTGACAGTTCAAAATCCTCATCAAATTCTGATGCTGGTAAAACTTCACACTCCTCATCAGGTTCTATTATTTCCAGCTCTATTCATGCCGTTAGGTTCTTTATAATGTTCTAGTAATTCCAAAGGTTCTAACTTTGATATGATCTGTCACTTTTCATTAGGTTCAGAAGGATCTAAGGCGTCTACAGATGACTCTTCAGGTTGGGGCTTTCTATATTCTTCTATTAATTCATCTTTTTGAGATGTTTGTTGCATATTTAATTAATCAAGTTCTAAAATTTTGTAGCTCCTACAACTTCTGCTCCTACTCCGAGCCTTTCCGAAGATACTGGTTCTACTTCTGGTCCTACAGAGTCAGGCCCTTCCCCTGACACTGGTTCTTCCACAAGCAATGATGTTGGTTCCGAAACTTCAGGCTCTTCCACAGGAACAGGTGTTGGTTCTACTGAGGGTGATAGTCCTACGACTTCTGACACTGGATCTACGACTTCAGGCTCTTCCACAGGAACAGGTGTTGGTTCTACTGAGGGTGATAATCCTGCTACTTCTGGTGATGCAAGTTCAGGCTCTTTTGCGCACTCCAGTTCTTCTGCGTCATCTAGCCACTCTGCCGCACACTCCAGTTCTTCTGCTTCATCTAGCCACTCTGCCGCACACACTGGTTCTTCTGCGGCCACCGGTTCTCACGAGTCTCATAGTCATATGTCTTCGAGTCACTCGCACTCTAGTTCTTTCTCGGCTTCTCATCATTCTTCCGCAAGTCATAGTTTTGGTTCCACATCTTCGGGCTCTTCCACAGGGGCTGGTTCTTCTATGATTGATGGTCTTGCCACTGCTGGTTCAGACTCGAGCAATAATCTTGGTTCTAAAACTTCGGGATCTTTAAGAGGCGCCAATTCTTATGAAGCTCTTGGTTCTACAAGCTCTGGCTCTTCCGGCAGTTCTGAAAATTCTACAAGTTCTGAAAAAGGCCAATTTGGCCATAGTTTCTCCAAGGTTTTTGCTTTTGGAGACTCGTACACCGACACAGGAAATGCTCAATCATTAGGCATTATGAAAAGCTTTGTGACTGAATTTTTATCAAAGTTTGATCAAACCATGCACTTAAACCTCAAGTTTGACGGTAGATCAAGTAATGGACGCTTGGTTGTCGATTTCCTTTGTGATTCTCTCGACATACCCACATTGCCACCATTCGAAGTTGCTTCCAAAAACCCTGATATCAAAGAAAACTGTGGAGTGAATTTCGCAGTCGGAGGGGCAACATCTCTTTCGGATGACTTTTTTAGTAGTAACAAAGTCTCCAATAACTTCGTGTGGCAAGGCACTCCATTAGGTTTCCAAACACAAATAGAATGGTTCAACCAGTTTTTCACAGAAAAAGCCTGCAATGGGAAAATCACTGAACAATGCAAGGCAGAAATGGGAAACAACCTCATTTGGATTGGGCAGATGGGTGCAGATGACTTTGCTCGTGTTATCGGGTCTTCTATTTCCTTGCGGTGGCTTACCGATATAACTCTCGATCAAATCTCCAAAATCCTCAATGTACGTACACGTACCTTGTCGAATATTATCAAGTTCAGCATCGCAAGTCTTATACAAATAGAAAAAATGCTTGAAATATGAACTTAGAAACCTTGTTTTTGTTGCAGACGGTGTTGGATAGTGGTGCAAAGTTCATTGTGGTTCAAGGACTACCACCAGTAGGGTGCTGGCCATTAGCCAAGTTATTAGCTCCCCAATTCGCTCAGGATGAAATGGGTTGTTCTGCAGTTATCAATAAAGCTGTAATGGCTCACAATGATCTCTTACAGAAGACATTGGAAGAATTCCAGAAAAAGCATCCCGACTCTACAATCGCGTATGCCGATTATTTCAACGCATTCAAGACAATTAAGGGAAACCTCTCCAGGTTTGGTTTTTCAGATGGAGTCGACACATGTTGTGGCGTTGGAGGTGGACTCAACTTTAACTTGGACATTCTATGCGGCATGCCTGGCACAGACCCTTGCAGCAACCCGAATAGTTACATCCATTGGGATGGACTTCATCTTACAGAAGCAATGCATAAACAAATTACTCGTCTCTTCCTCCAGGATGGCTTCTGCAAACCGCCTTTTGCTGACCTCGTCAACAAGCATCGCAGCTTACTTCAATCACCTAATCCGTAGGCTCCGTACAGCGATCAAGCCACCCCTATTGCATATACAATTTTGTCAATAAATTAGCCCTACAGACATCCCTTCTCCACACCGGTGAAGCAAGAGTGATGTATCTTAGAATTCAGATCTAATAAGTATGTATCATACAACACTTTAATAAATGATGCAGTGGTGGCTTCTGTCGCCCTTTCTTCTATTTTTTATCTTCATAGAGTTCAATCTACGCTGCTCGGACATTTTATTTCTCATCAAGTAATTATGTATGACACAGATCCAAGTGTCCAACACATTAATAGGGGTATGAATTCTCTAAATATCTTAAAATAATTGAAACTAAAACAAAACGAAGTAGACTCAAGTTTCAGAAATTACAACTTTCATTATTAATTAATGATCCTTACACTGATGTTTCATTGATTCCTGAAAAGTGTAAAATGAGACTGAATATTTTCCATAAGAAGTTGATAGATTTCACTTACCAGACCCTATTTACATTGAATGGTCGGCATTTTCTATCTGTACACCCTTTTCTCAACTACTTCAAATCAAATTAAGTACTTATAATATACCAAGAAAAGTGCATCCGAGCAATCCTTTGGAAGGCTGTTGACATAGAGGTAGAATCGCAACAAGTCCTCCTTGGAAACAGTTTCATTGTCGACCACATCATCGTCGCAGGTAAGCACCCATAAATCTTCAGAGTCGACTCTTTTCAAGCTACCACGACAAAAAGGGCAGGACTCTGATTTCGTGTTCCTGTAATTTGGAATGAAAACCATCAAGGACCGAAACTAGAAAGCATGGAAACACAAGAGGAATATGGTGTGGTTTCCAGTTACCAATTCCGGTAGCATTTGATGCACATTGCACGAGAACAATTTGGTAAGACCATTTTGGTACAAGGCTCCAAGCAAATCCCACATTCATCTTCCCTCTCCCAGTCAATATGCCCAAGTCTTTTCTTGCCGGAACTCTCTATTGTAAATTGCATTTCCTTATCATCATCCAACTCCCCCATGCAACCATGAAGCCTTTGAAGAGATGGCAATATAACACCTACAACTCGATTAATTAGAGAACATGACGATGATAAGGCAAATGAATCATAAAAGTAACAAACTTTAAGCTCATAAAACTATGAAAACACACACACTCATTATATGCTTACCATAAAACTCCCTAATTGTTGCCTTCCTCCCATGAGTAGATATCTTTGATCTCCCATCTGCATAGACCTATAGCATATAAGACAGAAACTAAGAAACGGCACATGTAAATATGTACAAATAACGGAACCGTCCTTTAAGAATCGAAATAAGCTTGGGGAAGATGGATGAACCTTGTATACAAGTACGTGGAAGAGGTCTAGATATCTAGGGAGTAGACATATACATGAACTATACACCCATTATAGCAAAAACAGAAAGAGAGGGGCCAACTGGTTGTACACCAATTTCATTTGATGATGAGCACCACTCTTGGCCGTTGGAATCGCAGCAGCTTAAAATCCCAATAACACAACCGCTTAGAAGAACGAAAATTGAGACATCTAACCAACCAAGCAACACAAATAGCCTAAAGTTAGACCAAAGATTAAAAGCCAAATTCCTCAACTTTTATCTGTTTTTGAAGTAAAACCTTATCATAAACATGCAACAGTAACATACCATTAAAAAGAAAAAAATTATTTAAGTTCCTATCAGCTAAATACACATCAAAATGCGGACAAGTCCTGCAAATACTCAGAGAGAGAATTTAGCTGGTATAGGAATCGTTAGGCTGAAATTTTACAATACCAAAGATTATAAAAAATAATTTTATCATGATTATGATAATCAAAAGTAGCTAAAGCAACTAATAAACATAAACAAGAACAAGTCAAAACCCCATTACAGGGATTGTGAAGATAAAGAAAACAAAATACTAAATTCGCCAGAAAACTGAAATCCCAGATAAGAAAACTCACATAGAATTTGCATATTGTATATCAGCCTCTAGTATTTTCAAAGAGTCCTGATAAGAAAACCTGGACAACTGATAATACATCATCTCCATCTCTCTGTCAGAAAATGAAAACAAAAACAGAGAAATCTTGACAAGGTACAAGAATCTGCAAAGATAAAGCAAGTGGCTCTTCTTTTTCTGAGAACTTAATCCCCTAAGAACAACACAAACTAAGAATCTCTTTTTTTTTTCTGAAAGAAAAAGGGATTTTCTGTTCACTGGTCACTTTTCTTTTGTGGTTATAAAGAAGGCAGATGCTAGAAATGAAACGTAAATATTATATTATTAACAACACAAAAAATATGCTTTAACACCTTCGGTCAACTAGTTTAAAATATTTATTTTATAAATTAATTAAGACATAGAAAGTACAATTTATCAATGGATAATTATTCTATGGGTAAACTACTGCAGAAGTCACCTATGTTTATACTAAGTACAAAATTAGTCATCAAATTTGAAAAATAACCAGTAAGGTCCCAAACGTTATCAGAGTGTAAAGAATTGGTCACTTTACCGTTTAGAGCCGTGAACTCTTAACGGGTAGCTGATGTGGCTCTTGGAAAAATTTAAGTTAATTTCACATGTATTTCCACCTGTATTTTCACTCTTAACAATTTGGACTCTGTCGCATTGTTCCTCCATCTTCTTGGAAGCCTCCTTGTCATCTTAAAGAAAAGAATATATGGGAAAATTCTAGATTTACTACTCGTGTGCAGAGGGTTGACAAGTTTTAGAATCGTGGTTCAATGAAAAAAAATGTCAAAAGTTAATAACAGTATGAGGAGGAAAAGGAGAAGATGCATGAGAATGGATGAAGACTGTGTGTCCGATAATGGAAATATCTCATGGTCTTCTGATGCTGTATTTTGTGAAGTAGAGAGGTTTGGGTTTGAACCTGGTCCAGAGTTTACTCTGGATAAGTTTCAGAAATATGCTGATGATTTCAAGGCTCAGTACTTTAGGAGGAAGGAAAATGATGTCGACATGAAAGGCAAAATGACCATTCTTTCAGAGAACTATGAACCTTCAGTTGAGAATATTGAGGGTGAATACTGGCGCATAGTAGAGAAAGCAACTGAGGAAATAGAGGCGAGATTTGTGAATTTGGAAAATTTTCTCCTTTCCTTTCTGTTGATTAATTTACTTAGAGCTGAATAGCCTGAGCTATTGAAGCCACTTTCCTGCTCTAGGAAGCTATAGTTGGACCAAAAATGAGTTTGAGAAAACTTTTATTAAAGCTTTTCTAAAAGCTAAAATGAGTGTTTTAGAAAGTGTCACTAGGAGAAGCTGATAGACAAAGTCAATGAAGTTTCAAGTGGACAATAAAAAATTGTTCATAGTTAGTTCAAATAATTTCATTCTTATAAAGTGTTTTAGAAAACCTCACACCAGCAAACTGTTTTTTATATTCCAACTAGATGAATTTGTTACCGTAATAATGGAAGAAACCCTTAACAAAATATTATGCGGCTTGGCATACTGTGCAGAAATTTGTGGGTATAGTTTTATGTTTTTCTAGGTGTTAGCCAACAAATGGTTCTGTTGAACTTTTGAGTTATTGAAGTCACATTTAAGGCCATTACTTCCATGACAATATAAGGATGATCTGAGGGTGCTAATATTTTTATTTTTTCCCATTTGTTTTATGTGGATGGGACTAGCATGTTGAAGATCACCACCTATACTTACTGAATTACATGCATTAGGGTGCTCCAAAAATATGGTATGGTGTCCCCGGAAAGGATGCTCCAAAACTGGAGGAGGCTATGAAAAAGCATTTGCCTGATCTTTTTGATGAACAACCTGACTTGCTTTACAAACTGGTAAGCTAAAAGATCTCCAATAGTGTTTATATGTAATTGTAGCTAAGGGTGACTTTATCTAACTATTTGGAGTGTGTCAAATGGTAATAAGAATCCAAATGTATCAGCATGTTTTACTAAGCCCCCCCCCCCCCCCCCCCCCCCAAAGAAAAGAAAAGCAAAGAAAAGAAAAGAAGAGATAACATGTTTACTTGGATCGATCTGTTTGCTAGTGGCTTGGTAAGGTCGATTCTAAGCCTAGTTTTGGTAATGCTTTGGTTCACTATCCGAATAGACCACATAAAAGTAAATGGAGTGGATGCATAACAGATTGATATGTCTGCAAATGTAGTGGATTCATAATAAGTGCACCTCATTTCTCAGTTATGCTTAATTACTGTAATAGTTCTGGACGATACCAATTATGCACTGAATGTCATTCTTTCATGCAGGCCACCCAGCTGTCCCATTCCATACTAAAATCTGAAGGGGTACCCGTCTATCGATGTGTTATGAATGCTGAAGAGTTTGTTTTCACATTCCTTAGAGCATATTATGCAGGGTTCAACTGTGGTTTTAATTGTGCAGAAGCAGTAAATGTAGCTCCTGTTGACTGGTTGCCACACGGACAGATTGCTATTGAGCTATACCGTGAACAGGGAAGGAAAACTTCCATCTCGCATGATAAATTGTTGCTTGGAGCTGCAAGGGAAGCAGTCAAAGCCCACCGGGAGCTCAGTTTATTGAAAAAGTATATTTCTGATAACTTAAGGTGGAAAAGTTTATGTGGACAGGATAAACTATACTTCTGGTGAGATCGTTTCTATCTTCTCATTTTCCTCCTCATACTGTTATTAATTTTTGACATTTTTTCATTGAACCACGATTCTAAAGCTTGTCAACCCTCTGCACACGAGTAGCAAATCTAGAATTTTCCCATATATTCTTTTCTTTAAGAGGACAAGGAGGCTTCTAAGAAGATGGAGGAACAATGCGACAGAGTCCAAATTGTTAAGAGTGGAAATACAGGTGAAATTAACCTAAATTTTGCCAAGAGCCACATATGTAATACCCGGGTTTGGGGGTCGGGTGAAAATAATATTTAAATAATGGTTCGGGTTTCGGTTTTATAATTAAAATAATAATTTATTATTTTGGGCTTCACATTTTCAAACAAGCAATTTGTGTTGGACCAAATTGGATTGAAACTCAAATTTCATAGATTTTAAAGTAAATGAGATTGCCATCTCATTAATGGCATTTTTGTAATAAAATGGCCATCCAAATTAAAAACCCCTCTTTTTATTTAAAACACAAATTGTCATCTTCTTCCCCTCTACCTTTTCTCCATTTTCACGACATGAACCACATCTCCATTGTGCTCACCATTCCACCTCTTTTCTTCTTCAATCTTGGAGCTTTTTGAAAGGTAAATATATTTTTGACTTGGCCTTGGTCTCCTCTTCATTTTGGTACCACTAATCCTCACTAAAATAATGTATTTCATAATTTGGGTTTTTCAAAGTTTTGGTTAAAGGTTGTGACTTTATGAGTTTTTATCAAGGCTTTTGGTTTATTTATGTTAGATATGTTGTTCAAGAACCATAAGGTCCAACATATGTGATTTTTAGAGTGTTTTATAAGGATTCCCGAAATTGGGTTTTGGTGGGGTTTTAGGAGGCTTTTTAGATGAGTTTTAGGTATGGTTTGTGTTGGAAATTGAGGGTTGATATTGGGGTAATAGTTGAGGGTTGTTTTGGAAGCATTTGGAGATGTTAAATGTGTTGAAATCATAAGTTTTGGGCTGAGTATTAGGGCTGCTCGAGTTTGGTGTTTTTGGGGATTGTTCATGACTTGAATTATTGTGTTTGTTGCTTGAATGGTGTTCCAGGTTTGCTACATTAATTGGTGATTTGATTTGAGGTTGTTTTGATTGTGTTGAGGTGATTAGAAGCGAGATTTTGTGTTGATGAAGCCTCAGGAACAAATCCGGAATCGTTGGAAGCTTGATCGGCTAGTGTGGTTGAGCTTGGAATTGTCGGTGAGTGGTTAAATATTTTTAAATGGTTTTCACGTGTTGGTTCAAGCATGTGAACTAGGTTGGGCTTGGTAGACCCACCTAGAGTTGGGATTAGAGTGGTAGCCTAATCCCAAGCTTTAGTTAGAGACCTTGGTTGATCTTTGAAGTGTTGATTTATGCCTCCGTGTTTAATCATGTTTATGGTGGATATGTATATGTTGTTATACATGTATGTTGAGGCATGGCTTGTGGCATTGTCATATGCATGTTGATGATAAATATGATGGGGATATACATGTGTATGGAAAATGATGTGATATTTGTATTAATGATATATATGTGGTGTTGACATGTGAAATGATATTATGAGGTGATTGTATGATCCGAGGATCATGGTGAGTACATGCTAGGCATGGAAATGTGGTTCGTGCATGACGGTAAGTCATGGTGAGTACGTGCTAAGCACGAAAGTTGACATGAGGTGATATTGTGAAAGATTAATGAAATGTGTAGTATTGGCACTAGTATGCTTGGGTACAAATGATCGATCATTAGGATGTTTAGTGTGCACACGTGAGTCAAATGCGCGCGTGGTCTTGATGGTGGTAGTCATCAAGATGGAGTACGGGTTCGCCCGGAAATCTTCTTATATATATATATATATATATATATATATATATATATATATATATATATATATATTAGTCGGTGATGAGTGGAATCCCATCGACGGGCGTGAGAATGAGTGGAATCCCCTCCGCGTGAAATGAGGCGTGAGGATGAGTGGAATCCCCTCCGTGTGAACGGTGATGAGTGTAATCCCACCGTCAGGTAATGGTTGTGTTGTTGTTGGATGTGAGTTCCAACGATTATCCGCATATTCGAGTCATAGCTAGGTGCCAATACGGAATGTGAACTAAGTTGCTTATATGTTGAATATATTTATGTTCCCATATGTGGTGGTTATGGACTTGTTGAGCATGACATGGTTTAGATAATATGTTCATGCATCATCCTTTATTTTGGCTCTTGAGGATTGGAGGTAGGACCATGCATCCTATTTTGATTCTTGCTCGTGCTTGGACCCTACATTGTCGAAGGTTTGTTTTATGAGCATACCCTCAATAAGCTTTTATGCTTACGCTCCTTTTTGTTCGACAATGCAGATCAGTAGCTTGTGGGTGGAAAGGGCAAGGAAAGGCCTCCAAGTGTTGCTTACGGTTAGCTCAAGTATGATCTTTAAATGGTAGAATGTAATAGTAAAGCAATGGGATAGATGTCGTTGGTTGAGACTTTGAAGTATGTTATGTTGGTTGTTAGGAGCATGCTAGACTCTTTTTATATGTTGTATTGATTTGGCTTTTGGGTTGTATGCCTTGCTTGTGAACCATGTTGGATTTGCTTATCTTAATTTGTCTAAGTGTTGGTCTTGTTGAAGTTTGATGCTCTTTTTAAATGCCATGTTGGATGCCTCATCTCATGCCTTGTATGATTTGAATATGTTCCACCATAGGATCCATGCCTCTAGTTCATATTTGTAATTGTTGAGTGCTTCTTGGGGTCGTTTAGGGCCTTTAGAGTTGTTGAGAAATGCTTAAAGTTGGTTTTTGAAGGTTACAGACAGCCAGTGTTTCGAAACGGGCTGAGCCGTTTCGCAACGGGTAAGGCTTCAGGGACCCCGTATCGGAACTCGTTTCGATACGGTTTGGCCACTGTGAACCCCTGTTCCGGAACGAGTATCGGAACACTTTGACTACTGGAAATCTGAGAAATTACCGAGATGAAAGCGTTTCGAAACGGGTCTAAGGGTTTCGAAACGGTCAATATCTCGTTGACCATGAGAAGTTGACCGTTGAGGGTGTTTCGGAACGGTTGACCTCCGTTCTGATACGACCTTCTCGTGTGGGATTGGGGCAGTTGACCAGGTCAAGGCGTTTTGATACGCCTCAATGGTGTTTCGAAACGGCCTGCTTAATGGATTAAAATTTGACTATTTATTTGTCACTTTGAGTTCTGTTGCGTGTCTTTCTCGAATTCTTCCGCTGTTGAGTTCACATAGGATTTAAATGTGCATTTAGAAAAGATTAAATTAAAAGAAATTTTTAGGGTTGTTAACCGAGGTGGAACCTTAACGGGTTTCGCTTCGGTTTTCCCCGTGTGGCCCACTCGGACCGGTCAAGCGTCCGGACCGGGACGAGGGGGTTACAACATCAGCTACCCGTCAAGAGTTAACGACTCTAAACGACAAAGTGACCAACTCTTTACACCTCGATAACGTTTGGGACCTTACTGGTTATTTTTCAAATTTGGTGACTAACTTTGTACTTAGTATAAACATAAGTGACTTCTACAGTAGTTTACCCTTATTCTATACATAAGCGCTTGTGGAAGCTTTTTTATACAAATGCCTTAGTTTTAAGGGTTAGGGACTTCGTTTAGGTTTTAAAGTTTAGGAGTTTAAGTGTAGTAGTTTAAAATTTAGGGGTTGTTGATAGAATTTTTGGTTTAGGGTTAAAATTTAGGGTTTATAGTTTAAAACCTAAATCCCTACCCGTACTACCCTAAAATCTAAACCCTAACCCTAAAATCTAACACTAAACACTAAATTTTAACCATGAACCCTAAATTCTAAACTCCTGCACTATAACTCCTAAACTCTAAACCCTAAACTAAAACCATAAACCTTATAATTGAAGCGCTTGTGAAAAAAAAAGTTTTCGCCACCAGTGTATAAGATAATAATCATTTATGAATTATGTACCTTTTTTATTTTATTTGATACAATAATTAATATTAACCACCCTTTCAGATTATATTGTTAATTACTATTTAAAATAACAATTCTAGTTATCTCTTAAATTAAAATAATACATAAAGTTTATTTAAACAATGTAAATGCAAGGTCTAGCAAGGTGAAGCGTTACGTTTTTTAAGTAAGATTAAATGTTCGAATCTTGGTCTTGTGAAGAAAACTAAGTTAGAAAGGTCAAATAAAATTGTAAATGCAGAGTCAACAAGGACCGTTGAGTAGCCAACACCAAATATTCGATAGTTCAATGGTTTCAGTTCCTCTCTAACAGAAGACTTCATCAAATCTGGGAAGTTGTTACAATAGTTTGAATTTAAAAATTCTATCACTTTGTATTTTAAATTATCTATTTGATTTACTCCATATTGGAGTTGATTTCTTTTCTTGTTACATTTCCGCATGTATAAATATCTTATTGAAGTAAGAAATAAAATTACAACAAACTTTTCTTTTCTTCTGTCATGGTATCTAAGAGTTAATTTTTTCTTGCCATGAACAACTCTACACCCACTGTCCACAATACCAACAAGCCTTACAATACCTTGATTACTATCTATGTTGTAGCCTAAACTCCATTAAAACTCACATCCACCAATTATGTTTCATGGAAACTGCAATTTCAAACCTTGTTTGTCGAATATGATCTATTGGGATATATCCAGGGGCGGTTCAAAAAATTTGGGGGCCCTGTACAATTTATTAAAATGGGGCCCTTAATTTATAATCAGTAAGAGATATAAGTTTTTTTTTTTCAAAAAAATTACCTTAATACAAAAAATATTATTAAATTATCCTCTTAAGCAACAAAAAGTTAAGTTATAAACATCTAAAAATCAAATATTTTCACTTAAAATTTATATTTTTTTTACAAATATTTAATTTAATTTAATTTAGGTTCTCTATTATTGGGCCCCTCTCTCTTGGGGGCCCTGTGCGGTCGCTCCTATCGCGCCTGTCCAGAACCCCCACTGGATATATCGATGGATCAAAACCTTGGCCACCAGCCACTATCACTCAAAACCAAGTTATTACGCCAAATCCTGCTTATACTATACAGATCTGACAAAATTAAGTAATTTTGAACAACTGCAAGAGAAGCTTATACAATCTTAGCCACCACTTTTGCAAATCCATCCTGAGGACGAATCGAGCAAGTGAAAACGAACATAAGAAAAAAAAAAGTCTGCTGTAATTTTATTTTTTACTTCAATGAGATATTTATACATGTGGAAATGTAACAAGAATAGAAACCAACTTTTTTAAATATGGAGTAAATCAAAACAATAAATTAAATAGACAATTTGAAATACAAAGTGATAGAATTTTAAAATTCGAACTATTGTAACAACTTCCCAGATTTTATGAAGTCTTCTATTAGGCCCCCTCAAGATGCATTTCGACAAGAGAGTCCAATCTTGTCTTGAAGAATGACAAAGCGAGTCTGAGAAATCAGTTTTGTTAAAATATCAGCAAGTTGATCCAAGTTTATCAACCGATGCCACATGTGCAACTCGCAAAACCCCATTTTACACTTGATCACAAATGAAATGGAAGTCAATAGCCACATGTTTCATCCGTGAATGAAAGACTAGGTTAGAGCTCAGCTGGGTTGCCCCAATGTTATCACAATATATCACTGGACAAGAGGAAGATTGAAAACCAAGATCATTTAATAAAGAGCAAACCCAATTTACTTCCGCAATAGTGTTTGCAACATATCTATATTCAGCTTCGGTAGAGAAGCGCGCAACGGTTCGCTGCTTTTTGGAGCTCTAAATAGATTACAACCCAAATAGATGATGTAGGGTCTAGTTGATGGAAAATCTGTTAGAAATGTTTGTGGAGAAAATTCGGAAGGTTTTTCACTCATTTACTGCAGATTTAAGATGATAGTTACATGATTTAAACCACTCATATACTGCATATTTAATATGGTGGTTACATGGTTTAATCACCCATTTAATGCATTAATATGACAACTATGTGATTTAAATCATACTTAATATGAAAGTTACAACAGATTAATTTGTTTGTGATTATTGTTGTGAGTGATTTGTCGATTTACCCCCACTTTCAATCTATAAATAGAATGTTTCATATTCACTTTTAGTGTGTCTCAAAAACATTCTAATGTGTTTCATGCTATCGAGAAGAGAGGGGCAATATCACCTTGTCTAATTTCAAAATTCGAGTGTACAAATTTTGAAGGCGTTGTGTTAATCTCGGGGGGCATCGTCCATTGCATCGATTACACCAATCGGTATGATTTTGCTTCTAAAGCAGTGGTCATACCACGACACAACAAATGGTTCGATCTCTTTCTGTAACCCACTCGTCCTGGTCCGGGCGAATGACCGATCCGAGCGGGCTACACGGGGATAACTGAGGCGAAACCCGTTAAGGCTCCATTTCGGTTAACAACCCGAGAAAACTTTTTCATTTATTATCTTGTCTAGATGGATTTAATTAGACCTATGTGTGAAGCGACAACGGAAAACAATATTCACAAGAAGACTCACAACAAACAGGGCCTAAGCCCAACCCTTGAGAACCTTTAGAGATGTCAAAAAGCCTCATTTCAGGCCTGGGTTTCGAAACGGGCATTGCCCGTTTCGAAACACGGGCCCCAGTTTAAAAAGCCAAACACCCGTACCGAAATGCATTCACCCCGTTTTGGAACAGGGGTCCATTTTGCCTAGACGTTCTGAAACACGTTCCGGATCAGGCTCTCACAGTAGCCCAAGCGTTTCGAGACTCGCATCGGAACATGGGCTCACAGTAGCCAAACCGTACAGGAACACGTTCCGATACGGGTGTCCCTGGAACCACACCCGTTCCGAAACAGCCTGAACCATTCTGAAACGCCTGCAACCAGTGAGTTTCCAAAACCAGATTTAAACACCTCTAAACGATCCCAAACGACCCCAACGACTTCAAGAAGCAAGACACAACATACATACACAACTCTAGAGGCATACACCCTATTACAAACATGCTTGAACACTTAACATGCAAGTTAAGGGCATACATTCATAAGGGATCAAGCATTCACCATAAAAGAGACATACATTGCATTTTAAGGTTTCATGCCTTAGAAACAAAACACATAAGCATTCATGATACGCATTAAAAGCATGGTTTACAACCCAAAATAAGGCATCAACAAGCCATACCAAAACATCAACATATCAAGGAGTCTAAACAAGCTTCTAACACAAAACCACAACATAAATCCCTATTGCTTATCTATTACATCTCATAACTTAAAAGTTCATACTCGAGGATAGCAAAAGCACAACTAGCACACTTGGAGGCCCTTTCCTTGCACAAGCAACCCACGAACTACGGATCTGCATTGTCAAACAAAAGAGAGCGTAAGCATAAAGCTTAGTGAGGGTAAGCTCATAAAACAAACCTCGACAATGCAGGGTCCAAGCACGAGCAACAAACCAAGGAAGAATGCATGTTTTCTTACCTTCGAAACCACAAGAGTCAAATATAAATGATACATGAACATAATCTCAATTATCATGCCATGCTCAAAAAGTCTACAAACACAACCATATGGAAACACATATGTCAAACGTATTGGCACCTAGCTATGACCTGAATACACAGATAACAACCGTTGGAACTCACATCCAATAACTCAACCATTACCTTACGGTGGGATTACACTCATCACCGCTTCACGCGGAGGGGATTCCACTCATCTTCACGCCCCGTCGATGAGATTCCACTCATCACCGACTAACATATAAATGAAGATTTCCGGGCGTACCCGTACTCTATCTTGATGACTACCATCACCAAGACCACGCGCGTATTTCGACTCTCGTGTGCACACTAAACATCCTAATGATCGATCATTTGTACCCAAGCATACTAGTGCCAATACTAACTCATTTCACAATCTTTCATAACACAAGTTCTTACCATTTCCCGTGCCTAGCACGTAGCCACCATGATTTACAATCATGTGCTCACATTACATCAACCACATGCATATCACAATGCATAAACAAATCATCATGCCTCACTAACACACATAGCCACAATGTGCATAGCAACATTAATCACACTTAACATGAGATGCATAAACACAACATTAAGAGTTCAACCAAATGTCTCTAATTAAAGCTTGAGATTAGACTACCAATCTAATCCCAACTCTAGGTGGGTTTACCAAGCCCAACCTAGGTTCACATGCTCGAACCAAAATGTTTGGAAACCATTTAAACCAAGTTGAAATCATTAACCACTCACCGACTACTCCAAGCTCAACAACTCTAGCCGATCAATCCACCAAGCTATCCGGATTCGCTCCCGAGGCTTCACCAACACAATTCCTTGTCTCTAAACAATCCAACACAAGAAAAACAACCACATTTCAGTCCACAAATCAGTGTAGCAACCCGAAACACAATTCCAGCTAACATTCGACCCCAAAACACTCTCAAAAACACCATTTTCGAGCAGCTCATTTGCACAGCCAAAACCCATTGATTTCAACACTTTTAACACACCTAATAGCTTCCAAAATAACCCCTTACCATCAACCAACCATCAGCCATCAATTCCCAACACAAAACAACCCAAAAACTCACATTTAAACCCTTCTAAAACCCCCAACAAACCCAAATTCGTGAATCATTATAAAACCTTGTAAAAATTGATTATGTTGAACCTTTTAGATAGCAAATAACTTATCTAACATCAACAAATCGAAAGCTCAACTAAAAGCTAACAAAGTTATCATTTTTATTTCAAAACCCAAAAACTTCAAAATGTAAAACCATGGGTTTTAATGAAAACTAAAGGTATAGACATGTAGAGGAAAGTGAGGACAAGTCAAAAACATGTTTACCTTTCAAAAATCACCAAGAATGAAGGTGTATGGTGATGGAATAGTAACTCAAGGGGAAGGGGGAGTTTTGTCGTGGAAATTTTGAAGAGAATGGGGAAGAAGATGATAAAATGGGTGTTTTAAAATAAAAGGGTTTTTATTTCACAAGGCCAAGTAATTACAAAATTGCCATTAATGAAAATGACCATCTTCCAATTTCTAAAATCCATGGAATTTTGGGTTTTAAATAAAAATCGGGTCCAACATATTAAATGAATTTTAAAATGAAAAGGGAAAATCTGAAACATTATTTTTAATTATTTAATTCACCCGACTCCCAAACCCGGGTGTCACTTTTAATTTACTTTATCTCATGCAATCAGTGCTAACGATTTCATTTTGCAGTTATATTTCCAACAACTTAGAAGCAAATTCTACTGCTATTGAAACATGGTTGAAATTTAAAGTAAATTGAGCTTTTGAGAAAGCTCTTCTTAGTGATATGCACACCATAAAACGTCAGTGTGAATGTGACGTGGTTGCATGAATTGTGTTTTGAGGTGGTTGAGATGGTTAAATTTTTTGATGTTGTAGAAATATATGTTTTGATATAATAATTGAAAAATGTTTTAGACTTAATTGAAAAGAATTTAAAATATTCCGTAAGTCAAAAAACAACTTGAAAATAAGTTTGAAGATGTTTCAAAAGGTTTAGGCAAGGTTTGAAATGTTTTTAAGTAGCCAAACCAATGTTTTTAAGGTACCCGTTTCGATATAGGGACAATCTGTACCGATACGTTTTGAAACTACCAGAATCCGTTTCGATACAGGGCTTATCTGTTTCGATACGGATAGGTGTGGTTTCGAAACACCCTTTGGTTTCTCGATACGCCCACGTGGCATACACCCCAACGGCTACAACCCCAACGACTATTTCCCAACGACTATTTGAATTGTAGGTTGTTTCGATAAACACTAGGCGTTTCGATACGGCCCAAGATGTTTCGATACGACCTCTTCAATGCGCATAACGGCTCTTTCTGTTTTAGCCGTGTTTCGAAACAGGCAAGAACCGTTTCGATACGGGTAGCTGCAAAACTGCATTTATGGTGGGAAATAAAGTCTCCAACGACTCCAATTCAACCCCAACGGTCCTAAACAACTACAAACTTAACTGGGAGTATAAAAGGGACCTCCAAGCATCAATGGAAAAAAGGCTTCAATTGTCAACAACTATATGATGTCAAATTTTCTTTAGGGCTTAAATTGTTCATTCATTGTATAGACAACACTCGTGAGCCTAAATTGTCAAATTTTCTCAGGTGTTTAGGTTTGAGTGAGTGCTTTAGTGTGCAAACATCAACCTTGTAAGAGGGATTTTAGTTTGCTTATCTTTATCTCTTGTAGAGAGGGTTTGATCAAGCTTTGGGCTAGAAAGCTTTGATCGTTGTAAGGGTTTCCTTCTAATTCTGGAAAAGGGGACGAATCAATTAGTGGATTGATTGTAAAATCCTTAGTGGGAAGCTAAGGTAGTGGATGTAGGTGTTTGTTAGAAGATCGAACCACTCTAAATTATTGTGTCTTTTTATCTTTTAGCTTCCACACCTCAATCACCCAAAAATCCAACTTTTCCACCACTTGGCTATCCATAACGGTTGAAGGAAATCAAGCTTATCAAGCCTAACAAAAAATTAGATTTCCTTATCGAATAAATTTTGGGTTGCCTTATCGAATAAATTTTCGGTTGTCTTTATCGAATAAAATCGCCTTTATTGGTGCTAATAATCTCTTTTAATGAGATTAATGGAATTTATAATTCCTTGTAGTGGTTACGATTTTTCAACATCTAGCAAAAATTCGATAGAGGGAAAAAAAACTTACGAATAAATATCATTTTTATTCAAATATCGAGATTTTGACAATCGATAAGAGAATGGTTGAATAATCAATTAGAAATTACAACGTTTGATTAAAGTCAAACAATTGTTTCATGGCTTTGAGAATCATGATGAGTTTCTATTATGATGGTTTTTAAATCTTGATATTGCGAATAAAAAAAATTTGGATTGAGAAGGATGTCCTCATATTGGACTTTGGCAGTACCCTATCCAGATTAGTCGAAAAATATGTCAGGATAATAAATGCAAATGTAACCTATGAAAATAAGTTACATATTTTTTGCGGATGAGTAGTTTTTAATACTCGATAAGTGAGATTTTAATAGCTCCTAAATGCTAATAAAGTGGGATGGTAAGAAGCTGATTGACTCATATGTTTGTTGGCATAAATTCTATTATGGGTAACCAACAATGATAAGGTAAGCTCTACGAATGAGTATTAGCAAATACCGTTGGATTAAAAGTTCTCCAATTAAATATCCTTATCAAGGAGTTGATTTCAGTTCCCACGATCTGCGGAAAAATTCCAAATGGGTTATTGGAAAGTATTGTGATAGTACAAAATGTGCATGTCTAGGATTAGTTATGTGATAGACTTGGTATTTAAGCGTGTCTAGTGCACCACCTCTCTTTCCTAGACACTTATATAGTGCATTATTCATTACTATGCTCACTATTCCAATTTATAAAATACTATGACTAAATGATGTTCTTTAACTTAATGCAGAAGTTAAGAGTAATATTTGACAAATCTTATTAAGATAAATTCATTTGGTCATAGTAGATGAAAATATTTTGTGGTCTCTTTAAGTCAATTTTTTTACTAAGACACTTTGAAAATGTAAGGTGTCATAAAATGATGTATCATAAGAATGCATGAATTCGTAAAGATGAGTAACTCATTTTGATTTCGAAATGACTTTTGAGACCTAGCTAAACCACTAACGAAGAGGTTAAGTAGGAGATTGGTTCTTGACTCATCGAGAGGATGAATCTCAAGCCCATTGATTGAGGAATTCATGGTGAATGCGCAACTTAGTATTTGAAGTTCAATGTGGCCACAACAAAACCATAGAAATATGGTGGATACCCAACTTAGCATTCTAAGTTCAATATGGACTAAACCTTGAAGAGACTCATAGTGTACATACTAATCTATCTCTATGGCGAACCTTCTACACATAAAGGCTCAACCTTTTGCTCTTAATAAATTCATAACCCCTTTGGTGGTCTTAGTGAGAAAGAATTGACGAATTTATAAATATGGATGAACATCTACTTTTAATGAGTTCATAACCTAGTTTTTGGGTGGTCCTATTGAGAATGACTATATGAACTCATCGTTAAGAATGATGAGTTCTATACTCTTAATGAATTCAATCCCAAGAGTTTGGGTGATCCTATTTGAGAAGGACATATTGAATTCACTGATAAAAGGGGTTGAGTTTTTATTCTTAATGAATCTTATCCTAAAGTTTGGGTGGTTCATTTAAAATGAACTTGAAGAATTCACCTATTTTATTGTGAGGTTGAGTTTATAGAAAAAACTCTTAATGATTTTATAGCCATAATTCGGGTGACTTATGTTGAGATAGACCTTATGAAATTACCTACGTAAATGAGAAGGATTTGTTACTTTTTATGAAAGACATTGGGCCGTCTTTCTAGTACACTTATTAGAATCCTGAGGTGTGGCTATATATATATATATTTGTTGATTTATCACAGACATGGTGGATGAATGAGGTTAGTCGTGTGTCATGCATAAGTTTACCCCTATCTTTACTAGTTCAAGATTCATTCACTTGTCAAAGAGAATGATATTTCAACTTCACTACGTATTAGTTCTAGATACATTCACTAGTACTTAAGCGGCTAATTTCGCTATTACTCTTATCATTGTTTTCTCATCAAAATTCATTTTATCTGCGCATTTGTGGGGGAATGTTAGAAATGATGGTGGAGAAAATTTGGAAGGTTTTTACTCATTTACTGCAGATTTAAGATGATAGTTACATGGTTTAAGTCACTCATATGCTGCATATTTAATATGGTGGTTACATGGTTTAATTACACATCTAATTCATTAATATGAAAATTACAAACAAATTAATTTGTTTGTCCTTATTGTATTGAGTGATTTGTCGATTTTACCCCCAACTTTTAGTTTATAAATAAAATATTTTAGATTCACTTTTAGTGTATCTCAAAAACATTCTCATGTGTTTCATGTAATCGAGAAAAGATGGGAAATAATACTTTGTCCAACTTCAAAATTCAGGTGTAAGAATTTTGAAGGCGCTATGTTAACCTTGGGGCATCGTCTAGTGCATCGATTACACCAATCGGGGCGAATTTGCTTCTAAGGCAGTGACCATACCATGACACAACAAATGGTTCAATCTTTTTCAATTTTCTTTATTTCATCCAATCAGTGCTAACGACTTCATTTCACAGTTATATTTCCAATAAAATCATTGACTTTTCCAACCCAGTCTGCATAAGAGAATGCATGCAAGATAGTAGGAGAGTTACGATAAAGCTAGAGGCTATGATTAAGAGTGCCACAAAGATATCACAACAATCATTTAATAAGACCTAGTGTTCGATGGTGGGCTTGTGCATGAACTAAGACAATTTGTTCACAGCGAACGCAATGTCAAGACGTGTAAGGAAAAAATATAGTAAACTCTACTATTGCCCAAAATTTAGAATGAGAAGATAGGGTAGTCCCAGAGTGTACTGAAAAAGATGAGCTTGTTAGTAGTGGTGTTTGAACAAGTTTAGTATCCAACATATGTGCACGAGCAAGAATATTTAGCAAGTAATGACGCTGAGAAAGCAAAAGGCCATGCTTGTTTGGAAGAACTTCAACGCTAAGAAAATAAGACATCGAACCAGGGTCTTTGAGTGAAAACCGTGTTTCTAATAAATGAACAAACCGATTTACTATTGCATCATTGTCGCCACTGATAATCAAGTCATCAACATAGACAAGTAGATATAATAAATGACTGTCAGATTTGAATATAAATATAGATGTATCAACATGTGAGTTTTTGAAGCCAGAGTGATGTAGAAAAGTACATAGTTCTTGATACCATGCTCGAGGTGATTGTTTTAGGCCATAGATAGCCTTTTGAAATTTACATACATGTGACAGAAAATCTTGATCAATGAAGCCTAGTAGTTGACTCATATACACATTGTCATTGAGATAGCCTTGTAGGAAGGTGTTGTTGACATCTAGTTGATGAAGGGACCAACTACGGCTTACTGCAAGACTAAGAACAAGACGAATAGTGGTTGGTTTGATTACCGGACTAAAGGTATCATGATAATCAACTCATGGTCATTGATGGAACCCTTTGCAACCAATCGTGTCTTATACCTATCAATAGACCCATCAAAATTGTGTTTAATTCGAAAAATCCACTTACAACCCACTACATTTTGGCTAGGATCACATGGAACAAGCTTCCAAGTTCCATGTCGAACTAGAGTATCATATTCTTTTGACATTGCATAACGCCATATTGGTTCTTTTAAGGCTTGAGTTATTATTGTGGGTTCAAAGTCAGGTAATTTGGATAATTTAAAATACAAAGTGATAGAACTTTAAAAGTCAAACTATTATAACAACATCCCATATTTGATGAAGTCTTATGTTACTCTCCTCCCTTAAAAACCAACCCACTCATCTCTTCTTCTCTGTTTCCTCTCACAACGAAGCCTTTCTCACAAGAAGAAAACGTATATAGTATATACAGAATCATGGTGGTCAAAACCGGTTTCTCTTCTCCACTAACCGATGCCTTTCCTACCAACCTCCGTGTTCTCACCATCGACCACGATCCTACCTGGTCCAAGATCCTTGAAAAGATGTTCAAAAAGTGTTTTTATGAAGGTCATGAAAGAATTTTAACCTGTTTTAATTGAGAGATTACGGCTATGGATATGCTACAAAATTGTATTATGTTATAGAAATGCTATTTTTGGGTCATTTCTAATATTGGGTCATGAAATTAGAGTGAATAGTTGAAAATCTGCCTTTCATATGTCTCTGTGTGTGTATATATATGTGTGTAGTTTTGTTATTGTTGTTTGGTTTTTTAAGATTATTCACCCACCTTGATTTTGTTGGGATTCTCCCTTTTCTTTGGTAACTTTATCAGCTTCATTATCCATTACTTAAACTTCAAATATATTATTGGTAAATAGTTTGTTACTCCTTTATGTATATATAGGTTGGTATTGTTTACCAAGGATGATATGAATAAAAACCTTTTTCTCTAAAATAGTTTATGTTCCTCTTTCTATATGGTATCGGTTGCCTATCTCATACGAGGTTAGGTTTCGATTCCAATGGCTATTGACAACTCCATTTCCAACCCTCTTGACCCCAACAATCCCCTCACCATAGTAACAAACCATAATTCTATCAAACTCAACTCCACCAATTATCTTTCCTGGAAAACCCAAATGGAATCCATCATCATAGGCTATGACTTCTTCAAATTCATCGGTGGCACACACCCTTGTCCACCAAAAACTATCACTACCAATAACACAACCTCCACCAATCCGGCTTATCAAACATGGCTACAACAAGACAAACTTTTGTTTGGTGCATTAGTTGGCACCATCTCCCAAAACCTTGTACCTCTAGTCTTACAGTGCACAACCTCAGCTGAAACTTGGAAGGTTCTCGCCAACACTTATGCTCGTCCGTCTCGTGGCATTATCAGACAAATCAAAGATACTCTCAAAAACATTTCCAAAGGCTCCCAAACTATTACCTGTAGCGACCTTTTTTTTATATAAAAAAAAGACAAATAGGTGTATGTATAGTTGTATATAGTGGAAAGGGTATTTTGAAAATTTTGAATTTTGAAATAGGATAAAAAAATATTTAAGTTAGAAAAAAGGATGGGTTTTGAAAATTGTTTTAAAATAGGGGGTAAAAAATGGGAATTTAGAAAAACATATTTGAAAATAGAGGGATTTGAAAAAGATTTAAAAAATAGATGGAGTCGCCACCGACCACTTTAAAATGGTAGACCAGACACCGAAAATAGAAACTAGAGATTCGAAAGGGTTCGAGAGTCAGTTACACGTGAGGAAGGGTTAGCACCCTCGACGTGCCCAAAATTGGTACCAAAACTTTACCGCTTAATTAAAATCAAATTTTGCGAATCGAAGTGACAATTTTAACCGAGACTTGGTTATATACGCTAGTAAATTTCGAAAACCCTATTATTCGAGAGCGAACGCCTAAACCACCACCACTACGACTGTTACTGGCCTCGTTCGTTTCCGAATAAAAGGACATCACACCTTTGAAAATAATTCTAAAAAACGAAATGCATGAATACAAAATTAAATCTAATCTAAAGTCCTACGATGCCAAAGGAGTCGATATTCGAGTATTCGAAATACCGTTCCCACGCGGACACCGGGACCTTGAGCTAATAACGACTAAAGCAAAAATCCGAAAGAGACGAGATCAAAGGAAAATTAGAATTTAAGGAACGAAAATTAAATAAATCATAAACACGTGCATATACATATATAGATATAGTTATATAAAAACCTTATGATAATATATATATATATATATATATACATGACTACATAAGAATATATGATATTCATAACCGCATAAAAAATAATGCTCAATATAACCACATTCCAAGCATACTGATATCAAGACACAAAATATAAATTATGAGGACTGAAATTTAAACATGCATTAATTAATAGGCTGATTAAATAGTTAAACCACTAATTAGTGGGTGAAATTGCAAGACTTCATGGGATTTCGAGGATTGAAATGGGAATTGAACCATTTAAAAAACATATAGGGCTCGAGTAGGGGCAAAATTAAAATCAATTTTAAAATAACGGGGACCAGGGGCGGAATTTTAAAGGGCAGAAACCCTTTCTCGCGTAAATAGGGAGGCACTGAGGGACTATATTGGTTGTTAAACCATTTTTAAAACAATAAAGCAATATAAATACCCCCTTATTTGTTCAAAAATCCCTTTTAGCCCATTTTTACCCAGAATCCTTATGCCTAGATGCTTCCTCTTCTCTCTAAACGAAACTGAAAACCCTTCCCGGTGCCGGTCACCATAGACCCGACACCGACAAGAAATGAAATCCCCTTTGAAAACCCCAAAACAGACCCCCAAATCCGTAGTATGCTCTGTTCTAAAAAAAAGAAACCAAAAAACGAAACCCTCTTTTCTTTGAAAACGCGAGATCGAAAATAAAAAGCCTTTTCGAAGCCCGTCGTCCCATTTTTGTTCAACACTCCGTCGCCTCACCGTGCACGACCCGGTTGGGTAAACTCTCCTCTTCGTCTCCTTTTTACTTATTTTTTTCGGCTAATCTTGCATGCAATGGGAGTTTCAAAAGGGAAAATACCTCGGAAAATTTTCTTGCTTTTTTATTGATTTTTTGTGATTTTCCCAAATCGGGCCTACAAGTTTTTTGGGTTTCGGTTTTTATAACCGAAATTACAGAGAGTTGATAAAAAACAAATGTGGTTGACTTGTGCTCTGATTTTTGTCTCCATTAGCCTCTGTTGCACTGTTCCGTTTGCATGTGACTTTTGAATTTTTTTTCCATTTTTAGTTGTCTGACATTTTGCCCTCTTCTGTTGTATGTCGGGTTTGTCTAAGAAGGGGAAGGAGACGGCGTGCTGGTGGCAGAGCGTGAGGTCAAAGTTTGGAACGTGCCGGTGACGCACGCGTGGGAAGCTGGAGCGTCGCGCGTGTGAACGTGCTAATTCTAGAACCCTCTTCGCGTCAATCGGGGACCGTTAGATCGAATTGATCTAACGACTGAGGTGGTGCGGCGCTTCGGTTTGGTGATAACCATTGTTAGGGTTTCCGTTTCAGGCTTGATCTGGGCCATTGGATGCAGCTTGAATCCGACGGTCGCGATAGATTCGAAGAGGGCGGCTAGGGTTTCCACGGGTTTCGGGTGATCTGAGCCGTTAGATCGCAAGCCAGATCTAACGGTTCCCAATCGTGGCGGATGCGCATAAAAAAGCTGTGTTATGGTTTCGTTTGGTTAAGGGTTTAAGCTGTCTGGGCCTATCGGGCCACATGTAATGTTGTTATTATTTTTTTGATCTTATACATAAGTGGGCTTTAAGATATATGTATGGAGCGGTTTATTGGATGTTGGGTTCTATTTATCTAATATGTTTTTTTTTTCTTTTTGTTATAAACTTGGTTAATCCAACAACAACAACAACAATAATAATAATAAATAAGTAATAGTCGTAATAATAATGATTAAACATCGGGTAATGATAAAAACAAACCATAACAATAATAATAATAATAATAATAATAATAATAATAATAATAATAATAATAATAATAAAGATATTATAATAATAATGATAGTAGTAATAGTAACAAATAATAATACTAATAATAACATGATATAATAAAATGTGATAAATATATATACATGCATTTTTTTCTTAGACCTTAAAATTTTCCTTTTCTTCCCCCTTTTTTGAGATTTTTTTTCTTCTTCTTTTTTTAGCCCAAACTTAAACCCGATAACACAAATTAAGGTAGGTTTTAGATCCGGACAAAATTAGTGATTACAGCTGCCCCTCTTTGCTTATGCTTGTGGAACTAGGATAAACCAAAGACCATAAGCACTAATTTTGTCCCACTTCCCTGTTAGATGCAGGTGATCCGCTACGCCAATGACAACGAGGCAAGATCAGAAGACTGGATTGGACCAAGCTACGACTCCGACAAAGAGGCATGATTCGGAGAGTTAGTGGAGATCAAGCTACGGCTTAGATGAAGAGGCATGATCTGAAGAGTTAGTGGAGATCAAGCTACGGCTTAGATGAAGAGGCATGATCTGAAGAGTTAGTGGAGATCCAGCTACAACTTAGATGAAGAGGCATGATCTGAAGAGTTAGTGGAGATCAAGCTACGACTTAGATGAAGAGGCATGATCTGAAGAGTTAGTGGAGATCAAGCTAAAACTTAGATGAAAAGGCATGATCTGAAGAGTTAATGGAGATCAAGCTACGACTTAGATGAAGAGGCATGATCTGAAGGATAGATTGGAGATCAAGCTACAACTTAGATGAAGAGGCATGATCTGAAGGATAGATTGGAGACCAAGCTATGGCTTAGATGAAGAGGCATGATCCGATTAGATGGAGTGGTCAAGCTACGACTCCGACGAAGAGGTATGACCGAAGATCCGCTACGCCATCAACGGCAAGACAAGATCCAAAAAGAAGGGTTGATCAAGCTACGACTCTGGCGAAGTGGCATGACCAAAGGTCCGCTATACCATCAACGGTAAGACGAAACTTGAAAAGGAGGAGATCCGATACACCATCAACGACACACCAAGATCCGAGTTGGAGGAGATCCGCTACCATCAACAGCAGGACGAGATCTGAAGGAAGAAGAGTTGGTGTTGTAGTTGCCCCTCTTGGTGGGTTCAACTTCTTTATTGATCCAGTTTTTTTGTTGGTGTGGCTTTTTTTTGAGGGTTTGCCATCTATGTTTTTGACCTGTTTGTTTTTATGTATGAATGGGGTATGTGTGCTTAGTATGGATGCATGTAACTTGATGCATGGTGTAGATGCTTTACGTGAGTGCATGATGAATGTACTGATGCTGATGCGAATGATATGTAATGCAGCTGATCCTGATGTTTGACATTCAAAGGGATGCCCATGATTTCATAGTCATATTGGCTCAGTCTTGTCTATTTTAGTTCTGTCTTGTAGCCTTGGTCGAATGATTAGTGCTGCCTTGTGCGATGATGCCCCTTGACTTTTCGTGGTCTTGACCATATTCTTATGAAATGTCTCCTCCTTGGGGGTAAGGTCCACTTTTGGGTGTCTCTTTGGTTAGAGTTCGTTCTTTGTGTAAATGGTTGGCACACTCATCATTGGTCCCTGTACTTTTGGACCTCTTTGTAAAGTAATGCAGAGAAATCTTTTGTTTCACTACAAAACTCAGACCACATGCTTTTTACTCCAATGTGAGATGCTTGTTAGAGAAAACGAGTTTTTCTCTTCGGATCATGGATAGCCCAAGCTAGACCAGATACCCTGAATATCAAGCGTAGGAGCGATAGTGAAATGACTTACCGGGGATGCCCTAAGCATCTCTTGTGTCTAGAAGACCTCGTAAGTTGGGTTGATATCTAAAATGTGAAGTACAACTTGACTTATTCTGGTTTATTATTTTTATTTGATTTTTCGTAGTACCATTTGCAGATTTTGGCGTTATTTCGCTTTAGTAGAGTTTTGGGGAAAATCAAATCATCACATTCCTTTGGCTTGAAGTTAAATATGGAGCAAACACCAAAACCCCTAGTTACTCGGCATTGTCATGATTTGAAAATATTACCATCACTCATGAAGCTAAGATTTTTGAATTTAAATTGTGCAATGCAACCTTATTTGACCTTGGTCTCAATTTAGACCTTTTTATTTTAAAGAAATTAATCTTGATGCATTAATGCCCTACGAGCTTAAAAAAATAACCAGCTTAAGTCTGGATGTTAGTCACAAATTAGTTATCTTCGTAACTTCCGATTTCTAATAGACACAAGCTGCTCGAATTCAACCTTTGGGTCACAATCAATGTCCCTCGCACAATTGATATACGAGGGTCCGATAAGCAGATATACATGAAAAGAAGAGATAATTGAGACACAAAATGCGATGCATCCTTTCATTGAAAATAAAAACATGGAGTCATAGGCCCTTACAAAAGATCGTCACCGCCTTCGGGCTGAAGCGGGTGAGTTTGATTCAATGCACTACTTCAAAAGAGGTTAAAAGCAACAGGGAAACCTACGAGAGTTTAGACCGATAAGCATGGGTAAATTTTGATAAATCCTACCCTTAGGCCTCCTTTTCTAGGAATGTCAAATCAATGTTAAGATTTTCTAGGAGTTCCTCCATTGTTGGTTCCTCGACACTATCTTTATCCACTTCCTTGACAACATCCCCAAACGGTGCTTCAAGTTGCCCAATTGGACCAATGAATCATCCCGGCACAAAGATCTGATCTAGAGGGGAAAAAAACATGGGCTCCACCTCCCCTTGGTCTTTTGCTTCTTCTCCTTCCTTAGGCTCGTAGCCTAAACCGAGGCCGCCTCTCTTAGCAACCATGTTTGCCCCAAACTCAGATATTGGGGACTTTCCCTTGACAGAAGCGGTTATAAGCCCCAAGGTCGGCTCTTCAACTGTCTTTTTAACTTCCTCAAAGAATTCGATCTATTTGTTGTCCATTAGCCCTTGAACTAAAGTTGCAAACTCACAACAGTCCTGGATAGTGTGTCCGCCTTCAGTGTGGAACTCGCAATAAGGACCAACATGTCTTTCAGGCTTCATTGCCCCCTGGCTGATTAGACCCGCTTTGTAGAGCTCCTTCCATACCCAACTGAGGGGTGACTTGACTTAAGATATACTAGTCTTAGTTTTTCAATTATCCTCATCGGAAATGGCATTCACCCCTTTTGCATGACTCGGTAGAGGGTTTGTGGTTGTAGCTGGTCCACTTGATTTCTCGAAGCTTATGACCCCAAGCTGGTTGAGCCTCTATACACTCTTCTTGAAACTGAAACAATTCTCGATTGAATGCCCCACTTGCTCACCGTGGTATGCACATTTTGCGTTAGCGTCATACCATTTCGGGAATGGGGGCTGCACTGGAGGCTGGTAGAAAGGTTCCACTACATGGATATCGGAAAGCTGCTTGTATAAATCTCCGTACGAGATTGGTAATGGAGTGAACTCAATTATTTCATTATTTTTCTGCTGATTGAAGCTTTGGCTTGAGGCACCCTGGGCATTTGAGGCCGCTTTAGGTTGTATAACCGCCACTGGCTTAACATTGTAGACGTCTGAAATGTTCACTTCGTTTTCCTTCCTTCCGTGAGGTGGCCTTTTGTGGAACGAGCTTCCTCCTACCTCAATCTTGCCACTCTTGACGGCTTTTTCAATAAGCTCACCGGACAGTACTAGGTCGGCAAAGTTGGTGGTTGCGTTTCCTATGAGGCGATCCAAGATTGGCCCCTCCAAAGTCTGAATAAATATGACCACAGTTTCTTTCTCACCGAGTGGGGGTCGCACCTGAGCTGCCACATCTCTCCACCGCTGTGCATACTGCCTAAAACTCTCATTTGATTTCTGTTTCATATGTTGTAGGGTCCAACGGTTCGGTACCATGTCACTGACATGCTGGTATTGTGCTAGGAAAGCCTTGGATAAATCCTTCCACGTCTTGATCTGATGACGGCTTAACTGATTGTACCACCGGATGGCAGATCCCGAGAGACTGCCTTGGAAACAATGGACTAATAGCTTGTCATCCCCACCATATCCGGTCATCCTTCGGCAAAACATGGTGAGATGAGCACAGGGGCAACTTGTTCCATCATACTTCTCAAACTCCGAGACCTTGAATTTATGGGGTAGCACTAGATCTGGGACAAGACTGAGTTTGGCGGCGTCAAAACTGGTGAAAGCATCGACCACCTCCATGGCTTCCAACTTTTCTTCGAGTCGCTTATGTAATCACTAATTTTGTCCTGAAACTTAAACTCGTTTTTGTTTATGTTTTGGGCTTGTATTGGGCTAAAATAATAATAAGTAAAATAAAAAATAAAAATCAACAAGGAAAAAGAAAAAAAGAAAAAGAAAAAAGAGAAACATATATGTATAGGTAAAATTGGGCATATAGGCCACCGTTGGTTTATTATTTAGGGAATGGGGGTGGGTTGGCTGAAAATTGGGGAATTAGGACAATTTCTATAGTGGTAGGTGAACATCGCCACCTGCAGCCAGCGTTCTTTGGACCTCGCCACCTCCTCCTGGCGTGGTCCTGTTGGAGGCAGGCTTCTCGGCTTGGACGGCTCAGCTCCTCATGCATGCATGCCACCCTGACGTGCCTGCATGGCACATACAGGTGAACATCACCGCGCCATTTGCACGTCAGGCTTTAGATGAGTGTATATATGTAGGGTTCATAGGGTAAATAGGGTTTAGGGTTATAAATATGATTTTTTATATAGTATATATTATTATATTATATGTCTTTTTGATATTTTATATTAAAAATATGATTTTTTTCTTCTTCGATCATGTCCCAATAGTAAAACCTTAGTTTTCATTTTGTAAAGCTTAAGTGTTTAACTTGTTAGCATTTAAAAAAGATACTAATATCATATGTCAGATTTTAAATATATATATATATATATATATATATATATATATACTTCTAACATATTATTAAAATTTATATTTTTAATAAACAAAGTAAAAAAATCATTATTCAGACCGTACCGAATATTTCGGTTAACCGAATAAACTGTTAACTGGTTGAATGGTTACGATATAGGGTCGAAATTTAAGTGACCCGAACTTACCGGTTAACCTAAACAATTTACAAATGGTTAATCGAACCCGATTTTACACACCCTAATTTGCATGTATGTTGTACTCGCATGTTTCATGATTTTTTTAAAGTTGATAAAAATATTTTATACATTCGGTTGGTAAAAATATAAGGTCGAGATTTGAGTGACCCGAACTTACTCACACAATTTAAAAATATTTTAATCGAACCCGATTTTGCACACCCTAATAAGCTAATATTTTTAAAGTTGATAAAAATATTTTTTATCTTTTAAAAAGTATGTATACATCCGGTTGGTATGGATTTTATATTATACATAACTTAAAAACAATAATTTTAAAATAAAGATGTCCATCGAACCGAGTGCCTGCATGTGCCATGCAGGCACGTCAGGCTAGTGTATATATAGTATATATAGGGTAAATAGGGTAAAGTTAAATAGGGTTTAGGCATGTCGGGCTATTAAAGGGTAAATAGGGTTCTAGGTACTAGCCATGCTTATTAAAGGGGATTAATATTTTAATATTATTTTATGTGTATATATATATGGTTTAGGGAAGATGAGTTTGTAGTGGTTGAGAAAAATATTAAAGAGAGTTTTTTCGGCAAAGAGGGAAGAGTTTGTGAGTTTCTGAAGAAATATTCGAAGACGGTGATTGAAGAGTTCGTAAAGGCCAGTGAAAATTAAGTAAGTGATTTTTGCCTTTTAATCCTTTTTTTATTCTAGAGGGTTTGTATATTTTTTGTATGATTGAATATATATTCGGATGGTAATAGTATTTTTAAATTTATAGAAGATGAGTTCATTAACATATTGTGACACCGAACCCACAATTGGTCATTGGGGCGAATCGCTTGAAGATTTCAGTGATGATGAAGAAAATATTGTTCCTATGAGTGAAGAAGATGACGTTCGGTTACTCGATGCCGATGATATTGACGTTGTTATGATAGATGCGTCTCAAGGCAATGGTATTGATGTTGAAGAAGATGTTTGGGCCATGGATATTAGTAGGCTCGGGTTGAGAAATGAACAACCGGTTGTTTGGGGTAATGCTGCACCGCAGCCCCAACAACCGGAACCTATATATCCAGCCTATGAAGCTCCAACAGCCCGCATGTATGAAGTTGACTATACTGCAATGCAAGATCAGGAATATCAAGCTCGCGTATTTGGTTCTTCATCATCTTCGAACTTTGGAGAATTGGAACTAAAGGTTGAATTTGAAACAAAAGAAGCTGCAAAGCTTGCAGTTCAGGAGCACTGTCTCAAACGCCATACGTCATTTTCTATTGTTGAGTCCAGCAAAAGTACCTATTGTGTAAGGTGTTTTCATTGGAAGAGCAACTGTCCGTGGTGGGTAAGAATTTCTTACAAGAAGATGACTGAAATGTGAGAGGTGTCACGGTTTATTGAGCAGCACACCTGTACCAATATGGCTTTATCACATGACCGTATTAATTTAAACTCTGATCTAATATGTGCTTACATCAGAACTTTGGTTGAACATGAACCAAGAATTTCGATTGCAGTGTTAGTAGCATCTATTTGGAACCAGCTTGGTTATGTTCCGTCTTACTACAAGGCGTGGATAGCAAAGCAAAAGGCGATGGCGTAACTCTATGGTGATTGGGATAAATCCTATAATGAGCTACCAGCTCTTTTACGAGCAATGCAACATTTCATCCCGGGGACCGTTGTAGAGTACAAGACTTTGCCGACGTTCAACTTACAAGGCGAATTGATTACTGGTAAAAGAGTATTTAGTAAGTTATTTTGGGTGTTCATTGCGTGCATTCAAGGGTTTCCATTCTGCAAACGCATGATTCAAGTGGATGGTACATGGTTGTATGGGAAGTACGGTCATATATTACTCGTGGTCGTTGCACAAGATGGAAACATTAATATATTCCCAATTGCCTTTGCCATGGTTGAAAAGGAAGACGCGGATGGATGAGAATTCTTTTTGAAGCACCTACGCAATCATGTTGTAAAAGAAGACGAGATTTGCATGATTTTTTATAGAGGAACTGCGCTCTTATCAGTAATTGACAGACGTGGGAGTTTATGGAAACCTCTACATGCATATCCAACATATTGTATACGACATATTGCAGCGAATGCGAAGACGCGGTTCGGAAACAATCAGGTCCGGAGAGAGATTTTAGGCGCGGGTAAGTTGTTATTTTTTGTTTATAAAAAATTTAATTTTTTTTGAGTTCATCTTGTTGTTTTATTTAACCTGTTTCGGTTCTTAAAGGAACACGCCATCTCCCAATTACAAGTATTGTGTGAGAGACTTACTTTAGATTGGGCAAAGTGTGGTCCGACAAAGGGCAGGAAGCCAACTCCCGAATAAACAGCGGACAATATTGGTCTAAAACCCTGCAGGATAAAATGATCGAACTTCAAGCTAAAGCGTCCGCTATGCGAGTAAGATCATTCGACTCACATGGATGGGAATTTTCTGTGGAAGCTAAACTCCGAGGTGAGAAAAAACTGTTCACAGTCAAACTTCATCAGAAATGGTGTGATTGTGGTGCATTCCAAGCATTTAGATACCCCTGCTCTCACGCACACGCCGTCTGTTTGCATTTTCGACTCGACCCTTACGGTTTTGCGGATGACTGTTATAAACTAGAGAATATTGCAAATATATATAGAATTCAATTCAACACGATCCCGAACCAAGACTATTGGCCGGTAGAGCCAATATACGAAGAATGGTTAGCAAATCCAGTGCTTCGTAGAAAGTTGAAGGGTCGACCAAAGTCTACTCGTATTAATACGAATATGGATGATCCAGATGATAGAGAGGGAGGAGTTCAAGTTAAACATTGTACTCTTTGTAGTCAACCGGGTCATTCAAGAAACAAGTGTCCGAACAGATCAAATCTTTCCAACTATCGTGCCGGACCGTCAACCTAAATGCTTTGTTTAATGTATGTCTAATTTTATGGTAATGAAAATAAAATTTTTTTTATCTCCTTAATTTATTTTAAGTAATATATTTTTCCTTATTTAATATAATTTATAATTTGTTCTTATTTAATATAATTTAAGGTAATATAATATAATTTATTATTTGTTCTTATTTTGTATTTTGTATTTTTTTCTATAATATTATTTACTATAATTTAAAGTCTTGATTTGGAATTGGAATTTAGAAATTGAATACGAAAATTAAAAAAAAAAACATAAATATCAAAATGCAATCGAAATTGAAAGAAATACATATAACATTAAATAGCGGGGGTTCGCAAATGTTCAACCGTGAAAACATAAATTACAAATAAAAAAACAAAGCCCTATTTCTGCCTCCTCCCCCTCCTGGTGGGTAATTCTTGCCGGTGGAGAGGGCCTGTTTGTGAGTACCGCGGAGCGGGTTGAACCTGTCTACGAGCTCTTAGATTAGGAGCCAGCTCATTGTCATCGAAAAATTGCTCATCCGTTATTTGTATAATAGGTGGTGTAGCAAACATTTCTTCAGGATGAAATGATGGGCTGCTAATGGTAGTTGTTGAAAACATAGATGTCATACTACCAACACCAAAACCTTCCCCATATACAGATGATTGAGGATACTGAAATTGTGGTACGTATCCTTCATCATCATTGTAAGCCAGCTGAGAAGATGAACTACCACCAGTTGCAAAATTAAAAGGTGATTGTTGCGGAACATGACCAAATTCAAATGTTTGATGACTTTGTTGAAATGGGGTTTGTTCCGAGACATTACCAAATGGTGGTTGCTCCCAAAGATTACTGCTTACATGTATCGGGGGGAGTCAGATCGCGACCACGAAGAATTCCAACCTCGGTTGGTTGCTCCCGAAATTCCTTCCAAGTTTGGTTCGTCTGTTGATTGCTGAGAGCTTTGACCAAACTCGGTTCAGAGGTGAACGTGTCTTGAGCACCGCGGATCTTCAAGCCATTTATTTGCATCTTCGACAGATGCTATGAACGGTTTCCCATTTGCCGAAAACCATGAATAGTATTCTGTATTAAATTCAAAATTGTTGGCTTGAATTGGACTCAAAACTTCAGCCCACCGCATCCATCTTTCCTCCCACAATTCAATGAAATCGACTTGCTTCACAATCCAATTCTCATTGAATCTACCTCTATGAACGGTGTGAATTTGTTCATGTGGAGCTCTTGGAATGGGTTGATGGAAGTTAAACTGCCTCAACACTCTGTCAGCACAATGAAACTCAACAATAGAAAAATGGATCAAAGGCACAACCGCACCCCAGAATGTTGCACATTCAAGCACAATAGGTGGTAGGCAAGCCCTAACGTCGTCATTCGCGTACGGCTGCCAAAACACAATTATTAATATGAATTCACTCACAATCAAATATACAATTTCTCTTTCAAAAATAAAAAATACAATATACAAAATAAGAACAAATAATAAATTAAATTATATTAAATAAGAACAAATAATAAATTAAAATAAATTGATTATGATACCAGATTTTTTCCTATTGTTTGGATCTTAATCTTGTCTCTTTGACAGTGTTGTGAACCACCCCCACATTCTTCAACTTATGCCTCCATCTGCAAAGATATATTGAAATTATCTTTCGAAGTCATTGGATATAAGTATTATATCAATAAATATTTATATACAACTGCAATCACATTATTACCTTCCAGCAAGCGGAAACTCCATATGTACCGGTACAGAAAAAATGGGCGTTAAATAAGGCAGCCTGTACCACGCCCAGGACTGCAGTAAGACTTGACATCCACCCATATCTGAATTTGCCTTTTCACCATGTATAATTGTGACCTTGCACATTTCATGGTACAAAAATTCCAATACTGCGGACCCCCAACTATATGTAGCAGCTGTGTCCAAATTAGCCAAGAACGGTAGGTATTATGTGTGAACCATATTACCAGATGTATCTGGCATCAACACACCACCAATAAGTTGCAGTATATAAGCTCGAGCTGCACACTCAAGTTCTCGATGACCATATTCATCGGTCACAATAAATTCCTACTGCAACCATGATACTCTGAGGCGTATCCCGTCAACACAGGTCTCAGGAGGAGCTTTGCCCAGGTACTGCATGCAAAGGTCATATGCATTGTAATTATTTTGTCCAACCTATGGTTTCCCATTTGTTGGAATACCAAGTTCTACCGCAACATCCTCCAGGGTTATTGTGCATTCGCCAAATGGAAAATGAAATGTGTGGGTCTCTGGCCTCCACCGTTCAATCAATGCAGTAATCAACCTGGGAACTATCTTAAACCCACGTAGAAAGGTGGCATTATAAAAACCAGCTCGCTGTAGGTAATACACTAAACGCTCATCAGGTTCCTTTATCTTCATTCCTCGACGGTGTATCATATGCTTTACACCCTATAATTAATTCATTATAATTTCGAATTATAATAATTACATAGTAAATATGAAATTTTAAATTACAAAACATTTCATTACTTGCTCTTCGTGAATATGAGACGAAATGTGCTCATGGTCACGGTACAACAAAACTCCTTCAGATGCCATTATCTATTTCTACAGCTAAAAAACAATTATCATTCGAATATATACATCAATTTCGAATATATACAGACAAAAAATTGTATTAACTTCAACATTTCGAATATATACAACTAAAAAACTAACTTTAAAAATTAGATTAAAAAATACATGCCCTTACTAGATTAAAAATTCGAAAAACTAGCTTATTTTTGTTCGAAACAACAATCACAACCAGGACAACTTCATCAATAATAAAAAAATAATTATCATTAGATCATCAATCACATAAAATAATATACAGACACTAATAATTAAGAAAACAACAGATTAATTTAAACTTGAAATTTAAAAAATGACTTAGTGAGAAACCTAGAAAATATCAGAATAATACACTCCAACGATCCTCACCCTCTTCGAATATATGTTTAAAAAGATATACAAAAAACTCTTCACCTTCACCAAATTTTTTCTCTTCTTCTCTTCACAAATATCACCAACTCTAAAATTTTAACTCACACCTATCTATCTTATCAACTCACACCACCTATATATATATATATACACAAATAATGTAAAAAAAAAGAGACAAAAAAAACATCACCATGTGAATGCATGCAGTGCATGCATGCAGAGTCTGCCACCCTGCACCTCGCCATCTCCATATGGCGAGGTCCCCTCATTCACGTGAAAGCCTGCCACGCCATGCATGCCACCCTGCTCCTCGCGCGCCCCAACCTGCCAAGCCTGCCAACCAGCCTGCACGAGCCGCGCCAATGGGTGGAAAAGCGGTCACTAGGGACCTCGCAGTTTGCACCTGGCGAGGTCTAAGAATGCTATAAGGAGATAGCGAGTTATTGTAGATTTTGGCCTATTCTCCAAATTAATCCTGGAGGTAGCCTATTCTCCTAAATAAAATCTTTAGGTGGCCTATATGCCCAATTTTGCCTATATGTATAGGTATCATGTTACTATTATATTGTCATTACTATTAGTGTAATATATTATCTACTATTATTTATTATCTATTAGGTATTACTATCACCTATCACCTATTATTATTATTATTATTATTATTATTATTATTATTATTATTATTATTATTATTATTATTATTATTATTATTATTATGGTTGTTGTTGTTGTTGTTGTTGTTATTATTGATATTATTATTATTATTATTATTATTATTATTATTATTATTATTATTATCAACATTATTATAAGATAAATAAATAACTTAAGTAAGAATAAATAAAGCCCATTTATTAAATAGATAATTGTCCATTTACATTGAAAGACCAACAAAAAATAATAATAAACAATGTACTAATTACAAAGCCCAAGCCGGATAAGCCCACTACCAAAAACCCTAATGGTTTGTTATGTTCTTATGCGCAGCCAAATTCAGACCGTTGGATCTGATGGCTGATCTAACGGTCTAGATCCCATCCGGACCAAAAACCCTAAGGGTTCCTTTGAAGCTATAGCGCCGCACCACTAGATCCGTCCGATCTGGTCACCAATCAACGACCCATATCACTCTCGAGACGAAACCCTAGAGGCCATTCATCCTCATCCTGCGCTGCACGAATCCATAGCCGTTGGATCTCGAGTCGATCCAACGGTCTAGATCAACGAAGAGGCTTCTAGATCCACACACGCGACCTTTCGAAGGCTCTCGCGCGCGCGTGCCAAGGCCCGTCTGACGCCCCGACTCCTCCCACGCGCGCGTGCTATCGACCGGTCTGACCACTCCTCTCCCACGCAATCGTACGCATGGGCTCTCCACGCCGTCTGCCGTCCTTGCCCCTCCCGTTTGAGTACCGACCAAACACAAAATCAGAAAACAATGGTGTCAGTATGCTTGAAATGGCAACAAAAACGAAAAAAACAAACAACAACAAAAATCAATTAAGAGTAGAGTCTACAGATTCAGAGCAATTCAGAGCAACAAAGTCAACCACGTTTGTTTTATTCCTCTGTAATTTCGGTTATAAAAACCAAAACCCCAAAAACGTTGTAACATTCGGCAATTACCAGAAAAGAAAAATCAATAAAAGAAAATTTTTTGCAAAGGTATTCTTTTTTCTCAGTTTCCCAAATTGCATGCGAAAATAAAAAAAAGAAAGAGAGGGAGTTTTACCTTCAAGAGATCCGGTCCCCGGGACCCTGCTATTTACGGTGATAAGCCGCCCGAGCGTTAGCTCCGATGAAGGTGAATTGGAAATCAGGGGCTCATATTTTTAACAAACAAAAAGGGTTTTTTAATTCGATCTCAACTTTCCAAAAGAAGGGTTTTCAAAGATTTCAAAAAATTTAGAGTAAAAAGGAGGAGGCCTGCGTTTCTGGTATTTGTTACCGAAAACGAGCGGCCGCCGACGGAGCACTAGGGTTTCTGTTTTTTTTTCGAAAAGGGGAAGCGAGTCCGAAATAAAAGTTTAAAAAAATGCCTAAAAGCGGCTGAATGTTGTTTGGGAGGGGTGTTTATATCATATTTCTTTTTAAAGTTTGGTCTATTCACCTTTAAGCCACTCCGCATTTTCAAAATATCCTCTTAGGGGTTTCCGCATATTAAAATTATGGCCTCGGTCCCTGTTATTTTAAAACCGTTTTTAATTTAACCCCTAATCGAGCCCCCATGTATTTCTTCTTTCTTTTAAATGGCCCAATTCCCATTTCCATCCTCGAAACCCTTTTGAGTCTTACAATTTCACCCTTTTGATCAGTGTTAAAATACCTCAATCATCCCCTCTTGTTGTGGCTGTTTAAATTTCAGTCTTTGGTTGTTCAACTTTATACTTTGATATTAATAGGCTTTAAGTTCGGTTAAGTCATGTTTTTACATTAATCTACGTAGTGGTGTTGCTCGTAGTGTAATGTGTATGATTATATTTACCATTTTGTCTTCTGTACGAGGGGAAACCTCGAACGGTAATCCGGTAACAAGGCCCACCATCGAGAATGAAGATCTCCCGTACCTCCGGATTTACCCCCACTCATGTTAGGGTCCAAGATACCCCTCGGGTGATACTTGATTGAGGAAAAATGCAACTTCATCAGACCGATGCCCCTTTCCCCGCTAGTATGCCCTCCGCACCGGGAGACAGACCCGGAGGAAACCAAGCCGAGAATGTCGTCTCAGACATGGATCAGTTAATGGAAATTGAGAAGCCAAGATTTGAAGCCTCTAAAGAGATCGCGGATCGTTGTAAGCGACTCGAGGAAAAGTTGGAAGCCATGGAGGTGATCGATGCTTTCATCGGTTTTGACGCCACCGAAATCAGTCTTGTCCCAGATCTAGTGCTACCCCCTAAATTCAAGGTCCCGAAGTTTGAGAAGTATGACAGAACAAGTTGCCCTCGTGCTCATCTCACCATGTTTTGTCGAAGGATGACCGGATATGGTGTGGATGACAAGTTGTTAATCCATTATTTCCAAGACGGTCTCTCGGGGTCCGCCCTCCGGTGGTACAATCAGTTAAGCCGTCATCAGATCAAGACGTGGAAGGATTTAGCCAAGGCTTTCCTAGCACAATACCAGCACGTCAGTGACATGGTACCGGACCGTTGGACCCTACAACACATGAAACAAAATTCGAATGAGAGTTTTAGGCAGTATGCACAACGGTGGAGAGATGTGGCAGCCCAAGTGCAACCCCCACTCGGTGAGAAAGAGACGGTGGTCATATTTATTCAGACTTTGGATGGGCCAATCTTGGATCGCCTCATAGGAAATGCAACCACAAACTTTTCCTACCTAGTGTTGTCCGGTGAGCTCATTGAAAATGCCGTCAAGTGTGGTAGGATTGAGACGGGAGGAAGCTCGTCCCACAAGAGGCCAGCTCACGGAAGAAATGATAACGAAGTGAACGTGTCGGGCGTCTACAATATTAAGACAGTGGTGGTTGTACAACCTAAAGCAACCTCAAATGTCCAAGATTCCTCAAGTTGAAGCTTCAATCAGCAAAAAAACAATGAAAGGATTGAGTTCACTCCGTTACTGATATCGTATGGAGATTTATACAAGCAGCTCTCCGATATTCACGTAGTGGCACCTTACTATGTACCCCCATTACAACCCTCATTCCCAAAGTGGTATGACGCCAAGGAAAAATACGAGTTCCACGGTGAGCAAGTGGGGCATTCGATCGAGAACTGTTTCAGTTTCAAGAAGAATGTAGAGAGGCTCATTCAGCTTGGGGTCATAAGCTTTGAGAAATCAGGTGGACCAACTACAAACACGAACCCTCTATCAAATCATGCAAAAGGAGTGAATGCCATTTCCGAGGAGGACAATCGGAAGACAAAGACTAGTGTATCTGAAGTCAAGTCACCCTTTAGTTGGGTATGGATGGAGCTCTACAAAGAGGGTCTAATCAGCCAGGGGGCAAGGAAGCCCGAAGGACATGGTGGTCCTTATTGCGAGTTGCACGCCGAAGGCAGACACACTATTCAGGACTGTTGTGAGTTCGCAACAATAGTTCAGGGGCTAATGGACAACAAAGAGATTGAATTCTTCGAGGAAGTCAAAGAGACTGTTGAAGAGCCAACCCGAGGCTTATAACTGCTTCTGTTAAGGGAAAGCCCCCAATATCTGAGTTTGGGGCAAGCATGGTTGCTAAGAGAGACCGCTTTCGGATTAGGCTACGAGCCTACGGAAGGAGAAGAAACAAAAGACCAAGGGGAGGTCGAGCCCGTGTTTTTCCCCCTCTAGATCAGATCTTTGTACTAGAAGGATTCTTTGGTCCAATCGGGCAATTTGAAGCACCATTTAGGGATGTTGTCAAGGAAGCGGGTGAAGATAGTGTCGAGGAACCAACAGTCGAGGAACTCCTAGAAAATTTGAACATTGATCTGACATTCCTAGAAAAGGAGGCCTAAGGGTAGGATCCATCCAAATTTGCTTGTGCTTATCGGTCTAAACTCTCATAGGTTTCCCTGTTGCTTTTAATATCTTTTGAAGTAGTGCATTGAATCAAACTCACCCGCTTAAGCCCGAAGGCGGTGATGATCTTTTGTAAGGGCCTATGACTCCATGTTTTTATTTTTAATGAAAGGATGCATCGCATTTTGTGTCTCAATTATCTCTTATTTTCATGTATATATGCTTATTGGACCCTCGTATATCAATTGTGCGAGGGACATTGATTGTGACCCAAAGGTTGGATTCAAGCAGCTTGTGTCTATTAGAAATCGGAAATTGTGAAGATAACTAATTTGTGACTTGCATCCCGACTTAAGTTGGTCATTTGTTTAAGCCCGTAGGGCATCAATGCATCAAGATTAATTTCTTAAAATAAAAAGGTCTAAATTGAGACCAAGGTTAAAAAAAATCAAATCACACAAAAAAGGGAAAAGGATATGTAGAGGCGAGGTGGGTGCAAACCAGCCTATAAGAAGACCCACTCCATCCAACCAGCACCAGCAACCTGGAAACCATCCATCATCATCCTACCAGCAACCTCGAAGGCAAAAATTACCTACAAGAAGACCTTTGGCTCCACCAACTACAATTAGATGGATGCCTAATATACCTTCAAGTCAGCAATCAACTGTCTCCAACCCTCCAAATCAAGAATCACAAGCTTCAACTAGGGACTGAAGCTGCAGAACTGAAGCTCACTGAATTTTGTGAATGGCCTATTTTATGACTCTTTTTGTGATGTCCATTTCAATGGCATTTATTTTGTGAATTGTGGTGAATTAGTTAGGAAGGTCTTTTTGCAGCTGATTTTGTGAATGTGCAGGGAATACTCTAGCTCACTGTTGATATAAGTCATTCTTTTGTAGCTGATTTTAGTGTTTATCAACTTACAAACATTACTTTTTGTAGCTGATTTTATGGTTTATCAGCTTACAAACATTACTTGTTTACACATTGATTACAATCGAATGGAAAACAAAGTATTGCCTTCTTATTTGCTCAACTTTTCTTATAACAGCTTTTATTGCACAACTTAATAGAAAATACTTTAAATTTCATAGAACAAAAATTTTACAATATTCATTAAACTGACCAAAACATTGCATTACCTCAAAGTATTGCATTCACTTACATTAAACAAACCAAGATAAGAATTGTTGAGTTGTAAGGAGCTTGATTCGTTCAACCGATAAGGCTCACCAAGTGGTGGAGAGGTGGATTTTTGGGTGGAGGTGGTGTGGAAGATAAAACAATGATTGACACAATGATTTATAGTGGTTCAACCTTCTAACCAAGGTCTACATCCTCTACCTTAGCTCCCCACTAAGGATTTCCAATCAATGCACTATTGATTCGTCCCCTTTTCTAGGCTTAGGAGGAAACCCTTTACACCGATCAAGCTTTCTACCCAAAGCCTTGATCAAACCCTCTTTTACAAAGAGACAAGAAAAGTAAACACAAATCCCTCTAATAGGTGTTTGTTTGCACAATTAAAGCACTCACCCAAATCCTAAAACACTTGAGCAAATTTGACAATTTTGGCTCACTAGTGTTTGTCTATACAATAAATGACAATTTAAGCTCTAAGACAATTCTTGATCATTTGTTGATTGACAATATGAGCATTAGCATTTACTTGATGCTTGGAAGTCCCTTTTATACTCATTGATGAGTTTGTAGCCGTTACTAGCCGTTGGGATTGAATTGGAGCCGTTGAGGACTTTAATTCCCACCATAAATGCAGTTCTGTAGCTCTCCGTTTCGAAACACTCGAACCCGTTTCGAAACACCCTTTAAGTAGAAAGAGCTGTTGCAGTCTGACGTAGGACCCGTATCGAAACGCTCTAGTCTGTTTCAAAACACCCGTTTTGAAACGCCTATCCCCGTATCGAAACGACCTGCATTTAAAAGTTAGTTGGGAAATAGCCGTTGGGGTTTATGACCATTGTGGTCGATGCCACGTGGGCGTATCGGAACGGCATAGCCCGTATCGAAACGTTTTAGCTACTGGAATCCCTCGTATCGAAACGCCTGGAAGGTTTTATGTGTTTTGGCATTTGAAAACATGCAAAACCCTTTATAAAATATCCCTAAACATAGTTTCAAGTTATTTGGACTTTGGAAATTGTTTTAAATACTTTTTAAATCAGTCCAAAACATTTTTCAATTATTATATCAAAATATTAGTTCTACAATCTCCCCCTTTTTGATATAATAAAACCAACTTGGAAAATTGTTTGGGATTCTCCCCCTTTAACTTTAAAATTGTGAATAAGAGATTAAAGATATGAAATCAAATAAAGCTCCCCTTTATTCATTTGAAAATTCAATTTTTCAAATTATTTCTCCCCCTTTTTGTTATATAAAAAAATTTAAAACATTAAGTTCAAAAATAACAATAGAGGTAAAAATTTGACAAAATAAGAATTTGGTTTTAAAAATGGCTCCCCCTTACTCAAAGCATCATTAAGAGTGTTAGTCCAACATATATGATCATCTAGTTGAAATAAAAAGAAATAAATCAAATGAAATAAATAAACAACTAGATTTTTACCAACACTTGAACCCAAGGGAGGATGTGAAGCCTTCCTTCTTCAAGTGTTCTTCCTTGTGTGCATGGAGCTCCCCCTCAATGTTTGACTTGTTGAACATCTCCATCACACCTAGAAAAAGACAATCAAGTGATTTTTGGTATCCAAATTGCTTTGGATCCATGAACGTTAGTAGCACAAATTTTTTCCCCCTTAGGAATCTATTTTTCAATGTCATCCTTTTTAATTGAAGTGCTAAGTCCTTTTGGAACCCAAACACTTCTAAAACATTTTCCTTTTACAAATCTAGGGGCACTAGATTGTCTAACATAAAAATTTGATTTTCCAAAATTGTTTTTCTTTTCAAGCTCTTTGGAAATCAAATCTTTTTCTTCTTGAACTTTTTGAAGCAAATTTTGTAAATCAAAACACTTTAATTCAAACTCTTCGAGTTTTGCTTCAAGTTCAAGTTTGGTTTTAGAAATCAAATCATTTTGAATTTTTAACTTTGAAATCAATTTATTGTTTTTCAAAATGTGATTTTTAAAGTCTTAAACCAAATTGTGAAACCGATATTTTAAATTTGATATAACTAAAGAACCTAAGGACTAAATTGAAAATGTCAAAACGAATTTTTAAGTCCTCAAACATCCCCATATGATTTTAAGAAAATTCCATAGTTAAAAACTAAGATTTTCAAATATTTTCTAAGTGTTCTTAAAGCCGAAACAGTGTTTTTCAAGTCCCTGTTTCGAAACGGCCTAAGGCGTTTCGAAACGATTTCACCACTGCCAACCCCTGTTCCGAAACGGGTATCGAAACGGCTTTAGAACATAAGAACCTGTATCGAAACGGTTCTTCATTTTGATTTGAAAAAATATGACCGTTGCAAAAGTTTTTAACTGATTTTTCAGAAACCGGTAGGGTGTTTCGAAACGGGCTCAAGCTGTTTCGAAACGACCCTTGATAGTGGCAAAAGTGTTTCGAAACGAGTTCAATCCGTTTCGAAACGGGCTCTTAAATGCAACCCCAACGACTCTTTCTATTTTGGTCCGTTTCGAAACAGGTTCCCGCGTTCTGAAATGGGTGGTTGTAGACTGCATTTATGGAGGTGAGATAACACCCCCAACGGCTCTATTGATGAATGCAACAACCACAACGGTTAGAAATCAATGAGAATGTATAAAAGGGACCTCTAAAAGCTCCAGCAACAACTATTGATCCAAAAGCAAACATCCATACATCAAATCCAAGCATTTGTGCTTAATTCCCAAATTGTGTAGAAACCCCAATTGTAATTTTAATTCTTATCTTTTTCAATTGTGTTGAGTGCTTGTAATTGGGCTACAATTTGTATTGAGAGATACTATCTTAGCCATCAAACTCTTTGTTTTCTTTGTGTGAGGATTGGGTTAAATTTTGGGTAGAAAATTTAACCGAAATTGTAAGGGTTGCCTCCTTAGCCTAGAAAAGGGGAAGAGCAATTAGTGGAATTGTTGCAAATCCTTAGTGAAGCTAAGGTAGTGGATGTAGAGTTCATTTGGAACTTGAACCACTCTAAAATTCCTTGTCCATCTTTTTAATTTGCAAATTCCACCACCTAAACCTTAAAAATCCAATTCACCCCCCTCTTGGTTCATTTCGATCTTTCGATCCACTCAACAATTGGTATCAGAGCCTACCTCTTTAAGGATTAACAACCACAAGAGGAGTTCCTAGGAAGAGTGTGATCATCAAATATCAAGAGATGGCTTCAACCTCCGGTTCGGGCATGCACGAGTCTCAATCCACTACAAAGCCTCCCTTCTTCAATGGTGATAACTATTCTTTTTGGAAGAATAGAATGCGTCTCTTCATCAAGTCCAATGACTACTTAGTTTGGGATGTCATTGAAGATGGCCCTTACATTCCATTAAAGCAAGATAGTCAAGGCAAGATGGTTTTGAAGAAAAAGGTGGAGATGAGTGAAGAAGAAAGGAGAAAGATTCAAGTAAATGACAAAGCTCTCCACATGCTCTTTTGTTCATTCGGTCCGGACATCTATTCTAAAGTGTCATCCATTGAGAGTGCCAAAGAAGTGTGGGACACTCTTGAGACTACCTATGAGGGAACCAACGATGACAAAGAAACTAAGATTGGAATTCTCAATCTTAGTTATGAGAATTTCAAGATGGAGCCCGATGAGACGGTGTCCAAGATGTTTGATCGGTTCTCCACTATAGTCAATGGGCTCAAAGGTTTTGGAGAGATCATACCGGAAGACAAGCTTGTCCGGAAACTACTCTATTTACTTCCCGAATCATGGGATGGGAAGAGAACTGCAATCATAGAAGCTAAGAATTTGAAGACTTTAAAGCTTGATGAACTAGTGGGTTCTCTCCTTACACATGAGATTATGAAGCAAGGAAGGGAAGAAGAGAAGAAGAAAGAAGAGAAGAGAGTAGAAAATCTAGAGGTTGAAAAGAAGAAGAAGATGGGAATAGCTCTCAAAGCTTCACTACTTGAGGAGAGCTCTTCTAGTGAGGAGGATGAGCTAGAAGAATTGGCTATGATAGCTAAACGATTCTCACGCTTTATGAGGTCCAACCAGGGAAGAAAAATTCAAAGGAAGATGGACTTCAAAGGCAAGAACAAAGAAGAAGCAAGGGATCAAATCATTTGCTTCGAGTGCAATAAACCCGGCCACATACGTTCGGAGTGCCCTCAACTCAAGAAGAAGGGCTTTGAGAAGAAGAAGAAGCTCAAAGCCAAGCTTGCTACTTGGAGTGATGAGGAGTCATCGGAGGATGACGAACAAGAAGTGGCCAACCTTTGCCTCATGGCACTTGAGGAAGATTCCTCCATGGTAACCTCTAACTCATCAACTTTAGATTTTACATATGATGAATTAAATGATGCATATGATGAGTTACAAGAGGTCTATGATGAATTAGTTGAGAAATATAAGGAGTCGGTCATTAGGAATAAGAAAATCATTTTGGAACTAAATGAGAAAAATGACTCACTCTCTCAAGCTAATTCAAAATTTGAGAAAAAGATATTAGGGTTGAAAGATGAACTAAAATTTTTTCAAGATGAAAATGTTGATCTTAATAATCTTTTGTCTCAATGTAATAGTGAACACCAAAAGGTGTTGGATGAGCTAAATGAGCTCAAAAAGTCTTTTAAAAATGTTGGTAGTGTCAAGCATGAGATAGGTGAATCTTCAAGAACAAACCAACCTAAGAAAAAGACTAACTACTACAAACAAGGTAGCTTTCCTAGACATAGTAGAAATAAAAGAATTAGAAGTGTATGGGTTCCTAAGGAACTTGTAAATCTAATAATATTATTGCTATGTCATCTTGGATCCCTAAGGAAACCAAGGTTTTGAGAGCTAACACTCATGGACCCAAAATGATTTGGGTAACAAAAACAAAAGCTTAATATCTTTGTTTGTAGGGGGAGCATTGCTACAAGGCCAAAGCACAAAGTCAAAACTCATGGTACCTTGATATTGGATGCTCAAGGCATATGACCAGAGACAAGAGTAGATTCATGGATCTAAAGCCAAAAAGTGGAGGAGTGGTGACATTTGGTGACAACTCCAAAGGCCACATTAAAGGTATTGGCTCCATAGGTAATCACTCTACTATTCTCATTGAAAATGTCTTGTATGTCGATGGTCTTAAACATAACTTATTGAGCATAAGTCAATTGTGTGATAAAGGATTTAATGTTTTATTTGATAAAAGTGGATGCAAAATTGTAGACATTAAATCTAATAATATTATGCTCATAGGTCATCGCATAGGGAACATATACATGGTGCATCTAGATGACATTCATACATCTCATGCATGCTTAGTAGCACAAAATGAAAATGATGCATGGTTGTGGCATAGGAAACTAGGACATGCTAGCATTAGTGTTTTAGAAAAACTAGTTTCCCTTGATCTAGTTAGAGGTTTACCCAAGATTAAATTTTCAAATGATAAAGTTTGTGATGCATGCTCTAAGGGTAAACAACATAAGTCTTCCTTTAAATCCATTAATGATGTTTCTACAAGTAGATGTTTACAACTAATCCATATGGATTTATTTGGGCCAATTAGGACTATGAGCTTGGGTGGTAAGTCTTATGCATTTGTACTTGTTGATGATTTTTCTAGATTTACTTGGGTTCTATTTTTAAGTACTAAAGATGAGGCTTTGGAAAAATTCATCACATTTTCAAAACTAACCCAAAATGATCTTGAACTTAGAATTTCACATATTAGAAGTGATCATGGAACCGAGTTTCAAAATTTAGGGTTTGAAGATTTTTTAAATGAAAATGGTATTAGCCACAATTTTTCGGCTCCTCGGACTCCTCAACAAAATGGGGTAGTTGAGAGGAAAAATAGAACTTTACAAGAAATGGCTAGAACTATGCTTTGTGAAAATAATTTACCTAAATATTTTTGGGAGGAAGCCACAAACACCGCTTGCTATATTGTTAATCGAGTAATGATTAGGCCAATTTTAAAGAAAACACCTTATGGGATTTTAAAATCTAAAAAGCCTAACTTTAGCTATTTTCACCCTTTTGGTTGCAAGTGTTTTGTTTTAAATAATGGAAAAGACAACTTAGGTAAATTTGATGCAAAAAGTGATGAAGCTATTTTCATATGATACTCTTTAATATCTAAAGCCTATCGAGTATTTAACAAAAGAACTTTAGTAGTAGAAGAATCTATACATGTTGTATTCGATGATAACCTCCTTCCAAGGAAGGATTCTTGTGATGATGATGATGTAGGAATCATAAATGCCTTTGATGGAGGACAAACTTCAAAGGAGGGTGAGATTCCAACAACAAAAGAAGAGGACACACAAGATCCACCTCTTGAAGCCTTGAAGGACTTGGCTCTTGAGGAAAAGGAAGTGAGCTACCCAAGGGAGTTCAACTATGTCAAAGATTGTGAAATCTTGGGTGATCCATCCAAGGGGGGTAACCACTCGATCTTCTCTTAGATTAATGAATCATGTTGCATTTATCTCATGCATAGAGCCTAAGAATATAAAAGAAGCATTGAAAGATGACTTTTGGATTATGGCTATGCAAGAGGAGTTAAATCAATTTGAGAGAAGTAACGTTTGGACATTAGTTGATAGGCCTAGTAATCAATCTACCATAGGAACTAAATGGGTTTTTAGGAACAAGCTAGATGAGAGTGGTAACATTGTGAGAAATAAAGCTAGACTTGTAGCATAAGGTTACACTCAAGAAGAGGGAATAGATTTTGATGAAACCTATGCACCCGTAGCTAGAATGGAAGCCATTAGGATGTTGCTTGCATATGCATGTTATCATAATTTCAAGCTTTTTCAAATGGATGTTAAAAGCGCGTTTTTAAATGGTTTTATAAATGAGGAAGTGTATGTGGAACAACCACCGGGTTTTGAAGATTCAAAATTTCCAAATCATGTTTTCAAACTCACTAAAGCTCTTTATGGTTTAAAACAAGCTCCTAGAGCTTGGTATGAAAGACTTTCAAACTTTTTAATTGAAAAAGGTTTTGAAAAAGGTAAGGTGGACACTACACTTTTTATAAAAATGTATAAAAATGACATCTTAGTAGTTCAAATTTATGTTGATGATATTATTTTTGGTTCTACTAACGAATGCCATTGTCAAGAGTTTGCTAAGTTAATGCAAGGTGAATTTGAGATGAGCATGATGGGGGAGCTCTCATTCTTTTTGGGACTCCAAATCAAGCAAAAGAAGGATGGCACCTTCATCAATCAAGCAAAGTACATAAAGGATATGCTCAAGAAGTTTGGCTTGGAGAATGCAAAGCCTCAAGCCACACCTATGAGCTCATCTACAAAGCTTGACAAAGATGAGGGAGGTAAGTGTGTTGACTCTAAACTTTACCGTTCTATGATTGGATCATTGCTTTACCTTACCGCAAGTAGACCGGATATCTTGTTTAGTGTTTGCTTGTGTGCTAGGTTTCAAGCTAGTCCTAGAGAGTCTCACCTTATAGACGTTAAGAGAATCTTTAGGTACCTTAGAGATACTCCTTGTTTAGGTCTTTGGTACCCTAGAGACTCCACCTTCAACCTTCATGCTTATTCAGATGCGGATTATGGGGGTTGCAAAATCGATAGGAAAAGTAATTCGAGAACTTGACAATTCCTAGGTAGTATGCTCATATCTTGGTTCTCTAAGAAACAAAATAGTGTAGCCTTATCTACCACCGAAGCCGAGTACATATCCTTAGGGAGTTGTTGTGCTCAAGTCCTTTGGATGAAGCAACAACTCTTAGATTATGGAATTAAAGTTGAAACCATACCCCTAAAATATGACAACACTAGTGCTATATGTTTAACAAAAAATCCCATCCAACACTCTAGAACCAAACACATAGAAATAAGGCATCATTTCATTAGAGATCATGTCCTTAAAGAAGATGTGGTTATAGAGTATGTAGACACCTTAAATCAATTAGCGGACATATTTACAAAACCTTTAGACAAAGAGCGTTTTTGGTCCCTTAGGAGAGAGTTAGGTCTAGCTAGCCTATCTTGACCTTTTAGGACCTCTTTTGTGCTTAAAATTGTTTGATCTTGTGAAATGCCATGTTTATGTGTTTTGACTCCTAATTTCATCCATGCTTATAGCTAGGGGGAGTATGTTTATGTTTGTATATGTTTTGCATGCTCATTCGTGTCATTCATGCAAGTTAGGCCTTAGAAAAACTTAATTTTCTGCACTTTTAGAGCCTCATCTGCACTTCCAGGCCCAGGTTTATCGAAACGGGTCAACCTGTTTCGATACGGATGCCTTAAAATCATGTCTCAGAGAAGGGCGTTTTGAAACGCCTCAAAAGGGTTTCGAAACGTTTTTGCTACTACCAAGGGGTGTATCGAAACGAGTTTCGATACGAGTCAACGGGGCTTCGGTACGATCAACGCCGTATCAAAACGGTCAGCTGAAATTCTAAAAACGGTCAAACTCTCATCCTCGCGTTTCGAAACGGTCAGGACCGTTCCGAAACGGTTTCACGGACAGCTTTAAGTAGGGCTTTTAATGATAAAGTTCTCTTTAAATTAAAACTCCTTGAAACCCTAAAAACCCTAAACCGACTTTGTCCCTATAAAAACCCTCTAAATCTCCTTGTTTTTCATCAAATCTTGAGGGGTTTTTCTCTAAAACACTAGTCTAAGCAAGATTCATCAACATTGTGCAAGGATTTTCTTCCATTCATCCAAAATCCCAAACTAAGGTATTTTTCCTCTTTTTCTTTTTCCTTCAATTTCTATTCGAATCTTAGGTTAGAAAAATTTATTTTTGTATAGTTTATATGTTTTGATGCTTGGGTTTTTCATATTTTGTAAAAAAATTCAAAATCTTCAATTTTTCTGATTCGAATATAAAATTTTTCAGTCGTATTTTTTTTCTGTTTTCTCTAAAAAAAATTTCTGTTTTTATTTTATTTTATTTTGATTTGTTTACTGTTTTAAAAACTTTTTTAAACCTAAGTGGGATTTATTATTAGATTGAATTACGAAATCTATGCATACACTTAAATTTTTCGCTTGCTTGCTTATGTTTTTAGGATGTCGGAAAATGTTAGCAAAAAGCGTAAGTCCGTTCAATCCGGTGACTCGAGTGTGCGTCTGAATCTCGCTCAGCTCTTTCAAAAATCCCTTCGAACTCCAGAGATGCGTGCTCGTTTCAAATATGTCAAGGATTTCGAAGTTCGACGTGAGCGTGTCATTGATCTCGAATTTCTTAACTCCGAGCGATTCCTTTTCCGTTACCTTGAGCGTTTGAGCGACTGGAATCTTCTTCCTTTGTTGAGCATCCCGGATATTCGCTACAAACACATGGTACTCATCTTTTACTCCAATGCTCGTCTTATTAATGATGAAACAAATACCGAGGTTGTTGGGATTGAATCCTTTATGTTAGGGAAAAAGTTTGTTGTTTATGTTGCTCTCTTGGAGTCTACTTTTTCCCTTAAGGATGAAGGAATTGAGAGTGAACGTCACTTTGGTACTAATACCGGTCAAGTGCTTACTTTGGATGCGCACGATCGTTTTCTCCACTTGATGGTTTCATGGTTCCTTCGCCCCTCCGGAGGTAAATATTCTCACATCCGTCAAGTTGATTACTTTTGGCTTGAATGTTTCCGTCGTGGTGAGCGCCCTAATGTTGCTAAGATCATATTTGCTGAGATGGTTAATAATGTTAAGCTTATTGACACTGATGCCTTGAAATCCTTTACTTGTGGCACGATTTTGAGTCACATCTTTAGCAAGATTGGTCTCGATTGCTCCTACGACTCTTCGGAACCTCGCAAGTCCAAGATTGGTGAGTCCTCTCTTCGCAAGTCCGGTTTTCACTATATGAACCATGTTTGGGAACGTGTTGATAGAGCCGCACCTCCTCCTCCTCCTCTCGTTGAACCTCAAGCTCCAGTTGCTAACAATGATGCTCTCACGGCTTTGATTACCAAGCGGTTCAATGCCATGGACACTAACATGGCTTTGGGTTTTGGTGCCATCAACACTTGCTTGCAAAATGTAGAGGATCACCTCCAATCCCTTGAGGCTTCCCACTCGAACATGGATTTGTCCTTCTCTATCCTTTATGGCCAATGGACGAAGTTTTGCCGTTCTCAAGTCAAGAGCGATGATGAGACTTCGGATGATGATGATGGTGGTGACGAGGCCTAGGATATTCATATCATATCATATTATCTATGCATTTTAGGTTTAAGTTTGCATCTTTATGTTTCATTATGTTTTAGGAACCTATGCTTTTGATCTTATTTGGGATTATGTTTTTGAACTTAATGTTGATTTATGTTTTGGATATTTTAATTTTATGAATTAATATTATTGTTGCTTATTACTTCATGCTTATTGGTACTAACCCTTTCTCTTCTCTATGAGCCTATTTATTATTTTTTATCTAATAAAAAAGGGGAGAAGAAACTTAAGAGCCACAAAAATTCGTTTTAAATGTTTAAAGAGTTTTTAAGTTTTAAAAAATTGAATTTCAAAGTTAAAACATTTTTAAAAACTTTAAAAACCTATCTTAAATTAAGGGGGAGTTAGAATATGTTCAAAATTTTCAAAACTCTTAAAAATTCTAACTTTGGTTTTGTTATATCGAAAAGGGGGAGATTGTGAAACCGATATTTTAATTTTGATATAACTAAAGAACCTAAGGACTAAATTGAAAATGTCAAAACGAATTTTTAAGTCCTCAAACATCCCCATATGATTTTAAGAAAATGCCATAGTTAAAAACTAAGATTTTCAAATATTTTCTAAGTGTTCTTAAAGCTGAAACAGTGTTTTTCAAGTCCCTGTTTCGAAACGGCCTAAGGCGTTTCGAAACGATTTCACCACTGCCAACCCCTGTTCCGAAACGGGTATCGAAACGGCTTTAGAACATAAGAACCCGTATCGAAACGAGTTCAAGTGTTTCGAAACGGTTCTTCATTTTGATTTGAAAAAATATGACCGTTGCAAAAGTTTTTAACTGATTTTTCAGAAACCGTTAGGGTGTTTCGAAACGGGCTCAAGTTGTTTCGAAACGACCCTTGACAGTGGCAAAAGTGTTTCGAAACGAGTTCAATCCGTTTCGAAACGGGCTCTTAAATGCAACCCCAACGGCTCTTTCTATTTTGGTCCGTTTCGAAACAGGTTCCCGCATTCCGAAACGGGTGGTTGCAGACTGCATTTATGGAGGTGAGATAACACCCTCAACGGCTCTATTGATGAATGCAACAACCACAACGGTTAGAAATCAATGAGAAGGTATAAAAGGGACCTCTAAAAGCTCCAGCAACAACTATTGATCCAAAAGCAAACATTCATACATCAAATCCAAGCATTTGTGCTTAATTCCCAAATTGTCTAGAAACCCCAATTGTAATTTTAATTCTTATCTTTTTCAATTGGGTTGAGTGCTTGTAATTGGGCTACAATTTGTATTGAGAGATACTATCTTAGCTATCAAACTCTTTGTTTTCTTTGTGTGAGGATTGGGTTAAATTTTGGGTAGAAAATTTAACCGAAATTGTAAGGGTTGCCTCCTTAGCCTAGAAAAGGGGAAGAGCAATTAGTGGAATTGTTGCAAATCCTTAGTGAAGCTAAGGTAGTGGATGCAGAGTTCATTTGGAACTTGAACCACTCTAAAATTCATTGTCTATCTTTTTAATTTGCAAATTCCACCACCTAAACCTTAAAAATCCAATTCACCCCCCCCTCTTGGTTCATTTCGATCTTTCGATCCACTCAACACAAATCATCGTAGGCATCTTGTAATTCATCAAAAGAATAAGAACATGAATTAGATGAATTAGAAGTTACCCTTGAATCTTCTTCGATGGCCATAAGGAAAAAAGGTTGGCTTTTTCATCGTCGGTGGAGTCCTCATCACTCCAAGTAGCCACATGTGCCTTCTTCTTATGGCTTGAAGTGCTTGCCCTCTCATTTTTCTTGGATTCTCGTTCAAGCTCTCTCAAAGCTTTCTTCATGAACGAGGCACACTTCTTGAAGAGATGAACTATCTCTTCTTCTTCATCCTCCTCTTCACTTGAATAGACATGATGGCAAGTGGAGGATTTGAGAGCCATGGCATTGGTGTTGATGCCAAGCCCCTTGAGCTTCTTCTCTCCCATAGCTCTAATTTCTTCCCTCTTCTTCTCATCTTCTTTGTTCTTCTTCATGATTTGATGAGTAAGGAGTGACCCCATGAGTTCATCAAGCTTCAAAGTCTTCAAATTTTTGGCTTCGATGATGGCGATCCTCTTTGAGTCCCAAGACTCGGGAAGTGAGTAGATGAGCTTTCGGACAAGCTTTTCTTCTGGGATGGCTTCTCCATAACCCTTGAGACCATTGGTGATGGTGGAGAACCTATCAAACATCTTCTCGATGTTCTCTTCCGGATCCATCTTGAAGTTCTCATACTCTAAGGTGAGGAGCCCAATCTTGGTCTCCTTGACTTCACCGGTCCCCTCGTATGTGACTTCAAACTTGTCCCATATCTCATTGGCACTCTCACAAGAAGACATCTTCTCATAGATGGATGAGCCAAATGCACAAAAGAGAATGTGCAAGGCTTTGCAATTTAGCTCCATCTTCTTGCGATCGTCGGCACTCCACTACACTTTGCTTCTTTGAGGCACAAACGGACCATCTTCAACTATATCCCATAGCTTGTAGTCTCTAGACTTGATGAAGAACTTCATCTTTGTCTTCCAATGGGCATAATGGGTTCCGTCAAAGAAAGGCGGTTTGTCGATTGATTGTGCCATTTGAGCCGGTTGATGAAATAGTGATCGAGCTTGCCAGATCTTCTCAATAGGATGTGAATCCTCTTCGATTGAGCCAAGCTCTGATACCAATTGTTGAGTTGTAAGGAGCTCGATTCGTTCAACCGATAAGGCTCACCAAGTGGTGGAGATGTGGATTTTTGGGTGGAGGTGGTGTGGAAGCTAAAACAATGATTGACAAAATGATTTATAGTGGTTCAACCTTCTAACCAAAGTCTACATCCACTACCTTAGCTCCCCACTAAGGATTTCCAATCAATCCACTATTGATTCGTCCCCTTTTCTAGGCTTAGGAGGAAACCCTTTACACCGATCAAGCTTTCTACCCAAAGCCTTGATCAAACCCTCTTTTACAAAGAGACAAGAAAAGCAAACACAAATCCCTCTAATAGGTGTTTGTTTGCACAATTAAAACACTCACCCAAAACCTAAAACACTTGAGCAAATTTGACAATTTTGGCTCACTAGTGTTTGTCTATACAATAAATGACAATTTAAGCTCTAAGACAATTCTTGATCATTTGTTGATTGACAATATGAGCATTAGCCTTTACTTGATGCTTGGGATTGAATTGGAGCCGTTGAGGACTTTAATTCCCACCATAAATGCAGTTCTGCAGCTCTCCATTTCGAAACACTCGAACCCGTTTCGAAACACCCTTTAAGTAGAAAGAGCCGTTGCAGTCTGACGTAGGACCCATATCGAAACGCTCTAGTCTGTTTTGAAACACCCGTTTCGAAACGCCTGTCCCCGTATCGAAACGACCTGCATTTAAAAGTTAGTTGGGAAATAGCCGTTAGGGTTTATGACTGTTGTGGTCGATGCCACATGGGCGTATCGAAACGGCATAGCCGGTTTCGAAACACTGGGCAAAATTCATATCCAGGGAAGGCCCGTTTCGATACCCGTATCGAAACGTTTTAGCTACTGGAATCCCTCGTATCGAAACGCCCTAAGGTGTTTCGAAACGCCTGGAAGGTTTTGTGTATTTTGGCATTTGAAAACATGCAAAACCTTTTATAAAATATCCCTAAACATAGTTTCAAGTTATTTGGACTTTGGAAATTGTTTTAAATACTTTTTAAATCAGTCCAAAACATTTTTCAATTATTATATCAAAACATTAGTTCTACAAGAATACAAAATAACCAACCTCCACGAACCCTAACAATACTTCACCACACATTACATTACCTCAAAACCCACACAACCATCACACACATAACCAAAACACATCAATCCAGTCATTATACATTACTTCAAAGCCAACACAATCATAAAAAACATCACCAATACACAAAACCAGCATAGCTGTTCAGAAAACCTTGCCCTCTCCATTTTCTTCACTTTTTTTAAGAGCCTAGAAATTATCATTTTTTTCACGTGGATTGACTGGAGCATCGTACCAAAGAAAAAATCCACACCCCTCCCATTCCCATAATTTTTACACCAAAAAAATCTCCTACCTGGGTTTTCATTTGTCCAAGCAGTGACCAGATCGGCTGGTAGTCTACAACGGCAATTGGGTACTTCATTCTTTGCTTCCATCTTCTTCTTCTTCCTCTTCTTCACTTTATTCTTCTAGAGACAAAATTTTAGGGTTAAAGAAATAGAGCTTCTATTAAGGGTGGATGAGCCTTTTAAAGACGTTTTTTTATGCTTTATCCACGTGGAAATACAGGTGGAATTAACCTAAATTTTTCCAAGAGCCACATCAGCTACCTGTTAAGAGTTAACGGCTCTAAACGGCAAAGTGACCAACTCTTTACACCCCGAAAACGTTTGGGACCTTACTGGTCATTTTTCAAATTTGGTGACTAACTTTGTACTTAGTATAAACATAGGTGACTTCTGCAGTAGTTTACCCTAAAATCAAAATGCACTCCAATGTCTGAAGCCTGGTAATAGGCATTTCGGATAAGAGTGTGGCAATTTTGGGGCACTTCGCTATAGCAAAAAGGGAAAATAAGGTTGCAATGCACCATCTAAATTCACAAACCTTAGCTTCATGAGTGATGGTAATATTTTCAAGTCATGACAATGCCGAGTAACTAGGGATTTTGGTGTTTGCTCCATCATTAACTTCAAGCCAAAAGAATGTGATGATTTGATTTCCCCAAAAACTATACTAAAGCTAAATAACACCGAAATCTGCAAATGGTACTACGAAAAATTAAAAATAAACCCAAATAAGTCAAGTTGTACTTTACATTTAGATATCAACCCAACTTACGAGGTCTTCTAGACACAAGAGGTGCTTGGGGCATCCCCAGTAAGTCATTTCACTATCACTCCTACACTTGATATTCAAGGTATCTGATCTAGCTTGGGTTACCCCTGATCCGAAGAGAAAAACTCGTTTCCCCTAACAAGCATCTCACATTGGAGTAAAAAGCATGTGGTCTGAGTTTTGTAGTGAAGCAAAAGATTTCTCTGCATTACTTTACAAAGAGGTCCAAAAGTATAGAGACCAACGATGAGTGTGCCAACCACTTATACAAAAGACAAACCCTAACCAAGGATAGACACCCATAAGTTAACCTTCTCCCCAAGGAGGAGACTTTTCACAAGAATGTGGTCAAGACGGCGAAAAGTCAAAGGGCATCATCGCACAAGGTAGCCCTAATCATTCGACCAAGGCTACAAGAAAGAACTAAAACAGACAAGACTGAGCCAGTATGACTATGAAATCAGGGGGCATCCCTTTGAGTGTCAACATCAGGATCAGTTGCATTTCATTCACATCAGCATTAGTGCATTCACATCAAGCATCCACACCATATATCAAGTTACATGCATCCATACTAAGCACACATACCTCATTCATACATAAAAATGAACAAGTCAAAAACAATGGAAAAATGGCGAATCCTCAACCAAAAGGTAGCCACGCCGACAAAAAAGTCAAATCAACAAAGAAGTTGAACCCCACCAAGAGAAACAACCACAACACCAACTCTTCTTCCAGCATCGATCTTGTTATGTCGTTGATGGTGTAGCGGATCTTCTTCAACATCGATCTTGTTATGTCGTTTATGGTGTAGCGGATCTCCTTCAACATCGATCTCGTCCTGCCATTGATGGTAGTGGATCTCTTCCAACATCGATCTTGTTATGCAGTTGATGGTAGTGGATCTCTTCCAACATCGATCTCGTCCTGCCGTTGATGGTAGTGGATCTCCTCCAACATCAATCTTGTTATGTCGTTGATGGTGTAGCGGATATCCTCCAACATCGATCTCGTCCTGCCGTTGATGGTAGCGGATCTCTTCCAGCATCGATCTTGTTATGCCATTGATGGTATAGCAGATCTCCTCCAGCATCGATCATGTTATGCCATTGATGGTAGCGGATCTCCTCCAACATCGATCTTGTTATGTCGTTGATGGTGTAGGGGATCTCCTCCAACATCGATCTCGTCCTGCCGTTGATGGTAGCGGATCTCTTCCAGCATCGATCTTGTTATACCGTTGATGGTGTAGCAGATCTCCTCCAGCATCGATCTTGTTATGCCGTTGATGGTGTAGCGGATCTCCTCCAACATCGATCTTGTTATGCCATTGGGGGTGTAGCAGATCTCCTCTAGCTTTGATTTTGATGTGCCGTTGATGGTGTATCGGATCTCCTCCTCATCAAGTTTCTTCCTACCAGTGATGGTATAGCGGACCTTTGATCACGCCTCTTCATCAGGATTGTGGCTTAATCCAACCTAATCTCCCGACCTTGTCTCGTCATCAGTGGCATAATGGATCACCCGCATCCAACAGGGAAGTGGGACAAAATTAGAGCTTATGATCTTTGCTTTATCCTTGTTTCGCAAGTATAAGTAAAGATGGGCAATTGTAATCACAAATTTTGTCCCAAAACTTAAACTCGTTTTTGTTTATGTTTTGAGCTTGTATTAGGCTAAAATAATAATAATAAATAAAAATCAACAAGGAAAAAGAAAAAAGAAAGAAAAAAGAGAAACATATATGTATAGGTATCATGTTACTATTATATTGTCATTACTATTAGTATAATATATTATCTACTATTATTTATTATCTATTAGGTATTACTATCACCTATTATTATTATTATTATTATTATTATTATTATTATTATTATTGATATTATTATTATTATTATCAACATTATTATAAGATAAATAAATAACTTAAGTAAGAATAAATAAAGCCCATTTATTAAATAGATAATTGTCCATTTACATTAAAAGCCCAACAAAAAATAATAATAAACAATGTACTAATTACAAAGCCCAAGCCGGATAAGCCCACTACCCAAAACCCTAATGGTCTGTTATGTTCTTATGCACAGCCAAATCCAGACCGTTAGATCTGATGGCTGATCTAACGGTCCAGATCCCATCCGGACCAGAAACCCTAAGGGTTCCTTTGAGGCTATAGCGCCGCACCACCAGATTCGTCCGATCTGGTCACCAATCAACGGCTTAGATCACTCTCGAGACAAAACCCTAGAGGCCCTTCATCCTTATCCTACGCCGCACGAATCTATACCCGTTGGATCCCGAGTCGATCCAACGGTCCAGATCAACGGAGAGGCTTCCAGATCTACCCGCGCGACCTTTCGAAGGCTCCCACGCGCGCGTGCCAAGGCCCGTCTGACGCCGTGACTACTCCCACGCGCGCGTGCTATCGACTGGTCTGACCACTTCTCTCCCACGCAATCGTACGCCCGGGCTCTCCACACCGTCTGCCGTCCTTGCCCCTCCTGTTTGAGTACCGACCAAACACAAAATCAGAAAACAATGGTGTCAGTATGCTCGAAATGGAAACAAAATAAAAAAAAAAACAAACAACAACAAAAATCAATTAAGAGCAGAGCCTACAGATTCAGAGCAATTCAGAGAAACAAAGTCAACCACGTTTGTTTTATTCCTTTGTAATTTCGGTTATAAAAACCGAAAAACCAAAAACGTTGTAACATTCAGCAATTACCAGAAAAGAAAAATCAATAAAAGCAAAAAAATTTCAAAGGTATTCTTTTTTCTCAGTTTTTCGAATTGCATGCGGAAATCAAAAAGAAAGAAAGAGAGGGAGTTTTAACTTCAAGAGATCCGGTCCCCGGGACCCTGCTATTTCCGGTGATAAGCCGCTCGAGCGTTAGCTCCGATGAGGGTGAATCGGAAATCAGGGGCTCGTATTTTTAACAAACAAAAAGGATTTTTTATTTCGATCTCAAAATTCCAAAAGAAGGGTTTTCAATGATTTCAAAAAAAATTCAGAGTAAAAAGGTGGAGGCCTTCGTTTCTGGTATTTGTTACAGGAAACGAGCGGCCTCCGGCGGAGCCCTAGGGCTTCTGTTTTTTTTTCGAAAAGGGGAAGGGAGTCCGAAATAAAAGTTTTAAAAAAATGCCTAAAAGAGGCTGAATGTTGTTTGGGAGGGGTATTTATATCAGATTTCTTTTTAAAGTTTGGTCTATTCACCTTTAAGTCACTCCACACTTTTGAAATATCCCCTAAGGGGTTTCCGCATATTAAAATTACGCCCCCGGTCCCTGTTATTTTAAAACCGTTTTTAATTTAACCCATAATCGAGCCCCCATGTATTTCTTCTTTCTTTTAAATGGCCCAATTCCCATTTCCATCCTCGAAACCCTTTTGAGTCTTACAATTTCACCCTTTTGATTAGTGTTAAAATACCTCAATCAGCCCCTCTTGTTGTGGCTGTTTAAATTTCAGTCTTTGGTTGTTCAACTTTATACTTTGATATTAATAGGCTTTAAGTTCGATTATGTCATGTTTTTACATTAATCTACGTAGTGGCGTTGCTCGTAGCGTAATGTGTATGAGTATATTTACTATTTTGTCTTGTGAAGCTATCTATCAACTAGGGGTGTTCATTTCGGATATCCGATCCGATCCGATCCGAAAATTCGGATATCCGAAAAATTCGGATCACCTAAATAGCGATCCGTATCCGATCCGAAAAAACCGGATATCCGAAAATCCGGATATCCGAATTTTCGGATCGGATACTCGGATATCCGAATATCCGAAATTTATGAATTTATTTGATTATTTTTTTAATTTAATGGTTCTATCCATGAAAAATTTAGGTTTTCGAATATAAAAATTAATAAATTATTGAATATAACAATATTTGTATCAAGAAATTTCAATTTTTCATATATAACAAGTAAAAATATCGAATATAATAAGATTTATACCTATAAAAAAATTGAATTTTCGGATATCGGATAATCGGATATCCGATCCGAATGTAAAACCACTATCCGTATCCGATCCGAAATTTTCGGATATCCGATCCGAATTATCCGAAAAATAAAAAACGGATCGGATATCCGAAATTTCGGATCGGATCAACGGATAATCGGATCGGATCAATCGGATCGGATTTTTTTGAACACCCCTACTATCAACGTTATTAAATTTATTGCATCTAGATCAATGTGCATTTTAGTTTTTTTTTATTTTACCTTCATGAAAATATGCATATATATGTTAATAAGTTTTTTATTACACCCACATATGTCATCTTTTTTGCTTTATGTAATAATATGTATGTATACTATAGGGTTCTTATAATTATACGTGAGCGTGATTTATTTAATTATCATTCTTAATTTTTGTTTACATTCTATCCAGTCCGTTTTCGTTTTTTTTTCTTTAGTTTTTTTTTTGCCTTTTCGTCATTAGCTCGCGGTCCTGGTGTCTGTGTGGAAACGATATTTCGAAAACTCGGATATCGACTCCTTTGCGCCGTAGAACTTAGATTAAATTTAATTTCGAATTCATGCACTTCGTTCTTAGAATTGTTTTCAAAGATGCGATGTCCTTTTATTCGAAAACGAACGAGGCCAGTACCAATCGTAGTGGTGGTGGTTTGGGCGTTCGCTCCCAAATATCAGGATTTTCGGAATTTACTCACATGTATAACCAAATTCCGGTTAAAATTGTCACTTTAATTTGTAAAATTTGATTTTAATTAAGCGGTAAAGTTTTGGTACCGATTTTGAGCACGTCGGGGGTGCTAACCCTTCCTCACGTGTAACCGACTCCCGAACCCTTTTGAATCTCCGGTTTCTATTTCTGGTGTTTGGTCCACCATTCGATGTGGCCGGTGGCGACTCCTTCCTTTCTCTCAAAACCTTTTTCAAATTGCTTCTATTTTTCTAAAAATCTTTTTTTTTTCAATTTCCCCTTCTTTTTTAAAAAAAAAATCTGTTTTTTTTTCAAATTCCGCTATTCTTAAATATTTTTCTAAAAGCCCTATTCTTAAAACAATTTTAAACCCTTAATTTTTTCAATAATTTTCTAAAGTCCATTTTTACCCTTCAATTTCCAAAAATTCCATTTTACCCCTACTTTCATATATATATATATATTCCAAAATTCTCAATTTTTAAACCCCCACACTTTTATCTATTTCAAATGAACCCACAATTTTCAAAACACCATTTTGTTAATTTTTAAATCCTTTTTTAACCCACATTCCCTAATTTCTAAAATATCCTTTCTACAATAGTTATACCTATAAGTGTTTTTCAAAAAAGTTAGTCGCTACAGCTTACAACGGTCCATGATCTCTTTAGAGGCTTCAAATCTTGGCTTCTCGATTTCCATTAACTGATCAATGTCTGAGATGAAATTCTCGGCTTGGTTTCCTCCAGGTCTTTCTTCCAGAGCGGAGGGCGCATTAACGGGGAAAGTGGCATCGACCTGATGAAGTGGCGATTTTCCTCGATCGAGTATCACCCGAGGGGTAGCTTGGACCCTAACATGAGTGGGGGTAAATCCTGGAGGATACAAGAGATCTTCATTCTTGGCGGTGGGCCTTGTCACTGGATTACCGTTCGAGGCTTCCCCTCGTACGGAAGGTCGGGCTCCTAGCATATGACCTATTTGGGCTAGTATATCTTCTTGGGACTTCCTGAGTTGCTCCCTCATTTCTTCTTAGGCCTTAGCTAACCGGTCCTCCAACTTCTTGGTCAAATTCGCTTGCATATTCCTTTGAGTTTGTTCAATTTGGTCCAATCGATCTTCGTTCACCATCTTGGTTCTTCGTCGGGTTCCGTAAGGGTGCTGAATCGGCTGACTGTTTTCCTTACCCAGTATCACTCTTAAGGAACATCTCGATGATTAGTCAAAACATCCCGGAGGCGAATGCATGCAAATGCGTGATGAATGCCTTAATGTGATGATGCAACCATGAACGAATGAGCGATGAGTTTATGATGATGTTATGCGATTATGATAATTAGCATTAAATGCGATGTATGAAGATATCAAAACAATCGGGTTAGTGTAAAATAAAACATAGATAAACAAGCACAAATACACCTATTTTTGTCTAGCACCTAGGTTTTCTGCATGGCTCTAAGGGGTAGGCTTTCTAGTTCGCTACATGCAGTTTTGGTTCTAGGAGGTACTCGAATTGTCCTCGTTGTCCCGTTCTTTGGGTAACAAGTCCCCCGGTCATCACCCATTATAGGTTCATTTCAACCGAGTTCAATTCAAGGGGACCCTTTAGCTATATCCGTACGGGGAAACGATATTCCCACGAAGATATAGGGCAGTCGAGCCCCGAAGGTACTTACTAGGCCCATAAGGAGGAATGGTATCCTCGCGAAAGCACTAGCATTTTCCCCTCTCTTAGACAAACGGGTGCATATGCCAAAAATTGAATGCGTCCGAAATGAACTCGCGTTTATAAACAAATATCGGTTAAATTTGTCACTTTAGTTCGCAACCTTTGATATTAATTAAGCGGTAAAGTTTTCTTGGCCTGACTCTCTTTTTTGTTTTTGAAAACAAAAATTTGTCCCCAACGAAGTCGCCATCTGTAGCGACCTTTTTTTAAAAAAAGAAAAATAGGTGTATGTATAGTTGTATATAGTGGAAAGGGTATTTTGGAAAATTTGAATTTTGAAATAGGATTAAAAAATATTTAAGTTAGAAAAAAGGATGGGTTTTGAAAATTATTTTAAAATAGGGGGTAAAAATGGGAATTTAGAAAAAAAAAATTGAAAATAGAGGGATTTGAAAAAGATTTAAAAAATAGATGGAGTCGCCACCGGTCATTTTAAAATGGTAGACCGGACACCGGAAATAGAAACCAAAGATTCGAAAGGGTTCGGGAGTCGGTTACACGCGAGGAAGGGTTAGCACCCTCGACATGCCCAAAATTGGTACCAAAACTTTACCGCTTAATTAAAATCAAATTTTGCGAATCGAAGTGACAATTTTAACCGAGACTTGGTTATATACGCGAGTAAATTTCGAAAACACTAATATTCGAGAGCGAACACCTAAACCAACAGCACTACGACTGGTACTGGCCTCGTTCGTTTCCGAATAAAAGGACATCGCACCTTTGAAAATAATTCTAAAAAACGAAATTCATGAATACAAAATTAAATCTAATCTAAAGTCCTACGACGCCAAAGGAGTCGATATCCGAGTATTCGGAATACCGTTCCCACGCGGACATCGGGACCGTCAGTTAATAACGACTAAATAAGAAAGCAAAAATCCGAAAGAGACGAGATCAAATGAAAATGAGAATTTAAGGAACGAAAATTAAATAAATAATAAACACGTGCATATACATATATAGATATAGTTATATAAAAACCTTATGATAATATATATATATATATACATACATGACTACATAAGAATATATGATATTCATAAACGCATAAAAAATAATGCTCAATGTAACCACATTCCAAGAATACCGATATCAAGACACAAAATATAAATTATGAGGACTGAAATTTAAACATGCATTAATTAATAGGCTTATTAAATAGTTAAACCACTAATTAATGGGTGAAATTGCAAGACTTCAAGGGGTTTCGAGGATTGAAATGGGAATTGAACCATTTAAAAAACATAAAGGGCTCGAGTAGGGGCAAAATTAAAAACAATTTTAAAATAACAGGGACCAGGGGTAGAATTTTAAAGGGCGAAAACCCTTTCTCGCGTAAATAGGGAGGCACAGAGGGAATATATTGGTTGTTGAACCATTTTTAAAACAATAAAGCAATATAAATACCCCCTTATTTGTTCAAAAATAACAGGGTAAACTCTCCTCTTCGTCTCCTTTTTTACTTATTTTTTTCAGCTGATCTTGCATGCAATGGGAGTTTCGAAAGGGAATATACCTTGGAAAATTTTCTTGCTTTTTTATTGATTTTTTTGTGATTTTCCCAATTCGGGCCTACAAGTTTTTTGGGTTTCGGTTTTTATAACCGAAATTACAGAGAGTTGATAAAAAAACAAATGTGGTTGAATTGTGCTCTGATTTTTGTCTCCATTAGCCTCTATTGCATTGTTCCGTTTGCATGTGACTTCTGATTTTTTTTTTCATTTTTAGTTGTCTAACATTTTGCCCTCTTCTGTTGCATGTCGGGTTTGCCCGAGACGGGGAAGGAGACGGCGTGCTGGTGGCAGAGCGGGAGGTCAAAGGTTGGAGTGTGCCGGTGACGCGTGCGTGGGAAGCTGGAGCGTCGCGCGTTGGGCTCTAGGCGGTCGCGCGTGTGCGCTTGCTGATTCTGGAACCCTCTTCGCGTTAATCGGGGACCGTTAGATCGACTTGATCTAACGATTGAGGTGGTGCAGCGCTTCGGTTTGGTGATAACCCTTGTTAGGGTTTCCGTTTTAGGCTTGATCTGGGCCATTGGATGCGGCTTGAAGCTGACGGTCGCGATAGCTTCGAAGAGGGCGGCTAGGGTTTCCACGGGTCTTGGGTGATCTGAGCCGTTAGATCGCGAGCCAGATCTAACGGTTCACAATCGTGGCGGCTGCGCATAAAAAAGCTGTGTTAGGGTTTTGTTTGGTTAAGGGTTTAAGCTGTCTGGGCCTATCGGGCCACATGTAATGTTGTTATTATTTTTTTGATCTTATGCATAAGTGGGCTTTAAGATATATGTATGGACCAGTTTATTGGATGTTGGGTTTTATTTATCTAATTTTTTTTTTCTTTTTGTTATAAACTTGGTTAATCCAACAACAACAACAATAATAATAATAATAATAAAATAGTAGTAATAATAATGATTAAACATCGGGTAATGATAAAAACAAACCAAAATAATAATGATAATTATTCTAATAGTTATAATAATAATAATAATAATAATAATAATAATAATAATAATAATAATAATAATATATGTATGCTAATAATAATAATAATAATAATAATAATAATAATAATAATAATAATAATAATAATAATAATATCAAAGATATTATAATAATAATGATAGTAGTAATAGTAACAAATAATAATATGATATAATAAAATGTGATAAATATATATACATGCATATTTTTCTTAGACCTTAAAATTTTCCTTTTCTTCCCTTTTTTGAGATTTTTCTTTTTCCTTTTCTTTTTTTAGCCCAAACTTAAACCCGATAACACAAATTAAGGTAGGTTTTAGATCCAGAAAAAATTAGTGATTACATTACCGACAATATGCAAGCTATTAAAATCAAAGCCAATGAGCTTGCTACTCTTGGTAATCCGTTAGATGCGAAAAATCTCAATGAAAAAAAATCCTATAAAGGCTTGATGACACCTTCCAACCAGTTATCGATGATGTCAATAGTCGAGATACTACCATCATCTTTTATGAGTTGCATGAGAAACTGATCAACATAGAGCTCACTCTATACAACTCCTCCTTAAGCGTACCAGTCACTGCCTACTCAACTCACACTCACCGCTCCAACCAGCGGTTTCACTGATCTCCTACACCATCTACATCTCAACAGTACAATCGAACTATGTGCCCTTTCTTGGGCAAATGTTAGTGGTGCCGAACTTAGGGGCATGTTGTCACTCAATGCTCATTCTTTCACCAGCAATTCTCAAATACATCTACACCTTCAAGCCATATCAATTCATCGACATCTCGTACGCCTTCACCATGGCAACCTCAAGCTCATGTAGCCACCTCCAATTCCTCATCCTCTGATCCCTAGCTATTAGACAGTGGTGCAACACACCACATCACAATCGATCTCCAAAATCTCTCTGTTCACAATCCCTACACTAGCTCAGATGGAATAATAATTGGTGATGGCTCTGGTGTTCCGATTGCTCACTCTGGTTCTACCACTCTTCCCACTCCCTCTCACTCATTTACTTTATCTAATGTCCTTTGTGCTCCTAATATGAAACACAATTTAATTTATGTGTCTCAATTTTGTAAATCGAACAATGCTTCTATTGAATTCTTACCTTCTTTTTTTCTTGTCAAGGATCTACAGACCGGGACAATTCTTTTCCAATGTCAACCTAAACATGGTGTCTATGAGTGGCCCTCAAACTCTACACCGTTACTTGTTTTCTCTACAATAAAGACAACACCTCATGTTTGGTATCACCGCTTTAGTCACCTATCTCTCCCGACATTCAAGTACATGATTTCCTCTTTTCATTTAGATGTTAACAAACCTTCTATGTTAGATACATATTGTAATGCCTGTCACTCTAATAAAAGTCACAAACTTCATTTCTCCGCTTCCACCTTATCATCTGCATCCCCTCTTGAAATAATTTTTACTGATGTATGGACCTCTTCAATACACTCTGTCAACAACTTTAAATATTATATAATTTTTGTCGATCACTTCACCAAATACATATGGTTGTATCTTTTAAAGCGTAAGTCTGATGCTCGTGATACTTTCATTCATTTCAAAGACGTTTTCGAAAAGTTCTTCACCATTGACATTAAAACAATTTATTCAGATAATGACGGTGAATACCAAGCCTTATTGCCATTTTTCACCATCAATGGCATTTCCCATCTTACATCCCCCCTCACACCCCTGAGCACAATGGCTTTGCTGGACGTCGACACCGACATATAGTATAAAATGGTCTCTCCCTTCTTTCCCATGCCTCTGTGCCTCTATCTTATTGGTCATATGTCGTTTCCACATCCATTTATCTTATAAACCGTATGCCTACGCCTACCCTTCACAACGACTCTCCATACTTCAATCTTTTTGGCACTATTCCTAACTATAGCTAACTTCGAAGCTTTGGTTGCCTTTATTATCCCTGGCTACGTCCATATGCCTCTCACAAACTTGAACCCAGATCGATCCCTTGTCTTTTTGTTGGTTACTCATCTACTCAGAGTGCCTACCTCTGCCTTGATACGTCTTCTCGTCGCCTATATACTTCTCATCATGTTCGTTTTATTGAAATTGCATTTCCTTTTACACAAACTGCTCCCACTCTCCCGAGAGCTACTCTCGTTATTATTTTTGAATAGTGCTCCTTGTTTATACCAATCATTACGTCATCTGCCTCAACGCTTACCACTACACCCGCCTTCAATGGTCCATCTCCTTCCACCACTTCATCTGATCCAAACCTTCAATCGTCTTCCCCAACTACACTTGACCAAACCGTCTCACCAAACACTACACCTAATCAACCTGAATTACCAACCCTCCCCACCTCCCCACATCTTGAATTACCAACCAACACCACCATACAACCACCCTTACCCACACCCGACATTCTTACTCGTTCCAAACACAATATACGCAAACCCATTCAAAAACTTAACCTTCATGCAAAACTCCACCCTACCCATGAACCAACCACAATTACTCAAGCCTTGAAATACCCTCATTGGAGGCGTGCCATGTCCGATGAATTTGATGCTCTTCTTCACAACAGAACATGGGAGCTTGTTCTGCCATGCCCCACTTAGAATTTGGTAGGCTGTAAATGGATATTCCGCACTAAATATCATCTTGGCGGCTCTCTTGACAGGTACAAAGCTCATGTAGTCGCAAAAGGCTTCCATCAACGCCCGGGCATTGATTTCACTGAAACTTTTAGTCCGATTGTTAAACCAACCACGGTGCGCCTGGTACTTAGCCTTGTTGTCAGTCATGGTTGGGCACTTCATCAGCTTAATGTCAATAATGCCTTCCTTAAATGCAACCTTTCCGAGGATGTGTTTATGTCTCAGCCTCTGGGTTTCACCGACCACGATAATCATAATTAAGTGTGTAACACCCCCTTCTTGGCCTGGTCGAGAATCGGGTCGGAGCGTGTTACCGGTGAACAATTTCAACTTATTAATAACATTTAATCAATATTACACAAAAAAACATTACCAATATACATATTAATCCATATCATTCATAAAAAGACCACATTTAATCATTTAGGATTGTTTTATAACTTTTACAAGTTTTAGGGACTAATCTGTAAATCTTACAAACTGGAGGTCTTTCGATGCATTAAACAATTCCACAATGAAATTCAGTACAACATTGATTAGCCTGCAAGATTTCATGCATAATGGTGATCATTTACCCATTCAATTTACTCATGCAAAACTAAGTGACCAAAATGTAAATAGTGCAAACTTTCATATTAGGCTTTAACCACTTTAACTAACCCTGTATCGAAACGTTTAGAGCCATTTCGATACGAGTGGATGATGGTCAACCTTTTTGACTTTTCCCTTTTGACCGTATTGATACGAGCAAGCCCTGTATCGGTACGGGTTGACTTCCTTTGACTTCGACTTTGACTTGTTTCGATACGCTATGAACCCGTATCGAAACGAAGGTTTCTAGAGACAAAATGTTTCGGAACAAACCTAAACTATTTCGATACGCCCTGACCCCTGGGCTCAATTATGCTTACCCGTATCGAAATGCCATCACCCGTTTCGATACGGCATGACCTGTAATGACAGATTCTTGTTGGTTTTTATTCATTTTACCTTATCGAACACTGTCCAAATGCAATGAAACTTTATACACATTATCACAATGATATAAACTATTGTCATGCCAATTTTCATCATCATTCGAATAGGTTTACCATATTTTCACCTTTTTAGGCCAAGTATGCATTTAAAGCCATTTCCAAGCAAACATATCAAGTCATTTAGAGCACTTTAGCCACACAAAACATATAGCCTTTATACATGTAAACAAAACACCATCATCGACTACTTTAACTACTTTGCCACCATTCTAGGAGTTCAAAGGGGCAAAAGTACTTTACATTATTCCCGGGGCGACTTGTTAAACTTCCAACTAATCCCGATCTTGATCCGATACTTCTTTATCCTGAAATGTATGGACAATGAATGCATTAGACTTACATAGTCTAAGTGAGGTAGTCAATAATAATAAATGCACTTAGTATATTTCCATACTTTGATGATATTCATGACATTAACTAAACAATGATCATGACAACAATTATCAATTCATTAATATTAACAACTTAATATCATGACAATGCAATATCAATAATTATTTCATCCATGGCAACATCAATAATCAATATTCTTCCTTGGATCTATTTCAACCCTATTTGGATACACAAATTCCTCCACTACACCAACCATGAACAATATGGTCCAATATCCTCAACTACACCAATTTTGACCAACACAAATCACATCCCTCCACTACACCATATAATCTTCGTTCCACTGAGCTCATGAATTCTATGGCATGCCAATTGTATCCAATACTTCGATCCCAAGGTCCGATTACAATAGCTCAATATCAATGATTAAATGACAATGCTTCAAGATCAATGATTCAATGACAATAGTTCGATATCAATATCATTGACAATAATTTGATGGCAATAGCATCATGTCAATAATCACAATTTCCATGGCAATTAACAATAACTCGTGTCAATGATTCTACATGTCAATGCTTCAATAGTTTCTATGACAACAATAACAATGCTATGAACAATGAATTAATGCAATACTTACCAAACTTACCAATATAGTTTTTAATGATGCTTTATACAAAGCCCCATTAATTCAATAGCTAGCAAATCATATAAAATCAATAACGATAAATTCGGAAAGGCTCCTCGCCTAATTCTGAGACTCCGACCACACTCACCTTGATAATCCAAAACTCCTAAGGCTCTCGGATGGTGATTCCCTTATTTTTAGCTTTCGAAGGAGACGATGGATAAGTATTTTCACATTCTTAAACTAGGAAGAACGATAAAGGATTTATTAGAATCAATATAACAATATCAATACTTAAATAACCGTTAACCATTAGGCAAAGCTTAACTTAAAGCTTGAAATTGGGCATTCAATAGTCGAGAGAATCAATGATTAACTTAGGGCTTTCACTAACCCGATCGATGGCTATGAATCGATGTTCTTAGATCAAAGAAAACCTAAGCTTATGACTCACAATAGAGAGGTGTATGCTTGAGCTTGGTGGAGAAGACAACAATGGAGGTGTGTGCTTGTTCTTTCAAAGTTAAGAGATGAGGATGAGTTTCGGTGATGCAAAACAAATAGGAGAGCTTTCTCTTCATTCATTCTAAGGAAATTACAACATCAATCATTACCCACCTTACCAAGGTCCAATGAGAAGATTTCCTTCTTCCAAATGAAAGCTTAAAATAATATTTCTATCCTTTCTTTATCTTATCAATATTAGGCTTATAGATGACTATTTGTCATCTCTTTTTAATGATATTCAAGTGAGGAGGGCAGCAATAAACAGGTGAATCATCACCTTATCCTTTCCTCTCAATTTTCCCTTTAACTATATTCAAAACAGGACCTGTTTCGAAACGAGTGAAACCGTATCGAAACGGTCAAGTAAAAGTCCAAAAGTTAGTTAAAACCGTTGGAATCGTATCAGAACACCTACAATTTTTTTCGAAACGCCTTACCTAGACCGTTTCGGTACGAGTCTGACTGTATCGAAACGCCTAGTTCAAAAACGTGATTTTAAGCACTTTCAATGAGGTTCCTAACTACAAATGAGTTCAGTTCAGATCTCTAACAAGATAATCTATAGCAAGGATTCAATATTTCAATCAATACTCCGGTCATGGGAATCAAATTCCGACTAGACCGATTTTCGGAGTGTTACAATGTGTGTCGACTTCGGAAAGCTATCTATGGGCTTAAACATGTTCCGCGTGCTTGGTATTATGAATTGCAATCATTCTTGCTGTCTTTTGGATTTATCAACTCGATTGTCGTCGCCTCATTGTTTGTCTTTCGTGGCCAAGGTACTGTAATTTATCTACTTGTCTATGTTGATGATCTCATCATTATCGGAAATACCTCTTCAGCTATATTTAGTTTCTTCAGCACCTATCCGCTCGGTTCTCATTGAAGGATCTTGGTCACTTGCATTATTTTCTTGGTGTCAAGGTCAGTCCCCGTGCTGATGGTTTATTTCTTAGTCAGCGCAAATACATTGTTGACCTTCTTCACAGAGCTCAGATGACTGAAGCTAAACCGGTTTCAACACTTATGTCCTCATCGGTGTCTCTTACATTACATTCTGGTTCTCCATTAGCAGATGCAACTGCCTATCGCACCATTGTCGGCAGTCTTCAGTATCTCTCGTTAACATGGCCCGATATCTCCTATGTTGTTAACAAGTTGTTGCAGTTCATGCATCAACCCACGACCGAACATTAGACTGTCGTCAAATGACTATTGTGTTATCTTTGTGGTACCTTGGATCATGGTTTTTCCATCCATCGCCATTCGCCTCTTGCCCTACATGCTTTCTCTGATGTTGATTGGGCTGGTGACAAAGATGGCTTTATCTCTACAAGTGCTTATATTATCTATCTTGGTCGCAATCCCGTGTCTTGGAGCTCAAAGAAACAGAAAACGGTTGCTCGGTCTTCTACCGAAGTTGAGTATCTCTCTGTGGTTGATACAAATTCTAAGTTATGCTGGTTGTGCTCCCTTCTGTCTGAACTCGGTGTCACCATACCGAAACAGCCAGTGATATATTGCGACAATGTTGGAGCCACACATCTTTGTGCTAATCCATTATTTCATTCGCGTATGAAGCATGTTGCGCTCGACTACCACTTCATTCTTGAACAAGTACAAAGTGGTTGTCTTCGTGTATCTCATATTTCCACTACCGGCCAGCTTGCTGATGCTCTCACAAAATCATTACCTCGCCAACAGTTTGTTAACGTCGTCAACAAGATTGGCCTCACTTCAACGTCGTCCATCTTGCGGGGGAATGATAAGATTATTCACCCACCTTGATCTTATTGTTGGGATTCTCCCTTTTCTTTATTAACTTTATCAGCTTCATTATCCATTACTTAAACTTCAAATATATTATTGGTAAATAGTTTGTTACTCCTCTATGTATATATAGGTTGGCATTGTTTACCAAGGATGATATGAATAAAAACCTTCTTCTCTAAAACACTTTCTGTTCCTCTTTCTATAGGTTTCGTATCTTGCTAACATGGAGGATATTGATGGGATTCTATGTAGTTAACTACTCTTAGTTAAACTTGGAACATACGTCAATGGCCGAGATTATGATTCGATTGATTGACCGGGAAGTTTGAGCAACTCATTTCACCCCTTGCTCTGAATTTTCAACTTAAATGAATTTTAGTGAGAGTTGGGAATGCCTTTGATTATCAGCTTTACTGGTGTTGGTATTTGAACAAGATTAGGTGGATGTAGTAAATTATTAATGAGCTTGACTTTAGCCAGATGTGCTTAAATGTACTTTAACCATATTAATGAGCTTGACTTTAGCCAAATCTACTGAAATCTGCTTTAAACTTGAAGGGGAAAACGGATTTACCTGTCATTAGTCAGTTGACTCAGTTTTATATCGTAAATGTTGTTTGCTCCGTTTTTGCCTTGGAATTCAATAGAAACATCTACTCACAAGCTCCGTTTGTGTGCCGTCGCAGTGATGTCTGTCGATGGGGAAACAAGAAGAGTGATGAAAGGTGTCCAGCACAGCGCTTGCTTGCGATTACCTTCTTAAACCTATAAGAATGAAAGAGCTTCGGAACATATGGCAGCATGTGTTCAGAAAGAACATACATGCGGTGAGAGACATTGAAAGTTTGGAGCTGTTCGATGATGGGCACTTCCTTGGTAGAGAAGATACAACCTAAGGAAGGAAAAGAAAAGATGCCGACAACAAACACGACGATAAAGACCTCGGTGATCCTTCATCTACCAAGAAAGCCAGAGTTGTTTGGACAGTAGACCTTCACCAGAAATTCGTCAAAGCAGTAAATCAGATTGGATTTGATAGTAAGTATGATTTGAATTCAAACTTCTGGTTTTAAAGGTTAAGCTCTAGATCATTGTCACGGAATTCGAGCAGTGCTCCACCGCCTTTTCTGTCGATAATGTACCATAACACCTCATGTTAATGTCTGTTTGACAGAAGTCGGACCTAAGAAAATACTTGAATTGATTAATGTACCGTGGCTAACGAGAGAAAATGTTGCCAGCCACTTGCAGGTACATACCTCCTACTTCTTTGGGTAGAAAAGAGCCTTTTCGAGGGTTTACTTGACCTTTTCGGATTAAACGAGATGGACACAACAGAGTTTCTATGTTCTTGAGTTTTTGGAATCGATAACTTTTGATCTCCGAATTGTTCATAACTTGCAATCTGGTGAAAGAAAAGAGATGTTAATTATCCCTATATCCAAGACATTGAGATTGTCATCAAGAAAAATTCTCTTGTGCAGAAGTACCGCCTCTATTTGAGTAGGCTGCAGAAGGAAGGTGATATAAAAAACTCGATGAATGTGATACAGGACACCGCAGTCTAATGGCAGCTTTAGTTTATCAGTGAATAACTCTTGTGCCTCGAATGTCGATCTCAAAGGTCATGAAGGTGATAGAAAAGGAGTTACTTCAGGGCCAATGGCAGAGTCCAAAGGAACTTTTTCTATCAATATTCAAGATCCTCGTAAAGCCGAGAGTTCACGGATAAGCTTCGATCATTCCCTTGGATCGGTTGATTCGGTTGTAAACTTGGCATCATTCAGTTCTACAAACACAGTACAGTACTCCTGGAATGAAATTCCTGAGATTCAGTTCAAACAAGAGTATGAACCATTGCAATTAGAAAACGGGTTCACCCAACTGCCGCTACCTGGTTTGCAGCATCATATGCTGACCGAATATCTACAAACTGCCGTATCAGTTAGCCCCGGACCTTCCATAACTGGAAAAACGGCTACCAGAAGCGGAATTGAAGTTAAGCCTAGGTGCGACAACTACAGAAGCAATCATATCAAGCATTCAAGTCCAACGGAAGCAGTTGGCGAGAGCCACACGCTGAATAATCAAGTTTTCAAGCCCATTTCTGCTACAACATCAAGCATGAAATATCCGGACATCATTCAAAAACCGTCTCAAAAAATCGGAATTTTCACCGAGAAACCTGTATGAGGGATTGAGAGTCGAGGACTTAGAGCTCTGTTGGCTTCAAGGTGATTGTTATGCCATGAACTTTAGTCTCCAGGGACTCGACTGTACCGGGTATAGCAATCCAGCAGGCAGCAGCGATACCTGGAATACCATTTCACGTGTATGATGCACCGAGGTTCAATCACGAGCATCTGTTTGACCCCACGGAATATTACACAATAGATCAAGGATTGTTTGCCTAGCATGAAATCGCATCAATGGTGCAGAAACTGATCCTCTGCTGTTATTAGGCAATATCTGTTAAGTAGAGCACTTCCATTTTCATTGAACTTGAATGTTGAAGCATGTACAATACAAGTGGTGATAAAACGTTGGAACATAATAAATTTTGCATTTTTCTAACACAGGGATACGCTGATTGATCCAATAATTCTTGTTCTCGTGTGTTGCTGCATTTTATCATGTATAATACACTTTCGGTCTCGCAACCGTCAAGATCGCACTTGCTCGGCTCTTGTTTCACCTGATTGGGAATTGCCTCACGGATATAGCACCGATGGCATCAACGTTGAAGACACTTTCGGTCTCGCAACCGTCAAGATCGATTTTACTCTCCCGACAGTGAACACAGAACTATGGGGTCAATTGGGACATAAAATGAACTCAGAAAGGAAAAGATAAGACGAAAACACAAAACTTCGGCCATCCTGTTAAACTGTTTCACTTTTTTAAAAGCAAAATAATAGAAGTTATTACGATATCTAAAGTTTTTGGCATTGATTTTCAATGCCTATACAACTGAGTTCGAAGTTTCAATGATGATAATCCGAGCCTGGCTGGGTATCGGCAATACATTCGAATCATAAATGTTGATGGGATGCACCACATTCAATATATTCCTTCATACACTATAATACATCTCAATGTTTAAATATAGAATATGAACAAATGAATATTCCTAGTGAACTATATATAACAAGGAAGAAACTGCACCTGAAATCCAAAAAATATGAACAAAAGGGGCAAAGCCTCTCCAACCGATAGGCATTCGAAATAAGCGATCCCGCAGATTGAAACTCTATATACCCTTGCCGTGCAAAATTGCGGACCTTGTTGCTGCGATACATGTATTTTCGAGTTTTCACGTTTCTTTTCCTATTTTGATCTATTCAGTACGAAAACTCATGGTCTCTGAGTGATATATATTTCTTGACCCGTATAGCAATATCTTCAGCACAGGCTTGAGGCTTGTGCTTGTGGTGTCTGGAGGAGAACATCTAGAGTTGCAAACTCATGAACTGCATCCTTGTATTCGAGAAGGGGAGCGTCTATGTTTACCTTCCAATGGCCCGGTCCCGCATCCAGTCTTGCTCGGCAACAACCGTTAGTGTCGGGGGCATGAGGGATTAATGGGTTGGCGGCTGGATGATCGAGGTCGAATTTTCCCTCGGGTAGAAAAAGTTTCCATGCCTGCATGCAGGTTGACTTGCCATAGATGTAGGAGTTTGCTAGTTTAGTTTAATTTCCAAAAGCTTCCCTGCCTCAACAGCCTTTGGAGAAACGTAGTCGGCTATGTTAGCACCGCAGCTTACCCCGAGGAGTATGCATCTGCTCCGATGACAAGACCAAGAAGTAATAAAAATAACACAGCTAGCATGATTAACAGACAAGGCACAAATTAACAAGAACAAGAATCCCAACTTTAATCATTTTGATTCATGTAATCACCTTTAAGAGATGAGTCTATAATTCGAATCACCACATTTACAATCACTTCCTCCATTCTTGCATTGAATCGAACCGGAAAACATCGAATTAATCTTAGATTCAAATAGGAAATTTTCAACTCAAAGAGTACAATACTTTCGAACAGAAATGAATCGAATTGATCGAAAAGTGAAGAAGTAAATCCATACCTAGAGGGATCACCGTCAGCAGCTAACCAAGGTTCAGCCATGGAAGCACCGAAACCATCAAAAACATGAGCACGAGCATCCATTCTCTTTCTCCCATTCCCATTCCCAATCCACTTCCCGCACCGCCAAATTCGCCTCCTCCGGCGCCAGCCTATAGCCGATTGCGACAACAATCACATCGCAGAGCTTTGCAATCCTCCCACAAAACCGTCTTTGCTTCTGTCTTCGTTTACAGTCGGGCCGGAGCTAACCACCGTATCCGGAAGGAAAATCCGGATGCAAAGGGACGAAAAGGGATCGATGTGGATGTCCTTGGTGGCAATACCGTTGTTGAACGAAGGGTTGCTGGCGGCCGTCGATTCTTCACCCCGTGAAGTTACGCAGGGATCAACAGCGTCAATCGGAGCTTACGTTAGATTATGAATAGCATATATTTGCTGCTAATTGAAGAATATGCTGTAGAGTTTCACGGCTAAGCTTGGCATCTTCGATGAAACCAACAAAAGAGAAATGGTGAACAAAGGAGATAAGTTTGAAGAATAAAGGAGTTCAAAATTTGTGGGATATCGTTGACGCCATTGATGACGCTTCAAAACAGAAGGTATAGTTTTGATTGATTAATAATTTTTTTAAACGACCGTTAATAGTCTTGTAGTTAACGGTCAAAAAGTTAGTCACCTATTTTAATCAAAAAGAATTTTAAACACCTATTATATAAAAAAATATATAGTTTAGACTTTTATTTTGGAATTAAGTCTTATTTTTTTTGAAAGGCGAGCCTTATTATATTAATCAGGTGTTTAAACCAATTTAACCATCAATTTAGCCTTAACTATAAGTTTGGATATTACTTGAATTATATTTAAAATTATATGAATCAAAACTTATCGAGTAGTTTCAGTTAAAAAGGAAGTGTTATTATTTTAAGAGATCCGAGCTTAAATAGCTTGTTTGTATGATGTGTATACATTTTCAAATAACTAAAAGTAAATAATAGATACTACCCTTGTGATCACATCTAGTAATTAAGTTATGAATTTTTTTACTTACGAAAGTAATATGAGATTAGTAGTTAAAAATAAAATTATTTATTCTAATCGAATATGTTATCAATATGTTTACCTTTTATTCAGGTGTTTGCTTTTAGGGAGTATGTCTGCAAGAAAAAAGTTTGAGCGAAATGATTACTCTCGGACAATATGTACTATTGGACACCATAGATTTTTTATGTGTTAAAAGAAACCTAAGACATCAAAAACTTTAAGAGGACTATTTTTGACGTCAGTTCCAAATTATTCATGTAGAAGATACATATATTTACAGTTTAATCCATATATTTTAAATATGTCCCTGTCATATTCGAACTGACATTTAGCGTTCAAATTAATGATCAGACCAACGGATGAAGGAATTACTTAATACGACACTAGTACTTTGAAGACTCAATTGGAATTAAAACGTTTTAGAATTTAGGACCAATTTATAATGTGAACATAGTTTAAGGACATCAAAAATAAATTAACCCAAGAAAGAAGATGATTGCCGATTGGTGTATAACACAAAGTTGGATCGTTGTTGGCAAGTAGGACCCCAATCAAACAAACACCGACACTGGTGAATTATTGTTCATCGATAGTGAAGCATTTTGTTCCTTTTTAGAATTCTTTATGAAACCGAAACTAAATAGGATTCGTTTACAAAGTTTTACATGTTTTTTTGAATCGTTGATGAGTAAAACAGATGACTGAATTAACAATAGGTTTAATAAAGATTATCACTTGAAAAAAAAAGAGCTAATCTCAGCCATCTATTTCCCCTATCCAACGATCCAAAAAAACGAGTTTTTACGTGTAATATATATATATCATGGCTGCCATGTATTTTCTGAGTTCAAGCAACATGGAAGCAAAGACTAATGAGTAATGAGCGAGTTTAACAACCGAGGGAAAATCACAGTAACAGTAACAATGGTGATATATATATATATATATATAATATGCAAAACCAACAGCAAGAAGCATATAAATAGGACAAGTTCAAGAATAAATACATTAATTAAACAAAAATGTTTATTAAACTTCACTAACAGGCAAGGAACTTGTCGTACAGCAAATTCGGCCTAGTACTTCGACCCCAATATAAAACCTAACCTGGCGAGGAATTGGCGTTTGCTTTGAGGGGAACGAGCATTGCTTCGCTGCGTTAAGCTTTCTTTTCAGCAAGTTCTTCCAAGCGCTTCCATGTAGTTTCACGTCTCGCTTCAATCTCATCTTCCTTTGATTCGTCTTCCTGAAACTTAACCATGCATTCCTTGCACAGCTCCGGGTCAAGATCGTAGAAGATCTTGCGGACATTTAAAGTCAAGCTATGTACAGCTTGATTCCAGTGGTTTCTAGCATTCTTCTCCAAGGCAGGGAAAATAATTGGCAGTATAACCTTGCGGTTTTGAATGATTAAGTTCTGAATGTGATCGTTGTTCCACAGGAACAGAGCTCGCTCGGCTACCTGAGACAAAAGAAGAGAAAAACCAACAATTGCATAGGACATTCAGAAGAGGAAAAAACCCGGAAAAGATAATATAAGTTACATGAAAGACCACAATGATAGAACCGATAATCCGGCAAGGCAATATCACCCGTAAAGCAAAACTCAGAAATGAAGGCAAAACCATACTATGCCATAAGTATTGTATTTCAATTCACACAAAATATTTCCAGCTGAAAGTGTCCTTAACATCGGCTACCATTTAACGAAATAATGACACTACGTCTAATAGTCATTCTCAGAACGTTTTATTGTACCCGTCTCAAAGTGACTTTTCCAGTAGAAAGTATGTCAAAATAAACAATATCACTTAACAGAAACAAGAATCCCAATTTTTCTGGCATAATCGCCAAGGATTTATATCATCGTATCTTACATCCATTCCCGCAAGAGGAAATAAATGGTTCAAAGCCTCGACTCCGATCATATAGAGGAACATAGCAGGTGATATAATATGGATACAACAAGTACATTCCAGATTGCAAAAATCATCATCAGTGGAATTGCATATTTAAGAAAGTCAGCTTGAGGGATGAAAACACAACAATCTCCAATGTTCAAAACTTGAGAATAAGTAAATATGTGAGTTTAAAAAAAAGGAAGAAAATTTGGCACGTAATAACCATATCAAGATATTAGTAGCGCTAATGCTACACCCTCCCTTTATTGCAGTAATAAGCATTAAAATAAAAGTAGGGCCAACAATTATGACTAAGTACAAAATAATTTTCAATCAACCAAAGAAAATGGGGTTCTAGACTTCTAGTTATAGATATTTGACTTTCCGAAGCTATTCCAACTTTGCCAATATGACCATCAAACACCGAAGCACTCAAAAACATGAATAGCATATATGAAAATGATTCAAAGAAACTAAAAGATTTTCCTTTTGAAAACAATTTTGAAGTCCATAAAGCTCGTAATAGTGTTGAGCAAACTATTTAGAAGCCACAGCTACGCTATCATTCCTTTCCATACCATTATTTGTTCATTTTATCGGTGGAATCTCATGAAATACAATTGAAAGTAACATTTCATTGGGCCTTGGCATTTGCTAATTCTAAATTTCAGGCAATTATTCAACCATTTTTGAGTCTGCAATCGTTTACTCTATCTAAACAGTGGGAATATGCAAATTTGACACGCACAAGAATGACAATAAACGTGCAAAAAGGGATGATTACTAAATAAAGCCCAACTTTGTGACTTATAACTATATATAAATAGTCTTTTTTTTATCTTTTCTAACATCATTAGACAACCACTATTGAACCGGTCACAATAAGTAACTGCAAACTATCCTTTAACATTTACTTTACTGATCCTTGAATTATCCATTTTTGAAGGAAAAAAAACGAGAGCATTTCAAGCAAATAGTAACGAAAACAAAGTTGATGGATATTAAATTTTACTAGGGAGTAGACTTGAATTTGAATCGCCAACAGCCTGCCACAGTACAAATTGATGTGTACAAAAAAGATCCTATAAATGTTAGCAATATGGGAAGACAGAAAAGAGAGGCGTTGAAGACAGTGGCAGTAAGGGGTAAAGCAATCAGAAAAATGGTCTGATCAATGCTACAAGCAATACATACAGAATGAATCCACATTACGGCATATATGATGCATTTAGGGGTGGGCAAAACTCGACTCGACTCAAAAAACCGAATTATTCGACTCGATTCGAGGCGAAAAAACGACTCGTTTTGACTCGACTCATAATTTCATAAGCTCAACTCGACTCGAAATTTTTTTAAATAAAGTTTGAGTTATGAAATGAAAATTCGAATAACTCGAAATTTTTAGTAATTAGTTAATCAGTTTTCATATTCGAGTCGAGTTTGTCAATTCTGCATGATATATTATGTACATCACATGTGAAAATATGAAAAAATATATATGTATATTATATATGCATATAAAAAGCCGTTAAAATTGGAATCAATATGCGCGCCGCCCAGCCCTAAGTATAACATATAGAAATATATATGTGCGCCGCTACGTATATGCATATAGAAATACATATGAAGAAATATATATGTACAATAAAATTTGTACAGAAACTAGAAACTCGATTCGACTCGAATTTCATAAATTCGACTCGATTCAAAAAAAATTCAAACAAAGTTTGAATCGTAAAATAGGACTTGCAAATTCGAATAACTCAAAAAAATTTGACTCGACTCGATCCAACGGCCAGCCCTAGATGCATTCAATAGTAAGTAAAACAGCAAGGTCTCCAAGTCCGACATATGAAATAAGCAAATCTAGAATATCATCCATGTCAAACTGAAAATTGTTTAAAAAATGTCTTCCACATCTAAACAGAAATGCAAGCAAAACACAAAATTTTAAGAAACTTCTGACCTGAAAGTGCAGAGAGTTCAAACAACGAGCAATTTGGCGAAATAATGGCACCATGCAGCGCTGGAATTCTGGTGGCTGAGTTGCTTCTAAAACTTCCTCCAATTCATTTAGGAACATGACTGCCTTTGCACTGTTGGTGATGGGCCAATACTTTAATAACCCTCTAATGACAGTATCAGCAAGCTTGCAGTCTTTCTCCACAAACTGAGTAATGCAATAAGATAACTGTTGATGATACATTGCTAAGCACTTTGGCTTATGCAAGGGAATTAGCGCCCGGACAAGGAACATTTTATGTTCTTCTTTCAGTGGCAGCGCAAACCCATTAATAATACTCCCCAGTATTTCTAGAAGTTCAGCAATTCCATTATGTCTTTCGGTCTCGAAAATAAAATGGAAAAAGATGTTGTTTATAGCTTTCCTAATGAACGGTCGGTGCACCATGAATTTGCCATAGATGCGATGGAGAATTGTTTTCAAATATTCCCTTTCTCTAGGATCTTCAGAATCAAATAAGTCAAGCAACCGGATAATGAAAGACTGATCAACATATCTTTTGGCCAATTTTGTATCAGTCTCAGGTGAGGCCACAAACCTCAAAAGAAGCTCGTATACAATTTGCAAGTGTGGCCAAGCGGGATCCATTGAGGGCTCCTCCTCGTCCAGATCAAGGCCTTCTATAACTTTATTCTCGCGTGGTTGAGGATTAAGGCTCCTAAATAAGTTTGTTGATATCATTTTTACAATTTCTTGCAAAACAGCCTCTGAAAATTTCCCATTCGCAGAGGTCACATACTCAACAAGCTCTAACAGCGTCTGTCGCTTGATCTCCTTCTCTTTGAGGTTCTTGGTGGGATCATTGAAATCAAATACAACACAACACAAGTGGATCTTTTTTATGAATAAGTTCTGCTTCTCTGAAGCCGGAACATCTTTGAAAGCAGGCAATGCTTCATAACCAGAGAACAAGTTATTCTCACTGGGCTTCATATTGGAACTTTTCCATCCACCATCAGCAGAAGAATTAGGTGTCTGAGAATATGAAACACTCAAATTTCCTGACTTGTCGGTTCCTAAATCACTGCTCCTCGAGCCACCATAAACACTAGAATAAGTAGCATGGTTTCCACCATGTTCACGACTCTCCGAAGTCTTGGATGACTTCCGGGGAAGCTTACTTAAAATCTGTTTGAACATGATTCACCCCCTTAATGCCGCAATGCTGATTCCCACGAATTACTCGATAGTTGGTACCAGTCAAGCTAATCAATAACTAAAATCCATGAAATACCAAAACCCAAAATCATAAGTAAGACCTAAAAATAACTTGTTAATAAAACCAAAAGCCCCTACCATAAGAAAAACCAAACCCAAGCTGCTAAAACAACAGCACCAGACACAAGTTCCAGATTTTTTCTAATCCAACCATATAACAGAGACCTTTTCTTCACCTTCAAGCCCCATGTCTGAAATTCAGCCCAAACATTGCAAAGATTCAAACTTTCAAGCTTAAAGACCAAAACCCAGTAAGTAAAAACTCACCCAAAACAAAAAAGGATCAGCACAACCTTCTCTGTTCTTCCACCAAGTAAAGCAAAAAAGGAAAAGGAAAGGAATAAATTAAGTGAATTCCAGGATATTCAATATTCCAGTTTATCTAAAAGATGAATTTGAAACAATCAAAGCACTCTATCCAATTAAGAAAGTTTATTTTTCTTCTTTTTTTCATTAATTAAAGAAGAAAAAAACACATACAGTAAAATCCGCAGTCAACTAATTGAGAATTAGAAAAAAGGAGGGCTGCTGAGTAACAACTTACAGAGAAAATAACTTGAGAAAGTTTCCATCTTGGCTTGCTTGCTGTGCTTTGTTGACTAAAGTTTTTCTATTTATTTAATTTTGCTTATTCTTCCTTGATTCACTTCTCTATCTCTGCATTTCTTTTTTTCTTCTTTTTTTTCAATTTTTCTACTCATTTCGTGGACTTCGTCTATCGTAGTCAAAGGTCAAATCCGAAATAGGAACCAGAAAATCCAAAACCACCGCCTTCTACGACGTCGTCCTTTGCAATTTTTTTTATGATTTTCCCTTTTTCTTTTGGCAAAATGACAAAAGATGCCCCCAACGTTTGCATGTTTTGTCATTTGGCCCCCTATTCTATTTTTTGGTCCAAATATGCTCCCAACGTTTGCTTGTTTTGTCATTTGGCCCCCTATTCTTTCTTTTGGTCCAAATATGCCCCCAACGTTTCATTCGTAGTCCAAATATGCCCCCAACGTTTCAATTTGGTCCAAATATGCCCCCGTTAGATGGAAACTGTCAGTCAACTGACGTTCAACAGTTGATGTTGACTGGACTTGCCACGTATTAAGATCGGCCGATGCCACGTCAAAATTTTTTTATAAGCCGTTGACCGTCAGTTGATTGACAATTTACATCCAACAGGGGCATATTTGGACTATGAATGAAACGTTGGGGGCATATTTGGACCAAAAGAAAGAATAGAGGGCCAAATGACAAAACCATCAAACGTTGGGGGCATATTTGGACCAAAAAAAAGAATAGGGGGCCAAATGACAAAACATGCAAACGTTGGGGGCATCTTTTGTCATTTTGCCTTTTCTTTTAATATTATTTCCTTTTTTACTCCTTGTCAAGTAAAGTTATCTATTATTTGTCAAACTTTTATGTGTTATTGTTCAATGCGATGATGGCTTGGTGGTCAAAGCAAACTCACTTACTTTACTTTTTTTTTAGGTTTTAAGTTTAAGACTCCTTAGAAGTGTTACTTTCACCTAAATTTTTTTTCTCCTAAAGTAGAATAAGTTTTTTTTAAAAATTGATACACTATTAAAATTTTTGTTTTTTTATAAGTAGGCTTCAAATAATGTCAAATGTCAATTCAAGGCACTAAATCCTACACTAAAAATTAAACTTTAAATTTTAATTTTAAACTTTAAAAATTAACCATAAAATCATTAGGGGTAAGCGTTCGATCGAGTCGAGTTAAAAAATTTTGAGTTATTTGAGTTGACGCGGCATATTTTACAACTCAAACTTTATTTGAATTTTTTTCGATTCGATTCAAGTTTATGAAATTCGTGTCGAGTTTGATTCGAGTCGAGTTTTCGAGTTCTTATACAAATTTAATTGTAATTATTTATCATGTTATAATGTAGTTTGATTCCAATTTTAATGACTTACTATAATCATATAAGATATGCATGTATATTTCATCATATTTTTTCATATGTAACATATATTTCTTGATATATATATATATATATATCAAGAAGATTTGAGGGACTCGACTCGAACTTAAAATTCAACCCACTATTTACTAAAAATTTTGAGTTATTTGAATTTCCATTTTACAACTCAAACTTTATTTGAAATTTTTTTCGAGTCGAGTTTTTCGCCTCAAGTCGAATCGAAAATTTTAATTTTTTTGAGTCGAGTCGAATTTTTCTCACCCCTAAAAATCATAACCTTAAACCCTAAAAAACCTAACATTAAATTCTAAAAATACAACACTTGTGGAAAACAAAGCTTTCCACAACCAGTGCATCAAATCATTTTCCTTATTATAAAGGGTAATTATTTGATACACTAGCGGTGGAAACTAAAAGTTTTCACAATTGCCTTAGATTTAGGGTTTATGGGCTTAGTTTAGGGTGTAGGGTTTAGGTATTTAGGTGTATAGGTTTTGAATTTATGGATAATGGTTGAAATTTATAATTTAGGGTTTATAGATTAAAATCTAAATTCTCACCATATTACCATAAAAACTAAAGCTTAAACCCTAAATTCTAACCATTATCCCTAAATTTTAAATCCCTACCCCTACACCCTAAACTAAGCCTCTAAACCTTAAATCTAAGGCGCTTGTGGAAATTTTAGTTTCCACCGCTAGTGTATAGGATAATAATCTTATTTTAAATAGTTAAATTTTATAAATCATATATCTAAAAACTATGTATGGCAGACGGGTACAATTTTATAAATCAATTGGGGCGGGGATGGGTATAAGTTTGGTGGGTAGTAGGTGGGCGTAGATGTAAAAAGTCACACCCGCAGCAGGTAGTGGGTAGGTGGTGGATTTAAGACCTTACACGTCCCGCATCCGCCCGCCCCGCATCCGATCCGCCATATAAAATTGGACCATTATGAATTTAGATGTAATTTCACAAACTATTCTATAAATCCTAAAATTTTATAGGATATTGCTTGTAATTTATGTTTTGTGGTTGTTCTTGAATTTATGTTTTACGTGTATGGCTGCTGCCAGACGGATTAATAGGCGGGTACGAGATGCGTAATGAGTATCCAATTGGGTGGTGGGTGTGGGGATGGATTTGAAAATATACCCGAGTGGGTGGGTGTGAATTTGAAAATTGTACCCGTCGTGAGTGGGGGTAGGTGGTGGATATGAAAATTTTAGGTGGGTATGGGGATGGGGAAGGAGTATCCGCACCCGCCCCGCCCGTTTGCCATCCCTACTAAAAATTACTTGATTGAATGTTTTTCTAAAATGTTATTTTATATTTTTTTATAATAAAATTTAAGATAAAGTATACAAATGGTCACTAAATTATCCCTAAAAATATAAAATGGTCACCAAACTTTTAAAAGTTATATAATAGTCATTAAACTTTAATTTTTATTACAAAATGGTCACTGAGCCGTTAACTGTAGTTAACTAGGAGACATGGCAATTGCGAAAAATTTGTATAATAACATATTTAATCCTCAATGGATGATTAAATGTTATATTATTCAAATTTCTATAACTGTCACTAGGGGTGTTCAAATTCGGGTACCCGTAAAATCGGGTAGCGGGTATCCGATTCACTTTTATATATATATTTTTTAATCTATTTTTTGAAAAAAAAAGTACATAGAAAACACATAAAATTTCATGATATATATTTCAAACACAAAAATTATTGATTTTGGGTTAATTTTAAGAGATAAATATTTGGAAATATATATATATATATATATATATATATATGAAAGTTTATCGACGAAAGAAGATATTAAAAATATTAATCCCAAACATGATTTTTCTTTCGAATCTCATATTAAAAAATTAATATAATTGTTTTGAAAATTTTAAAACTTAAAAGTATATAATACAAGTATAAAAAGAAATTAGAGAATTAAAATTAATTTTAGGAAAAATAGTAAAAAATATAAAATAAAAAAATTTAAAATATATAACTTTTAAAATTACCGGGTGGGTTCGGGTACCAGGTTATAAAAAAATTTCGGCCCTGACCCAGCCCGACTACCCGACCCGAAAAATTCGGGTATTTTCAAATAAATGCGCGATAATTTTTAATCGGGTCGGCGGGTCGGGTAGTTTGAGCATGGTATTTTTGAACACCCCTAACTGTCACGACACCCAATTAACGACAATTAACGGCTCAGTTACCATTTTATAACAAAAACTAAACTTTAATGTCTATTATGTAACATTTGAAAGTTTGATGATAGTTTTATATTTTTAGAGATAGTTTAGTGATCATTTGTGTACTTTACCCTAAAATTTAAATAACATTCCCTCTTCTCGGTAAATTTGTCACATTTGTGTTCTAAAATTGTCTCATTCAAATTGTCACTTTAAAAATTTTAAAACTCTTTATAATTCGCATTTAAAAAAATCCAAAAACAAAAAAAACAAAAGGCCAACTTTCATCCTTAGGCTTGCTTTGAGCTCTTATATTTATATGATTTTTGGGAAGAAAAGAAGCATAGATTGTAGAGGCGTTAATAGAGATGCTAATTCGTTACTTGAGATTATAGTCGATGTAATTAAAATTATAGCTTGTATACATAATAGATGTGTAGACATGAATCACAGGCTTAACACATAACTTTGTATAGCTCATTGATCTCCCTTATTGGTGAATCCATGATGTTCAGGTTCTTTTTCCTTGCTGCCTTGGATAATAATACAATTAAGTTATCTAAACAAGATGTCAAGCTTTTTTAAGGGTAATTTTATCATTTAAATTATTATACATAAAAAAGTTTATATTATAATTTTCTTTTCTTTTCAAAACCATGTGAAAAAGTCAACAAGTGATAAAATTATTAAGGCCGAAGAAATAAGAAGTCAAAAGTCATAACTGTCAAAAAATATCTAAATTATATCATTTTTTAGTTAGATGCCTGAAGTATTTTTGGGATCAAATAAGTGCCTAATATTTCATTTCGTAGCTCAAATAAGATTTTTTTCGTCAATGACCGGTATTCATTCAATTTATAACATGACACATGGCCTTTTTATTTATTTAATTTATGAATTCTTTTAAAATCTCAAAGTTTTAATTTCTTTCAATCAAACCATCAAATCACATCTTCCTCGTCGTCCAATATCCCACACGTCAGTGGTTTATTGTTCATAACCCAAGCGTCGTGTACCTCACCGTTCGACATCCTCACTCTTTAGCCGCCATTCAGAAATTTAATCGACCTCTTTTTTCTTCATTGTTGGATGTTCGTTGATGGTACAATCAATGGTTCATTCGTCAAATTTTGATGACGGGATGATGGAGTTTTCGATCGTGGGGGTATAAGGAAGGCAGTGGTGGCCAATTGTGGTTGAATTAGTGGTTGGAGGGGAAAAATATAAGGATTTAAGGTTCAAGTTCGGTTTTTTAGAGAAATTAAAAGTTTTTGAGTTTTTTAATAAAATTATTATTTTTTGAATTTTTAAAAATAAAAATTAAAAAACAAAAATATGCCACATGTTTTTATTGAATAAAAAATAAATATTAAACACTTAATTGAATAAAAAATAATTTAGACATCTAACTAAAAAAACATAATTTAAATACTTATTTAATGATTAAATTGAATTAAAATTAGAAGATATTAACAAAAAGTCAATAACATACATTTAATAACATGAAATAAATATTTTACACTCATTCAGTGTGTGTCATTAACTCATTACTTATTTTTTCCTTCAAAATTGATTTATACTAAGAAAATGAAAGTTTGCCGATAAAGTCAAGGGACGGAACTAACGAAGGTGCGGGGGAGGTTGTGCTTATAGGTGAGCACTCTATGGAATCGAATAAAAAAATTATAAGTTAGTCGAATTAAAATTTTTAGATTCAAGTGGAGTTATTAAATTTTTGTATAAATTTAATTATATTTATTTACAATGTTATATGAAATTGATTAAATTATTTGGGTAGAGTGGAGGAGGTAAGAGGGAAAGGGCAAAGGCCAAAAGAAAGAAAATAAGGCAAAAACAACCCCCGAGCTTCTTTACTGGACGCTCAATCGCTCACTGCTGCTTCCGCTTCAATCTTTATGGACTAAACCCTGAAAAAAGGGAAGAGAAGGAGTAACCCAAAATCATGATTTCACTTCTCCTTCTCCTTTTCAAAACCCTCACTCTTTTCAATTCCTAAAAGCCTTAAACAAAAACCCATTTCCCTATTCAGATTCAAAGCTGGGCATGTACTTATCGGAGAAGCCTCGTCCAATAGATTTGTACAAGGAGGAAGGTCCTGACATGATCATCGATGGGGATTTGCAGCATCAGCTCTACCACCACCACCAACCTCGCCCTCTCCAACAACATCAGCATCAGCATCAGCAAATGATGTTGGGTGAAAGCAGTGGCGATGACCCAGAAATCAAAGCCCCCAAGAAACGAGCTGAGACCTGGGTCCACGACGAAACCCGAAGCCTTATCTGTTTCCGGAGGGAAATGGACGGCCGTTTCAATACTTCCAAATCGAACAAGCACCTTTGGGAGCAGATATCGGCTAAGATGAGGGACAAAGGGTTCGATCGATCCCCGACTATGTGTACGGACAAGTGGAGGAACTTGTTGAAGGAGTTTAAGAAAGCTAAGCATCAAGATAGAGGGAGTGGGTCAGCTAAGATGTCTTATTATAAGGAAATTGAAGAGATTTTAAGGGAGAGGACCAAGAATGCTTATAAGACTCCAACTCCTCCCAAGCTTGATTCCTTTATGCATTTCTCCGATAAGGGTTCGTTTTTTGCCCTTTTTTTCTTTTGTTTTTTTTGGAAAACCGAGCTTTCATTGAACTGTTGTTTGGTTGTAACTATGGTTGATGCATGTGGGGCTTTCTATTTAAAGCCTTCATTTTGATTTAAGAATCTGTTTTTGTGTGCTATGTCTTTAATGAATTTCCAATGTAAACACTTATGTTTAGCTTTAGACTTTCTATTTAAAGCCTTCATTTTGATTCAAAATATGGAATGAGGTTCAAGGTGTTTGAAGCATGAACCAAGCTGCGCTGAAGGTGATGAGTTCTATGCGAAGCAAACTTGAAGATGAATGTGTTTCCTTAAATATAGAATACCCCCGTTTTTATAAGAGTAGGGAGGTGGTATGTTGATATACTCAAATATTCTATTGGAAGAGATTATTATCTACATGCGGTCTATTAAGTCCTCTGTTTCCTTTGTGGTTTGACTTTGATCCATTTTCCAATACCTTCGTTCTACTTTTACAAGGTTTACCTTGTTGTTGCATCACTTCACGAATGCGGTGTATAAGTTTTTTTCTCCTGATTTTGGAGATTTAAATGTCTATTATCCCCTATCTCTTCCTTTTGAGCAGAGTGTTCATGTGGACTACCTGATGGATTATTTCTCTGCATATACTTAGTATTTCTTTCTATTATCACACTTTAATAATTGCCGCTGTTATGATTGGACTCTTGCAGGTTTTGAGGATACTGGCATAACATTTGGTCCTCTTGAAGGTGTGTTGTTGCTGGCTTGCTGCTGTTATTTGAATTTGCTGTCTTCTGGTTTAACACGATTTTGTTTCATTCCTTTATAAGCTTGTTGTAATATTTTCCATAAGATCAACAATGTTACCTGTCATGTTACCCTCTATTTATTCATCAGTTAAATTGGATTTACTTTTTGGAACTTAGAATTGCATATTAACTTTTCCCTTTTACTGTAACCTCTCTTTTCAGCATTCTTAGGCAAGATCCATGGACAGACTTGCTTGTTTCTTTACCCTCATTCTCAACTTGCCGTTAATTCTGACCTTTTAATTGTGGTAACAGTGCCATCAGCCTTGTGACTTGTGAGCCCAACATAACACCTGCTCCCACCCAGGATAAGTCCATACTAGGGTGAAACAGCATGCACTGATAGAAACTTGCTTATAACCACTTTCTTAATCTAATAAAATCCTTATTTCTTGAAACAGCATGTACTGATTGAAACCTTTTGATTGAGCATTCAAATGATATCAGATTGAATGTCCCTAACAAGGTCTTTTCCTATAGCGCCATTACTCTGTTAGAGAATCAATAGTATATTTCATCACATCTGACTTAACTTTACATTTGAACAAGTAGATGCAATTTAACTTGATCGACATGTGCATCAATTACTGTAGTTCATAAGCATGCAATCTTATGCCTTCTATTAATTTTCAATCTCAATGAATTATTATTTAGAATGGAGAATTAAATAATGAAGTGAAAATCGACTGTGCTTGTTCATGTGCTTCCACACCGAATCATCATTTAGTTAAAGAATTTCTGCCTCATCTGAAGTGAACGACCTTTTACTGATGCATGCCTTTCATTTATTCAGGGTATATACTTGCTTCATTTCCATGCTGCCTTTTTCTCAACTTCAAAAAAGTTATGCATCTCCTTTTTATGCTTTCTGGTATACAGCTAATGGTAGGCCGACACTTAATCTTGAAAGAGGTTTGGATCATGAAGGACATCCTCTTGCCATCACTGCAGCTGATGCAGTTGCAGCCAGTGGAGTTCCTCCTTGGAATTGGAGAGAGACCCCTGGAAATGGTAAGTTCTGTTACAGTTTTTTCCGAACCAATTTCACCCAAAAAAAGTTATTGTTTTGCATGTAGAACAATGTTCGAGTGTTCTAGTGCTTGATTATGAGAATTGGCTCTCACATCTTGTCCGAGGTGAAAATTTTAATTTTGATTGAAATACTTATGTTGACTTATTCTGTTTTGTGTCTTTGTTAGGTGGGGATTGTCAACCATATGGAGGCAGGGTTATAACTGTCAAGTATGGGGACTACACCCGAAGGATTGGTATTGATGGTACTGCTGAAGCCATCAGAGAGGCAATTAAATCTGCTTTTAGATTGAGAACGAAGCGTGCATTTTGGTTGGAGGATGAAGACCATATAGTGCGTAGTCTCGACAAGGAAATGCCTCTAGGGAATTATACGCTCCATCTTGATGAAGGTAAGTTTGGTTCTCTACTGATATGATAGAGCCATTGCCTTGCACTTAATAATGCATAAACTTTAAGCCAACACCTTCATATTGCTATTAAAAATACCTGGAGACATTTTTTTCACTGGTAGAAGAGAATAACAAAGTGACATTCTTTTTTCAAATACCTTCAATCAGGTTTGGCTGTAAAAGTGTGCCACTACGATGAGTCAGATCATATACCAGTCCACACAGAGGAAAATATTTTTTACACAGAAGATGATTACCGTGAATATCTAGTACGTCGGGGCTACACAAGTCTCAGGGAGATCGATGGATTCAGAAACATTGACAACATGGATGACCTTCAAACTAATGCTATATATCGAGGTGTGAACTGAAAGCTGGTGCATTACGTCGGGGCTACACAAGTCTCAGGGGGATCGATGGATTCAGAAACATTGACTACATGGATGACCTTCAAACTAATGCTATATATCGAGGTGTGAACTGAAAGCATCTTGCTTGCAGAAGTGCAGTGCTCTAGGGGGTCTAAAACGAAGTCGCCTTGCCTTGACATAGGTGTGCATGTGAGATTCTAAGATTTGATCTGGTTCTTTCTTGGGAGTGAATTGTGTTGTTTGCATTATCACTTGCTAAACATGAACCCTATAGCTCTTTTTGTGAATAGCATGTTGTGTATTGTTTTCTTAGGCAACTTGTTTGTACATATGCTTTTGGGTTGAAAACAATGTATTTTATAGTAAGGTTTTCAAATGGGGTAAATCTTTTGAGAATTTATCTAACTTTTGGTTCATCAAGGCATGGCAAGTAAGTGATATTCGAAGCAATCTGTCAGATGATAGCCTGGATTTCTCTCATAATTTCCCTTGGTACACTGCATTAAAAGACAAAAAAATGAACCATTGAAATTCCATCTCTCAGATTTCACACCAAAACAAGACAATAAGTTATCTGAGTAAAAGAAGAGAATCAAAAATTACCCCTTCTAAACAACTTAACTATCAGTCTCGATACCGAAATTCCACCACTCGCCCTGGCTCATGATAACCATTAAAATTGTAGTTACCCTGCTCATTGGTTGGTAATTATAAACCAACTTCCGTTATAAATTTATTCATGTTATGAATATTTATATATGTGGATGTCTATCATGATTTGTACTAGAAATATTATCTCTATTAATTAGAGTTCAATGTAATATATACTCTTATGCCTATAAATAGATTACTTGACGAAGGCATTGTACACAATTCTATATTTTGAGAATAATACAAATCTCTCTCTTTCTCTCATCTCTTTGTTCTTCCATTCTTGTTCTTTGTTATTTTATTCACAACACGTTATCAGCATGAGTTCGCTAGAAAGATTTTGGCGCTCTTCATTTTAATCCCAAAAGAGTTACCGAAACAAATTCGATTCTACGTTGTACCGAACATAAGTTTTTTTCCGTATTTTTTTAATTATTGTTTGCCTTTATCTTGATATTTTAACTTGTTTTTTAATTTTTGAAAAATATGATGGCATGTTTTGAAGGTTTGAACGAACTATAAATTTTGAAGGGACTCAAAGTTCTCGCGAAAGTAGAGCCATTCACTATGGTTTAAACCGAAATTAAAGGTTATGATATTTATCGTATTCCAATTTTTTTAACATATTATTTTCTCAATAATTTGTTATATTGATTTTACAGTGTTATTATACTAACCAATTTGACCATTGATTTATTGTGTTACTACTTATGATGCTTTACGAAGCTCCCAAATTTAAAGCAAGGATTTGCAAAACAAATCATGCTTGTAAAGCCACGTGTAAAATCAAGCTTCCATTGTGGTTGTTCATTTTCTACTTTAACCTATAGTTCGTTTCATTTTCGTTGGTGGCAGAGATGCTCTAATGATTATCGGCAATGACATCATTCAACACGTTATCATTCGATAATGGCAAAATCAAATTTGCTTTTATCTGACTTTAAATAGTCTTTATTTTTATGTTATTTTAATGGTGAAAATTAATATTTTTAACCATGTTTTTGAGTTTTACATGTGTTTAAATGAATTGGAAAAAGACATGATTATGAGAATTTATGTTGAGATTTAGGGTTGATGGGGTTTAGGTTGTAGGGTGTAGAATTTAAGATTTATGGTTAGAATTTAGAGTTTATGGTTAAGTTTAGGTTTTAGGGTGTTAGAGCTAGAGATTTAGGTTTTAGATTTTTATAGCTTAAATATGAAAGGTTGTGTAATTTTTTTACACAGCTTGTGTATCGAAATATAACTCATAATTTATTATAGTAAAAGTTTTTAAACTTTTCAAATAATGAATAAATCCGAAAACAAAATATTATAATTTATATTGATAAAAGATAGTATTACTTTACTTAGTATATGTTATATTTCATCGGCCGATATTATATCTAATATTATTACGATTAATGATATGTACGTCATTTTCATAATAAAGATGATATGGCATTATTACGATTATTAATTTTATAATAATTCAAAAATCCAATATTTATTATATTCTGAAATTTAATAAAGTTGGTAACTATTTACTAACGGTGAGAAAAATGTTTTAAGAAAATTAAGGATCGAATTGAATTTATTCATTTAAATATTTAATTAAGTTGATTTTGATTCTTGCTCAACCAAAAAAATTTAAAGTACATTAGTCTATTGAATTTATGTATATATTTGTTTAAAGAAATACATCATTAAAAGCTCAAATCTACTCTTTAAAACCCAAATCTTAATAAACATTATAATCTAATATTCACATCAAGAAATATAACCAAAATCCATCAATGATTGAATACATTCAACGGTCATAACTGCCTCTCACCGCGTTTCTCAGGGCTGGAATACAATGAAGCGGGGATATCACTAACGGTCATTTTTTATCGTTTGAAATTTAAAGACGGAATTGCCCTTCCACCGCCTTTCTCAGGCCTACCCGCTGAAACAAGAACTCCCACTGAAACTCCATCAATTCAAAAAAAAAAAAAAACCCTTACTTTTTCCTCAAGTATGCAATTTTCTTTATATACACTCACGCATTCACTACACAAACAAAATCTTAGTTTGTTCTTTGAGTTGTAGAAATCAAGAGAAATATCAGAAGCTTTGTTTCTAAAAACAAAAGTCTTGTTCTTTCTGTGTTGCAATCACAGAGCAAAAGATGATGGGGCAATTGAGCAGTGATGATTTCGATCATATCCATATCGATCCCAGGCCCGGTTGGGATCGTTTTGGTTACTTGCTTCAAATAGCCGAGTTTGAGGAAGAGAAATGGCAGAAAACCCATGGCCCTGGCCATGGCGATTTGAAGTGTTTTCAGTACAATGCACGACGACCTCGGTCACTTCGCAAGCAAGAAAGTGTGGGGTTCAAATCCAACAAGAAGTCGGGGATGAAACTGAAACGTAAGTTAAAAAAAGAAGATGAGGATGGAGAATGGGAATATGGACTGAAACCAAAGCCGAAGAAAAGCAAGAAGAAGCAACCCCTCCGCCCAATGGCAATACCTGAGTTGCCCCACAATTTCAAATGGCACATATTCCAAAACATGGGCGGTTCAGGTTTAGTTTTGGTGATTCAAAAGGCTCTTTTTTTCTCTGATGTTAACCCCACAGCCAGTAGATTCTCTGTTCCGTTTTCCCAAGTCAAAACACACGATTTCCTCACCGGAACAAAAGCTCAATCATTAGCCGGCAAGAATCCAATGGAAGTGCGGGTTTTAGACCCTTCCATGAAGGAAACGACTCTGACATTCAATATATGGGAGATGTCGAAAACCAAACTCTATGTGATGACCAAAGCGTGGAACTCGGTCGTGCAAAGTAACAGACTCGAGGAAGGCAATACCGTGCAGCTCTGGTCATTTCGGGTGAACTCGGAGCTGTGCTTTGCACTTGTCAAAGTTGATGTTTCCATAGGAAATTAGTTTGGAAGATTCCTGCAGTATTCTTTTTCATTACAGAGATTGATTCTTTCTTTGTTGTTTGATTCTTATCAGTTAACACCAAGCTTGTTTGGTGTTTATAGTTTTTAGATTACCAAGTGTATTTTTGTTTAGCATCATATTCTTCCTGTTATAGGTCGTTCACTTCAGATGAGGCAGAAATTCTTTAACAGTGTGGAAGCACAGTCGATTTTCACTTCATTATTTAATTCTCCATTCTAAATAATAATTCATTGAGATTGAAAATTAATACAAGGCATAAGATTGCATGCTTATGAACTACAGTAATTGATGCACATGTGGATCAAGTTCAAATGTAAAGTTAAGTCAGATGTGATGAAATATACTATTGATTCTCTAACAGAGTAATGGCGCTATAGGAAAAGACCTTGTTAGGGACATTCAATCTGATATCATTTGAATGCTCAATCAGTACATGATGTTTCAAGAAATAAGGATTTTATTAGATTAAGAAAGTGGTTATAAGCAAGTTTCTATCAGTGCATGCTGTTTCACCCTAGTATGGACTTATCCTGGGTGGGAGAAGCTGTTATGTTGGGCTCACAAGTCACAAGGCTGATGCCACTGTTACCGCAATTAAAAGGTCAGAATTAACGGCAAGTTGAGAATAGCCTTTTATTCCATATGTTTGTATACTATTATTTTATACTTACTATAATCTGTCATATATTATAAATATGTATTATCTATGCATAACAAATATTCTAAAGCTCAATGCTAAGGGTGAGAAAAATGTTTAAAACATTTAAATAACAATTAAATTGAGTCAAATTCATTTAAATATTTAATTAAGTCTATTAAAAAAAATATTTAATTAAGTCGATTTTGATTCTTGATCAAATAAAAAATAAATTAAAGTACATTAGTCTATTAAATTTATGTAATGTTTTAAAATAAGTAGACCATTAAAAGATCAAATCCACTTTTAAAAATCAAATCTTAATAACTATTAGGATGAGTCTACCACGTGCGACGAACATTGATGAACACCACTACCGATGAACACCATTAATTTTTTTTTAAATCTTAAAAATTTAAAGGACTAAAATTATAATTAAAATTATCTCTTAAAAAATAAAAATCAAATTTAATAATTACTTTATAATATTTTTTATAATATTTAATAAGTAGATCATCAAGGCATGTCAAGTAAGTGATATTCGAAACAATCTGTCAGATGATAGCCTGGATTTCTCTCATAATTTCCCTTGGTACACTGCATTAAAAGACACAAAAAAATGAAGAACCATTGAAATTCCATCTCTATTTCACACCAAAACAAGACAATAAGTTATCTGAGTAAAAGAAGAGAATCAAACATTACCCCTTCTAAACAACTTAACTATCAGTCTCGATACCGAAGAGAATCAAACATTACCCCTTCTAAACAACTTAACTATCAGTCTCGATACCGAAATTCCACCACTCCATAACCAATACACTCCAAAACCACCGAAATTCCACCACTCCATAACCAATACACTCCAAAACCTCATTCACTGTAGTTACCCTGCTCATTGGTTGGTAATTATAAACCAACTTCGTTATAAATTTATTCATGTTATGAATATTTATGTATGTAGATGTCTATTAATTAGAGTTCAATGTAATATATATTTCTTATGCCTATAAATAGATGACTCGATGAAGGCATTGTACACAATTCTATATTTTGAGAATAATACAAATCTCCCTCTTTCTCTCATCTCTTTGTTCTTCCATTCTTGTTCTTTGTTCTTATTATTGTTCTTTGTTATTTTATTCACAACACGTTATCAGCATGAGTTCGCTAGAAAGATTTTGGTGCTCTTCATTTTAATCCCAAAAGAGTTACTGAAACAAATTCGATTCTACGTTGTACTGAACATAAGTTTTTTTCCGTATTTTTTTAATTATTGTTTGACTTTATCTTGATATTTTAACTTATTTTTTAATTTTTGAAAAATATGATGACATGTTTTGAAGGTTTGAACGAACTATGAATTTTGAAGGGACTCAAAATTCTCACGAAAGTAGAGCCATTCACTATGGTCTAAACCGAAATTAAAAGTTATGATATTTATCGTATTCTAATTCTTTGTAACATGTTATTTTCCGAATAATTTATTATATTGATTTTACAGTGTTATTATACTGACCAATTTAACCATTGATTTATTGTGTTACTACTCATGATGCTTCACGAAGCACCCAAATTTAAAGCAAGGATTTGTAAAACAAATCATGCTTGTAAAGCCACGTGTAAAATCAAGCTTCCATTGTGGTTGTTCATCTTGCACTTTAACCTATAGTTCGATGGTTTCATTTTCGTTGGTGACAGAGATGCTCTAATGATTATCGGCAATGACATCATTCAACACGTTATCATTTGACAATGGCAAAATCAAGTTTGCTTTTATCTAACTTTAAATAGTCTTTATTTTTATGTTATTTTAATGATGAAAATTAATATTTTTAACCATGTTTTTGAGTTTTACATGTGTTTAAATGAATTGGAAGGAGACATAATATAAATGGATTATGAGAAGCTGCCTCAGTCATTCACTATGTCTCCATCGTCCTCGAGAGAAAAAACATTATCGGTAAACTCTATTTTATTTTCCTTTAAACTATAATTTTAAAGTGCGATATATTATGGTGATTTTGAATCTGCAATAGACTGTTATAAAGTCTATATTAGCTCGAAAGCAATATTTCTTCTTCGTCGAAAAACTCGACCATAGACTTCTCCCAATTTCAAGTTACGAAAATTTTTCTTGATCCAAAAGTTTTATGGGAGGCATTCCCTGAAGTGAATGCAATGCATGATGTTTATTCTATGCGATTATCAATGATGGGGCATTCCCTGAAGTGAATGCAAGCATGATGTTTATTCCATGCAATTATTGGAACTGTTTCATTCCGTGAAGTGAATGCAAACATGGTAAATCATTATTCAATTAGAGATATAATTTCAATATAATCTAAGTATATTGGCTGGACATCCCGTTCTGCGAAGCTACTAGTCTCAAAGGAGGTTTTTAAAGGACCTTGTGGATAGGTTTAACAATGTCGCGTACGAGGATTAAATCTTTGTTCTTTGTGATAAGGATATGTGAAAAAGGTTTTAAAGGCCCACTGGCTCTACTCCATTCCCTGAAGTGAATGTGAGATTATATTATGGAAGGAATAAAAATCACATTAGAAGTTGTGGTCGTGGTCGAGGCTATGAATATGGACACGAAAAATATGGCCATTTTAAGAATATTTCTACTAACCGGTAGTGGGGTTATAAGGATGACAAGAGTGATAAAGATCATTCTATTGAAGTAAAACTCTTCTTATTACCAATGCAATGTTATAAACCATTGGTCTCAAACGTGTTGTACGTTGAAAAGTTAAGAATCATTGAATGATAAAGGAAAGAAAATAGAAGCAAATTTTGTTTGCGAAACATGATGAAGATGATACTGGTCCAACTTTATTTGGACATTGTTGGTCCAACTCTTTTGGACGTTGTTGATTTTCTTATAACCATCGAAAGGAATAAATCATCTTCTAATTATTCTCATAACTTTGAAGAGAATTGTTTATTTATTTTATTTATTTTACTTTACGTTTATTTATTTTACACACATTAATTATTTACGTTTTATATTTATATTTATATATTATGATATTTATTTATTTATTTTGTTTAACATGATTACTTGTCAAATACAATCTATGGTGACGATTTATGCTCAACATAAGCATAAGATATATTTTCCTATTTTAATGCAAGGAAATAATGTGAGTATTATATCTCAAAGTACTGAAAATATTGATGCTCTAGAAGAGCAATAAATTCTTGAGAGAAAGCACATTATGAAAAGTGCAGAATTGCGAATATTGCAATAATTACCGCTAATGGTAATAATATCGTCACCACTATAAGTGGAAATTTTAAGAGAGCAATATGAGTTCGCAAAATATCCCTTTGAGAATTATAGATAACATATGTTATCAATTGACATTTGAAATAAGCCAATATGGATATAAGTTCTGGTAGCCAAAAAGTCAGTTGAAAGCTCTAGAAGAACTATATATTGCTACCAAAAGGTAATTTCAATTGAAAGCTCCAAAGAGCTATATTCCTATTTAAAGGAATAATTTTGATGGTCATACTAGACATGTACGAGTGAGATTGATTTACATGTTATAGTAAACAAGAAGTTTACAAATTCATAGATATACACACACATATATAGTTGGCATGATCGGTTAGACCATCCTAATCAATAATGGTGCAGAAATTATTAAGATTTACATGCACATGTATTAAAAGAACCTGTAGTTCTTGTGGTGCTTATTCTCAAAGGAATGGATTAAATTCTACTTATTAAAGAACGTGAAGTTCTTGTGTTGCTTAAAGGAATTGATTAAATTCCACTTACTAAAAGAACCTGAAGTTCTTGTGTTGTTTGTTCTCAAAGGATATAGATGATCCCACTTACCAAAAGAATTAGAACTTAAAGTTCTTGTACTGAAGTTGAGACAATATGTCTTGCATATCTGAATGAAATATGGACCCATATATCCACAAATGTGGAAAGTTTTATATGATTTTAGTAGATGCATCTACATTGTTTTATCGACTTACAACCAGAAGTTTGTGAGATTGATTCTAAAAATATTCAGATTATGCAGTTAGACTATTCGTCTTGAAAAGCTAGTGGGTTTATATTTTAGGCTATATCGGTTGTTACAAAGCCTATTGATTATGAAAAATACAGTTTAACAAATATTTAATTGGATGTCTCCTATTTAATAGCTAAATTGTGAGAACAAAACATTTATTATTTATATGGTATTTTCATATAGCAACACTTATACGCATCAAGCCAACGAGTTATAATAAACTCCTCATTATGATTTTACTTTTGGTCAGAAGTCATATTTCCCATTTTGAAGTTTTGAATGTGCGATATGTAACCCCCTCGTCCCGGTCTGGCCGGATGACCGATCCGAGTGGGCCACACGGGGAAAACCGAGTGAAACCCGTTAAGGTTCCCTTCGGTTAGCAACCCTATTTTTTATTTTTAATTTAATCTTGTCTAGAGGAACATTAAATCTTAAGTGATTCACAACAGCGGAAAGCATCCAAAGAAAGATCACATTCGAACCCCGACCATACATACTAGTCCATTTTTAAGCTTACAGGGCAAACCGTATCGGTACCCTAACCAGAGGTATCGATACGCCCTGACCAGGTCAACCCAAAGAGTCAACTCGAAGAAGACCGTATCGATACAACCTTTGAGCGTATCGATACGCCTTCTTCAGTCAACATCTCGTGGTCAACGAGATAAACTCGTACCGATACGCCCCAACACCATATCGATACGCCAAAAACTCCCCAATTTCTCAGAATTCCAGTGACCAAAAATCGTATCGATACGCCCCCGTGTATCAATACGCCCAGCCAAAACTGAGCTCTACAGGCAAGACCGTATCGATACGGCCCTTAGGCGTATCGATACGCCATGCTCTGCAATGCTCCAAAATCAGCAAGAACTCTCAAGACTCCAACTCTAGATGCATAAAGGGACTCCCTAAGGCACACACAAACTTTTAAGCAACATTCTACAACCAAGGGAAGCATCCAATCCACAAGCAAGGCATCCATTCATGGCATTCCAACAAAAGAGCAAATTAAGCATTTAAGGGCATACATATAGGCTCAAAAGGCCAAAATGGCACAAGTCAACATATAGGAGGTTTACATCACTAACAAGGCAACCTAAACGTCTAGAGGCATGCCACCATACACAAACATTCATCATAGCATTCATGCATTACAACCCGTAATCAATCCAAAACATCAACATAAGGCATTAACAAAATAAAGCCAACACAAAAGAGTCTAGATACAAGCTCCTAAAACCCGTAGCATTTCCCATTGCTAGACTACTACATTATTTAATAAATCATACTTGAGCAATTACCACACGCTTGGGTGCCCTTTTCTTGCTCCTTGCTAACTCCAAGCTAAAGATCTGCATTGTCGGAAAAAGGAGAGCGTAAGCATAAAACTTAGTGAGCGGAGCTCTAAAACATAGCTACGATAATGCAGGGTTCAAAGCTTTCATTAAAAGTAAAGACCAACACATACAAGTCATCCAACGACCTAATCCTTCTACTAACATACAAGTTCAACCAAAGGTCAACAATATAGGCATTTATCATGGCATCACACTTCATGGTATACATAAAGGCATGATCCTAAATTAAAGTAAAACCATAAAAAGGAATGATATAGTGAGATACAACATGAACAATACATGGCATGCACAAGTATAACCAAAACAAACACGGTGGGACTACACATCACCGTTTCGACTAGTAGTTTTCCAATGGGACTACACACCAAAGTACTCTTCTACTAGTCACTACCGGTGGGACTACACATCACCGGAGTCTTATATCACTCGCTACCGGCGGGACTACACATCACCGGAGCAACGACAACCATCACGTGAGGTTCGACACCAACCATGCAACACGATTTACAATCACTATCATGCGACATGTACTCACTATATCATGCACAACCAAACAAGTTGTAACAATTTCCACAATTAGGCATCACTTACTACTTACAATCTTACCAATCACAAATGGTCTTACTCACCATTTTCGTGCACAACCTGCACCAACTTACACACATCTTGTAAGGCATATCAACAACACCATTATTATCATCATACATAATCAACGATTTAATAAATAGCAACATGCTTCCTCCCAAAGTATTGGAATTTCATGTATAACAAAAATATCATTTCAAGCAATGAAAAACAATGATAAAAGGGGAAATTTAAAGAGGCATTTCACATCAACTTACTCCTTGAGTTTAAATTACTTTCAAGCCCAAATCTAAACCACTTTCAAAATCACCTTTGAACCAAAACAATTCTTGAAAACATTTCCACATTCACATGCTTGAACCAACCTTTGAAAATCAAATTAAAACATTAACCACCCACCTTACTTCCTTAAGCAAGCCAAACAAAGCCGACTCAAGCCTCATCACTTCCGCATTCGATCCCAAAGCTTTACCAATGCAAATCCTTGCTTCTAATCGCCCAACACAAGTAAATTAACCTTAAATCAGTCCACAAAACAATGTAGCAAACCCAGAATACAACTCAAGCACAAAACACATGTTTTTCGAGCCAAGAACAACCCCCAAAAAGCCATTCCCGAGCAGCCCTTTAGCACCGTCCAAAACCGACGATTCCAACTCTTTTAACACACCTAATAGCTTCCAAAACAACCCTTATACATAGCCTAACCACCAGCCCACAATTTCTCACACAAAACACCCTCAAAATTCAACATTTCAACACTCTAAAACCTCCCTAAAACCCAATTTCGGGAAACACCATAAAACCATGTAAAAATCGGATATGTTGAACCTTATAGATAGTAAACAACTCATATAACATTAATAAATCAAAAGCTTTAGTTTAAGACAACAAAGATGACATTTTTAGTCTAAACTTTCAAAACACCAAAATGCAAAATCATGGGTTTTAATGAAATCTAAGAGTACAAGCATGTAGAGGAAAGAGAGGACAAGTCGAATATATGTTTACCTTTCGAAAATCACCAAGGATGAGGAAGAATGGTGATGGAATAGTGGTTCCAATGGAGGGGGAGGTTTTGTCGTTGGAAAATTTGAAGAAGAAGAAGATGATGGGGTTTTTGGGTTTATTTGAATTATAAGGTAATAAAAATGAGTTTTATTTGATATTTACACAAATGCCATTAATGAATGGCTATTGGGCTTGGTTTAAAAATTGGGTCCAACACCTTTGTTTTATTTGCAAACAAAACCCGAACCATTATTTAATTTATTTAAATTATAAAACCGAACCCGAATAATATTAAAACATTATTTTCACCCGACCCCAAAATCCGGGTGTTACAACTCTCCCCTACTTAAGGAAATTTCATCCCCGAAATTTATCAGACAGGAAGAGTCACTGACACATGCTCCTCCACACTTTCTCTCACCACAACATACTAACCAACTCAGTAGGCTTACCACACAACAACAAATATCTGGTGCTAAGACCCCAACTGGTTCTCCACCGCATGTCAATTTTAAACTCAACTCAATTTCTTCTACAAACATAGCACGAGACAGATCAGCTTCAAATTTCTGAATCATAGATACACAGAACACATCTCAAACCTCTTTCTGACTCTGGTGGTAACCGCAACAGATAAACGACAGGACTATCCCGATTCACAATCTCATACAACACTATGCATACATCTTCAAAAATCTAGCAGAAATCTCGAACCTCTATTGACCACTATCGAATACAAGACACTGTACAACTCACACTCTTGCTAAGGCACAACCCCGCCATCTTACACAAGGTACAAGTAATGTGAACGTGTATAAAGGACCACATACAGTGCAACAACATTGATTACTCAACTAAGCTCTCACTGAGGAAATCGAAGGCGAATCAGACACAAGATCTCTCAAATCTATTACTCACTTCCAATACGAATCTCCCACGGATGTAACAAACTAGAAGAAAACTGATGCTCGGTCTTAACACGCTTGCAATTTATACACTTAATCTCATACTGAACCACATTATTCATCAACTTAATCCAGAAGTACTCATCTTCAACCCACAATACGTCTTCATACAACTCAGATGCAATACAAATGAACTGCTGTATGCTTCGGCCAACACAATACGTCTCAAAACACTATGTCTATAGGTACAACTATTCTGTCTCTAAAATACAAACTCTATCATCTCTGAAACTGTATTCTGACGGTCTTCCTTCCACTATGTCTTGCACGTGAGGTGCTAAGAACCTGTCTTGCAACTGTTTCTCTTCAAGCATTCTGACTCAATGTAGGTTTAACATGTAACTCGACCACAAGATTACTATCATTTGGTAAACTGAATCCGGAAATTACATCCCCCAACTCAACTATTAATCTAACAACAAATACAACTTGAAGCATTGGTTACTACGTTGATCATCTTCAGATGGTACTCAATCTCAAGATTACGGTCTTCAAGCAATTCTAACAACTCATGATGTTCAAGTTTCAACACTTCCTAAGTCGTCTAATATTTCAAGTTCTGATGATATGTACATATACACTGTGCATTTCTTACTATACAGCTTTGCCTCTAAGTCTTCGAAGCAAATATAACTGTAACTAACTCTATGTCTCATATCGGATAACTCTCCTCTCGGTCTTTCAACTATCTCGATGAATAAGCTACAATCTTCTGTCTTGCATAAGCACACAACCTAACTCTACATGTAACACATCATCATGGTTCACAAACTCTTTCTCTGATGTAGGCTGAATCAAGGTCGAAACTTCTCTTCGAAGTTTCTTTCGGTTTCTCAAGGGCTCATTGTCTCGCATTTGACCACACAACTGAACATTCTTCGGTAGCAATCTGTCAAATAAGCTGCTATCTTCAAACGACTATTTACAATTCTCTGAAAGTAACAATGCTAGACCTAGGAACTATAGATATCTGTCACAGTCTTCAATTTCTTCCAACTTACATTTTCTTCTGCCTACTTGGGATTTACTCTAATATGCTCGACTAACCTACATGTCCTAGGAGGACATCTTCATTAACTTGGAGTTCACACTTGCTCAACTTGGCATACAACTGATTCTCTAAAGGGATCTACCACACTAACTTCAAATCTTGTCATGGCCTTCTTCGGTACGTGAATATACCCATGTGTCATCTATGAGAACTACTACAACTGATCAAGGAACTCGGGGATTATTCTGCTCAACATCTCTATGAAGGTAATTAATACACTAGTCAAAAAAAGCGACACAACTCAGAACTCAAAGTGATCACATCTTGCCCGAAGGCTGTCTTCGGTACTTCAACTTTCTTCACTTTCAACTGGTAGTAAACGGATCTCAAACTAATCTTCGAAAAGACTGAAGCACTCCTCAACTGATCAACAAACCATTGATGCTCGGAAAAAAAGGACACTAATTGTTCACCGTCAACTGTTTCAACTTCCTGAAATCTAAACACATTCTCGTATTGTCATCACTCTTCTTCACAAATTGCACTGTCATACTCTAAGATGATGTACTAGGCATAAGGATTCTAAGGTCTAACAAATCTCGAAGTTGATTCTTCAACACTCTCAATTCTGTCGGGAATCATAAGATACAGAGCAAACAAAACATGAGCAAACTCGGAGACGGTATCAATAACAAACTCTTCTTCCCAACAATTTTAGGAAAATACAACATATTCTAACAGTCTGCGGTCTAATCCTCATTCAAAAAAAATCAAATCCATCACATTTGCTAGGCAAGCCTGTCAACTAACTCAATCAATCTTTGACCTCTAAAGCCGGATCAACATTCGATACAAAATCAACATTCCCACCTACCACCACAATCTCATAGTCATCCGTAAGCTTTAAGAAAACTCTCATCGTCTCAAAGTCTACCCTAACTCTATGTTCTACAAGCTAATCCATGCATGGTTTCACATCAAAACCGCAAAAAGCAATTTCATCGCATCAACTGAAAACACGTGCCACTGAACCATCAACGGACACCCCTTGTACGTCTTTCTGACCATGACTGTATCCCCGAAGGAGCTAGCAACACCAACACCTACCTCTAGTACCTCAAAAGGTAGATTCAACAACTTCGCATGCTCACTCCAAATACACGGACGCGTAGATCCAGGATTAATCAGAAAAACAAGCCCAATGACTGCATCGAGGAATTACTTGCTACAACATTGACATCATTCCGAAGCCAACTATTAGTTCATCACTTCTCTTACCATCTCATGTCAAGATCGGTCACATTGTTCTCCCTCAACAGAAACCAATTCATGTGCCTGTTGACCCAAACAAACAAACTGCACTCCAACTCTGGTACGGTCATACTGCCCTGAACTAAAGCGATGAATTATCTCATCATTCACACCCTCTAAAACCTCATATTCACGATTACCAGCTCTAGGCCCACGTCTCGGCCTCAACTTACCAAAGACAACAATACAAAAATAAACAAAACATACAAGCAAGAATATTTAGGGTTAGCAAGAGCAAGGGTCCAAGGTGCTCAAGTATATTCCTTTACAAAAAAAGTTATTTCAAATAAGTAATAGTAGCAATGGGAACTCGACACTACGCTTTAACACAAACATCATGCTAGCACATGCTTTCAACATCGTACTAACAAGCAAACATCAAGCATACATGGCAAAACATTTACTGAGACATAACAACAACATAACACATCAAACTTACCTCACTTACTTACCCGAGGTCTCGGAAACCTCAGGCTCTGATACCACTAAATGTAATCCCCTCGTCCTGGTCTGGCCGGATGACCGATCCGAGTGGGCCACACGGGGAAAACCGAGTGAAACCCGTTAAGGTTCCCTTCGGTTAGCAACCCTATTTTTTTCTTTTTAATTTAATCTTGTCTAGAGGAACATTAAGTCCTAAGTGATTCACAACAGCGGAAAGCATCCAAAGAAAGATCACATTCGAACCCCGACCATACATACTAGTCCATTTTTAAGCTTACAGGGCAAACCGTATCGGTACCCTAACCAGGGGTATCGATACGCCCTGACCAGGTCAACCCAAAGAGTCAACTCGAAGAAGACCGTATCGATACAACCTTTGAGCGTATCGATACGCCTTCTTCAGTCAACATCTCGTGGTCAACGAGATAAACTCGTACCGATACGCCCCAACACCATATCGATACGCCAAAAACTCCCCAATTTCTCAGAATTCCAGTGACCAAAAATCGTATCGATACGCCCCCGTGTATCAATACGCCCAGCCAAAACTGAGCTCTACAGGCAAGACCGTATCGATACGGCCCTTAGGCGTATCGATACGCCATGCTCTGCAATGCTCCAAAATCAGCAAGAACTCTCAAGACTCCAACTCTAGATGCATAAAGGGACTCCCTAAGCCACACACAAACTTTTAAGCAACATTCTACAACCAAGGGAAGCATCCAATCCACAAGCAAGGCATCCATTCATGGCATTCCAACAAAAGAGCAAATTAAGCATTTAAGGGCATACATATAGGCTCAAAAGGCCAAAATGGCACAAGTCAACATATAGGAGGTTTACATCACTAACAAGGCAACCTAAACGTCTAGAGGCATGCCACCATACACAAACATTCATCATAGCATTCATGCATTACAACCCGTAATCAATCCAAAACATCAACATAAGGCATTAACAAAATAAAGCCAACACAAAAGAGTCTAGATACAAGCTCCTAAAACCCGTAGCATTTCCCATTGCTAGACTACTACATTATTTAATAAATCATACTTGAGCAATTACCACACGCTTGGGTGCCCTTTTCTTGCTCCTTGCTAACTCCAAGCTAAAGATCTGCATTGTCGGAAAAAGGAGAGCGTAAGCATAAAACTTAGTGAGCGGAGCTCTAAAACATAGCTACGATAATGCAGGGTTCAAAGCTTTCATTAAAAGTAAAGACCAACACATACAAGTCATCCAACGACCTAATCCTTCTACTAACATACATGTTCAACCAAAGGTCAACAATATAGGCATTTATCATGGCATCACACTTCATGGTATGCATAAAGGCATGATCCTAAATTAAAGTAAAACCATAAAAAGGAATGATATAGTAAGATACAACATGAACAATACATGGCATGCACAAGCATAACCAAAACAAACACGATGGGACTACACATCACCGTTTCGACTAGTAGTTTTCCAATGGGACTACACATCAAAATACTCTTCTACTAGTCACTACCGGTGGGACTACACATCACCTGAGTCTTATACCACTCGCTACCGGTGGGACTACACATCACCGGAGCAACGACAACCATCACGTGAGGTTCGACACCAACCATGCAACACGATTTACAATCACTATCATGCGACATGTACTCACTATATAATGCACAACCAAACAAGTTGTAACAATTTCCACAATTAGGCATCACTTACTACTTACAATCTTACCAATCACAAATGGTCTTACTCACCATTTTCGTGCACAACCTGCACCAACTTACACACATCTTGCAAGGCATATCAACAACACCATTATTATCATCATACATAATCAACGATTTAATAAATAGCAACATGCTTCCTCCCAAAGTATTGGAATTTCATGTATAACAAAAATATCATTTCAAGCAATGAAAAACAATGATAAAATGGGAAATTTAAAGAGGCATTTCACATAAATTTAATTCTTGAGTTTAAATTACTTTCAAGCCCAAATCTAAACCACTTTCAAAATCACCTTTGAACCAAAACAATTCTTGTAAACATTTCCAGATCCACATGCTTGAACCAACCTTTGAAAATCAAATTAAAACATTAACCACTCACCTTACTTCCTTAAGCAAGCCAAACAAAGCCGACTAAAGCCTCCTCACTTTCGCATTCGATCCCAAAGCTTTACCAATGCAAATCCTTGCTTCTAATCGCCCCAACACAAGCAAATTAACTTCAAATCAGTCCACAAAACAATGTAGCAAACCCGGAATACAACCCAAGCACAAAACACATGTTTTTCGAGCCAAGAACAACCCCCAAAAAGCCATTCCCGAGCAGCCCTTTAGCACCGTCCAAAACCGATGATTCCAACTCTTTTAACACACCTAATAGCTTCCAAAACAACCCTTATACATAGCCTAACCACCAGCCCACAATTTCTTATACAAAACACCCCCAAAATTCAACATTTCAACACTCTAAAACCTCCCTAAAACCCAATTTCGGGAAACATCATAAAACCATGTAAAAATCGGATATGTTGAACCTTATAGATAGTAAACAACTCATATAACATTAATAAATCAAAAGCTTTAGTTTAAGACAACAAATATGACATTTTTAGTCTAAACTTTCAAAACACCAAAATGCAAAATCATGGGTTTTAATGAAATCTAAGAGTACAAGCATGTAGAGGAAAGAGAGGACAAGTCGAATATATGTTTACCTTTCGAAAATCACCAAGGATGAGGAAGAATGGTGATGGAATAGTGGTTCCAATGGAGGGGGAGGTTTTGTCGTTTGAAAATTTGAAGAAGAAGAAGATGATGGGGTTTTTGGGTTTATTTGAATTATAAGGTAATAAAAATGGGTTTTATTTGATATTTACACAAATGCCATTAATGAATGGCTATTGGGCTTGGTTTAAAAATTGGGTCCAACACCTTTGTTTTATTTGCAAACAAAACCCGAACCATTATTTAATTTATTTAAATTATAAAACCGAACCCGAATAATATTAAAACATTATTTTCACCCGACCTCAAAACCCGGGTGTTACACGATATATAGTTTATAACCCCCTCGTCTTGGTCTGGCCGGATGACCGGTCCGAGTAGACTACACGAGGAAAACCGAAGTGAAACCCGTTAAGGTTCCCCCTCGGTTAGCAACCCTAGAAAATTCCTTTTATTTTAATCTTGTCCAAAGGCATATTAATTCCTAAGTGATCACGTCAGCGGAAAACATCAAGAAAGAAGCACATTCGAACCTCAACCCACACCTCAAACAGTCCATTTTACACTTACAGGGCAGGCCGTATCGATACACCAAGCAAGGGTATCGATATGCCTGGACTAAGTCAACCCTTGCAGTCAACTCAGGGAAGACCGTATCGATACAACCCTGGAGCGTATCGATACGCCCCTCTCGGTCAACATCTCGTGGTCAACGAGATACGACCGTACCGATACGCCTCAACCCCGTACCGATACGCCAATCACTCACCAAATTCTCAGAATTCCAGTGAGCAAAGAGCGTATCGATACACCTCCGTGTATCGGTAGGGCAAGCCAAAACTGAGTCATGCAGGCAAGACCGTATCGATACGACCCTTAGGCGTATCAATACGGCTCTTAGGTGTATCGATACGCCCTGCGCTGCAAGTCTTCAAATTCAACAAAAATCATACAATACTCAACTCTAAATGCATTTTGGGACTTCCCTAAGCTCATTCAAGCATTCATGCAACATACAACAACCAAGAATTAGCATATAGAGCAATCCAGATGATTAACAAGGCATCCATACATGATATTCACACAAAGGGGTAAATATTGCATAAATGGGCATGCTTAAGAACTCAAAAGGGCCAAATGGCACAAGTCATCACATAAAGGTTTACATGCCAACCAAAAGCAACTTAAAACATCCAAAGGCATAACCGTCCCATACAAGCATTCAACAAGACAAAGCATGGTTTACAAATCCAAGCCAAAACATAAACACCAATAACATCTATGAGTCATACAACGCTCATACAAAAACATAGTAGCCTCATTGCTAAACTACTACTTTAATTATTAAGTCATACTTGAGCAACTACAAAGCTTGAAATGCCCCTTCGCCTTGCTCCTTGCTAACACCACGCTAATGATTTGCATTGTTGAAAATGAGAGTGTAAGCTAGAAGCTTAGTGATGATGCTCTATAATCAAAAATAACAACAATGCAGGGACCAAGCATGCAATCTTTAACATCACACACAACATACATGGGCATCAACATAGCATCCTAGCTAGTATTTCAAGAGTAATCAATATGGCATCTTACATCATATTAAGCTCAACAATATAAACTAAATATCACAACATTATAATCATAAGAGCAAGTACATTGGTCACTATTAGCTTACTCGGATGTGCGGATTTACTCTCAACAACAACATTACCTCGGTGGGATTACACTCATCACCGGACCTTGCATGGGTGAGATTTCACTCATCACCACATGCCCTACGGATGGGATTCCACTCATCATCACGTATAATATAAATAATTTTCAGTGAAATATTACATCACCGTACTCCTCCTTGATGACCCAACGCCATCAAGGCCACGCACGAATTTGACTCAAACGTGTGCACACTAATCATAATGATCGATCATTTACACCTGGTAAGTTAATTAGTGTCAATTACCTTTAAACCACTTCACACATCCATCAATTATTACACATATTCATCATCACACATATCAATGTATACACATACAAAGTCAAATTATATCTCACAAGATCAAAATAGACAATGACATCTAAAGCATCATTAACAATCAAAATCCCCTCGAACCCAAAGCTCCCCGGGTTTCAAAGGAGGCAAAGCGGCACCGGTTTCAAGATCCACGATTTTGGCTTCACAGTTTGCCATCAGCTTCCCCGTCGCTCCTTCTGTTCGGGTTTCATCGGGACCCAGCGTGCCAAAGATCCGACCCGTTGTTTCAGTCAACCCGTATGACTTCAAAGGGAAAAAAAGAAAATGATTAATGGATTAGCAATTTAGCATAGCAGTTTAATCAAGTAATTAAGAGTTTTACCTGCGCCAGCTGGACTTTGGGCAACCGTTTTTTAAACCTGTCGATCGTACTTTTACTCAAATGAGCTCCACCGGAGATGAGAACTTGAAGCGAGCTCAAATCATAGCCGTCCATTATCTCGGCATCCCTCCCCATCGATACAATCAAAGGTGGAGCCACCGCCAAGTGGCTAACCCTGTACTCTTCGATGACACTGTACATTCTTCTCATATCAAACGTCCGATTTCCTCCCGTTATCACCAAACAGTCCCCCGAAGCCACGATGCTCAGGCTCAATAATAGCCCGTAAGCGTGAAATAATGGAACCGTACAGTAAGTAACCAAGGGGATCGTCCTCATCGGACGCATTCCTCCGGCGATATTGGCCATCAGGTTACGGTGTGTTAATGCGACTCCTTTAACCGGACCGGTCGTGCCGGACGAGTAGAGAATCGTGGCGACATCTGACTGGTTAACTTTGATTCATTCTTGTTCATTTCTTTCGCTTTGAGTTTCCATTAACGATTCGAATTCAACGGAGTCTATACTAACGATCCCATGTTTAAGCGAAGGTAGCTTGTGAGCTGAATCCGATGAGGCGAAAGCGATCACCGGCTTTGAAAGCCGGATATGGTGATGGATCTCGGGAACTGTGGAGGCTGGATTGACGGGAGAGACGACGACGCCGAGAAATAAGAGAGATAAGTAAAGGATCGGAGTGTAGACATTGTTAGGGGAGAAAACGAGAGCACAGTCGCCCTTGGAGAGGCTAAACCGGGTGCGGAGAGAGGAGACTAGATTTTCGAAGCGGGAAATGAGTTCTTGGTAGAGGATACGGCGGGTCGTGATGGCGTCGACGATGGCGGCGGCGGAGGGAGAGGGAGGGGATGAGTTGAGGATGGAGAAGATGAAGTCGGTGAGTGAAACGGGGGAGGAAACCGACGGGAGTGGAAGGGGAGGTCGGAGGGTGCGGAACGTCATCGTTTTGGAGCAGAATCCAGAGTTTGGATCGACGGAGTTGGCCATTTGAAATTGGAACAGAGATGGAGTTTATTTCTTCTGCTGCTGAATTATGGAAAGACGGAGAAATGGAGTTTAGACGATCTTTAGCTTTCACAGATGATCCAATATTTGATTATTTCTTAGGCCCCAACATAACTGAAGATAAAATACATTTTTTAAGATAAATAATATTTTTTATCATTAGTATTATTTGTTAGGTTCTACCTGAATCATATATTATAATATTCTATTTAGATTAAATATATATTGTTTTGATTACTTATACAAAGATTCGTTATGTCACTTATACAACCTATTTGACTTTTGAGCTTATATCGTCTGGTAGAATCTTCGCATGTTTGCCTCATGTAAAAATATCCATTTAAATGGAGGTAATATTTAGATATTTTTACAATAAATTTTATGTACCGCAATGTATCATTATTCATATGTACCGTAATATATTAATAACAGTTTTAATTAGTTTTTAAATACTGAACACCGAAAGTGTTATTATTCTTTTTTAGAATAAAATCTTAAAAAATAATTTTTATATTATTTTTCTTCGATTTCTTTAGTTTTAATTCATAAAATAATTAAACTTTTACTACTACAATAATTCTTACATTCACTTTAATTTAAGTGTAAAGTTCACAAATGGTTACTAAACTTTGATCAATTATTTAATTTGGTAACTAAACTTTCAATTGCTTCAATGTTAACATTAAACTTTAGTTTTGTTTCAGTTTGGCCATTGATCCGTTAACAACTGTTAGAAGGGTGATGTGGCGGTTAAAATATTTTGTATAATAACACATTTAGTCTTCCACGTTTACACATTTAAACAATTTACTCTTAATTTAAAATAAATAATAAATTTAACACTCATTATTTCAATATGACCATATTTCTAATTAAACCACAAAAAGTTGATGGCATGTTCAACCAAAGCTACTATAAAAACAAAACCTGCAAAAACTCTTTCAAAATGAACACAATGAAATGTGAAATATTATGAATTTACATGAAAAAACAACGAGACAGAGAAACTAATGTTTTCAAGATTTCTGTAACCCCCGTAGCCCGGCCTAGACGGCTGACCCGAACTACGAAGATTACACGGGGAAAACCAAAGTCAACCCGAAAGTCAACCTTGATTAGCGACCCTTTTTTTTCTTTTTAAACTTGTCTAGATGCACATTAAACCTAGGCATACTCTTGAGATAAGCATACTCAAAAATCACAACAATCGGAAAACAATAAGGGACTCAATTGCACAAAATACGAATTTAGGGACCAATTTGTAAATTCTGGAAATTAAGAGGACTTTACCAAATTTTAAGTTACCATTATTAAATTAGTCATGTTTCATGCCTCTCTGCCAAATTTCAACTCAAACGGACATCTCAAGCCCAATTTTTAAGCTTTAACTGCAAGGGGGTATTGATACCCGTCAGGAGGGTATTGATACCCCTCCTCAGCGGTATCGATACCCTTAAAAGGGTATCGATACCCTCCCCCCAACGGTATCGATACCCTTAAGGTGGGTATCGATACCGAAATTGGCAGTAGCTTCATTCACCAAAAAGGTATCGATACCCTCCCTATGGGTATCGATACCCCCTGCTACGAACCTTCAGTTTGAGCTGATTTAAGGCACAAGAAGGCCCCTAAATCCCTCAAAAACTTCAACCAACACACTATCATCAATCCTAAGGCAAACCAACCATAAAATCATGCTTTCACAAAGACCAAAAGGCACTAATCAACTCAAGGTGGTGCACAAATCATGCAAGCAACTTAAGCATCCAAACATGAAACCAAGCATATGACCAACACACATGATAAGCAATTTAAACATCTACAGACATACATCACTCAAGCATTCATCAAGGCATGCATCTTAAGTGATATTTACAAGTCGAACAAGGCATCCAAGTGCCAAACCAAATAAACATACATCAAGACATCCAAAACAACAACACCTATCCCATTGCTTTACTATTACAAACTTTCAATTTATAAATCATACATTAAGCTCACCAAAAGCAACACTTGGAGACCTTTCTCTTCCCTTGCCACCCACAAGCTATTTATCTGCATTGTCGAACAAAAGAGAGCGTAAGCATAAAAGCTTAGTGAGGGTAAGCTCATAAAACAAACCTTCGACAATACAGGATCCAAGCTCGAGCAATTATCATGATGAAATATATGACTTTACCTTCGATCCACATGAACCATAAATATAGATGATGCATGAACATATTACCAAATTCATGTCATGCTCAACAGCTTATAAGTTCAACATACAACGATACATACTCAATGTATTATCCACATCATATACCGCTACACATTGGAATTCACATTTCATATTACATTGATACACATATCAATTCATATAAGCATGTATGCATAATCTCATATTGGTATATATACATACTTTCTCATATTGGCACCTAGCTATGACTCGAATACGCGGATAACATGTTGGAACGCATTTTCCAACATCAACCTTACCTCGGTGGGATTACACTCATCACCGGCCTTGCATGTGGAACGCATTTCCACATGCCCTACGGATGGGATTCCACTCATCATCACGTAGAATATATATAAATTTCCGGTGGAATATTACATCACCGTACTCCTCCTTGGTGCCTTAACGCCACCAAGGCCACGTACGTTTTGACTCAATTAGTGTGCACACTCATCCTGATGATCGATCATTGTACCCAAGCATACTAGTGCCAATATTAATCAAATTCCACAACCTTTGATATTCAGAGTCATAATATGGCATCTTACATCATATTAAGCTCAATATCAAATATCTCAACAACATGCATAATGTCATGTTCAAGAGTAATAATATGGCATCTTACATCATATTAAACTCAACCTCATCATACACAATTTACAATCCAAACCGCATGCATAGCAATGCATCAAACCATGCCTCAACAACATGTATAACACATTATACATAATCATCATAACACAAATCATCATGAGACATAACATCAATTAAAGAGATCATCCAATGTCTCTAACTAAAGCTTAGGATTAGGCTACCACCCTAATCCTAACTCTAGGTGAGTCTACCAATCTCAACATAGTCCACATGCTCGAACCAATTGCTCAAAACCATTTAAAATATTTTAACCACTCACCTCCACATCCAAGCTTAAACACCAAGCAACCATGGCCTTCAATTTCCAGATTTGTTCCCAAGGCTTCACCATCTCAAAACCTCGCTTCTAAACATCTCAACACAAGTAAAACAACCTCGAATCAACTCAACATCAAAGTAGCTAACCCGGAATACAAATTCAAATATCAAACTCAACATATTAAGTCATGACCAAACCCCAACTTTATCTAATTCAAGCAGCTCATAACCTTGATGAAAACTCAAGTTTCCAACACATCTCATACTCACAAATAATTGCTAAATTCAGCCACAACATCAACTCATAAGTGCAAGCCAAGCTCCAACAATTTCCAACTCAAACAATCACCAAATTTCTCATTTTCGTGCTCCTTTATTACCCAGCAGAAAACTATATTTTCAATCACCCAAATGACATCTAAATGGTTCCAAAACACTTTCCTAATATACATATACCATCAGCCCTTCAATTGAACTCTAAAACTCATCAAAATTCAAGTTTTAAACACTTCAAAAATGGCCATAAATACCCATTTCGGATTTTCACCCAAAATTACTCATTTTAACATATTATGTGTATTTTAACAAGACTAACTCAAAACCCAACTCAATAAATCAAAATCAATTGAAAAACTCACTAACAACTCAAATTTCCATTAAACTTGAAAATCACAAAAGTGGGTAGTTTCGAGATATAAAGCTATGTAAACGTAGAGGATGAAGAGGAGAATTCAAATATGTGATTACCTTCAAAAACGCCCTTGATTTGATGAAGTAATTTGATGAATTAAGATTTTGGGGTTTGGGAAAGTTTGGGAATGGTTTTCAACGGTGGGGGGAGGAAGAAAGAAGATAAGGGAAAATGATTAGGTGATATAATTTTTTTTTTTTTAAGATATAAAGTTTTTATTTATTAAAATTACCAAAATACCCCTCCCTTTTTATTTAAAACCCAATTTGCTCAACTAAGATCAATTTGATTAAAATTAGTTCTACCGACTCAGACCAATTAACCTGACTAACTCCTAACCCCAAAACACGGGTGTTACAACTTCATGATAGAACAAAATTATTTTGAGTTTGCTGTCAGTGCTGTTCTTGGGTACGGGCAGAAGGGGCGTCTGTTCAGGATCTCGTTTTTTATAATATTTAATATTAAAATTTACTTTTACATATTTGATAACGGGATCAATTTTTTTAATAATTATATTAAGGGCTTATTTTTTTCAATATTTATTATTAGTGATATACTCTTAATTTTTTTTCAATACTTATTATTAGACCTGATTTTTTCTAATACTTATAATTAGGGGCTCAATTCCCCATATTTTTTATTAGGGGCATTCTCTTAAAATTTAAATTTTTAATATTTGTTATTAGGGGTCTAATTGGGACATGATTTTTTCCACAATATTTGTGAATATACTCTTAAAATTTAATTTTTTTTCTCTAATACTTGTTATTAGGGGCCTACTTTTAAAATTTATTTTTAATATTTATTATTAAGGACCTAATTTTTTCTAATACTTGTTATAATTAGGAGCCTACATTTAAAATTTATTTTTAATATTTATTATGAGGGACCTAAATTTTTAGTTTACTATTGGGCGACTAAAATCTCAGAAACGACTCTGTTTGTTGTACCATATTTCTGAAATCATCTCAAAAACGACTATGTTTGCGGATCCATGTCTCTGGAACCATCTCTAGAACAGAGAAAGCCCAAGGATATAACAAAAACAAATGCAGTCTTATTTATGGCAATCAACCTCCCATGTTGTTCAAGTTTTGTTTTTTGTATGTGTGTTTTTCAGTACAATTTCATGGTTTTTTTATGTTTTTATTTTTTAACCTCTTAACAAAAAAGTAGAGAGTGGGTTTCAACTGAATGGTTGATTTTCCTTTTTTACTCAAAATTTTACAAAATAAAATATAAAAGAAATTGAATAATTCAGCAGGAAATGTTGTAAACAAAAAATTATGATCAAATCCATAAAAAAAAACCTTCAATCCTTTTTTTTCCATCATCATCATCGTCTTCAACAATTTTCTGCTTAAAAAGCTATGTTTGCAGCCCACATCCCAATTAGTTTGTTCTTCTTGTATTATCGTCTATTAGTTCCATACTACCCTTTTAACTTACTAGAACTTAAATCAACAAAAAATTATTTCCATTTTATCGAAACTACTAGCTACAAATTATTTCCAATGATTATGATTTTTTCTTTATGAAATTCTAAAGGATGAAATGACTATAGTTGGGACTTGAGAGGGACAAGATAATATATTATAATTGAGGGATCAAAATAAAATATTAAATTATCTCTAACTAAAAATAGGGTCAAATTGACATAATGAGGGTTAAATTTATTATTTCTTTTGAATTAGGACTAAATTGTTTGAATGTGTAAACTTGGAGGACTTAAATGTGTTATTATACAAAATATTTTAACAATCACACACTCTTTTAACAATTGTTAACGGATCAGTGGCTAAAATAAAACAAAATTAAAAGTTTAATGGTAACATTGAAGCAATTGGAAGTTTAGTTATCAAATTAAATAATTGATCAAAGTTTAGTGGTCATTTTGTAAATTTTACACTTAAATTAAAGTGAATGTAAGAAATATTGTATTAATAAAAGTTTAATTATTTTTTGAATTTAAAAATAAAAGAGATTTTGAAAAAAAAAATTAAGATTTTATTCTAAAAGGGGATAATAACACTTTCGATACCTAAGATTTTAAAACTAATTAAAACAGTTAATGGTATATTGCGGTACATATGAATAGTAGTACATTGTGGTACATGTCATCTACTGTAGAATTATACATATATATTCTAATCATTTGACAATACACACACCTTACAGATATTATGATTGAACCCAGATTTCCTAAAATGAATATCATCCGCTTTTTCACTAATACTACTCGTTGAATTCACTTTTATTTCAAATTTTAGATCTTTTTACTTCTAAATTATGTAAAATATTAAATTTACCACGTGAAAATTTTACTAATCACTTGTTATTTTGTACAAGTAAAATCATTGTATTTAATAATTTAAGTAAATATATTTTTATCTTATCTAGATTACTTTATACCGTTGTAAATCTTGTTATTTTGTACAAGAAATTTTACTAATCACTTGTTATTTTGTACAAGTAAATTTTACTAATCACGTGAAAAAGATTGAATATTATTTTATAGGTCGTTCATCTTTTATAGAAAACTCAACAGCCATCGTAAAAATTTCTTTATCTCTTTTCACTAGACACTATATTGATATATGAGTGGAGATCGAGAAAATCAAATTTAGAGATTATTCCGTTAATGGTTTTGATTACATCAACAAACTACCACTAAAGAATATCTAATCATATTAAACCGTCAATTTTTCCTAATCAAAGAGTGTATCGTGATGATTGCTATACGAACGCCAGAATACTGTAAAGATAGACAAAAACCATATTACTAAACATACGAAAACCGTGTCACTGAGATAGACGAACAAACACAATAAAATGTGAGAAAAGAAAGAGTTCAAAACAAAAAATCTTATTTAAAATTAAAAAAATAAAAGTAAGAAAAAAGTGAGACGACGACAATAAAACCATTGCCAATGACAATACTCTTAAAAAAAACTACAAAAACTTTTAAAAAAAAATTCTAGCTATTTATTACATATGTTTGTATATTATTATTTTATACTTAGTATAATCTGTCATACATTATAAATATGTATTATCTATGCGTAACTATATGTTACATATAACAAATATTCTAAAGCTCAATGCTAGGGGTGAGAAAAATGTTTAAAAACAATCAAATTTATTTAAATATTTAATTAAGTCTATTAAAAAAAATATTTAATTAAGTCGATTTTGATTCTTGATCAAATAAAAAATAAATTAAAGTATATTAGTCTATTAAATTTATATAATGTTTTAAAATAAATAGATCATTAAAAGATCAAATCCACTCTTTAAAAACCAAATCTTAATAACTATTATATCTAATATTCACATCAAAACATATATAGAAATATTAGAATGAGTAAATACAACGGTCATAACTCCTAATTGCCTTAACCGCTTTTCTCGGGGCTGAAATACAAGAAAGCTGGGATATCACTAACGTTCATTTGAAAATTAAAGACAGAATTGCCCCTCCACCGCCTTTCTCAATCTCAGGTCTTCCCGCTAAAACAAGAACTCCTACTCAAACTGCATCAAATCAAACCTCAAGTGGTTTTCTTTATAATACACTCACGCACTACTTAGATAAACAAAAACCTTAATTTGATCTTTGAGTTGCAGAAATCAAGAGAAAACCCAGAAGCAATTTGTTTCTAAAAGCAAAAGCCTTGTTCTTTCTGAGTTGCGATCACAGAGAAGAAGAGAATGGGGCAATTGAGCAGTGATGATTTTGATCATATCGTAATCGATCCCTGGCCCGGTTGGGATCGTTTTGGTTACTTGCTTCAAATAGCCGAGTTTGAGGAAGAGAAATGGCAGAAAACCCATGAGCCTCTGCCTGACCATGGCGATTTGAAGTGCTTTCAGTACAATGCACGACGACCTCGGTCACTTCGCAAGCAAGAAAATGTGGGGTTCAAATCCATCAAGAAGTCGGGGATGAAACCGAAACGTAAGTTGAAAGAAGAAGATGAGGATGGAGAATGGGAATATGGACTGAAACCAAAGCCGAAGAAAAGCAAGAAGCAGCAACCCCTCCGCCCAATGGCAACACCTGAGTTGCCCCATAATTTCAAACGCCACATATTCCAAAACATGGGCGGTTCAGGTTTAGTTTTGGTGATTCAAAAAGCTCTTTTTTTCTCTGATGTTAACCCCACAGCCAGTAGATTCTCTGTTCCGTTTTCCCAAGTCAAAACGCACGATTTCCTCACCGAAACGGAGGCTCAATCATTGGCCGGCAAGAATCCAATGGAAGTGCGGTTGTTGGACCCTTCGATGAAGGAAACGACTCTGACATTCAATAGGTGGGAGATGTCGAAAACCAAACTCTACGTGATGACCAGAGCATGGAACTCAGTCGTGCAAAGTAACGGACTTGGGGAAGGCAACATCGTGCAGCTCTGGTCTTTTCGGGTGAAGTCGGAGCTGTGTTTTGCACTTGTCAAAGTTGATGTTCGGGCAGGAAATTAGTTTGGAAGATTCATGTAGCATTCTTTTTCATTACAGAGATTGATTCTTATCAGTTAACACCAAGCTTGTTTGGTGGTTATAGTTTTCAGATTACCAAGTAGTACTGTATATTTTATACTTAAAAAATCAGACGACGACACTAAAACCATTGCCAAGGACAATACTCTTAAAAACTACAAAAACTTAAAAAAAATTCTAGCCTTTTATTCCATATGTTTGTATACTATTATTTTATACTTAGTATAATCTGTCCTATATGATAAATATGTATTATCTATGCATAACAAATATTATAAAGCTCACTGCTAAGGATGAGAAATATGTTTAAAAACATTTAAATAACAATTAAATTGAGTCAAATTCATTTAAATATTTAATTAAGTCTCTTCAAAAAAATATTTAATTAAGTCGATTTTGATTCTTGATCAAATAAAAAATAAATTAAAGTACATTAGTCTATTAAATTTATGTAATGTTTTAAAATAAGTAGATCATTAAAAGATCAAATCCACTTTTAAAAACCAAATCTTAATAACTATTAGGATGAGTCTACCACGTGCGACGAACATTGATGAACACCACTAACGATGAACACCATTAATTTCTTTAAAAATCTAAAGGACTAAAATTATAATTAAAATTAAAATTATCTCTTAAAAAAATAAAAATCAAATTTAATAATTACTTTATAATATTTTTTTAATGGGTTAGAATAAAAAAATAAAAATCAGTTTTATAATTTTTTAATAGATTCGAATAAAAAAACCCAACTCGACTAAACCTAGACCTAAACCTAACAAATTCAACCCCTCATCCTATTTCCAGCCGGCGCCGCCTCAGTCCCTCGCCGCCTCCGCCCCCCGCCGTCAGCACCATTATCGGTGTTGTTAGTGCGTCTGTCGGCGGATTTCTGGCCGTTTGCCGTTTGCGCATCTGTCGCGATCTGCAGCGTGCTTCTTGCTGCCGTCCCCGTCCGTCGTGCTTCTTGCTGTCGTCCCCGTCCGCCGTCGAGCCCATCTCCAGTGCCGGCCGCCGTCGTCATCAAGGTATGTTAATTTTCCCCCAATTTCGAATTGTAATTAGGAACCCTAATCCTCAATTAATTTCCCCCCAATTGAACCCTAATTCTCAATTAGATCCCAATCAAACCCTAATTTTAATTTCCCCAATTTCAAATTGTAATTAGGAACCCTAATCCCCAATTAATTTCCCCCAATTGAACCCTAATTCCCAAATCAAATCCCAATCAAACCCTAATTTTCATTTCCCCAATCTCGAATTGTAATTAGGAACCCTAATCCCCAATTAATTTACCCCCAATTGAACTCTAATTCCCAAATTAAATCCCAATCAAACCCTAATTTTAATTTCCCCCAATTTCGAATTGTAATTAGGAACCCTAATCCCCAATTAATTTCCCCCAATTGAAACCTAATTCCCAAATCAAATCCCAATCAAACCCTAATTTTAATTTCCCCAATTTCGAATTGTAATTAGGAACCCTAATCCCCAATTAATTTCCCCCAATTGAACCCTAATTCCCAAATTAGATCCCAGTCAAACCCTAATTTTAATTTCCCCCAATTTCGAATTCCAATTAGGAACCCTAATCCCCAATTTATTTCCCCCAATTGAACCCTGATTCTCAATTAATAAACCCTAATTCTTTAATTAATCCATAATTAAACCCTAATCCCCAATTTTAAACTCTAATTCAATAATTAATCCCCAATTAAACCCTAATCCACAATTATTAATCCTTAATTTAGTAATTAATTAACGTGGACAGGGAAGATGATTCTGTGTTTGATCAAGTGATAACAAAGAAAATAAGTGCATTTTTTTAATAAAACATGAAATTTGTTATTAGAGTTGGATTGTTGGAAAGCTTAATGCGGTTCAATTTGGTGTTTCGTAAAAGAGTAAATTGTTTCAGTATTCTTTTTTTAACGTTAAAACTTTATTGATATTGAAAAGATTTACACGAATTCATGCCTCATTAAAAAACCTCCCTAGACCTAAGTGGGGGAAAAAGAGTGCGATGAATATGTGTTTACACGAACCGCGGCTAAAAATATCACGATCACTATCAAGCTCAAGGAGCTTGCACACTATTACCATACCCAATTAACCATAACCAAGAAAGAAGACCCAAACAACACAAGCAAACAAAAGACAGTAAAAACCAAACTGAGATTTGCAATAATAAAGCACGTGCCGCATTGAACCACCTGTTTCACTTTACACCCACGATCGAGCAGCCAAATCAGAATAGTCAGACTTGTTTTCTTCCTTCAAAGTAACTGTGGTCACCAATTAAACTGGGACCGTATCGCTGGTATTATATATTTGCCGAAAGAATCTAAACACTGCCTTCTTAATATCATCTTGATTGACTAGCGTATTCCCATCAATTTTCAACTGGGAGATCAGATTCTTCCTTCGTCTAACAGAGGCCATCTGGTGGAAAAAAGTTGTGTTTCTATCTCCCGCAACAGCCCATCTTAGGCGCGACTTCTGAATCCAATCCCGTTCCTCCTTACGATAAACATTCCATAGTTGAACTCTGAGAGACTTTAATTCCTTTAGCTGAACCTCTGAAGCTTTTCTCACGCAGATTGCATTTTCCAGCTCTGCCACTTTCTTCTCTAGAGAAGCACTCGAAGCTTGGGATACCTTCTTCCTAGTTTGAAACCAGATTCTTGATTGGATCTTGCAGGCAGTTAATACTTGAACTATCCCTTTACCAGCAGCACTGGATACTGCCTTAGTCACAGTTTCATCATAACCAGGTTCATCAGACCAGGATTCAAACCATCTGAAGGGCTTTGGGCCCGCGCTAGGAAGATTTCTTTGTAAAATAATAGGATGGTGGTCGGATATTCTATTAGATAATAGACTTTGAACTAAGTCATGCCACTCCTGCAAAAATTCCGTAGACACCAAGAAACGGTCCAGACGACAAAAAGAGGGATCTTCTCTTCTGCTGCACCACGTGTAGGATCCCCCACTTAAAGGTAAATCAACCACTTCAATGTCAGCAATGAATTCTTCGAACTCTTTCATCTCCTTCCGGTGAAACTGAGCTCCCAATTTTTCAACAGGGGACTTCACAACATTGAAATCTCCACCAATAATAGTGGGGAGGTTCAGGTTACTAATTTCATTCTTCAATTCCCCCCACATCACCCTTCTCTCTGATGGATTGTTAGCCGCATAAACATTGATCAACTGACACTTCAAGTTCAAATTTCTCAAATTGCCCGTTAAGGAGATATAGCGGCTGCTAATAGTACTATTTTCACACAAGAAAAATGACTCGTCCCAACAGGTAATTAATCCCCCCGACGCCCCGTTAGAGGCAGAGAAATGGAAGGAATAATCACGATTTCTGCCACACAGTTGAGTAATTAAACTAGCATCAACTATTTCTTTCTTCGATTCTTGGAAAAATATCACGCACGGCTTCATTCTCTCAATAACTCTTCTAATAGCCCCCCTCTTGACTTTGCTTCCCATCCCCCTTACGTTCCAAGAAATGGCAATATGTGAAGACATAGATAAGGAAACTCATAGGTCGGAACACACCTGGGGAAGAGAGGTCCTTAGGCCGCCGAATTTTCCTCCCCCACACTAATGCCTCCTCCCTCATTTAAGAGCTTCCTCACTAGTTCTTCTTCGGCAGCTTCGAAAATCAACCCAGCATCCCTGCAGATTTCTATAGTATCCTTGGCTTCTTGCAAAACCTCCTCGCGAAACCCAGACAAGAACGGCTCCTTCCGATTTTCTTTAAGGCCAATCTCCAACCGCCCCATAGAATCCCCCTAGGATATTTCTGGTTCTGCAGAGCTTCCGCTGTAACTTTCTTGTTATCTCCGACAGCCAAGAAACCAGGCTTATTCTTAAGAGTCTGGTAATTGGAGCCCAGGATCTGGATAGCCCGAAGTTTAAGGTTTTCCATTTTAAAACCCACGGAGGATGGACTTAAGCCCGCCAGATTTTTAATGCAACAGGGCTTAATATTAAATAGCCCGTTACAATTATCCACTGAGGGAATCAAATGCCCACTAGACCCCGACGAGCACTCAGGCGCATAGTCATCTCGGGATATCGGAACGTTGGTCATTTCCGTCTCAACAAACTGTGGGGCCCGGCCTACCAACGCTGTCGTTTCGTTAAAAGTAGCTGATACAGGAGGAGTTATATTTCCTTTATTAGATTTGCCATCATTACCGAATGATCCAGAGTCCATAGAATCTTCCAATTTTCCTGTAGAGTCTACCATTCTGTCGAGAGTTGGCTTGTTATTTTCCTGAGCAGCCGCATCAGCATTAACTCCAAGTCCACAGGAACCGAGGTTCCCTCCCACCAAAAACTCTTCGCGACCCTCCGACTCCTCCATCGCCTGGTACACCGGTGCGTCATCGTCGATCCAACACCTAGTATCCTCATAAGCGTGGGTGGACAGTCTTAGGTTGTGACACTCGCCGTTGATGAAGACATTAACATAGGGGGCACCACCGAGGCCTGTTTTACTCCGATTAGCACTCTGGCTATATCCAAACGTTTCCTTGAAGCGGTCTCCTCGTCAAATCTTATGATTTTCCCCATCTACTAGCGATGGCAGAGAAGACGTTGACGTCCCATGCATGGATGGGAAAGTTCTCAATGTTGAGCCATAGCTTTAGCTTGAGATTCTCCTGAAAACGTTCAACTGTATCAATATCTTCAAACCATGACTGCAACATTTGGTCCTTTAGATCCCAAAAAATGTTGATTTGCTCCACTTCTTCAAAGTGAATGATCGCAAATAATCCCGACCATGCGCACACCGTAACCTTGAATCCGTCTGCTACCAGGGCTTGTTGGACAAAGCTTGAATCGTACATCCCCTTGATCTGACAAATAAGGCTATGTTTCAGCCATGTTTCTTTTATATGAGGAACATAGAAGCAGAAAGGATCACATATAGTGGTCTCTTTTGCACTAGTCTCTTGGCTCCAATTTGGGTGCATATCCTTATCCAGACCATTTCCTGCACATCGTTCTTCCGATCCCTTCCCTAGGAGAGCCTCTTTGTAGGATCTCCCATAGATGATCTTCGACAAAACCTTATCAGTTTTCTTTTTGCCGCCCGGGCACTCTTTTGCGTTCGAAAATTGTCTCAATGCAAAAGTCTCATTTTTGTCTGCGGACTTTTCCAGGAAAACCTTCACGAGAAAACCATCTAACTTCCTATTTTTGCCACCCTTTACAGCCCGTACTGCCTCCTCTCTATTAGAGAACCTTACGAAAGCGAACGTATCGCTCCTCCCTTTTCTCTTCAGATTATGATAAGCGATGTAGACATCTAGCACTTTGTCGAAGGCTTCGAATACTTCCCATAGGTGCTTCCTGCGGGTTCTTTTGCTGACTCCATTAATGAAGACGGAAACCCCATTCCTCACACTGGGACCTTGCCTTGGTTTAGTCGCTTTTCCATTTCTCTGGTGAAGTGGCCATCTCTCTGTCTGCCTCCTTAACTTCCACTGGCTATTCTTCTTTAAGTTCCTGATCTCTCCTATATCTTCGTCGAACACTCTCCGATACTCCTTCTTCCTCCACACTTGATCTAACTTACTCCCCCCGCAGTCTGGAAACACAACTATTAGGATGAGTCTACCACGTGCGACGAACATTGATGAACACCACTAACGATGAACACCATTAATTTCTTTAAAAATCTAAAGGACTAAAATTATAATTAAAATTATCTCTTAAAAAAATAAAAACCAAATTTAATAATTACTTTATAATATTTTTTTAATGGGTTAGAATAAAAAAAAATTAGTTTTATAATTTTTTAATAGATTCGAATAAAAAAACCCAACTCTCCTAAACCTAGACCTAAACCTAACAAATTCAACCCCTCATCCTATTTCCAGCCGGCGCCGTCTCAGTCTCTCGCCGCCTCCGCCCCCCGCCGTCAGCACCATTATCGGTGTTGTTAGTGCGTCTACCGGCGGATTTCTGGCCGTTTGCCGTTTGCGCATCTGTCGCGATCTGCAGCGTGCTTCTTGCTGCCGTCCCCGTCCGTCGTGCTTCTTGCTGTCGTCCCCGTCCTCCGTCGAGCCCATCTCCAGTGCCGGCCGCCGTCGTCATCAAGGTATGTTAATTTTCCCCAATTTCGAATTGTAATTAGGAACCCTAATCCTCAATTAATTTCCCCCAAATTGAACCCTAATTCTCAATTAGATCCCAATCAAACCCTAATTTTAATTTCCCCAATTTCAAATTGTAATTAGGAACCCTAATCCCCAATTAATTTCCCCTAATTGAACCCTAATTCCCAAATCAAATCCCAATCAAACCCTAATTTTCATTTCCCCAATCTCGAATTGTAATTAGGAACCCTAATCCCTAATTAATTTACCCCCAATTGAAATCTAATTCCCAAATTAAATCCCAATCAAACCCTAATTTTAATTTCCCCCAATTTCGAATTGTAATTAGGCACCCTAATCCCCAATTAATTTCCCCCAATTGAAACCTAATTCCCAAATCAAATCCCAATCAAACCCTAATTTTAATTTCCCCAATTTCGAATTGTAATTAGGAACCCTAATCCCCAATTAATTTCCCCCAATTAAACCCTAATTCCCAAATTAGATCCCAGTCAAACCCTAATTTTAATTTCCCCCAATTTCGAATTCCAATTAGGAACCCTAATCCCCAATTTATTTCCCCCAATTGAACCCTGATTCTCAATTAATAAACCCTAATTCTTTAATTAATCCCTAATTAAACCATAATCCCGATCAGGGTTTTGTTAAATTAAGGAGTCGCAGCTCCATGGGCGGCAGCCACCGCGTAGGATCGGGTTATACGTCTCATTTCAGAAGGAATGAAAGATATCAAGCGCACCGAAACGGTTTTACCATTTTTGTCAACTATGTTAGTAAGCGAACCTCTTGTTCTAAGCTCAGAAATGTTTTCGAAGCGTATGGGCCTGTGAATGATGTATATGTCGCCCACAACAATCCCAGAAGGTTAAGGATGAAGCATACTTTTGCTTTCGTCCGATTTGCCCATTTGGAAGACGCTCTACATGCTGTGGAATTCGGAAATAACCGCATGTTGGACGGGTTCAAAACTAGGGTTTTCTTGGAGAAAAAAATCGCTGGTTATATGTCTAACTATGGCTCTCGTTGTGTTCAAACAAACAAAGATAAGAGGGATGTGAGCCACGTTTCGGTCAGGAAGGAGGGTTTTTCTTATAAGGAGGCATTGATAAACGAGCAAGAATCGTCTGAAGTAGAAAAGCTGAAGGAGAAGGAAGCCGATAGTGCAGTTCACAGAGAGTTTAAAGCAGGAATAGGTGTTTCATCGCCTAAAGATTTTGCTATTCCCATTGGGTTACCCGACTCGGAACTGCTTTGGCTAAAGGCATGTTTCATAGGGAGAATCAAACCTATGTACGATGCTGAGTTTGCGCAACAGATCCTAAGGTCGGATGGCTTCAAGGTTTCTGTGAGTAGTTGGTCAGGTTCCTTCGTCTGTCTGCACTTCGAAGAGGACGAACAAATGCAGATTTTTTGGGACATGAAAGATACAGTAATGAAGGCTTGGTTTGTCGATGTTGACACTGTCGATCAGTTTATGAACAGAAAGAAACTGCAAGTCTGGGCGTGCTTAGAAGGCCTCCCGCTGGTTGCCTGGCATGAGTCCGTTTTTCAGACAATAGGGGAGAGTTGGGGTCGGGTTATCAGAATCGACCCTGATACTTGTTCTAGGCGAAGACTGGACGTTGCGAGGATTCTAGTAGGTATCAGCTGTCTATCGGACATTCCTGCATGGGTTAACGTTCTTTTTCAGGGAAGGATTTATCTTCTGAAAATTTCGGTGAGGGAGTTTGATGATGACCGGAGCTGGATCGACCAGGATCATCTTCTGTCGGAGGCGTTTGAGTCGCCGGGAAGCTACATCGGGTCACCGATGGCTACCCAAAACGACGCGTTGAATATTGAGAGCCCCAAGTTCATTGGCATCGAGAAAACAGGGGAGTATGGGGTTGGCGTTTGTACCGAAGTTTGTCCTGGGGTATCTAACTCGTGCAAGAGTTTGTCGGTTCCTTTTTTTTATGAACCAGAGTATGGGCATATTATGGAGCCAAATCGATCCCTCGTGGCCAAGCTAGTGGAGGTCCCTATTGTTGTAGCGGATGAATCCTTTTCTTCCTCTAACCAAAGCTTATCTGTCGGCCCTACGCTTGATAAGGCCACGGGTCTTTTCTCCATCAAGCCTAAATTTCTGAGGCGCAGCTCCGTAGTTCCTTCGAGGGCTTCCAGTGTGTCGAAAGGAAAGCCAATGAATGGAATGGTCAGCTCTCCTGCGAAACAAAGTTGTCCCAACTATGCTGTTGATTATGGTGGCAGGAAAAACGAGTCAAAAAAGGGAACTGTGCCTTGCTCTATAGGCGATGATAAGGTGGATGAAGTCAGGGCTACCCTAGAGGTTTGCAGTCTACTAGGGGTTTCTTTCGACGCTCCGGAAGAAACTGTTTTACGGAGATTTATGGAGGATTAAGTTAGGATATCGGAGGGAGTTTTTCGGTGTATTGTTTTATCAAGTTTTTAGAGGATAGGTGTTTTTTTGTGCTTGGATCCTTCGGGTTTAGGGTGACCAGTGACGAGATCGGTGGTTCAGAGTTTTTGTTTGTGTTTCCTCGGATTAGGGTTTCTTTGTGTTAATCACAATGACGATAGATCTTGTTTGGTGATAGATTTGTTTATCTTTGGCTTACTTTCTTTTTTCCTATGATGCGGCATGAGGGTTTTCTTCATTCTGGTATTGAGAGCGTTTCGTTGTGCGAGGATATAGAATGTTTCGACCAAATCCCTTATGCCTGGGTTTCTGTGCTTGGGGAAGGTTTTTAACTGCTCGTTAGTAAACCTTTATGTTCCTCTGATAAGTCGGTGAGGTTGTTGTGGTCGTCTCGACCGCGTTTCTTATGACTAAGAAGGAGGCACAAATGTTGTATCGCTCTGTTTTGCTGGTCCTAGATCTTTCTTCTTGAAGTTAGAAAGCTTGCTGGTAATTTTGTTCTAGCTCCCTGAAGTGGCCCGCCAATGTTTTTGAAGTCTGGTGAAAGAACGTGTGTATTTTGAGTGAAGGGTCCTTCAGTCTTAATCCTTTGGTTTCCTAGGGTCACAAACGTCTTTGCCGTTTTATTAGTGGAGGTAGTTTTTGACAGATCTTTGGTTTACAGTGGATCAGTGCATAGGCTGTTAGTCATAGTGTTTGCAATCGTTTTTCTAGAGATTTTTGTTCGTTGGTTGGTTGTAAGCTGTATAGCTTCGTTCCCCTTTTGATTTAAGCACTCTTTTTCCCCTATTAGGCTTAGGGGTTTTTTAACGAGGCTTGAATCTTATGGTTTGTTTCTTCCTGTTTTCTTAATATTATTCCACCTTTCAAAAAAAAAAAAAAATTAAACCATAATCCCCAATTTTAAACTCTAATTCAATAATTAATCCCCAATTAAACCCTAATCCACAATTATTAATCCTTAATTTAGTAATTAATTAACGTGGACAGGGAAGATGATTCTGTGTTTGATCAAGTGATAACAAAGAAAATAAGTGCATTTTTTTAATAAAACATGGAATTTGTTATTAGAGTTGGATTGTTGGAAAGCTTAATGCGGTTCAATTTGGTGTTTCATAAAAGAGTAAATTGTTTCAGTATTCTTTTTTTAACGTTAAAACTTTATTGATATTGAAAAGATTTACACGAATTCATGCCTCATTAAAAAACCTCCCTAGACCTAAGTGGGGGAAAAAGAGTGCGATGAATATGTGTTTACACGAACCGCGGCTAAAAATATCACGATCTCTATCAAGCTCAAGGAGCTTGCACACTATTACCATACCCAATTAACCATAACCAAGAAAGAAGACCCAAACAACATAAGCAAACAAAAGACAGTAAAAACCAAACTGAGATTTGCAATAATAAAGCACGTGCCGCATTGAACCACCTGTTTCACTTTACACCCACGATCGAGCAGCCAAATCAGAATAGTCAGACTTGTTTTCTTCCTTCAAAGTAACTGTGGTCACCAATTAAACTCAATCACAAATTCAGAGCCACCATTTGAAATCTGCTACACATCCATCAAAACACCATTTTGTCTAAATTCGGAGAAGTTGAAACTAAAAAGGCATCATATTGGATATGATTTAACTCATGTCTTAGCCATATTAGAAAACCAGATCACATTTACTCTCTTTTCTATGCCTTTCTTCGTAAGTGAATCAACTAAGATATTTGCCTCTCTTGGAACATGCAGTAGGCACCATGTAACACCCGGGTTTAGGGGTCGGGTGAAAATAATATTTTAATATTTTTTGGGTTCGGTTTTATAATTTAAATAAATAAAATAATGGTTCGGGTTTTGTTTACAAATAAAACAAAGGTGTTGGACCCAATTTTTAAACCCAAGCCCAATAGCCATTCATTAATGGCCTTTTGGTAATTTACCCGTTTTCTAATTTAAACCCCCACTTTTAATTTAAAACACAAAAGTTGTCATCTTCCTCCCTCCCCATTTTTCCTTTCTCACGACAAAGGAGGAGCTTTTCTCCAAGTGACTATCCCACCTCCTTTCTCCCTCATTTTGGCTCGATTTTGAAAGGTAAACACGTTTTCGACTTGCTCTCACCTTCCTCTCTTCAAAAGTACAAGTAGTTTTCATTTTCATTCATGTTTTAGAATTTGGATTTTTGGGAGATTTGAATAAAAGTGGTAGCTTTATGGTGTTTAACTTGAGATTTTGATTTAATATTGTTAGATACGGTGTTTATGAATCAAATGGTCCAACATATATGATTTTTAGAGTGTTTTAAATGAATTCCCGAATTTGGGTTTTGGTGGGTTTTTAGGAGGGTTTTTAGTTGAGTTTTGGGTGTGGTTTGTGTTGGAAATTGAGGGTTGATGTTAGGGTATTGGTTGGGGGTCGTTTTGGAAGCATTTGGAAGTGTTAAATGTGTTGAAATCACAAGTTTTGGACTGTGCAAAGGGGCTGCTCGGGAATGGCTTTTTGGGGTTGTTCTTGGCTCGAAAAACATGTGTTTTGAGCTTGGTTTGTGTTCCGGGTTGCTACGTTGTGTTGTGGACTGACTTGAGGTTAATTTACTTGTGTTGGGATGATTAGAGGCAAGGATTTGCGTTGGTAAAGCTTTGGGATCGAATCCGGAAGTGAGGAGGCTTGAGTCGGCTTTGCTTGGCTTGCTTAAGGAAGTGAGGTGAGTGGTTAATGTTTTAAATTGATTTCGAAGGTTGGTTCAAGCATGTGGATGTGAAAATGTTTTCAAGTAATGTTTTGGTTCAAAGATGGTTTTGAAAGAATTTAGTTTGGGCTTGAAAAGTCGAATTAAACTCAAGAGTAAGTTGTTGTGAATTGCCTCTTTAATTTCCCCTTTTACCATTTGTTTTCGTTACTTGTAGTGATAAATTGTTATGTATGAAATTCCAATATCTTGGGAGGAAGCATGTTGCTTATTATTATATCGTTGATCATGTGTGATGGTATTTATGGTGTCGTTGTTATACCTTGTAAGATGTGTGTAAGTTGGTGCAGGTTGTGCACGGAAATGGTGAGTAAGACCATTTGTGATTGGTAAGATTGTAAGTAGTAAGTGATGCCTAATTGTGGATTTTGTTACCACTTGTTTGGTTGTGCGTGATATAGTGAGTACATGTCGCATGATAGTGATTGTATATTGTGTTGCATGGTTGGTGTCGAACCTCACGTGATGGTTGTCGTTGCTCCGGTGATGTGTAGTCCCGCCGGTAGCGAGTGGTGTAAGACTCCGGTGATGTGTAGTCCCGCCGGTGGTGACTAGTAGAAGAGTACTTTGATGTGTAGTCCTATTGGAAAACTACTAGTCGAAACGGTGATGTGTAGTCCCACCGTGTGTGGTTTGGTTATGCTTGTGCATGCCATGTAATGTTCATGTTGTACCTCACTATATCATTGTCTTCTTATTGTTTTACTATAATCTAGGATTATGTCCTCATGCATACCATGAAGTGTATTGCTATGTTAAATGCCTATATTGTTGACCCTTGGTTGAACTTGTATGTTGGTAGAAGGATTAGGTCATTGGATGACTCGTATGTATTGGTCTTTACTTTTAAAGAAAGCTTTGAACCCTGCATTGTCGTAGTTATGTTTTAGAGCTCCGCTCACTAAGCTTTATGCTTACGCTCTCCTTTTCCGACAATGCAGATCTTTAGCTTGGTGTTGCCAAGGAGCAAGAAAAGGGCGTCCAAGCGTGTGGTAATTGCTCAAGTATGGTTTATTAAATAATGTAGTAGTCTAGCAATGGGAAATGCTACGTGTTTTAGGAGCTTGTATCTAGACTCCTTTGTGTTGGCTTTATGTTGTTAATGCCTCATGTTGATGTTTTGGATTGATTATGGGTTGTAATGCATGAATGCTATGATGAATGTTTGTGTATGGTGGCATGCTTCTAGACGCTTAGGTTGCCTTGTTAGTGATGCAAACCTCTTTTATGTTGTCTTGTGCCCTTTTGAGGTTGCCTTTATGTTTGAGTGTTGTAGTATGAGACTTGAATGCTTAAGTGTCATCTTTGATTTAATTGCATGTTTCCCTTGATGTATGAACATATTGGGTGTTTGTATGGCTAAGCAATGACCTTTAAATGTTGTATGAATGCTTGTTTGGGTCTAGGGAAGTCCTAAATTGCATCTAGGTCCGAGTCTTGTTCGTTTTAGCTGAGTTTGGGAGTTTTTGCTGTGCAGGGGTATCGATACAGTTGGTCCAGTATCGATACCGCCTTCTTGTTTCAGGCCTAGTGTATCGATACGCGAGGGGGCGTATCGATACCATTTTGGTCACTAGAGCTACTGTCCATTTCGGTATCGATACCGGCCTCTAGTGTATCGATACCGTCATCTTAGCGTTGACCGTGGGAAGTCAACCGTTGGGGAGGGTATCGATACACCCCTTGGGTGTATCGATACGGTCTCTACGGGTTGACTTTGACCAGTTGACCTAGTCAAGGGGGTATCGATACACCCCTTAAGGGTATCGATACCGCCTGTAGTTAAAGCTTAAAATTGGGCTGTAAAATGTTGGGTTGATGTCGTTTGTTTGTCTCGTGAACGTTGTTCCGCTGTATGATCACATAAGATTATATACTCATCTAGACAAGATTTAAAATAAAAAAAATAGGGTTGCTAACCGAGGGGGAATCCTTAAGGGGTTTTCACTCGGTTTTCCCCGTGTAGCCTACTCGGACCGGTCATCCGACCAGACCGGGACGAGGGGGTTACATTTATTGGTATCAGAGCCTGAGGTTTCCGAGACCTCGGATAGGTAAGTGAGGTAAGTTTGACGTGTTATGTTGTTGTTATGTCTCGGTGAATGTTTTGCCATGTATGCTTGATGTTTGCTTGTTAGTACGGTGTTTGAAAGCATGTGTTAGCATGATGCTTGTGTTAAAGCGTAGTGTCGAGTTCCCATTGCTACTATTACTTATTTGAAAGGATTTTTGTAAAGGAATATACTTGAGCACCTTGGACCCTTGCTCTTGCTAACCCTAAATATTCTTGTTTGTGTGTTTTGTTTATTGTTGTATGGTTGTCTTTGGTAAGTTTGGGGTCGAGACGTGGGCCTAGAGCTGGTAATCGTGAATCTGAGGTTTTAGAGGATGTGAACGATGAGAGAGTTCTTCGCTTTAGTTCAGGGCAGTATGATCGTACCGAAGTTTGGAGTGCAGTTTGTTTGTTTGGGTCAACAGGCACATGAGTTGGTTTCTGTTGAGGGAGAACAATGTGACCGGTCTTGACATGAGATGGTAAGTGAAGTGAAGAACTAGGAGTTGGCTTCGGAATGAGGTCGATGTTATAGCAAGAAATTCCTCGATACAGTCGTTGGGCTTGTTTTTCTGATAAATTCTGGATCTACGTGTCCGTGTATTTGGAGTGAGCATGCGAAGTTGTTGAATCTACCTTGGGAGGTACTAGAGGTAGGTGTTGGTGTTGCTAGCTCCTTCGGGGATACAGTCGTGGTCAGAAAGATGTACAAGGGGTGTCCGTTGATGGTTCAGTGGCACGTGTTTTCAGTTGATGCGATAGAATTGCTTTTTACGGTCTGATGTGAAGCTGTGCTTGGATTGGCTTGTAGAACATAGAGTTAGGGTAGACTTTGAGACAATGGAAGTTTTCTTAGAGCTCGCGGATGATTATGAGATTGTAATGGTAGATAGGAATGTGGATTTTTTTATCGAATGTTGATCCAGCCTTGGAGGTCAAAGATTGATTGAGTTAGTTGACAGGCTTGCCTAGTAAAATGTGATGAATTTGATTTTTGAATGAGGATCAGACCACAAAATGTTAGAATAGGTTGTGTTTATCCTAGAGGTGTTTGGAAGAATTGCTTGGTTTCTCTCTTGACAGGGAGGAAGAGTTTGATTTTGAGACCGTCTCCGAGTTTGCTCCTGTTTTGTTGCTTTGTATCTTATGGTTTCCAACAGAATTGAGGGTGTTGAAGAATCAACTTCGAGTTTGTTAGACCTTAGATTCATTTGGATTAGTATATCATCTTAGAGTATGACAATGCAATTTGTGAAGAAGAAAGAGTGACAGTACAAGAATGTGTTTAGATTTCAGACAGTTGAAACAGGTGACAATGAATAATTAGTATCCGTTTCTGAGTGTCAGTGATTTGTTGATCAGTTAGTGTGTGCTTCAGTCTTTTCGAAGATTAGTTTGAGATCCGTTTACTACCAGTTGAAAGTGAGAAAAGTTGAAGTACCGAAGACAGCTTTAGGGGCAAGATGTGATCACCTTGAGCTCTGAGTTATGCCTTTTTGTTTGACTAGTGTATTAGTTACCTTCATAGAGATGTTGAACAGAATAATTCCCGAGTTCCTTGATCAGTTGTAATAGTTCTCATAGATGACACATGAGTATATTCACGTACCTAAGAAGGCCATGACAAGCTTTGAAGTTAGTGTGGTAGATCCTTTTAGAGAATCAGTTGTATGCCAAGTTGTGCAACGTGAACTCCGAGTTAATGAAGATGTTCTCCTAGGACATGTAGATCAGCCGAGTGTGTTAGAGTAAATCCCAAGTAGGCAAAAGAAGATATGAGTTGGAAGAAATTGAAGACAGTGACAGATATCTATAATTCCTAGGTCTAGCGTTGTTACTTTCAGAAAATTGTAAATAGTCTTTTGAAGATAGTTGCTCCATTGATAGATTGTTACAGAAGAATGTTCAGTTTGTGTGGTTGGATGCGAGACAATGAGCCCTTGAGAAACTTAAAGAAACTTTGATGAACGCTTCGATCTTGATCCAGTCATATCAGAGAAAGAGTTTTTGAACCATAGTGATGCGTTACATGTAGAGTTAGGTTGTGTGCTTATGCAAGACAAAAGATTGTAGCTTAATCATCGAGACAGTTGAAAGACCGAGAGAAGAGTTATCCGACATTAGGCTTAGAGTTAATTACAGTTGTATTTGCTTCGAAGACTTAGAGACAAAGTCGTATAGTAAGAAATGCACAGTGCATATGTACATATCATCAGAACTTGAAATATTTGAAGACTTAGGAAGGGTTGAAACTTGAACCGCATAAAGTGTTAGAAATGTTTGAAGACTGTAATATCAAGATTGAGTATCATCCGAAGATAGTCAACGTAGTAACCGATGTTCCGAGTTGTAATTGTTGTTAGATTAGTAGTTGAGTTGCGAGTTGTATTTGCTGAATTCAGTTACCGAATGACAGTATTCTTGTGGCCGAGTTTCATGTTAAACCTACATTGAGTCAGAATGCTGGAAGAGAAACAGTTGCAAGACAGGTTCTTGGCACCTCACGTGCAAGAATTAGTGGAAGGAAGACCTTCAGAATATAGTTTCAGAGATGATAGAGTTTTGCAATTCAGAGGCAGAATAGTTGTACCGATTGACATAGTGTTTTGAGACGTATTGTTTTGGCCGAAGCACACGGTAGTTCATTTGTATTGCATCTGAGTAGTATGAAGACGTATTGTGGGTTGAAGATGAGTACTTCTGGATTGAGTTGATGGATGATGTGGTTTAGTGTGGAAGTAAGGGTGTAATTTTGTCAGCGTGCCAAGATCGAGCATCAGCTTCTTCTAGTTGGTTACATCAGTGGAAGATTCTGAATGAGGTTGGGAAGTAGATTTGAGGGACTTTGTGTCTGGATCGCCTTTGATTTCTTACGAGAGAGTTTAGTTGAGTAAGCCAAGATAGTTACATCGAGTGTGCTCATTTTATACATGTTCAAGCTACTTGTACAGTGGGTAAGATGGCGGATTGGTGCCTTAGCGAGATTGTGAGTTGTACAGTGTCTTGAGATCGATAATGGCCGATAGAGATTCGAGTTTTGACTAGATTTTTGAAGACGCCTACAAAAGTGTTTGGTTACCTGTTAGAGTCGGATGATCAGTCAGAGGAAGTTACGAGTCAAGTGTTCAAACAATGTCGTATGAGTTTGTGAGTCGGGCTAGTTCTGTTGTTTATCTATTGCAGTTACCACCAGAGTTGGAAAGGGATTTGTGATATGTTCTGTGTATCTATGATTCAGAAGTGTGAGCCAGCTTTGTTCCGTGTTATGTTGTTGAAGAGATTGAGTCGAGTTTAAAATGGTAATGCATTGAAGGACCCGTTGAGATCTTGGCATCAGATAGCTAATGTTGTGTGTTGAGTCTACCGAGTGGTGGGTATGTTGTGGTGAGAGAAAGTGTGGAGGAGTATGTGTCAGTGACTCTTCCTGTCTGATAAATTTCGGGGACGAAATTTCCTTAAGTAGGGGAGAGTTGTAACACCCGGGTTTAAGGGTCGGGTGAAAATAATATTTTAATATTTTTCGGGTTCGGTTTTATAATTTAAATAAATAAAATAATGGTTCGGGTTTTGTTTGCAAATAAAACAAAGGTGTTGGACCCAATTTTTAAACCCAAGCCCAATAGCCATTCATTAATGGCCTTTTGGTAATTTACCCGTTTTCTAATTTAAACCCCCACTTTTAATTTAAAACACAAAAGTTGTCATCTTCCTCCCTCCCCATTTTTCCTTTCTCACGACAAAGGAGGAGCTTTTCTCCAAGTGACTATCCCACCTCCTTTCTCCCTCATTTTGGCTCGATTTTGAAAGGTAAACACGTTTTCGACTTGCTCTCACCTTCCTCTCTTCAAAAGTACAAGTAGTTTTCATTTTCATTCATGTTTTAGAATTTGGATTTTTGGGAGATTTGAATAAAAGTGGTAGCTTTATGGTGTTTAACTTGAGATTTTGATTTAATATTGTTAGATACGGTGTTTATGAATCAAATGGTCCAACATATATGATTTTTAGAGTGTTTTAAATGAATTCCCGAATTTGGGTTTTGGTGGGTTTTTAGGAGGGTTTTTAGTTAAGTTTTGGGTGTGGTTTGTGTTGGAAATTGAGGGTTGATGTTAGGGTATTGGTTGGGGGTCGTTTTGGAAGCATTTGGAAGTGTTAAATGTGTTGAAATCACAAGTTTTGGACTGTGCAAAGGGGCTGCTCGGGAATGGCTTTTTGGGGTTGTTCTTGGCTCGAAAAACATGTGTTTTGAGCTTGGTTTGTGTTCCGGGTTGCTACATTGTGTTGTGGACTGACTTGAGGTTAATTTACTTGTGTTGGGATGATTAGAGGCAAGGATTTGCGTTGGTAAAGCTTTGGGATCGAATCCGGAAGTGAGGAGGCTTGAGTCGGCTTTGCTTGGCTTGCTTAAGGAAGTGAGGTGAGTGGTTAATGTTTTAAATTGATTTCGAAGGTTGGTTCAAGCATGTGGATGTGAAAATGTTTTCAAGTAATGTTTTGGTTCAAAGATGGTTTTGAAAGAATTTAGTTTGGGCTTGAAAAGTCGAATTAAACTCAAGAGTAAGCTGTTGTGAATTGCCTCTTTAATTTCCCCTTTTACCATTTGTTTTCGTTACTTGTAGTGATAAATTGTTATGTATGAAATTCCAATATCTTGGGAGGAAGCATGTTGCTTATTATTATATCGTTGATCATGTGTGATGGTATTTATGGTGTCGTTGTTATACCTTGTAAGATGTGTGTAAGTTGGTGCAGGTTGTGCACGGAAATGGTGAGTAAGACCATTTGTGATTGGTAAGATTGTAAGTAGTAAGTGATGCCTAATTGTGGATTTTGTTACCACTTGTTTGGTTGTGCGTGATATAGTGAGTACATGTCGCATGATAGTGATTGTATATTGTGTTGCATGGTTGGTGTCGAACCTCACGTGATGGTTGTCGTTGCTCCGGTGATGTGTAGTCCCGCCGGTAGCGAGTGGTGTAAGACTCCGGTGATGTGTAGTCCCGCCGGTGGTGACTAGTAGAAGAGTACTTTGATGTGTAGTCCCATTGGAAAACTACTAGTCGAAACGGTGATGTGTAGTCCCACCGTGTGTGGTTTGGTTATGCTTGTGCATGCCATGTAATGTTCATGTTGTACCTCACTATATCATTGTCTTCTTATTGTTTTACTATAATCTAGGATTATGTCCTCATGCATACCATGAAGTGTATTGCTATGTTAAATGCCTATATTGTTGACCCTTGGTTGAACTTGTATGTTGGTAGAAGGATTAGGTCGTTGGATGACTCGTATATATTGGTCTTTACTTTTAAAGAAAGCTTTGAACCCTGCATTGTCGTAGTTATGTTTTAGAGCTCCGCTCACTAAGCTTTATGCTTACGCTCTCCTTTTCCGACAATGCAGATCTTTAGCTTGGTGTTGGCAAGGAGCAAGAAAAGGGCGTCCAAGCGTGTGGTAATTGCTCAAGTATGGTTTATTAAATAATGTAGTAGTCTAGCAATGGGAAATGCTACGTGTTTTAGGAGCTTGTATCTAGACTCCTTTGTGTTGGCTTTATGTTGTTAATGCCTCATGTTGATGTTTTGGATTGATTATGGGTTGTAATGCATGAATGCTATGATGAATGTTTGTGTATGGTGGCATGCTTCTAGACGCTTAGGTTGCCTTGTTAGTGATGCAAACCTCTTTTATGTTGTCTTGTGCCCTTTTGAGGTTGCCTTTATGTTTGAGTGTTGTAGTATGAGACTTGAATGCTTAAGTGTCATCTTTGATTTAATTGCATGTTTCCCTTGATGTATGAACATATTGGGTGTTTGTATGGCTAAGCAATGACCTTTAAATGTTTTATGAATGCTTGTTTGGGTCTAGGGAAGTCCTAAATTGCATCTAGGTCCGAGTCTTGTTCGTTTTAGCTGAGTTTGGGAGTTTTTGTTGTGCAGGGGTATCGATACAGTTGGTCCAGTATCGATACCGCCTTCTTGTTTCAGGCCTAGTGTATCGATACGCGAGGGGGTGTATCGATACCATTTTGGTCACTGGAGCTACTGTCCATTTCGGTATCGATACCGGCCTCTAGTGTATCGATACCGTCATCTTAGCGTTGACCGTGGGAAGTCAACCGTTGGGGAGGGTATCGATACACTCCTTGGGTGTATCGATACGGTCTCTACGGGTTGACTTTGACCAGTTGACCTAGTCAAGGGGGTATCGATACACCCCTTAAGGGTATCGATACCGCCTGTAGTTAAAGCTTAAAATTGGGCTGTAAAATGTTGGGTTGATGTCGTTTGTTTGTCTCGCGAACGTTGTTCCGTTGTATGATCACATAGGATTAAATACTCATCTAGACAAGATTTAAAATGAAAAAAATAGGGTTGCTAACCGAGGGGGAATCCTTAAGGGGTTTTCACTCGGTTTTCCCCGTGTAGCCTACTCGGACCGGTCATCTGGCCAGACTGGGACGAGGGGGTTACACACCACTCTATATCCTTGCCATTTCTTAAGCAAGTTGAAACCAAATTTTTGAATGACAGCGGACATTTTCAGGGATTATGAATCCAATCTACACCTAATAAGCAGTCACTTTCAATAACTAACTTTGTAGTATTATCCCATTTTGACCCTTTAAAAATGCAAATAGCTTCCGAAACTGCTAGGAGTTCTGCAAAAGTTGCGTCAAGACAGCCAGCACCTTTAGAAAAATTGATTAACACCTCTCCCTCCTCATTCGAAGCACTCTTCCGATACCCGCCTTGCCATAGCTTCCTTTCACCGCCCTATCCGTGTTAAATTTTAAGCATCCATTGATAGGAGGTGTCCACATAGGTTTTCAATCCTTAAATTTAAAATTGACAATCTCCCTAAATCTTTCTGGGCAGTTCAAAATATTGTTTAAATCTCCTACTTCCTCTGGCCAAAAGGCTTTACAACACCAACCAAGCCTAAGTATACACATTTGAAATACAATGTCTGATGAAAACCTGATCTTCCTGAACACTGTCTCATTATGTGCCAACCAAATTGTCCACGAGAAGCTACAAAAACTGAGTCTCTAAATCTTCATCTGGAACCGAAACGGAATAGAAAACATCCAAACTCTGAAAAGGTCTGTATATGAGTTGGAATGTCTTAGTGGGTTGAACTTTTCATAATTAGAAATCCTTCTTTTCTTTATTTGGAGAACTTTAGTATTCCTGTGTTGAGTTTATTTTTTCAAAATGTTCAGTTTTCTTAATAATTGGTTGTGTTATTAGAGTGTGATTAGGATGCAAGGTAAGTTGAAAAGTTACTTAAATCATTTAAATAACCATGTTATTTTGTTAAGTTGGATTATTGATTTTTATCTATATTATTAGTTGTTGTCTAAGTTTAGTTGAAGTTTAAAATAGTGTGTGGTTGTGTTAAAATAAAGAATAAAGTATGGGTACTATGTTGAATTTGGGTAAACTTTAGATTGATATACTTGGAGACTAGTCAAGTGGTCTATATGTATAAATTATGAAGTTGGTGAATGAAATCAATAGGAAAAATGAAATTTGTGAGTAATTACTTAGTAGTAATCATGTGGCAATGTTTAATTTAAGTCTTGGACAAGTGAAAATATCCTAAGAATTGAGAGAGATTAAGTGACATGAAATTAGTCACATAAGTTGTCATGGAAAATAGTTTAGAGGCTGTTTTTGAATAATTAGAAGTGTCAAGGTTTAATTGAACTTATTTAAATGCTGGAAAATTTGTTAAAAGTTGAGGGAAAGTTGAAGTTAATGTTGGCTAAATTGAATTACATGAATTAGAGTAAATGAAATTGTTGAAGTGACTAATTGTCAAGAAAAGTAAAACTGGACTATTTTGGAATAAAGGATAAATTGTGTACTTAAATGAATTTTTCAGGGACCAATCTTATTTTGTAAAAACAGGGAACAAATAGGGGATTTAAGGTTTAAAGGACTAAATTGAATTAGTAAAGGTCTTAGGTGAATTAACACCAAATCGTGGACTAAATGAGAACATGGCAGATTCGAATCTGTAAAACTGACTGATTCAATCGAATAAACTGCTTTTATCTAGATAAGATAAAAATATGAGCTATATATGGTTGAATAGGTAATTGAATAAGCATTACAACGGTATAAAGTAATCTAAATTTCGACTTGCGATTTAAAAGTTATGAGCGAAATACTACAAGGTCTTATGAATTTGGATTATAGATTAGACAAGAAATTTAAAAAAAAATCTGCTTGAATTCAGTAGAAGTTATGAGCCATTAATTTGTTTTGAATGTATGCAATTCTAGAATTTTTTTCTTTTTAACGTAGATGGTGGATCTAAATTTAAGTCCTTCAAAACAAGTTAAGATAGAGTGTAAGCTATGTATCAACATGAATTCGGAGAAGACAAACAATGAGGTATATTCATTTACATTAAATAGAATTTTAGTAATAGTGTTGAGTGATATTTTTGTCGTTATATTTTATTTTAGATTATTGTTGAATTATTTATTTATTTTATGTACATATAGGAAAAAGTTGAAGATGTACATGAGGAAAAGATAAGAACTCCTTATCAGAGTGATCATAGGTTTACGCCACTAATTCATTTGGTACAAAATATTGAGATGGAATTTGTTAAACTGAATGGTCAATTTAAAAAATTAAATGGCCAATTTAAAAAATTATATGGTCAATTTAAAAATTAGTGACCATATTAACACCGAATAATATTAAAAGTTCAATACAAAATAGTGATTCCTTAAAAGGAGAATATATACATGGTCCATCATTAAAGGAAGATGCTTGTAGATTAGAGGAGACTAGTTTACATAGCGGGCCTTTGAAAGATGAAGGCTTAGAAAATATACCACACAAGGAAGAGGGATCAAGTGTCGCATCATTGAAGGAAGAGAGTGATAGTCATATTAAAAAGTCGAGTTTGTCTCCATTTATGAATGGTGATCTTAATTATTCCTCTCTCTTATTACAATCTATTAATAAAATAAAACTTGAAGGTAATTCCGAAGACAACGTCAAGACTGACACTGATGGTCTCCCAAAAATTCCTAGCGAGGTTTTTAACTTTGAATTTAGTCATCGGTTTCCTAGTCAATTAGTTACGTTGAAAGAAACTCCAATGATTAAAAAAAATAACTCCTAAAATGTCAAATGGTCCTAAGGCTTCGTCAAAGAGTAAAAACTCTCAACAAAAAAAAGTGTGGGATGTTCGATTGCACGTACTGATTTTACTGATAATCTGAAGTCGAAAGATATGTCATAGAAAAAAGAGCTCGAACTTTTAAAGTGAATTCAATGGTATGTATAAATAATTTTTTATTGGTTATATTTCATCTTAAAGTTTGATATTATTTGTTTGCTTAAAAATAATATTTACCGTATGATATGTAGATACAGTAAAAAATCACAAAGTTTCATGATATTGGAGGAATACCAAATGATGATTCTTCTGGAAAAAAAAATTGAGGTACAAAATGTTGAAAAATATTATTATTTAATAGGGAATTTGAAAGAAATTGTGTTAAATATTTCATTGTAGTTGAATATATGATCAATTACTCTGTGATTGTGCAAGCTGGAGAAAAAAAACAAGCTTTGTGACTTTGAGACTGAACCAAAATTGCAAGATTTATTTGCAGAAGCTCAAAGGAAGTTTAAAAGAAGAAAGGCCACACGCGACTTTTGACTCATGTGTACACACTAACATCCTAATGATCGATCATTTGTACTCAAGCATACTAGTGCCAACATTTTACTCATTTCACATTACTCACTTCAACCAATTCCGTGCTTAGCACGTATTCACCAACAACCATCATCATGCATGTCTCAAGCATCTCAAATCATGCCTTATCTCACATGTATAACACAATATACATAAGCTATCATATCATATTTCATACGAGACATACACATCCACATATATGAGTTCATCCAAAGGCTCTAGATCAAGTTTAGGATTAGGCTACCACCCTAATCCTAACTCTAGGTGGGTCTACCAAGCCCAACCTAGTCCACATACTCGAACCAACCATTTTAAAACCAAGTAAAACAATTAACCACTCACCTAAGCTCCCAAGCTTAAAGACCAAGCAAGCGACCACCTTCAACTTTCCGGATTTACTTCCGATGCCTCACCGATGTCCAACCTCGATTCTAATCAATCCCAAACACAAACAAAACATCCACAATCAATATCTCATCATCGGAACTAACTCGGATTAACGTTTTCAAGCAACCAACACTCAAAATCAAGCCCAAAACAGAATTTCCGAGCAACCCACAAAACCCACTGAAATCTTCCAATTCAAGCATCCAAACAACCATTAAATACACCCAAAGTGACCCTCATATATCATACTAACACCAGCCCCCAAAAACCAACATTAAACCACCCCAAAAACCACTTTAAAACCCTCCAAAACCCCCCTTGAAACCCAATTCCGAAAATTGCCCAAAATCATTTGAAATTCACATATGATATACCATTTGACCTCTATATACCATAACTAAGCATATTAAATCAAAACACTTCACTTAACAACATAAAGATCTCATTTTTAATCAAAATATTCAAAACTTCCATTTTCCAAAACCTTCATGAAAATGAAAATAAAAGGTACTTTCATGGAGAGGGAGATGAGGGAAGTCAAAAATGCCATTACCTTTCAATTTGGAGTTGAAATGAGGGAGCTTTTGAATGAAATAGTAGATTGGAGAGGGGAACCCTTTTTCACGTTAGAGAGGAAGAAGGTGAATAGTAGAATATGGTGAGAAAATGGGTATTTTTAATTGTTTGTTTAAATTTAAAGGCTAAAAGACCACATTGCCCTTAATGAAATGGGATATTCACAAGGGCACCCCATCCATGGCTATTTGGGATTAAATTTCAAAACATAGTCAATCATTAAATCAATTAATTGAAAACGAAACCCGACATTTTAAAGAATCATTTTGATTATAAAACCGAGCCCAAATAATATTAAAATATTATTTTTGTAACACCCGTGTTTTGGGGCTAGAAGTTAGTCGGGTTAGTTGGTCCGAGTCGGTAAAATTTATTTTAATCAAATTGACCTTAGTGTGAGCAAATTGAGTTTAGAAAGAAAGGGAGGGATCATTTTGGTAATTAAACCAAAACAAAAATAAGGATAACCTTATCATTAGAAAGCTATCATCTTTCTCATTTCCTTTCTTCTTCACCGTGCAAACCATCCCAAATTCTCCCAAACTCTCTTTACTATTCCCTTTGATTTCTTCATCAATTCAAGGGGTTTTTGAAAGGTAATTATGTTTTCTTAATCTCCTCTTCATCCTCTATCTATCTATAGTCTTAGATTTCAAAGTTATGGAGTTTTGAAAATTAGGGTTCATATCAAAGTTTGGGTTTTTAAGGGGTTTTTCATCTTGTTTTGATAAATTGAGTTGGGGCTTTGTTTAATCATGTTAAAATACACATAATATGTTAAAATGAGTAATTTTTGAGGTGTTTTATAAAATTTCCGAAATTGGGTTTTGGTGGATTTTTAGGGAGATTTTTAGATGAGTTTTGGGTATGATTTATGTTGGAATTTGATGGTTGATGTTAGAGTAATAGTTGGGGGTTGTTTTGGAAGTGTTTGAATGTGTTAAAAATGTTGAAATCACAAGTTTTGGACTGTTTTTCATGGCTGCTCAGATTTTGTGATTTTGGGGATTGTTCATGGCTTAAATTGTGTGTTGATGTTGGAAATTGGGGGTTGATGGTTATACTATAGTTGGGCAGTGTTTTGAACATGTTTAAGAGTGTTTTGGATGACTACAATTCGGATTTTTGACGGGTTTTTGTGGAAGTACGAAAATGAGAAATTGAAGAATGAACTTGGCTTTGAATTGTGAGAATTGAAGTGGATTTGTGTGTTGATGTTAAACTTTGGGTTTGTGACTGATTTTGAGGTTAATATATTGTTTTTGAATGGTTAGAAGCAAGAGAAATCAATGGTGAAGCTTCGGGCTCGAATCCGGAAACTTGGATGCTTGGTAGGCTTGTCGGCTTGTGCTAATGAAGTAGTCGGTGAGTGGTTAAAATATTTTAAATGGTTTTGAGCAATTGGTTCGAGCATGTGGACTAGGTTGAGATTGGTAGACTCACCTAGAGTTAGGATTAGGGTGGTAGCCTAATCCTAAGCTTTAGTTAGAGAAATTGGATGATCTCTTTAATTGATGTTATGCCTCATGATGATTTGTGTTATGATGATTATGTATAATGTGTTATACATGTTGTTGAGGCATGGTTTGATGCATTGCTATGCATGTGGTTTGGATTGTAAATTGTGTATGATGATGTTGAGTTTAATATGATGTAAGATGCCATATTATTACTCTTGAAAATGACATTATGATATTATGTTGTTGAGATATTTGATGTTGAGCTTAATATGATGTAAGATGCCATATTATTACTCTTGAAAATGACATTATGATATTATGTTGTTGAGATATTTGATGTTGAGCTTAATATGATGTAAGATGCCATATTATGACTCTTGAAAATGATATTATGTTGTTGAGATATTTGATGTTGAGCTTAATATGATGTAAGATGCCATATTATGACTCTTGAAAATGATATTATGTTGTTGAGATATTTGATGTTGAGCTTAATATGATGTAAGATGCCATATTATGACTCTGAATATCAAAGGTTGTGGAATTTGATTAATATTGGCACTAGTATGCTTGGGTACAATGATCGATCATTAGGATGAGTGTGCACACAAATTGAGTCAAAACGTACGTGGCCTTGGTGGCGTTAAGGCACCAAGGAGGAGTACGGTGATGTAATATTCCACCGGAAATTTATATATATTCTACGTGATGATGAGTGGAATCCCATCCGTAGGGCATGTGGCGATGAGTGGAATCCCGTCCATGCAAGGCCGGTGATGAGTGTAATCCCACCGAGGTAATGTTGATGTTGGAAAATGCGTTCCAACATGTTATCCGCGTATTCGAGTCATAGCTAGGTGCCAATATGAGAAAGTATGTTTATGCCAATATGAGATTATGCATACATGCTAATATGAATTGATATGTGTATCAATGTGATATGAAATGTGAATTTCAAATGTGAAGTGATATATGATTTGGTTAATGCATTGAGGTATATATATATCGTTGTAAGTTGAGCTTATGAGATGTTGAGCATGACATAATGTTGATTATATGTTCATGCATCATGTTCATTTTGGTTCATGTGGATCGAAGATAAAGTCATGTATTTCATCATGATAATTGCTCGAGCTTGGACCCTGTATTGTCGAAGGTTTGTTTTATGAGCTTACCCTCACTAAGCTTTTATGCTTACGCTCTCTTTTGTTCGACAATGCAGATAAATAGCTTGTGGGTGGCAAGGGAAAGGAAAGGTCTTCAAGTGTTGCTTTGGTGAGCTCAATGTATGATTTATAAATTGAAAGATTGTAATAGTAAAGCAATGGGATAGGTGTTGTTGTTTTGGATGCCTTGATGTATGTTTATTTGGTTTGGCACTTAGATGCCTTGTTTGATTTGTAAATATCACTTATGATGCATGCCTTGATGAATGCTTGAGTGATGTATGTTTGGTAGATGTTTAAATTGCTTATCATGTGTGTTGGACATATGCCTTGTGAGGATGCCTAAGTGTATGGATGTTGAAGCATGAGACCTTATGTGCTTGCTTGCTTTCTTTTGATTGAATGCATGATTTTCCTAAGTTGATTAAGGTATGCTCACGTTGAGTATCATGTATGAAAGGTTCTTAATGTATAATTTACCATGTATGTATGATGGTTCATAATCATGCTTTGAATATGTTGAAGTTGGGAGTCTTGCAAAACAGGGCGTATTGATACACTAAAGTGCTGTATCAATACACTCTTGCATAAATGGAAGATTTTTGGTCAGGCGTATCGATACACTAGGGTGTATCGATACGGGCGTATCGATACACTAGGGTGTATCGATACGGTCCCAACTCTCTATTTTTTTTAGGAGTGGTGGAGTGTGGGTCGTATCGATACGGTGACTAAGCGTATCGATACGGTTTGACCTAGTTGTGTATCAATACAGCTATAGTGTATCGATACACTCTCTAGTGTATCAATACAGCTATAGTGTATCGATACACTAGAGAGTGTATCGATACACTATAGCTGTATTGATACACTAGAGAGCTGTATTGATACGGCATGCTTAGAAAGGATAAATGGGTTGTTTTAATATACAGATTTGGTGGGTCGTTGATATATCGTTCGTGTTTCCGCTGCCGTGCTTCACTTAGGACTTAATAATGCATTTAGACAAGATTAATTAATGGAAAAAAAATAGGGTTGCTAACCGAGGGGGAACCTTAACGGGTTTCGCTTCGGTTTTCCCCGTGTGACCCACTTGGACCGGTCATTCGGCTAGACCGGGATGAGGGGGTTACATTTGTTGGCATCAGAGCTTAAGGTTTCCGAAACCTTGGGCAGGTAAGTGAGTAAGTTGTGTTTTATGATTAAGATGCACGGTGTTTGCTTATCATGTAAGCATGTTGCTTGTTATTCGAGTATGCTGTAATGAATGATTGCTTGCTTTGTAAGTATGATTGCTTGTGTGACAAGTATGTTGATTGTTTGTTTAAAAGCATGTTGCTCGTTACCCGTGTATGCGGTGATGTGTGATTGTTTGATGGAGAAGGTATGTTGTTTGATCCTACGCATATGTTTGCTTGTTTAGCAAGTATGCCTTGTAATATGCATGATTGAGCATGTATGTGTGTTGAGTTGCTTGAAGCATGTTGAGTAGAGTCCCATTGCTTCTATTACATCGGAAAAAGAGATTTTAAGTGAGGAAATCATACTTGAGCCACTTGGACCTTTTCCTTCGCTAACCCAGTTTGTATGTTAATGCGTTGTCGTTGTTAGTTTATTGCTTCTTGGTAAGTTTGAGGCCAAGGCGCGGATTGTGAATCGGTAAGTGGAAACTGTGGGTTCTGAAAATGTGAATGATGTTGAGGGAGTTCATCGCTTTAGTCAGAGAGGTATGGTTGTACCGGAATTGAGGTACAAATTGGTTGACTGAGTTAGTGTGTGTATGTGGGTTGGTTCCTGTTGATGAGGAACGGTGTGATCGGTTCTGGTGTTAGTGATGAAAGAGGTGACGACCTATGAGTGGGAGTCAGAGTGGCATCAATGAAATAGTAGGTAAGCCTTGGTACAGTTTTGAGCTTGTTCCCTTTTGATTGATTCTGAATCTACACTTCTATATATTGTTAGCAAGCATGCAAATTTGAATGTGCCGATGAGGTGTCAGAGGTAGGTATGAGTACCTTAGTACTTTGGGGCGAGATCAGGGTAAGGGTCTCGTTTGTGTAATATGAAAATTCAGAAGTGTTAGTTGGTGACCGTTGGGGTTCAACTTATGATTTTAATACAAGATAGCCAGTTAGTGTTCGCGAGTGGGAGCTAGTTTGTGTGGTTGGGTCGGTGCACGTTGAGTTGTGTTTCAGCAAGCGGAAGAGATGAAGTCACTTCCGATATAGTTGAGGTTAGAAGGGAGTCTTGAGTTTTGACTCTAGTTTGTTTGTTAGAGGTAGAGCAAGACCAGCATGACTGTTTGCGGGTGTTCAGAATTGAATCTTGAGGTTACGAAAAGCTTAAGGAACAGTTTAGAAGAGTCAGATTTAGTTGAAGAACCATTCTGTAAACAAGAGGGTCGAAGACTATCAGCTGTGCACAGGTGTATTTACAATGTCTTCGGATTTGTCCGTTTCGTGTGAGCATGCGGAAAAAAAAATTATGTACGTGTTGAGACCTGGGAAGTAGGGACACATGTGACTAGACCTTGTGGTGAGATAGTGGTGGTCAGAAAATGTGCAGAAGATGTTTGTTGATGGTTCAGAGTTATGTGTATGCAGTATATGTAAAGTGATCATCTTCCTACAGTTTTGATGAACCTTCTGGCAAGGTTTGGCTTGAAGAGCACACAGTTAGTGTATACGTCGAGACAAAGAGAGAATTGCCTTAAAGTTGCAGATTTCTGTGTGACTGTAGTAGTAGGTGAGGAGGTGAACTTATTGTTGAATGTTGATCCAGCTGTGGAGGTCGAAGATTTATTGAGTTTAGATGGCAGGCTTGCTTACCAAGTGTAATGAATTTGATTTTGAATGAAGATTAGACCGCAGAAGGTTAAAATGGTTTGTGATTCTTCCTAGAATTGTTTGGAAGAATTGCCTGGTTTGTCTCCTGACAGAGTAGAAGAGCTTATTATTGATATCGTCTCCGAGTTTGCTTCTGCTTTGATTTTTCTGTGTCTTATAGTTCCCGAAAGAATTGAGAGTGTTGAAGAATCAACTATGATGTTTGTTAGACCATAGGTTCATTAGGCCTAGTACGTCATATTAGAGGATGACAGCACAATTTGTGAAGAAGTGAGAGTGGCAGTACGAGGATGTGGTTAGATTCAGACAGTTGAAACCAGTGGCAGTGAATGATTAGTATCCGTTTCCAAGTGTCAGCGATTTGTTGATCAGTTAGTGGGTGCTTCAGTCTTTCCGAAGATTAATTTGAGATCCGTTTACTACCAGTTGAAAGTGAGAAAAGTTGAAGTATCGAAGAAGGCCATGACGAGCTTTGAAGTTAGTGGGGTAGCACCTTTTAGAAAATCAGTTGTATGTCAAGTTACGCAACGTGAACTTCGAGTTAATGAAGATGTTCTCCTAGGACATGCAGATCAGCCGAGTGCATTAGAGTAAATCCTAACTATGCAGAAGAAGATGTGAGTTGGAAGAAACTGAAGACTGTGACAGATTGCTACAAAAGAATGTCCAGTTGTGTGGCCAGAGGCGAGACAACGAGAACCGAAAGAAACTTTGAAGAGAGCTTCGACCTTGATCCTAAAAAAAAAATTAAACCATATTGATGCGTTGCATGTAGTGTTAGGTTGTATGCTTATGCAAGACAGAAGATTGTGGCTTGTTCATCGAGATAGTTGGAAGACCGTGAAAAGAGTTATCCGGTATGAGACGTAGAGTTAATTACAGTTTTGTTTGCTTCGAAGACTTGAAGACTAAGATCTCAAGATTGAGTACCATCCGAAGAGAGCCAACGTAGTAATCGATGATTCGAGTTGTGTTTGTTGGTAGATTAGTAGTTGAGTTGCGAAATGTAATTGTCGAATTCAGTTTACCAAATGATAGTGGTTTTGTGGCCAAGTTTCATGTGAAGCCTACTTTGAATCAGAATGTTTGAAGAGAAACAGTTGCAAGACAGATTCTTGGCACCTCACGTGCAAGGCATAGTAGAAGGAAGACCTTCAGAATACAGTTCAGAGATGATAGAGTTTGTGTTGTTAGAGATAGAATAGTTGTGCCGATTGACATAGTGCTTTAAGACGTATTGTTTTGGCCGAAGCGCACGGTGGTTCATTTGCATTGCATCTGAGTAGTATGAAGACGTATTGTGGGTTGAAGATGAATGCTTCTGAATTGAGTGGATGAATAATGTGGTTCAGTATGAGAGTAAGTATGTAAATTGCCAGCGTGTCAAGACCGAGCTTCAGTTTCTTCTAGTTTGTTACATAGTGGAAGGTTATTAATGGAAGTGAGTAATAGAGATCCGGGGTTTCAACTAGATTACTTTTGAAGGTGTCTGCATAGTGTTTGGTTACCTGTTGAAGTCAGATGGTCAGTTAGAGAAAGTTATGGGTCGAGTATTCAAGAAATGTGGTATGAGATTGTTGAATCGGGCTAGTCCTGTTGTTTATCTGTTACAGTTACCACCAGAGTTAGAAAGAGGGTTGTGATGTGTCTGTGTATCTACAATTCGGAAGTGTGAGTCAGATCTGTTCCGTGCTATGTTTGTTGAAGAGATTGAGTTGAGTCTAAAATTGCGTGCAATGAAGAACCAGTTGAGATCTCAGTGTCGGATAGCAAATGTTGTGTGGCGAGTCTAACGAGTTGGTTAGTATGTTGTGGTGAGAGAGGAATGTGTGGAGGAGCATGTTTCATTGACTCTTCCTGTTCGATGAATTTCGAGGACGAAATTTCCTTAAGTGGGGGAGAGTTGTAACACCCGTGTTTTGGGGCTAGAAGTTAGTCGGGTTAGTTGGTCCGAGTCGGTAAAATTTATTTTAATCAAATTGACCTTAGTGTGAGCAAATTGAGTTTAGAAAGAAAGGGAGGGATCATTTTGGTAATTAAACCAAAACAAAAATAAGGATAACCTTATCATTAGAAAGCTATCATCTTTCTCATTTCCTTTCTTCTTCACCGTGCAAACCATCCCAAATTCTCCCAAACTCTCTTTACTATTCCCTTTGATTTCTTCATCAATTCAAGGGGTTTTTGAAAGGTAATTATGTTTTCTTAATCTCCTCTTCATCCTCTATCTATCTATAGTCTTAGATTTCAAAGTTATGGAGTTTTGAAAATTAGGGTTCATATAAAAGTTTGGGTTTTAAGGGGTTTTTCATCTTGTTTTGATAAATTGAGTTGGGGCTTTGTTTAATCATGTTAAAATACACATAATATGTTAAAATGAGTAATTTTTGAGGTGTTTTATAAAATTTCCGAAATTGGGTTTTGGTGGATTTTTAGGGAGATTTTTAGATGAGTTTTGGGTATGATTTATGTTGGAATTTGATGGTTGATGTTAGAGTAATAGTTGGGGGTTGTTTTGGAAGTGTTTGAATGTGTTAAAAATGTTGAAATCACAAGTTTTGGACTGTTTTTCATGGCTGCTCGGATTTGGTGATTTTGGGGATTGTTCATGGCTTAAATTGTGTGTTGATGTTGGAAATTGAGGGTTGATGGTTATACTATAGTTGGGCAGTGTTTTGAACATGTTTAAGAGTGTTTTGGATGACTACAATTCGGATTTTTGACGGGTTTTTGTGGAAGTACGAAAATGAGAAATTGAAGAATGAACTTGGCTTTGAATTGTGAGAATTGAAGTGGATTTGTGTGTTGATGTTAAACTTTGGGTTTGTGACTGATTTTGAGGTTAATATATTGTTTTTGAATGGTTAGAAGCAAGAGAAATCAATGGTGAAGCTTCGGGCTCGAATCCGGAAACTTGGATGCTTGGTAGGCTTGTCGGCTTGTGCTAATGAAGTAGTCGGTGAGTGGTTAAAATATTTTAAATGGTTTTGAGCAATTGGTTCGAGCATGTGGACTAGGTTGAGATTGGTAGACTCACCTAGAGTTAGGATTAGGGTGGTAGCCTAATCCTAAGCTTTAGTTAGAGACATTGGATGATCTCTTTAATTGATGTTATGCCTCATGATGATTTGTGTTATGATGATTATGTATAATGTGTTATACATGTTGTTGAGGCATGGTTTGATGCATTGCTATGCATGTGGTTTGGATTGTAAATTGTGTATGATGATGTTGAGTTTAATATGATGTAAGATGCCATATTATTACTCTTGAAAATGACATTATGATATTATGTTGTTGAGATATTTGATGTTGAGCTTAATATGATGTAAGATGCCATAATATTACTCTTGAAATTACATTATGATATTATGTTGTTGAGATATTTGATGTTGAGCTTAATATGATGTAAGATGCCATATTATGACTCTTGAAAATGATATTATGTTGTTGAGATATTTGATGTTGAGCTTAATATGATGTAAGATGCCATATTATGACTCTTGAAAATGATATTATGTTGTTGAGATATTTGATGTTGAGCTTAATATGATGTAAGATGCCATATTATGACTCTGAATATCAAAAGTTGTGGAATTTGATTAATATTGGCACTAGTATGCTTGGGTACAATGATCGATCATTAGGATGAGTGTGCACACAAATTGAGTCAAAACGTACGTGGCCTTGGTGGCGTTAAGGCACCAAGGAGGAGTACGGTGATGTAATATTCCACCGGAAATTTATATATATTCTACGTGATGATGAGTGGAATCCCATCCGTAGGGCATGTGGCGATGAGTGGAATCCCGTCCATGCAAGGCCGGTGATGAGTGTAATCCCACCGGGGTAATGTTGATGTTGGAAAATGCGTTCCAACATGTTATCCGCGTATTCGAGTCATAGCTAGGTGCCAATATGAGAAAGTATGTTTATGCCAATATGAGATTATGCATACATGCTAATATGAATTGATATGTGTATCAATGTGATATGAAATGTGAATTTCAAATGTGAAGTGATATATGATTTGGTTAATGCATTGAGGTATATATATATCGTTGTAAGTTGAGCTTATGAGATGTTGAGCATGACATAATGTTGATTATATGTTCATGCATCATGTTCATTTTGGTTCATGTGGATCGAAGATAAAGTCATGTATTTCATCATGATAATTGCTCGAGCTTGGACCCTGTATTGTCGAAGGTTTGTTTTATGAGCTTACCCTCACTAAGCTTTTATGCTTACGCTCTCTTTTGTTCGACAATGCAGATAAATAGCTTGTGGGTGGCAAGGGAAAGGAAAGGTCTTCAAGTGTTGCTTTGGTGAGCTCAATGTATGATTTATAAATTGAAAGATTGTAATAGTAAAGCAATGGGATAGGTGTTGTTGTTTTGGATGCCTTGATGTATGTTTATTTGGTTTGGCACTTAGATGCCTTGTTTGATTTGTAAATATCACTTATGATGCATGCCTTGATGAATGCTTGAGTGATGTATGTTTGGTAGATGTTTAAATTGCTTATCATGTGTGTTGGACATATGCCTTGTGAGGATGCCTAAGTGTATGGATGTTGAAGCATGAGACCTTATGTGCTTGCTTGCTTTCTTTTGATTGAATGCATGATTTTCCTAAGTTGATTAAGGTATGCTCACGTTGAGTATCATGTATGAAAGGTTCTTAATGTATAATTTACCATGTATGTATGATGGTTCATAATCATGCTTTGAATATGTTGAAGTTGGGAGTCTTGCAAAACAGGGCGTATTGATACACTAAAGTGTTGTATCAATACACTCTTGCATAAATGGAAGATTTTTGGTCAGGCGTATCGATACACTAGGGTGTATCGATACGGGCGTATCGATACACTAGGGTGTATCGATACGGTCCCAACTCTCTATTTTTTTTAGGAGTGGTGGAGTGTGGGTCGTATCGATACGGTGACTAAGCGTATCGATACGGTTTGACCTAGTTGACCAATAGCTGTATTGATACACTCGAGAGTGTATCGATACACTATAGCTGTATTGATACACTAGAGAGTGTATCGATACACTATAGCTGTATTGATACACTAGAGAGTGTATCGATACACTATAGCTGTATTGATACACTAGAGAGTGTATCGATACACTATAGCTGTATTGATACACTAGAGAGTGTATCGATACACTATAGCTGTATTGATACACTAGAGAGCTGTATTGATACGGCATGCTTAGAAAGGATAAATGGGTTGTTTTAATATACAGATTTGGTGGGTCGTTGATATATCGTTCGTGTTTCCGCTGCCGTGCTTCACTTAGGACTTAATAATGCATTTAGACAAGATTAATTAATGGGAAAAAATAGGGTTGCTACCGAGGGGGAACCTTAACGGGTTTCGCTTCGGTTTTCCCCGTGTGACCCACTTGGACCGGTCATTCGGCTAGACCGGGATGAGGGGGTTACAATTTTCACCTAACCCCTAAACCCGGGTGTTACAACTCTCCCCCACTTAAGGAATTTCGTCCCCGAAATTACCTGGTGGAAACAAATACGGAAACTACTCAACCATATCTGCTTTCCTCTCCCACGTGGCCTCTTCCACACCTCTATGTCTCCACAACACTTTGACCAACTCTATGGTCTTGCCACGCAACACCTTGCTATCAGAAGCAAGTATCTCAACGGGCTCTTCATTGTAGGACAAATCCGGATTTAACTCTATCTCCTCAACGGGCATCACATGAGAAGGATCCGATCTATATATCCTAAGCATAGACACAAGAAAGACATCATGGATCTTCTCTAACTCAGAAGGTAACCTCAACCGGTAAGCTACAGGCCCAATCCGCTCAACTATCTCATACGGACCAATGAATCTCGGACTCAACTTGCCCTTCCGGCCAAATCTCATTACCTTCTTCCACGGAGATACTTTCAGAAACACTCTCTCACCCACTGAGTACTCAATCTCTTTCCTCTTCAAATCTGCATAAGACTTCTGATGATCGGAAGCTGCTTTCAAACGGTCACAAATCAACTTCACTTTTTCGGTAGTCCCCTTAAGCAAGTCTGGCATAGGTAACAATCTCTGACCTGTTTCAGCCCAACAAATCGGAGTCCTACATCGTCTACCATATAAAGCCTCATAAGGTGCCATCTGAATACTAGACTGATAACTGTTGTTGTAAGCAAACTCAACCAACGGTAAGTGCTTCTCCCAAGAACCCTGGAAGTCAATCACACAACAACGAAGCATATCCTCAAGAATCTGTATCACTCGCTCTGACTGCCCATCGGACTGCGGATGATAAGATGTGCTGAAATGCAAACGGCTACCTAGAGCACTATGCAAGCAACCCCAGAACCTCGAAGTAAATCTAGGATCCCTGTCCGAAACAATGGACTTCGGAACCCCGTGAAGTCTCACAATCTCACGGATATACAAGTTTGCCAACTTGTCTAAAGAATCCGTAGTGTTCACTGCTAAGAAGTGGGCACACTTAGTGAACCTATCAACAATCACCCAAACGGAGTTTTTCTTCGAAGGAGACAAAGGCAACCCCGACACAAAATCCATGGTGATCCTCTCCCATTTCCATTCCGGAATCTTCAAAGGCTGTAGCAAACCTGAAGGAACCTAATGTTCTGCCTTCACCCTCTGACAAACCATACAACAGCTCACATACTCAGCTACATCTCTCTTCAAACCAACCTAGAAGTAATCATTCTTCAAATCTCGATACATTTTGGTACTACCCGGATGCATAGAAAAAGGACTCGAATGTGCTTCACTCAGAATCTGACGTCTCAACTCAACATCTTCTGGCACAACAATTCTATCTCTAAAGCACAACAAGCTCTCACCACTGAAACTATACTCGGTCGGTCTTCCTTCGACTATGTCCTGAACATGAGGAACTAAACTCACATCTTGCAACTGCTTCTCTCTATTCAGCTGAATCAAAGAAGGCTTCACTTGCAACTCGGTGATCAAACCACCATCATCGGACACACTCAATCTAGCAAACATAGCTCTCAACTCAACAGCCACTTTTCTACTCAAAGCATCGGCTACTACATTTGCTTTACCCGGATGGTACTCAATGGTCAAATCATAATCTTTTAACAACTCTAGCCATCTTCTCTGTCTCAAGTTCAACTCTTTATGTGTCATCAAGTACTTCAAGCTCTTGTGATCGGTGTAAACTATACACTTCTCACCATACAAATAATGACGCCAAATCTTCAATGCAAACACAACTACGGCTAGCTCTATATCATGAGTAGGATAGTTCTTCTCATGAATCTTCAACTGTCTAGAAGCATAAGCAACAACTCTCCTTTCTTGCATCAAGACACATCCTAAGCCTACGTAGGAAGCATCACTGTAAATCACAAACTCCTTACCTGAAACAGGTTGCACTAACACTGGAGCATTTGTCAAAGCTTCTTTCAATTTCTCAAAGGCCTTCTGTCTTGCATCTGACCATTCAAACTTAACTCCTTTTTGCAACAATTTAGTCAAAGGAGCAGCTACTCTAGAGAAACCATCAACAAATCTCCTATAATAACCGGCTAATCCTAGGAAACTCCTAATCTCGGTCACGGACTTAGGTTGTTTCCACTCAACAATAGCCTCAATCTTCGATGGATCAACTCGGATGCCTTCGGCCGAAACAACATGGCCAAGAAATACAACCTCTCGAATCCAGAACTCACATTTACTAAGCTTCGCATACAACTGGTTGCTCAACAATCTCTGTAAAACAAATCTCAAGTGCTCATCATGCTCTTCTTCTGTCTTCGAGTACACAAGTATGTCATCAATGAAAACAACTACGAAACGGTCTAGATAGTCTCTAAAAATTATGTTCATCATGTCCATGAACGCTGCAGGTGCATTCGTGAGCCTAAATGGCATCACGAGAAACTCATAGTCACCATATCTAGTCCTAAAAGCTGTCTTCAGAACATCGCACTCTTTCACCTTCAACTGGTAGTACCCGGATCTCAAATCTATCTTCGAGAACACTGAAGCACCTCTCAACTGATCAAACAAATCATCTACACACTGTCGTTTGCTATTTCAGCTCCCTTTACCACATTTCTTTTCTCAACTTTAAAATTTTGTGTGAACAGTTCACGACGATTGAAAAGATCAACTTCATTGTGGTTGCTTGTAACAAGTTTTGCCAAAATTTTCAGTCGTTCAACTCTCATTTGTTGCGTCTACATAATAAATATATCATGTTATTCAATATCATACAATAGCTAAACAAAGTTGCATGGTATACTTTACCGTGAAAGTAATCATCGACCAATCACTTTTATTATTGACTTCTATATACTTCAACATGTACATGCCACAGTCATTCCTGAACTCAATATAAAATAAATTAATTTGTAAAGAAAAAATTTCAAAAATATCTTAAAAATAACTTTTAATTTTAATTTAAATTACGTACCAATTTGGCTACTTCGGTAATTCAACACAATTGATTGGAAAATTTGTAGCCTTTTCAAAAAAGCTGCCCAAATGAGCATGGCTCTCATACTTAAGTGGAGCTTTATTCAACTGTTATAATAAATTAAACAAAAATAAAAAATTAATAGTTAAAAACTATACGAGTTCTAGTAATTCTCATAAATAAATAAAAAACTTACTATATTTTCTGCGATCTTTTTACGAACTTCATTTGCGCCAAGAGAGTTCAACACGTAATTTTGCTCATCCACAACATTAACAACTAATAAAAACTAATGGCTGCCTTCTGCATCATGTAAAGGCACATATACCTGTAAAATCACGTGAGTTAAAAATCACTATCAACTACGTACAAGCAAACAACAAACTATAAATATACATGTTCAACATTACTACTATCAACAGGTATAAAGTCTTCTATCCATCGGGTATGAAATTTAAACAAGTTGTTATTTATTCTTGACCTCTCATCATATGTGAATTCTTCTATCAAAATCTGCAACAAACATAACATTTCAAAATGTCATGAAATCATAAACTGAAAATAATGTGATTCTGAAACTATAAATTATTTTTTACCTGAATGAAAAGAGGTAGATATAACTTCTTTGGTATAGGTTCATGTCTCAAGTACAAATCGTACACATAGATATCGATAAACTATTAAATATTTAAAAACAATAAAAACACTTGTATTAGTAACCGACAAAAGAACAAATATTAATTATGTAAAAATTTAATAATTTAATCTATATTACCCAATTAGATAACCAATTATCTGAAAAAAACAGTACAAGCATTGCCAACGTCCAAAAAATTATTTTTGGCCATGTAAACAACGTTGGATATATTTTTCCAAGTAGCAACATTCGTACAAATTCTGCGTTCTTCAGGTGTTAAGTACTTCAAATATTGCTTGTACACATTACTTATCTTAGCAGAATCTTAGTAAGCTTTTGCTAAGCTATCACCTATCTCATATTTATCATGCATGAAAAATATTTAACTCTTAACAATGATAATAACACGAAAAATTATATGTCGATATTAAAAAATACGTTTATAGTTACACATTTCTTCTTTTAAACTTTCTTTGAGCTTCTGCAAATAAATTTTTCAATCTTGGTTCAGTCTCAAAGTCACAAAGCTTGTTTTTTTCTCCAACCTGTACAATTACAGAGTAATTAATCATATATTCAACTACAATAAAATATTTAACACAATTTCTTTCAAATTCCCTACTAAAAAATAATATTTTTCAACATTTTGTACCTCAATTTTTTCAGAAGAATCATCATTTGGTATTTCTCCAATATCATGAAACTTTGTGATTTTTTTTCTGTATCTACATATCATACGGTAAATATTATTTTTAAGAAAATAAATAATATCAAACTTTAAGATGAAATATAACCAATAAATAATTATTTATACATACCATTGAATTCACTTTAAAAGTTGGACCTCTTTTTTTCGATGCCATATCTTTCGACTTCAGATCATCAGTAAAATCAGAACGTGCAATCGAACATCATACACTCTTTTTTTGTTGAGAGTTTTTACTCTTTGACGAAGCCTTAGGACCGTTTGACATTTTAGGGGTCATTTTTTTAATCATTGGAGTTTCCTTCAACGTAACTAATTGACTAGAAAACCGATGACTAAATTTAAAGTTAAAAACCTCGCTAGAAATTTTTGGGAAACCATCAGTGTCAGCCTTGATGTTGTCTTCATAATTACCTTCAAGTTTTTTTTACCAATAGATTGTAATAAGGGAGATGAATAATTAAGATCACCATTCATAAATGGAAACAAACTCGGCTTTTTAATATGACTATCACTCTCTTCCTTCAATGATGCGACACTTGATCCCTCTTCCTTGTGTGGTATATTTTCTAAACCCTCATCTTTCAAAGACTCGCTATGTAAACTAGTCTCCTCTAATCTGCAAGCATCTTCTTTAATGATGGACCATGTATATCTTCTCCTTTTAAGGAATCACTATTTTGTATTGAACTTTTAATATTACTCGGTGTTAATATGGTCACTAATTTTTTAAATTGACCATTTAATTTTTCAAATTGACCATTCAATTTAACAAATTTCATCTCAATATTTTGTACCGAATGAATTAGTGGCGTGAACCTATGATCACTCTGATAAGGAGTTCTTATCTTTTCCTCATGTACATCTTCAACTTTTTCATATATGTACATAAAATAAATAAATAATTCAACAATAATCTAAAATAAAATATAACGACAAATATATCACTCAACACTATTACTAAAATTCTATTTAATGTAAATGAATATACCTCATTGTTTGTCTTCTCCGAATTCATGTTGATACAGTGCTTACACTCTATCTTAACTTATTTTGAAAGATTTAAATTTAGATCCATCATCTACGTTAAAAAGAAAAAAAAATATAAGATTGCATACATTTAAAACAAATTAATGGCTCATAACTTCTACTGAATTCAAGCAGAATTTTTTTTTTAATTTCTTGTCTAATTTATAACCCAAATTCATAAGACCTTGTAGTATTTCGCTCATAATTTTTAAACCGTAAGTCGGAATTTAAATTACTTTATACCGTTGTAAAGCTTATTCAATTACCTATTCAACCATATATGAATCATATTTTTATTTTATCTAGATAAAAGCAGTTTATTCGATTGAGTCAGTCAATTTTACAGATTCGAATCTGCCATGTTCTCATTTTAGTCCACATTTTGGGGTTAATTCACCTAAGACCTTTACTAATTCAATTTAGTCTTTTAAAACCTTAAATCCCCTATTTGTCCCCTGTTTTTACAAAATAAGATTGGTCCCTGAAAAATTCATTTAAGTACACAATTTATCCTTTATTCCAAAACAGTCCAATTTTACTTATCTTGACAATTAGTCACGTCAACAATTTCATTGACTCTAATTCATGTAATTCAATTTAGACAACATTAACTTCAACTTTCCCTCAACTTTTAACAATTTTTTTTAGCATTTAAATAAGTTCAATTAAACCTTGAAACTTCTAATTAGTCAAAAACAGCCCCTAAACTATTTTCCATAACAACTTATGTGACTAATTTCATGTCACTCAATCTCTCTCAATTCTTAGGATATTTTCACTTGTCCAAGACTTAAATTAAACATTGCCACATGATTCCTACTAAGTAATTACTCACAAATTTCATTTTTCCTATTGATTTCATTCACCAACTTCATAATTTATACATATAGACCACTTGACTAGTCTCCAAGTATATCAATCTAAAGTTTACCCAAATTCAACATAATACCCATATTTTATTCTTTATTTTAACACAACTACGCATTATTTTAAACTTCAATTAAACTTAGACAACAACTAATAATATAGATAAAAATCAATAATCCAACTTAACAAAATAACATGGTTATTTAAATGATTTAAGTAACTTTTCAACTTACCTTGCCTCCTAATCACACTCTAATAACACAACCAATTATTAAGAAAACTGAACATTTTAAGAAAATAAACTCAACACAAGAATACTAAAGTTCTCCAAATAAAGAAAAGAAGGATTTCTAATTATGAAAAGTTCAACCCACTAAGACATTCCAACTCATATACAGACCTTTTCAGAGTTTGGATGTTTTCTATTCCGTTTCGGTTCCAGATGAAGATTTGGAGACTCGACTTTTATAACTTCTCGTGGACAATTTGGTTGGCACGTAATGAGACGGTGTTCAGGAAGATCAGGTTTTCGCCAGACATTGTATTTCAAATGTGTATACTTAGGCGTGATTGGTGGTGTAAAGTCTTTTGGCCAGAGGAAATACGAGATTTAAACAATATTTTGAACTGCCCTGAAAAATTTAGGGAGATTGTCAATTTTAAATTTAAGGATTGCAAACCTCTGTGGACACCTCCTATCAATGGATGCTTAAAATTCAACACGGATGGGATGGTGAAAGGAAGCTATGGCATGAGGAGTGCTTCGGAATGAGGAGGGAGAGGTGTTAATCAGTTTTTCTAAAGGTGCTGGCTGTCTCGACGCAACTTCTGCAGAACTCCTAGCAGTCTAGGAAGCTATCTGCATTTTTAAAGGGTCCAGAAAATGCCCCCTGAAAATGACTGCTTATTAGGTGTAGATTGGATTCATAACCCCTGAAAATGTCCGCTGCCATTCAGAAACTTGGTTTCAACTTGCTTAAGAAATGGCAAGGATATAGAGTAGTGCTTATTGCATGTTCCAAGAAAGGCAAATATCTTAGTTATTGAAAGTGACTGCTTATTAGGTGTAGATTGGATTCATAACCCCTGAAAATGCCCGCTGCCATTCAGAAACTTGGTTTCAACTTGCTTAAGAAATGGCAAGGATATAGAGTGGTGCTTATTGCATGTTCCAAGAAAGGCAAATATCTTAGTTGATTCTCTTGCGAAGAAAGGCATAGAAAAGAAAGTGGATGCGATCTGGTTTTCTAATATGGCTAAGACATGAGTTAAATTATATCTAATATGGTGCCTTTTTAGTTTCAACTTCTCCGAATTTAGACGATATGGTGTTTTGATGGGTGTGTAGCAGATTTCAAATGGTGGCTCTGAATTTGTGATTGAGTTTAATCGGTGACCACAATTACTTTGAAGGAAGAAAAAAAGTCTAACTATTCTGATTTGGCTGCTCGATCGTGGGTGTAAAGTGAAACAGGTGGTTCAATGCGGCACGTGTTTTATTATTGCAAATCACAGTTTGGTTTTTACTGTCTTTTGTTTGCTTATGCTATTTGGGTCTTCTTTCTTGGTTATGGTTAATTGGGTATGGTAGTAGTGTGCAAGCTCCTTGAGCTTGATAGTGATCGTGATATCTTTAGCCGCGGTTCGTGTAAACACAGATTCATCGCACTCTTTTTCCTCCACTTAGGTCTAGGGAGGTTTTTTAATGAGGCATGAATTCGTGTAAATCTCTTCAATATCAATAAAGTTTTAACGTTAAAAAAAATACTGAAACAATTTACTCTTTTACGATACACCAAATTGAACCGCATTAAGCTTTCCAACAATCCAACTCTAATAACAAATTCCATGTTTTATTAAAAAAATGCACTTATTTTCTTTGTTATCACCTAATCAAACACAGAATCATCTTCTCTGTCCACGTTAATTAATTATTAAATTAAGGATTAATAATTGGGGATTAGAGTTTAATTGGGGATTAATTATCGAATTAGAGTTTAAAATTGGAGATTAGAGTTTAATTAGGGATTAATTAAAGAATTAGGGTTTACTAATTGAGAATTAGGGTTTAATTGGGGGAAATAAATTAGGGATTATGGTTCCTAATTGGAATTTGAAATTGGGGGAAATTAAAATTAGGGTTTGATTGGGATCTAATTTGGGAATTAGGGTTCAATTAGGGGGAAATTAATTGGGGATTAGGGTTCCTAATTACAATTCGAAATTGGGGGAAATTAAAATTAGGGTTTGATTGGGATTTGATTTGGGAATTAGGGTTTAATTGGGGGGGAAATTAATTGGGGATTAGGGTTCCTAATTACAATTCGAAATTAGGGGAAATTAAAATTAGGGTTTGATTGGGATTTAATTTGGGAATTAGGGTTCAATTGGGGTAAATTAATTGGGGACTAGGGTTCTTAATTACAATTTGAAATGGGGGGAAATTAAAATTAGGGTTTGATTGGGATTTGATTTGGGAATTAGGGTTCAATTGGGGGAAAATTAATTGGGGATTAGGGTTCCTAATTACAATTCGAAATCGGGGAAAATTAAAATTAGGGTTTGATTGGGATCTAATTGGGAATTAGGGTTCAATTGGGGAAAATTAATTGGGGATTAGGGTTCCTAATTACAATTCGAAATTGTGGAAAAATTAACATACCTTGATGATGACGGCGGCCGGCACTGGAGATGGGCTCGACGGCGGCCGGCAACAAGAAGCACGGCGGACGAGGACGGCAGCAAGAAGCACGACGGACGGGGACGATAGCAAGAAGCACGCTGCAGATTGTGACAGACGCGGAAACGAGAAACGGCCAGAAATCTATCGGCAGACGCACTAACGGCACCGGTAATGGTGTTGACGGCGGGGGCGGAGGCGGCGAGGGGCTGAGGCGGCGCCGGCTGGAAATAGGATGAGGGGTTGAATTTGTTAGGTTTAGGTTTAGGAGAGTTAGGTTTTTTTATTCGAATCTATTAAAAAATTATAAAACTGATTTTTAATTTTTTATTCTAACCTATTAAAAAATATTATAAAGTAATTATTAAATTTGATTTTTATTTTTTAAAAGATAATTTTAATTATAATTTTAGTCCTTTAAATTTTTAAGATTTAAAAAAAATAATGGTGTTCGTCGGTGTTCATCGTTAGTGGTGTTTATCAATGTTCGTCGCACGTGGTAGACTCATCCTAATAGTTATTAAGATTTGATTTTTAAAAGTGGATTTGATCTTTTAATGGTCTACTTATTTTAAAACATTACATAAATTTAATAGACTAATGTACTTTAATTTATTTTTTATTTGATCAAGAATCAAAATCGACTTAATTAAATATTTTTTTTAATAGACTTAATTAAATATTTAAATGAATTTGACTCAATTTAATTGTTATTTAAATGTTTTAAACATTTTTCTCACCCTTAGCATTGAGCTTTAGAATATTTGTTATGCATAGATAATACATATTTATAATATATGACAGATTATAGTAAGTATAAAATAATAGTATACAAACATATGGAATAAAAGGCTATTCTCAACTTGCCGTTAATTCTGACCTTTTAATTGCGGTAACAGTGGCATCAGCCTTGTGACTTGTGAGCCCAACATAACAGCTTCTCCCACCCAGGATAAGTCCATACTAGGGTGAAACAGCATGCACTGATAGAAACTTGCTTATAACCACTTTCTTAATCTAATAAAATCCTTATTTCTTGAAACATCATGTACTGATTGAGCATTCAAATGATATCAGATTGAATGTCCCTAACAAGGTCTTTTCCTATAGCGCCATTACTCTGTTAGAGAATCAATAGTATATTTCATCACATCTGACTTAACTTTACATTTGAACAAGTAGATGCAATTTATAGACGAAGCCCAACAACCATGAGGAAAAAAGATTGAATATTATTTTATAGGTCGTTCATCTTTTATAGAAAACTCAACAACCATCGTAAAAATTTCTTTATCTCTTTTCACTAGACACTATATTGATATATGAGTGGAGATCGAGAAAATCAAATTTAGAGATTATTCCGTTAATGGTTTTGATTACATCAACAAACTACCACTAAAGAATATCTAATCATATAAAACCGTCAATTTTTCCTAATCAAAGAGTGTATCGTGATGATTGCTATACGAACGCCAGAATACTGTAAAGATAGACAAAAACCATATTACTAAACATACGAAAACCGTGTCACTGAGATAGACGAACAAACACAATAAAATGTGAGAAAAGAAAGAGTTCAAAACAAAAAATCTTATTTAAAATTAAAAAAATAAAAGTAAGAAAAAAGTGAGACGACGACAATAAAACCATTGCCAATGACAATACTCTTAAAAAAAACTACAAAAACTTTTAAAAAAAAATTCTAGCTATTTATTACATATGTTTGTATATTATTATTTTATACTTAGTATAATCTGTCATACATTATAAATATGTATTATCTATGCGTAACTATATGTTACATATAACAAATATTCTAAAGCTCAATGCTAGGGGTGAGAAAAATGTTTAAAAACAATCAAATTTATTTAAATATTTAATTAAGTCTATTAAAAAAAATATTTAATTAAGTCGATTTTGATTCTTGATCAAATAAAAAATAAATTAAAGTATATTAGTCTATTAAATTTATATAATGTTTTAAAATAAATAGATCATTAAAAGATCAAATCCACTCTTTAAAAACCAAATCTTAATAACTATTATATCTAATATTCACATCAAAACATATATAGAAATATTAGAATGAGTAAATACAACGGTCATAACTCCTAATTGCCTTAACCGCTTTTCTCGGGGCTGAAATACAAGAAAGCTGGGATATCACTAACGTTCATTTGAAAATTAAAGACAGAATTGCCCCTCCACCGCCTTTCTCAATCTCAGGTCTTCCCGCTAAAACAAGAACTCCTACTCAAACTGCATCAAATCAAACCTCAAGTGGTTTTCTTTATAATACACTCACGCACTACTTAGATAAACAAAAACCTTAATTTGATCTTTGAGTTGCAGAAATCAAGAGAAAACCCAGAAGCAATTTGTTTCTAAAAGCAAAAGCCTTGTTCTTTCTGAGTTGCGATCACAGAGAAGAAGAGAATGGGGCAATTGAGCAGTGATGATTTTGATCATATCGTAATCGATCCCTGGCCCGGTTGGGATCGTTTTGGTTACTTGCTTCAAATAGCCGAGTTTGAGGAAGAGAAATGGCAGAAAACCCATGAGCCTCTGCCTGACCATGGCGATTTGAAGTGCTTTCAGTACAATGCACGACGACCTCGGTCACTTCGCAAGCAAGAAAATGTGGGGTTCAAATCCATCAAGAAGTCGGGGATGAAACCGAAACGTAAGTTGAAAGAAGAAGATGAGGATGGAGAATGGGAATATGGACTGAAACCAAAGCCGAAGAAAAGCAAGAAGCAGCAACCCCTCCGCCCAATGGCAACACCTGAGTTGCCCCATAATTTCAAACGCCACATATTCCAAAACATGGGCGGTTCAGGTTTAGTTTTGGTGATTCAAAAAGCTCTTTTTTTCTCTGATGTTAACCCCACAGCCAGTAGATTCTCTGTTCCGTTTTCCCAAGTCAAAACGCACGATTTCCTCACCGAAACGGAGGCTCAATCATTGGCCGGCAAGAATCCAATGGAAGTGCGGTTGTTGGACCCTTCGATGAAGGAAACGACTCTGACATTCAATAGGTGGGAGATGTCGAAAACCAAACTCTACGTGATGACCAGAGCATGGAACTCAGTCGTGCAAAGTAACGGACTTGGGGAAGGCAACATCGTGCAGCTCTGGTCTTTTCGGGTGAAGTCGGAGCTGTGTTTTGCACTTGTCAAAGTTGATGTTCGGGCAGGAAATTAGTTTGGAAGATTCATGTAGCATTCTTTTTCATTACAGAGATTGATTCTTATCAGTTAACACCAAGCTTGTTTGGTGGTTATAGTTTTCAGATTACCAAGTAGTACTGTATATTTTATACTTAAAAAATCAGACGACGACACTAAAACCATTGCCAAGGACAATACTCTTAAAAACTACAAAAACTTAAAAAAAATTCTAGCCTTTTATTCCATATGTTTGTATACTATTATTTTATACTTAGTATAATCTGTCCTATATGATAAATATGTATTATCTATGCATAACAAATATTATAAAGCTCACTGCTAAGGGTGAGAAATATGTTTAAAAACATTTAAATAACAATTAAATTGAGTCAAATTCATTTAAATATTTAATTAAGTCTCTTCAAAAAAATATTTAATTAAGTCGATTTTGATTCTTGATCAAATAAAAAATAAATTAAAGTACATTAGTCTATTAAATTTATGTAATGTTTTAAAATAAGTAGATCATTAAAAGATCAAATCCACTTTTAAAAACCAAATCTTAATAACTATTAGGATGAGTCTACCACGTGCGACGAACATTGATGAACACCACTAACGATGAACACCATTAATTTCTTTAAAAATCTAAAGGACTAAAATTATAATTAAAATTAAAATTATCTCTTAAAAAAATAAAAATCAAATTTAATAATTACTTTATAATATTTTTTTAATGGGTTAGAATAAAAAAATAAAAATCAGTTTTATAATTTTTTAATAGATTCGAATAAAAAAACCCAACTCGACTAAACCTAGACCTAAACCTAACAAATTCAACCCCTCATCCTATTTCCAGCCGGCGCCGCCTCAGTCCCTCGCCGCCTCCGCCCCCCGCCGTCAGCACCATTATCGGTGTTGTTAGTGCGTCTGTCGGCGGATTTCTGGCCGTTTGCCGTTTGCGCATCTGTCGCGATCTGCCATTAATGAATTATAAGGTAATAAAAATGGGTTTTATTTGATATTTACACAAATGCCATTAATGAATGGCTATTGGGCTTGGTTTAAAAATTGGGTCCAACACCTTTGTTTTATTTGCAAACAAAACCCGAACCATTATTTAATTTATTTAAATTATAAAACCGAACCCGAATAATATTAAAACATTATTTTCACCCGACCTCAAAACCCGGGTGTTACACGATATATAGTTTATAACCCCCTCGTCTTGGTCTGGCCGGATGACCGGTCCGAGTAGACTACACGAGGAAAACCGAAGTGAAACCCGTTAAGGTTCCCCCTCGGTTAGCAACCCTAGAAAATTCCTTTTATTTTAATCTTGTCCAAAGGCATATTAATTCCTAAGTGATCACGTCAGCGGAAAACATCAAGAAAGAAGCACATTCGAACCTCAACCCACACCTCAAACAGTCCATTTTACACTTACAGGGCAGGCCGTATCGATACACCAAGCAAGGGTATCGATATGCCTGGACTAAGTCAACCCTTGCAGTCAACTCAGGGAAGACCGTATCGATACAACCCTGGAGCGTATCGATACGCCCCTCTCGGTCAACATCTCGTGGTCAACGAGATACGACCGTACCGATACGCCTCAACCCCGTACCGATACGCCAATCACTCACCAAATTCTCAGAATTCCAGTGAGCAAAGAGCGTATCGATACACCTCCGTGTATCGGTAGGGCAAGCCAAAACTGAGTCATGCAGGCAAGACCGTATCGATACGACCCTTAGGCGTATCAATACGGCTCTTAGGTGTATCGATACGCCCTGCGCTGCAAGTCTTCAAATTCAACAAAAATCATACAATACTCAACTCTAAATGCATTTTGGGACTTCCCTAAGCTCATTCAAGCATTCATGCAACATACAACAACCAAGAATTAGCATATAGAGCAATCCAGATGATTAACAAGGCATCCATACATGATATTCACACAAAGGGGTAAATATTGCATAAATGGGCATGCTTAAGAACTCAAAAGGGCCAAATGGCACAAGTCATCACATAAAGGTTTACATGCCAACCAAAAGCAACTTAAAACATCCAAAGGCATAACCGTCCCATACAAGCATTCAACAAGACAAAGCATGATTTACAAATCCAAGCCAAAACATAAACACCAATAACATCTATGAGTCATACAACGCTCATACAAAAACATAGTAGCCTCATTGCTAAACTACTACTTTAATTATTAAGTCATACTTGAGCAACTACAAAGCTTGAAATGCCCCTTCGCCTTGCTCCTTGCTAACACCACGCTAATGATTTGCATTGTTGAAAATGAGAGTGTAAGCTAGAAGCTTAGTGATGATGCTCTATAATCAAAAATAACAACAATGCAGGGACCAAGCATGCAATCTTTAACATCACACACAACATACATGGGCATCAACATAGCATCCTAGCTAGTATTTCAAGAGTAATCAATATGGCATCTTACATCATATTAAGCTCAACAATATAAACTAAATATCACAACATTATAATCATAAGAGCAAGTACATTGGTCACTATTAGCTTACTCGGATGTGCGGATTTACTCTCAACAACAACATTACCTCGGTGGGATTATGTAAAACTAAAATTGATTTTGATATAACATAAAAAGTTAAGGACCAATTTGCAAAACAAATAAATTTTTAAGAACTCTTTCAAGTTTCAAAAATTAACAAAATGTTTTTACAAAATAATGTTTGAAGATTGGATCTCAAAACATTAAGTTTCTCAAACCTCTTTCATGTTTTTCAAAGCCAAATTATGCAAAAATGGCCCTGCGTATCGATACACACAGCGTATCGATACACTTGAAACTCACTGTAATTCTGAATGAACATAGCGTATCGATACGCCTTCCATACGTATCGATACAGTGTTCATCTGGGCAACCGTACCGATACGCTTAATAACCGTATCGATACGCCTAGCATAATTATTTGAAAATTTGTTTTGACCGTTATGACGTATCGATACTCTTGGTCACAGTATCGATACTCTTTGATGCAACAAATTAATGTTTTTAACAGAGAGTTTGGACCGTATCGATACGACCCCTGTATCGATACGCTTTGATGCAACAAATCTTGGCAGAGAGTTTGGACCGTATCGATACGCCTTGTGTATCGATACACTCTGTTTTTATGCACAACGGCTAGTTGAATTTAAACTAGCGTATCGATACACCCTTGTCGTGTATCGATACGGGGTGCTGGGGAGCTGCCTTAATAGCTGGAAAAATGTTCCCAACGGCTCCTTCAATAAGTCAAGTGATCCAAACGGCTAGAAACTGATTCAAGGGTATAAATACAAGCTTCATTTCACCAGGAAGATCAACAATACACATTCAAGCATCATCAAAGCAAAAATCCAAATCCTAGAGCTATTCAAAGCTATATTCTTGTGCCCAACTCTTTGTATTTCATTTTGTCATATTATTGAGAGTTTTTGGGTTGCTGTTATTTTAAGTGGGTAGACAATCATCCTTTGAGAGGAAATACTTGAGTTTACCAAAAATCTTCTTTGTATTTGAGTGGATTAAGCTTGGGGTTGAAAAGCTTAATCGAGATTGTAAGGTTTCCTCCTCATCCAAGAAAAGGGGACGAATTCAAGTAGTGAATTGTTTTTGGAAAATCCTTAGTGGGAGCTAAGGTAGTGGATGTAGAGTTCGGTTGTTGAACTTGAACCACTATAACCCCTTGTGTCATTTTATTTTCCAATATTCTCTTCACAAAAATTTTTATTTGCCAATTCACCCCCCTCTTGGCCATTTGCAATTGCTTGATCAACTCAACAATTGGCATCAGAGCTACACTCATTGGAAGGATTACAACCCTCTTGAGTCGATCCTTGGAAAGTTGAAAGTTTGATCAACAACAAGTCAAGCAATGGCATCCACCTCCAACTATGAATCTCAATCCACCACCAAGCCACCATTCTTCAATGGGGATAACTATCTTTATTGGAAGAATAGGATGAGGCTCTTCATTAAATCTACCGACTTTATGGTGTGGGATGTAGTTGAAGAAGGTCCATACATTCCCATGAGGAGAGATGGAGAAAGGCTTGTTCCAAAAATCAAAGCCGAAATGACCGATGATGAAAGAAGAAGGATGCAAGTGAACGACAAAGCTCTTCATGTAATATTTTGTGCACTTGGTCCGGATATCTACTCTAAGGTGTCTTCAATCGAAAATGCCAAGGAGGTTTGGGACACTCTCGAAACAACATATGAAGGGACTAGCGATGTAAAGGAGACAAAGATTGGACTACTCAATCTAAACTATGAGAACTTCAAGATGGATCCCGATGAAAGTGTTTCCCAAATGTTTGATCGATTCTCGGTCATTGTCAACGGTTTAAAGGGTTTCGGAGAAATCATTCCCGAAGACAAGCTAGTAAGAAAGTTGTTATACTCTCTTCCGGAATCGTGGGATAGCAAGAGAACGGCCATAATTGAAGCCAAAGATTTGAAGACTCTTAAATTAGATGCTCTTGTTGGATCTCTACTCACACATGAGATTATGAGAAAGGGAAGAGAACAAGAGAAGAAGATAGTAGAAAAGAAGGAAGCTGAGAAAAAGAAAGTTGGAATCGCATTAAAGGCTTCACAATTAGAAAATGATTCTAGTGAGGATGAAGAAGAGGAAATGGCTATGTTGGCCAAACGATTTACTCAGTTTATGAAGTCAAATCGTGGAAGAAAATTCATGAGAAGAAGGGACTTCAAGAGTAAAAACAAGGAAGAGGAAATAGACCCAATTACTTGCTATGAATGCAACAAACCGGGTCACATTCGTTCCGAGTGCCCTCAATTGAAAAAGAAAAGCTTTGGGAGGAAGAACAAGCTCAAAGCACAAATTGCAACTTGGAGTGATGATGAGTCTTCCGAGGAAGAGGAAGAAGTGGCCAACCTATGTCTCATGGCCATCGATGATGAATCAAAGGTAACCTCTAATTCATACAATTTAGATTTTTCTATTGAAGAACTTCAAGATGCTTATGATGAACTTCAAGAAGTGTATGATGAGTTAGTAGAAAAATACAAGGAGTCCATTTTGAAAAACAAGAAAATAATTTCTGATTTAAAAATTCAAAATGAGACATTTTTAAAAAATAACTCCGAATTGGAAAAGAAAGTTTTATCTTTAGTTAATTTTTCAAATGATCTTAAAACTAAAAATCTTGAACTTGAAAAACTTCTTTCCGATTTTCAAGATTATCACACAAAGGAAGTAGATAATCTTAAAACATCTTTTGATATTGGGAAAAAGAATTTTGAGAAAGAAAATTATTTTAAACCCCAATATACAAAAAGAAAATATTCTTTACCTAAACAAAGAAATTTTTATAAGCAAACTAAAAGTCATAAAATTAGAAATGTTTGGGTTCCTAAAGAACTTATCATTTCTAATAACTTAAATGCTATTGCTTCTTGGATTCCCAAGGGAACCAAATTGTTAAAGGCTAACACTCATGGACCCAAGATGATTTGGGTACCAAAAACCAAGGCCTAAATTCTTTGTTTGTAGGGGGAGCATTGCTTCAAGGCTAAAGCTTCAAGCAAAAATTCTTGGTACCTTGATAGTGGATGCTCAAGACATATGACCGGTGACAAAAGTAGATTTGTGGAAATAAAGCCTAAGAGTGGTGGAGTAGTAACCTTCGGTGATAACTCAAAAGGACTCATTGAAGGAATAGGCTCTATTGGTAATCACTCTTCTATCTACATTAAAGATGTTTTGTATGTCAACGGTCTTAAACATAATTTGTTGAGCATTAGTCAGTTATGTGATAAAGGTTTTAATGTTTTATTTGATAAAAGTGGTTGTAAAATTATAAACATTAAAACAAATCAAACAATGCTCATAGGACATAGAATAGGCAATATTTACATGGTGCATTTAGAAGACATCCATTCATCCCATGCATGTTTAGTTGCACATGATGAACATGACTCATGGCTATGGCATAGAAAGTTAGGACATGCAAGCATGAGTGTTCTAGAAAAATTAAATTCCCTTAATCTAGTTAGAGGTTTACCCAAACTTAATTTTTCAAATGATAAAATTTGTGATGCATGTTCAAAAGGTAAACAACATAGGAGTTCTTTTAAACCCATAAATGATGTCTCTACTAGTAGATGTTTACAATTGATTCATATGGATCTTTTTGGGCCAATTAGGACAATGAGCTTGGGTGGAAAATCATATGCATTTGTGCTTGTAGATGACTATTCTAGATATACTTGGGTTCTATTCCTAAGTACAAAAGATGAGGCTTTAGAAAAATTCATCACATTTTCTAAAATAACTCAAAATGATCTTGAACTTAAAATTTCTCATATTAGAAGTGATCATGGAACTGAATTTCAAAATTTGGGTTTTGATGAGTTTTTAAATGAAAATGGGATTAGCCATAATTTTTCTGCACCTCGCACTCCTCAACAAAATGGGGTAGTTGAGAGGAAAAATCGAACTTTAGAAGAAATGGCTAGAACCATGCTTTGCGAAAATAATTTACCTAAATATTTTTGGGCAGAAGCTACAAATACCGCTTGCTATATAATAAATCGAGTAATGATTAGGCCAATCTTAAAGAAGACATCCTATGAGATTTTAAAGTCCAAAAAGCCTAACATTAGCTATTTTCATCCTTTTGGATGTAAGTGTTTTGTTTTAAATAATGGTAAAGAAAACTTAGGTAAATTTGATGCTAAAAGTGATGAAGCCATTTTCTTAGGGTATTCTTCAAACTCTAAAGCCTACCGTGTATTTAATAAAAGAACTCTAGTTGTTGAAGAGTCAATACATGTTGTTTTCGATGATAACCTCCTTTCGAGAAAGGAATCTTGTGATGATGATGATGTAGGAATCATTGATACTATTGATGGAGGACAAACATCAAAAGAGGATAAGATTCCAACTAAAGAAGAAGACTCACAAGAACCTCCTCTTGAAGGCTTAAAAGACTTAGCTCATGAAGAAAAAGAGGTATCTTACCCAAGGGAGTTAAACTATGTCAAAGATGGTGAAATCTTGGGTGATCCATCCAAGGGGGTAACCACTAGATCCTCTCTCAAATTAATGAATCATGTTGCGTTTCTTTCATGCATTGAGCCTAAAAACATTAAAGAAGCTTTAAAAGATGATTTTTGGATTTTGGCCATGCAAGAGGAATTAAACCAATTTGAGAGAAGTAAAGTTTGGACATTAGTAGAAAGGCCTAATAATCAATCTACTATAGGTACAAAATGGGTTTTTAGGAATAAATTAGATGAAAACGGTAATATAGTGAGAAACAAGGCTAGGCTTGTTGCTCAAGGCTATACTCAAGAAGAGGGAATTGATTTTGATGAGACTTATGCACCCGTAGCAAGAATGGAAGCTATTAGAATGTTACTTGCATTTGCATGTTATCATGATTTCAAGCTTTTTCAAATGGATGTAAAAAGTGCCTTTTTAAATGGTTTTATAAATGAAGAGGTATATGTTGAACAACCACCAGGTTTTGAGGATTCAAAATTTCCAAACCATGTGTTTAAACTTACAAAAGCTCTCTATGGTTTAAAACAAGCTCCAAGAGCTTGGTATGAGAGACTTTCAACTTTCTTAATTGAAAAGGGTTTTGAAAAAGGAAAGGTGGATACAACACTCTTCATAAAAAGATATAACAATGACATCTTAGTAGTTCAAATTTATGTTGATGATATTATTTTTGGTTCTACTAATGAGTGTTATTGTAAAGATTTTTCTAAGCTAATGCAAGGTGAGTTCGAGATGAGCATGATGGGGGAGCTCTCATTCTTTTTGGGACTCCAAATCAAACAAATGAGTGATGGCACCTTCATAAATCAAGCTAAATACGTAAGTGATATGCTCAAGAAGTTTGGCTTAGAGAATGCAAAACCTCAAGCCACACCTATGAGTTCTTCCATAAAGCTTGACAAAGATGAAGGTGGTAAATGTGTTGATTCTAAGCTTTATAGATCCATGATAGGTTCTTTGCTTTATCTTACCGCAAGTAGACCGGATATTATGTTTAGTGTTTGCTTGTGTGCTAGGTTTCAAGCTAATCCTAAAGAATCACACTTAGTTGCCATTAAAAGAATTTTTAGATACCTAATAGACACACCGACCTTAGGTCTTTGGTATCCTAAGGATTCAACTTTTAGTCTTCATGCTTTTTCGGATGCGGATTATGGGGGGTGTAAGATAGATAGGAAAAGTACTTCCGGTACATGTCAATTCTTAGGTAGTATGCTCGTATCTTGGTTCTCTAAGAAACAAAATAGCGTAGCCTTATCTACCACCGAAGCGGAGTATATATCCTTAGGGAGTTGTTGTGCTCAAGTCCTTTGGATGAAGCAACAACTCTTAGACTATGGTGTTAAAATGGAAACCATACCCCTTAGGTGTGACAACACTAGTGCTATTTGTCTCACTAAGAATCCCATTCAACACTCTCGAACTAAACACATAGAAATTAGACATCATTTTATTAGAGATCATGTTTCGAAAAATGATGTTGTTATAGAATTTGTTGACACCTTGAACCAATTAGCAGACATATTTACTAAACCTTTAGATAAAGAGCGCTTTTGGACACTTAGAAGAGAGTTAGGTCTAACTTGTCTCTCTTAATTTTTTTTTGGGTCCCAAAATGACAAAAATTTGCTTGAGATTGTTTGTGATTCATGTTTATGTTATTTTTGTTCTTTTTGCTCCTACACATATTGCTAAGGGAAGTATGTGTCATATTAAGTCATTAAAACTTGTTCATATAACACATACATGCATTTAGGGGCGTTTCAAATTGGATTTTTGCACATAAAAATACCAAAATTGCAGAAACAGGCAAGCGTGTATCGATACTGCATATCAGCGTATCGATACTATATTCAATTCTGGGATTTTTGCAGATGAATGCGTATCGATACAGAAGAGTGTATCGATACGGTAAGAGTCAAGGGAAAAAGTCAACACCTGTGCGTATCGATACGTCAACGGTATCGATACACATAAAATGACAAAGATAATATTAGGTTATAGCGTATCGATACGCATGCATAGCGTATCGATACTCGACGGACGGAGAGCCTATTTAGGCTGTTTTAATCAAAATTCCACACTTTTTAAAATCCTCTTCTCCTCTTCAAAAACCCTAAACCGAAAACCTCTATAAAAACCCTCTAAATTCTTCAAAATTTTACACAAATCTTCAAAACTTCTTGAGGGATTTTACTTCATACATCAAGGCTATCCTTGGGCATCAATCTTGTGCACTAACACACCCTCTTTCATCCACTCTAAGAAATCAAGGTAAATTTTTTATTTTTCAAATTTCTTTAAATTTCGTTAATTTTCAATTATTATTTCAACTGATTTTTATATACATTATGATTAACTTACTATGGGTTTCATATTGTTCATAAAATTTTTCAAAAATAAATTTTTGGTTCGAATATATTTTATATTCGATAAATTTTTTTTCGAAAACTAAAATTTTTTTTGTAAATATTCTTTAAAACAATTTTGTTCAAACAAATTACCTTGAATTATTAGAATCTATTGGATTAAATTGGATGTTAATTGCATACATATTCGAATCCTTTTTGATGTATTTTCAGGATTATGGCACCGAAAAAAGGGAATAAGAGACATCGCACCGCTTCCGTTTCTAATGAGGATGAGGGTAATCCTACTCCTAACCTTCCTCATATTATCCAAACTAGTTTTCCCACACCCGTAGCTAGAGAAACCTATAAGCTTTGTATGGGAATCAATCTTAGGGAAGAACGAATCGTGTCTATTCCGTTTTTAAACTCTGCAAAATTCAAATTTAAATATCTTCCTTTAATTAGGCAATGGAAATTTTTAACCTTTTTGAATATTCCTCCTATTTTATATAGGAATCTTGTCATTGTCTTCTTTTCAAATGCTTGTTGTGTCAATGATGAAGCCAATGAGCATGTTATTGCCATTGAATCCTCGGTTATGGTAACTCCTATTCTAATTGATCAAAAAGTCTTGTGCAATGTTTTTGGTTTTGAGGATGTTGGGATAGATGATGAACACTCTTTAGGTTCGGGTTACATAGGTCCGGCAAAAGTTTTAGATGCTCATGATCGTATACTTCATCTTATTATCTCTTGGTTTATTCGTCCCTCGGGTGGTAGATATTCTACCATTCGTCAAATTGATGATTTTTGGCTTTCATGCTTTAGGGAGGGTAAACGACCAAATCTTTGTCAAATTATGTTTGCCGATCTTGTGTTTTTGGTTCAAAATCGTCACACCAAACTTGTTCAATCTTTTTACTACACTACGGCATTGAGTTGTCTATTTCATTCCCTTGGTGTTGATTGCACACATGACCTTCCCGAAAACCTTGGTCAACCCATAGATGAGCATTCCCTTTCTCGCTCCGGTTTCTCTTTTGTCGGTAATGAATGGGTTCGCAACCCTCAAGCTGATCCTCCCGCTGCCCCGGTCAATGCCTCTCGCGCATCCTCTAGCCGTGCTTCTCATGACTCCTCCTCTTCCTCCATGGCAAATCTCATGACTTTCCTCAATGAAAAGTTCAATGCTATGGACGGTCGCTTCAACGCTATAGATAATCGGTTTACATCGATGGAAGAAAGACTTCAAGGCATGGACAAGAAGATAGATACCTTGAGTGCTCGCCAAGACTCAATGGATCTTTCTCTTACCGCTTTCCATGGTGCCTGGATCAACCAAAATCGAAGGAACCAACCACCTCAAGAAGATGAAGACGAAGAAGAAGATGATGAGGATGATCATGATGATGATGGTGGAGACGCATAGATGATGCATCTCATATTAGGATATTTTAGGATTTCATTGCATTTTTTTTTAGAACATGAATTATGCCTATTTTCTATGTTTTAGGATTTTTAAGGTTTGGATTATTATGCTTGCTTGCTTGGTTTATGAATTTGGAGCTTTATGTTTATTCTTATGATTGATATTCCTATGCTTGATTATTCTAATCCTTGTGTTTCTTTTTGATCTAACAAAAAGGGGGAGAAGGATTCATGGTGTAAAGGTCAAAAAAAAAAATTTTTTTTGGATTCATTGTAAAGGTCAAAATTTTTCAAAATTTCTATATCTTTAAGTAAGGGGGAGAAACAAATTTGTTTTGAAACATTTATCTTAAAGCAAGGGGGAGAAAAGCCTTTTTTTCAAAGTTTTACAAAAACTTAAAAATTTATTATGGTTTTGTTATATCAAAAAGGGGGAGATTGTAAAACTAAAATTGATTTTGATATAACATAAAAAGTTAAGGACCAATTTGCAAAACAAATAAATTTTTAAGAACTCTTTCAAGTTTCAAAAATTAACAAAATGTTTTTACAAAATAATGTTTGAAGATTGGATCTCAAAACATTAAGTTTCTCAAACCTCTTTCATGTTTTTCAAAGCCAAATTATGCAAAAATGGCCCTGCGTATCGATACACACAGCGTATCGATACACTTGAAACTCACTGTAATTCTGAATGAACATAGCGTATCGATACGCCTTCCATACGTATCGATACAGTGTTCATCTGGGCAACCGTACCGATACGCTTAATAACCGTATCGATACGCCTAGCATAATTATTTGAAAATTTGTTTTGACCGTTATGACGTATCGATACTCTTGGTCACAGTATCGATACTCTTTGATGCAACAAATTAATGTTTTTAACAGAGAGTTTGGACCGTATCGATACGACCCCTGTATCGATACGCTTTGATGCAACAAATCTTGGCAGAGAGTTTGGACCGTATCGATACGCCTTGTGTATCGATACACTCTGTTTTTATGCACAACGGCTAGTTGAATTTAAACTAGCGTATCGATACACCCTTGTCGTGTATCGATACGGGGTGCTGGGGAGCTGCCTTAATAGCTGGAAAAATGTTCCCAACGGCTCCTTCAATAAGTCAAGTGATCCAAACGGCTAGAAACTGATTCAAGGGTATAAATACAAGCTTCATTTCACCAGGAAGATCAACAATACACATTCAAGCATCATCAAAGCAAAAATCCAAATCCTAGAGCTATTCAAAGCTATATTCTTGTGCCCAACTCTTTGTATTTCATTTTGTCATATTATTGAGAGTTTTTGGGTTGCTGTTATTGTAAGTGGGTAGACAATCATCCTTTGAGAGGAAATACTTGAGTTTACCAAAAATCTTCTTTGTATTTGAGTGGATTAAGCTTGGGGTTGAAAAGCTTAATCGAGATTGTAAGGTTTCCTCCTCATCCAAGAAAAGGGGACGAATTCAAGTAGTGAATTGTTTTTGGAAAATCCTTAGTGGGAGCTAAGGTAGTGGATGTAGAGTTCGGTTGTTGAACTTGAACCACTATAACCCCTTGTGTCATTTTATTTTCCAATATTCTCTTCACAAAAATTTTTATTTGCCAATTCACCCCCCTCTTGGCCATTTGCAATTGCTTGATCAACTCAACAGATTACACTCATCACCGGACCTTGCATGGGTGAGATTTCACTCATCACCACATGCCCTACGGATGGGATTCCACTCATCATCACGTATAATATAAATAATTTTCAGTGAAATATTACATCACCGTACTCCTCCTTGATGACCCAACGCCATCAAGGCCACGCACGAATTTGACTCAAACGTGTGCACACTAATCATAATGATCGATCATTTACACCTGGTAAGTTAATTAGTGTCAATTACCTTTAAACCACTTCACACATCCATCAATTATTACACATATTCATCATCACACATATCAATGTATACACATACAAAGTCAAATTATATCTCACAAGATCAAAATAGACAATGACATCTAAAGCATCATTAACAATCAAAATCCCCTCGAACCCAAAGCTCCCCGGGTTTCAAAGGAGGCAAAGCGGCACCGGTTTCAAGATCCACGATTTTGGCTTCACAGTTTGCCATCAGCTTCCCCGTCGCTCCTTCTGTTCGGGTTTCATCGGGACCCAGCGTGCCAAAGATCCGACCCGTTGTTTCAGTCAACCCGTATGACTTCAAAGGGAAAAAAAGAAAATGATTAATGGATTAGCAATTTAGCATAGCAGTTTAATCAAGTAATTAAGAGTTTTACCTGCGCCAGCTGGACTTTGGGCAACCGTTTTTTAAACCTGTCGATCGTACTTTTACTCAAATGAGCTCCACCGGAGATGAGAACTTGAAGCGAGCTCAAATCATAGCCGTCCATTATCTCGGCATCCCTCCCCATCGATACAATCAAAGGTGGAGCCACCGCCAAGTGGCTAACCCTGTACTCTTCGATGACACTGTACATTCTTCTCATATCAAACGTCCGATTTCCTCCCGTTATCACCAAACAGTCCCCCGAAGCCACGATGCTCAGGCTCAATAATAGCCCGTAAGCGTGAAATAATGGAACCGTACAGTAAGTAACCAAGGGGATCGTCCTCATCGGACGCATTCCTCCGGCGATATTGGCCATCAGGTTACGGTGTGTTAATGCGACTCCTTTAACCGGACCGGTCGTGCCGGACGAGTAGAGAATCGTGGCGACATCTGACTGGTTAACTTTGATTCATTCTTGTTCATTTCTTTCGCTTTGAGTTTCCATTAACGATTCGAATTCAACGGAGTCTATACTAACGATCCCATGTTTAAGCGAAGGTAGCTTGTGAGCTGAATCCGATGAGGCGAAAGCGATCACCGGCTTTGAAAGCCGGATATGGTGATGGATCTCGGGAACTGTGGAGGCTGGATTGACGGGAGAGACGACGACGCCGAGAAATAAGAGAGATAAGTAAAGGATCGGAGTGTAGACATTGTTAGGGGAGAAAACGAGAGCACAGTCGCCCTTGGAGAGGCTAAACCGGGTGCGGAGAGAGGAGACTAGATTTTCGAAGCGGGAAATGAGTTCTTGGTAGAGGATACGGCGGGTCGTGATGGCGTCGACGATGGCGGCGGCGGAGGGAGAGGGAGGGGATGAGTTGAGGATGGAGAAGATGAAGTCGGTGAGTGAAACGGGGGAGGAAACCGACGGGAGTGGAAGGGGAGGTCGGAGGGTGCGGAACGTCATCGTTTTGGAGCAGAATCCAGAGTTTGGATCGACGGAGTTGGCCATTTGAAATTGGAACAGAGATGGAGTTTATTTCTTCTGCTGCTGAATTATGGAAAGACGGAGAAATGGAGTTTAGACGATCTTTAGCTTTCACAGATGATCCAATATTTGATTATTTCTTAGGCCCCAACATAACTGAAGATAAAATACATTTTTTAAGATAAATAATATTTTTTATCATTAGTATTATTTGTTAGGTTCTACCTGAATCATATATTATAATATTCTATTTAGATTAAATATATATTGTTTTGATTACTTATACAAAGATTCGTTATGTCACTTATACAACCTATTTGACTTTTGAGCTTATATCGTCTGGTAGAATCTTCGCATGTTTGCCTCATGTAAAAATATCCATTTAAATGGAGGTAATATTTAGATATTTTTACAATAAATTTTATGTACCGCAATGTATCATTATTCATATGTACCGTAATATATTAATAACAGTTTTAATTAGTTTTTAAATACTGAACACCGAAAGTGTTATTATTCTTTTTTAGAATAAAATCTTAAAAAATAATTTTTATATTATTTTTCTTCGATTTCTTTAGTTTTAATTCATAAAATAATTAAACTTTTACTACTACAATAATTCTTACATTCACTTTAATTTAAGTGTAAAGTTCACAAATGGTTACTAAACTTTGATCAATTATTTAATTTGGTAACTAAACTTTCAATTGCTTCAATGTTAACATTAAACTTTAGTTTTGTTTCAGTTTGGCCATTGATCCGTTAACAACTGTTAGAAGGGTGATGTGGCGGTTAAAATATTTTGTATAATAACACATTTAGTCTTCCACGTTTACACATTTAAACAATTTACTCTTAATTTAAAATAAATAATAAATTTAACACTCATTATTTCAATATGACCATATTTCTAATTAAACCACAAAAAGTTGATGGCATGTTCAACCAAAGCTACTATAAAAACAAAACCTGTAAAAACTCTTTCAAAATGAACACAATGAAATGTGAAATATTATGAATTTACATGAAAAAACAACGAGACAGAGAAACTAATGTTTTCAAGATTTCATGATAGAACAAAATTATTTTGAGTTTGCTGTCAGTGCTGTTCTTGGGTACGGGCAGAAGGGGCGTCTGTTCAGGATCTCGTTTTTTATAATATTTAATATTAAAATTTACTTTTACATATTTGATAACGGGATCAATTTTTTTAATAATTATATTAAGGGCTTATTTTTTTCAATATTTATTATTAGTGATATACTCTTAATTTTTTTTCAATACTTATTATTAGACCTGATTTTTTCTAATACTTATAATTAGGGGCTCAATTCCCCATATTTTTTATTAGGGGCATTCTCTTAAAATTTAAATTTTTAATATTTGTTATTAGGGGTCTAATTGGGACATGATTTTTTCCACAATATTTGTGAATATACTCTTAAAATTTAATTTTTTTTCTCTAATACTTGTTATTAGGGGCCTACTTTTAAAATTTATTTTTAATATTTATTATTAAGGACCTAATTTTTTCTAATACTTGTTATAATTAGGAGCCTACATTTAAAATTTATTTTTAATATTTATTATGAGGGACCTAAATTTTTAGTTTACTATTGGGCGACTAAAATCTCAGAAACGACTCTGTTTGTTGTACCATATTTCTGAAATCATCTCAAAAACGACTATGTTTGCGGATCCATGTCTCTGGAACCATCTCTAGAACAGAGAAAGCCCAAGGATATAACAAAAACAAATGCAGTCTTATTTATGGCAATCAACCTCCCATGTTGTTCAAGTTTTGTTTTTTGTATGTGTGTTTTTCAGTACAATTTCATGGTTTTTTTATGTTTTTATTTTTTAACCTCTTAACAAAAAAGTAGAGAGTGGGTTTCAACTGAATGGTTGATTTTCCTTTTTTACTCAAAATTTTACAAAATAAAATATAAAAGAAATTGAATAATTCAGCAGGAAATGTTGTAAACAAAAAATTATGATCAAATCCATAAAAAAAAACCTTCAATCCTTTTTTTTCCATCATCATCATCGTCTTCAACAATTTTCTGCTTAAAAAGCTATGTTTGCAGCCCACATCCCAATTAGTTTGTTCTTCTTGTATTATCGTCTATTAGTTCCATACTACCCTTTTAACTTACTAGAACTTAAATCAACAAAAAATTATTTCCATTTTATCGAAACTACTAGCTACAAATTATTTCCAATGATTATGATTTTTTCTTTATGAAATTCTAAAGGATGAAATGACTATAGTTGGGACTTGAGAGGGACAAGATAATATATTATAATTGAGGGATCAAAATAAAATATTAAATTATCTCTAACTAAAAATAGGGTCAAATTGACATAATGAGGGTTAAATTTATTATTTCTTTTGAATTAGGACTAAATTGTTTGAATGTGTAAACTTGGAGGACTTAAATGTGTTATTATACAAAATATTTTAACAATCACACACTCTTTTAACAATTGTTAACGGATCAGTGGCTAAAATAAAACAAAATTAAAAGTTTAATGGTAACATTGAAGCAATTGGAAGTTTAGTTATCAAATTAAATAATTGATCAAAGTTTAGTGGTCATTTTGTAAATTTTACACTTAAATTAAAGTGAATGTAAGAAATATTGTATTAATAAAAGTTTAATTATTTTTTGAATTTAAAAATAAAAGAGATTTTGAAAAAAAAAATTAAGATTTTATTCTAAAAGGGGATAATAACACTTTCGATACCTAAGATTTTAAAACTAATTAAAACAGTTAATGGTATATTGCGGTACATATGAATAGTAGTACATTGTGGTACATGTCATCTACTGTAGAATTATACATATATATTCTAATCATTTGACAATACACACACCTTACAGATATTATGATTGAACCCAGATTTCCTAAAATGAATATCATCCGCTTTTTCACTAATACTACTCGTTGAATTCACTTTTATTTCAAATTTTAGATCTTTTTACTTCTAAATTATGTAAAATATTAAATTTACCACGTGAAAATTTTACTAATCACTTGTTATTTTGTACAAGTAAAATCATTGTATTTAATAATTTAAGTAAATATATTTTTATCTTATCTAGATTACTTTATACCGTTGTAAATCTTGTTATTTTGTACAAGAAATTTTACTAATCACTTGTTATTTTGTACAAGTAAATTTTACTAATCACGTGAAAAAGATTGAATATTATTTTATAGGTCGTTCATCTTTTATAGAAAACTCAACAGCCATCGTAAAAATTTCTTTATCTCTTTTCACTAGACACTATATTGATATATGAGTGGAGATCGAGAAAATCAAATTTAGAGATTATTCCGTTAATGGTTTTGATTACATCAACAAACTACCACTAAAGAATATCTAATCATATTAAACCGTCAATTTTTCCTAATCAAAGAGTGTATCGTGATGATTGCTATACGAACGCCAGAATACTGTAAAGATAGACAAAAACCATATTACTAAACATACGAAAACCGTGTCACTGAGATAGACGAACAAACACAATAAAATGTGAGAAAAGAAAGAGTTCAAAACAAAAAATCTTATTTAAAATTAAAAAAATAAAAGTAAGAAAAAAGTGAGACGACGACAATAAAACCATTGCCAATGACAATACTCTTAAAAAAAACTACAAAAACTTTTAAAAAAAAATTCTAGCTATTTATTACATATGTTTGTATATTATTATTTTATACTTAGTATAATCTGTCATACATTATAAATATGTATTATCTATGCGTAACTATATGTTACATATAACAAATATTCTAAAGCTCAATGCTAGGGGTGAGAAAAATGTTTAAAAACAATCAAATTTATTTAAATATTTAATTAAGTCTATTAAAAAAAATATTTAATTAAGTCGATTTTGATTCTTGATCAAATAAAAAATAAATTAAAGTATATTAGTCTATTAAATTTATATAATGTTTTAAAATAAATAGATCATTAAAAGATCAAATCCACTCTTTAAAAACCAAATCTTAATAACTATTATATCTAATATTCACATCAAAACATATATAGAAATATTAGAATGAGTAAATACAACGGTCATAACTCCTAATTGCCTTAACCGCTTTTCTCGGGGCTGAAATACAAGAAAGCTGGGATATCACTAACGTTCATTTGAAAATTAAAGACAGAATTGCCCCTCCACCGCCTTTCTCAATCTCAGGTCTTCCCGCTAAAACAAGAACTCCTACTCAAACTGCATCAAATCAAACCTCAAGTGGTTTTCTTTATAATACACTCACGCACTACTTAGATAAACAAAAACCTTAATTTGATCTTTGAGTTGCAGAAATCAAGAGAAAACCCAGAAGCAATTTGTTTCTAAAAGCAAAAGCCTTGTTCTTTCTGAGTTGCGATCACAGAGAAGAAGAGAATGGGGCAATTGAGCAGTGATGATTTTGATCATATCGTAATCGATCCCTGGCCCGGTTGGGATCGTTTTGGTTACTTGCTTCAAATAGCCGAGTTTGAGGAAGAGAAATGGCAGAAAACCCATGAGCCTCTGCCTGACCATGGCGATTTGAAGTGCTTTCAGTACAATGCACGACGACCTCGGTCACTTCGCAAGCAAGAAAATGTGGGGTTCAAATCCATCAAGAAGTCGGGGATGAAACCGAAACGTAAGTTGAAAGAAGAAGATGAGGATGGAGAATGGGAATATGGACTGAAACCAAAGCCGAAGAAAAGCAAGAAGCAGCAACCCCTCCGCCCAATGGCAACACCTGAGTTGCCCCATAATTTCAAACGCCACATATTCCAAAACATGGGCGGTTCAGGTTTAGTTTTGGTGATTCAAAAAGCTCTTTTTTTCTCTGATGTTAACCCCACAGCCAGTAGATTCTCTGTTCCGTTTTCCCAAGTCAAAACGCACGATTTCCTCACCGAAACGGAGGCTCAATCATTGGCCGGCAAGAATCCAATGGAAGTGCGGTTGTTGGACCCTTCGATGAAGGAAACGACTCTGACATTCAATAGGTGGGAGATGTCGAAAACCAAACTCTACGTGATGACCAGAGCATGGAACTCAGTCGTGCAAAGTAACGGACTTGGGGAAGGCAACATCGTGCAGCTCTGGTCTTTTCGGGTGAAGTCGGAGCTGTGTTTTGCACTTGTCAAAGTTGATGTTCGGGCAGGAAATTAGTTTGGAAGATTCATGTAGCATTCTTTTTCATTACAGAGATTGATTCTTATCAGTTAACACCAAGCTTGTTTGGTGGTTATAGTTTTCAGATTACCAAGTAGTACTGTATATTTTATACTTAAAAAATCAGACGACGACACTAAAACCATTGCCAAGGACAATACTCTTAAAAACTACAAAAACTTAAAAAAAATTCTAGCCTTTTATTCCATATGTTTGTATACTATTATTTTATACTTAGTATAATCTGTCCTATATGATAAATATGTATTATCTATGCATAACAAATATTATAAAGCTCACTGCTAAGGGTGAGAAATATGTTTAAAAACATTTAAATAACAATTAAATTGAGTCAAATTCATTTAAATATTTAATTAAGTCTCTTCAAAAAAATATTTAATTAAGTCGATTTTGATTCTTGATCAAATAAAAAATAAATTAAAGTACATTAGTCTATTAAATTTATGTAATGTTTTAAAATAAGTAGATCATTAAAAGATCAAATCCACTTTTAAAAACCAAATCTTAATAACTATTAGGATGAGTCTACCACGTGCGACGAACATTGATGAACACCACTAACGATGAACACCATTAATTTCTTTAAAAATCTAAAGGACTAAAATTATAATTAAAATTAAAATTATCTCTTAAAAAAATAAAAATCAAATTTAATAATTACTTTATAATATTTTTTTAATGGGTTAGAATAAAAAAATAAAAATCAGTTTTATAATTTTTTAATAGATTCGAATAAAAAAACCCAACTCGACTAAACCTAGACCTAAACCTAACAAATTCAACCCCTCATCCTATTTCCAGCCGGCGCCGCCTCAGTCCCTCGCCGCCTCCGCCCCCCGCCGTCAGCACCATTATCGGTGTTGTTAGTGCGTCTGTCGGCGGATTTCTGGCCGTTTGCCGTTTGCGCATCTGTCGCGATCTGCCATTAATGAATTATAAGGTAATAAAAATGGGTTTTATTTGATATTTACACAAATGCCATTAATGAATGGCTATTGGGCTTGGTTTAAAAATTGGGTCCAACACCTTTGTTTTATTTGCAAACAAAACCCGAACCATTATTTAATTTATTTAAATTATAAAACCGAACCCGAATAATATTAAAACATTATTTTCACCCGACCTCAAAACCCGGGTGTTACACGATATATAGTTTATAACCCCCTCGTCTTGGTCTGGCCGGATGACCGGTCCGAGTAGACTACACGAGGAAAACCGAAGTGAAACCCGTTAAGGTTCCCCCTCGGTTAGCAACCCTAGAAAATTCCTTTTATTTTAATCTTGTCCAAAGGCATATTAATTCCTAAGTGATCACGTCAGCGGAAAACATCAAGAAAGAAGCACATTCGAACCTCAACCCACACCTCAAACAGTCCATTTTACACTTACAGGGCAGGCCGTATCGATACACCAAGCAAGGGTATCGATATGCCTGGACTAAGTCAACCCTTGCAGTCAACTCAGGGAAGACCGTATCGATACAACCCTGGAGCGTATCGATACGCCCCTCTCGGTCAACATCTCGTGGTCAACGAGATACGACCGTACCGATACGCCTCAACCCCGTACCGATACGCCAATCACTCACCAAATTCTCAAAATTCCAGTGAGCAAAGAGCGTATCGATACACCTCCGTGTATCGGTAGGGCAAGCCAAAACTGAGTCATGCAGGCAAGACCGTATCGATACGACCCTTAGGCGTATCAATACGGCTCTTAGGTGTATCGATACGCCCTGCGCTGCAAGTCTTCAAATTCAACAAAAATCATACAATACTCAACTCTAAATGCATTTTGGGACTTCCCTAAGCTCATTCAAGCATTCATGCAACATACAACAACCAAGAATTAGCATATAGAGCAATCCAGATGATTAACAAGGCATCCATACATGATATTCACACAAAGGGGTAAATATTGCATAAATGGGCATGCTTAAGAACTCAAAAGGGCCAAATGGCACAAGTCATCACATAAAGGTTTACATGCCAACCAAAAGCAACTTAAAACATCCAAAGGCATAACCGTCCCATACAAGCATTCAACAAGACAAAGCATGGTTTACAAATCCAAGCCAAAACATAAACACCAATAACATCTATGAGTCATACAACGCTCATACAAAAACATAGTAGCCTCATTGCTAAACTACTACTTTAATTATTAAGTCATACTTGAGCAACTACAAAGCTTGAAATGCCCCTTCGCCTTGCTCCTTGCTAACACCACGCTAATGATTTGCATTGTTGAAAATGAGAGTGTAAGCTAGAAGCTTAGTGATGATGCTCTATAATCAAAAATAACAACAATGCAGGGACCAAGCATGCAATCTTTAACATCACACACAACATACATGGGCATCAACATAGCATCCTAGCTAGTATTTCAAGAGTAATCAATATGGCATCTTACATCATATTAAGCTCAACAATATAAACTAAATATCACAACATTATAATCATAAGAGCAAGTACATTGGTCACTATTAGCTTACTCGGATGTGCGGATTTACTCTCAACAACAACATTACCTCGGTGGGATTATGTAAAACTAAAATTGATTTTGATATAACATAAAAAGTTAAGGACCAATTTGCAAAACAAATAAATTTTTAAGAACTCTTTCAAGTTTCAAAAATTAACAAAATGTTTTTACAAAATAATGTTTGAAGATTGGATCTCAAAACATTAAGTTTCTCAAACCTCTTTCATGTTTTTCAAAGCCAAATTATGCAAAAATGGCCCTGCGTATCGATACACACAGCGTATCGATACACTTGAAACTCACTGTAATTCTGAATGAACATAGCGTATCGATACGCCTTCCATACGTATCGATACAGTGTTCATCTGGGCAACCGTACCGATACGCTTAATAACCGTATCGATACGCCTAGCATAATTATTTGAAAATTTGTTTTGACCGTTATGACGTATCGATACTCTTGGTCACAGTATCGATACTCTTTGATGCAACAAATTAATGTTTTTAACAGAGAGTTTGGACCGTATCGATACGACCCCTGTATCGATACGCTTTGATGCAACAAATCTTGGCAGAGAGTTTGGACCGTATCGATACGCCTTGTGTATCGATACACTCTGTTTTTATGCACAACGGCTAGTTGAATTTAAACTAGCGTATCGATACACCCTTGTCGTGTATCGATACGGGGTGCTGGGGAGCTGCCTTAATAGCTGGAAAAATGTTCCCAACGGCTCCTTCAATAAGTCAAGTGATCCAAACGGCTAGAAACTGATTCAAGGGTATAAATACAAGCTTCATTTCACCAGGAAGATCAACAATACACATTCAAGCATCATCAAAGCAAAAATCCAAATCCTAGAGCTATTCAAAGCTATATTCTTGTGCCCAACTCTTTGTATTTCATTTTGTCATATTATTGAGAGTTTTTGGGTTGCTGTTATTGTAAGTGGGTAGACAATCATCCTTTGAGAGGAAATACTTGAGTTTACCAAAAATCTTCTTTGTATTTGAGTGGATTAAGCTTGGGGTTGAAAAGCTTAATCGAGATTGTAAGGTTTCCTCCTCATCCAAGAAAAGGGGACGAATTCAAGTAGTGAATTGTTTTTGGAAAATCCTTAGTGGGAGCTAAGGTAGTGGATGTAGAGTTCGGTTGTTGAACTTGAACCACTATAACCCCTTGTGTCATTTTATTTTCCAATATTCTCTTCACAAAAATTTTTATTTGCCAATTCACCCCCCTCTTGGCCATTTGCAATTGCTTGATCAACTCAACAATTGGCATCAGAGCTACACTCATTGGAAGGATTACAACCCTCTTGAGTCGATCCTTGGAAAGTTGAAAGTTTGATCAACAACAAGTCAAGCAATGGCATCCACCTCCAACTATGAATCTCAATCCACCACCAAGCCACCATTCTTCAATGGGGATAACTATCTTTATTGGAAGAATAGGATGAGGCTCTTCATTAAATCTACCGACTTTATGGTGTGGGATGTAGTTGAAGAAGGTCCATACATTCCCATGAGGAGAGATGGAGAAAGGCTTGTTCCAAAAATCAAAGCCGAAATGACCGATGATGAAAGAAGAAGGATGCAAGTGAACGACAAAGCTCTTCATATAATATTTTGTGCACTTGGTCCGGATATCTACTCTAAGGTGTCTTCAATCGAAAATGCCAAGGAGGTTTGGGACACTCTCGAAACAACATATGAAGGGACTAGCGATGTAAAGGAGACAAAGATTGGACTACTCAATCTAAACTATGAGAACTTCAAGATGGATCCCGATGAAAGTGTTTCCCAAATGTTTGATCGATTCTCGGTCATTGTCAACGGTTTAAAGGGTTTCGGAGAAATCATTCCCGAAGACAAGCTAGTAAGAAAGTTGTTATACTCTCTTCCGGAATCGTGGGATAGCAAGAGAACGGCCATAATTGAAGCCAAAGATTTGAAGACTCTTAAATTAGATGCTCTTGTTGGATCTCTACTCACACATGAGATTATGAGAAAGGGAAGAGAACAAGAGAAGAAGATAGTAGAAAAGAAGGAAGCTGAGAAAAAGAAAGTTGGAATCGCATTAAAGGCTTCACAATTAGAAAATGATTCTAGTGAGGATGAAGAAGAGGAAATGGCTATGTTGGCCAAACGATTTACTCAGTTTATGAAGTCAAATCGTGGAAGAAAATTCATGAGAAGAAGGGACTTCAAGAGTAAAAACAAGGAAGAGGAAATAGACCCAATTACTTGCTATGAATGCAACAAACCGGGTCACATTCGTTCCGAGTGCCCTCAATTGAAAAAGAAAAGCTTTGGGAGGAAGAACAAGCTCAAAGCACAAATTGCAACTTGGAGTGATGATGAGTCTTCCGAGGAAGAGGAAGAAGTGGCCAACCTATGTCTCATGGCCATCGATGATGAATCAAAGGTAACCTCTAATTCATACAATTTAGATTTTTCTATTGAAGAACTTCAAGATGCTTATGATGAACTTCAAGAAGTGTATGATGAGTTAGTAGAAAAATACAAGGAGTCCATTTTGAAAAACAAGAAAATAATTTCTGATTTAAAAATTCAAAATGAGACATTTTTAAAAAATAACTCCGAATTGGAAAAGAAAGTTTTATCTTTAGTTAATTTTTCAAATGATCTTAAAACTAAAAATCTTGAACTTGAAAAACTTCTTTCCGATTTTCAAGATTATCACACAAAGGAAGTAGATAATCTTAAAACATCTTTTGATATTGGGAAAAAGAATTTTGAGAAAGAAAATTATTTTAAACCCCAATATACAAAAAGAAAATATTCTTTACCTAAACAAAGAAATTTTTATAAGCAAACTAAAAGTCATAAAATTAGAAATGTTTGGGTTCCTAAAGAACTTATCATTTCTAATAACTTAAATGCTATTGCTTCTTGGATTCCCAAGGGAACCAAATTGTTAAAGGCTAACACTCATGGACCCAAGATGATTTGGGTACCAAAAACCAAGGCCTAAATTCTTTGTTTGTAGGGGGAGCATTGCTTCAAGGCTAAAGCTTCAAGCAAAAATTCTTGGTACCTTGATAGTGGATGCTCAAGACATATGACCGGTGACAAAAGTAGATTTGTGGAAATAAAGCCTAAGAGTGGTGGAGTAGTAACCTTCGGTGATAACTCAAAAGGACTCATTGAAGGAATAGGCTCTATTGGTAATCACTCTTCTATCTACATTAAAGATGTTTTGTATGTCAACGGTCTTAAACATAATTTGTTGAGCATTAGTCAGTTATGTGATAAAGGTTTTAATGTTTTATTTGATAAAAGTGGTTGTAAAATTATAAACATTAAAACAAATCAAACAATGCTCATAGGACATAGAATAGGCAATATTTACATGGTGCATTTAGAAGACATCCATTCATCCCATGCATGTTTAGTTGCACATGATGAACATGACTCATGGCTATGGCATAGAAAGTTAGGACATGCAAGCATGAGTGTTCTAGAAAAATTAAATTCCCTTAATCTAGTTAGAGGTTTACCCAAACTTAATTTTTCAAATGATAAAATTTGTGATGCATGTTCAAAAGGTAAACAACATAGGAGTTCTTTTAAACCCATAAATGATGTCTCTACTAGTAGATGTTTACAATTGATTCATATGGATCTTTTTGGGCCAATTAGGACAATGAGCTTGGGTGGAAAATCATATGCATTTGTGCTTGTAGATGACTATTCTAGATATACTTGGGTTCTATTCCTAAGTACAAAAGATGAGGCTTTAGAAAAATTCATCACATTTTCTAAAATAACTCAAAATGATCTTGAACTTAAAATTTCTCATATTAGAAGTGATCATGGAACTGAATTTCAAAATTTGGGTTTTGATGAGTTTTTAAATGAAAATGGGATTAGCCATAATTTTTCTGCACCTCGCACTCCTCAACAAAATGGGGTAGTTGAGAGGAAAAATCGAACTTTAGAAGAAATGGCTAGAACCATGCTTTGCGAAAATAATTTACCTAAATATTTTTGGGCAGAAGCTACAAATACCGCTTGCTATATAATAAATCGAGTAATGATTAGGCCAATCTTAAAGAAGACATCCTATGAGATTTTAAAGTCCAAAAAGCCTAACATTAGCTATTTTCATCCTTTTGGATGTAAGTGTTTTGTTTTAAATAATGGTAAAGAAAACTTAGGTAAATTTGATGCTAAAAGTGATGAAGCCATTTTCTTAGGGTATTCTTCAAACTCTAAAGCCTACCGTGTATTTAATAAAAGAACTCTAGTTGTTGAAGAGTCAATACATGTTGTTTTCGATGATAACCTCCTTTCGAGAAAGGAATCTTGTGATGATGATGATGTAGGAATCATTGATACTATTGATGGAGGACAAACATCAAAAGAGGATAAGATTCCAACTAAAGAAGAAGACTCACAAGAACCTCCTCTTGAAGGCTTAAAAGACTTAGCTCATGAAGAAAAAGAGGTATCTTACCCAAGGGAGTTAAACTATGTCAAAGATGGTGAAATCTTGGGTGATCCATCCAAGGGGGTAACCACTAGATCCTCTCTCAAATTAATGAATCATGTTGCGTTTCTTTCATGCATTGAGCCTAAAAACATTAAAGAAGCTTTAAAAGATGATTTTTGGATTTTGGCCATGCAAGAGGAATTAAACCAATTTGAGAGAAGTAAAGTTTGGACATTAGTAGAAAGGCCTAATAATCAATCTACTATAGGTACAAAATGGGTTTTTAGGAATAAATTAGATGAAAACGGTAATATAGTGAGAAACAAGGCTAGGCTTGTTGCTCAAGGCTATACTCAAGAAGAGGGAATTGATTTTGATGAGACTTATGCACCCGTAGCAAGAATGGAAGCTATTAGAATGTTACTTGCATTTGCATGTTATCATGATTTCAAGCTTTTTCAAATGGATGTAAAAAGTGCCTTTTTAAATGGTTTTATAAATGAAGAGGTATATGTTGAACAACCACCAGGTTTTGAGGATTCAAAATTTCCAAACCATGTGTTTAAACTTACAAAAGCTCTCTATGGTTTAAAACAAGCTCCAAGAGCTTGGTATGAGAGACTTTCAACTTTCTTAATTGAAAAGGGTTTTGAAAAAGGAAAGGTGGATACAACACTCTTCATAAAAAGATATAACAATGACATCTTAGTAGTTCAAATTTATGTTGATGATATTATTTTTGGTTCTACTAATGAGTGTTATTGTAAAGATTTTTCTAAGCTAATGCAAGGTGAGTTCGAGATGAGCATGATGGGGGAGCTCTCATTCTTTTTGGGACTCCAAATCAAACAAATGAGTGATGGCACCTTCATAAATCAAGCTAAATACGTAAGTGATATGCTCAAGAAGTTTGGCTTAGAGAATGCAAAACCTCAAGCCACACCTATGAGTTCTTCCATAAAGCTTGACAAAGATGAAGGTGGTAAATGTGTTGATTCTAAGCTTTATAGATCCATGATAGGTTCTTTGCTTTATCTTACCGCAAGTAGACCGGATATTATGTTTAGTGTTTGCTTGTGTGCTAGGTTTCAAGCTAATCCTAAAGAATCACACTTAGTTGCCATTAAAAGAATTTTTAGATACCTAATAGACACACCGACCTTAGGTCTTTGGTATCCTAAGGATTCAACTTTTAGTCTTCATGCTTTTTCGGATGCGGATTATGGGGGGTGTAAGATAGATAGGAAAAGTACTTCCGGTACATGTCAATTCTTAGGTAGTATGCTCGTATCTTGGTTCTCTAAGAAACAAAATAGCGTAGCCTTATCTACCACCGAAGCGGAGTATATATCCTTAGGGAGTTGTTGTGCTCAAGTCCTTTGGATGAAGCAACAACTCTTAGACTATGGTGTTAAAATGGAAACCATACCCCTTAGGTGTGACAACACTAGTGCTATTTGTCTCACTAAGAATCCCATTCAACACTCTCGAACTAAACACATAGAAATTAGACATCATTTTATTAGAGATCATGTTTCGAAAAATGATGTTGTTATAGAATTTGTTGACACCTTGAACCAATTAGCAGACATATTTACTAAACCTTTAGATAAAGAGCGCTCTTGGACACTTAGAAGAGAGTTAGGTCTAACTTGTCTCTCTTAATTTTTTTTTGGGTCCCAAAAAGACAAAAATTTGCTTGAGATTGTTTGTGATTCATGTTTATGTTATTTTTGTTCTTTTTGCTCCTACACATATTGCTAAGGGAAGTATGTGTCATATTAAGTCATTAAAACTTGTTCATATAACACATACATGCATTTAGGGGCGTTTCAAATTGGATTTTTGCACATAAAAATACCAAAATTGCAGAAACAGGCAAGCGTGTATCGATACTGCATATCAGCGTATCGATACTATATTCAATTCTGGGATTTTTGCAGATGAATGCGTATCGATACAGAAGAGTGTATCGATACGGTAAGAGTCAAGGGAAAAAGTCAACACCTGTGCGTATCGATACGTCAACGGTATCGATACACATAAAACGACAAAGATAATATTAGGTTATAGCGTATCGATACGCATGCATAGCGTATCGATACTCGACGGACGGAGAGCCTATTTAGGCTGTTTTAATCAAAATTCCACACTTTTTAAAATCCTCTTCTCCTCTTCAAAAACCCTAAACCGAAAACCTCTATAAAAACCCTCTAAATTCTTCAAAATTTTACACAAATCTTCAAAACTTCTTGAGGGATTTTACTTCATACATCAAGGCTATCCTTGGGCATCAATCTTGTGCACTAACACACCCTCTTTCATCCACTCTAAGAAATCAAGGTAAATTTTTTATTTTTCAAATTTCTTTAAATTTCGTTAATTTTCAATTATTATTTCAACTGATTTTTATATACATTATGATTAACTTACTATGGGTTTCATATTGTTCATAAAATTTTTCAAAAATAAATTTTTGGTTCGAATATATTTTATATTCGATAAATTTTTTTTCGAAAACTAAAATTTTTTTTGTAAATATTCTTTAAAACAATTTTGTTCAAACAAATTACCTTGAATTATTAGAATCTATTGGATTAAATTGGATGTTAATTGCATACATATTCGAATCCTTTTTGATGTATTTTCAGGATTATGGCACCGAAAAAAGGGAATAAGAGACATCGCACCGCTTCCGTTTCTAATGAGGATGAGGGTAATCCTACTCCTAACCTTCCTCATATTATCCAAACTAGTTTTCCCACACCCGTAGCTAGAGAAACCTATAAGCTTTGTATGGGAATCAATCTTAGGGAAGAACGAATCGTGTCTATTCCGTTTTTAAACTCTGCAAAATTCAAATTTAAATATCTTCCTTTAATTAGGCAATGGAAATTTTTAACCTTTTTGAATATTCCTCCTATTTTATATAGGAATCTTGTCATTGTCTTCTTTTCAAATGCTTGTTGTGTCAATGATGAAGCCAATGAGCATGTTATTGCCATTGAATCCTCGGTTATGGGAACTCCTATTCTAATTGATCAAAAAGTCTTGTGCAATGTTTTTGGTTTTGAGGATGTTGGGATAGATGATGAACACTCTTTAGGTTCGGGTTACATAGGTCCGGCAAAAGTTTTAGATGCTCATGATCGTATACTTCATCTTATTATCTCTTGGTTTATTCGTCCCTCGGGTGGTAGATATTCTACCATTCGTCAAATTGATGATTTTTGGCTTTCATGCTTTAGGGAGGGTAAACGACCAAATCTTTGTCAAATTATGTTTGCCGATCTTGTGTTTTTGGTTCAAAATCGTCACACCAAACTTGTTCAATCTTTTTACTACACTACGACATTGAGTTGTCTATTTCATTCCCTTGGTGTTGATTGCACACATGACCTTCCCGAAAACCTTGGTCAACCCATAGATGAGCATTCCCTTTCTCGCTCCGGTTTCTCTTTTGTCGGTAATGAATGGGTTCGCAACCCTCAAGCTGATCCTCCCGCTGCCCCGGTCAATGCCTCTCGCGCATCCTCTAGCCGTGCTTCTCATGACTCCTCCTCTTCCTCCATGGCAAATCTCATGACTTTCCTCAATGAAAAGTTCAATGCTATGGACGGTCGCTTCAACGCTATAGATAATCGGTTTACATCGATGGAAGAAAGACTTCAAGGCATGGACAAGAAGATAGATACCTTGAGTGCTCGCCAAGACTCAATGGATCTTTCTCTTACCGCTTTCCATGGTGCCTGGATCAACCAAAATCGAAGGAACCAACCACCTCAAGAAGATGAAGACGAAGAAGAAGATGATGAGGATGATCATGATGATGATGGTGGAGACGCATAGATGATGCATCTCATATTAGGATATTTTAGGATTTCATTGCATTTTTTTTTAGAACATGAATTATGCCTATTTTCTATGTTTTAGGATTTTTAAGGTTTGGATTATTATGCTTGCTTGCTTGGTTTATGAATTTGGAGCTTTATGTTTATTCTTATGATTGATATTCCTATGCTTGATTATTCTAATCCTTGTGTTTCTTTTTGATCTAACAAAAAGGGGGAGAAGGATTCATGGTGTAAAGGTCAAAAAAAAAATTTTTTTTGGATTCATTGTAAAGGTCAAAATTTTTCAAAATTTCTATATCTTTAAGTAAGGGGGAGAAACAAATTTGTTTTGAAACATTTATCTTAAAGCAAGGGGGAGAAAAGCCTTTTTTTCAAAGTTTTACAAAAACTTAAAAATTTATTATGGTTTTGTTATATCAAAAAGGGGGAGATTGTAAAACTAAAATTGATTTTGATATAACATAAAAAGTTAAGGACCAATTTGCAAAACAAATAAATTTTTAAGAACTCTTTCAAGTTTCAAAAATTAACAAAATGTTTTTACAAAATAATGTTTGAAGATTGGATCTCAAAACATTAAGTTTCTCAAACCTCTTTCATGTTTTTCAAAGCCAAATTATGCAAAAATGGCCCTGCGTATCGATACACACAGCGTATCGATACACTTGAAACTCACTGTAATTCTGAATGAACATAGCGTATCGATACGCCTTCCATACGTATCGATACAGTGTTCATCTGGGCAACCGTACCGATACGCTTAATAACCGTATCGATACGCCTAGCATAATTATTTGAAAATTTGTTTTGACCGTTATGACGTATCGATACTCTTGGTCACAGTATCGATACTCTTTGATGCAACAAATTAATGTTTTTAACAGAGAGTTTGGACCGTATCGATACGACCCCTGTATCGATACGCTTTGATGCAACAAATCTTGGCAGAGAGTTTGGACCGTATCGATACGCCTTGTGTATCGATACACTCTGTTTTTATGCACAACGGCTAGTTGAATTTAAACTAGCGTATCGATACACCCTTGTCGTGTATCGATACGGGGTGCTGGGGAGCTGCCTTAATAGCTGGAAAAATGTTCCCAACGGCTCCTTCAATAAGTCAAGTGATCCAAACGGCTAGAAACTGATTCAAGGGTATAAATACAAGCTTCATTTCACCAGGAAGATCAACAATACACATTCAAGCATCATCAAAGCAAAAATCCAAATCCTAGAGCTATTCAAAGCTATATTCTTGTGCCCAACTCTTTGTATTTCATTTTGTCATATTATTGAGAGTTTTTGGGTTGCTGTTATTGTAAGTGGGTAGACAATCATCCTTTGAGAGGAAATACTTGAGTTTACCAAAAATCTTCTTTGTATTTGAGTGGATTAAGCTTGGGGTTGAAAAGCTTAATCGAGATTGTAAGGTTTCCTCCTCATCCAAGAAAAGGGGACGAATTCAAGTAGTGAATTGTTTTTGGAAAATCCTTAGTGGGAGCTAAGGTAGTGGATGTAGAGTTCGGTTGTTGAACTTGAACCACTATAACCCCTTGTGTCATTTTATTTTCCAATATTCTCTTCACAAAAATTTTTATTTGCCAATTCACCCCCCTCTTGGCCATTTGCAATTGCTTGATCAACTCAACAGATTACACTCATCACCGGACCTTGCATGGGTGAGATTTCACTCATCACCACATGCCCTACGGATGGGATTCCACTCATCATCACGTATAATATAAATAATTTTCAGTGAAATATTACATCACCGTACTCCTCCTTGATGACCCAACGCCATCAAGGCCACGCACGAATTTGACTCAAACGTGTGCACACTAATCATAATGATCGATCATTTACACCTGGTAAGTTAATTAGTGTCAATTACCTTTAAACCACTTCACACATCCATCAATTATTACACATATTCATCATCACACATATCAATGTATACACATACAAAGTCAAATTATATCTCACAAGATCAAAATAGACAATGACATCTAAAGCATCATTAACAATCAAAATCCCCTCGAACCCAAAGCTCCCCGGGTTTCAAAGGAGGCAAAGCGGCACCGGTTTCAAGATCCACGATTTTGGCTTCACAGTTTGCCATCAGCTTCCCCGTCGCTCCTTCTGTTCGGGTTTCATCGGGACCCAGCGTGCCAAAGATCCGACCCGTTGTTTCAGTCAACCCGTATGACTTCAAAGGGAAAAAAAGAAAATGATTAATGGATTAGCAATTTAGCATAGCAGTTTAATCAAGTAATTAAGAGTTTTACCTGCGCCAGCTGGACTTTGGGCAACCGTTTTTTAAACCTGTCGATCGTACTTTTACTCAAATGAGCTCCACCGGAGATGAGAACTTGAAGCGAGCTCAAATCATAGCCGTCCATTATCTCGGCATCCCTCCCCATCGATACAATCAAAGGTGGAGCCACCGCCAAGTGGCTAACCCTGTACTCTTCGATGACACTGTACATTCTTCTCATATCAAACGTCCGATTTCCTCCCGTTATCACCAAACAGTCCCCCGAAGCCACGATGCTCAGGCTCAATAATAGCCCGTAAGCGTGAAATAATGGAACCGTACAGTAAGTAACCAAGGGGATCGTCCTCATCGGACGCATTCCTCCGGCGATATTGGCCATCAGGTTACGGTGTGTTAATGCGACTCCTTTAACCGGACCGGTCGTGCCGGACGAGTAGAGAATCGTGGCGACATCTGACTGGTTAACTTTGATTCATTCTTGTTCATTTCTTTCGCTTTGAGTTTCCATTAACGATTCGAATTCAACGGAGTCTATACTAACGATCCCATGTTTAAGCGAAGGTAGCTTGTGAGCTGAATCCGATGAGGCGAAAGCGATCACCGGCTTTGAAAGCCGGATATGGTGATGGATCTCGGGAACTGTGGAGGCTGGATTGACGGGAGAGACGACGACGCCGAGAAATAAGAGAGATAAGTAAAGGATCGGAGTGTAGACATTGTTAGGGGAGAAAACGAGAGCACAGTCGCCCTTGGAGAGGCTAAACCGGGTGCGGAGAGAGGAGACTAGATTTTCGAAGCGGGAAATGAGTTCTTGGTAGAGGATACGGCGGGTCGTGATGGCGTCGACGATGGCGGCGGCGGAGGGAGAGGGAGGGGATGAGTTGAGGATGGAGAAGATGAAGTCGGTGAGTGAAACGGGGGAGGAAACCGACGGGAGTGGAAGGGGAGGTCGGAGGGTGCGGAACGTCATCGTTTTGGAGCAGAATCCAGAGTTTGGATCGACGGAGTTGGCCATTTGAAATTGGAACAGAGATGGAGTTTATTTCTTCTGCTGCTGAATTATGGAAAGACGGAGAAATGGAGTTTAGACGATCTTTAGCTTTCACAGATGATCCAATATTTGATTATTTCTTAGGCCCCAACATAACTGAAGATAAAATACATTTTTTAAGATAAATAATATTTTTTATCATTAGTATTATTTGTTAGGTTCTACCTGAATCATATATTATAATATTCTATTTAGATTAATTATATATTGTTTTGATTACTTATACAAAGATTCGTTATGTCACTTATACAACCTATTTGACTTTTGAGCTTATATCGTCTGGTAGAATCTTCGCATGTTTGCCTCATGTAAAAATATCCATTTAAATGGAGGTAATATTTAGATATTTTTACAATAAATTTTATGTACCGCAATGTATCATTATTCATATGTACCGTAATATATTAATAACAGTTTTAATTAGTTTTTAAATACTGAACACCGAAAGTGTTATTATTCTTTTTTAGAATAAAATCTTAAAAAATAATTTTTATATTATTTTTCTTCGATTTCTTTAGTTTTAATTCATAAAATAATTAAACTTTTACTACTACAATAATTCTTACATTCACTTTAATTTAAGTGTAAAGTTCACAAATGGTTACTAAACTTTGATCAATTATTTAATTTGGTAACTAAACTTTCAATTGCTTCAATGTTAACATTAAACTTTAGTTTTGTTTCAGTTTGGCCATTGATCCGTTAACAACTGTTAGAAGGGTGATGTGGCGGTTAAAATATTTTGTATAATAACACATTTAGTCTTCCACGTTTACACATTTAAACAATTTACTCTTAATTTAAAATAAATAATAAATTTAACACTCATTATTTCAATATGACCATATTTCTAATTAAACCACAAAAAGTTGATGGCATGTTCAACCAAAGCTACTATAAAAACAAAACCTGTAAAAACTCTTTCAAAATGAACACAATGAAATGTGAAATATTATGAATTTACATGAAAAAACAACGAGACAGAGAAACTAATGTTTTCAAGATTTCATGATAGAACAAAATTATTTTGAGTTTGCTGTCAGTGCTGTTCTTGGGTACGGGCAGAAGGGGCGTCTGTTCAGGATCTCGTTTTTTATAATATTTAATATTAAAATTTACTTTTACATATTTGATAACGGGATCAATTTTTTTAATAATTATATTAAGGGCTTATTTTTTTCAATATTTATTATTAGTGATATACTCTTAATTTTTTTTCAATACTTATTATTAGACCTGATTTTTTCTAATACTTATAATTAGGGGCTCAATTCCCCATATTTTTTATTAGGGGCATTCTCTTAAAATTTAAATTTTTAATATTTGTTATTAGGGGTCTAATTGGGACATGATTTTTTCCACAATATTTGTGAATATACTCTTAAAATTTAATTTTTTTTCTCTAATACTTGTTATTAGGGGCCTACTTTTAAAATTTATTTTTAATATTTATTATTAAGGACCTAATTTTTTCTAATACTTGTTATAATTAGGAGCCTACATTTAAAATTTATTTTTAATATTTATTATGAGGGACCTAAATTTTTAGTTTACTATTGGGCGACTAAAATCTCAGAAACGACTCTGTTTGTTGTACCATATTTCTGAAATCATCTCAAAAACGACTATGTTTGCGGATCCATGTCTCTGGAACCATCTCTAGAACAGAGAAAGCCCAAGGATATAACAAAAACAAATGCAGTCTTATTTATGGCAATCAACCTCCCATGTTGTTCAAGTTTTGTTTTTTGTATGTGTGTTTTTCAGTACAATTTCATGGTTTTTTTATGTTTTTATTTTTTAACCTCTTAACAAAAAAGTAGAGAGTGGGTTTCAACTGAATGGTTGATTTTCCTTTTTTACTCAAAATTTTACAAAATAAAATATAAAAGAAATTGAATAATTCAGCAGGAAATGTTGTAAACAAAAAATTATGATCAAATCCATAAAAAAAAACCTTCAATCCTTTTTTTTCCATCATCATCATCGTCTTCAACAATTTTCTGCTTAAAAAGCTATGTTTGCAGCCCACATCCCAATTAGTTTGTTCTTCTTGTATTATCGTCTATTAGTTCCATACTACCCTTTTAACTTACTAGAACTTAAATCAACAAAAAATTATTTCCATTTTATCGAAACTACTAGCTACAAATTATTTCCAATGATTATGATTTTTTCTTTATGAAATTCTAAAGGATGAAATGACTATAGTTGGGACTTGAGAGGGACAAGATAATATATTATAATTGAGGGATCAAAATAAAATATTAAATTATCTCTAACTAAAAATAGGGTCAAATTGACATAATGAGGGTTAAATTTATTATTTCTTTTGAATTAGGACTAAATTGTTTGAATGTGTAAACTTGGAGGACTTAAATGTGTTATTATACAAAATATTTTAACAATCACACACTCTTTTAACAATTGTTAACGGATCAGTGGCTAAAATAAAACAAAATTAAAAGTTTAATGGTAACATTGAAGCAATTGGAAGTTTAGTTATCAAATTAAATAATTGATCAAAGTTTAGTGGTCATTTTGTAAATTTTACACTTAAATTAAAGTGAATGTAAGAAATATTGTATTAATAAAAGTTTAATTATTTTTTGAATTTAAAAATAAAAGAGATTTTGAAAAAAAAAATTAAGATTTTATTCTAAAAGGGGATAATAACACTTTCGATACCTAAGATTTTAAAACTAATTAAAACAGTTAATGGTATATTGCGGTACATATGAATAGTAGTACATTGTGGTACATGTCATCTACTGTAGAATTATACATATATATTCTAATCATTTGACAATACACACACCTTACAGATATTATGATTGAACCCAGATTTCCTAAAATGAATATCATCCGCTTTTTCACTAATACTACTCGTTGAATTCACTTTTATTTCAAATTTTAGATCTTTTTACTTCTAAATTATGTAAAATATTAAATTTACCACGTGAAAATTTTACTAATCACTTGTTATTTTGTACAAGTAAAATCATTGTATTTAATAATTTAAGTAAATATATTTTTATCTTATCTAGATTACTTTATACCGTTGTAAATCTTGTTATTTTGTACAAGAAATTTTACTAATCACTTGTTATTTTGTACAAGTAAATTTTACTAATCACGTGAAAAAGATTGAATATTATTTTATAGGTCGTTCATCTTTTATAGAAAACTCAACAGCCATCGTAAAAATTTCTTTATCTCTTTTCACTAGACACTATATTGATATATGAGTGGAGATCGAGAAAATCAAATTTAGAGATTATTCCGTTAATGGTTTTGATTACATCAACAAACTACCACTAAAGAATATCTAATCATATTAAACCGTCAATTTTTCCTAATCAAAGAGTGTATCGTGATGATTGCTATACGAACGCCAGAATACTGTAAAGATAGACAAAAACCATATTACTAAACATACGAAAACCGTGTCACTGAGATAGACGAACAAACACAATAAAATGTGAGAAAAGAAAGAGTTCAAAACAAAAAATCTTATTTAAAATTAAAAAAATAAAAGTAAGAAAAAAGTGAGACGACGACAATAAAACCATTGCCAATGACAATACTCTTAAAAAAAACTACAAAAACTTTTAAAAAAAAATTCTAGCTATTTATTACATATGTTTGTATATTATTATTTTATACTTAGTATAATCTGTCATACATTATAAATATGTATTATCTATGCGTAACTATATGTTACATATAACAAATATTCTAAAGCTCAATGCTAGGGGTGAGAAAAATGTTTAAAAACAATCAAATTTATTTAAATATTTAATTAAGTCTATTAAAAAAAATATTTAATTAAGTCGATTTTGATTCTTGATCAAATAAAAAATAAATTAAAGTATATTAGTCTATTAAATTTATATAATGTTTTAAAATAAATAGATCATTAAAAGATCAAATCCACTCTTTAAAAACCAAATCTTAATAACTATTATATCTAATATTCACATCAAAACATATATAGAAATATTAGAATGAGTAAATACAACGGTCATAACTCCTAATTGCCTTAACCGCTTTTCTCGGGGCTGAAATACAAGAAAGCTGGGATATCACTAACGTTCATTTGAAAATTAAAGACAGAATTGCCCCTCCACCGCCTTTCTCAATCTCAGGTCTTCCCGCTAAAACAAGAACTCCTACTCAAACTGCATCAAATCAAACCTCAAGTGGTTTTCTTTATAATACACTCACGCACTACTTAGATAAACAAAAACCTTAATTTGATCTTTGAGTTGCAGAAATCAAGAGAAAACCCAGAAGCAATTTGTTTCTAAAAGCAAAAGCCTTGTTCTTTCTGAGTTGCGATCACAGAGAAGAAGAGAATGGGGCAATTGAGCAGTGATGATTTTGATCATATCGTAATCGATCCCTGGCCCGGTTGGGATCGTTTTGGTTACTTGCTTCAAATAGCCGAGTTTGAGGAAGAGAAATGGCAGAAAACCCATGAGCCTCTGCCTGACCATGGCGATTTGAAGTGCTTTCAGTACAATGCACGACGACCTCGGTCACTTCGCAAGCAAGAAAATGTGGGGTTCAAATCCATCAAGAAGTCGGGGATGAAACCGAAACGTAAGTTGAAAGAAGAAGATGAGGATGGAGAATGGGAATATGGACTGAAACCAAAGCCGAAGAAAAGCAAGAAGCAGCAACCCCTCCGCCCAATGGCAACACCTGAGTTGCCCCATAATTTCAAACGCCACATATTCCAAAACATGGGCGGTTCAGGTTTAGTTTTGGTGATTCAAAAAGCTCTTTTTTTCTCTGATGTTAACCCCACAGCCAGTAGATTCTCTGTTCCGTTTTCCCAAGTCAAAACGCACGATTTCCTCACCGAAACGGAGGCTCAATCATTGGCCGGCAAGAATCCAATGGAAGTGCGGTTGTTGGACCCTTCGATGAAGGAAACGACTCTGACATTCAATAGGTGGGAGATGTCGAAAACCAAACTCTACGTGATGACCAGAGCATGGAACTCAGTCGTGCAAAGTAACGGACTTGGGGAAGGCAACATCGTGCAGCTCTGGTCTTTTCGGGTGAAGTCGGAGCTGTGTTTTGCACTTGTCAAAGTTGATGTTCGGGCAGGAAATTAGTTTGGAAGATTCATGTAGCATTCTTTTTCATTACAGAGATTGATTCTTATCAGTTAACACCAAGCTTGTTTGGTGGTTATAGTTTTCAGATTACCAAGTAGTACTGTATATTTTATACTTAAAAAATCAGACGACGACACTAAAACCATTGCCAAGGACAATACTCTTAAAAACTACAAAAACTTAAAAAAAATTCTAGCCTTTTATTCCATATGTTTGTATACTATTATTTTATACTTAGTATAATCTGTCCTATATGATAAATATGTATTATCTATGCATAACAAATATTATAAAGCTCACTGCTAAGGGTGAGAAATATGTTTAAAAACATTTAAATAACAATTAAATTGAGTCAAATTCATTTAAATATTTAATTAAGTCTCTTCAAAAAAATATTTAATTAAGTCGATTTTGATTCTTGATCAAATAAAAAATAAATTAAAGTACATTAGTCTATTAAATTTATGTAATGTTTTAAAATAAGTAGATCATTAAAAGATCAAATCCACTTTTAAAAACCAAATCTTAATAACTATTAGGATGAGTCTACCACGTGCGACGAACATTGATGAACACCACTAACGATGAACACCATTAATTTCTTTAAAAATCTAAAGGACTAAAATTATAATTAAAATTAAAATTATCTCTTAAAAAAATAAAAATCAAATTTAATAATTACTTTATAATATTTTTTTAATGGGTTAGAATAAAAAAATAAAAATCAGTTTTATAATTTTTTAATAGATTCGAATAAAAAAACCCAACTCGACTAAACCTAGACCTAAACCTAACAAATTCAACCCCTCATCCTATTTCCAGCCGGCGCCGCCTCAGTCCCTCGCCGCCTCCGCCCCCCGCCGTCAGCACCATTATCGGTGTTGTTAGTGCGTCTGTCGGCGGATTTCTGGCCGTTTGCCGTTTGCGCATCTGTTGCGATCTGCAGCGTGCTTCTTGCTGCCGTCCCCGTCCGTCGTGCTTCTTGCTGTCGTCCCCGTCCGCCGTCGAGCCCATCTCCAGTGCCGGCCGCCGTCGTCATCAAGGTATGTTAATTTTCCCCCAATTTCGAATTGTAATTAGGAACCCTAATCCTCAATTAATTTCCCCCCAATTGAACCCTAATTCTCAATTAGATCCCAATCAAACCCTAATTTTAATTTCCCCAATTTCAAATTGTAATTAGGAACCCTAATCCCCAATTAATTTCCCCCAATTGAACCCTAATTCCCAAATCAAATCCCAATCAAACCCTAATTTTCATTTCCCCAATCTCGAATTGTAATTAGGAACCCTAATCCCCAATTAATTTACCCCCAATTGAACTCTAATTCCCAAATTAAATCCCAATCAAACCCTAATTTTAATTTCCCCCAATTTCGAATTGTAATTAGGAACCCTAATCCCCAATTAATTTCCCCCAATTGAAACCTAATTCCCAAATCAAATCCCAATCAAACCCTAATTTTAATTTCCCCAATTTCGAATTGTAATTAGGAACCCTAATCCCCAATTAATTTCCCCCAATTGAACCCTAATTCCCAAATTAGATCCCAGTCAAACCCTAATTTTAATTTCCCCCAATTTCGAATTCCAATTAGGAACCCTAATCCCCAATTTATTTCCCCCAATTGAACCCTGATTCTCAATTAATAAACCCTAATTCTTTAATTAATCCATAATTAAACCCTAATCCCCAATTTTAAACTCTAATTCAATAATTAATCCCCAATTAAACCCTAATCCACAATTATTAATCCTTAATTTAGTAATTAATTAACGTGGACAGGGAAGATGATTCTGTGTTTGATCAAGTGATAACAAAGAAAATAAGTGCATTTTTTTAATAAAACATGAAATTTGTTATTAGAGTTGGATTGTTGGAAAGCTTAATGCGGTTCAATTTGGTGTTTCGTAAAAGAGTAAATTGTTTCAGTATTCTTTTTTTAACGTTAAAACTTTATTGATATTGAAAAGATTTACACGAATTCATGCCTCATTAAAAAACCTCCCTAGACCTAAGTGGGGGAAAAAGAGTGCGATGAATATGTGTTTACACGAACCGCGGCTAAAAATATCACGATCACTATCAAGCTCAAGGAGCTTGCACACTATTACCATACCCAATTAACCATAACCAAGAAAGAAGACCCAAACAACACAAGCAAACAAAAGACAGTAAAAACCAAACTGAGATTTGCAATAATAAAGCACGTGCCGCATTGAACCACCTGTTTCACTTTACACCCACGATCGAGCAGCCAAATCAGAATAGTCAGACTTGTTTTCTTCCTTCAAAGTAACTGTGGTCACCAATTAAACTCAATCACAAATTCAGAGCCACCATTTGAAATCTGCTACACATCCATCAAAACACCATTTTGTCTAAATTCGGAGAAGTTGAAACTAAAAAGGCATCATATTGGATATGATTTAACTCATGTCTTAGCCATATTAGAAAACCAGATCACATTTACTCTCTTTTCTATGCCTTTCTTCGCAAGCGAATCAACTAAGATATTTGCCTCTCTTGGAACATGCAGTAGGCACCACTCTATATCCTTGCCATTTCTTAAGCAAGTTGAAACCAAATTTTTGAATGACAGCGGAAATTTTCAGGGATTATGAATCCAATCTACACCTAATAAGCAGTCACTTTCAATAACTAACTTTGTAGTATTATCCCATTTTGACCCTTTAAAAATGCAAATAGCTTCTGAAACTGCTAGGAGTTCTGCAAAAGTTGCGTCAAGACAGCCAGCACTTTAGAAAAATTGATTAACACCTCTCCCTCCTCATTCTGAAGCACTCTTCCGATACCCGCCTTGCCATAGCTTCCTTTCACCGCCCTATCCGTGTTAAATTTTAAGCATCCATTGATAGGAGGTGTCCACATAGGTTTGCAATCCTTAAATTTAAAATTGACAATCTCCCTAAATCTTTCAGGGCAGTTCAAAATATTGTTTAAATCTCCTACTTCCTCTGGCCAAAAGGCTTTACACCACCAACCAAGCCTAAGTATACACATTTGAAATACAATGTCTGGTGAAAACCTGATCTTCCTGAACACTGTCTCATTATGTTCCAACCAAATTGTCCACGAGAAGCTACAAAAACCGAGTCTCTAAATCTTCATCTGGAACCGAAACGGAATAGAAAACATCCAAACTCTGAAAAGGTCTGTATATGAGTTGGAATGTCTTAGTGGGTTGAACTTTTCATAATTAGAAATCCTTCTTTTCTTTATTTGGAGAACTTTAGTATTCCTGTGTTGAGTTTATTTTTTTAAAATGTTCAGTTTTCTTAATAATTGGTTGTGTTATTAGAGTGTGATTAGGATGCAAGGTAAGTTGAAAAGTTACTTAAATCATTTAAATAACCATGTTATTTTGTTAAGTTGGATTATTGATTTTTATCTATATTATTAGTTGTTGTCTAAGTTTAGTTGAAGTTTAAAATAGTGTGTGGTTGTGTTAAAATAAAGAATAAAGTCTGGGTACTATGTTGAATTTGGGTAAACTTTAGATTGATATACTTGGAGACTAGTCAAGTGGTCTATATGTATAAATTATGAAGTTGGTGAATGAAATCAATAGGAAAAATGAAATTTGTGAGTAATTACTTAGTAGGAATCATGTGGCAATGTTTAATTTAAGTCTTGGACAAGTGAAAATATCCTAAGAATTGAGAGAGATTAAGTGACATGAAATTAGTCACATAAGTTGTCATGGAAAATAGTTTAGAGGCTGTTTTTGAATAATTAGAAGTGTCAAGGTTTAATTGAACTTATTTAAATGCTGGAAAATTTGTTAAAAGTTGAGGGAAAGTTGAAGTTAATGTTGGCTAAATTGAATTACATGAATTAGAGTCAATGAAATTGTTGAAGTGACTAATTGTCAAGAAAAGTAAAACTGGACTGTTTTGGAATAAAGGATAAATTGTGTACTTAAATAAATTTTTCAGGGACCAATCTTATTTTGTAAAAACAGGGGACAAATAGGGGATTTAAGGTTTAAAGGACTAAATTGAATTAGTAAAGGTCTTAGGTGAATTAACACCAAATCGTGGACTAAATGAGAACATGGCAGATTCGAATCTGTAAAACTGACTGATTCAATCGAATAAACTGCTTTTATCTAGATAAGATAAAAATATGAGCTATATATGGTTGAATAGGTAATTGAATAAGCATTACAACGGTATAAAGTAATCTAAATTTTGACTTATGATTTAAAAGTTATGAGCGAAATACTACAAGGTCTTATGAATTTGGATTATAGATTAGACAAGAAATTTAAAAAAAATTCTGCTTGAATTCAGTAGAAGTTATGAGCCATTAATTTGTTTTGAATGTATGCAATTCTAGAATTTTTTTTCTTTTTAACGTAGATGGTGGATCTAAATTTAAGTCCTTCAAAACAAGTTAAGATAGAGTGTAAGCTATGTATCAACATGAATTCGGAAAGACAAACAATGAGGTATATTCATTTACATTAAATAGAATTTTAGTAATAGTGTTGAGTGATATTTTTGTCGTTATATTTTACTTTAGATTATTGTTGAATTATTTATTTATTTTATGTACATATAGGAAAAAGTTGAAGATGTACATGAGGAAAAAATAAGAACTCCTTATCAGAGTGATCATAGGTTTACGCCACTAATTCATTTGGTACAAAATATTGAGATGGAATTTGTTAAACTGAATGGTCAATTTAAAAAATTAAATGGCCAATTTAAAAAATTATATGGCCAATTTAAAAATTAGTGACCATATTAACACCGAATAATATTAAAAGTTCAATACAAGATAGTGATTCCTTAAAAGGAGAATATATACATGGTCCATCATTAAAGGAAGATGCTTGTAGATTAGAGGAGACTAGTTTACATAGCGGGCCTTTGAAAGATGAAAGTTTAGAAAATATACCACACAAGGAAGAGGGATCAAGTGTCGCATCATTGAAGGAAGAGAGTGATAGTCATATTAAAAAGTCGAGTTTGTCTCCATTTATGAATGGTGATCTTAATTATTCCTCTCTCTTATTACAATCTATTAATAAAATAAAACTTGAAGGTAATTCCGAAGACAACGTCAAGACTGACACTGATGGTCTCCCAAAAATTCCTAGCGAGGTTTTTAACTTTGAATTTAGTCATCGGTTTCCTAGTCAATTAGTTACGTTGAAAGAAACTCCAATGATTGAAAAAAATAACCCCTAAAATGTCAAATGGTCCTAAGGCTTCGTCAAAGAGTAAAAACTCTCAACAAAAAGAAGTGTGGGATGTTCGATTGCACGTACTGATTTTACTGATAATCTGAAGTCGAAAGATATGTCATCGAAAAAAGAGCTCGAACTTTTAAAGTGAATTCAATGGTATGTATAAATAATTTTTTATTGGTTACATTTCATCTTAAAGTTTGATATTATTTGTTTGCTTAAAAATAATATTTACCGTATGATATGTAGATACAGTAAAAATCACAAAGTTTCATGATATTGGAGGAATACCAAATGATGATTCTTTTGGAAAAAAAATTGAGGTACAAAATGTTAAAAAATATTATTATTTAATAGGGAATTTGAAAGAAATTGTGTTAAATATTTCATTGTAGTTGAATATATGATCAATTACTCTGTGATTGTGCAAGCTGGAGAAAAAAACAAGCTTTGTGACTTTGAGACTGAACCAAAATTGCAAGATTTATTTGCAGAAGCTCAAAGGAAGTTTAAAAGAAGAAAGGCCACACGCGACTTTTGACTCATGTGTACACACTAACATCCTAATGATCGATCATTTGTACTCAAGCATACTAGTGCCAACATTTTACTCATTTCACATTACTCACTTCAACCAATTCCGTGCTTAGCACGTATTCACCAACAACCATCATCATGCATGTCTCAAGCATCTCAAATCATGCCTCATCTCACATGTATAACACAATATACATAAGCTATCATATCATATTTCATACGAGACATACATATCCACATATATGAGTTCATCCAAAGGCTCTAGATCAAGTTTAGGATTAGGCTACCACTCTAATCCTAACTCTAGGTGGGTCTACCAAGCCCAACCTAGTCCACATACTCGAACCAACCATTTTAAAACCAAGTAAAACAATTAACCACTCACCTAAGCTCCCAAGCTTAAAGACCAAGCAAGCGACCACCTTCAACTTCCCGGATTTACTTCCGATGCCTCACCGATGTCCAACCTCGATTCTAATCAATCCCAAACACAAACAAAACATCCACAATCAATATCTCATCATCGGAACTAACCCGTATTAACGTTTTCAAGCAACCAACACTCAAAATCAAGCCCAAAACAGAATTTCCGAGCAACCCACAAAACCCACTGAAATCTTCCAATTCAAGCATCCAAACAATCATTAAATATACCCAAAGTGACCCTCATATATCATACTAACACCAGCCCCCAAAAACCAACATTAAACCACCCCAAAAACCTCCAAAACCCCCCTTGAAACCTAATTCCGAAAATTGCCCAAAATCATTTGAAATTCACATATGATATACCATTTGACCTCTATATACCATAACTAAGCATATTAAATCAAAACACTTCACTTAACAACATAAAGATCTCATTTTTAATCAAAATATTCAAAACTTCCATTTTCCAAAACCTTCATGAAAATGAAAATAAAAGGTACTTTCATGGAGAGGGAGATGAGGGAAGTCAAAAATACCATTACCTTTCAATTTGGAGTTGAAATGAGGGAGCTTTTGAATGAAATAGTAGATTGGAGAGGGGAACCCTTTTTCACGTTAGAGAGGAAGAAGGTGAATAGTAGAAGATGGTGAGAAAATGGGTATTTTTAATTGTTTGTTTAAATTTAAAGGCTAAAAGACCACATTGCCCTTAATGAAATGGGATATTCACAAGGGCACACCATCCATGGCTATTTGGGATTAAATTTCAAAACATAGTCAATCATTAAATCAATTAATTGAAAACGAAATCCGAAATTTTAAAGAATCATTTTGATTATAAAACTGAGCCCAAATAATATTAAAATATTATTTTCACCTAACCCCTAAAGTCGGGTGTTACAACTCTCCCCCACTTAAGGAATTTCGTCCCCGAAATTACCTGGTGGAAACAAATACGGAAACTGCTCAACCATATCTGCTTTCCTCTCCCACGTGGCCTCTTCCACACCTCTATGTCTCCAAAACACTTTTACCAACTCTATGGTCTTGCCACGCAACACCTTGCTATCAGAAGCAAGTATCTCAACGGGCTCTTCATTGTAGGACAAATCCGGATTTAACTCTATCTCCTCAACGGGCATCACATGAGAAGGATCCGATCTATATCTCCTAAGCATAGACACATGAAAGACATCATGGATCTTCTCTAACTCAGAAGGTAACCTCAACCGGTAAGCTACAGGCCCAATCCGCTCAACTATCTCATACGGACCAATGAACCTCGGACTCAACTTGCCCTTCCGGCCAAATCTCATTACCTTCTTCCACGGAGATACTTTCAGAAACACTCTCTCACCCACTGAGTACTCAATCTCTTTCCTCTTCAAATCTGCATAAGACTTCTGACGATCGGAAGCTGCTTTCAAACGGTCACAAATCAACTTCACTTTTTCGGTAGTCCCCTTAAGCAAGTCTGGCATAGGTAACAATCTCTGACCTGTTTCAGCCCAACAAATCGGAGTCCTACATCGTCTACCATACAAAGCCTCATAAGGTGCCATCTGAATACTAGACTGATAACTGTTGTTGTAAGCAAACTCAACCAACGGTAAGTGCTTCTCCCAAGAACCCTGGAAGTCAATCACACAACAACGAAGCATATCCTCAAGAATCTGTATCACTCGCTCTGACTGCCCATCGGACTGCGGATGATAAGATGTGCTGAAATGCAAACGGCTACCTAGAGCACTATGCAAGCAACCCCAGAACCTCGAAGTAAATCTAGGATCCCTGTCCGAAACAATGGACTTCGGAACCCCATGAAGTCTCACAATCTCACGGATATACAAGTTTGCCAACTTGTCTAAAGAATCCGTAGTGTTCACTGCTAAGAAGTGGGCACACTTAGTGAACCTATCAACAATCACCCAAACGGAGTTCTTCTTCGAAGGAGACAAAGGCAACCCCGACACAAAATCCATGGTGATCCTCTCCCATTTCCATTCCGGAATCTTCAAAGGCTGTAGCAAACCTGAAGGAACCTGATGTTCTGCCTTCACCCTCTGACAAACCATACAACGGCTCACATACTCAGCTACATCTCTCTTCAAACAAACCTAGAAGTAATCATTCTTCAAATCTCGATACATTTTGGTACTACCCGGATGCATAGAAAAGGGACTCGAATGTGCTTCACTCAGAATCTGACGTCTCAACTCAACATCTTCTGGCACAACAATTCTATCTCTAAAGCACAACAAGCTCTCACCACTGAAACTATACTCGGTCGGTCTTCCTTCGGCTATGTCTTGAACATGAGGAACTAAACTCACATCTTGCAACTGCTTCTCTCTAATCAGCTGAATCAAAGAAGGCTTCACTTGCAACTCGGTGATCAAACCACCATTATCGGACACACTCAATCTAGCAAACATAGCTCTCAACTCAACGTCCACTTTTCTACTCAAAGCATCGGCTACTACATTTGCTTTACCCGGATGGTACTCAATGGTCAAATCATAATCTTTTAACAACTCTAGCCATCTTCTCTGTCTCAAGTTCAACTCTTTCTGTGTCATCAAGTACTTCAAGCTCTTGTGATCGGTGTAAACTATACACTTCTCACCATACAAATAATGACGCCAAATCTTCAATGCAAACACAACTACGGCTAGCTCTATATCATGAGTAGGATAGTTCTTCTCATGAATCTTCAACTGTCTAGAAGCATAAGCAACAACTCTCCTTTCTTGCATCAAGACACATCCTAAGCCTACGTAGGAAGCATCACTGTAAATCACAAACTCCTTACCTGAAACAGGTTGCACTAACACTGGAGCATTTGTCAAAGCTTCTTTCAATTTCTCAAAGGCCTTCTGTCTTGCATCTGACCATTCAAACTTAACTCCTTTTTGCAACAATTTAGTCAAAGGAGCAGCTACTCTAGAGAAACCATCAACAAATCTCCTATAATAACCGGCTAATCCTAGGAAACTCCTAATCTCGGTCACGGACTTAGGTTGTTTCCACTCAACAATAGCCTCAATCTTCGATGGATCAACTCGGATGCCTTCGGCCGAAACAACATGGCCAAGAAATACAACCTCTCGAATCCAGAACTCACATTTACTAAGCTTCGCATACAACTGGTTGCTCAACAATCTCTGTAAAACAAATCTCAAGTGCTCATCATGCTCTTCTTCTGTCTTCGAGTACACAAGTATGTCATCCATGAAAACAACTACGAAACGGTCTAGATAGTCTCTAAAAATTATGTTCATCATGTCCATGAACGATGCAGGTGCATTCGTGAGCCTAAATGGCATCATGAGAAACTCATAGTGACCATATCTAGTCCTAAAAGCTGTCTTCGGAACATCGCACTCTTTCACCTTCAACTGGTAGCACCCGGATCACAAATCTATCTTCGAGAACACTGAAGCACCTCTCAACTGATCAAACAAATCATCTATACGAGGCAACGGATACTTGTTCTTCACAGTCAACTGATTCAACTGTCTATAGTCAATACACATGCGCATGCTACCATCTTTCTTTTTCACAAACAACACAGGAGCACCCCACGGAGAACTACTGGGCCTAATGAAACCACGGTCTAATAATTCTTGCAACTGACTCTTCAATTCTTTTAACTCTTTCGGAGCCATACGATACGGAGCTATCGAAACTGGATTAGATCCTGAAACAGTCTCAATCACAAACTCAACATCTCTGTCAGGAGGCAAATCCGGCAACTCTTCAGGGAACACATCTGGAAAGTCACAAACTGTCCTAATATCCTTCGGTCTAGCTTCACTCATATCCGGATTCATAACATAAGCTAAATAAGCCCCACATCTAGAGTCCATCAACCTGTGAGCCTCTAAAGCTGACACCCCATTAGACAAGAACTTAATGTTCTCGCCTACTACTACTACCTCGTAGTCATCAGAAAGCTTCAAAGAAATTCTCTTTGTCTCAAAATCCACACTAGCCCGATGCTCAACCAACTAGTCCATACCCAAAATAATATCAAAACCATAGAAGGGAAGTTCCATCATGTCAACTGAGAACACATGACCCTGAATCTTCAGTGGACATCTCCTATACATACGTCTAACCACAACTGTCTCACCAAAAGAACTAGTAACATGCATACCTACATCTAAGGTCTCAACAGGGATATCTAACTTCTGTGCATGCTCACTCAAAATTTAGGAATGTGTAGAACCCGAATCAACCAAAGAAAGAAAAGACATAGACTGTAACTCGAAATTACCTGCTATCACATCAGTGTCGTTCCCGGCCTCTATCTGAGCATAAACTCTCGTTGGTCCTCCCGCCTCTGGCTGCACTGCCACAACATGAGCAAGGTTCCTCTGAGCATCTACCCTAGGTGCATCGGCCCTAGGCTGGAAGTAGCCACGACCGCGCCCACGGCCTCTCTGAAAATCATTCGCTCTCGCAGGAGCCTGAGCAATGTTCGGTGCCTAGGCCGCCTGATGCAGACAATCCCTCCTAAAGTGCTCCCTCGAACCACAGTTCCAACAAGCATGGAAATTACCCTAACACTCACCAGCATGCTGTCTCCCACAACGGGTACACTCGGGCAAACGCCCTCCTCCTCTATGGCCCTGATGGCCCCTACCATGGTGGCCACCGCCACGTTTATGGTCAAACTGATGTCCGCCACCTCTGTGCCTCTTGGCATCTCTACCATCAAAGTGGTTATGCCTCTTACCAGAACTGGAACCACCAGATCGTTTGGCCGAACCCAAACTATGCTCTAAATCCTTGGCCCTCGCGACCAATACATCAAAGTCTGAGTAGTCAGAAGCTAACGTGTACCTCTTGACCTCTTCATTCAATCCGTAGCGGAATCGGTTACAGCGTTCCACCTCCGTAGGAACCAACTCTGGTGCGTACTAACTCAGGCGAACAAATCGGATCTCATAATCAGTCACAGAAGCCTCTCCCTGAGTAAGAGCCATAAACTCTCGCTTTTTCTCATCTAGGTACCTCGGTCCCAAGTACCTCTTCCTGAAAGCGGTCTCAAAGAAATCCCAATCAATCTCTGTCTCTGGAACCCCTGTAGTAATGGTGACCCACCAGGTGTAGGCATCACCTTGAAGCAACGAGATCACACAACCCAATCTACGTGCGCCCGCACAACCCATCTGAGCCAAGATACGAACTGTCTTCTCCAACCATAACTCTGACCTCTCCGGAGTAGATCCTCTAAACTCTTCGGCCCCCAAGCTACGAAGCCTCTCCAAAGGTAGACTGGCATCGTCACACCTAGGCTGAGCTGCAGCCTGAGCTCCCGCAACTGCGGCCTGAAATGCTCCCGCTATCGCTTGCACTAGTGGAGTCATATCAATTCCAGCTGGACCTTGGCTACCTTGGCCACCTTGAGGTCCATCTCTTCCGGCTCCATCCTCGCCCCTAACTCCAGGTGGAGGGGTGGTGGTGGTGGAGGAGCGCCAACTCCCGCGGCCACCGGCCCTTCTATGTGAGCCTCCACACCAACTGTCGGCTCAACAGGAGCCGCAACCCGTGGTTCCTGACGAACCACTCTCGGCCTACCTCTCGGTCTAGACATCGCTCTCACAGATATCAACTAAAACCACAACAACAAGACATACAAGCTGGGTTAGCAAGGCAAGACTTCCAAGTGTTCAAGTACGTTCCCTCACTTAAAAATCATTTCTCCAATGTAATAGTAGCAATGGGACTCTTACACACATGCTTTGAATTAAAACAATCAACATACTTGTCACGCAAGCAAACATCGTGCAAATCAATTCAAAATTTAAACTTACCTCACTTACCTGCCCAAGGTCTCGGTAACCTTAGGCTCTGATACCAACAAGTGTAACCCCCTCGTCCCGGTCTGGCCGGATGACCGGGTCCGAGTGGGCCACACGGGGAAAACCGAAGCGAAACCCGTTAAGGTTCCCCCTCGGTTAACAACCCTAAATTTTTTTCATTTTAAATCTTGTCTAGATGAGTATTAAGTCCTAAGTGATCATACAGCGGAACAAAATTCACGAAACAATGAAACGAATTCAAACTAACATGTTACATCCCAATTTTAAACTTAAACTGCAGGCGGTATCGATACACCTAAGGGGTGTATCGATACCCCTTGACTAGGTCAACTGATTAGAGTCAACCCGTGGAGACCGTATCGATACACCCAAGGAGTGTATCGATACCCTCCCCAATGGTTGACTTTCCACGGTCAACGCTAAGATGACCGTATCGATACGCCATAGACCCGTATCGATACCAAAATGGACAGTAGCTTCAGTGACCAAAAAGGTATCGATACGCCCCCTCGCGTATCGATACACGGGGCCTGAAACAAGAAGGCGGTATCGATACTGGACCAACCGTATCGATACCCCCCTACACAGCAAAACTCCCAAACTCAGCTAAAACGAACGAGACTCGGACCTAGATGCAAATTAAGACTTCCTTAGCCCCAACCAAACCTTCACACAACATTTACATACTACCATATAGCCATACAAGCACCCAACATGTATAAACAACAAGGAAATCATGCAATAGACCCAAGATGGCATTTAAGCATTCAAAGTTCATACTTCAACATTCAAACATAAAGGCAACCTCTAAGGCATATAGCCAACATTCATACTAAGCAATCTAGGCATGGGATACAATTCAAACATGGCATCACAAGCCATACAAAAGCAACATAACATGGAGTCTAAGCAAGCTCCTAAACAGCCAACAATCATCCATCAAAATAACACATGTCCCATTGCTTAAACTATTACATGTTTAACATTTAAAAGTTCATACTTGATGTACTCAAGCCAACAACCACACTTGGAGGCCCTCCACTTGCTCAAGCAACCCACGAACTAAGGATCTGCAATGTTGAACAAAGAGAGCGTAAGCAATGATGCTTAGTGAGGGTAAGCTCTTAAAACAAACCTCAACATTGTAGGGTCCGAGCACGATCTAGCCAAGGCATTACACAAATATACCAAGGATCCACAAGAGCCACAAGATAAAGATGCATGAGCAATATACAATATAAATGCCATGATCATAAGCTCAACTCCACAATACATGTAATCACATTCAAGCATCCAATTAAAGATCATAAACCTCAACACATTGATATACTTATCAATCAACATTGGCACCTAGCTATGACCCGAATACACGGATAAACACGTTGGAACTCTCATCCAACAACCACATTACCTCACGGTGGGATTACACTCATCACCGGTCTCGCTGAGGGGATTCCACTCATCCTCAAGCCCCGTCGATGGGATTCCACTCATCATCGACTATATATCAATACAATTTCCGGGCGAACCCGTACTCCTCCTTGGTGACTCAACGCCACCAAGGCCACGCCCGACTTTTGACTCATGTGTACACACTAACATCCTAATGATCGATCATTTGTACTCAATCATACTAGTGCCAACATTTTACTCATTTCACATTACTCACTTCAACCAATTCTGTGCTTAGCACGTACTCACCAACAACCATCATCATGCATGTCTCAAGCATCTCAAATCATGCTTCATCTCACATGTATAACACAATATACATAAGCTATCATATCATATTTCATACGAGACATACACATCCACATATATGAGTTCATCCAAAGGCTATAGATCAAGTTTAGGATTAGGCTACCACCCTAATCCTAACTCTAGGTGGGTCTACCAAGCCCAACCTAGTCCACGTACTCGAACCAACCATTTTAAAACCAAGTAAAACAATTAACCACTCACCTAAGCTCCCAAGCTTAAAGACCAAGCAAACGACCACCTTCAACTTCCCGGATTTACTTCTGATGCCTCACCGATGTCCAACCTCGATTCTAATCAATCCCAAACACAAACAAAACATCCACAATCAATATATCATCATCGGAACTAACCCGGATTAACGTTTTCAAGCAACCAACACTCAAAATCAAGCCCAAAACAGAATTTCCGAGCAACCCACAAAACCCACTGAAATCTTCCAATTCAAGCATCCAAAAAACCATTAAATACACCCAAAGTGACCCTCATATATCATACTAACACCAGCCCCCAAAAACCAACATTAAACCACCCCAAAAACCACTTTAAAACCCTCCAAAAACCCCCTTGAAACCCAATTCCGAAAATTGCCCAAAATCATTTGAAATTCACATATGATATACCATTTGACCTCTATATACCATAACTAAGCATATTAAATCAAAACACTTCACTTAACAACATAAAGATCTCATTTTTAATCAAAATATTCAAAACTTCCATTTTCCAAAACCTTCATGAAAATGAAAATAAAAGGTACTTTCATGGAGAGGGAGATGAGGGGAAGTCAAAAATGCCATTACCTTTCAATTTGGAGTTGAAATGAGGGAGCTTTTGAATGAAATAGTAGATTGGAGAGGGGAACCCTTTTTCACGTTAGAGAGGAAGAAGGTGAATAGTAGAAGATGGTGAGAAAATGAGTATTTTTAATTGTTTGTTTAAATTTAAAGGCTAAAAGACCACATTGCCCTTAATGAAATGGGATATTCACAAGGGCACACCATCCATGGCTATTTGGGATTAAATTTCAAAACATAGTCAATCATTAAATCAATTAATTGAAAACGAAACCCGAAATTTTAAAGAATCATTTTGATTATAAAACCGAGTCCAAATAATATTAAAATATTATTTTCACCTAACCCCTAAACCCGGGTGTTACAAGTTATATCTACCTCTTTCCATTCAGGTAAAAAACAATTTATGGCTTCAGAATCACATTATTTTCAGTTCAAGATTTCATAACATTTTGAAATGTTATGTTTGTTGCAGATTTTGATAGAAGAATTCACAGATGATAAGAAGTCAAGAATAAATAACAACTTGTTTAAATTTCATACCCGATGGATAGAGGACTTTATACATGTTGATTGTAGTAATGTTGAACAGGTATATTTATAGTTTGTTGTTTGCTTGTACGTAGTTGATAGTGATTTTTAACTCACATGATTTTGCAGGTATATGTGCCTTTACATGATGCAGAAGGCAGACATTGGTTTTTATTAGTTGTTAATGTTGTGGATGAGCAAAATTACGTGTTGGACTCTCTTGGCGCAAATAAAGTTCGTAAAAAGATCGCATAAAATATAGTAAGTTCTTTATTTATTTATGAGAACTACTAGAATTCGTATAGTTTTTAACTATTAATTTTTTTATTTTTGTTTAATTTATTATAACAGTTGAATAAAGCTCCACTTAAGTATGGGGCCATGCTCATTTGGGCAGATTTTTTGAAAAGGCTACAAAATTTCCAATCAATTGTGTTAAATTACCGAAGCAGCCAAATTGGTACATAGTTTAAATTAAAAATAAAAGTTATTTTTAAGATATCTCTGAAATTTTTTCTTTACAGATTAATTTATTTTATATTGGGTTCAGGAATGACTGTGGCATGTACATGTTGAAGTATATAGAAGCCGATAATAAAAGTGATTGGTCGATGATTACTTTCATGGTAAAGTATAACATGCAACTTTGTTTAGCTATTGTATGATATTGAATAACATGATATATTTATTATGTAGACGCAATAAATGAGAGTTGAACGACTGAAAATTTTGGCAAAACTCAATACAAGCAACCACAATGAAGTTGATCTTTTCAATCGTCGTGAACTGTTCACACAAGATTTTGAAGTTGAGAAAAGAAATGTAGTAATGGGAGCTGAAATAGCAAATGACAGTTTGTAATAATTAAGTAGAATTTATAGTTACATCATATTTTTTTTCTCAATTTTACTTTATAATTTTGAATGCTAATATACTAGTTTGTGGATGATTCACATCCTTCCTTTTTTTTTATTTTTTATTTATTTTCTTCACGTGCTAAGTAATGGATGAGATAATATAAGAAACACATGCTTTTATGTAAGCAAATATACATACACAAAACCAACAAAATATGATACAACATTTAAAAATACACATTCGAACAACACATATCTAATATAAGAAGACAAATACAAACATAAATAAAATAAAATATTCTAATACTAAATAAAAATAAATGTTTGTATTTAATAAAAATAAATAAAATAAAATATTCTAATACTAAATAATTAATTTTTAGATAAATTAAATTAACTAAAATTGACCAAAACAATTACTTATTCTAATTATATTCTTTTTGGAGAAAAATTTAAATTCAACAAAATTTCGAATCATATTTATATTATATTCGAATCATAATCTAATTATATTTCAATTATTAATTCGAATTTTAGGTAATTTAATATATCTAAAAAATACTACTTTAATTTTAAAATATTTGATTTTATTTATTTTTATTATATATTAACATTTAAAATAAATAATGTTATTAATAATAACAAATATTGGAGTAAACTATAAATATTAGAAACAAATATTGGAATATTCTTTCTTTTGTTAAAGATTGTAATCCTAGAAATATTCCATAGTTGTACTTTTTGTGGTGGGTGGAATTCGATCTTAGATGTCGATATAAATCAATAGAGACCGTCAAATGAAAGTGACTCAACTATAAATAGAGGTCTTCTCCATCTCATTTGTATCATCCATTTCAAGAGGATGAGTCTACCACGTACATATTTAGTACCTCACCTATTTTCGTATTTTATTGAACCTTCATTATTTAAATATTATTTCAATTTAACACTATTTTTTATAAAAAATAATTTAACCCTAAATCCTCAACCTAAAACCATAAACTATAAATCTTAATCCTTTAAACCTAAAAGAATATTTATCCAAAAAAATTAAAAAAAATCAATAGTACGTAAGTCTTTATACAACACTTTGTTGTTGGAACGATAAAATACCTCAACTGAACCCTCTATTTTTCCAACTGTAATTTTTTTCACAACACGTGTTGAAAAATGCAGTAGGTATAGTAAGAAATAAAATTAATTACCAACAATCAATTAATCTAGTGGTTAAAATTGATTCTTTGTTATTTGGTTAAGATTTTTTATTCCTATTCGCGAACTGCCCTTTCCCTTTGTGTGTATGTTCTAAGTCTGCTGCAGAAAGAATGTTTAACCAAATATGATGTCCTTTTGGCAAACCTCCTTCCATGCTCGCTGGGAAACAATTTAACTATAGAATATTAATAGCAGTGGCGGAACTCCGCTATATTTATAGAGTGGTCATTTATAAATGTTTTGATTTATGGAGCAACAATGAATTATATATTTTTAGAGGACTAAATAATAATTTTATCATTATATTAACTTATAGTTTTTTTCAATTTTTAGAATTCTAGGGAGGGACGTGGCCTCCACGGATCCCTCTTACGTTTTGTCTCTGATTTATAGTATATGATATATTATACTATCCATATAGGGACGAAACTAAGATTGAACTATGAGGGAGTAAATCAATTAACATTGAAACAAATAAGGACTTAAAAATAATTAAATCGTAAAAATTAAGGAAGTTTAGGTTTAATTTTATAAAATTTTAAATTAAAAGGTCTTAAAAAGTAATTAAACCAAAAAAATGAGAGATTAAAGTTTAATTTTATTAATTTTATGTTACATAGTCCTAAAAAATAATAAATCAAAAAAAAATTGAGAGGGATAAGGAATGGACAAAGGCTTACTTGTAATGGTTTCAAAACTACTAGAGACTAAATATAATTAACCCATAAAATTCGGGGGCAATTGTCTCTCCCACCGGGGGAGTTCCCTTTGGGCCCAAGGGGCCCATGCCCTGCTATAAATTTAATTATTTCATAATTATAGTTTAATAACAACTTGGCTCCTATAAAAATGATTATTCAAATTAAAAACATACGAGTTTATTAAACGAGCCAATAAGCGGCGAGTTTGTTCGTGGACATAAACGAATAGAATACACTTATGTTCGTGTCTTTCCGTTTATTAAATGAATATAAAAATTTATTCATGCTCGTTTATTTAGCTTAATATACGAACGGTCCACTAACAATTCGTCGAGCACTCTGTTCATTTACACCTCTAAGTTGAACTAAAGACGAATGAGCATGTATCCTCAAAATTTTTGGTCCAATAACAATTTAGGTCCTTATAAATTTAAATATTAGACTAATTAGGCCTTGCCCCATGAATTTTCAGTTTAAAAACATAATAAGCCCTTGCATTTTTGAAATTCAATATTTTGGCCCCTGCCAATATTCAATCATGGCCCTGCCCCTTCCTCCCACCATGTATATAGATTCGTCTATTTGATTAATTTATATCATTAAGTTTTAACAAGTTTTATCAATTGATCAAAAAAAGTCCATAGTTGTTAATTGATTTTTTTAAGTCTAGGGGCTTTAGGCATTCTTAAGTCTAAAAAAATCTTGAAGTATGTCTATTGTTAACTTTTTTAAGTCTATTCTTAAGCCCTTGCATTCTTGAAGTATTCTATCGATGGAAAAAAACAACCAATAGAATATGAAGGCCTGCTCCTTATCTGTTATGGTTGCGAAAAATATGGACATGCTAAAGAGCAATGTGTCGTGGAAATCCCCTTGTTAGAGAATTAACAAAACAAAGAAAACATGTTACATGTCAAGATGAATTATATGGCGAAACGTGACAATGGTCCGTCTTCACACAATTTAATGACAAATAGTCGTAATGTTGGTTCCAGATTTTCCATATTAGCAGATGTGCATGATGTGCCTACTGATGAACAATACACTATGGGAAAGGAGTTATCAAAAGGGAAAGCACAATGTTCTAATTTAGGAACATCGCAGCATGGTGGGATCCATATTGGAGATATGAGGGCTGAAAGTAGTAAGCAAGGAGAAAGGCGAGACGCGGATATGGGGTTAGCTAAGGTGAGCAATCATAGTGTAACACCCGGGTTTAGGGGTCAGGTGAAAATAATATTTAAATAATGGTTCGGGTTTCGGTTTTATAATTAAAATAATAAAATATTATTTTGGGCCTCGGGTTTTCAAAACAAATATTTTATGTTGGACTTGTTTGATTTAAAGCCCAATTTCATGGATTTTAGAATTTGAAGATGGCCATCTCATTAATGGCAAAAGAGTAAATAAGTGGACTTTGATTTAAACCCTTTTTTATTAAAAGTCTCTTTTCTATCATCTTCTTCACTCTCCCATCTCCCATTTTTCAACGACAAGTGAGGACCTCTCCTCTTCATTTCACTATTCACCTCATTTCTTCTTCATTCTTGGAGCTTTTTGAAAGGTAAACATATTTTTGACTTGGCCTTAGTCTCCTCTTCATTTTGGTATCTTTAGATTTCACTAAAACTAGGTATTTTGTAATTTGGGTTTTTGAAAGTCTTGGTTAAAGGTTGGAGCTTTATGAGTTTTTATCAAAGCTTTTGATTTAATGTTGATAGATAAGTTGTTTGTGAACCAGAGGGTCCAACATATATAATTTTTAGAGTGTTTTAAATGAATTCCCGAATTTGGGTTTTGGTGGGGTTTTAGGAGGGTTTTTAGATGAGTTTTGGGTATGGTTTGTGTTGGAATTTGAGGGTTGATGTTAGGGTAATAGTTGGGGGCTGTTTTGGAAGCATTCGGAAGTGTTAAATGTGTTGAAATCATGAGTTTTGGTTGGGGTTTGAGGGCTGCCCGAGTTTGGTGTTTTGGGGGTTGTTCTTGGCTTGGAATCTTGTGTTTATTGCTTGAATGGTGTTTCGGGTTTGCTACATTAATTGGTGAATTGATTTGAGGTTGTTTTGATTGTGTTGAGGTGATTAGAAGCGAAATTATGTGTTGGTGAAGCCTCAGGAACAAATCCGGAAACTTGAAGACCTTGGTTGCTTGGTAATTGAGCTTGGAGGTGGAGGTGAGTGGTTAAAATGTTTTAAATGATTTTGAGCAATTGGTTCAAGCATGTGGACTAGGTTGGTATTGGTAGACCCACCTAGAGTTAGGATTAGAGTGGTAGCCTAATCCTAAACTTTAGTTAGAGACTTTGGTTGTACTCTATTTGATGTTGGTGACTCATGTTTAATTGAGATTATGGTGGTTATGTATATGTTGTTCTACATGTATGTTGAGGCATGGTTTGATGCATTGATACATGTGTGTTGAGGCATGGCTTAATGCATCGTTATATGCATGTTGCTGATAAATATGATGGGGATATACATATGTATGAAATATGATGTGATATTTGTGTTAATGATATATATGTGGTGTTGACATGTGAAATGATGTTTTGAAGGTGGTTGTATGATCCGAGGATCATGGTGAGTACATGCTAGGCATGGAAATGTGGTTTGTGCATGACGGTAAGTCATGGTGAGTACGTGCTAAGCACGGAAGTTGTCATGAAATGATATTGTGAAAGATTAATGAAATGTGTAGTATTGGCACTAGTATGCTTGGGTACAAATGATCGATCATTAGGATGTTTAGTGTGCACACGTGAGTCAAAATGCGCGCGTGGTCTTGATGATGGTAGTCATCAAGATGGAGTACGGGTTCGCCCGGAAATCTTCTTATATATATTAGTCGGTGATGAGTGGAATCCCATCGACGGGCGTGAGGATGAGTGGAATCCCCTCCGCGTGAAACGAGGCGTGAGGATGAGTGGAATCCCTTCCGCATGAACGATGATGAGTGTAATCCCACCGTCAGGTAATGGTTGTGTTGTTGGATGTGAGTTCCAACGGTTATCCGCGTATTCGAGTCATAGCTAGGTGCCAATACGGATTGTGGATTATGTTGCTCATATGTGGTTATATGTGTTTCTATATGTTGTGGAAATGAGCTTGTTGAGCATGGCATGATTTTGATTATATGTTCATGCATCATCTTTTATTTTGGCTCTTGAGGATTGGAAGTAAGATCATGCATTCTACTTTGATTCTTGCTCGTGCTTGGACCCTGCATTGTCGAAGGTTTGTTTTATGAGCTTACCCTCACTAAGCTTTTATGCTTACTCTCTTTTTTGTTCGACAATGCAGATCAGTAGCTTGTGGGTGGCAAGGGCAAGGAAAGGTCTCCACGGGTTGCTTTTGGTTAGCTCAAGTATGATCTTTAAATTGTAGATTGTAATAGTCAAGCAATGGGATAGGTGTTGTTGATGTGAAAGCTTTGTTGTATGTTAATGTTGGTTTAGCTTTTGGATGCTTTGTTTGATTTGTAAACCTCGTTTATGTTGCATGTCTTGAATGCTTATTTGTTTTGTTGGCTAAGGCATGTAACCTTAAAAGCTATGTATGCTTTCTTGTGGTGAATGTATGATCTTGTGTTTGGATGCCTATCTTATATCTTGTGTATCTTGAGCATGGTTGCTATAGGGTGTATGCCTCTAGAGTGTGTTAGTGTGTTGTGTGGGGTCTTAGTGGTGTTTTTGGGACAACCTTGTACCAAAAACCAGCTAAAACCAATCTGCAGACAGAGGGCGTTTCGAAACGGTTGGCTTCGTTTCGATACGGTCCCTTTGTTTCGGGCCAGGCGTTTCGGTACACTAGAGAGCCGTTTCGATACGATTTTGCTACTGGAAATCTGAGATTTTGACGATAAATTAATTTATAAGAACGGGCTTTGGCGTTTCGGAACGGCCTTCATCTCGTTGACCACGAGAAGTTGACCGTTGGGGTCGTTTCGATACGGGTCACCCTTGTTTCGAAACGGTCTCATCGGGTTGACTTTGGCCAGTTGACCAAGTCAAGGCGTATCGAAACACCCTGAGGGCGTTCCGATACGGCCTGCTGTAAAGGATTAAAATGGACTGTTTTGATGAACTGTTTGGTTGTTTCGTCTCGTATGTTCTTCCGTTGTTTCCTTCCTCACATAGGACTTAATAATGCCTTTAGACAAGATATAAACAAAAGAATTTTCTAGGGTTGCTAACCGAGGTGGGACCTTAACGGGTTTCACATCGGTTTTCCCCGTGTAGCCAACTCGGACCGGTCAGTCGCCCAGACCGGGACGAGGGGGTTACATTTGTTGGTATCAGAGCCTAAGGTTTCCGAGACCTTGGGCAGGTAAGTGAGGTAAGTTAAGTTGTGTTGAAATTGCACGGTGTTTGCTTGTCATGTAAGCATGTTGCTTGTTATTCGAGTATGCTGTAATGAATGATTGCTTGATTGTGAATGTATGTTGTTTGATCGTGCGCGTGTGTTGCTTGAAGCATGTTGAGTAGAGTCCCATTGCTTCTATTACATCGAAAAAAGAGATTTTTAAGTGAGGGAATCATACTTGAGCCAATTGGACCCTTTCCTTTGCTAACCCTGTTTGTATGTTAATTTGTCGTTGTTGTTTATTTATTGCTTTTTGGTAAGTTCAAGGCCAAGGAGTGGGCCGTGAATCGGTAAGTGGAGGTTGTGGTTTCTGAAAGGTGGACGATGTTGAGGGAGTCCATCGCTTTAGTTATGGAGGTATGGTTGTACCTGAATTGAGGTACAATTTGTTTGTTCAAGTCAGTGTGTATGTGGGCTGATTCCTGTTGAGGAGGGACGATGTGATCGATTCTGGTATTAGTTGGTGAAAAGAAGTGAAGACCTATGAGTGGGAGTCAGAGTGATATCGATGTTATAGTAGATCAGCCCTTGGTACAATTTTGAGTTTGTTTCCTCCAGTTGATTCTGAATCTATACTTCTGTATATTGCTAGCAAGCATGCAAAGTTTGAATGTGCCCAGTGAAGTGTTAGAGGTAGGTATGAGTATCTTAGTTCTTTTGGCGAGATCAGGGTAATGGTCTCGTGTGAGTAATCTGAAATTAAGAAATATTAGTTAGTGATCGACGGGGTTCTGCCTAGGGTTTTAATACAAGACAGCCGGTCAGTGTCCGTAAGTGAGAGTCAATTTGTGTGTTTGGGCCATTGTGCGTCTGAGATTGTCTTCCAGCAAGAAGGAGAGATGAAGTCACTTCCGATATAGTCGAACCGAGAAGGTAGTGGGATGTTTGAGTCGTCAGGACCGATGTTATAGAACCAGTTCCAGCATGATAGTTTGTGTATAGTCAGAATTGAATTTTGAGGTTTCGAGATGCTCTAAGAACGGTTTTGAAGAGTTAGGTTATATTTGAAGGGTCAGGCTGAAAAAAAGAGGACCGAAGACTATCAGCCGTGTACATGTGAAGTTGCAATTTCTGCGGATTCGTCCTTTTGTGTGTGAGCATGTAAGAAAGCTAGATATCTCTGTTGGGATTTTAGACTTAGGGACACATGTGACTAGACCTTTTGGTGAGACAGTGGTGGTCAGAAAGATGTACGGAAGATGTTTGTTGATGGTTCAGGGTTACGTGTTTTCAGTAGATGTGAAATAATTGTCTTTTACGGTTTCGATGTACCTTTTGACATGGTTTGGCTTGTAGAACACATAGCTAGGGTATACTTTGAGATAAAGAGAGAGTTGCCTTGAAGTTGCAGATTTCTGTGAGACCGTAGTGGTAGGTGTGGATGTGAACTCCTTATCGAATGTTGATCCAGCTTTAGAGGTCAAAGATTGATTGAGTTTAGTTGACAGGCTTGTCTAGCAAATGTGATGAATTTGACTATTGAATGAAGATTAGACCGCAGAATGTTAAAATAGTTTGTGTTTTCCTAGAAGTGTTTGGAAGAATTACTCGGTTTGTCTCTTAATAGGGAAGAAGAGTTTGTTATTGATACCTTCACTGAGTTTGCTCCTGTTTTGTTTGCTCTGTATCTTACGTATTCCGAAAGAATTGAGAGTGTTGAAGAATCAACTTCGAGATTTGTTAGACCTTAGATTCATTAGGCCTAGTACACCGTCTTAGAGTATGACAGTGCAATTTGTGAAGAAGAGAGAAGACAATGCGAGAATGTGTTTAGATCACAGACAGATGAAACTATTGACAGTGAATAATTAGTATCCATTTCTGAACATCAGTGACTTGTTGATCAGTTAGGGTGTGCTCCAGTCTTTTCAAGATTAATTTGAGATCCGATTACTACCAGTTGAAAGTGAGAGAAGTTGATGTACCGAATACAGCTTTTGGGGCAAGATGTGATCACTTTGAGTTCTGAGTTATGTCGTTTTGTTTTACTAGTGTGTTAGTTACTTTTATAGAGATGTCGAGCAGAATATTTCCTGAGTTCCTTGATCAGTTGTAGTAGCCCTCATAGATGATACATGGGTATATTCATGTACCATAGAAGACCATGACAAGCTTTGAAGTTAGTGTTGTAGATTCTATTAGAAAATCAGTTGTATGCCAAGTTGAGCAAACGTGAACTCCGAGTTAAGGAAGATGTTCTCCTAGGACATGTAGATTAGCCGAGTGTATTAGGGTAAATCCTAAGTAGACAGAAGAAGATGTGAGTTGGAAGAAATTGAAGACTGTGACAGGTATCTATAGTTCCTAGGTCTAGCATTGTTACTATTGGAGGTCTGTAAATGATCTTTTGAAGATAGTTGCTCCTTTGACAGATTGCTACAGAAGGACGTTTAATTTGTGTGTTAGATGTGAGACGTTGAGCCCTTGAGAAACTGAAAGAAACTTTGAAGAGAGCTTCGACCTTGATCCAGCCAATGTCAGAGAAAGAATTTGTGAACTATAGTGGTGTGTTACATGTAGGGTTAGGTTGTGTGCTTATGCAAGACAGAAGATTGCGGCTTATTCATCGAGATAGTTGAAGGACCGAGAGAAGAGTTATCCGACACTAGACTTAGAGTTAATTAATGTATTTGCTTCGAAGACTTAGAGACAAAGCTTGTATAGTAAGAAATGCACAGTGTATATGTACATATCATCAGAACTTGAAATATTTGACGACTTAGGAATGGTTGAAACTTGAACATCATAGGTTGTTAGAACTGCTTGAAGACTGTAATCTCAAGATTGAATACCATCTGAAGAGAGTTAACGTAGTAACCGATGCTTCGAGTTGTTTTTACCGAGCTATATTTGGGTTGCGAGCTATATTTGCCGGATTCAGTTTATCAAATGATAGTAGTTTTGCGGCCGAGTTTCATGTTAAATCTATTTTGAGTCAGAATACTTAAAGAGAAACAGTTGCAAGACAGGTTCTTGGCACCTCATGTGCAAGACATAGTAGAAGGAAGACCTTCAGATTTCGGTATTAGAGATGATAGAGTTTTGCACTCCAGAGACATAATAGTTGTACCAGTTGACATAGTGTTTTGAGACGTATTGTTTTGGCCGAAGCACACGGCAATTCATTTGTATTGCATCAGAGTAGTATAAAGACGTATTGTGGGTTGAAGGCGAGTACTTTTGGACTGAGTTGATGGATGATGTTGTTCAGTTTGAGAGTAAGCGAGTAATTTTCCAGCGTGTCAAGGCCGAGCATCAGTTTTCTCCTAGTTTGTTACAGTAGTGGAAGATTCATAAGGAAAGTGGGTAATAGATTTGAGGGACCTTGTGTCTGATTCGCCTTTGACTTCCTCCGGGAGGACTTAGCTAAGTAATCGATGATAGTTGCTTCGAGTGTGCTCATTTTATACATGTTCACGTTGCTTGTACCTTGTGAAAGAAGGCAGAGTTGTGCCTTAGCAAGAGTGTGAGTTGTACAGTGTCTTGAATTCGATAATGGCCGATGGAGATTCGAGATTCCAGCTAGATTTTTTAAGACGTCTGCATAGTGTTTGGTTACCTGTTGAAGTCAGATGGTTAGTCAGAAAAAGTTATGGGTCAAGTATTCAAATGGTGTTGTATGAGTTTGTGAATCGGGCTAGTTCGGTTGTTTATTTGTTGCGGTTACCACCAGAGTTAGAAAGGGATTTGTGATGTGTTCCGTGTATCTGTGATTCAGAAGTGTGAGTCAGATTTGTCCCATGCTATGTTTGCGAAGAGATTGAGTTAAGTTTAAAATTGACAGGCCTTGAAGAACCAGTTGAGATCTCAGCATCAGATAGCTAATGATTGTGTGGTAAGTTTACCGAGTTGGTGAGTATGTTGTGGTGAGAAGGAAAGTGTGGAGGGGCAGTTTTCGTGGCTCTCCCTGTTCGATAAATTTCAGGGACGAAATTTCCTTAAGTGGGGAAGAGTTGTAACACCCGGGTTTAGGGGTCGGGTGAAAATAATATTTAAATAATGGTTCGGGTTTCGGTTTTATAATTAAAATAATAAAATATTATTTTGGGCCTCGGGTTTTCAAAACAAATATTTTATGTTGGACTTGTTTGATTTAAAGCCCAATTCCATGGATTTTAAAATTGGAAGATGGACATCTCATTAATGGCAAAAGAGTAAATTAGTGGACTTTGATTTAAACCCCTTTTTATTAAAAGTCTCTTTTCTATCATCTTCTTCACTCTTCCATCTCCCATTTTTCAACGACAAGTGAGGACCTCTCCTCTTCATTTCACTATTCACCTCATTTTTTCTTCATTCTTGGAGCTTTTTGAAAGGTAAACATATTTTTGACTTGGCCTTGGTCTCCTCTTCATTTTGGTATCTTTAGATTTCACTAAAACTAGGTATTTTGTAATTTGGGTTTTTGAAAGTCTTGGTTAAAGGTTGGAGCTTTATGAGTTTTTATCAAAGCTTTTGATTTAATGTTGATAGATAAGTTGTTTGTGAACCAAAGGGTCCAACATATATAATTTTTAGAGTGTTTTAAATGAATTCCCGAATTTGGGTTTTGGTGGGGTTTTAGGAGGGTTTTTAGATGAGTTTTGGGTATGGTTTGTGTTGGAATTTGAGGGTTGATGTTAGGGTAATAGTTGGGGGCTGTTTTGGAAGCATTCGGAAGTGTTAAATGTGTTGAAATCATAAGTTTTGGTTGGGGTTTGAGGGCTGCCCGAGTTTGGTGTTTTGGGGGTTGTTCTTGGCTTGGAATCTTATGTTTATTGCTTGAATGGTGTTTCGGGTTTGCTACATTAATTGGTGAATTGATTTGAGGTTGTTTTGATTGTGTTGAGGTGATTAGAAGCGAGATTATGTGTTGGTGAAGCCTCGGGAACAAATCCATAAACTTGAAGACCTTGGTTGCTTGGTAATTGAGCTTCGAGGTGGAGGTGAGTGGTTAAAATGTTTTAAATGATTTTGAGCAATTGGTTCAAGCATGTGGACTAGGTTGGGATTGGTAGACCCACCTAGAGTTGGGATTAGAGTGGTAGCCTAATCCTAAACTTTAGTTAGAGACTTTGGTTGTACTCTATTTGATGTTGGTGACTCATGTTTAATTGAGATTATGGTGGTTATGTATATGTTGTTATACATGTATATTGAGGCATGGTTTGATGCATTGATACATGTGTGTTGAGGCATGGCTTAATGCATCGTTATATGCATGTTGATGATAAATATGATGGGGATATACATATGTATGAAATATGATGTGATATTTGTGTTAATGATATACATGTGGTGTTGACATGTGAAATGATGTTTTGAGGTGGTTGTATGATCCGAGGATCATGGTGAGTACATGCTAGGCATGGAAATGTGGTTTGTGCATGACGGTAAGTCATGGTGAGTACGTGCTAAGCACGGAAGTTGTCATGAAATGATATTGTGAAAGATTAATGAAATGTGTAGTATTGGCACTAGTATGCTTGGGTACAAATGATGGATCATTAGGATGTTTAGTGTGCACACGTGAGTCAAAATGCGCGCGTAGTCTTGATGATGGTAGTCATCAAGATGGAGTACGGGTTCGCCCGGAAATCTTCTTATATATATTAGTCGGTGATGAGTGGAATCCCATCGACGGGCGTGAGGATGAGTGGAATCCCCTCCGCGTGAAACGAGGCATGAGGATGAGTGGAATCCCCTCCGCGTGAACGGTGATGAGTGTAATCCCACCGTCAGGTAATGGTTGTGTTGTTGGATGTGAGTTCCAACGGTTATCCGCGTATTCGAGTCATAGCTAGGTGCCAATACGTATTGTGGATTATGTTGCTCATATGTGGTTATATGTGTTTCTATATATTGTGGAAATGAGCTTGTTGAGCATGGCATGATTTTGATGATATGTTCATGCATCATCTTTTATTTTGGCTCTTGAGGATTGGAAGTAAGATCATGCATTCTACTTTGATTCTTGCTCGTGCTTGGACCCTGCATTGTCGAAGGTTTGTTTTATGAGCTTACTCTCACTAAGCTTTTATGATTACGCTCCTTTTTGTTCGACAATGCATATCAGTAGATTGTGGGTGGCAAGGGCAAGGAAAGGTCTCCAAGGGTTGCTTTTGGTTAGCTCAAGTATGATCTTTAAATTGTAGATTGTAATAGTCAAGCAATGGAAAGGTGTTGTTGATGTGAAAGCTTTGTTGTATGTTAATGTTGGTTTGGCTTTTGGATGCTTTGTTTGATTTGTAAACCTCGTTTATGTTGCATGTCTTGAATGCTTATTTGTTTTGTTGGCTAAGGCATGTAACCTTAAAAGCTATGTATGCTTCCTTGTGGTGAATGTATGATCTTGTGTATGGATGCCTATCTTATATCTTGTGTATCTTGAGCATGGTTGCTATAGGGTGTATGCCTCTAGAGTGTGTTAGTGTGTTGTGTGGGGTCTTAGTGGTGTTTTTGGGACAACCTTGTACCAAAAACCAGCTAAAACCAATCTGCAGACAGAGGGCGTTTCGAAACGGTTGGCTTCGTTTCGATACGGTCCCTTTGTTTCGGGCCAGGCATTTCGGTACACTAGGGAGCCGTTTCGATACGATTTTGCTACTGGAAATCTAAGATTTTGACGATAAATTAACGTATCGGAACGGGCTTTGGCGTTTCGGAACGGCCTTCATCTTGTTGACCACGAGAAGTTGACCGTTGGGGTCGTTTTGATACGGGTCACCCTTGTTTCAAAACGGTCTCATCGGGTTGACTTTGGCCAGTTGACCAAGTCAAGGCGTATCGAAACACCCTGAGGGCGTTCCGATACGGCCTGCTGTAAAGGATTAAAATGGACTGTTTTGATGAACTGTTTGGTTGTTTCGCCTCGTATGTTCTTCCGATGTTGCCTTCCTCACATAGGACTTAATAATGCCTTTAGACAAGATATAAACAAAAGATTTTTCTAGGGTTGCTAACCGAGGTGGGACCTTAACGGGTTTCACATCGGTTTTCCCCGTGTAGCCTACTCAGACCGGTCAGTCGCCCAGACCGGGACGAGGGGTTACATTTGTTGGTATTAGAGCCTAAGGTTTCCGAGACCTTGGGCAGGTAAGTGAGGTAAGTTAAGTTGTGTTGAAATTGCACGGTGTTTGCTTGCCATGTAAGCATGTTGCTTGTTATTCGAGTATGCTGTAATAAATGATTGCTTGATTGTGAATGTATGTTGTTTGATCGTGCGTGTGTGTTGCTTGAAGCATGTTTGATCAGTCGCCCAGACCGGGACGAGGGGGTTACATATAGCCTTGATAACATAGTTATTCAAGCTCAGAGCAGTTTGAAGGGGAAGAGTCCTAACCAAGCAAACCAAGTGGCATCAAAGGATGTCGTGATCCTCGTCCTTACTACCCTGAATCCGGAAAAACATGTTGTTGTGCATGTGGTTGATGATGAGAATCGACATGTACTGCATGAGAGAAATTGACGGGTTTTACCACTCTCCATAACTGGTGCTAACTTGAGAAGTGGAGGAAAGGCTTTGACGTTGATCAAGGGGGTTCCTCGAAAAAGCATGAAATCTAGGAAAAAAGATGGTAAGCCTAAGAATCAAACAAATTTAGCAGGTCTTATGAAAGCGCTCACGTCGGAGTTGGATCAGGCGAGGGAAGCGACTGCACATCCACACATTGACTCACGGAACAACGTTGCACCAGCTAACTTTGGTGTCCAATGGCGGGGAAACACAACCTTTGAATCGAGCGACCAGCCTGATATCTAAGCTTCGGGTGATGTGTTTATTTCCTTTTTCTTTTATTTATTATGATTAAAATTATATCGTGGAATGCACAAGGAGCTCTTGACTCCAATTTTAATCGTTTCTTTAAGGTGTCCAATGGCGGGCAAACACAACCTTCATTCGTAGAGCGGGTTTTGATTATTCTTATAGGGTTGAGGCTAATGGGTTTGCAGGAGGGATATGGGTGATGTGGAATAATAAAGTTAATTTTGATGTGGTAGCTATCTCTAGTCAGTTTATCCATGGTGTGATCACCATTGTGGATGAGCGTAAGAGTTTCTTTTTCACTGCTGTATATGCCAGCCCGGATGCGGGGAAAAGGCGTGATTTATGGAAGCAACTTGACGCGTTAGATCCAAAAGATAGCTGGCCTTGGGTTTTTGGCGGTGATTTAAACGTGATTAGTAGCATTTCGGAGAGGGATGGTGGTTCTAGGAAAAGAACTGGGATTTGCTCGTATTTTAATGATTTTATGTTTCACTCTGGTTTAATTGATATGGGTTTCAACGGTCCTTCTTTCACTTGGAAGAGAGGCAACCTTTCACAGCGTTTGGACCGCTTTATTTGTAATAATAAGTGGTACAGCTCTTTCCCGATGTCTGCAGTATTTCACCTACAACGACTGGGATCGGATCATCGTCCCATCATGTTGGAATTGGGTAATCTTACTGGTAAAGGTAAAGCTAGGCCCTATAGGTTCATTGCTGCGTGGAATGACCATGAGGGCTTTAAGCCTATGCTTGAACAATGCTGGAATGTGAGTAAATCGTTGTTTGAGAATGTGACAAGCTTACAACAACAAAGTCGTACCTGGAATGAATCAGTTTTTGGGCATATTGGTCGGAAAAAATCGTTGTTGTTAGCATGAATCAAAGGGATCGAAAGTTATCTTGAGAAGTCTGATTCCAGGTTTCTTATGAGTCTTGAAGAGATGTTAAAAGAAGAGCTGAACATAGTTCTAGAGCAGAAAGAAAGCTTCTGACAGCAAAAGTTGAGACAAGAGTGGATTGCAAAAGGAGATCGTAATACCTCGTTCTTTCATGCAAGCACATTGATTCGATGGAAACGAAACACTATTAGAATGATGCAACTTGATGATGGTTTGTGGTGTGACGATGTGCAAGTTCTTAAAGATCATGCCTGCGAGTTTTTTAAGACTTTATTTACAAGTGAGGGTAGGCATACGGGAACTAGTTCTGCGGGGGCTGATTCTTTTCACCATTCTATCTTGGATACGCGCTCTTTACTGGCTACGGTAACAATGGAGGAGGTGCAAAATATTGTGTTCAAAATGGCTCCGTTAAAAGCCTCTGGAATTGATGGTTTGCCTATTTTGTTCTATCAAAAAAATTGGTCCATTGTTGGTGTGTCTATTTATAATCTTGTTCGTGATTTTTTTGATAGGGGCAGCTTAGAGAGTTGGATTAACGAAACTATTCTCGTCTTGATCTCGGAAGTGGAGAGTCCTTCTTCAATCACCCAGTTTCGTCCGATCAGTTTGTGTAATGTGACCTATAAAATTATATCAAAGGTCCTTGTTGAACGGTTAAAACCGTTCCTTCCAAATTGGATAGGGCCAACCCAGACGAGCTTTGTTCCGGGCAGACAGATTACTGATAACATCATTCTCGCGCAAGAAATCATTCATTCTATGAATAACAAGTCTGGAAAGAAAGGGTGGCTAGCCGTCAAAGTGGACCTTGAAAAGGCATATGATCGACTTGAGTGGGACTATATCGAGGAAACCCTTAAGCTTACAGGTATACCGAGTCATTTTATTAATTTAATAATGACGTGTGTTCGTTCTGTTTCAACCCAGGTTCTATGGAACGGAGAGCTGACGAAAGGGTTTAAACCAACCCATGGGATACTGTTGAACTTGTAGCACGCTCGAATCGATCTTCTAAAACCGTCAAGAGAGTTGAATTGAACTCCCGAAAGAATTGGCTAAAACCGATAAAAATGATAGACAATTTGCACGATGATTTTAGAGTGGTTCGACTTTCTAACCAAAGTCTACATCCACTACCTTAGCACACCACTAAGGATTTTCCAATTCACTACTATGAATTCTTCCTTTTGAGGCCAAAGGGATAACCTTACAACCCTATCTTTTCAATGGCTAAGATAGAACCACTCTAGTTTTTCTCTCAAGGCTAAACTAGAACCTCTCCCTTTTACAAGGTAGTTTGTGTAAACAATGGAAACCTCACAAGGTGGGTGTTTACAAGAATTAAGCTCACAAGAGTGTAAAGAATAAAACAATAAAAAAAACACTCTCTATACAATATATACAAGAGAAATGAAGAATAAAGACTTAAATGCTATTTCTCTTGATCATGAAGCTTGGATATTGTCTCTTACCATCTTCAAGTGTCCTTGTGGTGTTTATATAGTGTGGAATGAGTTTCTAGCCGTTTATGGCCGTTGGAGATGTTTTGGAGCCGTTGGAAGCCATTAAAGTCGAGCTTTAAATGCTCACCTGCACAATGGTTTCGAAACCATTGAAGAGGTTTCGAAACCTTAAGAAGGGATTTGTAAAAACTAGCCGTTTATGGCCGTTGGGGATGTTTTAGAGCCGTTACAGGGCCAAAGTTTCGAAACCTTCATAAAGGTTTCGAAACCTTTGTGCCAAGGTTTCCAAACCTTAATAGAGGTTTGGAAACCTTTGTTAAGGTTTCAAAAACAATAGCTTACTGCCCAGAGAGGTTTCGAAACCTTATTGGGATGGTTTCGAAACTTCCACTTAAAAACACAATTTTGGCTAATTTTTTACTTTAAAATGTATATTCGATATAGGTGCAAAGTCAAAAATATTTTAAACATATTTTTCAAGTTTTAAGGACTTTTGAATTATTTTTGAAATCTTTAAATAAGTCCAAAACATTTTCACATAATTGTTATATCAAAATATTTCTCAACAATCTCCCCCTTTTTGATATAACAAAACTTCTTTGAAAAATTGGTTTTAACAAAAACTCCCCCTTAATTTTTCACTTACTTCTCCCCCTTTTTGTTATATCAAAAATAATTCAAATCTTTATAGTACATAATAACAATGGAGAGTAAGTTAAAAAAAATTAAGTACAAAAAATTTGAAAAATAAAACTCCCCCTTACTAAAGCATTCCATTAAATTTTTAGCACAAATTTTGACACTTAAAGAGATTGAATTTTCATCATTGAATCAAATCAATTTAAAACACATGAAATTCAATTTATCCAAGACTTTAAAACTTTATGCAAACATATGAATGAAACAATGTGATTCATATGCATAAAGAATCATAAAATGTCATGCACTTATAAATATAAATAAGCAATGATGCATGAACATTTATCATCAAAGTAGGCAACCGAATGATTTAAAATCAAATACATTAAAATTAGAGGTTACCCATCTTCTTCACTTGTGTGACTAGAGCATTTGAGATTCTTGCTTTTCTTGCCTTTGCTCCAACACACCTACAAGAGACACTTACTTGGATTTTGGTATCCAAATTGCTTTGATTCCATTAAAATTAATCTCAATGTCTCTAGTTCCCTTAGGAACTCATACTTGTCTAATCCTATAAGATTTTTTCTTCTTTATAGGACAAGTATGCAAGGAATGACCATGATAATGACAATGTGAGCATTTTGTCATTATGGGATGAGATGAATTATTAAAAATAATTTCTTTTTCTTTTGCTAAGCTTTCAAGCTTAACTTTTAAATCAAGATTTTCTTTTTCTAAAATTTCATTGCTTGTTTTTGAAAACTCTAAATCATTTTTCAAAATCTCATTTTCTTTTTCAAAATCTAATTTTGTTTTCAAAAGAAAATCATTTTCAAATTCAAGTTTAGAAATCATTTTCTTAAATTTGGAATTCATGGTCTCAAATTCCAAAAATAATTCATCGAAAGCATCTTGTAACTCATCAAATGAATATGCATTTGGATCATTAGAGTTGGAAGATACCTTGGGCTCATCGAGAGCCAAAACACCATCCACCTTTGGTGTTGAGAGGAGGATTGCACATGATGAAGCATCATCTTTCTTCTCTTCTTTCCCATATAATTTCTCAAGCTTCTCCCAAATTTCTTTGGCGCTTTTGGATGGGGAGATCTTCTTGGAAATCTCTTCACTTAGGGCACAAAGAAGAATGTCCATAGCCTTTGCATTGAGATGGTCCTTCTTTGTGTCTTTGGCACTCATTTTCTTCTTCTTCTTAGGAGCTTCCAAATATCCATCTTTGATAATCATCCAAATGTCGAGGTTGAATCCTTGGATGAAATATTTCATGATGTTGCTCCATTGGAAGTAACCTTCTCCTTTGAAGAGAGGAGGACACATGATAGAGCGGCCTTCTTCAAATGAAATCATTGTAGAACCGCTTGCCATTTTCTTGAACGGTGGACTATGAGCGTTGGATCTTTACTCCCGGATGTTAGTCCTTCGATGGAGATAAAGCTCTGATACCAATTGTTGGGCTTGTAGCACGCTCGAATCGATCTTCTAAAACCGTCAAGAGGGTTGAATTGAACTCCCGAAAGAATTGGCTAAAACCGATAAAAATGATAGACAATTTGCACGATGATTTTAGAGTGGTTCGACTTTCTAACCAAAGTCTACATCCACTACCTTAGCACACCACTAAGGATTTTCCAATTCACTACTATGAATTCTTCCTTTTGAGGCCAAAGGGATAACCTTACAACCCTATCTTTTCAATGACTAAGATAGAACCACTCTAGTTTTTCTCTCAAGGCTAAACTAGAACATCTCTCTTTTACAAGGTAGTTTGTGTAAACAATGGAAACCTCACAAGGTGGGTGTTTACAAGAATTAAGCTCACAAGAGTGTAAAGAATAAAATAATAAAAAAACACTCTCTATACAATATATACAAGAGAAATGAAGAATAAAGACTTAAATGCTATTTCTCTTGATCATGAAGCTTGGATATTGTCTCTTACCATCTTCAAGTGTCCTTGTGGTGTTTATATAGTGTGGAATGAGTTTCTAGCCGTTTATGGCCGTTGGAGATGTTTTGGAGCCGTTGGAAGCCATTAAAGTCGAGCTTTAAATGCTCACCTGCACAATGGTTTCGAAACCATTGAAGAGGTTTCGAAACCTTAAGAATGGATTTGTAAAAACTAGCCGTTTATGGCCGTTGGGGATGTTTTAGAGCCGTTACAGGGCCAAAGTTTCGAAACCTTCATAAAGGTTTGTGCCGAGGTTTCCAAACCTTAATAGAGGTTTGGAAACCTTTGTTAAGGTTTCAAAAACAATAGCTTACTGCCCAGAGAGGTTTCGAAACCTTATTGGGATGGTTTCGAAACTTCCACTTAAAAACACAATTTTGGCTAATTTTTTACTTTAAAATGTATATTCGATATAGGTGCAAAGTCAAAAATATTTTAAACATATTTTTCAAGTTTTAAGGACTTTTGAATTATTTTTGAAATCTTTAAATAAGTCCAAAATATTTTCACATAATTGTTATATCAAAATATTTCTCAACAGATACGCCAAGGGGACCCGTTGTCACCATATTTATTTGTAGGGAAAACTACACCGGTGGTCCCCTAACTATTACTGTTTTCTTATTTTGGTCCTAAAACTATTTTTTTCGGCAAAACCTTCTCTTCTGTTACATAATTTTCTTGTTTTGGTCCTCAACGTTAAAAAACTAACAGTTTTGCTGACGTGGCATTTTCTAAATATTTTTTACTATTTTTTTAATCATTTCTCTTCTTCTTCATCTTCTTTACTTTACCCACCATTTTCAGGCTGCTTTATACAGCAGCTAAAACACCACCCATCAGGAAATCAATAGCAAAGCTGGGAAACCCTTTCTCAGAAGGGGCTTGAACACAAACAGCAGATGCTGTTGATGGAAACATCGATAGGCCACTGGAAGCTCGGACAGTAGGATACTGCAGTGCGGCATTGGAGTAATTCTGATATACAGCATGCCTTTGGTATAGAGCAGGCTTACAGAAAGACCCATCAGACCCTTGAAAATCTTGGGAATTTCTAAAACGAGTGAGTTGCCTTGCTGCCTTCTGCATGACAGTCTAATTGCATTGAATTGTTGGAAGTTTCGGTATTCTGATTTTTCTTCTAATGAATAGAAGAAAGTTGTATTTCAAATACAAACTTGGAATTACATTAAAGTTTGTCGCGTGTAAGTGTAAATAATGCATGTGACTTTCTCACATTCAGTTTGTTCATCATAACCAGCTTTTCCACCAACATCTTAAATACCCAAATCATGCTAAACATGTCTCAAATCATCTTCATTTCGATCATTGACTACTTCAAGGTAGTTGCACCACAGGCCAATAAATCTACACCATCAGCCGCTAATATCAAAAAAATGATCCTTTGACGAGCTAATCTATCCAACATCATATAGGTCGTTCTGAGAGTAAGACAATCTCTTCCGACATTCTCATTAATCGCTCAATGTCTTGATTCGTAACCTGGGATCGTAATATAATAAAAGCAAGTATTTTAAGTTAAAGTAAATTCGTAACCTGTTTCGGAATCGGATGACAATACAATGCTAAGAGTGAAAATAACACCTTCACTGCTGTAGTCTGCAAGCACCTATTGGTTTCAGTTTTGATCAGTATGGGAAGTTTATCATGATACATTTGTAGGGCATGACTCACTCTACTGACCCGGATGTGCAGCTGTTATTTTTTTGCTCACATAACCAAAATATTTGGAATCGTCTTCATCTCATGATCAGCATCAAAAAATCAAGAACCTATTAAGCATTTAAAAACAAAAACTGTAGGCAAGGCTTAAAATTGAATAAAAAGCAGCCTGAAAATGGTGGGTAAAATAAAGAAGAAGAAGAAGAAGGGAAAGAAGAGAGAGAAATGATTAAAATAATATTTAAAAAAATGCCATGTCAGCAAAATCGTTAGCTATTTAACGTCGGGGGACCAAAACAGGAAAACTATGTAATAGAAGGGACGGTTTTGCCGAAAAAAATAATTTTGGGACCAAAATAGAAAAACGATAATACTTAAGGGACCACCGGTGTAGTTTTCCCTTATTTGTACTTTGCATGGAACGCTTGTCGAAAGCCATTATGCGCAAAGTTGATGAGAAGGAATGGCGGCAAATCTACCTTTCGAAATATGGCCCAGGTTTGTCTCATCTTTTTTTCACGGATGACCTTGTCCTTTTTATGGAAGCATCGATGCAGCAAGTTGATGTTGTCAAAGGCGTTGTGGAAAATTTTTGCAATAATTCTGGGCACAGGGTTAGTATGTTGAAAACCAAGATTTTTTTTCTCTAAGAATATTAATGCTAACATGCGACAGGCTATCACTCAAAGTTTGGGATTTGAAGAGGTCTCGGACTTGGGCAAATACCTTGGAGTTTCTTTGTTGCGTTCACGCGTAACCATGGCAACGTACTCGTACCTCCTTGAGAACGTGCGCAACAAGCTCTCGGGTTGGGCTGCGGGTTCTTTATCATTAGCGGGTAGAATCACTATGGCAAAAGTTGTTCTTCAGGCGATTCCTGTGTATGCAATACAATCTGCTTGGTTACCTAAGAATATTTGTGAGGAGATGGAGCGCATAATTCGCCAATTTGTGTGGGGGCAAATCTTCTAATAGGAGTGGAATATCTTTGGTCAAGTGGAGCTCTGTGCAAGAATCTATTGAGGATGGTGGTCTCAGTTTGAAGGATATTCACCAACAGAACATGGCGTTTATGATGAAGTTAGGTTTCCAATTGATTTCGGATGAGGAAAAATTGTGGATTCGGGTATGTAAAGAGAAATATGCATGGAGGTCAAGAGTTCCTACGTTTATTGCCCGTAATAATTGCTCTAGGTTATGGCGTGGAATTAGTAACGTATGGACGGAGCTTTGTAATAGTATTTGTTGGAATATAAGGGATGGTAAACAAACGGATTTCTGGTTTGACACTTGGATTGATCTTCCTGAACCACTTGTAATGGAGTGTTTACTGCCTCAATTCCCAGAGCCAACTCCGGTGGCAGCCTTTGTTACTCCCTCGGGTGATTGGGACTGGTATCGTCTCGGATCGTGTGTTCCGGATCATGTTCTTCGACGCATCGCTTCTATAAAACCACCCGATGGAAGATTGGGTGAGGATACACCAGTATGGAGATGGGAGGAAAAACAATTATTCACCACGAAATCTGCTTACAAGTTTTTAACTCAAGCTGCATCAACACACAACGTTTCACAGTGGAAAACAGTTTGGAAAGCTCATGTGCCTCAACGAGTCCGGGTTTTTCTATGGCTTGCTATGCGCGAAGCTTTGCTAACTAACGCGGAACGCATGAGACGACATATGTCTGATACGAACATATGTCAAATTTGTCGGAACGCTGTTGAAGATGTCGACCATATTATCAGGAAGTGTCCTAAAGCTAAATCTATTTTGTTACGTTTGATTCCGTTGCATATGCTTCACAATTTCATGTCTGTGAATTTACAGGACTGGATTGTTACTAACATGACCAAACCAAATATGTTTGGCAGCGAGGATGAAGATTGGCTTAGCAAATTTGCGGCGATTGTGTGGCAGCTATGGAGGAGACGCTGCAGCATCATTTTTTACGAGCATTATGTGGAGAAATGGGACTTTATTGATCATTGTTTCAAGCTTGCAAAGGAGTTTGCAGCGTGTGTTGAGAGTCCTTTGCGTGGGAACCCTATGAATCAGCCCAGCGGTGGTATGTGGAGGAAGCCAGCAGCAAGTTGGATCAAAGGAAATACCAATGGACCCGTGCACCCGGCAACTGGTGCAGCTGCAGTGGGGGGTGTGCTGCGCGATGCTGACGGCAACTGGATTTTGGGGTTTTCCAAAAGTATTGGCATGTGCTCTGTTCTTTTATCGGAGTTGTGGGCGATCTACGAGCTGTTGAATCATGCTTGGGATCTTGGCTATCGTCGAATTGAATTGGAATCTGATAGCTTAGAGGCCTTAAGGATTATTAAAGGAGAGTCCAATGCTTTAAAACACCATGCCGTTGTGGATGGAATTCGGTTCTTGATACAACGCAATTGGGAAACGGTGTTCCAACATGTTCACCGAGAAACAAATGTTATTGCTGATAGATTGGCTCGTATGAGCCGGGGAGCTCCGATCGGATTAATGAAATTTTCAGAACCCCCTGCGGAAGTTGCCATGGCACTGCTGCAAGAGTCAAGCGTAGCTGGTTAGCATTTGTTGCTGTGTTTCAGTTTACCAAAAAAAAAAGTATACAAATGTCAATGCTGACCAAACTTTTAAGATGCTTTCATTTTAGTTAACGAATTTTTAAAATTTTTATTAGAGTTATTCAACTTTTATATTGTTTTTATTTTGGTCCATCTCGTTACATCCTGTTAAAAATGATGACGTGGCTCATTAATTTTTGTTTTTCTGATTTAAATAATATAATTTAATACATTTGCAACTTATTAAAAATAAAAGCATTCCCCCCTCTTGAACTTGACGGTTTCCACCTTCATCATCCACCGTCTTCATTGCAGTAGCATGCGCTGACACAACTTGCTTCAGCTCCTTCAAGGCTTGAACCTTGCTTGACCCTTAGCCTTCTTTAATGTTTAACGGGCCACATCATCATTTATAATTAGTTACAAATATATTAGATTATATTATTTTAATTAAAAAATGAAAACTAACGGGCCACATCATCATTTTCTAATGGAAGATAACGAGACTCACGGAAGGGACCAAAATAAAGTGATATCAAAGTTAGGTAGCTCCAATAAAAAATTTAAAAGTTTAGTGACCAAAATGAAAGTAACCTAAAAATTTGGTGACCATCTATATACTTTACCCTATTTTAAACTGGTCATATTTATTTGCCCATGTTCATATTCCGAACTTACATTTTTTTCCCCAAATCCTTTCAAATATTAATATCTTTGAATATAGAGGAGTAATCCGATCATTGAGTATATTTACTTCAAATACAGTTCGAAGTTCGAACCCATGGGTGTGTTCCAACCCAAAGGCTCTCTTGAAATTCAAAAAGATTTGGGCAAAAATATAAAGTTCTAGACAAAATTTTAATAATTGGGTGACTCAAATATAACTTTATCCATAATTGAGTGACTTAAATATAACTTTTAATAATTAAATGAATGAAATATAATTTTACCCATAATTAAATGACCATTTCTAGTTTACCCTTTTATATTGCATTTATCCTCCGCTAAGACTTTTTAGCCTAAATTTTTCTATCAACCAACTTTGCTTCAATTGACGGAAACATCAACTTTAGTATTGGTTATTAACTGTTTGTAATTATATTATATTATATCATATTATATTATATTATATTTTTATCTTTTAGTTTTATTTAAAATAATTCAAATTTTATAACACATTTTTATTAAAATTAATTTTGTCTTGTCTGTCATTTTGTACGTTTTTTGTTTTTGTTCACGATCGTTTGACTATTTTTTTTGTTTTTTTTATTTTATATTTTTTAATGTTGATTTTACATCGTCTCGACTGATCAAGATGATGCCTATTTGGTTATCCTCCTAAACTTTCATGCTTTGAACTCTCGGATTAGATTTCGATATGCGGTTTTGCGTTTGTAGATGATTTTTTCACAACGCTTGGTTTTGATTTATGGTTGTCAATGGTTTTCAGTAGTTTGATCCCTTTTGTGGTTTTTTTGTTGATGCAGTCAGATTTGTTCGTATTTATCTTTTGTTTAGATTTTTAATATTTTCATTGTATAGTCATTGTATGATTTAAAGTGGTTAGTTTCTTATAACATTAGTTATAAAAAAATATTTGAATCATATATTTAACTAACATTTATGATTATAAATTCTCGTTATAATTTAAATATTTTTTCTTTTGAATAAAATTAACTGCTTTTATGATAAAAAATAAAATAAAAAAACTTTAAATCTACTTTAAAATCGAGGTAGGATAAGACGGCAAAACAGAAAATGAAAAGAAAAAAACATTGGGAAGTGGGATGGAGACAGAGACAATAAATAGTCATTGAGTGATCCAACGTCAATGTACAACACCCAACAATATTAAAAAGGGTAAATCATATAGTTCATCACTCAACTTTTTTTTACTCTTATTTTGATCATTTAACTTTAAAATTTTTAATTTAATCACTTAATTTTTGAATTGCTCATATTTAAGTCACTCGACCGTTAAATCACAAACGGTGTGATGATATAGCAGATGTTTGATGATACACCACAAACTATATTGCTTTGGATTCCTACAAAAATCACTAAAACAACATCGTCTTGAATTCCTATAAAAATTAATATATATATATATATATATATTGTCTCTTTTTTTCTTTTTTCGCCTCTATTTTTTTATTTTTTCTTTATGTTCAAAGCAACCCAAATTTCGGCTACCACTTGTCTGTAACCGACTATCGCGTTAGCCGTCGTTGACGGCGACCAATAAATATCAAAATTCCTCACCAAACTTGTTCCGTTCTCTTGAACGTGAATATAATGTCCATTTAATCAAAAAAACACCCAAATCTTCATGAATCTAGTGTTGAATATTGAATTTCTTGTTCTCCGAATTTCATCTTCGTCGTCAAATTTTTACATGTTTGCTTACAAATTCAACTGTGGTGGTTTTTTGGCCTTTTAACTTTTATGAACTGAAGTTTGTTTTACATGAGAGACTTTGGACTCTGTATCTGCTTCACTTTTCTTTCTATTTTTCTGAATTTCACGATTGCAAGAGAAATTGGTGTGCTGATAAATTAAATCGTTTTAGTCCCTTTGCTTTTTTACCCTTTTGTTTGCTTGTTCTTGTAATATTTTATTGATCTTTGTTTTGTTTTCATGTGTTTTATTGTAAATCCAGTATGTGTTTTTTTGATGAAATGGTTGGCTTGGGTGAATGCTAATTTCAAGTGAATTGGTTATTTTTGGTGGATGCTGGTTTCGAGTGAATTGAGTGGGGTGGGGTGAGACCGGTTTTATTTTTTACCCTAAATTTAAATCTTACGTGGCATAAATATTAATAAAACAAGCCACGTAATCTACGATATTAATAAAGTAATCTATGTCATCACATTGTTTGTGATTTAACGATTGAGTAACTTGAATAAAAGCAATTCAAAAGTTGAGTGATCAAAGTGAAAATTTTGAAAGTTTAATGACCAAAATAAAAGTTAGAAGAAAGCTGAGTGTCACGGACTTATTTCTTCAAGCTCAAATCCGTGCGGCGCTAACACTCTCGGCACGATGTTAGCAAGCCTTGATTGCGCAACGCTATGGCAAAACACAAGGAGCAAGAGAACTTACAAGGAAAGAACCTTGTATTAAGCAACAGAAGCTTACAAGAGGACTTTACAAGTGTCTGAGTACACAACTCTTAGGTGATTTACAAATGAGGGAGGTAGCCCTATTTATAGGCACCAACCTCCTCAACGGACGGTTAGGGTCGATTTGATCCAACGGCTAGGAGTTTGCCTCCCAAAATATCTAAGGTGCCTAGATTTCTCTAGATAGTCCCTACTTATCTATATACATCTATAGCATTCTAAGGTATTCTAGAATGTTCTAGAGTTGCTCCTATAGATCTACACTTATCTATAGCCTTCTAGAATGTTCCGAAGATGTCCGGAGTTGTCTCGAGCCTTCCGGACTTGTCCCGAGCCTTCCCGAGTCTCCCGGGTCTTCTAGGTCCCTCTAGATGAGCTTAGATGGTCGTGGAACCTTCTGGAACCCCTCGGACTTGTGTGGAAACGTTTGGAGCTCACTAGGCCGTTCTAGATCCTTCCTTAGATCATCCTTGGCCTTAAAATGCTCAAGGCTTATCATTTTGCCTTCGTTGGTTCGTGAGCACCTGGGTGGGGCTCTTCGGGCGCGCGTAGCGCACCTAGGTAGGGCACCTCGGTGCTTCTCGGTGCACCCTGGCGGGTGTGCCCCTCAGCTTGCTTCGGTTTGACCTGGTGAGGCGTGACATGAGTCATGATTTTTGTAATTTATCCTATTAAAAAAATTAAACTCCTTATTCTCCAAATTTCTCCACTACCAACTACCCAATGTTAAAAAATTAAATTTATTATTAAAATATTTAAAAATTAAATTTATTATTAATTTGGGATAAACTACCATAGTAGTACCAGCTGAAAGTAGAAGTTGTTGAACTTTAGGGTACTTTGACTTTGGTTATTAAATTTTTAATATTATATTATATTTACTATGTTGTTAATTCATTTTCATTACAATTATTGTCGTTAAAATATTTTTCAAAAAACTTTAATTTTAAGAATTGAAACTATCATAAAATTTTAATTTTCTGATTAACGAATTGGTTGTCGGTTAATTCTAACAATAAAAAGGCTTCATTTGACCATAAAATTAACATAGTTTAGTTTCAAGTTAATCAACAGTTATGAGTGACGACTCAATTTTTTTTTACTTTTAGTTTTTAGGGTAAACTATACCATTGACCACCATACTTTGGTTAATGTATTAAAATGACCACTTAAAAAAATCGACTCAATTGACCACTCAAACTATTGAAATTGGATCAATGTGACCACCAGCCGTTAATGGGCTAATGGAAGGTGACGTGCCAGTTAAAAAATTAAAGGTATAATTACACATTTGGTCTTTACTATTTACATATTTTTTCAATTTAGTCCTAATTTTAAACTAATAAAATAAATTAATTAGGTGGTGACACGTGTCAACACCTTATTGGAGGAATTTAATTATTTATATTTGATATAATAAATTATTTTCCTCCTCCAATCAGGTGGTGACGTGTCACCACCTATTTAGAGGAGAAAAATAAATTCAGCCACACATGCTATTCAAGGGAATCAAACCTGGGCAATCTATGTGGCTAAGCCATTGCCTTTGGTGATATGCTAAGAGCTGCTGTGCCATTTAGCCACTGGTGATATGCTAAGAGCTGCTGTTGCTGCCAAAACACCTCTTGGAATTAAGGCCAAAGAAGCTATGGATAAAGTAAACTCCTTTCTTTCCCCTCAATAGGATTTCGGGTTTCGAATTTGACTTTTCATCTAATTGCAAATGTTTGATGTTAGGGTGAACTTGTGTCTGATGATTTGGTGGTTGGGATTATTGATGAAGCCATGAAGAAACCCTCATGCCAAAAGGGTTTCATTTTAGATGGTTTCCCAAGGACTGTGGTTCAGGCACAGAAGGTGTTGTTCTTTTTGTCTCTTTGAATATTATATTGGCTTTCATGCTCTTTGGGTGTTTTGATCTTACCATGTTTGATTATCTTTGATATACAGCTTGATGAGATGCTTCAGAAGCAGGGAGCTAAGATCGATAAGGTGTTGAACTTCGCGATCGATGATGCCGTATTGGAGGAGAGGATCACCGGTCGTTGGATTCATCCTTCTAGTGGCCGTACCTACCACACGAAATTCGCGCCTCCCAAAGTTCCCGGTGTTGATGATGTAGGTGTCCCTTTTTACATGAGAATACATTGACTGATTGTTCAACTAACTGTGACAATCATCTATGCCCTTAGAGTTCTTGTTTATGCCTTATTTATTCAGATTGATGCTCGGCGATATTTACCTCTATCGAAACCATGCTCATATTGATTAAAATTCCGAGAATTTTCATCGCATATGTTAGAGGGATCTGCAGATTGTATGGTTTTCGTTTCTAGTTATGATAACGTGCTCTCAATGCTCTGCTTGTTCCTTTACTGTACTGGAGCTAAGAATCATTAGCATAGATCTGCTCACTTTGAAATGTAAATATTAGTAATTTGGTGTTTGATCACCGTATTCGTTCGTACTTTGTGATATACATCTACTGCAAGAGTCTCGGGTTACGGATTTTTGCACCCTTTAAACTCATTCTGTTCTTACTGTTTTCATTGAAGGTCACTGGGGAGCCTCTGATCCAAAGAAAAGATGATACCCCAGCAGTTCTCAAGTCAAGGCTGGAGGCTTTCCATCGACAGACCGAACCGGTACGCTATTAGTCATTGTAATTCATCCACTGATAATAAATGGCCTTCGAGCTCCTTTTATTCGGTTTCGTGTTTTCTGTTTCTTTCCTTTCGCATGATGATCTTATAAACAAATTCCGATCGTTTAACGACATGCAGGTTATCGATTACTACGGTAGCAAAGGTATTATTGCCAATCTTCCTGCAGAGAAATCTCCAAAAGAGGTCACTTCTGAGGTTCAAAAGGTTCTTTCTTCATAGGACTCGATCCTTCATCTTTCATTTTCACCTGAATTTTTGTAAACCGTTTCAAATTAATCCGATACATTGTCGGAAAACCGGAGTTTACATTTCAAAAACGAGCATTTACTGGCATTGTGATCCAAACAGGTGTTTTTTGCTACAGAATAATAGCTTGCTACAGATTTTGTAGTAACATTGAAGTGACAATTTTCTTATATATGGTCAATGGTCTAAATGGATCTGATTGTTATTATTCTTTTTAGTCTCAACAAAACTAACCTCATCGTCCATTAAATGAAACTTAAATGAATTTAGTTAAAAAATAAAATTTGGATTCGAATATTCAACTGTTATTTAATTACGATAAAACATTATATATTCCGAAAATATAAATTATTGAACTTGATGTTGACTATGGCGGCAATTAGCTGATAGCGGATTACATTAGCTAATAGCTGAGAGTGGATTACAATAGCTGATTTGACTAGCGGATTGTATTAGTTGATTGTATAAGTGTCTGGTAAAATTAACTGATAGTTGATAGCTGTTAGATTATTTAAACAAGAAAAATGACATACAATGATATAATTATATTTAATATTTATTTGAATAGCTTATTAGTTATCAATATTTTGTATCTAATTAATATTAATTAGATTTAGAAAAAAATATTTTTAATATAACTTTTCTAAACATATTCAAATGATTTATATATTAATTTATTATTTATATAATTATTTTAATATAATATAATTAATAAATAAATTTAAATACACATATAAATATGCGATAATAAAGGGAAACTGAGAAAATATTTAATTTAGGTTATTTGGAGAATTTTGGTAATTGGTAAGAGTAAAAGAGTCTTTACAACTTTAACCTCTAATCTCAAAAAGCTCCTATTAGGAGCTTTTTCAAAATTAACAGTTTCATCCTCATCTGCTCTTTCAATCCGTTGTTCACCAAACAACAATATTAGCGGATTTGACTAGTCAAACCTCTAATTATGCCTCAAACCTCTAATTTTTGCCCAAACTGCTCTTTAAAAAATTAAGAGCAAAACCTAATTTATCTAATATTTATACTTATAAAGATTAAATTATTAAATCAAAAAAAAAATTGAGTGCACCGACTAGGTATGGGCACGGGTCGAGCCGGCCTGAGATTTTGGTCGACCCGATCTCATCCTTAAAAAATATGGTCCGATCTGAATCGAAAATAAGAACCCTAAACCCAAACTCGACCCGATCTATAAAAAATCAATTTTAGGGATCTAATTTTAAAATATATAGAGACTCAATTGTAAAAAAATAATTTTAAGGACTTAAATATAAAAAATATATAAAGAGGGTCATTATTGCAAATTTTTCTAAAAATATAAGGAGAAATTACACTATTAATCTCGGGTTGTATCGAGTCTTATATTTTTCACCCGAAACCCAAACTTGCACCGAACTAAACCTAACTTTTTTACAAAAGAAATCTGAACCGGTGGAGTCCAGTGAAATGCCCATCCCTAGCACATACCCACCCTTCTATCGTTCGTGCCTACTTAATTAGATATTTAATAAATTTTTATATTTTAACATGGACCATATTATTATCAAATAAAAATTTATCAAATATTTGAGATTCTTGACAAGAGCATATGCCTCTTTAGACCCCAAGAGATTTTCGTCCCAATATAATTTATGTTATTATATTAAAATATTATTCAAGAGATTATACACTTTTATAAACTTTGACATATATCAAAAAAATCATTTTGTTGATCGAACTTTATAATACACTGATATAAGAGATCATTTTGTCTTATAAAAGATGTGTTGTATGATCTTATAAAAACTTGAACTCGTATTTGTTCATATCAACTTACAACAACTTTAATAATAGAATTTAGACATGGTTGACGATAATATAATAATAATTGGTTATAGAGAGAGAGAATTTTACAACTTGGAGGTAGGGCTTAATAATTTGATAACCAACTCCTTCCTTAGGACCTTACCTGAGGCATTCCTTGGCAATGAATCAATGAACATTACTCTTCGTATTCTCTTGTAATGCGAAACCTGACATCAAAATTTTCAGAATTTTAAACATTGATAAATAAATAAATACGAACATAACCTTATTCATTCAAGCTCGATTTATTTATACCCATACCTGTTTAGCAACAAAATCTTTGATCTGAGATTCATCAATTTTGCTGCCCGGTTGTCTCACCACAAATGCCACAGGTACCTGCCCCGCTTCCTCATCCGGATACCTGTTTGTAATTTATATGCATCATTTGTTGTTTACCTGGCACTATTTACTTATCAATTTCAACGATTTATTTCATCGTGTTTTTTAATTAAAATTGATTTTTTTTATAATTTAAATTAAAAATATATTTATTTTAAAATTTCATTTATATGATAAAATTATCATATTAACCGATTTCCAATTAAACCAACTGCATTGATCCATTTTTTGACAACTGGACTTCTCTACATTCCAGTGCCACGTAACCACGTTGAATTAGTGCTTCTAGTGACACCGGGAGACAAATAATGGTGAAAACTAGAAAGGAAGATAAAAGGGAAACGAGAGTCACGTACGGGACAACAGCAGCCTCTACTATATATGGATGGCCGTTAAGCAGTTGCTCTAACTCAGCTGGGGCAACCTGTTTGAAAAAGATTTAAAAATTGTTTTAATTAATATTTAAACTAAAAACCATCTAAAATATTATTATTTAAATTTTTTGAGAGAAATTATTGTTTCTACTATCTACTAAATGACTTTATCCTTGTCATTATGTTTATTAAAAATAAATATATTTTGGTACATGAATTTAGCTTCAAGATGTAATATGGTATCAACTTCTTTTTATGTAATTAGGTATCTTAATTTGACTAAGATTCCATTTGATATCTAAAGTTTATTTAATTCAATTAAGTGTATAAACTTGAGTTGTTGATTTAAACTCAAAAAAGTTTAAATAAATTCAAGTATAAAAAATACTCCTATATTTATATATTTTTAAAGAAAAAAAAACATAAAATTGAATCAAGGTTTTAGTAGCAGCATAGCATTGGAAAGCTCAGAAAACAAACCTGGTAACCTTTGTATTTGATCAACTCCTTTATCCTATCAACAAAGAACAGATAACCTTCATTATTTATATAGCAAAGATCCCCAGTTCTTAACCACCCCTCGGGATCCAAAGTCGCCTCTTCATTATCAACGTAACCTTAACCAACAATCAAACAAAAGTAATGCCAATAGTTAGTAGTAAGTACGGACGTATAGATTATGTCCGAGATATGAATTGTTAGAAAACTATATTAAAAATTTAAGAATATAATTACAAACTTAGATCATCAAGTAAAAAAATAAATATATATATAATACAAGAATTTGAAAATTTTAGAAAATGTGTCTGCTCCTGCAACTTTCCGTCCATCACTGATTAGTATTTGATAATCAATATGAGCAAGCGCTGTAAAAAATATTTAAGAAAATTCATTACCCTTCATTATAAAATCCCCTCGAACCCAAAGCTCCCCGGGTTTCAAAGGAGGCAAAGCGGCACCGGTTTCAGGATCCACGATTTTGGCTTCACAATTTGCCATCAGCTTCCCCGTCGCTCCTTCCGTTCGGGTTTCATCGGGACCCAGCGTGCCAAAGATCCGACCCGTTGTTTCAGTCAACCCGTATGACTTCAAAGGGAAAAAAGAAAATGATTAATGGATTAGCATAGCAGTTGAATCAAGTAATTAAGAGTTTTACCTGCGCCAGCTGGACTTTGGGCAACCGTTTTTTCAACCTGTCGATCGTACTTTTACTCAAATGAGCTCCACCGGAGATGAGAACTTGAAGCGAGCTCAAATCATAGCCGTCCATTATCTCCGCATCCCTCCCCATCGATACAATCAAAGGTGGAGCCACCGCCAAGTGGCTAACCCTGTACTCTTCGATGACACTGTACATTCTTCTCATATCAAACGTCCGATTTCCTCCCGTTATCACCAAACAGTCCCCCGACGCCACGATCCTCAGGCTCAATAATAGCCCGTAAGCGTGAAATAATGGAACCGTACAGTAAGTAACCAAGGGGATCGTCCTCACCGGACGCATTCCTCCGGCGATATTGGCCATCAGGTTACGGTGTGTTAATGCGACTCCTTTAACCGGACCGGTCGTGCCGGACGAGTAGAGAATCGTGGCGACATCTGACTGGTTAACTTTGATTCCTTCTTGTTCATTTCTTTCGCTTTGAGTTTCCATTAACGATTCGAATTCAACGGAGTCTATATTAACGATCCCGTGTTTAAGCGAAGGTAGCTTGTGAGCTGAATCCGATGAGGCGAAAGCGATCACCGGCTTTGAAAGCCGGATATGGTGATGGATCTCGGGAACTGTGGAGGCTGGATTGACGGGAGAGACGACGACGCCAAGAGATAAGAGAGATAAATAAAGGATCGGAGTGTAGACATTGTTAGGGGAGAAAACGAGAGCACAGTCGCCCTTGGAGAGGCTAAACCGGGTGCGGAGAGAGGAGACTAGATTTTCGAAGCGGGAAATGAGTTCGTGGTAGAGGATACGGCGGGTCGTGATGGCGTCGACGATGGCGGCGGCGGAGGGAGAGGGAGGGGATGAGTTGAGGATGGAGAAGATGAAGTCGGTGAGTGAAACGGGGGAGGAAACCGGGGGGAGTGGAAGGGGAGGTCGGAGGGTGCGGAACGTCATCGTTTTGGAGCAGAATCCAGAGTTTGGATCGACGGAGTTGGCCATTTGAAATTGGAACAGAGATGGAGTTTATTTCTTCTGCAGCTGATTTATGGAAAGATGGAGAAATGGAGTTTAGACGATCTATAGCTTTCACAGGTGATCCAATATTTGATTATTTCTTAGGCCCCAATATAAAATACACAAATGGTCATTCAACCCTTACTTTAATGTATCAGATACCTTACGAATTGAATTTAAAATTTTTAAGATAAATAATATTTTTTTATTAGAATCATTTGTTAAATTCTAACTAAATTATATATTATAATATTTGATTTAGATTAAATATATATTGTTTTGATTACTTATACAAAGATTCGTTATGTCACTTATACAACCTATTTGACTTTAGAGCTTATATCGTCTGGTAGAATCTTCGCATGTTCGCCTCATGTCAAAATATCCATTTAAATGGAGGTAATATTTGGATAATTCTTATTTGGATAATTTTACAGTAAATATTATGTACTGCAATGATAATGTAATATACTATTATTCATATGTACCGTAATATATCATTAATAGTTTTAATTAGTTTTTGAAATCCTGAACACCAAGAGTGTTTTTACCCTTTTTTAGAATAAAATCTTAAAAAATAATTTTTATATTATTTTTCTTTGATTTTTTTAGTTTTAATTCATAAAACAATTACTTTAATTTAGTAACTAAACTTCCAATTAATTTAATGTGAATTGTAATAGATGAGATACATTGGAGTCTGCAATGAAAACAAGGTGGTATCCAAATCTATATTATTAAAGAGTTTGATTTTTATATGTTTGAAGAGTGTGACACTCTACCAACAGTTGACTTTGTGTACTTATTATATCATGCAATGCCCTCGCTCGGTGTAAGATGCCGAAATTATAAACAAATCTTGAGTTCAGCTTGGTTATTTAAAAGCAGGTTAGATTTTTCAAATCTCGATGAAGATACTTGATACCTATGTCTCCCAGGGGCCATCTATAAATTTCACAACAAACTCCCGCTACTTATAAATCCTAAACAACAAAGTTCAACTAATTTTGCAAATACTAAAACCCGAATTCTAGGCCAAACAATTGGTTGTAGAACGAACAGGACAAACCCTACAACAGTGCGGATTGAAAGAGCCTTCGAATTTGGAGTACAAACACTCAAAATAGATAAATTATTATTTTTATCATGTTTTAATTTTGGTCACTTAATTTTAAAAAAAATAATTTAGTCACTTAATTTGGAGCTTTATATTTTAGTCACTATGTTGTTAATTTTTAACAACATTTATAACATTGCATATATTTTTTAAAAAATTTGAAAATACACCTAAAATCTACATTCTCAAATTTTAAACTAAATTTTTTAATTTTCTTAATTTTTTTGACATTGGACATCTACTTTCAAATCCCAACAATAAGAAAATAGAAAAGAAAGAGATGTTATATATTCTGATTTCACGTTGATTGGACAATAGATCTATAAACCATAATTTCCCTACATTAAGCTTCGCAAGTTTTGAAAGAAAAAAAAATTGACAGAATAGAAAGAAATGATGAGACGAGTTCATCAATATTTAGAGTGGCTAAAAAACATTAGAGAGTAGCAATTTTAGCGGTAATGTGAAATGAGAATAAAACTTTTAAGAGCATTGAAAAGAGGTTGAAAATGAAGAAAAAAATCTGAGGTGAAAACTTAGTCCTTTTTTTTTTTTGAATTTTTAAACTTGGTCCTGAACTTTTTTTTGAGAGTCTAAAGTGTGATAGGTATAGGGTGTGACTAAAAAATGACAAGTTTTAAAATTTAAAATATTAGAGTTTTTAATAATATTTAGGTTTTTTTTTTCATGATTTTTAACAAGTTTCAATACTTGTTATTTTATTAACATTTTAAGTTATAGGAGAAAAATATCAGAACTTATTTTGTAAGTATTGAAATTGTCAAAAATCACGAAAAAAACTATTTAAAATGTTATCTAAAAGTCTAACCTTTTAAGGGATAAAAATCTTCCACCCTTTTCGGTGCACTTATATATGCCTTAACACTAAAAAATTAAATTTCAAGCATTAACAATTCTAAATCCTAAACCTTATACCCTAAAAATACACCATGCCCTTAATTCCCTAAGCCCTAACTGTAAACTTTAATCTTAAACCTTAAACCCTAAACATTAAACCTAATTTTAAATGTAAAAGTATAAGTAGGAGCACCGAAAAGAGTCAGAAATTTTTATTCATTTTAAGTTAATAGACAAATTTCGAAATTTAAAGTTTTTTAACTGCACTCGTACTCACTTCTTTTTGTCTACATCGGATTTCGAAAGAATAGGTACCTTAATAAAGGTGACATTTAATAATAGCATGAATTGTAGTTTTGGCTCTGCCATTCAACAAAATGGATGAGTAAATGCTGCTAAAAGATTGGTCGGGATTTATTTATTGATGGAAGTAATGACCATGACTGCAATTTTTCCAGCAGCAAATCACATCCATATAATCTAAACTACACCAAACATATATAACTATGTTGGTAGAAGAAGGATTGAAGGCATATTCAACTTTGGGACTCTGCGGAATTACCACCAGCAAAGGGAAGGCAACTTGAAGGATAAGGAACAAGGAAAATGACCGGTTCTCCTTATGTAATCCGCCCTCTGTGAAGTCCTTATAGCTTTCTCGTTCAGCTTTGATTCTGCATTTGCACGTTTCTCTTCCGCTATTCTCCTTGTGGCTGCGAGTTTGTTCGCGCACCTTTCTTTTGCCCGAGCTTTCAATCCCTCAGCTTTTACCTGCAGCACACAAAACAAATTCATGGCTGAAAAAACAGCAATGGGCTTGTGGGGTTTGGAGACAAATGCAACAGTCTATGTCTCGGGTTTGGACTCCACTCGAGCTCGAGTTCTTAACAAGTCGAATCGAGCTCAACGCACTCAAGCTCAAATTCTTAATAAGTCGAGTCGAGCCCAGTACTATTCGTAATCTACTCGGCTCTTTACACCCCTACGTCAGACAATAAGGCTACTTGGTGGGTCAAATGAACTTTTGATAGCTATCATATCAATAGTACTATAACTTTTGACATGAGAGCTTGGGAGACTTTAGGACACTGTTTTCAGGGGATTTGGGGCAGAAAAATAAAGTAATCCAATGACACAAAAGAGTTAGAGTATTACATAACAATGGAGATAGAGGTATAACAAATTTGATTAGACTTTAGATATAGTTGTAAAAGCTCTTGACACCAGAGGTCATAGAAAAATAAAGTAATATAATGAGTTACCTCTATTTTCTTCATTTCCAATTCAGCTTTCCTCTTTTCATGATTTTCCCATGCCTGAATCTTCACTTCTTCACGTTTATACCTAGAAAACAACACATACTTTGTCGTATCAGTCAGGATTAAACTACAAATTAAGCGTTCAAGTTATGTATTTTTTTTTAAATAAGTGTTTAAAGTATATTTTTTTTTGTTGAAATAGGTGGCTAAAGTTTCATTTTCGGTTTGTTGTAAGTCAATTGATGCACCTATTTGGACACTTATTTCAACAAAAAATGAAATTTTATGCACTTATTTCAGCCCCAAATAAAACTTTAAGCATTTATTCTAGCAAAAAAAAAATACTTTAGCCACCTATTACAAGAAAAGAAAACATAATTTGAACACTTATTTTGTAGTTAAGCTTATCAGCCAAACTATAAACATCCTTAGGCTTTCGTTCATAGTAATAAATTATGATTTTTAAGGTCGCTGCGACAATATAGTAATTTTTGGAAGAAAAATTAGGACGCAATCTCTACAACAAAGATACTATAATCGCAATTTAGTACTCCGTATGCTTACATTAAGCAGGGCTTTGTCAGAGAAGGAACAGATTACCTTGCCATATATTTAGCACGTTCAGCTTCGTCCCAAGCCATAGCTCGACTTTCCAAACTACTCTGCTTACCGCTAGCCTGACCCGATCCCTGTCCATCGAGCCTATCCGAACCATTTCGTTTAGCAGCAGCATCGGTTTCGCCTCTCCCCTCGCCCGGTGTTGGTCCTCCGTGTTTGCATCTAACCGGGGTTGAAGATCCTGAAGAAACAGGACTCCTTCCAGCAGGAGTGGTGGCTCGTAAGGGCGTTGTCGTTCTCGACGGCTCTTGGCTTGCAATAGGGGTCATCTCAGTCCCCATATCTCTCACACATATCGACCGAACACCCGACACCGAGTTCTCCCCTGGACCTGGGTTGTCGACGATCCGCCAAATAGGCCCGTCAAAATCGACCTTCTTCGTCTCGCCCTCGAACTTGGGCGACATTTTCTCATCTTCACTGCTCGGGTAATCTCGTTCCTTCTGCGGACAAGGCGCTATCAGCCTTCTATCATCGGCGTTTGAGTCTCGAGCCTTGGCTTTTGATTGCACCCTTTTGTCCCGACTCCTCGACAGCCCCACCAGCCATTTCTGCGCATCGTCCCACTTCGAAGGCGTCGTCGGTTTCCCCAAGGCGGTTCGGTGGGAAGCTTTATGGAACTCAAAACTTATAGCACCGCCGCCATTGCTGCTCGAAATTTCATTAGCCGGTCCAAGGCTATAGCAACCTTTATCTTCAACAGATCTCATTCTCCAACACACATAAACCGGTGATTTCAGCCTCAGAAAAAAATGAAACTTTTGAGAATCTTTGAGCCTGCTAAAAGCTCCAATGCAACCAGTGCACTTTAATGCTGAAAGCTCTAAGCTTATCTTTTACAAGTAAACAAACTAGACAGAACACAGCAAAGGAAAAACAGGAGTACCCGAACAGGAATCCCTCTGGAACTTACTTTCATATGTGTATTAAAGCAAAGGGTCCCATCCCCTTCACATGTCGGGTTTTTAGTACCCTAATCGCCATGTTTAGAAGATTGATTAAGCAGTGAAAAACAAAAGAAGAGTCAAATGGGTTTGTTTTCTTTTTGAGAAGAAACGTAATATGCAACAGTGTAGCAGAGAATAATGGTTTAGAACCATGGATCTTTGTGTTGCATTTGCCAGAGCTAAAGATAAGAGTTTCAGAGCTTCAGATCCATTGAACATTAAAATATAGTGGAAAGACAAGTACTTTGCGTGGCTGGAAACTTGAACCAACCAAAAATCAAATGTAACCCACTTTGGCACAGTAATTAATGCTGAAAGAAATGGGAATTATCAACTCTTTCGGAACCTTGGGAACTGTATTTTAAAGAGGAAACTCGGCAAGTGTTGCTTTCAACGGCTACTATGATATATTATATATTATATAATTCGATAAATTGCCTAAATAATGTCTTTTTGAAAATGATATTTATTGGACTGACATGTTTTATAAATTATTTTTCATCTAGAAATAGAATTATCAAACGAATAAAGAAATTAATAGACTTGTTGAAGTGACATGTAATCGACTAATTTTTTATATCTGAAATCGATATGTAGTGTTGTCGAGTTCGAATATTATAATAATGTCCTTAATTCAACAAATAATTTTAAATTTTTTGTTCGAAAAAACAAATAATTTTTGTCACATCTCATTTCACCAATTAATTTTTCAACATCATTCTTCAGCCAAAAAAAAACCCTCAAAAATTAATAACAACATTTTAGTACTATAATATCAATACTTACTAAATCAAATGATAAAAAAACATATTTTTATAATCAAATTTAACTTTGTTTTAAATAATCCGTATTTAATTTAAATATTGATTTTTTAGAAAAGAAAAATATTTGATACATATATTGTATAGTTTATAGATTTATTTCTGTTTTAAGTCTTAGAGATTTAATTTAAGGTTTATATTTTAAATATTTAGTGTGTATAGTTTAAAATTTAGGGTTTATTGTTTAAATTTGTGATTTAACGCTTAAGAGTATATAAATTTTATTTGTATGGTTTGAATTTAAGATTTGTAATAGTGATTCAATATAAAATTAAAGATTTAAATTTTGAGATTTATATTGAACATGAATTATGTCCCTTCCTGATGCCCTTACATATTCACACTAAAAAATTAAATTTGTTTAAAATTAAAGTTTAGGGTTAGGATTTAGAGTTTAGACGTTGTAGATTTATTTTTTAAGGTAGAATTTAAAATCTAGATTTACAGTATTAAGATATTGTTGGCGGATAAGTGAACAACGCAGAAAATGAAGGGTCTTTAATTGCTTTTGAGAATTCTTGTTTGTTTAGGTTGAAAAAAGAATGAATGTGTCCCTTAGAACTCTCTATTGCATTACTACTTATAAGAGTTTGGACATATATCAATATAGAGTTGTTGTAGCATTGTGATTAGACGTCCTATGAAGTGATTGGTTTGTTATTAGATGAGACCGCGTGTGCCAGCACAAAGTTGCCGATGATCGTCTGTAGGATATGTTCGCGAAAATCGTAAGTGATAGACACGTGATTACCAATATTTGTTCGCATGTCATATTTGTATGCCAACACATGATGTTGGTGGTCGTCCGAAAGATATGTTTACAAAGATTGTAAGTGATGAACATATAATTGCTGATAAACGTTCGCAAGTCATACTCATATGTCTAAAATCGGCACAATATAAATTTGTATAGTAATGGTTCTCAAGTGATAACAGGGTGATTATGCAAAACGACGCTTAATTGACAGCTAAAGGACGACAAACCGGTTAACTTGGTCATTTCTTGAACATAATTTCTTATAAAGCTTGTACCTAATTTGTTACAAAAAATGTAAAAAAAAGGTATATACACAATTCCTTATAAAGTAACAAATTGAGTACAAAAACAGAATTCTTTACAAAAACTGTAATACAAATGGTATATACCCAATTCCTTACGAATTTTTAAGTTGGGGTAAAGTTGGTCAAACCTTTGTAAGAAATTGTGTTTGTACTCAATTTATTACAAGAATGCACAGTTTGGTACAAAATAGGTAAGGCGTTGTGTTTGTACACAATTTCTTACCAAATATACCTAATTTATTACTGAAATTGTAAGAAATTAGGTATATACCCAATTCCTTACGAATTTTTAAGTTGGGGTAAAGTTGCTCAAACCTTTGTAAGAAATTGAGTACAAACACAATTTCTTACAAGAATGCACAATTTGGTACAAAATAGGTAAGAAGTTGTGTTTGTACACAATTTCTTACCAAATATACCTAGTTTATTACTCAAATTGTAAGAAATTAGGTATATACCCAATTTCTTACGAATTTTTAAGTTGGGGTAAAGTTGCTCAAACCTTTGTAAGAAATTGTGTTTGTACTCAATTTCTTACAAGAATGCACAATTTGGTACAAAATAGGTAAGGAGTTGTGTTTGTACACAATTTCTTACCAAATATACCTAATTTATTACTCAAATTGTAAGAAATTAGGTATATACCCAATCCTTACGAATTTTTAAGTTGGGTAAAGTTGCTCAAACCTTTGTAAGAAACTGTGTTTGTACTTAATTTCTTACAAGAATGCACAATGTGGTACAAAATAGGTAAGGAGTTGTGTTTGTACACAATTTCTTACCAAATATACCTAATTTATTACTCAAATTGTAAGAAATTAGGTATGTACCCAATCCTTACGAATTTTTAAGTTGGGGGTAAAGTTGCTCAAACCTTTGTAAGAAATTGTGTTTGTACTCAATTTCTTACAAGAATGCACAATTTGGTACAAAATAGGTAAGAAGTTGTGTTTGTACATAATTTCTTACCAAATATACCTAATTTCTTACTGAAATTGTAAGAAATTAGATATATACCCAATTCCTTACGAATTTTTTAAGCTGGGTAAAGTTACTCAAACCTTTGTAAGAAATTATGTTTGTACTCAATTTCTTATAAGAATGCACAATTTGGTACAATTTTTAAGGTGGCATCGAAACAACCTATAAGGGGTTTCGATGTTGGTTTGACAATATGGGCAAAATTTTCATTCCAATAGGTAGCATCGAAACCATCTATATGGGGCTTCGGTGCTGGTCTGAAAGTATGGGCGAAATTTTTTCATTCCAGTAGGTGGCACAGAAACCAAAATATAAACATCCACTTGCCTTTTTAACTAAATTAGGTATATACCCATTGCTGCAAGAGTGGTTATGGTCCAATTTGTGTACATTTGCTACTACTAAGTGTATACAGTACCGAAACCCCTAAAGATGGTTTCGATACAACTAAAAAATCTGCCTTTTCAGTGTTCTGTCTTTTCACTGTAATCACATGAATTGTTTCCTATTCATCATGTATAAAGCTAGTTTCGATACCCCAGAACGAATCAGCATTTTCAGTTTCGTGTCTTTTCACTAGAATCACATGAACTGTTTCATGTTCATCATGTATAAAGCTGGTTTCGATACCCCCCATAACGAATCAGCCTTTTCAGTTTCGTGTCTTTTTAGTAGAATCACATGAACCGTTTCTTGTTCATCATGTATAAAGCTGGTTTCGATACCCCCAGCACGAATCAACCTTTTCAATTTCGTGTCTTGTCACTAGAATCACATGAACCATTTCATGTTCATGTACCTTCGATGAACAGACATTGTGCCTTCTCACTTTCCCTCCTAATTTTCACTTTCCCTCCCAACTGAAATTCCTTATATATTAACAACTATTCTCTTTACTCTTTACAACATCTTCTACTTAATATACTCAAACCTTCGCTCTGAAATCAGTTCTCCTTCACCATATTGTAGTCAATATCTTCAGATACAATGAATTCGAGCAGAGCTTCTAGTCATAATCCTCAGCCATTGGCAAAGAGGAAACTTAATTTCGACTTAGAATCAAACAACGATGATGATTTCTATTTTGATTCTGACGAAGAGGAGGAACAAAGCCCTGAGACACTGAAAACAAGCAGATGGTTCAAGAAGTTTTTCGAGACCTTCGATAGAATGAACACAATCAATGACCCTTCTATTCAATGGCAGTGTCCAGCGTGTCAAGGAGGTCCTGGTGCCACTCACAGGTTTCTTGGCCTTCAGTCCCTAGTGACACATGCCAAAACCAAAGGCGGACCAAAGCTCAAACTCCACCGCCAACTTGCTCAGCTATTGGACGAGGAATTGCGTATAAGGGGTACTTCGGCTGTTCCTCAAGGTCAAGCTTATGGGGAATGGAGCAGTTTGAGAGATGATCAGAATGATGTTGATATTGTCTGCCCCCCGCCTTCAAACGATGAGGAAGAGGATCACCAAATACTCTAGCCACCCATGGTGATGATAATGAACACAAGGCTTCATCAAGATGCAAATGGAAAGGTAGTTATATAACTTTTGAATTATGTTTTCATGAATATTACAATTTTTTAACTTGTAATGTCCTGCATTTTTCTGCTTCAGTGGCTTGGTATGGGAAACCAAGAGCTTCTTGCCTATTTCAGCTTCTATGTTACTGTTGTTAAGGCTCGCCATTCTTACGGTCCTCAAGGCCATCGTGAGATGAGCCTACTAATTTTTGAGAGCACAACAATAGGTTATTTCGATGCTCAGCGTCTGCATACCCAGTTTGTTGCCCAAGGTTTCGACGGAAAGGCTTGGGAACGTTCTCACGGCTTCTTGTATGGTCCAGCCAGACAACGCCAACTTTATGGTTATATGGCTGCCAAAGAAGACATCGACAACTTCAACCGCCATTCTCAAGGTTTTCTCCATCATTTTCTTCTTTTATACAAGATGCACTTCTGCTCATACTTATGCATACATGTTTTGTTCATTAGGCAACTATGGGGTCAAATTTGAGATGCGGTCATATGCAGAGATGGTTGGTCAACACAGTTCACAACGAGAGGCTAGTCCAAGTGACATGGGTGGCAGAGGGCATAGAGGTCGTTTCCCTGGCCAGGGATGAGGATTGAGGAGGCGCCATTATTTTAGTTTTATTTTTTTTATTTGAATATGTAATTGAAGAACTCGGGACTTCAGTTTTTTTGTTTCCTAAATATTCTTCATCCTTAATTTTAATATGATCCTCATGTCTCACTCCAAATGTTAATTTTCAACTAATAAGGGGTTTCTTGAAGTCCTTCAAATATTTTTGTATATGCCAATCCAGCACCGAAACCACAAAATGGTGGTTTCAATGCCGCCTTCAATGTCTTTAATTTTTCCCATTTTTTTATTTTTTTATAAATATAAATCCTTGTAATACCTATACCAAAGTATATTTTGTAAGTAAATTGTGTGTGTACATAATTCCTTACAACAAGATCTATTCTTACCCTAACAAAATTAAACATACGCCCATTTTCTGCTCAACCAGCACCAAAACTCAATATAGGTGGTTTCGGCACATAAAGGACTTTAACTTTTGCCCATTCTGCCAAACCAGCACCAAAACCAAATATATTTGGTTTCGATGCCCCTTCTAAAACTTGTACCAAAGTATGCATTTTGGTAACAAAATGTGTATGTACACATTTCCTTACAAGTACATGCGTCATTTTGAACCTTGGAGAAATTGTGTAATAAAAAAGGTATATACCATTATCTCTTACAATTGTACTATTTTGTGTATATTTTGTACTAATAAGTGTATATACACAAATCCTAATAAAACTTATACCTAAGTATGCTTTTGGGTAAGAAATTGTTGGTATATACACAATTCCTTACAACTACATGAGCCATTTTGAACCTTCGTGAAACAATATAATAAAAAAAGGTATATACCCTTTTATCTTACAAATTTTTTCATTCGAGTAGGTGGCATCGAAACCACCTATATGGGGTTTCGGTGCTGTTTTTACAGTATAGGAAAAAAAATATTCGACTAGGTGGCATCGAAACCACTTATATGGGGTTTTGGTGTTGTTTTTACAGTATGGGCAAAAAAATTTCATTTGACTAGGTGGCATCGAAATCACCTATATGGGGTTTCGGTGCTGTTTTGACAATATGGGCAAAAAAATTTCATTCGACTAGGTGGTATCGAAACCACCTATATGGGGTTTCAGTGCTCTTTTGACAGTATGGGTAAAATTTTCATTCCAGTAGGTAGCATTGAAACCACCTATATGGAGTTTCGGTGCTGGTTTGACAGTATGGGCAAAAAAATTTCATTCGACTAGGTGGCATCGAAACCACCCCAAAGTATGCATTTCGGTGCTCTTTTGACAGTATAGGCAAAATTTTCATTCCAGTAGGTAGCATCGAAACCACCTTTATGGGGTTTCAGTGCTGGTCTAGAAGTATGGGGAAAAATTTCATTCTAGGAGTTGGCATCATAACCACCTATATGGGGTTTCGATTTTGGTTTAGGGTTCTTTATAAATTATGGCAAGGTTTGTTGTTTGTGTACAAGATTATAAAATAAGCATATAGTAAGGAGCAATTATTATAATGAGAAACAAAATATTACAATGAGATTTGAACATATAATGACATATGTACAATTTTAATAGTGTTTGTTGTATTTACACAATTAAAGAATACTAACAAAAATACAATACATATCAGATTAGTCGAATGAGAAATTTTTTTGAAGAATCGACGATCAGGATGACCTGCAGTCAATAAACAAAATGATGATGCTTGACATACTCTTGAACATTGTCTGTTGTGGCCAAGTTTTCTAAATAGACCCGAATGGAACCACCTTTTTCTATGATCAAATGCAAGTACATTAATTAGATAATTAGCTTTGAGTTGAATAAAATGGTCTAACTTTATAATGAAGATGCTTGAGGTCGGAAGTTTTACCTAATACTTTATCAGTTCTCTGATCTTGTTCCTTGTAGGATTAGGGCATATGTAGGTGTTCTCCGGAAACATGAACATAATTAAAAACATAATTAGTTTAAAAATATTCATTGATTATATGGCTGAAAGTAAGAAGAAACATGTTGAGTTATTTACTGACCGGATTATTAATTATTTTAGCTTCTGAGTCGTCAACCACCAGCGTGTTTCTTTCGTTATAGTCAGTCATAACAGCCCACACGCAGCTCAGATTTTTGACAAATATATTTGGGTTTGAGGGATGTTCGTCGCACATATCCTGGTCATGCATAATTGAAACGAATTCCTTCAAATTTTGTAGAAATTTTTAAAGATGCTTTAAATAAAAACAGACATAAGTTACCTAAATGAAGGCAAAGTGTTCTTTAAAATCGATGACTCTCCAAAGTGCCCAATTAAGGTTTTGTCTGCAATGATAACAATATAAGACGAAACCAATATTCGTAAAAGATTGGTTAATTCAATTGATTTAGGTTGGTGGCAGAGATCCATATTACTTTTTCCTTAAAGAACAAATAGCCACTTTATACGCATTAAAATAAAAATCCAGAAATTCGACAGCACCAGGTCGCAGTTGTACACCTGCAAACTTTAAATACCATTCGTAAACTATTTTGTAAACATTTTGAATTGAAGTGCGAGAGAAAAGTTATACCGCCTTTGGTAACACTGGCAAGCACGCCATTGTAATCAAGAATAAGAAGCTTCTTCTTCGACGGGGCAACGGGTACGTTTCGGTACCACTCGTCATACATTTCAGGAGCACGCCTGGGTCTCTGAATATCAGAGCCTATTGCATTACTTGGCGTTATGCCAACTCGATGAAGCTTCCTGTGCATGTAAATTAGACTCACTTCAGGCGTCTTTTCCGGAGCACTCGCATGATCATGCCCTTCTACTGGAGCATCTTCTTCATGATATTGCTCTTCTCCTGAATTACATGGGGATATAATCTGTATTCAAACAATCCAATGTTATGTTCACGAACACATTCAATGAATTTCTTCAAGAAAAGTAAACATAATGCAGGGCTAAACCAAAGGCAAGGGAGCTGAACCATTGTATAATACAATAAACATCGAACAATGTTCATGAAGCAGTAGAACAAAATATATTTTGGTAAAAGGTGTAATACAAAAAACTCGTTAAACAATGCATAATAGCCTAACCATCTTCACGCTCCGGCTCATACTAAGTCGATGTCGATGGGAATTCATGACGATGAAAATCAAGCTCCAACGATTTCACGCGATCTTCTAAGCTCCCAAGACGGGCTTGAGTCTCTGCGTGACTAGAGCTCATAAAAGCATCCAAGTTCTGAAAGCCAGTCGTCACAGCAGCATAGAGGGACTCAAGTGTGATAGGAGTTGGAGCATCCGCTGCATCTTCATTTCCTCTGGAAATTCTTGCTTCATCTTCATTTCCTCCGCCAATTCTTGCTTCATCTTCATCTCTTTTATGCACACATTCAACCCCATTGAATGTTCAACCCGTCTTCTTAGTAGTTGTTTCATTAATTTTACTCTTCAGCGGAATTGGGGTGTCCAAGGTGGTGTTAATATTTAAACAGTCAAAGATGTGGCTTAGAACACAACCATAATTGATGGAGCCACTTCCAAGGTTGCTAATGAGTTTCACAAAAGAGTTGAAGATAATTCGGGCTATGTTGGGTCGCTGTCTCCTCCGAAATTGGTGTAACCACCAGCAATCGGTATGACACATGTGAGTGCATCGTCCATCGGAGGGCCGAAAGAACCAAGTTGTCATGAGATGCAAAAGCCTTTCAGAGATATGAAGATGTGTGAGGCTATCATCATCAAACTTAATAGGGACACGCTCGGCTTCATACCACCCACCACTATTTTTGACACCTAGGAGTTCAACAATATTGTCTGCAGTTATACTAATTTCCCTGCCCATTAGATATGACTCAATCTCTACAACCTCGGTTTGTGTTCTTTCATCGTGAATAAGGGTATCATTCACATAAAAGTATCTGACAAGGTTTTCGTACACAATGGGTTTAATATCTAGATAGTTCATCCAACCCCATTTCACAAAAAGTTCCAAAAAATCGAACTGATAATCCTCTGAAGTCAAGAAATATAAGTTTATGGTTTGCTCATGTCTAATCTTTTTTCTCGCGTAAACTTCATGGTAACGCTGAAGACCAACGTCATCACGAAAACAAAGCAACAAAATATTTAGAGGTGGAGGAGGTTCTTGAGAACGGGAAGAAGCAACGCGTTCATATCTAGGTCGTTTACCTTTATCGGGATTTATTTTAAGAGGCATATGGCTACACGGTTAAGCTTCCCTGTAAAAAAAATTCATGCGAAAGAACCAAGTTTATAAGACGTATGTTTATATAAAAGTAACCAAGATGTAAAAAACTACCAGATTTCTGGTACATCATAGTTCAAAGGAAATTTATATCCCAAATCGTTCAAGATGCAACACAGTCACTAATGTTTCGATTTACTTACCAAATAGATTGGATTTCAAGCACCCACTGCAGAAATTGAGGAAGGAACGCGGGTAATTTGTTTTTGAAGTTTGAGTAGAGCTTTCTTTGGTTTTGAGATAGGATGAGAACCACGTTTGCGTCGTTGGTATTATCGATTTAGGGTTTTCTATGTGAAATTGAGTAGAAGGAGGAGGTTGAGGCTTTTAATAGGGCAAAATTGTTTAAATAAATAAATGCTCTCCCTCCAAAACCTGCTCACCTGATTTCGATTCTCCCTATAGGGTTTTGGGTGTTGTTGTTTTTTGTAGTGAAGGGGTTTCGAAACCCCATTTTGTGGTTCCGATGCTGGTTTGGCAGAAACACCTTATTTCAATGGTCCTCAAGGGGGAAATGAAACCCCTTATGGGGTTTCGATGCCGATTTGGAAAAAAAGTCTTATTTTGGTGGTCCTAAAGGGGGTATCAAATCCACATTTTTGGGGTATCGATGTTGTTTTGCCATATACACCTAAATTTTTTACTTTTCAATGTGGTTTCAAAACCACCATTTTGGGGGTTTCGAAACTTGATCCCAACGCATTTATTTCAACCAACCAATACAGTTGGTGCAGAATAAATGTTACCACCAACTAAGTTATTTCCTTATTATTACCAGAGATGGCAACTTCATTAAACTCAAACTCTCTCCTCTTCCAGTGTCAGTTCCATACCTCTCTTAAACTTTCTCCTCAACCACAACATCGGAGGTGAAGGTAAGAAAAATGTGTAAACCTAGTGCTCCCATGTTTTACATATGTTTATTGTATTAATTGATTTCAACGGCATGCCATCAACTTTAGGTTCGTACGCACTATTGAATATTTGTACCATACATGGATAAAAACATTGGAGAGAACAATATGGTTCATGGACGCACATCAAATGAACCGCTTATGCCAGAAAATTTAGATGGTTTGGTGTTTAACTCTCGTCATGTTGCATGAGAGTATTATAAAGAATACACAAAAAATTGTGGGTTAAGTGTGTGTCGATCAACAACAAGGTATGATGGGCTTGGTAAATTAATATCACATGAATTTTGTTGCAGCCGAGAAGGCAAACGCAGAGATTCTGTTAATGATGCTGATCGTAAACGTGCACCTCACGCTATAACACGCATCGTTTGCAAGGCAAAAATTGTTGTTCAATGTCGTGATTCAGTTCATTGGCATATATCATTTTTTCATGAGCTGTGCCCACCTATTATGCGACTGTTTATTTGGTCTAGTCGAGAAGTTACAGACAGTGATCTCGATGAGGCACGTGCAATGAAAAATGTGGGGGTGAAAACATCACAAATTATGAATTTTTTCACGCAACAATCAGGTGGCTTCCACAATGTTGGTTTCATAAGGAAAGACTTGTACAACTCACTGCATCAGTCAAACGTGGCAGAAATTCGTGATGGTGATGTAAATGCCCTCCTAACTTACTTTGACTTGAAGAAAGAGAAGGATATTGGGTTCAACATACAATGCGATATTGATGACTCAAGGGCGTTGCATAATCTTTTTTGGTGTGATTCAACATCGAGGTCCGACTACGCATGCTTCGGTGATGTCATTGCATTTGACACGACGTACAAAGGTAATGTCTATGGCCGGCCTCTAATGCCTATTCCAGGTGTCAATCACCCCCACCAAACAATTGTCTTCAGTGTTGCAATTCTAGCTGACGAGACTATCGATTCTTTTGAATGGGTACTGAGACAATTTACAGATGCAATGTGTAACAAGGCTCCAGTTTCAGTTGTCACAGATGGTGATATGGCCATGCACAAAGCAATAAAAAGGTGTTCCCGCTTGCTTGCCATCGCATATGTTCGTGGCATCTGTCACAAAATGCTCAGGAAAACGTTGGTGACAAAAAATTACTTCCGCATTTAAGAGATGCATATCATCTTGGTGGACAATTGAGGAATTTGACCGGGAGTGAAGGTCAGTTGTTAAACAGTTTAACGTCGAACATCATCCTTGGGTTGTAGAGAAGGATAAGACAACGGCTATGTGGGTACAATCATATCTTACGGGACATTTCTTCGCCAATCTTCGATCAACCCAAAGGTGCGAAGCTATGAATGCAACGCTAAATATTGTGCTCACATCTAAGAAGACATATATAGATGTTGTACGTGCCATTGATAATGGGATCAATGAGATGCGAATTAAAGAGTTAAGGGAAGTTTTCTTTAGTTCAAATGCGACACCTTTTCCTATGACCAAATTGAATGAACTTGAAAGGAATGCAGCAGACGTATATACACGAGCATCATTCGAAATTGTTCAGTCCGAACTTAAACATGAGACATTGTATTGTCCTATACATCAAATTGTCGAAGGTGGAGGCTTTCGGACATATCAGTTAACAAAGTATAAGGATCCTTCGAAAATGTATGAGGTGGTTCTTGAGGTCGCAACGCAGAATATAACATGTTCCTGTAGAAAATATGAGATAGTCGGGCTTCCATGTCACCATCAGATGCATGTTATAAAGTTGGAAGACTTCTCGAAGATCCCAAAATGTTTAATACAGTCGCGGTGGACGAAAGATGCAAAGATTGCGGCGCCATCATTTGTTGACTTCAACGTGCCTCCAGAAATGAAACAAAAGGCTCAATTCGCTTCTTTGTGATCACTTTCCACGAAGTTGTGCTACTTTACATCTCAGACTGAGGAAACGTTTCGGAGCACGAAAGATGAGATACTTAGATTAACTAATGAATTTGATCACTCCACAACCTTGAAGGAGTCTTCATCAAAGAAAGAATGCAAACGACCGGTTAGGGACCCGCACCGAAAAGAAGTAAAACAAAAAACCAATGTCAAAAATCAACGGGCAAAGTCATAGATCTTTCATTGTTCCTTTTTCAAAATAGAGGGACACAATAGAAACACATGCCCTCGTCTTAAGCTTCTACTTCCAACCCCAACATTTGTGGAAACAACAAGCCTTTTCGAAGAGGAAATTGATATCTCAAATGCCGTCAACATGTTTGAAGCTGAACCGAATCTCGGTCAATTTTTGATTGAGGATGATGGAAATTTTTTTAATATCCCTCAACCTGGAACATCCATGGTATAATTTTATGCAACTTCATCTTACTTTGTACGATTCTTGTTACTATCAACATACGTTATTAACGTTTACATGATGATTAACGCTTGTTTACATCCACAATTCTGTTAGGAACAACCACATCATTCAATTGAGGACCACATCAATTTTTATAATATCCCTCCACCTACAAAATCTATGGTACAATTTTCTTACACTTTGTCTTACTTTACACGTTTATTGTTACGGCCTGTACATACGTTATTTAAGTTTATATGATGCTCACCGCTTGTTTGCATCCACATTTCTGTTAGGACCAACATCTTTCAAACGAGGACAACATTAACTTTTTTAGTATCCCTCCAACTACAACATCCATGGTACACTTTTATGAAACTTCCTAAATCTTTACACGATTCTTGTTACAATCAACATACGTTACTTAACTTTATATGATGCGAGACTTCTCGTTTTGGACTTAGACCATCTTCAGACAGTAGTGAGTATGAAATGGATAGTACATAAATGTAAGTGCAACCATGGAAAATGTCTATCCTTTAAAGCCATATATATATATATATATGTGTGTGTGTTTTCTCAACACATAATGCATCTTTGCAATACCCTAAACCCTTTACAAGCATAACCTATTTCGGATTCTTAAACCTTGTAGTCCATATGTTGTACATGTACAAATATAGGAAATTATCCTATACAACCATATGCTGCCCGACTTCTTTGTTTCTAATTCAATAATTATCTACAAACCTCTGCCAACCTGATCAAAAACAGGGTCCTCTCCTATGTCATGTGCTTTTCATACAAAACATATTCCCTTCCAATTAAATGCAACTCCGCTCCAACTTCAATTTGTTCATAACCACAACATATATCGCAAAGCTATGAACGTTAGCTCAAATGTTTAAAGGACATTTAACGGTTATGGAACAACACACATAGCAGTAACTCCCTCACCATTGATGCCGACAAATGCTAACACGGCTGACATATTGTCGTGACTAAAGTTGAGCAACATGTGATTTCGTTTCAACTGCAATTTCCCGCCTCCTTTTATTCTTATCATGATTCACAAGATCATACAAAATATGCATTTTGTCCCATTCCCCGATCGTCTAGCAACACAAGTGTTAACAATAGATGCATTACTTAGGATTATATAATTCTTTTAAAGGAACAGTTATTAACATGTATGCAGACAACGGCAGAACGTACCACTCCCTCAGCACGTTTCTTGTGCTATAATAGCATCCACTGAATGCAATAAACCCCACAATCATCTATGTTCTAGGAAATACTACTTTAAACATCAAATTATTAAGAAACATATCAAATTCTAGCAACAAAAAACATTTTAACTTTTTCAACTGCAATATACCCATTGCCTTGACGTCTGCATTTAGCCAACATTACTGGAGATCAGAAATTGCGTTTGATGGTGAGCCAAAAACATCTACAAACTTTTCATCGAACAAACACTCACCTAGCTTCTTAAGCTAGATGAACAGACGCACGTACTTTTTTAAATATTGTCTAACATAAGTAAAGATTGGTAAATTGTTATAAGTTTACGATTATTACCAACTTCTGTGTTACACCCACTCTTGAAGCATTTCCTCGCGTTGTGGGAAAGTTGTCCAGTATCTTCGCTCCCCCCCGATCGATATTCAGAACGCACATGTGCCAATGACTATTATTGTCATTTACAGAGATAAAGAGCTGTCATCAATTATTTCAGTAATTAATCTCCACATAAGCAAAACTCATATAATATATCTACGTAATACATTGCAAAGTTTTAAAATGTTTCCTCTTTCTTCATACCAATTTGCAGTCACTAAGTCTACCATACGATCCATAACTCTTACGCCAATACGAAGTAAGTTGTAAACCATCCAATAGCCATCGTTGAAGTTGATCCTACAAGACAAGCATTATTATTCTGCATGTTTCACAAACGCATAAGTCATTTGTTATTCAACACTAACATGAAAACAAATTTTGCGTACACTCAATGCGCAAGGTATGTACCCTCTCCTTGCTTTACATTTTTTCTTACTATCTTCATCAACAATCGACCAACCAACAACATCAATGACCTAAATGTTACCAATAACATATATCAACTGTCATTATACATTGCCTAAAAATGACTTGATTTATTAGTACAAAATGGGTTCTTTACTGACCCTTGAACCAACCCAGCACTGTGGTCGTAACGTATCAGCGTCAAATACAGTCAAATAAATGTGACCAAAATCTACCAGGATTTTCATGTACATACACATAAAAATTGCAAGTTAAATTGAAACGAACTACATTGTATCATCCATATGGTATCATCCATATGGATTGCTTACCCTTCTGTCAAGGTTGTATTCTAGATATAGTCACATGTTGCTTTCGCTGACGGCCCAACTCCATCAGCTATTTCAAACTACGTCAACATCCGCAACACTTCAACATTTGTTTCTCACTATTGAATAACATTAAAGCATGCAATATTTAATAAGTTGTAATGTACTACAACTTCTACCCAATTCATATATAATCTTGAACGTATGTTATTTAACAAGCGTTTATAAAAAATAGTACAAATGCTTAACGTTCTAAACGAACGTAACCCAAATCATCCATCCGTTTAAAAATCAAACTAAATCATTCACTTCATATTACAAATAACTGAAGTTCAAGTTATTTTCAGGTGCCTACTAAAAATGAGGCTCGAAATCGCCCTTGTTTGCAAACGCGCACTTATTTCATATTTCTCATTTTCACCCCTACTCGACTCGCTTTCCCACTAACCTTTGACTTTGCTTCGACAATTGGGTTCCCCTACAAGTTGACCACAAATATATCAACAACAACAACCTCGTACACTCAATTAATTCAACGTTAACCACAACTCTTAAATTTATACTCATCGTGCCTTTTTCTTTCTCTACGCCAAAGCTGCGTTGTCTTCTTTAACCAACGTTAGATCCTCTATCATCAACGGGTTAAGGTCACTATTATGACAATCATTTGCTTGAGCCTCTTGTACTTCAGGTTTGTCCGGCATTGCTTCGTCTGCGTCCAAACCTATTCCAAATTTTGCATCAGCTATGCACAGAGCCTCCCTTATATACATCATATCCGCACACAAACTATCAACCTTCTCCACAACATTCTTAGATTCTTCCTTCAAAGTCTTCAAAGTTTCTTTTATTTTATTTTTCTTCTCAACGCGAGCTTGGAGACTCTCTTTTATTTCCCCCAACTCTGAAATTACCTTATGCAACATCTCCATTATAACATCATTACTACCATTGTTGTTTCCACCGTCTTCTCCCTTTGCGCACCATTCATCATTAGACGCAAATACCTACAAACGTTACTAATTAATTCCTTTCATGTCATTACAACCCTAAACCCAATACAATACAAACTTGTTATCCACACTTACTTTCAAATTTTTGTCATGTCTCTCTTCCTTTAGGCGACCAACAATCTTGCTCACATCCTTTTGCCCCCACGCATGTATGCGATCGCGCCCATCAGCAGACGCTGACGCTCTACTTGCCACTACATTCTAGTAATCGAATAGTCTCACCTACATTTAACAATAATAAAAACATATGATTACTATAAAGGTAAATCTTGCCTCAATCAATTACTACGTTCAAACAATACTCAATCTTAATAATACATTACCTCTAGGATAGGAATGCAGCCCGTCATATATGCCAACCCATCTCGAGCTTTAACTTTGGCTACTCCATCAAGTAACCTATCGTACGCATATTTACACCAATTTAACTTCACCCTCAAACCGGGTTCGCACAACAACTTGAAATGTTCCAGGGAAGGCACAAGGTTAGCATTCAAACTTAGGAACAAACCAACAACATACAACAGTACACGCGCTTTCAACTCCTCATCCTCAAAAGCTCCACTTAGTATCTCCTCTAAAAGTTATTTATATGCAATCTTTGTGCTGATTTCGTACTTCTTTGCTAGTTCCTTTCCACTTAGATTTCACGTCACCACTTCCACATCTAAACTTTCGTTCTTTAAACCCAAAATTGTTTCAACATCTTCTACCAAAACATATATCTTGTGTCCACTAAATTCCATCGTGGACGTTTCAAGATCAAACTTCTCCGCTAACTCTCGACAAAGGTCCCGCTTAATTTCTCATGAAATCATTCCCCGCAAAGCTCCTAACCCGATGTCGTTAAGAACATCGTCAATTTTCATCTTCTCCATCTCTTTAAACAAAATTGATACCTTCTTCATACCGCACCTCGATGAAAACTCCTACAACATTTAATACAACAAATTTTCCCGTTATGTTACGCTTAAATATATCCAGCACATGATTCAACTATAACCAATTTTAGTAAAAATAAATATAAACATCCACTTGCCTTTTTAACTTCTTCCTTTTCCGCTAATTTCTTCGACTTCCCTCTCCTTATCCTTTCCATTTCAGCTTCCTTCAGCTCCTTGTACCTATCCACATACGGCTTCTTCTCTTCATCACTCATCTCCGACCATCTCTTCCCTAGTGCTTTCTTCGCCTGTACAATTCACACACTTATTAAATTTGAATAACATGAACACATTACAAACTAATACCAAAAAACAATAAGAATTTTGTCACTTTACTTACAGTATTATTCATTTTCTTTTTACCACCCTTAAGTCTTCTACATTCACTGAAACTGTACAAAATTCATTTCGTTGTTAGAGTACAGAATAAATTATGCTTATCAACTTACAGTTTGAACAATGCCACCATCATTCAACTATAACTTACTAGAACAACATATATGCTGACAATTTTCTTCCTGTAGCTCGTCCACCATTTACCTCAGCTTCACAAACATTCTCCATTGCTACTAACTTCAATCTGCAAATTTATGTTAAGGTTATGTACGGTAAGGACCAAACTTATACCATTAACAAGTGAGACAAACTTGTGGCTGCTTCTACCAAAGACAAACAAAGAATACAAACCTCAACCAACTCAAAGCCAACCCAGTTTCCTACTTCTACCAGTGTGAAATTGAAAAAGCTAACCACACAATACCCAACTCAACTACCCTGGAACTCAAACTAATTGATACTAAAAGTCCAAGAAACATATCTAATAAACACAATACAATATATTTCCCCCTGTTTTATATGTGTGTCGAGAAGTACTTCAAATTCAATCCGAAAAATTCCACAAAACCCTAAAAACAAAGAATGAAAATCCCAAATCATTCATGATGCCACAAAACCCTAAAAATACAGAATACTCGATAAATTCCTTACTTACATGAGAAATGGAAACCTTTTCCTCCGAATACAATATTTGTGTAAGAACACACAATTTCCCCACCTCTAGTAAGCTTCGCGCGTTTAGGAAGGAAAGAAGGAAAGCTTCGCGTCTTTTTTGATGAAAAATAGAAACATTTTCCTATTTTACCGCTTTAATATGGGTTTTATACAATCCAATTTGAGTGTAACCGGTTAACCAGGTCACCTACCTTTTTTAATCCAACGATTATTATTAATTCACCTCCAATCAGCTCCATTCAACGGTTAATATTAATCCACCATTTTTTTAGTTGTTTTTTAAACTGTTGGTAATTAGAATTTTCCGGTTATAACAAACCTAGATAAATGCAAAAAAAGAGTTTGGATTTTTTTTTTCATTCATATTGAGTGAAGAGTGGGGAGTGAGTGATGAGAATGTGAGAGAGTGTCGGGCCAAGCGGGAAATAGAGGTTTAATGATGTGGGGAGCTGCTCTGAAGTCATTCACGTGCCCGAAATGGGCCCTCACCAGTGTGTTATTAAATTAAAATTGACTGTTGACGTAATTGTCAGTAAATTTTGGACCTATCTTTTTAGGTGCTACTTGTAAATTGTAATGTCATTTGGATTTGGAATTATATTGGACAGTTCAAGATAGTTATGTAAACGAACCAAACGTATAGTGAATTGTGCGGCGAAAAATTTATTAATGTTCATTTATTTATTAAATGAACGAATATGAACAAAATTTTATGTTATTTTAATTAAATGAACGAACACAAACAAATGACTCGTTCGTTCATTTACGTTCATGAACATTCGGTAATCCGTTTATTTATGTTTGTTTAAATTTATTCATATATATTCACTTATATTTATTATTTTTCATAATAAGAGTATTATATTTTTTAAAAATAACTTTATTCACATATGTTTGTTTATTTATGTTCGTTTAAATTTATTCACATATATCCAGGGCAGAGCTAGAAATATATTTAAGAGGTGTCATTTTTCAACGATATTTAAAAAGAATTAATTATTTATAAAGGGGTGTCATTTTATTCATAAAAGGGGTATCATTTGTCCATATTTTTAATTTTTTATATAAAAATTATATAGGAAAATAAGTTTCCCAAAAATTTTGAGGTGTCACGAGACACCCCAATTCAAAGGGTGGCTCCGCCCTTGCATATATCCTTTTCTGTTCGTTCGTGTTCGTTTACGCTCGTTTATCATTTTAACTAACGAATACGAACAAGTTACATTCATTAACAAACGAACACGAACAAGAAACTATGTTTGTTCAGGTGTTCGTGTTCGTTTATTTTTTCGATTAAAATTAAAGGAACAAACATAAACATACCTTCGTTCGTGTTCGTTTGGTTTATTTAGAGGCGTAGTCAAGGAACATTGATTGCTAGATGTTCGACATTTGCATCACTCTTCTTGGATTCACTTGAATCTGGTTTCAAGTTTAATTTAATGTTATTTAATTTAGTATTAATATTCTATACACAGTCAGTGGAAACCGAAAGTTTCCACAAGCGCCTTAATTTTAGAGTACAGAGAGTTAGTTTAGGCTATATGGTTTAGGGGTTTAGGCGTAAGAGTTTAGAATTTAGGGATAGTTGTTTCAATTTAAGGTTTAGGGTTACAATTTAAGGTTTATAGGTTAAAATTTAAATCCTCACCATATTATCCTAAAAATTAAACACTAACCTATAAACCCTAAATTATAACCCTAAACCTTAAATTGAAACAACTATCCCTAAATTCTATCCCCTACCCCTAGACCCCTAAACTCTATACCTTAAACTAACTCCATATACCCTAAAACTAAGGCACTTGTGGAAACTTTCAATTTCTACCGCCTGTGTATAGAATATTTATCCTTTAATTTATTGTCCAATCAAATGAACCAACATAAATATGAAATGAATCAAAACGAGTAATTTATACTCAGTTCGTTTCTTATATTTATGAGCAATTTTGTTTATTTAAAATTAGTCTATTGTTCAATTTTTTATTATTAGTAGTAATAATATTATTGTTTACATGTTTTTATAATATGATTGTAAATACTTATATTTGATTATTTTATATTTAAAAATAAAAATTTACGATAAGTTGATTAATTTAAACTAATCAACACATAAATACATAGTTATAAATAGATACAGATATAATTGTGAAATTTTAGTCGGACACAAATGAGTTTAAAAATAAATAAACATGAATAAGTGTTCGTTCGAGGAATGCCTTTTGTATTGGTCTTCATTAATGGTTAATTTGTTTGAGCGATGAGATTAATTCCGGTGATATTGAAAGTAGTGGTGGTGAAGATATTAGTTACTATAAATAATTAGGGATGGTAACGGGGTCTCAAAATTTAAAGTTTTGATTCGACTTGAATTTAATATATATTTTTATCTGCGACCTAACTTGATATAATAAAAGTTTTAACTTGACTTGCCCCAAAATTTTAATAAAAAAATTCGATTAAAATCTAACTCGTCTCAAAAAAAATTAATAAAAAATTAATTATAATATATAAAAATGTAATAAATTTGGACATATATTTATAAATAAACATGGTCGAAGAATTTCTACCCTAAATTTAAACCCGGCCCGAAAACTAAAAAGAACGACCATATCAAATCAGATTGGGTAACCCAACGAATTTAAGGTTTTTTTCACATCCCTAACTACAAAAAATAAGATTGATAAAGTAACGATCTCAAAATAAATGGTGAAATATGTGTGTGATTGAAACGCAACACATTTATAAAATATCTCATGTGCTGAAGGTGGAAACGTAAAATTTTCACAAATACTTTAGTTTTAGGGTTTAAAAAATTTATTTAGGGGTTAAGATTTTATGGGTTTAGAGGTTAGGGGTTAGTTTTTAATATTTAGGTTTTAACCTACAAACCTTAAATTTTAACCACATTCCCTAAATTCAAAACTCATCTACTAGAACCCGTAAAGACTAAACCCTAAATAAAATACTCAAACCCTAAAATTAATGTACTCATGAAAACAAAATTTTCACAAGCGTTTGTCCGTGGAATAGTTATTACATATATATTTATATTTTTAATTGAAATATATATATATATATATTTAAAATGTTGCAAAACTAGAAAAGTTACCTCAAAACACATGTACGTGCCAATACCCATGACAGAGTTAGAAATTTATAAAAAGAGAAATACTTATAATACAATTAAAGGTAAACTACATAAATGAGCACTATATTATTAGAAAAGTCGTAATTTGACCACCGTACTTTTTTTCGAAGCAATTAAACCATCATACCATTAAATTAGATGCAATTTGACCACCAGCCGTTATAGGTTAACGGAAGGGTGACATGGCAGTTAAAGAAATAAGGGTATAATTACACATTTAGTCTTCGTTACGTATACACTCTATTAATTTGATCCTAATTTTAATTTAATAAAATAAATTAACTATTTAATTATTTGGTGACACGTGTCACCGCCTTATTGGAGGACTTTAATTATTTTTATTTAATTAAATTAAAATTATGATCAAATTAATAGAGTGTATAAGTAACGAGGACTAAATGTGTTATTATACCCTTATTTTTTTAACTGTCACATCACTCATCTGTTAACCTCTAACGACTGGTGATCAAATTGCATCCAATTTAATAGTATTGTGGTTTAATTGCTTCCAAAAAAAGTAAGGTGGTCAAATCACGATTTTTCTAATAATATGGTCATTTATGTAGTTTACCCTAAAATTAAAAACATTAAAGGGGTCATAATAAGATTTTAAAAAAATTAAAGGGATTATAGAACTAGTTTTATCTTTTAAAAAACTATTACCATTAAAAAATTGACAGAGGTCGACGCTCTCATAACCTCTACGTTATGTCCCTGTCATGTACCAAAATAAAAACAATATATATAATTACGAGGATGAAACATGGGTGTTGGGAAGGACAGTCGCACCTCGTAAAAATTTAAAATTTGCATATACTTGAAAACTCGAAAATTGGCCTATGAGATACCGTTATAAAGCTTATTTAGTCTACTACATTTTCAAAGTAATTGGGAAGCGAAAACAAATTTTAAAATGCCTGAAAAATGTTGAAGTGAATGAAAAATGCCTGAAAAATGTTGAAGCCAGAATCTTACAAGTAGTGATAACATGATGATAATTTTTGATATTTTAAGGATATCATCATATATATATAGAGAGAAAAAAACTTTTGAAGTGAATGAAAGTGATTGAAAATTCACTCTTCATTGTCATCTAGCATCACAAATTTCCTATAAATAGACTTTAATTTTGCCTTATAAATTATCTTGATAGCTTGGGTCTAACTTTGTATTATAAAGAAATTAAGATCATTTTTTTCCATCTTTTAATTTTGGGTAAACTACTTAAATGGTCATCTTACTTTGTAAAAAGTAGCGATACGACTACATTATTTTTTTCTGAGCAATTAAACTACCAAACTATTTAAATGGTATCAATTTGACCACTAACCGTTAGAGACTAACGGCAGGTTGACGTGGCCAGTTAAAAAAATGGGTATAATTGCATATTTAATCCCAGCTATTTACACATTTCTTTCAATTTAGTCATACTTTTAAATTAATAAATTAAATAAATTATCCTCCTCCAATTAGGTGGTGACACGTGGCACCACTTGTTTAAAGGAGAAAAACAAATTTAAAGCTTTTGCTTGAGAGGAGATTCAAACCTGCATGTTGATGGAAGAAAGACAATGTCTTAGCTACTACACCAAGCTCATCTTTGTGCTTTAGTTTTCCAAATTAAATATATGTGCCTTACATTTTCTACATACATTCTTTTAATTTAACATATATAATCATCGAATTAATTTCACATATATAACCATAAATCTTAAACTTTAAACACTAAACACTAAACCCTAGATATTTTAAATTAATTTCACATATATAAACCTTAAACCCTAACCCTAGACCCTAAATATTTCAAATTAATTTAACATATATAAACCTTAAACCTTAAACCATAAATATTTCAAATTAATTTAACATATATAATCATCGAATTAATTTCACATATATAACCCTAAACCTTAAACCCTAAATCTTGAACCCTAGATATTTTAAATTAATTTCACATATATAAACCTTAAACCCTAACCCTAAACCCTAAATATTTCAAATTAATTTCACATATATAAACCCTAAACCCTAAATATTTGAAATTAATTTGAAATATTTAGGGTTTAGGGTTTATATATGTGAAATTAATTTGAAATATTTAGGGTTTATGGTTTAGGGTTTGAGGTTTATATATTTTAAATTAATTTGAAATATATAGTTTGAAATTAATTTGAAATATTTAAGGTTTAGGGTTTAGGGTTTTATATTTTAAATTAATTTGAAATATATAGCTTGAAATTAATTTAAAATATTTAGGGTTTAGGGTTATAAATTAGTGAACTTAATGTTTAGGGTTTGGGCTTTAAGCTTATAGATGTAAAAGCCAAGAAGAGATATATAAAAGGTCTGGTGATTTGAAGCACAAAGATGTGCCTGGTATAGTGGCTAAGCCACTGCCTTTCTTCCATGAGCACGTAGGTTCGTTTCCCCTCTCAAGCAAAAGCTTGTATTTTGTTTTCCTCCTTCAAACAGGTGGTGACACGTGTCACCACCTGATTGGAGGAGGAAAATAAATTAATAAAATCAAATATAAATAATTAAAGTCATCCAATAAGGTGTAGACACGTGTCACCGCTTAATTAAATAATTTATTTATTTTATTAATTTAAAAGTAGGATTAAATTGAAAGAATGTGTAAATAGCATGGATTAAATATGCAATTATACCCCTTTTTTTAACTGGCCACGTCACCCTGCCGTTAGTCTCTAACGGCTAGTGGTCAAATTGATACCATTTAAATAATTTGATGGTTTAATTGCTTCGAAAAAAAGTAATGTGGTCGTATCGCTACTTTTTGCAAAGTAAGGTGGCCATTTAAGTAGTTTACCCTTTAATTTTTTATCTTTATATTTTCTATCTTAAGTTTAATTTTTACAAACTAAATTTTATTTTCTTTATGATTATAATATCTTTTAGGTGAAAGAGTTTCATCGTTTCACCTCAGCAATTTAGCCTAAAAAAACATCATAACCATAAAAAAAATTCAGTTTACAAAAACTAAAAATAAGAAAGAAAAAATATATAAAAAAAGTTAAAAGATGAAAGAAAAGAAGTGATATTGATTTCTTTAAAATACAAAGTTACCAGAACTACCTAGACAATTTACAAGGTAAAATTAAAGCTCATTTTTCTATAAATTTGTGATGTTATATGACAATGGAGAGTGAATTTCCAGCCATTTTCCTTCACTTAAAATGTGTTTCTATATATTATGATATCCTTAAAATGTCAAAAATTGTTATTATGTTGTCACCAATTGTAAGGTTCTCACTTCAGCATTTTTTGGGCATTTTTAAATTTGTTTTGGCATTCCAATTACTTTAAAAATATAGTAGACTCAGTATATTTTACAACAGTATCTCATGGACCAATTTTCGAATTCTAAATTTTAAGTTATAGTTAATATTGTGCAATATATTGAGTTTACAAATTTAGTACGAGTTTATTGCGTTTATTTTCTCAATATAAACATTTGTCCAACTCCTTTCACTTTAGACCATCTTTGAATTCAACTTCATTTGTGTCATAAAATACAATCACCAAAATCAACATATTCAAGCATGCAATTAGCACAAAGTACACTTTATTAAAAAAAACTAAAAATATAATAAAAGTACTAAAATCGCAACATATCTAAAATACAAACCACAACATATGAAATAACTAAAATCCTACAAATGTCAATAAAGCACTTAATAAATACTGCAAATGTCTGTACTATAGATACTAAAATGAGACTATGTTAACAACTCGTCATATAGCTTATGTGTTTTTTTTTATATTTTTTATTGATTATCTAAATTCGTATTCCTTGTAATTTATAATTTTTTTACACTTCTAAAATTTTAATATAACTCACTAGTAGTTCGCACTTATAACTTAAATTCGTACAAGGACAAATCCCTGTGTTTAATGGGAGGGTCTCTTCTTCCTGACACAATTTTTTAAACATTTATTTATATAATTTTTAAAGATAGATTAATTATAAATTTGTCACATCTATTTTCAGATATTTATATTTTATTTTAACCCTACTTTTAGCTCTGTCCTATATAGTATTATCAACCTTGCAATTTTCCCTTTACACCACGATTACCAATGCGTTTAAACCTAACCACATATCTTACTATTGATTTTAATCTTACCATTACAATAATTAATCTCAAACCTACCACTATTTTCTAAATGGTTTAGTGTGATTACGTGATAGTACATATTTTTTATTTTTAGCCTTTTGAAAATGTACATATACCGTGCAGGCTACATTGGTCGAATTCGAATCATCTTAAAAGAACAACGTCATCTTTTATCACTAAAATCACTCAATGAGTTCATACCCACCACTATTTTCAATCTCACCAAAAATAATTTAGGCGTTCATTCATATGAACCTTAATAAATACTAATAATATCGATAGGAGCATAGAGAAGTCAATAAATTGATGGAAAAAAGAATTTGTAGAGAATTACAGTAAGAAGACTAAATTGAATAAAATACCAAGTTGAAAGATTAAATTTCAAAAAGAGAAAAAATCTTTTTAAAAAATAAAACTGAGGTTACATAGTTATTATAGTTATTTGAGTCATACTGTATCATTGTATCATTTGAGATTTTTTTCCGAGTTGGATCGAATTTATAAAATTCCACTTGAGTTAGATCAAGTTTATAAAATTTAAATCGGATTAATTTTTTGATTTTTTTCAAATTGAATCAAGTTTTGCTCGTCCCTACTTACAAGCACAGTAGAAAACTAAACAGCATCTTTTACATTTCATCATAATAAAGCAAGTCCCATGGTTCCGTTGACATGTATTGTATTACAATGGTTAAAATGAATGGAAGTAAAATCCAAAACCCCAAAGTTAACAGCAAGTTACCATAGACATCTGAAACTTAGAATTCAAATCTCTAAAGAGGCCAAAGGTCTAGAGTTGCAGTTACCTCGCATACAAGTTCAACCGATCAAAGCTATGCATTGAATGCTATCTATCGATGTATCTATGATCTATAATGAGCATCATCTTTATCTAGCAGCCGCCAGAGTAATTAAATGGCCGACGGCTCCCGTAATAACACCGAGCAATCCACCAGCAATGACCTGCAATCGTAATGGGATGTTAAATATTGTAGGTGATGATCTCTGATGACCGACATTATCCGAAGCAAAGTCGGAGACTACTGCGATAAAATATAACTCCGATTAACTTGGACATCGTTCTTGAAAAACATAATGACTCGGGACGGTATCTTCTTGATCATTTAGTAAAAGAGAAGAGAAGCTGAACTAAAGGATGTCGAGAACAATGGATTATGGTTTGGATCCACATTATTGCCAATAATCAGCAAAGGAAATATACCTGGACAGGAGTGTGACCAAGAAGTTCTCGTAACGGTATGGTCTCGGCCAGAGGATGTTCGGCGGGCAATTCACAAACAATTTGGTTTAAGACCTGAAGAACATAAGCTTTCGGAAATGAACACACAAAAGATATCAAGATGAAACCAAGTGATCATGCATCTCATTTCAAAAAAAGAGATAAAGCAGTATACATGACCAGAGCTTATGCAACATCCAATTACTAGGAAACAACAGCAAGGGTCATGGAGGGAAATGCATTTCGGAGAACACAACGTATGAGGTGGTTAGAGAATACAAGCGATAGAATCGAACCTGTGCCTGCCGGCCAGCATGTAACCTCACACCAGTTGCATCATACATTACCTGAAAATCAAATCCACCCCATCAAAACTCAATGTGCAATGTAGGCAAATTCGATGACAGTGAAGTCCACAGGCTTTTCGATTCTATGTTATCCTACATACTTATATGTAAACTATAAAATGCAAAACAAGAGATCGTACAATGCTTGCCAAGATCAATGCAGTTGCAAACATTGCTCCTCTGAAGCCTTCTTGGAACCCGACCGCGGTAGCAAGAGCAACAACCGTAGCAGAATGTGATGAAGGCATCCCACCAGATGCCACAAGTTGCTTGAAATCCCATCTTCTTTCCTTATACCTGCAAAAATCTAGGAAACCTTAAGAATCTTAGGAGATTATGTTTATTTGTACAAGCTTTGCAACCTATATTCCAAGATTTGCTATCAATGGTTCCCTGGACCAAGATTTTCTTCCCCATTCTTAGGCAAATGAAAAGAATACAAAAAGAAAGCATTAAACTCAAAATACCCTGATTACAAAAGAGAAACCGAATCAAGAAAGAATTGACCAGAATTAGAATTGCAATTACAGATGAAATCAAACCCACAATCTTCAACTCAAGAATCAGACCAAATTAATGATGCAAAACAGCAATTACCCATTTCAAAACTCGCACCGAAAAGACCATTGGAATACAAAAAAACTGAAACCATTCCGCAGTAAAACGATGCCCAGATCTCGCAACACAAAAATAAAAGAAAAACGGCAAAAACAAACAAAGAATTAAGCTTCATTGAAAAGAGAGAGATACCAGGAGGTGAAGAACTTGATGGATTGGGCAATAGCGAAGGCAAGGAAAGCAGAAATGAGAGGGTAGTTCAAGAAAAAGGAGGAAGACGACATTGATGGGGCAAATACTTAATCCTCTGGAATCAAAGCCGCTGATGTAGCTGAAATTCCATACTTGTTTTGCTGACAAGAACAAGAAAGCAAAAGGAAGAGTGGGTACTTGTTGTGATGAAGAAGAAGAGCAGATTTGGTGAATTGAATTCCTTTTGGGAAGAAGAAGAGTTGAATGCTTTGCTTGTTTTATGGAGTAATAAGTAGAATCTTGGTTTCCAGTGTTTAACTAACTCAACACTCTTTTTCTTAAACTTCCGTAGTTCCCACTCTTCCGATACCAAACTCGTTTCTCCGATGACCACTTTACAATTTAGGGTAAATTGTACCTTCATCGCTCAACTTTCTTATCACTTTTATTTTAGTCACTGAGATTTAGAAGTTTTGACTTTAAACATTCAACTTTGGTTATGTCCAACATTATGACTGGGGATCTTTCTTTTAAAAACTAGGGTAAACATCATCATTGGTCACTAAACTATTCATGCTTTCTTGTTTTGTGCAAAATCATCACCAACATTACCTTTTTCCTATTTTGGTCACTAATGTTACTTTTTTTTTTCCTATTTTCGTAACCAATCTATTGTTTTTTTCTTATTTTGGACACTAAATTATTCCTTCTTTTCTGTTTTTCCATGAGTTTTTTAGTAGCAGGTGATCAAAAATAGAAAAAAAATGTAACATTAGTTACTATTTTGTCAAAATAATAATTTGGTGACTAAAATAAGAGAGCATAAATAGTTTAGTAACCAATGATGATGTTTACCCTAAAAATTATAAAATGACCCCAAATTCTGTTTTTTAGGTGAAAAAAACTGTATTATCATATTCCTTTTGATTTCCTGAAAATGGATAGAGCATCTTTTTTCAAATTTTAACGGTGGCGAGGTGGAGAAAGAAGACATAAAGTACATCATGATTCCATATTAATCGGATAATGAAGATTGTAGATTATAGTGAGTTTGAGTTTTGTGAGTTTTGGTTCTTAGATTGAATTTTATGAGTTTTAAAGAGATTTTGAGAGAAAAAATTAAACTAATAAAACAGAAGGGGACAGTGAAGCTAGTTCGTTGGTATCTTAATAATCGAAAAAATTGTCGTAGAACAACGATTTCGACATTGGCATGACACATGGATAAAGCTATAAAGGTTTTATTTGGGGAAGAAGATAAAAAAAACAAAAAATAACATGGACAATGTATGTATGCCACACAAGCAAAAAAAAGTCCACGACATCATATGTGACTGTCACATTACTCTAATGTATCTGATTTATCGTACTAGTGACCAAAACAAAAGCAATTAAAAAATCCAATGATTAAACATAAAATTTTTAGTTTAAAAACTAAAATAGGAATTAAAAGAAAGTCAAATGATAAAATTTGAAACTTATCCTATAATTTATATGCAAATAAACCCCTTCAATATATATGTATATATATGTATATATATAAGTAGATCAATTATCAATTATTAAATTTAATTCAACTTAATTAACTTAATATATATATATATATATTAAATACATAAAACATATAAAGATCTAATAATTGACCAAATGATCAAAGATATTTATAGTTTTCGTCGTATATAAATTTAATCTCGACTTTCTCGCCTTAAGAATGTAAATACATCTCAACTTAATAATATATATATATATATATATATATATATATATAATTTAGCTTAAGACAAACTCTTGCGTGCACAACACTATAGGAGATTATTGCTGAATATTGACTGTTGGATTGGCTAACTTGATTAACTTCCCAAACGTCTTCTAATATATGCTGGGTATAATGGATTTTTCTACCATGCGGCAGCCTAATATGCGGCTAATATACGGCGTTACCGGAAACATGATTGTGTATATAATGTAACCGGTAAAGCAGTACCGGATATGTGGATATGAAATGATCTTTCCGGTAAAAACCACTAAAAAAATGATAAAATAATGGTAACCGGCAAATTTAAGTAAAAGGTCAGACATAATAAAACCGGTAGCGTCTAATTTGTTATAAGGTATATAATGTATTCGGTAACGCGGTACCGGATATGTTGATTTCGAAAGTATCCATACTTTTGAAAAGTTTATCGAAACTTTTTATCAATGGTACCGGATATGTCGAATTCGAAAGTTTCCATACTTTTGAAAAGTTTATCGAAACTTTTTATCAATATGTACCGGATATGTTGAATTCGAAAGTATCCATACTTTTGAAAAGTTTTTCGAAACTTTTTATCAATGGTACCGGATATGTTGAATTCGAAAGTTTGCATACTTTTGAAAAACATTGGAACTGGTTCAATTGTGGGTCGATAGTATGGATACTTAAATGAAACATATGGATACTTATATTAAATGTTTGGATACTTCTATGAGAGGTAGAAATACTATCGAAAAAGTATGGAAACTTTATAAAAATTATGGAAACTTCTATTAAATCGTTTATATGAATTAGAATCAAGAAAATACTAGTGCATCAGATAGAAAGGAAAAGATTACAAAACGATATGGCAACGGAAATAAAAAGAAATTGAGAAGAAACAAAAGATTGATCTTTGAACTGCACATAAATATTAGACCATCAATCTTTTCTTTATTCTGAATTCATTGTCCCTTCAAGCCTCCTCCCTTCAAGTCCCCCTGCCACCCATGGAACTTGTTCCAGCACCAGCTTTGTAACACCCCAAGTTTTTATGTTTAAAAAAAAGAAGACAAAAAAAAGTGAAGGTTGTGGGAATCGAACCCACAACTTAGCTTTGTTAAGCCAATCACTCAACCACTTGAGCTATAGAAGCTCTTAGTCATCCCTTATACCAAGTTTAATTTGAACCAATGGTTAAAGAGGTACCATAATATAATAATAATAAGTTCAAAATATCTCAACCACTCCCCCTTCCCATAAAATTAAATGTTATCTGGAAGTGTCCAGATTCAAGGATGGACCCTTCATCTTCTCACTGCTAGTTTTTTCCCCCACCGTTCATCTCTCTCTCTGACCAGCGTCATCGCTCCGCCGTGCGAGACACCGCCACCACCGGCGTGTGCGTCGACCAGCTCCGAGCCCACCGCCGTCAACCACGCGCGACGTCGGTCGGCCGTTTGCGGTAGGAAACAGATCTGGAAGCTTAAAGGTTTCGGCCGCCACCGTTTTCCTCATTTCCGGTTGTTCCCGACGTCGGCTCGCCTCGCCGTGGGCACAACCGTCCTCCTCGCGTCAAGCTCTTCAAAACCCAGTCGGTAGTTTCGTTCTAGTGTTGGGTAAGCTTTTTAACCGAGCTTTAAGATCTCCTTTTGAGCATTCCATTGATTTTTTCCTTTTTAATTTCGTGTTTTAAATTATGACCTTTGTTTGTGCATCTCATGCACCGTCCATGGTGGAGCCACAACTGTTGTGTTGTTGTCGTTGCTGCTACAGGTTTAGTGCGCCACCGTTCCTTGCCATCTTTATGTGTTGCCTGCAAGTTCTTTTTTTTTCTCACCGCTTCAACAAAGAGAACCAATAGCCAAACATCTCTCATCTTCAAATCAAGATCACGTGTGGGACCCATCACTTTTGCATCCATATTGCGCATGCACTTGTTAGGTATTCGAAGTTCCTTATATTCGGGATGTTGAGGACATCGCACTCGGGTTCGAGAGTGACCGAATGGAGTACCATGGTTGACCGATATAGTAAGTAATAAAGGTAATACACTACTACCTCTAGTATGCTTTGAGAATATGTTGGTATTTGTTAATGCATGCATGAATATGATAAGGAGTGTTGTTAGCCCTACTTAAGTCAAACTAATTATGAAATTGAGTATGATAACTTAGATAAGACCGAAATGCTCGAACGAGGAAGCTAATAAATCTGAAGTATTTTGAAGTTCATTAAGTAATTAATGAGGCAGCTAATCTCCAATTCCGAGCATTAGTGTGAAATGTTTAAATGTGAAAGATATCTGGATATGAAATTATAAAAATGCCCTCAAGGTATGAGAATGACTTAAATACCCTTGGAATTGGAAGCGATCTAGAAATCTACGCTAGATATGGTAAAACAATCTAATTCATTTAAAAACCTCGAATTACTGGGAAAGCCATGGTAACAAGATTTAAATCTTCGTGATTATAAGGTGTTAGGTCTTCTTGGTTTTGGAATGAATCTTCGACTATAGATTTAGGGGAATCTATACATACCCTTGAATTAAGCAAGTGGCTCAAAATACAGAATTGATCGAAATGACTAAAAGTATTGAAAATACAGTTATGGTTAAAATAATCGGAAGGATCGTATTGACTAAAAAAGGCTGAAGTATCCTCGGACACCGAGGTTTACAAATGAACTGGAAGGATGGATAAACCCTTGAGTTCTGAAATGAATGGGGTGGTTGGAAATACCGAAATTTCTTGAATGGCTGAGACACCCATGAATATTTAAATAATTGAAATACTATAAATGGTTCAATTGACAGAAATGATGGATATTCCGAGTTTCAGAATAACTGGAATACCCCCATTGACTAGAATAAGTAAATTGTCTTGATAAAATTCTGGAAATGTCGATAAAGCTGAAAATGACCGAAATGCCCTCAAGGGTTGAAGCATGACTTACGTACGTCAATCACTCCTGATATTAATGTAAGGTTGGAAGTTTTTCCGCACAAAATACAAGTTGACTACTCCGTGGCAAATCTTGTGGTGAAATATGAAAGCAACCGTTCAGATAGACGATACAGTTGGATACATCAGAAGGATTGGTTAGTACTGCAAGGTTAGAATATGTTAGTTCGAATGGTTATGGAGGCTCGATAAACTTCTGGAAATCTTAATTATTGTAAATCATAATTTTCTCATGACGAGGCTAAATTACAAAATCACCCCTGATAGTTAAATGACCAAGATGCTCTCGTTGGCCAAAGTAATCAAATAGTCCCGAATGTATCTGATATCGTGAAAGGTCTTGACGTAGAAATCTCTGAATGTTTGGTTGGATACCTTATGAGCAAATAAAATTTCTGAGCTATCGTTTACGCCTTGCTGGTATGAATTATCAAAATGCCCTTGTGTGATAAAATGACTATAATGCCCTTGTAGGCTTAAATGAGTAAATCACCCATGACATTCCAAAACTCTCAAAGATTTTGATGTATCATCTCCTGACTATCTGGTTCGAACCGCTAGTACGAACCCCTTTTTTATAGGGACTTCATTTCTAAAACCCGTTCAATTTGTCAAGGTTAATGTGTTCCCTTCCGTAAATGCCAAGTATCTCCAAGGAGTAAATTGTTCCACCTAGTGTGTTCCATATGTGCCACACGACTGTTTTGCATACTGTTTTACATGTTATGATACCGATCACGTGCACATGATTGACATACTTGAACTCACATGAACATGACATGTTTTATAAATTAAGCATGACCGTACTATATTTCTGATATATGCATATGCACTCGATATGGCAAACATGCTGTAAGGATAATGTATTACTAAAAATACAGTTATTGATGATCTGATTCACTGGGGTAATTGGGACATGATATGAAGTTACCGTTTTCGGATCCTAGGCTTCGGCCAGGTCCGCCCGTTTTCGGATCCTAAGCTTCGGCCAAGTCCTCCCGTTTTCGGATCCTAGGCTTCGGCCAGGTCCGCCCGTTTTCGGATCCTAGGCTTCGGCCAGGTCCGCCCGTTTTCGGATCCTAGGCTTCGGCCAGGTCCGCCCGTTTTCGGATCCTAAGCTTCGGCCAGGTCCGCCCGTTTTCGGATCCTAGGCTTCGGCCAGGTCCGCCCGTTTTCGGTTCTTATGCTTCGGCAAGGGCCGCCCGTATTCTAAGGTATATCCTTAGGATGGTACCCACGCCCAATGGGCTCGGGTTAATGCATGTACATGATATCGCACTGGGGAAAACTATATACTGGAGAATGGTCGGAGGGTAAATAAAGAATTGAAAATGTACTTAACTGCTACTTGAAACAAATGTATATGATATAAAAAGGTTTACTGCATTGTTACATTTCATACATTAACGTTGCACTGTTGGAACACACTAGACCCCAAACTCTCTGATTCCTACCTCGTATGTTACCAGCCTATATAATTCCCGTCAAATTCTCAAGGTCTGATTAAAGAACAAATATCATTATTCCCGAGTATGATGCAACCTCGAAATAGTAAAACAGAAATGAAGACCATTACTGCACGAAACATCAGGAAAATGTTATGCTTACCATATATCTGCATGAGCTTATAGCATCTTTTGGTAGTTTTGTATTACTGAGCTTTTCCAAGTTCACGTTGTTTTTACCATCGCAGGTTAAAAGAATATATCATGGTATAATGGTTGACACCAATGTTCAGAATTGTCTCGGCGTTGCCTTTGGAGTACGATATTGCATAGTTAGTGGGCATGTATGTCATGTATTGTTTTTATGACAGTATTTTGTAAAACACTTGTGAAGTTTTTATTATGCATTTAAATGACATCCTGAAATGATCTTCTTAAACAGAAGTTGATTTTACAGTTTAATAAGTGTTTTGAGAAATAAAAAAATGTTTTCATGTGTATTTTTACCGTGGGTCGCTCTTGTGACCCTAATGTGACTTCCTAGGATCTGTTGTAACGCATAAGCGGGTCTAGGAGGTTACAAGCTTGCTGTCCAACCATCTCTGCATATGGTCGCATCTCAAACTTGACCTTTTGGTTGCCTAATGAACAAATTTTTTTTGCATAAGTATGAGCAGAAGAGTATCTTGTTATTAATAATAGAAGAAAATGATAGAGAAAACCTTGGAGATGGCGGTTGAAGATGTGTATGTCTTCTTTTTCAGCCATGTAACCATATAGTTGGCGCTGGCTGGATGGAGGGGATGGAGCATGACGTTGCCAAGCATCTAACCCGAAACCTTGGGCAGCAAACTGGTTATGCAGACGCTAAGCATCTAGATAACCTCTTGCCGTGCTCTCAAAAATCAAAAGGCTCATCCCACGATGGCCTTGTGGACCATATGAATGGCGAGCCTTGGCAACAGCACCATAGGAACTGAAAGCGTTGAGAAGGTCTTGGTTTCCCATGCCAATCCACTGAAGCAAAAAATTAAAGAAATAAGAAGTTAAGTATTATAATAGTAATGAAAACATAATTCAGAAGTTATATAACTACCTTCCCATCTCCATCTGTATGATGTTGTGTGTTCCTAATCATCACCATGGGTGGCCAGAGTATTTGGTGATGAGCTTCCTGGTGGCTTGAAGGCGGGGGGGAGACAATAGCAGCATCATTACTCAGACCACGCCATTGGCCTGAAGCGTGACGTTGAGGTTGAGGTTGAGGAGTTGCCGAAGCACACCTTCTTCGTAATTCCTCGTCCAACGTCTGAGCAAGGAGGCGATGGGTTTTCAGCTTATCTCCTTTTTTGGTTTTTGCATGGGTGAGTAGGGACTGAAGGCCAGAAAATGACTTAGAGGCACCAGGACCTCCGTGGCATGCTGGACACCGCCATGGAGTAGTAGGGTCGTTGATAGAGTTCATTCGATCGAAGGCCTCGAAGAAACTCCTGAAGAATTTGCTGGATTTGAATGCCTCGTGGCTTAGTTGTTCGTCATTATCAGAATCAGAATCAATATAGAAATCATCATCACTGTTTGATGATGTGTCGAATTCAATCTTCCTCTTTGCGAAAGACTGAGGATTTTTACCCGAACTTTTGCTTGAACTCATTTTATAATAGAAGATTGTGAAAGAGAACTGATTATAAAAGCAAAGGAAAGGGTTGAGTAGATAAAATTGAAGATGTTGTGAAGAGCAAAATAGAGGAGTTGTTAATTTATAGGCAATTTCCGTTTGGGAGGGAAAGTGATAATGCATGAGACTGAAAAGGCAGAGATTCGTTCGTTCTCCTCGTTTCCCGGGTTATAGAAATAAATAAGGAGAAGGTACATGAACAGAAACGGTGCATGTGATACATTGGAAAGACGCGATCTTCCTGGTAGAATCAGATTCGTTCTTCTCCTCGTTTCCCGGGGTTATAGAAGTAAATGTGAAGAAGTAGGAGCAGTAAACGGTGCATGCGTGATACAGGGAGGTAGAAGTGAAAAGACACGATACTGAAAAGGAAGAATCAGATTCGTTGTGGGGATTAAGGGTTTCAGCTTTATACAGGAGGAGCAGTAAATGGTGCATGTGATACAAGTGAGAAATGACATAACACTGGAATGCAAAGTTGTAGAAGTGTATAATGAAAACGGTAATAATAAACCTGATACATTGATGTAATGAATAAAGAATACAGTAAAAATATACCGGGAACATGAATGTTTTTGCAAACTTATCGATAATTCCATTAAAACATGGAAAAAAGTTTCGAAAATCTTGTTCCCATTAAGCTATGGGAAGCCTTTAGTTTTTGTTAATTATCGATATTTGTGTAAAAGCATCGATATTTTCGAAGGATATTCGTACCGGAACATTGATTTTCTTTCAAAAGTATCGGGTTTTTTATTAATAGTGTGTAAATTGTATCGAAAACTTTTTCTTCCAGTAAGCTATGGGAATTCTTTGTTTCTTAAAGGATCGGTATTTTTATCGTAACGTTAAGAAACTATCGATATTTTCGAGCAGATTCGCTAATGTATGATGGAATTTAACAACAGTATCGAAACATTTTCAGAAAGGGGGAATAATGTATCGAAATTTTATTTGGAGCCAGTGGACAAGTAAGGGATAAAGGATGAAATAAGACGTCATATAACATAATTGGAAGATAATTTCAGAAGTTTATTGTTAATCTGAATCATCGTAGTCAGTGGACACGTCTGAACTTAGGTTTAGTTCTTCGATCAGTTGTTGTTTTCTTTGTCTACGCGTGTATATAAAAAGTTGCAGCTCATCCGCAGCCGCATCAACATCCGGTGAAGACGGTGCGCGTTCAGTGTTTGGATCAGGTTGTACGGGTGCAGACGAACTACCTTCGTCGGCGTTGACGTCGTCAAACTTAACATGTAAATGGACGTCTGTAGCTCCGACGGAATTGAGGCGGTCATACATGTTACGAACGTCTGTTTCGTTCGTAAGCTTCATAACGTAGTGTGTTTTGTTTGCTGACGGTGTTGGGATTCGACATTCCATGGAAGAAATTTGTTTGTGGCCGTGTTTACTAACCTCGATTGTTGTCAACTGTATTAAATCTTTCAGTGACATTTTGGTGGTGATTGTTGACTGAAAAAAAATATCGAGAAAATAAAATGTTGCCTGAAATTTGGCCATAAGGTGAGCAAAGATTGGGCTCGGTGTTTAGAGAGAATTTGGAATGAGTAAGTGATGGTGGAATTCGTGGGTATTTATAGGAAAGCAAAACACCACATAAGTAAATTTAACTGGAATGAAAACTTTATTTCGTATTTCATTTAACAATACTTTCTTTTTACAATAGTATAGAAACATATTTAGTAAGTTGGAATAATGTTGCCTGAAAGTATCGATAATTTTTATCGTCCTGTACAGAAAGAATCGATATTTTCGAGCAGATTCGGTAACGTATCAGGGAATTTAACAACGGTATCGAAACATTTTCAGAAAGGGGAAAATTGTATCGAAACTTTATTTACAGTAACCTATGAGAATTCATTGTTTCTGAAAGTATCGATAAATTTTATCGTGAAGGAAAGAAAGATTCGATATTTTCGCGCAGATTTGGTAATGTATCATGGAATTTTACAACAGGATCGAAACTTTTTCAGTAGAGGGAAAAAATGTATCGATAATAAAATAGAATTTATTGCACGTTAACTTTGTAGGAAGGAAGAAATAAATTGCTCTAAATGCTTTCAACCACCATCAACCACCACCACCTACCGAATTTAGTACCTGAAAATGAAAGCAACACAACAGAAGTCCTGTGCAGGAAAAGTTTGGACCACTTCAACCGGTCGTGTTTAAGAAAATGGAAGATATTCCATCCAACGATGTTAATTGTAGCGGGAATTTGCAAGATGAGAAGTTGACCGTTGATGATTCGGAACGGTTGGTAGGTCAGCTCTTTTCTTCACGTGAGGAAGCTTGGAATTTTTACAAGGAATACGCAATGAAACAAGGTTTTAGTGCACGTCGAGGAACATCACGGCTGGATGGCGAAGGGAATGTGAAGACACAAGAATTTTGTTGTTCAAAACAAGGGTTTAGGTGTTCGAAAGTCGAAAATGTTAATCGTCGACGTGCTCATACGCCAGTCACACGAACAGGATGCAAGGCCAAAATCGTTGTCACAACAACCGGAACAAAAGATCAGTGGGTTCTAAGTAAGTCTTTCCATGAACATAATCATGCATTGTGCACACCTCTTATGACACCATTTATGCGTTCAAATAGAGGTGTGACTGAGGCTGATGTGGCTGAGGCAACATCGTTGAAACATGTTGGTGTTGGGACATCAAAGGTAATGAAATATTTCATGAATCAGGCAGGGGAATTTCGTAATGTTGGATTTACTAGTAAAGACCTGTACAATGCACTTGATAGAGGTAAAGCAAAGGAGCTTGTCAATGGGGATGTGAATGCACTCCTTGATTACTTTGAGTACAAGAAAGATGATGATCCAGGGTTTTTTATGACATACTCCACAGATGAATCAGGGGCATTGCAGCATCTTATTTGGTCTGATTCAACATCGAGATCAGATTACACTTGCTTCGGTGATGTTATTGCCTTCGACACAACTTACAAAGGTAATTACTATGCACGACCAATTTTGCCTATTGTCGGTGTCAATCATCACCATAGCACAATAGTTTTTGCTACTGCGATCATAGCTGACGAAACGACTCAATCGTTCAAGTGGGTGCTGCGAAATTTTCTACAAGCCATGCTGAATAAAGCGCCTCTTTCAGTTGTGACAGACGGGGATAGGGCAATGCAGAGGGCTATCAAATGTGTTTTCCCTTATGCTAAGCACAAATTATGTTCCTGGCATCTATCTCGCAATGTACAAGCTAACATTGGTGACAGCAAATTTAGCACAACATTTAATAGATGTATGAGTTCGTGGTGGACAACCAGCGAATTTGATAGAGAATGGTCTAGGGTGATTTCCGAATTCAACATCGAAAACCATCCATGGGTGATAGAGAAGGGAAATACTCGGAACTTATGGGCTCAAGCATATCAAACGGGTCATTTCTTTGCCTCAACATAACTCCTCTTTTTGTTTATTTCACGACTTAAATGTATCCCCTCATCCAATTCTTCCTTGAATTCAGGACTTAAATGTATCCCCTCATCCAATTTTTTGTTTATTTCAGGAATTAAATCTAACCCCTCCTCCAATTTTTTTTCCACCGTTTCAATCACCCCCTTTAACTCACCCCTCAATTCCACCACTTCTTTAACAACACCATTACACTTTTCCCCTACTTCCCCCTTTAAGCTCTCAATAGCCTGTTCGATTCTGGATTGTCTTTGCAAACAATCAGAAACGAGTTTTTTAACCTCCGCCAACTCAGCAATCAATATGTCAAATTTACTTCCCCCTTCATTCACTTTCAACTTATATTCTACCTTCTCCTCTTCCTCCTCTTCCTCCTCGCCAACCTTCACAAATAAAGTACATTATTAGAGCATCTTTCTTTTGTAAGTCCTTAGTAATCTATAAATACTGAAATTACCATTACCTTCTTTTTCGGTAATTCCAACTTTAACTTTGACATAACTCGAACAACTTCTTCCTTGCCCCAGGCAGTGATGCGTGCCACTCTGGTTTTTCGGAATGTCGGCACAGAAGAAGAATCTGACCAAAAATCATACAATGCAACCTGCATTTTGTATAAACTTTATCATTTTCCATAATAACTACTTACAAAGTTTTCTAAACCAATACCAATATTCAACTCGTTTACCTCTAAGACAGCAATGCATCCTTTGAGGTATGAGGGGTTTTTGGACTTTTGAAAAGTCTTGATTGCATCAATTATTTTGTCATACACATATGAAGCCCAATTTAATTCACCTTTAAACCCGGAGTCGCACAATAACTTCATACTATCCTTGCTCGGGGATGAATCACCCGTTGGACAAAGAAATACTCCGACAATGTACAATAGTACACGGGCCTTAAGATCATCCCCTTCATACTTGCCGCTTTTAATTTCGTCCTCAAGTGTAGCAAATGACACATTAGACGTTAGGCCATACTTCTGCACAAGTAATTTCCAATCCTCCCTGTTTATAACTTCATCCACACTCTGGCCTTTATTTTGTAGCCCCAATACGGCTTCAACAATTCGGACACTAAAATGAAATGAATATTCTCCGTATCGCACATCACACTTCTGCAAATCAAAATCTCCCATCAACAACCGACACAATTCCCTCCGAATTGGTCGGTCCTGAATCCCAATAAGAGATCCAAACCCCATTTCTTCCAACAGATTTGATTTACCCTTCGCTTTCAACTCCTCTACTATGTGGTGCACTCGTTTTATGCTACACCTAGTCGACACTTCCTATGTAAATAATATTCATATAATGTCAGAGTTTTTATATATCATTTATCAAAGTATTTACAACTATAATGAATACCTTCTTCTTCTTCTTCTTCGCCTCATAGTTTTCTCTAGCATTTATGGACAACATGTTGAATGGTTGCTTCTCAGTTGCACTCATCGTGTACCATTTCTTCACCACCACGTCTCTCACCTGCAAATTATGCATAAACCATAAACAATCAAAATATTCAACCTCCAATATATTCACTATAATTTCAATTTACATACCGAACCGACATTGTAAGTCCCACAATCCCTCATCCTCTGCAATTCTTCAATACTGTCATGATAGGAAAGTTTAAATGTTCTTAAATACTTTCATCCAATAACAATTTACAGATTAATTATTTCACAGTTTCTACTTACTAGAAGTACAGAAATCCACCCTTTGGTCTCTTCGGATTTTCCTCCCTATCTACTCTATCCGCCTCCATTTTAATCATTTCAGTCTCATCTTGAACAACATCTTCATGATCCTTAGAACCCATCTCGCTTCAGTTTTCTGACAAAAGTATCGATATATAATTTCTACCGACATTATTACTTTCTACCGATAAGTTCTCAGAACAAAGTTCCGATATTTATTTCGTAAATATATTTACACAATTTCGACCTATATTGATCCGAATTCCGATTTTACTTCAACTACCCAATACTACATTACCAAAAAATTAGGGTTTCGACAACATACATTTTACTTCAAAGTCCCCAAACCCTATACCTACCCTTTCGATTCTGATACAACAAATTAGGCTTTCTGTAAATGCAACCAAACTCGGGTCGATTTCACAGCAACCAAACTCGGGTCGATTTCAAATACTCTCCTCTCTTAGGTTTTCTGTAAATGCAAGCAATACAAAGGATACTTTTAACCGGTTATATCATTATGATATATATGATCGATACAATTCCCAAAAGTTTCGATACGTTTTTGAATTGTGTCGATTCTTTCGACACCAAACAATAAATCCGGTAAAGATTTACCGGTTACATTATATGAATTAATAATGTAATCGGTTATGTTTTACCGGTTAGATTATATGAATTAAATATCGATATTGTCGACATTTTTTTTCAACCACGGTTACGTTGGTGTTCAAAACGTTTCGATAATGATTTATAAAGTATGGATACTTTCGAAATAATATATCCGGTTAGATTTACCGGTAAGATTATATGAATTAAATATCGATTCTTTTCTGCACTCTCTTAATTAAATATCGATTTTTTCGACATTTTTTTTCAACCACGGTTACGTTGGTGTTCAAAATGTTTCAATAAAGATTTATAAAGTATGGATACTTTCGAAATAAACAACAAATTAGGCGCTACCGAATATATTGAAATTCGGATCAACATAACCGGTAATTTTACCGGTTTTGTTATAGTCCAAATGTCCGAGTGCCCATCCGCTCCAACTTAACAACAAATTCGGAGCTACCGATTATATTGATATTCAGATCAACATAATCGGTAACTTTTACCGAAAACATGATCTTTAACCGGTCACCGCCCTAGCCGGTTACGCCGTATATTAGCCGCATACTAGGCGCCGTACCGCAGAACCTCTCGGGTATAATCCAGATTCCTTTTCCTTTTCATTGTTCCTTCATAAAACTCACCATCATTATTATATTAAGATCCTTTTAAGGATGCATATAAATCATAATATAAATAAAGAATTAAATAAGTTGATATAGTAGGATGAGGTGTTAAGTTTCTTAAACAAAATTATGAGTTTGAATTCTAGCATTGTGAACGAAAAAACTAGATTGATAGGATTACACTCATATTGAACATCTGCGAAATACGATCCAAATTAGTCGGTCTATAAATCATATACCAATAGTTAAACAAAAATATAAATATCATGAGTAACCTTGCAAGCTCAGCTCCTCCAACACCACCTATCTTCCCTCTCATTTATGCAGGCTGCAAACATGGAAAATTCAAATTTCGAATTTGATTATTTTTCTGCAATAATGGATACTTAAATGCAGAATTAGTGTCAGTTTTATATCTAATAATGTTCATTATCACAAGACAACAAGTGAATGATATTCATATTAAGAAATCCATGTTCAAATCGCTTTATCTGCAAGGTGTGTGTACTGTCAAAGGGTTATAAACAGATATTAGAAACTCAAATAACTCGACTAATTCAAAAAATTTCGATTCGAGTCAATAGAATACTAACTCCTAAGCCCTGTCCTTAGCAATACTCATTTTCACCAATTTATTTATATTATAGAAAATTGTTGTGGGCTTCTTTTGTTTTTCTTTTAATTATCCAAAAGAATAGCGTGGGCCTCCTGGGTCTCTAAAATCTGTAAAATCTAGGTCTGGAACTGGGCACTTATAAACCCAATTCTGAAAGCTCTTAAAACCCTAGAATCATATCCTATATAAGTTGTTCTATCTTCGTTCCATTAATTCCCTTCTTTTAGGCGGCAGAAGTAGCTTATGCAACCAGTTTAGCAGCCATGGTGCTCAATTTTTCTTCGTTTTTATTTTTTTTGGAGATGATTGAACTCTAAACTCCATTTTGTTTTGAATTTTTTCAGGTGAAGTATTCGAAGGAGCCAGATAATCCCACCAAGTGTAAAGTCCCATTTTTTCTTCTCTCTTTTTTGAACATTTTACTCTCGTTATGCCCATTTTTTGTTGGAAAACTGAAATCATTGTTTGTCTTGATATTGTGCAGCCTGCAAGGCAAGGGGATCTGATCTCAGGGTTCATTTTAAGGTATCGTGACCTTATTTTGGTATAAATTGACCTGATCTTTACATAAATTTCTGGGTATCGGTTTGTTTGTTGATTAGGAATCCCCGTTATTACTTGCGGTTGAAGATTCAATGTACCATGTTTGCTTGGTGCTGCTGTTTTCTTGAATTTATAAATAGTCATATTGTTGTCCATATGTGCAGCTGTGATTCATTTATGTTTTTGTTTCATGTTTGCTGAGGATATTTAAGTGCTTTTTGGTTATCTTATTAGCATGTATTGTTTTTGCTTTTTTATTTCTTTCGGCTAAGTATTTGGATTCTATACCTGTTGAAAAAGCATGGTCTTGTTGCCTTTTGTGGGCGAGGCTATCGTAAACTTCATTAAAATTATTTGCATTGTTATCGGGTGAACCTCTGGATCTTCTTGGTGACTGAATGTTCAGTAAATGATGCCACTTTTTGTATTATTTCGGAAAGATTTTAGTGTTTGATTGATTATGAGAATTTGTTTGGCTGTTTTCTTAATGCTGTCTTGATGTCGGTTGGTTTTGTTTTTGATTTGCTGGTAATCATCACTGAGTCTCATACCTGATTTTTTTTTCTCTATAGAACACAAGGGAGACTGCCTTTGCTATCAGGAAGTTGCCATTGGTAAAGGCTAAGAGATACTTAGAGGATGTCATGGCTCACAAACAGGCCATACCTTTCCGACGCTTTTGCCGTGGTGTTGGACGCACAGCTCAGGCAAAGAACAGGCATTCTAATGGACAAGGTCGCTGGCCTGTAAAATCTGCCAAATTCATTCTAGATTTGCTGAAGAATGCCGAGAGTAATGCTGAGGTATGCTTTCTGCCTGCACTTTATTTCATTCTTGTTGGTATACAGTTCTATTAATTTCTGTTCACAACAATCAAAATTAATTTCTCAGGTTAAGGGTTTGGATGTCGATGCACTCCATATTTCTCACATCCAGGTTAACCAGGCACAGAAACAAAGGCGCCGTACTTACCGTGCCCATGGAAGAATCAATCGTACGTCTTAGAACCATGCACTTATCCTTTTATACAGTCTGTTGTTTTTCTATGTTTACAAGACTGTTCCTTTTGCCAGCTTACATGTCTTCTCCTTGCCACATTGAGTTAACTTTGTCCGAGAAGGAAGAGCCTGTCAAGAAAGAGGTAAACTTGTAACCAAACTTAAATCTCCTCAAAGTATGAAAACATGCTGCTAATGTATTTTTGGTTGAAAATATATGTATTTCAGCCCGAGACTCAATTGGCAGCTAGCAAGTCGAAGAAGTCCCAAGTCTCTGCATAACGGTGCTTCTGATGTTTGGAATTTTAGTCGCTGAAAGTTGTATCGGGAACACATTTGATTTCTTACTTTGTGAGGAAGCTTTGATATTATTCAAAGCAGAATCAGTTGTTATTTAGGATGTTTTCTGAAACCATGTTTAATCAAATGTTATCTGAGATTCCTCTTGGAGATTTTTTGTTTAATCCATATGTTTTTATATGTTGCATGAAGTTATCTGAGAATGGTTATTGAACTAAATAATAATTAGAGGAAAAGGATAAAAATTGCAATGGTCGGTTGCATAGTTCTCCAGATTTCCCTGTTTATTCCCTAAAATAGCATAATTAAGATTTTATTAATGTGTCTGCCGCCAATCGACTTGTGGTTTCAGTAATGGCTCCGACACTCTTCCCTGTTTAGTCCGTTAAGCGCCTCTTACCCCTGTTTTATGTTGTGGTGGGCGATGCAGCGGAGGATCGTTTTAACTGGCCGTGTTGATAACTAGGCTTTAATCAGAAGTTGGTATCTTCAGTACATGGTTGTTAACGACTTTGGTTCAACCGCTTGTTTGAGAGCTTGAAGTTCCTGTTCTTCAACCTTGCTCCTGTCTGAGAGCTTGAAGTTCCTGTTCTTCAAGCTCGAGTCCAGTTGTGATCTAGTCCCTGTGTTATGTTGGGAATATCTTATTTGTTTTTCTTAGTGAGTTCTTGTATTCAATTTAGATTAGTTGATTAATATATCAGATATCGATAATTATACCATTCTAATAAAATTGATCAGATGAAGTAGTGATTTATTAGTAAAAACAAAACAGCTTTCAGTTCAGTTTGCACCTAGTTTTGAGCAGTTGATCCAACGGCTATTGTAATTTGTATCCATTCTTGCTTTGAATCGTGTGGTCAGATCCCCATATAACTTGAATTTTTTCCACGTCCTTGTTCTTGACTTTCAGACATTTTCTCCCTCTCTTCGCTTCTGACTTCACTTTCTGGTAAGTTTTTAAGGTTTGCAGTTTCCAATTGATTCAACTATTTCCCCCCAGAATTCAGGTTCGTATTATTTGCTAGTGGATCGAAATTTAAGAATTGTGTTGAAAATGAAAGAGAATGGGCATTCACGCTGTGAAGGCGATGATGATTTTAATTTTATTTAATTTGAAACCAAATGAAGCCCTAATGTTTAGCCTTCACTGTTTGATTCTCAATTTCCGATATCTCTTTTGTTCTCCCCCCCTTCTGATCGCTAATGATTTTGTAATGAACATTTAGCTTCCGTGACTTTAGTTTTCTTGCTAACCAAACAACATCTAGGGCTTTGATTTATCGATCTTCGCTCCCAAATCACAATCAACAATCTCTAGGGTTTAACAAAGAAAACTTGAAGGAGAACCATTTTGGGGATCGGGATTCATTTTTTTTTGTATATATGATATCTGCAACAGTAATGAAATAGGAATTAAAATTAGTGAGATTAATGTCTTTTTGTTATATTCTGGGTTTTGGTATTTGTTATCGTTGATTGGTGTTGAATTGTGTTTATAGAGATGGATTGGCAAGGGCAAAAGCTAGCAGAGCAGATAATGCAGATACTGCTTTTGGTGTTTGCAGTGGCTTCACTCGTTGCTGGTTATGTGTTGGGATCATTTCAGACGATGATGCTCGTATATGCCGGCGGTGTAACCCTCACCGCCTTGATCACTGTTCCGAATTGGCCTTTCTACAATCGCCACCCGCTCAATTGGTTGGATCCCAGTGAGGCCGAGAAGCATCCCAAGCCGCAGATCGCCGTGAGTTCAAAGAAGAAAGCCACCAAGAAGTAAGGTCATTTTGATTTCATCTTAGCATCATTAAAACAGTTCTGGTGAACTGAATTGATGTTATTTGCCTTTGCTGTACTGCTAGGTTTCTTGAAAACAATTAGTTGAACTTTTCATGCATCCCTTCTCTGCTATATTACTACTATGAAACAATTGAAGAGAATTTTCATTTCATTTGCATCTCTTTTTCTTTCATCTTGATGCCTCTAAAATCATATAAGATGTGTAAATTATTAGGAAGTTATATTAGAAATATAGGAGTACAAAATTATAAAATTTCAAAAAATTTAGAATTAGATTATCAATAGAAAATATAAAAGAAACATCTAATTTATGGGGAAATTTAAAATTTTTAGGGTACAGCGGCCTCCATAAGCACCCATGGTCCGAACATGTCTAAGATGTTAAATTATTGCTTTGTTATCAAATGCCGGGAAGCCTCTGTTTTGCTGGCTGCAAAAACATCGGAGATGATTTGAAGCTTATTGTCTAAGCTGAGAAAAAATGGGAATAATAATCTTACATCAAAAATAAAATAAAAAAAGAGAAGAAAATTTTGAGATGTCTTTTGGAGAGAGGTAATAGTCCCGTGATATTATGCTGAGTTTCCACCAAACAAGACAAAAATGGGATCAAAGTTTTAGAGGTCAATTCGAATTTTCATAAATTCAGCTTAACAAATTTAAATAAAATTTGCCAACTATACTAATTTGAAAATTTCTCATCTCAGATCAAATAATCACCTTTGGTTTTACAATGATCCGTCACTTCATGTTTGGATGAAAAAGGAGAAATTGCTGATTTGGACATCATTTCTTTAGGCCTGGGCTCATACTTTCTACATTAACCACGAAGAAGTCCAATACGAAATAAAGCAATTATTGGACGGTTCATACTTTCATGGGATGTTATAATACAAATGATCTCTTTATGCGAATACTCCTGTTAATATGATTATTAATTAAGTTTGGGGTTACAAATCAATTATTAATTAAGTTTGGTGTTACAAATCAATTTGATATATCAATTCGAATATAAGTAGTGATTTTAGTGGAAAAGAGGAGAATGCTTTTCTTAGCATATCAAGGTTTGAGTATCTGTGTATATGTTATCAAAGGGTTAAAAAAAATATATGAACATATACTATCGTGTAATTACACCAACATATTTTAAAAAACTTTAGGAGTTAACTTGACACTTGCAATCAAGTATTTACAATAAGTATAATTGTAAAGGTGTTTTTATCTTAGTTGAGAATCAAACTGGACCAATTATATATATATATATATATATCATTCCACTTATGATCATTGGTTGATTTATTTTTTTCTAAACATAAAATAAAAAGTATAAGGTTATAATAATAATTGAAAGCAATTAATTTCTTAAAACTATTTTTATACTTTACCAAATTGTTTTTAAAATGTGAATATTTTTATAAATTTTATTAATTTTTAAAACCACACAATAATTTAGTGTGATAAAATTGTAGTGAAAAATAATTAAGATATGGTTCAAAGTATGAATATAACTAAATAATATATTTAATATAAGGAAATTATCCTTAATATAAAACTATCAAATTCATAGACTGTGAAGCTTGAATATGATACTAAAACTCAACGTTACAAGACTCATTTTGAAGGACCACTAACAAGCTTTTTCTATCCATGCGACTTTGAATTTTAAATTGTCTCATGCTATTTATATTAATGTAAACTAAACAAGTTTTGCACACTTCCAGAATCCTTTTTACGGTTGATATCTAAATAATTTAACCGTCATATTTCATGTTCTATTTACGTACATTACGAATGTCTTTCGAATAAATTGAAAAAATAAATAACTTGTAAAAACATGACAGAAAATATCAAATTGACTAGAAAATTTACATTTATAGATATTGATCAATTCAAAGGTCGAATTATTAAAACAATTGTATACAAACTCTATAAAAACATATAAAATTCACTTAATTTTATATTAGTATAAGTAGATTTCACCCTTATATATATTAGGTTGGCATTTGCAGACAACTTTATCATAAAGAATAGAGTTTGAAGGTCTGTCGACGTGCCAAAGAGTCGTTAATTCTTAGCAGTTCAGTTGACCCCAAAATGTTTCAATTTTCATCACGACATTGAATTTATCTCTATAAAGGGTCGAGGGGTTAGGGCGATTACCATTTTATAATGTCTTTGCAATATATAATTACGAAATTAGAATTAGATAATGAGATGAATAAAATTGTACAATTTTAAAATAATAGAAATTTAACGGGTGGTTTCAGTGGAAAAGAGTATCATGTTTATTCTAGTAGACCTGAGTTCAATTAACTTTGTTTGTAAGATGTGAGTGTGTTATCAAATGATTTTGTTAGACCAATTAATGCAGCGTGGGGTGTCACAATGTTGTCACTTGACATTTTTAGAAATATTTTACTTTATTTGAAAAGTTCTGAAAATTATAAAAAAAAACATATTTTTAAAAGATTTTGTAAATGTCACCCGATAGAACTATAGTTTATTATGTGATAATAATATCTAAAGCAAAAAGTTGTCAAAATTTATTGATCAAAAGATTTTATTGATTAAATTTATTGGTTTAAAAAGTTAATTAGATGTAAAATAATCCAAAAAATTAATTATTTTTTCTCCAAAAAAAACAATTTAAAGGCTTGTTAAGCATATATCATTTAAAGAAATTTAATGGAAAAAATCTTCATAACTTCAAAGAAAATCATAGAGTTGAAAATGTAATAAAGCAGTATTCAACCAACCCCATGTGAATCAAATTCCCCAATCCTTTGATGTGATGAATCAGCAAAAGATGTGAGAATAAAGTCAAATTAAAACTTGTGGACCGTATTCAACCAACCCCATGTGTTTGACCCATGTATTTCATAACCCCATTTATTAAAAAAAAACATTATACGCCAATTTATTAAGTGGTTTCCATAATAAAAAAATACATTGTTCCTCCTAGATGATCTAAACTTGAATATTGTGTAACCTGTATGTGTTCGTCAGCAGGGATAGGCGCAAAATTTTATATTAGAGAAGACGAACCTATAAAATTTTAAGGGACGAAAATAGATTTTTAATAGAAAATATATAAATTTTTCTAAATTATATATGAATTTTAAATTTTTAAGGGGAAGTGACGGGCCCTCTTTACGTCCATCCCAATTCATGAGTGTGTCAAAATTAAAAGTTGAACTAAAAATACTACATTCTAATTAAATTATATTACTAAAAATATTTATATGTTTTCTTTAGAGATTTTGTATTTCATTAACAGTGGATTATGATATAACACGTCATTAATAATAAAAGATAATTAAGTTATAAATATGATAATTACTCATACTTCAATATAATTCTGAATATGACCACCTATAACAGGACATAACTTGTAATAAATCTGAATTGAAAATTTGGCTATGATATTTAAGTACGATGGAACTTAATATCTAAGCAGAGCTGTCTATTCAATTGAGTCGAGTAAAAAAAATTGAATTGATGAGTTATGTTTTATCATTCAAACTTTATTTGATTGTTTTAGTCAATTTTATAAAATTTGAGTCAAGTCGAGTGAATTTATAAAATCCGAGTGGAGTAAATTTTTTCGAGTCAATCGAGCTGAAATCTACTCATTCCTAATATCAAGCCTCTATCTTATGAGAAATTATTAGATAGACACGGCTCACCACGTCATCCGTAGTCCCAGCCAATAAGGCCTATCCAACTAAAAATAACTTCACACTCTCTATTCACATGTAGGAAAGAGACGAAGATTCACCTTAAAAAAATAAAATAAATGAACCTTATTAGCCGAGACCACATATGGCGTGGTAAGATGGATCCAACTAATAATTTTTCCAAATCTTACAGGCACAAGCAATGCATAATTTGTACAAGTAATGCATAGTTTGAAATACAAATTTTATTATATTAATTTAGAGTGTAGAGACATGTATTGTATTATTGAACTTGTTTATAATCCAAAATTTCATTAATTGTGGATGGGATAATACACCCACCACATAATACACTTTGTAGCAGATAAGATCAAAGTCTTGGAGACGCAACAATCTAGAGTTGAAGAAATTAATTGGACTTGTTCCAAGAATTTATACATATTTGTCTTGTTCTTTTTAAATCAAACTGGCCGACTTTCATATTAGCACCAACATTTGAATTGAACTTATTCTTTTACCGTCAAAGTGATATGATATTAATGAAAGAAAGATATAAGCTTCGTTAATAATTTCTTTAAATTTATGTTTTCTAAGATAAATATCATCCGCTTTTCTACTAAGAATTTTTAGCGAGATATCCAATAAACTCTGGCATAAGCCGCTTGTAAATTGTAATCTCCTAATTTCAAACTAAAAAACGCAGATAGGTTAAAATCCAAAGATACCTAAACATGTAATTATTCTTTGGTTTACTTTCAACCAAAGATAGAGTGTAGCTACTGAAACATGCATGTGGGTAATTGGCAATTTGGCATGCGGGTAGTTGGCTTACATTCTCAACCTCTCAAGTCTCATGGAATGCTATTATTTATTTTGTTTGGGATGAGAGAAATAAAAGACAATTTGCGGGATCTGCAGCTGATACACGCTTTCATGGACTTACATAGGACACATTTTGTTGTAAGTGTTATATTTGTACAAGTTATACCGCTTTTACTTGGATAATACAATTCAAAACTTATCCAAAAAATAAAAAATAATTACTACTTTTAACTTTTAATTAAATTTAAAACTATAATTTCTTTTATCAATTCTTTATTTAATGTTTAACCTCATCGATATCATCGATCTCATAAGTATCATACCAAATCCCATCAATCGAATCATTTTTTCGAGAAATACGAGACATCTAAGTCATACAAGTAAAGAGATCTATTCATTGATAAGAAAAAGAAAAAACGTGAGCGGTGATTGGATTGATGATAAAATAGAATCCTGGGTCGCGAACAGTGATTCGATTGATGATAAAGAAAGAGAATTCTTGGTTCAGTGCCACATTAAAATTACCTTCTGGGGAGGTCCGTTTGATATCCAAAAACTGCTCAGCAACAGTCGGACAGGTGGGGAATGTTGGGGTGAACCAGAAAAGTTTGGGTAGAGCCGGATCTAAATGTTGGCTAGGTAAGCGTCCTGTAGTAAGAGGAGTAGTTATGAACCCTGTAGACCATCCCCATGGGGGTGGTGAAGGGAGGGCTCCAATTGGTAGAAAAAAACCCGCAACCCCTTGGGGTTATCCTGCACTTGGAAGAAGAAGTAGAAAAAGGAATAAATATAGTGATAATTTGATTCTTCGTCGCCGTAGTAAATAGGAGAGAAAATTTCTTTCTTCGTCTTTACAAAAACAAAAAATAGAAAATATCGCCCTATTCAGATATTCACGACCGAGAAGTACTGGATTCTCTTTCGGATAGGTCCTGAAAGGAGAAGGAAAGCTGGAATGCCACCCGGCGTCTATTATTGAATTCACCCGACCTGATAGTACCCATTTTGGGAACGTCCAGTGCCAAAGTCACGGAATGGGTAAGTCGCCAATCCCTAAAACGGACTATGTAATGTACTTTATCCGCTGGGTTACGGGGGGGCATTTACCCAGGTCCGGAGGGAGAGTGAACTACCCGTGGTCCAAAGCTCTTTCTGACCCACGCGAACGGGAACAAATCAAGGCGTTGCAGGAGTTATTCAAAGCCGGGCGACGAACGGAGGTAAAACAAAACTAGGGTCCTTCGGGGGTAAAACAAAACTAGGGTCCGAATGGAGTTCAAAGCCGGGGTCCGTAACGTAAGGACTGGGAGTTAACTCTGTAGCCAGGTTTCCGGTAACTTTTCCAGGCGGAGTTCCCAATAATAAACCTTAAACATTGTATCAACCCAATCATAAACAATTCTTTGCCGATTGATTGTATAGAAATTGTTAACTTACTGATATTCAATACTTTATATTTTATTGCACATAAATTCAATGGTAAATGTTATTATTGGGGAAAATGAAGCCAGGGTTAAATTTATAAAAAAAAATTAATTAAAAAGTTAAAGTAGTAATTGTTAATTTTTTTAGAATGGTCTAAAAGTAATTTCAAAGTAGTATCTATTCATATATATTCTTAATCATTTAACAATGTGCTAGAAGAAAATCATCTGCCCCCTAACTATGTCACCTTCTATGCCCCCACTTTAAAATAGTGGGTTTAGGGTTTAAGATGTGAAATTTAGAGTTAGTGTTTAGAATTTAAATTTTTAATATTTTTTAGTGTGGTGCACAAAAGGGGGCATGATTAGGGGTAAAGGATTGATGGTATAGAAATTATTAATTTCTTTTAAAAAATAATCAAATAAATTAAGAGTATAAATTTCTGATCAATTATTTATCTGATGTTTAACTGTAACATCCTAAACTCGGATGTCACATTTGGGTCTCAAGCCCAACCGTTCACCATAATTTTTCTAACCTAGTTTAGCCCAAAAGAGTTGCGTTCCATAAATCATTTAAATCCAACAATTAAAAACATAGATAAATAGTTTAAAACGTTTACAGGGAGATCAAATAAGTTTAAAATATTAAAACAGTCAACTTGCTCAATACAAATCCCAAAATAAGAATTACGGCATTACTATAAGGTCCTACGAATACATAGCCTAATAAAATCTAAGTGTTGTACATTGAACAAGCGATGCGCTGAAACCTACTCCAATGGTGCTCTTTTAGTGCAACGTGTTAGACCTAAAAACATACGAACGGAAACAACAATTCTGAACGCTGAGCTTACTAAGCTCTGTGGATACACTTCCATTCTACCATGCCTCATGTAAATCATAAGCATAAGAATATAACTAGAAACAATGGCATGTCGTTAAGATCAATATAAGGCGCAACCACTAGTCGACGAAACACATGCTTTATCAACAAGCAAATATACATATGTATCATAGCAATCCAAGCAAATCAACCATACTAACTTTAAGTGAGGCTCGATAACACACAACATCAGGAACGTACACTCTATACTTAAAATTACTTCTCGAGTATCTCCATACTCGACTTAGCCAATCAAGTGCCCACATGACACACAACATCAACATACCAACAAGCATCCTTATGATTGCTAGCAATATACAATTCACCCATACCAATTATCAAGTTCTTAAGTGTTATGTTTGTATATAGGGGTCAATTCTTAGTTTCTCAGTCTTACCGTTCATTTTACCTTATTAGGAGTCTATTAAGTCATAACTCACGAATTATCAGTCCCTCAATCTCAAAACGAACATTTTCGGACAGATTGTCTAGTTTGTATCGATACTCTAGCTCGCGTACCGATATAGTATACCGTGTATTGATACTTGCCCTTAGCGTGCCGATATGCAAGCACCAAAGAGGAGAAGCCAAAGGCGCCTCAGTATCGGTACTCGAGCACGAGCATCAATACGACCTCTCAGGTACTAATATGCTCCCACGTATACCAGTACAAAAGTTGCTCATTAGAATTTCAATGCAACAGTGAGTACCGATACAAGACGACCCATACCGATATGCCTTAAATTCTGTACCGATATAGATTGAAGCCAATACTAGTACTCCACTCATAGTTCATATGTATTCATCATTTTGAATACGGGGTACCGATACTCGCCTATAGCATACAAGTATATTAACATTAATCTAGTTTCATATTTTAAAATACAAACCTTTTTCAAATTCTCCTTAAAATCATTTTTTAAGAAAGCGAGGGCATATATCGATTTTTAAGTCGCTACAAATTCGACTCATAAATTTTGAAATTTGGGTCATTACATTAATCTAGTTTCATATTCCCCAATAATAAACCCTAGAAATTGTATAAACCCAATAATAAACAATTCTTTGTTGACCGATTGTATAGATTTTGTTAAATTATTGATAAATTTAATAGTAAATTTTTATCAATTCTTTGACGATTGATTATATAGAAATTGTTAAATTACTAATATTCAATAGAAATTGTTAGTCTATACAATTTCGAGGGTTTATTGTTAGGAAAATGAAGCTAGGTTAAATACTAGATAAAGAATTGATAAAAATATATATTTTTAATTTATTTAATTGTTTTTAAAAGAATTTAATTAGAAGTCAATATAATAATTATTGTTTAAATAAAATTTTATTATTTTTGAATTAGAAAAACTTGAAAAGTGTCACAAAAAGTCTTTCAACATATTATATTTTAAAAAAAAGAATAATTACGAATTTTAAATATCATTAAAATAATTAATTGTGCATATCAGTACATGTGATTAGAGATACATATCGGTATATACGTTTACTCTAGAATCATACTTGGTTACAAATATATCACTTTTTAAAAGTTTGAATTTAATCTTCTAATTATATGTTGATTTCCATCAGCTTGATAACCACCGAATGAAATAACTCGACATACATAATCAATTCACTATTGTACATCCGACATGCAAATAAAATAGACTTATTATAACTATAATGTCGTCTTTTATAGGACACAATCATTCACTTATAGAATTTCTAAATAGGAAATATTAAATTTATTAAACTATTTTGAATTAAAACCAAATTAAAAGAATGTATAAATTTTATGGATTAAAAATGTTATCCTATCAAGTCACGCTAGGGACCATTTCAATTTTAACAAATGGAATGAAATGTTGATAATAAAAAATTTAATTAACATATAATTTTTTTTTGATGAAAGCTAAAGTGATTACAAGTAGTATCTATTCTAAATATAATCTCAACATTTGACAATGAACACTCAATCACCCTGCTGTAGCTGCTGGTGCTCGAACCCGTGACCTCTAGGAACAACAACCGTTCCCTTAACCACTGAGACAAGTTGGTTCGTGCAATTAACATATAATTTTTTAAAAAATAACCCATACACTAAAAAGGTGTTTTTACCAAAATATCTTATTTTTATTTTATTTACATATCTGATACCCTAAAAAACTAATTCTTGATCTAACATTCTTTACAAAAAATTGCATGACTGGTTCATAGAGCTCCTTAAGATTTTTTTTTTTGATCAAAGAGGTAACTTTCATAAAATTAAAAGGGACAAACATACAAAGATAGCGATTCACCCTTAACAACATAGCCGATAAAAGTCAAGGGTAACCGACGACCGAAACAAAAGAAGACATACATGAAAACAAAACAAACTGCCTGGAACTCAAAAACCATACGAAAACATAAATAAAGATCTTGCGCCAGAAACCGAAAAACCCAATCAATGGGAACAAGAACAGCCATAACCAACGGCGAAGCTGAAGGTTCAAATGGCAAAACCGAAAGCCGGCAGGGGTAATTACTTAGGCCCGAAAATAACATCCTCGTCTCTGAAGGAGGGTACCTCACCGAAACTGCGCCTGAGAGCTCTATCCAGAGGCAGGCTTCCGATCTGCGAAGATCGGTCCTTATCAAGGCACTAGCTTCAGTAAACCACCAACAGAGACTGCTGAATGTAGACAAGCCCAAAACCTTCCAAGGCCAAAACACGACACCAAGATCAACCATAAAATACGTGAAAGACACTGCTGAAGACTGATAATTCCAAGAGACAATCTAAGATTCAACCGGATGAACAAGACCGCCTGGATCCCACCTAAACCTGATATCATTTGGTTTCCAACAGATCCCCACTCTCCAAAAGGCAACAGCTTTCCAAAATACATTAAAAACGGCAAAAAACCACCTGACAAATTTAACATCACGCCTAGTCCCATCACATTTCCAAATTCCATAATAATATTTGGTTCCATGCAGGAAAATAAAAAACCACATCCATTGACAGCATAACATTGAGACCTGAAAGTGGTAAGTTTTGGATAACACCACTGGACCCTTCCTCTGACAGCAAAGCAAAGAAACCTCAACAAGGTAAGCATTGGGACTCAAAGCTAGACATGGGAAAAAAGGAATAGGCACCGTAAAAAAGACTGAAAAGCCCTTGTCATCAAAAAACAACTTGAACCAAATATCGACCATGGCTTTCCCGGCGAACCACCGTCCCTGCTGTGAACTGGGGCTACTTTGGCTGGGCCGCATCGACCCATATTCACACCGGGGTCCGACAAGATAGAAATGCCTTAGCTTTCCTAAACCGAAATCGGTTCGAAAACCGTTTGGAAAAACGTCGACCCAACCAATCATCCATATCCTTCTACCCGTCCGGAACTCGATCACCAGAGATATTCCGGTAACCAAATTTGGACCGTCTGCTGGACTTGGCAAAAAACGGTACCCTTTTGCTCTGAACTCTGCTGGGAACGAGATGAGTCTGCGACTGTTCCTACTGTTCCCTGGGCTGTCGGCCAGACTCCATCGAGAGTGGACAATCCATCCCGGAGGAGTACAAAGTCGGGGAAAGGAAAGGACTCGAAAAGACCAGCACCGTGGTATAAGGAGCTGATGCAAATCGGAACTCCGAAACTGCAGAGCCACCTTGTTATTCCGTACCCACCACCGGACGAAGGTTTCTAAAGCCACACCAGAGCGACGGCCAAAAACGATTGGCGGCGTAGCAAGAACTGAGCAGCGCCCGGAGAACGCAACCCCGACGATAACCCAAACCGCCTCACTCCATACCACTGGTCCAAACCACCAACCAGTGTCGCCTTCCGTAGCGCCGGCGACCGACGGCCCTCGAAGGGACCGAGCACGACGTCCGGGACGGTCAGGTCAAAGCACCGCCTGAGAGACGCGGGATTTGGAGAAGGGGAGGTTATGAGCAGCGCGTGGCGCGCGTTCAAAGAGTTCATGCTTTTGTAATTCATTACCTTGTATTGAGCTCCTTAAGATTTTATTTCTTTAATAGGAGCTAATAACAAATATCTCATAGAACTCAGCTAGGCGAGTTCCATTAAAAAATATAAACACAAAATTATCATATCAGTCATATGAGTTCTTGCAAAGTGTACTATATCATAAATTAATACTTTTTGGGTAATAAACCCTTAAATAATATAAAAACCATTGCCATGTCAGAACAAATAAGGGATAAGGGCAAAATAGGATCTTTGAATCTTATTTTGTCCTTTGCACGATTTAGAATCGTAAAATGTCCGATATAGGACTCTAACAGTGAACTCGTTGCACTACCATAGCAAGTTTCAAAAAAATAATATTTTTATTTAAACTTGACGTACCACAGTGGCTAATTCTATTTTTAATTCTATTTAAATTGTAATCATGTGATTAACGGAGGACTAAACCAAACTCGCCGTATGGGTATGACGAGTTTTGCATGGCCTAACGTTCGTCCAACAGACTTTTCAAACGCCGTGATTGAGGCATATGTCGAGTTTTGCATGGCCCCAGTCACGACGTTTGGAAAGGTCGTTGGACGGACGTTAGGACATGCAAAACTCGTCATACTCATACAACGAGTTCGGTTTAGTCTTCCGTTAATCATCTGATTACGATTTAAATAGAATTAAAGAAAAAAAATTAAACTCGTCACTGCGGTACGACGAGTTTAAATAAAAAATTATTTTTTTTTAAAACTCGTTGTGGTAGTGCGGCGAGTTCACTATTAGAGTCCTATGTAAGGTATTTTACGATTTTGGATCGTGCAAAAGACAAAATAGAATTTAAAAATGGGAGGGAAACCGTCTTTTTTGTTTGCCTCTAAGTGCGCTATATAATTACAAATTAATTAATTAATGTTGTTCAATATAAATTGTTTCATTAGTGAAGGTTTGGTATTCCTGTAGTTAGTACGTAATGTTAAATTGTTAATTAATTTACGTTTTTGAGATAATATTTAATTAAGGTATGAACCCAACCATGTCAGCCATTTTTCATCAAACGACAGCTGTTTTGATACGAAATATCAACCCTTTGCGAGATCATATCTGCTGAAATCTGATATATTATTTTTTTTATAAACATCCATATTTAATTTAGGGTTTTGCTATAATGTTATACACAGTTTTAAGGTTGTGTATATAAATTACTAGATTTTTATCATTAATTGTTATTTTATTTTTAATAGAATCTATTAAAATACAACTAATTCTATTTCTAAAAAATTAAAAATCATTAATCGTGTTCAATAGAGTTAAATCTTAACATCCTTAACCCTAACCCTAAACACTAAACTCTAAACCATAAACTCTTTTACATGATTTACATTAAACACCATGAATTGATGATGTTTAATATTTTAGGAATGTAATTAGTTATATTCTAATAGATTCTATTGAAAAGTAAAATAACAATTAATGATATGAATCTATTAGTTCTTATACACAGCCGTGTATAGCAAAACCCTTTAACTTATTAACTGAATAATTCAAATCGGGTATCGCGATATTCATTATAAAGGCGATTCTTTCAATTTAATTTGTTTTATTCATAAGGAAAATTCTACAACGTGCGATGAACATCGATGAACACCACTAATGATGAACACCATTAAATTAATTAATAAAGATTCAAAATTTCAAGGACCCATCATACAATTAATAATTATTTTAAAAATTCAATTAAATTATTTATATATATATTAAAATTTTATTTTTTTAATAAGGGTAAACTATATATTTAGTACCTCACTTATTTCCGTATTTCTATCAAACCCTCATTATTTAAATATTATTTTAATTTGACTCTATTCTTTATAAAAAATAATTTAACCCTCAACTTAAAAACCCTAAATTATTAAACCTTAAACCCTTAAACATATACAGGCCTAATGCTTCTGGAATAGAGTCCCCTGCTTCCATGAACTCTGTATAGGGAGATAGCCTTATTCCAACTTTATCTGCTCCTATTTCATTGACAATGGCTTCAACTATCTCTAAGGCAAAACGGCAACGGTTTTCGAGTGATCCACCGTATTGGTCTGTTCGATCATTCACTTGATCTTTCAAAAACTGTTCTATTAGGTAGCCAGGAGCTCCATGAATCTCAACTCCATCGAAACCTATTAACCAGCCACCAAAGTTAGCAGCCATTCTATAATTTTAAAGTATCTAAGAATCCTCATATTTCTTTTATTGTAGACAATGTAGAGGAAAGATTTAAGGGTATATGTTTAAGGGTTTAAGGTTTAATAGTTTAGGGTTTTTAGGCTGAGGGTTAAATTATTTTTTTTTATAAAGAATAGGGTCAAATTGAAATAATATTTAAATAATAAGGGTTCAATAGGAATACGGAAATAAGTGAGGTACTAAATATATAGTTTACCCTTATTAAAAAATAAAATTTTAATATATATAAAAATAATTTAATTGAATTTTTTAAAATAATTATTAATTATATGATGGGTCCTTGAAATTTTAAATATTTATTAATTAATTTAATGATGTTCATCGGTGTTCATCATTAGTGGTGTTCATCGATGTTCGTCGCACGTGGTAGACTCATCCTATTCATAATGTCAGGATCTGAACATCTGATCTTTCTTAAATGATCTAATGCCTCATCTGCTGAAACAATGATCGTTGATAAATATGATATATTAAATTTTGAAATTGATAATGCAAGACGATGATTAGGAACATGAGATTTTATCTTACTAAATCAACCGGTATTTAATTAAATTATTTTTTAACGTTAGTCTTTTAACTCTTCTGTATATTTATTTATTTTAAAAAGTTGTTTATTTTTTTCAATTAAGTAAAACTATAGCACATGCTGAATGTTAATATACCCTTTGTGACCTACTTAACAGGACAGTGCATGAATTATAAAATACGTTACATTCTATAAACGGTTTAATTATTCATATTAAATAACTGCACATGTCGACACCCTTTGAAAACAGAACACCTAACAAAGACATGAATTTAAGTTAGTGCAATTCAAGTAAAATTAGGGTATGAATAAATAAATCATATTTTTAATTTAATAATCTTGTTTACAGAGGCAGAATTACATAGTGTTTGGGAGAGGGGTTTTTTTTTCGACTTTTCCTTTCAAATCGTACTATAAGTTTATGTCCCAACATTAAAAAATACTAAAAAATAAATTTCAAGCCCTAACTTTAAATTCAATACACTAAACCCTACACCTTATACCCTAAAAATACATCATATCCTAAATTCCATAACCATTAACCCTAACATTAAACCCTTAAACCCTTAAACCTTAAATTCTAAATTTAATTTTGAGTGTAGGGACATAAATAGAGACACCAAAAAGGAGCAAAAAATTTTCATCCAATTTAAGTTTATGTAAATTTAAATATTAATTAAATAAACTCATTAAGTGATTCTGGTGGTAAAAATAATGTTTTTTTTTCAAGTGAATTTCAGTAGCATAATTTGTAAATGTACAAAAATTTATTTAAATTTAAAATAGAACTAAAATACTACCTCATAAATGAATTTGAATGTTAAAAAAATTAATTAATTTTTAAAAGAATTTTTGAATTTAAAACTTATAGTATTGGTGTAATTTAATTTAAGGGTTAATTACTGGAATAGTCACTTATGTTTTCCCTCATTATAGAGTTGGTCATTAATTTTGAAAAACGGCCAGTAAGGTCACTTACGTTTTCGGGGCGTAAACGTTTGGTCACTCGGCCGTTTGTTGCCGTTAAACATTAACGGCTTGCCGACCTGACAGTTAAAAAAATAAGGGTAAACTACTGCAATGGCCACTAAAGTTTATCCCATGTATATTTCTGCTCCCCAATTTAAAAAAAAAACATTATGGTCACTATTAAAATATTTTCTTTATAATTTTACCCTTGAATTTTTAAAAATTTATTTTTAAACCAACAAATTATGCAGTAAATGGCATTGTAAACTAGCAACTGGCAGCAGTGGGTACGAGGACTTCCAGTTCTTTTTTTAGGTTCAAGGGTACTATAAATCCTTGAACTTTTAAAAAATTAATTAAGTCTTTGAAACTTTTTATAACTAATTGAGCCTTTATACTTCAAAATTTTGTCAATGCACCCTTTTGATTAAACAATAATAGAATAATTTAGAGTGAAGAAATAGGAGCAATTTGGACACCTAAAATTTTAAAAAGATATACTTTGGGTACCTATTTTTCATTTAAGCCTTTTATAATATTATTGTACTAATTGATTGTAAAATTTTAGGGTTGAAAAATAAATTTTTAAAAAATCAAGGGTAAAATTATAAAGAAACCTTTTTAATAGTGACCATAATGTTTATTTTTTTTTAAAATTGGGGAGCAGAAATGTACATGGGATAAACTTTAGTGGTCATTGTAGTAGTTTACCCATATTTTTTTCGCTACCAAGTCAGCAAGCCGTCAATGTTTAACGACAGAGTGACCTAAAGTTTACGCCCCGACAACGTAAGTGATCTTACTGGTCGTTTTTCAAAATTGGTGACCAACTTTGTACTGAGGGAAAACATAAGTGACTATTCCAGTAGTTAACCCTTAATTTAAAGATAAGCAGTTTTAATTATATCTATCCGATGAATTATATTTAATAATAAATTAATAGTATATTGATATCATACATGTAAATAACATTTTTATGCATGATTTATACACTCGTGCAAGGGATAACATATTAAAATTGCAAGGGATAACAAACATTTTTGGTGGTAAAAATTTAAATATATAACTATGGGTAAATATACTATGCATTGGCGGTGGAAACTTTCTTTGTTTTCTGTGCTCTAATTTTAGGGGTTAGAAATTGTAGTTTGAATTTAGGGTCTAGTGTTAAAATTTAGGGTATATATGTTAAAACCTAAATCCCTAATGTATTACCGTACAACCTAAATCCTAAATTCTAACCACAGTTCTTAAACCATAAACCTCTCAACCTAAACTCAAAATTCTAACCACGGTTACTAAATTGCAAATCTTTAAACTAAGTTTTAAACCCTAAAATCTAAACTAAGTTTATAAACCCTAAAATTAAGACGTTTGTGAAAATAAAAATATTTCATCATCAGTACCTGAGATATTTTCCCTATAGACTATAGCTATACCATATCAATTTGAAAAACAAATAAAAAGTATTTAAAACTTGGGTAAACTATCTGTTTGACCACCAATTTATTGGGAAAATTTTAAAATGACCACCATAGAAAAAAACGCGTCATTTGACTACCCAAACTATTAAAATGGGATCAATTTGGCCACCTGCCGTTAAGAGGCTAACGGAAGGTGACATGGCAGTTAAAAAATTAAAGGTACAATTACACATTTCGTCCTTACTATTTACACATTCTTTCAATTTAGTCCTAATTTTAATCTAATAAAATAAATTAATTAGGTGGTGACACGTGTCAACACCTTATTGGAGGAATTTAATTATTTATATTTGATTAATAAATTATTTTCCTCCTCCAATCGGGTGGTGACACGTGTTACCACCTAATTAGAGGAGAAAAACAAAGTTCAGCACAAATGCCATCCAGGAGAATCGAACCTGGGTGGTATAGGTGCAAAAGCAGTGGCTAAGCCACTACACCAAGCACAATTTTGTGCTTTAAAGCAGTGGCAGTTAAATAAATTGTTGTTGCAGTTAAGACTTGTTTTTGATGAGCCTGAGCCTGGGGTTACTATAATCAAACTCACGCATTCAGATGTTCCTGAGGAGGATAGGTTGGTTTTTAATAATCCAATATGGCTTATTTGTTATTGTTAGAATCGGGTTATTTATCTTGTTTCTGTGTTGATTTGTTTGTGATGCAGATATGGTAATTCAACTGTCGCGGAGAACACCGAGAGAGGATGGAGGGACCTTATTTTCAATAAGATACGAGCTGTATTTGGTTTTGGGATATGATTTATTTTATTCTTAAAAGAGGAGATACTCTTTTTTTTTTCTTGGTTTCAAATTGTTAGACCTTTATGAAATCTTCTTTCTTTCAGCTATCATTGTGACTGCAAGTCTGTTCTTGGTGTACTGGTTCATGTTTTTGAAGTTGAAACTTGTACCGAGTGCCATTGCTGTCTTGTTTGCTGGTATCCAAACTATTTCTTTGAACCTATGATAATGACAGTGACGAAAATGTTGCCTTGATGTTTATCCTCTGTGTACATGTTGGTGTTATGATGTGAAACCATGTTGAGTTTCTGGTTTAATTCTCTGCCACTTCTTCGTATTGATCTTGATAATAAGAATGATTGGTTGTCTTTCTTCAGTCAGAAGCATACAGAATTTTTGTTGGGTCTTTAGAATGATTGAATCCTCACGGGAAAGTTAAGTCTGATGCAAATTTTATCTGCATTGTTTGTGATTATGTAGAACTGTGGTTAATTTGCTTCTATTAATTGCAAGCTGGTTTCAAACTAAGGAAAATACTTTGATGCACAAGCTTGTGTAAACTTTAGTTTACACAAGCCCTTTAATTTTAGGGTTTAGGGTTTAAGATTTTAGGTTAGGGTTTAGGGGTTTAGTATGTAGGGTATATAATTTAAGGTTTATGGTTAGAATTTAGAGTTTAGGTTTAGGGCTTAGGGTTTAGGTTTTAGGTTGCTAGGGTTTGTAATTTAAATTTTAAATTTTATAAAAGGGTTGTGTAAATTTTTTTTACACAGCTTGTGCATCAAAATAAAACCCTCAAACTAATTAATAATCCCAGCTATGTATTTTTTTTGGATAATCCATTGCCCTGGAAAGATTCAATTGGTTTACATGATATCTGGTGCTTGGACAATGGTTAACTTGGCTACTGTACCGATTCTGTAGTTTGTTACTCTCAAAGGTTGATTAGTTTGAGAATGTAAATGGAAGCATGATCTTGTTTGTGTTGTTGAAGTGGGCAACTTGATATGGCATTTCTTGTGGGTTTAATCAAATTTCTAGTTCACTTGGTAGGATGTGTATTGTTTAAAGTGAAACACCTGCTTTTGTGCCATCGGAAATAACATTAGGAAGCATCTTTGTACACGTAATATGCGAGGTTGGAAGATGAATAATGTGGATTTTATAGATGATGAAGATGAAGACAATGAGAACCCAGAACCCAGGGAAAAAGATATATATTGAATTTGGTGTTTTAAAGCACAAAATTGTGCTTGGTGCAGTGGCTTAGCCACTGCTTTTGCACCTACACCACCCAGGTTTGATTCCCCTGGATGGCATTTGTGCTTAACTTTGTTTTTCTCCTCTAATTAGGTGGTGACACGTGTCACCACCCGATTGGAGGAGGAAAATAATTTATTAATCAAATATAAATAATTAAATTCCTCCAATAAGGTGTTGACACGTGTCACCACCTAATTAATTTATTTTATTAGATTAAAATTAGGACTAAATTGAAAGAATGTGTAAATAGTAAGGACGAAATGTGTAATTATACCTTTAATTTTTTAACTGCCACGTCACCTTCCGTTAGCCTCTTAACGGCATGTGACCAAATTGATCCCATTTTAATAGTTTGGGTAGTCAAATGACGCGTTTTTTTTCTATGGTGATCATTTTAAAACTTTCCCCATAGATTGGTGGTCAAACAGATAGTTTACCCTTAAAACTTATATATATGGGAAAATATATAAATGATGATAAATACATGCCATCATTGTCCTTAGCAACAAGGAAGCATGGTCAGTTGGTCATACCAGTGCCCATATTATTGGACCGCAGAACTATATAATTTATAGTAAATAAAGATTTGAGTGGTGGCCTCGCCTCTAGGCTCTATCACTATTCCCACGTCTCTTTCTTACCTCTCAACATACCAAACACTACCAATCAAAAGCTTTGAAATAAATATAAATAACATTTCTTGCTTTTGATTTTGTCTACTTTTCTATATTGATATTTGATTTTTTTAGTAATATTGATATATAGATTTGTCTACTTTTCTCATATTAGTATCTAAATATTTTTTGTTTATATAAATTCATTTATTTTTCCACAATGATATTTTTTTACAGTGGTGTGACATTCTGAAATTGTATCATATCCACTCAAAAATAAAAAAAATATTAAAATTTATCAAAAAATAAAAATTATATAATAATAATGATAGATTTAGAATTTTGTAGAAAATATAAAAATATAGAAGTTATAGAAATTAAAATCGTTACAAGAAAAGATACAATGTGGGCAAGTAGACAAGTTCATCTACCAATGTGATAAAAAGAATTTAGATTTAAACATGTAAATTAAACTTCTATGCCCTAAACTCAATCCTAAACATTTAAAATTAGGGTTGTAAATGAACCGAACGTTCAACGAATCGTTCGGCGGGAAGTTCGTTTATTTATTAAACGAACGGACATGAACAAGATTTTTTTGTTCGTTTAATTAAATGAACAAACACGAACAAAGGGCTTGTTCGTTCATTTATGTTCGTGAACGTTAGGTAATCTGTCCATTTATGTTCGTTCGTTTATGTTCATTTAAGTTTATTCACATATGTCTAGGGGTGTTCATTGTTCGGTTAAACCGAACTAACTGACCGAACCAAAACAAAATTGGTTAATCTATTAGATAATTTTAGGTTTCGGTTAATGATTAAGAGTTTTTTCAAATTTCAATTATTGATTAATTTGGTTTAAAATCGGTTAATTAACTGAATTAATCGAACTAACCCAAAATATTAAATATTTAACACATTATATATGTTCATTTGTGTTCGTTTATCATTTAAACGAACGAACATAAACGAACACGAACATGCTACATTCCTTAATGAACGAACACGAACAATTTTTTTTTGTGTTCGTTTATGTTCGTGTTCGTTCATTTGTTCGGTTAAAGTTAAGCGAACGAATATGAACATACCCTCGTTCGGTTCGTTTACAGACATATTTAAAATCGAAAGAATTGTGTAGTCAAACCGTATACAACATACATATAATACTTTTTTTAAAAAATATTATTTAATTCAATTCTCTTAACTCATACTAATTCCAACTACTTGAATAAATTATAAGTCATAATTTTCAACAACCTTCATAGACACTTTTTTTTTTCCTTTTCTAATTTTACTCAACCCACCCACAAGACTCACCTAACTCAGAGCCAGCATTAGCAACACCAAGTCACCAACACCGCCCCCATCAAACTCGGGTCCTACAAAGATCCAAATCTCCCATTGGCCGTCAACTTCGTCTCCACTCCACCATCCTCCTCCCCCCCCCCTCTAATCTATCTATATATATTATAGGTTACATTTATACACAATGTAAAATTAAATTGTACATGTTTTTTTAAATCGTTGAATGAATGAAAGGGATAGTTGGGATTAACTCATCACTTCTCGTTTCAAATGATAATCTTCGCATATCCTACTGTTAATCTCAGTCATTCATTTCACTCATCCGACTATCCAAAAAACATGCAAAATTTAAAAACTCTTGCACTGTGTAAACGAATCGTATCTCATATATATAGTGTAAAACTCAGATTAATAGTAGGATGCACTTACATAGTGTAAAACTCTTTAAGTTTTACACGTTTTTTGGATCGTTGGATGAAGGAAATGAATGACTGAAATTAACTCCTTACTTTTTCCCTAAGGGATAATCTTCCCATATTCTATTGTTAATCTCAATCATCTGTTTTACCCATCCAACGATCCCAAAAAAGTGTAAAACTTAAAGAGTTTTACATTGTATAGCTGGATCCTATCCCATATATATACACACACCGTGTAACTGGATCATATATATATATATATAATTTGAAAGTTTTACACATTTTTAGATCATTGGATGAAGGTAAATGGATGATTGAGATTAAGAGTAGAAAATGTGAAGATTATCACAGAAAAAAAGAGATAAGAAAATAATGTTAATTATTTATTACTCTCAACCAACGGTCCAAAAAGGTGTAAAACTAATTGAATTTTACACAATGTAAGTGTATAGAATCCACTTACACAGAATGTAAAGCTCATAGTTTACACATTTTTTGATCGTTGGATGGGTGAAATGGATGGATGAGATTAACTCCTTACTTTTCTCCAAGTGATAATCTTCATATAACCCATTATTAATCTCAACCATCCATTCCATCCATCCAACGACCCAAAAGACGTGTAAAAGTTAAAAACTCTTACATTGTGCAAACGAATCATATCCTTTGTAGAACTAATGTTTTGATATAATAATTGAAAAATGTTTTGGACTGATTTAAAAAGTATTTAAAACATTTCCAAAGTCCAAACAACTTGAAACTATGTTTAGGGAAGTTTTTATAAAGAGTTTTTATGTTTTTCAAAGCCAAACTTTACAAAACTGTCCATGTGTTTCGAAACACCTTAGGGGCGTTTCGATACGGCAATTCCAATAGCAAAAATGTTTCGATATTCGTATCGAAACGGGCTTTCCATGGATAGGATTTTTGCCCAGCGTTTCGAAACGGGCTACGCCGTTTCGATACGCCTACGTGGCATTGACCACAACGGTCATAAACCCCAACGGCTATTTTCCCAACTAACTTTTAAATGCAGGCGTTTCGATACGGGTCTAGAGCGTTTCGATACGCGTTCCGAAACGGGTGCCTTGACAGACTACAATGGCTCTTTCTACTTAGAGAGTGTTTCGAAACGGGTTCGAGCGTTTCGAAATGGGGAGCTGCAGAACTGCATTTATGGTGGGAATTAAAGTCCTCAACGGCTCCAATATGATCCCAACTGCTAGTAACGGCTACAAAATCATTTGAGAGTATAAAAGGGACCTCCAAGCATCAAGTAAAGGCTAATGCTCATATTGTCAAACATCAAATGATCAAAGATTGTCTTAGAGCTTAAATTGTCATTTATTGTATAGACAAACACTAGTGAGCCAAAATTGTCAAATTTGCTCAAGTGTTTTAGGTTTTGGGTGAGTGCTTAATTTTGCAAACAAACACCTATTAGAGGGTTTTAAGTTTGCTTCTTGTTTCTCTTTGTAAGAGAGGGTTTCAATCAAGGCTTTGGGTAGAAAGCTTGATTGTGTAGAAGGGTTACCTCCTAAGCCTAGAAAAGGGGAAGAACAATTAGTGGAATTGTTGGAAATCCTTAGTGGGGAGCTAAGGTAGTGGATGTAGACCTTGGTTAGAAGGTTGAACCACTCTAAAATCATTGTGTCAATCTTTGTTTTAGCTTCCTAAACCCTAACACCAAAAAATCCACCTCTCCACCACTTGGTGAGCAACATTGGTTGATCGAATCGAGCCCCTCTTAACTCAACAATTGGTATCAGAGCTTGGCTCAATTGAGGAGGATTCACATCTTATTGAGAAGATCCAGCAAGCTCGATCACTATTTCATCAACCGGCTCAAATGGCACAATCAATCAACAAACCACCTTTCTTTGACGGAACCCACTATGCCCATTGGAAGACAAAGATAAAGTTCTTCATCAAATCAAGAGATTACAAGCTATGAGATATAGTTGAAGATGGTCCGTTCGTGCCTCAAAGAAGCAAAGCGGAGTGGAGTGCCGACGATTGCAAGAAGATGGAGCTAAATTGCAAAGCCTTGCATATCTTGTTTTGTGCTTTTGGCCCAACTATCTATGAGAAGATGTCTTTTTGTGAGAGTGCCAAGGAGGTATGGGACAAGCTTGAAGTCACATACGAGGGAACCGATGAAGTCAATGAGACCAAGATTGGGCTCCTAACCTTAGAGTATGAAAACTTCAAAATGGATCCGGAAGAGAACATCGAGAAGATGTTTGATAGGTTCTCCACCATCACCAATGGTCTCAAAGGCTATGGAGAAGCCATCCCGGAGGAAAAGCTTGTTCGAAAGCTCATCTACTCACTTCCCGAGTCTTGGGACTCAAAGAGGACCGCCATCATCGAAGCCAAAAATTTGAAGACCTTGAAGCTTGATGAACTCATGGGGTCACTCCTTACTCATCAAATCATGAAGAAGAATAAGATGAAAAGAAGAGGGAAGAATTTAGAGCTATGGGAGAGAAGAAAATCAAAGGGCTAGGCATCAATGCAAGTGTCATGGCTCTCAAATCCTCCACTTGTCATCATGTCTACTCAAGTGAAAAGGAGGATGAAAATGAAGAGATAGTTCATCTCTTCAAGAAGTGTGCCCCGTTCATGAAGAAAGCCTTGAGAGAGCTTGAACGAGAATCCAAGAAAAAGGAGAGGGTAAGCACTTCAAGCCATAAGAAGAAGGCACATGTGGCTACTTGGAGTGATGAGGACTCCACCGACGATGAACAAGCCAACCTTTGCCTTATGGCCATCGAAGAAGATTCAAGGGTAACTTCTAATTCATCTACTCCATGTTCTTACTCTTTTGATGAATTACAAGATGCCTATGATGATTTGGTTTTAGACTTTAAAAATCACATTTTGAAAAACAATAAAGTGATTTCAAAGTTGAAAATTCAAAATGATTTGATTTCTAAAACCAAACTTGAACTTGAAGCAAAACTCAAGGAGTTTGAATTAAAATGTTTTGATTTACAAAAATTGCTTCAAAAAGTTCAAGAAGAAAAAGATTTGATTTCCAAAGAACTTGAAAAGAAAAATAATTTTGGAAAATCAAATTTTTATGTAAGACAATCTAGTGCCCCTAGATTTATTAAAGGAAAATGTTTTAGAAGTATTTGGGTCCCAAAAGAACTTAGTACATCAATTAAAAAGGATGACATTGAAAAATGGATTCCTAAGGGGACTAAAATTTGTGCTACTAACGTTTATGGATCCAAAGCAAATTGGATACCAAAAGTCACTTGATTGTCTTTTCCTAGGTGTGATGGAGATGTTCAACAAGTCAAACATTGAGGGGGAGCTCCATGCACACAAGGAAGAACATTTGAAGAAGGAAGGCTTCACATCCTCCCTTGGGTTCAAGTGTTGGTAAAAATTCTAGTTGTTTTTAATTTCATTTGTTTATTTTATTTTTAAATTCAACTAGATGATCATATATGTTGGACTAACATTTTTGATGATGCTTTGAGTAAGGGGGAGCCATTTTAAAACCAAATTCTTATTTTTGTCAATTTTTACCTCTATTGTTATTTTGAACTTAATGTTTTAAATTCTTTTTGATATAACAAAAAGGGGGAGAAATGAAATGGTTTGAAAAATTGAATTTTCAAATGAATAAGGGGGAGCTTTATTTGATTTCATATCTTCAATCTCTTATTCACATTTTTAAAGTTAAAGGGGGAGAATCCCAAACAATTTTTCAAGTGAGTTTTATTATATCAAAAAGAGGGAGATTGTAGAACTAATGTTTTGATATAATAATTGAAAAATGTTTTGGACTGATTTAAAAAGTATTTAAAATATTTCCAAAGTCCAAACAACTTGAAACTATGTTTAGGGAAGTTTTTATAAAGAGTTTTTATGTTTTTCAAAGCCAAACTTTACAAAACTGTCCATGCGTTTCGAAACACCTTAGGGGCGTTTCGATACGGCAATTCCAGTAGCAAAAACGTTTCGATACTCGTATCGAAATAGGATTTCCATGGATAGGATTTTTGCCCAGCGTTTCGAAACGGGCTACGCCATTTCGATACGCCTACGTGGCATTGACCACAACGGTCATAAACTCCAACGGCTATTTTCCCAACTAACTTTTAAATGCAGGCGTTTCGATACGGGTCTAGAGCGTTTCGATACGCGTTCCGAAACGGCCAGGAGGCGTTCCGATACGAGTGCTCTGACAGACTACAACGGCTCTTTCTACTTAGAGAGTGTTTCGAAACGGGTTCGAGCGTTTTGAAACGGGGAGCTGCAGAACTGCATTTATGGTGAGAATTAAAGTCCTCAACGGCTCCAATATGATCCCAACGGCTAGTAACGGCTACAAACTCATTTGGGAGTATAAAAGGGACCTCCAAGCATCAAGTAAAGGCTAATGCTCATATTGTCAAACATCAAATGATCAAAGATTGTCTTAGAGCTTAAATTGTCATTTATTGTATAGACAAACACTAGCGAGCCAAAATTGTCAAATTTGCTCAAGTGTTTTAAGTTTTGGGTGAGTGCTTAATTGTGCAAACAAACACCTATTAAAGGGTTTTAAGTTTGCTTCTTGTTTCTCTTTGTAAGAGAGGGTTTCAATCAAGGCTTTGGGTAGAAAGCTTGATTGTGTAGAAGGGTTACCTCCTAAGCCTAGAAAAGGGGAAGAACAATTAGTGGAATTGTTGGAAATCCTTAGTGGGGAGCTAAGGTAGTGGATATAGACCTTGGTTAGAAGGTTGAACCACTCTAAAATCATTGTGTCAATCTTTGTTTTAGCTTCCTAAACCCGAACACCCAAAAATCCACCTCTCCACCACTTGGTGAGCAACATTGATTGATCGAATCGAGCCCCTCTCAACTCAACGTCCTTGTATATATATAAAAAAGAGTAAGGAGTTAATCTCAATCATCCATTTCACCCATCCAACGATAAAAAAAACGTGTAAAACCATGAGTTTTACATTTTGTATAAGTGGATCCTATCCATATATATATAAGGTAATTATTTCATACACTAGTGGTGAAAAAAGTTTTCATAAATGCTTTAGTTTCAAGATTTGGGGATTCAGTTTAGGGTTCAAAGTTTTTAGTTAGAATTTATGGTTTAATATTAAAAGTTAGGGTTTATAGATTAAAACCTAAAACATTAACCATATTCCTTGAACCTTAAACCATAACCTCTAAACCATAAATCATAAATAATAATTTTTAACCTCAAACCTTAAAATTTATACCCCATAGACCTAGACAATTAAATTTTAAACTCTAAAATAAATCCTTAAATCACAAAAATAAGACGTTTGTGGAAAAAAATTCACTGTAGTATGCAAAATAATTACCCGATATGTATTATCTAAAAAAACAATGAGGGTTCTAGGCATGCGCGATAGGAGCGACAACACAGGGCCTCCAAGAGAGAAGACCCAAAAATAGAGAACCTGAATTAAATTAAATTAAATATTTGTAAAAAAATTGTAATTTGATAAGTATTTATTTTGGTTATGTTTTTGGTCCTTATTTCGATTAAATATAAGTTTGAAGGACTTAACTGGGCTGTTTTATGTTGTTTTCAAGCAGGTTACGTGATGCTGGAAATAAGCTAGAATGCTGCAGAAAATACTGGAGTCGTGGGCAGATTCATGGCATGAACCAGGGCATGAATGCTGATTGAGCGCCACGTCAGCACCTTCTAGAAGTTGACGTCAGCAACAGTGATAGCTTATCAAGCCGCTTATTAGATAGCCTATCATCCGTATTTTAATTTTTAAAATTCAAACTTGGGATAATTTTCTTATGTAATTTAAATTAAATTTGGGATTTATTATTTTAGTTTTTAGGGTTTTCAACTACTATAAATACCCCACTTTGGGGGTGAGTTAGATCATCAGTTGCTCATTGTTCTCTTCTACCTTGAGTTTAATAAAGTTCTCTATTTTCTCCATTTTCATTTTCTCCATTTCTTTCATTATTTAATTAAGTATGGTTTCTTCACCATCCATGCTTAACTAAATCCCCTTTAGCCAAAAGCAACGCCAAACCCGACTAAACTCGTGAGATTAGAAAAGTACTTCAATCCTTCAACAACTCTTTTTTAGATTCTCTGTAAAATTGATTAGACAATCGGCCTAATCTTTAGGCATCTCAATTGTTTCATTCTGAGAGCGCGCATCGGGTTGAAGTGGTTTAGATCCATCGTTGGGGACGAGGAAAAGCTTGTAGCCAATTCAACTCCCTAAGAACAAACTTAGTGGCGGTTCGCTAAGGGGAGTCAAAATCGGAAACAATTCTCATCGAGACGATTATCCGAGCACGAGCTTCTCCAGCACTAACTCAGACTTGAGTTAGCATCGATTGTCGTAGCTAACCAACTAAAGCTTGACTTCAAGGATTGCCCTGGGAGTCAAATTTACCCAAGAGAAGTAAATTGCAAGGGTTGGGCCTTGTAGACTGTAACCGGCAAGAAAGTTGAAGAAAAATCAATTTCAGTGATCGAAGATGTCGTGGCAAAGCGTAGCTTGAGGCTAATTCAATCCATAATCCATTTTCAATACTTATGTTTCGTTCTTATTATTTTTCTTTATTACTCAAATCACTTCTCTAAAACCCCCTTTTATTTTTACAGGTTTCTTGGTCTAAGTCAGAACGAAAGGGTGTTAGAATTCCTATTCCCTGTGGACCGACCCTTACTCTCGCTATGCTATTTTTATTCTTATTTATTTGAGTTTAATAATTTATTTTTGACAATATACGACGCATGTCATAAATATATATATATATATATATATATATATATATATATACATATAATTATGTGTGTATATATATAACAATAATCTAAAACTTAAAACATGCAAAAAAGAATGATATTTTTTATGTGAAAATAGTTGATTTTACATGTTTATAAGTCAATTTTTGTTGCTCAAGAGGATAATATATTATCTCAAAATAATTACCCGATATATATTATCCTAAAATAACAGTGGAGGTTCTAGACAGGCGCGATAGTAGCGACAACACATGCCCCAAAAGTAGAAAACCTAAATTAAATTAAATATTTGTAAAAAAATATAAATCTATATATATAATTATATATATATATATAACAATAATCTAAAACTTAAAACATGTAAAAAGAATAACATTTTCTATGCGAAAGTGCTTGATTTTTATATGTTTATAAGTCAATTTTTTGTTGCTCAAGAGGATAATATATTATCTCAAAATAATTACCCGATATATATTATCTCAAAACAACAGTAAGGATTCTGGACAAACGCAATAGGAGCGACAACACAGGGCCCCAAGAGAGAGGAGCCCCAAAAGTAAAGAACCTAAATTAAATTAAATATTTGTAAAAAAATTATAAATTTATATATAGTTATGTGTGTATATATATAACAATAATCTAAAACTTAAAACATGTAGAAAGAATGACATTTTTATGTGAAAATACTTGATTTTTATAAGTTTATATGTCAATTTTTTGTTGCTCATGAAAATAATCTAATAAATTTTTTTGTATTAGAATAATTTTTAAAAAAATTAATATCTCTTACTGATTATAAATTAAGAGTTTCATTTTAATAAAGTATACATGCCCTCAAAATTTTTGAACCGCGCCTGCAAAACAAAGCTTAACCAACCCACTTTAGCAAAGACAAATGAATAAAGTCAATACCACAAACACCACACACACCAATAAACAAAGTGTCCGGCCCACTGCGCCCTGGATTTTTGTTGGTTACTTATGGCGGAGGAGAGGCGGCCGCCGTGGAGCACAAATCCAGAACTCCGAATGATCTTTTAACATTCCCAGGTCTGGGGTTTAATCCTTAACCACACAAGGGATCTATGGCATGGATGAAATGGAATCTCTTTGAAGTTTTTTTCTATGTTTATATATATATTTTAGGATCTACTTACTGCACACAACACAAAAAAAAATTAAGTTTTGTACAGTTTTTAGATCGTTGGATAGCTGGGATTAACTATTTTTTTTAAGTGATAATTTTCGCATATCTTACTATTAATCTCAATCGTTCATTTTACTCATCCAATAATCTAAAAATTATATAAAACTTAAAAAAATTTACACCGTATAAACGGATTCTATGCATATATATATATATATAAATCAAATAAAATTATTGTAGGATTAGAGAATCCACAAATATGGGGTGTGGTGAGGACCGGAAGTAGCCAAAATTAAGAATCTAGAAAATGATTTGTCGGTGTCAAGCTCTCAGGAAAACGCCGCACTACCAGCCCATTCCTTTAAATTAACGCTCTGTAATTCAAGTTGATCGGGTCGAGCCACATTGGGAGCTCGGAAGTCAAGCTGACGCCTCTATTCTAGCGATCAAACATGGAAAATTTGTTACCATCACTATCTAATACATTAATTAACTAATACAAATCAAATATTAGATAAATTTATTATGAAAACGACCTTTCTAACCCAGTAGTTTCGTTTACGGATTCAAACTTTTGAGATGTTAATAAATTGTTTTATTAGTTTAGTCGATTTAACCCTTAAGCTTTTTTATTTTTATTTTTCACACTTAAATTTTTTGGTTATATTGACCTAAATACTATTATGGTATTGTTTGGTAAATAGTAAATAGCGGATTGGGGTGAAAAAGCTAATTTTGAAAAAGTTCCTAATATAAGCTTTTTGAGATTAGAGGTTTGATATTAGAGTTGTAATGACTCTTTTACCCTTAACAATTACCAAATAACCTAAATTAAATAATAATATTTTTAATATAAACAATAACATATTAAATATTGGACTTATTTGTTGTTACTACTAATTTATATGGTGACATTTGTAAGTTAATTTTATTTTTTATGATCACATATTTATATGTGCATATAAAATTTTTTAATAATTATATAAATAATAAATTAATATATAAATCTTTTAAATATGTTTAGGAAATTTATATTAAAAAATAATTTTTACAAATTTAATTAATATTTATTAGATACAAAATATTAATAACTGATAAATTATTCAAACAAGTATTAAATATAATCATGTCCTTATATGTCATTTTGCTTGTTTAAATAATCAAACAGCTATCAGCTATCAGTTAATTTTATCAAATACTTTTATACAATCAGCTAATACAATCCGCTAGTCAAATCAGCTAATGCAATCAACTATCAGCTATTAGCTAATGCAATCAACTATCAGCTATTAGCTAATGCAATCAGCTATTAGCTAATTGCCAAATAGGGATCTAATTTATCCCTTTTCACCATGTAATAAAAAATTCAGAAAATATTAAAAAAAGTATAAATGAAAAGTTGATAGTATAACATTTCGGTAAGATAAATTAGTTATTATTTTATTTTGTTACGATGGGGTAGAAAATGAACTTTTGAGTAAATTTTATTAAAAAAATAAAGTTTGGAGGTCAAAAGGAACACACTAAAAAATAAGGACTATAATAACTAACTGATAAAGTTAGAGGGTTATTTGTTGCGCCTATTTTAAATCTAAAAGTTTTTTATCCGAAAAATGTGTTAAAAGGTAGCTTTATTTGGTTTCTCATTCGTCCTATTTTTACAGCACTATAATTTTGACTTTTTTCTCCTCATAATTATTCGTATTCGTATTTATTAATTCATATCAAATATTACATAAACCTATTATAAATATTTTCTAACTCAATTTGTTATATTTGAAATGTCAAAATTTAAATATTTAAAGATTGTTTTTATAAACGCCTTAATTTTAAGGGCTAGAGATTTAGTTTAGAGAATTATGTTTAGAGGTTTAAAATTTAGGGTTTGTAGTTAGAATTTATGGTTTAGTGATAGAATCCACTATCCTTAAATTCTAAGCACATAAACTTAAATTCCTAAACTATAAATTTTAAATTAGATCCATAACCCTTAAAATTATAACGCTCCTTAAAATTAAATGTTTCCACCACCAATACATAAAATAATTATCCTTAACTTTTTTCATTTAATTAATCACTCAAATTTATAAAAAAATTATTGTGACCCTTCGATCAATATCAACCGTCAACTTTGCTCTTCCTATTCATTTAACCTTTTTAGTTTTGCAACATAAATTATAATTAATGTTTATAAGATTAATATATTTCGATTAATGTTAGAATTGATATTTTAGAATTTAGGTTAAGATTAATATATTTCCATGAAATGAGTTAAATTAATTTTAATAACTGTTTGATCTAAATAGTGTTTTTGTCCATAATCTAATATATATTATTTAGGTTAACTTTTGAAGTGACTGTAATGCAAGTTTAGTGATGAAAGTGAAAACACTGAAAAGGTTGAAACACTAGCGGTGTAGTTTTCTCCGAAAGAAATAATGTGATGATAATGACGCGGTGGCGCCCTGTCAGTTCTATCTTCATTCTGGGTTGCTATTTTTGTGCTTATAAATTCATTCCCCCACTCGTGCCTTCTTTGCCTCATTCAAGCTTTTCTTATTATCTCCTGTTTTCCTGGATCAAGGTAACCCTTTCTCATTTACCTCTGTTTTTCCCCTATACCCAGATTCAATTCGTGTTTCGTTTTTGTATTATCATTACATTGGGTTTGTTTATTTCTAGGTTTTTTTTTTTTTTTTATAAAAAAAAATCTTACCAGACTAGATAACCTCTTTAAGACATAGCTTAGATTTGTCCTGTTGGTCTGTGTTTTTTTGTTTATCCTCAGATCTAACCATGTTTCTTGCTATGTTAGAATCTGTTGTTCCAGCTTAACTTTCTTGCTGGGAGTGATAATTTGTTACCCTTCCTATTGATCTTAAAAATCCATACGATGATTTTTGTTGTTATGAACTTAGGGTAGGTGAAATCAAGATCTGGGTTTTACAGATTAAGTAATGTTGAAGTTTTAGAATGGAACACTTGTTCTTACCAATATTCCTGTTTGTTGTTTCTTGTGATAGTTGCTGCTGCCGGCCGGTAAAAACCATAGTCAAAGTTGATTGTTCCATAGGAACTGGATGAGGTAAATGTTGGATTGACCTTTCATCATTTTACTTTATACATTCAGGTGATTCCTGGTTTCGTCAAAATGGAAGTTATCGGGGGCTAAAACTGCTGAATTTTATGGCCTTAAGAGGTATTTATGTTTCTGAATTCTTGTAGAATTGGACTATTGTTTTCGTATCGTAATTACTAATTCTTTCTGGTTTGCGATCTTGTGTTTAGATATCCGGGCGATGTGTGGGGAAAGGAACGGGTACAGAGGTGTGGGAAAAAGTTTACTGGGTGCGACAGTCGATAACTACTTGAAGAACAGGGCCTGTGGTATGGAATATGAATCAGACTGGACTAAGAATAGATTATCATCAGTGTTAACAGCACAAGTGATCCGTTCCGCTACGTCTCTTATGCCTTGGTGTTGTAAAATCCCTATAGGTGATGGATTTCATGAGTTTCTTTAATTAGTTGAGTAGCATTTGTAGAATTATTGACGTGTTCTTTTGGGAAATATATTCGTACCGAATTCGAGAAATCATTTAGAAAATGCCTGGTTTTGTGAGAGAAAAGAAGAGAATCACAGAACCGAATATGCGTCTCACCTCCCCTGTTATGCAAGATACACTGGTTCATTTGAAAGGCAATCAGTACCCATCTTCTCCGGCCGTTGACAAATTAGACAGCCCGCTGCTTCCGGGGCTTCCAGATGACGTGGCTAAGTATTGCCTTGCTCTTGTTCCTCGTTCCAGCTTCCCTGCCATGGGAGGTGTATGCAAGAGGTGGAGATCGTTCATTCAAAGCAAAGAATTCTTAACAGAGCGAAAGATAGCCGGAATGCTTGAAGAGTGGCTTTATGTTCTAACTATGGATTCCGAAGGAAAGGAAAGCCACTGGGAGGTTTTGGATTGTTTGGGGCAGAGACACAAGCTTCTTCCAGCAATGCCTGGTCCTGAAAAAGTCGGATTTGGGATAACTGTCCTTAATGGAAAGCTCCTTGTCCTAGCGGGCTATTCGGTTTCAAATGGGACTGCCTCGGCTTCAGCTGATGTTTACCAATATGATTCTTGCCTCAACAGGTTTGTTTCTGGTTTTCACTTCTCATATGAGGCTTAATACCCCTCCTGTTCCACCCCGTGCTGCATAATACATGTGAAAAGAATTGCCATAATTTTTCGTTCTTGGTTTTAACACATCTTCGTATTTGCAGCTGGAGCAAACTAGCAGACTTGAATGTTGCTCGCTATGATTTTGCTTGCGCGGAGGTCAATGGTGTGGTTTACGTTGTTGGAGGATATGGGGCCGAGGGCGAGAGCCTCTCAACTGCAGAGGTGTATGACCCTGATACAGATAAGTGGACCCTTATCGAAAGCCTACGCCGGCCTCGTTGGGGTTGTTTCGCATGTGGATTGAACGGAAAACTCTACGTCTTGGGTGGTAGGTCAAGCTTCACTATTGGAAACTCGAGGTTTGTGGATGTGTACAACCCCGAGAAGCACACCTGGTGTGAGATGAAAAACGGTTGCGTGATGGTCACTGCCCATGCTGTGCTAGGGAAGAAGCTTTTCTGCATGGAGTGGAAGAACCAGAGGAAGCTGGCAATCTTCAACCCAGACAACAATTCTTGGAAGATGGTTCCGGTGCCGTTGACAGGGAGCACAAGCATAGGGTTCCGTTTTGGGATATTGGACGGGAAACTTTTGTTGTTCTCGGTGGAAGGAGACCCCGGTTACCACACACTCTTGTATGATCCGGATGCAGCCCCGGGTTCGGAATGGCAAACTTCGGATATAAAGCCATCTGGTTTGTGCCTGTGCAGTGTGACAATTAAAGCCTGAAGAAGCATGGCCTGGATTAATTGAAGATCTCACATTGCTCAATTTCATATGTATTTCTCATTTGATTTGTGTTAAAGACTAATTTGGTTGTGAACTTGTCTGGTTTCAAAGCTTGTGTTGGATCATCCTGTGGAGATTCAACTTGTTAATTTGATTTACCTTTTGCTTTTTTTAAACTTTTCTTGGTCATAAATCCCATATCTTTTGGTCATGCTTTTTTGGGTAGGTGATAAATGCTTTCACATGTGCTTTAATAATAATAATAATAATGATAATATATTTTCTCGAAGATAATGCTCTGATATCTTTCGTGTATCGAATAGTAATATATTTTATTTAGGGGTTTGTTTTGCCGAACAAATGTGAAAATAATTTTAGAAGATATTCCTCTAGTATTTATTTTGCATTAAATCGTTTGGCCAACAAATAAAAATGATTTTGATTAATGGAAAACTAATCAATTCTTTTGAAGACCGATTTTAAAAAATGAAAGTGTGAAAATTTAAAAAAATAAATAATTGTTTTTATTAATAGATTAGGACATTGTTTTTATTAATTGTTTTACCATACATAATCTAAATTAATTGATCATATTAGTGATTATACAAAAAAAAACATTTTTCATTAAAAATATTTGTAAAATTAAAAAAATTTGAAAACAATGATATTTAAACTTCATGAATCACATAATTATTTCCATACAAATGTAAAATTCATTTTTTTCATAATTTTTTAAATTAAATATTAAATCTCTTTTTATCTCTGGTTTGAATCCATATAATTATAGAAAAAATATTTTATTTATCATATTTCTATTGTAAGAAAATTGATAAATCATACATGTTTTCATATTTTTATTATTGAAATTTTATTATTTATGTATTACCAAATATTTTTTTTCTTCATATTTGAACAAAGACAACTCCTACCTTTTCCTTTAAAATATTATTTAATATCTTATAGATATAAATAGAACCAGGACTCAGAGGAGTCGAGCATAATATTTGAACTCAGAATCTAAATTAGATAGAGTAGTTATCTAAGTAGGCTGAACTAACTAAAACAAAAAGGAAATAAAACAAGTTCCATAGGGGACTTTGTGCAGTCTGAGACCACTACTTTAAGAAGAAGAAAGACTTACATCAAAATCTGCTACATTTCAGTGTATTCTTCTGCCATGATTAACAGCACGAGTGCTGTCCAACCAGTAAATACACGCGCGCCTTTTCCCTTTCCCTGCTTTTGATCATATTGTTCCCACAAGTACCCGGTTTTGTCATAGTTTTCAACTACATTTCTGCCACATTGTGCAAAAGCAATTTTAATCCTACTCAGAGAAGCGGTTAACGATAGTTCCTAGACATAAGGTTTAGTTTTGAATGTGTACCTTATCAAATTCTGCCTCAACTCCTCATAAATGGTTCGGGCTTTGTCTCTGTACGGTCCATTCTCTGCAGAAAATTGCTCAGTATATCAGTGGGAACAGAGACATCGAAGTTAAATGGAAAATTATCAACTTCTTTTTTGGGGGTGGGTGGGTGGGGGTTGATTTTCCTGCTATTAATTTTATGGTTGTTATAGGAAGAAAAACGGAAGAAAGTTTAGGTGAAAATCATTTACCTAACGAGTAATACCGGAGTGAAGAAAGAATCATGTAGTTTATATTCATCCAAACAGGACCTCTCCAATAAGGTGCGTCGTGCTCTGTGTTGCGTTTCATGTACATGGAGCTACGGCATGCAAGAACATAGTTAATTATATATTCACTGATTAAAGCCAATTGTAGCATTAAGCCTAACAGAAAAACTAGTATATTACCTAGACTTGGCAAGTGAGCGAAGTCCATAATTAGTCCATAAGACGCTCCGGTTTGAGATGAGCTCTAGCTGCTTTTCCAGAATCCACGATTCCTGCACAGACAGTATAATATAAGAATTCTATCCAAAAAAAGAGAGAAATCTATAATGGTGAATGAAAAGTTTAAAAAAGATAATTAAAAAAAAAAGGTGCTTCAAACTGTTTACAAGGACAACAACATAAAAGCATCTGTAAACTGATATATTAATCTTTTGGTCATTAGACCAATCATCTAGGAAACTTACAGATGGAATAATTCTTGTCATAAATGGGAAAAGGCTGACATAACCAACATGAGGAACCAATTTCAGCTCTGGCCTTTCCAATACTTCCCGCACAAGCTCTCGGTTCACATAATTATTTCTTATCACTTCTTTCCAACTTAAACGGACCTATAATAAAAACCAGCAGAAAGCTTAAAAAAAGGGGGGGGGGGGGGGGGGGAAAGGTAACTCGAGTTGGAAACCTGAGCATGGTCAAAATAAGCAAGATGCAAGAAGCATACCTTTTCCGTATGATTTCCAAAGTCAAAATAAGTTCCAGAAGCATGGTCAAAGTGCATCTGGTAAAACATCAAATCAAATGAGACATGAAAAAGCTGAACTCAAAGAGCAATTCGTAGAACTATGTCGTGTACATTGAATGAACATTTAATGCTTCCATATTTAGCTCTCTGTAGGTAAAGGAGGTAAACAATAAAAGAAAAAGAAAGCCATGCAAAGTAACAACACTATAATGAACTGTTGTATATTATAACTTTAAAGATTTGTGCATCGCTTAATAAGAAAGCAATTTGAGCAACGACGAAAGACAAACCTCATTCAGAGTATTGAAGTCTGAAAGCAGCTTAGATGTAGAAGCATAGTCCTGAACCAATTCATTTTCAAGATCAACTGTTAATAGCTAAATTTCTGATACTTACTGGGGATATTTTATTCTCATTACTGTATTTCTAACCTTTCCAAGTTTATATTCCTTCCCAACCAATTCTGCAATTGAAGCCATGCAATCTGCCGCAAGAAGCATCCAACATCTAAGATCCAAGTGACGCTCATCTTCAGTTGGGTGTGATGCACGAGGATAATCATCCAACCCAGAGGAAAGTGTCTGCAGAGAGCCAAAACCATTCCATTTACTACTTATGTCTTCAGAAACAAGCTTAGTTTCTATTAACTTTATTTATTTATAATAAATCCAGCGTATAAGATTTTAAATGAGAAAGGGAACTATCTGTTTTAACCAAAGTTCCACAAAAACTTAAATAAGCCGACTTGTTTCAAAAACCATGAATTGAAAAAGCCCTCAAGCCTTAGATAAGGACTGAATCCAACTGCACCTAAAACATCCACTCTGTAGCCCATCCCAGGCTCAAGCTCAGTGCAAAAAACATGTATTTTTCAAGCACCATAGAATCTTCAATGCACACACACAAAAATCATTTACTATTTAAAAGCTTGTAAAGAAAGCAAAATTTATGTTTTCAAAGGACTATCAATGTGTTAGAAGTGCTGCAATATAGAACCTTTGGGTTCAGTTCACGAATTGTCAAATTGTCTCTCCCATGCCAGTAATAGCTACCAATATCCTTCCCTGATGTCATAAAAATAATAGAAGAATTAAAGAGGGGAGGTGATAGATACAGCCAAAATTTTCATTATCTCAAGTTCTCAACAATTCAAAATGGCTTCTCCAAGTATCCATGCCAAAGGTATTTCAGAAAACAAGAAGAGACTGATAAATATCTAGTGATGATTTCTATAAAATATCAGTTCAGGAAACATGCCCCCAAAAGTTTCATGTTTAAGAAATGCAGTAAGCCAAGCTACATTTCAGTTTCCACATGTTTATACTTTCGGTCGCTATTCTACCAGCAAACATGGAACAAATAGTAAGAATTTTAATTGCTTATATCTGTATGAATTTGAGCTACATTCTTAATAACATTGCTCAAAACTCCATCATATTGTCATTAACCCTGAACTTGTTGCATTAGACACAACACACAAGGGAGCGTGCTAAGAGTACTGTTGTTAGGATCTGTGAAAGGTTGGTCTGACTCTACCTCCTTCACATTATGTCATAATGCCATTGCAGATGCCAAAAAGGAAACTGATGCGACAAGATCAATTATTTCTGTGAACACCCTCCTAAAGATAAAATATTAGTAATATACCTGACTGGGTTGTATTGTACCACTGGAACCATGCTTCAAGCCGAACAAAAGCCTGCTGTAGGAAGGAAATGATCTCATTGCTTTCAGAGGCCGTAAACTTTTTCTTCTTTATACCATTAACAAGATCTGGAAGAGACAAATTCATACCACATTTCACACCATGTGTATAGAATCTTAATCCAGGAAAAACAATGAAATCAGACTAAAGAAAGGAAAATAAGATCTAAATATCTGGCTATCATAACTGTATCAAAAAGAAAGACTCCTGAAAAATAAGAAACACAAGCAACAAAATAGTCTGATTTCATGTACAACAGTCCTCGTACTTTTTCTAGAACTTTTCCCAAATGAATGTTTTCCAGCTGTGGAACCTAATCTAAATAGTTTATCAACCTATCCGAAAATGATGGTCAAATTCACAAAGCAAATCATACACTAATAGACTTTAGCTTTCTAATCCACAGATCTGACCCAATCTTTTATCATATTCATGTGTGAAATGTGCAGTCTTTCTATCAGGAATATTTAGCAGTCAAAATTGCCCCTCCGTCAGAAAATAACCGGTTGAATTCAGATAAAAGTCTCTATTTACTTAAGAACAATAATTATAGTCATTTAAACCATTATTGGTACATCACCCTCCGGTTACGTACTGGGAAGTGGGATGAACAGCATACCATTGCAAGAGAACCTAGGACCAAATCCTACTACATTCACGAATTATTCAAATCATATCGCATCATAGCAGCAATCCTTTTCATGACACTGAAATAATCTTCTCTTCCTTGTCATATGAGTTGTTTGACTTAAATCACCCTCCCAACAGCAGAAGAAAACAAATTAAATTTGAAAACAACTTACCACGTAAAACCAAAAATAATGTTGGTGGATTTCCATTACTTGAATGTTGTAGAACAAATTCCGCAGGAACCTTACTGCAATTAAACCATAGAAAACGCAGAATTTTATCACCTGATATAACTTGGAACTTAGAATTTCCTGCAAATTACCTTAGTGCTTCAGCACCCAAAATTTGCTCACGAGGAATCCAGCCATCAATATTTATCAGATCTAACCAGTGTCCTACAATATCCAAGCTTATATGAAGATCCCAACGCCTGCTCAACATTTGTCGACATATGTGCAAACATATGCCCCAAGCATGGTAAGCATGATACATCCTAATCAACTATAGATTGTGTGGCATACTGAAGAAATGAACCAAGGACAATCAAGAAATTTATCTTTTAGACAAACGCATAACTAACCAGATTAGTAGTTGATGGAAACCTTCATCCCAGAGAAATCCCCTTGGAAAGAATGGTCGGCTTGGGACAGCTGTGTATAGCTCAGCTGGCCAATACAGAAGAAAATCATCACGACTTTTAACCTGCAAGATATGTTATCCCACTGTATTGCTTTGTCTCACAATATAAATAAGTGACAGTTTATGATAAGTACAAGATCTAGCAAATTTTCTTTTTCTTAATAGAGTTGAGCATGAATAGGTAAAAGGGGGAAATAGCACATAATAGACACCTACAGACTAACAATATGGACCAAGTTAACAAACAACAAGAGTCTAGAATCAGATAACTAACTTTTCCTGATCTAGGATATTCCCTTCTCTAGGACAATAAATCCCCTATAGATACGGAAATAAGAACAAAGGAGATCCTAAAGGAAGATAGGACAACTGATATACTATCCTATAGGAGAGAATTTAATTTTACTGTTAAAGGTCTTGACATAGATATACATTATATGACTGCTGCAACTTCAGGAAGTGTTTTGGAAAGAGAGACTGCTGCCAAAGGTTGTTACTTAGCGCCAAGCAAACATACATTTGGTGCACTCTCAGAATCATGTAACCCTACTCCCAGATGCTTATCGAATATATGGCTCTTACAAAAGTATTAATGAACTAAAAGTTAACTAAAAATAGAAAATTATCTAAATTATCTTCTTAGGGCAATGAATTAGAGAGTTGAGGATAAAGCAAAACGTGAATTAGGCCAAAAAGAAACATGAGTACATGACTAGAATGATCAGCAAAAAGTAGAATGTCCCTAGAAAAAAACCTTAGATTAATAATAATAATAGTAATAAAACAAATTGCAAGTCACTCACATTAGAATTTTTGGGAACTGAGATTTTTGATTGGCCATAGAAGTAGCCAATGCCACCCAACATATTTCCAATAGCCGCCTTGCCCAAATGAATGGAATTAGAATCAAGCTGCAAGTGCAATGCTACAACATCAGAGTTCCTAGAAGTGCAAAATTAACACTACAATGCAGACAAAATAGAAAAAGAAGGAAAAGAAAACAACTCTTAATGGCTACTAAGAGCACCTTGAATGCCAAGGAGATGGTATCTTATCAAGCATTTTTGAACCCTTAATAGCCATCATGACACCATGCAAAATCAAACGTATCTTCAAAATGGGAGGATGTGATAGTTTGCTCAGTTGAGTTCCAAAATAACTGACAAGAAATCTATCAACTACCAAGACTTCCATTTTCCAAGCAAGCTAACAAGACTGATGAATAAGGCAAAACAATATCATTTCTAGAAAGTATAAATGAACACCAGAAAACTGAGTCTCGTTATTCAACAACATACATAGAAAAACAATCTACAACATGATACAGTAACTTAGATTGAAAGCAGCTTTGATCAAGGCCACAGATTCTAAAAAACTTCATTCATAACCCAATACATAAGAGGGGGGGGGGGGGGGGGGCGTTTCCTTCCATACACGATCAAAAGTGACCAGAAAGGATAACAAACTAGCAGCAAAGAAAATGATGCAGAGCTAAAAGAACAAGTAATAAAATGTGAAGAACCAAAGCATATGTGGAAGAGTAAAATTACTTCACAAGAATCAATACCTTGTGAGCAGGCTGAAAGCAACTCTCAAATTTAGCATCAAATTCTCTTTGTTTCTTGTTTAGTTGATTGGTCAATGAGACACCTGCAAGATTGTTTATGCGTTCTTCTACTCTTGAATTCTTACCAGTTCCTGATACAAAAACAATATCTGCTTCCAGTGGAATCCTTCCAGAAATCTGCATAAAAAATTGAAAACCAAGGACGAGGTAGGCAAGAAAGTCAAACTAAAGCTAACTTCAAGAATGTGAAATTGTGAATATTTCAAGAGAAGCAGTATTCATTGTGTACATGATATTACCTGAAATACTAAAATGTTAGAAGAACTCTGGTAGATATCAGGTAGCTGAAGCCGATTAAATCTTATTAACTAGTAAAAGGCAAAATAAGCAAGGGTGAAGACAGGTTCTATAGAATAAAATAAAATAAATACTTTGTGTAAGTCTCTAACAACTGGAAAATATAGGATGCATATGAAAATCTGACATACTTGGGACGCAAGGTTTTCTTGGACAAGATCTGACAAATTGTGGATATGAGGTGTCCTCAAACCAGAATAATGTACTTCTAGATCAGCCTACAAAAGAAGAACAATAAAAAGTTGGCTGCAAATCAGTATCAACTACCAAGTAAAAACTTGTGAAAAACAAAAATTCATTGAAGCCCATTATTTTACATAACAAAATCTAGATATTGAACGCAAACACCCATTTGGCGTAGTGGCTAAGCCGCTTGGTGTTGCACCCTACATCCAGGGCTCAAACCCTGTGAATTGCATCCCCTCCCCCTAAATTGTAAGCTTGTAATGTTACCAAAAAAATCCAGAAAATTGAACTCTTACAAGCAATTGGTGAGAAGTTTAGAGAGGACATTTTGATTAGTCAATTAACTATTGCAAGAAATAGTATGGGAGCATATTAGCTATTTGGAATTAACATTCAGCAAGAGGCTAGCCTAGTTGACTAATATAATTCAGATACTGTTCAGTTTGAATCCAAGACACTGGTACTGCAACATAACTACCAAACACATGTGATTCTGTAAATATTAGGCACTGGTGCAAAGTATGATTTTGAAGCAACAGAAGACAATTATACTAGTGGGCAGTTTTGGTCAGTCACTTCCCAAATGCTAACCAACAAAAAAGAATATTATTGGCTTACTTTGGTAGCATGAATGGCAAGTAGGCCAAGGGAGCTTCCTACTATATGAACTAATTTTGACATTAGTATCAAATTTTCATTCAAATAGAAGCATTATAATTTCTAACTCTGTCGTTCAACTTCCCTTTACCTTTGATTTTAGATGTAGCTGCCACTCTCCAATGTCTGTTCGCAACCCTGACGCCAGGAGAGAATCCTCGTGAATGTCCAATATATCTCTGCCTAAACTTAGAGCATTTCCATCTTCATCAGCCAAATAGAAAAAAAGGTGCCCATTTTTCTGCATCTCATCATTCCACCTATAGATGTAAATTGAAACATTATAAACTTGATTGCACAGTGAACTTGAATAGTGAACCAAGTCACACTCAAAATTGAGCATCGTGCTCTGCATGCAAGTAAATGCATTCTATAGATATTTCCAGGCATACCTTGCCATTCTAGATTGAAAATAAACATGCAATTATGAGTGTATGAAAGGATGTAGAGAACAAGCAAAATTTCTCATAGCTAGTTGATCAGGCTTTCCATGCACATTACCGAATAATGAAATTAAATCTCATTATCTGAGTGAAGGGCATGCTATATGGGAAAATATAATCTTCAATGCATTAAACGACTGAAAGAATTCTCTTGCTCATCAAATAGTTTAAAAATGTATTCAGTTATTCAACCTTTTTATAGTCCCATCATAAATCAATTTCAACATTTTCCGATGGCTTCTCTTAAAGAAAGCACCAAGTCTAACATGTGTAATTAACAACACAAAAGCTAAAATAGCAGATCAAACAACATACCCTTGACTTCGTACATTAATTCGAACTGCCCAATCTCCTCCATAGCCACTTCCATCCTCCTTATGTTTCAAGAAACTTGTTGATAAAGTCATATCCTGGTCAACCAGAACTTGATGCCCAAAATCACGTCCATTATGACTCATCCAACCATATGTGCTCAGCTCATCAGAATCTTGGCAAACATGTCGTATAAAATACCTCCCATCCTTTACACCAATCCACATTAATCCAGCAACTAATGACCGAGGTGTCCTACCAGTTACAAATTGCTAATTAACAACCTCCTCCCACAATAGTTTTTAACCCCCCCCCCCCCCCCCCCCCAAAAAAAAAGAACTTGTCTCCTCGGCTCCAAACTATAAAGTGAAAGGGAAAACATATAAAGTTCTATAAATTTAAAATATGAGAGTACCTGGCGCGAATCCCAAAATAAACATGAGGACGATAAGTTCCCCAGTATAAGCTCTCTTTATGCTCGCCTTGAAACTGTCACAAACCGAATCCTCCATTACAAAATAAGTACATAAAAAATACTCCTTTATACTTACATTCATAAGCACAATTTAAAAACCATTATTTTAAAAAGAAAGTCAGATTAGATATAGATTTACTTTTTAGAGTACCTGAGGCAAATCCATAATTTTGGGAGCTGGAAATGGAGTGACGACTCTAGGTGTCCGAGCTTCTTCAGCTGAGCTAATGAGATGATTGACTAAAAAGAAGACAATTAAGGCCGAGACGATGCCGATACCTAGCATGATTTTAAGATCAGCGTTGAGGATTCGAAGTGCGTTGCCATGATCTTTGGTTTTAACTCTGCGGAGTTTAGAGCTTGGTTTAGTTTTATTGAAAGCGCCACCGTCTTCGTTGACATCGGCGGAGGATTTGGTCCTGCTCCGAGCGCTGCTTCGACCGCCGCCGGTCATTCTCAGATTAGGTTTCCGATGGTTGCGAGATTAGGGAATTTTTTTCTTGCACTGATCGATGGAGATTGGAGAAAAATGGAGCAACAGGGAGAGCGCCAGCGAGGAGTAGAGGACCGGTGCCAAGATGGCGGGCAGGCTACGTTTCGGGCCCAGCCCACTATAATGGATATTGGACCCGTTTCTCAATCTAGGTCTAATTATGTCATCAGTCCATGTATTCTTTGACATTTTGCAATTTAGTCTCTGTATTCTATTTATCTTGATTCAGGGGATTGAGAAGTAGGCAGAGAGAATTCTTACAAGATATTCATTTAAGTATATTTCTCATCGATGTGTTTAACAATAAAAGTCGAACGATATAGGCTTATTTAGTTGCAAAAGGAAGATAAGGGCTTGCTCAATATTGTAAAATCTATATCCATGATCGATGGATCAAATCATCGATTCTCGAGTCAACCAATTGAATTGTTGATCAACAATGTTTGAATCGGTTCAAATTTTCCTTTTTTAGCTTTTTTATTACGGTCCCTCTATATTTGATTGTAAACCACTAATCGGACTATCAATTTTCGGTTCAACCAACTCGTTTGTTCCGGTTCTGAAAACTCTGGACTTGCTTGAACAAGAAGAAAGCATACTAGTTTATGAGCATTTTTAGTGAATTATCCTTTGATCAAATATTTTATATGTCCGGAGCATATCGAACACTAACACGCAAGTCCGAGTAAAGTTTTTGATGTTGTATCTTGTTTAAGCAGTGCCAATCTTCATGAATTACTTCAGCAAAGTAAAATATCTACCTTATACCTTACCGCCCATCAGTTTTGGGCAGGGCTTAGCCTTTTGTTTCCATTGCCAAAGCTCATGTTGCACACCAATCTCGGGACTCGGCTGGTTTTTCCTTCCTCAAGAGGCATCCCCTGACATGGCCTTGTTCCGCTACTCCGAGCAGGGTTCGGGACAGACTCATATGGACTTTTAATTGAAGGTTTGTTTTGAACTTGGATCAACGTCGTCGGAGCTCTCGCGAAATAACTTGATCTCGAACAAATAATAACTTCCTTTTTGTTCGAGTTTCGAAACTTTACTCTAAAAATATACTCATGTTTATATTTTCTTCCCTCTTTTTTTGTCACGGAAAGGAAGTTTATATTTGTTGAATATCGGGTATGTCATCGGCCTCGTAACGCAGGGATGGTAATGGAACGGAATGGCTCAAATTGTTTTATTCGTTTTTGTGTTAGATTTATATGGATATCGAAAAGATCCACATCCATGGATACAATTTATCCATAAATTAATTTTACTAATTAATGTCATTGTTTTTACTAATTAATTTTAATCTAATGTTATAAATTAAAAATATATAATCAATTTTTAATACAATTTTGATATATATAATTGTTTACTATATAATATATATTCACATCTTTATTATTTTAGTAAAAAAATGTTATAAATAGATTATTTGATAATTTAATAGTTAAACAATCTGAAATTAGAGGTAACAAACGGGTCATTCGGTTTGGGTCAGGTTCAGTTTCGGTTTAGTTCGGGTCGGGTATCAGTCCGGATCAGGTCACATCGCTTCGGTTGATTTTCAGGTCGGGTATCAGCTCGGATCGAGTCACATCGGTTCGGTTGATTTCAGGTCAAGTATTTCCGGGTCGGTTGATTTCGGGTCAAAATCGGTTCAATGGGAGATCAATATGTTTTAGTCGAGGTTTTAGGCCGGATCAGTTTTTTAAACCCATATATGGCTTTATAAAGTTACTATATTTGACTTTTTGTGAGATGTGTGACGATTCACATCAAATCATTTATTATTTCTTTTAATATACTTTCTTTATTTCGGGTTGTTTTCGGTTCGGGTTACTCTCGGTTCGAATAAAATCGATTCGGGTTCGTTCTGTTCGGTTGAAAAATCAAATCAGGTCCATATCGGTTCAACTAAAAATCAGATCGGTTTCTATTCGATTTGGTTTGTTTCAGATTTCGGATCAAGTTCTGATCATCTTATTCGGGTCGATATCGATCTCGGATCGGATAAAATCGGTTCAGGTCAATTTGCCACCTCTAGTAAAACTAAACAAAGTGAAATGGAACAACCTTCCATCTCTAAATCGGATAGAATTGTATGCCTTTTTGTGCCCCTTATATTCACTTCCAATAATTTTATGCCACGTGTATTATTAATAAAACAGACATATTTAATAAAATAAAAAAATCATTAATACATTACCGTAAAATAATTAGTGAAACAAATAAAAAGCACAAAAAAAGACAAACAAATCAGACAAACAGCTTCAGGTTTGGCTTGACCGCCCATTTTCTCACTTGGATTAACACATGAACACACTTTTCTTCTATAGTTAAATTTTTTAGTTTATGACCAAACGGCCGTTATAATCAACCGGCGTTTGCCCTCAACAACGACAAAACTTAGCCTAAATCACACACATCATCCGCCATTGAAAGGGGAAAAAACTTCCTTATTTAGAACAGTTTTATATGGATTTTGTAGAGTGATTCAAATATTGTCATCTCTATCATAAAAGACGGAAAACAATATTTACAAATCATGAACTAATAGTGAAATTTAATATCTATCAAGATATTAATCGAATACTCAACCAATCTAATTAACTATAATAAATAGGGTTATATTTTGATACACAAGTTATGTAAGAAAAATTACACAACCTTTTTATAAAATTTAAAACCTAAATCCCAAACCTTAGCACCTTAAAACCTAAACCCTAAACTTTAAATTCTAACCATAAACCTTAAATTCTACACCCTACACGTTAAATTCCTAAACCTAAACTCTAACCTATAACCTTGAACCTTCAAATTGAAAGGGAAAAACAAACCCATTAGTGTAATAACAATTTGGTTTAGTATTAAAAAAGTGTTTAAATTAAACTTTTTTCTTCTTCTTCAGATTAGTGTTTAAAGTATTTTTTCTACACAAGTAAGTGTTTACCGTTTTCACTGTTATCAATTTAGGTGTCTGTCGTTAACAATCATTTAAAAAATTCATTTAACCAATCAAAACATGACACGTGACTTTAGTTTTAACCTTTTTTTATTTTTTTTCTTTTAACTTAATTAAAAAATTTCTAAATTTCTCAAAATTCACATAATAACATAAAAATCCCTAAACTCCAAATTCGATCACTATTGTCGTCGTTCATCACGCTGTCGACGACAAAATAAAGCCTCATCTTCTCGTTGTCAGATATGCATGTTGTTCATTGTATGATCGGTTGTCGTTTGTCATCCATCGTTTCTTTTTTATCTCTTCTCTCTTTCGATATTGTTTCAACGTTAAGCACATCGACCATGGAGTTTCGACAATAAGAGGATAAATTAAATAATCGTAAAGGTCTGGTGACGAAACTCGAAAGTGGTGATTGGCAACAACAATAGCTAGAAGCTAGAATCAAGAACTTAGGGATTTAAGAACTTGGAAACTATTTTTTGGGAATTTTTAATAGGATGTATTTTTTAAAATTTTGATTTTTAAAATAAAAGATAATAAAATTCAGCATGTTAATTTCATGTTTTTATTGACTAACAAATTTTTTAAATGGTCGTTAGCGACAAAAAACTAAAATAGTAACGGCAAAAACGTCAAGGACTTACTTGGGCAGAAAAATACTTTAAGCACCTATCTAGAAAAAGAAGTGTAGTTTATATATATATATATATATATATATATATATATATATATATATATATATATATATATATATTTACTATTAAGCCTAACAATTAATATAATACAAATTCCAATATTCTATATATGTATATATAGATAGATAGATAAATAAGACCCACTTACACAGAATATAAAACTCATAGTTTTATATGTTTTTTAGATCGTTGGATGGTGAAATGGATGACTGATATTAACTCATTACTTTTTTTTTCAAGTGATAATCTTCGCATAATATTATTAATCTCAGTCATCCATTTCACCCATCCAACGATCCAAAAAACATGTAAAAGTAAAAACTCTTTCACTGTGTAATTGAATCCTATCCCATAAATATATTAGTCAGCTAATAGGTTGGATATCGGTGGTTAAACTGAAAATATATAATACAAGTTCCAATACTATATATTTATATATATATATATGTATATATGTTTGTGTATGATTGAGTGGCTTGTGGCAATAACAAAGAAAATTGGGGAAATAGACGGCAAAAGTAAATGAGTTACAAATAGGGTAAGCTACTTTGTGAGCTGACCCAATCTTACTCCTACAATGATGAAGGCCGAGTTGAGAGGTACACCACATATTAATTGTGATGATGAATCCTATACTTCTATTGCATGTCATGTCTCTTTCGGGCACTTGCATTTGCCCTTCCAAAACATTAAATCCTTATGTTTGACGAAATTCAACTCATATGAAAGCATACAACAAACTGCAATAATATTCAGATTCAAATCTGCTATTGTGAGTAAAACAAACTAACTTTAGATGATCACTTCATAATGGATCTATTCAATATCCACCTTCTCCGTCTCCATTTTGTGAGCGATGAACGGAAATGTTTAAACAAACAACAAAAAAGCAAGCAATAAAGGAAGTTTCATGTATTTCTCGACGAACTGAACGTTCTTCATCCCCAGAGATCGCATATATTAAGATTCGAAATTTAAATCTATCAAACATCTTCCCAGGTAAACATATGAATCAACCAAGTTAAGAATGAGTTAATTTTCCCCCCAAGGATATACTTTGGAAGCAAAATTGTGAACTTCCTCTAGTCTTCTAAGTTTTATCTTTTCATCACCTAATTATTGGTATGACAAAAGGCATAATGTTTTATTATTCCTGAGTAGGCCTATTGACAAAAACCAGACCTATAAGGACAATAATGTAAGCAACATCTCTTGCAAAAAGACACAAATGATAACAACTAATTCACAAAGACAAAGGAATGAAACCCCACCAATGATAACATTGTTGAAAATCAACAGCATAATACAAATGGAAGAAGATATATTCTTAAGGAACCTTGGGAAAGCCAAATACTATAAGGTTTTGTTTGACATCATTTTCAGGTAATCTCTTTCCTACTTTTATGTCTTTATCATATCCTGTCGACTAACCGATTCCTACGTATATATAGAACCTAACTTAATCTGACAATTCTAAGACTCGGGCACTGATATTAAGCATATTCTTTGGTATGGATGGAGAAGATGGAGTGAGAACTAGGAGCTTTCGCTATGAAGACTACAATTATAGAAGAGCGTTTTTGCAGAGCTATCCTCTCCACTGGGGCAAAGATGAAGAAAACAATGAAGAAACAGTGACTGTCACCGAAGGCAGCAGTACAGGAAAGAAGCATATGAAGAAGATAATCCTATCTGTGTGTGATTGGAGTGGTGAAAAGCTTCTGATTTTGAGGCGATTCAAAGATAGGTTCACTGATTATGTAATTGCTTGTATTTCTATCCGCTTTAAGTCACCTACTGCCCTGATATCGGTTTGATCTATTTCTTCTTTTTTCCCTCTCCATATCTTCAAACTTCCATGACTTGCATAGGGCAAGTGACAGGCATATGTACGGTACCAACTATGATTAAATAGAAGCATAAATGCTTACTGCACTTCCATATTTCATCAGAGCAAAACCAAAACTAGACATTCTATGATCTGATGCCTTTTCTCCTCTCATCCCGCTACATGCAAGATCCGATTTTATAGAAAATAAAGGAAAATGAATCCAAACTTAATCTAGTTGATCCATGCAAACTGTAAGCTTATCCAAAAAGTATTAGAGTTTTACTTAATGTGTAATTACAGTTTTTACTTGTTGTAAATAGTCTATCTAGAGTTAATCTCCTAAAAGGATTAGAGTTAAAAGTCTATTGTAAGTAGGACTCCTAATGGTACTAAAAGTCCTATTCTTTAGTCTTTAAAAAGTCTGTAAACTAGTTGTAATTTTTTCATGACAGAATTCTTTTAATAACAGAAACTACTTTTCTGTTTTTCTTCTTGTTCTATTTCTCTACATGGTATCAGTCTAATTCGATCCTTATCGGAATTTGTTTATTCATGGAGAATAAATCGACATCTAGTGAGATGCAATTTTCACCAGATATTACTGTCAGTTTGGCAGATTTCTCAGAGGCAGGAAATTCTAGGGAATTTTTCTCTACTGCAGCAACTGTTTTCAGCAATTTCGCCAGGCAGCAAATGGATGAGCTTCAGAAGCTGTCCAGCAAGTTTAATGGTTCTGGTGAGGGGAGTGTTGGCAAAGCTAGAGAATGAAGGTACTAAAAACCCTTCTTTACTTAATGCTCTTGTTTCTACCAAGGCTGCATCAACATGGATCATTGATTCTGGAGCTTCTGATCACATGACTGGTAAAAGGGAGTTGTTCTTTAAGTTTGAGTGTTCATCTTCTAAAGCCTTCATTAAAGTTGCTGATGGTTCTTTATATCCTATCGAAGGGACTGGTTCTATTTCATTAAATGATAACTTGGTTCTTGAGGATGTATTATTTGTACCTAAACTTGCGTGCAATTTAATATCAGTACACAAGCTTTCTAAGGACTTAAAGTGCTCTGTACAGTTTACTGATTCTACTTGTTTCTTGCAGGCACTGGATTCGAGAAAGATTATTGGTTGTGCTAGCTTGCAAAATGGTCTCTATGTTATTCATGGCCAGCCACAATCTGTTTTTTCCCATTCCCATTCCTGCCTTACTTCTTCTGGACAGGTTGATTCTGTTATGTTATGGCATTTTAGGTTAGGTCACCCTAATTTTTCTTACCTTCAGAAATTGTTTCCTGCTTTGTTTATTAATAAAAATCCTAATTCTTTTAAATGTCATATATGTCCTCTTGCTAAACAGACTAAATCTTTATATTTACCATCTACTTATAAATCTTCAAAACCCTTTACCTTAATCCATAGTGATGTTTGGGGTCCTTCTAAAGTGAAGAATGTTACTGGTAGTAGGTGGTTTGTGACCTTTATTGATGACCATAGCAGAATTACTTGGACCTATTTGCTCAAAGAAAAATCTGATGTTGCTCCTATTTTTGAGAGATTTTATAATATGGTTGTTAATCAATTTGGCAGCAAAATACAAATACTTAAATCTGATAATGGGGGAGAATATTTCACTAAGTCCTTGGGAGAGTTTTTTCAAACTAAAGGGATTGTTCATATTAGCTCTTGTGTAGATACCCCACAACAGAATGGGATTGCTGAAAGGAAAAACAGACATTTGCTAGAAGTTACCCGAGCCTTGTTGTTTACTAATAATATTCCTAAATATTTGTGGGGTGAAGCCTTGTTGACAGCCACATATCTTATTAACAGAATGCCTAGCAAAGTCTTGAACTTTAGGACACCGAGAGATGTTTTCTTAGAGAGCTATCCCAACTTTAAACCTATATCCTCTGTTCTTCCTTTCAAAGTGTTTGGTTGCACTGTTTTTCTAAGAAATTCTGATCCTTCTCGGTCCAAATTGGATCCTAGGGCTTTAAAGTGTGTTTTTATTGGGTATTCTTCACTTAAGAAGGGCTACAAATGTTACCATCCTCCTTCTCATAAAATTTATACTTCATTAGATATAACCTTTTTTGAACAGGTACCATACTTTCCTATGGCTGAAAATCAGAGGGAGAGTTGGGATGATTTCCAGCCTCCTAAAAATCAGGTTTCTCCTAATTTACCTTCTACTCTTGTACCTATTGATGTTTCTTTTGAACCTCAAACTTCTTTCAAACCTGCTTCTCCTTCACCTAAAAATTCCTCACCTAAAAATACAGCTCTTCCTTCTTCACCTACTATTAAACCTACAATCCCTCATACTTCACCTAAATCTATTGTTCAGCCTCCTAACCAATTGCAGGTTTATACCAGAAAGAAAAAAATTATTCCAGAGACTGTTTTGCAATCTGACATCTGCCGAGAATTGGACTTGAGTCCAGCTGCCTTTGAGGATGAGGGAGGTAATATTGTTGATGAAATTCCTTCTCACTTACTTGAACCTGAGTTTTTGCCTATTGCTAAAAGGAAAGGGGTAAGGCAGTGTACAAAACACCCTATCCAAAGATATGTTGCTTATGGAAATCTAATGCCTTCTTTTAAGGCTTTTACAGCTTGCCTAGATGGAGAACATATTCCAGATTCTATTGAAGAGGCCTTAAAAGATTCTAATTGGAAGAAAGCTGTTGAAGAAGAGATTAAGGCACTAAAAGAAAATGGTACTTGGACCATAACAGATCTCCCACAAGGCAAGAAATCAGTGGGATGCAAATGGGTGTTTGCCATTAAATACAATTCTGATGGAAGTGTGCACAGATATAAAGCAAGGTTGGTGGCCAAGGGCTTTACACAAACTCATGGAGTAGACTACAAGGAGACCTTTGCCCCTGTAGCTAAATTGAACACTGTAAGAGTTCTATTAAGCTTGGCTGTTAATTATGACTGGAAACTCCATCAACTTGACATTAAGAATGCATTTCTTAATGGGAAATTGGAAGAGGAGGTTTATATGAAGATTCCACCAGGTTTAGAATCTGAAGAGACTAAGCAGAAGGTTTGCAAGCTTGACAGATCACTCTATGGGTTAAAGCAGTCACCTAGAGCATGGTTTGATAGATTCACCAAAGTTGTTTTGACAGGTGGATACAAGCAATCGTTGGCAGATCATACTCTATTCTCCAAGGTAACCTCCAATAACAAAAAGGTTATCTTAATAGTATACGTCGATGACATAATTTTGACAGGGGATGATGAGGAAGAAATAAACTACTTGAAAGCTTTATTGAGCAAGGAGTTTGAAATGAAAGACCTAGGAAAGCTCAGATATTTTCTAGGCATGGAGGTAGCAAGATCAAGCAAAGGTTTGGTTATTAACCAGAGGAAATATGTTTTGGACCTACTTAATGAGACTGGAATGTTGGGCTGTAAACCAACTGACACTCCCATGGATGCAAGTTTAAAATTCAGCAAAGAAGAGTCAAGTCCTAAAGCTGACAAGGGACTTTATCAAAGGTTGGTGGGAAAATTGATCTATTTATCACTGACCAGACCAGATATTGCTTTTCCGGTAAACATTATCAGCCAGTATATGACAGATCCTAGACAAGAACATATGGAAGCTGCTACTAGAATTCTGAGATACCTTAAGGGTACACCAGGACATGGCTTAATGTTCAAAAAGACTCTTGACAGATCAGTAAAAATTTTCTCAGATGCAAGCTGGGCAAATGAGTTGACAGATAGACGGTCAACAAGTGGTTATTGTTCTTTTGTTTGGGGAAATCTAGTGACTTGGAAGAGCAAAAAGCAAACTGTTGTGTCAAGAAGTAGTGCAGAAGCTGAGTACAGAGCTTTAGCTCTTGGAATGTGTGAAGGAATTTGGCTGATGAAGCTACTCAAAGAGCTAGGAATGGTTCAAGAAGAGAAGTTCGAAGTGTTCTGTGATAACCAGTCTACTATACAGATTGCCAAGAATCCTATTCAACATGACAGAACCAAACATGTTGAAATTGATAGACACTTTATTGCAGAAAAACTGACAAATGGAATAGCTTCCTTAAACTATGTTCCTACAGAAGAGCAAGTAGCAGATGTTCTTACAAAAGCTCTGCCAAAAGCACTTTTCGATAAGTTTTTATTCAAGCTGGGATTATACAATGTATACCCACCAGCTTGAGGGGGAGTGTAAGCTTATCCAAAAAGTATTAGAGTTTTACTTAATGTGTAATTACAGTTTTTACTTGTTGTAAATAGTCTATCTAGAGTTAATCTCCTAAAAGGATTAGAGTTAAAAGTCTATTGTAAGTAGGACTCCTAATGGTACTAAAAGTCCTATTCTTTAGTCTTTAAATAGTCTGTAAACTAGTTGTAATTTTTTCATGACAGAATTCTTTTAATAACAGAAACTACTTTTCTGTTTTTCTTCTTGTTCTATTTCTCTACACAAACTACCTTTAAGAGATGACATCTAGTAAATCTGAAGTTTGAATTTCAGCATCTGCAACTCCTTTCTCTATCCATATGTTACGGTCTCCTTTGTACAAAAAGAAAGGTAAATTAGACTGATCAAAGGAAAAAGTTTTTAATAAAACAGTTTTGGAGAAGATGAAAAGCTAGGAGATTTAATAATATAAAAGAAAGGAATCAAACTTGGCAATTGTAGTTGGCCATCCAACTTAGCTTTAGGGCCACTGGTAATGGAAGCACACAAGGTAATCGGAAAATAATGGATAAATAATCTACTAAAGATAAGCTCGGATACAATTCAAATAAGTTTGTATAAGTTCTTGGTAATGTTATTAGAATTCCTTTCATCACAAAAACCCTTTAAACATGTCAAAATTTGACAAGAAATGCAATTGTCCACATGGAAGAAACAAATCCCACTATTGAACAAGCAGACGGTGCTCATACTCAGAAAAATATTATTGACACCCCCATTGTGAAGCATCCTACAGCTACCCAAGGACTTAAACGTTCACCTGATTCAAGAAACATACAAGTTAGTCCCACATGTTGTAATGCATTGCCAATAAAAGGGTAACAACAAGCCAATTTTATCTCCATTTTTCCCTCTCCTACATACAAAATGGTTCCACTACAATTCTACAACACTTTTGTGCATGGATTCACTAATTGATTGCAAAAAAGCATTCTTAATTTTTCTCGAAAGAACAAAACTTCAGAAGTAAAAGGAGTCCAGGAGACACACTATTGTAAGAAACACTGTGAAAAACATGAATCAGTTACTATAATAATCATTGTTCATGCACATCAAATGAAACTCAAACCTCAGAGTCAAAACATGTCAGTTGGTTATACAACTAACATGTGGGATAAGGATTCAATTGCTTCTACCTAATGCAGCATTGAAGCATGCCAATGTTTTGCAAAGAAGATGAAGCATCAACATCCTCAGTCCTAGGTTAAAATAACCTGACCTAAAACCCCCTGGACTGCTGTTCAACATCATTTTTTCCGTCCCCTTCTCTTTCAGCCAAAATAATAGCACCAACCAGTCCAACCCAAAAGTGAAATGGATGCATTATATGTTAAAATAATATTCATAAGAGGGAAAGCATAGACATGACTATTTCAATGCTACCAAAAAGAAGCAAGCAGAAAAAGACCCACCTATTCTGGCTGCCTTCCAAAAGAAACCTCGAAACCTGTCAAATAAGCATATCACACCACATTAGTTCTGTTCTCAAAAACTTTCTCTGAATGAAGTGAGACTGAAGTAAACACACAGAAACAATAAATAGCCAATTTCGCTAAAACAAGGCCAAGATTAAACCGGAGTTGTGCAATTTGATTTAATCTAAATCTCTTCAGCTTTAAAAAGGAGAAAAGTTACTCAAGGGAAAACAGAAGATTACAAAAAAAAAAAAAACCAAATGCCTCGTGTTAACTTTTACCAACAGCAAAACTGATAAGAACATTTTGCTGATAACAATATCATTGTGGCTACATTTGCAGCTACCCAAAACTTTCAGATTCAATTCAATTTGTAAAATTGTATTAGACATAACTAAAGGTATACTATTAAACAGGGCTAACGTAAAACAAAACTAGAAGAGAATTCACTTCAAAAGTAGCCATTCCAAATCCAAATTACAAAGCCAATCAAGCATTCAATTTCCAATAAAAAAAAAGAGATTATAAGAACAATTTACTAATAAAAGAATAAAGTAAAGAGAGAGAAATTAGTAAGAGAGTGAGTAGACAATACCCAGTTCGCTGTTCAAAGAGTGCTGGAAATTGCATCTTCACGAAAGTGCAAGTGCAGATTCCCAATAACACCACCGTTAAAAATGAATGGAAATTGAAGAGGGCCGACTGAAATCGCACATAAAAAATAAATAAAGGTTATAAATCGAATGAAGAAAGTAATTTCCCAAATTTCAAAGATCAGAAAGTAGGTTCCTTACCATGCTTTTTGGATCCTTCTTCGGTTCAGATCGAAATCAGACTTACGAATTTGATTTTTATTTTTTTTGGAGTTCAAATTGGCGCAGCCGTCCAAGACCGGAGGATTTATGATTTATGAATTCGGTAGTGATCGGATCACTCCGAGTCCGATTTAACCCGGGTGGGGGAGAAAGTATAAGCTACTTCAACGCCACGTCAAAATTGTTTTGTTTTCTCTTTAAAATGGAAAATTAGCTTAATCAGTTTTTTCATTCAACTCTTTGTATTATGTATAACAGTATAAGTCATAGTTTTAGTTTTCATAGTTTTTTTTTTTTAGGAGTAGGAGCGAAAGCCATGAGCCTCGTTAAAAAAACTTTTTTACAAGAAGGAGAAAAGAAAATGCTCATAAAAATAGTTATGATCGAAAATCAAAGACTAACAAAACAAAACCAAGAGGGCAAGCATGCTCATAGTTTTATTTGATACTTTTAATCTTATATTTTTAAAATTTTAAATTGTGTTTTCTAATCCAAATACCAACAGTTAAATCAAATCCAATTATAATTGTTAGAATTATATCAAATTAATTTTTTTAATATTTTTCTATATCTTTTTATTTAATTATTTAAATCTTTTTCTATTTTGCCCGACTCTCAGTAAATGTGAGATCATAACGAGAATGAGTGAAAAAGAATGTCAAAAAAAAAAAAAAAATCGCAAAGTATCTTTAAAATAATGATAAATGTTGATTATTTACCTTTTAAAATTTTAAACACATTTGTCATCTTTTTAATGGGACTTGTAGAATTATTTTTTGTACGGATAAATAATGCACCAAATAATTCTCCTATATAATTTCAAACATGAAAAAACAAAGAAAATAAGATAACATCTAGATCTAGAAAAGAGAGGAAACTTGGGAGAGATTCATTAAAATTTCCAGCATCAAATAACAAACACAATTCAAACCGATGGGAAGAGTTCTTATGACATTAACTTGCACCCAGGTCTCTTAAGGCCAAGTTGAGGAAACTACTTCATAATAATAACAACATATCGATTACGAGCGCAACCAACTTCAACTTGGTCCGAGTTACATCCCACTTATGCTCCAGCTACTTCAACCATTTCCTGTTCCACCGTGCTCGGCATCACCGGATAGTATTTATAGTGAAGTTCTCCGACATCGTCACCGGATAGCTTCTTCCAGCCGTTTGGTCCCACGTAGTAAACTGATAAAATATTAAGTTCAATAAAAGTGTGTTCATATAACAATTACTGAGAAATTTCGTAGAGAGAGAGAGAGAATACCGCTGGCAACGCCACCACTGGCTCCATCACGGAATGTGGCGTGATAAATAGATCTTCTGGCCAACTCTGCAGCTTCTTCAACAGACATATCATACCGATAGCTAGCAACAACATCCAAAACAAGATATTAATGGTATAAATAGAGCTGAATACAAAAAGAGTCAAAAATAAAAGTGGCGAATATTATGATAAAATGTGAATAGGAAAAGGGGAACTCTTTGATTTACATGCTAGAACCCCCAAGAAAAGTTGATGCCCTAAAACACAGTTATAGAATTAATGAAAGGAACAGCCGCGGTATCATTGAGTACGGCAATCAAAAAGATTTCATTGGAGCAGAGTTATATTATGGTCAAAGTTATGATTAGGCAGCAAAGCACACGTACTATCAAAGCCGCGGGAAAAATGTTTTCAACAGGAGCATTTGAAACTTGCAAGTAGATAGAACCCAAACATTAAAATAAAGCATTTGAGTTTTGACAGGTTTCTTCAACTGACCATCATATCACAAACATAATTTTAAACCTAACTTTACAAAGAGGAGATCGTGATAACTTCACAGTTTCTCGGCCAACCTGTAGCTTCTTCAATTGACTGATCGTTTCATGAACATAATTTTAAATCTAACTTTACAAGTAGTAGAGCATGATAACTTTACATCATAGTATTGTCATTAATCAGGAACAATTACAATGAAAGAACATGGAGAAAATTGCATACCCATTATCCAAGACACCATAAGCATATGGTGACCCAGATCCAACAGAAAAACGCATTCCTTTCAACCTTCCTCCTTCACTGTCCACATAGTATAGTCCAGGACCCTAGAATCCAGGTCAGGCAGAAAGTTAACACATGCAAGTACTAAAATGCAATGGAAAACAGCGGAAAAAAATTAGTTTCAAATACCGTTTCGTCCCATCCAGCAATCATGGTTCCAACTGACAGTCCCATTCCTCGGTAAGAGTAGAGAATGTTCGCCAACAGTTTTGACGCCCCCGTAACAGAAATTCTACGCTTGTTAGCTAATTCATGCAGCCGGCACTAGATCATGGAAATGATCATCAATTAGCACTTTATGCACGTAAGGATATTTAGAAAAAACACAATAATGGGGTCTAAGATTTTTCTCAACTAATTGAAATCCAGGAAGGTTGCATTGTAGGTTGATATTGGAACCAAAGGAAAGGCACAGACAACAGTATTGCACGAGTGCTCCACTTTCTTTTGACAAAATTGTATTTTGATGGCAAGGCAATTAGGCAAGCGGAATGCCATATATTTAGCTACACTAGCAATGGCGAACTCATTTGTAATACTTCCTAGTCCCTACTCAAAAGTTCACTTTATTAACTAGGAAAAAGACCTATTATTAAAAATCTACATTCGCTTAGTCTATGAGTGGCATTGCACAACTGATATCAATACCATACAAATAATTTTGCTTGGTTGGAACTTAGAACTTGAAAGGTTAATCTATGTGTGCAAGTCACATTGGAAAGGGACACTAAAATTACTTTGTTATTAGTACGCTATGCTAAAAATCAAATATTTTTTTTCCTACTTCTTTTGTCCACATACATGTGACATCTGTAGTTTGATTATAGATCCAAAGAAGAAAATCACCTACAACCCGATATGGTAGCATACTCACTTCATACATCGTATAACCCCATGTTTTAGAAAAAATGCAATATATGAGCATCAAAGAAAACTGCAAGAGAATGTCAAAATGACCAATAGACTACATTTTTCTCTACAATTCCTTACATAAGATCCAACATGCAAAATCAGTATATAACAAGCAATAAGATATCCAACAGCAAAAAAGATCCCGATGCTATCCCACTGAGACAAGAGGGAATGTTTTTTTGTTCCATTACCTTGATTCCAAGATTTCTGTGCCAAAATTGGCAGTCAGCAGCTCCTCCAGCCATTGTGCCAAGCATGTAAGGATTGATTTCAATAATTTTCTTCACCGACTGCGAAGCTGCCAAATTTTACCAAAAGGAATGGCAATTATACTTTATTTCAGTATTTCTATCCCATGAAATAATAATAATTTCAAAGTATAATCTACAATGACCATAAATACACTATTTAATCACCAAGAAATTTCTGAATAAATATCAACAATTGCAAAGCAGACATAACTAAAGAAGAAAATACAAAACATACAGATATAGCCTCCCATGCTAGCTCTAGAATCAGCAGCAACCATGACGCCTTCCTTAAAGATGAAGGCAAGCGTGGTAGTACCCTTAGCAGGTTTCACCATTTGAATAGCATCTTTTTGAAACCCATCAAACTACAATACACCGATCAAACATAAAGCAAGGCGTAAATCTCTCCCGTTACTCAGAAAATCAATACAGTGCTACCAATTAGCAGAAAATTTCAACTCACATCAGTAGTGTTTGGGACCTCGAACGACGGAGCCGCCGAAAACCCATCAACAAGCTCGCTCGGAGCACCCCAGACAGGCACAGCCGATTCTAAACCGCTGGTGTCAAGCTTCATGATCGGTTCTTATAAATCCTACAAAATAATGAGATTGAATCAGAAAATTCGATGCATTCGATGATGACTTTCTTTCCCAAAAGACAAATGAAAACATAAACCCTAATCGTCAAAACAAATACACTTTTTCTTAATATTAATACCGATATATACATATACATACACACAAATGTGAGGTTGAGAAGAAAACCTTTTCGATTCAAGACGAGAAAAAAGTGTGAGATCGAGTGAGAAATAATGAGGAAAAAGTGTTGTTTTCTACTTTTCTATCCCAGTTTTCTTGCGCTGTGGGAAACTGGGAAAATCTGATTGTTTGGGTCGTCCTCCATTGGGCCAAGCTTTGATTCAAAACAGAGATCGGAGTTTCCACACACTATAAGTCCGGCCCGTTCTTGAGATTTTAGTGGCTCAATGAGAATTTAAAGATTAGGCATGTAATAATAAGTATTCAAAAGAATTAAATTTTAAAAGTTAATTTTTAATAATAAATATTTAAAAAAATCAGGCTCTAATAATAAGTATAAAGAATATAAAATGTTAAGAGTATGTACTTAATAACAAATATTATAAAAAATTAGACTCATAATAACAAGTATCGAAAATAAATTAAATTTTAAAAGTAACCCCTAATAAGAAGTATTAGAAATGGATCTCTAATAACAAATATTGGAAAATATTAAATTTTAAAAGTATGTACATAATAATAAATATTGAAAAAAATGAACTTATAATAACAAGTATTAAAAAAATGTACCCCTAATAACAAATATTAAAAAATAAATAAATTTTAATAGTATACCTCTAATAACTTGTATTAAAATATTGAACTTTAATAATAAATACATCAAAAATTAAATTATCATTAAAATCTGTAATTATTGATAGTGGGCACTGGACAGACGGTGGATTCTGAACAATCGCCCTTATTACCCACCCTTAAAAGACGGACCTGGACAAACCCAGAGAACAGAATGAAGTACATCACCTTTCAAGATTTATGGGCCAAGAGCTCGATGTGTCGAATAGGTTGGACTAAATCCAATAAGCTCTACAAAAACGATGGTAAGTTGGTAACCATGAGTTCAAAGATATTTTCTAATCAAATTTTAGCAAACTTTTCAAGTCATCTATGTTTATCGGTGGTAATATCAGTTTTAGTACGGGTTGATATTGTCGGTAGTTTTTTTTTTATATTAAATTTTTGCTTTTTTATATATTTCGGTTTTCTTTTAGCTTTTATTTGCCACACGCTTTTCCTTTACCTTGTGGTATGCTTCTGATTTATGGCACGTTATCATCTACCGTTATAGTAGATTTGCATTCGTAGATACATTTTTCATGACGTTCGACTCTTATTTGCATAATGTCGGTAGTCTTCAATAGTTTAATTCCTTTTTGTGGTCCGTTTGCCGATGCAATCATATCTATTTTGTGAAGCAACTTTCAAGATTGTTGGTTTTGCTCATTACTCCTACTTCAATCCTAAAGCGTGTAGGTGGATAGAGACAAGAAGTCTTGCTATCTATTTTTATTTCTCCGGTATTTTATCTTTATCACTATTTTACAGCCTACTGAAGATATTTTGCTATCATATATTTTTTTCTGTTTTTTTTTCATATTTTTCTACTACAATTTCATTTCTTTTAGAATATTTTCTATTTTAGTTTCTAATAAAATTTAACCGGTATATTATTAAAAAAAATTAAATCATTTATGTGTCCTTGTGAACTTTTCCTTCGGCTTATATTTTTTGTTTTCAAATTTCATTTTGAAAAGAAAAAGCGTTTTTATTGTGATTTATAATTTTGTGGGACAAAAAAGTTGTTTTTGGATTGTGATGTGTGATTTCCATCACTTCAATCAATAGCCCAACTAAAATATTGTGGTGAATTAAATATGGACGTTGAAAAGAAACCAAGTGAACAAAAAGATCAATTTTCAAATAAAAAGGAAAGTTCAATATTTGATTTATTGATTGATTAATTTAAATTACATTATGCAAAGACATGTTGTAGGGGTAATTTTCTTAATGCAATCTATTTTATTCACAATATAAATTATGGGTAATCAAAACTCGACTGAAAAATAATCAAATTTCTTGACTTAATTTGACTCAAATCAACTAAAAAATAAAAAAAAATTAAGTTATAAAATGAGACTCCAAAAAGTGATTTTTTAGTAATTAGTGTAAAGGTTTTCAAGTTCGAGGGAATTCCCTCAACTCTACTTGATATATATATATATATATCCAAATGAAAAAAATATATGTATATTACCGGTGTTCAAAAATACTCGGCCCGAACTACTCGACCCGTCGACCCACCTACCCGATTGAAAATTACCGGGTATTTATTTGAAAATACCCGAATTTTTCGGGCTGGGTAGTCGGGCCAAGTCATGGCCGAAATTTTTATAATCGGGTACCCAACCCGACCCGGTAATTTTAATACTTATATATTTTAAATTTTAAATTCTATTTTTATTTTTATTTTATACTTCTTACTATTTTTTCCTAAAATTAATTTTAAATCCATAACTTCTTTTTATACTTGTATTATATACTTTTAAGTTTTAAATTTTTCAAAAATAATTATATTAATTTTTCCATATGAGATTAAAAAAAATCATGTTCGAGATTAATATTTTTAATACATTCTTTTATCAATAAACTTTATTATATATATATATATCCAAATATTTCTCTCTTAAAACTAACCCCAAATTAATAATTTTTGTGTTTGAAATATATATATCATGAAATTTTATGTGTTTCCTATGTATTTTTTTAAAATGGATTTAAAAAATATATAAAAAAGTGAACCGGGTACCCCAATTTTACGAGTACCCGGTTCTTATGGGCCGGGTCACGGGCTGACTTTTTGGTACCCGAAAATCCGGGTACCCCGGATATGAACACCCCTAATATTGTATATCATATATGGTTAAAGAAAAACATTTAAAATTAGAGTCAATTAGTATCATAACAATATAAATATTTACAATTAAATGAAAACATAAACTCGAGCTCGACTCAAAATTTCATAAGCTCGTTTTGAAAAAACTTTTAAACAAAGTTTAAGCTATAAAATAAGACTCATCAACTTGACTAACTCAAAAAATTTAACTCGTGTCGATCGAATACTCACCCTAATACCAGAATTGAGAACTTTAACACCTCCTCTCCTCTATTGTGCCGACAGATAGTTAATAAGCCATTTTTTTTTTTTTTGATTAAAAAGAGAACTCGCTACATTCTCGTGCCTCGTTAAAAAACCTCCCTAAGCCTAATTGGAGGAAAAAGAGTGCACTCGAATGTAGCTACATATGAACCACACAAATCCACGCCACAACCGGCGAATCAACACATCATTCCACATTTGCCCCAGTCCCTCCGGATTACACCATCCTGTGCATCCAATCGTTGGCCAACCATCGTCGCAAATCTTCTGGTTCAACAGTTAACAATTCCTCAGCAAGGTCGCCGTCCATCGATTTCGCCGCAATCCTATCGGCCACAGTGTTTGCCGAACGATCAATGTGTCTCACCACAACTTCCCAATTCCCCCGCAATCTTTCTTTGATGTCCGAAAGCAGCGCATTCTCTTTATTAGACGTCTCCCTACCTTGCACCATCCGAACTGCCTCGGCACAATCCGATTCAATGACAACCTTATCAATCCCAAACTCCCGAGCATAACCAAGTCCTTCTTTAATTGCCCATAATTCAGCCGTGACAATGTCACACCGTCCTAAAAAACGATGAAAACCGACCAACCATTCGCCTTGGTCGCCTCGGATAGCCCCCCCTATCGTTGCCAAACCGTTGGAAATGTTCCTTGCCGCATCAACATTCACCTTTACCCAACCCGGTTCCGGTGGCACCCAACGCATCACCACACCCTCCGACCGAGCCGGGTTCAACACAACTCTACTACGCTCCTCACGGCCATCCAAAATGAGCTGAGCAAACCGACGCGCCTCCTCGACAAAATCAGCCTTCTCAACCCACTCACAATCAAATAATCTACTATTCCTCCGCGACCACAACTTCCAACACACTACCGCGAACAACACCTTCCAACTGTCATCCCCACACACACCTTTCCCGGTTATGTTTGCATGAATCCAGCTCTCACAAGATTGTGTCCAAAAGTCACCCCAATCATCCGGACTGCGCAGCTGTAACCAAACGCGACTAGCATGTGTACAATCACGCAGAACATGCAGTACACTCTCAACATCCCTCCCACACCAATCACAGCAATTGTTGGATGCCATATGTCGTCTTACACGTTCCTCATTTGTAAAGAGCGTCCCTTTGAAGGCAAGCCAAAGGAAGGATCGAATCCTTTGCGGTACCGGACAACGCCACAAGCATTTCCACACAATGTTCGGTTCCTCAGACTGTTGGCTGAGAGATTTATACGCAGATCGAACTGAAAAGAGAAAATTCGCCTCCCCCTTCCAACCAAGCCGATCCGGACCAAGCATATCCGAAGGCGGAATAAAGGTTAAAATTCTAAGGACACAATCCTCAGGAAGAAGTAACCTTAACAAATCCACATCCCACCTACCTACGCTATTGACCATCGCGGCAACACCACAAGAAGATGGTGTCGATGAATCCAAAGAAAATGACGCCAAAGGACCCAACTCCGGAATCCACACATCATACCAAAAATCAACAGACCTGCCATCACGAACAATCCAAACCACACCCTGTCTAACCGCCTCCCAAACCCGGCTAATGCCCGCCCACAAGCGAGAGCAATTATGCCGATGAATACTAGAAGGTAAGGTATCCTGCCACCTATATTTTGCCCGCAAAATTCTGACCCACAACTTATCAGTATCTTGCAAAAGCTGAAAACCCAGCTTCATAAGAAAAGCAAAATTCACATTTTCCAGATTCCGAAAACCCAAACCACCATAGTCGATCGGCTTCTGCATCTCCTCCCAACGAACCAAGTGCATACTTCTATGTTCCGATGTACTACCCCACACAAAAGAACGTATCAGTTTTTCAATGTCCAAGCATACATATTTAGGTAACCAGGAAGCCTGCATAGTATAGCTAGGAATGGCTTGGAGAACAGACTTCGCTAACGTGACCCTTCCTGCAAAGGATAATGAACGAGCTGGCCAAGATGCAAGGTGACTTTTCACGTTATTCACAAGATACTCATAAGTCGCCGTAGTTACTCTAGAATGCAAAAGAGGAATTCCTAGGTATTTACCCAGATTACTCACCTCAGAAAAACCCAAACCATCCGAAATGACTCTCCGTAAGGCACTATCAGTATTCTTAGAGAAAAAAATATGGGTCTTAGCAGCACTAACCTTGTGTCCGGACGATGCACAGAACTCGTTCAGCACATGACTAATAACATCCATCTGAGAGACTGACGCTTCCGAAAACAGAATCACATCATCAGCAAAAAACAAATGCGATAAACCAGGGCCATTTCGACTTAATCTAACCTCGGCCCAGTTCCCCTGATTAACCTGTAGATTGATCAGTTGTGATAAACGCTCCATACAAAGAACAAAAATGTATGGCGAAAGAGGATCACCCTGCCTGATACCCCTAGACGGGTAAAAATGCTCAGTTAGCTCACCATTCCACATAACATGCGAAGAGACGGACGTAACGCAGTCCATGATTAACCGACATAGGCCTTGGGGTAAACCCAAATCACTAAGCGTATCCGCAATAAAATTCCAATCTAACCTGTCATACGCTTTTTCCAAATCGATCATAATCGCCATCCAACCCACACGCCCTTTCTTTTTGCACATAGAGTGGATTGCTTCCTGCGCCACAACAACATTATCCATAATACATCGCCCCGGTACAAAACTAACTTGGTTGTGCGAAATCCAGCTCGGGAGGAAAGGCTTCAGCCTATTCACAATACACTTCGATAACACCTTGTAAATAACTGGGCACAAGCTGATAGGACGAAACTGACTAAAAGACTCAGGCACCTGAACCTTAGGCAACAACACAATGACTGTTCGATTAAACTCATGCGGTACGGGATTTCCATGAAAACAATTACGTACAAAATCAACAACTTGCGGCCCCACAATATCCCAATTTTGCTGATAAAACATCGCGTGAATACCATCAATTCCTGGCGCCTTCAACGGGTCCATAGAAAAGACGGCAGCACGGACCTCCGCCGCATCAATATCCTTCTCCAGCAACACCTTTTCCCCGCTAGAGATAGTGCAAAAAAGACCCCTATGCTCCCAATCCGCAAGAGATCCCGCCTCCTTAGAAAACAAACGCTGGAAAAAACGCACCACACCAACTTTCATCAGCTCAACATTATCACACCAATTCCCATCCTCAAGCTTCATCATAGTATGGAGCTTGCGTCTCTGCCGTTGTTTTGTAGCATGATGGTAATACTTTGTGTTTCTATCACCATCTTTGAGCCATTGACTACGAGAGCGCTGAAACCACAACAATTCCTCCTGCTTCATCACAATATCAAGGTCCTTCTTCAACTCAAACTCCAAATCATGAAGGCTAACATTAGCAGAAAATTCCGCCGCTTCCTCAATCCCTTTAATACGCGCCAACAACTTCTTTTTCCGACGACCAATGTGTCCAAAATTTTCACGATTCCAATATGAAGCACTATTATGAAAATTCACCAAATTCGATTCAATCGATCCATTGGCATTCCAGGTCTTAACAAGCATATCACGGAAAGAAGTGTCACTCTGCCAAGCCGCAAGATATTTGAAGCTTGGTTTACATTTAGCCATGTCCGAAGCCGCAAATAATAACAACAAAGGCCTGTGGTCTGACCCCAAACGCGGGAGATGCAAAACCCGAGCCAACGGCCATGTATCACACCATGTATCATTCGCAACACAACGATCAAGACGCTGTTGCAAATTCCCCCGCTTCCACGTGAAACGAGGCCCCTGAAACCCCATATCAGTCATGTTCTCCTGCTGCATAAACTCCCCAAACTTGCGACACACACCTGAACGTCTCGACGAGCCCCCAAACCTGTCCCGACGATCAAGAATGGCATTAAAATCACCGCCGATAACCCAAGGTAAGTCAGAAGACGGTGCAAGAGCGCGCAACATGTCCCACAAACCATTACGACACCTCCGATCAGGACTAGCATACACACACGTGACCAAGCTCTTAACCCCTGAATTACGATCAGTACACAATGAATGGATAAACTGACTAGAGACGGCAATCACATCCAAACTCACCAAATCATTCCAGAAAAGCCAAATACCCCCAGAAAAACCGTAAGCTTCCACGCGATAAGAATGTAAAAAATGGTGTCGCCGAATAAACCTATCGGCTTTCCTACCACTAATTCTAGGCTCCATCAGCACCACAATATCCGGATCATGCTGCCTTATAAACAAACTCAAATAGCGATTAAAATCAGGGTCAAGAGCACCCTGAGTATTCCAAAAAAGAGCTTTAACCATAAAAATAAATAAAAGGAGAATACGGACCTCACAACCTATAACTGCACCGGTGCCACATCAAATGTCGTGTTATCACGCCTCGTGACCCCCTCCTCACGAACAACGGCATCCTTCGGCCCGACACTTTCACCCGCAATCATGCTCATCTTTGCTGCATCCAATTCATTTGATGTATCAGCAACCCATTCACCAATATTCACAAGATTCGGATCCCTATTTTCTTGCTGCACTGACGCCTTCTTTCGCTGTGAATACGGACTCACACGCGCCGCATTTTTAATTTTGGACAGCCTACGCACCAAGACAGGCCCACCCAGATTCTTACCTCCATCTTTCAGCTTAGAACTTCCATCCAAAACTGTCACACTCGAAGCCTTTGATCGATCAACCACTTTCACAGCTGTATGATTCCCTGAATTTAACGACACTGGCACTGAAACAACATGTCCAACGATCTCCACCTCCTTACGCATACCCTTGTCCCCACCTTTATTCTCCACCGAATCGATGACAATCCCATTTACCTTTCCCACTCCTCGCACGCTAGCCGTAACCCTTGACTCCGACACAACGTTCGCTACTGCAGGTTCCTTCCCATGCCTTCTACTCTTCGACGCCCTTTCAGCAACAGGTGACAACTGTGCCGCTCGTCCCGACGGCAAGGACGTCAAAGCTGGGGACGTCTTGGAGGTAACTGTGTCACTCGTTCCAACATCACCTTTCACAGCTATCGGTGTTGAACCTGTCACATCCCCTACAGCCTCCTCCTCGATAGCAAAAGCAGCGAAACGTCCCCCCAACGAGATTTTACCGGGACCTGAGCTACCTCCCCCTTTCCCATTAAGCTGTTTCCGAGGCTTGCGAGCCTGAACTTGCATCCATGGGCCATACTTCTCAGTAGGTTCCGTGGCTGTTGTCTCCATAACCCCACTATCCCCCTTACTCGCATCCGTACCCTTGTGACCTTTGCACAGTGCTTCAACATGGCCATACAAACCACAAGAATAACAAATAGTCGGTAATCCTTCATATTCAATCCTCTGTCGGATACCATCAATAATAATGCTCGACGATAGAGGTGCATTCAAATCCACAACAATCGCAAGTCTTGCAAACTTACCCCGTCTACCCTCCGTTGTATTATAATCTATCCGAACTATCTTCCCCACTGCTCCAGCAATAATCCGAAATAAACTTTTGGTATAGTAGCGATACGGCAAACCAGGAAGCCTTACCCAAACCATAATCTTGTCTGGATGATCAGCCGCTGTCGAAAACTCTCTACTCCACGGTTGCACCGTTAAATAGCTCCCATAAATTAGCCACGGACCACCCATCAGAACCTTCGTATAATCTTCCGCCTTCGCGAAACGTACAAGATAATAATCATTATCCAGGTCCACCAAAGCAATATCGCCCTTCGGACACCAAAGCGATCTAATTCTAGATTCCAAAGCAGCAAAACCAATAGAACGCCCTAATAATCTTACTACAACGGAATTAGCTAATTTAGCATCAATTAGATCATGCAAACGATTGGAAAACTTGATCACCGGTGTACCTTCGACCGAGCTAATTTCAACATCCCCCTCACCAACCTCCACGTCCAGGTCTGGTATGGCTGCTGTCGGCTTGGTTGCAGCAGCACTGCCCACCACCATATCACGAAAGGATGGCTTTGAACCAGCACCCTCACCAGTCACAGCCACCGCATCCTCCACCCTAGCACCCTCTGTCCCCGTTCGCTGCTCCTCCATAACCACCGGAGTCGAACCCTCAGCCTCTCCCACAACTTCCATATCCACCGGAACAGCATCCGATGATGACGCCACAGTGCCCTCGTCACTCGTCTCTTTATCGACCAAGACTCCGCCAGGGTCAACGCACGCCTTGGAACATGATGACCAATCCTCAGTCGGGAACGGGACGCTCCGACTATGATCCGGTGGCCTATCTGTCGTCGCCGAGAAGACCGGCGCAGAGGCGATCCCAGATCGCGATTCATTAGGTTTAGCGTTCTTCCCTTCCGATAAACCCGGTGCAGAGGCGATCCCAGATCCCAGATCGCGATTCATTGGCGATCCCAGATCCCAGATCCCAGATCGCAGATCGCAGATCCTAGTCTGTGAACTAGGAGCTTTACGCCTCTCTTTTTTTTTTCACGAGCAAAGGCAATCAGAGTTTGAACCTCTTTTGTCTGACTAGTTCTTCAACTTTTTGAAAGGCTTTATGAAAAAATGTTGAACTAGTAGCAGTTTTCATGCAATGAACGTGGACGCAACCAACTCTATGAGAAATCACAATACAGCCTACATTATCCACTATTATTGCCCTATGCGTTAAACAATATCTTCATTTTATAGCTTAATACTTTAGATACCACGAGTTTATATAATATATATTGGTAAAATTATTGTAAAATGAGGCATTAGTACATGACAGATATAACCAAATAATCAAATAAAGAAATAAAAATATTATTTCGTGATAAATCATTGTCTTAGAAGAAACACGAGCTGGGTGGCAACAACAGCGGCCTATGTGTGCGAGGGTTTTGTCATTTTACCATTCAACAATGAGGGGAAGGAAACTTCTTTAAATATCCTACTAAAATATTAGAGTTTAGAGAATTGGATGTAAAAGTATTTTTAAATTTAGAGTGTAAGATTTAAAATTTATGATTATAGCTTAGAATTTAACTTTTTAATATCGAGCATAAAAAGAAATATCTAAAGGGCTGAGGACTTTTGTTCAACAATGAGGGGAAGGAAAGTTTTTTTTGGGGTGGGGGGGGTAAAGTATCTATCTATTTTATAGTTTTATGTTCGGGATTGTGACTGGTCGGTGTGAAACTGTCATACTTTTTAGTGCAAGCTACACTATTGATGCAAGAATAGAAATAAGGTAAACTTGTTTGAATATCGATCCCACGAGGGTGGTGTATTACATTGAATCTTATGTGACTACAATACAAGGCTATGGAAAAAGTAGATGTGTGTGCAATGGTGGTTGCATCAACAAAATAAAGATCTGAATAAAAGAATAGATTTGGAATAAAAGTAGAGTGTAAAGAAAAAGGAAGAGTAATATTAGGGATAAGCTTGGATCTCCTTGGTTCAGCTCAGCAGAAAGATCAAATGCACATCAAGATGAAAGGATGGTTTAACCAACGAATATATGGTCGACTTGAGTATTAGCTTTCATTTAATCTTCAACCATTGACTCAGGGATGTAGATCGGCTTCAACTTTCGTCGTAAGTGGAAACTAAACCCCCTTGAACAAGTAGATCAACTTTCGTTGTATCTATACAACATTTGTTGTAGAAACTCGTTAATCTGACTCGACACTGCATTCGTCGATGTCCGTGACAGGTTTTAACATTCTCATGCAAAACATAAATCAAATCCAACAATTAAAGATTAAGAAAAAGCTAACACTGAAATATATCAAACTAAGAAAATAGTTTAAATAAGTTCAACAAGCTCCAGAAAATTAAAGCATAGTCAATACGAACACAAAAATAAGTAAATTTCCAAAAAGAAATCATCAAAAAAAAGAGAAGTTTAAAAAGATAACAAGATATTTCCTCAATTCAGCACTCGACTCTTCATTTTTTCGGATAAATCTGCCTCACTTCGCCTTGGATCTTCAGAAAATAAGCTTAAGCCGCCATAGGAGGAGGATAAAAGCTGTAGAACTAAGTGTTTTGATATAATAATTGAAAAATATTTTGGACAAATTTGAAAAGAATTTAAAACTTGTCTTTAAGTCCAAACAACTTGAAAAGATGTTTGAGGTGTTCAAAAAGGTTTTTGGCAAAGTTTTTAATGCTTTAAAGTAGTCAAACTTGACTTTTTAGCAAGCTCGTACCGATACGGTATACCTGTATCGATACCTTTTTACCCAAGTTTTGAATCTGTCAAAACTCGTACCGATACAGGCTTACCCATATCGATACAGATAGGGATTGTTTCGATACACATCTTAGGCGTATCGATCGTTGCTTTAACAACCCCCAACGACTATTTCCCAACGGTCTTTTAAATTGCAGCCCGTACCGATATGCTCTCAAGCGTATCGATACGCATAGGCTGACAAAGAGCCCAACAGCTAGTTCTGAAGAAAGGCGTACCGATACGCCTCCACGTGTACCGATACGGTAGGCTGCAGAACTACATTTATGGTGGGAAATAAAGTCTCCAACGGCTCCAATTCAACTCCAACGGCTAGTAATGGCTACAAACTCAATTAGGAGTATAAAATGGACCTCCAAGCATCAAGAGAAGGCTAATGCTTCAATTGTTACAACACTTATGAGTAGCTAGTTTGATCAATATTTTCATGCTAATTATGCTCAATTGGTTGCTTTGTGGTGCTGAATTGTTGCTCATTACGTGATTTACTGTGCAAGACCTCACTGCTGCGAAATACTATGAAAAAGGCTAAAATCTGCAAGTTTTCTGGATTCATGACCGGATTAGTGGGCGTGAATTAGGGCATGAATGCACTAACTCGGCGACACGTCAACAGATGACGTCAGCAGCACGAGAGGATGACGTCAGCAACAGTGATGATCGGATGATGACATGGCGGCAGAAGTGAAAGCTTATCAGGATATTCCGATAGCTTATCATATTCGGGATGATAGCTTATCGACCAGGATTTGGATAAAGACTTGGGATTTATCTCTTTTATTTAATTTAAACATTTTTAGGAATTATCTCTTATGATTTATCTTTTGTAATTTGAATTTATTTATCTCTTATCACTTAGGTAATTCCTAGGGTTTTAGACTAATATAAATACCCTATTGGGGTAAGACTCAAAGCATCTCATCTCATATCTCATCTTTTAGTTTTTATTTGTTCTTAGGAATTTTACTTTAATAAAGTTTTATTTTTTATAGCCAAAGGCTAAAGCAATGACTCGATTTCAACGTGAGGAATGAAAAGTACTTAAATAACTTCAGGTTTTTTCTCTCAGTTTTCTAAGTTTAATTTCAAAATCAAAACGATTTCAAAACTAAAGATTGACTTTGGTTAGGATGTTGTTTTTGGTTAAATATGTGGGAGGAATGATCGGCTATTGAAGCACATTCGACTTCTTGGGAACACACTTAGTAAATTGATTACTAAGAGAAAATTGAGATCGGAACTGTTGTTATTGAAACAACATCCGAGTCGGGTTTTTCAAGAACTTTAAAATTGTTTATTTTTAACAGAGATAGCCGCGATTAATCTAACCAGAAAACTGGAATCTAAAAATTGATTTTAGATTATCGATTTACCAGAGAAAGAAAAACAAGTCTCAAGGATTGATCCTTGTAGGCAAGTAACCGACGTGAATCATGAAGTAAAAACCTTTTCCGATGATCTAAGGAAATTAAGTCAAAGCAAAAGTCTGAAGCTAATCTTTATCATATTGAATTCACTTCTTTTAAATATTCTCTATAATTTTTATTTTTTACTTAAATTCTACAAATCACCCCATTTTCCACTTAAAAATCATTCAACTCTCTTCTTGGCTCACCGATCAAGCGAACATAAATAAGGAAGTTTTCTAGTCCCTGTGGGATCGACCCTTACTTCTCTTTTACTACATTTAATTTCCTTTATTTATTAATAGAGAATAAGGAATTATTTTGACGCGAAAATGACGCGTGTCAAACACTATGATGAAAAATTGTGTCTAGAGCTTTAATTGTAAATTCCTTGCTTAGACAACACTAGTGAGCTTAACATTGTTAGATTTGCTCAAGTGTTTAGGTTTTGGGTGAGTGCTTTATTGTGCAAACATATACCTTGTAGAGGGATTTCTAGTTTGCTAAGTCTTTCTTGTGTAAGAGAGTGTTTGATCAAGCTTTGGGTAGAAAGCTTGATCGGTGTAACGGTTTCCTCCTAATCCGAGAAAAGGGGACGAAATTCTTAGTGAATTTGTTTGGAAATCCTTAGTGGGAAGCTAAGGTAGTGGATGTAGACCTTGGTTAGAAGTTTGAACCACTATAAATCCTTGTGTTAATTGTCTATCTTTCTATTCCCACAAAAACACCCAATTATCCAACTTCTTCACACTTGGTGAGCAAGAACGGTTGAAGGAATCGAGCAACGAAAAACCCAACAATTGGTATCAGAGCTTGGCTCAATTGAAGAGGATTAACATCCTATTGAAGCGATCCGGCAAGCTCGATCAACATTTCAATCAACCGACTCAATGGCGCAATCCATCGACAAGCCTCCTTTCTTCGACGGGACCAATTATGTTTATTGGAAGACAAGGATGATGTTCTTTGTCAAATCCAAAGACTACAAACTTTGGGATATCATTGAAGATGGCTCGTTCGTACCACAAGGGAGCAAGGCAAAGTGGAGTGCCGACGATCGTAAGAAGATGGAGCTAAATTGCAAGGCTTTGCACTTCATCTTTTGTGCACTTAGCCTCAACATATACGAGAAGATTTCTTCTTGCGAGAGTGCCAATGAAGTTTGGGACAAGCTCGAAGTTACATACAAAGGGACAAACGAAGTTAAGGAGACCAAGATCGGCCTCCTCAACCTAGAGTATGAAAACTTCAAAATGGATCAGGAAGAGAACATTGAGAAGATGTTCCACCGATTCTCCACCATCACCAATGGACTCAAGGGTTATGGAGAAGTCATTCCGAAAGAAAAGCTTGTCCGAAAGCTCATCTACTCCCTTCCCGAGTCATGAGACTAAAAAAGGATCACTATCATCGAAGCCAAGAATCTCAAGACTTTGAAGCTTGATGAGCTGTTGAGTTTTAAGGTGCTCGATTCCTTCAACCGTTCTTGCTCGCCAAGTGGTGGAGAAGTGGAATTTTGGGTGGATGTGGTGTGGAAGCTTAAAAGATAATTGACACGATGATTTATAGTGGTTCAACCTTCTAACCAAGGTCTACATCCACTACCTTAGCTTCCCACTAAGGATTTCCAATCAATCCACTATTGATTCGTCCCCTTTTCTAAGTTTAGGAGGAAACCCTTATACACCGATCAAGCTTTCTACCCAAAGCCTTGATCAAACCCTCTTTACAAGAGAAAAGATAAGCAAACACAAATCCCTCTAATAGGTGTTTGTTTGCACAATTTAGCTCTCACCCAAAACCTAAAACACTTGAGCAAATTTGACAATTTTGGCTCACTAGTGTTTGTCTATACAAAGAAATGACAATTTAGTGCTAAGACAAATTCTTGATCATTTGTTGATTGACAATTGAAGCATTAACCATTACTTGATGCTTGGAGGTCCCTTTTATACTCCTCTTTGAGTTTGTAACCGTTACTAGCCATTGAGGACTTTATTTCCCACAATTAATGTTGTTCTGCAGCCTTCCGTATCGATACGCGTGGACCCATATCGGTACGGCCTTCATCAGAAACTAGCCGTTGGGCTCTTTCCAGCCTAGGTATATCGATACGCTTGAGGGCGTATCGGTACGGTATGACGTTTAAAAGACCGTTGGGAAATATGACCGTTGGGGTTGTTAAAAGGGGATCAGTACGCTTACTAGGCGTATCGATACGATCCCTCACCGTATCGAAACGGCCAAGCCTGTTTCGATACGGGTTTTGGCAGTGACCAAACTGGGCAAAAAAGGTATCGATACGGGTTGGACCGTATCGGTACGGGTAGCTTGAAAAGTCAAGTTTGGCTATTTAAAATTAATAAAAACATTGCCAAAAACATTTTTAAATACCTCAAACATATATTCAAGTTGTTTGGACTTAAAACCAAGTTTTATATTCTTTTCAAATTAGTCCAAAACATTTTTCAATTATTATATCAAAACACTAGTTCTACAATCTCCCCCTTTTTGATATAATAAAACCAACTTAAAACTTGTTTGAGATTCTCCCCCTTTGAGTTTAAAATTGTGAATAAGAGATTAAGATTTGAAATCAATTAAAGCTCCCCCTTATTCATTTGAAAATTTAATTTTTCAAACCACATTTCTCCCCCTTTTTGTTATATCAAAAAGAATTTAAACACTTTTAAGTTCAAAATAACAATAGAGGTAAAAAAATTTGACAAAATTAAGAATTTATTTTTAAAATGGCTCCCCCTTACTCAAAGCATCATAAGACTGTTAGTCCAAAATATATGATCATAATCTAGTTGAAATAAAAAATAATTCAAATTAATCAAATAAAGCTACTAGATTTTTAGCAACATTTGAACCCAAGGGAGGATGTGAAGCCTTCCCTCTTGAAGTGTTTTTCCTTGTGTGCATGGAGCTCCCCCTCAATTTTTGACTTGTTGATCACTCTCCATCACACCTAGCAAAAGACAATCAAGTAATTTATGGTATCCAAATTGCTTTGGATCCATAGACGTTAATAGCACAAAATTTAGTCCCCTTAGGAATCCATTTTTCAATTTCATCCTTTTTAGTTGAAGTACCAAGTCCTTTTGGGACCCAAATACTTCTAAAACATTTTCCTTTTACAAATCTAGGGGCACTAGATTGTCTTATATAAAAATTTAATTTTCTAAAGTCATTTTTCTTTTGAAGTTCATCGGAAATCAAATCTTTTTCTTTTTGAACTTTAAAAAGCAAATTTTGTAAATCAAAACATTTTTGTTCAAAATCCTTCAATCTTGCTTCAAGTTCAAGATTTGTTTTGGAAAGCAAATCATTCTCATTTTTCATTTTTGAAATCAACTTTTTGTTCTTTGAAAATGATGCCTTGAATTCCAAAAGCAAATCATCATAGGCATCTTGTAACTCATCAAATGTATATGAATTTGAAATAGATGAGTTAGAAGTTACCTCCCCTCATTGAGGGTCATCAAGCATAGGTAGGCTACCTCATCGTCGGTGGAGCCTTCATCACTCCATGTGGCCACATATGCTTGCTTTGAAGATGATCCCCTCTTGTTGGACTTGTGGGATTCCTTCATCTTCTTTCTCGATTCATGCTTGGATTCCTTCATCACCGGGTAAATTTGTTGAAGAGATAGGCTATCTCTTCATTTTCACTTTCCTCCTCACTTGAATCTTCATGATGGCATGTGGAGGATTTGAGAGCAATGGCATTAGTGTTGATGCCAAGCCCTTTGAGCTTCTTCTCCCCCATAGCTCTAATTTCTTCCCTCTTCTTCTCATCTTCTTTGTTTTTCTTCATTATTTGATGAGTAAGGAGTGACCCCATTAGTTCATCAAGCTTCAAGGTCTTCAAATTCTTGGCTTCGATGATAGCGGTCCTCTTTGATTCCCAAGACTCGGGAAGTGAGTAGATGAGCTTTCGGACAAGCTTCTCTTCCGGGATGGCTTCTCCAAAGCCTTTGAGACCATTGGTGATAGTGGAGAACCTATCAAAAATCTTCTCGATGTTCTCTTCCAGATCCATCTTGAAGTTCTCATACTCTAAGGTGATGAGCATGATCTTGGTCTCCTTTACTTCATTAGTCCCGTCGTATGTGACTTCAAGCTTGTCCCATACCTCCTTGGCACTCTTACAAGAAGACATCTTCTCATAGATGGTTGGGCCAAATGCACAAAAGAGGATGTGCAAGGCCTTGTAATTAAGCTCCATCTTCTTGCGATCTTCGGCACTCCATTCCGCTTTGCTTTGTTGAGGCACGAACGGACCGTGTTCAACTATGTCTCATAGCTTGTAGTCTCTTGATTTAATGAAGAACTTCATCTTTATCTTCCAATGGGCATAGTGGGTTCCGTCGAAAAAGGGCAGTTTGTCGATGGATTGCGCTATTGAGCCGGTTGTGTGAAATGATGATCGAGCTTGCTGGATCTTCTCAATAGGATGTTAATCATCTTCGATTGAGCCAATCTATGATACCAATTGTTGAGTTTTAAGGTGCTCGATTCCTTCAACCGTTCTTGCTCGCCAAGTGGTTGAGAAGTGGAATTTTGGGTGGATATGGTGTGGAAGCTTAAAAGATAATTGACACGATGATTTATAGTGGTTCAACCTTCTAACCAAGGTCTACATCCACTACCTTAGCTTCCCACTAAGGATTTCCAATCAATCCACTATTGATTCGTCCCTTTTTCTAGGTTTAGGAGGAAACCCTTATACACCGATCAAGCTTTCTACCCAAAGCCTTGATCAAACCCTCTTTACAAGAGAAAAGATAAGCAAACACAAATCTCTCTAATAGGTGTTTGTTTGCACAATTTAGCTCTCACCCAAAACCTAAAACACTTGAGCAAATTTGACAATTTTGGCTCACTAGTATTTGTCTATATAAAGAAATGACAATTTAGTGCTAAGACAAATTCTTGATCATTTGTTGATTGACAATTGAAGCATTAACCATTACTTGATGCTTGGAGGTCCCTTTTATACTCCTCTTTGAGTTTGTAGCCGTTACTAGCCGTTGGGGTTGAATTGGAGCCGTTGAGGACTTTATTTCCCACCATTAATGCTGTTCTCCAGCCTTCCGTATCGATACGTGTGGACCCGTATCGGTACGGCCTTCATCAGAAACTAGTCGTTGGGCTCTTGCCAGCCTAGGCGTATCGGTACGGTATGGCGTTTAAAAGACCGTTGGGAAATATGACCGTTGGGGTTGTTAAAAGGGGATCGGTACGCTTACTAGGCGTATCGATACGATCCCTCACCGTATCAAAACGGCCAAGCCTGTTTCGATACGGGTTTTGGCAGTGACCAAACTGGGCAAAAAAGGTATCGATACGGGTTGGACCGTATCGGTACGAGTAGCTTGAAAAGTCAAGTTTGGCTATTTAAAATCAATAAAACATTGCCAAAAACCTTTTTAAATACCTCAAACATATATTCAAGTTGTTTGGACTTAAAACCAAGTTTTAAATTTTTTTCAAATTAGTCCAAAATATTTTTCAATTATTATATCAAAACACTAGTTCTACATGAGCTCATGGGGCCACTTCTCACTCACCAAATAATGAAGAAAAACAAAGAAGAGGAGAAGAAGAATGAAGAGATTAGAGCTATGGGGGAGAAGAAGCTCAAAGGGCTTGGCATCAACACAAATGCCATTGCTCTCAAATCCTCCACATGCCATCATGTAGACTTAAGTGAGGAAGAAAATGAAGATGAAGAGATGGCCTATCTCTTCAACAAATTTGCCCAGTTCATGAAGAGCAAAATGGAAAAATCCAAGCATGAATCGAGGAAGAAGATGAAGGAATCCCACAAGTCTAACAAGAAGGGATCATCTTCAAAGCAAGCATATGTGGCCACATTGAGTGATGAAGACTCCACCGATTATGAAATAGCCAACCTATGCTTGATGGCCCTCAATGAGGGAGATGTAACTTCTAACTCATCTATCTCAAATTCATATACATTTGATGAGTTATAAGATGTCTGTGACGATTTACTTTTTGAATTCAATGCATCATTTTCTAAGAACAAAAAGTTGATTTCAAAATTGAAAAATGAAAATGATTTGCTTTCCAAAACAAATCTTGAGTTTGAAGCAAAATTGAAGGATTTTGAAAAATAAGTTTCACATTTGCAAAACTTGCTTCAAACAATGGAAAATGATCATCAACAAGAAATTGATGATCTTAAAAAGGAAAAAGATTTGATTTCCAATGAACTTCAAAAGAAAAATAATTTTGGAAAATCAAACTTTTATGTAAGACAATCTAGTGCCCCTAGATTCATAAATGTAAAATTTTTTAAAAGTGTTTGGGTCCCAAAAGGACTAACCACTTCAACTAAAAAGGATGAAATTGAAAAATGGATTCCTAAGGGGACTAAATTTTGTGCAACTAACATTTATGGATCCAAAGCAATTTGGATACCAAAAATTACTTGATTGTCTTATGATAGGTGTGATGGAGATTGATCAACAAGTCAAATATTGAGGGGGAGCTCCATGCACACAGAGAAGAACACTTGAAGAGGAAGGCTTCACATCCTCCCTTGGATTCAAGTGTTGGTAAAATTAGTTGAATTCCTTTTATTTAGTTTTATTTTTTTAATTCAACTAGTTTAATCATATATGTTGAACTAACTTTTGCTTGATGATTCTTTGAGTAAGGGTGGCCACTTTTAAAACCAAACATTTTAATAATTTCAAAATTTAAACCTCCATTGTTATTTTGAACCTAAAAGTGTTTTAAATTCTTTTTGATATAACAAAAATGGGAGAAATGATTTGAAAAATTAAATTTTCAAATGAATAAGGAGGAGCTTTAATTGATTCTGAATATTAATTATCTTATTCAAAATTCATTTCAGAAAGGGGGAGAAATCCTAAACAATTTTTCAAGTTGGTTTTATTATATCAAAAAGGGAGAGATTGTAGAACTAAGTGTTTTGATATAATAATTGAAAATTGTTTTGGACAAATTTGAAAAGAATTTAAAATTTGTCTTTAAGTCCAAACAACTTGAAAAGATGTTTGAGGTGTTCAAAAAGGTTTTTGGAAAAGTTTTTAATGCTTTAAAGTAGTCAAACTTGACTTTTCAGCAAGCTCGTACCGATACAATATACCCTGTATCGATACCTTTTTACCCAAGTTTTGAATTTGCCAAAACCCGTACTGATACGGGTTTACCCGTATCGGTACGGATAGGGATCGTTTCGATACGCATCTTAGGCGTACCGATCCCTGCTTTAACAACCCCCAAGGCTACTTCCCAACGGTCTTTTAAATTGCAGACCGTACAGATACGCTCTCAAGCGTATCGATACACATAGGCTGACAAAGAGCCCAATGGCTAGTTTTGAAGAAGGGCGTACCGATATGCCTCCACGTGTACCGATACGGTAGGCTGCAAAACTGCATTTATAGTGGGAAATAAAGTCTCCAACGGCTCCAATTCAACCCCAACGGCTAGTAACGACTACAAACTCAATTAGGAGTATAAAAGGGACCTCCAAGCATCAAGAGAAGGCTAATGCTTCAATTGTTACAACATTATGATGAAAAATTGTGTCTAGAGTTTTAATTGTAAATTCCTTGCTTAGACAACACTAGTGAGCTTAACATTGTTATACTTGTTCAAGTGTTTAGGTTTTGGGTGAGTGCTTTATTGTGCAGACATATACCTTGTAGAGGGATTTCTAGTTTGCTAAGTCTTTCTTGTGTAAGAGAGTGTTTGATCAAGCTTTGGGTAGAAAGCTTGATCGGTGTAATGGTTTCCTCCTAATCCGAGAAAAGGGGACGAAATTCTTAGTGAATTTGTTTGGAAATCCTTAGTGGGAAGCTAAGGTAGTGGATGTGGACCTTGGTTAGAAGGTTGAACCACTATAAATCCTTGTGTTAATTGTCTATAGTTCTATTCCCACAAAACACCCAATTATCCAACTTCTTCACATTTGGTGAGCAAGAACGGTTGAAGGAATCGAGTAGCGAAAAACCCAACAAAAGCTAAGAGGTTGAAAATGATATGAAAAATGGGAATGGCGTGACTTTCTATTTCCTCAAAAATCGTCCTTATACAGGCCACCAAAGGAAGAACACTTGTCCTACAGGTTATTTGCGTGCTCAGCGTCATACAAAATTTGTTGTAACAAACTGGACAGCTGGCAGATGCAGTGTCGAACTGGCTGTAGTGGTGAAAACTTCATCTGCAAGGACATTAGTATTGCAGCAACAACAAGGCAGAAATATACAAAATATGAGCTATTGAAACTAAGTTAGAAAATATGCAGAAATAGACATAAAATGCAGAAATGGAGGCAATTGATGCTAATGTAGGACAATAGACCTAAAAATCGAGGGAAAATACATATTCTTTAAAGAGCTATCACTCTCACTCCCAATAATGTCATCTCCAAAGTTTGAACTTATATTATCTCTTTGAGAAAATAATGTACTTTGACATTATACCTAACCCTTATTAATCAGAAGGAAAATTCTTTAGATACCCTTCCATAAGCATTTTTCTACTCAATATTAAATTTATATGCACTAACTTATTCTTTGTATTACCAACAATATATTAAAAAAGTAAAAATCCGAGACGACATTGTTGGGAGGGACAGTCACGCACCCCGAACATAGACCCTTAAGACGGACATGCATATTATCAAAAAAATAAAAACTAAATTAAAATATACAATATAATTTATAACAATTATAATCGTGGTGAAATAATACTTTAAATACTAAAACAAATAAAAAGGACAGTTATAATTCAATAGTACCATAATTAATCATAAATAAACTGAAGTCTACTGTTTTACATTGGAGATCAGTAAACAAACGTTGAAAGTCTCATAAAAAATTGAATTTAAGATGCTCGACAAGCACTGATGAGCATCACTAACGACGAGCATCGATGAGCACCATTAATTCAATTTATGAAGATTAAAAATTTAAAAGGCTCATCGTATAATTATAAATTATTTAAAAATCAAAAGGTAAATTAATTAAAATATATTATTTTATTTTTAATTTTTTAAACATAAATTAAAAATATCTATCTATCCCTAAATTATAAAATCATAATTCTTGTTCATTTGAAATTTAAGTCGCCAACGCCGCTGCGTTCGCTATTCAAATTTAAAATAAATATTATTGCACTCCAATCGTTATCGGTTTTCAATTGATTTTTTCTAATCGGTTGCACTGTGTGTACCAAAGCGGTTTTACGTGTAAATGAGGCTATTCAAATGATTTTAATTCCAATGAGTTTAAATACTACTCATTTGAATTTCAGTAAAAAAAATTTCGATTATTCAAATGTTTAGATCCACAATGGCGAAGGCAGAGGCAACAACAGCGACGGCGACGAATGCTTAAATTTTAAATGAACAAAAATTAGGGTTCTGTAATTTAGGGGTAGATAGGTATTTTGATCTATGTTTAAAAGAAAATTAAAAATAAAATAATATATTTTAATTAATTTACCTTTTAATTTTTAAATAATTTATAAATATACATTAAATCCTTTAAATTTTAAATTTTTATAAATAAATTAATAGTGCTCATCGATGCTCGTCGTTTTTTGTGCTCATCGATGCTCGTCGAACGCCATAAAATTTTTCGTAAAAAAAACCCCAAATAAGTAATGATGAGTAAAACCTAACGGCTACAAAATAATTAAAAAGAAAAAACTTTTGGTCAATTTAGTCCAATCAAATAATCCGATTTTGCAGATGTCATAAATAATTTACATAAAGGGTTAATATGATTTGATTTGTGTTTTGTTTTCTTTTAAAATAATAAAAATTCATTAAAATTTAAAAATATAAAATCACTAACAAAATTTTAAAAAATTACGACGGAAATAGTAACTAAAACTTGAAATATTTTAAAAATAATTTAAATAAATTTCAATGAGTTTAATTTTAATGTAGATGTTAATTATAGACATTAAAAAATTATAAATATATTTATATTTATAAATTTGTGTATTAGATTAATTAATTATTTTAAATGAAGTACTCTAAAATTAACGAAGTTATACAAGCGAATTGAAAGAAGAAAAATGACTAAATTGATATACTTTTTAAATACGAATGGCTAAATTTATTGGATTATTTGAATTAGGATTAAATTGGTATAATATATAAGTTTTGAGGAATAAAATTGTCATTATACCAAACCTTGTTATATGCCTATTTGTATTTTAACGGACGAGTGACCCGATCGTAACTAAGACATTAATTGAGTGACTCAACTGTAACTTTTAATAATTGAGTGACTCAATTATAATTTTACTAATAATTGAGTGAACTTAAATGTAGTTTACCCTTAAATTTATTAAAAAAAATTACCCCTAATAAATTCTAATAACACTTGTACGAAACTAGGCTGTTTTTGCTAGTTGATACTTCATATATGCTTCAAATTCACTTACCAACAAAATGTCTCTAAAGGTTTGTAAATGTTGTAAAGTAGGTTGGAAGAATCATTCCCACAATAAATCTATACAATATTTGATTTAAATTAGTTAATAAATAAATTAGATATGAATAGTTATAACAGTAAAAGTTATTGAGTACCAACGAGATTTGCTCCAAGTGATAAGCAGTTTGATATCGTTTAAACATGTCTCAAATTTGAGGCCTTGTGTATGCAAAAATATCGCGATGAAAAACTTATTCACTAAATCCAGGTATGTAACATAGGTCGACCGAATTAATCAAAACAAAACCTGAAAATCGAGTCGGCAAACAAAGTCACCGAATCACCAAATTAAACTACCAAACGCTATCACGAGACATGAAAAAAAAAACACATGCACACACGTAGTATATCTTGTTGGAGAGGCAAAGATTATAAGCAAAGCAACCGAAAAGGCATCGATCTCAACTGTTATTTAATCAAATGCTTGGCTTCGAGGATAAGGGTGTCATAAAAAGGGGGGCTAAAGCATCACAACAATGTTTGTTCCATGTGACATGCACCAAGTTGTGTCCACAAGCTGAAGCTCTTTCACATTTCGTGACCAAACTTTTTCCTTTTGCAAAACGGAGAATCTATAAACATTATATTTTTCAATTGAATTTTAGTGATTTATATAAGTGGAAATATTTTATGTATTGGCGGTGAAAATTTTATTTTTCACTGGAGCGAATTTTAGTAGAATATTTTGAGGGGGCCTAATCAAAATTTTCAGAAAAAATGTGACTTAATGAGAAAACTTTAAAAAATTAAAAGATGACTTAGTTAACAATATTCAAAGAAATTGTTATTTAATAACAATTTTAAATTTTTTGAAAGAACCAAATTAAAATATTTGAAAATTTTGAGGAGACAAATAGTAATTATACTAAATCTTGGGGAGCCAGGGCTTCCTCTGGCTCCCATTGAGGTTCGCATATGTTTTTATATGTACTTAATTTTAGGGTTTATAAATTAGAGCTTAAGATTTATAGTTAAATTTTTAGTGTTAATACTTGATAGTTTAAATTTTAGTGTTTAAAATTTAAAGTTTATGAATTTAGATTTTGAACCATAAAAAAGACAGGGGTCATATCCTTTTATATAATTATATTTCAAAGACAAAAGTATTGGTATAATCACTTAGATATTATATTTGTAATGGAACTCAACAAGTATCACAGTGGAAAAGTTGACGATGTTCATCTTAAGAGATACGTGTTCAAATTGCTTTGTTTACATGGCGTATGTGCATTGTCACGAGAACCGAGATTCAAATATTAGAGATAATATTATTATAACTACAATCATAAATAGGCACAAACCAACTTGCCTCAGTGGTTAAAGGAACAATTGTTGTTCCTAGGGGTCACGGTTCAAGCACCAGCAGCTGCAGTAGGGTGATTGAGCATGTATTGTCAAATGATTGAGAGTATATTTAGAACATATACTACTTATAATCATCTTAGCTTTAAAAAAAACTACAATCATAAATAGTAAAATGGATGTAAACCATTAAAAAAATAAAATTATCTGTGAAGTTTATATTGTTTTGGTATAAACATCGGTATCCAATTTATTGATAGATTAATTCGGATTGGGTATTGCAGAGATTCATTATGGAGTAATTCTTTTAATCTAATTTATTCTATTTATAACACCGAAAATTAAATATTTAATTTTATGTAAAAAATTTAGTGTCTTATCCTACAAAATCGATGTCGGTGTCAAGTTTATATTTTGATTAGAACCAGGAGTGTAAGGTTAAGGCTTCATTATGGTCAAAAAGTTTCAATTTCCAATAGAATAAAACAGTTTGGGTCTTATGTTTAAAGTCCCATGTTGTGTACATGGCAAATGAAAGCTAACTTCGGGCAGCAAACAACCTGGCCGCCAAAGCTTCGGACAATCGACACGGCATCATGCGACATGACACGTGCACCTTCCTGTCCCAATTACCGCCGGAAGAATAGGACGGGAATCTTCCTCAAAAAAAAGAAATGAATAGGATGGGAATCCACAAACAAACAATCTCAACCAATCCTATTTTTTTTTTTTATAATTGTCGATGTACGATAAATTTTTGGCTTAATGGCACGTTTGGTCTATAAAATATACACAAAATACTACACTATTTTCTAAAGTATTTTTAGGATGTTTTGTCCCTGAATTAAAAATTGTGACCTCCGTTAGTCCCTGTTTTGTAACGACCGTTTAAAAAAATTTGGGCCAACTAGATCATGTCATGTGACTCTTTTGACCAAAAAAATTGACTGATTTTAATAAAAATAAGTAAATAACATGTTGATTCTCTCAAGTTTTATATTTATTCAATCTAGCCATCTTCTTCCTCCCTCGTTTCAACCATAGCTCCTTCGAACAAACCGTTCTCAGATTCATCATCATCGTCGTCATCAACAACATTCCTACCAACATCAATTCTATATGTGCCCTCTGAAACAAAACCGTTCTCGATTTCCCTACGATCCTCCATCATACGACCATCATTTCAACATCACCACCAACATTCGAATTCGAACTATTACCAGCAATAGAAGATCTGGAGGCAAGCACTCTGCGTCTTCCTGTTACTGGAGGGGCAAGCTAAGTTTAATAAAATACTTTGGATTGATATCGGAAAAGAGAAATATTAACATCATTGCTAGATTTTGTACTCATCAGGCATATGTTGAATCATCGAAAGTTTCTATTTCATCTACTGTTGAAGTGATGGAGGCTATGGGATCCTCTATTTGTTATTTACTCTCAAAGGTGATTTTCCTTCCAAAGCCAGTTATTTCCTCTGTTTTTGAACATAAATTCCCGACTTTATAAGCATAAAGAACAAAAAATAATGTTGTTGTCTTTACTTACCGCTGGGTTATCTAATATTTAAATTTAAGATGCCAACTGTTGGTATATTTTCTAAGAAAATTTTAATTTTGGTTCAAGTAAAAGTTTTATTTATATTTGTTTTACTTTAAGTTGTCGAGACAAGTGTTTCTTGAAATTTAAGCTTAATGATGCATGTAATTTTAAAAAGAATTTTTTTTTAATCTTTTTTCACGTCTAACGCTATAGTCCACATCGACCACTTGGATTTTGTCTCATGCTGCTTCAATGTGTGACAGATGGTTGACTCTGATATTAGCTTGCAATTTTCTGATGATATATCTTGATTTCATTCTGGAAGCTTAACTATATTTGAATATTATACATGCTTTAGGTGGAAGGAATAAACAATTTGGTTTCTGAGCTTGCTGCAATAGCTACACTAGAGAAAAATATGCTTGATCGTAGGGAAATCAAGAATAGTTTTGCTTCATAGGGCACAAATAGAATTGATGTTGGTAAGAATGTTGTTGATGGCGATGATGATGAATTTGAGAACGGTTTGTTCGAGAGAGCTATGGTTGAAACGAGGGAGAAAGAAGATGGCTAGGTTGAATATTTATAAGACTTGCGAGACTCAACATGTTATTTACCCATTTTTATTAGAGTCGGTCAATTTTTTTGTCAAAAGAGCCACATGGCACGATGTAGTTGGCCCAAATTTTTTTAACGGGCGTTAAAAAATAGGGACTATGGAGGTCACGATTTTTAGTTTAGGGGGCAAAATGTCCTAAATAATACTTTAGGGGGTAGTTCGGTATTTTGTGTATACTTCCGGGGGCAAACGAGCCATTAAGCCTAAATTTTTTAACTTAAACAAAAATAAGTTTCTGATTTTTTTTACTTAATTAAGCTCTTTTAACCAATAAATTTAATCAATTAAGTTATGTGAACAATTTTAACTATTAAATCTTAATATTTTTCTTTAGATATTACAGTCACATCTACACTACTACATTTTTATCATTGATCCAAAAAAATGTTAGATTCAAATTAATATTGGTCAAAAGTTTTAGATTGATTGAATTTATTGGTTCATGTACTTAAAGTCATGTTTGGTTAGCTTGTAATTGTCGTGAAATAGTATTTAACAAGCATGCATTACGGAAAGTACAAATAACAATGTGTTTTGTAGAGGTGCTATTTAATACATTGTATTATTTAATAAGAAACTTGATGATATTTATCACTGAACCAAAGGTAGTATTTATTTAACACACAAATTTTATTTTGTTGTGAACAAAATAATAAAGAACAACGAACAAGTATAAAAGAATAAAGAAATGAGAGAAAGAGGGAGATTCATATTATTATCCAAACTAGAATTGTGTACAATGCATTCGTCTATTTATAGGCATAAGAAGTGCATAATACATTAAACTCTAACTAATAGAGATAATATTCATAATAATAAATAAATTAAACTCCTTAGATAAAGTTCTAATCATGATAGACATCCACATAGATAAATATTCATAACACTCCCCCTTGGATGTCTATGAAGATAATGTTCCTCGTTAAAACCTTACTAAGATAAAAACCCAGTGGAAAAAAATTCTTTAGTGAAGGAAAAAGAGTACACACATCTTTGATACGCATAACATGTTGCCTCATTAAATATCTTACCAGGAAAATCTATTGGGACAAAACCTCAGTTAAGGGAAAAAGAGTGCACTCCCTCTCATGAAAACATCACAAAAGATCTTTGAATCTTCATAATTTAATCTTGAATATTATTTTTCTAAATATCGTGAGGGATGAAACTTTAGAGTAATATGTTCCATGATGTATCCACCTTTTAAATTGAGATATACATCTGGCATTATCTTCACACAGGATAGCTTTGTATCATATCTTGTGAAAATAAATCCACCTATCTTTTGGATATGTTGGGTCAATGGTATTAGCCAAACACATTTTTGGCTTGCCTCGTGCATAACAATTATTTATACAACATTTGAGGAGGCATCAACGAATGTTTGAAGATCTAAAAGTTGATCTTTGTATATCCATGAATATTTCTTGACAAACTAATATATGGTGCCTCAGAACCAAGAAAATATATAATTATCTTTATTTACATCCAATAATCTTACAATAGATATACTTTATCCATATTAAATCTTCTTTAAGATTCTTTCAACTTATGTCCATTCATAGACAAAAACGCATATTTAAGCGCTCGATCTTTAGGTCGAGACAAAACCACATCTCAAGATTTTTTTCTCAAATACTTTCATCAAATGCTTTGAAAGTTCTTTATGAGTTTCCAATTTGAAGCTCTTCAGGAGTTTTAATGAAATTTAAATTATCATAATGAATCTTGATTCAAAATTCCTTTATAAAATACATAAGGAAATTTGACCATTCTTGCAATATTTTCTCAATTAGTACTCACTAAGTCGATTATACCAAATGCGCCAAAATATTCAATGAGACATGTATAAATAAATTTTCTAAAAAATTTGCAAATACTTCTAGCATTTTAAATCCTGTAAGGATAAATATAGATCCATAAATAATTAGACGCATGTAATATATTTCATAACTGCCAAATTAATTGCATCCACCATGAAGTAATTAAAACTCTTCATAAATCATAAGTCAAGTCGTATTTACGACTACTTATTTGTGCCTCACTTACATTACACCTTTAGGTGTTTGGACTGCTAGTCCAAATACTTCACTTTTGGAAGTTCAAAGCGTCTTTCTATATTGACCAATCATTTCAATATCTATAGATTCTTATACAAGATCCTCATTTTCTTTCTTTACTTCTATAGAAGTATTCTATGTAAAATTATGTGCAAAATTGTTGTCGACAACTTTTCTATTTTCTGGTTTCAATCTCGTAGTGACATAACTCATCGAGATCTCTTCAAGATTTCAATCATTCAGGTACCTAAAACTCTTCAAGAGTTTTATAATTAATTATTTCTTGGCTCTCTTCAGGAGCACCCGCCTCCAATATATGATCATCTTATACTACTTTCTATTTACGAGAATTTTGATCATTGGAACATGTTGAGTTGTGAGGAGCTCGATTCGTTCAACCGATAAGGCTCACCAAGTGGTGGAGAGGTGGATTTTTGGGTGGAGGTGGTGTGGAAGCTAAAATGATAAGTGACACAATGATTTATAGTGGTTCAACCTTCTAACCAAGATCTACATCCACTACCTTAGCTCCCCACTAAGGATTTCCAATCAATCCACTATTGATTCGTCCCCTTTTCTAGGCTTAGGAGGAAACCCTTTACACCAATCAAGCTTTCTACCCAAAGCCTTGATTGAAACCCTCTTTACAAAGAGAAACAATAAGCAAACTTAAATCGCTCTAATAAGTATTTGTTTGCACAATTTAGCACTCACCCAAAACCTAAAACACTTGAGCAAATTTGACAATTTTGGCTCACTAGTGTTTGTCTATACAATAAATGACAATTTAGGCACTAAGACAATATTTGATCATTTGTTGATTTACAATATGAGCATCCGCCTTTACTTGATGCTTGGAGGTCCCTTTTATACTCCTTGATGAGTTTATATTCGTTGCTAGCCGTTGTGATTGATTTGGAGCCGTTGAGGACTTTAATTCCCATCATAAATGCAGTTCTGCAGCTCTCCGTTTCGAAACACCCTTTAAGTAGAAAGAGTCGTTGCAGACTGACGTGGACCCGTATCGAAACGCTTTTGTCCGTTTCGAAACACCCATTTCGAAACGCCTAGTCTCGTATCGAAACGACCTGCATTTAATTGTTAGTTGGGAAATAGCCGTTGGGGTTTATGACCGTTGTGGTCAGTGCCATGTAGGCGTATCGAAACGGCATAGCCCGTTTTGAAACGCTGGGCAAAAATCTTATCCAGGGTAAGCCCGTTTCGATACTTGTATCGAAACACTTTTGCTACTAGAATGCACCGTATCGAAACGCCCTAAGGTGTTTCGAAACGTCTGGACAGTTTTGTGAAGTTTGGCTTTCAAAAACATGTAAAACCTTTTAAAAACATCCCTAAACATAGTTTCAAGTTATTTGGACTTTGGAAATTGTTTTAAATACTTTTAAATCAGTCCAAAACATTTTTCAATTATTATATCAAAACATTAGTTCTACAATCTCCCCTTTTTGATATAATAAAACTATCTTGAAAAATTGTTTGGGATTCTCCCCCTTTAACTTTAAAAATGTGAATAAGAGATAAAAGATATGAAATCAAATAAAGCTCCCCCTTATTCATTTGAAAATTCAATTTTTCAAACAATTTCTCCCCCTTTTTGTTATATCAAAAAGAATTTAAAACATTAAGTTCAAAAATAACAATAGAGGTAAAAATTTGACAAAAGTAAGAATTTTGTTTTAAAATGGCTCCCCCTTACTCAAAGCATCATAAAAAATGTTAGTCCAACATATATGATCATCCAGTTGACAAAAATGAAAAATAAAACAAATAAACACAAAAGCAACTAGATTTTACCACACTTGAATTCAAGAGAGGATGTGAAGCCTTCCTTCTTCAAGTGTTCTTCCTTGTGTGCATGGAGCTCCCCCTCAATGTTTGACTTGTTGAACATCTCCATCACACCTAACAAAAGACAATCAAGTGACTTTTGGTATCCAAATTGCTTTGGATCCATGAACGTTAGTAGCACAAATTTTAGTCCCCTTAGGAATCCATTTTTCAATGTCATCCTTTTTAATTGAAGTACTAAGTCCTTTTGGGACCCAAATACTTCTAAAACATTTTCCTTTAACAAATATAGGGGCACTAGATTGTCTAACATAAAAATTTAATTTTCCAAAATTGTTTTTCCTTTCAAGCTCTTTGGAAATCAAATCCTTTTCCTCTTGAACTTTTTGAAGCAAATTTTGTAAATCAAAACATTTTAATTCAAACTCCTCGAGTTTTTTTGCTTCAAGTTCAAGTTTGGTTTTAGAAATCAAATCATTTTGAATTTTCAACTTTGAAATCAATTTATTATTTTTCAAAATGTGATTTTTAAAGTCTAAAACCAAATCATCATAGGCATCTTGTAATTCATCAAAAGAATAAGAACATGAAGTAGATGAATTAGAAGTTACCCTTGAATCTTCTTCGATGGCCATAAGGCAAAGGTTGGCTTGTTCATCGTCGGTGGAGTCCTCATCACTCCAAGTAGCCACATGTGCCTTCTTCTTATGGCTTGAAGTGCTTACCCTCTCCTTTTTCTTGGATTCTCGTTCAAGCTCTCTCAAGGCTTTCTTCATGAATGGGGCACACTTCTTGAAAAGATGAACTATCTCTTCATCTTCATCCTCCTCTTCACTTGAATAGACATGATGGCAAGTGGAGGACTTAAGAGCCATGTCACTTGCATTGATGCCTATCCCTTTGATTTTCTTCTCTCATATAGCTCTAATTTCTTCCCTCTTCTTCTCATCCTCTTTGTTCTTCTTCATGATTTGATGAGTAAGGAGTGACCCCATGAGTTCATCAAGTTTCATAGTCTTCAAATTTTTGGCTTCGATGATGGCAGTTCTCTTTGAGTCCCAGGACTCGGGAAGTGAGTAGATGAGCTTTCGGACAAGCTTCTCTTCCGGGATGGCTTCTCCATAACCTTTAAGACCACTGGTGATGGTGGAGAACCTATCAAACATCTTCTCGATGTTCTCTTTCGGATCCATCTTGAAGTTCTCATACTCTAAGGTTAGGAGCCCAATCTTGGTCTCCTTGACTTCATCGGTTCCCTCGTATGTGACTTCAAGATTGTCCCATACCTCCTTGGCACTCTAACAAGAAGACATCTTCTCATAGATGGTTCGGCCAAAAGCACAACACAAGATGTGTAAGGCTTTGCAATTAAGCTCCATCTTCTTGCGAACTTCGGCACTCCACTCCGCTTTGCTTCTTTGAGGCACGAACGAACCATCTTCAACTATATACCATAGCTTGTAATCTCTAGATTTGATGAAGAACTTCATCTTTGTCTTTCAATTGGCATAGTGGGTTCCGTCAAAGAAAGGCGGTTTGTCGATAGATTGTGCCATTTGAGCCGGTTGATGAAAAAGTGATCGAGCTTGTCGGATCTTCTCAATAGGATGTGAATCCTCCTCAATTGAGCCAAGCTCTGATACCAATTGTTGAGTAGTGAGGAGCTCGATTCGTTCAACCGATAAGGCTCACCAAGTGGTGGAGAGGTGGATTTTTGGGTGGAGGTGGTGTGGAAGCTAAAATGATAAGTGACACAATGATTTATAGTGGTTCAACCTTCTAACCAAGATCTACATCCACTACCTTAGCTCCCCACTAAGGATTTCCAATCAATCCACTATTGATTCGTCCCCTTTTCTAGGCTTAGGAGGAAACCCTTTACACCAATCAAGCTTTCTACCCAAAGCCTTGATTGAAACCCTCTTTACAAAGAGAAACAATAAGCAAACTTAAATCCCTCTAATAGGTATTTGTTTGCACAATTTAGCACTCACCCAAAACCTAAAACACTTGAGCAAATTTGACAATTTTGGCTCACTAGTGTTTGTCTATACAATAAATGACAATTTAGGCACTAAGACAATATTTGATCATTTGTTGATTTACAATATGAGCATCCGCCTTTACTTGATGCTTGGAGGTCCCTTTTATACTCCTTGATGAGTTTATATCCGTTGCTAGCCGTTGGGATTGATTTGGAGCCGTTGAGGACTTTAATTCCCACCATAAATGTAGTTCTGCAGCTCTCCGTTTCGAAACGCTCGAACCCGTTTCGAAACACCCTTTAAGTAGAAAGAGTCGTTGTAGTCTGACGTGGACCAGTATCGAAACGCTTTTGTCCGTTTCGAAACGCCTAGTCCCGTATCGAAACGACCTGCATTTAAATGTTAGTTGGGAAATAGCCGTTGGGGTTTATGACCGTTGTGGTCAGTGCCACGTAGGCGTATCGAAACGGCATAGCCCGTTTCGAAACGCTGGGCAAAAATCTTATCCAGGCTAAGCCCGTTTCGATACTTGTATCGAAACACTTTTGCTATTGGAATGTACCGTATCGAAACGCCCTAAGGTGTTTCGAAACGCCTGGACAGTTTTGTGAAGTTTGGCTTTCAAAAACATGTAAAACCTTTTAAAAACATCCCTAAACATAGTTTCAAGTTATTTGGACTTTGGAAATTGTTTTAAATACTTTTAAATCAGTCCAAAACATTTTTCAATTATTATATCAAAACATTAGTTCTACCGAACCAATTTCAACTATCATGCTTCATGCATGATTTACATCCATTCGCTCTAACATATAATTTAAACTTAGAGCATTTTTAGCTGGTATATGAGACTTGATTACTCTCATTAGGCCAGTAAATATGTCTGACTGTTAACATACAATAACTTGAATTATCTTATGAACTTTTAGTTCATATTCGAGGATCTAGATAATGATAATTCATTTTTCTTATTTATCCAGCTGATTATTCTCTCCCCCTGATGTTGAGAAAAATCATCTTATAAATGATTCTCCAATTAATGTTTATGAGTTTAAACATAAAAGGAGACTTGCACTCAATATATATTTTAACCCTTTTTATTTACCCATTTTGTGCGTTGTGGTGGAGCAATTCAACAATATATCGCACATTCAAAAATTATAAAATGGAAAATGTATGGCTTATGACCAAAAACCAATCATAACGAGGAGTTTATTATAACTCGTTGGCTTGATGCGTATAAGTACTTCTATATGGAAATACCATATAAATAATAACTATTTTGTTCTCATAGTTTAGCTATTAAGGAGGAGGCGTCCAATTGAAATTCTTGCTAAACTGTATTTTTCATAATCAATAGGTTTTGTATCAACTGATATAGCCTAAAACATAAACCCACTAGCTTTTCAAGACGAATAGTCTAACTGCATAATATATTTTTTATAATCAATCTCACAAACTCCTGGTTATAAGTTGATAAAACAATGTAGAAGAAATATCATTGATAATCGCATGGAATAAACATCATGCTTGCATTCACTTCAAGGAATGCCTCCCACAAAATTCTTGTCAAAATGAATTTTGTAATCTGACATTGGGAGAAGTCTACAGTTGAGTTTTTCGATGTAGAAGAAATATTACTTTCGAGCAAAATCACCATGATTTATCACACTTTAAAATAATAATTTAAAGAATAAAATAAAATAGAGTTTACCGATATTGATTTTCCTCCCGAGGACAATGGAGATTTAAATGACCAAGATAGCTCCTCATAATCTCTTTATGCCATGTCTCTTTCCAACTCATTTAAAGACATGTAAAACTCAAAACATGATTAAAAATATCAATATCATCAAATAAAATATTATGAACAAATATTGATCTTAATACAGAGTTTAACCATTAACATAAACATATATGAAACTATAATAATAAGATATATATGTATGGACTGAATTGAACATATTAGCAACCATGGGATCTGTGGTATAATTCTCTCTTTGTTTTTACCAAAAAAAAGGCACATATGCAGAAACAATGATGCTTTTATGTGAATACAATTTTGTTTGTCTCATTTTTTTCTTCATAAACTTAATTCAATTATATCGTCCATCAATTTTTTTTAAATCATAAAAACTATACATACATTCGAAGTACAAAAACATACTAAAAATGGAAAACCTTAAGCCATAGAATTTTTGGATAAAATAATGATCAAACAAAAAATCAAAAAACACTAACCTTGTATTTAGAATGATTATATAACAACATCAATGATTCTCACCACAATCATACTTACGTCTCAAATCAAACGAAAGATGAAACTTGATCTTTAGCCAAAAAATTCTTTGAGCAAACTCGTGCTGATAACGTGTTGTGAACAAAATAATGAAGAACAACGAACAAGTATAAAAGAATAAAGAGATGAGAGAAAAAGGGAGATTCATATTATTATCCAAACTAGAATTGTGTACAATGCATTCGTCTATTTATAGGCATAAGAAGTACATAATTACATTAAACTCTAATTAGTAGAGATAATATTCCTAATAATAAATAAATCAAACTCCTTAGATAAAGTTCTAATCATGATAGACATCCACATAGATAAATATTCATAACATATTTCAATTTTTTCAATCATACCATCATACTAATTTTCTTAGTGTGATTTTCGTCTTAATAAAATCATACGCTTTCATCAAAATATATTATCCCTAAACCCTAAGCCACAAATCATGAACCATAATCCCTAAACCATAAATCATAAAACATCAAACTCTAAACATCAAAACTAAATCATGAACCATAAACATTGAATCATAAACTCTAAACTATGTGCCATAAACCCTAACTATAAACCATAAACAATGAATTTTAAACTTTAAACTCTAAATTATAAACCATAAACAATGTACACCAAAAAAATATATGATAATCAATGTTGAAACAAGGGATAAATATGAAGCTATAATTTTAATGGTAAAAGGGTATATTCAGACATAAAACTTACCTTTAACTTTATCACAAATTTCATCAACTAAACACCTTGATGTAGTAACAACCATTTTCACCCATCTTTTTAATACACAAATTTTATTTCAATACAACACACTTCTTTTACATCCGATGTACCAAACGAGGTGCAATTGTGTGAAAATAATTAGATGCTTAATTGATATTTTTTTATTTTTTAAAATTTTTACATCCTTATGCCTAAAATTAAATTAAAACCCTTTAATTTTAAATAATTTGGTCATTTTAATTTTTTGACAATGATAAGTGAATTTTATTAAAAAATCATAGAAGATATTACAAATACAACTCAATACAAAAACTCAAAAGTGCAAAAAAAAAAGTAAATACTTCCATAGAAATTAGCATACCATAAAAATCTAGAAGCCTTCCTCAATCTATTTATCTCTATTCAAGTGAGCGAGCCAAACTATCAAGCAAATTGCTCCGCTACTCATTACTGATTACATCGGGAGACAACAATCAACAGTGTGGGGATCTATTTTCTATGATCATCAACAGAATCATAATAAGAAATTAGCGTCGTAAAGATCTATGTACAAGTACCAAATGACCATTAAGGTATGCTGAAATCATGTCAAAACGATAGATGAAACGAAACCACAAAACAAAGAAAAAACATGCCACAAAAGCAGATACTCTTATTAAAAATACGAAAAAAACAAAAAAATAATAGACTCAGTGATCGACAACTAATATTAAGACTAATTGTCGACCACCGATTAGAGAACAAAAAAAAGTTGCAACGTTAGGAATAGTGGGAAGAAAAAATTAGGTTAAAAAAAGTAGGTGTATTTTTATTTGACCATTTTAATTGAAATACGAAATTTTACTTGAGATATATTAAAACCTCACACGGATTATAACCTTTTGTACCTTAGAATAAGTGAATAACGTGTTTAGTTGGAAATGGATCTCTTTCGATCAGAAATATAATGATAGATTGATAGTAACTGTTTGGCTACCGTTGGTCGGATCAAAGCGGTGGGCAAATTATAAGCGGGTTTAGTTCAAATTTTGTATTTAAATTTAAAACATGCCCACGTGGATGGGCGGACCGGCCCATATTATTATAATAACAACACAATATATGAGATTCCCGCCTCTGTTCTCCTCCACGGAAACATTTGTGCTGCCAATGAAGTCAAACTTTATTCTTTTCATTCTTCCCAAAATGCCCTCGCAATTCCTTTGTTTTTGCTTATACTTATCAGTACGTATGACCGTATGTTTCGGTACGAATTCTATACTCCGCAATACTGTTAGGGGTCGTTTGGTTCACGGAATGTAAGATTACCTTTAGGAATGAGATTACCGGAATGTTACATTACTTAACATATTACCTGGAATGTTCTATAACCTTGTTTGCTTTGTTTGGCAGAATTGTAAGATTACATTGTTTGGTTGAAGGAATATAAGATAGGAAAAATGTATATTTTACCAAATTGTCCTTGAAATATATTTTCTTTTTTAACCAACTGAAGTTTTAAGATTAAAGTCAAAATATTTACATAAAGTTCATAGAAAATATAAAAAATATAATATGATTTTTTTTATGAAAATTGATCCTAAATAATAAATTTAATAAAACACATACCAATAATAAAATTTGAATCAAACACATATATAAAAAACCCGAAATAAAATAAAAATTTGATATATTTTTATTTTATATGCATCATATTATTTTATAATAAGTATTAAAACCCCAAACCACTAAAAAATAAAATAGATTTATACTTTTGTAATTATATGAAAAAGGAAAAATTATTTTAAAATAACTATATTTTTTAGGGGTATTCTTGTCCAAAGGGGAGGGAATTGTCTAATACCTAAGAAAAGGGAGGGAATGACATTCCTGGGAAAAGACCCAAAAATAGCTACTGTTGGGAATATTTCATTACCCCTGGGAGGGAATGCTCTTGAACCAAACGTGGGTATGTGATTCCGGAAAAGATTATTCCCCCTGGTAATGATCTTTTCCGCGAACCAAACGCCCCCTTAGTAATTCACGACTTATCCCCCAAAAAAAAACACTGTTAAATAATAATTTACTAGAATATTGTTTATTTAGCTATTTTTAAATATTAAATACTTATAATTAAATTTTGATTTAATTGGTATCATTGATATTATAGTATTGTAGAAGTCATAGATTAAAAGGGATTTATTCATATAATTATATTCGATCTAAAAGTTTAAGTAATTTGTATCAAAATACTTATAATGTTAATAATTTCATTTTGTGAAAAATTAGATATATAGATTGTGTAAAATTTAGTATATACAATTCTGTATATTTGTATGTCATTTGTTGTATTTAAGATTTAGAGTTTGTTAGACCTAAATTTACCAACTCCGCACAATTTTAAAAATACCCTATAATTTCTTCACATCTTGTGAACACCATAGATAATTCACAATAGCTGCCTCTATAAATAAAGTTCTCTTTGGAGACTATTGATCCCGGAGGTCTCAACATGTTTGAGGATATAACATGGCCAAATACATCTACACGGTATCTACGTGCCCAACATGCAAGGTCTAAGTACTTAAAAATTGGGTCTATCTCTGTCAAGTCATCTGTAGGACGTCACTAGGCAATCATATACAGTCTTTGAGATTATAAATACTTGGGCTAACAAATAGAGAAGGTAAGCAGAATCACAAGGCCGTATCCTCTATCATGCACCATTGTTTCTTATTCATTTCATAGCTCAGATCGCCGTATTAACTGCAGATCTCAGCCCTAAATTTACAAGAGTGATCTACTTGAAACTGCTACAACCACTTTCGTCGGTTGTTTCCACATCTTTTGTTCGGTGCCTCCTCAGCATCAACAAAGTTTAAAATATGAAGTTTATGATTCAAATCGACAAAACTATACAAATTTTTTATTCAAAAAATTATTAAAAAACTATATATATTTTAGGAAAAATTACATGAGTGGTCACCTAACTATGAACCTTTTTCTGTTTTGGTCACCCAATTAATTTTTTTAGTCAAAATCGTCTTCCTCATTAGATACCTTTCATGTTTTGGTCCCATCCGTTAAAAATCTAATGGAATCCAAGGGAAAAAAAACCCTTTGCTACTATTGCCTGGATTCAAACCTAAGACCCCTTACATAAAGGATTCAACACTTAACCACTAAGCTAGCCTTAAGATTTGGTTAAATTTTATCCAAAAATAATATTTAACCTATACTCTAACTCTTTCAACCTAAAAAATAAAGCAAAACTATCTATATGGGAATTAAACCAGGAACACCTTGCATAACCACCAAGCTAAGTTGAGAACTTATAATATATTCACGAAATTTAATTTTTAATTTAAGATGTATTATTACCTCAGAATTAATCAAAATATTACTAAAATCAATCTAAAATTATTTTTTAAAATTTTTTGGGAATAAAAAATAATTATTTATTTTATAAAAAATTATTAGATCATTTTAAAAATATAATATATAATATAATATAATATAATTTTTGAATTATTTAAAAATAACTATTTAGATTTATATTTATTATTTTAATTTTTACAAAATATATTTAGCTTGAAATATAATTAAAATTGAAGATCAAAATAGAATTATTTTTCACTTCTTTTTAAATTAAAAAAATAATTAATATTTACTTATTTTATAAAACTAATATTAAAACATTTTACAAATTAAATTTATAATATTTATTTAGGATAAAATATAATTTTAAATGTCATTTAATTCGTTTACATGTATATGAACAAATTATTTTAAATTTAATTAATTTTTAGAATGATATAAAATATTTTTATAAAAATAAATAATAAGTTTTTTTTATTTCCAAAGGAATTGAAAAAATAATTTAAGATTATTTTTAGTTCTATTTTGATTTAATTTTGAGGTGATAATACATTTTAAATTAAAGATTAAATTTTATGAATCTGTAATAAGTTTTTAATCTGGATTAGTGGTTAAAGACTTTTTTTGGTGCAAGATTTTCCTAGTTCAACTCTCTATAGAGGTAATTTTGTTTATTTTATAGGTTGAAAGAGTATAAATTAAATACTAGTTTGAATAAAATTCAACCAAATCCTGATCATAGTTCAGTGGTTAGGCGTTGAACCCTTTATGTAAGGAGCCCTTTGATTTGTTCAAAATCATGAGGTAACACGTTACCTCTTGGTTGCTCGAATAAAAAAATACCATACAATATGACAAGGAGAGAGACGATGACGTGGAAAATAAAAAATGCTAAGTCAACGATTCCGTTAGTTTTTTAACGGAGAGAGACCAAAAATGGAAATGTATCTAACGGAAGGGATAATTTTGACAAAAAATTTAGTTTGGTGACAAAAAAAATGATAGTTGGGTGATCACACGTGTAGTTTTCTCTAAATTTTATTTTACATAATTTTTATATCAAACAAATTTTCTTATTTTATTCATACATATTTGAAATTGGTATTTGAAATATATAGGTAATGTTTGGTAAAGAGAGGTTTGTGCAAAAATTAGAGGTTTGAGGCATAATTAGAGATTTGACCAGTCAAATCCGCTAATATTTTTTTTGAAAAGAAATCTGCTAATATTATTGTTTGGTAAATAGCGGATTGAAAGAGAGGATTGAGGTGAAATCGCTAATTTTGAAAAAGCTCATAATATGAGCTTTTGAGATTAGAGGTTTGATATTAGAGTTGTAAAGACTCTTTTACTCTTACCAGTTACCAAAAATCTCAAAATAACCTAAATTAAATATTTTCTCACCCTATTTATAAGCCAATCCTATTTATTTCTTTTCTTTTTATTATCACATATTTATATGTGTATTTAAATTTGTTAATAATTAAATTATATTAAAATAATTATATAAATAATAAATTAATATATAAATCATTTGAATATGTTTAGAAAAGTTATATTAAAAATAATTTTATAGATCTAATTAATAATAATTAGATACAAAATATTGAAAACTAATAAACTATTCAAACAAGTATTGAATATAATCATGTCCTTACATGTCATTTTGCTTGTTTAAATAATCTAACAGCTATCAGCTATCAGTTAATTTTACCAAACACTTTTATACAATCAGCTAATACAATCCGCTAGTCAAATCAGCTAATGCAATAAGCTATCAGCTATCAGTTAATGTAATCCGCTATCCTCTATCACCTATCCGCTAATTACCAAACATGATCATAGTTTTCTCTAAAGTTTATATTTGAAATTGGTAATTGGAAAATAAATTTAATAATACGGATAACAAAAGTAGTACGTGGCACAAAAGTCATTTATGTCAATTTTTTGTTTAATCATCGGTATCTAATTCATTGATTGACTAATTCGGATCAGGTACTATAAATGTATGTTATGAGGACAATTTTGTCAACTCAATTTGCTCTATTTCTCAATGTCAATATTCGTATCATTGACCATATTTAAGGAAGTATGAATCTGTCACGCTCGACGTGCATCGATAAACACCACTTACGACGAGCACCGATGAGCACTATTAATGTAATTTATAAAGATTTAAAATCTAAAGGACTCAACGTATAATTATAAATTATTTAAAAATAAAAAATAAATTAATAGTGCTTTAGATAATTTATAATTATACATTGAGTCCTTTAGATTTTACATCTTTATAAATTAAATTAATAGTGTTTATCGGTACTCGTCGTTAATAGTATTCATCAATGCTCGTCGAATGCGGTAAAATTTTCCTTTAAGGAGTCTATCTTTCCATCCCCACCAGAGCAATTAATTGTTGGTTCATATAAAATATAGTGTATATGTTACATATAGTGCTTCATCGGTTCATCCCATTTATTTATGTTTTTTTGGTTGTCTCCCCGGTTTTTCAAGGCTTTGTCTTGACTAATCCGGACCTACTCGCATCACAGACTTAACTTTGGTGAGTGAGTCTTGTAGCGGAGATTTTCTGCATATACACGACCTCGAACTCAAAACTCGCTTAAACAATACCAAATTATTTACCACTTGAACGGATGAGTCTACCACGTGTGACGAACATTGATGAACACCACTAACGATGAACACCATTAATTTTTTAAAAAAAATTAAAAATTTAGAGGACTAAAATTATCTCTTAAAAAAATAAAAATTAAATTTAATAGTTATTTTATAATATTTTTAATAGGTTAGAATCAAATATACCCAATTCTGTTAAACCCTAACAAAATCAATCTTTTAAAAAATATAGAAATCAATTTTTAATTGTTTATGAAAATAAGCTGCTTGAGTATGATGCTGATAGACATTTAGTTGTTTTCTGGATTTCTTGCGAGGCCTGTACTTATGTTAGGACCATGTGTGTTCATTTGGGATTGATTCTTAGGGTTGGTGGGCATATGCAGGAACTTAGGAGGGTTAGGTCTGGGATTTTAGGCGAGAAAGATAACATGGTGACGATGCATGATGTTATGGATGCTCAATGGCTTTATGATAATTACAGAGATGAGACTTATTTAAGGAGGGTTATTATGCCTCTTGAAGTTCTTTTGAAGAAGGGTTTGAGGATATTGTGCAAAGATATTATAATTTTAGTACTCTAGATTTTTGAAATTTTTTAAAAAAATTAATAGTGTTTATCATTAGTGGTGTTCATCAACATTCGTATAATTTTTCCCACTTGAACTAATCAATTAATATTTATGCTTTTTTTTTTGCAGCATTAAATTAAAGTCATATAAGATATAGTGTATCTGTTCATATCTACTATTTTGCTGACGAAATCTATTTCCATATGAATTGTAGGGCCAATGGAATTAATACTTTATAATGAAAAATTTTATAAGGTAAATTGAACTTTTTCTAAATTTGCGTGAATATTGTTTAAGTTTATTTCAATTATTAGATAAATCATATATTATTACGTTTGATTTTAATCGTAATTATTTAAATTATATTATTCATGATTATACTTGTATAAGTATACTTAAAATTATAGAAAAGAAACATGTAACAAATAAATTACATTTCATTATTCAGATAATAATAATTAAATATATATTTGAAATTAAGAATTGAAGTGTCTTTTGAAAATAAAACATAAAAAAACTTTGATGCACGGATCGTGTAAACTACAGCTTACACGTGCCTTTTAGTTTTAGAGGTTAGAGTTTTAGTTTACGAGTTTAGGTTGTAGAGTTTAGAATTTAAGGTTAGTATTTAAAATTCCTAGTATAGGGTTTAAGATTTAGGGTTATGCTTGGAAATTTAAGATTTAAGTTTTATAATGTAAATATGCATGCTTTACACAACCTGCATATCAAAATTTTACCCATAAAACATTGATAGAGTTCGCAAAACTTATTGTCATAAACAAGGGTGATTCTAAACATGTGCAATAAAAACGATTATATAGATTTTAAAAAAAGAGAGCCCTAAAATGAGTTATAGACTAGTAATAAAGAAAAAGATTTATTCTGAACTAGTGATATATCCACATTGAGAAAAATAAGATATCCATTAATTGACAGAGTGATCAATGATGCTCATGTTGTCTCATTTTGTATGAATTAAATATCGATATTTACATTGAGAATGTAATTATCTATGTTTAATAAAAAAAATAATGTTGTACTTCGTAAATTTTGAGTCATGTTAGACTTATTTTTTATTCAAAAATCAATTTATCACGTAAACAACAAGTCAACACGCATTTATTTTTTAAAATTAAAGGCCCCATTTTAATAAATTACACATGCTACCTTAAATCTTTGAGACACCCTTAATAATAAGACTTTGAACATCTAACTTTAAATCCCACGTACATAAATTCTACACTGGTTCATAACATTTTATATTTTTCATATTTATTTTATGGTTTATATTTGAGATTTACGATAATCTTTTTTAAGTTTCAACAATATTGACAACAACATCTAGAGTATGTGGTTAAAGCTTTCAGTTGACACTTTTCTCTTTCCTTTGAGTTGTGGGTTTGAAACTCATTATGATTAAATTCTCCCTCCCCTACCCTAAATAGAAATTGTTAAAAAAATTTAACAATATTATTTTTAAAGTTTGAATATAAACTTTTTTAAATTGCAACACGAAACGAATTGTTGATTGAATATTAATAATATAATTGTTGAATGACTATAAAAGATCATTATGAAATTATTTTTCCAATCCTGTTTACTTCATTCAAAAACTGATAAACAATCATAAAAGGACAATTCAGTCATTTTGATATGATTCATGGCAGATCTAAGAGGAGGTCGGCAATTGTCGGCCGGTGAACCAGGGCGGGAGGAAACATCAACCCTCAAAACGAAAAGCAAAAAAACAAAATTTTTATTATCTTATAATCAAACAATTATTAAACATTAATCAATGTCCTTTAAAAAATCAAAAATATTCTCTGCACACACAGTCTTTCACCTGCAATAATTTCCAATATTCCTTTCCATTTGGTTATTTACCCTCACTTTCTCACGAACCAAACACCCAATCCTCTCTCCGCATTTCTGCTTTCCCTTCTCTTTTTCCCGAGAAAGTTCTGTACTTCGGACGAAATTTTGAATCCAAGAATATATCTGAAATCCTAATTTTCCGAGAAAATTTTATATGAAGCCGCCGCCTTGGTTACCTCCGTTTTCTCCGGTATGTTCCCCCCTTTTTTTAACCCTGACTTTGATTCAATCTCGTTGTAATTCTCCTTTTCTATACTTGAAAGCTTACCAGGAGTTAGTCACCCCTATGGATTTTTCTAGATTTTACAGTAACGGGAGAAAAACGGGAATAACGGCCCCTTTTTACCGCTAGTTGCCGCTACCCGTTAGATTGTGGCCGCGAACCACCGTTATTTCCGACAATAACGGTTTCGGCCGGTGGCGTTACTGCAATATATTGGTAGCTATAGCGGCGGTTGCAGAGCGCCGACAATCTCATTGTGTTTTTTACTTCAAAATAAAATAGTTATTGGTTGAAAATAGGGAAGTTTTGTTTTTGTTTTTATTTTCAAAGTTGTGTTTGTAAATTCTATTTTTGGCGCGTTTCTGTTTTTGTTTTCCGTTTCTCTCAATCTCCATAGGAAAATTAGCATTTTTGTGTTATATGTTGTTCTTTTTCTCCCCCTCGCGTTGTCCATGTTCGTGAGTTTCTTGTTTCTTTTGCTTGTTTTCGAAATATCGATTCAAGCTGAGAGCGATTCTCGTCGTGTCTCGTCTCGGATCGCTTTCACAAAGGTCATTTTGTTCCATACAATTGTAGATTCATTTTCCTTCCATTATTTTAAACAATTATCTTTCGATTTAACTCTTTCTTTACTTATGAGAATATTGATTTTATTTTTTTTTCAATTGTTTTACGAGATGTCTAAACCAAATTTCTTAGCAGAAATTGTAAGTTTTTGTTTATGAAATATTTAGATCAAAATTCAAATTTCTGCAAAATTTTGACGTCCAGATCAATATTGCCTTTTTCTTTTTCTATGTGGAGAGGCCTTTTTCTTGTCTATTTCAACGTATGCAATGTTTTATTTTTAATCCTAGGCGCATCATAGGAGACAGTTGAAAATTATACATATGTGTGTATATATATTCTGAATGATAATTTGTTCATACAGCCAAAGGGAAACTGTAGAACTGAGACAAATATGTCATTGTGAATCCTTTTAGTAAATTTGAAGTTCTTAAAGCTTGATTATTTTTTTCATGGTTGGTAACGATTTTTGTGTCCAGGAGAAGGCCGGTGGTTCTTTTTTCTGTTCCATATTGTTAATTAAGGGAATAAAATTATATGGCATTGAAGTTTTATAGTTATCAATGTAATTTGAACCTTGTGTTGTGTTTCAAAACATATGTTGGCGGCTAGTTTATAACCTATCTGACTGTTCTATTTTCCGCTGGCGTTTCAGTTGATATAGATTTGCATTTTAGTGTTTCCTGCTTTGAAGGCTAAATTATGGATAACTCTGAGGTTGAAGAGAACCTATTTGCAGTTAGTGATGCCAAGGTAAGAATGTGATAGCATTTGGATATGTGTTTTTTTTTTTTTTTGCTATTCTTTGAATTCTAATTAACTTCACAATAAAGGTACCTGCTTGCTTGCCATTTTTTTAAAACTTTTTGCAGAATTTTTTGCTGGTATCAATTCATCTCTTAAGCTTATAGTTTTGTAACTGTTTTTTCTTAAATCAAAGGCCTTTTGTTTTTGGAAGTTGTAATGTTTGAATCTTGTTGCATTTTTTAGGACAAAGGAAAAAAAAAGATCTGAATTTTCACAGTTTTCTTACATATTTTCTATTTATTTTCTTATGCAGTTACATGGAGAAATGTGCAAGACACTTTCAGAAATTTATTGCAAAGTCTTGTCGATATTCCCTTCCTTAGAAGCGGCAAGACCTGGGAGCAAATCTGGGATTCAGGCTTTATGCTCATTGCATATAGCTCTAGAAAAGGCTAAAAATGTTCTTACACACTGTTCAACATGTAGTAGACTTTACTTGGTAAGATATATGTATGCATAGTTGAATATGTACTCGTGTGTATTCTTAGAGTAGTGGTTTTGATTTTTGTTGGATACGTTCATTAACTGATTTTTCAATATTTTGTTTTACACCATGTTTTTTCTTAGAGATTTTTACGAACGATATTGTTCTGCTCATATAGGCTATTACCGGAGATTCTGTTCTTCTAAAATTTGAGAAGGCCAAATCTGCTCTTATTGATAGTCTTAGGCGCGTAGAAGATATAGTTCCACAATCCATTGGATGTCAGGTACTGATTCCCCCCTTTTGGTTTGAGATTGACATTATGTAATTTTTTTTGGGTTTTCAAATAAATCTTCCTGTGTGAAACCCTGTAGTAGCTGTTGCTTTTTCCCGTACACTCGCGGTATTCTTGATTACTTGTTTGCCTTCAGGTTTTAGAGATTGTAAATGAACTTGAGGAGACTGTTTTCTCACTTGATCCATATGAGAAGCAAGTTGGTGACGAAATAATTGCGTTACTCCAGAATGGGAGGAATTTCGAAGAGTGTAATGATAACAATGAACTCGAGTCTTTTCACCAGGCAGCTTCTAAACTTGGTATCACTTCTTCTAGAGCAGCCCTTGCTGAAAGAAGGGATCTCAAGAAGGTGATAGAAAGAGCCCGTTTAGAAGAGGACAAGAGGAAGGAATCCATTGTGGTTTATCTTTTATCTCTTATGAGAAAGTACTCCAAGGTATTTCGAAGTGAGGTTTCAGATGATAATGACTCACAGGGTTCAGCACCTTGTTCCCCCACTATTTTGGGTTCTCTCGAGGATGGAGGGGCTGGTGGTAATGGCCATGCATTTGAGCGGCAGCTGTCACAGCTCAGTTCTTTCAAGTTTAGGACAAACATTAGGAGATCTGGGCAGATACCCCTTCCACCCGAAGAATTACGTTGTCCAATATCATTGCAGCTTATGTACGAACCAGTTGTAATCGCCTCTGGACAGACATATGAAAGGATCTGCATCGAGAAATGGTTTAGGGATGGGCATGACACCTGCCCGAAGACTCAACAGAAGCTCCCGCATCTCTCTCTGACTCCTAATTACTGTGTCAAGGGTCTCATTGCTAGTTGGTGTGAACAGAGCGGAGTTCCTATCCCTGATGCCCCCCAAGAGTCTCTTGATCTTAACTACTGGAGACTGGCCTTGTCTGCATCTGAGACTGCAAATTCTAGATCGACGGATAGCGTTGGTTCATGCAACTTCAAGGGGAATAAGGTGGTTCCTTTAGAGGAGAGTATTACAAGTAAGGAAGCGGGAGGAAATGAAGCTGAAGATGAATCTTCCCCACAGGAAGAAGTTTCCGAGATCAATTTGTTAGAAAGATACCATGAAGTCCTATCTGTCCTGAATGAAGAAGAAAACTTGATGGAGAGATGCAAAGTTGTGGAACAAGTAAGGCTTTTGCTGAAAGACGATGAAGAGGCCAGGATTTTTATGGGGGCTAATGGTTTTGTTGAAGGATTATTGCGATTTCTAGAGTCAGCTGTGCGTGAACGGAATGCAATAGCTCAAGAAGTTGGGGCAATGGCTCTCTTTAACCTTGCCGTCAACAATAACAGGTATGTTACTCATGTCTTATGCCTTTGCTTCGTTAAACCCGGAGATGAATAGTTATGATTCATTAAAGGATACGCTAAATGCATCAGTATCTTAACATTGTCGTGTCTTTCATTTTAGCACTGTTATTCATATGATTTTTCGGCATTATGTGTGCTATTATTAAGATGAATCATTTTAATGTTCTTGTTTTTTTCTAAAATAAATATCAGGAACAAGGAACTGATGTTAGCGGCTGGAGTGATTCAATTGCTGGAGCGTATGATTTCCAACTCCAATGCCGATGAATCGGCAACTGCTCTCTATCTAAATCTCTCTTGCTTTGAGCAAGCCAAATCGATCATAGGTTCAAGTAAGGCTGTCCCATTTTTAGTCCAGCTACTAGGAGGTGAAACTGATGCACAATGCAAGCTTGATGCCCTTCACACTCTTTATAACCTTTCAACCGACCACTCCAATATTCCGAGCCTTCTCTCTGCTGGCATAGTTAATCGCCTCCAGTCGCTTGTGGTCTCGGGTGACCGTACCTGGACAGAGAAATCCATTACAGTTTTGCTAAATTTAGCTTCAAGTGAAGCAGCTAAAGAAGAGATGGTATCAGCCTCCGGTCTCATAACTGGCCTTGCATCAGTTCTGGATGTCGGCGAACCTGTCGAGCAAGAGCAAGCTGTTTCGTGCCTTTTACTCCTCTGTAACGGGAATGAAAAATGTAGTCAATTGGTCCTCCAAGAAGGTGTGATTCCCACATTAGTCTCGATGTCGGTAAACGGAACAACAAGAGGGAGGGACAAGTCGCAAAGACTTCTGGCACTCTTCCGGGAGCAACGCCAACGAGATCATCCGCTTACAAACCTACACCGAGTAGTACTAGAAAGCAGTCAAGACCCGGCACCTGCTTCACCCTCGGCCCCGGAATCGAAGCCATTGAGTAAATCTACATCAAGAAGAAAAGTGGGGAAAGGCTTGAGCTTGAGCTTTCTATGGAAGAGCAAGAGCTACTCATCCTCAGCTTACTAATGTACAGCCCCTTTGTAATCTACAGAATTTTTTTTTGGTTCTGGAGTCTAATACATGTATAATATGTCACAATTACATAATTTCTGTGTATATGTTATTATTTTTTTGGCATCTTCCACATTATAGTCTATATTCGAGAATTCGTAGTTGTTTTTTTTTTTCTTCCAGAAATATTATTTTTAAGATTCGAACCTGATTTAAAAAGTAAACTGCTTGGGTTGCATGGCATGGTAGAGATTAAAAGTTTAAAAACAAAAATATAATTAAAATATGATATTATTATTATGTACATAAATTTTTGGGTAAAGTACATAAATAGTCACTAAACTATCCCTAAAAATGCAAAATGGTCACTAAACTTTTAAAAATTACATAATGGTCATTAAACTTTAGTTTTTATTATAAAATGGTCACTGGGTCGTTAACTAGGAGACGTGGCAGTTACGATATTTTGTATAATAACATATTTAATCCTTAATATTTACACATTCAATCAATTTAGACACCAATAATGATGGTTAAATTAGGAATAAATTGATTAAATGTGTCAATATGGAGGATTAAACGTTATATTATTCAAATTTCTGCAACTGTCACGTCACCCAATTAACAACAGTTAACGGTTCAGTGACCATTTTGTAACAAAAACTAAAGTTTAATGCTTATTATATAAAATTTAAAAGTTTGATGATCATTTTGTATATTTAGAGATAGTTTAGTGATAATTGTATACTTTACCCTAAGTTTTTTTATGAATTGTTCATATATCAAAAAGGATGAAATAAATTTTGGCCTAAAAAGTATTTTTTTTTTCAGTCATCTAAAAAATTAATAAAATAATTTAACAACTTGATCTGTTTACCTAATGTTTTTAAAAACAATGGAAGAAGTCTAACATTAAAGTTAATTCATTGATATATTACAATGGAAGTTAAGTTAATTTGACATCGGATGCTAATTACTACATTGAAAACTAAACCTGATCTGACACTAATATATAATTTTCAAACAAAAGAAAAAACACAAACCCTAAAACTTCTAATAAATTTCGATTAATTTGAAAATCAACCAAATTAACTGAACTTTATTCGGTTCAATTAATAATTTTTAATCAAATTTAAATTTAATTAATAACTGAGGAAAAAAATTTGATTAATTCGATATTTCTTAATTCAATTTGGTCACCAACCGAATTAACCGATAAATCTTACTTTCCCTACAATCTTTCTCAAGACTTCTAGGGAAAGAAAGGCTTTAAACACCAATATTTGCCGTTGACTTCACCAAATAAAAACATTATCCTAATTTGTGAACAGATTCAAACCATTTAATTTAGAGTTGTGCAAGGTACAATTGAAAATAATAGCTTGCAACACAAGATATCTCCCATGAATGTATAAAAAGCCAATGATATTTGATGATGCCAAACAATTACACTTGAAAATCATAGCCTTCTCTGCATCTCAAAGTGTCGATACAGTCCGTCGCCCCGAATTCTCGAAACATGTTTTCTATCAATAACATCCCGTCAACAACAGCGGTCTTCTCGACATATACCGCATTCACGGCATCGGCCATGCTGGTCCGAAGCGTGGTTAGCGAGGTTCAAACAATAGCCGGCCAGGTTATCCCTGAACAGCTCCGAAAACTATTACTTTCAAAACTCGGAAGCCTTTGTTCCAACCCTTCTTCCCAAATGACTCTCCTCATCAATGAATACGACGGGTACTGCGTCAATGAACTGTATGAAGCTTCCGAAACCTACCTAGCGAAGAAAATCACGGCGTTGATGGAGAGGCTTAAGGTTTCCAAGGCTCCGAGAGACAATAAGGTAACGGTAACCATACACAAAGGCGAGAAGGTTTTCGACGAATACGAAGGAATCGAACTCAAGTAGGAAATGACTTGTGTTGAGACAAAGGAAAATAATAATCAATGGAAGGTTGAAAGAAGAGTGCTTGAGCTCAGTTTTCACAACAAATGCATGGAAATGGTAATAAATTCTTACTTGCCATATGTAATGGACAATGGGGATCGACCAATTTCGACCATCCATCGACTTTCGATACACTGGCAATGGATCCCACGGTCAAGAAAGAGTTGTTCGGAGAAGGGATTACTACAAGAGAGTAGGAAAAGCTGTATGGTCCTCCCGGAACAGGCAAGTCGAGCTTGATTGCTGCCATGCCCAACTACCTAAAATTCGACGTCTATGACCTCCAACTCACAAACATTTCCACCAACTCGGAGCTTCCAAGTTTGTTGGTTTCGACCAGAAATCGATCGATGATATTGATTGCAGCATTGAGCTCCAGAATAGACAAGATGAGAAATCCGAGTCCGGGGAACATGAGAGATTCGAGCAGGGTACCCACAACAAGGTAAGTGAAACCATAGGAAACTATTATGGTTTTTTTTATAGTTAATTGCACGCCATGTCCCAAACTATGACCCTCATTCTAAATTGATCCCACAACTTTTGAATGTTCTAATTTCATCCGCAAACTATGACCCTCATTTTAAATTAGACATCAAACTTTTGAACGTTCCAATATCATCCCCAAACTATGATTATCATTCTAAATTGATCCTAAAACTTTTGAACATTCTAATTTCATCCCCAAACTATCAGTATATGCTAATCATATCACAATCATATGCTAATAAAACCATTATAAATATTGCTAATCACCATGTAAATTAACAATGATGTGTATTATGCAATAATTTGAGGATGAAATTGGAATGTTCAAAGGTTTAGGGGGTCTATTTAGAATGAGTGTCATAGTTTGAGGATAAATTAGAATATTAAAAAGTTTGGGCACAATTTTTATCTTAAAATGGGGATGAAATTAAATCCCTCCCATAAATTTTGAAAGTTCTCATTAATCCTCTCAAATTTTCAAAAATTTCAGCTAGACTTGAAAAATGTCTTCAAAAGTTTTAAAAATTTAATTTAAACTTCTAATTTTTTAAAATTTTAAATTGGTCCCCTCAAATTGTTTCACCAAGTTCCGCCACCAGGCTAAACAAGTTCATAAATTACTAAATTCTTGCTAACAACTATCTTGATGACAGTTAACATTATCGGGGTTGCTTAATTTCATGGACGGGCTATGGTCAAGCTGTGGAGATGAGAGAATCATAGTGTTTACAACCAATCATAAAGACAAGTTGGACCGAATGGACATGCATATCCACATGTCCTACTGCACCCCTAGTGCATTCAGAGTCCTTGCCTCGAATTATCTAACCATTGTTGATCATAATATGTTCGACCAAATCGATGAACTGATGATGCAAGTGGAGGTTACTCCTGCACAAGTTGCAGAAGAGCTTATGAAGATCGAAGACACCGATATCGCCCTCAAAGGACTCCTTAAGTTCCTCCGGGACAAAAGATTGAGATCGGAAAACCGTGACTCCGGTTGCGGGGAAGCTGGTTTAGAAGAGGAAAATGAAAGCAATGAGTGTGATAATGGAATTGGAAATAAGAGAAAGGCCAAAGAAATAGTTAGTCAGATAAAAAGAAGAAAAGAAGCGTGAAGAATAAACATGGGACAAAAAATGATAATGGCTAGGGTTAAATTGTATTGGTTTCAATTTTAGAAGCCAAATTGAATAAATCATACAAGATTTTTCAAGTAATAAAATTATTAGTTGTCTTTTGATACGTAAAAAATTACAGATTTTTTTTTAAAACTATAAATTATAAAATTTAAATTTCTAATCATAATGCTTAATTAAATTGAACCTTAAGTCTTACGTTAAACTTTAAACCTTAAAATTATTATAAACTTATGTAAACTTTAGTTTAGGCTTATAACACAAATAAGTACTTAAAGTATATCAACTATTTCATTTAGTTACCTAAATTATTTTTTGGTCAAAATAAGTACATAAAATATACTTTTTGGTTAAATAGGTATCTAAAGTATTTTTCGTCAAAGTAGGTACTTAATTTTTTGTTGTTGCAAAAATAAGTACTTAACGTATTTTTTAATTAATGTCACATGATTACTTTTAAGAACCTAGATGATATATATATACTTTAGGTATATAATTTGACCAAAAAATAATTTAGGAATACATGGCTAAGTTTGACTTGCCTGTTGCAGGAATCAAACTTGACTTGCATGTTGCAGGAGGACCACACCATACAACAAGCAATAGGGATGTAAAATTGGGTAATCGTTTAGGTTTCAGGTCAGGTCAAGTTAAATCAGGTACGAGTTATGTGAGGCTAATTTAATGGTTCGATTCGGATCAGGTCGAGTTCGGGTCCACTCAAATTCGGGTCATTGTCAGGTTGATTTCAAAATTATATTGAGTTTGGGTTCATGTAGGGTTAATTTCAGGTCGGGTTAATTTTAGGTCGGATAAGTTTCAGTTCAGGCCAAAACGGTTCGGGTCCGAATCAGTTAATTAACGGGTTAATTCAGGTTCAGATAGACTTCAGGTTGGATCACGTCATTGATGGATAAATTTCAGGTCAGGGAATATCAGTTTCGATTGAAGTTCAAGTCGGGTCTTATCGTGTACAAATAGACTTCAGTGTGATAATTGTTGGTAAATTTCGGATAAAAATAAAATTTTAGGGATTAATATGAACCAAAATATCCTTAGAATGTCGAAATATGTTACAATTTAATATATATATATATATAATTGTGACTAAATTGAATTAAATTAAAACTTAAAAGTGAATATTAAGACTAAAATGTAACATTTAAAACGCAACAGAACCTAAGAGTAATTAACCCCTAACCTAAAAATTAGGCGGCTTAATCCCCTTCAAAATTTTGTCCTTTCTCAATTTTTACCAATTATAACTTTTTCTTTTTTTTAATTGAATTGAACGGTGGGATGAGAGGGAAAGAACCCGTCAAATATTTTACATCAGGGGCAATTATTCTTTAGCTCTTCTGACTTTAGATTATTTTCATTTTAAGTCTTAAATTTTCACATTTAGGTTTTAATTTAATTCAATTGAGTCCCAATTTAGATTAATTTAATTGAAATTTCACATTTAGTTTTAGAATTCTTTTAATTATGTTCGTGATTTATGCTTTTAGGTTTTAATTTAGCTCAATTAGATCCTAAATTTTATAAATTAATTCAATTCAGACAACATTATATTATTATTATACCATGTAAACTTTGATTTAATATAATTATACACAAAATTTTGATTCGGATGTAAATATGTAATTGGACATATGAAAGTTAAAACTTTAATTTAGTTCAACTGTACCCATCAAGCTTTGATTTAAATGTTTAATCAAATTTAAATGCATAAATTAGCAAGTTAAATAGGAATTAATATCGTAAATTAATAACCCTAAACTAAACCATAAACCATTAATACTAAACCCAAAATCATAAACCTTGAGGAATGTGTATTGCCGCTGAAACTGAAATGCATCCTTGTGAATGTGTATGCTGCAAATGACAATGGAGAGAGGGAGGTGATGTTCACTGATTTGAGGTCTTTATTCGCAAACTCGTACAGTCCGATATTGATTGGGGGCGACTTTAATATAATTAGGAGAAGGGAGGAGAAGAGTGGGGTGGCATTCAACAGAGCAGCCATGGAAACATTTTCAAATTTCATTGATACTATGACTTTGATTGATCTACCTCTAGTGGGCGGGCAGTTCACCTGGACAAGCTTGAGAGAAAATCCTACTTTTAGTCGACTGGATCGATTTTTAATTTCACCAGAGTTCCTAGGGAAATGGCTAGATGTAATTCAGAAATTGCTTCCAAGAAGCCTGTCTGATCACAATCCAATTGCTTTGTGTGTGGAGGATACGGATTGTGGCCCCAAACCATTTTGATGGTTTAATCACTGGAATGAGGATAAGGAACTTCAGACGATTATAGCAAAGTCATGTCAAGAGTCGTCTGAGCTGGGCATTGGCGGAATCTTAAGACAGTGTAAGGCGGTGACAAAATTATGGCATGGTAAAAAGAAGGCCGGTGATGCGGAGTCAACTTGCATCCTGGAAGAAAAACTGATGTCCATGGAATTGGAGATCCAAAGAGGCGGTGGAGATTCGAGTTTAACAAAGGATGTTGTGAGTTTGAGGGAAAAATTATGGAGCCGATACCGACGCGAAGAGCTCGAGTGGATTCAAAAATCGAGAGTGAAATGGTACCAGGCTGGCGACCGAAACACTAGCTACTTCCATTTAGTGGCGTCATCGAGAAGGAGGAAAAATTGTATTCAGTCGCTGCAAGTGGATGGGAGGTTGTTAAGCGAACCAAGCCAAATAAAGGAAGCCTTGTTTCAACACTTCAAGAATTCTTATAACTTGCTGCCTACCATCCCAGTCGAGAGTCTGAATTGCGATATTAAAAGTATATCTCTCGCCCAAGCATCCAGTATGGAAAGGGAGTTCTCGATGGAGAAAATAAAGGAAGCCTTATGGTCAATGGATGGGTCACGTGCACCGGGTCCGGACGGATTCAATGCTAATTTCCTAAAAAAATTCTGGGAAAACATCAAAAGTAAGGTATGAGACTTCTTTGTAGGTTTTTATAACAATCACCACTTTGATAAGTCGGTCAACCGCTCCTTTATAGTGTTAATTCCAAAGAAACAGAATCCTGCTGGTATTGGGGACTATCGTCCCATTAGTTTAGTGGGCTGTGTATATAAGCTTCTGGTGAAAGTCTTGTCACGGAGGCTGAAAAACTGCTTAGAAGAGTTAATAGGAGAAACACAATTTGCTTTTTGTCCTGGGAAGCAACTGTTGGACTGCTCTTTAATCTCAAATGAAGTCATAGATCTTATTAAGCGTAGAGGTTTGCCGGGGGCGATTTTCAAAGCTGATTTCAGTAAAGCCTATGATACGATTGATTGAGGCTTTCTCTTGTTCATGTTGGAGAAAATGGGATTTAGGAGAAGATGGAGAGATTGGATTTTTAGATGTATTTCATCCGCCCAAATTTCAGTTCTGATAAATGGGTCTCCGTCTCGAAGCTTCAAAATAAGAAGGGGGCTGCGCCAGGGGTGTCCTTTATCACCCATGTTATTTAGTATCGCAGCGGAGGCCCTAAGTGCCTTGCTAAAGAAAGCGGCTTCATTAGGATTTTTTAATGGAGTAAGCTTTGGCAATCAGGGAGTTTCTATCACGCATCTTCAGTTTGCGGACAACCTGATAGTGTTCTGTGGTGCAAGCAGCAAAGAAATTCGCAACATCATCCGTATTTTACGAGGTTTTGAGATTGCTTCTGGTTTAAAATTAAACTTGTCCAAGTCTGCTCTTATTGGAATCAACATTGAGGCCTCGAGAATTCAGGAATGGGCTGACTCAATTGGATGCAAACGCGAAGACCTTCCCTGTAAATACTTGGGTTTACCTCTTGGTATCAACAAGAATTCGGTTGTCATGTGGAATTCGGTCATTGAAAAGTTCGAACGCAAATTCGCTGGATGGAAATCAAAGTTGCTGTCCCTCGGTGGAAGAATCGTATTAGTTAAAGATGTGCTTACAAATCTCCCGGTCTTTTATATGTCCCTATTCCATATGCCAGTTGCGGTAAGCTCAAAACTTAATAAAATGGTAGCGAAATTCTTGTGGGATGGACTGGATAGAAGGAAGATACATTGGCTAAGTTGGGAGACATTGTGCAAGCCTAAACAGTGTGGAGGATTAGGTTTGTGTGATTTCGAGACGAAGAACATAACCCTCCTAAATAAGTGGCTATGGAGGTATGGATTAGAATATAATAAGCTATGGCGCAAGGTCGTCAACGCAAAGTAGAGAGGGGTTCAAATTGTATGCTACCGAGAAACATTCAAAGATCCAATCACTCTAGAATTTAACGACAGATTACAAAACCTTTGGGAAAGCAATCGAGTGATTTTCAAAAGAACTTGAGATTTATTATTGGCAATGGTGAGAGGGTGGAGTTTTGGGATGATTGCTGGGCTTCGCCGCAACCTTTGAAGGTCTTGTTTCCTCGAATCTTTGCATTGGCGGTTTGCAAGCAAGGCACCATTTCTCAGTTTCGGCAAACTACAAACGGAGAATGAAAGTGGTCAATTGTGTTGAGAATGAGGTTGTTTGATTGGGAGAAAGACGTTTGGGAAGGTCTTATGTCTTTACAGGACAATTATAAACCAATAGAAAGGAAGGAAGATTCGATACGATGGGTCGTAAGTTCCAACGGATGCTACACTCAAGCAAGCTTCTGTAAATTGCTAGCTAGCAATGAGGGTACTGATGATCAAATTTGGAGGAAGGTATGGTCAAATGTAGCCCCACCACGAGTTGAAGCCTTTGTATAAAATATGTTACACGGGCGTATTCTTACAAGAATTGAGCTTAGCAAAAGGGGATGCCCAGCGATTCTGAATGTTAATTGTCCTTTTAGATGTAATCTGCCGGAAACTGTAAACCACCTTTTTTACGAATGTTATACTTCTTGGTGTCTATGGATGAGATGGTACAGGTTGTGGGATGTGAATCTCGTTCTTCCCAAATGTCCAAAGAATCTGTTAAGGTGTTGGGAGCAAGCTTTCAGGGGCTTTAATGTACAAGACATATGGCTGTTGATTTTCTTCAGTATTGTTTGGACTATGTGGCTGTACAGGAACGAAGTGGTTTTCCAAAAGGTAAGAGTGGATGTGGATAGAATGTTCTTGCTATCAATATCGCGTGTTTGCAGCTGGGGAAACGCGAAATGGGGATCGAATTTTCCCTCTACAAAAACAGTCTTGGCGAGCAGTGAGGCACTCTCGAGAGTCTCTTTCAATAGTTCGAAGGAGGCTAAGGGAGAATGGGAAAACCCAACCCAGGGGTGTGTCAAATTCAATGTAGATGGCGCGGTAAATGGGAATTTCGGTCCAACAGAGATTGGGAGAGTGCTAAGAGATCACTCGGGGAAAATGATATGCTACTTTTCAAAAAATGCTGGCGTGGCGGACGCAACAACTACAGAAATTTTAGCATTCAAAGAAGCAGGTTCGATATACAAAACTCATTTTGGGACTGACCCAAAGAGGCTGATTATAGAAAGTGATAGTAGAAATGTAGTGTTTTGGATAAATAATGTTCTTCTGTCACCTTCAATTTACAGAGCAAACATTGACAGTATTATAGCATCCTTAGCTGATGTGAATTGGCAGGCAAGGCATATTTCGAGGGAGGCCAACCACCTTGCGGATAATTTCGCCAAAAAGGGTATTGATAGAAAGGTCAATTTGCTCGAATTTGGTAAGGACTGAGGCAGGTTGATTAAATGCAGAAGCAGTGGAGGAAGCTGGTTTCTTTTGCAGCAAAGGGAAGTATTTACCGGGTGCTAGGATCCTGAGAGCAGGGAGTGCTTGCCTTCACAGGGCAATGCAAGGAGAAGTGAGCTCTCTGGTTTTTTGCCCAGGCCTAGGTAGTTTTTGGGGTAGCAAAACAGGGTTACCAGCTTGCACGTTGTAATAAGCAGTGATAATTGAAAGGACTGTGTTATCAGGATTCAGAAAAATTGTGAGCATCGACTTAGTGCACTCTTTTTTCCCAATCTAGGTTAGGGGTTTTTTAACGAGGCCTAAGTCGATGCGGGTAGTGGTCGAACATTTAATCAATAAAAATAAAATTTGGTGTTTCAAAAAAAACTTTAAGGAATCGAATTAATCTCACAAACCAATAATCATAAGCTAAACCATAAACCATTAATACTAAACCATAAACTTTAAGGAATCTAAATTAATCACATAAACTAATAATCCTAAACTAAACACTAAACCATAAATCATAAGGAATCATGTTGGGACATTTAGATATTTACTAAAATTTTTAAATATTTTTATATACTACATAATTTATAAATATAAAAAATAAACATATTAATTTAATGATCATAGTTATTCATGTACCTTAAATAATGAAAAATATATTTTATCACAATGTAATATAATAAATTCATAATCTCAAACTTCATCAATTGTAACTTATTAGTTGTTACAAGTCAGGTAAATATCATATCAGTTCAATAACAAGTCAGATCATTTACAGGTTGAGTCAATTACAGATCAGGTTCATAACAGATCATGTAATATCAGTTATTTACCAGGTTAATCTTGGGTTCAAATTCATATCAGGTCGGATGCATGTCGGGTTCGGTTATCATATTATCAGGTTGAGTTCGGGTTTAGATCGTTATCACTTCTCAGGTCGGGTGCATGTCAGGTTCAGATCGAAAATTTTCAGGTCTAACCCAAGTTCAGGTTAACACCAGTTCAGACTCAAATCGATTTTAAATCACCACCACCTCGAATCACAAACAGTTCTGACTCAAGTCAGTTTAAGTCAGCTTTACAAGTCGAATAAGCTCTTTACATCCCTAGTAAGCAGCCACGTTTCCATGCTTTCTGAGGAATATATGGCTAAGATTGAATTATAAGAATAATAAATGGTTTAAATCTGTTGACCAACGGGAAAACATATATATATATATATATAGACTTTAATTTTACACTAATTCATGATTATTAGATGAGTGAAATAGATGGATGAGATGAAAAGTTAAACATAAAAAATTTTAAGGAGAAAAATTAATAGTGTTTAATCTCATTCATCCATTTCAAAAACTCAATTACTTTTACTTTTTTTGGACTGCTGGATGATGGTAATTAATGGTTAAAATTATTTCCTTATTTTTTAAGTGATAATCTTCGCATTTTCTATTGTTAATATCATCCATCCATTTACCTTCATCCACGGTCTAAAAAATGTATAAAACTTTCAAGTTTTACACATCCATTTATTACTCTCATGCGACTGTCCAAAAAGAGTGTAAAAGTAATTAAGTTTTACTATGTGGATTCTAACCCATATATATAGGGTTATATTTTGATACACAAGTTTTGTAAATTTATTTTGCACAACCCTTCTATAAAATTTAAAACATAAATTCTAAATCCTAACACCCTAAAACCTAAAACTTAAACCTTAAACTCAACCATGAACCTTAAACTCTACGCACTAAACCCCTAAACTCTAAAATTAAAAGGATTATGTAAACTAAAGTTTACACAAGCTTGTGTATCAAAGTATTTTTAATATATATATGTTAAATTTTGATACACAAGTTGTGTAAAAAAATTTACACAACCCTTCACATTTAGTCTATAAAATCTAAAACATAAATCTCTATCCCTGACACCTTAAATTCTAAATTCCAAACCCTAAATTTTAAATTCTAACTATAAACCATAAATTCTAAACTATATAACATAAACCTCTAAATCCTAAACCACAATCTCTATATTATAAATCATAAAAATGATAGAAAATATAAAAATATATAAAGACGCGAGAAGTACAAAAAAAAATATGAGAAATGGTTCTGTCAGTCAAACAAGATGTCTTTTTAATGCATAATTTGAATTTTTTAACCATTTATATCCGGTTTATTAGTCGACTAATTCGGATCAAAATTTATAAAGGTCTATTATAAAAAAGACCATCCCAAATTATTTAAATCAATAGATTGAATATTTATATTTATAATAAATAAAATTTTACTTATCAATTTACTTTTTATATCTAATATTTCTATTCACTAATTTCATTTAAAATTATAAAACCTAATAAATTATAGGGTATTTTTATTAAAAAATAAATCGATAAATTGCATTTTTAATATAAGAATTTGGGGTTTTAAATAGAAAATACAAATTAAAATGCAGATAGGCATGATCAAGTTTCAATTTTAGCTCTTTTTAATCTCTTAATTAAATAGAAAATATAAATTTCATGGTGCGTATGGATTTGGGATTTTGATTTTGAACTTCGTGGTTTCTAAAAGTTCTATATTTCCACTGGTTTGTTTCGTTTGTTACCTGTTTTCACACTATTAACTACTTATATGGTTTGATTGTGATAGCAGGTGTTTGATAAAATGCCGCTTCCGTTTCAGTTCGATTCCCATCGAAACAATGCAATGGTGTTCGCTACTCCCGCGTTTTGAACTTCACTTAGCAATGAATGGGCTTGATTTCTGCAATTCGATAGGTTGATTTCGTGAGTTCTGCTGGGAAATGAATGAAATCTATTTGTTAAACAAAGAACAGTTCTCGGAAAAGACTAAAATATGTTTGGCATGGTGTCTGATAATAGAAAGAAACAAGACAATAACGCCGGAATTTGCTCGGTCATGTTCGACTCCAAAGCAAATCATCGGCGGGCATTCTGTAATAATCTCGTCATGTATATATTCCTCATGCTTCTTGGCTTCTTTCTCATCCTAGCAATTTTATCAATTCCACCAACTCTTTCTTTAGTCACTCTCTCATTCCAAACTTCATCGCCACACTCGTTGATTTCTCTGCCATCGGAATCGGGATTTTCTGATCTCAATTTCTTGTCCTGGAGGAACTTAACAAGTCCTTTGAGGGCGGTATCAGCGTCTTCACTCTTCATCAGCTCTTCTGCAACATCTGCAGGAGTAACCTCCACTTGCATCATCAGTTCATCGATTTCATCGAACAGATTATGATCAGCAATGCATAGATAATTCGAGGCAAGGACTCTGAATCCACTTGGGGTGCAGTAGGACATGTGGATATGCATGTCCATTCGGCCCGGCCTTAGCAATGCAGGGTCCAGCTTGTCTTTGTGATTGGTTGTAAACACTATGATTCTCTCATCTCCACAGCTCGACCATAGCCCGTCGATGAAATTAAGCAACCCCGATAAAGTTAACTGTCATTAAGATTGAAATTAGCAACAGTTTAGCAATCTATGGAACTGGTATAGCTCTATTATGTGACAGAAAAAACTCAAGACAATTGCAGTTTTCATATCATATTATTGATTCATTTTGTAGCATGCTTTAAGAGGTAACTTGCATAAGGCATCCAAGTAACACGGGAAACTTTACCGTCTCGCTATGTTACTCAAGTTCGGGTGTGAGATTGGATACAGGTATGTGTCTGACACGATCATGTTAACTTTTTTATGGTACTTTCTTTACATAAAGCTCTGCTGATCTGATTAGACTAATTTAATAGTGAATTCTGGTGCAGAAATTTGTTTAATGTAGTCATCTAAATGGATATGATTAGTTATGCCTGAAACACTTACCTTGTCGTTAGAACCCTCCTCAAATGACTCGAATCTCTCAACTGGTCTATTCTGGAGATCAATGCTGCAATCAATGTCCTCAATCACAACCATTGATCGATTTTTAGTCGAAACCAACAGCCTCCGAAGCTCCGAGTTGCTGTAAACGTTGGCGAGTTCGAGGTCATACACATCAAACTTCAGGTAGTTGGCCATGGCAGCAATCAAGCTAGACTTGCCTGTTCCAGGAGGACCATACAGCAAGTAGCCACGCTTCCATGCTTTTCCCACTCTTTTGTAATACTCCCTTCTCCGAACAAACCTGTCCAAGTCGTCGATCAACTCTTTCTTGACAGCAGGATCCATAGCCAGTTTATCAAAAGTTGCAGGATGGTCAAGATTGGTTGATCCCCAAGCTCCGTCGCCTTCTCGACAAAAGTTGAGCGAATGGAGTTTCACCACTTTGTTTTCTTGTTTACTGGCTCTGGATTTCTCCATTACATACGGCAAGTAAGATTTTGTCACCTTTTCCATGCATTTGTTACTAAAACTGAGCTCAAACGCTCTACTTTCATACCCTCTATTCCTCTGATTTCCTTTATGATCATGACTATTTTCCTTTGTTTCACACCTCATTTCCCACCTGAGTTCGATTCCTTCGTGCACATCGAGAACCCTTTCGCCTTTGTGTATCATCACCATTACCTTGTTGTCCCTCGGAGACTTGAAACCCCTGACCCTCTCCATCGAGGCCGAGATTTTGGTCTGCAAGTAGGTCTCGGAAGCTTCGTACAGGTCATTGATGCAGTACCCTTCATATTCGTTGATGACGAGAGTCATCTGCGAATACGGGTTCGAGAAAAGGCCTTCGAGCTTCGACAGGACAAGGTTTCGGATACGTTTGGGGATAAGCTGGCTGACTATGGCTTGAACCTCGCCGACCACACCTCGGACCAGCATTGCCGATGCCGTGAATGCGGTGTACGTCGAGAGGACCGATGTTGTTGAAGGGATGTTATTGACAGAAAACATGTTTTGGAGAACTTTGAGATGGAGAAGAAGCTATTATGTTTATCATATTTAGTTGCTTGACATATTGTCTTTTATATATGAGACTTAGTTTTAAGGTTTGAATTCTGATTTGATTATTTATTTATTTGCTTTAGTTTACTATTTGAGTTCAAGTAAAACTCTCGGTCTTTTACTTTGTTTACGACTTCTTTTTTAAAATTGATAATAGAAGATAAATTGAAAGTGAAAAGATTTTTTGAAAAAAAATAAATGAATTATCTTTGATTTAAAAAAAGAAGATAAAATCCGTTGATACAATAAAAAATGATGAGATTTTTATGAAAATATAATTGAATTATCATTAATTTAAAACTTTTAATCTCAATTATTAAATTCATTAATCAAACTATCTAACAAATATATAAAAACATTTAAATTTTATATTATTGAAGTGAATTTTAACCCATATACAAAGGCAGCAAAATGAACGGCGGTTGAATTTTAGCGGGAAAAACAGTACGGTTATTAGCAATTGGAATTTGGTCCTCACGTGGCCAAATAATAAAATGCCACGTACTACTCTCCTCTGCTTTTGTAAATTATCCATGAAAAATGAAAAGAAAATTCAATGCAAAAAGAAGAAGCATGGAAATGGAATTGGATTCTCTCGTACACAGGTGTAAATGAGCTGAGTCGAGTTCGAGTAGTGCCGAGTTTAATTTTACTCGTTAAGAATTCGAGTTGAATTCGAGCTCGTTCAACTCGAGTCGAGCCTACGTAGTGTTGAACTTGACTCTACTCGTTAAGAACTCGAGTTAAGTGTTGACCGAGTCAAACTCGAGTAGCTTACGACTTGTCCCGTCATTTACAACCCTAATAATAATAATAATAATATTGTTTTCATCAATTTGGTGAATTTCTTGATAATGTTTTGCAGAGTGTTTGGGCTGGGAAACTTGTTATGATTATGCTTCTCTCAAATTCCATATGCACCAAATCCGTTCGAACTCATGCATGATTGATAATCCATTTGTTTCGACACAATGTGTGTGATTTGAGTTTTTAGCTCGTTGTTTAACACAGGCATTCCCGGTGATGGGAGATGTTTGTTCCGATCGGTAATTCACGGTGCTTGGCTGAGGTCAGGGAAGCAGTCTCCGACCAAGAGTTCTTGCTGATGAACTCAGAGCTAAAGTACATTTCTATTCTACTTTTCACAATGTATCTGATTCCATTTACATCAAAGCATCATATGGTTTTTAGTTGTACTTGCAGCTGAATTCGATATAACTCGATGGAATTTGCCAGAATTCGATGTTTCTGCGATCCCTTTCAGTTTTCTTGTTAGCTGCAGATGTCTTTCTTGCTTTAACTTCTTTTTGGCATACATTAAGCCTAGTGCAATCATCTTCCTTTTATTAACAACCGTGCAATAGGCGATACAGATTCGTAGTCTGTAACATACGTACGATGATCTAAAGGAAAATACCAATTTCTGCTCATCTCCAACAAAACTCAACAACATAATAGACCAGCCTATGATCACATGCATATATACAAAAACATGTTTGGTGAAAGTGGAGGGGGAGGAAAAAGAAACATTGCTATTCACCATTCTTCCATATCTCTCGGATTAGCTCATATCTAACAACTTTCCGGCCTCCCTTTCCTGTTCTCATCCAGTTGTGTTCTTTTGAAGTGGGAGAACTGCGGGGGTTCTCGATCATGATCGACGTAATGGGTGAATCTAACTCATCGAGCTCATCATCACTAGTGTATGATTTTCTAAGCACCGATGACCGACTCCTTTCCATGGCTTCACTTCCAGTAATGTCTGTTAGGGAAGTTGCGGAAGGTGGCGAATAGACTATAGGAGTAGCCATACATGGGAAGTTCATAATATAATCTTCCCCAGCCTCGGAAAGGTCCTGAATGAGAGGAAAAAAGATCAATCTAGGAAAACGAAAGCAGAGTGCCACAAACTTGCAACTTTGCAGTGTAATGAATGAAATAGAAAAGTTGTATCTTGTTTTACAACAAACCTCCTCCAATGCTTCAAAAACTGCATGTGAAACTGGATTCGGATTGAACTCATCGGGTACAAAATTGTTAAGAACTCTGATGATCAGGGGGGCGCCAAACTTGGGGCACACCTTCAGCATTAAAATTCGAAGGGAAGATGAGGTATAATATATATATGTACTATTGCTTATGGAAGTTAAAATAAACATTTTAATAATTTCAGCACTATACCTCTTTCCTTGTGGACCTATCCACAAGCATCTCGGATGGAAGCATCATGAGATCGCTCAATGCATTTAGTAGGCAAAAAGACTTGAAGGAACCGTCACATGCATCATTTTTGCAGTTTCCTACTCCGTCGCTATCTTCAGGACGATCATTGTCATCGATACCAAATAGATCTGTTAGCCATCTTGACCAATTCCCAATCTGGTAACACAAGGCAAGAAACGAAATAAACATCTACGTTCTTATGTCATTATTCAAGCAACTTCACTGAAGCAATTTCAAATCCTAATCTCCAACTTTTATTATCTGTTGACATAACATTTGGAACAAGAAATCACAAGGCGCAAACATTTAGCTTTCTTTAAATGAGTAAAATTCTGTAACTGTCAAACAATATCCGATATGTTACATAGATAAGATCTTGCACATCAAGGAGGCGATTAAGTATTAAAGTAGCTACATAGAAAGAAGAACACCACTACTCACGGCATTTTTTAGTTGTACACCTGCCCCGAAGCTTGATTTGCCTGCATGGATAGGAAGAACCTTTGAATCGCTTATTGGATCGGAAATGGGATCCATTGGCATTTCATCAGCTGATTCACGAAGAATAGCATTGAACATTGCAACATCTAATCTACTCACCAATTGCTCCATTACCTAATCATGGAACAGACAACAATGTTTCTATCAAATTTGCATTTCAACAGCATTATCAATTAGATAACAAAACCATAAGAAACAAGGACATGGCCTCTATCTTTTTTACAAAGAGAAATTATGAGCATGAATAAGCATAAGGTCCAAGATTAAGTTTTCTATACATACATGAAAGGAAAAAAAAACTGTATAGTATATCATAATACCAATTTAGCCAGCACAGCTAAGCAGCCGCACTCGTGCCCACATGCTCGAAGGGGACAAAGCCTTTCACACGCATCTTTAAAAGCCTTCTTCCAAAGCTCAACAGAAAAGTTACCCTGATCTTGATCACCTAATCCATGTCTTCTGCCCGAGGTTTTCCTCGAGCTTGAGCTCTTCGCAGCAGCAGACTGCATATATGGAGTCAAAGTCTGGCAAGTATATAGAGGGAAATAATGTCAGGTATGACCTCTGAAGACATAATGATGTGAGCTTAAAGAAAGGATTGACCTGCCACCAGACGGATTCGATTATTCTGGAGAAGATCCAACCTTCAAACTTTTGCAATGCAAGTAAAAATGTCTGAGGATCCACCCAGTCATCCGAACTTTCTGAACATAGCTGCATTTTCCCAATAGTGTGGCTAACAGTTGCTCTCAATACAATCGAATTTGATAACCAGAAGGTTAACCTTTAAAATGGTAAAGAAATGGATCAGGTAAAAGGTGCAAAGAGAGAAGCATGCAAACCAAATTAACATCTTTGACAAAAGCAAAGGTAGAAGCTATAATCTCCCAGATTCATTTTCTAAAAAGAAAAAGAAAATACGGAAACTTTTAGTGCATACCTTGGAACATCATTTCCACATGCTTTAGAGACCAAAACCAATCCTGAAATAGCAGCTCTTGCTGCACTTGCCCTCTTATCTCGGGTATTTGCTCCACAAGCATGAAGATAAAATCTAGAAAGTCGTCTAGCTGGAGCATGAACCTTGTTTGTAGAACTTGCATGCTCTGCAACAACAGAATAAAGACTAGCCTCGAGAACAGCAGCTTCTCTTAATTCTTCTTCAAGCATTTCAATTTTGGAGGCCATTTCAACTTTGCTGTTGGAAAAGCTCTTAGCATTTTCTTTGCTTTCGTTACACGTATCACTTGTAGAACAATTATGAATCTTTTCAGAAATATCATTTTCCTTTGCCTTCTTCGTGACCTGAGTTTTCTTTATCAGCCCATGACTGTTACCTGAGTCAACTTTGCCGTTAGAAAAGCTGTTTGCGGTTTCTTCCCTTTCACCAAGTATATCACTTGTGGTACCATTAGAAGTCTTATCAGGGATAGAATTCTCCTTCACCTTCTCCATGAACTGGATCCTTGATGGCCCATTACTCTTAGTTTTGTCAACATGCAACTGAACAGGTGTCCCGTGCTTTTTTCTATCATTCGCAAGGAAACCACTTTTTAGTTCAGTTGTTGCCCCACTGGATGCAAAAGTGTTACTCCTCAATGCAACTTGCTTTCTCGGAGAATTTTGAGGTGGTCTAAAACCTAACCTGTCCTGCAGAGAATATTCCCCAGGACCCAAAATTTGGCTATTCAGCTCATCTTCCCATGATGACTTTTCAGCATTTCCCTCCCAATGACGAACATGGGAATTGCTACTTAAATATCTGTGTAAATGGCTTTGGTCATGTCTCCTGGCTTTTCTAGCATCCTCTGTTTTTCTTTGGGAGTCTTCATCTTTTACACGATCTGAGTTCACGACTACTGGAACGGCAACATGTGCCTCTGAGGATGAAACTTTACCTGTGGGGTGAGCTACAGGATTCTCGGGATTGGAGGACAAGTGCATTGAAGATGAAGGAGATGCATTCCCATTCAATTGTTTGAATAGTTCAACCAATGGACTTACCCCTGAGTTTGCACCTGTTCCATCAGAATGAAGAGCTAGCCCAGGCCTTGCTATCCTGCCATTCACCAGTTCTGATCCAATCTGCAGCCAATGGTGACTTGCTATTAAACATTCAGAAATATACAGTTTGCTAGGTTGACAACAGTCACCAAATTAACCGGAAAGTGGAAACTACAACAGTCCTATAATAGAATCATGCTCGTACATAGGAAACTGCAATCCAGTGACTGCCTAAAACTAACATATCTCATAATGGTTAAAGAGGGATTGTAATTCATACCTTCAAATTAATCACTGTAAAAATAAATTTTGCTCATCTTATCGCTCCTACTGATTTTCGGTCGGGGTATGGCCTAATTGCCAGCTATGCCATACCTTGAAAAGGATTCCAAGTTGAAATCCCCTTGACTAAATTAATTATACAGTGAGAAATAAATTAAAGAACAAAAATCCAGATAACTTTTTAGCATTATTCAGAAAGATTCATATCCGCCGTAAATGTAACTTCAAATAACAACACCAACAGCATAATATAGGGTTATTAATGCATACTTGTTTCTTATTCGCATGAGCATTTTACTTATGGCAATGCTTCAAGAACCCCGAGTTTGCCAAGACAATTTCAGAAATTTTAAAGCTAATCCAATTTAAAACCTCTAGTTCAAGGACACTATACAGACAATTCAATGTAAATGAACATGAATAACAAGGAGAATAATGAGCTTAAATACCCTGTCATGTCGATTATGTGACTCCCTAGAAGGATCAAAAGCAGAAGAAGAACCAGTCTGAGATGAATGTGGGGAAAGATCATCATCATCATCAGTTAAAGAGGCAATCTCTGTTTCTTCATTTATCGATTCAGAAACAGTGTCACTCCCATCCTTGTCAAGTGATAGTTCTTTCGGCAAGCTGACTCTCGATGACGAGCTGGAGCTACCTTTATCAAGTGGCTGGATATTAAGATAAAGAACAGGCTGTTCCGGGATCCCAACCCTTGAACTCTTCTTCAAGTTAATAGGAGTGGCAACACTTATAGTCTCCCTGATAATCCCATAATCAGCAAGGTTTACAACAGCAGATCCTAAAAGTTGACCTTTCGCATTTTTGTCCTTTCGAGGCTCATACAAGTAGAACTCCAAACAGTTTTTCTGGAAACTATCACTGTTGGTGCTCTTACGGGATGATTCCAGAGATAAGGTTACCGGAAGCCTGAAAGACTCGCCGAACTCGATTTTTCCATTCCTATTACAAGAAACCAAGGACCCGGAACTCTTATCACCACTTTCCCATTGAAGCAATATAGATTGAGGCGATGGCAAAGACTGCAATGCTGTCCAAGGACTAATTTCCTTAACACATACAATGTAATGAACCTGATACGAGCCGCCTTTCTTCTTCTTAGTTTTTAAGCCAAGAAACATTGTTCGAACTCCGAAGAAATAATCAAATTCACTTAGGATCAATCAAAATGACTTCATGTATATGAAAACCATACATTAAAGATCTGCATTTGGGGGGAAACAAAATTCAGAAACAGTAAATGTTGAAAGAGATTGAACAGAAATTACAAATGAAAACAAAAAACAATAAAAAAAGAGAGAGACTTTGCCAAGAAAACTGAGTTGTGAACAACCAAATGCAGAGAAAAGAAAGGAATCAAATTGAAAACAGAACGTGGGTCCATGTATATAATTCTCATCAACAACAACGTACCCTTAATCCATCAAGCTTCACGTAATTCAATTTGTTTAATATATTAAAGTCAAAATACAGATTTTAAAAGAAAAAAACTGAAATTTTCTTTACCAAACTTAAACAACTACTGTCCATGAGGACCTCCACCACTAAATAGCTAATGAAATTAACTATAAATTTCAGAAGAAGAAAAAAACAAGTTAACAACAACCAATCAGGCTATGCTAAAACAAAAGACAGAATCAAATAGATAAAAATTAAGCCTTATTTTACACCAAAAAAAAAGGAACACTCAGCCTATGAATCAGATACACAAAACGAAAGCAACCCATTTCATGCAAACATCATTAAAGCAAAACAAGAGAGAAAAAAAAAAGCTTACAAAGAACATCAGATGAATAGAGAAAGAAAATCGGATAAAAAGGGTAAACAAAAGGAGAGTTGGAATGTACGTACAAGAGAAAGGAAAGGGTAACAGTGGGGACGAAGTTCAGGAAAGCTACTAAGGAAACACTAACAGAGAAGGAACGAATAAGAAAAAGTGAACTGGTGATAAAAAGGAAAGACTGGAGACAAATTTTACTGTTTTCTTTGTTGCACTCTCCATTTTCCGGGGCAAAGCCTAATTAATCTGAAATTATCTGCCTCGCATTTCAAATCATATGTAAGATCTCAAATTCAAAATCAACTTAAGCCGTATTAAAAAAGAAATTTTTACTGCTTTTTGTGCTGTGATGGGTTAATTTGCTCAGAATATGATTAAATAAAGTGTGAAGAAAAAGGCATAAAAGGCTATGAAAAAGTATAAATTCTAGGAGAATGAGGGAAGGGGGTAAAGTTGCTTCAGAAACCAAACAAAAATCTAAGTTTAAATACCGAATGGAAAAAATCTAGATTGAGATTAAATTGATACATCCATATGTTTTTTTTCAGATAAGATAGATCGATATGTTAAATACACGTGATCAACATTATTTTTTTCATTTGTGAATGGATTATTCTTTTATTTGGATATTAATAATTTTAAAAGTTTATGAATTCTTTAAATTTTTTATCTATTATCTAATTAAAAAATGAATAAAATGGAGGACAAAAGTTTTTTATACGATAAATTCGACTTTAATTTTGTAGGATTATAATATTAAACTTTAATTTTGTTTTAACTTTCATAAATCATTTACATAATTTTATATCATTATGTTTATATGATCAAACCAAAATTTAAAAAACGCGTGTACAATTAAATAGAAATTAAATACTTATATCAAGACATGCATCAAATTAAATTTCACATATTACGTTGGTCATGTTTGTAAACAACGGTTTGAATTAAAATTAAAAGTTTGACCGATCAAATCTACTAATTTGAATGTTTGATGAATAGTAGATTAGAATAATAGATTGAGGTGAAACCTCTCATTTTGAAAAAGTTAATGCTAGTTCCTTTTTGAAATTAGAGGTTTTGACATAAGAAGTATAAAGACTCTCTTAGCCTTAAAAATTATAAAAAAAAATATTCAAATAACCTAAATTTTGTTATGAATATTTATCTATGTGAATGTCTATAATGATAAAAACTTTATCTAGGAGATTTGATTTACTTTATCATTAGGAATATTATCTCTATTAATTACAGTTTAATGTATTATGTATTTCTTTCTCTCATCTCTTTGTTATTTTATTCTTATTCGTTGTTCTTCATTATTTTATTTACAACACGTTATCAGCACGAGCTTCTAATCAACTTAGATCTTCGTCGTTCGAATCTAAAAAAATTATTGAAAAGAATTCGATTCCAGGGTGAACCAAAGATAAGTTTTTTTTCTTCCTCAATTTTCTTTTTGTTACTAATTACCTTTCACTTTATATTTTAACTTGGTTTTTAATTTTTTTTTGAAAAACTAAAGAGGGGGTGTTCGATTGTATTTAAGCATTGGGTAAAGATGAATTTGTGGTTTCTCACAAATCAAAGGACGAACTAACAGAGATAGATATACCATGATTGGTTGTATTTTAATTTCAGTATCAATCGATTTTTTTTTGTTTTGTTAGTGCTTTTCACTGTTCCGATAGAAAAATAGTTTCCTATTGAATATTCATATTTTGGTTTATTTACTTTAGTCCCTACATACTTGTGATTTATTTATCAATATTTAGTTTATTTTACCCTATTGATGATATTTGATATTTTTAATCGTGTTTTAAGTTTTACATGATATGTTTGAATGGCGTGGTAAGAGACATGACAGAAAGAGATTATGAGAAGTCGTTTTGGTTGTATGCTATGTCTCCATTGTCCTTAAGAGGAAAATCAACATCGGTAAATTCTAATTTTATTTTTATTCTTTAAATTATTATTTTAAAGTCTGATAAATCATGGTGATTTTGCTCGAAAGCAATATTTATTCTACGTCGGAAAAAAAATCAACTATAGACTTCTCTCAAGTTCATGTTACAAAATGTAACCTCCTCGTCCCGGCCCGGACGCTCGACCGATCCGAGTGGGCTACACGGGGATAACCGAGATGAAACCCGTTAAGGCTACACTTCGGTTACCGACCCTAGGAAAAACTTTTTCATTTATTATCTTACCTAGATGCATTGATTAAACCTAAGGGTGAAACGACAGCGGAAACAAGGCTCACGAGAAGCCCGACAACAAACAGGGCCTAAGCCCAACCCTTGAAACCCTTTAGAGATGTCAAAAAGCCCAAATACAGGCCTGTGTTTCGAAATAGTCAAAGCCCGTTTCGAAACATGAGCTCCAGTTTTAAAAGCCATACACCCGTTTCGAAACGCATCCACCCTATTTCGGAACAGGGTCTCATTTTGCCTAGCTGTTTCGATACCCGTTTCGAAACAGGCAATTCCAGTAGCCAAAGTGTTTCGAAACTGGTTTCGAAACAGAGGCTCACAGTAACCAAAACGTATCGAAACACGTTTCGATACGGGGCCCTGGAACCACACCCGTTTCGAAACAGGGCAACCCGTTTCGAAACACTTGCTGTCTGTGAATTCCCAAAATCAGCTTTAAACACCTCCAAAAGATCCCAAACGTCCTAAACGACTCCAAGAAGCATACATAACATACGAACACACTCTAGAGGCATGCACCCTATAGCAAACATACTCAAGATTCATAAAGATATAAGATATGCATCCAATCAAAAGACCATACATGGCATTTAAGATAACATGTTTACTCAAGGTCAACACTAAGCCTTTAAGGTGGCAAAATAGACATGGTTTACGAGCAACGTAAGGAAACCACAAGCCAACCAACATAACATGATAAAGAAGAGTCTAACATGCTCTTAAACAAAACCAACATCAACACACATAATCCTCATTGCTTGACCATTACATCATTAACGTAAAAACCATACTTGATGGATTTCAAAAGCCCAACTAGCACACACTTGGAGGCTCCTTCTTGCACTAGCAACCCACGAACTAAGGATCTGCATTGTCGAACAAAATAGAGCGTAAGCGTAAAGCTTAGTGAGGGTAAGCTCATTAAAAACAAACCTCGACAATGCAGGGTCCAAGCACGAGCACAACCAAGGTAAATGCATGTTTCTTACCTTCGATCCACATGAGCCAAAATGTCAATGATGCATGAACATAAATTCATAATATGCCATGCTCAACAAGCTCAATCCTCAACATATGTAAACACATATATCCATCCATATAAGAATCACATCTCATATCACATTGGTATACATACCATCACATATTGGCACCTAGCTATGACTCGAATACACGGATAACACGTTGGAACTCACATCCAACAACAACTTTACCTCACGGTGGGATTACACTCATCACCGTTCACGCGGAGGGGATTCCACTCATCCTCACGCCCCATCGATGGGATTACACTCATCACCGACTATCAATTATATAAGAAAAATTTTCGGGCGAACCCGTACTCCATCTTGATGACTACCATCATCAAGACCACACGCGCACACTAACATCCTAATGATCAATCATTTGTACCCAAGCATACTAGTGCCAATATTACACATTCCACAACATCATTTCATATTCAATTCCGTGCTTAGCACGTACTCACCATGATCACAATCATGAACAATCCACGTGCATATAACAATGCAACAATACCATGCCTCAACATACATGTATAACATCATATACATAGCCAACACAAACACAAATAAGCATGAGACATAAACACAACCAAGAGCATCCATAGTCTCTAACTAAAGCTTGGGATTAGGCTACCACCCTAATCCCAACTCTAGGTGGGTCTACCAATCCCAACCTACTCCATATGCTTGAACCAATGCTCAAAACCATTTTAAAAACAATAAACCACTCACATTCACTTCCAAGCTCAACAACCAAGCAATCGAACCTTCAAGATTCCGGATTCACTCCCGATGCTTCACCAACACAAGTCCTTGTCTCTAAACAACTCAACACAATCCAAAACAACGTCAAATCAGCTTATACAACAATGTAGCAAACTCGGAATACTATTCAAGCATCAAACACAAGAATTCAAGTCATGAACAACCCCCAAAATCACCAAACTCGAGCAGCCATTAAACCCCAACCAAAACTCATGATTTCAACCTCATTAACACTCCTAATTGACTCCAAAACAACCCCTAACTATTATACTAACTTCAGCTCACAATTTCCAACACAAACCACACCCAAAACTCATCCCAAAACCCTTCAAAAACCCCATTAAAACCCAAATCCGGGAATATTTATAAAACCAAGTAAAAATCACATATGTTGGACCATTTGGTTCATAAACATCATATCTAACATTATTAAATCAAAATCTTTAGTTAAAAACAATAAAGGTAGCATTTTTATTCAAATCTTCCAAAAACTCAAATTCCAAAAACATGGATGAAAATGAAAACTAGTTGTACTTTTGAAGATAGGAAGATGAGAGCAAGATTGGAATGTGATTACCTTTCAAAACCGAGCCAAAATGAAGAAGCAAGGTGATGGAATAGTGAAAGGGAGGGGGAGGGGTTCTTTGTAGTTGAAATGGAGGAGATGAATAGTGAAGAGGATGACAATGAGCTCTTTTAATCAAAAATGGGTTTTAAAATGAAGTCCAACTATTTACGGATTTGCCATTAATGAGATGACAAATCTCATTATTCACAAATTCTATGAAAAATGAAAAAAAATTCAATTTAGTCCAACACAAAAATGTTTTCTTTGAAATCACAAGGTCCAAATAATATATTATTATTTTAATTATAAAACCGAACCCGAAACAATATTTTAATATTATTTTCACCCGACCCCTAAACCCGGGTGTTACACAAAAATTCATGTTGACAAGAACTTTTGTGGGAGGCATTCCCTGAAGTGAATGCAAAACATGATGTTTATTCCATGCGATTATCAATGAAGGGGCAATCCCTGAGGTGAATGCAAGCATGATGTTTATTCCATGCGATTATTGGATCTGTTTCATTCCTTGAAGTGAATGCAAACATGGGAAATCATTATTCAATTAGAGACATAACTTCGATATAATCCAAGTATATTGGTTGGACATCCCGTTTTGCGAGGCTACTGGTCTCAAAGGAGGATTTTAAAAGACCTTGTGAATTGGTTTAACAATGCCGCGTACGAGGATGAAATCTTTGTTCTCTATGATGAGGATATGTTAATAAAAACATGTAAAACTAAAATTGATTTTGATATAACATAAAAATTTAAGGACCAATTTGCAAAACAAATAAATTCTTTTAGAACTTTTTAAAGTTTCAAATATTAACAAAATGTTTTGTACAAAATATTGTTTGAAGATTGGATCTCAAAACATTAAGTTTCTCAAACCTTTTCCATGTTTTTCAAGAACAAAATATGCAAAATTGCCCATGCGTATCGATACACTCAGCGTATCGATACACTTGAAACTCACTGTAATTCTTTAAGAACATAGCGTATCGATACGACTTTCATACGTATCGATACAGTGTTCATCTGGGCAACCGTATCGATATGCTTCATCACCGTATCGATACACTAAGCATAATTTTTGAAAAACCATTTTGACCGTTGCACCGTATCGATACACGTGGTAACATTATCGATACGCTTTGATGCAACAAATAAAATGAGATTTACAGAGAGTTTGGACCGTATCGATACGCCCACCGTATCGATACGCCCTGTTTTTAGGCACAACGGCTAGTTGAATTTTAAACTAGCGTATCGATACAGCCTTGTCGTGTATCGATACACTGTGCTGGGGAGCTGCCTTAATAGCTGGAAAAATGTTCCCAACGGCTCCTTCAATGATTCAAATGATCCAAACGGCTAGAAACTGATTCAAGGGTATAAATACAAGCTTCATTTCACCAGGAAGATTAACAATATACATTCAAGCATCATCAAAGCAAAAATCCAAATCCTAGAGCTATTCAAAGCTATATTCTTGTACCCAACTCTTTGTATTTCAATTTGTCATATTATTGAGAGTTTTGGGTTGCTGTAATTGTAAGTGGGTAGACAATCATCCTTTGAGAGGAAATACTTGAGTTTACCAAAAATCTTCTTTGTATTTGAGTGGATTAAGCTTGGGGTTGAAAAGCTTAATCGATATTGTAAGGTTTCCTCCTCATCCAAGAAAAGGGGACGAATTCAAGTAGTGAATTGTTTTGGAAAATCCTTAGTGGGAGCTAAGGTAGTGGATGTAGAGTTCGGTTGTTGAACTTGAACCACTATAACCCCTTGTGTCATTTTATTTTCCAACATTCTCTTCACGAAATTTTTTTATTGCCAATTCACCCCCCTCTTGGCCATTTGCAATTGTTTGATCAACTCAACAATTGGTATCAGAGCTACACTCATTGGAAGGATTACAACCCTCTTGAGTCGATCCTTGGAAAGTTGAAAGTTTGATCAACAACAAGTCAAGCAATGGCATCCACCTCCAACTATGAGTCTCAATCCACCACAAAGCCACCATTCTTCAATGGGGATAACTATCCTTATTGGAAGAATAAGATGAAGCTATTCATCAAGTCTACCGACTATATGGTGTGGGATGTAGTTGAAGAAGGTCCATACATTCCCATGAGGAGAGATGGAGAAAGGCTTGTTCCAAAAATCAAAGCCGAAATGACCGATGATGAAAGAAGAATGATGCAAGTGAACGACAAAGCTTTTCATGTAATATTTTGTGCACTTGGTCCGGATATCTACTCTAAGGTGTCTTCAATCGAAAATGCCAAGGAGGTTTGGGACACTCTCGAGACAACATATGAAGGGACTAGCGATGTAAAGGAGACAAAGATTGGACTACTCAATCTAAACTATGAGAACTTCAAGATGGATCCCGATGAAAGTGTTTCCCAAATGTTTGATCGATTCTCGGTCATTGTCAACGGTTTGAAGGGTTTCGGTGAAATCATTCCCGAAGACAAGCTAGTGAGAAAGTTGTTATACTCTCTTCCGGAATCATGGGATAGCAAGAGAACGGCCATTATTGAAGCAAGAGATTTGAAAACTCTCAAACTAGATGCTCTTGTTGGATCTCTACTCACGCACGAGATTATGAGAAAGGGAAGAGAACAAGAAAAGAAAATAATGGAGAAGAAGGAAATTGAAAAGAAGAAAGTTGGAATCGCACTAAAAGCTTCACAACAAGAAAGCGATTCTAGTGAGGATGAAGATGAAGAAATGGCTATGTTGGTCAAACGCTTTACTCGATTTATGAAGTCAAATCGTGGAAGAAAATTCATTAGAAAGGGAGACTTCAAGAGTAAAAGCAAGGAAGAGGAGATAGACCAAATTACTTGCTATGAATGCAAGAAACCGGGTCACATTCGTTCTGAATGTCCTCAATTGAAAAAGAAAAGCTTTGGGAGGAAGAACAAGCTCAAAGCACAAATTGCAACTTGGAGTGATGATGAGTCTTTCGAGGAAGAGGAAGAAGTGGCCAACCTATGTCTCATGGCCATCGATGATGAATCAAAGGTAACCTCTAATTCATCCAATTTAGATTTTTCTATTGAAGAACTTCAAGATGCTTATGATGAACTTCAAGAAGTGTATGATGAGTTAGTAGAAAAATACAAGGAGTCCATTTTGAAAAATAAGAAAATAATTTCTGATTTAAAAATTCAAAATGAGACAATTTTAAAAAATAACTCCGAATTGGAAAAGAAAGTTTTGTTTTTAGTTAATCTTTCAAATGATCTTAAAACTAAAAATCTTGAACTTGAAAAACTTCTTTCCGATTTTCAAGATTATCACACAAAGGAAGTGGATAATCTTAAAACATCTTTTGATATTGGGAAAAAGAATTTTGAGAAAGAAAATCATTTTAAACCCCAATATACAAAAAGAAAATATTTTACACCTAAACAAAGAAAGTTTTATAAGCAAACTAAAAGTCATAAAATTAGAAATGTTTGGGTTCCTAAAGAACTTATTATTTCTAATAACTTAAATGCTATTGCTTCTTGGATTCCCAAGGGAACCAAATTGTTAAAGGCTAACATTCATGGACCCAAGATGGTTTGGGTACCAAAAACCAAGGCATAAATTCTTTGTTTGTAGGGGGAGCATTGCTTCAAGGCTAAAGCTTCAAGCAAAAATTCTTGGTACCTTGATAGTGGATGCTCAAGACACATGACCGGTGACAAAAGTAGATTTGTGGAAATAAAGCCTAAGAGTGGTGGAGTAGTGACCTTCGGTGATAACTCAAAAGGACTCATTGAAGGAATATGCTCTATTGGTAATCACTCTTCTATCTACATTAAAGATGTTTTGTATGTCAACGGTCTTAAACATAATTTGTTGAGCATTAGTCAATTATGTGATAAAGGTTTTAATGTTTTATTTGATAAAAGTGGTTGTAAAATTGTAAACATTAAAACAAATCAAATAATGTTCATAGGACATAGAATAGGCAATATTTACATGGTGTATTTAGATGACATCCATTCATCCCATGCATGCTTAGTTGCACATGATGAACATGACTCATGGCTATGGCATAGAAAGTTAGGACATGCAAGCATGAGTGTTCTAGAAAAATTAAATTCCCTTAATCTAGTTAGAGGTTTACCCAAACTTAAATTTTCAAATGATAAAATTTGTGATGCATGTTCAAAGGGTAAACAACATAGATGTTCTTTTAAATCCATAAATGATGTCTCTACTAGTAGATGTTTACAATTGATTCATATGGATCTTTTTGGGCCAATTAGAACAATGAGCTTGGGTGGAAAATCATATGCATTTGTGCTTGTAGATGACTATTCTAGATATACTTGGGTTCTATTCTTAAGTACAAAAGATGAGGCTTTAGAAAAATTTATCACATTTTCTAAAATAACTCAAAATGATCTTGAACTTAAAATTTCTCATATTAGAAGTGATCATGGAACCGAATTTCAAAATTTGGGTTTTGATGAGTTTTTAAATGAAAATGGGATTAGCCATAATTTTTCTGCACCTCGCACTCCTCAACAAAATGGGGTAGTTGAGAGGAAAAATCGAACTTTAGAAGAAATGGCTAGAACCATGCTTTGCGAAAATAATTTACCTAAATATTTTTGGGCAGAAGCTACAAATACCGCTTGCTATATAATAAATCGAGTAATGATTAGGCCAATCTTAAAGAAAACATCTTATGAGATTTTAAAGTCCAAGAAGCCTAACATTAGCTATTTTCATCCTTTTGGTTGTAAGTGTTTTGTTTTAAATAATGGTAAAGAAAACTTAGGTAAATTTGATGCTAAAAGTGATGAAGCTATTTTCTTAGGGTATTCTTTAAACTCTAAAGCCTATCGTGTATTTAATAAAAGAACTCTAGTTGTTGAAGAGTCGATACATGTTGTTTTCGATGATAACCTCCTTTCGAGAAAGGAATCTTGTGATGATGATGATGTAGGAATCATTGATACTATTGATGGAGGACAAACATCAAAAGAGGATAAGATTCCAACTAAAGAAGAAGATTCACAAGAACCACCTCTTGAAGGCTTAAAAGACTTAGCTCATGAAGAAAAAGAGGTATCTTACCCAAGGGAGTTAAACTATGTCAAAGATGGTGAAATCTTGGGTGATCCATCCAAGGGGGTAACTACTAGATCCTCTCTCAAATTAATGAATCATGTTGCATTTCTTTCATGCATTGAGCCTAAAAACATTAAAGAAGCTTTAAAAGATGATTTTTGGATTTTGGCCATGCAAGAGGAATTAAACCAATTTGAGAGAAGTAAAGTTTGGACATTAGTTGAAAGGCCTAATAATCAATCTACTATAGGTACAAAATGGGTTTTTAGGAATAAATTAGATGAAAGTGGTAATATAGTGAGAAACAAGGCTAGGCTTGTTGCTCAAGGCTATACACAAGAAGAGGGAATTGATTTTGATGAGACTTATGCACCCGTAGCAAGAATGGAAGCTATCAGAATGTTACTTGCATTTACATGTTATCATGATTTCAAGCTTTTTCAAATGGATGTAAAAAGTGCCTTTTTAAATGGTTTTATAAATGAAGAGGTATATGTTGAACAACCACCAGGTTTTGAGGATTCAAAATTTCCAAACCATGTGTTTAAACTTACAAAAGCTCTCTATGGTTTAAAACAAGCTCCAAGAGCTTGGTATGAGAGACTTTCAACTTTCTTAATTAAAAAGGGTTTTGAAAAAGGAAAGGTGGATACAACACTCTTCATAAAAAGATATAACAATGACATTTTAGTAGTTCAAATTTATGTTGATGATATCATTTTTGGATCTACTAATGTGTGTCATTGTAAGGATTTTTCTAAGCTAATGCAAGGTGAGTTCGAGATGAGCATGATGGGGGAGCTCTCATTCTTTTTGGGACTCCAAATCAAACAAATGAATGATGGCACCTTCATAAATCAAGCTAAATACGTAAGTGATATGCTCAAGAAGTTTGGCTTAGAGAATGCAAAACCTCAAGCCACACCTATGAGTTCTTCCATAAAGCTTGACAAAGATGAAGGAGGTAAATGTGTTGATTCTAAGCTTTATAGATCCATGATAGGTTCTTTGCTTTATCTTACCGCAAGTAGACCGGATATTATGTTTAGTGTTTGCTTGTGTGCTAGGTTTCAAGCTAGTCCTAGAGAATCACACCTTGTTGCCATTAAAAGAATTTTTAGATACCTAATAGACACACCGACCTTAGGTCTTTGGTATCCTAAGGATTCAACCTTTAACCTTCATGCTTTTTCGGATGCGGATTATGGGGGATGTAAGATAGATAGGAAAAGTACTTCCGGTACATGCCAATTCTTAGGTAGTATGCTCGTATCTTGGTTCTCTAAGAAACAAAATAGCGTAGCCTTATCTACCACCGAAGCGGAGTATATATCCTTAGGGAGTTGTTGTGCTCAAGTCCTTTGGATGAAGCAACAACTCTTAGACTATGGTGTTAAAATGGAAACCATACCCCTTAGGTGTGACAACACTAGTGCCATTTGTCTCACTAAGAATCCCATTCAACACTCTAGAACAAAACACATAGAAATTAGACATCATTTTATTAGAGATCATGTTTCGAAAAATGATGTTGTTATAGAATTTGTTGACACCTTGAACCAATTAGCGGATATATTTACTAAACCTTTAGATAAAGAGCGCTTTTGGACTCTTAGAAGAGATTTAGGTTTAACTTGTCTTTCTTGATACCTTTTTGGTCCCAAAAATGACAAAAATTGCTTGAAATTGTTTGTGATTCATGCTTTTGTTAATTTTGTTCTTTTTGCTTCTATGCATGTTGCTAGGGGGAGTACATATCAAGTTTAGTCATTAAAACTTGTTCATATAACATATACATGCATATAGGGGCGTTTCAAATTGGATTTTTGCACTTAAAAATACCAAAATTGCAGAAACAGGCAAGGGTGTATCGATACTGCATATTAGAGTATCGATACGATATTCAAATCTGGAATTTTGCAGATGAATGCGTATCGATACAGAATAGTGTATCGATACGGTAAGAGTCAAGGGAAAAAGTCAAAGCCTATGCGTATCGATACGGTCAACTGTATCGATACACAGATAACGACAAGAATAATATTAGGTTAATGTGTATCGATACGCGTGTATAGCGTATCGATACTGTGTGGACGGTGAGCCTATTTAGGCCCTTTTAAATCAAAACCTAAAATTTTATAAAACCCCTCTTTTTCTCTCAAAACCCTAACCGAAAACCTCTATAAAAACCCTCTCAATCCTTCAATTTTTACCACAAAACTTCAAAATTTCTTGAGGGATTTTACTCCTTACATCAAGGCTATCCTTGAGCATCAATTCTTGTGCACTAACACCTCCTCTTTCATCTATTCTAAGAAATCAAGGTAAAAATTTTTTTTCTCTTTCTTTTAATTTTTCGTCAATATTTTGATTGATTTCAATTGATTTTTATACAACCTATTGTGGGTATAATGTTGTTCATAAAAGTTTTTCAAAAATTAAATTTTTTTATTCGAATATATTTTATATTCGATAAAATTTTTGTTTATTTTTTTTAAACTATGATTTGTTGTATATACTCTTTATTTTTAAAAATTGTTTTTAAACAAAATACCTTGAATTATTAGAATCTATTGGATTAAATTGGATGTTAATTGCATACATATTCGAATCGTTTTTGATGTATTTTCAGGATTATGGCACCTAAAAAGGGAAATAAGAGAAGTCGCACCGCTTCCGACCCTAATGAGAATGTTGAGGGTAATCCTATTCCTAACCTTCCTCACATTATCCAAATTAGTTTTCCCACACCCTTAGCTAGAGAACATTACAAACTTTGTATGGACATGAGTCTTAGGGAAGAACGGGTTGTGTCAATTCCTTTTTTAAACTCTGCTTGTTTCAAATTTAAATATCTACCCTTGATTAGGCAATGGAAATTCTTAACCTTTTTAAATATCCCTCCAATCCTTTATAGAAATCTTGTCATTGTCTTCTTTTCAAATGCCTATTGTATTAATGATGAAGCCAATGAGCATGTCATTGCCATTGAATCATCGGTTATGGGAAAACCTATTCGAATTGATCAAAAGGTTTTGTGCACTGTTTTTGGTTTTGAAGATGTTGGGATTGACGATGAACACTCTTTGGGTTCGGGTTACTTAGGTCCCGCAAAAGTTTTAGATGCACATGATCGTATCCTTCACCTTATTATTTCTTGGTTTCTTCGTCCATCGGGTGGTAGATATTCAACCATTCGTCAAATGGATGATTTTTGGCTTACATGTTTTAGGGAAGGTAAACGCCCAAATCTGTGTCAAATCATGTTTGCGGATCTTGTCTTTTTGGTTCAAAAACGTCACACAAAACATGTCCAATCCTTTTTCTATTCTACGGCTTTAAGTTGTCTATTCCATTCCCTTGGTGTTGACTGCACACATGACTCTCCCGAACCCCTTGGCCAACCCATTGATGAGCATTCCCTTTCACGCTCTGGTTTCTCTTTTGTTGGTAATGAATGGGTTCGCAACCCTCAAGCTGATCCTCCCGCTGCCCCGGTCGATGCCTCTCGCCCATCCTCAAGCTCTCACCGTGCTAGTCATGATTCCTCCTCCATGGCAAATCTCATGACCTTCCTCAATGAGAAGTTCAATGCTATGGATGGTCGCTTCACCGCTATAGATAATCGGTTTACATCCATGGAAGAACGACTCCAAGACATGGACAAGAAAATGGATACCTTGAGTGCTCGCCAAGACTCTATGGATCTTTCTCTTACCGCTTTCCATGGTGCTTGGATCAACCAAAATCGAAGGAACCAACCTCCTCGAGAAGTTGAAGACGAGGAAGAAGATGAGGATGACCATGATGATGGTGGAGACGCGTAGATAATGCATCTCATATTAGGACATTTAGGATTTCATTGCATTTTTATTAGAACTTGATTTATGCCTATTTTCTATGTTTTAGGATTTTAAGTGTTTGGATGCTTACTATGCTTGCTTTGTTTATGAATTTGAAGCTTTAAGTTTATTCTTATATTCCTATGCTTGAAATATTATGCTTGCCTTATCCTTGTGTTTCATTTTTGATCTAACAAAAAGGGGGAGAAGGATCATTGAAAGTTTTTGAGAGTCAAGGTCAAATTTTAAGAAAAAGTCTATCTTCAAGAAAGGGGGAGAAACAATTTTGTTTTTGAAACATTTATCTTAAAGTAAGGGGGAGAAAAGCTTTTTCAAAGTTTTCAAACTTAAAAAATTTATTTATGGTTTTGTTATATCAAAAAGGGGGAGATTGTAAAACTAAAATTGATTTTGATATAACATAAAAATTTAAGGACCAATTTGCAAAACAAATAAATTCTTTTAGAACTTTTTAAAGTTTCAAATATTAACAAAATGTTTTGTACAAAATATTGTTTGAAGATTGGATCTCAAAACATTAAGTTTCTCAAACCTTTTCCATGTTTTTCAAGAACAAAATATGCAAAATTGCCCATGCGTATCGATACACTCAGCGTATCGATACACTTGAAACTCACTGTAATTCTTTGAGAACATAGCGTATCGATACGACTTTCATACGTATCGATACAGTGTTCATCTGGGCAACCGTATCGATATGCTTCATCACCGTATCGATACACTAAGCATAATTTTTGAAAAACCATTTTGACCGTTGCACCGTATCGATACACGTGGTAACCGTATCGATACGCTTTGATGCAACAAATAAAATGAGATTTACAGAGAGTTTAGACCGTATCGATACGCCCACTGTATCGATACGCCCTGTTTTTAGGCACAACGGCTAGTTGAATTTTAAACTAGCGTATCGATACAGCCTTGTCGTGTATCGATACACTGTGCTGGGGAGCTGCCTTAATAGCTGGAAAAATGTTCCCAACGGCTCCTTCAATGATTCAAATGATCCAAACGGCTAGAAACTGATTCAAGGGTATAAATACAAGCTTCATTTCACCAGGAAGATTAACAATATACATTCAAGCATCATCAAAGCAAAAATCCAAATCCTAGAGCTATTCAAAGCTATATTCTTGTACCCAACTCTTTATATTTCAATTTGTCATATTATTGAGAGTTTTGGGTTGCTGTAATTGTAAGTGGGTAGACAATCATCCTTTGAGAGGAAATACTTGAGTTTACCAAAAATCTTCTTTGTATTTGAGTGGATTAAGCTTGGGGTTGAAAAGCTTAATCGATATTGTAAGGTTTCCTCCTCATCCAAGAAAAGGGGACGAATTCAAGTAGTGAATTGTTTTGGAAAATCCTTAGTGGGAGCTAAGGTAGTGGATGTAGAGTTCGGTTGTTGAACTTGAACCACTATAACCCCTTGTGTCATTTTATTTTCCAACATTCTCTTCACGAAAATTTTTTATTGCCAATTCACCCCCCTCTTGGCCATTTGCAATTGTTTGATCAACTCAACAAAACATACTCCACTTTTCACAACAAATAATGTTGTCTTCAGACACAATATCATGAAAAATATTTTAAAGGCCCACTGGCTCTACTCCATTCCTTAAAGTGATTGTGAGATTTTATAATGAAAAGAATAAATGGCACATTAGTAGTTGTAGTCATGGTCGAGGCCATGGACTTAGACATTATGGTCATTTTAAGAACACTTCTACCCACCGATAGTGGGGTTATAAGGATGACAAGAGTGATAAAAGATCATTCTAAGGAAGTAAAATCCTTTTTATTACCAATGCGATATAATAACCCATTGGTCTCGTACTTGTCGTACGCTGAAAAATCAACAATCATTGAATGATAAAGGAAAAAAAATAGAAGCAAATTTTGTTTACGAAAAATGATGAAGATGATATTGGTCCAACTTATTTGGACATTGCTGGTCCAACTCATTCGGACGTTGTTGATTTTTTATAACCCTCGAAGGGAATAAATCATCTTCTAATTATTCTCATAACTTTGAAGAGAATTATTTATCTTTTTATTTATTTAGTTGTTTATTTACTTTACATATTAATTATTTACGTTTTATATTTATATATTATGATATTTATTTATTTTGTTCAACACGATTACTTATCAAATACAATTTATGGTGACGATTTATGCTTAGCAGAAGCATAAGATATATTTTCTCATTTAATGCAAGGGAAAATGTGAGTACTATATCTCAAAGTACTGAAAATATTGATGCTCCAGAAAAGCAATAAGTTATTGAGAGAAAGCACATTATGAAAAGTACAAAATTACGAATATTGTAAAAATTACAGTTGATGGTAATAATATCGTCACCACTAGAAGTGGAAATTTTAAGAAAGCAATATGAGTTCGCAAAATAATCCTTAGAGAATTATAGATAACATATGTTATCAATTGGTATTTGAAATAAGCCAATGTGGATATAAGTTATGGTAGCCAAAAGTCAGTGAAAAGCTCTAGAAGAGCTATATATTGCTACCGAAAGATAATTTACATTGAAAGCTCCGAAAGAACTAAATATATTCCTATTTAAAGGAACAATTTTGATGATTGTACTAGACATGAACGTGTGAAATTGAGTCACATGTTATTCTAAACCAGAAGTTTACCAAATCCAGAAATATATATACACACATGTATATAGTTGGCATGATCGGTTAGACCATCCTGATCAACAATGATGCGAAAATTATTAAGATTTACATGTACATGTATTAAAAGAACCTGGAGTTCTCGTGGTGCTTATTCTCAAAGGAATTAATTAAATTTCGCTTATTAAAAAACATGAAGTTCTTGTGTTGCTTAAAGAAATTGATTAAATTTCACTTAGTAAAAGAACCTGAAGTTCTTGTGTTGTTTGTTCTCAAATGATTTAGTTGATCACACTTACCAAAAGAACTCAAACTTGAAGCTCTTGTACTGAATTTGAGAGTGCATGTCTTGCATATCTAAATGAAATATGGTCCCAAATATCCACAAATGTGGAAAGTTTTATATGATTTTAGTAGATGCATCTACATTATTTTATCAACTTACAACCAGAAGTTTGTGAGATTAATTCTTAAATGATTCAGTTTATGCAATTAAACTATTCGTCTTGCAAAAGCTAGTGAGTTTATATTTTAGGCTATATTAGTTGTTACAAAGCCTATTGATTATAAAAAATACAATTTAGTAAAATTCCAATTGGATGCCTCCTCTTTAATAGCTAAACTAGGAGAACAAAAGAGTTATTATTTATATGGTGTTTCCATATAGCAACACTTATACGTATCAAGCCAACGAGTTACAATAAACTTCCCGTTATGATTGGTTTTTGGTCGGAAACCATACATTTCCCATTTTATAATTTTTGAATGTGTGATATGAATTGCTCCACCACAACGCACAAAATGGGTAAATAAAAAGGGTTGAGAATATATATTGAGTACGAGTCTCCTTTTATGTTTAAACTCTTAAACATTAAGTGGAGAATCATTTATGAGATGATTTTTCTCAACATCAGGGGAGAGAATAATCAGCTGGATAAAGAAAGAAAATTAATTATCATTATCTAGATCCTCGAATATGAACTAAAAGTTCATAAGATAATTCAAGTTATTGTATGTCAACTGCCAAACATATTTACTGACCTAATGAGAGTAATCAAGTCTTATATACCAACTGAAAATGCTCTAAGTATAAATTACATGTTAGAGCGAATGGATGTAAATCATGTCTGAAGCATGATAGTTGAAATTGGTTCCAATGATCAAAATTCTCGTAAATAGAAAATAGCATGAGATGGTCATATATTGGAGGTGGGTGCTCCTGAAGAGATCCAAGACATAACTAATTATAAAACTCTTGAAGAGTTTTAGGTACCTGAAATAAAGATTAAAATCTTGAAGAGATCTCGATGAGTTATGTCATTACGAGAATGGAACCATAAAATTAAAAAGTTGTCGACAATAATTTTACAAACGATTTTACATAGAATACTTATGTAGAAGTAAAGAAAGAAAATGAGGATCTTGTATAAGAATCTATAGATGTTGAAATGATTGGCCAATATAGAAAGACGCTTTGAACTTCCAAAAGAGAAGTATTTGGACCAGCAGTCTAAACACCTAAAGGTGTAATGCAAGTGGGGCACAAGTAAGTAGTCGCAAATACGACTGAATTATGATTTATGAAGAATTCTAATTACTTTATAGTGTTTGCAGTTACTTTGGTAGTTATGAAATATTATATATGCGTATAATCATTTTGTGGATCCCTATAAAAGAAAAGTTATCCGTGACGAATTTGGAAATTTTCGAGAAAATTTATTTAGATATGTCCTCTTGAATATTCATATTTTGGCGCGTTTGGTATAATCGCCTTAGTGGGTACTAATTGAGGAAATACTATAAAAATGGTCATACTTCCTTATGTATTTTATAAAGGAGTTTGGATCAAGATTCATTATATCATTAGCACTCCTGAAGAGCTTCAAATTGGAAACTCATAAAGAGCTTTCAAAGGATTTAACGAAAGTATTTGAGAAAAAGAATCTTGAGATGTGGTTTTGTCTCGACCAAAAGATCGAGCACTTATATATGATTTTTTGTCTATAAATGGACATAAGTTGAAAGAATCTTAAAGAAGATTCAATATGGATAAAACATATCTATTGTAAGATTGTTGGATGTGAATAAAGATAATTATATCTTTTCTTGGTCTTGAGGCACCATATATTAGTTGGTCAAGAATATCCATGGATATACAAATATCATTACCTTTAGATCTTCAAACATTCGTCGATGTCTCCTCAAATCTTGTTGATATAATTGTTATGCACGAGACAAGCCAAAAATGTGTTTGGCTAAGACTGTAACGCCCCGAGTTTAGGGCCAGAAGTTATCGGGTTAGTCAGCCGGGTCAATTAAAATTAAATTGGAAACAAACTATTTTTAAATACACCAAAAAGGGGTTTTAAGAAGGTGAAGGGAAAATGGGGATTTTGTAATTCCAAAAATATTTTCAAAAGGTCATCATCTTCTCCAATCCCCTTTTCACTTTCTAAAACCTCCCCAAACCCCTTTCTACTATTCCATTGGATTTCAAGCTTCAAACCAAGAGATTTCTTCAAGGTAAATGGTTTCCTAACTTAGTCTCATCTTCCTTGAGTCCTATATGTTAATATTTTTACAAAACTCATGGTTTTAACTCATTTTTTATTTTCTAAAGTTTGGCTTGAAAATGAAAGGAAACTATGGATTTTAGTTTGGGTTGGTTGTGGCTGAGTTGAGGGTGTTTCTAACTTTTTTTATCACTAAAATAAAACAAAAACGTGGGTTTTTAATGGAAACCCGAAATGGGTATTTTGGGTGATTTTAAGAGTTAGAAAGCTTGAGTTTTTGGTTGAGTTTTGTCTCTAAATGGTAGCTCGAGGTTTGGTAACATTGGATTGATGTTTAGGGATGTAAAAAGGTAGATTTTTTATGGTAAATTCGTTGGTTTTGGCTGCTAGTAGTTTGGGTTCGAATTGGTTATGTTTCATGTGTAGTTTAAGCTTAAATTGATGTGTAGTGATGCAAGGTTGTTTAATTCCGGGTTTTTGATGTGTTTGTGAGTGTATTTGAGTTCTAATGTTCGATTTTAGGTTGCTCAAAACAGAGGATTTGGATTCGGGCTTTGTGGATGGAAATACGGGTAGTTCGGAGGCTTGATTCAGCACTTTGGACATCGGTTGTGTGTTGGCTGGTGAGTGGATCAATTTTAAAAGCCTTAACGGGTTAAGGGAGTGTTTTGGGAGTTTGGAAAGCCAATCCAAGCTCGAGAGTAAGTTTTAAAGGTTTATGCGATTAAATTGTGTTTTACGATTTCTTGAATGCAAGTTTGAAAATGCTATATTGTTATGTGTTGAATTGCATTTGTTATGCATGTTTAGATGTGAGACTTGTGTTATACTTGCATTGTGAGTACATGTCTTGCATGGAAATTGGACTTGGTAAGTGGTCCTAGCATCGGTAATGCTTGCGGTTGTGTTTGAGTATATTGACATGTGTTGGTTGTTACCAGATATAATTGATCGATCAATAGGGTTAGAGTACACTCGAGGTAAAATTCGTGCGTGGCCTTAGTGATGTTAGATTCCACTAAGGAGGAGTACGGTGATGTGAGATTCCACCGGAAATTATATTTTTACTAGACGAGTGAGTACGGTGATGTGAGATTCCACCGGAAGTGTCTAGTGGGTTTGAGAAAGTTATCTGCATATCCGAGTAAAACGTTGAATGTCAATATACCCATTAATGCTTTAATTCTCATGTTAAGCATGTTGATGATTTCCTTATGCTTAAGCTTATTGCATTGTTGTTTACTTTGCTTGCATTATGGGAATGAGCATGTGGTAAGCCTATGGCTTGTGGTTGCATTCGGTAAATGCACGTAAAGGTAAAAGCATGACATTGTGTGTTCAAGCATGTGGAAATGATTTGGAAACTGTTTTGGTTTTCAAGCAAACTATGTTTTAAAACTGCATTGTTATAGCTACCGTTTTGAGCACCGCTCACTAAGCTTAAACGCTTACGCTCTCTTTTCCAACAATGCAGGCCCTTAGACCTTCGGAGCAGCTCGGGGAACAAGGGAGATTCCAAGGGGATTTAGTTTGCTCAAGTATGGTTTAGACTTCGATAATTAGTATTTAAGCAATGGGATAGGACCTTTGTGTTTTGTGCTGTTGATGGCATGTTATTTTGCTCAGAAAAGTTTGTTTAGATGTTTTGGGCTTGTTTTGCCTTATGCCATGTTGAAGTATGCTTCAGTTTAACTTTTGGCTATGTTTGGTGAATGCTTGTATGCATGTTTTCCTTTAAATTCCTATCATGATGATTGTGGCATCGCTATGTGTTTGAATTGCTTCGTATGCTTATCCATGGATGCTTTATATTGTATGTGTGCTTGTGTGTTGCTTGAATGGTCGTTAAATGCATCTAGAGTCGAGTCACTGTGTCTTTTACATCCAAAATAAGGTTTGCAGTGCAGGGCGTATTGATACGCCCAAGGGCTGTATCGATACGGTCCCCTGCTTTGAACCTTGTTTTAGGCTATGCGTACCGATACGCGGGGGTGTATCGATACGCCAAAAGCTCTCTGGAAATCTAAGAAATTGACGAGATTTTGGCGTATCGGTACGGGTTCCGAGCGTATCGGTACGGTCTTGTAGTTTGACCTTGGAAAGTTTACCGTTGAGAGCGTATCGGTACGGTCTTCCAACGTATCGATACGGTCTCCCTAGGTTGACTTTGGGGAGTTGACCAAGTCTAGGCGTATCGATACGGTCTTCTAGCGTATCGATACGGCATGTTGTAAAGGTTAAAAAAGGTTTGTTTAATTGTCCGTTTCGCGTGCTTGTATCTGTGTGTGTTTCCGTTGCGTGTCCTCTCACATAGGATATGATTAAAGCATCTAGACACAATAACTTTAAAAGAAATTTTTCTAGGGTTGCTAATCAGAGTGGAGCCTTAACGGGTTTCGCTTCGGTTTTCCCCGTGTAACCCGTTCGATGCGGTCTGGCGGCTAGGCCGGGTCGGGGGGTTACATTTGTTGGTATCAGAGCCTAGGTTTCGCCTAGGTTCGTTGAGTTTCTGCAATCCGAAAGGTAAGTGAGTTAAGTTTTGTGGTGTAAGCTTGTTGATTGTGATTGCACGGTGATTGTAAGCATGCTTGTGGTTATTCTTGTGTTGGTTGAGAAGTAGTTAAAGGCACCCATTGCTAGTATATTATTATTGTAAGTGATTTTAAGTTTAAGGACTTGAGCACCTTGGACCTTGTTCCTTGCTGACCCCAAATCATTTCACTTGTTGTGTTTGTTGTTTAGCTTTGTATCTGTAGCATGGTGAGATCGAGAGGAAGGCCGAGGGTTGAACGGATTGAGAATGTCGAGGATGCGCGAGGAGAGAACTTGCCTCCTTCTCCTCCTCCGCCTCCGGGTGGTGGAGCGAATGCAGAAGGTGTTGGACCCCAGGCTGGTCAGAGACAGGCAGGTATTGATATGAATCTGTTGATTCAGGCTATAGCTGGGGCTATACAGACAGCTTTAGCGAGTGTTCGGGTTGCAGAACCGTCTCAAGGTGCAGGTTCTAGTTTATCGTTAGAGCGACTCCGTAGCTTGGGCGGGGTTGAGTTCCGTGGGTTGTCACCCGAGGGTTCAGAGGTATGGTTTGAGAGCACAGTTCTTATCTTGAGTCAGATGGAGTGCTCTGAAGCACATAAGTTTGGTTGCATTGTCTCCTTGCTTCAGGGAGATGCTTACACTTGGTGGACTACTATCACTACGGGTATGCCAGAGGCCGAGGTTACTTGGGAGTTCTTCAGGAATGCTTTCCGTAAGAAGTACTTAGGTCCTCGATACCTAGATGAGAAGAAGAGAGAGTTCATGGCTCTAGTTTAGGGTGGTTTGACTGTGTTCGACTATGAGGTGCAGTTTGTACGACTGAGTCAGTATGCTTTTGAGTTAGTTCCCACTGAGGCAGAACGTTGTGAGCGTTTCCGTTATGGGTTGGTTCAGGATGTGAAGACCTACATGTTGGCTTCCGACTATACAGATTTTAATGTGTTGGTCTCTAGGACCAAGGACATCGATCAGTCTTTGGGACTTGCGGATCGCAAGGGTGGATCTAGTTCCGGAAATAGGAATGCTGATTAGGACAAAGACCGTGCCAAGAGGCACAAGGATAGGAAACCTAATCATGATCATAGACGCAGAGGTGGTAATCCGGGGAGAGGCCATCACGGCCAAGGGACTGAGAATCGTACTCCCGAGTGCAACAAGTGTGGTAGACGTCATTACGGTGAGTGCTGGGGCACTTATGGTTCTTGCTGGAACTGCGGGTCTAGGGCGCACTTGAAGCGCGGTTGTCCACATCCGTCTAGGGATGGACAAGCTCCCGCACGAGCTGTCGACCATCAGAGAGGTCGTGGGCGCGGTCGAGGTAACTTCCAGCCTAGAAATGACGGTCAGAGGAATGTGGCTCATGTTGTAGCAGTTCAGCCCGAGGGAGGTGGGCCAGCTAGAGTGTATGCACACCGTGAGGACATGAATGACATAGATGTGATTGCAAGTAATTTCTCGTTACAGTCATTGACTTTGCTTTCCTTGATTGATTCTAGTTCTACGCATTCGTACATATTAAGTGAGCATGCAAGATTGTTAGATATTCCGGTTGAGATATTAGATGTGGGTATGAATGTTATAAGTTCTTTTGGTGAGACAGTTGTGGTCAGAAAGATGTACAGAAGATGTTCTTTGATGGTTCAGGGTCATGTTTTTCCCGTGGATATGATGGAATTGCCGTTTTATGGTTTTGATGTAATATTAGGCATGGACTGGCTTGTAGAGCATAGGGCTAGAGTATATTTTTAGACAAAGCGTGTCCTTGAGACTTTTAGAGGATCACGAGGTAGTGATAGTGGGTGAGAACGTTAAGTTCTTGTCCAATGTAGTTTCAGCCTTAGAGGCTCAAAAGTTGTTGGATGTGGGTTGTCAGGCGTACCTAGCATATGTTGTGAAACCGAATATGGATGAGGCACGACCGCAAGACATTAGGACAGTTTGTGTAACCCCCTCGTCCCGGGCTAGCCCATCGACTGGTCCGAACAGGTTACACGGGGAAAACCGAAGCGAAACTCATTAAGGCTCCATTTCGATTAGCAACCCTAGAAATTTTTTATTTTATTATCTTGTCTAAAGATTTCATTTAGCCCTATGTGTGAAGGCGACAGCGGAAAACGATAACGAAACATCCAAGCAGACATAAGGCAACTCAAATTTACCAAGTGACATGTTAGTCCGATTTCATGCGTAAGAGGCAAAACCATTCATAAAAGATACGCATGAACTAAACAAGGAAGCTTACAAACAATCGAGACTTAAACACAACGTTCGGGAACCTTTGAAGATGTCAAAAAGACAATTTACATGCATGTGTTTCGAAACAGGCTTGCCAGTTCCGAAACGCGGGCTCCAGTTTAAAAGCCAGACCAGAACGTACCGATATGGTCCACTTCGTTCCGGTACGGGGGTCTACAGTGTCGAAACGTTTCGGAACTTGTTCCAAAACAGGCACTCACAGAGGCAAACCGTATCGAAACGCGTACCGAAACAAGAGCTCACAATGTCAAATCGTATCGAAACTGCACCACCCGTGTTCCGATACGAGTATCCCTGGAGCTACTACCGTTCCGAAACAACCATGATCGTTTCGAAACGCCTGCAAACAGAGTGACCCGAAAACAGGTTTCTGCATCTTCAAACATCCCCAAACATGCCACAAAACAACAAGAATCATAAAACAGCAACCATACATACAATCTAAAGGCATCATAACCTACCACGAGCATGATCAAACATACAAGCATGCATATGAGACATTTAACTGTGAAGAAACATGCATCATCATAAGCATAACATAAAACATGGTTTACACTCTTTAATACGAAACATAGGCATTCATCAACAACATTAAGGCCAACATATATGAGTTTAACAAACGCTCCTACAACACATAGCATCCACATTGCTATATATTACATTATTTAAGAAAAACCATATAAACGTTTAGGATGAAGAGGAGAAGTCAAAAACATATTTACCTTGATGGAAACACTTGAAATCGATGAGGAAATGGATGGAACAGTAACTTGGGTTGAAGAGAGGTTTTGTCGCGGGTTTTTGGTTACAAGGAAGAAGATGATAGCTTTACTCAAAACATTATTTTTACTTGACTTATTTCACTTATTTAGAAAATCACCATTTTGCCCTTAATGAATCACAGGCCCTTTTTAAAAGAAAAACTAATCCCATTTTTATTTAAACCAAGCCCAAAGATCTGAACCCGATTTAACTCTCCTAACACCCGACCCCTAAACCCTGGTGTTACAACTCTCCCCCACTTAAGGAATTTCGTCCCTGAAATTACCTGACGTGAAGAGATACGGAACATTTTACAACTCTCCACATCCTCCTTTCTCTCCAAAGTGGCCTCGTCCACACCTCGAGGTTGCCACTTCACTTTGACCAACTCAATCTGTCTACCACGCAACATTTTGCTATATGATGCCAAGATCTCAACTGGTTCTTCATCGTACGTCAAGTTTGGGTTCAACTCAATCTCTTTCACAGGCATAACGTGCGACAGATCTGATCTATACTTACGAAGCATCGAAACATGGAATACATTGTGAATCTTCTCTAACTTGGATGGAAAACGTAACTGATAAGCAACCAGACCGATTCGCTTCACAATCTCATACGGCCCAATGTATCTCGGACTCAATTTCCCTTTTCTGCCAAACCTCATAACTTTCTTCTACGGAGAGACTTTCAAGAACACTCTATCTCCCACAGCATACTCAACTTCTTTCCTCTTCAAATCGGAATAGGATTTCTGTCTATCCGAAGCTGCCTTCAAACGATCACAGATTAACTTCACCTTATCGGTAGTCCCCTTAAGCATATCCGACATCGGTAATAACTTCTGACTTGTTTCAGCCCAACAAATCGGAGTTCTACATTTTCTACCATACAGAGCCTCATACGGAACCATCTAGATGCTCGACTGATAACTGTTATTGTATGCGAACTAAACCAACGACAAGTGTTTCTCCCAAGTACCCTGAAAGTCAATAATGCAACAACGTAACATATCCTCTAAAATCTGTATAACCCTCTCTAACTGACCATCTGACTGAGGATGATACGACGTACTGAAATTCAATCGGGTACCCAAAGCAGTATGCAAACACTCCCAAAATCTGGCTGTAAATCTCGGATCTCTGTCAGACACAATCGACTACGGCACACCATGCAGTCTCACAATCTCACTGATGTATAAATCGGCCAACTTATCTAAGGAGTAAGTCGTATGAACAGCTATAAAGTGAGCACACTTTGTGAAGCGGTCAACTATAACCCAAACTGAGTTCTTCTTCGAATGAGTCAAAGGCAAACCTGAAACGAAGTCCATAGTGATATTTTCCCACTTCCATTTTGGAATCCTCAATGGTTGAAACAAACCTGATGGAACCTGATGTTCTGCCTTAACTTTCTGGCATACCATACATTTACTCACAAAATCGGCTACGTCTTTCTTCAAACCAACCCAGTAGTATTCATTCTTCAGATTACGGTACATCTTTGTACTACCAGGATGCATAGCGAACGGGCTACTGTGTGCTTCGGTCAAGATAGTACGTCTCAAATTACTGTCATCCGGCACAACTATTCTGTCTCTGAAACACAAAACCCCATCAACACTGAAACTGTAGTCCGATGGTTTACCCTCGGCTATATCTTGCACGTGAGGTGCCAAGGATCTATCTAACAGCTGTTTCTCTCTAATCAACTGGCCTAAGGTAGGTCTAACCTGAAGCTCGGCCACTAGACCACCATCACCGGACAAACTTAAACTAGCAAACATGACTCTCAACTCAATAGCTACCTTTCTACTCAAAGCATCTGCCACTACATTGGCTTTACCTAGATGGTACTCAATCGTGAGATCGTAATCCTTAAGTAATTCTAGCCACCTACGCTGTCTAAGGTTCAACTCTCTTTGTGTCATTAAATACTTCAGACTCTTGTGATCCGTATAAATTGTGCATTTCTCACCATACAAATAATGTCTTCAGATCTTCAAGGAAAACACAACTGCGGCTAGCTCTATGTCGTGTGTTGGATAATTACGCTCGTGATTCTTTAACTGTCTCGAGGCATAAGCTACAACTCTTCCGTTCTGCATGAGCACACAACCTAATCCTACATATGAAGCATCACTATAGATCACATAATCTTTCTGCGACTCTGGCTGAATTAAAATCGGTGCACCTGTCAAAGCTTCTTTCAGTTTCTCAAAGGCTTGTTGTCTCGCATCTGACCACTCAAACTGAACATTCTTCTGAAGCAATTTAGTCAAAGGAGTGGCTATTTTCGAGAACCCATTCACAAACCTCCTATAATAACCTGCTAAGCCTAGGAAACTACGAATCTCTATCACAGACTTTGGTTGCTTCCACTCAACAATGGCTTCTATCTTCTTCGGATCAACTCTAATCCCCTCGACTGATACTACATGTCCTATAAAAACTACTTCTCTGATCCAGAACTCACACTTACTCAACTTAGCGTACAACTGGTTGTCTAGCAAAGTCTGTAAAACTAACCTCAAATGCATGTCATGATCTTCCTCGATACGCGAATACACCAAAATGTCATCTATGAATACAACCACAAACTGATCTAAGTACTCATGGAAGATTTTGTTCATCATGTCCATGAAAGTAGCCGGTGCATTTGTCAACCCAAACGGCATAATTAAGAACTCTTAGTGACCATACCTAGTCCTGAAAGCTGTCTTCGGTACATCAACCTCCTTTACCTTCAACTGGTAATAACCGGATCTCAAATCAATCTTCGAAAAGACTGATGCCCCTCTCAACTGATCAAACAAATCATCGATACGCGGCAAGGGATACTTGTTTTTCACTGTCAACTGATTCAACTGTCTATAATCGATGCAAATCCTCATACTACCATCATTCTTCTTCACAAACAATACCAGAGCTCCCCAAGGCAAAGAACTCGGAAGGATAAAACCTCTATCTGATAACTCTTGTAATTGAGTCTTCAACTCTTTCAGTTCATTCGGTGCCATACGGTATGGAGCAATCGAAATGGGAGAAGAATCTGAATATGTCTCTATGGTGTACTCTACTTCTCTGTCAGGCGGCAAACCATGCAATTCTTTCGGAAACACACTCAGAAAATCACACACTGTTATGATATCTTGTGGTATAACTTCATTCATGTTCGGATTCATCACATAGGCCAAGTACACCTCACAACCCAACTCAACTAATCTCTAAGCCTCTAAGGCTGAAACAACATTCGATAAGAATTTTATATTCTCCCTTACTACTACAATCTCGTAGTCATATGCAAGCTTTAAGAAAACTCTCTTAGTCTATAAATCTATCCTAGCCCTATGCTCTGTAAGCCAGTCCATACCCAAAATCACATCGAAGCCATAAAACGGTAACTCCATCATGTCCACTAGAAATACATGCCCCTGAACCATTAACGGACACCTTCTATACATCTTCCTAACCATTACTATATCCCCGAAGGAACTAGTAACACTAACACCTACCTCTAGTACCTCACAAGTTATATTTAACATCTTTGCATGCTCACTCAATATGCATGAATGCGTAGACCCGGAGTCAATCAAGGAAAGCAAACTCAGAGACTGTATTGAGAAATTACATACAATCACATCCGTGTCGTTCTGTCCCTCTCGCTGAGCATAAACTCTAGCCTGACCTCCGCCCTCCGGCTGAACCGCAACCACATAAGCTATATTCCGCTGGCCATCGTTCATCGGCTGAAAGTTACCTCGACCGCGCCCATGGTCTCTCGGGTACTCAATAGCTCTAGCAGGAGCCTGAACCTGAACTGGTGCAAACCCAGCCTGATGTGGACAATCACACCTAAGGTGATCTCTAGCCCCACAGTTCCAACACGCATGAAAATTTCCCCAGCACTCTCCGGTGTGATGCCTCCTGCACCTAGCACACTCGGGCAAATGCCCACCAGCTCTCTGGCCTTGATGGCATCTCCTATGGTTACCAACCCCACGTCTGTGATCAAAATGATGCCTATTGTCCTTGTGCCTCTTGGCATCACCTCTATCAAAGTCAGCAGACCTCTTCCCTGAACCAAAACCACCTGAACGATTGGTCAGACCCAAACTTTGCTCTATGTCCTTGGCCCTAGCGACCAAGACATCGAAGTCCGTGTAATCCGTAGCCATAGTATACCTTTTCACTTCCTCACTCAACCCGTAACGGAAACGATCACATCATTCCCTCTCAGTAGAAACTAGCTCGGATGCGTACTAACTCAATCTGACAAACCGTACCTCATACTCAGTCACTGTCATGCCACCCTGAAGCAAAGCCATGAACTCTCTCTTCTTTTCATCAAGATAGCGGGGATCCAGATACTTTTTGCGGAAAGTAGACTCAAAGAACTCTCAAGTAATCTCAGCATCTGGCATGCCTGTAGTAATGGTGACCCACCAAGTTTAAGCATCACCCTGAAGCAAATAAACAACATATCCCAGTCTGCGTGCTCCAGTACAACCCATCTGAGACAAGATACGGACAGTCTTATCAAACCAAGCCTCTGATCTCTCGGGTTGGCACCCTCAGAATTCTTCACCACCCAAACTACGAAGCCTCTCAAGTGGCAAACCGGTGCCCTCACCCTGAGGTTGTGCCACAACCTGTCCCCCGGCCACAACTGCTTGAAAAGCCCTAGCTATAGCCTGAACCAACGGAGCTAAATCTATACCGGCCGGACCTTGGCCAACCTGAGGTCCTACGCCCTCAGCTCTCGCCCCACCTCCCTCTTGACGAGGAGGAGAAGGAGGAGGTGGAGGTGGAGGAGCCTTCGCCTCTGCAACCGGCTCAACTTCAGTAGCTGCGGCTCGTGGTTCCGGATGAACCACCCTAGGCCTGCCTCTAGGTCTCATCTTACGGATAACAAGATATCAACTACAAACAAAATAAACACACAAGGATTGAGTTAGCAAAGACAAGGGTCCAAGGTGCTCAAGTATTCCTTTACAAAATCTTTTCCAATAAAGTAATAGTAGCAATGGGAACTCTACACTACGCCTCAACACAACAACCATACCAACACATGATTTCAAACACCATGCAAGCAAGCGAACAACAAGCATACATAGCAAAAGCATTCACCACACAACATACACCGAGATAGAGCAACATAACACTTCAAACTTACCTTACTTACCTTCCCGAGGTCGCAGAAACCTCAGGCTCTGATACCAACAAATGTAACCCCTCGTTCCAGGCTAGCCGACCGACCGGTCCGAACATGTTACACGGGGAAAACTGAAGCGAAACCCGTTAAAGCTCCACTTCGATTAGCAACCCTAGAAAATTTTTATTTAATTATCTTGTCTAAAGATTTCATTTAGCCCTATGTGCGAAGACGACATCGGAAAACGATAACGAAACATCCAAGCAGACATAAGGCAACTTAAATTTACCAAGTGACATGTTAGTCCGATTGTATGCATAGGAGACAAAACCATTCATAAAAGATACACATGAACTAAACAAGGAAGCTTACAAACAATCGGGACTTAAACACAACGTTCGGGAACCTTTGAAGATGTCAAAAAGCCAATTTACATGCATGCGTTTTGAAACATGCTTGCCCTTTCCGGAACAATGACTCCAGTTTAAAAGCCAAACCAGGCCGTACCGATACGGTTCACTTCGTTTCGGTACGGGGGTCTACAGTGTTGAAATGTTTCGGAACTTGTTCCGAAACAGGCACTCACAGAGGCAAACCGTATCGAAACGCGTACCGAAACGGGAGCTCATAGTGTCAAATCGTATCGAAACGGTACCACCCCCGTTCCGATACGAGTATCCCTGGATCTACTACCATTCCGAAACAACCACGAGCATTTCGAAACGTCTACACACAGAGTGGCCCGAAAACAGGTTTCTGCATCTTCAAACATCCCCAAACATGCCCTAAAACAACAAGAATCATAGAAAAACAACCATACATACAATCTAAAGGCATTATAACCTACCACGAGCATGATCAAACGTACAAGCATGCATATGAGACATTTAACTATGAAGAAACATGCATCATCATAAGCATAACATAAAACATGGTTTACACTCTTTAATACAAAATATAGGCATTCATCAACAACATTAAGGCCAACACATAGGAGTCTAACAAACACTCCTACAACACATAGCATCCTCATTGCTATCTATTACATTATTTAAGAAAAACCATAGAAACGTTTAGGATGAAGAGGAGAAGTCAAAAACATATTTACCTTGATGGAAACACTTGAAATCGATGAGGAAATGGATGGAACAGTAACTTGGGTTGAAGAGAGGTTTTGTCGTGGGTTTTTGGTTACAAGGAAGAAGATGATAGCTTTTCTAAAAACATTATTTTTACATGACTTATTTCACTTATATAGAAAATCATCATTTTGCCCTTAATGAATCACAAGCCCTTTTTAAAAACAAAACCAAACCTATTTTTATTTAAACCAAGCCCAACGACCCAAACCTGATTTAACTCTCCTAACACCCGACCCCTAAACCCGGGTGTTACAGTTTGTGATTTTCCGAGTGTGTTCCAAGAAGAATTGCCTGGTTTGGCTCCAAATAGAGATGTAAAGTTTGTTATTGAAACTTATTCTGATTCAGCTCCAGTGTCGATTGCACCTTACCGAATGGCTCCTAAAGAAATGAAAGAGTTGAAGACACAACTTTAGGAATTGATTGATCGAGGGTTCATTCGTCTGAGTACTTCACCTTGGGGTGCACCGGTGTTGTTTTTGAAAAAGAAAGATGGTAGTTTGAGAATGTGTATCGATTACCGACAGTTGAATAAGTTGACAGTGAAGAACAAGTATCCGTTGCTGAGAATTGATGACTTGTTTGATCAGTTGAGAGGTGCTTCAGTGTTCTCGAAGGTAGATTTGAGATCCGGTTATTCCCAGTTGAAGGTAAGAGATCAAGATGTACCGAAGATAGCTTTTCGCACTCGTTATGGGCACTACGAATTCTTAGTGATGCCATTTGGTTTGACTAATGCACCGACAGCTTTTATGGACATGATGAATAGAGTATTTCATAAGTACTTAGATTAGTTTTAGTAGTGTTCATTGATGATATTTTAGTGTACTCTCATACCGATTTTGGCTTCGGACAACAAAGTGTTGCGATGAAGGACCATTGAGTTGGTTAAGGTTAAGTGGCGTCACCGAGGGGTGGAAGAAGCCACTTGGGAGAGGAAGGATGACATGAGAAATCAGTTTCCGCATCTCTTTCCACCAGGTAAATTTCGGGGACGAAATTCCTTAAGTGGGGGAGAGTTGTAACGCCCCGAGTTTAGAGTCGGAAGTTATCGGGTTAGTTAGTCGGGTCAATTAAAATTAAATTGGAAACAAACTATTTTTAAATACACCAAAAAGGGGTTTCTAAAAGGGTGAAGGGCAAAATGAGGATTTTGTAATTCCAAAAAGATTTTCAAAAGGCCATCATCTTCTCCAATCCCCTTTTCACGTTCTAAAACCTTCCCAAACCCCTTTCTACTATTCCATTGGCTTTCAAGCTTCAAACCAAGAGATTTCTTCAAGGTAAATGGTTTCCTAACTTAGTCTCATCTTCCTTGAGTCCTATATGTTAATATTTTTACAAAACTCATGGTTTTAACTCATTTTTGATTTTCTAAAGTTTGGCTTGAAAATGAAATGAAACTATGGATTTTCGTTTGGGTTGGTTGTGGCTGAGTTGAGGGTGTTTCTAACTTTGTTTTATCAGTAAAATAGCACAAAATGGTGGGTTTTTAATGGAAACCCGAAATGGGTATTTTGGGTGATTTTAAGAGTTAGAAAGCTTGAGTTTTTGGTTGGGTTTTGTCTCTAAATGGCAGCTGGAGGTTTGGTAACATTGGATTGATGTTTAGGGATGTAAAAAAGGTATATTTTTTATGGTAAATTCGTTGGTTTTGGCTGCTAGTAGTTTGGGTTCGAATTGGCTATGTTTCGGGTGTAGTTTGAGCTTGAATTGATGTGTAGTGATGCAAGGTTGTTGAATTACGGGTTTTTGATGTGTTTGTGAGTGTATTTGAGTTTTAATGTTCAATTTTGGGTTGCTCAAAACAGAGGATTTGGATTCAGGCTTTGTGGACGAAAATTCGGGTAGTTCGGAGGCTTGATTCGGCACTTTGGACATCGGTTGTGCGTTGGCTGGTGAGTGGATCAATTTTAAAAGCCTTAACGGGGTTAAGGGAGTGTTTTGGGAGTTTGGATTGAGCTTGGAAAGCCAATCCAAGCTCGAGAGTAAGTTTTAAAGGTTTATGCGATTAAATTGTGTTTTACGATTCTTGAATGCAAGTTTGAACATGCTATATTGTTATATGTTGAATTGCATTTGTTATGCGTGTTGAGATGTGAGACTTGTGTTATACTTTCATTGTGAGTACATGCCTTGCATAGAAATTGGACTTGGTAAGTGGTCCTAGCATCGGTAATGCTTGCGGTTGTGTTTGAGTATATTGACATGTGTTGGTTGTTACCGGATATAATTGATCGATCAATAGGATTAGAGTGCACTCGAGATAAAATTCGTGCGTGGCCTTAGTAATGTTAGATTCCACTAAGGAGGAGTACGGTGATGTGAGATTCCACCGGAAATTATATTTTTACTAGACGAGTGAGTACGGTGATGTGAGATTCCACCAGAAGTGTCTAGTGGGTTTGAGAAAGTTATCCGCTTATCCGAGTAAAATGTTGAATGTCAATATACCCATAAATGCTTTAATTCTCATGTTAAGCATGTTGATGGTTTCCTTGTGCTTATGCTTATGGCATTGTTGTTTACTTTGCTTGCATTATGGGAATGAGCATGTGGTAAGCCTATGACTTGTGGTTGCATTCGGTAAATGCGCGTGAAGGTAAAAGCATGACATTGTGTGTTCAAGCATATAGAAATGATTTGGAAACAGTTTTGGTTTTCAAAGCAAACTATGTTTTAAAACTGCATTATTGTAGCTACCGTTTTGAGCACCGCTCACTAAGCTTAAACGCTTACGCTCTCTTTTCCAACAATGCAGGCCCTTAGACCTTCGGAGCAGCTCGGGGAACAAGGGAGATTCCAAGGGGATTTAGTTTGCTCAAGTATAGTTTAGACTTCGATAATTAGTATTTAAGCAATGGGATAGGACCTTTGTGTTTTGTGATGTTGATAGCATGTTCTTTTGCTTAGACAAGTTTGTTTAGATGTTTTGGGCTTGTTTTACCGTATGTCGTGTTGAAGTATGCTTTAGTTTAAATTTTGGTTATGTTTGGTGAATGCTTGTATGCATGTTTTCCTTTAAATTCCTATCATGATGATTGTGGCATCGATATGTGTTTGAATTGCTTCGTATGCTTATCCATGGATGTTTTATATTGTATGCGTGCTTGTGTGTTGCTTGAATGGTCGTTAAATGCATCTAGAGTCGAGTCCTTGTGTCTTTTGCAGCCAAAATAAGGTTTGCAGTGCAGGGCGTATCGATACGCCCAAGGGCTGTATCGATACGGTCCCCTGCTTTGAACCTTGTTTTAGGCTATGCATACCGATACGCGGGGGTGTATCGATACACCAAAAGCTCTCTGGAAATCTGAGAAATTGACGAGATTTTGGCGTATCGGTACGGTCTTGTAGTTTGACCTTGGAAAGTTTACCGTTGAGAGCGTATCGATACGGTCTTCCAGCGTATCGATACGGTCTCCCTAGGTTAACTTTGGGGAGTTGACCAAGTCTAGGCGTATCGATACGGTCTTCTAACGCATCGATACGGCCTATTGTAAAGGTTAAAAAGGGTTTGTTTAATTGTCCGTTTCGCGTGCTTGTATCCGTATGTGTTTCCGTTGCGTGTCCTCTCACATAGGATATGATTAAAGCATCTAGACAAGATAACTTTAAAAGAAATCTGAGAAATTGACGAGATTTTGGCGTATCGGTACGGGTTCCGAGCGTATCGGTACGGTCTTGTAGTTTGACCTTGGAAAGTTGACCGTTGAGAGCGTATCGATACGGTCTTCCAGCGTATCGATACGGTCTCCCTAGGTTAACTTTGGGGAGTTGACCAAGTCTAGGCGTATCGATACGGTCTTCTAGCGCATCGATACGGCCTATTGTAAAGGTTAAAAATGGTTTGTTTAATTGTCTGTTTCGCGTGCTTGTATCCGTGTGTGTTTCCGCTGCGTGTCCTCTCATATAGGATATGATTAAAGCATCTAGACAAGATAACTTTAAAAGAAATTTTTCTAGGGTTGCTAATCGGAGTGGAGCCTTAACGGGTTTCGTTTCGGTTTTTCCCGTGTAACCCGTTCGATGCGGTCTGGCGGCTAGGCCGGGTTGAGGGGGTTACAAAGACCATTGACCCAACATATCTAGAAGATATGTGATTTACTTTCACAATATATGATACAATGATATCTTGTGTAGAGATAATGAAAGGTGGATACATCATGGAACATATTACTCCAAAGTTTCATCCATCACGATCTTTAGAAAAATAGTATTTAAGATTGAATTATAAAGATTCAAAGATCTTATGTGATGTTTTCATGAGAGGGAGTAAATATGCGTTGAAATCTTTTTCCCTTAACCGAGGTTTTGTCCCAATGAGTTTTCCTGGTAAGGTTTTTAATGAGGCAACATGTTATGCGTATCAAAGATGTGTGTACTCTTTTCCTTCACTAAATTTTTTTTCCCACTGGGTTTTTATCTTAGTAAGGTTTTAACGAGGCACGTTATCTTCATAGTCATCCAAGGGGGAGTGTTATGAATATTTATCTATGTGGATGTCTATAATGATAAGAACTTTATCTAGGAGATTTGATTTACTTTATCATTAGGAATATTATCTTCATTAATTAGAGTTTAATATATTATGTACTTCTTATGCCTATAAATAGATTAAGACATTGTACACAAGTCTAGTTTTGATAATAATATGAATCTCTCTCTTTCTCTCATCTCTTTGTTATTTTATTCTTATTTGTTGTTCTTCATTATTTTATTTAAAACAAATTTAACATTTTTTTATTTTAATTCTTCACCCTCATATAATTGTGACATTTTTAAACTAATATTTTTTGTCTTATTTCTTTTTATTCTCACACATTTATATTTGTATTTAAATTTAATAATCAACTCAATTGTATTAAAAATAATTATATAAATAATAAATTAATATATAGATCTTTCAAATATACTTAGTAATGTTATATTAAAAAATTATTTTTTATAATATATTTAATATTAATATATACAAAATATTGATAACTAATAAACTATTCAAATAAGTATTGAATATAATCATGTCCTTATATGTCATTTTGCTTGTTTAAATAATCAAACACAAATCAACTATCAATTAATTTTACCAAATACTTTTATACAATCAACTAATGCAATTTGTTAGTCAAATCAACTAATGCAATCAGTTATAATCTATCGACTAATGCAATCCGCTCTTAGCTATCAACTATCCACTAATTGTCAAACATGATCATTATATTTTTAATAAAAAATTATTTCTAATTTAAGATTTAACAAATTATCTTAGGGTAAACTACACAAAATGCCACTAAACTTTAACCTTTGTATCGAACATACCACTGAACTATAAAATGATATTATTGTACCACAGAACATTGTTTTTTACTATTATTATAGCACTAAACTTTGTTTTTTGTTCAATCCAAGCATTTTAGGAGGATTGAACCAAGGACCTCTAAGATAAAAGGTTTAAACCAAACCACAAAACCAATTTAAAAACTTAATATAATCTTAACAAACTATAAATAATACTGTAATTGAACTTAGTTTCATTTATCTCATGATATAATTTTATAATATTTATAATATAATTTATAAATATATTAACTTTATAAATAAATAGTATTTATAATTTAGATTACAAAACTAAGATATTGTTTATAATATATAAAACTAAACCCTAAACCATACATATAACTAATTAAACTACAAACCCTAAACCATATATATAATTAAATCTAAAATCTCAAACCCCAAACCTTAAAAATATATAATTAAATCATAAATCTCAAACCCAAAACCTTAAAATTAAAATGTTATTTATAATATATATTAAGATTTGTAATATCAATTATAAATGATATTTTAGTTTTAGGGTTTATGATTTTTGATTTTTGATTTAGTTATATATATATAGGGTTTAGTTACATATATAGTTTAGGGTCTATGATTTAGGGTTGATTTATATACATGGTTTAGGGTTTGGGGTTTAATTACATATATGGTTTATGGTTTATAATTTAGGATTTATTTATATACATGGTATAAGGTTTAGGGTTTAGTTACATATATGGTTTAGGGTTTGAGTTGTGGGGTTTAGGGTTAATTATATATATTATAAATTAGTTTATAATATAAATTATAAATAATATTTATTTATAAAGTTAATATATTTATAAAATTATATTATAAATATTATAAAATTATATCATGAGATATATGAAATTAAGTTTAATTGCAGTATTATTTATATATTATTTCCGTTAGAATTATACCAAGTTTTTAACTTGATTTGGTGTAAACCTTTTATCTTAGAGGTCCTTGGTTCAATCCTCCTCAAATATAGTGTTTTCTTAATTTTTTTACTAACAAAACGACGTCGTTTTGGCCTATCTTAGGCATCAAAGCAACTATACTAAAACGACGTCATTTTGAATTTAATGATCCGTTACAGTTTAACAGTCGAGTGCTTGGATTGAACAAAAAATAAGGTTCAATGGTATAATAATAGCAAAAAACAATGTTTAGTGATACAATCGTATCATTTTATAGTTAAGTGGTATGTTTGATACAAAGATTAAAATTTAGCGGTATTTTGTGTAGTTTACCCTTATCTTAATTATGAATGTCTTGCAAATGATTTCAGATTTTTAGAGTTTATATATATTTTTATAACAACAAGTGAATCGGATATTACATAGACATATTATGAAACGACACTCTAGATTCAATTTATTCCGTTTAAGATATCACGATTTTAATTTATAATCTTATTTAAAGGATTTAGCATCTAATCCCTTAGATTAACTGGTTATAAAGTGAGTTTAGATATATTTTGGTTTATCTACTACTTGTATAAAATGCTTAAATTATTTATAATTATTCAATAAAACACAAATTAATAAGATATTAATTAGGATGAGTCTACCACGTGCGACGAACATTGATGAACACCACTAACGATGAACACCATTAATTTTTTTAAAAATTTTAAAATGTAAAGGACTAAAATTATAATTAAAATTATCTCTTAAAAAATAAAAATCAAATTTAATAATTACTTTATAATATTTTTTAATAGGTTAGAATCAAATATACTCAATTCTCCTAAACCCTAACAAAATCAATCTCTTAAAAAAATAGAAATCAGTTTATAATTTTTTAATAGATTAGAATCAAATATATTCAACTCTTCTAAACCTAAACCCTAACAAATTCAAGCTGTCGCTAGCCTCTGTCGCCGGCCACATACTCGTCGAAAACAGCGGTCAATGTCCATGGCCAGAAACTCGAAAGAACCAATACCAGATTTGTCGGGGAAAATCTTGAAGAATCGGCAACAAACCTTTCAATTTTTTTCTTGGAATCGGCATCCCCATTAAATTATAACCTTTCAATTACTTGCGAATAATTATAATTATACCAGAATTTTTTAGAATTGGCATCCCTTTAAAAAAACCAGATTTGCAGATTTTTTTCTTTATAAACTATATTTTAAAGGTATACCGATTTAATGATCTTGCAAATAATTCAAAAAAAAAATCTTGGAATCGGCATCCTGATTGCCGCAAGTGGTAGTGGATCAAAATATTTGATTCAAACCTATTAAGAAAATAAACTGATTTCTATTTTTTAAGAGATTAATTTTGTTAGGGTTTAGGAGAATTGGGTATATTTGATTCTAACATATTAAAAAAATATTATAAAGTAACTATTAAATTTGATTTTTATTTTTAAGAGATAATTTTAATTATAATTTTAGTTCTTTAGATTTTTAAATTTTTTTAAAAAATTAATGGTGTTCATCGGTGTTCATCGTTAGTAGTGTTTATCAATGTTCGTCGCCCGTTGTAGAATTTTCCTATTAATTATATTGAAATTTCAACCGACTTTTTAAATTATTATCGATAGAAGGGAAGCCTATAGATCATTAATTAAACATCAACCAATAATGGATGAGGTGGGAATTGAGATGATACACTAAATTTCTTATATAAGGTTAGGAATTTGAACTCTAACACTGTGAATGAAATAACTTGAGGCGAAAGGTATTTCCATAATAGATCTCAACCAGGGACGGATTTACATCGGCCCTCCCCACTCGAAAATTTTTTTTTACCTTTGCCCGCTTATTTAAATTTCTTTAAAAATTGGTTTATTTATGAATTTGCCCCCCTTTTAAACATTTATAGTTTGCCCCTCCAACCTCAAATTATGCATCCGTCCCTATCTCAACGGTACCTGATCTGATTTAATTGGTCAATAAATTAAATAATGATTATTATATTAAAAAAATAAACATCAAATCATAAATTTTAATGGTTGGTTTTTCATAAAATAAGTTAGGGTGGTTGGTTTTTGTGCCCAAAATTTGCGTAGATCCAAGACTGGTCCGGTTGACAGGTTAAAAGATCCCATGTGCTGCTGAAAAGAGTTGAAAATTTTCACTCCCCACCATTACCCGATGCCACTAACTAATAACTATTCTGTTGAGCATTTATTTACTATTCACCAAAACTCATGTTGGGTTTAATTGTTTTTTTATCAATCCAATTTTCAAAGGGTAGTTCTGCAGTAAGGCGGTTAATATACGGCGTAATCAGTTAAAAAAGTGACGGGTAAATATAACATATTCGGTAAAATTACCTATTTTGTTGATAAGAGTATCAACATATTCGGTAAAATTACCTATTTTGTTGATAAGAGTATCAACATATCAAGTAAAATTACCTATTTTGTTGATACTTCGAAAATATCCATACTTTTTTAAAAGTATCGATACTTTTTTAAAAAGCAATGTAACCGGTTGCAATGTGGCTCGAAAGTATCGATACTTTTAAAAAAGTATCAACAAAAAGTATCGATACTTTAATACTACCGAATATGTTGATACTCTTATCAACAAAATAAGTAAAATTTTACCTATTTTGTTATACTATACTTTTTTAAAAAAGTATGGATACTTTTAAAAAGTATATATATACTTTCGAAGGCCCCATCAGCTTAAACTTTAATAACAAAATAGGTAAAGCGCTACTGAATATATTGATATTCGGATCAACAAAATAAGTAATTTTACCGATTTTGTTATCTTTAACCGATAACTTAAATTTCTCGGTTACCATTTTTTTATTTTTTTTCATGTTTTTTACCGGATACATTATCTCATATCAACATATCCCGTAGCGCTTTACCAGATACATTATTTATCTTATAATATTTCTGGTAACGTCGTTTCTTAGCCGTATATTAAACGGCCGTACATTCGAATTTTCCATCTTCAAAGGAGAAATTAAGTCGCGAAAAAAAAGAAAGAAAAAGAGTGCCCACAATAACCGAAAGCGTTACAAGAATTCACCCAAAACATAATCCAAACTTTGCAATCATACAAAGGCTGTAAACCTATGCTAAACTAGCCCCTCCTTAACAGCAATCTTAAGTCATAACTCATAAGCCACAAACAAATTCCACTTGCTTTGAAGTTGGGTTTAATTGTTGGGTTATTTTTTTTTGAAAAATAAAGTTTTTATAAGCGGAGTTATTTAAAGATTTAATATTTTAATTTAAAATTTAAACGGTAAGTTTAGAATTTAGGGTTTATGATTAAAATTTAAGATTCATGGTTTAGGTTTTGGGTTAGACTTTTAGGGGTTTAGAGTAAAAATTTAGATATTAAATTTTTAACTTGAAAATATGCATGCTTGTGTACTTTTTTAAACCGACAATGTATCAGATATTAACTCATATTGTTTTTATTGAAGTATTCATATTTAATATTTATATTTGATACATAAATACAAATCATATTTGATACGAGTGACAGATTATAACCAAGTGGAAAAATAGATGATGTTCATTAGGGGTGTTCATTTTCGGGTACCCGAAAAACAGGGCACCCGGTTCTTTCGGGTATTACATATGTCGGCCTTCTTTAATCGGGTACCCGAAAATAGGGTAACGGGTACCCGGACATTATTTATTTATTTATTTTTAAATTTAAAAATTTTAAAAAATCACATATTAAACACATAAAATTAAAAAGTTCATAATACATAATCGAAACACAAAAATTAGTGATTTGAAGTTAATTTTAAGATGAATATTTGGATATATATATATATATATATATATATATATATATATATTAAATTTTATCACCAAAAAGACATTAAAAATATTTATCTTGTTTTTTTCGATTCTTGTATTAACAAATTAATAAAAATATATTTGAAAATTTTAAAACTTAAAAGTGCATAATACAAACATAGAAATAATTTAGAGATTTAAATTTAGTTTTAGGTAAAAATATTAAGAAACTTAAAATAAAAATATAATTTAAAACTAAAAAATAAATATATTAAAAGTAACGGGTCGGGAACCCGGTTACCAAAAAAATCAGCCAAGGCCCCAACTACCCGAAAAATCCCGGGTCGGTTTTTTTTAGTAAAATACTCGGTTTTTCCTTTCGGGTAGTCGGACCGGGTCAATCGGGTCGGGTAGTTTTGAACAACCCTAATGTTCATCCTAGGAGACACGAGTTCAAATCGTTATGTCTACATGGTGTATGCATTGTCAAAGGGTTAAGGATATCTATGAACAGATACTACTTTGTTACCGCCTTTAGACTATCCAATATATATATATATGAGTTAGGATCTACTTACACAATGTAAAAGTTTTTAAGTTTTACATGTTTTTTGGATCGTTAGATGAGGAAAATGGATGACTGAGATTAATTCCTTATTTTTTTTCTCAAGTGATAATCTTCAAATATTCTACTGTTACTCTCAACAATTCGTTTCACTCATCTAACAATCTAAAAATCGTGTAAAACTTAAAAACTTTTACATTATATAACCGAATCTATCCATATATACTATATTTGTTGTTGGATACATACACCATGTAAGACCAGAACTTAGACCTATTCCAAGTTATCACCCGTTTTTTTCCTTGATATATACAGTTCGGTTCAATTCAGCAAGTATTTTCAATAGTCCATCGATTTTTGGTTAGGTTAATTTAGATTTTCAGTTTTTTATATTAATTTTGTGTTTTATTTTGGTAAAATAAGCTATTTTATGACTTTCAAACATTAATTGATAAAGTCAAAAAGTCTTTTTTATAAATATGTCCTAAAAGTAATTTTTTAGTAAATAAAACTTAATTAATAATCCATCTATAATATTTTAAAATATAAAATACTTATTTCACAATTTAAGATAATTAAATTAATTATAAATTATATAAAAAATCATATTCAATTCAATTCAAATAATTACTATTTGTAAATTTATGAATCATAAATTATTCAAACAATACGATTTGAATTGATTTTTGATTTATAGGTTTTTATTGCTCAGCCCAACCCGTTCCTGCTGCTGCATATTTAATCGGTTAATGTTTAGTTTCATTAACATCTTTTATGGCTGCATATTCAATACCAGCAATGTACAACTTTTATTTCAATTCTAAGGCGACATTTTTCAACCTTGTACTTACCAAATTAATGGCACCAATGACAGCTAAATACAGATATCATTTAATAAAAGAACACATGTATGCTACAGAAAACTCAATTCTAATTATACTCATGTGAGATATATATCCGTATAAGTCATGTTTGACATTTACACATGAGTCTGAATAACATAAATTAATACGAAAAATTCAATACATCACAATTATCTCCTACTTGTGTTCATGTGGCAAGGCCTCAGATGATATGATTTCTTGAGAACATTAGATAAAATCAGGTTTGTTGATCTTTCGGGTCTGCCGAGAGTCCTCTAAACGAGTTTACAGAGTCGACACATCTATAAAGTTAACCTCAATCATTTATCTGCATGCATTTTACAAAATGCAGCAACTGTTTTCTTTCCTTTCATGAAATCGTTCACAAATACTTGCGGGTGGCGTGTGCGATAAGTACGATATTGTGCATGACAGACCGAGAAGATGGACAATAGATTCTGTAATTCCACAAGAAGCTAATGTTTTTGCATAACAAGGCCGAAATCGAAAACTATAAGTGTCGAATCACATGAGCTTAGCCTTAGCTGTTGTATCACCCGTTGCACGGATTGTGAGCCTTCAATGTGCTTTGGTCACCTAACTTTCAATCTTTCCACGATCGTCGATAGCTACCCGGTCCCTTCCCTGCAGGGCGTGCGTCGTCCACAACTCTTGTGATTGTATGAGTCTTGACTGAACAGTCTTGAGTGCATCATAATCCATCGGGACATCATTGCGTATGTGCTCGAACAAAACTGGAATAGATGAATCTCCTGAGATTACAACAACTAAATTGTCTCGTCCACCTCTCAGACCGTCGTAATGCCTCTCGAAAGCAGTATAATTTTCCTTCTCCTCCTCAAATGTGCAAGGTTTTTTTACATGACCTGGGACACAAAACAAATCTGTCATTGAATTGGCAAACCATTCTGGACCGTATCTCGGGAGATACAATCATTGTTTTGATATTTTCGATAGTGCAGGGACAAAACATATAATTGAGATAAAATTATAAATATTACATGGATCAAAGCTAAAAACCTTAATTTTAAAATTTTACTAATTAGCCAAAAGGGTAAAAGACATAAATTAAATTCGTAATGTTTAGGAAGGACTAAAAATGAAATTAACCCACTTAACCAGGATTGGGCCAAGCCGTCAAGGCCTATGGCTTCGTCACTGCATACAGTCCCGCAGCAGCAGGGAAAAAAGAGGTTAAAACTTTCAAGTTTCAACCATACAAAAGAGCTCCAAATTAGATTTTACAAAGTCTCTGCTATGTTACTCGAATTCCGGTATAAGTTTGGATATAAGTATTTTTTTTAAAGATTTTTCGTATGTTTAGAGGATCGTGGCAAGCTCGTTTCTGAGATTTTGATGGCCTAAGGATGAACCTAAAATTTAAGTCCTAATAAGAAGTATTAAAAAAAGAATCTTAAGAGTAGCCCCTAATAACAAGTATTAGAAAAAAAATTAGGTTTTAATAACAAATATTAGAATAATATTAAACTTTAAGAATATGTACCTAATAGAAAATATTAAGAAAAAAAATAGGTTCATAATAACAAATTTTGAAAAAATATTAGACTCTAATAACAAGTATTGAAAAATTAAATTTTAAAAGTAAAAATTAAATTCTAATAATAAATACGAGAAAAATTTAAATTATCATTAAAATTAGACTCCTCTAATTAGTGGACCCTAGACAAGCGGTGGATACTTGACAGTCGGTCTTATTGTCCACCCTCAGAGAAGAGCTTAATTGGTGATCATATCCCATGTTCATACTTTTAGAAAAATGAAAGTCGGACCAACATAATTCCTTGTTATCTAACCCGAAGTCAACTTCTATCCGAATCTAACAGACAATGAAATTAAAAAATCATACATAAATTAGTTATACGTATGATACAGTACAATTTTAATTTTAGTTTTTAAATATTTTTTCCTCATTTGCACTCTTCTTTTAAGACCTATTTATTATTTCCAATGCTATTTGTAAGAAACAAGAGAGTCAATCATTTTCATGCAGGCCAAATCCGGCTGACATACAAATTAAGGACAAATCTTTGTCCAAAACCAGATTTAATTAGTTAATACAAAAGTAATTAAAAAACAAAGTTTAGCCTTTGTCTTGTATTAGGCCAACCGTTTCAGTTAACAAAGAAATAAAACAAATGATTATTGAAATCATATGGTTCAACAAACCAAAGAAACCTTCAGCTCCAAGAAACTTTTTCTAAGTGGTCACTGTAAAAACCAAAGATTCAACAACAAACATCAGAGCATTTTGTTTTGGTTTATTTTTTTACTCAAATTACGCCCTAGATATGTTGGTAAATTGAATCAACTTCCCTCGGATCCCAATGGAGTTTATTTTTTCTGTTAAAGGGACATGGCAGTAGTGCACGGCAGATATATTGTCCGGAAACTGGTGTTTCCGGTCAACTACGAGGAGGAAGTTTCTCAGAGGCTTATCGATGCTTTGAACGGTAATGATTCTAGTTGGCGCGTGAGTGTTTAGTTGATCCTTTTGTGGACGTCAACTTCGTCGGAACGGCGAACTTTAAGTCTAAGACGACCGAGATTTCGTTGCATGATGAGGCTGCCCACAAAGTTATTGTCGATTATGAGGAGTTCAAGACTGAAGTTACTCCCCCGTTTCTTGCTGCTCATGTCGGGAACATGTTTCTCGTTAAGAAGTTGCTGGTAAAACAGTTAGTTAGTTATGTATGTATGTAGCTATAGGAAGGTGAAATCATTAAAGCAAAGCCATATATATATTCTATTTGGCAGAGTTTGGGAGCTAACTTGAATCACACGCTATTTCGAGGCTATGCTACCAGAGCGGCAGTCAGGGAAGGTCATATAGAGATACTGGAGGTGCTCCTCAACAGTGGTGCATGTCAAGAGGCGTACGAGGAGGCGTTGATGGAGTCAAGCTACCTCGGGTATGCCAAACTCGCCAAGCGGCTAATGGCAACCGACATGATCCGCCCGCAGGCTGCCTTTCCAGCTCTCGTATCCGCTTGCTGCAGAGGATTTGTTGACATGCTTATCAAGGTAAAATAGTTCTCATTATGACAAAATTTCACCCTTTTTTTTAATTCTTAAACCGCTGTCCTGTGTTGACATACTGCTGAAGTTTGATTTCCCCTAAATAAATCAGCTTTGGAGATTGATCATATATCTTGAGGTTATGCTCATGACGTTTGTGCCTTTATCGGTGACAGTGCGGAGTAGATGCCAATGCAACTAACAGGGTGCTTCTTCGATCTTCCAAGCCTTCTCTATACGCGAATATCGACTGCGATGCGCTATCTGCTGCTGTTGTTTGTAGGCAGACCTCTGTTGTTAGATCACTTTTGCAGGTATGCATCTCGGAACGAAATCAATGAAGATCCATAATTTCAATGCACTTGAATTGAGTACTATAATAGTTGTTGAATCGGCAACCTGTACATATGAATAGGGTTCTGGTTTAAGTTGTTGCTTATTTAGTTACATGCAGAAAGTTCTTAAATTACATTACTAACTTATTCGAAATGGATGATAACAGGCTGGCATCAAGACAGACGTAAAGGTGAGAGTCGTAGCTTGATCTTGGGATATTGATACGGGCGAGGAAACTAGGGTTGGTGCCGGACTAGCTGATGCTTACTCCGTCACCTGGTGTGCTGTGGAATACTTTGAAGTCAGCGGTTCCATCCTGCGCTTGCTGCTTCAACACCTCTCTCCAAACATCCTTTACTGTGGCAGGACCCTCATCCACCATGCCATCTTATGTAACAATGCATTAGCCGTTGAAGTGCTTCTGAATTCCGGTGCTGATGTAGAATTTCCGGTCAAAACAACTTCGAAAACGGAGTTATGTCCCGTCCATTTGACTGCAAAACTAGGATTTGCTGAAGTTCTTCAATGCCTGATTGTAGCCGGATGTGATATCGATTCCCAAACAGCTTTTGGAGATTCTGCACTTATGTTTTGTGTGTTGCTAGATACAAATGTGGGGAGTGCCTTAAAGTACTGGCCTCAGCTGGAGCTGACTTTGGACTGTTAAACTCTGCTGGCCAAAGTGCAAGTTCCATTGCAGGGTTAACCAAATGGAATCATGGCTTCCAACAAGCAGTTGTGGATGTGATTCTAGCAGGGAAGACACCTCGATCGAGCAATCCCTCCGTATTTTCTCCTTTAATGTTCATCATTCAAGCAAATGAGATTGAGGCATTAAAGAAACTCCTTGAACAGACAGATATCAACCTTAACGAACTAGATGACGATGGGAATTCAGCTCTGATGATGGCTGCATAGGGAGGCCATTTGGAAGCCTTCGAATCACTTCTTCGTGCTGGTGCTGATATAAAGTTGTCTAATAAATACGGCGACACGGCCATCAGCTTATTAGAGGTAAACCAAAACGGCAATGTATTTGACCAGTTAATGCTGGAGTATGCACTTGAAGAAGTAAACGGTCCCATTGGGTTTTATGCTCTACATCGTGCGGCAAAGCGTGGAGACTTGAATTTAGTTCACATCTTGATTGATAGAGGATGTGATGTTAATGCATTTGATACTGATGGATACACCCCATTAATGTTAGCAGCCAGAGGAGGCTATGGTGGAGTCTGTGAATTTCTAATTTCCAGTGGTGCAAAATGTAACACCGAAAATGCAAGGCATGAAACAGCTCTTTTGCTTACGAGGAAAAAAGGGTGCGGAAACGATGCGATAATGTCATCCTTAATGAGCTTGCTCGAGCTCTGGTTGTCGATGGAAGCCGAGTGAAGAAGCACACTAGGTGTGGTAAAGGATCACGCCACAGCAAAGAACTGAAAATGATGCAGACCAGTGGCATTCTGCGGTGGGGCAAGTCTAGAAGGAGAAATGTGATCTGCAAGGCAGCCGGGATAGGTGAGGAAGCTTGACGTGGAAGAACCAGGGATGTTCCATGTGGTGACTACGAAGAACAAGGAGGTGCATTTCGTGTGAGATGGCGGGATTGAAATGGCCGAATCGTGGGTCAGAGGGATTCGACTTTTGACAAAGGAAGCCATTTTTGGCAAACAAAAGTAATGAAACATGAATTAGACCAATTTGAACTTGATGCAAGACTCACCTTTTTCCAGTACTTCTCAGGATGTATAGAGAATGCACTAGTTAGCTCTCAGAGAGAGAATTTCCCTTCTCATTTTATCCATTTTTTAGCAGATCAATATGATTATCACTACATTCTGTTTGAAGATCGAAACGATACTTGAAATCGATTATTCCGATTTAGAACAGAACCTGTATTGACAGATACAAGACGATACCGGTACCGATCGATAACACTGCAAAAAAAAAAAAAAACTAAAAGATATAGGTTGACATAAAACTAGAAAAAGCAACCACATCTGCCCAAGCTGGGAAAAGCCTCTTCAACTTCTTTATTTCATCCACCAAAATTTGGTCAAGCACCGCCACTTCCACCCTTAAATCTCCAGAACTGTTAGCCTGCAGGCATGGAATATAAGATCATATACATACAAATAGGAAAATCAAAATTCATGTATCATATAGATTTTAAGACATTTGTGCACTGTATCATGTTCGTATATTATTTAAGTTTTCTTCACATCATACATTTAATATTAGCGGATTAAACCGAAATAGAATTGTACCTCTAACCAGAAGGTCCAATTTTCATGACCGGCTCCTGTAAGTCGGCATATGTAGGAAGGTGGACCGCCTTCAGTGGTTTCCGGGACTGCATAATTTATCCTTTACAATGAAATTCATGAAAACCAGACTACACCTCAGGAATTTTTTTAAATAAGTAGTTTACATACCTGTTATCTTATTGTCAGCAAATGACCAACTGGATAAGGGGCCAGTAATGTTAAGGACTGCAACCCAAACCTCCTCTAAGGAGCTGCAAAGATAAAATTATAGTCATCAAACTTTAGGAACATCTGCACCATTGAATTTTCCGATGCATCTATGTCAATGTTCATTTTCCCCTCAATTAAATTGGTTTACTGATTCAGTAAAAAAACAGTTTTAATATACTTACCGGACCAAACGGATTATACCGGTCGGGTTGATTTCATTTTAAAACAAATGTATATGCAAACCAAGAAGAGACATGCAAAAGCTTCAAACTTACCCTAAGGAAAGCTCCAAATAAACTCTCCGAGATCCATCTGTTGACGTCATTTGTGGCTTATTAGGATACAAATGAGGAAAATGTTCATATCTCTTCGAAATCTCGTCACCTTTTGCAGGGAACTTCAAACTTCTTGAAAACAAGAAGTTCACTGGAAAAATTGCCTGAAAATTAAAGAAACAAAAATCCCATTACTCAAATTTACACATATGATGTTGTTTATGCAAATTAACTTCAGTGAGCAAAAAATCTGTGAGGCCAAGTGATGAAACCAAGTAAGAAGACACATAATACACTCAGCCGTGTAAAGTGTAAACAAGACAATAATTGTGCTCGGAAATAACTAGGATTTGGTTCGAAAAGAAAAACTCGGATTAAATTCCATCATTGTCAAGTTCGAGCTTGAGTTTAAGTTTTAAAAGTGAAACTTGATCGAGCTTGAATTGAACTTCAAGTCTCAAATTTTGAATCAAACTCAAACTTCTTATGATTTGAAGTTTGAACTCGGCTTGCCTTGGTTATACTCTTATTCACACCTAACTAAACCCTGTTGGAACCAACATTTGCAAGCACATGCATCCGGGTTTTAAAGGGGGTTACGATCAAAATTCTCTTCCTAATCCACAAATTGTTGCAGGTTATAGTAAACTTTATAAAAGTATGCTGGTATGCATGAAAGCTAAAATTTTACATATTACATACCGTAAAAGTCCGTTGGCTAGACATGTTAGCGGTTTCGAAAGAGAACTCTGGACCAATGTGCAACTCCTTTGCCACTTCAGGTGCATGTTTAAAAAGAAATAGCAGTGAATTGGAGTCTATCACAGCCACGTCGTAACTTGAATCAACAACCTGATTTGCATCTGTCCAGCCGACAAGTAAAACAGTAGATTAACACCGTTACAACCTTTCGACATAGAGGATTAACCATGCGAATCTAAATGAAACAGTTATATTCCTAAGTTACTTGAGTTTGAATCGGAAACACTCTAATTAAGCTCGATTATTGTAAAGTTGAGCTTGAGTTCAGCAGCTCAATCTATCAAATAAGTTGAACTCGAGTAGTTTGTGAGTTTAATTGAGCTTTTTAAATTTAGTAATATGTATTTAATTAGTCATTGGAAATCTTAATTCGAACTCAAGCATATAGAAACCAAGTATGAGAATCGGGCTCATTGTTTACTAGACAAACCTAATCAAGCAAGCTCGAGTTCCGCTTTTAAATCGAACAGAACTCGAACTTCAAAAGTAAAACTCGAGTGAACTCGATCCATCAAAATAAACAGAATGCATAAGTCATGGAATGTACTCTACAAGTCATACAGGTTTCATGCAGTTTTTGGAATACCTGCAGTGAGAAATGTATGCTGGAGAATAACTCTCTTCGGTGCATCTGTACTATATGGAAAAAACTGTGATGACAGAGCCATGGCAACCACACTAAGATGCAGTAAGAATTGCAAGACGGATGATCTGGCTAACCAATTGCCGCAAATAGATATTATGGGGCCAACACTCCAACCAGTAGCAATACCAACTATGGCTGCCATTACAATATCAGGAATGTAATATCCTGCACTTATAAAACTAAAGATCATTATTGGATTTTGCTGATATGGGGATCTATGAATACCTACTGTAATGGTGAAACCCTATACCACATATTCAAAAGTTATAAATTATCAATTTTCACCAAAAGTGAAAAAATATAATTTGATCCTATGTTACTCGAATTCAAGTGGGACTATCAGATATTAGTATATGTCCAAGAGACGATCATATCCTCTTATTAATGTCTGAATATGTATTGCACATGGATCATGGATGTCAAAACAGTGGGAGAACATTAATCCGATCCTTAATGAAAATTTAACTCATAGCTACTTGGACAAAAGCAGTAAGCATTATGAATAAGGAAAATTCCCATTTTAATTCAATAAAACATCCATTTAGGCAAGTCCTGTCAGATCCATACGAATCATATAGAAGTGAAATTACCTTAGTATAAAAGTCCAGAAAAACTAACCGTAAGGAGGTGGAAGGGAACCCATCATTCCCATCTTCTCAACAAAAAATTGAACAAGAGTCCCACCAAAATAAACAGAGTGCAAAAGGCATGGAATCAAAGGCATCACATAAAAAATCGCTGACCTAAAAGAAAGAAAGAAAGAAATTTATCAGTCTGTGTATACAGTTTTTACTAATATCTTAATTCTGTTTTGCAGAATTAAGGAACTTATGACTTAAGGTGTAAGTATATGAATGCAAGAGGAAATTTGCTTCCAAACATGAGAATAACTTTCAGGCAATAAATAAAAAATGAATGCGAAGCACAAAGAAATGATATCGCATCATATGATAAATGAAGGTGGCCAGAGGTAACTTAACCTTACTGAGAAAATTTCATGTAAAAACTTAATAGGTGTTGAAGGTAAGAGTACTTGTTAATCCCTTGAATGCTGTTTTTTTAACTTTCCATAATACCAGAAGTTATTGTTGTTTTCATCCCTTGAATGTTGTTTTCATCCCTTCCAAACAAATGGGTGACCAAGTGAAAGATGCTTGAAAAGCTAACAAGTAGTTATGAGATTGGGTATGATTTTATGATTCATTTTTCCCTTTTTCTCAAGTTTTCTATGTATATGGGTGTCATATTCTATAACCAATGTCCACTATGCATCGACTAACACATCAGAAACTGATGCTGAAGATGAATATTTCAAGAAAATGAAAAGTCAAAATAACACTAGCACATATGATGCAAATAACTAACAATTGGCCCCATCTAATAAATGCTTCGTTACGAGTAATTTAAAAACAACAGTATGCTCATAGTTCACGAAGAGGATCGATAATTGAACATTCACTGGAAATGATACCCGACTGATTGATGACTGCAAAACTTGACTGATAGGTGGAAGGAGATCCAGGCAACAAGCATAGAAGTAGATGTGAAAAAGGTTAAGAAACCCCCTGTTAACCCAGCTACATGATAAGCCTGCCATTTCAAAGTTGTTTATAGAAATTATGAAAATCAATGCTTGATCTTTAACTAGAGAATGACAGTGATCGACCACATACCAAAGTTATTGAGGCATAAAATCCAAATGCTCCCCAGAATCTTGCCTCATCAGATGTTGCCTGTAAGATTCATTTAGCCATATATACCTCTTCCCGAACCACATAACACACACATATAAACACATAAAGAATTTTCCTCTAATACAGATAAAAGTGTTCCATGCATCCTAATTCCTAACCGACGTGTTCCTTATAAATTTATGCATAGGTCATAGGTGGGCAAGAATCTGTTATTACCAAGTCTTGCTGAATGCTTAAAAAGTACATGTTCAGTATTTCAAGTTTTATCCATTAGTCAAGGTTAAGTGAGATTCATGCTTGCAATGAATTGAATGAAAATTGGGAAACAATGCAGGGTATGAAAATATAAGTTCATTGAACAGAAGAACACAGTAAAGTAAGCTTGTTCTCTGTCTATTTCTGCAAGAAAAATTGAATCCAAAAAGTTTACCTCTTTTGTTGTCTTGAGAACTGAAACATCTTGGGAAAGGGGGAGAGCGTGACAAAGGGTTCTTGGGATCAACAGACCAATAAGTGAAATGGGAGTGAACATCATGAAAGCCAAGTAGGGATTAGCAAACCTGCATATCAGTTCAGCACGTCAACAAATACTTCAAACATCTCCCATGTTCATCTTCCAGCTTAAAATGTACAACCAACCAGTTCATTCCGTAGCTAGAAAATAGCAGTCTCAAGATGGAAAAAATAACTGGGAAAATAATAGCCAGCATAATTGCAATAGCATGGAGGATCACTCCTGCAAAAATTCAACAAATTTGAAAACATTATAGCAGTCCACACCCACAGCAGCTTGAAGAGAACTAACCGTTTGCTATTAAGAACACAGAAGCAGAACTTATTAATGGAAATTATTAATTAAAAACAATAGTATATTGATTATTAAGTAATTAAATAAAAGAATGGAATGCAGAACAGGTAAGAACTGTCAAAAAAATTAATGATCAGCAACCATTTTACCTTTGAAAAAATCATAAAAGGTGGCAAAACAACAACATAACCCGGAATTCATCCAACGTAAAAAGAAAGGCATAATCAGGAAGATGGCAATGGGAACGCTATGAAGAACCAGAGCAGTCCTTCTGGAGTAGAATATCTGAAACATGCACAATCACAATGAAACGTTTAATATGTCCATCATTTATGCTCATTAGACAATTACTATCTCAGAATAAACAACACCAGTGCCAAGTGCGTTTATATATACATGCACAAAACCTACCATGAACCAAGTTAAGTAATCAAAGAAAACAGCTTGTTCATCATTGTAGTCATCGTTTTCGCCAAGGGATTCTCTTTCATGGGCATTTTTAAGCTTAGAAGACTCTGAAAAGGCCTTAATCGTGCTATACAAATTGTCTCCGCGTGCTTGTATGCTACCAGGTCTGCATTGAAAACAGACAGGCACATCTAAATATGAGTGGAAGTACTTAATAACAAAAAGTATAAATTTCTACTAAATTGATTCTATACCACAGGAGCAGATGTAATGCATACAATAGTCTGTCCACTGTGTCCGAGGAGGTATGATAATAATAACCACCGAAAAGAAAAATAATATCCAGGCCAGGAATACTGCCATAATCTCGGGAAAACATCCTGTAATCTGTGTCGGCAGGAATAAGAGGGAAAATATCCTGCAAGGATATTGAATTATTTATGTTTGACTCAGTTACACCATCAATATAAGCGGGTGAAGAAAAAAGGCTCATGTTAACAAAATAGGAACTGAGTACAAATATTTTCATGGTCAGCAGAAAGCCAGAAATTAATTACGATGCGATGAATGACCTTCATGTGTTTAAACAATAAACTAAAGTAACTATAGTAGAAGCTCCAAGAAAATAAATGTGCACTGGAAAAAAGAATATATATGCTAGAAAAGGATAAAGTAAAACCTGAGCTGCACTATTTGCCATGGGATATATTGCTGATTGCGCATAGACAAACGAAGGCCAAGAACTAGGTCCAGATTGGCAGACTACATCTGTAGTGTCAAAGAATATGCAGCTTAGGCATGACAAATTAAAAAAGAACTTCGTATTTGTCTACTGAGAGAAAGTTAGGATATTAAAAGAACTTCGTATTCGGGTCATTTTTAAGAAATCAACAGTTATAGTATTAAATAAGTTATAGCTTTATTTATCACAAACAGATTTATTACTTCACCAAAATAAAGTTTGCGTAGGCAATGGCACAAACAGTGGCATGAACAATTATTTCAACACTTATGAAAAGACCAACATTAGCATTGGTTCATATCCTACCAAGACCTCCTGTTCCAGTCGCTTCCAGATTTATAAAAGCTCCTATGGAATCACGCCATTCGTGCGTCCTCATGAAGCCATTTGCACCCTAACAAATCATAAGCAAAAAAGACCTCATGTTTGTATGAATAGGATGTTCAGCCAGATTTGAATCTTCAAATAAAGTTGGGAAAATAATGTCAGCTTCAGGTTTGGTTTTGTCAGTTTGGTTACGTTTTGCTTTTCTCCCTGGCACAACCTATTGAGAGGGTCTGAAGTTTTGTCAACTATTTCCATTATCCTAAAAGAATTGACCAAGTTTCTTCTGTACCAAAATACATGTCTACTACTACAAAAGCAAATTTAGACATTTCATGTTTTATAATATATCATTCATGACAAATAAAACCCTTTTCCCTTGTAAAACGGCAATATTCTGAACAAAAATGATGGTATACTTCAAAATAGAGCATTAACATATCCTTACCAATAAGAAAGATTCTTCTGCGCCATTAAATAATAAAATTATAGGCCGAGGTGGGACCCATCCAGAGTCTATGGTTAACCTTGCGATTTCCAATGAAGATGCTGCAAAGGACAAAGCAAAAGGTAGATTTGTTTAAAATTAGTGAACATAATTCCTGCAATCAAGCTAAAATGTTCATTGTACATACCAACACATGAACCACAATCAGCAGCACCAGGTGAACCAAGCGTAGCATCAAAATGAGCATTCACTAAAACTGATGGGTCGCTATGTTTTGAATTTATTGATGATATCCTGTCATATAAAAATAAAGAAGAAATAACATTTGCCAAAAGTTTCAAGACTAAAACAAATCGCTCCAATGTGACATTGTCTACAGCTCCAAAGAGTATAAAATTTTGAGGAATCTTAAACCTAATAATCATTTGACATTGATTCCATTCCATGTCTAAGATAAGCCACTATTTGCTCACCGGTCACCACTTTTAAATGCCTTGATTAAAACTTTCCGATATCGTGTTCATTTTTTCTTATCCATGATCAAGCTTGAAAAACAAAGTCTCAAACATATTTTACACTGTAAGATACAGCAGATGCAAGTTCAACTATTTCTTTCCTTGGTCATGCAAGCATCATAAAAGAACCATATTACCTTTAGGACTTAACAGTAACACAATATAAATCCAACTCAAAATGTTCTATTCAACTTCAGAAATTTACCTCATTAGAATATTGGTAAGGTTTCTGTAACTAAATGACATGCTGTGGCCTAAAAACATCATATTGAATGTCCCACTAACAACATTCTCTTCAATCTCGATTCTGCAAATTAATATTACGAAGCAAACATCTTCAAAAAGTTAATGAGAAATACAAAATCCACTTGCTAATTAAACAATCAATGCAGCCTTAAAACAATTGTATTGTATGTACCAACCTGATATTAGACCCAGCTCTCTCCTTCACCCTTTCCAACTGTGCCTTGATATACTCAGCTGCTTCTCTCAAGCCCACACGCCCTTCCTATTGAATAAAAATAAAAACAAAAAAATGAATTCACACTCCATCCCAATTACATTTTTTTCTTCATTTCAGCCTGGTTAAAAAAAAATCAATTCTCCGCAGAGTTCAACTTCACTTTAAGTAACCTTCATACGATCAAATTGTGAATTGTGAACATTAACCGTTCATTTTCTTTAAAGCAATCCGAATATCATTGAGAATGGTAAGAATAAACTGATGATGGCAATTTAAAGCCAAGAGGCTAGTACAATGAATAATCGAAATCTTCATTTAATCAAAGATATTTAAACGCACTTGTCGATTTCCGATTTCAAGTGATAAGACTCGAACATGCTCGATGGCTCTGGCTTCGGAGAAGCGATCAAGAGGCACGTCGATCCCCAACGGCTTGATGAACTTTGTGTAAATCACGGAGTGAACCACAAACGACATGAGGCCGTACACGATCGCCAAGGAAAACAACAATTTGAATCCGGAAACATCTCTGGCGTCGAACCTTAACGCCATTACCTTACGAAATTTATTTTTAAGAAATTCCGAACCTCGATCTAACAGTGTTCTCTTCCTTTCTCTTATTCTCTGAATATGATAAATCCAGATCAAGGAATCAAAGTTTTGCCAAAGCAGCCCTTATAGTGAAAGCAGCTGAATGTGTTTCCTTCTTTTTGCAGAGGAATTGGAATGAAGAACAACAGTTTAGACATGAGAGTAACAGAAAGCTAGACTAAAGAGAGAGAGAGAAAGAATGATTTTGTTCCGTGCATTGCGTGCCTCCATTAACGTCTGCTGCTACAGCCTACACTCTACACTACACCTCGGGAATAACTAACACTTCGTCTTACGTCCATTATTACAGTTATGCCACTGTAGGTAAAGAAAAAGAAGATGACAGCCCACTTGCACAGCCCATTGAAGTTGAACCCTTCTTTAAAACAGATGTTCTCTTAATTGAATTTTTTAACTTTAATGTTAGGGTAAAGTACATCCGTAGTCACCAAACTTTTAAGTCATGTTCATTTTGATCATTAAATTTTTAAAAATTTTATTGAGATCACCTAATTTTTAGTCGCTTTTATTTTGACCCTTCCTATTAACTTTCATTAAAAACGCGACGTGGCACGTTAATTCTCCTTCTTCCTCTATTTTCTTCTTCTTTCATTGCACTGTTTTTTCTCCATAACTGAAATTCTGTTTTCCCTCTATTTTCTTCTTTTTTCGTTTTGGTCCTACTACTCATGCTTGAAGGCTGAAGCAATACCCTACAACAGTAACTTTAAATCTCAATTTATCTTATTTTTCACTATCCCAGCCTCCAAGCAGACCTTGACTATCAAGGTGGTAGTCAAACTAATGCAACGACTAACCAAAAGACCAAGTTTAAACAAATTACCGAGTTATTGCAGTTAATGCAACGATGAATAGGAGACAATTTCATGAGACTTCATATTATCTTATCATTTCTTTCTTCTCCTTTTCTGCTTCCCATTTCTCAAAACAAACAATCTTGATCTTCCAAAATTTATAAAAACCCTCAAACAAACCCTAAAGTTTCAAAGTTTATCAAAAACCACTTGGAATTTACAAGTCTTTGCTATAAACCTTATATTAGAGCATAAATGAAAGAAAATCTGGAAAATTAGAAGCTTCGGGATTTAGCCTTTTGGGTGGATTTTTGGTCAAAAAAAAGAAAGTTCTTTCTCTTTAGTCGGCACTTAGCACTTAGCAGTGACAAGGACAAGAGAATTTTAAACTTTCGTATGAAGTGAAGAACTAACCTGAACATTAGAGCAACTTATAAGCTTTTGAAGATTTTTCAATGTAACAATATCATGATAAACGTAGCAAGGAACCTGAAGATGTGGTAACACCATAGATTTTCAGTTATGGAGGAAAAACAAAGTAAGGAAAGAAAAAAAATTAACTTTTCATGTTAGCGTCTTTAACGGAAGTTAACGGGAGAGACTAAAATGAAAGCGGATAGTTGACTCTAATAAAAAAATTTAAAAGTTCAGTAACCAAAATCAACGCGCCTTAAATGTTCGGTGACTATTGGTGTACTTTATCCTTAATGTTATTGGGTTCGTTGGTTGAGAGTGCTTCACTTTTTTATTTTTTATAATTTTATTCGAGTACAAAATAATATTTATGTTTGATTTTAAATTTAAATAATTTTTTACATTTTTTGGTAATTATTCAATATATTGGAGGTGGAAACTAAAAAGTTTCCACAAGTGCCTTAATTTTAGGGTTTAGAGATTTAATTTAATGTGTAGAGTTTATGGGTTTATGTGTAGACCACTATCTCTAAATTCTAAACCCCTAAACCATGCACCCTAAACTAAATCCATAAACATTAAAATTAAAGCGCTTGTAGAAACTAAAAAAAATCACAGCCAATGTATTGAATATAAATTCATTTTTAAATAAAACATGGATAATTATTTGATGCACTAAAGGTGGAAACTTTTAGTTTCTACAAGCACCTTAGTTTTAGGGGTTAGAGACTCAATTTAGGGTATAGGGTTCATAGATTTAGGTTTAGTAGTTTAGAAATTAGTGGTTGTGAATATAATTTATGGGTTAGAATTTGGATTTAGGGTTTATTGGTTAAAACCTAAATCCTAACCTCTAAACCCTAAAGACTAACCCTAACCCCTAAATTATAATCAACTCCCCTAAATTATAAACACATGCACTTAAACCTCTAAAATGAGTCCATAAACCCTAAAACTAAGGCATTTGTAGAAACTAAAATTTTTCCAACGCAAGTGTATTAAATATAAATCCATAAAACGTACATGTAAATTAAGTTACACGAACTCATATCACCTTGGTGTAACACACTTTTCACTATTGGAACCATTCTTTAGTTTTCGAAAAAGGTTTTGTTAGTTACATGACATTAAGGATACTAAGGCCTTGTTTTTTTGTTGTTTTTACCAACCCAAACACACTTTTTTAAGCAAAAGCAACAAAAAACACTTTACTTTTGAGTGTCAAAACTTTGGTTTGCCCATCATTTTAGCTTCTCAAACCTTGGTTTGTCAAAAGCTAGTTTTTCTAGCTTTTACAAAACCTTGGTTTGCCTCAAACCTTGGTTTGCCCACCATAACCAAAAAACAAAGCCTAAGTCCAATTTTTCAAACAGAAAAAAACCAAGTCCAAACTTGATTTTTTTTTAAATAGAAAACTTAAAAGTTGAACATTTATGTTTATTTCAATCCATAAACAAACAGAGTATTTATATCATTTTATTTTGTATTGAATTTTTAATATGGCCATTGAATTTTTATTATAATTATAGAAGATATCATAATTATAATGTGTATAGGAAGAAAATAATAATACTTATCTACCCAAATTTTTTACAACCTTAAAATAAAGAAAAGTGAAACTTCTATGGAGATAAATATATCATCAAAATTCAGAAGCTTCTTGAATCTCCTTGTCTCTATCCAATCGGGATGCATAACAGATGAAAAATGAGTGGTGAGCGATCCAAACTACCAGACAGAATGTTCCGCTACCCAGGACTGACTACATCGACAAACAACCATCAACCAAGTAGAGATCTAACTTTGCATGACCACGGAGAAAATCATAATCAGAAACTAGCGTCGATTAAAAACTTTATGCGAGCAACAATCGACCGCTAGGGTATGCTGATTCATGCCACAAGAACATATAAAACAAAACAAAAAACAAAAACATTCACAAGGGCATAAGAAAACGCGTGTCACAAGGACATAGAAAATACGTGCCATAAAGGCAGAAATTCTTATTAGAAATAAAAAAAAAAAGAAAAACAAAAAAATAATAAACATCGACGATCGACAACCAATAACTAGTTAATTGTCCATCACCGGTTAATACAAAAAAATTAAAAAAAAAATTATAGACGGCACAGGGTTAGTAGAGAAAAAAAACTAGGGTATATTCTACGTATGTATGTATGTTTTTGTGTTGATTTTTTTAACAAAATGATAACCGGTAGTTTTATTTAATGAAAAAAACATCTCAGTATTATAAGAAGAGTGTAATGATGAACTAATCAGAATATTTCGCCTAAAACTATTATATTGTATAAATTAGTCACTTAAAAAATAAAATATGATCAAACACGGAAATGGTTTAAAATGTAATCAAACAATTAGAACAAATGATAAATACAAACAAATATCACATCATCGATGAATAATTAGTGTCGTGGCTGAGCCTGGACATGAGGGACACTTGTCCAATGCCTTTTTTTCTCCAATATTTGTTATTAGAGTCTAATTTTTCTCAAATAGTTGTTATTAGGTGCATACTTTTAAAATTCATTTTTTTTCAAATACGTGTTGTTAGGGGCCTAATTATTTCAATACTTGTTATTATAAGTCTAATTTTTTTCAATATTTATTATTAAAGGTCTACTCTTAAAATTTAATTTTTCTAATATTTATTATTAGGGGTCCAATTTTTCATAATAATTGTTATTAGAAAATCAAATTTTCTAGTATTTATTATTATGAACATACTCTGAAAAATTATTTGTCCCGATACATGTTATTAGTGTCCAATTTTTTCCAACACTTACTTTTAGGAGCCTAATTTTTAAGTTCCCTCTTAAACCACTAAAATCTAAGAAATGAATATGTAAATAATAATCATCATCAAAATAAACGTAAAAAAAAAATATAATAATAATAGCTCGTTAACAAACTGACATTACTAAAACTCAATTGCGATTGCGAGATATCTTCGTTAAGTTAGCATAATTTTGAGATGGTTTAAAAATTCTTAAATTTGGTAAGTTAGGCAAAAATTGATTGTTGATTTTTTTTTTGGTACAGTTCGCAAATGATCATTGAATTTTGTTAAATTATTTAATTTGATAACCAAACTTCCAATTACTTCAATGCTACCATTAAACTTTTAATTTTGCTTTAATTAGGCCATTAAGCTGTAACGAACGTTAAAAGGTGTTAACAAATTTGTAAAATAACACATTTAGTCTTCCATATTTGCATATTCAAACAATTTAGTCCTAATTCGAAACAAATTAATAAATTTAACCATCATTATTTTAAATTGATCTTATTTTTAATTAAAAATAATAAAAATAAATAATATTTTAATCATCTTATATCCAAAAATTAAACGGAAAATCTATTATTTAAACTTTAAAAAATTAACAAATATAAACATCTTAAAACAAATTGTATTTAATCAATCCAAAGTAATACGTGCTTCACTTTGAAATCTCTCATCTCCTTTCTTTGTCGATCAGAGTCCTTTCTCTTCTTACAAACTAAAACTGAATCCTTGAAACCAACCTCTTTTACTTTCGGCCAAGCCATCTTCGTCTCATCCAAGGTTTTTTAGAAGAGAAAAAAATTCAGATCAATTTACTGCCCAAAATTGTTTCAATGATTGCTCAGCAATAAAAACTGGGGTTTTTCAGAAACTTTTATGTGGGAAGTTCTTTTGCTTACTTTCTATGAAAAATCGGGGAGTTGGAGAAGACATAAAGTTTTCGAAGAAATGCCTGTAAAAATGCCGTTTTGTGGACTACTATCATTGTTGGATTCGCACAAAGATGGCAGATTGATATGATGAAAAATTCGACTTTTAAAGCAAATGATTTCACATTGACAAGTCTTTTAATTAAAAATATGATGAACTTAAAATAATGTGTAAATAATGAGGGTTAAATTTATTAATTTGTTTTAAATTAAGACTAAATTATTTAAAAGTACAAATGTGAAGGACTAAATGTATTATTATACAAATTCTGTTAACACCTTTTTAACATCAGTTACAACTCAATGGCCAATTTGAAGCAAAATTAAAAGCAAAATTAAAAGTTTAATGGTAACATTGAAGCAATTGGAAGTTTAATTATCAAATTAAATAATTTAACAAAATTCAATGTCCATTTGTGAACTTTACCTTTTTTAGGTTTTAAATTGTGCGGGATATTCTAGGGTAAGACACCCATAGGGTGCAACTAAAATAAGGCGGATCTATACAAATTCTTACTTAGTTGCTAATAATTTGTGTAGTTACACAAATTCTTACAATCTACACAAATTCTTATCTAAGACAAAATTTACACAATTTCTTGCCTAGTTAACAAGAATTTATGTAGTTACACAAATTCTTACTCAGATAGTGAGAATTTCGGTTCTACCTAAATTATTACCCAATTTTACCTAAATTCTTACTAGCGCCTCATTTTAGCCTCACCCTAAGCTGTCTCACCTTAAATTTTTTTTGTGCTTTGACTTTGGTAAGTTTGGCAAATCGTCCTCGAGTTCTTAAAAAAATTCTTTATCATTCAACATACGATGATTGTGAATGGAGTAAATTAAATTTTTTAATTAATATAAAAATTTTAAATTTTAATATTGTGAATGGAGGAAATTAAGGGTCTGTTTGTTTCACTGAAAACTGTTTCCGGAAAATAAATTCTGGAAAATGAACTACAGTTGTTAGAAAACTAATTGTAGAAATCATTTTCCGGTGTTTGGATGATGTACAATTCATTTTACAATGTTTGGTAGAGTTTCCTGAAAATTTCATGAACAATCCACAAACAAACGTCGATAATGGTAAAAACAAGTTCCAACCAAAATATGGTTTAAGGTTTAGGTTAGTGTTTAAGGTTTAGGGTTTAAGATAGCATTTATGGTTTATGGTTTAGATTAGTATTTAGTGTTTATAGTAGTATTTGGGGATTAATGTTTAAGGTTTAAGATTTAGGGTTTAGATTAGTGTTTATGATTTAGGGTTTATGGTAACATTTAGGGTTTAGAGTTTAGTGATTATGGTTTATGGTAGCATTTAGGGTCTATGGTTTATGGTTAGTGTTTAAGGTTTATCATTTAAGGTTTAGGTTAGTGTTTATGATTTAGTGTTTAGTGTTTAGCTTTTAGTGTTTATGGTTTAGGTTATCATTTAGGGTTTAAGGTTTATGTTAGTGCTTAGTGTTTAAGGTTTAGTGTTTATGTTAGCATTTAGTGTTTATGGTTTAGTGTTTATTGTTTAGGGTTTATGTTAGTGTGCAAGGTTTAACATTTAGGGTTTAGAGTTTATGTTAAGGTTTAGGTTAGTGTTTAGGTTTTAGGGTTTAATGTTTATATTAGTATTTAGGGATTATGGTTTATGTTAGTGTTTATTGTTTATGGTTTAGTGTTTATGTTAGCATTTAGGTTTTATGGGTTAGTGTTTAGGGTAAGGGTTTATGTTAGTGTTTGGGGTTTAATATATTGGGTTTAACATCTAGGGTTCAATGTTTATGTTAGTGTTATGGTTTAACATTTAGGGTTTAGGGTTTATGTTTATGATATAGTATTTAGGGTTTTGTGTTTATAGATCAGTGTTTATAGTTTAAGGTTATGTGTTAGTGTTTAGGGTTTTGTTTTAGGGTTTAGGGTTTATGTTTATGATATATCATTTAGGGTTTTGTGTTTATGGTTTAGGGTTATGTCAGTGTTTAGGGTTTATCATATATTGTTTAGGGTTAGTTTAGCATTTAGTGTTTAAGGTTAAGTTATTGTTTAGGGTTTAAGCTCACATTTAGGGTTTATGGTTTATGTTAGTGTTTAATGTTTAGGGTTTGTTGTTAGTGTTTAATGTTTATGTTAATATTTAGGGTTTGTATTAGTGTTTAGTATTTATGTTAACATTTAAGGTTTAGGGTTAGGGTTTTAATGTTTATGGCTTAATATTTATTGCTTAGTGTTTGGGGTTAAAAGTTTAGGATTTAATGTTTATGGTTTATGGTTTAAGTGCTCATTTAGGGTTTAAGGTTTATGATAGTGTTTAATGTTTAGGGTTTCTTGTTAGTGTTTAGTGATTATGTTAATATTTAGGGTTTATGGTTTGTGTTAGTGTTTATGTTAAGATTTAGGGTTTATAGGTTTGTGTTTATGATTTGGGGTTTGGGGTTTAGGATTTAAAGTTTATGATTCATGGTTTAGGGTTTAGTTTTTATGTTAGTATTTAGGGTTTAGGTTTTAAGGTTCATGGTTTAGGTTAGTATTTGTAGAGAGAATGAGAGGAAGGAAAGCGACTTACCGAAAATCAATGGGTAAGTCATTTTACACTAAAACAAGGCCTGTTTTTCATTGACTGTAGTTGGTTTTCCTTTGACTTTTTCATTTTCCATGAACCAAACAGTGGAAAGTTATGAAAACGTTTTCAGGAAAACCAATTACAGTGAAACAAACAGACCCTAAGTTGGAATAATCACTCTCATATTAAATTTTTCATTATGCGCTCTGGATATGGATGGTTATATAAAAATTATATTATTATTGCACGAACCAATTTGCCTCAGTGGTTAAGAGAACAATTGTTGTTCCTAGAGGTCACGGGTTCGAGCACCGGTAACTGCAGCAGGGTGATTGAGCATGCATTGTCAAATGGTTGAGACTATATTCAGAACAGACACTACTTGTAATTACCTTAACTTTCAAAAAAAAAATTATATTATTATTTGTTGAATAAATTGTTTATAATATATTTTATATTATATGCAATATATATTTATGTTATATCTTAAAATTTTGATTGAATTGGTTTCAACAAGAGAAGCAATTGCCTTTCAAACTATCATTTGTTGAATAAATTGTTCGGTTGTAATAATTCTTTTGGTGTACTATTTCTCTCTTTTTTATTGTTTAATAATCTCCAACATATATAGAACACACTTGGCATCAAACTATGTTGAAGTACCTTCATGTCCAAATCAAACATGTTCCACTACAGCACAAATTTCATGCCAATGAATTGAGCAAAAGCAGAGACGGACCTACATAGTGGACATTTGAGGCAATTGCCTTTCAAATTTAGTGGTTTAATTTAATGCGGTAAACTAACCGAACATTCAGTAAATCATTTGTGAATCGTTCGGCGGAAAGTTCGTTTATTTATTAAACGAACGAATATGAACATAATTTTTTGTTCGTTTAATTAAACGAACACGAACAAAGGGCTCGTTCGTTTATTCACGTTCGTGAACGTTCAATGATCCGTTCGTTTATATATTCACATATATCCTTTTATATTTATGATTTTTCATAACAAAAGTATTATATTTAAAAAATTAAAAATATATATTAAAAATATGAAATAAAAAGAAAAAAAATAAATAATACTCAATGTACGGGGCTTCACACTTCTTAAGAAAAAATAAAAAAAATACTCAATGTTCGATTGTGTTCGTTCCCGTTCATTTATCATTTTAACGACGAACACAAACAAAAAATTATGTTCATTTAGTTGTTCGTGTTATTTCGTTTGTTCAGTTAAAATTAAACGAACAGACATGAACATACCTTTGTTCGGTTCGTCTGCCTAGTTTAATTGCAGTTTAGGTCACTGATAGTTTTGAAACCATTGTAATTAAGTCTTTGTCCCTTTCAAAAAATTTTGATTTATTATATTTTTAGGACTCAATAAGTTAAAATTGATGAAATTAAGCTTTGACCTCTCGTTTTTTTAGTTTAATTAATTTTAAGGCCTTTAAAATTTAAAATTAGTGAAATTAAACATTATTTCTCTTATTTTTATGGTTTAGGTACTTTTTAAAATTCTGTTCATTTCAAATTATTTAGGCCCCGTTTGTGGTTGCGTTTGACAACCCAAACGGGCTTTTTTAAGTGCTTTCACTTGTTTTTTGGTGTTTTTGATTGCTTTTAAAACTAGCTTTTCCACCCAAACTAAAAAAGCTAGATTTTAATACCAATGCTTATAGAAACTTTATAACGGAAACAACTTCTGCCGGAAACCCTAATGGAAACCCTACGCAACCTATTCCCACGGTGACACCGCCCCTAGTTCCGCCGGCCGTTCCTCCTGATCGGTCTGGTGGGGGCGGTGGGTGTGAGACTTCCTTCGACTTTCCTCCGTTGCTGGAACGGCCGGGTTCGCCACTTACAGTGGAGGAGATTCGCGCGTCGAAGAAGGGACGTCATGATCATGTGAACCCTTTGTTCGAAGCCGATGGTAAGGAGGAATTGGATTCGGTGATGGCGGACGTTGGTGACGTTACTGCTGGGGAGGATGGCAAGGCTAGCGACGTCGGGGAGGGTAGTTCCCCATCTGTTACTAGACCGTCCTACGCAGGGGCTGTGCGGGGTGCGGAGAAGAAAACTGTGGATACAGCACCGCTGCCGGGTTTGGATGCTGTCGTGGTGGAAGAATCGGATGTGGTAGTCGATCGCAGCGGCCCCTTCCCATCGGTGACTTTTTCGGAGAGGGTTCATGAGCAGATTGACCTAAGTATGAAGCGATCGGTTATAGTACGAATGTTGGGGAGGACTATCGGCTATCGCACGTTGTTGGGTAGGATCCGTACATTATGGCAATTGTAGGGTCAATTCCAAGTTGTGGATTTGGACAATGAGTATTTTTTGGTTATGTTTTCTTTGGAGGCGGATTATGTTCATGTCTTAACCGAGGGCCCTTGGACGATTTTCGGTTGCTACCTTACGGTTCAACCATGGCACAGGAAATTCTCTACGTCCGAGAGTCATCCCTCGAAGGTTGTGGTTTGGGTGAGATTGTCGGGTCTCCCTTATAGGTATTAATCTAAGGCTCTCTTCCGTTATATTGCTAATCTCATTGGCAAAGTTATTCGGATCGATTATAGTACGCATGCCGGCGATAGGGGGAGGTTCGCAAGGCTTGCGGTATTAGTTGACTTGGGCAAACCGTTGATTCCTTGTGTCCAAATTGATGGTGTCATGCAGAATCTCGAGTATGAGGGCCTTCAAAACATTTGTTTTAAGTGTGGGGTTTATGGTCATGTAAAGGAATCATGCGAAATCTTTTCGGGTAAAACCGATCGTGCAGCCCCGTCTTCATCGGGTGGCACTCCAGCGAGTGCAGGTCAGGTTGGCCAGGGATGTGATGAGGTCTATGGTCCGTGGATGATAGCGGAAAAGAGGCGCGGGCGTACTCGACGCGAGGGTGTGTCTCGTAGAAGCAACAAGGATTCGGGTTCTGTGGGTGAGAGGGGATCACGTTTTGCTATTCTCCAGGAGGTTAATCGTGGGGTTGAGGTTGTTGAGCTTGCTGCCCCAGCGACAGATTTGGCGGGTAACGATGGGCGTGCTGGGGAGGTTCCCGTGTCGGTGGTATCTGCTGGGGTTGTGCCGCAAGTTGTCATGGTTGATCATGCAGCTGGGATTGAGAATGGGGGGGTTTCTCCTAATCAGGTGCCTTTGCCGGGGGTGGATGAAGGGTTTGCAGCGAACCAGGGGGGTCATCAAGGCGCGGTAGAGGTTGTGGCGTTAGTTGCCACTGAGGTACCTACTGTTGTGGCACATTCCGTGCCCTCGATGGGCGGTAAACATGAAGCTATTTCTATCCTTGAGGCAGTTAATGAGAAGCAAAGAGTTAAGGGTTCGCAAAGGGGTCCTAAAAGCCCCAAGAATTTGATTTCGGTTGGTGTTCGGAAGGCCTCTAATCCGCGGAAAGGCAAGGAGAATCGTTCTCCATCTACCCATCGCCTATCGGATTGGATGCCGGTCTTCGCGCCTGAGCCGGTACTGGATAGGGGCGGGGGACGGTCTGCTGTTTCGAGTGGGCCGGTTACGGCTGCAGGGTCACCGGCGAATAGCTCGAGTGTTGTCGAGGGGACTCAGGCTCTTGGTGATCGTGGTAGCAATGTTGCGACCGTTCCTTTGTCGAACTAGTGAGTTGTGTGGTACCTCTCTTTTTTGTTTCTCAATGATTAGTTTTCTATTTTGGAATTGCCAAGGGGCGGCTAGCCCTTGTTTTCGTGGCCATTTAAAGGATTTTTGTAGGATTAGTCGTCCTCAGGTGCTTGCTATTTTTGAACCTCAGATTAGTGGTGGTACGACCGATAGGGTTATTGCTCGCATGGGTTTTCCTAACTCTTTCAGGGTGGAAGCGAGAGGGCTCAGCGGTGGTGTTTGGGTGCTTTGGCAAGACACAGTTCAGGTTGAGATTGTTCGGGTGTCGAACCAGTTCGTTCATGGAAGAGCTCGTGATGTTGGTTCTGCGCGGTGGTTTTATTTCACCGATGTTTATGCTAGCCCAACCGTTTCTGTGCGTAGGCATTTGTGGCCTTTGTTGGCTAGTTTGAATCCGGGTGATGGTGTACCTTGGTTGTTAGGGGGCGACTTTAACACTATTTTGTGGCGGGAGGAATGGTTTGGAGGCTCTGCTAGAGGTAATGGTGTCTGCACTCTCTTTCGGGACCTTATTTTTGATCTTGGTTTACTCGAAGTGGAATATAAAGGGTGTGATTTTACTTGGAAGCGAGGTGATCTTCACAAGCGCTTAGATAGATGTCTTTATAATGTCACATGGGCTAGTTTATTTCCGACAGCTGTGGTCTCACATCTCGACAGGGTTGGGTCAGATCATTGCCCGCTCTGGTTTCATACACATCGTCAGGAAGGTGCGGGTAGTATGCGCCCGGTTCGTTTCATTGCGGCTTGGTAAGATCATCCTGATTTTGAGGATTTCTTGCGAGGCAGTTGGGATGGGTCGCTTGATATTGTGGACAATGTGGACAAGTTCATACGTAACGTTCAAGATTGGAATGTCAACGTGTTTGGGCATATTGGTAAGAAGAAGAAGGAACTTCTTGCGAGACTTCGTGGGATTGATAAAGCCCTTAGAGTTGCGCACTCCGACTTTCTTGTTCAACTCGATGTTTCTCTTCGTGCGGAATTAGATGCTATTCTTCTCCGAGAGGAAAGCCTTTGGGTGCAAAAGTCTAGGGAACAGTGGGTTCGTTTTGGGGACAAGAATTCCAAATATTTTCACAATTGTACCATGCAACGCCGTCGGCAAAACTATGTGCAAGCTCTCAAGCTACCTAACGGCAGGTGGTGCTCCGATCAAGGAGTATTGCAAAAGCTGGCGGTGGACTTTTATAAGGATCTGTTTGCATCATCGGATGGAATTGACGTCGAGCTTGCGGGTAGGGGCTGCTTCCCTACTGTGGACGGTGGTTTGCTCCGGGAACTGTCTCGCCCGGTTTCGGATGAAGAAGTTCGGGCGGTTGTGTTTGACATGCCGCCGCTGAAGGCCCCTGGGGCAGACGGCTTACATGCGTTGTTCTATCAACGCAATTGGCATGTTGTTGGTCCATCGGTTTGCCGTTTCGTGCGGGAGGTGTTTGCTGGCAAGCCTTTCGATCCATCTTTGAACCGCACTCTTCTGGTCCTATTGCCTAAGGTACGCAATCCGGAATCGGTTTCCCAATTTCGCCCAATTGGTTTGTGTTCTGTGCTGTATAAGGTTATCACGAAGACTATCGTGAATAGACTTAAACCTCTGTTGCCTTGCTGGGTTTCTGATAGTCAGACTGCTTTTGTCCTTGGGCGTTCCATTACTGATAATATAATTATCGCCCAGGAGGTTATCCACTCTATGCGTTTGAAGAAGGGTAAGGTGGGCTCGATGGTGATTAAAATAGATCTTGAGAAAGCATATGATAGGCTTGAGTGGGCCTTTATCGAGGATACTCTCTTGGAGATTAGGATTCCGAGGGAGTTGCGTAGTTTAATTATGAGGTGCGTTACGTCGGTATCTACTCAAGTTTTATGGAATGGTTCTGCATCGGATTCTTTTGCGCCGACGAGGGGTATTCGGTAGGGGGACCCGTTGTCTCCGTATTTGTTTGTTCTTTGTATGGAGCGATTGGCTCATTCAATCCGTGAGAAGGTATCGTGTGGTGCATGGAAACCGATTCGTTTGGTTCGACATGGTCCACCTATTTCCCACCTTTTTTTCGCAGACGATATGATTTTGTTCAGTGAAGCTTCGGCATCTCAGGTTGCTATTATTGAAGAGGTGTTGCGGAGCTTCAGTGCGGCATCGGGTCAGAAGGTGAGCATTGCCAAAACAAGCATCTTTTTCTCTAAGAATGTGGAGCATGACCTCAGTGTGGCTATCAGTTCTCGGTTTGGTTTTTGTCGGGTGTCGGACCTTGGGAAGTACTTAGGAGTGCCCCTATTGCATAAGCGCGTGACTCGTGCTTCGTATCATTTTATTGTCCAACGTGTGAGGGACAAGCTTTCGGGGTGGATGGCTAAGTCCCTTTCGCTCGCGGGGAGAATTACTCTTGCTAAGTCGGTTTTATCGGCGATACCCTATTATGCTATGCAATCTTCGTTCTTGCCCAAAGGTACATGCCGTGACATTGAGAGTTTAATTAGGAATTTCATTTGGGGAAAGGATGAAGGACGGGGGGTGTGCATCTTGTGAATTGGAAGTCAGTGTGCTCGCCTATTAAGGAGGGAGGCCTTGGGTTTAAGTCGTTGGTGGTTCAGAATGAAGCTTGCTTTTAATTTAGTCCGGAAATCGGATCAATTTTGGGCGCAAGTTTTACGTTCCAAATATAAGTGGGAAGAAGCTATTCCGGATAGCTTGGCTCGCCCCCGCTGTTCTCATCTTTGGAAGGGTATCAGTTTAGTTTGGAATGAGGTTCGCTCAGGTCTCGTATGGTCGGTGGGAGATGGGCGTTCTGTGGACTTTTGGCATGACCCTTGGTTGAGTGATGTTGGGGTGCTGGCTGATTATGTAGCGGATGGGGCTGCTCGTGCGTGTCTTCCACATGTTAGCGTCGCCGACATGGCAACGCTAGTGGCAGATGGAATTGGGCAGCGATAGAACATTTGGTACCGCGCGACATTGTGTTACGTTTGGCCGCGACAATGTCTCCGCAGCAAGTCTCGGATGTGGATGGCGTGGGGTGGAAATGGACGACGCAGCGTTCCTTTACTGTCGGTTCTGCCTACCGTGTGCGCGCAGGGGAATGCGAGGGCCAAGCGGGGCTGTTGTGGCGGTGCATTTCGCGTTTCCGAGGGTTGCAGCGAATAAAGATTTTTTTATGGTTGATTGGCTGCGGTAAATTGCTCACTAATGCCGAAAGGGTTCGAAGGCACATGTCTGATGATTCTAGCTGCGGGGTGTGCGGTTCGACGGTTGAATCCGTAGGCCATTTGTTTCGCTTGTGTCGTACGGCAATGACGGCTTGGGTTAGGTTGGTTATTCCCTTAAAACTTAACGAGTTTCTTGATATGAATGTTCAAGATTGGTTGCGCGTTAATTTATCGGCACCGGAGTATTTTGTGCGCGAGCTAAAAGATTGGGACCTTCGATTTGGCGCGGTTCTTTGGTCCTTATGGAAATATCGCAACGCCTGTATTTTTGATAAGGATGCTGCAGGGGTGTTCGACGTTTTGGCACACAACAACTTTGTGTTTGAGGAGAGTGTGCGAGCTTTGGCGTTGTCGCGCACACTAACTCCCCCCACAGTGCGGCACGGACAGCAAGTTACAACGTGAGAGGCTCCTCCTGGCGGCTGGTTGAAGGTTAACACGGACGGCGCGCGCTCGGCTTCTACCGGATTGACTTCGTGCGGTGGTGTTGGTAGAGATGAGAGGGGCGACTGGCTTTTTGGTTTCGCGAAAGCGATAGGTATTTGCTCAGCATTGGAGGTGGAACTATGGGGTATCTATGTTGGTTTGTCGCAAGCATGGTCTCGGGGTTATCGTCGAGTGATCTTAGAGACGGATTGTAAAGAGGCGATTTCGCTAATTCAAGGGTCTTCGACAAGGGTGAGCTCCATTGGTTTGTGTTATCATATCCGTGGTCTTTTGCGGCAAGGTTGGGAGGTTATTCTTCAGAATGTTTGTCGAGAGGTGAACAAGGTGGCAGACTCGTTAGCCAAATTGGCCCCTGCGGACTCGTTGGACTGCCGGAGCTTCGATGCTCCTCCTGCTGTGATCGCAAGTCTGCTGGTATTGGACTTGTATCCAGTAACCTAGCAGGATAGTTTTGTTCTTTACTTTATCAAAAAAAAAAGCTAGATTTTATAGCTTCTTGGGTGGAAAAGCTAGTTTGAAAATAAAATTACTTTTTTACCTTAATTATTTAATTATAATTTATTGTACATTATGCATACATAATTGTAAAATAATATATATTTTATAATATTTATATTGAGAATAAAATTATTTTATTTGTAATTTATTTTATATTTATTATTAATTTGTAAGTGATATGTCCGTATATAATCTAGAATGTAATTTATATTTTCAAATTAAATTTTATAAAAAATAAAATTTTTATTATAATTAAAATTGACTTATTTCATATACCATAACATTAACTATTTGAACATCACCCAAGTTTACTTTTACATTTCAATATTATGTCTAAAATAGACATTTTATTTCCTCAAAATCACTTTTTGACATAATGACAAACACTAACCAGCTTTTCAAAACTACTTTTCAACAGCTAATTTGAAAATTATTTTTTTACCGTACTTTTAAAAAACAATCGCAAACTAAGCTTTAATCTATCCCCTCGTAAGTCGATTTGACTCGTCCCGAGTAAAAGATAATGAGAGGATAGGATACCGGATGAAGGACAGGATCTACTGCAACCACAAACTTATCAACAGCTCAAGACCTTGCCTTCTTCTCCAATGGATCCCACACAAGTTTCTCATCAGTGTTTGGCTTCATATATGTAGCCTTTTTTATGAATGGCTAGAACCCATTTCTCAATCCCTTTCAGTTTAATGAAATGATATGCTTCTCTTGCATCTTAGGCCAAGCATAATTAATCAAAATAATGATGCGAGGTTCCTAGATTATAATGGTAGACAATCGAGGCAACTTATAATTAGCAATAGAAAATATTTATACCTATAATCTCAAAAAAAAAAAGCAATATTACAAGTACAGCCAATACTCTAGAATATTCAAAATAAATCTGAATAATACTCACACATGTTTAAAAAAAAAAAGCACTATATTCAAAGTGTATATTTTCAACCACTCCGTTACAAGAAAAGCAAAATCAATTGAAGAATGACTTACCTACTCTGCATGCAAATTCAGCACATATATATAAATGAGGGAAGCCTCAATCAAATGAAGCCATTACAAAAGCTTTTAAAGAAATGGCAGATTGGACCAAGAAGACCATCCTCAGAAACAATGCCCTGCAACAGGTATTTCTTTTTATTTTTTCTGCAGCCTCATGGTATTAAATCTGGCCACGACACAACGTCTGCAACCGCAATTTAGTACTACGCTTTTCTCGGTTAATCACAATGTCATTGATTTTACCTTTTTTGGTGTGTGAAATTGCAGTACATCTTTGAAACCAGTGCCTATCCCAAAGAACATGAGCAATTGAAGGAACTAAGACAGGCCAGTGCTGAGAAATACAAAGAATTGTAAGCTCATGTTATTTAGCAGTCTTGAAGAGTAGCACTTTGAACTTGATTTGTTATTTGTGTATAAATATAGGAGCGTCATGAATGTGCCGGTTGATGAAGCACAGTTCTTGTCTTTGTTTCTAAAGATTATGAATGCCAAGAAGACCTTGGAAATTGGAGTTTTTACAGGCTATTCCCTTCTTGCTACTGCCCTCGCTTTACCCAAAGATGGTCAGGTATCTATTTATCTATTTATAAATGTGTTATACCTCTGCCTTCAAACTGCGGATTCAAACCATTATTTTCTGCAGATCATAGCAATTGACCCTGACAAAGAAGCTTACGAGACCGGTGCACCATTTATTAAGAAAGCCGGAATGCAGCACAAGATCAAATTCATCCCATCAGACGCCTTCTTAGTTTTAGACGATCTCATTAAAAATGTAAGTGTACACACATATACATATGTGTGTGCCTGCGCGTACGAACAACAATTCTCATGCTTGCAGCTTGTCCACTAGAGCAAGTTGATTGATTTGAACCTTTGCAGGGGGAAGAAGGGAGCTTCGATTTCGTATTTGTCGATGCCTATAAGAGCGATTATCTCAAGTTTCATGAGCTGACGCTGAAGTTGGTGAAGATCGGAGGGATTATAGCCTATGACAACACTTTATGGTACGGATCGGTCGCCGAATCGGAGAAGGAAGTGACGGACGAGGTTATTAAGATGTTCAGAAGCTTCGTGATCGAATTCAACAGCTTTGTAGCAGCCGATCCCCGGGTTGAATCAGCGCTCCTTTCCATTGGCGATGGCCTAACTCTTTGCAGGCGACTCTATTAGAGAAAATTTGGAGTCTTCCAATGATGTTGAATTGTAGCTTGAACAACAATAAATCTAAATAAAGGTTTGTTTTGTGACTTAAAATTAAAATAATTTGAGCAAAATTAAGACCATTATAATAAACAAGGTCAGGATTCAAATGTTTGACATTATAAATAAAAAAATTAGATTATAATAGTCAATATTATAATAAACATATATAATATTTATATCAAATTAATTAACTAATAAATTAAACTTCGAGAGTTATACCAAAAAAACTAAATAATATGCATGTGTATAAAAGAAAGCTTAGACCCATATTATAATTTTGGATCAATATTGACAACAAAAAGTTAAAGCCTTAACCCATATTATATCAACAATCACGTAAAGCCTTAAGCCCAATATTGACAACAAAAAAATAAAGCCTAAATAAAAGCAAAACAATAAAATTAGGATAAAAGAAAATATATTAGTCATGGACAAATTTTAGAGTGTGTTTGTTAATAATAGATAAAAGAAAACATTATTTTTTTAATTGAAAGAGGTTCGAACTTGACTAGCTAAAATCGAACAGATTTACAATAAGGAGGACTGTGTATATCACGGTCGAGCATGAGTCTAACAGACTCAGGAACATCATCATGGAGCACAAGTTGATAGGACGGAGTAACTGGTAGTTTGGATAAACCATCGACAACCATGTTGCATTTCCTAGGGATCCAACTAAATTCAATGTATCATGCACGATTGGACAAAGCGGCAATGGCACGCACGATCGGCAACGGACTAGTGAGTGCATATGGGTCTTACACCAGGGCAATAGCATGCTTGTAGTCGAAGTGAACTTGCAATCTCTCTACGTCAACAAACCATGCGACTTGTAGGCCAAGCAAAATGCCCCAAAGCTCGGCATGTAAGGAAGTAGTTGCACCAACATGATTGTGGTATCCGATGATTCATTCCCCCAGCAGTCCGTAAACGGCGCCGCAAACCGGTGCAAGACCCGTCAAAGACGAAGCTGCAACACCGATGTTGAGGCACAAGGAACACGGAAGGGGTGCATGCCATGAAAATGACTCCAAACGAGAGGGCTGAAAAGGTCGTAGAGGCACGGCAGCAATCCCATAGAAGTTAGTGGCTCGTGCAACGTTAATCTTGTATATATCGAAGAGGGGCAAGCATTGATCAGTAAAAACAAAATCATTTCGATGCTTCCATACATGCCAAATAAATGAGGCAAAGAAGAAATGCCAAAGCACTCCGACACCCTCTAGTGACTTCGTGGGACTAATATTCCCTATAATCCAAGAGTCAAGAGGCATAGAGAAAAAAGATTATGGTTTTTCGGTGGCACAATATTATGCCAAATAGTGCGAGTCACATGACGATCTCGAAGGATATGAAGAATGGATTATGTATAGCAGCCACAACTAGGACAGGATGGGTCAGAGGCAAATTCATCCCGGACCCGCTCATCGTGAGTCGTTAAATGATGGCAAAAAATAAGCCAAAGAAACACACGAAATCGTTGAGGGATTGGTAATGACCAGATGTTCCGCCAGACATCACTGCATGCATCGCATGATGCACCCACAATGGCTTCATAGGCCGAGCCAAGAGAAAAATCCCCCGAGGTAGACTTGCTCTAGTCGATCGAGTCACAAGGGCCATCAAGACAAGAAGGCAACACGCCGAGAATGTGGGGCACAACGCTGGCATGTAGCACTGGGGTGAGCCAGTCATTGTCTCATGCACCATCTACAGTTACGAGATCCTTAAATTGGGGAAGCGGCAACACATCATCGGGTTGGAGTAGCCAAACACGGAGAGGACCCAGGATTGACATCCAAACATCATCCCATATCCAAGCCTCACTCCCATCACCAATAAGCCAAAAAATACTATCTTGCATCGAGTCCCAAGCTTGCGAAATTCCACGCCAAAGAGGGGAACATTGGGGCCGATCAATGGAAATTGGACACAAATAGGTGACCATATACTTTTGGCGCAAGGCCTGCACCCATAGATCATTCAGGCGGCTAGCTAATGCAAAGGCGAGCTTGTGCATGTATGCCATGTTACACTCATTGGAGCGAGGGCCGCCAAGGCCGCCTCTATTTATGAGTTGCGTGATCTCCTCCCAATTGACATGAGACATGTGTCGGTGTGAAGCCGTAACCCCATATAAAGCCTCATATAAGCTTGTTAATCTCAGCGCAAACACGAACAAGAAGCTTAGTGGTTTGCATAAAATATGAAGGTATGGCGGCAAGGACAAACTTGGCGAGGGTGATCCTACCGGCCAAGGAAAGGGTCCATGTAGCCCACCTACTAAGCTTAGCGTGAATACGGTCAAGGATAAAGTCAAAATTAGAGCATCTCAATCGTTGGTGCTGAACCGAAACCCCCAAGTAAGAGCTAAGCGACAACGTTTGATTATAACCAAGAGCCAAGCAAATATCATCCCTGGCGGCATATTCTGTAGTAGGGGAGAAATAGATTTAAGATTTACGGGCACTAACTCGATGCCTCGAGCTGCTACCTAAAGCTTCAAAGATAGCAAAAATATTCTGAGCATGAGCCAAGTCCGCTTTAGCATAAAGGATCACGTCGTCAATGAAAAAAATGAGACAATGGGAGACCATTACGGATCATGTGGAATGGAACCCAAGTACCTTTGGCGACATCATTACAGATTGTATGCCCCGAACGTTCCATAGTCAAAACAAAAAGGTTCGACGATAGGGGATCGCCTTGCCGTACCCCTCGCTTAGGAGCAAAAATTGGGGAGGGTGAGAACTTCCATTGCACCTGGATAGATGAAGAAGAAAAGCAATGGATGATGACGCAAACAATATCATGTAGAAAACCCGCATCAATCAGAGTATCCTATAGGAGATCTCATTGAATCTTGTCAAAGGCTTTTCCAAGTCAATCTTTACGGCCATTCATCACTGTTTTGTTTTTCCCACATTGAATGGATGATTTCTTGATTCAGAATAACATATCAAATATTGAACGACCATTTATAAAACCCGTCTGGGTTGGTTTAATCAAGAGAGGCATGATAGGTTTCATGCACCGTACAATAATTTTTGTCAGAAGCTTATAGACAACCGAACATAGGCTGATTGGTCGGTTTTATGTTGACCAAACAATTGCAAATGGCTAAGAGGGGGTGAATTGGCGATAAAAATTTTAAGGGTGGAAATTGGAAGAATAAAATTTTGGACACAAGGCAATTAGAGTGGTTCAAGTTCTCCAATGAACTCTACATCTACTACCTTAGCTCCAACTAAGGATTTTCAACAAATCCACCAATAGATTCTTCCCCTTTTCTTGGATGGGGAGGAAACCTTACAATTTGATTAAGCTTTCTACCCAAAGCTTAATCCACTCACTTTTACAAAGAAGAGATTTTGGTAAACTTTGCAAATGCCTCTCTAAGGAAAATGTTTACCCAATTACAATCAAACACTCCCCAATCTCACAATAAAAATTACAATGAAAATCACAAGGAGTTGGGTACAAAGATTTGACTCTAAAATGAACAAGGTTTGGATTTTGAGTGCTTTGATGTTGCTTGTAGGTTCAATGGTTGTTGCTATGGCATTTGAGACTTGTTTTTATACCCTTGCATTGATTTCTAGTCGTTTGGGTGGTTGAGATCATCAATAGAGCCGTTGGGCTGCAATTTCCCGCAATAAATGCTGCTCGACAACCTACCGTATCGGTACGACTCGTGGGCGTATCGGTAACTGTCTTAAACAAGAAAGAGTCATTGTGACTGAAAAACAAGGTGTATTGATACGCTTCGAGGGCGTATCGGTATGACATTAAGGGGTGTATCGATACGATATGCCGTATCGATACGGATTTTGCTCACCGGAATCCTGAGTTTGGTTTTGATAATCGGTACGCTCCCTTAGCGTATTGGTACGATTCAACGATCATTTAAAATTTAGGATACCAACTAACTGACAAGCCAACGGTCGAAAATTAAATGCAAGAATTTTTGCAAAAGTCAGCATATCGGATCGATACGGTACATGTTGTATCGGTACGCTATAGCAAAATGATATTTTGATAAGAAAACTGTATTGATACAGTTCCAATGCGTATCGATACGTTATAGCTTAATGTCTTGCCCAGATGAATTTCGTATCGATACGAGAATAGACCGTATCGATAAGCTATGAACGATTAAAATTCCAGTGTTGAAAAACCGTATCGATACGCATAAGGCTATCAATATGCCTGGGTGTTTTGTTTAAGTTTGGCTTGAAACACATGAAAAGACTTAGTGAAATTTGAACCTTTAAGTATGTTTTGACTTGAAATATTGTTTGGTTCAAAATGACTTGTCAAAATGTGAGTCTTTGAAAAATGCTTAAAAATTTATTATTTTACAATTTAGTCCAATAGTTAGATTGTTGTATCAAAATCAATTTTGGTTTCACAATCTCCCCCTTTTTGATATAACAAAACTAAGTATAAATTTTTAAGTTTTGAAACTTTGAAAAGCTTACTCCCCCTTAATTTAAGATAGGTTTTCAAAGTTAAGTTTTAAGTTTTCAAAATTGGCTCTATAATCCTTCTCCCCCTTTTGTTAGATCAAACATAAACGCACAAGGTAAGATAATAGCAACAAAATATAACTTAATTCAATTGCAAACAACCGAATTGAAAAGCAACAAAATAGTTCAAAGTAATAAATCCAAACTCAAATCCTAAAACATAAAGAAAAACATAGAGTTCTAAACATAGGTGCATAAACAATGAAACTAAATATCATGAGATGATATGTATAACTACTCGTTCCCACCATCATCGCCATCTTCGTCCTCATCGTCTAACTTGGTTGATGCCTCCTAGATTGATTGAGCCAAGCACGATGGAAACGGTGAGAGAGACATCCATGGAGTTTTGTTGAAGAGCTATGGCTTTGACTTGATCCTCCAACGATGTGAAGCGAGTATCAAAACCCTTGACTCGATCTTCCAAAGATGTGAATCGAGTGTCAATGGCTGCGAACCCGACTTCCATGTTTGTGAATTTCTCATTAAGGAAAGTCATGAGATTGTTCATGGAGGAAGAAGCAATCGGAGCACCTTGAGAGCTTGAAGGAGCTTGTAGAGCATCGGTTGGAGTATCTTGTCAAGGAGCTCGAGGGACACAAACTCATTCATTATTGACATAGGGAAAGTGAGCACAAGAGAGGGAATGCTCATCTATAGGTTGACCAAGAGGTTCGGGAAAATCATGGGTGCAATCAATCTTAAGGGAATGGAACAAGTGACTCAACGCCGTATAATAGTAAAATGACTTTACTTGGTCGGTGTGAAGGTGTTGAACTAGATAAACAAGGTCGGCAAACATGATTTGACAAAGGTTAGGGCGCTTACCCTCTCGAAAACACCTAAGCCAAAAATTGTCTACATGACGGATTGTTGAAAATTTTCCACCCGATGGACGAAAAAACCATGTAATAATAAGATGAAGAATACAATCATGAGCATTTAGAACATTGACGGAACCTAGAGAACCATGCCCTAGGGAATTTTCATCATTAATCCCTATATTTTCAAAACCAAATGCTTTGCAAAGAACATCTTGATCAATTTGAAAAGTTGTGCCCATAAGATGTGACTCGGTAGCAACAACATATTCTCTAGATTCATTATGAATGCATATAGCATTGGAAAAGAAAATTGTGACCAAGTTTCGATATAAAATGGGAGGAAGGCTCAAGAAGTTCAAAATTTTCCATTGTCGAATCAAAGGAAGGTATTGAAATTTAAAGCATTCGGAGTTCAAAAATGAATATATACGACATGTTCTTCCCTAAGAGTAAAACCTTGAAAAGGTTTATAACGTGACATATCCGAAGGGGTTGGAAAACAGCGTTGGGTAATGTAAGGAAGATTTGGTTTAAGGTTACCCCCATCATTCTCCATAGGATTGAAAGTATAGGCAAGGTATCATCTTGCTTTCTTTTTCGGTGTCATAACCCAGAAAATATCAAAACAATTCGAATATGTATGCAATTAACATCTCATTCAATCCAATAAATTTCAATAATTCAAGGTATTTGAAAATCAATTTTAATATTAAAAATATATACATGTATAAAGAAAAGATTGGTTAATTTTTTTTCTCGAAAAACAGTTTACAAAAATATACGATATAAAATTATATTCGAATAAAAAAATTTCGGATTTTGAAAAGTTTTTGTAAAAACTTGAAAACCCATATCACAAACATATGTTTTATATAAAAATTTAGGTAAATCAACTAATAAAAACAAACGAAAATTGAAAATAAAAAAGAAAAAAGTTTATACCTTGATTTGTTAGAATAAATGAATGGGTTGATATGAATGCACAAGATTGTTGATAAAGCTTTGCTTTGATGTGTAGATAAAAAACTCTCAAAGAATTTTAAGTTTGGTGTGAAAAATTTGAGAGATTGAGGAGGTTTTTATAGGGATGTGCGGCTAGGGTTTGTAGAGAAAAGGAGGGGAAAAGTTTTAAAGTGGTTTTGGCAAAATACAGCCCTAATTTAACTCTCTGTCGAGACCATATCGGTACGCTTGTAGAGCGTATCGATACACATTTCCCCTAATTTTTAATTCAACTTTAATACTGTATCGATACGCACGACCGTATCGATACAATTTGACATGTATCACTTCCCTTGACGAACCCGTATCGATACGCGTGACCGTATCGATATAGTTTGACCTATATCACTTCCCTTGACGAACTCGTATCGATATGCCTTTACCAGATATTGCAATTTTGACAGTTTTAAGTTCAAAAAATCCAACTTTAAACGTCCCTAAATGCATGTGAATGACATATGAACAAGTTTTAATGGCTAAAATTAATGCATACTCTTCCTAGCAACAAGCATAGAAGCAAAAAGGGGCAAATTAACACAATCATGAATATCAACCAATTTCAAGCAAATTTTTGACCATTTGGGACCTAAAAGGGTCAAGAAAGGCTAGTTAAACCTAACTCTCTCTTAAGGGTCCAAAAACACTTTTTATCTAAAGGTTTGGTAAATATATCCGCTAATTAGTTCAATGTATCAACATATTCTAGAACAACATCATTTTTCAGCACATGGTCTCTAATAAAATAATGTCTAATTTCTATATATTTGGTTCTAGAGTGTTGGATGGGATTCTTAGTGAGACAAATGGCACTAGTGTTGTCACACCTAAGAGGTATGGTTTCTACTTGAACACCATAATCTAAGAGTTGTTGCTTCATCCAAAGGACTTGAGCATAACAACTCCCTAAGGATATGTACTCCACTTCGATTATAGATAAGGCTACGCTATTTTGTTTCTTAGAGAACCAAGATACGAGCATACTACCTAAGAATTGACATGTCCCATATGTACTTTTCCTATATATCTTGCATCCCTCATAATCCACATCCGAATAAGCATGAAGGCTAAAGAAAGAATCCTTAAGATACCAAAGACCTAAGTTAAGCGTGTCTCTAAGGTATCTAAAAATTCTCTTAATGGCTACTAAGTGTGATTCTCTATGACTAGCTTGGAACCTAGCACACAAGCAAACACTAAACATAATATCTGGTCTACTTGCGGTAAGGTAAAACAAAGAACCTATCGTGGATAATAAATCTTAGAATCAACACACTTACCTCTTTGTCAAGCTTTATAGAAGAGATCATGGAGGTGGCTTGAGGCTTTACATTCTCTAAGCCGAACTTTTTGAGCATATCATTCACATACTTTGCTTGATTTATGAAGGTGTCATCCTTTCTTTGTTTGATTTGGAGACCCAAGAAGAATGAGAGCTCCCCCATCATGCTCATCTCGAACTCACCTTGCATTAGCTTAGAAAATTCTTTGCAATAGCATTCATTAGTAGAACCAAAAAATGATATCATCAACATAAATTTGTACTACTAAGATGTCATTACTATATTTTTTTTATGAAAAGTGTAGTGTCCACCTTACCTTTTTCATAACCTTTTTCAATCAAAAAGTTTGAAAGTCTTTCATACCAAGCTCTAGGAGCTTATTTTAAACCATAAAGAGCTTTAGTTAGTTTAAACACGTGATTTGGAAATTTTGAATCCTCAAAACCCGGTGGTTGTTCAACATACACTTCTTCATTTATGAAACCATTTAGAAAAGTACTTTTTACATCCATTTGAAAAATCTTGAAATCATGGTAACATGCAAATGCTAGCAGCATCCTAATGGCTTCCATTCTAGCTACGAGTGCATATGTTTCATCAAAATCAATTCCCTCTTCTTGAGTGTAACATTGAGCTACAAGTCTAGCCTTGTTTCTCACTATGTTATCACTCTCATCTAGTTTATTCCTAAAGACTCATTTAGTTCCTATAGTAGATTGATTACTAGGCCTTTCAACTAATGTTCATACTTTACTTCTCTCAAATTGATTTAATTCTTCTTGCATGGCCAAAATCCAAAAATTATCTTTTAATGCTTCTTTGATATTTTTAGGCTCAATGCATGAAAGAAATGCAACATGGTTCATTAATTTGAGAGAGGATCTAGTAGTTACCCCCTTGGATGGATCACCTAAGATTTCACCACCTTTGACATAGTTGAACTCCCTTGGGTATGTCACCTCTTTTTCTTCAAGAGCCAAGTCCTTCAAGGCTTCAAGATGTGGATCTTGTGCATCTTCTTCTTTGGTTGGAATCTCATCTACCTTTGACGTTTGTCCTCCATCAATGGCTTCAATGATCCCTACATCATCGTCATCACAAGAATCCTTCCTCGGAAGGAGGTTATCATCGAAAATAAAATGAATAGACTCTTCTACTACTAAAATTCTCTTATTAAATACACGATAGACTTTAGAGTGTAAAGATTACCCTAAGAAAATAGCTTCATCACTTTTAGCATCAAATTTACTTAAATTGTCTTTTCCATTGTTTAAAACAAAACACTTGCAACCAAATGGATGGAAATAGCTAATGTTAGGCTTCTTAGATTTTAAAAATCTCATATGGTTTTTTCTTCAAAATTGGCCTAACCATTACTCGATTTATAATGTAGCAAGCGATATTTGTGGCTTCCGCCCAAAAATATTTAGGTAAATTATTTTCACAAAGCATGGTTTTAGCCATTTCTTCTAAAGTTCGATTTTTCCTCTCAACTACCCCATTTTGTTGAGGAGTGTGAGGTGTAGAAAAATTGTGGCTAATCTCATTTTCATTTAAAAACTCTTCAAAACCTAGATTTTGAAACTCGGTTCCATGGTCACTTCTAATATGAGAAATTTTAAGCTCAAGATCATTTTGAGTTATTTTTGAAAATATGATGAATTCTTCTAAAGCCCCATCTTTTGTACTTAAGAATAGAACCCAAGTAAACCTAGAATAGTCATCAACAAGTACAAAAGCATATGATTTACCACCCAAGCTCATAGTCTTAATTGGCCTAAAAAGATCCATATGAATCAATTGTAAACATCTACTAGTAGAGACATCATTAATAGATTTAAATGAGGTTCTATGCTGCTTACCCTTAGAGCATGCATCACATATTTTATCATTAGGGAACTTAAGTTTGGGTAAACCTCTAACTAGATTAAGGGAAACTAATTTTTCTAAAACACTTATGCTAGCATGTCCTAATTTTCTATGCCAAAGGCATGAGTCATGTTCATCATGTGCAACTAAACATGCATGAGATGTGTGAATGTCATCTAAATGCACTATGTAAATATTTATTATCTTATGCCCTATGAGCATCAATTGATTCGTTTTAATGGTCACTGTTTTGTAACCATTTTTATCAAATAGAACATTAAAACATTTATCACACAATTGACTAATGCTCAACAAATTATGGTTAAGACTGTTGACATATAAGAAATTTTCAATGAAAATAGAAGAGTGATTATCAATGGAGCCAATTTCTTCAATGTGGCCTTTGTAGTTGTCATCGAAAGTTACTACTCCACCACTCTTTGGCTTTAGTTCCAAGAATCTAATCTTGTCACCGGTCATGTATCTTGATCATCCACTATCAAGGTACCATGAGTTTTGACATGAAGCTTTGGCCTTGTAGCAGTGCTCCCCCTTTGGATCAACATCAATAGACATGAGACAAAGATTAGCTACTTTCTCCTCTTCCTCGGATGAATCATCGCCACTCCAAGTTGCCACTTGAGCTTTGAGCTTGTTTTTCTTTCCAAAACTCTTCCTCTTCAATTGAGGGCACTCAGAACGGATGTGGTCGAATTTCTTGCACTCGTAGCAAATGATTTGGTCCTTCTCCTCTTCCTTATTTTTGTTCTTGAAGTCCCATTTTCTATTGAACTTTCTCCCTCGGTTGTACTTCATGAAGCGAGTGAATTGTTTGGCTAACATGGCTATATCCTCATCTTCATCTTCACTATAATCGTTTTCATGATATGAAGCTTTAAGGGCGATTCCAATCTTCTTTTTCTCAACTTCCTTCTTCTCAACCTTCTTCTCCTCCATCTTCTTTTCTTCTTCTCTTCCCTTCTTCATGATCTCATGGGTAAGTAGAGATCTAACGAGAGCATCTAGCTTGAGAGTCTTCAAATCTCTAGCTTCAATAATTTTGATTCTCTTGCTATCCCACGATTCCGGAAGAGAATACAATAGCTTCCTCACTAGCTTGTCTTAGGAAATGATTTCACCGAAACCATTCAATCCATTAACAATGACCAAGAATTGATCAAACATCTTGGAGACACTCTCATCAGGATCCATTTTGAAGTTTTCATAGCTTAGATTGAGTAGCCCGATCTTTGTTTCATAGACATCGCTAGTTCCCTCATATGTTGTCTCGAAGGTGTCCCAAACTTCCTTGGCATTCTCGATCGAAGACACCTTGGAGTAGATATCCGGACCAAAAGCACAAAAGATTACATGTAAGACTTTATCGTTGACTTGCATCCTTCTTTTATCATATTCAGTCATTTTGGCTTTGATCTTTGGGACAAGTCTTCCTTCATCGTCTCTCTTCATCGAAATGTATGGACCTTCTTCAACTACATCTCATACCATGTAGTCGGTATATTTGATGAAGAGTCTCATCATATTCTTCCAATATGGGTAGTTATCCCCATTGAAAAATGGTGGTTTGGTGGTAGATTAAGACTCATAGAGGTTGGAAGTGGAGGTGGATGCCATTGCTTGACTTGTTGTTGATCAAACTCTCCTAAAATCGACTCAAGAGGGTTGTAATCCTTCCAATGAGTGTAGCTCTGATACCAATTCTTTAGCTGATCAAACAATTGCAAATGGCCAAGATGGGGTAAATTGGCGATAAAAATTTGAAGGGTGGAAGTTGGAAGAATAAAATTTTGGACACAAGGCAATTAGAATGGTTCAAGTTCTCCAATGAACTCTACATCCACTACCTTAGCTCCCACTAAGGATTTTCAACCAATCCACTAATAGATTCTTCCCCTTTTCTTGGATGAGAAGGAAACCTTACAATTTGATTAAGCTTTCTACCCAAAGCTTAATCCACTCACTTTTACAAAGAAGAGATTTTGGTAAACTTTGCAAATGCCTCTCTAAGAAATTTTTTTACCCAATTACAATCAAACACCCCCCAATCTCACAATAAAAATTACAATGAAAATCACAAGGTTTTGGGTACGAAGATTTGACTCTAAAATGAACAAAGTTTGGATTTTGAGTGCTTTGATGTTGCTTGTAGGTTCAATGGTTGTTGTTGTGGCATTTGAGACTTGTTTTTATACCCTTGCATTGATTTCTAGCCGTTTGGGTGGTTGAGATCATCAATAGAGCCGTTGGGCTGCAATTTTCCGCAATAAATTGTGCTTAACAACCTACCGTATCGGTACGACTCGTGGGCGTATCGGTACTTGTCTCAAATAAGAAAGAGTCATTGTGAATGAAAAACAAGGCGTATCGATACGCTTCGAGGGTGTATCGGTACGACATTAAGGGGTATATCGATATGATATACCGTATTGATACAAATTTTGCTCACCGGAATCCTGAGTTTGATTTTGATAAAAAGCGTATCAGAACGCTCCCTTAGTGTATCGGTACGGTTCAACGGTCGTTGAAAATTCAGGAGGCCAACTAACATACAAGCCAATGGTTGAAAATTAAATGCAAGGATTTTTGCAAAGGTCAGCATATTGTATCGATTCGGTACATGTCATATCATTACACTATAGAAAAATGATATTTTGATAAGAAAATTGTATCAATACGTTCCAATGCGAATCGATACGCTATAGCTTAAAGTCTTGCCCAGATGAATTTTGTATCGATACGGGAATAGACTGTATCGGTACGCTATGAACGATTAAAATTCTAGTGTTGAAAAACCGTATCGATACACATAAGGGTATCGATATGCCTATGCGTTTTGTTGAAGTTTGGCTTGAAAACACATGAAAAGACTTAGTGAAATTTGAACCTTTAAGTATGTTTTGACTTGAAATATTGTTTGGTTAAAAATGGCTTGTCAAAATGTGAGTCTTTGAAAAATACTTAAAAATTTATTGTTTTACAATTTAGTCTAAAAGTTAGATTGTTATATCAAAATCAATTTTGGTTTCACAGTCGGAAATCCGCAAAAGTTTGCGAAACGTCAACCTTTGGTATGGGAACAAATGATGTATGGTTCAATATTGGCTCAAGATCACCACCTTGGAAAAAATTCTGAATGGTTCGACAAATATTAGGACCCACAATGTGCCATTGTTTTTGATAAAATTCAGTATGGAGGCCATCGGGCCCCGGTGCCTTAAGAGGCGCCATTTCATGAAAAGCTTTATTGATTTCAATTGGGGATGGAACAACGCCGAGGTAGTTCATAAGCGATGGCAAGACAATAGAAAAGCATCTCGATGTAAGAAAGGACACGCCCTCACCCTCAGGCAATGCATAAAGGCAACAGAAAAAAAAACAATCAACCTCAGCGCGAACGGCAACCTCATCTTCACACCAGTTACCATCCGTCAATTGAAGGGATTAGATTCGATTATGGGCCTTACGCTGCTTGGCCTTGCAATGAAAGTAATTCATGTTGCGTTCTCCGTAAGCAATCCATTTCGACTGTAATTTTTGCTTCCACAATAGTTCCTTTTGATCAAGAATTGCCTTAAGTTTAACCTAAAGATCACACTCAAGGCGGATAAGAAAACTAGATTGACAATGCTCAAGTGTTTTCTGGGTACCCTGGAGTTGCACCATTAAAGAACGCTTTTTAGAACCAATATACCCAAACACAATTGAGTTCCATACATCGGTCGCGGTTGTAAATGTGGAAATCATGCTAGATAAGGAGTCAAAATAGTGTCAATTATCAGCAACTATTCTTTCGAAATCAATATGGTGTTGCCAGCCGGTGAAGTAGTGAAACAAATAGGGTGCACTCAAAACATGGACATTCACTACTCTAAGCAAAAGCGGTCGGTGGTCCGACTACATACGGAAGAGATGAGTAACAAAGGTTTCGGGGAAGTATTCATCCCAATGCTCATTGCAAATAATCCAATCAAGACGCGTAAAAGTTGTCCCCTGCGACCAAGTGAAATTAGGTCCTTGAAAGCCTAGGTCATGGAGGCCACAGTCAAACATAAAGTCTTGGAAAGCCCGAAAAGATTTGGTAGAGCCAACACCACTTGTCGCTTAGAAGAATCAAGAGTAACATTGAAGTCCCCCATAAGAATCCAAGGACGGTGAATGGAGGAGCCAAGTCGCTTGAGATGAGACCAAAAAGCCTTACGTCGAGTGGAAGTTGGGCTAGCATAAACTAGGGAAACAAGAGCAGACACACCTGGAGCCTTACAAGTGACTTTACAATGGAGAAATTGAAAGTGATGCAAGAGAATCCTAACATGAACAATGTCCCGCCAACATAACCATATACCATCAGAGAAACTCGAAGCCTCGATGTGGTGAGAGAAAGAAAATTCCAAAGCACAAATAATAGAGTCAGCTCGCCCTCTAATAATACGTGGTTCAACAATTTCGAACAAATCTGATTTAAAATCCCCGAGATACTGCTTAGTGGCTGTTAAAAATATAGGGTGCCCACAACCTTGGGCATTCCAGATATAGCTTTATTAATCATTAAAAAATGGACAAATAGAATACAAATTAGACCTGAATAAGGGTCGTAGGAGCTGTAGTAATCGAGCCAAAAGAAGCAAGAAGAGCTGCTATCAATTGCATGGCTTGTGGCATTGGGTGACCACTTGTGACATCATGATTCATAGGGTTCATACGAGACAAGGTGCTATCTGAAGGCTCCCGAGCGGACGGCAAAGTGAGATCAGGATTCTGGACCTCAATTGCAACATTTGGACGTCATTTTAATTTACTACAATAGTGAGTTTGGTCTTATCAACCTTCGAAATTGGGAGACTAGAGACAGTGGTTCGAGTGGAGGTCACAGGGATAGACTTGCGTTTATACTGGCTCGTCGACTTCGAAGAAGAATAAGCAACCGGATGTTAAACTGTGAGCAGCTTGCGAATAGCAATAGGTCTCCTAGCCTTAGTGGCACATGATTCAGAGGTAGCTTTCCCCTTGCCGCGGGTTGTGTTGGAGACTGCATGGGTAACTGGGGCGGGGTCACTTATAGGACACATGAGAAGTTGCAGGAGGTCCTTGGGTGCGACATCGAGCACATTAGAATCTTCCTCAAAATGTGATTAAAGCGAGACTCAGTTACAATAAATTCTAAATTCCCTGAGCTACTACTAGGGTCTGGGGCTAAAAGGAACAAGGTCTGGGGCTGGCGCCGAAGCTGGCGAGACCTGGGGAATATCGTGTGCTGGTTGGACATCACCCAAAGAGTTTGCGATGGTAAGAAAAATATCTTGGACATGGGCGTACTTCCCACATTAAAAGCAAACGGTGGACAAAGATTCATATTCGATTAGTTGGAGTTGACCATTGATGAGTAGCTTAGAAACGAGAGGCTTACATAGATCCAGATTAATAGCCATTCAAGCAAAACGGCCGTGACGCCTACACTCTGTTTGATAATCAAGTTTTACCATAGGGTCAATGCTGTGACCAATTTCAGTGATAATAAAACGCTTATAAAGCAACACCGGCAACCCTGGTAGACGAATCCAAGCAATGACTCGTTTGGGGTGCGGTTGCGAAGTAAAGAACTCGACTGTCCAAAGTTTAATGATAAGATAGTGAACAAAGATTACCCATGGACCCCTACAATAGCATTGAGATAATTGATATGAGGTGAAAAGCTTGAGATGGTTTCCAGAGATCATAGAGTCGAGAACGGAGCGTGTTATAGCCAATCTGACGGCCAAAAAACTTGACAACCACCGTATGGTCCAAGCTTTTAACAACCAGGTCTTGGACGTGATCCAAGAAATCTATAGAGATGAGGCCATCAACGGTAGAACGGACGACATCACCCACAAGGAGTTCCATTTCCTCATCATCGAATATTTCTTCCTCTTCCATAGTCTTCGACGGCTAATCACTCATGTGTGACTCCTTATAGAAGGGCGAGGGAGTAGAAGCAGCAACGGCTACAGATAGGGATGCACTCGCATTAGTGGAAGGATTAGGTTTTGCAACCTCATAAGCAGTCTAATCACATGATTGGACCCCCTCCATCGCAGTAGGGATTAGATCATTTAGGGCAGCACCTTGTCCGATGTCTGACGACTCGTCGCTAACACGACGGGGCTTCTTGGTACTTTTTTTAATAAAATAGATGTATAAAATATCCCAATACTCTTGTTTTCTATTTAGTTCAATTTAATTTACTTTATTTTGGTATTTTTCTACTACATTTTAATTATTTAGAATATTTATCTATTTAATTTTTTTAATAAAATCAGCCGATATATTATTTAAATAGTTATATGAATATGTTGATTATAATTATAATTTTATTTGTGAATCATATTTATTGATTTTAATTGTAATTATATGAATATACTATTTGTAGATATAATTGTAACTGCAAAATTATTTGAGCTTCAGAATACTTTCTCTCATTATCATAAGTCACAAATAAAGCAAGTCTCATGTAACTATTGGTTATACTAAACAAGTTTTTTTTTATCAGAAGAAATAAATTCCATTGTAAAGACAGATTACAAATACGAACATAGTTGCGGGGGCAAGAGGGCCCAGAAAGATTTGGCCGGAAGGTTTCTAGCGTATTTAGCAAGCCAGTCTGCTGCTTGATTACAAGACCTAGGGGCAGAAGAGAACAAACACGAATCAAAAGCTTTGGCTTCCGACATGATATCCTTCTCAACTGCTGAGGAGACCCAATTTGTAAGGGATCCCGAGCGAATTCTTTCAATAACGGCTTGGCAATTGGTTTCGACGATGATTTTGGAAAATCCATTAATTGAAGCCAAAGAAAGACCCAACCTAATTGCACAAGCTTCAACCGCCACTGCAAACGGGGCAAGAGTTGGTTCGGAGATTCCTTGGATAAAGGATCCCGAACTATCACGTGCAATTGCCGCCGCCGAGGCCTTCCCAATTAGGCAGTCGAAAGCAGCATCACAATTAATCTTGACCGTGTTAGAAGGAGGAGAAGTCCAAGTCCTCACTTCAACACATCCGGGAGGCTTTGATGAAAGGATAAACATCATCACATGAGCATGCTCCTCATAGGCTCGTTCTGCGCGTGTCCAAACGTCGCACGGGAGGTCCTTTCTACCTTCGAAAACCCAGGCATTCCATGATTTCCAGATCACCCACAAGAGGAAAGCAATAAGAGCACATCCATCTTCGAAGTTTCCCAATTTCCTGAATTCATTAATTTTGACCCACCACTTGGAAAAACCAGGGAAACCAGTGGATGATGGTGAGTAGTTAAAGCCTGAGGCCTCCCAGACCGCTTGCGCGAATGGGTAGAAAAATAGAAGATGTTCGGTGGATTCCGTCTCTCCCCCGTATCTTGGACAACAGTCTGAGTCTTGGAATTTTCCGTGGAAACATGCGGCAAGGATCCCTTTAGTAGGGACAATGTTGTGACATAGCTTCCACAGGAAGGGGAAAATTTTGGTGGGTACCTTCAAACCCCGGATAGAGTTCCAGAAGGCTTTGTTGGTCTCAGGGGCATCGCTCGAGGACGAGTCCCTCTATGTGCTTAGGTTGTCCTCAATGAACCGATATCCCGATTTAGCCGAGTAATCCCCACTATTGGTCCCTGCCCAAATAAGAGAGTCTTTGACTCCTTGCCCTCCTATCGGAATGGTCAAAATTGCCTCAACTTTAAAGGGAGTGAAGAGAATATCAATTTTTGATTTGTTCTATGACCTTTGATCCGAGCTAATGAGACAAGAGACTGAGGGGCAAGGGCCTTGGGGAGAAGGTTTTGAGATGGTACGAAACTTGGGCAACTTGGGGATCCAGTTATCTTTCCATATAGAGATGCTTCTGCCATTTCTAATCCTCCAAAAGGAGCCTTCCTTAATAACTTTGATCCCCTCCTTGATACCTGTCCAAGCCCAGGAAGGATTATTGCAGTTAGGAGCTTCAAAGATGTTTCCGTTAGGAAAATAGATTCCCCTAAAAGTTTGCGCCAGAAAGATACCGGGTTTTTAAGGATTTTCCATGCAACTTTCGCGATAAGGGCTTTGTTAAATGATCTGGGGTTTCTAAAGCCTAGACCACCCTGATCCTTGGGACGAAAAAGGGTTCTCTAATTTAGCCAATGGATACTTTTCTCCTTATGCCCAAAATTGTTCCACCAAAACTTTGCCACAAGTGAACATAACTCATCGCAAAAAGTAACATGAAGAAGAAAGCATTGCATCACGTAAGTAGGAATAGCTTAGGCAACTGCCTTGACGATGAATTCCTTCCCTGCTTGATTCAAAAACTTAGCTTTCCACCCCCTTAATTTGTTTTAGACTTGGTCCTTTATAAAAGCCAAAGCTTCCTTTTTGCTTCGTCCCTAGAAAGAAGGCAGACCGAGATACTTATTGTCCTCTTCCATTGGTCGAAAACACAGTGTGTTAGAAAGATGGCTGCTAACATTTGGGGAGAAAATGACAGATGGTTTTTGAAAATTTACCATTTGGCCTGTCGTTTTCTGGAAACAGTGCAGAATGCGTAGGGCAGCATCACAATTTTCTTTATTTGCCGTTGAAAACATCAAACAGTCGTCGGCAAACAAGAGGTGGCTCAGAATCGGGCATCGTCTCTTAATTCTCAGACCTTCAAAGGGGAAAGTCTCCACCTCTTTCTCTGTAATCCAAGACAGTATATTAGAGATGAAGATGAATAAGAAGGGAGAGAGTGGATCCCCTTGTCTAAGGCCTCTTTTAAGAGAGAAGTCTACGAATTTCTCCTCATTTAAAACCAAGGAGAAAGAAGTGGAAGAAACACATTCTATGACTCTATTGATCCACCAGTCACAGAGTCTCATTCTGTTCATAACAAATCGAAGAAGATCCCAATCCACTTTATCATACGCCTTTTCAAGGTCGATTTTGAGGGACATAAGACCCCTTTTTCCTTTCTTTGCCTGATTTACTGCATGAAGCGCCTCATTTGCAAGAATGATGTTTTCATGAATGGATCTGCCTTGAACAAAAGCGGATTGGTAATGAGGAATAAGATCCAGAAGAAAGGTTTTAAGCCTAGAGGCAGTATCTTTGTGATAACCTTGAGAGAGAAGTTGCAGAGGCTGATCGGTCGAAAATAAGAGACTTTACAAGGATTTGAGTTCTTAAGGATGAGAACAATATTGGTTTTGTTTAGCCCATAGTTCAGAGAGCCGTCTTTGCAAAAAGCAGAAACCATCCTTACGTGATCTTCTTTTATAGTCTCCCAAAAAGTTTGGTAAAAACATCCAGGAAAACCGTCAGACTCTGGAGCTTTAGTAGCTCTCATACTAAAGAGTAAAGACAACTCTTCTGATCTCTTCTTCGGAGACTTCTTTGCTGAGCTTAGAATTCATGACATCAGTCACTAACTAAGGGATATAATCACCAAGGCATTGGAAGTCAATAGAATGATCCTTAGCAAACAATTTTTGGAAGTGTTGCTGGAAGAGATTCGCTATATCCGTTGGCTCCTCAAGCCAGGTTTCATCGTCTCTTTTTATTCTGAGGATTGAGTTGATTCTTCGATGTTGAATAGTGGTGGAGTGGAAGAATTTGATGTTTTTATCATCCCACTTTAGCCAGTTTATCCTGGATCGTTGGTGCCAATATCTTTCATCGCTCTCTCATTCTAGGTCCAGCTCTTTTTTTAACTGTTTATATTCCTCTAACTCCAAACTCGTGAGTTTCCTCCCTTGAAGATTCTTAATCCGGGCCATCAAAGATTGCTTTTTTTTCATTTCTTTGTTTGGATTTGATTTTGCTCCATTTTATTAAAGTTCCAGTTCTTCTGATTTTCCTCCAAAAAATATGTGAGAGCCTCTCAGCATATGTGGAGTCCCATCCTTTGCGGGTAGTTTGGGGGCATTCTTCATCCAAGAGCCATTTGGTTTCGAACTTGAACTCCTTCATGTATTACCTTGAAAAACCCGACGGGAAAAGTATGATTGGAGCGTGGTCAGAAGCTAAGGCAATATCCATGGTTCCCATTGCTTTGGGAAAAGAGGTGTTCCATTCAGTGGATCACAAAATGCGGTCTAGTTTCTCCAAAATGGACTGTTCACCACTTCTCTAATTATACCATGTGAACCGACTTCCTTTTATTGGCAATTCAAGTAATCTAGTGGAATCCACAAAGTCAGTGAAGTAATTGGCCTCCGCAGGGTTGAAAGGGGTTCCCCCTTCAGTCTCCTCTTGACAAGTTACAATGTTGGAGTCACCGATAACAAGCCACCTTACATTTTGAGATCTTCTGAGATTCGTTAACTCCTCCAAAAATTTTTGCTTTTCCTATTTGTATGGTGGGCCATAAATGAAAGTGTCGAACCACTCCTCCCCCTCTTGGAGAATGACTTTCGTGTCGATGTAGTTCTTATCAAATTTAAGAATGGTGACTTTTGCACCGTTGGTCCACCATAAGGCAAGTCTACCTGCAATTCCAAGTGGCTCCACATAGAAAGATGAGTCCATCTTCATCTTCATCTTGATCTTTTCTAGGTATCTCTTTTTTTGTTTAGTTTCACTGAGGAATATAATGGATGGTTTGTGCTTTGACACTGAATTACGGAGAGCTCTGACGGTCTCTCGATTACCTAAACCGCGAATGTTCCAAGCAAGGACAACCATAACGTGCTGGAGCAAGACACAGATGGTTCAAATAGAGAGACTAGGTTGGAATTCAACCAGCTCGAGTAGAGGAAAAGAGACTGTCACCAAAGCCCAAATCAACCTTGGAAGTCTTCACTTAGAGAACAATGGAAAAACCGTGTCGAGAAAGAGCTCTGAATTGCACAGCGGCCGGCCAAACAAATTTAAAACCAAGAAAACAAGCGCTCACCAAACCACAAGCAACCACACAATGTCAAAATAAAGGGCTAAATACAGACTTAGTGAGTCTCACCAGGAAAAACAACAATATTAAAGAAAGCGAAATGAGAGCAATCACCAGAATCCACAAGCAATAACCAAAGAAAAACCAGAAGGGGAAAAGTCACAAGGAGCGGGGTGCAGTGATCGAAACCAATAGGTGGGGGAGAAAGGGAGAAGAAACCAGAAATCGAGATCAAGGGCTGAGAGAGATGAAGGAGTTCATATACCTGTCTCGGGACCTAACAGCACAGGTGGGCAAAGACGATAACAAAATTGGAGGGGTGAAGTCGCCGGTGCTGGAGTACCTTACGGTCAAGAGCGTGAAACCTGTCTGATTCCCCCTGAGTGCAAACTGAGAGTTTCCCCGTCTCAAACACACGACCTTAGACCCCAGCCCTGACTCACCCCATTAAAATAACACTGGGAACCGGTGACGCTACGATGGAGGGAAGACGACCAGCTACCAAGTCGAAGCAATCGAGCAACAACCCAGGCACGATGGTGGGCACTGAGGAATAGGAGAAAGGGAGAATTGGGTATTTTTTACTATACAAGTTTTTCTTATATAATATTTTTGGATTTTTTTAAATTAATTAAAACATTGGGTAAAATGTGCATTCATTCCCACTTTCCGAAACAACAGAAGAATCTGCAGACCAATATAATGTAGTAAATTAATTAAAACATTAAATGCATAAAATAATAAAAAAACTATTATAATCACAATGATAAATAAATAGAAGAAATAATCCTTTTATTTTTATGTAAACTTGGAAATAGAATGTCATCTATCGTAGAGATGGCAATCGAGCCCTTCAAATCGGATTTAAGATAGGTTATTTTGAGTTGAATTGAATTTAGTTTGAGTTTTTTTCGAATTATGTTCGATTTGGGTTAAATCAGTTTTGATTCAGATTTAGTTCGAGTCTATGTTATTTCGTGTCGAGTATCAGGTCAGATAAATATCAGATCAGTTGATTTTTTATTAGACCAATATCGGATCGGTTGAATTTTCAAGGCGGGTCAAAATTATATTGGTTGATTTTCGAGTTGAGTTAATATCAGATCGGTTACATTTGATTCGGGTTGATTTTCGAATCAACTAAAATTTAGTTCATTTACTTCGGGTTCATATCAAGTTTAACCATGTTCGGGCCTCGAATCTAAATCGAGTCAAATTTGCCTGTTATAATCTATCAATTATTCAAAATTGCATGGGTTCCTATGAATTATGATCAAACACAATGACACTGATCAGTTTGGTAATGCGCAAATTTGCATTCTGATGTACAATACTTCCAGCTTTTGCTACTCGACTCCTTGTCTACTCTCATAACGCAATTCCCCAACTCGGGGAAATTTTTGCAGCATTTTCCATTATATCTATAACATTATTCAAATGTAATCAATATTGTATAATTTCCCATTGTATCAATATACATTCATGATGCAGATACAAATAAAATAAAATCATAACAGAATAGTTTCACATACACATAGATAGAATCGGGATATAGAGTTGGAGGAAAATGTAAATTTTAAAAGGTGAAAGGATAAATTTATAATAAATTTAATATTTCAAAAAAATATATGAATAAAAGACAAAAAACCAACTAAACATGAGAGTTGCGCTCGTTGCGGGACTTAACTCAACACCTTACGGCACGAGCTGACGACAACCATGTACCACTTGTGTCCGCGTTCCCGAAGGCACCCCTCTTTACTTTGCATCGAATTAAACCACATTCTCCACTGCTTGTGCGAGCCCCCGTCAATTTTTTTGAGTTTCATTCTTGCGAACGTACTCCTCAGACGGAATAAAAATAATAATTGAAAAAACCATTCACAATAATGAAACAAATTAAGAAAGAATTAATAAAACAACTAAAAATACAACTCATTTTATTTCAACTATAGAAATTTCACTTTCTTCACTTTCTAATGTTTTTATTAGAAATAAAAATAAAAAGTTTTTTTTGTGACTTATCCTCCTTCTCACAAGCATATGCATTTTATAAATTATCACAAACTCAAATTATTAGTTTTTATAAATTCAAACTTACCTTTCAATATAATGGAACATCTCTTTTTAAAAAAAGAGAGAGAAATAAAATATTATTTTGAAGAACAAGGATTATTTCATTTCACATTAAGACACCATTATGAGTTAAGACAAAAAAATCTTTTGACATTCTGAAATGAATGAATGAAAAAAATAGTTAAGAAGTCGTTAATACGATTTATTTCAAAGTAGATAGCTTACATTAATACCAGGACAATGGTGAAATAAAGCCAATCGACGCCATCTGGCTCAAAATGAAGATTTAACAAAATAAAATTCAGATGAAAAAGAAAGATTAATTCATTACGAAAAAAATAATCTTCAAGCAAATTCATTACCGAATCAAAAATATAAACTGAATTAAGAACATAAAATATCAAATTTGTTGAGTCAGGATTGGGTGTAGATGGTAAGTCTAATTTAGTTTGATTTTAATTAAGGTAAAAACTTTGATACACAATTTTTTTTTATTAAACTTTGATACATAAACTGTGTAAACTAAAGTTTGCACAAATTTATTAAATTTAATGTTTAAAGTTTAGCTGTTTAAATTGTATGGTTTAAAATGTAGGGCTTTAAGTTTTAGTAATTTAAATTTTGGATTTTAAAGAAAGGTTGTGCAATATTTTTTTTTACAAATATAACCCTTTTAATTATTTATTTTATTTCCTATTGATTATGAAGAATTACAGAAACAATTGTAGTTTGTAATTAAAGAAAAATTAATAGATTTAATGGGACTAGACGTCGGGTCTTTTAACCGAGGTCAAAGATTTAAGTTAGAAAATTATGAATGAAGTAAATTGAATTAAGATTCTTTCTTATAATCAACCTCTATAGTATTCAATTTAAATTAGTCGATCAATAAATCAGATATCGATAGTTAAAAAAAATGTGACTCGACAAACTTTCGGTTTCATTTCATTGTTTTTTTTAAATCTAATTTTTATGACTTAATTATAATTTTATTTATTAGATATAATTAAAAATAAGTTTTGATAATAGTAAACATAAATTTTAATAAATAAAACAAAGACATAATGGGCAAAGTTGTAACGGGGCAGATTTAGTACCGAATCTGCCAAGTCCTGGATCCGAGCCTGGCCCAATATCAAACATACAAGTTCGTTCAGGGCCGCTACGTGGTGTATAGATAGAGCTACACGTCATCGATGTGTTGGTTTCCGTGCAGGCAGCGATGCTCACTCCAATTCAAAAAATTTCAAAAAGATTCGACCAACGAGGCACTGCAATAATTAAATCAGTGATTTCAGATTATTTCTCTACACGGCCCTTCTACTTTTACAAATTTTGTATTTTAACCAAATGCTTTCTCTCTCTTTTTTTCCAATGAGAAAAAAGACAAGTTACCGGAACTTGGGTTCCGGAGTGCTCTTTGACACGTAAGTATAGGGTTAGTGTTCGATAAGTGAATAAAAAAAATTAAGTTAGTCGAATTGATTAGTTTTATTTTATAGTTTAAATTTAATTTGAAATTTTTTTAGTTAAATTTATAAATTTTGATTGAATTATTTAATTTCTTTAAATTTAACTATAAATATTTATAATAATATAGTGATTCAAATTTAAACAATTTTAATTAAGATACAAATGTAAGTGCCTCGAGACGTTAAATAAAAGTAAAAAGAAAGAACTTTTTTAATAAAAAAATTCTCTATCCACTCCAAATTAGAGAACGAAACGACGCCGTTTTAAGATTAATCGCGCTCAAACACGGCACAGAGAATCTCAATTCCTACTCTCCCAATAATATCACTCGCCATTTCATAACCGCCACGTTATCCAATTAGGACACGTGTAGAGAGTACCGTCAAACCAACATCATTCGCGAGTAGGCCATTTTCTGGTAGAACAGGGATTTTGATAATAAATATCCCATTTTTATTTTATGATCCATCCTCCTTATTCAAGCAAAAATTATTTTCGATCCTCTTCTTCGTTTCCCTCTCTTTCTGTCTTTGGAGGGAAAGCATAGACCCCCAGAAAACCCAAAACCCCAAAACTTAGGGTTTCAATTTACTCAATTTTGCATCTCTAGTTGTCCCCATTTTTGTTATTTCACCTTATCTGGTAAGTAGTTTTATTTTTATTTTAGTTCATGTTACGTGTAGCTAAAGTTCGTTGCTTTAGTTGTTGAATACAGCTTTGATGAACTTTATTCATCTCAAGGGTTCAAATTTTTTGTCTGAGAATCAATAGGTTTTAAGTTGATTTTGGTGCCTTTCTTCATTGGGTTGTTTTGTTTGCAATTATCTGTAGTTTTTTTAGTGTGTTCTATTTTGGGGAGTTGGTTTTACTTAGGGTTTTAAATTTTTTGTCTTAATTCGATTGTTTATGTAGAATGGTTTGATCTGATTTCTTCATTCAAATATGAACTGTTTTTTTTTACTGTTGATTGTTTCCACATTAGTAATTTGTTATTCTTTTGGGTGCATTTTAAGCATGTTGGAGTTTGTTTGAATGTTGTAAATTCGATTTCTTTAAGGGGCTGTAGTGTGGTAAGTTAAGATCCTAGAAATGAGAGCCTTCATTTTGTACACTTAAATTAGGTGGAGAGTTCCGGGTATGATCTGGTTTCGATCGGAAACAATTCTAAATGAGAAAACGCGACTGCTTTGGGTAATCTTAATCAGGATTAAGCTATAGATTTTACAAGGCTGTTGTTTTTAATTGCTTCAGCCTACATTAAATAGTCAGAAATTGTATGACAGGAGTTCAATTTCATTTCTAAGGTTTTTATTGTATTTTAAATGCTTTAAATTTGAATCATAACCCTGGGAATTTAAATTATTTAATTCCAGAACACTGGGTATTGATACTTTCCTGAAGATTGGGACAAAACGTCTGGTTCAATGCAAACAAAGAAGAGAATTTCTGGAAGAATTGCTTCTCGAGATCATGCCAGTCCCAAGGCTTCAAGACCTCAGAAGAAGGTATCTGAGAAGGTACAAGGTCCGGAAAAGAAAGTAACGGAGCTAATTACATCTTCTGTTAGGAAGCAGAAACCTGGTATGTTGCAAATTTTATCATTTGTTTGATTGAAAGGAAAACATTGCCGTACTTTTAATGTTCTCGATTTCGGCACCATTGAAAACTTTCAGTAGGTTTCATTTTATGTGGTTTCCATGACAAAGTCTGTCCTTAACTGTCAGATTTGCTATGTTAGTTAACTAGTGAATTTATCAAATTTCAGCCAGCACACTCCCAAAGAAAAATGAAGTGCCTGTTGAGGCTACGAATTTAAATGCTAGATATGGCTTGCCGCATGATGATACTTCTGACGCTTGTCTGGGATTTGATGTGGCTAATGGTGTTCATGTAGATCATATGGTAATTTGTTTAGCTCTATTTTATTTTAGTTAGCTCTATGCTGCTGAGATTTTGCTTACTTCTTTAATTGTGTTGCAGGGCACTGATCACCATATGACAGGTACTATATTTTCTCCAGGCTTCCACATATCTAAGATTTGCGGAGATGAGATTGCATGTGCAGGTAGGTGATATATGTGTTTCTGTGCGTCAATTATATTACCTGTCCATGTTTTTCTTTCATGTGATATTGATATCTTAATGCATGCATGATGTATCCATATGACTTTGTCAGAGGTTGATATGGATGCTCATACCGGAGAAACTCTCAAGTCTGCTTCTCGAGAGGAAATGCTTGTTGTGGACACGAATCCTGTGAGTTGTACCGCAGATTCTGGAGCTGTCCTTTCATCTGAAGTTTCAGCCATATACATGGCCATGAAAAACTCAAAATTGGAATGTGTTGATGAGCATGGCCAAGATTCCATGTCAACTGATGTCTGTGTGGAGGAGGAATACTATGAGGAATACGACGACTTTGATCCTTATTTGTTTATAAAGAACTTGCCGGAGTTGTCATCTGTTATTCCTGCTTTTCGGCCTGTGCTGCTACCCAAGCAGACCCGAAGTTGCCCACCTACGACTCTAGTCTTGGACTTGGATGGTGAGAATACTTTTGGATAATTAAATTGGATGAGTTTTTATGCCTACAGTTGCAGTATTGGCAGTATTTTAAACCTGAATTCTGACTCTAGTCTTGGACTTTGATCCTTTTTTTTCTTAATATTTAAGCAGATCTGAATTTAAAACTGTTTCTTTGCTTAGAAAATCTAAGCTTATTTTTGAAGTGTCATTATAATTCTTTAATATTTTTTTTAGGTCTGTCTATATTTATCATTTTTTTAGCAATGATTTTTCTGCTTATAATTGGTAAGGATTACCCCAGTTATTGATTCTATTGTGTTGCTTTGGCAGAGACCTTGGTTCATTCTTCACTAGAACCTTGCGATAATGCAGACTTCACATTCCCTGTAAATTTTAATCTCCAAGAACACACTGTTTATGTTAAATGTCGTCCTCACCTAAGGGATTTTATGGAACGAGTTTCCGGTCATTTTGAGATAATTATATTTACAGCAAGTCAAAGTATATATGCTGAGCAGCTTCTAAATGTGCTTGATCCAAAGAGGAGAGTATTTCGCCATCGTGTTTTCCGAGAATCGTGTGTTTTTGTGGATGGCAATTACCTCAAGGATTTGTCAATCCTTGGCCGTGATCTGGCACGTGTAATCATTATTGATAACTCTCCGCAGGTACTTTTGGACCTCTTCTCTTGTATGGACTTTGTATTAGCCAGCCTGTTGAACATCGAAAAAAAAAACACAAAAAAGGAAGTTATTTTTCAGTAATGAACACCCAACATGTACCATGGTATTAGCTTTAAGAAAAATGATCTTTTACTATGGTTCTGATAGGTTTAGTATGGAAGACATATAGTTACATCAATATGTATTCTTATTGGTTATTATATTTGTGTGGTCGATCACACTTCTTGCACGAAATTTGATGAAATCCGTGAAACTGGTTTATGGAACCTCCGTCTGTACTTCGGGAAATGGTTACTGTTTTTTCTAGAGGAGAGTTAGAAGCTGAGTGTAGTTCCATCCTTCGCATGCTTGTACATTGGATATGCCTATTAGTCTTAATATGACGATGTCAATTTCTTATGATTTTGTGCCATATACAAAGACATGATAAACATTGTTTCTGAAATTTAACTGAGGTGTTTGTTGGCTTTCTTAGGCATTTGGGTTCCAAGTGGACAATGGAATTCCAATCGAGAGCTGGTTTGACGACCGTTCAGATCAAGAACTACTTTTACTACTTCCGTTTCTGGAGAGCTTGGTTGGTGTTGACGATGTGAGGCCATTGATAGCAAAGAAATTCAATCTTCGGGAGAAAATATCTGCAGCTGTTTATCCCACTTTAAATTCGAACAAAGGAGACCCTTTTGAAAGGTGAGCTTTATTATGAAATCGAACAGCAAATGCAAGCTTTATAGTTTTGAATAGGGACTGATTTTGTTCCTCTATCATACACTGTTATAACCATTATCTTTGTTCAAGTCCCGAGCCAAACTCCGACTCAGAGGACCTTTGAATGAGTTGATCAAAAGACTTGAAATGGAAAGTGTGGGGTTCCAAATAGAAAAAAGGGAGAGAAATAAGTCGAGGTGTAGTCATGTGTTGGGACGGTCTGAAAAAGATTTAACATAGGTGACAATGTAACTCTTATTCAGATTCAATGATGTTAGCCTAGAAAATCATATGTTATAGAATTGTGTGGATTGAAAAATGGTTAAAAACTCCAAAAGTTCACTTTAAGCTCGGTCGAGTATTCTTCTTCTAATGTTGTGTTGATTGTTTATTTATAGTAAATGTACGATAATGTTCAATTATGTTGGTAAGTTTTCTTGAGTCGGATGTTAAAGAAGCCCGACAAGTTTATAAATCGAACAGGGTAAGGAGAAGATAATTAACGGAGAACACACAAAAACTAAAAAATTGCAGAGCACAACAAACACGGGAAACAAACAAACAACATTAGAGAGGAAAATGAAGAAACAGAGAAAACACATCCCAAGACGAAGAGAGCAAGGAGATCTAACGAAAGTGAGAGAGAGAGAGAGAATTGGAGCCGACATCCACTCTTCAATCTGTACGGTCATCTCTATTGTTGTGGATGTGAAAACTCCGGCATGGTGGCCGGACGGTGACCGGTGTGTGGTGAAAAGAAGAGAAGAGATTAGGAAGATACGGCAGATAGGGATTCTAAAATACAGAGAAATGGGAAATAGAAAATTTTATTAATAATCGACTATTTTTGGATTACAATGATATTGGCTATTTATAGCCCAAACTAATAACAAACTCAGCAGTCTATCAATTTCAACAATTAATAACAAACCTTTAACAAACCAATTAACCATTCTTATTCTAACATTCACCCTGCTTTTTAACTTTTCTGAACTTCTTCAATCTTCTTCAATGAGTTAACTGATTGTCTAAGCTGGATTGTTAGCTGGTAAACAATGAATTGAAAACAGACACAGTGGTCAAAGTGAGCTAGTAGAGATGATAAAGATGCTTTCTTCCTTCAATCATCATTCTTTCATTCAGAGTTCTGTTAGAAATAAAATTTGTATTTCTTACTCGGTGGTTTACTGAGAATCGAAGGTGTTCTTCATCCTTTCGTTCTTCTTTACTCACCTTTTGTCATACATTTTTTTTTTCATTCAGAACTCCTTCAGAAATGTGACATTTTCAGAAATCTGACATTAACAGAATCATCCAAACCTTTAGCACTAGTGGCCAACATTCTATACCAACTGAGAACCAATTACCACAGCTCAGAACCGGGCAAGTGAAGGGTGGCTTGCCAAATATTTTAATGATGCAGAGATGCTTCTTTGCTCCGATGATATAAATCTTAGTGGCACGTCTAATGTTCAAATTGATATTTCAGATTTGTGCAATACCCAACCTGAGTCTCGGTTGATGTTGTTCAAAAGCAAGCAATTCGAACTCCTCTAAATGTTGTTTACAAAGGTCGGAAATCTTTCATACACGCGGCCCCTAAGATTGCATCTTCTGTTGCCTACTCATTTGCTTTCATTAAACCCTGTGGTTTCCATGGAGATGTTACTCTGAAGGATATAAACCAGCGAATCCGAACTCCACCACCATCAAAATTAGAACAAAACAATGAAGGTAGAAAATAAATGGTCTATTATTCAAAACAGAACCTAAGCTAGCATTACTATGTGTCACTATGTGAATTCCCAGATTATCCTCAAATGCACAACCGGCAACCAAACTCTAATCTATACCAAGTGTAGCACTAGCAGAACCCAGATCATCACGCAATAGCCAAATAATCAGCCAATCAACAAAGAATCAACAACAATCCAATGCATTAAAGGATGACACGGAAAAATTTCACAGCAATACCCCAGCAAAATTAGGAAAGCGGTAGTGAAAACAAGATAGATCAAGAATCGTTCCCAATCATAGAAAGAATAACCTCCAATTTAGCATATCTCACAAAAAAACATGAATGTGTGTTTTGATTGACAGACCAAACCAGATATCGGTAGAGGAAATTGACGCCATTGACGCTGGGAATGAATAGCGATGAACCAGATCCGAATGAAAGCAGCAAAAGAGATGAAGATTGAGAGGCAGGATCAAATCGGAGATGAAAGCGGCGAATATTTGACAGCAATCGAAAAACAAAGCGGCAAAGCACAAACGGTGAACAAGAGTGCGATGAATCAGATCTCAAACGGCAGCAGCGGAACAAAGACGACGCCAGGATCTTCAATGGCGAATGATACCATGTGAAAACTCCGGCATGGTGGCCGGACGGTGACCGGTGTGTGGTGAAAAGAAGAGAAGAGATTAGGAAGATACGGCAGATAGGGATTCTAAAATACAGAGAAATGGGAAATAGAAAATTTTATTAATAATCGACTATTTTTGGATTACAATGATATTGGCTATTTATAGCCCAAACTAATAACAAACTCAGCAGCCTAACAATTTCAACAATTAATAACAAACCTTTAACAAACCAATTAACCATTCTTATTCTAACAGCGGAAGCATCGAGGCGTTTAAAGAGATGCAGTGAGAGTCGTCAACAAGCATCGCGAAGGCTAAAGAAACAACAAAAGAAATGATGCCGGAGAGCTTGTCGCTTAAAAACAAAAGATAAAACTAAAAAAGAATCTCTTCTCAACCGCCAGCCAACGACACCATAAAAGAGCCTCCACAAATGAGCTGACTGATGGATGAAACGAAACACCTAAAAAAATATTGAGAATATAAGAAAGACACAAAAAAAACTGAGCAAGAGAAAAAAGAAAAACGAAAATTATGGAGGGCGGCGTCCGTTTAAGACAAGCAGCGACATCATTCAAATTTGAACAAATCTTAACCTCTTTTTTAGAGAAAGACGAGAGAACAGAAAGAGAGGGAGAGGACTAAACTTTTTTAAGTAGAATTGAGTATATTTAAACAATCAATATATATATATATATATATATATATATATATATATATGAGCATACGAGGACGGCCTGGTGGTCAGAGCATGCTCACCTGTTCCACTCCCTTTCCCTTAGGTCCCAAGTTTAAAATTCCTCAAGAGCATTGCCTTCATCTAAATTTTCTCCCTCCCCTCTAAGTAGAAAGTAAAATAAGTTTTTTTAAAAAAAACATTCAATATATATGATAAAATATACAAACTATAGAAAAGTTGGGCATGGTTGAGTCCAATTTGGTTGATCATGACAACCCAAATCAATTGAGCTACATGGCCTTGGGCTTCATTTTTATATGTATTAAATAGAATGTATTTGTTCTTTAGTATAACCGGCTATATTAAGTCTATTGAAAGACTATTCTAAATCAGGTATTGTATAGATCTATTATAGGATGATTTTTTAATTTAATTGTTTTATTTATAATATTAAAAATTTAAATTTAAATTTATTTAAAGAATAGTGTCTTATTCTGTTAGAATAACTAATTGTTTTTTATACAATGATAAAAAGTAATAAGTAGGTGATAAGTCGCTTAGATTGTTTATAAAATTGCAATTATTACATATTTTTTTATGAATTAATAGAACGAAGGAGAATAAATTACGATATGGCGGTTAAGAGATTCTTGTTTTGTGGTGCAACTGTACAAGCAAAAGATATGGTCTGAATTCCCTAACCTGTTGTCCATTTTCAATACCCAATTTTTCCAAATTTATTTTTTCTGAAAAATTCAACGAAAGCAATTTTGATTTTGATTTGTGGAAACAAATAATGGGGTTTCTCTATCAGCTAATGCAACATCAATTATGATTATTGATTCTTGACATGTTAATATATTCACAATTTCAGTTCACTTGTGAAATTCCAAAATTCCAATATCATTTATATATGAAATATAGAAATTCATATATAATTTTTTATTCAGAAATGTGATTGTAATTATAACGAGAATCAATACATTCGAATAATTACATATTTTTTTTAATATACTGATGTAATTATATGGTAGTATCTGTTAATACTTTTTTTAATCATTTGACAATGCATACATACATTAATTTTTGCATATACTGATATGATTATAAAATAATATATGTTTATATATTTTCTTACACATCTTACAAATATAAATACTCACACAAATATCTTAAAATAAATATAATCTCTTTTTTTCACTAGAGAGGACTAAAGCAGATCTAATATCACTTATTTTAGAAAAAAAAATTGATTCTTCATCCTAATCAATCAAGATAAAATATGTCGAGAATGATATGAAATTATAAATTTATCTTTAATGTCAATATTTTTTTAACATAAAAACCATTTTTAATGTCAATATAGGCCTAGAAAATTACCGGATAATGAATTTTAATTTACCGAAGGTGAACATTAATCTATATTAAAAGAAGAAGAACAAAAAGAAGAACAAAAATCCCCTCTATACATTCCACATAGAACTAAAACTGTGCCGTTTCAGCAACAATCGTCATTGTAAAAGCTGATTTTTAACCTCGAATTTACCACCAAAACTGGCCTCGTTTTTTACTTCTCGTGGCCTTAAAAAGTTAAAACTAAATAATAAATTACCATGAGCCGTTATTGTTTTTTCAGCTTTCTGCGATGACGTCCTCGTTCCCATTTACCGCCGCTTCGTTTCCCTCGCCACCGTCGCCTCCTGCATCGAGCCACCGTTCTACCGGCGCGCACTCGGCTTTGTGGCGGAGCTTCCAGTCAAGCGCCTGGCAAGCGCGTGAGCAGTAATTCACAGCACCGCAAACGGAACACCTCCGGAACTCGTGTTTTCTCGTCTCCGGTCTCCCGCACCCGACGTGGGAGCATAGTCTCAAACCCGGGTCGGGCACCCCACCCCGAGCGCCGAACCATTCGGCTAAGAACTTGCGAGCCGGATGCGCTTCCGGAGCCGGCACATTGCATCCGAAATCGCTCAGCAACGGGCAACCCGGCACAGTCGGATGACTGTGGTTAAGGTTGGGGTGCGGGATGGAGTGTGGGCTCCACGTGAGGCAAGAGCGCGAAAATTTGTTAGAAGCCGCTGCAGCTGATGATAAAACCGCCGCTAGCTCTCGGGCGTTGGCTTGGACAAGAAACCGACGGCCTTCGACGACGTTTTGACGGACGCCGTATCCATCCTGAAGGCAGTGACCGAGCTCACGGAGGGCGTCGATGTGGCCAAGAAAAGCTGCTCGAGCACACAAAGCCACACCGGCTCTAAGATCCTTGTCGTTCTTGGAGCCGCCGCTTCCGTTGAACTGAATCACAGCTAAGGAGTAAAGCGCCGGCGCGTGGGCGTTAATCGCCGCCTTAGCCATAAGAGAGGCTCCACCCCCTCGATTCTCTAAACAGTAGAACATAATCTGTTTCCAATCACATAACAGTTAAACTCGTAAGAGAATGTTCATATTCTCCTCCTTGAATCTAAAACTGATCGGATTTTTTTAAAAAAAAAAGAAGAATTGAAACTTACCATGCCGAGTGTATAACAAGCTTCCAAATTTCCGGCATCGGCGCAGTTCTTCAAGAACCTCTGCGCTGACTCCGACCAGTTTATGGCTTTAATTGCTAAGATTTTTGGAGAGGCTTTGGATAATATCAGAGGGTGAAGTGCTAAACTATTAAATCTCTTGCATCTGTTCAAGAAAATAGAAAAAATCAATAAGAAAAAACAAACAAACTTTCCCGAGAAACAAGCAACCCAAAAAACTCCAGTGACGAGTCTACGTACATAACAAAAACGTTGGCGAAATCGGAAGGGCAACCGGCGGTGGAGCTTAGTTTGGAGAGAATAGAAATGACAAGATCATCGGGCAAATCATCAAAAAAGTCTCTCTTCCCGACAATCTCCGGCGAGATTCTTCTCCGTTTCCGGCAACCCATATCATCTCTGGCGAAACCCCTGTTTTCAACAGCTCTGGGGTAACAAATCCCTCTCCTTGTTCTCATTTTTTGTGTCAAGAAAATCAATCTACACCCAAAATGATATCAGAATCTGAGCATTCATCGTCTTCCTTTTTCTCTTTCCCCACTTAGCGGCTGGAGAGACGTGTATAAAAAAGCAAACTGGAAACCTTATATAAAAGGAGGAGAGATCGAAAACAACAACAACGACAGAACCCAATCAGATATAAAAATATATTATTATAAACAGTAAACACCTGTTTGGAAAGCTTAATTACATTCTTAACCCTGTTTAGTGCTTGTTTCTACGGTCAAACTCCGTTGACCCAGATGCCTGTTGAGCTCTGTTTTTATCCTTTTTACCATTCTGTTCTTTTACCTGAACTTCAAGACATAACGAAGGAGGTAGTTGATACTTGATAGAAAGGTAAAAGATTAAAAAAAAAATGGATTTTTACCTTATCTGATCTATTTAACGAGAGCGGTTAAATTTATCGAAAGTAAAAGCAACTAACTTCAGTTATTTTTTTGTGTAATTCGGTTTCGCTCACGGTTAAAAAAGAAAAATCAAACTACGTAATTCCGGCGCGTGAACACCGCCGACCGTTTTGGGATCTTGGTTCGGGAGTGATTGCCACGCTCTTTGTTTGCGGGTGGGGGAATTTCCACCTCGTTTACGAACTCAGGGTTCTACGACTATAAGAAGGTCAAATGTATGAATAAGCGCGCTCTAAATTACTACTCTTATTTTAAATCATTCATTCAAATTTTTAAAAGTTTCGATTTTATCTAAAAAGATTTTTCTTAAAAATTGTTCTTAAATTTTTAAATGTTTCGATTTCATTCTAAAATCTGACCCACATTTTAAATTGGTCTCCACTTTTAAACACTCTAATTTCATCTCAAAATTATCATTTATGCTACATCATATTATTGCATAGATATTGCGCGAAATAAGTGCTTCGCAATTGACGTAAGTGTACACATCGCAAGTTATAGTATAGAAAGATATCGTCTCCACAGAAATTGGTGCTACTTCGAAAATTTAATTTCTCGCACTAAAAAGATAAAACCACAAGTAATAACAGGAGTTGATTTAAACGAGTAAAATAAAAGAGCAAGTAAATAAAAGAGAGATGTAATCGAATAAGAGAGAGTTATCGTGAGTTGTGGAGTGATAGTTGAATGGATCGTCTTGGTAAATTGAGTGCAAGAGCAACTCGATTGCCTTGGCAATTAACAACAATCGGATTGCCTGGGCAACTGATGGAGCGATTGTCTGGGCAACTAGGTGACAACCTTCAAGGTTCGACGAAGCGTTCGTTAATGGTTTCTCCTTATCCCTAATTCAAAACACTAGTTAATTGTGCATGCCTTGATAATACATCCCTACGTGAACCAAGGGTGGACAACAACCGATCTTGCGCTCCTTTTAGCCGTTGAAATTCACAACTTATCCCTAAGTCGAATTAGTCTTCACTATCGTTTGATTGAATAAAGATCATGTTCATTCGTTGAAATTCGTTTCTTGAATTAGTCATAATCTTTCTTGAGGAGGAAGTTAAGTTGAAATCAAATATAATAAAATATAATAAAAGAAATAAATCTTTTATTTTATTATTTTATTCCTCCAAAAACTCCACCTAAATCTCTTGGAATTTAATCTCCTTTTGGTCTCCAATTCTTCTAGGATTTATCCTTACTTCTAGAAATTGTCCTAAATTAGATGGATTTTTCCTATCAAAATCGGCAACTCCTCATTATTCTTGTCCTCAATTGCCTCGAGAATTAAATCCTGCACATAAGCACACAAAACACACATCCACGGTATCTTTTTCCATAAAAATAACTAAATTATGAACTTAAGCATGACGATGAAAGAAATTATGAAAATATGCATAAATGCGTAATAATGCAACTGAAATGTGCTTAAGTCTAACAACAATATGAGTAAAAAAGGTAATAAAAATAGTACTTTTGAACACTTAACACACCCCAAACTCGAACTATTGCTTGTCCTCAAGCAATGCAAACTAACAATTACCTGCCAAAACTTTAATCATCAAAGACATGCTTCAAACTTGAATTCAATCCTCAGAACCGTGGCACAAAGTATGATCACCTTTTAATTTTTCGGATAGCATAAAAATTACCCCGAACCAAACTATAATGCTCATGATAATGTGTGTGCGTAGTTGTGTACAAGTCGATTTTCAAGATTCTATGTGAACAATAGGTTTTTAACAATTTAATTGCCGGGGTATTTATTTTTGTTTTCACTAGAGCCAATATCGGGCACATCTAGCGATTCAACAATTTTTTATTTTAATTTAGTTGATTAGAGCCAATTTCGGGAACATCTAGTGATTCTTTAATGTGCATTAACTACTAGAGCCGGTTTCGGGCACCTCTAGCAAGAAATTAATTTTTAATTTTAATTTACCCAAATTTTAAGCAGCCTAAGTTCACTAAGTTTCTTTCAATCAACAAGTCACAACCGTGTAAAAAAATTCAGCATCATAGTAAAATTTTAAGTTCTTTTCATGCAATATTAAAATTTAAAGGTTCTTTCAATTAAGTGCAGTGGCAAAAATTCATCATTAGATATTCAACAAGTCTTAAGCAATTAAATCCAATTAAAGGTATGACAAGTAACATATGCATCCTATATGTGATTACTAAAGATGAATGCAACTAAACTTGAAGCTAACTAGAAACAAGCACCCCCAAACTGAGTACTAAAATTAAAAATGAAATAAAATGCAAATGAGTTAGTTGGAAAAGTTTGTCACCTTGTATGATGAGTTTATTTTGGGTTGTTTGCTTGATTCTTTGTCTGTATCACGGTGGTTGGATGTGTGTGGTTGGTACCACGTGAATAGCATCGGTGTGTGAATGGAAGAACATATCCTCGATTTGATCTATGTTTGCCGAGGCAGCTTCATTTTCCTGGGCATCCATAGTTGCCTAGGCATTGGTCGGTGCAGGGGATTTTCTTTGCATGGTATTTGTGAGTCTTGATGTGGAAAAACAAAGAAAACTACTAGAGCCTAAAAAGAAAACAACCAACAATAATTAAAACTATCCTAAAATAATTGGAATTAAAAATACGAAATAAAACCAAAATTAAGTTCAAAATTAAAAACAAAACAAACAAAAAATACAGAAGGAGAGCATGACCATGAATCTCCTAAAGTGACCACTTCTTTGTTGCACTCTACATGAGTGCCAATATAGTACTTTAATCTTTGTCCATTAACCTTAAATTCATGTATGTCAGTGGTGGACTTAATTATCACAGCATCACGGGAGAATGACTTTACTACCTCGAATGGTCTAGACCATCTCGATCTCAATTTTCCTGGGAAGAGTTTTAGCCGAGAATTAAAGAGGAGTACTAATTGCCCGGGCAAGAATTGTCGAGGCAATAGCTTATTGTCATGCCAATGCTTCGTTTTCTCCTTGTAGATTCTTGCATTGTCGTATGCTAAAGCACGTAATTCTTCCATCTCGTTAAGGTCCAGCAAACGCTTTTGTCCAGCACATTCCCAATCCATGTTTACAATTTTGATAGCCCAAAATGCCTTGTGCTCGATTTCTACCGGTGTTTTGAATGCAATGCGATATGCCCAAAGTGCATCATCAAGTCTCAATGACCAATCCTTCTTAGAGGGATTTACCATTTTTCAAGGATTCCTTTTAATTCTCGATTGGAAATTTTAGCTTGCCCATTTGTCTGTGGGTGATATGCCGTGGAAACTTTGTGTGTCACGCTAAGGCGTTGCAACATCTTGGCAATGAGTTTGTTGTCAAAGTGCTTGCCTTCATCACTGATGATTTCCCTTGGCATTCCAAATCGTGTAAATATATTTTTTACAAGAAACTCTGCATGGTTTTAGAATCATTTCTGGGAACTACAACCACCTCAACCCATTTAGACACATAGTCGACGAAAAGTAAGATGTATAGATTACCAAATGAGGATGAGAAAGGCCCCCATGAAATTGATCCCTCACACGTTGAAAAACTCCACTTCGAGGATGTTCTGCAATGACATCTCGTGTCGTCTAGAAATATTGCCCGTGCGTTGACAACGATCACACTGCTTGTAGAATTCTTGGGCATCTGTAGAGTGTTTGGGTGTTCTCTATTTATGAGCGCAAGTGCACACTCCTATCAAATTATAGTATAAAAGATATCGTCTCCCATAAGGATTAGACAGCTTGATTTGAATTGTAAGTCTTGCACAAGAAAAGTAAATGCACAATTAAATTGGATGATTGAGAAGAAAAGTAAAATAAAAACACAAACAATTGAAGTGAAAGTGATCAGATTGATAGAGAGGGCTGGGTTATGCTGCTGCTTAGTGTGAAACTGTGATGAATAGGACAAGTCGTTTTGTGCTTCCAGACTCTACTGCCTCGGCGGTGGATGGCAGGTAGATTGCCTAGACCATCTCACTGCCTCGGTAGGGGAATAGAACTTTGTCTCGACAGAAAACTCGGCAGAACGCTTCGAAAGTGACTCCGTTTATGTCTAAGTCAGAGTTCTATTGATGCACACTGTAGATAATACTAGTCGCGACGTGAATCATGCAAAGACAACGATGTTTATTCGTCCTCCTTTAGTCGCCTTAAACCCTTAACCTATGTCTAGGTCGAATTGATCGCACTGTCTATAGATGAAATCGTACTTACTCATTTCGTGAGTTCGACTCTCTCGATACCGAACAAATGAGTAGAATTCAACTAATCTTTCGCCTTAATTGAAAACTATGAAGAACATAGAATAAGTAAACCTTGTAATTTTATTTGCAAAAACAATTTAAAATCCTAAACAACCGTTCTCACACTAATTACAACATAACCCAAACCCAAGGAGAAATTTAGAACATGGTGGCGGCAAGAAAGCCTAAACTATGCCTAAGGAAAATCCCCAAGTTATTTCGAAATAAAATTACAATGAGTATATATAGGCATTAACCAGGTCTAGTCCTTCTTGAAGTAGAAGTCCTTCAAATTAGCTTTTTACATTAAATGTGGCTTTAAACTCTTACTTCTTTGTGTTGAATATTGACTTTATCACGTTACCTTGCTTCGCAAGTAAGCTCGAGATTCTCCTTTGGTAGTTCTGCCCGCTGTTACAAACGTTGGAAAATTGAGTGGACAACATAAATAGAATCAAGATTTTCTTCTCTACAAATCGCACTCCGGTTATCCAACTCCATAGTTTGCTATCTTGGGCGGCAAGTTGGGCTGCGACAGCTACTCGGCAGCAGTTGTCTATCTCAGGAACTGCACCAGTACAACTCCTTGGTTTGCTGCCTCAGCATCACTTCCTCAGCTCCTCTCTCCCTCTATCAGCCTCTAGTACTTGAAACTAAAAGTACACTAAAACAATACCTTTTCTTCACCAAATAAAAGATAATCTAGCAAATCATGACAAAGTAAAGACATACTGTAAAATGCAATACATGGTCCTAATTATGACTAAAGTGCACTAAAAACATCAATAATATGAGATTGAATGTGCATGAAATATAGAACTTTTGGGCACTTTACACACCCCCAAACTCGAACTATTGCTTGTCCTCAAGCAATGCAAACTAAACATACTTGCCCTTATATTAACCAGAAAGAAAAACTCGTTTTCAACTTGATTTCGTACCTCAAGGCCGTGGCACCTATATAAGATTAGTGAAGGGAAAATAGAAAGAAAATAACTCATAATTAATTTCTAATGCAGTGCAGTGTGTGCAGAGCTGTGTACAGGCTAAATATGCAGAATAACTATATAAACAAAGATGCTATTATGGTATATAAGGTTGCTGTCGAGACATCATAGTTAAGCACAATTTAAATAATCATGGCAATGAGGGCTTCAACTTATCACAACTACTCTTCTAGGTCTGAAATTAAAATAGGAGCAAACTACAAAACCCCGAACCCATAGAGTAGAGTCATCACGTGAAGACTTTCATTCACTCATGCTAATTTGTCCGTCACTTCAAAAATTTTCAGATTCATGGACTTTGATAGCAACGGAGTGTCCTCACACATGATTCTTCCTAGAGCCTGTTGTAGGCACCTCTAGGGTAAAACAACAATGTTTCTTTGTTTTTCTTTAGGCTGCCGTGGCAGTGCTGTATTTTTCTGTTTTTGTTTTCTGCCTCGGCGGTTACCTACAACCATTGATAGAACTTTGCATAGAATTCTAAAAGGAAAGCAGACAGTGTTCATTAGATATTCTAGCAAATTCAGCAAGTAACAGAAGTGATTGACAGTTTTGGAAATTAAAAAAAATTCTAAGTCATTTTTCATGCTTTTCCCAAATTAAGTTCAATTTATTTATTGGTGCGAAAATAATTAATCGACTAACTATCATAGGCACACGTTATAACAAATTTTTCTGTTCCGATTAATATTAAGGCAAATACAATGTAACCTATATGCTACTAAGTATGCCTAGACAAAAAGATGCGAGAGATATCCCCCCAAACTCGAGATGGGCATTGCCTTCAATGCACAAAATAAAACAGAAAACTAAAAATAGTAAAAAAAATACAAAAAATAGAAAATAAAATAAAGAAAAGAGAGAGAAAAAAAACTAGAAATTGGCTGAGGGTTGAGAGGAGGCTTGAGTCTTTGCTACTGAGAAGGAAGATGAGGTTTGGATGATTAGGTGGCGGCCAACAGATGTCTTGGCGGTAGACTTGGCGGGTGAGATCTTCGCTTTTCGCGGCGGCTGGACTTTTTTGGGCGTGGGACGAGGCTCTTCTTGAGGTTTGGCAAGGGGAGCGGCAGTAGGGGCTTCTCTCTCTTCTAACTCTATCTTGTCATCCACAGGCTCGCCGGCTATAATGTGCCGCTTCCTTTTCCTAGTTCCTTCCTCCGTTGGTTCTACCGGAGGGTCTATCGTCTTTGGGATGGCTGATGATGCTGCTACTACTGTTGGTGCTGGTGTTGGCAACTGTTGCTTAATCTCCTCTGATGAGGAAGTGTTTGCCACTGTTGCTACCGTGCAGGCAGGTGAATGATGTTACTGATACCTCTCTGGGGTGTCTACTACTGTTTTGGAAGCGGAGGTGGCTGAGTATGAAGGGTGGTGCATCGGAGATGGCATCTGGCTGCGGAAAGTGGCATGGCAGGCAATGGCGGCTGATGACGTTCCTTGTGCTGGGGCAGCTGGGGCAAGATCTGCAAGGTAAAGAGGCGGGTTAGTTCCGTTATCAGGGAACTTTTGTAGGTGATAAGCCACAAAAGCTTCTTGGACTTCCCCCACATATTTCATGAAAGTCAGCTACTGCTGCTCGATTTGCTTGTTACTGCCGATAAGGGTGCCCAGCAGCGTGAGGACTTCATTGGCTAGGGTAACTTCAGCACTGCCGGGGGCGGCTGGAGTGGTAGGCTGGGCGGTAGAGGGCTGGTTGGGCGTTATGGGCTCTGTCTCCTAGGCCTGCATCATCTGCAGGTGGACTTTTCTAGTCCACCTCTCCTTTGTTGTCGTCATCTCATCTTTAGGGTTGGTCGGGACATTGAAATTGGCACAAAGGCCGGTGATGAGTGATGGAAAGTATAACCTGCCCTTCGTCTTTCGAAAGCAGTTATGGATCTCTTTACATATGATTTCTCCCACATTGATTGGCCGGTTCATTAGGATGTCGTGGATTAAGGTAAGGCGCGGCCGATCGAAAATGGAGTTGTGGGAGGTGGCAGCAGATGCCTCTTGATAAACGTGTTCCACAGCATAGCCTCGGGCAGCAGGTGGCGGTGTTGGACAGAATCGCCATGCTTCCCTACCAACCACGACGTGTTGGGCTTGCACAGCTTGGCCTTGAGTTTCTCATAATCGGCAACCGTCAGTGACTGCCTCCACTCCTTGTGAGGGTTGTCGTTCATATCCAGGCCATAGGAACTGTTGATTACGGCAACATTGAGCTTGACGGGTTCCCCTCGGGCAAATACCAACGACAGCTCAAGGCGGGGATGATGGACATAGAACTCCCTGACCATGGTGATGTTGGCTATCTCTAGCTGTCGTACGAATATTTCCCATCCCTTGTTGTGGATGGTTTCAAACAAATTTGGTTTTAAGCCGAGATCTCATGTTTGCTTTGTATAGTGAAAGCCTTGCTCCTACCACAAGGCTTGTTTAGCGAACTGGGTTCAGTATCTCTTTTCATCTTCTCGGGAGAAGAAACGTTGGAAGGTGGGCTTGGGTGCCAATGTTGAAGCCATGTGTGAGACAGTTTTACTGAAACTTGAAAACAAAATAATGTGAGAGCAGTGGATACAAGAATAGGATAAAAGGAGTTGAAAGTAAAGTAAATGAATTGGGTGAGAATGGTTTAAATAGAGGTTGCCGAGAGGAGCCATGGCGGCATTAAATGTCCAACGATCCAATTGTCTCGCGCACGTTACGGGATTTCTGCATGTTATTTATGTAGTCATTGTCAGCTAGCCGTTAGCGGGCAACTATCCGTTACGCACTTTCTACGCTGGGCTGCCCTTGGCTGTCTCAGCGGGATGGTGGGCGGGCTCCTTGTTGGGCCCTCTTTTTGATTCGACTCTTTTATTCCTAATCCTGAAATAAAAATAAAGATAATTAAATACTAAAATAAATTCTGAAAATTGAAAAAATGTGGAAATTACTTTAATCCTAAAAAAATAAATTGCAATAAATTAAACTCTAATCCTAATGCATAAAATAAAAATAAAGAAAATATAAAAATAAAAATTAAGTTATGTTGGGAGTGCATTTGGGTGCATCTCCCAGACATAACCACTTCATGAGGTAGTTTGGCTTGTCTTTCCCTCCTGGGGGGTCCTCTTGTTCCTTCAGGTGATGTGCTGCTGGGTTTTTCAGCCTGCCCTTGGGTCTGTAGCGATAGCTACTGCCTTGGTCTGTCTCTGTGCTAATTTTGGCGGCCTGAGCATCCTTCATTTTCTTTTTCTGAGGGTTGTAACACATTTAACTTTATGCTCTGATTGTCTACCCTCATGGTCAGCTCCCCATTTTCCACATCTATTAAAGTTCTACTCGTGGCCAAGAATGGTCGCCCAAAGATAATAGGGGCTTTTTAATCGGCCTCACAGTCTAGGATGAGGAAATCAACTAGAAGAATAAGGTTGACCACCTTTACTATGATGTCTTCAATTTTGCCCTCCGGTTGTACAAAATAGTGATCGACAAGTTTCAGAATGATAGAGGTAGGTTTGGCTGGCCCAATTCCTAATTTATCGAAGACTTCCTTAGGCATTAAGTTGATGATGGCTCCCAAGTCGCACATGGCTTTTGTTTCATGCTTGCTGCCTATTCTGCATGGAATAACAAAGCTGCCCGGATCTGTTTGCTTGGGCGGTAGTTTGTTGTGCAGCATGACCATGCACTCCTCTGTTATAGAAACTGTTTCGAATTCCCCAATCCTCTTCCTTTTAGAAACCATGTCCCTGAGATATTTAGCATAGTTAGGCATGTTCTGAATGGCTTCTATTAGAGGGATGCTTGTGTGCACCTGCTTTAAAATATCCAAGAATCTCCTGAACTGGTGCTCTTGCTTCTGTTGCTTAAGCCTCTGGGGGAAAGGTTCTGGCAGGCGGATATCCTCTATACGTTCTTTGCAGGGGAACTTTATCTGTGGAGGATCATCTGCTTCAGGACCGCGGTAAGGTTCAACTGCTGAGGCGGCTGGTGTTGATGCTGCCGTAGTAGGCAGTTTTTTTAGTGTTGGCTGTGTTTTTGGTTGCTTTTTCCTAGGTTCATCCAACTGCTTCCCACTTCTAGTAGATATGACTTTGCACTACTCATAAGTGGGCTTGGTTGCTGCTTTTGCACTGTTGGATGTTGCTCCCATTGTTCTGCTGCTAAAGATCTCTGTGAACTGCCCAAATTGGGTCTCCAGGTTCTTTATCGCAGCCTCTTGCTTGTTCATCTTCATCTCTGTCCTGTTCATTAAAGACTCAGTTTTATCAATAAATTTATTAGTGCAAACAATAAAATCACTCGTTCTAGACATAAAAGTATGAAGAGTTACTTCTAGTGAATTATTGTTTTGTGGTTGTTGAGCCTTCTGTTTGGAAAGGTTTCGTTGGTAGCTTCCCTGTTGTTGTTGTGGGTTTGCAGCAGTCTTTGGGTTGCTCCAAGAGAAGTTGAGATGGTTCTTCCATCCAGGGTTGTATGTATTTTGGGCAGGCCTGCTGTTCCTCTCGTATCCTCCCATAAAGTTGGCAAATGCGGTGCATTTAGAGGAATCATGGTTGCCCCCACACTCATCACAAAACGGCTCCATAGCCTTAACATCATAGGCTTTCCCAGTGGGTTTCATTATGCTCATGACCAGCTCTATCAGCTTGTCGAGGCGGGCATTGACAGATTCTGAGGCTTCTACCTTATTCATAGTGGCTGGCTGCATAACGCCGCCTCAGCAGGTTTTTGGGTACTTGTAATCGTTCTTGGAGGCTTTGTTCAGAATCTGTAGTGCCTCCTCTGGTGGTCTGTCGAGGATGATTCCGTTGGCTGAGGCATCAATCATCATCCGTGTTGGGTAGTTCACCCCGTTATAGAACATTGACACCTGTACCCAAGCCGAAAAACCATGTAGCGGTCAGTTGTTCAGCATCTGTTGGTACTGCTCCCATGCTTTATACATCGGCTCATCATCCCTTGTCGGAAGGCTGTTATTTCATTTCGTAGTCTGTTTGTGACATTAAATGGGCTGAAACAGTCCGGAAAATCCTTACACAGCTCTATCCATGTGTTAAACGACCCTACTGGCTGGTTGTTTAACCACTATTTTGCCTTATCCCTCAGTGAATAGGGAAATAATCTTAGCCTCAACACGTCTTGATGGACTCTGTGTATTTTGAATGCCCTACAAATGTCCAGGAATCCTCTTAAGTGTTGTCGAGCATCTTCTGTGGCAGTCCCTCCAAATTGCTGTAATGTGTTGATCATGTTAAACATAACGAGCTTCAGCTCGAAGTGATCCGCCTCAATCTCAAGTTTTGTCACTATCGGATCGAACCCTCTAAAGTCATGTTCCAGATAATCCTTGGTGGTTCAAACATACTGTGGTTGCCTGGGCGGAAGAGGGGGCTACTGCCTTGGTGGATCTTAATGTTCTCTGGGCGGCGGGTCTTGCTGCCCATCCCTGCCGTTCACAGCATTGTTGGCAGGGTTGTCGTTTTCCATGTTTACCTCTACTTTTCCTTCTTCTTTAGTTTTCCCTAGGGCTACTCTGATTTCCTTCTTGAGTTCTCTTGCTCTTCATTTGATATCGTCGTAATAGAGGATTTCTCCTTTTAGTTTTGCCCTGGTCATACACTAGCAAAGAAAACCATAACTTCTTTTTTTTTATTAAAAATAAAAACTAAAAATAAAATAAAATGTAAAGAAATAAAAGTGCAGAGATTAAAGACGAATATCGATGTTACCAATCCCCGGCCACGGCGCCAAAAACTTATAGAGCGTTTGGGTGTTCTCTATTTATGAGTGCAAGTGCACACTCCTGTCAAGTTATAATATAAAAAATATCGTCTCCCAAAGGGATTGGATAGCTTGTTTCGAATTGTAAGTCCTGCAAAAGAAAAGTAAATGCATAATTAAATTGGATGGTTGAGAAGAAAAGTAAAATAAAAACACAAGCAATTGAAGTGAAAGTGATCAGATTGATAGAGAGGGTTGGGTTATGCTGTTGCTTAGTGTGAAACTGCGTTGAATAGGACAAGTCGTTTTGCGCTGCCAGACTCTACTGCCTCGGCGGTGGATAGCAGGTAGACTGCTGAGACCCTCTCGCTGCCTCAATAGGGGAATGGAAATGTGTCTCGGCGGCAAACTCGGCAGAACTACAAGGCTCGACAGAACGCTTCGAAAGTGACTCTGCTTATGTCTAAGTTAGAGTTCTGTTGATGCCTACTGCAGATAATACCAGTCGCGGCGTGAATCGTGCAAAGACAGCAATGCTGATTCGTCCTCTTTTAGCCACCTTAAACCCTTAACCTATGTCTAGGCCGGATTGATCACACCGTCCATAGATAAAATCGTACTAATTCCTTTCATGAGTTCGACTCTCTCGATACCGAACAAATGGGTATAATTCAACTAATCTTTCGCCTTAATTGAAAACTATGAAGAACATGGAATAAGTAAACCTTGTAATTTTATTTGCAAAAACAACTTAAAATCCTAAACAACCGTTCTCACACTAATTACAACATAACCCAAACACAAGAAGAAATTTAGAACATGGTGGCGGCAAGAAAACCTAAACTATGCCTAAGGAAAACCCCCAAGTTATTTCGAAATAGAATTACAATGGGTATATATAGACATTAGCTAGGTCTAGTCCTTCTTGAAGTAGAAGTCCTTCAAAGTAGCTTTTTACATTAAATGTGGCTTTAAACTCTAACTTCTTTGAGTTAAATGTTGACTTTATCATGTTGCCTTGCTCCGCAAGTAAGCTCGAGATTCTCCTTTGGCGGCTCTGCCCGCTGCTACAAACGTTGGAAAATTGAGTGGACATCATCGATAGAATCAAGATTTTCTGCTTTACAGATTGCACTCCGGTTCTCCAACTTCATAGTCGCTGTCTAGGGCGGCAGGTTGGGCGACATCAGCTACTCGGCAACAGCTGTCTATGTAAGGAACTGCATTAATACAACTCCTTGGTTTGCTTCCTCAGCATCACGTCCTAAATCTTCTCTCCCCCTGTCAGCCTCTAGTACCTGAAACTAAAGTACACTAAAATAGTACATTTTCTTCACCAAATAAAAGATAATCTAGCAAAGCATAGAAAAGTAAAGAAATACTGTAAAATGCAATGCATGGTTCTAATTATGCCTAAAGTGCACTCAAAAACAACAATAATATGAGATAGAATGTGCATGAAATATAGAACTTGTGGACACTTTATATCGTCTTTATAAAGTGTGGGCCAATATAAGCCAGGTTACAAAACTTTAGCCGTTGTTCTAGTACCTCCAAAATGTCCTCCATAGGGTGAAGAATGGTATTGCCAGAGCACATTTTGTTGTTTCTCTTCGGGAACACATCACCTTATTACCTAATCTGCACATAGTTAAAAAAAGAGGCTCGTCCCAATAATATGCTTAACATCATATCGGAACCGTTTCTTTCCTTGATTAGTAAGATCGTAAGGCATAATACCGCTAACAAAGAAATTAACTAGATCGACATACCATGGTGTTGTCGAGGCAACTAACAACTGCTCATCCGGGAATGCATCGTGGATCTCCCAAGTGTCATCATCATTATTTCCACCTTCCAGCCTTGACAAGTGATCGACAACTTGATTCTCTGTTTCTTTCTTGTCCTTAATTTCAATGTCAAAATCTTGTAAAAGTAACATCCAACGAATTAAACGAGGTTTGACATCTTTTTTAGCAATCAAATACTTAATTGTCGAGTGATCAGTATGAACAATTACCTTAGTACCAATCAAATAGGAATGAAACTTGTCAAATGCAAAAACTATTGCTAGTAATTCCTTTTATGTTGTGGTGTAATTCAACTGAGCACCGTTAAGGGTTTTACTAGCATAGTACATTATATGGAAGATGTTACCTTTTCGTTGTCCTAAAACAACACCTACCGTAAAATCACTTGCGTCACACATAAGTTCAAAGGGTAGGGACCAGTCAGATGGAATGACAATGGGTTATGAGGCAAGTTGTTCCTTTAGGTTTTTAAATGTCGTGGCACATGATTCATCAAAATAAAAAACTTTATCCTGTTCAAGCAAGTTACACAAAGGTTTAGAAATTTTAGAAAAATTATAAATAAACCTTCTATAAAAACCTGCATGACCGAGAAAGCTTTGGATCCCTTTGATCGAATTTGGCGGTGACAATTTTTCGATCATTTCCACCTTGGCTCTGTCGACTTCAATTCCTTTAGAGGAGATCTTGTGGCCAAGCACTATACCTTTATCTACCATAAAGTGGCACTTTTCCCAATTTAACACTAGGTTGGACTCTTCACATAGTGTTAGCACTTTCTCCAAATTACCGAGGCTATTATCGAAACTATCCCCAAATATCGAAAAATCGTCCATGAAGATTTCAAGGAAGTATTCAACCATGTCGGAGAAGATTGTCATTATGCATCTCTGGAAGGTTGGCGGAGCATTGCATAATCCGAACGACATCCTTCGAAAAGTATATGTACCATACGGGCATGTGAAAGTGGTCTTTTCCTGATCATCCGGTGCTATGGCTATTTGATTGTAACCTGAGTAACCATCAAGAAAACAATAAAAGGGTTTACCTGCAAGATGGTCAAGCATTTTATCAATAAAGGGTAAAGGAAAGTGATCATTTCTAGTAGCTTTATTGAACTTACGATAATCCATACAAACCCTCCAATCGGTCACAGTCCTAGTTGAGATTATTTCATTATTTTCGTTACTTACCATAGTTATGCCTCCCTTTTTCGGTACACATTGTACCGGACTTACCCATGTACTGTCGGAGATAGGATAGATGATACCGACATCTAGCCACTTGATGATTTCTTTCCTTACAACTTCCTTCATAACATGGTTAAGTCTTCTTTATGCCTCAATCGTCGATTTATGATTTTTGGGCTAATTCCACTCAACTTAGAAGAAATAATTACGGGCAATGTGTTTTCGGTTCCTAAATAAACATATTTCAATTGCCTCGGTAATGGTTTCAACTCAAGAATATGAGGTTGTTCAATTGAGGGTTTCTCGAGTTTACCTTCCTTACCTGAATAATCCAATGGTTCGAAGTATGTACCTGGTTGACTTGTTATCCAATTTGCTTCTTCTAGCTCTTCTTCGTTCAGCTTTTCGAACTCCTCAGGTTTTTCTTGTTCAACAATAAAATTGCTGAGGCATTACTCTTCCATGTCACAGTTAAATTCAGTGGTGGCTTGGATGACCTAGCACTCTTCTGGATCGTCGGCTTGCTTGAGGGTTTGGAAAACATTTAGTTTGACTTGTTGATCATTTACCCTCATCGTGAGTTCTCCTCTTTCGACATTGATCAAGGTCCTTCCCGTTGCTAGGAATGGTCTCCCAAGTATAATGGGTGCGAACTTATCTGTTTCACAATCTAAAACAATAAAGTTAGCGGGAAAAATAAATTTATCAACTCTTACCAATATATCCTCGATTTTTCCCTCTAGATGCACATAAGATCTATCCGCAAGCTGCAACATCACAGTTGTAGGCCTCACCTTACCTATGCCTAATCGTTGGAAGACGAATTTCGGCATAAGGTTTATGCTTGCTCTAAGATCGCATAACGCCTTCTCAGCATAATGATTTCTGATTGCATAAGGTATTATGAAACTGTCAGGATCTTTTAGCTTAGGTGGCATTTGGTTATACAACATGGCCATGCATCATTCCGTCACAGCAACAGTTTTGAATTCCCTAGCCTAGTTCTCTTAGAGACAATGTCTTTAAGGAACTTAGCATAGTTTTCCCTTTGTTCTATTGCCTCGACCAATGGCAAGTTGATGTGGACTTGCTTTAAGATGTCTAGAAACTTCTTGATCTGGTATTCTTGTTTTTGCTGTTTCAACCTCTGAGGGAATGGTGGTGGAAGTAGGATGTCCTCAATCCTTTCATTGGTTTGGATCTTGATGGAGGGAATTGTCGAGGCATCAGGACTTGTCGAGACTTGTGCAGTTGTCGAGGCATCAGGACTTGCCGAGGCATGTACGATTACCGAGGCATCAGGACTTGCCGAGGCATGTGCGGTTGCCGAGGCATGTATGGTTGTCGAGGCATTCTCTGTTTCATTAGTTTTGACAGAGGTTTTGTCGCTGGACTCATCTTTTTGGACAAAAGGCTGCTCTTTTGGTTGAGTGAGCTTAGGCTTCTTTAAATTGTCGGCCACTCCTAATGGTGATTTCTTTGCACTGCTCGTGGCCAATTCCTCTCGTGACCTCAATATCGCTGGGTTGACCTTCATGCGGTCTTGTATTCAGGTTTTGAGCGAATTGCCTGAATTGATTCTCCAATGATTTCAAGGCTGTCTCCTTATTCTGCAATCTCATCTCAGTCTTGTTAATAAAAGCGTTAGTCTTTTTCATATTCTCAACCATATAAGATTCAATTTTTAACATGAAAGCATTGAGAGAATTTTCCAAAGAACTGGATGGTGTTGATTGTTGCTGCGGCATCTGTTGCCGTGGCATGTTCTGCTAGAATCCTGATACTCGTGCATTTTGATTGTTCTGGTTGAGGGCATTGTTGGGATTGCTCCATGAAAAATTAAGATGCTTTTTCCAGGCCGGATTGTATGTGTTGGACATTGCATTGTTGTTCTGATTGTAGTTTCCAACATAAAAGCTAGACTATGGGTTCTACGGACACTCCGAAGAATCATGATTACTGTTACATAAATCACAAATTGAATTTACTACCTTGATCTCATGTGTGTTGCTTGGTCGCTGCATGTTTTTAACTAAACTGGTTAAAGTAGCCAATTGTGTGAAAATTACATTTGATGACTCAAGCTCGTTTATCGTGGCATGGCGTCTGACTCCTCCTCTTCTGGTAGTTGGGAACTGATAATCATTTTTAGCAAGCTTGTTCAAAATCTCTATTGCTTCTTCTGGTGGCTTGTCTAGGAGTATGACGTTTGCCAAGGCATCTAGAATAATCCTTGTCGGTGTGTTTACTGCGTTGTAAAACATCATCACTTGTGTCCATATTAGGAATCTGTGTACGTGACATTTGTGTAACAGTTCTCTATATTGCTCCCAAGCCTCGTACATGGATTTATCATCTGCCTGCTGAAAAGAAGTAATTTCATTACGTAACTTGTCAGTCATATTTGTAGGATTAAATCTAGCAAGAAAATCACGACATAAATCAGTCCAAGATCCTATTGATCCGGATGGAATACTATTCAACCACGATTTCTCCCTATCCCTCAATGAATAGGGGAATAATTTTAGCCTTAAAACATCCTCATAGATTCCTTGTAGTTTGAATGAATTGCAAATCTCTGGGAAAGATTTGAGATATTGTCTGGCATCTTCAATTGCTGATCCGCCAAAATGACCGATTGTATTGATCATATTGAACATTACTGGCTTTAATTCGAAGTGGTCAGCTTCAATTTCAGGTGTGAAACCCCCTGGGTTTAAGCCGTTGAGATCTTCCTCTAAATAGTCTCGAACAGTTCGGATCCTTGCTTGAGCAAGTTGAGCTGGTAGAATCGCTCCACCTCCTACTGCGGCAACCTGATTATCGTTGGCATTGTTATTGCCGACTGGATCTGCCATTGCTGCTCTCAGTCTTTGTCTAAGTCTCTAGCAGGTACATTCAATTTTTGGATCAATGGGATATTCTAGAGCTGTCGGGTTTGCCCTGGTCATACATCAATGCAAAACCAAATTTTATTAACCCTTTGGAAACTTAACAGTAAAAAGTAAAAATAAATAAAAGTACAAGAAAATAAAAAAAATCGCTATTTCCAATCCCCGGCAGTGGCGCCAAAAACTTGTTGTGCGTAATAAGTGCTTCGCAATTGTTGCAAGTGTACACGTTGCTTGTTATAGTATAGAAAGATATCGTCTCAACAGGGATTGGTGCTACTTAGGGAATCTAATTTCTCGCACTAAAAAGATAAAAACACAAGTGATAATAGTTGATTTAAACGAGTAAAATAAAAGAACAAGTAAACAAAAGAGAGATGTAATCAAATAAGAGAGAGCATGCCGTGTTATCGTGAGTCGTGGAGTGATAGTTTAATGGATCGTCTTGGTAAATTGAGTGCAAGAGCAACTCGATTGCCTTGGCAACTAACAACAATCAAATTGCCTGGGCAACTGGTGGAGCGATTGCCTGGGCAACTGATGGAGCGATTGCATGGGCAACTAGGCGACAACCTTCAAGGTTCAGCAAAGCGTTCCTCAATGGTTTATCCTTATCCCTAATTCAAAACACTAGTTAATTGGGCATGCCTTGATAATACATCCATGCGCGAACCAAGGGTGGACAACAACCGATCTTGTGCTCCTTTTAGCCGTTGAAATTCACAACTTATCCCTAAGTCGAATTAGCCTTCACCATCGATTGATTGAATAAAGACCATGTTCATTCGTTTCTTTAATCTAACTCTCCATATATTAGATAAATGGATGAATTCACGAGATCCTCTCCCGATTCACTCGCAAACAAAATTAAGAACCTATAATGAACAAACCTTGAATTAAAATTGCAAACTCAATTACCTAAACAAACCCAATCATTCTCAGAAACCACAAAAACACAATAACCAAAGCCAAATAAAGTTTAGTCCATGGTTGGGTTCAAAAGAAACACAAAATAAAATATTCCTAGCATGAATCTAATCGAAAAAAGGAAGGCGATGGTGTCAAATAGCCTTCTCTCGTTTCTCTCTCTCTATCGCACACATCCTGGAGTTGGCGGCTTGACCTTCTTTAAACAGGAGATGGCTAAGTCAAAATCTTTCTTGAAGATGAAGTTAAGTTGGAATGAAATATAATAAAATATAATAAAAGAAATAAATCTTTTATTTTATTATTTTATTCCTCCTAAAACTCCTCCTAAATCTCTTGGAATTTAATCTCCTTTTGGTCTCCAATTCTTCTAGGATTTATCCTTGCTTCTAGAAATTGTCCTAAATTAAATGGATTTTTCATATCAAAATCGGCAACTCCTCATTCTTCTTGTCCTCAACTGCTTCAGGAATTAAATCCTGCACATAAGCACACAAAACACACATCCACAATATCTTTTTCCACAAAAATAACTAAATTGTGAACTCAAGCATGACGGTGAAGGAAATTATGAAAATATGCATGAATGCCTAATAATGCAACTAAAATGTGCATAAGTCTAACAACAATATGAGTAAAAAAGGCAATAAAAATAGTACTTTTGAACACTTAACAATAGACATCGGCGTTTACATGATAATTAACAATTTTTATAACGATTTTATCAACTTGTGTTACGATTAGCATATACTTATAATTTGAGGATAGAATTATAACTTTTAATGGGAACCAATTTATAATGAGAGTTATAATTTGAGATGAAAATATAATATTTAAAATTTTAGAGATCAATTTAAATTATAGATCATAATTTGAGGATAAAATTATAATGTTCAAAAGTTTAAACAACAATTTAAAAATGTGGAACATGGTGGTTTGAGGATTTGTTATGCAAATAACTCATCTAAAATAATAAATTATAAATCAACGCATAATAAAATGTATTTTGATTTTCTCTGAAATAATAAAATAATATTTAATCATTACGAAAAAAATGTAAATTTATATTTAACTCCCCAAAAAATATAGATGAGTCTACCACGTGCGACGAACACCGATGAACACCATTAAATTAATTAATAAAGATTTAAAATTTTAAGGACCCATAATATAATTAAGAATTATTTTAAAAAATTCAATTAAATTATTTTTTATATATATTAAAATTTTATTTTTTAATAAGGGTAAACTATATATTTAGTACCTCACCTATTTTCGTATTTCTATTAAACCCTCATTATTTAAATATTATTTTAATTTGACCCTATTCTTTATAAAAATAATTTAACCCTTAACCATCAACCTAAAACCCTAAACTATTAAACCTTAAACCCTTAAACTCTTAAACCTATACCCTAAACCATATATCATTAAAAATAATTTCACCATCATCGATTCAATTCAATTCAATTCAATGAATTGTTGAATTCTCCTAGAATCCCCTTTCCTCTCTAGGTAAGATTAGAATTATATTTAAAATATCAACAAAACTTTAATGAATCGTTTTTTTTTTCATTTAAAATATTAAAGAACCATGAATCTACAAACTCAAATTAGATCATTAAACATATTTAGTTGGGTTTTCTATTGCCAGTAAAAAAAAGCGTGGGCTCTCGGGAAAATATTAGGGTTTGATGTTACAGAAGAGAAAGAAGTTATTACAAAACTAGTAAATATTAATTTGAGTAAAACGATTATAAAAGTGTTAGAATTGTGATCTAAGTTATTACAAAACTAGTAAATATTTCACTATATATAAAATAATTTAATTGAATTTTTAGGAGAATTCAACAATTCATTGAATTGAATTGAATCGATGATGGTGAAATTATTTTTAATGGTATATGGTTTATGGTATATGTTTAAGAGTTTAAGGGTTTAAGGTTTAATAGTTTAGGGTTTTAGGTTGATGGTTAAGGGTTAAATTATTTTTTATAAAGAATAGGGTCAAATTAAAATAATATTTAAATAATGAGGGTTTAATAGAAATACGAAAATAGGTGAGGTACTAAATATATAGTTTACCCTTATTAAAAAAATAAAATTTTAATATATATAAAAAATAATTTAATTGAATTTTTTAAAATAATTCTTAATTGTATTATGGGTCCTTAAAATTTTAAATTTTTATTAATTAATTTAATGGTGTTCATCGGTGTTCATCATTAGTAGTGTTTATCGGTGTTCGTGGCACGTTGTAGAATTTTCCAAAAAATATACTTCACTTTTACTCTCCATGTTTTTTTTTGCTTCACTCCTGAACGTGTTATTAATATTAATTTACCAAAGCTAATAATGGTAATAATATTTTACTATTATGATGAATAAAAACAAAGAAACATCAATATCGGATTATTAATATATGTTAGGGCCGGCACAGACAAATAAACATTTGATTTTGACTCTTAATAATATAGTTTAGCCTTGATTAGCGGTTGATTTAGTGATAACATTAATGTTTTAAAACTTGATAAGGTCGATTACGTGATAGACAAGACGTGTTATATATTTGTACGGTTTTTTTTAAAAAAAATTTAGGGTTTCGCCCTACTAATCATGATCGACCCACATGGTACATATAATTTTGGTAGGTAAGTCTCTCAGCGGTGATTTTTACATACACAACACCTCAAACTCGAGATTTTACTTAAGTGATATCAAACTACTTACTACTTGAACCACCTCCGTTGATTTGTACGGTTCTTATTTATTATAAGCATAATATTCTTTAAAAATTTTACATTAGTATAATTATATTTTTTTGCTCTGGTTTTTATAAGAAAAAGTATATAATGCAAATGAAGAAAAGATAGGATAAAAGAGATATCCATCATAGTGAATTGCTTCTCGATGGACTGAATGTTAAATTCATAAATATTAAATGAATGTTAAATATAATTAATAATTAACAAAAATATACAATTTAATTGGTTAGAAACCTCCTTCTAGGTAGGATTAGGATTTATAAAAAAATGTTAGGGTAAAGTATGCCAGGTACCACCGAACAATAGGGTGTGACATGTTTTTACCATCAACCTTTCAATTGGTCCAAACTTACCACCAAACTTTATTTTTCGACTCGTTTATACCACCCTGCCGTTAAATCGTTAACTCCGTGATGACATGGACGTTGCACCAAAACGACGTCGTTTTGGTGCCGCTATTTTGATAATAAATGACCCAAAACGACGTCATTTTGCTAGCGAAAATATGTGAAATTGTGCACTCAATGGGATTCGAACCTAAGACCTTAAGCATCAAAGACAACCTCTTAACCACCAAGCCAACCTAATATCTTTGAATTAGTTTTAGCACAAATAATATATATTCCCAACTGTAGTTTGTCATATAAATATATTATTTCTAATATAAAAATATTCAAATATTGTTATTAATAATATTAAATATATAAATAGATAAATATATTATTATAAAAACTAAAAGACTAATTTTCAAAACAAAATTTGTTTAAAAAATCTAAAATTCGACAAAACTTAATCCCTAAACTCATAAACCCTAACCCTAAACTATAAACTTTAAACCCTAAAATTTTATTCATAAACAAATAATATTAAAATATATAAACAAATAATATATTATTATAAAAACTAAAAAACTGATTTAAAAATATAAATTTTTTAAAATTTACGAAAACACCCAAAAATTCACTAAAATATTAAATCCTAAAACCTAAACCCCAAATCTTTAAGATTTTGGTGAATTTTTGGGTCTTTTCGTAAATTTTGAAAATTTTATATTTTTTAAATCAGTTTTTTAATTTTTATAATAATATATTATTTGTTTATATATTTTAATATTATTTGTTTTGAATAAAATTTTAGGGTTTAAAGTTTATAGTTTAGGGTTAGGGTTTATGGGTTTAGGGATTAAGATTTTGTCGAATTTTAGATTTTTTAAACAAATTTTGTTTTGAAAATTAGTCTTTTAGTTTTTATAATAATATATTTATCTATTTAATATTATTAATAATATAAAAATATTTATATATTTTCATTTAATTTATTATTTATGTATTAATATATGTATACCAATATTTAAATATTTTTATATTAGAAATAATATATTTATATGACAAACTACAGTTGGGAATATATATTATTTGTGCTAAAACTAATTCAAAGATATTAGGTTGGCTTGGTGGTTAAGAGGTTGTCTTTGATGCTTAAGGTCTTAGGTTTGAATCCTATTGAGTGCACAATTTCATATATTTTCACTAGCAAAACGATGTCGTTTTGGGTCATTTATTATCAAAATAGCGGCACCAAAACGACGTCGTTTTGGTGCATCGTCCATGTCATCACGGAGTTAACGATTTAACGGCAGGGTGGTACAAACGAGTCGAAAAATAAAATTTAGTGGTAAGTTTGGACCAATTGAAAGGTTGATGGTAAAAACAGGTCACACCCTATTGTTCGGTGGTACCTGGCATATTTTACCCAAAATGTTATAATTAAGTTATTTCAACATATGATATATTAGTTAGAACCTTTTGATTGGTCCCAGTAGAAAAGTGAGCATTGCTATCCATAAGAGATAGGATTTGGGCAGTTTAATTGTATAATATGTGTACTTTTTCAAAGTGTTAAAGGTAAAAAATAAGTATTATTGTGTAATCATATTAAAATATTTTTTTAAAAAATATTTATTGATCATACATATTTGACATAAGAATACCATTAAATTCAAATCAAAATTTGACACCAAAATTAACTATTAGATTAATAAATATTCATATTAGAATTATATTTTAATTTGATGGTTTAATTAAATTTTTTTATATTTTAAGAATTAATTTAAAAAATGATTTATAATTCAAATATGTTTGTTTGAATTATTATTATTATCATTATTTATTTATATTATACATTTGTAAATATTGTCCATGTACTTCATGTTGATATTTTTCACCATCGACGGTAACTATTTCGGTTAATTTGGAATAAAAATCTCCTACTTCTTTTCGGTACCTCTATTTATGTCTCACACTAAAAAATTAAGTTTAGGGTTTAGGGTTTAAGGTTTAAGGTTAGAGATTATGGTTAGAGTTTAGGGAAATTAAGGTATGGTGTATTTTTAAGGTATATGGTGTAGGGTTTAGGATTTAGAATTTAGGGTTAGAACTTGAAATTTAATTTTTTAGTGTTATTTAGTGTTGTGGCGTAGAAAGAGACATCGAAAAGGGCAGGAGATTTTTATCCGTTAATTTGGGAGGGTTTTGATTAGAATGAGCAAAACTCGATTCGATTTGTCTCGAAAAAATTTCAAATAAAGTTTGAGTAAGATTCGAAAAAATTGAAAAACTTGACTTTTTTTACTATTTAGTGCATTCTTTTTCAAGTTCAAGACGAGTCTCTCAACTATGTCTGATATATGTATATTGCGTATGAAAAAGTATGAAGATATATATATATATATATATATATATATATATATATAAAGACGTTAAAATTTAAATCAATTAATACCAAAACATTATAAACATTTATAATTAAACTTAAAAGGGTTTTATTTTGATGCACAAGCTGTGTAAATTTTTTTTACACAATCCTTTTATAAAATTTAAAATCTAAATCACAAACCCTAGCAACCTAAACCCTAAACCCTAAGCCCTAAACTCTAAACTCTAAATTCTAACCATAAACCTTAAATTATATACCCTACATACTAAATCCCTAAACCCTAACATAAAACCCTAAACCCTAAACCTTAAAATTAAAGGGCTTGTGTAAACTAAAGTTTACACAGCTTGTGCATCAAAGTATTTTCCAACTTAAAATGGAACACAAACAACTTAACTCAACTCGAATTTTATTTATTCAACTTAACTATAAAAAATTAAAATAAAATGTAAATAATTAAAAAAATTATGCTAACTCAATTTTTTAGGGTAAACTACATAAATGACCATCATACTATCGGAAAAGTTGCGATTTGACCACTATACTTTTTTTTGAAGCAATTAAACCACCAAACTATTAAATTAGTTGCAATGTTACCACTTGTCGTTAGGTTCTAACGACAGTCGTGACGTGGCAGTTAGTAAAATATGTATAATTACACATTTAGTCCTCATCACTTATATATTTTATCAATTTGGTCATAATTTTAATTTAATAAAATAATTTAAACATTCGATTAGGTGGTGACACGTGTCACCACCTAATTGGAGGCCTTTAACTATATATATTTGGTTTAATAATTTTATTTTTCTCCTCCAATCAAGTAGTGACACGTGTCACCACCTTTGGAGGAAGAAAATTAAATAAATTAGAGGCTTGCTCACGCTAAGGTTCAAACCTAGGCAGTGAGGGAGTAAGAGCAATGGGTTTATCACTGCACCAAACTCACTTCTATGTCATATGCTTTAAAATACAATATATATCTTAATATGTCCAGTCAAATATGTAATTAAAACCAAAAGTAAATAAGTAATTAAAACCAAGGCAAGGGTTTTTGGAGGTTTTGGGTAGCCACCGATTGGCTCAACAACATCTGTAATCGGACGGATGAAGCGTCAAAAAGAATGGTCGGCTACTTGGGTTGGATGGCTGGGCAGAGATGCATGGTACGGGTGAAAAATCAAAACCGACGACTTTTGGGACTTCCAGAGAAGGAGTGACTCGTGGCTGTTTTCGACGGAAATAAAAGGGACGAGGTGGATGGGTTTGGTGTGGCTGAGTTCGCGAGACCAAGGTTAACCAAAGGCTTACTAGAGGTGGTCGTCGCCGGCCATATTGGCGCGGAAAAGGGAGACACAAGTAACCCGTGCAATGCTGGGAGAAGCTGCACAAAGAAGAGGTTAGGGCTTCAATTGTTAAGGGCACGATTAGAACTGCACGGAAGAGGGAAAGTGGTTGCCGGAAACTGAGAAGGCCGATTATAGGTGGCCGACGGATAGGGGTTAGGGTTTTGAGAATAATAATTAATTTATTTTATTAAATTAAATTTAAGACCAAATTGATAAATTGTATAAATAACGAGGACTAAATGTGTAATTATACCCATAATTTTTTAACTGCCACATCACCTTGTCGTTAACCTCTAACGAATGGTGGTCACATTGCAACTAATTTAATAGTTTGATGGTTTAATTACTTCGGAATAAAATATGGTGGTCAAATCACAACTTTTCCGATAATATGATGGTCATTTATGTAGTTTACCCATTTTTTTAACTCAGTTTAACGCAACTCAACTTTAATATAAGTAGCTACGACCTTTTTCAGTTTTCCGCTGCTAAATTCGGACAGAATCTGTTACGGCGGGTCCCAGTTTTTGTTGGGTCGTTTCAGAACGGCTGAGCCGAGCCGTTCGTAGTCCCAGTGATGCACGGCTCTTTTCTGAAGCCGACACGTGACACACTCATCGACCCCTTCTCTTGTGTGTTGGCAAATCTTTTCACTTGCCACGTCAGATAAGAGGATGACTCAGAGAGTTGAGCAAAAAATTGAAGTCAACCAACTTGATGTCCTTAACAATGAAAGACAAGTTTCTCAACCTTGTTTTTCATAATTCATAAAAGATTTCAAGGGTATTTTAGTGATTATACCATTTTATAATTCAATTCTTATAATTTTATACCTCGTCACGAAGTTGATTTTGACATATAAATAAGTAACCTGAATTTTAATTTTTAAACTTAATGTGATATATGCGTTATCATCTAATTTAATAATATTGTATAATTGAATCCCTAGAGTGATCCCAGTAGTAAAGGATGGTGTATTTTATTCAAGTGACCCGAGTTCGAGTACTATATGTGTACGGTGTGTGCGTGTTATTAAAGGACTAAAAAAATTGAAAAAAATACTACATTATAATTACACTAACATATTAAAAAAATAATATTGTATAATTGATTTTCCAACAAATAATTTCAGTGAAAAAAATGATGCTTATTTTAAGAGATTTGAATTTGAGCAGTTTTGTCCGCAAGGTATACATGTCTTAACCCTTCACCTTAATACTATTAAAAATAGTAATGTAAATATAATAAATTATTAATGTATTAATTAATAAACATTACAGTAAATTTGAATGTGTTTAAACCCAACGAGGGGCTTAAGTAGAAAAGATAATGATGTTCATCTTAGAGGATTCAGATTTGAGCACCTGTGTGTAAGACTGTAAATGAGACGAAATAGATCGCGAGCTACTCGAGTTCAAATCGGTCAAAGCTCGGTCAACACTTGACTCGATATGACTCGACTCGAGTTCTTAACGAGCCGAGTCGAGCTACTTGATACTCGACTCGAAAAGCTCGCAAGCTACTCGAAAATATAATACACTAGTTTTTTAATTTAAAATTTAAATTCCTAACCCTAAAACCCTAAAACATAAGCCCTAAACTCTAAAATCTTAAATTCTAAACCCAACAACCTAAACCTCTAAACTAACACCCTAAACCTTAAAATTAACAAGATTGTATAAACTTTAGTTTACACAACTTGTTTATCAAAGTTTTTTCCTAGTAGGTCTTTAAATGAGACGAGACATATCACAAGCTACTCGAGCCCACTCGGTCAACACTCGACTTGATTGAACTCAACTCAAGCTCTGATTATTCAGGCTCGTTAAAAACTACTCAAGCTCGAACTCGACTCAATTCTTAACGAGCTGAGTCGAGCTCAACTCTACTCGAGCTTGACTCGGCTCGTTTACACCCCGCATGTGTGCACGAAGTGTGTGTTATCAAAAGGCTAAGAAAAAATATGAATATACACTATCAAGTAACCACACCAGCATACTAAAAAAATTCTACGGATAATCAAAGATTCTCATATTGCCTCTCTTGTGTAGGTATGAATTCCAACATTTACTTTGAAAATATAATATTTCTATATTTAATATAAAAAAAAATAAGGAAGTTGAGTTGAATCAAAAGTGACTATGTTTGTTAAACCATATATGGCAAAAGAGATTTGGTGTTGCACAATAAATAGTCTTTACTTGAAACCCTGGCCTAGACGTATGGTACATAGATGTGGGGGCATTATCCATCCCAATATATACACATACACCAAATATACCAAACAAGTTTTGCCATTTGTGACTAAAATTTTCAGGCATCAACCTCCACCGGTCGGTAGTGTTGTTGGTTGGAAAACTCTATGGCAGTAGTTCAATATTTCTTTTGGGTTGTTGGTGCTGCATGTGCTCCATCAATCCTACATAACTCACAACCCAATTTAAAGTTCTGCTGCTGCAACACCATCCAATAATTAAGGTAGTGAGTTCAAAACTTTTTAAAAATATTTTGGACGATTACATGGTAATATTTATTCTTAATTCTTAACCTTTTAAAAATGTACATACTCCGTGCAAACTACGCTGCTTGAACTTAGGTCACCTAAAAAGAAAATTGTTATTTTTTACTATTGTGATCACTCAATGGATTATTTGAGATAAAAAAACTTTAAGAATATAATAGATTTAAATATCTGATCAAAAAACTTTGTTGAATCTTATGGGGACACATTTGATTCACACAAGGAAAAAGCGAATGTTATTATATATGGGTGATCCAGGGTCGAAGGTCTTGTCTGCATGACTTGTGTGTTATTAAAGAGCTAAAATTAATAAATATATATTATCTTTTAATCACATCAAAATTTTCAAATATTTATATATTAAACGAAACACTTGAATTTTCTAAGGCTTTAATGAAAAAGAGAAGAACCTTAAAAAAATCAAAACCTTAAAACAATGAAAATAACGAGGAAACTGACCGAACAGAGAATTTGAAGAAGACAATAGCAGGGGATGTTGCACCCACGTGATGGATGAGGTTGAGTGTGGTTGAAATGAAATTAGCGGACGTAAAATTCTCTGAACACAACAAATGGGTGACCCCATCGGTCGTACGACACTCTGATTTTTAGGGTCATAAGCGTTGGTTGATGGTGGGATGGTTGGGAGCCAGCCACATGCAATAAACAACCCACCAAGGACACATGATTTCATCGTCCGTGATGTATTTTAAAATAGGCTTAAATGAAAAATAGGTGTTTAAAATATATATTTTTTCTATTTTATGTGTCTAAAATTTACACCGTTGTAAATTTAGGTACCTGACTGTTAAGGGGTGTTAAAAAATTATTAACCAATCGATGCTTGAAACGTGGCACTAATTTGTTTTTTTTAATTTTTAAGAAAAAAAAACTAAAATTTTTAATTTTTTTTTTAAATTCTAAAAAAAACTTAATTTTTACAAAATAGTCCTCAAATCCCTAAAATTCTCTAAACTCAAATCACCAAATCGCTGCCCCTGAGCACACCCCTTTGGTCGCCAGACCTAGGCGGTCATTTTCCCCAACATGTCGTCGCCGAAAATGTCGAACGGTGTGCCAGTCAAATGACGATTTTGCGATTTATGACGGAAGCGACAATGATTTAGGTGTTTGGGTTTGAGAAATTTTAAGGATTTGAGGATTGTTTTGTAAAAAAATATAAAATTTTAGGATTTTCTGAAAAATTAATTTTTAAAAAATTTGTTATAATTTTTTAATTTTTTAAAAAATAAAATACACATGTCACGTGTCAAACATTAATTGATTAACCATTTTTTAACACCCCTTTACTGCTAGATACATAAAATTACAACAATATAAACTTAAAGCACCTAAAATTATATTGGAGTAAACTTTATTTTTAACAAAAAAAACTTTAGGTACTAAAGTTTAAAAGAGATATATTTTGAGATTTTTTTTTTCATTTAAGCCTTTAAAAGTGATCATATGCGGATGTTTGACCGGTCGGTGTGAATTATTACATCATCAATATGAGGCCTGAGATTGATTGACAAGCCATGAAAGTTTCACCTTTGTGCATCTTCTTCACGCTGTGTCTCCTTTAGTTTTTCTTGGAAGTAATGTAAGGTGCCGTTAAATTAAAGTGGTTTTCGGTATAATTTCTTATTAATTGGGCAAGAATTTAAATTATAATATAAATTTTATTACAGTTAGTAAAAATTTCGGTTCTACCTAAATTATTATTTAGTTGATAAAAATTTTATGTTATAATATAAATTCTTATCTAATTGATAATAATTTTAATTATAATTTATAAATTATTATCTAACATAACTTAAACTATTGCTAAATTGATAAGAACTTAGGTTAGCCGCTTTTTAGCCGCACACTAAGGATATCACACTTATCCCTGCTATTTCTCGATCAATTTGAACACAAGGTAAATTGTTTGTTCTTTTCAGTTGAGTGCTTGGCCGTGCAAGAAAGTATATACGAACAGTGGGGTTGCTTTTGCCTCCTGGTTGTTGGACAATTTTGTTATTGTTTGCCTTTACATGTATGGTGAGTGAAGTTGAAGGAATTAAATTGTGAGTATGATGTGTAGCTTGATTTTGAACAATACATATAAAAAATTTAAAGAATATTGTATTATTTTTTGTAGTTAGATTTTGAGAAAAATAATAGAGAAAATTAAATTTTGAAAAATAAAATAAAATTTTAAAATTTGAAAAAGCAAATTAAATTTTACCGTTAAATTGATTTATTCACGTGATAAATTAAAAAATAAGAATTAAAAAATAAAAACAATTAATTTTTAAGGGGCCTGAGCAGTCGCTTATGGTGCCCCTTATGAGACGCCACTACATACATTATAACCTTAAATTTTGAATTATAAACTTTAATTTTTAAATCTTAAAAATCAAACCTTAAATTTAATTTTTTAATGTTAAGAAATAAATAATAAAATTGAAAAGAGATTGAATATTTATATTGGTCTTTGAGTGGCGTTGATTTCACCAACTAGTATTCAATCATGGGGTCGGCTTTCATAACTTTCACCAAGCCAAATGGGAAACACTACTTTACAAGTTTTTCATGGTGGAAAGCGGAAACAATGATTTTCTTTTTACAGTAGCCATTCATTTATATTAATTAGTTATCCATTTCATTTTGAGTAGAATTTTTCTGCCACAAATAAGATTTTGCTAATCTCCCTAAAATTCATGGATCTCCTCTTACTGTTAAGCCAATATGCCATCAATATGTATACGTGTGTTCAGAGGAGTTTTTTTTTTCTTTTGAGAAAAGTCTTTGAAATATCGTGTGTCAGATAACTCATTAAGACCCTTCAACAGGTCTTATAGAAGTGTTTATGATTCGTTTTAGTTTTAATATTTTCTCACGTATCATTTCCGGTTATAAAGCTTTTGTTAGTCATGAACTCGCTTATCAAAAGAATTTAAATATTCATAATAAGGATCGTACCATGTCCTAAAATTTATAGGACATTTTTTTAAAATATGCTAGTGTAATGCAAGGATAAACATATGTTTAACTTTCTTAGTGTTTTAAAAAATGGCACACACATGACACAACATGCATTACTGATGTTTGAACCTAAGTCCCAAGGAATGATGAACATCTACCTTTGCCACCAGGACACAAAACGATGAGCAATTTATAGGATATTTTTTGATGGCATGAGACAGTGCTAATTAATAAAAAAATCTATTTTGATTCCTAGTACCCATTTCTTTACTTTAAATCCTATTTCTGATTCATTGAATTATATTAAAAACTAATTTTAAAATACAAAATATAATAACCTTTAATCACTTTATATATTGATAAATACAGATACATGTATACGCAAGAAGTCATATACTAGATACAGACAAGTGAATTCAGATAAATTTTAATTCATCCCACCGGTTTTTTTTTAAAGTAACGTACGTATACATTAATTAACATTTAATTTCATTGAAATTAATTATAGATCAGGTTTCCTCCACCCCTTTTTAAAAGGAAACAATGTTCAGATCATTGAAACTGCAACTGACTGCATATATACGTCTGATAGCAACAACTCTAATTAATTCAAGGGGGGAAACATCACCGATAATTTAATTTTTCTAGACTGAAATCTTACGAGTGGTTCCAGTAAAAAAAAAGAAGACAATGTTTATTATAAAAGATCTAGGTTTGAGCATATGTGTGTGCAAGATGTGTACGTTGTCAAAATGTTAAGAAAAAAATAAACAGAGAATATCATATAATCACACCAGTAAATCATAAAAAAGTTTCTAAGACTGCATATTATTGTTAATTAATTAAAAATAAAATAACATAAATTAATTTTTAATTCCTTTTATGATGTATGCATGGTTTACGAAACTAGAATGAAATTATGGAAATCAGATTGTATAACTTTGAAATTGATAGGGTCAAAAAATATTTAAACAAAAGAAATAAGAATTAAGAATTAAGACCTAGTTTATCTAATTTCATAACTAACAGAACATAAAATGTAATTAAACCATAAAATTCACAAAACCTTTTCCCAGACATTTACAGAAGACCTCATTGGCATATGGATTAACTAATTATTTACACAGCGAAGGACAAATTTATGTATTAATTGATTATTAGAAACCCTATAAAAACATGCAGTTATAAAAAGTGGCGGAAATCCAATATTATTTGTTGAGGTCTATAAATTTATAAAAGTCAACCATTAATTATATATTTTATGAAAAAACACAAAAATGTTAGTATTGTACTCTCTTCCAAAATTTGCAGGCCTCTGCTGCACTTCTTATTCTCCACACCATTTTTTAACACGTGAGGTATCTTGGCCTCGAAACTCCTCGGCATACGAGGCAACATGGCCTCCGAAGCTCCATTCTTTGGACTTTTCTCTGTATTTAGCCATCGTGTTTCGACAGGACAATTATTATGTGTTGGTAATATTACTGTTAGCACTGATCGTATAATAATTAATTAGAAATTTAAAGGCAGATAAAGAAATTGTGCCCTGGTATAAACCATTGCATTAGAAACGATTTCGCCTTGATGTGTATAATTGTTGTAGCAGGCAGTTGTCCCTCGAAATTAACACGGTAATTTTAATAGTCGTATACCAAAAAATTAGAGTGAACAAAGGCGAAATTGTTCTTCTCAACAGAAAGAATAAAAGAACTTTTTAGAAGCAGTAAGACTCAAGATACCTAGAATTGTAAAAAAGAAACCTTCTCTATTTATAGGCTACAATGCTAAATACGACAAATTAAACTCCGATTTTCGTATTTCAACCCTCTCTCTAAATATGGTTGAATTCAGAAACATGTCTAAAGAAATTATTCAGAATTTTCTCCATAAAGATAGAACACGCGCGGACATGTCGAAGACACGTCTTACCACAACCACGACCACAAGCCGGCGACAGCGGCACGCGCGTGCAAGATAGTTGTTTAACCACATTCAACAAGGGAACAGAAGGAAGACTCTTTAAATACCCTTCCTAAGGGATGTACCCTCCCAATGTGGGATATAACACATACTCCCAATGTGGGAAATAACCAACATCAAGTCCACTTAACCCAACATGTCAGCGTATTACTTGACAGCCGAGTCTATTTGTCAGCCAACCAATAGTCATCAGGACACTAGGCTTGAAACTATCCTATCAATAACAGTATCAGAGATTATAAATACTCCCAGAGCTGGAGAAAACGAGAGAAGAAAGGGACAACAAGGGAAAATACCACTCTCCCATCCAACTTTCTCCATACCATTTCTTCATTATCACTCTGACAACCGTACTGACCGCAACTCTTCGTCCAAGTCTATCGAGGTGAACCGCCCGAAACCATCACCAACCACCTTGATCCTTATTTCCACATCTTCAAGCTAATATATATATGGATGAGATACAATTACACAATGTAAGAGTTTTTAACTTTTTCACGTTTTTTGGATTGTTGGATGAGTGAAATGGATGGATGAGATTAACAATGGGTTATGTAAAGATTATCACTTGAAAAAAAAAAGTAAGGGGTTAATCTCAGTCATCCATTTCACTTATCCAATGATCCACAAAACGTGTAAAACTCTGAGTTTTACACACTAGGTAAGTGGATCTCATCAGTGTTGGATGTATGTGGGGTTAGGAGGGGCAATTGCCCCCCACCCCAAGAATTTTTTCCAGTGTTGTCCTCCTATATGAATTTCTTTACAAATTGGTATATTTTTTAATTTGCCCCCTTTCAAACTTTTATGTACACACACATGCACACGTGTATACACATACACACATGGGTTAACTACTGGGATGGTCACTTATGTTTTCTCCCAGTACAGAGTTGGTCACCAATTTTCAAAAACAACCCATAAGGTCACTTGCATTTTCAATATGTAAACTTTTGGTCACTGAGACGTTTTTTGCCGTTAAACTTAAATGGGAGGCTGATCTGGCACAATAAAAAAAAGGTAAATTACTAGTCCCTAAACTATTACTTCATTTTTATTTTAACCACCGAAATAAAAACAATTTGTATAATTACCAATTTAATCCTCCCTAATTATACATGGTGTTTCGATACACCAATAACAAAATCAAGGCTATATTGAGTTTAAGAGTCTCTACACCTCCTTTAGCAACGCAAACACAATATCCCATAACATCATAAGCTGCCTTGTCCGATACTGCACAAACTTATACACGAATAAACCCCCACAAATGCCAAGCCACAACATCATAACTCAGATCCTTTGCCAGTTATCCAATATGAAGTACTTAGTTCCCTGATACAACCTTTTTAATGGGTTGTTCTCTTGAGTTGGCTTGAGTTTCTGACTCAACATTTGACTTAGAATTCTACTATCCTTGATCTTAACCGATTGATTCAAAGCTTCTAACAAGAGTGTTTCCAGGTTATAAATCTGTAAAAAAGTAAGATTAGGAATTAAAGACAACATGAGACAAGAGAAAGATAGATTTATCTTTGGGAAGTGTCAATTTATCATGATGTATCCGACATTATCTAGATCAAGTTCTTCCATGATCAAAGTTGCATATTATTCAGCTTGTTTCTGAATTGTTGAATGCTTATTTGCAGAAGCACTGAGACTGACAATCTACAGTGTAAAATAATTCATATTGTTAGAATATAATGGGAAAAAATCATAAAATAAAATATATTAAACGTTAAGTAAATGTAAAAAATTGTCCTGATTTCAAGTTAGTTGAATGTTGATTCCTACCTCTCTGACTTCTTTTTCAGTGATTCTTCCATCAGCATCTTTGTCAACCTTGCATAATTACAGCTTAAACTTAGTAAATAAACCAGATTTTACTTTCAGTTCATCAGATTTTGTGAGAGAAATATGATCAAGAAGATGATGAAAAGAAATGAAATAGAATCTTTATTCAGAATGATAAGAACGTGTTTACAACAATGATGGATACAAAATATATAGGACATAGAACCATAATAACTAACCGTTAACTAATCTTGGTAACAGTAAAACTAAAAGGTAGCTATAACACGTGACAACTATAAGCTGTAAAACACGTGAGAATAACAATATGTATATCTAATATCCCCCTCAAGATGGAGGCTGGTGTATGTTTAGAAGCCGCATCTTGGAAACAATGGCATGGAAGGCAGGAGAATGAAGTGCCTTTGTGAATATGTCGGCTAGCTGATTGAAGGATTTCACATGGAACTACATGAGAAAGCCATCGTTTATCTTCTCTCGAATGTAATGACAATCTACTTCGATGTGTTTGATTCGTTCATGAAACACTTGGTTGGAAGCGAGAAAATAGTAGATTGGTTGTCACAATATAGGGTAGTTTGTGGAACTGGTACATGGAAAGAGGATAATAGAGCAGTGAGCCACACTAATTCGCATCTAGCAGATGCCATTGCCCTATATTTAGCTTCACAAGAAGATCGACTAACCATGTGCTGCTTCTTTGATCTCCAAGAAATTAGATTATCACCTAAGAACGTGCAATAACCATTGGTGGAACGCCTTGTGTCTGGATAGGAAGAGTAGTTTGAATCTACAAAGACACTGAGTTATAAGTTGGAAGAAGAAGAAAAAACAAGCCAAGTCTAGGAGCTTGTTTGATGTAGGACAACATATGATGTACAACCAAGAGATGAGGTTTTCGAGGAGCTGAAACAAATTGGCTAAGCAAATGAACTGTATAAGTGATATCAGGACGCGTATGAGTAAGATAAAGCAATCGTCCTACTAATCTTCTGTACAATTATGGATCGGCCAGCAACTCTCCTTCAGTTTTGTTTAACTTGTGAGGGCAGTCAATATGTAGAGAGACATGTTTCTTGGCTATAAAACTCGTGTCTTGTAGCAATTGTAATGCATAATGTCTTTGTGACAAAGATATCCCTTTATCATTGTGAGCCACCTCAAAACCAAGGAAGTACTTCAAAGTGCCCAATTTTTTGAGTTTAAAATATTACTGAAGATAATGTTGTACTTGTGCCAAAAGTTCTGAATCTTTGCCAACAATGATTATGTCATCGACATAAAAAAGCAAGCAAATTAAAGTATTCCCAGATCCTTTGACAAAAAGGGAATAATCAAATGTTGATTGAGTGAAGCCAAACTTTAAAACCACATTAAAAAATGTAGTAAACTATTGCCTTGAAGCCTGCTTTAGTCCGTAGATGGACTTATGTAATTTGCACACTATGTTGGAATCTTTTCCATTGGAACCATACCCGAGAGGAAGCTTCATGTACACACCTTCATCAAGTGAACCATTGAGGAAGGCATTATTCACATCAAGTTGAATAAGAAGCCAATTGTTCTTAGCAGCTAGGGCAAGTAACACTTTGAAGGAAGTTAATTTTGCAACTGGAGAAAAAGTATTTGTATAATCCACACCTTCAACTTGTGTAAAACCTTTTGCTACTAAACGAGCTTTGTGTCTGTCAATACTACCATCAACATTATGTTTAATCCTATAAACCCACTTGCATTCAATTGGAATTTTTCCTTCAGGAAGAGGAACAACAGACCACGTTTGAAGAGTCTCCATAGCACGTAAATCATTATCCATAGCTGCTCTTCATTCAGGAAATTTTACTGTTTGATGATAAAAAGAAGGTTCGTGAGTGGAAGAAATGTTGGAAATAAAATCAGTATACTCAGGAGATAATTGAGATGTAGAAATATGATATTCAATTGGATACATACATGAGGATAATGCATTGTTACAATGATATTGCTGCAAATATGAAGGTTTTTGAATAATTCTATTTGACCTTCGAACTTGAGTAGGCACATGCTCATGCACATGTTCAGACACATGCTCATGCACAGGTTCAGACACATGCACAGGTGCGGGATCATGACTAAGTAAATCATTCTGAGCAGAAACATCTGTCACATACTCAATACATGTAGTGTCATCTATAAAATAATCAAGATTTTCATTTTGATCAATTAAACTCAGACGAAGATTGTCCATATGCTCATTTGGATTAACAATTTCAGTATTAACAGAGTTATTAGAAACATAAGCAGTCTGATCAGCATGCTCATTAAGATTCACAATTTCATTATTAGCAGATTCATTATTAGCATAGTTAGATTGATCAGGTGGAATATGTAATTGATTATTTTCATTAACGTCAAAGGGTAATGCAAGACCAGGAAAAGGATCAATTAAATAAGTAGAAGGAGAAATAGAATGGAAAGGTAAAAATTTCTCATGGAAAGACCACATTTCGGGAAACAACAATCGAACGAGTCTTCAGAATGTAAACTTTGTAGCCCTTAATCCCAAAAGCATATCCTATAAAAAAACCATGTAAGGCCCTTTCATCGAACTTGTTCTTGTGAGCTTTCAAGGTGAAAACAAAGCATAAACAACCAAAACCTTTTAACTGAAGATAATCTGGTAACTGAGAGGAAAACAATTCATAAGGTTACTTATTATTTAGATTAGGCGAGGGTAGCATATTTATGATATAAGTGGATGTGAGAATACATTCTCCCCAAAAGTGAATAAGAACCTTTGATTGGAAAAACAAGGCTCGAGCTACAGCAAGGTGTTGATTTTTTCTTTCAACAACCGAGTTTTGTTGAGGAGTATCTACGCATGAGAATTGATGAGTAATACCAAGTTTAGAAAACAATTCAGTGAACTTTAACTCATGTGCATTGTCAGATCGAAAATTTTTAATTTCATATCCAAATTCTCTTAATCATAGTAAAAAACCGAGGAACAATAGAAGCAACATCAGATTTGTGTTGTAACAAATAAGTCAATGTAATTCTTGTATAATCATCAACCAATGCCAGGAAATATCTTTGATTATTTAGAGTAGCAGACTTAAAAGTTCCCCAAATGTCACAATGACCTAAATCAAAAGGAGATTTAGATTTGGACACAGAAATAGGAAAAGGTAAACGTTGTTGTTTGGCCAAAGGACAAATGAAACATGAATCATTTTTATTAATATGAACATTTGGTAACAAATCTTTTAACAAATGTAAAACATGAGCTCTTAGATGACCAAGTCTGTTGTGCCAACTAGTCAGAGTAATAGCAGAACTCTGAATATTTTCATTGTTTGAAGAAACAGAAAAATTTACAGAAGCAATAGTTGATTTAAGCAAGTATAATCCTTGAAAAAAATCAGCTTTCCCAATCACGACTTGTTGGTCCTGAATCACACAGTTATTACCAGAAAACATAACACTAATGTTAGAGTTGTGAAGTAAACAACTAATAGCTAACAAGTTGAATCTAAATTCTGAAACGTATAAAACATTTTGAAGAACAAGTTTAGGGGACAAACGAATAGAACCAGAAAAATTAACTTTAACAACAGAACTGTTAGGAAGTAAAATGGTTCCACCTTCAATTGGATTTAAAAAATCAAAAGATTTTTTAGAGAAATAAACATGTCAAGATGCTCCTGAATCAATTATCCAGGAATTTTTATCCTCAAAGGTACTAAAACTATTAGCATAAGAAATAATTTTACCTTGCATTGTTATATTTATTGAAGAGGAATTCTCGGGAGTAGCAGCAACCTGAAGTTGAGAATTAAGCATGACAATTAACTGTTGGCATTAAGAGGGAGTTAAAGAATCTTGGGAGAATTGGTAATTATTTTCAGTAGCAACTGCATTAGAATGAGCACGATTTTGAGATTGCTTGGAACACGAGATGTAGCCAGGAGGGTAACCATGAAGCTTGTAACACTTGTCTTTAGTGTGACCAAGTAGATTACAATGAGTACATTGTGGTTAATTCTTTCGAGGTCATGTAGTGGCTTTAACAACAAAGGCAGCCTCAGTGACAGGAGTAGCCAACTTAATCGAGCGTTGATTTTCTTCTTGAAGCACTAGAGAAAAGGCTTTGGTTATAGAAGGCATAGGTTCTATAAGCAGAATTTGGCCTCGAATATGTGCAAAGCAATCATTTAACCCCATCAAGAATTGTATAACTAATTCTTTTTGTTGTTCATTAAGAACCTTTCGAAGACCACCACATGAGCATTGTAAGCAAGTGCATGAGGGTTTAACAGAAATTAACTCATCCCTGATATCCTTAAGCTATGTGTAGTATGTGCTTATGGAAATGGAACCTTGAACAAGATCAACCAACTTCTTCTTTAAGCTAAAAACTCGAGGACCATTGTGTTGGGTTTGTAGCACGCTCGAATCGATCACTGAAACCGTCAAGGAGGGTTGTAAATGTTTGGTGGTTGAATTGGTTAAAAATGAAATAAAGGTAGACAAGTGACACAATGATTTTAGAGTGGCTCGACCTTCTAACAAGCACCTACATCTGCAACCTTAGCACACCACTAAGGATTTCCTAATTCACTGAACAATGAAATCGTCCCCTTTTTCCGGTTTAGGAGGAAACCGTTATAACCCTATCTTTTGGACTTGGCTAAGATAAAACCAACTCTAGTTTTTCTCTCAAGGCTAAACTAGAATCTCTCCTTTTACAAGGGATTTGTTTGCTAAACTTAATACCTCACAAGGTGGGTGTTTACACAAATTTACACTCACAAGAGTACAAGGATTTACAATAAAGAGAACTCTATAAAGACTATGTACAAGAGAATAGTAAAATAAGATTTAGACTCTAATTCTCTTGACCATATTTCTTGGATGTTGTCTCTAACATTCTTCAAGTGTTCCAGCCTTCAATTTATAGTCTCAATTGAGTTTGTGGTCATTGCTAGCCGTTAGGGATGTTTTGGAGCCGTTGGAGACTTTATTTTCCTAATTAATTGTAGTTCTGGTAATGTCTGTTTCGGAACAGTTGAGCTCGTATCAGAATGACCTTCTTTAGAACTAGCCGTTGAAGCCTAATGCAGCAAGCCGTATCGAAACGCCTATGGCCGTATTGAAATGGTATGAGATGTATCGAAACGGTTACAAACCGTTTAGGTATGAGTGACCGTTGAGCTGCATTTAAAAAGTCGTTGGGAAATTTTTACCGTTAGGGAGGTTTTGACCGTTGGGCGTATCAAAACACCAAAGGGGTGTTTCAAAACGAAAGCCTCTCTATATCGAAACGGTCAAGCCCTATTTCAGTACGTGTTTTGACAGTTTCAAACTATTTCGAAACAGGTTACCATGTATTGAAACGGGTACCTTGAAAACCTTGGTTTGGCTACTTAAAAACGTTTCAAACCTTTTCAAAACCATTTAAAACACCCACAAACTTATTTTCAAGTTGTTTGGACTTAAAGGCACTTTTGAAATGTTTTCAATTTAGTCCCAAACTAATTTTCAATTATTATATCAAAACATTAGTTCTTCACATTGTTTTTTTGGAAGTGATATTCAAGATCCTTCCAAATTTCTGCAGCAGTTGAATGATAAAGCAAACATGCTGCAATGTCCTTCAAAACAGAATTCAATATCCAGGAATTCACCAGATTATTTGCACGTGTCTAGATATTGAACAACAGTGAAGAGGATGTCGGTGAGGGAATAGAGCCATCCACAAACTCGAGCTAATTCTTGGCTGAAAGTGCCTTGAGCATTGAACGTTTCCAACTACTATAGTTATCATTAGCCAAAGGCTGAGTAACTAACACCATACCGGGATTATTCGATTGATGAATGTAATAAGGATTGTTGCCATTATCATATTGATCACTGGAAACCAAACATTCAACGATGTTCACCATGATTGTAGAAGAAAAGAAATAAGAAAGATAGAGGAAGAAAATTCAACTGGTACCATATAAGATCAAGATGATGATGAAAAGAAATGAAATAGAATCTTTTGTTGCGTACAAAAGTGATGCGCAAATTGTGTGCAAGTATACATGGTGCCAAGTTATAGTATTTAAGATATCGTCTCCACATGGATTGTGACAACCTTAGGAATTCACCTTTCTGCACAAGTAAAAAAGTAAAAACACAAATATTAGAAGTTGGTTTGATTAAAGCTAAAACTAAAGCAAGTAAAGCAAATTGAGAAATTAGAGTGAGAGAATGGGCCAATATTGGATGCTTCGTAGTGTGGAGATTGAATGAACTGTCTCGGCACAGTTTTGTAGATCAACTTAAAAACTTTCAACAGCCACCCACGACTATGCCTCAGTAGGCGCCCGCCTCGGCAGAGACCAAGTGACTGCCTGGGCAATTAAGCGATGATTCAAGGTTCGGTAAGGCTCCCTTCTATGACTTCCTATTCTCCCGAAGCTTGAAGTACTATTGGCGAACACATCTTGGATGATACCTCCCGACGTGAATCTAAGGGTGAAAACCAACTGATTATGAAACCTCTCTTAGCCGTTGAACTTCTAAACTTATCCCTAAGCCGAAATAGTTTTATCTTATGGTTGGATAAAACCGTGTTAACTCGTTTTGTGAATTCAACTCTCCTGATATTAAACAAATAGATTGATGCCCTCTTCTCTCCCGATAAAGATTGCAACAATGAAAAACTAAGAGTAAACAAGCCTTGAATTTTATTGCAAAAACTGAAACCTAAACAAATACAAGCAAACTCTCACAACTACTACACAACCAACCCTTAGCCCTAGGAAAGGTTTAGAACATAATGGGGGTAGACGACACTAGGGTTCCGACAAAAAGAAGTTTCTCTCTAATCTAAATTGTGTTCTCTTCTTCAATTCGATTACATATATATAGGGGAGGAGCCTAGGCCTAAGTCGATTTAGGGTAGGAATACTAGTTAGAATATAATTAAAACTCATTAAAAGATCATTAAATCTTCCTAGATTCCCGTTTGACTTTTTCTAACTTGAATTTGACCATGCTTTTCTTTGTCTGCTGGGCTCCAATGCACGTGCAAGTGGTCTCCTAAAATCAGGCTTGATGGGCTCTTTCAGTCGCATACCACTTTGCATATTTTCACCCTTCCTCGAGTTTCTGCCTCGGCGACACACTATTGACTGCCTCGACAGAGGTGTGTGCTGGTGTGCAGGGGTTGGCACAACTCCTCATTCTGGGAATATCCTCCTTGATCAGCTCTCCAGATGATCTAACAACTTTCTCCATCAGTTTCCAGCTTCTCCTCTTCTGCCCTCTCTGCTGCCTTGGCGGGTACATACACACAGAAAGAACACGCACCTAAGTAGTATCTTGTATATAAAAACGATTAAATTCATCAAATAAGGCAGAATATCTAATCTATGCAGTTTTGTGTATGGTTTCCTAATAAATGCAACAATTCTATACTTAAGAACAACAATAATTGAGCTAAACTAGGTCATAAATATAAAACTTTTGCACACTTAACATCTTTATTCAGAATGATAAGAACGTGTTTACAATAATGATGGATACAAAATATATAGGACACAGAAGCCTAATAACTAACCGTTAACTAATCTTGATAACAGTAAAACTAAAAGGCAGCTATAACACGTGACAACTATAAACTGTAAAACACTTGGGAATAATGATATGTATATCTAATAAGAAATTTGTGGAGAAGTAAGAAAATTTTACATGTCAAAGAAAGTTTGGAGTCAAAGCTTTCGTCAGAAATCTGATCCCAAAACTGTTTGAGTTGTGCTTTGTTGACTGAGTCTCCGGTTACGTTATGTCTCCGAGCAAGCGCTTGGAACAACTTAATGGCGAACTCTTTAGACTAATGTTGCGTGTAAAATAGTCTATCGCAAGTAGGTGCAAGTGTACACGTCACAAGTAATAAAGTGATATTAAGTATCGGATATCGTCTCCACAAGAACTAGAAATACTTTTATATTTGAATCTCTGCACAAGAAAAGAAATAAGTTTAATAAAATGTTTTGAGTAATCTTGAGAATAAACTAAAATAAAAGAGGAATTCAGTTTGATAAAATGGGCTTGTATTGAATTGCTCGGTAGTGTAGGTATTACACTGTTCAAAGGCTTTCTATTACGGCTGTCATCGGGCCTGCCGCGACAGCACCTATCGCGACAGAGGTCTGTTGCTGTCGTGGCAGCAATCAACGACTTTGTACTTCAAGTTTGAAAAAATCCTTGTTGTGACTTGTCCTATCCTTAGACCCAATTTCTATCGATGAACACGTCTTAGATGAAACCTCCCGGCGTGAATCAAAGGATGAACACCGATGTTGTGAATTCTTCCTTAGCTACTTAACCTTGTACCAATCTCTAGGCCAAGATGGTTTAACCATAAACTGAAAAACTCGTATTTACTCCCTTCGTATACTTAACTCTCCCGATATTAAGTAAATGGATAACCTCACAATGCTCTCCCGAAACTCTTATGAGATGTTAAAACCAGAGTAAATAAACTCGAAGCTTTTATTGAATTGAACAGAAAAATCCTAAGAAAAAGTATAACCCTTACAACTACGTTACAAGATCAACCCTTACCCTACGGGAAGTATGGTGGAGAGAGAAAAATGACTAGGGTTTTGGGGGAAGACGGCTAGAAGCTAGATATCCTTTGCCTTGTCGAATTACAAGCATATATATAGGCCTTGGTCTTGAGTTTTCTTAATGGCCAAGAATACAAGTTTGAATTAAAGTACAACTCTATTAAAGACTAAATCTCTGAGTAGATGTCTATTAATTCGCCCTATCTTCTTGCTTTGACTTTTTCCTAAACTTAGGTCTTGGCCTTCCTTGTGCTTCTAGGCTCTGACAGTCATGCAAGTGGTCCACGAAAATCAGGCTTAAAATGCTCTATCAGCCGAACTCCACTTTGCATTTTTCTTCACCATTGGTCTTCACTATTGTCTCTTCTGTCACGGTAGATGTGACGACATCGTTGTGAATGATAGTCTCCTTCACTCTTTTGCTTCAGCTCTGTAGCTAACTTCTGATCCTCTGTTGCCTTGGATTGCTGCCACGGTAGATACCTGCAAGAATAAACCAAATTCAGCAGCATATGTGCAATATTATCCATTTGTGATGTTTATGTGAAATCTATCCTAAAATGCAATTAAACATGCTTGAGTGCTTCAATAATATGGGTAAATGAGGGTTAAAATATAGAACATTTATGCACTCAACACACCCCCAAACTCAAGTTATTGCTTGTCCTCAAGCAAATGCAACCTAACTAAGAATGAAACCTTTTGGCTTGGCTTAACTCAGTGAACTACTATTACCTACATCATCTTCATTATCAAGAGCAGTACCTTTTCGGGTGTTTATGGACTTTTCTAGAGCAATGCTATAATTCTCGTGCAAGTGTGTGCAAGTTTTGTGAACATATATGTGTGCCTAGACTACTTAGTAACTAGAACAGTTATGCTACTCAATTGAGTTTTATTTCAAACTAATTTTTAACTAGAGGCAATTCTTAAGCTCCTTTAGTTTTTCTAACTTAGACCGAGTTTTTCTTATTTCTACTAGAGCCAGTTTTGGGCACCTCTAGCTATCTTCCTAGAGCCGGTGTTAGGCACCTCTAGGGGCAATTGAGTCTAAGTTTTTTTTCTTCTTCTTCTCTTTTTTTCTAACTCAAGTGGTTAAGCTTCCTATTCTAAGTTTACTAACAGTAATCTGGACATCATATAAGTCACAAAGGTGTTTTTAAAGTTCAGAACTATAGTAAAACTCTAAATAATTCCTAACACCCTAAAGATACTGTCAGGACAGAAACTGCTGCGGCATGTAAGTGCAGTTCAAAGACTTAAACCATTTTTTTGACACAAAAATTAACTCGTGTAATCACTAATTTTGTCCGGGCTAATTAGCCTTCATATTGGTTTAAATAAAAAGTGGCTTTTATTTGCATTGGGCTTTGCTTAACTTAAATTGACCCACATTTATGTATTAAGTGTAATTATCTACTTTGTCCAGGATATTAACATGTCTTGTTTTTGTGATAATAGATTGAGATACTTATATATGTTATGGAAAATTTATACATACTATATCATCATACCTATCGTATTATCATACGTTACCACTTTCGAATACCTATCATATTTAATATCACCATTATTCATATCTAGTATTTTAAGTTATCATACTACCGCTACTATTGTTATTATATATTTATTATAATCATATTTACTATTATTATCATTATTATTATTGGATTTAAAAATGAAATAAACACAAATAAATAACAGCCCAATGGATAAATTAAAGCCCACGTTTAATCAAATTAAAGTCCACTTACAATAAAAAAGAAAACAAAATACATGGCCCGTTTGGCCCAAGTGAAATCTGAAACCCTAGCCTTAATTTGACCCTTTGCTGGCGCAGGCAATTCCCCGCCGTCAGATCTGATCCAGATCTGACGGCCCAGCTGAGAGAGTGAAGAGAAACCCTAGAAGAGCCCTGACGACCTCTTGCAGCCGCCACCCGATCTGGCCGTTGGATCCAGGCACCAGATGAACGGCCAAGATTCGCTCTCCCGTGGTAACCCTAGCGTCCATCAGAGAATGCTGCGCCGCACGAACCCAGACCGTTAGATCGAGGCACGATCTAACGGCTCGTATGGAAGGAGAACTTCACACGCGTCTGTTCGGATCCCCTCATGCGCGCGTGCCAGACATTTCGGATGCCCCACGAGCGAGTGAAATTCACGCGCGCCCTTTCGAGTCCCCTCCTGACCGTCCAGATTCGCCCGACGAATCGGATTCATCCACGATGTCGGATCCGTCCCCGTCTCAGCAGCCACGTCGTCCACAACCGTACGACCCATACACAGAAAAGACGAGAATGAGCAAAATGCAAAAAAGAAAAACAGAAAAGAAAAACAGAAAAGAAATGCAAATAAAAGGCAAAAACGGAAATGGCAGAGCTGCGCATGAATCCGGCCAAATCAGAGATACGAACCAATGGGTATTTTTCATTTCATTAACCAAATGTAAAAAAAAACATCAAAATGTCGGCTATAAAGCCAGATGCAATATCACTGTAAAAGGGATTCGTGCTCTCCCTCAAGAAAACATGGAAGGCAATACACATCATATTTTCAGGTATACTATCCCACCATCGTTGCATGTAAAAAAAATTTTATAATCGAAAGCATAAAAAGGTTTTTCTTTTTACCTCTTCTGGATCGCGTCTTCTCGAATCAGTGTCCATCTTCTCACGGCAATATTCCCGGCCGCTCTGCGGCTTCCAAGGGTGAGCCAGAGAAGGGGCATGAAACCCCTTTTCTTTTGTTCGGGAATCGTTTTTTTCAAAAACAGTGAGAAGGGTTTTTTTGGCTTTTCGGTTTTTCTAAGTGCGTAAGGGAAGAGTCTTTGGTTTCAGTTAGGGTAGTGTAGCGTTTAGGTTTTGTTTGGGGTCTATTTGACAAGTCGGGGTGAGTCTACGGTCCGCCGGACGGTGACTAGCATCGGCCGGCGTCCGAGGTCGAGAGAGAGTTTGTTTTTCTTTAAGGTGGCTAGGGTTTCTTCAGGTGGCAAAAGGGGCGTCTGTTACGTTTAGGGGGGGGTTTATAGATTTTTTAGGTTTTAGATTTGGGTCAATAGCACGTCTAGTCCCTCCGCGTCTAGCAAATAGCGTCTTAAGGGTTTCTGCAAGGGTAAATCACGTCTTAGGTCCCCGAGGTTTTGAGTCGGTTCGTGTTCCAGTCTTAGATCGAGTTTTTAGGGTTATTTACGTGTTCGATCCTCCCCCTTTTTACCCGTGTTCAATAGGGTCTTTACAGTTTAGAGTCTTTTGTTTTTTTTTTTTTTCTGATTTCAGCCTCTGTTTTTACATTTATTTCATTTCAGTCACCATTCGAATGCAATATAATTTAATGTTTTAATGCTTTTTTGTATATGAAATTTCATGTTTTTGTTATGTGTTAATAATGGCATAATGAATCGAATATGTACGCTTATCCGTTGTTTTTTGTGGTGGGTCCCGCATGATTTGTTTTGTATCGAATATGTTCTGCTTGTATGTGGTCAAAATGCTTATGTTTGTTTGATTTTGATGTATGGGTAGGGTTATGAACCTTAATCCATTAATTTTATATGCTAGAATGAATTAATCTAATTAACTAGTGGGTAATTTTGATATGTAAATTTTGGGCCTTATTGTGTTTTGAATTTATATCTCTTAAATTTGGGCTTTTGGGCCTTAGGGGGCTTATTTGGGTTAAGCATGTTTGGGCGTTGTGTTTTTTAATATATGGGCCTTTTCTTTTATGTCCACTTTGAGTGCTTTTATGGCATGCATGTATGTATTTGTCATCCATTCGATCCAATAATCAATCATGGTAACCGGACCTAAGAATTAACCTCAAGAGAGGTATTAATTAACCTCGGTATCCGAAAACGACAGTCCTAGCTTAATGGATGTCTATCGAATACTTAGGTTAATTCTCACCGTCTCTAGGTAAGCGAGAGCATAAAAAAGGAAATAGCACGCATCATCCCTTATTTGCTCGCATCATGTATAAAGGTGACGTACGGGATCCAAACCCTAAACTAACACGGCAGTCAGCCTTATTTGATGTCGGTTTAGTCTATGGTCCGGTGTACCGTCATCCTTTCTAATTAAATGTTTAATTAATTCTAAATGCCACTATTTGATAAAGTCCGTGCTATTTAAGTCATATTTTCATTTAAGAACATTCTTATTAAATTCACTTCGATTTTTAAATAATTTCTATCGATCAAAAGGCAACAAGCAATTTGGTACCGATTTCCGAGCATGATGGGGGTGTTAATCCTTCCCCACACGTAACCAACTCCCGAACCCGTTTTTAAATGAATCTCTGGTTTTGTGGTGCTCGGCCTACCTTAGTGGCCGGTGGCGACTCCAAGTTTTCACAAGTTTTCCAAAACACGAATTTCCCCTTTTTTTTATAAATAAACCCCTTTTCAAGAAGAAAATAGTGGTAAGGCCCCTACTTAGCGGTTTTCTCCCAAGAAAAACCTTATCACAGTTTGGCGACTCCGCTGGGGAATGATTTTTGTTTTTTATAAAACAAAAAAAAGAGAGTTAAGCCAATAAAACACTTGTTGCCTTTTATGAAGATCCGACTTAAGTTGAACGGGCTTTGAAAATTTGTGGCATTCGAATTAATTTCTCATTTTATTTCGAAGGAGTCACCGACATGTGTTGCATCATGATCATCAAGCTCTATACCCGAGCTACCTTTTTAAGTGAGAGTGAAACGCCCATACCCACGTGAGTATCCCTCCACGGGTCGGTAATTCACTTTCAGAATCCACGCTTTTTGACACGTGAGCAACCCTCCACGTCATTAGGTCGTGCTTTCCCTCGAGCCGAAACCAATTCGCAAGCCTGTAATGGGCCAGAATTGGGGTTCTTATTGCTTTAGTAGGTGATGAGATAGGTTCGGGTACCCTTTGCAAGAACCGAACTCATATGTGAGAATATAAGAAGCCCACCCCACTAGAGCCATGCGGATAACCCTAGAGTTTAGAGTGTCTAGGCTTTTTGCTTGCTAATTTCTTGTTTCTACGCTTCTTTTTTTTTCGTTTAATGCTTGAATTTCATTGCTTGCCTTATAATTTATGTTTTCATGTGACTAACACATTTATTTTTCTTCCCCCCCTTTATTTTTTCTCTTATTTTGCATATCATCATGTTTTAGAGAGCACATTGGTTTGGGGATAGTCTAAATTGAAGGCGAGAGTTATGGTAGAAATTGTAAGGAGCATGGATGAGAAGAATTCGGAAGTTCAAGTTTGGTCAGAAGGAGAGCAACAACATGAGGGCGACAGTATTACCATCGGGTTCAGGTCAGAGATGGCGAACCAAACTTTCATGAACACAGAAATTAACGACGTGTCCGGATTGAAGCGGGTATGGAACAGTTGGGATTCGGAAGCCAGGACTACTTTCAGAAACGAGTTTGGGGACATAGCATATCTGTTATACGTCCCAGTTGATTAGGCATTGCTTCAAGCCTTAGTTGGATTCTGGAACCCCGCTTACAGTTGTTTCACGATCGGAGATTTAGACTTAACACCTACTGTTGAGGAGTACCAAGACCTTATCAATTGCAAGAAGGTAAGAGATGACCGTGTTTATTCGAAGAACAGTAAGTACAAATCATTCCGAGCAAAGCTTGGAAAGCTCTCCGGTAATTTGGCATCATGGGTGGACCAACAGGTTGGGACGTGGAACAACAAGGAATACTTGAAGGTTGAGGGAATCTTGGCCTTAGCATCAGTACTACCGGCCGGAACGGTTCAGCGGAACTTATTCGTGTTGGTAATTTATGGGTTGGTCATCTTTCCCAAAGCCTTAGGCTTCATACATCCGGCGGTGTTAGATTTGTTCTACAAGTTGGCTGAGGGAGGTAATCCAGCTCCAGTCATTCTGTCAGAAACTTTCCAATCTTTGAGATTCTGTAGGAAGCACGGGGGTGGTCGCTTCTTGGGATGTCCTCAACTCATGACGGTATGGTTCTACAGTCATTTCTGGACAGATGTCAGTTTCTCAAGACCAGTCTACGATAGTAAGTTCTCAGCTTTGGAAGAGTTTTTGAAGAAAGGGAATTGGCCTGCTAAGCGGACTGCGGAAGTTTGGTTCGATTTGCTTCAGAATTTGAACGCCGAGGATATAGTTTGGAGAGCCCCGTGGTTGTCAGCTAGAAACATTCGATATAGATGCGAAACGTACTCATGGGTGCCTTTGTTAGGATTGTGGGGACACACGGCCTATGCACCATTGATGGTCCTAAGACAGTACGGGTCAAAGCAATTTGTACCAGCCACCGATGGCTTGAATCGCTTCCACGTAGATTATCAGAAAGAAAAAGGCTATAAGGGAAAGGTGTATGCCGCATCTTCAGCATGGAATAATGCCAGACGAGTAAGGGTCTTGAACGCTCCTTATATGGTCACTCCGGAATATGAAGTATGGAGGTTTAATCACGTCGACGATAATGTTCCTTAGTTGAACCCGGACAAGAGGAGAGTCATGAGGGAAAGGTTGGCATCACTTCCCACTGAAGCCGATTTGATGAGGGAACAACTAGAAGAGGAGCGGAAGAAGTACGCACGTCTCGAAGAAAGGGCGAGTAGAGAGAAGTTCGATTTTGAGCTTGAGAAGGTACGATATGAAGGGAGCCTTAGGGCGCTACAAAAGAAGAATGATGAATTGCAGCTCGAGCTAGGAATGGAGAAGGAACAGATACAAAAGCTACAAAGGATGAGTAAAGGTAAAAGAGCTAGTGAGGGAGGAGCGAGTCAAGGGGCCGAACTCAGACTCAAGGAAGAAAGAGCGAGGGCAGAAAATTACAAGAGAGGGTATCATGAGTTTAAGGACCGGGTGCTCGCATTAACCCAGGAAATGAAAGGCCTTCGCACCGAATACTCCACACAGCTCGAGAGGGAGGTAAATGAGAATGGAACCTTGAAGGACAAGGTGAAGAATCTTGAAAGATCCCTCTTCAAACACAAGGGATCTACTAGCAAGCTCAGAGCAAGCGAATCTGAAAACCAAACCCTGAGAGATTGCATCGACGAGTTGGAGACCAAGGTACAAGAATTAAAGGACCGCATCGAGAGCATGAGAGGGGCAATCCAAGTGCGCCCGGTACCTACTCTATAACAGTTACACTTTGCCGCCTACACTATTTGGAGGCAAGAGCAAGAGTTGGCCCGATGGGATGCTCGAGTACGCTATATCGCCGGAAAGGTACAGTTTCTAGCTGAAGATGCTGCCGAGCTCCATGACAAGGTGGATGACTCAAACAAAGCGGGGGAGACGGTCGTGTGGATCCTCAGAGAGATTGTTGACTTGGGTGCCAAGCTAGATCAGTTCGTGGAGAAGAGAGATTAGAAGAAAGAAGGAGAAATGTCGGGATGATTAGACTTTTAGTAGTTTTAACTTAGGACTTTTGATGTAATTGACTTCCCAGAAAATTGTAACCAAACAATATTCCACTAAATATGAGCTGTTTGAGGAGGATATTTGCCAAACCCAGTGTCGCTCTCCATATTCATACATTATACATACACATTCATTTGAACATTCATGCACTATACATTTATTTGCACATGTCATTTAATAATTTGAACTTAACTAAAAGATTTCTCAATTTTAGATAAACATTGCATTTTGCTACATTAAAAATTACCAACCATTCCACACTCATACGGTACACGGTCACAGTATCGAGTCATGGAGGAAAGATTAGCCAAAGTAGAGCAGGGCCAAAAGGACCTGGAAAGTCGCTTGGATGGGGTTAACCGGAACATCAGTGATCAGATAGCACAGTCGCAGGAATCAATCATTGCTCAGATAACAATTCTGTTAGCCAAGACAAAAGGGAAAGAAGGAGTTTTTGCTGATAGTTCACACGTGGAAGACCACGAGGGGGTTTTGTCTCACGCGAGGGTCAACCCAGAGGGGCCAGAAACGGGAAAGAAAATATTCATCAACCTTGGTGGGGCATCTGCTAGTCGCCCCGGAGGAGTGACAGCAAGTCAGCCTGTTGACATAGAAGCTGATCAGGAGAACGAGGTCCCAGATCTGAGTTTAATGGAAGAAGTGGGAAGAGTCAGAATCGAGTTAGAGAAGAAGTATGAGGAGAAGTCCCGGCTATTCGAAGAGAGGCTCAAAAACATCCAGGAAGGGGATGAAGAAGGGAACAGTGCTAGCGATTTGAGTCTGGTGGCAGACCTAGTGCTCCCACCCAAATTCAAAGTCCCAGACTTTGATAAGTATGATGGCACCACTTGCCCGTCAGCACACATTACAATATACTGTCGGAAGATGGCCACATTTGTCAAGGACGAGAAGCTGCTCATCCATTGTTTCTAGGACAGCTTAACTGGCTCTGCTATCAGATGGTATACTTCGCTTAGCCGAGCAAACATCAAGAACTGGAAGGATCTTTCAAGGGCCTTCATAGATCAATATAAGCACGTGACAGATATGACTCCGAATCGGATCATGTTGGAGGGAATGGAACAGAGGGTGAATGAGAGTCTGCGCCAATACGCTCAGAGATGGCGAGAGGTGGCAGCCCAAATTCAGCCTGCTATCCCGGAGCATGAGATCACCCCAATGTTTATCAACACTTTGAAAGGAACACTATTCGACCGATTGATAAATATCACCACTCAAAGCTTTGCGGATTTGGTAAAGACTGGGGAGTCGATTGAGGTGGCCATCAAAAGCGGGAGGATAGATAGTGGGGAAAGTCACAAGAAGAATTATAAGAAGAAGGAAAGTTAGGTGAATACTGTAAACACCTACACAGCCCCAAAAAGTTTTAGTCTTTCTGCATCTCAAGCTACATCAGGTGGCGGACAGAGTTCAGGTAAGAAGGAGATTAGACATCCCAAGAAAGAGAATGAGAAATTGAACTTCACTCCGATCCCGATCTCATATGCTGACTTGTACGCTCACCTGTACGAGGCAGAGTTGGTCCGACCCTTCCCCGTCACTCCTTTCAAGCCGCCATTCCCGGCATGGTACGACGAGAAAGCTAACTGCGAGTATCACGGTGGTGTCCCTGGACATACAATTGAGAATTGCCTCGCTTTTAAGAAGTTCGTACAACATCTGATTACAACCAGGGTACTACAGCTAGATGAGCCAAACACCACCACCAACCCGTTGCCTAATCATACGGGTCGAGGAGTCAATGCGATTGAGGAACAGTGCATTAGGAAGGCTAAAGTCAGTATGTCTGAAGTCAGGTCCCCGCTACGGTGGATATTTCAACAGTTATGCATGGCACGGCTAATTGTCCGAGGAATGGAGATTGTGTTGAAGGGGTGTGGACCCTACTGCGAATACCACCAGCGAGAAGGGCATGATATTCAGTATTGTGGAGAGTTCAGACAAGTGGTCCAAGGGTTGATGGACCGTAAAGAAATTGAATTCTTCGAGGGGGAAGAAGAAAGGAGGATCCTCGAGGTATGCGCGTCCGATGACGCTAAAGTCAAGTTTGGTGTAGACCGACCTTTCGTTATACCTCGCAAAGTAAAGGAGGGTAGTTCGTCCGAAGGAGAAAGCCCTAAGTTAACCCCGAAGTTAAGAATATCTCGTCCTAAGTCCTTTCCTTTCAAGGACGAGAGAAAGGTTCCATGGAACTACACCGCCCATGTTTTAGTGCCAGGAAATCCGATGAAAGGGAATGGTTCGTCTAGTAAGAAAGAGCCCAAGGAAGAAGGTATCCAGAGGGAATCAAAAATGGAAGTAGAGAATGAGATAGGGAATCTAACAAGGAGTGGGAGGTGCTACTCACCAGACACTCCCAAAGAGGCGGATCCGAAGGAAAAAGGGAAGTTACCCGACCCGGAAACCAAAAAGTTGTTCGGAGAGGACCCTCCTCCCAAAGTCAATGAACCAGTAACAGAGGCCCAGGCTCAAGAGTTTTTGAAATTTCTGAAACATAGTGAGTACATCATTGTCGATCAGCTCCGGAAGCAACAAGCCCGGATTTCAGTGTTAGAGCTGTTGCTAAGCTCGGAGAAGCACCGTGATGCACTTCTTAAGGTACTGAACCAGATATTTGTCCCGGACAACATTTCGGTTGACAAGCTAGACCGGATTGTAAGTCACATTGCTGTGGATAACTTTATTACCTTTAGTGATGATGAAATCCCGGATGGAGGAATAGGGTCAACAAAGGCCTTAAACACAACCACGCATTGCAAGGGGTATGTTTTACCAGGGGTCCTTGTGGATAATGGTTCAGCTTTGAATGTAATGCCGATAACAACCTTGCAAAGGTTGCCCATTGACAGCTCACACATAAAACCTTGCCCGAATTCAGTCAGAGCTTTTGACGGAACCCAGAGGGAAGCTGTGGGGAAGATTGAGGTGCCGTTGCTAATCGGACCTATTGAGTATACAGTCGAGTTTGTGGTGATGGATATCAAGCCGACCTACAATAGTCTGTTAGGGAGGCCTTGGATTCACTCAGCGGGAGCTGTACCTTCCTCCTTGCACCAGAAGTTGAAGTTCATCACTGAGGGAAATTTGGTGAGTGTATTTGCAGAACATGACATTATAGCGTCTGTAGCTACTGATGCTTCATACGTACAAGTTGACGAGGGGGCAGTTGAATGTGCCTTTAGGGCCCTTGAATTCATAAATGCAACATTCGTGACCGAAGGAAGCAAGATCCCGTGCCCAAAACTGTCTAAGTGTGCCAAGATGCAGGTATGGCAGACTTTAGGATGGGGAGCAAAGAAAGGAAGAGGATTCGGGAGAAATCTGCAAGGAAGCCTGCGTGTCAGAGGTGTCATTAACAAGCAAGATAGATTCGGGCTTGGTCATAAGCCCACCTTTCAGCAAAAGAAATTGGAATGGAGGAGGAAAGCTGAGCGAAGAATGACTAGACTACGAGGGGAAGACATGCCATGGGAGCCCATCGTCTATACCGATATGAAAAAGACTTTTGTGTTAGGAGGGATCATCAAACCCGAACAAATGGTGCACGAGGCCAACATAGAAAACACCAAACTTTGTGAGGAAGAAAAGCTCAGTGAGGCGTTAGAGGACATGGTTATTAATGTGATATCGGAAGATGATGGGAGTTCGACCTACTTGACAGGAATTCGCCCTTGCCTCCCCGGAGAAACTCTTGGCGATTGGACTGCTCATAATGTGCCTGTAATCTTTAGGTCTGAGCCAGAGTAATACTCAGAACCCACCCTATTCGCTTGTGCCCGTGAGCAATAGGGATCTTTTGTAAAGGGCATCGATGTTAAATATGCTCGTTTCAAATTCAATAAAAAGACGCTTTTTCCAAAATTGCAAGCATCCCATTCATTTCATTCATTATTCGTTTAATATTTATCATTCTACCTACTTCGTAAATAATATGTATATTCGTTTCCCAATACGCATTCTTTTCATAAATGTTGCAGGACCCCTATTATTAACCTTGTGAATGATGCTGAATCTAATCCCAAGGTGGATTTCGAGCAACCATTGTATTTAGCCGAAATTGGCGAAGAAGAGAAGGAGTATGAAATCCCTGAGGAATTCCTCAGACTGATGGAGAGCGAGGATAAACAGATAGTCCCTCATCAAGAGGAGATAGAAATCTTAAATTTGGGGGATGAAGGTGAGGATCAGAAGGAAGTCAAGATTGGCACAACTTTTTCGCCCTCAAACAGAATGGAGTTGATAAGTCTGTTAATAGAGTTCAGGGACATTTTTGCATGGGCTTACCAAGATATACCGGGCCTAGACACAAGCATTGTGGTACACAAGTTACCGATTAGACCAGAATGCAAGCCGGTCCAACAGAAATTGAGGAGGATGAGAACATACACTTTGTTGAAAATTCGGGATGAAGTGCAGAAGCAGTATCAGGCAGGGTTCTTAAAAGTGGTCGAGTATTCAGAGTGGGTAGCCAACATAGTGCCGGTTCCCAAGAAAGATAGGAAGGTTCGCATGTGTGTGGACTACAGAGATCTCAACAAGGCAAGTCCGAAAGATAACTTTCCTCTACCTCATATCGATACCCTAGTAGACAACACAGCCGGCCATTCTTGGTTCTCCTTCATGGACGGTTTCTCAGGGTACAACCAAATAAAGATGGATCCTAATGACATGACCAAGACGACATTTGTGACGATGTGGGGAACCTTTTGTTATAAGGTAATGCCCTTTGGTCTAAAAAATGTCGGGGCAACATATCAACGAGCCATGGTATCACTCTTCAATGACATGATGCACAAAGAAATTGAGGTCTACGTGGAGGACATGATAGCAAAGTCCCAGACTGAAGGGGGGCACATTCAGAACTTGAAGAAGTTATTCCAGAGGTTGAGAAAGTATTAGTTGAAACTCAACCCAACAAAGTGCACTTTTGCCGTCACATCCGAAAAGCTTCTAGGCTTTGTGGTTAGCAAGAGGGGAATTGAGATCGATCCAGACAAGGTAAAAGCTATCCAAAATCTCCCGCCGCCTCAGACCCAAAAAGAAGTCCGAGGATTCTTGGGAAGGTTGAATTACATATCCCGATTCATATCCCAATTAACCGATAAATGCGACCTTGTCTTCAGACTACTCCGAAAGAATAACCCCGGGGTTTGGGATGAAGAATGCCAAGAGGCTTTAGACAAGATCAAGAAGTATCTGACCAACGCCTCAATCTTAATACCCCCCGTACCAGAAAGGCCTCTAATCCTGTACTTGACAGTTTTTGGGAATTTGATGGGGTGTGTCTTAGGGCAGCATGATGAGACAGGCAAGAAAGAAAGGGCAGTCTATTACTTGAGTAAGAAGTTCACCGAGTGCGAGGCTCGATACCCGCAAATCCAAAAGTTATGTTGTGCCTTGGTGTGGGCAACCAAGAGACTCGGACAATACATGTTGTATCACACCACGTGGTTGATATCCAAACTAGACCCTCTAAAATTTCTGATGGAGATGCCAGCGCTCACAGGGAAGTTAGCCCGATGGCAAATGTTGTTGTTTGAATTTGATATCATGTATGTAAGTCAGAAGGCAGTAAAGGGGAGCGCTATAGCCGATTTCTTGGCGAGCCGATTTTCAGATGATTACGAACCATTAGACTTCGACTTCCCGGATGAAGACCTGATGTGTATAACTTTGGGGGAAGATGATGCCAATAAAGAAGGTTCATGGAGGCTATACTTTGATGGAGCATCTAACGCCTTAGGCCATGGGATAGGGGCAGTCTTAATTTTCCCGGAAGAAATATATTGCCCTTTCACTAGTAGATTGGACTTTTTCTGTACCAACAACATGGCTGAATATGAGGCATGCATCATGGGGTTGCGTGCAGCCATCGAAAGAAGGATAAAGAAGCTCCATGTGTTTGGAGTTTCTTCCTTGGTGATATATCAGCTCAAGGGTGAATGGGAGACCAGGGATCCAAAGTTGGTTAAGTACTATGACCTGGTCCAGGGACTGGTCAAGAATTTTGAGAAGATCAGTTTCACTCACCACCCCAGGGAGGATAATCAGATGGCAGACGCCTTAGCAACTTTAGCATACACATTCAAGGCAAGCTTAGGTACAGAGATGGAACCGATTAAGATGCGAATGTTGGAAGTACCAGCTCACTGCTACAACATAGAAGAAGAGGCGGACGGTAATCTATGTTATCATGACATTCTGCAGTACATCAGATACCAGACATACCCCACAGAAGTTAATAAGAATGATAAGAGGACCATTAGGATAATGGCAGCCAGTTATGTCTTGGACGGGGAAATCTTGTATAAAAAGGGAAAAGACCAAGTACTGATGAGGTGCGTTGATGCCCGGGAAGCCAAGAGTATTCTGGCAGAAGTTCACGATGGTTTATGCGGGACCCATGCAAATGGTTTCTCAATGGCCCGAAAGATCATGATGTATGGTTACTTTTGGTCGACCATGGAAGGGGACTGTGTTGACTACGCCAAGAGGTGTCACAAATGTCAGATATATGCGGACAAAATACCTGCACCACGGTGCCACTGCATACCATGAATGCGTCATGGCCCTTCGCCATGTGGGGAATGGACGTGATTGGCCAGATCCACCCCAAGGCTGCTAATGGACACTGCTTCATCCTTGTTGCCTTTTCTGGAGGGGCACTGATTCTGATGGAAATGGATGGGAAAGAGTTGGGAAATCCAGTCAATTCAGATTCGGTCAAGAAGTACTATGCGTGAAAGATGAAGTGGAGTGAAAACCCGAAAGGGCGCTTCACACAAAAAAATGGAGAAAAGGAGGAATCGAAGGACGAAAACCCGAAAAGGGCGTCTTTCGATAAGATGGGAAGTTAAGAATTGAAGGGCGATATCCGCGACAGAGTACCGATGAGTACGCGCTCAGCAAGTAAAATCTCTCAGGGTCCAGAAACAGGCAGGATAATGCTAGCAAAGGGTCTGCCTATGGTCGATGGATTCCCACAACATTCACGAGGAAAATGCTTAGGCTATTGCATCATTTGTACCCTCCATGCATGACATGTGAACTTTTCATGAACTTCAAATATATTAATAAATATTATCTAGAGTCTTCATTCATATCTTTTCAAAGAATTACTCGAGCGGTTTGAAATAGACTTACGAAGCAAAAGATTTCTTGGTATTTCTATGGTTTGATCTTCTGAATGCAGGTGAACAAAAGACAGCTAACCTGGCCCGATTCTGGACGAGTGACAAGGACCAAGGAAAAATTCCAAACAGCTGACCGCGACCAGGCATTGATGAGATAAGTGTCGCACAGACCAAAAAAAGAAAAAAAGAGAGAGAAGAAACGAGCAAAAACAAGAGAAACGGAGTGAAAACCTGAAAAGGCTTCATAAAAAAAAGAAAAGAAAAAAGAAACGAACAGAAACAAGAGAAATGGAGTGAAAACTCGAAAGGGCGCTTCACAAAAAAAACAAACAGAAACAAGAGAAGTGGAGTGAAAACCCGAAAAGGCGCTTCACATAAAAAAAACCAAAGTGAAAACCTGAAAAGGCGCTTTGGGAAAGAAGAAATCAGAAACTAGAATCTACGAAAGGGCTTCCCAGAAGAGCCAGTGTGTAACGCCCCGGTTTTGGGCTTAGAAGTTTTTGGGCGTTGACCGGTTCTGTCAAAGTGTTGTTCGAATCTAAAAAGGTGAAATTAGGAAAACCTAGTTCGGGTTGCATTAAAAATATGGAAAAATGTTCTAAAATCCTCTTTTAATATATATAAGTGAACTGTGAAATCAATTTTACAAAATGAGGTTTGGAAGGGTGACATTTTGGCTAGTGACCAAAATGTAATTTTTGAAAACTGCGTGACTGTTTTAGAAAGGATTGAAACTTTGAATCTTTAAGGAGCTATTTACCCAAAGGGAGTTTCTCCAGATTTTTCTAAGATAATTAATGTTTTAATTCTGATTTTTAAAACAAAAGAAAAGTGGAGGGAAGTTATTTCTAACTAATTTCTCCTAAAATCTCATTTTCCTTTTCTCTCATTTTCTCTCAAACCAAACATCTTTCTCCAGAGTTTTTCTTCTGATTTTGCCACTTAAATCTCTCTTTTTAATCCTCTTTTGATTGCTAATCATCTCATCAACAAAACCTCATCAATTGCTATTTGATTCTTCAAGCTTTTTGGTTCTAAAAGAGAAGAAACTCAAGTTTGGAGGTAAGAACGTCCTTCTCCTCTGAACTTCAAGTTCTTTACTGAAATTCCTAAGTTTTCAATCCTTAATTGATGATTTATAAGTGGTTTTAAAGTTGTGTAATGGGTCTTGGCTTAAAATGCAAGATTTGATGATTTTTGATGAATTTTCGTTGGATCTGTTGAAGCAGTGATTTGAGGTGTATAATTGATGATAAATGAATGTTAAATTGATTGGAAATTGAGTTTTAACTAATGCAATCCCGGATAGGTTGAATTTCCTAAGTTTAGCTTGTGATTCTTGGTTGTTTTTGGGTGATCTTGTGGATCTTTTGTTGCTGGAGGTATAAGGATGTTGTTAGGTCCTTTTTAGATGTTGAATGATGTTTAAGGATGCTTAGTTTTGATGGGTTATGGCTGGGCTTTGTTGAGGAGTTGTTTGGATGCATTTTCGGTTGTGTTTGGTGGCCGAAAATGGAGTGTGGATGAGAGCAGTGAGTTTAGGTGCTTTCATTGAAGCTATTAATGCATGATGATGCATTAATCTACTGTTTTGATGTGTTAAAACAGGGGAGTCATCTTTGGATCCAAGTGGTGGTGATCCGGAAGCTTGATTTGGTGTTTCGGCAAGAAGCGAAACGGAATTGGTGAGTGGATTTTGGTTTTCGGCTTTGAAACCAATGTTTTGGAGGTTTGGGAGCTTAGTCTAAGTCTAAACAACTTTGCTAAGCTCAAGAGTAAGTTTTCGGAAAAACTCTCTTGATGAGGAACCATGTGATGGTTAGGTGCAATGTGTTTGTTGCATGTTTAAATTCTGTTTTTAAAGCATATCTAGCATGTTTGTTTGCTGAGATTATAAGCCATGTGTTTAAGGAAGCTCAAGGTTAGAGTTCCTTGCTTTTGAACATTGTTTAAATGTGGTTTAATGCTTAAAGATGCATGATGTTTATGGCTTGGTTAAATGCTTTAAAACAGTGGATTATTGATGATAAATGATGTATATTGGCAAGTGATGTTTTGAAAAGGTTAAGGTTACCAAGGTGGTTAAAAGTCCTTGAGTGAGCCTTGTTTACTTAAGAACATCAAGGTGTTTAAAAGTCCTTGGATGGTTCTTGTTACGGACACAAAGGTGTTTTAAAGTCCTTGTGTGGTCCTTTCCAAGGTGTTTAAAAGTCCTTGGGGCCAAGGTGTTTAAAAGTCCTTGGGGTGATTCATGTCATGGTGTTTAAAAGTCCATGGGCCAAGGTGTTTAAAAGTCCTTGGGGTCAAGGTGTTTAAAAGTCCTTGAGGTGAAACTTGTTAAGGACACAAAGGTGTTTAAAAGTCCTTGTGTGGTCCTTGCCATGGTGTTTAAAAGTCCATGGGCCATGGTGTTTAAAAGTCCATGGGGATAAGATCACAATGGTGTTTAAAAGTCCATGTGTAAGTCTTATGTTGATCTTGTTAAAAGATGGTAATTATCACTTGTGGCCAATATGACATGTTATGATATGAAGCATGAGATGCTTGGTTAAGATTGCTTGTGAGCATGTTTAAATGTATTTTGAAGTATGACTTGTAAAGTGTTCTATAAATGCATTATTGTGTGGCTTTAATGAGCATTCCTCACTAAGCTTTTGCTTACGCTCTCTCTCTTTTCTTAAACCAATAATGCAGAACATTAAGGTGCATTGAGGGCAGCAAGGAAGGCAAGCAATCAAGTGAAAGATAAGCTCATGTATGGGAAGGTTTTCTTAAACACCTTTAGCTATTGGTTTTTGGCAATGGGGGACCTATGTTGTTGTTTTGGGAGATGTTTTGAACTCCCTAAGCTTGATAAATGTTGATAATAATGCTGGGTTTTGTAATTGGCCATTATATGTTGGGTTAGAGGTTTATGCTTGAATGGTTTGCTTGTGTACGAAGCATGCCTTTAGATTTGGGGCTTTTCATATATGATGATATAATGATAAATGGTTGATGCAAATATGTCTCTTGTATGTTGTATGAGTTGCTGGTAAAGTTTGGTTACATTTGGAGCATGATTGGTTGGTCAATTGTGTGTTTAAGCAAGCAATTTTCTGCAATCTGTGCAGGCCGTATCGGAACAGTAGCCACCGTTTCGGAACGGGTGCCTTGTAGCAACCCAGGCGTCCGAAACGGGAGACACCGTTCCGAAACGGAAAGGCCACTGCCAGCCCTCGTTTCGGTACGCGTTGCGGAACGGCCCCGCGTTTCGAAACAGGCTCTCCCTGTTTCGGAACACCTGACCGTTGGGAGCTGACATTGGCAGTTATATGTTTCAAAATGTTTGCATTTTGGTCCCAGAACTTGTTTGTGCAATTGTATGAGTTTGGGATGTCCGTTTGAGCTGAAATTTGACAGAGACGCAGGAAACATGATTAATTTCAAGTTGGTAACTTTAATTTGGGTTAAGTCCTTATAATTATCAGAATTTACAAATTTGTCCCTAAAGTTGTAATTTGTTCAATTGGGTCCCTGTTTGATCTCTGATGTTTATGTTCTTTGAGTATGTTGTTTGTATGATCACAACTAGGGTTAATGTGCATCTAGACAAGTTTAAAAAGAAAAAAAAGGGTCTTTAATCAAGGTTGACTTTCGGGTTGACTTTGGTTTTCCCCGTGTAATCTTCTTAATTCGGGTCAACCGTCTAGGCCGGGTTAAGGGGGTTACACAGTGTTTAGACCCGAGTGTGAGACAAACGTCGGCTTCGAAGATAAAGCAGAAGATCAAGAAGAGAGCGGCAATCGAAGTTGTGACATCAGGCCCATATGAGGCATACTCACTCATGCATCATCATAGGCATACATGTGCTAGGTTCATACTAACACATAGCATCATGACATTCTTTCTTTACAGGTACACCGAGGCATCTTGCCGTCAAAAAGAAGCAAATGTAGTTTCAGGCAAAAAATTTCATACTCGCCGCATCCTGATCTGAGAGCAAGAGAGTTCAAGGATCCCTGGACAGAAGAGCCAGAAGGCCTGCCCAGTTTGCTTTCGCCGCTCCGAGAAAGCACGCAATTTGAAGTTCATTCTGTACCGCATAGGGAGAATGAATCGACTTTGTCCTTTGACCGTGCAGGGAGGACATGCCAACGACCCATATTGTTCCTACCGCTTCGGAGGAACAAATGTAGTTTCAGGCGAAAAATTTCATACTTGCCGCATCCTGATCTGAGAGCAAGAGAGTTCAAGGATCCCTGGACAGAAGAGCCAGAAGGCCTGCCCAGTTTGCTTTCGACGCTCCGGGAAAGCACGCAATTTGAATTTCATTTTGTACCGTGTAGGAAGAATGAATCGACTTTGTCCTTTGACCGTGCAGGGAGGACATGCCAACGACCCACATTGTTCCTACCGCTTCGGAGGAACAAATGTAGTTTCAGGCGAAAAATTTCATACTCGCCGCATCCTGATCTGAGAGCAAAAGAGTTCAAGGATCCCTGGACAGAAGAGCCAGAAGGCCTGCCCAGTTTGCTTTCGCCGCTCCGGGAAAGCACGCAATTCGAAGTTCATTCTGTACCGCGTAGGAAGAATGAATCGACTTTGTCCTTTGACCGTGCAGGGAGGACATGCCAACGACCCATATTGTTCCTACCGCTTCAGAGGAACAAATGTAGTTTCAGGCGAAAAATTTCATACTCGCCGCATCCTGATCTGAGAGCAAGAGAGTTCAAGGATCCCTGGATAGAAGAGCCAGAAGGCCTGTCCAGTTTGCTTTCGCCGCTCCGGGAAAGCACGCTATTTGAAGTTCATTCTGTACCGCGTAGGAAGAATGAATCGACTTTGTCCTTTGCCGTTCAGGGAGGACATGCCGACGATACCCACACTGTTTCTACCACTTCGAAGGCGCAAATCACCGCAAACAGGGAAGTTGGATAAAATTAGTGCTTATGTTCTTTGCTTTATTCTTGTTCCACAAGTATAAGCAAAGAGGGGCAACTGTAATCACTAATTTTGTCCGGGCTAATTAGCCTTCATATTGGTTTAAATAAAAAATGGCTTTTATTTGCATTGGGCTTTGCTTAACTTAAATTGACCCATATATATGTATTATATACCATATTCATAAGTGTAATTATCTACTTTGTCCAGGATATTAACATGTCTTGTTTTAGTGATAATAGATTGAGATACTTATATATGTTATGGAAAATTTATACATACTATATCATCATACCTATCTTATTATCATACGTTACCACTTTCGAATACCTATCATATTTAATATCACCATTATTCATATCTAGTATTTTAAGTTATCATACTACCGCTACTATTGTTATTATATATTTATTATAATCATATTTACTATTATTATCATTATTATTATTGGATTTAAAAATGAAATAAACACAAATAAATAACAGCCCAATGGATAAATTAAAGCCCACGTTTAATCAAATTAAAGTCCACTTACAATAAAAAAGAAAACAAAATACATGGCCCGTTTGGCCCAAGTGAAATCTGAAACCCTAGCCCTAATTTAACCTTTTGCTGGCGCAGGCAATTCCCCGCCGTCAGATCTGACAGCCCAGCTGAGAGAGTGAAGAGAAACCCTAGAAGAGCCCTGATGACCTCTTGCAGCCGCCACCCGATCTGGCCGTTGGATCCAGGCACCAGATGAACAGCCCAGATTCGCTCTCCCGTGGTAACCCTAGCGTCCATCAAAGAATGCTGCACCGCACGAACCCAGACCGTTAGATCGAGGCATGATCTAACGGCTCGTATGGAAGGAGAACTTCACATGCGGCTGTTCGGATCCCCTCACGAGCGCGTGCCAGACGTTTCGGATGCCCCACGAGCGAGTGAAATTCACGCGCGCCCTTTCGAGTCCCCTCCTGACCGTCCAGATTCGCCCGACGACTCGGATTCATCCATGATGCCGGATCCGTCCCCGTCTCAGCAGCCACGTCGTCCACAATCGTACGACCCATACACAAAAAAGACGAGAATCAACAAAATGCAAAAAAGAAAAACAGAAAAGAAATGCAAATAAAAGGCAAAAATGGAAATGGCAGAGAATGGTAGAGCAGCGCATGAATCCGGCCAAATCAAAGATATGAATCCAATCTTAGATCGAGTTTTTAGGGGTTATTTACGTGTTCGATCCTCCCCCTTTTTACCCATGTTCAATAGGGTCTTTACAGTTTAGAGTCTTTTGGTTTTTTTTTTTCTGATTTCAGCCTCTGTTTTTACATTTATTTCATTTCAGTCACCATTCGAATGCAATATAATTTAATGTTTTAATGCTTTTTTTGTATATGAAATTGCATGTTTTTGTTATGTGTTAATAATGGCATAATGAATCGAATATGTACGCTTATCCGTTGTTTTTTGTGGTGGGTCCCGCATGATTTGTTTTGTATCGAATATGTTCTGCTCGTATGTGGTCAAAATGCTTATGTTTGTTAGATTTTGATGTATGGGTAGGGTTGTGAACCTTAATCCATTAATTTTATATGCTAGAATGAATTAATCTAATTAACTAGTGGGTAATTTTGATATGTAAATTTTGGGCCTTATTGTGTTTTGAATTTATATCTCTTAAATTTGGGCTTTTGGGCCTTAGGGGGCTTATTTGGGTTAAGCATGTTTGGGCGTTGTGTTTTTTAATATATGGGCCTTTTCTTTTATGTCCACTTTGAGTGCTTTTATGGCATGCATGTATGTATTTGTCATCCATTTGATCCAATAATTAAGCATGGTAACCGGACCTAAGAATTAACCTCAAGAGAGGTATTAATTAACCTCGGTATCCGAAAACGACAGTCCTAGCTTAATGGATGTCTATCGAATACTTAGGTTAATTTTCACCGTCTCTAGGTAAGCGAGAGCATAAAAGAGGAAATAGCACGCATCATCCCTTATTTGCTCGCATCATGCATAAAGGTGACGTACGAGATCCGAACCCTAACCTAACACGGCAGTCAGCCTTATTTGATGTCGGTTTAGTCTATGGTCCGGTGTACCGTCATCCTTTCTAATTAAATGTCTAATTAATTCTAAATTCCACTATTTGATAAAGTCCGTGCTATTTAAGTCATATTTTAATTTAAGAACATTCTTATTAAATTCACTTCGATTTTTAAATAATTTCTATCGATCAAAAGGCAACAAGCAATTTGGTACCGATTTCCGGGCGTGATGGGGGTGCTAATCCTTCCCCACACGTAACCAACTCCCGAACCTGTTTTTAAATGAATCTCTGGTTTTGTGGTGCCCGACCTACCTTAGTGGCCGGTGGCGACTCCAAGTTTTCACAAGTTTTCCAAAACACGAATTTCCCCATTTTTTTAAATAAACCCCTTTTCAAGAAGAAAATAGTGGTAAGGCCCCAATTTAGCGGTCTTCAAAAAACCTTATCACAACTCGAATTGAGACACAAATTAGAGTAAGTTCATTAATTAAAGGAGGACTGCCTACCCCCAAACTCGAGGGTTGCATTTCCCTCAATGCATGACACAAACACAAAATAAAAACATCACAAATATCAAATAAAAACAAAGACGACAAAAGAGTAAAGAACTTAAGTTGAAGAGTTGTTGTCGTTGCTGCTGTCGATGCGAAGCTGCCTGCGGGCAGTTACTTTGGTGGCAGAGGTTGGCTTTGGAGTTGGAGATGGTGAGGCTACCTTCTTCTTGGCCTCTTGAGGTGACTGGACTCTAGTAGGTGAGATTTTTGGGGCCTTGTCCAGGACCTCGAGTTTGCTATCACTGCTGCTGCTGCCATCTGCTCTGTCGCGGTAGGGTGGTGACAGGCTGTTTTTTGCGCATCTGCCGCGACAGTTAGTGACCGGCAATCACGACAGCCTTGTTACTATTGGGCTTCTTGGGTTGTTATGAATGTGGTGGGTTGGTTCACTCTTTCTCTTTACTCTGCTTCCATTATTTACCTGAAATCTAAAATAAACAAAATATTAAATTCTTATTTCCTAAAACAATAAAAATAAAAAAAATAAAATAAAACTAAGTTAAATTAGGGATGCCTCGAGGGGCATCTCCTAAAGTAAGTACTTCCTGGTCTTTTGGGGCTTCAGTCCCCTGATAGTGCTTTAGCCTTTTTCCATTGACTTTGAATTGGTGCTCATCCTTAATTTATCTGATTGTGATGACACCATGAGGAAAAACCTGGACTACTTGGAAGGGTCTAGACCATCTAGATTTTAACTTTCCTGGGAAAAACTTCAACCTAGAGTTGAATAACAACACCTTCTGCCCTGGGCTAAACTATTGTGGCAACAGTTTCCTGTCGTGACACTTCTTTGTTTTATCTTTATAAATTATGGTGTTGTCATAGGCTATGACTCAAATTTCTTCAATTTCATTCAAGTCCAGCAGCCTTTTCTGCCATGCTTTGTTCCAACCTATGTTAACTGTCTTGATAGCCTAATATGCTTTATGTTCTATCTCGACATGTAGGTGGCAGGTTTTTCCGTAGATGAGGCGGTAGGGCGACATTCCCAATGGTGTCTTAAATGCAGTTATGTAAGCCCATAGTGCATCATTCAGGTGAAGAGACTAATCCTTTCTAGTTGGTTTAACCATTTTTTCCAGGATGTTCTTCACTTCTCTGTTTGAGATTTCAGCTTTCCCATTGGTTTGAGGGTGATATGTTGTTGCGATCTTGTGCGTAACTCCATATTTCTTCATCGCACTAGCAATTACCCTGTTGTCAAAGTGCCTACCCTCATCACTAATGACCGCCCTTGGGATGCCAAACCTTGAGAAGATATGTTTGTGGAGAAATCTTTGCACGGTCTTGTCATCATTCTTTTGCGTGGCGATAGCCTCTACCCACTTGGACACGTAGTCTACTGCCAACAGTATGTATAAATTCCCACAAGAGGCTGAGAATGGTCCTATGAAGTCGATTCCCCAAACATAAAAAATTTCGACTTTGAGAATGTTCTGCAGGGGCATCTCATGCCTTCTAGAGATGTTTCCAGTCCTTTGGCATTTGTCACAGTGCTTGTAAAAGGCTTGTGCATCCTTGAACAGTGTGGGCCAAAAGAAACCAGACTGCAGAACTTTGGCAGCAGTTTTGTTTCCTCTAAAGTGTCCTCCATAAGGAGGAGCATGGTAATGGTGGAGCACTTCTTCCTATTCTTCGTGTGGTATGCATCTCCTGATGATCTGATCTGCATAATGCTGAAATAGAAGAGCTTCATCCCAATAATAATGTTTTGCATCATTTTGAAACCTCTTCCTTGCTTGGTAATTAAGTTTAGGAGGTAATAAACCACTCACAATGTAATTTACTATGTCAGCTACCAAGGGATTTCATGAAGCTTACCTGCCGCCATGGCTGTTGCGGCAGTGCTGGTGGCAGTGAATAACTGCTCGTCTGGGAAAGTCTCATGTATGTTAATATTGTCTTTAATTCGGTCTTTTCCCATATCCAGTCTGGACAAGGGATCTGCTACTTGGTATTATGCTCCCTTCTTGTCCTTGATGTCTATATCGAATTCTTGCAATAGCAGAATCCAACGTATCAACCATGGTTTTGCATCCTTCTTGGTGAACAGATATTTCAGTGCTGAATGATCCATATGGACCACCATTTTTGTTCCAAGTATGTATGGTCGGAACTTGTCAAAAGCGAACACCACCGCTAGCAACTCCTTCTCTGTTGTGGTGTAGTTTATCTGGGCATCATTTAAGGTTTTACTGGCATAGTATATAACGTGGAAAAGTTTCTCCTTCCGCTGCTCTAGTGCTGCCCCGACAGCATAGTCACTAGCGTCACACATGATCTCGAATGGTAAACTCCAGTCCGGTGGCTGTACTATTGGGGCTGTTACCAGCTTCTCCTTCAATGTCCTGAATGCTTCAGTACATTCAGTATTGAAATCAAAGGCCATATTCTGTTCCAACAGAAGACACGGGGGTTTAGTGATTTTAGAAAATTTTGCAATGAATCTACGATAAAACCATTCGTGTCCCAAGAAACTTCTAATGCCCTTGACTATTGTGGGTGGCAGCAGTTTTTCAATAAATTCTATTTTTGCTCTGTCCACTTCTATGCCGCGACAGGAGACCTTGTGTCCTAGTACTATGCCCTCATCCACCATAAAGTGTCATTTTTCCCAATTCAATACAAGGTTGGCCTCCTCACATCTTTCAAGAACCTTCTTCAAATTGCCTAGGCAATCGTTGAAACTGTCTCCAAAGACGGAAAAGTCATCCATAAAGATCTCCAGGAAATCTTCCACCATATATGAGAATATTGCCATCATACACCGCTGGAAAGTTGCTGGTGCATTGCATAGTCCAAATGGCATTCTTCGAAAGGCGTATGTTTCGAATGGGCATGTGAAGGTTGTTTTCTTTTGATCCTCCAGTGTAATTGCAATTTGATTGTAACCCGAGTAACCATCAAGGAAACAATAATAAGGCTTCCCCGCTAATCTATCTAACATTTGATCAATAAAGGGTAAGGGGAAGTGGTCCTTCCAGGTAGCTTTATTAAGCTTCCGGTAGTCCATACAAACCCTCCAACCGGTCATAGTCCTGGTTAGGATTAGCTCGTTGTCCTTGTTGGTTACTATCGTTATGCCTCTCTTCTTGGGTGCGCGTTGCACTGGGCTCACCCACTTGCTATCCGAGATGGCGTAGATAATTCCAGCATCAAGCCACTTGATGATCTCTTTTTGTACCACTTCTCGCATAGCTTCATTTAGTCTTCTCTGGGAATCAATCGCCAGCTTATGGTCATCCTCTAAGAGGATTTTATACATACAAATTGTCGGACTGATGCCTTGGATGTCGGCAATGGTCCATCTAATCGCCTTCTTATGCTGCTGTAGCATCCTGATCAGCTGATGTTTCTGTTCCTACATCAACTTAGAAGAGATGATTACGGGTAACGTATCATTGAGACCAAGATAAACATATTTAAGTTGCCCTGGCAGGAGTTTAAGATCTAAAACAGGTGGCTGGTCAATGGAAGGCTTTTGAATCACATGTTCATTCGAGGTATAGTTCAAAGGTTCAAAGAACTTACCTGGACGTGTGCCTATCCAATTTACCTCCTCAGGACCTTCAGTATCGAATGTATTATTGTCTAAGGAGTCGCCGTCGTCAACGCTGTCGTGGCAGTCTTCTAGGTGACTGCGGTGGTAGTGACCAAGTTGTCTGTCGTGACAACTTGATCTGATGCAGGGTTGGTCTATGATTACTTTTGATATTTCCTTACATTCTTCCTCTGCATTAGTTTGTTTAATGTCTTGGAGAACATTGAGCTTTATCTGCTTGCCATTGACTCTTATAGTCAGTTTTCCCTTCTCTACATCGATCACTGTTCTTCATGTGGCTAGGAAGGGTCGCCCTAGGATGATCGGTGCGTTTTCATCTGCTTCACAGTCTAAAACAAGAAAGTCAGCAGGAAATATAAACTTATCCACTCTTACCAAAATATCTTCAATCTTTCCTTCCGCCCGTACGTAAGAGCGGTCTGCCAGTTGCAACATGACTATTGTGGGTCTTGCTTGTCCAATACCTAGCTTCTGAAATACATATTTGGGCATTAGATTAATACTAGCACCAAGAGCTGGTACTCATGTTTTTGTTTTTTCAACTGCTGTGGAAAAGGGGGTGGAGGACGACAGTCTTCGAGGCGTCCTTCACATGGGAATCAGATCTGAGGAGGCTCACAATCTTTAGTTTCTTCTGTCTGCTCCTCTATTTCTTCTACTGTCGTGGCAGGGGTGGCGACAGTAGGTTGTTTCACTTCTGCCGAGGCAATGTTCTCGGTAGGTGTCTGTAGGGTCGACTCCTTATCAGATGTTTCTTTAATTATCGGCTCTTGTAAATGTTTCCCACTTCTCGTTGTAATGGCTTTGCACCGCTCATGTGTGGGTTTTCTAGTGACCTCGGTATCACTAGGGAATCCTCCATTCTGCCTTGTGTTGATGAATTGTGAAACCTGACCCATCTGTGTCTCTAGAGATTTTAAGGTTGCCTCATGGTTTGTCATTCTCATCTCTGTCTTATCCATGAAGGATTCAGTTTTCTTGACAAAGTGATCTATGTTTGCCATATATGCTCATGTTTGAGACATTAAGGTTGTTAGGGTCTGTTCCAGTATGCTTGTTGTGGCTGCTAGCTGCTGTTGTGGCTGCTGTTGTGGTTGCTGTCGTGACAGAATTCTAGGATCCCCTTGGTTCTGGTTATTCTGGACTTGAGGGTTCAATGCATTGTTTGGGTTACTCCAGGAAAATTTAGGGTCCTTTCTCCAATTTGGGTTGTAGTTGTTGGAATCATAGCTTTTGTTCTTGTTATAATTTCCAACATACCTTCTCTCTTCTAGTTGTAAGGGACACTCATCTGTACTGTGGTTTCCACTGCAAGTTTCACACAACTCCTCGGCAAAAAATACAGCCTTAGATTCCTTCCGCTACAAGTTTTCAACTACCTTGGTGAGGTATGCAATTTGAGTTTTACCGAGTTGTCAGATTCGTATTCCTTGACAGATACTCCTCGTCTCCCTCCTCTTCGAGCTGTGGGGAACTGTTCATCATTCTTTGCTAACTTTTTCAACACCAGCATTGCGTCTTCTAGTTCCTTGTCTAGTAACAAGCCGTTCGCTACTGAGTCTATCCTCATCTGAGTGTGTGCATTGGCAGCATTATAGAATTTGACAACCTGATTCTATACAAGGAATCCATGCATCGGGCAGTTTCGTAAGAAAGTTGTAAATCGGTCCCATGCCTCGTACATTGGTTCGTCATCTTCCTCTTGAAAAGTAGCAATCTCGTTACGTAATCTTTCAGATAAGAGGGAAGGATTAAAACGAGAGAGAAATTCACGACAGAGATCCGCCCAAGTTCTTATTGAACCCGGCGTTAACTTGTTCCACCAGGTTTTCGCTCTATCCCTCAATGAATGAGGAAATAGTCAGTGTCTCAGTACTTCCGGGCTTATTCCTGGTTGTCTGAATGATCCACAGATCTTCCAGAAGGTTTTAAGATGTTCACGTGCATCCTCTATAGTAGAGCCACCAAATTGTCCGACATAGTTTATCATGCTGAACATCACAGGTTTCACTTCGAAATGTTAAGCCTCCACATCTAGCATCGTAGTTTCCAGTTCAACATCATCATTGTCCATAAACTCCTGGCATGTCTGTCCTGCTGCCGGGGCAGCAGGCGGCTGTCGATTGTTTTGGGCATCAATAGGAGGATCGTCATCAACCCTGGGGTTGTTGCTGTTGTTGTTATCTGCCCCGTTGCGTTGTCTCTCGTTCACCATTGCTTCGAGTCTTTCCTCAAGATAGTTGTTTCTTTCTATTAAGATTCGGGCTTGGTTCCTGAGATGGTATGTCCGATCGATTTCTGGGTCTAATTCGTACTCAGGTTCTTTGCCACATCTCGATCTGCGCATAAGCAATAGAAAAACCTTGTGAAACGCACGAGATAAATAAAACAACTAGAAAAGAAATAAAAACAAAAAGTGCAGTAATTAAAGGTAAAGGTATGTTGCCAGTCTCTGGCAACGATGCTAAAAACTTGTTGCGTGTAAAATAGTCTATCGCAAGTAGGTGCAAGTGTACACATCACAAGTAATAAAGTGATACTAAGTATCGAATATCGTCTCCACATGGATTGTAAATACTTTAATCCTTGAATCTCTGCACAAGAAAAGAAATAAGTTTAATAAAATGTTTTGAGTAATCTTGAGAATAAACTAAAATAAAAGAGGAATTCAGTTTGATAAAATGGGTTGGCATTGAATTGCTCGGTAGTGTAGGTATTGCACTGTTCAAAGGCTTTCTGTTGCGGCTGTCGTCGGGCCTGTCGCGGCAGCGGTCTGTTGTTGTCGTGGCAACGATCAACAACTTTGTACTTCAAGTTCAGCAAGAATCCCTGTTGTGACTTGTCCTATCCCTAGGCCTAAGTTCTGTCGATGAACGCGTCTTAGATGATACCTCCCGACGTGAATCGAAGGATGAACACCGATGTTGTGAATTCTTCCTTAGATGCTTAACCTTGTACCTATCCCTAGGCCAAGATGGTTTAACCATAAACTAGAAAACTCGTATTTACTCCTTTCGTATACTTAACTCTCCCGATATTAAGTAAATAGATAACCTCACAATGCTCTCCCAAAACTCTTATGAGATGTTGAAACCAGAGTAAATAAACTTGAAGCTTTTATTGAATTGAACAGAAAAATCCTAAAAATAGTACAACCATTACAACTACGTTACAAGATCAACCATTGCCCTAGGGGAAGTTTAGAACATGGTGGAGAGAGAGAAACAACTAGGGTTTTGGGGGAAGACGACTAGGAGCTAGATATCCTTTGCCTTGTCGAATTACAAGCATATATATAGGCCTTGGTCTTGAGTTTTCTTAATGGCCAAGAATACAAGTTTGAACTAAAGTACAACTCTATTAAAGACTAAATCTCTGAGTAGATGTCTTTTAATTCACCTTATCTTCTTTCTTTGACTTTTTCCACAAACTTAGGACCAGACATTCCTTGTGCTTTTGGGCCCTGACAGTCATGCAAGTGGTCCACAAAAATCAGACTTAAAATGCTCTATTAGTCAAACTCCACTTTGCATTTTTCTTCACCATTGGTCTTCACTGTCGTCTCTTCTGTCACGGCAGATGTGACGACGACAACGTTGTGAATGACAGTCTTCTTCACTCCTTTGCTCCAGCTCTGTAGCTAACTTCTGATCCTCTGTTGCCTTGGATTGCTGCCACGGCAGGTACCTGCAAGAATAAACCAAATTCAGCAACATCTGTTTAATATTATCCATTTGTGATGTTTATGTAAAATCTATCCTAAAATGCAATTAAACATGCTTGAGTGCTTCAATAATATGGGTAAATGAGGGTTAAAATATAGAACATTTATGCACTCAACAACTGCTTCAATCTTGTAGTTGAATTTTGAAAAAGAAGATGAAGAAGAATATGAAAGATGGTGGAGGGAAGATGAAATAAAAAATGTAAATATAAAGGATTAAATGTGTAATTATACAAATTGTTTTTATTTCGATGGTCAAAATAGAAGTGAAGTAATAGTTTAAGGGCTATCTAGGCAATTTATCCTTCTTTTTATTGTGTCAGATCAGTCTCACGTTAAAATTTAACGGGAACAAACGTCTCGGTGACCAAAAGTTTATAGATTTAAAACGTAAGTGACCTTACTAGTCGTTTTTGTAAATCGGTGACCAACTCTATACTGGGGAGAAACATAAATGACTATTCCAGTAGTTAACCCTATATATATAGGATGGGATCAAGTTACATGGTGTAAAACTCATTTAGTTTTACACTAATCTAGGACCATTGGATAAGGGAAATGGATGAATGAGATTAACAATAAAAAATATGAGGATTATCACTTGAGAAAAAAGATAAGAAAATAATATGAGTCATTAATCACCATCATCTAACGGTCCAAAAACTGTGTAAAAGTAATTGAGTTTTATACAATGTACGTTGATCCTAACCCTATATATATATTCTTCGATGTTTAAGACTTGGGTAGAAAGGATAATAATTAATTTAAGTTGGGATTTGTGAGAATTTAGCGTAACGAACCCTAAATGACATTTTAAGGGAGAAGGAACTAAGGTTGTTGCTTAACGTATTTGGCATCTGTCTTTTTGGGGTTTTGGTAACCTAAACCCTTATTTTTTTTTGCCATCCTCGTGCCTCGTGTAGGTATTAGTATACATAAACCAATTATTAATGATTTTGATTAAAAAAAAGATGTTTAGGTATTAACCTAAACCCTGTATAATATCCCACTGCAAAAACCTCGAGTGATTCTTAAGCTATCCCAACATTCTCTGTTTCAATCAATCTTTTCTTAATGAAAATATATTTAATTTTTTACTATACATAAACCAATTATTAATGATTTTGATTAAAAAAAGATGTTTAGGTATTAACCCATGTAGTTTGAGTTTGAATTTTGTGGACGAAATAAATCGTATTGGATGAGGGAATAAAGCGAGATCTAATTCGATTTGTCTCTGAATTTAATTAAATTCTTGTGACTATCGAATATGTGATCTTTTGATCCATTGGAAGAGAGGTATATTGGTTTTTTTTTCTCTCTCTCTTGTGTTGACATTAGTATTTTGATATTGGGAGAGTGGTGTCTACTACTCTATTGAACAAAAATCATGTCTTTTTTTTTGTGTTGACATTAGTATTTTCCTCGATTATGTTCTAATTTTTTCTCTCGGAGAGGGAGAGGTTGTCAAAATTCAAGGTTTGAACTTTAAATTCGAGTCGATTAAAGGCATAAAAACAACACAAATCATTTACCATTACATCAGTGATTAGTTGGTGAATTTATTCTAGAGTTAAATGAAAGGTTTGGATTAAAAGGAAAAGTATAAGAACATGGGAAACCAGTAAATGGAGCGTTAGTGAGATTGCTTGATGCCTGCCAGTAATGGGACAAGCTTTACGTGCATGGTAAGTGAAGTTAACCTCAACTCAATGCTACAACCAAAAACGCGTTTATTTGCTAACATTTTCACATTACTTCCTACTTTTAGAGTGCTCTTAGAGCTGGAAAACAATGAAGAGCAGGTAAATGAGTGGAAAGTACTTCTCCCTCCTTTACTAGTGGATTTTCTCTTTTCTTGATTGAGTTAATTACATGGTAATTTTGAATATTATATACAGTGATAAATCCTGACACTCAATTTTAGAAGCTTAAATAAAGATTTTGTGTGAAGGAAAATGTGTCATATAAATTATAATATGTGTGTACACTGTACAGGGCCGACCCTAGACTTTTAGTGGCATTGGGCGAACCTAAAAATTGAGCTCTAAACAAGGGGTTTAAATTACGGTTGCGATAGCATTTTCGGCCATATTGTGTTTATCGCAATTGCGGGCAAAGGCGGTTCAAAGATTTAAAGGGTCTTATTAAATTTATTAAAATGGGCCCTTAATTTATAATATAAAAGAAGTATAATATTCTTTTTTCAAATAAAGCCCTCTTAATGCAAAAATTGTTAGATTATTCTCTTGATCAACATAAAAATGACTTACAAACCTCTAAAAATCTAACATTTTCACTTAAAAAGTGTTGTTCTTCTTGTATGTTTTGAAGCAAAATCATCTGCAACGCTTCCAATATCAACTTCTTCCAAAAGATTGCTCTTTATTGCCATTAAAGCAAGTCCATTTAGCCTCCTTTCTTGCAACATAGTGCGCAAATATAACTTCACAAACTTCAATTTTGAAAAGTTTCGTTCTGCAGAAGCAACAATAATAGGAATAGCCAGTAATACTTTATATGCAATTGTCGCATTTGAAAAGTTAATGGAATTGAGCGGTCATAGTTATAATTAGTGTTTGAATTAAGATTTTTTTAAAAATTGTTATATATATATTTTACAGTATTTTTTGAGATATATATATATTAGAGAACTCATGTGGGCTCCTTGTTTTCGACGGCCTTGTGCAGTCGAACCTATTGAACATGTCCAGAACCACCATTGGTTGCGGACATAACATATGCTATTTTGGTCAACACAAGTATCGTGGTTGTGAAATTTTCTAATAACATATGCTATTATGGACATAATGATTGCATGTATAGCGGTTTCAGATGGTACCGCTACCACCATATAACGATCGTTGTTGTGGTTGCTTACCGCTATTAAACTTTAAGAGTAGGTTCATAATAATAAGTATTGAAAAAATTGGGCCCTAATAAAAAATATTGAAAAAAATAAAATTTAAGAGTATGCTCATAGTAACAAATGTTGGGAAAAATCGGGCCCCTAATAACAAGTATTAGAAAGAAAATTTTAAGAATAGACTCCTAATAATAAATATTGAAAAAATTGGCCCTCTATTAACTAATATTAAAAAAAATTGGGCCATAATAAGTATTAGAAAATTAGACCCTTAATAACAAATATAATTAAAAAGCATTACAAACATTTAACTTCCATGAGCGGTGGGCTCTAGGTGGGCGCCCTTATTGCCCTAGCCCAAGGCCAGCACTATGTGTGCATATATAACCATGGACAGAGTTAAGAATCAAGAGCAGAGGACAAGGTATAATTAACCATAAAATTAGAAGGGGCTAAGTTCAAATAAATTAGAGATTGAGGTCTAAATAGGTAAATAACCCTATTATATTTTTAAGTAAAAAAATTTGTGGAGGAGCAGCGCCCCAAAGGACTATGTAGATCCGTCATTCTATATAACACAAAACTTCGACTATTAGGTTTTCATAGTGTTTCTTCAATAAAAAAAATAAACTACTAAGATTTAACAAATCAATATGAAATTGCTTTTATTTAGAGTAAAAAGTAAGAGCTTAAAACTGTCTAAATACTATGCGAGATTGTTATAAATAACCCATCAATTTAAAAAGTTAGAGGGGATATAAAAATATAGTTTCCTTTCAAATGAAATTTTTTCACATTTTATTTTTTGTTTGAAAATACTATAAAAATAGAGATACATAAAAAAATACCATTGTTTGAGAAATATTTTTTTTAAAAAGAAAATATTGAAATAGAAAAAAAAACCTTAGGAAAAAATAGCTTGTAGGATAGATTAATGTTTTAAAAAATAATTTAAATTGAGATCCATTTATTAACTGAGTGATCAATGATGTTTATGTTGTCCCAATTTGTATGAGTTTAAATCCCGATATTTATCTTAGAAATGTAAATATCTCTATTTAATAAAAAAATAATTTAAATTCATGTTTGTGACTTGTTTTATGATATTTAAGTCATATATATAATTTATATTTTAAGAATACCGATTTAATTTAATATAAATACAAATGGATATATAAATAAGAATTTTTTAAAACTGTCTAAATACTATGCGAGATTGTTATAAATAACCCATCAATTTAAAAAGTTAGAGGGGATATAAAAATATAGTTTCCTTTCAAATGAAATTTTTTCACATTTTATTTTTTGTTTGAAAATACTATAAAAATAGAGATACATAAAAAAATACCATTGTTTGAGAAATATTTTTTTAAAAAAGAAAATATTGAAATAGAAAAAAAAAACCTTAGGAAAAAATAGCTTGTAGGATAGATTAATGTTTTAAAAAATAATTTAAATTGAGATCCATTTATTAACTGAGTGATCAATGATGTTTATGTTGTCCCAATTTGTATGAGTTTAAATCCCGATATTTATCTTAGAAATGTAAATATCTCTATTTAATAAAAAAATAATTTAAATTCATGTTTGTGACTTGTTTTATGATATTTAAGTCATATATATAATTTATATTTTAAGAATACCGATTTAATTTAATATAAATACAAATGGATATATAAATAAGAATTTTTTAAAAATAAAGAGAAATGTGAACTTTCAAATATTTTTTTGACTGGCCAAATAAAAACTGTTGAAAATTTCAGGGGGTAGTGACAATTTTCAAAATCTTGGAGGGGTCTTGATCCCATCCATATTTCACCGCTGATTATATAAGGTAAAACTACCCAAATAGTACCCCAACTATTGTTGAAATATCATTTTAGTACCCCCAACAATTTTTTTTGGCAAAATAGTACCTAACGTTACGTTTCGTTTTCATTTTGGTACTTCACCATTAAAAAACGAAAATTATGTGCTGACTAGGAGAGAGAAAATGATGTGGCAGGCTGCCACGTGTGATTTTTGTAACGCCCGGGTTTAGGGGCTAGGTGAAAATAATATTTTAATATTGTCTCGGGTTTCGACTTTAATATTTTATTTATTATTTTAATGGTTTGGGCCTCGGGTTTTAAGATTTGGATTAATTTTAAATTGAGCCCAAAAGCCATGGATGGCATTATTGTGGTTTTCCTTTTTCTTTAAGGGCATTTTGGTCATTAAACATTAAATTTTTAAACAATTATAAACTAAAGGTTGAGTGATCATCTTCTTCACTTCTCTTCCATTTCTTACCAATGTCAAAAATCTCTCTCTCTTTAGAGATACTATTTCATTCCATAACTCATCCGTTTTTGAAGATTTTTCAAAGGTAAGGACGTTTTTGACTTGTCCTTGTTATTCTCTACATGTTGATACCAATTGTTTTCATTTTTATACATGTTTTGAGATTTGAGGTTTGGAGGGTTTTGGATTCAAATATGTTATTTTTGATGTCTTTAAGCAAGTTTTCTATTTGTTTAAGTTATATGAGTTGTCTACACTCAAAAAGGATCAACAAAAATCGATTTTTACAATCTTTTATGGAATTTTCGGATTTGGGGAAAAATGAGGTTTTTGAGAAGTTTTAAGTTGAGTTTTGGGGGTGTTTTAGGTGAAATTTTGATGGCTGATGATTAGACTATATGTAAGTGTTGTTTTGGAGGCTTTATGAGTAAATTAAAGTTTGAGATCATTGGTTTGAGGGGTGTTTAGGGGCTACTCGAGATTATGGATTTTGATGTTGTGTGCTTGGTATGTAATTGTGTTGGTTACTTTGGAATATGGACTGAATTGGGATTATTTAAATTGTGTTGAAATGTGTAGAAATGAGAAAGTTGGTTGGTGAAGCTTCGGGGACAGATTGAGGATTCGGAATTTGTGAGCTTGGTCTTCGATCTTCGTTTGGGTAGCAACGGTGAGTAGAATTGTTGAATTATGCATTGTGCCCGATATGGATTCTCTTGGGGTTGGGTGGGACCTAAAAGGGTCACCTAAACCCGTGTGTAAGCCTCTCTACTCTTATGTTGTTGTAGTATGATGAATGTTTATAATTCATGAGCTTTAAGTGCATTTGAGTGGTTAATTGTGTAGTTGAGTTTAGTTCGTGCCTCACGTGATGGTTGTCGTTGCTCCGGTGATGTGTAGTCCCGCCGGTAGCAAAAGTATAAGACTCTGGTGATGTGTAGTCCCACCGGTAGTCACTGGTTGGGTATTCCTTTGATGTGTAGTCCCATTGGAAACTCACTAGTTGAAACGGTGATGTGTAGTCCCACCGTACTTGTATGTTGGTTGTGCTTGTGCAAACCATGTGTGTTGTTGTTATTGAGATTAATTCTTGTGCATTCATTGTCTTCTTATATATAAACGTGTTTTGGAAAAATTGTGCGTTGTGAATTGTAGAGTCTCTCTCACTAAGCTATTTGGCTTACGCTCTCTTTGTTTCCAACGTGCAGATCGTTAGAGTTCGGAAGGCAATCGGGTGAGGAAGGAGCTTTTGGAGTTCTCAAGCTAGTTACAAGTATGGTTTGTGTTTTGATAAATTGCCTAGACAATGGGGTATAGAGTTTAGAAAGTTGTAATTAAGCTTGAGATGTTGCTTGTGTAAATATGTCTTTATATGTACGCCTTTTAAATGTTTAAGGTTGTTTTGATGGCATGTTCCTTATGATATGTTGTTAATGCCTTATGTTGATGATTTTGTAAACCATGTTATGTAAATGTCTAAGTGTTTGTTGGGAGGCTTATAAACATGTTTTTTTTAATGATGTTTGTCCATGTTGGGTGTCTTGTATGGCTACATTTTGTTAATAGAGGTGGTATGAATGCTTGGATGTGTCTATGGAGGTCTTGTTATGCATTTAGAGGGTGAGCCTTATGTGTGTTTTTATGAATTAGAGTATTGAAAAGCAGGGCGTATCGATACTCTCAAGGGTGTATCGATACGGTCTTGCCTGCAGAAACCAGTTTTGGCTAGGCGTATCGATACACTGGGGTGTATCGATACAGTATCAACTCTCTGAAATTCAAGTCAGGCTAAGCGTATCGATACACAAGGGTGTATCGATACGGTCCCAACTCTCTGAAATTCAGGAGTTGGTGTGGTTTAGGTCGTATCGATACGAGGTTGTAGCGTATCGGTACGGATCCATCTCGTTGACCTCTAAATGTTGACCGTGAGGAGCGTATCGATACGCTCAAGGGTGTATCGATACGGTTTTCCCTGTGTTGACTGGGAGGTTTGACTTTGGTCAAGGCGTATCGATACCCTCTGTAGGTGTATCGATACGGCCTGCTAAAAAGGGAAAATTTGGTTGTTTAATTGCATCTTTGTGAGTTTTGTATCCGTATTTGCTCGCTGCATGTTCCATCACATAGGATTTATTACAGGCGTCTAGAAAAAGAAAAAAAATAGGGTTGCTAACCGAGGGGGAACCTAAATTGGTTTTCGCTCGGTTTTCCCCGTGTAGCCCATTTGGACCGGTCATCCGGCCAGACCGGGACGAGGGGGTTACATTTATTGGTATCAGAGCCTAAGGTTTCCGAGACCTCGGGCCGGTAAGTGAGGTAAGATAAGGTATTATTAGTGTTTTGCTATGTATGCCTAAATTTTGTCTTTAAGCATGGTGTATGAATGCATGCTATGGTGATCTTGTAATTGTTGAGAGTTGGTTCGAGTCCCCATTGTTAGGCGTTGTTGTCAAAATAAAAATGGAAATTGTTTTGGTTTAAAAGAGCTTGAGAACCGGAGTCCTTTGCCCCTTTGCTAACCTGACGTTTCTTTACTGTTGTGTGTTGTTGTTATAGATTACTTTATTTGCTATGGTTCGACCAAGGGGACGGCCTAGGAGGGTTGGCCAAGCACCTGAAAATGCGCCTCCTGCTCTTAATGCTCCTGGTGATGATGGAGGAAACGTCGGAGGTGAAGGTATTGGGCCTCAGGTTGAGGCTAATGTGGGAGGAATTGGGGCTCAAGCGGGCCAAGGTCAGGCAGGTCCAGATGTGGCTCATCTGATTCATACCATAGCTGGAGCCTTTCAGACAGCTCTGGCTGGTATGCATGTTGCAGCACCACCTCAGGGTGCGGGGATAGGACTACCCCTAGAGAGACTTCGTAATTTGGGGGCGGTAGAGTTTCGTGGGTTGTCTCCGGAAGGTTCAGAAGGGTGGCTAGAGAGCACTACTCGCATCTTGGGTCAGATGGGGTGTTCGGATGCCCATAGGTTGGGGTGCATTGTCTCATTACTTCAGGGAGATGCTTATGCTTGGTGGACCACTGTTGTTTCCGGTATGGCCGAGGTGGATATCACATGGGAGTTTTTCCGGAATGCTTTCAAGAGGAAGTACCTAGGAGCTCGGTACTTGGATGAAAAGAAAAGAGAATTCATGGCTTTGGTTCAAGGTACTAGGACCGTGTCTGAGTATGAGGTCCAGTTTGTAAAGTTGAGCCAGTACGCGCCGGAATTGATTCCGAATGAGACGAAACGATGCGAGCGTTATAGATATGGATTGACTACTGATGTGAAGACTTACATGTTGGCCTCCGACTACACGGAGTTCGATGTCTTGGTTTCTAGAGCTAAGGATATAGAGCAGAACCTGAACTCTAGAACACGTGCTGGTGGATCTGATTCCGGGAAGAGACATGCGAACTGGGATAGAGATTATGCCAAGGGGCATAAGGATAAGAGGTACCAGCAGGATACGAGACCTAAGGGTGGTAACCAAGGTCAGGGTCGTCAGGGCCATGGGGCCGTTGGATACATTTCTGAGTGCACGAGGTGCGGGAGACGCCACTCAGGTGAGTGTATGGGTAGATTCGGGCCGTGTTGGAACTGTAGCTCCCGAGACCATTTGAGACGTGATTGTCCACACCCAGTTAGGGGAGGACCAGCCCCAGCGAGGGGTTTTGAGCATCAGAGAGGCCGTGGGCGCGGCCGTGGGAACTTTCAGCCAAGGAATGAGGGACAGAGAAACTTGGCTCATGTTGTAGCAGTCCAGCCCGAGGGAGGAGGACCGGCTAGGGTGTACGCTAAGCGAGAGGCTGGGAGTGATACTGATGTCATTGCAGGTAATTTCACATTACAGTCCTTGAATTTGCTTTCTCTAATAGATTCGGGGGCAACACATTCGTATATTTTGGGTGAGCACGCGAAGTCATTAGGATTACCTTGTGATTGGCTAGAGGTAGGTGTAAATGTCACTAGCTCTTTTGGTGATACAGTGGTAGTTAGGAAAGTGTATAGAAGGTGTCCTTTGATGGTTCAAGGCCATGTGTTTCCGGCCGATATGATGGAATTACCCTTTTATGGCTTTGATGTGATTTTGGGCATGGATTGGCTTGTAGAGCATAGAGCTAAGGTTGACTTCGAGACTAAGAGAGTCTCTTTGAGGCTTACCGATGACTTTGTGGTTGTAGTAGTTGGGGAAAATGTCAAGTTTTTGTCCAATGTGGTTTCGGCTTTGGAAGCTCAGAGATTGTTGAGTGCAGGGTGTCAGGCTTACTTAGCTTATGTAATGAACCCGGATATGAGTGAGGTGAGACCTCAGGACATCAGGACTGTATGCGACTTTCCGAGTGTTTTTCCGGAAGAACTACCAGGCTTACCTCCAGATAGAGCTGTTGAGTTTGTTATTGAGACATATTCTGATTCTGCACCGGTATCGATCTCTCCGTATAGAATGGCACCTAAGGAGTTGAAAGAATTGAAGACACAGCTTCAGGAGTTGACAGACCGAGGCTTTATTAGGCCTAGTGTTTCCCCGTGGGGTGCTCCGGTGTTGTTTGTGAAAAAGAAGGATGGTAGTATGAGACTGTGTATAGATTATAGACAGTTGAATAAGGTGACCGTGAAGAACAAATATCCCTTGCCAAGGATAGATGACTTACTAGACCAGTTGAGAGGTGCTTCCGTGTTTTCAAAGATTGATTTGAGGTCTGGATATTATCAGTTAAAAGTAAAGGATGCGGACATACCGAAGACAGCCTTTCGTACACGTTACGGGCATTATGAGTTTTTAGTGATGCCTTTCGGGTTGACCAATGCTCCAGCAGCCTTCATGGATATGATGAACCTAGTGTTCCATAAGTTCTTGGACAGGTTTGTGGTAGTGTTTATTGATGACATCCTAGTGTACTCTAGGACCGAAGAGGAGCACGATGAACACTTAAGGTTAGTGCTTCAGGCCCTACTTGAGAATCAATTGTATGCCAAACTAAGTAAGTGTGAGTTCTGGATTAGGGAGGTGGTCTTCCTAGGTCACGTGGTCTCAGCTAGTGGGATTAGTGTAGATCCCAAGAAAATAGAAGCCATTGTGGATTGGAAACAACCGAAATCAGTGACCGAAATCCGCAGTTTCTTAGGTTTGGCGGGGTACTATAGGAGGTTCGTTGAAGGGTTCTCGAAGATAGCGGCACCATTGACCAAATTGTTACAGAAGAATGTTCCGTACGAATGGTCAGATGTGAGACAAGAAGCGTTTGAGAAATTGAAGAAAGCTTTGACTGAAGCTCCTATTTTGGTTCAACCTGAGCCGGAGAGAGAGTTTGTGATTTACAGTGATGCGTCGTACGTGGGACTAGGTTGTGTGCTTATGCAAGATGGTAAGGTGGTGGCTTATGCTTCGCGACAATTGAAGGTCCATGAAAAGAATTACCCCACACATGACATAGAGTTGGCTGCCGTGGTGTTTGCGTTGAAAATTTGGAGACATCATCTTTATGGTGAGAAGTGCACTGTGTATACCGACCACAAGAGTTTGAAATATTTGATGTCTCAGAAGGAGTTAAACCTCAGACAGCAAAGGTGGATAGAGCTTCTCAAGGATTATGACCTTACCATAGAGTATCATCCGGGTAAGGCGAATGTGGTGGCCGATGCCTTGAGTAGAAAGGTGGCTGTTGAGTTGCGAGCGATGTTTGCAAGATTGAGTGTGTCTACAGATGGTGGGTTAGTAGCCGAACTTCAAGCTAAGCCATCATTGATCTAGTTGATTCGTGAGAAGCAGTTGAGGGATGAGTCTTTGGCACCACACGTACAAGACATAGCCGAAGATAGGCCAACCGAGTATTGTTTTGGAGAGAATGGGATCCTATGTTTTAAGAATAGGATAATAGTTCCGGAGGATGCTGAGTTGAGACGTATGATCTTGAGTGATGCTCACAATAGTCCTTTTGCTATGCATCCGGGTAGCACGAAGATGTACCGAGGATTGAAGGAAGAATATTATTGGATTGGCTTGAAAAGGGATGTAGCCGAATTCGTAAGTAAATGTATGGTTTGTCAGAGAGTTAAGGCTGAGCACCAGTTTCCCTCAGGGTTGTTGCAACCGTTGAAAATTCCGGAGTGGAAGTGGGAGCGTATCACTATGGACTTTGTGTCAGGACTTCCGTTGACTCCTTCTAAGAAAAATTCAGTGTGGGTGATTGTAGATAGATTCACCAAGAGTGCTCACTTCATACCGGTTCATACTACTTATACTTTAGACAAATTGGCCGAATTGTATATTCGTGAAATTGTAAGACTACATGGGGTACCGAAGTCGATTGTGTCGGATAGAGATCCGAGGTTCACCTCTAGATTTTGGGAGAGTTTGCATCGAGCTTTGGGCACTTGGTTGAACTTCAGCACTTCATATCATCCGCAGTCAGATGGATAGTCGGAAAGAGTGATTCAGATATTGGAGGATATGTTAAGGTGTTGTATCATTGACTTCCAGGGGACATGGGAGAAACACCTACCACTAGTGGAGTTTGCGTATAACAACAGCTTTCAGTCGAGCATTGAGATGGCTCCCTATGAGGCCTTGTATGGTAGGAAGTGTAGGACCCCGATTTGTTGGGCCGAGACTGGACAGAAGCTTATACCGATGCCCGAGTTGCTTAAGGGTACCACTGAAAAGGTAAAGTTGATTTGTGATCGCTTGAAAGCGGCTTCAGATCGGCAGAAGTCCTATGCCGATTTGAAGAGAAAAGAGGTAGAGTACTCCGTGGGAAATAAAGTGTTTTTGAAAGTCTCACCTTGGAAGAAGGTGATGAGATTTGGGAGAAAGGGCAAGTTGAGCCCAAGGTACATAGGGCCTTATGAGATAGTTGAGAGAATTGGTCCGGTTGCGTATAGATTGAGACTCCCAGTTGAACTGGAGAAGATTCATGATGTATTCCATGTGTCGATGCTTAGAAGGTACAGATCGGATCCGTCCCATGTTATGCCAGTGGAAGAAATAGAGTTAAATCCGGACTTGTCCTACAACGAGGAACCAGTTGAGATACTTGCTGCTGATAGCAAGGTATTGCGTGGCAAGACTATAGAGTTAGTCAAAGTCTTATGGAGACATAGAGGTGTGGAAGAAGCCACGTGAGAGAGGAAAGCTGACATGCTTGAGCAGTTTCCGTACTTGTTTCCGCCAGGTAATTTCGAGGACGAAATTCCTTAAGTGGGGGAGAGTTGTAACGCCCGGGTTTAGGGGCTAGGTGAAAATAATATTTTAATATTGTCTCGGGTTTCGACTTTAATATTTTATTTATTATTTTAATGGTTTGGGCCTCGGGTTTTAAGATTTGGATTAATTTTAAATTGAGCCCAAAAGCCATGGATGGCATTATTGTGGTTTTCCTTTTTCTTTAAGGGCATTTTGGTCATTAAACATTAAATTTTTAAACAATTATAAACTAAAGGTTGAGTGATCATCTTCTTCACTTCTCTTCCATTTCTTACCAACGTCAAAAATCTCTCTCTCTTTAGAGATACTATTTCATTCCATAACTCATCCGTTTTTGAAGATTTTTCAAAGGTAAGGACGTTTTTGACTTGTCCTTGTTATTCTCTACATGTTGATACCAATTGTTTTCATTTTTATACATGTTTTGAGATTTGAGGTTTGGAGGGTTTTGGATTCAAATATGTTATTTTTGATGTCTTTAAGCAAGTTTTCTATTTGTTTAAGTTATATGAGTTGTCTACACTCAAAAAGGATCAACAAAAATCGATTTTTACAATGTTTTATGGAATTTTCGGATTTGGGGAAAAATGAGGTTTTTGAGAAGTTTTAAGTTGAGTTTTGGGGGTGTTTTAGGTGAAATTTTGATGGCTGATGATTAGACTATATGTAAGTGTTGTTTTGGAGGCTTTATGAGTAAATTAAAGTTTGAGATCATTGGTTTGAGGGGTGTTTAGGGGCTACTCGAGATTATGGATTTTGATGTTGTGTGCTTGGTATGTAATTGTGTTGGTTACTTTGGAATATGGACTGAATTGGGATTATTTAAATTGTGTTGAAATGTGTAGAAATGAGAAAGTTGGTTGGTGAAGCTTCGGGGACAGATTGAGGATTCGGAATTTGTGAGCTTGGTCTTCGATCTTCGTTTGGGTAGCAACGGTGAGTAGAATTGTTGAATTATGCATTGTGCCCGATATGGATTCTCTTGGGGTTGGGTGGGACCTAAAAGGGTCACCTAAACCCGTGTGTAAGCCTCTCTACTCTCATGTTGTTGTAGTATGATGAATGTTTATAATTCATGAGCTTTAAGTGCATTTGAGTGGTTAATTGTGTAGTTGAGTTTAGTTCGTGCCTCACGTGATGGTTGTCGTTGCTCCGGTGATGTGTAGTCCCGCCGGTAGCAAAAGTATAAGACTCTGGTGATGTGTAGTCCCACCGGTAGTCACTGGTTGGGTATTCCTTTGATGTGTAGTCCCATTGGAAACTCACTAGTTGAAACGGTGATGTGTAGTCCCACCGTACTTGTATGTTGGTTGTGCTTGTGCAAACCATGTGTGTTGTTGTTATTGAGATTAATTCTTGTGCATTCATTGTCTTCTTATATATAAACGTGTTTTGGAAAAATTGTGCGTTGTGAATTGTAGAGTCTCTCTCACTAAGCTATTTGGCTTACGCTCTCTTTGTTTCCAACGTGCAGATCGTTAGAGTTCGGAAGGCAATCGGGTGAGGAAGGAGCTTTTGGAGTTCTCAAGCTAGTTACAAGTATGGTTTGTGTTTTGATAAATTGCCTAGACAATGGGGTATAGAATTTAGAAAGTTGTAATTAAGCTTGAGATGTTGCTTGTGTAAATATGTCTTTATATGTACGCCTTTTAAATGTTTAAGGTTGTTTTGATGGCATGTTCCTTATGATATGTTGTTAATGCCTTATGTTGATGATTTTGTAAACCATGTTATGTAAATGTCTAAGTGTTTGTTGGGAGGCTTATAAACATGTTTTTTTTAATGATGTTTGTCCATGTTGGGTGTCTTGTATGGCTACATTTTGTTAATAGAGGTGGTATGAATGCTTGGATGTGTCTATGGAGGTCTTGTTATGCATTTAGAGGGTGAGCCTTATGTGTGTTTTTATGAATTAGAGTATTGAAAAGCAGGGCGTATCGATACTCTCAAGGGTGTATCGATACGGTCTTGCCTGCAGAAACCAGTTTTGGCTAGGCGTATCGATACACTGGGGTGTATCGATACAGTATCAACTCTCTGAAATTCAAGTCAGGCTAAGCGTATCGATACACAAGGGTGTATCGATACGGTCCCAACTCTCTGAAATTCAGGAGTTGGTGTGGTTTAGGTCGTATCGATACGGGGTTGTAGCGTATCGGTACGGATCCATCTCGTTGACCTCTAAATGTTGACCGTGAGGAGCGTATCGATACGCTCAAGGGTGTATCGATACGGTCTTCCCTGTGTTGACTGAGAGGTTTGACTTTGGTCAAGGCGTATCGATACCCTCTGTAGGTGTATCGATACGGCCTGCTAAAAAGGGAAAATTTGGTTGTTTAATTGCATCTTTGTGAGTTTTGTATTCGTATTTGCTCGCTGCATGTTCCATCACATAGGATTTATTACAGGCGTCTAGAAAAAGAAAAAAAAATAGGGTTGCTAACCGAGGGGGAACCTAAATTGGTTTTCGCTCGGTTTTCCCCGTGTAGCTCATTTGGACCGGTCATCCGGCCAGACCGGGACGAGGGGGTTACAATTTTTCTCTATCCTAGTCAACGTGTTGTTAATTTTTAACGGCGGGGTACCATTTTGAAAACGAAACATAACGTTGGGTTCATTTTGCCAAAAAAAAAAACTGGGGTTACTAAAACGATATTTCGACAATAGCTGGGTACTATTTGGGTAGTTTTCCCATTATATAATTATAATCATAATGAAAAAAATGTTCATAACATTTGACTGAATAGTTATTTTGGCCTCTATTCTTTCTTTGAACCAATTTAACTCCTAACTTATGTGTCAAATGGCCACTCCGATGATGAAAATTGTTAGTCAACTAACGATAAACAACTCAAAATGACTTGACAGAACGACACTTCAGCAGAAAAAAATAGCTGAGAAAATAATATGTGAAATAAATAAACATAAAGCAAACTAACATAAATAAATAATAAATAAAACGAATTAACATAAAATAAATAAAATAAAAAAACACAATTATTCCTGTTAAAGGTTACAAGAGAAATAAAATAAATGGTAAATTATTCCCTTCAAGGGTTATGAGAAAATTAACAATATCCAATTGAGTTGGACCAATAACGCCATAATTATTTTCGCCATAAACAAATTTTGTTTATATTTTATTTCATTTATCATTCATGATTATGGATAAAGTCCATAATACTTTGGCGTTTAACAAGTATGAAACTAATGGTTTATAACATCACATTGGTAAAAGGATTTCACTTCCTTAGAATGATCTTTATCACTATTGTCATCCTTATAACTTTGCTACCAGCGGGTAGAAGTATTCTTAAAACGACTATATTTTTCATGTGTATATTCATAGCCTCGACCACGACCACAACTTTTAATGTGATTTTTTATTCCTTCCATAATATAATTTCACATTCACTTCAGGGAATGGAGTAGAGCCAGTGGGCCTTTAAAACCTTTTTTACATATCCTTATCACAGAGAACAAAGATTTAATCCTCGTACGCGGCATTGTTAAACCTGTCCACAAGGTCCTTTAAAAACCTCCTTTGAGACCAGTAGCCTCGCAGAACGGGATGTCCAGCCAATTATACTTGGATTGTATCGAAATTATGTCTCTAATTGAATAATGATTTACCATGTTTGAATTCACTTCAGGGAATGAAACGGTTCCAATAATTGCATGGAATAAACATCATGCTTGCATTCACTTCAGGGAATGCCCCATCATTGATAATCGCATGGAATAAATATCATGCTTTGCATTCACTTCAGGGAATGCCTCCCATAAAACTTTTTAGATCAAGACGAATTTCATAACTTGAAATTGGGAGAAGTCTATGGTCGAGTTTTTCGACGAAGAAAAAATATTGCTTTCGAGCAAATATAGACTTTATAATAATCTCCTTGTAAATTCAAAAGCATCATGATTTATCGCACTTTAAAATTGTATTTTAAAAGATAAAAATAAAAATAGAGTTTACCGTTATTGAATTTCGTCTCAATGATGACGTAGCAAATGAACCAATGCATCTTCTCATAATCTTTTTTTTTACACCATGTCTCTTTCCAACTCATTTGAATACATGTAAAACTCAAAACACGGTTAAAAGCATCGGCTTTTATCAATAGAATAAAAAAAATATTTGAGACTAGATCAAAAAGTATAAAAGTAGTCATAGATCAAGTTGAATAAACATAACTATAAGTGATGTGATCAAATTATAAACAACCATAGTTAAAATCAAACAACATTTTGATGAATGTATAAACACATCAAAGTAACGTATTCCTTTTGCCTTTGATTCACATACAAAGTAATTGATACAAATAATAAAATTATTTTATATCTCGAATTTATTCATATAAATTACCATAATAATAATAATAATAATGATCAAACAAATATATAACAACCACATGGCAACACAATCCTTGAATTGAATCAATTATAAATTAGAATGGAATAATAAAAACTTTGAATAAAACTAATATATTGTGTAATAAAATGTTCCAATTTGTGCGCCCAATAGCATTTAGCCGAAATCCTTGAGGGCTTTAATTCGGTTTGCTTTATCAATCTATCTAATGAAGTACGACGATAATTTTAATTTTCGTTAATTCAAGAGTTACTTCAAGTATGAATAAAATAATAATAAATTAAAATAATAACCAAATAATAGATATGAATATACTAACTTTTGGAGAATGATAAATCAATCATTATATTAGTATATAAATAAGTAAAACATACCATACTTTCCAAGGTAAGCTGAATATATGATAGATGTAGTCACCAATATCAAATTGAAATTCTTTTCGAGAACCACCAACAATAATCACAGTAATTAAGCGAGCGAGATCGTGCTGATAACGTGTTGTGAATAAAATAAAGAAGAACAAGAATAAGAACAAGAAGAACAAAGAGATGAGAGAAAGAGAGAGATTTGTATTATTCTTAAAATATAGAATTGTATACAATGCCTTCAATGAATCATCTATTTATAGGCATAAGAAGTACATAATACATTAAACTCTAATTCATAGAGATAATGTTCCTAATAATAAATAAATCAAACTCCTTTGATAAAGTTCTAATCATGATAGACATCCACATAGATAAATATTCATAACAAATTTCATATTTTAGATAATTTTATAAAATTATTTTTTACTGATGTGACATTCTTTTAACTCAACATCTTTGTCTATATGACACTGCCATGTGAGCGTGCACTGTCATGCATGTTTTTCATGTCATTTTAAGTCATTTACCGTCAATTAACTAACAGTTTTCATCCGCAGATGGGGTCTTTTGACCCAAAATGAAATGTAGGAGATTAAATTGGTTCAAAAAAAAAAAGAAAAAGAGAATAGGACCAAAATACCTATTCAGTCAAACGTTAGGAACATTTTTTTAATATTATACCATAATTATATACATTAAATTTGATCTAATGTACAATGGAATACATGAACTTTGATTTGAATGCAATTGTATGCATCATATTTTTATTTTAATTCAATTATACAAATAAAACATTGATTTCAATCCGATTGTATATATTTTAAAAAAAAAATAAAAACATTTATTTATTTTCTTGTTAATAAATATAATCGCTTGTATATGCAATATATAAAAGCTCTTTAAAAAAAACATAAAATGTCATATCAATGAGGATGTTAGTGATTTGTGAAAATTGAATTTACGTAGAGATTCATTAATTGAGTGTGGCTAAAGAAGCTCATATTGTCTTATTTTGTATAAGTTCAAATTCTAATATTTATTTTGAGAATATAAACATCTCTATTTAATTAAAAAATTGAATTTACGTGTCTAATTACTTAAAATTAAAATGTGTGCATCACGATGTGTATCGAACCAAATTTATATATAATTTTAACACTTATCTCATAATTATTTAAACTGACAAAAATAACTAAAATATTACACGACACAAATTATTAACCTTTCAAAGTATATAATATATAAGTATAACACTATGACATGCATGTCGAAAAGCGAAAGGGATTCGTTTTTTTAATAAATTGATGTCAATTTCTTAAGGTTACGAAGGGTGATATTGACATGAACAATAACGTGATGAAGCACTCCAAAAATAACATCATATACAACCTTAGCCAAAAGTTGTTACTTTTCATTTTTTCATCTAAATATATCCGATTTTCTTCTTTGATGTTTACAGGCTTCTAGAAATTAAAAGGCAGATCTCACAAGCTAAGTTTAGCGAAAACAATAGATATAATGTCAAAAAAATATGCATAACATTTGATTAGATAATTATTTAGGTCCCTGTTTTTTAAGCACTTTAAATTTTAATATTTTATTTTGAGTCAAAACGACACATATGTGAATGAAAATTGTCAGTCAACTAATAATACACAATTTGAAATGACTTGGCATAATGACACATCAACCGAAAAAATAATTTTATATTTTATATAATGTTATAAAATTATATTTTGATTGATGTGTTATTTTGTCAAGTCGGCACCTTTGAGCATATAAAATTGTTATGTCAGTGTGCACTGCCATGTAGGTTTGCCACGTCATTTTAAGCCATTTACCATTAATTATCTAACAGTTTTCATTCACGGAAGAGTTATTTTGGCCTAAAATGGAACAACTACAGTTAATGTACTCCAAAAATATAGAGACCGTGTTTATCAAATCAAACGTTATGAGCATTTTTTAACACTATGCGTAACCAATATATGGCATATATAATTAGGGTAAAGTTAAGAATTTTGTGTTGGATCAAGATTTAAAAAATGGAGGCTTTAACACATCTTCAACCGAACTTTTTTCAAGTTATTACCACACAAAAAAGCCTAAAACAGAAATAAGTGCTTTTTTAATAAAAACTAACATTAATATTTAAAAAGTATATTTCTTTAACTTTTTAAGGTTTTGTCTGCAGTTTTACACGCTGGTTTGTCTGCAGTTTTGCACGCTGATTTTTCCCTGGTTATTGAGGGTTGTCTATGGAGTTTAATTTGGCTTTGTTGTCTATTGATGATGGAGAGGATGAGGTAATTGTTCTCCTAGATGAAGTGGGGGAGGTTGACGATGAGTATGCGTTGTGTCTAGTTGATCGTTTTTTATCATCAAGCGTGATTCACTTTCTGTCCATGAGAAACACACTGTCATATGTTTGGCACCCTTTAGGAGGAATTACAATTTCTAATTTAGGTGATAAAAGGATTTGCTTTCGATTCTACCACGAGGTGGACCTTCTTAGGGTTTTGGATGGTTGCCATTGGTTCTTCAATAATCATCTGCTTCTTTCGCATAGGTTAAGAAGAGGAGAAGATCTATTAAAGGTACCATTGGAGAATGTTGTTTTCTGGGTCCAGGTTCATGATCTTCCTCCTGGTCTAGTGTCGGAACAAATGGCTAAGCAATTTGGAAGTTTTTTGGGTCAGTTTTTGGAATATGATTCGAAATTGGTGATGACCGGACGGAAGCAGTTTATGAGAGTCAAAGTATTAATTAATGTTAATCAACCTTTGAAACGAAAGAAGAAAATTACTTTGGGTAAGGATTGAACTGCTTACGCTCGTTTCCAGTATGAAAAGCTGAGTTTGTTCTTCTTCATTTGCGGTAAACTTGGCCATGGTGAAAGCTATTGTAGTTTACATTTGTCTCTAGATCCAAAGGAGGTGGTGTTTAGTTGGGACCTATCCATTCAGGCTGCAACGAGACGGGGACTGCCAACACCGAGCAGGTGGTTGAGAGAGGAAGTTACTGGGGCTTCACTGGTGGATATCCATGTTGCATCTAATATGTATGGGCAGTTATTTTTACGTGGGAGGGCTGGAGATCTTCCTACTTTGCCTCAATCCCTACGTGGTAAAAATATTGTGGGCCCTTTTAACCTTTATAATGGGTCATCTATTGGTGTCCACATGGAAATTGAATCGGATAGTGAGGATAATCCTATTCCTATTGTCGATGGGAAGAAAAGGCAGCGAGTTATTGATGAGGTGCATCCAATTTCTAATACAAATGATTCTGCTCCACCAGGAGTTGTGAATGAGATATCGGCTAGCTCTGCTAAGCAGGGCAGCCGGATGCCATGAAGCTCATCAGCTGGAACGCCCGTGGGTTGGGGAAACCACGGGCGGTTAACCGACTCAGGAACTCACTGAGAGGTAACCATTCCTACATTTTGTTTCTAATGAAAACAAAACTTGACGCGAGGAGAATGGAGAGAGTTCGTCGTAGGTGTGGTTTTTTGTTTGGCATTGATGTTGGGGTTGAGGGATCGAGGGGCGGGTTGTCGTTAGGTTGGAAGCAGGATGTTGATGTTACATTGCTAAGCTATTCGGTATCCCATATTGATGTTATAGTTAAAGATGATGAGATCACATGGAGGTTCACTGGATTCTATGAAAACCCTGTGGAGCATAGATGGTCAGAGTCGTGGAGTTTGTTGCGACATTTAGAATCACAGCAATCACTACCATGGGTTGTGGTGGGAGATTTTAATGAAATCACTTACTCTTTTGAGAAGCAAGGAGGAAGGCTACGATCTGAGCGTAATATGGCTGGGTTTCGTGATGTGCTGGAAAACTGTGATCTTAGTGATCTTGGTTTCAATGGGGTATGGTACACTTGGGAAAGAGGATGCCTACCGGAAAATAATGTTCGAGAACGTCTTGTTAGAGCTGTAGCTAACCCTAGTTTGAGGAGCATACATTCGGGTTACTCAGTTTCTCACTTGTCACATTCCATTTCTGATTACTGCCCTATTTTAGTTGATACGAAGGGTCAGGTTATGCAGCGTCCAGCGCCCAGTTTTGACGTTTTTCGGTTTGATGCAAATTGGATTTTAGAGGATTAAGCTGCACAACTTATAAAGACTTGTTGGGAGAGTTCAATTGTTGATGTCCCAGGAAAGTTGCATAATTTGGGTTGTGCTTTGATGTCGTGGAGTAGAGAACATAAGAAGCAGTCAACAACACGTAAATGTGTCATGATGCGTAGGTTGAAGGAGCTAGCAAGGTGTGATCCGGATGAGGAGACCCTTTGTGAATTGACTAGCGTGAAGCTGGGATTGAATTTGGAAGCTGATAAAGAGGAATATTTTTGGGAACAACGTTCACGGTCGAATTGGCTACAGCATGGTGATCAAAATACAATATTTTTTCATAGCCATGCTACGTACCGTAAGAGGAAGAACACAGTTAAAGGGTTATTTAATAATAATGGGGAGTGGGTAACTGAAGATCATGAGTTACTTGATGTTGTGAGTGACTACTTTATGGATTTATTTCAGTCATCTATGCCATGCGATGCTTCCATGATTTGTGAGAAAGTTATGCCAAGGGTAACTACTGAGATGAATGAGGTACTTCTGAAACCTTTTACAACTGATGAGATTTGGCAGGCAGTGAAATGTATGGCCCCCATGAAAGCTACAGGTTTGGATGGATTTCCAGCATTGTTTTACCAGAAGTTTTGGGGTATTATTGGTGCAGATATCAGTAATTTTTGCTTATCTATCCTTAATGGAAATGCTGATTTGAGAGCAATCAATAACACACAGATTGTATTGGTTCCTAAAGTAGAACAACCTCGAAACATGGCTCATTTTAGGCCAATAAGCCTTTGTAATGTGTTATATAAAATCATCTCAAAGGTGTTGGCATGTAGATTAGCTCCAATCTTAGAAACTTGTATTGATAAAGCTCAAGGTTCTTTCATCCCAGGCCGCCAAATTTCAGACAATATTATAATTGCTTATGAAGTGTTAAATTCTTTACAAAAGAAGCTTGTAGGTAAACTAGGTAATTTTGATCTGAAAGTAGACTTAAGTAAGGCGTATGATAGAGTTGAATGGTCGTTTTTGGAAGGCATGTTGATGAAGCTTGGTTTTACGGATGGCTGGGTGAGTTTGATTATGAAGTGTGTCCGAACTGTATCGTATTCTGTCTGCTTGAATGGCAATAATGGCAACCAATTTTCCCCTTTTAGAGGCCTCAAGCAAGAGGACCCTTTGAGCCCATACTTATTTTTAGTGTGTGCTGAGGGGTTGTCTGTTCTTTTGAATGAAGCAAATACTTTGAAATCGATTAAGGCTGCTACTATTGGACATGAAAGGTTAGAGGTTGGTCATTTATTGTTTGCAGATGATTGTATTTTATTTGGTGATGCAACTATTTTAGGAGCTACAAATATGAAAGATCTTCACAATTATGGTAATGCTTCAGGGCAAAGAGTGAATTATGGAAAATCGCTTGTATTTTTCAATGCAAATGTTGATCTATCTTTAAGAGAACAGATTGGGACGCTGTTAGGAGTTCGTGTGTCGACAAATCCAGAAAAATATTTGGAGCTGCCTACAATGGTTGGAAGGAATAAGAAGGAAGTGTTCAACTTTTATCTTGACCGTTACAATAAAAAGACGAATAACTGGGGAGTTCGGTTTCTAAGTATGGGAGGTAAGGAAGTTTTGATTAAAAGTGTCCTCCAGTCTATTCCAGTTTATGTCATGAACTGTTTTCTTCTGCCAGTCTCGTTATGTCGAGCTTTGGAGCAAGTTATGGCAAAGTTTTGGTGGAGAAACAATGGAACTAAGAAAGGAATACATTGGAGTACATGGTCGTCTCTTGCACGTCCAAAGTCATGTGGTGGTCTTGGATTTCGAGAGCTTTCTCAATTCAATGTAGCCCTGCTTGCTAAACAGTGTTGGCGGCTGATTACGTAGCCTAGTTGCTTCCTTGCTAAGGTTCTTAAAGCACGATATTTCCCTGGTTGTGAATTCTTGTCATCCAATCTAGGCTCCAATCCTTCCTACATTTGGAGAAGTATATAGAGTGTTAAGGGATTGATAGAGAAAGGAATTGGTTGGAGAATTGGATCGGGGCAAAAAATAAACATTTGAAATGATGCATGGCTTTCAGGTCCATGAGATGGGAGAGTTAAAAGGGATTCAATCGATATCAGATATACACATGTTTCAGACTTAATTCATTCTCCTACTTCAACTTGGAAGATGGATGTCTTAGAAGCTCTTTTTGATGAAACTCAAGTAGCCATAATTTCTTCAGTTCCTTTATCTAACTCTGGTAAAAGCGATGTTGTTATTTGGAGGCTAGATGGTTCTAGAGTATATTCTGTGAAGAGTGGATATCGACTATTGCGTGATGATCTTCCTGCTTCCAATGGTATGTATGCTCCATCACTTTCAAACCTGGTAGAGCAATTCTATAATGAAATGTGGGCTATTTGTTTACATGCTAAAGTGAAGATTAATTTTTGGAGAATTACAAATAATTTTGTTCCAACTTTTGCTAATCTTCAAGTTCGTAGGTTGAATGTGAATAATGTGTGCCCATTCTGTTGTGTCTCTGGTGAAAGTGTTGAACATTTAATGAGGGACTGTAGCTTTGTAAGACAGTTGTTCATAGAACAAGATGTTTGTTTCACATGTTGTCCTCTTGGCCTTGACTGGTTAGAATGGTTGGTAAGAGTTTTTTGTAGCCTAAATGCTAAGCACAAAATTGTGATGATGGTGACTTTTTGAGCGGTTTGGTATTAGCATAACAAGTTGATTCATGATGGAACTATAGCTTCAGTGAATGGATCAAAGTCTTTTATCAAAGCTTTTATTCGAGAATATGAAGCAGTTAATTCACTTTGTTCTCCAGTATTAATGGAAAGGGTGGATAAGTGGCAGGCTCCTGCAATGAATATTATTAAGTTTAATTTTGATTCAGCGTTTGATATAAATACAAAGGAATCTGTATCTGCAGTTATTGGACGCAATCATGCAAGACTCATTATGGCTTCATGCACAATTCCTCATAGTCATGTTCTAGATGCTTTTCTGGCTGAAGCTCTTGTGTGTCTGTAGGTTGTTATTTATGCAAAAGAGCTTGGTTTTAGAAGGGTTATCATTGAGGGCGATAATCTCACGGTGATAAAGAAAGTTTGCTCTTCATCAGTAGATGGATCATTGATTAGTCCAATAATTCATGACATCAAATTTTTTTGAGATTTAGGGGGCTCGATTCCTTCAACCGTTCTTGCTCACCAAGTGGTGGAGAGGTGGATTTTTGGGTGGAAGTGGTGTGGAAGCTTAAATGTAAATGACACAATGATTTTAGAGTGGTTCAACCTTCTAACCAAGGTCTACATCCACTACCTTAGCTTCCCACTAAGGATTTCCAATCAATCCACTATTAATTCGTCCCCTTTTCTAGGCTTAGGAGGAAACCCTTATACACCGATCAAGCTTTCTACCCAAAGCCTTGATCAAACCCTCTTTTACAAAAGAGAAAGATAAGAAAACTTAAATCCCTCTAATAGGTATTTGTTTGCACAATTTAGCACTCACCCAAAACCTAAAACACTTGAGCAAATTTGACAATTTTGGCTCACTAGTGTTTGTCTATACAAGAATTGACAATTTAAGCACTAAGACAATATTTGATCATTTGTTGATTGACAATATGAGCATTCACTACAACAAATTTACTTATTAGTGACATCTAGAATATTGTCATGAAAATTTATATTTACGTCACCATTTGTTTTTTGTGACGTGAAATTTGATGTCACGAGGTTCGTCACGCTAGGTGTGTCACTAAATGTCAAGTGTGACGATGTACTTTTTTCGTCACGTATAGTCGGGTATATAGTGACGCTAATGTATAATGTCACCTTTTAATTATATTCAATGAACTTTTTTACGTCACCGTATAATACAAAATTTCGTCATTGATATTTTGCATCGTCACCAATAATACAATACTTTTATTGTATAAGTGACGAAAAATATCGTCACAATTTTAGTGACAAAGTATACCATCACCGAATAGCAACGATTATAATAGTCAGAACTTTTTATAAATTAAAATAAACAGCTTAACTTTTTATATATTACAACACTAAGTCGAACTTTTTATAAATTATAGTATCAACCCAAACTTTTCATAAATTACAATAAATGCACAAACTTGTTATAAATTATAATAAAACCTCAACTTTTTTAATAAATTGTATTAACAACCCAAACTTTTTACAAATTTCAATTAAGATCCATAATATTATCAAATTACAATAAAGGCTCATACGTTTTACAAATTACATTAAAGTCTCAAAATTGTACAATCATTACAATTTGATTCTTTCCCCCTAAAATGCAAAAAACTAGTTGTCACATCTCAGCACGGTTCCTAAGCCTCTTTGCTAGTCCTCAGATTCACTATCGTCCTTGATCCGTTACCTCTCAAGCCGCCATTATAGGTCATTGTTTCCAAACCCTTAAATATTATTCCTCGTCCCAATAAACAACCCTTCATAAAAACTTTCGCCATTGTCCTGAACCAATAACCTCTTGGAACACATCGATTTTACTGACAAATACTTTTTGCCAGAATAAGTTTGTTCCACAATTTGTTGGAATAAATATCTTTCCTCATCCTGCAATATTACTCAAAGAAACCAAATTTTTTGTATTCAGAAATTGCAAAGCTGTAAATCTACCAAAATGATTGATAAAAACAAGTAAAAAAATTATTTATATTCTTTTACTAAAGAAAATCAACATCCATGTTCTACAAAATGTATAGAAGGATATGGCTTTCAGTTTATGCAAAACATTCGACATAAATAACAACTGACAATCAGTCTCAAGTGAAAGTGGAACAAAAATATATTCATTACATGCCAACTCTATTTTCCCAAAACTCTAAAAATAGAAGCACAATACCTCAATTGAACAAAGAACAAGGGTTCCTGGCAACTTTTTTGTTCAATTTAACATTTTACATCTCAATTACAATTCAAAATTTTAACCAATAGACACGAAACCCAATTACATAATTGATCATTCTTTTTTTTTTCTTTGCAGAGATGAAAAGGTAATTGTATATTTAAACATGTTGAAATTTAATCGCATAGTATACCAGGCACCACAAAATAAAATTTAAATTTTTACTTGTATACCTTACACAAAAGTTTTCAACAAATCTGAATACTTTCCATTAACCCATGTGAATAGCAAGCTTCTTCTAAAAGACGATTCATACAAATGTAAATGCATACCAGTAAGCCATTTCTATTGGGAGGTATTAATCCACCCACAAGAAGCTTACAATATGAGCATGTATAGACTTCTTTAGGATTATTATTGTATCCTAGGCACCGCAAATAGTAGTTGTTGATAGGGAAGACGCCAATAGAATAATAACATGACATATCAATTACAAAGTATGCAAAATAAGGTAGTTAAAGAAAATTGAAGAGCGGATTAAAAAAAAACTTTTTAGAGTCATTAATCTTATACCATAATCTATTGAATTGTTTTGGATCTTTTTTCGCGAATTTAAAAATTCACAAGAAACACAAAACTAATACATCCATTCAAAGATTCTATGTACGGTAAAAAAACGAAAGTCCTCTTAAAGCTATGTCAGAGTACATCAATATGATACCAATTCTTAGCTTAGATATATTTAATTTAAAAGTTCCAAAATTAAGTGACAAAAGTTTAATTGTTTTTGCCTAATCTACACGGTGTAGACTACACCAATACTTTAGAGATATACATAAATAAATAAACAATTCATGCTGAAAGTATACAACAAGAAAATCACAATTGTTAAGTAATTATATTAAAGTTAAAAAAACAAAGTAGAGACGAAGAAGATTGAATCTTCTTTTCATCATCTTCTTATCTCCCAATTAAATATTTTAGTTTTTTTTATAAAAGAAAAATATAAAGCCTAACTTATCATCATAGCATAAACAAACAAATAAATAAAATATAATTAGTATAAGAATCCTTACTGACTATATAGTAAAAACAAAATCGATCAAAAAAGTTACAAAATAGGAAAATGGGAGCAAGAGCATCAGGAACTTATATTTTTTGGACAGATTCACTAATAGCTCCAATAAATCAGATAAGGAGGATAAGAGCTTTCCTTCGACAGTGTAACTTGACCGGTGAAGCTTTTCGACGATGAAGGAGAGGTGAAAGGCAGTAAAAAGCAAGAACGGCGTAGTTGCTTTTTTTTAAAGAGATGTTCTTACTTTATATTTAGGTTAAAATAAGGGTTATTATCTAAAATATTGTTAGCGTAAAACTTTATACAATCTTGCTTATTTAAACTATAAAATTTTAATTCTATAATCCTTATTTTAAAATCTGAATCCCTAAATTTTAAAATATAAATTTTAACTATAAACTTTAAAATTCTGAATTCTAAAATCTAAACTCACAATCCTAAACAATAAATAAAAAGATCTAAACTCAAATAATTTTTTATAGGAAAATAACTTTGAATTATTGACAAATCCAATGTGACACCATAAAATTTTCCCAATCAATTTTTTATGCTTTAATATTTCACATGAAACATTAATCCAATTCATGATATCTTTTAAAATCGTCATATAACACATAAGATATATAACAACGAGTGACAAATAACTATATCCATCATGTTAAAAAAATTTATTTTACATTTCATAAAATATGACGAATAAAATTGTTATTAATAAAGCTTATCGGTGATAAATTTGCAACGTCGCCAATTCAAATTGAATTGTCATAATAATAATTCGTCACAGATACAAATTTTTGTTGGTAACGATTTTACAACGTCACTGCTTTATCTAAACGTCATTGAAATCTTTCTCAATAAAAAATTTTGGAGGTAAATTTTGACGCCAAACATATAGTGACGAAAACCAATGACTTTTTTTAAAAAATTCATAAAGATATATCACCAATCATTAAATGTGACGAAAACAAATAATCGTCACGTTTATAGTATATTATGTGACGTTATATACAATGTCATATAGAATTTTCGTCACTAATTGATAAATTTGTTGTAGTGATTAACCATATCTTGATGCTTGGAGGTCCCTTTTATACTCCTTGATGAGTTTATAGCCGTTACTAGCCGTTGGGGATGATTTGGAGCCGTTGAGGACTTTATTTCCCACCATAAATGCAGTTCTGCTGCTGCCCGTATCGAAACGCTCGAACCCGTTTCGATACGCTCTTTAAGTAGAAAGAGCCATTGCAGTATGATGAGCACCCGTTTCGGAACACCCTTGGACGTATCGAAACGCTAGGCACGGTATCGAAACGCTCTACATTTAAAAGTTATTTGGAAAATAGCCGTTGGGGTTTATGACCGTTGTGGTCGATGCCACATAGGCGTATCGAAACGGCATAGCCCGTTTCGAAACGCTAGGAAAAATTCACATCCAGGGAAGGCCCGTTTCGATACCCGTATCGAAATGTTTTTGCTACTGGAATCTCCCGTATCGAAATGCCCTAAGGTGTTTCGAAACGTCTGGAAGTTTTTTAAAGTTTGGCTTTGAAAAACATGTTAAACCCTTTTAAAAACATCCCTAAACATAGTTTCAAGTTATTTGGACTTTGGAAATAGTTTTGAATTCTTTTTAAATCAGTCCAAAACATTTTTCAATTATTATATCAAAACATTAGTTCTACAATCTCCCCCTTTTTGATATAATAAAACTATCTTGAAAAATTGTTTGGGATTCTCCCCCCTTTAACTTTAAAAATGTGAATAAGAGATTAAAGATATGAAATCAAATAAAGTTCCCCTTATTCATTTGAAAATTCAATTTTTCAAACCATTTCTCCCCCTTTTTGTTATATCAAAAAGAATTTAAAACATTAAGTTCAAAATAACTATCGAGAAAAAATTTGACAAAAATAAGAATTTGATTTTAAAATGGCTCCCCCTTACTCAAAGCATCATTAAAAATGTTAGTCCAACATATATGATCATCTAGTTGACATAAATGAAAATAAATCAAATAAAAGCAAAACAACTAAATTTTACCACACTTGAACTCAAGGGAGGATGTGATGCCTTCCTTCTTCAAGTGTTCTTCCTTAGTGTGCATGGAGCTCCCCCTCATTAATTGAACTTGTTGATCACTCTCCATCACACCTAGAAAAAGACAATCAAGTAATTTTTGGTATCCAAATTGCTTTGGATCCATAGACATTAGTAGCACAAAATTTAGTCCCCTTAGGAATCCATTTTTCAATTTCATCCTTTTTAGTTGAAGTGGTTAGTCTTTTTAGGACCCAAACACTTCTAAAACATTTACCATTCACAAATCTAGGGGCACTAGATTGTCTTACATAAAAATTTGATTTTCCAAAACTATTTTTCTTTTCAAGTTCATTGGAAATCAAATCTTTTTCTTTTTGAACTTTAAGAAGCAAATTTTGTAAATCAAAACATTTTTGTTCAAAATCTTTCAATTTTGCTTCAAGTTCAAGATTTGTTTTGGAAAGCAAATCATTTTCAATTTTTATTTTTGAAATCAACTTTTTGTTCTTGGAAAATGATGCCTTGAATTCCAAAAGCAAATCATCATAGGCATCTTGCAACTCATCAAATGTATATGAATTTGAAATATATGAGTTAGAAGTTACATCCCCCTCATTGAGGGCCATCAAGCATAGGTGTGCTACTTCATCATCGGTGGAGTCTTCATCACTCTATGTGGCCACATATGCTTGTTTTGAAGATGATCCCCTCTTTTTGGATTTGTGGGAGTCATTCATCTTCTTCCTCGATTCATGCTTGGATTTATCCATTTCGCTCTTCATGAACCGGGTGAATTTCTTGAAGAGATAGGAGATAGGTCATCTCTCCATCTTCACTTTCCTTCTCACTTGAATCTACATGATGGCATGTGGAGGATTTGAGAGCAACGACACTTGCATTGATGTCTAGCTCCATGATCTTCTTCTTCCCCATCGCTCTAACCTCTTCCTTTTTCTTCTCCTCTTCTTTGTTTTTCTTCATTATTTGGTGAGTGAGAAGTGACCCCATGAGTTCATCAAGCTTCAAGGTTTTGAGATTCTTGGCTTCGATGATGGCGGTCCTCTTTGAGTCCCAAGACTCGGGAAGTGAGTAGATGAGCTTTCGGACAAGTTTCTCCTCCGGAATGGCTTCTCCATAGCCCTTGAGACCATTGGTGATTGTGGAGAACCTATCAAACATCTTCTCGATGTTTTCTTCCGGATCCATCTTGAAGTACTCATACTCTAAGGTGAGGAGCCCAATCTTGGTCTCCTTTACTTCATTCGTCCCTTCGTATGTGACTTCAAGCTTGTCTCATACCTCATTAGCACTCTCTCAAGAAGACATCTTCTCATAGATGGTTGGGCCAAAAGCACAAAATAGGATGTGCAAGGCTTTGCAATTTGGCTCCATCTTCTTGCGATCTTCGGCACTCCATTCCACTTTGCTTCGTTGAGGCACGAACGGACCATCTTCAACTATATCCCATAGCTTGTAGTCTCTAGACTTGATGAAGAACTTCATCTTTATCTTCCAATGGGCATAGTAGGTTCCGTCGAAGAAAGGCGGTTTGTCTATAGATTGCGCCATTTGAGCCGGTTGGTGAAATCATGATCGAGCTTGCCGGATCTTCTCAATAGGATGTGAATCCTCTTCGATTGAGCCAAGCTCTGATACCAATTGTTGAGATTTAGGGGGCTCGATTCCTTCAACCGTTCTTGCTCACCAAGTGGTGGAGAGGTGGATTTTTTGGTGGAAGTGGTGTGGAAGCTTAAATGTAAATGACACAATGATTTTAGAGTGGTTCAACCTTCTAACCAAGGTCTACATCCACTACCTTAGCTTCCCACTAAGGATTTCCAATCAATCCACTATTAATTCGTCTCCTTTTCTAGGCTTAGGAGGAAACCCTTATACACCGATCAAGCTTTCTACCCAAAGCATTGATCAAACCCTCTTTTACAAAAGAGAAAGATAAGAAAACTTAAATCCCTCTAATAGGTATTTGTTTGCACAATTTAGCACTCACCCAAAACCTAAAACACTTGAGCAAATTTGACAATTTTGGCTCACTAGTGGTTGTCTATACAAGAATTGACAATTTAAGCACTAAGACAATATTTGATCATTTGTTGATTGACAATATGAGCATTAATCATATCTTGATGCTTGGAGGTCCCTTTTATACTCCTTGATGAGTTTATAGCCGTTACTAGCCGTTGTGGATGATTTGGAGCCGTTGAGGACTTTATTTCCCACTATAAATGCAGTTCTGCTGCTGCCCGTATCGAAACGCTCTAACCCATTTCGATACGCTCTTTAAGTAGAAAGAGTCGTTGCAGTCTGATGAGCACTCGTTTCGGAACACCCTTGGCCGTATTGAAACGCTAGGCACGGTATCAAAACGCTATGCATTTAAAAGTTAGTTGGAAAATAGCCGTTGGGGTTTATGACCGTTGTGGTCGATGCCACGTAGGCGTATCGAAACGGCATAGCCCGTTTCGAAACGCTGGGCAAAATTCACATCTAGGGAAGTCCCGTTTCGATACCCGTATCGAAACGCTTGGAAGGTTTTGTAAAGTTTGGCTTTGAAAAACATGTTAAACCCTTTTAAAAGCATCCTAAACATAGTTTCAAGTTATTTGGACTTTGGAAATAGTTTTGAATTCTTTTTAAACCAGTCCAAAACATTTTTCAATTATTATATCAAAACATTAGTTCTACAAATTTGTTGCTAGGCAGTTTGAGAGTATTACTTTGCAGTTTGTCCATAGATTGGGTAACAAAGCTGCTCATAACCTAGCTAAAGAAGGTAAAGGACAACGAGGTGAGTGTTTATGGATTGAAGAAGCTCCACCAAAGACAACAGAGGCAGCAATATTGGATGCAGAAAACTTAATTTGAGTTTTGGAAGTGATAAGGCCTTAGGTGGTTATGTCATGTTTGCTGTTTTGAGACTTGTATTTTGGTCTCTTTTCGGAGTATTCCTTTATACGCATTCTTTAGATGCTCTTCGATATCTTTTAGTTTAGAAATTTACTGGTTTAATTTGTTAGAAGGGTTCCTTGTATGACTTTTTCGTTTGGTCATACAATTGTTGTCTGTTTTGTTTATAGTTGTATATTGCTTTTAAACCCTACTAATACAACCAGCTTATTCATTCAACAAAAATAGAGGCTTTAAACTTATTTTTCTTGTTAATTTGACATGGATTGAATTTTTAAATTTTAAGAGGGGTCGAAAATGTTTTTTTATTTAATAAAGGGCTAAAAGGAATTAAAATGAATTATTAAGATTTAATAGGGATGAAACATACAAATAAATTATTTGACCATTTTCCCTTGTATATTTGATAAAATTATATCATATAATTTTATATATCGTCAGTTAATCAAGTGTTGTCATATCATTTGAAATTAAAAGTACAACCACAATTGTATGTATACATGGACGGTGGTGATAGCAGGGGCCTGAGCCCCCAATTTTTTTTGAAGATTTAACATTTTACCCCTCAAGTTTTTGAAAAATTTTAATTTAGCCTCTTCAAAAATTTTAAAAGTTTTATTTTTTAAAATATTTTTAATTAATTTCTCTATCAGTTTTTTGAAATTCTCATTAAATTTCAAAATTTTTGAAAATTTTAGTTAAGACTTCAAAAACTTTTGAAAATTTTAAATTGGTTCCCTCAACATGTTATACCAAGATTCTCCACCTGTACATATAGATAATACACATTTGAATAATTAATTGTCCTCATAGTTAATAATTACTAAACACGATCAAACTAATAACGGGAACATATTTAAACCAAAACCAGAATAAATCTGAACCATATATGACAAGACTTAAACTAGAATGAAATCTTGATTCAGATTCTACGCATTATATTCACGTAAATGATGAAATTTGAACATGATCTCAAAGTTGATTGAACTTCAACTTTGCTGGTTAAGAACAAAAATCTTCTCTCTCTTTTTGTGTTTTTTTATGTCCCTAACACTAAAAAAAAATTAAATCTTACACTCTAATTTTAATTTTTAAATTCTAAACTTAAAATTTAAACTGTACCCCTAAAACTTAAACACTAACCTCTAACCTTAGACCTCAACCCTAAATCTTATTTTTTCCAATGTGGGCATAAATAGGAAAAAAAGTAGGGACTTGTACTGGCCGGTTAAGGCCTCATCAGCAAATACTGCAGTATCATTTAAAATGGATAATGTATAATATTATATACCGTGAAAAATCAAATATAAAATCTTAAAAGAAATCAGTTGAAGTCATGAAATAAGTAAAAGTGCAATGGTTTGGTTTGGTTTGAGATTTTAGAAAATAAACATATAATGCGACAATGCATGGAAATGAACTGAACGTCATTTGAGAGCTCCATTTGATCTAACTCTATCTGTTAGTTTGTGAGGTTTTCATTAACATGTAATAATCATTTGATAATCAAAGTTATAAAGAAGATAATAATTATTATTATTAAAAATCAAAGGTTGGATCGGATTAGGTAAATCAGCCTGCAATTGTTGCATCATTCTGTGCGTTAAAACAACTAAATGCATCAAATCCTGAATTGTCCAATATTAACCGTCTCAGATAAAATATGTGTATTTGAATAATATTTTTCTTATGAGAACGAGTTTAATGATTAATATAAATTCATGTAGGAATAAATGTTGGCCATCAATCTTTTTTGGAGATGAATGAAGTTTTCTCCGACGGCGCACGTTAGCAAGTCTAAAATGCACTCACAGAATTTTTTATTTTTTCTATCATTTCTCCTTGATTTCTTCTCCGATTCATCTGATTTCTTAGGTTTTCTGTTCTTTCTGGCTTTGTTCTTGGTGGGCGCATGTTGGCGCCAATTTATTTATAGCGACATTTTATGCTGAGAAAATTTTAATTGTCACAACCACTATTATAATTGTGACCAAATAAAAATGTCACAAGTGTTTGTATCAATAGTGTTAAAAGAAATTTTCGTCAAAAAATGTAATGTTTGTGATCAAATTAGTCATTGTTACATCAAAGTTGTCGCTAAAAACTTTAATTGTTGTAGTGCAAGTTCATGTAGAATTAGAATTACCGACGCTTCTTTAGTGATTACGAGTCTTTATCTATATAAGAGAACTAACTCAAGGGTCAAAGTAGGGGTAAATCTATAAGATAACAAAATAATCGTCAAATATATAAATAAAGTCAAATTCAACCTTAAAAAAATAAAAGAAGTCCCATAAGAGCGTACAAAATCATCAACCACTTTCATATGAAAAAGGAAAGACTAATTTTTAAAAATAATATGTCGACTTAATTTATTAGAAAATAAAATAGATAAACATTTCAAACAAAATGAAAATGTAGCAGAAAATTAACAAAACAAAGGGAAACTACAAAAAACTAAGAACGAAACATCATACCAACAAAATATGTCTAGTGAGCTGCAATGACAGAGATGAGATGAAACACTCGAGAAAGGAAGCATGAAACAAAACTCTTTGTCTCTATCCACCCACACAATTAAGGATTGAAGTAGAAGTGGTGAACGAAACCAACAATCTTGCATCCTGCTTCACAAAACAGATCTGACTGCATCGACAAACGAACCACAAAAGGGGTTCAAACTATTGAAAGATCGCCGATAACTGCAAATCAGAGTCGAGCGTCCTGAAAAAATCATTTATGAACGTAAATTTACTACAAAGGTAAGCAAAAACGTGTCATAAGGCATAAGCCTTCCCCAAGACAAAAAAAGTGCCACAAGATAGATAAAAGCTAGACAACTAAAAATATAAATAAATAAAAAACAAACAAGAATTGAATATAAAAAATCAAGAGTAAAAAAATATCAGCTGTCGATAAACAACAATAAGATTAGTGCTACCACCGCCTAGTCAAGAATGAAATAAAAAAAAGAAGAAAAAGACTAATAAAATATAATATAATAGCATTATGAGCAAGATAAAAACACATCAAAAGTTACAAGAAAATCCAAAGAGAGGAGAGGGAAAATGGATGGAAGAAAAAAAAACTTAAAAAGAAAAAATAAGGTAAATTATATAAATGGTCACCAAAATTTTAAGATGTTTTTCTTTTGGTCACCAGACTTTTAAAATTTTTATTAGGCCATCCAAATTTTATTTTGATCCCTCACATTATATTTTATTTTAAAAAATAATGACGTGACACGTTAGTTTTTATTTTTTTATTAAAATAATATAATTTAATATATTTCCAGTTAATTAAAAAAATATATAAACATATACTACTTTTTAATCACTTTAAAACTATTTAAAAAATTAAAACACTCCCCTCTAAGAATAAAAAAATAAAAACACTCCCCTCTAAGAAGATTCAAAATAAGTTAAACTAGATGCTTACACGAGAAAAATAAAAATTAATTATTGATTAGTTGTAAAACATATAAGAAACATAAAATTTTGTAGTTTTTGAAAATGACGCAAGGCGTAAGGCAAGAAAGGCAAGGCGAAGATCGGTGTTGGTCCCTTTTCATCTCGAATATACCCGTTCAATTGCATTGGAAGGGGGTTTGGCAAGTGTTTGATCGCCATGGGGTGGTAGTTGATGTATTTATCCCGAGGAAAAAAGCAGTGGACGGGTCTCGTTTTGGTTTTGTGCGGATGAAATCTAAGGAGGATGCTCTTAGGGTAATTGAGCGGTTCGATGGATTTCGCCTATATGGTTTCCGTTTACGTGTGGGTTTTGCACGACGCGATCCGTGAAACCAATTTTGGAAGAAGAGGCAATTGAATCAGAATCAACGAGAGGGGATGAAGGGGCAACAATCAGATCAGCCGCGTGCGGCAATGGAGGGTGAAGAGAGGATTATCGATCATAAGGAGACTAAGGAAGGTAGGGAGCAATTGGTTCGACAGGTGGATAGAGAAGTGGATCCAGACAAATTGGAAATCCTAAAGAAGTGTGCGGTGGGTTTTTGTAAAAAGAATATGAAAATACGTGATCTGGCGGCGGAATTGAAGAAAGCAAAATTGGAGGGTTTTTCGGTTATGCGAGCAGCGGGCTCGACCGTCTTATTATTGTTTGAAGATATTGATATGCGCCGGAGATTATTGGAGGAGAATTGCTTCGAGCAGTGGCTGGAAAATGTGATGATATGGGAGCCGACATTTGGAATGCCGAATCGACATGTTTGGGTATCGGTCAGTGGCTTACCGATGCATGTGTGGTCAGAGAAAACATTTGAGAATATCGCATCATTATGGGGTGAATTGGTGCAAATCGATACGGAGACATTAGCACCATTGACATTTGAAAGATGTCGATTCCAAATTGCAACAGATTGGATTCTGGCGATAGATGAACTGTTGGACATTCAGATAGATGATCACATTCATAGGATTCAGGTTGTCGAAATGGAAGAGGTGTTGGGATCAAAATGCGAGTGCTGTTGTGGTATAAATGTGGCAAACTCTGTGGCTGACGACGAGGGGAATGGGGATAGTACTAGTAGTGAGCAAACATTAGGCGAAGATGAACAATTTGATAGTAGCCACAAAGATGAATTGCCTGACTCACATCAAGATACGGTGGTGCAGGATACGTATAACTCGGAGAGACGTAGCAGGGAATTAGAGCATATGTGGGAGGATAACCAACGAGTGGATATGCGGGTGATAGAGGTGACGTCGAGTGGAAATGAGTGGATGACGGATGAAGATGTGGGCATGGTGTCGAGAACATTGGAAGGTGAGGGTGGATCCGAGTCTTTTGTGGGCACAGTGGTGCCGGAATATGCAGATTGGGAGATGGATTTGAGAGAGGAAAATACGGGTGGGATCATGGTTTGCCATTCACCGGGTAAGGATGTTAATGGGCCACGGTCCGAGTTGCCAAGGGCTGGAATTGCATATGTAATAGAGGCAAATGGTGAAAAAAAAAGAGTGCGCAGCATATCCGAAATAAACCTGAGTTATATGTCGCCGGAGAAACGACAAGAGGCAGTGCTGAAAGCAACGAAACGGGGCCGAGGGAGACCGCGGAAAACCACAAAGGTACAACAAGAGATTGTTAACGGATCGCTATCAGACACTGATTTCGAGACGCGCAAACGTTCTATCCTCCGCGAGGCAAGGGAGACGTTAGATTTGGGAAGATTGATTTGTGCCGAAACAGTGGGTAAAGAGGAAGAAATTGTCAGTGATATCGCGTGACTGATAGAAGCGCGAGTACCAAATCAATAGCAGCAAGTTATGCAGATGTTGTCATGGAATGTGCGTGGTATGGGTGCGACGAATAAACGAAGAGCCATTCAATACCTCGTACGGCAACATCGATGTGAGATGGTATTATTCCAAGAGACTAAGTTGGAGGAAATCACAGGTATGTTAGTAAGTAGTGTATGGGTGTCGGATGAGTTTGAATATATTTTTGTGCCTTCTTTGGGGAAATCGGGTGGGATTCTCTTGGTTTGGGAGAAAGCGAAGTTTCGTTTGATAAATTCAAGGGTTGGGGAACGGTTCATTTTGGTCAAGGGTTGCTGGATCACAGAAAATTGGACTTGTGTTATGGTGGGAGTATATGTATCGTGTGTGTTGGAAGAACAATTTGTTTTTTGGCGTGAGCTTAGTGAGATAATTCGGACATATGATTTACCTTGCTGTATTTGGTGATTTTAATATGATATTACATCCGAGGGAGAGAAGGAATTGCTTACGGATATCGCGTGGCATGGTGGAGTTTACTATGTTTGTGGAGGGTAATGGACTGTTAGATTTGCCGTTACAAGGGAAACAGTTTACGTGGTTTGGACCGGGGTCGAGATGTAGTCGAATAGATAGGGTCCTCGTTTCTCCAAATTGGTTGGAGGAATTTAACAACTTGTGGGTACTAGTGTTACAAAAGGGGCTGTCCGATCACACTCCATTGGTGGTAATTACGGATGCATTCGATGGAGGTCCGCGTCCCTTTCGATTTATTAATGCATGGCTTTGTAAGAGGGGATCGATAGTGGAGATGAAGGAGGAATGGGGGAGGTTGTCATTAGTTGATGTGACAGGGAATTTGGTAACCAAGTTACGTGGAATGAAGAAATTTTTGAGAGGGTGGAACCGTTCAAATTTTGGAGATGTGGATAGTAAAATCGAGGGTGTAACGAAGGATATTGAGTGCATTGATCAAAGGATGGGTGAGGAGGATGTATCGAAGGAGGTGCTGGTGGAAAGGGGGAGATTAACGGCTGAGCTGTGGCGTTACTCTAAGTTACGCGAGTCTATTTGGCGACAAAAATCGCGTATTAAATGGCTTAAGAAGGGGGATCGGAACACGGGATTTTTCCACAAGGCTGCTAAGTTGCGAGCTCTACGGAATGGGATTTATGGTTTGCGAATTGAGGGTGAGTGGGTGCAAGAACAAGATCGCATTAAAGAGTTTATTTTCAGGGCATTCCGAATGCATTTTGATCGACAAGTAACGTTGGGTTCGATGCTTGCGGCTGTAGAGTTCCAGCGATTATCTAAGGAGCAGGCGGAGGTCTTAGAGATAGGTATATCGGAGGAAGAGGTGAAGGCGGCAATATGGGGGTGTGAGGGGTCGAAATCGCCGGGACCGGATGGGTTCACATTCGAATTCTACAAGAAGGGATGGGAGTTTCTTAGAGAAGATGTGATGCGTTTTGTGCAGCAATTTTGTAACTCATGTCAGCTACCAAGTGGTGTTAATGCAACGTTTGTTGTGCTGATCCCAAAGAAAGAAAATCCGCAAGGGGTAGGTGATTTTCGCCCTATATGCCTTCTGAATTCGCTATATAAAATACTCGCGAAATGTTTAGCGAAACGGTTGCAAACAGTGCTGCCATTGTTGATTAGTGATGTGCAGTCAGGTTTTATTTGTGGACGACAAATTTTAGACGGAATACTGCTTGCAAACGAGACGATTCACTCATTACAAAAGAACCGATACAGTGAAGGTGGGATTATTCTTAAATTGGATTTCGCAAAAGCTTACGATTGTATAAAATGGGAGTGCTTGGATCATGTTTTGAGTGGTATGGGTTTTGGTTTGACTTGGCGAAGATGGATTTGGAATTGTGTGAGCACGGTGAAGATGGCGATTCTTGTGAATGGATGTCCGACGAAGGAATTTGCCATGAAGCGCGGATTGAGGCAAGGGGATCCGTTGTCACCTTTGCTTTTTGTTATTGTCGCGGAAATTCTGCATCAATATTTGTGTAATGCGGCTAGCTTGGGGAAATTTGCGAGGGTACAAGTGGCCGAGGGGTTTGTGATGTCGCATCTCCAATTTGCGGATGATACGATACTATTTTTTTAAGGCGAATTTGCAGCATGCGGAGAACTTGAAACGAGTATTAACCTGCTTTGAATATACGACGGGGTTGCAAATCAATTACAACAAATCATGTATCTATGGGATACGGGTTGAAGATGAGCTGGTGTCGAACATTGCGCGAGTGCTGGGCTGCTGTTGTGGAGTATTGTCGATTGTTTATTTAGGGATACCTTTAGGGGTGAATCCACGCGGAATGCAGGTTTGGGATCCAATAATACATAGGTTTCGCAAGAAGTTGTCGGGGTGGAAACGTGGTTCACTGTCTTTTGCTGAGAGGCTTATTCTGGTAAATTCGGTTCTTTCTTCCTTGCCTTTATATTATATGGGGATTTTTGTTGTTCCGCGAGGAGTGATTTTGAAATTAGATAGGATCCGCCGACGATTTCTGTGGGGGGGTTCGGAAGACAAGTTGCGCATGAGTAGGGTGAGTTGGGCTGTGGCTTGCCGTCCGAAGAGGTATGGCGGTTTGGGTGTGGTGAATTTGCGTACGCGCAATTTAGCGCTACTTGCGAAATGGGGATGGAAATATGCGATGGGTGAGACGTCACTTTGGCGTTCTATTATAGAGGCAAAATATGGGCGTGACACATTGCTTTGGCGTCCGAATGTGCTAGGGAAACAACATATGTCGGTTGTGTGGCGCAGTTTGGTGGACGTGCAACGTGATGAAATGGTGCAGCGTTTCATGAGTGTGTCGGATTTTATGTGGCAAGTGGGGGATGGTACTAAAGTTATGTTTTGGCGGGATAGTTGGTGTTTGGAGGAACCTTTACAATTTGTGTATCCGAGATTGTTTCGGATTATCTCATGTCCGGATGCGTTGGTATGTGATTATGCGCATTTGGGGAAGCTTGACCATGACGAGTGGGAGGTGTTGTTTCGGAGAGCTTTACGGGAGTTCGAAACTAGACAATTGAATGAATTGAAGGCTTGCGTACGGGGCTGGAAATTAGTAGCACACGAGCAGGATCGTCTTGTGTGGAGGCCGGATCGGCGGGGGGTGTTTTCGGTGAGTTCGTTGTATGGTTTGATGATGTCTTTTGGCTTAGAATCCATGTCCGAATTAAATGTTATTTGGAGGTTGCAAGTGCCGCCGAAAATCCAATATTTTGTGTGGTTTGTGGTGTTGGGAAGGCTGCCTACGATGGATCATTTACAGAATAGGGGGATTGTGTTTGACGGTGATAGGGGGCGTTGCTGTTGGTGTCGGGAGGTGGATGAAACGATGGATCATATCATGTATGGCTGTGATTTGGTGTGGGAGATATGGAGTTTATTTTTTCAATGGTGGAATGTGATATTGATTAGGCCGCGAACATTATTGGAGTTTATGTGGATGATTTTCGATGGATTCTTTGTAGGGTCAGTGCGGGATTGGTGGTTAGCGGGGTGTGCGGCGGTGCTATGGTCATTATGGTTGGGTCGAAATGGTGTGATTTTTAGGGAACAACAAGTGTCGAAGAGTGAGCTATTCTTCCTCGTCAAAATTAGATCGTTGTATTGGGCGCGAAATGGGACGGACGAACATATTGCGGAAAATCTATGGTGGGAATGCCCTTGGGTGTGTTACACTCGACAGGATCCGAAGGCTGCTCGGAGGAATGTGGTTTGGGAAAAACCACCTTTGGGAGTGCTGAAATTTAACGTTGATGGGTCTTCACGGTGGAAACCGGGTATGGCAGGATGTGGGGGGGTGTTGAGTGATGATTGTGGGCGTGTGCTAGCTTTGTTCTCGGGGCCGATCGGGGTGGTGGATTCGAATGAAGCAGAGTTACAAGCAATTTGTGCTGCTTTGGAATTGTTGAGTGCTTCGAGGTGGCGTGCGTCGACAACGGTTGTGATAGAATCTGATTCAGCGATAGCTATCGCATGGGTGATACAACGAGAGCAACGCCCGTGGCGTCTTGCACGTTGGTTTTCGAGGATTGATGAAGCTTGTCGGTCTCTGATGGATGTTTGCTTCCATCATGTATTTCGAGAGGCAAATGGTATGGCGGATGCACTAGCGAAGAGTGGAGTGGATCGTCCCTCGTGGGTTCAATGTATTGGGTGATTGGTTCTTTTTCGCATTACCGGGGTACTCTTTTCCTCCATTTAGGATTAGGGAGGTTTTTAATGAGGCCACCGGTAATGTTGTCTTGTATGATTATTCTTTAATAAAATCATACATTCTGAGCAAAAAAAACACTCCCCTCTTGAATTAGAGGTCGACAATCAGTCTAGGATTGATTTTGACATCGATGATTAAAAAAAACTAAAAGATAAGCAATGTAAAAGAGAGGGGAAAGACAACTAGATAAAAATTAGATTCAAATATTATAAAACCTTAAACACGAAAAAAATAACACAAACAAGTACAATTATTAGTTTGTCGAGCAATCATCTTCGGAACATGCGGGTCTACATCAAAGAACTGATATTCCAGCAGTCCCAGTTTTTGCAGTTCTTGCAAAACACTCATCCACAGACGCCGGAGCTAGTACTTTGATACAATGGGGTTAGAAGTGATATGAGGTACAAAAAAAATCTCATACCACTAGAAGTATTGTAGATCTTATACCCAATAAGTTAAGTGAGGTCAAATCTAATATTTTTTTATGAAAAAATTTATTTATCTTATTAAAAATCTCAAACCCCAACAAAACAGGCGTGGTCAATATTAGGGGGTGCTTATCAAGCGAGTCGATCGCGAGTTGAGTAGTGCTCGACTTGTGCTCGTTAAAAAATCTCGTTGGTCGACTCAACTCATTGCTCCTTATGTTAGAACCAAAACATAATAGATATGAAACCTAAAACCCAGGATCTATCATGTCAAATCATCAAGAATAATAAACTGAATAAACTAATGCGGAAGCGTACCTGAATTCATTGATAGATTGAAAAATCTTGAATCTTGATGTGGAAATCTCAAAACTTTGGTATTGATCTTCCAAGAATATAGGTTATCTCTTGAAGTAAAACTCTCTGACGAGGAAGGAGAGAAAAACAAGTTAACCTATTTTCTTGGGACCACTACCTCTTTATATAGTTGATTTAATCAACTATTAAATATTTATAATTCTGCCCCTTATTGAATTATAAATATATTTTATGGTATCTACACTTTTATTTCCATGACACTTTAATACCTATGACACGCCAATATAATTGGTCACTTAATTTTGTGTCTTACTTTATAATAGCAACATACATTTTACATATATGCTCACAATTGCGGATTTTAATCCAACAATCTCCCACTTGGGCAACATATGTTTCCTGATAAATGTACAACCTTATGAGCTCAAAATTTTGCTATTATATAATAGGTATTCTATAACAATCTCGTCCATCAACTATATCCATATAGGATTAAAGCGGTCTTCGCCATATCAATCATGACTGGACCCATCAATGGTCACATATACAAATATAGTCAATTGACATAGATCAATCATGAATGTGTAGCATGGAAAATTACATGAAATATGAACCGAACATGTCTATTTCCAAATGGTCCTCCTAAACCTTAGTGAGATCAACTTTACTGAACTCAGAGTGTGCATAAACCAAAAGAACTTTATTTTTGCAGAAAATAATCTTAAAATATCCTTAAACTGAAGTAACCGAAGTTGTGTCTAAAATGAATGAGCATTTTTCAAAATTACAAACTCTCACTAAAACCGAATATCCTTAAATAACATTACACCCACATGAGTAGTGTGCTCATGAAAGACCTAGGGTGACAGTTTCTTAATATGCGCGCAGTTATAGAGTTTGTACCAACATGCTCTATAGACACACAACCACTCTGAATTTTCTTTAACTACTAGGAACTTAATATTTATGTGCTTTAAATTTGAAGTGTTCCTATTGTTTATAGAATAAATGAATGCATATTTATTGTCAAAAAATAATTGAAGTGGTCTTTCTATTCAATCTACAATTAACAGCTCAAATGACAAAATTATTTTGCATCAATATTCTATTAGAATCGAAGTCTGTAAACCTGATGATCTCTAACTTACCAGAACTCCGACATGTGAGCATGTAATTTTGTTCTCTGAAGATATCTCATTACTCTATTGGCTGCTATCCAATAGTCCATAATATGATTCATCAAATATATGTCTAACATTCCAACAATGTACACAATTTCCGAACGCATACATACGTAAGCATAAATTAGATTCTCAATAGCTTATGCATAGAGAATCTTTTGGATTTTTTTTTAAATTTCAAGGTTACTTTTAGGGCATTGAGTAAGACTAAATTTTTCTTCTTTAGCAATATGAGTATCACTTGGTTTTACTCTCACTGAACTTGTAGTATATACAATTTTCAACCAAATTTATCTCAAAACCGAATGAGATAATCAACATGAAATTTATAATTTCGTTAATGAGAATCCTACTTAAGCTCATAGATAGATTTCTTTAATTCACATATCATTGATATTGTATCGTAAGACACAACTTTATGATTGTACCATATAAATAGTTTCTTCAATGTCGCCATAGAAAAAACAAGCTTAACATCTATCTAATGTAGCTTAAGACTAAAACAAACAACAAGTGTAATAATAATCTTGAAAGAGTCTTTCAATAAAACTTGAGAGAAAGTCTCTGCAAAATTAATGCCTTCTTTTAGAGTATATCCTTTAGATACAAGACGTGCTTTATACTTATCTACATTACCATTTGCATCCCTCTTGGTTTTAAATATCCATTTACAACCAATTGGTTTGCATCTTCAGGTAATAAGACAAGTTCATAAACTTTATTGTCTTGCATAAAATTATACTTTTTTTGAATGACATCAATCCACTTTTGAGAGTTAAAACTTTTATGGTCTGATAAAAAAATGATTGATCATTTTCTATCATTCTATTGTTACCTTATTTTCTTGAAGAAATACAATATAATAATCCGGAATAGTATTTCATCTTCCTCGCGTGGACCTCTTTAATGACACTTGTTTTTTTAAGGTTGTTGAGTTTGTTCTTCTGAAATAATTACCTTATCTTGAATGAGAGTTGTTCAACATTATTTTGCTGAGGTACTTGATTCACTTCTTGATTAATGATAGGTGTGAAAACCTAAACATCATTAAAAGTGATAATATGAATTAAATTATAATTCAATTCCTCCTCAATAACAATGCATCTAACCTTATTTCTCCCTCCAAACTCAACATCCTAAAAAAAGTTATAAATCTCTCCTTAAAGTAATCTTCATTGTGGGATCATAAAATTTACAGCACATGGATCACTCAAAATAACCGAAGTAGTTGCTCACTTTTGAAGTTTAATTACTTCACATATGTCCTAACTTATACAAAAAAAATCAACACTTTGTAACTTATTGTTGTTTCTTTTAACTAGGACCCTTAGCAACTTTATTCTAATATTTTCCTTTATTGCCCTTATTCTTAGAGACACTAACTAAATGAGCACTAATTAAATTAATACTTTTACACTTATAATGCTTCAACTTTTCTTCCTCTTGAACACAGAGAAATGAGCCCAAATAGAGTTTATTTCTCCCTTTTGATAATTGTAACTTGAATTGGTTAAACTGTATAGGAAGCGGTGTCAAAATCATAAGAACAAACAATTATTAGAAAGTTCGATCTTATGTTCCTTAAGTTTTGAAGCAATATTAAACATATTCACAATGTACTCCCCCACATTTCCTTGACCATTATACTTGATAGACATCAAAGAATGCATAAGTGATGTCATCTTAACCTTAATGTTTTGGGTAAAACATTTCTTAATTTCGTCAAGGAAACATTTAGTATGAGTAATCACTTTAGATTTGTGCTCCTAAAGACATATAGAATATTGTGTTTTATGATCATTAGACTCATGCGATTCGAACGATCTCACCTCTCAAAATACCTTTTATGGGTGCTTAGTGCAAAATGTTCTTTCCTTAGTGCAAAGTCTAAGTTCATACAACCAAATACTATATGTAAGTGTCTTTTCTTATTCCTTGAAATTAGTTTCACTAAACATGACTGTAGAATGCATTTAACAGATATTGTGATAACAAAGATAAATTACCTAAATATAGAACAAAAATAAAATAAAATAAACAAGCTCACATAAATATTCATAAGTAATCAAATAAATTCAAAATAATTGCTAGTTCCCCTCAAGATACCAAGCACAACATTAATATCAAGTCTTTGGACAGTAATATTAACTGTAAGCGGTACTCTTGTTGTAGCAATCAAACATTGACAATAAACTATGTCAAATAATAGGCTAATCTTTGGATTAGCGTATTGCTCACATAAAATACCTTATAATTGTCACACATTTATCGCCACAGTTATCGTTGTAATTCTGCCAAATATTAACTTTCCTTTGGGCCAATTAATAAACGTGTGAATTACAAAAACTCATAACCATCTTAATATTTTAAATAAACTAATCTACACAAAAGCGACCACTTTGGTGACATTATGTTTCAACTAATCTATTAAAATATTAGATGTCTGAAGCCAAAATATGAATTTATTTATTTCAAAAAAAATTCCTTAATTAATTTTTTTTACCTTTCAATTAAATTAAAAGATAACCAAAATAATAATAAATTTGAATAAAGGTAAACCTCATATTAAGATATCGAACACTCCATTAATATTTTATCGTTGGACAAAACATTAACTTGCAAGTGATATCTTGGTATAGTAATCAAACATTGATAATAAGAACATGTCAAACAGAAATCTTCCTTTGGGCCGATTTATTGCTCACATATAAAACTGAATAATTATCACATGTTTATTACCACAGTTGCACATGTAATAATGTTAACTATTAACCTTCCTTTGGGCCGATTAATACTAACATAATCCGACTTACATGCACAAAACCTTCTATATTTTAAAATAAAATAATTTCCACAATAGAGGTCACTTTGAGGACTTAATGTTTCAATTAAATTATTTTAAAATATATACAATAAATATACTTATATCCAAATTTAAAATTTTGTAACAGTTAAAACTGAAATTTCTGATAACACTTGAGTTTTCCGAAATAACCTAAAATAAAGTTGTCTGAATAGGGCTATCAGAAATCGAAAAACCTAAATCCTTGACTGTTTCTTTAAAAATTCCTTAAGCACGCATTTGCCGAAATTAAAGTAGAATTTCAAACAATCAAACTTTAACTAAAAGTCAAAATCAGAAATATCATATAAATGAATATATTATATAATAATCACATTTAACTTTAATAAACATAATAACCTAACGATCAAAATCAAAAAATTTTATCAAACCGAATTAAATATATATTTCATAAGATTAGTGACATGCTTTTCAAAACCAAAATTTAATGTGTATATTAATGCCAAACATAAACACGATTGAAAGCCAAGCAATCGAGATCAAAATACAACAACTGATGTGTATATCTCTAATTAATACTGCATAAAGATTAAACCCCTTAAGTATGCATCTAAATTGTCCAAACTTGATTTTTTTTCTTTAAAAAAAATATGTCCTTGAATTGTGATAAACTTAATTTTGAACAGAATTTTAAGAGCTGAGTTTGCAGCAAATATAGACCAAATCAATTATATGTTTCATAACAATAACAGAAGCATTCGAAAAACAAAATATATGTAACCTAATATGAATAGCATATTGGAGATGCAAAAGCTAAGCTCAACTGCGTAACCTTTCAAATCCATATTTACTATAGCACGTGTATATATATGATTTGAATTAATATTTCTTAGTAGTTTAATCTGGCGGATCATTTTATTGGAATAAAACATATTTGCTGCAATTGCATCTCTGTGGGTAAAAGATACTAAAAACCTACAACCTTTTTTTTTCAAAAGTGACTTTCATTACCATAAAGAAAACAACACGTACAAGAGCAATACATGGAGCCTACCCACGTAGCCTCTATGCACACAACCAGGGGTTACTGGGTAGGGCATGCAGCCAACAAACATGAGAAACCAGCTTCCTAACAGAAGCACCCACAACATCTCAAGGTGAAAAACAAACCTACACCAACCGAAATCCTACATAGACAAACAATAGAGGTAGAGAAACCCCAATAGACACATCCGATGGTTAAACCACGGATCGTGTTATCCAAACCAAGCATGCTAGGATGATTCTGGGCGAAACTAAAACATGAGAACCTATGACGCCTCCCTGGGCTTTGGACGATGACAGTGCCTGAGAGCTCTATCCAGAGACAGGCTTCCGACGTGTGCGCGTTGGTCCTTATCAAGGCAGCAGCCACCGTAGCCTGGTTGAAAGGAGGCAAGGTGATCATCGAGTCCCTCCCCAATCCTAGCTTCTTGACGTCGACAGCAACAGAAAACAACAACAGAGAACCCGAAATAACCTTAGTCCATAGATCATCCGAGAGCTTCATAGTCCCAATGATCCTTGAGGAAGGAGCTGGTCGATTGCTGAGCCTGTGTCCCTTCCATCCACAAGCTTCGACAGTAAAGGAGATCATGGTGATCCCGGATAACTCCCATTGGAGTTATCCGATTCCAAGGCTACTTCACGGAAAGGGTTGACATAATGCATTGATGGGGCTTGGGATATTAGATCTTCACCATCACTAACTTGTATCTCCTCATTCAAGGAGAAATTATCGTCGATGCACATGGACGGGACTCGAGTAATGTTCTTCTCGAAAGGGTCAATTCCAAGTTGGATCAAACCTGTTTCATCGATCATGACTCTCGTGTACTTCATAGCATACTTACGCCTGGTCGCTTTCTTAATAAGAGTGAGCCTTCGCATGCCAAAGGTTCTTCCCCGTTTCTTGCGCTCAATGCTTTGAATGATTGAGAAAGAATTGAAGATTGAGGAAGGGAAAAGAGCTGTTGTAAGGAAATCTTCGTTTTCCGCAGGGTTTTTCTCCGAAAGGACCCAGTTTTAGTGTCCGACTTGGACAATGGCTTGCGATACTTGGTTCCACAACTCCCTTCGCTTGGTAGATCCAAAGTAATTATCCCCTTCTGGTTCTCGTTTTCTTTTTCAGTCGATTTGAGGAAACTTCCATCATATCGAGTCCCATAGCGAGCAAGTTCCCCCACGAGCAAGATTTGTTCATTTCATCTCCAAAGGGATGCTGGCCAGATTTCAATCCCGAAGCGGTAAGATTTCCTGAATCAATCTTCAAGAAATCTCCACCATCAGTACCCTTTTTTGCGTTAAGCTCAATAGCAGGCTCAAAGAAATTTTCTTCTGCAGGCTCTAATCCCATGTTAATGCCTGCACTTGACTTTATTAGACTAGGGTCATCAGATTCCTTAAAAGAAATAAGATGGTTGACTTTTCCTAAACTCGACATGACATCTCTAGCAACCTTAACATGCCTGCCTTTCTCTTGCAGATTTGGTGTATATTTTGGTTGGACATCGAGCCATTGTGTTTTGTCTTTTTCTGCATCAGAAATAAGACCAGAGCTTTCCGGTTTGAGCAGCTTTACCAACCTGTGCTTATCTTCGACGGGGGCTCGCATCCACGGCCCGAATTTTCCAGTTAGTTTCGTCATGACCAAATTACAATTGCATTCCTGCTCTACATGACCCAACCGGCCACACCGAAAACAGAACTTCGGAAGCCCCTCGTATTTGAAACCAACTTCAAGAGGTTTGTCCCTCTTCCTGTTAAGGATGAAACCTGTTTTCAACGGGTCCTCTACCCGGATAGCCACACGGATGCTAATCGGGCCATGCCATATAGGTTTGCTTTCCTCATCCATCGTGGAGCCAAAGAAGAAAGGAAAAAGATTTCCGATTCGCCGGACATTGTCGGAGGTGACCAGACCTATAGGAAGATTATGGATTTGCACCCAGAACTCCTCCGTCGAGAAATCGACTTCTTCCAACGCTTTGTTCGGCTGCCACTCCTTCAGGACCAGCAACGCATCTTGCACTGACCAGGGTTTACAACCCAAAATTCGGTGTCGTTCTTCTGTAGTTTTAAACAGGAACATGAAGAAGTTTCTTCCCAGGTTATGGAACTATAGATCCTCGCATTTCCATGCCTTTCTCAGGATGGCAGTAATGGTCAGGGTCTTTATCGACGTAGGCGATAAAAGCTTCCCTAACAGTGCCAGGTTTTTCAAGGAAAAATTTACATCATTGTCTTCATTAAGCTCCACTTCATCAATAAAATCCTGGTTCGGCAGCTTTGGGTCAGAAGGGTTGGTGGGAAATTCGTTATCAACCACCCCCATACTGAGAACTGGACCACCCGGCATTAGGAGTAAATGCTGAAGGATTTTAAGAAAGTGAAAGGAAGGAAGTAAAGAGCCGACAGTTAGGGTGCTTAGGGTAGTTAGAAAGTGGTGAAAAAGGAAAGGGGAGTAAAGAAATTTGAAACGGTTGGAAAAGAGCAAAACACCTGAAAAGGATGAAGAGAAAACGAGAGAAAGAAAAGAAAATTTCCAGTGGCTCCGAACCACCACCCTCCGGACGAGGACCACACCTACCAGACTACACCCTACCACTGAAAACTAGTTAGGGTAACCGTTCAGGGAGCGGGTTCACACTGGACGGGAGAGAGAGCTCACTTTGACAGCCACCACCAAAATCAGGCTTTTTTTCTAATCTGTTTTATGTTTAAAAAAAACCTACAACCTTAGTCTTAGTCTTATCATTATAAAATCTCCAACTATAAGTTTACCTTAATGACAAAACAAAAAAATAGCTATCGAGATGAAATCCTTAACCGGCAAGTGTTAATTAGAAAACCTAACAATCGAAATTAATATAGTTAAAACTATTGTGCTTTAGTATTTTTTATTCGTCCCAAAAATTATGATTATGAAAATTAAAACCTAAAATCTTATTAATGAATCAAATTGCCACAAAAAACCTAAAACCTGATGAATAAATCCAAAATTAAATAAATAAATTTATTCTCAATGATTCAACATGACGAGGCGCTGATGCCACTTGTTAGAACCAAAACATAATAGATATGAAACCTAAAACCCAGGATCTATCATGCCAAATCATCAAGAATAATAAACTAAATAAACTAATGCGGAAGCGTACCTGAATTCATTGATAGATTGAAAAACTTGAATCTTGATGTGGAAATCTCAAAACTTTGGTATTGATCTTCCAAGAATATAGGTTATCTCTTGAAGTAAAACTCTCTGACGGGGAAGGAGAGAAAAACAAGTTAACCTCTTTCTTTGGGACCACTACCTCTTTATATAGTTGATTTAATCAACTATTAAATATTTATAATTCTGCCCCTCATTGAATTATAAATATATTTTATGGTATCTACACTTTTATTTCCATGACACTTTAATACCTATGACACGCCAACATAATTGGTCACTTAATTTTGTGTCATATTTTATAATAACAACATACATTTTACATATATGTCCACAATTGCGGATTTTAATCCAACACCTTAAGCTCGATAAAATTTTACTCGACTCGTGCTTGTTAAAAAATCTCGTTGCTCAACTCAACTTGTTGCTAGTTAAGCTCGCCAAAAATTTTACCTTGTTTTTTAAATATAGGTAAAATCGAGTTATACTATTAGAGCTTAATATAAACATAGAAACTCAGAGAAAAAAACATGAGATATGAGGAGATTAATAAACGAACATATCATGATTGAGTTAAAGATGGAGTCGATATTCGAGTGTAAGACTTTTTTTAGTTTCTCAACAATCTTCGATGAACAACAAAGGAGAGAAGGTCTTAAGAATTTTGATATTTTAACTTTTAATCGTCACTTTTTATATGGTAAGTGGGAACTGAAAACTTTTTTTTCTATTTTTTTATATAAATTAAGTAAGGATGAGTCTACCACGCTCGACGAACACCGTTGAACACCACTAACGCTGAACATCGCTGAACACCATTAAATTGATTAATAAAGATTAAAAATCTCAAAGACTTAACATATAACTATAAATTATTTAAAATAAAATTTCAATTAAACTATTTTCATATATATATATATTATATTATATATTTTTAATTTTTAAATAATTGAATCAAATACAAACTTTAATCAATTTAAAAAATAAAAAAACCATATACCCTAAACTCTAAATCTAAAAGCGATCAAATAAGGACATGTTTGATTGTTTCTACGTTGTATTTATATCCATGGTTGTTTCGACTTAAAATTGTGTTTAAACTTATCTGAATTTTTCGATCCAATATCTACTTGGAAATTTCTGGTTCCTGCACTAGCCACTAGATGCAATTGATTAGTTTAATTAAGGAATTGAGAGAAAATTGGAGGTGACGAGGAAGATTAAGATAATTAATTAGGATTTTAGTTTTTCTTGCACGTTTTCATGTTCGAATTCAAGATTTAGGGTGCGTTTGGTTCATGGAAAAGATTATTACCTTTGGTAATAATTTTTTCCGGAATAACATTCCCATGTTTGGTTTGAGAGCATTCCCTCTATGGGGTAATAATCTTTTCCCAATAGTGCCACTTTTCCCTCTAAATGGTGGGAATGCCATTCCTACCAATTTTTTAGGTATTTGTCAATTCCCACCCATTTGGACTATATTATCCTTAAGTTAATGAATTTTGTTCATATAAACCCTTTATTTGAATATTTAATTAGATGATTAATTATTTGTGGTGTAAATTAATTAAATATTTTAACACGATATTAATTTAATATTTAAATGGCATTACACTTATTTAAATATTGTTTTAGTATTTAATATATTTTTATTAATATTATATTTGTGATGATTATAGGTTATATGGTAGATTGCATATTTGTTTGAGAATTAATAAGTTACTAGCTGATGTTTTTAATTTTATTCTTTGATTTATAAGATGTTTATCATGTTATAAAACATTTTAGTCGGTTAAATTTATAATAAAAATTTTATCATTGTTTTACAACTTTTAGATTTATTTTATTATTTACTTTAATTTATTTGACAATCTATTCTAAGAAATAAAAAATTAAGAAATTGAACATGTTAAACGTTCAACATTTGAAAATTACAAAATTATGTTAGGGTTTTATTTTGATGCACAAGCTGTGTAAAATTTTTTACACAATCCTTTTATAAAATTTAAAATCTAAATCACAAACCCTAGCAACCTAAACCCTAAACCCTAAGCCCTAAACTCTAAACTCTAAATTCTAACCATAAACCTTAAATTATATACCCTACATACTAAACCCCTAAACCCTAACATAAAACCCTAAACCCTAAACCCTAAAATTAAAGGGCTTGTGTAAAATAAAGTTTACACAGCTTGTGCATCAAAGTATTTTCCATTATGTTAATAGAGAGTAACGAAGATATGGAAATATAAAAAATATTTTTTTTATTTTTTTTAATCTAATAGTTATATTAATGATATAATAAATATATAATTTTTGCAAATTTTAGATAGTATAACAAAAATAGTTCTATGACTTTTTATGTAGATATTTTTAATTTAATATTGAAAGTTTAACATGTTAGAAAGAAAATATAACACATGGATAATTTGGTAAATTTTACTTCTAAGTAATCTTATACTTCTCCAACCAAACACAATAATCTTACATTCCTGCCAAATAAACCAAACAAGGTAATGTAAAATTCCCAAGGTAATATTACATTCCGGGAATCTCATTCCCAGAGGTAAATATATATTCTGTGAACCAAACGCACCCTTAGAGTTTATGGATTAAAATTTAAGGTTTTTTATTTAGGTTTAGGGTTTTTGGTTTAAGGTTTTGAGTTTAGAGTTTTTGGTTTTTTTATATTTTAATTTGACTAAGGTTGATATTTGATCAATTATTAAAAAATATAATATATATATATATGGAAAATAATTTAATTGAAATTTTATTTTAAATAATTTATAATTATATTTAGAGTCCTTGTGATTTTTAATCTTTATTAATCAATTTAATGTGTTCATCGTTAGTGGTGTTCAACGGTATTCGTCGAGCGTTGTAGAATTTTTCATAAAGTAATAATAAAATACAAATGAAAGACTTTAATAAAAAATGCAACACTCATTACTATAATTTAATTTTTTATTAATAAAAATTAGTTTTTTGAATTTTTAGAAAATACAAAACGTTTTAGAAATTTGAAACTAAGATTTTATGGGCAAATTATCTAACAATTCACTAATTTTTCTAGAGTTTTTAACTAGTATTTAAATTTCTTAGATCATAATTTTTTAAGATAATCACCAAAAATCATAAAATAATTTATAAAAAAAATAACGAGTTGCTCAGGAACTTATCAAGTCGGGTTGGGTCTTGCTTGACTCGCTAAGATCTCGAGTCGAGTAAACTCAAATTAAGCATTGACCGAGTCGAACTTAAGTTATTTGCGAGCTGCTCAACTAGATAAACACCCTTAGCCAACTGCACTCCAAATTCTATGCTACATCTCCCATGATTAGATTTCAAAATTTCCAAAGTTTTTATCTGTAATAATGTTGTTACCAATGTGAAAGCATAGTATATAAAGAATGACACAAACACAAACCGATTACAAACTACGTCATAACGAATATATGTTGAGTCAAATGTTAAGAAGTTTGATTGCCTTCAAGTAAAATATAGTAGTCGATCCTCGATATAAAAAAACACTCAAGAGATATTTTTTTTTTAAACTACTCCAATGATTACCGAACTATCGAACTCGTCAATAATACCACTAAATTTATTAAATCAACTTATTTGGCCACCGACGTTAAAAAACTAACATAAGGGTGACGTGGTCGTTAACGGAAATTCGTAAAATTACACATTTAGTCCCCTATTATTTACTTATTAAATCAATTTGATCCTAATTTTATTTTAATTAAATAAAATTAATCAACCAACAAAATAATGACACATGTCATCACCCAATTGGATTAATTTATTCAAATTTTATTTTATTTAATATTTCCCCCTCCAATCAGGTGGTGACACGTGTCACCACCCGGTTAAAGGAAAATTTAAAGAAGAACAAGAGTGGCATTAGGGTGGTTTAAACTTAGGTTGAAGGGGATGAATTATAACATCTTTACCACTAAGCCAAGCTAACGGTTAGTGATATAACTTGCACACTTTGATATACATATCTTATACTGCAGTAAATGTTAAAGGAAAATTAAAGAAGAATGGCATTGGGATGGTTTGAACCTAAGACTAAGAGGATAAATTTGCACACTTTTGTAACACCCGGGTTTAGGGGTCGGGTGAAAATAATATTTTAATATTATTTGGGCTCGGTTTTATTATTAAAAATGATTCTTTCAAATTTTGAGTTTTAAAATAAATAATTTAAATGGGACAAATTGATTTAATTGCAAGTTGAAGAGCTTTTTAAGGATCAATGAAATAGCCATTTATTAATGGCCTTTTTGGTAATTTACCATTTTCTAATTTAAATTCCCTTTATATATATTAAATTCCCTATTCTCTTCATTATCATCTTCTTCTTCAACGTTTGAAGAAGCTCTCTCCCCGTTTCACTTTTTCATCTCCTTTCTCCTTCGTTTTGGCTCGGTTTTGAAAGGTAATTACGTTTTTGACTTGCTCTCAACTTCCTCTCTTCAAAAGTACAAGTAGTTTTCATTTTCATCCATGTTTTAGAAATTTGATGTTTTGGAGATTTGAATAAAAATGGTAGTTTTATGGAGTTTAACTTGATATTTTGATTAAACAATGATAGATATGAAGTTTATGAATCAAAGGGTTCAACATATATGATTTTTAAAGGGTTTTGTTAAGTTTCCCGAATTTGTGTTTTGGAGGGTTTTTAGGAGGGTTTTAAAGTGGTTTTGGGGGTGGTTTGATGTTGGTTTTCGAGGGCTGTTGTTAGTATGATGTTTGAGGATCATTTTGGGTGCGATTGATGTTTGTTTGGGTGCTTGAAATGAGAGTTTTCAGTGGGTCAAGTGGGCTGCTCGAAAATCCTGTTTTTGGTCTAGTTTTGAGTGTTGAATGCTTGGTAATGATAATCCGGGTTAGTTACGATGACAAGATATTGATTGTGGATGTTTTGTTTGTGTTTGGGATTGATTAGAATCAAGTGGGCACCGGTGAAGCATCGGAAGTGAATCCGGGAAATTGAAGACAATTGCTTGCTTGGTCTTGAGCTCGGGAGTTTAGGTGAGTGGTTAAATATTTCTAAATGGTTTTCAAGTGTTGGTTCAAGCATGTGAACTAGGTTGGGATTAGTAGACCCACCTAGAGTTGGGATTAGAGTGGTAGCCTAATCCCAAGCTTTAATTAGAGACTTTGGTTGCATTCTTTAATGGTCGTATATGCCTCGTGTTGAATTGTGATGGTGTTGGTTATATATGTTGTATACATGTATGTTGAGGCATGATGGATGCATTGTGACATGCATGTTGATGATAAATGTGATGGAAATATACATATGACATATGAGGTGATATTTGTGTTATTGAGATGCATGTAGTGTTGACATGTGTAATGATGTTAGGAGGTGATTGCTTGATTCGAGGATCATGGTGAGTACGTGCTAAGCACGGAAGTTGATAATAAATGATATTGTGGAATGTATTAGTATTGGCACTAGTATACTTGGGTACAAATGATCGATCATTAGGATGTTAGTGTGTACACATGAGTCAAAAGTCGCGCGTGGCCTTGGTGGCGTTGAGTCATCAAGGAGGAGTACGGGTACGCCCGGAAATTTATATATATTCTACGTGATGATGAGTGGAATCCCATCCGTAGGGCATGTGGCGATGAGTGGAATCCCGTCCATGCAGGGTCGGTGATGAGTGGAATCCCATCGACGGGCGTGAGGATGAGTGGAATCCCCTCCGCGTGGAATGAGGCGTGAGGATGAGTGGAATCCCCTCCGCGTGAGATGAGGCGTGAGGATGAGTGGAATCCCCTCCGCGAGAACGGTGATGAGTGGAATCCCACCGCCAGGTAATGGTTGTGTTATTGGATGTCAGTCCAACGATTATCCGTGTATTCGAGTCATAGCTAGGTGCCAATACAGATTGTAGTTATGTTGCCATTGTATGATTAATTGAGAGCTAATGAGATTTGGGATGTGTTGCTAACATGGTATAATATATGTGATTTCATGTATTGTGGTTTTGAACATGTTGAGCATGACATGATATTGAGTATATGTTCATGCATCATTTATGATCATGGCTCGTATGGACCGGAGGTATGAACATGCATTTTTATCTCAGTTGTATCTCGTGTTTGGACCCTGTATTGTCGAAGTTGTTTTTAAAGAGCTTACCCTCACTAAGCTTTTATGCTTACGCTCTCTTTTGTTCGACAATGCAGATAAATAGCTTGTGGGTGGCAAAGGCAAGGAAAGGTCTCCAAGTGTTGCTTTTGGTGAGCTCAATGTATGAGTTTTAAGTAATAAAATGTAATAGTTAAGCAATGGGATAGGTGTTATTGATTTAAATGCCTTGTTTTATGTTGAAGAGGTGTGGCTCTTGGATGCCTTGTTGAATTGTAAAGCTTGCTTATGATGCCTGACTTGTATGCCTACATGTTTTGGTTGCTAAGGCTTGATATCTTAAGTGCTTGAGTGACCATATATGCATAAATTGCTCTTTTGTTAGAATGCCATGTATGAATGCTTTAATCCATGTTTGAGTGATCCCTCTGGCTTAAATATGTGTGTTTACATGCTTGTATATGCTTAGGTGAGTCGAGAATTGCATCTAGAGTCGTGTTTGAGGTCGTTTAGCTTAAAATTGTGGACTTGCAGTGCAGGGCGTATCGATACGCTAAGGGCTGTATCGATACGGCCTTGCTCATAGAGAACACAATTTGGCTGGGCGTATCGATACGTGGGGTGTATCGATACGGTCCCAACTCTCTGAAATTCAGGTTAGGCTGGGCGTATCGATACACAAGGGTGTATCGATACCCTCTTAACTCTCTGTAATCTTGGGGAATTGTGGAGTGCATGGCGTATCGATACGGTGTCCAAGCATATCGATACGGTTCAACCTAGTTGACCAAGTGGTGTTGACCGAGAAGGGCGTATCGATACGCTCAAGGGCTGTATCGATACGGTCTTCTTATGTTGACCATAGGGTGTTGACTTTGGTCAATGCGTATCGATACGCTCTGAAGGCGTATCGATACGCTCTGAATAAAAGGGTTAAATGGGTTGTTTTAAGGTGCTGTTTTGGTTGGTCGTTGCTATAGAGTTGTGTTTCCGCTGTCGTGTTTCACTTAGGACTTAATAAGGCATTTAGACAAGATTAATTGGAAAAAAAATAGGGTTGCTAACCGAGGGAGAGTTCCTTAGGGAGTTTTCACTCGGTTTTCCCCGTGTGGCTCTCTCGGACCGGTCATCCGGCCAGACCGGGACGAGGGGGTTACAACTTTTATGTACATATCTTATACTGCAGTACATTTAGGGGAAAAAGTAAAAATGGTTGAAAGGGAACTCGAACTTAGATCACTTGGGATGTGTATAATCACACAAACATTTGATTTAATTTAAATCTAAAAATTATTAAATATTTTATTTAAAGAGAAAAAATTCGATTCAAAATGTTCAAATATTTTTTTCCTTTTCATATTTAAATTAAAGAGAATATTTATTAAAATATTAAATATTTAATTTAAAAAATATTTGATTTAAAAGAAAAGAAATTTGATTTAAAAAGTATTCGAATATTTAAAATATTTGAATATTTAAAGTATTTTAAATTCAATTTAAAATAATTGAATACTTTTTAAAATACAATTTATTTTCTTTTAAATCAAATATTTAATATTTTAATAGATATTCGATTTAGTTTAAATATGAAAAAGAAAAAAATGTTCGAATATTTTAAATAAACTTTCTTTTCTTTTAATCGAATATTTAATAGTTTTTAGATTTAAATTAAATCGAATATTTGTGTGATTATACACATCCCAAGTGATCTAAGTTCGAGTCCCCTTTCAATCATTTTTACTTCTTTTCCCCCTAAATATATGCAGTATAAGATATGTATATAAAAGTTTGCAATTTATACCACTCTAATGCCGCTCTTGATTTTCTTTTAAATTTTCCTTTAACCAAGTGGTGACACGTGTCATCACCTAATTGGAGGGGAAATATATTAAATATTAAATATTAAATAAATAAATAAAATTAAAATTTGAGTAAATTAATCCAATTGGGTGATGACATGTGTCATCACCTTATTGGTTTGATTAATTTTATTTAATTAAAATAAAATTAGGATCAAATTGATTTAATAAGTAAATAACATGGACTAAACGTGTAATTTTACAAATTTCCGTTAACGGCCACGTCACTCATCGTCAACCTTTCGTTAGTTTTTTAACGGCGATGATCAAAATAGGTTTATTTAATAAGTTTGACGGCCTGATTTACAAGTTTTATAATTCAGTGGTCAAAATAAGTATGCTCTAATAGTTCGGTGGTCACTGGGGTAGTTTACTTTTTTTCTTATTTTAAAAATCCAATCTATAAATGTAATAAGAAACTATATAATTATAGACATATATATATATATATATACTCAAAAAAATGATAATTTTAAGTTCAAGCAATGGAAGAGGAATCCGACACAATAATCCCACTTTTGGAAGAGGGTTTGGCAAAGTTGTAACGGCCATCATAACAACCAAATGTCCCCATAATTTAGTACTTTCAGAACAATGAACCTCAACAAATGAGTGCTGACTTCACAACTAAGAATCCATTTAGATTTTAAAAGACACGCGACATGCATGCACACAGATGACTATTGCTTTGGTAATAATTTGGGGGAAACTATTACTTTGCCACAAATTAAAATCTCATTAAGGCATAATTAAAGAGTGCTGATTACTTAGCCAGCACATGCCTGCATGAAATAAAAGGAGAGAAAGAAAGCAGAATAAAGAATCCAAATTAAGCTTTAAGTAGAAAGAAGGCATGGAATTGGAAACCATGTATACTATGCAAACATAAACCACAAACCATAAAAAAAATTACCCTACCTCCAATTTTCTAAGCTATAATCCTAAACATTAACTTTAAACTATAAATATAATTTCTTTTTAGTGTGGAGCATAAATAAGGGCGACATAATTTTTATTCTTCATGTGTAAAGAACAAAAATCATTTGCAATTTTCTATGTCTAACACTAAAAAAATAAATTTTAAGTCTTAACCCTAAATTCTAAATCCTATACTCTAAACTGTGTAAATATACCATGCACCTGATTTCTTAAACTCTGATCCTTAAACCTAAATTTTTAGTGTAGGACATAAAAAGAGACAAGTGTGTAAAGGGTTTTCCAAAGTTGCAATCAAACATGGTTTGATGATGTTAGTGGACCTTCAAATAACCAGTAATGAATTAGATTTAGATTTGGTTTAAATGCTGAAGTAAGTAACCACCCATTTGCTTCCTTAAAAAAGATGTAAACTTTCACAATAATGTTGGGGTCAGCCATGCCATGTGAAAAAATGAGTTTTGATTATAAGAGGTGATGATGGGAAAAAGTATGGCAGATGATAATATATAAGTTGGTAAGTCTACCAAAATTTCCATTTCCTGGTCGGTGCTTTTAAGGATGTTGGTGCAAATTCTAATATAGGGTTTGGGAATTGGGACCCTTTGCATTAACTTGGAAACATTATTATAATCGGATGAGGTGGGATTAAACATGTCTAATCGAGTGAGGAAGAGTATGAATATTATAAACATTACATCAATTTTATTTTAACAAGTTAATAGCCATAAAATATTTATAATTCATTTTACACAATAATAAAATTAGTTTTGAAAGCAAAAAAAATATATACTGAAATTATTCTACATTAAACGTGCATTTGGAAAGTCGCATTATAATTGGATTTGACTGTAATTACACAATTGTACGTGTTTAATTTATGGATTTTGTGAATTGGTTGTAGTTGAAGGCATCTCATTACTCTATTTAATTCTTAAGGGAAAAAGTGAGAATTGATTGTCTAATTACACTTTTTTTTTTACAAATCTTAATTCTAATCTTAATTTTACCTATAAAAAATGAGAAATGACTCTATATAAAAGAAGGGGTGCTCCTAATGAGTCCAGAATTCATGACCTAGAAGAATATGAAAGAACAAAGATGAGTAACTTGACCAACCGATCAAATGTGCTTACTATATGTCAGGGTTTTATAATCCTTTATATATTCTTCTTACAAAGATGATCAGTTTGTCCAACCGACCAAAGAGTGAGCTTGACCAACTGAAGAATTGATTGTGTAATTACACATTTCAAACTTTTATATGTTCTTCTCACAGATCAATTATTATTGGCAATAATTTATTGCTATATGTTAAGGTTTTATAATACTATATATATATATTAGTAACACTTTTTAATCCCTAATAATTTTATTTTTATTGGTAAATTTATTTTCAAATAATTTTTAAAATATTTTAAAAGAAATTAGGTTTTAAAGTTATTTTTATAATAATTGATATGATTTAACATTTAAACTTATACAATTATGTAATCGCAATTTCTATTAATAAAAAATAATTATAATTTGTACAATGAATCGTGACATGTGAAATTAAGATGTAATTGTATTGTGTTTGTCAAACATGTCTAGAAGCGTTGAAACACACTAGAAGTGTTAAGTCGATTCTTGTGTACTTATCAAATTTTCATGCTTTTTCGTAGAAATCATCCCATAAAGTTCTTATTTTGGATTATGGAACACATTAAAAAAATTTAAATTACTGAAAATAGTAATTTTCTGTTGATTAGATTTTTTTCCCAACAGATAATCAAACCATACCTAAGTTATTACTCGGTCTAAAAAACAAATCTTAATTTGGGCTTTTTTTTCGCTGTTCCCATAATTTAATGTGATTTTCTTCTTAACATTTGGGCCTTTAGGCTATTTTGCTTGGTCCTTTTGGGAAAGGAGTATGAGCTTTGGGTTCGAGAGATTGTGCCATAGCAAATATCTCATGTGCATGTCTACAAATTAGGACAACTTAACGAAATTGGAAAGTTTTGAAATTTAAACAAGAATAGGGAGTATATAAGTTTTTTAATCACTTGTTGTTTAGATTTATTAGTCAATTAATTTGGATGGAGTTTTGCAGAGGTTTAATATGAGATGGCCTTTCAATTTCAGTTTTTCTCCATTTACAACGTTAAGATTAGAACTCCTAACCTTACTTAAGGGATTTAGTGCTTCATCTCGCTAGATCACTTTTGTGTATATAGGGGTTGTTGACCTCACAAAAATTCTTTCTCTTTTGGTGCCATTTTTATGCCCCAACACTAAAAATATTAAATCCTAAGACATAACCTTATTTTCTAAATCATAAACCCTAAACTCTAAAAACAATTCACGCCCTACACTATAAGCACTAATCATAAACCTAGCCGTAAACCTTAACCCTAAACAAGAATAGGAGTATATAAATTGTTTTGTTTAACCATCTGTATTGAATTTATTGACCGATTAATTCAGATGGAGATTTGCAAAAGTTCAATATGAGACAACCCTCTAATCTTAATTTTCTTCATTTACAACGTTAAAATTCGAGCCCCTAACTTTATTTAAGGGACTTAGACCAACTAGTTGATGGTGAATGCACCCAGTTTTGTGTATATAGGGCCCATTGACCAGCCAATGCCATTGATTTTTATTTTGGAAATGCATACATCGGCCACACAAAACATTGAAGGGAGACCACCAACTTGAGATTCAATCCGAAAAAGCAGAACAAGTATCCACAAATCAGATTCTGGTTGACACATGGCAAACCACAAGCTGATGCCATATCTACTCCCCTTATCCTTTAAGATAAGCCCCTTCATACATTAACACTTCTCACACACAAACCCTCCCCAAACTCATTCAACGCACAGAATCTGACCACCCAAAAATGGCCTCCGTTTGTGCTTCCTCGGCTATTGCAGCTGTTGCCATTTCATCCCCCAGGCATGTCTAAAACCAAACCCTACTTCAAATCTAGTACTAGACAATAGACATGATGAATGGGTAGTTTAATTATTTCCAATTTTGTTTTTTTTTTTTAACGTTTGGATTAATGCTGTAAACCTGTTTCAGTTCCCAGAAGACTGGATCGGTTGTGGGAACAACAAAGGCATCGTTCCTCACTGGGAAAAAGCTTAGATCAGTGAGAAAGTACACGAAACGCGCCGCCGCATCAACTATTCCGGTCTGCGCCGTTGCTGACCCCGACAGACCCCTTTGGTTCCCCGGCAGCGTTCCTCCGCCATGGTTGGATGGCAGGTTCAGTCACTTGAGAACACCATTTTTTTGCCTTATTCTCTCTTCAACCTACGAGAAAACTGTTTATTAGTGACGACTTTCTAGTCTTGGCCACAATAAAAACCGTCACTATATGTACTCATTCTTGTAGTGACATTTCATTTGAACCCTTTGTTGCAGTCTCCCTGGTGACTTCGGCTTCGATCCTCTCGGTCTTGGTAAGTGTTCAATCCCCGACAGTTACGGTACATAGTACTAAATTACTGTCGTGGTTACGAATGTTGCATTGTGATTTTCTTTTAAAATTAATTACTCCTGATTTTAAATGTGTTTGTGGTGTTGGGATGAATTTCAAAATAAAACCTTTACGATGGGACTGTTAAGTCATGGTCGTAATTTAATACTATAACAGTACTTCAATTGACAGCCATTTAAACTACAACACTAATGGTGTTTTTTTTAATAAAAAAAAAACAGGATCTGATCCCGAGACATTGAGATGGAACGTGCAAGCGGAGCTCGTGCATTGCAGGTGGGCAATGTTGGGTGCTGCAGGCATTTTCATCCCGGAGTTCTTAACGAAGATCGGGATCCTAAACACTCCTTCATGGTACTCAGCCGGAACCGAGGAATACTTCACCGACACCACGACACTCTTCATCGTGGAGCTTATTTTCATCGGCTGGGCCGAAGGGAGAAGATGGGCTGACATTCTCAAACCGGGTTGCGTAAACACCGACCCCATCTTCCCTAACAACAAGCTCACGGGTACCGACGTCGGATACCCCGGTGGCTTGTGGTTCGACCCTCTCGGGTGGGGAAGTGGTTCACCCGAGAAGATCAAGGAGTTGAGGACCAAAGAGATCAAGAATGGTAGATTGGCTATGTTAGCGGTGATGGGTGCGTGGTTCCAACATATCTACACCGGCACCGGCCCCATTGACAACTTGTTCGCTCACCTTGCCGATCCTGGTCATGCCACCATTTTTGCCGTGAGTTCATATCGCTTGGATCTATTTGCTTGTTTTTTGGAATTTAGATTAAGTGTTGTTATTCTCTGTTGCTGCAGGCTTTCACGCCAAAGTGAAGACGCTACGAGGAAGAACCCTAACAGCCATTAAAATGTTGGAGAAATTCGGATTGTTATACACATTTTTTTTCTGGTTTGCAAGGAGATGGAAAGATGTTTATGGGGATGTTTGTATCAGCAGATTATTGTAATGCCTATGTTCAGTGGTGTACAAATACCTTTATGATATCAGACTTGCAATGCATATTTGTTCAGGTTAACTAATTATTAGTATATATTTGTATCATTTACTGAAACTAACAAAAAGTTGAGATGGCCGAGTTGGTCTAAGGCGCCAGGTTAAGGTCTTGGTCCGAAAGGGCGTGGGTTCAAATCCCACTCTCAACAGTAAATACTTTTATTTTTAGAAAAAAATTCCTTTTTATTTCAACAAAATTTTGATTCAGTCCCTAAAATGCTTTTAACACACTGCCTGATATTGATATTGATCGTGGAAGTTGTTGTATAGTGTAAGAAACAATGATTATCCACATTTAAGGAAATACATATCCGTTAAAATTGGCCCCGGTGAGCAGGTCTGCGTCTCTCTTTAACACGAAGCACATGCAAACACACTACTAGATATAAGACCGATAAGAAAAATGAGGTGAAAATTGCTCGAAATAGCGTAAGTTTGTACTTCTAACTCTGATCTGATGGAACTTGTGTTGCATAGGTTCAAGCCGTATATGAAATTAAATACTTGATATGATATGCATTCTTGTTTTGAGTTGAATGTGATCATGTAGACTTCCTGGGTTTCTTTTGGTTTACTATCCGGGTTGGTTGATGTTATTTTGTGTAACCAAAAGCCAAGGAATCTCTCTTTGCTGAGCCATGTCGATCTGTGTGTTGTATATGATAACATTGAGGCTTTCACATAATGCAATCGAATTACTGCTAAATTTATAATCTTTTAGGGTTTGCTTTATATATATATATATGGGATAGAATCTACTTACACAGTGTAAATTTTTTTTTATTTTTTATACATTTTTTTGAATCGTTGATGAGTGAAATGGATGGTTGAGATTAATAGTGGGTCATATGAAAATTATCATTTGAAAGAAAAAAATAAAGAGTTCATCATAGTCATCCATTTCACTCATCCAATCATCCACAAAGCGTAAAACTATGAGTTTTGCATTCTTTGTAAGTAGATCTTTTATATATATTTATATATTGATGAACAAATTGTGTAAAAAATATTACACAACTCTTCATATTTAAGTTATAAAATCAAAATCTAAATATCTAGACATTACACTCTAAAACCTAAACTTTATAACTTAAAATTTAAATTCTAACCATAAATTTTAAATTCTACGTACTAATCCAATAAACCCTAAATATATATTGAGTGTTAAATTTGTTAACTTTGTCTAGAAAAATAAAAATTAGGGCAAACAACACCATTGGTCACTAAATTGTTTTCGCTTTCCTATTTTGGTCACTAAACTGTTCTTTTGTGTAAAATCATCACTAATGTTATGTTTTTTTTCTGTGTTGGTCACTAATGTTATTTTTTCTGTTTTGGTAGCCAATCTATTGCTTATTTCTTGTTTTGGTCACAAAACTATTATTTTTTGTGAGTTTTTTAACGATTGATTAAAATATAAAAAATGTAACGTTAGTGATAATTTTATCAAAAATAATAGCTTGATGACTAAAACAAGAGTAAAAATAGTGACCTTACCCTAAAAACTATAAGTCGAGTATGCAGCCAACTAAATGAACCAACTTTTTTACTATCCAAAGAGTTGGCATAAGTTCATATACTATTTTTATTTTTTTGTTTTGGTCACAAAATTATTATTTTTTTTGATTTTTTTAGCAATTAATTAAAATATAAAAAATATAACGTTAGTGATAATTTTATCAAAAATAATAGCTGGATGACTAAAACAAGAAAGTGAAAATAGTGACCTTACCCTAAAAACAAGAAAGAATGTTTATAATAAAACATCAACATAAGTCGGCTCAAAAACGAAACTACAAATTTGAAAAGTACTCATGATTTGTCTTCCTGGGAATCTCTATCTTTGTCTAACGTAAAAATGAACCGCTCCAATCAGCTGCTAGATCTATTGTAAATTCAAGGGTGCAGTTTAGCAAAAACGGTGAACTGACGTAACGGCGGCGGTGCATTTTAGCAAAAACGAGGATCGTCGTGGCTGGTGGTTTTATCGGCCGCGGGAATCTCGAAATGCCAGAGCCTCCCAACGCTTTTCACCAAGTACTTTTTGCACAAAAACTCAGTGGCGTAAAGCTTCTCCACCTTCCGATCAACATCGTGCAAGAACACATGGGTTACGCCGGCTCCTTTCCTGTTCCTCGCCATGACCGCCACCGAGAATATCGCCGCCATCCTACCCGGTGCCTCCGCGAACCACCCACGCGGCGCGTCGATCATTATCAAATCCCACTCCGTATCATAAAACTCAGCAGGAAAACCCGTCAACGCAAGCCTGCACCGGTCGTTGCCACGCAAGAAAGCGTTCGACGGGAAACAGCTCGGCTCCGTCCGATAATGGTTGAGCAAAGCATCCGCTTCCTTCAGCTGCGTACAGTACTTCACGGCGTACGCGTGGAGGTACGGCGCGCCTTTGAGCACGTCGTCGACCCATTTCTGATCCTCTTCGAGGAAAACCGTTCTGCCCTGGGGATTCAGAGCATCCCACATGCGCGAATCGTAGCCGAGTCCGAAGACGAGGAAATTGCAGGGATTGCGGTTTCTGAGTACATTGTATGTGACGGAGATCTCGTCGTAATTCTGCTGCGGTGTGATCGTTGAGGTGGCGTAGTTAACGAGGGCTCGGAGTTGAGTTTCCATGTCGGAAAATCCATTTATGGGTAGCGATCTAGACTTGGCGATAGAGCATAGGAGGGAATCATCGCCGCTTTTTATTAAGCTGGAGATAAGTATTACGCCGGCGATAAGGCCGGCGACTGCGATGAGGGAAAGCCTTCTCCCATCGGCGGGGAATTGCCGATCTCTGACGTGTTCGTCTCTAATCATTTTGTTTACTTACACTAGTTTATTAATACGGTTGTTTACTGTTTTATTAAAGTGAAAAATTGTGGTTTCTAAAAATAGATAAATAAAACTTCCTTTAATATTGGGATGAGGCTGTGAATGAGCATAACTTTCGAGATATTTTCATTTTTTTGGTTTTAAGATTTATTTATGGGTAAATTATATAAATAACCACTACACTATTAGAAAAGTCGAGATTTGACTACGTTATTTTTCCTAAGCAATTAAATCAGCATATTATTAAATTGGATACAATTTAACCACCAGTCGTTAGAGGTTAACGGCAGAGTGATGTGGTAGTTAAAAAATAGGGGTATAATTATACATTTAGTCCTCGTTACTTATACACTCTATCAAATTGGTCTTAATTTTAATTTAATTTAATTTAATAAAATAAATTAATTATTTAATCACCACCTTATTGGAGGAAGGAAATAAAAAAAAGGAGCATCCTACTCTTAGTGGGATTTGAACTAGGATTACCCTAGATGGAGACATGCGCACTTAGCACTATGCCAAGTGGATCTTTATGATGTATGGTACAAAACCTAATATATATCCTAGTTTGTTGCTCATGCCAGAAAAATGAAATAAATATGAATTAAGGAGACTAGAACATGACACTTTTGAGGTGCATAAAAATATCTGAACCGCTGAAATAAATATAATAATTAAATTATTATATTAAAATTTTAAAAATTATATTAAAAATTTATTTAACGAATCTAAACTCACGAACATAATTTAAATGAATTGATATAACTTTATGATTATATTAAAAATTTTAAAATTTATTTAACGAATCTAAACTCATGAACATAATTTAAATGAACTGATATTAAAAATTTATTTTAAAATAATATTAAAATTTTATTTAACGAATCTAAACTCACAAACATAATTTAAATTAAATTTATTTCAGCGGTTCATATGTTGTTATGCATCTCAATAGTGTCATGTTCGAATCTTGTTAATCCACATTTATTTACTTTTCCTTGGCATAAAGAACGAATTATAACTTATATTAACTATTTGCATTTTGTATCACAAAAGTAGCTTTTGGCCCAGTGGCTTAGCCACGCTTCTAGTTTCCAAGGACGCCCAGGTTCGATTCCCCCTATAAATAATTAAATTCCTCGAATAAGGTTGTGACACGTGTCACCACCTAAGTAAATAATTAATTTATTTTATTAAATTAAAATTAGGACCAAATTGATAGAGTGTATAAGTAACGAGGACCAAATGTGTAATTATACCCATATTTTTTAACTGTCACATCACCATGTCGTTAACTTCTAACGACCGGTGGTCAAATTGCATCCAATTTAATAGTATGGTGGTTTAATTGCTTAGAAAAAAGTAAGGTGGTCAAATTGCGACTTTTCCAATAATATGGTGGTCATTTATATATTTAACCATTTATTTATTTATTAAACGAAACAAATATTGAATTGTTTTACAAATAATTTGTTTATGTCACTCAAAACAAGATCATTTTATCATAGTTTAGTGACTATTTGCGTAGTAGTTTGATAAATTTAATAATTGTTTTATAACTTGTTAAATTTATATTTGATTTTGATATAACAAAGATTTAATTAAAAATAAATAAAATTTTAAGGTACTTATTTTACGTACTAAATTGATAGACATTCGAACTTAAATATTTTTCTAAGTCAAACTTTAAATTCCCAATTTTCTAAGTGTTTTGGTACTCAATATAACCAATTTGGTAACTGAGTACCAGTACGGCCTATGATGTACCGGTACGAATTTTCGTTACTAGAAATTAAACTTGTGCTTAATGGCTAAAGGGCACTAGTACGGCTATACGCGTACCAATACGGGCTTTTGTATGTGAAAACCAAATTATGCTTAGTACCGGTACGACCTATGGCGTACCGGTACGGGGATCAATAAATTTAAATTTTTTTATTTAATGTTTTGACTGTTGTCTTGCCAGAGCTTAGAACTAATTTTTAGAAGATCAGTTATGATACCGATACAGCTAGACTCGTACCGATAAGGTCTTTTGACCAAATATTTCAAGGATTCTGGTGAGCAAAACGAGTAGCGGTACGGTACGACCTGTACCGATACCCTTTGTTAAATCTTCACTCCGTATCGATACGTCTGCTCGCGTACTGATACTCATTTGTTGCAGCGGCTCTTTCTTCTCCTGATCTCTTACTAGCAGTCAACCATCTGTAAGTTTCTATTAGGATACTAGGTACTGGGTTGACTCCTTTCTCTACTCACTCAAATAGTCCCACATTCGACGAGTCAATATGCCCCGGAGTTCTTGAAAATAAGACCAACCCGTAAATACACAAGGCGAAAAGGCTTTTCATCCTGACAGGCTCATCATTACTTGCCAATATCAGTTCTTTAAGGCTCCTCTAATTGATTCGTTGTCTATCTTTATTTTGATCTGTGCTGTCATTATTTTCTATTTTCCTGTCCAACCATTCTTTTGTTTTTCCTGTTAATAATATTAATTTTTTGATGAAGGTTGAATTATTGACGGGTCTGGAATAAATCTTATTACTTTTAATTATTAGATAGTTAACCAGTATCTCATATTCCTCTAGTGTTGGTGTCGTGTCTACTTGTCCGAAGGAGAAGCAATTGTACGATGGGTTCCAAAACTGTACCATGGCTCTAAGCAACTCTTGATCGACCTTTACACTTAATAGCAAGGCTATGTCTCCAAATTCCTTCTTAAATTGCTCCTTCATTTCATTATCCCATTGATCCCACATTTCTTTTACTTCCGGTAAACATGTATTATGATTAGTGTTTATCTTTACATAGCCCTTCATCTTGGACATTTCACTCTTACCGAGGTTGTCCCCTTTCTCGTGCTGAGTTTGCTCGGACCAGATCCAAACTGCTATATTGTCTTCTCCTATCTTAAACTCTCGGGACATTTCGTTTACTTTCAAATTAACTGACTCCCAATTTGATGCTAAAACAAATGCAATTCATGACAGGATTTATTCAAAACAAAACAAAAAAAAAACAAAAAAACTTGTGTTAGTACTGTCAATTAATATGAAAAGCAAGTAAACAAATTATTAATTTAGAGAAACACATAATATGTAGCAAAGAAAATAATCAGAGAAATGTATTTAATCCGGCAACACCTGTTCTAGGTCCATGTCTGGCTCTAGTGGGGTAGGCTTTCAAAACAGAATGTAGGCTTTGTTCTAGACTCTTAGTTTTCGAACTGTCGTTACCGTCTACTGCTATAGTAAGACATCGATTCGGTACTATAGGTCATTTATTACGGAGACGTGAACCCCACGACACATAAGGTTAGTATACCAGAAGAAGACAAAAATCCGAGCTCAGAGCTGGAGAGCATCACGTCAGATATTGTCTTTCTCCCACTTAAGGGTAAAAAACTCGGGTCGAGGGTTTATGCATGAATGACAGATATATCATACACAAAAACTACCCCAATTTTTCTTGAAAATTCATCCAACAATTCTTTAGAAAAGATTAAATTCATATTAATGTTTGAAATACCAAAATGTCATGTGGAATTAATTAATATGTCTGACTCTCAATTATGTCCTAATCGGAGTCGCCAAGCTGTCACGACCGTTTTTTAAAATCGTTTGTGGAAAAAGCCTGACAATTAGGGTTTTAGAAATCGAAATTTTTTCATTTTAATTTAATCTTGAAATTAGGGGGTTTCTATTTTTAATCAAAATTCCTTCATTTTCTTAAGAAATCATTTTGGAGTCGTCACCGGTCACTTTAGTAGACCGGACACCATAAAAAAAGCAGACCAGAGATTCTTTTAATAAAATTCAGGTTTGGGATTCAGTTACGTGTAGGGAAGGGTTAGCACCCCTACAAACTCCCGTTATCGGTACCTTATTAATTCCGCGTGACATTTTGGCATTTTGAACATTCATCTGAATTTAATTAAATCTTTTAATTGTAAAATGGATTTCATTTCGAATGAGAATATCCTTTTGTAAGAAAATACATTTTGGACGAATATAAATTTTGAAACTCCCAAATACATTAGGACACTTCAATTTATATTCAAAATATATCTCAACACAAAAGGTTTAATGCATGTCCAATTATTTTGTTGTTCATTTTAAGTAAAACCTAATTTAGGCTCCATTAATTTAATTAATTAAAATTTTATGAATATTATTGATTTTTGGGATCTTATGGTAACACCCAAGTAATTGGACACTATGCATATTAGGCCCAAAAGTAATAATATTCCTAACTTTAGTGTAACTAGTTATTTAATCCTATTTTTAATTTTATTAAGCTAACTACATGTGATTTTTATTTTCTATCTTCAAATGAAGTATTGAATCTCTTATCTAGATATCCCCTTGATTAACATCACATTGCAATGTGATACTAATCAACTTAGGACATTTAGACTTTCATTCAATATTCATTTATTTTCTATAGTATCCTCTCCTAGAAAATTAATTGGATTTAATTAGAGAACTCAATCTTAAAAGGCTTTAATTTAATTACACTAGGTGAGTTAAATTCTTCTAAACAAATTACACTAGGTGCAATTTTTAGCCACCATAGGACAATTTTCGACCACCGTCTGCCGCTGTAAATGTAACCCTAAAACCCAAATTTTCCCATTTTCACTCACCTAAACCCTAAATCTACCCAGATTCGACTGAATCTGCCCGTCTCCGCCCTTTCCTAAGCTTATTCTACCCATTCTCAGTCACTCGTCCACTCGTTTTCAACTCTGTCCATCTCCGAAATCTCTCCGTCCACCGCAACTCTTAGATCTCGACCTTTATTTCCATTTTTTATTTCTTTTATTATTTCTATTTTGAATCTAACTCTGTTTGTTTATTATTTTTTTGCATGATCAAAATAGAAAAAAGAGGTGAATTATACCTTCTCGGTGCAATTTCGGTGATTTTCACGATTACCGTAGAATTCTTCGACAACGATACGGCTTGGTGATGGCAGTGTTCGCGATTGTTCCTCTTCCGGACGACGTTTCAACTTTTGAGATGCGTGGGTAATTAGCTCTATGCCCTTTCTCTCTCCTTCCTTTTATGGTAATTAATGATTGCCTATTAATTCTGATTTTTTTCACTCTTTCTATTTATATTTAGTGGAATGTGACATCACCGACGACGTCAGCGAAGCCAACTGGATCCAGATGGGAAAGCAATCCGCGTGAACCGGGACTAGCTAATGAGAGCATGACACGTGTCCATTGTGGCTCTATTTTGGGCTAGAATTAAAAGCACAGATTGGGCTTTTGTGTTTGTTTGGTGTAGAGAAATATAATTTGGGTGGGAATATTGAATTTTGGGCTTAAAAATTTATATTTCGGGCTTTTATTGTAATTTGGGTTTTATATAATAAAAGTGGATACTGGATATGTAAAATGGACTCTATATTGTATATTTTGGACTATTTATTTTGATTATTTATTTATTTAGTATTCGAATACTATATATACGCACACCCGAATAAAATATGCGTATTACACATACGATTTCTGAATGTGTTTTAATTATTACTTATGAAACATTTGATTTATGAAACATCGAATTCATAGAACCATGATTTATAGATTTATGGACTATGATATATGAAGTATGTTTACAAAATATCGAATTTATGGAAATGTGTTTACAAAATTTGAGTTTTAAACATCATATATGTATGAGTATGGGTTGAGATTTGTACAGAGAAGTTCAGTGGTTTCACCCTTCAGGCTAAATTCCACTTCGGATGGCGGATGTAGCGAGAAGGTTATAAGAGCCTTCCTCATCTTTGGCGGACGTAGTTGGGTGCATTGCATTACGCTTGTGATATTGTACCATTTGTTTTATGTTTTTAAGAAAATATTATTATATTTTACTACTATGGTTTTCTTGCACCTTAGAGACACGCTAAACTCTTTAGCTTACTCCCCTTAGTTCTTCTTTCATATACGCAGATCTTAGGCGTTACGATACTTGAAGGATCTCATTTTTATCCGATTATCATATTTATCAGTACGAAACCAATTTTAGTTATTCAGATTATTATTTTTTGTTTTGGGACATTGATGTAATTTCATACTTTGAGACTATTTATGTTTTTCAGATTATTTTAGCATTCTTTTACTATGGTTTTATTTCAGAGATTTTATTTAAACATTTGAATATTAATTATGACATTTATGTTTTATTTATTATAATATATTTATTAAATTATCGTTATATATTCTTTTTAAATTAAAGTATAATTTTTAAAATTGATTTTTAGGATTAAATTTTCAAACGCAACTTTTTAGATTCGGTCCATTTCTTCTTGGTCGAGTTTAGGAGGTTACAATTGCCTTGTTTGTTTTGTTGTTTTGATTTACAGATTTGAGTTTTTTTTACTGTATTGATACCTAATTGTGAGTATTTTTTTATTTAGATTAGGAAAAATTTTAACGAGGCGTACAATCTAAGTCTTAAATTTTATATCTTTTTTTTGATAAAAGAGATAGTTGTTGTTCAAAGAAAAATAAAATTGACAATCACCTCTGAACATCCCAAACAGAACGAGCAAGATTTATAATTGCATGGAAATAGATTGAAATTAAAAACACACCAAACGCTCAACCTCTTGTGTTCTGGTGGCAAAAGATGATGTTCATCATCTTGGTAATTTGAGTTCGAGCACCAGTATTACCATACTGTGTGTGCCTTCTTAAAAAAAGACTAAAAAATTTAACAGATGCTACCCTTGCATCACACCAGCATATTAAAAAAACACACACACACACACCAAACCGAGCTTACTTAATTTACAGACACTGTAACCCCCTCGTCCCGGTCCGGACGTTTGACCGGTCCGAGCAGGCTACACGGGGAAAATCGAAGAGAAACCCGTTAAGGTCCCACCTCGGTTAGCAACCCAAGAAAAAATTCCTTTTAATTTAATCTTGTCTAAAGGCATATCGTTACTTAAGTGATCATGGCAGCGGAAAACTACAAAAAGAAACACAACCGAACCCAACACAACAAGTCAAACAGCCCAATTTATCTTTTTAAAGCAGGCCGTATCGATACTCCAAGAGAGGGTATCGATACGCCTGGACCAAGGTCAACATCCACCAGTCAACTCGGGAAGACTGTATCGATACAGCCCTTGAGCGTATCGATACGCCCTTCTCGGTCAACATCTCGTGGTCAACGAGATAAAACCGTACCGATACGCTAAAGACCCGTATTGATACGCCAAAGTCTCCTAAAAATCTCAGAATTCCAGTGAGCTTTGGGCGTATCGATACACCCCGTGTATCGGTACCCCTAGCTAAAACTGTGTCCCAGAGTGTAGGACCGTATCGATACGGCCCTTAGGCGTACCGATACGCCTTGCACTGCAAGACACGAAATTGCAGCAAAACGACTCGAAACTCAATTCTAAACGCAAATTGAGACTTCCCTAATCATTCTCAAACATACATACAACACTTATCAACCAAATCTAATCATACGAGGCACCCAACATGAACAAACAACATTCAACCAAGGAATTCATGCCTTTGATCAAAAGATGACATATAAGCACTTAAGGTTTCATGCTTCAACAACCATACACTTAGGCATTCTCAAAAGGCACATGGCCAACATACATGGTAAACAATTAAGACATGGTTTTACAATCCAAACCTGGCATCAACAAGCCATACAAAAACAACATAATAAGGAGTCTAAACATGCTCCTAATCAACCAACAATAGCACAAATCCCATTGCTTAACTATTACATGTTCATAACTTAAAATTCAAACTTGATAAACTCAAAAGCCAACAAGCACACTTGGAGGCCCTTCTCTTGCGCTAGCAACCCACGAACTACGGATCTGCATTGTCGAACAAAGAGAGTGTAAGCATAAAGCTTAGTGAGGGCAGCTCATTAAAAACAAACCTCTACAATGCAGGGTCCAAGCACGATCTCAACCAAGGTAAATACATGTTCTTACCTTCGATTCTCGAGAGCCAAAAATGTACATGATGCATGAACAATTACTCAATAGTATGTCATGCTCAACAAGCTCAAATCCACATCATATGTAAGCACATATATCCATCTATAAGAGAATTACATTGTTACACATATCAACTCATATTGGCACCTAGCTATGACTCGAATACGCGGATAAACACGTTGGAACTCACATCCAACAACAACTTTACCTCGCGATGGGATTACACTCATCATCGTTCTCGCGGAGGGGATTCCACTCATCCTCACGCCCCGTCGATGGGATTACACTCATCACCGACTATCATTTACGTAAGAAGAATTTTCGGGCAAACTCGTACTCCATCTTGATGACTACCATCATCAAGACCACGCGCGCATTTTACTCTCGTGTGCACACTAACATCCTAATGATAGATCATTTGTACCCAAGCATACTAGTGCCAACATTTAACTCAATCCACAATATCAATTTACAACCAATTCCGTGCTTAGCACGTACTCACCATGATTAACATCATGCCCACATCTCATGCATATAACAATGCATCACAACCATGCCTCAACATACATGTATAACACATTTATACATAACCATCATAATCACATATCAACATGAGGCATAATCAATAACTAAAGAGTGCAACCAAGGTCTCTAATTAAAGCTTAGGATTGGGCTACCACTCTAATCCTAACTCTAGGTGGGTCTACCAAGCCCAACCTAGTCCACATGCTTGAACCAAACACTTTAAACCACTTTGAAAACATTAAACCACTCACCTTCACTTCCAAGCTCAACTACCAAGCAAGCAACACCTTCAAGTTTCCAGATTCACTCCCGATGTCAAACCTTAATTCTAATCAAACCCAAACCCAAACAAAACACTCACAATCAATAACTAGACATCGGAAACAACCCGGATTAACATTTCCAAGCAACTAACACCCAAAATCATGCCCAAAACAGAATTCCCGAGCAGCCCACAAAACCTACTGAAAACTTCCATTTCAAACATCCAAACAATCATCAAACACACCCAAAGTGACCCTCATATATCATACTATCATAACTAAGCATTTTCTCACTCATCAAAGCCCTTAAACCAACTCTAAAACCTCTCTAAAACCCCAACAAAACCCATTTCCGAAAATTAGTTTAAATCATGTAAAAATCATATATGTTGGACCATTGGACTCACAAACATCATATCTAACTTCATTAAATCAGTAGCTTAAGTAAAAACCCATAAAGCTTTAACCTTTACCATTTTCCATGAAAAACCAAACTTCCAAAACATGGATAAAAATGAAATCTAAAGGTACTTTTGAAGAGAGGAAGATGAGAGCAAGTCGAAAACATAATTACCTTTCAAAACTGAGTTGAAACGATGGAGTAAGGAAATGGAATAGTAAAATGAAGGGGGGAGGGGGCTCTTTGTCGTTGGAATGGGGATTGGGAGAGTGATGAGGATGACAAGGCTTTATTTTTAATAGAAAATGGGTTTAAAATTTGAAAGACCAATTTATTACAAAAATGCCATTAATGAATGGCCATTTCTCCTTTACTTTAAAATCCATGTAATTTGAGTTTCATTTCAATTTAGTCCAATCATAAAATGTTTGCTTTGAAAAACACGAAGTCCAAATAATATATAATATTATTTAAATATTATTTTCGCCCGACCCCTAAACCCGGGTGTTACAGACACAATCGCTTATTAGTACAACAGTTTGCAACCCCAAACGAGGGAGTTTAACGTACATCAAAGTACACTATGTTTATAGTGTGATACTAACTGAAATATTACAAAATACATAATTTAAAATGTCACCCACCAACTTAAAATATTAGACTTTTTAATAATAGTTTAGGTTTGTGATCTCACGACAAGTATCGATACTTAGAGATACGTTTCGATACTTAATATCAACCTAAAATGTTATCAGAAGTGATAAGTATCAATACTCGAAGCCAAATTTCTATACTTAACAACCAACCTAAAATATTGTAAAAAATATAATATTTTAAGTTAGTGGATAATATTTTAAGTTATGATTTTATAACATTTCGATTAGTTTTGCACCGTAACCATACTGCATCATGATGCACCCTAGACTCACCCCAAACACACTAAAGTAAAACCATCACTCCCTTAACAGTAACACAAACAACAGAAAGCTTACTTACTGAATCAAACATCATCGTTTTGTTCGTCTTCAACAATTTCCATCACCATTTATCCCAGTTTTCTTCAATATCTTTCAACTCCCTCTTCCTACTTTCTTTAGCCTCCCAGTAGATTTTCTGCTGGTGTTCGGTGATTGGAGGAGTCACCGCTTGCTTGACGGAGTTCCAGTTATAATCAACGATGTATTCGGTGACCGGTTTAGGAATGTTTGGAAAGAAAGCCTTGATACACCTGGCAAAACTCCAGTCGGGGTGCTCTTCCTGTATTTTTTTAAATTTAGATCCGTACACCCAGATGTAATAAGCTCCCTGAACAGCTATCGAAATCTTATCGAACCACCCCATCCCCATCGCTCACTTCTCACTGTTTCAAACACTCTCTATTCACGTACTCAATATGAAATTCTCTCCGACAAAACTTGAATTTATACACAAAAAAATAATATTTTTTTAACTATCAGTATTGATTTCGGTGGCTAACTAATCTATATCTGGTATTGTATAGTGCATTGGGAAAATGATATATTTTTTTAACAGTAGTAATAAAATAACGAAAATCATAAGAAACAATTATGGGTGAATAAAATTGTACTTGACTAGAAGAAATTGATTTTTTTATTTCACTCGACGTGAAAAAGCTTGACTCATAAAAATTTTAAATAAAGTTTGAGTTATAAAATAGGACTTGTCAACGCTATTAACTTGAATTTTTTTGACTCGACTCGGTCGAATATTTACTCCTAACCAATGAGCGAAACATTGGGTGGACTTAAGGGACATGACCCACACCAACTTTTTATGTTTAATTACATTTTTAACCCTTAAAAATTTTGAAACTATTAAAATTAAGTCAGGGCTCTCTTGAAATTTTTTGGTTTACTATTTTTAGGACCTAGAATGCTTATATTCTAAAGGATGTTTGGTCATTGGTTCTAATCCTATCAGCATACGCGCCAATTCCAAATTCTCTCCCGAAGACAAACCTAGGCTTAATCTAAGGCGTTTAGTGTAGCCATTTCGACAGGTGATCGGAGGAGCGTCGGGAGCTGTTGGGTTCGCCGGCGTTTAGGAACTCCGACGGTGATGAAAAAAAGCTCTCTTTCCCTTGGATTAGTGGTTTTCCAGTGGCGTCTTCGCGGTTGGTTCGGAAGGAGGTTCTTGGTGCGGGGTGGTCTGAGTCTTGATATCGGCGTTTGAAGTTCTCGGGTGTCGTCGTCCTCCCTCCTTCGGGAAACTTCTCCGGTGGGACGGCTCGTCGCCAGCAACGATGGTGGTAATCGAAAAAGTTGAGGAGCTACCGCTCCAAGGTGCGTTTGCCGGAAGATCCAGAGTTGACGACCTCTGTTTCGTTCGTCGAGTCTGGATTATAGGCTGGTCTGACTGCTCCCCAAGCAACTTAGGGGCCGGTTTTGAAGAGGAAACTACGAACCAAGGTAGGCTCTTAGGACTTGTGCTCAGTCTTGTTTTCTTTGCCGGAAAAGGTCCAGAACCATTGCAGATTCAACCTCTCGGCCATCTTGAGGTCTTGGTAATGGTGGAGAAGGCTGTTTGGTCCCTCATACCCGAGGCGACGATGATGGCAACCCTATGCCCCGTTGACGGATCTGTTTTGTGCTCGCCCGTCGGAGGTAGGCCGGCAATCAAACCGACGTCTTTTTTCGATGCGTCTGGTGAAGGTGACAGGTTCACAGTGGCAGACCTGCCTTTTTACGTGTTTAAGGAAAATGACAGAATGATGGGGACAGCTGTGCTTTATCCCATAATGTCTAATTTGGCTTCTTTTTCAAGAAATGTTGACTTTCCCTTATGTGACAGCTGGGTTTTCTCTGATTTTTCTAAGCTCATTTATGAGCTGTCCTTGCCCCATCATGTTGATTTCCAGTTTAAGCACCACATTTCCGGTTTGGGTGGGATTCAATCCTCTATGTTCTTTTTTAAGCTATATCGCATGGATGTTTTCGGATTTGGGCAAGGATTTGGTCAGTGGAGATCTGGAGATTTAAGAAAAGCAACTGCCATAAGGCTCAGATGGGATCCAGGAGGACCTTTTATTATTCTCAAGTCCAGGTTTTATTCTTCAGTTGTTTCTCTATCGACGTCGGATGATCAGTGGTTACGTTCTTGTCAGTGTGTCTTCTTAGCCCGTTTGGGCGACAATGGTTTCGATGAACCAGGATTGGGAGGAAGATCAGTGAACTCAGACATTCTTCACATCTGGGATACAGCAGTTGATGCCTTGATAAGGACCAACGTTTCCGCGTTGGAAGCCTGCCTCTGGATAGAGCTCTCAGGCACGAATACTGTCCTTCATCCCGGGAAGAGTTTATGGCTTCATCGTCTTTTCCAGTTTCGTCCTGGTGGTATCGGTTTCGAAAACACTATCCACGTTTTGATCATTGGATGTGTCTATCTGGATGACTCAGCTCATCGCTTGCTCTGGCTTGGATGCTTTTCCGCTTGGTCCGCTTTTATCCGATGCTTGTTGTTGTTGCCCGTGTTGTGGTTGTTGGCGAGTCGGCTGTTTTTGAACCTTTTAGGTTTTGTGTTAGGCCTTGTTTATGGTTCTCTTGCCTTTGTCTCATTTGTAGGTCTGTTTTTTTCTCTTGCTGGTTTACTGGTTGCCCTTATGGTGACTGGTCGGAGTTGTGTACGCTTCTTGGGTTTTGGTGTCGGCCTTGCATGGCCTTAGCATGGATGCATGGCTGGTTTGCATGCATCTCATGTGCTTCTGTTGGTGACCTTTGTAACAGTGTTCGGTTGTTTTTATCTTAATGGAAAGTTATGTTTTGAACAAAAAAAAAGGATGTTTGGTCTATATTGACCAAAGAGGATATTTATTTAGTTGCTTGGATTAATTTGTATAAGTGGGAGGGATTGAGCTTTTTTGTTCAGTTTGAAGTTCATCAATGTTAGTGTTGGGTAAATAAAACTAACAAGTTCTGAGAGATGTTGAGACACAAACATGCTTAGGTGACTTGGTTAAAGCTAATTTGGGGTCATTAGCCATACCGTCACTCATTTATTGTGCGACTTCTTATACTTAAATCTTAATAATAGGCTTTAGACAAAAAAAAATACTTAATAATAGGCTTGTAAATACTAGCATTGTTGTTAATTTCAATGATTTTATACCTAGGGATTAGAAGCTATTTGTATATAATTTCTCTCTAGTTTTTTATAGTTGTATAGAGGTGTTTCTGGTGTAGTAGATATTTTTCAATTTTTTTGGATAAATAAAATATTTTACTTATTAAAAAAAGAAATTAATTTTTTTCAACTTTTCTGGTTTAAATATTTTTAGTATATGTCAATTTTAAAATTAATGAAATTAAATTTTAACACTTTATTTTTACAGTTATCTTTCAATAGCTTGTTATTTTAAAGATAAGCAACTTGACATTGCCCATAATTTCATTCTAGTTTTGGCTCATCCCGTAATTTGATCCTAGTTTCGTCTCCGTCAATAGCGGATCTAGAAATTCAAGAATGGTGGTTTAAAATATTTTTTTTTCAAACGGGTATACAAATTTCTATTTTTTTCTATTTTATACACTAAATTAATAAAATTCCCCAAAAATAAGGGTGCAGTTGCTCCCCTCCAAAACTTTATACATCCGCCATTGGTCCCCCGCCCTAACCACAACAATTTTTTCTGAAAAAAAGAAAATTACCAAAATAATTAGATATCTCTCTCTACAAATTATTTGTTTTTTATGAATTTAAATATTATATTTGAAGTAATTTTTAAATACACATGTTCTATAAAAAATTACTTACTGTGTAAAAATTAAAATTTAAACCCTTAAAATTTAAAGTCTAAACAATAAATACTAAATTGCCAACCAAACCTTTGAAACTAAAACTAGATCCATAAAATCTAAAATAGAAAGATTCTGTAATAACATGTGCATTAAATAATTTTTTATCGTTATTAATTATTCTTGTAAAATTTAAATTAAAATATTTAAATACTCATGCAAATATTCTTTTATTGTAATTAAATATTTTAATATTCATGTGAATTTTATGTAGTGATATCACTGTATATTTAATTCTTATTTTATTTTACATTTTGTCTTTGAAAAAATGTAATAAATTCAAATATTCTACCGATGATACTCCGATGAAACTCGCCTCAGATGCAAATTTAGATGAATAATAAGTTTGTCCAACGACAGACGCATGATTTCTAAAATTTTAAGAGGATGAAAATAAATTTTTAATAAAAAATATAAAAATTTCAAATTTTTTTAAATTATATACGAATTTCAAATTTTTAGAAAGACAACTGATCTCTCCAGGCTCATTCAGTCCATTCATGAGTTTTTCAATATGTGGAGATTTCTAGATGCCAGGTGGCTTTTGTTCATACATACATTACTTCTAACCGTGGAGAAATCTGGAAAAATATGAGGTAGAATTTGTGAGAGAAATCTGAAAAATTAAGAAGCCGATGACCATCTTTTGACTCAAATGTATTACAAAAGTGATGTTTATATTTTTAAGACATGTCTGTCCAAAGACAAATCATCAGTGTTTTGTTAGAATTGGTTCATTGAATTGATTACTATAAAATTTCTGATTAAATTGATTTTTAGATGAATTTAGAGTCAATATCAAGTACTTATATATATATATATAATTAATTATTTTAATAATTTTAAAATCATGAGATTTAAAATGTGATTATTTTTTGAAATAAAATATATTGAAACATTTTTTGTGACACTTTTTCAGTTTTTTAACTCAAAAATAATAAAATTTTATTAAAACAATAATTACTACTTAACTTTTAATTAAATTCTTTTTAAAAAGAATTAAATAAATGAATAGTATATTTTGTAACCCCCTCATCCCGGTCTAGCCGAATGACCGGTCCGAGTGAGTCACACGGGGAAAACTGAAGCGAAACCCGTTAAGGTTCCCCCTCAGTTAACAACCCTATTATTTTTTTTTCATTAATTAATCTTGTTTAAATGCATTATTAAGTCCTAAGTGAAACACGCCAGCGGAAACACGAACGATAAAACAATGACCCACCAAATCTGCACATTAAAACAACCCATTTATCCTTTCTAAGCAGGCCGTATCAATACAACTCTCTAGTGTATCAATACAGCTACAGTGTATCGATACACTATTGAGTGTATCAATACAGCTACAGTGTATCGATACACTATTGAGTGTATCAATACAGCTACAGTGTATCGATACACTATTGAGTGTATCAATACAGCTACAGTGTATCGATACACTATTGAGTGTATCAATACAGCTACAGTGTATCGATACACTATTGAGTGTATCAATACAGCTACAGTGTATCGATACACTATTGAGTGTATCAATACAGCTACAGTGTATCGATACACTATTGAGTGTATCAATACAGCTACAGTGTATCGATACACTATTGAGTGTATCAATACAGCTACAGTGTATCGATACACTATTGAGTGTATCGATACACTATTGGTCAACTAGGTCAACCCGTATCGATACTCTATTTCACCGTATCGATACGACCCACACTGCATCACTCATCAAAAAAACAGAGAGTTGGGACCGTATCGATACACCTAGTGTATCGATACGCCTGACCAAAAATCTACCATTTATGAAAGAGTGTATTGATACACCACTTTAGTGTATCAATACGCCCTGTTTTGCAAGACTCCAAATTTCAACAAACACATACTAGAACACCTATTAAAGTCAAGAGAGTCATTTAAGCATGAGTTAACATTCATCAAGGCAACACAAGCCACACACAAACAAGGCATCAAGGTCGTTTAAACATGCTCCTAACAATCAACAACTATCCAGCAAAACCATATATGTCCCATTACTCAACTATTACATATCCAAACTTTAAAACCCATACTTGAAGCACTCAAGGCTAACAACCACACTTGGAGCCTTTCACTTGCGCGAGCAACCCACGAACTAAGGATCTGCAATGTTGAACAAAGAGAGCGTAAGCAATAATGCTTAGTGAGGGTAAGCTCTAAAAACAAACCTCAACATTGCAGGGTCCGAGCACAATCTAACCAAAGCATCACACAAACATATCAAGAATTTACAAGAGCCACATTATAAAATGCATGAACAATTTATACTGTAAATGTCATGCTCTCCAAGCTCTAACTTCCTCAATATAAACAGCCACAACCCAAATTTCCATGCCTAACATGTACTCAACATGACATCACCGTCATACACCATTTCCATGCATAGCATGTACTCATCATGACATCACCGTCATACACCATTTCCATGCATAGCATGTACTCAACATGACATCACCGTCATACACCATTTCCATGCATAGCATGTACTCAACATGACATCACCGTCATACACCATTTCCATGCATAGCATGTACTCATCATGACATCACCGTCATACACCATTTCCATGCATAGCATGTACTCAACATGACATCACCGTCATACACCAACCACATTTCCATGCATGCTTTATGCAATACCAATCATGCCTCAACACACATGTATAATACAATATACATAAGCATTCATACATTTAAGTTCATCCAAAGGCTTTAGATCAAGTTTAGGATTAGGCTACCACACTAATCCCAACTCTAGGTGGGTCTACCAAGCCCGACCTAGTCCGTATACTCGAACCAACCATTTTAAAACCACTTAAAACATTTAACCACTCACCTAAGCTTCCAAGCTCAAGACCAAGCAAGCAACAACCTTCAATTTTCCGGATTCACTTCCGATGCTTCACCAATGCCCAAACTTGATTCTAATCAATCCCAAACACCAACAAAATATCCAAAATCAATAACTTGTCATCGAAACTAACCCGGAACATAATTCAAACATTAAGCTCAACATTTCAAGCCAAGAACCCTTTCAAACTCCTCATTTTCGTACTCATATTTTACCCAGCAGAAAATACCATTTTCGAACATCCAAATGACATCTAAATGGTCCCAAAACACTTTCCTCACATACATATATCATCAGCCTTTCAACCTAACTCTAAAACTCACCAAAATTCAAGTTTTAGACTATTCAAAAATGGCCATAAATACCCATTTCGGATTTTCATCCAAAATTACTCATTTTAACATATTATGTGTATTTTAAGGTGACTAACTCAAAACCCATCTCAATAATTCAAAATCAATTGAAAAACTCAATAAAAACTCAGATTTTCATTAAACTTGAAAATCACAAAAGTGGGTAGTTTCGAAATATAAAACTATGTAAACGTAGAGGATGAAGAGGAGAGTTCGAATATGTAATTACCTTCAAAAACGCCCTTGAATTGAGGAAGAAATCAAAGGAAATAGTAATGAGGGTTTGAGAGAATTTGGGGTGTTTATGAACGGTGAAGAAGAAAGATGAAGAAGAAAAGATGATATAAGGTGGTGTTTATTTTTATTTTGGTTTAATTACCAAAATGATCCCTCCCTTTCTTTCTAAACTCAATTTGCTCATACTAAGGTCAATTTGATTAAAATAAATTTTACCAACTCGAACCAATAAACCCGACTAACTTCTAACCCCAAAACACGGATGTTACAACTCTCCCCCACTTAAGGAAATTTCGTCCCCGAAATTACCTGGTGGAAACAAATACGGAAACTGCTCAACCATATCTGCTTTTCTCTCCCACGTGGCCTCTTCCGTCCCTCTATGCTTCCACAACACCTTGACCAACTCTATGGTCTTGCCACGCAACACCTTGCTATCAGAAGCAAGTATCTCAACGGGCTCTTCATTATAGGACAAATCTGGATCTAACTCTATATCCTCAACGGGCATCACATGAGAAGGATCTGATCTATATCTCCTAAGCATAGACACATGGAAGACATCATGAATCTTTTCTAACTCAGAAGGTAACCTCAAACGATAAGCTACAGGCCCAATCCGCTCAACAATCTCATACGGACCAATGAACCTCGGACTCAACTTGCCTTTCCGGCCAAATCTCATTACCTTCTTCCATGGAGATACTTTCAGAAATACTTTCTCACCCACTGAGTACTCAACCTCTTTCCTCTTCAAATCTGCATAAGACTTCTGGCGATCGGAAGCTGCTTTCAAACGATCACAAATCAACTTCACTTTTTCTGTCGTTCCCTTAAGCAAGTCTGGCATAGGTAACAATCTCTGACCTGTCTCAGCCCAACAAATCGGAGTCCTACACCGTCTACCATACAAAGCCTCATAAGGTGCCATCTGAATGCTTGACTGATAACTGTTGTTGTAAGCAAACTCAACCAACGGTAAGTGCTTCTCCCAAGAACCCTGGAAATCAATCACACAACAACGAAGCATATCCTCTAGAATCTGTATCACTCGCTCTGACTGTCCATCGGACTGCGGATGATAAGATGTGCTGAAATGCAGACGGCTACCTAAAGCACTATGCAAGAAACTCCAGAATCTTGAAGTAAATCTAGGATCCCTATCTGAAACAATAGACTTCGGAACCCCATGAAGTCTTACAATCTCACGGATGTACAAGTTTGCCAACTTGTCTAAGGAATCCACAGTGTTCACTGCTAAGAAGTGAGCACACTTAGTGAACCTATCAACAATCACCCAAACTGAGTTCTTCTTCGAAGGAGACAAAGGCAACCCCGATACAAAGTCCATGGTGATCCTCTCCCATTTCCATTCCGGAATCTTCAAAGGCTGTAGCAAACCTGAAGGAACCTGATGTTCTGCCTTCACTCTCTGACAAACCATGCAACGGCTCACATACTCGGCTACATCTCTCTTCAAACCAACCCAGAAGTAGTCATTCTTCAAATCTCTGTACATTTTAGTACTACCAGGATGCATAGAAAAGGGACTCGAATGTGCTTCACTCAGAATCTGACGTCTCAATTCAACATCTTCTGGTACAATAATTCTATCTCTAAAGCACAACAAACTCTCACCACTGAAACTATACTCAGTCGGTCTTCCTTCGGCTATGTCTTGGACATGAGGAATTAAGCTCGCATCTTGCAACTGTTTCTCTCTAATCAACTGAATCAAAGAAGGCTTTACTTGCAACTCGGTGATCAAACCACCATCATTGGACACACTCAATCTAGCAAACATAGCTCTCAGCTCAACGGCCACTTTTCTACTCAAAGCATCGGCTACCACATTTGCTTTACCCGGATGGTACTCAAGGGTCAAGTCATAATCCTTTAGCAACTCTAGCCACCTTCTCTGTCTCAAATTCAACTCTTTCTGTGTCATCAAATATTTTAAGCTCTTGTGATCGGTGTAAACTATACACTTCTCACCATACAAGTAATGACGCCAAATCTTCAATGCAAACACAACTGCGGCTAGTTCTATATCATGAGTAGGATAGTTCTTCTCATGAATCTTCAACTGTCTAGAAGCATAAGCAACAACTCTCCTATCTTGCATCAATACACATCCTAAGCCTACGTAGGAAGCATCACTGTAGATCACAAACTCCTTACCTGAAACAGGTTGCACTAATACTGGAGCATTCGTCAAGGCTTCTTTCAATTTCTCAAAGGCCTTCTGTCTTGCATCTGTCCATTCGAATTTGACTCCTTTTTGCAACAGCTTAGTCAAAGGAGCAGCTACTCTAGAGAAACCATCAACAAACCTCCTATAGTAACCGGCTAATCCTAGGAAACTTCTAATCTCGGTCACAGACTTAGGCTGTTTCCACTCGATGATAGCCTCAATCTTCGATGGATCAACTCGAATACCTTCGGTCGAAACAACATGGCCAAGAAATACAACCTCTCGAATCCAGAACTCACATTTGCTAAGCTTCGCATACAACTGATTGCTTAACAATCTCTGTAAAACAAACCTTAAGTGTTCTTCATGTTCTTCTTCTGTCTTCGAGTACACAAGTATATCATCAATGAAGACAACCACAAACCTGTCTAAATAGTCTCTAAAAATTCTGTTCATCATGTCCATGAATGCTGCAGGTGCATTCGTGAGCCCAAAAGGCATCACAAGAAACTCATAGTGACCATATCTAGTCCTAAAAGCTGTCTTCGGAACATCACACTCTTTCACTTTCAACTGATAGTATCCAGATCTCAAATCTATCTTCGAGAATACTGAAGCACCTCTCAACTGATCAAACAAATCATCTATACGAGGCAACGGATACTTGTTCTTCACAGTCATCTGATTCAACTGTCTATAGTCGATGCACATGCGCATACTACCATCTTTCTTTTTCACAAACAACACGGGAGCACCCCACGGAGAACTACTAGGCCTAATGAAACCACGGTCTAATAATTCTTGCAACTGACTCTTCAATTCTTTCAACTCTTTCGGAGCCATGCGGTACGGAGCTATCGAAATTGGATTACACCCTGAAACTGTCTCAATCACAAACTCAACATCTCTGTCAGGAGGCAAACCCGGCAACTCTTCAGGAAACACATCTGGAAAGTCACACACTGTTCTGATATCTTTCGGTCTAGTTTCACTCATGTCCGGATTTATAACATAAGCTAAATAGGCTCCACATCCAGAGTCCATCAACCTATGAGCCTCTAAAGCTGACACCACATTAGACAAGAACTTAATGTTCTCGCCCACTACTACTATCTCGTAGTCATCAGAAAGCTTCAAAGAAATTCTCTTCGTCTCAAAATCCACACTAGCCCGATGCTCAACCAACCAGTCCATACCCAGAATAATATCAAAACCGTAGAATGGAAGTTCCATCATATCAACTGAGAACATATGACCCTGAATCTTCAGTGGACACCTCCTATACATACGTCTAACCACAACTGTCTCCCCAAAAGAACTAGTAACATGCATACCTACGTCTAAGATCTCAACAGGGATATCTAACTTCTGTGCATGCTCACTCAAAATGTAGGAATGCGTAGAACCCGAATCCACCAAAGAAAGCAAAGACATAGACTGTAACTCAAAATTGCCTGCTATCACATCAGTGTCGTTCCCGGCCTCTCTCTGAGCATAAACTCTCGCTGGTCCTCCTGTATCTGACTGTACAGCCACAACATGAGCAAGATTCCTCTGAGCATCTACCCTAGGTGCATCAGCCCTAGGTTGGAAGTAGCCACGACCGCGCCCACGACCTCTCTGAAAATCATTACCTCTCGTAGGAGCCTGAGCTATGTTTGGTGCCTGTGCTGCCTGATGCGGACAATCTCTCTTAAAGTGGTCCCTCGAGCCACAGTTCCAGCAAACATAGGAGTTACCCCAACACTCACCAGCGTGTCGTCTCCCACACTGTGCACACTCGGGCGAACGCCCTTCTCCTCCATGGCCCTGATGGCCTCTACCAGGGTGGCCACCGCCACGTCTCTGATCAAACTGATGCCCACCACCTTTGTGCCTCTTGGCATCTCTACCATCAAAGTGGTTATGTCTCTTGCCAGAGCTAGAACCACCAGTTCGTTTGGCCGAACCCAAACTATGTTCTAAATCTTTGGCCCTCGCGACCAACACATCAAGGTCTGAGTAATCAGAAGCTAAGGTGTACCTCTTAACCTCTTCATTCAACCCGTAGCGGAATCGGTTGCAACGTTCCACTTCAGTAGGAACCAACTCTGGGGCATACTGACTCAAGCGAACAAAGCGAATCTCATAGTCAGTCACAGAAGCATCTCCCTGAGTAAGAGCCATGAACTCTCTCTTCTTCTCATCCAAGTACCTCGGTCCCAAGTACCTCTTTCTGAATGCAAACTCAAAGAAATCCCAATCTATCTCGGCCTCTGGAATCCCGGCAGTAATGGTGACCCACCAGGTGTAGGCATCACCTTGAAGTAACGAGATCACACAACCCAGTCTACGTGCGCCCGCACAACCCATCTGAGCCAAGATTCGGACTGTCTTCTCTAACCATAACTCCGATCTCTCCGGAGTAGATCCTCTAAACTCCTCGGCTCCCAAACTACGGAGCCTCTCCAAAGGTAGACTAGCATCATCATACCTAGGCTGAGCTGCAGCCTAAGCTCCCGCAACTGCGGCCTGAAAAGCTCCCGCTATCGCTTGTACTAGCGGAGTCATATCAATACCAGCTGGACCTTGGCCACCCTGGCCACCTTGAGGTTCCTCTCCTTCAACTCCATCATCGCCTCCAACTCCAGGCGGAGGAAGTGGTGGTGGAGGTGGTGGAGCGCCAACTCCCGCAGCCACCGGCCCTTCCAAATAAGCCTCCACACCAACAGCCGGCTCAATAGGAGCCGCAACCCGTGGTTCCTGACGAACTATTCTTGGTCTACCTCTCGGTCTAGACATTGCTCTCACAAATATTAACTACAACCACAACAACAAAACATACAAGTTGGGTTAGCAAGGCAAGGCTTCCAAGTGTTCAAGTACGTTCCCTCACTAAAACAAAACCATTTTCCAATGTAATAGTAGCAATGGGACTCCCACACACATGCTTTGAATAAAACAAGCAACATGCTTACATGATAAGCAAACACCGTGCATTTTAATCATAAAATACAACTTACTCACTTACCTGCCCAAGGTTTCGGAAACCTTCAGCTCTGATGCCAACAAATGTAACCCCCTCATCCCGGTCTAGCCGAATGACCGGTCCGAGTGAGTCACACGGGGAAAACTGAAGCGAAACCCGTTAAGGTTCCCCCTCAGTTAACAACCCTATTATTTTTTTTCATTAATTAATCTTGTTTAAATGCATTATTAAGTCCTAAGTGAAACACGCCAGCGGAAACACGAACGATAAAACAATGACCCACCAAATCTGCACATTAAAACAACCCATTTATCCTTTCTAAGCAGGCCGTATCAATACAACTCTCTAGTGTATCAATACAGCTACAGTGTATCGATACACTATTGAGTGTATCAATACAGCTACAGTGTATCGATACACTATTGAGTGTATCAATACAGCTACAGTGTATCGATACACTATTGAGTGTATCAATACAGCTACAGTGTATCGATACACTATTGAGTGTATCAATACAGCTACAGTGTATCGATACACTATTGAGTGTATCAATACAGCTACAGTGTATCGATACACTATTGAGTGTATCAATACAGCTACAGTGTATCGATACACTATTGAGTGTATCGATACACTATTGGTCAACTAGGTCAACCCGTATCGATACTCTATTTCACCGTATCGATACGACCCACACTGCATCACTCATCAAAAAAACAGAGAGTTGGGACCGTATCGATACACCTAGTGTATCGATACGCCTGACCAAAAATCTACCATTTATGAAAGAGTGTATTGATACACCACTTTAGTGTATCAATACGCCCTGTTTTGCAAGACTCCAAATTTCAACAAACACATACTAGAACACCTATTAAAGTCAAGAGAGTCATTTAAGCATGAGTTAACATTCATCAAGGCAACACAAGCCACACACAAACAAGGCATCAAGGTCGTTTAAACATGCTCCTAACAATCAACAACTATCCAGCAAAACCATATATGTCCCATTACTCAACTATTACATATCCAAACTTTAAAACCCATACTTGAAGCACTCAAGGCTAACAACCACACTTGGAGCCTTTCACTTGCGCGAGCAACCCACGAACTAAGGATCTGCAATGTTGAACAAAGAGAGCGTAAGCAATAATGCTTAGTGAGGGTAAGCTCTAAAAACAAACCTCAACATTGCAGGGTCCGAGCACAATCTAACCAAAGCATCACACAAACATATCAAGAATTTACAAGAGCCACATTATAAAATGCATGAACAATTTATACTGTAAATGTCATGCTCTCCAAGCTCTAACTTCCTCAATATAAACAACCACAACCCAAATTTCCATGCCTAACATGTACTCAACATGACATCACCGTCATACACCATTTCCATGCATAGCATGTACTCATCATGACATCACCGTCATACACCATTTCCATGCATAGCATGTACTCAACATGACATCACCGTCATACACCATTTCCATGCATAGCATGTACTCAACATGACATCACCGTCATACACCATTTCCATGCATAGCATGTACTCATCATGACATCACCGTCATACACCATTTCCATGCATAGCATGTACTCAACATGACATCACCGTCATACACCAACCACATTTCCATGCATGCTTTATGCAATACCAATCATGCCTCAACACACATGTATAATACAATATACATAAGCATTCATACATTTAAGTTCATCCAAAGGCTTTAGATCAAGTTTAGGATTAGGCTACCACACTAATCCCAACTCTAGGTGGGTCTACCAAGCCCGACCTAGTCCGTATACTCGAACCAACCATTTTAAAACCACTTAAAACATTTAACCACTCACCTAAGCTTCCAAGCTCAAGACCAAGCAAGCAACAACCTTCAATTTTCCGGATTCACTTCCGATGCTTCACCAATGCCCAAACTTGATTCTAATCAATCCCAAACACCAACAAAATATCCAAAATCAATAACTTGTCATCGAAACTAACCCGGAACATAATTCAAACATTAAGCTCAACATTTCAAGCCAAGAACCCTTCCAAACTCCTCATTTTCGTACTCATATTTTACCCAGCAGAAAATACCATTTTCGAACATCCAAATGACATCTAAATGGTCCCAAAACACTTTCCTCACATACATATATCATCAGCCTTTCAACCTAACTCTAAAACTCACCAAAATTCAAGTTTTAGACTATTCAAAAATGGCCATAAATACCCATTTCGGATTTTCATCCAAAATTACTCATTTTAACATATTATGTGTATTTTAAGGTGACTAACTCAAAACCCATCTCAATAATTCAAAATCAATTGAAAAACTCAATAAAAACTCAGATTTTCATTAAACTTGAAAATCACAAAAGTGGGTAGTTTCGAAATATAAAACTATGTAAACGTAGAGGATGAAGAGGAGAGTTCGAATATGTAATTACCTTCAAAAACGCCCTTGAATTGAGGAAGAAATCAAAGGAAATAGTAATGAGGGTTTGAGAGAATTTGGGGTGTTTATGAACGGTGAAGAAGAAAGATAAGAAGAAAAGATGATATAAGGTGGTGTTTATTTTTATTTTGGTTTAATTACCAAAATGATCCCTCCCTTTCTTTCTAAACTCAATTTGCTCATACTAAGGTCAATTTGATTAAAATAAATTTTACCAACTCGAACCAATAAACCCGACTAACTTCTAACCCCAAAACACGGATGTTACATATTTTTTATCTGATATTTAACCTAATTTCATCTTCTCCGATAATAAACCTTAGAAATTGTACAGACTAACAATTTCTATTGAATATCAGTAATTTGAAATTTTCTATTCAATCATTAGTGTAACAATTTCTATACAATCAATCGACAAAGAATTGATAAAACGTTTACTACTAAATTTATCAATAATTTTACTATTTTTATACAATCAATCAGCAAAGAATTATTATTGACATTGTTTAGCAATTAGCGGATAGCTGATAGCGAATTACATTAGCTGATAATTGTATTTAAATTTAATATTTAATTAAACTGTATTAAAAATAATTATATAAATAATAAATTAATATGTAAATCCTTCAAACATGCTGAGTAATGTTATATTAAAAATTATTTTTCATAATCTAATTAATATTAATAGATATAAAATATTAATAATTAATAAACTATTCAAATAAGTATCGAATATATTTTATGTCCTTATATGTAATTTTATTTGTTTAAATAATCAAACAACTATCGGCTAGTTTTACTAAAAACAGAAAGTATTAGTTTACAAATGTCACTATGTAAATACGCGAGGTTGAAAAATTAAAATAGAAATAGTTAAATTAGGTTATTTGGAGATTTTTGATAGTTGTTAAGGGTAAAATAGTCTTTATAACTCTTTATGTCAAAATCTCTAATTTAAAAAGCTCATATCAACGACTTTTTCAAAATTAGATGTTTTCGGCCTAATATACTATTTTAATGCGCTCTTTACCAAACATCCAAATTAACGAATTTGACCGGTCAAACCTCTAATTTTGGCTCAAACCTCTCTTTACCAAACATGACTATTGTTGGGTTTGTACAATTTCGAAGGTTTTATTGTTGGGGAAGATAAAGCTAAATTAAATATTAGATAAATAATTGATAATAAAATTATAATTTTAATTTATTTAATTTAAAATAATAATAATTTTATACAAAAACGTTTACAATTTCTATATAATCAATAATTTAACAATTACTACTTTAACTTTTAATTAAATTCTTTTTAAGAATTTAACTCTTGTTTCGTCTTCTCCAATAATAACGTTTACTGTTAAATTTATGTGCAAAAGAAAAAACCTGAAAAAATGGCACAAAAGTATTTTCAAAAGAATTGATGAAGTAGTAATTATTTTTTTCAAAAAAGATTAAATTAAAAGTTAAATTAGTAATTATTGTTTTAATAAAATTTTATTATTTTTCAAATTAAAAAACTGAAAAAGTAGCACAAAAGTGTTTTAATATATTTTATTTTAACAAAATAATTATGATTTTATCCCATAATTTTAAAAATTATTAAAACAATTAATAATATATATAATAAATAGTATATATCGGGACATAACATTTACGCTAAGATTTTCTATTAATTTAATATTGTGCTCGTCTAAATATATTTAACTACATAGCTGTAACTACTCCGGTATATTTAATAGGATGAGTCTACCACGTGCGACGAACATTGATGAACACCACTACCGATGAACACCATTAATTTTTTTAATTTTAAAAATCTAAAGGACTAAAATTATAATTAAAATTACCTCTTAAAAAAATAAAAATTAAATTTAATAGTTATTTTATAATATTTTTTTAATAGGTTAGAATCAAATATACCTAAATCTCCTAAACCCTAACAAAATTAATCTCTTAAAAAAATAGAAAAGGGCATGCCCCTTCTGTCGGGATAACCTTAAGAGAGTTAATTCACTACAAAAAAATGTACATATACCGACGCCCGGTTATACCGACGGACAAATGTCGTCGCTATAGATAATATATACCGACGGAAAATAATACTGACGGATACAGAATTTGACGGTATAAATATAATATATACCGACGGAGTATAAGAATGCGTCGGTATAGATGTGCTATATACCGACGGGTTTTTGTATTTGTTGGTATAGGTGTAGTTTATACCGACGATTATTTTGACCGTCGGTATAGGTGAACCAGTTTATCGGTATAAGTAAACGTGTGTGACGGTATAGGTAACATATTTACCGACGGTATTTACCACCGTCGGTATAGGTAGGTTAAATTTTGATAGATTTTAATTATTTTCCCGTTATAGGATTCCCCAAAATTCCTAATCCCTAAATTAAAAATTCACCCAAATAACTCTGCTCTCTCTCGCGCTCGTCGACGGCCGTGGCTTTGAACGCCGATCTTGGCTCCCAGCCTACGTCTTCTGCTCTCTCTGTTTGATTCCAGGTATGCTACAAAACCTTTTCTAATAACTTCATTTTCGGTTTGTCTAGTAGAATAAATGGGTTTTGAATTTTTTTATGGAAAAAGTTGGCTAGTCGATTTCTCCATTGTCAAAATCTGACGCGGGAGCTAAGGTGAGAGTATCCAGAGGAACTAAGGTGAGAGTATCCAGAGGTATAGGAGCTTCTGGGTCTATAATTCCTCGCCCAGAGATTCTGAAGATAAGGACAACACCAAGACCTACAGTTGGTATTGCTCTTCCTCAATTTATGTTGGTATTGCTTTTGCTGAAATTTAATCTCTGGGTTTTGTTTGATTAAAGGATTTTAAAAGAATTTCATGGTTTTTCATTTTATTGTTCAGCATTTTCATTGTTTGCTCTGTTTTGGATGCCATAGAAAATTATGTTTCCTTATTCCTGAAGATTAACTACTTTAGCAGAACCTCAAATCATTATTGAAATGAAGATTTATGAAGCGGGGGAACGTTATACCCAAGCCTAACAGTGAGAAACTAACTAAAAAATTATATATCTAGTACGAAAACTTAGGAACTTGCAGTAGGCATTTGCAGCTTATCATTTCATTGAAGAATATAATGACCATGGCAACCTCTCTTACCAGATTAAGAAAAAGCCCGGTTAGTTCGTGACTTCTAACATGTAAATGAATAGTGAAGGTTTATGCACAATATCATAAGATTAGCACTTGCTTAATGCACTAGGGTGTAAAGATGATCTTCCCCAGGAACTCAAATAGACCGAAAGGTTACCCAAAACACCAATAATTAAACAAATTAGAGTAGAAATGTAGATATTGTTAATGTCTCCATTTTAAGTATGGTCGAAAGTGACTGTTTCATTTCCACCGGCAGCAACCTTATCGATGCAGCGAGCAAGGGGCCTAACAATTAGGGGGTCTACTGATTTAAACAACATTGTTAAAATGCCCATCAAAGAGGTGAAAATGTGAACTATTGATTGGTGAAAAGTTACCATTTTTGTTCACTGCTGTTGCGATTTCTATTTATTAAAGAGTTGTCTACAGTTTGCATATTTTTATCCTTGCATTTGGATGATTTTGGAAGACACATGGATGCGGAAATCTTCTCATTGTTGATAATTTGATCTGCCAAATGCTGTTAAATGACTGAGTATATTACATTTGGGTTGTCATCTTCGTCATCAACATTTATATAGAATGAGTTAATTGTTTATAAGCTAGGAACTTCAGCCAAAAACAAAGAATGTTATTTTTTTAATATGGAAAAGTAAACGCTTGCATGGTTTGCATTTAGCCAACAAGTTTGTGGTGTGGAATTACTATCTAACTGAGGTTTTCAATAATTTGTTTTTCCTTTTCTGATGCATTTATTAACCTCTTGCAAGGATGTTGTTTTTCCTTTTCTGATGCATTTAAAAGTCATTGGCAGGCATAGAATAACATTCTTTTCAAACCATCTTTTTTATTTCTCTAACCTGCTGTGTATCATGAACTTTTGAATTTGGTCTTCAAACAATCAATATTGAAAGATAAGATATCTTAAAATTCCTTTTTCACTGCTTCAAATTTCCAATCAGGTTTACTTTTGAATTTTTTCTTTCAATTTCGTTATAAGACTTATGTTTTCCTATTATTTTTCTATTTTGCAAGAAAACCACGGTTTTCTAGAATGAGAAAATGATTCTTTAGGTAAAGTATAGACCTGAATTTTTGTTTTTGCCCAGCCGACTTGAAAGAATAATTTCAACCTTAACAATTTGTAGTTGAGCTTACATATCATATCTGGTTAAATTCATTTGGATACATAAATTAATCTATGCTATTGAAACTTTGCATTCAATTTTTTTAAAAAAAATTAAATGAGTTTGTTATGAATTATTATTGATGTAGGAAGTCTTGTAAAGTTGGAGCTAAATAATCTTAAAGGTTGAACTAAGGTGATAGTTTCAAGAGGAACAACGAGACCTACAATTTGGTAAATTTTTTATGCTTACTGTATTATGTAAGGAAAAAGACCATTTTGTATTTGACTTTCGGTTACCATATCATATTGCTAATTATCTACCAGTTCAACAATAATGCAATTGGATAATGATACTTACTTATAGTTTCTAAATTATTTAATCTATCATTCTTTCTTACTATAGCCTTCTATGTGAAATCATTTTCACTCAAAACAATATTCTGGTTATGTCAATAACTATGACGGGATTCAATTTTTGAAGGAAAACCACCGGCCTGATTGCTGGAGGGTTAATTATATATATTTTTGAGGGACTATTGATCAAATTAAAAGCATGAGAAATGTGTCAATTCTCTTGATGACTATGTAACCGCTATTGAGAAATTGAGCTGTAAAAGATTAGAAGAAGACAGGGTGATTTTTTCTTTGTCACTTTTTAGTTGAGCTGTCCGATTTCTTTGATTTTTTTGAGATTATTAATAGGCAATTGAATATGACCGATTTCCTTCATTATTTTTCAGAGGTGCGTTGTTGAGTTGTCATCTCTTGTTGGATGCAAAAACTATTAGAATTTTAACTCATCTTCTTCTGATACGGAACGACAAGGTGAGTAAGTAGATCATTTTATTTATTTATTTTATCTTAAATTATTAACATATGTTAATCTAAGTTTAAGCTATTAGAGTTGGATGTAGAAGCTATTAGAGTTTACTTTGTGTTAGCATCACAAGTTAAGAAAGTTTACTTTGTTAAGGATGAAAAACAACCCGGTTGGCAAATCGTCAAACATGCTAAGCTTAGAGATGTGTTCGATATGGGTGATGCGTCGTCCTTTAACAAAGATGATGAACTTGAACAGTTGATTTTAGGTGATTCTACCAACAGTACTGTCTCAAGTTGGATAAAAAATGATGGTGGTGCTAATGGATTGGATGTCACTCCAGATATGGAAAATGAGAATATGGAGGAATATTCAATTAATGAAGACAATGGAGAAGACATGTTTTAGAGTTATATGTCATCTTTTGTACATGTTCTATTGTAATCATGGGCTAATGGATTGGATGTTATCTTTTATTGATCTTTTTCTGCAATTACAATATGAGAACTTAGTAACTGAATGTGTTACTTTATTGTTAATTTTTTTATAAATTTAGTTTCAGTAAGAAATATGAATCTAAAGTTGGTACTTTTGTGTTATTTAATACTACATTAAGTAAGTGAATGCGGTACTTTATTGTTAGTTTTTTCCTGTAATTGTAATATAAGTTTTTAATACTAGATTTGCTGACAATAAGATGTTGCTACACCGACGGACAAACCGTCATTATAGATAACAGCTATACCAACGGACAAAACCGTTAGTATAGATTCTAACCCTATACCGACGAACAAACCGTCATTATAGATAACAGCTATACCGACGGACGGAACCGTTGGTATAGATATTCTGAGCCTATATCGACGGACAAAATGCGTCGGAATATGTACCCTAATTTGTCGGGGTAGTCCACACCTATGCCTACGGTTGTGTCCGTCGGTATAGGCTGAAAACCTTAGTCGGAAGATCGAAAACTTCCAAGACCCAGGACGTGCCAAAGCCGAAAGAGTTTAATGGGACTAGGTCGGCCCAGGACGTGGAGAACTTTGTGTGGAGCATGGAGCAATACTTCCGTGTTGTTGGCATCAAGGATGATGCGGATAAGGTAAACATTGCTTCAGTTTACTTGACTGATTTTGCCCTTTTATGGTGGCGACGCAGACGCTCTGAGGAAAAGAGCAAGGATTGTCCCATTGGGACGTGGGGAGAGTTCCAGGCTGAGTTCAAAGAGCAGTTCTACCCAACTAACGCCCAACAGGAGGCTCGAGAGAAGCTGCACGAACTCAAGCATGAGGGTTCCATTACCGAGTATGTCAGACGGTTCACTGAACTCAAACTTCAAGTCACGGACATGAATGAAGCGGAAGGCCTCTTTGTCTTCAAGAATGGATTGAAACGGTGGGCCAAAATGGAGTTGAAGAGGATGGGAGTCGAGGAACTTTCCAAGGCTATGGCCGCAGCTGAATCCATAGCCGAGTTCGAGGTAACTGAGTCCACCAAGCCCCGGGGCAAGGGCTATGGTGGGGGAGTCAAGAACGTTGAAGTTCTCAGATGTTTCACCTGTGGTGAGAATCACATGAAGAGTGATTGTCCCACGAATGACCACCTCAATGCTATCCAAGGTGACGAGACCGAGGAGTCGGAGGAAGAGGTGATGAGACTTGGCGCAATTGTAAAAGTCAATAAGCCAAGAGGGAGCCAAGGAGCGACTACGCCTGTCAAAGTAGCCGAGCCAAGGCCGAAACCCGGTGTGGTAGCGGATGATAAAGCCGACAAGCCGAAGGTTGAGAAGGCGCCAATGGAGTGCCACCGATGCAAGGGGCCTCATAGAGTGCGCGAATGCCCACATCGAGTCAAGCCATCCAAGGTGGTGGATGAGCCCGAACAGAGCAAGGCTGCGAGACTTGGTTCGATGATATTGAGTTCTGCTAAGACGAAGGGATGCAAGCAGAAAGGGTTGATGTTCGTCGACATCAACATTGCGGGTAGATCGAGGAATGCTCTAGTGGACACCAGAGCAACGGGTCTATTCATGTCCAAGAAGGTTGCCGATAAACTTGGTCTTAAAGTTGAGAGCTCAACCGGTAAGATCAAGACTGCAAACACTAAGGAAGTTCCGATTGTCGGGGAGGCAAGGAAGGTGGAGCTACAGATTGGTCAATGGAAGGGCAAGGAAAACTTCAAGGTAATCCATTTGGACGACTTTGATTTCATTTTGGGACTGAAATTCCTTGACTGGATTAATGCTTTCGTTGTTCCTTGTTACGACGCTGTCTGCATTTTTGATTCCAAACAACAATGTGTTGTGCCCACGTACCGAGACGAGGGAGAAGGAAACAAAACAGTGACTGCCATTCAATTTATCAAGGTTGCTCCAAGTCAAAGAGACATCACTTCAAAGTCTGTTGTTGAAGGAACTGCTTTAGTGGGGCAAGAGTTGCCCAAACCAGCTAGCAACATGAGGCCCGTGAGAGAAGCACCTTTGGGCAAGGTGGGAGCATTGAACTTCAAGTGTGAAGAAGGGTCAATGTGGGAGAAGTTGCCATTGGGCAACGAGGCACCAAACTTCACTAGCGAAGGGAGGATGCCGTTTAGAGTAAATGCTACCAAGGGCGAGGTACATCTTAAACTCAACTCTATTGATTATGAGTATGATTCGTCATCTTCGATGAGTGTAGGATGGAGTTCATACGGTGATGATGTACCCGGAAGTGTCTTAGCACGCGACATCACTTGTCGGGAAGAGTCGAAGCAAGCGGTCCTTGTGGGAGGACATTGTTGCCCGGTTCCGAATTGGGAGCTAGCGAAGACCTTGATCAAACAACAAGTTGATGTGAGAAATGGTGCAGAGGATCGAATCGTTAGATGGCGGCAAGAGCCTAGGCGAGCAGTTCGTATGGGAGAACCACACCAAGCTGAGGAAGCGAGAAGCAGTATCCATAGTGGCCCTACCCAGGATCGTTCGAGTGAAGCGACGAGGGCATTCGGTGGGGGAGAATTTCAAGGCCCAACACTCTTGGTCCGAGACAGTGGCGTAGAGATCCGCCCCAGAGGTTCAGGATGGGTCATCAGGCTTGCCAAGACCACCAGACTTGGCCCAACACTTGGAGAATTCTAATGAGCCCGTCCACATTGATTTGGTAAACATGGCAGGAGACAACATATCGGAGATGATTATGGAAGAATCTTGCCATATTCGGTGTGGAAACCTATCCGAGGAAAGCTTCCTACTAATGGATGTAATTAGATAGGATTTTGATTCTCTTTCCTTAGATAGTGTATCTTGTAAAGATAGCAGGCTAATCTGAGCCATTCGTGTAATTCGATCTAGGCCATTGATTTGGAGGGTGCTCAACTATAAATAGAGAGCCACTTTCTCATTTTTAATCATCCACCATTTGAGTAATACACTTGGCTTTTACTCTAAACACTCTGAGGTGTTCTTCGCGTTCTTGAGCGTTCTTTCAATTGTTCTTGTTGCCTTTCTCTCTTGATCGTTTCCTCTAGGAACGATCTTGTGTTTGTGGGTCTTGGAAGTTTTCGATCTTCCGGAGAAGGTTTTCAGGCTTACTTAGTCGTTTGTCTAAGAACATCGACTAAGGTCGCAGGTTGGGCTAGTCGAAACTCTAGCCACATTTGTCACGGTCCGTTCGTTGTGACAGGCGGGACCGGGATGAGATGCTTTCTAGTTGTGCTTAATGCGGGAAGCGGGATAGCAATAAGGGTGTAGTACGTGCCATACAACCGTCCAGTCCTCGGATGGGCGTGCTGGTTAGACATCACACTGGTCGGGAGCTGTCCCCGCTTCCCTAATGAGCCCATGGGAGGGCGAAACTAGTAAGCATCGGAGATGAAAAAGGCTTAGCCTCGGGCGTGTGGGAGCCCTGAGGTGCCGCACGGGGAGATGTCCCTGCGCCAAGACTTTGACCCCGTGACAAATGGTATCCGAGCCAGACTGTGTGCTAGCTATAAGTTTACCAAGCGCTCCTTGTGCTACGTAGCGAGTCAAGTGGACGAGCATGTGCCTCGCACCCTAATGAGGGGGTGTTCGCGAGTGGGTCCTCTAGAAAGAGATTGAGACGAGGACGAGTAGGCAGGAAGCCGCAGCAAAAGTTTGCCAAACACTCGTAGCCGCATATGTCGAACCCTCAATGAAGAAGGCGAGCAGACAGAGAATTGCACACGAGATCCGGGCTAATTAAAAGAGAAGAGGGAAAGAGCTTTCTCCCCATGCACGAGGGCGTGCGTGAATTGAGTGGGGGAGATTGTCACGGTCCGTTCGTTGTGACAGGCGGGACCGTGACGAGATGCTTTCTGGTTGTGCTTAATGCGGGATGTGGGATAACAATAAGGGTGTTGTACGTGCCGTACAGCCGTCCAGTCCTCGGATGGGCGTGCTGGTTAGGCACCACACTGGTGGGGAGCTGTCCCTGCTTCCCTGATGAGCCCATGGGAGGGCGAAACCAGTAAGCATCGAAGATGAAAATGACTTAGCTTCGGGCGTGTGGGAGCCCTAAGGTGCCGCACGGGGAGATGTCCTTGCGCCAAGACTTTGACCCCGTGACACATTGCTTAAATACTAATTATTGAAGTCTAAACCGTACTTGAGCAAACTAAAGTTCCCTTGGATCCCCCCTTGTTCCCCGAGCTGCTCCGAAGGTCTAAGGGCCTGCATTGTTGGAAAAGATAGCGTAAGCGTTTAGGCTTAGTGAGCGGTGCTCAAGAGTAACTACAACAATGCAGTTTTAAAACATAGTTTGCTTAAAAACCAAAACCACTTCCAAATCATTTCTACACGCTTGAAACACACAAAGTCATGCTTTTACCTTTACGTGCATTTACCGAATGCATCTACAGGCCATAGGCTTACCATAAGCTCATTCTCATAACACAAGCAAAATAACCACAATGCATAACTATAAGCATAAGGAAAATAACAACATGCTTAGCAAGAGAATTATAGCAATCATGGGTATATTGACAATCAACGTTTTACTCAGATATGCGGATAACTTTTTCAAACCCACTAGACACTTCCGGTGGAATCTCACATCATCGTACTCACTCGTCTAGAATTAACACAATTTCCGGTAGAATCTCACATCATCGTACTCACCCGCCTAGAATTAACACAATTTTCGGTGGAATCTCACATCACTGTACTCCTCCTTAGTGGAATCTAACATCACTAAGGCCACGCGCGAATTTTACCTCTAGTGCACTCTAATCTTATTGATCGATCAATTATATCCGGTAACAACCAAACACATGTCAATATACTCAAACACAACCACAAGCATTACCGATGCTTGGACCACTTACCAAGTCCAATTTCCATGCAAGGCATGTACTCACCATGCAAGTATAACACAAATCTCACATCTCAACATACAAATCTCACATCTCAACATGCAAGTATAACATAGCATGTTCATCTCGCATTTAAGAAATCGTAAAGCACAATTTAATGCATAAACCATTAAAACTTACTCTCGAGCTTGGATTGGCCTTTCAAGCTCAATCCAAACTCCCAAACACTGCCTTAACCACGCTAAGGCTCTTAAAATCGATCCACTCACCCCCAATTCACAACCGATGTCCGAGATACCGAATCAAGCCTCCGAGCTACCCGATTTTTCGTCTACAAAGCCCGAATCCGATTCCACTATTTTGAGCAACCCAAAATCGAACATTAGAACACAAATACACTCACAAACACAGTGTAGACTCAGAACTCAACAACCTTGCATCAATACCGAACGATTCCACCCCAAACTTCACTCGAAACATAGCCAAATCGAACCCAAACTTTTAGCAACCACTAGCAACGAATTTACTATCAAAATTCCACCTTTTTACACTCCAAAACATCAATCCAACTCTACCAAACCTCCATCTGAAATTTAGAGACAAAACCCAACCAAAAACTCAAGATTTCTAACTCTTAAAATCACCCAAAATACCCATTTCGGGTTTCCATTAAAAACCCACCACTTTTATATTATTTTAGAGTCAAAACAAAGATAAAAACACTTTCAACTCAGCCTTCCATCAACCCAATGAAAACTCAAAGATTGCTTCACATTTCCAACCAAACTTTGAAAATCAAAATGAGTTTAATCCATGAGTTTCTACAAAAATATCAACATATAAGGCTTAATGAAGATGAGACCAAGTTAGGAAACCTTTTACCTTGAAGAAATCTCTTGGTTTGAAGCTTGAAATCCAATGGAACAATGACTAGGGTTTTGGGGAGTTTTTGAACGTGAAATTTCAAAAGAGAAGAAGATGACTTTCCTTTTTTTTTGTTAAAAATCCTTCCTTTATTCCTTTTTATGAAAATCTCCTTTTTGCCCCTTTAATCTTTTAAACCTCTTTTTGGTGTATTGAAAATAGTTTTTTTTCCTCTTTTTTTAAATTAATTTAATTGACCCAGTTGACTAACCCGATAACTCCCGGCCTTAAACTCGGGGCGTTACATGAGTAGCTCGCTATTTTTTATAAATTGTTTTATGATTTTTTTGTGGTTACCTTAAAAAAATTATGTTCCAAAAGGCTTAAATACTAGTTGAAAACTCTAAAAAAGTTCAGTGAATTGCTAGGTAATTTACCTATAAAATTTTGGTTCCAAATTTTTAAAATGGTTTGTATTTCCCGTGAATTAAAAAATTAATTTATATTAATAAAAATTAAATTATAATAATGAATCTTCCCTTTTTTTCTTTTTTATATAAAAAAGTTAATTCTGGTTTCAAATTTTCTTAAGAAGTTCTTTTATTTATAAAAAAGAGTCTTTCCTTTCTCTTTTACTTCCTATATAAAAAATACGATTGAGAGTTAAAATCTCGAAATTCTTAAGACACCTCTCTTATGTTGTTCATCGAAGATTGTTGAGAAACTAAAAAGAGTCTCACACTCGAATATCGACTTCAACTCTAACTCGGTCATGACAAGTTCGTTTATTTATCTCCTTAGACCTTACGTTTCCCCCCTTAATTTCTATGTTTATATTAAGCTCTAATAGTATCACTAGATTTTACCTATATTTAAAAAGAATAATGTAAAAATTTTGGCGAGCTTAACGAGCAACGAGATTTTTTAACGAGCACGAGTCGAGCAAAAGTTTATCGAGCTTAACGAGCAACGAGTCGAGTCGAGCAACGAGATTTTTTAATGAGCATAAGTCGAGCACTACTCAACTCGCGATCGATTCGCTCGATAAACACCCCTACTACTAAGTGTCAAATATTGAATTTATATTATAAAAATTTATTGGTGTTCTTATAGTAAATATGATTAATTATTTGATAAGTGCTAATTTTTATTTATTTGTTTTCTTTATTTTTGCTAAAAAGTAGAACATTTTAAAACTCAGAAATTATAGTAGAGCATTTTAGTAAAAAATATAAATTTTGAATTTTTTTCAAACTAAATCATGTTTGGATAAGGATATTCAGATATTTGGTCCAAAATTTTGAAATTTTTTTTAGATCAGATACGTGTCATTATTTTTCCAATTTGAAGAATCAGATTATATCCATATCCAAAAATGCACACCCCTAACTAGACGGATTCTAGTGACTAATCCTTTCATTTGTAATTATGTTAAAAAGATATTATGAAAAGTATGTTAAAAAGATATACAAAACGAATGAAGAAGAGAGATCGTGGTCGGTTAAAGTCTCAAAAGAATAAGGTGTTTGTAGATTTGGCTTGTTGAGTTTAAAATATTTTATTTTCAAGCTCTCGACTTTTTTCGAGGAGATTTAACGACATATGTGTGGTGATTATGTGTTTCCTTTTATAGTGTGTTGTGAGGAGACTTTTAATTTAATCTTTAATGGTAGTTTTAGCAACAAAAGTAAGTTGTGGTTGATAGTGCATTCTGTGTAAGACTAAGTTGCACAGATACAGATACATGGACAAATACGGGTACGGGGACGGGGACAAAAAACGACAATTTTCAAAATTAGAGGGTACGGGTACGGCGAGGGTACGGCAAATATAAAATAAAATTTAATATATATAATAAAAATATTAAAATTTATAATACAATATGGACTAAAATTATAATTGTAGTTATTTAAATTCACTTCTAATAATTTTAAATTACTTTTTAACACTTAGATTAAGAGATTACTAAAATTAAATGACTAAATTGAACGAAAATTTAACTTTACATTCTAAATAAAGAGAAAATGAATGACTAAAATAATAAAATTAAAAGATGACATGACTGAAATATATATTTATCCATTCCTATTTAAAGCTTGAGTGATTAAACATTAAAACAGGTTACAAATACAATACAAAACTAATATCCCACATCCTTAAGATACATAAAGCAAGGAGAGAAAGCAGCCTATAAATAGACATTTATCAAATGGAACAAAGAAGCAATCTAGTCTTGGCCTTTTGGCTGAGATTAAGTTTTAAGTTTATAGTTTATAGTTTTTAGGTGGAGTGTTTAATTTAGTAGTTTTTTAAGGATAATTTTTTAATTTAATTATCCTTGAGCTTTTTAAGTTCATATAAGTTTAATGGTTTTTAAAACCTTCCTCACAATGAAGATGGGGGTTTTATTTTCCATTTTTTAAGTGAATATATTCGGATACGTCCCCGGGTACGTCCCCAATAAGTGTTGACCGTATCCAATATAAGTTTGACCGTCCCCGATAAAATTGGGATGCCCCCGGGACGTTCCCCAGCCGTCCCCGTCTTGGGGACGTATTGGGTACGCGGGACGCCACCTTAGGGCCGTCCCCGTGCTTCATAGGTGTAAGAGTGGTGTGGAATTTAGGTGAGCACAAATTTTTGTTGTTGCGGTTTGCGCTAGTTGGGACATAATTTTACTGTTTGCTTGGCGTAATTTTTTTTACATGAGTTGTTGTGTATTGGGTGTGGTCATATTTAGCGTCATTGGGCTGCTATATGGTCCTTATGGGTGGTGACTCTTTTGTGTTCATCGGGTGTTTGCCGAGTTGGGTGTTTTTATTTTATTGGTGTTTGTTTGTTGGTGTGTTTTCTTTTACACTATCATATTATACTCTTTTCCCCCATTTAGGATTAAGAAGGTTTTTAGTGAGGCACATGATAGTGATGGCTTGTATGATTTACCCTTAATAAAATCATACTACTTTGCTGATAAAAAAAAAACATTATCTAATATTTTGAATTAAATTCTCCAAGCATAATCTAAGAAATAATTTATATTGATATTGAAAAAAGAAATAGTTGATAGTGTGTTGTGGGGAGACTTTCAATTTAATCTTTAATGGTGGTTTTAGCAGCAAAAGTAAGTTGTGGTTGATAATGGCATTCTGTGTAAGAGTGGTGTGGAATTTAGGCGAGCACAATTTTTTTTTTTTTGTTGCGGTTTGTGCGAATTAGAACATGATTTTGTTGTTTGCCTGGCGTAATTTTTTTACATAAGTTGTTGTGTGTTGGGTGTGGTCATATTCAACATTATTGGCTGCTATATGGTCTTTATGGGTGGTGACTATTTTGTGCTCATTCGGCGTTTGTCGAGTTGGGTGTTTTTATTTTATTGGTATTTGTTTGTTGGTGTGTTTTTTTACACTATTATGTTGTACTTTTTCCCTCCATTTAGGATTAAGGAAGTTTTTAATGAAGCACATGGTAGTGATGGCTTGTATGATTTACCCTTAATAAAATTATATAACTTTGCTGATAAAAAAATATTATCTAATATTTTGAATTAAATTTTCCAAGCATAATCTAACAAATAATTTATATTGATATTAAAAAAAAAGTTGATATTAACTAAACACATTTTTATTTTTTTTCGTAAAATATTTTTATTTATGCGTAACCACTGGTTTCTCTGCCTTTTTCAAGATTTTCTGACAAATTCTTCCTCATATAACTTTTTAGATTTCCCTACGATTAAAATAATAAATGTTAAAAATCATTAACCGACATATGGCGTCCATGCTTGAGAATTTATTTAAAGGAACAAATATGTTCATGTACCGATTAATGATTTTATGCATTTGCCCTGACATGTACACAATTATATATATATATATATATAATAGTATAAAGAGAGAATTTTTTTTTATAGAATTAAATCGTCGAAAGTCGAAGAGTCATTAGCCATTTGGACTGTAACTGGAGATACAAATAGGAGCTTGAGATTCGAACCGTCGTTGATGGAACATAATCATCATCGAAAATTCACCGGGAAGGTATATTCACGTCCTCCATTTCGATTCCTACAAAAATAAATGAAAAATGTTAATTTAACATGCATGAAAACTGAAACAAAATATGAAGATAAAAAGGTGAATCGGAAAAAACATATCGGCCAGGAACTTATCTTGCTAAGGCGGAGTTGAAGAATGAATTGAAAACGGGTAGTTTAGAACTTGTAGCGACTGATTTTTTTGAAATACATATGTATATATATAGGTATAAGTATATGAATGGTGGGATGTGTATTTTTAAAAATTTTGAAATAGGGGGAATTTAAAAAAAGTTTTAAAAATAGAAGGAGTTGTGAAATAAATTAAAAATTGGTGGAGTTTAGAAAAATAAGGTTTTTGAGAAAATGGATTTCGAAAATTGGGGAATTTTGGATAAAAATAAATTTTAAAAAAATTGGATTAAAAATGATTTAAAAAAAGGATAGGTGTATTTTAAAATAGGTAAAAAATAAGGGGAATCTGAAAACATATTTAAAAATAGAGGGAGTCGTCACCGGTCACTTTAAAATGGTAGACCGGACACCGGAAATAGAAACCAGAGATTCAAAAAGGTTCGGAAGTCGGTTACACGCGAAGAAGGGTTAGCACCCTCGACGTGCCCAAAATTGGTACCAAAACTTTACCGCTTAATTAAAACTGAATTTCGCGAATTAAAATGACAATTTATACCGAAGCTAGGTTATACACGCGAGTAAATTTCGAAAATCCTAATATTCGAGAGCGAACGCCCGAACCACCACCACTACGACTGGTACTGGCCTCGTTCGTTTCCGAATAAAAGGACATCGCACTTTTGAAAACGATTTTTAAAAAAAAAACAAAATGCATGAATACCAAAATTAAATCTAATCTAAGGTCCTACGGCGCCAAAGGAGTCGATATCCGAGTATTTGGAATACCGTTCCCACGCGGACACCTGGACCGTGAGCTAATAACGAGATAATGGAAAAAACCCGGAAATAAACAAACTCGAACGAAAACGAATAAAAAAACGAAGTTTAAATAAACCACAAATGCATGCACGTACTTATGTATAGACATAATACATAAAATCCTTATAGCATCAATACACACACATATATATATATACATACGTGATTACATGAAAATATATGACATTCATAACCCCATAAAAAATAATGCACAATATGACCACATTCCGACATCCAAAACACAAATAGAAGTTATGAGGACCCAAATTTAAACATACATTAATTAATATGTTGATTGAACAATTACACCACTGACTAAATGATAAAATTGTAAGACTTTGAAGGATTTCGAGGATTGAAAAGGGAATTAAACCCTTTAAAAATACACAGTGGGCTCGAATAGTGGCCAAATTAAAAATAATTTCAAAATGACAGGGACCAGGGGTTGGATTTTAAAAGGTGGAAACCCCTAAGGGGATATTTTGGAAACACTGAAGGACCAAGAAGACAATTAAACCATTTTAAAATTTTTAACACATTATAAAAGGCATCCTTTGGACATTTTGAAAGCCTTTTGGCAATCTGAAACCTCTCTAAAAAAACTCGGACTACACATCCCCATTTTCCGAAACCAAAAACTACCCCACCCCCGCCGGTCACCACAAATTTGGTACCGACACGAAATCGATATCTCTTTTCAAAAAACTTAAATCCGACCTCAAGCCCTTCGCATGTTCTACTTTCAAAAACGGAGACCCAAAAAAAATCAAAAATCTCATTTAGTTTCCATATCTCTACCGGTCCACCCTTTTCGGCTTCGGAAAGAGAGCCAAACGGTTTGTCACCGGGGTAGATCGAGAAGGTGCGGGGAGCCAAAAAGCCGCGAAGGTGAGAAAAATCTTCTCCTCCCTTTTTTTGTTTTTTACGAATGCAATCGAAAATTCAAAGTGAAAATACCTCTAGAATTTTTGTTTGTTGTTGATATTTTTCTTGTGATTGCTAGAAAAAAATCCTCCCTTTAAATGATTTTTGTTCTCCTTTTATAATCGATATTACATCGAAAGAGAAAATAAAAGAAAAGATCGTACTCGTTGCTTGCTGGGTTCTGTTGTTTCCGAATCTGGTCTGGTTGAGTTTTGCCTTGATTTTGTTTTGTTGCCTCTATCTGTTTGTTGTTTTTTTTTTCTTCTTTTTTTTTTGGCTATTTTTGGTGTCTGACGATCTGTTTGTCTTCACTGTGCTTGTCGATTTTGGCTCGAATGGGGGAGACACGACGTGGTGGTGGCAGAGGCGTAAAGCGGCAGAAGGCCTGGAGTCACGGGATCGGGCCACACGCGCGTGAGGGAAGTTTGAACGCCACCGACGCGCGCGTGTCGGATGCGAAGAGGCTCGTGTGGGATCTGGAGGTTTCCCGTGTTGATCAGGGAACGTCAGATCATGTTTGATCCGATGGTCGTGAATGTCTGCGGCGCAAGACGAGGGGGGCTCGTTAGGGTTTCCGGAATGAAGGGATCTAGACCGTTGGATGCTCCCAAATCCAACGACTCTAGATGGTGCGGCGCGGGGCTGAGTGAAGGGCTTCGCTAGGGTTTCTCCTCGGGTGAAATCTAGGCCATTGGATGACTCCCCCAGATCTGACGGCTCTTGTTTGGCTGCACAAAATAAAAAAGGGATTAGGGTTTTTTGTAACGGGCTTATTGGGTCACATGTAATTAAAAATTTTTGTTTGGGCTTTGTTTATGTATTATTTGTATTGGGCTGACTTCAATAATAAAGTTTGGTTTTTTTAACTTTAGTTTTATTTATAATAATAATAAAAATAAATAATAATAAGTAATAATTAATAATAATAATAATAATAATATTAAACAATTAATAATATAATAGTAACAAAGATAACAATAATAGTAATATTAAGATAATAAAGGTAATACGTATATAGGAATAATTATTAATAGTAACACATGTATATATATATATTTTCTTTTTCTTTTTTTGTTTTCTTTTTGATTTTATTTTATTTTAATTTTGTTTTTAATTATTATTATTATTATTATTATTATTATTATTATTATTATTATTATTATTATTATTATTTTGGCCCAATACAAGCCCAAAATGCAAACAAAAAAGTTTAAGTTATGGGACAAAATTAGTGATTACAGTTGCCCCTCTTTGCTTATACTTGTGGAACAAGGATAAAGCAAAGACCATAAGTACTAATTTTGTCCCACTTCCCTGTTGGATGTGGGTGATCTGCTATGCCACCGACGACGAGACAAGATCAGGAGATTGAATTGGACCAAGCTACGACTCCGACGAAGAGGCATGATCCGGAGAGTTAGTGGAGATCAAGCTACGACTTAGATGAAGATGCATGATCTGAAAAGTTAGTGAAGATCAAGCTACGACTAGGCATGATCTGAAGAGTTAGTGAAGATCAAGCTACGACTTAGATGAAGAGGCATGATCCGATTAGATTGGAGACCAAGCTGCGACTTAGATGAAGATGCATGGTCTGATTAGATTGGAGACCAAGCTACGACTTAGATGAAGAGGCATGATCCGATTAGATTGGAGACCAAGCTACACCTTAGATGAAGAGGCATGATCTGATTAGATTGGAGACCAAGCTACGACTTAGATGAAGAGGCATGGTCCGATTAGATTGGGTGGTCAAGATACGACTCCGACGAAGAGGCATGACCGAAGATTCGCAACGCAATTAACGACAAGACAAGATCCGAATAGAATGGTTGATCAGGCTACGACTTTGATGAAGAGGCAAGATCAAAGGTCCGCTACACCATCAACGGTAAGACGAAACCTGAAGAGGGGGAGATTCGATACACCATCGGCGGCACACCAAGATCCATGTTGGAGGAGATCCACTACCATCAATGGCATGACGAGATCTGAAGGGAGAATAGTTGGTGCTGTAATTGCCCCTCTTGGTGGGTTTAACTTCTTTATTGATCCGATTTTTTTTGTGTGGCTTTCCTTTGAGGGTTTGCCATATTTGTTTTTGACCTGTTTGCATGATTGAGGTATGTGTGCTTAGTATGGATGTACGTAACTTGATGCATGGTGTAGATGCTTGACGTGAGTGCATGATGAATGTACTGATGCTGATGCGAATGATATGTAATGCAGTTGATTCTGATGTTTGACATTTAAAGGGATGCCCCCTGATTTTATAGTTATACTGGCTTGGTCTTATCTGTTTTAGTTCGGTCTTGTAGCCTTAGTCAAATGATTAGTGCTGCCTGGTGCGGTGATGCCCCTTGACTTTTCGTGGTCTTGACCATATTCTTGTGAAATGTCACCTCCTTAGGGGAAGGTTAACTTATGGGTGTCTCTTTGGTTAGAGTTCGTCCTTTGTGTAACTGGTTGGCACACTCATCGTTAGTCCCTGTACTTTTGGACCTCTTTATAAAGTAATGCAGAGAAATTTTTTGTTTCACTACAAAACTCAGACCACATGCTCTTTACTCTAATGTTAGATACTTGTTAGAGAAAACGAGTTTTTCTCTTCGATCATGGATAACCCAAGCTAGATGAGATACCCTGAATATCATGTGTAGGAGCGACAGTGAAATGATTTACTGGGGATGCCCCAAGCATCTCTTGTGTCTAGAAGACCTCGTAAGTTGGGTCGATACCTAAAATGTGAAGTACATCTTAATTTATTTTGGTTTTTTATATTTTTGATTTTTCGTAGTACCATTTGCAGATTTTGGCGTTGTTTTGCTTTAGTAGTGTTTTGGGGAAATCAAATCATCACATTTCTTTGGCTTGAAGTTAAATATGGAACAAACACCAAAACCTCTAGTTACTCGGCATTGTCATGATTTGAAAATATTACCATCACTTGTGAAGCTAAGGTTTTTTTAAATGGTGCAATGCAACCTTATTGGCCCTTTTGCTACAGCGGAGTGCCCCAAAAATTGCCACACTCTTATCCGAAATGCCTATTACCAGGCTTGGGACATTGGAGTACTTTTTTATTTTATTTTTATTCCTTTTCCCTTTTTGGTTGATTTTTTTACCTTGGTCTTAATTTAGACCCTTTTATTTTAAAGAGACTAATCCTGATGCATTAATGCCCTATGGGCTTAGAAATGTCCAACTTAAGTTTGGATTGTGAAACCAAAATTGATTTTGATATAACACATAAACTTAAGGACCAATTTGCAAAACAATAAATTTTTAAGTATTCTTTAAAGTCTCACAATTGACAAGTATTTTTAAACAAAATAATATCTAAAGACAAGTTCTTAAACATATAAATTCTCTAAGTCTTTTCCTATGTTTTTCAAGCTTAACTATGCAAAAATGCCCAGGCGTATCGATACCCTTATACGTATCGATACCCTCTTTGGCTACTGGAATTTTGATTTTCAAACCAAAGTATACAGAAACGCCCAGGCGTATCGATACCCTTATGCGTATCGATACCCTCTTTTACCACTGGAATTTTAATGGACTTACCGTACCGATACGCCTTGCAGCCGTATCGATACGATATTCATATGGGCAACTCTTTTCATGAAACTGTGCCGATACGCTTTGCAACCGTATCGATACGATAAGCATATCTTTGAAAAATCTGAGCATTTAATTTTTTAGACCGTTACTTGTCAGTTGGTTGGTTTCCCAATTTTTAAAAGACTGTTATACCGTATTGATACGCTTGGTATGCGTATCGATACGCTTTTTATGAAAACTTGACTTGTGATTCTAGTGAGCAAAGACCGTATCGATACGACCTTCCGTACCGATACGCCCCTTAAAACCGTACCGGTACGCCTTCTATGCGTATCGATACGCTCTGTTTTCAGGCACAACGGCTCTTTCCTCTTTGATGTAGGTATCAATACGCCCTTCCCGAGTACCGATACGGTAGGCTGCAGAGCTGCATTTATTGCAGGAAAAATGCTCACAACGACTCTATTGATGATCCCAACTACCCAAACGGCTAGAAATCAATGCAAGGGTATAAAACAAGCTTCAATTGACCAAGCAACAACTATTGAACCTACAAGCATCATCAAAGCAAAAAATCCAAACCCTAGTGCTCTTCAAAGTCAAATTCTTGTACCCAACTCTAGTGATTTTATTGTTATCTTGTATTGTGAGTTTGGGGTGTTTGAAATTGTATTTGGGTAAACATTTATCCTTTGAGAGGAATTTTTTGAGTTTACCAAATCATTCTCTTTGTAAATTGAGTGGATTAAGCTTTGGGTAGAAAACTTAATCAATTTGTAAGGTTACCTCCTCATCCAAGAAGTTCAAGTAGTGAATTGGTTGAAAATCCTTAGTGGGAACTAAGGTAGTGGATGTAGAGTTCATTTGGAGAACTTGAACCACTCTAACCACTTGTGTCATCTTTTATTTTTCACTCATTCCTCCCACCAAAATTTTAATTGCCAATTCACCCCCCTTTTGGCCATTTGCAATTGTGTGATCAACTCAACAATTGGTGTCAGAGCTACACTCATTGGAAGGATTACAACCCTCTTGAGTCGATTCTAGGAGAGTTTGATCAACAACTAGTCAAGCAATGACATCCACCTCCAACTCCAATCTCTATGAGTCCCAATCTACCACCAAGCCACCATTCTTCAATGGGGATAACTACCCATATTGGAAGAATAGGATGAGGCTCTTCATCAAGTCTACCGATTACATGGTGTGGGATATGGTTGAAGAAGGTCCATACATTCCCATGAAGAGAGATAGTGAATCAAGACTTGTCCCAAAAGTAAAAGCCGAAATGACGGATGATGAACGAAGAAGGATGCAAGTGAATGATAAAGCTCTTCATGTCATATTTTTTGCATTTGGTTCAGATATCTACTCCAAGGTCTCTTCGATCGAAAATGCCAAGGAGGTTTGGGACACCCTCGAGACAACATATGAGGGAACTAGTGGTGTCAAGGAGACAAAAATTGGGCTACTCAATCTAAGCTATGGAAATTTCAAGATGGATCCCGATGAAAGTGTCTCCAAGATGTTTGATCGGTTCTCGGTCATTGTCAACGGATTGAAGGGGTTCGGTGAGATCATCCCCGAAGACAAACTAGTGAGAAAATTGTTGTACTCTCTTCCGGAGTCATGGGATAGCAAGAGAACGGCTATTATTGAAGCTCGAGATTTGAAGACTCTCAAGCTTGATGCTCTTGTTGGATCTCTACTCACGCATGAGATCATGAGGAAGGGAAGAGAAGAAGAAAAGAAAATGGTTGAGAAGAAGAAGGCTGGAATCGCTCTTAAAGCTTCATATCAAGAAAGCGATTCAAGTGAAGTTGAAGATGAGGAGATGGCCATGTTGGCCAAACGGTTCACTCGCTTCATGAAGTCCAATCGTGGGAGAAAGTTTATTAGAAAAGGAGACTTCAAGAGCAAGAGTAAGGAAGAGGAGAAGGACCAAATCACTTGCTATGAATGCAAAAAACTCGGCCACATCCGTTCCGAATGTTCTCAATTGAAGAGGAAGAGCTTTGGGAAGAAGAACAAGCTCAAAGCTCAAATAGCAACTTGGAGTGACGATGAGTCTTCCGAGGAGGAGGAGGAAGTGGCCAATCTATGTCTCATGGCCATTGATGATGAACCAAAGGTAAATTCTAACTTATCTAATTCTGATTTTACTTTTGATGAGCTTCAAGATGCTTATGATGAATTGCAAAAGGTTTACGATGAGTTAGTAGGAAAATATAAAGAATCCATTTTGAGAAACAAGAAAACCATTTCCGATTTGAAAAATCAAAATGAAACATTTTCAAAAACTAACTCCGAATTGGAAAAGAAAGTTTTGTTTTTAGTAAATCTTTCAAATGATCTTAAAACAAAAAATCTTGAACTTGAAAAACTTCTTTCCGATTTTCAAGATTATCACACAAAGGAAGTGGATAATCTTGAAACATCAATTGCTATTGGGAAAAACAATTTTGAAAAAGGAAACCCTTCTAAATCCCAATAAGTGAAAAGAAAACCTTTTATTCCTAAACAAAGAAATTTTAATAAGCAATCTAGAGGTCAAAGAGTTAGAAGTGTTTGGGTTCCTAAGGAACTCATTATTTCTAATAATATGAATGTTATTGCTTCTTGGATTCCTAAGGGAACCAAAATTTTGAAGGCTAACACACATGGACCCAAAATGATTTGGGTACCAAAAATCAAGGTCTAATTTCTTTGTTGGTAGGGGGAGCATTGCTACAGGGCCAAAGCTTCAAGCCAAAATTCATGGTACCTTAATAGTGGATGCTCAAGACATATGACCAGTGACAATAGTAGATTCGTAGAACTAAAGCCAAAGAGTGGTGGAGTGGTAACTTTCGGTGACAACTCCAAAGGCCACATTGAAGGAATAAGCTCCATTGGTAATCACTCTTCTATTTTCATTGAAAATGTTTTGTATGTCAACGGTCTTAAACATAATTTATTGAGCATTAGTCAATTATGTGATAAGGGTTTTAATGTTTTATTTGATAAAAGTGGTTGCAAAATTGTGAACATTAAAACAAATCAATTAATGCTCATAGGACATAGAATAGACAATATATACATGGTGCATTTAGATGACATCCATTCATCCCATACATGCTTAGTTGCACATGATGAACATGACTCATGGCTTTGACATAGAAAATTAGGACATGCTAGCATGAGTGTCTTAGAGAAATTAATTTCCCTTAATCTAGTTAGAGATTTACCCAAACTTAAATTTTCTAATGATAAAATTTGTGATGCATGTTCAAAGGGTAAACAACATAGAACTTCATTTAAATCCATTAATGATGTCTCTACTAGTAGATGTTTACAATTGATTCATATGGATCTTTTTGGGCCTATTAGAACAATGAGCTTGGGTGGTAAATCATATGCTTTTGTGCTTGTAGGTGACTATTCTAGGTTTACTTGGGTTCTATTCTTAAGTACAAAAGATGAGGCTTTAAAAAAATTCATCACATTTTCTAAAATAATTCAAAATGATCTTGAACTTAAAATTTCTCACATTAGAAGTGATCATGGAACCAAATTTCAAAATCTAGGTTTTGATGAGTTTTTAAATGAAAATGGGATTAGCCACAATTTTTCAGCACCTCGCACTCCTCAACAAAATGGGGTAGTTGAGAGGAAAAATCGAACTTTAGAAGAAATGGCTAGAACCATGCTTTGCGAAAATAATTTACCTAAATATTTTTGGGCGAAAGCCACAAATACCGTTTGCTATATTATAAATCGAGTAATGATTAGGCCAATTTTGAAGAAAACACCTTATTAGATTATAAAATCTAAGAAGCCTAACATTAGCTATTTTCATCCTTTTGGTTGCAAGTGTTTTGTTTTGAATAATGGTAAAGAAAACTTAGGTAAATTTGATGCTAAAAGTGATGAAGCTATTTTCTTAGGGTACTCTTTAAACTCTAAAGCCTATCATGTATTTAATAAAAGAACTCTAGTAGTTGAAGAGTCTATACATGTTGTTTTCGATGATAACCTCCTTCCGAGGAAGGAATCTTGTGATGATGATGATGTAGGAATCCTTGATGCCATTGATGGAGGACAAACATCAAAGGTGGATGAGGTTCCAACTAAAGATGAGGATACACAAGATCCACCTCTTGAAGCCTTGAAGGACTTGGCTCTTGAGAAAAAGGAGGTGTCTTACCCAAGGGAGTTCAACTATGTCAAAGGTGGTGAAATATTGGGTGATCCATCCAAGGGGGTAACTACTAGATCCTCTCTCAAATTAATGAACCATTTTGCATTTCTTTCATGCATTGAGCCTAAAAATATTAAAAAAGCTTTAAAAGATGATTTTTGGATTTTGACCATGCAAGAGGAATTAAATCAATTTGAGAGAAGTAAAGTTTGGACATTAGTTGAAAAGCCTAGTAATCAATCTACTATAGGAACTAAATGGGTTTTTAGGAATAAATTAGATGAAAGTGGTAATATAGTGAGAAACAAGGCTAGGCTTGTTGCTCAAGGCTATACCCAAGAAGAGGGAATTGATTTTGATGAGACATATGCACCCGTAGCTAGGATGGAAGCCATTAGGATGCTTTTAGCATTTGCATGTTATAATGATTTCAAGCTTTTTCAAATGGATGTGAAAAGTGCCTTTTTAAACGGTTTTATAAATGAAGAAGTGTATGTTGAACAACCACCGGGTTTTGAGGACTCAAAATTTCCAAACTATGTGTTTAAACTAACAAAAGCTCTTTATGGTTTAAAACAAGCTTCTAGAGCTTGGTATGAGAGACTTTCAAATTTCTTAATTGAAAAGGGTTTTGAAAAAGGAAAGGTGGACACTACACTCTTCATAAAAAGATATAACAATGGCATCTTAGTAGTACAAATCTATGTTGATGATATCATTTTTGGTTCTACTAATGAGTGTTATTGTAAAGAATTTTCTAAGCTAATGCAAGGTGAGTTCGAGATGAGCATGATGGGGGAGCTCTCATTCTTTTTGGGACTCCAAATCAATCAAAGGAAATATGGCACCTTCATAAATCAAGCTAAGTACGTGAATGATATGCTCAAAAAGTTCAGCTTGGAGAATGCAAAACCTCAAGCCACACCAATGAGCTCTTCCATAAAGCTTGACAAAGATGAAGGAGGTAAGCGTGTTGATTCTAAGCTTTATAGATCCATGATAGGTTCTTTGCTTTACCTTACCGCAATTAGACCGGATATTATGTTTAGTGTTTGCTTGTGTGCTAGGTTTCAAGCTAGTCCTAGAGAATCACACTTAGTTGCCATTAAGAGAATTTTTAGATACCTTAGAGACACACCTACCTTAGGCCTTTGGTATCCTAAAGATTCCTCCTTTAGCCTTCATGCTTATTCGGATGCGGATTATGGGGGATGTAAGATAGATAGGAAAAGTACTTCCGGGACATGCCAATTCTTAGGTAGTATGCTCGTATCTTGGTTCTCTAAGAAACAAAATAGCGTAGCCTTATCTACCACCGAAGCGGAGTACATATCCTTAGGGAGTTGTTGTGCTCAAGTCATTTGGATGAAACAACAAATCTTAGATTATGGTGTTGAAATAGAAACCATACCCCTTAGGTGTGACAACACTAGTGCCATTTGTCTCACTAAGAATCCCATCCAACACTCTAGAACTAAACACATAGAAATTAGACATCATTTCATTAGAGATCATGTGTTGAAAAATGATGTTGTTATAGAATATGTTGACACCTTGAACCAATTAGCGGATATATTCACAAAGCCTTTACATAAAGAGCGCTTTTGGACCCTTAGGAGAAAGTTAGGTTTAACTAGCCTTTCTTGACCCCTTCTAGGTCCCAAAATGTCAAAATTTGCTTGAAATTGTTTGTGATTCATGCTTGTGTTAATTTTGCTCTTTTTGCTTCTACGCATGTTGCTAGGGGGAGTATGTATTAATTTTAGCCATTAAAACTTGTTCATAGGACATGTACATGCATTTAGGGACGTTTCAATTTGGATTTTTGCACTTAAATCTGTCAAAAATGCCTAATATGGTAAAGGGGTATCGATACGGCTGAAGCGTATCGATACGAGTTCATAACTGGGAATCTTTGTAGCTGAACGAGTATCGATACGACACCACGTATCGATACGGTCAAAGTAAGGGAAATAGTCAAAGCCAAGTCGTACCGATACGGCCCCGTGTATCGATACGGTAGTAATGACGAATAAAAAATTAGGGTTAAAGGGTATCGATATGCGTGTATAGCGTATCGATATGGTCTCAACGGAGAGGCTATTTAGGGCTGCTATTGTTAAAAAAGCTTTAAACACAAAACCCCCATTTTCTCTCCAAAACCCTAGCCGCAAAACCCTATAAAAACCCCCTCAATCCTTCAATTTTTACCATCAATCTTAAAAATTCTTTGAGGGTTTTTAATCTCCACGTCAAGGCTAAGCTTTGTCAACAAATCTTGTGCATTCACATCACCTCTTTCATCCAATCTAAGATTCAAGGTATAAAACTCTTCTTTTTTATTTTCTTTGATTTTCGTTTGATTTTTATTATTGTTTCAATTGAATTTTTGTACAAAACATGTTTGATTTTTATGGGTTTCAACTTTTCCATAAAAATTTTCTCAAAAATCAAAAATTTTCATTTGAATATATTTTTTTCGTAATTTTTTAATCTATTTTTTTTCCAGACTTGTGAATATTTTTCTTAAAAAAACTTAAATTTCTTTTATAATTACCTTGAATTATTAGAATTTATTGGATTGAATTGGATGTTAATTGCATACATATTAGAATCGCTTTTTGATGTGTTTTCAGGGTTATGGCACCTTCGAAAAAGGGAACTAAGCGTCATCGTACTGCTTCCGATCCTAATGTGGATGTTGAGGGTAATCCTACACCTAACCTTCCTTACATTATCCAATTAAGTTTTCCCGATGATGGCGATATAGAACGATACAAAATCTTTCAAGGTATGAACCTTAGGGAAGAACGTGTTGTGTCAGTCCCATTCTTAAGTTCTCCCCGTTTTAAATTCCAATACATATCTTTGATTAAGCAATGGAAGTTTTTACCTTTTTTTAGCATTCCTCCTATCCTATATAGGAATCTAGTCATCGTATTCTTTTCTAATGCCGTATGTGTTCATGATGAAGCTAGGGAGAATGTCATTGCTATTGAATCTTCTGTTATGGGCAAAACCTTTCAAATTGATCAAAAAATTTTATGTAATGTCTTTGGTTTTGAAGATATTGGTATTGATGATGAACAATCCTTGGGTACGGGTCTTTTAGGCTCAACAAAAGTTTTAAATGCTCATGACCGTATCCTTCATCTTCTTGTCTCTTGGTTTCTTCGTCCATCGGGTGGGAAATATTCAACTATTCGTCAAACATATGATTTTTGGCTTAGGTGTTTTAGAGAAGGTAAACGTCCAAATCTTTGTCAAATCATGTTTGCCGACCTTGTCTTTTTAGTCCAACACCGTCACACCAAACAAGTCTCATCCTTTTACTACTCAACGGCTTTGAGTTATCTCTTTCATTCCCTTGGCGTTGATTGTTCCCATGATTATCCTGAAACCCTTGGCCTACCCATAGATGAGCGTTCTCTAGCTCGTTCCGGTTTCACTTATGTTGATAATGAATGGGTTCGTACCACCCAAGATCCTCCACAAGATGCTCTGGTCGATGCTTCTCGTGCTTCTTCGAGCTCTCGCCGTGCTCTGTTTGATTCCTCTTCCATGGGTACTCTTATGACTTTCCTAAATGAGAAGTTTACTTCTATGGAAGCTGGGTTTAACACGATGGACACTAGATTCACATCTTTGGAAGATCGCGTCAAAGGTATAGAGAAGAAAATGGACACCATGGCTACTCGCCAAAACTCCATGGATATCTCTCTCACCGCCTTCCATGGTGCTTGGCTCAATCACAACCGAAGGAATCAACCCTCTCAAGAAGATGAAGAAGAAGATGACGAGGATGATGATGATGATGATGAAGAGGGGGGCGAGTAGTTCATGCATCTCATCTTAGGGCATTTAGTCTTTTATATATGTTATTGCACTCTTGTTTTTAGGATCTTAGTCTATGTCTATTATCTATGTTTTTAGGATTTTAAAGTTTGGATTATGATGTTTGCTTTGAAGTTTATGCATTTGAACTATTATGTTTAATTTGAAGTTTATGCATTTGAACTCTTATGATTGCTTTAAGTTTAATGAATTATTGTTGCTATTATCCTTGTATTATATTTGATCTAACAAAAAAGGGGAGAAGGATCATAGAGTAAATGTTTTATTTTTGAAAATCTATCTTAAAGTAAGGGGAGAAAGCTTTTCAAAGTTTCAAAAACTTAAAAATTTATTTGTGGTTTTGTTATATCAAAAAGGGGGAGATTGTGAAACCAAAATTGATTTTGATATAACACATAAACTTAAGGACCAATTTGCAAAACAATAATTTTTTAAGTATTCTTTAAAGTCTCACAATTGACAAGTATTTTTAAACAAAATAATATCTAAAGACAAGTTCTTAAACAATTAAATTCTCTAAGTCTTTTCCTATGTTTTTCAAGCTTAACTATGCAAAAATGCCCAGGCGTATCGATACCCTTATGCGTATCGATACCCTCTTTGGCTACTAGAATTTTGATTTTCAAACCAAAGTATACAGAAACGCCCAGGCGTGTCGATACCCTTATGCGTATCGATACCCTCTTTTGCCACTGGAATTTTAATGGACTTACCGTACCGATACGCCTTGCAACCGTATCGATACGATATTCATCTGGGCAACTCTTTTCATGAAACCGTACCGATACGCTTTGCAACCGTATCGATACGATAAACATATCTTTGAAAAATCTGAGCATTTAATTTTTAGACCGTTACTTGTCAGTTGGTTGGTTTCCCAATTTTTAAAAGACTGTTATACCGTACCGACACACTTGGTATGCGTATCGATACGCTTTTTATGAAAACTTGACTTGGGATTCCAGTTAGCAAAGACTGTATCGATACGGCCTTCCGTACCGATACGCCCCTTAAAACCGTACCGATACGCCTTCTATGTGTATCGATACGCTCTGTTTTCAGGCACAACGGCTCTTTCCTCTTTGATGCAGGTATCGATACGCCCTTCCCGAGTACCGATACGGTAGGCTGCAGAGCTGCATTTATTGCGGCGGAAATGCTCACAACGGCTCTATTGATGATCCCAACTACCCAAACGGCTAGAAATCAATGCAAGGGTATAAAAATAAGCTTCAATTGACCAAGCAACAACTATTGAACCTACAAGCATCATCAAAGCAAAAAATCCAAACCCTAGTGCTCTTCAAAGTCAAATTCTTGTACCCAACTCTAGTGATTTTATTGTTATCTTATATTGTGAGTTTGGGGTGTTTGAAATTGTATTTGGGTAAACATTTATCCTTTGAGAGGAATTGTTTGAGTTTACCAAATCATTCTCTTTGTAAATTGGGTGGATTAAGCTTTGGGTAGAAAGCTTAATCAATTTGTAAGGTTACCTCCTCATCCAAGAAAGGGGGAAGAATTCAAGTAGTGAATTGGTTGAAAATCCTTAGTGGGAACTAAGATAGTGGATGTAGAGTTCATTTGGAGAACTTGAACCACTCTAACCACTTGTGTCATCTTTTATTTTTCACTCATTCCTCCCACCAAATTTTTAATTGCCAATTCACCCCCTCTTGGCCATTTGCAATTGTGTGATCAACTCAACAAGGATGTTAGTCACAAATTAGTTATCTTCACGACTTCCGGTTTCTAATAGACGCAAGCTGCTCGAATTCAACCTTCGGGTCACAATCAATGTCCCTCGCACAATTGATATATGAGGGTCCGATAAGCAGATATACATGAAAAGAACAGATAATTGAGACACAAAATGCGATGCATCCTTTTATTGAAAATAAAAACATGGAGTCATAGGCCCGTACAAAAGATCATCACCGCCTTCGGGCTTAAGCGGGTGATTTTGATTCAATGCACTACTTCAAAAGAGATTAAAAGTAACAGGGAAACCTACGAGAGTATAGACCAGTAAGCATGGGTAAGTTTGGATAGATCCTACCCTTATGCCTCATTTTCTAGGAATGACAGATCAATGATTAGAATTTCTAGGAGTTCTTCCACTGTTGGTTCCTCGGCACCATCTTCATCCATTTCCTTGACAACATCCCCAAACGGTGCTTCAAAGTGCCCAATTGGACCAATGAATCCCCCGGCACAAAGATTTGATCTAGAGGGGGAAAACATGGGCTCCACCTCCCCTTGGTCTTTTGTTTCCTCTCCTTCCTTAGGCACATAGCCTAATCCGAAGCGGTCTCTCTTAGCAACCACGTTTGCCCCAAACTCAGATATTGGGGACTTTCTCTTGACTGAAGCTGTTATAAGCTCCGGGTTGGCTCTTTAACAGTCTGTTGAATGGATCGATTGAATGATCAAGACCAAGAGGGGGTGAATTGGGATTTAAAAACTTGGTGAAGTGAATAGGCAATTTAAAAATGAAGAACAAAGGATTTTAGAGTTGTTCAAGTTCCAAATGAACTCTACATCCACTACCTTAGCTACCACCAAGGATTTTAACAATTCACTATTTGTTCTTCCCCTTTTCAAGGCTTAGGAGGTAACCTTTACACAACCGGTCAAATTTTCTACCTAAAATTTGACCAAACCCTCACAAATAATCAAAGAAGAAATTGGACAAGAAGTATATCTCTCAAATACAAATTTGTCCCTTAAAGTACAACACTCAACCCAAATTTGAAAATAAAATAAGAATTGGAAACAACTCAATTTGGGAATTACAAGAGATTGGAAATTAGGCACACTTGAGGTTGGATTTTTGCTTGAATGTTTGTCTTTAATGCAATAGTTGTTTCTGGTCTTCAAAGAGCTTCAATTTATACCTCCTCTTTCAATTCTAGTCGTTTGGGTGGTTGGGGAATTGAATAGAGCCGTTGGAACCCTCTTTTTCACCATAAATGCACTTTTGCAGCTATCTGTATCGGTACACGGGGAGCCGTATCGATACCTGTCTCAAAAAAAGAAAGAGCCGTTGTACATAATAAAGAGGGGGTATCGAAACGCACGTAGGCGTATCGGTACGTGACATGGAGTGTATCGAAACGGATAAGACCGTATCGATACCTTTTTCTCAACTTAGCTCACTAGAAGTTTTTGTTTCGATACGAGGGTTTACCATATCGATACGGGTCAACTGCCATTTTAAATGTTGGTTACCTAACAACTGACACCAACGGTCGAATATATTTAAAATACTTCGAATTTAAAATTCCATTTAAAACAGTATCGATATTGGTGAAGCCGTATCGGTACGCCATTCAAACTCCTTCAGTTTTATAGAGAGAGCGTATCGATACATATGCAATCTGTTTCGATACGCTGTTTCGATACGGTTAAGAGCGTATCGAAACGCGTCTTTACAGTAGCCAAATTTGCAAAAAAGGTATCGATACGGCTGTAAGCGTATCGATATACCTGGACGATTTTCAATAGTTTGGCCTTGGAACACTTAGAAAATATTTGGAGTTTGAGTTTTTCAAATCAGTTTTAAAGTGTTGGTGATTTAAAACTTATTTAGGGGATTTATAAAACAATTTCAAGTTTTCAATTTGATCCTTATCAACTTAATTATATTAAAATCAAACATAGGTTTCACAATCTCCCCTTTTTTGATATAACAAAACCAAAACTTGAAATTTTGACACTTTGAAAAACTTTGCAAAATTAACTCCCCCTTAATATGAGCTAGATAACTTTTAAGTTGAAAATCAAAAAATTTACGTGTTGTGAGCTTCCCTCTCCCCCTTTTTGTTAGATCAAAAATAATTGAGACAAAGTAAAGTGCATAACTTAGGCAAAGGTATAAATAGGCAAGCAACATAATTATCATTAAGTTCAAAATAAAGCATAACATCAACATAAAAATCTAACAAAACGGAAAATCAAAGCATATGTTTAAAATAAAGCAAACTTAATCCTAAAAACATGAAACAAAGGTGCATAAATAAAATATCCTAGATGATATGCATGGAATGCAAGGAGAGGCAACTAGGCATCATCATCGCCGTCTTCATCATCTTCATCTTCATCCACAATTGGATCATCATTCCTCATGCTATTTCTCCACTCATCATGGAAAGCGGTGAGAGAGATGTTCATAGAATTGTGACCGCTTTCAAGAGAGGTGAGGCAATTCTCCACACTCGTCAAACGAGTATCAATCATTGTAAACCCCGAAGCCATCTCCGTACGCAATCCCGTGAATTGCTCATTAAGAAAAGTCATAAGAGCATCCATGGAAGGTTGAGGAAGAGGTGGAGAAGCTTGAGGAACTTGTTCACCTTGAGGATTTTCCAATTGTGTCGCAGCCTCGATTGGAAGCTCGGATAGACGCAACCAACTACCATTAAAATAATGGAACTTACCCCTTGCAAGAGAGCGTTCATCGATTGGGTCGGTGAGGGGAGTTGGGAAGTCATGCGAGCAATCAATGTCCTTTTGTAGAAAAAAGTAGCTTAGGGTCGTACCATAGGTGAAGGAAGTGACAAGAGTGGTGTGGCGATGTTGCACAAGATAAACGATCTTCGCAAACATGATACGAGCAAGGTTTGGACGTTTTCTCTCACGGAAGCAACGAATCCAAAAGTCATCCACTTGACGGATGGTAGAGTACTTTCCTTCGGAAGGCCTAAGCCACCAAGATACCATCAAATGGAGGATCCGATCTTGAGCATTGAGGGCGGTGATAGAACCACTAAGAACATGGCCTAAAGCATTCTCATCATCAAGGCCTTCATCCTCCAACTTAAAAACCTCACAAATAGATTTGACATCTAGAGTGGTTTTCTTGCCCATGAGATAGGAATTAACCGTGGTAACAACCCCATCATGATTATCACAACATTTGGCATTAGCATAAAAGATTAAAACCAAAATACGAAAATAAAACCCGGGAATGGAGAGAAAATCCATAAACTTCCAACGTTGGAGCAAAGGTAGATATTCAAACTTGAATCGCTCCGAGTCAAGAAAAGGGATAGAGATTACCCTTTCTAGAGAAATCTTGTAGTTTTGGAATTAACGAAAATATGTGAGGGCTCTTGGGTTTGGAAAGAGTGTTGATAGATTTCGGTGAGATTCGGACTAGCACCCTCTCCGGTATTGAATGATTCACCGGTTTCATTGAGACGAGTTCTCTTCCTAGATGGAGCCATGAACTAGAAAACAAATGTATGCATTAAGATTTCTTCATTCAACTCATTGAGAAATCAAAAATCAAGGTAAAAAATTTTTTACAAAAGAAAATTTTGAAAAGGAAATTTTGAAAAACAAGTTTTGTTAAGAAGACAAAGATAAAAACAAAAAAATGGAAACGAAAAAAAAATTAAAAGAAAAAGAAAGGGTTTTACCTTGATAGTGATTAGAGAAGAATGGAAGAAAAGCCTAGCACCAAATTGATGAAAAAGCCTTAGAGCTTTGCTTGATTTGAAACCCTCTTGATGTTTTTTGAGTTGTGGTGTGAAAATATGAGGGAGGAAGAGGCTATTTATAGGCTGAAAACGGCTAGGGTTTTTAGGGTTTTGAGAATTTTAGTTTTGGTAAAAGTTGAAGACTTTAAAAGCCAAATTAAAGCAGTCTGCACAATCGCGTATCAATACGTCTGAGGGGGTATCGATACGGGGGTAAAAACGTAATTCCCATAAAAATGCCCGTTGAAGGATCGTATCGAAACGGATGCAATCCGTATCGAAACGATTGTAGCTCGTATCGAAACGAGTTTAACTGTATCGATACCCGTATAAGGCAAAATGAATTATGGGAAACTAATGAAGCACGCGTATCGATACACGTAGAGCCGTATCGATACCCTAAGCTCAGAAATACATTTTAGGCCTAAAGAACAACCATAAGCTCGATTCTAACACCTCCTAAAGGAATGCAAATGATGAATGAGCGGTTCTAAGCATATTTTAACAGAAACATACTCGCCTTAGCTATAGGCATGGATACTTTCAAGAGTTACAACACACAAACATGCAATTTCACAAGATCAAGCAATTTTAAGCACAAAAGAGGTCCTAAAAGGTCAAGATAGGCTAGTTAGACCTAACTCTCTCCTGAGGGACCAAAAACGCTCTTTGTCTAAAGGTTTTCTAAATATGTCTGCTAATTGATTTAAGGTGTCAACATACTCTATAACAACATCTTCTTTAAGGACGTGATCTCTAATGAAATGATTCCTTATTTCTATGTGTTTGGTTCTAGAGTGTTGGATGGGATTTTTTGTCAAACATATGGCACTAGTGTTGTCACACTTAAGGGGTATGGTTTCAACATCAATACCATAATCTAAGAGTTGTTGCTTCATCCAAAGGACTTGAGCACAACAACTCCCTAAGGATATGTACTCGGCTTCGGTGGTAGATAAGGCTACACTATTTTGTTTATTAGAGAACCAAGATATGAGCATACTACCTAGGAAGTGACAAGTTCCCGAAGTACTTTTCCTATTGATTTTACACCCCTCATAATCCGCATCCGAATAAGCATGAAGGTTGAAGGTGGAGTCTCTAGGGTACCAAAGACCTAGACAATGAGTGTCTCTAAGGTACCTAAAGATTCTCTTAACGGCTATAAGGTGAGACTCTCTAGGACTAGCGTGAAACCTATCACACAAGCAAACACTAAACAAGATATCCGGTCTACTTGCGGTAAGGTAAAGCAATGATCCAATCATAGAACGATAAAGCTTGGAGTCAACACACTTACCTCCTTCATCTTTGTCAAGCTTTGTAGATGAGCTCATAGGTGTGGCTTGAGGCTTTGCATTCTCCAAGCCAAACTTCTTGAGCATATCCTTTATGTACTTTTCTTGATTGATGAAGGTGCCATCCTTCCTTTGCTTGATTTGGAGTCCCAAAAAGAATAAGAGCTCCCCCATCATGCTCATCTCGAATTCACCTTGCATTAGCTTAGCAAACTCTTTGCAATGACTTTCGTTAGTAAAACCAAAAATAATTTCATCAACATAAATTTGTACTACTAAGATGTCATTTTTATACCTTTTTATAAAAAGTGTAGTGTCCACCTTCCTTTTTTCAAAACCATTTCAATTAAAAAGTTTGAAAGTCTTTCATACCAAGCTCTAGAAGCTTGTTTTAAACCATAAAGAGCTTTAGTGAGTTTGAAAACATGATTTGGAAATTTTGAGTCTTCAAAACCGATGGTTGTTCCACATACACTTCCTCATTTATAAAGCCATTTAAAAACACGCTTTTAACATCCATTTGAAAAAGCTTGAAATCATGATAACATGCATATGCAAGCAACATCCTAATGGCTTCCATTCTAGCTACGGGTGCATAGGTTTCATCAAAATCTATTCCCTCTTCTTGAGTGTAACCTTGTGCTACTAGTCTAGCTTTATTTCTCACAATGTTACCACTCTCATCTAGTTTGTTCCTAAAGACCCATTTAGTTCCTATAGTAGATTGATTACTAGATCTATCAACTAATGTCCAAACATTACTTCTCTCAAATTGATTTAACTCTTCTTGCATAGCCATAATCCAAAAATCATCTTTCAATGCTTCTTTTATATTCTTAGGCTCTATGCATGAGATAAATGCAACATGATTCATTAGTCTAAGAGAAGATCGAGTGGTTACCCCAAGATTTCACCATCTTTGACATAGTTGAACTCCCTTGGGTAGCTCACTTCCTTTTCCTCAAGAGCCAAGTCCTTCAAGGCTTCAAGAGGTGGATCTTGTGTGTCCTCTTCTTTTGTTGGAATCTCATCCTTCTTTGAAGTTTGTCCTCCATCAAAGGCATTTATGATTCCTACGTCATCATCATCACAAGAATCCTTCCTTGGAAGGAGGTTATCATCGAATACAACATGTATAGATTCTTCTACCACTAAAGTTCTCTTGTTAAATACTCGATAGGCTTTAGAGGTTAAAGAGTATCCTATGAAAAATAGCTTCATCACTTTTTGCATCAAATTTACCTAAGTTGTCTTTTCCATTATTTAAAACAAAACACTTGCAACCAAATGGATGAAAATAGCTAATGTTAGGCTTTTTAGATTTTAAAATCTCATAAGGTGTTTTCTTTAAAATTGGCCTAATCATTACTCGGTTAACAATGTAGCAAGCGGTGTTTGTGGCTTCCGCCCAAAAATATTTAGGTAAATTGTTTTCACAAAGCATGGTTCTAGCCATTTCTTGTAAACTTCTATTTTTCCTCTCAACTACCCCATTTTGTTGAGGAGTTCGAGGAGCCGAAAAATTGTGGCTAATACCATTTTCATTCAAAAACTCTTCAAACCCTAAATTTTGAAATTCGGTTCCATGATCACTTCTAATGAGAAATTCTAAGTTCAAGATCATTTTGGGTTAGTTTTGAAAATGTGATGAATTTTTCTAAAGCCTCATCTTTAGTACTTAAAAATAGAACCCAAGTAAATCTAGAAAAATCATCATCAAGAACAAATGCATAAGATTTACCACCCAAGCTCATAGTCCTAATTGGCCCAAATAAATCCATATGGATAAGTTGTAAACACCTATTTGTAGAAACATCATTAATGGATTTAAAGGAAGACTTATGTTGTTTACCCTTAGAGCATGCATCACAAATTTTATCGTTTGAAAACTTAATCTTGGGTAAACTTCTAACTAGATCAAGGGAAACTAATATTTCTAAAACACTAATGCTAGCATGTCCTAGTTTCCTATGCCACAACCATGCATCATTTTCATTTTGAGCTACTAAACATGCATGAGATGTATGTATGTCATCTAGATGCACCATATAAATGTTACCTATGCGATGACCTATGAGCATAATATTATTAGATTTAATGTCAACAATTTTGCATCCATTTTTATCAAATAAAACATTAAATCCTTTATCACATAATTGACTTATGCTCAAAAAATTGTGTTTAAGACCATCGACATACAAGACATTTTCAATAAGAATAGTAGAGTGATTACTTATGGAGCCAATACCTTTAATGTGGCCTTTGGAGTTGTCACCAAATGTCACCACTCCTCCACTTTTTGGCTTTAGATCCATGAATCTACTCTTGTCTCCGGTCATATGCCTCGAGCATCCACTATCAAGGTACCATGAGTTTTGACTTTGTGCTTTGGCCTTGTAGCAATGCTCCCCCTACAAACAAAGATATTAAACTTTTGTTTTTGGTACCAAATCATTTTGGGTCCATGAGTGTTAGCTCCCAATAACTTGGTTCCCTTAGGAATCCAAGGTGACATAGCAACAATATTATTAGATTTTACAAGTTCCTTAGGAACTCATACACTTCTAATCCTTTTAGTTCTACTATGTTTAGGAGAGCTACTTTGTTTGTAGTTATTAGTCTTTTTCTTATGTTGGTTTGTTTTAGAAGATTCACCTATTTCATGCTTCACACTACCAACATTTTTAAAATACTCTTTGAGCTTGTTAAGCTCATCTAACACCTTTTGGTGTTCACTATTACATTGAGAAATAAGATTATTAATGTCAACATTTTCATCTTGGAAGAATTTTAGTTCATCTTTCAACCCTAAAATCTTTTTCTCAAATTTTAAATTAGCTTGAGAAAGAAAGTCGTTTTTATCTTTTAATTCCGAAATAATTTTCTTATTCCTAATGACCGACTCCTTGTATTTCTCAACTAATTCATCATAGACCTCTTACAACTCATCATATGCATCATTTAATTCATCATATGTAAAATCTAAAGATGATGAGTTAGAGGTTACCATAGAGGAATCTTCCTCAAGTGCCATGAGGCAAAGGTTGGCCATTTCTTGTTCGTCATCCTCGGATGACTCCTCATCACTCCAAGTAGCAAGCTTGGCTTTGAGCTTCTTCTTCTTCTCAAAGCCCTTCTTCTTGAGTTGAGGGCACTCCGAACGTATGTGGCCGAGTTTATTGCACTCGAAGCAAATGATTTGATCCATTGCTTCTTCTTTGTTTTTACCTTTGAAGTCCATCTTTCTTTGAATTTTTCTTCCACGGTTGGACCTCATGAATCGAGAGAACTTCTTGGCTATCATAGCCAATTCTTCAAGGTCATCCTCCTCACTAGAAGAGCTTTCCTCAAGTAGTGAAGCTTTGAGAGCTATTCCCATTTTCTTCTTCTTTTCCACTTCTAGCTTCTCTACTCTCTTCTCTTCCTTCTTATTCTCTTCTTCCCTTCCTTGCTTCATAATCTCATGAGTGAGGAGAGAACCCACTAGCTCATCAAGATTTAGAGTCTTCAAATTTTTGGCCTCTATGATGGCGGTTCTCTTCCCATCCCAAGATTCGGGAAATGAGTAAAGTAGCTTCCGGACAAGCTTGTCTTCCGGAATCGTCTCTCCAAATCCTTTGAGCCCATTGACAATGGTTGAGAAGTGATCAAACATCTTGGACACCGTTTCGTCGGACTCCATCTTGAAATTCTCATAGCTAAGATTGAGAATTCCAATCTTGGTTTCCTTCACATCATTGGTTCTTTCATAGGTGGTCTCAAGAGTATCCCATACTTCCTTGGCACTCTCAATGGATGAGACTTTGGAATAGATGTCGGGTCCAAAGGAGAAAAAGAGCATGTGAAGAGCTTTGTTATTTATTTGAATCTTCTTCCTTTCATCTTCACTCATCTCTATCTTTTTCTTTAAGACCATCTTTCCTTCATTGTCTTGCGTCAATGGAATGTAAGGACCATCTTCAATGACATCCCACACCAAATAATCATTGGACTTGATGAAGAGGCGCATCCTATTCTTCCAAAAGGGATAGTTGTCACCATTAAAGAATGGTGGCTTTGTAGTAGATTGTGACTCATACATACTTGAACCGGAGGTAGAAGCCATGGCTTGATTTTTTGTTGATCACACTCTTCCAAGGAACTCCTCTTGTGGTTGTGAATCCTTCAAAGAGGTAGGCTTTGATACCAATTGTTGAGTGGATCGATTGAATGATCAAGACCAAGAGGGGGGTGAATTGGGATTTAAAAACTTGGTGAAGTGAATAGGCAATTTAAAAATGAAGAACAAAGGATTTTAGAGTGGTTCAAGTTCCAAATGAACTCTACATCCACTACCTTAGCTACCACTAAGGATTTCAACAATTCACTATTTGTTCTTCCCCTTTTCAAGGCTTAGGAGGTAACCTTTACACAACCGGTCAAATTTTCTACCCAAAATTTGACCAAACCCTCACAAATAATCAAAGAAGAAATTGGACAAGAAGTATATCTCTCAAATACAAATTTGTCCCTTGAAGTACAACACTCAGCCTAAATTTGAAAATAAAATAAGAATTGGAAACAACTCAATTTGGGAATTACAAGAGATTGGAAATTAGGCACACTTGAGGTTGGATTTTTGCTTGAATGTTTGTCTTTAATGCAATAGTTGTTGCTGGTCTTCAAAGAGCTTCAATTTATACCTCATCTATCAATTCTAGCCGTTTGGGTGGTTGGGGAATTGAATAGAGCCATTGGAACCCTCTCTTTCCACCATAAATGCACTTATACAGCTATCAGTATCGGTACACGGGGAGCCGTATCGATACTCGTCTCAAAAAAGAAAGAGTTGTTGTACATAATAAAGAGGGGGTATCGAAACGCACGTAGGCGTATCGGTACAGAACAAGGTGTATATCGAAACGGATAAAACCGTATCGATACCTTTTTCTCAACTTAGCTCACTGGAAGTTTTCGTTTCGATACGAGGGTTTACCGTATCGATACGGGTCAACTGCCATTTTAAATGTTGGTTACCTACCAACTGACACCAACGATCGAATATATTTAAAATACTTCGAATTTAAAATTTCATTTAAAACGGTATCGATACGGGTGAAGCCATATCGGTACGCCATTCAAACTTCTTCGGTTTTATAGAGAGAGCATATCGATACAAATACAATCTGTTTCGATACGCTGTTTCGATACGGTTAAGAGCGTATCGAAACACGTCTTTACAGTAGCCAACTTTGCAAAAAAGGTATCGATACGGCTGGAAGCGTATCGATATACCTGGACGATTTTCAATAGTTTGGCCTTGGAACACTTAGAAAATATTTAGAGTTTGAGTTTTTCAAATCAGTTTTAAAGTGTTGGTGATTTAAAACTTATTTAGGGGATTTATAAAACAATTTCAAGTTTTCAATTTGATCCTTATCAACTTAATTATATCAAAATCAAACATAGGTTTCACACAGTCTCTTTGATTTCCTCAAAGAATTCGATCTCTTTGTTATCCATTAGCCCCTGAACTATTGTTGCCAACTCACAACAGTCTTGAATAGTGTGTTCGCTTTTGGCGTGGAACTCGCAATAAGGACCGACTTGACCCTCGGGCTTCCTTGCCCTTTGGTTGACTAGACCCGCTTTGTAGAGTTCCATCTATACCTGACTGAGGGGTGATTTAACTTCAGATACACTAGTCTTGGTCCTCCGATTGTCCTGCTCGGAAATGGCATTCACTCCTTTTGCATGATTTGGTAAAAGGTTCGTGTTTGTAGCTGGTCCACCTAATTTCTCGAAGCTTTTGACACCAAGCTGAATGAGCCTCTCTACATTCTTCTTGAAACTGAAACAGTTCTCGATCGAATGCCCCACTTGCTCATTGTGGTACGCGCATTTCGCATTTGCGTCATACCATTTCGGGAATGGAGGCTGCAAAGGAGGTTGGTAGAAAGGTGCCACTACGTGGATATCGGAAAGCTGCTTGTATAAGTCTTCGTATGAGATTGGTAACGGAGTGAACTCAATTCTTTCATTATTTTTCGGCTGATTGAAGCTTCGGCTTGAGGAATCTTAGACATTTGAGGTTTCTTTAGGTTGTACAACCGCCACTGGCTTAACATTGTAGACGTCCGAAACATTCACTTCGTTATCCTTCCTTCCGTGAGGTGGCCTCTTGTGGGACGAGCTTCCTCCAATCTAAATCCTACCACTATTGATGGCATTTTCAATGAGCTCACCGGACAACACTAGGTCGGCGAAGTTGGTGGTTGCATTTCCTATGAGGCGGTCCAAGATTGGCCCCTCCAAAGTCTGGATAAATATGACCACCGTTTCCTTTTCACCGAGCGGGGGTTGCACCTGAGCTGCCACATCTCTCCACCGTTGTGCATACTGCCTAAAACTCTCATTTGACTTCTGTTTCATGTGTTGTAGGGTCCAACGGTCTGGTACCATGTCACTGACATGATGTTATTGTGCTAGGAAGGCGTTGGCTAAATCCTTCCACGTCTTGATCTGATGACAGCTTAACTGATTGTACCACCAGATGGCGTATCCCGAGAGTCTGCCTTAGAAACAATGGATTAACAGTTTGTCATCCCCGCCATACCCGGTCATCCTTCGGCAAAACATGGTGAGATGAGCACGAGGGCAACTTGTTCCATCATACTTCTCGAACTCCGGGACCTTGAATTTAAGGGGTAGCATTAGATCTGGGACAAGACTGAGTTCGACAGCGTCAAAGCCGATGAAAGCATTAACCATTTCCATGGCTTCCAACATTTCCTCGAGTCGCTTGCAATGGTCCGCGATCTCTTTAGAGGCTTCAAACATTGGCTTCTCAATTTCCATTAACTGATCAATGTTAGAGACGAAATTATCGGTTTGGTTTCCCCCGGGTCTTTCTTCTGGTGCGGAGGGCACATTAGCGGGGAAAGGGATGTCGGTCTGATGAAGTGGCATTTTTCCTTGATCGAGTATCACCTGAGGGGTAGCTTGGACCCTAACATGAGTGGGGGTAAATCCCAGAGGATACGTGAGATCTTCATTCTCTACAGTGGGCCTTGTCACCGGATTACCGTTCGAGGCTTCCCAATGTACGGAAGGTCGAGTTCCTAGCATCTGGCTTATCTGGGCTAGTATATCTTCTTGAGACTTCCTGAGCTGCTCCCTCATTTCCTCTTGGGCCTTAGCTAACTGGTCCTCCAACGTCTTGGTCAAATCCGCTTGCATGTCCCTTTGAGTCTGTTCAATTTGGTCCAATCGATCTTCGTTCACCATCTTGGTTCTTCTTCGGGTTCCGTAAGGGTGCTGAATTGACTGTCCTTTTTCCTTACCCAATATCACTCCTAAGGAACATCCCGGAGGCGAATGCATACAAATGCGTGATGAATGTTGTAATGTGATGATGCAACTATGAATGGATGAGTAATGAGCTTACGATGATGCTATGCGATTATGGTATGTAATGTAGAAATTAAATGTGATGTGTGAAAATGATCGAGTTAGTGTAAAATAAAACATAGATAAACATGCACAAATACACCTATTTTTGTCTAGCACCTAGGTTTTCCGCATGGCTCTAAAGGGGTAGGCTTTCTAGTTCACTACATGCAATTTTGTTTCTATGAGGTACTCGAATTGTCCTCGATGTCTCCTTCTAAGAGTAGCAAGGCCCCTGGTCATCACCCATTATAGGCTCATTTCAACCAAGTTCAATTCGAGGGGACCCTTTTGCTATATCCGTACGGGGAAACGATATTCCCACGAAGACATAGGGTAGTCGAGCCCCGAAGGTACTTACTAGGTCCATACGGAGGAACGATATCCCCACGAAAGCACTAGCGTTTCCCCTCACTTAGACGAAAGGGTATACATGCAAAAAAAGGAATGCGTCCAAAATAAACTCGCGTTTATAAACAAATATCGGTTAAATTTATCACTTTAGTTCGCAACCTTCGGTATTAATTAAGCGGTAAAGTTTTCTTGGACTTACTCTCTTTTTTGTTTTTTGAAAACAAAATTTTTCCCCAGTGGAGTCGCCATCTATAGCGACTGATTTTTTTGAAATACATATGTATATATATATGTATAAGTATATGTATGGTGAGAATTGTATTTTTAAAAATTTTAAAATAGGGGGAATTTGAAAAAAAGGTTTTAAAAATAGAAGGAGTTGTGAAATAAATTTAAAATTGGTGGAGTTTAGAAAAATAATGTTTTTGAGAAAATGGATTTCAAAAATTAGGGAATTTTGGATAAAAATGAATTTTAAAAAATTGGATTAAAAATGAATTTTTTTAAAAAGGGATATGTGTATTTTAAAATAGGTAAAAAATAAGGGGAATTTGAAAACATATTTAAAAATAGAGGGAGTTGCCATCGGCCACTTTAAAATGGTAGAACGGACACCAGAAATAGAAACTAGAGATTCAAAAAGGTTCGGGAGTCGGTTACACGCGAGGAAGGGTTAGCACCCCCGACGTGACCAAAATTGGTGCCAAAACTTTACCGCTTAATTAAAATTGAATTTTACGAATTAAAATGACAATTTATATCGAAGCTAGGTTATACACGCGAGTAAATTTCAAAAATCCTAATATTCGAGAGCGAACGCCTGAACCACCACCACTGCGACTGGTACTGGCCTCGTTCGTTTCCGAATAAAAGGACATCGCACTTTTGAAAATGATTTTTTTTAAAACGAAATGCATGAATACCAAAATTAAATCTAATCTAAGGTCCTACGACGCCAAAGGAGTCGATATCCGAGTATTCAGAATACCGTTCCCACGCAGAAACTGGGACCGTGAGCTAATAACGAGATAATGGAAAAAACCTGAAAATAAACCAACTCGAACGAAAACGAAGTTTAAATAAACCACAAATACATACACGTACATATGTATAGACATAATACATAAAATCCTTATAGCATCAATATATATATATATATATATATATATATATATATAAATACATACATACGTGACTACATGAAAATATATGACATTCATAACCGCATAAAAAAATAATGCACAATATGACCACATTCCGACATCCAAAACACAAATAGAAGTTATAAGGACCCAAATTTAAACATACATTAATTAATATGTTGATTGAACAATTACACCACTGATTAAAGGATAAAATTGTAAGACTTTGAGTGATTTCGAGGATTGAAAAGGGAATTAAACCCTTTACAAATACATATTGTGTAACCCCCTCGTCCCGGTCTGGTCAACTGACCGGTCCGAGTAGGCTACACGGGGAAAACCGATGCGAAACCCGTTAAGGTCCCACCTCAGTTAGCGACCTTAGAAAACTTTTTCGTTTATTATAGTCTTATCTAGATGCTTTTATTAAACCTATGTGAGGAAGGCAACAACGGAGGAACATACAAGACAAAACAACCAAACAGCTCATCGAAACAATCCATTTTAATCCTTTACCGCATGCCGTATCGGAACGCCCTTAGGGTGTTTCGATATGCCTTGACTTGGTCAACTGGCCAAAGTCAACATGATGAGTCTGTTTCGAAACAGGGGTGACCCGTATCGAAACGATCACAGCAGTCAACTTCTCGTGGTCAACGAGATGAAGGCCGTTCCGAAACGCTAAGGCCCATTTCGATACATCAATTTATCGTCGAATTCTCAGATTTCCAGTGGCAAAATATTATCGAAACGTTCCTTAGGCGTATCGAAACGCCTGGCCAAGAACAAAGGGGTCGTATCGGAACAAGGTCGACCGTTTCGAAACGCCCTCTGTCTGCAGATTGGTTTTAGCTTGTTTTAAGGCACAAGGATGCCCCAAAACCCCACTAAAGCCTCTCACAACACACATACAACAACACTAAGGCAGACCAAACATAACAAGCATGCTTACACACATCAAACATATCAAGACCATGCATTGAAGAAATCAACAACTTAAGAATCATACCTCCTTACATAACATTAAAGATAACATGCTTCAACAAGGGCATATACTTAAATATTTAAGGTAGGCAAATCCAACATCCAAAAGCCAAATCAACACAACATATAAAAAGAGTATAGCATGCTCCTAACAACCAACATAACATACTTCAAAAGGCTCAAACAACGACACCTATCCCATTCCTTTACTATTACAATCTTTCAATTTAAAGTTCATACTTGAGCTAACCAAAAGCGACACTTGGAGGCCTTTCCTTGCCCTTGCCACCCACAAGCTACTGATCTGCATTGTCGAACAAAGAGGAGTGTAAGCATAAAATCTTAGTGAGGGTAAGCTCATAAAACAAACCTTCGACAATGCATGGTCCAAGCACGAGTAACAACTAAGGTAGAATGCATGATCTTACCACCGATCTACAAGAGTCAAAAATACATATGATGCATGAACATATGATCAACATTATGACATGATCCACAACTCACAAGCCCAACACATGAAGATACATATATCAATGGCTCAACAAACACATATATCAATTCATAATGGCATCACATCTCAAAATCATAATGGCACATATATAATCTCATATTGGCACCTAGTTATGACTCGAATACGCAGATAACACGTTGGAACGCATTTCCAACACAACCATTACCTTCGGTGGGATTACACTCATCACCGGTTCTCGCGGAGGGGATTCCACTCATCCTCACGCCCCGTCGATGGGATTCCACTCATCACCGACTAATATATAAACATTTCCGGTGGAATATTACATCACCGTACTCCTCCTTGGTGCCTTAACGCCACCAAGGCCACGCGCGACTTTGACTCTCGAGTGCACACTAATCCTAATGATCGATCATTGTACCCAAACATACTAGTGCCAATATTAAACAAAATCCACAACCTTTCACAACATCAATTTCAATATAACTTCTGTGCTTAGCACATACTCACCATGATCCTCGAAATCATGCAACTACCTCATAATATCATTTCACATGTCAACACTACATGTATATCATTAATATAAATGTCACATCATATTTCGTACACATGTATATCCCCATCATATTTATCATCAACATGCATATAACAATGCAACAAGCCATGCCTCAACATACGCGTATAACAACATATACATAACCACCATGAACACAATTACACATGAGGCATAAATCAACACTTTAAAGATCAACCAAGGTCTCTAACTAAAGCTTAGGATTAGGCTACCACCATAATCCTAACTCTAGGTGGGTCTACCAATCCCAACCTAGTCCACATGCTTGAACCAATTGCTCATAACCATTTAAAAACAGTAACCACTCACCAACCACTCCATTAGCACAAGCCGATTAGCCTACCAAGCATCCAAGTTTCGGATTCGAGCCCGAAGCTTCTCCATTGTCTTCTCTTGCTTCTAACCATTAAAAAACAATACATTAGCCCCAAAATCAGTCGCAAACCCAAGGTTTAACACCAACACACAAATCCACTACAATTCTCACAATTCAAAGCCAAGTTCATTCTTCAAATTCTCATTTTCGTATTTCCACAAAGACCCATCAAAAATCAGCAATGTAGTCATCCAAAGCACTCTTAAACATGTTCAAAATACTACCCAAACATAGTATAACCATCAGCCCTTCAATTTTTCACAAAATCATCCCAAAAACACAAAATTTGACACTTTAAATATACCCCTAAAAAACCCATTTCAGGATTCACCATAAAACCTTGCAAAAATCGAATATGTTGGACTTTTTAGGTTGTAAACATCTTATCTAACACTAATAAATCAAAGGCTCAAGTTCAAGACAAAAAAGATGACATTTTTAATCTAAACTTTCAAATCACCAAAATGCAAAAACCACAAGCTTTATGAAAATTAATGGTACCAACATGTAAAGGAAAGGGAGGACAAGTCAAAAACGGTTTTACCTTTGAAAAATCTCCAACAATGAGCAAGGGAGATGATGGAATAGTAAAAGGGGAAGGAGAGAGCTTATTGTCGTTCAAAAATGAAGATGGGTGAAGGAAGAAGACAACTCTCTTATAATTTAAAACGGGTTTTAAAAGAAGTCCACTTAATTAAGAAAATGCCATTAATGAATGGTCATTCCTCCTTTACTTTAAAATCCATGTATTTGGAGTTTCATTTCAATTTAGTCCAATCATAAAATATTTGTTTTGAAATCACAAAGTCCAAATAATATATAATATTATTTTAATCATAACCCAAGACTCAAAATATTAATTAAATATTATTTCCTCCCGGCCCTCAAACCCGGGTGTTACAACTCTCCCCCACTTAAGGAAATTTCGTCCCCGAAATTTATCGGACATGAATTTCCACGAAATCTGCTCTTACCCTCTTTCCTCCTCATCACAACATACTAACCAATCTCGGTAGACTTACTACGCAACATTAGCTATCTGGTGCTAAGATCTCAACGGGTCCTTCAAGGCATGTCGACTTTAAACTCAACTTGATCTCTTCTACAAACATAGCACAGAACCGATCGGACTCACATTCCCGAATCCAAGATACACAAAACACATCACAAACCCCTTTCTAACTCTGGTGGTAACCGCAACAAATAAACAAGAGAACTAGCCCGATTCACAATCTCATACATCATTGTTTGAACACTTGACCCATAACCTTCTCTAACTGATCATCTGACTTTAACAGGTAACCAAACACTATGCAGACGTCTTCAAGAATCTAGTTGGGATCCCGAATCTCTATTACCCACTTTCATTAAGAACCCTCCACAGATGTAACAAACTAGAAGAAAACCGATGCTCGGTCTTGACACACTGGCAAACTATACACTTACTCTCATGCTGAACCACATCATCCATCAACCTAATACAGAAGTACTCATCTTCAACCCACAATGCATCTTCATACTACTCAAAGGCAACACAAATGAATTGTCGCGTGCTTCGGCCAAAACAATACGTCTCAAAACACTATGTCATTCGGCATAACTATTTTGTCTCTAAAAATACAAACTCTATCATCTCTGAAGCTGTATTCTGAAGGTCTTCTTTCTTCCATGTCTTGCACGTGAGGTGCCAAGAATCTGTCTTGCAACTGTTTCTCTTTAAGTATTCTGACTCAAAGTAGATTTTACCTGCAGCTAGGCCACGAAACTACTGTCATTTGGTAAACTGAATCCGGCAAACACAGCTCGCAACTCTACTACTAATCTATCAACAACATAACTCGAAACATCGGTTACTACGTTAACTCTCTTCGGATGATACTCAATCTTGAGATTACGGTCTTCAAGCAATTCTAACAACTTATATTGTTCAAGTTTCAACCTTTCCTAAGTCGTCAAATATTTCAAGTCCGGATGATAAATGTACATACTGTGCATTTCTTACTATACATGCTTTGTCTCTAAGTCTTCGAAGCAAATACAACTGTAATTAACTCTAAGTCTAGTGTCGGATAACTCTTCTCTCGGTCTTTCAACTATCTCGATGAATAAGCCACAATCTTCTGTCTTGCATAAGCACACAACCTAACTCTACATGTAACACATCAATATGGTTCACAAATTCTTTCTCTGACATTGGCTGGATCAAGGTCGAAGTTCTCTTCAAAGTTTCTTTCGGTTTATCGAGGGCTCATTGTCTCGCATCTAACCACACAACTGAACATTCTTCTGTAGCAATCTGTCAAAGTAGCAGCTATTTTCGAAAGACTATTTACAAACTTCCGATAGTAACATCGCTAGACCTAGGAACTATAGATATATGTCATTGTCTTCGATTTCTTCCAACTCACATATTCTTCTGCCTACCTAGGATTTACTCTAATACACTCGGCTGATCTACCTGTCCTAGGAGGATATCTTCCTCAACTCGGAGTTCACGTTTGCACAACTTGGCATACAAATGATTTTCTAATAGGATCTACAGCACTAACTTCAAAGCTTGTCATGGTCGTCTTCGATACTTGAATATACACATATATCATCTATGAGAACTACTACAACTGATCAATGAGCTCAGGAAATATTCTGCTCGACATCTCTATAAAGGTAACTAACACGCTAGTCAAACTAAACGACATAACTCAAAACTCAAAGTGATCACATCTTGCCCCAAAAGCTGTCTTCGGTACGTCAACCTCTTTCACTTTCAACTGGTAGTAATCGAATCTCAAATTAATCTTCGAAAAGACTGGAGCACACCCCAACTGATCAACAAATCACTGACGCTCGGAAATGGATACTAATTATTCACTGTCAATAGTTTCAATTGTCTTTAATCTAAACACATTCTCGTATTGTCTTCTCTCTCCTTCACAAATTTCACTGTCGTACTCTAAGATGATGTACTAGGCCTAATGAATCTACGGTCTAACAAATCTCGAAGTTGATTCTTCAACACTTTCAATTCTTTTGGAAACCATAAGATACAGAGCAAATGAAAACAGGAGCAAACTCAGTGACGGTATCAATAACAAACTCTTCTTCCCTATCAAGAGACAAACCGGGCAATTCTTCCAAACACTTTTAGGAAAAACACAAACTATTCTAACATTCTGCGGTCTCACTCTAAAGTTGGATAAACATTCGATAAAAGTTCACATCCTCACCTACTACTACAGTCTCACAGAAATCTGCAACTTCAAGGCAACTCTCGCTTTGTCTCAAGGTATACCCTAGCTCTGTGTTCTACAAGTCAAACCATGCCAAAAGTTACATCGAAACCGTAAAAGACAATCACTTCACATATACTAGAAACACGTAACTCTGAACCATCAACAAACATCTTCCGTACATCTTTCTGACCACCACTATCTCGCCAAAAGGACTAGTCACATGCGTCCCTACGTCTAAGATCTCAACAGGTATATGAAATTTCTTTGCATGCTCACACAAAAGGACGAATCCGCAGGAATCACAACTTCACATGTACATAGTTGATAGTCTTCGGTTCTCTTGTTTTCAGGCTGACCATTCAAACATAACCTAACTCTTCAAAACCGTTCTTAGAGCATCTCGAAACCTCAAAATTTAGCTCTGATCACACACAAACAATCATGCTGGAACTTTTTCTATAACATCGATCCTGACGACTCAAAACATCACACTATCAAACATTCTGGAATTAGAGCTCAAGACTTCCTTCTCGGCTCAACTATATCGGAAGCGACTTCATCTCTCCTTCTTGCTGTAAGACAACTCAAACGCACACTGGCCCAATCATACAAATCGATTCCCACTCACGGATACTGTCCGACTGTCTTGTATTAAAACTATAGGCCGAACCCCAACGATCACCAACTAACATTTCTGAGTTTCAGATTACTCACACGAGACCCTTACCTTGGTCCCGCCAAAGGAACTAAGATACTCATACCTACCTCTAACACTTCACCGGGCACATTCAAACTTTGCATGCTTGCCAACAATATACAGAAGTACGGATTCAGAATCAACCGGAGGGAACAAACTCAAAACTGTACCAAGGGCTTACCTACTATAACATCGATACCACTCTGAACCTCACTCACATGTCTTCACTTCTTTTTACCAACTATACCAGAATCGATCACATTGTCCCTCCCCAACAAGAATCAACCCACATTTCCAGAAACTACAACTTCTACTTACCGAATCACGGCCCACACCTTGGCCTCAAACTTACTAAAAGCATTAAATCATCAACAACAACAAATTAACATACAAACTGGGTTAGCAAAGGAAAGGGTCCAAGTGGCTCAACTATGATTCCCTCACTTAAAAAAAATCTCTTTTTTCGATGTAATAGAAGCAATGGGACTCTACTCAACATGCTTCAAGCAACACACACGCAAGATCAAACAACATACACTCACAATCAAACAATCACACATCACAGCATACTCGAATAACAAGCAACATGCTTACATGGCAAGCATCACCGCGCAATTACAATACAAGAATTTAACTTACCTCACTTACCTGCCCAAGGTCTCGGAAACCTTAGGCTATGATACCAACAAATCTGGTCGACTGGCCGGTCCGAGTAGGCTACACGGGGAAAACCGATGCGAAACCCGTTAAGGTCCCACCTCGGTTAGCGACCCTAGAAAACCTTTTCATTTATTATAGTCTTATCTAGATGCTTTTATTAAACCTATATGAGGAAGGCAACAACGGAGGAACATACAAGACAAAACAACCAAACAACTCATCGAAACAGTCCATTTTAATCCTTCACCGCAGGCCGTATCGGAACGCCCTTAGGGTGTTTCGATACGCCTTGACTTGCTCAACTGGCCAAAGTCAATATGATGAGTCCATTTCGAAACAGGGGTGACCCGTATCGAAACGATCACAACAGTAAACTTCTCGTGGTCAATGAGATGAAGGCCGTTCCGAAACGCTAAGGACCGTTTCGATACATCAATTTATCGTCGAATTCTCAAATTTCCAGTGGCAAAATCGTATCAAAACGTTCCTTAGGCGTATCGAAACGCTTGGCCAAGAACAAAGGGGTTGTATCGGAACGGGGTCGACCGTTTTGAAACGCCCTCTGTCTGCAGATTGGTTTTAGCTGGTTTTAAGGCACAAGGATGCCCCAAAACCCCACTAAAGCCTCTCACAACACACATACAACAACACTAAGGCAGACCAAACATAACAAGCATGCTTACACACATCAAACATATCAAGACCATGCATTGAAGAAATCAACAACTTAAGAATCATACCTCCTTACATAACATTAAAGATAACATGCTTCAACAAGGGCATATACTTAAATATTTAAGGTAGGCAAATCCAACATCCAAAAGCCAAATCAACACAACATATAAAAGGAGTCTAGCATGCTCCTAACAACCAACATAACATACTTCAAAAGGCTCAAACAACGACACCTATCCCATTGCTTTACTATTACAATCTTTCAATTTAAAGTTCATACTTGAGCTAACCAAAAGCGACACTTGGAGGCCTTTCCTTGCCCTTGCCACCCACAAGCTACTGATCTGCATTTTCGAACAAAGAGGAGCGTAAGCATAAAAGCTTAGTGAGGGTAAGCTCATAAAACAAACCTTCGACAATGCATGGTCCAAGCACGAGTAACAACTAAGGTAGAATGCATGATCTTACCACCGATCCACAAGAGTCAAAAATACATATGATGCATGAACATATGATCAACATTATGCCATGATCCACAACTCACAAGCCCAACACATGAAGATACATATATCAATGGCTCAACAAACACATATATCAATTCATAATGGTATCACATCTCAAAATCATAATGGCACATATATAATCTCATATTGGCACCTAGTTATGACTCGAATACGCGGATAACACGTTGCAACGCATTTCCAACACAACCATTACCTTTGGTGGGATTACACTCATCACCGGTTCTCGTGGAGGGGATTTCACTCATCCTCACGCCCCATCGATGGGATTCCACTCATCACCGACTAATATATAAACATTTCCGGTGGAATATTACATCACTGTACTCCTCCTTGGTGCCTTAACGCCACCAAGGCCACGCGCGACTTTGACTCTCGTGTGCACACTAATCCTAATGATCAATCATTGTACCCAAGCATACTAGTGCCAATATTAAAAAAAATCCACAACCTTTCACAACATCAATTTCAATATAACTTCCGTGCTTAGCACGTACTCACCATGATCCTCGAAATCATGCAACTACCTCATAATATCATTTCACATGTCAACACTACATGTATATCATTAATATAAATGTCACATCATATTTCATACACATGTATATCCCCATCATATTTCTCATCAACATGCATATAACAATGCAACAAGCCATGCCTCAACATACGCGTATAACAACATATACATAACCACCATGAACACAATTACACATGAGGCATAAATCAACACTTTAAAGATCAACCAAGGTCTCTAACTAAAGCTTAGGATTAGGCTACCACCCTAATCCTAACTCTAGGTGGGTCTACCAATCCCAACCTAGTCCACATGCTTGAACCAATTGCTCATAACCATTTAAAAACAGTAATCACTCACCAACCACTCCATTAGCACAAGCCGACTAGCCTATCAAGCATCCAAGTTTCAGATTCAAGCCCGAAGCTTCTCCATTGTCTTCTCTTGCTTCTAACCATTAAAAAACAATACATTAGCCCCAAAATCAGTCGCAAACCCAAGGTTTAACACCAACACACAAATCCACTACAATTCTCACAATTCAAAGCCAAGTTCATTCTTCAAATTCTCATTTTCGTACTTCCACAAAGACCCATCAAAAATCAGCAATGTAGTCATCCAAAGCACTCTTAAACATGTTCAAAATACTACCCAAACATAGTATAACCATCAGCCCTTCAATTTTTCACAAAACCATCCCAAAAACACAAATTTTGACACTTTAAATATACCCCTAAAAAACCCATTTCAGGATTCACCATAAAACCTTGCAAAAATCGAATATGTTGGACTTTTTAGGTTGTAAACATCTTATCTAACACTAATAAATCAAAGGCTCAAGTTCAAGACAACAAAGATGACATTTTTAATCTAAACTTTCAAATCACCAAAATGCAAAACCCACAAGCTTTATGAAAATTAATGGTACCAACATGTAGAGGAAAGGGAGGACAAGTCAAAAACGGTTTTACCTTTGAAAAATCTCCAACAATAAGCAAGGGAGATGATGGAATAGTAAAAGGGGAAGGAGAGAGCTTATTATCGTTCAAAAATGAAGATGGGTGAAGGAAGAATACAACTTTCTTATAATTTAAAAGGGGTTTTAAAAGAAGTCTACTTAATTACGAAAATGCCATTAATGAATGGTCATTCCTCCTCTACTTTAAAATCCATGTATTTGGAGTTTCATTTCAATTTAGTCTAATCATAAAATATTTGTTTTGAAATCACAAAGTCCAAATAATATATAATATTATTTTAATCATAACCCGAGACTCAAAATATTAATTAAATATTATTTCCTCCCGGCCCCCAAACCCGGGGGTTACATATTGGGCTCGAATAGTGGCCAAATTAAAAACAATTTCAAAATGACGGGACCAGGGGTGGGATTTTAAAAGGCAGAAACCCCTAAGGGAATATTTTAGAAACACGGAAGGACCAAGAAAACAATTAAACCATTTTAAAATTTTTAAAACATTATAAAAGGCATCCTTTGGACATTTTGAAAGCCTTTTGGCACTCTGAAACCTCTCTCAAAAAACTCAGACTACACACACCCATTTTTCGAAACCAAAAACTCCCCCCCGGCCGGTCACCACAAATCCGACACCGGCACGAAATCGATATCTCTTTTCAAAAAACTTAAATCTGACCTCAAGCCCTTCGCGTGTTCTACTTTCAAAAACGGAGACCCCCAAAAAAATCGAAAATCCCCTTTAGTTCCCACATCTCTACCGGTTCACCCTTCTGGGCTTCGAAAAGAGAGCCAAACGGTTTGTCACTAGGGTAGATCGAGAAGGTGTGGGGAGCCGAAAAGCCGCGAAGGTGAGAAAAATCTTCTCCTTTTTTTGTTTTTTTTACGCATGCAATCGAAAATTAAAAGTGAAATACCTCTGGAATTTTTGTTTGTTATTGATATTTTTCTTGTGATTGCTGGAAAAAAATCCTCTCTTTACATGATTTTTGTTCTCCTTTTATAACCGATATTACATCGAAGGAGAAAATAAAAGAAAAGATCGTACTCGTTGCTTGTTGGGTTCTGTTGTTTTCAGATCTGGTCTGGTTGACTTTTGCCTTGATTTTGTTTCGTTGCCTCTATCTGTTTGTTGTTGTTTTTTATCTTCTTTTTTGTCTATTTTTGGTGTCTGACGATCTGTTTGTCTTCACTGTGCTTGTTGGTTTTGGCTCGAACGGGGGAGACACGGCGTGGTGGTGGCAGAGGTGTGAAGCGGCAGAAGGGCTGGAGTCACGGGATCGGGCCACACGCGCGTGAGGGAAGTCTGAACGCCACCGACGCGCGCGTGTCGGATGCGAAGAGGCTCGTGTGGGATCTGGAGGTTTCTCGTGTTGATCAGGGACCGTCAGATCATGTTTGATCCGATTGTCGTGAATGTCTGCGGCGCGAGACGAGGGGGGCTCGATAGGGTTTCCGGAATGAAGGAATCTGGACCGTTGGATGCTCCTAGATCCAACGGCTCCAGATGGTGCGGCGCGGGGCTGAGTGAAGGGCTTCGCTAGGGTTTCTCCTCGGGTGAAATTTGGGCCATTGGATGACTCCCCCAAATCTGACGGCTCTTGTTTGGCTGCGCAAAATAAAAGAGGGATTATGATTTTTTGTAACAGGCTTATTGGGTCACATGTAATTAAAAAATTTTGTTTGGGCTTTGGTTATGTATTATTTGTATTGGGCTGACTTCAATAATAAAATTTGGTTTTTTTAATTTTAGTTTTATTTATAATAATAATAAAAGTAATAATAATAATAATAATAATAATAATAAATAATAAGTAATAATTAATAATAATAATAATAATAATAATAATAATAATAATAATAATAATAAACAATTAATAATATAGTTGTAACAAAGATAACAATAATAGTAATATTAAGATAATAAAGGTAATACGTATATAGGAATAAGTATTAATAGTAACACATCTATATATATATATATATTTTCATTTTCTTTTTTCTTTTTTCTTTTTTCTTTTTTTTATTTTTAATTATTATTATTATTATTATTTTGGCCCAATACAAGCCCAAAATGCAAACAAAAAAGTTTAAGTTCCGGGACAAAATTAGTGATTAAAGAACTTAGATTTAGGAAAGTTTGATAGACTCTCTCGAATCTGGGTAGATCTAAAGGTTTAGGCTGAAAAAATAAAAAAAAATTGAGTTTCGATGCGGTGGTCAAAAATGGTATCACGATGTTTGAATATCACCGCGTGACGGGCTGAGTTTGAGTTACGTTGGTCGGAGATGACCGAAATTTGACTGGATAAATTGTGGTGGCGTTTTGTATGGCGGCCGAAGGCCATGTTCATTGTGTTTTTCAAAAATTGAAGAACAAGAATGAACACCAAGCAAAAAATTTGGTTTTAATCCGTTTTTGGACTAAGAATCTATTTTTTTTTAGAAAGAGGGGAGGGCGTTTTGAATAGGAGAAGAAAAGAGAATTTAAAAAAAGAAAAAAAAAAAGAAAAATAAGTGGCTGATAAAGCATTTATATAGGTTGTACTCTTGGGGTTGTAGGCCCGCGAAACCCTATATGAGTTTGCGCCTTTTTGAAGTTTTTTGATTTTGGCCTTGGTTTTTTATTGTATTCAATTTGACCATTGCATTGAATAAAATTGACAATTCAAGTTTTCATTTTTGCATTTTAGTCCTTTCCAATTTTGATTATTCAATTTAGTTTATTTTAAATTTTAATTAATTTTTATATGGTATTAATTTAAGCTTATAGCAATGATTAGATCAATTTAACCACCTAGTCAATAAGATAGAGCCTTAGGTTTTCTATAATTAGGAACTAAATAAACTACTACTTAGATAATTGTAGTAAATTAAATGAATGCTATTTCGGAAATTTAGAAGTTTAAATTTGGATGGTGTCCTAAAGTAATTGGACATGGATCAACATAAACTTTTAAATCAGATAAGTACTTTAAATAAATAGAATAATTAATTTATAGAGGAATATTATCTATAATTTTAAATTGGTTAAATAACATTCATTAAAACTTTGAAAATACTAAATAACTTAGATAAAATAAATAGTCTTAAATAGGATAAGTAGTTTAAATAAATAGAATAATTAATTTATGAGAGAATATTATCTATAATTTTGAAATTGAATTAGGGATGGTACCCTAAAGCAATGAGGTGTTATCCTATAGATAAATAACCCATAATTAATTAGTGTCCTTTTAGGTTAGTACTTAGAATAAACTATACAATAGTTAATACATGCATAAAAAACCTTTTATAAGTGAAATATAATTTTGGAGTAAAAAAAGCGATGCCCTGAGCGTATAGAGGTGTTTCAAATTTTATATTCGAAAGAAAAATATATTTTATTGTAAAAAATATTTCCATTTTAAATATAGGCAAAATTAATGATTAATGTTCAAATTAAATTCGAATTATTATTTTAAAATGCCAAAATGCAATACAAAATTAAAGGTACCGATTCCATGCGTTTGTGGGGTGTTAACTCTTCCCCACACGTAATCGACTTCTGAACCCCAATTTTTAAAATATCTGGTTGTTTTATGATGTCTGGTATACCAAAGTGACCAATGACGACTCTAATCTTTTCAAAAATCGAATTTAAAAGAAAACCCCTAATTTCCAAAATAAATCGTCCAAACTATTTTTAATTTTTTTAAAAAATAGTTTCGACAATAAGAAAACAATCTTAGTCATTTATTATCATCTTCCAATGGTCTAAGAAAGATTTAAAAGTAATTGAGTTTTACGCAATGTAAGTGGATCCTGACCCTATATATATAAGGATAAGATCTACATACATAGAATGTAAAACTCATATATATATATATATATATATATATATATATATATATGAAACTTATCAAGCATTTGTGACATAGAAGTTCTCACTTTTGGTCTTGACTTCTTAAAAAAAGTCGTTTATATGTGATGAAGACTTTATTTTCGAAGTATGTAAATTTTACTTAAAACGTAAGAAAATTGTTTTTTTTAATTTTATCGAGTATAAGATAATATTTGTGTCGTGATTTTAGATTTAAATAAATTCACATACACATGTTGATTAAATTATTCAAACCGTGCCACGTAGATGGAGCAAACCACATTTTATCACAGAGACTACTTGTTTGGTTCGAAAAAAAATATTTTTCCTATTAAAACCATTATTACAAGTAATGAATACTATAAATTTTGAAATAATTAAATCATTAAATAATTTTATGATTGGCATATTTTATTAATTTTTCTTTGATTTTAGCATATTCTAATAAAAAATTGAATAATAGAACAGGATAATTTTAATTAGATTATTATTTCATTTTTAAAATATTTTATGTATATTTTATACTTCCAACACATATTATATATACATTAACAATATACCGTACAAATCCTCGTGTACCATTGTTTTTTTTTTTAAGACGAAATATTTTATTATGATAAATACACTAATTCGAGCCTCGTTAAAAAACCTCCCTAAATTATTATCTATTCAAAATAAAAGCACACTATACCAAAAATAATTTTGGATTCAATGAAATTCAAAATAACGCATATCTTTAAATAAATTGTTCAAAGTAAATATTTTATTCACGGGCATTAAATAAATATTAGGATGAGTCTAGAGTAAATGTCATGTACCGATATATATTATTAATTATTTTAATAACTTTTAAAATTATGGGACCTAAAGTGTGATTATTCTCTTTTTCTATCTAGGGGAGTGATTATTCTCTTTTTAGAATAAAATATGTTTGAAATGTTGTGAATAATGTGAAAACAAGAACAAGAAGAAATAGGAACAAAATAAGATGAGAGAAAAGAAAGAGATTTGTATTATTCTGAATATTGACATGTGTACAATGCCTTGAGTAAATCATCTATTTATAGGCATAAGAAGTATATAATACATTAAACTCTAATTAATGTAGATAATAATCCTAATGATAAAATAATTCAAATCCCCTTTGATAAAGTCCTTATCATGATAGACATCCACATAGATAAATATTCATAACTCTCCCCCTTGGATGTCTATGAAGACAGTGTGCCTCGTTAAAACTTTACTAAGATAAAAACCCCGTAAAAAAATCTTTAGTAAAGGAAAAGAGTACACACATCTTTAATACGCATAACATGTTGCCTCATTAAAAACCTTTCCAGGAAAACCCAATGGGACAAAACCATGGATAAGGAAAAGAGTACAACGCGTATTTTGCTCCCCCTCATAAATACATCATATAAGATCTTTGACACGACGCAATCCGATATTATAAATTAACTTCTCAAATGGAGCAGTAGGGAGTGCCTTGGTAAATAAATCTGTCAAGTTATCACATGAACGAATCTGTTGGACATCAATGTCTCCATTCTTTTGTAGATCGTGAGTGAAGAAGAATTTTGGGGAGATGTGTTTTGTTCTATCACCCTTTATGTATCCTTCCTTAAGTTGGGAAATACATGCCGTATTATCCTCATATAAGACCGTCGGAGCTACTTTTCCAGAGTGTAAACCACAATTTTCGCGAATATGATTGGTTACAGACCTTAGCCACACACATTCACGACTAGCCTCATGTATAGCCAAAATCTCAGCATGATTAGAGGAAGTAGCAGTAATTGTTTGTTTCATTGAGCGCCAAGAAATTGCTGTACCACCGTATGTAAATACATAACCAGTCTGTGATCGAGCATTATGAGGATCAGATAAGTATCCTGCATCCGCAAAACCAACCAATTCGGTTTTAGATAGATTAGAGAAAAATAATCCCATGTCTTTCGTACCTTGAAGATAACGAAATATGTGTTTGACCCCATTCCAATGTCTTCGGGTTGGGCATGAACTAAATCTTGCCAACAAATTGACAACAAACGATATGTCAGGTCGTGTGTGACTAGAAAGATACATTAATGCACCAATAACACTTAAGTATGGCACTTCTGGACCAAGAATATCTTCATCCATCTCTCGAGGACGGAATGGATCTTTGTTAACATCAAGTGACCTAACAACCATAGGAGTGCTCAATGGATGTGCATTATGCATGTAAAATTTCTTTAGCATTTTTTCTATGTATGTTGATTGATGCACAAGGATTCCATCCTTTAAGTGCTCAATATGTAATCCAAGACAGAACCTTGTTTTCCCAAGATCTTTCATTTCAAATTCATTCTTTAAACATTCTACTGTCAATGAGATCTCTTCAGGAGTCCCAATAATGTTCAAATCATCAACATACACAGCAATGATAACAAATCCAGAGCTAAATCTCTTAATAAAAATGCATGGAGAAATTGGATCATTCTTACAGCCTTCTGCTAATAAGTATTCACTGAGGCGATTATACCACATGCGCCCAGATTGTTTTAATCCATAAAGGGATCTATTCAATTTGATTGAATAATATTCTTGAGAACCTGAATTAACTGCTTCAGGCAGTTTGAAACCTTCCGGAAGTTTCATATAAATATTATTATCAAGAGGCCCATACAAATAGGCTGTAACAACATCCATTAAGCGGAAATTAAGTCTCTCTTTTATTGCCATACTAATCAAAAATCTAAAAGTGGTTGCATCCACCACTGGGGAGTATGTTTCTTCATAATCAATTCCCGGTCTTTGTGAGAATCCTTGTGCAACCAAACGAGCTTTATATCTCGCAATTTCTCCTTTTTCATTTCTCTTTCTCACAAAAACCCATTTATACCCCACAGGTTTTACACCTTCCGGTGTACGGACTACAGGCCCGAATACTTCTCTTTTTTATAGAGATTTTAGTTCCGCTTCAATTGCCTCTTTCCATTTTGGCCAATCATCTCTTTGCTTACATTGTTCAATTGACAATGGTTCATGATCCACATTATCATTCAAAATCTCTAGTGCTATATTGCATGCAAAAGTATTATCGACGTCGATTTTGTTTCGGTTCCACTTGTTACCAGACATGACATAATTTATTGAGATCTCATCATTATCAGGTACCTGATTCGTGTCTAATGTCTCTTTTGGAGACCTTTTAATCTCTTCTCGAGATTTTTCATAATCCATTGATTCCTCGATTAGACCATCACAGGATATAGCTCATTTTCTTTTTCGAGGATTTTTATCTTTGGAACCTACTGGTCTACCACGCTTCAGGCGTGTGTTTGACTCATTAGCAACTAGAGTTTTTCCTTCTGGGACATCAATCTTAATCGGAGCATTCACAGCTGGTATATATGACTTAGTCACTTTTTTAGGGTCAGCGAAAGCATCTGGCAATTGATTTGCTAAGTTTTGCAAATGAATTATCCTTTGAACTTCTAGTTCACATTGTTGGGTACGTGGATCAAAATGAGATAACGATAATTCATTCCAACTTATTTCTTTTCCCAGCTGTTTATTTTCTCCCCCTAATGTTGGGAAAACTGACTCATTAAAATGACAATCGGCAAATCGAGCTGTAAATAAATTCCCCGTCATAGGCTCAAGATATTTAACTATCGAAGGGGATTCAAAACCGACATATATTCCCAACCTCCTTTGAGGACCCATCTTTGTGCGTTGTGGTGGAGTAATCGGAACATATACCGCACATCCAAAAATTCTAAGATGAGAAATATTTGGTTCCTGACCAAAAACCATTTGTAATGGGGAGATATTATGATAACTTACAGGCCTGATGCGAATCAATGATGTTGTATGTAAAATGGCATGTCCCCATGCAGAAATCGGTAGTTTTGACTTCATTAGTAACGGTCTTGCAATTAATTGAAGTCGTTTGATAAAGGACTCTGCAATACCATTTTGTGTATGAACATGCGCTACAGGGTGTTCAACACTTATTCCAATCGACATGCAAAAATCATCAAAACTCTGAGAAGTAAATTCACCAGCATTATCAAGACGAATTGTCTTTATAGGGGAATCTGGAAAATGTGCTCGTAATTTTATCAACTGAGCAAGTAACCTCGCAAATGCCAAGTTGCGGGTTGATAGCAAGGATACATGTGACCATCTAGTCGATGCATCGATTAAAACTAGAAAATATCTAAATGGTCCACAAGAAGGGTGTATAGGCCCACATATATCACCATGTATCCGTTCCAGAAAATTGATAGACTCATAATTTACTTTAGCTGGTGATGGTCGAATAATTAGTTTGCCTTGAGAACAAGCATCACATGAAAAGGCATTACTTTGAAGAATCTGTTGGTTCTTCAATGAGTGACCACATGAATTGTCGATAATTTTTCGCATCATAATCGAACCGGGATGGCCTAACCGGTCATGCCAAATAATAAAGTTATCAGTAAACTTATAGTTTACAATAGCATGTGCTTCAATTGCACTGATTCTTGTGTAGTACAATCCGGATGACAGTGCATGTAATTTTTCTAAAACTTTCTTATTGCCTTGAGTTATACTTGTAATATAGAGATATTCTGTATCTCCTTGGCAACTACTCTCAATATGATATCCATTATTGCGAATATCTTTAAAACTTAATAAGTTTCTTTGCGACTTTGGAGAGTATAGCGCATTATGAATATGGAATAGAGTTCCATTTGGCAATAACATATTTGCTTTTCCAGAGCCTTCTATAATATTAGCACTTCCGGATATAGTACTCACATTATTCCCTTGCATTGTTAAATGGGAAAAAAAATTTCTTGTGCTTAAGTATAGTATGAGTACTTGCACTGTCCGCTAAGCATAAATCATCACCATTTTTGGCGGATTGTATTTGAGACGGAATCATATTCTTCAAAAAAATAAAAAATAAAATAAATATTCAAAATATATTCAAAATATAAATTAAATAAATAACATCCATAATTTTTATTCTTTATATATATAATTCCTAATAAAATATTATATCTTTCTAACAAACTTTTCCTAAAATAATAATAAACATAAAGAAAACAAAAAAAATCAAGTATTCTTCTCAGGGGAAATGAGGAAATCATTAACATCTATATCTGTAAAGCCATAATCGCCATTGCTAGTGCCAGTAATGTCATAATCATTTTTGCCAAGGCCATAATCATCTTTGTCATTGATATAAACAAAATTTGTTTCAACTTTCTTTCCTTTACCATTGATTGACTGTTGGTAAAGATCCACAAGATGCTTTGGCACACAACAAGCACGGGCCCAATGATTTAAGCTGCCACATCGATGACACATAGATTCCTCTTTCTTGGATTGATCTTTTGCACTATTGTCATCTTTATTGTTCCACTTACGGTGGGTATAGTTATTTTTAAAACGACCACCTCGCCCATGTCCTCGACCGTGACTACGACCACGACCACGCCCATAGTTATGACCACGATGATTGGTGTAACCTTTATTTCTTCCGCTATAAAATGTCGCATTCGCTTCAGGGAATGGAGCGGAGCCAGTTGGACGATATTCATGATTCTTCATCAATAGCTCATTGTTTTGCTCAGCCACAAGAAGGCAAGAAATTAACTCAGAATATTTCTTAAAGCCTTTTTCTCGATATTGTGTCTGAAGGACAACATTGTTTGCATGAAAAGTGGAGTATGTTTTCTCTAACATATCCTCATCAGTAATAATTTGACCACATAACTTCAATTGTGAAGTAATACGAAACATAGCAGAGTTATACTCGCTTACTGATTTAAAATCTTGCAATCTCAAATGCAACCAGTCATATCAAGCTTTAGGCAGAATAACAGTTTTCTGGTGGTCATATCGATCCTTTAGATTATTCCAAAGAATAAGAGGATCTTTCACCGTTAAATATTTTGATTTCAACCCCTCATGGAGGTGACGGCGAAGGAGTATCATGGCTTTGGCCTTATTTTGGGCAGATTCTGCATTCCCCTCTTTAATGGTATTTCCCAGACCATTAGTATCTAGGTGTATTTCGGCATCTAAGATCCAGGATAAATAATTCTTTCCGGAAATATCAAGAGCCACAAACCCAATCTTTGCAAGATTTGCCATTGATGTACTATAAAAGATAAACAATCAAATTAGATTAATTATAAATTAATATATATAATAAAAAAACAACAGAAAGAAGATTTAATCCTCATACGTGGCATTGTTATACATGTCCACAAGGTCATTTAAAAACCTCCTTTGAGACCAGTAGCCTCGCAGAACGGGATGTCCAGCCAATTATACTCGGATTAAACCATTAAAACAAATAACATATAAATTCATTTTATATACGCATGGTATGAATTAAAACAAACCAACATATAATTTATAATAACCAAACATGGCAAATTAAAACAAAATATTAAACAAAATAAATAACAACAAGTTGGATTAATTAAGAAAAATATTATTATTTGTTATATAATAGAAGTCATAAATACCAACAGACGGATGATAACATACGGATGATAACAGATCGATAATTAAGTAAATATTAAACAAAATTGATTACTCTCCTTTAATACTAGCGAACAACAATTTTATCATTATAGGTATGACTTTGTTAGCTTATATTAATTAAATTGATTAATAACAAAATAAATAACAACACATGGATGATAACATAAGCAAGGAATTAATTATATATTGTTTTAATTTATTATTGTATATATATTATTTTATAAATTGAAATATATAAGATGGAAAAAGAATATACCAGATAAATCTTTGGAGAAGCTTGATTTGTAACTAAAATCTTCTGAGCAAACTCGTGCTGATAACGTGTTGTGAATAATGTGAAAACAAGAACAAGAAGAAATAAGAACAAAATAAGATGAGAGAAAAGAAAGAGATTTGTATTATTCTGAATATTGACTTGTGTACAATGCCTTGAGTAAATCATCTATTTATAGGCATAAGAAGTACATAATACATTAAACTCTAATTAATGTAGATAATAATCCTAATGATAAAATAATTCAAATCCCCTTTGATAAAGTCCTTATCATGATAGACATCCACATAGATAAATATTCATAACAACTTTTTTGCGCCACCTTTTTCATATTTTTTTAGTTTGTGGTCTTAGGGCCAGTTTGACATTGCTTGTGAAAAATACTACTGTTAGAAAGTGATTTTTAAAAGTTAATTGTTAGATACATGCATGTATGCATGCATGATGTTTGACATTGTTGTCAAAAATTGTTTTTTAAAAGATAAAATATCCATTTTAAATATGATATTGTAAGGTAAAAATAAATAAACTTAAATAATGTTTAAATTTTTTATCATAAAATTTATTAATAATTATTATATTTAATATATTTAATAATTATTTTATTTAATATTAAAATATTAGTTTAATACAATAATTATTATATTTAATATTATATTAATATACTACTATTAATATCAATGTTAATAATTAAGGATAAAAAAATAACTTCACACTTAAAAGTGAAAAATCACTTTTTGAAGTTATTTTTCACACCAATTCGGAAGTGTTTGACATTGCTTATGGGTGAAAAATAATTTTTTAAGCAAAAGCTATTTTTAAGCCATGCCAAAGGAGCCCTTAATGTTTTAATAAATTTTTATTATTTTTGAATTAAAAATAAAAATTCTGAAAAAAAAAGTATAAAGTGTTTCAACATATTTTATTCTCAAAAAATAATACTCGCGCTTTAGTTATCATGATTTTAAAAGTTATTAAAATACTTAGTAATGCATATCAGTATATTTAATTAGTGGTACATAACGGTAGAGCAATTAAAAACATGCAGATGAGTAATAAACAAACAAATACAAATAAATAAATAAAATCATTATTTTTTTAAACAGTGGCAACCATATTTCATTAACAAAAATAATCGAATGAATCAGAATTACAAGACACATAAGTATAGAGAAAAAATGGGACAATATTCACCAAGAAGCTCATACATAAAACAAAAATATTAAACCCAAATATACGAAGAAAAATGAAACATTCTCTTGATAATGACATCCAATATCAAAAGAACGCAGTAACCCTCATAAAAACTCCTTGTCTCTATCAAATGAGATGCTTCACGAAGTGTTAAAAAAGTGGTGAGCGAACCAAGATATCTAGCATGTTGCTTCGCCACACAATTCTGATTATATCGGCAAACAACCATTTACCAAAGAGGAGAGCTGACTATACGTGACCACCGACAAACCAGTTAGAAAATAAATGTCTTGAGGGTCTTTGTGTGAGCACCAAAACGACCACAAAGGCATGCAAAAAAACATACAAAAAGCTATAAGGAACGTGTCACAAGAGCATAGAAAAAGCGTGTCACAATAGTAGGGAAAACGTGTCGCAAGGATAGAGATTCTTATTCAAAATTAAAAAAAAAAACTCAAGAAAAAATAAAACAAAAGATATAAAAAAATAAAGAAAATAATAAACACCGACGATCAGCAACCAATATTAAAATTAATGTCGTCATTGGTTAAACAAAAATTAAAGAAAAAGGAAGGCAACACAAAAGTATTAAGAGAAAACTTAAATTAAGAAAAGAGAAAACATTCATTTAGATATATTAATAAAAATATATTAATGTGTTACGTTAGGTTGTTTATCAATTTTGTATTTTTAGTAATGCTATAAAATATGGGTTTGTCAGAAAAGTCCAAAAGTTATATGAAGCCCATAAAATAATGTAGGCCTAATTCCCAATACGTCCACAACTGTTATTAACTTAAAATAATAAAACTCAAATGCAATTAAATTTAGGTTATTATTATTTTTGTTAATAAATTTTTTTAATGTTAATCTGTAAAACTAACGAGGTTGGTCCAAGTGGTAAACAATTTGGTATCGCTTAAGTAGGTTTTGAGTTCGAGGCCTTGTGTATGCAAAAATTTTCGCTGAGAGATTTACTCACCAAAACCAAGTATGCGACGCAGGTCAGTCCGAATTAGTGAACCCAAAGGTTTGGGAAACTAAGAGGGCAACCAAAAAATCTATAATAAAAATAAAATAAAAAATTCAACAAACATACAATATTATTAATAATTATATTTTAGGTCAAAGAATTATATTTTAGTTTCTAAAGTTAAATCAGATATGATTGTATAAAAAATCACTATATATGCATCAAATATTAACTCATATTATTAATAATTATATTTATATTCAAATAATATACAACCAACTGCAGACTGCAGTTGAGTAATATTGTTTTGAAATTCAGTTGTCAAGTGAATATTTGTGTTAGAATGATAACAATATCACAAGTTGTATTTTTAGATAAATTTTGTTTTATTCATCCAAAAAAAGTTTCCAGTTCAAATAAATTTTACAATTCCACACTACAACAAAAAAAAAAAAAAAATTGAGCAACAAATAACCAGAGTAAACTAACAACCCCATTCAGTAACTAAAAAGAATGGGAACGAGTAACCTTTTTTATGTTCAGTAAGCCTTAAACGAGTATCATTTTTGATCTGTGAAAAAAAATAGCAACAATTTGTCGTGTTTCATTCTCATGCTGCCTACTATTCTTCTCTTGCCAAATATAATAATTAAAAGCACACCAAATTATTCAAATGATAATAGCCTGCAATGACTTTCCCTTACCAAACTTTTACAACTAATCAATCAAATCCACCCAGCAACCATAGGAAACAGAGATCCCATAGGCCTGTAAAATCAACTGCCAAACTTGACTAGAATAACAACATTCCACAAATAGATGATCGCGCGTCTCCACAACACCACATAGCAAGCATAAATGATCATTTTGGTAGCCCAACTCATCATGATATTCCTTGTTAGAAGCCTATCCTGCACTACCAGCCATGAAATGAAAGAGTGTCTAAGAATGACCAATCCTCTCCATACAACTCTAAACCAAGGAACTATGTTATGTTTGTGCCGGAACAACTCCTTGCCTTGTACCTCTCCTGCAAATTTCCAAAAATAGTTAAATTATCCTTGAGCCTAGTTAATTTTTTCCAAGCTAGCCTAGCTATGACTAATCTTGATTTAGAATTGCCTTATAGAGCTTCCTTTCAACAAATATTTTTCCACCCAAGCAACCTAAAGAGAACTAGATTTAGTCAAGATTAACCACAAACACTTCATCATGCATGCTTTATTCCACACTAAGATGTCTTTCACCCCAAGCCCTCCCTCACACTCAGGGTGACAGATTCTCTCCCAACTGACTCTAGTCTATCAGCAATATTACAAATTGATTTAATGCATAAACATAAGCTTTATTTACAAAGGTGCAGGTTCAAACTTTCACATGCGTGTTTAATCAATTTTCAGCTAATAAAATGACGTCGTTTATGACGATTTGGATATCAAAAACAAAAAAATGATGTGAGAGATCCATTTACCTCATATATTTTAAAAATTAAATCATATCATCTAATTTGTAATATTCAATCTTATACCTACTTGTTTACAAATTAGAGTCAATCTAATTTGTCGAATCCATAAAAAATAAATACCTACTTGTTCTTTGGATTTGTACTAGCGGCAAGTAGGGTCGATTCCACAGAGAGTGATAAGAAATTCAATTCACAAGCGAAAGCAATTAAAGTAAAGAGGGTTTTGGATTTGAAGAAAACAATTGAAGTAAAGAAGAATTCAATATAAATTGGAACTCTAGTCAAGGTAGAATTTGGACTATTAAATTAAGAAATTAGATCATTGACCCACAAATGGTAAATTAACATCAATTTCAAATAGCTTGGTTTTAAGTTAGATGATAACCCACAAGTAACTCAAATCTCTTCTTTGATAGAAACTAACTTAATAACCCATAAATTATTAACTCTTATTATCAAGGTCAAAATTCCTTAAATAACCAACTAAGAATTAAAACGTATCAAATAACATTAAGAACCATAGAGACCCAAAGCACATATTCTCACTAAGTACTAACCCTTTAACTTATTAAGAATATGAATTCATACCTTTAGAAATCTAACCCGAATTTTCTTACCACTTGTATTCAAATATTATTTAATTGGTTGTAGCATATATTTAACCCAACATACACATGAAGATGAAGCACAAAAGATATGAAAATACTTGAACAAAGATGAAGATAATTTGGGAACAAGAAATCTCACTAAAAACTTGAAATAATATCCTTGTAACTACACTTGACTAGAAAGAGGGGTTTAGCTACTCATGGAGTAGGCGACACAAGAAGATGGATAGGGTTTCGGCTACTTAGGATTATTTTTCTTTCACCCTTTGATCACTATTTATAGGTGAAAATAAGGGGAAGACTTTACATTAAAGTAGAAGTCACTTGTAATAGGGTTGCTTGTCCTCTAAGTCAAAAAGTCTGTCTTGCGCCGTGGTCACGCCTTATTTCGTGATTGTTACTGGTTTTGCACAAGGGATTTCCCAATGACGCCAAAATGGTGCTAACACTTGGCTTGGGTTATACCTTGAGGTACTCTTTGGCTCAAAAATGGTTCTCTAATGGTCATATTTACCAAGGTAGGCTTTTGGCTCAAGGTTCATACCTAAGTGCCTTAATCATCTCAAGTAATTTGATCCTATGTGGGCTCAACATGTATAACATTTCAAGTTCTAGAAGAAATCTAATCATTTTTGAAAATCACTCAATGAAGAAAAATATAAAGCACAACATGTATAACATTGCGTCGAGTTAAGGGTTGTAGGGGTGTGGAGGATCGAACTCCGCTTGCTCAAAGAATGCCCTTTGGTTCGCCTTTACTCGTAGTATTTGATATTCCAAGCGAGCTAGTCGCTGCTCGATGGTCATGGCTTACGAAGAGGAGGCTTCCTCTGTGGTTCATATGGTGACTTCATGACAAGATTCCCCTTGCATCGTTATCGAGCATCTTCATGGTTTTTAAGCAATTGATGTTGATTGGTTCCATTTGCCGCACTACCCGCAGGTTAGCATTTGAGGCATGCAAGTCGTCCTTGAAAGCTAAATGAAAAATATAAGAACCTAGGATCAAGGGTTTACTCTTCCGATTTTCTATGGTGGAAAGTTGTTGTGCGAACCAATATACGAGTTTAACTTTTCTACCCTTTACCATGCACTAAAGGAAGAAAAATTCAGCTTTGTTCAATATGCTTGCCGAATGTACTCTACCAGAGAAAGAATATGCGAGGAATTGGTGGATGTATTTTAGCGCCGGATCTTTGAGTTCATGATCTTTCGAGTGTATTGGGTTGTACCTCGAGTTACTCGTCGACCATTCTTTGAAGAAGGTTGTGGGCTCGAAATCTGCACTATAGTCACACAAGCTCGATGCATAGTCACTAGATAGTGCATAGTCGTTAGAAATAAAACTCATGGCAAGATTAAATTCCGTAATGGATAAAGAAAATTGTTTGTTCATCAATCGGAATATAATAACATTGGGAGCATTTAAATCAACATACCCTTCATCCTTAAACTCAAAGGTAGCATAAAATTCCCATAACAATTCAGCATAAATCGAAAAGGTAATAGTCATGTAGTTCATCCAACCAATTCTATGAAAGTATTTTCTTACCTTTTCTAATAATCCAAGCTTAGAAAGGGTTTCAAGATGAATGTACTTACAACCTTGGATTGTTCTTCTTTGTATGTTGACTAACCTTTTCTTGTGCTTTGAAGATGTGAAGGTGAGGTTGTCGACGTGGTTAGCATTGGTTGGAGGTGGTGGCGCGCGGCAGCGGTTGCGAGTGCGAGAGGAGGAGGCGCGAACTGGCGGCTGCTCGGGTTGCTCTTCGACCGGCGGCGGCGGTTGCTAGAGGATCTGTCCTTCATCCCTCCTTGCTTGAGTCTTTTTCCTTGGCATGCTTGAATGATTTCTTGAAGAGAATTCTTTTGGTGTTTTGAAGGTCTTTAAGAAAAGAGAAATAGAAAACCTTTTTCTTGTAGGACAAGAACTAGGGTGAATTTATGAAAGAAAATAGTAGATGAAAAAGTGAATTGTTTTTTTTTCTCTTTTAAAAAGAATTTCAAATTCTTGGAAAACAAGAAAGGTTTAACGATGGAAAGTTTTGATTGGATAGAAAGACTTAAAGGTGATAGACTTTTAATTAAAGTAATTTTCTCCTCATTTGCTCTAAATTTTCAGCATCTATCTTGTAAAAAGAAGAGCCAATTTTTTTTTACCAAATTTTACTTTCCCACCGGTGGTAAAAATTTCCCTCCAAAAATTTTCATGAAATTTTCGCAGCGTGAGCACACCTTACTTTCAGAGTGTTTCTGCCTGGAGCTTTTTCTTAAGGTGTGAGCACGACTTATTTCTAGAGTGCTACCCCTGTACCTAAAAATAAAGAAAAACATAAAAAACTCATAAAAAATTATTGATGAAATAAAACAAGACAAAATAAACTAGGAATAAAATCATGGGTTGCCTTCCAAAAAGCGCTTTTGTTTAACATCTTTGGCTAGACGTGACTCCCTTTATTTCTCATGTGGTGGCTAGAAGATGTTCGTTAGGTGGTTTGTCTTATATTGATTTAGGCACATCTTCTTTCTACTGTAGATGCCATAGAGGTCTGTTGGGAGGCTTGGCATCGATTGGATTGATTCATGGATCCCAATTGATTTCTTCTTTGGATGGATGGAAAGTGTCCTTTTCGTTGCCGTTCAACTTCCTCTCGACTTTGAAAAGCATCTCAATAATCTGTTTTTCTTGATCTTCTTGCTTTGTTTTTAAGAACCATTGAGGGAAGGGAGGTTGGGCCACAATTGGTTGGATCCCCTTTTGTGCATCGGCTAGACTCTTCGCAGGTTCAGAAGTTCACCGAATTTGTAACATTGTGCTTGCACTCTTTTCTTCCTTTGTTGCGTCTACAAGTGGTGTAGTAGATGGTCCGTTTGCACTCGTCTCTTTTATTGCGTCCACAATATGCTCGGGATGTTGCAAATTCTTGCCACTTCTTAAAGTAATAGCACTTACTTTTTGTATCGAATTGACAATATTTTGAGAAGGCAACTTACCTTGTGACTCGGATTGAATAATAGATTAGGCAATTTGACTTACTTAAGTCTCAAGGTTTTTGATACTTCCCTTGTTTCTTGTTGGAATTTTTCGAGGTTGTGGGCAAGTTTGTACACAATGTCTTCTAATGGGGGATTTGCTGAAGCTGATAGTTGGGCTTTGTGAAAGGCACTTTGCTGAGGTTGTTGGACATTGAATCCTCCAAAGGCGTTAACGGCTTCAATAGTTTTCGCATGGTATGTGGAATTTGTGTGGATTCCACAAGCTTGGGCTTGATGAGTATTACCTAATGCTAATTTATGAACAACAAAGGTTAAATTTGAAATCTTATCTTCAAGAAAAGAAATATTTACCTCACTCGTACGTCGAAAGACGTTGTCATGTAATGGACCAAATTGTTGAGAGTTTGCGGCCATCATATTGATTAGGTCCTTGGCTTGGGTAGGGGTTTTATTCACGATTGCTCCTCCGCTCGCGACATCCATCATCCTTCTTTCTATGGGTAACAAGCCTTCATAAAAGTATTGGATGAGTAATTGATCGGATATCCCATATTACGGATAGCTAGCGCAAAGTTGTTTGAACCGTTCCCAGTAGTTATGTAGTGATTCTGAGTTTCTTTGTTCAAATCCACATATCTCTCTTCTAATTTTGGTTTCTCTTGAAGCTGGAACGTACTTTTCAAGGAAAAGCTTCGCCATGTCCGTCCATGTTTGAATTAATCTGGATGGTATGTAGTACAACCAATCTTTCGCATGATCGGCTAGAGAGAATGGGAATGCTCGTAGCTTAATTTGGTCTATAGTGACATTGTGAGGTTTCATGCTCGAGCACGCCACATGGAATTCCTTCAAGTGTTTGTATGGGTTCTCGTTCTCAAGTCCCCTGAAAGTTGGAAGAATATGAATTAATCTAGGCTTGAGTTCGAATGGTACCTCTAGATCTTGGTAATCGATGCAAAATGATTCTTTTTCGATATCCAATAGGTCCAGCTCGCGTAAAGTTTTCTCAGCAATTGCATCGTCTTCTTTATTTCAAGATCAAACACAATATTTTTATCTGCACAAGGAGAACGAAGCATAAAAGTAGTAAAATAAAATAAACTAAATAAAAGTGAACTTAGCTTATTGACACCACTCCCCGGCAACGACGCCAATTTTTTATGGGTGTCGAATCCGTTAAAAATAAATACCTACTTGTTCTTAGGATTTGTAGTAGTGGCAAGTAGGGTCGATTCCACAGAGAGCGGTAAGAAATTAAATTCACAAGCGAAAGCAATTAAAGTAAAGGGGGGTTTGGATTTGAAGAAAGCAATTGAAGTAAAGAAGAATTCAATATAAATTGGAACTCTAGTCAAGGTAGAACTTGGACTATTAAATCAAGAAATTAGATCATTGACCCACAAAAGATAAATCAACATCAATTTCAAATAGCTTGATTTTAAGTTTGATGATAACCCACAAGTAACTTAAATCTCTTCTTTGATAGAAACTAACTTAATAACCCATAAAATACTAACTCTTATTATCAATGTTAAAATTCCTTAGATAACCCACTAAGAATTAAAACTTATCAAATAACATTAAGAACCATAGAGACCCAAAGCACATATTCTCACTAAGCACTAACCCGTTAACTTGTTAAGAATATGAACTCTTACCTTTGGAAATCTAACCCGAATTTTCTTACCACTTGTATTCAAATACTATTGAATTGGTTGTAGTATATATTTAACCCAACATACACATGAAGATGAAGCACAAAAGATATGAAAATACTTGAACAAAGATAAAGATAATTTGGGAACAAGAAATCTCACTAAAAACTTGAAATAATATCCTTGTAACTACACTTGACTAGAAAGAGGGGTTTAGCTACTCATGGAGTAGGCGACACAAGAAGTGGGATAGGGTTTTGAATACTTAAGATTATTTTTCTTTCACCCTTTGATCACTATTTATAGGTGAAAAATAAGGGGAAGACTTTAATTAAACATATCAACCCTAAACAATTCTAATTATGGTAAAAGTAGAAGTCCACTTGTAGTAGGATTGCTTGTCCTCTAAGTCAAAAAGTCTGTCTTGGGTCGTGATCACGCCTTATTTCGCGATTGTTACTGGTTTTGCGCAAAGGATTTCTCAATGACGTCAAAATGGTGCTAAAACTTGGCTTTTACGTATAAAATGTTGTTAAGGCCCAAAAACACCTGCAAAATAAAATAGGAACCGAATTAAGGGCTTTAAAATAGATTAATATGCTGAAACATATTATTTAATGCATGAAAAATATACAAATTAATGACTTACTTGTAAAACCCTGAAGCCAAAAATAAAATAAAATAAATATGAAATGTTAAAGGGAGAATGAGGCTAGTGGGGTTTCAACCCACAACCTTACCTCCCATTTCACCGTAGGTGCTAAACCGTTGAGCCAAGAGCTTGTTCCTATCATGTTTTGCCTTGAAATAATCTTAAGGTATGTTCAGATGGCTTTTAAATCATATTTAATTAAAGCCCAACTGACTCCCCACCTACCTGAGTTATGACCGTTCGAATCTGAAAATATCTAGATTCTTCCCCTTTGCTCTCACCTAACCCCTCACCTTCTCCAGCCTGATCCTCCATCACCATCGCGCTGTGCCCGACACTGCCGGTATCAGAGTGAGCGTCATTGTTCCCCAATCGCAGTCCATCAGTCACTCGTCCTGGTTCTCCGTCATTCGCTGTAGAGAATAGCTTATGGGTTCGACGAGGAAGCCCAAGGTCGTGCCCTTTCTTTTTTGTTAGTTCTGGCCACCCTCGTCAACCATTCGCTGCACTGCCTACACCGTTGAACTCTTTACTTTAGTGCGATCAAAACCCCTCTAGCCGTTCGTTTCTCTGACATCGGGAGAACCCTCATCGGAGCTATGCATTTTCGGCTGCCCTTTTTTGTATTTTAGGTAAAAAAACGGTGTGATTCCGACCACTTTTCGATTGTTCAAGTTTTGTTTTTGAGTTGTAGTTTTAATGCATTTTGTTTTCCGGCAGAATCGGTGCCAAAGGTTTCTCTGGCGACCAAATCCAGTGATCGGCCGACAAGGCTCCATCAATTGGGTAAGTGGACCAGTTTAGGTGAGCCCAAAAGCCTGAACTGGCTAATCCAGTCCAAGCCCAGTCGCACACAAGCCCAAGCCCATGTTATCAAACCCGACCCGAGTTTGACCCGATCTGACCTGACTCGTTTGACCGAGTTAACTTAGTGAGTCAGTCCGCCGATTCAACTCATCTGAGTTAACCTACCGAGTCAACTTAGCGAGTCAACCTGGTTGACTGTTGACGTCTGTAGTTAATGCTAACATCAGCATTGATCGTTGACAGTTGACTTTGACCAAAAGTCAACTTTTTTCGGAAACTCCTATTTTATATTTTTCGACGTCTTAAGTCCGTTTTTGAAGTATGTTTCGAGAAATTCTAACTGAAAGCCTCCGAATCTGACCTTAAACTCGAACATGTATATGTATTATGTTGTTGCAATAAAAGGGTTATATTGAATAAAAGACTGATGTAAACTATTATCTGTTTAAAGGTACTCGAGAATCCCCCTACCGATCGTTTACTCAACCCAGCTCCTCTCGATCAGCTCATCCGCGTGCGCCTGTGGTTACTTGTATGATTTTATAAACTCTATGAACAAATTAAGTTAGAATTTATTTCCGTAGTAACCTTATTCCGTTATGATCTAGGATCTAGCACTGTGGCAGAGCGAAGCGAGGTAGGTGCCCGATAGACCTTTCTTACCAGCTTTTTGAGGTGTGTTCCGTTTGTGCTACATTACTGTTTTATATGAACTGATGAAATGATTTCTCTAAATATATTATGGAATATTCTTTGAATTGAAAGCATGACTACTTTTATGTTTTGAAAGCATGACTACTTTTGTGTTTTGAAAGTATGACTATGTAATATGTTTGATAGTATGCCCCATGTTTGATATGAAATTAAGATATTTGATTTCTATTTAATGGAGATATTTACATGTCTTCCATCTGAAATTATGATGATAATACATATCGAACTGAACTATTTTACTTGGGGTATGCTCTTGGGATGTGATTTTTAAGTGTATGCATGTACATCCCTGATCCAGCTGGTAAATCCTTCAGTTAAGCTTTTATGCCCAATGGGCCTAGGGTAAGTCTTTCTGGACCCAAGGAATTCCCTTGGGTAGGCTCCTACGCCCACGGGCGTAGGGTAAGTCCTTCAGTATGCAATTCATGGAGATTACATTTTGGTGTTCGGTTGGAGGGTAGTCAGGTTTTAATGAAACTTTGGTTGCCTTTATATCATGACCTAACATGATTTATGCATATCTGAAACATACATACATGTTTTATGTACACTTATTGGAACACACTGAGCTCCCTAGCTCAACCCCCAAATCTTTCCCCTTTCCGATACTTTTGGATAGGCTACCCTGGGACTTGGCACTTGAAGGATTGACACATTCCGTACTCATATTTTGTTGTAATGTTTATATCCGCCATACTGTCTTTATTTGGGTGACAAGAGCCTATATTTTGGTATTTTATACTTTACTATTGCCCAATGTGGCACCATTTTGTAACTAAAACTTCAGTATGGCTCTAGACTAGATACTTGATATTTTACTGTAGAGCGTTTCGGTGTTCTCCATTTATGAGCGCAAGTGCACACTATTGTCAAGTTATAGTATAAAAGATATCGTCTCCCACAGGGATTGGAGTAGCCCCTATGAATGGTTTCCTGCACAAAGATTTAATAAATGCGCCATTAAATCTCAAGATGTGGGAATATAAAAACACAAGTAAAGATAAAGATAGTGATGAGAAAAATGATAGGGAGAGATTGGGCGATAAGCTGGGTAAGACAAGCGCAGCTTAGTAGCTTGTGGACTGCATTGCAAAGTCTTGAGTATGTTTTGTGCTGCCATGAATTGCTGCCTCGGCGGGTAAGGCGAGCGGTAAACTACGACCTTGTCACATGATCGCAGCAGGTCACTACCATTGCAGGGGTGTGTACTACCTCAGCAGGTGGAACGGAGAGAAGTCATGGCGGCAAGTCTAGCAGATATTCCAAGTTCGGCAAGATAGTCGACAGTGATCCCTCCTATTTCTAGGTTAGGATACTCGAGATTGCTTAACTTGAGGACTAGTGTGGAACCAAATTAGACAACTCGGTTGGTAATCCATTTTAGCCGCTGAAACTTGTGGACTAGTGTGGAACCAAGTTAGTCATGCCTTTGTGAGTTGTGATCATGCTTAACCCTTTCGTGAGCCTTGCACTTTCGTGCCCGACAAATGGATTTTCTCTTCAACTGACTGGTGTATACTAATTGAACGAACAAGAAGCATAGATTAAGCAAACTCAGAACTTTATTGAAAAAAACTCAAAATTATACAACCGTTTCCACAAATTACTTTACATACACGCGCCTAAACCCTAGGAGAGTTAGGCTGCGACCCCCAACACTCCAACTTATCTAGCTATCCCCCATCTACACTCTCATCGGCAAATGCCGTCAATTTCTTACGACATGCCCCTATACCCTTACATATGTTGGGTATATATAGGGCTCATGACCTAAATTTGAGTCCACCTTGAAGTAGGAGTTCTAAAAGTAAATTGCATTAAATACAGACTCTTTGGACGTTGCCTTCTTCCGCAAGTAAGGATAAGCATTCCTACTTATCGATCTTTAATCAGCTCTACCGACCGCTACAGGCTTCATGAAATTGCAAGACTGAGCTCATTGGGCTTAGGAAATTGTCCTCTTGAAATCGCAACCCATCTTGGATAAGTCGGTGTAACTCCTGCCCAAGCGGCACTTGGCGGTAATGCTGCTTCGGCAGCGTCTTTGGCGGCATTTTGAGCTGCTTTAGTACAACTCTTTTGGTTCCAGCTTTCTTGTCCTATCCTGTCCTTTCCTTTCCTCTCCTAGCTATAGCACCTAAAAATATAAACTAAACTAAAACAATAACTTTTCTCAACCAAATATGAAATATTCAATAGAAGTATGGTATACGAGAAGATACTGCTATAATACATGCAATGCACCTAAATATGCCTAAATGAGCTTAAGAACAACAATAATAAGGGCAGGAATGTGTACAAAATATAGAACTCATGGACACTCTACACACCCCCAAACTGGAACTATTGCTTGTCCTCAAGCAATGCAACTTAACTAGTAAATCTGCCCTTTAGCACAAAACTAATAGAATGTTAGCCTTTAACTTGAATTCTTGCCTCAAGGCTGTGGCATCTATATAATGTTAGTGATAGAGAATGACATGAAATAACTCAGATTAATTCCTCTTAATGCCAGTGCAGTGTGTGCAGGTTTGTGTTCATGCTAAACATGCTGAAGTTACCAGGTTAACAAAGTATGCCTAAAATAATTAAGCTACTGGAAAGGATACAAGTTGATGCCTTGGCAGCACAGCTGGGCACTTTTATTCTCTTTTTCTGATCATGGCTTAAGGGCTTAAGCTCATCACAACTATTCTCTGGGTTTGAAGCTAAGGTAGGTGCACTCTACAAAACTCTGAACCCTTTGAATAGAGTCATCCCGTGAAGACTTTCATTCACTCTTGCTAATTTGTCCATCACTGAGCTTAGATTCATGGACTTTGATAGCAGCGGAGTGTCCTTGCTCATGATCCTTCCTAGAGCCTGTTTCAGGCACCTCTAGGGTCTTTATTCTTTCTACCTAGAGCCTGTTTCTTGCACCTCTAGGTTTTTCATCATTTTTTATGTGCTGCCATGTGCTGTCGTGGCGGCAAACATGTATTCAATCAAGAAACTTTTATTAAGTAAGGTAGGAAATGTTAAACTTAGAACTTAAACAAAAGTTTAGCATTTAACAGACAAGTGTAAAGATAATTGGCAAAAAGAAAAAAAAATTCTAAGTATTTTTTCATGCTTCTTCCCATAGTTAGGTTAAAAGTTTTTAGAATGGTGCGAATATAAGTAATCGGCTAAGCTATCATAGGCACAAGTTTTGAACTAAAGATTCTATTTCATTAGGTGCTAGGGGCAGAATTTACATATGCATCTAAATGCTATGAATCTAAAACAAAAAGGACTAATTCCCCCTAAACTCAAGGTTGGCATCGTCCTCAATGCCTCTACAAAACAAAACATAAAAAAGAAAAGTACAAACAGAGAAATAAAATATAAAACATAACAATTAAAAAAGAAAGAAAAACGGTGCTATAAACTGGGGGATTTCCCTATGTTGCTGCCGCGTCAGAGGAAGAGTCTGAGGAGGCAGGCATGACAAGACGGCGCGTAGCGGATGGTTTTTCTGCTGGACTCTTCTTCGAGCTACGCGGCGGCTGGATGAGAGTGGGGTGGCTTTCTTGGTTTGTCGTTCAGCTTCTCCACCCTGGGGATCTGCGGCTGGCTGCTTTCTCTTTTCGGCTGCCTCTACTGGCTCGTCGTCAAGGGAGTCGGAAATCTCGAGGTCTGATTAGCCGGTATCCTTGGCAGCGGTCGTTTTGGCTACTAGGGAGGTAGCAGTTGTCTCCTCTTCCTTCTCTGATTCTGAGGAAGAGGTGAGGTCATATGGATGGATTAAGGTTGGGGAGGTTCTTCTCTTGGGGCGATAGTGTGGCCCCTCGCAATCGTCGGCAGCATGAGCAGCAGCGGGTCTTGGAGTGATGTGAACTGGTTTGGATGCTGCTAGCTCTGTTGGAAAGGCGGACAACTGTTGTCCGGCGTCCTGGTATTTGTCCAGCAGGTAGGCCACAAAAGCCTCATGCACGTCTGCTACATATTTGGTGAAGATCACCTGCCTGTGCTCGATCCGCTGGTAGCTTTCCACTAGGCTGCGTAGTAGGGGAATTGCGGCAGACGTAAGGGCAGCATCAGTACTGCCTGCTGCGGCTGGGGGGCGACAGCTTGGGACGGCGACTGGGCGGTGGAGGGTGTCTCTGGCTCTGAACTATGCATCATTTGTTGGCGTATCCTTCTTGTCCATCCTTCCTTGGCAGGAAGAATTTTATCGTTTGGGTGCAGCGGCACGCTAAAATTGGCACATAGGCCAGTGATGAGTGCAGGGGAAAAGAGTGGACCTTTGACGGTTGGCTTTTTTGCGTGGGCGTAAATCTCTTTTAGTATTACTTCGCCAACATTGATCTGTCGCCCCTTCATAATACTGCTGATGAGGGCGAGCCGCAACCTATTTACTGTTGATCCGTGCGAGGTTGGCATCAGGTGGCGTTGGACAAAGTAGCTCCAAAGGGCTGCCTCTGGCAGCAAGTCTCTGCGGTTGACTGACCCATTGTTTTTGCCTTGCAGCCATTTGGTGTTTGGCCTGTAGAGTTCCTTCTTAATCTTGCTGTAGTCAACCCCCGTCAAATACGATTCCCACTCTCAGTGCTGGTCGCCGCTGACTTTTATGCTGTAGAAGTTGTTGATCATGTCAGCAGTCAACTTAACACCTTCTCCTCGGACGTAGACAAAAGGGCTTTCTGGGTTTGGCCGATAGGCATAAAATTCTCGCACATGGTTGTTGTTGATCCCCTCTAGCTGCCGTGCGAATTGGTCCCAGTCCATATTGTGGATTCTGTCGAATAGGAAGGGTTCCAACCCAAAATCTCCATCAGGCTGGGTGTACTGGAAGCCCATCTCTTCCCATAGTTGCATGTCTTTGTAAAACTAGTTGTAGGTCTCCTCGACAGTAGGTTTCAAGAACCTTTTGTATTTGGTTTTGGAGGTGGCGGCGGGTTTCTGTGATGAAGCCATAGTGTGTGGAATGGTTGTTTTCCTAAAGAAAGAAAAAAGAATGTGAAAAAATAAAGCGAAGAAATCTTGGAAGCAAATACTGTAGAAAGAATTCAGAGAAAAGAGAGAGCAAAGTGAAGAGCGGGTGGTAGAATAGTTGGCCTTATATAGCCGTTTCTCTCCACTGCCTTGGCAGGCACGCTGTCAACGGGCTACAATTATTGCAGCGCGAATAACGGGGTTCTAACCGTTACGCAGATATATGTTCCGCTCGCTAGAGCAAATATAGCTGTTGCGGCTAGCTGTTATAAAGACACTAGCCGTTATGCTCATCTGCCTTGGGCTGCCTTGGCCGATAGTTGGGCCTCTCCTTTATTCTTTCCTCTTTCTTGGTCCTTCCTTCCTTCCTAACCTGAAATAAAATAAATACGAGAGTTAAAAATTAAATCTAATCCTAATACATAAAAATAAAAGTAAAAAAATAATAAAATAATAAAAATAAAATAAAATAGATAATTAGGTTATGTTGGGCTGCGCTTTTCCCGAGCATAACCACTTCCTGAGGGTCTTTGTGTTTGGCTATTTGTCTGGGCATGTCCTTCCCCTCCTCAGGTGGATGTTGCTACCTACCTTGCTGCCCTGGTGGGACATACACCAAGAAGACAAAGAGGCTTTTTTGAACAATTAAATAAAAAGAGATTTAATGTGCAAAAACTAAATAGAAGTGCATAAATTCAAACATAGTTGATGTTGCCAATCCCCAGAAGCGGCGCCAAAAACTTGTAGAGCGTTTGAGTGTTCTCCATTTATGAGCGCAAGTGCACACTCTTGTCAAGTTATAGTATAAAAGATATCGTCTCCCACAGGGATTGGAGTAGCTCCTATGAATGGTTTCCTGCACAAAGATTTAATAAATGTGCCATTAAATCTCAAGATGTGGGAATATAAAAACACAAGTAAAGATAAAGATAGTGGTGAGAGGAATGATAGGGAGAGATTGGGCGATAAGCTGGGTAAGACAAGTGCAGCTTAGTAGCTTGTGGACTGCATTGTAAAGTCTTGAGTATGTTTTGTGCTGCCATGAATTGTTGCCTCGGCTGGTAAGGCGGGCGGCAAACTACGACCTTGTCACACGATCGCATCAGGTCACTACCATTGCAAGGGTGTGTACTTCCTCGGCAGGTGGAACAGAGAGAAGTCCTGGCGGCAAGTTTGGCAGACATTCCAAGTTCGGCAGGATAGTCGACAGTGATCCCTCCTATTTCTAGGTTAGGATGCTCGAGATTGCTTAACTTGAGGACTGGTGTGGAACCAAATTAGACAACTCGGTTGGTAATCCTTTTTAGCCACTGAAACTTGTGGACTAGTGTGGAACCAAGTTAGTCACGCCTTTGTGAGTTGTGACCGTGCTTAACCCTTTCGCGAGCCTTGCACTTTCATGCCCGACAAATGGATTTTCTCTTCAACTAACTAGTGTAGACTAATTGAACGAACAAGAAGCATAGATTAAGCAAACTCAAAACTTTATTAAAAACAACTCAAAACTATACAACCGTTTACACAAATTAATTTACATACACGCGTCTAAACCCTAGAAGAGTTGGGCTGTGACCCCTAACACTCCAACTTATCTAGCTATCCCCCAATCTACACTCACATCGTCAGATGCCGTCAATTCCTTACGACATGCCCCTATACCCTTACATATGTTGGGTATCTATACGGCTCATGACCTAAATTTGAGTCCTCCTTGAAGTAGGAGTTCTAAAAGTAAATTGCATTAAATACAAACTCCTTTATGCTTTAAATACAGACTCTTTGGACGTTGCCTTCTTCCGCAAGTAAGGATAAGCATTCCTACTTATCGATCTTTAATCATCTCTACCGGCCGCTACAGGCTTCAGGAAATTGCAAGACTGGGCTCATTGGGCTTAGGAAATTGTCCTCTTGAAATCGCAACCCATCTTGGCTAAGTCGGTGTAACTCCTGCCCAGGCGGCACTTGGCGGCAATGTTGAGTTATGAGGTGCTCGATTCCTTCAACCGATCTTGCTCACCAAGTGGCGGAGAGGTGACATTTTGGGTGGATGTGGTGTGAAATCTAAAACAAAGATGACACAATGATTTTAGAGTGGTTCAACCTTCTAACCAAGGTCTACATCCACTACTTTAGCTTCCCACTAAGGATTTCCAATCAATCCACTATTGATTCGTCCCCTTTTCTAGACTTAGGAGGAAACCCTTATACACCGATCAAGCTTTCTACCCAAAGCCTTGATCAAACCCACTTTACAAGAGAAAAGAAATATGCAAACTTAAATCCCTCTAATAGGTATTTGTTTGCTCAATAATGCACTCACCCAAAACCTAAAACACTTGAGCAAATTTGACAATTTTGGCTCACTAGTGTTTGTCTATACAAGAATTGACAATTTAAGTACAAAGACAATATTTGATCATTTGTTGATTGACAATTGAAGCATTAACCATATCTTGATGCTTGGAGGTCCCTTTTATACTCCTTAATGAGTTTGTAGCCGTTACTAGCCGTTGGGGATGAATTGGAGCCGTTGAGGACTTTATTTCCCTTCATTAATGTTGTTCTGCAGCCTTCCGTATCGATACGCTTGGACTCGTATCGGTACAGCCTTCATTAGAAACTAGCCGTTGGGCTCTTGCCAGCCTAGGCGTATCGATACGCTTGAGGGCGTATCGGTACGGTATGACGTTTAAAAGACCGTTGAGAAATATGACTATTGGGGTTGTTAAAATGGGATCGATACGCTGACTTGGCGTATCGAAACGATCCCTCACCGTATCGAAACGGCCAAGCCTGTTTCGATATGGGTTTTGGCAGTGACCAAACTGGGCAAAAAAGGTATCGATACGGGTTGAACCGTATCGGTACGAGCAGCTTGAAAAGTCAAGTTTGGCTATTTAAAATCAATAAAAACATTGCCAAAAACCTTTTTAAGTACCTCAAACATATATTCAAGTTGTTTGGACTTAAAACCAAGTTTTAAATTCTTTTCAAATTAGTCCAAAACATTTTTCAATTATTATATCAAAACATTAGTTCTACAGGCAATGCTGCTTCGGCAGCATCCTTGGCGGCATTTTGAGCTGCTTCAGTACAGCTCTTTTGGTTCCAGCTTTCTTGTCCTGTCCTTTCCTTTCCTCTCCTAGCTATAGCACCTGAAAATATAAACTAAACTAAAACAGTAACATTTCTCAACCAAATATGAAATATTCAATAAAAGTATGGTATACGAGAAGATATTGCTATAATGCATGCAATGCTCCTAAATATGCCTAAATGAGCTTAAGAACATCAATAATAAGGGCAGGAATGTGTACAAAATATAGAACTCATGGACACTCTACATTTACCCTATGGCATATAAGTATTATCTGTTATGAGACTTTAACTTGGAAATGTTTTCATGGAAGTTTGGGGAATATGTTGTGACCTCTTGGAATTTAGGTGTAACATATAGGCATGTACAATGGAGTTACATTTAGTGGTACTAGAGATTTTGGTTTTATAAACCTCGGACTGTGAATGGGTCATAAATATAATATTTTTATAAAACATTTTAAAAATATATTTTTTTTCTTCAGAAAAAGGCCATGTCACCAAGTTCCTATGTTTAACTGTGTTCGGTACTCCGGTGCCAATTCTGACCTTAGGTTTTACATTTTGTAGAGCTAGGAGCATATGATGAGCACTAGATGAGGTCGACGACATGCTCGTGGGAGAGATTGAGCTACTAGATTTTCTGATCCGATAGATGATGTAGCTAGTGATCCACCGGCCTCAGTAGTCCCTCCAACCCCTGTAGATCCTCCTGCCCTTAAAGGTCCCACAGCTCTAGTAGACCCACCGCATGCCTCTAGTATAGATATGACGACTCTGGTCAGAGGAGCACCTGCATCCTGTATTGAGCCATCAAAGATAGTGTTTGATGAGGCTCTCAGCAGATAGTTCTTACAGTCGATTAATGGTGCAGTTAGAGCCGCTGGAGTTGTGCCTGAGGTCCCTATTTCTCAGACCCTGATCACTAATAGGGCTAAGACATTCGATAGCCTTACTAGTGGAGCCCCAACTGAGGCAGAAGAGTGGCTTCATGATCTTAAGAGACTCATGGATTTGTTGGGTCTTGAGCCACCCAAGAAATATTTGGGAGTCGTCTCTTTGCTTTGTGGGAATGCCTGCACCTGGTGGGAGTCTGTTATGAGCAGCGTATCTCCCACTCGACTGACTTGGGACTTCTTCAAGGAACGCTTCAGGGGCCATTTTATTAGAAAGCATTTTCTGAGACAGATACGAGAGCAGTTCAGGACTCTAACACATAGAGATATGACTATATCTGAGTATGAGATGAAATTCTTGGACTTCTTGAGATTTAGATCTAGTTTGGTACCTATTGAGAAGGAAAATGTCGCAAGTTTGCGCTTGGTCTCTGTTATGAGCTGCGTGTACTGGTTATTGGCCATCTTGATAAAGATTTTGATAAGGTGGTAGAGATGGCGAAAGATTTAGAGGTGGTTGAATTGTTGGCCACAGTGGGTGACAGAGTAGATCGAGACTGATCTAGGAGGCCTTCTGGCACTGAGTCTTCAGCACGTGCAGGAAAGAAGGCTCGCACTACCACACCTCAGAGGAGCGAAACCGGTTCTAGACCTCCAGCCCCTCCTCCCCCGACAACTAGTCGAGGTGGATTTTCTCAAATGCTTTTTTGTAAGCACTATAGTAAATGGCATCGAGAGGAGTGTAGGAAGATGATAGGTACTTTTTTCCGTTATGGATATGAAGATCATTTCTTGAAGAGCTGCCCAGTTCCACCTTCTATATTTTGGACATCCTCCTAGACTCCTACACGTTCACATGCTTATGTTTAGACTCCGGCTAGGGGTCGTAGTCAGAGTAGACCTTCTGCATCTACTACCAGGTCTAACACTAGAGCCCGATCATATAAGAGTGGGGGACCGATTTTATCTGAGGCTAGATAGCCAACTCTTGTGTATGCTACCAGACGTCAGGATGAAAGAGATGAGCCATATGTCATCGCAGGTACATTTACCATTTATTCTGTTCCATACTTTGTTTTTCTCGATAACGGTTCTACCCATTCCTACATTTTGAGATCTATTTTCTTAGACCTTCAGATACCAATTGAAGCCACGGAGAATGTTGTTACAATTATGAGCCTAGTGGGTTAGTAAGTAATTGTGAATAAGGTGTTTAGGCGTTGTCCTCTTGAGGTTCAAGGGGAAATCTTTTTGGTTAATCTTATGGAACTTCTGTTGGAGGAGTTTGATTTGATTTTGGGTATGGATTGTTTGGTGGAGCATCGGGTTAATCTGTATTGTGAGTCAAAGAGGGCGATTCTAAAGACTTCTGATGGTCGATCGGTTGCTTTAGTCGGTGAGCGTAGAGGTTATCTGTCCAATATGGTATCTGCTCTGACTGCCGACATAATGATCCGGAAGAGATATGAGACCTTCATTGTTTGCCTCATGAATACGAAGGGTTCTCTATCAAAGATTGAGGAAATTCCCACCGTTAGTGAGTTTCTTGATGTTTTTCTCGAAGAGTTGTAACGCCCTGGGTTTGGGGATCAGGAGATAACTGGGTTTGGTTAAACCGGTTCGGGTTAATTTAATTGAAAGAAAACATTTTTAATGGACAAAAATGGGTCTCTTATTTAAAAGGGCAAAATGGGAATTTTGAATAAAAGAAAGAAAGAAAAAGTTTTGAAAAGCTATCATCTTCTCCAAAATCCCATTTTTCACATAAAACCCCTCCTAAACCCCATTTCATTATTCCATTGCTCCTAACTCTCCATCCAAGCAAGATTTTTCAAGGTAATTTCTTCCTTGCTTAGATTTTTACATATTTGACTTGTACCCATTGAAAACTTTCCTTTAAACCTATTAAAATGAATTTTTGGTTTGGGGTTGAAGAAATGGGTATTTTTCATGGGATTTTCGTTTGGGTCTTTTGATGCCATGTTTAAGGGTGTTTTTAATCTTGTTTTGGTGTCTTAAAAATGCTAAAATAGTGGCTAATAGTAGGAACCCTGAAATGAGTCTAAAAATGGGATTTTTGGGTTGAAAAGGTAGAGTTTTGGCTTGGTTTTGGGTTGAAATCGTGGCTGATTGTTCCTTTGCTGTTGGGGGATGTTTTATACGATCTTGGGTGTGTTTTAATGTTTGGAATTGATGAGTTATTGCTGGGATTTGCTTAAGAACGGATTTGATGATATTTTGGTGGATTTCGACTTTGAATCGTTGAGAGAATGTTGTAGATTTATGAACTGATGTTTGACAGTGAATTTATGGAAGAGTAGGGGAGTTCCGGACGAGAATCTGTGAAGTTACGGAAGCTTGAAGGAGGATCGTTAGCGTGTTTGGGTTTTTAGCTGGTGAGTGGTGATGTTTTGAAGCTTTAAAATGATTCAAAGAGGTTTTCTTGGGGGTTTGGGTGGAGCCTTAAGGGCTAACCTAAACCCATGTGTAAGTTTGTCTAATTTGCCTTGTTTCATTTATTGTTGGTGTATGCGGTTATTCATGTTGTTGTGTGAAATATGGATTGCTTTTACTCCCTGTTTTAATGTTGTTCTATTATCGTAGTTGATGTCAAGCCTCGCGTGATGGTTAGTCGTTGTGTACGATGATGTGTAGTCCCACCGGTAGTGACTAGTAGATGAGTACGGTGATGTGTAGTCCCACCAGAAATATGATAGTTGTTGTGTACGGTGATGTGTAGTCCCACTGAGATGGTTGTGCATGTGCAAACCATGTTTCGCTTATGCATCCATTTTATTGTATCTCTTTCTCAAATGGTTTTGCTTTTAAAACTAAGATATATGTTTTGAACTGCATTGTTGTTGTGTTTTAGAGCTCCGCTCACTAAGCTTTTAAGCTTACGCTATATTTTTCCAACAATACAGATCGTTATAGGCTCCGGGAGGCAAGTGGGCAAGGGAGGAGTTCTTGGGGTTCCTTGCTAGTTCAAAGTATGGTTTTCTTAGTTGTAATAATACTTATGCAATGGGAATGCTAGTCTTGTTTGTTAGGGAGTTGGTCAAACTCCTATGTTTGACTTTGTTAATGTTACTAGCATGTTTTAAATGTTGATACCATGATATTTTGAGGCTTGTTATGGCTTTGGGTTGATTACTTTGTGTTTTGACTTGTTGGTGTTTTTGAACTAAAGTGTTCTTATGGGCTTTTGGGTTTGAGATCTATTTTTACGTGTATGTATGTTTGAACATTGCCTTTAGGGTGTTTTGCCTCTAGATTGTCTGTATGATAAGTTACCATGTGGTTTGTGATGTTTCGGGGTAAGTTTGGGAACGTTTGGAGATGCCGAAATGTATTTTCGGGCCAAACTGTGTCCAGGCGTTTCAGAACGTCTGATATGGTTTCGAAACGGCCAAGCTCCAGGGGCACCCGTATCGGAACGTGGGTAGTGCCGTTTCGATACGATTTGCCACTGGAGGTTACCGTTTCGGAACCATGAGGAGTCGTTCCGGTACGATTTGCCACTGTAGGTTCCTGTTCCAGAACCATGAGGGACCGTTCCAGAACGGCCTGATGTTGCTTTTTGAATGAAGCCCGCGTTTCGAAACGGGTAGTCCTGTTTTGAAACGCAAGTAGTTAAAACGGTTAAAGGGCATCTTTGAAGGTTTCCAAATGTTACATTTTAGTCCCTAATGCTTGTATGCTTCCTAGATGAGTTTATATGTGTCCTTTATAATGGTTTTGCCTCGTGTGTATGAAACTTGAAAAATAAACTACTTGGTAAGTTTAAATTATCGTATGCCCTCTGCTTGGTTCGTATCCGTGATTGTCCTTCCACGGTTTTCCATCTCACATAGGTTTAAACATGGCATTTAGACAAGATTAATAAAATGAAAAAATAGGGTTGCTAATCGGAGTGAAGCAATTGCGGGTTTCGCTTCGGGTTTCCCCGTGTAACCCGTTCGGTTCAGTTTGCTGGCTAGACCGGGACGAGGGGGTTAGATTTGGTGGTATCAGAGTCTTGGTTATGAGGTCTCCCGGGAAGTTAAGCCAGGTAAGTCAGTTTATTTGGTTTGTTTGCCATTGCACGGTGTGTGGAAGCATGTTTTCTCGTTCTTGTTGTTGTTGAAGTTTAGTCGAGTGTTCCCATTGCTAGGTGTTGTTATTGGAAAATGGTTTCAGTTTAAAAGAGCTTGAACACATCCTTGCCCTTGCTAAACCAATGTTTTCTTGTGTGTGATGTGTATATAGTTTAGATTTTATCTCCGTTATGGTAAGACCGAGAGGACGGCCTAGAATGGGTGACTAGGCACCCGGTGATGTGCCTCATAATCCTCCTGCCCCTGATGGTAATGGGGTGGATGTCGGAGGTAATGTGCCTCAGGCTGGTGCGAATGTTGGAGGTGATTGTATTGGACCTCAGGCCGGTGCAAATGTTGGTGGTAACGGAGCTCAGGCTGGTCAGGGTTAGGCAGGTATGGACATGACTCATTTGATTCAGACTGTAGCCAGGGCTTTTCAGACAACTTGGCTGGTATACATGCTGCAGCACCACCTCAGGGTGCGGGGACTGGTTTACCCCTTGAGAGACTTTGTAGCTTGGGTGGAGTTGAGTTCTGTGGTTTGACTCTCGAGGGTTCAGAGGCTTGGCTCGAGAGTACTACACGAATCTTAGGCCAGATGGAGTGCTCAGACACTCGTTAGTTGGGTTGTGTCATCTCCTTGCTTTAGAGAGATGCATATGCTTGGTGGACTATCGTTGCTTCGGGTATGGCAGAAGCGAATGTCACTTGGGAATTCTTCATAACAGTCTTTAAGAAGAAGTATCTTGGAGTTCGATATCAAGATGAAAAGAAGAGAGAATTTATGGCATTGGTTCAGGGTAGTAAGACGGTGTCAGAGTATGAGGTTCAGTTTGTGAGGTTGAGCCAGTATGCACCCGAGTTGGTTCCCAGTGAGAGGGAACGGTGGGAGCGTTTCTGTTATGGTTTGACTAGGGATGTGAAGACTTATATGCTCGATTCTGATTACACCGAGTTTGATGTTTTGGTCTCTAGGGCCAAGGATATCGAGCAGAACTTAGGCTCGAGTACTCGTGCTAGTGGGTCTGATTCTGGGAGGAGACATGCGGATTGGGACAGAGATCATGCCAATAGGCACAAAGATAGGATGTATCAGCCCGATTCGAGACATATGGGCGGTAACCATGGATAGGGCCATCAGGGCCAAGGAGCTGTTGTTCAAACTCTTGAGTGCACTAGATGCGGAAGATGTTGAGTGTGTAAAAGTTCTATATTTTACCCCCTATTTAACCCATATTTCAGATGCATTCAAGCATAATCCATTGCATTTAGGATAGATTTCATTCATACATCACAATTATATTAAATGGCACAGTTTCTACTGAAATTGGTTGCTTTTGCAGGTAGCTGCTGTAGCAGATGAAGGGCAGTGGAGAAGCAGAGCTGGAACACTGGACTGCAGCTGAGAAGAAAGATGCTGCCATGGCCGCTGCCGTGGCAGCTAAGGACGACATCAATGGTGAAGGGAAGAAGTGAAGTGGAGCTCGACAGAAAGAGGAAATTAAGCCGGTCTGTCGTGAAGCACTCTTATATTTTTCTGAGCCCTAGATCAGAATGAAGGCCAAGCCCAAGGTTCAAGGAAGAAACTCCAAGCAAGAAGGAAGGACGAATTAAAGACATATATTCTGAAGATTTAGTCTTTACTAGAATTGTACTTTAATTTAAACTTGTATTCTTGCCATATTAGAAAACTTGAAACCAAGTCCTATATAAAGGCATGTAATTCGACCTAGGGAAGGATATCTTACTCTCTAACCGTCTTACCCTAAACCCTAGTCGTTTTCCCCTTCTCATCATGTTCTAAACTTCCCCTAGGGCTAAGGGTTGATTCTGTAAATTAGTTGCAAGGACTGCATTGTTTTAGGATTTTTTCTGTTCAATAAAATAGACTTCAAGTTTGCTTATTCTGGCTTTCAACATCTTTCAAGAGTATCGGGAGAGCATTGTGAGATTACACATTTACTTAATATCGGGAGAGTTAAGTATACGAAAGGAATAAGTACGGGTTCTCCAGTTTATGGTTGAACTATCTCGGACCTAGGGATAGGACGAGGTTAAGTGGCTAAGGAAGAATTCAACAACATTGGTGTTCATCCTTCGATTCACACCGGGAGGTATCATCAAAGACGTGTTCATCGACAGACTTGGACCTAGGGATAGGCCAAGGCACAACAGGGATTCTTGCCAAGCTTGAAGTACAGAGTTGTGTGATCGCTGCCGCGACAGGTGCTGTCGCGACAGGCGCAACGACAGAACAGAGATTCCTAGACTTTGCAACACCTACACTACTGAGCAAATCAATATCGGCCCATTCTCTCTATCTTGATTTGTTTACTCTTTTATTTTCAGAACTCTTTATTATTTCGTGACAAACAATCAAACTATTTCTTTTCCCTCTTGTGCAGCAATCCAAGGTTAAGCTATTAGCCCAGTCCCTGTGGAGACGATATCCGATACTTACGTATCACTTTACTACTTGTGTCGTGTACACTTGCACTACATTGCGATAGACACTTTTACACGCAACAAGTTTTTGGTGCCGTTGTCGGGGACTGGCAACATAAATTTACCCTTACTTTTTACTGCACATTATTTTATTTTTCTGTTTTTGTTTTACTTGGATTGTTCAACCTGTGCTTTTCACAAGGTTTTCTGTTTATGCATAGATCGAAACGAGGAGAGGAACCTGAGTATCCACTAGACCCTGAAATCGAACGCTCGTACAATCTTAGGAACCGAATTCGCCTCGTGTTAGCCAGAAATGAATACCTTGAAGAACAGTTAGAGGCCATGAACAACCAAGGGAATCCCCAAGATCCTAACGATCCCGTCGGGGATGGAGAAAACGGACGGCCCGTTATTCCTGCTGCCGGAGCCGCACGCCGGTCATGGCGAGACTACATGATCAATGATCATGTAGAACTAGAGACAACACTGCCAGACGTGGAAGCTGAAAATTTCGAGCTGAAACCTGTCATGTTCAGCATGATTAATAACGCTGGCCAATTTAGTGGTGCTGCTATAGAGGTTGCTAGGGAACATCTGAAAACGTTCCAGGAAATCTGTGGTTCGTTTAGACTACCAGGAGTAAATCCGGAGATACTGAGGCTTTGGTTATTTCCCCATTCATTGAGGGACATATGAAAACTTGGTGGAATAAACTAACACCGGGTTCAATACGAACTTGGGCAGATTTAACTCGTGAATTTTTTTCTCGTTTTAATCCTTCACATTTATCTGAGCGACTACGTAACGAAATTGCTACTTTTCAACAGGAAGATGACGAGCCAATGCACGAGGCATGGGACCAATTTACCATTCTACTGAGGAACTGCCCGATGCATGGATTCCCCGTTTGGAACCAAGTAATTAAGTTTTATAATGCTGCCAACTTACAGACTTGTATGAGAATAGATTCAGCAGCGAATGGATTGATGTTGGACAAGGATCCAGATGAAGCAATGGTAGTATTGAAAAACCTGGCAAAGAACGAGGAACAGTTTCTTACAGCAAGAAGAGGGGGTAAATGAGTACTAGCTGTGAAAGAGTATGAGGCCGACGACTCCCTAAAAACACAGGTGGTATATCTCACAAAGGCAGTGGAAAAGCTCTTGAAGAAAGATTCAAAACTTGTCTACTCTGCTGAAGAGGTATGTGAAACTTGTGATGGGAATCACAGTTCGGAAGATTGTCCGCTACAGTTAGAGGAAGGGATGTATGTTGGGAACTACAACAAGCAGAACTACAATTCAAACAACTACAATCCCAACTGGAGAAAGGATCCCAAATTCTCTTGGAGCAACCCTAACAATGCCCTGAATCCTCAAGCACAGAGCACTCAAAATCAGGGGGACCTAGATTACTGACTCGGTAGCAAACGTAACAGTAGCCGCAACAACCACCAGCTGCCATGACCAGTATATTGGAGCAGACCTTGGCTACATTTATGTCTCAAACAGGAACTTACATTGAGAACATGAATCACTTCGTCAAGAAGACTGAGTCATTCACGGATAAAACAGAGATGCGGATGACTAACCATGAAGCTACTCTAAAATCACTGGAGACACAGATGGGTTAGGTTTCCCAGCATATTAAACCGAGGCAGAATGGAGGATTCCCTAGCGATACTGAAAATGCTAGACAACCCACACATGAGCAGTGTAAAGCCATCACTACTAGGAGTGGGAAGAAATTACCAAGGCCAGAGAAGGAAGCTGAACCAGTTAAGGAACCAGCCCTAGAATCAACTACCGAGAACGCTGCCCCTACAGACGACAAACAGCCTACTGCCGATGAACCTGTCACGATAGCAGAAGGGATAGAGGAGAAGAATGAAGAACCTAAGCCTCCTCAGATCCGAATGCAGTGGGAAGGACGCATTGCAGATTACCGTTCTCCACCTCCTTTCCCTTAGCGGTTACAGAAATTAAAACAAGAATCCCAACTTAAGAAGATCTATGATATCTTTAAGCAGGTTCACATCAATATTCCGTTGTTAGATACTATCAAGGAGATGCCTGGTTATGCCAAATTTCTCAAGGATGCAATGTCGAAGAAATCCAGACTTGGGGAATTTGAGACGGTTAAAATGACAGAGGGATGCATGACTATTCTACACAAGCATCCACCCCAGAAAAAGAAGGATCATGGGAGTTTCATAATACCGTGCATAATCGGAGATAAGTTTGTGGGTAAGGCACTTTGTGATCTTGGTGCTAGTATAAATTTAATGCCCAAATCTGTGTTTCAGAAGTTAGGTATTGGAAAAGCACGACCCACAAAAGTTGTACTGTAGCTGACAGACCGCTCTTACGTACATCCAGAAGGGAAGATAGAAGATATTATGGTAAGAGTGGATAAATTTATTTTTCCTGCTGACTTTCTTGTTTTAGATTGTGAAGCAGATGAGAATGCACCAATCATCCTGGGGCGACCCTTCTTAGCCACATGAAGATCATTGATTGATGTAGAAAAAGGAGAACTCACTATGAGAATGAATGATCAAGAGATCAAACTGAATTTTCTCCACGCAATTAAGCACGCTGATGCAGAAGAAGAATGCAAGGCTATTACTGAAGTTATCCTTTACCAACCATGCATCAGGTCGGACTGCCATGACATCAAATTTGGCCACTGCCCCAGCAGCCATTTAGAGAACTGTCACAGTAGCGACGAAGACAGCAGCTCCTCAGACTGATATATCTGATACTGAAGATCAAGAGGAGGTAAACTGGATAGGCAATCGTCCAGGTAAGTTATTCGAGCCCTTAAACTATACCTCGAATGAACATATAGTCCAAAAGCCATCAATTGTAGAGCCACCTGTTCTAGATCTTAAGCCCTTACCAGGGCAGCTCAAATATGTTTTTCTTGGATTAAATGATACGTTGCCCATAATCTCTTCCAACTTGATGCAGGAACAACAGCTGATAGGGATGTTGCGGCAGCACAAACGGGCTATTGGATGGACGATAGCTGATATTCAAGGCATCAGTCCGGCACTATGCATGCATAAAATCCCCTTAGAGGATGATCACAAGCCGACCATTGATGCCCAGAGACCTCTAAACAATGCTATGCGAGAGGTGGTTCGTAAGGAGATCATCAAATGGCTAGATGTTGGAATAATTTATGCAATCGGATAGCAAGTGGGTGAGCCCGATGTAGTGCGTTCCTAAGAAAGAAGGAATAATCGTGGTAACCAACGAAGAAAACGAGTTAATCCCAACCAGGACTGTGACCGGTTGGAGGGTTTGTATGGACTACCGGAAGCTTAACAAAGCTACCCAAAAGGACCACTTTCCCCTGTCTTTTATCGATCAAATGCTTGATAGATTACCGGGAAAGCCTTACTACTGTTTTCTTGATGGATACTCAGGTTATAACCAAATAGCCATCGCACCGGAGGATCAAGAGAAGACGACATTCACTTGCCCATACGGTACTTACGCTTTTCGGAGGATGCCATTTGGACTTTGTATTGCACCAACAACTTTTCAGAGGTGCATGATGGCCATATTCTCCGACATGGTGGAGGACTTCCTGGAGATATTCATGGACGATTTCTCTGTCTTTGGAGAAAATTTCGAAAGCTGCCGCGGCATAAAGGTCGATAGGGCAAAGATCGAGGTAGTTGAAAAGTTGCCGCCACCCACCACAGTCAAGGGAATCAGGAGTTTCTTAGGGCATGCTGGGTTTTATCGGAGGTTTATCGCAAACTTCTCAAAGATCACCAAGCCTTTGTGCCACCTTCTGGAGCAAAACAGTCCCTTCGACTTTAACACTGAATGTACTGAGGCATTCAAGGTTCTGAAAGAAAAGCTGGTAACAGCCCCGATTGTACAGGCACCAGATTAGAAACTACCATTTGAGATCATGTGTGATGCTAGTGACTATGCTGTTGGGGCAGCACTTGGGCAGAGGAATGACAAGCTTTTTCATGTTATATACTATGCCAGCAAAACACTGAATGACGCCCAAGTAAACTACACCACAACAGAGAAGGAACTGTTAGCTGTGGTGTTCTCGATTGACAAGTTTCATTCATACATACTTGGAACGAAGGTCATAGTCCACACAGACCACTCTGCATTAAAGTATCTGTTCGCCAAAAAGGATGCAAAGCCTAGACTGATACGTTGGATTCTGCTACTGCAAGAGTTCGACCTTGAGATCAAGGACAAAAAGGGGACAGAGAACCAAGTTGCAGATCACTTGTCAAGATTAGAGAAGGGAAAGAGTCTCCTAACAGACGAGACACACATACTGGAGACCTTCCCTAACGAGCAGCTGTTCGCTGCCACAAGCGCTGCCGCGACAGCCATGGCGGCAGGTAAGTTTTCTAAACTCCCCTGGTATGCTGATTTCGTTAATTATTTAGTTAGCGGAATATCTACTCCTGACCTTAACTATCAAGCTAGAAAGAGGTTCCAAAATGATGTTAAGCATTATTATTGGGACGAACCTCTTCTTTTCAAATATTGTGCAGATCAGGTTATCAAGAGATGTGTACCACAGGATGAGCAGGAAGCTGTGTTTCATCACTGCCATGCTTCACAATATGTAGGACACTTAGGTGGTAACAAAACTGCTGCCAAGGTTTTGCAGTCAGGATTTTATTGGCCGTCACTGTTCAAGGATGCCCAGGCATTCTACAAAAACTGTGACAAATGTCAACAGACTGGAAATATCTCAAGAAGACATGAGATGTCGCTGCAAAACATTCTTGAAGTTGAGATCATGACGTTTGGGGGATTGATTTTATGGGACCATTCCCAGCATCATGTGGGAACTTATATATCCTCCTGGCAGTGGACTATGTGTCCAAATGGATTGAAGCGATCGCTACACAGAAAAACGATGCCAAGATTGTTCAGAGGTTTTTACACAAGAACATATTTTCCAGATTTGGCATCCCCAAGGCGATCATCAGTGATGAAGGGAGGCATTTTGATAATAGGGTTATAGCTGCTGCCTTAAAGAAATATGGTGTTAAACATCGGATCGCAACAGCTTACCACCCTCAGACCAATGGACAAGCTGAAATATCTAACAGAGAGGTAAAGAACATTCTTGAGAAGATGGTTAAGCCAACTCGAAAGGACTGGTCTCTACACCTCAATGATGCACTATGGGCCTACAGAACAACATTCAAAACTCCATTGGGAATGTCACCCTACCGGCTGATTTACGGGAAAACATGCCATCTACCTGTTGAGATTGAGCACAGAGCATACTGGGCCATCAAGGCAGTGAATATGGACTTGGAAAAAGCAGGACAGAAAAGGCTACTAGACTTGAATGAGATTGAAGAAATTCGAGCAATAGCCTATGACAACGCAAGAATCTACAAAGACAAGACAAAGAAGTGGCATGACAAGAAACTGCTGCCACGACAGTTCTGCCCAGGGCAGCTTGTGTTGTTGTTCAACTCTAGGTTGAAACTCTTCCCAGGGAAGTTGAAATCTAGGTGGTCCGGCCCATTCCAAGTGGTCCAAGTTTTCCCTCATGGTGCCATCATGATCAAATCTTTAAAGGATGGGCACCAATTTAAAGTCAACGGACAGAGATTGAAGCATTATCAGGGGACTAAAGCCCCAAGAATGCAGAAAGTGGTTACTTTAGGAGATGCCCCTCCTGGCATCCCTAATTTAACCTAATTTTATTTTTAGTTTTTATATTTATTTATATATATTAGGTAATTAGAATTATTTTATTTTTAGGAACTAAATTTTTATTTTTATTATTTTTAGGAAATAAAGGAGACAAAGAAGAAGAGGAGAAGTGAATTCAGCCCACCATCTTTCCATCAGCCCAAACTAGGAGCCTGCCGTTACAGCTACCGCGACAGACGCGGAAAATCCAGCCTGTCAACACGCTGTCGCGACAGACACGCAAACGCGTAACAGACGCGCAGCAGACACAGAAACGCGTGATAGACGCATCAGAAACCGCGTAACAGCTGGCCCCGTTATTTGCACCTGTCGTTACAGCTCCAACGGGCAGCAAACTCCTCATCTATATAAACCCCATTTTACTATTCATTTTTCACTCACTATTACTCTCTCTACTTGTTTCCTCTCTAGAATTTCATTTGCTTTCATCTTTATCTACAGTTCCTTGCAATATGAGTACCAGAAACACCCGTCGTAGTGCTGCCTCAGGATCTGCCCCAACAGCATCGACTCCCAGCTCCTTCCAAGGCAGAGACATGTGGGAAGAAAAAGGCTTCATTTACAGCACCAGAATGGAAAATCTCGGGCTACAACCATTCATAGCCCGCAAGATCATAGCTCTACAATGGCAGATGTTTGCCGAGCAGCCGGAAGAAATGAACGTCACTTTGGTCCGAGAGTTTTATGCTGCCATCGACAGCAGGGAGGCGACAGCAGTAACGGTTCGTGGGAATGAAGTACCCTTCGAGCCAGAATACATCAAAACCCTTTATGGGTTCTATGTTGGTAGAAGGGAAGACGGCCACCAGAGATTTGTGGAGAGCTTGGAGCCGGCAGATTATGATGATGTTATGGCAGAACTCACCGATGAAGGCACCGAATGGGATACCGATCCTAAACATCCAAGGACGGTAAAATGAGTCCAACTTACTGCGGAAGCCAAGTTGTGGAACGCGTTCATCAAAAAGAAGATTATGCCCTCCTCGAACAACACAACGGTAGACCAACCAAGGTTAGCCCTCATCCATTCAATTCAAAATGAGAGGCTTATTAACGTTGGTAGATACGCTCGGGAGGGAATTTTGGATTGTGCGTACCGGTCATCGGGACCACTTGTCTTCCCCTACCTCATAACAGCCCTCTGTCGTGGCCACAACGTACCTGAAGCTACCGAGGATTTGAGAGTCCGAGGAAAAGGATGGACAGAAAGGAACATCCTCAGCTTGATGGAGCTGAAAGCTGCCACGCCCCTGTCGTCCTTCGACCCCACTGCCGCGGCAGATGAGCCGACAGAGCCCACCCAAACCGAGCCTGCCGCCACAGAACCAAGGCAACCCACTGCAACAGCTCCCCCAACAGACTCCTCCACCCAAATCCTTGTTGCCCTGCAGAAAATGGAGGAACGACAGCTGGGCCTGATGAGCTTCATTCGGGACTTCACAACAGCAACGATACATTTCATTCAAACCAATCTGAATTTTCTTGATGTACTGTTTCCTGCCTTCCTCGGCCATTATTTTGCTGCCCCCACACCTGCCCATACCCCTACCCCTGCTGCCACACCAAGAACACCATCTGACGCATCCACCCCGACCCCGGCCACAACAGCTGCAGGCGGCAGCCACACTGCCACAGCATCTGCCAGGGGAGAGAAGAGGAAAGAGCCCATGTCCGACCTTGACAGATACATAGCTGGTTTCTCCTCTTCCTCCATTTGGGAGGAATCCGATGACGAGCCCTCGGTCAAGAGGAACCTGTCCAAGGAGTTCACCCCGATGAAACAGCAGAAAACAAACACTGGAGTCGAACCATCCGACTAGGGAAAATCTGCCAGCGGCAGCAGCAGCAGTAGTAGCAGTAGCAGTAGCAGTAGCTCATCTGAGGAGGTTTAAGTGCTAGAGAAACCACCACATATTTCACCTACCCGCATCCAGCCTCCGCGGGAAGCTAAGAACAAGAACACCTCTGCCTCTCCCATCCATCTGTCGGCACCGACAAGGAAAGTCACTGCTTGTCGGTAGATTCGTATCAGCAGCAGCAGCAGCAGCGACGACGACAGCGCTTAAAATTTAAGTTTTTTTTCTTATATTTGATGTCTGCTATTTTTTATATTTGTGATGTTGTTTTTTTATTTCTTTTTCTCATTCTGTCATTTACATTGAGGGCAAAACAACCCTAGAGTTTGGGGGTGGCATCCCTCCATTAATGAAGTGTCTTTAAGTTTAAAAATTGTGTCTATTATTTAGTTTATTTTTGCTTTAAAAAAATGAAAAATTTGGCTTAAGTCTTTGAACTTCACTTACCTGCCACGACATATGCTGTCGTGACAGTGCCTTTAGGAAATTTTAGGATCTGTTTAGAGCCTTGCTATGATTCCACCCTGTAAAACACTCTTTGTGACACTTATGTTTTTCAGATTACTTTAGTACACTGGAATAGGAATGTGTACCCGCTTGAACTTGCCCCTAGAGGTGCCTATCACTGGGTCTAGGAAAATAAGAAAGAAAGAAAAAATATTCAGACTCAATAGCTTGCAAAACTGCCTTGCACTTATTTTAGGAGATTTCTTTTTGAGCTAAGATTAGAAAAAAACTAAAGGAGCCTAAGAATTGCCTCCAGAAAAAATTGAAATGGCATAACCTCAAGTTTGTAGACAAAACTATTCCGGTATACTAAGGTAGTCTAGATGCATAAGTGTTCACAAAACCCAAACACATCACAAGAATTATAGCATGGTTCCGAATAAGTCCAAAAATGTTCGACAAGGTGCTACTCTTGATAGACTACAAGTGGTAGGTAATGTAGAGTTCGCTGATTTAAGCCAAAGAAAAAAATTATTATTATTATTAAGTTAGGTAATATTTGCTTGAGGGCAAGCAAAAACTTGAGTTTGGGAGTGTGTTGAGTGTGTAAAAGTTCTATATTTTACCCCCTATTTAACCCATATTTCTGCTGCATTCAAGCACAATTCATTGCATTTAGGATAGATTTCATTCATACATCACAATTATATTAAATGGCACAGTTTCTACTGAAATTGGTTGCTTTTGCAGGTAGCTGCTGTAGCAGATGAAGGGCAGTGGAGAAGCAGAGCTGGAACACTGGACTGCAGCTGAGAAGAAAGATGCTGCCATGGCCGCTGCTGTGGCAGCTAAGGACGACAGCAATGGTGAATGGAAGAAGTGAAGTGGAGCTCGACGGAAAGAGGAAATTAAATCGATCTGTCGTGAAGCACTCTTAAATTTTTCTGAGCCCTATATCAGAATGAAGGCCAAGCCCAAGGTTCAAGGAAGAAACTCCAAGCAAGAAGGAAGGACGAATTAAAGACATATATTCTGAAGATTTAGTCTTTACTAGAATTGTACTTTAATTTAAACTTGTATTCTTGCCATATTAGAAAACTTGAACCAAAGACCTATATAAAGGCATGTAATTTGACCTAGGGAAGGATATCTTACTCTCTAGCCGTCTTCCCCTAAACCCTAGTCGTTTTCCCCTTCTCATCATGTTCTAAACTTCCCCTAGGGCTAAGGGTTGATTTTGTAAAGTAGTTGCAAGGACTGCATTGTTTTAGGATTTTTTCTGTTCAATAAAATAGACTTCAAGTTTGCTTATTCTGGCTTTCAACATCTTGCAAGAGTATCGGGAGAGCATTGTGAAATTACATATTTACTTAATATCGGGAGAGTTAAGTATACGAAAGGAATAAGTACGGGTTCTCCAGTTTATGGTTGAACTATCTCGGGCCTAGGGATAGGACGAGGTTAAGTGGCTAAGGAAGAATTCAACAACATCGGTGTTCATCCTTCGATTCACGCTGGGAGGTATCATCAAAGACGTGTTCATCGACAGACTTGGACCTAGGGATAGGCCAAGGCACAGCAGGGATTCTTGCCAAGCTTGAAGTACAAAGTTGTGTGATTGCTGCCGCGACAAACAACAGACCGCTGCCGCGACAGGTGCTGCCGCGACAGGCGCAACGACAGAACAGAGATTCCTAGACTTTGCAAATCAATACCGGCCCATTATCTCTATCTTGATTTCTTTACTCTTTTATTTTCAGTACTATTTATTATTTCGTGACAAACAATTAAACTATTTCTTTTCCCTCTTGTGCACCAATCCAAGGTTAAAGCTATTAGCCCGGTCCCTGTGGAGACGATATTTGATATTTACGTATCACTTTACTACTTGTGTCGTGTACACTTGCACTACATTGCGATAGACACTTTTACACACAACAAAAGACGTCATCTGGGCGAGTGTATGGGTACCTATGGGGTATGTTGGAACTGTGGTTCCCGAGATCATTTGAGGCGTAACTGTCCACACTCGGCTAGGGGCGGACATGCTCCAGCTAGGGGGTTTGAGCATCAGAGAGGTCGTGGGCGCGGTCGAGGTAATTTTCAACCGAGGAACGATGGTCAGAGGAACTTAGCTCATGTGGTGGCAGTTCGACCCGAGGTTGGAGGACCAGCTAGGGTGTATGCACAGCGAGAGGCTGGGAATGACACGGATGTAATCGCATGTAATTTCTCCTTACAGTCTTTGACTTTGCTTTCTTTGATAGACTCGGGTTCGACACATTCGTACATTTTGGGTGAACATGCAAGGTCTCTAGGTTTACCGTATGAGTGGTTAGAAGTAGGTGTGATTGTTACTAGTTCTTTTGGTGAGATCGTGGTAGTTAGGAAGATGTATAGGAGGTGTCCTTTGATGATTCAGGGCCATGTGTTTCCGGTCGACATGATGGAATTGTCTTTCTATGGTTTTGATGTGATTTTGGGCATGGATTGGCTCGTATAGCATAGAGCTAGGGTAGACTTTGAGACCAAGAGTGTCTCCTTGAGACTTACTGATGATTTTAAAGTTGTAGTAGTTGGCGAGAATATTAAGTTCTTATCCAATGTTGTTTCTGCTTTAGAAGCTCAGATATTGATGGATTCGGGTTGTCAGGTGTATTTGGCTTATGTGATGAATCCGAATATGAGCAAGGTTAGACCGCAAGACATCAGAACAATTTGTGATTTTCCGAGTGTCTTTTCGGAAGAGTTGTCGGGTTTGCCTCCAGATAGGGAAGTTGAGTTTGCTACTGAAACGTATTCAGATTCTGCACCCGTGTCTATTGCTCCATATAGAATGGCATCGAAAGAGTTGAAAGAGTTGAAGACACAACTTCAGGAACTGTCAGATAGAGGTTTCATTAGGCCTAGTATTTCTCCGTGGGGTGCTCCGGTCTTGTTTGTGAAGAAAAAGGACGGCAATATGAGGATGTGTATAAACTATAAGCAGTTGAACAAGGTAACAGTGAAAAACAAGTACCCTTTACCGCGGATAGATGACTTGCTTGATCAGTTGAGAGGTGTTTCAGTGTTTTCGAAGATTGATTTGAGATCGGGTTACTATCAGTTGAAGGTAAAGGATGTAGACATATCGAAGACAGCCTTCCGTACACGTTATGGGCACTATGAGTGATGCATGTAAAAAGAGTCTTATTAAATTGGAGTGCAAGTGTACGCCCATGTCAAGTTATAGTATAAAAGATATCGTCTCCACAAGGATTGGGAAAACTTCAGAATTAATTTTCCTGCACAAGAAAAAAAAACACAGATAATTGATAATTGGTTGGATTGAAGTAAAACTAAAGTAAACATGGGAAATAGAGGAGGAAATCAGATTCATAAAGTAGGCTGGTATTGATTTGCTCAGTAGTGCAGGTGTTGCACTGTTCAGAGGACTTCTGTTGTGTCTTTCGTCGAGCCTGTCGCGGCAGTGGTCTGTTAATGATGCGGCAGAGAACAATAACTATGTACTTCAAGTTCAGCAAGAACCCCTGTTGTGACTCATCCTATCCCTAGGTCCAAGTTCTGTCGATGAACACGTCTTGGATGATACCTCTTGGCGTGAATCGAAGGATGAACACCGATGTTTGTGGATTCTTCTTTAGCTGCTTAACCTTGTACCTATCCCTAGGACAAGATGGTTTAACCATAAACTGGAAAGCTCGTATTTGCTCCTTTCGTATACTTAACTCTCCCGATATTAAGTAAATAGATAACCTCACAATGCTCTCCCGATACTCTTATGAGATGTTGAAACCAGAGTAAATAAACTTGAAGTTTTATTGATTGAACAGAAAATCCTAAAAAACAGTTTAACCCTTACAACTACTTTACAAGATCAACACTTAGCCCTGGGGAAGTTTAGAACATGATGGAAAAGGGAAAAGCTAGGGTTTATGATGGAAGACGGCTAGGAACTAGGTTCCCCCTCTCTAGGTCGAATTACAAGCATATATATAGGTCTTGGGTACAAGTTTTCTTAATGGCCAAGAATACTAGTTCGAATTAAAGTACAATTCATTAAAGACTAAATCTCTGAATAAACGTCCTTTAGTTCGCCCTATCTTCTTGCTTTGACTTTCTCCTCAAACTTTGGGCAAGGCCTTCCTTATGCTTCTAGGCTCCAAAAATTATGCGAGTGGTCTCTAAAAATTAGGCTTGAAATCCTCTATCAGTCGAACTTCACTTCGCATTTTCCATCTCTTCTTCTTCACTGTCGCCACCTCTATCACGACATATGTCACGGCAACGCGTTATAAGGCAGCTTGCTTCAACACTGTCGCCACTTCTGTCACAGCAACTGTCACGACAACTGTCACGGCAATTGTCACGATAGTGATGTATGAGGCAGTTTTCTTCACTCCAGCTCTTCTGTTCCTCTGTTGCCCTGGATGTTGCCACGACAGTTATCTTCTGTTCCTCTGCTACCCTGGATGCTGCCACGACAGTTATCTTCTGTTCCTCTGCTGCCCTGGATTCTGCCACGACAGTTATCTTCTATTCCTCTACTGCCATGGATGCTGCCACGACAGGTACCTGCAAGAATTGACAGAAATCAGCAGCATCTGTACAAAATTATCCATCTGTGATGTTTATGCAAATTCTATCCTAAAATGCAACTAAACATGCTTGAGTGCATCAATAATATGGATAAATGAGGGTTAAAATATAGAACATTTATTCACTCAACACACCCCCAAACTCAAATTATTGCTTGTCCTCAAGCAAATGCAATCTAACTAAGATTTTTTTTTGCTTTGGCTTAACTCAATGAACAACCATTACCTACAACATCTTCACCATCAAGATCAATACCTCTTCTAATGTTTATGGATTTATCTGGAGCAATACTATAATTCTTGTGCGAGTGTGTGCGGGTTTTGTGAACAAATATGAGCTTACAATTCTTAGCGACCAGAATAGTTACTTAACTTACTTGAGTTTTACTTCAAAAATAATTTTTAACTAGAGCCAATTTCGGGCACCTCTAGTTTTCTTCTAAAGTTTTTCTATTTTTACTAGAGCTGGTTTTGGGCACCTCTAGTTTAATTTTCTAGATCCAGTGTTAGACACCTCTAGGAGTACTTCTAGTTATTTGCCTAGAGCCAGTGTTAGGCACTTCTTCCTATTCTAAGTTTGCTAACAGAGTCTTAACAGCATATAACTTCACAAAAGTGTTTTAAGAGTTCAGAACTATAGTAAGGCTTTAGATACTTCCTAAAACATTCTAAAGCTACTGTCACGACATTGAAGGCCGCGACAGGTAAGAGAAATTCAAAAACTTAAGCCAAATTTTTTTAGACACAAAAATAAATAGTTATAAACACATAATAATAAGAGGATTGCCTACCCCTAAACTCGAGGGTTGCATTGTCTTTAATGCATGACAAACAAAAAAACAGAAAGATAAAAACATCACAAATAGAAAATAGAAACATAGAAGACAAAAGAAGCAAGAAACTTAATTTGAGGTGCCATCATTGCTGTCGTCACTGATGTCATCTATACGAAGCTGTCGGCGGGCGCAGGGCGGTAGCATCAGTATTACCGGGTGGCGGGTGTCTGGGTTGCCGATCTTTCAAAGGATGCCTCCTCTGCTGCCAGGGCAGCGAAACTAGATACTACCGAGGCAGAGAACACCATGTCCTGATAGCCTTGGGTTTTTAGGTTGCTGTGGGTTCTTTATTGGAAAAGACAAGAAAAACAAATAAAATAAAAACTTAAGAGTTCAAGAGGGAATTAATCCTTGAAACTCTTATCCTAAAATAACGAAATTAAAAACTGAAACTAAATCAAATTTGAGGAGTGTCGTTTCCGATATTTCTTATGATCCATCTACACCTTCCATTGAGTTACAATTTTACCCAAAAAGGGTTGGGCCAATGTGCTCGTGGCTACTCTTTTTTGTTTTATCACGGTGGAGGTGACTTTCTTTCTGGTTCATTTGTAGTCCATAAAGTCCTCCCATCTTGGCATTGTTCCTGAACACATGAACATATGTTTAGGAAAAATTATATCTATATCCAACCATGTACTTACCTCATTCTCGTCGAAGTTCGTTATGGTGGAAAGTAGCCTTTGCTGTCGTGTCTGCTGCTGTGGCAGCCAGTAATTTTGACAGTCCTTTGTTAGGTTGCTTTGCAGGTCAAGGGGACATTGGAAAGTTCCATGACTCCCCATATCAATTTCTGTTGGCCACTCGGAGGTCTCCATCAATAGAGATCTCGATGATTCTAAATCCACCGGCGTTGGTTCCTCAGATACTTGCAATAGAATTGGTGAGTTTTCAGAGAATTCAAAAGGTTCGTTTATTACCTGCTCATATTCCATTGGCGAGACATTGTCGTCGGGTTGCTCTTGCATGTGGTTGTGCGAGTTTTATGGTGAAGGTGGATGTAAGCAATCATTTTCGGGCATAGCCGAGGTACTGGGTTGAGGTTTTGCCTCAGTAGTGGTTGCTGCTTCAGCATCAGTCGCTGCCGAGGCGGCAGTTTCCGCTTCGACTAGGGTTTCTGCCTCGGAAGTGGTTGCCACCGTGACATTTTTCTCAACTTCACTAGGTGTTGTTGCGGCGCTATTCCGTTCAGGCTACTCGATCATTACCAAGGCAAGTTGCTGCTCAGGATCATCATGTGTTGACAGTCTCTTTCACTGGCATCCTTGTCATCTTGCCTTGGGATTTCAGGTTCATCCGTGGCATGAATGAAGACCGGTGTGCTCAAGATTGCATCCACCTTGGCGATTCTTTTGGCTATAGAAGTCGACAATTCTTGAGTGAGTGCCATGAAGGCTTGTGGTGTGTCTTCTAAGGATTTCGACTGCTCTTGAGGATGATGACATTGCTAGGGTATGTCGGGTTCTGCAGCAAAACTGTTATGGTACCAAAAATTTTGCGGGTTTTGATCATACCATAAAAAATTTTGCTGCTGCGGCAGCGACATCTGTTGTCCCTGTTGCTGATGTGGCAGCATATCTTGTTCTTGTTGGTTCCATCATTGGTTGTCCATATATTCACCGAAAATATGGGGACAAATTTCGAATGCATGATTACCTTCACGGTAATTGCAAGAACTTTCCCACATAAGCACTCGAATGGTTTTTCCCGACATGTTGATGCCCTTGAACCTGTATTGCACCTGAGTTTTTTTTAACAAAAGAAAAAAATGAATAAAATATTGCAAGAAAATAAATATAAGTGCAGAAAAAAAACATGAAGTTGTGCGCCAATCCCCGGCAACGGCGCCAAAAACTTGATGCGTGTAAAAAGAGTCCTATTAAATTGGAGTGCAAGTGTACGCCCATGTCAAGTTATAGTATAAAAGATATCGTCTCCACAAGGATTGGGACAACTTCAGAATTAATTTTCCTGCACAAGAAAAATAAAAACACAGATAATTGATAATTGGTTGGATTGAAGTAAAACTAAAGTAGACAGGGGAAATAGAGGAGGAAATCAGATTGATAAAGTAGGTTGGTATTGATTTGCTCAATAGTGCAGGTGTTGCACTGTTTAGAGGACTTCTGTTGTGTCTGTCGTCGAGCCTGTCGCGGTAGTGGTCTGTTAATGACGTGGCATCGAACAATAACTTTGTACTTCAAGTTCAGCAAGAACCCCTGTTGTGACTCGTCCTATCCCTAGGTCCAAGTTCTGTCGATGAACACGTCTTGGATGATACCTCTCGGCGTGAATCGAAGGATGAACACCGATGTTTGTGGATTCTTCTTTAGCTACTTAACCTTGTACCTATCCCTAGGCCAAGATGGTTTAACCATAAACTGGAAAACTCGTATTTACTCCTTTCGTATACTTAACTCTCTCGATATTAAGTAAATAGATAACCTCATAATGCTCTCCCAATACTCTTATGAGATGTTGAAACCAGAGTAAATAAACTTGAAGTTTCATTGATTGAACAGAAAATCCTAAGAAATAGTTTACCCTTACAACTACTTTACAATATCAACCCTTAGCCCTGGGGAAGTTTAGAACATGATGGAGAAGGTAAAAGCTAGGGTTTATGATGGAAGACGGCTAGGAACTAGGTTCCCCCTCTCTAGGTCGAATTACAAGCATATATATAGTCCTTGGGTACAAGTTTTCTAAATGTCCAAGAATACTAGTTCGAATTAAAGTACAATTCATTAAAGACTAAATCTCTGAATAAATGTCCTTTAGTCCGCCCTATCTTCTTGCTTTGACTTTCTCCTCAAACTTTGGGCAAGGCCTTCCTTATGCTTCTGGGCTCCAAAAATTATGCGAGTGGTCTCTAAAAATTAGGCTTGAAATCCTCTATCAGTCGAACTCCACTTCGCATTTTCCATCTCTTCTTTTTCACTGTCGCCACCTCTGTCACGGCAACTGTCGCGGCAGCGAGTTATAAGGCAGCTTGCTTCAACACTGTCGCCACTTCTGTCACAGCAACTGTCACGACAGTGATGTATGAGGCAGTTTTCTTCACTCCAGTTCTTCTGTTTCTCTGCTGCCCTGGATGTTGCCACGACAGTTATCTTCTGTTCCTCTGCTGCCCTGGATTCTGCCACGACAGTTATCTTCTGTTCCTCTGCTGCCCTGGATGCTGCCACAACAGGTACCTGCAAGAATTGACCGAAATCAGCAACATCTGTGCAAAATTATCCATATGTGATGTTTATGCAAATTCTATCCTAATATGCAACTAAACATGCTTGAGTGCATTAATAATATGGATAAATGAGGGTTAAAATATTGAACATTTATTCACTCAACAATGAGTTCTTGGTAATGCCTTTCGATTTGACTAACGCTCCAGCTGCATTAATGGATATGATGAATCGAGTGTTCCACGAGTTTTTAGATAGGTTCGTGGTAGTGTTCATAGATGATATCTTAGTGTACTCTAGGACCGAGGAAGAGCATGATGAGCATTTGCGGCTAGTGCTTCAGACTTTGCTTGAAAATCAGTTGTATGCCAAGTTAAGTAAATGCGAGTTTTGGATTAGGGAGGTAGTCTTCTTTGTTCATGTGATCTCAGCCAATGGAATTAGTGTGGACCCCAAGAAGATAGATGTTGAGTGTGTAAAAGTTCTATAATTTACCCCCTATTTAACCCATATTTCTGCTGCATTCAAGCATAATTCATTGCATTTAGGTTAGATTTCAGTTATACATCACAAGTATATTAAATGGCACAGTTTCTACTGAAATTGGTTGCTTTTGCAGGTAGCTGCTGTAGCAGATGGAGAAGCAGGCGCTGGGCAGTGATGCAGCAAAAGCTGGAACTAGATGTGCAGATGAGGAGGACGATGCTGCCACGGCCGCTGCCGTGGCAGCCAAGGACGACAGCAATGTTGAGGAGAAAAAGCAAAGTGGGCCTCGACAGAAAGAGAAAATTATGCCGGTCTGTCGTGGAATACCCTTATATTTTTCCAAGCCCTAGATCAGAATGAAGGCCAAGCCCAAAGTTCAAGGAAGTCCAAGCAAGAAGGAAGGACGAATTAAAGACTTATGCTCTAAAGATTTAGTCTTTAATAGAGTTGTACTTTAATTTAAACTTGTATTCTTGCCATATTAGAAAACTTGAACCCAAGGCCTATATAAAGGCATGTAATTCGACCTAAGAGAGAACATCATCTTTCTCTAGCCTTCTTCCCAAAACCCTTGTCGTTTTCCCCTTCTCAATATGTTCTAAACTTCCCCTAGGGCCACGGGTTGATTTGTAAAGTAGTTGCAAGGATTGCTTTTGTTTTAGGAATTTTCTGTTCAATAAAATAAACTTCAAGTTCACTTATTCTGGTTTCCAACATCTTGCAAGAGTATCGGGAGAGCATTGTGAGATTATCTATTTACTTAATATCGGGAGAGTTAAATATATGAAAGGAATAAGTGCGGGTTCTCTAATTTATAGTTGAACTATCTCGGACCTAGGGGTGGGACGAGGTTAAGTGGCTAAGGAAGAATTCAACAACATCGGTGTTCATCCTTCGATTCACGCCGGGAGGTATCATCAAAGACGTGTTCATCGACAGACTTGGACCTAGGGATAGGCCAAGGCATAGCAGAGATTCTTGCCAAGCTTGAAGTACAGAGTTGTGTGATCGCTGTCGCGACTAACAACAGACCACTACCACGACAGGTGCTGCCGCGACAGGGACGACGATAGAACAGATTTTCCCAGACTTTGCAATACCTACACTACTGAGCAATTCAATACCAGCCCATTCTCTCTATCTTGATTACTTTAATCTTATATTCGAGTTCTCTTTATTATTTTGTGACAACATTTTAAACTATTCTTCTTACCTTCGTGCAATAATCCAAGGTGAAGCTATTAGCCCAGTCCCTGTGGAGACGATATACGATACTTCCGTATCACTTTACTACTTGCGTCGTGTACACTTGCACTACATTGTGATAGACACTTTTACAAGCAACAAGTTTTTGGCGCCGTTGCCGGGGACTGGCAACATAACTTTACCCTACCTTTTACTGCATTCTTTTTATTTTTCTGTTTTATCTTGGATTGTTCAACCTGTGCTTTTCACAAGGTTTCTTGTTTATGCGCAGATCGAGACGAGGAAAGGAATCTGAGTATCCATTAGATCCTGAAATAGAACGTTTGTGCAATCTTAGGAACCGACTCCGCTTCGTACTAGCCAGAAATGAATACCTTGAAGAACAATTAGAGGTCATGAACAACCAAAGGAATCCCCAGGATAATAACAATCTTGCCGGAGATGGAGAGAACGATCCACTTGTCAACCCTCCTGCCGCTGCCGCACGCCGGTCATGCCGAGACTACATGCTCAATGATCATGTAGAACTAGAGATAACCCTGCCAGACATAGATGTTGACAACTTTGAGCTGAAACCTGTTATGTTCAGCATGATCAACAACGCTGGCCAATTTAGTGGTGCTGCTACAGAGGATGCTAGGGAGCATCTGAAGACGTTCCAGGAAATTTGTGGTTCGTTTAGACTACCAGGAGTTAATCCGGAGATACTGAGGCTTCGGTTATTTCCTCATTCATTGAGGGACAGGGCAAAGACTTGGTGGAATAAACTAACACCGGGTTCAATTCGAACTTGGGCAGGTTTAACTCGTGAATTTTTGTCTCGTTTTAATCCTTCACACTTATCTGAGCGATTACGTAACTTTTCAACAGAAAGATGACGAGCCAATGCACGAAGCCTGGGATAGATTTACCACTCTGCTAAGGAACTGTCCGATGCATGGATTCCCCTTTTGGAACCAGATAACTAAATTCTATAATGCTGCCAATTTACAAACTCGTATCAGAATTGATTCAGCAGCAAACGGATTACTGCTGGACAAAGACCCAGATGAGGCAATGGCAGTATTGAAAAATCTGGCGAAGAATGAGGAACAGTTTCCTACAGCAAGAAGAGGGGGTAAACGAGTTCTAGCTGTAAAAGATTATGAGGCCGACAGTTCATTAAAATCACAGGTGGCATATCTCACTAAGGCAATGAAAAAGCTCATGAAAGAAGATTCACAGCCTGTCTACTCTGCTGAAGAGATATGCGAAACTTGTGAAGGAAATCACGGTTTGGAGGAATGTCCATTACAGTTAGAAGAAGGGATGTATGTTGGGAACTACAATAAGAAGAATTATAACTCCAACAACTACAATCCCAACTGGAGAAAGGATCCCAAGTTCTCTTAGAGCAATCCTAATAATGCCCTAAATCCTCAAGCACAGAATACACAGAACCAGGGAGGACCTAGATTGTTGACTCGGCAGCAACCGCAGCAGCGGCAGCAACAGCCACCAGCTGCCACAAGTAGTATACTGGAACAGACTTTGGCTACATTTATGTCTCAAACAGGAACCTACATTGAGAACATGAATCATTTTGTCAAGAAGACGAAAACATTCATGGATAAAACAGAGATGCGGATGACCAATCATGAAGCTACTCTGAAATCATTGGAGACACAGATGGGTCAAGTTTCCCAGCATATTAAACCAAGGCAGAATAGAGGATTTCCTAGCGAAACTAAAAACGCTAGACAGCCCACACATGAGCAGTGCAAAGCCATCACTACTAGGAGTGGGAAGAAACTACCAAGGCCTGAGAAGGAAGCTGAATCAGTTAAGAAACCAGCCTTGGAGTCGACTGTCGAGGAAGCTGCCCCGACAGTTAACAAACAGCCTGCTGCCGATGAGCCTGTCACGACAGCAGAAGGAACAGACGAGAAAGATGATGAACCAAAACCTCCTCAGATCCGAATGCAATGGGAAGGACGTATTGCTGATTATCATCCTCCACCTTCTTTTCCTCAGCGGTTAAAGAAATTGAAACAGGAATCACAGCTTAAAAAGATTTATTATATTTTTAAGCAGGTCCATATCAACATTCCGCTGTTAGATGCTATAAAGGAGATGTCTGGTTATGCCAAATTCCTCAAGGATGCCATGTCGAAGAAATCCAGACTTGAGGAATTTGAAACGGTTAAGATGGCAGAAGGATGCATGAGTATTCTGCACAAGCATCCACCCCAAAAGAAGAAGGATCATGGGAGTTTCATTATACCATGCGTAATCGGAGACAAATTTGTGGGTAAGGCACTTTGTGATCTTGGTGCTAGTATAAATTTAATGCCCAAATCTGTTTTTCAGAAATTAGGTATTGGAAAAGCTCGGCCCACAACAGTATTACTGCAGCTGGCAGACCGCTCTTATGTTCATCCAGAAGGAAAAATTGAAGATATTCAGGTAAGGGTGGATAAGTTTATTTTTCCTGCTGACTTTCTTGTCTTAGATTGTGAAGCAGATGAAAACGCACCAATCATCCTAGGGCGACCCTTCTTAGCCACAGGAAGGTCACTGATTGATGTGGAAAAAGGAGAACTCACCATGAGAGTGAACGATCAAGAAATCAAGTTGAATGTTCTCCAAGCAATGAAACATGCTGATGCAGAAGAAGAATGCAAGGTTATCACTGAAGTTACCCTTGACCAACCCTGCATCAGGTCGGGCTGCCACGACATAAAAATTGGTCACTACCTCGGCAGCCACTTAGAAGACTGTCATGACAGCACCGATGACAGCAGCTCCTCAGAATCTGATACATCTGATACTGAAGATCAAGAGGAGGTAAATTGGATAGGCAATCGTCCAGGTAAGTTGTTCGAGCCCTTAAACTATACCTCGGATAACCATGTAATTCAAAAGCCATCAACTGTTGAGCCCCCTGTTATAGATCTTAAGCCCCTGCCAGGGCAGCTAAAATATGTTTTCTTTGGTTTAAATGATACATTGCCCGTAATCATCTCTTCCAAGTTGATGCAGGAACAAGAACAGCAGCTGATAGGGATGTTGCAGCAGCACAAGAAGGCTATTGGATGGACGATAGCTGATATCCAAGGCATCAGTCCGGCATTATGCATGCATAAAATTCTTTTAGAGGATGATCATAAGCCGACCATTGATGCACAAAGACGTCTGAACCATGCTATGCAAGAAGTAGTGCGTAAAGAGATAATCAAATGGCTAGATGCTGGAATAATCTACGCCATCTCGGATAGCAAGTGGGTGAGCCCGGTGCAGTGCGTTCCCAAGAAAGGAGGAATAACCGTGGTAACCAACGAAGAGAATGAGCTAATCCCAACCAGGACGGTGACCGGTTGGAGGGTTTGTATGGACTACCGGAAGCTTAACAAAGCTACCCGGAAGGACCACTTCCCCTTACCCTTTATTGATCAAATGCTTGATAGATTAGCGGGTAAGCCTTACTATTGTTTTCTTGATGGTTACTCATGTTATAATCAAATAGCCATCGCACCGGAAGATCAAGAAAAGACGACGTTCACATGCCCTTACGGAACTTATGCTTTTCGGAGAATGCCATTTGGACTTTGTAATGCACCAGCCACCTTTCAAAGGTGCATGATGGCAATATTCTCCGATATGGTGGAGGATTTCCTAGAAATATTTATGGATGATTTTTCAGTCTTTGGAGACAACTTTGAAAGCTGCCTAGGCAACCTACAGAAGGTGCTCGAGAGATGTGAAAAAGCAAACTTGGTATTGAACTGGGAAAAGTGTCACTTCATGGTGGATGAAGGGATAGTCCTTGGTCATAAAATTAGTTGTCGTGGCATAGAAGTCGACAGAGCTAAAATAGAAGTGATCGAAAAGCTGCCGCCACCCACCACAGTCAAGGGAATCAGAAGTTTCTTAGGGCATGCTGGTTTTTATCAGAGGTTCATCGCGAACTTTTCAAAGATCACCAAGCCCTTATGCCATCTTCTGGAGCAGAACCGTCCCTTCAACTTTAATGCTGAATGTACTGAGGCATTCAAGGTTCTGAAAGAAAAGCTGGTAATAGCCCCAATAGTACAGCCACCAGATTGGACACTGCCATTCGAGATCATGTGCGATGCTAGTGACTATGCTGTAGGGGCAGCACTTGGGCAAAGAAAAGACAAACTTTTTTCATGTCATATACTATGCCAGCAAAACACTGAACAACGCCCAAGTGAACTACACCACCACCGAGAAGGAACTATTAGCTGTGGTATTCTCTATTGACAAGTTTCGTTCTTATATCCTTGGAACGAAGGTCATAGTCCACACAGACCACTCTGCATTGAAGTATATGTTCACCAAAAAGGATGCAAAGCCTCGACTGATACGTTGGATTCTGCTACTGCAAGAGTTTGACCTTGAAATCAAGGACAAAAAGGGGACAGAGAATCAAGTTGCAGATCACTTGTCAAGGTTGGAGAAGGGAAAGAGTCTACCGGCAGACGAGACACGCATATTGGAGACCTTCCCTGATGAGCAGTTGTTTGCTACCACAAGCACTGTCGCGATAGGCATGGCGGTAGGTAAGTTTTCTGAACTCCCCTGGTATGCCGATTTCATTAATTTTTTAGTTAGCGGAATAACTCCTCCTGAACTTAATTATCAAGCTAGGAAGAGGTTCCAAAATTATGTTAAGCATTATTATTGGGACGAACCTCTTCTTTTCAAATGTTGTGCAGATCAGGTCATACGGAGATGTGTACCACAGGATGAACAGGAAGCTATATTACATCAATGTCATGCTTCACAGTATGGAGGGCACTTAGGAGGTAACAAAACTGCTGCCAAGGTTTTGCAGTCGAGATTTTATTGGTCGTCACTGTACAAGGATGCCCAAATATTCTACAAGAACTGTGAAAAGTGTCAACGGACTGGAAACATCTCAAGGAGACACGAGATGCCGTTGTAAAATATTCTTGAAGTCGAGATCTTCGACGTTTGGGGGATAGATTTTATGGGACCATTCCCAACTTCATGTGGAAACTTATATATCTTCCCGGCAGTGGATTATGTGTCCAAATGGGTTGAAGCAATCGCCACTCAGAAAAACGATGCCAAGACGGTTCAAAGGTTTTTGCATAAAAACATTTTTTCCAGATTCGGCATCCCTAAGGCGATCATCAGTGATGAAGGGAGGCATTTTGACAACAGGGTTATAGCTGCTGCTTTGAAAAAGTATGGTGTAAAACATCGGATTGCAACAACATACCACCCTCAGACCAATGGACAGGCCGAAATATCCAACAGAGAGGTCAAGAATATTCTTGAAAAAATGGTTAAGCCAACTCGGAAAGACTGGTCTCAACACCTCAATGATGCATTATGGGCCTACAGGACATCGTTCAAAACTCCATTGGGCATGTCCCCCTATCGGCTAATTTACGGGAAAACGTGCTATTTACCTATCGAGATTGAGCACAGAGCATACTAGGCCATCAAGGCAGTTAATATGGACTTGGAAAAAGCAGGGTAGAAAAGGCTACTTGATCTGAACGAAATTGAAGAAATTCGAACAATGGCCTATGATAACGCAAGAATCTACAAGGAAAAGACCAAGAAGTGGCATGACAAGAAGTTTCTACCATGACAGTTCTGCCCAGGGCAGCTTGTGTTGCTATTTAACTCTAGGTTGAAAATCTTCCCAGGGAAGCTGAAATCTAGATGGTCTGGCCCATTCCAAGTGGTACAGGTTTTTCCTCATGGTGCTATCACGATCAGGTCTTTAAAAGACGGGCACCAATTCAAAGTCAATGGACAACGATTGAAGCATTATCAGGGGCCTGAAGCCCCAAAGATGCAGGAAGTGGTTACCTTAGGAGATGCTCCACCTGGCATCCCTAATTTAACCTAAATTTTATTTGTATTTATTTTTATTATTTATATATTAGGAAATTAGAATTATTTTACTTTTAGGAAATAATGTCTTTTATTTTTATTATTTTTAGGAAATAAAGGAGAAAAGAAGAAGAAGAGAAGTGAATTCAGCCCAACATCCTTCCATCAGCCCAAAAAGCCCAACTTTGGAGCCTGTCGTTACAGCTGCTGCGACAGACGCGGAAAATGCAGCCTGTCAACACGCTGTCGCGGCAGACACGCAAACACGTAATAGACGCGCAGCAGACATGGAAACGCATGATAGACGCGTCAGAAACCGCGTAACAGCTGGCCTCGTTATTCGCGCCTACCGTTACAGCTCCAACGGGCAGCAAACTCTCCCCTATATAAACCCCGTTTTACTATTCATTTTTCATTCACTTCTACTCTTTCTACTTATCTTCTCTAGAATTTTTACTTGCTTTCATTTTTCTTACACAATCCTTGCAACATGTCTTCTAGAAACACCCGTCGTAGTGCTGCTTCAGGCTCTGCTCCGACAGAATCAACTCCACGATCCTTCCAGATTCGTGACATGTGGGAGGAGAAGGGTATTATTTACACATAAAAAACGGGGAACATGGGACTGCAGCCATTCATAGCGAAGAAAATCAGAACCCTGCAGTGGCAGATATTCGCGGAACAGCCAGAGGAGATGAATGTGTCTCTTGTCTGAGATTTTTATGCTGCCATCGGCAGCAGGAACGCGACAGCAGTCACAGTCAGAGGAAGAGAGGTGCCCTTCGATCCAGAATATATCAACACTCTCTACGGATTTTATGTGGGCAGAAACGAAGATGGCCACCAGCAATTTCTTGAAAGTCTCGGGTCTGCCGACTATGACGCTGTGATGGCAGAGCTCACGGACGAAGGTACCCAGTGGAACACTAATTCGAAAAACCCGAGGACGGTGAAGAGAGTTCAACTCACCTCGGAGGCCAAACTGTGGAACGCCTTCATCAAAAAACGAATTATGCCATCCTCGCACAATACAACCGTAGACCAACCCAGGTTAGCCCTCATTCATTCTATATTAAATGAGAGGCCAATTAACATTCGCAGATACATCTGGGAGAGTATTTTGGAATGTGCACATCGGCCGACAGGACCACTTTTCTTCCCCTATCTCATCACCGCCCTCTGCCGCGGCCATCATGTACCAGAAGCTACCACTGATTTACGAGTCCAAGGGAAGGGTTGGACTGAGAGAAATATACTCAGCTTGATGGAACTCACAGCTGCCACCCCGCTGTCGTCTTTCGACCCTACTGCCACAGCAGCAAAGCCGATAGAACCAACCGACACTGAGCCTGCTGCCACAGAACCCAGGCAGCCTACAGCAACAGCACCTCTGGCTGACACCTCCTCCCAGATCCTTGCTGCCATACAAAAAATGGAGGAACGACAGCTCGGCCTCATGAGTTTCATCCGAGACTTCACCTCTTCCACGGTACATTTCATCCATACTTCTTTAAATTTCCCTGATACTGTATTCCCTGCCTTTCCAAACCAATATGTTGTTGCCACCACCCCTGCCCATACCCCTACACCTACTGCCACGCCCAAGACGCCATATGCAGCGTCCACACCGACCCCTGCCACAACAGCTGCAAGCAGCAGCCGCGCAGCCGACACCTCTGCCCGAGGAACCAAGAGAAGGATGCCTTCAGAAGAACTCGATGCCTACATAGCAGGTTTCTCCTCTTCCTCAATTTGGGAGGAAACCGACGGTGAACCCTCTGTTAAGAGGAATTTGTCCAAGGAGTTCACACCAGTAAAGCGGCAGAAAACAGTGGCAGACAAGAACAAGGAAGATAGCGGCAGCGGCAGTAGCAGCAGTAGCAATAGCAGCTCCGAGGTTCAGGTAGTGGAGAAACCTCCTCACATCTCCCCTACTCGTATTCAACCTCCAAGGGAGGCCAAAACGAAGAATACCTCTGCCTCCCCCATCCGCCAGCCAGCCAAGAAGGTCCCTGCCCGCCGACAGATCCGACTGAGCAGCAGCAGCAACAACGACGACAGCACATAAATTTTAAGTTTCTTATCTTATTTTGTTGTCTGCCCTTTTTATATATTTTGTGATGTATTTTGTTTATTTCATATGTCATTTGCATTGAGGGCAATGCAACCCTTGAGTTTGGGGGTGGCATCCCTCCATTAATGGAGTCTTATTAAGTTTAAAAAACCGTGTCTTTTACTTAGTTTATTTTTGCTAAAAAAATGAAAACATTGGCTTAAGTCTTTGAACTGAACTTACCTGCCGTGACAGCCTCTGTCGTGGCAGTGCCTTTAGGATAGTTTTAAGAGCAGTTTAGAGCCTTACTATAGTTTTAAAACTTAAACATCATTTGTGACTTTTATACTGCCTAGAACTCTACTAGTAAACTAGAATAGGAAGTTTAGCACTTGAGTTGCCCCTAGAGGTGCCTAACACTGGCTCTAGGAAAAGAAGATAAGAAAAATAGACTCAATACACCTAGAGGTGCCCGAAACCGGCTCTAGGAAGTTAGCTAGAGGTTCCCGAAACCGGCTCTAGTCAAACTTAAAGCTTGAGAAAATAAAATCGAGTCTAAGTAAAGGAGCCTAAGAATTGCCTCCAAAAAGATGAATTTTGGCATAAAAATTCAAGTTAGAGGCTGAAATATTCTAGTGAAACTAAGGGAGTCTTGGCATATAATTGTTCACAAGCATGCACACACTGCACGAGGATTATAGCAAGGTTCCGGACGAATCCTGAATTATCTGACAAGGTGTTGCTCACAATAGGGAATGAATGGAAGGTAAGCGAAAGTTCACTGTTTTAAGCCAAACAAAAATATTTTGTTTTTCTTTTAGGTCTGAATTGCTTGAGGGCAAGCAAAAACTTGAGTTTGGGGGTGTGTTGAGTGTGTAAAACTTCTATAATTTACCCCTTATTTAACCCATATTTCTGCTGCATTCAAGCATAATTCATTGCATTTAGGTTAGATTTCAGTTATACATCACAAGTATATTAAATGGCACAGTTTCTACTGAAATTGGTTGCTTTTGCAGGTAGCTGTTGTAGCAGATGGAGAAGCAGGCGCTGGGCAGTGATGCAGCAAAGCTGGAACTAGATGTGCAAACGAGGAGAACGATGCTGCCATGGTCGCTGCCGTGGCAGCCAAGGACGACAGCAATGTTGAGGAGAAGAAGCAAAGTGGGCCTCGACAGAAAGAAAAAAATTATGTCGGTCTGTCGTGGAATACCCTTATATTTTTCCAAGCCCTAGATCAGAATGAAGGCCAAGCCCAAATTTCAAGGAAGAAAAGTCCAAGCAAGAAGGAAGGACGAATTAAAGACTTATGCTCTAAAGATTTAGTCTTTAATAGAGTTGTACTTTAATTTAAACTTGTATTCTTGCCATATTAGAAAACTTGAACCCAAGGCCTATATAAAGGCATGTAATTCGACCTAGGAGAGGACATCATCTTTCTCTAGCCTTCTTCCAAAAACCCTAGCCGTTTTCCCCTTCTCAACATGTTCTAAACTTCCCCTAGGGCCACGGGTTGATTTGTAAAGTAGTTGCAAGGATTGCTTTTGTTTTAGGAATTTTCTGTTCAATAAAATAAACTTCAAGTTCGCTTATTCTGGTTTCCAACATCTTGCAAGAGTATCGGGAGAGCATTGTGAGATTATCTATTTACTTAATATCGGGAGAGTTAAGTATACGAAAGGAATAAGTGCGGGTTCTCTAGTTTATAGTTGAACTATCTCAGACCTAGGGATAGGACGAGGTTAAGTGGCTAAGTAAGAATTCAACAACATCGGTGTTCATCCTTCGATTCACTCCGGGAGGTATCATCAAAGACGTGTTCATCGACAGACTTGGACCTAGGGATAGGCCAAGGCATAGCAGGGATTCTTGCCAAGCTTGAAGTACAGAGTTGTGTGATCGCTGTCGCGACTAACAACAAACCACTGCCGCGACAGGTGCTGCCGCGACAGGGACGACGATAGAACAAATTTTCCCAGACTTTGCAATACCTACACCACTGAGCAATTCAATACCAGCCCATTCTCTCTATCTTGATTACTTTAATCCTATATTCCAGTTCTCTTTATTATTTTCGTGACAACAATTTAAACTATTCTTCTTACCTTCGTGCAGTAATCCAAGGTGAAACTATTAGCCCAGTCCATGTGGAGACGATATCCGATACTTCCGTATCACTTTACTACTTGCATCGTGTACACTTGCACTACATTGCGATAGACACTTTTACACGCAACAATAGAAGTCATAGTGAATTGGAAGCAACCGAAGTCGGTGAGCAAAATCCGTAGTTTCCTAGGCTTAGCGGAGTATTATCAAAGATTTGTCGAGGGATTTTAAAAGATTGCGGAACCCTTGACTAAATTGCTCCAGAAGAATGTTCTGTATGAGAGGTCAGATGCAAGACAACAAGCGTTTGAGAAGTTGAAGAAAGCTTTGACCGAAGCTCCTATTTTGATTTAGCTTGGACCGAGGAAAGAGTTTGTGATTTACAGTGATGCATCGTTTGTAGGTTTAGGTTGTGTGCTTATGCAAGAGGGTAAGGTTGTAGCTTATGCTTCGAGACAGTTGAAGGTTCATGAGAAGAACTACCCCACTCATGACATAGAGCTAGCTGCAGTAGTGTTTGCTCTGGAGATTTGGAGACACCATCTTTATGGTGAGAAGTGCACAGTTTATACCGAACACAAGAGTTTGAAATACTTGATGACTCAAAGAGAGCTGAACCTTAGCCAACGTAGGTGGATAAAGCTTCTTAAGGATTATAACCTTACGATAGAGTACCATCCGGGTAAGGCAAACGTAGTGGTTGATGCCTTGAGTAGAAAAGTGGCAGTTGAGTTGCGAGCCATGTTTGCGAGATTGAGTGTGTCACGGGATGGCGGTTTGATTGCTGAGCTACAGGTTAAACCTTTGTTTGTTTAGTTGATTTGAGGGAAACAGTTGCAAGACGAGTCGTTAGCATATCACATGCAAGATATAGCCGAGGGTAGACCTACAGATTTCTGCTTTGGCGAGAATGGGATCCTATGTTTCAAGGATAGGATAGTTGTCCCAGAAGATGCCGAGTTAAGGCGTACTATCTTGAATGAAGCACATAACAGTCCTTTTGCTATGCATCCGAGTAGTACGAAGATGTACCGTGGGTTAGAAGAAGAGTACTACTGGATTGGATTGAAGAGGGATGTAGCCGAGTTTGTGAGTAAGTGTATGGTTTGTCAGTGAGTTAAGGCCGAGCATCAGTTTCCTTCAGGTTTGTTACAGCCATTGAAGATTCCGGAATGAAAGTGGGAACATATTACCATGGACTTTGTGTTGGTTTACGGTTGACTCCTTCGAAGAAGAATTTAGTGTGGGTGATAGTCGACAGATTCACTAAGTGTGCCCATTTCATACATGTTCATACTATCTACACCTTAGATAAGTTGGTCGATCTGTACATCAGTGAGATAGTGAGGTTACATGGGGTACTGAAGTCGATTGCATCATACCGAGATCCGAGGTTTATAGCTAGATTTTGGGAGTGTTTGCATCGTGCCTTGGGTACTTGGTTAACCTTCAGTACTTCTTATCACTCGCAGTCAGATGGACAGTCAGAGAAAGTTATTCAGGTGTTAGAGGACATGTTGAGGTGTTGTATCATCAACTTTTAGGGTTCTTGGGAGAAACACCTACCGTTAGTGGAGTTTGCATACAACAACAGTTATCAGGCTAGTATTCATATGGCACCGTATGAGGCTTTGTATGGTAGGAGGTGTAGAACACCTATTTGTTGGGCCGAGGCCGGAAGGAAGCTTGTACCGATGCAGACTTGCTTAAGGGAACTACCGAGAAGGTAAAACTGATCTGTGATCGCTTGAAAGCAGCTTCAAGCAGACAGAAATCGTATGTCGATTTGAAGAGAAAGGAGATAGAGTATGTCGTGGGCGAATAAATGTTTTTGAAAGTCTCACCTTGGATGAAGGTGATGAGGTTTGGTATGAAAGGTAAGTTGAGCCCGAGATTCATCGGTCCTTACGAGGTAGTTGAGAAGATTGGTCTCGTTGCTTATAGATTGAGACTGCCAACAGAGTTAGAGAAGATTCACGACGTGTTCCACGTTTCGATGCTTTAGAAGTATAGATCAGATTCGTCTCATGTAATGCCAGTGGAAAAGTTCGAGTTGAACCCAAACATGTCGTATGATGAAGAGCCGAATGAAATTCTTGCTACGGATAGGAAAGTGTTGCGTGGGAGGTCTATCGAGTTGGTCAAAGTTTTGTGGAGACACCGAGGTATGGAAGAGGCTACTTGGGAGAGGAAGGAAGACATGGAAAAACAGTTTCCGTATCTTTTTCCGTCAGGTAATTTCGGGGACGAAATTCCTTAAGTGGGGGAGAGTTGTAACGCCCGGGGTTTGGGGCCCGGGAGATAACCGGGTTTGGTTAAACCGATTCGGGTTAATTTAATTGAAAGAAAACATTTTTAATGGACAAAAAGGGGTTTCTTATTTAAAAGGGCAAAATGGGAATTTTGAATAAAAGAAATAAAGAAAAGGTTTTGAAGAGCTGTCATCTTCTCCAAAATCCCCTTTTTCACATAAAACCCTTCCTAAACCCCATTTCAATATTCCATTGCTCCTAACTCTCCATCCAAGCAAGATTTTTCAAGGTAATTTCTTCCTTGCTTAGATTTTTACATATTTGACTTGTACCCATTGAAAACTTTCCTTTAAACCCATTAAAATGCGTTTTTGGTTTGGGGTTGAAGAAATGGGTATTTTTCATGGGATTTTCGTTTGGGTCTTTTGATGCCATGTTTAAGGGTGTTTTTAATCTTGTTTTGGTGTCTTAAAAATGCTAAAATAGTGGCTAATAGTATGAAACCCGAAATGGGTCTAAAAATAGGATTTTTTGGTTAAAAGGGTAGAGTTTTTGGCTTGTTTTTGGGTTGAAATCGTGGCTGGTGGTTGCTTTCCTGTTGGGGGATGTTTTTAGACAATATTTGGTATGTTTTGATGTTTGAATTGATGGGTTATTGCTGGGCTTTGCTTAAGAACGGATTTGATGATATTTTGGTGGATTTCGACTTTGAATCGTTAAGAGAATGTTGTAGATTTGTGAACTGATGTTTGACAGTGAATTTATGGAAGAGTAGGGGAGTAATACTTTGTTTTTGGTTGATTAGAAACAAGGGAAATCAATTTGGGAGTTCTGGACGAGAATCCGTGAAGTTATGGAAGCTTGAAGGAGAATCGTTAGCGTGTTTGGGTTTTGAGCTGGTGAGTGGTGATGTTTTGAAGCTTTAAAATGATTCAAAGAGGTTTTCTTGGGGTTTTGGGTGGAGCCTTAAGAGCTAACCTAAACTCAAGTGTAAGTTTGTCTAATTTGCCTTGTTTCGTTGTTTGTTGGTGTATGCGGTTATTCGTGTTGTTGTGTGAAATACGGATTGCTTTTACTCCCCGTTTTAATGTTGTTGTATTGTTGTAGTTGATGTCAAGCCTCACATGATGGTTAGTCGTTGTGTACGGTGATGTGTAGTCCCACCGGTAGTGACTAGTAGATGAGTACGGTGATGTGTAGTCCCACTGGAAATATGCTAGTTGTTGTGTATGGTGATGTGTAATCCCACCGGGATGGTTGTGCATGTGCAAACCATGTTTCATTTATGCATCCAATTTATTGTATCTCTTTCTTAAATGGTTTTGCTTTTAAAACTAAGATATGTGTTTTGAACTGCATTGTTGTTGTGTTTTAGAGCTCCGCTAACTAAGCTTTTAAGCTTACGCTCTCTTTTTCCAACAATGTAGATCGTTAGAGGCTCCGGGAGGCAAGTAGGCAAGGGAGAAGTTCTTGGGGTTCCTTGCTAGTTCAAAGTATGGTTTTCTTAGTTGTAATAATACTTATGCAATGGGAATGCTATGCTTGTTTGTTAGGGAGTTGGTGTTCAAACTCCTATGTTTGGCTTTGTTAATGTTGCTAGCATGTTTTAAATGTTGATACCATAATATGTTGAGGCTTGTTATGTCTTTGGGTTGATTACTTTGTGTTTTGACTTGTTGGTGTTTTTGAACTAAAGTGTTCTTACGGGCTTTTGGGTTTGAGATCTATTTTTACGTGTATGCATGTTTAAAGCTTGCCTTTAGGGTATTTTTTCCTCTAAATTGTCTGTATGATAAGTTACCATGTGGTTTGTGATGTTTCGGGGTAAGTTTGGGAACGTTTGGAGATGTCAAAATGTATTTTCGGGCCAAACTGTGTCCAGGCATTTCGAAACGTCTGATATGGTTTCGGAACGGCCAAGCTCCAGGGGCACCCTATCGGAACGGGGGTGGTGCCATTTCGGTACGATTTGCCACTGGAGGTTACCGTTTCGAAACCATGAGGAGCCGTTCCGGTATGATTTGCCACTGGAGGTTCCTTTTCCGGAACCATGAGGGACCATTCCGAAATGGCCTGATGTTGCTTTTTGAATGAAGCCCGCGTTTCGGAACGGGTAGTCCTGTTTCAAAATGCGGGTAGTTAAAACGGTTAAAGGGCATCTTTGAAGGCTTCCAAATGTTACGTTTTAGTCCCTAATTCTTGTATGCTTCCTAGATGAGTTTATATGTGTCCTTTCTGATGGTTTTTCCTCGTGTGCATGAAACTTGACAAATGAACTACTTGGTAAGTTTAAATTATCGTATGCCCTCTGCTTAGTTCGTATCCGTGATTGTCCTTCCGCGTTTTGCCATCTCACATAGGTTTAAACATGGCATTTAGACAAGATTAATAAAATGAAAAAAATAGGGTTGCTAATTGGAGTGAGTCCTTAGCGGGTTTCGCTTCGATTTTCCCCGTGTAACCCGTTCAGTTCGGTATGCTGGCTAGATCGGGACGAGGGGGTTACAGGAGTTGCCCGGGTTACCTTCGGATAGGGATGTTGAGTTTGAGATTGAGACTTATTCGAGTTCTGCACTTGTATCCATGATTCCTTATCGTATGGCTCTTAATGAGCTTAAGGAGCTATAAATTCAGTTGCAAAAGCTGTTTGATTGAGGTTTCATTCGACCTAGCTCTTCACCTTGGGGAGCTTCATTCCTCTTTGTTAAGAAGAAAGATGGTTCACTTTGATTATGCATTGATTACCAGAAGTTGAACAAGTTGACCGTGAAGAACAAATATTTGTTACCCAAGATTGATGACTTGTTTGATCAATTTCGGGGAGCCACAATTTTCTCGAAGATTGATCTTCGATTTGGGTACTATGAGCTCAAGATACAAGTTCATGATGTTGCTAAGACGGCCAATCATACCAGATACAAGCATTACGAGTTTCTAGTGATGCCTTTTGGTCTTACCAATACATTAGCTGCTTTTATAGACATCATGAACCGTGTGTTCCGGCCCTATATAGATCAATTTTTTGTAATGTTCATTGATGATATCTTAGTCTATTCTTAGACAGAGGCGGAACATGTTGAGCATATGAGGATTGTTCTGCAAAGATTAAGAGAGCATCGTTTGTATGCAAAACTAAGAAAATGTGAATTTTGGCTCAGGGAAGTGACATTTCTGGGGCATGTTGTATCTGCTCGATGTATCCATGTTGATCCAAGTAAGATCGAGGCCATCACCAGTTGGAAGCAACCCAAGAATGTCTCTAAGATCCGTAGCTTTTTGAGTTTAGCTAGATATTACCGACACTTTGTTGAGGGTTTCTCCATCATTTCCATCTTTTTCACAAAGTTGTTGAGGAAGAATGTTCCTTTTGTTTAGACTGACGCTCAGCAGGTTAGCTTTGAGAAGCTGAAGATAACTTTGATCCAAGCTCCGGTTCTGACACAACTCGAGTCTTGAAAGGACTTCTCAGTTTATAGCGATGTTTCACACTCCGGGCTTGGTTGTGTACTAATGCAGAATGGGAAGGTAGTTTTTTATACATCACGATAGTTAAGGCCTCATGAGCGTAATTATTCTACCCATGACCTTGAGTTAGCCGTAGTAGTCATTACTTTGAAGATTTAGAGACACTATCTCTACAGAGAGAAGTGTTATATCTATACTGATCACAAGAGCTTAAAGTATCTCCTTACTCAGAAGGAGCTAAATCTAAGGCAACGTCGGTGGCTTGATTTTCTTAAGGACTATGATTGCGAGATTGAGTATCATCCGGGGAAAGCCAATGTTGTTGTCGATTCCTTGAACCGTAAGGCCATTTCAGATCTGAGATCTCTATTTTCCAGAATGAGTATTTATGACGATGGTAGTCTACTAGAAGAGTTGCAAGTTAAGCCAACTTTGGTCGAGGAGATTAAGGTCAAACAGCTCCTAGATAGTTCCTTACTTCCTGTCATACAACAGGTTGAGCAAGAATCTGCATTTGTCTATGCTTTTGATCAAGATGAAGTCTTGTGCCTTAAAGGTCGCTATTGTGTTCCTGATGATACCAACTTGAAACGAGCCATTCTCAGTGAAGCTCACAATAGTCCCTATGCAATGCATCCCGGTGGGGATAAGATGTACCAGAACTTGAGACATAGGTACCGTTGGGTTGGCATGAAGAAAGATATCTCTGATTATGTGTCGTGGTGTATGACTTGCCAGCAGGTTAAGGCAGAACATCAGCATCCTTCTAGTCTGTTGCAGCCCATTAAGATTTCTGAGTGGAAATGGGATCGTATCACGATGGACTTCGTTACCGGGTTGCCTCTGACTCCTTCTAAAAAGGATTATGTCTGGGTGATTGTCGATAGACTCACCAAGTCAGCTCACTTCATTTCTGTTCTAGTTACTTATTTTCTGGAGAAGCTAACTAGATTGTATATCTTAGAGATTGTCATATTGCATGGTGTACTCTTATCTATCATATTTGATCAGGATCTGAAGTTCGCTTCTCATTTTTTGTCAGCCTTGCATAATGCTTTGGGTACACGTTTAAATTTTAGTACATCTTTCCGCCCACAGATCGACGGACAGTCAGAGAAGGTGATTTAGATTTTGGAGGATATGTTGTTGGGATGTGTGATCGACTTTCGTAGTAGCTGGGAAGATTTCTTGCCTTTGGCGAAATTTTCATATAATAACAGTTAGGCTAATATCTGTATGGCACCGTATGAGGCTCTGTATGGTCGCAAGTGTCGTACTCTTATTTTTTGAACTGAGTTGTATGATAGGAAGACTTTGGGTCCTGAGTTGATCCATGAGATTGAGAAGACTATAAGACTGATTCGTAATCGCCTGAATGAGGCTTTTGATAAACATAAATCTTATGCTGGTCGGAGAAGAAAGGATATTAAATTCGAGGTTAGTGATTAGGTCTTTCTGAAGGTATCCCTGTGGAAGAAGGTTCTAACATTTGGGCGCAAGGGTAAACTGAGTCTGAGATTCATTGGGCCGTATCGTACTGTGAAGAGAGTTGGGTCAGTCGCCTACCAGCTTGAGTTGCCTCCTTAGCTTAGCTGTATCCATGATGTCTTCCATGTATCCAGCTAGAGTTGCCTCCTCAGTTTGGAAAAATATTCAATTTGATAACCAAACTTTCAATTGCTTCAATGTTACCATTAAACTTTTAGTTTTGCTTCAAATTGGTCACTGATTCGTTAACGTTCGTTAAAAGGGTAACGTGGCAGTTAAAATATTTTGTACAATAACACATTTAGTCCTCCACATTTGCACATTCAAACAATTTTATCCTAATTCGAAAAAGATAATAAATTGAGCCCTCGTTATTTATATATTATTTTAATTAAAAAAATTAAGCCTAAACCCGAAGCCCTAAACTCAAAACCCTACACCCTTAAACTATTAAATTCAGCTAACGTGATTGGCACAAGAAGCTTCGGGTTTGTATACAAGGTTATGATTCCAAACGGTGAAACACTAGTAGTGAAGAAGATGCGGTCATCCGAAGAGTCCAGAAACATCGTTAGGCTTCTTGGTTGGGGTTCCAACTTGAAAATGAAGCTATTGTTTTACAATTATCTTCCAAACGAAAGCCTGAGTTCGCTCATTCATGGTGATGGTAAGGGAGGAGCCGACGGGGTGGCTCGTTATGATTTTGTGCTTGGCGTGGTGCATGCCCTTGCATAATTGCACCATGATTGCGTGCCTGCAATCTTACATGGAGATGTCAAAGCCATGAATGTCTTAAGGTTTAAGGGTTTAATAGTTTTGAGTTTAGAACTTAAGGTTTAAGGTTTTGGGTTTTGGTTTTATGATTTATGGTTAAATTATTTTTAATTAAAATAGTGCCAATATAAAATAATGTGTAAATAATGAGGGTTAAATTTATTTATTTTTAATTAGGACAAAATTGTTTGAATGTGCAATCGTGTAATACCCTAAATCGGGCCTAGTAGGATCGTGATGTGGAATTAAGTTATGTTTTAATGTCTTAGGCAATAATTTCTATGGAAAATTTTCTTGTGACCAAAATAGAAGGAGTGAAATGTGCGCGGCCGATTAATATGGACTAATTAGTGACATTGTTAGAACCAAAGGGATGCATGCTAAATGGTTTTTCTAGATGGGACATTACACTTGTCATTGTCACATGAAATGACAGTGTTCCTTGAGCCGGTCACTTAGGAGAAAGCATCCTTTAATCCATTTTTTCAAAAAAAATAGCGAACTTGAGTGACAAAGAAATGAGAGAGGGAGAGAACTTTATTGTTAGAGAATTGCTGCATTTAGAACTTTGCTACCCCTGTTCGTGTTGTTGGAAACGAAGCTAGGTAAGTTTTCTTGTAATCTCTTTGATTCCATGGTAATTGAAGCATGTAGGGGTCATTAGGAGTACTATGTTGTGTAGGTAAAATTCTAGTGTAATGAGATATCTTGTAGGAGTCATTTTCCTAGAATAAATAGCCAAAATAAGCTTTAAGCTTATGCACTCTTTATTCCACTTTTCAGGTTAAACTTCAAAAGCCTTATTGTTGAGAGCTCAGTTTGAATCACAATGCATTCCTTACAAGTATGTTTTGTTGATATGTTTTAACTCCTAGGAAAGGTGGCACTTGATATTTTGTTATTGCCTAGTTATGTTTTCTTTGGGGTATGTATAATCTTTTTTGAGCTTGGTTTGTAAGTATAAATATATGGCATTATGGGGTTGAATGTTTTGATGTTTGAATATATGTATGGTTATTTTTTATTTCTAGATGATAATAGGTCTTTGTGGTCATTAGATTATTATTCGACTGTAGTTTAATGCTAACTAATCAATAGGCTAATTAAGATTTAAAAAGACTATGATAATATAGGATAATAGTAAAAAGAAGGCCGATCTTATACTATAGGGTTTCGAATTAATTAAATAAATAAATTAGATAGTAGTTCAAACTAGGATAGCTTAATATTGTGTATAAGAAATTAACCATTATGCAAATTCTTTGAGTTATTGATAAATTTGATATATTCTTGTAGGCTTAAACATCTAGTTTAAAAAGAATCTCTATTTCATTGATTAATGGTCATAAACATGATCGAGTTAAATTCATAAATGGGATGATAATAAGCTTTATGCACATATCTTGGTATGATTGCTTAGAAGATAGGTTGTTATATCCTTGGTATGCTACTCACATCTTGTTAAGTTGAAATGAATTCTTAATGCTTTCTAATACTACTATTAGTTGATGAAGAACTAATCTCTTATGCCTAAACATCCTAATAGATAGAATGAAATATTGTATAAGGTTTAAAATTTCCTTGTAGTTCGATCGCTCTAGCATCTTCCTTCTTTAATCTTTGTAGTTTGATCGGCATCGACTTGCTTATCAAGTTGATAGTATGGTTATGTTAAGCATCTTCAGCCGGCTTACTACTAAACCGGGTCGAGGATGTTTCACCACGTCACCCTTTTAACGGCTGTTAACGGGTCAGTGACCAATTTGGAGCAAAACTAAAAGTTTAATGGTAACTTTGAAACAATTGAAACTTTGGTTACCAAATTGAATAATTTATCAAAGTTCGGTTACTATTTGTGTACTTTACCCAAAAACAAAAAATAAAAATCTGAAAAATTAGTAGTACAAGACTGTTTTCTTAGATTTTATTCTAAAATTGGTTAATGACAATTCTGGTCCCTATGATTTCAAAAGTAATTAAAATAGTTAATAGTACATACTGGTACATAAGAGTGTTAAAAAATATCTGATCTGACCGATCTGATCTGATTATCCGTTGATCCGATATGAAAAATTAGATATCTGATCCGGTTTTAATTTTTGGATCGAATATTCGATCCAAATTTTATTTTTCGGATCGAATACGGATCACAATATTTCAAGTTTCGGATTATCCAAAAATATAAAATATCCAAAAATTCAAATTTTTATAGATATAAATCTTGTTATATTTAGTAATCTAATGCTTGTTATATCTAAAAAATTCAAAAAATCAAAATTTTGGTAAATGTTAATCTTGTTATATTTGACAATTTGTTAATTTTTGTATTCGAAAATCCAAAATTTGCATAGATATGACCGTCAAATTCAAAAAAATACTTATGTCAAATTATATATTGAAATAGCGGAATATCCGAGTATCCGATTGTCTGGATATACGATTTTTTCGGATCGGATATGGATCGCTATTTTACCGACCTGAAATTTTGGATATCCTAATTTTAGGATCAGATCCAATCCGATATCTGAAAATGAACACCCCTAGTGGTACACATAATTAGTGTTACATAGGGGTACATGACGTTTATTATAGAATCATCATATGTTATTATATTTTTAATATTTATTTAATTCCCGTGAATAAAATATTTACTTTGAACGATTTATTTTAGGGTAAACTACTCAAATGACCACTTAGCTATGGGATTGGTGTCAATATGACCTCTATATTTTCAATTTTGACAATTTTACCACTTAACTATGTAAGTGGTTTCAATCAAGCCACTAACTGTTAAAACATAACGGGGAGGTTGACGTGGCTGTTAAACAAAACTGGTATAATTATACATTTGGTCCTCCCTATTTACACATTCTATCAATTTGGTCCTAATTTTAATTAATAAAATAAATTAATTATTCAATAAGTGGTGACTCTTGGCACCACTTTATTGGAGGACTTTAGCTATTTATATTTAAATTAATAAATTTATTTTCCTCCTCCAAACAAATGACGACACATGTCACCACCTTATTGGAGGAGTTTAGCTATTTATATTTAAATTAATAAATTTATTTTCCTCTTCCAAACAAATGATGACACATGTCACCTGATTGGAGAAATGTGTCACCGCCATATTAGAGGACTTTATCTAATTATGTTTAAATTAATAAATTTATTTTCCTCCTCCAATCAAGTGATGACACTTGTCACCTGATTGGAGAAGGAAAATAAATGCAAGTAAACTTTAGGAGAAATCAAACCCGGTCATGCTTGGTGTAAGTGGCATGACTTTGCCACTAGGCCAGACACAATTTTGATATAAGAAATACAAACTCTAATATATTTTTTAGTTAGTTGTTAATGCCAGAAAAATTGTGGATTAAGGGGACTCGAACATGATACACTTATGATGCATAAAAATATCTATACCAATAAAATAAATTTAATAATTAAATTAAAGTTAACAAAATTTTGAATATATTTTAAATTATAGTTATTGCATGATTTAAAATAAAAATAGATTTTATATTATTAGATTTAGTATATTAAATTTTAAATTGTGTAGATCACGATTTATTTAAAAAATTAAAATGTTAAATTGTGTATATTAAATTTAATATATACTAAATATAATATTTTTAAAAATTATTTTTATTTTAAATCGTGCACTAACTATAATTTAAAATATATACAAAATTTTGTTAACTTTGGTTTAATTATTAGATTTATTTTATTGAGTTAAATGTTTTTATACAACTTAAGTGTGTCATGTTCGAATCACATTAATTCACATTTATTTTCTTTTCATTGGATTAACAACTAACTAACGTATATATTAAATTTTGTATTATTTATCTCAAAATTGTTCATGGTGGCCAAGCGGCAAAGGCATGCCACTTACACCAAGGATACTTGGGTTTGACTCTCCTCAAAGTCAAGTTGCTTTCATTTATTTTCTTTCTCCAATAAGGTGATACATGTCACCACTTGATTGAAGATGAAAAATAAATTTATTAAATTAAATATAAATAACTAAAGTCCTCCAATAAGGTAGCGACACATGTCGCTACCTTATTGAATAATTAATTTATTTTATTAAATTAAAATTAAGACTAAATTAATGTGTAAATAACGAGGATTAAATGTATAATTATACCAATTTTGTTTAACAGCCACGTCAGCCTCTCTGTCATGTTCTAACGATCGGTGGCTTGATTGAAACCACTTAAATTGTTTTGTCAAAAATTAAAAATATAGTGGTCACATTAACACCAACCACATAGTTAAGTGGTCATTTTAATAGTTTACCCTTTATCTAAAGATATACTTAATTTTGAATTTCATTGAATCCTAAATTATTTTTTGGTGTAGCCAGGCCCGTTTCTAAGATTTTGGTGGCCTTAGGGCGAACTTAAAAATTAGGCCATTAATAACAAGCGTAGAAAAAATGAATTTGAGAGTAAATAAAAATAAATTTATTTGTTTGTAAACTATACTTTTTGTCACGCTCAAAAAATAAATACATCAAATTCAAATATAATATATCAATAAATATTATTAAACACCCAACTACTCATACAAAATAATTTATACGAGCATTTTTAAATACAAAATCACTAATAATATTATTTACGTGACTATATCAATATAATTTAACATATTTTTCTCGAGTATATGCTTTTATGTAGAATAGATGACATGAGTGGTACACGAGTATATGTACAGTATTGTTAATGTTCGTAAAGCAATTAAAAACATGCAGATGAATAATAAATAAGTAAATAAAATCATTTATTTTTTTCAATAGAAATAAAATCATTGTTGAAATAAAATAATAAGGTTTAAGGGTTAAAAAATCCAAAATTTTCCAAAATTTTAAAATATTTTAACAATTATTATTGATTATTTTTTAAAAAAATCGAAATTTAAAAATATTTTTTATATTTTAAAAAATAATTTAAGAATTTTCAGAATTTTTTTTTATATTTTTTAAAAATTAAAAAATTAAAATTTCCCAAGTGGCATTATCATGCTGCAACACATGTCAAAAAGTTATCAAAGTTAACGGTCAACGTTACTCAAAGAGCTAAATTTATTTTTTCTTGAGTTTGAGAGCTTAATTAGGTACAAAAAATTCAGAAGTTGAATTGATTTTTTTTCAAAAAAATTAGGGAATTATTGAACTCTTAATCCAAATAATAAAAATATGTTAATGAGTTATGTTATGTTGTTTATCAATTTTGTATTTTAAATAATGTGATAAAATATGGGTTTGTTAGAAAAGCCCAAAAGTTATATGAAGCCCGTAAAATAATGTAGGCCTAATTACCAATATCTCCTCAACTGTTACTACCTTTTTGTTAATAAAAAATTAAGTTAATATTAATCTATAATAAAAAAAATAAAAAAAAATTCAACAAACATACAATACTATTAGGGAGAATACATTGCAGAGAAAAACTTGTTTTTAAATTAGGGTTTATGAATTTAATTTAAGGTTTATATGTTTAAGTTTATTGTTATAATTTAAGGGTTAGAGATTTAAGTTGTATGATTTAAAATTTAAGATTATGAGGTTAGGGTTTAACATTTTAGGATCATATATTTAAATTTAAATTTTTAAAGTTGAATTAGATATGATTATCTAAAAAAAATCATTGCATATTGTCACGAGACGTGACATTCTCTCCCACTCAAGGAAGCCACGAGTTAACCACGCTTGTAAGGGGTCATTGTTACAGTTGTCCACCTTGCCTACCCCACTCATCGGTGCTCAACATGAAATCATGTAGTCAAAAGATCGCTCCAATACCACTTAACACTGAGCCATTACCCTCCTCCTAAAAGATATGTTTGATAAAATGTGCAGCGCCACGATTTATATATCTCAAAACCTCTCTTTTCCTTTCCGATGTGGGATATTGTCCCATCTCTTCCTATATGTGACAATATGCATTAAATATTAACTCATATTATTAATAGTTATATCTATATTCAAATAATATACAACCATCTGCAGTTGAGTAATACTGTTTTGAAATTCAGTTGTCAAGTGAATATTTGTGTTGGAATGATAACAATATCACATGTTGATCGAGTGTTTAAATCTTCACAAGCATATTTGTTTCATCAATTTTCATTTAATAAAATGTTATCGTTTTGGTTCGATCCCTACATATTTTATACTTTCTCCTACAAAAAAAAACTTGTAATGCCTACTACATTTGTAATTCTATCGATTACTCGCCTATCAAAAAATGAGTTAGTTCGGCCAATCTTCTTATACCTTTTGTTAAGGATATTGAATAAAACGTATCTATGTAACCGCGATTATATTACCAATCATATATTAAATATATTATTTTATCTAAAAAAATTCTTTTAAGACCCTTTTTCGAAAACGAATTTAGTAAGTTCAAATTTAGTAAAGATAAATAAAAAGGCTTATATAAAAGGAATGTTGTAAATATTCCGAAACTTGCTATACTCACCGAAGAAGCAGTGCTAGAGCATCTCGGTTCGAGTCCGAGTGGCGGTATAGTATCTTCTAAAAAAGATAGAATAAGTCTATAATAAATTTAATTCTTGATTTTCATTCCATAAAACCGAGAAACCCTCGCTTTTTTCATCATTTTTATGATTTTTTCAACTTTAGAGCATATATTAACTCATATATCTTTTTCAGTCGCTTCAATTGTAATTACAATTCATTTTTTAACCTTATTCTTGTTAGTAGACGAAGTCGTAAGACTATATGATTCATCAGAAAAGAGTATGATAGTTACCTTTTTCTGTATAACAGGATTATTAGTCACCCGTTGGTTTATTCAGGACATTTCCCGTTAAGTGATTTATATAAATCATCAATCTTTCTTTCATAGGTTTCTCCCTTATTCATATGGTTTCCTATTTTAAATTTAAAAAAAAAGTGTAAAAATAATTTAAGCGCAATAACCGCACCAAGTGCTATTTTTACCCAAAGCTTTGCCACTTCGAGTCTTTTAACTAAAATGCATCAATCCGCAATATTAGCGCCTACTCTCCAATCCCAGTGGTTAATGATGCACGTAAGTATGATGGTATTAGGCTATGCAACTCTTTTATGTTGATCATTATTATCGGTAGCTTCTGATAAAAAACGAGCAGTTCTAGTCAGATTTGTAATATGAATACCCTTACGTTTTGCAGAGATATATGGCGTCATTCTAGGGTTCCATTTTCTAGTACCATGACCAAAATGAACTCATGCTTCTAACATCTCTTCCAAATTTATGTTCCAATATCTTCTTGTCATTTCTTTTCACACTTTCTCTCTCTATTTCTTTGTTTTTACTTAAAAAAAAAAGAGAGACAAGACACCCTGAAATAAATAATAGTTCCAATGGAACCTTCTCTTCTACCGGAATTGGTCGTTTATCCACGAGCCAAGCCATTACTTTCTATTCGCTATTCTTTTTATTACTATTGACAAATTAACAAATCTTAACAATTATTATTATTAACAAATTAACAAATCTTAACAACTCAAATGACTACAACAAAATAAATAGTTAAAAGGACAAATCTACTCCTCTTATCTAAGAATCATTAAATTCTATACCTATAAAAGAGCAACTTGATGTATCATACAAATTGTTTGAAATGCAAGAGTCAAATAATTCTCTGTGGTGTAAGAAAATATCTTTCATTTCTCTCCTGGAGAAATTATTTTTTTTATTTTCAAAAGAATGTTGTTATGTTATTTACGGTCAGGTCATGATATAGTTAATAAATTAACGATTCAATAATATAACTGAAATAGAAATTAAAAGTTAATATTATAATTGAAGTAATTAAAATTTTAATAATATAAACAATATAACGTTTAAAATGTAATCGTATATTGGGCATGAAATTGGAAATAGCTGGGAGCATGAATTTCATGCCCGACCATATGGCGTGATTAATGAAATTTCAATTTGCAAAAATTGGAACACCTAAAAGTATGAAATAAAAATAAATAAGTATTTGTTCTTTATTTTGCATTAACCAACGGGATTTAGTCATGTGGTTATCCTTCTGGTTCGGCAGTCTCATTTAAACGTCTCATTTTGAAAATATTATTATATAGACTCGGCTTATTACATCATTCATGATCGCATCCACTTGAAATCTTTCACCTCAACTTTTTTTGTTAGGTAATATTTCCTAAAGATGATTTTTTTTGCTATGTAAATAAAATGTTTTCTCTTAGCCCCAATCTTTTTTCCTCGGTTTACTGTAAAATTTATATTTGATTTTGATATAACAATGAATAACAAGGACTATTTTATAAAATGAATAAATTTTTAAGTACTCAAAAGACTCACAAATTGACAAGGATTCGAACTTAAAAATTTATTTTGGTTTTGTTATATCAAAAATTGGAGATTGTAAAACATATACTTGATTTTGATATAACAATGAATAATAAGGACTATTTTGTAACAGGGATAGATTTTTAAGTACTCAAAAAGACTCACAAACTGACAAGGATTCGAACTTAAAATAATTTCTAAGTCAAAACCTTAAATCCCAAATATTTTTAAGTGTTTTGGTACTCAAAATAGCCAACTTGGTTCAGGATATCGATACGCCTTAGGCCGTATCGATACGATTTTTAGCTACTGGAATTTCGTTTTATACTTGATTTATATAGGGTACCGATACGCGTGTAGTTCTATCGGTATGTCATTCAACCTAGGAACCAATTGTGCTTATGAGTATCGGTACGCCTAAGTGCGTACCGGTACGAAGTTAAAATTTTTCAAATATTTTGTATTTAATTATTCGACCGTTGCTTGTCAATTTTTTAGAATCATAAACTTTAAAAATCAGTTAACGCGTACTGATACCCATACATGCATATTGATACGACTTTTTGTGTAAAACTTATCAGGATTTCAGTGAGCAAAATCGACATCGATACGGTACGGTCCGTACCGATACCCTTTGTAAAATATACTTCATGTATCAATAAGGCTTCTCGCGTATCGATATCCCTTTGTACAATGATTATTTTTTCTTATGGCAGGTACCGGTACGAGTGCTCGTATACCAATACCCAATGTTGGCAGACAACACTTATTGCTGGAAAAATACAGCCCAACGGCTAGAATTTATATCTCAACTACCCGAACGGTTAGAAATCAATGAAAGGGTATAAAATCAAGTCTCCAAAGCTGCTTCAACAAATATTGATTAAGTTTAAAGCATTCAAGCACACATCCAACAATCTTTAAGCTTTTATTGTCAAATCTTGTAACCTACTTGAATGATCTCACTTGTAATCTTTTTGTTCAAATATTGAGGTTAGAGTGAGCCTAGAATTGTGCAAAAAATTAACCTTGTGGGAATTTTCAGTTTACTTCATTTGTATTCTCTTTGTGAGGGTTCTTAAGACTTTAGGGTATAAGTTTTAAGGGAGTTTGTAAGGTTATCTCCTTTAGCTTTAAAAAGAAAGCAAATCTAGTCGATTTGAAAAATCCTTAGTGTGGATAGCTAAGACAATGGATGTAAAACTTGTTTAGAAGGTTGAGTCACTCTAAATTGTTTATGTCAATTTTTATTTACTTCCACAAAAATTTTAAATTGTCAATTCACCCCATCTTGACCATATTCCATTGATTGATCATCCCAACACTTATCCTAGCGCCGCTTCACCAAGGAAAACCATATATGGTCCCTCATCGGCGGCCAACTGCCATTACTTGGTGGATGGCCTCCCTCCCTATGTTTTTTTATCTCTTTTCAAGTTATACGATGATTTTTTTTTCATTTTTCGGTCGATTTGCTTTTTCAATTTTCTTTGGCGTTTTTCAATGATTTTTATAAGTCTCGGTCATTGCGGTTTGAGCTCCGATTTTGAAAGAGGGACAATTGATCCTTTTTGGCGGCTCGAAACAAAGAAGAACAAGTGGAGATGGTCTTTTTCTCCTCAATGTCTTTAGTTTTGGTTGTTTTCTTCTCCATTTTTTGCAATTCAAGTTCGATGCAAATCGGTGGTGGTGGCTCTTGCATCTCCTCCCTCTGATGTCATTCGGGCAGATGGCCTTTAGTTCCCGAAGATGTGTCGGTTTTCTTTTTAAGAGGTCTTCTCATTTTAATGGTGTCTCTTCCGCTGTCCTGGTCAGTATAGCGCTTGGATTCCACTTCGGTGTCACCGATACTCGTCGCCATGACTGTCGCATGCCCTGTGTGGGTGCTGAAGTTCGATTTTGCTCCATGATCGTTGACGGTCCCTACAACCCGTCTCTCCTTCCTCCGCTCGTTCGCACAACGGCTCTTTTCTATGTTTCTATGTTACGGGCCTACTTGGTGCCTCAAATTTTGTCGTTTTGGCTCTTTGGTTCTGTGTGGGTGCTGAAGTTCCACTTTGCTCCATGATCGTTGACGGTCCCTACAACCTGTCTCTCCTTCCTCTGCTCGTTCGCACAACAGACCTTTTCTACGTTTCTATGTTCCGGGCCTACTTGGTGCCTCAAATTTTATCGTTTTGGTTCTTTGTTCTTGGCTTCTAGAGCCATGGTTGTATGATGTTTTTAATTTAACGAAACGTCCCTCTTTTGGTAAAAAAAAGTGAATGGTTACTTGAAAGTTAATTATTAGTGAATTAATAACACGAAAGAAAAAAAAAACATTAACTGGTTGATTTTTAGTGGATATAACCATAAACAGTGGCGGTACATGGAGTAAAAGTTTGAAGAGTCACTTAAATTTTTTAAAAAAAATTGGAGGCTTAAACGAAAATTTTCAAAAAAAAAAGTTAAAGGTTTAACTAAAAATTTTAATACTTTTGAGAGATTTAACAAAAAATAAAAAAATAGAGATAGAATTTAATTAAAAAAATCAAAATTTTGAAGTTTAATGTAACTTTTTTAAAATATTGAGTAAGCCAAATTAATTTCTTTTTAAATTTAAAATTTTCAAAATTTTGAACACAATAATCCCCACTAATGTCTTAAAAGATACACCTCTAACCACAAACAACACGGTGAATCGGGTTCATATAATAATTTATCTCCGTGCGAAAACCAACAACTTGTTACGCCTACGTTACTTGCTGCTTGCCGCCCAACTAATAAAGTGGGCCCCTCCATTTATATCCGTAAACATCACCACCGTTGATTTCTATATCAAACTGACAACAAAGAATTCTCTCTTTCATCGTTCAACTGCATGTCATTAATACAGGCCCTAAAAATATTAGGTCAAATTTATAGAAAAGGTCCACATACTATTCAATTTTATGTTCATAGCTCCAATATTATAATTTGATCATTTTTAGTCCTCCTTTTCTCAAAATATAGATCATTTATTCTACTAATCATGTACAATAATTTGATGTGATACAGTATATGCTTAATATTTTTATAAGTTTAAATATGTCAATATTTTTATATTGTTTTAATTTTAAAATTAAATTTCTATTAATTTTGTGACATTGAGTCTCTATACTGCTTTTAATTTGAAAAGATTTATCTTTCGTTTAAATTCGGTTTGACTTTATCGTTAATGACCAACCTGGTAGTTATAAAAAAAAGCAAATAATTTGTTTAGTACCCACATTTATAGTTTTCATTAATTTGACCCGTAATCTTTTAAAATAAATATAAATAATTACCACTAATGAACAACATAGTTTTTCAATCATTTATAATTACAATTTTAAGGGTGAAATTGATAAAAAAAATATAAAATGTAAAGAATAAAAAAGCTGTTGTGTCTTTTTATAGCTATTAGATTAGTAATTAATGATCAAATTAAACCAAAAATAATGGATGCGTTAATATTTTCAAATTAAAATAGTATAAGGATTCAATGTCAAAAAATAAAATTATATAGACTAAGTTTTAAATAGTATAGGAATAGGGTAAAATTTTGATACATAGGCTTTTTAAAATTTATTTTACACAAGTCTACATATTTACATCCTAAATTTCAAACCCTAAACTCTAAATCTTATACCCTAGATTCTAAATACTAACTTTAAATTCTAAACCTTAAAACTTAAACCCCTAAGCTTTAAACCTAAACTAAACTCTTAACCCCTAAAACTTAAAGTCTGTGTAAACATTAACAAACTTTGTATCAAAGATTTTTTCATAGAAATATCAGACGTATTTAAAAATTTTATACCATATTTAAATAAATATTAATATAATTTTTAAAAATATGAAAATAGTTATTCGGTTATTATAAAAGGTAACAATTTATATAGTGCAATCTTATGCTTTTAAAAAATAAGCGGAGTTAAATTATTTGAAGAAAAAAAATAATTAACAGAAAATTGACTTTCGAGTTTAAAAATGATTATTTCAAGAAGCTAAGGACTAGAAACGATCAAAGTAAAGTGAGAAGACTAAACCTGTGAAAAATTATAGTACAGGGACCATATGCAGAATTTGACCAAAAATCACTATTCATTCCTCCATATTAATGTTCTTCGAATTTCCAAAAGCTTAAAAAGATATTTTCCAAGTTCAATTCCAAAAACTCAAGTGAAAAAAAGCAGCAGCGAAGAAATGGGAAAAGAAGAAAGGAGAGTAAAGGGGTCGACAGTTTGGGTGGTGGCGGCGATCACTTTGTTGGCGTGTGTGGCTGGTGCAGCCGACGAGAGTGGGTTAGCGAACCAGTGCAGCAAAGATTTCCAGAGCGTGATGAGTTGCCTGAGCTTTGCTCAAGGCAAGGCAGATAAGCCGTCGGAGGAGTGTTGCAGTTCGGTTTCCAGCGTACAAGAAAACGAACCCAAGTGTTTGTGTTATATTCTTCAGCAAAGCCAAACATCCGGGGCTCAGAGTCTCAAGAGCCTGGGTGTCCAGCAAGGTAAGCTTTTCCAACTCCCAACGGCTTGCCAGTTGAAGAACGCCAGCGTCAGCGATTGCCCGAGTAAGTTTTTAAATCATCCTCGCTTTCTCTTGCGTTGTTATATATTTCTGTGTTTGATTTCAGTGTTTTTTTTAATGAATAGAGCTTCTTGGATTAGCCCCGAACTCGCCCGACGCCGCCATATTTACGAATTCAACGTCGACGAAGACGACGCCCGCTACGCCGTCTGCTTCGCAGAATGGTGATGATGAGTCCGGCGGGGTAAAGCTTGAAACTGCTCGATTTGTTGGTTCCGTGCTACTTGTGGTTTCGGCTGTGTTTTTCTATGCACGCCCAGAAGGAGTCGCTGAATTGTTTTAGGCGGTGCATTGGATTGGATGGAGGAGATCATATTCATACCACAGGAGTGAAATAAAAAGGCTTTAATTTCTTTTTCTTTAGTCCCTGGTTGCTGCAACTCAGTTTCACCATTGTTGTTGTTTCTTTCTTTGCTTAAAAAACGATCATATTATTGGGAAATTTTAACTCTTAATTACTTGTTTTTCATGGTTTTCCTTTTAAGTTTAATTAAACAATAAGTTCAATCAACAAATAATCTTAGATGTTTATCATGACTACTAGTGAGACAGTCTCATGGTGATTGGTGAAGCAAATGACACGCATATACATACATGTCATATTATATATGAAAGATTTAATATTAGATGTCATATTATATCATGTCTGTTTGAACTCCACACTATAAAATTTAAATCTCTAATCTTAAACCTTAAATTAAAACTCTAAAATCTAAACCCTAAACATTAAACTAAATTTTTAAGCCAAAATTACACTCATTTTTCATCGATGTAATATTTTCTCTCCCTGTACAAGTATTTATTACTGGTCTAAAGAGAGAACAAGATCCAGAAAGATGTATCACATATCAGAAATAGCAAGAAAAGAATGAGTTAGAAGTTAAAAGAATTTTAATGATGGAGGTACGGACATGGGCTGGGAGTAATTGGCATTCATGTATCTACTATTCTAATGGAGAAATGTCAAAGATTTATGGGCATTTCTGTCTATCTTTGTGTGTTCATAATTTACGGATGGGTATTTCACTCGACCCGATCAGGTTTCGACCTGGCCTGACCTGATCGGGTCAGATTTTTATATTAAAAGTTTTAAAATCGGGTCAGGTCTTTTTTAAGAGCGAGGTTGGGTCGAGTTTAGGGTAAAAAAAATTGATTGACCTGAGACTAATAGTGTAATTTTCTATATATTTTTTAAGAATATTTTTAATAATACCCGTATATATATATATATATTTTATAATTAAGTCTTTAAAATTAAATTTTTTTATTTACAATTTAGTCTCTAAAATTATTATTTTACAATTAGGTTCTTAAAATTAAAAATTTAATAAGACAGATCAGATTTAAGTACATAAATTTCAGGTTAGATCAGGTTGATTTTTTAAAGGATGTGGTCATGTCCAACTTAGAATTATTATTTTTGGTCAGGTTTCGGGTGGGCCAAAAACCTGACTCGTCCATCCCTAGACTTCATATTGGAGTTTTGAAATGAATGCATGATAGAAAAGGATAGATATTTTGAATGGCAGTTGAAATTTCAATGATGAAAAATTATTGCATGGTCTCGGACCACCACGTCATCTATGGTCCCTTCCACTAAAAATCAGCCACGTAATTTCTATTTCATTTTTAAAAAATAAATCTTCATCTTTTTAAGCCATATAAATGAAAAATTATATGATAGGCTCGGATCGCCACGTCATCCATGGTCCCAACTAATAAAAGACATTTATTCCATTAATTTTTTCATGTTATTTTTTTACCGAGTGAATCTTCATTCAGATTTACTGTAAATTAAATAAAAAAAATACTTTTTACCAATTGTAGATTCACTTGGTAAAAGATGATATGGAAAAAAATTAATGAAATATATGCTTTTTATTGGTTGGGACCACGGATAACGTGGCGAGCTGGACCTATGATATAATTTATCTTTATAAATAGGGAGTGAGTGGTTACATAGTGACATGAAAAAAAAATTATGTGACTTATTTTTAGTGGATGAAGACCATAGATGACGTGGTAGTCCAGAACCATATAATAATTTCTCGTCAATGAGCGAGGTCTATCACGGGTGACTATGGCACAGCCGGACAAACATCATAGACTAAAAACAGGAAAAAGAAAAGAAATATAAAGGGAAATAATGAAATCGTTTTCGGTATACAAGTCTTAAATTCGAGTTTTATAGATAAAAAATAATTTTTGAAGAATTTAATTGATCCGACTCAACTCTAAACTTAACCAGAACTCTTACAACTAGCGAAGAGTTAAAAGAATTTAATATATATATATGTGTGTAATATCAGTAGCGGTATATATACTGTATACATACGATATGAAGTAATGAACCAAGTCTATCTTATGGACTACGGCATAATATGTCTATCTAATCTAAACAAATGAAATCCATAAACCGAGTTATAGCCCAAACTAGGTGCCTTCTCAAAACTTGTGGGGCAGGGAAATACTAATAAAGAACACGAGATGTGCATATAAATTGTAGTAATTCCCTACCGATGATATTTGTCCCGTTGTTGGCCGGATTTGCGGCTGCAGCTATCTATCACGGCCTCCACAGGCAGCAGAGAGAACCGTTTTAGTTGCCCCGCTTGCTTTCTCATTCTCATTTAACAAAAGAACTTCGGCAAAGCTCTTGGACATTTTCTTTACAAAATCATTAGGTAGTGAGGAGAGGTTTGGTGCTTCGCGAACTAAATCGTCGGAGTCTACTAGGGTAGTTAGCTGCCTGGCCTTCCTCTCCTGCATTGCTTTCTGCCGCTCTTCGTAGAAATAGAAGTCATCTAGTATTGAAGAATGACTTCCGTAATTTTTGAAAATGTTTATCATCTCGATACCTTGTTCAAATTCAACCTGCAATATCATTTGATGCAGCAGTGTCGGATACCATTCGATTGTGTAGTTGCAATGAAAGATAAAGATTATATACCTTACATGATGTAAGCACAGTCAGACAAAATAAGTATAATGGTGCAAAACTGGATTCATAGGAAGGACACATGGGTCTTACATTTCAGCATCACATGTGCGATTTCGCTTGCATGCATTGCTCAATACCTCATAACATAACAAGTTGATGGGCATGCAAATATCATAAATACACCACCACTATATACTTGAGAAGTACCCAAAAAAAATAGAGTGGAATTGTAGACAAGTTTCATGTTGGCTTGGCCGAATCAAATTTGATTCTAGACCAACATATTCACCTCAGAAGCCCTAGTTAGACTAGCCATGAATGAGGCAATAATGAGTTAATGACACTAATTTGAATGTAACCGGAAACACCAAGAATCAGATCAGCACGCAGAAGTGGCTATCAAGTGTCAATTCCAAATGCATCCTTACCTCTTGTGTATCTCTACTGTTAGTAACAGGCTTGTTGTCATTACTTTCAAGCAGAATGTGCCGGAACTGACTATTGGGGACATCTTTAATAATGTGCCACTTTACAGGGAATTGCCCAGACCACTTATTCTGAAGCCAATAATCCACACTTTTATCGAAGTCAACAGGTCCTACCATCTCAGCCACTCCACAAAACTGAGCGCTTGCATTCACCTGCATAATAACATATAAGGATTTCAAATGAAACAGAAGGAAAACACAGAGATTACATACTAAGGGCAACTGATCCTAGTTGATCATAATGCATTACAACTAATTGATTTTATCCGTCAGCCATTTTAGGTTAAGATAGATGGCTTCATCATTTTTTTGTTTTTCTTTTTACCTCTCGAACACCTAGAATGCAGGGTGAAGTAGATTACCGAAAATAAGAGAAATACAGGCCATGCTCCTTGTTTAGCTTTTGCCTCATGATAAGCAGTATCCAATTTTTTGTTGCCGATTGGAGTGCTTGCCCAGACACCATACTTTATGCTCTTATGGACATTATCTTCGCTATAAGACTTGATCACAAAGAACATGGCACCTTCATAATCAGTGGCAAAATTCTGTTGATTATATGATCCATTGGTATTACCATTAGTTTCTCCATTCTTGCTGCTATCAACAATATAACCCTTGGCAGGTATCTGAGTTTTAGGCTTAAATGCCCTAGGTCCCCTGTTACGTTCGTTTAGTGTATCAAGTGTTACAGTACAACTGCAGGAGAAGTCATTGCAGGTCCCTCCTTCTCTTGCTTCATCAAGTGTAGGCCAGTTATGGCCACTTACTCCTAAACTAGAAGAGGAGGCTCTTCTGTGACAAGCACTTTGATCACTTTGGCTACCACTGTAGCCTCTAGAGTTGGAGCCAGAACAAGAACCAAACCCACTAAATGATCCTTCTTGAAAAGAAGCCTGCATATGACTTAACTGTTATGCAATAAACTAGAATCGATCGGTTGGCAATATCTATTTCAGACATTTTTTAAAGGTATTTCACAGACAAAATATATTTGAATTGGTAACTAACTAGAAACATCTCAGGGTTGGAATCTAATGATGAATCAACGATGCAAACAGAACTACAAAGTCACATTCTTGCACCAAAAACACAATCATGAGATGGCATACAGGGCTTACAAAATTAGCTAATATTTGAGCTACAATTCCAAGAGTCACTAGTATAAAAGCCTAAATCTTTTTGAGCTAGATTCTTTTGGGTGGTGGGCCGGAGGAGCTTAAGCAGATGCTGCATAGGAGAAATGATGCATGATGCGTGCTTTACACGTGTCGATCCATTGAAATTAATTTTGGAGAGCTTGTAGACTTGTCCTACATGTTTTCATCAAAGGTAAGAACACTATTCGAACTCAATTTGTTCCTAGTATAAAAGAAAATGTTGTTCACAGTTGATGAGGATTAGTTGAGAGAGCAGCATTCAAGTACTTCAGTGCTTGTGCAAAGAATTGATCTCCATGAACTTCACAAAATTATCCAAGAACAGTGTAACACATGCTTTTGCTAAAAAGCAAATGACAAAAAGTTGAATTGATATTTTAAGGCTAAGAACGGAGAGATGAATTCCCCCCCCCCCCCCCCCCCCTAAGGTCAAGTCACATGAAAAGCAGAATCTAACACAAGAATCTTAAGTTAATAACATTAAAATACATCCCTCTGAATATAAACCAAATTTGGAATAGAGTACCTATGCTTCTATTTTCAATAATCAGATCAAGATATTCAATTTATAGACAAGCTACTCGCATCTGCTGACCTGGCATCTAGCAGGATTCACTTACTTGTTAAGGCTCTTGGTTATGGATCCTAACATGATCCTTTAGCAACTAACTAGCCAAAGTAAAAAAGAGAAGAAAAAAAAGATGCCAAGAGTGGCAGAAACAAACATGCTACCAAATGCTGATAATTATATGAAATTGAAGACCAAAGACGAAAAATGCTCTCTTTTTCTTGCACCACCTCCATGCCCCCCTGCTATTTTCTACTCTCTCTCGCCACAAATGCTAGCACTTATCTTCTTCTCAACAAGTCAAAGCGGAGTCATGCTACCAAATGCTGATAATTATGAGAAATTGCAGAAAACTGAAATCGACAGCAGTTCACTGAAAAAAATGAACTCAATGGAGAATGGAAAGCTGCCTGTCTATATAATCACACAATGTGATATGGAACAACTTATTGCAATAAAATACAAGATAATGCAAAATCAAATAGAGTTGTGTCGTAATGCTAGATGGTGAAAGAGAGAAAGGGAGGAGAGAAGGTAGTGATAATGTTGGCTAGAGTAAAGATAGTTTAAGGTGATGGTTGCTGCCAGTTTCAATGAGGATAGTATTTGTCACTTCAAAATTGACTTTGATATTAACATTTTAGTTAGTTATAATTCCAGGTCAGTCTAGAATTTGAGCTTAGAATTGTTTTCTTTCCTTGATAACCTTAAAACTTGGTAGCTACATCAGCCAACTGTTCCATTAATACTAGAACCACTTTCTATATGCAGGTTCCAATGAAGCCACTTAATAGTTGAATTAATCATACCACACCATGGTCGTTTGAAGCTGCTGGATATGATGGATGAAACAAAGAACTCTTCCCATTAAAAGGATTTGACCAGTCTGAGCAGAATCCACGAACCGCAAACCTATCAGACGCTTGGTATAAGGAGCAAAGACTGCTTGAGCTTCCAAAGAAGTTACTTCCTCCACCAAATGACCCTGATTGAGGAAGGTAATTGGGTCTCAGCCCAAATCTTTTTCCAACCTGTTGTTGCTCAATATTTACAGGAAACTCTAAGTGAGAAATTTGGCCCTTTGAAGTAACATGTGGAATATTTTGGGGAACTGATGGCTGGTGATAAGATGAATCTAGGGTGACGAAATGCCTTGCATTGGACAGCCGGCTAGTATCTCCAACAGGAGGAGGATAAGATGAAACCGGAGTATAAGCTCCTTGTGGCGTTTGTGGGGTATGCCCAAAACCATGAAATCCAAGAGATGCAGTTTCATTATAGATGTCCTGAGTGAGGTGAATAAAAAGTAATGCTTTTGTAAGACACGCTGACACAAAGAAAGAAAAAAAGCAACGAATGTACTGATAGTAGTAAATGAGTAGAAAAGATAGAAGGTTTACACACATGAAAACCATTATCCAAATCCTCAGCAGCATTAACATATGGAAGCAATGAACCCTGTGTGTGAGCTGCATTCCACAAGCATAGAAAAAACCTTTCCAATCAGCACAAGAATGAAAATCACTTCACTAAGAAACATCCAAGTTCTGAACCTTATATTCGATACACCGTTGATCCAAGTTTTATACATATTGTTAACATACACAAAATAAAAAACTAGGTTTACATAAACAATATAAAGTTTTTTTCTTCAACAAAAGACTAACCTTCTTGATAGAACTGATAGGAATTGGACAAATATGTTGTCTTAGAGTCAACCACAGGTGGCATGAATCCTGACTGATGTGAACCATCCCTCAAGGAACCAACAGTAACCAAATCCTGTGTAAATAGATTAGTAAATAACCACATCCTAAGTAATGATCAAATTCGAATGTACAAACAGAAATCAGCAGTGCACACGGCAAATTAAAATAATGGCAATGCTAATCTAATCAAGGCAAACAAAAAATAAATGAAGCGATGCAAGCAAATATGCACCTTATTAGCCAAAGCATTCGGATTAGCAAGGTTGTTGTCGCTATCCAGAACCAGAACGTTGAACACCTCGGCCGAGTCTAGAATTCAAAAAAACAAAACAGTCAAAATCTTTCGATTAACCAAACAAATAACTGTATCATGTAAGCAGACAAGTGCATTAAACATCGAAACATAAACACATAAGAACAGATCATAGGCGATACTATCCGTTGCCAAACATAAATTATGTCCATGATCAAAATGAACAAAACAATAGGGCAATAGATTCCACATTTCTCATTCGATGACTCCTTAAAATCAAACAAAATAATTAAATCTAGGAGCAAAAGCAATATTGAAAATCTAAATGCTAAAAGAGAAGAAAAAAAACGGCATAAATCTTTTATAATATATATATTTTTTCAAATTTCTTCATTCGTTTACAAAGATGATGATTTCAACAGCGACGTACCAGAAGAGGTGAATCGATCAGAAGTTTGATGAGCCATTGGCATAAACAATAGACGAACAAAATGAAGTTCTAATAATAATAGATGATATCGAGATTCGAGAGTGTTGGTGAGGTTTTGGTAGACGGCTGTAACTATAAAAATATTTGTTTGGGAGTTTTATTTTGGTGGAGTGTTGTTGTGTTGAGAAGTGAGAAGCGGAGGGAATAGGGATTGGGAGTGAAGAAGGGAGAGGAGGAGGGAAAAGGGAAAAAAGGAAAGAGGAGGGGAAGGAAATATCTGAAGAGTTGGCAAAGCACCACTCGTCCACCTGCTCCCCCCTACCCAAGCAGTTTTTCGCTTATGTCACTTTACGTTACTCCAAAATTTTCTTTTATAATCATAGTATCCATCCATTGTTAAATTAATCTGAATCAAATACTAGATAAATTTATTATAAATATTGTTTTTTAAGATCAAGAGTGGCGTCTCATAACAAGTTCTTGCAATACTAGATCTTAAATAGTCATAAATAAGTCACATACAAGTGATTATACCGATTTCCCCCCTAAAATAAGTATTATATAAAATAATTAAGATAGGCATAAAGCTATTTTATATTGTAAAAAGAAAATTATAAAGTTACATTCGATGAAAGGTAAAATGTCTGCTCGAAGACTCATCAACCAAAGTTAGTAGTGTGACATAGGTCAGTCTGGGTTAGCCAGGACAAAGTCTTGGGAAACTAGGAAGACAACAAAAAAAAGTATTGCAATACCAGTAGTCAGTTAGTCTAGTAGGATAAAACACTAGGTCCATTAACCAAGATCAATTCTGATATTGTGAATTAAGCAAATCGGATTGGTAGGATTGCCATATAATAGAGACCTCATCAATACCCAATCAGGATTAAACAACTAATGAACTGGATACCGAAAAACATTTGTATAATCCTTGATGTAATTATAATTAATGGGATCTAAATTTAAAAGTTTAGGTGGGGCAAACTATAATTTACCACTTTTAATATATTTATGTTAAGGACTAAAAATCAAACTTTAAAAATAGGATGGTCAAAAGTGAACTTTGATTCCCAAAACTCGCCTTATGTTGAAAGAACTTGTTAAGATGAGTAATTGTACATTCAGCGAATGAACTCAATTTCACTTGTTGGACCATTTTTTTTTATATAAAAAAAAACTTTATTTGAAAGGGCCTTAGGACCTTCTGCCTCTGGTTATATACTGATTGTGTTATGAAAATTGGAGACAATGAAAAAGAGATTCAATTTCTTTGATATCAGAGCCAGGTTCCAATCCTGAGACTTGTAGGTTATGAGCCCACCACGCTTTCGCTGCGCCACTCTGATTTGTTGAGTCTTGTGTGAACCAAATCATGACTAGAAAATCCTTAATCAAAATCACCACAACATGAGTATGACAGACAGGGCTAGATCAAGCCTTCCTAAGCTCAGACAGGTAAGCGCCTGATGAACACTTCTAAATTAACATTCATACCAAGTTGATGAAGAAACAGTTCTAATATTAAGCATCTTTTTGCAAAATATAAAAGAGGAAACTGGAGCTTGAATCCAAAATATTTAAGCTTTGAATTGATTCCAACCAGATCACAAATTCCGAATTATAGAAAGAAGAAAAATACAAATTTGGACATTTTTGTGCAGTCAGTTCATCTGGTTGGAATAAAAGCCATCATCATAGGGAGCCTTGAGCAGCTGGAACTCTTGGAAATGGTTGTCACCATCACTGTTATGCACTTGGGAATCAGCTGTCTGATGCTCCATCAACCAGTTTTCAGATAAGGTACTCGAAAATCCTTGCGAAATTGCATTCATAGCTGGCTGAGACACATTGGTAGTAGGATTGGCACGCATGGGGTAGGCGACCAAACCATGTTTTGGCTCACAAGAAACCCAGGAATCATTTGACAGAAGAGAGAGAGCACGATGAAGATCTTGTGTCGTAGCCATATCTGAAGCAGCTGTGGATTCTGCTACACCTACAAATTTGGCGAAACTTAAATCAGTTCGGTAATGATATAGCATCATGTTTTGGGATCAGCAACCTCTGCTCTGCAAAGTAAATTATACATCATTATGTAGCTCATTTATCATGTTTCGGAAAAGTTTACGGATCATGAGACCTAACGGCTGACATTGTTAAAAAAAAATTCTATAGGCATGTGATCCTCAGGCTGCATAACTCCACTCTATGCGTGTTATTTCTAGAATACCAGATTCAAGTACAAACGATTCATCAAATGCTATCAAAAAGTATTGGGAAAAGCTTTATAGCATAAGGATCTAAAGATACAAGAATTGTTTTCATAAATCTATTTAACCAAATTAAGCAAAAGGTCTAGGAGGATGGGTGGCTCAATGGTTTACTTTTGTTGTAAGATATTCTACCTTTTGACTAAAAAAATGTTAAAAAAGGTAACTTCTATTTCATTAGTAGATGCTTCGATGCCTTTTTTCCATCATACTTGAGGAGGTTGTCAGGGTCTGATCTATATAACTAAAAGTCCAACGCTCTACCAACCGACCACATAACTACTGACAACACTTTGACATGACATAGCAAAAGTTTTATGAAAAAGCAACGCACCTTTAGTTCTTTACCTTTTAGTGAAAAAGTTTTAGATTTATTATGATAAATTGGACAGAACATTTTTTCAAAGTTGAGACATAACAGTGAAAAGGAGCATTCTTGGGGCATTTATAGGTGCACTTGAAAGCAGTTTATAGGAGCATTCTTGGGGCATTTATAGGTGCACTAGAAGATGGCAGATAACATTTCTCAATGATCAAAAACCCATATATCATAAAACTTAATTTCCTAGTAAGAAAAACAAACCAAACCTTGGTTGAGAACATTAGCTGTACTTTGCTTGCCCTTGGCAGGCAGGTATCCATTGGAATCATGACATCGCATTGTGATCGAATTCAACAGCTGATTGCCTGGAAGGTGTTGTTGTCCGTTGACATTTTCATCTTTTGTAGGATTATAACCTTTAATTTGAAAGGGCTTGGAGTCAAGTGTGTCTTCCCATGTAAAATCGTCGCTGGGTCTAGCATTATAAAGAACTGGCACTTTATTCCAGACGAAACTCGTTTGTTGCTTCCCATCTGCGCCAAGTAGAGGCACGACTTATCAAACCTTACACATAAAATTGAAAGCTGGAACAACAATTATAGTATAAGCATAGCATCCAATAAAGTATGCTGCAAAGCATCCCCAAACTACTTGATTATATTATGTCATGGAATAAAACCAAAGAAAATACTTGATAAACATGAAATAAGTAATTCCCACAATATCTCGAAGGACATGTAAAATGGCATACATCTATAAGTCTTTTTTTATTATACAATTAGTTGTAAATAATGATAGCAAATATGAAAAATATAAGAAAACAATAAGAAACAATTATACCATTGGCTTCAACACAAGTGTGCACCATTCATAGGAGTAAAAGACGAAGGAGGAAAGAAATATAGCAAAGCCTGTGCATACCCATTGACATTATTATTTGCAACCAATACGAAACATGTACCAAGATATTGTATTACCATTGCCTTCCAAGCACCATTTCGAAGTTAATAAAAAAATCCAGATACAACAACAAATGATTATAATTTGAGAGTAGAGAAAATAAAAATGAAAGATGTGTCCAGTTGGTCCACTCCTGCGACATTAGCATACAGCAAAAATTATATGCATAAAACACATCAAATCTGAGTCTGACACCAATACCATTTGATGATGACAAAAGTCTTGCAGCAATGAAGTGAAATGCTTCTGTTTGTGGTTTGCGGCGTCTTGCATTGTGGTCAGAAAGACGCCTGCGACAACTTCTCTTCTTTTCATCAAACTCTGACAGGCCATGGAACCTTGAACATCATGAACATAATTATCATTTTAGCATTCATAGAGATTGAATCACAAGGGCAGCACTAAGGAATCAAAACAGCTACTGCTAAGAACCGCATCTTTGATACTAAGATAATTAAAACATCACAATGCAAAAGTACACACTCAAAAAGCAATATTCTTGGATACAATTAACTTGAAGAAAAAAAAAAAGCTTACCTGCTACACTGCTGGCAGAACCGGCGTTCTAGGCCGCGTACAATGACCTTTGGACTCTTTGAATGATTTTCACAAATTCTGTGTTTCCGATGGTAATCCTTAGCTGAAGAAAGGTCAAGGTTACAGCCCTCGACTTGGCAACGTGGAATATGTGTGTCTTGACAATTGGATTTGGATCTCTTTGTTGGGGTAGGAGATAGTACAGGAGTGGATTGATAAGGCAAATTTTTAGCATTGCTTCCTGCAGAAACATCTTCAAAGTATGTTCTTTTTCCAAGCTTTAAACCGAGCAATGGCTCGCCAGAGCCAACTGAAGCCTCAAGCGTTGGGGATGTACCAGCCAGCTCAACCATGGAAGCTTCTTTCTGGTTGTTAATACCATCTAGGACAGCTTCAAAGGCTTCCAAAGTACATTTGGCTGTCTTTACCTCCCCAATAGATGAATTAATAGATGCCGATTTTGAACTTTTAGACAGAGAAGCAGGGCCCAAATCTGAGCCAGAATCTCCACTACCCCCAACAGCATCGAAAGAATAGAGAGACCCTGAGTTAATTCCTCCACCTCCATCAATATCCCACTCTATTGGTCTCAGATTCCTTTGAATTTCAGTCGGTGTTGCATTTAACATCATTAAGTTTACCCAGTCCCATTGCAAGGGTGTTTTGGCACTCCAATCCATCAGAGAGACAGAACTCAAAGAAAACTAAACTCATATAAAACACAAGCTAACTTGTCTCAAGATCCTGAAAATACAACCTTGAGACTTGTTCAATTCACAAAGGAAAAGAAGTTTCAATCATGCATCCATGCTAAATTCAACTATAAATGAAGGAGACCACTTATGGTTTCTATATAGATACATAGCATGCAAAACAAAACAAAAAAAAGCTGAATCATTCCGGTCATACAAAGAGTAAAATTTACCTCTAAATCTAACAGCATCAAAGCCCACTCATCTCTGTTCCTCAGATCTAGAGGGGTGCTCTTAGAAAAATGTCAATCCCCTTTAATAATACAATAGTTTGTTCAATCCTTCCCCAATTTTACACTAAAGCATTTGCTGATGACACTTTGAATCCACTTCACTGAAAAATTGCAACCAAAGTATCAGAGAGGTTGAACTGAAGCAGATATCAATTTCCACCCTTCAAAAACTGACAACTCAAAAGAGATTAAAAAAAAAATCATAGATTAGGCAACACAAATTTGGAACAAACAGTAGTACAACATTCTCCTCCTTTCGTTACGGCTAACACGAATAAGCTGACAACATAACTCCAAAGGATCTCTATTCACTCTTGTACATATGTAAGGCTACAAAATTAAGATAAAAAGCTTCACTTCAATCCCAAATATGTATATACTATAGGTATTCCCTGAACCTGCAAGTGCAACACTTGGACCGTATTCTACCACAAAAATCCTATAGGAATTTACCCTTATCTATCAACCCATTCGAAACTAACTATCGAGTTTCTTCACAACATCCAGATCTCTCTCCAATAATTATAGGGGGTAGTAACAGATTTCAAGTAAAGGAAAAATATTTTTTTGAGGTTTTAATTTTGCTGATGCTACCTTCACACCATCAATAATTCACATTCAATAATTCAATTATCTGGGCAATTCCACAAAGTAGGTCCCCGACTGAGACCCACAAAAGACCCATGGATACTTCAAGAAGTATTGAATGAAACCCTAATCTACCATAAATTCAATAGTTTACGGCCTTAAAAAATTAAATATATGCTCCATATCCAGGTATCACTCATCATATTCATATCGTTGTTAAAATAAACAAAATTTAGCTAAAAATATAAAGTGAAAATCAAAAAGGAAAATCTTATTTTAAACACGAAAAAAAAACGTAGTCGTTTTCTTTCACTTTCCCCCCAAAATTTATTAATTACTTTTTCATATTACCTTTTTCTAAAGCTCAAATAATTGACATAATAATAGAAGGTATGAAGAAACAAATGTATCAATCCGAGCCGCAAAAACGAGATGTTTCTCCATTTTTAGAATTTCATGTGCTTTCATTTTCACCCTCTTTATTAATCAACAATAAGAAAACAAGTGAAAATAAATTGAACTTACTGGTGAGTTACTTAAGATCGGCCACAGCTGAGTCTGAGTTTGACTCGAAGTTGATCCACAGACTGAAAATAGAGGGGGAAACAACGGAAACAGAGGAGAAAAAAAACTTTGTGCTTTTTGGGACGAAGGAATTTGCTTTTTGGTACCTAATTTTAATATTTATGTACAATATGGTGTTATTTTTTGAATAAGTAGATGCGTAATATTAATGAATAACTGGCTTAATACTCAAATAAGTACTCAAACTATCATATTTTTTCCTTTTAAGTGCTTAAACTATTTTTTTTCTTTTTAAGTGTCTCAATTATCTCGTTTTTCTTTTTTAGATGCCTAAATTATCTTTTTGCCCCTTTTAAATGTCCAAACTTTTTTTTAAAAAAAATAGGTGTTCAAACTATTATTTTTTTAGTACCTCGATTTGACCTTAAAATGAGTAAAGAAAGATAATTTGGGCACCTAAAAAGGGCAAAAATAGTTTAAGCGCCTAAAAATATGATAGCTCAGACACTTAAAAAAATAAAAAATAATTTAGACACTGAAAAAGAAAACATAATAGTTTGGGCATTTATTTTGACATTAAGCCTTATTTTTAGATAAAATATTTGTTTATTATCTAAGAACTACTACAGAAAAAAAAATGTATACAATTTACGACACTCTCTAACTAAAGGATCCTCAATCAATGCTCAACTGTAGGTTTACTCTATCACGTTTGTTTGTACATTTTTTGTGACAATTAATCCGAACTATATTCTTTATACAATTAATAATTTCATCTAAAGATTGACTAATCCCCTAAATTGTCTGAAATTCTACTCCTTTCGATTACAAATAACCTGCATTTATGAATAATTGGATATTTATTTCGCCTTTTGAAATTACAAATTTTTCATATAAAATTTTCATTTTTGGAAACATTAATTTTTTTTGAATAAAAAACATTAAATTTGATAATGTATGCTTTAGATAGTAAAATAACAATATTAAAATCTGAAACGAATCTAATAAGTTTCTTTTTTTTACTTGTGTATATATCATTAAATTTGATAAGCAAGTAGTTTTATAATAATAATTTAAGACAAATGTCGAGATTGGACTCCACACGAAAGATAAAACACTACTAAGCTAATTAAGCAATACATCTGTATAATTACAACTAGAATTAAGCGCAACAAACCAACTAATAAATCATAAAAGTTAAATAAAAATTGGTGCCGGGAGGCAGGAGCCACTCCATACTACATATGGGTTCGTCTCTGATCTAGATCACATCAACAAAATAAATCTAGACAATGCTTACCTACGCTAAAACTTTGTAACAAAATATATATCTAAAACTTGCGTACAAATCGATTTACACTTGATGAAACTTGAATCAAAATACTAAAGGTCAATGGCGGATGGTAATGGACCCTGCCCCATTTTAGAATATTACTATTTAGCCTCTCAAAATTAAAAAGTAATAATTTGATCCCTCCAAACTATTATTATAATTGGGGTAATTGGCATAAAATTAGTGTTGTTTACGAAGGTTCATTGTTTATTTTATGCCATGGTGCTAACCAGAAGGGGCACATTAGTCTAGTTTTGAGCAAACTATTATCAAAACTTGTCAGCTTGGTACCTGGCCACAATATTTTGTGTCCATTTCATCATTTGGTTGTATGATATAATTTGTTGGAAGGATCAAAAATATAATTTCTTTATTTAATTCAAGGATTAATAAAAACTAAGTTGAATCCTTGATTTTTTGTAGTAAGATTTATTCTATTCTAGTTGGCAAGCTTATGTGTACAGAGGAAGTATTAAATCTCAAGGGGCTAAACTGCTTAGGATTTAAGAAGTGTTTACATATAAACTAAAAAAGAATTTAATTCTATATTAAAAAATTTAATTTATTCGGTATTCAAACTATTATGACTTAAAATTAAATTAAACTAAAAAATTAAAGATAACCTTCTAGTGTTCCATTTGGCTTCGTCTTTGCAGCCCCAGTTCTAACCGTCTCTGAGCTTGGATAGAAGGGGAATATGTTGTTGGGGAAAATGTGAAAAATTAGTAATTTTGAATCATATTTTTTATGGGTAAAAGTGGAGGTTCGAATGATGAATTTATTAAATTATATTTTACTCTATGAGACTTTTACAACGGTGTCTCATATGCTCAAAACGGTTAAGTGATGAATGAGAAATTGATGCTCAAAGTGAGGTTTTTGTGAATTATGTAAAGGAAAATAAAACCCCTTATCTCATATGGATAAGACAACAAACTTGAGAAGAGTTTAAACACAGAGGTAGTATTAAATCTTAAGGGGGTAAATTGTTTAGGATTTAAGAAGTGTTTACATACAAACTAAAAAAAGAATTTAATTCTATATTTAAAATTTTTAATTTAATCGGTATTCAAACTATTATGACTTAAAATTAAATTAAACTAAAAAATTTAACGATAACCTTCTAGTGTTCCACTTGGCATCTGTTAAGGCCTAATTGTATATATATATATATATATGGTTAGGATCAACTTACACAGTGTAAAACTCTTAAGTTTTACACGTTTTTAGGTCGTTGGATGAGGGAAATGAATGGCTGAGGTTAACTCCTTACTTTTTTCCCCAAGTGATAATCTTCACATATTCTACTGTTTCACTCATCCAACGATCCAAAAAACGTGTAAAACTTAGAGAGTTTTACACCGTGTAATTGGATCCTATCCTATATACATATGCACCATTAGCAAGGGCCTCATTAAAAAACTTCCCTAAACCTAAATAGAGGAAAAAGAGTGCACCTTACTAATGGGATAGAGTCCTTACAACACAAAACAAGTCAATGACATTTTACAAACAAAGGAACAACCCGCCCATATCAATTTCCAACTAGAACAACTCTAGTGTCACATGTTCCATGACATAAGTACTATACGAAACCAACCTACAGAGAAAAGAGGTAATTCGACGCTCACCATCATACCTTCAAGGCAGGTCCAGTCAACCCACAACATATTCATCGGCATCATCAATGCCCACACAATGTCCAAGCGAACTAACATTCATCCCAATGCCTGTCCTTAGTCCTGTGCTTTCCAAACAAAAAGTATGGTTTTCGAAATGTCACTTTTTGCCAAATGATCAGCAGTAGCATTAACTACTTTCTATATCGCCTGAATCTCCCATGACAATCCGGAACAACAACTTAAAATCTCATCAACTATGTTCTTAAAAACATTAGGCACAGAATGGGGATTAAGCAACCAATGCACACATAGAGAGCAATCGGTCTCTATAATTAAATAAAAGGATCGAGACCACTTCGAGTCCCGAAAGATTAACACATCCTCCTTAAGCACAAATAATTCAACCGAGGAGGCATCAATGCATCCAACAGATTTAGAGAACAAAAAAAGGGATTTATTGTTTGAGTTTCTTAAAATACCGCCAATTCATGCTCTTCCAAACCCTCCTTCAGCAGCTCTGTGTACGTTGAATTTTTGAGGGACTGAGCAGGAGGTTTAACCCATTATACATTAGAACTACTCGGTTGATCCACAATTAAATATTTAAGACTCTAAGGGCATCTGATAATATCATCAGTGAAAGTCACGGACGAAGGTCATTTAGCCTTGCACCACCATCCTAACCGAGAACGACATAGATAAAAAATTTGGTTCCCCTTGAATACCACTATGTTCTTGTATAGCCTTGAATACCACTTCGTTCTTGTATAGACTCTGAGGGCATATGATAATATCATCGTCGACACGTATCCCCTTGAATACCACTTCGTTCTTGTGTAGTTAAATTGTCCACACAAAACAATAGATAGAAAGATGTCAGACCTTTATGGAGTGAAAAGAGTTAAAAGATACTCACGATAAAAAAAGGATTTAAAATCTCCAGGAATCAGACTGTTGATTCACCACAAATAGAACCACCGAACCCAAATGTTCCAGCTAACCGGGCAATGACAAAATAAATGACTCAAAGTTTCAATACCTAATGCACACAATAGACACTCCAAGTTATGCTGATTTAGGGCATTTTTTTTAGATTTCGAATCTCGTGGGGATCTTGTCAAGTATCAATCTCCACATGAATAATTTAACTTTCGGAGGGGCGAGGTTAGGCCAAACAAACTTTCTAACATTCTCCCTTTCCCTGTCACCGGGAAAAGATAGATCATATTAAGATTTAGTAGAATAAATGCCATTCGATGAATCTGCCCATCTCAAGCTGTCATTTTTGAATTGGCCGGGTAACACACTATTCACAACAGCATAGAATTCATCCCACACATTCTTTTCCCAATTGAATAATCTCCTACGCAGCCGAATGTCCCAAAACTATTTTCCATTTTCAAAGCTACCAAAGTCTTCAATTACACCAGCTTTAACACTCGCAAGAGTAAAGATCCTGGGGAATGCCTCCTTTAAGGGAAGGGTCCCAGCCCAAACGTCTATCCAGAATTGAATTCTCTTCCCATCCCCAACTGCTAGTCGAATATTTTAAGAGAACAAGTTCTCACCATTGGATAAGGGGGATAATATGCTCCTCCAAACCCATGATATTCTCAAAATTTTGACATTATTAGGCAACAAAGAGATAGGGTTTTTATCATACTTCGCATTGATCACTCTTTTCCAAAGACTATTTGATTCCGTTTCGAACCTCCATATCCACTTATTTAAGAGAGACATATTCTTTGTTTTGAAGTTGATTAACCCCAGCCCACCACATGACTTAGGTAATACAAGGTTCTCCCAACTGACCCAGTGTATGGATTTATTATCCAAAGATCCCCATAATAACCTTGTGACCAATCAGGAAATGCAAGCATTGACTGATGCAGGCATTGGGTGTAACACCCGAGTTTAGGGGTCGGGTGTTAGGAGAGTTGAATCGGGTTCGAGTCGTGGGCTCGTTTTAATTTAATTTGGGCTTGGTTTTAAATAAAAAGGGCTTGAGACTATCATTAAGGCAAAAAGGTACTTTTTAAAATAAAGGAAAAAGATGGTAAAAATGGCTTTTATTTTAAGGTGTTCATCTTCTTCCTTAGTCTTTTTCACGACAAAAACCTCCCCTAACCCCCAAAACACTATTCCATCAAATTTCCTCACCATTTCAAGAGCTCTCTTCAAGGTAAGATCATTTTTTACTTCTCCTCTGTATTCTGAACGTTTCTATGGTTTTATTTTCACATAAACACCATCTTTGGGGTTTTCAAGTTTTCAAAATTTCAAGTAAAAAGTGGGAGCTTTAATGGTATTTCGTTTAGCTTTTAATTTGCCAAGTTTATTTATGTTTTAATCTTGCCCTTAGATGTATTATATCTCAAAATGGTGGGGTTTTATCAAAAATCCCGAAATGGGTTTTTGTGGGTATTTTAAAAGGGTGAAAACTTGGGTTTTTGAGGTAGTTTGGTGTAGGAGAGTGGGGCTGATGATATGGTAATGCTTGAGGGTTGTTTTGAAGGTGTTTGAGGATGGTTTGGGTGTTGGATTCGATGGTTTTCTGCTGGGTTGTGTGCGAGCTCGAAAATGAGGATTTTTGTATTAGTTTGGCTTGGAAATGTAGAAGATTGATCTTGTGGTTGTAGTTTGATTTGTGACAGTGTTTTGTGGATGATTTGGTTGAGTAATGTGTTGTTTTTGGTTGATTAGAATCAAGGGAAATCGTTGGAGAAGCTTCGGGCTCGATTTCGGGAAGTTTGGAGGCTTGATTCGGCTTTCTCGGTTTGCTTAAGGGAGTTCGGTGAGTGAATTATTTAAACCGGCTTTAAATTGGTTCAAGCGTGTGGTTGGGGTGTTGGATTGTGCTTGGTAGGCCAATCCAAGGTAGAGATTAAGTTGGTAGCTTAATCTCTTGTGTGCTTTATGAGTTTTGCTCAATGTGCATAATGTGAACTTGTGAAGTATGTGTTTGTTTAAGCATGTTGTGATATATATTGATGTTGTTCATTGATGATGATATGTGGTGTTGCATGATCTTGATATCATGGTGTGACTTGTAAAGTATGATTGGCACTAGTTAATTACCGGGTATAAATGATCGATCATTAGGATGAGTGTGCACACGGTAAGAGTCAAATTCGCGTGTGGCCTTGGTGACGTATAGTCATCAAGGAGGAGTATGGTGTGGTAATATTCCACCGGAAAATGTTAGCTTGTGATAATCAGTGTAATCCCATCCATGAGTGAAAACGGTGATGAGTGTAATCCCACCGGAGGGTAATTGTTGTTGAGTACATTGGGAGTGAAAATCCCAACGGAAGTTATCCGCATAACCGAGTAAGCTAATAGTTGCCAATATACTTGTCTATGTATGGTGGTTGTGTAAGATATTTGTTATATCTTGTTTATCATAACATGAGGTAAGATGCCATGTTCATGCATTCTCTTAACGTTTGGCTATGTTGTTATGTTAGCATATATGTATGCCTTGTGAATGTCTTAAGGATAACATGCTCTGAACCCTGCATTGTCGTTCTTTTTGTTTTAGAGCTCCCTCACTAAGCTTCTAGCTTACGCTCTCGTTTTTGACAATACAGATCACTAGTGTGGAGTTAGCAAGAAGCAAGGGAAAGGGCATCCAAGCTTGTGGTAGTTGCTCAAGTATGGTTTTAGTAAATAATGCAGTAGTTTAGCAATGGGGATGCTACGTGTTATAGGAGCATGCGTAGACTTATTTTTGATTAATGCTTCTATGATGTGGATTTGTAAACCATGTTTATGAGATGTTTGTGTGCTGGTTTGAAAGCATGTAAACCTTGCTTCATGAATGCCTAAGTGTTTGTATTGAAGGTTTTTAACCATGTTTTATGCCATGAGATATGGATGTATGTTTCTTGAATGAATGACCTTGTCATGTATGTTATGTGCTTGACCATGTTTGTAGTAGGATGAAATGCCTCTAGATTAAACGTATGATTGTTGCTTCTTGTTTCTTGTGGTTTTGGGGTATGTTTGGGAACACTTGGAGATGCAAAAAACTGTTTTCAGGGTCACACAGAGTGCAAGTGTTTCAAAACGCGTGTAGTGGCTTCAGAACGGGTGTAGCTCTAGGGATACTCGTATCGGAACGAGGGTGGTGCCGTTTCGATACGATTTGACATTGTGAGCCCTCGTTTCGGTATGCGCTTCGATACGGTTTGCCTCTGTGAAGGCCCGTTTCGGAACCTATTTTGGAACGCTTTGTTACTAAAGACCCCCATACCGGAACGGAGTGGACCGTATCGGTACGACCTGGTCTGGATTTTAAACTGGGGCACGTGTATCGAAATGGGCAAGCCTATTTCGAAACACGTGCATGTAAATTGGGCTTTTGGCATCTTTAAGGGTTCTTAAATGTCGGGTTTAGTCCCGTTTGTTTGTAAGATTTCTTGTTGAGTTTATATGCATCGTTTATGTATGGTTTTGGTTTCGAATGCAAGCAATCAGACTAATATGTCACTTGGTAAATTTATATTATCGTACGCCTCGTTTGTATCTTTTCCATTATCTTTTCCGCAGACGTTTCTCACATAAGACTAAATGATACGTGTAGGCAAGATAATCAATGAAAAAAATAGGGTTGCTAATCGAAGTGGAGCCTTAACGGGTTTTGCTTCGGTTTTCCCTGTGTAACCTGCTCGGACCGGTCTGTCGTCTAGCCTGGGACGAGGGGGTTACATTTTTTGGTATTAGAGCGTGAGGTTTCCGTGACCTCGGGTAGGTAAGTAAGGTAAGCTTGTTTTTCTATTTATGCTTGTTGTTTGCTTGCTTGTACGGTGTTTGAAAGCATGTGTTAGCATGGTTGTTGTGTTGAGGCGTAGTGTCGAGTTCCCATTGCTACTATTGCTTATTTGAAAAGATTTTGTAAAGGAATACTTGAGCACGTTGGACCCTTGCCTTTGCTAACTTAATCCTTGTGTGTTTGTTTGTTTGTAGTTGTTATCTTGCTTGCTGTAAGATGAGACCTAGAGGCAGGCCTAGGATGGTTCATCTGGAACCACGAGCAGCAGCTCCGGAAGTTGAGCCGGTTGTTGAGGCGCAGGCTCCTCTACCTCCTCTTTCTCCTTCTCGTCAAGAGGGAGGTGAGGCGAGAGCCGAGGGTGTAGGACCTCAGGTTGGTCAAGGTCCGGCCGGTATAGATTTGGCTCCGTTTGTTCAGACGATAACCGAGGCTTTTCAGGCAGCAGTGGCTGGGAGACAGGCAGTGGCACAACCTCAGGGTGAGGGCATCGGGTTGCCACTTGAGAGGCTTCACAGTTTGGAAGGCGAAGAGTTTTGACGGTTGGCACCCGAGAGATCCGAGGCTTGGTTTGACAAGACTGTCCGTATTTTGTCTCAGATGGGTTGTACTGGAGCACGCAGGCTAGGGTGTGTTGTTTCTCTACTTCAGGGTGATGCCTACACTTGGTGGGTCACCATTACTACGGGCATGCCAGATTCCGAGATCACTTGGGAGTTCTTCGAGTCTACTTTCCGCAAGAAGTATCTGGGTCCCCGTTATCTTGATGAGAAGAAGCGAGAGTTCGTGGCATTGCTTCATGGGAACATGACAGTGACCGACTATGAGATACAATTTGTCATATTAAGTCAGTATGCATTTGAGCTAGTTCCTACTGAGAGGGAACGTTGTGACCGTTTCCGTTACGGGTTGAGTGAGGAGATAAAGAGGTACACTTTGGCTACGGACTACACGGACTTTGATATCTTGGTCGCTAGGGTCAAGGACATAGAGCACAGTTTGGGTCTAACCAAACGTTCGGGTGGTTCTAGTTCCGGGAATAGGTCGGGCGACTTTGATAGAGGTGATGCGAAGAGGCATATGGACAATAGACATCATTATGATCATAGACGTGGTGGTGGTAACCACAGTAGAGGCCATCAGGGCCAGAGAGCTGGTGGGCGTTTGCTCGAGTGTGCTCGATGTGGGAGGAATCACACCGGTGAGTGTTGGGGGAACTTTCACTCGTGTTGGAACTGTGGAGCTATAGATCACCTTAGGCGTGATTGTCCACATCAGGCTGGGTATGCACCGGTTCAGGTTCAGGCTCCTGCTAGAGTGATTGACTATCTGAGAGGCCGTGAGCGCGGTTGAGGTAACTTCTAGCCGAGAAATGATGGCCAGCGGAACATAGCACACGTAGTTGTAGTTCAGCTAGAGGGCGGAGGTCAGGCTAGAGTCTATGCTTAGCGAGAGGGACATAATGACAAGGATGTGATTGCAGGTAATTTCTCGATACAGTCTCAGAGTTTGCTTTCCTTGATTGACTCCGGGTCTACGCATTCATATATTTTGAGTGAGCATGCAAAGATGTTGAATTTACCTTGTGAGGTATTAGAGGTAGGTGTTAGTGTTACTAGTTTCTTCGGGGATACAGTAGTGGTTAGGAAGATGTACAGAAGGTGTCTGTTAATGGTTCAGGGGCATATATTTCCAATGGATATGATGGAGTTACCGTTTTATGGTTTCAATGTGATTTTGGGTATGGACTTTGTTACAGAACATAGAGCTAGGATAGATTTCAAAAAAAAAAGTCTACTTGAAGCTTGCGGATAACTATGAGATTGTGGTAGTAGGTGAGAATGTGAGATTCTTATCGAATGTTGTTTCAGCCTTAGAGGCTCAGAGGTTAGTTGAGTTGGGTTGTGAGGCGTACTTGGCCTACGTTATGAATCCGAACATGAATGAAGTTAGACCTCAAAATGTTAGAACAATGTGTGATTTTCTGAGTGTGTTTTCGGAAGAGTTGTCGGGTTTACCGCCTGACAGAGAGGTAGAGTTTGCTATAGAGACATATTCAGATTCTGCTCCTGTTTCGATTGCTCCGTACCGTATGGCACTGAAAGAACTGAAAGAGTTGAAGACTCAGTTACAAGAGTTGTTAGATAGAGGTTTTATCCGTCCGAGTTCTTTGCCTTGGGGCGCTCCGGTATTGTTTGTGAAGAAGAAAGATGGTAGCATGAGAATGTGCATAGATTATAGATAGTTGAATCAGTTGTCAATGAAGAACAAGTATCTCTTGCCGCGTATCGATGATTTGTTTGATCAATTGAGAGGGGCATCAGTCTTTTCGAATATTGACTTGAGATCCGGTTACTACCAGTTGAAGGTAAAAGAGGTTGATGTACCGAAGACAGCTTTTAGGACTAGATATGGTCACTACGAGTTCCTAGTTATGCCGTTTGGGTTGACAAACATACCGACTGCTTTCATGGACATGATGAGCAGAATCTTCCATCAGTACTTAGATCAGTTTGTGGTTGTTTTCATAGATGATATTTTGGTGTATTCGCGTATCGAGGAAGATCATGACCGGCATTTGAAGTTAGTTTTGCAGACTTTGCTAAACAACCAGTTGTACGCTAAGTTGAGTAAGTGTGAGTTCTGGATCCGAAAAGTAGTCTTCCTAGGATATGTAGTGTCAGCCGAGGGGATTAGAGTTGATCCGAAGAAGATAGAAGCCATTGTTGAGTGGAAGCAACCGAAGTCTGTGACAGAGATTCGTAGTTTCCTAGGCTTAGCGGGTTACTATAGGAGGTTTGTGGAAGGTTTCTCGAAGATAGCCGCTCCTTTGACAAAATTGCTTCAGAAGAATGTTCAGTTTGAGTGGTCAGATGCGAGACAGCAAGCCTTTGAGAAATTGAAAGAAGCTTTGACCAATGCACCGATCTTGATTCAGCCAGAGTCGGGGAACGATTATGTGATCTACAGCGATGCTTCATATGTAGGTTTAGGTTGTGTACTCATGCAAGACAGAAGAGTTGTAGCTTATGCCTCGAGACAGTTGAAGACTCATGAGCATAATTATCTGACACACGACATCGAGCTAGCCGCAGTTGTGTTTGCCTTGAAGATTTGGAGACATTATTTGTACGGTGAGAAATGCACAGTGTATACGGACCACAAGAGTTTGAAGTATATCATGACACAACGAGAGTTGAACCTTAGACAACGAAGGTGGCTAGAGTTGCTCAAGGACTATGATCTCACGATTGAGTACCATCCGGGTAAAGCCAATGTAGTGGCAGATGCTTTGAGTAGGAAGGTAGCCGTTGAGTTGAGAGCCATGTTTTCTAGTTTGAGCTTGTCCGGTGATGGTGGTTTAGTGGCTGAACTTCATGTTAGACCTACTTTAGGCCAGTTGATTAGAGAGAAACAAATGTTAGATAGATCTTTGGCACATCACGTGCATGATATAGCCGAGGGTAGACCATCGGACTATAGTTTTAGTGTTGGTGGGGTCTTGTGTTTCAGAGACAGAATAGTTGTGCCGGATGACAGTAATTTGAGACGTACTATTTTGACCGAAGCACACAGTAGCCCATTTGATATGCATCCCGGTAGTACAAAGATGTATCGTGATTTGAAGAATGAATACTATTGGGTTGGTTTGAAGAAAGACGTAGCTGATTTCATGAGTAAGTGTATGGTGTGTCAGAGAGTGAAGGTAGAACATCAGGTTCCTTTAGGGTTATTGCAACCGTTGAGAATTCCGGAATGGAAGTGGGAAAATATCACCATGGACTTCGTTTCAGGTTTGCCTTTGACTCATTCGAAGAAGAACTCAGTTTGGATTATAGTTGACCGTTTCACGAAGTGTGCGCACTTTTTAGCTGTTAATACAACTTACTCCTTAGATAGGTTGGCCGATTTGTACATCAGTGAGATTATGAGACTGCATGGTGTGCCAAAGTCGATTGTGTCTGATAGAGATCCGAGATTTACAGCCAGGTTTTGGGAGTGTTTGCATACAGCTTTGGGTACCCGATTGAATTTCAACATGTCGTATCATCCTCAGTCAGATGGTCAACCAGAGAGGGTTATACAGATTTTAGAGGACATGTTGCGTTGTTGCATTATTGATTTTCAGGGTACTTGGGAGAAACACTTGCCGTTGGTTGAGTTCGCATATAATAACAGTTTCTAGTCGAGCATTCAGATGGCCCTGTATGAGGCATTGTATGGTAGAAAATATAGAACTCCGATTTGTTGGGCCGAAGCAGGTCAGAAGTTGTTACCGATGCCAGATTTGCTTAAGGGGACTACCGATAAGGTGAAGTTGATCTGTGATCGTTTGAAGGCAGCTTCGGATAGGCAGAAGTCCTATGCCGACTTGAAGAGGAGAGAAGTTTAGTATGCCGTGGGAGATAGAGTGTTCTTGAAAGTCTCTCCGTGAAAGAAGGTTATGAGGTTTGGCAGAAAAGGGAAATTGAGTCCGAGATACATTGGGCCGTATGAGATTGTAAAGCGAATCGGTCCGGTTGCTTATCAGTTACGTTTGCCATCCGAGTTAGAGAAGATTCACAATGTGTTCCATGTTTCGATGCTTCGTAAGTATAGATTAGATCCGTCGCATGTTATGCCTGTGGAAGAGATTGAGTTGAATCCGAATTTGACGTATGATGAGGAACCAGTTGAGATCTTAGCTTCAGACATTAAAGTGTTGCGTGGTAGATCGATTGAGTTGGTCAAAGTGAGGTGGCAACGTCGAGGTGTGGACGAGGCCACTTGGGAGAGAAAGGAGGATATGGAAAGGCAGTTTCCGTATCTCTTTCAGTCAGGTAATTTCGAGGACGAAATTCCTTAAGTGGGGGAGAGTTGTAACACCCGGGTTTAGGGGTCGGGTGTTAGGAAAGTTGAATCGGGTTCGAGTCGTGGGCTCGTTTTAATTTAATTTCGCATTGGTTTTAAATAAAAAGGGCTTGAGACTATCATTAAGGGCAAAAAGGTACTTTTTAAAATAAAGGAAAAAGATGGTAAAAATGGGGCTTTTATTTTAAGGTGTTCATCTTCTTCCTTAGTCTTTTTCACGAAAAAAACCTCCTCTAACCCCCAAAACACTATTCCATCAAATTTCTTCACCATTTCAAGAGCTCTCTTCAAGGTAAGATCATTTTTGACTTCTCCTCTGTATTCCGAACGTTTCTATGGTTTTATTTTCACATAAACACCAACTTTGGGGTTTTTAAGTTTTCAAAATTTCAAGTAAAAGGTGGGAGCTGTAATGGTATTTCGTTTAGCTTTTGATTTGCCAAGATTATTTATGTTTTAATCTTGCCCTTAGATGTATTATATCTCAAAATGGTGGGGTTTTATCAAAAATCCCGAAATGGGTTTTTGTGGGTATTTTAAAAGGGTGAAAACTTGGGTTTTTGAGGTAGTTTGGTGTAGGAGAGTAGGGATGATGATATGGTAATGCTTGAGGGTTGTTTTGACGGTGTTTGAGGATGGTTTGGGTGTTGGATTAGATGGTTTTCTACTGGGTTGTGTGTGAGCTCGAAAATGGGGATTTTTGTATTAGTTTGGCTTGGAAATGTAGATGATTGATCTTGTGCTTGTAGTTTGATTTGTGACAATGTTTTGTGGATGATTTAGTTGAGTAATGTGTTGTTTTTGGTTGATTAGAATCAAGGGAAATCGTTGGAGAAGCTTCGGGCTCGATTCCGAGAAGTTTGGAGGCTTGATTCAGCTTTCTCGGTTTGCTTAAGGGAGTTCGGTGAGTGGATTATTTAAACTGGCTTTAAATTGGTTCAAGCGTGTGGTTGGGGTGTTGGATTGTGCTTGGTAGGCCAATCCAAGGTAGAGATTAAGTTGGTAGCTTAATCTCTTGTGTGCTTTATGAGTTTTGCTCAATGTGCATAATGTGGACTTATGAAGTATGTATTTGTTTAAGCATGTTGTGATATATATTGATGTTGTTCATTGATGATGATATGTGGTGTTGCATGATCTTGATATCATGGTGTGACTTGTAAAGTATGATTGGCACTAGTTAATTACCGGATATAAATAATCGATCATTAGGATGAGTGCGCACACGGTAAGAGTCAAATTCGCGTGTGACCTTGGTGACGTATATTCATCAAGGAGGAGTACGGTGAGGTGATATTCCATCGGAAAATGTTAGCTTGTGATGATGAGTGTAATCCCATCCATGAGTGAAAACGGTGATGAGTGTAATCCCACCAAAAGGTAATTGTTGTTGAGTACGTTGGAGGTGAAAATCCCAACGGAAGTTATCCACATAACCGAGCAAGCTAATAGTTGCCAATATACTTGTCTATGTGTGGTGGTTGTGTAAGATATTTGTTATATCTTGTTTAGCATTACATGAGTAAGATGCCATGTTTATGCGTTCTCTTAACGTTTGGCTATGTTTATATGTTAGCATATATGTATGCCTTGTGAATGTCTTAAGGATAACATGCTCTGAACCTTGCATTGTCGTTGTTTTTGTTTTAGAGCTTCCTCACTAAGCTTCTAGCTTACGCTCTCGTTTTCGACAATGCAAATCACTAGTGTGGAGTTAGCATGGAGCAAGGAAAGAGCATCTAAGCTTGTGGTTGTTGCTCAAGTATGGTTTTAGTAAATAATGTAGTTGTTTAGCAATTGGGATGCTACGTGTTATAGGAGCATGTGTAGACTTCTTTTTGGTTAATGCTTCTATGATGTCGATTTGTAAACGATGTTTATGAGATGTCTGTGTGTTGGTTTGAAAGCATGTAAACCTTGCTTCATGAATGCCTAAGTGTTTGTATTGAAGGCTTTTAACCATGTTTTATGCTATGAGATATGGATGTATGTTTCTTGAATGAATGACCTTGTCATGTATGTTATGTGCTTGACCATGTTTGTAGTAGGATGAAATGCCTCTAGATTAAGTGTATGATTGTTGCTTCTTGTTTCTTGTGGTTTTGGGGTATGTTTGGGAACACTTGGAGATGTAGAAAGTTGTTTTCAGGGTCACACAGAGTGCAGGTGTTTCGAAACGCGTGTAGTGGTTTCGGAACGGGTGTAGCTCTAGGGATACTCGTATCAGAACGGGGGTGGTGTCGTTTTGATACGATTTGACACTGTGAGCCCCCGTTTAGGTACGCGTTTCGATATGGTTTGCCTCTGTGAAGATCCGTTTTGGAACCTGTTTCAGAACGCTTTGTTACTGAAGACCCCCGTACCGGAACAGAGTGGACCGTATAGGTTTGGTCTGGTATGGATTTTAAACTGGGTCCCGTGTATCGAAACAGACAAGCCTGTTTCGAAACACATGCCTATAAATTGGGCTTTTGGCATCTTTAAGGGTTCTCGAATGTCGAGTTTTAGTCCTGTTTGTTTGTAAGCCTCATTGTTGAGTTTATATGCATCGTTTATGTATGGTTTTGGTTTCGAATGCAAGCAATCGAACTAATATGTCACTTGGTAAATTTATATTGCCTTACGCCTCGTTTGTATCTTTTCCATTATCTTTTCCGCTATCGTTTCTCACATAGGACTAAATGATACGTGTGGACAAGATAATCAATGAAAAAAATATGGTTGCTAATCGAAGTGGAGCCTTAACGGGTTTCACTTCGATTTTCCCCGTATAACCTGCTCGGACCGGTCTGTCGTCTTGCCCGGGACGAGGGGGTTACATTGGGAATATAGACATGAAGTACACTGGTAAACTTTTTAAAACCGACTTAATCAATTTCAATCAGCCACCGAAAGGTAACAACTTCAAATTCCATCTTGCAAGCTTGATCTTAAATTTCTCCACTATGGGATCTCAGATTTGAGCTGAGTTCCTCTTCGTCCCCAAAGGTAGACCCTAGTATTGACAAGAAAGTTTCTCACTTTGATAATGTAAGATAGCAGCTCAATGGTCAACTTTTTGCTCATCAACATTAATTCCAATCAATTTAGACTTTTTCAAATTAAGCTTTAGGCCTACCGCTAATTCAAACCCTTTGATAATTCTAACTACATTCCTAATTTGCGATTCCCCAGCCTCACAAAACAAATTTAGATCGCCTGCAAATTGAATGTGGGAGACTTCAATTACATTTTTCCTAACTAGAAAACCTTTAAAGAAACCCTTTGTTGTCGCCTTTTGAAACAGTGCACTTATCGCTTCCACGACAATGTTTAAGAGCATGGGAGATAAAGGAAAACCATGCCTTAATCCACACCCGATAGCAAAGGGAGAGGTAGGAGAGCCATTTACCAGGACTGAGATGCATGCCGATGAAATTCATATGAAGATCCATTGGCACCAAATCGACCCAAAACCCATTTTCTTCATAATGGCAATCAAGAAACCCCAGTTAACGGTGTTATATACTTTACTAAAATCCACTTTAAAAGCAACACCTTCCAACCCTTTCCTTCTAGTATACTCAATAACTTCATTAGCTATCAATGAGCAGTCTAAAATCTGCTTCCCTAGACAAAAGGCAAATTGATGTTCCCTGATTAACTCATTTAAAACTATTCCAAGCCACAAAGCTAACACTTTCGATAATAGTTTATAGACACACCCTACTAGACTTATGGGTATGTAATCTTTAATTCCCACTGGATTACGAATCTTCGGAACAAGCACGACAAAAGAATGATTAAAAGAGAAATCTAGTACGTCTCTCTTGTAAAATTTACCAAAGAAATCAAGGATATCAACTTTCAGACTTGGCAAAAATTTCTTCAGGAAACCCATGTTGAAACCATCAGGGCCTGGGGATTTTGAAGATTTTACAGCTGACAAGGCGGCAAAGATTTCTTCTTCTGATAAAGGCTTTTCAAGTCGGACTGCATTGTAGAGTGTCCATGAGTTCTATATTTTGTACGCATTCCCGCCCTTATTATTGCTGTTCTTAAGCTCATTTAGGCATATTTAGGTGCATTGCATGCATTATAACAGTATCTTCTCTTGTATCATGCTTTTATTGAATATTTTATGTTTGGTTGAGAAAAGTTAATGTTTTAGTTTAGCTTATAGTTACAGGTGCTATAGCTAGGAGAGGAGAGGACATGTAAGCTAGAACGAAAGGAGCTGTTCTGAAGCAGCTCAAGATGCCGCCAAGGACGCTGCCAAAGAGGCATTGCTGCCAAGCGCCGCCCGGGCAGAAGTTACACCGATTTAGCCAAGATGGGTCACGATTTCAAAAGGGCAATTTCCTAAGCCCAATGAGCCCAGTCTTGCAATTTTCTGAAGCTTGTAGCGACCGGTAGAGCTGATCCAAGACCGATAAGTAGGAGCACTTATCTTTACTTGCGGAAGAAGGCAACGTCCAAAGAGTCCAGATTTAAGTAAAAAAGGAGTCTATATTTAATGTAAATATACTTTAAGAACTTTTACTTTAAGGAGGACTCAAACCTAGGTCAAGAGCCCTATATATACCCAATGTATGTAAGGGTAGAGGGGCATGCATATACATAGGCATATCTCGGATAGCACTTCGCATATATGAGGACGAGAGGATAGATGAGGAGATAGTTAGATAGGTTGGAGCTGTTGGGGGTCGCGACCCAACTCTCCCAGGGTTTAGACGCGTGTATGTAAAGTAGTTTGAGGGAAACAGTTGTACAGTTTTGAGTTGTTTTCAATAAAGTTATGAGTTTGCTTAATCTATGCTCTTTGTTCGTTCAATTAGTCTACACCAGTCAGTTGAAGAGAAAATCCATTTGTTGGGCACGAAAGTGCAAGGCTCACGAAAGAGTTAAGCATGGTCACAATTTGCAAAGCCGTGAATATCTTGGTTCTACACTAGTCCACAAGTTTCAGCGGCTAAAAGGGATTGCCAACCGAGTTGACTAAATTGGTTCCACACTAGTCAACATGTTAGCTCTCGAGCATCCTAACCTAGAAATAGGAGGGATCACTGTCGACTATCCTGCCAAACTTGGAATGTCTGCCAGACTTGCCGCCAGGACTTCTTTCCGTTCTACCTACCGAGACAGTACACTCCTGCAGTGGCAGTGACCTGCTGCGGCCGCGTGACAGGGTCGTAGTTTGCCGCCCATTATCCCGCCGAGGCAGCAAATCATGGCAGCACAAAACATGCTCAGCCTATACAATGCAGTCCACAGGCTACTAAGCTGCACTTGCGTTACCCAGCCTATCGCCCAAATCTCTCCCTATCATCTCTCTCATCACTATCTTTATCTTTACTTGTGTTTTTATATTTTCACATCTTGAGATTTAATTGTGCATTTACTAAATCTTTGTGCAGGAAACCATTCATAGGAGCTGCTCCAATCCCTGTAGGAGACGATATCTTTTATACTATAACTTGACAAGAGTGTGCACTTGCGCTCATAAATGGAGAACACCCAAACGCTCTGCAAGTTTTTGGCTTCGTTGCCGGGGATTGGCAACAGCAACTATGTTAGAATTTCTGCACTCTTATTTAGTTTTTGCACATTAAATCTCTTTTCGTTTATTTGCAAAAAAAGCCTCTTTGTTTTCTTGGTGAATGTCCCGCCAGGGCAGCAAGGTTGGCAGCAACATCCACGTGAGGAGGGGAAGGACATGCCCAGATGAATAGCCAAACACAAAGACCTTCAGGAAGTGGTTATGTTTGGAAAATCGCAGCCCAACATAGCCTAATTTTTTATTTTTTATTCTTATCTTTAATTTATTTTTATGCATTAGGATTAGATTTATTTTTTTAATTCTTGTATTTAATTTATTTTAGGATTAGGAATGAAGGAAAGATTAAGAAAGATGAAAGAATAAAGGAGAAGCCCAACTAGCGGCCATGGCAGATAAGCATAATGGCTAGTGGCTTCATAATGGCTAGCCGTAACGGCTATATTTTGCCCCAGCGAGCGGAATGGATATCTGTGTAACGGCTAGAATCCTGTTATTCATGCCACAATAATAGCCGCCCATTGACAGCGTGCCTGCCAAGGCAGTGGAGAGAAACGACTATATAAAGCCAACTATTCTCCCTCATTCTTTACTTTGCTTTCTTCTTTACTCTGAACTCTTTCTGCAATCTTTACTTCCAAGATTTTCTTTGCTTTATTTTTCACGTTCTTTCTTTTCTTTCTTTAGTAAATACAACCATCCCATAAACCATGGCCTCATCACAGCAACCCGCCGCCACCTCCAAAATGTCATACAAAAGGTTCTTGAAACCTGCTGTCGAGGAGACCTACAATAAGTTCTACAGAGAAAGGCAACTATGGGAGGAGATGGGCTTCCAATACACCCAGTCTGATGGTGATTTTGGGTTGGAACCCTTCCTATTCGAAAGGATCCACCATATGGGATGTGACCAATTCGCACGACAGCTAGAAGGAATCAACAGCAACCATGTGCGCGAGTTTTACGCCCACCGACCAAACCCGAAGAGTCTTTTCGTCTACGTCCGGGGAGAAGGTGTCAAGTTCACTGCTGACATGATCAACAAATTTTATAGTATAGAGGTCAGCGGCAACCCGCACGAAGAGTGGGAATCATATCTAATAGGGGCTGACTACAACAAGATCAAGAAGGAGCTCTGTAAGCCAAACACCAAATGGCTGACATGCAAAAACAATGGGTCAGTCAACCGCAGAGACTTGCTGCCAGAGGCAGCCCTTTGGAGTTACTTTGTACAACGCCGCCTGATGCCCACCTCGCACGGATCAACAGTAAACAGTTCAGGGCTTGCCCTTATCTACAGCATCATTAAGGGGCGACATATCAATGTTGGCGAAGTAATAATATAGGAGATCTATGCCCACTCTGAAAAGCCAAATGCCAAAGGTCCCCTTTTCTTCCCTGCACTCATCACTGACATGTGTGCCAATTTTAGCGTGTCGCTGCACCCAAAAGACAAAACTCTTCCTGCCAAAGAAGGATGGACAAGAAGGGTACGCCAACAGGTGATGCATAATGCGGAGCCAGACACACCTTCCACCGCCTAGCCGCCGTCCCAAGCTACCGTCACCCCAGCCGCAACAGGCAGTACTGAAGCTGCCCTCCCATCCGAGGTGATCCCTTTACTACGCAACCTAGTGGAAAGCTGCCAGAGAATTGAGCACAAGCAAGTGATCTTCACCAAATATGTAGCGGACGTGTAGGAGGCCTTTGTGGCCTACCTGTTGGATAAGTATCAGGATGCCGGACCACAATTGCCCGCCTTTCCCACGGGGTTAGCAGCTTCCAAGCCAATCCAGATCACTCCAAGACCAGCTGTTGCTTTTTCCGCCGACGATAATGAGGGGCCGCACCGCCCCCCCAAGAGAAGAACCTCTCCAACCCCTATCCAACCATACGACCTGTTCTTCTCATCAGAATCAGAGAAGAAGGAAACCACTGCTGCTTCCCTAGTAGCCAAAATGGCCACTGCCAAGGACACCGACTACTCAGACATGGAGATTTCAGACTCCGTTGATAAAGAACTGGCAGAGGCAGCCAGAAAGAAAAAGCAGTCAGCAGTAGAGCCCCAGGGTGGAGAAGCTGAAAGACAATCAAAGAAGCCCACCCCCAGCCGCCGCGTAGCTCGAAGAAGATCCCAGCAGAAAGACCATCCGCTACGCGCCACCTAGTCATGCCTGCCTCCTCAGAATCTTCCTCTGACGCGGCAGCAACAGAGGGGAACTCCCTCAGTCTATAGCACCATTTTCTTTTCTTTTCTTTTCTTATGTTTTATTTTATTTTACTTTCTTTTTTCTGTTTTCTGTTTTGTTTTTTAAATTTTCTTTTTAAATTTTATATTTTTAATTTTTGTTTTGTAGAGGCATTGAGGACAATGCCAACCTTTAGTTTGGGGGGAATTAGTCCTCTTTGTTTTAGATTCATTTAGTAGCATTTAGATGCATATGTAAATTTCCCCCCTAGCGCTTAATGAAATAGAAATCTTTAGCTTTAAAACTAGTGCCTATGATAGCTTAGTCGACTACTTATATTCGCACTATTCTAAAAAAAATTAAATCTAACTATGGGAAGAAGCATGAAAAATACTTAGAAATTTTTTCTTTCTGCCAATTATCTTTACACTTGTCTGTTAAATGCTAACTTTTTGCTTGAGTTTTGAGTTTAACACTGCCTGCCTTATTTAATAAAAATTCCTTGATTGAATACAAGTTTGCCGCCACGGCAGCACATGGCAGCACAACAAGAAAGATTAAAAAACCTAGAGGTGCCCGAAACAGGCTCTAGGCAGAAAGATTAAAAACCCTAGAGGTGCCCGAAATAGGCTCTAGGAAGGATCATGAGCAAGGACACTCTGCTGCTATCAAAAGTCCACGAATCTAAACCAAGTGACGGACAAATTAGCAAGAGTGAACTAAAGTATTCACGGGATGACTCTATTCAAAGGGTTCGGAGTTTCGTAGAGTGCACCTATCTTAGCCTCAGACCCGAAGAATAGTTGTGATGAGCTGAAGCCCTTAAAGCCATGATCAGAAAAAGAAAACAAAAGTGCCCAACTGTGCTGCCAAGGCAGCAACTCGTATCCTTTCTAGTAATTTAATTATTTTAGGCATTCTTTGTTAACTCAATTATTTCAGCATAGTTAGCATGAGCACAGACCTCCACACATTACACATGCATTGAGAAAATTAAAATCTAAGTTATTTCATGTCATTCCCTATCACTAACATAAAAACAGGTGCCATAGCCTTGAGGTAAGAAATCAAGTTAAAGGCTAATATCGCTATTAATTTTGTGCTAAGGGCAGGTTTACTAGTTAGGTTGCATTGCTTGAGGGCAAGCAATAGTTCGAGTTTGGGGGTGTGTAGAGTGTCCATGAGTTCTATATTTTGTACACATTCTTGCCATTATTATTGTTGATCTTAAGCTCATTTAGGCATATTTAGGTGCATTGCATGTATTATAATAGTATCTTCTCTTGTACCACGCTTTTACTGAATATTTTATGTTTGGTTGAGAAAAGTTACTGTTTTAGTTTAGTTTATATTTACATGTGCTATAGCTAGGAGAGGAGAGGACATGAAAGCTGGAACAAAAGGAGCTGTACTGAAGCAGCTCAAGATGCCGCCAAGGACGCTGCCGAAGCAGCATTGCCGCCAAGTGCCGCCCGGGCAGGAGTTACACCGACTTAGCCAAGATGGGTCATGATTTCAAGAGGGCAATTTCCTAAGCCCAATGAGCTCAGTCTTGTAATGTTCTAAAGGTTGTAGCGGCCGGTAGAGCTGATCCAAGACCGATAAGTAGGAGCACTTATTCTTACTTGCGGAAGAAGGAAACGCCCAAAGAGTCCATATTTAAGTTAAAAATGAGTCTGTATTTAATGTAACTTTAAGAACTTCTACTTTAAGGAGGACTCAAACCTAGGTCAAGAGCCCTATATATACCCAATGTATGTAAGGGTAGAGGGGCATGCATATACATAGGCATATCTCAGATAGCACTTCGCATATCTAAGGACGTGAGGATAGATGAGGGGATAGTTAGATAGGTTGGAGATTTTGGGGGTCGCGGCTCAACTCTCCTAGGGTTTAGACACGTGTATGTAAAGTAGTTTGAGGGAAACGTTTGTACAGTTTTGAGTTGTTTTCAATAAAATTCTGAGTTTGCTTAATCTATGCTCTTTGTTCGTTCAATTAGTCTACACCAGTCAGTTGAAGAGAAAATCCATTTGTCGGGCACGAAAGTGCAAGGCTCACGAAAGGGTTAAGCACGATCACAATTTCCAAAGGCGTGACTAACTTGGTTCCATACTAGTCCACAAGTTTCAGCGGCTAAAAGGGATTACCAACCGAGTTGACTAACTTGGTTCCACACTAGTCCACAAGTTAGCTCTCGAGCATCCTAACCTAGAAATAAGAGGGATCACTGTCGACTATCCTGCCGAACTTGGAATGTCTTCCAGACTTGCTGCTAGGACTTCTTTCCGTTCCACCTGCTGAGACAGTACACTCCTGTAGTGGCAATGACCTGCTGCGGCCGCGTGACAGGGTCGTAGTTTGCCGCCCGCCATCCCGCTTAGGCAGCAAATCATGGCAGCAGAAAACATGCTCAGCCTATACAATGCAGTCCACGGGCTACTAAGCTGCACTTGCCTTATCCAGCCTATCGCATAAATCTCTCTATATCATCTCTCTCATCATTGTCTTTATCTTTACTTGTGTTTTTATATTTTCACATCTTGAGATTTGATTGCACATTTACTAAATCTTTGTGCAGGAAACAATTCATAGGAGCTGCTCCAATCCCTGTGGGAGACGATATCTTTTATACTATAACTTGACAAGAGTGTGCACTTGTGCTCATAAATGGAGAACACCCAAACGCTCTGCATGCATCATCCGAACTTAGTTGGCTAAATTCACAATCAAACCTTTCGATCAGTATTGTATTGGACCTCTTATAGATTTATTTAAAATGCATCTCAATGATCTTTTTTACATCTACTGGGTCGCTAAAATGATCCTCCCCAACCTTGATACTACCAATATAGTTCGAACGTCTTCTAGACGAAGCATCCAAGTGGAAGAATTTCGTATTTCTATCTCCATGGATTCTTGAAGAAAGCATATTATTGCTCTAGTCTGGCCTAAGACACTTTTCATCGCCGTTTTTTTCTCAAAATGACCCAAGCCATGGATATTCCAAGAAAGAATTAGGGATTTATGCATAAATAAACTTGGGTATACTCACTTTCTTTCGCTCAACCTTAGACCTCCAAGTGCTCCTCAAGCTCTCTAAATTTGTTCACAACCACCTCCTTATTTGCATTGAAGATAAGCCCTAAGTTTTCGCAGACTTTGAAAGATGTCCTGATTTCGGGAATTTGTTCCCCTTCCATACTGGTCTTCGATTTATCCTCAGCCATGTTGAAATCTACCGACGAATCTACCTCTACTGGAATTTTTCCCACTTGGACCTACTAGAATCAGCCACTTTCTTCCTACCCTTTATCTGCGTTGATTTTGTTTTTGATAAAGAACTGATGGCTACCCAATTCTGAATCTTGTGGAGTTTAGATTGGCTATCGTGGTTCAATAACTTCACCATTTTTGGTTTGATTGAAAATAAGCCGGATGAAGAATCATAGATGGGCTCTATGGATCCACTTTGGCCCATAGAAGAGTAGGAGTTCGAGGCAGAAATAACGAGAACTTCAAGCAATAATCCCCCTTCGGTTGACCCATCAAGACCTATTTGCCCAGCATGATTAGGGCCATCCAAAACCCATGCTTCTTGTCTCGTGCTCGGCCTAAAGGGATCATTGTTGCCCAATTTTGAATCACTAGAATAATTGAAAGCCATACTGATAGCGACCCTGTTGTAATTTACATGTTCTACACGTGGTGATTTATCACTCATCCTCACACAGCTGTCCTGCGGCGGCACTAAAGTTGCATCAATCTCCAGAGGCTTGGGGTCGATCTCAGTTCTCCCACCCATGCGTGATCCACCAGGGCTACTGCATGCACTCTTTGAGATATCAACAAGTGACTATTAGGTTGCTCGATATCAATCCAGCATATTTCGTCTTCAAACTCGGTTGTATAGACTTTCAGATTGTATATGGATTCGTTTACTTCGATGGAAACAAACGGTGGAATAGTTGATAAACACTTCACCCCTATTAGAATTTTAGCGACGTCTAAATGGTTCTTTTCTGCTGTGTCAATGTCCAGACGGATGAAATCACCCCATTGACTCATAATAGAAATTAAAACGAATTTATTCCATGCCTCCAATGGTAGTCCTTCTATGAATGACCATACACGAAGCTTCTTCGCCTGCATGAAGTTCTCTACTAATTCAATATCATGAAACCAGGATCTCATTAAGGAATCTTTTAAGTCCCAGAAAATATCTAATTGTTCATCTTCCTCAAATTGTATAATCGTGTAGAATCCCGCCCAACAACTGACTTTCACCTTAAACCCTTCTGATTGTAGCATTTGTTGAACGGAATCATGATCGTAGATGACAGACACTTGACCTATAACGCATTTTTTAAGCTACTCCTTATTTGCGTCCTTGACGACTATATGAACCGAAGCCTTGCTATTGCTTTCGACCACCTCAAAACCTTCCGCTTTACTCAGATGTGTCGTTGGGGTTTTGTCGAGCATTTCATCTGCACTTTGTTTCTTCTTGCACAATAAGACGTCCTTATATGATCGACCATCTCTCCCTTTTGCTAAATTTGCTTGCTTTTGAGTCGTCTTGTTAGAAGACTTATCCTCAACTATGTGACATTTGGAAAACACTGAGGATTTCCTATCCAGAAAAACCTTTATAGTAAAGTCTTCCATCTTTCTGTTGTTTGCTAGGTCCACCGCATTCATAGCTTCCCACAAGCTTGAGAAATGAACGAACGCGAAAGTGTTTTTCAGCCTTCTTCTACTGGGATTATAGTAGGCAATATACACATCGAAGACATTCCCGTATTCCTGAAAAGCTTCTCTCAGTGTCGCTGGTTGGATTCTCTTGTTAATAAAGTTGATGAAAACTGAAAATCCTTTGCGGTTGACTCTCTTGACGCATTTGTCCTGGTTGGGAAGCTTCTCCCACTGGTACGGAGGCTCCGATCTCACGTTGCAGTTCCGATGACCAAGGCTCTATCGCCCAAAACCCAGACGTTTCATCTCCCCTTTGCAAGCACGCGTCAAAGTACCATTTACCCTATTCAATCCTGAGTTGAGTTAGGTTTTTAAAATTCAATTTTCTCAATACTCATTATTATGGACTACTCTTAAAATTCATTTGTTTCAAATACTTAATTATTACAGTCATATTTTTTCCTAATATTTGTTATTAGGGGCATACACTTAATTGTTTTTCAAATATTTGTTATTAGGGGTCCAATTTATTCTTAATAAATGTTATTAGGGGTCCATTTTTTTCAATAATTGTTAGTAGGGACCTATTTTTTCCAATACTTATTATTAAGGTTCCAATTTTTCTAATATTTATTATTAGAGGTCTACTCTTAAAATTCACCTTTTTTATTAAGTAAAAATATATTAAATTCCTGCAAAAGTTAGGATTCGTACCCACATAAAGTGAAAGAAAATGAACTTTTTTAACATTCGGTCAATTAATAGATATCTTAAATGTATTAAGTTGGTGTTCACTCTAACAAACGGTCGGTCGAGGATTTGGATGATGCATTATGTCACGGGGCTAAACTTCAGCTAGCCGAACCGCGCGGCCTTAGTCGCCTTCTCGGCTGAATGCTACGACTAAGTCACCCGAATCCCTCGTTATGGTGCTAGACTCCTGCTAGCCGGACCGTACGGCCTTAGGCAAAGCTCTCATGGCAAACACCTAAGTCTGCTTGGATTCACGCTCTGGAAGATCAAACACTTCCAAAGCCTACGAACGCAAGATCGTTCTAAGCATAAGCTCTTTAAAGAACAACTGGAAGCAACTGGAAGCGACATGCAACAAGAACACGAAGAACACTTAAGAACACTCAGAGAGTTAGAGTAAATGCTTCTTGTATTACTCAAATGAATAATGAATGAGGTGAAGTAAGTGATTACAACTGAGCTAGGGAGGCTCTATTTATAGTTGAACTCTCCTAGATCCAACGGTATAGTTTGAATTACATCGACGGACGAGATCTACCCTATCTCTTAGTTTAAATATATAATTATCACAAACATTATCTCCAAGATAATTATACAATAATATCAGTGATAACTATGATGGCTTATCACATTTACTATCCCAAATTACCCTGGTAAATCTTCCATAGATTCTACTAAGTCTGGTGGGCTTGCAGGCTTTCTAGCATTCTCCAACTGCCAGCCCAAGTCTGATGGTCTTGGCGAGCCCAACGCTCCGCGCACAACCTCTCTACTCGATGTTTGTGCCAATGCCTCAGCCCCAAGAATTTGGTCTGTGACATTCTCCCCCACTAAACTTAGCGACGCCCTTGTCCCTGCTGTCGAACGATCCTGGGCAGGGTCAATTTGTTCACTCGTCGATGCCTCGGCTTCCTACAATCCTCCCATACAAACTGCTTGCCTCGGTTCAAACTGCCTTGGACAATCGCGCTCCAAGATGCCACTAGGTACATCACCATCGTACGAGTCCTTCCCTACAATCTCTGATTTGCCTCGACTCAGATCCTCTTGATCATGCGGCAAAGACTTGGAAGTCACAACATTGAACACCTGTCGAGCTCTAAGAACTCTGAAAGGTCCCTTCCAATCTTTTCCCCCGTAACGAAGGCTAGGTCTCACTCGGCCTACGCTCATCAAAGACGGCAAATCAAACTCAAAAACACTAGGAATGTGTTTAAGATGTACCTTCCTGTTGGTCGTCATCATCATCGGCGACGTCGTCGCATTTACTCTAAAACGTGCCAGCCCTTCTTCGTCTACAAAGTTTGACACCCCTCGCATCGAACTTTGTACAATCAAGTCCGTTGCGCAACTCTGATTGCCACACCACATCGGCCCTTCTACCTTGAAGTCCGGTGCTCTCTGCTTGCATCAGCTCTTCTTCCTTGAAGATCGTTGCCTCGACTTGCGTTGGCACTTCTTCCTCGAAGTCCTCCGCTTCTTTCTCACCTTGCCCACATGTGACTTCTCTACGGTTGCTATGTCTCTCAACGGCTTAGCCCCCTTTGATCCTTTCCTGGCTTTGGTACTCAATGATGTTTGTCCGTCAACACCATCAGCAAACACTTCCTTCGGCTCTACAGTGGCCTTAAAAGCGATGTCCCTTTCTCCAGGCACATCCTCGGATAACGCTGCCTTAGACCCTCTCTCCAGTGTGGTCTCAAAAGCAATGTTCTTCCCTCGAACATCCTCGGCAAGCTCTCTCGTAGCCTTAGAGATCTTCAACCCATTCTGCTCGGTACCTTTGGCAGAACTAGACAACTCTGAACCAAGCTTGATCGGCACGATGCTCTTGGCCTTGCCCAACCTCTTGGACTCCTTGGCTCGAACTGGGCATCTTTGCAACTTGTGAGGCCCCTTACAGCGGTAGCACTCCAATTGCTTTCTCATCACCCTCGGCTTGATAGCTTTCTGACCCGCTATCGCACCAAGTCTTGTCCCTGGCTTGACTACTGTGGCAGTTGTAGTCGAACCACGACTCACACTCACCTTGGCGGCACTGACAGTAACAATCGCCCCAAGTCCCGCTACTTCTCCCTCTGACTTGCTTGCTGTCTTCACCATGGCAGCTAGGCGGTTCTTCTCGGGACATCCTCGTATCAGATGAGGATCGTCACAAAAGTAGCACTTTAGCTTCTTCTTGCTCACTTTCTTTTCCGAAACGGACTTAGCCTCACCATTCCCCCCGTCTATCGAACTGGAACTGGTTGACTCAACACTTGCTTGCTTCTGTTCTACAAGCACACTCAGAGGTTCAGTATCGTCGGCCTCTGAAAGTCCTTGGGCATCACCTTGCTCTACTGCGAGCTTCGCCCCCGGTCTAAGTCCCTCTAAGAAAGGTTTGAGCATGCCCCATTCACTCATTGCGGTCTCGCAACTGAGCAGCTCACTCCTGAGCTCATTCACCTCTTTCCGCAAAGCTTCTATCTCAGCTTCACGAGCACAACTCTCTCGAACTGCTCTCAGCTCATCACGGATACGTTGCATCTCGTCTTTGAACTTGTCCACCTTGGACTCTAACTTTTCAAGACGGGATTCCACAACACCTTGGATCTGCTTGGACTCATCCCTAAGAGTTTCCACTGTATTCTCTAAGGCATCACCATGCTTAGACATTTTCACATCCATGCCATTAAGAGCCTCTTGAACATTCTCACGGATCCCCTCCATGGACTCGAGCACTTCAAGATCTAACAAACCCAGCTTCTCCAGGTATATCGACTCCATCTATCCAAACACTACCTTGACCTCCTTCTCGGATTCCAAGAGTTTGTCGACCCAAGTATTCACAACTGTTATGAATTCAAAATTCCGTAACACATGAGAATCAAGAGAAGAATATTTCTCACCTAATTCATCGAGAGCCTTTCTCACATCTTCCATTGTCCATGTCTTCTTCTTTGGTGCCATCTCAATCACTTTGCCACGAACTAGTCAGCTCCGTTTGACTATCTCGAACAAAAACCACCACGCTTGACTACACCTGCAAGCTTGGAATCCACCAACACTTGTCTCTGCCTGCAAGCTGGCTCGAACGCAAGTCACTCCGTCGACTCGCTCTGATTATCGCTTCCCTAAACACACGCAAGTCCCTTCCTCGACTCGCACTATTCACCACTTCCCTGAACAGAAAATGGCTATGACCACTTCCCTGGTCCGAACACGCTTCGATCACCTCCCTGACCGAACACGCTCTGATACCACTTGTCACGGTGATAGACTTTAGCTAGCCGAACCGCGCAGCCTTAGTCGCCTTCTCGGCTGAATGCTACGACTAAGTCACTCGAATCCCTCGTTACGGTGCTAGACTCATGCTAGCCGGACCGTACGGCCTTAGGCAAAGCTCTCTTGGAAAACGCCTAAGTCTGCTTGAATTCACGCTCCGGAAGATCAAACACTTCCAAAGCCTACGAACGCAAGATCGTTCTAAGAGGAAGCTCTTTAAAGAACAACTGGAAGCAACTGGAAGCGATAAGCAACAAGAACACTTAAGAACAATAAGAACACTCAGATAGTTAGAGTAAATGATTCTTGTATTACTCAAGTGAATAATGAATGAGGTGAAGTAAGTGATTACAACTGAGCTGATGAGGCTTTATTTATAGTTGAACTCCCCTAGATCCTACGGTACAATTTGAATTACATCGACGGACGAGATCTACCCTATCTCTTAGTTTAAATATGTAATTATCACAAACATTATCTCCAAGATAATTACACAATAATATCAGTGATAACTACGATGACTTATCACATTTACCATCCCAAATTACCCTAGTAAATCCTCCATAGATTCTACTAAGTCTGGTGGGCTTGCGGGCTTTCTAGCATTCTCCAAGTGCCAGGCCAAGTCTGATGGTTTTGGCGAGCCCAACGCTCCGCGCACAACCTCTCTGCTCGATGTTTGCGCCAATGCCTCAGCCCCAAGAATTTGGTTCGTGACATTATTACATTTGGCTTGGTTTCTTGTGTTCTAAACTTGATCCGGTTAGTCGGTTTTTATCGTTAGAATTCCTAGAAAATGTAATTTGCTTGTCCTATTATTAGAATATTGCTATTTTTATGGCTTATTTTTTAAGGAAAGAAAAGAAGAAATCCATTCACTCTTGTTGGTGAAAAGCATGAAGTCGTGTTTAATATATATTGGAAAATATCAAATTGCTAAATTTCAAGAGTACAAAAATTTATTAAGCATCTAAAATATAAATTTTAGAGACAATATTTATTTTATTTAATATTTAAGTTTGTATAGACCTAAATTGATATTATGCCAAAATTTTGAGGACATATACAGAGACAAAATCGAAATTTCATCTCAAGAGAAATAAAGTATAATTTACTTAAAAGTTAGGGGGCAATTCATAATTATTCCATAATTTTTTAAAATTTATTATACAAAACAAGGGTAAAATAAAATGTTGGTGAGAGTAGGGGGGTTAGAGCCCCTCCCGCATATAAGTTAGGTTTTGTCTCTGTTTGATTAAATATTTATTAAGTACTTGCATTTCTACCGAGATTAAATTATTATTAAACAAAAAATGATTAAATACTTAAGATTCGCCACAAATTTTTTTTAGACTCCAAAGATCTCCGTCACTTATTAGTCGTTCAATTAACATCGTACTTGTAAGATTACATCGTACTTGTAAGATTACCAAACTTTATTCCTAGTTCAGAAGAATACCAATTAATAAACTCAAGTGCCGAATCGAATATCATTTCGAATGATATTATGATCTACAATAATTGCTTTTCTTCTTTCTTTTTGGGGTCATCTCTTTTACCAGTTCAAATGCCATGGAGGAATGTCCTAAGATCAAACCTAATTCAATATTGTTACCACTTCCCCTTCGATCCTAAGAAAGACACAACAAGTTCCCTTAACTGTTAGGGTATTCTTGGATACGTGTTGAGTAATTAGGAACCGACGCGAATTTTATGTCAGAGGTACGAGTTTTTAGAAAATTGTATTAGAAATTTAGGTACACGAAATCAAATCATCAATTGAAAATGTAAAGAAATTGTTGGAAAACAAGTAGTTCATTTGAGCCGGATAACCATATAACACTTTGCGTTGTCCTCAAATGTCTCACATTTGGGCTATTTTTGTCAAACAATAATCGCTGAGAACCCATTAGCAATTCAAGGTTTTACTATAATAACCCAAACCTAATCAATACATAGTTGGAAAGTCCAATTTTCCATCAAAATGCAAAAAATGCCATCAACTTTTTAGTACAAGGATAACCCAATTATTAGGGTGATTTTATTTTAACCATTAAACTATGAAATTTTCCAATTAGGCCATTAAACTACTAAGTTGGTTTCAATCAAGTCATTGATTGCTAACTGTTAACGAAATTGTTGATGCGATAATTAATCAAATTTATATAATTACACATTTAGTCTTCATTATTTACACATTCTATCAATTTGATTTTAATTTTAATTTAATTCTTTAAATTTAATCCTACGATCAAATGATAACACATTTCATCATCTTTTTTGCAAGAAAATAAATGAAATTAAAATGGGAAAGGAGAGCTCCAAGAATAACAAGCTTGAGCTTAATTCGAAATTTGAAACTTAATATATAACTTGAACTCAATCAAATATGATTATTTTTAAGTTCTAATTTGACTTGAGGTATATCTTATTAGGCTCTATAACTCTAGTTCTTGCTCAGATTAAATTTATGTATATGCAATCTTCACATAAATTAACCTCAATAAATAATGATTTTATATATGATACAATAATAAATAAATGGCTTACCCAACAATTAAATCTAAATACAAAAAAAAATCCATGAACACTTGAAATATTCTAGTATATATCAAGGATTGAAAAGTAATTTGATAATTTAATTTTTAAACCATATATTAAAAATTAAATTGGAGTCCCCGATTATTTAAATCAAATATTACGAAGTTCAATTTTGACTCGTCTGGTTTTGATTCGGGCGTCCAAAATTGCTGAATTCTTTGTTCTCTCATTGCTGCAATGGTTTGAGGCCAATTTACAGGAGAATGTTTCGTTTGGTGCAAGGGAAGGGGACTATAATCTGTTGTTTGCTGCGGTGGTTTGGAACATTTGATGTAGAAGAAATACCATTGTCTTTGGTGCCGAGACTGATAATTGGGGTTCTATCATCGAACGAAGTTGTTGGCTTGCGAACATAACTCGTTTATCGCTCGAAGCCAAATGTAGAAGACATGTTGAGCCTTCAACGGTGACGCCTGTAGCTCGTTGGTTGTCGTCGTCTATAGATCGGGTGAAGCTAAATGTCGACGCCTCGTGCTCGATTCATGATGGGAAAGCTCGGTGTGGTGGGGTGATTAGGGATCATTCTGGTTCTTGGCTGCATGGTTTTACTAAATTTATTGGTTGCTGTTTAGTCGTGGAAGCCGAGTTATGGAGTATTTACCTGGGTCTTGTTATTGCGTGGGATCTAGGCTTTCAGAGTATATAGGTGAAATCCGATAATGCTCAAGCTATCAAGCTTATTCATCAGGTAGATCGTGATGGTTTTGTTCCCGCTATCACTCGTGCTATCCGGATGTGGTCCAGAGAGATTAGCGGATCTCGATTCGTATTATCCCTAGGAAGTGCAATCGAGTTACAGATGCTTTGGCAAAACATGCAAGTCTCTCGAATCTCGACTTAGTTCTTTTGGACTCTGTCCCGACTTTTGTTGTTGAGCTTTTACGCGAGGACTTAGTTCCTCCTAAGATGTAATCCTCACGTGTTTTGTATATCTTATCATGTGCACTCTTTTTCCTCCATTAGGTTTAGGAAGATTTTTTAATGAGGCACATGATAACGACACCCCTTTCTTATAAAAAAAAATAACTCAAAGTTTAAGTTTGATTCAATAGTTACCAATTTGAATTGAAATCGTATAAAATTCTATATTAAAAATAGTTTTTTTATTATGTTAGAGTATAAAATATAGAAAATAAAATAAATTTTTTGAAATATTATGAAAATGACGATGTTAAACTTGAATTAGCCTTGATTTCTCTCATGATTATATCTTCATATTTACATCTAAGAATCGGGGACATTTTAAAAATTTAAGGGTACTGCATAATTTATTAAAATTCGGTTCTTAATTTATAATATAGAAGAAGTATGAGGTTTTTTCTCTCTTAATATAAAAATGTTATATTACTCACTTGAGCAACATAAAAAAAACTTACAAATATCTAAAATTTAACATTTTCATCTATAAAAAAGTATTGTTCTTTTTGTATTTTTTAACAAAATCATCTGCAATACTTTCAATATCATTCCTCCCCAAAAAAATATCATATCATTCTTTGAAAAAATTATTATATACATCATAGTATTTTTAATATATATATATATATATATATATATATATATATATATATTTAGGGACAAAGTTAAATGGAGGTGGGAGGCAATTTATTCTTCACTTTTGTCCTCCAATATGTATTTTTTTTAAAATAATTTATTTATGATTTTTTCTCACTTTCAAATATTTATGTTTTCCCCCTCAATTCCAAATCTTAACTTCGTCCCTCTATATATATAAAAATTCAACTACTTTTACACTGATTCATGACCACTAGATGGGTAAAATAGATGGATGAGATTAACTCCTTACTTTTTTTTTCAAGTGATAATCTTCACATATCCTTCTAATTTTATTCATTCGTTTCACTCATCCAATGGTCATGAATTAGTGTAAAACTAGTTGAATTTTACATAGTGTAATTGGATCTCATCCATATATATATATAGACAAGGCCAGGATTTGAGGTTGAGAGGCAAGACATAAATTTTGAAAGTGGGGCAAATTCATAATTATTTTAACTTTGTTCAAAAAAATTATAAAGAATTAAAGGTAAAAGAATTACCCTTGCCATTAGGGATGTAAAAACAGGTCAACAGTTGGGTTTCAGGTCGGGCTCTGTCAGGTCGGGTCAAATCGGTTACAGGTCATTTCAGGTCATTTTTTGTTTTAACTCGATTCGGTTCGAGTTCGGGTTCATTTCGGGTCGGTTTCAATTCAGGTCGGGTTCATTTCAGGTCGGGTTCATTTCAGGTCGGGCCAAAACGGTTAATTGACAGGTTGATTTCAGGTCGGTTTTGTTTCAGGTCGGGTTCATTTCAGGTCGGTTTCATTTTAGGTCGGGTTCATTTCAGGTCGGGTTCCTTTCAGGTCGGTTTCGTTTCAGGTCGGGTTCGTTTCAGGTCAGTTTCGTTTCAGGTCAGGTTCGTTTCAGGTCGGTTTCGTTTCAGGTCGGGTTCTTTTCAGGTCGGTTTCGTTTCAAGTCAGGTTCATTTCAGGTTGGGTTCCTTCGGGTTTAGGGTTTATTGTGTTATGTGTAGTGTAGGGACTAGGGACTAGGGATTAGGATTTAACATACATAATATTAGTACATTATACGTACATACATATAAGGATTATGATTTAGTGCTTTAGTAGTTTGGGGATTAGGGTTTAGGGGTGGGCGATATGGTCTAAGGTTTAGGGATTATTGCTAAGTTAATTAAGTTTATTATAAAGATTTAAACGACATAACTTAATTAAGTCATTTAAGTTATTGTAAAAGTTATTTAAGTTTTTATATATTCACTGTTAATTATAAAGTTTTAAACAACTTAACTTAATTAAGTCATTTAAGTTATTCAGGTTTTTATAAAGTCATTTAAGTATGTTAAGTTAATAAAAAAATTTAGTCATATTATGTTAATTAAGTATACAGATTTAATTTAATAATCTTTATTCATTCAACTTAATTTAATTAAGTATAAAAATTTAATTTAATAATGGTTATTCATTCAACTTAAGTTAATTAAGTATAATAATTTATCTTTGAAGTTATTTTAAAATAAAAGTTAAGTTAATTAGAAAGACAATTTGATTTAATAATGTTTATTCATTCAACTTAAAATGAATGCAAGTTAATTAAAGTTATTTTTAATCTTAAGTTAAGTTAATTTAGCATTAATTTATTCATATTATTTATAAAATGAATGCAAGTTTTAAAATGAATGCAAGTTAATTAAAGTTATTGTTAACTTAAAAAATTATTTTTATTATTTTTAATTAAAGTTATCTTTTAATTAATGATAATTTATTACCACTTGATATTGATTCATTCAATTTATCTTTTAATTAAAGTTAAGTTAGTTAATTTATTAATACTTGACATTATTATTAATTTAATACTTGACATTATTTTATATTCATTAAATATAACTTCTTCAAATGTCAGATAATTATCATTATCAGCAAATCAAATAATAGTATTAGTTCAGATCAATATCAGTTCAGGTCAAGAACTGTCACATCCCAAAAACCGGTCTAGTAGAAATTAGGTTCGAAATCTTTTTTTTATTCGGTTTATTATTATTTTATGGAGTAGGTTAAATTTATTATTATTTTATGGAGTAGGTTAAATTTATTATTATTTTATGGAGTAGGTTAAATTTATTATTATTTTATGGAGTAGGTTAAATTTATTATTATTTTATGGAGTAGGTTAAATTTATTATTATTTTATAAGTAGGTTGAATTTATTATTATTTTATGAAGTAGGTTAAATTTATTATTATTTTATGGAGTAGGTAAAGAAAAAAAAAAGAAAAGAAAAGGGGTGTTTGCCGTCCATGTTTGAGTATAAATAGGGGAGGGTGAGTTGACACATCCCAAAAACCGGTCTAGTCGGAATTAAGTTCCGGTGACCGAATACTTTTTTTTTATCGATTGAATAATTTATTCGATCTTATCTGAACCAATAAATATTTTTCAGGGTAATTTATGATATTTTATTATTATCATTATTATTATTATTATTATTAAAAGAAATGAATAATATTAAGTGGGGAACCCACGTTGATTCCTTCAAATTGAAGGAAACCACCGTGAATTCTCCACAGTCAAATAAGGTGGCATAAAGTCAAATAAGGTGGGCATAAAATCAAATAAGGTGGCATAGTAGGTAATTGAGGGGCGGCAGTTCAAGTATAAAAGGGGGTAAGGGGTATTGATCACTCACGGCAAAGTGAGTAAGAGTTCTACAAAATTAATAGGATAGACCGAGTGAGAGAGAGAAATAATTATACGATCCAGTGTTTGTTTGGTGGTTCGATATTTTCGGTATAGTAATATCGAATCTCTGCCGACGTCGGGGTAAGCTCAAATCTTTTATTGGTCTAAGTTTTGGTATCGAATCTACTTAATATTTTTTATTCGATATTGTCTTATCGATTTTAATTGGTTTTTATTAATTATCGTAGTAAACGAGATCGATTCAGAACAACCTTCAAGCCCAATAAATAAAAATAAAGCACCGGTCTGTCAAGGTGAGTGTAGATGCATTTGTCTCGGGTGACACGGTGTCATTCCGATATTTTTTTTATGTTCTGATATGGGAGTATAGTCGTGTCAGGGGTAGGCTCGGTGCCTTCCTGTTGCATTAATTATGAATTTATTTGCATCTGGTAAGTACCTTGCATTATTTGGATATGCTCAAAAATAATTATGATATGCTACAAATATATGAAAATAATTTCTATCTGATATGGAGCTACGGCTCATCTTGCTATTTGATATGATATGATCTGAAAATCATGGACTATGTGAAATTATGTGTATTTATGGACGTTGGATACAATTGGCATGCCATAGGAATATTCGAGCTCATCATGTAAGGGAGGACTACGGTCCAGGGCTACGGCCTATATGTGGGAGATAAAAGGATGGAAGTGTAAGGGATACATGGAGCTACGGCTCAGGGCTACGGCTCATTTATGATTCATGATATGGTGTACAGGGAATCCGCGTATCCAATGGTACCAATATAATATGTGTTCGATATGTTATACCATGACATGTTTATGATAAGATATATGATTATATTATGTTATGTTAGTGATATGGATATCTGATCATGTTATGCTTATACTGTTATAGAAGCATGCAAATAAGTTAGATTAAATTTATATTTAATCATGACATTCATATTATTGTCAATTTACTATCATGACTACCTCACTAGGCTATGTAAGCCTAACATACGTGTCTCATGCATTTTCAGGACCCTGATAGATTTCCAACCTTTGATCGTGTGGTGCAGTTGCAAGTCACATCTCTACCTTATATGTATGATATCTTTCATGAACTCCTAATAAAGTGGCATATGATCCAACTTTTGTATAAATTGTGTTTTGTAATTTAATAATGTGGTTTTATTTTAGTAATCTAGAAAAGTCCTATTAAATAAATGTTAGAACAATAATAATGATAGATACGAATAATTTTCTAATAAAAATGATTAGAAAGGACTCTAAGATTTTTGTAAGTTGTTAGGCTCATTTAAATATGTAAAGAATTTTAGTAAGATAATAAAAAGAAATAGATTTGAATATTTTACAAAATAGTCACTAAATATTGCATCGTCTAATCAGGTAGATAAATAATCTCCGATAGTAATGAGGTTTTACAGGCTAATAACTAGTGAGTTTAATTTCAGTATATTTTCACGAATTTCAGATAAAGACCTTTAATTTGTGAAAATTACAATTTAGTCCCTAAGTTTGAAAAAGTTTAAAATTGACCCCAATTTGAGTAAGTTGTTAATAAGTTAAGTGTTAAGTCTTAAAAGAGATTAATAAAATATTACGAAATGATTTTTGAACTTTGAAATTATGTCTCCGATCTCCGCATCGTTTGCGGTAGCGCTCTCCGACCCGGTTCTCTACCAGGCCGGGAAGGGGGTGTTACATTTGTGGTATCAGAGCTAGAGTTTAGTCGATTCTAGGACTAACCAGGTATTCGTTAACAAGTCTATGTCTCATATGCCACTTAGGAGTTGATTAAATATGTATTTTGTGACTTGCAACTTACACGATTTAATTCTTATGTGTGTCTAGACCCAAAATGACTGCTCCTACTATTAGGAAAGAAACAAATGAGCCCGATCATGATTCCTCTTCCACTCGAGGGGAAAATGTGAGGCTAGAGCCAAGTACCGAACAAGTGGCTCAGAATGATCCACCTCATCTTCCACCTATGTTATCGGCTCAACAAGACTATTTGATGTCTATGGCCGACATGATAAAACAAGTAGTGGTGTCTCTTCGACAAGAAGCACCTTCCTCATCTGCTGAAGCTGTTCAGCAGATCTCTCGAGCTCCAATAGATAAGCTAAAACGTTATCAAGTTTATACATTTACTGGCCAAGATCTGGATAATCCTGAAATCGCAGAATATTGGCTAGAAAATACTTTGAAAGTAATCAACAAGCAACTAAAGTGCCCCGAGGAGCATAAGTTAGAGTGTGCCTTAGCCCTGATTGCAGATGAAGCACAAAGCTGGTGGCACACTGTAACTCTCACTGTACCCGAACATAAAGTAACCTGGGAATTTTTCCTCCAGGAGTTTCGTAAAAAGTATATTAGTGAGCATTACCTCGCTGAAAGACGTAAAAAGTTCCTCCATTTGAAGCAAGGAGGAAGGCCAGTGGAACAGTACATTCATGATTTCTGCAAGTACGCTAGATATGGTACTGATATCATCCACACTGAAAAAGAAAAATGTAGAATGTTCATAGATGGCCTCTGCGATGAATTACGTCCTCTTTTTGTTGCTCTGGAAATCGAGGATTTTCAAATTCTGGTGAATCGAGCCATTGCAACTGAAGCTTCTCAAAGAGCCTCGGAAAGAAGGAAGGGAAACCAAGCTCGATCTGATAAAAGATTTCGAGAAGATTCCAAACTTCCTCTATCTCAAAAAAGAGGAAGACAGTGGGACCAAAGGTCATCTGCCAATCAACAGCTACCTAGCTCTAATTATGTATCGCAATATCCATCTGGTGGGACCACTATTACGTGTACAACCTCAATAAACAGTACAGGGGGCTCTGCCAAAAGTTCTCAGATCCCTCTGTGTAATTTTTGTCAAAAGAGACATTTGGGACAGTGCCGTAAACAGTCAGGTTCTTGTTACCTGTGCGGAGAATCTGGTCATTTCATCCGACAATGCCCCCAAAATCCACAAGCCCCTACCTCTATAGCCTCCCAGAACGTTCCAGTAAAAGGGAGGGGAATAAATCAAGCACCGTCTGGTTCTTCCGGAAGGCCCCGTAACAATAATGCTCCTTCAGGAAGCCGAAATCTAAAGGCTTCAGCCCAGATGTACCACGTTCGAGGCCGCGAACAAGAAGACGACCCTGATGTTGTTGCAGGTATGGTGGAATTAGGTTCTGAATTTGTTTATGCTTTGATAGATCCAGGCTCCACGCATTCCTTTATTAGTGAACCTTTGATTGAAAAATATGCCTTAAAATGTGATCATGTTGCTTCCAAAATACTTGTGTCAAACCCATTAGGAGATAGTGTAACAATCCAAAAGATCTGTAGATCTTGTCCCCTAAAAATCCAAGGATTTCCTTTTCTGGCCAATTTGATGGTCTTACCCTTTAATGAGTTCGACCTTATCCTTGGCCTAGATTGGTTAGCTGAACATCAAGCATGGGTAGATTGTTCTAAAAAGAAATTATATCTCCATGGACTAGGTAGAGAAAGCATCACCTTAATGAAATCTAAATGTCAGAGTAGTCTTATGTGTGCCTTAGAATCTAAGAAGGAATTGAAGCCTGAAGATATACCCATAATAAGAGATTTTCCTGACGTATTCCCTGAAGAACTTCCGGGACTCCCTCCTGTACGTGAAGTTGAGTTTGGGATAGAAGTTCAACCTGGAACTACTCCAATTTCTATCGCTCCATACAGGATGGCTCCAATGGAGTTAAAAGAATTGAAGGCCCAAATCCAAGACCTTGAAAGTAAGGGGTTTATTCGACCGAGTTCCTCACCCTGGGGAGCACCGGTCCTATTTGTGAAGAAGAAAGATGGATCGATGCGCTTATGCATCGACTATCGACAACTGAATAAAGTAACAATAAAAAATAAGTACCCGCTTCCTAGAATAGACGACCTATTTGATCAACTAAAGGGTGCTTCTGTCTTTTCTAAAATAGACCTCCGATCTGGTTACTATCAAATGCTTGTGAAGGAACCAGATGTTTCAAAAACAGCTTTCCGAACCAGATATGGCCATTACGAATTCTTGGTGATGCCTTTTGGACTCACCAATGCTCCTGCAGCCTTTATGGATTTGATGAACAGAATATTTCGACCTTATCTTGATAAATTTGTCGTTGTCTTCATAGACGACGTTTTGATCTATTCGAAAGATTCTGTTACTCACGAAGAACATCTTCGGATTGTACTCCAAACCCTCCGTGAAAAACAACTCTATGCCAAATTTAGTAAATGCGAGTTTTGGCTTACCGAAGTATCTTTTCTCGGTCATGTGATATCTTCCGCGGGAATTCAAGTGGACCCAAAGAAGATTCAAGCCATTCTCGAATGGATACCCCCGAAAAACGTGGGAGAAATTCGTAGTTTCCTGGGTCTTGCAGGATACTATCGTAGGTTCGTTAAGGGGTTCTCCTTGATTGCTTCACCCCTAACGAAGCTTCTTCGTAAAGACATTTCTTTCAGGTGGACCGTGGACCAACAACGGAGTTTTGATCAGCTTAAACAAATCCTCACCCACGCTCCTGTCCTAGTACAACCGGAACCAGGAAAAGATTTCACAGTATACAGCGATGCATCCCATCAAGGACTGGGCTGTGTCTTGATGCAAGAAGGTAAAGTTATAGCCTATGCCTCACGTCAACTCAAACCGCATGAGCTTAATTATCCAACTCATGACCTTGAGCTAGCTGCGGTTGTGTTCGCACTAAAGATCTGGCGACATTACCTCTATGGTGAAAAATGTTATCTTTTTACTGACCACAAAAGCCTGAAATACCTTTTGACCCAAAAAGAATTAAACCTTCGTCAGCGTCGTTGGATGGAGCTTTTGAAAGATTATGATTTGGTAATTGATTACCATCCCGGTAAAGCAAATGTGGTGGCGGACGCTCTTAGCCGGAAGCCCACTTCTTCTCTTAGATGTTTAAACGCTCACTTTCGGCTCATGAAGCGTGGCAAGTTATTAGCCGAGCTCAGGGTACAATCGACCATTGTGTCCCTGATTAAAGCACTTCAAGAAGATGATGAGGAGTTACAACCTATTTTAGCTCGAATCAAGGATGAACCGGACCCTGATTTTGCCATAAATTCTGACGGCTTGTTATGCTTTCGTAATCGTATATGTGTTCCAAACAATGATGATCTTCGGAACCAGATCCTGCGTGAAGCACATGCTAGCCCTTTTTCTATTCACCCCGGAGCTGTTAAGATGTACAAGGATCTAAAAGAGATCTACTGGTGGTCCGGTATGAAAAGTAAAATCACAGATTTCGTAGCAAGGTGTTTGACTTGTCAACGGGTTAAAGCTGAACATAAAGTACCGATGGGACTCCTTCAACCCATTGAACTGCCACAGTGGAAGTGGGAACGTATCACTATGGATTTTGTAAGCGGTTTACCTCCGACTCCAAAGAAAAACAACGCAATCTGGGTCATCGTAGATCGATTTACCAAGTCAGCTCACTTTCTTCCTGTAAGAATAGACTTCAGCTTATCCAAGCTAGCAGAGTTGTATATCAGCGAAGTTATACGCTTACACGGAGTTCCAACATCAATAATTTCTGATCGAGACCCACGGTTTGCATCCCGATTTTGGAGAACCTTGCAGGAGGCATTGGGAACTAGAATACATCTCAGTACTGCATTCCATCCCCAAACCGATGGCCAATCTGAAAGGGTTATTCAGGTAACCTCGTTATTGTCTTTCTTTAAACATAAGCTAGGTATCCTATATCAATTACGATCTTCCTTGTAGATCTTGGAAGATATGCTTCGAGCCTGCATTATTGACTTTGGAAAAAATTGGGAGAAATCCCTACCCTTAGTGGAATTTTCCTACAATAATAGCTATCAGTCGTCTATTCAGATGGCTCCTTTTGAAGCATTGTATGGCAGAAAATGCAGAACTCCTCTGTGCTGGTCTGAACTTGGTGAAAACAAGGTGTTGGGACCACAATTGCTAAGAGAAACAGAAGAGAAAGTTCAAATCATTCACTCTCGATTGAAACAAGCTTTTGATAGGCAGAAAGCCTACGCTGATCTGAAACGAAGAGACATTCAGCATAATGTGGGAGACAAAGTCTTTCTTAAAGTCTCTCCATGGAAAAAAGTATTTCATTTTGGAAAGAGGGGAAAACTCAGTCCTCGTTTCATTGGACCTTTTGAAATTACTGAAAGAATTGGCCCAGTGGCTTATCAACTTGCACTTCCTAGCGAGTTCGATAAAATCCACAATGTCTTCCACGTGTCAATGCTCAGAAAGTATAGATCCGATCCATCTCATATCTTAGAGCCGGAAGAATTAGAGCTGAATCCTGACTTGTCTTACGAAGAGGAACCAATTCAGATTTTGGATAGAGAAATCAAAAGACTAAGAAACAAAAATGTTGCATTGGTTAAAGTCTTGTGGAGAAATCACAAGAGGGAAGAGGCAACATGGGAACCTGAGGACACGATGAAAAAGCAATATCCTCATCTATTCGATTCAGGTAAAAATTCGAGGACGAATTTTCTTAAGGGAGGGTGAGTTGTCACATCCCAAAAACCGGTCTAGTAGAAATTAGGTTCGAAATCTTTTTTTTTATTCGGTTTATTATTATTTTATGGAGTAGGTTAAATTTATTATTATTTTATGGAGTAGGTTAAATTTATTATTATTTTATGGAGTAGGTTAAATTTATTATTATTTTATGGAGTAGGTTAAATTTATTATTATTTTATGGAGTAGGTTAAATTTATTATTATTTTATGGAGTAGGTTAAATTTATTATTATTTTATAAGTAGGTTGAATTTATTATTATTTTATGAAGTAGGTTAAATTTATTATTATTTTATGGAGTAGGTAAAGAAAAAAAAAAGAAAAGAAAAGGGGTGTTTGCCGTCCATGTTTGAGTATAAATAGGGGAGGGTGAGTTGACACATCCCAAAAACCGGTCTAGTCGGAATTAAGTTCCGGTGACCGAATATTTTTTTTTATCGATTGAATAATTTATTCGATCTTATCTGAACCAATAAATATTTTTCAGGGTAATTTATGATATTTTATTATTATCATTATTATTATTATTATTATTAAAAGAAATGAATAATATTAAGTGGGGAACCCACGTTGATTCCTTCAAATTGAAGGAAACCACCGTGAATTCTCCACAGTCAAATAAGGTGGCATAAAGTCAAATAAGGTGGGCATAAAATCAAATAAGGTGGCATAGTAGGTAATTGAGGGGCGGCAGTTCAAGTATAAAAGGGGGTAAGGGGTATTGATCACTCACGGCAAAGTGAGTAAGAGTTCTACAAAATTAATAGGATAGACCGAGTGAGAGAGAGAAATAATTATACGATCCAGTGTTTGTTTGGTGGTTCAATATTTTCGGTATAGTAATATCGAATCTCTGCCGACGTCGGGGTAAGCTCAAATCTTTTATTGGTCTAAGTTTTGGTATCGAATCTACTTAATATTTTTATTCGATATTGTCTTATCGATTTTAATTGGTTTTTATTAATTATCGTAGTAAACGAGATCGATTCAGAACAACCTTCAAGCCCAATAAATAAAAATAAAACACCGGTCTGTCAAGGTGAGTGTAGATGCATTTGTCTCGGGTGACACAGTGTCATTCCGATATTTTTTTTTATGTTCTGATATGGGAGTATAGTCGTGTCAGGGGTAGGCTCGGTGCCTTCCTGTTGCATTAATTATGAATTTATTTGCATCTGGTAAGTACCTTGCATTATTTGGATATGCTCAAAAATAATTATGATATGCTACAAATATATGAAAATAATTTCTATCTGATATGGAGCTACGGCTCATCTTGCTATTTGATATGATATGATCTGAAAATCATGGACTATGTGAAATTATGTGTATTTATGGACGTTGGATACAATTGGCATGCCATAGGAATATTCGAGCTCATCATGTAAGGGAGGACTACGGTCCAGGGCTACGGCCTATATGTGAGAGATAAAAGGATGGAAGTGTAAGGGATACATGGAGCTACGGCTCAGGGCTACGGCTCATTTATGATTCATGATATGGTGTACAGGGAATCCGCGTATCCAATGGTACCAATATAATATGTGTTCGATATGTTATACCATGACATGTTTATGATAAGATATATGATTATATTATGTTATGTTAGTGATATGGATATCTGATCATGTTATGCTTATACTGTTATAGAAGCATGCAAATAAGTTAGATTAAATTTATATTTAATCATGACATTCATATTATTGTCAATTTACTATCATGACTACCTCACTAGGCTATGTAAGCCTAACATACGTGTCTCATGCATTTTCAGGACCCTGATAGATTTCCAACCTTTGATCCTGTGGTGCAGTTGCAAGTCACATCTCTACCTTATATGTATGATATCTTTCATGAACTCCTAGTAAAGTGGCATATGATCCAACTTTTGTATAAATTGTGTTTTGTAATTTAATAATGTGGTTTTATTTTAGTAATCTAGAAAAGTCCTATTAAATAAATGTTAGAACAATAATAATGATAGATACGAATAATTTTCTAATAAAAATGATTAGAAAGGACTCTAAAATTTTTGTAAGTTGTTAGGCTCATTTAAATATGTAAAGAATTTTAGTAAGATAATAAAAAGAAATAGATTTGAATATTTTACAAAATAGTCACTAAATATTGCATCGTCTAATCAGGTAGATAAATAATCTCCGATAGTAATGAGGTTTTACAGGCTAATAACTAGTGAGTTTAATTTCAGTATATTTTCACGAATTTCAGATAAAGACCTTTAATTTGTGAAAATTACAATTTAGTCCCTAAGTTTGAAAAAGTTTAAAATTGACCCCAATTTGAGTAAGTTGTTAATAAGTTGTGTTAAGTCTTAAAAGAGATTAATAAAATATTACGAAATGATTTTTGAACTTTGAAATTATGTCTCCGATCTCCGCATCGTTTGCGGTAGCGCTCTCCGACCCGGTTCTCTACCAGGCCGGGAAGGGGGTGTTACAAGAACAGTTCATGTCAAGAACAGTTCAAGTCAATAACAGTTCAGGTCAATAAAAGTTCAGGTCAATATCAGGTCGGGTTCAAAACAAGTCGGGTTCAAAACAGGTCGGGTTAAATCGGTTATCTGGCAGGCCAGTCTCGGGTTCGGGTTCGTTTCGGTCGGGTGCAGGTCGGGTTCAGTTACTACAGTAACAGGTCAAATTCGGGTTCGAGTTCACTTCGGTCGGGTGCAGTTCGGGTTCGGTTTCTACAGTTACAGGTCAAATTCGGGTTCGGGTTCGTTTCGGTCGAGTGCAAGTCGGGTTCGGTCATTGAATTCTCGGGTTAAACCAAGTTCTGACTCGATCGGGTCTCAGGTAGGTTACCAGGTCGGGTCAGTTTTTCACACCTGCACTTGCCATGTACGTCCGTCCCTATATGTCTATCTTAATAAACTCATTTATAATATAATTTTTTCATAAACCTTATATAGTCGTACCTACATGTTCAGAATTATCTCCACTGAGAATTCATCGAATATGAGTGCATATAATAATTTGATGCGGGGGTTGATGTCTTCTTCTCGCTTGTAGTCGCCCACTTTCTTTTTCTTTTTTCTTTAACAGTGATTTAATTTTTTTTATTGTCTTTCTAATTTTCAGGTCATGTCTTATTAATTTAGACTGATTTGTATCACACACTTATCATTTTATTTTAATAGATAAAATTTTCAGCAAAATTTTTTTACATACTCAAAACCTATTTAAATGATACCAAACTACTATCACTTGTACTCATCTAGTTAATAAGGAGTTAATAAGGATGATTGAATTTGAAACTGCCATCTGCGGCTTCAAAGTGTTTTCTCTGCAACAGCAATGGTTTATCGTCAACCGTGACACGTGTACAAGGAAAAGCGCCATTGCATATTTATACCAAAATTTAATCTCCTTTTCATGAGTTCTACACGAAAGACATGTTGTGTCCCTCTAGCTTTCCAACTACATGGGAAGCCAATTTCCATGAATATCCTCTTCTTTTACACTGAAATACTTTTTTGGGCGAATCTAACATACAACAAGTTTAGAGCGCGGTTAAAAGATGATAAATTTTGATATTTGTCCAAAAATTTAAAATGTTAGACCTTTTATAATATTTTAAGTTAATTTTTCATGTTTTTTTTGACAAATATCGATACTTATTTTGTAAGTATCGATACTTGTCCAAAAACTTAAAATGTTATAAAAAAAATTAAACGAAAAATTCAACCCAAAATACTATCAAAAAGTTTATCATTTTAAGTTTTTAGACAAATTTCGAAACTTATCGTCTTTTAGTCGCAACTGACTGCAGCATACCAAATCTACCCCACTTTTGTCCCTTAACATGCATATAAGATACACCTGGTAGAGATGGACACGACATGGGAAAAATATACTAAAGAAAAAAGACATCAACATAATACGAATACACAAACATGTCGGAATCTTTGAATTACATACATTGTTGAAAAATATATAAATATAATTATAATGTGAAAAAAATACAGATCCAATACGGAAAAAGAGGATGATAGCACTAGATGTGGCAAATGAGTCCTTTCGGTTCAAGTTATTACGGGTTTGACTATATTTAGTTCTGATCAATTCGGTTTTAGTTTGAGTCTATGGAGATTATGGTCGAGTATATGGTCATATCAAGTCGGTTAATTTTCGGGGAGAATGATTTCGGTTCGGGTCAATATTCGGTCAACTTGAGATTGGTCGGGTTTTTTTTTTAAATTCAGGTCAACCTTTAAATCGGTCGATTTTAGTAGAGTTTTCAAGTCAGGTCAATGATTTTACACCTCTATATGTGGTTTTTAGGTGACTTGTGCGGTAGTTCACATCACATCTCATATTTATTTATTTCTTTTAATATATATTTTTTTATTTCTGTTTGTCTTTAGTTCGAGTTATCTTAAGTGCGGTTCGGTTCAATTTATTTCGAATTAAATTTAGGTCGATATTAAATTTCAGGTTGAATAAATCGGTTAGGATGTTGGTCAAGTTTGTCTAGATGGGACCTGGTAAACATGGGGTTGTTTGAGTAGCCTTTCCAAGGAGGTCTCATGGCTATTTTTTTGGTCACATGAAAAGCTGAAAATGATACGACACATTCACACACACATTAACTGTTACATCACATGTGGATCTTCGGGGTCATAACAACAACAACTTTGTTGGTCATTTGGAAACGACTGCTCTGAGATTCACATGGTCGTTTTCTACAATGTCTGAAGTTGCGTAAAGGGACAGCCTTTGTAATTGTAAAGTACAACTATTGCTCTGTGAGTCGTCCGAAATGGGAAGATGAACAGATTTAAAAGCCAATTTAAAGATTAATTTATAAGAAAATATTTTATATACCGGCACTAAAAGTTTTATAATTTCATTAAATGGAAAGATGAACAGATTTAAACTACGATTTTTTTACAAGTAGGTAGGTAACAGAAGTTACTATCATAGAACAAACAAAATTACATCATCGATCTTAAACCTAAAAGGAGGGAAAGAAACTCAATTAAATGGCAAGAGTTTGAGCGAACCGCTCTAGCAACTCAATCCACAGCTTTGTTACACATACATTTGACAAAGGAAAAGTACCAAGCATAAAACAACGAAGACATTCCGAGCGTATCATTCTCAATCGCGCCAGATTCCCAAGCCGAGAGGAAAAAGGATTGAAGACGTGAGATAAGATTTTTATAATGCTCATATTTGGTAAACAATTTTTTTAGTCAAAATTATAAGTTTGGCTAGTTAAATTCGTTATTTTAGATGTTTGGTGAATAGAGAATTGTAATAACGAATTTGGTTAAAACTTCTCAAATTGAAAAGGCCGCTAACATGAGCTTTTTGAAATGAGAGGTTTAAAATAAACTTTATAAAAACTTTTTTACCCTTAACAATTACAAATAATCTCCAAATAACCTAAATTTAACCTTTACTATTTTCATTTAAATTTAATAATTAATCAAATTGTATTAAAAATAATTATATAAATAATAAATTAATATTTAGATCCTTCAAATATGCTTAGTAATGTTATACTAAAAAATTAATTTTCATAATCTAATTAATATTAATAGATACAAATTATTGATAACTAATAAATTATTCAAACAAATATGGCATGATGCCAAAAATGCCCCTACGTTTGTATGAATAGTCATTTTGACCCATATTCTTTTTTTGAAGCAATTTAACCCTCAACATTTCATTTTGGGTTAAAATGGCCCCTCTACGGATGAAAATTGTTAGTCAACTAACGTTAAGTGACTTGAAATGACGTGAAAAACTTACATGGCAGTGCACTGTAACACCCCGATCCAGATCCGGATCCAAAGTACTACATTCAGGTCACCCAAAATAGACCCAACAAATTTTTAATTTAAAAACCATAAGTTTAGCCAACATTTAAATCACTTAAACCATTCATAATGTCATGTACTTAAATAACAGTACAAATCATTTTACAAAATAGGAGCTCCAATAGAGTTTATAGACTCAACATTTGTAAGGTCCTATAAATACATAAGCCCAAAACTAAATACATAGCAATGTACTATGAAACAATGAGATGCTGGGAAATCCCTCCACGATGTGCTCCCCGATCATGATCACCTACTATTACCTCCCTAAAAGTACTGATTTTTATGGCTATTTTACAATGTCTTTGCTTGTCTTTGGGCACATTTAGATACATTTTGTTGTTAATTGCATGCATTTGCATAAGGAGTTTTGAATATGGCTATGCCGGTGTGAAGGGTGGTTTGTTGACATGATTGCAGGCACAGTAGAGCAGAATAGCGCAGGAAGAGAACAATGAGAATTCCGGTAGATGTTGGCAGCGAAAGACCAAAAATTGCCGAAGCACAGGTTGGCAGAGAAGAGATGTTTGATGCCAGGTCGAGTGGACGATGAACCAATGATGACGTCAGCCCTAGAATTCAAATGAGGGATAAGATGAGCACATCCCTTATCCTCGAGCGTTCAAATTCAAATCCAAAGCTTATCCTAGGTCATTCCTGTGCGTCTATTTAAAGGATCTCAAGCAAACACTTGAGAGGAGATCGACAATCAGATTTAGAAGGCTGCACCAAGGAGACGTGGTTCGACCAAGCTTGACCGAGAGCCTAGATTTTGAAAGGCTGCATCGAGAGTCCCCCCTCTCACCCATTCTATTCGTTTAATTTATTTTTATTTAAGATGGTGATGTTGAGATACAATTATGGTTTTTGGTTGGAAATCCTCACCATGAACTAATTTAATAGTTAGCGAGGGATGGTTGAACGCTATTTACTATTTTTAGCTTTTAATAATTGGAAATGCGATGACATTGTTTCTTCTATTTGGCATGATCTTAACTGTTTTCACAAATACAATGCCAAGCGAGAGCTGACTTTGTTGGCTTATTGAACCTTAATATCTTAACCGACTTAGGAAACAACGAACAAATGCTAGAAACTAAGGCGAGATGCTTCGAGAGAAGATGTTCAAGTAGATGAACTTACTTCGGGAGTGAAATCTACCCCTTAGGAGCAAAAGATTGAGACTTAATCAAATTAATTTATGAAAAACTTGTTTTATAGAGATATAAAAGTTTTTGCATAGTTAATTAAGGGTATTTCCATCGAGAGAGGTAATGCTACTTTAGAATTCGCTCGGCAAACGATGCCAAGACATGATTTATTAAAAGCTGGCATGACACTAATAGCATGAAAACCAGGCATCCCTTGCCAACACTCATCATACATTTTAAAACTCTTCTTAGCAATGGTGTTGTCTTTTATTTCCTTCTTTTAAACTTGCTTTCAAAACCAACTTCAAAACAAACAAACTTATCTTTGACAAGTAAAACGAGTAAGCAATTAAACTCTTGACCAATCCTTGTAAGATTGATAACTCAGCTTACTGTTGTATTACTTGGAAGACTGTGTATACTTGCACGCAAAAGACTCTATCTTGGCATTGTTTATTCATTACCAATGCATTTTCACCCCTTTTGCCAAGCTCTCTCACGATTCCAACAAGTTTTTAACGCCGTTGCCGGGGATTGGAACGGAGTTTTATTTTTTTGTTTTACTTGTTTTTTGTTTATTTTACTTATCTGTTTTGTTTGGTGTATGACCAGGAACCGCCCTACAGACTATCAGCCATTTTGAACCTAAAATTGAATGAACCTACCAAGATTGAAAAGGAAAATTAGAGAGATGGCTCAAAATGGTTACGGAAGAGTAGAGGGTGTTCCATAAAATCTGGGAGATCAACATATTCGTGGAGGGAATCTTGTCACACCCGTAGTAGACGAAGCCATAAAGAGACCAATACGAGAACACTCGGCACCAAACATTGATAACCTGATGCCAGAAGTGATTGGCACTGAAGTAAACACATCAAATTTTGAACTTAAGCCGGTAATGATTCAAACTCTTTTGAATGTAGGCCAATTTGATAGAGCACTTACTGGAGATCCAAGGCAACACTTAAAGAAATTCATGGAGATTTGCCAGCTATTTCAGCAGCCTAGAGTATCAGAGGATAATGTGAAGTTGAAATTATTCACTTTTTCCTTGAGAGATAAAGCCAAGACTTGGCTCAATTCTTTGTCACCTGGTTCAGTCACCTCGTGGGGGGCCTATGCCAGAAGTTTCTGACGTGTTTCCAACCGCCAACACTCACTACCATGCTACATGGTGAGATTATTACATTTAGGCAGGCTGAGGATGAAACCTTATATGATGCTTGAGAAAGACTTAAAGATCTTTTGAGGAGGTGTCCTATGCATGGATTTCCAAATTGGACCCAAATACAAACTTTTTATAATGGATTAAATGCACAAACGAGGACTATTGTTAATGTTTCGACAGCCGGTTCATTGCTTGACAAGAACTATACGGAGGCTGTGGGTATCCTTAAGAGAATTTTAGTTAATAATTTTGAGTACCCCGTTGCCAGGTTAGGTATCAAAAATAAAACCAGTGGGAAATTGAAGGTTGATGAACTAATGTCCATCCATGCTGAGATTTCTAACGTCATTAGTATTGTGAGAACATTGCAAAAGAACAATGAGCCTCAAGAAGTGAAGACATTAGAACCATTCTGCACAATCTGTGGAGAGAGCCACTATGTGGATGATTGCCTTGCCAACCCTGAGTCGGTAAATTATGTTGGCAACACAAATCACAATTTTAATCCTAACTCAAATACTTATAATGTAAGATAGAGTCATCACCCGAACCTAGCTTTGGGAAATCAAGGATCCAACCAATGCAATGCCCAACAACATAACAAAAATGCCCAACGTCAATATAATGTACAACGTTAGAACAATGCCATGCCAAGAGTCAATCAAAATGTTGTGCATCTGGCACAAAATAATTTTCATGGAGGAAAAAGGAACGACTATAGGAATTTGACAGAATACATGGAGAGGAATGATGCTAGTATCCAAATTTTGGCAGCTTCTATGCGAAACTTGGAGGTCCAGATTGGGCAGATTGCCAATGCACTCAGCAACAGTCCCCATGGAGCTTTGCCAAGTGACACAGAAGATGCTAGACAGAGGAACAATGAACAATGCAAATTCTTAACTCTTCGAAGTGGTAAGCAATGCGAGGCTAAAACATCCAGAAACCAGCCAATTCATTGTCAAAAGGAAGAGAAGAGACTGATAGATGTACCACAAGAGCCGATAAACAAAGAAGAGGATGAAAGCATTGCCAGCCATCAAACTAATGTCAATAAATAGACTGATGCCAGCGAGCAGAATAATGCCAGACAATAGTCCAATGCTAGCAAACCGTTGGCAAAGCCAGCAGCATACATTTATCCACCTCCACCCTTTCTGCAAAGGTTACAGAAGCATAAGCAAGATCAGAAATTTAAGCGTTTCTTGGAAGTGCTAAAACAATTGCAGATCAATATACCATTAGTGGAAGCACTCGAGCAGATGGCCAATTATGTGAAATTCATGAAAGATGTCTTGTCCAAAAAAAGAAAATTGGGAGAATTTGAGACTATAACTCTTACCAAAGGATGCAACGCCAGGATACTTAATCGATTGCCACCAAAATTGAAAGATCTAGGGAGTTTCACTATCCTGTGCACCATTGGCAATAGATTCATGGGTATGACATTATGTGATCTGGGGTCTAGCATTAACTTAATGCCGATGTCGGTGTTTAAGAAGCTTGGCATTGAATCAAGGCCCACTACGGTGACACTTTAGTTGGCAGATCGATCTTTCGCACATCCTAAGGGTAAGATTGAGGATGTGTTGGTAAAGGTAGATACATTCATATTTTCAGCCGACTTTATTATTTTAGATTATGAAGCTGATGTTAATATCCCAATTATATTGGGAAGACCTTTGCTTGCTACTGGTAGAGCTTTGATTGATGTACATAAAGGAGAATTAACAATGGGCATGAATGAGCAACATGTTACATTTAATGTGTTTCAAGCTTTGAAATGTGCAGATGAATAAGAAGAATGCCAAGCAGATGATAGGATGGAGTCAATTTTCAAGGTGGACATGGCACAGCTGTGCCAAGAAACTGGTGTAACCCCCTCGTCCCGGTCTGGCCGGATGACCGGTCCGAGTAAGCTACACGGGGAATACCGAGTGAAAACTCCCAAGGGAATTCCCCCTCGGTTAGCAACCCTATTTTTTTTGTATTTTAATCTTGTCTAAATGAGTATTAAACCCTAAGCGATCAAACAGCGGAACAACACACCCGGAACAATCAATCGAAAACAAGGCAACACTTAACAGCCCAAATTTTAGTCTTGAAGGCAGTCCGTTTCGAAACACCCTTGAGGCGTTTCGAAACACCTTGACCAGGTCAACTGCCCCAGAGCCTATACAAGGGGCCGTATCGAAACGGTGGTCAACCGTTCCGAAACGCCCACGACGGTCAACATCTCGTGGTCAACGAGATTTTGACCGTTTCGAAACCTTCAGGCCCGTTTCGAAACACCTTTATCTCGTGAATTTCTCAAAATTCCAGTAGCCAAAACGTTCCGAAACGCGTATCGGAACAGGGGTTTCCAGAGGCCAAACCGTATCGAAACGCGTTCCGATACGGGGTCCCTGAAGCCTACCCGTTCCGAAACGACCCAGCCCGTTTCGAAACGCGGGCTGCCTGCAACCTTTGAAAATCAGACTTGGGTGAATTTTAACAAGTCTAAAGGTCCCATAGGACTCCTAAAGCCACACAACACAAACAAACAAAGTCTAGAGGCATACAACTTATGTCAAGCGTACTCAAACACACTCAAGGCATAAATATAATCAATCATACATACATGGCAAACACAAGGCCTTTCATACAAAACATGCTTGAAACATTGACAAGCAAAAGCATCATCCATCCCATAAGGGTTTACATACCATAACAAGGTTAACATTCAAAAGGCATACATTAAAAGCGTTAGGCAAGGTAGACATGCTTACAAACCAAGTCAAGCATAAACATCCAAAATCACAAATGAGTTATATAAGCTCATACAAATACCCTCTTGCCACATTGCTTAACCATTACAAAATTAATAACCGTACTTGAGCCTCACACTTGGAAAACCCTTCTTGCCTTGCTCCGAGCTAACACCACGCTAATGATCTGCATTGTTGAACATTGAGAGCGTAAGCTATAAGCTTAGTGAGGGTGCTCTAAAACGAAAACAATCAACAATGCAGGGTTCAAGCATGTTAATCCTAGTCTTACATACATCAAGCATAAGCATAGAATCAAGTAGACCTAGCTAGTCTTTCAAGTGGCATATATGGTTTCTCGATCCTACCAAGCTCATTTATCAAAATCAACATCATGAAGCAACACCATATATCATCAACATATAACATCATCACATATCACAATGTATGAACAAGTTAATTGGCCACTTTAATTACCCCGATTGTGTGGATTTAAACCTCAACAACACTTTACCTCGGTGGGATTACACTCATCACCGGACCTTGCATGTGCGGGATTCCACTCATCGCCACATGCCCTATGGATGGGATTCCACTCATCATCCCGTAGAAATGTAATAAAAGCTTCCGGTGGAATGTTACATCACCGTACTCCTCCTTGATGACTTAACGCCATCAAAGCCACGTACGTTTTGACTCAATTTGTGTGCACACTATCCTAATGATCGATCATTTACAACCGGTAATTATTTAGTGCCAATTATCATAACCACATCATATATATATATCATCAACCACATTCATGCTCAATCTCATAGATGCATATCAAGATAAAACTCACATCCATCAACCACAATCATAATAGCATAGTCAAACAAGCATAAATGCATTCATGGATATCAATGGTTAAATCAACAACTTGAATTAACTATGAGTGGCCTACCAAGCACACTTCACACACACTCCCACTACACATACTCGAACCAAACTTAAAACAAGTTGAAACCACTCACCGCCCTTCCTTAGCAAATCGAGCAATCCTCCTACGCACCCGGATTCGGTCCCAAAGCCTCTTCCACGCTTCCACTTGCTTCTAGCCAAACAAAACACATACATTACTTCCCAATTCAATGCTAAAATCAACCATCAACTTACTTTGCAAGTACAACCCAATTTCCACAATTTCTCAAATCACATAATCTCTTAAAACCCAATTTTCGTGCTTCCCAAAACCCTTGCTGAAATCTCAATTTCCAAACACCCAAATGACTTCCAAAACATCCCAAAACACCCTCATATCATACCCTAACCATCAGCCCTTAGTATTCAACCTAAAACCCACCAAAACCCAAATTTTACTACCTTAAAACCTACCTCAAGAACATGCTACGAATTTTCACCCAAATTCAACCAATTTGATATATATAGTGCATTTCGTCATGCTTAAGTAAAACCCCAACATGATTTATCAAAACAAATTGAAGAACCCCTTTAAAAACCTAAATCTTAACATAAACCCTAATTTCCAAAACCCCACATTTTTGAAATCTAAGACAATGGTTGGATAGAGGATGAAGAAGAGATTAAGAAAACATATTTACCTTTCAAAAACACCTCAAAACGAAGTAGTAATCCAATGGAATAGTAACTAAGCTTTGGGAGAGTTTGAAGATGGGGGAGAGGCTATTTGACGTTAAAAAAAGAGAAATGGGGAAAAAGAAGACACTTTACAATAAAGTGGTCTTGCTTTTAAAAGTTTTCGGTCTAAATACAACATAGGTCCCTCCCTCTTTAAAAAGCTCAATTACACCACATTTTAGGTTGAATTGTTTTAAATTAAATTTTATTGACTCGACTAAAAACCCGGTTAACTCCTAGACCCAAAACACGGGTGTTACAACTCTCTCCCACTTAAAGAATTTCGTCCCCGAAATTACCTGACTGAAAGAGATACGGAAACTGCTTTTCCATATCCTCCTTTCTCTCCCAATTGGCCTCGTCCACACCTCTACGTTGCCACCGCACCTTCACTAACTCAATCGATCTACCCCTCAACACCTTACTGTCAGAAGCTCAGATCTCCACTGGTTCTTCCTCATATGTCAAATCCAGATTCAATTCAATTTCTTCTACGGGCATAACATGTGACGGATCGGACCTATACTTGCGAAGCATCGAAACATGGAACACATCATGTATCTTCTCAAGCTCGGACGACAAACGCAACTGATACGCAACGGGACCAACCCTCTTCACTATCTCATACGGCTCTATGTACCTCGGACTCAACTTCCCCTTTCGGCAAAATCTCATCACCTTTTTCCACGGAGACACTTTCAAGAATACTTTCTCACCCACTGAGAACTCAACTTCCTTCCTCTTCAAATTGGCATAGGACTTCTGCCTATCCGAAGCAGCCTTCAAACGATCACAAATCAATTTTACCTTGTCGGTTGTCCCCTTGAGCAAATCCGGCATATGTAGCAATTTCTGTCCTACCTCGGCCCAACACACTGGAGTCCTACACTTCCGGCCACACAAGGCCTCATACGGAGCCATCTGAATGCTCGACTGGAAGCTGTTGTTGTACGCAAACTCTACTAGAGGCAAATGCTTCTCCCAAGTACCCTGAAAGTCAATGATACAACAACGCAACATGTCCTCCAAAATCTGAATAACTCTCTCTGACTGCCCATCTGACTGAGGATGATAAGAAGTGCTGAAGTTCAGACGGGTACCCAAAGCTGTATGCAAACACTCCCAAAATCTAGAAGTAAACCGCGGATCTCTATCTGATACAATGGACTTCGGTACACCATGTAGCCTCACAATCTCACCAATATACAAATCGGCCAATCTATCTAAAGTGTAAGTAGTGTTGAAAGCCAAGAAGTGAGCACACTTTGTAAAACGATCCACTATCACCCAAACTGAGTTCTTCTTCGTAGGAGCCAAAGGCAAACCCGAAACAAAATCCATGGTGATGTTCTCCCATTTCCATTCCGGAATTCTCAACGGCTGTAGCAAACCTGAGGGAACCTGATGTTCCGCCTTCACTCTCTGACACACTAAACACTTACTCACGAAGTCGGCTACATCTCTCTTCAAGCCAACCCAAAAGTATTCATTCTTCAAATCACGGTACATCTTCGTACTTCCAGGGTGCATAGCAAACGGACTACTGTGGGCTTCAGTCAAGATCGTACGTCTCAAATCACTGTCTTCTGGCACAACTATTATGTCTTTGAAACACAAAACCCCATCGGAGCTAAAGCTGTAGTCTGAAGATCTACCCTCGGCTATATCTTGCACGTGAGGTGCCAAAGATCTATCTAGAAGCTGTTTCTCTCGAATCAACTGACCTAGGGTAGGTCTAACCTGAAGCTCGGCTATCAAGCCACCATCTCCAGACAAACTCAATCTAGCAAACATAGCTCTCAAGTCTACGGCCATCTTCCTACTCAAAGCATCAGCCACTACATTGGCCTTACCTGGATGATACTCAATAGTAAGACCGTAGTCCTTTAGTAGCTCTAACCACCTACGCTGTCTGAGATTCAAATCTCGCTGAGTCATAATGTACTTCAAACTCTTGTGGTCGGTGTATACTATGCATTTCTCACCATACAGATAATGCCTCCAAATCTTCAGAGCAAACACAACTGCAGCTAACTCTATGTCATGGGTCGGGTAGTTGCGCTCATGGGTCTTCAACTGTCTTGAGGCGTAAGCCACTACTCTCCGGTCTTGCATGAGAACACATCCTAGCCCTACATAAGAAGCATCACTGTAGACTACATAGTCCTTCCCGGACTCAGGCTGAATCAAAATCGGGGCTTGGGTCAGAGCTTCTTTCAATTTCTCAAAGGCTTTCTGTCTTGCATCTGTCCACTCAAACTGAACACTCTTCTGAAGTAACTGTGTCAATAGAGCGGCTAGCTTAGAGAAGCCCTCTACAAATCTCCTATAGTATCCACTAAAACCTAGGAAGCTACGTACCTCTGTCACAGACTTCGGTTGCTTCCACTCAACAATGGCTTCAATCTTCTTCGGATCAACTCTAATGCCTTCAGCTGACACTACATGTCCTAAGAAGACTACCTCACGAATCCAGAACTCACACTTGCTGAGCTTCGCATACAACTGATGATCTAGCAAAGTCTTCAAGACAAGTCTCAAATGTCGGTCATGGTCTTCTTCAGTTCGAGAGTATACCAATATGTCATCAATAAATACAACCACAAACTGATCTAGATACTGATGAAAATCCTATTCATCATGTCCATGAAAGCTGCCGGTGCATTAGTCAACCCAAATGGCATGACTAAAAACTCATAGTGACCGTATCTAGTCCTAAAGGCCGTCTTTGGTACATCAACCTCTCTGACCTTTAGCTGGTAGTAACCTGATCTCAAATCAATCTTCGAAAAGACAGATGCTCCTCTCAACTGATCAAACAAGTCATCAATTCTAGGCAACGGATATTTGTTCTTCACTGTCAACTGATTTAACTGTCTGTAATCTATGCACATTCTCATACTTCCATCTTTCTTCTTCACAAACAACACTGGTGCACCCCAAGGTGAAGAACTAGGTCGAATAAAACCTCTATCTGTCAATTCTTGCAACTGAGTCTTCAACTCTTTCAATTCTTTCGGTGCCATACGATACGGAGCAATCGAAATAGGAGCTGAATCAGAATAAGTCTCAATGCTGAACTCTACCTCTCTGTCCGGTGGTAACCCTGGCAATTCTTCCGGAAACACACTAGGAAAATCACATACTGTCCGGATGTCCTGAGGTCTAACCTCACTCATGTTAGGGTTCATCACATACGCTAAGTATGCTTCACACCCCAACTCAACTAATCTCTTAGCTTCTAACACTGAAACCACATTGGACAAGAACTTTACGTTCTCACCCACCACTACAATCTCATAGTCATCTGTGAGCTTCAAGGAAATCCGCTTAGTCTCAAAATCTATCCTAGCTCTATGCTCCGTGAGCAAGTCCATACCCAAAATCACATCAAAACCATAGAAAGGAAGTTCCATCATATCCACTGGAAAAACGTGCCCCTGAACCATCAACGGGCACCTTCGGTACATCTTCCTAACTACTACCGTGTCCCCAAAGGAACTAGTAACACTAACTCCTACCTCTAACATTTCACAAGGCAAATTTAAAGACCGAGCATGCTCACTCAATATGTACGAATGTGTAGACCCAGAGTCAATCAAAGAAAGCAAACCCAAAGACTGTATCGAGAAGTTACCTGCGATCACATCGGTGTCATGCTGCTCCCCGCGCTGAGCGTAAACCCTAGCCTGTCCTCCGCCCTCCGGCTGGACTGCAACTACATGAGCTAAGTTTCTCTGACCATCGTTCCTTGGCTGGAAATTACCTCTACCGCGCCCGCGGCCTCTCTGAAAATCATTGGCTCTAGCAGGAGCCTGAGCTGGTGCCTGTCCCACCTGATGTGGACAGTCACGCCTAATGTGGTCTCTGGCACCACAACTCCAACAGGAATGATAATTTCCCCAACACTCTCCGGTGTGGTTCCTCCCGCAAGTAGCACATGTGGGCAACTTCCCACCAGCTCTCTGACCCTGATGGCCCTTACCGTGGTTACCGCCACCACGCCTATGATCATACTGATACCTGTTGTCCCGATGCCTCTTGGCATCACCTCTATCAAAGTTGCTGGACCTCTTACCCGAACTAGATCCACCTGACCGCCTGGTCAAACTCAAACTGTGCTCCAAGTCCTTGGCCCTCGAGACCAAGACATCAAAATCTGTGTAATCTGAAGCTAGAATATAAGTCTTGATTTCTTCATTCAGCCCATAACGGAAGCAGTTACAACGCTCCACCTCAGTAGGTACAAGTTCAGGTGCATACTGACTCCGTCTGACAAATCGGATCTCATAATCGGTCACGGACATACTCCCCTGAAGCAGTGCCATAAACTCTCTCTTCCTCTCATCGAGGTATCGCGGACCCAAATACTTCTTCCGGAATGCTGTCTCAAAGAACTCCCATGTAATCACGGCCTCATACATCCCTGAAGTAACGGTGACCCACCAGGTGTAGGCATCACCCTGAAGCAAAGACTCAACACATCCCAACTTGCACTCACTGGTACATCCCATCTGAGCAAGGATACAGACAGTCTTCTCAAACCACAACTCTGACCTCTCCGGTGTAGCCCCTCGAAACTCTTCGGCCCCAAGGCCCCTAAGTCTCTCTAAAGGTAACCCAGTGCCCTCACCCTGATGGTGTGCTGCCTGACCTCCAGCTACAGTAGCCTGAAATGCCCCGACAATTGCCTGAACCAACGGAGCTAAATCAATCCCGGCCGGTCCTTGGCCACCTTGGCCTCCTTGTGGTCCCTCTCCTTCGGCCTCGGCCTCACCTCCGGCTCCCGGTGGAGGAGGTGGTGGTGGTGGAGGTGGTGGAGGAGCTCCAACTCCAACCACAGGCTGTTCCACTTGAGCCTCAACTCTAACTACCGGCTCTACTCCCGGAGCCTCTGCCCGTGGTTCCGGTCGAACCATCCTAGGCCTCCCACGTGGTCTCATGGTTCAACTAGCAAGGTAAACTACAACAAGAAACAGATAAGGATTACGTTAGTCAAAGCAAGGGTCCAATAGTGCTCAAGTACTCCTCTTTCCAAAAATCTCTTTTAAATTAAGTAATAGTAGCAATGGGCACACACTCACACCAGACACGACAAATTCATGCTTCAAAACAGCATACGATCAAGCAAGCATCAAGGATTCATGACAAAGCATGCATCGGACATCATAAGCATTTAACACATTAAGCTTACCTCACTTACCTGCCCGAGGTCTCAGTAACCTCAGGCTCTGATACCAACAAATGTAACCCCCTCGTCCCGGTCTGGCCAGATGACCGGTCCGAGTAAGCTACACGGGGAAAACCGAGTGAAAACTCCCAAGGGAATTCCCCCTCGGTTAGCAACCCTATTTTGTTTTGTATTTTAATCTTGTCTAAATGAGTATTAAACCCTAAGCGATCAAACAACGGAACAACACACCCGGAACAATCGATCGAAAACAAGGCAACACTTAACAACCCAAATTTTAGTCTTGAAGGCAGTCCGTTTCGAAACACCCTTGAGGCGTTTCGAAACACCTTGACCAGGTCAACTGCCCCAGAGCCTATACAAGGGGCCGTATCGAAATGGTGGTCAACCGTTCCGAAACGCCCACGACGGTCAACATCTCGTGGTCAACGAGATTTTGACCGTTTCGAAACCTTCAGGCCCGTTTCGAAACACCTTTATCTCGTGAATTTCTCAAAATTCCAGTAGCCAAAACGTTCCGAAACGCGTATCGGAACAGGGGTTTCCAGAGGCCAAACCGTATCGAAACGCGTTCCGATACGGGGTCCGTGAAGCCTACCCGTTCCGAAACGACCCAGCCCGTTTCGAAACGCGGGCTGCCTGCAACCTTTGAAAATCAGACTTGGGTGAATTTTAACAAGTCTAAAGGTCCCATAGGACTCCTAAAGCCACACAACACAAACAAACAAAGTCTAGAGGCATACAACTTATGTCAAGCGTACTCAAACACACTCAAGGCATAAATATAATCAATCATACATACATGGCAAAACACAAGGCCTTTCATACAAAACATGCTTGAAACATTGACAAGCAAAAGCATCATCCATCCCATAAGGGTTTACATACCATAGCAAGGTTAACATTCAAAAGGCATACATTAAAAGCGTTAGGCAAGGTAGACATGCTTACAAACCAAGTCAAGCATAAACATCCAAAATCACAAATGAGTTATATAAGCTCATACAAATACCCTCTTGCCACATTGCTTAACCATTACAAAATTAATAACCGTACTTGAGCCTCACACTTGGAAAACCCTTCTTGCCTTGCTCCGAGCTAACACCACGCTAATGATCTGCATTGTTGAACATTGAGAGCGTAAGCTATAAGCTTAGTGAGGGTGCTCTAAAACGAAAACAATCAACAATGCAGGGTTCAAGCATGTTAATCCTAGTCTTACATACATCAAGCATAAGCATAGAATCAAGTAGACCTAGCTAGTCTTTCAAGTGGCATATATGGTTTCTCGATCCTACCAAGCTCATTTATCAAAATCAACATCATGAAGCAACACCATATATCATCAACATATAACATCATCACATATCACAATGTATGAACAAGTTAATTGGCCACTTTAATTACCCCGATTGTGTGGATTTAAACCTCAACAACACTTTACCTCGGTGGGGTTACACTCATCACCGGACCTTGCATGTGCGGGATTCCACTCATCGCCACATGCCCTATGGATGGGATTCCACTCATCATCCCGTAGAAATGTAATAAAAGCTTCCGGTGGAATGTTACATCACCGTACTCCTCCTTGATGACTTAACGCCATCAAGGCCACGTACGTTTTGACTCAATTTGTGTGCACACTATCCTAATGATCGATCATTTACAACCGATAATTATTTAGTGCCAATTATCATAACCACATCATATATATATATCATCAACCACATTCATGCTCAATCTCATAGATGCATATCAAGATAAAACTCACATCCATCAACCACAATCATAATAGCATAGTCAAACAAGCATAAATGCATTCATGGATATCAATGGTTAAATCAACAACTTGAATTAACTATGAGTGGCCTACCAAGCACACTTCACACACACTCCCACTACACATACTCGAACCAAACTTAAAACAAGTTGAAACCACTCACCGCCCTTCCTTAGCAAATCGAACAATCCTCCTACGCACCCGGATTCGGTCCCAAAGCCTCTTCCACGCTTCCACTTGCTTCTAGCCAAACAAAACACATACATTACTTCCCAATTCAATGCTAAACTCAACCATCAACTTACTTTGCAAGTACAACCCAATTTCCACAATTTCTCAAATCACATAATCTCCTAAAACCCAATTTTCGTGCTTCCCAAAACCCTTGCTGAAATCTCAAATTCCAAACACCCAAATGACTTCCAAAACACCCTCATATCATACCCTAACCATCAGCCCTTAGTATTCAACCTAAAACCCACCAAAAACCCAAATTTTACTACCTTAAAACCTACCTCAAGAACATGCTACGAATTTTCACCCAAATTCAACCAATTTGATATATGTAGTGCATTTCGTCATGCTTAAGTAAAACCCCAACATGATTTATCAAAACAAATTGAAGAACCCCCTTAAAAACCCAAATCTTAACATAAACCCTAATTTCCAAAACCCCACATTTTTGAAATCTAAGACAATGGTTGGATAGAGGATGAAGAGGAGATTAAGAAAACATATTTACCTTTCAAAAACACCTCAAAACGAAGTAGTAATCCAATGGAATAGTAACTAAGCTTTGAGAGAGTTTGAAGATGGGGGAGAGGCTATTTGACGTTAAAAAAAGAGAAATGGGGAAAGAGAAGACACTTTACAATAAAGTGGTCTTGCTTTTAAAAGTTTTCAGTCTAAATACAACATAGGTCCCTCCCTCTTTAAAAAGCTCAATTACACCACAGTTTAGGTTGAATTGTTTTAAATTAAATTTTATTGACTCGACTAAAAACCCGGTTAACTCCTAGACCCAAAACACGGGTGTTACAACTGGTGATGATGTCAGCGAGACCGATAGTGAAGAAGAAATTTCTGAAGCTGAAGAAGTGAGCTATTTTGAGCCACTAGATTTGACAGGTAGAGAGATCAAGGCACCTAAGCCATCAATAGAGGAACCACCAGAATTGGAGTTGAAACTATTGCCAGACCACTTCAAATATGCATATCTAGGTAAGCACTCAACTTTGCCAGTAATCATTGTTGCTGATCTAACTAATGATCATGAGGAAAGATTGTTGGAATTTTTAAGTAAACACAAGCAAGCGTTGGGTTGGACCTTGGCAAAAATCCGAGATATTAGCCCAACCATATGCATGCACAAGAATAACCTAGAGGAATATCATGGCGAGACAATTCAAGGCCAAAGGAGACTGAATCCAAGCATGAAAGAAGTATTCAAAAAGGAGATTATCAAGTGGCTGGATGTTGGGATAATCTATGACATGTCTGATAGCTCGTGGGTTAGCCCGGTACAATGCGTACCAAAGAAAGGTGACGTGATCGTGGTTCACAATAGAAAGAACGAGTTAATCTCTTCTAGAACTATCATCGGATGGAGAGTATGCATGGATTATAGGAAGCTGAACAATGCCACCAAGAAGGACCACTTCCCATTGCCCTTCATTGACCAAATGTTGGACAGACTGGTAGGTAAAGCTTTCTATTGCTTCTTAGATGGTTATTCAGGATATAATCAAACTGCTATAGCTCTAGAGGACCACGAGAAGACCACATTCACCTGTCTATATGGGACATTCGCCTTTAGGAGGATGCCATTCGGTTTGTGTAATGCACCAGGAATATTTCAACGTTGCATGATGTCTATCTTTTTAGACATGATTGAGCAAAACTTGGAAATCTTTATGGACGACTTCTCGGTTTTTGGTAAGACATTTGATGAGTGTTTACAGAATTTAGAGCTTGTTTTAAAAAGATGCATAGAGACCAACTTGATCTTGAACTAGGAAAAATGCCACTTCATGGTGAAAGAAGGCATAGTTCTAGGTCATAAAGTGACCGAGTGAGGTTTGGAAGTCGAAAAGGCAAAATGGAGGTAATTAAACAGTTGCCACCACCTACAAGTGTCAAAGGTATAAGAAGTTTTTTAGGTCATGCAAGTTTTTATCGCCGATTTATTAAAGACTTTTCTAAAATTTCTAAACCTTGTGCTCATTATTAGAACAAAATGCCTTTTATATTTGATGATGCTTGTTTGAGAGCTTTTCAAGAACTTAAGGAGAGATTGATCAACGCCCCTATAGTCGTAGCACCATATTAGAGTTAGCTGTTTGAACTCATGTACGATGCCATCGACTATCCCGCCAGAGCAGTACTGGGACAACGACATGGAAAGGTTTTTCATGCCATATACTATGTCAGCCGAACTTTGAGTGAAGCACAACTCAATTACACCACAACGAAGAGAGAATTTCTAGCTGTTGTATTTGCTTTTGACAAATTTAGATCTTATCTGGTTGATAATAAGGTTGTTGTGTATACAGATTACTCGGCACTAGAGTACCTTTTGGTAAAGAAAGATGTCAAACCCAGATTGATCCGGTGGACACTTCTACTACAAGAGTTTGACCTTGTGATCCGAGATAAAAAAAGGGCAGTGAGAATTTAATGGTTGATCACTTATCACGCCGAGAACACCACTGTGAAAATGGTAAGACAACTGCCATACGAGATGAATTTCCTAACGAACATTTGTTGGCAGTTTTTGTTATACCATGGTACGCGGACATAGTCAACTATCCGGTAAGCAAAATTCTGCCACCATACTTGGAATACAATGCCAAGAAAAGATTTCTTCGAGAAGTTAGGCATTACTACTAGGACGAGCCAGTTCTATTCAAACAGTACCAAGTAATAAGGCGATGTGTGCCAAAAGAGAAACAGTACAATATCTTGAATTTATGCCACGCCGCTCCCTATGAAGGATATTTTTCCGGAATGAAGACTGCTGCCAAAGTGCTACATTCTGGACTCTTTTGGCCCATACTATACAAAGACACCCACAACTATGCCAAGGTATGTGACCGGTGCCAACGGACGGGGAACATCTCTGGCAGACATCAACTGCCACTCCAGAACATTATGCATGTGGATTTATTTGATGTATGGGGAATAGACTTCATGGGTCCATTTCCCCTATCATTCAGTAACCTGTATATTCTTGTAGCTGTGGATTACGTATCCAAATGGGTAGAGGATGTGGCATTGCCAACAAACGAAGTCAAGGTCGTTGCCAAATTTATTTACAAACACATTTTTACTCGATTTGGTGCCCCTAGAATGATTATTCATGATAAGGGTACCCATTTTAATTGTAAACTAATCTCTAGAGATTTGCGCAGATATAGAATTCAGCAAAGGATTGCCACAACATACCATCCTCAAATAGACGAGCAAGCTGAGATTTCCAATAAGGCGATCAAGAATATCTTTGAAAAATTGTGAATCCATCAAGGAAGGACTGGTCTTTGAGACTAGATGAATCCTTGTGGGCTTACAGAATAACATTTAAAACTCCCTTGGGCACTTCACCATTTAAACTCGTGTTTGGAAAAGTATGTCATCTTCCGGTAGAGTTAGAGCATCGTGCATATTGGGCTATTAAAACGCTTGATATGGCATGAAGAGTTGCTGGAGAAAAGAGGCTACTAGACCTAAACGAATTGGAGGAGTTCAGATTACAAGCCTATGAGATTGTAAAGCTATACAAGGAGAGTAAAAAATGCTTGCATGACAGGAGAATCATGCCAAGACAATTTGAAGTAGGCAAGCGTGTTATGTTGTTTAACTCAAGGCTTAAATTATTTCCAGGGAAGCTTAAGTCAAGATGGTCAGGTCCATTTGAAGTTTTAAAGCCATATGTTCAAGGAGCAGTGGACATCAAAAATTTGAAGATCGGAGAAATTTTCAAGGTGAATGGTCAGTGTTTAAAGCACTATTGGGAAGATAAACAGTAGAATACCAATGAGGTTATCCTCTTAGCAGAGGTTCTTTTTTTAAATATTAGGATTAGAGGTTTTCCTTTTTCAACATTTTCTTTATTTGTTTATTTTTCTTTTAGTGTTTAATTTTTCTTTTACTGCGTTGAAAGGTTTTCATTGAGTGTGTGTAGATTTGGAATTATGCCAAAGTAGAAGGGAGCATGACACGCGTGCACGTAAAGAGAATTTTGTGAGCCAGCAATGCTGCCAGCGCCCAACTTGGCAAGCGGCGAAAATAATTTGGGAAGAAGTGATTTAACCTAGCTTGCTCGCTAAGTAAGAGAGTGAAACCCTAGCCGCCTAATTGACCAGATAAGTTGAGTTTAAATTCAACTTAAACCCTTATCTCTTCCCATCCTTATCTTTCTTACCCTTTCCTATCACCTATCACCTTATCAAATCATCTTTTTATCTTCCTCAAACACTCTACTTACCATCATTACCCTCTTTAATTCAAACACTCATTAAACCCCTTTACACACTCAACCTTCACTTCATCTACCCTAGCCATTCATCACCCTTTCACTTTCCTCTTTCTTTTGCCAAGCAAGAAACAAAGAAACACAATCGTTCCTCTCTCTTTTTCAATAGTCAAACAAATCTCTTCAAGCTTTCATGGCTTCTTCATCGACCCGTTTCAAGACTTTCTTCAATGAGAAGATACACAAGAAATATAAAGAACACTTTTCTTCGAAGATGTTTGTTCATGAGAAGAATTTCGACTTCAAGAATGATAAATATTTGGGCTTTACCCTAGAATTCATTGATGTCGTGACCAAGCATAAGTGGGAGTTGTTTTTCCAAAAAAAAAGTGACATTTTCCTCAACATTGTTCGAGAGTTCTACGCGCATCTTATGACCAAGGCCAATCTGTTCTTGATGATCCGAGGGGCATGCGTGAGGTTTAATGAAAGGTCCATCAGCACCATGTTCCAGTTGGGGAAGGAAGACGAGCATAAGAAATTTGTTGCCACCATGACTGTTGCCAAGAGAAAGAAAATGATGGTAGATCTTTGTGAAACAGGCACTGAGTGGATTGTGTCCTTGAAAGGGCACCAAACCTTCATGAGATTAGCCCTCTCATCTCAGGCGAAGGGTTGGAATAATTTTCTTAAGGCAAACATAATGCCGACGACACACAACGAGACGGTGTCAGAGGAGAGGCTAGCACTACTACACTCCATTTTTATGGGGAGAAAGATCAACATTGACAGGATTTTAATCAATGAAACATACAAGTGTGCTGGTAAGCCAACTGGTGGATTGTTCTTTCCGTTATTAATATCTAATATTTGTATGCAACATAACATGCCCAAGAACGATGCGAACATATCCCTAATCATCAAAGGTAACACCATCACACTGGCCGCTTGGAAGAATCTTACTATCATTGACTCTAAGGACAAATGCAAAAGGCAAGGCCGCCATGACGACACCTAAGCCTAAAGCACATAAGGTTGAGTCTGGAGCTTCAATGCCAGCAGGCGCAATGGCATTGTTCGGCCAGATCTACCACCGTTAAGAGTTGATTCTCCAAAAGTTGGAAAGGGTAGAGGACTAGGGGAAGAAGCTACGCCACTACACACATGCTAGGGATGTAGCCATCAAGGAGGCTCTTGTGACTATGTCTCCAGGAGTCATGCCCACGTTCCCTGCCTTCTCGACAGAGCTCTTTGCCAATGACATTGCCATGCCAGCCAGTCTAGTTCATAGCCTAGTTCAAAGTCCAGTTCATAGCCCAGTTCATAGTCTCGTATCGTCTAATGCCACCGAACCTATTTCCCTTGTTCAAGTTGAATCCGCAAAGACTGACACTACCATGGAATCTGCTGAGGTAGTCTAGAAGAAATATGTTGCCTCTACTGAGTCTGCCGCCACTCCTACCACATCGAAGCTGACGTGGATTGTTAAGGAAACCCCTGTATCCACGACCGCCTGGAAGCCAGCCATGAAGAGAGTGAAACGCAAAGCCCCTGATCGTGGAAGCTTTGTTAAGAGGAAGACTCACGCCACACGAGAGGAAGCCTCTGAAGGGGAGTCTTCTTCTTCTTAAACTTCTTTACATTCTATTCCATTGCATTTTTGTGTTCATGCATTTTTTTTGCTTTTAATTGTATAGATGTGTTGTTTTCATGCATTGAGGATAATGTACATCTTTGGTTTGGGGGTGTGCGTCGACTCACATTTATGCTATGCCATGCATTTCATGTTTTCATTTCTGTTGTCATGCCATGTATGCCATATAGATTAGCTTTACATGCCGAACCGTAAAAAGGAAAAAAAAATCCTCGGTTTACTTTTGAAGAACGTTAACACTTGTTGGGCAAGCTTAATTTGATCTAGGTTTCTGTCCAATGAGAAAATTTTAAAATCTTTTATGCCAACAAAATAGTGATGTCAAGTCATTTGGTAATTGATCTCTAGTTTAGGGAAATGAACATTCACTTAACACGTAGTATGCATCTAGTTCCCAAGCAAACTTAGAATTTTTGAAACTAAGCTCAGAATAAAAAAAAAGAAGAACGAAAAAAAAAATTGATGTCAGGGTAAAAAGAAACTCAAGCAAACTTAGAATTTTTGAAACTAAGCTTAGAATAAAAAAGAAGAACGAAAAAAATTTGATAACGGGGTAAAAAGAAACTGATAAGGCAACAATGTTCTGCAAAGGCAATAAAAAAATTGAACTCACCTCTACTTTAGGGATAATAAGTTACTTGGGGCTTTGTGGTTTGCTCCCTCTTAGTTCTCAATTTCAAAACTTTAGGATATGAGTTGAAGAGAAAAGCCTAGTGATATTTGCATTAACATGAGGGTTCGTGGTTTGCTCCCTTTTATTTCTCACGCAAAATAATGTCACGAAGCAAGCTTAAATTAATGCCAAAAAACCATTGGTAGAGAGAAAAAAATTCTTCTGAGTTTAGGTAGTAAAATTGACTAAGGGAGTAAAAGGATACTTGATGCTTATTACCGACGCATCATGCACTCTTCATGCCCTTAGACTAGAGTTATATTGTTGCACTTAAATTTCCTATCTGCTTGACATTATTGCACTAGGATACCTGAAGATCGAAATAGAGCCAACTTCTGCTTGCCAGCACTTGTTGGCATTCCAACCAAAATTTTGTCAAGGTACTATTTTCACAGTTTTTTTTGTTTATTTGCATTACTTTAGGATAAGCAATGATTTAGGTTTAGAGGAGTGTTACCTCCTCAAAATTACTGATTTTTATGCCTATTTTATAGTGTCTTTGCTTGTCTTTGAGCACATTTAGATGCATGTAGTTGTTAATTGCATGCATTTGTATAAGGAGTTTTGAATCTGGCTATGCCAGTGTGAAGGGTGATTTGTTGACATGATTGCAGGCACAGTAGAGTAGAATAGTTCAGGAAGGGAATGATGAGAATGCTGGTATCTATTGGCAGCGAAGGACTAAAAATTTCTGAATCACTGGTTGACAGAGAAGAGATGTTTGATGCCAGGTCGAGTGGACGGTGAACCAATGATGACGTCAACCCTATGATTCAAACGAGGGATAAGATGAGCACATCCTTTATCCTTGAGCGTTCAAATTCAAATCCAAAGTTAATCATAGGTCATTCCCGTGCATCTATTTAAAGGAACTCAAGCAAACACTTGAGAGGATATCGACAATCAGACTTAAGACGGCTGCACCAAGGAGACGTGGTTCGACCAAGCTTGACCGAGAGCCTAGATTTTGAAGGGCTGCATCGAGAGACCCCCTCTCACCTATTCTCTTCGTTTAATTTATTTTTATTTAAGATTGTGATGTTGAGATACGATTTTGGTTTATTTAGAAAGCTCTTCAAATGTAGATCAACATACTTGATTCTTGAACTTCGAATAGAAGAAATGATGAATAATGCTTGGATTTTTAAGCTCTTTGGGTATGGAGATGTTGAGAAAAAAAGTGGAGAAGAAGAGAGAAAAAGATGATGGGGGAAGGGTGAGCTAAGCATGTCTCCCTTTTCCCATGCGAAGACAACCCAATATTAAAGGGTGGTCAACCCCTATTTCAAAAATGTGTAAAACCTCAACATAAAACCTCAAAAATTCTCATTTGTCACAACTCCATAGCCCAATTCTCATCCAAAAAGGCCAAAACACAACCCAATGGGTTCAATGGCCTAATCCAACATGAAGGTTCATAACCTAGGTCAACATTCAATCGTTGACTCAGAAATTTGGGTCGTTACATGCACATTGCGATAGCAGTGTCAGATAAACAAATTTGCTAACTTTATAAAATGACACATTAGTCAAAGAATAATTTTATAAAATATAAAATATATTTTTTCTTTTGACGCGTCATTCTGTCAAATCATTTCAAGTTGTTTAGCGTCAGTTGACTAACAGTTTTCATTCACGGAGGAGCCATTTGGACTCTAAATGAATCGTTGGGGGTTAAATTGCTCCAAAAAAGAATAGGAGACAAAGTGACTATTCAATCAAATGTTAGGGGCATTTTTGGCATTATGCCAACAGATATTGAATATAATCATGCTCTTATATGTTATTTTTGTTGTTCAAATAATCAAACAACTAAGATTAACAATTTTTTTTCTCAAACTTAAACAAACCCTAGCCACTATAACCGTTGTTTCATTCTTTTCTTTCAACAATAGCCGCTTGGTTTTTCATTTGTTGCTTTGTTTAATCGACAACAACACTAGTCTTTGTGCTGGTTGTCGATCATCGGTGATTCATATTTCATTTCCTTTGTTTTGTTTTTTGCACATTTTATTGCGCTTTCCTCTGCCTTTGTGGCACGCTTCTATGGTTTCTTTTGTAGGTTTTTGGAGTTCGTACAATGACTGTCACAACGCTTGTTTATGATTCGTATTTGTCGGTGGTCACGTAGAGTTCGATTCCCTTTTAGGTTGTTTGTCGATGTAATCTATAGCGGGTCATCATTTTTGCGAATACGCGTGAAAGGTGGTTGCCGATTTTTGTGATTTTATCTAGTTCATGTTTTGACAACTCCCTAGGATCCTTCCTACAACCGTAGAGATTTTCTTTGGTGTAAAGAAGAAGTGTATGATCTGACTGGTGCAATATTTATCTTTTCTTTTTAGAATTATTTTTTTATGTTTTAAAACTTCTATTAAGTTATGTTTTAGTTTTATTTTTTTAAAAACTACACGGGTGGTCACCCAATTATCACCATTTTCCTATTTTGGTCACCCAACTAATTTTTTCGTCAAAATCATCCCTCCCGTTACATACCTTCCCTATTTTGGTCCCCCTCCATTAAAAACCTAAAAGAACGCTGACGTGGATTTTTTAAAATATTTTTAAATATTATTTTATTATTTTCTCTCTCCTACATTAATTTTTTTAAGTTTATTCAGACGAATGTAATGGTGACATGTGTCACCACTACAACAAAGAAAATAAACAAGATTTGTTGAAGTGCTGGGAGTCAAACCCACATCTCAAGTCAGATATGCAGGTGTGCTTAGCACTAGGCTAAACATCAATTATGGTCATGTTTTACCACAAAATAATTTTAAATTAAAAAAGAACCCTAAAAACTAAAAAAAAAATTGAAACAAGGATTTGTAAAAGCTAGGACTCAAACACACATCACACAACATAGAACGCCCAAGTACGTACCAAATGTCCCAACAAAACTTTTGATTTATTTCTACTAAAATTTATATTTAACCAATGTTAAGTTACCAACAACACAAAATAAAATGTTAAAGGTAGTGGAGTGATTCGATCACAAAACTTTTTTGATAAAAATTTAAAAATTTAAACACCAAGTGAAACTAAGAAGTTGTGATACTTTTAACTTAAATTATATTTAATTGAATTGTGATTAAAATTAAAAATCAAACTAAATTTCATCTTTTCACTTTGTTTGATAATGATAAAATTAATTAAATAAGCATTTATTTATTTTATAAAATTAATATTAAATTATTTTAAAAAGATCTTATATCATTTAAAAATAATAAATAAATATAATTTAAAAAATTTATATTCTATAGTAAATAAATATTATTAATTTAATTTTAAAATAATTTTATATTAATTTTATATAAATAAATGATTAATTTTTCATTATCAAACAAAGTGAAAAGATGAAATTTAGTTTGATTTTTAATTTTAATCACATTTTAGTTAAATATAATTTAAGTTAAAAGTATTACAACTTCTTTAACTTGATATTTAAATATTTAAATTTTTATCAAAAAAGTTTTGTGTTCGAATCACTCCACTACCTTTAATATTTTATTTTGTGCTGCTAGTAACTTAACATTGGTTAAATATAAATTTTAGTAGAAATAAGTTAAAAGTGTTGAGTTGATCACACAATTGCAAATGACCAAGAGGGGATGAATTGGCGATAAAAAATTTGGTGGGTGAAAATATGAAAAATTAGAATGTGACACAAGGCAATTAGAGTGGTTCAAGTTCTCCAAACGAACTTTGCATCCACTACCTTAGTTCCCACTAAGGATTTTCAACCAATTCACTACTTGAATTCTTCCCATTTTCTTGGATGAGGAGGGAACCTTACAATTTGATTAAGCTTTCTACCCAAAGCTTAATCCACTCATTTTTACAAAGAGAAGTATTTGGTAAACTCTAAAAGTTCCTCTCAAAGGATGATTGTTTACCCAATTACAATTTCACACTCTCCAAACTCACAATAAAAGATTACAATGAGAATAAAAGAGATGGGTACAAGAATTTGACTCTAAAGGTACAAAGTTTGGATTTGAGTGCTTTGATGTTGCCTTGTAGGTTCAATAGTTGTTGCTTGTTCAATTGAGACTTGTTTTTATACCCTTGCATTGAATTCTAGCCGTTTGGGTAGTTGGGATCATCAATAGAGCCGTTAGGATGCAATTTCCCGCAGTAAATGCAGCTCAGCTGCCTACCGTATCGGTACGGCTAGAGGGCGTATTGGTACCTGTATCAAAGAAGAAAGAGTCGTTGTGACTGAAAACATCGCGTATCGATATGCTTAGAGTGCGTATCGGTACGGTTTTTAAGGGTGTATCGATACGGAATTTGTTCACTGGAATCCCAACTTTGGTTTTGGTAAAAAGCGTATTGATACGGGTACTTAGCGTATCGGTGCGGTATAACGGCCATTTAAATTTTGGGATACCAACTAACTGAAAAACCAACGGTCAAAAATTAAATGCAAAGATTTTGCAAAGATAAGTAAATCGTATCGATACGGTTGCAATGCGTATCGGTACGATATCATTTAAATTCTTGCCCAGATGAATATTGTATCGATACGGGGTGATACCGTATCGGTACGCTATGGTCTATTAAAATTCCAGTGACTAAAAACCGTATCGATACGCCTGGGCGTTTTGCTGAAGTTTGGCTTGAAAATACATAAAATGATAGTAGATTTTGAACATTTAAGAGAGTTTTGTCTTGAAGTATAGTTTGGTTCAAAAAGACTTGTCAATAGTGAGACTTTGAAGAGTACTTAAAAGTTTATTGTTTTGCAAATTAGTCCACAAGTCTAGGTGTTATATCAAAATCAATTTTGGTTTCACAATCTCCCTATTTTTTATATAACAAAACCACATATAAATTTTTATGTTTTTAAAACTTTTGAAAATCTTTCTCCTCCTTAATTTAAGATGGATTTTCAAACTCAATTTTAATTTTTTTATAAAAAAATTGGCTCTATAATCCTTCTCCCCCTTTTTGTTAGATCAAACATAAACACAAGGATAATAGCAACAATAATATGATAAACTTCAAAGCAAACTTCAAATAGAAAAAAACAACATAATAGTCCAAAATTAGATCCTAAAACATAAATAAAAGGCATAAAGTACTAAACATAGGTGCAAAAGCTAAAGAAAATAAATGACATGAGATGATATGCAAAAAGCTACTCGTCTGCATCATTATCATCTTCTTCATCCTCTTCATCCTCATCGTCTCGAGTAGGTTGGTTCCTTCTATTTTGGTTAAGCCAAGCACCATGGAAGGCGGTGAGAGAGACATCCATGGAGTTTTGTTGAAGAGCGATGATTTTCATTTGATCCTCCAACGGTGTGAAACGAGTGTCAAAGCCCTTGACTTGATCTTCCAAAGAGGTAAACCGAGTGTTAATGGCAGCAAACCCGGCTTCCATGTTTGTGAACTTCTCATTGAGGAATGTCATTAAGTTGTCCATGGAGGAAGACGCAACTGGAGCTCGTTGAGAGCTTGAAGGAGCATGTGGAGCATCAACCGGAGCATCTTGTTGAGGAGCATGAGGGACACGAACCCATTCGTTGTTAACATATGAGAAATGAGCACGAGATAGGGAACGTTCATCGATAGGTTGGCCAAGGGGTTCAAGAAAATCATGCGAACAATCAATTTCAAGGGAATGGAATAAGGAACTCAACGCCGTAGAATAGTAAAAGGATTTGACTTGGTCTGTGTGACGGCGTTGAACGAGATAGACAAGGTCGACAAACATAATTTGACAAAGGTTTGGACGGTGACCCTCCCTAAAGAACCTATGCCAAAAATCATCGACTTGACGAATTGTGGAAAATTTCCCTCCCGATGGACGCAAAAACCAAGTAATGATAAGATGAAGGATACAGTCATGAGCATTTAAGACTTTGACAGAACCTAAGGTACCTTGACGTAAGGACTTTTCATCATCAATTCCTACGTTTTCAAAACCAAAACCCTTGCAAAGAACATCTTGATCAATTTTAATGGTTTTGCCCATGATATATGACTCGATTGCAATGACATGTTCTCTAGCCTCGTCATGAATACATGTAGCATTTGAAAAGAAGATGATGACCAAGTTCTTATAGAGAATGGGAGGAAGATTTAAAAAGTTGATAAATTTCCATTGCTTAATCAAAGGGAGGTATTGAAATTTAAAACGGACAGAGTTTAAAACGGTACAGACACAATACGTTCTTCCCTAAGAGTGAAACCTTAAAAGAGTTTGTAACGAGACATATCCGAAGGGTTAGGATAACTACATTGGAGAATATAAGGGAGATTTGGTTTAGGGTTACCCTCTTCGTCATCAATAGGATCGAAAGTGGCAAGGTGACGTCTAGCTCTCTTTTTTGGTGCCATAACCCTAAAAACACATCAAAATAATTCGAATATGTATGCAATTAACAACTTATCCAAACAATTAAATTCTAATAGTTCAAGGTAATTTAAAAATACAATTTTATTATTAAAATATATATATATATATATATATATATATATATATATACATATGCTAGAAAGGATTTGAAAAAAATATTTGGTAAAAAGTTTGAAACCCATGTTATAAAAATATGTTTTGTATAAAAACTAAGTTGAAACAATTATAAAAATCAAACGAAAAAATAAAAGAGAAAAATTTTATACCTTGAATTGTTAGAATGGATGAATGTGTTGATGTGAATGCACTTAGATTGTTGACAAAGCTTAGCTTTGATGTGGAGATAAAAAAAACCTCAACGAATTTTTAAGTTTGATGGAAAAAATTGAAGGATTGATGGGGTTTTATAGAGAGGTGTGGCTAGGGTTTGCAGAGAAAAAGAGGGGTTTTTAATTTTTGAAGTGTTTTGTAAAAGCAACCCTAAATAAACTCTCCATCGAGACCATATCGGTACGCTTGTAGAGCGTATCGATACGCGTTTTGCTCTAATTTTTAATTCGACGTTATTACCGTATCGATACGCGGGACTGTATCGGTACGTTTTGACTTGGATTACTTCCCTTGATTTATCCGTATCGATACGCGGGGCCGTATCGATACACATTTAGCTTTTAAGATTTCCCTTTGATGAACCCGTATCGATACGCTTCAGTCGTATCGATACACCTTTACTAGATGAGGCATTTTTGACAGTTGTAAGATCAAAAATCCAACTTTAAACGTTCCTAAATGCATGTATATGACATAAGAACAAGTTTCAATGGCTATAATTAATGCATTCTCCCCCTAGCAACATGCATAGAAGCAAAAAGAAACAATTCAACATAGCATGGATTTCAATCAATTTCAAGCAAATTTTTTACCATTTGAGACCTAAAAAGGGTCAAGAAAGGCTAGTTAAACCCAACTCTCTCCTAAGGGTCCAAAAACGCTCTTTATCTAAAGGTTTTGTGAATATATCCGCTAATTGGTTCAAGTTATCAACATACTCTAGAACAACATCATTTTTCAACACATGGTCTCTAATGAAGTGATGTCTAATTTCTATGTGTTTGGTTCTAGAGTGTTGGATGGGATTCTTAGTGAGACAAATGGCATTAGTGTAGTCACACCTAAGGGGTATAGTTTCTACTTCAACACCATAATCTAAGAGTTGTTACTTCATCCAAAGGACTTGAACACAACAACTCCTTAAGGATATGTACTCTGCTTCGGTGGTAGATAAGGCTACGCTATTTTGTTTCTTAGAGAACCAAGATACGATCATACTACCTAAAAATTGGCATGTCCCAGAGGTACTTTTCCTATCTATCTTACACCCCCCATAATCCGCATCCGAATAAGCATGAAGGCTAAAGGAAGAATCCTTAGGATACCAAAGGCCTAAGTTAGGTGTGTCTCTAAGGTATCTAAAAATTCTCTTAATGGCAACTAAGTGTGATTCTCTAGGACTAGCTTGAAACTTAGCACACAAGCAAACACTAAACATGATATTCGGTCTACTTGCGGTAAGGTAAAGCAAAGAACCTATCATGGATCTATAAAGCTTAGAATCAACACACTTGCCTCCTTCATCTTTGTCAAGCTTTATGGAATAGCTCATAGGTGTGGCTTGAGGCTTTACATTCTCCAAGCCAAACTTTTTGAGCATATCATTCACGTACTTAGCTTGATTTATGAATGTGCCATCTTTCCTTTGTTTGATTTGGAGTCCCAAAAAGAATGAGAGCTCCCCCATCATGCTCATCTCGAACTCACCTTGCATTAGCTTAGAAAATTCTTTGCAATAACATTCATTAGTAGAACCAAAAATGATATCGTCAATATAGATTTGTACTACTAAGATGTCATTATTATATCTTTTTATGAAAAATGTAGTGTCCACCTTACCTTTTTCAAAACCCTTTTCAATTAAAAAGTTTGAAAGTCTTTCATACCAAGCTCTAGGAGCTTGTTTTAAACCATAAAGTGCTTTAGTTAGTTTGAACACGTGATTTGGAAAGTTTGAATCCTCAAAACACGGTGGTTGTTTAACATACACTTCTTCATTTATAAAACCGTTTAGAAAAGCACTTTTCACATCCATTTGAAAAAGCTTGAAATCATGGTAACATGCAAATGCCAAAAGCATCCTAATGGCTTCCATCCTAGCTACGGGTGCATATGTTTCATCAAAATCAATTCCCTCTTTTTGATTGTAGCCTTGAGCAACAAGCCTAGCCTTGTTTCTCACTATATTACCATTTTCATCTAGTTTATTCCTAAAGACCCATTTAGTTCCTATAGTAGATTGATTACTAGGCCTTTCAACTAATGTCCAAACTTTACTTCTCTCCAATTGATTTAATTCCTCTTGCATGGCCAAAATCCAAAAATCATCTTTTAATGCTTATTTGATATTTTTAGGCTCAATGCATGCAACATGGTTCATTACTTTGAGAGAGGATCTAGTAGTTACCCCCTTGGATGGATCACCCAAGATTTCACCACCTTTAACATAGTTGAACTCCCTTGGGTAAGATACCTCATTTTCCTCAAGAGCCAAATCCTTCAAGGCTTCAAGAGGTGGATCTTGTGCATCTTCATCTTTAGTTGGAATCTCATCTACCTTTGACGTTTATCCTCCATCAATGGCATCAAGAATCCCCATATCATTATCATCATCACACGATTCCTTCCTCGGAAGGAGGTTATCATCGAAAACAACATGTATATACTCTTCTACTACTAAAGTTCTTTTATTAAATATACGACAGGCTTTAGAGTTTAAAGAATACCCCAAGAAAATAGCTTCATCACTTTTAGCATTAAATTTACCTAAGTTGTCTTTTCCATTATTTAAAACAAAACACTTGCAACCAAATGGATGAAAATAGCTAATGTTAGGCTTTTTAGATTTTAAACTCTCATATGGTGTTTTCTTCAAAATTTGCCTAATCATTACTCGATTTATAATGTAGCAAGCGGTATTTGTGGCTTCTGTCCAAAAATATTTAGGTAAATTATTTTCACAAAGCATGGTTCTAGTCATTTCTTCTAAAGTTCGTTTTTTTCTCTCAACTACCCCATTTTTTTGAGGAGTGCGAGGTGCGGAAAAATTATGGCTAATCCCATTTTCATTTAAAAACTCTTCAAAACCTAGATTTTGAAACTCAGTTCCATGATCACTTCTAATGTGAGAAATTTTAAGTTCAAGATCGTTTTGAGTTATTTTAGAAAATGTGATGAATTTTTCTAAAGCCTCATCTTTTGTACTTAAGAATAGAACCCCAAGTAAACCTACAATAGTCATCAACAAGTACAAAAGCATACGATTTACCACCCAAGCTCATAGTTCTAATAGGCCCAAAAAGATACATATGAATCAATTGTAAACATCTACTAGTGGAGACATCATTAATGGATTTAAATGAGGTTCTATATTGTTTACCCTTAGAGCATGCATCACAAATTTTATCATTAGAGAACTTAAGTTTGGGTAAACCTCTAACTAGATTAAGGGAAATCAATTTTTCTAAAACACTCATGCTAGCATGTCCTAATTTTCTATGCCAAAGCCATGAGTCTTGTTCATCATGTGCAACTAAACATGTATGAGATGTATGGATGTCATCTAAATGCACCATGTAAATATTGTTTATTCTATGCCCTATGAGCATCAATTTATTTGTTTTAATGTTCACAATTTTGCAACCACTTTTATGAACTAAAACATTAAAACCCTTATCACACAATTTACTAATGCTCAATAAATTGTGTTTAAGATGTTTACATACAAAACATTTTCAATGAAAATAGAAGAGTGATTACCAATGGAGCCTATTCCTTCAATGTGGCCTTTGGAGTTGTCACCGAAAGTTACCACTCCACCACTCTTTGGCTTTAGTTCCACGAATCTACTCTTGTCACCGGTCATATGTCTTGAGCATCCACTATCAAGGTACCATGAGTTTTGACTTGAAGCTTTGGCCTTGTAGCAATGCTCCTCCTACAAGCAAAGAAATTAAGCTTTGATTTTTGGTACCCAAATCATTTTGGGTCCATGTGTGTTAGTCCTCAAAACCTTGGTTCCCTTAGGAATCCAAGAAGCAATAACATTCATGTTATTAGAAATAATGAGTTCCTTAGGAACCCAAACACTCCTAGTCCTTTGACCTCTAGATTGCTTAGGAAAATTTCTTTGTTTAGGAACAAAAGTTTTTCTTTTTACATATTGGGATTTAGAATACTTTTCCTTTTCAAAATGATTTTTCCCAATAGCAATAGATGTTTTAAGATTATCCACTTCCTTTGTGTGATAATCTTGAAAATCAGAAAGAAGTTTTTCAAGATCAAAGTTTTTCTTTTTAAGATCATTTGAAAGATTTACTAAGTACAAAACATTCTTTTCCAATTCCGAGTTAGTTTTTGATATAGATTCATTTTGAGTTTTTAAATCGGAAATGTTTTTCTTGTTTCTCAAAATAGTCTCCTTATATTTTTCAACTAACTCATCATAAACCTCTTGCAATTCATCATAAGCATCTTGAAGTTCATCATAGGTAAAATCAAAATTAGGTGAGTTAAGTTTTACCTTTGGTTCATCATCAATGGCCATGAGACAAAGATTAGCCACTTCCTCCTCCTCCTCAGATGACTCCTCGTCACTCCAAGTTGCTACTTGAGCTTTGAGCTTGTTCTTCTTCCTAAAGCTCTTCCTCTTCAATTGAGGACACTCAAAACAGATATGGACGGATTTTTTGCACTCGTAGCAAATGATTTGGTCCTTCTCCTCTTCTTTACTCTTGCTCTTGAAGTCTTCTTTTCTAATGAACTTTCTTCCTCGGTTGGACTTCCTAAAGCGAGTGAATCGTTTGGCCAACATGACCATCTCCTCATCTTTATCTTTACTAGAATCGCTTCATGTTATGAAGCTTTAAGAGCGATTCCAATCTTCTTCTTCTCTTCCCTTCTTTATGATTTCATGGGTGAGTAGAGATCCAACAAGAGCATCTAACTTGAGAGTCTTCAAATCTTGAGCTTCAATAATAGTCGTTCTCTTGCTATCCCATGATCCTGGAAGAGAGTACAATAATTTCCTCACTAGCTTGTCTTCGGGGATGATCTCACCGAAACCCTTCAATCCATTGACGATGACTGAGAATCGATCAAACATCTTGGAAACACTCTCATCGGGATCCATTTTGAAATTTTCGCAGCTTAGATTGAGTAGCCCGATTTTTGTTTCCTTGACGTCACTAGTTCCCTCATATGTTGTCTCGAGGGTGTCCCAAACTTCTTTGGTATTCTCAATCGAAGACACATTGGAGTAGATATCCGGACCAAGCGCACAAAAGATGACATGAAGAGCTTTATCATTTACTTGCATCCTTCTTCGATCATCTCCAGTCATTTCGGCCTTGACCTTTGGAACAAGTGTTGCGACTAAAAAATTTTAAAATACAAGTACCTCGGATGTCGCTTAGAGGGACCGGTGTAACACCCCGGTTTTAGGCCCGGGAGTTATCAGTTTTGATCTAGGATTAGCTTCGGGTTAAATTTAAATTAAAGAGCTGATTTTTATAAAAGTTCTCATTATTTACGATTGTGCCATTAATGAAATTTTAAGAGGGTTTTGAAAATCAAAACCACTCATCTTCTTCCAAAAACTCTATTCTCTCATTTTCATCTCATTTCCTCCATTGAAGACTTTTGAAGGTAAATTCTCTTTTTCTTTTCCTTGTTTTACTTAAATTTAACTTAAATTAAAGTTGGTTTTGCAAAGCCCATTAATTCTCAACCTTGAAATTTCAAGATTTATGAAAAGTGGGATTTTGAGTGAAATCTCATATGGGTCTTTTAGGGCAGTGTTTTGGGGTGTTTTTAAAGTTTATTTTTGAAGTCATAACATGTTAAAAAGGTTGCTTAATTATAGTATACCCGAAACTAGTCTTAGGGGTGGATTTTAGAAGTGAAATAAATGAGTTTTTGGATTGATTTTATGGTAAAAAGAGGGCTGGAGGTATGTGGACCTTGGATAGATGTTTTTAGATGTTATTTGATGATTTTTGAGTGGTGATAGTGCTGGTTTGATTGGATTCCCGAAACTACTGTTGTAGGTGATTTTTAGAAGTGGAAAATAAGAGTTTTTATGGTGTTTATGTGGGGAAATGAAGGGTTGATTGTTGTACAACCTTCGTTGATGTTTTGGACATGTTTTGGAGTGTTTTAAGTGTTTAAATTGAGGGGTAATGGCTGGGTTTTGATGGAGTACGAAAATGAGAATATTTGGGAGAATTTCGGCTTTGAATTGTTGAGAAAGTATTGTGGAATTGTGAGCTGATGTATAACAGCAAATTTGTGGTTGATTAAGAGGTTAATACATTGTTTTTTATTGGTTAGAAACATCGGATTTGTCCTTGGGTGGTTTGGACGCGGTCCCGGGAAGTTCGGAAGCTTGAAATGACTTTGTGGTTTGTATTGGTGTGCGAATGGTGAGTGGAAATTGTTTTGAGGTTTAAATATGTTCAAAGAGGTTTCTTGGGGGTTTGGGTGGAGCCTTAAGGGGCTAGCCTAAACCCAAGTGTAAGTTGCTATTTCACCTTGTTCATTAAGTGTTAATGTGTGTGTGATTGTTGTGATATGGTGTGATTGTTGTGATATGGTGTGAAGTGTGAGTTGCTTTTACTCTATGATTAATGTTGTTGTGTAGTCGTTGTTGATGTCGAACCTCACGTGATGGTTGTAGTTACTAAGGTGATGTGTGGTCCCGCCGGTAGTGACTATTAGAAGACTACGGTGATGTGTGGTCCCACCGGTAGTGACTAGTAGGAGAGTACGGTGATGTGTGGTCCCATCGGAAAACTACTAGTCGAACGGTGATGTGTGGTCCCACCGTGTTTTGGTTATGCATGTGCATACCATGTAATTGTGATGATTGTGTATCCTTTCGTACCTTAAAATGGTTTACTTTTCAACTAAGATTTATGTTTTGAAAACTGCATTGTTGATGTATTTTTAGAGCTCCGCTCACTAAGCTTTATGCTTACGCTCTCCTTTTTCGACAATGCAGATCATTAGCGGGGAGCTAGCAAGGATCAAGGAAAGGGTGTCCAAGCGTGTGGTAGTTGCTCAAATATGGTTTGGTAAATAATGTAGTAGCTTAGAAATGGGAAATGCTACTTGTTTTAGGAGCGTGTATCTAGACTCCTTTGTGTTGGCTTTATGTTGTTAATGCTCTGTGTTGATGGATTTGTAAACCATGTTTATGTTGATGCCAATTGTTTTGTATTTTAAGGTTTTTAACCATGTCTTATGAATGCTTATGTTTTTGTTGAAGGCATGTAAACCTTGTTTGTGCATTACTTAGGTGAACGTATGTTTCTTTTGGCTAAATGGTTTTGTTAAGCATGCTTTATTGCCTTATATATATATATATATATATATATATATATATATATATATATATATATATATATATATATATATATATATATATATCATGTTTGGTGGTTTGATGTTTTGGCATGTGTTGGAAGGATCTAAATGTATGTCTTTTGCTTGCCTTGAATCATATGTATGCTCTATGGTTGATCATGCTTGTGGTAGGTTGGAATGCCTCTAGGTTATGCGTATGTTTGTTGTTTTATGTTTCTTGTGGTTTGGGGGTATGTTTGTTAAGGACTTTAACTCTTTTGTTGGTTTGCTAATCATGTTTGTTTGCTAGTTTCCTCTATGTATGCTTAATTGGTGTTCGTTGTCTCATTGTATGCTTAAACTGCTCCGTATGCTTATCTATAGTTGCTTAGTGATGTATGCAAGTTGGTATGTTGCTAGTCGAGTCGTCAAATGCACCTAGAGTTGAGTCCTTGTGTTTTTAGCTGCTAAAAGAAGACTTGCAGTGCAGGGCGTATCGGTACGCTCAAGGGCTGTACTGATACGGTCCTTGCTTTGGGGCTCATTTTGGGCAGAGCGTACCAATACACGGGGGTGTATCGATACGCCAAAGGCTTTCTGTAAATATGAGAAATTTGTGAGATTTTGGCGTATCGGTACGAGTCCTAAGGGTATCGCTACGGTCCTTGTAGTTTGACCGAGAGAAGTTGACCGTTGAGGGCGTATCGGTACGGTCTTGCTGTGTACCGATACGGTATCCCTGGGTTGACTTTAGGGCTTTGACCAGGTACAGGCGTATCGATACGGTCATCTAGCATATCGATACGGCCTGTTATAAAAGTTAAAATAGGCTGTTTAAATTGCATGTCTTGTGGGATTTGTATACATGTATGTTCGCTGCGTGTCCTATCACATAGGATTTAATAAAGGCATCTAGAAAAGATAAGTAAAGGAATAAAAAAATAGGGTTGCTAATCGGAGTGAGGCCTTAGCGGGTTTCGCTTCGGTTTTCCCCGTGTAACCTACTCGGACTGGTCAGACGTCCAGACCGGAATGAGGGGTTTACATTTGGTGGTATCAAAGCCTGAGGTTCCGAGACCTCGGGTAGGTAAGTAAGGTAAGTTTGATGTGTTATGTTGTTGCTATGTCTATGTGAATGTTTTGCCATGTATGATTGAAATTTCTTGCTAGTACGATTTTTAAGAGCATGTGTTAGCTTGATGGTTGTGTTGAGGCGTAGTGTCGAGTTCCTATTGCTACTATTACTTATTTAAAAAGGATTTTGAGTAGAGGAGTACTTGAGCACCTTGGACCCTTGCCTTTGCTAACTCCATATATTTTTGTTTGCGTGTTTTGTTTGTTGTTGTATTATTTCTTTTGGCAAGTATGAGACCAAGGCGTGGGCCTGGAGGTGGTAATCATGAATCTGAGGTTTCAGAGAATGTGAATGATGAGAGAGTTCATCGCTCTAGTTCAGGGCAGTATGGTCGTACCAGAGTTTGAGGTATAGTTTGTCTGTTTGGGTCAGCGTGCATATGAGTTGGTTCCTGTTGAGAAAGAACAATGTGACCGATCCTGATATGAGTTGGTAAAAGAAGTGAAGACCTATGAGTTGGCTTCAGAATGATATCGATGATATAGCAGGTAATTTCTCGATACAATCATTGAGCTTGTTTTCTCTAATTAATTATGGATCTACGCATTCGTATATTTTGAGTGAGCATGCAAAGTTGTTGAATTTACCTTGTGAGGTACTAGAGGTAGGTGTTAGTGTTACCAGCTCCTTCGGGGATACAATTGTGGTCAGAAAGGTGTACAAAAGATGTCCGTTGATGGTTCAGGGTCACGTGTTTCCAGTAGATGTGATGGAATTGCCTTTTTACGGTTTTGATGTGATACTGGGCATGGATTGGCTTGTAGAACATAGAGTTAAGGTAAACTTTGAGACAAAGAGAGTTTTCTTAAAGCTTGCGGATGACTATGAGATTGTAATGGTAGGTGGGAATGTGAAATTCTTATTGAATGTTGTTTTAGCTTTAGAGGCTCAAAGGTTGTTTGAGTTTGGTTGTCAGGACTACCTAGCTTAGGGATGAATCTGAAATTGAACGAGGTCAGACCACGGGATATCATAACAATTTTTGATTTTTCGAGTGTGTTTCCGGAAGAATTGCCCGGTTTACCGCCTGATAGAGAGGTCGAGTTTGCGATAGAGACATATTTTGATTCTGCTCCTGTTTCGGTTGCTCCGTACCGTATGACACCGAAAGAATTGAAAGAGTTGAAGACTCAGTTGCAAGAGTTTTCAGATAGAGGTTTTATCCGTCCGAGTTCTTTGCCTTGGGGCGCACCTGTATTGTTTGTAAAGAAGAAAGACGGTAGTATGAGAATGTGCATCGATTATAGACAGTTGAATCAGTTGACAGTGAAGAACAAGTATCACTTGTTGCGTATCGATGACTTGTTTGACCAGTTGAAAAGGGTATCAGTCTTTTTAAAGATAGAGTTGAGATTCGGGTATTACCAGTTGAAGGTAAAGGAGGTTGATGTTCCGAAGACAGCTTTTAGGACTAGATATGGTCACTATGAGTTCTTAGTTATGCCGTTTGGGTTGACGAATGCACCGGCTGTTTCCATGGACATGATGAATAGGATTTTCCATCAGTACCTAGACCAGTTTGTGGTTGTTTTCATAGATGATATTTTGGTGTATTCGTGTATCGAGGAAGACCATGACCGGCATTTGAGGATAGTTTTGCAGACCTTGTTACACAACCAGTTGTATGCAAAGTTGAGTAAGTGCGAGTTCAGGATCCGAGAAGTAGTCTTCCTAGGACATGTAATGTCAGCCGATGGGATTAGAGTTGATCCGAAGAAGATAGAAGCCATTGTTGAGAGAAAGCAATCGAAGTCTATGACAGAGATTCGTAGTTTTCTAGGCTAGCCGGATGCTATAGGAGGTTTGTGAATGGTTTATCGAAGATACCCGCTCCTTTGACAAAGTTACTTCAGAAGAATGTTCAGTTTGAGTGGTAAGATGCGAGACAGCAAGCCTTTGAGAAATTGAAAGAAGCCTTGACTAATGCACCGATTTTGATTCAGCCAGAGTCGGGGGAGGACTATGTGATCTATATTGATGCTTCATATGTAGGATTAGGTTGTGTACTCATGCAAGATGAGAGAGTTGTGGCTTATGCCTCGAGACAGTTGAAGACTCACGAGTGATATTATCCGACACACGACATTGAACTAGCCGTAGTTGTGTTTGCTTTGAAGATTGGAGACATTATTTGTATGGTGAGAAATGCATAGTGTATACGGATCACAAGAGCCTGAGGTATATAATAACACAACGATAGTTGAACCTTAGACAACGTAGGTGGCTAAAGTTGCTTAAAGACTACGACCTCACGATTGAGTACCATCCGGGTAAAGCCAATGTAGTGGCAGATGCTTTGAGTAAGGAGGTAGCCATTGAGTTGAGAGCCATGTTTGCTAGTTTGAGTTGTCCGGTGATGGCAGTCTAGTGGCCGAGCTTCAAGTTAGACCTACTTTAGGTCAGTTGATTAGAGAGAAGCAGTTGTTAGATAGATCTTTGGCACCTCACGTGCAAGATTTAGCCGAGGGTAGACCATCAGGCTACAGTTTCAGTGTTGATGGGGTCTTGTGTTGAGATAGAATAGTTGTGCCAGATGACAGTGATTTGAGACGTACGATCTTAACTGAAGCACACAGCTGCTGTTTGCCATGCATCCCGGTAGTACAAAGATGTATCGTGGGTTGAAAGATGAGTACTATTTGGTTGGTCTGAAAAGAGATGTTGCCGATTTTGTGAGTAAGTGCATGGCTTGTCAGTGTGTTAAGGCAGAACATCAATTTCCTTCAGGTTTGCTAAGGTCGTTGACAATTTCAGAATGGAAGTGAGAAAGTATTACTATGGACTTCGTATCAGGTTTGCCTTTGACTTCTTCCAAGAAGAATTCAGTTTGGGTGATTGTTGACCGTTTCACAAAGTATGCTCATTTTATAGCCGTTCATATGACCTACTCTCTAGATAAGTTGGCCGATTTGTATACCAGTGAGATTGTGAGATTGCGTGGTGTGCCGAAGTCGATTGTGTCAGGTAGAAATTCGAGGGTTACAACTAGATTTTGGGAATGTCTGCATAGTGCTTTGGGTACCCGTCTGAATTTCAGTACATCGTATCGCCCTCAGTCCGATGATCAGTCAGAGAGAGATATTCAAATATTAGAGGACGTGTTGAGATGTGCATTATTGACCTTCAGTGTTGCGTGGGAGATCTATCGAGCTTGTCAGGGTTAAGTAGCGACACATAGGTGTGGAAGAAGCCACTTGGGGTAGAGAAAGGAAGATTTAGAGAAACGGTTTCCGTATCACTTTCTGTCAGGTAATTTTGAGGATGAAATTCCTTAAGTGGGGGAGAGTTGTAACACCCCAGTTTTAGGCCCGAGAGTTATCGGTTTTGATCTAGGATTAGTTTTGGGATAAATTTAAATTAAAGAGCTTATTTTTATAAAAGTTATCATTATTTACGATTGTGCCATTAATGAAATTTTAAGAGGGTTTTGAATATCAAAACCACTCATCTTCTTCCAAAAACCCTATTCTTTCATTTTCATCCCCTTCCCTTCATTGAAGACTTTTGAAGGTAAATCCTCTTTTTCTTTTCCTTGTTTTACTTAAATTTAACTTAAATTAAAGTTGGTTTTGCAAAGCCCATTAATTCTCAACCTTGAAATTTCAAGATTTATGAAAAGTGGAGATTTTGGGTGAAATCCTGTATGGGTCTTTTAGGGCAGTGTTTTGGGGTGTTTTTAAAGTTTATTTTGAAGTCATAACATGTTAAAAAGGTTGCTTAATTATAGTATACCCGAAACTAGTCTTAGGGGGTGGATTTTAGAAGTGAAATAAGTGAGTTTTTGGCTTGATTTTGTGGTAAAAATAGGGCTGGAGGTATGTGGACCTTGGATAGGTGTTTTAGATGTTATTTGATTATTTTTGAGTGGTGATAGTGCTAGTTTGATTGGATTCCCGAAACTACTATTGTAGGTGATTTTTAGAAGTGGAAAATAAGAGTTTTTAAGGTGTTTATGTGGGGAAATGAAGGGCTGATGGTTGTACAGCCTTCGGGTGATGTTTTGGAGTGTTTTAAGTGTTTAGATTGAGGGGTAATGGCTGGGTTTTGCTGGAGTACGAAAATGAGAATATTTGGGAGGATTTCGGCTTTGAATTGTTGAGAAAATATATGTGGAATTGTGAGCTGATGTATAACAGCAAATTTGTGGTTGGTTAAGAGGTTAATATATTGTTTTTGATTGGTTAGAAACAACGGATTTGGCCTTGGATGGTTCGGACGCGGTCCTGGGAAGTTCGGAAGCTTGAAACGACTTTATGGTTTGCATTGGTGTGCGAATGGTGAGTGGAAATTGTTTTGAGGTTTAAATATGTTCAAAGAGGTTTCTTGGGGGTTTGGGTGGAGCCTTAAGGGGCTAGCCTAAACCCAAGTGTAAGTTGTTATTTCACCTTGTTCATTAAGTGTTAATGTGTGTGTGATTGTTGTGATATGGTGTGAAGTGTGGGTTGCTTTTACTCTATGTTTAATGTTGTTGTGTAGTCGTTGTTGGTGTTGAACCTCACGAGATGGTTGTCGTTACTATGGTGATGTGTGGTCCCGCCGATAGTGACTAGTAGAAGACTACGGTGATGTGTGGTCCCACCAGTAGTGACTAGTAGGAGAGTACGGTGATGTGTGGTCCCACCGATAGTGACTAGTAGGAAAGTACGGTGATGTGTGGTCCCACCGTGTTTTGGTTATGCATGTGCATACCATGTAATTGTGATGATTGTGTCTCCTTTCGTACCTTAAAATGGTTTGCTTTTCAACTAAGATTTATGTTTTGAAAACTGCATTGTTGATGTGTTTTTAGAGCTCCGCTCACTAAGCTTTATGCTTACGCTCTCCTTTTTCGACAATGCATATCATTAGCGGGGAGTTAGCAAGGAGCAAGGAAAGGGCGTCCAAGCGTGTGGTAGTTGCTCAAGTATGGTTTGGTAAATAATGTAGTAGCTTAGCAATGGGAAATGCTACATGTTTTAAGAGCTTGTATCTAGACTCCTTTGTGTTGGCTTTATGTTGTTAATGCTCTGTGTTGATGGATTTGTAAACCATGTTTATGTTGATGCCAAGTGTTTTGTATTTTAAGGTTTTTAACCATGTCTTATGAATGCTTATGTTTTTGTTGAAGGCATGTAAACCTTGTTTGTGCATTACTTAGGTGAACGTATGTTTCTTTTGGCTAAATGGTTTTATTAAGCATGATTTATTGCCTTATATATATATATATATATATATATATATATATATATATATATATATATATATATCATGTTTGGTGGTTTGATGTTTTGGCATGTGTTGGAAGGATCTAAATGTATGTCTTTTGCTTGCCTTGAATCATATGTATGCTCTATGGTTGATCATGCTTGTGGTAGGTTGGAATGCCTCTAGGTTATGCGTATGTTTGTTGTTTCATGTTTCTTGTGGTTTGGGAGTATGTTTGTTAAGGCCTTTAACTCTTTTATTGGTTTGCTAAGCATGTTTTTTTGCTAGTTTCCTCTATATATGCTTAATTGGTGTTTGTTGTTTCGTTGTATGCTTAAACTGCTCCGTATGCTTATCTATAGTTGCTTAGTGATGTATTCAAGTTGGTATATTGCTAGTCGAGTCGTCAAATGCACCTAGAGTTGAGTCCTTGTGTTTTTAGCTGCTAAAAGAAGACTTGCAGTGCAGGGCGTATCGGTACGCTCAAGGGTTGTACCGATACGGTCCTTGCTTTGGGGCTCATTTTGGGCAGAGTGTACTGATACACGGGGGCGTATCGATACGCCAAAGACTTTCTGGAAATCCGAGAAATTGGTGAGATTTTGGCGTATCGGTACGAGTCCTAAGGGTATCGATACGGTCCTTGTAGTTTGACCGAGAGAAGTTGACCGTTGAGGGCGTATCAGTACGGTCATGTTTTTTACCGATACGATCTCCATGGGTTGACTTTAGGGCTTTGACCAGGTCCAGGCGTATCGATACGGTCATCTAGCGTATCGATACGGCCTGTTATAAAAGTTAAAATAGGTTGTTTAAATTGCATGTCATGTGGGATTTGTATCCGTGTATGTTCGCTGCGTGTCCTATTACATAGGATTTAATAAAGGCATCTAGAAAAGATAAGTAAAGGAATAAAAAATAGGGTTGCTAATCGGAGTGAGGCCTTAGCGGGTTTCGCTTCAGTTTTCCCCGTGTAACCTACTCGGACTGGTCAGTCGTCCAGACCGGGACGAGGGGATTACAACCGGGTTTTAATTTTTTTTTTGAAAAATTAATCGGTTTTTAAAAAAAGGAGGAGTCGCCACCGGCCATTTAAAAATGGTAGACCAGACACCGAAATAAAACCAGAGATTTTTCTAAAAAATGGGTTCGGGAGTTGGTTACACGCGAGGAAGGATGAGCACCCCCGTCATGCCCTAAAATCGGTACCAAAAACATTACCGCTTAATTAATGTTAAATTTTGCGTATTAAAGTGACCATTCGTATCGAAATTTGGTTATACGGGTGAGTAAAATTTAAAAGCCTTGATATTCGAGAAGGAACGTCCGAACCACCACCACTAGGACTGGTACTGGCCTCGTTCGATCCCGAATAAAAAGGCATTCGCATTGCAATTTATAATTCGAAATGCAACTTGTAAGAATAAATGCACAACCGAGACATAGAATCATACGATAAAGAGGAGAAATAAGCGAAGCACATAGAGTAGGAGGCATGGCATGTGATGACATAAACGCACATTCATAGAAATATGATAAGTATATAAAATTCAGTACCCCACGTAAATCATACGATTAACAAAAATCATGCGCGAAATCACATAACACATATGCATAGATGCACTATTTCACGAAATCATAAAAAAATACGAACAATGTTACATGAAAACTATATATTATATGCGTATGCAAATTCATGATCATGTGATCTTATATAACAATAAAAAAACAAATAACGTGCAAATACAAGGAATTAATACACGCACTAATGCATTCGCGTGACTAAAAAAACAAAGTAAAACTAGATTAGATTAAATAGCAGGCAAGTTAAAATCTAAACCTACACAAATTTCAGGATTAATTATGTGAATATACCACTGACTTGGGGATGAAAATCAAAATAAGATAAAACCATAAGAGCTCAAACAGGTTTATCCCAAGAGGAAAATGGGTCGGTTAATCAGGGACAGATGAAATCAAGGGAGGCTGCAAACGTGTAGGACCGAAAAAGTGATTTCCCCATGAGAATTTTACCAAATTAGACGAGTGAGGGGTGAAATTGAAAGGTCTCGAAAACTTGTAAGGACCCAAGGCATAATTATCAAATGCGGAAGCCCTTGGTTTAAAATACTTGAACGCGGAAGGGCATAAGAACGATTAAACCAATTTTTAAAAGAATTGAGACTACATAAGGGGCTCCTCAGCAACACTTTATCCCTTTTGACCGATTTTCATTCGAAACCCAAAAAAGATCTTCAGAACCCTTCCCTTTTTTACCACTATGACACAACCAGAACAAAACGCCCCCTCCCTTTTTCTCTTGGGAAACCAAAAAAATAAGGGTTTTTTCTTATGGTACCGTCGGCCGATTACCGGCACCGGTGATCTTCAAAAAGACAAGAGAAGGAAAAAAAACAAACCCCCCTTTTTCTTTTCAAAAACTCTGGTTCGAAAATCCCTAGAGAAAAAAATTTCCCTCGTTCAAACCCTAAACCGTGACGGCTCACCCTCTAAGGGATTGTTGCCGGACGGTGCTTGGAGCGAAGAGGGAGGTGAAACGTTTGGAAGCCAAACTGCCGGCGAAGGTATATATTTCGATTTCCCCTTTTTATTTCATTTTTTTGGTTTTGATGCATCCAATCGGAAGAGTAGAAGAAGCTACCTCAGAAGGTTTCTCTCTTGTTATTGATTTCTCTGTCTGAAAAAAGGATCCTTTACAATGGTTTGAGTTCGGATCTTATATCTGAAATGTTTACATGCAAAGTGGAAATGATAAAAAAAACAAAAACTATCGCTTCCTCTCTGAATCTCTGATTTTTGGTTGCCTGGTTGACTTTGTTATTTGATTTATTGTTCTTGTTTTTTTTTGCCACTCTTGGGTTCTGATACTCTGTCTTTTTTTCTGCCTTGGCCGGCATTACTTGATCGGGAGGGGCACCGGCATGATCGCGGCAGAGGCGTGGAAGAGCCTGACGGTACGGGCACATGATGCGCGCGTGGGGAAGCAAAGCGTCGCGCGTGGAGGAGCCTAAGCGATGCGCGTGTATCACACTTATGCGGAAAGCCCATCCTGGCCGTTCAACGCCGTTTCGATCAGACGACTGCAAGAGTGCGGCGCGACACCAAAGTCAGAGCGTTAGGGTTTCTTGGCTGACTCGATTTGGGCCGTTGGATCTGCTTCGCCAGATCTGATGGTTGGAAACGGGTGCGGCGCGCGACAAGAACAAGGCTTGCTAGGGTTTCCTCTTGCTCCGGATCGATCTGGACCGTTAAGATCAAGCATCAGACCTGACGGTCCAAATTTGGTTGCACATGGATAAAAATGGGATTAGGGTTTCTACTTTGTAAGGGCTTATCGGGCTTGGGCTCTATTTTTTTTGGGTTTCTCATGTAATGGACTTTATTATTTTTTAATGTATTTTGGGTTTTTATTTATTTACTTACCATTTATTTTTTATCTTGTTATGATAATAATAATATTAATAAAATTAATAAATACAATAACAAATAATAATAAGTATGATAGTAATAATAATAATAATAATAATACGATAATATGTAATAATAATAAAAATAAGATATAAATGTTATTAACAATAATAAAAATATATTAGTAATGTTTAGGGGTTTTTAATAATACAATAATGTTACTAATAACTATGTTCACACTCACACATTATTTAATTATGAACCAACACACCTATATCTAATGTGAATAATACTACTAATAGTAATGGTATGGTGACACATATATATACATTTTCCTTCCTTTTTTTCCTTTTTATTACTTTTAAAACTCATAACAACCCAATAAGCTCATACTGATAAAACTAAAGGAGTTCAAGGTCCGGACAAAATTAGTGATTACAACAAGTCTTCCTTCACCTTCTCTCTTCATCGGTATGAATGAGCCTTCTTCAACCACATCCCACACCATGTAGTCGGTAGACTTGATGAAGAGCCTCATCCTATTCTTTCAATATGGGTAGTTATCCCCATTGAAGAATGGTGGCTTGGTGGTAGATTGAGACTCGTAGAGGTTGGAAATGAAGGTGGATAGGGTTGTAATCCTTCTAATGAGTGTAGCTCTGATACCAATTGTTGAGTTGATTACACAATTGCAAATGGCCAAGAGGGGGTGATTTGGCGATAAAAAAATTTGGTGGGTGAAAATATAAACTATTAGAATGTGACACAAGGCAATTAGAGTGATTCAAGTTCTCCAAACGAACTCTACACCCACTACCTTAGTTCCCACTAAGGATTTTCAACCAATTCACTACTTGAATTCTTCCCCTTATCTTGGATGAGGAGGGAACCTTACAATTTGATTAAGCTTTCTACCCAAAGCTTAATCCACTCACTTTTGTAAAGAGAAGTATTTGGTAAACTCTAAAAGTTCCTCTCAAAGGATGATTGTTTACCCAATTACAATTTCACACTCCACAAACACACAATAAAAGATTACAATGAGAATACAAGAGTTGGGTACAAGAATTTGACTCTAAAAGTAAAAAGTTTGGATTTGAGTGTTTTGATGTTTCTTGTAGGTTCAATAGTTGTTGCTTGTTCAATTGAGACTTGTTTTTATACCCTTGCATTGAATTCTAGCCGTTTCGGTAGTTGGGATGCAATTTCCCGCAATAAATGCAACTCAAGTATCGGCACTTGTATCAAAGAAGAAATAGTCGTTGTGACTGAAACCATCGCGTATCGATACGCTTAGAGTGCGTATCGGTATGGTTTTTAAGGGGCATATCGATACGGAATTTGCTCACTGTAATCTCAACTTTGGTTTTGGTAAAAAGTGTATCGATACGGGTACTTAGCGTATCGGTACGGTATAACGGTCATTTAAATTTTGGGATACCAACTAACTGACAAGCCAACAGTCGAAAATTAAATGCAAAGATTTTGCAAAGATAAGCAAATCGTATCGATACGGTTGCAATGCGTATCGGTACGGTATCGTTTAAAGTCTTGCCCAGATGAATATCGTATCAATACGGGGTGATACCGTATCGGTACGCTATGGTCTATTAAAATTCCAGTGACTAAAAACTGTAACGATACGCCTAAGGGTATCGATACGCCTGGGCGTTTTGCTGAAGTTTGGCTTGAAAATACATAAAAAGACTTAGTAGATTTTGAACATTTAAGAGAGTTTTGTCTTGAAGTATAGTTTGGTTCAAAAAGACTTGTTAATAGTGAGACTTTGAAGAGTACTTAAAAATTTATTGTTTTGCAAATTAGTCCATAAGTCTAGGTGTTATATCAAAATCAATTTTGGTTTCAAAAAAGCTTTTCTTAAGACATTTGATACATACTTGGACCTTTTACGTTGTGTGATGTAGGTTGAAGTCTCATCTTTTACAAGTTCCTTGTTTCAAATTTTTCTTTGGTTTTTTGGTTCTTTTTCAAATTTAAAATTATTTTGTGGTAAAACATGACTATAATTGGTGTTTAGCACACATACTTCTGCTTATTTTCCCTGAGACACGAGTTTGACTCCTAGCATTTCAACAAATCTTATTTATTTTCTTTGGTAGTGACATGTGTCACAATCACATTAGTCTAAATAAAACTTTAAAAAATAAAAATGGAGGAGAAAGAAAATAAAAAAATAATATTTAAAAACGTTTTAAAAAATTCACGTCAGCATTCTATTAGGTTTTCAATGGAGTGGGAGCAAAATAGGAAAGGTATATAACGGGAGGGACGATTTTGACGAAAAAATTAGTTGGATGACAAAAACAGAAAAAGGGTGATAGTTGGGTGACCACCCGTGTAGTTTTCCCTTTATTTTTTTTATCAATAAAGTTACCTAGTTGATGTGTCAAAAAAATAATCAAACAACTATAAGCTATCGATTAATTTTACCAAACACTTTTATACAATCAACTAATATAATTCGTTAATCAAATCAATTAATGCAATCAGCTATCAACTATCAGCTAATATAATTTGTTATCAGCTATCAGTTATTTGTTAATTGTCAAACAAGATCATTATTAATTCCACACGAACAAAATGGAATCCTTTGTTAGGAGGATTTCGGCTCGTTGCTTGTTAACTTAAGAGAATAAGGTTGGCAAACTCCCACCAATCTAGTTCGTGGAGGCATCGGTGTCATAGACAAGATTAATGGGAGAATTGGCCAACCATGCAAATGTTTTTGCGAACAAATATCACACGTTAATGAATACATAGTGACAGGCTCACAGCTGATTAATCTAATAATTTTCATACTATAACCTTTTTTCTCTTTTTGAAATTTTTTTAGTACTCAATAATCTTAAAGACTATAATTTAGTTTGAAACCGAGTTAAATCAAATTTGTGTAAATATAATATATTTTAATAATATTCTTCCATACATAAAATTTGAATTCAATACCGATCGGGTTCTTTCTAAGAGAGTTCAAACGGTCAGTTCGGCTAATAACTTAATCAAACTATTCAAATTAATTTAACCAAACTTTTAAAAATTTTAACCGTTCATTAAACCGAATTTTTTTCAAAAATCATTAACCGAATTAACTGAATAGATCAAAATTTTTAATAATTTTTTAAAGTTTTGATTCAAAATAACAATTTGAGGAGCAATAAATTGAAAATATATTTCTATTAGATATATATATTTTTTAGACTTTACTTTTCTCCGTTAGACTTAAAATTTAGATTAAAATAGAATTATTTGGTTTTAAATATTATGGGTTGGTATTTAGGCTTAAAATTAAAAATATATTAAAATTTTAGTTAATTTGATTAATTCAATTAATTAACTGAACCGAATTAACTGATAATCGAAGTTTGAAAAAAAATTTAATCATTAACCAACTTATTAACCGAAATAAGTTTTGATTCAATTGGTTAATTCAGTTAAATATACCGTTTGAACACCCTAGTTCTTTCCATCTATATAGGACTTGTATCTACAACATTGCTTGCAAATTACAAAACAGCATAATTTAAAATTAAATTAAAATATGTTTAGTTTATAGATAAAGGTCTGTGGGAGATGCTTTCTTTTTTAAAACCCAATGTTGACGACAGCAACTCGTCGTCACCTCTTTCTTTACATGTTTATATTGGGAAGGGTAATGGATGATATATATTCGAGTATTTGTTTTTATAGATTTATATTTTATATATTTTGAACTTAAAAAGTTGTTACAATAAAAAAGTAGATGATGTTCATCCTAAGAGATTCGAGGTATATGACTTTATCTGTAAAGTGTATGTATTGTCGTATGGTTAAGAATATGTATAAACATATATTACATTCTCTATATGACTGATGCGACTTAATATATAATTTTATAAAACTAATTTTTGACTGATGTAATATTTTTCGAGTCAGCACATTTGTCTATATGACATTGTCATATCAGCATGCACTGCAATGTAGGTTTATCACGTCATTTCAAGCCATTTACCGTTAGTTAACTAACACTTTTCATCGGCATTTACTTTTACTTTACGAATTTTTACAATGATGTTAAACTAATTTTAAATTATTAACAGTTGATCAACCTTTTTCTTCCTTGCGTTTCTTCTTTCTCAATGGCCTTTTTTTTCTTTTCATTTGGCAATAATTCTATTTCTTAGTGCAACGAGTTTACTTTTAAAAATAAATACAACGAGGAATAAATTTTTTGTTTTTTTGGGTGTGTCTTTCTATGTAAATATAAAAATTAAATTTAAAGTATAAGATTAAGGTTTTTTTTTTATCAGCAAAGCGAAGTATATTATTATATGAGAAATATACAACGCGAGTCAAACATGCGCCTCATCAAAAACCTCCCTAAGCCTAACGGAGGAAAAGAGTACGACATGTCGACTAAATAGAAACAGGACCAAAGACACCACCCCTTACAAGACCATCAAACCGAGGCCTGAAACAAAGAGACTCGAGAAACCCCTTCCTTCGCTAGCGCATCAGCTAGCCCATTCGCCTCCCGGAAAATATGAGAAAAGCAAACATATCCCAGCGTCAAGCAGGCACGGTCGATCACACTAAAAAATTCCCACAAACGCCAAGGTCGACGTTCCACCTGCAACACCCACCCAATGGCCACTTTGGAATCCGACTCAATAATAAGTGGACGATCAGCCCATTTAGACGCAACAAAAAATTCCAATGCAAAGGCAATCGCCCGTATCTCTGCAACATTAGAGTCAAGAGAACCAAGCGGCCCCGAGAAAAGCGCAAGGATACGACTCTGGGCATCTCGCAACACCCCCCCGAAGCCCGCAGGCCCCGGCTTCCCTCGAGCAGAACCATCAACCGAGAACTTCAATGTTACCCAGAGAGGAGGCTCCCAACAAACTCCCAATCGGCTCACCTGTTTGCCGACCCCTTCCCTAAATAAGCTCGGACAGTCCCACCATAGAGACTCACTCACGGACAGCCCCTCTTTAAGAGTCTTCACCCAATAAAAAGACCGCAATTTCACCAAGAAACCAATCTCAGAAGCCGGTATATACTTGCCATTAAAAACAAATTCGTTGCGCACAAGCCACAATGACCATAATAGTGCAGCAATGCTCGACACCCACAGCTTCTTCAACGTACCCTTAAAAGAACAGTGCATATCCGGAATGAGTAAGTCCGAAAAAGCCTTTGGCAACGGCAGCGATATCGCCCACCATCCTCGGAACCAATCCCACAAACCTTGGGCAAATGGACAACTATAAAATAAGTGATCAATGTCCTCCTTCCTCTCTCGACACCACCTACATAAACCTTGATGCTCACCCAAGTCAATTCCACGCATCCGCAAAAACTTAAAAGTAGGCAAGCGGCGTAACCAAGTAAACCACAAAAATGCCTGGACCTTAGGAGGGACCAGGACTTTCCACGCAAAACAATCCCCGAACTCACTCTCACCCACCTTATCAATCATAAGCAAACGAGAGAAAGCTTTGACTGAAAAGATCCCATGCTTATCCGGTGTCCAAACAAGCATATCCAATACCCCTTGCCGCAAGCTCACCTGACACACCAACGAACAAAGTTCCTGCAGTTGCCGAGCCTCAAAAGATCGCAAGCTACGACGGAAAAAATCCTCCCATCGATCATGCTGGAAACTCCCCTCAACGGCATGGTCAACAACCAAAGCTAGGCGATTGACCGCAATTGAGAATAATCGAGGATAAATATCCTCCAGCGGCTGCTCAACACACCATGCATCAAACCAAAACAGCACCCGCGTACCCGCTCCAACCTTCCAAACAAACTGAGGCTCACCCATATACTTTTGGACACTCTCCGAACTAACTGTCTGAACTATCTGCTTCCAAACTACTGACATCGACCCCCTGAAAGAAGAATTAAATCGCCACCACTGAGCAGCCTCACCATACTTCGACACAATAATAGCTCGCCATAAAGAGGATTCATCCCTAGTATACCTCCACGACCATTTCGCCATTAACGCCTTGTTTCGAACCTCCAAATCAGCCACCCCCAAACCGCCAAGATGGCAAGGTCGACACACCAAACTCCAACTCACTCTACACAGCTTTCGCTGTAAACTAACCCCACCCCAAAGGAACGCTCGCCTCAACTTATCAATAGCAGCTATTACACCTTTTGGCACACAAAACAAACCCATATAATACACAGAGAGGGAAGACAAAACAGAGCTAGGGTTTAGGGAATTAGGGCTAGGGTGTATTTTAGGGTTTTTGGGTTATGATTTAAGATTTAAAATTTATGATTAGAGCTTAGAATTTAATTTTTTGGTGTTGAGGCATAAAAATGGACACCGAAAAGGCAGAAATTTTTTAAATTTTTGGCGCGGCTTGAGGGTTGGGAAGGCAAATTGCTTTCTTTTGCTGGTTGTATCCTTCTAGTTAAATCAGTCTTGAGTAGTCTTCCAATATATTTCATGAGTTTATTTCAGATGCCTTTAGGCGTGACTATTTTGCTGAACAAACATATTGCTAACTTTATATGGGGTCCGAATTCTAATCGGCTTATCAATTGGATCAAATGGAGTAACTTATGCAGCCCCAAAGACTTCGGTGGCTTAGAGTTCTATGACATGTCTCTGAAAAATTGCTCTCTTCTAAATAAGTGGGTATGAAGATACAATTGCGAGTAGGAGAGTCTATGGCGCAAAGTGATAGATGCTAAGTATGGTAATCCTCATAATAGTTTATTACCCTATGATCTCCCAAATAGAAATTTGTCATAGGGTTGGAAGAGCATCACCAGTCCTTTGCGAAACCCTAATAAATTTTTTACAAAGAAATTTCGTTTTGCTCTTGGAGACGGTAGTCAGATTAAATTCTGGGATGATTTCTTGACTGAAAAACCTTGTCTGAAAGTTTCATTTTTAAATATTTTTGGAATTGCCGTAAAGAAATCAGGTATGGTATGTGAGTTTGGCTCAAAGGAATTAGGTTGGTGGGAGTGGAGATTTGAACTGGGAAGAGAGATTTTCGTATGGGAGCATTCTGTTTGGGACGAATTTATTAACGTGTTAACTTATGCGTGTTGGAGTATGCCCAAAGATTAATCATGAGATGGTTGTAAAAGACATACTTATTTTATCTTGTTTATTAATATAAAGTCATTATTATTATTATTATTTCAGTATTATTCTGTGCATCTATAAATAAACTGAATTATAATAATGTCCTTAGAATAATATAGTTATTCTTGAATGTCCTTAGTCAAGTATTATTGTGAGCATAGACAACAATAATATATCAAGACTAATATGTAGTTGATTGATGACAAAGTGTTGTCATTAAAATGGATATGTCAAAATCAATACATAAATATGTGTTAGAGAACGATATACTGGACTGACCCGCTATGAGCATGTTTCTTGGATTATTATGTGACAGTCACAACATTGCTCATGGTGATAACTACATGTATGATCCTCTGACTTGTGATCATCATTATTCCAACATCGTGTGTAACATCCCAAAATCTAGCCTAAAAATATTATGAGTTAATTGAATAATTAGTGACGCAATTAGATTAGAAATTTTAAGTAATTAAATTAGATTAAATACATTAAGGACTCAATTGAAAATTTAAAGAAACCTAATAATCAGTGAAGGTGACCAAATCGGATGAAGAAAGAAATAAAAAGGATTGTGTAGAACTAATGTTTTGATATAATAATTGAAAAATGTTTTGGACTGATTTAAAAAGTATTTAAAACAATTTCCAAAGTCCAAATATTCTGAAACTATGTTTAGGGATGTTTTTAAATGGGTTTTTAATGTGTTTCAAAGCCAAACTTCTCAAACCTGTCCAGGTGTTTCGAAACACCATAAGGCGTTTCAAAACAGGGGATTCCAGTAGCATATTCGTTTCGAAACGAGCTTTCCCTGGACTTGATTTTTGCCCAGCGTTTCGAAACGGGCTAGGCTGTTTCGATACGCCCACGTGGCAATGACCCCAACGGTCATAAACCCCAACGGCTATTTTCCCAACCAACTTTTAAATGCAGACGTTTCGATATGGACCTATAGCTTTTCGATACGAGTTCCGAAACGGCCAGGAGGTGTTCCGAAACGGACATGAGGCGTTCCGAAACGGCCAGGAGGCGTTCCAAAACGGATGCCCTGACAGACTGCAACGGCTCTTTCTACATTGAGAGTGTTTCGAAACGGCTTCGAGCGTTTCGAAACGGGGAGCTGCAGAATGCATTTATGGTGGGAATTAAAGTCCTCAACGGCTCCAATTTGATCCCAACGGCTAGTAACGGCTACAAACTCAATTGGGAGTATAAAAGGGACCTCCAAGCATCAAGAGAAGGCTAATGCTTCAATTGTCAATCAACAAATGATCAAGAATTGTCTTAGAGCCTAAAATGTCAATTATTGTATAGACAAACACTAGTGAGCCAAAATTGTCAAATTTGCTCAAGTGTTTTAGGTTTGGGTGAGTGCTTAATTGTGCAAACAAACTCCTATTAGAGGATTACAAGTTTGCTTTGTTTATCTCTTGTAAAGAGGGTTTCAATCAAGGCTTTGGGTAGAAAGCTTGATTGGTTGTAAGGGTTTCCTCCTAAGCCTAGAAAAGGGGACGAATCAATTAGTGGATTGATTGTGAAATCCTTAGTGGGGAGCTAAGGTAGTGGATGTAGGTGCTTGTTAGAAGGCCGAACCACTCTAAAATCATTGTGTCTTTATTCTTTCTAGCTTCCTAAACCCTTCCACCCAAATATCCACCTCTCCACCACTTGGTGAGCATAATTGGTTGAACGAATCGAGCACCACACAACCCAACAATTGGTATCAGAGCTTGGCTCAATCGAAGAGGATTAACATCCTATTGAGGAGATCCGGCAAGCTCGATCACTAGTTCATCAACCGGCTCAAAATGGCGCAATCCATAGACAAACCACCTTTCTTCGACGGAACATTCTATGCCCATTGGAAGATAAAGATGAAGTTCTTCATCAAGTCTAGAGATTACAAGCTATGGGACATAGTTGAAGATGGTCCGTTCGTGCCTCAACGAAGCAAAGCGGAGTGGAGTGCCGACGATCGCAAGAAGATGGAGCTCAATTGCAAGGCCTTGCACATCTTGTTTTGTGCTTTTGGCCCATCCATCTATGAGAAGATGTCTTCTTGTGAGAGTGCCAAGGAGGTATGGGACAAGCTTGAAGTCACATACGAGGGGACCGATGAAATCAAGGAGACCAAGATTGGGCTCCTAACATTAGAGTATGAGAACTTCAAGATGGATCCGGAAGAGAACATCGAGAAGATGTTTGATAGGTTCTCCACCATCACCAACGGTCTTAAAGGTTATGGAGAAGCCATCCCGGAAGAGAAGCTTTTCCGAAAGCTCATCTACTCACTTCCCGAGTCTTGGGACTCAAAGAGGACCGCCATCATCGAAGCCAAAAATTTGAAGACTTTGAAGCTTGATGAACTTATGGGGTCTCTTCTCACTCATCAAATTATGAAGAAGAACAAGGAAGAGGAGAAGAAAAGGGAAGAAATTAGAGCTATGGGAGAGAAAAAAATCAAAGGGCTTGGCATCAATGCTAGTGCCATGGCTCTCAAATCCTCCACTTGCCATCATGTCTACTCAAGTGAAGAGGAGGATTGAGAAGAAGAGATAGTTCATCTCTTCAAGAAGTGTGCCCCGTTCATGAACAAAGCCTTGAGAGAGCTTGAACGAGAACCTAAGAGAAAGGAGAGGGCAAGCACTTCAAGCCATGAGAAGAAGGCACATTTGGCTACTTGGAGTGATGAAGACTCCACCGACGATGAACAAGCCAACCTTTGCCTTATGGCCATCGAAGAAGATTCAAGGGTAACTTCTAATTCATCTACTTCATTTTCTTATTCCTTTGATGAATTACAAGATGCATATGATGATTTGGTTTTAGATTTTAAAACCAAATTTTGAAAAACAAAAAATTGGTTTCAAAGTTAAAAATTCAAAATGATTTGCTTTCTAAAACCAAACTTGAACTTGAAGCAAAACTTGAAGAGTTTGAATTAAAATGTTTTGATTTACAAAAATTGCTTCAAAATGTTCAAGAAGAAAAAGATTTGATTTCCAAAGAGCTTGAAAAGAAAAACAATGTTGGAAAATCAAATTTTTATGTTAGACAATCTAGTGCCCCTAGATTTAAAAATGGTAAATGTTTTAGAAGTGTTTGGGTCCCAAAAGGACTAACCACTTCAATTAAAAAGGATGACATTGAAAAATGGATTCCAAAGGGGTCAAAAATTTGTGCTACTAACGTTCATGGATCCAAAGCAATTTGGATACCAAAAGTTACTTGATTGTCTTTTGCTAGGTGTGATGGAGATGTTCAACAAGTCAAACATTGAGGGGGAGCTCCATGCACACAAGGAAGAACACTTGAAGAAGGAAGGCTTCACATCCTACCTTGAGTTCAAGTGTGGTAAAATTCTAGTTGTTTTGATTTTATTTGTTTATCTTTGTTTAAATTCAACTAGATGATCATATATGTTGTGACTAACATTTGGATGATGCTTTGAGTAAGGGGGAGCCATTTTAAAACCAAATTCTTACTTTTGTCAAACTTTTACCTCTATTGTTATTTTTGAACTTAATGTTTTAAATTCTTTTTGATATAACAAAAAGGGGGAGAAATGGTTTGAAAAATAGAATTTTCAAATGAATAAGGGGGAGCTTTATTTGATTTCATATCTTTAGTCTCTTATTCACATTTTTAGTCTCTTATTCACATTTTTAAAGTTAAAGGGGGAAAATCCCAAACAATTTTTCAAGAGAGTTTTATTATATCAAAAAGGGGGAGATTGTAGAACTAATGTTTTGATATAATAATTGAAAAATGTTTTGGACTGATTTAAAAAGTATTTAAAACAATTTCCAAAGTCCAAATATTCTGAAACTATGTTTAGGGATGTTTTTAAATGGGTTTTTAATGTGTTTCAAAGCCAAACTTCTCAAACCTGTCCAGGTGTTTCGAAACACCATAAGGCGTTTCGAAACAGGGGATTCCAGTAGCATATTCGTTTCGAAACGTGTTTCGAAACGGGCTTTCCCTGGACTTGATTTTTGCCCAGCGTTTCGAAACGGGCTAGGCCGTTTCGATACGCCCACGTGGCAATGACCCCAACGGTCATAAACCCCAATGACTATTTTCCCAACCAACTTTTAAATGCAGGCGTTTCGATACGGACCTATAGCGTTTCGATACGAGTTCCGAAACGGCCAGGAGGCGTTCCGAAACGGACATGAGGCGTTCCGAAACGGCCAGGAGGCGTTTCGAAACGGATGCCCTGACAGACTGCAACGACTCTTTCTACATTGAGAGTGTTTCGAAACGGCTTCGAGCGTTTCAAAACGGGGAGCTGCAGAATGCATTTATGATGGGAATTAAAGTCCTCAACGGCTCCAATTTGATCCCAACGGCTAGTAACGGCTACAAACTCAATTGGGAGTATAAAAGGGACCTCCAAGCATCAAGAGAAGGCTAATGCTTCAATTGTCAATCAACAAATGATCAAGAATTGTCTTAGAGCCTAAAATGTCAATTATTGTATAGACAAACACTAGTGAGCCAAAATTGTCAAATTTGCTCAAGTGTTTTAGGTTTGGGTGAGTGCTTAATTGTGCAAACAAACTCCTATTAGAGGATTACAAGTTTGCTTTGTTTATCTCTTGTAAAGAGGGTTTCAATCAAGGCTTTGGGTAGAAAGCTTGATTGGTTGTAAGGGTTTCCTCCTAAGCCTAGAAAAGGGGACGAATCAATTAGTGGATTGATTGTGAAATCCTTAGTGGGGAGCTAAGGTAGTGGATGTAGGTGCTTGTTAGAAGGCCGAACCACTCTAAAATCATTGTGTCTTTATTCTTTCTAGCTTCCTAAACCCTTCCACACAAATATCCACCTCTCCACCACTTGGTGAGCATAATTGGTTGAACGAATCGAGCACCACACAACCCAACAGATTGCATGCAATAATTAAGGGACTACCAAAAATTCCCTCATTAATGATTATGATTAATGTGAAACCAATGGGCAAATTAGAGACATGAGATGACAATTAGGTGGCCATCTTATCACCATTAAGATTGTCTCCATGGCCGGCTCCCTTAGTGGGAAAGAAAGAAACAAATCTAAAATAAAAACAAGAAAATTGGAGAGTGCAAGAGGTGGTTTCGGCCATTGTTCAGAGGAAAAGAAAAGGAGAAGCTTTGTATCTCTATAAATTTGGCTTAGAATAACAAATCAGCCACCATAAGTAAGCCTAACTCCTCCCTCTCTATTCGAATACATCGTTATTATAAGGGTTAGTTGTGTTTTAATTTTGGCTTATCATAGAAAGATTGAGCTAATTAAAATGTTATAAGGCTACTAAAAATGTTGCTGGAAATGAATTTTTACAGTCATGATGAAGAGAGGTTGAAAATGTGATGAGTGTAACAATACTCTTAAATTAAGTACAATCTAAACTAAGAATTTCAAAGCTGTCCAGCAATGTTTTAGTTTAGACAACCAACTTTAGAAATCCATAGAAAATAAAATACTTTGGATCTGAAAATTTAACACAACCTACCTTGGTATGTCTATTTTAATAGGGAACAAACGAAATTGAATTTTGAACCTTGTAGGAAAATCTGGAATGAGATTGGATAAGGTACTCAAAACTGCCCAGTATTGTTTTAGTATTGATAGCAAACTTGAAAAATTCACACATAATTGTACACTTGAAATTTAGGTCCAAAATTTTGATATGTGATAATTGAGTATGTTAACTGAACCTGGAAACAAACGGAGCTCAATTTCGAATAGTAAAACGAAATTTAGAGCTAAAATGGTAAAGGGTAGGCAGAACTGTCCGATTTAAAGAATTAGTGGATACGATGTAAAAATTTAATACAATTGACCAAAAATTCAGTAAGGGGTGAGTAACATTAAGTATAAGAGCTATAGATTGTACATAATCTTAAGAGAATTTGTGAAATTAAGTTACAGATTAATAGAATAATAAGGATAAGAAGAAGAATTCAAATCTGTCCGAAAATATAAATTTCTCAAAGGATTATATGGAAGTTATTAAAATTGATAATGTGTGTGATTGATTCTCATATTTATTTTATGTTACATGTGAAATTTGAAATAGAACCGAGAAGAGAAGGTATTGAAGAGAATCTGGTAATTAGATCATCGAAGGAGCGTGAAAAGAGTGTCCGAGTTCAAGAATTGCACGGCGACTGTGAGTGAAACGAACTTAGAGTTGAGATTAGAGTCTCAATTACTCTTTAATTTGATTTTTATACATGTTATGCATGAAATCGGATTTAATAATGGCTTGGTAATTATTAAGGGAAGGAAAATAAAAAGGAAATTGGTTTTGTGTTATGCTACGTTTGATTATGTGATTGCCATTGTTGAAAATTTGTTGTCATCTTGCTTCTTGAATGTGCTGAATGTAATTGAATGGAAAATTTAGGTTTGTGATACTAGCTTGCTGCTGGAAATTTGTATGTTGGGAGGAATATGAATTGTTACATGATATAAGTATATCGGATAGTATTCATTCGAAGCTTGAATCAAATGCTATGTGGCTGAAATTTCTTGTTTGAAATTGAGAATTTAAGAGAAGAGAATGACACTTGAATGGTGGTTAGTTAATTAAACTAATTGGTATATGTTTCCATGTGATGGTACAATGGAAAATTAAGGAATTCGACATAAAGAATAAGCCCTTGGTTGTATGGTCAGATAGGTAGTACCGCATGCCTAGAGTCTAGAGCTCTCTCTTTTAAATTCGGTACGTGAGTGTACTGATATTAAGGTACGTAAGTGTACCTATTCGCTTAGTGTATGTGGCACTAAGATGACATGTAATACGTTAATACGGGAGTGGTACATGGGTACCTGAGACAATGGTGAATTATTTCACAAACATATAATACGTGACTCGAATACCTAGCTAACTATATGAACCAAGGTAAAGTGATTAAATCGATGTAAGCACAAAGTGATAAATTAGATTTTAAGTATAAATATGGTATTGTTTGCTGCTGCTTGTATATCTGAAAATATGATTGATTGAAATTTGTTTATATGAATCATGTTGGTTCGAATATAGCATGGATTAAAACTAAATTATTAAATTTGACTGATCTATGTTTAAATGTAAGGTGTATGATTGCGTGATATTTTGGTGAAATCCCAATTGGTCGATTTGATGTGTAAATTGAATTTATAATTGATAACATTGGGTTGTTTGTATTCGATGGTATAATGTTTGATTGTATGGAAATTTTGGTGAGGCCTATTGTTTGAATTGGACTATAAACTAAATTAGAAATCGATTATGCTAGACATATATGTACTCAAGTGCAAGTGCTTGATGGTATGTTAAATTGGTGATGCATGAAAGGTTAAATTGCCATGTAATTGAAATTAAGATCGGTTAAATTGAGACAGCCTTGGATTTGGATGAATAATTATTAGAAGTAAAAATAATGTGTGATTGCCGAATTGATTTTGGTTGTGTGTTTCAATTTGAATTCGTATTGGAATTGAAATTCGATTTGGAAATTAAACTCATTGGAACAATTGAAATAAAATATTAGAATAAGGTTTCCTCACTAAGTACTTTATGTACTTATCACCCTTGCTTTCTTTCTTCCCAAAACCACAGGAAGTTGAATTATCGGTCCACCCACTGATCTTGTTAGCTGTTGAAGATTAGAAGTATGCCTTTTATTATCTTTGTTGTGCTTATGATGGGTGGCCTAACTGTCTGCATGCTAGTACAGTTTGCTCTCATGGTCATGTTTATGAACTACTATTTGAAGAACGTTTGAACTCTTAAATTATGTTTCCCTCTTTTTGTTATGTAAGTATGGGGTATAGATTAGCCCTCAGTATATGTTTTGGGCTGGTTTCATTTTGGTCACTTTTTGTATAGGCAACCATTAGGTTATAGTCGATATGTTAGTTAACCCGGGAAGCCTTTTGTATAAGGGAAACAAATATTATGAATGGAGGATGCATATATATTATATAAAAATATGATGTTGATATTAAGAATGAGATTTTAATTGGTATGTTGTTACGTGAATGATCTTCCTTATTAAAGTGAAACATTGTACGGAATTAGCAATTTAAGAGTTAAGTTATACATATGTTTAAAAGGTATTATAAAAGAGATCAAGAAATCAAATATTAACCTTAAGTGAATTAAATGAATGGAAAGTAAAGCTTAGGACCACCTTGGGGAAATTATTCGAATAAAAAAATATTATACGTTTTCCGCTGCTCACTTGTAACTTGCTAATACGAATCTGTTAAATACTCCTTACTCCTAATCGTGGTGAGGGGTGTTATATAAAGTGGTAATCAGAGCTTTTTAGGTTAATTCCTAAAGTTTAATCGAGTCTGCATGCATTTGTTATGTTTTTAAGTATGCCACCCATGAATTGTAGACTGAGATAATTGCAATGAGCTTTTCTAATATTCTTGTTTAAATTATGATAGAAAATGTCGGGCCAAAAGAATGGAAGTTCACACGAATCTTCGAGTGAAGGTGAAAGCGTGATATTAGGTGATAATCCACCATCACGAATTGAACTTCCAGAAAAGGAGAAAAATAAAGAGCCTGTTCAGACCACTGAGCGTGAACAACCTCCGCCCGAAAATCCCATGGTCTAATCGGCCCAAAGGGAATGTCTCCTCAGTATGAAGGAGATGTTCAATCAACTTCTGTCAAATCTTAAACTAGAGCAACCTGCTGCTTCTGCTACTGTTGCACCCAGCAGAGCACCTATAGATAAACTCGCTCAACACCGAGCCTATACATTTGCTGGTACAAATGATGAAAAGCCAGAAGATGCAGAGTATTGGCTTGAAAAAAACACTAAGGTGGTAACCAAACAATTACAATGCTCCGATGAACATAAAATAGAGTGTGATGTGGCTTTGTTGGCAGATGAAGCTATGAACTGGTGGGAAACCACTACCTTAACTGTCCCAGCTGAATCTGTGACATGGAAATTCTTCATTGAGGAGTTCAAAAAGAAGTATATAAGTGAGCAATATCTGGATGAAAGAAGGAAGAGGTTCATGTACCTTAAACAGGCCAACCGACCTATTGAGCAGTATGTTGCAAACTTTTACAAATATTACAAATACGGTTCAGAGTACATTAAAACTGAAGCTGATAAATGCAGGATGTTTATTGATGGTCTAAATGATGAACTGAGTCCAATCTTTACTGCTCTGGGAATCAATGATTTTCAGAACCTTGTTGATCAGGCCATCGCAACAGAAGCTAAGATGAAAGTTGCTGAAAGAATAAAAGGGGGCAATCGATTTTATAAAAAGCAGAAACGGAACGGCAAGTCTCAGTGGCAGCCTAAGAAGACTAAATTTCAGAAAAAAGGGTCTTCTAATTTATCTCTGCTCCGAGGGGAAATTATACTTCAAAACCGTCCACGGTGATCAAATCCTCAGTACCGGCTATATCAGTCAATAGCACGGGAAATTCAGAAAAGATTACTCCTTGTAAGTTCTGTCAGAAACTACATCGTGGTCAGTGTAGATTCCAGTCGAATCTATGTTATGCTTGTGGTGGTGATGATCACTACATCAAAGACTGTCCTCAAAAGCCCGAATCAATGCCAACTCGGAACACTGCGATTCCTAGTCCGACATCATCTAATCGGAACAAGAATGCTACGTCAGCTCAACCGAGTTATCAAAGAAGAGGCAAGGGTACTCAGTCTAATGCTCCTACTCATCAGGAATCTCGAGCTCCTGCTAGAGTTTACCACATTCGTGGTAGGGATGACGAAGAATCTCCTGAAGTAATTGCAGGTACTGTTGAGCTAAATTCACACCATGTTTATGCCTTATTAGATTCAGGATCCACTAATTCATTTATATGTCTATCTATAGTTAAAAAGTTGAAATTAGAACCTGAAATTGTGAAAACAAGTCTGATAGTCTCGAACCCTTTAGGAGGAAATCCAAACATCAACCTTATATGTAGAAATTGTTCCTTGCATATTAATAATTTGTCATTCTCTATTGACATCTACATATTATCATCCTGTGAGTTTGATTTAATTTTTGGATTAGATTGGTTAAGTAAACATGAGGCTTGGGTAGATTGTCAAAATAAAAGATTATACCTTCAGGGTTTAGGAAAACAATCCATACTTCTGATTGATAAGAAGCCCACTTCCATATTTGCATCTATGGTCTAACGAGATCAAATTGAATTTGGATTACCTGATATGCCTGTTTTTTCTGAATTTATTGATGTGTTTCCCGAGGAACTACCTGGTCTCCCTCCGACTAGAGAAGTTGAATTTGAGATTGAAATACAACCTGGCTCAAGTCCGGTATCCATCACTCCATACTGGATGGCACCTCTCGAGTTAAAAGAATTGCAAAAGCAACTTCAAGAGCTTCAGGACAAGGGCTTTATTCGACCTAGCACTTCTCCATGGGGTGCACTTGTTCTATTTGTAAAGAAGAAGGATGGAGCGATGCGCCTTTGCATTGACTATCGTCAATTGAATAAGATCACAATTAAGAACCGATATCCACTCACAAGAATAGAAGATCTATTCGATCAACTTAGGGATGCTTCGGTGTTCTCAAAGATCGATCTTCGATCAAGATACTATCAAATGAGAGTCAAAGAGGAGGATGTATCAAAAACAGCCTTCAGAACTCGTTATGGTCACTATGCATTTATGGTAATTCCATTCGGATTAACAAATGCTCCGGCGGCATTCATGGATCTCATGAATAGGGTATTCAAGCCTTATCTCGACAAATTTTTAGTCGTCTTCATTGATGACATTCTAGTCTATTCCCACAATCGAGAAGAACATGTTGAACACATCCGCATTGTCTTGCAAACTCTCCGGGAACGTCAGTTATTCGCAAAATTTTCCAAGTGTGAGTTTTGGTTAACGGAAGTTTCTTTTCTCGATCATGTAATTTCAGCATAAGGAATTAAAGTAGATCCAAAGAAAATACAGTCAATTGTTGATTGGCGACCTCCCAGAAATGTCAGTGAAATACGGAGTTTTCTTGGTTTGACTGGTTACTACAGAAGATTTGTCAAGGGGTTTTCCACTATAGCCCTACCTTTGACTAAACTTCTTCGTAAAGACCAACCATTTGAATGGTCTGAAAAGCAATAGAAAAGCTTTGACCAACTCAAAGCGGCTTTAACTCATGCTCCAGTCTTGATCCAACCAGAACCGGGTAAGGATTATACCGTATATAGTGATGCTTCGCATGCGGGTCTTGGATGTGTCTCAATGCAAGGTGACAACGTGATTGCTTATGCTTCTCGCCAATTGAAACCTCATGAATTGAATTATCCAACGCATGATCTAGAACTTGTTGCTATCGTGTTTGCTCTCAAAATATGGAGACACTACTTGTATGGTGAAAATGTTACCTATTTACCGATCACAATAGCTTAAAGTATCTCTTGACTCAGAAAGATCTGAATTTGAGACAACACAGATGGATGGAGTTCTTGAAAGACTATGATATAGTTATTGACTATCACCCCGGAAAAGCCAATGTGGTTGCAGACGCCTTGAGTCGTAAACCGACATTGGGTAATTTTCAAATCCTTAATCCTTAAGAATAATTAAATATATCTTTAATAATATCTCTGTCTAAATTGTTTAGTTTATACTTATAGCTCCAACTGCTATCAACGCTCATCTACGAGTGTATCGAAAACAATGATTTTTATCCGAACTTCAAATTCAATCCAGTCTAATCTCAAGAATTGGAAGTTTTCAGCAAGCTGACCCCGAATTTCAGGATATTATTTCCAAACTTGATACAATGGCTGAGGAAGGGTTCCGTATTCACACAAATGGCCTCCTCTACTTTAAAGAGAGAATTTGTGTTCCAAATGATAAGAATTTAAAAAGAGATCTTCTGGAAGAAGCACACCAGAGTTCTTTTTCGATCCACACTGGATCGATTAAGATGTATAAAGATCTTAAATCATTATATTGGTGGCCTGGTATGAAAGCAGCTTTCAATGAATTTGTATCTAAATGTCTCAATTGTCAAAGAGTCAAAGCTGAGCATCGAGTTCCCACCGGATTACTCCAACCACTCGAACTACCACAGTGGAAATGGGAATGAATTACAATGGATTCCGTGACTGGTCTTCCTTGTTCTCCTCGAAAATACGATGCTATTTGGGTGATTGTTGATCGGTTCACCAAATCAGCACATTTTATCCCTATTCATATCAATTACAGCTTAGAGACTTTAGCCAATCTGTATATTCAGGAAATAATTCGGCTACATGGAGTTCCTATCTCCATTGTTTCTGATCGTGATCCAAGATTTACTTCCCGATTTTGGAGAACTCTGCAACGAGCTATGGGGACCAAACTGAATCTAAGCACTGCTTTCCTTCTGCAAAGTGATGGTCAGTCTGAACGAGTAATTCAGATACTCGAAGACATGCTGAGAGCTTGTATTATTGATTTTGGAAAGAATTGGGAAAAATTGCTACCTTTGGTAGAATTTGCCTACAACAACAACTATCAGTCCTCTATTCAAAAGGCTCCTTTTGAGGCATTGTATGGCAGAAAATGCCAAACCCCTCTTTGCTGGTCTGAACTTGGTGAGAACAAAGTATTGCGACCTCAATTACTCAGAGAAACAAAGGAGAAAGTCCAAATTATTCACTCTCGATTAAAGCAAGCTTTCAATAGACAAAAAGCCTATGCCGATTTGAAGCGAATAGATATCCAATATAATGTGGCAGACAAAGTCTTTCTTAAAGTCTCTCAATGGAAGAAAGTATTTCGGTTCGGAAAAAGGGGAAAACCCAGTCCTCGTTTTATTGGACCTTTTGATATTACTGAAAGAATTGACCCAGTAGTTTATCGACTTGCACTTCCCAGCGAGTTCGATAAAATCCATAATGTCTTCCATGTCTCAATGCTCAGAAAATATAGATCCGATCCATCTCATATTCTAGAACCGGAAGAAGTATAGTTAAATCCTGACTTATCTTATGAAGAATAACCAGTTCAGATTTTTGACAGAGAAATCAAAAGACTCAGAAACAAGAATGTTTCACTGGTCAAAGTGTTGTGGAGAAATCACAAAATGGAAGAGGCAACATGGGAACCAGAAGAAACAATGCGAAAACAATATCCCTACTTGTTCAATTCAGGTAAGAATTCGGGGACGAATTCTTTCTTTGAGGGGGAGAGAAATGTAACATCCCAAAACCTAGCCTAAAATTATTATGATTTAATTTAATAATTAGTGACTCAATTAGATTAGAAATTTTAAGTAATTGAATTAGATTAAATACATTAAGGACTCAATTAAAAATGTAAAGAAACATAATAATTAGTGAAGGTGACCAAATCGGATGAAGAAAGAAATAAAAAGGATTGTATGCAATAATTAAGGGACTACCAAAAATGCCCTCATTAATGAATATGATTAATGTGAAATCAATGGGCAAATTAGAGACATGAGATGACAATTAGGTGGCCATCTTGTCACCATTAAGATTGTCTCCATGGTCGGCTCCCTTAGTGGGAAAGAAAGAAACAAATCTAAAACAAAAACAAGAAAATTTGAGAGTGCAAGAGGTGGTTTCGGCCATTGTTGAGAGGAAAGGAAAAGAAGAAGCTTTGCATGTCTATGAATTTGGCTTAGAATAGCAAATCAACCACCATAAGTAAGCCTAACTCCTCCCTCTCTATTCGAATACATCATTATTATAAGGATTAGTTGTGTTTTAATTTTGGCTTATCATAGAAAGATTGAGCTAATTAAAATGTTATAAGGCTACTAAAAATGTTGCTGGAAATGAATTTTTACAGCCATGATGAAGAGAGATTGAAAATGTGATGAGTGTAACAAGACTCTTAAATTAAGTACAATCTAAACTAAGAATTTCAAAGCTGTCCAGCAATGTTTTAGTTTATACAACCAACTTTAGAAATTCATAGAAAATAAAATACTTAGAGTTAGGATCTGAAAAATTAACACAACCTACCTTGGTATGTCTATTTTAATAGGGAACAAACGAAATTGAATTTCAAACCTTGTAGGAAAATCTGGAATGAGATTGGATAAGGTACTCAAAACTGTCCAATATTGTTTTAGTATTGATAGCAAACTTGGAAAACTCACACATAATTGTACACTTGGAATTTAGGTCCAAAATTTTAATATGTGATAATTGAGTATGTTAATTGAACCTGGAAACAAACGGAGCTCAATTTCGAATAGTTAAACGAAATTTAGAGCTAAAATGGTAAAGGATAGGCAGAACTGTCCGATTTAAAGAATTAGTGGATACGATGTAAAAAATTAATACAATTGACCAAAAATTCAGTAAGGGGTGAGTAACATTAAGTATAAGAGCTATAGATTGTACATAATCTTAAGAGAATTTGTGAAATTAAGTTACGGATTAATAGAATAATAAGGATAAGAAGAAGAATTCAAATATGTCTGAAAATATAAATTTCTCAAAGGATTATATGGAAGTTATTAAAATTGATAATGTGTGTGATTGATTCTGAATTTTATTTTATGTTACATTTGAAATTCAAAATAGAACCGAGAAGAGAAGGTATTGAAGAGAATCCGGTAATTGGATCATCGAAGGAGCGTGGAAAGAGTGTCCGAGCTCAGGAATTGCACGGCGACTGTGAGTGAAACGAACTTAGAGTTGAGATTAGAGTCTCAACTACTCTTTAATTTGATTTTTATACATGTTATACATAAAATCGGATTTAATAATGGCTTGGTAATTAATAAGGGAAGGAAGATAAAAAGGAAATTAGTTTTGTGTTATGCTATGTTTGATTATGTGATTGCCATTGTTGAAAATTTGTTGTCATCATGCTTCTTGAATGTGCTGAATGTAATTGAATGGAAAATTTAGGTTTGTGATACTAGCTTGCTGCTGGAAATTTGTATGTTGGGAGGAATATGAATTGTTACATGATATAAATATATCGGATAGTATTCATTCGATGCTTGAATCAAATGTTATGTGGCTGAAATTTCTTGTTTGAAATTGAGAATTTAAGAGAAGAGAATGACACTTGAATGGTGGTTAGTTAATTAAACTAATTGGTATATGTTGACATTTGATGGTACAATAGAAAATTAAGGAATTCGACATAAAGAATAAGCCCTTGGTTGTATGGTCAGATAGGTAGTACGACATGCCTAGAGTCTAGAGCTCTCTCTTTTAAATTCGGTACGTGAGTGTACTGATATTAAGATACGTAAGTGTACCTATTCGCTTAGTGTATGTGGCACTAAGATGACATGTAATACGTTAATACAGGAGTGGTACATGGGTACCTGAGACAATGGTGAATTATTTCACAAACATGTAATACGTGACTTGAATACCTAGCTAACTATATGAACCAAGGCAAAGTGATTAAATCGATGTAAGCACAAAGTGATAAATTAGATTTTAAGTATAAATATGCTATTGTTTGTTGCTGCTTGTATATATGAAAATATGATTGATTGAAATTTGTTTATATGAATCATGTTGGTTCGAATATAGCATGGATTAAAACTAAATTATTAAATTGAACTGATCTATGTTAAATGTAAGATGTATGATTGCGTGATATTTTGGTGAAATCTCAATTGGTCGATTTGATGTGTAAATTGAATATATAATTGATAACATTGGGTTGTTTGTATTCGATGGTATAACGTTTGATTGTATGGAAATTTTGGTGAGGTCTATTGTTTGAATTGGACTATAAACTAAATTAGAAATTGATTACGCTAGACATATATGTACTCAAGTGTAAGTGCTCGATGGTATGTTAAATTGGTGATGCATGAAAGGTTAAATTGCCATGTAATTGAAATTAAGATCGGTTAAATTGAGACATCCTTGGATTTGGATGCATAATTATTAGAAGTAAAAATAATGAGTGATTGCCGAATTGATTTTGGTTGTGTGTTTCAATTTGAATTCGTATTGGAATTGAAATTCGATTTGGAAATTAAACTCATTGGAACAATTGAAATAAAATGATTAGAATAAGGTTTCCTCACTAAGTACTTTATGTACTTATCACCCTTGCTTTCTTTCTTCCCAAAACCACAGGAAGTTGAATTATCGGTCCACTCACTGATCTTGTTAGCTGTTGAAGATTATAAGTATGCCTTTTATTATCTTTACTTTGCTTATGATGGGTGGCCTAACTGTCTTCATGCTAGTTTAGTTTGCTCTCATGGTCATGTTTATGAACTACTATTTGAAGAACGTTTGAACTCTTAAATTATGTTTCCCTCATTTTGTTATGTAAGTATGGGGTATAGATGGGGTATAGATTAGCCCTTGGTATATGTTTTGGGCTAGTTTCGTTTTGGTCACTTTTTGTATAGGCAACCATTAGGTTATAGCCGATATGTTAGTTACCCCGGGAAGCCTTTTTGTATAAGGGAAACAAATATTATGAATGGTGGATGCATATATATTATATAAAAATATGATGTTGATCTTAAGAATGAGATTTTAATTGGTATGTTGTTACGTGAATGGTCTTCCTTATTAAAGTGAAACATTGTACGAAATTAGTAATTTAAGAGTTAAGTTATACATATGTTTAAAAGGTATTATAAAAGAGATCAAGAAATCTAATATTAACCATAAGTGAATTAAATGAATCGAAAGTAAAGCTTAGGACCACCTTGGGGATATTATTCGAATAAAAAAATATTATACGTTTTTCGCTGCTCACTTGTAACATGCTAATACGAATCTGTTAAACACTCCTTACTCCTAATCGGGGTGAGGGGTTTTATATAAAGTGGTAATCAGAGTTTTTTAGGTTAATTCCTAAAGTTTAATCGAGTCTGCATACATTTGTTTTGTTTTTAAGTATGACATCCATGAATTGTACACTGAGATAATTGCAATGAGCTTTTCTAATTTCTTGTTTAAATTATGATAGAAAATGACACGCGTCGTATAGTGTCAAAAATAAAACCTTAAACTCAAAATAAATAAGATTCAAATTAATATAGCGAGAGTAAGGGTCGATCCGCAGGGAATAGGAACTCTAACACCTTTCTTCTGATTTAGACCAATAACCTGTAGAAAATAAAGGGGGATTTTAGAATAGTGATTTGAATGAGATAAATAGAAAAAACGTAAAAATAAATGTTGAGAATGAATTATGGATAGAAATAGCCTCAAGCCACGCTTTGCCACGACATCTTCGATCACTGAAGTTGATTTTTCTTCCACTTTCTTGCAGGTTACAGTCTACAAGGCCCAACCCTTGTAACTTACTTCTCGTTGGTAGATTCGACTCCCAGGGCAATCCTTGAAGTCAAACTTTAGTGAATTAGCCACGGCAATCGATGCTAACTCAAATCTAAGTTAGTGCTGGAGAAGCCCTGTAACCCCCAATTTTGATCTAGGGTTTTGAAATAAATTGAATTTGGCGAATTGGAAACTTTCCCCTCAAGTAAGGTCATTTATGAAAAACTGTACCGAAACTATTATTCAATTATAATAGTTATCATTTACTGTTTCGTTTTAAAACAAGCGTACTCAAAATAGTTATCAAATCCCAATAGTAATAAATGTCCAAAGTCCACGTTTACAATCAAATACTGAAAATACTTAAATAATTAAGTAAGTCCGAAACGAAACATACTGAGAAAAATATCAAATACTGATCGTACGTAGTCCTCCAAGTACCGTAACCTAAGTCTGGAATCTGAAACAGATACTAAGGGGGAGTCAGCTAAAAAGCTCAGTGTGTCTCTAAAGTGCAACTGAAAACAAAACAGAACTGTATTTTATTTTCTGATAAAAACTTTTCTGAAAACACAATAAAAACCGGATCATAATGATATGATGTCTGATGCACATGAATCATAATACCCATCTCCGATACACCGAAAAGTAAGGTTCCCCAGAACCTACTTTCTCCATCGTCACCATCCGAAGTGGAACTCAGCCCGAAGGGTGGAACCACTAATCCGAAGCGGAATTCAGCCCGAAGGGTGAAACCACTGATCCGAAGCGAAGTTCAACCCGAAGGATGAAGTCGCTGAGCTTCCTCCGTACAATATACCAACCCAATGATATGACATGTAATCCGATTTCAAAGTCCGAATGCAATCTTGTTATATAACTAAGATGCATGTACATAAAAATCCGATTCCGATGTGTTACATAACATGATCATAAAATCCGAGTATACATTATTTATCAAATAACAAAGCAGGATGACATACCAATGAGTCATGCAATATTTATCACACAAATCACAAAATCATGTAACACATAAAAATGTAGCACAAAACAGAGAACACACCTTAGGCAGCTAAATAGTCAACGTCGATAGTGACGTCTCCCACGCTCAGCTCTAACGGAAGGTCGGACAGAATCAGCTCCTAACAATACAAGACACTATGTTAGATTTCCTACTATGCCACATTCGAATAAATTACTCTTAATAAATATCTTACTAGCAGATCTCGAAGATTGTGCCACCGGAGGTTTGCCTGACGGTGGAGGAGGTAAAATCTCGGAATCTGAGTCCACGTCACCTGAACACGAAATTATCTGAGTCAAATTCCGATTTAACACTTTTCTGAAAATCTGAGCTCAATATATAAAATTGATCCAAAACGGCACTTCGGGTTCGAATTTGAGGAAACGGACAGCGCCAATGGAACCGGAACGTCGAAAAACATAAAAGTGGGCTCGGTCGAAAAAGTTGACCAAAAGTCAACGCTGACGTCATCGCTGACGTCATCATTGACTGTGATGACGTCATCGCTGACGTCAGCCTGCATCAGCATTGCACCAGCAGATGACGTCATCGCTAACGTCATCCCACTCAGCCAACCGACCGGTTCGGTTCACCAACAACCAACCCGGTTCGGTTCACCAAACCCTAAATCCCAAATTTTATAACCCTAACACCGGCGGCGACCCACCACCCCTGCACAGCCCCGCGAACCCACGGCGGCCACGGCCCAACAGGCCGGCGACGGTCACACGCCGGCGACACGCACCCGAAGCCTAACCGTAACCCCGACCCTAAAAAGCATCCCCCCCGACGGCGCACGGAACCTCGACGCAACCCAGCACCCGACGGCAGCCACGGCCTGACAACGGCCACGACTCGACAACCTCGACCGGCGACGGCGCATGCGAAACCCGACCGAAAATCCGACTCCGACGCTTACCCTGTTCGAAGCGGTTGCAGCGCACACGGAGGACGACGGTGGCGGCGATGTGCGAGTGACTGGCACGGCTCGATCGGGAAGGGGACGGCGGCCACTCTGACGGTGGCGGTGTTGTCCACGGCGCGGCGGTGGAGGATGATGGTGGTGGCCGGTTCGGTTAGGAAAGGGGAAAAAAAATAATTATTGATAGATATCAATAATTAGGGAAATAATTCATCCCTAACGTGAAGATCTGATCCCCTTTAAACAAATCTGATAGTGGAGTGGTTGGGATATTTGTATTATTTAATTAAATATATTTAATTTCGAATCTAAATAAGATTTAAATGTGGTGATTCCAGACCAAGAGCTTGCCTAGCTCAATTGGCTGGTCATCCAGCTGAAAACACAAGAGGTTGTGGGTTCGATTCCCACAACTCTCAATTCATCCTTAAATATTTTTTTTTTCATTTTAGGGGTGTTACAATTCTCCCTCCCTTAAAAGAAATTTCGTCCTCGAAATTTACCTTGAGTAAACAAATGCGGATACTGATCTTTGATGACATCTTTGGGATCCCAGGTAGCCTCGTCATGATTGCGACCGCTCCACAAAACTTTGACCATCTTGATGGTCTTCCTTCTAAGAACTTTCTTATCCGGAGCAAGAATCTCAATAGGTTCGTCCTCAAAGCGTAGATCAGGACGAATTTCAATCTCTTCCACAGGTAAAACATGAGACGAATCAGCATGATAGCGTCTCAACACAGAAATATGGAATACATCATGAATACGCCAAAGCCCTGGTGGTAATTCGAGCTGATAAGCTACAGGTCCGACCCGACGAAGAATCCGATAAGGGCCAATATAACGAGGACTCAATTTGCCCTTCCGACCAAACCGAAGTACCTTCCTCCACGGAGATACTTTCAGGAAGACCTCATCACCAACCTCAAACTCAAGATTTCGACGTTTCAAGTCGGCGTGAGATTTCTGTCTATCAAAAGCAACCTTAAGCCGGTCTCGAATCAATCTGACTGTCTGTTCAGCTTCACGGGCTAGGTTCGGTCCTAACAATCTATGTTTATTAAGTTCAGTCCACCCAATCGGTGACCTACACTTACGCCCATACAGAGCCTCATACGGTGCCATTTTGATACTGGACTGGTAACTGTTATTATATGCAAACTCTGCAAGCGGCAAGAAATCCTCCCAACTACCACTAAAATCCAGAACACAACCTCTTAACATGTCCTCGAAATTTATCAGAGTTGGGGAAAAGCAAAACTACTCTTTCATCCATTCTTGTACTGAAACTTACCCAATAGAGTACCAATGTTTCTCGGGTCTCGCAAACAATTACGGATCAATCTGGGAGTGTCCTTAGTCGTTCAACTATTCTTTAAACACAATGTCATACTATCATACAACTCATACGAACTAATCATATTACGGTATTTGAATGCATACAGAACTTTGTACGAAGCCAAACGAACACTTATCTTGCAGTTTTCATTATATGCGGTCTCAGTCAGGGATGCGAAACCTTTCCAACAATCACAGAAATAATCATACCTCCTAGAAGCATCTCCTCTAGGATATGAGTTAATCTATCAAGTCATCCATCAATTTACGGATAAGAATCTGTACCTGAAATCCAAGCAAGTAATTCAAGCTTCCAACAGAGCCTTCTAAAGTTAAGACGTAACACTGAATTTCAGTCAAGGATGATATGTATGACTATACACCATGCATATTTCCAGTGAATTCTTCCTCCAAGCCAATCCGACATAACCAAAGTTTTAAATGATTTGCACTTACCTTCAACGTAAAGGTCATACAATTGTTTTCTTTGTGTTTAACGGAGTAACTACCGAGTTTACTCTTTCGCTGGGTTCATAGTCATCTCTCTCTTAGATTCATACTGCATTTATCAATTTTTTTTTTTCAGGATATTTTTGAGTATATCATTATCACCGAGCTAACATACATGCAGTCTTATATCGGTTATCTCATATGATCAAACATTTATTCTTAACCTGATTCAGATCTTCAATTCCACATGCATAGACCATCTCAAGTTCTCTATCCAGATTCAAATTCATTAAGTTAATCCAATTCATTGATAAACATTACCGATATTCCTTTCCAGTACAGATCAAGCTATTATGGACAGAAGGGTTAGATGCACTTATTTCAGAAAAAGAAATAATCACATTCATAATCCTTAAGAAGTTCCAACCAGCGATGTTGTCTCAAATTCAACTTTTTCTGCGTAAGGAGGTATTTTAGACTCTTGTGATCTGTGAAGATATATCACTTCTCTCCGTAGAGGTAGTTGCATCCAAAACCATTCGAACTAACATATCCCAACCTTCCATTACTAATCAACCCTTTGAATGTATTCGATTATATCGTATATCTGAACGATTGCTTTCATATTTCATCACTGGACTTGCAGCGAAGTAGTCAAACTTATATTCTGTACGGAAAAACTTTCATCCTCATATTAATATCATGAGAGATTGATATACCAGAGTCATGCTTCACCCTTGAGGGCATTCCAGTCATTTCCAACTTTATTGACATTTCAAAAAAAAATTTCATCAGAGGTAATTTACTTATTCCAATCATAGGGGTATTTCGGTCATTTCGATGTTCGAGATATCCATCATTACTGTCAATTGAACCATTTGTAGAATTTCAATCATTTAAGTACTCATGGGTGTTTCAGCCATTTCAAAAATTTCGGTACCTCCAACCACTTCATTCATTTCAGAATTCAAGGTTTTATCCATCCTTCCAGTTAATTCGCAAGCCTCGGTATCCGAGGATACTTCAGCCCTTTTTATCAATACGATCATTCCGAATGATTTAACCATGACAGTATTTCCAATACTTTTAGTCATTACGATCAATTCAGTATTTGAGCCACTTGATTAATTCAGAGGTATGAGTAGTTTCCAGTAACTCTATACTCGGAGATTCATTCCAAATTCAAGAAAACCTAACACCTTACAATCTCGAAGGTTTAAATATTGTTACCATAACTTTCCCAGTAGATCGAGGTTTTCAGATGAATCGGGTTGTTTTACCATATCCAGTGCAGATTTCTAGACTGCTTCCAAATCCAAGGGTATTTTAGTCATTCTCATACCATAAGGCATTTTCGTAATTTCATATCAAAATATTTTTAGCATTGATCATTTGACACTGATAATCAGATTTGGAGAATAGCTGTCTTATTACTTAATTTATTGAACTCCAGGTCCTTACATTTGTTAACTTCCTTGGTCGAGCATTTCGATCATATCTAGGTTATCATACTCAATTTCATATCTGGTTTGACTTGAGCAGGACTAACAGCACTCCTCATCATATTCATGCATGCATTAACCGAATATCAACATGTTCATAAAGCATACTAGAGGTAGTAGTGTATTACCTTTAATACTTGTTATATCAGTTGACCATGATACTCCGTTCGATCACTCTCGAACCCAATTGCGACATCCTCAACATCCCAAATACAAGGAACTTTGAATACCTTCAATCGCGCAAATTCCAATTTCAGTCTTTATTTACATTGCCATAGAGACATGAGCTGTACCCGAATATACATCTACGCCAAACTCAACCTCGTCACGTTTTGGCGGTACCCTTGGCAATTCCTCCGAAAAACATCTAGAAAAATTCCTAACCACCCGGATCTTATCCAAAACAGAATTTGACTACCTCGAGTCAAAAAATATATAACCAAGATAGGCAGTAGCTCCACGTCGAATCATCTTTTCTGTTTTGAGAACCGAACAACATTGAACAAGTAACCTCTACGCTCTCCCACCATAATCACCTCGTACCCATCTGAGGTTTTCAGAGTCGCCCCTTTTTTTTTTTTTTTTACAATCCAAACAAACTTAATGAGCGGATAACTAATCTATTCCGAAAATAAGTTTGAACTCTCCGAAAGGTAACTCTATCAAATCAACAGAGAATATTTTCCCTTGCATTTCCGAAGGGAAATTCTTATACATCTTAGAAATCTTGACATGATCACCCACTCGGAGCATGTCTACCTTTACTAGTAGTACTAGAAGCAACTGACCTGAACTGCCTTCTACCTCGGTAAGGTGTCTGAATTGATGCATGACTCTGAACGGATAAAGCAGTAGCTGAACGTGGACAATTCTTTAAATAGTGATCCTGAGAATCACATCTGAGACACGTTCTGTTCGTCCACCTGCATTCCTCGTTATGCTTGTTGTTGTAAAAACCACATACAGAAATAGGCCGACAGACTTTTGGACTACCCTGCCTGCCAGACAAAACTATCGATACTACAAGTCTTACATTTTGATAACTCTGAGGAGCAAACTCATCGAGCATACAAAACTTTGTCGTACAAATGTGTCCGGTTGCTTTCCGACTTGTTCAAATTCTAAAGTTCCTTTTTTTTCATTTGTGAAATTCGTCCTCTCAAAAGTTTTAACTCGATCAACCATGTCTCTGAATACTTATCATGATGTGTTGCAACATCTCTTTGAATCGGTAATCGAAGTTCCTAAAAATCATACTTATCTTTCTCAGTCACAACTAACTCAGGAGCATACTTGACTCAACTTCGAAACTTTATCTCATAAACATTCACTGTCTTGCTATTCTAATTCAAATTTATAAAATAATCTTAACACTTCGATACGAGCTCGACTCCTACATATCGATCAGTGTTCTCAATATCAAGTGAGTTATCACTTCCGATCTGATATCCTCCTAACAAATGGTTCTCATCAACATGTAACTTATTCTGAATTTCTGCTTGCCCAACAGAAGGCGAGTGACCACTACTAGAAGTAGTAGTACGGGCCTCGGTCACGACATCGAACAAACAATAGATTAAAACTCCTACACAGTGGCATAATAGTCTAACTACAAAAGAAGAGTCCTAGAGTCAAGATTGGTACTTGGAGACTTTAATTAAAACATATATATATATATATTTTTATTTGGACATTTATCTGAAAATCTCATAATTTCCGAAAACATTTATGATGCTTGCAATTTTTCGAAAACTTTAAAATCAAATTTTTATCGAGTCTCACAGGCCGAGGGGTGTAACCTAGGCTCTGATACCACTAAATGTAACCCCCAATTTTGATCTAGGGTTTTGAAATAAATTGAATTTGGCGAATTGGAAACTTTCCCCTCAAGTAAGGTCATTTATGAAAAACTGTACCGAAACTATTATTCAATTATAATAGTTATCATTTACTGTTTCGTTTTAAAACAAGCGTACTCAAAATAGTTATCAAATCCCAATAGTAATAAATGTCCAAAGTCCACGTTTACAATCAAATACTGAAAATACTTAAATAATTAAGTAAGTCCGAAACGAAACATACTGAGAAAAATATCAAATACTGATCGTACGTAGTCCTCCAAGTACCGTAACCTAAGTCTGGAATCTGAAACAGATACTAAGGGGGAGTCAGCTAAAAAGCTCAGTGTGTCTCTAAAGTGCAACTGAAAACAAAACAGAACTGTATTTTATTTTCTGATAAAAACTTTTCTGAAAACACAATAAAAACCGGATCATAATGATATGATGTCTGATGCACATGAATCATAATACCCATCTCCGATACACCGAAAAGTAAGGTTCCCCAGAACCTACTTTCTCCATCGTCACCATCCGAAGTGGAACTCAGCCCGAAGGGTGGAACCACTAATCCGAAGCGGAATTCAGCCCGAAGGGTGAAACCACTGATCCGAAGCGAAGTTCAACCCGAAGGATGAAGTCGCTGAGCTTCCTCCGTACAATATACCAACCCAATGATATGACATGTAATCCGATTTCAAAGTCCGAATGCAATCTTGTTATATAACTAAGATGCATGTACATAAAAATCCGATTCCGATGTGTTACATAACATGATCATAAAATCCGAGTATACATTATTTATCAAATAACAAAGCAGGATGACATACCAATGAGTCATGCAATATTTATCACACAAATCACAAAATCATGTAACACATAAAAATGTAGCACAAAACAGAGAACACACCTTAGGCAGCTAAATAGTCAACGTCGATAGTGACGTCTCCCACGCTCAGCTCTAACGGAAGGTCGGACAGAATCAGCTCCTAACAATACAAGACACTATGTTAGATTTCCTACTATGCCACATTCGAATAAATTACTCTTAATAAATATCTTACTAGCAGATCTCGAAGATTGTGCCACCGGAGGTTTGCCTGACGGTGGAGGAGGTAAAATCTCGGAATCTGAGTCCACGTCACCTGAACACGAAATTATCTGAGTCAAATTCCGATTTAACACTTTTCTGAAAATCTGAGCTCAATATATAAAATTGATCCAAAACGGCACTTCGGGTTCGAATTTGAGGAAACGGACAGCGCCAATGGAACCGGAACGTCGAAAAACATAAAAGTGGGCTCGGTCGAAAAAGTTGACCAAAAGTCAACGCTGACGTCATCGCTGACGTCATCATTGACTGTGATGACGTCATCGCTGACGTCAGCCTACATCAGCATTGCACCAGCAGATGACGTCATCGCTAACGTCATCCCACTCAGCCAACCGACCGGTTCGGTTCACCAACAACCAACCCGGTTCGGTTCACCAAACCCTAAATCCCAAATTTTATAACCCTAACACCGGCGGCGACCCACCACCCCTGCACAGCCCCGCGAACCCACGGCGGCCACGGCCCAACAGGCCGGCGACGGTCACACGCCGGCGACACGCACCCGAAGCCTAACCGTAACCCCGACCCTAAAAAGCATCCCCCCCGACGGCGCACGGAACCTCGACGCAACCCAGCACCCGACGGCAGCCACGGCCTGACAACGGCCACGACTCGACAACCTCGACCGGCGACGGCGCATGCGAAACCCGACCGAAAATCCGACTCCGACGCTTACCCTGTTCGAAGCGGTTGCAGCGCACACGGAGGACGACGGTGGCGGCGATGTGCGAGTGACTGGCACGGCTCGATCGGGAAGGGGACGGCGGCCACTCTGACGGTGGCGGTGTTGTCCACGGCGCGGCGGTGGAGGATGATGGTGGTGGCCGGTTCGGTTAGGAAAGGGGAAAAAAAATAATTATTGATAGATATCAATAATTAGGGAAATAATTCATCCCTAACGTGAAGATCTGATCCCCTTTAAACAAATCTGATAGTGGAGTGGTTGGGATATTTGTATTATTTAATTAAATATATTTAATTTCGAATCTAAATAAGATTTAAATGTGGTGATTCCAGACCAAGAGCTTGCCTAGCTCAATTGGCTGGTCATCCAGCTGAAAACACAAGAGGTTGTGGGTTCGATTCCCACAACTCTCAATTCATCCTTAAATATTTTTTTTTTCATTTTAGGGGTGTTACAAGCCCGTGCTCGAATATTCGTCTCGATGAGAATTATTTCCGATTTTGATTCCCCTTAGTGGACCGCCACTAAGTTTGTTCTTAGGGAGTTGAATTGGCTACAAGCTTTTCCTCGTCCCCAACGATGGATCTAAACCACTTCAAGCCGATGCGCGCTCTCGGAATGAAACAATTACGATGCCTAAAGATTAGGTCGATTGCCTAATCAATTTTACAGAGAATCTAAAAAGGAGTTGTTGAAGGTTTGAAGTATTTTCCTAATCTCATGAGGTTTGTCGGGTTTGGCGTTGCTCTTGGCTAAAAGGAATTTAGTTAAGCATGGTTTGTGAAAAAACCATACTTAATAAAATAAATAAAGAAAATGGAGAAAAATGGAGAGCTTTATTACTCAAGGAAGAAGAGAACAATGGAAAATGTTTGATGAATAATTCACCCCCAAAGTGGGGTATTTATAGTAGTTGAAAAACCCTAAAAACCTAAGATGACAAATCCTAAAAAATTTAAATAAAATTACATAAGATAAATATACAAGTTTTGAATTTAAAGATAAAAATCGGATGATAAGCTATCTTGATAAGTGGACTGATAAGTTATCAGGCTTGCTGACGTCATCTTCTAGAAGGTGCTGACGTGGCGCCCAGTCAGCATTCGATCAAAACAAGGACTAAAAACATAACCAAAATAAATACTTATCAAATTCCCCCTCACTTATCCGATGCTTGTCCTCAAGTATCTCAAAATTAAACAAACTTAAGTTCAAGTTTTCATCCTTAATTTCACGAAGTCTCAAATAGTCTCAATAAGATTAAGCATCTAAATATGAAAGAAAACTAAGGAGCGAAAATAGATAAATGGCAAGACTAACAATTTAAAGCAAAAACGACATTCTAAAACTCTACTAACATCAATGATGCAAACCAAGTACCTTCACAAGGAATCGCTCATGTCACTCAAAGTGTTTAAGGGTAGAGAAAAATCACTCGAGCCAAAGCTAGTTAGAGCATAACCATAAGCTTGTGTTTAAATCTAATCTCCACTACTAACATGAATATGATGCAAAAATCAAGAGGTCTTAAAGAAGGGTTGTAATGGGGCTAAGGTAAGGGTAGGATAAAGGCTGAAAATAAGGGCTAAAATTCAAGACAAAAAATCATCCCAAAAAATATATTCGAAACTGTTTTTTTTCATTCGAACCAAAACTGCTCGACAGTGTACCTTTTTTTTTCAAACTGCACTGTTTTTTCCTGTTTTTATTTTTCTGCAGACTCGAACAATTTCCTGCACTGTATATTCGAATCAATTCTGCACTGTGTTTTTTTTCTCTGCATAGTGTATTTTTAGCTGCTGCACTGCACTTATTCGAATCTATTTTTCTTTTTTTCTTTTTTTGAAGACGAGTTTTGTCTTGAAAAAGGGAACAAAAGTGATGGATTTGAGAAGAAAATTGGATTAGGCTTAAAATGTGGTGATTTTCAAGAAAAAGGCTAAGGCTCAAAAATTGTTTCACTAGGGGAAATTAATTAAAGGGTAGGTAATTTATTTGGGAAGAGAAATGGTTAAAACCTAGTGCCTCTATCATATTAAAGCATCATAAACAATCAATGTAATCTCAAAAAGAATTTAAAAACAAGTTCTAGAATGCAACTAATGTATCTAGGCACACTCAAAGAAACAAAGAGCAAATATCATGCATGCTCATTAGGCTCAAAAACTCACAAATATGTCTTGTGTACTTAGGTAAGCATCATGTGGATTAATAGAGAAATAAAATGTCATATAAAAGATTAAAAATTAATCATGCCAAAAATCTACCATGCAACCTAGAGTTTTCTAACAATATAGATACAGAACCATGTGAAAACAGTGAGACAAGGCGAAATTAAGGATTTAAACAAAGAACTTAAATTAATAAAACCAAGATTTCAAGCGAACAATCAAGATGGATAAGCAAGATAAAAATTGATAAGCATATCTCCCTCCCCCTCACTTAGATGCATTTTGTCCCAAAATGAAAAATTAAATTAAAAGAGAGGAAAGGAGAGACTCCCCTAATCAATTTCGGCCACGACCGCGGCCACGTCGTCCGCGGGAAGTGCTGGGGCGAAGATAGGATAAGATCTCGGCTAAGTTAGTCTCGATGGAATGGAGGCGCTCATCCATATCTCTTTGGGGTTGGTCGTCTTGTGTTGGTTGTGATTGGGCTTGTCTACGAAACACTCGTTCTCGAAGAGTTGGGAGAGTGCCCGGGGGAGCAATATAAGGTGCATCAGGGGTTCCTGCAAGTAAGCCCATGGCATCTAGGCATCTCTCATCTAAAGCACTCATAGAAAACGCATAAGTAAACTGAGATGGATCAAAAGTAGCAGGAAAAATACGCAAGGCTAAATGGGTAATATAAGGACCCAGAATTAATGGTCGTGACCTAGTGGTTCGCGGTACACGATGAAACGTGTGGGCCAACCAAAAACCAAGATTTACCTTAATATTTACCTGCATACACCAGAGAAAGAATAACTCAGTTCTACTCACGGTTGATGGAGTGTCGTTTCTGCCGGACAGGTTGTAAACGAGGAATCGATGGATATATCGTAAAGCAAGGCTATGAATAGTGTGGTCCTTAGTTGTTTTCGGATTGTATTGCACACCTGCTAAACCTGTCAAAGTCTCGAGAGAAAGGTCGTTATCGGAATCTTCTGGTATGTCTAAAAGTGCAGATTGATAGTTAGGGTCCGAAACATTAGTGACGAAACCCATATAAACATTAAACTCAGTAATGGACAACCGAAAGTATTGACCCAATAAGCGAAAAGATATTATATTTGGTGTATCAAGAGACCTCGCGCGACTACGATCAAACGAAAAAGTAGAATAAAATTCAAGAACTAATTCGTAGTACGTGTCACAAGTAATAATATGAAATCGACGCCATCCAATATTATCAAAAAGTGCTAGGACCGACTCACGTAAATGCAAACGATCTAAAGTTTGATCGGGGATGTACTTACAGACCGGAAGTGAGCGATGTCGAATATGGTTAAACATATCGAGTTCGTCTCCAGTAAATTGTAAAAACCCTTTCAAGTTCTCATCGTTAGGTGTCGTAAATCGTTGGCTACGTCGTGGATGTTCTTCATGGTCCGATGGAATATCGTTGTGTTCGTGAGGCGGTGATTCCAGTTGAGCAGTGTCCGAGGGATTTTGGGCAGCAAAATTAGCGTGCATGTGATCTGCAAATTCAGAGGTAGGGTTAATAACAAATAAAGGTGGAAAAAATTCAGAACTTACCTCGTCGGCTGCCGAATAGTGATCTGAATGCCCGGACGTGTTGGTGTGCATGTGATAGGAGGGCACACGGGTTGGTGACTGTATGGGCATGTGATGTTGGTGTGATGAGCCGCCAACCGCATCGGATGCCAAGGGGTGGTAAGGGGAAGGTGGCGGCGATGGTGGACGTGATGAACGGCGGAGTGGTGACGGCCGCGTTTCGCCACTGCCGGTGACACGAGCAGTGCGGCCAGTGCTGGTCTGTCCGGATCTATGCGTGGGAGTGCCCCTCGCCATGGCCGGATCGTTGTGGTGCGAGGGAGAGGACTGGTGCGTGCGGGCAGTGGCGGTGTGCATGGACGTGGTCGGCGTCTCAAGGGAGTGGAAGGAAGGTGATGGGGGTGACGGTGGTCGCTGCGGTTGGTGGTGCGGCGGTGCATGGTCGACGGGGTGGGGGTGATGATGGGAGGTTCGGGAGGTGGGATGGTGTTGGGTTGCGGCTGTGGGTGTGGGTGCTCGGAGTCGCTGCTGAAGGCGACGTACTGCGGTGGCTGGAAACGCTGGCGGCCACCGATGACGAGTGGTGGCTGCTGTGGAAGCCGGCGAGCTTGGTTCCTGGTGCGAGGCATTCCAACGGTGGGGTGTAGGGTTGTTTCGGCTGGCTGGTGAAGAAGTAAAGAGCAAGGGTTGAATGTAGGTATGCGGCTGGTGAAGAAGTAAATAGGGAGGGTTTAATATAGGTCAAAGCTGTGGGGTCCACGCAATTTATGGTGATTGGGTTGAAATAAAGGTCTTGACCGGATAAGGTGGTAAATTTGGATGGGATAAAAATAATAATATTTAAAAATTGGGCCCACCAAATCTTGTTGAAAATGATAGCTTCTCATCCTTTATTCGATCCAAATCATCTGCAAATAAAATAAATAAAAGATCAGATAAAAATAGAATTCAAAAAGATAGATAAAATGAGATAAAAATAAATTTAAAAGTAGATAAGAAAATATTCAAAAACAAATATTAAAAATAATGAAAATAATTTTGATAAAAGATAAAATCAAAATTAAAAAATCTTTAAAAAGATTAGATGATTTCGATTCTTCTCTTTTTTCTTTTGTTTTTTTTTTCCTTTTTTTTTTAAACTAAAAAGAAAATTTAAATAACATTAAATTATGCAGTTTAAAATGGAATAAAATAAAACAAAGAAAAATAAAAATAATTAAAAGAAAAAGAAATGGGTTGCCTCCCATCTAGCGCTTGTTTATCGTCGCTAGCTTGACGACCTTATTTATGCATTCGGTTCCTCGAAATGAATTTCTTCAACCAAACCAATTGGAACATTTTCGTAAAATTGTTTTAACCGTTGTCCATTAACTTTAAAGCTATGTCCTTCGGTGTCTTGAATTTCTACTGCTCCATGTGGAAAAGATTGAACAACAGTGAATGGTCCGAGCCATTTGGAACGCAATTTTCCTGCAAAAAGTTTGAATTTAGAATTAAATAATACAACTTTTTGACAAACGAAAAAAGATTTAAATGAAATATTTTTATCATGGAAATCCTTTGTTTTGTCTTTAAAAATTTGTGCACTATCGTAGGCATGTTTCCGGATTTCCTCGAGCTCTTGAATGTGTAACTTGCGTTCCCTTCCAATCGCATCCATTTCCATGTTACATTGCTGAATTGCCCAAAATGCGCGATGTTCCAGCTCGACTGGTAAGTGACAGGGTTTACCGTAAACGAGACGGTAAGGTGACATCCCTATGGGGCCTTTGTACGCAGTACGGTATGCCCATAACGCATCGGATAGCTTTATGATCCAATCTTTGCGATCCGGCTTAACGATTTTTTCGAGTATGGTCTTTATCTCTCAATTCGACACCTCCGCTTGACCATTCATTTGCGGATGGTAAGATGTTGAAATCCGGTGAGTGACACCGAACTTCTTCATGAGAGCGTCAATCACTCGGTTAATGAAATGCTTCCCTCGGTCGCTTATTATCGCTCGCGGTGTGCCAAACCTGCAAAAGATAGATTCTTTTAGAAACTTAACAGTGGTTTTAGCATCATTATTTCGGGTTGCTCTAGCTTCAACCCATTTAGAAACATAATCTACCGCAAGAATTATATAAAAATTACCGAATGAAGAGACAAAGGGACCCATATAATCTAATCCCCAAACATCGAATATCTCACATACAGTAATGGGATTGAGTGGCATTTCGTTTCGTCGACTCAAATTACCAACCCTTTGACACTTTTCACAAGATTTGCAAAATAAATAGGCATCACGAAAAATGTTGGGCCAGTAAAAACCACACTCAAGAATTTTATGTGCAGTACGTTTAGGCCCGAAGTGACCACCGCAAGAATAAGAATGACATAAATTTAGGATAGAGTTTACCTCGCTTTCTGCTACACATCGTCTAATTACCTCATCCGAACAATGTTTCCAAAGATAGGGATCATCCCAAATGAAGAACCGAGATTCTCTTTTTATTCGTTTCACTTCCGCTCTTGGTATATCTTGTGGCATCTTACTTGTGGCTAAGTAATTCACCATATCTGCGAACCATGGAACGTTAAGCTGAGCTGCCATCAATCCTTCGTCAGGGAACTCCTCTCTAACTGGTGGATCGGACATAGATAATGGGATGCGACTCAAATGGTCGGCAACAAGGTTTTCGCATCCCTTTTTATCTTTAATTTCTAGGTTGAATTCCTGGAGTAATAGTATCCACCGGATCAGTCTCGGCTTTGCCTCTTTTTTGCTCATCAGAAAGCGTAAAGCTGCATGATCAGAAAAGACAACGATTTTAGTACCCAGTAAATAAGATCTAAACTTTTCTAAGGCAAAAACAATAGCAAAGAGTTCTTTTTCCGTTGTTGAATAATTTTTCTGCGCAGGATCCAAGGTACGTGATGCATAGGCTATAACATGCGGTTCCTTGTCGATTCTTTGACCCAACACTGCTCCAACGCTAAAATCGGAAGCATCGCACATTAATTCGAATGGGTGGTTCCAATTTGGTGGTTGGACGATAGGTGCGTTTACAAGCTTCTCCTTGAGTATGTCAAATGCCTCCTTGCATTTCTCGTCAAAATTGAAGGGTTGATCCTTTTGCAATAGACTGCAGAGGGGTTGCGCCAACTTTGAAAAATCCTTAATAAACTTGCGGTAAAACCCTACATGGCCAAGAAATGATCGAATATCCCTCACAGTTGTGAGGTATGGGAGTGAGCATATAACATCTGTTTTAGCCTTATCAACAGTAATACCTTTTGAGGAAACTATATGTCCTAGAATTAACCCTTTATCTACCATGAAATGACATTTTTCATAATTTAAAACAAGGTTGAATTCAAGGCATCTTTTTAGAACATTTGTTAAGTTTAATAAACATTCTCCAAAGGAATTACCGTAAACTGTAAAGTCATCCATGAATACCTCTATACCCTTTTCGATGAAATCTTAGAAAATGCTCACCATACATCTTTGGAATGTGGCCGACGCATTACAAAGCCCGAATGGCATTCAGCGATAGGCGAACGTGCCAAAAGGACATGTAAAGGTTGTCTTCTCTTGATCCTCGGGCGCCACAGGAATTTGGAAAAAACCTGAAAATCCGTCAAGACAACAGTAGTGAGTCTTACCAGCTAATCTCTCAATCATTTGGTCTATAAAAGGAAGTGGAAAATGATCTTTTCGAGTTAGAGAGTTCAACTTCCTGTAGTCTATACAGACTTGCCAACCATTTTGGAATCTTGTTGGGACCATCTCACCTTCTACGTTCTTAACCACCGTGACTCTGGTTTTCTTAGGGACTACATGGATCGGGCTTACCCAGTCACTATCCGAAATTGGATATATAATATCCGCATCTAGAATCTTTTGTATTTCTTCTTTAACTATGTCCATCATAGGTTGATTCAGGCGGCGTTGTCCTTGTCGAGATGGCTTAGCTCCACCTTCGGTTTTTACCTTATGCATGCAAGTGGAGGGACTAAGGCCCTTGATGTCTGCAACGGTCCACCCAATGGCTTCCTTATGCGCTCGCAGTACTGTTAGCAGGTCCTCCTCTTCTTCGTTTGATAGCTTGGTTGAGATAATAACCGGTAGGGTCTCTCTTCCTCCTCTTCTTCGTTTGATAGCTTGGTTGAGATAATAACCAGTAGGGTCTCTCTTTCCCCTAAAAATGCATACTTTAGATGCTCGGGTAATTGTTTAAGTTTGATCTTGGGTGCCTGCAATACAGAAGGTAAAGGTTTAGTTTTAGATGCAGTAAGTATTAAATCTTTATTTACTGAACAAAGATTTTCAAACTCTCTGTCTTCTTCGTCGGAATCCGCGATTTCTCTGTACAAATCATCCATGAAGTCAGTAAAACTAGTGTCAAAGAAATCATTTATGGCAGGTTCAATGACATCAACAAAATTTAAACTAGCAACATTTTCAGGATGTCTCATAGCTTTGTAAACGTCAAACTTTACTACCTCACCGTCGAATTCCATTGTAAGGATCCCACTTCTTACATCGATTTTTGTGTTTGCAGTGCTCAAAAATGGGCGGCCAAGGAGGATCTTAGAAGAGTTGTTTGCTCGGTCGTTTTCCATGTCAATGACATAGAAATCCGCTGGGAAGATTAAATCATTTACCTTTACGAGGACGTTTTCCAGTAATCTCTCCGGGTAGATTATGGATCTGTCCGCCAGTTGTATTGTTACCCTCGTATCCTTCAAAGGCTCAGCAGAAAGTGAGTTATAAAATGAAAGGGGCATAACATTAATAGAGGCCCATAAATCACACATTGCTCGTTTAATACCCACTTTACCTATTTTGCAGGGAATGGCGAACATACCCTGGTCCTTCAATTTAGGTGGCAACTTTCGCTGGAAGACCGTCGATACATGTTCTCCTAGATTAACCTTTTCAACTCCAACAAGACGACGTTTATTAGTACATAAATCTTTAAGGAACTTAGCATACCTTGGAATTTTTCGGATTACGTCGAGGAGCGGAATGTTGATCTCTACTTTTTGGAACACATCTAGGATTTCCTTTTCTTCTGCTTGTTTGTCTCTTTTCATCAATCTCGACGGGGGGAAATAGTGTACTGCATCACCAGCCTCTAAAAAACACTAAAAATTTCATCTAAAGACATGGCGTACGGGAGTATTTGGCGACGACTAAATAGGGAACAAGCCAGCGGTGATCAATTTTAGTCCAACCCACAAAAGGCCGTCGACGAGTCGCAACAGGTTTGGACCTTGTATGTGGGAGGAATGTAACACCCGTGTTTTGGGGTTAGGAGTTAGTCTGGTTAGTTGGTCTGAGTCGGTAAAATTAATTTTAATCAAATTGACCTTAGTGTGAGCAAATTGAATTTAGAAAGAAAGGGAGGGATCATTTTGGTAATTAAACCAAAATAAAAATAAACACCACCTTATTTATCATCTTTTCTCATTTCTTCTTCTTCTTCACCGTATAACCATCCCAAATTCTCTCAAACTCTCTTTACTATTCCCTTTGATTTCTTCATCAATTCAAGGGGTTTTTGAAAGGTAATTATGTTTTCTTAATCTCCTCTTCATCCTCTATCTATCTATAGTCTTAGATTTCAAAGTTATGGAGTTTTGAAAATTAGGGTTCATATCAAAGTTTGGGTTTTTAAGGGGGTTTTCATCTTGTTTTGATAAATTGAGTTGGGGCTTTGTTTAATCATGTTAAAATACACATAATATGTTAAAATGAGTAATTTTGGGTAAAAATCCGAAATGGGTATTTATGGCCATTTTTGAATAGTCTAAAACTTGAAATTTGGTGAGTTTTAGAGTTAGGTTGAAGGGTTGATGGTTTATATATGTTAGGAGGATGTTTTGGAATCATTTAGATATCATTTGGGTGTTTAAAAACATAATTTTCTGCTAAGTAAAATAGGAGTACGAAAATGGAGTTTTGGAGGGTTTTGAGTGAGTTTTAGGGGTTGTTTTAGGTGGGAAATTGATAGCCAATGGTAGTACTATGATTAGGGATTGATTTGGGATCATTTGTGGGTGCAATGGATGTTGGAAACATAACTTTTGGAAGAGGTATTGGGGCTGTCCGAAATTGCTAACTATGGGGTTTGGTCATGGTTTGCAAAATGGTAATTTGTACTTGAATTGTATTCCGGGTTGATAATTTGATGTTGGGCTGATTTGAGGTTGTTTGAATTGTATTAAGGTTGTTTAGAAGCAAGAATTTGGGTCGACAAAGCATCGAGAAAAAAATCCGGAAACTTGAAGGTGATGGTTGCTTGGTAGTTGAGCTTGGAGGTAGAGGTGAGTGGTTAAAATATTTTAAATGGTTTTGATCAATTGGTTCGAGCATGTGGACTAGGTTGAGATTGGTAGACTCACCTAGAGTTAGGATTAGGGTGGTAGCCTAATCCTAAGCTTTAGTTAGAGACATTGGATGATCTCTTTAATTGATGTTATGCCTCATGATGATTTGTGTTATGATGATTATGTATAATGTGTTATACATGTTGTTGAGGCATGGTTTGATGCATTGCTATGCATGTGGGTTGGATTGTAAATTGTGCATGATGATGTTGAGCTTAATATGATGTAAGATGCCATATTATGACTCTTGAAAATAACATTATGATATTATGTTGTTGAGATATTTGATGTTGAGCTTAATATGATGTAAGATGCCATATTATGACTCTTGAACATCAAAGGTTGTGAAATTTGATTATTATTGGCACTAGTATGCTTGGGTACAATGATCGATCATCAGGATGAGTGTGCACACTAATTGAGTCAAAACGTACGTGGCCTTGGTGGCGTTAAGGCACCAAGGAGGAGTACGGTGATGTAATATTCCACCGGAAATTTATATATATTCTACGTGATGATGAGTGGGATCCCATCCGTAGGGCATGTGGAAATGCGTTCCACATGCAAGGCCGGTGATGAGTGTAATCCCACCGAGGTAAGGTTGATGTTGGAAAATGCGTTCCAACATGTTATCCGCGTATTCGAGTCATAGCTAGGTGCCAATATGAGAAAGTATGTTTATGCCAATATGAGATTATGCATACATGCTAATATGAATTGATATGTGTATCAATGTGTTATGAAATGTGTTTTCAAATGTGAAGCGATATATAATGTGATTAATACATATGTTATGTATTGAGCCTGTTGAGCATGACATATTAATGAATAATTGTGCATGCATCATCTATGTTTATGGCTCATGTGGATCGAAGGTAAAATCATGTATAACATCATGATAGTTGCTCGAGCTTGGACCCTGCATTGTCGAAGGTTTGTTTAATGAGCTTACCCTCACTAAGCTTTTATGCTTACGCTCTCTTTTGTTCGACAATGCAGATAAATAGCTTGTGGGTGGCAAGGGCAAGGAAAGGTCTCCAAGTGTTGCTTTTGGTGAGCTCAATGTATGATTTATAAATTGAAAGATTGTAATAGTAAAGCAATGGGATAGGTGTTGTTGTTTTTGATGCTTTGATGTGTGTTGATTTGGTTTGGCACTTAGATGCCTTGTTTGATTTGTAAACATCACTTATGATGCATGCCTTGATGAATGCTTGAGTGATGTATGTTTGGTAGATGTTTAAATTGCTTATCATGTGTGTGGGACATATGCCTTGTGAGGATGCCTAAGTGTATGGATGTTGAAGCATGAGACTTTATGTGCTTGTTTGCCTTCTTTTGATCGAATGTATAATTTTCCTTGGTTGATTAAGGTATGCTCATATTGAGTATCATGTATGAAAGGTTCTTAATGTATAATTTACCATGTATGTTTGATAGTTCATATTCATGTTTTGAGTATGTTGGAGTACGTTTAATCTAGGACGTATGCATCTAGGCTTGGGTGGCTGGTGTTGAGTGCCTTTGCCTCTTTTAAACTTATATGTATGAATATGTATGATTCTAATGTGTTTATATCATTGAAAGTCATTAGAATGAAGCAAAATATGCTCCCTTGCATCTAGGTTTCGAAACTAGGGGTAAAGTTTCGAAACCTTTGCAAATTTTTGGGTTCCAGGGGCTACTGGAGGCCAAAGTTTAGAAACCTTTGGACAAGGTTTCGAAACTATGGTCAAAGGTTTCGATTGGGCATAAAATTTGAGGTTTGCAAGCTTTACGTTTTAGTCCTGATTCTCGTATGTGCAATTGCTTGAGTTTGAGATGTCCGTTTGAGTTGAAATTTGGCAGAGAGGCATGAAACATGACTAATTTCATAATGGTAACTTGAAATTTGGTAAAGTCCTCTTAATTTCCAGAATTTACAAATTGGTCCCTAAATTCGTATTTTGTTCAATTGAGTCCCTTATTGTTTTCCGATTGCTGTGATTTTTGAGTATGCTTATCTCAAGAGTATGCCTAGGTTTAATGTGCATCTAGACAAGTTTAAAAAGAAAAAAAAGGGTCGTTAATCAAGGTTGACTTTCGGGTTGACTTTGGTTTTCCCCGTGTAATCTTCGTAGTTCGGGTCAGCCGTCTAGGCTGGGCTACGGGGGTTACATTTGTTGGCATCAGAGCTTAAGGTTTCCGAAACCTTGGGCAAGTAAGTGAAGTAAGTTGTGTTTTATGATTGATATGCACGGTGTTTGCTTATCATGTAAGCATGTTGCTTGTTATTCGAGTATGCTGTAATGAATGATTGCTTGCTTTGTAAGTATGATTGCTTGTGTGACAAGAATGTTGATTGTTTGTTTAAAAGCATGTTGCTTGTTATCCGTGTATACTGGGATGTATGATTGTTTGATTGAGAATGTATGTTGTTTGATCGTACACATATGTTTGTTTGTTCAGCAAGTATGCCTTGTTTTATGCATGATTGAGCATGTATATGTGTTGAGTTTCTTGAAGCATGTTGAGTAGAGTCCCATTGCTTCTATTACATCGGAAAAAGAGATTTTAAGTGAGGAAATCATACTTGAGCCACTTGGACCTTTTCCTTTGCTAACCCAGTTTGTATGTTAATGTGTTGTTGTTGTTGTTGTTGTTAGTTTATTGCTTTTTGGTAAGTTTGAGGTCAAGGCATGGATTGTGAATCTGTAAGTGGAAACGGTGGATTCTGAAAAAGGTGAATGATGTTGAGGGAGTTCATCGCTTTAGTCAGGGAAGTATGGTTATACCAGAGTTGAGGTACAAATTGTTTGACTGAGTTAGTGTGTATATGGGTTGGTTCCTGTTGATGAGGAACGATGTGATTGGTTCTGGTGTTAGTGGTGAAAGAGGTGACGACCTATGAGTGGGAGTCAGAGTGGTATCGATGTCATAGTATATAAGCCTTGGTACAGTTTTGAGCTTGTTCCCTTCTAGTTGATTTTAAATCTGTACATTGTTAGCAAGCATGCAAGTATGAATGAGCCGATGAGGTGCCAGAGGTAGGTATGAGTACCTTAGTTCTTTTGGCGAGATCTAGGTAGGGGTCTCGTGTGAGTGATATGAATTTCAGAAATGTTAGTTGGTGATCGTTGGGATTTAGCCTATGGTTTTAATGCAAGACAGCCGGTCAGTGTCCGTGAGTGGAAATCAAATTGTATGATTGGGCCAGTGTACGTCTGAGTTGTCTTTCAGTTAGAAGGAAGGATGAAGATACTTCTGATATAGTTGAGCCGAGAAGGAAGTCTTGAGTTTTAAATTCAGATTGTTTGGTAGTGGGATGTTATGAGTCGTCAAGACCGATGTTACAGAACAAGTTCAAGCATGATTGTTTGTGTGTGATTAGAACTGCCTTTTGAAGTTTTAAGATGCTCTAAGAACAGTCTAGAAGAATCAGATGTTGTTGAAGAACCAGTTTGAAAACAAGAGGGTCGAAGATTATCAGCTGTGCACAGGTGTAGTTACAATTTCTTCGGATTTGTCTTTTTTTTTGTGTGAGCATGCGAAGAAAATTTGAGGTACGTGTTGAGACCTTGGAAGTAGGGACACATATGACTAGACCTTGTGGTGAAATAGTGATGTCCATGAAGATGTACATAAGTGTTTGTTGGTGGTTCGGAGTTACTAGTTTCTAGTAGATGTGAAGTGATCGTCTTCCTACAGTTGTGAGGTACGTTTTGACAAGGTTTGGCTTGAAGAGCACAGAGTTAGTGTATACGTTGAGACAAAGAGAGAGTTGCCTTGAAGTTGCAGATTCCTGTGTGACTGTAGTAGTAGGTGAGGAGGTGAACTTATTGTCGAATGTTGATCCAGCTGTGGAGGTCGAAGATTTATTGAGTTTAGATGGCAGGCTTGCTTACCAAGTGTAATGAATTTGATTTTGAATAAAGATTAGACCGCAGAAGGTTAAAATGGTTTGTGATTCTTCCTAGAATTGTTTGGAAGAATTGCCTGGTTTGTCTCCTGACAGAGAAGAAGAGCTTATTATTGATACCGTCTCCGAGTTTGCTTCTGCTTTGATTTTTCTGTGTCTTATAGTTCCCGAAAGAATTGAGAGTGTTGAAGAATCAACTATGATGTTTGTTAGACCATAGGTTCATTAGGCCTAGTACGTCATATTAGAGGATGACAGCACAATTTGTGAAGAAGTGAGAGTGGCAGTACGAGGATGTGGTTAGATTCAGACAGTTGAAACCAGTGGCAGTGAATGATTAGTATCCGTTTCCAAGTGTCAGCGATTTGTTGATCAGTTAGTGGGTGCTTCAGTCTTTCCGAAGATTAATTTGAGATCCAATTATTACCAGTTGGAAGTGAGAAAAAAATTGAAGTAATGAAGACAGCTTTTGGGGCAATATATGATCACTTTGAGTTCCGAGTTATGCCACCTCGCTTGACTAGTGCGTTAGTTACCTTATAGAGATATTGAGCAGAATATTTTCCCGAGTTCCTTGATCAGTTGTACTTGCTTTGAAGAATTGAGGACAAGCTTGTGTAGTAGGAAATATGCAGTATGTATGTACGTATCATCTGAACTAAAAAAAATTGAAGACTTAGGAAGAGTTGCAACTTGAAGTGCATAAAGTGTTAGAACTGCTTGAAGACTGTAAAATCGGGATTGAGTACCATCTGAAGAGAGAGTTAACGCAGTAAACGATGCTCCGAGTTGTATTTGTTGTTAGATTAGTAGTTGAGTTGCGAGTTGTAATTGCTGAAATTCAGTTTACCGAAGGATAACAGTTTTGTGACCGAGTTTCATGTTAAACCTACATTGAGTCAGAGTGTTTGAGGAGAAACAGTTGCAAGACAAATTCTTGGCACCTCACGTGCAAGACATTGTGAAAAGAAGATTTCAGAATACAGTTCAGAAAGGATAGAGTTTGCATTGTTAGAGACAGGATAGTTGTACCGATTGACATAGTGTTTTGAGACGTATTGTGTTGGCCGAAGCAAACGGCAGTTCATTTGTGTTGCATCAGAGTAGTATGAAGGCGTATTGTGGGTTGAAGATGAGTACCTCCGGATTGAGATGATGTGTAATATTGTTCAGTATGAGAGTAAGTGTGAAAAGTTGTCAGCATGTCAAGACCGGACGTCATTCTTCTTCTAGTGTGTTATATCCGTGGAAGATTCTTAATGAAGATGGGTAATAGAGATTCGAGGTTTCAACTAGATTATTTTTGAAGACGTTTGTATAGTGGTGGGTTATCTGTTGAAGTCTGATGGTCAGATAGAGAAAGTTATGAGTCGAGTGTTCAAACAGTGTTGTATGAGATTGTGAATCGGGTTAGTTCAGATGTTTATTTGTTGCGGTTACCACTAGAGTTAGAAAGGGGTTGGTGATGTGACTTGGGTATCTATGATTCGGGAATGTGAGTCAGATCTATTCTGTGCTATGTTTATTGAAGAGATTGAGATGAGTTGAAATTGCGTGCAACGAAAAAAAAAATCAGTTGAGATCTTAGCATCAGATATCTATAGACCTGTGGTAAGTATACCAAGTTGGTGAGTATGTTGTGGTAAAAAGGAAAGTGTAGAGTAGCATGCTCCCGTGACTCTTTATGTTCGATGAATTTCGGGGACGAAATTTCTTAAGTGGGGGAGAGTTGTAACACCCGTGTTTTGGGGTTAGGAGTTAGTCTGGTTAGTTGGTCTGAGTCGGTAAAATTAATTTTAATCAAATTGACCTTAGTGTGAGCAAATTGAATTTAGAAAGAAAGGGAGGGATCATTTTGGTAATTAAACCAAAATAAAAATAAACACCACCTTATTTATCATCTTTTCTCATTTCTTCTTCTTCTTCACCGTATAACCATCCCAAATTCTCTCAAACTCTCTTTACTATTCCCTTTGATTTCTTCATCAATTCAAGGGGTTTTTGAAAGGTAATTATGTTTTCTTAATCTCCTCTTCATCCTCTATCTATCTATAGTCTTAGATTTCAAAGTTATGGAGTTTTGAAAATTAGGGTTCATATCAAAGTTTGGGTTTTTAAGGGGTTTTTCATCTTGTTTTGATAAATTGAGTTGGGGCTTTGTTTAATCATGTTAAAATACACATAATATGTTAAAATGAGTAATTTTGGGTAAAAATCCGAAATGGGTATTTATGGCCATTTTTGAATAGTCTAAAACTTGAAATTTGGTGAGTTTTAGAGTTAGGTTGAAGGGTTGATGGTTTATATATGTTAGGAGGATGTTTTGGAATCATTTAGATATCATTTGGGTGTTTAAAAACATAATTTTCTGCTAAGTAAAATAGGAGTACGAAAATGGAGTTTTGGAGGGTTTTGAGTGAGTTTTAGGGGTTGTTTTAGGTGGGAAATTGATAGCCAATGGTAGTACTATGATTAGGGATTGATTTGGGATCATTTGTGGGTGCAATGGATGTTGGAAACATAACTTTTGGAAGAGGTATTGGGGCTGTCCGAAATTGCTAACTATGGGGTTTGGTCATGGTTTGCAAAATGGTAATTTGTACTTGAATTGTATTCCGGGTTGATAATTTGATGTTGGGCTGATTTGAGGTTGTTTGAATTGTATTAAGGTTGTTTAGAAGCAAGAATTTGGGTCGACAAAGCATCGAGAAAAAAATCCGGAAACTTGAAGGTGATGGTTGCTTGGTAGTTGAGCTTGGAGGTAGAGGTGAGTGGTTAAAATATTTTAAATGGTTTTGATCAATTGGTTCGAGCATGTGGACTAGGTTGAGATTGGTAGACTCACCTAGAGTTAGGATTAGGGTGGTAGCCTAATCCTAAGCTTTAGTTAGAGACATTGGATGATCTCTTTAATTGATGTTATGCCTCATGATGATTTGTGTTATGATGATTATGTATAATGTGTTATACATGTTGTTGAGGCATGGTTTGATGCATTGCTATGCATGTGGGTTGGATTGTAAATTGTGCATGATGATGTTGAGCTTAATATGATGTAAGATGCCATATTATGACTCTTGAAAATAACATTATGATATTATGTTGTTGAGATATTTGATGTTGAGCTTAATATGATGTAAGATGCCATATTATGACTCTTGAACATCAAAGGTTGTGAAATTTGATTATTATTGGCACTAGTATGCTTGGGTACAATGATCGATCATCAGGATGAGTGTGCACACTAATTGAGTCAAAACGTACGTGGCCTTGGTGGCGTTAAGGCACCAAGGAGGAGTACGGTGATGTAATATTCCACCGGAAATTTATATATATTCTACGTGATGATGAGTGGAATCCCATCCGTAGGGCATGTGGAAATGCGTTCCACATGCAAGGCCGGTGATGAGTGTAATCCCACCGAGGTAAGGTTGATGTTGGAAAATGCGTTCCAACATGTTATCCGCGTATTCGAGTCATAGCTAGGTGCCAATATGAGAAAGTATGTTTATGCCAATATGAGATTATGCATACATGCTAATATGAATTGATATGTGTATCAATGTGTTATGAAATGTGTTTTCAAATGTGAAGCGATATATAATGTGATTAATACATATGTTATGTATTGAGCCTGTTGAGCATGACATATTAATGAGTAATTGTGCATGCATCATCTATGTTTATGGCTCATGTGGATCGAAGGTAAAATCATGTATAACATCATGATAGTTGCTCGAGCTTGGACCCTGCATTGTCGAAGGTTTGTTTAATGAGCTTACCCTCACTAAGCTTTTATGCTTACGCTCTCTTTTGTTCGACAATGCAGATAAATAGCTTGTGGGTGGCAAGGGCAAGGAAAGGTCTCCAAGTGTTGCTTTTGGTGAGCTCAATGTATGATTTATAAATTGAAAGATTGTAATAGTAAAGCAATGGGATAGGTGTTGTTGTTTTTGATGCTTTGATGTGTGTTGATTTGGTTTGGCACTTAGATGCCTTGTTTGATTTGTAAACATCACTTATGATGCATGCCTTGATGAATGCTTGAGTGATGTATGTTTGGTAGATGTTTAAATTGCTTATCATGTGTGTGGGACATATGCCTTGTGAGGATGCCTAAGTGTATGGATGTTGAAGCATGAGACTTTATGTGCTTGTTTGCCTTCTTTTGATCGAATGCATAATTTTCCTTGGTTGATTAAGGTATGCTCATATTGAGTATCATGTATGAAAGGTTCTTAATGTATAATTTACCATGTATGTTTGATAGTTCATATTCATGTTTTGAGTATGTTGGAGTACGTTTAATCTAGGACGTATGCATCTAGGCTTGGGTGGCTGGTGTTGAGTGCCTTTGCCTCTTTTAAACTTATATGTATGAATATGTATGATTCTAATGTGTTTATATCATTGAAAGTCATTAGAATGAAGCAAAATATGCTCCCTTGCATCTAGGTTTCGAAACTAGGGGTAAAGTTTCGAAACCTTTGCAAATTTTTGGGTTCCAGGGGCTACTGGAGGCCAAAGTTTAGAAACCTTTGGACAAGGTTTCGAAACTATGGTCAAAGGTTTCGATTGGGCATAAAATTTGAGGTTTGCAAGCTTTACGTTTTAGTCCTGATTCTCGTATGTGCAATTGCTTGAGTTTGAGATGTCCGTTTGAGTTGAAATTTGGCAGAGAGGCATGAAACATGACTAATTTCATAATGGTAACTTGAAATTTGGTAAAGTCCTCTTAATTTCCAGAATTTACAAATTGGTCCCTAAATTCGTATTTTGTTCAATTGAGTCCCTTATTGTTTTCCGATTGCTGTGATTTTTGAGTATGCTTATCTCAAGAGTATGCCTAGGTTTAATGTGCATCTAGACAAGTTTAAAAAGAAAAAAAAGGGTCGTTAATCAAGGTTGACTTTCGGGTTGACTTTGGTTTTCCCCGTGTAATCTTCGTAGTTCGGGTCAGCCGTCTAGGCCGGGCTACGGGGGTTACAAGGAATTTCAGAGACGCTGCACTGGAAGGGTTTATGGCAAGTCTTTGATCGCCATGGGGTTGTGCGAGATGCGTTTATACCCAGAAAGAGGGCTAGAGACAGAGCACGTTTTGGATTTGTTCGAATGGCGTCACAGGAGGATGCGGATAGAGCGATTGAATGGCTTCACGGAAAATGGATATATGGCGCTAGATTGCGTGTGGCGTTGGCGTGGAAGGGCATAAACGATTTGAAGAACGCGTTGAAAAGGAAGGAAATACAGCAGCCGACGAACGTGAAGATGTCAGGTTCAAAAGCAGTGAAATCAGCGATGCAAGGGGATTGCGAGAGTGGATTAAATCGACGGGTGATTGAAGGGGTGTTAGATGAGGATAAATGGGCAATCCTCTAGTGGTGCGCGATCGGATGGAGTGTTAGGCCCTGGAATTTGAAAACACTCGTGGACCGATTGGAAGTGGAGAAGAAAGAGGGATTTTCGATCATGAGACTCTCGGGGTCAATGATCTTGTTAATGTGTACATCGGCGAAAATTCGCGAAGAAGTGATGAAGATGGGCTGCATCAGGGAATGTTTCTCTAAAGTGATCGAGTGGTCGCCGTCAATTACAACTGACTCACGTCGAGTATGGTTGTCCGTGGTGGGGCTGCCGATCCACTTATGGCACAAGAAAACATTCACGAACATAGCAAGCTTATGGGGGTCTTTGATATGCATGGATAATGATACGGAAACCCCCACTTCCTTCGATTGCGGTAGAATGCTGGTGGAAACGACAATGGTGGAACACATTGAGGAAACCATCACCGTGAAATTAGCAGCTGCGGAATACATGGTTCGGGTGTTTGAATCCGATGGGCAAGGTCCTACGATTGAATGCAGCTGTTATGAGGGTAACATGTCACAAACGGAACATCCCAATGAGGGAAGCAGTAATAGCCGTCTGACGAAGGTTCAGGATAGAGGGGTGAAGGAAAACAATGAAGTAGTGGAAAACTCAAATCCGATTGGGGGGATTGATACAACAGAAACTCAAGGCAAATTGAACATGGCGAATGCGCTAGACAATGCAACGGCAGCAGCATTGTCGGCGCAACAGCTGATCACATCGATCAGCTCCGATAGCTTGGAGAGTGAGAAGAAGAGTCACAGTAGGACTCTAGAGGAGAGTCCTGCTATAGCTGGAGTGGTAAATTCTGATTCAAACTCAAAGGAAAACGTGGAGAATGCAGTAGTTGGAGATAGTGTCAACTCCAAAATCATCACATTAGAAAATTCTACACTCAACACAGCAGTACAGGGATTGGGTCAGACAGAATTGATTCGAGTGGGGAATTTCTTTTGCAAAGTTCGACGGGTGGTGCGAGGTGAGGTCACTGGAATTTCAGGCAATACCCAATCTAGCCGTGGTCAAGGGTCGGGGAAGAAGGCCACAACGGTGGAAGCCATTAAGCAGGGCATGAGTATTGTGAAATTCCGATTGGGCAGCAACATATTACGAGTGAAGCGGAAGCAACAGTGAAATTGGGGGCGTTGATTGGTGTGAAATCAATCGGAAGGGAAGAAGACATAATTAACGACATTTCGCGGGTTATCACCGGGGAGTGCCGGGGGTTTTGACTCATGAAATTGTTAACGTGGAATGTAAGGGGTTTGGGCGGGAGTGTGAAAAGGCGATATGTTCGCGAGGTCATTCGGAAAAATCACTGCGACATGGTGTTGTTACAGGAGACTAAATTGGAGGAGATTCCGTCATTGTTGGGAGCTAGTATGTGGTACTCGGATAACTTCGAATTGGCGTTCTCACCATCGGTTGGTGCATCCGGAGGTATATTAGCCATATGGGAAGGTACGAGGTTTATTTTAGAGTTAATTCATATTGAACGCCACTATGTTTTACTGTTAGGAAAATGGAATGTTGAAGAATTTGACTGTGGTATAGTAGCGATATATGCACCTTGTGATGTAGCTAGTCAATCTGTTTTATGGGACAATTTGCTGGCTAGTATGCGCACTTTTCAGGGACCTTGGTGCGTGGTAGGAAACTTCAATGCCATATTGAAAAATTCGGACAGGATTGGGGTATCGGATAGAGAAGCTGAAATGGAGACTTTCGCGAATTTTGTCAACAATACAGGTTTGATGGATTTAGCGATGTCCGGTAAACGGTTTACATGGTTTGGCCCTGGTAATAGATGCAGTCGTATTGACAGGTTCTTAATTTCAGCAACATGGTTTGATACATTTAATAGCATACAGCAACTGTCTTTGTCGAGAGGTGTATCTGATCACACGTCGTTGATATTGGCTTGTGACGATTGCGATTGGGGACCAAGACCCTTTCGCTTTTTCAATTGCTGCTTAGAAGAAAAATCTAATGTGCTTGACTTAACTAGGGAATGGTGTCATTTGACTACAGTTGGTTTGGGAAAATATAATATTGTGGTGAAGCTGAGGCACTTGAAGTCGTTCTTGAAACGATGGAACGAAGACACATTTGGTGATGTGAACTTGATAATTGAGAATTTGCAACAGAAAATAGACAAGGCGGATGATGTGATGATATCTGAAGAGGGAGTTGGTGAGGTAGAGTGTGAGCGTCGACAATAGATGCAAGCACTTTGGAAAGCGATGCGTAATAAAGAAGCAATATGGCGCCAAAAATCTCGGGCAACTTGGTTGAGGTTAGGTGATCGGAACACAGCATTTTTCCATAGAACGACGAAGTTACGTACGGTTAGGAACTTTATACCAGGGTTGTTGATTGACGGGAGATGGGTTACAGCACCGGCTACATTGCGTGCCTTTGTTGTTAAGGCGTTCACTGCCCATTTTGCTAGTGATGCTCGAATTGGAAGATGGGAATTTGATGGTCAGTTTCATCGTGTACAAGCAGATGCAAGTTCAGTGTTGACAGCACCTTTTACAGTTGGTGAAATCAAGCGAGTTTTGTGGAATTGTGATGGCTCAAAAGCACCGGGTCCGGATGGCTTTACACTCGAATTCTACAAGAAAAGCTGGGAGGTGGTGAAGGATGATGTGCTGAATTTTTTCACTCAATTTCATGAGCGAGGAACATTGCCAAAGGGAGCGAACTGCACGTTTATTGTGCTATTACCTAAAGTGGCAACACCTCAAGTGCTAGGTGAGTATAGACCGATTGGGTTGGTTAATTCAATGTATAAACTACTAGCCAAATGCTTAGCGACTCGGTTACAAACAGTGCTGAATTCCTTGATTAGCGACACTCAGTCGGCTTTCATTAAAGGCCGTCAATTGGTAGATGGTGTCTTGTTAGCGACGGAGGTAATACATTCTCTTCGATGTAGTGGCGCGGGGGGTTTTATTTTAAAGCTGGACTTTGCCAAAGCATATGACTGCGTGAGCTGGTCGTTTTTGGATTCTGTTCTCGCAAAGATGGGCTTTTGCGCAACATGGCGTCAATGGATACAGGTTTGCATCAGTTCAGCGCGTTTATCTGTTTTACTGAATGGGAGTGCGACGAATGAGTTCAGGATGGGTCGTGGTTTGCGACAAGGTTGTCCCTTGTCACCGCTACTGTTTGTGATTGTAGCGGAAGCTTTACATTTGATGTTGATCAACGCAGAAATGGGAGGGTTGATTAGAGGAGTGGAGGTGGTTTCAAACATACGGCTGACACACCTCCAGTTTGCCGATGATACGATATTATTTATTGATGCCAGGATCGAGTATGCACGTAATTTGAAGAGGATACTGCACTGTTTTCAGATATGCTCTGGGTTACAAACAAATTTTGCAAAAAGTTCTTTGTATGCGATTGGCGTGGCGGAGGAGTTGAGTGAATCAGTGGCTAATGTACTGGGTTGTAGATTGGGGGAATTACCGTTTGTCTATCTAGGCTTTCCGTTGGGAGCTGATCCGAGACGGATATCAGTGTGGGATCCGGTTATAGCAAACTTCAGACGCAAGCTAGCAGGGTGGAAGCACAATTCTTTGTCGTTTGCAGCTAGGGTGACTCTTGTTAACTCGGTACTTTCCTCACTCCCTATTTTCTACTTGGGCTTATTTGTTGTGCCTAAAGGGGTAATTGAGAAGCTGGATAAATTACGTAGAGCGTTTCTTTGGGGAGGGGTTAATCTTGAGAGACGAATGAGCAGGGTGGGATGGGACACTGTTTGTCGACCACGACATTTAGGGGGACTGGGGGTGGCGGACTTGAGAGTGAAGAATATGGCGCTACTGTCTAAATGGGTTTGGCGATATGCGCGTGATCGCGATTCACTTTGGCGTCATCTGATTGCGGCCAAATATGGGGAAGATGTTCAGTGGTGGAGATTTAACACGGAAAATCTATCTTCTATGTCGGTTGTTTGGCGTCAAATAGTAGCTAATGCTTTCTGTCCGAGTGTTGATTCACACGTGAGAGGGGGTAATTTTCAGTGGAAAATCGGTAATGGACAGCTTGTTTTGTTTTGGTTTGATGCTTGGGTGACACAACAGCCTTTAAATGAGGTTTTTCCACGCTTGTTTGCCTTGGCGTTGAATAAATTAGCTTCGGTGCAGGATTATGCAACGAATGGTCATTTTGATCATGAACATTGGGAAGGTTTTTTCCGGAGGCATCTGTAGAGTTTCGAACATGAACAGTTACGTTCTTTGTGTGATGTAGTGAGTGGAGTTCGCATAAGAGCTGATTGTATTGATACGCTGATTTGGACTCCGGATGAACACGGGGAATTTTCAGTGCAAGCTATGACTAAGGCGCTGCTATTAGAGAGGGTGGGAGATGGAGATTTCGGAGGTTGTTTCGTATGGAAGGTTCTTGTTCCACCCAAAGTACAAGCCTTCCTATGGTTCATTTGGTTGAAAAGGTTACCGACTGCCGATTTTTTGCGAATTAGAGGGGTGCCTTTGGCGGAAGGACAAGGCCTATGTCCGTGGTGCGTAAGGGTGGAAGAGTCGATAGCCCATTTATTTTATGATTGCCCATGTATTCAACAGATTTGGGACTGGTTACGTGATTGGTGGGGCATTGCATTACCATTACCGGCGTGTTTCTCAGATTTCTTCGTAATGAATTTCCATAGCTCCTTTCATGGTTGTCAACTAAAGTGGTGGGTGGCTAGTGTGAGTGCCATGCTTTGGTCGCTTTGGCTTGCCCGAAATGAGTTCATCTTTAGGGGCAAACGATCGACGTTAGTGGAAGTGTATTTTCTGGTGAAACTTAGATCTTTCTATTGGATAAAGGTAGATGCCGACGGTGACATTATGTCTGAATCGGTTTGGTGGTCGTGTCCATCGTCATGTGTGGTTAGTCGTCGACTAAGGAAGGTGCGAGCTGGGTTGGTATGGCAGCCACCTATTGCGGGAACATTGAAATTCAATGTAGATGGCTCGGCGAGGGGCAAGCCTGGACCAGCGGGCATCGGGGGCGTTATGCATGATGCAGACAGCCGCATTTTGGCGATATTTTCCGGTCCAGTGGGATGTTTGGACTCCAACGTGGCAGAAGTGAGGGTTATCAAACTCGCAGTGAGGTTGGTGGCGGAAGGAGTTTGGCGTGAGAGGTGCATGGTGATCGAATCCGATTCCCAAGTTGCATTGAGATGGGTAACAGGTTTGGCGAAACATCCGTGGAGATTGTGGGAGTCGTTTGTATCAATTGATCAAGCGTGTCAAGCCATTTCGGAGTTACAATTTCAGTACACACCGCGGGAGGCGAATGGTTTTGCCGATGTACTCGCAAAGGAGGGAGTGGATAGGAGTTCTTTATTCTTAGCTTGTATTTAGGCGTTTTTATTTTTAGACGGGCCATTACGTACTCTTTTCCTCAATTAGGCTTAGGGAGGTTTTTAATGAGGCGTAAGGGCTGCGTCGAGCTGTATGACTTTTATTTTTAATAAATTCATACAGTTGATGATAAAAAAAAAATCAATCTCGACGGGAATGGTGGTTGGACAGCATAAGGGGATGGTTTAGGGGTTGGATTTGATGTATCTTTTTCGACTGGTGGAGTTGATTTATCTTTTTGGGCGTTGACCTCTGAGGTTTTGGGTTCTATCACGGTGCCACTTCTAAGAGTGATGGCATTAACATTTTCGTTTGGGTTTATTTCTGTTTGTGAAGGGAGTTTACCTTTGGATTCAAGACGGCTTACTGTTTGGGCTAGCTGGCTCATTTGCTTGTCTAACTCTTGTAAGTGGATTTCGGTACGGTTTTGGAACTTCTATTGGGATATCGCTAGTCGTTCAACCAAGGTTTCTAGAGACGTCTTTTGTTGTGGGTAGGGTTGCCTTTGTTGGTACGGTTGATTTGGCCTCTGGTTGTTCGCGTACCCATAATTTGATTGGTTCCTCCACCCGGAATTATAAGCATTCCCTATGGCGTTGGCTTGGGCGACATCATCTTCTTGAATCATCGGACAACAGTCTGTCGGATGTTCTGGGCTGGTACAGATTCCACAGAGTCTAGCTATTTTTCGCTTATCTGCAACAAGAGTTTGCACTATTTCAGCTAATTTATCGATTTTGTTTTCTAATGAAACTGTACTTACCTCGCGAACCCTTCGAGATGGTTCGCTAGACTGATTGAATCTTTGAGAGTTGGCGGCCATTGTTGATATCAGTGTTTTAGCCGCTGTTGGTGTCATGTTGACTAGAGCTCCGCCACTTGCTGCATCTATCACCTTCATGTCCATAGGCGTTAATCCTTCATAAAAATATTGGAGGAGGGTTTGTTCCGACAACCCATGTTGTGGACAATTTGCACACAATTTTTTAAACCTCTCCCAATATTCATACAAGGATTCAACTTCTTTTTGTTGAATTCTTAGGATACTGCGCCTGATTTCGCTTGCTTTCGCTGCAGGGAAGAACCTGTCAAGAAAAAGTTTAGCCATGTCAGTCCATGTTGTAACAGAATTAGGGGGTAAATCAAATAACCAATATTTCGCTATATCAGCTAAGGAAATGGAAATGCTCTAAGTTTGATTTGGTCATCGGATACTCCCTGTGGCTTTGTGCTTAGACAAACCATGTGAAATTCCTTCAAATGTTTATGAGGATTTTCTATCGGTAAGCCGTGAAAGGTAGGCAAGAGATGGATCAAACTCGTTTTTAGCACGAACGGTGTTTCGCCATTCGGGAAAGTTATACACATAGGTTGTTGGCCATCGGGCACCGCATTTAGTTGGCGTATGGTTTGATTGTCGTCTCCCATCGGATTGGGCTCGTAACTCTCTGCTTCGGATGTGATTTCTAGATCGCGTTCGAATCTCTTTTGGCGTCTTTTGTTTTTCTTTTCCCGAAGTGTTTGTGCGTTCAACTTTCGGGCTAGTGCTTCGATTTCCGGGATGAGATCAAATTGTTCTCCCGGATTGCTCCTGGTCATAAATCAAATAAAACGATATTAGTACTTTGACGTATTCCCCGGCAACAGCGCCAATTTTGACACGCGTCGTATAGTGTCAAAAATAAAACCTTAAACTCAAAATAAATAAGATTCAAATTAATATAGCGAGAGTAAGGGTCGATCCGCAGGGAATAGGAACTCTAACACCTTTCTTCTGATTTAGACCAATAACCTGTAGAAAATAAAGGGGGATTTTAGAATAGTGATTTGAATGAGATAAATAGAAAAATCGTAAAAATAAATGTTGAGAATGAATTATGGATAGAAATAGCCTCAAGCCACGCTTTGCCACGACATCTTCGATCACTGAAGTTGATTTTTCTTCCACTTTCCTGCAGGTTACAGTCTACAAGACCCAACCCTTGTAACTTACTTCTCGTTGGTAGATTCGACTCCCAGGGCAATCCTTGAAGTCAAACTTTAGTGAATTAGCCACGGCAATCGATGCTAACTCAAATCTAAGTTAGTGCTGGAGAAGCCCGTGCTCAGATATTCGTCTCGATGAGAATTATTTCCGATTTTAATTCCCCTTAGTGGACCGCCACTAAGTTTGTTCTTAGGGAGTTGAATTGGCTACAAGCTTTTCCTCATCCCCAACGATGGATCTAAACCACTTCAAGCCGATGCGCGCTCTCGGAATGAAACAATTGCGATGCCTAAAGATTAGGCCGATTGCCTAATCAATTTTACAGAGAATCTAAAAAGGAGTTGTTGAAGGTTTGAAGTATTTTCCTAATCTCACGAGGTTTGTCGGGTTTGGCGTTTCTCTTGGCTAAAAGGAATTTAGTTAAGCATGGTTTGTGAAAAAACCATACTTAATAAAATAAATAAAGAAAATAGAGAAAAATGGAGAGCTTTATTACTCAAGGAAGAAGAGAACAATGGAAAATGTTTGATGAATAATTCACCCCCAAAGTGGGGTATTTATAGTAGTTGAAAAACCCTAAAAACCTAAGATGATAAATCCTAAAAAATTTAAATAAAATTACATAAGATAAATATCCAAGTTTTGAATTTAAAGATAAAAATCGGATGATAAGCTATCTTGATAAGTGGACTGATAAGTTATCAGGCTTGCTGACGTCATCTTCTAGAAGGTGCTGACGTGGCGCCCAGTCAGCATTCATGCCCTGGTTCATGCCCATGAATCTGCCCACAACTTCAGTATTTTCTGCAGCCCTTCAACTCATTTCCGACATTACGTAACATGCACGAGAACAACATAAAAACAGCCCAATTAAGTCCTTCAAACATATATATTCGATCAAAACAAGGACTAAAAACATAACCAAAATAAATACTTATCAGAAAATGTCAGGCCAAAAGAATGGAAGTTCAGACGAATCTTCGAGTGAAGGTGAAAGCGTGAGATTAGGTGATAATCCACCGTCACGAATTGAACTTCCAAAAAATGAGAAAAATAAAGAGCCTGTTCAGACCACTGAGCGGAACAACCTCCGCCCGAAAATCCCATGGTTCAATCGGCCCAAAGGGAATGTCTCCTCGGTATGAAGGAGATGCTCAATCAACTTCTGACTAATCTTAAACAAGAACAACCTGCTGCTTCTGCTACTGTTGCACCCAGCAGAGCACCTATAGATAAAATCGCTCAACACCGAGCATATATATTTGTTGGTACAAATGATGAAAAGCCGGAAGATGCAGAGTATTGGCTTGAAAACACCACTAAGGTGGTAACCAAACAATTACAATGCTCCGGTGAACATAAACTAGAGTGTGATGTGGCTTTGTTGGCAGATGAAGCTATGAACTGGTGAGAAACCACTACCTTAACTGTCCCAGCTGGATCTGTGACATGGAAATTCTTTATTGAGGTTATTCCCCGTCTGTGTTTGCTGAACAGTTATTAAAGTGCAGGGATTTCTGCGTAAAGTATAATTGGCGAGTCTCCTTTACATACAAAGAATATAATTGTATCGCGCATAGACTTGCTAAAGAAGGGATGAATAGAGAATCTCGGTATGTGTGTTGGTGTAGCAAGATGGTATTTGTCATGTGATCTGGGATGTAATTTGTGTTTGTAAAATTATCAGTGTGAATATTCTAGTTTAGTTTAGTATTAATAAAATTAAAGGTATTTGTTTTTTCCTAACTAAGTTTAAAGAGAGTTTTTAACGAGATTTGTTACCTTTAAAAAAATATTGAGTTTTATTTCGTTTTATCAGAAGAAGTCTTGCAATATAAATGCAGGGCAACTGAAACTCGTATGGTTGTAATAAGATAACATTATCATGACAAAAGAAATTACTTCGTCCGCACTCGAAGACAAAGCTTTCACCAAACAAAAACTAATAAATTATACGCAGCCAAAAGAGATGGTCGCATCACTGCCATTTGGCCTTGCCATCACTTTAGGAAAAAAATCAGAGATAAAAAAACGAAAAGACAATCTTATCAAATTTAAATTAATATTTAATATACTAATGATGATCGGTGTATCAATAGATCAGATGATCATACATTATCATAAAATGTTAAATTCATTTAAACTTATTTTGAATGATGTCTTGTCATCTGATTCACTAACAATGGATAGAAATTAAAATTATAGATTGTTATTATATTCAATACCAGTAGTTATAAAAATATATGATTGAGTGATGAAATTAATAAATATGTATTAAAATATGCTATTATTAGATAAATTATTATTAAATGTAGTTATTTATGTTTTAAATTTTAGAATTTAGGGTTCAATATTATACTTTAAGGTTTAGAGTTAAAATTTTAGGATTTTAAGATTAGAAATTTAGATTTTAGATTGTAACTTGAAAACAAACATACTTGTGTAATTTTTTTACATGGTGGTATATCCAATATTCACCCTTACTACTCACAACCAGTTGGTCTAATGGAGAAAATTGGGTTGGATGGGTTGCCCCCATATTAAGCCTCTACAAAACCCGATCTAGACTAGTCGACCAATAAGTTAGATATAGATAGTTAAACCAAAAAAAATCACCATTTATGATTCATCTAATAACATTCACCTATTTTAGTGTAACTTTTAAGTAATTACCTTCTAACACCCTCAACCCGGATGTCACATTTGGACCTCAAGCTCAACCCGCTACCATAAAATTTTGACCTAGTTTAACCCAAATCACATTACATTGTTCAAAAATTCATCAAGTTTAAATATTTCAATCATAGATGAATATTTAAAATGTTACATGGGAGCTCCATTTGATAATACAATCATAAAAGCATTCGACTCACGATTTAAATCCAAAATATGAGTTACAAAACAAAACATAGGATCCTACGAATACATAGCCCAAATAAATCTAAGTATTGTACTCTGAACAAGTCTATGCTGAAATCTTACTTCGATGGTGCTCCACCAATGCACGTGCTAACCTACTAACATGCGAACGGAAACAACAATTCCGAACACTAAGCTAACAAAGCTCAATTGATACACTTGCATTCTACTATGCTTCATGCAAATCATAAATATGAGCATGTAGTTAAAGATGATATCATGGCAATACAATAACATATGGCGCTACCTCTAGCCGTCTAAACATATAGCAAGCAAAAAAAAGATGCATTAATCTCACAAAGCAACATATGCATCATACCAGACATGAGACAAGCCTAGAGTGAGGCTCGGTGTCACACAACTTCGGGAACATACATTCGGTGTCTCATCTCGTGGTGTTTCAACACGCTCTCTGGGTATCCAGATCCCAACACACATGGGTAGATCTACATTTACATTTGAGGGGTTAATTGACCCCACTTAATTTGTTGGGGTATGGCGTTTTTAAGAAACTAATATGGAATTTTTAGAATTTTTTTTATAGAAAATATTAGAATTGACAACACTTAATTTGTTGAGGTATAAGGTCAACAATTGTTATTATAGTGGTGTGAAAATCCTCCCTACTTCATACTCTGCACTGACCCCACTATATAAAAATTATGGCTCCGCCACTGCCAACACACAAGGGGACTCAATCAAACAAGTGCCCTTACTTGGCACACAACATGACATGATCCACCAAGGATCTCCTGTAGTTGCTATTACAACAACTCACCCAAGGTTTTACCAAGTTATTACACATTATGCTCGTATAAGAGAGTGATGTCTTGATTTCTCAGCTTTACCATTCATTTTACCATATTAAAAATCCATCGAACCATCGTCCTCGAATTATCGATACTTCAAACTCAAAGTCGAATTTTCGGGCAGATTGCCCAGTGAGTACAAGTACTAGCCCTCACGTACCGATAAGGTACCCTAGGGTATCGATACTCACAGCATATCGATACGAAATTAACTTACTAAAATTTTATTTGCTCTCGCGTACCGGTACAGGTCGACCCGTACCGATACTCCCTTGCATGGCGTACCGTAACATATTGAACACCGTACCGGTACCACTATAATAGCTCATCTTCAATAGAATTGTGCTCTTCAACCCAGAAATGATTTTCTAGGCTCGGGAAATCGCTCTAAAGCCCCTAAAACACAACCTTTAACCCCTTTAACTCAACATTATATCTTATGGGAGTGTTTAGGGTGATTTACTACCATTTTTACATATTTTTAACATAAAATTCGAGTTTTACCAATTAAGAGGTAACAAGCACTCAAACACCCAAAACAACCAATAACATCAAATCTAGCAAACAAGGCATCATCCTTAGAATGTGCATGAAACAAATGAGTTAATAGTGTACTAACCTTCTTCCAAAGCTGAAAATGCAGCTCTTTGATCCAAACTTCACGCTTTCTCATTTCCTTGCTCCTTGAAAGGTCCTTCAAATTCTTTCACTACACAAGGAGTTGTAAATTGGGATTACAACTTTGCTAGTGATGAAAGGGTAGATATATTTACAATCTAGGCTGAAAAAATGAGATTTAATCCTCTTTTAACTCACTTCTCACAACCCCCCCCCCCCCCACTAAACTTGTCTTGCCTTCCAACACCAACCTTAAAAATTCCTACCTCAAAATGTAGATCTTGAATGCTAAACAACTTATCTCAAACGTAAATTTTGAAATTTGTCTTTAAAATAACAAAGATCAAACCTTATTTTTGGTGTTCGTGAAGGAAAAAAGAAAAGAAAAGGTGAGATGAAGTAAAGGGACAAAAGTGATCTCATTCTTCTTAATTTGGAGGAGAAATAAAGAGAATTCAACTTTTTTCTTTTAAATAGGGTTATTTATTTCTTTGCCCTTTTTTCATCTTCTTTACACATGCAACCCAAGCACAAGCCTACTAAGGCTTCATGAACACCTAAACGCTCGGCTCAACGCAAGGTCTACGGTTCGAGTTATACCGACACATATATTTTAAAATTTAGGTCGTTACATACACATTATTTAGTTACATATAGGAAGGTAAAGATTCACATTGAAAAAATAAGATAAAAATATTTCTTTAGATTGGATTATAGATGATGTGGTGAGCTAGACCTATTTAATAAAAAAAATTAAAACTAGGGATTGAGTGATGGTCTATTCAAACCCCTCCTCCGTGGTTAAAGTGCCTACTTTTCGCCACTGCTTTCTCCCCTTATTTACTGTTCTGCCACTATTGTAGCCGTCAACAATCATACGCTCGGCGTTTTTCATCATTTCCCCCTCCATCTTTCCCTTTGTTTCTAAATTTATTTTGACATAGTTAATAAAAGTTGATACTTTAAATCATCAAGTATATAAATTAGAATATTTTTCATGTAAATTATTTTAAGTTTTTTAGGTAGTTTTATTTTTGTTTTTAATCATTTAATTAGTTACATAGTTTATATTAATCAGAATATAGACGGAGTCAAAAATTAAAATTAAAAGAGCCAAAGGACAATTAACCATAAAAATAAGGGATAAACTATAGAATTGAAAAATAGAAGTCTAAATAGGTAATTTTTAGTATAATCTTTTTAAGGAGATCACAACCTCCGGACCAAAAAAATGATTTCGTTGGTGATGAAACCAGGATTAAATCTGGAGGGACTAAATAAAATTATTTTATTGGTCTATATTAAAAAATAAAATCATGTTTCGTGGTTGGCTTCCAATATTTCTAGAGCTTAGCACTTAAGAAAAATAAAAATAAAAATAAATGGATAGTGGAGATCAATAACAAACTTGCAAAGTTTATCCCAAAGTAAAAAAAAATAGAGTTAAGAGAATATAGACAAAGATGACGAGCCTAAAATATGAAAAACGTTTTTGAAAATTTGAGTTTATAAGCCATCAATTTATACTTAAAAATTGAGGTTCAAAGCTTAGCATCTAACATTTAAAAATTGGGGGCCATTTAACATTATTTTGAAAAAGAATTTTGCAAAATGTTTTTAAATTTTTTTGTTTGAGATATAAGTGTTTAGATTTGTTATCTAAATGTGCTTTTGAGAAGACAAATGATCATTTTAGACATAGTGTTGTAAGTTAAAAAATATATATATTTAAATGTTATTTAAATTATTTAATGTTATAATATCAATTTAAATTAAGATAAAAATATTTTCATTAAGCTCATTTTCTTGTGTCCTGGTGGCAAAGGTAAATGTTTATCATCCCTTGAGACCCAGGTTTGAGCACTAGTAATGCCATGTTGTGTGTGCCATTTTTGAAAAGACTAAGAAAGTTAAATATATGTTACCCTTGCATCACACCAACATATTCAAAAAAATATTTTTATTAATAAATAAATAATTTTTATCTATAACATTGACTTCTAAAAATATTTTTCCAAATGCAAAAGCTAGAAACCTCAACTTTTAGCCCTAAAAGTACTTTTATTCCCAAAAGTGTTTTTTAAAAGAAATGGTGAACAAAAAAACTTTTAAAAATTTAATTAATTTGTTTAACTTTGTAGAACTAAAGTTTTGATATAATAATTGAAAAATATTTTGGACTAATTTGAAAAGAATTCAAAATTATTTCCAAAGTCCAAATAACTTGAAACTATGTTTAGGAGATGTTTTTAAAAGGTTTTACATGCTTTTCATAGCCAAACTTGACTTTTCAAACTGCCCATATCGATACGGTCCAACCCGTATCGATACCTTTTTTGCCCAGTTTGGTCACTGCCAAAACCCATATCGAAACAGGCTTGGCCGTTTCGATACGGTGAGGGGTCGTATCGAAACGCCTAGTCAGCATACCGGTCCCATTTTAACAACCCCAACGGTCATATTTATCTACTGTCTTTTAAACGTCATACCGTACCGATACGCCCTCAAGCGTATCGATACGCCTAGGCTGGCAAGAGCCCAACGGCTAGTTTCTGATGAAGGCCGTACCGATACGGGTCCAAGCGTATCGATACGGAAGGCTGCAGAACAACATTATTGAAGAGAAATAAAGTCTTCAACGGCTCAAATTCATCCCCAACGGCTAGTAACGGCTACAAACTCATTAAAAAGTATAAAAGGGACCTTCAAGCATCAAGTAATGGTTAATGCTTCAATTGTCATATCATTTCTTTGTATAGACAAACACTAGTGAGCCAAAATTGTTCAAGTGTTTTAGGTTTTGGGGATAGCTTATTTGTGCAAACAATCACCTATTAGAGAGATTTAAGTTTGTTTATCTTTTCTCTTTGTAAAGAGGGTTTGATCAAGGCTTTGGGTAGAAAATTTGATCGGTGTATAAAGGTTTCCTCCTAACCCTAGAAAAGGGGACGAATCAATAGTGGATTGATTGGAAATCCTTAATGGGAAGCTAAGGTAGTGGATGTAAACATTGGTTAGAAGGTTGAACCACTCTAAAACCATTGTGTCATCTATCTTTTAGCTTCCACACCACATCCACCCCAAATCACACATTTCCACCACTTGGTGAGCAAGATTGGTTGGAGGAATCGAGCACCCTAAAACTCAACAAACTTCAATATTGATAAGGACCTATATAATAATTAGTTTTTTGAGGGACGTGGACTTTTTCATTGATTATCGTGATTGATTATGGTTATAATTTTTTTTGTATAATCATGCATTTGTAATAATTAATTATGTTTGTGGTTATTCAAATTATATTGATTGTATTTATAATTATTATACTTGTAATGCTTAAAAAATAGATGAGCAATTAAGTGGTTGAGGTCTCAATTATTTTTTTTCTATTTTTATAATCTTTCACTTATTATATAAATTAATACTTGAATTTAATAAACTTGAAAAGAATTTTCAGATGCTTACAAAAGGGGGAAAAAAGAAGTTTAAATGTTGATTGACAGAAATTTTTGTTTTCATGCAGAGCAGCAAAGGGTACTTTTGTTATCATAAAGTACAGCCAATCCAAACGTAGAACTTAAAGCGTGTAGAATTTGTCCACTTAACAAAAAAAAATAGAAAATGAAAAAGACAACAAATTTTCTCATTTGCTATATAATTAGTAGTTCTACAGTGCAGTAGTATAATATATATATATATACACACACATAAGTAAGCATTAAAATTAAAATACATTTTCCCACCACCATGTTCATTAAAATTAAAATACATTTTCCCACCACCATGTTCTGTTTCATCTTATGTAGATTCTTTCAATCTTAAATTGTCCATGAATCAGCTCTTGTTTTGTTTTGTCCATTAATAATACTTTTAAAATCTTAGTATTATTGTAGCTGTAAATCATGTTTATAGGTCTCTACAGGTTGTGTACCAGGTGAAAAACTCTGGGGGGTCAAACTTTCAACACCCCACATGTTTGATAATTGTTCTCAATGATTGATTTTAGGTATTAAAGCAACTTCTTTTGTTCTAAACTAGATTTCCATGTCAGATTCTTGAAGGTGAGGAGGGAAGCTTAGCTAGAGTTTTTCATTGATTTGATTTCTAAAGTTGGAATCTTTGTTTTTCTGGGCCCATTTCATGTAATTAAAAAAAATAAAAGATTATTATGTTTGGAGTTACAAGCTCAAGAATCTTGAGAGTTTTCTTTGATTTTTTTCTATGGTTATTGTGAAAATTTTCCCCTTTTTATCTTCCTCAATTCTGGGTTGTCTAGATTTGACAGTGGGTCTCTCTCTATAGCTGGAATTAACAAGGAAGTAAGACCCACTTATGGTCTGAAAGGCTACTGTTTTCCCCCTTATTTAGCTGGTAATAAGTCACTGTTCCTTGAATGAGATTGCTCCATGTATTTGGATTCGGTTTAAAAGTGGGGCATCTGCTCTGGATGTTATGTTGCTGGGTGGCATCCATGGTTTCCATGAACTGGTTCATTAATGGTGAATTTAAGGCCGCCAAGGCAAGTCTCCTCGGTGCTAGTGGCAACAAGATGTGGTTCAAATTTTGGGATAAAATCTCAAGCCATAGCTTCAAGATCCACCATGAATATTACCAGTATGTGGGTTCAAAGAGATTCAGCAAGGCTTGGTGGAGGAAGCTCTTGCCTTCATGGCTGATTGGTTGGGTTTTGGCTTCTGTTGTCATCTTCTGTTGTATGAGCTCCCAAGCTGCTGAGAAGAGGAAGGAGACACTGGCTAGCATGTGTGATGAGAGAGCTAGGATGTTGCAGGATCAGTTTAATGTTAGCATGAACCATATCCAGGCTATCTCCATTTTGATCTCAACTTTCCACCATGGAAAAAATCCCTCTGCTATTGATCAGGTAAGTTGAGATAATTATGCATCTGTAGTGGTTGATTCAAAGTATTCAATCTTGTTGCTCTTTTCTTGAATCAAACTCGATCTTGATCTGGACTAAAATGTTGTGAACTTGATAGGCATACCAGGTCTGATTGTTTGTTGTTGGGAATTATGATCCTTCTTTTTCTTTTAGTTAACCAAGGGAACTCACTTTAAGAACATGTAGAGCACTTTTGCGAGGTACGCGGAACGCACTGCCTTTGAGAGACCACTTACAAGTGGTGTAGCATATGCTGTAAGGGTGCTCCACTCGGAAAGGGAACAATTTGAGAAGCAACGGGGATGGAGTATTAAGAGGATGGATACTCTCGAACAAAATCCAGTTCATAAGGATGATTACAATCCCGACCTCTTGGAATCGTCGCCGGTTCAGGAAGAATACGCTCCTGTTATCTTTGCACAGGATATCGTATCTCATGTGGTTTCGATTGATATGCTGTCGGGAAAGGTTGGTTCCTTCTTTTATTCTATATATAAGGGTTCCTTGGATAACTTGCATTAAACTTAACTGGATAATTTGGAAGAATATTGAGAGAGATTTGACCCTGGTTGAAGAAAGAATTTTGAGTTCATTCATTACAATCTCCGATTGTGAATCTTGGATTTCTTGTTTGCCAACAGGAAGATAGCAAGAATGTATTGCGTGCGAGAAAATCGGGAAAAGGGGTGCTAACATCTCCTTTTAGGTTACTCAAAACAAATCGTCTCGGAGTTATTTTGACATTTGCAGTCTACAAGAGGGATCTTCCCTCAAACGCGACTCCGAATGAGAGGATTAAAGCAACTAATGGGTATGTTTTCCTTACGAACAAAAAATAGGAGTGTTCAATCAATGTATCATTTGTTTTATGAAACTTAGTAGGAAGATGGATTTCTTAGCCTTCTCATCTTTGGAAATCAGGTATCTTGGTGGAGTGTTCGATATTGAGTCACTTGTGGAGAAATTACTACAACAGCTTGCGAGTAAACAAACTATCCTCGTGAATGTGTTGGATACAACTAATCGGTCTTACCCTATCAGTATGTATGGCTCAAACGCATCGGATGACGGGTTGGAGCATGTCAGCCACCTTAATTTCGGAGATCCTTTCAGAAAGCATGAGATGCGCTGCAGGTAGTGGGTAGACCGTTGATTACCTTTAGATTTGGATTTCACCTTCTCCTCGATCTGGACCTCTATCATTGGTTTTCGACCAGTATCGTTACCTGGCCTTTTGCAAGTGCATGTTAGCCTTTATATAACATTCGCTGTAATTTATATGAATAAAGCACTTGAATTCATGGACTGGTTTTGTTCTTCCTATAGGTTTAAGCAAAAGCCACCATGGCCATGGTTAGCAATAACCACTTCAATTGGCATCCTTGTGATTGCATCACTTGTTGGGCATATATTCCATGCAACTGTTAACCGAATCGCCAAGGTGGAAGATGACTGCAATAAGATGATGGAGCTAAAAAGACAGGCTGAGGCAGCTGATGTTGCCAAATCGCAGGTACACGACATTTGATTCATAGTTTTAAGCATTCTGCCCTGTTATGGACATTTGGTTGTAATTAATTGTGACCGTTCTGCAGTTCCTTGCAACTGTTTCCCATGAGATCAGAACCCCAATGAATGGTGTTCTAGGTGAGTCTAGAAGCTGTAATTTATTCCTACAAAGTTTATTTCTATGCATTGTATAATTATGCTCGAAAAATTAAAATAAATAACCAGTAAAGGATACCATTTTCTTAGCCATGACAGAGAAACGCTTTTTCCAGGAATGTTGCATATGCTTATGGACACGGATTTGGATGTTACACAACTAGATTATGTCAGAACTGCTCAAGCTAGTGGAAAGGCTCTGGTTGCACTTATAAATGAGGTATTGGATCAGGCCAAAATCGAATCTGGTAAGCTGGAACTTGAGGAAGTGCAGTTTGATCTACGAGCGGTTTTGGATGATGTGTTGTCACTCTTTTCTGGGAAGTCCCAAGACAAAGGAGTAGAGGTGAGATACCTATACCGCACTGGCTCGCCCTATACTCGCCGGCCCTTTCTTTCTTCTCTCTTTTTACCTTCATATGGTGTTCATGCAGGAGTCTAACATATATTCTATTTTGCAGCTGGCAGTTTACATTTCTGATCAAGTGCCTGAAATGCTAATCGGTGATCCTGGGCGATTCAGACAAATCATCATCAATCTTATGGGGAACTCCATTAAAGTATGTTGTTGGTTCTCCTTTTAATGCTTATAAAGCTTGTTAGAACTTGAGAAATCCTTCTTCTACTTCTTTGTTTCAATTTTAAACCTAATTTTGTGTATCTAAAACCCTCTTCCTTCATATCCTAGGAAGAAATAGCTTACGTACTTACAGGCATGTCGATTTAAAAAATTTCTTTGTGTTGAATGGTGTCATGACTTTATTAACCAGGGAGCCAGAGGCTTCAGCTTGAGTTCAGTTTTACCTGAATTATGCTTTAGTAGCAATAAACTTATCATTTACTTATTTGGTGCAGTTCACGCAGAAAGGACACATTCTGGTTACAGTTCATCTTGTGGAAGAGGTTGATTCAATAGAAGTCGAGACAGAATCTTCATCAAAGAACACCTTGAGTGGTTTTCCTGTTGCAGATAGACGTCAGAGCTGGAAAGGATTTAGAACTTTCAGTCAAGAAGGATCCATGCATCCTTTCTCCGACAGCATTAATCTCATCGTGTCAGTTGAAGATACAGGAGAAGGAATCCCTTTAGAAGCGCAGTCTCGTGTTTTCACCCCTTTTATGCAAGTTGGCCCTTCTATTTCCCGAACACATGGGGGCACAGGCATTGGACTAAGCATAAGCAAGTGTTTGGTTAATCTGATGAAAGGAGAAATCGGTTTTGTTAGCATTCCTAAGATTGGCTCCACCTTTACATTTACCGCTGTTTTCACCAGCAGCTTCTCTAGTTCAAAGAAGTACAAGAGCCAGAAAATCAATAACCAGTCTAACTTTGTTTCCACCGAGTTTCATGGGATGAGAGCATTAGTTATGGATCCTCGACCTGTCCGGGCCAAGGTGGCAAAATATCATATACAACGGCTAGGAATTCATGTTGAAATAGTTTCCAAATGGAAACAAGGTTTATCCATCATAAGCAAGGGGGGTAGTGCTAAAAACATGGTTCTCATCGAACAAGAAGTTTGGGATAAGGATCTAAGAGGTTCAGCTCACTTTTTGGATAATTTGGACAAAATAAATCGTGGTACTCCAAAGCTTTTCCTTTTGTCTAATTCTATACGCTCTTCTGGAGCAAATAATACTTCTGGTGTTCGTAACTTGACCATCATCCCAAAGCCCTTGAGGGCTAGCATGTTAGCAGCATCTCTACAACGAGCCATGGGTGTTGAGAACAAAGGAAATGCCTATAACGGGGAGTTACCTAGAGCGTCTCTTCAGAATCTTCTTATTGGGAGAAAAATTCTAATTGTAGACGACAATAACGTGAATCTAAAAGTAGCTGCCGGTGCATTGAAAAAATATGGAGCCGATGTGGTTACTGCTGCAAGAGGAATAGAAGCTATTGAACTGCTCACACCCCCTCACCAGTTTGATGCCTGTTTCATGGATATCCAAATGCCGGAAATGGACGGGTATGTAATCCTGTGTTTCATTTAGAACTTTTTTTTGTGATTCTGATTAAGAAATTAAGTTTTGAAACCTTGTAGAATAACTTAAACAAGCATGACAGAAAACAAAAACCTCTCTAGTTGGTGCAATGAGCATTGAAGAGTTCTTAATTGATTATATCCCGACTTAGTCAATGTTTAATGCCGATAGCATTTCCGTTGTACTTGTATAGGTTTGAAGCTACAAGGAGAATTCGGGAAATCGAACAGGATATCAATAACCGCATTCACTTTGGTGAATTATCAGTGGAAGCTTATAACAATGTTTCAAATTGCCATGTAGCCATTTTGGCTATGACCGCAGATGTTATCCAGGCTACGCAAGAGGAATGTATACGGTGTGGAATGGATGGATATGTGTCAAAGCCATTTGAAGCTGAGCAATTATACAGGGAAGTTTCACGTTTTTTCCAATAGGCATCAGATCACAATCCTTGTGCTAATGACATGCCAATGGCATCAATAGGACTGCCTGTACTCTGGCGTTGCTTCAGGATACCTTAATAAATTGCGATTCTTTCACGAGTAAGTTCCTTTAACCACATCCCAAACTCTCCTTTTCTTTTATTAAACATTTCCCCTCAAAAGGGTTTTCCTCTTGAAGATCTACTTTCTTCCCTACCTCCGAAAACAACACAATTGTTCTTCAACCATGTTTAGTTTACCGGTATATTGACATATTGCCATGCCTGATGTTTTTGCAGGGAAAAATATGCTTCATAGCAGAAGTGTATATAGAACCATGCTTGAATATGGGATTTGAGTTCTCTTGTATTTTACGATGCAGATATCGGAGCCTTTCCATTTTTTTCATGGCCACAATCACAACCCTTTCGGCAGGGTTGATGAATTGAGATTTCTGTGCAGTTGAAAGAAAAGAAAAACTTTAGGGTTAAAAAAGGGAAAAATTACAAAGTTGGACACGGTGACAAATTCTTAGTTCAAAGAATAGAAGATTTGCTTGCTATCCCAGCAATAGAAGGGGAGATTGTTCCTTTGTATATTATAGCTGTAATAAAAATGCTAGATGTGGTGCTTTTGTATTAGTTTCTTTTTTTTAAAAAAAAAAACAGCATTAAAGAGTTTGTTTAAACTAGGAATAGGAATCTTTGTATAGTGACAACAATGTATCAGTTTGAGCCAATATCATGAATTTTGCCTGATTCTTATGAGTTTACTGAACCATCTAATTTTTCTTTGCTAACTGCTTTTGTTATCAAATTATATAGAAGAAAAAAAACAACACAATATACAAAAAAAATAAAATCTGTTTGAGTAACAAATAATCATAAATGTAATCTTATCAAAACTGAAAAGATCTCAGGCATCAAGGTCGATATGTCCGAGAGTGGTTAAGGAGACAGACTTGAAATCTGTTGGGCTACGCCCGCGCAGGTTCGAACCCTGCTGTCGACGTTTGTAGTTTTTGTTTTAGTTATTTTCTCCAAAACAATACAAAGAAGGTAAAGGGGTCGGCCAGGTGTTAAAAATTACCCGACCCGACTACTCGAACATAAATAACATGGTATTTTTTTAGAATTTTTTTTACTCGGGTTGGGTACCCGGCCCGCCATTTCTCAGGTTGGGTCCGGGTCACAAAATATGAAATTTTCGAGTACTCGATTCCTAATTATTTTTTATTTTATTAGATTATAATATTTTTACCTTGGAACTATATTTAAATCCCTAAATTCATTCTATATTTGTATTATATGCTTTTATATTTTAAATTTTTCAAAATATATATACATATATATTAATTTGTGAATATGTAAGATTCGAAAAAAAATATGAACTTTTAATATTTGTTCTTTAAAAAATATGAGATTTGAAAAAAAATCACGATCGAGATTAATATTTTTAATGTCTTTCTTAAGGTTATAAACATCAAATCATTAAAAAAATTTGTTTGGATCATGTGTTATAAACTTTTAAGTTTTTTTAATTTTAAAATAAAAAATAACAAAAAAATGTGAATCGGGTACCCGAGTTTAGCGAGTACCCGATTATAGGGTACTCGAGTTTAGCGGGTACCCAATTATAGTGTACCTGGTACTCACGAGCCGGGAAATATGATACCCGAAAGTCCGGGTACCCGAAAAACTCGAAAACCCGAGTACCCGGATTTGAACACCCTTAATGCCCATAAATGAAAGACCAAGAATTAATGAGGGTCAGAGATGGGTCGTGCCCGTGCACTAGCAATTAGGGGTGTTCAAAAATATCTCACCGATCCGAAAATCTAGATATTCGATCAGATTTTTTATTTTTCGGACCAAATACAATCACAATATTTTAAGTTTTGAATTATCCAAAAATTCGAAAAATTCAAAAATTCAAATTTTTATAGATATAAATCTTGTTATATTTAGTAATTTAATGCTTGTTATATCCGTAAATTCAAAAAATAAAATTTTTCATAGATGTTAATCTTGTTATATTTAACAATTTGTTAATTTTTGTATTAAAAAATCCAAAATTTTCATAGATACGACCGTCAAGTTTGAAAAAAAAATACTTAAATCAAATTATATATTCGAATAACTGGATATCCGATTCAAGTATCTAATATCCGAATATTTGATTTTTTTAGATCAGATACGAATCACTATTTTACCGATCCGAAATTTCGAATATTCAAAATTTTGAATTAGATCTGATATCCGAAAATGAACACCCTTACTAACAATTATAGCTTTCACATGAATAGCGAAAATGATAAGAGAATCGTATGTTGTATGCATATCCATTTTCGTTAATGTCATTTCTTTCTTATTTTACTATTCTTTATATTTTGGCTTAAAGGCCCATTTGGCCTCTGAAGTATACACAAAATACCGAATTGTTCCCTAAAGCATTTTTGGGACATTTTGTCCCTGAACTAAAAATCGTGACCTCATATGCGCCATAAACTAAAAATTGTGACCTCATATGCCCATCCGTTTAAAAAAAATTCAAGGACCAATCAGAATGTGCCACGTGTCATTTTATTAAAAAAATAACATGACTTAAATAAAAGGGGTAAATTGCACATTAAGTATGTCAAATTTTATATTTTGTTCATTTTTAGTCCCTTATTTAACTGTTCATCTTCTTCCTTTGTTTAAAGAAAATATTATCCGTCCCCTTATTAACAGGAGGATTCAAAGGCACCCTAGAATTTGCAGGCAAGCATTGCACAGCACTAGATTAATCATCTTCAGAAAGTCTAGGTCTTTTGAAAGGTGGTTGTTGTTGTTGTTCATCCTCTGAATGTAGGTCAAATTCAGGCCAAATTTCAATGGCTTTAGTATCAGCATAAGTTGATTGGGGCAATCTTATAAACGAAGAAGAAAATTCAGGGTAACTCATAATGATGATTGGTGAAGGCTTAAAATCGAATTCAACACTACCCCAAGACTTTAAACTTCCGATTAATCTACCAAAATCAAGCGGCTGAAGTGTATTGAATCAATGGTATAAGATTGAAACCTAACAAAGATGCAGAAAAACAAAAATTCAATCAGATAACAATCAAAGAAATCGATAATTCTATATAAAAGAAATATGGGCAAATAAAACTAGAATGAATTATAAGAGAATGAAAACAAATCGAAATAAAACCAGAAAGCAATAAAAATCAGATATGGGTATTTGATAGGGAAAAAACAATCAAAATACTTGCCAATACTTTTTAATGGAGATGATGAATGCTGAATGTTGAGAAAAATACTAAAAAACCCATATGAGAACTTGGATCAAAGAACGAGTTAAATAAGGGACTAAAATGAACAAATAATAAAATTTGGCATACTTAATGTGCAATTCACCTCTTTTATTTAAGTTATGTTATTTTTTTGGTTAATAAAATGACACGTGGCACGTTCTGATTGGTCCATGAAATATTTTTTAACGGAAGGGGCATGTGAGGTCACGATTTTTAGTTCAAAAGGCAAAACGTCCTAAAAATACTTTAGAGGGCAGTTCGGTATTTTGTGTATACTTCATGGGCCAAATGTGCCTTTAAGCCTTATATTTTGGAGTAGTTTTTGTTTCACGAAGTCAAGAAAAATATTGATAAAGCTCTAAGATCTTTAAAACTAATCTTTACCTCATTCCTTTGTTGATTTCAGTTCGACTCCAGATAAAGCTTTGTTGGATAGGATTTGATCTGTCGAAAGAGAAGGTTGTCTCATACCTTTGAGCTCTCACGAAGAAGGTAGTTTGATTAGAGTTGCTATGGATGTTAGGAAGATATAACTTTGACGATAGATTTGTTTCCTTGTGTTTGAGTCTCATGGGACATCTTTTCTAAGTCTTGTTTTCAAGTCTCTCTTCGACCTTTTTTTATCAACAAAGAGATATTTTCATTGCATAAACAAGATTGCAAGTACCAAAACAATTGAGGGGGGAAAGATGGACCCCAAAGTGTTTGACCCTGAATGTTTTTAGCATATTTGGCAAGTCAATTCGCAGCCCGATTACAGGATCTAGGAACAAAAGAAAAGGAGCAAGAATCGAAAGACTCAACTTCCGATCTAATATCCTCTTCAATAGCCGAAGAGACCCAATCAGAAAGGGAGCCAGAACATAGTCTTCCAATAACCGCTTGACAATCAGCCTCAATAATAATATTCTGGAATACGTTTAGAGAGGCCAAAGAAAAAACCCAGCCTAATTGCAAAGGCTTCTGCCACCGCCGTAGATGGGGCTAAATTTGGTGCGAATATTCCCTGGATAACGGATCCCGCACTATCTCGTGCAATGGCCGCCGTCGTAGCTTTTCTTGTTTTGCTATCAAAGGAGCATCGTAGTTAATCTTGAAAGTATGAGGAGGAGTCCAGCTCCTCGGTTCTAAAGGTTGATGTGGCTTTTCCAGCGAACAAACAGATGTTGCATGCACAAACTCCTGAAAGGCTCGTTCAGCACGTAGCCATACATCCCAAGGAAGGTCTTTCCTTCCTTCAAAGACCAAGGCATTTCGTGATTTTCAGATTACCCATAGGAGGAAGGCAATGAGAGCACAACCTTCTTCAAAATTCCCCAGCTTCCGAAATTCATTGATTCTAATCCACCATTTAGAAAACCCAGGAAAGCCAGAAGAGAAAGGAGAATAATTAAAACCTGAGGACCTCTAGACTGCTTGCGAAAAGGGACAAAAAAACAGGAGATGTCCAATGGATTCCACTTTATCTTCGCACCGTGGGCAACAATTTGAGTCCTGGAATTTGCCATGAAAACGAGCGGCAATGATACCTTTGGTAGACACGATGTTATGGCAAAGTTTCTAAAGGAAGGAGCGGATTTTGGATGGTACCTTCAATCCCCAAATAGAGTTCCAGAAAGCTTTATTCTTACTTGGGGATTCGCTAGATGAAGGGTTAGGAGAGGGTCTATGGTTTTCCTCGATGAATCTAAAACCCGAATTAGCCGAATAATCCCCATTCATTGTTCCTGCCTAGATAAGGGAGCCTTTGACTCGTGGTCCTCCTATAGGAATGGTAAGAATCGCCAAGGCCTCTTTCGGGAAGAAGAGACGATCAATCTTAGTTTTATCCCACGACCTTAATTCAAGGTTCATGAGACTACAAACTGAGGGGCAAGGAAAGCAGGGTGGAGGCTGAGAAGAGATACGAAACTTAAGAAGATTGGGGATCCAGTTATCATACCAAGTCGAGATACATCTTCCGTTTCCGACCCCCATAATGATCCTTCCTTGATAATATCAACTCCTTCCTTAATGCATGCCCATGCCCAGGAAGGGTTAGTGCACTTATGGGCATCAAAGATGTTTCTGTTTGGATAATAGATTCCACGGAGAGTCTAAGCCAGGAGGGAGTTTGGATTCTTAATCACTTTCCATGCCACTTTCGCAATAAGAGCTTTGTTAAAGGTTCTGAGATTTCGGAAGCCTAGCCCCCTGGTCCTTCGGTCGGCAAAGGTCTCGCTAGTTGATCCAATGAATGCCTTTCTCATAGCTTCCACAGTTATTCCACCAGAAATTAGCCAGCATCGAACTGAGTTCGTCACAGAGGGTAACATGGAGGAGGAAACATTGCATGACATAAGTAGGTATGATGTGAGCAATTGCCTTTATGAGAACTTCCTTCCCTGCCTGGTTTAAAAACTTAGCTTTCCATCCCCTGAGTTTATTCTGGACTCGTTCCTTGATAAAGAATAAAGCTTCTTTTTTGCTTTGACCCCAGAAGGAAGGTAGACCGATGTACTTGTTATCCTCCTCCATTGGGCGGAAGCCCAGGATATTGGAAATGTGGAGCTTGAGATGGCTGCTGACGTTAGGGGAAAAGAGCACCGATGATTTTAGAAAGTTCACCGTCTATCCTGTAGAGCTTTGGAAGAGATGAAGAATGCGAAGGATAGCTTCGCAGCTCTCTTTATTCGCCCTCGAAAACATAAGACAATCATCGGCGAACAACAGATAGCTCAAGACTGGGCACCGTCTTTTAATTCTAAGACCTTAAAGACGGTATGTTTCCACCTCTTTTTCTGTAATCCATGACAGAATGTTCGAAATAAGGGTAAATAAGAATGGGGAGAGCGAGTCACCCTGTATGAGCCCCCAACAGAGAAATCACCAAATTTCTCCTCGTTTAAGACCAGGGAAATGAGGTAGATGAAACACATTTCATGACTCTGGTGACCCACCAATCGCAAAAGCCCATCCTATTCATAAAAAACGAAGAAGATCCCAATCCACTTTATCATAGGCTTTTTCCAAGTCAATTTTGAGTGACATGATCCCCTTCTTCCCATTTTTTGCCTGTTTGACTGCATGGAAAGCCTCATTGGCAAGAATGATGTTGTCGTGTATGGATCTACTGTGAACAAAAGCTTATTGAAAATGAGTAACAAGATTAGGGAGAAAAGTCTTCAGCCTCGTCGCTAATATCTTAGTGATTATCTTAAAAGAAAAATTGCACAGACTGATCGGCCTGAAATGAGAGACTTCACATGGATTAGACTTTTTGAAAATGAGGACAATGTGAGTTTTATTAAGCTCGTGGTCCAGAAAACCATTGTTGAAGAAAGTTACCACCATCTCTATGAGATCTCCTTTTATGGTCTCCCAGAAGGATTGGTAGAAGCATCCAGGGAAGCCATCAGACCCAAGAACTTTAGTGGCTCTCATATTAAAGACAACTCTCTTGATTTCCTCTTCAGACACTTCTTTACTAAGTCCAAAATTCATCGCTTCAGTCACCAATTGGGGTATGTAATCTCCAAGGCATTGGAAGTCAATGGATTGGTCCTTGGCAAACAGATTTTGGAAATGTTGCTGCAAGAAAGCTGTTATATCCTCAGGTTCCATCATCCTTCTTTAATCTGACTATGGAATTGATTCTACGATGTTGGATGGTTGTGGCATGAAAGAACTTGGTATTTTTATCACCCCATTTTAGCCAGTTAACTCTGGATCGTTGATGTCAATATCTTTCTTCGCTTTCCCATTCGGAGTCCAGCTCTTTTTTCAGCTATTTGTATTCCTCCAGTTCCGAAGCAGTGAGCTTCCGACCCTGAAAGCATTTAATTATGGCAATCAAAGACTGATTCTTCTCATTTTTCTTCTTAGTCTTTGTTTTACTCCAGCTTATTAGGGCCTTTATGGTTCTTTTAATTTTCCTCCCAAAGATATAGGAGTTTCTCTCAGCAAGAGGGGAGTCTCAGCCTTTAGACACGGTTTGGGGACATTCATTGTCCAAAAGTCATTTGGTTTCGAATTTGAAATCCTTCTTATAATTTCTAGAAAAGCCCAAGGGGAAAAGAATGATAAGAGCATGGTCAGAGGTGAGAGCGATGTCCATTAGACCCGGAGCTTTTGGGAATGCGATGCTCCATTCTGTAAAACACAAAATGCGGTCAAGTTTCTCAAGAATAGAGTTGTCTCTACTTCTCTAGTTGTACCAAGTAAAGCAGCCTCCTTTAATTGGCAGTTCAATTAATCTAGTGGAATCAACAAAATCCGAGAAACAATTTACCTCATCGGGATTGAAAGCATTGCCCCCTTCCTTTTCCTCTTGTCTGGTCACTATGTTGGAGTCACCCATAACGATCCATCTAGCATATGGTGATCTTCGAAGCTAGCTTAACCCTTCCCAAAAAGCTTACTTTTCATCTCTGTATGGGGGGCCATAAAGGAAAATTCCAAACCATTCTTCTCCATCAAGCAAGGTCATTTTAGTATCAATAAAATTTTGATCGTGTTTAAGAATGGTGATTTTTGCTTCACCTGTCCACCATAGGGCGAGTCCGCCTGCAATTCCTTGTGGTTCCACATAGAAAGACGATTTCATTTTCATTTTCATCTTGATTTTCTCGAGGTATCTCTTTTTCTGTTTTGTCTCATTGAGAAACACAATAAACGGTTTATGTTTGGTTATAGAATTACGGAGAGCTCTAACAGACTCCCTATTCCCCAAGCCACGCACGTTCCAAGTGAGGATGGTCATAACTTAGAAAAAGAATCACACATAAGAAAAGCCCAACCTAGCACCAGATAAGCGCAAATGATGCACAATCTGACACCAATAATAGAAACCAAGACCCGCTGAAACAAACAAAAAACCACCACGCAAACTCCAAAGTTCAATAACCGCTACCATCAAGCAAATGATAAAAGCAGTGGCCCAAAGTAACCTAAATGAAGAACAATAATAAATTCAATCCAAAAACAAATCAAGAAGAAGGAGTCGAGTCACCAGGGGCAAGGCATTTCAATGGCAACACTCAGGGCGAAAAGGGACGAGGAACCAAGGAGCGGGATCAATGGGAAAGAAAGAAGTGGTCGATACGGTTACCTAACGGGGACGTCGAGATTTGTATTTGGTAAAAAGGGATAACCTCTACATATTAATTTTAATTTAAATATAAAAAATTTAAATAACATAATGTATTATCCACTCAATGAATTAAGTATTACTTCTATTACCCACTTTGGCCAACTTTTATTAAAGGATTTGACTTATGTTATTTAATTTATTAGTCGATTAGTTTGAATCGATACTATAAATGTTTGTTATAAAAGTAATATTTTTAATCTAATTTGGTTTATTCGCAACATCAATATTTAAATTATTGACATTACTTAAGTAATCTAGTGTTTTATCCACTAAACTAACTATTTTTTTAAATAATGTAGTGATGTTAAAATTAAATTAATCTGAAACATATTATTTTATGTTGAAGATACAGAACAAATTGAAAAATAGGAGGAAAAACATCAACTTTAATCATATACAATTTTTTTTTTGAAATATTATCCTATACAATATTTTTTGAATAAAATTATAATTCTAATCCTAGTCATGTCTAGAGGGGAGGGGAATATGAAACTCTAGAGGGAAGGACAGGTAGTTCCTAGTGGATCTAGAACTCATGACCTAAGGGAATATGAGGGAACAAAGATAAGCAGCTTGGCCAACCGGCCAAATGTGCTTGCTCTATTCTATACAATATTAAATGATAAAATTGAATTATATGATAAGAATAACAATTAGTTGGTCTAGTGGGACGAGACACTAGATCCATTAAGCAAGATAAGGAGTTATGAATTCTTGCGTTCTAAATGGAAAAAAACTGGATTAGAAGGGTCGCTCTTATGATGGGTCTATGCAAAATCTAATTCGAATTAATCAGCCAGTAAGTCAAATATTATATTTTTAAGAGGCTTAATAGGAAAAAATGCCTAAATTATACTTTTCCTCTTTTAGATAGCCTAAAGTATTTTTCGACCCACGTAGGTGCCTAACATTTTTATAGTTACTATTTTAGGTGTTTGGTCGTTAACGGCCGCTTAAAAAGATTTCTTTAACCAATCAAAACATCACACATGACTTTATTTTATTTTATTTTTTATTTTTTAACATAAGTTTTAAAAAATCCCTAAATTTTCTAAACTTCACAAAATAACCCCAAAACCCTATATCCTCAAATCTGGCCACTATCGTCGTCGTTCATCACGCTACCGACAACGAAATGAAGCCTCCTTCTCTCGCCGCAAGACCCACACGTCGTCCTTCGTCTAATCGGCCATCGTTGGCCCCCCATCGTTTGTTTTTTCCTCTCATCATTCAGCTTTGTTCCGACGTTAAGCACGCCAGTCGTCGACTTTCGGCGACAGGAGGATGGGAAATGATCGTGAGGGTTCGACGATGAAAGTGGTGGGTACGTCAGCGGCGATTGGTGGCGGCAATGGCTGGAATAGGAATTATGGGACTATTTTTTGGATTTTTTTAAGAATTCTAAGGTATTTTTGAAATTTTTATTTTTTTTAAAAATAAAACAAAGCATGCTAGATGTCATGATTTTATTGGCTAACGGAATTTTTAAACGGTCGTTAACGGCAAGGCACCTAAAATAGTAATTGTGAAAACGTTAGGCGCCTACTTGGGTCGAAAAATAATTTAGGCACCTATCTAGAAAAAAGTATAGTTCGGGCACTTTTTGCCTATTAAGCCTTTTTTTTTAAGTAGAATAATATTTTTTGGTTGAACCACCAGTATCTAACCTATTACTCGACTAATTCGGATCGAGTACTGTAGATGCCCATTAGGATTTAGGGGAACGATCCTCCCAACCCAATTTGCTCCATTCATAGCATCAACATTCGAACTCCTGACCTTGCTTAAGGGATCTAGTGCCTCATTCTACTAGACCAAATGGTTGTTGGTAAAATAGAATCATATTTTGATACACAAATTGTGTAAAAACATTTTCACAATCATTCTTATTTAAACTATAAAATCTAAAATCTAAATCATACTTCTAAAATCCTAAATCATAATTTCTATATTCTAACATGAATGCTAAATTTTAAATCCTACATCATAAACTCATAAATATTAAACTAAACTTTTAAACTATAAAATTAATATATTTATGTAAATTAAAGTTTATAACGAATTGTATATCAAAATATTTAAACTTATTTAAATTTAAATAAAACTTAATAAAATGATAAAACTTAAATTTTATTTATCAATAGAAGATTGTAGATTTATATGGATGTATCAAAAGTGTAGGAGCTTATGTAAATAAAATAAGGGCCCTGTTTGGCAATTAGCGGATAGCTGATAGCTAATAGCGAATTATATTAGCTGATAGCTAATTGTATTACTTGATTTGACTAGCGAATTGTATTAGTTGATTGTATAAAAGCGTTTGGTAAAATTAACAGATAGTTGATAGCTGTTAGATTATTTAAGCAAGCAAAATGATATATAAGGACATGATTATATTCAATACTTGTTTGAATAGTTTATTAATTATCAATATTTTGTATCTAATTAATATGAATTAGATTTATAAAAATTATTTTTAATATAACTTTTCTAAACATATTCGAATGATTTATATATTAATTTATTATTTATATAGTTATTTTAACATAATTTAATTAATTAATAAATTTAAATATACATATAAATATGTGATAATAAAAAGAAAAAATAAATAGGATTAACTTATAAATATGGTGAGAAAATATTTAATTTGTTGTGAATAAAATAACAAAGAACAATAATAAGAACAAAGAACAAGAATGGAAGAACAAAGAGATGAGAGAAAGAGAGCGATTTGTATTATTCTCAAAATATAGATTTGTGTGTACAATGCCTTCAATGAATCATCTATTTATAGGCATAAGAAGTACATAATACATTAAACTCTAATTAATAGAGATAATATTCCTAATAATAAATAAATCAAACTCCTTAGATAAAGTTCTAATCATGATAGACATCCACATAGATAAATATTCATAACACTCCCCCTTGGATGTCTATGAAGATAATGTGCCTCGTTAAAACCTTACTAAGATAAAAACCCAGTGGGAAAAAAATTTCATTAGTGAAGGAAAAAGAGTACACGCATCTTTAATACGCATAACATGTTGCCTCATTAAAAACCTTACCAGGAAAACCCATTGGGACAAAACCTTGGTTAAGGGAAAAAGAGTGCAATGCGTATTTACTCCCCCTCATGAAAACATCACAGAAGATCTTTGAATCTTCATAATTCAATCTTGAATATTATTTTTCTAAAGATCGTGAGTGATGAAATTTTGGAGTAATATGTTCCATGATGTATCCACTTTCAAACTGAGATATACATCTTGCATTATCTTCACACAAGGTAGCTTTTATCATATATTGTAAAAGTAAATCCACATATCTTTTGGATATGTTGGGTCAATGGTCTTAGCCAAACACATTTTTAGCTTGCCTCGTGTATAACAATTATTTCTACGACATTTGAGGAGGCATCAACGAATGTTTGAAGATCTAAATGTAATGATCTTTGTATATCAATGGATATTTCTTGACCAACTAATATATGGTGCTTCAAAACCAAGAAAAGATATAATTATCTTTATTCACATTCAATAATCCATGTTGAATCTTCTTTAAGATTCTTTCAACTTATGTCCATTCATAGACAAAAACGCATATTTAAGTGCTCGATCTTTAGGTCGAGACAAAACCACATCTCAAGATTCTTTTTCTCAAATCTTTTCCTTAAATAACCAAATGCTTTGAAAGCTCTTCGGAAGTTCTAATAATATAATGAATCTTGATTCAAATTCCTTTATAAAATACATAAGAAAATCTTATCATTCTTATAGTATTTCCTCAATTAGTACTCACTAAGGCGATTATATCAAATGCGCCAAAAATATTTAATGAGACATGTCTAAATAAATTTTCTCAAAAATTTTCAAATGCTTTTAGCATTTTAAATCCTTTAAGGATAAATAAGGATCCATAAATAATTAGACACATGTAATATATTTCATACTGCCAAAGTAATTGCATCCACCATGAAGTAATTAAAACTTTTCATAAATCATAATTTGTCGTATTTACGACTACTTATTTGTGCCTCACTTGCATTACACCTTTAGGTGTTTGGACTGTTGGTCCAAATACTTCTCTTTTAGAAGTTCAAAGCGTCTTTCTATATTGGTCAATTCAATATCTATACTTCTTGATAGATTTCTATACAAGATCCTCATTTTCTTTCTTTACTTCTATAGAAGTATTCTATTTAAAACTATTTGTAAAATCGTTGTCGACAACTTTTCAATTTTCTGGTTTCATTCTCGTAATGACATAACTCATCGAGATCTCTTCAAGATTGCAATCTTTATTTCAGGTACCTGAAACTCTTCAAGAGTTTTATTATTAGTTATGTCTTGGGTCTCTTCAAGAGCACCCGCATCCAATATATGACCATATCATATTACTTTCTATTTACGAGAATTTTGATCATTGGAACCATTTCAACTATCATGCTTCAGGCATGATTTACATTCTCTCGCTCTAACATGTAATTTAAACTTAGAGCATTTCAGCTGGTATATGAGACTTAATTACTCTCATTAGATCAGTAAATATGTCTGGTAGTTGACATGTAATAACATGAATTATTTTATGAACTTCTAGTTCATATACGAGGATCTAGATAATGATAATTCATTTTCCTCTATCCAACTGATTATTATCTTCCCTGATGTTGAGAAAAATCTTGTCATAAATGATTCTCCAATTAATGTTTAAGAATTTAAACATAAAAGGAGACTCGTACTCAATATATATTCTCAACCCTTTTTACTTGCCCATTTTGTGCGTTATGGTGGAGCAATTCAACTATATATCGCACATTCAAAAATTCAAAATGGGAAATATGACTTCTGACCAAAAGTCAAATCATAATGGGGAGTTTATTATAACTCGTTGGCTTGATGCATATAAGTGTTGCTATATGGAAATACCATATAAATAATAAATGTTTTGTTCTCACAATTTAGCTATTAAATATGAGGCATCCAATTAAAAATTTGCTAAACCGTATTTTTCATAATCAATAGGCTTTGTAACAACCGATATAGCCTAAAATATAAACTCACTAGCTTTTCACGACGAATAGTCTAACTGCATAATCTGAATCTTTTTAGAATCAATCTCACAAACTTCTGGTTGTAAGTCGATAAAACAATGTAGATGCATCTACTAAAATCATATAAAACTTTCCACATTTGTGGATATATGGGCCCATATTTCGTTCAGATATGCAAGACATACAGTCTCAACTTCAGTACAAGAACTTTAAATTCTAATTCTTTTGGTAAGTGGGATCATCTATATCCTTTGAGAACAAACAACACAAGAACTTCAAGTTCTTTTAGTAAGTGGAATTTAATCAATTCCTTTAAGTAACACAAGAACTTCACGTTCTTTAATAAATAGAATTTAATCCATTCCTTTGAGAATAAGCACCACAAGAACTACAGGTTCTTTTAATACATGTGCATGTAAATCTCAATAATTTCTGCACCATTATTGATCAGGGTGGTCTAACCGATCATGCCAACTATATATATGTGTATATATCTCTGAATTTGTAAACTCCTTGTTTACCATAACATGTAATTCAATCTCACTCGTACATGTCTAGTACGACCATCAAAATTGTTCCTTTAAATAGGAATATATTTAGCTCTTTCGGAGCTTTCAATTGAAATTATCTTTTAGTAGCAATATATAGCTCTTCTAGAGCTTTCAACTGACTTTTTTGCTACCAAAACTTATATCCATATTGGCTTATTTCAAATGCCAATTGATAACATATGTTATCTATAATTCCCAAAGGAATATTTTGCGAACTCATATTGCTCTCTTAAAATTTCCACTTCTAGTGGTGACGATATTATTACCATTAGCGGTAATTATTGCAATATTCGCAATTCTGCACTTTTCAAAATGTGCTTTCTCTCAAGAATTTATTGCTCTTCTAGAGCATCAATATTTTTAGTACTTAGAGATATAGTACTCATATTATTCTCTTGCATTTAAATGGGAAAATATATCTTATGCTTATGTGTAGCATAATTCGTCACCATAGATTGTATTTGACAAGTTATCATGTTAAACAAAATAAATAAATATCATAATATATAAATATAAATATTAACATAAATATAAATATAAAATGTAAATAATTAAAGTATAAAGTAAATAAACATAAAGCAAAGTAAATAAAAAAGATAATTAATTTTCTTCAAAGTTATGAGAATGATTAGAAGATGATTTATTCCATTCGAGGGTTATAAGGAAATCAACAACGTCCAAATGAGTTGGACTAACAATGTCCAAATAAGTTGGACCAATATCATCTTTGTTATTTTCTTTCTTTTATCATTCAATCATTGTTGATTTTTCCAACGTACAATAAGTACGAGACCAATAGTTTATAACATCACATTGGTAATAAAAAAATTCCACTTTCTTAGAATGATCATTATCGCTCTTGTCATCCTTATAACCTCTCTACCAGTGGGTAGAAGTATTCTTAAAATGACCATAATGTCTATGTCCATGCCTCGACCATGACCATAACTTCTAATGTGGCTTTTATTCTTTCTATAATATAATCTCACATTCACTTCATGGAATGAAGTAGAGCCAGTGGGCCTTTAAAACCTTTTTCATGATATTGTGTCTGAGGACAATATTATTTATCGTGAAAAGTGGAGTATGTTTTTATTAACATTTCCTTATCATAGAGAACAAAGATTTGATCATCGTACGCGACATTGTTAAACCAGTCTACAAGGTCCTTTAAAAACCTCATTTGAGATCAGTAACCTCGCAGAACGGTTCCAATAATTGCATAGAATAAACATCATGCTTGCATTCACTTCAGGGAATTCCCCATCATTGATAATCGCATGGAATAAACATCATGCTTTGCATTCACTTCAGGGAATGCCTCCCATAAAACTTTTTGGATCAAGATGAATTTTCGTAACTTGAAATTGAGAGAAGTCTATGGTCGAGTTTTTCGACGAAGAAGAAATATTGCTTTTGAGCAAATATAGACTTTATAATAATCTTCTTGAAAATTCAAAATCATCATGATTTATCGCACTTTAAAATAATAATATAAAGAATAAAAATAAAACCAAACTTTACCGATATTGATTTTTCTCTCGTGGACAATGGAGACATAGCATATGACTGAGATAGCTTCTCATAGTCTCTTTATATCACATCTCTTTCTAAGCCATTTAAGCATATCATGTAAAACTCAAAACACGGTTAAAAATACTAACTTTTACCAAATAAAATAACATAAATAATAATATGAAAAAATATCAAATATAATCATATAAGTAAAAGTATGAATAAGCATACCGCTAATTAACCCTATTAGGAACAAGAGAAAACACACAAATTTACACCAAACACAACCTCTTCGTCTCTATCGATTCGTCTTTTGGTTTGTGAGAAGCCACAAATTTATCTTTTTCTAATGTTAGAATAAAATCAAACATACTTTCAAACTCTTTGGTTTATCCTAGAATCGAATTCTTTCCAATAACTTCTTTTGGATTCAAACAATAAAGAACTCAGTTGATTAGAGTCGTGCTAATAACGTGTTGTGAATAAAATAACAAAGAACAATAATAAGAACAAAGAACAAGAATGGAAGAACAAAGAGATGAGAGAAAGAGGGAGATTTGTATTATTCTCAAAATATAGATTTGTGTGTACAATGCCTTCAATGAATCATCTATTTATAAGCATAAGAAGTACATAATACATTAAACTCTAATTAATAGAGATAATATTCTTAATAATAAATAAATCAAACTCCTTAGATAAAGTTCTAATCATGATAGACATCCACATATATAAATATTCATAACATAATTTAAGTTATTTGGAGATTTTTGGTAACTACTAAGGGTAAAAGAGTCTTTACAACTCTAATATCAAAGCTCTAATCTCAAAAAGCTCGTATTAAGAGTTTTTTTTTTAAATTAGCGGTTTCACCATAATCCACTCTTTCAATCCGTTGTTCACCAAACAACAACATTAGCGAATTTGATTGATCAAACCTCTAATTATGCCTAAAACCTCTAATTTTTGCCTAAACCGCTTTTTACCAAACAGTGCCATTAAAAATATTCTCTAAGGCGCCATATTTTTATAGGGTTGAAGTAGTTTTTCTACATTTATTTTTAGAATTTAGTCTATTTCTGTTTATATTTAAAGATTTAAGTTTAATTATTAAAAAATATAAATCCATTAAGACGACATTAAAAAAATACTACTTTGAAAGCTATATATAATAAAAAAAATGACATTGTAATTTACAAGAATTTGGTAACAAAATTTTAATAATGTAACAATTACTCTTTAATTTTTAATAAGAATTAAAATTTTAAAAATAAAAGAAAATGAATTGAATTCTAAATATAAGAGGAGCAGAGGGGTTGGAATATATTTTAACCGTAAAATAACTGAGTTCAATATAATAAAATGTGTTAATTGCACTATACGTCCCCAAACTATGATCTTTATTCTAAGTTAATCCTCAAACTTTTAACATTTCAATTTTATCCTCAAACTATGACTTTCATTCTAAATTGATCCCCCAAACTTTTGAACATTCTAGATTTAACCTCAAACTATTATTCTCATTTTAAATTGGTCCCTAAACTTTTTGAATACTTTAATTTTATCCCCAACTCGTCAGTATATGCAAATCATATCTTATGTTAATAAAACATCATTAAAGTTTTTAATTGTCGTGAAATAGTTATGTATATTATGTAATAATATGTAGTATAAACGACAATTTAAGGATGAAATTGGAGCATTTAAAAAGTTTGGGGACTAATTTAGCAAGAGAGTCGTAATTTCAGAAATAAATTAAAATATTTAAAAGTTTAAGGGACAATTTATAATGAGAATCATAGTTTGGGGATGTGTGATGCAATTAACTATAATAAAATTAGTCTAAAAATGAAAAATCGGTTGTTGGCTGCGTTGGATTAACGCGAAGAGCGATCCGCTAGCTGATAGACAGTAAATAGCGTGAATAAACGAAGAAACTCTATACAATCCAAAAATTCAAAATAAATAAATAAAATAACACGCTGGCAGCTACCTGTCGTCAGATGTCCATGATTCAAATTCAACCGTTAGATCTATCCTCCTATAAATACATAACCCAATTCTTCGTTTCCCTTTTTACTGCTGCGTCACAGCTCTTCTCAAATTCCGATAAAGAAAAGAAAATTCCGATGGATCCAGACGCTGTAGCGAAGGCGTTCGTCGATCACTACTACTCGACATTCGATGCTAACCGGGCCGGTTTAGCCAATCTCTACCAGGAAGGTTCCATGTTGACGTTCGAAGGTCAAAAGATCCAAGGCTCTCCGAACATTGTCGCTAAGCTAACCAGCCTTCCTTTCCAGCAGTGCAAGCACAATATCACCACCGTCGATTGCCAGCCATCCGGCGCCGGTGGCGTCCTTGTCTTCGTGTCTGGCACGCTACAACTCGCCGGCGAGCAGCATGCTCTCAAGTTCAGCCAGGTGGCTCTCTTTCTGCCTTTTTTTGTAGGATTTTTATTTGTACTTCAGTGATCAATATATGTCTAATCTGTTTGACTGTTGATTTCATCGGTGAAATCGACGATGTTAATTCCGCGATTCGATTTGTTAGTGATCGATTTGCTTAGGTCTGGATTGAATCAATAGGATTTTGATTTATCAGTCAGGATCTTACGAATCGAATTAACTTTATTTCATGATTCAATAGTGATTGGAATTTGCATGTCTTCCATTGATTTTGACAACTGAGTTAAGAAGGGAAACGAGTATAAGATCATCTTTGTATTGAACATTTTCGATTTCATTAAACTGTGTCATGATTACGTTTTGAAGGGTATGGCTACTTTTGGTTCCATTATCTTGCAAAAGAACTTGATATACATCTTATTTTGCTATGATCTATGTGGCTCTGCATATTTAAATTTTCATAGTCATTACATATGGCGATTAATTGGACCATGTGGGCTCTGGATCTTCCTATCTTCTTGCTTTAGGGTGCGAAGTTATAAATAATTGTATGATTGCAATAGACAGCAATCTAGATCTTTCTTCTGTGCCTAATGTCTTTTTATACTGTCGATCATCTCTGTGTCATTATATAAAAGTAAACCAGTGACATCTCCCCTCACCCGGAGACATTGTTGATCTCCGTGTGGCTTATCCCTTGCTTTCTCATAGAGCAAACGTATATAGTTTGATACATGTTTATGGTTAGCCGTTCTGTTTAATTTTGTGTATTAAGAGCATGTTCTTATCTTCTTTTAGAAAATTAATAGATTTCTAAAGGCTAAACTATGAACACATTCTTAAAGATGCCCCTATTCTTTTATTATACCCCAGGAAAACCCTTATCTTTTGATTTTTGCTTAAATCCAAATGAGCGAGTGATTTATGTCAAGTGTTTCTTTAGTTATAATTTAAAGATTATGGTTTATTTGGCTAAAAGCTCCGTAGGGCTTATCTAGGTGTAACAGAAGTATAGGGGAACATTTAGATGAAACTGCTAAGTTCATGGTTTTCAGTTTTTGTTATTTATACATTTCTAATCTACCATTGAATTGGTTTTGATATTTTGCCATCTTTGGTTTACCAGCTTTACTAACCGAGACATTTTGGCTTTCCCTTCTCTCAGATGTTTCATTTGATGCCAACACCACAAGGAAGCTTCTATGTGTTGAATGACATATTCAGGTTAAACTATGCGTGAGGAGACACAAATCGCTACGGTTAATCAAGTGATGAAAATACAACCTCTCAAGGATTTCCGGTTATCTCTCTCTTCAGCTTTAGACATTTTAAATGAAAAATGGGAAAAAAATTGAGTCTTGATAATGTTGGTATCATGTTCCATTATGGTTTCCGTTCCAGTGTCCATATTTCTTTAGAGACTTCTGTTGTGATTGGTTGAGTTGGTGAAGGACGTCGTCGTATGAATTGGATGTTTGATTAAAGATGTCTTTTTTTAGATTAAAGCTTATGGCTTTCTGAAACATATTTCCAATCAAATAAATTACAGATATTTGCAGTTGTATGCGTGTTTCTTTTGAGAGTTTGGCCCCATGGAGTCTTTGGCTTGAGATTTTGGTACTTCTTATCGCCAGGTTTAAAGTTAGATTTGTTGTTGGTATCGGAAAGCTTTGCTATTATTACAGGTTGGTTTACTTAAATTTAATTACTAGCAATTGGTGGAGGAACTCACATCAGACCAACGCTCACAACTGAGTTGCAACTTATTTTCTATACCAAGCAAATAAAAAATCTCAAGTACGGTTGGCACTGGCAGGTATGGTCAAATGGATGAATTAATCATCTGATATCTATGTATACACTTGGCAAACTTAACTTGAGACTCAAATCGATTTACTTGATTTGAGACTCGATATGGACCAGAACATGATGGTCTAAATTTGACCTTAATCTGAAGCAAATTGAATTGAACCAAAACCAAATCGAACTAAACCAAAACCAAATCGAATTTTAGCTATAACGAAAATTAACCCAAACGGAAAGTAACTTGAATCGACCCAAAATAACATAGACCCAAATTAAATCCAAATCATATTCAAACCAACCTCGAATCAAACTTAAATTGAAAACAACTTGAACCGAAAATTAACCCGACCTGAAATGACTCGAGTCAAACTTGATTTGAATGATTCGATTGCCACCTCTATTCGTGTAATCCATTTCAACCGGTTTGGTTGGTTGAATCGATTCAGTAGGGAATCAGTAGCTTAATTGGTTCAGTTGGTGTTATTAAATCAATTATGGAATAAGGTTTTGAATTGTTAAAAATTCAAGAACTTGTTATGAATAAAATAACGAAGAACAACGAACAAGAATAAAAGAATAAAGATATGAGAGAAAAAGATACATTTGTATTATTCTCAAATATTGACTTGTATACAATGCCTTCAATAAATCGTCTATTTATAAGTATAAGAAGTACATAATACATTAAACTCTAATTAATGTAGATAATATTCCTAATGATAAAGTAAGTCAAATCTCCTTGATATAGTTCTTATCATGATAGACATCCATATAGATAGATATTCATAACACTCCCTCTTGAATGTCTATGAAGATAATGTGTCTCGTTAAAGCCTTACTAAGATAAAAACTCAGTGGAAAAAAAATTTCATTAGCGAAGGAAAAAGAGCACACACATCTTTGATACGCATAACATGTCTCATTAAAAACCTTACCAGAAAAATTCATTGGGACAAAACCTCGGTTAAGGGAAAAAGAGTGCAACGCTTATTTACTTCCCCTTATGAAAACACCACAGAAGATCTTTGAATCTTCATAATTCAATCTTGAATAGTATTTTTCTAAAGATTGCGAGGGATAAAACTTTGGAGTAATATGTTCCATGATGTACCCACCTTTCAAATTGAGATATGCATCTTGCATTATCTTCACACAAGATAGCTTTGTATCATATCTTGTGAAAGTAAATCCACATATCTTTTGGATATGTTGGGTCAATGGTCTTAGCCAAATACATTTTTGGCTTGCCTCGTGCATAACAATTATTTCTACGACATTTGAGGAGGCATTAACGAATGTTTGTAGATCTAAAGGTAATGATCTTTGTATATCCATTGATATTTCTTGACCAACTAATATATGGTGCTTCAAAACCAAGAAAAGATATAGTTATCTTTATTCACATCCAACAATCTTACAATTATTGGGGTACTCAATAGATATGCTTTATCCATATTGAATCTTCTTTAAGATTCTTTTAGTTTATGTCTATTTATAGACAAAACGCGTATTTAAGTGCTCGATCTTTAGGTTGAGACAAACCACATCTCAAGATTCTTTTTCTCAAATCTTTTCCTTAAATAACCAAATGCTTTGAAAGCTCCTCATGAGTTCTAATAATATTTAAATTATCATAACGAATCTTGATCCAAACTCCTTTTATAAAAAACATAAGAAAATATAATCATTCATATAGTATTTTCTCAATTTGTACTCACTAAGGCGATTATACCAAATGCGCCAAAAATATAAATAATCAATGGGATATATTTAAATAAATTTTTTCAGAAATTTCTAAATGCTTCTAGCATTTTAAATTCGTCAAGGATAACTTTCCTTTTATAGGGATCCACAAAATGATTAGATGCATATAAAATATTTCATAATTGCCAATGTAATTGCATCCACCATGAAGTATTTAGAATTCTTCATAAATTATAATTTCGTCGTATTTACGACTACTTATTTGTGTCTCACTTGCATTACACTTATAGGTGTTTAGACTGTTGGTCCAAATACTTTTCTTTTAGAAGTTTAAAGCGTCTTTCTACATTGGCCAATCATTTTAATATCTATAGATTTCAATACAAGATCCTCGTTTTTTTTTCTTTACTTCTATAGAGGTTTTTTTATTTAAAATTGTTTGTAAAATCGTTGTCGACAAATTTTCAATTTTATGATTCCATTCTCGTAGTGACATAACTCGTCGAGATCTCTTCAAGATTTCAATATTTATATTAGGCACTTGAAACTCTTCTAGAGTTTTATTATTAGTTATGTCTTGATTTTCTTCAGGAGCACCTGCCTCCAATATATGATCATCTCATACTATTTTCTATTTACGAGAATTTTGATCATTGGAACCAATTTTCATGCATGATTTACATCCTTTCGCTCTAACGTGTAATTCAAATTTAGAGCATTTTAGTTGGTATATGAGACTTAATTACTCTCATTGGGCCAGTAAATATGTCTAGCAATTGACATGTAATAACATGAATTATCTTATAAACTTATGATTCATATACGAGGATCTAGATAACGATAATTCATTTTTCGTTATCCAGCTGATTATTATCTCCCCTTGATGTTGAGAAAAATCATGTCATAAATGATTCTCCAATTAATGTTTAAGAATTTAAACATAAAAGGAGACTCATACTCAATATATATTTTCAACCCTTTTTATTACTCATTTTGTGCATTGTGGTGGAGCAATTTAACAATATATCGCACATTCAAAAATTATAAAATAGAAAATGTATGACTTCTGACCAAAAACCAATTATGACAGGGAGTTTATTATAACTTGTTGGCTTGATGCATATAAGTGCTTCTATATGAAAATACCATATAGATAATTTTGTTCTCATAGTTTAGCTATTAAAAAGGAGGCATCCAATTAAAATTTTGCTAAACTATTTTGTTCATAATCAATAGGCTTTGTAATAGTTATTTCAACTGATATAGCCTAAAATATAAACCAACAAGCTTTTGCAAGACGAATAGTATAATAGCATAATCTGAATCCTTTTAGAATAAATCTGACGAACTTCTTGTTGTAAGTTGATAAAAACAATGTAGATGCATCTACTAAATTCATATAAAATTTTCCACATTTGTGAATATATGAGCTCATATTTCATTTAGATATGCAAGACATGCAATCTCAGCTTCAATACAAGAACTGCAAGTTCTTTTGGTAAGTGAGATCTTAATCATTTCCTTTGAGAACAAGCAACACAAGAACTTCATGTTTTTTCAATAAGTGAAATTTAGTTAATTCCTTTGAGAATAAGCACCACAAAAACTTCAGGTTCTTTTAATAAATGTACATATAAATCTTAATAGCTTTCGCATCATTATTGATCAGGATGGTCTAACCGATCATGCCAACTATATACAAGTGTGTATATACATTTTGAATTTGGTAAACTTCTAGTTTACCATAACACGTGATTCAATCTCACTCGTACATGTCTAGTACGACCATCAAAATTGTTCCTTTGAATCGGAATATATTTAGCTCTTTCGGAGCTTTCAATGAAAATTATCTTTTGGTAGCAATATATAGCTCTTCTAGAGCTTTCAACTGACTTTTTGGCTACCAGAACTTATATCCACGTTGACTTATTTCAAATGTCAATTGATAATATATGTTATCTATAATTCTCAAAGGAATATTTTACGAACTCATATTGCTCTCTTAAAATTTTCACTTCTAGTTCTGACAATATTATTACTATTAGCGGTAATTATTGCAGTATTCACAATTCTGCACTTTTCATAATGTGCTTTTTCTCAAGAACTTATTGCTCTTCTAGAGCATCAATATTTTCTCATCTTATGCCTCTGCTAAGCATAAATCTTCACCATAGATTGTATTTGATAAGTAATCATGTGAAATAAAATAAATAAATATTATAATATATAAATATAAATATAAAACGTAAATAATTAATGTGTGAAGTAAATAAACATAAAGCAAAATAAATAAAAAAGATAAACAATTCTCTTCAAGGTTATGAGAATAAATAGAAGATGATTTATTCCTTTCGAGGGTTATAAGGAAATCAACAACATTCAAATGAGTTGGACCAACAGTGTCCAAATAAATTGGACAAATATCATTTTCGTCATTTTTTGCAAACAAAATTTGCTTCTATTTTATTTCCTTTATCATTCAATGATTGTTGATTTTTCCAGCATACGATAAGTACGAGACCAATAGTTTATAACATCACATTGGTAATAAAAAAGATTTCACTTTCTTAGAATGATCTTTATCACTCTTGTCATCCTTATAACCTCACTACCGGTGGGTAGAAGTATTCTTAAAATGACCATATTTTTCATGTATATATTCATAGCCTCGACCACGACCACAACTTCTAATGTGGCTTTTATTCTTTTCATAATATAATCACACATTCACTTCAGGGAATGGAGTAGAGTCAGTGGGCCTTTAAAACTTTTTCACAACATTGTGTTTGAGGATAACATTATTTGTCGTGAAAAGTGGAGTATGTTTTTATTAACATATCATTATCACAGAGAACAAATATTTAATCCCCGTACGCGACATTGTTAAACTAGTTCACAATGTCCTTTAAAAACCTCCTTTGAGACCAGTAGCCTCGCAGAACGGGATGTTCGGCCAATATACTTGGATTATATAGAAGTTATGTTACCAATTGAATAGTGATTTATCATGTTTGCATTCACTTCAGGGAATGAAACCGATTCAATAATCGCATGGAATAAACATCATGCTTGCATTCACTTCAAGGAATGCCCCATCATTGATAATCGCATGGAATAAACATCATGCTTTGCATTCACTTTAGGAAATTGATGAGTGTAAAAGGTGCTACGCAATTGTGCAAGTGTACACGTCTCAAGTAATATAATGGTAAGTATATCAAGTATCGTCTCCACAGGGATTGGGCTTTGGGCCACTTGCTTAAGTTACTGCACTGTAGAAAATAAAAACACAAATAAGTGATAGGAAGAGTTTTATCTAACTAATAAACTAAAGAACAATAAAAATAAAAGATAGATAGGTCGAATAAGAGAGAAGAGTAGGCTGTGTTAAGTTGCGTTGTAGTGTGGAATCCAATTGATTTGTCTCAGTCTTGAATGCAGCAACACAAAACTGTCGTGGCAGTAATCGAAGTCCCTACCGCGACCGCTAAGGTTGAGTCTCTGCCGCGACAATCTATTGCTCTTGGGCAGATGCTATTAAGGCTCGGCAAAGCGTCCTTAGATGGCTCCTCCTTATCCCTAATCTCGGAACACTATTGATGAATGGACTTTAACCATACCTCTCAGCGTAAACCAAAGATAAACACCAACCAATCACACGCCTCTTTTAGCTGCTGAAACTCTTAACCTATCCCGAGGCCGAGTTAGTTAACACCACGTGGGATGAAAACTGTGCTTAATAGTTTCGTGAGTTCAACTCTCTCGATAAGTATGCAAAAATGATTAAAGCCAGGAATAAGCAAACCTTAACTTATTTGCATTAAGAACTTAAACAAATTACAATAGTCTTCACACAACTACTAAACAAAATAACCCTAGCCTAAGAAAAGAACTAGAACATGCTAAGCCTCTCAAACTCTCAATACTCGACAAAATTAATTTGGTGGCTTGGCCTTCTTTATATAAGGGAAGGTGTAGGCACAAATCCTTCTTGGAGAGGAAGTTAAGTTGGACTTGGACTTAACTTTATTAAAGAGGTGAATCTCTTTAATTCAATACATTATTCACTTTTGGCCAAAAGTCTAACTTTATCCTTCCTTCCATGTTTTCGTCTTCTTCTTGAGCTTCAAATGCCACGCAAAGTGTGTAGAAAAATTCGGCATTTAAAGCTCTACAAATCGGCTACCACTTTGCCTATTTTTCCCTCCGGCAGGTTGAGTAGTACATGGCCGCGGCATGGTATTCTGTTGTCTCGGCATAGGTCTGTTACTGGTTCTACTCCGCAAGGCTTCATCAGCTTCCCAGTAGAAGCTGTCAGTTGTGGCTTGGCTCAATCAGGGTCTGTCACTAGCTGGTTCTGCCTTATCCTTCCTTATTCTTTAGTGCCCTCACAGCATCGCCTACCCCGGCGGCATGCAAATCTGCAAAAGCACCCAACATGCATCAAACAGTACATTTTTCATAGAATAAACAGAATATAATGATCAAAGGCATAAATGATGAAATTAATGCATGGAGGGCCATAATGCAGCTCAATTGGGTGTAGTTTGAGCAATAATTGCCATGTAAAAAGGGTGAAAATATAAAACTTTTAGACACTTATCAGGAATGCCTCCCACGAAAATTCTTGTCAAGATGGATTTTTGTAACTTGAACTTGGAAGAAGTCTATAGTCGATTTTTTTCGACGTAAAAGAAATATTGCTTTCGAGCAAAATCATCATGATTTATCGTGCTTTAAAATAACAATTTAAAGAATAAAAATAAAATCAGAATTTACCGATATTGATTTTCCTCCGACATAGCAAATGACCAATACAAGTTCTCATAATTCTTTTACGCCGTGTCTCTTTTCAAGCCATTTAAAGATATGTAAAACTCAAAACATGGTTAATAATACCAATATCATCAAATAAAATATCATAAACAAATATTGATATTTAGTTATAAAATAATGTAAATATAACAACGAAAGACCATATCTAAAATTTTCCGATAGATTTCAAAAATATTTGCACATATCATGGCTTACATATTCAAATGTTCAAAGGAAAATAAATAGCATAAACAAATCTTTTTATTTTAGATACAATACTTAGTAGTTAAATAATGAGTGACCACATCTATACATGATATGTATAACTTGATAAATAATTAAGAACCACGATAATTGAGCATATCATGTAAAATTCAAAACAGTGTTAAAAATATAATTAACTTTTATCAAATTATTGATACATATAAATATTAAATATTAATACATTTTCTTATATACATGATAATATTACTTTCCATTAAAATAAAAAGAAAAACAAAACAATAAGAATGTTTGCATTATATATTAACCAAAGATTAATCATACCATTATTTACTTTCACTTTGATTTAAAGTAAAGCAACAATTAAAAGTAAAATAAGAGTATTTGAAGAATTTACCATGATTTAATTTTTTATACCAACCGCAACAGGAACGTACCTTCATTTAAATTTTTTATGCTAACCTCGGCTATCGGCATCTAAGAGAATGATGTCGGATGCGTCGTGGTATGAACCACGGTAAGGATTCATAATCACTCGCAAGAACCATGTAATTGAGCAAGATCATGTTGATAACGTGTTGCGAATAAAATAACGAAGAACAACGAACAAGAATAAAAGAACAAAAAGATGAGAGAAAAATTAAGATTTGTATTATTCTCAAATATTAGCTAGTATACAATGCCTTCAATAAATCATCTATTTATACATTAAACTCTAATTAATGTAGATAATATTCCTAATGATAAAGTAAGTCAAATCTTCTTAATTGAGTTCTTATCATGATAGACATTCACATAGATAAATATTCATAACAGAACTGAAATAAAAACAAGTTAAAATTGATTGTTTTTGGATAAACACAATTTTAAAATGAATCTCGAGATTACATTGTATAAAACTCTCTAAGTTTTATACGTTTTTTGGATCGTTTGATGAGTGAAACGGATGGATGAGATTAGCAGTAAAATATGTGAAGATTATCACTTGAGAATTAAAAACACGGAGTTAATCTCAATCATCCATTTCTCCATCCAACGATCCAAAAAACGTGTAAAACTTAAAAGAGTTTTACACAGTGTAAGTTGATCCTAACCCATATATATGTCATTTGATTCCGGAGCGCACCCATGTGTTTGTTGATGCAAATACCAAAATGCAGAAAGTTAGAATTCTCTAACAAGCAAATAAAACCACATTATTTCAAACATAATAAACTATGGTTCAAAGAAATATACGCAGTGCCCTGGAGCCTGACATTAAGGAGTTACAACCTCTTCTTTTGTTTCATCGAAGTAACATTCAAACAGATGATTAATTTCTGCTGATTCTCTTATGACTGAAAGCATAGCCTCCTTTATTTTCTATCGTAATTTGTCACGGTAGCCATCCCGCCATGTAGTTATTCACACTCGGACCGGCGGCGTTGATGCCCGATATCGGATCCTGCTGGTATCTGTTATTCAAGCAGACCAGCTCAGCAAGCAAATAATAATAATAATAATAATAATAATAATAATAATAATAATAATGCAGTCTGCATATGTATCGATACAAGTTCCAGAGTGAATTCAAAAGGCCGTACCCGATTTGTAATGTTGGCTCACACTCCAATTGGTGAAAGAAACCACCATCTTGAGGAGGAGGATGATGAGCAGGTTGTCGGCCATAGCCGACACCTTCTACATTCGGATGCAATTGGAGTGAATTTACTTGGTAGCTTTCAAACAACTGTAAAAAGATCCGGTCGTCCATGAATACGGTTTTTCAAAACAATATCTCAATTAATCTGAATAGGGCTATAAATGAGACGAGACATATCGCAAGCTATTCAAGTCCGACTCGGTCAAAGCTCTATTCGAGTGGACTCGACTCGAGCTCGAAATCGGCTTGAGTTCCTAACGACTAGAGTTGAACTACTAGATACCTAACTTGAAAAGATCGCAAGCTACTAGAAAATACAAATATACTAATTTTTTGTTGGATAATAATAATAATAATAATAATTTTTGAATAAATATATTCAACAATTATTAGTATTATGATGATGATGATGATAAGGCTGTAAATGAGACGCGACATATCGCAAGCTACTCGAGTTCGATTCGGTTAATACTCAACTTGAACTCGATTCAAATTTTTAACGGGCCAAATCGAACTCAACACTATTGGGCTCTACTAGAGCTCTAGCTCGACTCCAATCCTTAACAAACCGAGTCGAGTTCAACACTACTCGGTTCGTCTACACCCTTAAACCCGATTCCTAATCAATTTTGTAAGCAGGAACATGGAGATTGATAATTGAGTTGGGAAGAGTGGCATACCCTTTGTTTCAGGTTCTTATTGGCTTCATTGAGTAGTTGTTCCTAAATTAAAGAGAATCAAATAGAAAACATTACATTAGTGAGAGAAACAAGAACTATATATATATAACTGCATACCTTTCGTCGGAGATCACCGAGCTGGTCCAACATATATTGGGTCTACAAAAGAACAACAAATGATCCAATGCTCATTAGAATAAGGTGAGAAACAAAAAGGCATGCACAACAGTTGGTACAATTAGACGATAATGTCTAAAAATAATGTATTCATTTTATTATGGTTAACTAAAACACTATAACAGTTAACCATAAACACTCCTAATATATACATGATACTATGTTATTCGGATTCTTTGTTTCTCTTTTAGTATCGGTGTCTAACACATATACATTGTTAGTAAAGTTTACTTGTTCAACGAGTAAGTACTTTATGTAAGATTTCTAGTTTGAAAAGTAATATTTGACTAACTACTTTGTGAGACAATTTATAGCAATTAAAGAGATTTAATTAAAAAAAGACTTGCGTCTCAAGCCCTACAAAAGAAATGTGTTGGATAGGGTTTTATTATATTATTTGAGAGCTTTATTGGTTCACACAAATCAGTTTATTTAAGAAACATTGTAAATGTGGTTCGAATGTTGTATTTACAACAAATGTTAAATAATCAATGAAGATTCATGTATGGTGATTTGTACTGAAAATATTATACTAAACTTTTCTTTGAGCAACTGAATTACGTAAACAAATTCTCTTCTATTCTTATTTACATTTTGATTTTTCCGGTACCAACCAACTTAAGCACTGCCAGAAAAACTAAACCAACATATAAAAATGTCATCTTTAAAGATCCTTCCAATACATGAAACAAGTTAAAAAGAGTCTAAATGCATACTTGAACTATGACACCCTCCAAAATCTAAATAACATAAGCATTTCAGGGACGGAACTATGTAGAGATTGGATACAAGTGATGCAAATTCATTAACCCAACAATTTGAATCAAAGGTTATATGTAGAGATTGGATACAAGTGATGCAAAAGAGTAAGGGTTACCCGCATAGATCTGATCTGCTTCAAAGAAGAATCAAGCTGCTTCTCAAGGGACTCAAGATCTTTGCTGCTTAGAGAACCCAAATCTTCTCCGAGTAAATTCCTACCAAAATACAATCAAAATATTCATCCAAAACAGCCTCTGGGTGTTCATTTTTACCCCTTTTTTTGAGGTCTCTACTCTCTACACTCACCTTTGGGACCTTTGTAGGGCTTCGTAACGGGCTTTAAGCTTCACATATTCCTGCTCACTGCTCAACTCCTGCAAACCCAAGGGTTGGATGTAACTTTGAGTTTTCACAAAACTTCATTACAAGTTTAGTACAAGTACTCGTGTCTGATCCTCGCATCTAACGAATATACGAATACGATCGGAAAACTTCTGAAATAGTCTAATATGCCTTCAGAGTATGACAGACAACATATAGCATCAGTACCTAATCTGAACTAAGCCAATTGTAAATACAATTTGATGGGGAAATGCTTCAATTTGTAGATAATAAAAACCCTGATTTCTCATGCATGAAAATGAAGATTAGCCATTACATGCTGCTCCACCAATAATTTTATATAAAAGCAGTCGAAAAAAATAGAATTCCTTGTCTTTTTTTGTGTCTCATTATATGCTCCACCAATAATTTTATGTTACATGTATTATTAATAAAACATAAACAATCAATAAAATAGTGAAAACAAATCATTAATACACATGACATAGTGATGTGACATATAAAGGGATACAAAAAAAATACATACGAATTTTGTTCGTCATAAGAATAAGTTGCAGAGTTTTAGCCATTACCAGAGCCTCCCTAGACGACACATTTGTCTCCGGAGCTCCATAGTTGCACTTCTGGTACCTCTCCAATGTTTTCGTCATGCTATATATATTCAAAGATAAGACCATAAGTACTATTCGGAAAACAATGATGAACAAAATTAAGCACATTGACAAAGTTTACCAATCTTCATTTCACACAAAATTTAAACGAACAGATTTAACACGATGCTTAATCTTGTCGGTTATCTCGACATCTACAATCTCTTTTTGTTCTCGATCCGTAACTTATCGAGTTATACAATGTATAAATATAGGAAATAATATACTATAAAAAGACTTTTTAAAGCACAAACAACTACCGGTTAATCTAGCAGAAGACGTTAAATCTTTAAGCAATATTAAAGGTTCAATCACTTAGAGACTCATTAATTGATCTAGTGGTCATGAATACTTATCTATTTCACTCTCAATGTGGGTTCGAATCAATGAGCCAAAGCAAAACATCAGTTCTTACAACAACAAGAAGAAATCTTACTAAAACATGTTCGTGAAAATAATGATCATAAATGTTGTATAATGCCGAATGCCAGAATAATAACAGTTACTACAAATACATTGTAGTAAATGAAGCTATTTAAGTATAAATAATAAAGTAGTTGGGATATTTATTTATATTATTGGGTATAATAAATTAGTTTATTCAATTCTTCACCACGTGTTTGTGAACTTGTTTCATTAATAATAAAACTCAAAAACATACCTCACCTGCATACCTAGTAAATATATATTTTTTAAATGATAATAAAGAATATTTCATCTTAAGGTTAAGTACATATTGTCATGGACGTAGCCACATTCATTGTTAGATGTTAGTTAACACCTAGATTCGAATAAATTTTATATAAAAATATTATGAATAAATTTAACACCATTTTAAAAAATAGTGAAAATCTCTTAAAAGAAATTAACACTCTTAATTCAATTTAAAAAATATTTTAATAAAATTTTTATTTTCTAGCTCCAGCTCTACCTATGTCCCAATGACCTAAACCTGAATTGTATTTATTCATTCTACATCAATAGAGATTGATGATTGTATCCAAATTTTTATAAAGAAATGCATTCAATTCTTATGGACAACCAATTAATCATCAAACACACTCAAGTTAAACCTAAATGCTTTCTTAATGCAATTTTATGATTTTATAAACGGGACTATGCTCTTTGTTAAATTTATAAAACAATATGTTTTACTTCTATTTATATATGTTTAACCATTAGTTTCTGACTCATAGGCTGTTTGAGTCGGTGGATTGTTGCGGGATAATAAAGGGACTTGCCTAGCAAAATTCTCAATTTCTCTAGGGATGTCCGAGCCCACTTTTGCTGAGATCAGTAGCATATGGAAAGCCTGCAAAATCTTTGCTTCTTCTCCGTGGGCGAGTTCACATAGGCTGGTGCTAGAATCGGATAGCCAGCTCGCGGTTTCTTGAATTCTTAATCCACAGTCATCTCCTAAATCCTTCCTGCCCTTTGTCGAGCAGTGCCACTCGTTTATATCCTCAAAGGGATGGTCGATTAAATTCGAGTATCGGGAATCGAATGTGGATGCAGACCAGTTAGCAAGAGCAGGGATCAACCGGGAACGAGATCTAGTTATTTTACTCCACAATAGTAAGAACTTAGAGCAGGTTGGAGATGTTAGTTAGTGTCATAAGTTTACGGTGGCTGTGTCTTTAGTATGAGGAGTTCACAAGTATTGTCTGTATTTTCTTTGCTTATCCCTTGGGTGGCTTAGTGTGTATCAGCTTGGGGGGCATCTGGTCAGGGTAATGACTATGGTAATGTTACTGAGTTCGTGTAATTTGACGTTTTGAGATCAATAAAATAAATCGGGTACTCTTTTCCCCTTATTTAGGCTTAGAAGGGTTTTAACGAGCCCCGTATATTTTCAAAGAAAAAGTTTGTAAATTTATACTCCCAAATTAAATCATAATCACCTATTAAAATTTATAATTATGTGTATAAAATAGAAAGAAACCCATAACATATTTAATATAACTAATTAAAAATTACAGTTTATAATCGACTCTCTACTAGCTTAAAAATGCTACGGATCGTCGGTGAATCAAATATAGACGAATTAAATTTGACAAAATATTAAATCAGAAGGAAACTGTAAGTTGTTAAGACTTAAGAGTAAAAGAGTTAAGAAAATGTTATGATCTCAAGATAACTGAAATCTGAAACCCTAATCTGAGGATAGAGATGTTAATGTTTAACCAAAATAATACACTGATTAACCTGTAAGTTCTATCCTTCATGTAATTAGAACACATTATCTTTAAATATTATTATCTAATTGCACTAAGAACACAACTTTTGTATTAACCGTTGTACTATTTTGATTAACCATGAACTCCCTTACCGGAGGGAGAAACAGCTTTATAGGAAAACCAAAAAAAAACCTAAAATTCCTCTCCAACCCCCATTTAAACACTGGTTTAAATCATTCTCAGAGAAGAAGAAAACATGATGGGGTTTGTTTGTCTGAAGAGTGGAACACACTTGTGTCTGGTTTTGTTTTCGTTGCTTCATTGATTAGTACTAACATCTGAAAAATGTCTGTAAATACCAGAAGATAGCTTCGGGTCCGATGGATTTTTTCTTTTTACAAACGGAAACATCAATTCGGATTGCTTAAAAGCGAAATTTACAGTCAGAGGAACAGTACTTTGTACGTATACAAAGAACTAAAAATAGATTTAAGTTTTTTAATAAAAAACCCTAATTTCAGAAACTGGCAACTTAACAAAGATGGAAGATGGTTTAAACTCCTTTTTAGAAAAAAATAATTAAAAGAAAGGAAAAGCAAGAATTATAATTAAAAAAAGGCATAAAAATATCTCAGTTATTATGAACTCCAAAGAAAACTACAAACCGGAACTTCATCAATTAAGAACAAAACTGTATATGTGAAACTTGGAAAGATTTGGAAAAGAAAAGAAAAGAAAACCAGATGGTAATTAAGGGAGAAAACTGGGGAAAAGGAAAGCTTCTGGGGAAAAAGAAAAAAGAAAATATAACAAAGAAATGAAATTAGGGTCTCAATAATATAACAGTGATCTTGTTTCTATGGTTTATCAGTTGCAGATCTAACATCGCCAGGAACAGCTAAAAACGCCGAGACATTCACCAAAACAGCAAAAGTGAAACACAACTCATTTAAAAAATTCAACTTTTCTCTTTCTTTTTCGAATTTTCCCTCGACCCAATCACGAAACCACCCTAAGCCTATGCAAAAAAAGGAACTTCACATCTTCAAAGCAAGCAAATGGAAAGAGAAAGAAAAAGAATTCCTTTGTGTTATTTTTATGATAAAGAAAAATATATATACCTTGAACTACTGCAGAACTCGTACAACTTTCCTCTATTGGAGAAGATGATGAGAGCAACCTCGGCATCGCAAAGAACGGAAAGCTCGTAAGCTTTCTTCAAAAGCCCATTTCTTCTCTTAGCAAAAGTGACTTGCCTGTTGATCTTGTTCTCAATTCTCTTCAACTCAACCCTACCTCTCCCCATTTGTTTTTAGCAAAAACCCAAACCAAAAATGGCTTCCAAATTAAGAACCAAAAAATCAGAGAGAAAGAATATAGCTTTTGTGTGTGGTTTTCTCTCTTGCTGCTGAACTTTAATAACCCTTCCTCTTTTTGTACTTTGATGTTTTAAATAATCTTAGCAAACAACTTCATTAGATTCTCGGATGATATAATAATAAAAAACCAGTCTTCAATAATAATAATAATAATTATTATTATTATTATAATGGAAATGAAAAGGAAAGACAAAAATGTATTTGTCCAATTTCTGAAATATTTTGTTTTTTTGTTGACAAAATTGATAAGACAGCCTAAACAAAATACGTAACAAAAAGATAGAGTACATAGGGTTCCTAACTTTTTGTACGTTTACTTAATGTCAGTCGTTGGATGGATGATCCATTGGTGAAAAAAATTACTAAATTATTAGAGGAAAAGATTTTAAAGAGAAGATTGAATGAGAGTTAATACTCTTAATAGAAAATTTGTGCCTCTTTTTCGTGATCATTTTTATGCACCACATTAAATAATTAGGTTTATGATTTAGGCTTAAGGTTTAAGAAATTATGTGTAGGATATATTTTTTGGGTTTAAAGTTTGGCTTATGATTAAAGAAAAGTGATCTTAGTGACTAACGAATATGGAGTCGTACGCGCCCCACGCGCTCTCCAAGATTACTCTCTCTCCAAAAATCGCGTCCCTCAGGTGGTTGTGTGGACTTCCCGTCCCGGCCTCTTCGCTCTGCGTTACGCAAGGGTGGTGCTCCCCCTCCAAGGGCCGCCGGGTGCCGGCTTTACGAAAGACGACTCCGGCTGGTGTCTCGGACTGGATTTATGGAGCGGCCGTGGTCTGGACTGCACTGCGGGGGTTTAACGTTTGCTGGGGATCGCTTCTCTATACGTCACCGCGTCTTCGTCCTCTTCTTCGCCTCTGTCAACCAGGCCAAGAGGTTGGATCGCCGCCGTCGCCTCGCAGAACCGGCCCACTGTCGGTTGTTCCTCTTTTCTCTTGGTGCGGGCGAGATCGGAGCTGTTTCTTCCCTATGGTCGAAAATCCCTGGATACTTAGCTCCGGCAGATACGAGTTAGAAACGGGTAAGGAGTGTCCGGCAAGTGGTCTGCGCATTTCTGGACATCTCCGGAACCCAGCTGTCAAACCCTTGTGGACTTCGGCCGCCGGAGTATCCTTGGACGAAGGGATATGGCTGGGCAGTCTCGTTTGGAAAATAGGGTGGGAGGTCAGGCCAGGCTCCGCGACAAACGTCCTGACGCTCGGTTTATCCTTCGGACCCGGTTCGGAACTTGCATTCTTGTAGGAAGGTGGCCAGCAGCATCTCAGACTTTCCATCGTGAATTCCAGATGGAGAAGAACAAGCTACTAGGGGCATATTGGTCCTTTCCCATAGTGATAAATTTCTTTCCATTTTTAGTATTCTTTGACTTTTCCTCATGGGTTTGGTTTGACGTTTCAATGCTGCTTTCCGGATATTATGGGATTCTAGTGCCCAATGATCTTTCTCACCACAGATATCATGATTCTAATTCCACTAATTATGTCAGGCCGATTAATGCTTTATCTGTGTTGGTGGCTTTTAAGCAGATTTTTGAGTATGGTCAAAGAAATAGTTTAATGGTTGTTGGATCCTCTCCTTATAGGCAAGCGGATAACTTCCCTGAGGGTTATCTGCACCAGAAATGATCCCGGATGTCACCACCTTTTTCGATAGGGAGGGTCGAAATATGGTGGTCCTCATGAACCCCTCTCTTTGGCCTGTGTCGGGCTTTTCATTCACAAGTGATTTTAGTTTTTTTTTTTCAGCTTGTTTCCAGTAGTGATGTAATGGCGTTTGTCGCGGCTGGGCTCCGCAACCTTTTTATGTCAATCTCAAGATTCGGCATTTCGATCCTAGCAATCCAGTTGAGAAGGACCTTGTCGTCAGATAGGGAAGTTTGCCTCCGGATGGAGCTCTCACTCAGGTGCTTTGATTGAGCTCCTAGGCCGTTTCCAAGATTGACGGGGGCCTCTGCTTGGTGGTTTTCTTCCACTCTTGATTTAGGGATATCCCTTTGGTATGGGAACACCCTTATTTGCTCTTGGCTTGCACGCCAAGTTACTACCACTGTCTGTTGTCTTTTTTCGTTGTTTGTCGCTATTGTATGTGTCTCGAACTTTCTTGTTTTGCAAGTTTCTTGGCCTTTGCTTGTGGGATCGAGCTTGTGACTTTGTATTTTTTCTTCTTATTAATGCATTTCAGTCCCCTCTTTGAACAAAAAAAAGTTTGGCTTATGATTTAGAGGCTTATAATTTATTTTTTAATATTTGAGCATAGAAAGGGCACCGAAAGAGGCAAGAGATTTTTATCCTAGTATCCCTATACATTCATCATGTATATTGAACAGAAATCGCGGGGATTTTGGTAAATAAATTTTTGAAGAGCTTTTGGTTTATTTGGGCAAAAATAGTTGATTGGTAGTCAAACCCTCTATTTTTAGTGTTTGGTAAACACCTTTTTGAAAGATTTGATTGTGCAAAATAAGCTAAAATAGAAAACGCTGGAAAATCTAGCGGATTGGAAGAGCTGATTGCAAAATAAGATGTTAAATAACGTAGTTGACCCTGTTATTTTCATAATTGCATCCTTGCCATAAAACTTAATCTAATAAAATAGCCCCCACTCCAATCCACGAATCTCTCATCACATTATTCTCCATCGTCAAACTACAACATCAAGCAACCAAACCATGAAGATTCTTTTGCAAGATAATTTCACCTATTAAGGTTAGTTCTTTTCTTCTATGATTTTAATGAGTTGTACTTGTTTTTTTTCTTGTGCAAGATTCTTTTGCAAGATAATTTCACCCAGCTCTGCTTCCTATCCTTAATCATTTTTTTTGTTTGGTGATGTGATTTTGTATAGAAAATCTTTGCATGATAAAAGAAGAGAAGCCTTCCAAGTTGAGATTACAGTTTAAGATATGAGGTTAGTTTCTAATCTCTACAGTATTTGTTACCTACTTGTTCAAATGCTTGTTTTGTTGGGTAGTTCTGGGATGCGGCATGTCTAAGGTACGGTTAAAAGACTGCAAGTTTCAAAACTTGACCTTGAATTGAAAATGTTAGACTTCTTGATAATATTTTCGGTTGTTTTTTTATTTTTTCTGCAAGTATCGATACTTATTTTGTAAGTATCGATACTTAGTTTTTTGATAAATTTTCAGTTTGGGAAAAAGTATCGATACTTGTAGAAAAACTAAAAAAACCAACCGAAAATGTTATCAAGAAGTCTAACATTTTCAGTTTGAAAACAAATTTTGAAACTTACCGTCTTTTAGCCGCACCATAGACATGTCGCACGTTAGACTCACCCTTTTTTAAACCAACATGTTTGCTTGATATGGTAATTTGGTGACAATACATTATGGGTAATATTGGATTGGAATGTTATCTAATCACAATGGTTATTGGACATGTTAGTGTTTTTGCTTCAAATTTTTTAAGAGGTATGTAAGTAAAATAAGTAAATTTAATTATGTTGTATACTACTTAGATAGCACCAAGGGAAAAAAAGAACAATGAAGAAAGTGAGAGTGTGGGGGGGGGGGGAGATGTAAGTAGGGTTAGTTAGTCGAAAGAAAATATACACATATTTTGTGATTTGTGTATCCAATATGCTGAAAGAAGTAAGGGAAAAAGTGGTGTGATGATCTTACAAAGAGTACCATAGAAGATGATAGAATTGCAATTTTAAAAAAAGACGGGTCTAGCATATGAGAAGACTAAGCTTAAGAACAAGTGGGATTGGATAAAGAATATATGAAGCCTTTGGAAAGCATCGAAAGGAAAGGAAACGAGATTAGGTTGGGATCATGAAAAGGGAACAATAAACGGTAGTGAGGAGTGGTGGACGAAGAAAATTGATGTTAGCATATTTATCTACACTCACTTTATTACTTTATTGTCAAAAATTACACAAACTAAGTTAGTTTAAATTTTTAGAATTGATTTTATTTATCTTGCTTTATAGGAAAACACACATTTTCAAGCATTTCAAGATGAAGGGGTAAAACTCAAACTAGAATATAAGATGGGGCAATTGTTTGGAGTTTTAGTTGCAGAAAGGGTTCTTAAGTTTACTCCCGCTGAGCATGAAAAGGAAACAATATATGCCCCTTCACACTCAAATGATAATATTATTAGTGCTATTTCTAATTATGATTATGTGTGGAGTGAGAGTAATGTCGTAAACCACACACAAGCTAATATGGAATGTCAAGAAATTTGGAATTATTTTAGCTCAATTCATTCCCCTTCTCCTAATTTTGATGAACAAAAACGTTGGAAGAAGAGAAAGCAAACGAGCCTCTGATAATGTTACTTTTGAGAGTAATAAGAGTTGTAAGGTTGAATCGTCTAGGAGAATTGGAGGATTAGCACTATCATTGAAGAAATTCGATGCTATGGTTCAAGTTGTTACTGAGAGGATCATTAAAGATATAGAGTTAATGAATGTTGAGGGTTTTTGGTTTTTTGTGTCATGACTTCTTATTTTGTAGCATTTCTCATTTGTTACATGGTCTAGCAATGGTTTAGATATTCGGCTTGTTTTCAAGGTTTCTTGTATGTACTCTTCCTGGTTGCTTTGCACTCTTCTCCTCCATTTAAGATTAGGGAGATTTTTAATGAGGCTTACAACCAGATTTAGGTTTGTATGATTAAAATTAATAAAATCATATTTGTCGAGAAAAAAATAGAGTTAATGAATGTTGAATCACGGTCACTCGTTGAATCTTCTCAAATGTTGAATCTTCCCTTACACTTGTTGATTCTTTAACGAAATTAGTATCTTTGTCTAGCTTAATACCTAGTACTTCCAAAAAAAAAATTGCTTGCTCCTTGATTGAGGATCCTCAAAAAAGATTATCCTTAATGATCTGTCAACTTTCAGTTACTATTTAGCGAATTTTTGCTAGCTTTTGGTACTTGAAATTATTTGTAATGTGAAAGTGGCTTATCATAGTAGCTTTAGTGAACATCACAATAGCTTTAATACAAGTTGATGCTACATATACCTTTTTGTACTGAAAGTTATTTGTAATGTGAAAGTGGCTTATCTAAAGTTAAATTGTTACTTTTAATTTTTTATTTTGACTTCGAAAGAAATATTTGTTCTCTTAATTGTTTGATGTTAGTTGCAATTTAAAGCAAGTATAATTTGTTTATATATTTACAAATATTTGTAGGCATGGATCTGCAAGTTATCCGCAGTAGAATACGTAAGAGGCGCATAAATAGTGAATTTTGGGACTTGGTAGCTTGTGCATCTGGTTATATATCCCTTTACTATGTAAAGTACAGATACAAGGAACTATGCATGAATTCTTTTCAAATACGAGAAAAATGGATGCAAGAATTGTTGAATGGTCACGAAAAGCGTTGTTTTAACATGTTTAGAATGAAATAATGCACATTTCACCAACTATGCATGGATTTAGAATACAAGTATGGGTTGCTTCCTTCAGATATAATATCTATTTTGGAGAAGGTGTGTTTATTTGTATTCACTCTAAGTAAAAGAGCCTCGAATCGGGATGTCCAAGAGCAATTTTAATATTCTGGTAAAACAACAAGTATAATTTTTAAAAAGATTTTAGATGCCATGAATGACTTGTCAAGGGACATAATAAGACCAAGAGATCCTGGATTCAAGGAAATTCCTTCACAAATTGCTAATAACATCAAATATATGCCACATTTTAAGTTGATTTTTAATGGATGTTGTTATTTAATATATGCTATTCTGCAGTAATAATTTACATCTCATCTGTATGCATGTCATAATAAATTCTTTCATTTTAGGATTACATTGGAGCAATTGATGGTACTCATATAGATGTTATTCTTCATGAGAAAGATCAATTGTGTTATAAAGGAAGGACATAGACACCCACCATTAATGTATTAGCGGCATGCGATTTCAATTTACTTTTCACATATGTGCTAAGTGGTTGGAAAAGATCTGCTCATGATTCTCGTATTTTTCTAGATACAATTGGGAACCTAAATCTAAAATTTTCAAAATCTCCTCTAAGTAAATGCCTTCATTTTAGTTAATTGTCTATTCTTATTTGTTTGTTCATATTATTTTTATTTTTAAAATAAATACTTTTTAATTTTGTGACTTTTTTTTATCATGCTTAGGCAAATATTACTTAGCAGACAAAAGATACCCCGAAAGACAATGCTACTTGACACCATATCATAAGACAAGGTATCACCAATCATAGTTTCGTGGTGCAAATCCAAGAGGGGCATGAGAAATTTCTAATCGAGCTCATCCATCCTTAAGAGATTGTATTGAAAGGTCATTTGATATTTTAAAGGCACGTTGGAAGATTTTAGCAAAAATGCCTATATATTTGTCTCAAGATCAAAATAGGATAATTTGTGCTGCATTTTCTTTGCATAACTACATCAGATTAAGTAAAGTTTTTGACCCAGCTTTTAGGGTCATAGATTCATATCCGAATTTTATTCCTCCAAAAGCATTTTCGAATACCGAATTCATTCAAGAAGTTGAGTGTATGAGTACTAATAAAATGAAAAAAGTGCGTAATGACATCACTACCAGTTTGATGGCAGTTAGACGACCACATCGTGTTTCTTAAATACTTCTATTTGTTTGTACTTGTTTAGATATGTTTCTCTTTAATGAATATTTTCAACGAACTTGTGTAAAATGATATTTATGCAACGTCTAATGATGAATTGGTGGAATTTTATTTTATTAATCTATTTTTTAGTTGCAGATTCTCGAGTATATTTTAGTTAAGAAAATATGGCAAAATATGGACGTGAAGGAAAAAATTGTAGTGTTGATATTTAATGCGGGATCAATAGTATGTATCAATCTTCACAGTGTTAATATTTGTAAATATTAAATTTAAAAAATATATTCAAAATTTTCAAAAGTATTCACTAATTTTCTTAAGAATTTTTTAGTTTCTTGACAAAAGCATTTTATTCGAATAATTTCACCTCTATAAATACTAATGTATTATAAAACATATATGTACATAACAACTAAATGTATCATACGCTTATTTTTCATTTTAGCCATATCAGCTATCGGCTAAGTTTTACCAAACAATTTATATAAACTGTTAATCAAATCAGTTGGTCAAACCAACTAATAAAATCAGTTGGTCAAACCAACGACTACAATCAGCTACCAGCTATCAGTCGTTTGCCAAACACCACTACCTCTTTTCGGTGCCCCTACTTATACTCCAATATTAAAAATTATATTTAAAATTTAAGATTAGGGTTTAAGGTTATAGTTTAATATTTAGAATTTAGGGTAAAGGCTTAGTATTTGAATTTTAGTCAAAAAACGGGGTAGAGGATTTTTTGTCCATGTATATTAGTGTTAGGATGGATCGAGGGGTGTTGGAAAGGGTAGTCAATCGCATCCTTACAAATTTTAAACTCATATATAATTTATGTATTTTCATTATATTTGTAATACCCAAATTTTGTCTGGGCGTGTATATATATACATATATTTTACTATAAATAAGACCAAAAAATATAAATAAATAGATAATAAATAAGACCAACATATAAATAATAAATAAAAGTCCATATACACCAAATGTCTATTTTTTTACACTCTAAATACATTAGGCCCAAAATAAATCTTAAAGCCCATTGTTTACAATCCAAATCTGCCAAACAAACACAAAACTCATTTTGTGCTTCTTTAGCCCGCCAAAAATTGGCCACGTGGCAATCCCTTATTAGCCAGTTACCCCTTCACTTGGTTCAAGCCTTTTGGTGACGTCATCCTCGTCAGCCACTATAAAAACCCTATGAGAGAGAAATGCTAGACAATAAATACCACCATAATTACTTACCATAAGATAATAATAATATAATAAAAGAAAGAGAGAGAAAGGGCAATTTGGGGATTATACCTGTCGTTGGTAGCTGAGCTGCCGAAATCTGAAAAAGAAGTCGACCATTTGAATCGCCACCGTGAAGTCGGAGCGTCTCTAGAGAAGAATGTCGAGATCACCACATCCACTACTGAGAAGGTAAAATTCTTCTCCGCTTTCGATTTCCTACAATAAAACTAGAAAAACGTTAGATCGAAATGAAAAAAAATAAAGGAAAACGAAGCAAAAATAGAACGAAAAATATAGAAAGAAGATCGAAAACTTATCTATCATGGCGGCCGGTGAGATTCTAGGGTTTCTGGTGGAGTCGAACATTATATAGGGCTTGGTTCGAGTAGCTTTTAGTGGAGAAGCCAGGAGATCCTAATGGATCGGGTAGATTTAGGTTTTCAAGATGAAAAAAATAGAAAAATGAAAGGTTTTAGGGTTTTTAGGCGACGAAGGATGGTGGCTGGAAATCGCCGTGAGGCGGTGGACGATCGCCGAAAAAGAACCAGACGGTAGTTGGAAGTAGAGACTCAACCGGAAAAGATGACCGGAAAAAGTGATCGGTGGCCGGCGTTGCCTTCAGCGGCCGAAAAACATGTTATGGTGTGGTGGTTAGGTTTTTTTAGATCAACGATTGAGTTTTGTTGAATTTGCGAAGAATACATGCAAAAAACCATGTTTTGATCCGTTTTTAGTTTCAAAGAGCTGGGTTTGCGTGTTTTTAGAGAGAAAAGAGAGAGAGTGGATGCGAGTAAAATGACCGGGTTAACTCGAATTTGGGCTTTATATAGGGTGAGTGAAACGATACCGTTTTGGTGTCGGGTTACTCAGTGTCCGCGCGCTGGAACTCGGGTCGGGTGTTTGACCCGCGCTCTTCTATCTAGTTTCTTTTTGCTTCGTCTTCAAGTTTTACTTTTCATTCAATTTAGTCACTCGAGCTTTGTAATTTGGGTACCCTAGTTTGAATTTAATACAATTTAGTCCTGAAATCAGTTTAATTGTTTTGTTTAATAGTTTTAATTTATTTGTTTAATTTATATTGTATGCATGCTTTTTAAATATACATGTAATATACTTGTTTAGGAGACTAATTCACTTAGAATAAATTAATTAGAGCCTTTAGCTTAGGTTTTCTTAATTAAATTTAATTAATTACATAGGAGAGGACATTATAGAAAATAAATGAATATTGAATGAAAGCTTAAATGTCCAAAGTTGATTAGTATCACATTGCAATGTGATGCTGATCAAAGGGATATTTAGGTAAGAGATTCAATACTTCATTTGAATATAGAAAATGGAAATCACATATAGTTAGTTTAGTAAAATTGGAATTAGGATTAAATAATTAGTGATGTTAATAATAATAGGAATATTATTAATTTAGGGCAAATATGGGTAGTGTCCAAATTTTTTGGGTGTTATCACATAAGCCTTAAGCTTGATAATATCCATATATTTTAATTAATATATCAATGGAGCCCTAATTAGGTTTTTACTTAAAAATGACAAGATAATAATTGGACATGCATTAAACCTTTGTGTTGAGATACATTTTGAATATAAATTGAAGTGTCCTAATGTATTTGGACGTTTCAAAACTTATATTCGTTTAAAATGTATTTTCTTACAAAAGGATATCTCCATTCGGAATGAAATTCAATTAACAATTAAATATTTAATTAAATTCTAATTATGGCTCAAAATGCCACGTTGAATTAATAAGGTACCGATAACGGGCGTTGAAGGGGTGCTAACCCTTCCCTACACGTAACCGACTTCGTAACCCGAATTTTACTAAAAGAATATCTTCTCCCTTTTTATGGTGTCCGGTCTACCAAAGTGATCGGTGGCGACCACAAATTGATTTTCAAGAATAAATAAAGAAAAGTCGATTTAATATGGAAAAACCATAATTTCAAGACTAAATTAAAAAATGGTAAAATCCCGATTTCAAAACCCTAATCGCCAGGCTATTTTTACACACGGTTCTAAAAATGGCCTCGACAGCTTGGCGACTCCGTTGGGATCAACTGAGAGTCAAGCCTATTAATTAATTCCACGTGGTATTTTAAACAATAATATGAATTTAATTTTTTCTAAGAGAAATGTTGGATGGATTTTTAGGGAAAATGGGGGTAGTTTTTGTGTATGATATATCTGTCATTCATGCATAAACCCTCGACCCGGGTTTTCACCCTTAATTAGGAGATAGACAATATCCGACGTGATGCTCTCCAGCTCTGAGTTCAGATTTTTGTCTTCTTTTGGTATTTTAATCTTATGCACCATAGGGCCCATGCCTCCGTTATAAGGGACCTATACTAACGAATTGATCTCTTACTATCACAGTAGACGGTAACGACAGTTCAAGAATCAAGAGTCTAGAACAAAGCCCACATCTTGTTTCTAGAAGCACACCCCGCTAGAGTCAGACATGGTGTCCTTCTAAAAATCATGAGCTCTTTTGTGTTTAAATACATTTCTCTGGTTATTCTTTTTGCTAAATATCATGAGTTCTTCTGTGTTAATAATTTGTTTATTTGTTTTTCATATTAATTCACAATACTGACATTGTTTCTTTTTTGTTTTGTTTTCTTGTTTTTTTTTACTTGGCATCATTTTGCATTCATTAGAGGTATCAATTCGAGGATCAGTTGAGTTAGGCAGTGTTCTTAATGGAAAATGAGTTCGATAGACAAGGAGAAGGCAATACGACAGTGTGGACCTGGTCAGAGAAGACTCGGTTCAAGAAAGGGACGATATTTAAGGGAGTCATATGTCAGATTTGACTTTTGCAGGTCATGTAATTTCCGAGTGAAGAAAGAGATAGATCAACAGAGGAAGAAAAACAAAAGAGCTGAAATGAGCTTTAGACTGGAAATTCAAGATACCTTAGTCAGAAAAGCAGCGACCCTAAAGATCTCAGCGCTTCAAGCTAAAAATCGAGGATATTTCATACCACTGCAAGTTGAATTCTTATTAATTGATGGTATTTCTTTTTACATGTTCAATTTTCCCCATACGATGAGGTGAATCAGCATGCCAAAGCTCTTAATGAGAAGAGTTTGCCAACAAAGACAGAACTCCTAATGTGAAGAGTTTGCCCAGCAAAGACAAAGCTCCTAATAAGAAGAGTTCGTCCAACAAAGAAAGAATTCCTAATGAGAAGAGTTCATCCCAGCAAAGAAAGAACTTCAGGGAGACAAATTAGCAAATGAGAATATTGAAGCGTTTCATAATCAGAAGAACAACTTAAAGTTTCGATGGTAAGATGGTTCGAACAAAATTCATATCTTTTCAGTCTTTGCCCTATTCTTGTTCTACAACAATAAGCAAAAAGGGGCAACTGTAATACCTAAATTTTGTCTGGGCGTGTATATATATACATATATTTCACTATAAATAAGACTAAAAAAATATAAATAAATAGATAATAAATAAGACCAACATATAAATAATAAATAAAAGTACATATACACCAAATGTCCATTTTTTACACTCTAAATAAATTAGGCCCAAAATAAATCTTAAAGCCCATTATTTACAATCCAAATCTGCCAAACAAACAAAAAACTCATTTTGTGCTTCTTTAGCTCGCCAAAAATTAGCCACGTGGCGATCCCTTATGAGCCGATTACCCCTTCACTTGGATCAAGCCTTTTGGTGACGTCATCCTCGTCAGCCACTATAAAAACCCTATGAGAGAGAAATATCAGGCAATAAATACCACCATAATTACTTACCATAATATAATAATAATATAATAAAAGTAAGAGAGAGAAAGGGCAATTTGGGGATTATATTTCCGTTAGGAGCTGAGCCGTCGGAATCTGAAAAGATATCGACCATTTGAACCGCTGTCGTGAAGTCGGAGCATCGCCAGAACTCCAGTCGTCAGAGAAGAAGGCCGAGATCACCACATCCGCTGCCGAGAAGGTAAAATTCTTCTCCGCTTTCGATTTCCTACAATAAAACTAGAAAAACGTTAGATTGAAATGAAAAAATAAAGGAAAAACGAAGCAAAAACAGAAATAAAAATATAAAAAGAAGATTGAAAACTTATCTATCATGGCGGTCAGTGAGATTTTAGGGTTTCTGGTGGAGTGGAACGTGATAGGGGGCTTGGTTCGGGTAGCTTTTAGGGGAGAAGCCAAGAGATCATAATGGATTGGGTAGATTTTGGTGTTCGAGATGAAAAAATAAAAAAATAAAAGTTTTTAGGGTTTTTAGGCAGCATCGAACAGTGGCCGAAAATCGTCGTGAGGCGGTGGACGGTCACCGAAAAAGAACTAGACGGTGGTCGGAAGTAGGGACTCGGTCGAAAAAGATGACCGGAAGTAGTGGCCGGCGTCGCCTTCGGCGGATGGAAAACATGACGTGGTGTAGTGGTTAGGCTTTTCTAGATCAACGATTGAGTTTGGTTAAATTTGCGAAGAACACGGGCCAAAAACCATGTTTTGATCCGTTTTTAGTTTCGGAGAGCTGGGTTTGCGTGTTTTGAGAGAGAGAGGGTGAGAGAGAAGAGAGAGAGAGTGGGTACGGATAAAATGACCGGGTTAACTTAGATTTGGGCTTTATATAGGGTGAGTGAAACGACACCGTTTTGGTGTCAGGTTACTCAGGGTCCGCGCGTTGGAACTCGGGTCGGGTCTTTGACCCGCGCCCTTCTATCTAGTTTCTTTTGACTTCGTCTTCAAGTTTTACTTTTCATTCAATTTGTCATCCAAGCTGTGTAATTTGGCCACCCTAGTTTGAATTTAATACAACTTAGTACTGAAATCAGTTTAATTGTTCTTGTTTAATAAATTTAATTTATTTGTTTAATTTATATTGTATGCATTCTTTTTAAATATACATGTAGTATACTTGTTTAGGAGACTAATTCACTTAGAATAAATTAATTAGAGCCTTTAGCTTAGGTTTTCTTAATTAAATTTAAGGCTTAATACAACTTTTTCCCCCTAAAGTATACCCGATTTCCCAACTTGCCCCCTAAACTTCATTTTGCCCACTTTTTCCCCTTAAACAATTCGGCGTTACCCATTTTCCCCCATTTCGTTACCCTTTACCGTTAAAAAAAATTCCAGCCAATAACATCATGCCACGTCATCAACGGATTGACTAAGTCAATCCGTCTGGTTTTATTTAAAGGGTAAATGACATGTCAAGTCTGTCAGGTTTGTTTTTGTTCAATTCAGTCACTGAAAAGTCTATTTTTACCTTAAATTGACCCCTATTTGTTTCTAATTTTTATAATTTAGTCCATTATTTGTTATTATTAATAATATTTATTTTATTAAAATGTTAATATTTAATAAAAATAAATAAAAAAAATATTTTAATACTAAATTAGTGATTTTTTTTAGATTCGAATTACAATTATATTCTAATTATTAATTCTAATTTCACTATATTTGAATTATAGTTTTTGAGTAAAATTCAAATTATATTCGAATCATGTTCGTATTATATTCGAATCATATTCAAATTATATTTGAATCATCTTCTAATTATATTCGAATTATTAATTCGAATTTTGCTATATTCGAAATATATTTTTTGAGCAAAATTCAAATTATATTAGAATTATATTTGAACCGTGTCTATATTATATTCGAATCATATTAAAATTATTTTCGAAATATAATTTGAATATGATATTTCGAATGTAATTCGAATATGATTCGAATATAGTATGAACATGATTCGAATATAATTCTAATAAAATTACATGTTTTTTCAACTATTATATTCGAATCATATTCAAATTATATTTGAATCATGTTTAACATGTAATTATATTCGAATCATGTTTAACAAGTAATTATATTTGTATCATGTTCATATTATATTCGAATCATATTAAAATTATTTTCAAAATATAATTTGAATATGATATTTCGAATGTAATTTGAATATGATATTTCGAATGTAATTTGAATATGATTCGAATACAATATGAACATGATTCGAATATAATTCTAATATAATTACATGTTTTTTGAACTATTATATTCTAATCATGTTTAACAGGTAATTATATTCGAATCATGTTTAACATGTAATTATATTCGAATCATGTTTAACATGTAATTATATTCGTATCATGTTTAACAGGTAATTATATTCGTATCATGTTCATATTATATTCGAATCATATTCAAATTATATTCTAAATATGATTCGAATATAATACGAACATGATACGAATATAATTACCTGTTAAAGATGATTCGAATAAAATTCGAATATGATTAGAATATAATAGTTGAAAAAACATGTAATTATATTAGAATTATATTCGAATCATGTTCATATTATATTCAAATCATATTCAAATTACATTCGAAATATCATATTCAAATTATATTTCGAAAATAATTTTAATATGATTCGAATATAATATAGACACGGTTCAAATATAATTCTAATATAATTTGAATTTTGCTCAAAAATATATTTCGAATATTGCAAAATTCGAATTAATAATTCGAATATAATTAGAAGATGATTCAAATATAATTTGAATATGATTCGAATATAATAGTTGAAAAAACATGTAATTATATTAGAATTATATTCGAATCATGTTCATATTACATTTGAATCATATTCAAATTACATTCGAAATATCATATTCAAATTATATTTCGAAAATAATTTTAATATGATTCAAATATAATATAGACACGGTTCAAATATAATTCTAATATAATTTGAATTTTGCTAAAAAAATATATTTCAAATATAGCAAAATTCGAATTAATAATTCGAATATAATTAGAAGATGATTCAAATATAATTTGAATATGATTCGAATATAATACGAACATGATTCGAATATAATTTGAATTTTACTCAAAAACTATACTTCAAATATAGTGAAATTAGAATTTAATTGGAATTCGAATCTAAAAAATTACTAATTTAGTATTAAAATATTTGTTTTTATTTGTTTTTATTAAATATAAACATTTTAATAAAATAATATTATTAATAATAACAAATAATGGACTAAATTATAAAAATTAGAAACAAATAGGGGTCAATTTAAGGTAAAAATAGACTTTTCAGTGACTAAATTGAACAAAAAACAAACCTGGCAGACTTGACATGTCATTTACTCTTTAAATAAAACCAGACAGATTGACTTAGTCAGTCCGTTGATGATGTGGCAGGATGTTATTGGCTGGAATTTTTTTTAACAACAAAGGGTAACGGAATGGGGGAAAATGGGTAACGCCGAATTGTTTAAGGGGAAAAAGTGGGCAAAATGAAGTTTAGGGGGCAAGTTGGGAAATCGGGTATACTTTAAGGGGGAAAATTGTATTAATTACATAGGAGAGGACACTATAGAAAATAAATGAATATTGAATGAAAGCTTAAATGTCCTAAGTTGATTAGTATCACATTGCAATGTGATGTTGATCAATGGGGTATTTAGGTAAGAGACTCAATACTTCATTTGAATATAAAAAATGAAAATCACATATAGTTAGTCTAATAAAATTGGAATTAGGATTAAATAATTATTGACATTAATAATAGGAATAATATTAATTTAGGGCAAATATGGGTAGTGCCTAAATTTTTTGGGTGTTATCACATAAGCTTTAAACTTGAAAATATTCATAGATTTTAATTAAATTAATGGAGCCCTAATTAGGTTTTTACTTAAAAATGACAAGACAATAATTGAACATGCATTAAACTTTTTTGTGTTGAGATGCATTTTGAATATAAATTGAAGTGTCCTAATGTATTTGGACGTTTCTAAACTTATATTCGTCTAAAATATATTTTCTTACAAAAAATATCTCCATTCGGAATGAAATTCAATTAACAATTAAAATTTAATTAAATTCTAATTATTGCTCGAAATGCCAAAATGCCACGTGGAATTAATAAGGTACCGATAACGGGCGTTGTAGGGGTGCTAACCGACTCTCGAACCCGAATTTTACTAAAAGAATCTCTGGTTCGTTTTTATGGTGTATGGTCTACCAAAGTGATCGATAGCGACTCCAAATTGATTTTCTAGAATAAATAAAAGAAATTCGATTTAATATGGAAAACCCCTAATTTCAAGACTAAATTGAAAAAAATGGTAAAATCTCAATTTCAAAACCCTAATCGTCCGGCTATTTTTACACACGGTTTTAAAAACGGTCGCGACAATATTCTCTTTGTATTTTCTATCAAAGATCTAAGTTTACACCTTCTAAAATTTTGTATTTTTGCACCGCCTAAATTTCTAATATAATTCTCTAACAGTTCGTACTCTTTGACATAAAATCTCGTGTCCGTGTATAATTATATGCATTATTAATGAAGCAAGCGATGACATATGGCATGATACTATCTGGTTTTATTGAATGTATTTTTTATACAATATCTAGACAATCTAGATCTCTCAAATCCTAAATCAAAGGGGGTAATGTATGCTTAAGCAAAGCTAGAATCTAAGTCATTCTATAATCGTCCATCATTTTATTTTTATTATGTAAATTATTAGTATTTGATCTATTAACAAAAAATTAAAAAATTAAATACTACATAAATTTATTATAGAGTTAATTCTCTCAACTCAATTTATAACGTCAAGATTCAAACATTAAACGCTGCCACGTCTTAAGGATTTAAACCAACTAATAATTGATCAGCCGACATTTATTAATCTCATTAAATTATATACAATCAATACATCAAACATTAGAACTTAACATTAATCTCGAATTCGATCTTAAGAAACCTTAACCAAAAGTCATAAGCAGAAGAAGTGGAAAAGTAGGAAAGGGACAGTGCTACGTGTCAAGAGGAGAAGTGGAGAGGCGTCTGATAATCCACCTGATCATATTCGGGTTCGGGCAATTATCTGAACTAAACCATTCAAAAGTGGATTTTGCTATGTTCCCTTGTATTTACGGAATTTAAACTTTAGGCATTGTGCTGCCTCAATTCCCATGTCCCAATCATATTTAGAGGTGTTTAATCGATCGGTTTGGTTAATCGACCGAACCGAACTACTTAAAATTTATTACAAACTTTTTAACCGTTAATCGAACTGAAATTTTAGGATTAATTTTAGGATTTAGAACATAAAGTCTATGATTAGAGTTTAAAATTTAGCCTTTATAGCTTAAATGTGAAGGGTTGTATAATCTTTTATACAATTTGTGTATCAAAATATAACTAAAAAAATTACGCCTCTCCAGGATAATTTTCTCTCCTAATTTTAAAAGGTAAGGCCTACCCTACCTTATACTACAGAAGTAGATCAGTTGAATAGGAGGCAACTTCAAAGTAATTTTACAACTACCTTGAAAATTAGTTTGAATATGTTAGAAGTAGATAAGTTGAATAGGAGGTAAGAAAAAATATCATATATTTTATGTATTAATGAACAACTATGTGTGGTTTTATGGACGAGACATAGATACGAAATCAGAAATTAAAATTAATAAGATAAATTATAATCAGTAATAAAAAAATAAGAGAAACAAAGTTCAAATGAATTATAATTCAATTCTCAGTAGAACTAATTAATATATGTGTTAGAGAGAAATTAATTTGGAGATTTGTAAACTAATTAAGAATATGAATATAGTCCAAAGTAAAAGTTTCACATGTATAAATGAGATTGCGTATCATAATAGTTTTCCAATATCAATTTAATTTGTTGGATCATGTCGTATGAGTATAATTTAAAATTAACTCTTAAAAAGAAGATATTATTTAATTTTAGGTAGGTTGTTACATAGTTGTAACTAAGAAAACAACTTTAAGTTGAAAATATAAACGAACGACACTATTTGATGTAAATTGAATCCAGTCTTGTTCAATACATATGTTAGGTCACGTTCAGAAACTAATTCATTATAGTTTTAATAATACAAGAGAATAATACAAGAGAAGATTTAATATGGACAACAAACTAAGGCTCAGAACGGCAAAAAAATTCGAACGCCCGATGAGGGTCAATCGGACGAATGTTCAGAAGTTAGATTTTCCAACTGTAGTGAAACGCTCGTTTGAGTGATAAATCAGGTAAGAAAACATTCGTCAACACTCATTTAACGGCCAAATTATATCTGTTCAGCATTGCTGCTCTATTTAGTGCTCTAACGCCCGTTGAAAAAGCATTGCTGAACGATCCCAAATCGAGTCATAATAAATATATTGGCACATCTTCTCCGATATCCACTCCCTCGAGAATGTTGATTGGTGAAATTAAAATTTAATCATCCATTTTTTTTGTAAAACAAAGATTTTTATTAATGAAAAGACATGAAACAATAGGTAAAATTTAGAAACAAATATAAAAATAACAACGATACACTGAAACATAATAAAACCCCCACAATACATCACACCATACAAATTAAATGAGATTTACTAACCACATACATAATGGTTGTGTACCACATAAAATTTCATTGATGATATTGCATAAGTTCTTACATGAATTTGATGAAATTTTAATACATAACAATAATATGTATGTAGCTGCGTGCCCGTCGAGATTAAACCATGTGCCTCATGTGTAGAGTCGCCTAGGTCTAGTAATGAGGCAAACAAAACCTGAGCAGTTCAGAGTTTTCCAACAATGTAATTTTATTGGCTACACCCAGCCTTTATTTCTGCATCTACTATAATCTCTACTGCTTTTTTAAAATTGTTTTCGAACCTATAGTTCTTTTGGGTCAAAAGTAGAATAGAGTTTCTATAAAAAAAATTGTCTTTATTTATGTTTTAACATTAAAAAAAATTAAAATTTAGGATTAGAGTTTAAGGTTTAGAATTTGAAAATTAGAGTTAGAATGTAGGAATACAATTTGTATGTCCATTTTATGTGTCCCGCCAATTATTTTATGTCGCATGTATACAAAAACAATTAATCAAGTAGTAAAAAGTAATATATAACATAAAATCATTATTAGGACATATAAAGAGGCACAGAAAAGAGACAAGAAGAATTTTGTTCTAGAATGTACAATTTATTTTTTTAATGTTGGAATATATATATATAATTACTTAATACGTCGGAAGAAGATCATATTAATTACACTAGGTTTTTTTTAGGACATATGTATGGTTCCTTGATTTTTTTTCGTTTCGTGAAAAGAAAGGAATCTATGGGGGCATTGCCCGATGCTTGATATTTAATGAGTTTCAATTATATTTAAAATTATATTGAACATTTTGGAGATAAAGCTTTTCTATGACTAACTTTTTATGTACAAGCATTGGACTTAAAATATTATTTTAAAAAATATTAAAGTTTTTACCACTTGATCAAACAAACACTAGTGTTAGGTATAAAAGTATTAAGTTCGTGATTGAGTTAGTTTTATCAGTTAATTGAATATCAATTTAATTAAAAATTATTAAGTATTCATTTAAAAAAATCTAAATTTAGGGGTGAACGCTTGTGGAGACCTAGGGGCCATGCCCCCATTATGAGAAATTAGATTTTGACCTTTAATATTTTTTTAAAAATTTAATTTGACTTCTTTAAAATTTTTAATAATTTAAATTAATTTTTAAAATCTTGAATATTGATAATTAAATTCCCTCTTATAATTTTAAAAAGTTTTAAAAAGTTGTCATTAAATCTCTAAAAATTATTAAAAATTTTAATTAGAACTTCAAGGTTTTTGAAAATTTTAATTTAAGCCTCCAAATTTTAAAAAAAATTAAGTTGGTCATCTCAAGCTCTTTCACCAAGTTTCGCCACTGTCCAAACTCGAATCAAACCGGGTTCATTGAATTCAACAGGTATCCTAACAGTTGGAAAATCAAACTAAACTTAAAACCAAAAGTATATAATGTTTTCATAATAGAGGGTGGAAGTGCAAAATATTGAATGAGAAAGGCCAATAATTATGAAACCCCAAACCAACAAATAAATGAGACTTGGTTGAGGATCTATGAGTGAGGGGGGGGGGAGGGGACCAAATGTGTGATTGAAAATCCAATGGCCATAAATAAAAGTAAAAAAAAGAAAGAAAAAAGGCAAGGGTTCCCCTGTTTTTCCCCAAAGTTTGAATATCAAATGTCAGATTTCATTTCGTTTTAGGGCAGACAGCATCAACGTCGATAGTTGTAACACCCGTGTTTTGGGGCTAGAATTTAGTCGGGTTAGTTGGTCCGAGTCGGTAAAATTTATTTTAATCAAATTGACCTTAGTGTGAGCAAATTGAGTTTAGAAAGAAAGGGAGGGATCATTTTGGTAATTAAACCAAAACAAAAATAAGGATAACCTTATCATTAGAAAGCTATCATCTTTCTCATTTCCTTTCTTCTTCACCGTGCAAACCATCCCAAATTCTCCCAAACTCTCTTTACTATTCCCTTTGATTTCTTCATCAATTCAAGGGATTTTTGAAAGAAGCGAGGTTTTGAGATGGTGAAGCCTTGGGAACAAATCTGGAAATTGAAGACCATGGTTGCTTGGTGTTTGAGCTTGGATGTGGAGGTGAGTGGTTAAAATATTTTAAATGGTTTTGAGCAATTGGTTCGAGCACGTGGACTAGGTTGAGATTGGTAGACTCACCTAGAGTTAGGATTAGGGTGGTAGCCTAATCCTAAGCTTTAGTTAGAGACATTGGATGATCTCTTTAATTGATGTTATGCCTCATGATGATTTGTGTTATGATGATTATGTATAATGTGTTATACATGTTGTTGAGGCATGGTTTGATGCATTGCTATGCATGTGGTTTGGATTGTAAATTGTGTATGATGATGTTGAGTTTAATATGATGTAAGATGCCATATTATTACTCTTGAACATGACATTATGATAATACGTTGTTGAGATATTTGATGTTGAGCTTAATATGAAGTAAGATGCCATATTATGACTCTAAACATCAAAGGTTGTGGAATTTGATTAATATTGGCACTAGTATGCTTGGGTACAATGATCGATCATTAGGATGAGTGTGCACACAAATTGAGTCAAAACGTACGTGGCCTTGGTGGCGTTAAGGCACCAAGGAGGAGTACGGTGATGTAATATTCCACCGGAAATTTATATATATTCTACGTGATGATGAGTGGAATCCCATCCGTAGGGCATGTGGCGATGAGTGGAATCCCGTCCATGCAGGGTCGGTGATGAGTGGAATCCCATCGACGGGCGTGAGGATGAGTGGAATCCCCTCCGCGTGAGATGAGGCGTGAGGATGAGTGGAATCCCCTCCGCGTGAACGGTGATGAGTGGAATCCCACCGCCAGGTAATGGTTGTGTTGTTGGAAAATGCGTTCCAACATGTTATCCGCGTATTCGAGTCATAGCTAGATGCCAATATGAGAAAGTATGTTTATGCCAATATGAGAAAGTATGTTTATGCCAATATGAGAAAGTATGTTTATGCCAATATGAGAAAGTATGTTTATGCCAATATGAGAAAGTATGTTTATGCCAATATGAGAAAGTATGTTTATGCCAATATGAGATTATGCATACATGCTAATATGAATTGATATGTGTATCAATGTGATATGAAATGTGAATTTCAAATGTGATTCGATATATGATTTGGTTAATGCATTGAGATATATATATATCGTTGTAAGTTGAGCTTATGAGATGTTGAGCATGACCTAATGTTGATTATATGTTCATGCATCATGTTCATTTTGGCTCATGTGGATCGTATGTAAAAATCATGTATAATATCATGATAATTGTTCGAGCTTGGACCCTGCATTGTTGAGGTTTGTTTTTAATGAGCTTACCCTCACTAAGCTTTTATGCTTACGCTCTCTTTTATTCGACAATGCAGATAAATAGCTTGTGGGTGGCAAGGGAAAGGAAAGGTCTTCAAGTGTTGCTTTTGGTGAGCTCAATGTATGATTTATAAATTAAAAGATTGTAATAGTAAAGCAATGGGATAAGTGTTGTGCGTCTTGATACTTTGATGTGTGTTGATTTGGTTTGGCACTTAGATGCCTTGTTTGATTTGTAAATGTCACTTATGATGCATGCCTTGATGAATGCTTGAGTGATATATGTTGGTAGATAATTAAATTGCTTATCATGTGTGTTGGACATATGTCTTGTGAGGATGCCTAAGTGTATGGATGTTGAAGCATGAGACCTTATGTGCTTGCTTGCTTTCTTTTGATTGAATGCATGATTTTCCTTAGTTGATTAAGGTATGCTCATGTTGAGTATCATGTATGAAAGGTTCTTAATGTATAATTTACCATGTATGTATGATGGTTCATAATCATGCTTTGAATATGTTGAAGTTGGGAGTCTTGCAAAACAGGGCGTATTGATACACTAAAGTGCTGTATCAATACACTCTTGCATAAATGGCAGATTTTTGGTCAGGAGTATCGATACACTAGGGTGTATCGATACAGTCCCAACTCTCTGTTTTTTTTAGGAGTGGTGGAGTGTGGGTCGTATCGATACGGTGACTAAGCGTATCGATACGGTTTGACCTAGTTGACCAATAGCTGTATTGATACACTCGAGAGTGTATCGATACACTATAGCTGTATTGATACACTAGAGAGTGTATCGATACACTATAGCTGTATTGATACACTAGAGAGTGTATCGATACACTATAGCTGTATTGATACACTAGAGAGTGTATCGATACACTATAGCTGTATTGATACACTAGAGAGTGTATCGATACACTATAGCTGTATTGATACACTAGAGAGTGTATCGATACACTATAGCTGTATTGATACACTAGAGAGTGTATCGATACACTATAGCTGTATTGATACACTAGAGAGCTGTATTGATACGGCATGCTTAGAAAGAATAAATGGGTTGTTTTAATATGCAGATTTGGTGGGTCGTTGATATATCGTTCGTGTTTCCGCTGCCGTGCTTCACTTAGGACTCAATAATGCATTTAGACAAGATTAATTAATAAAAAAATAGGGTTGCTAATCGAGGGGGAACCTTAACGGGTTTCGCTTCGGTTTTCCCCGTGTGACCCACTTGGACCGGTCATTCGGCTAGACCGGGATGAGGGGGTTACATTTGTTGGCATCAGAGCTTAAGGTTTCCGAAACCTTGGGCAGGTAAGTGAAGTAAGTTGTGTTTTATGATTGATATGCACGGTGTTTGCTTATCATGTAAGCATGTTGCTTGTTATTCGAGTATGCTGTAATGAATGATTGCTTGCTTTGTAAGTATGATTGCTTGTGTGACAAGTATGTTGATTGTTTGTTTAAAAGCATGTTGCTCATTACCCATGTATGCGATGATGTGTGATTGTTTGATGGAGAAGGTATGTTGTTTGATCGTACGCATATGTTTGCTTGTTTAGCAAGTATGCCTTGTAATATGCATGATTGAGCATGTATGTGTGTTGAGTTGCTTGAAGCATGTTGAGTAGAGTCCCATTGCTTCTATTACATCGGAAAAAGAGATTTTGAGTGAGGAAATCATACTTGAGCCACTTGGACCTTTTCCTTTGCTAACCCAGTTTGTATGTTAATGTATTGTTGTTGTTAGTTTACTGCTTTTTGGTAAGTTTGAGGCCAAAGCGTGGACTGTGAATCGGTAAGTGGAAACTGTGGGTTCTGAAAATGTGAATGATGTTGAGGGAGTCCATCATCTTGGTTAGGGAGGTATGATTGTGCCGGAGTTGAGGTACAATTTGGTTGACTGAGTTAGTGTGTATGTGGGTTGGTTCCTGTTGATGAGGAACGATGTGATCGTTTCTGGTGTTAGTGGTGAAAGAGGTGACGACCTATGAGTGGGAGTCAGAGTGTTATCGATGATATAGTAGGTAAGCATTTGGTACAGTTTTGAGCTTGTTCCCTTCTGATTGATTCTGAGTCTGCACTTCTGTATATTGTTAGCAAGCATGCAAGTTTGAATGTGCCGATGAGGTGTCAGAGGTAGGTATGAGTACCTTAGTTCTTTGGGGCGAGATCAGGGTAATGGTCTCGTTTGTGTAATCTGAAATTCAGAAATGCTAGTTGGTGATCGTTGGGATTCAGCCTATGGTTTTCATACAAGACAGTCGTTCAGTGTCCGTGAGTGGAAATCAATATGTGTGATTGGGCCAGTGTGCGTCTGAGTTGTCTTCCAGCGAGAAGGAGAGATGAAGTTACTTCTGATATAGTTGAGCCGAGAAGGAAGTCTTGAGCTTTAAATTCGGATTGTTTGGTAGTGGGATGTTTTGAGTCGTCAGGACCGATGTTACAGAACAAGTTCAAGCATGATTGTTTGTGTGCGATTAGAACTGCATTTTGAAGTTTCGAGATGCTCTAAGAATATTCTAGAAGAATCAGATTTTGTTGAAGAACCAGTCTGAAAACAAGAGGGTCGAAGACTATCAGCTGTGCACAGGTGTAGTTGCAATTTCCACGGATACTTCCTTTTGTGTGAGCATGTAAGAAAATTTGATGTACGTGTTGAGACCTTGGAAGTAGGGACACATGTGACTAGACCTTGTGGTGAGATAGTGGTGGTCAAAAAAAATGTGCAGAAGATGTTTGTTGATGGTTCAGGGTTATGTGTATTCAGTAGATGTGAAGTGATCGTCTTCCTACAGTTTTGAGGTACGTTTTGACAAGGTTTGGCTTGAAGAGCACAGAGTTATTTTGTTGTTAGATTTGTTGTTGAGTTGTGAGATGTAATTGCCAAAATTCAGTTTACCAAAGGATAACAGTTTTGTGGCCGAGTTTCATGTTAAACCTACATTGAGTCAGAGTGTTTGAGGAGAAACAGTTGCAAGACAAATTCTTGCCACCTCACTTGCAAGACATTGTGAAAAGAAGATTTCAGAATACAGTTCAGAAAGGATAGAGTTTTCATTGTTAGAGACAGGATAGTTGTACCGATTGACATAGTGTTTTGAGACGTATTGTGTTGGTCGAAGCAAACGGTAGTTCATTTGTATAGCATCTGAGTAGTGTAAAGACGTATTATGGGTTGAAGATATGTACTTTTGGATTGAGTTGACGGATGATGTTGTTCAACATGTGAGTAAGTGTGTAATTTGCCAGCGTATCAAGACCGAACGTCAGTTTTCTTCTAGTTTGTTGCATCCGTGGAGGATTATTAATGGAAGTGAGTAATAGAGATCCGGGGTTCCAACTAGATTACTTTTGAAGGTGTCTGTATAGTGTTTGGTTACCTGTTGAAGTCAGATGGTCAGTTAGAGAAAGTTATGGGTCGAGTATTCAAGAAATGTGGTATGAGATTGTTGAATCGGGCTAGTTCTATTGTTTATTTGTTGCGGTTACCACCAGAGTTAGAAGAAGTTGTGATGTGTCCTGTGTATCTGTGATTCGAAAGTGTGAGTTAGATTTGTTCCGTGCTATGTTGTAGAAGAGATTGAGTTGAGTTTGAAATTTGACATGCCTTGAAGAACCAGTTGAGATCTCAGTGACGGATAGCAAATGTTGTGTGGCGAGTCTACCGAGTTGGTTAGTATGTTGTGGTGAGAGAGGAATGTGTGGAGGAGCATGTTTCAGTGACTCTTCATGTTCGATGAATTTCGAGGACGAAATTTCCTTAAGTGGGGGAGAGTTGTAACACCCGTGTTTTGGGGCTAGAATTTAGTCGGGTTAGTTGGTCCGAGTCGGTAAAATTTATTTTAATCAAATTGACCTTAGTGTGAGCAAATTGAGTTTAGAAAGAAAGGGAGGGATCATTTTGGTAATTAAACCAAAACAAAAATAAGGATAACCTTATCATTAGAAAGCTATCATCTTTCTCATTTCCTTTCTTCTTCACCGTGCAAACCATCCCAAATTCTCCCAAACTCTCTTTACTATTCCCTTTGATTTCTTCATCAATTCAAGGGATTTTTGAAAGAAGCGAGGTTTTGAGATGGTGAAGCCTTGGGAACAAATCCGGAAATTGAAGACCATGGTTGCTTGGTGTTTGAGCTTGGATGTGGAGGTGAGTGGTTAAAATATTTTAAATGGTTTTGAGCAATTGGTTCGAGCATGTGGACTAGGTTGAGATTGGTAGACTCACCTAGAGTTAGGATTAGGGTGGTAGCCTAATCCTAAGCTTTAGTTAGAGACATTGGATGATCTCTTTAATTGATGTTATGCCTCATGATGATTTGTGTTATGATGATTATGTATAATGTGTTATACATGTTGTTGAGGCATGGTTTGATGCATTGCTATGCATGTGGTTTGGATTGTAAATTGTGTATGATGATGTTGAGTTTAATATGATGTAAGATGCCATATTATTACTCTTGAACATGACATTATGATAATACGTTGTTGAGATATTTGATGTTGAGCTTAATATGAAGTAAGATGCCATATTATGACTCTGAACATCAAAGGTTGTGGAATTTGATTAATATTGGCACTAGTATGCTTGGGTACAATGATCGATCATTAGGATGAGTGTGCACACAAATTGAGTCAAAACGTACGTAGCCTTGGTGGCGTTAAGGCACCAAGGAGGAGTACGGTGATGTAATATTCCACCGGAAATTTATATATATTCTACGTGATGATGAGTGGAATCCCATCCGTAGGGCATGTGGCGATGAGTGGAATCCCGTCCATGCAGGGTCGGTGATGAGTGGAATCCCATCGACGGGCGTGAGGATGAGTGGAATCCCCTCCGCGTGAGATGAGGCGTGAGGATGAGTGGAATCCCCTCCGCGTGAACGGTGATGAGTGGAATCCCACCGCCAGGTAATGGTTGTGTTGTTGGAAAATGCGTTCCAACATGTTATCCGCGTATTCGAGTCATAGCTAGATGCCAATATGAGAAAGTATGTTTATGCCAATATGAGAAAGTATGTTTATGCCAATATGAGAAAGTATGTTTATGCCAATATGAGAAAGTATGTTTATGCCAATATGAGAAAGTATGTTTATGCCAATATGAGAAAGTATGTTTATGCCAATATGAGAAAGTATGTTTATGCCAATATGAGATTATGCATACATGCTAATATGAATTGATATGTGTATCAATGTGATATGAAATGTGAATTTCAAATGTGATTCGATATATGATTTGGTTAATGCATTGAGATATATATATATCGTTGTAAGTTGAGCTTATGAGATGTTGAGCATGACCTAATGTTGATTATATGTTCATGCATCATGTTCATTTTGGCTCATGTGGATCGTATGTAAAAATCATGTATAATATCATGATAATTGTTCGAGCTTGGACCCTGCATTGTTGAGGTTTGTTTTTAATGAGCTTACCCTCACTAAGCTTTTATGCTTACGCTCTCTTTTATTCGACAATGCAGATAAATAGCTTGTGGGTGGCAAGGGAAAGGAAAGGTCTTCAAGTGTTGCTTTTGGTGAGCTCAATGTATGATTTATAAATTAAAAGATTGTAATAGTAAAGCAATGGGATAAGTGTTGTGCGTCTTGATACTTTGATGTGTGTTGATTTGGTTTGGCACTTAGATGCCTTGTTTGATTTGTAAATGTCACTTATGATGCATGCCTTGATGAATGCTTGAGTGATGTATGTTGGTAGATAATTAAATTGCTTATCATGTGTGTTGGACATATGTCTTGTGAGGATGCCTAAGTGTATGGATGTTGAAGCATGAGACCTTATGTGCTTGCTTGCTTTCTTTTGATTGAATGCATGATTTTCCTTAGTTGATTAAGGTATGCTCATGTTGAGTATCATGTATGAAAGGTTCTTAATGTATAATTTACCATGTATGTATGATGGTTCATAATCATGCTTTGAATATGTTGAAGTTGGGAGTCTTGCAAAACAGGGCGTATTGATACACTAAAGTGCTGTATCAATACACTCTTGCATAAATGGCAGATTTTTGGTCAGGAGTATCGATACACTAGGGTGTATCGATACAGTCCCAACTCTCTGTTTTTTTTAGGAGTGGTGGAGTGTGGGTCGTATCGATACGGTGACTAAGCGTATCGATACGGTTTGACCTAGTTGACCAATAGCTGTATTGATACACTCGAGAGTGTATCGATACACTATAGCTGTATTGATACACTAGAGAGTGTATCGATACACTATAGCTGTATTGATACACTAGAGAGTGTATCGATACACTATAGCTGTATTGATACACTAGAGAGTGTATCGATACACTATAGCTGTATTGATACACTAGAGAGTGTATCGATACACTATAGCTGTATTGATACACTAGAGAGTGTATCGATACACTATAGCTGTATTGATACACTAGAGAGTGTATCGATACACTATAGCTGTATTGATACACTAGAGAGCTGTATTGATACGACATGCTTAGAAAGAATAAATGGGTTGTTTTAATATACAGATTTGGTGGGTCGTTGATATATCGTTCGTGTTTCCGCTGCCGTGCTTCACTTAGGACTCAATAATGCATTTAGACAAGATTAATTAATAATAAAAAAATAGGGTTGCTAATCGAAGGGGAACCTTAACGGGTTTCGCTTCGGTTTTCCCCGTGTGACCCACTTGGACCGGTCATTCGGCTAGACCGGGATGAGGGGGTTACAATAGTAATGACACGTGGACCATTTACCATATCTGGAAAATCCTTCTTGTGGAAGTCACGTCGGATTAAGGGTTAAACGGCAAAGGGCGGCAGCCGGCAGGTCCTATCAGAGGGCAGCTGGCTCCACCCTTATTGCTATTATTATTATAATTGGTTTACCCTTTGAAATCGATAAGGGGAACGTTATGACAATAGTCCCTTCTTTCTTTCTTAATGTGCACCATTTTTACACTCCTCTTTGGTTTGGTTAGGTTAGGGTGGTGTTAATCACGGAGGAAGGTATAATTTTATATAAGGATGTACGAATTATTATAAAATTGTATTATAAATATAAATGGTACAAAATTAGATTGCCAATAGAAATAGAAAAGAAATATTTAAACTAAGGGGACTTAAAATTTCTAGGCATTGGGATACTGTAGGTCCTTCAGTATGCCGTTCAGTGCACTCATTCTTTTCCGACGGTCACCTTGATCCATATCTTAATAAGACGGGAATTGTTCTTATACCTAAAGTCACTCACCCGGAGACATTTGCCGACTTTCGGCCAATTAGCCTTTGTTCTGTTCTGTACAAGCTTATCAAAAAGATTATTGTCAAACGTCTGCAACCTATTTTGCCGACGCTAATTGGCCCTCACCAAACGAATTTCCTGAAGGGTCGAAGCATTTATGAAAACGTGATTCTTAATCAGTCGGTAATTCATTCTATGAGTCTCAAGAAGGGCATCATGGGTTGGATGAAGATAAATGTCGATATTCAAAAAGCTTTTGATCGGCTACGTTGGGAGTTTATTGAATCCACACTACTCGATGCCGGATTACCTACCTCTCTTGTCTACTTGATTATGAAGTGTGTGACTTCTTCATCATTGCAGGTCCAATGAAATGGTGTTTACAGTGTTGAATTCAAGCCAATGCGGGGTATTCGGCAAGGGGACCCTCTGTCCCCTTACCTATTTAATCTTACGATGGAGAGGCTGGCTCACTTAATTTCATGTAAAGTTGCAAGCAACGAATGGAATGCTTTTCGGCTAGCACGTAATGGTACACCTATATCCCATCTTTTTTTCGCCGCCGACCTTGTCCTTTATGCCAAGGCCACTATTGATAATGCTTTGGCTATTGAATCAACTCTTGATCTCTTTGGTGAGTGTTCTGGCCATATGGTTAATCGGAAGAAACCAAAGATTTTCTTCTCGCCAAATACTTGCCCGGAAATCTGAAATGCTATCTGTACTCACTTGGGCTTTCAAGAAATAAAAGAGATGGGATCATACCTTGGTGTCCCTGTTCGCCACCTTGGTGTTACAGGAGTAATATACGATGTTGTTATTAGAGAAAATTCAGTCGAAACTCGATGGTTTGTATGCACAATCCCTATCTTTCACAGGCAGGTTAACTTTCGCGAAATCTGTTCTGCAAAGCATTCCTTGCTACTTTATGCAATCTTGCAAGCTACCAATGCGTATAAGTGATAAGATTAAAACTCTAATATGACGCTTCATTTGGGGGTCTAATGCTTCATCGTAAAAAATGTCTCTAGTGAATTGGAATACTATATGTCAACCCTTAGCTAATGGGGGTTTGGGTATCCGCAGTACTGTCAAAGTTAATAAAGCATTCTTGATGAAGGTTTGCAACGCTCTAGTGTCGTCCCCTGATGCTTTTTGGATATCCCTTCTTCGTGAGAAATATCGTGTTTGCACTACATGTCCGGAGTCTATAACATGTTCTTTTTGTTCATCTTTTTGGGGTTCTCTTGCTAGCGTATGGGCGGAATTTTACAACGCTTGTTCATCGTTTTGGGGTTTTCTTGCTAGCGTATGGGCGGAGTTTTACAATGCCACTGCTTGGACCATCGGCAATGTCCAAATGATTAGGTTTTGGACTGATAATTGGATCGCTCCATTAGGTCCCTTGATAAATCATAGAATCCGAGATACTAAAATAGACCTCTCCATGCCCCTTTCAGCTGCAGTAAACTCGAGTGTGGGCTGGAATTTTGATCTTTTTCATCAGTTACTTGTTACAAGTATAGTGTAGGCAGGTAGAGTTGTTATTGTAAAGTCAATGGTTGTTGAGGAAAGTCAGTACAAACGGTTAGGATATATTGTTAGTTACTGTTAGTTACTGACTTACTCAATATTGTATAAAGCCTACCTGGTCTCTATTGAGATATTACAGGTTTATTAATAATACTTAGAGAGTACCGTCTCTCTTTACTCTCTGTAATCTCTTGCTTGTTCTATAGATCTTAACATGGTATCAATCGCTAGAGCTCCTGGCTTTGTCTTCTCGCTGTGCTATTCTCTCTTGCTATGGACGATGGGCTGTGGTTGCTGAGTTGAAGCTGGTGACTCAATAATCGTTCTTGATTCGCGTTAATTTCTCTTGTCGTGAGCATTTTCTGCAGTTGAAATAGCGACAATTTCTCCGCGATCTTGGTAAGATTTCTGTCCTCATCTGGCTTCAATTTTTGCTTCAGATTTCTGTTCCGTGAAGAGTTATTGTATTGAATCTTTATTCGTCTGTCTTGTTGATTAATGAGTTGTGGATAGACTGATGATTCGTTGATTAGCTCTGGTTCGGAATCTGAATCTCTTTAATGATTGTTAATTCGTTTTTGAGATATCATAGCCTTCGTCTGTGTTCCTCTTTCTTGAATTTTCTTTGCGAAATCAGTGGTTCTGTTTGCCTATAGTTGCTTTTGGCTGGTTGATCAGTGGTTCTTGGCTGGTGTTTTGTGTTTGCCTGTTGTCGATCTGTTCTGGTTTTCTCGTTTGGTTGCGTCTGGGTTAGCTGTGGTTTCGATTTGGTGCATCTGTGTGAGCCCATTCTTGTGCTTGTCACCTGTTCGACAAATTGTCTTTGTGGTGTTTCTCTTATCTTTTCTTTACAGTTTGGTTTTTCGTAATCTGTTGGTATGGCTCCTGAGTCCACTGAGAGCTCAACCATCATTCCTACATCTCTTACCTCCACTGTCAGTGATTATAATGTTCAACAATTGCCCAAATTAGATACGGTCAAACTCACTGAAGGTACTTATATACTCTGGAAGCACCAAGTGTTGCTCATTATTGAGGGTTATGGTTTGATGCCTTTTCTCTTGGATCATAAAGTTCCTGAGAAAACAGTGTTTGGTACGTTTGGAGATACGATTTCCAATCCTATTTTTCTGGCGTATCTTAAGCAAGACAAACTGCTGGCGTCGTGGTTGCTTTCTACAATTGCTCCTGAGGTTCTTCATTATCTTACAGGGTTAACAACATCTCAATCAATTTGGAATGCGTTGGCCAGACGATATGGTGCTAGGTCTTCTTTTAAAATCTCTGCACTACGACACAATCTGCATTCTCAGAAGAAAAGGAACATGTCTGTTAGTGAATATCTTGCAAAAATTAAGCATATTTGTGATACATTGAATGCATCTGGTAATGTTGTGACTGAGCAAGAGCAGGTGAGTGTTGTCCTTGCTGGTTTGACTGCGGAATTCGAGTCAGTTGTTATGTTTGCTTCTCGTGAGGGTCAGTCCCTTGAAAGTGTCTCGGAAATGCTACTTGAGTGTGAAGCAAGACAAAAAGAATTTTTTTCTGATAGCTTTTCTATTCAGGCCAATGTTGCAACTCGCACACCAACTACAAAAGATGATGAAATGGATGGTAAAGAAGAATTTTCTGATGATCAGTTTTCTGATCAGGGAGCGTTTTCCAGGGGTCAAAGGGGCACTAATTTTACTCAAGGTAGGGGTCGTGGACGTTATGGGTCTAATCGACCTCAATGTCAATTGCGTGGGAAGTTTGGCCATTTGGTTCATAAGTGTTATCATCGATTTGATCACACCTATCAGGGTCAAGCGTCAAACAATTCTCGGGGTGGCTATCATGGTCAGTAGTCATTTGGATTTAATCAACGCCATGTTTCAACCTTTTCGAGTCCTACTCCTTCGCAGTTTCAGGCTTATTCTCATGTTTTTTCCCCTACTGGTGTTTGTCTTGCACCGTATCCTACAACTCCTTTTATACCTTCAGCTCCTTTTATATCTCTAGTTGCTTCTTCTGGATACTCTCCTTATTTTGTTCCGACATCATCTCCTTCAGTACTCCCTCCCACTACTGTTCCTCAGGGTTACCCAGCTGTAGGTGGTTCTTCTTCCAACAATTCTACTGAGGTGGTCTGGTTCCCAGACTCGGGTGCCACGTACCACATCACAAACGATCGTGGTAATCTTCAAACTGATACTGCTTATACAGGTAAGGATTCTCTCCTGGTGGGTGATGGTCATCAGGTTAAAATTACACATGTTGGGACTGGAATTTTATCGAATGGACATAGGTCTTTGCAACTGCAGAATTTGTTATGTGTTTCTGCTATAAAGAAAAATTTGTTATCAGTTTCTCAGTTTGCTCGTGATAATAGAGTCTTTTTTTAATTTCACTCTCGGTTTTGTCTTGTTAAGGATGCACAGACCAAGGTGCCTCTCCTGGAGGGGAAGCTCACTCCTTAGGGTCTTTATGAGCTTCGTTCGGTTGGTGTGACAGAGGGTCATCGTGGCTCCAGTTTTGCGAATCTTTGTTCTGCTCAGTCTTATCACTTATGCAGTTTCGTCTCCTTCGGATACTTTAGACCTATGGCATAGACGCCTTGGTCACCCATCTTTGTCAGTTCTCAAGACAGCACTTGCTTCTTGTAATATTTCATTTCAAGCTAATAAGCTGTCCACTGTGTGTTCTCCTTGTTTGCAAGGGAAAGCACATAAGCTTCCCTTTTCATTATCTACCACTGCGTATACAACTCCTTTTCAATTGACTGTTTCGGATGTTTGGGGGCCTACTTATCTTGAGTCGGATTGGTTTTCGTATTATGTTTCGTTTATTGACGTTATAGTCGGTTTACGTGGTTGTATTTGGTTAAACGTAAATTGGATGTGTTTCAGTGCTTTGTAAATTTTCATAAAATGGTTGAAGTACAATTTGAATGCCATATTAAAGCATTACAAACTGATGGAGGTACTGAGTTTAAAGCTTTGTCCAATTGGTTAAGTGAGAATGGCATTCAACATCGTGTATCATGTTCGTACACGTCTGAACAAAACAGGAAGGCCGAGCGTAAGCATCGACATATTGTCGAAATGGGTCTAACGTTGCTAGCTCAAGCTGGCATATCATTAGATTTTTGGAGTCATACCTTTATTACGGCTGTTTTCTTGATCAATAGGTTACCAACGGTGACTCTGCATGGTAAATCCCCTTTTAAGGTTGTGTATAAGCAAAAACTGGATTACAAGTTTTTTCGTATTTTTGGATGTGCATGTTTTCTGTTGACTAGACCGTTTAATCGTCACAAGTTAGAATTTTGGTCTAAGCAGTGTACCTTCTTAGGTTATAGCCCCAAACAGAAAGGATACAAATGTCTTACGACTGATGGCAAGATCATTGTGTCACGACATGTTGTTTTTGATGAATCGATTTTTCCAATGGCACTTCAATCCTCTTCTTCTTTCTCACAACCGTCTACTACCTATGATGATTTTTCCGTGGCTCATTCTTGTTCCAATGGAGACTTTCCTCTATTTTTTGTGTCACCCTCTCGTGCTACGACCTCTACTCCTGCTCGTGTGGTTTCAAGTCGTAGTAGTTCTTCTTCTGCTGATTCTCAGTCGAAATCTGGGAATGACTTATTGGGTCGAGGCATTTCTTCTAGAGATGAAACCCACACAGTTGTTGAGGCCCATGATTCTTCTGCGACGTCTCAGGCTTTTAATAGACCTGTTTCTGTTGTGCCTGTTGTGCCCGATGATGGCCTGGCCCGTGTACCTTTAGACACTTGTGGTACTGTTCAACCTGACGTCTCTCCTGTTATTGACTCGTCTCCTCATTTTGCTTCCTCTGGGGTGGGTTCGCCTCAAGATAAAGAGTCGTCTCCTGTGTTGGATCCATCTCCTGGTAGCGGGCCTCCTATATTGGACTCCTTATTAGTGGGCTCTATTGCGGCTCTATCGGACCCTATTCTACATATGGGTCTTGAGGATAGTTCACCGGGTGATATAGATCAAACCCAAAATTCTGCTGATTTTTCTCTCGATGCTATTCATGTGGCTCAGTCCAGTCTAGGGTTTCATGTTTCTGAATTAGGGGTTTCTGGGACAGATGTTGGTTCTTCTCTTCCTACCACTGTTCCAGTGCTTAATTCTCATTCGATGATCACGAGAGCGAAGGACGGGATTCGGAAGCCCAAGATTTTTTCTGTGGGCGTTTCTTCGCTGGGCGCCTCCGCGTTTGTTGAACCCCAGAACATTCGGGAGGCTATGCAGACTGAGCAGTGGCAGGAGACAGCTCAAGCCGAGTATGACGCCCTTATTGCTAATAATACGTAGACGATGGTTGATCTTCCTCCTGACAGACATGATGTGTCTTGCAAGTGAATTTTCAAATTGAAGCGAAATGCCGATGGTTCGATCTCTCGTCACAAAGCCAGACTCGTCGCCAAAGGGTACCTTCAACGTACTGGCTGTGATTTTCACGAAACGTTTAGTCCGGTTGTTAAACCGGCTACTGTTCGCACCATCTTATCGGTGGCTATTACCAAGAAGTGGGTTTTGCAGCAGGTAGACGTCAACAACGTCTTTCTGAATGGGGATTTGGCTGAGGAGGTTTACATGACGCAGCCACCTGGTTATGAGCAAGGATGTTCTAAAAGGTTAGTCTGCAGGCTTAATAAAGCCATATATGGCTTGAAGCAGGCTCCATGAGCCTGGTTCGAAACTTTAAAATCTTACATGCTTTCTATTGGATTTTGCATATCTAAGTCTGACTCGTCGTTGTTTATTCGAATGTTGGATGGTATAGTGATTTATCTACTTGTTTACGTTGACGATATAATTATTACTGGTTGTGATTGTACTGATGTTCAGGCTGTGATTGATGATTTGCATAAGCGGTTTTCTTTAAAAGATTTAGGTAAATTGAGTTTCTTTCTTGGTATTGAGGTTACATATGGTGAAGATTGCTTAGTGTTAAACCAGAAAAAATACATTAAAGACTTGTTACAGAGGAGTGGTCTTGCTAAGGCAAAAGCTCTTCCTACTCCTATGATTTCTAATCTGCATCTTTCTGTGACTTCTGGTAGTCCTATTGATGATGTCACTCTGTATCGTAGTGTTGTGGGAGCATTATAATATGTGGTTATTACTAGGCCGGAGATAGCCTTTGCTGTGAATCGTGTCTGCCAATTCATGCAATGTCCTTTAGACTCTCATTTCCAGGCTGTGAAGCGAATCTTACGGTATTTACAGGGGACACTGGACAATGGGTTAGTTTTTCGATCAACTTCTCGGATGGATATTGTTGCGTATGCTGATGCAAATTGGGGATCTGACCTTGATGATCGCATGTCTATGACAGGGTTCTGCTTATTTTTTGCTGGTAATCCTGTTTCTTGGGGTTCGAAGAAACATGCTGTGGTTTCTCGTTCTACGACTGAGGCTGAATATCAAGCTGTTGCTTGTGCTACATCTGAGATTCTCTGGCTTCTGTCTTTGCTTTCTGAGTTGTGTATTTCCTTTGATGACACACCTACTCTTTGGTGTGACAACTCTAGTGCTGTAGCAGTTTCGGCTAATCTTATTCTCCACTCGAAGTTCAAGCATGTTGAGCTTGATTTGTTTTTTGTTAGGGAAAAGGTTGCTTCGGGTCATCTTTTTGTCAATGAGGTTCCTGCGTGTGAGCAAATTGCTGACATTATGACCAAGCCATTGTCGGCTTCTATGTTCACTAAGTTTCGGCAGAAGCTTGCAATCTGTGATGTCTCTTCTGGTACCGTGTAAGTTGTTTCTGTTTCAATTACTTGCTCTTTGTGTGTTTCTTCTTTCTTTTCGTCTTGCAGGTGTTCTTTCGTCCCGTGTTCACAAGTTCTTGAAGGCAGAAGAAGCATGGTGAATGTTATGAGTATAGTGTAGGCAGGTAGAGTTGTTATTGTAAAGTCAATGGTTGTTGAGGAAAGCCAGTACAAACGGTTAGGATATATTGTTAGTTACTGACTTACTCAATATTGTATAAAGCCTACCTGGTCTCTATTGAGATATTACATGTTTATTAATAATACTTAGAGAGTACCGTCTCTCTTTACTCTCTGTAATCTCTTGCTTGTTCTATAGATCTTAACATTACTGCATCCATATGTCATAGACCATCTTGTAAATTTGGCCCCGCCGCATTGTAACCCCCTTAACCCGGCCTAGACGGTTGACCCGAATTAAGAAGTTTACACGGGGAAAACCAAAGTCAACCCGAAAGTCAACCTTGATTAACGACCCTTTTTTTTCTTTTTAATCTTATCTAAATGCACATTAACCCTAGGTATGTTCATGCAATCGGCATACTCAAAGATCAGCGCATTCGGAAAACATTTAGGGACTTAATTGTACAACATACAAGTTTAGGGACCAAAATGTAACTTTGGAAATTATAAGGACTTAGCCCACTTTTAAGTTACCATTATGAAATTAGTCATGTTTTATGCTTCTCTGCCAAATTTCAACTCAAACGGACATCTCAAACTCATCCAATTGCATATACAAAGTTCAGGACCAAAACGCAAAGGTTTCAAAACATATAACCGTCAATTTCAGTGCCCAACGGTCGGGTGTTTCGGAACAGGGATGATCCGTTCCGAAACGCGGGACCGTTCCGAAACGCGTTGCGCAACAGGGCCTGGCAGTGGCCAAACTGTTCCGGAACGACTCTGCCCGTTTCGAAACGCCTAGGCCATTTCAGGCCCTCTGTTCCGAAACGGCAGCACCTGTTCCGAAACAGGCTGCCCAGATTGCAGAAATTTAGCTAGATCATCACACAATTGACCCATCAAACATGCTCCAAAGGCAACCAAATTATAATAGCAAGACATTACATGCATAAGGAACATAATGGCATCAACAATTCATAAACATGGCATCAAACAAGGAAAGCCCCAATTCTATAGACATGCATCCTATATTGAAAACCATTCAAGCATCATAATACCCAACAAACTTCACAAAGGCCAATTACATGTTCCATCATCAACAACAACATAAAACCAACTTAGGGAGTCCAAAACATCTCCCAAATCAACAACATAGGTTCCCCATTGCCAAATGCCAAAAGCTAAACAAGTTATGAAAATATTCACCATACATGAGCTTAGTTCTTCACTTGGATTCTTGACCTCTTGCTGCCCTTATACACACTTCAATGCTCTGCATTATTGGTTTAAGAAAAGAGAGAGCGTAAGCACATAGCTTAGTGAGGAATGCTCATTTAAAACAACACAATAATGCATTTATAAACACCTTTATAAACCTTAATTCAAAACAACCTTTATCCATGCACAAAAGCATTTAAAACAAGCATACATGCTTCAAATTATTAACATGTCATATTGGCCACAAGTGATAATCATAATCTTTCCATTTCACAATACAATCAACATAAGATCCACACATGGACTTTTAAACACCATTGTGGTCTTACAATTCACAAGGACCACACATGGACTTTTAACCACCATTGTGTCCTTAGCACAAGAATCACCCATGGACTTTTAACCACCATGGTGTTCTTAAAATACACAAGGCTCACACAAGGACTTTTAACCACCTTTGTGACCTTAACACAAGAATCACCCATGGACTTTTAACCACCATGGTGTTCTTAAAATACACAAGGCTCACACAAGGACTTTTAACCACCTTTGTGACCTTACAATACACAAGGACTTTTAACCACCTTTGTGACCTTAGCACAAGAACCAATCATGGACTTTTAACCACCATGTTGTTCTTAACACAAGAACCACCTATGGAATTTTAACCACCATAGTGTTCTTAACCTTTCTCGAAACATCACTTGCCAATATGCATCATTTAACAACAATAATCCACTGTTTTAAAGCATTTAACAAGCCATTAATCATCATGCATCCTTATGCATCAAAACCACATTTTATCAAATGTTCAAAACAAGGATCTCTTACCTTGAGCATCCTTCAACACATGGCTTATAAAACCAGCAAATAAACATGCTAAAGTATGCTTTCAAAACAGAATTTAAAACATGCAAACAATCACATTGCACTCAACCAACTCATGGTTCATCAACAAGAGAGTTTTTCCGAAAACTTACTCTTGAGCTTAGCAAAGTTGTTTAGACTTAAACTAAGCTCCCAAACCTTCAAAACATTGGTTTCAAAGCTGAAAACCAAAATCCACTCACTGATTCCGTTTCGCCACTTGCCGAAACACCAATCAAGCTTCCGGATCAACACCACAAGGATCCGAAGATGTCTCCCCTGTTTTAAACACATCAAAACAGTAGATTAATGCACCATCATGCATTAATATCCTCAACCAAGACATCTAAACTCGCTGCTCACATCAACACTCACATTTCGGCTACCAAACACAACCGAAATCACAACCAAACATCTCCACAACACTACCCAGCCAAGATCCATCAATTCCAAACATTCATAAACCTCAATTAACATCCAAAATGGATCTCATCACGTCCTTATACCTCCAGCTATAGCAGAACATCAAGATCACTCCAAAAACCACCAAAAACTTAAACAAAACTTAGGAAAATCAACCTATTCGGGATTGCATTGATTAAACCTCAATTTCTCATCAATTATACATCCATTTTACATCAAAAATACATCTCAAAACAATGCCCAATCAGATCATACGAATTTCATCAAAATTAAAGCAAATCTTGCATTTTAAAGCCAAGATCAAGAACTCAATTACAAAACCTTTAATAAAACATAATTCAAGGATTGAGAACTTGGGAATTTCAGTAAAGAACTGAAAATTTAGAGGAGAATGACGTTCATACCTCTAAACTTGAGTTTCTCCCTTTTTGGAACCAAGATTCTTGAAAATCCAATAAGCAAATGCTAAGGTTTTGTTGTAGAAATGATTAGAGATCAAAAGGAAGTTGAAATCTCATCTTTGAATGTCAAAATCAGAGGGAAATTTGCTGGAGAAAAGTGTTTGGGTTGAGAGAAAAGTTGAGAGAAAAGAAAATGGAAAATTTGAAAAAGTTAGTTAAAATGACAAAATATCTTTTTTCCTCCTTTTTTTACCTTAATTAAAACCATTAATAAATTGATTAATATTAAGAAAAATCTGGAGAAACTCCTTTGGGTAAATAGCTCCTTAAAGATTCAAAGTTTCAATCCTTTTTAAAACAGTCACCTAGTTTTCAAAAGTTACATTTTGGTCACTAACCCAAAATGTCACTCTTCCAAACCTCATTTTGTAAAATTGATTTCACCTTTCTCTTATATATAATAAAAGAGGATTTTAAGACATTTTTCCATATTTTTAATGCAACCCGAACTAGGCTTTCCTAACTTCACCCTTTTATATTCGAACCGCAACCCGACCGGTCCGGTCCAAACCCAAAACTTCTAAGCCCAAAATTGGGGTGTTACAACTCTCCCCCCTTAAGAAATTTCGTCCTCGAAATTTACCTGAAGGAAAGAGGTACAGAAACTGCTTCAACATATCATCCTTCCGCTCCCACGTGGCTTCTTCAACACCACGATGTTTCCACAACACCTTTACCAAACCAATGGTCTTGCCACGAAGAACCTTACTATCTGAATCCAGAATCTTCACCGGTTCCTCATCATAGGTCAAATCCGGATTCAATTCCACTTCTTCCACATGCATCACATGTGAAGGATCCGATCTATTCTTCCGAAGCATGGAAACATGAAACACATCATGAATCTTCTCCAACTCTTGCGGTAACCTCAACTTATACGCAACAGGACCCACACGCTCAACCACCTCGTATGGTCCAATGTACCTAGGGCTCAACTTACCCTTTCGGCCAAACCTCATCACCTTTTTCCAAGGCAAAATCTTCAAAAACACACGGTCACCCACCGCATACTCAATCTCCTTACGCTTCAAATCCGCGTAAGACTTTTGCCGATCAGAAGCTGCCTTCAAGCGCTCACAAATGAGCTTCACCTTCTCGGTGGTTCCTTTCAACATAGCTGGCATCGAAACCAACTTCTGACCCGTTTCAGCCCAACACAGAGGAGTCCTACACTTCCTCCCGTACAAAGCCTCATAAGGTGCCATTTGAATACTTGCCTGATAACTATTGTTATAGGCAAACTCCACCAAAGGCAAATGTTTCTCCCATGAGCCCTGAAACTCAATCACGCAGCACCTCAACATATCCTCCAAAACCTGGATAACACGCTCGGACTGACCATCTGACTGAGGATGATAAGATGTACTGAAATTCAACCGTGTACCCAAAGCTTGATGCAAACACTGCCAGAAACGCGATGTAAACCTCGGATCCCTATCCGACACAATCGACTTAGGCACACCATGCAGCCGCACAATCTCAGCAATGTACAGCTCCGCAAGCTTATCCAAAGAATACGTAGTATGCACAGGCAAGAAATGCGCACACTTCGTTAGGCGATCCACAATCACCCACACCGAATTCTTCTTCGATGGCGACAAAGGTAACCCAGATACAAAATCCATGGTAATCCTTTCCCACTTCCACTCAGGAATTCTCAACGGTTGCAACAAACCTGACGGAAACTGATGCTCAGCCTTAACTCGCTGACACACCATGCACTTGCTTACAAACTCAGCAACATCCTTCTTTAGACCCACCCAATAGTACTCATCATGAAGATCACGGTACATCTTAGTACTACCAGGGTGCATAGCAAAAGGACTACTATGACCTTCAGTCAGAATAGCGCGCCTCAAATCAACATCATTGGGCACTACTATTCGACTCCCAAAACACAACACTCCATCATCACTAAAACAGAAATCCGAAGGCCTACCCTCCGCAATATCCTGAACATGCGGTACCAAGGAATCATCCAACAACTGCTTTTCCTTGATCAACTGAACGAAAGATGGTTTCACTTGCAATTCAGCCACAAGACCACCATCTCGCGAAATACTCAAACTGGCAAACATAGCCCTCAACTCAACAGCTACCTTCCTACTCAAGGCATCCGCTACAACATTAGCTTTTCCAGGGTGATACTCAATCGTCAAATCATAATCCTTGAGCAACTCCACCCAGCGTCGCTGTCTAAGATTCAACTCCTTCTGAGACATCAGATACTTCAAACTCTTGTGATCTGTGTACACAGTACACTTCTCACCATACAGATAATGTCTCCAGATCTTCAAAGCAAAAACCACCGCAGCCAACTCGATGTCATGCGTAGGATAATTGCGCTCATGCACCCTCAACTGCCGTGATGCATAAGCCACCACCTTACCCTCCTGCATCAACACACATCCCAAACCAACATAGGACGCATCACTATACACCACAAACTCTTTCCCTGATTCAGGTTGAACCAAGATAGGAGCTTGTGTCAAGGCTGCCTTAAGCTTCTCAAAAGCCTGCTGTCTCGCTTCTGTCCACTCATACTTAACATCCTTCTGCAACAAATTTGTCAAAGGTGCAGCAATCTTCGAAAACCCATCCACAAACCTTCGGTAGTATCCTGCCAACCCAAGGAAACTACGAACTTCATGAACAGACTTAGGAACCTTCCAATTCATCACCGCCTCAATCTTCTGAGGATCAACACGAATCCCTTCAGCAGAAACCACATGACCAAGAAACACCACTTCTCTAAGCCAGAACTCACACTTGCTCAGCTTAGCATAAAGCTGATTCTCCAACAAAGCTTGCAGCACAATTCTCAGATGCCCTTCATGCTCCTCCTCAGTACGTGAGTACACGAGGATATCATCAATGAACACCACAACAAACTTATCCAGGTATTCATGAAATACACGGTTCATCATGTCCATGAAAGCTGCAGGAGCATTTGTCAAACCAAACAGCATCACAAGGAACTCATAATGCCCATACCTCGTCCTGAAAGCTGTCTTTGGCACATCCACATCCTTCACCTTCAACTGGTAATACCCTGACCTTAAGTCAATCTTAGAGAACACAGCTGCTCCCCGAAATTGATCAAAAAGATCATCAATTCTCGGCAATGGATACCGATTCTTGATAGTCAACTTGTTAAGCTGACGGTAATCAATGCACATTCTCATAGTGCCATCCTTCTTCTTCACAAACAAGACCGACGCAGCCCAAGGTGACACACTCGGCCGAATGAAACCACGATCAAGCAACTCTTGCAATTGCGTCTTCAGCTCTTTCAACTCTTTAGGTGCCATTCGATAAGGAGTAATGGACACAGGAGTTGTGTTTTCATACAGCTCAATCCCAAACTCCACTTCACGATTAGGAGGCAATCCAGGCAACTCCTCCGGAAACACACCAGGAAACTCTTGCACAGTCCTGATATCTTGCACACGCAACTCCTTAGAGCTAGGATTCATCACAAAGGCTAGATAAGCTTCACAACCTTGCCTCAGCATCCGGCTCGCCTCCAATGTAGACACCACATTGGCAAGAAACTTCATATTCTCACCAACCACAACCACCTCATAATCATCCGCAAGTTTCAACGAAACTCGCTTATTCTCACAATCCACTACAGCACGATGCTCAGCAAGCCAATCCATACCAAGGATTACATCAAAACCATAGAAAGGAAATTCCATAAGATCAACATGAAAAACATGATCTTGCACAACCAAAGGACATCTTCTATAAAGCTTTCGAGTCACAACAGTCTCACCAAAAGAACTAGTGACACGCATACCAACATCCAAAGACTCAACAGGAAGAGACACACCTTTAAGCAACAGAAGCTCTAATGTTGAGAAAAGTGTGTCTTACGCCCAGATCTAGCTGAATCAGGACCTACGAGGTATGATTACTATATTAGAACTAATATTAACACTATGCCACCAACTAAGAACATAAGACTAATCCGAAAGTATACTCATAGAAAGATATCAAAGAATGTGCCTGATCAGACTGAACAACTAGAGGTAACTCGTCAGTCTCAGAGTCGATACTTGAACACGAGAATTTTCTGAATCAAATTCTAACCAAAATTATGCTATAACTGATTGAAATTAGCAAAACAGAGCTTTCGGGTTTGAATTTGACAAAACGAGCAGCGGATACGGACTCAAGACGTCGAAAAAGGTCAAGAGGGATGTTTCCGAAAAAGTCAACTCTTATCAAAGTCAACTAGTCAAACTGGTCAAAGGTCAACTCTGGTCAAACGGGTCAGCGATCAACTCTGGTCAAACGAGTCAAAGTCCAAGGTCAAATTCAAGGTCAAACGAGTCAAAGAGTCAAAGGTCAGGTCCGGTTAACAGTCAAGTTCTCAAAGTTAAAATTGGTTCAGCCCAATTCACAACTTTATCCGGTTCGGTTCAATTAACGAATTTGCTTCTAGTCACGGTTCACAACATGTTCGGTTCATTATTCATTTGGTTCAACACTCAAGCTCAGTTCAGTTAATACTATTAGATCCGACTCATATTGTGAAAGCCCAACTTGGGTTACAGACACACTAAACCAAACCTTTACTCTCACTCGGTTAATAGTTTGGGCCCCAATCAAAATTCCACAGTGTTGTGGGCTCAACGGTTGGGTTCAACCCCAACTACACACAACACACACAGAGCCCAACTCCTTAACTCCCTTTCAACAAATTCAGCAACTAGGGTTTCCAGAACCGTTAGGCGGCGGCAGCTCGACAACAACAACGATGGCATATCCATACGAGTATGACGGCGTGACCCATATCGATAAGGACGGCAACGGCTCACCGGAAACACAACACAACGACTATAGTGGTTATTCACGGCTACAACAAGTACAAAATCCAAAATCAAACCACAATCCCACAACTCAAAAACACCGATTGCAACACAAACACAAATTCTTAGCCAAAAACAATCACGAACGGAGAAGATACGACAACGCTCAAGCATAATGACCACGATGACGGCAACAAAGAAGCCGAATGGTCCTATCTCAAATTCTGAACGGAGAACTGATGGTGGTGAGCTGGCAGTCGGGTTCAATGGACGATGACAAAGGTTTGGATAATGGCTGAGCGCGACACAGACGATGGCACAACAACGAACGAGGATGGCGACACTATGAGACAGATCCGAACGCTTTCCCTTTCGTAATCTCGGAAACGATGATCGATGAGGGGTAAAAGGGGATGGGTTTTGGTCAACGGCGATGGGGGTTAGAATGGTGGCAGTGGCACTCTAAACGGACGACGGCTTAGGCCTTATCAGAGCTTCGCCGGTAATTTAGATGAAGTGGATGATGATAACGGGAGAGGGGAGATAAGGGGAAGGTGCGGCTGCAGTTTGCGTTATGAAAATTCAGAGATGCTGAAGAGTTGAAAAAGATATTAAATACCCAAAAAAGGGTAAATTATTGAGTAAGGGTTTAAACTATTTTAGGGTTAACACAAAAGATCTAAAGTTTATCCTGCCTTGCAAAACAACCCATAAATTTCCAAGTTGAGCCACAAAATTTTGAATATACTCCATTTAATCCACACACTCAATTAGGGTTTTAGAATTAAAAAAATTCCCAAATTCAAGGGTTTCAAATTAGGGATTCCAAAAACCAGAAATTTTCGAATTGGAAAATTTTTGGGGTGTTACAACACATATATTTCTTCATATTTTTTTCATATGTGATATATGTATATATATATGTCAGACATAATTGAAAGACTCGACTCGAACTTGAAAATTGATCCACTAATTACTAAACTTTTTGAGTTATTTGAATTTCCATTTTATAACTTAATTTTTATTTAAAATTTTTTCGAGTTGAGTCGAGTTTTTGTGTAACACCATAAACCCAAATGTCACATTTGGGCCTTAAGCCCAAACCTTTTCCATAAAATTACTCAACTCGGTTTAGCCCAAACAAGATATTTTCCAAAAACATTAAATCCAACAGTTGAAAATATAGATAAACAATTTTTATCGTTACAAATGAGCTCCACTTTAATTTAAAACATTTAAACATTCGACTTGATCGATACAATTCCAAAATAAGAGGTACATACTCGACCACGTAAGGTCCTATGAATACTCAACCCACTAAATACAAGTATCACACTCTGGAAACCGTCGCTTGCTGGAATCCCATATTGATAGTGCTCCTCGATCCTGCGATCCAACGATCAACCTATGCACGGAAACAACGATTCCAAGCGTTGAGCTTACAAAGCTTATTAGTACACATCTACTCTACTATACTTCATGCTAATCATAAATATTACGAGCAATAAGGCAAGACTAATAAACATGTGGCGCTACCACTAGTCGCCTAAACACATGCTCCAATCATACAAGTCATCGTACATGGCACACAAGGTCTAATCATACTCGGGATCTCATAAGACCATTCGGGCAAAGCACACAAAGTCATAACCACAAACTCAGAGTGAGGCCTGGTGTCAGACAGCCTCAGGAACATACACTCATACTCGATATCTCTCATCGAGTATCTTCGAATGAGGCCCAGTGTCACACAGCCTCAGGAACGTACACCCATACTCGACATCACACCTCGAGTATCTTCGAATAAGGCCCAGTGTCATACAACTTCAAGAACATATATTCGGAATCTCTAACCATGGTGTTACAACACGCTCTCTGGGTATCCAGATCCCATCAACCAAAGGTGACTCAACCAACCAAGTGTCCATACAACACATATCATAGGCACGATTACCATACAACACACATCACTGGCACGATTATCATAACTCTATGGTTTCTATTAATTATCAAATGGCAAATTAAGTTTACCAACTTGTTAATACATTATAGAAGTGTACATTAATCATTCTTATTAATTATCTCATTAATCCACATTATCTCATTAATTAAGGCACAAATCAATTCATTAATAAATCCCCATCGATTTTCATCTTTAACTGGCATTATAGGTTATTCAGTTCAGCGGGTACCGGTACTCGAACACAAGTATTGGTACGATACCCTTGGTATCGGTGCTCACACGCGTACCGATACTGAAATCGCTTATTGGAAATTCTTGAATTCCCTCGAGTACCGATACGGGTTAACCCATACCGATACGACATTGAATAACGTATAAATACAGCCGACTAATCTAAATTGAGTTTTACAGAGGCCTATTTGGGAGCGATTGACCCATTTTTTCCTATTCAAAACGTCAGGATTATACTTAATGTAATGTTAGTTTGTAAGGGTTTATACTAATCCCATGTGTATATTAATATATCATAATAAATCTAAGGATTTATACTTAATGTAATGTTAGTTTGTAAATTTATACTCCCAAAGTAAATCATAATCACCTATTAAAATTTCTAATTATGTGTATAAAATAGAAAGAAACCATAACCTATTTAATATAACTAATTGAAAATTACGTTTATAATCGACTCTCTACTAACTAAAAAAATGCTATAGATCATCGATAAATCAGATATAGACGAATTAAATTCGACAAAACATTAGATAAAAAAAAAACTGTAAGTTGTTAAGACTTAAGAGTAAGAGAGTTGGGAAAATATTATAACCTCAGAATAACTGAAATATGAAACCCAAACCTAAATATAGATATGCTCATGGTTAATCAAAATTTTGTGATCATGACTTAATTTAATAATTTTAAAACTTTTAAGAAGTTAAAATACAATTAAATCATAGAAATTAGATGGGTCATGTTCTCTTAGACCCACTGATGTTCCACCCCCGTTCGAGTGAAAGAAACAATCATTTTTTCGCTTTTCAAATTGAGGCCATTATTTATCATCATCATCTATTGTTGTCTATCTAACATCATTGTCAGTAAGATAATATTATAAAACCGAACGATATAATCATGTCCTAAAATATATAAAATTACTCGAAAAACTTTAGAACGGAACATAAAACTATGGAGGAAACATTCCATGTTCCACATGAATGGTAATCGAGTCAAAGCAATTACATAACATTTATAATATGCTCAACGTGCATGAAAAATGTGGTAATTGATTTTTTTTGTGGTCCTAAAATACAGAGTATACTAATTGAGCAATTGGCATCAATATGTCATCATGTTCACATGAAGTTTCAAAAATTTACACCATAGTACCTACTTCTTTTTTTAAAAATATATTTTTATGTATATAGTGCCTCAAATTTTAGGAAATTTTGGATTTTTTTTATAATTTTAGAATTGGCCCTAAAAATTTTGGAAAATTTCATCGTTTTGGTTTATAATATTAAATTTTTACATTCTTTTGTTTTTCCTTGGTAGAGATAAATTTTATTGAAAACCACACGAACCAACTTGCCTCAGTGGTTAAGGGAACGATTGTTGTTCTTAGAGGTCACGGGTTCAAGCACCAACAACTCCATCAGGATGATTGAACATGTATTGTCAAATGGTTGAGAATATATTCAAAACATATATTACTTGTAAACACCTTAGCTTTAAAAAAAATATTGAAAATCATTAACATTGCATGCAGGGACGGGACTGTAGTCCTCAACCTCACCAAATTTTAATTTTATTTTTAGTTATATTATAAAATTTAAAAAATATGGGATAATTAGAATTTGTTTTCCTATTTTTTTTTTAAAAAGTTGCTTTTGTCCTCTTCTAGTTAATATTTTAGTCCCGTCCTTAATTACAAGCATCTAAACATCCAAAAGAAATAATTTGTTATCCTTTTTAGAGTTTCTATTTATGTTCAACATTAAAAATATATATTGGGTAAAGTACACAGATGGTCATTGAGCTTTGGTAAAAAAACAAAAACAAAATAGTAACTAAACTTTCAAAAATCACAAAATGGTAATTAAACTTTATGTTTTATAACAAAATGGTAACTAGACGTTAAATGTCGTTAAGTGACTGTTATAAAATTTGGTATAATAACACATTTAGTCCTTCATATTTATACATTCAATCAATTTAGTCCTAATTCGAAACAATTCACTAAATTTAGCCCTCGTTATTTATACATTCTTTCAATTTGGTCCTTAAAGAAAAATTCCAAAGTATGGTAACATGATAAATAATTACAATTAAATTTTTATAGGAACTCGAAAACTCGACTCGAATCGAAAAAATTTCAAATAAAGTTTGAGTTTGTAAAATATGACGCGTCAACTCGAATAACTCGAAATTTTTTGACTCGACTCGATCGAACGCTCATCTCTATCTTAAGATATGATGCGTCGACTCGAATAACTCGAAATATTCGAATATTTTAAATCATTTTTTCTTTTAAATCGAATATTTTTTTTTCAAATAGAATATTTAATATTTTCATATTTAAATCACATCGATTATTTAATAACAACTTTAAATATTCAATTTAAAAGAAAAAATTGATTTAAAATATTCGAATATTTAATTAAATTTTTATAGGAACTCGAAAACTAGACTCGAATCGAAAAAATTTCAAATAAAGTTTGAGTTGTAAAATATGACGCGTAAACTCGAATAACTCGAAATTTTTTTGACTCGACTCGATCGAACGCTCACCTCTATCTTAAGATATGACGCGTCAACTCGAATAACTCAAAATATTCGAATATTTTAAATCAATTTTTTCATTTAAATCAAATATTTTTTTTAAATAGAATATTTAATATTTTCATATTTAAATTACATCGAATATTTAATGTAACTCCCTCGTCCCGGTCTGGCCGGACGACCGATCCGAGTGGGCCACACGGGGAAAACCGAGTGAAACCCGTGAAGGTTCCCCTCGGTTAGCAACCCAAATTTTTTTCTTTTTAATTTAATCTTGTCTAGAGGAACATTAAGTCCTAAGTGATTCACAACAGCGGAAAGCATCCAAAGAAAGATCACATTCGAACCCCGACCATACATACTAGTCCATTTTTAAGCTTACAGGGCAAACCGTATCGGTACCCTAACTAGTGGTATCGATACGCCCTAACCAGGTCAACCCAAAGAGTCAACTCCGAGAAGACCGTATCGATACAGCCCTTAAGCGTATCGATACGCCATTCTCGGTCAAACCTCCTTGGTCAACAGAGTAGACCCGTATCGATACTCGGGAACCCCGTATCGGTACGCACTACTCTCACCCAAAACTCTAAATTCCAGTAACTTTGGAGGGTATCGATACCCTTAGGGTATTGGTACGCCAGGCAAAAACTGTGGCATTTGGGCAAGGCCGTATCGATACGGCCCTCAGGCGTATCGATACGCCCTGCTCTGCAATTCCACTAATTCCAACTTGGTGACCTCAAACAAGACTCTAGATGCATTTTTAGACTCTCCTATGCACATACAAACATTTAAGCAATCATACATGAGCCATAGGTAGCAATCAAACATGAATCAAGGCATCCAATCATGACATTCAAACAAAGGGGCAAACTTAGCGTAAAAGGGCATACATAAAAGTTCAAAAGCCCCAAAAGGCACAAGACAACACATATGAGGTTTGCATCACTAACAAGGCAACCTAAACGTCTAGAGGCATGCCACCATACACAAACATTCATCATAGCATCCATACATTACAACCCATAATCAAACCGAAACATCATCATAAGGCATTAACAACATAAAGCCAACACAAAGGAGTCTAAATACAAGCCCCTAAAACACGTAGCATTTCCCATTGCTAGACTACTACATTATTTAATAAACCATACTTGAGCAATTACCACACACTTGGACGCCCTTTCCTTGCTCATTGCTAACTCCAAGCTAAAGATCTGCATTGTCGGAAAAAGGAGAGCGTAAGCATAAAGCTTAGTGAGCGGAGCTCTAAAACATAACAACGACAATGCAGGGTTCAAAGCTTTCTTTAAAATAAGGGTCAACGCATACAAATCGTCCAACGACCTAATCCTTCTACTAACATACAAGTTCAACCAAAGGTCAACAATATAGACATTTATCATAGCATTTCACTTCATTGTATACATGAGGACATAATCCTAGATTAAAGCAAAACAATAAAAGAGAATGATATAGTGAGATACAACATGAGCACACATGGTATGCACAAGCATAACCAAAACACACACGGTGGGACTACACATCACCGTTTCGACTAGTAGTTTTCCAATGGGACTACACATCAAAGTACTCTTCTACTAGTCATTACCGGCGGGACTACACATCACCGGAGTCTTATACCACTAGCTACCGACGGGACTACACATCACCGGAGCAACGACAACCATCACGTGAGGTTCGACACCAACCATGCAACACAATATACACTCACTATCATGCGACATGTACTCACTATATCATGCACAACCAAAACAAGTTGCAACAATATCCACAATTAGGCATCACTTACTACTTACAATCTTACCAATCACAAATGGTCTTACTCACCATTTCCGTGCACAACCTGCACCAACTTACACTCATCTTACAAGGCATATCAACAACACCATTAATACCATCACACATGATCAACGATATAATAATAAGCAACATGCTTCCTCCCAAGATATTGGAATTTCATACATAACAATTTATCACTACAAGTAATGAAAACAAACGGAAAAAGGGGAAATTAAAGAGGCAATTCACAACAACTTACTCTTGAGTTTAATTCGACTTTTCAAGCCCAAACTAAATTCTTTCAAAACCATCTTTGAACCAAAACATTACTTGAAAATATTTTCACATTCACATGTTTGAACCAATTGATCAAAGCCATTTAAAAAAATACTTTAACCACTCACCTAAGCTTCCAAGCTCCAAGCCAAGCAAGCAACCACTCTCACAAATCCCGAATTCCTTCCCGAAGCTTCTCCAACACAAATTTCCGTTTCTTTCAAAACGGAGTTGAAATGGATGAGAAATGGGATGGAATAGTAGCTTGGTAGAGAACTCTTCCCTTTCCCGTTGGTGAAGAAGATAGTGAATAGGAAAATGGGTGTTTTATGGTATAAAGGGGATTTAAATTAGAAAAGGGGTAAATTACAAAAAGGCCATTAATGAATGGCTATTCCCTTGTTTTTAAAATAGCTCTTCAATTTGCAATTTAAATCAATTTGGTCCCATTTCAAATATTTATTTTTGAAACCCGAACCGTAAGGATTATTTTAATTATAAACTCGAGCCCAAATAATATTAAAATATTATTTTCACCCGACCCCTAAACCCGGGTGTTACATTTAATAACTATTTTAAATATTCGATTTAATTTAAAAATATTCGATTTAAAAGAAAAAAATTGATTTAAAATATTCGAATATTTAATGAAATTTTTATAGGAACTCGAAAACTCGACTCGATTTGAATCGAAAAAATTTCAAATAAAGTTTGAGTTGTAAAATATGACGCGTCAACTCGAAATTTTTTGAATTGACTCGATCGTACGCTCACCTCTATCTCAAGATATGACGCGTCAACTCGAATAACTCGAAATATTTGAATATTTTAAATCATTTTTTCTTTTGAATCACGTTGAATATTTAATAACTATTTTAAATATTCGATTTAATTTTAAAATATTAGATTTAAAAGAAAAAAATGATTTAAAATATTCGAATATTTAAAGTAGTTATTAAATATTCGAATATTTCAAAGAAAAATATTTAAAATAGTTATTAAATATTCTAATATTTTAAATCATTTTTTCTTTTAAATCGAATATTTTTAAATTAAATTGAATATTTAAAGTAGTTATTAAATATTCGATGTGATTTAAATATAAAAATATTAAATATTCTATTTTAAAAAATATTCGATTTAAAAGAAAAAATGATTTAAAATATTCGAATTTTTTGAGTTATTCGAGTTGACGCGACATATCTTAAGATAGAGATGAGTGTTCGATCGAGTCTAGTTAAAAAATTTTGAGTTATTCGAGTTTAAGCGTCATATTTTACAACTCAAACTTTATTTGAAATTTTTCCGATTCGATTCGATTCGAGTCGAGTCGAGTTTTCGAGTTCCTATAAAAATTTAATTGTAATTATTTATCATGTTACCATACTTTGGAATTTTTCTTTAAGGACCTAATTGAAAGAATGCATAAATAACGAGGGCTAACTTTAGTGAATTGTTTCGAATTATGACTAAATTGATTGAATGTATAAATATGAATGACTAAATGTGTTATTATACCAAAATTTATAACAGTCACTTAACGACATTTAGCGTCTAGTTACCATTTTGTTATAAAACATAAAGTTTAATTTCCATTTTGTGATTTTTGAAAGTTTGGTTACCATTTTAATTTTTTTACCAAAGTTCAGTGACCATCTCTGTACTTTACCCATATATATTTATGGTATAGTGTTAAGGTTTAAGGTTGGAGTTTAAGATTTAAAGTATTGAGTGTATGATTCATTTTTAGAGTTTAAGATTTAGGTTTTAAGGTCCAAAATTTAAGGTTAAAGCTTAAAATGTAATTTTTTTTAGTGTTGTAACATAAAAAGAAACACCGAAAAGTGACAGAAGATTTTTGTTCTCCAAAATATATAGGTCTCGGACCATAGAACACCAAAAGCTTTAAGCTAGTAACACTACCGAGGTCCAAGGAATTTTATGTTAAAGATTGAGATAAAATTATACTTTTCGAAATAATAAAATTAAAAATTTTATGTTCATAGCAGCAAATTTTAATTATTAATTTATAAGAAAATATAATTTCAATGTGAACTAGGAGAGGGCCAAGACCCTGCTTGGGGCATGCCCCTTAGATCCACTAAATAATATATTCTTAATTTCACATTTACTTTTACGAAATATTGGTATCAAATTAGATACGTTTAAAGTTACATGTATTATATTGACATTTTATCAAAATATAAATATTATATTAAATATTTTATTAAAAGATAAGTATCATATTGAATATTTTAAAAGTACAAGTATTGCATTAAATTTTGTCAAATTACATGTAACAACTATGATATCATGGGATTAAAAATTAAGCAGCCTTACTAACAGGATTAGTTCAAATGGTAAGCAACTTGACCTCGCTCAAATATGTCTCGAGTTCAATACCTTATGTATACAGAAAAATTTTGTTGGGAGACTCACTCACCAAAATTATGCATGCGACATAAATCGATTCGAATTAATTAGGACAGAGCTCTAGAACAGGGACGGCAACAAAAAAAAATTAAGAAGCCTTGTTAAATCATGTTTGGTTGCCAAATCTGTTGATTAATTGTCCATTTAAAGGAGAAGATGTATGTTGGATTGTCATCATTAAAATAGCTATTGGATAGATGTTTATCTTATATGGACCAATTATTTTGATCTCTTTATGGTTAAACAATCCGGTTCGGCTCTAGCTCGGATGATTACACCATTTTATGTATAAAAAAACCCTCAAGGAATGTTTATAGACCTGTCAACATCATTCTTGTGAAGACATTAACGTACCGAACCGGTTCATCAAAGTCCTTAAACACTCTTCTAAATAATATGTATTTGAGAGCTCATTAAGTGGTACAAGGGTGAATAAAGTTCGAGCATTGTAGTCTGTAAATGTACGTAAATTTATTCAGATATAAAACTAAACTAAAATACTACTTTATAATCAATTAATATAATAAAAAATATGCATTGAAAATTAATTAGCTGTCACCCAACATTATACCACTAGAATTATACCCTGGATTCCTTTGATATATATATATATATATATATATATTTGAAATCAGACAATTTTATTAATAAATAAAAGAAAATTAAAAATATAATCTCTCAAAAGTTTCAGACATCAAAAAAAAAAACAATAAAAACACGACATATCCAAAAGAAAATTAAATGGTTGCTCCGGCCAAATTAGATACTTTCTCTTTGTACCACAGCAAATCTCTCAAGTCCATTGAAGGAAGAGTCACTTGGAGAGGTGTAAAAACATGAACTAAAGGAAATCTCCAATAAAAAATTGTAAATACCTTTTACGTCGGTTTCATAGGCTCCGATCCGCTACACAGTTCTGATTACATCGGCAAACAACCACAAAAGAGGATCAAACTATCCAAGACCACCGACAAACCCAAATCAAGAACATTAATTATTTAGTGTGTACAATTAGAAACTAGTATAACCTAAGACAAAATTCAGGATTGGTCCAAAACATTGTTTATAAATTATATTCAAGGATGAAATTAGAAAGTTAAAAAATTTGAAGACCAATTTATAATAATAGTTATAGTTTAGAGATGAAACTGAAATATTAAAAAAGTTCTGGGACTATTTTAGAATAAAAATAATAGTTAAAGGGTAAAATTAAAATATTTAAAAGTTTAGGAACTAATTAAAAATGAAGATCATAGATTAAAATCGTGTTGTGCAATTAACTTTAGCTCTGGAGACCATTTTCGTGGTAATCAAACCCTATCAAAGTTAAAACGGAATAGAAATCTTGAAGTATTCAATGGTAATACATTGGATAGTGTCACTTCCTGCTTTTGATTTATCTTAAAGTATTCATATTCGATATCTGAACTCGATTCGAGTAGCAATGGCATGGAACAACTACTATTGCTGGGGAAATAGTTCGTTCCAAAGATTCATACATCATAGGGAACTCATTCAAAAACTACATTAATATTCTAAACGTACTTACATCTGCAACTTGAACCAGTCGATTCCAAGGGTAAATCGATGGAAATGGAAAATATTACTCCCATGAGAAGGAGGGTGTCCGATGAGTTCTGGTTGCGGCTAACGAGCCAGGCCGACCGGTTTGAAACATTTGGTTTTCATGGAGGTTGGTGTTACTACCGTCATCAGTGGCTGATATTAATATAGATCCCACTTGTTCACCCTCCATTGCTACACTAGAAAACTGCAAGTTTGGGATTAAGGATGAAGTCGGACCAGACTGCACCATGGGGCTTAAACCGATCTCCCGAGCCTCAGCCGGCTGCAATGACAGAAGAGAGTGAGCACCATTGGAGTCGATACCTTGATTTAACACATTCGAGAACATTCTCCGGATGCTCCCACCATTGCTCGATGAAGGATTGGCGTCAAGAATCGGTTGGCAAATCGAAACTCCGGGTTGTGACGAATTATTGGTTTGTAAGAACAAGAACTGCTCTTCTCCTTCATAGTTGTGAGGTAAGGATCCATGGAAGAAACCAATTCGGTTGCCGAAGTTTAACTCCGGTTCCGAGCTTATATTGGTTTCCTCTTTGACGGTCTCCGACCAAGAAGAGGTTATGTCAGTAGGGGCAAACACTTGGTGGCTACCGAACTGTATATTCCTAAAACCTGCAGCAGAGTCTCATTTACATCAATACATACAAACTACTACAGCTCCTGATTTGAAGATTAAAATACCAATGCAAACCTTGGAGATTGGAAAGACAGCTTCCTGGATTTACAGACAGAGAACCGCGTTGAGGCCTTCTCCGTCTCCGATTATGTCCGTCGAGCCGTTTCCTGCAGCTTCGCTTTTCTTCATCGAACTCCACCAAGGAATGAAACCTAATAGAATGCATTCACCAGAAACTAAGCAAGCACTTAATCAAATTATCAAATGAAATTATATGCAACCAAAATGAATGAAGGATCAAAGCACAACAGAGCACTTATAATAAATTGAATTTCATTTCTCTAGGAAACAAATAGTTGAATCTTCCTAAAGCTAATGTAATTATTTACCTGCTGCATTGCTGGCAAAATCGTTGTTCTTGACCCCTTATTGTAACTTGTGGTGTTTTAGAATGAACTTCACATACTTTATGACGTCGATGATAGTCCCTGCATTTGCCGAGGTCCGCGATGCAACTGTCGACCAAGCACGAAGGTACTTGGTTTCCGCCGCCAGGAGGCCGAACCCTCTTAAACGAAACCGGCGATGACGGTTCCATCGACGGGATCCTAGGACCCTTAATATCTTCAAAATAACTCAAATTATCAATCCGAAAATCGGAAAATGCCAATTCAAGCTTGTTTCACCTATAGAGCTACTGGCCTTTTAACAGCTAGCTAACCTTCAATCCTCCTCAAGCCATACCCCATCATCAACGTTTTTGTTCTTCACAACACAAATTGAACAAAACCAGAATCAAACCAACAAATCCAAGACTGTAATAGTACTAGCTTGCACAAGAAAATACCAAGTAAAAAGGCTTCATTTTTTTACCCTTTTTTCGCTTTGAAAATGTTATGGCTTATCATCAACAGTTAATTAGTGAATCAAATCAAATCAAAACTCCAATAGGAGATTATAAGAAAAAAACATATAATTCCATGGATGATTGGAAATATATATGAAGGATGAAAGCTAGAACTTGTGGTCAATAGTAAATAAAATGTGTTGTTAATACGATGTTTCCCAAAGTAGAGACATTTTCTTTTCCTTTGAAGTTTGAGCACAAGTTGGCACGACCACTTTCGTTGACCGAAAAAACAAAAGTGAAGACTCCATATTCCATAACCTATTAACCATATGGTTCCCCCCCCCCCCCCCCCTCTTTTAACCCGTGACATAATTCTCAGAAGCTAAAATAACATTTTGATAAAGCATAAATGGAACCTGAAAACATATACTAATCCAATACAAAATGAAAGAAAAAAGATAGTGGGAAACTACAAGGGTACCTGAACCTGAGAGAATCCCAATCCCAGAAATCTAACAGATGAGAGGAAAGTTGAATCTGAAAGAAAGAAGAGGGTGAAGTAATAATGTGTGATGGAAATGGACAGTGTTAATCAACTGAAACTGAAGGGAGGGGAAGAGAGAGATGAATGGAAATGGCAAAAGGGTAAGCAGAAAGGGGGTTGATCTTTCTTTCTTTCTTTTTTTAACTCCTTTTTCACTTCCTTTTCAAGGCTTAGAGGGGGTTGAGAAAAAAAAAAGGGTTGTGTTCATGATATAAAATAATGAGAGCAGAAGAAGAAAAACGAGTGGAGTGGGGGAGTAGGCAGAGAAAAAAGGGGCAGTGAGTGACACTGTGTTTTTAGCCAATGCTTTCCATTTTTCTATTTTTTTTTCTGGTACTTAGTTATGCATTTAATTTTGATATATTATTCTTCTAACAAAAATTTTCTATATATATAATATTTCGAAGGCTCGAACTCGATACATACAACAAGTTAGAAAAAAAAAGCAGGACGAGTTTAAGATACAAAAGGGTAATATAAGTTAACAAAAGAAAAACTTTTCCCTTTTGTTTAGGACGAATTTTATTTTAGTCACTAAATTTGAAAAAGGTTGTTCTAATCACTTATATTTTTTACATTTTATTATTTTGGTCACCAACAGTTACCCTCCATTAATATAATGACGTGGCATGTTAATAAATTTTTTTTAAATTTGACCTTCAGAGTTTTTAAAAGTTTATTTTTCACCATTTTCGAAAAAAACTCTCTTGTTTTCAACAAACAAAAGGTATCAAACTAATAATATTGTTTGAAAAGGCAGTCTCGTACTTCGAACATAAACTGTTAGATGAACATGTATATTAAAAAAATAATATCAAACTAATCATTTTTTCATAGAAACAAAATTTGGTGGTTGACAGACGAACTGCACAACAATGGAATTCTGCCAGAGACGAATCTCTTCATCAATTACCTTACCAGGCGGTTTAACAATCATCGATTCATCAGAGGGATTAAGGGAAAAACCGAGGGAAAAGGAAGTTTTTTTATTTGTGCGTGAAGATAGTGCAAAATAAATTTTTAAAAGTTTGAAGATTTAAATTAAAATTAATTTTTTTATTAACATGTCACATCAATGTATTAATAGGGCTAACAAAATGTAAAGGTAGAGTGACCAAAATGATAATCTTCAAAAACATAAATGACCAGGACAATATTTTTTTAAAAATTTGATGACCAAAATAAAACATGTTATAAACAAAAGAGACAACCTGTCAAGATTACCTAAAAAAGCAAAAATTCCTTATAACTCAAATACTTACTAAGTGCGTAACCTTCTAAGTTAAGTTAGGTAGCATTTTAAGTTAAAACCAAAAATATTACGTTATTCGTTAGGTAGCATTTTAAGTTTTATTTTCATCAATTATCTCACCGAAAATATTATCTAAGAGTGAGCATTCGACCGTGTCGAGTTAAGTAAAGAAATTTCGATTTAGTCGAGTTGACGAATCTTATTTTATAACTCAATTTATTTGAATTTTTTTAGTCGGGTTGTTTTTATGAAATTCAAGTTGTTCGTATTTCTATTCAAATTTAATTGTAAATATTTATAATATTGTGGTACTAATTAGTTCCAATTTAAACCAATTTCTATAACCATATACAATACACATATATATTTCTTCGTATTCAGTGTGGAGCCAAGATTTTTATATAGTGAGGTCAGAGTGGAGAATGAAGCAGGGAGGATTCTCATACCACTATAATAAGTATTGTTGACCTCATACCTCAACAAATCAAATGGGGTCAAATCTAATATTTACTATGAAAAAAATTTAAATTAGCTCATTGAAAATTCATATCCCAACAAATCAAGTGTGGTCAATTGCACCCCCAATTTCTATGTTACCTTTGCCCATGTTCGTATTTGGTATATATACCAAGCATAATTGAGGTACTTGGCTGAAACTTGAAAATCAATTCACTAATTACTTAAAAATTTCAAGTTATTCAAATTTTTATTTTATAACTCAAATTTTATTTAAATTTTTTTCGAGTTAATTCAAATTTACGAATTACAAGTCAAAACAAGTCGAATTTTTCCACGTTGAGTTAAATTTTGCTCGCCTCTAATATTATCTGCATGTATAAATTTATATATCCACACAAAATAATATTAAATATGTTGAAAATAATATTTTTGAAGCGAATATCAATTGTGTATATTGTCCGTCTTTTTAATTGCAATTGAGTATCTATACATATTCGTATTAGAGGTATATATGGGCAGAGTCGATACTTGATTCCAAAAATATTCTAAATTCGAGTTTAATACGTTTAGATTATTACTTTACGATGATATCAGTTTTAATGCTAGTCGTCAATCGTCGGTACTCTTTATTTTTTTTACGTTTTATATTATTTTTATATTTTTTATTTTTAATAAAAATAATCATGTCTTTATAACACGTTTTCTTCTTTCTTTTGACACGTTTTCAATCTTTTTGATCGGTTGTTTGTCTATTTTTTTCATTTATTTTTTAGGGTTGTATTTTACGCCGCCTAGATTGATTAAGGTGACCCTTATTTATTATCATGCTGATCGTTCTTACTTTGGACTCTCGAATTGGATTTGGATACACGGTTCGCGTCTGTGGATAGTTTTCTCACAACACCCTGCTCTGATTCACGGTTGTTGTTGGTCTTTCAATAGTTTGATCCCTTTTGTAGTTTGTTTGTCAATACAGTCAGATCTGTTTGTATCTATCTTTTATTCAAGTTTTTTGGTTGAGTTTTAAAAATTTTCATTGTATGGTCTTCATATGATCATCTTAAGTGGTTAATTTTTTTTTGTCGAAGATTATTAGAAAATGTCCAATTATGTGTTTAATTTACGATTATGATTGTAAACCCTCATTGTAATTTTGAACATCCTCTATGTTTATTGAAAATTAGCTTATTTGAAAAAAATTATTAATTATATATATATATATATTAATATTTATAATTAAATTTAAGTAAGATATATTTGTTAAATTAATATTTAATTTATATATAAGCTGGATCGACCCGCAAGATGGAAATTTCCACCTAAATTCGAGTTGGCTGATGGCCCACTTCATCCATGGATAAGTCTAATTCGTACGATATTGAAACCTGCACAAATTTAACGTTTACTTTGAGTAACCTCATCCCATCCCATGTATACCACGTGAAGTGTTAAGTCTATAATAAAAAAGAAAATCATTCTATGATTTCATTAGATTACAAAATGATTACATAGAGTAAGTATTTATACAAGCTAAATTTACCTACTAATCTAATAACCTTTCAACAATATTAACAAAGCTATTAAAAAATCAACTAACTCTAACACTCCTCTTCAAATTGGTGGTTGAAAAATGTTCTTAATCCCTAACTTGGATACAATAAAATTATGTTGTTGAACTCTCAATGCCTTTGTCATAATATCAGTTAGCTGGTTGTTCGAAGTCACATGCTTAGTTCGAACAATCCTTTCTTGTATTTTGTCCCTTACAAAATGTCATTCTATTTCTATGTGCTTTGTTCTCTCGTGAAAGACTGAATTTGCTACTATTTGTAATGTTGCCTTGCTATCACAATGTAGTATGGCTGGACTCAATTTATCTTCTCCAAATTCCTGCAACAAGCCTCTCAACCAAACCAATTCTACCACTGTCAACGCCATGCTTCTATATTCAGCCTCAGCTGAAGAGCGAGCAATGATGTTATGTTTCTTTGATTTCTAAGAAATCAAAGACTCGCCAATCTTAATACAAAATCCTGTGAAAGATTTTTTAGACATCAGACAAGACCCCCAATCTGCATCACAAAAAAGTTTTTAGTTGACAAGAATGACCAGCTTTCAACAATATTCCTCGGCCTGGTGCTCTTTTTACATATTTGACAACTCTAAGTGCAGCTCCCAAGTGAGTTCTCTTTGATTGTTGCATGAACTGACTAAAGTGATAAACTGTATATGTGATATCTAGCATGGTAAGTGTTAGGTAGATTAATATGCCTATTAACCTCTGGAACACAAGTTTCTCTTCTCCCAAAACTTCATCCTCACAATTTTACTGCAAACTTAAATCATATTTTGTTGTCGTAAACTTTATGTGTTGCTTCATTGGTGTAGCAACTGGTTTTGATCCTTCCAATCTTGTATTTTTAATTAGCTCTAACACATACTTTCTCTGATTTAACAGAATTTCTTCTTTAGATCTGTACACCTCAAGGCCAAGAAAATACTTTAGTTCACTCAAATCCTTCATTCTGAAGTTTGTGTTTAAGATACCTTTCAATTCTTCAATCATCTCAGCATCATTTCCAGTTAATAATAAATCATCCACTTAGATGAGTATTATCACAATCTTCACTCCTTGTTTCTTTGTGAAGAGAGAATAATCATGTCTGCTTTGCAAATAACAAACAAAAATCAAGGCTTCTGTTAACTTTACATTTCATTCTCGAGACGTCTGCTTCAACCCATATATTAATTTTCATAGCCTGCACACTTGCTTTTCCCTGGTTACAAAATCCTTCAGGCAATGACATATACACTTCTTTAAAAAGATCACCTTGTAGAAATGTATTATACGCATCCATTTGCAGAAGAGGCGAGTCATGTGAGGCAGCAAAGGCCAAAATAGTGCGAACAATGACTAGTTTGGCCACAGTGGAAAAAGTTTTTGTAAAATCAATCCCTTCCTTTTGGTTGAAACCCTTAACAACCAGCCTTGCCTTGTAACGCTCAACCTTACCGGAAGCCTTGTACTTTATTCTGTAAACCTATTTGCAACCAATGGGAACCTTTCCTTGAGGCAAAGGCACAACATCCCAGTGCTATTAGATTCCAATGCTCAAATCTCCTCTTTCATGGCATCAACCCAAAGATAATTTTTAATGGCTTGAGAATAAGAGGAAGGTTCAACTAAAGTACTAGTGGAAGAAAGAAAAGCCTTGGTATGATTAGGTAAGTGAGAATAAGAAATAAAAGAAGAAAGAGGGTAAAGACTTGATGAAGAAGATTGGAAAACTCGAAAAACAATATAGTCATTTAACCAAAGTAGAGGTCTAGAAATTTTGGAGGATTTGCGTAAAACAAGAAGACTAGATGAAGAAGAAACAACAGGGTCAGAACTAGGATTAGAAATAACAAAACTAAGATCACTTGTTGAAGCATTGAGATCTGGAACCAATGAAGGCAAAGTAGGAGAAGTAGAATGTCCAGAAAGAGTAGGTGAACAAAAATTATTAGAAGTATTAGGGGAACCAGAATTATCAAAAAGCTCATGTGAACCAGAATTACCAGAAATCTCAAAAGAAACTAAAAATTCTGAATCAGGAATAAAAGGTTGAGTAGGAAACAAAGGTGAAGTATAAGAAATCGTGGAACGAAAAGGAAAAATATGCTCATGAAAAACAACATCTCTGTTAACAAAAAACTTCTTTGAAGTAAGACAAAATAAAAGTAACCTTTTTGGGTAGGTGAGTAACCCATGAAAATAGAAGGTATGGCTTTTGGAGAAAATTTATCCAAGTGATTTGGTTGAGTAGCATAGCATAAACAACAAAAAACTCGAAGATGGGAAAAAGAAGACTATTTATTTGTGAGCATTTCAATAGGAGTTTTCCTTTTAAGAACAGAGGATGGCAACCTGTTTATTATATAACAGGCTGTCAAGACACACTCACCTCAAAATTTGACAGGGACTTGAGAATGAAAACACAAAGCACGAGCCACTTTTAATAAGTGTTTGTGTTTACGTTCAACAACTCAATTCTGCCGTGGGTGTAAACACAGGAACTTTGATGCAAAATTCCAAGAAAGGAAAAAAGATCAGAACATCCAAAATTGAAAAATTCTAAACCATTATTAGTCATAACAATCTTAACAGTAGTATCAAATTGATTTTGCACAAACAACAAGAATTTCTTAAGAGCAACAGAAACATCAGATTTAAGCTTCAACAAGATCACACATGACATACTAGTATGGTCATCTACAATAGTCAGAAAAAATCTTTGACCACTATAAGTTGAGACACGATATGGACTCCACAAAACCATGTGCAGAAGATGAAAAAGACTAGAAGCACGATTATTACTAAGAGAAAAAGGAATACGACTTTGCTTAGCTAAAGGACATATGACACAAAAATGAACAGACATATTGTCAACAATACTACCAAAAACATAGGCATTTTATTCATATTAGTAAAGGAAGCATGACCCAAACGAGCATGCCAAATAGTAGTATTATTAGCATCAACAGAAGGTATACATTTGGCAACAGAAGCAAAAGACAATGAAAAGGCAACAAAAGAATGCAAAACAGAATTAGAAAGAAAAGACTCAAAAACATACAACTCTCCAGATTTTCTACAAATCCCCTTCATCATACCACTTGAGAGATCCTGAAAGGTGCAAAAGTCAGGATAAAAAGAAATAACACAATGAAGTTCAATGGATAAATTGGAAATAGAAAGTAAGTTATGACTAAAATTTGTCACATGAAGCACATTATGAAGAATATGAGTAGAATCAAAAACATAAAAACCTATGTGCAAAATAAGAGTAGTTTTTCCATTAGTTAAGTTAACAAAACGAGAAGATGCACATGATATTGAATTAAGAAAGCATTGAAGATCAAATACCATATGGTCTGTGGCACCAGCGTCAAAGATCCAGGTTACAGATTTAGAAGCAGGTAAGTAACACGACATTATACCTGCGAGATTGGCAGCAACATCCTCAGAAGGAGAATCATGATTCAGCAACCCCATAAGCTGATGATATTGCTCAACTGTGAAAACAAGAGCTGAAACGGAAGAATGAGGTGGAGAGTCAATAACTTGGCCATCAACATAATCGAAACTTGCAATCAAAGCAGTCTGAGCACCCTTGCGTTTAGTGAATTTAAAATCTAGAGGGAATCCGATATATTTGTAGCACTGCTCACGTTTGTGACCTTTGAGCTTACAATAATCACAAAACGCCAGTGAATTTGGGACGACGAAGAGAGGAGGAACCATTGGAATTAGAATACATAGCAATCAATTCTGAAATAGGGGAAATACCAGAAAGATAGCTACGTTGAGATTCCTCCTAAACCACTATGGAAAAAGCCGTATTGACAGTAGGAAGGGGTTACCGAAGCAAGATTTGACTCCGAATCACAGAATAAAAGTCATTGAGACCATGAGAAACTGGAAGAGACGTTGCTGAAGAACGTGTTGCAGGTTTTGCTGGGAATTCTCACAATCACATGAAGAAATCGAAACAAGTGCAGCATATTCATTCCACAAATTCTTTAAGCGCGTGTAATAAGCAGAAATAGAGGAGTCACTTTGAGTAAGAACAAAAATTTCACGGTGAAGAACATAAATCTAAGAGCCGTCAACCTTGCTGAAATGCTCTTGGAGATCCTCCCAAACACTAGCAGCGGTGGAGGCAAAGACTAAACCAGTGGAAAAATCGAAGGAGATTGTGTTGAGGAGCCATGACAAGATGATCACATTATAGAGATCCTATTGAGGAAAAAGCTCTTCTTCATAATCATCACGAGCACAATCATCGGTCATGAAACCAAACTAGTTTTTCGCCAAGAGAGTGATGCGCACCGAGCGACTCTAGAGACTGTAATCATCGGAGCCGGTGAGCTGGTGTGGCACAAAGAGACTGCCCGGTGTATCAGAGGGATGAAGATACAGTGGGTGGGTGAAATCGATCATTGTTTCTCTAGAAAGAGTGTAACTAGAGTTTGGGAAAAATGAAATGAACGGCTCAGAGGGAAACCCTGAAATGAGAGTGTGAAACTAAAATTGATTTTGATATAACACTTAGACTTATGGACTAAATTGCAAAACAATAAATTTTTAAATACTGTTTAAAGGCTCACTTTTTGACAAGCCATTTTGAACCAAACAATATTTCAAGTCAAAACATACTAAAAGGTTCAAATTTCACTAAGTCTTTTTATGTGTTTTCAAGCCTAACTTCAACAAAACGCCCAGGCGTATCGATACCCTTATGCGTATCGATACGGTTTTTCAACATTGCAATTTTAATCGTTCATAGCGTATCGATATAGTATAGCCCCGTATCGATATGTCATTCATTTGGGCAAGACTTTAAGCTATAGCGTATCGATACGCATTGAAACTGTAGCGATACAGGTTTCTTATCAAAACTTTATTTTGCTATAGCGTACCGATACGACATGTCACCGTATCGATACGATATGCTGACCTTTGTAAAATCCTTGCATTTAATTTTCGAACGTTTGCTTGTCAGTTAGTTGGTATCTCAAATTTTAAATGACTGTTGAACCGTACCTATATGCTAAGATAGCGTACTGATACGTTTTTTTTATCAAAACCATAATTGGGATTCCAATGAGCAAAATCCGTATCAATACGGCTTATTGTATCGATGCACACCTTAATACCGTACCGATACGCCATCGAAGCGTATCGATACACCTTATTTTTTTAGTCACAACTGCTCTTTTTATTTTAGACAGGTACCGATATGCCTCCGAGCCATATCGATACGGTAGGTTGTTGAGCAGCATTTATTGCAGCCCAACGGCTCTATAGATGATCTCAACCACCCAAACAACTAGAATTTAATACAAGGGTATAAAAACAAGTCTCAAATGCACCAACAACAACTATTGAACCTACAAGCAACATCAAAGCACTCAAATCCAAACTTTGTACCTTTAGAGTCAAATCTTTGTACCCAACTCTTGTGTTCTTCATTGTAATCTCTTATTGTGAGTTTGAGGAGTGTGAAATTGTAATTGGGTAAACATTATTCTTTGAGAGGAATTTCTAGAGTTTACCAAATACTATTCTTTGTAAAAGTGAGTGGATTAAGCTTTGGGTAGAAAGCTTAATCAAATTGTAAGGTGTTGAGTGTATAAAAGTTCTATATTTTACCCCTCATTTACCTATATTTCCGCTGCATTCAAGCATATTTCATTGCATTTAGGATAGATTTCTGCATATACATCACAACTAGATAAAATGGCACAGTTGCTACTGATTTTGGTCACTTTTGCAGGTATCTGCTGCGGCAGACTCAGGGAAACAAAGGAGCATAGGTGGATCCCAGAATTAGAGTCGAGGAGCAAACGCTGCCGTGGCCACTGTCGTGGCAGCCATGACGACAGAATGGTGAGGTGGAAAAGTGAAGTGTAGCTCGACAGATAGAGGATTTCAAGCCAGTCTGTCGTGGACCATTCTCATATTTTTCTGAGCCCTGAGGCAGAATGAAGGCCAAGCCCAAAGTCCAAGGAAAAAACCCAAGACAAGAAAAGAGGACGAATTAAAGGCATCTTCTCAGAAGATTTAATCTTTAATAGAGGTGTACTTTAGTTTAAACTTGTATTCTTGTCATATTAGAAAACTTGGACCCAAGGCCTATATAAAGGCATGTAATTCGACCTAGGGTAGGATATCTCATTCCTAGTTGTCTTCCCCAAAACCCTTGTCGTTTTCCCCCTTCATCATGCTCTAAACTCCTCCTAGGGCTAAGGGTTGATTCTGTAAAGTAGTTGCAAGGATTGTACCGTTTTAGGAATTTTCTGTCAAGTAATAAAAAGCTTCAAGTTTATTTATTCTAGTTTTTTATATCTCATAAGAGTATCGGGAGAGCATTGTGAGGTTATCTATTTGTTTGATATCAGGAGAGTCAAGCATACGAACGGAATAAATATGTGTTTTTAAATTTATGGTTAAACCATCTCGGCTTAGGAATAAGTACGATGTTAAGTGGCTAAGGAAAAATTCAACAACATTGGTGTTCACCCTTCGATTCACGCCGGGAGGTATCATCCAAGACGTGTCCATCAACAAAACTTGGGCCTAGGGATAGGACAAGTAATCGCAGGGATTCTTGCCAAGCTTGAAGTACAGAGTTGTGTGATCGCTGCCGCAACATCAACAGACCTCTGTCGCGACAGGAACAACGACAGAAGACAAAAGTTTCTCTAAAAGTGCAACACCTGCACTACTGGCAAATCAATACCAGCCTATTTCTTAAACCTGATTCCTTATTCTTTTACTTTAGTTGTTTATCAAGATTATTTCATCAATCCAATTAAACTATTTCTTTCTCTTGTGCAGCAACTCAAGGATAGAGTTATTTCCAGTCCCTGTAGAGACGATATCCGATACTCCAAGTATCACTTTACTACTTGCGTCGTGTACACTTGCACTATTTGCGATATGACTCTTTTACACGTAACAAGTTTTTGGCGCCGTTACCGTGGACTGGCAACATATCTTTACCCTTTTTATTACTGCACTTTTCTTTTTATTTTTCTGTTTTTAGTGGTGATATTTACACCTTGCTTTTCAGAAGGTTTGTTGTTTGCTTATGCGCAGATCTAGACGAGGTAAAGAACCTGAGTACGAACTAGACCCAGAAATCGAACGCACATACCAACTTAGGAACCAAGCCCGACTCTTAATAGCAAGAAACAACTATCTTGAGGAGATACTAGAAGCAATGGTGAGCGAAAGGCAAAACAACGGGATAGATGACCCCAACAACAATAACCAGAGAGTTATTGTTGATCCTCTCCAAGATGCCCGGAATGAATGGCCCCCTGTCGCTGGCGCTGCCGCAGCCGCACGACAGTCCTGTCGAGACTACATGGACAATGACCATGTTGAACAGGAAACCACCTTGCCAGACGTGGAAGCTAAAAACTTCGAGCTGAAACCTGTCATGTTCAGCATGATAAATTTCGCTGGCCAGTTTAGTGGTTCTGCAACTGAGGATGCCCGAGAACATCTGAAAACGTTCCAAGAAATCTGTAGATCGTTCAGACTGCCAAGAATAAATACAGAAGTACTGAGGCTCCGGTTATTTCCCCATTCATTGAGAGACATAGCTAAAACGTGGTGGAATAAATTAATGCCGGGTTCAATACGAACTTGGCAGATCTCTCTCGTGAATTCCTTTCTCGTTTTAATCCTTCTCATTTATCTAAAAGATTACGTAACGAGATTGCTACTTTTCAACAGGAAGATGACGAACCAATGCACGAGGCGTGGGATAGATTTACAACTCTTTTACGGAACTGCCCGATGCATGGATTCCCCGTGTGGAATCAGGTTGTCAAATTCTACAACGCTGCCAATGCACACACTCGACTGAGAATAAATTCAGTAGCGAATGGGCTATTACTGGATAAGGAACCAGACGAGGCAATGATAGTGTTGAAGAAGCTAGCAAAGAGCGATGAGCAATTTCCTACAGCTAGGATAGGTGGCAAACGAGGAATATCTGTAAAGGATTATGAAGCTGATAATTCAATGAAATCACATGTTGCATACCTCACAAAGATAGTCGAAAATTTGCAGCGGAAAAATTCTAAAGCCGTATATTCTACAGAAGAAGTATGTGAAACTTGTAGTTGGAACCACAGTTCAGAAGACTGTCCTTTACAGCTGGAAGAAGGGATGTATGCTGGAAATTATAACAAACCAAGAAATTATGATTCCAAAAATTACAATCCCAACTGGAGGAAAACCCAAAGTTTTCCTGAAGCAATCCGAACAATGCACTGAATCCTCTAGTGCAGAACAACCAAAACCAAGGGGTACCCAGAATCCTGTCGCGACAGCAGCCACAACAACAGCCGCAACAATAGCCAGCAGCCGCACCTAGTATACTGGAACAGACCTTGGCAACTTTTATGTTATAGACGGGAGCATACATGACGAACATGGATCACTTTGTCAAGAAAACTGAGTCATTCATGGACAAGACAGAGATGAGGATGAAAAACCATGAGGTTACCCTAAAAACTCTGGAGACACAAATGGGCCAAGTTTCCCAGTATATCAAGCCGAGGCAGAACAGAGGATTTCCTAGTGATACTGAGGTCACTAGAAAACCCACACATGAGCAGTGTAAAGCAATCACAACTAGGAGTGGGAAACAGTTACAAGGGCCAGAGATGAAGAACATACCGAGTGAGGATCCGACCCCAGAAACACCTGCCGTGAACACTGCCCCGACAGAGGAAGAACAACCTACTGTCGACACACCTGCCGCAACAGCGGAAGGGACAGAGGAGCAAACAGAGGATGCTGAAGAACTCAAACCTCCTCAAATCCGAATTCCATGTGAAGGACGCCTGGAAGATTACCGTCCTCCACCTCCTTTTCCACAGCGGTTACAGAAACAGAAACATGAGTACCAGCTTAAGAAGATTTATGATATTTTTAAACAGGTACACATTAACATACCGCTACTAGAGGCCATCAAGCAGATGCCCGATTATGCGAAGTTTCTCAAGGACGCAAAGTCTAAAAGGTCCAAAATTGGGGAATTTGAGATAGTGAAGATGACAGAAGGATGCATGACAATCTTGCACAAGCATCCACCCCAAAAGAAGAAGGATCTTGGGAGCTTTATCAAACCGTGCATAATTGGCGATAAGTTCGTGGGTAAGACACTTTGTGATCTTGGTGCTAGCATAAATCTAATGCCTTAATCTGTGTTTCAGAAATTAGGTATTGGACAAGCAAGGCCCACGACAGTCATGCTGCAGCTGGCATATCGCTCTTACGTACAACCAGAAGGGAAGATCGAAGATATTCTGGTAAGAGTGGATAAATTTATTTTTCCTGCTGACTTTCTTATTTTAGACTGTGAAGCAGATGAAAACGCACCGATCATCCTGGGGCGACCCTTCCTAGCCACACGCATAACTGTGATCGATGTTGAGAAAGGAGAACTGACCATGAGAGTGAATGATCAACAAATCAAACTCAATGTTCTCCAAGCAATAAAACAGGCTGATGCAGAAGAAAAGTGCAAGGCAATCTCTGAAGTAGTCCTTGACCAACCCTGCATCAGGTTGAGCTGTCATAAAAGACAGTTTGGTCACTGCCACCGTAGTCACCCGAAAGACTGTCACGACATCAATGACGATAGTGACTCCTCAGACACAGAAACATCCGACACTGAAGATCCTGAGGAGGTAAATTGGATAGGCACACGTCCAGGTAATTTCTTCAAGCCCCTGAATTATACCTCGAATGGACATGTAATCCAAAAGCTTTCCATTGAAAAACCATATGTTCTAGATCTTAAACCCCTGCCAGGGCAGCTTAAATATGTATTTCTTGGTTTAAATGATATGTTGCCCGTAATCATCTCTTCCAAGTTAATGCAGGAACAGGAGCAACAGATAATCAAAATGCTACAGCAGCATAAGAAGGCCATTGGATGGACTATAGCCGATATCCAAGGCATCAGTTCGACGTTATGCATGCACAAAATCCTCTTGGAGGATGATCATAAACCGACCATTGATGCCCAAAGACGATTGAACGAGGCTATGAGAGAGGTGGTGAGGAAAGAGATTATCAAATGGCTCAACGCCGAAATCATATACGCCATCTCGGATAGCAAGTGGGTGTGCCCGGTGCAGTGTGTGCCCAAAAAGGGAGGCATAACTGTGGTAACCAACGAAGAAAATGAACTAATCCCAACCAGGACTATGACCGGTTGGAGGGTTTGTATGGATTACCGGAAGCTTAATAAAGCTACTCGGAAGGACCATTCCCCCTTACCTTTTATTGATCAAATGCTTGATAGATTAGCGGGAAAACCTTACTACTGTTTTCTTCATGGTTACCCAGGTTATAATCAAATAGCAATTGCACTGGAGGACCAAGATAAAACCACTTTCACATGCCCGTACGGAACCTATGCCTTTCGGATAATGCCATTTGGGCTATGCAATGCACCATCAACCTTCCAACGGTGCATGATGGCAATATTCTCCGACATGGTGGAGGATTTCCTTGAAATTTTCATGGACGATTTTTACGGCTTTGGAGACAACTTTGAAGGCTGTTTAGGCAACTTACAGAAGGTTCTTGAGAGATGCGAAGAGGCGAACTTGGTTTTGAACTGGAAAAATGTTACTTCATGGTGGATGAAGGAATAGTCCTGGGCCACAAGGTAAGCTGCCTCGGCATAGAGGTGGACAGAGCCAAAATAGAGGTCATTGAAAAATTGCCGCCACCCACTACAATCAAAGGGATTCGAAGTTTCTTAGGGCATGCCGGGTTTTATCGACGATTTATATCCAATTTTTCGAAGATTACCAAGCCCTTATGCCACCTATTGGAACAGAATCGTCCCTTTGATTTTAATGTTGAATGTACTGAGGCATTCAGAATACTGAAGGAGAAGCTGGTAAAAGCCCCGATCGTACAACCACCAGACTGGAGTTTGCCATTTGAGATAATGTGTGATGCCAGTGAATACGCTGTCGGGGCAACATTAGGGCAGAGGAAGGATAAGCTCTTCCATGTGATCTACTATGCTAGCAAAACACTGACTGATGCCCAAGTCAACTACACCACGACAGAGAATAAGCTGTTAGCAGTGGTGTTCTCAATCGACAAGTTTCGTCCGTATATACTTGGAACAAATGTGGTGGTCCATACAGACCATTCAGCACTGAAGTATCTGTTCACGAAAAAGGATGCAAAACCTAGATTGATACGTTGGATTCTGCTGCTGCAAGAATTTGACATTGACATCAAGGATAAAAAAGGAACAGAGAACAAGTAGCAGATCACTTGTCAAGGCTCGAGACGGGAAAGAGTCAATCCACAGACAAGACCAACATATTGGAGACCTTCCCAGATGAGCAGTTGTTCGCTGCAACCAGCACTGCCGCGACAGCCATGGCGGCAAGTAAGCTTTCTAAAACCCCTTGGTATGCTGACATTGTTAATTACATTGTAAGTAGGTTATTACCTCCTGAGCTTAACTACCAAACAAGGAAGAGGTTCCAAAATGATGCAAAACATTATTATTGGGACGAACCTCTTCTTTTCAAACACTGTGCAGATCAGATTATTAGGAGATGCGTACCATAGGACAAACAAGAAGCTGTGCTTAACCACTGTCATGCTTCCCCTTACGGAGGACACCTAGGTGGGAACAAAATCTCTGCCAAGGTTCTGCAATCTGGTCTCTATTGGCCCACACTGTTCAAGGATGCACAAGCTTTTTACAAGAGCTGTGACAAGTGCCAAAGGACTGGGAACATATCAAGAAGGCATGAGATGCCACTGCAGAACATATTGGAAGTCGAAATCTTCAATGTATGGGGAATCGACTTCATGGGACCATTCCCAGCATCTTGTGGGAATTTGTACATCCTACTGACAGTGGACTATGTGTCAAAGTGGGTAGAAGCAATCGCCACTCAAAAGAATGATGCCAAGACTGTACAAAGATTTCTTCACAAGAACATCTTCTCAAAGTTTGGAATTCCCAGGGCGATAATTAGTGATGAGGGGAGACACTTCGATAACAGGGTGATAGCTGCTGCCTTAAGGAAATACGGAGTAAAGCACCGAATTGCAACAGCGTACCATGCTCAAACCAATGGGCAGGCCGAGATATCAAACAGAGAAGTAAAGAAAAATACTAGAGAAGATGGTTAAACCCACTCGAAAGGATTGGTCTCTACATCTCAATGATGCACTCTGGGCCTACAGAACAACGTTCAAAACACCATTGAGGATGTCACCTTATCGACTCATCTATGGGAAAACCTGTCATTTACCTGTTGAGATAGAACACAGAGCTTACTAGGCTATCAAGGCAGTAAATATGGACTGGATAAGGCAGGAAAGAAAAGGCTACTAGACTTGAATGAGATTGAGGAAATTCGAGCAATGGCGCACGACAATGCCAAGATCTATAAGGAAAAAACCAAGAAGTGGCATGACAAGAAGCTGCTGCCACGATAGTTCTGCCCAGGGCAACAGGTGTTGTTGTTCAACTCTAGGTTGAAGCTTTTCCCAGGAAAGCTTAAATCTAGATGGTCTGGTCCTTTCCAGGTTGTCCAAGTTTTCCCTCATGGTGCCATTACAATCAAATCAATGAAGGATGGGCACCAATTCAAGGTCAATGGACATAGGCTCAAAAATTATCAGGGGACTGAAGCCCCAAGGATGCAGGAAGTAGTTACTTTAGGAGATGCCCCTCAAGGCATCCCTAATTTAACTTAGTTTTTATTTTATTTAATTTATTTATTAGGAATTAAGAATTTTATTTAGTATTTATTTTAGGAACTAAGATTTTAATTCAGTTTATTTATTTAATTATTTTTAGAAAATAAAGGAAGCAAAGCAAGGAGAAGGAATGAACCAGCCCACCGCATTCACAACAGCCCAAAAATCCCAAAGGACAAGCCTGTCGTCACAGCCTGTCACCAGCTGTCGCGACAGACGCAGAGAAGACAACCTATCATGGAGCTATCGCGACAGACACGCAGAAGACATGGAAACGCGTGATAGACGCGTCAAAAACCGCGTAACAGCTGGCCCTGTTATTCGCGACTACCGTTACAGCCTCAACGAGCAGAAAAACCATGTTCTATATAAACCTCCACTCCCTATTCATTTTTCATCTCATTCTCATTCTCTCAACTTGCTTCCTCTTTTTAAGATCTCAGAAATTTCTTTTTCATTTTTGCTACAGTTCCTTGCAATGGCCAGCAGAAACACCCGACGCAGCGCTGCCTCCACCTCTGTCGCGGCAGTGTCAACCCCAAGCCACAACGGCATACCAAACCGGTTCGCATCCACAGACTCAGCATCGAGGTACTGCAGTTCTTTCTAGAAGAGGAAAATGTGGGAGGAATGAGGGTTCATCTATACCCAACAAACGGGAGAGCTAGGGCTAGAAGGTTTCATTCCTAAGAAGATACAAGCCCTCAAGTGATAGAAATTTGCTGTCTAGCCCGAGGAAATGAACGTAACCCTCGTTCGTGAATTCTACGTTGCCGTATCCAATAAGGATGCCACGACAGTGACCGTTCGAGGCAAAGAAATCTCTCTCGAGCTGGCGTACATCAACACACTATATGGGCTGTACGTGAGTAAGAAGGAGGACGTCCACCGAAGGTTTGTGAAACATCTGTCGCTGGCAGACTATGACGCTGTCATAGAAGAAGTAACAGAGGAAGGCACGGAGTATAATGAAGACCCAAAGCATCGGTGGACTGTGAGGAGGACCCAGCTGACCCCACAAGCCAAGCTGTGGAACCATTTTGTCAAGAAACACCTCATGCCTACCTCCCACAACACCACTGTCGACCGGTAGAGGTTAGCACTCGTCCACTCCTTCCTAAACAAAAGGTAAATCAATGTCGGCCGCTACATCCAAGACGGAATTCTCGAGTATGCTCTACGACCGTCCGGCCTTCTAGCCTTTCCCTATCTCATCACCACAATCTGTCGGGGGAACAACGTGCCAGAAATCGAAGAGGATGTCAAGGTCCAAGGGAAGGGGTGGACGCATCAGAATATCTACAGTCTGATGGAATTGAAAGCTGCCACCCCTCTGTCGTACATAAACCCCTCTGCCGCGACAGAACCAACGGCAGACCCTAGCTCCCCTGAACCTTTCACAGCAGACCTAGAGCAGACGACAACAGTACCACCGCCAGACACCTCTAGCCAGATTCTGACGATGCTGCAAAGGATGGAGGAATGACAGCTCGGCCTGATGGGTTTTATGAGGGACTTCACTGCCGCAACGGTAAATTTTATTAAGAATGATTTAAATTTTACCAATGTGCAATTCCCCTCCTTCCCAGAAAATTTCTTTACTGCACCCACGCCTGCTGCAAGTCCTAGAACTCTCTCTGTTTCCTCCACACTCACACCTGCCACGACCGGCGAAGGCGGCAGAAAGTCTGCCACACCCAGAGGAGAGAAGAGAAAGGACCCCTTACCGGAGATAGACCTAAAATATTTTGAAGGGTTCCCTTCCTCCTCCGTCTGGCAGGACTCTGACTTCGAGCCATCCATAGCCCGAGACATCTCCAAGGACTTCCCTCCGATGAAAAGGAAGAAGCTGAACGAGACTGTCGAAGGACCCTGCCCCGACAGATCTGCCAACAGTAGCAGCAGCAGTGATGATGATCTCGAGGTCCTGGACCAGCCCCCACACATCTCACCGACCCGCGTCCAGCCACCTCGAGAGGCTAAGAAGAAAATGGCCTCTGCGTCCCCCAGCAACCTGCCAACCCTTTTCGTTAAGGTCACTGCCCGCCGGCAGCTCCAAGTCAGCAACAGCAGTGACGACAGCTCCTCAACTTAAGTTTCTTTTCTTATATTTTGTTGTCTTTGTTGTTTTATCTATTTTGTGATGTATTTTCTTTTCTGTTTTTCATTTTATTCTGTCATGCATTGAGGGCAATGAAACCCTCGAGTTTGGGGGTGGGCATCCCTCCAGTAATGAAATTGTTAGTTGTGTCTTAATTTGTGTCTAATTGTTAGTTTATTTTTGGTTAAAAAAATTTGGCTTAAGTCTTTGAACTGAACTTACATGCCGCGATAGACTATGTCGTGACAATGCCTTTAGGATGTTTTTAGGAACTGTTTAGAGCCTTGCTATAGTTCTGATTTTTAGAACACCCTCTGTGACTCTTATATTATCTAGACTTCTGTAGTGCACTGGAATAGGAATGTTTACCCACTTGAGTTTCCCCTAGAGATGCCTATCACTGGCTCTAGGAAAGGAATAAAAGAAAGAAACATTTCAGACTCACTTACTTGCAAAACTGCCTTACAATGATTTTAGGGAGATTTTTCTTTGAGCTTAAGTTAGAAAAAACTAAATGAGCCTAAGAATTGCCTCCATAAAAGATGAAGTCCAAGGTCAGAAAAAACTAAAGGAGCCTAAGAATTGCCTCCATAAAAAATGAAGTTGAGTCAAGAGTCAGAAAAAACTAAAGGAGCCTAAGAATTGCCTCTAGAAAAAAATGAATTGGCATAAAACTCAAGTTTGTAAGCATGCCTATTCTGGTAAGCTAAAGGAGTCTAGGCATATATTTGTTCATAAAACATGCACATACTGCACAAGAACTATAGCATTGTTTCGGATAAACCCAGAAAACACCCGACAAGGTATTGCTCTTGATAGTGAATGTGTGGTAGGTAATGAAAGGTTCACTGAATTAAGCCAAACCCAAAAAAAATTTATTTTTAGTTAGGTCGAATTCGCTTGAGGACAAGCAAGAACTTGAGTTTGGGGGTGTGTTGAGTGTATAAAAGTTCTATATTTTACCCCTCATTTACCCATATTTCTGCTGCATTCAAGCATATTTCATTGCATTTAGGATAGATTTCTGCATATACATCACAACTAGATAAAATGGCACAGTTGCTACTGATTTTGGTCACTTTTGCAGGTATCTGTTGCGGTAGATTCAGGGCAGCAAAGGAGAAGAGGTGGATCACAGAATTGGAGTCGAGGAGCAAACGCTGTCGTGGCAGCCATGACGACAGAATGGTGAGGTGGAAAAGTGAAGTGGAGCTCGACAGATAGAGGATTTCAAGCCGGTTTGTCGTGGACCATTCCCATATTTTTCTGAGCCCTGAGGCAGAATGAAGGCCAAGCCCAAAGTCCAATGAAGAAACCCAAGGCAAGAAAAGAGGACGAATTAAAGGCATCTACTCAGAAGATTTAATCTTTAATAGAGTTGTACTTTAGTTTAAACTTGTATTCTTGCCATATTAGAAAACTTAGACCCAAGGCCTATATAAAGGCATGTAATTCGACCTAGGGTATGATATCTCATTCCTAGCTGTCTTCCCCAAATCCCTTATCGTTTCCCCCTTTCATCATGTTCTAAACTCCTCCTAGGGCTAAGGGTTGATTCTGTAAATTAGTTGCAAGGATTGTACTGTTTTAGAAATTTTCTGTCAAGTAATAAAAAGCTTCAAGTTTATTTATTCTGGTTTTTCATATCTCACAAGAGTATCAGGAGAGCATTGTGAGGTTATCTATTTGTTTGATATCGGGAGAGTCAAGCATACGAAAGAAATAAATACGCGTTTTCCAGTTTATGGTTAAACCATCTCGGCTTAGGGATAAGTACGAGGTTAAGTGGATAAGGAAGAATTCAACAACATTGGTGTTCACCCTTTGATTCACGCCAGGAGGTATCATCCAAGACGTGTCCATCAACAGAACTTGGGCCTAGGGATAGGACAAGTCATCGCAGTGATTCTTGCCAAGCTTGAAGTACAGAGTTGTGTGATCGCTGTCGCGATATCAACAGACCTCTGTCGCGACAGGTGCTACCGCGACAGGAACGACGACAGAAGACATAAGTTTCTCTAACAGTGCAAGACCTGCACTACTGAGCAAATCAATACCGGCCTATTTCTTAAACATGATTCCTTATCCTTTTACTTTAGTTGTTTATCAAGATTATTTCACCAATCCAATTAAACTATTTTTTTCTCTTGTGCAGCAATTCAAGGATAGAGTTATTTCCAGTCCCTGTGGAGACGATATCCGATACTCCAAGTATCACTTTACTACTTGTGTCGTGTACACTTGCACTATTTGCGATAGGACTCTTTTACACGCAACATAAGGTTTCCTCCTCATCCAAGAAAATGGGAAGAATTCAAGTAGTGAATTGATTGAAAATCCTTAGTGGGAGCTAAGGTAGTGGATGTAGAGTTCATTGGAGAACTTGAACCAATCTAATAGCTTTGTGTCACAATTTTTATTCTTTCAAATTTTTATCGCCAATTCACCCCCTCTTGGCCATTTGCAATTATGTGATCAACTCAACAGAGAAAAATCCTGATAAACACAAAACGAGAAACGAGCTAAAGGCCTAATGATATCAAGAATAAAAAATGGACCAAAGAAAGTAGCTCTGATACCATATTAAGTCCATAATAGAAAAGAAAATTATTCTCTAATTTTTTTCAAGATTACAAAATGATTACATAGAGAAAGTATTTATACAAGCTAAATCCACCTACTAATCTGTAACAACCTTTCAACAATATTAACAAAGCTATAACAGAATCAACTAACTCTAACAGATGGCAACGGGTTTTTACTCACTCGAACCCGACCCAACACTAACACAATAAAATTTGACTATAGTTTAATTTAAGCTCAAAAATATTTTTACTCGACCTGAATCTGATCTAAAATAAAATTAAAAATTTGAATCTAATACTACCTAATCCGATTAACATGATTTTAATGTTTTACATATTTTTTATCAAAATAAAAAATAATCGAATAAAATACTAATTTACTCAATTTAATATCAATTAAAGTAAATTTTAATATAATACCATGATTTTAGTACATTATATGTTAATTTTTACATATTTTTTTTATCAAAACTTAATTTAATATACATATATAAGAGAATATTTTTTTTTATCAAAACTTATTTATTTGGTAGAGATCTTGAAATTCAACAATGGCGGAATTGGAAGAAGGAGAAGAAAAGTAGAGAAATTATTGTGTATGTGCATATATTCCAATTGGGATGCAAAGTCAAATGTGGAAATGTTTAACATGTAAACTTGGAGTGTTCTTTCAGACAACATTTGATTCCAATGGAAGCATCCATGAAATGGTTGACCCAATGTGGAAAATTCTATACCATTTCCATTTTATGGGTAGGTTTCAATTCATTGTTCCACCAAACCTCAATTATTAACCTATGCTGTCGGTGTGTGAATTCATATGTTTTTCTTCCTCTTTCATGTGGATTTTATTCGAGGAAAGGAACCGTTTGTGAACGTAGTTTTGTCATTATGGTTAACAGGTACGAAGATCGAAAATTAGGAAAGGTCAAAATATTAAATTTAAAAAATATAAGTATTTATAAGTATTTAACTCAAAGATTAAGGGAACGTGGTTTAATTGTCTAATATTTAAATTTGTAGGGACTTAAATTATTATTAGATCAAAACAAACCGAGAGAACAGACCCATCTTCTTTATCTCAACTCTTACTTGATTAAATATTCAATAAGTACTTATATTTTACGGAGTATAAATTGCTATTAAATCAAAATTAATGAGATATTTGAGATTTATAACGTGAGTTTGGGCCCTTTTAGACCCTAAAGACGCTCTATCACTGCTTGTTAATACTATAAATTTATAATTAATATAGTTTATATTAGTTTAGTTAACATCGTTGTTATTATAATAATGAATAAAATTGTAGATTCAAATGAAAAGGACCATGGAAATGAAATTGAAAAGTCTTCTTTTTTATTGGTAATTTTTGTTGGATATTAGATTTGTTTAAAGGTCTGATTGTAGTCTCGGTTTGTTTATATTAATTATAAAGTACTCTATTATTTTTAGAATAATAAAATGAGTTATTTGACTAACAATCTAACTGAATTAATGTAAAATAAATTTAAAAAAATTGAAACTATAGTCCAAACTTACCCTACCCATAAACTATTCTAGTTGAGATGACATTATATTTATTATAGATAGCTTAGCTTAGCTTTTGAGGTATGGCTAGTATTGGTTGAATTTTTTAATATACTGGTGTGATTATATAATAATATATGTTCATATTTTATATTAATTATTTGACAAGTATATACACTTTGTACACATAGGTGCTCGAACGGAGTCTCTTAGAACAAACACCATCATTTTGTCTACAGGAGTCACTCGGTTCGGATTTTTTTTTTTTTTTTACTTTGGTTTAGAGAAGGAGCATAGGATGAGAGGTGCAAAAATGGAAACTGCCTAATTATCCATTATGAGTATAAACTTTTTTCCTTTTGGTGCAATTATTTATATAAATGTTTGTTTAGTAGATAGAGAGACAGAGGTATTAGGCTTAGGTGTCCAGCTTTAGCTTCCCTCACCAAAGATTATAATATGTTTCCCATCTTTCTTAAAGGCTAAGAGAAATATTTTTATGTGGTCTTTCGATTTTCGATAATTACATGTCTCTGATTATAATCAGAGTCAAATTAAAATAATTTAGTTCGAGGGAATATTTCAAATCAAAGGCATAATCTTGCTATAAAATATTATTTTTAACTTAATTAGTCATATGGTTATGATTAAATTATGAGATCAATCATGTACTAAACATTCCAAACCCAAAAAGTAAGTTGGCTAGAACATGCTTTTTCTTTTCTTTTATTTTGGGGGCAGAATGTGACATGCACCAAATAATCCAAGGGATGATCGAAGAAATAACGTTTGAAAAATCGAAAGAAATATTTTATTATGTTTGAATATTGTTTAGGGTTAAAATGTGAAAAATCAAAATATTAAAAACTACTATATAAACTAATGGCTAATATTAATATTTGATGAATCTATGAATATAATTTCTCTGCCTCTTTTTGGTGCCTCTATTTATGCCCTCATATTAAAAAAACATAAGTTTAAGGTTTATAATTAATGTTTAAGGTTTAAGGTTAGGGTTAGAGTTTAAAAAATTAAAAGTATGGTGTATTTTTAGAGTTTATGGTTTATGATTTAAAATTTAAGATTAAAGCTTAAAATTTTATATTTTAGTGTTGGTGCATAGGATTTTTGTATTGAATCGATACATAACTTGGTTATATGTAAGATTATGACAAACAATTGAAATAGTAATTGCAGGATAAATCTAATAAATTTCAATAATTAACTCATATATTCTTCACAACTCTATAAATTATTACTCAACCATGTGGGTGGAGATTTTGTGTGTTAATAATACTTCTCGATGTACTATTTCCCTCCGTTGGCAGTTTAAATTGTGACACAATATGATTAAATTAAAGGTCGCATAAAATCACGAATACATTCCATATCTAAATTAATTTATTTAAAAAGAATAGGGTAAAAATTGAAAAGATATAAAAGTATTACAATTGGTCTCTATTTGCAGTTCCAGCAAACGTATACAAGTACAAATCACCACTGAACTGATAAGCACACCAGCCTTATCAACAAAAGCACCATGAATGTTTAATCATAACAATAATATATTGCTCCAATTTTCCAATTTATTTTCGACCAACCCTTCTTTAGTCAATGATATATCCATTAAATAAACAAGAATACAGAAACATATTCCAATATACAAGAAAATAGAATATTATTCGGCATTCAATAAACGTAGAAAATTGTTACATATTATAATGAATAAATAAATATATCATATTACTCCAACTCTTAATTAATACTCTAATCTATTAAAAAAACATTTCTTTCTTTGAAACTCTAGCCGTATAGTCTTTTTCTTTCATTAGATTTTATTGTTCTTTGCTTATCGATAGATAGCAGTACCAATTTTAATGCTGATTATCGATTGCCGTAATCCATCGTTTCTTTTGCTCTCTTATTTTTTTTTTGTTTTTTTGTTTTAAATTTTGAATAAATAACACTGCCCTTACTGACACGTTTTACTCCCAAAAGGTAAACTGGGGAATCAACATCTTGTTTAGCTGGTAAACGCCGATTTAATTCGGTAAAAGCCCAATACAACTTTGTTGGTTAATTTGAGAGAATGCCTTTCACTTTTTAGTAAATCACGTAAAAGACCCTCCATCTTTAAATCTTAAACGAATGTCCCAACTTTGTCTTGATGTATAATTACGAATATTCCCTTGTACGTCCTTCAAAGATTCTATTTGGACATGAGAAATTGACCCAAGATCTAAGACTCGAACCAATTTACTCGATTTAAAATATGATATCGACATGAACTTGATCTAAAACCCGAAATAAAACAACCCGAATTTTAGTTGAACTGATACATAATCGAACTGATACGAAACCGAACTGATTTTAACAGAACCGAAAACAATCAAAACCGAAAGCAACCCGAATTTAATTTACCCAAGCTTGATTTGACCAAACAAATTTTTACTAGTTTGTTGTTGAATATATATAATAATATATATGAAATTTCTACAAGGAAAAAAATTAATTTTTCGAGTTGAAACGAGTTTTGCAACAACAGTGTATCATTCATATTTAAGAATCAAAGTTTTTATTTTGAAACAAAAAACAACCTAAATGATAATTGACAACAAAAAGAAGTGTTTTTTTACAAGAATATACCAATATTCTATATATACTTCGATTGGACTCATACTCAACTCAACTCGAAGATCCAAAGGTTTACCTGAATAAAAAATCGACCGATCTCCTATTGACGCGATATCGGCCAGAACTAAAATTGAACAAGATCAACCCGACATGAACCTAAACCAAATGTAATCAGACCCAAAATTATCAGGCCCAAACTACCTGTTTACCACCTCTAGCTCTATTAGGAGTTTATTATTTTATTTTGGGTAAAATTCAAAAAATTTCACCAAAATATTTTAAAATGTTTAATTTAATCATACAACTTTCAAATGTTACAGAGTTTAAGTTTTGTTATAATACAAATGAATTTTGTTGTAGCATTGTCTACAAAAAATTAAAAGAATACGGATACCATAAGATATTAAGAAAAATATCGTACGACAAGAAAATATCATCTATAAACCGAGAGATCATTTACTTGCATAATAACTGGTGTTATTTTCTAGCTTAACCAAACCCTTTTCTGCATTTTAAATTGATTTTTAAACGAATTTCAAACATCTAGTGGCTTATTCTTTTTCCACTTCCTTTTTTTGTCTAATCAGTTGTGGCATTAATTTTAGTGTTAGTTGCCGACCGCCGATGATTTATATATTTTTATTTTTTATTTTATTTCTTCTCATATCTTTTTATACTTTTCTCTGACTTTGTGCCATGTTTTATCTACCTTATGACACGTTTTTTACAGTCAAATATGCAGATTTTTGGTGTTCTTACGGTGACCCTCACAACGCTTGTTTCTGATTTGTATTTTTCGGTAGTCACGTAGAGTTTCATCTCCTTTTAGGTTATTTGCTGAAGTAATCTGTAGCAGGATCACCGATTTTGAGAATATGCGTGAAAGGTGATTACCGATTTTAGGGATTTCATTTAATTCATATTTTGACAACTCCTCAAGGCCTCTCCTACAATGGATCGCAAAAATTTTCTTTGGTGCAAAGAGAAAGTGTCTGATTTGACTGGTGCATCACTTATATATTTTTTAGATTTATTATTTAATTTTTGTTGTTTTTGAATGTTTTAAAATGTCTATTAGGTTATGCTCTGAATTTACTTTTGTTTATCAATATAGTTGTTTGGTTGATGTGTCAAAAAAATTAAACCCTTTCCTTAATAAAATTACGTGTAATATATTATAAATAACATCTTATATGATCACTATCCGAATCCTACATATTATTTTAAAAAATCTAACATTTCATCTCACTAAATTAATTAATAATAAATATAATTAATTTCTCAAAAAAATAATAAATATAATTAACAATATTTTAATACTCCTATAAATCACACATCGAACAAAAATTCCAATAAATTTTTAGATAATAAACAAAACCAAGTTTTTTTTTCATTGTGCATATGAGAAATGATGTAAAATACATAAATTTCTCATTTTTTTCATATTTAATTATAAATTAGTGTTGATTTAAAAGGGTGTGTAGATTTGCATCTGGCTTAAGATGTGCTCAAAGTTGTCATTAGATTTTTGGATGGGATGTGAATGCATGCCTTCATAAGTTGTCACCACTATGCCTTCATCTTTTGTTAGCCTTTGGATTTGCTTCTTCACACTGCATCCTTGGTGTGTACATCGATAATAACTTCTGCGTAAAGGCAATAATGATTTAAATTAAATTAAGGAAAATAAAGCAAAACATTCTTAATTAATTAATTAATAACAATGCTTACTACATGAAGTTTATTAGTTTCAAGATTTTATAATTATTTTGAAGCCACACAAAAATCTAGTGCCAGTTACCAAACTATTAGAGAATTTTCTTTGAATCTTGCATCTTTCAAAATGTTGTTGAAATAATACCTGTATTAACACTGCCTGTGAAATTATTTTTTAATTGACTAAGTATTATAAATTAAATTCACTTGATTATTTTTAATCCTGTCACTCAAGGTATATAAGATTATACATGGTTGTACACAAATTAGTCTTTTATTTGTTTAACTATAGGTATCTGATTCATTAGCCAATTAATCTGGATGAAATTTAGTAGAAGCCCAATATGAGAGACATTCTCAACCTAATTTTCTCCATTCACAACAGGATTTGAACCCTGACTTTGCTTAAAAGACCAAATTTTAGCATTTTTATATATACATTATTCATTTATATATTTTAAAAATGTTTATGATTCATAATCTAGAGAAAAAAATATTTATGATTGTACACGAAGTTTAACCTAATTATAGAAATGAAATCATAACTTAAAGGATAAATACAAGAAATTCCAAATGTTGGAATATTTTTTTTTCAAACAAGTATAAACATAATAGGGTTTTATATTAGGAGTAAATATGTGATATATTGTTACTGTAATTTTTTACACAAGTATGCTATTTAACCTACACGATATAAATTTTAAATCTTTAACCTTAAAACTTAAACTAAACTTTTAAACAATAAATTAATCTCACTTATTGAAAACAAATTTTTCACCGTCCATGCATGGAATATTTTCTCTTTATATTAGATATGATATGCAATTCTATATAACGTCATGAAAATAGTACAATTAATTTTATTTATAATGATATATCAAAATATGATTATTTTTAATGTTTAGAATTGTATATCCTTAGGAAAATATTTTATGCACTAGCGATTATTTTTTCTCTCACAAACACCTAGTTGTTAAAGTTTAGAGGTTAATGTTTATGATTTAAGATTTTAGTATTTGTGGTTAGATTTTAAGGTTTGAGAATATATTTTATGGTTTAAAGTTAAGATTTTAGGGTTTAAAATTTAAGGATTAAAAAACTTAAAAGAGATACGTGGCAGCTTTCGGAGCTCGCATGTAAAAAAAGCATCAAATTATCACCCGTCATTATATCAAATATAAATATAAATCTGATATGTGATATCTAAATAATTTGGTAGGATCATAAAAAAGAATAAACTTGACATACAAACAAATATACCTTGGAAACTTGTTGTGCTTGACAGCTTTCTGGCCATATTTTCTCCATCTATAGCCATCATCAAGTATATCGACTTGACTTCTTGTCTGGAAAGCATATCTCGGCTTTCTAATCTTTTTATCTCCCTTCTTCTTTTCCGTTTTCGTTTCGGTCCTCGTCGAGTTGTTGCTCTCGTGGACAAAGCTTTCGTTACGAGAAATGATGTTCAAGTTACCCGAAACTTCCATCTGTTCCATTAATCCGAATAGCCCATTTTCCTTTCCACCGTAATCGAACGTCGTGGCCGCCGTTAATGTTGATGAACCAGTGAAGATTCCCTGGAAATGTTCCATGTTGTGATCGACGAAGAAACGAGGAGAAAACGGAAGAATATTTAAAGAAGAAAGAGGGAGTTTAAGTGTGTAAAAATGGTCGTAAGAGAGAGTTTAAAATAGGAAGGCGGCTAGCTATATGGTAATAGTAGTCATCTCCCTTATCCTATGGCTGCTATCGTAAAGGGCACGTATGTTTATATTTGTAACTCGGATTGATTTTTTTTATGTATTATGTGACATATATTTAGAGATGTTAATTAGGTGCGCGGGTGCGGAAGCTGCTTCTCGTATTTATTTTTGTTAAGATTTTCTTTTATTTTCGTCTATACCCGGTAATTCATTACAATACAAAATTTAAAATCATATCCACCTTGCGACTTGTAAGATTAAAACTTTCTTCATTCCACTATTTACGTAAGTCTCGAGATCCACCTAATAATTACTATCAGTCTTACGAACTACTTCATATAATATATTTATAAGTATCAGGTAAATAAATATAATATTTATGAATAAAAGTTATATATATATATATATATATATAGACTCATGCCACATATGTGACATTTCTAACTATCACAATTTTTTAAAAAATATAATAAGTGGTCGTGTCCTTTAATTGGCAAATTAAAATGTAACTTCACACGAGTTCAGAAAAATTATAAAACAAAGACCTTACATAATATTCAAATAGGACATGAAAATTGAGAAACTTAAGGGGTGAGGTATGAGAGTGTATTAAGATTATGTGAGAATTGAGAAACTATAAGTCTGTGCGTGCTCTTTTTTTTTTTTTTTTAAATATAAGTGGATGTAAGTTGAGTGTTATCAAAAATAGTTTTTATTTAACTATTTATTTTTTGGATTCTTTTTAACTGTTTATTTTTTAAAATATGCTTATTATGTATGTTGGACAGGACACGTGGCAATGGAACAAGACAGGTGGGGGTGGGGATGAGGCAGCTACAAGGTCATATCCTTGTCTGCCCCCATCAATTGGGTGTTAAGCGGGGCGGATCCCCACGAAACATGCCCTACTATCATCCCAAGATTTATTCTATATGGTTTATATATATATACAGGGAGAGAATTTTAATTCAATTATAAGGTAGTATTTTAGTACGGTTTTATATCTAGATAAATTTACGTAATTTATAGACTACGCTACTTGAATCTGGGTCACTTAGGGAAACATGTCATTCTTTACTACTGAAATCACTAGTTAGGTTCTCTTTATATATATATATATATATATATATATATATATATATATATATATATATATATATATATATATTTAATATATTAAATCAAGATAAAGAGGATTTGAATTAATTTAATTATTTGAGTTTGTGTTTCACTAACCATCTCTTTTAATATACTAATATGCAATAAGATCCTCTTACAACATGTAAACGTTTTATATATTTTCGTTGGATGAAGGTAAATAGATAGTTTGAGATTAACAGTAGGAAATTAATGAAAATTTTAAGAAAAAAATAAAATATATAATCTCAACCTCTCATCCAACGATCTATTAACCAGTGTAATTAGTTAATTAACAGATTGATTATGTGGTAGTTAGTCTGTTAATTTGTTAAGCTAATATTGTTAGGTGGTTGTGGGCTGTTAGCCCGTTCTGTATAAAAGGATGTATTGGGCCTCAATAACTGATAAGTCATATATTTGCATGTTTTTCATGTATTAAATCATATGTTTTAGCACATTAATCTATCTTAAAACTCTTAATTCGGTTCCTATTTGATTTTGCAGGTGTTTTGGGGCCTTAACAACATTTTATACGTAAAAGTCCAATTTTAGCACCATTTTGGCGTCATTGGAAAATTCTTCACGCAAAACCTGTAGCACTCCTGAAATAAGGCGTGGGCACAGCGCGAGTCTGACTTTCTGACTTGGAGGACAAACAATCCTACTACAAGTGGACCTCTACTTTTACCATAATTAGAATAATTTAGGATTGTTGTATTTAATGTAAAGTCTTCCCCTTATTTTCACCTATAAATAGGGATCAAAGGGTGAAGGGAAAAGAGGATCCAAGTTAGTCGAAACCCTCTCCTCTTCTTGTGTTGCCGTCACCTACTCCATGAGTAACTAAACCTCTTTTTCTAGTCAAGTGTAGTTACAAGGATACTATTTCAAGTTTTTAGTGAGATCTCTTGTTCCCAATTTATCTTCATCTTTATTCAAGTATTTTCATATCTTTTGTGTTTCATCCTCATGTGTATGTTTTGATAAATATATGCTACAACCAATTCAATGGTATTTGATACAAGTGGTAAGAAAATTCGGGTTCGATTTCTAAAGGTATGACTTCATGTTCTTAATAAGTTAACATGTTCGTGCTTAGGAAGAATATGTGTTTTGGTTCTCTTAAGATCATTATATTATTTTATAGATTATAATTCTTTAGTGGTATCTAGGAATTTAATCTTGATAATAAGAGTTAATCTTTTAATGGTATTTAATTGATTATCTAACTTAAAAGAGATTGGGTTATTTGGTGGTATTCATCTAATCTAAAATCAAGTTATTCGAGATTGATGTTGATTTATCTTTTTTGAAATCTATGATCTAAGTTCTTGATTTAATATTCTGAGTTCTACCTTGATTAGAGTTCTAATTTATATTGAATTCTTCTTTACTTAAATCGCTTTCTTCAAATCAAACACAAAACCCCATTTTTACTTTAATTGCTTGTGAACTTAATCTCTTAACCGCTCTCTGTGGGATCGACCCTACTTGCCGCTACTACAAATCCAAAGAACAAGTAGGTATTATTTTTTGACGGATTCGACACCCATCAATAACATATTAGCTCACTTCTTTTCAGAATATCCTCTTTTAATTATTATTTTGTCAATTCAGTTTCTTCACTGTTACAAACCATAATTCTCTATTTCGGTCACCGAATCTGTTAGTTTAACAACATTCTTCATGGTATCATAGCTTCAACGGTCGTCATTGTGAGAAAGCTGACGCAGAGAGCTACTTTTCGATGAGTTATACGCAAAGTCAGCAGACAAGCGACGAGGCAGATTCGATATTCTCTTCGAAAAAGGGGAAAATGTTCGCAAATAAGCGTGTGAATATTGTGCTTGATGAACTGAACTTTCTCCTGTAGAAGCAGCAAGTTTTGTTGGCCGTTCGAAGTCTCAGATTGAAAAAGTTCTTGAATGGCACAATCAAAGCACCTCCGGCCAGGGTGGTTAACGAATCGGGCGAGATGGTTGATAATTAAGAGTATGAGCTTTATGTTGCCCAAGATAGTGCACTGACGGTGTGGCTACTGTCTACAATAAGTTCACGTCTATTATCTCAATTCTTCGGAGTTGAAACAACCGCAGAGATCTAGTCTACTGTCACCAAATTTTTTGCTAGTAAGTCAACTACCACAATAATGACTCTTCACTGTAAATTTAAGTCTTTGAAGAAAGGTGATCTGAACATGCGTACATATATATCACAAGTCAATGAGGTTTGTGATGCCTTGGCTGCGTGTGTCAGTCCTATCTCTGAGATAGAGAAGATTGCAACAATCTTAAATAGCTTACCAATTGAGTATAAGCCATTTGTTGCAGTGATAACTGCGAGTCGTGAGCAGTACTCTTTAGATGCAGTTATTTCAGTGCTTGTAGATACTGAGGTTCAACAGACAACATTCGATTCAGCTAACAATTTCTCTATAAGTGTGAGTATGGCTCAACTTACTCTTGAGGATCCTGGCACGAGGGCAGATGCAAGATCATTTGTTCAACAGCGGCCAGAAAGATAAACTTATCGAACTGGAGGTAAAGGCAGACCACGACTATAGTGCCAGATCTGTGGGAAAGTAGGACATCTGGCAAATCGATGCTGGTATCGATTCAACAAGAGTTATCTTGAGCATGCACCAAGCAGTTAGATCAATGGTTTCAGGAGTGGTTCACCATAAATGAATGTTACTACTTTAGATGCTAACAAGACAAGGTGTGTGTGTCATTATGCAGGGGATAGTGGAACTCACCTGAACCCTGAAGAACAAGCTCAAGCCCAATTAGCCACAATGGGACAAGGCCAGTGGTTTGTGGACTGAGGAGCAACTCAACATGTTACTCCCGATACAGAGAATGTGTTGAATGATCAAGATTATGCTGGACCTGGTAAACTTACGATTGACAATGGTGATGATTTACATATTGCTAAGATAGGCCATAGTAAATCGGTTGCCTCTAATCGTACTTTAGTGCTTCATAACCTGATGCATGTTTCTTATATCGCAAAAAATTAATCTTTGTGTTTAAGCTTGCTAGGGACAATAGTGTATTCCTAGAATTTCATGCCAATTCTTGCGTGATAAAGGATGAAAGAACTGGAGCTGTCATACTTCATGGAGTTGAGAGTGATGGTTTATACAAATTTGATTTTGCTTACAGTAGTTTACATAGTAATAGTTGTTTTGATGATGTTCAAATAAATGTTGCTAATGATGCCGTGAGTGATTATGAGTTGCGGCATATGTGATTAGGTCACCATGCACATGAAAATTTGTTGAAAGTGTGCAGGGATGCTAATATTGTACTTACTAAAAAATGTAATAAACATTTCCGTGTTGCTTGTCAAATGGGTAAAAGTCACATGCTGTCTTTTTAGCCAGGGGCAGTCTAGGAATTTAAATTTAGTAGTTTATATGCTGATAATAAATACAATGCATATACTCTTAGAGTAAATTAAATAAGTCATCAAAAGTTACATTCAAAAGTCATAGAAAATTTAAATTATAAATTAATAGTACATAAAAATAAATACAATTGTTCACAACGACTTCTCATATTTTAGTACAGATATACAATAATATCTGTGCTAACATCCACAAATAAAACTCTCTCCATAAAACTAATAGATTTATGTCACTCCTAGTTAAAGTAGAAGGGACAACAGTAACATGAAAATAGCATATTTTATCACCAACTAGAACTTTGAGAAAATTGTTACCCAACAAATTTTACTAAAAGATCTGACCAAATAAAAGTATTAGAACTTCATTATTGTTTTTAGTTGCCGCTTTTATGATTTGGTGAAAGTGTGGTCCTAAGGCAACGAACTCCTTGTAAGTGCAAAAGCATCAAAATAGAAATCTTGGAACTAATTAAATTCTTATTAGTACACGAAGAATTTCAGAACAAAAGTTCAATGCCAAGACTGAAATAATTATCTCAGGTGGAATTTATTTTTTGCTAAACAAATCGTTATTTTATTAATAATTATATCTATTAAAAACAATATCAATACAACAAAAGTTTGAAGCCTCAGCTACTAATTAAGGCTGAGAAAACTTATAATCTAACATAAAACATAACTAATACTCAATAAAAGTTGAACCACAAAAATCAAATCGAACCATGAGGAGTTCGGAACTACCGCTTACACCAAGACTTAGACAACTCAAATTAACACTCAAGGCAACAACTTACAATCAAAACACAGCAAAGTGGTTGGAAAAAGAAACAAAATACAGGCTCAATTACCTCATGTGGATGTATTTTTAATTCCTGACTATTTTTTCCTCCTTGAGTATCAATTTGGAAATTAGATTCAAGCTCTTTAAAATAGAAAAACCATAGTAATCAACATCTAAATATTAAACATCCCGCCTAACAAATTGCTTAAATCAGGATAAACTCATACCCATTTAACAATAATATAAACAAATAAAAATTTAAATGAAATATATAAACGTGAAATTGAAAGAACTAGAGAAGTGATATTATGAATGAAAATAGAAACTTACCAATCAAATTTTGAAGATGATCGCTTCAGAAATAAAGCATGAAGAAGATTGAGAGAAAATCGAAGGAAAATATAGAAATTTTTTTAGCGTTTGAAAAGCTTAAGTTTCAGGGAAAATATCAAGAGAGTAAATTAGGATTTGGTAAAGTGGTTTGACGTGAGGGTTTCTCCGGGTAATTCTTTTTATTATTTTATTGGTAGGTCAAGTGACCTAGGAGGTATACTAATACATACGCCCCTATTTTCAGCCTTCAGATTCTGTATATACTAAATTTTTTCATCTTATTTTTACTAATTTGTAGGGTCCTACTCATGTTGCCTCAAGTGGATACCTTTATTATGTGTCCTTTATAGATGCTGCAATAGGGCATTGCTGGTTATATTTGCTTAAAGCCAAGAGTCAAGCTATGAGTGCCTTCCAGCAGTTTCAACAATTAGTTCAGACATAGTTTGGTGGCACCATCAAGGAGCTTCAGAATGACTGGGGAGGTGAATATAGAAGCCTCAGTCATATTCTCTCCAAGTCTAGAATCAAACACATGATAACCTGCCCTCACACTTCTTAACATAATGGAGTAATGGAGAGGAAGTACAAGCATATCATAGAGTTGGTCTTGACACTTTTGGCTCAAGCTACGATGCCTCTCAAATTCTAGTCCCAACATGTGGTTTCTGTTGTGTTCATCATCAACAGATTATCCACTAAGGTGCTTAATGGAGCTTCACCTTATGAGAAGTTGTTCGGTAAGAAGCCACAACATGACATGTTGAAAGTCTTTGACTGTAGATGCTTTCCTCACCTAAGGCAATATAATGCACACAAGTTAAACTTCAGATCTCAACTGTGTACATTTTTTTGGGGTATAGTCCATAAGATAGAGGTTATGTGTGCTTAGCTTCTAGTGGCAGAGTCTATATATCAAGGCATGTAATATTTGACGAGGGAATTTTTCCATTTGAAAGGGGTGAATAAGTTCCACTAGCAACTTCAACAATTGATCAACAAAGTTCAGCTACTCTACATGTAGTTCTAGGAGTGGAAAAACTGAGAAAAACAACTGGGTCTACAGATGAATCTGATGTATGTGGACATGTGTGTGCCAGGACCACTGAACCTATTGAAGATATGAAAGAACAAGGGTTTAATGGTGTTAACTCATAGACTAATACATTTGTTAACTCAGAGACTAATACACATGTACCAAACAATGAAGCTGAAGCTGGTCATTTTGGTTCAGGTGACATAGAGATTCCCTTAAAGGTAGGTAGTGCAGATCATCAGTCCTATGAACAGAGTTCAGGAGAAGACTCTACTGTAATAGCTTGCACAGCTAGAGAAGTGTGTGATGCAACCTCTGGAGGCTCTAGTGTTGCTCAGCAAGCTGAATCCGTTGGAATGCTTGTAGTTGACTTGAGGGAGCAAAAAAATATGCATTCTATGCTTACTAGAAGTACGTATGGTATTTACAAGTAAAAAATATACTAATTAGAAATTTTAGGGTTGGATGATGAACCAACAACAGTTTATCAAGCCTTGACCAGTCCCCATTGGAAGAATGTTATGGAAGCAGAGTATAGGGCACTGTTAAACAATGGCACATGGACGTTGGAGCCACTGCCTCTAGGAAAGAAGATGGTAAGGTGCAATATTCAAGGTGGAGAGGAATTCTGATGGTTCGGTTGCAAGGTATAAGACAAGGCTAGTGGCTAAGGGCTTTTCACAAGTTCCTTGCAAGAATTTTCACGATACCTTCAACCTAGTGGTGAAAATGGCAACAGTAAATGTAGTATTGGGTTTGGCTGTTTCAAATGATTAGAAGCTTAGACATGTAGATGTAAATAATGGCTTCCTCAATGGGGATTTGAGTGAATATGTGTACATGAGGCAACCACCTGGCTTTGAACAAGAAGCTGCTGATGGAGGACAACTTGTATGCAAGTTGTAGAAGCCTCTTTATGGCTTGAGGAAACACTAAGGAATTGGTATTCTAAGTTGAAGGAGTGCTTAATAGAGCTTGGATTTAAAGGTAAAGCAACTGATGATTCACTATTTATTAGAAGTATAAATGGTGTTTACATCTACATGCTTGTATATGTAGATGATTTAATAATAACTGGAGGCTCCACCAAGGAAATTGATAAGGTGGTAAAACTGTTAGGTGAAAGCTTCTCTTTAAAAGACTTGGGTGAGTCACAATATTTTCTAGGCATAGAGGTCACTAGGAAGGAGAATCTACGGATTTTAAACCAGAAAAAGTATATTTTAAAACTACTTCATAGAACCAAGATAGATCAAACAAAAGTAGATGTTTCTCGTATGATTTCTTCGCTTAAGTTGGTTCTGTTGGATTATGCCCAAAGACCAATCATGAGATGGTTGTAAAAGACTTAGATGATGCTTTTGTATGACATGCATGTTTTGTTTTTCCTATTTTGATGAATATAAGATATTTGTGCAAAATAATGAAATTGAATCCAGTCACGGTTAATATGTTGATCTGTTTTAAATAAGTTTTTTACAACTGATGGTTAAACGTTAATCATATGTTTGTTGCTGTAAGGTTTTAATGTTCATATGTTAACTGTTAACATGATGAACATGCGATTTTGATAGCAGATCGTTTTGGCAGAGGAACAATGGTTGTTCCAGTGCAAAAAAACCTTAGGGATTGAAAAATATCAAAAACACGAATATGTTGATAAAAATTACCAAATCGCGAGGTTTTTCTATAGTAATCAAACTTCCAAAATTAAAAATTTTCCCGGCAGATCGGGGCAAACGGCCCGCACTCTACGGGTGGACCCGGCAGCACCAGAATTGTCGTAGCACGTAGGTGACAAAGGTTGTAGGAACTATTTTGGTAATCTTAATTAACAAGATAAAACATGTGTATGTTTTGAATGATATGCACAATGTTTGAAATGCACGGTTATAGCCCAAATAGCTCATTTACTTTGGTTTTATATAAATACGGCCTTCGTGTCGTGCCTTTCTTTCTTTTATTGTAATTATCTTCTCATCTTACTCCCTCGTATGTAAAACGAGTTTTTAAAGAAATTTTAATATTTGCGGAGAAAGTGTGGATCAATGGAGCAGAATGATGGGTTGATCAAAGGTGGATTAGATGTTTGGGAAACAAGATCTATCTTTAGTATTTTTGGTTCTCCCATTGGCTTGGGATAGGCCACCTTAGTTTTGTGGGGTATAACCATTGCATGTTTTTATAATGATGATAACTAATTAGATCATAGTAGAATGGTGAGATTAATTTAACAAAAAAACCCTCCATATTTAATTGATAGCCATCCACCAATATTATCCCTCGTTAAAACCTCGATCGGTACTCTATAGGTTCTGCTAAATCGAAGTACACATATCAATCTTGGTTAAACACGAAGAATAAGCAAGTGGTATTCACTAGTTGTAATATTGGTAAAACTAGATTGTTCTAATGAGATTAGAAACCTAAAGTCTAATGATTTGGATAATCATGAGATGATTTAGAAAAATAGTTGTTCGCCAAATATAGGAATTACATGAGATGTAATTAACAAGTTTTGCTTACCTAAATAATTGAATTCTAGGAGTAAAGCCAAAGCTGACTTAAGATGAAATGAAATATGGATCCTTAACCAATAGAAATACTTTTAGTAAGTTTTTCAATTTTGAGGGTTTTTAATAGTGGAAAAGTTATTACTTTATAAACATGATAAAAGGTACTTAGAAATCATATTTTATCGTTGTAGATTTATTATGAAAAATTCAAACTCATTATCATTGCGATTCGTCCTTGAGAAAGACAAATTGAATGGCTTGAACTTCCTTGATTGATTCCGCAATTTAAAGATTATCCTCAAACAATAACAGAAACTATCAGTCATCAAAGAACTTGTCCCTAAAAAGCCAACAAATGATGCCTCCGATGAATTGGAAGCCTTTGAAAAATACTCAAGTGACATGGTAGATGTCGGATGTTTGATGCTTGCGACCATGACCCTGAGCTTCATAAGCAACATGAGGACATGGTTCCCTATGAGATGGTTAAAAATCTCAAGGAATTATATAAGGGGAAAGCTCGTCAAGAGAGGTATGAGACCTCTAAGGCTTTGTTTCGATGCAAGATGGTTGAGGGAACTCCAGTGGGAACTCATGTTCTCAAAATGATAGGGTATATTTAGACCATGGAAAAGTTGGGCTTCCTTCTAAGTGTTGAATGGACTACTGATGTTATCCTAGAATCGTTGTCGGATAGTTTTAATCAATTTGTTCTTAATTTCAATATGAATGAAATTAACAAATCATTACCTCAGTTGTTTGGTATGTTAAGAACAACAAAGAACAACATGAAAAAGGTTGGCTGCAAACATACTCTGATGATCTGAAAGGATATCAGAAAAGGAAATCCTAACACCAAGAAAAAGCCAAAGCCCAACAAAGGAAAGGCTGCATTAAAACCCAAAGGAGGTGTTACAAAAGAAGGAAAGTGTTTCCATTGCAACAACGCTGGACATTGGAAGAGAAACTGCCATGTCTATTTTAAGAACATTAAGAAGGCAAGAGAAAATGGACAGTCTGGATCAAGTATTTATGTTATTGATATTAATATATCAACATCTACTTCTTGGGTATTAGTTACCGGTTGTGGTTCTCACTTTTGTACTTCTGTACATGGATTAAAAAAGAGTAGAAAATTGTCAAAAGGAGATTTGGACCTACGAGTGGGAAATGGAGTAAGAGTTGCTGCATTAGCTATAGAAACATATACTTTATCATTACCTAGTGGACTTGTTTTATATTTAGAGGATTTTTATTTCGTACCTAATTTGACTAAAAACATTATTTCAATTTCTTGTTTGGACAAGATTGGTTTTGAGATTATTATTAAGAATAATAGTTGTTCCTTTTATCTCAATAATGTTTTTATGGTACGACTCAATTAATAAATAACCTCTATATATTAGATCAAGACAAGTCCATATATAACATAAATACGAAAAGATTAAAAACAAATGACTCTAATCAAACTTATCTCTGGCATTTTCGCTTATGTCATATAAGTGAGAAGCGCATATCAAAACTTCATAAAGATGAATTTTTAGATTCTTTTTTTTCTCAAACAATTTAATATATGTGAACCTTGATTAATAGGAAAAATGACCAAATAGTCGTTTGAAGGTAAAAAAGAGCGAGCAAGTGATTTATTAGGTCTAATACATAGTTATGTATGTGGACCAATGAATACACAAGCCAGATGAGAGTTTCAATACTTCATTACTTTCACTGACGATATCAGTAGATATGAGTACATTTACTTAATGCATCATAAATCTGAAGCCCTTGAATAGTTCAAAGAATTTAAAAATGAAGTACAAAACCAACTAGGAAAGAGTATCAAAGCTCTTTGATCAAATCGAGGAGGGGAATACTTAAGCTCAGAGTTTGATGAACTTCTTAAAGAATGTGGGATTGTCTCACAACTTAAACCTCATGGTACTCCACAACCTAATGGAGTCTCTGAAATGAGAAATCGAACATTGTTAGACATGGTTCGGTCAATGATGACTCATGCTGATCTTCCAACTAGAAACTAAGGAATATTATTTCTTCAATCCTTTTGAGAATAAAGTGTTTGTTGCTCGAACATAAGTCTTCCTTGAAAAAGAATTTGTTTTCAGAAAACGAAGTGGGAGAAATATTGATCTTGAGAAAATTCAAGATCAACCACAGATCACTGAACTAGAGATTGAACAACAAGTTCAACAATTATTTGAGGAACATCCAACCATTCTTGAAACACAACCACTGCGGAGATCTATGAGAGAATGCAATGCGCCTAAGAGATAAGGATTTCTAGTCACATTGCATGGTGATGTTCTCCTCATGGACCAAGATGAGCCTAGGACTTATTAGAAAGCAGTGGGGAGCCCAGACTCAAAGAAATGGCTAGCAGCAATGAAATCTGAGATGAATTTCATGTCAGAAAACCAAGTATGGACTTTGGCTGACTCACCTAAAGAGATAAAGCCCATAGGGTGTAAATGGGTTTTCAAAAAGAAGACCGACATGGATGGCAATGTACAAACATACAAAGGGCGATTGGTCGCTAAGGGATTTTGTCAGATTCATACTATAGACTATGATGAAATGTTTTCATCTGTTTCTATGTTTTCATCTGTTTCTATGTTTAAATCCATTCGGATATTTCTTGCAATAGTTGCATTTTATGATTATGAAATCTGGCAAATGAATGTTAAAACCACTTTCCTAAATGAAAAATTAGATGAGGATGTGTATATGACACAACCTGAGGGTTTTGTTGATCCAAAAGATGCCCGAAAAGTATGTAAGCTACAAAGATCCATTTATGGGTTGAAGTAAGCTTCTCGAAGTTGGAATCTTCATTTTAATGATGTTATCAAAGAATTTGGTTTTATTAAAAATGAAGATGAGCCATGTATTTTCAAGAAAACTAGTAGGAACATTGTCACATTCTTGGTATTGTATGTGGATGACAAACTAATAATAAGAAAGACATACCTACCTTACAGTCTGTAAAGACTTGGTTAGGAAAATGTTTTTCTATTAAAGACTTGGGTGAAGCAACCTACATATTAGGAGTCAAGATCTATATAGATAGATCAAGACGACTCCTAGGACTAAGTCAAAATACATACATAGATAAAGTACTGAAAAGATTCAGTATTAAAGAATCTGAAAGAGGATTCTTACCTATGAGACATGGTATTTCACTCTCGAAGAAAATTTGTCCTTCAACGCCTCAAGAAAGAGAGCGCATGAGTAAGATTTCATATGCTTCGGTCATTGGATTTATCTTGTATGCCATGCTATGTACACGTTCGAATGTATCATATACTTTAAGTATGACAAGTCGGTACCAAGTAAATCCCGGTGAAGGTCATTGGGTTGTAGTAAAAAACATCCTTAAGTACTTAAGAAGGACTAATGATACATTCCTTATGTATTGAGGTGAGAAAGAGCTAAGTATAAAAGGTTATACTGACAAAAGCTTTCAAACCAATAAGGATGATTCTCAATCGCAATCAGATTTTGTGTTTTGCCTTAATGGAGGTGCTGAAAGCTGGAAAAGTTCAAAGCAATATACAATAGTAGATTCTACAATAGAAGTCTAGTATATTGCAGCAAGCGATGCTGCAAAAGAGGTTGTTTGTATCAAAAAGTTTATATCTGAACTAGGGGTTGTGCCTAGCATATCAAATGCTATAGACCTACATTGTGACAACAACGGAGCCATCACACAAACAAAAGAACCCAGATCTCACCAGCGATCCAAACACATACTTAGGCGTTACCATCTCATTCGAGAAATCATCGATCGAGGGGATGTAGAAATATGTAGAGTACCAACGGATGACAATATCGTCGGTTCACTAACAAAGCCTCTGACACAGTAGAAGCATGATCGTCACACTAAGTCTCTTAGTATTAGATACATGAGTGATTGGTCTTAGTGCTTGTGGGAGATATTTGGAGTATGCTCAAAGACCAATCATGAGATGATTGTAAAAGACATACTTATTTTATCTTGTTTATTCATATAAAGCCATTATTATTATTTTAGTCTTATTCCGTGTGTTTATAAATAAACTGAATTATAATAAAGTCTTTAGAATAATATAGTCCTTAGAATAATATAATTATTCTTAAAATGTCCTTAGTAGAGTATTATTGTGGGCATGGACAACAATAATATATTAAGAATAATATGTAGTTAATTGATGACGAAGTGTTGTCATTGACATGGAGATGTCAAAATCAATATATAAGTATGTGTTAGAGAATGACATGTTGGACTGACCTGCTATGAGCATGTTTCTTGGGTTTATTATGTGACAGTCACAACATTGCTCATAGTGATAACTACATTTATGATCCTTAGACTTGAGATCATCGTTATTTCAACATTGTGTGTGACATATTTTGATACAATCAAACGTGTGTCGTAACTGACTACATTATAAAGACCGATATTGGATATGTTGCAATCTATGTAGCGGAATATGGTTGATCAAGATTGGATTTGTCCCTCCTACATAATAGGAGCAATATCATAGGTTACTTGATTGAGTGAGACTATAAATGCATGACCATGCTAGAATAAATTGATATGAGATATCATAGTTATTCGTTTATAATAGTTTACTCAAGATATCAAGAAATATTAGATGGACTATACAAGTGTGACTATTCCATGACTTGTTTCCTATCTAGATATAAGGAAAAATGATGTAATACATGAAAAGAGTTAATCAAGAAAAAGGTTATGTTGAACCATGACTTTTTGTAATTTAGGTAGCAATGATGTATTGCTAGATGTCACTCATTGCTTGTAATATTGAAATTGTTCTAGATATTACTGCTAACGTTACATTAACCTACAAGGGTCACACCCTATGATTGAAACGAACAAATATCGACTAGATAGCATGTGTACAAACTTGTTGTGCACGAAATAAGTAAAAATCAAAATTATGATGATTATTGTAATTATAGATAATTTCGTTTATATATACTTTAATACTAGATAATTATTGTAATTACCAAATACTATTAATATATATATATATATATATCCCTAAAGAAACATAATTGAAGTAGAATCAGATTCTATATATTCAATTATATTCTGTAACCCCCTCGTCCCGGTCTGGCCGGATGACCGGTCCGAGTGAGCTACACGGGGAAAACCGAGTGAAAACCCCCTAAGGAATTCCCCCTCGGTTAGCAACCCTATTTTTTTTCATTTTAAATCTTGTCTAGATGAGTATTTAATCATATGTGATCATACAGCGGAACAACATTCACGAGGCAAACAAACGAACTCAGCCCAACGTCTTACAGCCCAAATTCTAAACTTTAACTACAGGCGGTATCGATACCCTTAAGGGGTGTATCGATACCCCCTTGACTAGGTCAACTGGTCAAAGTCAACCCGTAGAGACCGTATCGATACACCCAAGGAGTGTATCGATACCCTCCCCAACGGTTGACTTCCCACGGTCAACGCTAAGATGACGGTATCGATACACCAGAGGCCGGTATCGATACCGAAATGGACAGTAGCTCCAGTGACCAAAATGGTATCGATACACCCTCCAAGTGTATCGATACACGAGGCCTAAAACAAGAAGGTGGTATCGATACCGTACCAACCGTATCGATACCCCTGCCACGAACTTGCAGGTTTGAGCTGATTTAAGGCACAAGGAGGCCCTTAAATCCCTCTAAAACCCCAACCAACACACTAACATCAATCCTAAGGCAAACCAAACATAAAAGCATGCTTTAACTTGAAATCAAAGGCACAATCCAACACTAGATGGTACACAAACCATACAAGCAACATAAGCTTTCAAGCATGGCATTCCAGCAAAGGGCATTTCAACATTTAAGGTCATACATGGTGCTCAAAGGCCTTAAAAGGCACATGATAAGCATAAAGAGGTTTGCACTATAACAAGGCAACCTAAACGTCTATAGACATGCCACCACACACAAGCATACATCAAAGCATAACATGTTTTACAAACCAAGGCCAAATCAAAACATCAACATACACCCAAACTCAAACACAATTCCTATCCCATTACTTAACTATTACATTCTATCACTTAAAATTCATACATTGAGCTCACCAAAGCAACACTTGGAGACCTTTCCTTGCACTTGCCACCCTCGAGCTATTGATCTGCATTGTCGAACAAAAGAGAGCGTAAGCATAAAAGCTTAGTGAGGGTAAGCTCATAAAACAAACCTTCGACAATGCAGGGTCCAAGCACGAGCAATTTCCATGAAGAAATGCATGATCCTACCTCCGATCCGCATAATCCAAAATGAACATGATGCATGAACATATAATCAACATTATGCCATGCTCGAGAACTCATAAGCTCAACGTACAATGATACATAACTCAGTGCATTAACCACATCATATATCAATTCATAAAGGGCATCACATTCAGTATCATATAAGCATATACACATGGTCTCATATTGGTATACACATACAACCTCATATTGGCACCTAGCTATGACTCGAATACGCGGATAACCCGTTGGAACACATTTCCAACAACAACATTACCTCGGTGGGATTCCACTCATCACCGGTCCTTGCATGGGCGGAATTCCACTCATCGCCACATGCCCTACGGATGGGATTCCACTCATCATCACGTAGAAATATATAAAAGCTTCCGGTGGAATATTACATCACCGTACTCCTCCTTGGTGCCTTAACGCCACCAAGGCCACGTACGTTTTGACTCAATTTGTGTGCACACTCATCCTAATGATCGATCATTGTACCCAAGCATACTAGTGCCAATATAAATCAAATTCCACAACCTTTCACAACATTAATTTTAATATAATTTCCGTGCTTAGCACGTACTCACCATGATTCTCAAAAATCATGCAATCCACCTCATAACCTCATTTCACAAACCAACATCACATGTATATCATCCAAGCAATTATCACATCATATATCCACATTATATTTGTCATCAACATACATGTAATCAATGCATTAGGCCATACTTCCACATACATGTATATCTCATTATACATAATCATCATGAGGCATAACAACAATTAAAAAGTGCATCCACGGTCTCTAACTAAAGCTTAGGATTAGGTTACCACCCTAATCCTAACTCTAGGTGGGTCTACCAAGCCCAACCTAGTTCACATGCTTGAACCAACCACTTAAAAACAAATTTAAAAACATTAACCACTCACCGCCCTTCCTTAGCAACCGAAGCAAATCTCCTACGAACTCGGATTCAGTCCCGATGCCTCTCCAACGCTTCCTCTTGCTTCTAGCCAAGCAAAACACATTTATTACTTCACAATTCAATGCTAAAACTCAACCATCAACTCACTTTACAAACACAAGCTAATTTCCACAAATCCCCAAATCACATAATCATCCAAAATACCAATTTTCGTGCTCCCCTAAAACCTTGCTGAAATTTCCATTTCCAAACCTCCAAATGACTCTCAAAAGGTCCCAAATCACCATCCTAACATACCTAAACCATCAGCCCTTTGTTTTTAACTTAAAACCCACCAAAAATGGAGTTTTTGACATCCCAAAAATGAGTTTAAGAACCCACTACGAATTTTCATTAAAATTCAACCAAATTAACATATAATGTGTATTGTAACATGAATAAACAAAGCCCCAACTCAATTTATCAAAACAAGATGAAAAACCCCTTAAAAACTCAAACTTTAAAACAAACCCTAAATTTCAAAACTTCATATCTTTAAAATCCAAGACCATAGGTAGATAGAGGATAAAGAGGAGAGTTAGAAAACATGATTACCTTTGAAAAACACCTTGGATTAAGGGAGAGACACAATGAAATAGTAACTAGGCTTGGGAGGGTTTTGAAGAAGGGTTTGGGGCAAAATTGACGTTGGAAAGGGGATGGGGGAAAGAGAAGATGACTTTTATTTTAAAGTTACCTTGCTTTTTAAAAGTTTTGGGTAAAATTGCAACATAGGTCCCTCCCTCTTTAATAAAGCTCAATTACATCACAATTTAGGTTGAATTGTTTTAATTTAAATTTTATTGACTCGAACCATAAACCCGGTTAACTCCTAGGCCCAAAACACGGGCGTTACAACTCTCCCCCACTTAAGAAAATTTCGTCCCCGAAATTCATCAAACACGGAGGGCCACTAAAACTGCTCCTACACACTTCCCTTTTCTCTTCTCACTACAACATACTCACCAACTCGGTAGACTTACCACACAACAATAGATGTTTGATGCTAAGATTTCAACTGATTCTTCGTTGCACGCAATTTCAAACTCAACTCAATCTCTTCAACAAATATGGTACGAGACAGATCTGACTCACATTCCCGAATCATAGATACACAAATCATATCACCAACCCCTTTTCTAACTCTGGTGGTAACCGCAACAATTAAACAACTGAACTAGCCCGATTCACAATCTCATACAACACTGTTTGAACACTTGACTCATAACTTCCTTTGACTGATCCTCTGTCTTCAACAGGTAACCAAACGCTATACAAACGTCTTCGAAATTATTCTAGCTGAAATCTCGAATCTCTATTACTCACTTCCATTAAGAACCTTACACGGATGTAACAAACTAGAAGAAAACTGACGCTCGGTCTTAACACGCTGGCAATTTACTCACTTACTCTCATACTGAACCACACTATTTATCAACTCAATCTGGAAGTACTCGTCTTCAACCCACAATACGTCTTCATACAACTCAGATGCAATACAAATGAACTGCCGTATGCTTCGGCCAACACAATACGTCTCAAAACACTATGTCCATAGGTACAACTATTCTGTCTCTGAAATGCAAAACTCTATCATCTCTGAAACTGTATTATGAAGATCTTCCTTTTACTATGCCTCCCACGTGAGGTGCCAAGAATCTGTCTTGCAACTGTTTCTCTTCAAGCATTCTGACTCAATGTAGGTTCATCATGAAACGCGACCACAAGATTACTGCCATTCGGTAACTGAATTCGGCAAATACAACTCGCAACTCAACTACTAATCTAACAACAATTACAACTCGGAACATCGGTTACTACGTTGACTATCTTCGGATGATACTCAATCTTGATATTACAGTCTTCAAGCAGTTCTAACACTTTATGCTGTTCAAGTTTCAACCCTTCCTAAGTTGTCTAACAATTCAAGTTCTGATAATATGTACGTACACACTGTGCATTTCTTACTATACAAGCTTTGTCTCTAAGTCTTTGAAGTAAATACAACTGTAATTAACTCTATGTCTCATATCGGATAACTCTTCTCACGGTCCTTCATCTAACTCGATGAACAAGTCACAATCTTCCGTCTTGCATAAGCACACAACCTAACCCTACATGTAACACATCACTACAGTTCACAAGCTCTTTCTCTAGTATAGGCTGGATCAAGGTCGAAGCTCTCTTCAAAGTTTCTTTCGGTTTCTCAAGGGTTCAATGCCTCGCATCTAACCTCACAACTGAACATTCTTCTGTAGCAATCTGACAAAAGGGCAGCTATCTTCGAACGGCTATTTACAAACTTCCGGTAGTAACACTGCTAGACTTAGAACTATAGGTTCCTGTCACAGTCTTCAATTTCTTCCAACTCACATCTTCCTCTGTCTGTTCAAGATTTGTTCTAATACACTCGGCTAATCTACATGTCCTAGGAGAATATCTTCATTAACTCGAAGTTCACGTTGCACAACTTGGTATACAATTAATTCTCTAATAGAATCTACCACACTAACTTCAAAGCTTGTCATGATCTTCCTCGGCACTTGAATATACTCACGTGACATCTAGAAGAGCTACTACAACTGATCAAGAAACTCAGGAAAATATTCTGCTCAACATCTCTATGAAGGTAACTAATACACTAGTTAACCAAAACGGCATAGCTCAGAGCTCAAGGTGATCACATCTTGCCCCTAAAGCTGTCTTCGGTACTTCAACTTTTCTCACTTTCAACTGGTAGCAAACGGATCTCAAACTAATCTTCAAATAGACTGAAGCACACACGAACTGACCAACAAATCGCTGACACTCGGAAACGGATACTAATCATTCATTGTCACTTGTTTCGACTGTATGTAATCTGAACACATTCTCGTACTGTCACTCTTTCTTCTTCACAAATTACACTGTAGAACTCTGAGATGATGCACTAGGCCTAATGAATCTAAGGTCTAACAAGTCTCGAAGTTAATTCTTAAACATTCTCAATTCTTCCGGAATTCATAAGTTACAGAACAAACAAAACAGAAGCAACCTCGAAAACGGTCTCAATAACAAACTCTTCTCCTCTAACAAGAGGTAAACCGGCAATTCTTCCAAACACTTCTAGGAAAAGAAAACACAAACTATCCTAACATTCTGTGGTTTAATCTTCATTCAAAATCAAATCCATCACAATTGCTAAGCAAGCCTGTTGACTAAACTTAACCAATCCTTGACCTCTAAAGCTGGATCAACATTCAATAAGGAGTTCACATCCTTACCTACTACTACAGTCTGACAAAAATCTACGACTTCAAGGCAATTCTCTCTCCGTCTCAATGTATATCCTAGCTTTGTGCTCTACAAGTCAAACCATGTCAAAAAGGTACATCGAAACCGTATGAAGACAATCACTTCACATCTACTAGAAACTAGTAACTCTGAACCACCAACAAACATCTTCTGTACATCTTTCTGATCACTACTATCTCCCAAAAGGCTAGTCACATGTGTCCCTACATCTAAGGTCTCAACAAAGATATCTAATTTCTTACATGCTCACACAAAAGGAGGTATCCGCAGAAATTGCAACTTCACATGTACACAACTGACAGTCTTCGGTCCTCTTGTCTTCAGACTGGTTCTTCAACAAAATCTGACTCTTCTAAACTGTTCTTAGAGCATCTCATAACTTCAAGATTCAATTCTGATCACACACACAAACAGTCATGATGGACTTTTTCTACCTCTAGCAACCAATCTGGAGTCAAGGCTCGAGACTCCCTTCTCGGCTCAACTACATCGGAAGTGACTTCATCTCTTCCGCTTGCTGGAAGACAACTCGACGTACACTGACCCAAATCACACAAACTAGCTCCCATTCTCGGACACTGACCGGCTGTCTTGCATTAAAATCATAGGCCGAACCCCAACGGTCATCAACTAACATTTCCGAAATTCAGATTACTCACACGAGACCCCTACCTAGATCTCGCCAAAAGAACTAAGGTACTCATACCTACCTCTGACACCTCACCGGGCATATTCAAACTTGCATACTTGCTAACGATATACGAAAGCACGGATTTAGAATCAACTGGATGAAGCAACTTAACACTGTACCAAGGGCTTATCTGCTAAAACATCGACACCACTCTAACTCCCACTCATACGCCTTCACTTCTTCTTACCAACTGATGCCAGTGTTGATCACATCTTCCCTCATCCACAGGAATCAACCCACATACACACCGTCTCAAACGGAAAAATTGTACCTCAATTCTGGTACAACCATACCTCCCTAACTAAGGTGATGGACTCCCTCTACATCGTCCACCTTTTCAGAAACTACAACTTTTACTTACCGAAAAGCAATTAAATCAACAACAACATCAACAGTAAAACATACAAGATTGGGTTAGCAAGGCAAGGTTTCAAAGTGGCTCAAGTATGATTTCCTCACTTAAAATCTCTTTTCCGATGTAATAGTAGCAATGGGACTCTACTAAACATGTTTCAAACAACTCAACACACATACATGCTCAAACAAGCATATAACAAGGCTTACTTGCTAAACAAGCAAACATATGCGTACAGTCAAACAACATATATTCTCAATCAAACAAGCGTACACCACAGCATTCACGGACAACAAGCAACATGCTTACATGGAAAGCAAACACCGTGCAATTTCAGTGCAAGAACTTAACTTACCTCACTTACCTGCCCAAGGTCTCGGTAACCTTAGGCTCTGATACCAACAAATGTAACCCCCTCGTCCCGGTCTGGCCGGATGACCGGTCCGAGTGAGCTACACGGGGAAAACCGAGTGAAAACCCCCTAAGGAATTCCCCCTCGGTTAGCAACCCTATTTTTTTTCATTTTAAATCTTGTCTAGATGAGTATTTAATCCTATGTGATCATACAGCGGAACAACATTCACGAGGCAAACAAACGAACTCAGCCCAACGTCTTAAAGCCCAAATTCTAAGCTTTAACTACAGGCGGTATCGATACCCTTAAGGGGTGTATCGATACCCCCTTGACTAGGTCAACTGGTCAAAGTCAACCCGTAGAGACCGTATCGATACACCCAAGGAGTGTATCGATACCCTCCCCAACGGTTGACTTCCCACGGTCAACGCTAAGATGACGGTATCGATACACTAGAGGCCGGTATCGATACCGGAATGGACAGTAGCTCCAGTGACCAAAATGGTATCGATACACCCTCCAAGTGTATCGATACACGAGGCCTGAAACAAGAAGGTGGTATCGATACTGTACTAACCGTATCGATACCCCTGCCACGAACTTGCAGGTTTGAGCTGATTTAAGGCACAAGGAGGCCCTTAAATCCCTCTAAAACCCCAACCAACACACTAACATCAATCCTAAGGCAAACCAAACATAAAAGCATGCTTTAACTTGAAATCAAAGGCACAATCCAACACTAGATGGTACACAAACCATACAAGCAACATAAGCTTTCAAGCATGGCATTCCAACAAAGGGCATTTCAACATTTAAGGTCATACATGGTGCTCAAAGGCCTTAAAAGGCACATGATAAGCATAAAGAGGTTTGCACTATAACAAGGCAACCTAAACGTCTATAGACATGCCACCACACACAAGCATACATCAAAGCATAACATGTTTTACAAACCAAGGCCAAATCAAAACATCAACATACACCCAAACTCAAACACAATTCCTATCCCATTGCTTAACTATTACATTCTATCACTTAAAATTCATACATTGAGCTCACCAAAGCAACACTTGGAGACCTTTCCTTGCGCTTGCCACCCTCGAGCTATTGATCTGCATTGTCGAACAAAAGAGAGCGTAAGCATAAAAGCTTAGTGAGGGTAAGCTCATAAAACAAACCTTCGACAATGCAGGGTCCAAGCACGAGCAATTTTCATGAAGAAATGCATGATCATACCTCCGATCCGCATAAGCCAAAATGAACATGATGCATGAACATATAATCAACATTATGCCATGCTCGACAACTCATAAGCTCAACGTACAATGATACATAACTCAGTGCATTAACCACATCATATATCAATTCATAAAGGGCATCACATTCAGTATCATATAAGCATATACACATGGTCTCATATTGGTATACACATACAACCTCATATTGGCACCTAGCTATGACTCGAATACGTGGATAACCCGTTGGAACGCATTTCCAACAACAACATTACCTCGGTGGGATTCCACTCATCACCGGTCCTTGCATGGGCGGGATTCCACTCATCGCCACATGCCCTACGGATGGGATTCCACTCATCATCACGTAGAAATATATAAAAGCTTCCGGTGGAATATTACATCACCGTACTCCTCCTTGGTGCCTTAACGCCAACAAGGCCACGTACGTTTTGACTCAATTTGTGTGCACACTCACCCTAATGATCGATCATTGTACCCAAGCATACTAGTGCCAATATAAATCAAATTCCACAACCTTTCACAACATTAATTTTAATATAATTTCCGTGCTTAGCACGTACTCACCATGATTCTCAAAAATCATGCAATCCACCTCATAACCTCATTTCACAAACCAACATCACATGTATATCATCCAAGCAATTATCACATCATATATCCACATTATATTTGTCATCAACATACATGTAATCAATGCATTAGGCCATACTTCCACATACATGTATATCTCATTATACATAATCATCATGAGGCATAACAACAATTAAAAAGTGCATCCACGGTCTCTAACTAAAGCTTAGGATTAGGTTACCACCCTAATCCTAACTCTAGGTGGGTCTACCAAGCCCAACCTAGTTCACATGCTTGAACCAACCACTTAAAAACAAATTTAAAAACATTAACCACTCACCGCCCTTCCTTAGCAACAGAAGCAAATCTCCTACGAACTCGGATTCAGTCCCGATGCCTCTCCAACGCTTCCTCTTGCTTCTAGCTAAGCAAAACACATTTATTACTTCACAATTCAATGCTAAAACTCAACCATCAACTCACTTTACAAACACAAGCTAATTTCCACAAATCCCCAAATCACATAATCATCCAAAATACCAATTTTCGTGCTCCCCTAAAACCTTGCTGAAATTTCCATTTCCAAACCTCCAAATGACTCTCAAAAGGTCCCAAATCACCCTCCTAACATACCTAAACCATCAGCCCTTTGTTTTTAACTTAAAACCCACCTAAAATGGAGTTTTTGACATCCCAAAAATGGGTTTAAGAACCCACTACGAATTTTCATTAAAATTCAACCAAATTAACATATAATGTGTATTGTAACATGAATAAACAAAGCCCCAACTCAATTTATCAAAACAAGATGAAAACCCCCTTAAAAACTCAAACTTTAAAACAAACCCTAAATTTCAAAACTTCATATCTTTAAAATCCAAGACCATAGGTAGATAGAGGATAAAGAGGAGAGTTAGAAAACATGATTACCTTTGAAAAACACCTTGGATTAAGGGAGAGACACAATGAAATAGTAACTAGGCTTGGGAGGGTTTTGAAGAAGGGTTTGGGGCAAAATTGACGTTGGAAAGGGGATGGGGGAAAGAGAAGATGACTTTTATTTTAAAGTTACCTTGCTTTTTAAAATTTTTGGGTAAAATTGCAACATAGGTCCCTCCCTCTTTAATAAAGCTCAATTACATCACAATTTAGGTTGAATTGTTTTAATTTAAATTTTATTGACTCGAACCATAAACCTGGTTAACTCCTAGGCCCAAAACACGGGCGTTACATATTCGGTTAAATATATTGTATATTTAAAGAATCCAAATTTATTTAGAATTAGGGTTTTGAATGCTATATAAAGGCATAAGGTCTAGCAGCCAAAGAATGCTTTTGCGAAAAACCTCTCTAACAGTTAAAGAAGAGAAAATATTGTTCGTTTTTTTCGGGTGGACTGCGTAGAGGTCGAAAAGCTATTGTGACGACTTGAATTCGATATCGTGCAAGAATAATTGTATTATCCTAACTCCCCGTGATTTTCCAAATTTAATTAAGGTAACGTTTCATCCCCTTTCACCCCATATTCATTCCTCGTACATGAATTTCTAGTGAAATACGACGGATAATTTTTCCGTTGCGCCATGAGATATAACGGCGTTTCCCAACAAGTTCAAAAATGGGAGAAGCCACCTGGAAGATGCTCAAGGGTATAAGAGTGTAGTGGGAGCACTCTTTTATCTGAATTATACTCGGCCAGACATAGCCTATAGTGCCAATAAGGTTGCACAGTTCATACATGCACCTTGTGAGACACACTAGGAAGCAGTTAAGAGGATTCTAAGATACTTGTGAGCGACTTTGGACTATGGTTTGGTGTTTGATGCTTCAAAAAAAAAACAGTCCAACATAGTAACATTTGTTGATGTAGATTGGGCAAGAAGTCCAGATGACAAAAAGTCCATCACAGGATTTTGTGTTTACTTGAACAAGTGTCTAGTTTCATAGAGTTTTAAAAAAATAAAAATCAGTGTTTCGATCTACAACTGAAGCAGAATATAAGAGAATAGTAGATGTGGCTGCTGAAATCACATGGCTTAGTGCTCTGTTGAAAGATATGGGAGTTGAACAAGAAGTTAGTCCCAATGTGTAGAAAGATAACACCAGTGCGATTGCGATAAGCATCAATCCAATGTTCCATGTTAATTCTAAGCATGTTGAGTTTGAGATACACTTCGTGAGGAAAAAGATTGCAGATAAGAGCACAAGGATTGACTATGTACCTGATGTACATCAAACATCAGATGGCTTAACTAAACCACTGTCAAGTACTTACTTTGAGTTGTTTAGATACAAGATGAAAGTTCTATCCAATGATGAAGTCAAGAGAGTTCAAGAGGGAGAAAAACAGGGTGAATATTAACCAATGTAATTAGTTAATTAACAGATTGATTGTGTGGTAGTTAGTCTGTTAATTTGTTAAACTGGTATTGTTAGGTGGTTGTGGGCTGTTAGCCCGTTATGTATAAAAGGATGTATTTGGCCTCAATAACATATTAGCTCAATTCTTTTCAGAATATATCCTCTTTCAATTTTTGTTTTGTCAATTCAGTTTTTTTTCGTTACAAACTTTAATTCTCTATTTCGTTCACTGGATCTAGGGGTATTTAAAAATACTCGACCCGAAAATCCGAACCTAAAAAGACGGGTAATTTTTAAAAAAAATTATCCGAACGGGCCGAGTACCTGACCCGGTAATTTTTTCAAGACACGGGCCAAAAGTTTTCCCTTACCGGATACCCGACCCGACAATTTTTAATATATATTTTTTATATTTCAAATTATATTTTTATTTTAAGTTTCTTAATATTTTTACTCCAAAACTAAATTTAAATCCCTAAATTCTTTCTATGTTTGTATGATATAATTTTAAGTTTTAAGTTTAAATTTTTTAAAAAATATTTTTGTGCTTAATATGTATTTTTTTAATTTTAGAATTAAAAAATTAAAAAAAATATACGAACCGGGTACCCGAGAAGCGGGTAGCTGGAAGTAATGGGCTGGGACACGGGCCGAGCAATGAGGTACCGGATAAATCAGGTACCCGATTTTTCGGGTACTTGAAAACCGACTATCCGACAATGAACACCCCTAACTGGATCTGCTAGTTTAATAACATTCTTCACGATCCAACAAAAATGTAAAATTAAATAAATGTTATATGATATAACTGAAACCTAACCCTATTAATGCACACTTAAATAAAATATTATATATTGATACACAAGTTGTTTAAAAAAATATTACACAACGCTTCTTTAAAATTTAAAATCTAAATTATTAAACTAAAAATCTAAATCCTAAAATCTAACCGTAAACTCTAAATTTTAAGCCCTAAACCTTAAATTTAAACTCTAAATTTTAAATTTAACAAGATAGTGTATATTTTTTGAAAGCAATATTGTGTATATTAAAGTTTACACAAACTTGTGAATTGTGTCAAAAAAAATTCCGTAAATAAATATCTTAATTTGTTTTGACCAGGGTTCGATTTCGTACACGATGACTACTTTTGCATGAGAAAATTGTTTGTTTTTAATGGAAATTTACCACACGTAGAAAAAGAAAACAATATTTACGGTCAAACTTGTACTGGTCAGCATACGCGGTCTCATATCGAATAAATAAATAGTATTTGATTTTCTTTTTTAATTATTTTCAATATAAAAAATAAATCCTATCTTATTTTCTCTGATTAGCATTAAAATTTAAAAGGTACGTATCATTTGACTCAGTTAGATGGGAAATTATATATTTAGATGAAAAATATATATATTTGATGCAGTGAAAAATGCGGTGATATATTAACTAAAGTATTTCAAAACTATATAATTAAATGATTTTGAAATTATATTTTATAATTGAGTTTCTAGATTACAGTTGTCATAGGTGGAGAAGAAATTAAATGAGGAACGCGTGATAACTGCAAAAAAAAAATCATATCAAGTGAAAAACAATAAAAGTGATATTTTTAATTAAACTAATTTATTAATTTTAATCGTATATTTAATTTCGATTTGCAGGTTACAAAATGAAAAACATTAATTTACGACTAGTGCAAGTGGGGGCCTTGTAATTAAGTTTACGAATTTAATAAATTTAATAATAAAAAATATAATTTTGAATATCATAATAAAAAATAATTGTTTATGTTTACAATAAATAAATGTAAGATAATATCACATCGAACAAGATATAAATGATTTATAAAAATTAATAAAATCAAATTTTAATGTATAAAATTTCATATAGATTTGTGAAATAAAAGTAACTTTTAAACATTACCTTTGAAAAAGCTTTTATAAGAATTAATCAATTCACTTATATTTCATTAAGGAGACTTTTTCCAATTGATAAAATTCTTTGCACGTAAGTGAAAGTAATATAATAACTTTTGTGAACATATGAGAATAAAAAATAATATTTGATTAATAAAAAAGATTTCTCTTTAATTAATTAATCTATAGTAAATTTATTATATACATATTGTATAAAAAATTACACAAATCCACATATTTACTTTTAATAAAATAAAATTTAAATCTCTAACCCTAAAAAATTTAAACTATAAATTTTACAAACTAAACCCAAACCCTAAATAATAAATTAAATATTTTACTTTTAAATAATATTTGACTGTATTCGATCGGATCATTCGAACATGGGTTTTTGTAATAAGCCGGATATGGTGCACTCTTTTTCCTCCACCTAGGATTAGAGAGGTTTTTTAATGAGGCCCGTATCCGCGCGACGTTTGTTTGTTTTTTTCTTCCGAATAATCATACATTTTCCTTTCAAAAAAAACTTTTAAAATAGAAATAATTGTGTAAGCTAAAGACTACATGATATATGTAGAATGAAAATCATCTGCCCCTTTTTGGTTCTTTTTTCTATGTCCCAACATTCTAATCCCAATTCTCTAAACTCTAACACTAAATCTTAAACTTAATTTTTGAGGTAAGGCATAAATAAATGTACTAAAAAAAGACAGATGATTTCTATTCGATATATGTATTGAATAGTTGTACTTGATAAATGAAAAATGCGATCGATTTGGTGGGTTCATGCTTTTTATCACGGACCAAATTCTTGGGACCGAGGCATTGGCGCAAACATCGGGCAAAGAGGTTGTGCACGAAGTAACAGGCTCGTCAAGACCGTCAAACTTGGCATGGCACTTGGAGAATGCTAGAATGCCCGCAAGCCCACCAGACTTAGTAAAACTCATGGGAGGATTCACCAGGGTAATTTGGATGGTAAATGCGATAAGCCATCGTACTTATCACACATATTATTTGTAATTATTATTGAGATAATGTTTGTGATAATTAGATATTTAAAATAGAGATAGAGTAGATCTCGACCGCCGATGTAATTTAAACTGTACTGTTGGATCTGGGGGAGTTCAGCTATAAATAGAGACCCCCACCTCACTTGTAATTCACTTCACCTCATCATTCGCTTTGAGTAATACAAGAAGCATTTACTCTAAACTCTTCCAGTGTTCTTCGTTGTTCTTGAGTGTTCTTCTTTGTTCATGTTGCCAATCGCTTTCTGAGTTCTTTAAACCATTTTCGCTTAGAACGATCTTGCGTTTGAGGGATTTGGAAGTGTTTGATCTTCCGAAGCGAGAATCCGAGCTGGCTTAGGCGTTTTTCAGAAGAGCTTTGCCTAAGGTCGTACGGTCCAGCTAGGAGGAGTCTAGCACTGTAACGAGGGATTCGAGGTGACTTAGTAGTAGCCTTCAGCCGAGAAGGCGACTAAGGCCGCGTGGTTCAGCTGGCAGAAGTCTAGTCCCGTGCCAAGTGGTATCAGAGCGAGTGTTGTTTGGGGAAGCAACATCAAAGAGAGTCGACAGAGTGACTTGCGTTTGAGCCAGCTTGAAGGCAGATTCAAGTGTTGTGGATTCTAGCTTGCAGTTGCAGTCAAGCGTGGTGGAGATTTGTAATACCCGTGTTTTGGGGTTAGGAGTTAGAAGTGTGTGTGGTTCGAGTCATCAAAATTGGTTTAATTTAATTAAGCCTTAATTTAATGAGCTAAATGAGATTTATCATTTACAAGGTGGCATTTTTGTAATTTATGTGAAAAGTGGAAGATCATCTTTTTGAAACAAAAAGAACAAAAAAAGGCTTCAGCCTCCCCCTTTTCCCAATTTCACGTGGAATACACCTCAAACCCTCTCTAAACCCCTATTTACTATTCCATTTGATTTCTCCATCAATTCAAGGGCATTTTTGAAGAAGCAAGAGGAAACATCAGGGAAGGATCGGGATCGAATCCGGGAATTGAGGAGGCTTGACTTGCTTGCTTGGTTTGCTAAGGAAGGGGGTGAGTAAAACTTTAAATTTGTTTTAAAGTTGGTTCAAGTGTGTGTAGTGGAGGTATTGGAATGAGTTTGGTAGACCATTCCAAGGTAGAAGTGTAACACTTTAATTTTTGTGAGTAAAAAAAAAGAATGAAGTGAAAATAAATGGAGTTGGGGTTGGTGGGGGTTTGAACCCACGACCTCACCAATCCCTTCCCCCTTGAGTACCAAACCATTGAGCCAAACGTTTCTTTCTGTCATATTTTGCACGAATCAATAATAGAGTTAAGTTTGAAAGGATATTAAATCAAATTTAATATCGTATCTGACTCCTCCACCTACCCATCCCCATTAATGAAAGAAACCCCCATTTTTTAGATCTGGAAAATTCCCTCACCGATTCTCCAACCCCGTTCAACGTCCGATCTCCCCCACCGTTGCGCCGTGACCGTCACCTCCACCTTGGTCGTGCTCGCCGCCGTACCCTGAACCCAACCCTGGTCGCCACTCGCGCCACCACTGTCCCGAACGTCGAGAATCGAAGGTATTAGGTTCGACGAACCTAGGTTTTATATCTAATCCGTTCATCGCTGATTTCTGGCCACCTCTGTCACCGTTGGGGCGCGTCGTCGATTCGAGTGTGTTCAGCATGTCGTGGGGAACAAAACCCGACCGACCGATCGTGTGTCCGGCGTCGAATCAGTGCTTAAAGTGTATCCGGTGACCGTTTCCAGCAACCGCCCGGCGAAGCCAATATTAAGGTATCAGAGTATCCTTGAAATTGAGATGTTGAGAGCCGTCAAATCTTGGGATCGAGTGCGATCGAATGAGGTGTCATGAATCAACCGTTGTAGCTCGGAACTAAGGTAATACATTACTACCTTCTGCATGCTTTTGCAACATGTTGGTATTCAGTTAATGTTTACACGATCATGCTTGAGCATATGATTATTTCTGATTACGTCGATCAATTATGAAATAAGAATATTAATGGCCAAGGCAAATATTCGCATAAGAGGTTTGATAAATCGAAAGGACTTTCGAGTTCAGTAAACGATTAATAAAAAGGGTTAATCTCTAAGTCTGATTATTTTGGCTAATGAATTACGAAAATGCCCTTGATGTATGAAAATGACTAAAATACCCCTATTAATGAGTGTGGTCTGAGAATCTACACTAGATCCGGTAAAACAACCGAACCTTCTGAAAATCTTGAAGTTTGCTTGGGAAGTTATGGTAGCGAGGCTTCACGTTTGAGTCTGTAAATTGCTCAGATTTCTTTTTGAGATTGAATTTTCTCTGAAGACAATTGCGAGAAAACAATTGTATGTTTGGATTAGACAAAGTCGCGTAAATTGCTGAATTGATCGAGATGACTGAAATGTTTGGTAATACTGATAAAGTTGAATCGGTCGGAATATCCATAATGATTAAAAAGAATAATGTATCCTCGGCACCAATTGTCAAATTAATCGAAATGACGGATATACCCTCGATATCGGAAATGATTGAATAGTTAGAACGATCGAAAGGCTCAGAATTTGTTTTGGAACACCTTCAAATATGAAGCATCCGAAATATCTGCGAATGTTGAAATGACTGAAGCTAACTCCAAAACTGGAATAAGGAATACCAATAAAGCTAGACAATATAACAACTCTAAAGTGGTAATTCACGGTCCGTGTTTGTTGGTCGTTTCTGATACTATCCTAATTTTGGAAAGATACCATGTGACGACATGTTCGGGTTATTTGGGGAAAGTACTCAGCGATTGGTAAGAGCAACATGTTTCCTCAAAAAGATAAATTCAATGCTATGGAACGAGTTCGGGGGTTATATGCATGTTCAGGAATTTGGAAAATTATCGCTTGGATACATGTTTGATCTCTCGTAGTAAGTTCAGTGGATGTAAGGTGAAGACGATATGCTTTGTTGTTACGTTGTAATCAGTTCTGGAAATGAATGCTTAAGATGTACTTATCCGATTATATTTCAAACTCTGTGTTATTGGTTTCAATTAGTTCAGAGGGACTCGAAAGCTTGATGAGCAATTAGAATTCCTAAATTCTGTACATCACCGTTTATACCTTGTTGGTTCAGCTTACCAAATTACCCTCCGAAGGCCGGAATGTCCAACAATACCCTCGTAAGCTTTAGCGATCGAATCACTCTCGATATATCTGAAATCCCAATGATTCTGATGCATCAACTTTCGATGTTAATTCGATCTGTCTTACCGAACTCCCCTATTCGTAGGGACCTTGTTCTGAAATCAATCTAAATTCGTCAAGTATCATCTTTCTGATATATATCGAGTACCTCTAAGAAATGAGTTAGGCCATAAAGCGTGTACCCTGTATCTGTAATTACTTTCTGTTCTAAATCAAGGCAATATGCTTAAAATTTAAAAGTATGATATTGTAATACGAAAGGAAAATAATTCTCTGATTTCTGACCTCTGTTATGAAAAAAATATATCTGATACATGACATTGAATACGAAATAATGATAATGATAATAAAATAAATTTGATACATGTCTTCTGGTATAAAAGTAGATTTAATATTTATTTTCTGCTATATTGTCTTCTGAATATAAATTGAAATCATCTGTGGTATATTATCTGGATATGAATGATGATCTGTAGGCTCAGCGCTGATAAGTCCTTCTGTACCTAAGCTCCTACGCCCAATGGGCCTAGGGTAAGCCTTTCTGTTAAGCTCCTACGCCCACGGGCCTAGGGTAAGTCTTTCTGGACCTAAGGTATCCCCTTAGGTAGGCTCCTACGCCTCAGGCGTAGGGTAAGACCTTCTGTATGTAGTTCAGGTGGAATTGTATTTTGGGGTTCGGTTGGAGGGTAGTTAAGTAAGTTAATAAAACTTTCTGACCTCTTCTTACGTATACCCTACTAAATTAATGTATTAAAGTTGAACGCTCAGTAAACTTACAATTCGCGTTTAATGAACCACTTTGAACTCCTTAATTCAACTTCTGAAATCTGAATCTCTTTTGAAACTCTGCTTTAGACTCACATTTTGAGGTTCAGATGATCTAATAAAGAACAACTTTGTTACCTTCTGGTATAATACTCCTCTGAAATCTCGAATCGTAATTTGAGCTTATCGTTACCTAGTTCTTCATGACAGTGTTAAGCTTGCCTTACCTGCTTGTGCTTTTAGCATCCCTTGGTAGTTTGTATTACTGAGCTTTTCGAAGCTCACGTTGTTTTTACCATCACAGGTTAAAAGATTGACCATGTCGCAGCTGTCAACATCGGTATGGAGTTTCTTCGGTTTGCTTGCGGAGTATGGTATCTGTGTAATTAGGGGGCATGTATGTTACATCTTGATTTACATTCGAGTCTAAAACTTGTTTTAGCAATTTGTATCATAGTTTTTATTTTGTAGTCTGAATATTTTTTGGAATTGTATTCTAATTCAAAATTTGATTTATGATTTTAAATGGTTAACGATTTGTTTATTTGAAATTTTAATGTGGGTCGCTCCTGTGACCCTAATGTAACTTCCTAGGATCCGTGGTAACGCATAGGCGGGTCTAGGGGGTTACAAGAAGTCAAATTGGTAGTTTGACTTCTTGTTTGTTAATGAGCTTTGATTTCCTATGCCTATCTTGATCTTGCAAAGTATGAATTGGCTTTGTATGTGTATACATTGTTGTGTATGATGATGGTTGAATGATATGAATGATGATTAATGTGATGTGGTTTAAAGAGATTGGCACTAGTTAACTTACCGGGTGTAAATGATCGATCATTAGGATTAGTGTGCACACGTTTGAGTCAAAACGCGCGTGGCCTTGATGGCGTTGAGTCATCAAGGAGGAGTACGGTGATGTAATATTCTACCAAAAATTTATTTATATTATACATGATGATGAGTGGAATCCCATCCGTAGGGCATGTGGTGATGAGTGGAATCCCACCCATGCAAGGTCTGGTGATGAGTGTAATCCCACCGAGGTAATGTTGTTGTCGAGAGTAAATCCGCACATCCGAGTAAACTAATAGTGGCCAATGAACTTGATCTTATGATTATGATGTTGTGATACCGGTTTATATTGTTGAGCTTAATATGATGTGAGATGCCATATTATCGACTCTTGACTTGCTAGCTAGGTTGCTATGATGATGCCTATGTATGTTGTGTGTGATGTGAAGGATTGCATGCTTGAACCCTACATTGTTGTTGTTTTTGATTTTAGAGCATCCTCACTAAGCTTCTAGCTTACGCTATCATTTTCAACAATGCAGATCATTAGCGTGGTGTTAGCAAGGAGCAAGGCGAAGGGGCTTTCCAAGCTTGTTGTTGCTCAAGTATGTCTTAGTAAATAAAGTAGTAGTTAAGCAATGGGGCTATTATGTGTTTTGTATGAGCGTTGTATGACTCATAGATGTTGGCCATGTTTATGCTTTGCTTGGATTTGTGAACCATGTTAAGCCTTGTTGAATGTTCGTTTGAGATGCTATGTCTTTGGATGTTTTAAGTTACTTTTGGTTGGCATGTAAACTCTATGTATGGAGACATGTGCCTTATGGGCTTTTATGTTTAAGTGTGCCTTGAATGATCCTTGGAAGGGTTGTCTTATCTTATGTCTTGTGATATTTATGAATGTTTGCAATAGGGAGCATGCCTCTAGAGTGTAATTGTTTGTGAAGTATGTTTCTTGGAGTTGTTGAGGGCATTTGGGATCATTTGGAGTTGTCTAAATCTGATTTTAGAAAATTGCAGACAGCAAGTGTTTCGAAACGGTTGGAGCTGTTTCGAAATGGGTGTGGTTCCAGGCCCCCCGTATCGAAACTCGTTTCGGTACGGTTTGGCTACTGTGAGCCCCTATTTCGAAACAAGTATCAGAACGTTTTTGCTACTGTCCATGCCTGTTTCGAAACCAGTTTCGAAACGTCAAGGCAAAATCGTGACCCTGTTCCAAAACGGGGTGGAGGCGTTTCGATACGGGTGTCTTGCTTTTTACCTGGAGCCCGTGTTTCGAAACGGGTAGCACCTGTTTCGAAACACAGGCCTGAAAGTGGGCTTTTGGGCATCTCTAAAGGGTCTCAATGTTTGGGTTAGGCCCGGTTTTGCTGTAGGGCTTCTCGGGAGTCTTGTTTACGTTGTATTGATCACTTAAGAAACAATTATGCCTTTAGTTAAGATGTAATTTAAATATAAAAAAATTAGGGTCGCTAACCGAGGGGGAACCTTTACGGGCTTCATTTCGGTTTTCCCCGTGTAGCCTACTCGGACCGGTCATCCGGCAGACCGGGATGAGGGGATTACATTTGTTGGTATTATAGCCTGAGGTTTTCGAGACCTCGGGCAGGTAAGTGAGGTAAGCTTTGTGTGTTAAGAAATTAATGTATCTCGGTGTATGCTATGCCATGTATTCTTGTTGTTTGATTGTTCATATGGTGTTTGGAAGCATGATCATTGCGTTTGGTGTAATGTCTAGTGCCCATTGCTACTATTACTTAATTTGAAAAGGTTTTGTGAAGGAAAGTACTTGAGCACAGTTGGACCCTTGCCTTTGCTAACTTAATCCTTCTATGTTTTATTTGTTGTAGTTATTGTCTTGCTAGCTGTATCATGAGACCACGAGGGAGGCCTAGGATGGTTCAGTTGGAACCACGGGCACAAGCTCCGGGAGTTGAGCAGATTGGAGGGGCGCAGGCTCCTCAACCTCCTCCTCACCCTGCGGGAGGTGAGGCGGGAGCCGAGGGTGTAGGACCTCAAGTGGGCCAAGGACCGGCCGAAATTGATTTAGCTCCCTTAGTTCAGGCGATAGCTGGGGCTTTCCAGGCTGCAGTGGCTGGGGGTCAGGCAGCGGCACAACCCCAGGGAGAGGGTACTGGTTTGCCTTTAGAGAGACTCCGCAATTTAGGAGGTGAAGAGTTCAGAGGGTCGACACCGGAGAGGTCTGAGATGTGGTTAGAGAAGACCATCCGTATCTTGTCTCAGATGGGATGTACCGGGGGACGCAAGTTAGGGTGTGTTGAGTTTTTGCTTCAGGATGATGCCTACACTTGGTGGGTCACCATCACTACGGGCATGGAAGAGGCTGAGATCACTTGGGAATTCTTTGAGTCAGCATTCCGTAAGAAGTATCTGGGTCCTCGATATCTTGATGAGAAGAAGAGAGAATTTATGGCTTTGCTTCAGGGGAGTATGACTGTGACAGACTACGAGATTCGATTTGTCAGGCTGAGTCAATATGCATCTGAGCTTGTTCCTACTGAAGTGGAACGTTGTAACCGTTTCTGTTATGGGTTGAATGAAGAAATTAAGAGGTACACTCTAGCTTCGGACTATACTGATTTTGATGTCTTGGTCGATAGGGCCAAGGACTTGGAGCACAGTTTGGGCTTGACCAAACGATCTGGTGGTTCTAGTAAGAGATCTAGTGACTTCGATAGAGGTGATGCCAAGAGGCATCGGGACAACCGGCATCACTATGACCATAGACGTGGTGGAGGTAACCACGGTAGGGGCCAACAGGGCCAAAGGGCTAGTGGGAAGTTGCCCACGTGTGCTACTTGTGGGAGGAACCACACCGGTGAGTGTTGGGGGAATTTCCACTCGTGTTGGAGTTGTGGAGCTAGGGACCATATTAGGCGTGACTGTCTACATCAGGTGGGGCAGGCACCAGTTCAGGCTCCTACTGGAGCTAATGATTTTCAGAGAGGTCGCGGGCGCGGTAGAGGTAACTTCCAGCCGAGGAATGATGGCCAGAGGAACATAGCACATGTAGTTGCAGTCCAGCCAGAGGGCGGAGGTCATGCCAGAGTTTACACTCAGCGTGGGGATCAGCATGACACAGATGTGATCGCAGGTAACTTCGCGATACAGTCTTTGGGTTTGCTTTCTTTGATTGACTCCGGGTCTACACATTATTATATATTGAGTGAGCATGCACAATTGTTGAAATTGCCTTGTGAAACATTAGAGGTAGGAGTTAGTGTTACTAGTTCTTTTGGGGACACGGTAGTAGTTAGAAAAATGTACAGAAGGTGTCCGCTGATGGTTCAGGGACCTGTATTTCCAGTGGATATGATGGAGCTACCATTTTATGACTTTGATGTAATTTTGGGTATGGACTGGCTCACTGAGCATAGAGCTAGGATAGATTTTGAAACTAAGAGGATTTCTTTGAGACTCACAGATGATTATGGGATAGTAGTGGTGGGTGAGAACGTGAAGTTCTTATCCAATGTAGTTTCAGTTCTAGAGGCTAAAAGGTTAGTTGAGATGGGTTGCGAAGCATATTTGGCCTATGTGATGAATCCGAACACGAGTGAGGTTAGACCTCAAGACATCCAGACAGTGTGTGACTTTCCTAGTGTGTTTTCGGAAGAGTTGCCGGGTTTACCACCGGATAGAGAGGTAGAGTTTACTATAGAGACTTATTCAGATTCAACTCTTGTTTTGATTGCTCCGTATCGTATGGCACTGAAAGAACTAAAAGAGTTGAAGAATCAGTTGCAAGAATTGACAGATAGAGGCTTCATTCGACCTAGTTCTTCGCCTTGGGGCGCTCCAGTTTTGTTTGTAAAGAAGAAAGATGGAAGCATGAGAATGTGTATAGATTACAGACAGTTGAATCAGTTAACAGTGAAGAACAAGTATCCGTTGCCGAGAATTGATGATTTGTTTGATCAGTTGAGGGGAGCATCAGTCTTTTCGAAGATTGACTTGAGATCCGGCTACTACCAGCTAAAGGTAAGAGAGGTTGATGTACCGAAGACGGCCTTTAGAACTAGATATGGTCACTATGAGTTTTTAGTCATGCCTTTTGGGTTGACTAACGCACCGGCTGCTTTCATGGATATGATGAATAGGATCTTCCATCAGTACCTAGATCAGTTTGTGGTTGTCTTCATAGATGACATTTTAGTGTATTCGCGTACCGAGGAAGACCACGATCGACACTTGAGGTTAGTTTTGAAGACTTTTCTAGATAATCAGTTGTATGCGAAGTTGAGCAAGTGTGAGTTCTGGATCCGAGAGGTAGTCTTCCTAGGGCATGTAGTGTCTGCCGATGGGATTAGAGTTGATCCGAAGAAGATAGAGGCTATTGTTGAGTGGAAGCAACCGAAGTCAGTGACATAAGTTCATAGCTTTCTAGGCTTAGCCGGATATTATAGAAGATTTGTAGAAGGTTTCTCGAAGTTAGCCGCTCCATTGACACAGTTTCTTCAGAAGAGTGTCCAGTTTGAGTGGTCAGATGCAAGACAGAGAGCCTTTGAGAAATTGAAAGAAGCTTTGACCCAAGAACCGATCTTGATTCAGCCAGAGTCTGAGAAAGACTATGTAGTTTACAGTGATGCTTCTTATGTAGGCCTAGGTTGTGTTCTCATGCAAGACAAGAGAGTAGTGGCTTATGCCTCGAGACAATTGAAGACTCACGAGCGTAACTATCCGACCCATGACATAGAGTTAGCTGCAGTTGTGTTTGCTCTGAAGATTTGGAGACATTATTTGTACAGTGAGAAATGCACAATGTACACGGATCACAAGAGTTTGAAGTACATCATGACTCAGTGAGATTTGAATCTCAGAAAACGTAGGTGGTTAGAGTTGCTAAAAGACTATGATCTCATGATTGAGTACCATCCGGGTAAGGCCAATGTAGTGGCCAATGCTTTGAGTAGAAAGGTAGCCGTAGACTTGAGAGCCATGTTTGCTAGATTGAGCTTGTCCGGAGATGGTGGCTTGGTAGCCGAGCTTCAGGTTAGACCTACTCTAGGTCAGTTGATTAGGGAGAAACAGCTCCTAGATAGATCTTTGGCACCTCACGTGCAAGATGTGGCCGAGGTTAGACCTTCAGACTACAGTTTCAGTACCGATGGGGTCTTGTGTTTCAAAAATAGGATAGTTGTGCCAGAAGACAGTGACTTGAGACGTACGATCTTGATTGAGGCACATAGTAGTCCGTTTGCTATGCATCCTAGAAGTACGAAGATGTACCGAGATTTGAAGAATGAGTACTTTTGGGTTGTTTGAAGAGAGATGTATCCGACTTCGTGAGTAAGTGCTTAGTGTGTTAGAGAGTGAAAGCGGAACATCAGGTTCCCTCAGGTTTGTTGCAACCGTTGAGGATTCCAGAATGGAAATGGGAGAATATTACCATGGATTTTGTTTCGGGTTTGACTTTGACCCCTACGAAGAAGAACTCAGTTTGGGTTATAGTAGATCGTTTCACGAAGTGTGCTCACTTCTTAGCAGTCAATACGACTTATACTTTAGATAGGTTGGCCGATCTATAAATTGGTGAGATTTTTAGACTACATGGTGTGCCGAAGTCTATTGTGTCCGATAGAGATCTGAGGTTTACAGCTCGATTTTGGGAGTGTCTACATACAGCTTTGGGTACCCGTTTGAATTTCAGCACGTCTTATCATCCTCAGTCTGATGGTCAGTCAGGGAGAGTTATACAGATTTTGGAGGATATGTTGCGTTGTTGCATCATTGATTTTCAGGGTACGTGGGAGAAGCACTTGCCTCTAGTAGAGTTTGCTTACAATAATAGCTTTCAGTCGAGCATTCAGATGGCTCCGTATGAGGCCTTGTATGGTAGGAAGTGTAGAACTTCAGTTTGTTGGGCCGAAGTGGGACAAAAGTTGTTACCTATGCCGGATTTGCTCAAGGGGGCAACTGACAAGGTGAAATTGATTTGCGATCGATTGAAGGCTGCTTCGGATAGGCAGAAGTCCTATGCCGACTTGAAGAGGAAGGAAGTTGAGTTCTCAGTGGGTGAGAAGGTATTCTTGAAAGTGTCTCCGTGGAAGAAGGTAATTAGATTTGGCCGAAAAAGGGAAGTTGAGTCCTAGGTACATAGGACCGTATGAGATTGGTAAGAGGGTTGGTCCAGTTGCCTATCAGTTGTGTTTGCCATCCGAGCTAGAGAAGATACACGATGTATTTCATGTTTCGATGCTCCGTAAGTATAGGTCCGATCCATCACACGTTATGCCTGTAGAAGAAATTGAATTGAATCCGGATTTGACTTATGAGGAAGAACCAGTTGAGATCCTAGCCTCTGACAGTAAAGTGTTGCGGGGTAGATCGATTGATTTAGTGAAAGTGCGTTGGCAACGTCGAGGGGTGGACGAGGCCACTTGGGAGAGGAAGGAAGATATGAAAAGGCAGTTTCCAATTTCTTAAGTGGGAGAGAGTTGTAACACCCGTGTTTTGGGGTTAGGAGTTAGAAGTGTGTGTGGTTTGAGTCATCAAAATTGGTTTAATTTAATTAGGCCTTAATTTAATGAGCTAAATGAGATTTAACATTTACAAGGTGGCATTTTTGTAATTAAAGTGAAAAGTAGAAGACCATCTTTTTGAAACAAAAAGAACAAAAAAAGGCTTCATCATTCCCCTTTTTCCAATTTCACGTGGAATACACCTCAAACCCTCTCTAAACCCCTATTTACTATTCCATTTGATTTCTCCATCAATTCAAGTGCATTTTTGAAGAAGCAAGAGGAAACATCGGGAAGGATCGGGACCGAATCCGGGAATTGAGGAGGCTTGACTTGCTTGCTTGGTTTGCTAAGGAAGGGGGTGAGTAAAACTTTAAATTTGTTTTAAAGTTGGTTCAAGTGTGTGTAGTGGATGTATTGGAATGAGTTTGGTAGACCATTCCAAGGTAGAAGTCAAATCGGTAGTTTGACTTCTTGTTTGTTAATGAGCTTTGATTTCCTATGCCTATCTTGATCTTGCAAAGTATGAATTGGCTTTGTATGTGTATACATTGTTGTGTATGATGATGGTTGAATGATATGAATGATGATTAATGTGATGTGGTTTAAAGAGATTGGCACTAGTTAACTTACCGGGTGTAAATGATCGATCATTAGGATTAGTGTGCACACGTTTGAGTCAAAACGCGCGTGGCCTTGATGGCGTTGAGTCATCAAGGAGGAGTACGGTGATGTAATATTCCACCGAAAATTTATTTATATTATACATGATGATGAATGGAATCCCATCCGTAGGGCATGTGGTAATGAGTGGAATCCCACCCATGCAAGGTCCGGTGATGAGTGTAATCCCACCGAGGTAATGTTGTTGTCGAGAGTAAATCCGCACATCCGAGTAAACTAATAGTGGCCAATGAACTTGCTCTTATGATTATGATGTTGTGATATCGGTTTATATTGTTGAGCTTAATATGATGTGAGATGCCATATTATCGACTCTTGACTTGCTAGCTAGGTTGCTATGATGATGCCTATGTATGTTGTGTGTGATGTGAAGGATTGCATGCTTGAACCCTGCATTGTTGTTGTTTTTGATTTTAGAGCATCCTCACTAAGCTTCTAGCTTACGCTCTCATTTTCAACAATGCTGATCATTAGCGTGGTGTTAGCAAGGGGTAAGGCGAAGGGGCTTTCCAAGCTTGTTGTTGCTCAAGTATGGCTTAGTAAATAAAGTAGTAGTTAAACAATGGGGCTATTATGTGTTTTGTATGAGCGTTGTATGACTCATAGATGTTGGCCATGTTTATGCTTTGCTTGGATTTGTGAACCATGTTAAGCCTTGTTGAATGTTCGTTTGAGATGCTATGTCTTTGGATGTTTTAAGTTACTTTTGGTTGGCATGTAAACTCTATGTGTGGAGACATGTGCCTTATGGGCTTTTATGTTTAAGTGTGCCTTGAATGATCCTTGGAAGGGTTGTCTTATCTTATGTCTTGTGATATTTATGAATGTTTGCAATAGGGAGCATGCCTCTAGAGTGTAATTGTTTGTGAAGTATGTTTCTTGGAGTTGTTGAGGGCATTTGGGATCATTTGGAGTTGTCTAAATCTGATTTTAGAAAATTACAGACAACAAGTGTTTCGAAACGGTTGGAGCTGTTTCGAAACGGGTGTGGTTCCAGGCCCCCCTGTGAGCCCCTGTTTCGAAACAAGTATCGGAACACTTTTGCTACTATCCATGCCTGTTTCGAATCTAGTTTCGAAACGTCAAGGCAAAATCATGACCCTGTTCCGAAACGGGGTGGAGGCGTTTCGATACGAGTGTCTTGCTTTTTACCTAGAGCCCGTGTTTCGAAACGGGTTGCACATGTTTCGAAACACAGGCCTAAAAGTGGGCTTTTGGGCATCTCTAAAGGGTCTCAATGTTTGGGTTAGGCCCGGTTTTGCTGTAGGGCTTCTCGGGAGTCTTGTTTCCGCTGTAGTGATCACTTAAGAAACAATTATGCCTTTAGTTAAGATGTAATTTAAATAAAAAAAAATTAGGGTCGCTAACCGAGGGGGAACCTTTACGGGTTTCGCTTCGGTTTTCCCCGTGTAGCCTACTCAGACCGGTCATCCGGCCAGACCGGGACGAGGGGGTTACAAGATTTTTGTTCGAGTTAGTCAAACGGACCTAACTAGTTTGTGGCAAAGAAGTGATCGAGATGGCACCAAAGAAGAAGACATTGACGATGTAAGAAAGGCTCTCGATGAATTAGGTGAGAAAACTTCTTCTCTTGATTCTCGGGTGTTACGAAATTTTAGTTCATAACAATTATGGAGACTTGGGTCGAGAAACTCTTAGAATTCGAGAAGAAGGCCATGGTGGTTTTCGTATAGTTGGAGTCGATAAACCCGCAGAAGCTGGGTTCATTGGATCTTGAGATGCTCGAGTCTATGGATGGGATCCCAGAGCAGGTTTAAGAGGCTCTTATGGGTTGGATGTGAAAATATCTAACCGTGGCGATGCCTTAGAGACTACAGTAGCAACTTTAAGAGAGGAAGCCAAGGATATCCAAGGTGTTGTGGAATCACGTCTTGAAAAGTTAGACTCCATGCAGGACAGGTGCAATGATGAGATGCAACATATCTGCGACGAGGTGAAAACAGTTTGAGAGAGTTGTGCTCGTGAAGCTGAGATAAAAGCTTTGTGGAAAGTGGTGAATGAGCTCAGGGGTGAGCTGCTCAGTTGCAAGACCGCAATGAGTGAATGAGGTGTGCTCAAGACTTTCATAGAGGGACTTAGACCTGGGGAGAAGCTCGCAGTGGAGCAAGATGATGCCTAGAGACTTTTAGAGGTCGTCGTTGCTGAACCTCTAAACGAGCTTGCAAGAAGTAAGCAAGCAAGTGTTGTGTCAACCAGACCCAGTTCGCGAGATAAGGAGAATGGTGAGGCTAAGTCTGTGCCAGAAAAGAAGGTGAGCAAGAAGTTAAAGTTCTACTTTTGTAATGGTCTTCATTTGATAAGGGGATGTCCCGAGAAGAATCGCCTTCTTGCCATGGTGAAGACATCAAATGAGTCATAGGAGGAAGTAGCGAGACTTGGGGCGATTACTTATGCCAGTGCCGCCAAGACGAGAGAGAGTCGTGGTTCGACCACTAGTGCCACAGTAGTCAAGCCAGGGGCGAGACTTGGTGCGATAGCGAGTGAAAAAGCTATCAAGCCGAGGGTGATGAGAAAGCAATTGGAGTGCTACCGATGAAAGGGGCCTCACAAGTTACGGAGATGCCCAGTTCGAGCCAAGGAGTCCAAGATGTTGGGCAAGGCCAAGAGTACCGTGCCGATCAAGCTTGGTTCAAAGTTGTCTAGTTTTGCCAAGGGTACCGAGCATAATGGGTTGAAAATGCCCGAGAAGGCTACGAGAAAGCTTACCGAGGATGTTCGAGTGAAGAACAATGCTTTAGAGACCACATTGGGGCGAGGGTCAAATGCAGCGCTATCCGAGGATGTTCTCAGGGATAAGGACATCGCTTTTGAGGCCACAATAGAACTGAAGGAAGAGCTTGCTGATGGTGTTGACGCAAAAACATCATTGAGTATCATAGGTAGGAAAGGGTCAAAGGAAGCCAAGCCAGGAAGTGTCATACCAACCGTACTGACATCACGTGTGGGCAAGGTGAGAAAGAAGTGACGAAATTCGGGTAAGAAGTGTCAACACAAGAGGAGGTAACAATCTTCAAGGAAGAAGAATCAATGCAAGAAGAGAACACCAAACTTCGATCTAGAAGGGAGGATGCAACCAGGAGCCCCGTACTTTGTGGAAGAAGGGCCGATGCAGAGTGGCAATCAGAGTAGTGCAACAAACTTGACTATACAAAGTTCGATGCAAGGGGTGTCAGACTTCGCAGATGAAGATGGGCTGACACGTTTTAGAGTAAATGCAACGACCGAGAGGAAGGTACATCTCAAACATTGTCCTAGTGTTTTTTATTTTGATTTGCCATCTTTGATGAGCGTAGGTTAGGTAAGACCTAGCTTCGGTGCGGGGGAAAAGATTGGAAGGGACCTTTCAGAGTTCTGAAAGCTCGACAGGTGTTTAACATTGTGACGGCTTCCAAGTCTTTGCCGCTGGATCAAGAGGATTCGAGTCGAGGTAAATCAAAGTTTGTGGGAAAGAATTCCTACGAGGGAGATGTATCGGAAGGCGTCTTAGCACGCGATTGTCCAAGGCAGTTTGAACCGAGGCAAGCAGTTTGTATGGGGGAATTGTAAGAAGCTGAGGTGTCACGAGTAAACAAGTTGACCCTGCCCAGGATCGTTCGAGAAGAGCGACAAGGGTGTCGCTAAGTTCAGTGGGGGAGAATGTCACAGACCAAATTCTTGGGGCCGAGGCATTGGCGCAAACATCAGGCAAAGAGGTTTTGCACAGAGTAACGGGCTCGCCAAGACCTTCAAACTTGGCATGGCACTTGGATAATGCTAGAAATCCCGCAAGCCCACTAGACTTAGTAAAATCCATGGAGGATTCACCAGAGTAATTTGGATGGTAAATGCGATAAGCCATCGTACTTATAACACATATTATTTGTAATTATTATTGAGATAATGTTTGTGATAATTAGAGATTTAAAATAGAGATAGAGTAGATCTCGATCATCGATGTAATTTAAACGGTACCGTTAGATTTGAGGGAGTTCAACTTTAAATAGAGACCCCCACCTCACTTGTAATTCACTTCACTTCACCTCATCATTCACTTTGAGTAATACAAGAAACATTTACTCTAAACTCTTTCAGCGTTCTTCGTTGTTCTTGAGTGTTCTTCTTTATTCATGTTGTCAATCGCTTTTTGAGTTCTTTAATTCGATTTCGCTTAAAACGATCTTGCGTTCAAGGGCTTTGGAAGTGTTTGATCTTCCAAAGCGAGAATCCGAGCTAACTTAAGCGTTTGCCATGAGAGCTTTGCCTAAGGCCGTACAGTCCATCTAACATGAGTCTAGCACCGTAACAAAGGAGTCGAGGTGACTTAATTATAGCATTCAGCCGAGAAGATAATTAAGGTCGTGTGGTTCGGCTCGTAGAAATTTAGCCCCGTGACATTTTCAATAAATAAAACTGCCCAGAAAAATAGCTCAACATTCCGACCAACGGAACAAATAACTCGTAGGTTGCAATAACATATTATATTAATTATTTTGATAAATTCATCATTTTATTAATCCTTTTCATGGGATTCAATTCAAATGGATGTAGAAAAGATTGAAAACGCTGCAACTATTATTAGTCCTCTGCTCTTTGACTTGAAACCCCACCAGGGAAGTAGCGTAAAACCTTAAAACAAATTAGACGAGAACGAGTTCATATGTACGTAAGAAGATATGTAATATTACAGGTTAACGAGAAGAAAATATTGTTGGAAGAATTCAATAATTTTAGAACTTTGAATTAGAAATTGATTCAAACGTTATTGAAAAAAATGTGGAACCAATTGTTAGTTCGTAAATGTGCAGACGTGCACGACGGGGTAACGCAAATGTCTAAACTGGTCTAGTACTTCGTAGGTTTGCAGATATTTTGACCCAAATTTAAAATGATTTTTTCCCTTAAATAAAATCATATATTTGTCAAATTTTATCTTGAAATTAAAAGGGTAAATATTGAAAGTTACATTTAATTCATATAGTAATTTTAGAAATTGTTCAATAAAAGAATCAATTGATTCTCAATATTAAATATTCCATTAAGTTAAATTTCCACTTATACACTCATGACACTCCTATAAATAAGGAGTAAACCTTTTAGGTTTTACCCAACCCAATACTACATAAATTTTTTATTGTTTTACTCTGTGGATTTTACAAGTGGTTTTCAGTGATAGAAAAATGCGAGATTACAGTTCGTTGATCACTGCAAATGTGCTACTGTTGTGCTCATTATATTGTTGTATCCTTGGAGATAGACGTCCGACGTTTCTCAAGCATCATAGGAGCAGGCCAATTTGTCTTAAGGAAACTGCGTTCGTATAGGCTTCAATATGTTTCCCTTGGTTTTTCGTTTCAATTTAGTTTGATTTTCATATTGTTGTATCGTCAGTAAACTTATATTATTCGTTTAAATAATAATATTTTATCTTATTATTTATTTTTAGATTAATGTCATTTTTCTAACAATCTTAAACCATATTCGTTTTAAGTTTAATCCAACACGAACAGAATTTACTATTAGATTTCTGCCTACGACTACCGGGCATAGCTGGGAATATATTCTACATATATCGGCTTCGGTATTACATGGACTCAAAAATCGGGGCTATCATATTGCAGCACATGCCGCATGGAAATCATCATAGTAGCACCTTTGCGACAAAGCTCAACAACATCTAATATTAGGATTGTGAAATCAGGTACAGGCAGATAGAGTTATGTCATATCAATTTAATCACTGAGATCAGGTCGAGTTCAGGTCGACTTAGATTCAAGTCATTATCAGATTGATTTCAAATCAGATTAAGTTCGTGTTCGGGTCGGGTTAATTTCAGGTCGGGTAAGTTTCAGTTCAGGCCTAAACTGTTCATGTCTGAATCAGTTAATTTTTTTTTGAAAATTAGTCATTTATTCGATTGATCAAGATCGTATACGAGCCTCATTAAAAAACATCCAGGTTCGAATGAACTTTAGGTCGAGCCACGTTAAGGTCAGGTCACGTCGTTGACGAACAAAATTCAGGTTGAGGAATATCGATTTCGGTTGAAGTTCAAGTTAGGTCTTACTGTGTACAAATAATTTCGGTATGGTAATTGTGGGTAAATTTTAGATAAAAATAAAATTTTAGGGATTAATATGAACCAAAATATACTTTAGGATGTCGAAATATTTTACAATTTAATATATATATATATATATAATTATGACTAAATTGAATTAAACTAAAATTTTATTAAGCAAAAAAAATATGAGGCAAATGACAAATGGGCAATTAATTATTGAATCAAATTTAAAAAGATTCTATTTACATTTTGGAGGGAAAAAACTTAAAAATTACGGGGGCTTAATTCTCTCTAAATTTTTGTCCTTTCCCCTACCATTTTTTTTCATGATTTTAATTAAAGTAAAACGGTGGGAGGGAAAGTTTTCCACCCGCGTCTGTGTTTAGGTTAGGATAATTTTTTTTAACCCTTCAAACTTTAGATGTTTTTCATTTAAGTCTCAAATTTTTACTTTTAAGTTTTAATTCAATTCAATTGAGTCCTAATTTAAATTAATTTAATTGAAATTCCACATTTAGTTTTAGAATTCTTTTAATTATGTCCGTGATTTATGCTTCTAAGTTTGAATTTAGCTCAATTAGATCCTAAGTTTAATAAGTTAATTCAATTCGAACATTATTATTATACCATATAAATTTTGATTTAATATAATTTTACATAAATTTTTAATTTGGATGTAAATATGTAATTGTACACATGAAAGTTGAAACTTTAATTTAGTTCAATTGTACACATGAAGCTTTTATTTAAATATTTAGTCAAATTCAAATGCATAAATTAGCAAGTTGAATCGGAATTAATCTTGTAAATCAATAACCCTATACTAAACCATAAGCTATTAATACTAAACATAAAACCATAAACCTTAAGAAATCAAAATTAATCTCATAAACCAATAACCATAAGCTAAATCATAAACCATTGATACTAAACCCTAAACTTTAAGAAATCCAAATTAATCACATAAACTAATAACCCTAAACTAAACACTAAATTAAACCATAAAGTGTTAATATTAAACCATAAATCATAAAGCTTAAGGAATTATGTTGACAACATTTAGATATTTAATAAAACTTTTAAATATTTTTATATACTATAATTTATAAATATAAAAAATAAACATATTAATTTAATGATCATAGTTAATCATGTATCTTAAATTGTGAAGTTACATTTTGTCACACTATAATATAATAAATTTATAATCTCATAAATTCATCAATTGTAACTTATTAGTTATTACAAGTCAAATAAATACCAAGTCAGGTAAATATCAGATCAGTTCAATAACAAGTCAGGTCATTTACATGTTGAGTCAATTACATATACAGTTCATAACAGGTCAGGTTGATAACAGGTCGGGTAATATCAGTTATTTACCAGGTTAATCTCGGTCCAGGTTCATATCAGGTCGGATGCAGGTCAAGTTCGGTTAAAACATTATCATGTTGAATTCGGGTTTATGTCGTTCTCAGGTCGGGTGCAGGTCAGATTTAGATCCAAAAGTTCCAGGTCCAACTCGCGTTCAGGTCAGCACTAGTTCAGACTCGAATCGATTTCGGATAACCACCACCTCAGGCAGAGCCGACCTTGGGGCAGGTCGAACCGGTCGACCGCCTAGGGCCTCATTTTTTCTAATTTTTACTACCTTAAAATTATAATAGAAAAAGGTCTCAAAATTTAATTATAACATTAGAGAGAGGCTTCCATTTTGAGCCATAAATAACAAGTAAACGAAATAATAATTTGGTTATAATATTAAGGGTAAACTAATCCAATGACCACCATACTATGGTAAATATATTAAAATGACCACATTAAAAAAATCGACTCAATTGACCACCCAAACTATTGAAATTGGATCAATGTGACCACCAGCCGTTAATGGGCTAACGGAAGGTGACGTGGCAGTTAAAAAAATTAAAGGTATAATTACACATTTGATCTTTACTATTTACACATTCTTTCAATTTAGTCCTAGTTTTAAACTAATAAAATAAATTAATTAGGTGGTGACACTATTTAGAGGAGTAAAACAAATTTCAGCATACATGCTGCTAAGGGGATTCAAACCCGAGCATTGTAGAGGCAAAGGCAGTGGGTTAGCCACTGCACTAAGAACAATATTGTGCTATGAAACACCAACTTTAATATATGTCTTATTGTTTTCTACATCGAATAATTCCAAAGAACTGCAAGAACCAAAGCTACTAGGAATCAAACCAGACAGATTATTGTAAGAAAAATCGAGCTCAACGAGATTCGAACAAGCTTGAGTTAGATACAAAGGAATCTCCCCTTGAAAAAAAATTTCAGCTAAATAAAGATACTGCAAATTAGAAGTTGGCAAAGCTGGAATCTGACCGGAGAACTGGTTGCTGGATAGATTCAAGAAATTAACGTTCACACATGAAGAAATGGTGGGAGCTATATCGCCGGAGAATGTGTTGCCGGAGATATCAATATGTTCCAAGGCAGAGCAGTCTCCGAATGAAGGAATCCCGGTTGAGAAATTGTTTGATGAAAGATCCAAAAACTGCAGATTCTTGCAGTTTGAGACGTTTACTTCACCAACAACCTTGTTTCCTTTCAAGGCCAGGAGCTTTAACTCGCCGCACCCACCGTGGAGAATCTATGGAACCACGTTGTCACCGGAAATCTTATTGAAAGAAAGATCGAGAACTCGCAAACTCAGCTGCAAACCCCCGGATTCTTCACCGGAAAACTCGAGACTATTGCCTCATACATTTCCAGTTACATATTTCAAATATTTTTTAATTAAATTAAAAAATAATTGGATGGTTTTATATGTGAAATTAAAAAATAAATGTAGAAAACAATAAGACATATATTAAAGTTGGTGTTTCATAGCACAATGTTGTTCTTAGTGCAATGGCTAACCCACTGCCTTTGCTTCTATAATGCCCGGGTTTGAAAGAGCATCGCAATTGTAGTGCAAGTGTACACGACGCAAGTAGTAAAGTGATACGAAGTATCAGATATCGTCTCCACAGGGATTGGGCTAATGACTTCACCTTGTTTACTGCACGAAAGTACAGGAAATAATTAAGAGTTGTCACGAGAATAATAAGGTAAAAACGTAAAATAAAGGATTGAGAAATCAAGATAGAGAGAATGGGCTGGTATTGAGTTGCTCAGTAGTGCAGGTATTGAATTGCTTAGGATCTCCAGTTCTGTCGTCGCGCCTGTCACCGACAGCACCTGTCGCGGCAGCTGTCCGTTGGTTGTCGCGGCAGCAAACACCAACTCCGTACTTCAAGCTTGGCAAGAATCCCAGATCTGCCTTGCCCTATCCCTAGGCACAAGTCTGTCGATGATCACGTCTTTGATGATACCTCCCGGCGTGAATCGAAGGATGAACACCGATGTGTATGAATTCTTCCTTAGCCACTTAACCTCGCCCTATCCCTAGGCACGAGATGGTTCAACTATAAACTAGAGAACGCACTTTTATCTCTTTCGTATACTTAACTCTCCCGATGCTAAGTAAATGGATAACCTCACAATGCTCTCCCGATGCTCTTGCAAGATATTAAAACCAAGATAAAAGAACTTGAAGTTTATTTTATTGAACTTGAAAAAATCCTAAAACAAAGCAACCCTTGCAACTACTTTACAAAACAACCCGTAGCCCTAGGGGGAATTTAGAACATGTCGGTGACGGGTGAACGACAGGGGTTTGGTTTCGGTTATGGGGTAATCGGTTATGCCCTAGGTTTAATCTATGCCCTTATATAAGCTTTGGGCTCAAGTTATCTAAGGTAACAATGATTACAACTTTAATTAAAAGTAAAATTCTAATAAAGACTAAATCTCTAAAGTCTCCTACTTTCCAGCCGCATCCTTGTTTCTAGGAATTTCTTCTCCTTGAGCTTTGGCTTGACATATCTTTTGATCCGGGGCTTGGAAAAATATTTGGCCTCCACACGACAGACGAGCAGATTTTTCTCTATCTATCGAGGTCCACTTTACTTTTCCTCTTCATAAGGTTGCTGTCACCTTGCTGTCACGACAGGTCCGTGATAGGTTCGTCTTCTTCGACTGCTTGTCCAGTTCAGCTTTCCTGCTTATCTGTCCTGCGCCTGCCTTCATCGTCAACCATGGCAGCTACCTGCAAAATACGCCATCTTTTAGTAGAATCCGTGCCTTTTATATAATTGTGATGTTTTATTGAAAACTAACCTAAATGCAATGCAATGATGCTTGAATGCAGCAGAAATATGGGTTAAAAAGGGTGTAAATAATAGAACTTTTACACACTCAACACACCCCCAAACTCAAGTTTTTGCTTGCCCTCAAGCAATTAAACCTAAAAGAAAAATTGAAAACAGGAAAAAAAATTGTGTTGGCCTTCAAATAGTGAACTGTCCCTTACCCGTCGCTCGTTCTCTATGGCGGCAGCAACCTGTCGGATAGGTTAGGATCTGTCCGGAATCTCCCTATAGCTCTCGTGCAGTGTGTGCATGCTTGTGAACAGTTATATGCCAAGACTCTCTTAGTTTCACTAGAATATTCAACTTTAGCTTGTTTAGAGTTTTTCCTACGAGACTGTTTTCTTTCTTTTTCTTACTAGAGCCAGAATTGGGCACCTCTAGTTATTTCCTTTTTTCAAACTTCTTCTCTTTTACTAGAGCCAGTATTTCAGGCACCTCTAGTTAACTGTCTAGAGCCGGTGATAGGCACCTCTAGAAGTTTTTCTCTGGTTATCTGCCTAGAGCCGGTGGTAGGTACCTCTAGGTTTCCTGAGATTCTAGTCTCTTTTCTACTCTAAGTGCTAAGCTTTCCTATTCTAGTTTGGCTAAAAGAAATCTAAGCAGTATAACAGTCACAATGGTGTTTAAGTTTTCAGAACTATAGAAAGGCTCTAAACTTTTCCTTAACCTGTCCTAAAGATGCTGTCACGACAGAGATGTCATGACAGGTAAGTTAACTTCACAGTTTTAAGCCAACAGTTTAATCTTTTTCTGATTTTTTTTTAACTTAAAACTTAAATTAAATAAATAAAAGACACAACAAATAAAAAAATGTACTTAAGACTCCATTAATGATGGAGGGTTGCCACCCCCAAACTCGAGGGTTGCATTGCCCTCAATGCAAAATGACATGAAAAATAAAATAAAGAAAAAGTACATCACAAAATATAAAGGCAGGTGACAATAAGAGGAAAATAAAAACTTAAATTTTAGTCGCTGTCCTCGCTGCTGCTGCTAACACGGATCTGGCGGCGGCGTCTGGGCTGTGGTGGAGGCTGGGCAGGTTCAGAGACAGTTTCAGGGGCAGGTTGCTCCACGAGCTGAACATCGGAACTGCTGCCGCTGTCCCAACTGCTGGTTGTAGTGGTACTAGCCTTAGGCAGCCTTTTCTTGTCTGCCACATGTTTAATCCTCTTGACCCTCGTAAAGTCACTCTCCAAATTCCTCCGGATAAGAGGGCTGTCATCAGTGGCAGGTCTCTTGGTTCCTCGAGGGGAGGTGTCTGCTGGGGGGCTGCCTTCTGCCGGCGGGGCAGGTGATTTGGTGGAAGCAGTCGAGTGGGACGGGGAGGCAGGTGGTTTGGGCGTGTGGACAGGTGTGTGGACAGGAGTGGGGATATGGAAATAGTGGGCAGGAAAAGTAGGGAATTGCACATCGGGAAAATTTAAAGTTTGGGTAATAAAATTTACCGTGGAGTTCGTGAAGTCCCGAATAAATGTCATCAATCCCATTTGGCGTTCCTCTACCCGTTGTAAAGTAGCTAGGATGAGGGCAGACTGGTCTGTCGGAGTGGCGTTGGTTTCAGCATCAGGGGCAGGCTCGGTGGCAGGGTCGGTGGGTGGTTCCTCTGATGATTCTGCGGGTGAGCCAGCAGGGTTGAAGGAGGAGACAGGTGTAGCCGCGATCAGCTCCATGAGGCTGTTGATGTTATTGTCTGTCCACCCTCTGCCCTTCCTGATTTTGTCGGAGGGGTCCTCGGGCACCGCAGCACATCGACAGAGGGAAGTTATGGTGAACGGCAGGCAGAGGCGTGAGTCAGAGTGGAAGGCACAGTCCAGGATGCTATCCCTCATATATCTGCCCACATTAATGGCCCTGTTGTGCATGATGGAGTGGATCAGGGCAAGCCGCTGTCGGTTGACTGTCGTATGGTGGGACGAGGGCAGGATACGCTTTTTGATGAATGCGTTCCAAAGTTTGGCTTCCGGGCGGAGTTGCCCTCTATTGACGGAGTGGGGGTTCTTCTTGCTGGTTGTCCATGATGTACCGGCCTCTGTCAACTCCACCATGATGGCATCGTAAGTGGCAGAGTCGAGGGAGTCGATGAATTCCTGGTGAGCATCATCACCGGGGCCAAAGAAAAGGCCAAACATGTGATTGATGCTGTCGGCAGTGAAAGGTACTTGCACTCCTCGAACAGTGACAGCTGTCGCCGTTCTGCTGTCTATGGCTGCGTAGAATTCTCGGACTAAGGTGTCGTTAAGCTCGGCCGGTTGTTCAGCAAAAGACTCCCATAGTTGAGCCTTGATGGTCCTGAAAATGAACGGCCGGAGTCCCATGTTGGGTGTCTGTCGGATGTACACGAAGCCACGTTCCTCCCATAACACTTTGTTGGCGAAGGGGGATGCTGCTACGGAAGAAGAGGCGGCAGCAGAGCTACGGCGGGTTTGTCTAGACGACATATTGGTTGCAAGGGCTGTGTAAAAGAGAAAGCAAATAAAACGAGAGGAGAAAAATAACAAGAGAGAAAAATCAGAAGTGATGAAAAATGAAAATGGGAAGGGGTTTATATAGCGGTCGAGGAGCTGCCCATTTAATGCCGCAACGGCAGGCGTGAAGAACGGAGCGGCAGATTGGATTTAGCGTGTCTGGCGCGTCTGACACGCATTGATTCGTCTGTTACGCGTCTGCCGCACGCTTCTGCGTCTGCCGTGTCAGTCTGTTGACAGCCTGTCATATCCGTCCGCGGCGGCAGCCGAAACGACAGGTTATCATAAATGGGCTTTATTTGGCTGATGGATGGGCGGTGGGCTTGGGCCACTTCTTCTTTCCTTCTTGACTCCTTTATTTCCTAAAAACTGAAATTAGAAAAACAAAACATTATTCGAAAATTAACCTAATTTCCTAATAAATAATAAATAAAATAAATAAATAAAAATTAGGTTAAATTAGGGATGCCTTGTGGGGCATCACCTAAAGTAACCACTTCCTGTATTCCTGGGGCTTCAGTCCCCTGATAGTGCTTGAGGCGCTGTCCATTGACTTTGAATTGATGCCCGTCTTTTAATGATTGAATTGTGATGGCACCATGGGGAAAAACTTGAATTACTTGGAACGGGCCAGACCATCTAGACTTTAGCTTTCCTGGGAAGAGTTTAAGTCTAGAATTAAATAACAACACAAGCTGCCCTGGGCAGAACTGACGTGGCAGCAGTTTCTTGTCGTGCCACTTCTTAGTCTTTTCCTTGTAAATCCTTGCGTTGTCGTAGGCCATTGTCCGTAATTCTTCAATCTCGTTTAGATCTAATAACCTTTTATGGCCGGCCTTGTCCAAGTCCATATTCACTGCCTTGATTGCCCAATATGCTTTGTGCTCGATCTCGACAGGCAAGTGACAGGTTTCCCATAAATCAGTCTGAATGGAGACATACCCAATGGAGTCTTGAAAGCTGTCCTGTATGCCCATAATGCATCATTTAGAAGTAAAGACCAATCTTTCCTCGTTGGTTTAACCATCTTTTCAAGAATGTTCTTCACTTCCCTATTGGATATCTCAGCCTGTCCATTGGTCTGTGGGTGGTATGCTGTCGCGATCCTGTGCTTGACACCATATTTTTTTAAGGCGGCAGCAATTACCCTATTATCGAAATGTCTCCCTTCATCACTGATAATCGCCCTAGGGATGCCAAATCTAGAAAAAATGTTTTTATGCAGAAACTTTTGGACCGTCTTGGCATCATTCTTTTGAGTTGCGATTGCTTCAACCCACTTGGAGACATAATCCACTGCTAGGAGGATGTACAAATTTCCACATAAAGATGGGAATGGTCCCATAAAATCAATCCCCCAAACGTCGAAGATCTCGACTTCTAGAATATTCTGCAGTGGCATCTCGTTTCTCCTCGAGATGTTACCTGTCCGCTGACACCTGTCACAGTTTTTGTAAAATTCATGTGCATTTTTATATAGTGTCGGCCAGTAGAACCCTGACTGCAGCACCTTGGCAGCAGTTTTATTGCCTCCTAAGTGACCTCCATATTGTGAAGCATGACAGTGATGGAGAATGTCTTCTTGTTCTTCTTGTGGTACACACCTTCTTATAACCTGATCTGCGCACATTTTGAAAAGAAGAGGTTCGTCCCAATAATAATGCTTAACATCATTTTGGAACCTCTTCCTGGCTTGATAATTAAGATCAGAAGGTAATATTCCGCTAACTATAAAATTAACGAAATCAGCATACCAGGGAAGGTTAGAAGACTTACCTGCCGCCATGGCTGTCGCGACAGCGACTGCGGCAGCAAAGAGCTGCTCATCTGGGAAGGTCTCCAGTATGTGTGTCTCATCTAACGGTAAGCTCTGTCCCGTTTCCAACCTTGACAAGTGGTCTGCCACTTGATTTTTTGTCCCCTTTTTGTCTTTGATCTCAAGGTCGAACTCTTGTAATAGCAAGATCCATCGTATCAGCCTAGGCTTCGCATCCTTCTTTGCGAACAAATACTTGAGGGCAGAATGGTCGGTGTGTATTATTACCTTCGTTCCAAGTATGTAAGAACGAAACTTGTCGATGGAGAACACCACAGCTAACAGCTCCTTTTCTGTGGTGGTATAGTTCACTTGGGCATCATTTAATGTTTTGCTGGCATAGTATATGACATGAAACAGCCTGTCTCTGCGCTGCCCAAGTGCTGCCCCGACAGCATAGTCACTAGCATCACACATGATCTCGAATGGTTGTGTCCAGTCTGGTGGCTGTACTATGGGGGCTGTCACTAACTTTTCCTTCAGAACCTTGAATGCTTCAGTACATTCCTCATTAAAGTCAAAGGGTTGGTTCTGCTCTAGAAGATGGCATAGCGGCTTGGTGATCTTTGAAAAATTTGCAATAAATCTTCTGTAAAAACCGGCATGCCCTAAAAAACTCCTAATGCCCTTGACTGTGGTTGGTGGTGGCAGCTTCTCTATGACTTCAATTTTTGCCCTGTCGACTTCTATCCCACGGCAGCTAATCTTATGGCCTAGGACTATCCCTTCATCTACCATAAAATGGCATTTTTCCCAATTTAGAACAAGATTAGCTTTTTCACATCTTTCAAGTACCTTTTGAAGATTGCCGAGGCAGCTCTCAAAATCGTCTCCAAAGACGGAAAAATCATCCATGAAAATCTCAAGGAAGTCCTCTACCATGTCGGAGAATATTGCCATCATGCACCTTTGGAAGGTGGCAGGTGCGTTACAGAGGCCAAACGGCATCCTCCTAAATGCGTACGTTCCGTAGGGGCATGTGAAAGTCGTTTTCTCTTGGTCCTCTGGTGCAATAGCAATTTGGTTATAACCTGAGTAACCATCAAGAAAACAGTAGTAAGGCTTACCCGCTAATCTATCAAGCATTTGATCAATAAAGGGTAAAGGAAAGTGGTCTTTTCGGGTAGCTTTGTTAAGCTTCCGATAGTCCATACAAACCCTCCAACCGGTCACAGTCCTGGTTGGGATTAACTCATTGTTCTCATTGGTTATCACGGTCATTCCTCCTTTCTTGGGAACACATTGCACCGGGCTTACCCATTTGCTGTCGGAGATGGCGTAAATAATACCAGCATCTAACCATTTAATTATCTCTTTACGCACTACCTCCTTCATCGCAAGGTTTAACCGCCTTTGGGCATCAATGGTCGGCTTATGATCTTCCTCTAGGAGGATTTTGTGCATGCATATTGCCGGACTAATGCCCTGAATGTCTGCTATCGTCCATCCAATCGCCTTTTTGTGCTGCCTTAGCATGTTAATCAGCTGTCGTTCCTGTTCCTGCGGCAGCTTAGCAGAGATGATTACGGGCAGTGTGTCATTACAACCAAGATAAGCATATTTAAGCTGCCCTGGCAGGGGCTTAAGTTCTAAGACAGGTGGTGCAACAGTAGAGGGCTTTTGGATTATATGGTTATCCGAAGTGTAATTTAAAGGTTCGAATAACTTACCTGGACGATGGTCTAACCAGTTTACCTCCTCGTGACCTTCAGTATCAGATGTATCGGATTCAGAGGAGTTGCTGTCGTCGATGTTGTCGTCATCGCTGTCGTGACAGCCTGTAGATGGCTGTCGCAGCAGTGACCAAATTTTATATCACGGCAGCCCGACCTGATGCAGGGGTAATCAAAGGTCACCTCAATGATGGCCTTGCATTCCTCGTCCACATCAGCATGTTTCATTGCTTGGAGAACATTCAACTTAATTTGTTGATCGTTTACGCGCATAGTGAGTTCTCCTTTCTCCACATCAATCAATGATCTTCCCGTGGCTAAGAAGGGTCGCCCAAGGATGACTGGTGCGTTCTCATCTGCCTCACAATCTAAAATAAGAAAGTCAGCAGGAAAAATAAGCTTATCCACTCTTACCAAAATATCTTCAATTTTTCCCTCGGGGTGAACGTAAGAGCGGTCGGCTAGCTGTAGGGTAACTGTCGTGGGCCGAGCCTTGCCAATACCTAATTTCTGAAAAACAGATTTGGGCATTAGATTAACACTAGCTCCAAGATCACAAAGTGCCTTACCCACAAATTTGTCGCCGATTACACAAGGTATGATGAAGCTCCCCGGATCCTTCTTTTTCTGGGGTGGCTGCCGATGAAGAATACTCATGCAACCTTCTTGCATCCTTACCGTTTCAAATTCCCCAAGTTTAGATTTTTTCGACATAACATCCTTGAGAAATTTAGCATAACCGGGCATCTCCCTAACAGCATCTAACAACGGAATGTTAATATGAACCTGTTTAAAAATATCATAAATCTTTTTAAGTTGAGATTCATGCTTAGCTTGCTGTATCCGTTAAGGAAAAGGTGGTGGAGGACGATAATCAGCAATGTGTCCTTCCCACTGCATGCGAATCTGAGGACGGTAGTCATCTTTTTTCTCCTCTGTCGCTTCTGCTGTCGTGACTGGTTCATTGGCAGCAGTCTGTTTATCACCTGTCGGGGCAACTTCCTTGGCAGGTTTATCCAAGGCAGGTTCCTTTTCTGTTTCAGCTTCTTTTTCCGGCCCTGGTAACTTTTTCCCACTCCTAGTAGTAATCGCCTTGCATTGCTCATGTGGGGGTGGTCTAGCATTTTCAGTATTACTAGGGAAACCTCCATTCTGCCTTGGCTTAATATGCTGGGACACCTGGCCCATTTGTGTCTCTAGAGATTTCAAGGTAGCCTCATGATTTGTCATTCTCATCTTGGTTTCATCCATAAAGTTTTCCGTCTTCTTGACAAACTGATTAATATTCTCCATATACGTACCAGTCTGAGACATAAAACTGGCCAGAGTCTGTTCCAATATACTACTCGTGGCAGGTGGTGGCTGCTGTTGTTGTTGCTGCGGCGGCAGGTTCTGCGGCAGGTTTTGCGGCGGCAGTTGCTGTCGCGTCAACAATCTAGGACCCCCTTGGTTCTGATGATGCGCTTGCGGATTCAGAGCATTGTTGGGATTACTCCAAGAAAATTTGGGATCTTTCCTCCAATTAGGGTTGTAGTTGTTGGAATTATAGTTCGGCTTGTAATTTCCAACATATTTTCCCTCTTCTACATTTATAGGGCACTCATCCCTACTATGATTTCCCTCACAGATAGTACAAACTTCCTCGACAGCAAATCCTCGTAAGTCCTCTTCATTCAATAAGTGTTTCATGGCTTTAGTGAGGAATGCTACCTGTGATTTCATAGTGCTGTCGGCCTCACAGTCCTTGACAGCAAGTACCCGTTTACCCCCTCTTCTTGCAGTCGGAAACTGCTCCTCATTCTTGGCCAGATTTTTCAGAACTTGCAGGGCCTCGTCCGGATCTTTATCCAATAATAATCCATTTGCTGCAGAATCAATTCGGATGCGAGTTTGTAGATTGGCAGCATTATAGAACTTTGTAACCTGATTCCAGACGGGGAATCCATGCATAGGGCAGTTTCGAAGAAGAGTAGTAAACCTGTCCCAGGCCTCGTGCATTGGCTCGTCATCTTCCTGTTGAAAAGTAGCAATTTCATTACGTAATCGCTCAGATAAATGCGAAGGATTAAAACGAGATAAGAATTCACGAGTTAGATCTGCCCAAGTCATAATAGAACCCGGTGTTAGTTTATTCCACCAAGTTTTAGCTCTGTCCCTCAAGGAGTGAGGGAATAACCGAAGCCTCAGTATCTCCGGACTAACTCCTGGCAGTCTAAACGAACCACAGATCTCCTGGAACGTTTTGAGATGCTCCCTAGCATCTTCTGTTGCAGAACCACTAAACTGTCCGGCGTTGTTGATCATACTAAACATGACAGGTTTAAGCTCGAAGTTATCAACATCAATATCCGGCAGCGTGGTCTCCAGCTCTACATGATCATTCAGCATGTAGTCACGACATGACCGTCGTCCACCTGCTGCAGGCGGATCGGCGACAGGTGGGTTATTATTGCCAAGGGGTGGTATGTATCCACCAGCAGGGTGGTTATGGCCCATCTTCTCTAGCTGTTCCTCGAGATATTCGTTTCTGTCTAAAAGTCGGCGAAGTTGTTTCTTGAGATTGTAGGAACGTTCGATCTCCGGATCTAATTTATACTCAGGATCTTCACCTCTTTTGGATCTGCGCATAAACAAGAAAACCTCGTGAAAAGCAAGAGTTGAAAACACAAAAGAAAAATTAAAGAAAAATAAAAACGAAAATAAAAATAAAAATAAAAGCAAAAAGTGCAATAAAATAAAGATGTAGTTATGTTGCCAATCCCCGGCAACGGCGCCAAAAACTTGTTGCGTGTAAAATAGTCTATCGCAATTGTAGTGCAAGTGTACACGACGCAAGTAGTAAAGTGATACGAAGTATCAGATATCGTCTCCACAGGGATTGGGCTAATGACTTCACCTTGTTTACTGCACGAAAGTACAGGAAATAATTAAGAGTTGTCACGAGAATAATAAGGTAAAAACGTAAAATAAAGGATTGAGAAATCAAGATAGAGAGAATGGGCTGGTATTGAGTTGCTCAGTAGTGCAGGTATTGAATTGCTTAGGATCTCCAGTTCTGTCGTCGCGCCTGTCGCCGACAGCACCTGTCGCGGCAGCTGTCCGTTGGTTGTCGCGACAGCAAACACCAACTCCGTACTTCAAGCTTGGCAAGAATCCCAGATCTGCCTTGCCCTATCCCTAGGCACAAGTCTGTCGATGATCACGTCTTTGATGATACCTCCCGGCGTGAATCGAAGGATGAACACCGATGTGTATGAATTCTTCCTTAGCCACTTAACCTCGCCCTATCCCTAGGCACGAGATGGTTCAACTATAAACTAGAGAACGCGCTTTTATCTCTTTCGTATACTTAACTCTCCCGATGCTAAGTAAATGGATAACCTCACAATGCTCTCCCGATGCTCTTGCAAGATATTAAAACCAAGATAAAAGAACTTGAAGTTTATTTTATTGAACTTGAAAAAATCCTAAAACAAAGCAACCCTTGCAACTACTTTACAAAACAACCCGTAGCCCTAGGGGGAATTTAGAACATGTCGGTGACGGGTGAACGACAGGGGTTTGGTTTCGGTTATGGGGTAATCGGTTATGCCCTAGGTTTAATCTATGCCCTTATATAAGCTTTGGGCTCAAGTTATCTAAGGTAACAATGATTACAACTTTAATTAAAAGTAAAATTCTAATAAAGACTAAATCTCTAAAGTCTCCTACTTTCCAGCCGCATCCTTGTTTCTAGGAATTTCTTCTCCTTGAGCTTTGGCTTGACATATCTTTTGATCCGGGGCTTGGAAAAATATTTGGCCTCCACACGACAGACGAGCAGATTTTTCTCTATCTATCGAGGTCCACTTTACTTTTCCTCTTCATAAGGTTGTTGTCACCTTGCTGTCACGACAGGTCCGTGACAGGTTCGTCTTCTTCGACTGCTTGTCCAGTTCAGCTTTCCTGCTTATCTGTCCTGCGCCTGCCTTCATCGTCAACCATGACAGCTACCTGCAAAATACGCCATCTTTTAGTAGAATCCGTGCCTTTTATATAATTGTGATGTTTTATTGAAAACTAACCTAAATGCAATGCAATGATGCTTGAATGCAGCAGAAATATGGGTTAAAAAGGGTGTAAATAATAGAACTTTTACACACTCAACACACCCCCAAACTCAAGTTTTTGCTTGCCCTCAAGCAATTAAACCTAAAAGAAAAATTGAAAACAGGAAAAAAATTTGTGTTGGCCTTCAAACAGTGAACTGTCCCTTACCCGTCGCTCTTTCTCTATGGCGGCAGCAACCTGTCGGATAGGTTAGGATCTGTCCGGAATCTCCCTATAGCTCTCGTGCAGTGTGTGCATGCTTGTGAACAGTTATATGCCAAGACTCTCTTAGTTTCACTAGAATATTCAACTTTAGCTTGTTTAGAGTTTTTCCTACGAGACTGTTTTCTTTCTTTTTCTTACTAGAGCCAGAATTGGGCACCTCTAGTTATTTCCTTTTTTCAAACTTCTTCTCTTTTACTAGAGCCAGTATTTCAGGCACCTCTAGTTAACTGTCTAGAGCCGGTGATAGGCACCTCTAGAAGTTTTTCTCTGGTTATCTGCCTAGAGCCGGTGGTAGGTACCTCTAGGTTTCCTGAGATTCTAGTCTCTTTTCTACTCTAAGTGCTAAGCTTTCCTATTCTAGTTTGGCTAAAAGAAATCTAAGCAGTATAACAGTCACAATGGTGTTTAAGTTTTCAGAACTATAGAAAGGCTCTAAACTTTTCCTTAACCTGTCCTAAAGATGCTGTCACGACAGAGATGTCATGACAGGTAAGTTAACTTCACAGTTTTAAGCCAACAGTTTAATCTTTTTCTGATTTTTTTTTAACTTAAAACTTAAATTAAATAAATAAAAGACACAACAAATAAAAAAAATGTACTTAAGACTCCATTAATGATGGAGGGTTGCCACCCCCAAACTCGAGGGTTGCATTGCCCTCAATGCAAAATGACATGAAAAATAAAATAAAGAAAAAGTACATCACAAAATATAAAGGCAGGTGACAATAAGAGGAAAATAAAAACTTAAATTTTAGTCGCTGTCCTCGCTGCTGCTGCAGAAATATGGGTTAAAAAGGGTGTAAATAATAGAACTTTTACACACTCAACAGCTAACCCACTGCCTTTGCTTCTATAATGCCCGGGTTTGAATCCCCTTAGCAGCATGTATGCTAAAATTTGTTTTTCTCCTCTAAATAGGTGTTGACACGTGTCACCACCTAATTAATTTATTTTATTAGTTTAAAATTTTAGGACTAAATTGAAAGAATGTGTAAATAGTAAAGACCAAATGTGTAATTATACCTTTAATTTTTTAACTGCCACATCACCTTCTGTTAGCCCATTAACGGCTGGTGGTCACATTGATCCAATTTCAATAGTTTGGGTGGTCAATTGAGTCGATTTTTTTAATGTGGTCATTTTAATACATTTACCATAGTATGGTGGTCATTGGGTTAGTTTACCCTAATATTAAATAGAGACCCCTTCTTTTTTTTAAAAAAAATTACTATTTAAATAGTTATAGTTTAATTTTTTTCTAATATTTAGTATTAGGGGTCTAATTTTTTTTCAACACTTGTTATTTGGGGTTCAAATTTTTTCAATACTTGTTATTAGAGGTTTAATTTTCCCCAATATTTGTTATTATGGGCTTACTCTTAAAATTCTTTTTTTCAATATTTGTTATTTGAGGCCCAATTTTTCTTGATATTTATTATTAGGGACATACTCTTCAAATTCATTTTTTTCAATACTTGTTATGTGGGGTTCATTTTTTCAATACTTGTTACTAGAGGCTCAATTTTCTCAATATTTTGTTATTATGAGCTACTCTTAAAATTCATTTTTTTCAATATTTGTTATTAATGGACCAATTTTTTTGTAACACCCGGGTTTTGGGGTCGGGTGAAAATAATATTTTAATATTACTTGGGCTCGGGGTTATAATTAAAATGATTCTTTAAAATTTCGGGTTTCAAAACAAATATTTGAAATGAGACCAAATTGATTTAATTGCAAGTTGAAGAGCTATTTAAAGAACAAGGGAATAGCCATTCATTAATGGCCTTTTGGTAATTTACCCATCATCAAATTTTAAAACCCCCTTTATATTAAAATAAGCCTTGTCTTCATCTTCCTTATCCCCCCTTCTTCATTTTGACGACATGGAAGCCCTCCCCCTCCCCCTCCCCCTTTCACCATTTCATCTCCTCCATCCTTCATCCTTGATGATTTTTAAAAGGTAATGGTACTTTTGAGCTGTCCTCACCTTCCTCTTTCTCTCCATGTATTTAGTTTTTCATAAAACCCATTGTTTTGTGTTTTGAGTTTTTGAACTTTTAAGTTAAAAATCCTAACTTTGTTGCCAAATGTTGAAGCTTTTGAATTCTTATTATTATATGTGTTATTCGTAGCCCGAATGGTCCAACATATATGATTTTTACTTGGGTTTGATAAGAAATTCGTATTTGGGTTTTGGAGGGGTTTTAGGAGGGTTTAGAAGTGAGTTTTAGGGCTGTTTTATGTTGGAAAGTGAGGGCTGATGGTTGTGTGATAGTTAGGGGTTGTTTTGGAAGCTATTAGGTGTGTTAAAAGAGTTGGAATCATCGGTTTTGGACTGTGCAAAGGGGCTGCTCGGGAATGGCTTTTTGGGGGTTGTTCTTGGTTCGAAAAACAAGTGTTTGATGTTTGAATTTCATTCCGGGTTTGCTACGTTGTGTTGTGAACTGATTTGAGGTTAATTTACTTGTGTTGGGATGATTAGAAGCAAGGATTTGCGTTGGTAAAGCTTTGGGATCGAATCCGGAAGTGCGGAGGCTTGAGTCGGCCTTGCTTGGCTTGCTTAAGGAAGTGAGGTGAGTGGTTAAAATGTTTTAAATGGCTTTGATCAATTGGTTCAAGCATATGAATGTGGAAATGTTTTCAAGAATCGTTTTGGTTCAAAGTTGGTTTTGAAAGAGTAAGTTGATGAGAATCGCCTATTTAATTTCCCCTTTTTCCGTTTGTTTTCATTACTTGTGGTGATGTTTTGTTAAGCATGAAATTTAATTAATTTGGGAAGAAGTATGATTGCTTAATACTATAGAGTTGATCATGTATGATGGTAATAATGTTGATGTTGATATGCCTTGTAAGATATGTGTAAGTTGGTGCAGGTTGTGCACGAAAATGGTGAGTAAGACCATTTGCGATTGGTAAGATTGTAAGTAGTAAGTGATGCCTAATTGTGGATTCTGTTACAACTTGTTTTGGTTGTGCATGATATAGTGAGTACATGTCGCATGATAGTGATTGTATATCGAGTTGCATGGTTGGTGTCGAACCTCACGTGATGGTTGTTGTTGCTCCGGTGATGTGTAGTCCCGCCGGTAGCGAGTGGTATAAGACTCCGGTGATGTGTAGTCCCGCCGGTAGTGACTAATAGAAGAGTACTTTGATGTGTAGTCTCATTGGAAAACTACTAGTTGAAACGGTGATGTGTAGTCCCACCGTGTGTGTTTGTTATGGTTATGCTTGTGCATGCCATGTATTGTTCATGTTGTACCTCACTATATCATACTCTTTTATGGTTTTGCTTTAATCTAGGATTATATCCTCACGTATACCATGAAGTGAAATGCTATGATAAATGTTTATATTGTTGACCTTTGGTTGAACTTGTATGTTAGTAGAAGGATTAGGTCGTTGGATGATTTGTATGCGTTGACCCTTATTTTTTAAAGAAAGCTTTGAATCCTGGATTGTCGTTGTTACATTTTAGAGCTCCGTTCACTAAGCTTTATGCTTACGCTCTCCTTTTTCAGACAATGCAGATCTTTAGCTTGGAGTTAGAAAGGAGCAAGAAAAGGGGCGTCCAAGCGTGTGGTAATTGCTCAAGTATGGTTTATTAAATAATGTAGTAGTTTAGCAATGGGAAATGCTACGTGTTTTAGGAGCGTGTATCTAGACTCATTTGTGTTGGCTTTTTGTGTTGATGCCTATGTGTTTGTTTGGAAACCATGTCTTTTGGATGCTTATGTTTGTAGTGAAGACATGTAAATCTTGTTATGCTATGATGTATACTTGCGTGTGGTGGCATGTCTTTGGATGTTTAGGTTGCCTTGTTATGGTGCAAACCTCTTTTGTGTTATCTTGTGCCTTTTAAGGCCTTTGAGCACCATGTGTGACCTTGAATGCTAAATTGCCTATTGTTGGAATGCCAAGTATGGATGCCTTGTTCAAGTTTGAATGCTAAGTTACTTGTATGTGTTGTGCATCACCTTGTGTTGATTTGTGCCCTTTGGCTTCTTGTGAAAGCATGCTTTTATGGTTGGTTTGCCTTAGGTTTGATGATAGTGTGTTGGTTGAAGTTTTAGAGGGATTTAAGGGCCTCCTTGTGCCTTAAATCAGCTCAAACCTGCAAGTTCGTAGCAGGGGTATCGATACGGTTGGTCCTGTATCGATACCACCTTATTGTTTCAGGCCTCGTGTATCGATACGCGAGGGGGCGTATCGATACCTTTTTGGTCACTGGAGCTACTGTCCATTTCGGTATCGATATGGGCCTCTGGTGTATCGATACCATCATCTTAGCGTTGACCGTGGGAAGTCAACCGTTGGGGAGGGTATCGATACACTCCTTGGGCGTATCGATACGGTCTTCACGGATTGACGATGACCAGTTGACCTAGTCAAGGGGTATCGATACACCCCTTAAGTGTATCGATACCGCCTGCAGTTTAAGTTTAAAATTGGGCTGTAAAATGTTGGGTTGAGTTCGTTTGTTTGTCTCGTGAATGTCGTTCCGTTGTATGATCACATAGGATTAAATACTCATCTAGACAAGATTTAAAATGAAAAAATAGGGTTGCTAACCGAGGGGGAATCCTTAAGGGGTTTTCACTCGGTTTTCCCCGTGTAGCCTACTCAGACCGGTCATCCGGCCAGACCGGGACGAGGGGGTTACATTTAGTGGTATCAGAGCCTGAGGTTTCCGAGACCTCGGGTAGGTAAGTGAGGTAAGTTTGATGTGTTATGTTGTTGTTATGTCTCGGTGAATGTTTTGCCATGTACGCTTGATGTTTGCTTGTTAGTACGGTGTTTGAAAGCATGTGTTGGCATGATGGTTGTGTTGAAGCGTAGTGTCGAGTTCCCATTGCTACTATTACTTATTTGAAAGGATTTTTGTTAAGGAATATACTTAAGCACCTTGGACCCTTGCTCTTGCTAACCCTAAATATTCTTTCTTGTGCATTTTGTTTATTGTTGTATTGTTGTCTTTGGTGAGTTGGAGGCCGAGGTGTGGGCCTGGAGTTGGTAATCATGAATCTGAGGTTTTAGAGGATGTGAATGATGAGAGAGTCCATCGCTTTAGTTCAGGGTAGTATGACCGTACCAGAGTTGGAGTGCAGTTTGTCTGTTTGGGTCAACATGCATATGAGCAGGTTTCTGTTGAAAGAGAACAAAGTGACCGATCTTGACATGAGATGGTAAGAGAAGTGATGAATTAAGGGTTGGCTTCGGAAGGATGTCGATGTAGCAAGTAATTCCTCGATATAGTCATTGGGCTTGTTTTTCTGATTAATTCTGGATCTACGTGCCCGTGTAATTGGAGTGAGCATGCGAAGTTGTTGAATCTACCTTGTGAGGTACTAGAGGTAGGTGTTGGTGTTGCTAGCTCCTTCGGGGATACAGTCGTGGTCAGAAAGTTGTACAAGGGGTGTCCGTTGATGGTTCAGTGGCCCGTGTTTCCATGTAGATGCGATGGAATTGCTTTTTACGGTTTTGACGTGAAGCTGTGCATGGATTGGCTTGTAGGACATAGAGTTAGGATAGACTTTGAGACAATGGAAGTTTTCTTAGAGCTTGCGGATGACTATGAGATTGTAATGGTATATAGGAATGTGGATTTCGTATCGAATGTTGATCCAGCTTTAGAGGACAAGGATTGATTGAGTTTGGTTAACAGGCTTGCCTAGCAAAATGTGATGGATTTAATTTTTGAGTGAGATTAGACCGCAGAATGTTAGAATAGTTGGTGTTTTCCTAAAGGCGTTGGCAAGAATTACCCAGTTTGTCTCTTGTTAGGGAAGAAGAGTTTGTTATTGATACCGTCTCCGAGATTGCTTCTGTCTTGTTTGCTCTGTACCTTATGATTCTCGACCGACTTGAGAGTGTTGAAGAATCCACTACGAATTTGTTAGACCTTAGATTCATTTGGCTTAGTACATCATCTTAGAGTGTGACAGTGTAACTTGTGAAGAGGAGAGATGACAATACAAGAATGTGTTTAGATTTCAGATAGTGAGACAATTGACAGTGGAGAAGTAGTATTCGTTTCCGAGCATCAGTGGTTTGTTGATTAGTTGAGGGGTGCTTCAGTCTTTTCAAGATTAATTTGAGACTCGATTACTACCAGCTGAAAGTGAGAGAAGTTGATGTACCGAAGACAGCTTTCGGGGCAAGATGTGGCCGCTTGAGTCTGAGATATGCCGCTTTGTTTGACTAGTGTGTCAGTTACTTTTGTAAGAGATGTTGAGCAGAATAATTTCCTGAGTTCCTTGATCAGTTGTAAGTAGTCCTCATAGATGATACATGAGTGTATTCACATACCGAAGAAGATTTTGACAAGCTATGGAGTTAGTGATGTAGATCCTATTAGAGAATTAGTTGTATGCCAAGTGGTGTAACGTGAACTCCGAGTCTATGAAGATGTCCTCCTAGGACATGTAGATTAGTCGAGCGTATTAGGGTAAATCCCAAGTAGTCAGAAGAAGATGTGAGTTGGAAGAAATTGAAGGCTGTGACAGGTATCTATAGTTCCTAGGTCTAGCATTGTTACTATCGAAGGTTTGTAAATGATCCTTTGAAGATAGCTGCTCCTTGACAGATTGTTACAGAAGAATGTTCAGTTTGTGTGGTTAGATGCGAGACAATGAGCCCTTGAGAAACTTAAGGAAACTTTGACGAACGCTTCGACCTTGATACAGTCATGTCAGAGAAAGAATTTGCAAACTATAGTGATGCGTTACGTGTAGAGTTAGGTTGTGTACTTATGCAAGATAGAATAATTGTGGTCTATTCATCGAGACAATGGAAAGTACATGAAAAGAATTATCCGACACGAGACATAGAATTAATTGCAGTTGAATTGCTTCGAAGACTTATAGACAAGGCTTGGATAGTAAGAAATGCACAGTGTATGTGTACGTATCGTCAGAACTTGAAATATTTGAAGACTTAGGAAAGGTTGAAACTTGAATAGCATAAGTGTTAGAGCTGCTTGAAGACTGTAAAAAAAATCAAGATTGAGTACCATCCGAAGAGAGTTGACGTAGTAACCGATGCTTCGAGTTATATTGTTGCTAGATTAATAGTTGAGATGCGAGTTGTATTTGCCGGATTCAGTTTATCTAATGGTAGTAGTTTTGTGGTCGAGTTTCATGTCAAACCTACATTGAGTCAAAACGCTTAAAGAAAAACAGTAGCAAGACAGATTCTTGGCACCTCACGTGCAAGACGTGGCAGAAAGAAGACCTTCAGAATACAGTTCAGAGATGATAGAATTTGTATTGTTAGAGACAAAATTGTTGTACCGATTGACATAGTGTTTTGAGACGTATTGTGTTGGCCGAAGCATACATCTGTTCACTGGTATTGCATCAGAGTAGTGTGAAGACATATTGTGGGTTGAAGATGAGTACTTCTGGATTGAGTTGATGGATAATGTGGTTCAGTATGAGAGTAAGTGTGTAAATTGCCAGCGTGTCAAGGCAAAACATCAGCTTCTTCTAGTTTATTACATCAGTGGAAGATTCCGAATGAGATTGGGAAATAGATTTGAGGGACTTTGTGTCTGGATCGCCTTTGATTTCTTACGAGAGAGTTTAGCCGAGTAAGCAATGATAGTTACATCGAGTGTGCTCATTTTATACATGTTCAAGCTACTTGTACAGTGGGTAAGATGGCGGAGTTGTGCCTTAGTAAGATTGTGAGTTGTACAGTGTCTTGAGATCGATAGTGGCCGATAGACATTCGAGTTCTGACTAGATCTTTGAAGACGCCTACAATAGTGTTTGGTTATTTGTTAGAGTCAGATGATCAGTCAGAGGAAGTTATGAGTCGAGTGTTCAAACAATGCCGTATGAGTTTGTGAATCGGGCTAGTCATGTTGTTTGTTTGTTGCAGTTACCACCATAGTTAGAGGGATGTATGTAATGTGTTCTGTGTATCTATGATTCAGAAGTGTGAGTCAGATTTGTCCCGTGTTATGTTGTTGAAGAGATTGAGTTGAGTTTAAAATGGTCATGCATTGAAGGACCTGTTGAGATCTTGACATCAGATAGCTAATGTTGTGTGGTGGGTCTACCGAGTTGGAGAGTATGTTGTGGTAAGAGAGAAAGTGTGGAGGAGCAAGTGTCAGTGACTCTTCCTGTCTAATAAATTTCGGGGACGAAATTCCTTAAGTGGGGGAGAGTTGTAACACCCGGGTTTTGGGGTCGGGTGAAAATAATATTTTAATATTACTTGGGCTCGGGTTTATAATTAAAATGATTCTTTAAAATTTCGGGTTTCAAAACAAATATTTGAAATGGGACCAAATTGATTTAATTGCAAGTTGAAGAGCTATTTAAAGAACAAGGGAATAGCCATTCATTAATGGCCTTTTGGTAATTTACCCATCATCAAATTTTAAAACCCCCTTTATATTAAAATAAGCCTTGTCTTCATCTTCCTTATCCCCCCTTCTTCATTTTGACGACATGGAAGCCCTCCCCCTCTCCCTTTCACCATTTCATCTCCTCCATCCTTCATCCTTGATGATTTTTAAAAGGTAATGGTACTTTTGAGCTGTCCTCACCTTCCTCTTTCTCTCCATGTATTTAGTTTTTCATAAAACCCATTGTTTTGTGTTTAGAGTTTTTGAACTTTTAAGTTAAAAATCCTAACTTTGTTGCCAAATGTTGAAGCTTTTGAATTCTTATTATTATATGTGTTATTCGTAGCCCGAATGGTCCAACATATATGATTTTTACTTGGGTTTGATAAGAAATTCGTATTTGGATTTTGGAGGGGTTTGAGGAGGGTTTAGAAGTGAGTTTTAGGGCTGTTTTATGTTGGAAAGTGAGGGCTGATGGTTGTGTGATAGTTAGGGGTTGTTTTGGAAGCTATTAGGTGTGTTAAAAGAGTTGGAATCATCGGTTTTGGACTGTGCAAAGGGGCTGCTCGGGAATGGCTTTTTGGGGGTTGTTCTTGGTTCGAAAAACAAGTGTTTGATGTTTGAATTTCATTCCGGGTTTGCTACGTTGTGTTGTGAACTGATTTGAGGTTAATTTACTTGTGTTGGGATGATTAGAAGCAAGGATTTGCGTTGGTAAAGCTTTGGGATCGAATCCGGAAGTGCGGAGGCTTGAGTCGGCCTTGCTTGGCTTGCTTAAGGAAGTGAGGTGAGTGGTTAAAATGTTTTAAATGGATTTGATCAATTGGTTCAAGCATATGAATGTGGAAATGTTTTCAAGAATCGTTTTGGTTCAAAGTTGGTTTTGAAAGAGTAAGTTGATGAGAATCGCCTATTTAATTTCCCCTTTTTCTGTTTGTTTTCATTACTTGTGGTGATGTTTTGTTAAGCATGAAATTTAATTAATTTGGGAAGAAGTATGATTGCTTAATACTATAGCGTTGATCATGTATGATGGTAATAATGTTGATGTTGATATGCCTTGTAAGATGTGTGTAAGTTGGTGCAGGTTGTGCACGAAAATGGTGAGTAAGACCATTTGCGATTGGTAAGATTGTAAGTAGTAAGTGATGCCTAATTGTGGATTCTGTTACAACTTGTTTTGGTTGTGCATGATATAGTGAGTACATGTCGCATGATAGTGATTGTATATCGAGTTGCATGGTTGGTGTCGAACCTCACGTGATGGTTGTTGTTGCTCCGGTGATGTGTAGTCCCGCCGGTAGCAAGTGGTATAAGACTCCGGTGATGTGTAGTCCCGCCGGTAGTGACTAGTAGAAGAGTACTTTGATGTGTAGTCTCATTGGAAAACTACTAGTCGAAACGGTGATGTGTAGTCCCACCGTGTGTGTTTGTTATGGTTATGCTTGTGCATGTCATGTATTGTTCATGTTGTACCTCACTATATCATACTCTTTTATGGTTTTGCTTTAATCTAGGATTATATCCTCACGTATACCATGAAGTGAAATGCTATGATAAATGTTTATATTGTTGACCTTTGGTTGAACTTGTATGTTAGTAGAAGGATTAGGTCGTTGGATGATTTGTATGCGTTGACCCTTATTTTTAAAGAAAGCTTTGAACCCTGCATTGTCGTTGTTACATTTTAGAGCTCCGTTCACTAAGCTTTATGCTTACGCTCTCCTTTTTCCGACAATGCAGATCTTTAGCTTGGAGTTAGCAAGGAGCAAGAAAAGGGGCGTCCAAGCGTGTGGTAATTGCTCAAGTATGGTTTATTAAATAATGTAGTAGTTTAGCAATGGGAAATGCTACGTGTTTTAGGAGCGTGTATCTAGACTCATTTGTGTTGGCTTTTTGTGTTGATGCCTATGTGTTTGTTTGGAAACCATGTCTTTTGGATGCTTATGTTTGTAGTGAAGACATGTAAATCTTGTTATGCTATGATGTATGCTTGCGTGTGGTGGCATGTCTTTGGATGTTTAGGTTGCCTTGTTATGGTGCAAACCTCTTTTGTGTTATCTTGTGCCTTTTAAGGCCTTTGAGCACCATGTGTGACCTTGAATGCTAAATTGCCTATTGTTGGAATGCCCAAGTATGGATGCCTTGTTCAAGTTTGAATGCTAAGTTGCTTGTATGTGTTGTGCATCACCTTGTGTTGATTTGTGCCCTTTGGCTTCTTGTGAAAGCATGCTTTTATGGTTGGTTTGCCTTAGGTTTGATGATAGTGTGTTGGTTGAAGTTTTAGAGGGATTTAAGGGCCTCCTTGTGCCTTAAATCAGCTCAAACCTGCAAGTTCGTAGCAGGGGTATCGATACGGTTGGTCCTGTATCGATACCACCTTCTTGTTTCAGGCCTCGTGTATCGATACGCGAGGAGGCGTATCGATACCTTTTTGGTCACTGGAGCTACTGTCCATTTCGGTATCGATACGGGCCTCTGGTGTATCGATACCGTCATCTTAGCGTTGACCGTGGGAAGTCAACCGTTGGGGAGGGTATCAATACACTCCTTGGGCGTATCGATACGGTCTTCACGGATTGACTCTGACCAGTTGACCTAGTCAAGGGGTATCGATACACCCCTTAAGTGTATCGATACCGCCTGTAGTTTAAGTTTAAAATTGGGCTGTAAAATGTTGGGTTGAGTTCGTTTGTTTGTCTCGTGAATGTCGTTCCGCTGTATGATCACATAGGATTAAATACTCATCTAGACAGGATTTAAAATGAAAAAAAATAGGGTTGCTAACCGAGGGGGAATCCTTAAGGGGTTTTCACTAGGTTTTCCTCATGTAGCCTACTCGGACCGGTCATCCGGCCAGACCGGGACGAGGGGGTTACATTTTTCAATACATGTTATTTGATGCCCATTTTTTCTTGATATTTTTCTTAGGGACCTACTCTTAAAATTCAATTTTTTCAATACTTGTTATTTATGGTCTAATTTTCAATGCTTGTTATTATAGATTCATTTTCCCCCAACATTTGTTATTAGAGGCATACTCTTAAAATTAAAAAATTTCAATATTTGTTTTAAAATTCATTTTTAAAATATTTTTATTAGAGGTATACTATTAAAATTTAATTTTTTTTCAAAACTTATTGTTAGTGGCCTAATTTTTCAGTTTGCTCAGGTCCTCTAAAATCTCAGGACTAGCTCTGACCTCAGGTCACAAGCAGCTCTGACTCAAGCCAGTTTCAGTTAGTTTTGCAGGTCTGGTCAACTTTTTACATCCCTATCTAATATGTTGTTAATATGTGTTAGTCTTAAATGCATTTAATGTGCATTTTACATACATATATTTTAATATGTTTTTGCGTGATTGTGGAGCGTAAAGGAGTTCTTTAAATTGAGTGCAAGTGTACACTGCTGCCAAGTTATAGTAATTAAGATATCGTCTCCACAGGGATTGGAAGCTGCTTCAATGATTAAATTCCTGCAAAAGGAAAAGTAAAAACACAATTGAATTGTGGTTTGATTGATTTGATTAAAACTAAAAACAAGTAAATTAAAGGATTGAGAACTCAGTTTGAGAGAATGGGCTGGCATTGGAATGCGTTGTAGTGTGGAAATTGAATGTTATGTCTCGGTTAAGTGTTGCAAAATCAACCCAGCAGTCTGGACAGTTGTCAAAGCAATGCCTCGACAGACAGCTTACCTCGGCGGAGGACAATGCAATTCTCGGGCAGCTGAGCGATACTTCAAAGTTCGGCAAGACTTCCTTCAGTAACTCCTTCTTATCCCTAAGTCGAAGTGCTATTGGAGAACACAACTTGATAATACCTCCCGGCGTGAATTGAGGGATGAACACCAACCAATCCTAAGTCTCTTTTAGCCGCTAAACTTCTAACTTATTCCTAAGCCGAAGTAGTTTCACCCCAAGTTGGTTAAAACCGTGTTTACTCGTTTCCTGAGTCTAACTCTTCCGATATTAGAAAAATCGATAATTTCTCTCTCCTCTCCCGATTTGATTGCAAACAAGAATAATGCCAAGAGTAAAAAAACTTTGAAATTTTATTGCAAACACTAAAAACCTAAACAAATACAAACATTCTCTCACACCTACTTAGTAAAACCAACCCTTAGCCCTAGGAAACGTTTAGAACATGATGGGTGAATGGAAAACTAGGGTTTTTCTCCAATAACTCTCGATATGTCCCTCTTAGTCAACTAAGGTGCCTTATATATAAGCCTTGGCCTAGTCGAAGTTGGTTAAAGGACTAGAGTACAAGTTGGAATTAAAGTAGATCTTCTAAAAAGATTAAACTCTAATTAAAACTTCATTTAATCCAAGCTTGACTCCCAGTTGACTTCAAATTCCTTGAGCTTTGACTGTGGCTTTTCTTGGGCTTTTGGGCTTCGATCTGCATGCAAGTTGTCTCTAAAAATCGGGCTTGATGTGTTCTTCTAGTCGTATACCACTTTGTATGTTTCCAGCTGCCTTGGGATGCTGCCTTGGTAGAGGTCTGGCTCAGCAGGGCTCCTTATTATGGGTTTCTCCTTTGTAGCTTAGTCTGATCAGCTCTTCAGCAGGTTCATCAGCATCGTCCCTCGAGTGTTTTGCTCCTTCCTTCTGCCTTTCTTGCTGCCTCGGCATCGTCTGTCTAGGCGGGTATCTGCGCACAATGAAACATGTACATGAGCAGTATCTTTTATAGATAAAAACAGTGAAATTTAACAGGTAGGGCAGAGTATCTAATCTATGCACACTTAATACGCCCCCAAACTCAAACTATTGCTTGTCCTCGAGCAATGCAATCTCATAGTAACATGCCAAAACTTAAAATCGTAGGAAAACTCAGCTTAAAAATACCTTGAGAGACCTTTACATACCGTGCAGCTACACGCTTGATAGCAACCCTTCAAATGACTATGGACTTACCCAGAATCAAACTATGTTTCTCGTGAGTGTGTGCGGTCTTGTGACAAGACTGATTCTTCGGCTTCTAAGTATACTCCAGCAAAGCACCTTAATTTCCTTGGGTTTCTTCAAAGTTACTAGATCCAATGTTAGGTGTGTTTTTTATATGCACCTTACTAGAGTCGGTTTCGGGCACCTCTAGCCTATCCTAGAGCCGGTTTTGGGCACCTCTAGAATACAGTTGGTTTCTAATTACTTTAAGTTCTACCCAAGTTTACTAGCTGAATTACGTAAGTTTCCTAGAAGTCCTAAAATCAAACCAGTCACAAAGGGTGTTTCTTTAAGTTCAGAACATAGTATGATTCTAAATACTTCCAAAGTCATGCTAAGGTTGCCGTTTCGGTGGGTAGTCTCCCTCGGCGGGTAACGGCTACTCAAAATTTTTTTCAAACTAAAATTTTCCTTCCATGTTAAATAAAGGCAGTTACATTATGGTTCCTAAATGCTTCTAACTATGCGACTACATGTAATCAAAACAAAAAATAAACAAAGAAGATAAAAATTTGGAGTGATTCCCCCCCCCCCCCAAACTCGAGAGGAGCATTGTCCTCAATGCATGCATACATACACAAAATCATAGATACTATAAAAGAAAGATGATAGCTCAGAAGGATGGGGACGAGGATGAGTCGTCATTGTTTAATATCATCTTCCGGTGGGCTGGCACTTTGACCCGTTTGGATGCCCTTGGTGGTTGCTGAGAGAGTTGTGAAATTAAAATATATTAATAAAATAAAAAGATATGCTGAATTAAAATCTAATTCCTAAAAACATAAAATTAAAAACTATGGAAACTAATTCCTAACATTCATAATTTAAAGATGTGGAATGCAAAAATAAAATAAAATTTCAGCTACTAAGGGAGTGCATCATATTGCATCCCTTAAAGTAACCATGGCATTATCCCTCATAACATGGGCTCCAGTGTAGTGCTTCAGGCGCTGCCCATTGACTTTGAATACATGGCCATATTTTGGTGATTTAATTGTGATTGTACCATGAATGAAGGCTCTAACTACTTTGAACGGGTCGGACCATCTTGATTTGAGCTTTCTTGGGCACAAATTCCATCGAGTATTGGAGAGGAGGACTACCTGCCCGGGCGGGTGTTACCGAGGCGGTAGCTTCTTGACGTGCCTTCGTTCTGGCTTTTCATGTTTAGGCCGCAACTTAGAAGAGATGGTTACGTGCAACGGGTCATTAATTTTTGGACAGATGGATATCTGATTGGCTTCCTCATGTGCGAGCTTATCGTGGTCCTTTTGTTCCTTCGAATCAGGGTTATTGTCGGGATGCCCGCTATGGCGGGTATTTCTGAAGCGATCTGTTGTTGTGTTAGGGTCAATTTCTGCCGAGGCATGGATGACTTGACATTCCTCTGGGTCGTCGGTTCTTTTAAAAGCTTATAGAATGTTCAACTTGATTTTTTGGTCATTCACCCTCATTGTTAGCTCCCCATTTTCCACATCTATCAAGGTCCTCCTAGTGGCTAAGAATGGTCTCCCAAGTATGATGGGTGCATTCTCATCTGCTTCACAGTCCAAAACGAGGAAATCAACAGGGAAAATAAACTTATTGACTCTTACAAGTATGTCTTCAAATTTTCCTTCTAGTTGCACATATGATCTTTCGGCAAGCTATAGCATGACAGTGGTAGGTTTTGCCTTCCCGATACCCAATTTTTGGAAGACTGATTTGGGCATCAAGTTTATGCTTGCTCCAAGATCACTCAAGGGTTTTCTCTCGAAATGATTCCCTATTGTGCATGGTATGATGAAGCTCCCGGGATCTTTTAGTTTAGGCGGCAACCGATTGTGTAGCATGGCCATACATCCTTCTATCATGGAAACAGTTTTGAACTCCCTTATTCTTGTTCGTTTAGAGACCATGTTCTTTAGGAATTTGGCATAATTCGACATTTGTTCAATGGCTTCCACCAAGGGTATGTTAATGTGCACCTGTTTAAGAATATGAAGGAACTTTTTAAACTGATATTCCTGCTTCAGCCGCTGTGGGAAAGGTGGGAGTGGACAGATGTCTTCTATACGCTTCTTGCAAAGGAATCTGATCTGTGGAAGTGCATGAGCTTCAAGATTTTTGGTTCTGTCATCAGGCTCTGTTGGGGCATTAGTGGGGACTACCGAGGCAGACGGACCTGAATCTACCAAGGTCGGGGTGTCTGCTTTTGCCTCGGCGGTAGGCTTGGTTGGTTGTTTCTCCTTAGGATCACGTGGACAGGTCTCCTTAAGTTGTTTTCCACTTCTAGTAGTGATTTCTTTACATTGCTCATAAGTGGGTCTTTTTGCGACTTCAGTATCGCTGGCAGTCCTCCCATGGGTGTAGTATTCAGAACTTGTACGAACTGTCCCATCCGAGTTTCTAGTGTTTTTAATGCTTCTTCCTGGTTCTGCATTCGCATTTCAGTTCTGTCCATGAAAAGCATTAACCTTGTTAACAAACTTATCAGAATTAGCAATATATGCACTAGTATGAGACATAAAAGTATTTAAAGTGGCCTCTAGAGAATTGTTTGTTGTAGGCTGATGTTGTTGCGTCTGCTGTCGAGGCAGGTTCTTCTGATATCTCGTATTCTGATCGGTATGATCTTTTGTAGTGTTAGGGTTACTCCATGAGATGTTTGAATGTTTCCTCCATCTCGAATTTTATGTATTTGTGTTCAAAGTACTATTCTGGTTGTAGGTTCCCATGAAATTTCCAGATTTTGTACATTCTGAAGAGTCATGGTCTCCACCATATTCATCGCAGAAAGCTTCCACTGCTTTTACCTCATATGATCTTCATGTTGGTTTGATCATGTTTTCAACCAATCTGGTCAGTTTGTCTATACGGGTATTAACAGACTCTGATGCTTCCAACTCATTCACTATGGCATGTCGTCTAATGTCGCCACGGTGGGCGGATGGAAACTGATAATCATTTTTGGCCAACAGGTTCAGAATCCCCGTTCCCTCCTCTGGTGCCTTATCAAGGAGTATGTCATTTGCTGATGCATCTAGCATCATCCTGGTAGGTTGATTAACACCATTGTAAAACAGAGATACTTGCGTCCAAAGTGGTAGTCCATGGAGCGGGCATTTGTGCAGAAGTTCTCGGTAGCGTTCCCATGCTTCGTACATTGCCTCGTCATCAGCCTGTTGAAAAAAAGTAATCTCGGTACGTATACGATCAGTAACATTTGAAGGATTGAAACGAGCCAAAAAATATCGACACATGTCTGTCCAGGACTCAATAGAACAAGCAGTATGGCTATTTTACCAAGTTTTCACCCTATCCCTCAGTGGATAGGGGAATAATCGTAATTTCAGAACATCAGGGGGTAATCCTTGAATTCTGAAAGATTTGCAAATCTCTAAGAATGACTTCATGTGCTGCCGAGCATCCTCATTTGTTGTGCCCCCAAATTGTCCCAATTTATCGAACATATTGAACATAATTGGCTTGAGTTCAAAATGATTGGCATTGATATCTGGTTCTAGGACTGCAGAGTCAAGGTTGTCTATGTCTTCCTCTATGTAGTCTCGAGTGGTACAGGCTCGTCTTTGCTTGCCAAGTGGGATAGGCGGTGGTTGTTGATCTTGCCGCCCTCCATCTTCCGCCACATCTACGAAGACTGCATTGTTGACATTATTACCGTCTACGCCCCTTCCGTTGCTATTCATTGCTGCTTCTGCTGCTCTTACAGCTTTTGCTGCTGCTAATGCCTCACGTGCCTCTTTTTAGATTTTTCTTGATGTTCGTTCGATCTCTTCGATAAACAGAGGTTCAGACGTCGGATTTGCACTGGTCATAACCTAGAACAAAGAAGCTGTAATTTTTTTTATGATAATAAAGAATAACTAAAACTGAAAATTAAATACAAAAAGAGAAAAGCACAAGAAAGTAAAGACGAAGTCGCTATTGCCAATCCCCGGCAGTGGCGCCAAAAACTTGTAGAGTGTAAAGGAGTTCTCTAAATTGAGTTCAACTGTACACTGCTGCCAAGTTATAGTAATTAAGATATCGTCTCCACAGAGATTGGAAGTTGCTTCAATGATTAAATTCCTGCACAAGGAAAAGTAAAAACATAATTGAATTGGGGTTTGATTGATTTGATTAAAACTAAAAACAAGTAAATTAAAGGATTGAGAATTCGGTTTGAGAGAATGGGCCGGTATTGAAATGCGTTGTAGTGTGAAAATTGAATGTTCTGTCTCGGTTAAGTGCTGCAAAATCAACCCAACAATCTGGACAGTTGTCAAAGCAATGTCTCGGCAGACAACCCGCCTCGACGGAGGACAATGATATACCCGGACGGCTAAGCGATACTTCAAAGTTCGGCAAGACTTCCTTCAGTGACTCCTTCTTATCCCTAAGTCAAAGTGCTATTGGCGAACACAACTTGATAATACCTCCCAGCGTGAATCAAGGGATGAACACCAACCAATCCTAAGTCTCTTTTAACCGCCAAACTTCTAACTTATTCCTAAGCTGAAGTAGTTTCACCCCAAGTTGGTTAAAATCGTGTTTACTCGTTTCTTGAGTCTAACTCTCCCGATATTAGACAAATCGATAATTGCTCTCTCCTCTCCCGATTTGATTGCAAACAAGAATAATGCCAAGAGTAAACAAACTTTGAAATTTTATTGCAAACACTAAAAACTTAAACAAATACAAACAATCTCTCAAAACTACTTAGCAAAACCAACCATTAGCCCTAGGAAACGTTTAGAACATGATGGATGAATTGGCAACTAGGGTTTTTCTCCAAGAAATCTCGATATGTTCCTCTTAGTCAACTAAGGTGCCTTATATATAAGCCTTGTCCTAGTTGAAGTTGGTTAAAGGACTAGAGTACAAGTTGGAATTAAAGTAGATCTCCTAAAAAAGATTAAACTCTAATTAAATTTTCATTTAATCCAAGCTTGACTCCCAGTTGACTTTAAATTCCTTAAGCTTTGACTGTGGCTTTTCTTGGGCTTTTGGGCTCCGATCTGCATGCAAGTGGTCTCTAAAAATCAGGCTTGATGTGTTCTTCCAGTCGCATACCACTTCGTATGTTTTTAGCTGCCTCTGGTTGCTGCCTCGGTGGCGCACCATCTTCTACCTCGACAGAGGTCTGGCTCCACAGGGCTCCTTATTCTGGGTTTCTCCTTTGTAGCTTAGTCTGATCAGCTCTCCAGCAGGTTCATCAGCATCGTCCCTCGAGTGTTCGGCTCCTTCCTTCTGCCCTCCTTGCTACCTCTACATTGTCTGTCTGGGCGGGTATCTTCGCACAGTGAAACATATACCTGAGCAGTATCTTTTATAGATAAAAACAGTGAAATTTATCATGTTGGGCAGAGTATCCAATCTATGCAGTTTTTTTTAGTATATTTTCCTAATTATGCAACTAAATGGGCTTAAGTCTAATAATAGTTGAGATATCTTAGGGCTAAAATCTAGTACTTTTGCACACTTAACAATGTTACACTTTTAATTGCATGATTATATTTTTAATTGAGTGATTCACTTTTAACAGTTAAGAAAGGCTTGGTAACACATGCTTATAATTCAAGTACGGACAATCAGATTGAAAGGGAAATATATCCTGGTGGCAAATCTACTATTCCATACTTAGAATGTATCATTAAGGTAAATTCTTAAATCACGATATTATTTTGGTAATAATATTATGGCACTATTATGTCGAGAATATTTTCTCTTCGTACAAATAATTTCCTTTGAGAAATTTTATAGTGACGAACATGATACTTAGGCGAAATCGTGATTTGTTTTGGAAACAAAGATATCGTAAATTATTTGTTTTGAGAATTAATTCCTGTCGTTTTAACAGGTTTACATGATCTTCCAAACAAGAATCAATGGAATTAAAATCAAAAGATTAATTCTTTTTTATTTCTGTTGGTTAAACATAATGAAGTTGGATTGATATCTCTGTTGTTTAACAGAAGATATAATAAAAATAAATTACTAAATTTATTTCTTCATTAGAATCTTGCGTTGATCCTAATTTTGGAAAAGAAGATAAATCATTGGATTTATTTTCAGGAGAATCTTGTACGATTCCAACGTTGCGGGGAAAAATAAATCATTGAATTTATTTCCTTGAGAATCTTGTATGATTCTAACATTGCAGGGAAAAGAACTTCCTTAAACATAAGAGAATGAAACTCATAAACGGTGATTGAAAGACGTTGAAAGTGCATGTCTAGGATTGTTTCTTTGAGAGACCTGATATTCAAGCGTGCCTAGTGCACCACCTCTCTTTCATAAGTTACCTACCCGGTGCACTGTTTATTATTGTTCTTTCTATTAAGACCGTGTAAACTTTTTTGGGGGGTTTAGTTTACTAAATCTCCGTCGTCTAACAAAAGTTAGAAATTATGTTTCTGTTTCTGTTTTAGTCTCTGACTAAATTCCTGACGTTTAACAGATTCATAATACTTTAGTTTTGGATTGTGTCTGTGACACAATAGAAAAATCAGTGAAATTTATTGAAAAGGATTTCAAACATGACAACAAAAGATGTTGCATGAATGATGATCCTCCTATGATTAGAAAGGATAAGGTAAATATTGTTACCAACTTCAAATGTTGCTAAGGTAAATATTGCTAAGACAAATATTACTATGGTAAACAGAGAAGAAGTTAAAAATGACTTAAAGCCGCAAATTAGACGGTGTGTCCATGAAGCAAAATTTCATGGGAAATGCTTCAATTACCATAAGATGGGAACAAATCTTCAGACTATAGACTTCCAAACTAGGGCAATGTTATTGGCATAACAATTGATATGACAACATGTTGGTTGAAGGAATACGTTTATTACCTTCATTAACGATGGCACAAAAATAATATTATGTGCATTTGCTTAAAAGGAAAGATGCAGTTATAGAGAAAATTGTTCTCTATGAGCATGATCTTGAAACCTAAACTTAATTAAAGTTTTAAGATGGGGAGAAGCTCTATATGAGTAACGCTAGTACTATAATGTGCCTAACATGTGGAGGGAAGTTGTTCTATAAGCTAATTATATTTTAAATAAGATTTCCCATAATTAAAGAGATGAGACACAATATGAGTTATGAAAATTTGGGGAGTGTCTTGCAAAGGTAATGACCTCATTACTAAAGCAAATGAAAATAGAAACGGTGGATTGTATTGGCTATATGAAACATAGCAACGTATATCAGTTTCTTGTGTGCGAATAAAAAAACCATGAGATTCACAAGAATATGATAATGGAATCAAAGAATGTCTTATTCTTTGAAAATATATTTCCTTGTATAACTAAGGAAGTTGATCCAAGTTCAATGAAATGAACTTTAGAGACTAATAGTGAAGATAGTCCAGATGTTCAACAAAAGGTTGAGACTACAATATTGTCATGATGACAAATAAGTGTGAAAAATGTGTGTATGTCAAACCTACCGACATTAGGATATATGATCCTATGTTAATGACATACTCATTGTTCTATGTAACAATGAAATGGTAAAACTTACCAAAGACATGTTAAATTCAAGATTTGACATGAAATATATGAGACTAGACGGTATGATTTTGGGCATCCAAATCAAACTGTCACTTTAAGGTCTCATATTGACTTAGTCACACTATGTGAACAAATTCTTGAGAAATTTTGCAAGGATGATTCTGGTGTAGCTAGAACTCCAATAGACACAAGCCAACATCTGTCCAAGAATAAAGGTCAAAATGTTAACAAAGTATAATATGCAAGGGTCATAGGCAGTCTAATGTACCTCACGAGCTGCACTAGACTAGATATTACTCTTACTATGAGCAATTTAAGTAAATTCACAAGCAATCCAGGTGAAAATTAGTGGAAAGCGATTGCGAGGATACCGAGATATCTTTGATATACTCGGAATTATGGATTGCATTATTCCAGAGATTCTGATGTCCTAGAAGGATACTCGATGCTAGTTGAATACCTTATATTTAGATATCAATGGCACAAATGGATGGAAATATCTAAGACAAATGGTTATAACCAGATCTATAATGGAATCTGAGTTTGTAGCTCTAGACAAGTCTAGAGAAGAAGTCGAATGGCTTCAAAAATTTCTTGGATGATATTTCTGAACGGCCAAAGCCAGATCCCACAATGTGCATACATTGTGATGACCAAGAAAAAATTGGTAGAGCATAGAGCTTTGTGTATAATGGTAAGTCGAAACATATGTGTCATCGACATAATACCGTTAGACAATTGATCTTAAATGAAGTTATCTCTATTGATTTTGTGAAATCAAAGGATAACGTTACGGATCAACTAACCAAAGGGTTAAATCGAGATCAAGTTGAGGAAACATCGAAATGAATGAGGCTAAAGCCCAAGAAAATTTAAGGCGACATGTGATGGAAAACCCTACCTAGTTAACAAGAGATCTCAAGAACTAGGTTCAAAAGGACAACCTAATTGCATAGACCTGTGCGGTCACTGTAGGGGTTCTTATCCCCAAGTCCATTCCTATGATGTAAACAGTGATCAAAGTGGTTTTGACTAAGCAATGCTTTTAATGACCATCGTGTGCTTTGGTGAGTCAAGCAACATAAGTCACCTATGTGAGAGTGAAGTAGGGTCGCGTCAAGAAGACTATTGGGGCATAGTTCTCTCAAACTCTTGCAAAGCCAGAGAGATGTTCAGGGCCATGAGAACTAAAAACCTTGTCAGGGAGGTAGTTGTGGGAGGTACATTATAACATCCCAAAAATTGGGTTAGTCAAAATTGGGTTCTGATGATCGAAATATTGATATTAAAATGCTCAAATGTCGTGTCTTTATTATCTAAATTATAGATTACATTGTTAAGGGACCCTAATTGAACTTATTCTTAGTTAAGGACCTCCTTGAAAATGCTTAAAATATTGTTTTTGAACTAAGTGTTTCGATACAGTAGGAGTTGTACCGAAACGGGCTAGGCAAACCGTTTCGAAACAACTATAGAGCGTTTCAATATAGTTCTAACAGTTTTAACTAACTTTTGGAATTTTTCTTAGATGTTTCGTTACAGCTTCAAGTGTTTTGAAACGAGTCCTTGAAGAAATTAAATGTTGTGCCCAAATTGCCAAGATTGAGGCTTGGTTATGACTCACTTGCTTATAGCTACCCCTCCACACGTGGAAGCAACCCAAAAAGATGACTTAGTCATCTTTATGACTAGTGTAGATAAGATAAAGAAAAGATAAGAAATATTGGAAAAGAATAATTTAAGCTTACCCTTGGTTGAGGGAAACCTTTTCATTGGCTACAAGGGAGGTGGGGAATGATTAAGTTAGAAAATGAATAAAGGGAAAAAGGTTTTCATTCTTGTTTCGACGAGACCAATTTTATCTCTTAGCTTTGAATGAATAAGCACACACCTTTATTGTCTTCAACCTTGAGTTTTCAAGCATACATCTCTCAATTTGTAATCCTTAAGATTAGGCTTTCTTTGATTTAAAAGCTTCAAATCATAGTCATCGATCGGGTAAGTAAATACCCTAAACTAATTATTAATTTTCTCGATCATTGAATGCTAAATTTCAAGTTAAAAGCTACAAGCTAAGCTTTTGATTTTCAAGCTCCAAGCTACGAATTTGTCGAATAGCTATTCCAAGTATCGATATTTTTTATTGATCCTAATAATCTCCTATTGTCATTCCTAGCTCAAGTATTGGAAAAGACTAATCCATCGTCTCCAACAAAGGCTAGGAATAAAGGAATCGTTATCCGAGAACCTTAATATCGAGGTGAGTGTAGCCGGAGTCTCGAGATTTGGCTAGGTGCCACCTTGAATCATTGGTTATTGGTTATTGTGAGACTAACCATTGTGTTGAAGGATTTTACATAAACATCATTGAAAGCTTTGTTGGTAGGCAAGAGTGAGTATGGTATTGAGTATTGATTATTGCATATATTTACCAATTATTGAAATATGCTCTTTGTCGTTGAGTCATTGACATGAGTTTATTGCAATTACCTATTGCTATGACCATATGATTATTGAGTTATTGTTATAGAATCATTTCTATGAAACTATTGCTATCGAACTATTGGTTATTGTACCTTGGGATCGAAGTATTGGATACAATTGGCATGCCATAGAATTCATGAGCTCATTGGTACGGGTATTGGGCTTCGGCCATTGGTGCGGCGGAGGGATGTTTTGTGTATTGGTCAATTGGTGCGGCGGAGGGATGTGTTGTGTATTGGTCAATTGGTGTGGCAGAGGGAACATGACACGGCCGTTGTTGCTATTGTTGGTGTTGTGGTGGAATTCGTGTATCCTAATACGGTTAAATCGAACCAAGGGAATTATTGGTTATTGATATTGCTTTTATTATGTTATTATGATATTGTCATTGATGATATGATAATTGATACTATGCTTTTAGTATGAACGATGAACATTCCATGTTTAATCACATAATGGATATTATGATTGTCATCAAAGTATGCTAAATGGCATACCATGTTCATTCATTGTTATTGGCTACATCACTTAGACTATGTAAGTCTAATACATTCATCTTCCACATTTTAGGCTAAGAATTTATCGTTTCAAGATCGGAGCTAGTTGGTAGATCGGCAAGTCTCCACAAGCCTAAAGTAAAGTATTTTGTCCTTATAAACTCCTAGAATGGTGGCAAAATAGTTAAACTAGTTAAATTTTTAAGTTTGATGTGAAAATACTCGACTCATAATTTCATAAACTCGACTCAAAAATTCAAAATAAAGTTTGAATTATAAAATAGAAATTCCAATAACTCGACTTGACTCGAAAAAATTAAATTTTTTGGTTTGATGTGAAAATACTCGACTCATAATTTCATAAACTCGACTCAAAAATTCAAAATAAAGTTTGAATTATAAAATAGAAATTCCAATAACTCGAATTTTTTAGTAGTTAGTGGACTAAATTTTTAAGTTTGAGTTATTAAATAGGAGAAATTTGGGCACCTAAGTTTCAAAGGGTATACTTTGGGCACCTATTTTTCATCTAAGCATTTATAATATTATTGTGTTAATTGATTGTAAAGTTTTAGGATTGAAAATGAATTTTTAAAAATTTAAGGGTGAAATTATAAAGAAACATTTTTATTAGTGACTATAATGTTTACTTTTTTAAATTGAAGAGAAAAAATGTACATGGGATAAATTTTAATGGCTATTGCAGTAATTTATCCTTATTTTAATTCCGCCACATCAGCAATCCGTTAGGGGACTAACATAGTATAACGTCGGAGTGACCAAGTATTTACACATCGAAAACGTAAAGGACTACTAATTGACACTTTTCAAAAGTGGTGACTAACTATGTACAGACGTTAAACGAAAATGACCCCTGCAGTAGTTTACCCAAAAAAAATAGAAAAAAAATCATGGCTTACTGCAATTTCTTTATGATCAAAACCACTAAACTAGTTAAGGTTTCAACTTTCATAATCCTGGTTTTCTTTATAATCGGTGATTATCGCCTTCCATTTTTGATATATGTTTCCTTAATTTTCCTTCACATCCTTTGCAATGGATTGACACCCACAAAACTACGACCTGTTATTTTCAAAAACAGATTGACATGAAATCCAACCTCGAGTTCGTAGCTGTTTCTTAAGATCAAATTAACATGTGTTGTCGTTTGATTGGTTGATTAATTTTATTTAATTAAATTAAAATTAAGACCAAAGTACTATATTAGGTAAATAACATGGAACAAAGGTGTAATTATACAAATTTTCATTAACTGCCACATCATCTTTTCATTAGATTTTAACGGATGGTGGTTTGATTAGAATCAATTTAAAAATTCGGTAGTTTGATTGTCCATTTTTAGTTAAGTGGTTAAAATAGTACATACTCTATAATTAGGTGGTCACACAAGTAATTTATCCTTAAATGATTCAACCCTTTTGGTTCGTACAATGGATTTTTCCAAGAGAGAGAATGATGGGATTGAGGAGTAAGCGGAATTGTACTGATGAGTTTGAAACTTTGAATATTATTTATTTTATAAATTGAGAAAGTCATGGAAGTATTACAAGTTTCGGTCCAAAAAAATGAAAGTATTACAAGTTATAACATGTGGGTTGAAATTTTTGTTAGTGCGGTGGACCCCCTCAATTTTACCCCTAACTAAGCATTGAATAAATACAGATTCATTAATCGGTTAAGAAGTAAAAGATGCAGGGATGTAAACCAACTAAACAAAGATGAATGAATTTTTTTGTTCGTTTAATTAAATGGACGAACACGAATAAATAGTTCGTTTGTTCGTAAAAATTTAGTAATTCGTTCATTTATGTTCGTTTAAATTTATTTACGTGTGTATTTCCCACCCAACATGTCACTAGCTCTTTCATTTCACAGCAGATTAAAAAAAATCTTAAATTGCTTTTGCTCTATCTTCCTAGTTGGCTAGTTCCACCCCTTAGTACGAGCACCACCAGGCTGTCAAGGTAAGCTGATATCGTTCTCCTTCTTCTATTCTTTTTTTTTATTATTAGCAAGTATGATTTTATTCAAGAAAAAAATCATACAAGATGAATATTATCATGTGCCTCATTAAAAACTTCTCTAAACTTAAAAGGAATGAAAAGAGTACACATGGTAATATTAAGAAGACAATGAAACAAAGAGAAAAGAAACTAAACACCATGTCGAACACCTCAGCCAAAACACATGAGTCGCAGTAAAATACAAGTGACACACCAGGCTGAAACAGCCACAAAAATCACCAATACCAATCACAAATATCCCCATCACGCAACACAATATTACCCATGCACACAATGCGGCATCACCCTCGCGTACAACCATATTCCATGCTAATCAGTCCGCACAACGCACACAACAACACCCATTCATAACGAAAACAAGATCACGCCACCTCATTAAAAAAGGCTTCTGAGCAATCCCAAGAATGAGAACCTCCCCACCACACTTATTTATGTTGTAATTCACGAATATTCCATGAAAGTACTCGCATCTACTCATGCTATTGAGCTTTCCCTTGATTTTCAATGATTCGGGCTATGTCCTTCGCAATATCTTCCTCTCTATCGATCGTAGTAGCTCCAATAAATTTGGCCAAGTTTAAGGTAGCACGCGTTTCGTTCAAGATTAATTAACGCCTATTCTGAAAATGTGATGATAATGAACTGTTTGCCAACCCTTGTTCTTGTGGTGTATTCTCTTCTTGCTCTGCTTACTTCGAATATTTTATTTTTTTCTCTGATCGAATATGTTGTTTTTTTCTGATAGAATCATTCTTCTCTCCTCATTTTTCTCTTCTCTCAAATCTCTCATTCTTTTGCTTTTTTCTCAATACTTTTTTTATTTTTCTGATACAATCATGTCCTATTTTTTTTTCTTTTTAAATCATCATTCCTCTACGTTTTTTTATCAAATCCAGGTAATATTCATCTTCATTGCGTTCATTTGAAATATTTAAGTTTAATTCAGATTTTTTGGTTGTTTGTTGGTTAATTTCCTTTGAAAGATTGATTTGAAATGTATCATTACTCATTATGTTCGTTTATGTTCATTTGTACTCGTTTATCATTTTTAACGAACGAACACGAATAAGCTATATTCCTTAACGAATAAACACGAACAAGAAATTATGTTTGTTTGGTTGTTCGTGTTCGTCCGTTTGTTCCATTAAAGTTAAACGAACGAACATGAACATGCCATATATTATGTTCGTTTACATGCCTAAAAATATGTTTATGTTATCCTGTTAAGATATATGTTTTGATATAATAATTGAAAAATTGATTTGAACTAAATTGAAAAAGATTTCAAAATGTTTTGTAAGTCCAAACAACTTGAAAATATGTTTAAGGGTTTTTACAAGGCTTTTGAATGATTTCAAATGTGTTTTAAGTAGCCAAACCTGTGTTTTCAAAGTCACCGTACCGATACGGTATACATCGTATCGATACAGTGAACACCGTATCGATACGCTTTAGGGTTTCAGCTATAGGGAAATTCTAGTAGCCAAAACTCGTACCGATACGCCTTTGTCGTATCGATACGGAAAGCTTTAAAACTTCCCAATGGCTAGTTCGCGTACCGATAAGGTTATATCGCGTACCGATACGCCTTAACCGCTCCCAACGGTCATTCTCCCAACGGCTATTTGAAATACAAGTCGTACTGATACACTCGTAAGTGTATCGATACGCATATGTTGAAGCAGGCTCAACAGCTAGTTTCCAAGAAGGTCGTATCGATACAATGACACAAGTATCGATACCCTGCTGCCTAGAACTACATTTATGGAGGGAAATAAAGACCCCAACGACTCCAATTCAATCCCAACGGTCTACAATGACTAGAAGCTCATTTGGGAGTATAAAAGGGACCTCCAAACATTCATGGAAGACTAATGCTTCAATTGTCAACAACATTATGATAAAGGAAATGTCTTATTGCCTAATTGTGTCATTCTTGTATAGACAAAGCACTTGTGAGCTTGAATGTTTATGTATGCTCAAGTGTATTAGGTTTTGGGTGAGTGCTTAAGAGTGTAAACATCAAAAATGTAAGAGAGATTTTAGTTTGCTTATCTTTATCTCTTGTAAAGACAGTTTGATCAAGCTCTGGGCTAGAAAGCTTTGATCATTGCAAGGGTTTCCTCCTAAGCCTAGAAAAGGGGACGAATTTCTTAGTGAAATTGGTTGAAATCCTTAGTGGGGAAGTTAAGGTAGTGGATGTAGGCTTTGGTTAGAAAGCCGAATCACTCTAAATTTTCGTGTCTTTTATTTTTTGCTTCCACCACCAAATCACCCAATTAACTCAACTTCTCCACCACTTGGCAAGCTAAATCGGTTGAACAAAATTGAGTCTATCAAGCCTAACAATTGGTATCAGAGCGAAGCTCAATCGAGAAGGTTTAACCACCTATTGAGACGATTCGGAAGCTCGATCAACAAACAAGTCAACCGGTCAACTGGCACAATCCATCGACAAGTCACTTTTCTTTTACGGGACCAACTATGATTATTGGAAGACATGAATGATGTTCTTCATCAAAGCCAAAGATTACAAGCTTGGGGACATAGTTGAGGATGGTCCGTTCATGCCACAACGAAGTAATGAGGAATGGAGTGCGGATGATCGCAAGAAGATAGATCTAAATTGCAAGGCTTTGCACATTCTCCTTTGTGCATTTAGCCCCAACATCTATGAGAAGATGTCTTCTTTTGAAGATGCCAAGGAAGTATGGGACAAATTTGAAGTCACATACGAAGGAACCAACGAAGTAAAGGAGACCAAGATCGGTCTTCTCAACCTCAAATATGAGAACTTCAAGATGGAACCGAATGAAGACATCACGAAGATGTTTGATAGATTCTCCACCATCACAAATGAACTCAAAGGATATGGAGAAATCATTCTGGAATACAAGCTTGTCCGAAAGCTTCTCTATTCTCTTCCTGAGTCATGGGACTCAAAGAAGACCACCATCATCGAAGCCAAGAATCTCAAGACTTTAAAGCTAGATGAACTCTTGGGGTCTCTTCTCACTCGTGAAATCATGAAGAAAGTAAAAGAAGAGGAGAAGAAGAAGGAAGAGATAAAGAAGATGAGGAAGAAGAAAATCATGAAGCTAGGCATTAACATGAATTTCGTTGCTCTCAATTCCTCCACATGCCCACATGTAGATTCAAGTGATGAGGAAAGTGAAGAAGAAGAGATGGCCTATCTCTTCGAGAAGTTTGCTCGATTCATGAAGAGTAAAATGAAAGAATCCAAGCATGAATCGAGGAAGAAGAAGAGGGCAAGCTCTTCAATCCATAAGAAGAAGGCATATGTGGCTACTTGGAGTGATGATGAGTACACCGATAATGAACAAGCCAACATTTGCCTTATGGCCATCCAAGAAGATTCAAGGGTAACTTCTAATTCATGTACTTCAACTTCTTATTCTTTTGATGAATTACAAGATGCCTGTGATGATTTGGTTTTAGAGTTTAAAAATCGCATTTTAAAAAATAAGAAATTGGTTTCAAACTTGAAAATTCAAAATGATTTAATTTCTAAAACCAAAGTTGAACTTGAAGCAAAACTCAATGAGTTTGAGCAAAAATGTGTAGATTTACAAAATTTGCTTCATAAAGTTTAAGAAGAAAAAGATTTGATTCCTAAAGAGATTGAAAAGAAAACCAATTTTAGAAAATCAAACTTTTATCAAAGACAATCTAGTGCCCCTAGATTTTTAAATGGTAAATGTTTTAGAAGTATTTGGGTCCCAAAAGGACTAATTACTTCAACTAAAAAGAATGAATTGAAAAATGAATTCCTAAGGGGACTAAATTATGTGATACTAACGCTTATGGATTCAAAGCAATTTGGATACCAAAAATTACTTGATTGTCTTGTTTTAGGTGTGATGGAGAATGATCAATAAGTCAAACATTGAGGGGGGGCTCCATACACACAAGGAAAGAGACTTGAAGAAGGAAGGCTTCATATCCTCCATTGGGTTCAAGTGGTAAAATTTAGTTGAATTTATTTGTTCTTCATTTGATTTATTTATTTTAATTTAACTAGATTATCATAATTGTTGGACTAACCATTTGATGGTGCTTTGAGTAAGGGGGAGCCAATTTTTAAAACCAAAATTCGTATTTGTGTCAAAAAAATTTAACCTCCTATGCTATCTTGAACTTAAAGCATTTTGAATTCTTTTTTATATAACAAAAAGGGGAGAAATAGTTTGAAAAAAAATGATTTTTCAAGTAAGAATAAAGGGGATCTTCAAAAAAAATTAAAAAAAATTATGTCTCTTATTAAAAAAATTACAAATGGGGAGAATCACAAACAATATTTCAAGTTGTTTTATTATATCAAAAAGGGAGAGATTGTTAAGACATATGTTTTGATATAATAATTGAAAAATTGATTTGAACTAAATTGAAAATAATTTCAAAATGTTTTGTAAGTCCAAACAACTTGAAAATATATTTAAGAGTTTTTACAAGGCTTTGAAATGGTTTAAAATGTGTTTTAAGTAGCCAAACCTACATTTTCAAAGTCATCGTATCGGTACGGTATACACTATATCGATACGCTTTAGGGTTTCAACTACAGGAAAATTCTTGTAGCCAAAAACCGTACTGATACGCCTTTGCCATATCGATACGGAGAGCTTTAAAACTCCCTAACGGCTAGTTCGCGTACCGATATGCCTTAACCGCTCCCAACGATCATTCTCCCAACTACTATTTGAAATGAATGTCGTACCGATACGCTCGTAAGCGTATCGATACGCATATGCTGAAGCAGGCTCAACGTCTAGTTTCCAAGAAGGTTGTATCGTTACAGTGACACGAGTATTGATACCCTACTGCCCAGAACTGCATTTATGAAGGGAAATAAATACTCCAACGGCTCCAATTCAATTCCAACGGTCTAAAATGGCTAGAAGCTCATTTGAGAGTATAAAAGGGACCTCCAAGCATCTATGGAAGACTAATGCTTCAATTGTCAACAACATTATGATCAAGGAAATGTCTTAGTGCCTAATTGTGTCATTCTTGTATAGACAAAGCACTTGTAAGCTTGAATGTTTATGTATGCTCAAGTGTATTAGGTTTTGGGTGAGTGCCTAAGAGTGCAAACATCAACCTTGTAAGGGGGATTTTAGTTTGCTTATCTTTATCTCTTGTAAAGAGAGTTTGATCAAGCTTTGGGCTAGAAAGTTTTGATCGTTGTAAGGGTTTCCTCCTAAGCCTAGAAAAGGGGGATGAATTTCTTAGTGAAATTGGTTGAAATCCTTAGTGGGGAAGCTAAGGTAGTGGATGTAGGCTTTGGTTAGAAAGTCGAAACACTCTAAAACTTCGTGTCTTTTATTTTTCGCTTCCACCACCAAATCACTCAAATAACTCAACTTCTTCACCACTTGGCAAGCTAAATCGGTTGAAGGAAATTGAGCTTGTCAAGCCTAAAATATCCTATTTTACATGAGTTCAAATCTTGACATTTGACTTGGGTATGTAAATTTTTTTAATATAAGCCACTAGTTTTATTAAACGAGAAAATACCCAAAATTACAATAAGGGTTTATAACTATCATTATAAACTAAATACATAATTTGGACATTTTCCCTAAAACTACCACTTTAGATCATACAAGGACCATATATGAAAAAGGTTAAAAACCATCCAAATAACTCGAACGAAAAATAGACACGAACAAATCTGACTGCATCGGCAAACGAACCACAAAAGGGGATTAAGCTATTGAAAGACCACCGAGAACCGCAAATCAGAGCCAAGCGTCATGAAAAACTATCCACGAGCGCAAACCGCATACCCAAATTCAATCCGAGGGTCTAGAGCAGGAAAGATCAACATGATTACAAATAAGCGTCATCTTCATCAGTCGTGATGTCGTCAAATCCAACCCTAAGAAAAACATAAAATAAAAGAACGGTCAAAGGACCGAGGAAGAAAAAAACATGCCAAAAGACATAGATAAATGTGCCACAAAGGCAGAGAAAAACATGCCACAAAGGCAGAGCTATTTTAATTAAAAAACTAAAAAGAGATAAAGAAAAACAGATCCGGTGATTGACAACCAACATCAAAACCGGTGCCACCGCTGGCTAAATAAAATAAAAAAAAAATAAAACTTACGGTGCTTAATAGATGAAGAAGGTTGTGTTAGAAGAAAAATAGAGATCAACTAGGGTTTTTACATATATGTAATTATATATTCACTTAATCATAAATAAATAAATCTAATTTCATGGGCTTTTGATTATATCCATTTTAATATATTGTATTTAATTGATAGCGAATGAAACGAATCATATTCGTGAGATTTAAAAAAAAACAACGACAAGAAATGATTGAATTCAATCACTTCTTGGTATAAAATTATTAACTCTAGAGATATAATAACATGAAAAGACTAAAGGGTAAACTACATAAATGGTCCCCCGACTACGTTCTAATTATCTTTTGCATTCCTCGACTATCAAAAGTTACAAACTGATCCCCTGACTTAAAAAAGTAACAAATTGGTCCAACACCGTTAAAAATCTAACGCCTGGTGACGTGGCAGTTAATATAAAATGATATAATTACATAACTAGCCCTCGAGTTCTACAATTATCTTAATAAAGTCTAGAACACATGAGATATGATCTGAACAAAGACATCAGGAATCTAAATCTGATTTAAAAAATTCCATGAGTAACTGTCGAAATATTGGGACAGTTAAAACTGTTTTGAATAACCGGTAATGGATTAATTGTAATTTTCCAGCCACAATCTCATTAGAAGTAGAATTCCAGTCCACAATTGATTCAGGGAAATTAAAAATAAAACCAATCAGATGTGCAATCTTTGCCACACGAAGCATGAGATTGAAAATGTTAAAAGTTGTCCCAAAATGTCATATAATATCCATAAATCATCCTTCATTCTCTTTGAATCAACGGTTGTTAATGCAAATCTGGATAAAACATTGGAAAGGGCCCCGAAGTTTTGACAAATTGATCGGAGAACTACCACCGAAAAGCAGTTGCCGATGTAACCTTCGCCGGATAAATAAGAACCAGTGTATCATGGTCGGAATACATCAAGGGTTGTACATATGCAATATGTAATTACAATCCATCATTAGAATTCATTGAAAATGCCACAATAATATCTATTGTGTTTGAGAACCGTGATTTTTCAAGACCAGAAACTTGAATCCAGTAATAATCATCCATGTATAATTGAATGAAATGGAGAAAACTATCGGAACAGACGATAATTCAAACACCATTGAGAAAATATTCACATCCAGATTCACAAAAAAGTTCAAATCCAGGAAATTTTTGAAAAAATGGAAGAGAAAATTTCAGAGAAAAAATTTCCATGCAGTATGGATGTTCGGTTATAGAACTAATTCATCATTCTAAAACATAACCCAGCTTAATCAAATCAGTATTGTTATCGATATTTGACAACTGAATTCAAACTACACATCAGTATTGTTATCGATATTCATCATTCTAGCTATTTACTTTGGAAATAAGGGTATGATCCTAGAAGTAGATCATTTACTAGGACGAAGCCATTTCAATTTCATACTTTTTCATCACAGGAGTTGCACAGTCTGCTATTATTGATGACAATCCCGTATCACAAGTGGTATCGGTCCATGTGGTGCGAGTCGAATTATTCTTATTAGGGGCATCGGATTCCAACCAAAATGATGCAAAAGGATTTGGAGGGGTAGGAATCTCTGTTGCTCCTTCCAACATTTTTACCACGATGCTCATCAAAGGCCTCAAATCCGGCTGATGTTGAATGCACCACAAAGTTGTTTTCAGCATTTTCTCGCCCATATTCATGTCCTTGTCCTCAACTCCGCAGACTATGATCAACTCAAATACGCTTCCAGTCTCAACTTTTTTCCACACCCACAGTGGAAACCATTCTTGGCTTTCAGGAAGGTTTCTTCAAGTGGTATGTCTCTACTCGATCTGGGTTTTTCTAGAATGAGTGTTCATCGATTAGGGTCAAATTAAGATAATTGTAGAACTCGAGGGCTAGTTATGTAATTATATCATTTTATATTAACTGCCACGTCACCAGGCGTTAGATTTTTAACGGTGTTGGACCAATTTGTTACTTTGTTTAAGTCAGAGGACCAGTTTGTAACTTCTGATAGTCGAGGGATGCAAAAGATAATTAGAGCATAGTCGGGGGACCATTTATGTAATTTACCCAAGACTAAATTGTTCCAAGCACCGACAAAGCCAGAAGTGCCCTTTTTTCTAAGATAGGAGGATGGGTTATTCACACTTCATTTAAAGGTCATATCTGAATCAAAAGTTAAGCAATGGTAATTCTAAAGATCAATTGGGGGAAATATAGATGTCTCTTATGTTACCTATAATATGTGAAAGTATCAATGTAATTTTATAGTCGTTTGGTCTGAATGCTATATGAAGAACATGAGTCAGATGACGGAACAAGAAGAATTAAGATGTAGAAAATTATAACATGAGTGATTTGACAGATCATGATTCTTATATATCCACTCATGTGGTGCTTTATTGTACAATATATATAACAATTATACGATATATATATATCCATTGACATAGATGTCATCATCTACGTCCGAAAAGTTATATGTTTTGAAGGAAAAAAACTTGTAAATTTTGAAAAACTTAACGGATGCTATAACGAAACTGATTGTAAAAGAGGGAGAACCAATCACATTAAATTTACTATTTTAAAGAGGTCAGTTTGATATCCAAAAACTGTTCAACAACAGATTCCACGGATTGAAGCGCAAGCCCTTAATGTCGGAAAATTTTGGAGAATAATCCAAATAAAAATAAATATTTGAAATGTAGGAGATATTGAAGAATATTTGGAGATATAGGCCATTTTCTACAGTGCACAGGGGACCTCGCCATGTGCAGGTGGCGAGGTCTAATTTTTTAATATTTTTTTCTCGAACCTCGCCATGTGCAGGTGGCGAGGTCCAATTTTTTAATAATTTTTTTCTCACACCTCGCCATGTGCAGGTGGCGAGGTCCCCGTGTACTGTAGAAAATGGCCTATATCCTCAAATATTTTTCAACATCCCCTATATTCTAAATATTTACTTCCATTTTGGCCTAAAAATCCAACGGAGCCAATTAATGTCACACAACGCAAGAATTTCATCACAAGAGGCGTAGACCGAGGCCGATAGGGGTTTTGGATCCCATTGGTTAAATGAAACAATTGCAATTTTGGTCCTTCTTAATAACCGGAGTTAAGAAATAATCATCTCTCTCATTTATTTTTAAAATTATATAGTTAAAGACATTCGAATTTAAAAACCTATATGTTGTATGCACTTGTCTTAAATAATTATGGCTTAACTACAAAATAAGTGCCCAAACTATATCTTTTTTTTGCAATAAGTATCTAAATTATTTTTTTGGCTAAAATAAGTGTCTAAAGTTTCATTTTTGGCCGAAATAGGTACCTAAAGTATTCTTTTGGCTGAAATATGTGTCTAAAGTTTCATTTTTGATTGAAATATGTGCCAAAGTGGGTGCCCCGGTTGACTTTAAAACAAGCAAAAATGAAATTTTAGGCACTTATTTCAGTCAAAAAAACTTTAGGCACATATTTTAACAAAAATAAATACTTTAGATACTTATTGCAAAAAAGAGAATAGTTTAAGTACTTATTTTGTAGTTAAGCCAATAATTATCAATAATTTAATCCCTATGTCAAGAGCTAATTAACCTAACCTCGTCATAGGCTAACTATATCAAGGGGGTTCAGACGTGGTACAGGATGCTATGGACTAGCTAACTAACCTTTAGATAATAGGGAAACGGTGTCGTAGCTGCTTGTTCTCTTTGTAGCCTGTACATGTACCGTTAATGATTTATTCTAATATTAAATTTTCAATTAAATTATATTGTAGCCTTACATCATCTATAAAACAGCTAAATATCTTTGATTAAAATTAAGCTTTGTCTGTATTCATGAATAATTTACTTAAATGCACGTAAGCCAAATCGTTTATTTGTAATTAAAAATATAAAATACACCATATATCATATAATTTTAATTTTAATATAAACGCACATATTTTTACCAAATTTTCATATTTAATTTTAAAATTTATCCCTATAAAATACAATTTATATTTTGGGAAATATTTTTAGCACACTCTTTAGCAGAATCTACAAAGGAAAACAGGTAAATAATTAGCTAGCCAGCTAACTATCCATTTATATGGAATTAATTATTTAGCACGAGGCAGCAAAATTTAAGATATTGTTTTCAATTCTAGGCTAGGAATACGAGGGAAGGGATTGATTTGAGGAAAATTCTACCACGGGTCCAATACCAATGAACACCATTAATGTTGAACACCATTAAATATTATTAAATTGATTAAGAAAGATTAAAAATTATAAAGACTCAACATATAATTAATAATTATTTAAAATAAAATTTCAATTAAATTATTTTTCTTATGTATTATATTTTTTAATCTTTATTTTCAAATAATTGGATTAAATACCAACCATAGTCAATCCCTAATTCTCAAATTAAAACCTAATTCCCAAATTAAAACCAAAAATTTTGTTTTAATCCGGCTCCATTGTCTAGATTATTTATTACATTCGTAATGCATCTGATTGCTTTTATGTCCTAGCGTGTGCCAATTGACAATCACTCTAACCTCAGAACTTGTTAATTGCTTTCTTCCAAAGATGATCCAAAAATACATCACTGAATTACACTTAATAACATAAACTAAACATCTTTCAAATGATTATACTATATTTTTTTTTTCAGGTCACATGTATAAAATTCCCAGAGCAACGGTGCTACTTTTCCTCTTCTTTCAAGACAACAAAGCATTGTTGACCAATAAGTATTGCAGCGGCAGCAAAAAATGGTTAGCGGCGGCGACGGTAGAAGAAAAAAATAAAGGGATTGAGTTTAGAGTTTTTGATATTAAGAAGCTTTTGGAATATTTGAGTCTAATATATTAATTAAAAATACAATAAAGAAATATACAAAGTTTATTAAATCTAATTTTTAATTTAATTTTAAATAATTTATAATTGTATGCCGAGTCCTTGAGATTTTTAATCTTTATTAATCAATTTAATGGTATTCAGCGGTGTTCAGCGTTAGTGATGTTCAGCGGTGTTCGTCGCACGTGGTAGACTCATCTTTAATTTGACTAAAAGCATGGATTTGAATAACACCAATCTTATATTTGTTACACAAATATTAATAGAATTAAAATCTTAACTATTATATGAATTTTAAAATTACTTTACTACAAAAGTATTAATATAAATAATAATTATTATATTTTTATTCCGATAAATAAAAAACATTTCATCTATATATATTACTTGCAATATTGTATTATAAACATGAGGCATACGGTTGATGTATTAGTGTTTTTAAAATTGACCATTAATATGTCAAAGTTTTTGAAATAGACGGGTTTTCTTTTAAGTATAACCATCGGTTTTAAATTAATTGTCCAACTAATTTAAATTGAGTATTATAGAGATTAGTTATAGAGATAAGTCACTCAATTCAGTTTGTTCAATATATTACGTCAAAACTTGTAACACTCGTGTTTTGGGGTTAGGAGTTAGTCGCGTGAGTTGGTTCGATTCATCAAAACAGATCTAATCTAATTGATCTTGGCTTTGAATTAATAAAGATTTAAATAAAAAGGAGTGGCCATTTTGGTAATTTAGCCAAAATAAAAAGTAGACAACCTTTTTGTAATAAAAAAAGAGAAAGCTATCATCTCCCCCTTTCTCTCTATTTCACGTTGAAAACCCTCAAACCCTCTCTAAACCCCAAGTTACTATTCCATTTGATTTCTTCATCTATTCAAGGGCATTTTTGAAGGTAATTATACATTTGAACTCTCCTCATCATCCTCTTCAATTACATAGTCTTAGATTTCAAAACTACACATTTTTGTATTTTGCAAGTTTGATAAAAGTTTGAATTTTTAATGGGTTTTTCAATTGTGGTTGATTAGTTGAGTTGGGTTTTGGTTTAATCTCATCAAAACACACTTAATATCTTGAAATGGTTGGTTTTGGGTGAAAATCCGAAGTGGGTCTTTGGAGCAATTTTTGAAGTGCCTAAAATTGGGTTTTTGGTGTGTTTTAGGGTTGGGTTGAAGGGCTGATGGTATAGGGTTATTAGGGAAGTGTTATGGAACCTTTTAGAGGCCATTTGGGTGTTGGAAATCATAGTTTCAGCTGGGTTTTTAGGGGAGCTCGAAAATGGGAATTTTGTGGCTAGTTGAGTTTGAAGTTTGTGAAGCTTTGACATGTGTTTGTGAGTGGGGTTTGTAACTGAATTTAGCATCGAATTTGTGAGTAATGATTGTGTTTTGGTTGGTTAGAAGCAAGAGGAGACATCGGAGAAGCATCGGGACCGAATCCGGGAATTTAGAAGACTTGCTTGCTTGCTTGGTTTGCTAAGGAAGGGTGGTGAGTAAAACTTTAAATTTGTTTTAAAGTTGGTTCAAGTGTGTGTAGTAGAAGTGTTGGAATGAGCTTGGTAGGCCATTCCGGGGCGGAAGTTAAATTAGTAGTTTAACTCCTTGATTATTAATGATGCTTTATATGCCATTGCCTATTTTGATATTGTGAGATATGGATCGATTCGTATGTGTATGCCTTGATATGTGTGATGATGAATATGTGCTATAATTGATGGATGTGTGATGTGGTTAAAGAAATTGGCACTAATTAACTTATCGGGTGTAAATGATCGATCATTATGATTAGTGTGCACACGATTGAGTCAAAACGCGCGTGACCTTGATGGCATTGAGTCCTCAAGGAGGAGTACGGTGATGTAATATTCCACCAGAAATTTATTCATATTATACGTGATGATGAGTGGAATCCCATCCGTAGGGCATGTGGTGATGAGTGGAATCCCACCCATGCAAGATCCGGTGATGAGTGTAATCCCACCGAGGTAATGTTGTTGTTGAGAGTAAATCCGCACATCCGAGTAAACTAATAGTGGCCAATGAAATTGCTCTTATGCTTATGATGTTGTGATATTGGTTTAAAAGGTTGAGCTTAATATGATGTAAGGTGCCTTGTTGTTGCCTATGTATGTTGTGTTCGATGTTAAGGATTACATGCTTGAACCCTGCATTGTTGTTGTTTTTGATTTTAGAGCATCCTCACTAAGATTCTAGCTTACGCTCTCATTTTCAACAATGCAGATCATTAGCGTGGTGTTAGCAAGGAGCAAGGCAAAATGGGCTTTCCAAGCTTGTTGTAGCTCAAGTATGGCTTAGTAAATAAAGTAGTAGTTAACCAATGGGGCTATTATATGTTTTGTATGAGCGTTGTATGACTCGTAGATGTTGGCCATGTTTATGCTTTGCTTGGATATTATAACCCCGTTATGTGTTGGTCAAATGTTTGTTTTGAGATGATATGCTTTTGGTTGAGTACATGTGTTGTTGTGGCATGTAAACTATATGTGCGGAAATATATGCTTTATGGGCTATTAATGTTTAAGTATGCCTTGAATGATCCTTGGAATGGTTGTTTTATCTTATGTCTTGTGATAATTATGAATGTTTGCTATAGGGAGCATGCCTCTAGAGCGTAATTGTTTGTGAAGTATGTTTCGTGGAGTTGTTGATGGAATTTGGGATCATTTGGAGTTGCCTAAACCTGATTTTAGAAAATTGCAGATAGTAAGTGTTTCGAAACGGTTGGAGCTGTTTCGAAACGGGTGTGGTTCCAGGCCCCCCGTATCGAAACTCATTTCGGTACGGTTTGGCTACTATGAGCCCCTGTTTCGAAACAAGTATCGGAACGTTTTTGCTACTGTTCATGCATGTTTCGAAACAAGTTTCGAAACGTCAAGGCAAAATCGTGACCCTGTTCCGAAACGGGGTGGAGGCGTTTTGGTACGGTTGACTTGCTTTTTACCTGGAGCCCGTGTTTCGAAACGGGTAACACCTATTTCGAAACACAGGCCTAAAGTGGGCTTTTCGGCATCTCTAAAGGGTCTCAATGTTTGGGTTAGGCCCGGTTTTACTGTACGGCTTCTCGAGAGTCTTGTTTCCGATGTAGTGATCACTTAAGAACCATTATGCCTCTAGTTAAGATGTAATCTAAATGTAAAAAAAATTAAGGTCGCTAACCGAGGGGGAACCTTTACGGGTTTCGCTTCGGTTTTCCCCGTGTAGCCTACTCGGACCGGTCATCCGGCCAGACCGGGACGAGGGGGTTACATTTGTTGGCATCAGTGCCTGAGGTTACCGAGACCTCGGGCAGGTAAGTGAGGTAAGCTTGGTGTGTTAAGTAATTGTATTGTTCCGGTGTGTGCTTTGCCATGAAATCTTGTTGTTGGATTGTTCATATGATGTTTGAAAGCATGAATTGTTGCGTTTGGTGTAGTGTCGAGTGCCCATTGCTACTATTACTTAATTTAAAAAGGTTTTGTAAAGGAAAGTACTTGAGCACAGTTGGACCCTTGCCTTTTCTAACTTAATCCTTATCTGTTTGTGGTTGTAGTTATTATCTTGTTAGTTGTATCATGAGACCACGTGGGAGGCCTAGGATGGTTCAGCCGGAACCACGGGCACAAGCTCCAGGGATTGAGCAGATTGGTGGGGCACAGGCTCCTCAACCTCCTCCACATCAAGAGGGAGGTGAGGCGGAAGCCGAGGGCACGTGACCTCAAGTTGGCCAAGGACTGGCCGGAATCGATTTGGCTCCTTTAGTTCAGGCGATAGCCGGGGCTTTCCAGGCTGCAGTGGCTGGGGGTCAGGCAGCGGCACAACCCCAGGGAGAGGGTAATGGTTTGCCATTGGAGAGACTCTGCAGTTTGGGAGGTGAAGAGATCAGAGGGTCGACACCTGAGAGGTCTGAGATGTGGTTAGAGAAGACCGTCCGTATCTTGTCACAGATGGGATGTACTGGGGATGCAAGTTATGGTGTGTTGAGTCCTTGCTTCAGGGTGATGCCTACACTTGGTGGGTCACCATCACTATGGGTATGGATGAGGCTGAGATCACTTGGGAGTTCTTCGAGTCAGCATTTCGTAAGAAGTATTTGGGTCCTCGATATCTCGATGAGAAGAAGAGGGAGTTTATGGCTTTGCTACAGGGGGTATGTCTGTGACCGACTATGAGATTCGATTTGTTAGACTGAGTCAGTATGCATCTGAGCTTGTTCCTATTGAAGTGGAACGTTGTAACCGTTTCCGTTATGGGTTGAATGAAGAAATCAAGAGGTACACTCTAGCTTCGGACTACACTGATTTTGATGTCTTGGTCGCTAGGGCCAAGGACTTGGAGCACAGTTTGGGCTTGACCAAATGATCTGGTGGTTCTAGTAAGAGATCTAGTGACTTCGATAGGGGTGATGCCAAGAGGCATCGGGACAACCGCCATCATTATGATCATAGACGTGGTGGAGGTAACCACGGTAGGGGCCAACAGGGCTAGAGGGCTGGTGACAAGTTGCCCACATGTGCTACTTGCGAAAGGAACCACACCGGTGAGTGTTGGGGGAATTTCCACTCGTGTTGGAGTTGTGGAGCTAGGGACCATATTAGGCGTGACTGTCCACATCAGGTGGGATAGGCACCAGCTCAGGCTCCTGCTAGAGCCAATGACTTTCAGAGAGGCGGCGAGTGCGGTAGAGGTAACTTCCAGCCGAGGAATGATGGCCAGAGGAACATAGCACATGTAGTCGCAGTCCAGCCAGAGGGCGGAGGTCAGGCCAGAGTTTACGCTCAGCGTGGGGATCAGCATGACACAGATGTGATCGCAGGTAACTTCTCGATACAGTCTTTGGGTTTGCTTTCTTTGATTGACTCCGGGTCTACACATTCTTATATTCTGAGTGAGCATGCATAGCCGTTGAATTTGCCTTGTGAAATGTTAGAGGTAGGAGTTAGTGTTACTAGTTCCTTTGGGGACACGGTGGTAGTTAGAAAGATGTACCAAAGGTGTCCGTTGATGGTTCAGAGACATGTGTTTCCAGTGGATATGATGGAACTACCCTTTTATGGCTTTGATGTAATTCTGGGTATAGACTGGCTCACTGAGCATAAAGCTAGGATAGACTTTGAAACTAAGAGGATCTCTTTGAGACTCGCAGATGATTATGAGATAGTAGTGGTGGGTGAGAACGTGAAGTTCTTGTCCAATATAGTTTCAGTTCTAGAAGCTAAGAGGTTACTTGAGATGAGTTGAGAAGCATATTTGGCCTATGTGATGAATCCGAACATGAGTGAGGTTAGACCTCAAGACATCCGGACAGTGTGTAACTTTTCTAGTGTGTTTCCGGAAGAGTTGCCAAGTTTACCACCGGATAGGGAGGTAGAGTTTACTATTGAGACTTATTTTGATTCAGCTCCTGTTTCGATTTCTCCGTATCGTATGGCACCGAAAGAACTGAAAGAGTTGAAGACTCAGTTGCAAGAGTTAACAGGTATAGGCTTTATTCGACCTAGTTCCTCACCTTGGGGTGCACCAGTTTTATTTGTAAAGAAGAAAGATGGAAGCATGAGAATGTGTATAGATTACAGACAATTGAATCAGTTAACAGTGAAGAACAAGTATCCGTTGCCGAGAATTGATGATTTGTTTGATCAGTTGAGAGGGGCATCAGTCTTTTCGAAGATTGACTTGAGATCCGGCTACTACCAGCTAAAGGTTAGAGAGGTTGATGTACCGAAGACGTCCTTTAGGACTAGATATGGTCACTATGAGTTTTTAGTCATGTCTTTTGGGTTGACTAACGCATCGGCTGCTTTCATGGATATGATGAATAGGATCTTCCATCAGTACCTAGATCAGTTTGTGGTTGTTTTCATAGACGACATCTTAGTGTATTCACGTACCGAGGAGGACCACGATCGGCACTTGAGACTAGTTTTGAAGACTTTGCTAGATAATCAGTTGTATGCGAAGTTGAGCAAGTGTGAGTTCTGGATCCGAGAGGTAGTTTTCCTAGGGCATGTAGTGTCTGCCGATGGGATTAGAGTTGATCCGAAGAAGATAGAGGCTATTGTCGAGTGGAAGCAACCGAAGTCAGTGACAGAAGTTCGTAGCTTTCTAGGCTTAGCTGGATATTATAGAAGATTTGTGGAAGGTTTCTCAAAGTTAGTCGCTCCTTTGACATAGCTACTTCAGAAGAGTGTTCAGTTTGAGTGGACGGATGCAAGACAAAGAGCCTTTGAGAAGTTGAAAGAAGCTTTGACCCCAAGCACCGATCTTGATTCAGCCAGAGTCTGGGAAAGACTATGTAGTTTACAGTGATGCTTCCTATGTAGGCCTAGGTTGTGTTCTCATGCAAGACAAGAGAGTAGTGGGTTATGCCTCGAGACAGTTGAAGACTCACGAACGTAACTATCCGACCCATGACATAGAGTTAGCTGCAGTTGTGTTTGCTCTGAAGATTTGGAGACATTATTTGTACGGTGAGAAATACACGGTGTACACGGACCACAAGAGTTTGAAGTACATCATGACTCAGAGAGATTTGAATCTCAGACAGCGTAGGTGGTTAGAGCTGCTAAAGGACCATGATCTCACGATTGAGTACCATCCGGGTAAGGCCAATGTAGTGGCCGATGCTTTGAGTAGAAAGGTACATGTAGATTTGAGAGCCATGTTTGCTAGATTGAGCTTGTCCGGAGATGGTGGCTTAGTAGCTGAGCTTCAAGTTAGACCTACTCTAGGTCAGTTGATTAGGGAGAAACATCTCCTAGATAGATCTTTGGCACCTCACGTGCAAGACGTGGCCGAGGGTAGACCTTCAGACTACAGTTTTAGTACCGATGGGGTCTTGTGTTTCAAGAATAGGATAGTCGTGCCAGAAGACAGTGACTTGAGACGTACGATCTTGACTGAAGCACACAGTAGTCCGTTTGCTATGCATCCTGGAAGTACGAAGATGTACCGTGATTTGAAGAATGAGTACTTTTGGGTTGGTCTGAAAAGAGATGTAGCCGACTTCGTGAGTAAGTGTTTGGTGTGTCAGAGAGTGAAGGCGGAACATCAGGTTCCCTCAGGTTTGGTGCAACCGTTGAGAATTCCGGAATGGAAATGGGAGAACATTACCATGGATTTTGTTTCGGGTTTGCCTTTGACTCCTACGAAGAAGAACTCGGTTTGGGTTATAGTAGATCGCTTTACGAAGTGTGCTCACTTCTTGGCAGTCAATGCCACTTATACTTTAGATAGATTGGCCGATCTGTACATTGGTGAGATTGTTAGACTGCATGGTGTGCCGAAGTCTATTGTGTCCGATAGAGATCCGAGGTTTACAGCTCGATTTTGGGAGTGTCTACATACAGCTTTGGGTACCCGTTTAAATTTCAGCACGTCTTATCATCCTCAGTCAGATGGTCAGTCAGAGAGAGTTATACAGATTTTAGAGGATATGTTGCGTTGTTGCATCATTGATTTTCAGGGTACTTGGGAGAAGCACTTGCCTCTAGTCGAGTTTGCTTACAATAACAGTTTTCAGTCGAGCATTCAGATGGCTCCGTATGAGGCTTTGTATGGTAGGAAGTGTAGAACTCCTGTTTGTTGGGCCGAAGTGGGACAGAAGTTGTTACCTATGCCGGATTTGCTCAAGGGGACAACTGACAAGGTGAAATTGATTTGCGATCGATTGAAGGCTGCTTCAGATAGGAGAAGTACTATGCCGACTTGAAGAGGAAGGAAGTTGAGTTCTCCGTGGGTGAGAAGGTATTCTTGAAAGTGTCTTCGTGGAAGAAAGTAATGAGATTTGGCCGAAAAGGGAAGTTAAGTCTGAGGTACATAGGGCCGTATGAGATTGTGAAGAGGGTTGGTCCAATTGCTTATCAGTTGTGTTTGCCATCCGAGCTAGAAAAGATACATGATGTATTCCATGTTTCGATGCTCCGTAAGTATAGGTCAGATCCATCACATGTTATGCTAGTAGAAGAGATTGAATTGAATCCGGATTTGACTTATGAGGAAGAACCAGTTGAGATCCTAGCTTCTGACAATAAGGTGTTGCGGGGTAGATCGATTGAGTTAGTGAAAGTGAGGTGGCAACGTCAAGGGGTGGACGAGGCCACTTGGGAGAGGAAGGAGGATATGGAGAGGCAGTTTTCGTATCTCTTTCAGTCAGGTAATTTCGGGGACGAAATTCCTTAAGTGGGAGAGAGTTGTAACACCCGTGTTTTGGGGTTAGGAGTTAGTCGCGTGAGTTGGTTCGAGTCATCAAAACAGATTTAATCTAATTGACCTTGGCTTTGAATTAATAGAGATTTAAATAAAAAGGAGTGGTTATTTTGGTAATTTAGCCAAAACAAAAAGTAGACAACCTTTTTGTAATAAAAAAAGAAAGCTATCATCTCCCCCTTCTCTCTATTTCACGTTGAAAACCCCCAAAACCCTCTCTAAACCCCAAGTTACTATTCTATTTGATTTCTTCATCTATTCAAGGGCATTTTTGAAGGTAATTACACATTTGAACTCTCCTCATCATCCTCTTCAATTACATAGTCTTAGATTTCAAAACTACCCAATTTTGTATTTTGCAAGTTTGATAAAAGTTTGAATTTTTGATGGGTTTTTCAATTGTGGTTGATTAGTTGAGTTGGGTTTTGGTTTAATCTCATCAAAACACACTTAATATCTTGAAATGGTTGGTTTTGGGTGAAAACCCGAAGTGGGTCTTTGGAGCAATTTTTGAAGTGCCTAAAATTGGGTTTTTGGTGTGTTTTAGGGTTGGGTTGAAAGGCTGATGGTATAGGGTTATTAGGGAAGTGTTATGGAACCTTTTAGAGGCCATTTGGGTGTTGAAAATCATAGTTTCAGCTGGGTTTTTAGGGGAGCTCGAAAATGGGAATTTTGTGGCTAGTTAAGTTTGAAATTTGTGAAGCTTTGACATGTGTTTGTGAGTGGGGTTTGTAACTGAATTTAGCATCGAATTTGCGAGTAATGATTGTGTTTTGGTTGGTTAAAAGCAAGGGGAGACATCGGAGAAGCATCGGGACCGAATTCGGGAATTTAGGAGACTTGCTTGCTTGCTTGGTTTGCTAAGGAAGGGTGGTGAGTAAAACTTTAAATTTGTTTTAAAGTTAGTTCAAGTGTGTGTAGTAGAAGTGTTGGAATGAGCTTGGTAGGCCATTCCGGGGTGGAAGTTAAATTGGTAGTTTAACTCCTTGATTATTAATGATGCTTTAATGCCACTGCCTATTTTGATCTTGTGAGATATGGATCGATTCGTATGTGTATGGCTTGATATGTGTGATGATGAATATGTGCTATAATTGATGGATGTGTTATGTGGTTAAAGAAATTGGCACTAATTAACTTACCGGGTGTAAATGATCGATCATTAGGATTAGTGTGCACACAATTGAGTCAAAACGCGCGTGGCCTTAATAGCGTTGAGTCATCAAGGAGGAGTACGGTGATGTAATATTCCACCGGAAATTTATTCATATTATACGTGACGATGAGTGGAATCCCATCCGTAGGGCATGTGGTGATGAGTGGAATCCCACCCATGCAAGATCCGGTGATGAGTGTAATCCCACCGAGGTAATGTTGTTGTTGAGAGTAAATCCGCACATCCAAGTAAACTAATAGTGGCCAATGAAATTGCTCTTATGCTTATGATGTTGTGATATTGGTTTAAAAGGTTGAGCTTAATATGATGTAAGATGCCATATTTATAACTCTTGAAATACTAGCTAGGTTGTCTTGTTGTTGTCTATGTATGTTGTGTTCGATGTTAAGGATTACATGCTTGAACCCTGCATTGTTGTTGTTTTTTATTTTAGAGCATCCTCACTAAGCTTCTAGCTTACGCTCTCATTTTCAACAATGTAGATCATTAGCGTGGTGTTAGCAAGGAGCAAGGCAAAAGGGATTTTTCAAGCTTGTTGTTGCTCAAGTATGGCTTAGTAAATAAAGTAGTAGTTAAGCAATGGGGCTATTATATGTTTTGTATGAGCGTTGTATGACTCGTAGATGTTGGCCATGTTTATGCTTTGCTTGGATATGTAAACCCCGTTATGTGTTGGTCAAATGTTTGTTTTGAGATGCTATGCTTTTGGTTGAGTACATGTGTTGTTGTGGCATGTAAACTCTATGTGTGGAGACATGTGCTTTATGGGCTATTAATGTTTAAGTATGCCTTGAATGATCCTTGGAATGGTTGTTTTATCTTATGTCTTGTGATAATTATGAATGTTTGTTATAGGGAGCATGCCTCTAGAGTGTAATTGTTTGTGAAGTATGTTTTGTGGAGTTGTTGATGGCATTTGGGATCATTTGTAGTTGCCTAAACCTGATTTTAGAAAATTGCAGACAGTAAGTGTTTCGAAACGGTTGGAGCTATTTCGAAACGGGTGTGGTTCCAGGCCCCCCGTATCGAAACTCGTTTCGGTACGGTTTGGCTACTGTGAGCCCCTGTTTCGAAACAAGTATCGGAACGTTTTTCTATTGTCCATGCCTGTTTCGAAACAAGTTTCGAAACGTCAAGGCAAAATCGTGACCCTATTCCGAAGTAGGGTGGAGGCGTTTCGGTACGGGTGACTTGCTTTTTACCTAGAGATCGTGTTTCGAAACGGGTAACACCTGTTTCGAAACACAGGCCTAAAAGTGGGCTTTTGGGCATCTCTAAAGGGTCTCAATGTTTAGGTTAGGCCCGGTTTTGCTGTAGGGCTTCTCGGGAGTCTTGTTTCCGCTGTAGTGATCACTTAAGAACCATTATGCCTCTAGTTAAGATGTAATCTAAATGTAAAAAAAAATTAGGATCGCTAACCGAGGGGGAACCTTTACGGGTTTCGCTTCGGTTTTCCCCGTGTAGCCTACTCGGACCGGTCATCCGGCCCGGCCGGGACGAGGGGTTACAAAACTCAAATTGTGAATATTATTTAAAAAACTTGATGTCCTATCTCACTGAATCTACTAATAGTTGATCACTTTAGACTAGATGACAACATATGACAATGCCTATATCACACACAAATATTGAATAATTTTAAAGAATACTCAAAAGTAGTAGAGCTGATAAATAGAATGGGAGAAATTACATCATGGACACTCTTTACTATATCAGATATAATCCCAATCAATATAAACTATATATTTCATTATTTTTCCATTTCATCAATCTACTCAAATTTAATTACCAGAAAGCTATTTTAAAAAAAAATTGATATAAAAAGTGGAGATTCACTTGATAAAAAATTAATATAAAAATAGCGATATCAATCATTTTATAAGTTAGAATTATAATTAATGTGATGAAAAGGTTTATAATATATTTGTAACAATCTGAATTTTGAAATATGTGGGTTGGTTTAACCCGAACCATGAGCTTTGCGTGTTGGGCCAAGATTTTAGGCTCATTGGGTGCTAAATAAAGCCTTAGTGAGCTTTCTTATATTGTTGGGCTAAAAATCTTGGGTTAGTAAGTAAATAAGAGAATGATGGAGGGACAAAGAGGTAAATTACCTCTCTTTTTTTGAAAGAGAATGGATGGTTTTATTTCCCCTGCAGAAAGTAAGAGTGATGATTTCACTCTTGTCTCCCTATCCTCCACACCTCTCTCTTCTTCATCTTTTCTTTGAGACTTAAAGAAAAAGATTAAATCTTTGTCATTTTAAGTAAAAAATTTAAAATTTGAGTTGAGGGTAGTGTATTCTCCTTCTAAGGACCTACATTTTTAGGTAAGAATCATTGAAAATGGTAGAAGGTGAAAATGGTGGGTTTTGTGGGGGATGAGGTTGATAGAAATGGGACAAGAGAATATTTAATCTCGTTTTTGCAGCTTAAAGAGTAAGTTGATGTTAGCCTTTTATCTCCTGCAAGTTGTAATCTGAATTTACAACTTTCTTCTGTAGTAAAAGAGGTTGGGGATTCTTCCAAGGAGCTTGGGAAGAAGAAAGCTTAAGGAGCTTAGCTAGAGACTTCATTTTCAGTAGTGAGAGCAAGGTTAGTACACCTCTAATTCCTTTGCCTTCATGAGCATCATAAATTTAATTACTTTGTTGCTTGATTTGATGTTTTGGTTGCTTGGGTGTTTAGAGACCTCTCTAATGACTAAATCCGGAATTCATGTTAAAATGATGTAAAAATGGTAGGAAACCATTTAAGTCACCTTCCAAAACTTGTAGGTTCGATTTAAGGCCTTTACATGAAAGTTTAGGGGTGTTGGAGTGATTTCTGAGCTCCAGAAAATGGATTTCGGGCTCGAGTACCGGTACGCGATAAACTCGTACCGGTACCCCGTGTTTTAAGTGAAGAACACGAGTGAGCTCTGAAGGGCGTACCGATACGAGCTTCAAGTTGTACTAGTACGCGATGCAGACCGTACCGGTACGGGTCGACTCGTACAGGTACTTCATGTTCCTTTGATATTCTAGTAAGCAAATTGTGTATCGGTACGCTCAAAGACGTATCGATACTAAAGACATACCGATACTCGAAGTCGAGTATCGGTACTAGTGTTGGGTCACGTCGGTACACACAATGGCACAACAGAAAAATTATCCGGTGATCACCACCAGAGATTCATGTACAAGGAACGAATCAAGGTGAATAAGGGTGAAAAATTACCTGTTTAAAATATGGAACTCTGACTTTGAAGAATATGGATATCCAATAACGATTCCACGATGTCGATTCTTAAGCCGCAAAGATAACACTTCGACCTCTACGTAGTTCACCCAGTTGAAACGAGCATATAAAACTCTCTAAACTATTTAGAAAGGAATGAGCATATAAAAAACTCTCTAAACTATTTAGAAGGTTTTTCCCAAAAAAAAAACGTTAATGATTGTTAGATATTTCATGTCTTTATATAGCTTTTGTAATCCTAATTCAACTCATATTAGGATTTCAATAAATATAATCCCAGTTTAACTTTAATTAGGATTTCAATATATATATAATTCCAATTCAAACTTAATTAGAATTTCAATATATATATATATATATATATATATATATATATTAAATAAAGTTAGGATCAACTTACACAATGTAAGTTTTACACGTTTTCTGGATCGTTAGATGAGGGGAATGGATGGCTCAGATTAACTCCTTACTCTTTTTTTCCAAGTGATAATCTTCATATATTTACTGTTAATCTCATCCATTCGTTTCACTCATCCAACGGTCCAAAAAACGTGTAAAACTTCAAGAGTTTTACACTGTGTAAATGAATCATATCTCTATTAAATATATATAATCACAATTCAACTTAATTAGGATTTCAATATATATATATATATATTAAATATAAATAATTCCAATTCAACTTTAATTAAGATTTAAATATATATAATCTCAATTTAACTTAATTAGGATTTTAATATATATATATATATATATATATATATTGATTTAAATAGAATTATATTATTTATATATTAAAAGAGTCATAATTACAATAATTATTTTTCTTTTAATATTTACCCAATATTTAACTTATATATATATATATATATCAAATATATATTAATTTACTAAATTTGTGTACAACAAATTTGTAGATATATAATTCATTTAATATATGCTCATTTCAATTGTGGGTGTGGCCCTGTAGGTTCATGTAATGTTAGTAGTAAATATTAGAATATTTCTAATATAACAAACAATGAGTGACATCTAGCAATATGTCATTGTCACCTAAGTTACAAGAAATCATGATTCGACATAACCTTTTCGTGATTAACTCTTTTCATGTATTACATCCTTTTGTCCTTATATCAAGATTAGACACAAGTCATGGAATAGTCACACTTATATAGTCCATCTAATATTTCTTGATATCTTGAGTATACTATTATAAACGGATAATTATGATATCTCATATCAACTTATTCGAGCATGGGCATACATTTCTAGTCTCACTCAATCAAGTGGCCTACGATATTACTCCTATCATGTAGGAGAGACAAATCTTATCTTGATCAACCATATCCCACTACATAGATTGTGACATGTACAATATCAATCTTTATAGTGTAGATAGTTACGACACACGTTTGACTGTATCAAAATATGTCACTCGCGATGTTGAAATAATGATGATCTCAAGTCTGAGGATCATACATGTAGTTATCACTATAAGCAATGTTGTGACTGTCACATAATAATCTAAGAAACATGCTCATAGCGGGTCAGTCCAATATGTCGTTCTCTAACACATACTTATGTATTGATTTTGACATCTTCATATCAATGACAACACTTTATCATCAATCAACTATATATTAGTCTTAATGTATTATTGTTGTTCACGCCCAAAATAATACTCGACTAAGGACATTTAAGAATAACCATATTATTCTAAGGATTTTATTATAATTCAGTTTATTTACGCACGTAGAATTGTAACTGAAAATAATAATGGCAATGCCTTTTTATGAATAAACAAGGTAAAACAAATATAATTTATAATCATCTTATGACTGATCTTTGGGTATACTCTAACAACTAGACGTCGATTGACCCCTCTCTTGTGAAGCCCGCTTATCATTATGCAAAAGGACAGGTATCGGTACCCGTTGTACCGTACCAGTATGTGTGGTCGGGTATCGATACCAACTGGGCATTCTGCCCAAAAATGTTAAAATGGAGCCCGAGAGGTTGAAAAATTATGGAATATGGTTTAATGGGTTCCTAATGAGATAAAACGAACTATAAAACTGAGATTCATGATTTTACCCCTTTATACGAGCATAATGTGTAATAACTTGGTAAAACCTTGGGTGACTTGTTGTAATAGCAACCATAGGAGATCTTTGGTGCATCGTGTGACGTTGTGTGCTAGGTAAAGGCACTTGATTGGTTGGTTGAGTCACCTTGTGTGTTGGGATTCAGATACCTAGAGAGCGTGTTGCAACACCATGAGATGAGACACCGGATGTACGTTCCCGAGACTATGTGACACCAGGCCTCATCAAAAGATACTCGATGAGAGATTCTGAGTATGAGTGTACGTTCCCAATGTCGTGTGACACCGGACCTAACTCAGAGTGTATGTTCCCGAGGCTATGTGACATCGGGCCTCACTCCAAGTTTGTGTGGTATGATGCATATGTTGCTTTGTGAGATTAATGCATCTATTGTTGCTTGCTATGTGTTTAGGCAGCTAGATGTAGTGTCATATGTTATTATGTTGTCATGTCATCATCTTTAGCTACATGCTCATATTTATGGTTTGCATGAAGCATGGTAGAGTGGAATATATCCACTAAACTTCGCTAGCTCAGTGTTCGAAATCATTGTTTCCGTTCGTAGGTTAGTAGGTTAGCACGTGCATTGGCAGAGCACCATCAAAGTAGAATTTCATCATCGACTTGTTCAGAGTACAGTACTTAGATTTGTTTGGACTATGTATTCGTAGGACCCTATGATTTGTATTGTAACTCGTAATTTGGATTTATAGCTTAGTGTTGAATGCTTTTAAATTGTATTTTAAATGGAGCTCATATGTAAAGAGTTTTAACTATTTATCTATGTTTTGATTATTTAAACTTGATGGATTCTATGGAAATGGATGTGGATTGGGCTAAACTAGGTCAAAGTTTTATGGTAGCGGGTTTGAGTTAATGCCCAAATGTGACATCCGGATTGAGGGTGTTACAATTTTTTAATAGAAGTCGCTACTCTTATTAAAAAAGAGAAAATATCCAAAATTACAGTAAGATTTTGCAACTAACATCATAAACTAAATACATAATTTGGACATTTTCCTATAACATTGACACAAGAAACTAGCCAATTTATATCATATAAAGACCACACATAGAAAAGGTTAAAAACCCAACCAAAAGACTCAAACGAAAAATAGATATGAACAAATATGACTGCATCGGGAAACGAACCATAAAAAGGATTAAGCTATTGAAAGATCACTGAGAACCGCAAATCAGAGTCGAGCGTCGTGAGAAACTATCCATAACATTGACACAAGAAACTAGCCACTTTAGATCATAAAAAGACCATGCATGGAAAAAGTTAAAAACTCAACCAAAAGACTCGAACGAAAATAGATACGAATAAATCTGACTGCATAGACAAATGAACCACAAAAGTGGATTAAGCTATTGAAAGACCACCAAGAACCACAAATCAGAGCTGAGCGTCATGAGAAACTATCCACGAATGCAAATTGTGTATTAGAATTCAATCTGAGAGTCCAAAACATGGAAGATCAGCATGAGTACAAATAAACGACATCTTGATCAGTCGTGGTGTTATCAAATTCACTCCTAAAAACATAAAACAAAACGAACGGCCAAAAAAGAAGACGAAAACGTACCAAAAGACAGAGATAAACGTGTCATTATGACACAAAAAAACGTGCCACAAAGGCAGAAAAAAACGTGCCATAGAAGTAGAAAAAAACATGCCACAAAGACATTTATTCTATTAAAAAAAAGAGATACAACACTCGACAATCAGCACTAAAGTCGGCATCATTACCGACTAAACAAAGTTAAAGAAAAAAATTATGATGCGCTATACTTCTATAGAGAGAAAATGATGGTTACGGCTAGGGTTTTCAACTCAGACAGAAAGATTTTTTATATAATATAATTTTTCGATTGAACTGAATTAAAAGTTAATAGTATCAATTGATTTACAAATTTACAATAATTACATATGATTTGTAGAAATGACTTTTCTAATTAACTTTACAGAAAATCAACTGATTTGACACCATCCAAATTCACTTCAATTTAGGCCCATTGTTTTGCACAAGGCCAGTCGTGTTGCCACAAATTTAACCTTGTTCGGCAAAATAGGGTAAAGTCCACGTTATGGTTAGTTTGAAAAATACCAATTACATTTTGCTGATTCCATCAAGGTTTATTTAAAAAATAGTCGATATGTATATTAAGCACATTAACGTAAAAAATATTTATTTATTTATTCATTCATTTTATTTTTATTATAAAACAAATTATTTATTTTTTAAATTCTCTTTCAAGACGACATTGAAATTAAACTCACATAATAAAATATAACAATTTACATTCTTCGGTTAATATTTTTTGACAAATCTTAAATCTAATCTTAATCCTACTTAGAGGAGAGGGGAAGAGAATCCTAGGAGAAGGAAGAGGACTGTTCTTAGAGGGCTCGAACTCGTGACCTAAGAGAATATAAGGAAACAAAGATGAGCAGTTTCAGTTAATATTTGGGTTTATATTTACTAGATCGTGATGATTTTCTAAATAAATATAGATGAATTAAATTAAGAATTAAATGTTAGTGAGACCGAGAACAAAAAATTAAAAAACTTAAAAAATGTCACTAATAAGACTTGATTTACTGACTACAAGTAGTACAAACTTACTTTCACTAACACACTATACCAATAAGACACAAATTATTTTATAATACTAAAAAAATAAAATAAATTATAACTTAAAATTTGATAGAAGTCAAATTAAAAAAATAAAAAGAATGGACAGTAAGATTAGTCACATGAGGCAGGCCATATCAGCCCTTTGTAGCTTCGCCTATGGTTGAGTTCTATCATTGTCCTTAGAACCAGGGATGAACCGAGAGGAGGGCTGGAGGGGCCGGTCCCCTAAAAATTTGAAATTCTTATATGATTTAAAAATTCTTTATGTATTTCTTAGAAAATATATTTCCATCCCCTAAAATTATATAAGTTCACCCCTTATAACATAAAGTTTTATGTCCGTTTAAAACTCTCTTCAAATTAATCAAGAAATAACACATTCGTGTTACTCCTAACAATATTTAAAAAGCTCCAGTTAATTTTAACTATTTCTTATTTATGTGAATTAAAAAGAAAGAAGCTCGATAAAGGAGCTAACAGTTTTAGTGGCAAGTAAAACTTATCTTGAAAAAAATTAAATTTTTGATTCAACATGAAAATTTTTAATTTAATTTAGAAATAAAATTTAAGTTATAAAATAAGACTTCAAATAACTTAAACTTTTAGTAATTAGTTTATAAGTTTTTAGGTAAAATTTAAATTGTAAAATAAAATTCGTAAATTCGATTAATTTAAAAAAAATAGCTCGACTCAATCAAATACTCACCCTTAAGCTGCCACATCAAAGAAACCTAAAAACTCAGAAAAGATAAGCTGGTCGAGGAGTTGAGTAAGATTATTATTATCATAATAATTAATTAGTATAACTTCCTTTGCTTTGAACAATCGTAAGAAGCTTCTGCAGGAGTAAATGCTGGAAAACATGTTTGATATTTCTGTCAATCTGTCGTAACTGATGCTGTCATGTTTTTTGTTTCTACACTGTTTGATTCCGCAACAAAGCAGCCTTTCATGCTTAAAAAAGTATTCTGTTAAACTAACGGGATTGTTTTAAGTAAGCAGTTTAGTATCGCTTAAGTATGTTTCGAATTCGAAATTTTGTGTATGTAAAAAAATTCTCTGAAAGACTTACCCACCAAAACGAAGTGTACGGCATGAGTTGGTCCGGAGTATAAGTTTTTCTAATGGGGTTGTTTTATTTGTTTGAACTGAAGTCAGTTTATTCGATCAATCTCTAATGTTTGTTGAATATTCAAGAGGATTTGAATAAAATATTAAACCCTAAAATAAATTTTGATAGAGAAATAAGCCCTTAAAATTATGAGCTTGTTTGGGTTTTAATCATGGTCTTAAGTCGGATTCTACATAATTTTATATTTTTATAATATGTTTTTCACATTAAGTATTTGATAATTTTATCATACATATATTGTGTAAAAAAAATTAAACAAATATACATATTTACTCTTCAAAATATAAATTTTAAATCTCTAACTCTAAAACTCTATACCCTACAAATTAAATCATAAACTAAATCTCTAATCTCTAAACAATTGTGTATTAAATTTTTCCTTAAATAATCTATATTTTGTGAAAATTAAGTATACCATTAAGATTAAATATATAATACTAAAATGCTAGTACTAAATAGTAAATATACCATAAAAAATTATGTATGGGCTGGGGTTTTAATAGTCAAGGTTTAAACCTTACCGGCTTATCCGGGCCCCGGCCCATTTTTCAAATTCATAATATCTTATGAAAATCAAATAATAAAATGTGAATATTTATTCAAAATATGTTACATATACTCAAAAATATATGTTATATCAATAACAAATTTGTCTAGCGAGATGGGAAGCTAGATCTCTCAAGTAAGGTCAATGGTTCGAGTATCAAGATATTGTAAATGGAGAAAATTAAATTGGAGAGTCGCCCCCATAATGAACCTCTGCAAAACCCGACCTAAATCAGTTAATCGGTAGATCGGATACCGATAGTTATACAAAGAAACCATGTTATATTTTAAAAAAACTAATAAAAAAATAACATATATATTTTTTTAACAAAATATAAATTTACTAGATACTCAACATATTTAACAAATAATAATATGGGCAAGATACACTAATTGGTATAGTGACTAAAATTATTTATATTGTCCCATTTTATATAAGTTCAAATCTCGATATAAAAATATAATATCATTCTATTTAATCAAATAATAATAATAATAATAATAATAATAATAATAATAATAATATGGGCAAGTCTAAGCGAGCTTATATCAACGATCATGTATAAATATGAATATATTTTTATTTAATCCAAATTTTAAAAGCGATAAAGCTTAATTCTGCAAATATTCAAATTAATAATGACTAAAATTATTACTAGACAAAAAAATTTGAACACGAACCTTTTCACTGTCTATCCTGGAATGTAATATCGTATTTTACTGTATGGGTTAAGTATCAATTTTTTGGTTCAACCATTAAAGGGAGTTTGATATGGTGAAAAATCCACACTTTTTCAAGAAAATTATTTAGTTAGAATGCAATTTTAATGTTCGATGTGCTAGATTTTAGTTACTTTTAGAAGGGACGTAATTAGGATGAAATTATAAGAGGGGTTAAGTTGCTTATTTTTAAAATTAACAAAGCTCTAAAAGATAATAAAAAAACAAAGAATTAGTGTTTAATTTTACTAATTTTAAAATTGGCACCTAAAAAAATTAAATCAAAAAATTTGACAATTTAATACCATCAACTTCAAAACTAATATGGTCTTAAAAAATTAAACCAAAAAAATTTAAGAGAGGCCGTAACTTTTTTAAATTAAGTCATTTGATATTATTAGAAACCAGAGAAGGAACAAAGCAGTACAACACAGCAGAAAGCAGTACAACACATCACAAAGCAGAAAAACTGCACAAAGCAGTACAAAGAACTGAAAATAGAGACAAAACAGACAAGAAAGAAAAAGAAAGAAAACATAATGAAACAAAACATAGTTGAAAGTGTAGAACTAATGTTTTGATATAATATTTGAAAAATATTTTGGACTAAATTGAAAAGAATTTAAAATGTGGTTTTAGTCAAAAACAACTTGAAAATATGTTTAAGGGTTTTAAAGGCTTTGGAATGAGTTTAAAGTACATTTAAAGTGGTCAAAACCAGCCTTTTTAAGTGCCCGTACCGATACGGTCTTGGACCGTACCGATACGCTTTAGGGTTTCAACCACCTGAACTTTCCAGTAGCCAAAACCCGTACCGATACGCTTAGCCGTATCGATACGGTGTGTTTTGAAATAGCCCAACGGCTAGTCACGTACCGATACGGTTGTATCGCGTACCGATACGGTTGTATCGCGTACCGATACGCCTAACTACCCCAACGGTCATTTTCCCAACGGTCTTTTAATTGCAGAACCGTACCGATACGCTAGGTAAGCGTATCGATACGCATCAGCTGAAGAAGCCCAACGGCTCTTTCCTCATTGAGAGCGTATCGATACAGTTTGACGAGTATCGATACGCCAAGCTGCAAAACTACATTTATGGTGGGAAATAAAGGCTCCAACGGCTCCAATTCAATTCCAACGGCTACAAACTCATCAAGGAGTATTAAAGGGACCTCCAAGCATTTTGTAATGGTTAATGCTTCAATTGTAACAACATTATGATGTCAAAATTTGTCTAGAGCTTTAATTGTCCATTCTTTGCTTAGACAACACTTGTGAGCTAAATATTGTTAAATTTGCTCAAGTGTTTAGGTTTTGGGTGAGTTCTTAGTATTGCAAACACATACCTATTAGAGGAATTTCTAGTTTGCTAAGTCTTTCTCTTGTAAGAGAGTGTTTGATCAAGCTTTGGGTAGAAAGCTTGATCGCTGTAACGGTTTCCTCCTAAGCCGAGAAAAGGGGACAAAATTCTTAGTGAATTTGTTTGGAAATCCTTAGTGGAGAGCTAAGGTAGTGGATGTAGACCTTGGTTAGAAGGTTGAACCACTATAAATCCTTGTGTCAAATTGCCAATTTTTCACCTCCCACTAAAACACCCAATTATCCAACTTCTCCACACTTGGCGAACAAGAACGGTTGATCGAATCGAGCCCCTAACATCTCAACAGAAAGACAACAACAGATCAAATGACATCCATCCTCAACTCAAGACAAATGAGTAGAAAAACCAAACGGATAAGAAGAAAGGAGGAAAGCTCCTTGGATTATAATATAAGTGAGAAGCTCAGAGAGACGTCACAAGAGACCATCACGATCATGGCGGGGCAAAGTTCCTCCGTTTAGCCTTGACGAGGAATAAAACATTCGATGGAGCCTCCTCAACCCAAAAGGTATCAAAATTCAAACTTTTGCCCAAAGTCGCAACAGCATGTGCAACCTGGTTGATGTCACAAACAGTGACAATCAGCAAATCCTTGAGCAAGGTTTCTAATGTCCCAAATGATTGGATAAATTTCCGAGAAATCATCCCCTGGGTTCTTCAATTTTTGAACTAGAGTTCTCGAATCACTCTCCAGGATAACGCGATGAAATCCAAGCTCAGATGCAAAAGAAAGGCCATGGGCAGCGGCTTTTGCTTCTACCGTGAACACCGAAGAAAATCCACTCTGGACTTTGATACATGATCCCATAACAAAACTATTTTCATTTCGAATAATAATACCCGAAAAAACTTTATTATTAGTAGTGAACAACAAGCATCAACATTGATAACTTTCACCCATTCGTTCGGTGGTGGGCACCATTTAGCCAAAATAGAGGGGATTGGTCGCTTAAGGTTAAGAGAAGAGATTATATACTCGAGTCCATAACTCATGATAAAGGTAACAATAGATTCTAAACTTTGGGTCATACCTTCATGAAGCATTTTGTTTCGGCCAAACCAGATTGCCCGGATTGTATAAGCAATCTCCTCTCTTCTGAAGCCGTTGTGATTCACAATCATCCATGCCATCCACTCGAAAAAAGAGGCTTGATTAACTTCGGCAGGCCACGCAAGATTGAGACGACATCATACTTGCTTCGCAAAATCACAGTCTCGAAATATATGTGGAATAGATTCAAGGACTTGGTTACACCGGGGGCATTTGAAATCAATAGCAATCCTTCTTTGAAATAAGGTCTGTAAAGTAGGTAAAATATTATGCAAAGATTTCAAAACCATGATTCGGACTTTCGATGGGCATTTAAGATTCCAAAGAAGTATAAAAGTCTTCTTCTCTTCCAAATTTAACAGGCTTAGTTCAAGAAGCTTATACCCACTTCGAGCAGAATAAACCCAGAATGTTCACCACTCCAAACACGTTTATCACTCAAGTTTGATTTTGGCAGAGAAATACTCAAGATTGACGCAGCCTCACTGATGTTAAAATTACTCCCAATTAAATCACAATTACAGGCATTTACATTAGGGAGCATAAGGTCCCTCACCTTATTTAGCCCTGTAATTCTAGGAGATTCAATTAGCTTGTTCATATGTCTCGGTAACCAAAAGTCGTCCCATATAGAAGCATTGTGTCCATTACAAATACTCCATTTCTATAGTAAACCTTTTGAGCACTAAATACTACGCTAAGTGTAAGACGAGTTTGATCTAAGTCTTGAGTCCATGAAATTAGAATTAGTAAAGTATCTCGCTTTGAAAATTCTTGCTGCAAGAGAACTAGGATTCTCCATAATTCTCCAGCACCGTTTAACAAGCAAGGCGATATTAAACTTTAAAAAAACTCGAAATATCATTCCCCCATCTTCTTTAAGAGCACATAGGGAAGACCGGGAACACTAATGGATGCCTCGCTTGAAACCAGGCTTTTGCCACCAAAATCGAGCAGCTAAAGCCTCAAGATCTCGACAAAGTGTGGAAGGCAGCAAAAAACAGTTCATTACATAGAGGAGAATAGCTTGCAGAACTGACTTGATAAACACTTCTCTTCCCCCTATTGAAAGCATTCTCGTATTCCAATTCTCGATTCTTTTGATGGATTTTTCTTTTAGCTCACGTAAAGTAAGTTTTTTGTTTCGATCCACAATGGCCGACAAGCCCAAGTACTTCTCCGAATTAATGATATTGTTCACCTGAAGGACCCGACTAGGGGTGCTTATTGAGTTGAACAGCTCGCAAATAACTCGAACTTGACTCGATCAAAGCTCGGTTAGAGCTCGACTCAAGTTGACTCAACTCGAAATCGAGCTCGACTCGAGATCTTAGTGAGTCAAGTCGAGCAAGGCTCAACTCGACTCGATAAGTTCGAGAGCAACTCGTTATTTTTTTAATAAATTCTTTTATGATTTTTTGGTGGCTACCTTAAAAAATTATGTTCCATGAAATTTAAATATTTGTTGAAAACTCTAGAAAAGTTCAGTGAATTGCTAGGTAATTTACCCATAAAATTTTGGTTTCAAATTTTCAAAACATTTTGTATTTCCCGAAAATTTTAAAAGTTAATTTTTATTGATAAGGAATTTAATTATAATAATGAGTATTTCTTTTTTAAAGTCTTCACTTTTTATTTTATTATTACTTTATGTATATGTTGGGAAACGCTGGTACACCCTATGACGCAACGGAAAAATTACCCGACGAATTTCACTATTGATCTATGTACGAGAAACAAATCCGGGGTGAAAGGGATGAAACGTTACCTTAATTAAATCTTAAAACCTGCAGAGAGTTAGGAGAATCCAATTCTTCTAGCACGATATCGAATCCAAGTTGTCATAACAGCGTTCCGACCTCTACGCAGTCCACCCGAATAAAACGAACAATATTTACTTCTCTAACTGTTAGAGAGGTTTTTCGCAAAAGTATACTTTGGCTGCTAAACCTTATGACTTTTGTTAGGCTTGATATGCTCGATTTCCTTCAACCGATTTAGCTCGTCAAGGTAGGAGAAGATTTATTTTTGGGTGGAAGTTGTAGGAGCAAAAATTAGATAATGGACACAAGGATTTATAGTGGTTCAACCTTCTAACAAGCACCTACATCCACTACCTTAGCTTCCCACTAAGGATTTCAACAAATTCACTCTTGAATTTCTTCCCCTTTTCTAGGCTAAGGAGGCAACTTTTACACACTTAAAGTTTTCTAACCCAAAGCTTGAGTAAACCCTCTTTACAAGAGAAATTATAGTAAACTTGAAATCCCTCACTAGATAGATAGTTTGCAATCTTAAGCTCACCCACCAAACCTAAACACTTGAGCAAATTTGACAATTTAGGCTTACAAGTGTTGTCTATACATGGAATTTACAATAAAGGCCCTAAAGATAATTTGACATCATAATGTTGTTGACAATAGAAGCATTGACCTTTTCTTGATGCTTGGAGGTCCTTTTTATACTCCCAAATGAGTTTGTGGCCGTTACTAGCCGTTAGAGATGTTTTGGGCCATTGGGGTCTTTATTTCCCGCAATAAATGCAGTTCTGCAACTAACCGTATTGAAACATGTGTCCTTGTTTCAAAACAGTCTCAAAATAGAAAGAGTCGTTATGTGAAATAAGGAGACCGTATAGAAACAGGTGGGGTCGTATAGAAATAGGTAGGGCCGTATAGAAACGCCCAGCCGTATAGAAATGGGTAGGGCCGTATAGAAACAGTCGTATAAAAATGGGTAGGACCGTATAGGAACGAATTTTGACAGTTTCAAAACGTTTCGATACAGATTATGCTTGTATCGGAACGGGTACATTAAAAGCACTGGTTTGGCTACTTAAAAACGTTTCGAACATTGCCAAAACCTTTTTAAACATTCTCAAACTTATTTTCAAGTTGTTTGGACTTAAAATATATTTTAAATTCTTTTCAATTTAGTCCAAAACATTTTTCAATTATTATATCAAAACATTTAGTTCTACAATCTCCCCTTTTTGATATAATAAAACCAACTTGAAAAACTGTTTAAGATTCTCCCCTTAGTATTTAAAAATTTTGAATAACAGAAATTTTGAAAATTAAATAAAGTTGAAGCTCCCCCTTATTTATTCACTTGAAACTTGAAAAATCAATTATTCAAACCAATTCTCCCCCTTTTTGTTATATAAAAAAGAATTATGTAATGAACCCAAAGCACAATAAAATAGGAAACTAAATTAACACAAAGCATTATGTAATGAACCCAAAGATCAGAGAAATCGAGCTTACGCATCATCAATTCTATGAAAGCCCATTTGACCCTATTATACGCTTTTGACATGTTTAGAGCAATGAAAAATCTCATATGCCACGAGAATGTTGTCTGAGATAAGTCTTCCTGGAACAAACGCACTTTGCACCTCGTCAATACATAAATATAAGACACTCTAAAATCTATTAGCGAGCATCTTTAAAATAAGCTTATAGAGCACATTGCACAAAGATATTGGGCGCAATTGGGACATGTGTTGTGGGTTACCTTGGGAATAATCACAATTCTAGAGTGGTTGATATCATGTAGTGCATGTTTTTCATATAAAATATTAATACAGTAGTGAATCACTTCCTGCCCCACGGTGTGCCAGAAGCGTTGATAAAGACTGCGCCTAATCTATCTTCACCTGACGCTTTTAGTGAACACATAAATTTGAGGGCGACCAACACTTCATCGCAGTTGAACAAGAGACTAAGAGAGACCGTAACTTAATTTTAATTATTTTAAATCATTTATAAGTTTAAAATACGATTAAACTATAAAATATTAGGGTGGGTATGTCCCCTTAGGCCCACCTAATATTCTGCCCATTCGTCTATTATAATGTAAGGTTCCTTCGTAGCGTTGTTTTATCACTTCCTCGTAATAATGCATGAAAAATATTAAAATTTGATCTCATTTACATGTTCAAATTCAATTATTGTCTAATTATATATATTATTTAATAAATTAAAATATTTAAATTTCAAACATTTAATCATTATTATTATTTAAAATCATATACGAAATCAAATAATAATATTTTGATAATAAAAGAAGGATATATAAATATATAACAAAAATGAATATAATATTGAATTAAGGTTTACTTATTTTTTTAGAAGGTTAAAAATAGCCCCAAACGTTTCACCTTTTGGTCATTTTAACTCTATTTTTTGTGCAAACAACTATTTAGTGTTTCATTTTTTGTTTAAATTTTACCATTCTTTGATGAAAACTATTAGTCAACGCCTGAGGTTGACATGGCATGCCTGGAGGGCATGGGGAGATGACCTGGCATTGCCATGTGGCACTTTGCTGATGTGGCGATCGGCTAAAAATATTTTATTTAAAAAATAATTATTTTTTTTATTTTTTAAAAATGTCATGTCAGCAAAAATGCTACGTGACAGTGCCACATCATCTTTCCATGCCCTGCAAACATGCTACGTCAGCCTCAGGCGTTGACCGTTAGTTGACTAACGGTTTTCATCTAATAAAACTAAAATTTGAACAAAAAATAAAACGTTAGGCGGTTGTTTGCACCAAAAAATAAAAATAAAATGACCAAAATATAAAACGTTGGGGGCTATTTTTGAACTTTTGCTTTTTTTAACGTTTACATATTTTAATTTCAACATAACATTATCTTAATAATATATAATTAATAAAATCGCAAAGATGCTCTTCCCAGTTACGACAAAAACTAAAAACACGTGGATAGATGCCCTCAATTTTAATTTATAATAGCTCGTGATTTGGTTGATCCGAAGGCTACAAAATATTTAGTCAAATTTGTAATTAATTATTTTATTACGTATACGTTTGAGATTTAATTATTATACTTAATTTGATCGATTTAATTTATATTTTTGAATTTTAACTAAAATGATACATAAATAATATACTTAAATTATTTTTTTTATTATATACATGTCCGTCTTACGGTATGTTCGGGGTGCAATGATGTTGCTCCTACAATGTCGTTTCTAATGTTCAAACTTACATCCTCTCCTTGAGACCTTAACAAGCCAAGCCAAGCCGAGCCAACCCAAGCTCGGCTTGAAAAGCTCGTGAACATGCTCGATATATATATATATATATTATACTTGTATGTTTTAGTGTTGTTAACTTGTTATCTTGGTTAAATACTTTAAATTCCCTTCTCGTTGTGAACTTATATAATTTAAAAAATGTACTATGATTACTTGTGAATTTCAAAAACAAATATTATCTTTTCTCAAACAGATTTCTACTTGTTATTTTTCAAAACTTCAAGAAAAATATTTAAAACAATTCGAGGTAAGCAACAAGTCGAGCTCGAGCCCCGAGCCAAACCACGCTCAAACTATCCAATTCGAGTTCAAGCTCAATCCTAAAATTTTGAGCTCGACGAGCCTCGAGCCCGAGCTCAATAATACTATTTCTGAGCCGAGCCAATCCGAGTCAGCCCAGACTCAGACTCGACTCGGCTCGTTATTACCCCTAATTAAATTAAATAACAAAGACTACATTTTGTAATTTGTTCATATTATATATACTAATCTTTAATGAATATCATACAATTAAGATCGGAATTTCAAAAAATTTAAATAGTTTTAAGTGATTATAATATAGTATCTGTTTATATATATTTTTAAACTTTTAATAATGCAAATACACTTTACCGACAAAATAATTTGAACTCAAGTCTCTTAAAATAAACATCCTTTTCTATTGTAACCACTTTTTAGGTTGGAAATCTCAAAATTTTAAAATACACATACAAAAAATTTGAAACTAAGAATAATCAAATTAAAATTATAAATCAGTTGATTGAGTGTCACTCAGTAATATTAGATATTAGTTCTCTCGAATAAGACTAATAGTTTAAATTCTAATATTGTTGTGAATGTAGGAGATTAAGTTGTGATGTTCGCCTCATAGTAGATCTTTATATTATCCGATTTGAATTGATAGATTATTATTAAAGGAATAATCAAATTAGAGAATACCATCACGCAACCTAACATAATCCACCCCCGCCAAAACAAACAACGAAGGTACGTACCTTGCACGCGATTACCGAACCCCTTCTCTAAAACTCTCCCACCCGTTTCACACCCTCCTATCGTTCAATTCATTTTTCTTCTTCTGAAAAAAAAAGAGAAACAGAAATGGAAGATTATTTTTCTTCGTTTAGTTCATTCGTAGTTCGCTTCAGAGATTCTGCCAATCTGTTCCTTTCACAATTCGAACCTCTGGCTCTTCTCCTCGCCCCTCTCCTCACTCTCGTCATCGCACGTGCACTTCACTCGCTTCTTTCCGTTATTCACGATAAAGGATTCAAAGCGACGCTCATAGGCTTGTTCATGACCTCCGTCAAGTATTCTATTAATATCGCTATCTTTTTATTTGATTTCAGTTTCTGAGCGGAAATATTCGTTTTCGTTGACTAATCCATTTGTTTTCCATTTTGCAAAAGGTTGATTCCTGGCGTTAAGAGTTATATTGATGCGGAGAAACAAAAGGTTAGAGAATATATGTTTTTTTGTATGATTTAAGTCATATTTGTTGATTTTTTCATCTAATTTATACATTCATTGTTGTACGTACAGTGGATTAAATTTTAGTTCTCCGATTCGTTGCGAACATTTGAAAATTTATTATTTTCTTTCTGATTTGTTTGTGCAATAAATGAATTAACTGGAAACATTTAATTCGGGTCCACTGTGCTGCTAGTCTACTATTGTTTGTAAGAATTTTTTAGGATCACTTTTTCTCCGTTTGATCTGTCCTGCTGATTTGTGAAACACATTATCGATTTGCATTTGCATTTGTACTGCTGCGCAGTTCCTTGGATTTTATTTAACTGCATTTATTTGGCATCATAGACTATATGATTTGGTCTGTACTCTGTATCAATGAATACAGTCATCAGATGCAGGCTCTATTTAGAATTTGTACCTACTTGATGTGCATTTAATAAGGAATTCATAAATAGATAAAAGGCTTGCAGTTTGGGTTGTGAGACTGTAGTGTAGCACTTGCTTGCTTGTTTGGTATTTTCAAGATGGAAACAGACTGGGTCTTTATTTGAACGTTGAACTAAGCATGAGTACTGCTTTCAATTTCATTCTACTGTAAAGAGGCTAAGAGAGAGAAATATGTTGGAATTTTGGTGTAGAATGGCCAAAGCCTGAAATGACACCATCAAGGGTGTTGTTTTATTTATCATGCAGTGAATGGAGTGGGAGCTCAGTGTTCCTTACACTCATTTGACTATTATATTTTAATCCCCTATTGGACTAAATTATGCAGAAGACAGTAATTAGTCATTTATCCCCCGAATAAAAGAAGGCTTTTCACTGTTGTTTTTACATGTCGCTGAGACATTATTATGTTCTTGATTCTAGAACTAGAATGCTAATTTCTGCTCTAGATGTATCATGCAACTTTATTTTCAAATTTTCTTTAATAGAATTTTACACTTCACTCAATCAGGTCTAAGTACATGTTGTCTTAAATGATTAAAATCTTCCCGTCTTCACAATTAGGATGAGTATAATTTGGTACATGTACTGGTCTGCTGAACAATGCAGGTTGTGGACAAGTTGCAATCCGGTAGCAAATCCAAAAGAGAAGAATGGAGGACAGAATTGCCAACCACAGGTTTTGGAGTGGGTATTATAGAAGAAATGAAAGATGCAAAGAGCAAGGATGTTGATTGGCAAGGAAAATGCTCTGGTACAGTGTATGTTTTTAATTTGTCTCGGAAACAATTTGTATGTGTTTTGCTACATCAAATATAAATATCAGTTTTTGTTGAATTGTGCTTGAGATTGATAAGTTGTGGATTTACTTTGGTCCAGCTATATTGGTGGAAGTGAATCTGAAGGACATTTTTCTTTGATCAACGAGGCATGTTCAATGTCAGTAAGATATCCCAAATTTGTTGTTGTTTTATATTCCTAAGAGCAACACTAATCTTTTACTACTTGCAATGCTTAAAGCTCACTTGATTGGATTCAAGTTGCATATTATTACTTCACACTATCTTGATTTCCAAAAATGTTGTTCAAATACACTATTTACACCAGTTAAAAGTATATATTGGTATACACACACACACACACATATTGTTTCTGTTATAACTTCAAAGAAATGAAGTCTGCCCCATTCCGCTTTTAGTTACCCATCTTTAAATGATGATGTTGACTATTTTCAGGTTTGCACATACCAATCCATTACATTTAGATGTGTTCCAAAGTGTGGGACGGTTTGAGGCTGAAGTGGTGGCAATGACTGCGGATCTACTTGGCAGTAAAGAGAAGGCCTCTGGAGGACAAATATGTGGAAACATGACATCAGGAGGAACTGAGAGCATATTGTTAGCTATGAAAACATCTCGGGATTACATGAAGATGAAGAAGGGGATTACAAAGCCAGAAATGTAAGCCTTCCCTTACATTTACAATTATTTCATAAATTTATTATCAATACCAATTTTATCAATTTGAATCATCCTATTCCCAAGCATAGGGTAATAGCTGAATCTGCACATTCGGCATATGACAAGGCAGCACAATATTTTAACATCAAGCTCCGTCGTGTCCCTGTCAATAAGGAATTCAAAGCAGATGTGAAAGCAATCAGAAAACATATTAACAGAAACACTATCATGGTATAATCGTCTATATTATTTTCAGTAATCTTATATGCGGCTAAGTTCTTTGTTATAAGTTGGCCTGACAAAAATCTTATTCTGCAGATTGTTGGATCTGCACCTGGGTTTCCTCATGGCATCATTGACCCTATTGAGGTACGCTACTACTCATTACTTTTTTCATCAGGGTAGGAAAAGCTTTTAAATATAATCTGTTAATGTTATGTTTTGCTTGGGGGCTTGCTGATAAAATATAGCATCTCTCCAGGAGCTAGGTAAATTGGCTGATAGCTATGGAATTTGTTTCCATGTTGACCTTTGTCTTGGTGGCTTCGTTTTGCCTTTTGCTCGTAAACTCGGGTATATGCTTCTGACCTCTCAATTGTATGAAATTATATTATTTATTTTCTTTTCAACATGGACTAAGATATTAGAATTGTGTTTTTCATCTTGTATGTTCGGTTCTTGTTCTTTAAAGGCATGTAGTTCTCTATTGTTGATTTGGTGCCGATTTCCCTCATTAAGGAACTGTTTACTGAGGTCATTGGTAAAATGTTTAAAAATTTGATGCCAGCCTGTTTTTATTAGTTTTAGTTTTCAATGACTAACTGGTTATTCACTTTATTCTGAAGAAGTTGAGTGTTTTTCCCCTGCAAGGGAAGTTTTTATCTCCGTTATGCTGTTGTTTAATGTGCTAAGGTGCTCTTACTCTCGAAAAGGGCCTTCACTTTGATTGACATCATTTTCCCCCCTTGAATGAATAATTTCTCTATTTTAGTTTTTCATGCCATTGAGTTGATGGTGTTATCTGTGTAACCAGCTATTAGGTACGATTAGAAAACTGTTTTATGAGAATGGGTTGCACCTTTGTTCATCATTTCACTATGATTGTATCAATTTACGTTTTCCATTTTTTTTTATCTTAATGAGCTTATGCCTTGTATGGACTACAGGCAGTGGTATTCACTGTTTGATGCATGAGCACGACTGCTTGTTTGGAAATGTCAAGTGTTTTGTTTTTGAATTGAAGTAGAAAGTATTATCGGGAGCATATGCTCTTAATATTTCTGTCGCATCTCTATCTCAGGAATGTTGGCTAAAACTTGATTGGTTATATACTTATATCGTTTACCCTTTTCCTCTCAGGTACCCAATTCCACCATTTGATTTCAGTGTTAAGGGAGTAACTTCAGTTTCAATCGATGTGCATAAATATGGGCTGGCTCCTAAAGGAACAAGCGTAGTTCTTTACAGAAATCATGAAATTAGAAAGGTATCTATCAGTTTTCTTTGAGCAACATCGAACATTGTTCAGGCTCTATTATTTGATTATATCTAGTTGCTGAAGTAAAAAAATTAATAGGTATCCGTCTTTATTGGCAACTGTAAATTTTATGTACAAGTTCTGTATTGTGTAATATCTGTTTTGTTTCGTTTATTATGCCTTTTGATTATGCACATTGTACTCATATAAACTTGAATAGGAACATCAAGATTAATTGTCTAACATATTTCCTTACACTTCTGATCAAGTTCTTTATGATATGTTTTTCTTTTCATGTCATCTTGATTGGTGGCTACGCAATATTACGCTGGACTTCTTTGTCAACCATTCTCCAACAGCATCAATTTGTAGCTGGTAAGTAGAATATCTATTGTCAAAGAAAAGGAAAAAGAGAAATGAACTTATGATGGGAAAGATGGGTGGACTGGGAGATGCTTAGGGTTGTTTCAGGCATTTAGGCTTTGCTTGGTTGGGTGAAAAAGTGGAAGGAGGGGAGGGAAAAATGAAAAGAAAATAAATTTTGGGTGTGTTTGGTAGTAAAGAAAAGTGGTAGGAAAGAAAACTAGATGGATGATCATTTTCCATGCTCATGTGTAAAAATAAAGCATCCCAAAATTGGAAGGAAAGGATGAGAGAAAATATGAGAGATGTGAGTTAATTCAAAAAATGAATTTTTCAAAGCTTAATTTTTCTTTCCTTCCAATTTTCAACTCTACCAAACAATAAATGGTAATAAAATACAAATTTCTTTCAATTTTTCTATCCTTCCTACCAAGCACACTAATGGAAAGAAGAAAAAAAAATAGTTTTCCATCTTTCCACTTTCTTACCTCTTCAATTTTCTTTCCACTCTACCAAGCAAAGCCTTAAAACTGAGGAAGCAGATTTCTGATTTTCTAGGGCGAGATAAACATTCAGACTGGAATTAATTCTTAATTTATGTAAGAAATGCAGTAGCAGTTCTCTGCATTATGACTCTGCTTAATTATATTTGATTTATCTTTTGCCCATGGACAGTCACTGAGTGGTCAGGTGGGCTATACGTGTCTCCAACCATAGCTGGAAGCAGACCTGGAGCGTTGATTGCTGGAGCTTGGGCAGCGATGATGTCTCTAGGACAACAAGGTAGCAAAATTAACGTGTGAAGCTCTGAAATGGTCATCTACACCGTTGTTACTTAGATTCTGGTGGTTCTGTTTTTGGGCTAATTATTATATTTCCTTAACAACCCATAGGTTACATGGAGAATACAAGAAAAATCATGGAAGCGTCGAAGACGATTGAGAAAGGGTTCGAATTCGTTTCACTTTTTTCTACTGAATTCCTTAATTTTGAGATATATAGAATGACCGCCACTTCAATTGTAGGATAAAGGAGATTTCTGAGTTGTTTATCATTGGAAAGCCGGACATGACAATAGTGGCATTTGGATCTTCGGTTCTAGACATATTTGAAGTCAATGATATCATGTCTCGCAAAGGTTGGCATTTGAATGCATTGCAGAGACCCAACAGGTGAGCACTCCAGTACCTTGTTCTTTCTTTAATGTTGCGGTGGATCGAATTCCCTTTGATTATGAACTTTAGCTGCTTCCATATATACTAGTAGTGTATCCTGCATGCTTGTCTTCAAGTTAGAATCTGTTTCGAAATTTAACCTCTGTAGCGATGTCTATTATCAGAGACTGAGATTCTTTTCTTTGATGTTATTGAATCAGCCTTCATATCTGTGTCACTCTTCAACATGTACCAGTAGTTGATACCTTCCTCCAGGATTTGAGGGATGCCGTACAAACCGTAAGCACTTTGGTTTCCCTTTTATTTGAAAACACGAAGTGTCTTTGCTGTTAATTAACAACTAAATAGTTCATCAGCCATCAGGGACATTATCTTGTTCACTGATACTTAAAAGGAACTTATGTTGTATTGGTACTTGATATGATGCCAAGTGTTTTGTTTCAGGTGAAAGAAAATCCAGGGCCGATAAGCGGAGGCCTAGCGCCCATATACGGGGCTGCAGGGAAGATGCCTGATCGAGGCATGGTTCAAGAATTGTTGGTAAATTACATGGATGGTACATGCTAATGCCCGGATATATGCAATGCCGATCACTTTCGATCTGTAAGGTCGCGTCAGGGATTTGAATGCTGCAAAGAACTAGGGTTTGAGTCTCATCCCATGCATATTGGTTTGTAGTTTGTTCTGTAATAATTGTGGTTAATTTTTCATGGAAAATAAATGTACATTTGACTTCTAATATATATATCGCATTCACTTGAATTTTCAGACAAAGATCAAGTAAATTATTAGGGGAAAGTGTCATTATCCCATGAGGCCTGTTAATATTTAATAAAAGAGTTATATTTTAATACTAGGTGTGTAAAAAAATTACACAATTTTTTTATAAAATTTAAAACTTAAATCTCAAACCCTAACACTTAAACCCTAAATTTTAACCATAAACCTTAAATTTTATGCCCTACACACTAATCCCCTAAACCTTAAACCCTAACCTAAAACCATAAACCTTAAAATTGAAAGGCTTGTGTAAATTTTAACCAGCTTGTGTATCAAAGTATTTTTTATTGGATGAGTATTAAATAAAACCATAAATTAAAGTTTACACAAGCTTGTGTAAAATATGATTTATTTTTTATTGGATGAGTATTAAATAAAGGGAAAAAACGTTGATACACAAGCCGTGTAAACTTTAGTTTACATGTGCCTCTTAGTTTTAGGGGTTAGAGTTTTACTTTATGGTTTAAACTTTAGGGGTTTATGTTGTAGGGTTTAAAATTTAAGGTTAATGTTTAGAATTTAGGGTATAGCGTTTAAGGTTTAGGATTTATTTTTTTAGGACTAGGGTTAGGGTTAAGAATTTAAAATTTGGATTTTATACTATAAAAATGCAAATTTGTGTAAAATTAGTTTACACAGTGTGTATCAAAATTTTACCCTTAAATAAAATGTTATTTTATAAAAGATTTAACTCTTTATTTACATTTTGTTATTATTATTTGAATACAAGGCTGTTTATATTTAAAATGATTGTATATAAAATAATGAACGGGAAAATAAAATGTTATTTCTAAGTAATATAGGTTTGAGCAATTTATCTTATCTGCACGATGTGTGGCAATTTATCTTATCTACACGATGTGTCATTGTTAAAGGATTAGATTAAAGAACATATAATATCTTATAATCATTAATCACACCAGAGTTAAAAAATGTTTGTATATAAAATACATTTGTAGTAGATGATAATTAAATGTTTATTTCTATAAATAAATAAATATCAAACAATTTCTTCAGATTACATACAGTTGAAACCCTCTGGCACTCATTGTCCATATGATAACAAAGTAAAGCAAATTCAATTGAATTTGAAGCCATTCTTTCCGTACACTGCACAACGGACGATACACACACACTACATTCTTCGGATTTCTCCGTTTCAATGTACATTTTCTTTGATATATACGACTGCGATCTTTCGCAATCTGTGAAACATATTGTATTTTTTTTTTCTCTTTTCGCCTACTGAAAATAGAAGAATCGACATGTTCAGTTTATTTATGTCCGTGTTTAATGTACGTTAACTATGTGAGACTGAGCTTGCACGATTGAAATTCCATTTTCTTCGTCTGATTGAGTAACCAATGAATTTGGAGTCTCCTAATTAATCAACAGAAGCAAATGAATCTCGAATAAGCAAACTATAGACACCGAAACAGTGGGGAATACGAGTTGAATCAATGGGAAACACTCACCTGTTGCTGCCTGCGGCGATGTCGATGGATGGCAGTCATTACTTTAACCATGACATAGATTGGCAGGATAATTCCGACAGTCCGAAGTAAGAACAACTGTAAAACGAAAGAAGAGATAAGTTGATAGTCTGAAAGTAGAGAATTTGATCATATTCTTCAAATAAACCGGTAAATAGCTTACCGTAAATAACGGAAAAGAGAAGTTGTCACTTCCATTTAGTATGGCGGGAAGAACATGTCGTAAAACCAAGAGAAACATGAACTGCAGATGTAAAGCATGAAGAAATTAGAAAATCTGTGCATTTCTCCCAAATTGTGCTATTTTGTTAGGGCAGTGAGCTATCGACAATGAAGCAAACATGCCATTGGATCTCGATAAGTAAGGCATGCAATGTCTGTGTTTCATAGCTGTAAACTTACAATTATAGCAACGGTAGGGTAACCTATCAAGCTTCTCGTAGTCGAAGCTAAATATTCATCGTGGCCAGAATCCAGTAAGCTATGATCTGTCGAGACCACTGCTATAAAGCGAGAATTGTCCAACTCCATCCTAGAGATCTCCCAGTTTACCCTGATAAAATTGTAGAGAAAATGAAGCACTTTATAATCTCTTAACCGGGTCAGAGGTACTTAATTAATACATAAACGAAAGTTACCTGAAATTCATCGGAATACGCCCGATATGAAACAAGGGAGGTGGTGCGGTGTAACCTGGCTTGAATTGCTGAAATGCAGAAGATTTATGATCACATAAGTTCGGCCTAACACAATGCCACAGATAAAACTATACCAACCAAAAACTTGCACGCTATACCACTTGAACGAGTCGGAATTAATAAAAAAGATAAGAAGAAAGCTTAGAGCCTTAGACTAGAACATGAGTCATGAAATGTAAAAGTATGTAACCTGAAGGCATATTTCACAGGTAATGTTGCCCTTCTCGTTACACCATCTTTGTATACATCTGCGATGAGCATACTGAAATACAAAACACAGGGTAAGTCACAATTGGATTCTTCGGAAAACAAAGTTAAATTTTCTTTTAAAAGACTGAGAGTAAGTTGACAATCAGATTCTTCTAGATTAACAACAATCAAGACACAAATTTGGACACAGAATGTCAAGATAGAATAAATCAACCATTCATGTCCATGCTATTTGCCGTAGTCAATGGTTCTAGGGACAAGTAGAAAAAGAAACCTAACCTACATTATCCTTGTTCACAACAGATTTCAGAACAACAAAGAGTATTAGCACACAAGATAGTTATTCATCCTCAAGTTTACTAGGTGATTGACACCGATGATATATTCACCGAAAAATCGTATACAAATTCTTGTCGAGACTCGAGAGCTCAAGGTGCACTTTAGGTGCTAGAACCCTTACATTTCGTGAGGTGCAAGGTGCAACACGAAAGTGCTCGTCCCAGTGAAGTAGTGCGCTATACATATATGTGTAAGGCTAAAATATACAACTATAATAAGAAACTCTAAAGAGTGATCCAACTTATCTATAGAATTGTAGCACTAAAGCGCAAAGGCTAGAGGCATGCTGTCGGGTTAAAGAAACTTAAAACCGAATTGAATTTTGTCAAATTGTCAGTCAAATAAGCACCAAACTAACCTTCAAGCTGCCAGAACAAGAGCAAGGGGTCTCCATGTTTGAATCTTCATCCTCGTCTTGGCATATCCGACATTCAACGATTTTCCCCGGGGACAGCGAATTCAACTTGGGAGAAGTGTTGAACAACTTTGTGTCATCAAATGCTGATGCAGTGGCCTGCAAGGACCGGTTCCTGCTTTCGATTGCAGCTTCCAATGTGGATTCAGTCAACAACCGGTCCACTAGTAACACAAAATGATCCCCCATATTCAGATACAGAAAAGAACACTCCACAATCAGCTTTGAACAAGCCAATGACAATCCAAGAATAGTTTTGATCAAGTTGTCCTGCTCACTTCCACCTGTGTATAAAAACTAAAAATCATTAGAAACAAACTAAAAACTTTCAAATTTAGATACTAGTAATAGTATATAGGAGTAACATATAAAACACCTCACAACTTAGCAACCAAAACCAGAACAATTGGGGACCTCACAACTTAGCAACCAAAACCAGAACAATTGGGGACCCCCCAACAAGTGCATGTAATGTAATAAAGTATGGACAAAGGCACCTCATAGAAAACTGAGGAAATTTTCCCAGAAATGAATGGTACAGCATCAAAAGCTCAATATATTGGAGCAAAGACAAATAAAAAAGTTTAAACTTTAAATTCTGTCAAAAGTTAGAAAAGTAAAAAGAGCAAACAAATAGGCATGGACCCATTGAAGCAAATACATCCAAAAACATTGTAAAGTTCAACAGAATGAAGAAAGGAAAAGTACCAAGAGAAGCCAAAAAGAATGAGAGGGGAAAGGGCAACGATAAAGGGAGGGTGCTTTGAAGTAACAGAAGAAGAAGCATAAATCATGACAAGAAAGCGAAAAGGGGGAAATTAACAAAGGAATCGTTTTTGTTCAAGCAAAAGAACCTTCTTTTCTTTTCTCCTTTGGTTTGTTGTGAAAATTAAGCTTTGGGTTTTACTTTTTAGAGTTCAAATCACAATGTTTTATAGTCGGGCGTTTTGGCCTTGGGATTTTGATTTTGGTGGCAAAGGAAGAAGATTCGTGAGATTAGCAACGCGTATTTCCCGTTTTAATTAAAAAGAAAACAGTTTTATTTTTCTAGTTAAACTACCCCTTCCCCTTGCATGCCTAAAGCTGCCTTAGCTTACCATCTCCATGCAGGCGACCAGGTTAGGAAGGAAAATCATATGTTTGACATTGACTACACATTAATCATTAATCAATTTTAATTTTAATTTCAATTTTATTATAAAATAAATGTTTAAATTATATTTTTTTATTTTAAACGTTTAAATATTTTTGAGTTTAATGTAGATTTTTAACATTTCATTTCGTATCATTTTTAACAGATTGTATGTGAAAATATTATCTAATAAATGTGTAACACGTGAATTTTGATTATCTTGGGAACCAAACATAAAAATCAAGGGGTATATTTGAAAATTGATTCTTTTTGTGAAATCAAATATTTCTAACTCTCAAATGCTTCGATTTTAAGAGCTCAGGTATTTTTATTGCATCAATTTCGATCTACAAGTCTTCATTCTCATTTTTTTTTGTGCAATTAAAAAACCTTAAGTCTTCAAAATGTCCCAAAAATACTTCGATGATGAAAATTCATCTATGTGAAAAGCGAAATCAAGATTCACTCTAAAAAAATAGTCCCAAAATACTTCGATTCTTATTGAAATGACGAGTTGTCTAATTTTTTTTGAAAATATCATTAATAAATGAAAACATTTTTTTTAACAAATAACATGAAAATAATTACAGAATGAAACATTAAGCACATACTTTGACTCCAAAAAAATTTAATCATATATAAAAAAAAGAATAGGCCCTATTTGGTAAAGAGTGGTTTGGGCAAAAATTAGAGTTTTTAGGCATAAGTAGAGGTTTGACCAGTCAAATCTAGTAATATTGTTGTTTGGTGAACTATAGATTGAGAGAGTGGATTAGGGTGAAACCGCTAATTTTGAAAAAGCTCCTAATAGGAGCTTTTTGAGATTAGAGGTTTGATATTAGAGTTGTAAAGACTCTTTTACCCTTACTAGTTACCAAAAATCTCCAAATAACCTAAATTAAATATTTTCTCACCCTATTTATAAGTCAATCCTATTTATTTTTTTCTTTTTATTATCACATGTTTATTTGTGTATTTAAATTTATTAATTAATTAAATTATATTAAAATAATTATATAAATAATAAATTAATATATAAATCATTCGAATATGTTTAGAAAAGTTAATTTAAAAATAATTTTTATAAATCTAATTAATATTAATTAGATACAAAATATTGATAATTAATAAATTATTCAAACAAGTATTGAATATAATCACGTCTTTATATGCCATTTTGCTTGTTTAAATAATGTAACAGCTATCAGCTATCAGTTAATTTTACCAAACACTTTTATATAATCAGCTAATACACTACGTTAGTCAAATCAGCTAATGCAATCAGCTATTAACTATTAGCTAATGTAATCTGCTATCATTGTCAAACAGGGCCTATAAAGGATTAATATTTGATGCACATGCAGTGAAAAAGTTCCCCATAAATATACCTATTTAGGCTTTAAAACCTAAATCTTTAACCTTAAATCTTAAATTTAAAACACTAAAATTTAAAATTCTAAACTCTAAACCCTATTATATATCTAACCTCTAAAATGAGCGTAATTATATAAACTAAAGTCTACACTTGCAACGCATCAAATATTTTTCCTAATTAGAACACTTACTTTATAATAAAATCTCCTTATTTTAAAAAAAAATAAATAATATTGGGTCAAAAGAGACCAACTTTTGATGTGGACTCGTTCAACTGAACCAGGCCCCGACAATATTTGTTTTCAGATTAGGCCGGGATAATTCAAATTACTTGTTCGTATTAAAAAATAATCACGTTTAAAATTATTAAAAATGAGATTTGCAGGCAAATCCTAGATTGTGGGATTAGTTTAACATTCTTTTGAAAAGAAAAAAATAAGTGAAAACGTGTTTATAACTTTCTCGTTTAATTAAAGTGTTTAATATTACTGTTAAAAAATATTTTTGAGAATATAAATAATCATTTTAAATACAATATTATAAGTTAAGAAAAATATATTTAAATGATATATAATTTTTTAATGATATAATATATAAAATATATTAACTTAAATTATATAAAAATATTTGTATTAATAAATAAATATTTTTAAAAATTGACAAGTGTATGTGTTTCATAAAAATATATAAAATTTAGAATAATTTTTATTTAAAAAATTGAAATGAAAAGATATTCAATTTTTAAAATAATTTAATTATGTAGTCAAGGGCGAGAGGTTTTGGCACATAGATTGCAAACTCCATAAAAAATGATTAAAACACAGATCTGAGGGCTGAGGCTGCTGGGGGATTGGGCAAGTTCGTTGGGTATGAGCTATGGGCTATGGGATGTCATCAAAGAGGTTGGGCCTAAGACAACATTATTTGGTTCCTTAACCACCTCATTATTTTTTGGATAAATAGACTAACAACAACATGGATAAATGTTGATCAGGAAAGTCGCAAACACCCTTTTTCTGACTCTCGGTTAAAGGGTAAATCATTCATTGTGTTTATTTTGAAGATTGCTTGAAATTCTTTTATTTACTGCATTTGGCATCAGAGAAATTTGACAACTTTTCAAAATGTAGCTAGGGATTCGGCTACTATCCTACATTTTATACACGAAATAATTCAAATTAGAGCACAAAAAAAAGTATAGATAGGAGTAATCCTGTGAATACTCGATTGTGTTGAGCTTTGGGAAATTCTAAGCTAATTTCCTCAATTTTCATGTTTTTTTTTTTTTGTAATAGCTTGCTGTTTTCATGGATGAATAAAATAAATATTTTATCTAAAAATTAAATGCATAATAAGATGGTGAAAGAAATAGTTTCTACATTTGAGTTAAAAAAACACTTTCTAAAAATATTTAGGGAAAACTACTCCACTGACCACCAAACAAATTGAGGATGCTTATTTGGACCACCAAACAAATTGAGGATACTTATTTGGACCACCGAACTATAGAAATCGTCAATCAGACCACCGAACTTATAAAATCAACCTATTTTAGCCACCGTCGTTAAACACCTAATGGTGGAGTGACGGAACTGTCACGTGGCAATTGATGGAAAAATTTTAAAATTACTTTGGTCTCTATTATTTACACATTTTTTCAATTTAGTCATAATTTTAAATTAATAAAATAATAAATTATTTAATTAAGTGGTAACACATGTCAACACCTTATTGGAGGACATTAATTTTTCTTCATCTACGCTAAGCAGGAATCGAACATGGGACTCTCAAGGGAAAAATCAATGGCTTTGCCACTACACCAACCACAACTTTGTATTATAATTCTCCAGATAAAATATATATCTCTTATTAGTTTCTACATTTATAAGCCAAAAGTTCAAACCCTAAACACTAATTTCACATATATAAATCCTAAACCCTAAACTCTAACCATAAATATTTCAGATTAATTTCATGTTAAATATTTCAAATTAAACATCAAACCCTAAAAATTTCAAATTAATTCCACGCTAAATATTTTAAATTAAACCCTAAACCCTAAAAATTTCAAATTAATTTCACTCTAAATATTTCAAATTAAGCCTTAAACCCCAAACCCTAAATATTTCAAATTAATTTCACGCTAAATATTTCAAATTAAACCTCAAACCCTAACCTTAAACCCTAGAGATTTCAAATTAATTACACGCTAACCATTTTAATTTAAACCCTAAACCCTAAATATTTCAAATTAATTGCACGCTAAATATTTCAAATTAAACCCCAAACATCAAACCCTAAAAATTCAAATTAATTACACGCTAACTATTTTTAATTTAAACCCTAAACCCTAAATATTTCAAATTAATTTCACGCTAAATATTTTAAATTAAACCCTAAATATTTAACATGTAATTAATTTGAAATTTTTAGGGTTTAAGACTAGAGTTTGGGGTTTAGGGTTTAATTTGAAATATTTAGCGTGAAATTAATTTGAAATATTTAGGGTTTAGGGTTTAAGGCTTAATTTGAAATATTTAACGTGAAATTAATTTGAAATTTTTAGGGTTTAGGGTTTAATTTAAAATATTTAGCGTGGAATTAATTTGAAATTTTCAGGGTTTGTGGTTTAATTTGAAATATTTAGTGTGAAATTAATTTGAAATATTTATGGTTAGATTTTAGGGTTCAGGGTTTATATATATAATTAGTGTTTAGGGTTTGAGCTTTTGGCTTATAAATGTAGAAACTATTAAGAGATATATATTATATCTGGAGAATTATGACACAAAATTGTGCTTGGTGGAGTGGCAAAGCCATTGGCTTTACCCTTTATTGTCCTGGGTTTCAATCCTGCTTGACGCAGGTGAGGGAAATTTATTTTTCTCCTCTAAATTGGTGGTGACACGTGTCACCACCTGATACGTGTCACCACCTGATTGGAGGGGGAAAATAATTTAATAAAATTAAATATAAATAATTAAAATCTTCTAATAAGGTATTGACACGTGTCACCACTTAATTAAATAATTTATTATTTTATTAATTTAAAATTAGGACTAAATTGAAAAATGTGTAAATAACAGGGACTAAATGTGTAATTTTTAAATTTTTCCATCAATTGCCACGTGTCAGTTCTGTCACTCCACTGTTAGGTTTTTAACGGCGGTTGTCAAAATAAGTTGATTTTTTAAGTTCGATGGTCTGATTGACGATTTTTATAGTTCGATGGTTCAAATAGGTATCCCTAATTTATTTAGTGATCAGTGGGATAGTTTCCCAAATATTTATCTCAATTAACAATACTTCAGACTCAAAAAAATATTTATAACTCTAAAAACACTTATCAAAAATAATATTGAAGGGGGCTGGCAAACCGGGTTGATGTGGAAGTAGGTGAACCTCTCTTGAACTAGTCATATTAATTCGTCTTAGAAAGCCCAATCCAGGACTTATCACGTGACATGCCACTGCATGCAATATGTTTGTTTGTTTGTAAGTTGTAAGTTGTAAGTTGTAAGTTGTAAGCCTAGTTGTAGACTGTAGGCGGCTTTCAAATTCCGAGTTCCAACTTCCATATTTAATTTGATTGACTCACTTTCTCTTTATTTTTTATTAAACTAATATTTAAATGACCACCTAATTGTGTTAATATTTATAATATCACCATCGTATTTTTTATTTTGTCATTATGATCAAATAACTATTTAAGTAGTATTAGTTAAATTATGTGACGTTAAAATCTAATGAATGAAGTAACGTGTCAGTGAAAAAAAATATTATTTAATTACATATTTGGTACATGTTACTTACATAGTGTATCAATTTGGTCTTAATTTCAGTTTAATTTAATAAATTTAATCTCCCAATCACATGACGATATTTTTTTAATTTAATTTATTTAATCAACCAATCAGATGGTGACACAAAACAAATGGCACCAAAGGGAAGAAAAACACTTGCTCAATCGTTGGGCATATCTTTTTTGTTTTATTAATATTAGGGTGATTATAAGGTAATATATGTTCATACATATTCTTATTCATTTGACAACATACACCTTACAGACAAAAACAATTTGAACTCGAATCTCTAGAATGAACATCATACGCTGAGATGAGCTTTTCAATTATATTAGAATTGCTAACTATTATATTTAATGTTACATTGTTTGTGAAAATTGAAAAGAAAAAAATGGAGTGGAAGGATTCGAACCTGAATCTATTGTGATAAAAGAAAATAATATTTATCACTCAACCAAGAGTAATTTATCTTAAATGATGAGGCTTGGTATGAGTTAAATAAATTAGCCTTCCTGATTAATCTTCTAATGCTTCATCTTCGCATTGGTTAAGGCCTCTGTCAGTTTTATATTTCATTGCTTAGAAGCATGTTTTAAGTCTTAAAGTGACTTCCGCAGCCTGCATACTTGAGAAAGTATTTCCATAGTCAACACCTTTTGTTTTGATAGTACCCTTTAGTTACGAGATGAAGATTGGCAAAAACACACAAAGTGGCGGCATCCTAATTGTCATATAAACGTGGACACTATTTTACTCAGTCTCCTGCGCACATGTGCTTATCTGCTACAAAAGTGCAGATTTTCCTCCTATTTTTACAACACTCACACTGGTGAAAATTTAGGTTGCTTCACAGATGTGTACCAGCCAGACAGTAGATTGTTAATCCGAGCACATATTAGTAATTTATTATATGAATATATTATTATCTTAAGGATAATTATTTAATATATTGGCGGTACAAAATTTTAGTTTCTACAAATGTCTTAGTTTTAGGGTTTAGGAACTCAGTTTAGGGGTATAGGTTTAGTAGTTTAGAAATTATAGATTGGATATAAAATTTAGAGTTTATAGTTAGAATTTAGGATTTATAGGTTAAAATCTAAATCCTAAACCCTAAATCCTAAACATTAAATTCTAAACCACTACACTTAAACCCCTAAACCTTACACTCTAAATCGAGTCCTTAAATCCTAAAACTAAGGTGCTTGTAAAAACCAAAAGTTTCCACCGCTAATATATTGAATATAAATCATTATCCTAATAGTTATTAACTAATGTTTAAACTATATATAATATGTTTCATTTTATTTTTGCTAGTGATACTGATCGCTGAGTTGTAAAACATTGTTTTTTATCCCAATAAATCCGGTTTCAAATCCTCTCACTTCATTCTTTTTCTTCTGAATTTTCACAAACAATGTAACATTAAATATAACAGTTAACAATTCTAAAACAACCCTTGCATTTGCTTAATTTTTTCTTCTTTGGTTTTGGGCTCGATTTCCAACCCTTGCATTTGCCTAATTTTTCTGATATCATTTGTTTTATATGTTACCGTCTTGTTGATAGGTTAAATATATGTGATTGGAGGATTAAATTTATTAAATTAAACTAAAATTACAATTAGATAAACAATGTGAGTAATGAGAATCAAATTGGAAACTAAATATTTTTTTTTAATTAGATGATTATTTAAGTAGTTTATATACCCTTTGTTTTTTCATTATTTAGTTTCCCGATATGATGCCCAGCTAGCTTAGGTTAGGCTAGGTAAGGTAAGGCACTGAAAATTGAAAGTTCCAACTTGGTTTATGGACCGTTCAAGTTGCGTATCTTCATACATTTACAACCATACCCCCACGGCCCCACCATACATTCTTTTCTCAATTCCAAAGCCGGAGATTTAATATATTTTAACATTCCTTTTTTTGAAAGATCAAAATTCAAACGGGAGGAATTAGGGTAGTTCTAAAAAAACACCTTAAATACAAGCTAAAATAAAGGTATGTACCGAATTTGTTATATAAAATCGTAAGAAATTTTGTACATGTACCAAATTTGTTACAAAAATAGTAAGAAATTCGGTATGTACATAATTTCTTACGATTTTTTTGTACATACCAAATTTTTTACAAAAGTTGTAAGAAATTATGTACATACCTTAAATTTCACGATTTTTTGTAAGAATTTTGTATATGTACCGAAAATCTTACAAAAGTAGTAAGAAATTATGTACATACCGAATTTCTTACGGATTTGTAAGAATTTCGATACATTGTACAAAATTTCTTACAATTTTTGTAACAAATTCGGTACATGCCTTTTTTTAGCATGTATTTAAGGTGTTTTTAGAACTTCCCGAAGGAATTACCCCAATATTATCTTTAGTTTTTTTATTCTAAAATAAGGTGCCCGAAATAATATTTTTTCAAATTAGGGATGTTCACTGTGTAAATAGTGAAAATCGATGTACTACCACCCAACTTTGAACAGTGAATTTACCTTTGGGGTACTGTTCAAAGTCGGACTACCCTCCCACCCCTTTTCAAACAGAAGACGCTGCCACGTAGCAGAATTTGGGGACGCTTGGCACTGTTTGAACTCGGGCTGCTCTCCCCTCGTTTTTGAACAGTGTTTCGATGTGGGGGTTGCAGCCTTGCAGGCATGGCATGGCAGGTCACGGGACTGGGTGGTTATTTTTTATATTTTTAAGTTTGATTGGATAAAGGTTATGTGATTTTTGGGTGGTTGAAATTGAAAGGGGTTGGAGTTAAATAGGGGTTGTGATAAAATGGAAGGTGAAGATAGAAGATAGAAGATAGAAGAGGAAGATTTGGAAGAAATTTTGTAGGTGTGTGCTTTTTTGTTTGAGAAAATTATGTTAAATTAATATTTTTATTTGTAAGGTAATGTATGTATGTATTTTTTGTAGTTATGATTTTTATGTTTTCACTTTATTTTTTCTAATTTTATATTTGTTAGAAATTTGAAGTTGATGTTTGTTTGAATTATTGAAATTTTCGTCTTAAATAGGTTGTTGAGAAGAATGAATTTTGTAAAGAGTTTGAGTAAAGAAAGAAAGATTTGAAGAAATATAGTAAGTATGACGAAATTTTAATTTGGTGGTTGAATTTTTTAAATTTGTGAAGAGATTAAGTTTTTTTTTTAATTTTGAAGTTGATGTTTGAAAATATTTATGTTTGAATATTTCTATTGTTGTTAATTGTTTGTTAGATTTTATAATATTAATGTTTAAAATGAGTACATTTGGAGTATATTGAGAGTAAAATGAGTATATTTGGAGTTGAATAAAAAATTAGTAAATTAGTGATTAGTTCATAATAACCTTAGAGTTGAGTTGTTTTAAAGTTATAATAACAGTAGTAAAAAAATATTTTTAAAATTTTATTTATAATTTTTAAAAAAATTAACTTTATAAATTTCAAAAATACTTTATTATTTTAAGTTCTTAATTAATATTTAATTAGATAATTAAATACATAAAAAATTAATTGTACAATTAATTAAATAACAACTCATAAATAAATGACGTGACATATATCTATTAAGATAAGAAACTAATTATTGGCGAATTATCTTAATTAAATTTATGAAAATATTATATATAATATTAATGTTTTTTAATTTAGGGTATTTATTATAAGTAGATTAGTGACTAGTTTATAAAAAAAATTAAAATTGAAGGTTATGAAGCGAAAGTAGTGAATTAGTGAGTAGTTTGTAAAAATCTTAAAGTTGAAGAGTTTTAATGGCAAATTGGTGAATGATATAGGGAGTAAGGATTAAAGTTATATTAGTAAAAAATATTTTTTAAAATTTTATTTTTAATTTTGAAGAAATTGTTTTATTTAGGAGTTGTTGACCATTAGTAAAAAAATATTAATGTTTTTTAATTTGGGAGTTTATTAAAAATTATTGAGTAGTTTGTAAAAATCTTAAAATTGTATGTAGTAAAAAATATGGATGTTATTAGTCTTTTGATAGTAGTGTAAAATCAAAGAATTGATTTTGATATAACAAAGGATTTAAGGACTAAATTGAAAATAGAAAATAAATTTTTAAGTCCTCAAAACTTCCCAAAACTTTTAAGCAAAGTGGTCAAGTTAAAACCAAATGGTTATACAAATTTTTCTAAGTGTTTTCCAAGTCAAAACAGTGATTTTCGAGTCACCATTTCGAAACAGCCCTTAGGTGTTTCGAAACGCGTTGAAACTGTTAAAATTAGTTTCGGAACGAGTCTTCCCGTTTCGATACGATAGTATCGAAACAGAACACTATGTTTCGAAACAGATGAAGAACAACGAAACATGCAGATCCGTTTTGATGCGCCTGTATCGAAACGATCTCAAACGTTTCGAAACGAGATTTGAACTTGGATTTAAAATTTATGACCGTTGCAATTTTATAACTGATTTTTACAAAACGGTTAAGACGTATCGAAATGATTTAAGCACGTTTCAGTACATGTTTTGACAGTTTCAAATTGTTTCGAAATGGTATCAAGCCGTTTCGGAACGAGCTCTTAGCGTATCAAAACGATCGTATCCGTTTCGATACAGTCTTTTAATTACACCCCAACGACTATTTCTATTTTGGTTTGTTTCGAAACATGTATAGGTGTTTCAAAACGGATAGTTGCAGAAGTGCATTTATGGTGGGAAGATTGCATCTCAACGGCTATATTGATGATGACAACCACCCTAACGACTAGAATTGAATGAGAAGGTATAAAAGGGAGCCTAAAAACAACCAACAACAACTATTGATCTTAAGAGAAACAATCATTGTAACACCCGTGTTTTGGGCCTAGGAGTTAACCGGGTTTATAGTTCGAGTCAATAAAATTAAATTAAAATAAATCCAACTTAAAATGTGGCCTAATTGAACTTTAGTAAAAAGGGAAGGACTTATGTTGTAATTTGCCCAAAAACTTTTAAAAAGGATGACAACTTTCAAAGTTGTCATCTTCTTCCCCTTTTCCCATTATTTCCAACATGAGAAACACCCACCACCATCTTCAAACCCTCTCAAACTTCAAGCTTATGTTCCTTTGATTTCTTCATCAATTCAAGGGCGTTTTTAAAGGTAAAATCATTTTCTAACTCTCCTTTTCATTTCCTATTCATACATGGTCTTAGATTTTAAAAATATGAACTTTTGAAAATTAGGGTTTGATTCAAAGTTTGGATTTTTAAGGGGTTTTCCATTTTGTTTTGATAAATTGAGTTGGGGCTTTGTTTAATCAAGTTGAAATACACATGATATGTTAATTTGGTTAAGTTTTGGTAAAAAATCCGAAGTGAGCCCTTATACCAATTTTTGAGTTCTCAAAAACACCATTTTTGGTGGGTTTTAGGTTGAAAACAAAGGGCTGATGGTTAGGGTATAATAGGAGGGTGATTTGGGATGTTTTGGAGGTCATTTGGGTGTTTGGAAATGGGTGTTTCGGCCAAGGGTTGTTGGAGTACGAATTTGGGTTATTTGGGGATTTATCTTGGTTGGAAAATTAGGGTGAAATTGATTTGAATTCAAAGGTTGTGAGATTATTGAATATTAGCATTGATTTTGGCTATCGGTTGTGTTTTGGTTGGTTAGAAGCAAGAGAAGACGATGGAGAAGCTTCGGGCTCAAATCCGGAATTTGGATGCTTGGTAGGCTAGTCGGCTTGTGCTATGAAGTGGTCGGTGAGTGGTTATTGTTTTTAAATGGTTTTAAATATTGGTTCAAGCATGTGGACCTAGGTTGGGCTTGGTAAACCCACCTAGAGTTGAGGTTAGGGTGGTAGCCTAATCTCAAGCTTAAGGTTTAGGAAACTTTGGTTGAACTTCTAATTGTTTGTTATGCCTCTTAATTATATGCGTTTACGGTAGTTATGTATATTGTGTTATACATGTTGTTGATGCATGGTTTGATGCATTGTAATGCATGTGGTTTGGATTGTGAATTGTGCATGATGATGATCATTGTGGGTACATGCTAGGCATGGTATTGGGTTGTGAAATACGTGTATGTGAGACATGATATTTGATGCATTGTTATATGCATGTAGCTATGAAAAATGGATTGCGTTTAATGTTGGCACTAGTATGCTTGGGTACAATGATCGATCATTAGGATGAGTGTGCACACAAATTGAGTCAAAACGTACGTGGCCTTGGTGGCGTTAAGGCACCAAGGAGGAGTACGGTGATGTAATATTCCACCGGAAGCTTTTATATATTTCTACGTGATGATGAGTGGAATCCCATCCGTAGGGCATGTGGTGATGAGTGGAATCCCGCCCATGCAAGGACCGGTGATGAGTGTAATCCCACCGAGGTAATGTTGTTGTTGGAAATGCGTTCCAACGGGTTATCCGCGTATTCGAGTCATAGCTAGGTGCCAATATGAGGTTGTACGTGTATGCCAATATGAGATTGTATGTACATATCAATATAAGTTTATATGCGCTTTTATGAATTGAGATGTGTTGCCATTATGATATGAGATGTGATTTCCCTATGCTTTGAGATATGTTGTTATTAATACATTGCTATATGTATCTTGGTAAGTTGAACTTATGAGTTGTAGAGCATGGCATAATGTTGACTATATGTTCATGCATCATGTTCATTTTGGCCTGGCGGACCGGAGGTAAGACCATGCATATCATCATGGAAATATCTCGTGTTTGGACCCTGCATTGTCGAAGGTTTGTTTTACGAGCTTACCCTCACTAAGCTTTTATGCTTACGCTCTCTTTTGTTCGACAATGCAGATCAATAGCTCGTGGGTGGAAAAGGCAAGGAAAGGTCTCCAAGTGTTGTTTTGGTGAGCTCAATGTATGAATTTTAAGTAATAGAATGTAATAGTTAAGCAATGGGATAGGTGTTATTGATTTGAGTTTTGATGTATGTCGTTGTTGGCTTGGTTCGTGGATGCCTTGTTTGATTGTAAATATTGCTTATGTTACATGCCATGAATGTCTACATGTTTTGGTTACTAAGGCATGAAATCTTAAGTGCTTGTATGTCCATATATGCATAAATTGCTCTTTAATTGGAATGCTATGTATGGATGCTTTAATCCATGTTTGAATGACTCCCTTGGCTTAAATATGTGTGCTTGCATGTTCGTATATGCTTAGGTGAGTCGAGAAATGCATTTAGAGTCGTTTTGGGGTCGTTCAAGTTGAATTTGAGGAATTGCAGTGCAGGGGGTATCGATACCCCTAGCTAGGGTATCGATACTGCCTTGCCCAAAGGCCTTAGATTTTGCTTGGGTATCGATACCCTCCAAAGTTACTGGAATTTAGAGTTTTGAGTGAGAGTAGAGAGTATCGATACGGGGTTCCCGAGTATCGATACGGGTCTATTCTGTTGACCAAGGAGGGTTGACCGAGAAAAGGGGTATCGATACCCCTAGTAAGGGTATCGATACGGTCTTCTCGTGGTTGACTTCTTGGGTTGACCTAGAAATGGGGTATCGATACCCCTAGCAAGGGTATCGATACTGTCTGCCTTGTAATCTTAAAAATGGACTGTTTATGCATGGCCGTGGTTCGAATGTGTTTTCCTTTGAATGTTTTCTGCTGTTGTGAATCACATAGGACTTAATATTCATCTAGGCAAGATTAATATAAAAAGAAAAAAATAGGGTTGCTAACCGAGGGGGAATCCTTTGGGTTTCGCTTCGGTTTTCCCCGTGTGGCTCACTCGAACCGGTCATCCGGCCAGGCCGGGACGAGGGGGTTACAATCATACATCAAATCCAAGCTTAAGTGCTTAAATTTTAATATCCTTGTAAAACTCCAATTGTCAATCCTTGTAATTTCCTATTTTTCAGATTTAATTGGGTTGTGTGCTTGTAATTTGGGCAATATAAGTCTTGAGAGATACATTGTATTTGCCACATTCTTCTTTGTACACTTGTGAGCGGGTTTGGTCAATTTTGGGTAGTAAATTGACCATTTGTGTAAAGGTTTCCTCCTAAGACTAGACAAGGGGAAGATCAACTAGTGAAGTTGTTTGGAAAATCCTTAGTGGGAGCTAAGGTAGTGGATGTTCATTTGGAACTTGAACCACTATAATTGCCTTTATCCTCAATTTCATTTTACCACTTCACTACCAACCAAATTAAAAAAATCCAATTCACCCCCTCTTGGCATTTATCGATTCAACGATCTACTCTACAATTGGTATCAGATCCTACCTCTTTTGAAGGATTAACAACCATAAGAGGAGATCCTAGAAGAGTGTGATCAAATTTCTAGTCAAGCCATGATATCTACCTCAATCTCCAACCTCTATGAGTCTCAATCCACCACTAAACCATCATTCTTCAATGGGGACAACTACCCATATTGGAAGAATAGGATGCGTCTATTCATCAATACCACCGACTACATGGTTTGGGATGTAGTTGAAGAAGGGCCTCACATTCCGATGAAAAGAAATGACGAAGGAAGACTTGTCTTGAAGGTGAAATCGGAGATGACCGAAGAAGATAGAAGAAGGATGCAAGTTAACGATAAATCATTGTACATCATCTTTTGTGCACTTAGTCCGGACATCTATTCTAAGGTTTCTTCAGTCGAGAGTGCCAGAGAAGTGTGGGACACTCTTGAGACAACATATGAGGGAACTAGCGATGTTAAAGAGACGAAGATCGAGCTACTAAATTTGAGTTATGAGAACTTCAAGATGGATCCCGATGAGAGTGTCTCCAAGATGTTTGATCGATTTTTGATCATCGTCAATGGTCTAAAAGGATTCAGTGACGTGATTCCCGAAGACAAGCTAATTAGAAAGCTTATATATTCTCTCCCGAAATCTTGGGATGGTAAAAGAACGACCATCATCGAAGCTAAGAATTTGAAGACCTTGAAGCTTGATGAGCTAGTTGGTTCTCTCCTTACCCATGAAATTATGAAACAAGAAAGAGAAGAGGAAAAGAAGAAAGGAGAATAGAGAAGCAAGAGGTGGACAAGAAAAAGAAGCTAGGATTTGCTCTCAAGGCCTCTCTACAAGAGAAGAGCTCTTCTAGTGAGGAGGATGATTTCGAGAAGTTTGCAATGATAGTCAAACGCTTCTCACGGTTCATAAAGTCTAGTCGAGGGAGGAAATTTCAAAGAAAGATAGACTTCAAGAATAAGAGCAAAGAAGAGGAAAATGATCATATCATTTGCTTTGAGTGCAAGAAGCCGGGTCATATTCGTTCCGATTGTCCTCAACTCAAGAAGAAGGGCTTTGAGAAGAAGAAGAAACTTAAAGCCAAGATTGCTACTTGGAGTGATAAGGAGTCATCCGAGGATGAGGAATACGAAGTGGCCAATCTTTGCCTCGTGGCTCCTGAGGAGGATTCTATGGTAACCTCTAACTCATCTTGCTATGATTTTACATTTGATGAATTGCATGATGCATATGATGAGTTACAAGAGGTATATGATGAGTTAGTAGAAAAATAAAAGGAGTCTGTTTTGAAAAACAAAAAGGTCATTTCAGATTTGAAAGCTCAAAACGATTTACTTTCTAATACTAACTCGAATTTTGAGAAAAAATGTTTTAAGCTTGCAAGATGATCTAAAGTTCTTTGAAAAAGAAAATATTGATTTGAACAATCTTCTTTCTCAATGTAATGATGAACACCAAAAATTGGTGAATGAGCTCAAAAATTCTTTCAAAAGTGTTGGTTTTTCAAAGCTTGAAAAGGGTGAATCTTCAAAACCCAACTTTACAAAAAGAAAGAATTTGAACTACAAACAAAGTGGCTCCTATAGGCACTCTAGGACTAAAAAGATTAGAAGTGTATGGGTTCCTAAGGAACTTGTAAAATCTAATAATGTTAATTCCTTGTCATCTTGGATTCCTGAGGGAACCAAGCTTTTGGAAGCTAACACTCATGGACCCAAAATGATTTGGGTACCAAAAATAAAAGTTTAAACTCTTTGTTTATAGGGGGAGCATTGCTACAAGGCCAAAACACAAAGTCAAAATTCATAGTACCTTGATAGTGGATGCTCGAGACACATGACCGGATACAAGAGTCGATTCATGAAATTAAAGCCAAAAAGTGGAGGATTAGTAACTTTTGGTGACAACTCCAAAGGCCACATTGAAGGTATTGGCTCCATAGGTAATCACTCTTACATACTTATTGAAAATGTCTTGTATGTCAATGGTCTAAAACGAAATTTGTTGAGCATTAGTCAATTATGTAATAAAGGGTTTAATGTCATGTTTGATGTAAATGGGTGTAGAATAGTAGACATTAAATCTAAAAAAATGCTCATTGGTCATCGCATAGGCAATATTTATATGATGCATCTAGATGACATTCATACATCTCATGCATGCTTAGTTGCACAAAATGAAAATGATGCATGGTTATGGCATAGGAAACTAGGACATGCTAGCATTAGCATTTTAGAAAAATTAGTTTCCCTTAATCTAGTTAGAGGCCTACCTAAGCTCAAGTTCTCATTAGATAAAATTTGTGATACATGTACTAAAGGTAAACAACATAGAGCCTCTTTCAAGTCCATTAATGATGTTTCTACAAGTAGATGTTTACAATTGATCCATATGGATCTCTTTGGGCCAATTCGAACTACTAGCTTGGGTGGAAAATCATATGCATTTGTACTTGTTGATGATTACTCTAGGTATACTTGGGTTCTCTTTTTAAGCACCAAAGAGGAGGCTTTAGAAAACTTCATCACATTTTCAAAAATAACCCAAAATGATCTTGAACTTAAGATTTCACATATTAGAAGTGATCATGGAACCAAATTTCAGAATATGGGTTTTGAAGATTTTTGTAATGAAAATGAGATTAGCCATAATTTTTTGTCTCCTCGCACTCCTCAACAAAATGGGGTAGTTGAGAGGAAAAATAGAACTTTAGAAGAAACGGCTAGGACTATGCTTTGTGAAAATAATTTACCTAAGTATTTTTGGGCGGAAGCCACTAACACCGCTTGCTACGTTATAAACCGAGTAATGATTAGGCCTATTTTGAAGAAAACTTCTTATGAGATTTTAAAATCTAAAAAGCCTTACATTAGCTATTTTCATCCTTTTGGTTGCAAGTGTTTTGTTTTAAACAATGGAAAAGATAATTTAGGTAAATTTGATGCAAAGAGTGATGAAGCTATTTTTCTAGGTTACTCTTTAAACTCTAAAGCCTATCGTGTGTTTAACAAAAGAACTTTAGTTGTAGAGGAATCTATTCATGTGGTTTTCGATGATAACCTCTTTCCGAGGAAGGATTCTTGTGATGATGATGATGATGTAGGGATCATTGAAGCCAATGATGGTGGAGAATCATCAAAGGTGAATGGGATTTCATCCAAAGAGGAAGAAGCACAAGAATCACCTCTAGAAGCATTGCAAGACATGTCTCTTGAGGAAAAGGAAATGAGCTACCCAAGGGAGTACAACTATGTCAAAGGTGGTGAGATCTTGGGTGATCAATCCAAGGGGGTAACTACTCGTTATTCTCTTAAAATGCTTAATAATGTTGCTTTTATCTCATGCATTGAGCCTAAGAATGTTAAAAAAGCATTAAAAGATGACTTTTGGATTATGGCCATGTAAGATGAGTTAAACCAATTTGAGAGAAGTAAAGTATGAACATTAGTTGATAGGTCTAGAAACAAATCTACTATAGGAACTAAATGGGTATTTAGAAACAAACTAGATGAGAGTGGTAACATAGTGAGAAACAAGGCTAGGCTTGTTGCTCAAGGTTACACTCAAGAATAGGGAATTGATTTTGATGAAACCTATGCACTCGTAGCTAGAATAGAAGCAATTAGGATGTTACTTGCATTTGCATGTTATCATGATTTCAAGCCTTTTCAAATGGATATCAAAAGTGCGTTTTTAAATGGGTTTATAAATGAATAAGTGTATGTGGAACAACCACCGGGTTTTGAAGATCCCATTTTTCCAAACTATGTTTTCAAATTGTCAAAAGCTTTATATGGTTTAAAACAAGCTCCTAGAGCCTGGTATGAAAGATTATCAAGTTTTCTAGTTGAAAAAGGTTTTGAAAAAGGAAAGGTGGACACAACACTATTTATTAAAAACAATGGCAAATATATCTTAGTACTTCAAATTTATGTTGATGATATTATTTTTGGTTATACTAATGAGTTGCTTTGTCAAGATTTTTCTAAGTTAATGCAAGGTGAATTTGAAATGAGCATGAGGGAGAGCTCTCGTTCTTCTTGGGACTCCAAATCAAACAAATGAAGGATGACATCTTCATTAATCAAGCTAAGTACATCAAAGATATGCTCAAGAAGTTTGGCTTGGAGCAAGCAAAGCCTCAAGCTACACCAATGAGCTCATCCACAAAGATTGACAAAGATGAAGGAGGTAAGTGTGTTGACTCTAAGCTTTATCGTTCTATGATTGGGTCTTTGCTTTACCTTATCGCAAGTAGACCAGATATATTGTTTAGTGTTTGCTTGTGTGCTAGGTTCCAAGCTAGTCTTAGAGAGTCGCACCTTGTAGCCGTTAAAAGTATCTTTAAGTACCTTAGAGATACTCCTTGTTTAGGCCTTTGATATCCTAGAGACTCAACCTTAACCTTCATGCTTATTCAGATGCAGATTACGGGGGTTGTAAGATAGATAGGAAAAGTACTTCCGGCACTTGTCAATTTCTAGGTAGTATGCTATATCTTGGTTCTCTAAGAAACAAAATAGTGTAGCTTTATCTACCACCGAAGAGGAGTTCATATCCTTAGGGAGTTGTGCTCAATTCCTTTGGATGAAACAAAAACTCTTAGACTATGGAATTGAGGTAGACATCATACCCCTTAAGTGTGATAACACTAGTGCCATATGTCTTACCAAAAATCCCTTCCAACACTATAGAACCAAACACATAGAAATAAGGCATCATTTCATTAGAGATCATGTCCTTAAGAAAGATGTTGTTTAGAGTATGTAGACACCTTAAATCAATTAGCGATCATCTTTACCAAATCTCTAGATAAAGAGCATTTTTGGTCCCTCAGGAGAGAGTTAGGTCTAACTAGCATATCTTGACCTTTTAGGACCTTTGTGCTTAAAATTGCTTGAATTCGTGTTAAATCCCATGCTTATGTGTTTTTGATCTTAATTACATCTTTGCTTATAGTTAGGGGAGTATGTTTATGTTTTAATATGTTAAACTTGCTCATTCATCTCATTTATGCATCTAGGTTCAATCAAAGTTTGATTCTTCTGCATTTTAGAGCCTTATCTGCTCTTCCAGGGCTATTGGTATCGAAAAGGGTCACCCTGTTTCGATACGGGCTGCCTCTAAAGAACACATATGGACCAAGATGTTTCGAAACATTTTGATTCTGTTAAAACTTGTATCGAAACAGCCCATCTTCGTTTCGATAAGGGAAACTCTTAGGCTTCGATACAGTCAAACCTGTATCGAAACGGTCAATAAGTTTCAGAACGTTCGTATGCATTTCGGTACGCCTGCTTCGAAACGACCTCTCCTGTTACGAAACGCGTATCCGGAAAAGCTAAATTTAAAGGGTTTTAAATGCTTAAAGAGTCTTTTAATTAAACCCAAAACCCTCAAAACTCTAGACCGAATTCATCTATAAAAACCCTTCAAATCTCTTTGTTTTTCATTAAAACTTGAGGGCTTTTACTCCTAAACATCAATCTAAGCAAGCTTAATCAATTTTGTGCAATTTCATCCACAAATTCCTCCAAAATCCCATCTTTGAGGTATTTTCTATCTTTTTCTTTTTCTTTTTATTTCGTTCGAATATTATGTTAAAAAATTATAGTTTTGTATAGAATACTTGTTTTACATTATGAGTTTTCAAAATCTTGTAATTTTTTTTTCAAATCTCAAAATTTTTGGTTCGAATATATTTTATTTTAATCTTTTTTAACACTATTTTTCAAATCTGTTTTCATCAAAATTTTATTTTTATGTATATGCTTTCAAAGTGTTTTTAAAAAACCTTAATAGGATTCTTATTTGATCGAATTAAGATTTAGTTTATACACTGAAATTTTATTGCTTGTTTTGTTTTTAGGTGTTTTTAATGGCTTTTCATAAGAAAAGAAAGACTGAAGGGGGTGAAGCTTAAAACCCCAGTGACGATGTTCGTCCAAACCTTACTCTCCTTTATGCCAAAAGTCTTAGAAACCAAGAGGCTAGGAATCAGTTTAAAATTCTTCAAGATGTTGTTGTTCGACGAGAGAGAGTTGTAGACATGACATTCCTTGATTCTGAGCGTTTCTACTTTAAGTACCTACCTCTTTTGAAACGTTGGGGTTTCCTAAGCTTCATGAATATTCCCGAAGTTGTCTACAAAAACATGGTATTGCTTTTCTACTCCAATGCTCATCTTATTAGCAATGTCGATCGTTCTGAAGTTATTGCTATCGAGTCTTACATCTTGGGAAAGAAGTTTCGCATTGAACCATCCACCTTAGTTGTCGTTCTTGGTCTTGTTGATGAGGGTATTGAGGATGAATCCACCTTTGGATCTCAAACTGGATCGGTTCTCACTTTGGATGCCCAAGACCGTTTCTTGGTTCTTTCGCCCATCCGAAGGAAAATTTGCCCATATCCGTCAAGTTGACACCTTTTGGCTCGAGTGTTTCCGACAAGCACAGCAACCTAACTTGGTGAAGATAATGTTTTTCGAGATGGTTCATCTAGTAAGGCATCGTGAATCCAACTCTATCACCTCCTTCACCTATGGGACAACTTTGAGCTACATATTTGTTCGCCTTGACCTTGATGTCTCATACGATTTTCTAGAACAACACAAGCAAAAGCGTGGTGAGTCTTCTCCCGTAAGGTCCGAATTTCAATACACTAATGGTGAATAGACTCGAGTTGATCGTAGAGCTCAAGCACCTCAAGAAGAGCCTCAACCACAAGTTCAAGTTCTCGTTGTGGCTCCTAACTATGCTGTTCTCATGGCCTTCCTCACCAATAAGTTCAACACCATGGACACAAACATGGCTTCCGGGTTTGCAGCTATCGACACTCAATTTACATCTTTGAAGGATCGTGTTCTTGGCTTAAAGAATCGTCTTACCTCCCTTGAAATCCAACAATCATCCATGGATCTCTCATTCACCAACTTCCATGGTTATTGGAGGCGTTTTCGCAAGGATCAAGAGAATGACAAAGATGATTTCTTGGATGACCTTGGAGGCGATGAAGACGATGAGGCACCTTAGTTTTATTGCATATCATTTTATTATGTCATATTAGGATTGAGTTTATGCACCTATCTCTGTTTTTGTTTTAAGACCTATACATTGATTTCATGTTTTTAGGATTGAGTTTGATTTTATGTTTGAATTTGTTTTATGATCTTAATGCTATCTATGCTATTATGTTGTTTGGTTTATGATATATGCCTATTTTATTCTAATTTAGCCTTGATTATATGTTTGATCTAACAAAAAGGGGGAGAAGTAATTCCTAAGAGCTTAAGTGTTTTTATGTTTGTTTTTAAGTTTCAAGTGCTTTAAATTTCAACTTTTCAAAACTTTAAAACCTATCTTAAATTGAGGGGGAGTTAAAAGTTTTTCAAAGATTTCAAAACACTTAAAAATTTATACTTGGTTTTGTTATATCAAAAAGGGGGAGATTGTTAAACCAAAGAATTGATTTTGATATAACAAAGGATTTAAGAACTAAATTGAAAATAGAAAATAAATTTTTAAGTCCTCAAAACTTCCCAAAAATTTTAAGCAAAGTGGTCAAGTCAAAATCAAATGGTTATACAAATTTTTCTAAGTGTTTTCCAAGTCAAAACAGTGATTTTCGAGTTACCGTTTTGAAACAACCTTTAGGTGTTTCAGAACGTGTTGAAACTGTTAAAATTGGTTTTAGAACGAGTCTTCCCGTTTCGATACGATAGTATCAAAACATGACACCATGTTTCGAAACGGATGAAGAACAACAAAATGAGTAGATACGTTTCGATACGGCTGTATCGAAATGATCTCGAACGTTTCGAAACGAGATTTGAACTTAGATTTAAAATTTATGACCGTTTCAATTTTATAACTGATTTTTACAAAACGGTTAAGACGTATCGAAATGATTTAAGCACGTTTCAATACGGGTTTTGACATTTTCAAATTGTTTCGAAATGGTATCAAGTCGTTTCGGAACTAGCTCTTAGTGTATCGAAACGATCGTATCTGTTTCGATACGGTCTCTTAATTACACCCAACAACTATTTCTATTTTGGTCTATTTCGAAACATGTATATGTGTTTCAAAACGGTTAGTTGCAGAAGTGCATTTATGGTGGGAAGATTGCATCATAATGGTTATATTGATGATGGCAACCACCCCAACGGCTAGAATTGAATGAGAAGGTATAAGAGAGAGTCTAAAAACAACCAGCAACAACTATTGATCCTAAGAGAAACAATCCTACATCAAATCAAAGCTCAAGTGCTTAAATTCTAATATACTTGTAAAACCCCAATTGACAATCCTTGTAAATTCCTATTTTTCAGATTCAATTGGGTTGTGTGCTTGTAATTTGGGCAATATAAGTCTTGAGAGATACATTGTATTTGTCACATTCTTCTTTGTACACTTGTGAGAGGGTTTGGTCAATTTTGGGTAGAAAATTGACCATTTGTGTAAAGGTTTCCTCCTAAGCCTAAAAAAGGGGAAGATCAATTAGTGAAGTTGTTTGGAAAATCCTTAGTGGGAGTTAAGTTAGTGGATGTAGAGTTCATTTTGGAACTTGAACCACTATAATTGCCTTTGTCCTCAATTTTATTTTACCACTTCACTACCAACCAAATTAAAAAACTCCAATTCACCCCCTCTTGGCATTTATCGATTCAACGATCTACTCTACAAGTAGTGTAGTTGAATTGAAATTTAAACAAAATTAATTTATAATATCTAGTTTTATTTTTAATTCGGTAAAATTCAACGAAATTTAAATTCTAAGCATTTATTTAGTTATTTAGTAGTGTAATAAATGTATTAGAAGGAAATTTTAATTTCGTTGAATTTTAGAATTAGGAGTTTCGGGTTGTAATATATTCATACTTATCATGTAAGATGGCTGAGCAAGCTCCTCTATTGAGATTCCAGGATCAACACATTAGTAGTTTGCCGATTCCTGAGATGGTACAATTTTGTTAATAATTGATTTATTAGAAATTCAATTAAATAATGTTAATAATATTTGGTTTGGTTTATCCCTTTATTTATTGATGTGTTAATTACAAGATTTTGAGAATACGTTTAAACATCACCTGACCATGGCGAAAAATCCTCCGCACGATCGAATCATTGAATGGTTGCAACAATATGGATTTTATCATGCGACATTCCTTCAAGGGTACAAGTTGGTGCCTGGGTTGATTGCTGCACTGATAGAGCGTTGGAGGCCGGAAACCCATACGTTCCATATGTCGCGTGGGGAATGCATGATCACACTTGAAGACGTTGTTATGCTTATTGGGGTGCCGGTAAACGGGGCACCATTGACCGGGGAACCCTCGATCGACCAGACTGAAGTTAGACTTGAAGCGCTTTGCGGTTATTTCCTTAGGAAGGTGACAGACCAATCAAATTTGACAGGAGGTCGTGTGAAACTGAGTTGGTTGCAAAAAGAATTCCAACTCAGTAGATATAGTTCGATTGATGCGGTTTATAATGTCGATCGAGCTTATATTCAGCAGCTCATTGGCGGTATATTGATGCCAGATAAATCTGGCAATCTTGTCCATATACGGTATCTACGCTTTTTGAGGTATCCGTGGGAAGCTGCTTAATATAGTTGAGGATCAGCCATATTAGCGTTCTTGTATCGTGAGTTGTGCAAGGACGCTAAAATAGAGAATGGTCATAAGGTTTGAGGTATTGGTGGATGTTTGTTGTTGCTGCAAACATGGGCTTGACAACGACTTCTGTTATGGACACCGATTACTCGAACACTTGTACAGTTCCCTCTTGTCGCCAGATAATTATCCTAATTTTAAGTTTAATTTTTGAGGTAATTTTAAATTATTTTTTGTTATTAATTAGAACATTATTTGTGAATTATATACAGATGGTGTGTAGAGCGTTTTTGGTGTTCTCTATTTATGAGCACAAGTGCACACTCCTGCCAAGTTATAGTATATAAGATATTGTCTCCCACGAGGATTGGACAGCTTGGTTCGAATTGTAGTTCCTGCACAAATAAAGTAAATGCACAAGTAAGATAGTTGTTTGAGAAGAAAGGTAAAGTAAAAACACAAGTAAAAGAGGAAGTGATCAGGTTGATAGAGAGGGCAAGGTTATGCTGTCGCTTAGTGTGAAACTGCGTTGAATAGGTCAAGTTGCTTTGCGCTGCCACGATATGCTGCCTTGGCGGGTAATGGCGAATTGAGGCTGTGGCAACTTTCGCTGCCATGGCGGAACTATGCTCTTGCAACTTTTGCTGTCTCGGCAGGTGGAATGGAGAGAAGTCCCGACGGCAAGTCTGACAGATACTCCAAGTTCGGCATAGCAATTCGAAAGTGATCCTTCCTATGTCTAGGCAAGGATTCTGTCACCACGTGATGTAGGCAATACCTAGAAATCTCAGTGTAAACCTAACACAGGCAGTCGACGTTTGGTTGCTCCTTTTAGCCGCTAAAATTCTAACTTATGTCTAAGCCGAATTAGTCAACACCTCGACATGATGAGACCGTACTTAATTCTTTCGTGAGTTTGACCTTCTCGTGCCCGACAAATGGATTTCTTCAACTGGACTTTTGGAACTAATTGAAGAAGTGAAGAACATGAATTAAGCAAACTTGGAATATTTTATTGCGAAACAAACTTTAAACCTAAACAACTATTCTCACAACTAATTTACAACATAACCCCAAACCCAAAAGAAGTTTAGAACATGACAGCGACAGAAAACCTAAGCTATGTCTAAAGAAAACCTAAGATGATTTGAATTAAGAGTACAATAAGTATTTATAGAAAATAGCTAGGTCTAGTCCTTCTTGGAGTAGAAGTCTTCAAAAGTAGCTTTCCTCATTAAATGTGACTTTAAACTCTGACTTCTTTAAGTTAAATATGGACTTTATCACGTTGCCTTGTCCCACAAGCAATCTCGAGATTTCGCTTCGGCGGCTTTTCCCGCTACTACAGTCATCGAAAAATAGAATGGACAACGGCGATAGACTCATGGTTTTTAGCTCTACAAATTGCACTTCGATTCTCCAACTCCATAGTTTGCTGCCGTGGGCAGCAAGGTCAACGGCGGAAGCATTCGGCGGCTACTATCTTCAGCTAGAACTGCTTCAGTACAGCTCCATGGTTCGTTGCATCAGCATCGCATCCTCAGCTCCTTTTTGCCTCCGTCAGCCTTTAGTACCTAAAACCAAAAATACACTAAAACAATATCTTTCTTCACCAATTAAAAGATAATCGATAAAACATGGTAAAGCAAAGAAATACTGTAAGATGCAATGCATGGTCCTAATTATGCCTAAGATGTGCTTAAAACAAAAATAACATAAGATGGAATGTACGTGAAATATAGGACTTGTGGACACTTTACACACCTCCAAACTCGAACTATTGCTTGTCCTCAAGCAATGCAACCTAAACATACTTGCCCTTATAATAACCAGAAAGAAAAACCTGTTTTCAACTTGATTTCATACCACAAGACCGTGTCACCTATATTAAATTAGTGAAGGGATTTTAACAAGAAAATAACTCAGAATTATTTTCTAATGTCAGTGCAGTGTTTGCAGGACTGTATACATGCTGAATATACATAATAACTAGATAAACAAAGATGTTGTTACGATATATAAGGTTGCTACCGAGGCAGAACAGTTAAGCACAATATTTTAACCATGACAATGAGGGCTTCATCTTATCACAACTACTCTTCTAGGTCTAAAATTAAGATAGAAGCAAACTACAAAACCCCGAACCCTTGGAGTAGAGTCATCACGTGAATACTTTCATTCATTCATGCTAATTTGTCTATCACTTCAAAGCTTTCAGATTCATGGACTTTTGATAACAACGGAGTGTTCTCGCACATTATTCTTCCTAGAGCCTGTTGCGGTCACCTCTAGGGTAAAACATCAATGTTTTTTTTACTTCTGGTGCCGTGGCAGTGCTATATTTTTCTATTTCTTTTGCCTACCTCAGCGGCTACCTGCAATCATTTGTTAGAACTTTGCAAAGAATTTTAAAAACAAGCAGGCAGTGTTCATTAGATATTCTAACAAATTCAGCAAGTAACAGAGGTGTTTGATATTGTTGGAAAATAAAAAAATTCTAAGTCATTTTTCATGCTTTTCCCGTATTAAGTTCAATTTATTATTGGTGTGCAAATAAATTAATCGGCTATCCTATCATAGACACAAGTTATTTAACAATTTTTTCTTTTCTGGTTATTACTAAGGCAAGTACAATGCAACATATATGCTACTAAGTATGCCTACACAACTGATGCGAGAGCTATCCCCCCCAAACTCGAGATGGGCATTGCCCTCAATGCACAAAATAAGACAGAAAAAAAGAAAAACAAAATACAAGAAATAAAAGAAAACTGAAAAGAAATATAAAGAAAGAAGAAATAAAAAGAACTAAAAATTGGCTGAGGGTTGAGAGGATCTTAAGTCTTTTCTGTTGAGGAGGAGGAAGAGGTGTAGATGATGAAGCGGGGGCCGGCAGACAGCTTGGAGGCAGTCTTAGTAGGTGGGGTTTTTTCTTTTCCGCGGCGGTTGGACTCTCTTTGGCGTAGGATGAGGCTCTTCTTGAGGTTCGGTAGGGGGAGTGGCAGGAGGTGCTTCACTCTCTATTGACTCTGTCTCGAAGTCCACAGGCTCGGTAGCTATGATGTGCCGCTTCCTCTTCCTAGTGCCTTCCTCCGTGGGTGCTGCCGGATGGATAATAACCATAGGGATGGATGATGCTGCTGCTACCACTGTTGTTGCTGGTTCCGACAGCTACTGCTTAATCTTCTCTGATGAGGAGGTATTCGCCACTGTCGTTGCTGTGCATGCTGGTGAATGGTGTTGCTGATGCCTCTCGGGGGAGTCTGCCACTGTGTCGGATGCGGTGGTGGCTGAGTAAGTTGGGTAGTGCGTTAGAGAGGGCACCTGATGGGTGGTATGGCGGGCAACGGCGGTGGATGGTGTCCCTTGTATTGGGGCTGCTACTGCGAGCTCTGCAGGGTATGGAGGCATGATGAGTCCTTCATCAGGGAATTTCTGCTGGAGATAAGCCGCAAAGGCTTCCTGGACCTCTTCCATGAATTTTATGAAGGTCAGCTGCTGCTGCTCGATGCGCTTTGTGCTGTCGATAAGGGTGTGCAGCAGTGTGAGGACTTCATTGTCTGGGGCAGTGTCAGTACTGCCGGGGGGCGGCTGAATGTCATGCTGAGAGGCCAAAGGCTGGCTGGGCATTATGGGCTCTGTCTTCGGGGCCTGCATCATCTGCAGGCGGACTTGTCTGGTCCACCCTTCTTTGGCAGTCGTCAACTCATCTTTAGGGTCTTTCGAAACACCAAAGTTGGCGCAAAGGCATGTGATAAGGGATAGGAAGTACAACATGCCCTTTGTCTTTCTTAAGCAATTGTGGATCTCCGTGCATATGATTTCCCCAACGTTTATTGGCCGGTTCATCAAAATAATATAAATTAGGGCGAGGCGTAGCCGATCGACGGTAGAGTTGTGGGAGGTGGGTAACAAGTGCCTTTTTACAAATGTGTTCCACAGCATTGCCTCGGGCAGCAGATGGCGGCGTTGGACAGATCCTACATGCTTGCCTGCTAACCACGGCGTGTTGGGCTTGCAGAGTTTGGCCTTGATTTTCTCATAGTCGACAGCTGTCAGTGACTGCCTGCACTACTCGTGAGGGTTGTCGTGCATATCTAGGCTATAGTATCTGTTGATGACGACGACATTCAACTTGACTGGCTCCTTGCGAACATAGACAAATGGCTGCTTTGGGCGGGGATGGTGGGCATAAAAGTCCCTAACCGTTGTAATGTTGGCTATCTCTGGCTGTCGTGCGAACATCTCCCATCTCTTGTTGTGGATGATCTCGAACAGGGCAAGCTCTAAGCTGAGATCGTCTGTCTCCCTTGTTCAGTGAAAGCCTTACTCCTCTCATACGTTCTGCTTAGAGAACTGATCTCCGTATCTTTCCTTATCTGACCTGGAGAAAAATCTCTTGTAGGTGGGTTTGGGCTGTGATGCGGATGCCATGTGAATCGGTTGAAGTCACTGAAACTTTAAAAGAAAAATAATTAGAGAGTTGTGGAAGCAAGAATAAGATAGCAAGGAGGTGAAAGTAAAGTAAATGAATTGAGTGAGAGAGGTTTAAATAGAGTTTACCGAGAGGTGTCGTGGCGGTAATAAATACCCAACAGTCTAGTTGTCTCGCGCACGTTACATGATTTCTTCCCGTTATTTTTGGAGCCGTTGGTAGCTAGCCGTTAGCGGTCAACTAGTCGTTACGCAGTACTACGCTGGGCTGCCCTGGGCTGTCTCGGCGGGTTTGTGAGCGGGCTCCTTGCTAGGCCTCCTTCTTGATCAAGCTCTTTTATTCCTAAACCTGAAATAAAAACAAAAATAAAAGTAATTAAATAACTTCTGGACAATAAAAATATGAAAACTAATCTAATCCTAAAATAAAATAAACTCTAATCCTAATACTTAAAAATAAAAAAATAAAGAAATTAATAAAAAATAAGTTATGTTGGGAGTGCATTTGAGTGCATCTCCCAGACATAACCACTTCTTGAGGTAATGTGGTTTGTTCTTCCCTTCTGGGGGGTCCTCTTGTTCCTTCAGGTGCTGCGCTACTGGATCCTTTAGCCTGCCCTTTGGTCTGTTGCGACAGCTGCTGCCCTCGCCTGTCTCTATGCTGATTTTGGCAGCTTTTGCATCTGGGCATCCTTCCTTTTCTATTCCCGATGGTTGTAGCACATTTAACTTTATGCTTTGGTCGTCTACCCTCATGGTCAGCTCCCTAAGCTCCACATCTATCAACATTCTGCCCGTGGCCAATAATGGTCGTCCAAGGATGATAGGGGCTTTTTTATCAGCCTCGCAGTCTAAGATGAGAAAATCAACTGGAAGGATCAGGTTGCCCACCTTCACTAGGATGTCTTCGATTTTACCTTCCGGTTGTACAAAAGAATGATCAGCAAGTTTTAGCATGACAGAGGTAGGTTTGGTAGGCCTAATTCCTAGTTTATCGAAGACTGCCTTGGGCATAAGGTTGATGCTGGCTCCCAAGTCGCACAGGGCTTTTGTTTGGTGCTTGCTGCCTATTCTGCATGGGATAACAAAGCTGCCCGGGTCTGTCTGCTTAGGCGGCAGCTTGTTGTGCAGCATTGCCATTCACTATTTTGTGACAACCACTATCTCGAATTCCCCATTCCTCTTATTTCTAGAAACCATGTCCCTAAGATATTTGGCATAGTTGGGCATATTTTTGAATGGCTTCTATTAGAGGATTGTTTATGTGCATCTACTTTAGAATATCCAGGAATCTTCTGAACTGGTGCTCTTGCTTTTGCGGCTTAAGTCTCTGGGGGAAAGGTGCTGGTAGGTGGATGTCCTCTATGTGTTCCTTGCATTGGAACTTAATCTGGGGAGGATCATCTGCTTCAGGGCCCCTATCTTGTTCAGCTGCCGGGGCGGCTGATGTTGGTGCGGCCGAGGCAGGCTGTTCTTTCTGGTCTGGCTGAGTTTCTGTTTGTTTTTCCACCCTAGGTTCATCCAACTACTTCTTACTCCTTGTAGATATGGCTTTGCACTGCTCGTAAGTGGGTTTGGGTGCTGCCTCTGAGCTACTGGATGCTATTCCCATTGTTCGGCTGCTGTAGATCTTTGTGAACTGCCCAAATTGGGTCTTCAAGTTTTTTATAGCAACCTCCTGGTTGTTCATTCTCATCTCCGTCCTGTCCATAAACGACCCAGTTCTATCAATGAATTTATTGGTACGGACAATAAAATCACTAGTTCTAGACATAAAAGTGTGAAGAGTTGCTTCTAGTGAATTATTGTTTTGCGACTGCTGAGCCTGCTGTCTGGACTGGTTTTGTTGGTAGCCACCCTATTGCTGTTCTGGATTTGCTGCAGTCCTTGGGTTGCTCCAGAAGAAGTTGGGATGATTCTTCCATCCAGGGTTGTAAGTGTTCTGGGCAGGTCTACTGTTCCTCTCATATCCTCTCATAAAGTTGGCAGATGCGGTGCAGTCAGTGGAATCATGGTTGCTCCCACACTCGTCACAGAATGGCTCCACAGCCTTTACCTCATAGGCCTTCCCAGCAGGTTTAACGATGCTCATAACCAGCTCTTTCAGCGTGTCAAGGCGGGCATTAATAGATTCTGAGACTTCTACCTCGTTCACAGTGGCTGGCCGCCTAATGCCACATCGGCGAGTTGTTGGATACTTGTAGTCATTCTTGGCGGCTTGGTTTAGAATCCACAGTGCCTCCTCTGATGGTCTGTCAAGGATGATCCCATTTGTTTGAGGCATCAATCATCATCCGTGTTGGGTAGTTCACCCCGTTGTAGAATATTAATACCTGAGAACAAGCCGGAAGACCATGTAGCGGGAAGTTGTTCAGCATCTGTTGGTACCGCTCCCATGCTTCATATATCGACTCGTCATCCCCTTGTCTGAAGGCTGTTATCTTATTCCGCAGCCTGTTTGTGACATTGGGCGTGCTGAAACGGTCCAGGAAGTCCTTGCACAGTTCTGTCCAGGTGTTGAACGATCCTGTTGGCTGGTTGTTTAACCACTGTTTTGCCCTATCCCTCAGTGAATAGGGGAATAGTCTCAGCCTCAGGACGTCTTGATGGACCCCGTGTATTTTAAATGCTCTGCAGATGTCCAGGAATCATCTCAAGTGTTGCCGAGCATCTTCTGTGGAAGTCCCTCCAAATTGCCCTAACGTGTTGATCATGTTAAACATGACAGGCTTCAGCTCGAAGTGGTCTACCACTCTACCTCAATCTCAGGTTCCGTCATCGTCGGATCAAACCCTCTGAAGTCATGTTCAAGATAATCTCTAGTGGTTCGAACATTCTAGGGCTGCCTGGGCGGAATAGGTGGGTCCTACCTTGGTGGATCTTGCTGATCTCTGGGCGGCAAATTTTGCTGCCCATCCCTGCCATTCGTGACATTGTTGGGTGGGTCCATGTTGACCTTTGCTTCTTCCTTTTTTCTTTGTTTTTCCCTAGGGTTACTCTGAGTTCCTTCTTGAGTTCTCTTGCTCTACGCTCGATATCGTCGTAGAAGAAGATTTCTTCTTTTGGATTCGCCCTGGTCATACACTAGCAAAGGAAATTGTAAATATCCTTTTTTCGATTAAAAATAAAATAAAATAAAAGGTAAAGAAAAAGTGCAGAAATTTAAAAACAAAATTTGATGTTAGCAATCCCCGGCAACGGCGCCAAAAACTTGTAGAGCGTTTTAGGTGTTCTCTATTTATGAGCGCAAGTGCACACTCTTGCCAAGTTATAGTATATAAGATATCGTCTCCCACGAGGATTGGACAGCTTGGTTCGAATTGTAGTTCCTGCACAAATAAAGTAAATGCACAAGTAAGATAGTTGTTTGAGAAGAAAGGTAAAGTAAAAACACAAGTAAAAGAGGAAGTGATCAGGTTGATAGAGAGGGCAGGGTTATGTTGTCGCTCAGTGTGAAACTGTGTTGAATAGGTCAAGTTGCTTTGCGCTGCCATGATATGCTGCCTTGGCGGGTAATGGCGGATTGAGGTTGTGGCAACTTTCGCTGTCACGGCGGAACTCTGCTCTTGCAACTTTCACTGTCTCGGCAGGTGGAATGGAGAGAAGTCCCGACGGCAAGTCTAGCAGATACTCCAAGTTCAGCAGAGCAATTCGGAAGTGATCCTTCCTATGTCTAGGCAAGGATTCTGTCACCACGTGATGTAGGCAATATCTAGAAATCTCAGTGTAAACCTAACATAGACAGTCGACGTTTGGTTGCTTCTTTTAGCCGCTGAAATTCTAACTTATGTCTAAGCCGAATTAGTCAAAACCTCGACATGATGAGACCGTACTTAATTCTTTCGTGAGTTTGACACTCTTGTGCCCGACAAATGGATTTCTTCAACTAGACTTTTGGAACTAATTGAAGAAGTGAAGAACATGAATTAAGCAAACTTGGAATATTTTATTGCAAAACAAACTTCAAACCTAAACAACCGTTCTCACAACTAATTTACAACATAACCCCAAACCCAAAGGAAGTTTAGAACATGACGACGGCAGAAAACCTAAGCTATGTCTAAAGAAAACCTAAGATGATTTGAATTAAGAGTACAATAAGTATTTATAGACAATAGCTAGGTCTAGTCCTTCTTGGAGTAGAAGTCTTCAAAAGTAGCTTTCCTCATTAAATGTGACTTTAAACTCTGACTTCTTTGAGTTAAATGTGGACTTTATCACGTTGCCTAGTCCTGCAAGCAATATCGAGATTTTAATTCGGTGGCTTTTCCCGCTACTACAGTCTTCGGAAAATAGAGTGGACATCAGCGATAGACTCGGGGTTTTTAGCTCTACAAATTGCACTCCGGTTCTCCAACTCCATAGTTTGCTGCCGTGGGTAACAAGGTCGGCGGCAGCAGTACTCGACGGCTACTATCTTCAGCTGGATCTGCTTCAGTATAGCTCCATGGTTCGCTGCATCAGCATCGCATCCTCAGCTCCTCGTTCCCTCCGTCAGCCTTTAGTACATAAAACTAAAAATACACTAAAACAATATCTTTCTTCACAAATTAAAAGATAACCGATAAAAACATGGTAAAGCGAAGAAATATTGTAAAATGCAATGCATGGTCCTAATTATGCTTAAGATGTGCTTAAAAACAACAATAACATGAGATGGAATGTGCGTGAAATATAGGACTTGTGGACACTTTACATGGTGAGAGAAAAAAGCGCACACGAGATTGGCGAACAATAACTTGAAAGTGTTTAGAGTGGAAATTGATTTGTATTGTCAAGAGCAGGTATTCGGTTAACTGTATTGTTTACAATAACTTGAAAGTGTTTAGAGCAGTTTTTTGGATGTCGTACAACGATGAATTGTTGGTGTATTCTAACAAGTGGTGTACAGTTACACCTTCGATCCACTTTGTGATTGTTGAGTTCCACTTTGCTGACAGGGTGATTAGGCATTTTGGCTTCCTCCAGCCTATTCCGTATCCCCACACTGAGCATGATTATTTGCATAATTATGATGGACGAGACAAGGAAGATGTAAATTGGGAAGTCATACACACTCAGTACATTACCATGTGGAACAACAGAGATTCAATGATATCGTTTCGCGCTCAAATCGAAGAGGATGATTTTGATTTTTATAGGTTAGAGTATCTGATCTATTTTTTTAAAAATGAAAAGCCTTACTTAACTTCGGTCGAAGGGCGGGAACAATGTCGAACATATAAGAAAAAATATGGCGATAAAGGCGAGTCCTATAAGAGTGCAGCAGCGGCCGCATCTCAAAATTTCATTTGGTGTAGAAAACCCGAAGGTTGGACAACCACTTGGGAACAACCAGAAGTGTGCTCGCTAGTTATTCGAGAAAAGGAACCGGACCTACACACCACGCACCAGAAGTGGGCCTGAGCTCCTCCAATACTCACGGGTTTGTTGATGATGTTTTATACACACCCGAGTTTATTCCTCCATAGTTACCTCGTTACTCGAACTTTGAACAGAGAATGGATTTTCAGGAAATACAAGATTTCCTAAATTCACCAAAGTTTATAGGAGGGCAGAGCGGTTGCGTGGACATGTTCACAACACTGCCTCTTATGCCTTCGGTGAATGAGGAGGATGCTGGAGAGGTGGATGCTGAAGAGGAGGATGCTAAAGAGGTTCCTGAGGCAAAATTGAGGCCACAACATAAGAGGATCCAAAAACACACCTATTTTTCGACCATATCCGCTCATTGTCAGTAATTACGTAAGCGGATGCAAAAGAAAAAATGATTTTATCTTTATTTGTATAATACCTTAGAGTAATGAATGAATTTGAATTTTTAATTTCTATTATGTTATGTTTTTTTATTATTCGTTGTTTTTAAATATAAGTAGTTATAGTGAATTTGAAAAAATAATCTCAATTGCCTTAATTAAAAATTAATATTTTAATTTGACATTAAAACTAGAAACAAAGCAAGTCTTTGCGAAAAGCTTTACGAAATTGCAGTGCGCTATAAATGATGCAATTTTAACGGCTGAATTCGTACTACGAGCCTAAGTACAACTACCACACATTCAGACAATATTTTCAAATACAAACATAATATTTTCAAGTACAAACATGACAAATCATTGAGGCATAGGCAGATATCTTGGTTCATTGGGACATTTTGATTTCAAATGGCCTTCACCCCTACATATAGTGCATCTCTTGCGTTGGCCCTTCTCTCTGTGAGGAAGATCCATACTCGTGTAGATCCGAGTCAATCTAGGTCAGCCAGTTGGCTTTCTACGGAGTGTTGAATTCGGTAACCATTTTCCATGCTCTACTGGCGGCCAATACATTGAATTCGGGATCGGTGGGAACTCAATTTTGTAAATTTCTAACATTTTGTTGAGACTGAAGCATTCATCAACATATGTGTACGGGTTAACATTAACAAACATACATGCTGCAACTGCATGAGCACATGGATATCGCCACGCTTGGAATTCGCCACAGTCACACCATCTACGTCTAAAATCTACTCGAAATGCGTTCGAGTGGGGTGTTCCATGTCGGGTTCTGGAACCACCAACATCGAAAGTCTGATTCGCTCTGTCGAATGCGTAAACTATCAGCGCCGTTGCACTCTTCACATTTTCATCCATTTTTGTCACTATTGTAGGAGCTCATTGATGTCTCATATTTATTAAGGCATGCACCTGCTTCCCTTTGACGGACCAAACCTTATCCAAACGGTAGTATGTCTTTGTTACCAAGCTGGCTATTGGGAAGTGACGTGACCCTTTGAGTACTCCATTAATGCACTCCACAAGGTTGGTAGTCATTTGCCCGTATCGTCTACCACCTTCATCATATGATTGGGCCTATCTCTCTCTATCAATGTTTTTGGCCCAACTCCAAACACACTCGCCATATTTCCATAAAGCCGCCATGTTTCTCTCAAATTCTGGCCGTAGTAATTGATACCATGTGCCATAATATTTGTTTGACTTAGCATAAAAAAACAAAACACATCACTGCATACGCATATATAACAGAATCTGAAAGAATGGCACTTACCCATGCTTAAAATCTCATTGCAAAGATACTGATTTTTGAATTGTTCATAGCTATTCTTTCTAATGTGACGAACACTGTATGCAGGGTAAGCATGGGGAGGTATCCAACGACTTCATTCTCAATTAATTACTGATTTGATACTTGTCCCTCGACCAGAGATAATACAAACTCTGCCTTCTCGGATCACATGCTCACGCAAATTGGTCAAAAAGAAATCTCAAGCTTCAGCAGTTTCCCCCTCAACAATTGTGAATGCAATAGGAATGACATTGCTCTCACCATCCTACGCAACGACAACCAGCAGTATGTGAGAGTATTTCCCGTAAAGCCACATTCCATCGACTTGGATACTACGCTTACAATATGGAAAGTCGTCAATGCAAGGCTTGAAAGCCCAGAACAGTCGATAGAAAAATTTATACCCTTGAAGAAATTGGCCTTATCGGTCGCACGCATCTTTTGTTTTATACCTCACTATGGTGCTTGGGATGAACTGTGTCATTGCCATCAATAAAGCTGGTAGCTCATTATACGATCTGTCGTAATCATCATACACTAAATGCAATTCCTTATCCCTTGTACGCCACCGCTTGTTGTATTTTATTTGTATTCAAATTGTTGTGCAATGGTTGCTTGAATTGCTGAAACTAGAACCCTTAGATTAGCTTCGACCAACTTCATCATATGATGACTTATTACACTTGAGTCCAATTTGGTATGGTCCTGGTCGATGGATGTACGTAAACATGTGTGATCGTTGTTGTACTTTGTGACATCCCAACGATCTGTCTTTTTACGCTTCATTACACGAATCTTCCAGTTGTACCCTTCTCCGTATTTTAGAAACTTTGCACATAAAGTTTTCGTGTTGGATTCTGCAACCGTATAATCTACATATTGTCTGATGCTATACCCTTTAATTGCCAATATAGCTGTAGAGTGTTGATGTGTTCTCTATTTATGAGCGCAAGTGCACACTCATGTCAAGTTATAATATAAAAGATATCGTCTCCCATAGAGATTGGACAACTTAACTCGAATTGTGATTCCTGCACAAAGGAAATTTAAATGCACAATTAATTTTAGTTGGTAAAAGAATTAAAAGTAAATAAAACACAAGTAGTTGAGGAAAAGTTTAGAGTGATGGGATGGGTCAGATTATGCTGCTCCCTAGTGTGAAACTGCGTTGAATAGGTTAAGTTGCTTTGCGCTTCCAGACTTTGCTGCCTAGGCGGGGGATGGCAGATTGGCTGCTTTGACGCTTTCGTTGCCTCGGTAGTGGAATGAACGTGTATCTCGGCTGAAAACTCGGTAGACCTTCAAGGCTCGACAAAAAGCTTCAAAAGTGATCCTTCTTATGTCTAAGTCAGAATGTTGTTGATGCCCATGGCAGATAAACCAGTCGCAGCGTGAATCGTGCAAAGACAGCAATGTTGGTTCGTTATATTTTAGCCGCCTTAAACCCTAACCTATGTTTAGGATAGATTGATCAACACTTGATTAGAGTGAGGACCGTACTTACTCCTTTCGTGAGTTCGACTCTCTCGATACCAAACAAATGGATAGTCAACAACAAATCTTTCGAACTTAATTGAAAACTATGAAGAGCATGAAATAAGCAAACCTTGAAAGCTTTATTGCAAAAACAAACTTAATACCTGAACAACCGTTCTCACACTAGTTTACAACATAACCCAAACCCAAAAGAGAATTTAGAACATAATGGCTGCAAGAAAACCTAAACTATGCCTAAGGAAAACCTAGTTGTCTTGAAGTGCAAAATACATTGAGTATATATAGGCATTAGCTAGGTCAAGTCCTTCTTGGAGTAGAAGTCTTCAAAGTAGCTTTTTCATTAAATGCAACCTTTAATTCTGACTTCTTTGAGTTGAATGTGGACTTCTTCACGTTGCCTTGCTCCGCAAGTTATCTTCGATCTCTTCCTTCGGCGGCTCTGTCTGCTGCTACAGGAATCATAAAATTGAGTGGATGGTATTGTTAGAATTAGGATTTTCTGCTCTACAGATCGCACTCCAATTCTCTAATTCCTCAGCTTGCTGCCCTGGGCGGCAGGTATGGCGGTGACAGCTACTCGGCAGCGGCTGCCTCTGTCTGGAACTGCATCAGTACAACTCCTTGGTCTGCTACCTCAGCTCGTCTCTCCTTTTTCCAACTTCTAGCACCTAAAACTAAAACTAAACTAGAACACTACCTTTTTCTCACCAAATAAGAGATAATCAATAAAAAGCATGGCAAAGTAAAGAATACTGTAGAATGCAATGCATGAACCTAATTATGCCTAAAATGTACTTAAAAACAACAATAATATGAGATGGAATGTGCACAAAATATAGAACTTATGGACACTTTACACACCTCCAAACTCGAACTATTGCTTGTCCTCAAGCATTGCAAACCTAAACATACTTGCCCTTTAAACTAATCAGAAAGGAAAACTTGTTTTAAACTTGATTTAACACCTCAAGGCTGTGGCACTTGTCTTAAGATTAGTGAAAAGAGAAGAGCATAAATTACCTCAAAATTAAACTATAATGTCAGTGCAGTGTGTGCAGAAACTGTGTACTGGCTGAATTTGACGAACATTCTAAATAAACAAAGTTGTTGTCATAGTATATAAGGTTGCTACCGAGGCAACATAAGTAAGCACGTTTATTTAATCAGGGCAATAATGGCTTCATCTTATCACAACTACTCTCTAGGTCTGAAATTAAGATATGAGCAAACTACAAAACCCCGAACCCATTGAGTAGGGTCATCCCGTGAAGAATTTCATTCACTCACGCTAATTTGTCAGTCACTTCAAGGATTTTCAGATTCATGGACTTTGATAGTAGCAGAGTGTCCTTGCACATGATTCTTCCTAGAGCCGGTTTCGGGCACCTCTAGGGAAAGACAACAAAAAAAATTTCTTTCTTGCCGTGGCAGTGCTTTTTTTTTGTTTGTTGCATGCCGCGGCAGCTTCCTACAACCAATGTTAGAATTTTTCAAATAATTCAAGCAGGCAATGTTTACCAGAAATTCTAACAAATTCAGCAAGTAACAATAGTGTTTTTAATTTTTGGCAATTATAGAAAAATCCTAAGTTTACTTCATGCTTTCCCAAAATTTAAAGTCTTTTTAATTGGTACGAAAATTTTATGGTCGGCTATCCTATCATAGGCACAAGTTCTAACATTTTCTTTTCTTTTCGATTAATTTTTAAAGGCAAGTACATTATGCAACCTAATATGCTACTAGTTATGACTAAACAAAATGAGTGCTAACCCCCCACACTCGAGATAGGCATTACCCTCAATGCACAAAATACAAAAGAAAAATAGAAACATAAATATAAATATAAATATAAATTATGAGAGAAAAAACATAAAAATAAGCAATTAAATAAAGAAAAGAAAAGAAAAGAAAAGAAAAGAAAAGAAAAAACTCTAGAAGTTGGCTGAGGGTTGAGAGGAGGCTTGGGTCTTTGCGGCAGAGGAGGAAGATGAGGATTTGATGACAAGGCGGTGGCCGGCAGATGTCTGGGCGGCAGACTTGGCAGGTGATACTTTTGTTATCTGCGGCGGCTGAACTCTCTTAGGAGTGGAGTGAGGTTCTTCACGAGGCGCTTCACTCCTTTTCGGCTCGGATTTTGAATCCTCGTCGTCTGACTCGGCGGAGATGATGTGTCGCTTCCTCTTCCTTGTTGCCTCCTCCGTTGGTTCTGCTGGAGAGTCTGTCGCCATTGCGGTTGTTGCTCGACCTCATTGGATGTGGAGGTGTTTGCCACCGTTTCCGCTGTGCAGGCGGGGGAAATATGTTGTTGATGCCTATCGGGAGTGTCTTCCACCGTGTTGGAGGCGGAGTATGATGGGTATTGCATCGGAGATGGCATCTGGCGGCGGAAGGCGGCGTGGCGGGTAGCTGCGTCTGATGGTGTTCCTTCGCGAGGTGCAACTGCGTTGGTGAGGTCGGCGGGGAAGGTTGACAGGGTAGGGCCGTCGTTGGGAAATTTCTAAAGGAGATAGGCCACAAAGGCCTCTTGGACTTCCCCCCACGTACTTCATGAAGGTCAATTGTTGATGCTCTATTCTTTTGTTGCTGTCGATGAGAGTGCGCATCAGAGCAATGACCTCAGTGTTCTGGGCAGCTTAAGTATTGCCTGGGGCAGTTGGTGTGGCTGGCTGGGTGTGATGGGTTCTATCTCTTGGGCCTGCATCATCTACATGCGGACTTTTTAGGTCCAACCCTCCTTGGCAGTTGTCATCTCATCGTTTGGGTCGAAAGGGACACTGAAGTTGGCACATAAGCTGGTGATGAGAGACAAGAAGTACAACCGGCCCTTGGATTTCCGGAAGCAGTTGTGGATCTCCTTGCAAATGATTTCTCCAACTTTGATGGGCCGGTTTACCATGATGATGTGGATGAGGGCTATACGCGGCCTGTCTACAGTGGAGTTGTGGGAGGTGGGCAGCAGACGCCTTTTGATGAAGGTGTTCCAAAGCATTGGCTCGAGCAGCAGTCAGCGGTGTTGCACTGAGCCGCCATGTTTTCCTACCAATCATGGCGTGTTGGGCTCGCACATCCTGGCCTTTATTCTGTCGTAGTCGGTAGCCGTAAGTGACTGCCTCCATTCCTCGTGGGGGTTGTCTTCCATATAAAGCCCATATAAGTTGTTGATGACAACAGCGTTGAGCTTAACAGGCTCCCCTCAGACATATACAAACGGCATCTCGAGGCGGGGGTGGTGGGTATAAAATTCTATGACCATCGCGATGTTGGCTATCTCTGGTTGTTGTGCAAACATCTCCCACCCCTTCATGTGGATTGTTTCAAATAAGGCAGGCTCGAGGGCAAGGTCCTTTGTCTGCTTTGAGTAGTGGAACTCTTGTTCTTCCCATATGGCTTGTTTTACAAACTGGGTCTTATACAGCTTTTCATCTGCCTTGGAGTAGAAACGTTGGAAGGTTGGTTTGGATTGGGATACAGATGCCATGTGTGAGACGGTTTAGATGTAAATTGAAACTGAAAAGGAAGATTATGAGCAAAAGAGCAGTGAATTCAATAAGATTTTAAGAAGGAGATGAAAGTAAAGTAAATGAATGTGAGAAGTGGAGTTTAAATAGATGTTGCCGAGAGATGTCGTGGCGGCATTAAATGTCCAACAGGCAAGTTGTCTCGTGCACGTTGCGAGATTTCTGCCTGCTACTTTTGTAGCCGTTGGCAGCTAGCCGTTAGCGGTCAACTAGCCGTTACAGGATTTCTACGCTGGGCCGCTCTCATCTGTCTCAGCGGGATGGTGGGCGGGCTCCTTATTAGGCCTTCTTGATCCAGCTCTTTTATTCCTAAAGCCTGAAAGAAAAACAAATAATTAAATACTAAAAAATAAATTTTGAAAAATAAAAAATATGAAGAATAAATTTAACTAATTAAAAATCTAATCCTAAAAGAAAATAAATTAAATTCTATTCCTAAAACAAGAAAATAAATAAAAAATTAAAACTAACTAAGTTATGTTGGGAGTGCATTGGGGTGAATCTCCTAGGCATAACCACTTTCTAAGGTAGTGTTTCTTGTCTTTCCCTCTTGGGGGTCCTTCTGTTCTGTAAGGTGGTGTGCTGTTGGGTCTTTCAACCTGCCCTTAGGTCTGCCGTGACAGCTGTTGTCTTGCCCTGTCTTAGTGCTGATTTTGGAGACCTGAGCGTCCAGGCATCATTCTTGTTCCTTTACTGAGGGTTGTAACACATTTAGCTTGATACTTTAATTGTCTACCTTCATGATCAGTTCCCCATGTTCCACATCAATTAACGTTCTGCTCGTGGCCAAGAATGGCCGCCTAAGGATGATAGGGGCATTTTCATCAGCCTCACAGTCTAAGATGAGGAAGTATGCTGGAAAAATAAGGTTGCCCACTCGAACTAAGATGTCTTCGATCTTACCCTCCGGTTTTACAAATGAGTGATCAGCAAGTTTCAGCATAATGGAGGAAGGTTTGGCTTGTCCAATACCTAGCTTGTCGAAAACTGCCTTAGGAATCAAGTTGATGCTGGCTCCTAAGTCGCACAGGGCTTTTGTTGCATGGTTGTTGTCGATTTTGCATGGAATAACAAAGTTGCCCGGATTTGTCTGCTTTGGCAGCAGCTTGTTGTGCGGCATAGCCATACACTCCTCTGTCACAACAACTGTTTCAAACTCCCCAATTCTTTTCCTCTTGGAAACCATGTCCCTTAGATATTTTGCATAGTTGGGCATGTTCTGGATGGCTTCAATGAGAGTGATATTTATGTGCACCTATTTCAGAATATCCAGGAATTTCTGGAACTGGTGCTTCTGCTTTTGTTGCTTTAATCGTTAAGGGAAAGGTGCCGGCAGGAGGATGTCCTTTATACGCTCATTGCATGGGAACTTGATCTGTGGAGGATCATCTGCCTTAGGGCTGCTGTCAGTTTCATCTGCCGTGGCGGCTGGTGTTGCTACTACCGCGACAGGTAGTTCTTTTGGTGTTGGTTGTTCCTCTGTTGGCTTTTCCATTCTGGGTTCATCCAACTGTTTCCCACTTCTGGTTGATATGACTTTGCACTACTCATATGTGGGTTTAGTTGCTGCCTCTGCACTACTAGATGTTGCACCCACTGTCCTGCTGCTGATGATTTCCGTGAATTGCCCAAACTGGGTCTCCAGGTTCTTTATCGCAGCTTCCTGGTTGTTCATCCTCATCTCCGTCCTGTCCATAAACGACTCACTTTTATCAATAAATTTATTAGTACGAACAATAAAATCACTAGTTCTAGACATGAAAGTATGTAAAGTTGCTTTTAGTGAATTATTGTTCTGTGGTTGCTGAGCTTACTGTCTGGACTGGTTCTGCTGGTAACCTCCATGTTGCTGTTGTGGATTTGCAGCAGTTTTAGGATTTCTCTAAGTGAAATTTGGGTGATTCCTCTATCCAGGGTTGTATGTGTTCATGGCGGGCATGTTGTTCCTCTCGTATCCCCATAAAATTAGCAGATGTTGTACATTAGGAGGAATTGGTTGCCCCCACACTCATTATAGAATGACTCTATAGCCTTGGCCTCTTAGACTTTTCCAGTAGGTTTTTCCATGTTCATAACCAGCTCTATCAATTTGTCGAGGCGGGCATTGACAGATTCTGAGGCTTCCACTTCGTTCACAGCTGCTGGCCGCCTAATGCCGTCTCGGTAGGCTATTGGGAACTTATAATCATTCTTGGCGGCTTGGTTCATGATCTGCAGTGCCTCATCTGGTGGTCAGTCGAGGATGATTCTGTTAGCTGAGGCGTTGAGCATCATTCGAGTTGGGTAGTTCACCCCGTTGTAAAACATTGACACATGTGTCCAAGCCGGAAAACCATGAAGCGGGCAGTTATTGAGCATATGTTGGTACCGTTCCTATGCTTCATACATCGGCTCGTCATCCCCTTGTCGGAAGGATGTGATCTCGTTTCTCAATATGTCTGTGACATTAGATGGGCTGAAACGATACAAGAAGTCCTTGCACAACTCTGTCCATGTATTGAATGACCCTGCTGGCTGGTTGTTCAACCATTGTTTCGCCCTATCCCTTAGTGAATAGAGGAATAGCCTCAGCCTTAACATGTCTTAGTAGACTCCGTGTATTTTAAAAGCTCTGCATATATCCAGGAATCCTCTCAAATGCTGCGGAGCATCTTTTGTGGAAGACCCTCCAAATTGCCCCAATGTGTTGATTATATTGAACATCACATGCTTTAATTCAAAGTGATCCGCTTTGATTTCAGGCTTTGTCACCGTAGAATCAAACCCTCTAAAGTCATGCTCTAAATAGTCTCTGATGGTTCGAACATACTGTGGCCGCCTGGGAAAAATTTGGGGTTGCTTCCTGGGTGGAACTTGCTATTGTTCTCTGGGTGGCGGTTCTTGCCGCCCATCTCTGCCGATACGAGCATCTATGGCAGGGTTGTGTTCCTGGCCGTTTACCATTATTGCTTTTGCTTTTCCCTTGTCTTTGGCTTTCCCTAGGGCTTCTCTGACTTATTTCTTAAGTTCTCTTGCTCTTTGTTCAATGTCATCAAAGAAAATGATTTCGCCCTTTGGATTTGCTCTGGTCATGCACTAGCAAAAGAAACTAAAATTTTTTTTCGAATAAAAATAAAAAAAAAAAACTAAAAATTAAATGCAAATAAAAATAAAAGTGCAGAAATAAAAATGAGTTTGATGTTTCCAATCCCCAGCAACGGCGCCAAAAACTTGTAGAGCGTTGAGGTGTTCTCTATTTATGAGCGCAAGTGCACACTCATGTCAAGTTATAGTATAAAAGATATCGTCTCCCATAGGGATTGGATAGCTTAACTTGAATTGTGATTCCTGCACAAAGAAAATTTAAATGCACAATTAATTTTAGTTGGTAAAAGAATTAAAAGTAAATAAAACACAAGTAGTTGAGGAAAAGTTCAAAGTGATAGGATGGGTCAGATTATGCTGCTCCCTAGTGTGAAACTGCGTTGAATAGGTTAAGTTGCTTTGCGCTGCCAGACTTTGCTGCCTTGGCAGAGGATGGCAGATTGGCTGCTTTGACACTTTCGCTGCCTCGGTAGTGGAACGGATGTGTGTCTCGGTGGCAAACTCGGCAAAACTTCAAGGCTCGACAGAACGCTTCGAAAGTGATGATGCTTATGTCTAAGTCAGAATGTTGTTGATGCCCACGGCAGATAATACCAGTCGTGGCGTGAATCGTGCAAAGATAGCAATGTTGGTTCGTTCTCTTTTAGCTGACTTAAACCCTAACCTATGTCTAGGTTGGATTGATCAACACTTGATTAGAGTGAGGACCGTACTTACTCCTTTCGTGAGTTCGACTCTCTCGATACCGAACAAATGGATAGTCAACAACTAATCTTTCGAACTTAATTGGAAACTATGAAGAGCATGGAATAAGCAAACCTTGACAGCTTTATTACAAAAACAAACTTAATACCTAAACAACCGTTCTAACACTAGTTTACAACATAACCCAAACCCAAAAGAAAATTTAGAACATAATGGCTGCAAGAAAACCTAAACTATGCCTAAGGAAAACCTAAGTTGTCTTGAAGTACAAAATACATTGAGTATGTATAAGCATTAGCTAGGTAAAGTCCTCCTTGGAGTAGAAGTCTTCAAAGTAGCTTTTACATTAAATGCAACCTTTAATTCTGACTTCTTTAAGTTGAATGTGAACTTCTTCACATTGCCTTGCTCCGCAAGTTATCTTCGATCTCTTCCTTCGACGGCTCTGTCCGCTGCTACAGGCATTAGAAAAATTAGTAGATGAAATCGTTAGAATCAAGATTTTCTGCTCTACAGATCGCACTCCAATTCTTCAATTCCTCAGCTTGCTCCTCTGGGCGGCAGGTATGGCGGCTGCAGCTACTCGGCAGTGGTTGTCTCTGTCTGGAACTGCATCAGTACAGCTCCTTGGTCTGCTACCTCAGCATCATGCCCTCAGCTCCTCTCTCCTTTTGCCAGCTTCTAGTACCTGAAACTAAAACTAAACTAAAACAATACATTTTCCTTACCAAATAAGAGATAACCAATAAAAAGCATGACAAAGTAAAGAATACTGTAGAATGCAATGCATGAACCTAATTATGCCTAAAATGTACTTAAAAACAGCAATAATATGAAATGGAATGTGCACAAAATATAGAACTTATGGACACTTTACAATAGATTCATCCTTTGCATTAAATTCCAGCCCCTCAAACAATTCACCATTCTGACTCGATGTTAGTTAGGGCATATCTGGGAATTACGGTGCCCTCATCGCATCGAAATCCACCAAGTTCATATGAGCAAGAGCTTCATATAATGTAATGTCGCCCTCGGTCGGAACAAATTCTCCAACACCGAAATCAGGGGCTTCACCAACGTTGTCCTGCAACAAATCAGGATCCCCAATATCTTCATATTTGCTGGAATCTTCCAGTGATTCTCCCCATCGACCACGTAGGTTCACAATATTAGCATCAACAGTCAGTCCGTATGATGCTGCATATGTTGACGGCTCACCTTCATAAAATCCACTAGATGTCCCAGTTGCCAACATTGCAACAAAACTGCCTCCGGACATATCAAATTCGTTACCGAAACCTATTTGACTAGATTCCCTAGTTGCGTTTCTGAAGGGGCCGTGAATATCACGCACCTCAGCAAACAACTCGACATTTTGAATTCCCATAGACTCATGCTCTGCGATCATTATTCCCACATCTTCATTATCTTCGAGAGCTATTGCAGAATATATGACTGAATTTGAACATGTCATCCACCGGTACCACAAACTATGAATCTGAGCTCCAATTTTTTCTGATATCTCCTCTTACCCGAAGCGTGATTTCTTTGTTAATTCTCATCGTCGTAGGGCTCTCAGAATAAAATACGATACCAACATCAGATTTTACCATTTGTTCATTGTAATGGAAAATTACAACAAAGTTGTTGTTGCTCATTTTCTCTGCATGTTCGAAAAAATATTTTCAATAATAATCCTAAACAAAAATACTAATTTTAAACTATAAATAAATAACAATCCATAATTTCAAAACATAGTACTTATTTATGGAAGTATTTCGAATATATTTTCGAATACACTTTAAAATTATCTATACTAATTTCTCAAAAAAATACTAATTACGTTTTTTTCGCACTAATATAATCCTAAACAAAAAAAAAACATTCATCGTTCTAACATAACAATTAATTTTCAAACAACATCAAAATTATACAGATAAAAAAACAATATTTTAAAACGACATACAATTTTTTCCCGCAACTTTCTTCTTCTACTACTTCTCCCTCTTTACTCAAATTTTTACTGAAGTATTTTCTATCGAATTACATTCTTCAACACTAACACAACCTATTTAAAAAACAACAACTTGAATATTTCCCTAAAATACCCCTGCACGAAAATTAATATTCACTAACAGATTTCAAATCAAAAAAAATCAGTACCCATACATAATTTAAAAATATTATAACAATTAAAAAAATTTATTACTACCCTACACCTACACACCACTATTATTTCACATCACTGCAAACATATTATACTAATTTCCCTGCACCTACTAATGCATGCATGCAACCCTATATATACAAAAACGTGACATGCCATGCCATGCATGCAAAGGCTGAACCCCCCACTTTGAAGCACTGTTCAAAGACGGGGGGAGGACAGCCCGATTTTGAACAGTGCCAGGCGTCTCAAATGCATGCCACGTGGCAGCGTGGTCTATTTGAAAAGGGGTGGGTAATCCGACTTTGAACAATACTCCGAAGGAATTTCTATTGTTCAAAGTCGGGTGGTAATACATGGGTTTTCACTTTTTACACAGTGAACATCCCTAGTTTGAGAAATAATCTCTCAGATTCCCTATTTTGGGAATATAATTTTTTATACATAATATTTGGGTAAATACTCCGATCAAACGAGATAACTTCATTAATAAAACAGGAAACATACATAATTATCGGGATTGAGACTTGAGAGAAAGATAGTCAAAAAGTCAAAATAAACAATGGCAAAACAAGGTCAAAAACAAACCCTACACAAAAAAAAAGTGAAAACAACCGAGAAAGAGACGAAGAACAAACGATCATTACAAACCAAAAGTTCAACATCAACATATTCGGGGACATGAAAGTCAAATCTGAGAGAGCTCCTTGTTCGAAGATGACTGCTTGAACTCTAAAGTTTCCAGTTCGCATAACCGGGGGACAACCAAACGAAACCGCAATGGCAGCCATAAGGCGAGACAACAAGGCTCGAAAACACGTCATACACATTCATCGAGCTAACACGAAGGGGCATCACGCCATGCCACAACGTGTCTTGACACGGAGAGTCGCAACAAAACACATAAAGTTTTGGGAAATCGAACAAACAAGGGACCACCAGAGATTGAAGGAAGGTTTTGGGGGAGGGCGCTCGACCACCTTGGCCGAAGGGGGAGGAGCCGACATGTATTGACTCCAGCGAGGGGGTACCGTCGATGTTCCCAGCCCCTCAACACCCTCCATCTCTGAAAACAGTGATCTTTCTTCTGAGCCGCCTCAAAGATTTCGAGGGGAACACCGTGAGCCTCCGAGAAACTAAGTTTCTGTCAACCGAGCACCGAGAATCGCCTGCAACAACCATGGAGTTGGAAGAATAGTGGTTCGTCTCCAAACACAAGAAGCATGAACGACAAAGGAAAAAGACGACTGGCGATAACTCGGAGATGCCGATACCATCTTGCCAACGGCTCCTCAAAGAAACGAAAGGGAGGAAAAAAACACCAAGGCCTGCCGGCGGCGAAGAGAAAAGGAGGAAGAATAATATTGACGGAAACACTCCTTTTTAATCTATATATATATATTTAATATATTTTTTAAAGAATTTAAAATTTCAATTGAAATCGATAGAAAAAATAGAATAATATTGATAGAATCTTGACCATTCAATTGATTAGTGGATCTCAATGATAAATTTTCAATAAATAGAATTGGTATGTAGGTTAGACCAGATTTGCCCGATTAACACTTTTAAGAGCTTTGTCAAGGCTGCATGACCCGTTCACTAAAGCCCCTTATTTTAAATATTAAAAAAAGTACTATCAAGAAACTATTTTATAGATATATTTTAGGGTAAACTACATAAATGACCACCATACTATTAGAAAAGTCGCGATTTGACCACCTTACTTTTTTTCGAAGCAATTAAACCACCACATTATTAAATTGGATGCAATGTGACCACCAGCCGTTAGAGGTTAACGGTAGGGTGACGTGGCAGTTAAAAAAATAGGGGTATAATTACATATTTGGTCCTCATTACTTATTCACTCTATCAATTTGGTCCTAATTTTAATTTAATAAAATAAATTAATTATTTAATTAAGTTGTGACACGTGTCGCCATTTTATTGGAGGACTTTAATTATTTTTATTTAATTTATTTAATTAATTTTCCACCTCCAATCATGTGGTGACACGTGTCACCAAATTGGAGGAAGAAAATAAAAGCAAGAACTTGTTGCTCTAGGTAGGATTTGAACCAGGGTCGGCTGGGATGAAAGGAAGTAAGCTTACCACTAGGCCAAGTGAATTTTTGTGATGTATGATACAAAACCTAATCTTTAACAAATAAATGACTCCAATGTAAAATATATGCAATTGAGGGTAGGTGGAAGAAAATTTAAATACCAGATGAAGATAATATGATGGCCTTTTCTGGTGTATTTATCTCTGCAACAATGCTTGCTTCTCCACTGCTCACTGAAATGCTCAGTGGTTCATCTAAAAAGAAAAGCTTCTCATTTATCTTTAAATATTCGTTTTCGATACATATTCAAATATCGACCAGACATCAATTGAATTCCAAAACCTTTAAATTAAAGTCTATTTACAACCAAGTTCTCATGTCAGTGTAACCATCTGCTTGAATCCATACATATTTACAATCAAGTTCAAAAATCTTGAAGTTCATGGATTAATGTATATTTCGATCTATAGTTTGGGGTTGTATGGTGAAATTAAGATAAAACAAACATAACCTGAAACTTCATTGATGGATGTGAACTGGTTCCTGCAGCTGAGATTCTCAGAACACAAGCAACTCTGCATCAAAATAAACAGTGGAAAAAACCAGTCAGTGTTTTGTTTGAATGTTGAGATAAAATTATTTATTTGAGAGAAAGAAAATCTGAGATTATATTATATACCTTTGAAAGATGATTGAATCCATTTGTTAAATCACGACCATCATCACTGTAAAACAGCAAGCGTCTTCGTTTGGACATTTTCAGTAAATTCAAGCAAAGCGTCTTCAAGATACCCAGAAGAGGAATCCGAGTCTAGGTTTTATCAAAACTAAGATTTAGATACCTAGGAGAGGAAGTAAGCTTATCACAAAAATCCACTTGGCCTAGTGGTAAGCTTACTTCCTTTCATCCCAGCTGACCCTGGTTTGAATCCTACCAAGAGCAAGATGTTCTTGCTTTTATTTTCTTCCTCCAATCTGGTGACACGTGTCACCACATGATTGGAGGTGGAAAATTAATTAAATAAATTAAATAAAAATAATTAAAGTCCTCCAATAAAATGACGACACGTGTCACAACTTAATTAATTAATTTATTTTATTAAATTAAAATTAGGACCAAATTGATAGAGTGAATAAGTAACGAGGACCAAATGTGTAATTATACCCCTATTTTTTTAACTGCCACGTCACCCTACCGTTAACCTCTAACGGCTGGTGGTCACATTGCATCCAATTTAATAATGTGGTGGTTTAATTGCTTCGAAAAAAAGTAAGGTGGTCAAATCGCGACTTTTCTAATAGTATGGTGGTCATTTATGTAGTTTACCCTATATTTTAATATGTTTAGATATTTTTAATTTAAAATAGAAATTGTTTTGGGTTTATTCGACTTTTAAAATAAAAACATTACATTAAATATTTGATCAAAAATACACATTATATGAATCTCTCTAAAAAGGTACAATATTATAAATAAAAAAATAAAAAAAAAATCGATTGATATTTTAATTTTTTATTCGTTTCGAATGAGGTTCTGTAATATTTATTTTAGTCTAAAAGTAAGTTGAAGAGAAGACCACGTCCACCCATTTTATTTTTGTTTTTGGAAAATATAAATAATTTAATTGAATGACTTAAGAAGTGGACGCCCTTTGTCTTCATTACAGATTTTGCTTTCTCCACTCAGTTCCTGTCCCACGGCTCGATCCTCCACAACCATGTACCGACAAAACCAAAAAAAAAATATTTTTAAAAATCTCTTTATTCACTATAAATCACTCAATTATTAATAAAATTATAATTCAGTCATTTAATTTTAAAAATTTACAATCGAGTTATTTAATTAATCGATTGTCACAATAAATTACTAGACCGTTAAAAATGAAACAAACGGACATTAAGAGATGTTTTTTTAATAATTTTATTATTAAGTAAATTGCACCACATGTCATTCAATTATTGATAAGATTATAAATGGTCACTATTCAATTATTAGTAAGATTACAAACAAGTCACAAAACGAGTCACTCAATCAATTAAAAAAGAAAATTTATTTTGGGTGGAGAGGTTCTCGTTGGTGAGAGGAAGAACATATCTTGAGATGAAGGTCATCTTACAGTGGATGACATAGATTAAGGTTTAATAAGTTTAAAAGTTTTTGGGTGGTTTCATGACTCTTGAGAGAGATTCTCAAGAATTTAATATGATGAATTGAACAAGGAGATCAAGATAAATCATGTAGTAAAATTTGAATTTCATCAACCATCGTAGACAACAATCGACACAGTAACATATAACCTAATTGTTACAATCGATTAACTGAATAACTTGCTTGCAATTCTCTAAAATCTAATATTTTTAATGAATAAAATATTCCAAGTAAGAAAGCCGTTTAATATATAATACTCTAAATGACTTATTTGTGATAGTCGATCGATTCTGCAACTCGTTTATACCTTTTTGAAATTAGATAACTATTTATAGTCTTACCTACAATGGAGTGACTAGAGGTGTAATTTAACCTTTATTAATTTCTAAAATACTCCTCCACCTGCCTTTATAAGAACCAATCAATCCATTTTCCATTGAACCAAACAATCCTCTACTATTTTGGATTTCTGAGGGAAAATCCTTTGATTTCTGTTGATTTAACTTCATTACATTTTTTTTTAAGTTTTTAACATTTGATCGGTTCTTATTCTTTAATCTTCATTACTCATTAACCACAAAAAAACAATGGCAATCGCTTGGTCTGAGAAAGCTTCATCAATGGAGGTTTTGGCTTCGCCGCCTTCCTTGTCACCACCCGTCATCCTAACCCAAGACGAGTTGAAAAAAATCGCCGCCTACAAAGCCGTCGAGTTCGTCGAATCCGGCATGGTTTTGGGCCTCGGCACAGGTTCGACAGCCAAACACGCCGTGGATCGAATCGGCGACTTGCTTCGTCTGGGCAAGCTAAAAAACATCGTGGGAATCCCCACATCGAAGAAAACACAAGAACAAGCAGTTTCATTAGGCATCCCGCTCTCGGATCTCGACAGCCACCCCAGCATCGATCTCGCCATCGACGGCGCCGACGAAGTGGACCCATATCTGAACCTGGTCAAAGGCCGAGGCGGGTCGCTCTTAAGAGAAAAAATGGTGGAAGGAGCTTGCAAGAAATTCGTGTGCATCGTTGATGAATCCAAATTGGTAAACCATTTGGGCGGCAGTGGTTTAGCCATGCCGGTGGAGGTCGTCCCGTTTTGCTGGAAATTCACTGCACGTAAACTCCAGAACATGTTTGAAAGCTCGGGCTGTGTCGCTAAGCTGAGGAATGATGGTAAAGGGGAGGCTTTTGTTAGCGACAATGGGAATTATATTGTGGATTTGTATTTGAAGAAAAGTATTGGGGATTTGGTGGTGGCAAGCGATGGTATTCTGAGGATTGCTGGTGTTGTTGAACATGGAATGTTTCTGGATATGGCTACTACTGTTATTGTTGCAGGTGAGCTTGGAATCACCATCAACAACAAGTAGAATCTTTTTTATTTCTAACACTTTTTTTAGATTGATGTAATAGAGGGATAGGTGACAACACCTGGGTTTCTCCAGTTTTTGATATGGCAGGCAATTTTAAGGAAGAAAGGATATGCTCATTGTTTTTTATGCTAATATAAATCATTTAATTTTTTAACATATAGTTCCAAAATGTTTATACTAATCGTTTATTTCGTATTTTCATTATATTGTACCAGTGAAATTAAACTTAATCCACATGTTAATATGGTTTTGATTTTGAGTTTCTTGGTCAATAATCTTTAGAGCAGTAGTTAAAAGTTTTCGGCTGATATTCTCATATTTTTTTTAGATTATGGATTCAGTATCTATTATGAATAAATTTTTAATTTAAAGGCAGATTAGGTACTCTAAATTTATGTTATCTTTTGTCCCTTAAATTATGGATGTCCAATATTTCACATTATCTATTCATTTAAAGTAAGCACGTTTGATTTATAAATTTAAATTACTTAATTTGGTTACTAATTCTAGTTCAAATGGCTCATCCCCTTGTGTCTTAGTGGCAAAAGTAGATGTTTATCATCCCTTGGGATCCGGGTTCGAGCACCAATAATGCACATGTTGTGTGTGCCGTCTTTAAAAAGACTAAGAAAGTTGAACAGATACTACCCTTGCATCACACCAGCAAATTAAAAAAAAATCTAGTTCAAATGTGTTGGTTGCTTGTTATCTATTGTTGGAAGAGGGCAACATGGTCTATGGGCTTGATGGGCTGACAATGGGCCTGGCGAAAGGAATGGTGTTGATCTAAGGACTGAGCCCCGTAATGCGGTGGACTTAGGCTTAGTGATAGCCCATTGCAAAGAATGCCAAAGCAACAAATATTGGCAGCTCCGGGTTTCTTAATTACATATAATTTGAACACAGGATTCGTGATTCTCTTTCTTAATAATGTTATCTCTTAAGTTCGAACTTAGATTTTTTCTATGGGAGAGCAATGTGCCTTAAAATTGCACCCAACCTTTATTGGTAATATTAGAAAAATATTTTGATATATATGTTGGGTAAACTTTAGGTTACACAAGTTTATTAGTTTTAGGGTTTAGACATTGAAGTTAGAGTTTAAGTTATAGGGTTTAAAATTTATAGTTTATGTTTAGAATTTAGTGTTTAGAGTTTAAAAGTTATGATTTAAAATTATATCTTTATAACTTAAATTTGTGTACAAAAAGTACACAAGTATCAATTTCAATACACAATATTCAATATTTAAACTCTAAACATTAATATGAAAAATATGTGATACACAAGCCTTACAATTTTAGAGTTTAGGGACCCTTTTTACATGGGCGGATATAGCATAGATATTGGAGGTGCAATTGACCCCACTTGATTTGTTGGGTATTGGATTTTTAGGGTGGTAATATAGAATTTTTCATAGGAAATATTAGATTCGTGCCCACTTAATTTGTTGAGGTATGAGGTCAACAATATTATTGTAGTGATTTGTGAATCCTCCATACCTCATACTTCATTCTTGACCCTACTATATGAAAATCTTGGCTCCACCATTGCCTATTTAGGGTCTAGAATTTGAGGTTCATAATTTAAGTTTTAATGTTCAAGATTTAGGGCTTAAAATTTAGGGTTTATAAAGTTAAATTGTATGATTTAGGCATAATATAGACAAGTTGTGTAAAATAAATTTTGCACATATTGTGTATCAAAATATTATTCTATTAATATAGATCTAACATAGAATATATTTAATACATGTGGACCAAAATTTAAATATTATGCACTCAGTGTCCCGGTGCAAAAGTTGATGATGTTGACACTAGGAGACACGAGTTCGAATCACTTTATCTACAAAGTATATGCGCTTAAGATTAAGAATATGTATGAACAAATACTACCTTATAATTAGGGGTGTTCAAATTCGGGTACCCGGGTTTTCGGGTACCCGAAAAATCGGGTACCCGGACCTTCGGGTATTAGGTTTGTCGGCCCGTGTCCCGACCCGTAAATATCGGGTACCCGATAATCGGGTCCCGTTAAACCCGGGTACCCGGAAAATCGGGTACCAGGTACCCGGTTCTTATTTTTATTTTTTTTATTCTAAAATTAAAAAAAAAATCTTAAAAGTTTATAACACATGATCCAAACAAAAAAAATAATAATGATTTGAAGTTTATAACCATAAGAAAGACAATAAAAATATTAATCTCGATCGTGATTTTTTTTAATCTCATATTTTTTAAAGAAACCTTCTAATGCATAAATGCAATAGCGAAACCTAGTTGTTTGTTTCATATTGAATCTTACATATTCACAAATTAATATTTTTTTTGTTAAAAAAGTTAAGGGAAAACTACACCAGTGACCACCGAAGATATTGAGGATACCTATTTGAACCACCGAACTAAAAAAAACGTCAATCACACCACCAAACTTATTAAATCAACCTATTTTGACCACTGCCGTTAAAAAATTAACGGAGGGGTGACGGAAGTGCCACGTGTCAGTTAACAGGACTTTTTTAAAATTACATGTTTAGTCCATGTTATTTACTTATTAAATCAATTTGATCCTAATTTTATTTTAATTAAATAAAAATTAATCAACCAATCAAATTATGACACGTGTCACCACCTGGTTAAAGGAAATTTAAAGAAGAAAATGAAGATGGCATTATGGTGGTTTGAACTTGGGACCAAGGGGATAAAACCCCAAGCTTTAACCATTGAACCAAATTGCTCTTAGTATTATTATTTGTACCTTTTATATACATATCTTATAGTTTAGCTCCATTTTCCAGCATTGAAAGCAGCTTGGTTTTTCTTTTCTGTAACTCCATTGGACTGAAAAATCTTTGTATGACTACGGCGGCTGGTAAGAAAACGAGACCGGACATTGAGACAATAAGAGTTGGTGAGCAAGGCTTGAGCAATACAAATATTGCTTCATAATTCAAACCTTAATTCAACACCAAACTTTTACCAAACCCCTTTCTCTCTCTCTCTCTCGTTCTTTGCAATTCCCCAGGCTTCATTTTCTCAGAATCCTGCTGTCAAGGTTTGTTTTTTCACTTCACTCCTTGATTCTTGCATCCCAAAACATGTTTTGATTCGAATTCTGGGTTTGTTTTTTATTGTTTTTGTTTTTTCATTTTTAAAGTTTGTTTCTTCATGGGGATGATCCATGCATTGGAAAAAAGTTTGTGTTTTTGTTTGCTTGTTTTGCATGTCGTTGATCTATCCGATGAAATCTAGAGAAACGTTTGATTTCCATGTCTTTTTCAAGCTCTGATTCAGTTCTGGTGAATTGAACAGACTTAATGAAGAGAGAAAAGGGATGCCTTACCGGATATGGAACAAGAAATTTTGTTGCTAAAGAATAAACAGATATGGATGATGAAGGAGGATGGGGGAAATAATAACAGCATCAACTTTTACTAAACTATAAGATATGTATATAAAAGGTACAAATAATAACACTAAGAGCAGTTTGGTTCAATGGTTAAAGCTTGGGGTTTTATCCCCTTGGTCCCAAGTTTGAACCACCATAATGTCACCACCTGATTGGAGGAAAAAATATATTAAATATTAAACAAAATAAATTAAATTAATCCAATTGGGTGATGACACGTGTCATAATTGGATTGGTTGATTAATTTTTATTTAATTAAAATAAAATTAAGATCAAATTGATTTAATAAGTAAATAATATGGACTAAACATGTAATTTTAAAAAAGTCCTGTTAACTGCCAAGTGGCACTTCCGTCACCCCTCCGTTAATTTTTTAACGGCGGTGGTCAAAATAGGTTGATTTAATAAGTTTGGTGGTGTGATTGACGTTTTTTTTAGTTCGGTGGTTCAAATAGGTATCCCCAATATCTTCGGTGGTCACTGGTGTAGTTTTCCCAAAATTTAAAACATGAAAGCATATAATACAAAATATAGAATGAATTTAGAGATTTAAATATAGTTCTAAAGTAAAAATATTAAGTAATCTAATAAAATAAAAAATAAAAAAAATAGGAACCGGGTACCCGAAAGTAACCGGGTATCCGAAAAAATCATATTTCTTGACCCGGGTAAAAAAAATTTCCGGGTAAATACCCGATTATTTGTGTTCGGGTAGTCGGGTCGGGTAATTTTGAACACCCCTACTTATAATCACCTTTAGACTATTCAAAAAAAATATTATGCACTCAGTATAAACAACTTTTTTTTATCTATACAATACCTATAGCTATCCAAATCCTCAAACTTCTAAGTAGGCTGTAAACGAACCAAACGTTTAACGAATCGTTTGTGGACCATTCGGCGAAAAGTTCGTTTATATTCGTTTATTTATTAAACGAACGAATATGAATAAAAAATTTTGTTCGTTTTTAAATAAACTAACAAGAACAAATGGCTTGTTTGTTTATTTACGTTCGTGAACATTTGGTATTTCGTTTGTTTAAATTTATTCACACATGTCCATTATATTTATCATTTTTCATAACAAAAGTATTATATTTAAAAAATTTAAAAACATATATTAAAAATATGAAATAAAAAGGAAAAAATAAACTAATACTCAATATACGCGACTTCAAATTTTTTAAGAAAAAAATTAAACAATACTCAATGTCCGTTTGCGTTTATTTATTATTTTAACAAACGAACACGAACAAGAAATTATGTTAGTTTAATTGTTCGTGCTTATTCATTTGTTTGGTTAAAATTAAACAAACCAACATAATCATACAATTATTTGTATTTATTCGGTTAGGCTTACTCCTAAATTCCAAAATTATTGAGTCTAGGAAAGACTCAATGGACAACTATATGAACAATTTGAATATGATATACTTCAATATATATATGCTGTATGTTTTTCAACCTATCAGATTTAAGCTATGGATGTAACAAGTTTAAAATTATGTGTGTTTTAATTAAAAAGCTAAATTTGAGTTTAGATCTAAAACTTCCATGTTAAATTAGGCATGACATGAAACAGAAGTGCCGCCATTGAAGTGGGTAAGCTGAAGAGAAGAAGAAGTCCCATTCCCAGAGCAACGCCGGGCCTCGTCTCCATCAGCTTCGACTGCAAACTCCCCATCGCGTCGCAAACATCCACGTCGTACTTCTCCCTCTTGTATTGCTTCTCCCACTCCATCCAATTCCGCGGCGGCTCGTAACTCTCCTCCACCATCTTCATCTCCTGAATCCGCTTTCTCAACACGATCATGCTCTCGTCCACCAGCTTCCCGTCGAAATCATGACTATACGGGTCGGATCTTTTCGACGCCATTGCTCTGATGTTTACCGTTCTCCGGTATAGTGGATTACCGGCGAACGGACGTGGCGGAAGAAGAGCTGAAGGTGAGGAGTTATGAAGAGAACAAATCGTTGCTTCCATTTTTCCTTTATTTATTTATTTATTTTGGATTCCGTTGAGTGATGAAAATGAATGGGGCAATGATTTTGTGAAGATGGATTATTTATAGAAGAAGATGACCGTTATTGAGACGGAGAGCGTGGAAAATTACGAGCTTGATTTTCCCAGAAAGTTGTGTGTTCGTTCCGACAAGATAACGTGTGGGACAAATCAATCTTAACTAGAAGATTCTGTAATAAAATCTGAGAATTTAGCCCGAGGGTGGGCGGCGGGATATTGCACCGCGTGATTTCCTACCAGACTTTATCTAATACTTATTTCTTATCTTTGAATTTTTTGTCTTGTCTTATTAGGATTTGAGATGTTGATATAATCATTAATATATGATTTATTAGTTGATTTTTACGAATTAAGTATCATTTTGGGTAGAAATTCATTAGAAAGGTTAGGAGTGACTGACTCATAAAAAAATTCAATTCGATTTTTTCAAAATTTTTGAATAAAGTTTGAGTTATAAGATAAGATGTTAAATAATTTAATTTTTTTAATAATTAGTGAATTGATTTTTAAGTTTGAGACGAATCTTTCAACTCGGCCTTACATGTGAAAAATTCTGAAGAAATATATTTGTTTATCGTAGATGATTATAGAAAGCCAATTAAATTGGAATCAATTAGCATCATAACATTTAGAAATATTTAAAGTTAAATTTGAATAGAAATTTGAATAACTCGAGTCGACTTTACTCGACTCGAATTTCATAAACTTAACTCGAAAAATATTCAAATAAAGTTTAAGTTATAAAATAGTATTCGTCAAATCGACAAACTCAAAATTCTTTATCCAACTTGATCAAAAGCTCACCCCTAAAGAAGACAAGCGTCTCAATCCAATTTACTTCATTATAATATTATAATTTGAACTTCTGGTACTATTTAAAGAATCGAAGACTCATCATTTTTTTGAATAGTCTAAAAGTGATTACAAAGTAGTATATGTTTATGTAAATTCTTAACCTTTTGAGCAGTCACACCTAGCAGACAAAGTAAATTGAACCTGAGTCTCTTTAGATGAATATCATCTTCGTTTTTACTGAGACTCATCTTATTAGATCAAATAAATAATTAGTGACATATATACTAATGAGGCATAAGCAGATTAATCTTGATCATGTTAGTATAAAATTTTGGTTTGGAAGGTCGCAAAAGAAAATATCACATGCAATTATTACCGAGTCAAATGGCAAAAGCATTGCCACAAGAACAAGTCACACACATGCTATTCAATAAAGCTTGAATCGATCCACTGAATTGGCCACAAAATAGTCAAATCCATCCACTGAATGTAACCGGGATATATTCAGTCAACTCTAGGGCCATGTGCCCGTTATCTCTACACTTACAATCCACCTACAAACTTTATTTTTCTTTCCTTTTAACCTTATACGTGAAACAACTTTAACTTAGAAGGTATAATAAATTGTTAAAAATTGATAGTCAAATCGGTCAAAAAGCTTAATTAATTAAATTTATTGGTTCGAAAACTTAATTAGGTGCGAAAAAATTCAAAAACTTAATTTTTTTTCTCAAAAGTTAAGGGGCTTAAAGCACCCATTAACCCAATAATTTTTTATTTTCGAATTGAGTTGGATGAAACCTTAAATACATAACATAAACTTGTAAATATTTGATATTATTATTAAAAAGTGTAATAAATATTCTAATATATATACACACATGGGCGGAGCTTCCTTGGAGCCAAAAGGGCTCCGGCCCCTGCTATAAAATTAAAATATTTATTAAATTGTTGGTCTAATAACAATTTAATTCCGTAAAAATAAATATTTAAATCTAAAAATATAAAATTTTATTAAATATATAATCGAGAACTAAAAAAGAATGAGTCTATATTCTTAAATTTTTTGATCCAATTACAATTTAGGTCCTTATAAGTTTAAATATTAGACGAATTAGGCCTTACCCCATAAATTTTGAGTTCAAATACTTAATAAGCCATTGCATTTTGGAAATTTAACATTTTGACCCTGCCATGTTCGATTATATTATAACGTCTTGACTGTGTGTTATGAGTTCTAAAGGGGGAAAACAAGTGAATTCGATCGAAGTTGTTGGGTTTGGGTAAGTATTATTGTTGGCCTTGGTCTACAATTTAAAGAAGACATCTTCATCGACCAAAAGAAGTTGAACAAAAGGGAATCAATAGAACGAGTGTCATAAATGGTAACCAAATTCCATGGGAAAGAAACCGAAATGAAATAAAAAGATTATCCTTTTGAAATATCCATATATTATCACCTCTGCTTTCAGATGCTGCCTGCTTTATTTCGTACTACAGCTTTGCCCTCTTGCTCCACTCTCCACAGCAGCTAATTGGCTGGGATTTGAATCAATGCAGTCACCACTACCCTTTCTCTCTTCAGATTCAGTAGCTTCCAATGTGTATATATACCAACTAAAGCAAAATGAACCAATAGCATCAAAACATTATTTAAGATACTGTTTATGGCAATAACAATATATTACATGCAATAAATAAAAACTTTCTTCATCATTTCTATTGCATTGGATCCTTTTACACCATGTAAAACTTTCAATATGAAGGTAAATGGATAACTGAAATTAAAGTAGGAAATGAGAATGATTATCGCAGGAAAGGAAAATATAAGCAAATAATCTTAGCCATTTTGTTTAGCCTCATTCGACCGTTCAAAAAAGTGTAAAAGTAATATAATTTTACATAATGTAAGTGGATCATAACCCATATATATAGGGTTATATTTTGATACACAAGTTGTGTAGAAGAATTTATACATCCCTTTATATTTAAGCTATAAAGTTTAAATCCTAAATCCCTAGCCTAACACCCTAAACCCTAAATTCTAACCATAAACCTTAAATTCTACACCATACACCCTAAATCACACTTAATCTCTAAACACTATAATTGAAAGGCTCCTGTAAACTAAAGTTTACACAAGCTTGTGTATCAAAGTATTTTCCATGTATATATGGGTTAGGATTTACACAATGTAAAATTTAAGAGTTCTAAACTTTTTTAGATTGTTGGATTAACTGGTTTTAATGGTTGAGATTAAAACTTTTAAATTAAGGATAATTTACTTATTTTCTTTCCTTTAAAAATCTTCTCATTAAAGTTTACACAGCTTGTGTATCAAAGTATTTTCCATATATATATATAAATAACAATGTAAAATTTAAGAGTTCTAACCGTTTTTTTTAGATTGTTGGATTAAACGATTTTAATGGTTGAGATTAAAACTTTTAAATTAAGGATAATTTACGTATTTTCTTTCCTTTAAAAATCTTCTCATTACTAACTCTTAATCTCAGCCATCGACTTTCACTAATTCAACGATTCAAGAAACGTGTAAAATTCAATTAGTTTCAGACTAATTTATGACCATTGGAGGAGTGAAATGGATGGATAAGATTAAACACTTCTCTCATTTTCCCCCTTAAAAATCTCATTATTTTCAACTTTAAACTTATCTATCCATTTCACTCATCCAATGGTTATAAATTAATGTAAAACTAATTGAGTTATACATAGTGTAAGTAGATCCTAACCATATATATATATATATATATATATATATATGCAAACTTGTTTCACAAAAACCCTTCATGAATTTGCTTACCTGCTCTCTTTGCTTTCATTTTATTCTTTGGCACAATAGTTGAGAAAGGAAACTGTGTCCTGAAATACAGATTTTCTTATTAGTAGGTTCAATTAAAACAAAACAGAAAACTATTTTCATGTAGTATGCATAAGAACTGCATTCTTCGCATGCAACATAAAGTATTTTTTTTTCCTTTCTGGTCACCATATTCACAGGGCAACCAATATCTCAAAATAAGAAAGCAAATGAATGTGCATTCACCGAGTTTAAAGATCTAACCTGCATTGTTCGTGTCATATGCTTATTGCTTCACTATCTTCCAAACGCGGATGCAGGCATCCTCCCCTGAACTCACCACATTGCAGTCATCAATAAAAACCAAACCATAAACTCCACCAGGATGAGCATGCTTTACAGTTATACGGCTGGAAGCAGGTTTCGCAATTTCATATAGGATTACATTAGTGTCTAGTGATCCCGTAGCCACCATGGTGCTGTCAGGAGACCAAGCTAGACAATTGATACGAGCTGTGTGGAACAACATGTTATTAAGCTTCACCTGCAAAACAATTACGAAACTATATTTTAGCTATATAGCAAAATATGGTTAAAACATCCGGTCCATTGCTAAAAGCACTTTTAAGATATCCTGCTGTTCAATGTAATCAGAAATTTTTGTTGGACTATTCATGGAGACACATCATTTCTGTTTCATGATATAAAGTAAGAGGTAACAAAGAAAAGAAATTAGAAGATTACCTACAGAAATATGCATGGTGATATTCAAGAGATCATAAACAAAATAAAACCAGTTTTATAATATCATAGTAGGCTCTATAATGAAGTGCAAATTTAGAAAGCTGAGAACTTTTGGTTCACATCCTTGCATGACAAGATGCTTCATGCCGGGAATTGGAGTTAATGAAATAGAGTTCTAACTAGCAGTTGCTGCCAAAATCCAACATACACAACCATATAACTGAAGAAGTGATCAAATGAGCTCCAAAATTATTATTATCATTCCACTATCTGTCCTAAAAGAGACTGCAGCTAAACAGGCTTCGAAGCAATGTAGCAAATGTAACTGAAAAACTAGAGGATGACCATAAAAAAGGCTGATTATCAAGGAGTAATATCCCTCAAAAAACAGCTTTCCCAAAAAAGGGTTTGAAGCAATGCAGCAAATGGATCTGAATTCCATAGTAGTATAGGACATTACTTTCGGGAAAGCTGTTGTTTGAAGGATCCACTCTTGTTAAGGAGGAAACCATCTCTCTTAATTGAATATGTATTCCCCAATTTACTTTTGACATTTAGGAAATGCCTAGCAAATAGAGTGTCCAATAAGGAATGAACAAAAGGGTTGTTACCCCCAAGCGTACATCTCAAAAATGGGATGAATCAAGTTTTATTGCAAGGACAGATCATATTTGAACTAATTTGAAGTTCAAGCTACCTCTTTGGAGGCACGATCCCAAACAACTGCTTCGCGGTTTAGATCGCCAGAAGCAAACATGGAAAAATCTGGTGAATACCGTATTACGCTAATTGGACCTCTATGCTTCTCCAGGGTTGCTTCTTTTGTAAAAGAATCACCTGACACAGAATATATATGCAACTTACCATCCTGCCCCCCCACAATAGCCTCACTTCCATCAGGTGCAATAACAGATGCTGTCACTGCAAACCCAAGGTTGATGCTTGAAAAAACTTGCAGATCCTTAAGCAATAGAACTCCAGAATCAGTTGAAACTAAAGCCAGCTCAGGGGAATTAATGGTCTGGCTCAAGTCCTTTGGCTGGCTGCCAACATCTATATGTTCTGCCTCCTCAGATTTATCTTGATCTAGAGAAATTCTCCATACCTGAAATTAACTGAGGAATGGTCAACAGAAAAGATCACTAGTACTCATGCTATATAAATGGTGCAGAGTGTTGGCGGTTAATATGAATCCATGAAGGTACTTATCTAGATAGAGATGATATCAATGTCAAATAACAAAAAGGATTTTACGCATGACCCATCATGTATGGACATAGAACTTTAAGCATTCATCAAGATTATAATCATCAAAGCTGAAAAGAAAAACCCATGTTCTTCATACTGCAACAGAAGACAAGTATTGCAGTTTCTTTAAGGATGGGGCATTCAACTCTTCAATAATGTTTAAAAATTTCTAGTTGATATACAACACATTCTAGAAAATGCTTCAGAAAATATATTATCAAAGTTTCATATGTTACTTTAATTTATCAAAGTCTCTGCGTTGCCATTTCTGGTTGCAGTAAAATCATCTCTCTTTGCACCACCAGGCTAATTCAAAAAAGCTTATATAAATTTTGAGTCATACCATTCTAGAACTCATTTGAAAAATGCAATCATCAGGTCATGTGAGGTGAGTGTATTTAACCACACTTCTTATAGATTACAGAATATGAACTAAACTAAATTTTATATGCTTCCACAAGCACCAACCCATTTTACCCTGCAAGATATTGATAACATAAATCAAAAGCAACTACTGCAAAACAGGTAAAAAAATCATTTGAATAACAGAGATTCTTAAAGCATACATTGTTAAAAATAATAAAACGCAATGTGTTTTTAGGTATAAGTTTACCTTGTTGTCGTATCCAGATGTTATTATCTCTTCTTTAAAAGCAACCAAACATTTAATTTGAGAATTATCTTTCCTCCTCAATTTGCCACTGTATCCAGTCCCTGGAATCCATCTAAAAATAGATCCATCAAAGCTGCTGGATAGAATTGTCTTTTCGTTGCTTTCGAGTAGAGTTAATGTATTTACGTTCTTCATATGTCCAGACAAACATACTGGTTGTTTATCAAGATCACTAGCAGAGTACAAGTTAATTGTGCCAGAAAGGGAAACTGTAATGATATGATCATTCTGCCACAGACATCCAACAAGCATGTCCTCCACTCCACCAGATCCAGTGCATTGCAACGTTTTCGTCACTTTTCCCGTACCATCCTCAAATATCTCCCATATCTTGGCAGTCTTGTCAGCAGAAACAGTAATTACCTGATTTCATCAATAAAGGAAAAGGCAGATAAGTAGGAAACACACGATTGTAATTAAGAGGTTGGATGTAGTTATGAGAAGAAAGTAACAGAATTTTTGTTGTTGTTGTCAACATATACTCACTGAGGAAAACATGTCAATTGTGATGAAAACACAACTCTTATGAATCTCTCATGCTCTTAGTGTTGAACTTTAAAACAGAACTAATGCCTGACATCTTTGTTGGCTAAATAAATTAAACGCAATTGAGGACATAAAGGAAGATAAAGGAGACTGCCAAGTTTTCAGTTCACACGAAACGACTTGCTTGAAAGTAATTTGACCTTGCACTTCCACACGTAGAGATTATGCTTAAACAACTATGCATGGATTTCAAGGAACATTAGAGATCTTCATTTTTAGTCTGAAAATAATTATAAGGAAAACCAAAAGATTCATGGATTGCTCAAGTCTTCACTCTAAACTGCAGATAATGGACAATCATAGGTTACTTTCCCCCTTCTAATTTCGGGCTAAATCAATCACAATGCTGGCTTTCTTTCTTCATTTCCCCCCTTAAACTAAGTAACAAAACATCCATAAACGTTGCCAAAACCGAAACAAATCCTGGTGAAGTTATAAAATAGAAAATCAAGAGGAAACACTTGCTGATAACACCTAACAGAGAAAAAAAGCAAAAGGGTAAACTTTCTGGTACACTTAACATCTTATTCTTCTGGAAAAGAGAGAAGAGCTGCAAAACTCATTTTGGCTTATAGCATATAATTAAGGTTCCGTTTGGTTGATGTTTTTTACTACTTGCTCTTTGCTAAATGCTTTTTGAAAAATTGCTACAAAGAGAAAGCAAATAATATTATGAATAATTTATCCCAAAAAATATTATGAATAATTTAAAACAGCCACATAGCTAAAAGTTATAATATATTAGATTATTTCGAAGTAGAATCATAAATTTTAAAAGCACTACATATTTTGTTTTGCTTTCATCTTGCTTTTTGAAGCAAAACTGAAAAGGCAATAAGCCCAAAGGCTCCTGAATGCATAAGATGATATTACCCTCCAAAAAAATATTTTGCTCCATTATCCCCAGCTTGTCAACTCTCTAGCCTAAATTCAGAAAGTGGTCAAACATACATTTAAAAAAAATTGGAATTCTCAACAAGGATGCAGATAACATACCCACAGTTTGAAATGGCATAAAACATGCAAGCACATATAAATAAGGAAACCAAAACAATTTGGTGAAAAACAAATTCAAAACCTGTTAACATGCGAGAGTAGTAATCAGAAGCACAATTGCATTGAATACTGCTCTTTCAATGAAGCAATGGACTATTTATTTATTTGAACAGAGAAATGGTCCTTATTAAAGCAAGCAACTAAATCAAAAACTCAACAAGGTGCTTACATGTTTACTATCTCCGCTCCAGCTAACGGCATAAATGCTACCTGTATGACCATCTTCACTGGGCAATGCTCCCTTTGTTTCACCAGTCTTTGCATCATATATTATAACCTTCTTATCTGAGCTTACGCTAATTAGTTTGCTGCCATCTGGTGAAAATCTAATGCAGTTGACGAAATTTGAATGCCCCCTGCAAATCATATAACAAATCCTTGCATAATCCTAAAACTAACATAAATCTTAGGAACCGGTTGAAGACTATTTTCCTAATAAAACTTATAATTTCCTAAGCAGTATTCATTCTGTAGTGCACACTTTTCTATTTGGAATTCATAGTATTAAATTGCGGCTGCAATGTAACCTAACAGCAACGTCGTAACAGTTTTGGAGGTCGCCGCAACACCGCAAACCGCATTCAAAATCATAGTTATTTTTTAGAGAAATACCAGGCCACAACGGCGATGTTGCAACCGCATCCGCAGATTAATACTAATTATATTGACTTGCATTATAGGTAAACAGTATTGCCTACCGGTGAGATAACTTGAACTTAAAGGGTGGACCTTCATAAAAATTCACCAAGAAATCTTCTCCGCAACTCGCGATTCGAAACGGCCTCGTCGGTTTAAAATGACAACTTAGCACCCTCTTCGAGTGTCCATCAAAATCCCCCACCGTTGAACCCGAATCCCACCTTAAAAATTTCGACATCACAAAAACCTCGTATCAAAATCTAAACAATTTCACATTCTCTTAAACTAATTTCAATTCAAACAGCAACACTGACATAAAAGCGCGAACAAAGGACTTCCCTTTTCCATCGCCACAGGCAACGATCCTCATCCCGTCAGGCGACCACTGTAGATCATCGATCCGACCCGAGAGGACCTTGAACTCATTCTTCAAAACGAAATCGTTATGCGTCCCCCAGATTCGTATGACTCCAGAGACGTCAGCGGAGGCGATCCACTCGCTGTTGGGGGAGTAACGAGCGACGGTGACTGGGTAACTGTGCTCTCCATAAACGGCGACGTGGAGAGGACGGTCGAGGTAACGAATGAAGACGGACCTGGCGTTGCAGTAAAGGATGGAGTTGGATTTGGGATCGCCGGAGATTAGAATCCCGCGGCCGCGTTCGGTGGAAGGGGCGCATGCGTAGGTTTCAAGGAGATTAGCAGCCATTGGTGCGGGTGTCTGTGTGTGCGAGTGTTTGGCAAAGGAGAATGCTTCTGGAGGAATTTAGTTTTCAGTTGAAAGGAAAATTGCGGGAATTGTGGTGGGAGCTTTTTGAACGAGTTCATCGCACTCCATTTCGATTTTTTGAATTGCTAAATTGGGATAACTAACTATCTAAATTATACAATTAATTCAAACAAAAATTAAAAGTTTGGTAAAGAGAGGTTTGGGAAAAAATTAAAGGTTTGACCAGTCAAATTTGTTAATATTGTTGTTTGGTAAATAGCAGATTGAAAGAGCGAATTGGGTTAAAACCGCTAATTTTGAAAAACTCATAATGGGAGATTTTTGAGATTGGAGGTTTGATATTAGAGTTGTAAAGACTCTTTTACCCTTACCGGTTACCAAAAATCTCAAAATAACCTAAATTAAATATTTTATCACCCTATTTATAAGCTAATCTTATTTATTTTTTTATTATCACATATTTATATGTGTATTTAAATTTATTAATTAATTAAATTATATTAAAATAATAATATAAATAATAAACTAATATATTAATCATTCAAATATGTTTAGAAAAGTTATATTAAAAATAATTTTATAGATTTAATTAATATTAATTAGATACAAAATATTGATAACTAATAAATTATTCAAACAAGTATTGAATATAATCATGTCCTTATATGTCATTTTACTTGTTTAAATAATCTAACAGCTATCAGCTATCAGTTAATTTTACCAAACAGTTTTATACAATCAACTAATACAATCCGCTAGTCAAATAAGTTAATGCAATCAGCTATCAGCTAATGTAATCCGTTATCCGCTATCAGCTATCCGCTAATTGCCAAACAAGGCCAATATAAATATTAGGCTTAATACAACTTTCCCCCCTAAAGTATACCCGATTTCCCAACTTGCCCCCTAAACTTCATTTTACCTACTTCCCCCCTTAAACAATTTGTCGTTACCCATTTTGCCCCATTTTGTTACCCTTGCCGTTAAAAAAATTCCAGCCAATAACATCCTGCCACGTCATCAATTCATTGACTAAGTCAATCCGTCTGGTTTCATTTAAAGGGTAAATGACATGCCAAGTCTGTCAGATTTGTTTTTTGTTTAATTTAGTCACTGAAAAGTCTATTTTTACCTTAAATTAACCCCTATTTGTTTCTAATTTTTATAATTTAGTCCATTATTTGTTATTATTAATAATATTATTTTATTAAAATGTTATAATAAAAATAAATAAAATCAAATATTTTAATACTAAATTAGTAATTTCGTATTATATTCAAATCATGCTCGTATTATATTCGAATCATATTTAGAATATAATTTGAATATGATTCGAATATAATATGAACATGATACGAATATAATTACATGTTAAACATGATTCGAATATAATTACTTGTTAAACATGATTCGAATATACTATGGACATGATTCGAATATAATAGTTGAAAAATATGTAATTATATTAGAATTATATTTGAATCATGTTCATATTATATTCGAATCATATTCAAATTACATTCGAAATATCATATTCAGATTATATTTCAAAAATAATTTGAATATGATTCGAATATAATATGAACATGATACAAATATAATTACCTATTAAACATGATTCGAATATAATTACATGTTAAACATGATTCTAATATACTATGAACATGATTCGAATATAATAGTTGAAAAACATGTAATTATATTTGAATTATATTCGAATCATGTTCATATTATATTCGAATCATATTCAAATTATATTTGAATCATCTTCTAATTATATTCGAATTATTAATTCGAAATATTATATTCGTATCATGTTCATATTATATTCGAATCATATTCAAATTATTTTCAAAATATAATTTGAATATGATATTTCGAATGTAATTTGAATATGATTTGAATATAATTATAATATAATTACATGTTTTTTCAACTACTATATTCGAATCATGTTCATAATATATTTGAATCATGTTTAACAGGTAATTATATTCGAATCATATTTAACATGTAATTATATTCGTATCATGTTCATATTATATTCGAATCATATTCAAATTATATTCTAAATATGATTCGAATATAATACGAGCATGATTTGAATATAATATGAAATTACTACCCAACTTAATTTCGCACCCTTTATATTTATAATATAACTGTAAAAAAAACAAAGATGGGACATTATTGCAAAATATTTTTAAAAATAAAGAAAAAATTACACTATTAGTCACAGGTCGAGTCGAATTTTTTCACCCTTAGTACATACCCAACTTTTAAAAAATGACCTGATCGGATAAAATGCTCATCCTAGAAAATATGTTTCAATTTTTTTTGTTTAACCACTGATATCCGACATATTGACCGGCTAATCTAGATCGAATTTTATAAATGTCTAATATAAAGAGGACGTTTCCAATTCAGTTTTTTATATTTATAATGTTATGATTCAAACTTCTAATCTTGTTTTTAAAGAATTAACGTTTTATTCCACGAAACCAAGTGATTGTTGTGAAATCATGTAATTTATTCGAGTATTTGAGAATCCAATATGGGCTAATAAGTCCACTATGTTACCTAAAAAATCTAACAAATAATATTATGAAGGAACATTAGAATCATGATTCGAATATAATTTGAATATGATATTTCGAATGTAATTTGAATATGATTCGAATATAATGTGAACATGATTCGAATATAATTCTAATATAATTACATGGTTTTTCAACTATTATATTCGAATCATTCCATAGTATATTCGAATCATGTTTAACAGGTAATTATATTCGAATAATGTTTAACAGGTAATTATATTCGTATCATGTTCATATTATATTTGAATCATATTCAAATTATATTCTAAATATAATTCGAATATAATACTAGCATGATTTGAATATAATACGAAATTACTAATTTAGTATTAAAATATTTGATTTTATTTATATTAAATATTAACATTTTAATAAAATAATATTATTAATAATAACAAATAATGGACTAAATTATAAAAATTAGAAACAAATAGGAGTCAATTTAAGGTAAAAATAGACTTTTCAGTGACTAAATTAAATAAAAAACAAACCTGACAGACTTGACATGTCATTTACCCTTTAAATAAAACCAGACATATTGACTTAGTCAATGGGTTGATGACGTGGCAGGATGTTATTGGCTGAATTTTTTTTAAACCGCAAAGGGTAGCGGAATGGGGCAAAATGGGTAACGACGAATTGTTTAGGGGAAAAAATGGGCAAAATGAAGTTTAGGGGGCAAGTTGGGAAATCAAGTATACTTTAGGGGGAAAAGTTGTATTAAGCATAAATATTAAGGATAAATATTTTATACACAGGCGGTGGAAACTAAAAGTTTCCACAAGCGCCTTAGTTTTAGGGTATAGGGAGTTAGTTTAGGGTATAGGGTTCAGGGGTTTAGGTGTAGGGGGTTAGAATTTAAGGATAGTTGTTTAATTTAAGGTTTAGGGTTATAATTTAGGTTTTATAGGTTAAAACTTAAATCATCACATATTATCCTAAAACTAAACCCTAACCTATAGACCCTAAATTATAACCCTAAACCTTAAATTGAAACAATTATTCTTAAATTCTAAACCCCTACACCTAAACCCCTAAACTAACTCTTTATACCCTAAAACTAAGGCGCTTGTGGAAACTTTCAGTTTCCACCGCCTGTGTATAAGATATTAATCCAAATATTAAATACAACGATTGTTTTAATGAGATGAGTCGCCATTATCGAGTAAATTGTTTAGCGATATAATTGAAATCAAAATTAAAGCTTAGTGCTATAATTGAACAAATTAAAAGTCTAATCATATAAACGATGAATCTCTTAAAGTTGAGTGATATCTAGAGTAATTTATCTAAAAGTTTACACATGTATATCAAAATACACTTATATAACAAAAATTAAATAAAAATTATATATAAATATGGATTTATATTCAATACACAAACGATAGAATCAAAAATTTTCATAATTGCCTTAATTTTAGTATTTAGGGTTAAAAGGTTAGATGATTTAATTTCAGGAGTTTAAAATTTATGATTTGTGGTTATAATCTAGGCTTTATTGTTAGAATTTAGGGTTTAGAGGTTAGAGTAATATGGTTACATATTTAAGTTTTAACTTTTAAACCCTAAATTTTAACCCCCAACCTCTAAATACTAACAATAACCCATCATTTCTAAAACACTAAACTTAAACCCATAAACCCTAAAATCTAACCCCCAATCTATAAAACTAAAGCATTTGTGGAAACTTTTTGTTTCCACTGTCTGTATATAAAATAATTACCTTATATATATATGGATTAATATCCTATACACTGGCGGTGGAAACTGAAAGTTTCCACAAGCGCCTTAGTTTTAGGGTATAGGGAGTTAGTTTAGGGTATAGGATTTAGGGGTTTAGGTGTAGGGGTTTAGAATTTAGGGATAATTGTTTCAATTTAAGGTTTAGGGTTATAATTTAGGGTTTATAGGCTAGGGTTTAGTTTTTAGGGTAATATGGTGAGGATTTAGATTTTAACTTATAAATCCTAAATTATAACCCTAAACCTTAAATTGAAACAATTATCCCTAAATTCTAACCTCCTACACCTAAACCCCTAAACCATATACTCTAAACTAACTCCCTATACCCTAAAACTAAAGCGCTTGTGGAAACTTTTAGTTTCCACCGCCTGTGTATAGAATATTTATCCTATATATATATATGGGTTAATATTTCATGCATTGTCAGTCAGTTTTTTATTTCCACAAGCGGGCTTTAAATGATGTCACATGTCATTTTAGGGGCACTAAACTCTAACTCTAAACCATAAATCCTAAACTCTAAAAACACACCGTTGTGAATAATTTCATTTTCTACCGTCAGTGTACCAAATCATTTTCATATATATATATATAAGATGAGTCTACCACGTGCGACGAACACTGCTGAACACTATTAAATTAATTAATAAAGATTTAAAATTTCAAGGATCCATCATACAATTAATAATTATTTTTAAAAATTCAATTAAATTATTTTTATATATATTAAAATTTTATTTTTTTAATAAGGGTAAACTATATATTTAGTACCTCACCTATTTCTGTATTTCTATTGAACCCTCATTATTTAAATATTATTTCAATTTGACCCTATTCTTTATAAAAAATAATTTAACTCTTAACCCTCAACCTAAAACCCTAAACTATTAAACCTTAAACCCTTAAAATCTTAAACATATACCATAAACCATATACCATTAAAAATAATTCCATCATCATCGATTCAATTCAATTCAATGAATTGTTGAATTCTCCTAAAAAAATCAATTAAATTATTTTTATATGTATCAAAATTAATTAAACTCGAATCTTCTAAAATTAACATTATCATCTTATTTGAGATGAAGAGGCCATCACAATTAATCATAATTAATTCAATTCATTGAATTGAATTGAATTAATCGATGATATATTAATAATATTTTTTATGCAGTTTTATTCATTCGTATGTTTATATACATTAATAAATAATCGCTTAAGCAGATCTTCAACAAATTTTGATACATTATAATATTTTATATACATTTTTATTCATTCATATATCTATGACATTTATATTTTTCATGATGCATCACCATATTTATATTATTTTCATGTCATACCTATAAATGACATGTTCATTTTGTATGATTTTTTTATAACCACCCTTATTTAATTTATTAGTTGACTAAGTCGAATGAATATTATAAAAATTTATTGTGAGCAAAACTCTCTAAGTTATAACCCAATTTACTTCATTAACAATACTAGAATCAAACATTAGATCTTGTTTAAGGAGAGGGGCAGATTCTAATTTAAGGACTGATTTTTTTTGAATAGTTGAAATGTAATTGCAAGTTAGTATTTGTTCATTTATATTCTTAACCTTTTGATAATGCATACACATATTGCAAATAAAATGATACTCGAGTCTCCTAAAACAAATATTATCCGTTTTTTCACTAGTATCACTTTTTGTTAACTATAAGAGATAAAAACCAGATTTCATTTTCCATGATTCCAGACTATTTCCAGTCATTTCTATTACCAACTTCCAGTAGCAGCAGCTGAAATTCTTTTTAATCATTATACTAAGATTTGAAGAAATTTCTTATAGATAATAACAGAGAAAGATGTAAAAATCAAAACAAAATCAAGTACTTTTCCGACAAGCAAACACGACACTAAATACACTTGCTATATCAATCATGAAATCATGCCTATAAAATGTTACACCCCAAAATTTTCATCATCTCAAATATTATTAATGCATCAAAATTTGTTGAAGTGCCCGTTATTTACAAAATGCATCTCACAATTGACAATATCCAAAGAACATCGGTTTATAATCATACCTTTTGCTCATGAAATCCCATTTTCCTAATTCACACTGTTTCAAAGATGATGAAGAATGGAGAAGGAGATTTAAGAGTTTGATTAAATCATGTTAATTAACCTCAACAATGCCTAGAACACCGGCTTCTTCAAGTGACTCTCTTAATGCAGCTTCTTCTCTGGATTCATCAAGCTCCCAACCACCCTGGTAACCCTAAACCGAAAGATTAACATCGTTTTAAGAGAACTTGTTTGGATTTTTTGTGTTTTTGTACCTTGGGGAACATCATTTTCTGACATTTCTGGGAAGAGATTACAAGAACTTCCAAATCATTGTCACTGCTAGATTTGTATCTATAGCCTATAGGGAATGCACCTGCAATCGTCAAATTTGAAGAAATCAACGAGTTCTTTCAGAAACCAAACAGTCCCAGCATGAAAAATCTGACCAAAAATGTCAGGACCCGTTTCAAAAACGAACAAATTTGCCAGAAAGACTCACCCGACAACTTGGCGGCGGCCCAAGTTATCATATCGCTGCAAGCCTGCAAGTGCCTTCCGGTACGAGAAACCAAGCAAACCATCCTTGGAGAGATTGAAAAAGAAGGAAGAATACCCAGAGCGAATCAAACTGTTGAAGCAAACAAGGTCAGCTCCAAACGAAATTTGAAGATTTTCTTTTTCTTTTTTTTCTAAATTAAGAAACTGATTTTGAGCTGATAATTGATAAACAGATGATAATTGTTGAAAATAACTCCTTAAGTATTTATTAGTGATAATCAATGCTCATCTAAATTTCACACTCAATGATTCCCACATTAATCAATCAAAATTACATTTATCCACACAGCAGCAGTCTGTAATAGTTGGAGCTCCAAATCCAATCATCAAATTATAATATTCAAAATGACAGTAGACACCAAGACATCTCTCTTTCTCTATTTTTTTCAATTGCTGTGCTGTCAACCTACTGACATACATTCTTACATTCAAATTTAATCACTAATTATTCTTAATGATCTCTACTAAATAAGGGTAATCGCAGGAACCATCCACCCCAAATCTCATACTTGTTCCAAATAATTCATAATTTTGAAGAAAAAGAACAACAGTAACTAAACTATGAAAGGTGAACAAAAAAGGGGGCCAAAATGGAAATACATCTCACAATATCCAAATAATGTGTGCAAGTTAGATCAACAATAAATATTGAAGTGCCCGTTCTAGTAGTTTGGAACACTGTATGAAGGAATAAAAATGAGATGTTAAGAGGCCATCACAATTAATTAAAATTTGTTGAAATGCCCGTTACATACAAAATGCATCTCAAATGGAAGAGCAACTTGTTCCGTGAATCTTCCTCCTGTCAAAACCCCCGTTGGAAAAGCTCTCCTTCTCTCAAAGTTTCCTTTGCCGGTTTTCTCTTGCATGTGCAGGACCAGCAAGTGTGTTTCCTTTGGTAAGGTGTCTTGGCTTCTTTTTCAACTGTCTCACTGACCTTTCTCTGCTCTTTAACTATCTTTGCTTTCCCCTTTTCCCATCCGGCTTCCTTTTTCCCGAGTCTCTCTGCCTGGTCAAGGTCCACTCTCTTAATTTCCCTTTTCCTTTTACTGCTTCTACCTGCAACCATGCAAACAAACTCTACTCTTAGCCTAGGAGTGGTTAACAACGGGTACCCCAACAACCCAACAAACCCCAACTGTTTAAGTCAAGAGTTCATTGATGAACTTGAATTAAATGAGGATGGGGAGGTGAACTTTACTCTAAAAACGCAGGCTTTAGTCGGAAAGCTTCTGACAATAACAACCATTAAACCGTGAGCTCTCACTGCCATTATCAGGAAAGCATGGAAGAGTGACTCGGTCGAGTGTCACGACCTTGGCAAAAACTTTTTTCTTTTTCTGTTTCCATCAAACGAAGAAAGACTTCGAATCTTTGGGACCAAGCCTTGGTCGATCCAAGACTCTCTCCTTATTTTGAAGGAGTGGCAACCGGTAAAAGCTCTAGAGGAGCTTGATTTCTCTCTGGAAGAGTTTTGGGTTCAGGTGCATAACCTTCCCATAGGCTTGATCACGCCGGAAAATGTCAGAAGAATCGGCAAGCTCTTTCCAATCTACTATGGGTCCTCACTAGATGATGACAGCGATTCCCACCGTTATGGAACAATAGCGGTTAGGGTGGCTATAAGAGTGGAGGATCCTTTGAAGTCCGGTTTCGTGCTAAATCGGAAGAAAGATAAACCACTCGAAGAGGCTTTTAAATATGAGGGCCTCCCCAAGTTTTGCTTCCGGTGCGGCAGGATCGGCCATGTCGAGAGGGAATGCCTCAACGATACGTCGCTGTTTAAACTAGCTGGCAGATTCGGGTCGTGGCTCCGCGCTTCTTACGACAAAAAACCACGTAAAACGACACAGGGTAGTCCTCCGGCCAACCTGTCGACGGGGAAGGAGAAAGCAGAGACGTGGAAGGACGTTGCATGCAGAAAAGACAAAGTTTTGTCTTCCCCAAAAGACAAGACATCCCTAGGACTCCTCGAAGATACAAACCCGTCTCTATCAACTGCTGCTTTAGTCACCTCACCAAGTCAGAAAGTCAACTTGGGTTTCTCCGAAAAGGAAACCATACAATCTGGCCTTTGCTCCAACGTTGCAGGGGCATGCATGCATCAAGATCCTCTGCGGGACCACACCCCAAGGTCAGATTTCCTTAGCCATCTGTCCTTCACGACAAATCCCTTCTCCAATGACATTGCTTCGAGCTGTCCTTCACCTGAACTGAAGCTTCTAAACCTACTGTTTAGCAATGATGATTGTCCCAAAGAGGATGGCCGAGCCTCTTCCCGTCTAATCATTGAAGGTGGATCTATTCTAGGAAATCATCTAAGTGGTGAGGGCGAGAATCCGTCTCCCTGGGGAAGCTTGCTAGCTGAGGGGTTGGATAGAATGGTGGTCTCAAAGTCCAATAAAAGGAAACGTGAAGAAGAGGGGGATGAGTACTTAACCAAAATCCAACGAAAAAATTTGTGGGACAAAATTTCTGATAAAATTATTCAAGTTGCACCAAGAAATTGGTGCCTCCCAGAGAGAGGTTTCGCAGCTGATGAGGAAGTTCTCCGCGCAGCTCTCTTTTCTCAGTCACTGTTCTCCAACTCTATCATTATCTATGACATTGAAAGGAAGAAGAAAGGAAGGACCTTCGGAGCGAAGCGGCTAACTCTTATCCGAAAGGCAACAAGACGCAAGTTCTCAATGAAGAGTACTCAAATAATGGTCGATGAAGCTGGGCTCGTTCAACTAGGGGAAGACCCTTTTGGAAAAAAAATCACGACCACCCCGTCTATGTGTGTTAACGATGAGTTTATTCTCAATGAAGAAATATTTATTAGTGACGGGGAAGAGAATGGTTCAAGTTCAAGCGCAAAAAAAGCATGGATTTATAATTTGGATAACTCCGGTGAGGGTTATCCGATCACTCCATGAGTTCCTGTGGTTCGGGCACCAAGGTCGAGGAGGTGCTTGGGTGCCTGTTATTTTGTTTTCCTCCTCCCAGTAGGGTTTGCTTAGTTTGGTGTTGTTGTCTTGTTCTTAGGTTTGGTTCTTGTATTGTTTCTGGTTGGGTCGTGTGTTTGGTTGGTGCTCTTGGAGAGCAACGAATGCCCTGGTCTTCAACCTGGTGTTTGGACGATAATCACCGTACCAATGTCGTGATAAGGACCGTTACCGATGGAACGGAAGCCTGCCTCTGGATAGAGCTCTCCGGCGAAGGAATGGTGGTGTCGTTCGTCCTTGCTCGATGGAAGATTCATTTTGGCTTCGGAGTAAGTCTTTCGAGCTCTCTTCGGTTAGCCGTTGGATCATCACTGATGTGGTTGGTTTCGGCCTGTTTTCCTGCTGCAGTGCAAGGTTGTTTGGACGTGGCCCGTGTTGGCCTTTGTTGGTTGTCTTTTTTTCTTTTGGCTGTGTTCATCTTTGTATGTTTGGTGCCCCACCTGGTCAGTGGTCGTGTAGGCTGGGTTCAGTTGGGTACCTTTATGTGTCTTTCGAGTCTGTACTTTCCCTTTTCTAGTAATGAAATTCCCCCTTTGAACAAAAAAAATGCATCTCAAATGGAAATACATCTCACAATATCCAAAGAACATCGGTTTGAAAATAATTTCACCTTCATCGATTAATTCAATTCAATGAATTGAATTAATTATGATTAATTGTGACGGTCTCTTCATTTCAAATAAGATGATAGTGTTAATTCTAGGAGATTCAAGTTTAATTAATTTTAATATATATAAAAAATATTTTAATTGAATTTTTTAGGAGAATTCAACAATTTATTGAATTGAATTGAATCGATGATGGTGAAATTATTTTTAATGATATATGGTTTAGGCTATAAGTTTAAGAGTTTAATGGTTTAGGGTTTTAGGTTGAGAGTTAAGGGTTAATTTTTTTTTATAAAGAATAGCGTCAAATTGAAATAATATTTAAATAATGAGGGTTCAATAGAAATACGGAAATAGGTGAGGTACTAAATATATAGTTTACCCTTATTAAAAAAATAAAATTTTAATATATAAAAATAATTTAATTTAATTTTTAAAAATAATTATTAATTGTATGACGGGTACTTGAAATTTTAAATCTTTATTAATTAATTTAATGGTGTTCAACGGTGTTCAACATTAATAGTGTTTAACGGTGTTCGTCGCACGTTGTAGAATTTTTCATATATATATATATATATATATATATATATATATATATATATATATTGTAGTTTAATCCTTTTGGACGAAAGTTTCATTTTTTTATGTACGTATTTTACCAATGTATTATATATCAAGTTGGATATAAATCCTTAATAATTTGAAGATCAATATATAAATACAATTATTAATATATACTTGTCAATATACATATACTATAAACACATTTATTAATATATGTTTGTCAATATCCATATTGTTAAGAATTTATTATTCTTTTCTTTTAAAAAAAGAATTTATTATTCTTTCCCTGAACGATGTCTTTTAATTAATTCTATATGAAATTTGATTAGTTAAAAATATTTTTAAACATAAAAAATAAAAATTAAATTAAATTAAATTTCATACTAGTATATTTTTTACAACTCATAAAGAACATCCAATTAGTTTACGACTTCTATATTAATTTACCAGTCAATCAAAATTTGATTAACAACATCATGAATTGATATGTTCAATTTAACTTTTGGAGGAAGAAAATATCATTATCGTACATAAATATTACAAACAGTTGGAAGCTATAGAGAGATACGCGTCGGCATATCATAATTAGGGGTGAGAGTTTGATCTAGTCGAGTTAAAAATTTTTGAGTTATTTGAGTTGACGTGTTATATTTCACAACTCAAATTTCATTTAAAATTTTTTCTATTCGAGTTCCTATACAAATTTAATTGCAATTATTTATCATGTTATAGTATGATTTGATTTAAATTTAAATGAGTTTTTCTAATCATATAAGATATGCATATATTTTTTCATATATATATATATATATATATAAGAAAAAATTGAGAGACTCGATTCGAACTTAAAAAATTAATCTACTAATTAGTTAAAATTTTGAGTTATTTGAATTTTCATTTTATAACTCAAATTTTACTTGAAATTTTTTGAATCGAATCGAGTTTTGCTCGCCCCTAATCATAATCACAACTTGCCGTACAGGACCCCATGACATTAATTATCATTTGTCACCTTCTCTTCGTCGTATTAATTTGTTCTCAACGTTAAGTGGTTCAACTTTGTTTTGATCGCCAAATTGATATATATATATATATATATATATATAGGGATATGATTAAGTTACATAGTGTAAAATTTATTTAGTTTTACATTAATCTAGGACCATTGGATAAGGGAAATGGATGGATGAGATTAACAGTAAAAAATGTGAAGATTATCACTTGGGAAAAAAAAGATAAGGAAATAATCTGAGCCATTAATTACCATCATCCAACGGTCCAAAAATTGTGTAAAAGTAATTGAGTTTTACACAGTGTAAAAGTTTTACACGTTTTTTGGATCATTCGATGGGGGAAATGAATGGCGGAGATTAACCCCTTACTTTTTTTCCAAGTGATAATCTTCACATATTCTACTGTTAATCTTATCTATCTGTTTCACCCATCCAACGATCCAAAAACGTGTAAAACTTAAAGAGTTTTACACAGTGTAACTGGATACTATCCATATATATATATGAATATTAAAAATTCTTAATACAATTGATTTGGTAAAAAATAAAATTAAAGAAAATATAAAATGTGAGGGATGGGAAGGAAGCAAAAGGTAATCTCCTACAATACACATCTCTAAAGTAATGTCCATGTCTTTACATTTACAATTATATTTTAATTTAATGTAGGAAATTTAGTTTTAGTAGAATTTTTTTGGCTGACTATTCCGGATCAAATTTTGTAAAGGTCCAATAAGAAGCGACTCTCAACTTAATTTTCTTCATTCACATTATTAGAATTCGAATCTCTAACCTTGTTTAAGGACCTAACATTTTAGTATCAACCATGAAGGAGGGAAGAATCAACCATGAAGGAGAGCAAACGTTTGAAGAAAGGCGAGCCAGCATCAACATGATGGATCGTATTCCTCGAGAAGTCATTGTGAATATACTATCCATATTCCATGCTTCTCTTCACATCTTTGCTGAATTTAAAGCTGGTTTGCCGAGCCTGGCGAACCCTAATACAAGATCCATTTCTTATTAGCAAGCACTTGGACCAGGCTGCCGGCAATGATCCCAGCTTCATCTTCAAAAGCCATTGGCCTATACCCGACCAATGCTACTTCATAGATTTCTTCGATCAAACAAGCTCCCCGCCATTAATTCTCCTACCACGCCCATGTATTTGATGGATTCATACAATGGGTTGCTTTGCATGCATGATGCATCACGAACCGTGTTCATCTGCAACCCTTTTACTAGGTTGTACACCGAGCTCCCCATACCAGTCAAGTTTCCAACGCTGGTGGGGGATTTGGAGTTCAATTTTCATCGGACCACAAAATAATACAAGGTGGTCCAGATAGTGTTTCGAAGATTACCGAGAAGAGTCGACTTGAACTTGTTGAAGTATATAAAGTTGATTAACAGTTAGTTTGTTAGCTTTGTTAGCTTAGTTAGTTATAATTTCTGTTAGGAAGTTACTTTGTAATTTGGTAGCTGTAGATTGCTATATATATGTGTACATTGTGTTAGTTTAATATACAGAAGGAATAAAAGTTTCTTTAATGTTAAATTTCTCTCAATTTTAACATGGTATCAGCAGACCGATTTTAATCCTTTGGGCTTTCCTTTGGGCCATTTCTGTTAGTTTGTATTTTCCTTTCTCTCTGTTCTTTTCCTCGATCTTTTTACTTTTTTCTCATTTTTTTTTCAATTTTTTCCAATCATGCCTCCGACCAATACTCCGACCATTGATTCTAATCATCGTTTGTTTCTTCATCCTTCGGATACGCCAGGTACTATTCTGATTTCTCATCAATTAACGGGCATCGAGACCTACAACTTGTGGAGGCGTTCGATGCGTCTTGCTCTTCTCGCAAAAAAACAAATTAGGTTTTGTTGATGGCGACTACAAGCGTGATGATTTTGATGAATCCTTGCACCTTCTCTGGGATCGATGCAACGCTCTAGTTTTGTCATGGATTCTCAATACCGTTTCCAAAGATCTTTCTGCCGGCATCATCTTCACTTCGAATGCAGCTCTGGTGTGGCGGGATCTTCATGAACGATATGACAAGGTGGATGGCTCTCGGATTTTCTTTTTGCATCGCGAGATTGCTACCACTCTTCAAGGTGATCTTTCTGTTTCTGCATATTTCATTCACTTGAAACTACTTTGGGATGAATATAATGCCCTTGTTCCGTTTTCATCATGTGAATGTGAATCATCTCAAGATAATCTCAACAATCTTCTTCAACAACGTTTATTCCAGTTTTTGATGGGATTAAATGAGTCTTATTCGGCTATAAGGAGTCAGATATTGTTGATGCAACCACTTCCATCTGTCAACAAAGCATATTCCATGATTTTTCAGGAGGAGAATCAACACACTCATCTTCAAGATTTTTCATCACCAGTCTCTGAATCAACGGTTATGTTTTCTTCCAATTCGTCTCAATCTCGTCGACGCTTTACTGATTTTTGTGATCATTGCAAGATCCGGGGTCATAAAAAGGATCAATGTTATCAGCTGATAGGCTTCCCTCCTGATTTTAAATTCAATAGGAAGAAAGAATCTCAAGCTGCCATGGTTTCAGATAGCAGTTCTCATGTATCTTCGGTGCCTGCAATATCTGCCCCTTCTTCTACAAATTCTGCACCTGTCGCTCCTGTCTTCACTGCGCAACAATATCAACAAATTTTGGATTTGCTTCATAAGACTTCTGATTCTAATGCGAATCTGGCAGGTACTTTCTCTTCTTGTGCATCTGACTGTACACAATTTGCTTGGGTTTTGGATACGAGAGCTACTGATCACATGTGTTTTGATTTTCATAGCTTGATTTCTCCTCGTTCTTGTGAATTTGGTACTAGGTTTGTTACACTTCCTAATGGTAATCGTGTTTCTGTAACTCACATTGGTTCCATTTCTTTGTTTCCTGGTTGTATTCTTCCAAATGTTCTTTATGTCCCTCAATTTTCCCATAATTTTTTATCAGTTTCTAAACTTACAAAAGACCTTAATTGTGTGCTTCTTTTTTATCCTGATTTTTGCCTTCTTCAGGATCTCTGCAGTGGAAGGATGCAGCGGATTGGTAAACATTTGGGTGGTCTTTACATGTTTGTTTCGCCTTCAAATGCTGCTAGTTTTTCCTCAGTTATTTCTTTTCATTCTGATTTCACTATGTCATCTTCTAGCACTGCTGTTGGTTCTTTGCCAACTTGTATGACTTCTTTCACTAATAAAACTAATGTTCGGCATGCTCGTTTGGGTTATGCTAGTAAGTCTAAATGAAACACATTGTTTTCCCTGATTCTTTACATGTGGATACCATTCTGCATTGTCCTATTTGTCCTTTAGCGAAACAACATAGGTTACCCTTTCCTTTGAGTACTTCTAGGTCAGCTAGTCCTTTTGAACTGTTGCATCTTGATGTGTGGGGACCCTATCGAACCTCTACACATCAGGGTCAACGTTGCTTTCTTACTATTGTTGATGATCATACTAGAATGACGTGGATATATTTGCTAAGATTGAAGTCTGATACAATCCTCTATATCAAGCAATTTTTTGCCTTCATTTCTAATCATTTTTCTGCTTCAGTCAAATACATTCGCACAAATAACGGAATTGAGTTTTTTAATTCCCTTTGTTCTGAATTTTTCTCTAAAAAAGGTGTCACTCACCAAAGTAGTTGTGTTTCCACTCCTCAGCAAAATGGTATTGCTGAAAGGAAACACAAACATCTTTTAGAAATGGCTCGAGCCTTGTTTTTTCAATCCAAGGTGTCTATCAAGTTTTGGGGTGAGTGTGTTAAAACAACATGTTACCTTATTAACAGATTACCTTCTTCTGTTTTGAATCAGAAATCCTCATTTGAGCTTCTCTATAATCACAAGCCAAATTTGTCCCATTTAAGAGTCTTTGGGTGTCTCTGTTATGCTGCCTCACCTTCTGTTAAAGATAAGTTTTCTTCTCGAGCACTACCTTCAGTCTTTTTCGACTATTCTACTGTGTAAAAGGGTTATGTTCTCTTTAGTTTGACTAACAAAAATTTCTTTGTTAGTCGTGATGTCACATTTAATGAATCCATTTTTCCTTTTCAATTTCCTCAAAATCCTGTTTCTAGTTTTTTTCCTTCTCCTTTCTATTGTGATTCTGAATTTTTTATTATTCACCCTTCTCCAAATTCTTCTTATTCTACTTCTCTTTTGTCGTCTTTAATCTCAGAAAATCCAGATTCTCCTTCTTCCACTTTTGTGCCTGACCCTACTAATCCTACCCCTGTTTTAAATGATTTTCTATCTAATCAACCTGCTCTTAGAAGATCTACTCGAGTCTCTAAACCACCAGCTTGGTTACATGATTTTGCATCCGTTTGCCAATCCTCGTATCATTCAGGTCAGTTTCCAATTTCTCAAGGTTATTCTTACATTCATTTACCTAATCATACTCAGTCTTTTCTATCTTCTACATCATCTCTTGTTGAACCTCAAAATTATTCTGATGCCACCAAAGACCCTTTATGGATTCAAGCAATGAACGAGGAAATTCAAGCTTTTGAAACCAATCACACTTGGTCTGTTGTTCCTTTACCACCTGGAAAGATTCTTATTGGCTGCAAATGGGTATTTCGCATCAAATATCAGGCTTCCGATGTTGTTGAACGGTATAAAGCACGTCTGGTTGCTAAGGGCTATAATCAGCGTGAAGGGGTTGATTTTACGGACACATTTTCCCATGTTGCGAAGTTGGTCACTGTTCGTACTCTCTTAGCAGTTATAGCCTCTTTTAATTGGCCTCTTTTCCAAATGGATGTGTACAATGCATTTCTTCAAGGTGACTTAACTGAGGAAGTGTATATGCAGATGCCTCCTAGTTTTTGCATTCAGGGCTCAGGGGGAGAATCTAGTATGTCGACTGCAAAAATCGATTTATGGCCTTAAACAAGCTTCTAGGCAATGGAACATGAAGTTTACTGAGGCCTTATTGTCCACTGGATATCAACAAAGCAAATCTGATTATTCAATGTTTGCAAAGAAGAAAGATGGACACATTGTGGTTATGTTGATATATGTGGATGACTTGTCGATTACAAGAAATAGTGATGGATTAATCAATGAATTAAAGACCATTCTAAATTCAAACTTCAAGATGAAAGACTTGGGAGTTTTGAAGTTCTTTCTCGGTTTTGAAGTGTTGCGATCAAAGGAAGGCATAGTTCTGAACCAAATGAAGTATGCCATGGAATTAATTGCAGATTCTGGTCTGGGAGGTGCAAAACCAGCCTCGACTCCTCTCGAACAAAACATAAAGTTGACTTCAGTAGAGTTTGACATTGGGCAGAAAGAACTACAAGATGATTCAGAACTGAAGGATAAGTCAGTCTACTAAAGGTTGATAGGTAGTTTGATTTATTTGACGCATACAAGGCCAGACATAGCGTATGCAGTACAAAATCTTAGTCAATTCATGCATCAACCGAAGAAGTCTGTAGAACTAATGTTTTGATATAATAATTGAAAAATGTTTTGGATTGATTTAAAAAGTATTTAAAACAATTTCTAAAGTCCAAATAACTTGAAACTATGTTTAGGGACATTTTCAAAGGATTTTACATGTTTTCAAAGGCCAAACTACACAAAACCGTCCAGGCGTTTCGAAACACCTTAGGGCGTTTCGATACGAGGGATTCCAGTAGCAAAATCGTTTTGATACGTGTATCGAAACAGGTATTCCCTGGATGAGATTTTTTCTAGTGTTTCGAAACGGGCTATGCCGTTTCGATACGCCTACGTGGCATTGACCACAACGGTCATAAACCCCAACGGCTATTTCCCAACTAACATTTAAATGCAGGTCGTTTCGATACGGGACTAGGCGTTTCGATACGTGTTCCGAAATGGCCAAGGGCGTTCCGATACGGGTGCCTCATCAGACTGCAACGGCTCTTTCTACTTAAAGGGTGTTTCGAAACGGGTTCTAGTGTTTCGAAACGGGGAGCTGCAGAACTGCATTTATGGTGGGAATTAAAGTCCTCAACGGCTCCAATTCAACCCCAACGACTAGTAACGGCTATAAACTCATCAAGGAGTATAAAAGGGACCTCCAAGCATCAAGATATGGTTAATGCTCATATTGTCAATCAACAAGTGATCTATTATTGTCTTAGTGCCTAAAATGTCAATTCTTGTATAGACAAACACTAGTGAGCCAAAATTGTCAAATTTGCTCAAGTGTTTTAGGTTTTGGGTGAGTGCTTTAATTGTGAAAACAAACATCTATTAGAGGGATTTGTGTTTGCTTTATTTATCTCTTTGTAAAAGAGGGTTTGATCAAGGCTTTGGGTAGAAAGCTTGATCGGTGTATAAGGGTTTCCTCCTAAGCTGAGAAAAGGGGACGAATCAATAGTGGATTGATTGGAAATCCTTAGTGGGGAGCTAAGGTAATGGATGTAGACCTTGGTTAGAAGGTTGAACCACTATAAATCATTGTGTCACTTATCATTTTAGCTTCCACACCACCTCCACCCAAAAATCCACCTCTCCACCACTTGGTGAGCCATATCGGTTGAACGAATCGAGCTCCTAACAACTCAACAATTGGTATCAGAGCTTGGCTCAATCGAAGAGGATTCACATCCTATTGAGAAGTTCTAGCAAGCTCGATCATCATTTCATCAACCGGCTCAAATGACGCAATCCATAGACAAACCGCCTTTCTTCAACGGAACCTACTATGCCCATTGGAAGATAAAAATAAAGTTCTTCATCAAGTCTAGAGATTACAAGCTATGAGACATAGTTGAAGATGGTTCGTTCGTGCCTCAACGAAGCAAAGCGGAGTGGAGTGCCGACGATCGCAAGAAGATGGAGCTAAATTGCAAAGCCTTGCACATTCTCTTTTGTGCATTTGGCCCATCCATCTATGAGAAGATGTCTTCTTGTGAGAGTGCCAAAGAGGTATGGGACAAGCTTGAAGTCACATACGAGGGAACCGATGAAGTCAGGAAGACCAAGATTGGGCTCCTCACTTTGGAGTATGAGAACTTCAAGATTGATCCGGAAGAAAACATCGAGAAGATGTTTGATAGGTTCTCCACTATCCAATGGTCTTAAGGGCTATGGAGAAGCCATTCCGGAGGAGAAACTTTTCCGAAAGCTCATCTACTCACTTCCCGAGTCTTGGAACTCAAAGAGGACCGTCATCATCGAAGCAAAGAATTTGAAGACTTTGAAGCTTGATGAACTCATGGGGTCACTCCTTACTCATCAAATCATGAAGAAGAATAAGGAAGATGAGAAGAAGAGGGAAGAAATTAGAGCTATGGGAGAGAAGAAAATCAAAGGGCTAGGCATCAACGCAAGTGCCGTGGCTCTCAAATCCTCCACTTGCCATCATGTCTACTCAAGTGAAGATGAGGATGAAGAAGAAGAGATAGTTCATCTCTTCAAGAAGTGTGCCCCGTTCATAAAGAAAGCTTTGAGGGAGCTTGAACGTGATTCCAAGAAAAAGGATAGGGCAAGCACTTCAAGCCATAAGAAGAAGGCATATGTGGCTACTTGGAGTGATGAGGACTCCACCGACGATGAACAAGTCAACCTTTGCCTTATGTCCATCGAAGAAGATTCAAGGGTAACTTCTAATTCATCTACTTCATGTTCTTACTCTTTTGATGAATTACAAGATGCCTATGATGATTTGGTTTTAGAGTTTAAAAATCACATTTTGAAAAACAAAAAATTGATTTCAAAGTTAAAAATTCAAAATGATTTGATTTCTAAAACCAAACTTGAACTTGAAGCAAAACTCGAAGAGTTTGAATTAAAATGTTTTGATTTACAAAAATTGCTTCAAAAAGTTCAAGAAGAAAAGGATTTGATTTCCAAAGAGCTAGAAAAGAAAAACAATTTTGGAAAATCAAATTTCTATGTAAGACAATCTAGTGCCCCTAGATTTGTAAAAGAAAAATATTTTAGAAGTGTTTGGGTCCCAAAAGGACTAACCACTTCAACTAAAAAGGATGGCATTGAAAAATGGATTCTAAATGGGACTAAGTTTTGTGCTACTAACGTCTATGGATCCAAAGCAATTTGGATACCAAAAATCACTTGATTGTCTTTTGCTAGGTGTGATGGAGATTGATCTACAAGTCAAATTAATGAGGGGGAGCTCCATGCACACTAAGGAAGAACACTTGAAGAAGGAAGGCTTCACATCCTCCCTTGAGTTCAAGTGTATAAAATCTAGTTGCTTTTTGTTTTCATTTGATTTATTTTTATTTATGTCAACTAGATGATCATGTTTGTTGGACTAACTCTTTTAATGATGCTTTGAGTAAGGGGGAGCCATTTTAAAACCAAATTCTTATTTTTGTCAAAATTTTCCCCTATAGTTATTTTCAGCTTAATGTTTTAAATTCTTTTTGATATAACAAAAAGGGGGGAGAAATGGTTTGAAAACTTGAATTTTCAAATGAATAAGGGGGAGCTTTATTTGATTTCATATTCTTAATCTCTTATTCACATTTTTAAAGTTAAAGGGGGAGAATCCCAAACAATTTTTTAAGATAGTTTTATTATATCAAAAGGGGAGATTGTAGAACTAATGTTTTGATATAATAATTGAAAAATGTTTTGGACTGATTTAAAAAGTATTTAAAACAATTTCCAAAGTGCAAATAACTTGAAACTATGTTTAGGGACATTTTCAAAGGATTTTACATGTTTTCAAAGGCCAAACTACACAAAACTATCCAGGCGTTTCGAAACACCTTAGGGCGTTTCGATACGAGGGATTCCAGTAGCAAAATCGTTTCGATACGTGTATCGAAACGGGTATTCCCTGGATGAGATTTTTGCCCAGCGTTTGAAACGGGCTATGCCGTTTCGATACGCCTACGTGGCATTGACCACAACGGTCATAAACCCCAACGGCTATTTCCCAACTAACATTTAAATGCAAGTCGTTTCGATACAGGACTAGGCGTTTCGATACGTGTTCCGAAACGGCCAAGGGCGTTCCGATACGGGTGCCTCATCAGACTGCAACGGCTCTTTCTACTTAAAGGGTGTTTCGAAACGGGTTTGAGTGTTTCGAAACGGGGAGCTGCATAACTGCATTTATGGTGGGAATTAAAGTCCTCAACGGCTCCAATTCAACCCCAACAACTAGTAACGGCTATAAACTCATCAAGGAGTATAAAAGGGACCTTCAAGCTTCAAGATATGGTTAATGCTCATATTGTCAATCAACAAATGATCTATTATTGTCTTAGTGCCTAAATTGTCAGTTCTTGTATAGACAAACATTAGTGAGCCAAAATTGTCAAATTTGCTCAAGTGTTTTAGGTTTTGGGTGAGTTCTTTAATTGTGCAAACAAACACCTATTAGAGGGATTTGTGTTTGCTTTATTTATCTCTTTGTAAAAGAGAGTTTGATCAAGGCTTTGGGTAGAAAGCTTGATCAGTGTATAAGGGTTTCCTCCTAAGCCGAGAAAAGGGGACGAATCAATAGTGGATTGATTGGAAATCCTTAGTGGGGAGCTAAGGTAGTGGATGTAGACCTTGGTTAGAAGGTTGAACCACTATAAATCATTGTGTCACTTATCATTTTAGCTTCTCACCACCTCCACCAAAAAATCCACCTCTCCACCACTTGGTGAGCCATATCGGTTGAATGAATCGAGCTCCTAACAACTCAACAAAGTCACATTTTGAAGCAGCTTTAAGAGTTGTCAGATATGTTAAAAAAGACCCAGGGCAAGGACTGTTGTTTAAAGCTTCAAACAAATGGCAGTTAAATGCTTTTTGTGACTCGGACTGGGCATCTTGTCCAATGTCTAGAAGATTAGTCACGAGCTATTGCATACAATTGGGAGATTCCTTAATATCTTGGAAATCTAAAAAGCAGAACACAATAGCAAGGTCATCAACTGAGGCTGAGTATAGAAGCATGGCAATGGTTACTGCGGAAATAGTATGGTTTACTGGTTTATTTCAAGAGCTGGGAATAGTGAACATCAAACCAGGGAAGTTGTTTTGCGATAACAAGGCTGCTCTTCAAATTGCTGCGAATCCAGTCTTCTATGAAAGGACTAAGGATATAGAAATTGACTGTCACTTTGTTAGAGAACAGATTCAAAAAGGATTAATTGAAATAGAGCATGTATCTTTTGTGAATCAACTTGCAGACAGATTAACTAAGGCACTTGGGGTTCAACAGCACAATCATTTATTGTGCAAGTTGGGAGTCAAAAATATTTTTAGACTACCAACTTGAGGGGGAGTGTTGAAGTATATAAAGTTGATTAGCAGTTAGTTTGTTAGCTTTGTTAGCTTAGTTAGTTATAATTTCTGTTAGAAAGTTACTTTGTAATTTGGTAGTTGTAGATTGTTATATATATGTGTACATTGTGTTAGTTTAATATACAAAAAGAATAAAAGTTTCTTTAATGTTAAATTTCTCTCAAATTTAACAGAACTCGAACCCTAAATCCTAAACCATACCTTATTGTTTTAATCCATTGAGATCGAAGACATTTGTCAACGGGAGGTTCCATTGGCTTTCGAGGCCAAACAAGTACACCAAAGCTAGCTTGCTTATATAGTTTGATCTTGACATCGAGCAGTTCCATGAGGTGCCGAAACTTGATTGTTGTTGCTCCTTATAGGGGTAGAACTTGGGGGCTAATTTAAATTTTTTAAAAATTTGGAGACTTAAACTAAAATTTTCAAATTTTTTGAGGGTTTAATTAAACTGTTTAATAATTTTGAGTGATTTAACAAGAACTTTTAAAAATAATAAGAGGGGATTTAATTAAAAATATTCCAAAATTATGAAACTTAATATGAATTTTCAAAAAAATAGAGGGGCCAAATCAAATTTTTAAAAATTTAGGGGGTCAAAATATAATTTTCCAAAATTTTGGGGGCCCTAGTCCCTTGTTAGTTCCGCCCTTGGCGCCTCATACGGGTGATACGTCAACTGACGGTCGTACAAGGTTGTTTGTCGGCCGGTGTGCTTCACGGTAACGGTGAACGATTGGAAATTTGGGTTATGAAGGAATATGGTGTGAAAGAGTCTTGGATCAGGAGTTCAGCATCGCAACTTACTTGCCCTCGACGTTGATTACACAACAAGAGATTAGGCACTTGGGTTATTCGAACCCTAGTTTATTTGTTGAAGAGCGGTGAGATCTTGTTGGAGTACTTCTTTAGGAGCGTTCTTCTTCTTTATGATCCTCAGTATGAAACGTTCAATGAGTTTAGGCTTCTAATCTAATCGCTTCAAAATGGTTATTCATGTTGGAAGCCTGAATTGGCTCGACTGTTAATTCTATGAAACTAGTTTCAAAACCAATAGGTAGCTAATAAGTAATTAAACATGAAATTTTAATTGAAATCTGGGTCCCTCCCACAATAAACATGGTTTTGTCCTTATTATAATTTAATTTTTGTTATATCCAACATATCATCCGCATTACATCTTTCCGTTCACCGAGTTATCTAGAAGTAATCCCTAAAACCACTTAATGGCCATATTCAACAAGTACTAGCCAAAAGGTTTTTGGAGTAACACACCACATATTTCCTAAATAATTTCATTTTAAAGCTACACTGACTTCGACAAGACAAACATTAAGTTTATTGACCCATCAATTAAGCTTATTGATTAATAAACAGAGTTATTCTGGCTCATTCGTCATATCTTATAAAGACTAAACATCGTCATCAGACCTTCTAATATATATGCGGGTGATTGAATCCCGCATACAAGGCTCAATTATACCCCATTTTTCTCAAATAGAAATCTTCTGCCCATTTTCGGTGCCACTATATATGCCCACACTAAAAATTAGGTTTAGAGTTTAAGGTTTAGGCACTACACCAGATTCGTTCTACAGCGGCGCTTCTCGTGGCGTTTTTTAAACAAACGCCGCCAATATTTAACTAATGCCGACGTTTTGGATCCAAACGCCACAAAATGGAACATTTAGCGGCGTTTTAAAACAAAACGCCGCTATAGTAAAAGAATTGGCGGCGTTTGGTGGTATAAACGCCGCAAATAGTTTGTTTTAGTGGCGGTTTTGTGTAAAACGCCGCAATAAGTCCCTTTTGGCGGCGTTTTTAATGAAAACGCTGCAATAGGGGAAAAAAATTAAAACTACGCGTTTCCCCAATTCCATCGTGTAAATTAAAAAATCCCTAACCTCTACTGCTCCCTCCTCACCGTGCTACTCACCCTCGTCGACCAAGCGTTCGCCTCGCCGTCTCACCACAAACAGGCGTCGTTCACCTCGCCGTCGTAGCAGCGAGAAAACATCGCCGTTCGGCTCACCATCGCACCAGCAAGCAAGTGTTTTCCAGGTTTGTTCCCAAATAATCTGACACTTCAAAATTCTTTTCCAAAGTATAAAATTTCATGAATGAAATTTAAATAAAAAGTAGGTATAGGACTATGACTTTTGTTTTTGTTCCTTAGATGACTCTAAATGCCATGTGATTTGGTCTGTTTTGTCTACCATTTTCGTTTACAGAGATGGCTGAAATCATAACGATGAGTGTGAAATTTCTGGTGTTGATATGCCCCAACCTTACTTTGTTCCAACATTTAGATAGCAGTGTTGTTACTGGTGCAATTCCTGAGAGTTTTTACTGGGTTATGTGTTCTGATTGAATAATTGCCAAGGTCTAAGATACAAATTTCTTAGACAAAATTGTGGGAACTGCAGGATGTTGCTAATGTACCAGTATGGAGCAAGATCTGTAAAATGTGCAGTCTGCAATTTTGTAACATCAGTTGGGGTCAGTTCACAATTAGTTCTCACTCTTTTAACGATTACAAATCTTTGATTGATGAAGTGTTCATTTTTTTGAAATGTCTTCACTGGATGATGTAGGGATCAACAAGTTCTGCACCAGAACAGAAGTTCAACAGCTAAACATAGCTTTACAGTTGACACCCGAGTTGAGAAATTAGAAGTTTTCAACTTTGGTTTTTCACATTACAAATATCCTCTTCCATTGTTGCATCACTCATCAACATAGGGGAAATTTCATCCTTGCATTGTATAGAGCCTTTTTGTTTTCTGCTTTTCCTTGCGTGGCATGTTTCTGAATAAGCAGTGTTGGTAGCTTGTTGGACTTTTTAGGTTGAACAATGGATTATGTTGTGATGAGATAAAATTTAATTTCTTCTACTTTGCTATGTATGAGTGGCATTAAATACACGGCGTTGAAGTTTATCCAAACAACAAGGTCTGGGCCGATGGAGCAAGGTAATCTTTCTATGTTTCAAATTTCTTGACTTTCAGCTTTTGTGCTTCCCTCTTTGTCTTTTTTGGTCAAGTTATCATGAAAGTGATTGTGCTTTAGCTGATACTGAGTATTTGCAAAAAACAGGCTTGAACGAGGAATTACTAGGATCAGGAAGGTAACTTTTAATTTTAATTTCATTATTTTTCAATTTCCTCCCTTGTTTTAATTTATGTTTAATTTGTTTTTGTTTGCTGCAACAGCACGAAATGCTTCTAGCTGAAATTGAGTATTTGCAAAAAAGGGTGAATTATAGTTCTATCTTAAGTTCCAATTTATCATAAATTTCTTAAATCTCTAAGAGACACGTACAACACAAACAATTAGTTTATTTCTTTCTGTGCATTGTTTTACTATTATTAAGATAGTTGTAAAAGGGTAGGGTGTACTGGTTGAAGTATTTTGGTTCGATATTTTGAGTTTGGATTGTTTTGAATTTGAGTTGTTTTCAGTTATGGTATTTCGATATTGGAATTAAATTTGAGCCAATTTCGAAATCGAATAACTCATTTATGTTTATTGGATTATCTTTTTATATCAAAACGTTTAGATTACAGAAGTAGAGAGGCTTCAGCAGGCAAACATGCTTACAGGACCTGAGCTTAATGCCATTCAAGCTTTAGCTTCTCACAATTTCTTTAGCCCCAATGTGATGGAGCCTCCAACTGCATACTCTGACAAGAAGATTCTCCATCTCGGGTACTAATTTTCTTTTATTTCATATATGGAGCATAGGATGCATAGGATGCATTTCTTTAATTGCAGATTCATTTGAGTGCTCCAAATGTTGAACAGTTTATCAATTTGCTGCTCACCATCCCAGCTGAAGGCTATCAAAATGCCTTTGTTTATGTAATGTGAGAGTGGACCAAACAACAAGGCAAGTTTCTGTACACATTCCCTCATTTAGCAAGGAAAAGTAATGTGAATTTATGTCTGCTCGCGTGCTCATTCTGATGCAAACAAATCATTTGTTAATGCTGTATGAGGACTGATTTTGTCATGAGTATTGCTCAAAACTGTTTTGAACATGAGAAAGCAAAAGTATGAAAACATGGCAGATTCGAAAGTACATGGATATTATGCATTTATGGATTGTTTTTATAAGATATAAGAGCACGTGGGTGAAAGGGACTGTTCTCATGAAAATAAACATGTTTAGGGACTGTTTTGATGTATAAATTGTGTATGCAAGTATAATGGATAAATTCGGCATGAGTATAAACATTAGAGAACTGTTTTAAGTAAATATATGTGTGGATATAAAATTTGAACTATTCTGAACATATGTGAATAAGTCTCAAAGGTCAAGCAAAGCAGGATTATAAAACAAGTGATCATAATTAACTTACACAATTATGCATATTTGTTTCCTTTTAAGATGTGATTAGTTTGAGGAAATTATCGTGTCAAAGTGTTGCATTTTCTAGTTTACTATATGATCAAGCGCTTAGATTGAACACTAAAATTTGATCTTTGTTTTTTATCTCCTCCACTTCATTTATGCAGATGCTTCTAAAAAGTTCAAGGTCATTCTGGCTTGGAGATCATTTATTTGGTCAATTTGAATGGAATATTTACTTGATCATTAGAAGTCTGTTTTATCTGTGTTGTTTTGACTTATAAATCAGTTGATTCTCATGATTTAGTACTTTCCTTAAAAAAGCTTAGAGATCATTTATTTATGTATCATTAAAAGATGCTACTTGTGGAGTCCAAAATGCATTTTAGTTTTGTTGGTCCACGGCTGAGATTCGTGATTTGAGGCTATATTGTGAGTTGTGACAACCCATTTTATAATAGTTTAATTTTTGATTTTCTCATATATGTCCTCAAAGTGACAGTTAGTCAAATTTGTGTGAGTTGCTGAATTTTAAACTTACTGCAATACGGTAAATTGACATTAGTGTTTGATGCTTCTTTCATGGCAGATGCTTAGGGTGGTTTCAGCTTTTATCGTATCTGTAGCAGGTTTGTATCTTGGTGCTGGAAATATCTTTAATCTCAAGTTATATCTGTCATTCTAATTTTTCCATCTTGTTTTACTCGCGCTATAGCGAGGCTAGGAAGTAGCCGGGGTGAAGAGAAGTGGTGAAAGTGGGAAGCACGTCCCTCCTAATTATGTAAATAGATTAAAGTAGAGAACCATGATGTACTCCCTTCACATTTTAATTTCTTTTCTTTGGATGTCTAAATAAATTAACTTGGTGCAACATTTGTAAACAGATTGATTGATTATTATATAATATTAGTATTATTTTTATTTGAATTTTTTTTTGAAAGCATGTTGCTATTCGCGGCGTTTGTAAAAGCAAACGCCACTAAAGAACAGTTTTTCGCGGCGTTTGTAAAAGCAAACGCCACTAAAGAACAGTTTTTCGCGGCGTTTGTAAGTACAAACGCCGCTAGAGGTCTTGCCCTTTTTGCGGCGTTTGCATTTACAAACGCCACTAGAGAACAGTTTTTCGCGGCGTTTGTTTTTACAAACGCCACTAAAGAACAGTTTTTTGCGGCGTTTGTGTTTACAAACGCCGCTAAAGGTATTGCCCTTTTGCGGCGTTTTTTGAGCTGTTGCGGCGCTACTTTAGGCGGCACTTCTCGCGGCGCTTTTCTAAGCGCCGGGAATGTTTTTTGCGGCACTAAAAAACGCCGCTATAGGACTAAAAAAACGCCGCTAAAAGCCTATTTTGCTGTAGTGATGATTTATAGTTTAAGGTTAAAGGTTGTGGTTAGAATTTAGGGCATAGTGTATTTTTTCGAGTATAGGGTTAGGATTTAAGATTTAAAATTTAGAATTATAACTTAAAATTTAATTTTTTTAATATTTTATAATGTTGGGTATAAGAAGAGACACCGAAAAGGTGCACACCCTTTTTCTCCTTATCTTTCATCTCCATCATCTTAGTTCAGATCAGAAAAAACGAGTCGTACGAAGACCAACAACCCCATTCCACGTTAACCATAAACAATTCTACTTCATTTTCATTGTTTTATCAGCTTCTTTCAAAGAGCAAAAAAATTACTCTCCGGTAATTTGTTGTCAATAAATTATATTTCTCTCACGCGTTGGCATATCAGAAACACAACTTGCCTCAGAGGAATCACTATGCCATTACATTATCATCGATATTCGATCACTTTCACCTTGTCGTATTAAATTGTTTAGAAATTTAAAAAAATTCAAACACCTACTTTGATTCGATCGCCAAATGTGTATGCATCTGTATATACAATATATTATATATATTCTATTACTTGTTTGTCTTTGGAGGAATCAACCACGAAGGGTGGAGCCAGCAGCAAGCATGACGATGGATCGTCTTCCCCGGGAAGTCGTCGTCAATATCCTATCCAGGCTTCCCTTCACATCTTTGTTGAGTTCAAAGCTGGTTTACCGAGCCTGGCGAACCCTAATACATGATCCATTTCTCATCAGCAAGCACCTGGACGAGGCTGCCGGCAACGATCCCAGCTTCATCTTGGAAAGCAATTGGCATATCCCCAACCAACGCCACTTCATAGACTTCTTCGATCACAGTGAAGGACAAGTGATCTCAAAGAAGCTCCCCGCCATTAATTCTCCTACTACGCCCATGTATTTGATAGATTCATGCAATGGATTGCTTTGCATGCACGATGCATCACGAACCGTGTTCATTTGCAACCCTTTTACCGGGCTTTACATCCAGCCCCCGAAACCGGTCAAGTTTCCAACGCTGGTGGGTGGTTTGTGGTTCGGTTTTCAACAAACCACAAAGCAATACAAGGTGATCCAGATAGTGTTTCGAAGACAATTGAGAAGAGTCAACTCGAGTACTATATCTACATCAATATCTTCAACTCAGTCGGAGGTTCAGATTCTGACGTTAGGAAACCCTAGTTGGAGAAATCTAGGAACCATACCATATCGTTTTATTCATTCAAAATCCAAGACTTTGGTCCATGGGAGATTCCATTGGCTTACCAAGCCTAACAAGAACACCACGGCTACCTTGCTTATATCGTTTGATCTTGAGACAGAGCAATTCCACGAGGTACCGAGGCCCGATTGTTGTTGCGGTTCAGACAAGTGTTTTCGTCAACTGATGGTCGTACGAGGCTGTCTCTCGACGATTGCGTTTCATGGTGACTACGGTGAACGATTGGAGATTTGGGTTATGAGGGAATACGGTGTGAAAGAGTCTTGGATCAAAGAGATTAGCATCGGAGCTTATTGCTTGCCCCCGACATTATTGCAACAAGAGATCCTCCACTCCCATACTAATTTGAGACCTAATCTATTTGTTCGGTTTCTCTGTGTGTTGAAAAATGGTGAGATCTTGTTGGAGTACAAAAGCAAAGCTCTTATTGTCTATGATCCACGGTATGGAACATCCAGGGAGTTTACGTTTCCAGAGATGCCTAATCACTTCAAAATAGTTGTTCACGTGGGAAGCCTGAATTGGCTTCAATAGGATCCAATTACATAGTGTAAGACTTTTTAACTTTTACACGTTTTATGATGATTGTCATTTGGATGAGTGAAATTGTTGGATGAGATTAACAGTGAGTTATATGAAGATTATCACTTGAAAAAAATAAAGAGTTAATCACAGTCATCTATTTCAGCCATCCAACGATCCACAAAACATATAAAACTCATAGTTTTACATTATATGTAAGTGAATCATATCTCTATATACACACACTGACAATCTTATTAATTACTTAGGCCCTGTTTGATAATTAACGAATAGCTAATAGCTGATAGCGGATTACATTACATGATAGCTGATAGATGATTGCATTAACTAATTTGACTAGCTGATTGTATAAAAGTGTTTGGTAAAATTAACTGATAGCAGATATTAATATTAATATGCGATACTTGTTTGAATGATTAATTAGTTATCAATATTTTGCATCTATTAATATTAATTAGATTATGAAAAATAATGTTTTTAATATAACATTACCAAGCATATTTTTTTTGGTAATATGCATGTCCGTATTACGGTCCATGTTCGGGGTGCGAGGCTGCCCCTCCCAACAATGTCATCTCCAAAGTTCGAACTCGTGTTCTCTCATTGGGAGTGCAATGTGCCTTACAAATATATGATTATTTTTAATACAATTTAATTAATTATTAAATTTAAATACAAATATAAACGTGTGAGGATAAAAAGAAAAAAAGAAAAAAAGTATTAGTTTACAAATGTCACAATGTAAATACGTGATGGTGAAGAATTAAAATAGAAAATGTTATATTTAGGTTATTTGAAGATTTTTTATAATTGTTAAGGGTAAAAGAGTACTTACAACGCTTATGACAAAACTTTTAATTTTAAAAAGCTCCTATTAATAGCTTTTTTAAAATTAAAGGTTTCATCTTACTCCACTATTCACCAAACATTCAAATTTAGTGAATTTGACCGGTCAAACTTCTAATATTAACTCAAACTTCTAATTTTAACTCAAACTGCTATTTACCAAACATAACCTTATTAAGTTGTTAGTTGTTTTTGAAGTTAGACGTATCTACTAAATACTTACCAAGTTATCGTTGATTTTGAAGTCAGACGTATTTGTCTCTCCTATTAGTAGTCTTAGCGTAAAAAATGTTTATAAGATTTTTTCTTTCTAAAACAAAGGGAGGAGGGATTGTCCGAAATAGAACTCACAACTTAATATCAACCAAAACTTAATTCCCATGGAAATCTTTTGTCATTGTATTATAGGCTTGATTTGAAGAACTTAAAAATTAAATATGAATAATTTTATATCTGACTAATTTCCTGATATTCGGCCATGGATGCTGTTTTTCATTTTCTGTGTGATGACTGGGAGTTCAAATCTGATTGATATTTACACATGAATAAGGATGGTCATTTGACCTAGACCCGATGCTTTAATGTCGGGGTTAAAAAAAATAGGTTCGGGTTGTGTTCAAGTTTTGGATGAAAATATATAACCAGTCCCGACTCGAAACAATAGTTTAATTTTATTATATATAATGCCCTCTTTTTATTTATAATTTTTCAATTAACTCTCTATTTTATTGAATAAAAATAAAAGATAATTTTTTTATTTATGTCGAGTCGGGTTTAAATTTTTAATCTAAAATTCGGGTCTATAAAGTATCATAAAATATCGGGTCGAATCAAATTTAGATAAGGATATTAAATTTCTGAGTCATGTGCGGGTTGGCCAAAAACCGATCCATGACCAGGGATGGACCGAGGGGGGTGTTGGTTGGTGCAACCGCTTCCCCCTAAAATTTTAAAAATCATATACGATTTAGAAAAATTTTAGAATTTTTCTATGTATATCTATTAAAAATCTATTTTCGCCCTCTAAATTTTTATAAGTTCACCCCTTCTAGAAATTTATAAGTTTGCCCCCTTAACCTAAAGTTTTAGGTCTTCCCTGTACATGACTATCCCTAGACATGAGAGTTTCCTACAAGTCTCCCTTTGAAACATTGTTGGTGGTTGGTATGCTGCGTTTTCCTTGTGAATTTTAAGGTATCGCCTCGGGTATTTTGAGAGACAAATGGTTAATATTCTTTCCAATACCATATATATAGAGAGGATTAGAATCAACTTACATGTACAGTGTAAAACTCTTTAAGTTTTTTACGTTTTTTGGATCGTTAGATGAGGGAAATGAGTGGCTGAGATTAACTCGTTACTTTTTTTTCCCAAGTGATAATCTTCACATATTCTACTGTTAATCTCATCGATCCGTTTCACCCATCTAACGATCCAAAAAACGTATAAAACTTAAAGAATTTTACACTGTGTAACTGAATCCTATCTCATATATATTAGGTTGTTATATTTTATAAGTCAATACATTATCTGTCGTGTGAAATTAGCATTACGGTCTGCCTTTTTATAATCACTAATCTGAACTAGGTACAATATAAATTTGTTATAATTACAATTTCAATTTAATTTGTTTTGTTTGTAATGTTAAGATTTGAACTGTAAATTTATCTTAAAGAATTTAATATATTCATCTATTTGACAAATTGATAATTGATTATAATATAAATTAATAATTAAATTTGCCATACATTTTAATATTAAATTATTTAACACATTGACGATGGAGAAAAAGTTTTCACAAGCGGTCTAATTTTAAGGCTCACGGTTTTAATTTAACGTTTAAGAGTTTAGGTTTAGGGATTTAGAATTTAAAATTTAAGATTTTGAGTTTAGGATGATAAGGTTACAAATTTAGATTTTAAACCTAAATCTTAAATTTTAACAACAAACTCTAAATTCTAAAACCACTCTAAAATTATTATTTTTTACCTTTATTATATCAAATAATTATGTAAATATTGAAATGTGTCACATAAGTCAAGTTTATATAAGAAAATAAATACTATTCGTAGAAAAGGAAGACGATAACGTAAAAATTTCCGCCGCGAAATCCGACACACAGCTGGAAGCCGTTGGCTTTACTCGTTTTCTCGTTCGTTGCCGTTGTTTGACAACGTTTTTGCTATGCACGTTTTCTCACGCCCCAAAATTATTATAAACAAAAAAAAAAAGATTTTATTACATAGAAAATGGGTATGTTTTATTAAAAATATAGTTTTCATTTTTAAAATTTGTTTATGTTATTTTAAGTTTTACGAGTTAATTGTATTTAAAATTAAATATATATATTTGGGGTTTTTCTTAAAATGATTATTCTTTATATAATTGACAATCATAGTACAATTGATGCTTTGAAAACTCTAACCTAAAGTATTAAGTTGAAATACCTTATCTATTTATTAAATTTTTGTTTAAAACTGTTTTAATTTTTTTTTTGAATAATCACTCACAAAAGTTTGTTTGGTCATAATCCGCTTAAGCATGTTTTGAGTTCGAGGCGTTGTGTATGAAGAAAACCCTCCCTGAGAGATTCATCCACCAAAGTCAGGTGTGCGACGCGGGTCGGTCTGGATTAGTCAGGACGAAGCCCTGGAAACTAGAAAGAAAACCGAATATATATATATATATCTTACAAATCAAAACCTAGATAAACCAAAAATGGAAACTTTATATTAAAAAAATAAAGTACTAATCAATGGATAGTTAACAAAAAAATATATTTGAAATTTGTATTTTGAATTTCCCATAATTGAATTTGTAACACGTTCTTAATTTTTTTTAAATAGTTTACTACAGTAATTCAATTCACATTTTTAAACCTGTTTTAAAATTTGTTTTATAACTATAACGCCTTACTCCATCCATTTTTAAAGTATTAACAATATTTTACACTTTTTAAATATGTTTTCAATCATTTTATTTAAATATGTTTTCAAAACTATTTTAAGTTAATCTCTTAAAATGTTAAAAAAATATTTAAAACATGGTGATATATTCTCCGTGAAAAAAGAAGAAGCTAAACTGTTTATTTAAATTTATAAAATATAAAAATCGTATTTTTTTTGCCCAGCAAATAAAACTAAAAAAATGCAGTTGTTTAAATATGCATAAATAAATAAATAAATAAATAAATAAATAAATAAATAAATAAAGGTGACATTTTCAACATTCTTTTTTAATATTATTTTAATCATTGTTATGGTGGTGGACAAAACCAAAGTATGACAATTGACAATGATGATGGACTTTACAGCCTAGCAACAATAAAATAGAAATCTTCTGTATCTTTTTTAGTATATTTATTTATGCTTTTGTACTATAAAAAATTATATTTAACACTTAAAATTATGATTTAAGGTTATAATTTTAGTTTAGGGTTTAGGAAATTAAAGATTAGTTGTATTTTTAAGAGATTAAGATTTAAAATTTAGAATTAATGCTTAAAAATTATTTTTAATGTTAACGCATAAAAAGAGCCACCGAAAAAGAAATTAGAATTTTTGTCCGCAACAATAGTCTTCTTGCAAACCAGAAAAAATGTTGAATATTTTTGTTTAATTCATAATACATACATTATTATTATTATTATTATTATTATTATTATTATATCAACTAATTTTAAAGAGTAAAAAATGTTAGTCAAGTGTAACAATGAATGTTTTTTATCTACCATGTTCAAGATTAGTATTGCCCCTTCTAATATTTTCATCTCCAAAATAAATATAAAATCACTTTTAAAGATGTAATGTTTTAATAAAACGACCGATTGCTATATCAAAAAAAAAAATTCATAAAGTATTATATGAAATCCAGAAAATATTATGATAATTAAACCAATTCCTCACCCATATTCCATACTCAAAATTAACCAAAAAAACCCAACAATGTATTGGCTTAATGATAAAGTTGAAATTTCAGGTTGTTCATGTATGAATTATATATAATTTTTTATAACTATCTAGTATTTGATTTATTGTCCAACTAATATGAATTTAGGTACTACAAAATCTCATTATCGGAAAATCATCGCAACTCATCTTTTTTATTCACAATGCTAAGAATCGAACCATGAACATTTTTTGAAAGACTTAGCTCATCATCTCGCTAAACCAATTGATACTCGTTATGTATGAATTAGTTTTAAATTTTATTTTTTGTTTAAGTAACACAATGTATAAACCATGTCTATATTTATTCTGATTTAGATCTAGATATATTCAAATTTGTAATGATTGAATATATTATATGTAATTGCGTAACTCAATAAAAATGTTGACAATATAAATATAAATATAAAAATATACATATGATTTTGCCATAAAATATAAAATATAACTTTTTTTTTATAATTAGAGAGGGTGCAAGGTTCAAACTCTAGACAACATGGTGTTTTTTTTTAAGAAACTACTAGTTTTATTAACTAGAAAATACTCAAAATTACAATAAAAGTTTACAAATTATTATTGTAAAGTAAATATATAATTTAGACTTTCTCCTAAAACTAGTCACTTTAGATCAGACATGAATCATACATAAAAAAGTTATAAACCTATCTAAATACTCGATCGAAAAATAGATACGAAACCTGATTGCATCGGCAAAATGTACCACAAAAAGAGATGAAGCTATTGATAGACTACCCAGAAAACGCAAATCAGGGTTGAGCACCGTGAGAAACTCTTCACGAGTGCAAACTGCGTATCTAAATTCAAACTGAAAGTCCAAAACAGGGAAGATCAGTAGAATTACAAATAAGCGTCATATTGATCAGTCGTGACATCGTCAAATTTAACATAAAATAAAGAACGGCCAAAACGACCGAAGGAGTAGAAGAAAACATGCCAATAGACAGAGTTAAACATACCATAAAGATAGAAAAACCGTGCCAATAGACAACATGACGTTAATTAAAAGTTTTCATGAGTCGAATTTGGATCGAACTTATGCATAAAATTAAAATATTAAAATTCGATTCAACTTAAATTATGAATCTCAAATTTTATCGAGTCGAATCGAATGAGTAGAAAGGTGTAAATGTAATTTGGCTGGTAGTAGTTGTTGGTATAGCAAATCACAATATTCCAAAATCCAACTGTATCCTCTTCCCTTACCTTCCTTTTTCTCTCCCCCGCGAATGTCTCTCTTTCTGTGCTAAATTGTTAATCCATGGAATCCAATTATTATCATAATAAATAATTAAATAAATCATCGTTCTTCTCTCTCAAGAATGCAGCTTCAGCATTCCCTTATATTCGTCAATCCTTTTCATTAAACAAAGGAAGCTTCTTCTCGTTTCAATCCAAGCAGGAGTCGACGCCTGGCTTTCAAAAATGGCCGCCGGAGTCATCGCCGACGCTTCCGCCGCGTTCTTGCTCCGCCTGGTCCACGATATCGTCGCCGTGAGTGTGGCTGCCGGAGTTTATAAAAAGGATTGCACGGATCTGGTACGGAGGATTGCTCTCTTCACGCATTTGCTCGAGGAGATCAGAGATTTTGGATCGTCTGATCATGATCACGCTTCCTCCTCTTCTGATTCTTCATGGTCGACTGATCTCGCTATTGCTCTGCAGGCTGCGAAGCGTGTATTGTCCGCCGCTTCAGGCTACCATTCCGTTAATTCCTCTGTAATTCCCCCATCTCCTTTTTATTCTTTCTTTATTTTGAAGAACACGAGCACTAGTGTATTATTTGATTATTCCGTTTCTAATTAATTGGCACTTGTTTTTGCACTTAAATGCTTGAAAATATGTTTCGTTTTGATTTTAGCTGATAGGGTCAATTCTATTGCAAAATTGACAGAATTAGTCAACTATTTTCTTCCTCGGAAAATTTTCAAAATTCTAATTACTACTGGGTCAGTTTGTATCGACTGTGATAGATTAACTCCATCTCATCTCTGAAATTAGACATATAAAAAACTTTTGGGCTAAACAAATCCAACTATTTTTAATGTGTCTCTATCCATGATTTTGATATGTGTTGAATATAGGTATGAGATAGACTATTTTAATAAAAGTACGAGTTCGAACAACTTAATCTATGCCTGTGCTAACTCTATTTCTTGATTTTATAATATGAATTCAATCCCCAAGGAATTGGAAGCACAATGAATTATAGAAATATTGTTAATTGCTAGTTTTTTGTCTCAGTAAATGTAGCAAATTCCAAGTAATCTGCAATTGCAGATCATGGAGGAGAAAGGATATGTGGATTTTAAATTTGTACAGTTCTTCTTTTTTTCCGTTTATGCATTTGTTCTTAAGACGTTATGTTATAGGTACGTCTCTGAAATTTGCTATATCTTAATTTATAAGGATGGAGCTGCCAAAAGAATTTCTTTCCAATTTCAATGTGTTACATGGAAGCTGGAGAAAAGTTTAGCCAAAATTCCATTTGACCAGTTTCAAATCTCAGAGGAGGTTCAAGAACAGGTTTAGCTCCAAAATTTATATATATTTATTTATATTTCATTTTTTCCATATTGACTTGCTTTTCTAAGACCAACTGCTTACCTTTTTTTCTTTATCCAGATCTCACTGGTGAGAGCACAATTGAGAAGAGCAACAGAAAGATATGGGTGTCTGAATTCGAGAAAAGTTTTGAATGCCATTTCCCAGCCATTGGAAAAAGAAGTTGCTGATACCAACCATGAAGTTCCTGCAAAAACGGATAGTGTTCCGGAAAATCGTGGTGCTGTAAGACATGCTGCAGATGGGGAAGCTAAGGTATTGGAAAGAGTGAATAGCTCTTCAACTCCTTCCGTAGTCCGGCTTTTGAACAAGACTGATTCCAAAGGGCAAGAGAATCCGGCCACTAAGGGTACTAAGCAAACCAAGAATGCCGATGCACTAGTAATTCCTGTTGATTATCTATGCCCAATATCTTTGGAATTAATGAGGGATCCGGTGATTGTAGCTACAGGGCAGGTATAGTGTGCCGCCATGATTACTGCTTGTCGTTTCTATTTTCATTTTTCCATGATCAGCCTTTGCCTTCTAGATTGCCTTCTGATTAACTATCATTTCGATTTTACAGACATATGAGAGGTCTTACATACAGAGATGGATAGATTGTGGCAGTGTAACATGCCCGAAAACTCAGCAGAAGCTGGAAAATTTAGTTCTAACCCCGAACTATGTTCTTAGAAGTCTAATAAATCAATGGTGTGCTAAACATAACATTGAGCAGCCAAGCGTGTTAGCAAACAGTAGGCTCAAAAAGAGCGATGGATCTTTCCGTGATGTTAGCGGTGACATGGCAGCCATCCAGGCACTGGTAGCTAATCTGTCAAGCCGGTGCTTAGAGGAACGTAGGGAAGCTGTGGCTGAAATCCGATCACTATCGAAAAGAAGCACAGATAACAGGATACTAATTGCAGACGCAGGAGCGATACCTCTTCTGGTCAACCTCTTAACAGCAGATGATGTTTCATTACAAGAACATGCAGTAACTTCTATTCTTAACCTGTCAATATTTGAAAACAACAAGTCTCTTATAATGCTTGCTGGTGCCATTCCTTCCATTGTCCAAGTCCTCCGAGCCGGAAGCATGGAAGCAAGAGAGAATGCGGCAGCCACCCTTTTTAGTTTGTCACTTGCCGATGAGAACAAAATAATAATCGGTTCATCAGGGGCTATACCAGCTTTGGTAGATTTGTTACAACACGGAAGCACTCGAGGGAAGAAAGATGCTGCGACTGCTCTATTCAATCTATGCATTTATCAGGGGAACAAGGGCCGGGCCGTTAGAGCCGGAATTATAACAGCATTGTTGAAGATGCTCACTGATTCAAGAAACTGCATGGTCGATGAGGCTTTGACGATACTGTCGGTTCTTGCTAGCAACCATGATGCTAAGACAGCTATAGTAAAGGCTGGCTCCATACCGGTTTTGATCGATCTTCTAAGAACAGGTTTACCCCGGAACAAAGAGAATGGAGCTACCATTTTACTCTGTTTGTGTAAGAGAGATGCTGAGAATCTGGCCTGCTTAAGTCGGCTCGGTGCTGCGATTCCGTTGACGGAGCTTACCAAGAGCGGGACCGAGAGGGCCAAGCGGAAGGCGACTTCATTGTTGGAGCATCTCCAAAAATTACAGCATCCGTGACCATTTTGGTTGCACCAGAGAGTTTGTTAATTGTTTTTTTTCTTCTTTCAATTAGCTTTAACTTGACAAAACTGGCATTCAATTCCTATTTTATTAATGAGATACTCATTGCTCTCTCAGTTTCTGTGTATTCATTTGTTTTATTAATGAGTGTGTAAAAAATTCATTTGATCTCAACAAGAGAAAAAAATAACTTTTTAATCTTTGAATTTTATAAATTTTAAGTTTAGTCCTATTTTTTCACATTAATCTTGAAATTAGATTTTTTTTTTAATCATTTTGAAAACGTGACAATGGAAGATTGTACTATGTAACACAATATCGAAATCACATGCCATTAAAAGGGTTAAAAATAAAATAATTATAAGATCTAAAACTTGAGTTTAATTTAATTGATTTATGTATTTCTAAAACTTGAACTATAAATGTATTTGTGACTAAAAGCAAGTGGTTGAAGCTCTCAGTTAACAGCTTCTTCTTTTTAACTGTGAGTTTAAAACCTAATAAAATTAATTTAGATTAAATTCTTCCTTCCTCTCCCTTATGGGTTTGAACTCAATTTAGTCTCTATCCTCGGCATCATCATTTCCATCACTGCCATCATCTGATCCTGTTTCACTCATGAACGATACACCATACGGGGTTCGAAAGCTCCGACCCAAAACGCATCTCACAACGGTGTGGGACGTGGTCGGAAAGGCGTTCACCAGATCCGAACAGTCTGCAGCGATACTGAATTTAGAGGAGTTGCAGAGATGAAAAAGGAAGGAAAAGAAAAAAAGGGTAATCTTCACCAGTGGTCCATTTTGTTTAGGGTGTGTTTTATTTTGGTCACCAGAATTCAAAAAAGGTTATTCTGGTCACTTACGTTTATAATCGTTTCTATTTTGGTCCTTTAGCCGTTAGTCTCCGTTAATTTAAAAAATTAGTTTTTAATTTAACCCCCAAACTTTCAAAATTTTATTTTTCACCATCTTCCCCCAAAAAATTATAAAACTAAAACCCCATCAAATTAAATCAATGGTTATAACTAAAATTGAGTTCGCAAATCATAACCATTAGATCCAAAGCCCGTCCCAGATCCGAATGTGTTCCCATACTGGCTATTAACATAACCATGTGCAGTACCCATGCCGGACATTGTTCCAGGATGCTGCAGCCCCTACAAATTCAAAGGTACATCAATAGAAGCAAAATTTAGAAGAATATAACACCAAAATAACTAAGAAGAACTATATTGTGCTAAACACAAACAAGGAAATTATTAGACAAGCCAAATCATACATACCATGTAATTAGAATTCGATTGGAAGTTTTGATTCCTTGAAGTCGGAAAACCATTTGCTTTCGAAAACGAAGAGTTTATTTCAGTGCTTGTCACAGGCCTGTGTTGCCCATCAGAATACATAGAACCATCAACCCATGGGATGGGAGATTGAAACCCATCAAAACCATATCTCGGATCCTGATATTCAGAGGCGGAAAAACCTCCTGTTGGTCCTCCCCTTCCATATGAATTATTGGAATTAAATGAGTTGGGGTATGATGGTTTTATTGCACCTGGAACATTACTGCCCTTCACATTGCCTCCATTAGAAACTCCATTGGAATTCGAATTCACTGTTTCAACAGGCAAGGGCTTTTGATCAGCAGCAACAGAGGTCACAGACTCTCCGTGGGGTGGAGTGAATGGACCACTAGTAAGAGTCACCGGCTGGAAGAAGAGAGGATACTGATAGTGCTGAGGCCCATACAATTGACCATCACTTCCTACAGTCGGAACCGAGGAAGTTGCAGGTGAATATGGTCCATATGGTGCATAGCCATAGCCATGATACATAAGAGATCCATTGAGTATAACATAAATTTAATAAAAACTCATGAAAGATACACCAGCTAACAGTAACTTCCAGTACAAGGAGAAAATGAAAAGGACTCACATTAGACATGTCAACTCCATCTAGATTCACATACTGTGAATATTCATCCCACTCATTACCAGTGCCGTCAAAGCCTGCCATACAAAAGATACAGATGAAATCCAATTTTAGCTCCAATTAATTCAAAATAACAAATCGGCAATCAAAGGAACAGTTGTTTGCTACCTCCATAGTAATAAGCAGATGGATAACCACTAGGAAAATAGCACATAGTTGGATCCACATACTGTGAACTCAATTTTAGTTTAGTGGTGGGTTATAACCATTGATTTAATTTTATGGGGTTGTAGTTTTATAATTTTTGGGGAAGATGGTGAAAAATAAAATTTTGAAAGTTTGGGGTTAAATTATAAACTAATTTTTTAAAGTAACGGAGACTAACGGCTAAGGGACTAAAATAAAAACGATTTTAAACGTAAGTGACTAGAATAATCTTTTTTGAATTCTGGTGACCAAAATAAAACACACCATAAACGAAAGGGACCATTAATGAAGATTACCCAAGAAAAAATAAGAGGAAGAAGGAAAGTGAAAATTTTGGCCCAATCTCGAGAACATATGTGATTCATATGTTTATAATCATGTCAAGGGCCCATCTCCTGACCTAAAGCAAAGCACTATCTCGAAAAACAATAAATAAAACCCCATCTCTTTCTTAAACAAATAAAGCCCTATTTTGAAAAGCACTATCTCCTAACTGTATGAGTCTTATAATGTATATTTGTTATTATTACATTTTTATTTTATATATTATAATGTATATTTATTATTATTACATTTTTTATTTTATTATTATAAAACATAATAATTATTTTATTATATTTATCAGTATTATTATTTTCCTTATCATATATTATTATTATTATTATTATTATTATTTTCTTTTTCAAAAATTATGTTTATTTGTCATTTTTATATGTACTAGTTGTACTAGACTAAATTGAGGGTTAAATTTATTGAATTTTTTTGAATTATGATTAAATTGATTAAATATGTAATTATGAAGGACTAAATGTGCTATTATACGAAAAAAATTTAACAGCCATGTCACCTCTTTAGCAGAGGTTAACGGCACAATTACTATTTTATAACAAAACATAAACTTTAATTGTTATTCTGTAACTTTTGAAAGTTTGGTTAATATTTTATTTTTTTGGTATAATTTAGTGACCATTTGGATACTTTACCAACAAAAAAAAAACACTAAGCGGTGAAACATTGAAGTTAAGAACCCCGGTGGCCCGGTGAAAGCCTAAAAGGCTTTACATCTTGGCAGTGTTGCCCGAAGCTCCTACAGAGAAAGTTCCGAGAAGGGTTCGGTGTCGGGTGTGTACATGAACGCAAAAGACAGGCTCTAGTTCTTGATGTTGTCGAGGAGGTCGGTGTCGGATCTGACATTGATGAAAGGAAAAAAAGCGTGGTGGCCGAGGAAGGTGAAATTGAGAGTTGCACGGGGGACGGGGCCTGAAGTGAAGAGGTTGGTGAAAGCGAAAATAAAGGAGTGGCAGCTGAGAAAATTATGCAGCTTTGCATGGCGAATGTCGGAAGAAACAACCCACGTGAAGGTGCCGTGAATGGGAAGGATGGGTTGATTTTGCGGCAACGACTTCATTGGAACGGCAGTCATGGGAGGCTACCGGAGAAGGTTTCAAGGCACATGAGCTGCGTGTCCTTGGACAATGATCCCTGTTTTCATGGCATTTTGTTTACGTTTTGGTTTTCATAATTGAAGAATTAATTTGATATAATTTCATCATAAAAAAAATTATTAGAATTGACGAGATTTAAATTAAAAACGAATCTTTACGTACAACAATATTCCAATTTATATCCAAATTCAAGTATGTCAGACAAATCAATTTTAATGAATTTAGAACTCAACAAGTGATCTCAGTAAAGAAACGGATGGTATTTATTTTAGGTTCAATTACTCCTTTTATAAAGGTGTGCGTACATTGCCAAATGGTTAATAATATGTATAAACAAATATTATATTGTAATTACTTTTAAATTATTTAAAAAAAATCGAATTTAGAATTCTAACTTTTACAACATTCATTTTTTTATTAATCAAAGCTTTCATTTTGAATCCTTGTAAAATGTTTAAGACCTTAGAAAACCATTTCAAAAGCTATCTTCTATATGGAAAATTAGGGTAAAACTAACTCGAAATTACTTATATTTTTATCCAATTTTGATTTATTCAAGTCAACTCGAATTAATGAATCGTTTTTTTATTTGAATCGAGTTTGAATTTTGTCAACTCAAAAAATTGAAAAAATAAATCAAATTTTATTATTTTACAATTTTGTCCTTGATTTTTTTTTCAATTCTTCTTTTTATTTTATGTCCATTTTATACCAAATTTGAACCACATACTCTTAAATCACGTATGAGAAGATATTCCATGCACTAGAGGTGAAAACATTTTGTTTCCACAAGTGCCCTAATTTTAGGGGTTAAGGATCCAAATTAGGGTTCATATTTAGGGGTTTTGGTTTATGTGCTTAGAATTTAGGGATTGTAGTTTGAATTTAGAGTTTAGGGTTAAAACTTAGAGTTTAGAAGTTCAAGTATAAGCTTTAGGGTAATATATATGTTAGAGATTTAAGTTTTTACCTATAACCCCTAAATTTTAACCATAAACTCTAAATTCAAGCTATAGTCTCTAACTTCTAAGCACATAAACCTAAACCCATAAACTATATGAACCTTACATTAGATCCATAACTCCTAAAATTAGAGCGCTTGTGGACACAAAATGTTTCTATCGTCAATGCATGGTATAATTACCCATCACGTAAAATAACTATGTAGCCAGGCCCGTCCCAAAAGATATGTGGACCTTGTGATACTTTTTAAATGAGGCCTCTAAAATATTTTATAATAAGATGAAATTGTAAAATATCAAACTTTATCATATTATGTTTGTTTCTTACAAAATAAAAAAAATCAAACATATGAAACTAAGACAGTGTCACAAAGCAACTCTATATCTCGTCTCTTTCTTTTTCTTACATTTTTCACAATCGGAATCATGTTTCCTAATTGCATGACCCATGATCAAATTCTCAAAGAAAGAGGCCAAATGATAAACTAAAAACTAAAATGATAGAAACAACCTGAAAAATTAGAAGAATAAAAGTTTGGAATATTAGTCATCAATCGATCAAGACTTCAAGAGCCTTAGCCCCTAGAATACTGATAAATTTTACGATACTAAAAATGAAAAGAGTAATTTATATCCTCCAAAAAAATATGAAGCGTTATACCTTAAACAAAATCACCAAATTGGAGAAGAGACAACCTTCAAAATTCTAAAATCTTCAAATTTCCCAATTAGAAATTTAACCTTCAAAACAATAATTAAAAGTAGTAGTAGGAACCTTTTTTAACCTTTAGAAGATGAATATCACTAATTAGTAGTTGAATCTAAAGTAATTGAAGAAGATTGAAATTAAGATGGACAAAAAAATTTGCCCGTTACACACCATAAATTTGATGAGTTTTTTTAGAAAGAATTAATTACAATCAATTTGTTGAGATAATAAGGGAGAAAATTAAAAGGTTTTTTTAAGAAAATAATTTTTTTGGTTTAGCAAATTTTTTTAAGTGTAGGACCCCAAATTTTGGGGCCCTATGACGTGTCACATGCTACAATTGTGCATGGACGGGCATGTATGTAGCTTCAATTTCTCATTTTGAAAACAAATTTTATATTTTTTCAATTTAGTCTCTAAGCTTTATATGATTTATTCAACTTTGTATTTTATTCAATTTGATTTTCTAAATGCATATTTTATAAATTCTTTCTCATCAATCCTTTGACTCTTTATATCATCTCAAAAATTCATTCCTTAAAAATGACATTATAAATATATTTTTATAGTTTTGCATTACATTTGATTTATTAAATAACATTAGAAATTTTACTTATACATGTAAAAAATGAATAAATGAATAAATAAAAAATATTCCATGCACTGTTGTGGAAACAAAAAGTTTTCACAAGTACTTTAGTTTTAGGGTTTAAGAATTTAGTTTAGGGTTTAGGGTAATATGTTAGAGATTTAGATTTTAACCTATAAACTATAAATTCTAACATTAATTCCTAAATTCTAACCACAACATGTCCGTGGAGATGGTGGCTAACGTTTGAAGAGATACACTGACCGATGCAGACTATAGCCTCGGTGCATTGCGAGCAGATATTCAAATAGCGATTCGTGACCGCGATAGCAGCCACTATATAATGGTAGCGCCACCTTCCGAAACCACTATTGTAGAAAATAACGGTATGCAATAACCGCAATTCATCCGTCATTGTCCGTAACCGCGATAAAACGCTGCGACCAAAAATGCGACTACGACCGCGATTTAAATCCTTGATTGCTAGTATGTTTAGCGAGAATGAAATGCTTTCGTGGACCATCTCGCGAAAACCGATTTGAAAAGGGATGATATGGTTAAGGCCCTATGGTAGTTTTGCCATCAGCTTGTTTAGTGTTGTGCATTAGCTGTCACTATGAGTAGCAATCTACCGGTCTTGTAACATTGAGTGAATGTTTGTTGTATATCATAGTTGTAATAACCCAGATTTTCTCGAGTCAATGGATTAGCGTTGGCCCAAATCTTGGGCCTTTGAATTTAGATTGTGGGTAAACCTAAATGGGCCTAAAATAGTTTTGGACTTAAGCATGGGCCTCATAGTAGGAATGGGGAAATAATTTTGATGATGGGTGAGGGTTAGGATGGGGATTTCACCATTTTCAAAAAGGGGTTGCACCCCCTTGCTCCTATTGGAGGTAAGATGCAAGATTAGGGGACAAAACCCCTTTTGCTTATATCATCTCCATTAACTTCATCTTCCACCGTGTTAGACTAATAACTAATTAGCTGTTAATTGGTTATTAGTTTGTTATTAGAATTAGTTGGGCTGTTAGTTGAATTTGTTGGAGTTTGGGTATAAATACCCAATTCATTGTATTGGGATTAAAACCATCTTTTAGTCATTGTTTAAATAAAAAGAAATCAGATTCCCTTTTTCTCTAATATTTGCCAAATCCTTATCATCGTTCTCTTCCTTTCCTACATTCTACCGTCGGTCATCTACTCCGGCCACCATGATGCCTCCTTTCTCACATGGTATCATTCGCCATTGAAGATCTTGAGGCCTTTCACCAGCTCTGCTGCTGCCGTTCAAATCTTTCGTTGTTGTTTGCTTCTTTTTAGCGTCGTTCGACTCCTTATTAGTGATCTTGACGTTGTTTCCTCAATCGACGATCAGTTTTCTTAGTCAGAGTTTCATTTGCGTCGTTGATTACTTCACCATCTGCTACCGTAATTTCAGATCTCAAGTCTGGTGTAAATCTCAGTAAAGTCCTTCATTCCTTAACTTCTCTCTCGTTGGAATCTTACATCTTTGGTGAGATTTCTACTGCAATCGTCGTTTATTTTTGCTGTTTGGTTCAACTTGTGCACTGAAAGCTTCGTCAATGATCGCTCATGATCTTCCAGATTTAGGTTTCTCTATCTTTTATTTTGAGTTGTTGGTTTCTTTTACGGTTGCCTCTGGTCTATTGCAAATGCATATCATATGTTGGTTAGAGGATTAGTGCATTTCTTTGCTTGTTTTTCTGCTATTGTATGCATAGTTTGCGGTGGTGGATCGGAGAGGAAGTTAATTCAGCACGGTTCATTTTTTTTACTGTACTAGAGGAAATGTAATTTCTTAAAGTCATGTTAATTGGGAATGATGATTCTACTCAACCACATAAAGCTATTCACTCCTTTTATTTCTAAGATTTCGTAACCAAGATGGAACTCAAATGTCATGGAAATGCTTTATTGTGTTGGTTCATATATATTAGCTTTGGTTTTGATCAAATAATAGCTTTGATTCTTGTCTTCCATGCTGCCTGGAGTTGCATCTTTCTTCTAAGATGTTGGAGCATTGATGTTGATTTGTTCTTCTGTTGGCATGAGTTGTTGCTAATGGTAATTTTTTTGAATAAAATCATGTGTTTTGTTGTTAAAGTCGTGTTCTACTTGTTGCTATAGCTTTTGAAGCTGTGAATCACTGGTGTGAGTTAAATGATATCAGTTCTTAGCTTGAACAAGTTATTGTAGAAATTCAGTTAGTTCAACAAGGTGATCATTGTGCATTCTTCACCCACTGTGAGTTGTGATCTCAATTTTCTTTACCGATGATGTTTAATGCTGGGAGCTTCACTGTCATTTGCTTTTTCCACAAGGGTACCTGGAACTTTGGTTAAACAACCAAGTTTGGAGGATAGAAAATATCTGGGGAAATGTATAATGCTTAACAGCCTTGAATTCCTTAACCAGACATAAGAGAGTATTTTTTTGCCCAAAAGAGGCTTCATATTGCACTCGGGAGTTCGTAGCTTAACAGCTTTACCCCCAACAAAAAGAAGGACCGAATAAATGATGAAGGATGATAGTGAATATGGAGAAAGAAGAGAATTTTGAAGGAATTTCGGATGAAAAAAAGTTGTACGACAGAAATGGTGAGTTAAGAAGAACGAAAGGATGAATAACATCTTCGATTCTCAATAAACCACCAATTAAAGAATACAAGTTTTGTTCTTGAAGGAATTCATGATGGAAAGATTGTGAATAAAGAAAGAAAGCATTTTTTGTTCATTGTTTGTTTCTAAGCCACGACATCTCTCGACAACCCCTATATATACCTCACTATTTCATTCATTCTCTTCACTTCATCTCCTTGTTTAACCTCTTCTGCGTCAACTTGCTTTCTTAATATTTTCAATTTTCAGTTTACTTTCAGATTACAACCGTCTCACTACCATGGCATCATCACAATCTAAGCCCTCTTTCCAACATTTCTTCTCCGAGTTAGATCAAAAGAGGCACAGAACGCAATTCGCCAACCGATTAGTTTGGGAGGAGCAATGGTTTCACTACTCGCATCAGAAGGGAGACTTAGGTCTCGAGCCCGCCCTCTTTGAGAAGATACATAGCCAAGGATGGGAGATTTTTGCAAAGAAGCCAGAGGTAGCCAATATCACCATCGTCCGAGAGTTTTACGCCCATCAACCCCGCCCAGAAATTTTGTTTGTCTTCGTTCGAGAGGAGGCAGTAAAACTCAACGCCGCCACCATCAACAGATTTTACGGGCTGGAGATGGAGGATAATCCCTATGAGGAATGGCGGCAGACATTGACAGTAGCTGACTACGATGGAATGATGGACATGCTTTGTGAACCAAACACCATGTGGCTGGCAGGGAAACATAGTGAGTCTGTGCAGCGCCGCCGTCTGCTGCCGGAGGCAATATTGTGGAATACCTTCATCAAAAGACGCATGCTGCCCACATTCCACAACACAACAGTTGATCGACCTCGTCTAGCCCTGATCCACTCGATTATGAACAATCGGCTGATCAATGTGGGAGACATAATCTGCAAAGAGATCTACAGCTGTTACCGGAAGTCGAAGGGCATACTCTATTTCCCCTTTCTCATCACAAGCTTGTGCGCGAACATCAACGTACCCACCACCTCCAAGGATGTGATGACACCATCAAGGGAGGGTTGGACCAGAAAAGTCAGGCTCTAGATGATACAGGCGCCTGAAACAGAGCCGATCATACGATCTCAGCCATCGGCCGACAACACAACTGCCCCGGCAGCAAGAGGCAGTACTGAGGCTGCCCAAAACCCTAAGGTCATCCAGCTACTCAACACACTGATCGTAAGCAACAAGAGAATTAAGCAGCATAAGCTGACCTTCATGGAGTATGTGGGTGAAGTTCAAGAAGCCTTCGTGGCCTATCTTTTGCAGAAGTTTCCAAATGACGGCCCCTCACTGCCCAGATTTCTAGAGGACTTGGCCGCCGTAGCTAAACCAAGAGAGGCTACACCCCCAGAAGCTGCTGCCCGCCACGCCGCCTTCCGCTGCCAGATGACTTTTTCTGCACGATACCTGTCCTAATCTGCCACGTCCCCCTCTCACACGGTGGCCGACACTCCAGAGAGGCATCACCAACAATACTCTCCAGCCATCACAGCGGCAACAGTGGCAGACACCTCCCCTTCCAAAGATTCTGGGCAGCAGACAGAAGAAATTAGGGAACCAATGGCCACAACAGAGCCATCGGCAACACCCATGGCGGAACCAAGTAGAAAAAGGAAGCGACATATAATCTCGGCCAAACTGGAGCCAGAGGATGAGGACTCAAAAACTGAACTGGTCCACATTGAAGCTCCTCACCCTACGCCCAAGAGAGTCCAACCGTCGCGCACAACAAAGATTTCACCTGCCAAGCCTGCTGCCAGGACCTTTGCCAGCCGCCGCCTGGTCATCCAATCACCATCTTCCTCCTCCGCCTCAGAAACTCCAGCAACATCTCCCCAATCAGACAACTTCTGACGTTGTTTTCTTTTCTTTCTTTTTATTTCTTGTTTTTCTGTTTTAATTATTTTTTCTGTTTTATTTTGTGCAATGAGGGCAATGCCCATCTCGAGTTTGGGGGGGGGGGTAGCACTCATTCATTGTTTAGGCATATTTAGATCATATAGTTGCATATGTACTTCCCTTAAAATTAATCAAAAGGAAAATTTTGTTAAAACTTGTGCCTATGATAGGGTAGCCGATTTTAAATTTTTTCGCACCATAATAAAAAGAACTTAATTTTGGGAAAAAGCATGAAGAAAACTTAGAATTTTTCTATAATTGCCAAAAATTAAAAACACGAATGTTACTTGCTAAATCTAAGTGAATTTCTGATAAACATTGCCTACTTGAATTATTTGTAAAATTCTAACATGGTTGCAGGTAGCTGCCGAGGCAGAAAACAAATAGAAAAAAAGAAAAGCACTGCCACTGTAGGAAAAAAGAGAAAGATATGTTGTTTTACCCTAGAGGTGCCCGAAACAGGCTCTAGGAAGAATCATGTGCCAAGGACACTCCGCTGCTATCAAAGTCCATGTATCTGAAATTTTTTGAAGTGACGATAAATTAGCACGAGTGAATGAAAGACTTTACGGGATGACTCTAATCCGTCGCAACCACCTTTTTAGGGAGAGGCTTCGAATTTTTGGTAAAACTTAAAAAAAATACGGAGTCGCCACCAATCTTTTTAAGTGTGATTGGATCACTTTAAAACATGGTTATTTTAATAAAACATTTTGTTTTAATAAAACAATGGTTTGGTCTGCGAAAAATCAGAAAATATGTTCGGGGTTCGATTACGCGTGGGGAAGGGTTAGCACCCCCCACGTCGCCCAAAATTGGTACCTAATTAGTTTTAAAATCGTTTTCAAAACTGAAATTTGCAAGTTCACAAAGGTTCGACTTTACTTGTCCGTTTAATGAATATTAGTCTATTTTAACTGCCTTATCGCCCGGGAGATGAACTTTAATCACCGCCAACATTTCTGACGCTAACCCGTCATTCCTGTTTGATAAGACACCACATTCAATTAATTTCACTTTTTCAATCAACAAAGAGATTTAGTGTGTTGAGCATTTTATTTATTTCTAAGTTCGATTATTTAGAAACCCTAAAAATGTCTAAGTCTTTTATTCCTAATTTAAAGTTTAAGTTTGCTTAAGTGTATTTTATTTTTATGAATAACATTTTTCAACAAAACATGTCTCTATATAAGCTTTAGTCTCTAATCCTAAGTTTTAAACCTATTTCTAAAACAAGCAATCAAATTTTATTATTTTGAGTCTTTTCCCTTTTATTATTCCTTTTAAAAAACCTTTATTTCTTTTTTACCTTTTTTCCTTAAAAAAAAGAGACCATTTTAAATTTTTTTTAACCTTTTTTTCATTTTTATGTTTTTTTCCACCTTTTATTTTTTTTCATTTTAAAAAGAAATTTTCTTTTAAAACTTCCCTTTTCCCTTTTATTTTATTTTTTAAGCTTTTCTTTTTTAAAAAAAGAATCTTTTTAAAATAAACTTTATTTCTTAAAAGATTTCCTTTTAAGCTTTTTTTTTTCAAAAATTTATTTTTCCCCTAAAAGCTTTCACTTTATTTAAAAACCCTTTTTATTTTCTAAAAAAAACAAAACATTATAACTTATTTCCTTTTTAAAAAAACATCTTTGTTTATTTTTTATTTTTAAAATCACTTAACCCATTTATTATTAAAACTAAATTTTAAAAAAACCCTTTTTTATATATTTTTATTAAAATCAAGCCCCTTTATTATTTCTACCCATGCATTATTATTTTCTCCTAATTAAATCCCTAACTTTATGTTTTTTCAATTAAACCACATTTATTCATTTATTCTTACATTTTAATATAAACACCTTTAAAAATTTATTTCTACATTTCTAAAGATCAAAACAACTTTAACAACATTTTTTAAGCATGCAAATATTGACTTCATTGTTATCTCTCTTATTATATGTCTTCTTCGTAGTATTGACTTCATCAAAAGAACTTAGAATTTGGGAAAAAGCATGAAGAAAACTTAAAATTTTCTATAATTTTCAAAAATTAAAAACACTAATGTTACTGGCTAAATCTGAGTGAATTTCTGATAAACATTACCTGCTTGAATTATTTGTAAAATTCTAACATGGTTGCAGGTAGCTGTCGCGGTAGAAAACAAACCGAAAAAAAAGCACTGCCACGGCAGGAAAAAAAAAGAAAGATATGTTGTTTTACCCTAGAGGTGCCCGAAACAGGCTCTAAGAAGAATCATGTGCCAAGGACACTCCGCTGCTATCAAAGTCCATGTATCTGAAATTTTTTGAAGTGACAGACAAATTAGCATGAGTGAATGAAAGTCTTCACGGGATGACTTTACTCAATAGCTTCGGGGTTTTGTAGTTTGTTCCTATCTTAATTTCAGACCTAAAGAGTAGTTGTGATGACCTGAAGCCCTTACTGCCATGATTAAAAATGTGCTTAATTGTGCTGCCTCGGCAACAACCTTACATTACCTTGACAACATCTTTGTTTACTTAGAATGTTCTTCAGATTCAGCCTGTACACAGTCTTTGCACACATTGCACTGACATTATGGTTTAATTCTGAGGTGCCACGACCTTGAGGTGCTAAATCAAGTTTAAAACAGGTTCTTCTTTTTGATTAGTGCAAGGGCAAGTATGTTTAGGATTGCATTGCTTGAGGACAAGCAATAGTTCAAGTTTGGGGGGTGTGTAAAGTGCTCATAAGTCTTATATTTTGTATGCATTCCATCTCATATTATTGCTGTTCTTAAGTGCATTTTAGGCATATTTAGGTGCATGCATGCATTATTTACAGTATTCTTTGCTTTACCTTGTTTTTGTTGGGAAAAGATATTGTTATAGTTTAGTTTTAGTTTCAGGTTCTAGAAGCTGTCAGGTGGAGGATAAATCAGAGGAGCTGGTGCTGAGGCAGCAAACCAAGAAGCTGTACCGAAGCAGTTCAACACAAAGAGAGACGCCGCCGAGTAGCTGTGCCGCCATACTTGCCGCCCAGGGCAGCAACTTGAGGAATTGATAAATTAGAGTGCAATTGGAAGAGCATAATTTTCTAAGTGCATTGAGCCCATTCATGCAATTTACCGATGCCGAAAACATCAGAGAGAGCCGATAAAGGAGAAAATGTCTAAGGCGATCTAAGCTTACTTGCGGCACAAGGAGTCCAACTTTAAGTCAAAGAAGTCAGAATTAAAGGATGCATTAAATGCAAAAGCTACTTTATCATGAAGAAGACTTCTACTCTAAGGAGGACTTAACCTAGGCCATGCCCTATATATACCCGATCTTACTTTGTATCAAGGGTGAATCATCATAGAATAGCTTAGGTTTCTCTTGTGTTTTCTTGCCATCACTATGTTCTAAATTCTCTAGGGTTTGGGTTGTGTTGTAAAGTAGTTGTGAGAACGGTTGTTTAGGTTTAAGTTTGTTTTTGCAACAAATTCAAGGTTTGCTTATTTCATGTTCTTCATTGTTTTCAATTGAGTTCGAAAGATTGATTGTGAGCAATCCATTTGTTTGGCATCGAGAGAGTCAAACTTGCGAAAGAAGTAAGCACGATCTCATCCATACCAGGTGTTGATCAATCCAGCCTAGACATAGGTTAGGGTTTAAAGCGGCTAAAAGAGGACGAACCAAAGGTTTCTGTTCATTGCAAGATTCACGCCGACATGTATTATCTGCAGCGGGCATCAACAGTATTCTGACTTAGACATAAGTTGAATCATTCCCGAAGCGTTCTGTCGAGCCTTGAAAGTCTGTCCTGTTTGCCGCCGAGCCAATTATTCGTTCCACTGCCGAGGCAGCAAAAGTTGTTGAAGCACCAATCTGCCATCTCCCGCCGAGGCAGGAAAGTCTGGCAGCGCAATACAACTTGACCTATTCAATGCAGTTCCACACTACGAAGCAACATAACTTGTCCCATTCCATCAATATGATCTATTCTCTTAATTACTTGTGTTTATTGTGCAGGAATTTATATTCGAGTTAGCTGTCCAATCCTCGTGGGAGACGATATCTTTTATATTATAACTTGACAAGAGTGTGTACTTGCGCTCATATATATATATATAATTACACATACATAATACGACATCAATACTTGTTTTCATATAAGAAAACAATATATATACATGTTATATAAAGTCATATATGGGGTGTAAAAACCTAACTCGGCTTGAAAACCTGACCGAAACCGATCAATCTCGTATTAACCCGAAATCAATCAACCCGAAAATAATCGACCCGACCCGAAATCACCATAGACCCGAACTTAAATTGAACCGACTCAAACTTAAACTGAATGTAATCATACTCGAAATGATCTGAACTGAGCCCGAACCGAATGACATGTTTACCTCTAGGTATGACTCGACGTTATCCGACAATGCACATGGACATGGACAGAGCACAAACACGTCAAGGGCTTAGGTGCGATGGGTTTTCGCCCAAAATTGGGTAAATCGGTATCGAAATTTCACGAACAAACGTCTGAAAATAGTCATGTGAAAAGAGATGTGGTTTAGGGCAGATCACGAGCTATCATAGGATGACGCAGATGATGATGACGGTAGAAGAGGATAAAATTAGGGTAGAAAACAAAAAGTTGTACGACTTGGTGGCGTTGGAATTGAATGGGGTTTTATTTGAACATCACAATATTAAAGTAAGGTCTGCGGTACAACATCCTAATTTAAGGTTAAAACTGTAAACTTCGAAATTTTTCCAAGCAACTTAAAATTATATACTTTTTTGATAACTTTTTAAATTGGTTTATTTTTTCTACAAGTTTCGAAACTTATTTTTTGATAACATTTTAAACTGATTTTTTTCGACAAGTTTTGAAACTTGTCAAAAAAAAAAACCCACGAAATCTAACGTAAAATATTATAAAAAAGTATAACATTTTAGTTTGCTTGGACAAGTTTTGAAACTTGCCGCTGTTTAGTCGTAAATTAAGATGACGTTTTTTAGACTCCCCGACATTAAGGGAGATATTGTTTTGCATTAGTAAATGGGTAAATTTTATATGTGGTCCTTAAATTATTAAGAAATTGTAGATTGATTTCCAAATTGATAAGAATTCTATTTAGTCCCAAAATATTTAAGATTCTGAATTATAAAATCTCAATTGTTAGGGTTTTTATTATGGTTTCAAATTTCAAGGTTTACGAATTTGGGCCCATAAAAAATTATAAACTAGCATTTAGAATTTGTTTTATATGTTATAATGTCATTATCCACTTTTTATTAGGCCTATGATGTTATAGTTATACATTTTTTGAAATAAATAATTATACATATTTTATTTTCATATATAATATATCAAATAAATTATATTATATAGCTAACTATAAATTGGTAGTGTTAGATGCATTAAATACATCAAAAGCTTTTCCTACTAATATGACACTATATTACCTGATCAAAGATTAATATTAACAATAACCATGTTAACAACATAATTACAACTTTGGAACAATAATTTATGTATATGAGATTTAACTAAATTCATTCTACGATTGATTGATCCAAAAATAATTCAACTATCAATTTAATTATATATTGAAATGATCGATTTTTATAATTATAATTATTTAGATTGTATACAATTTATATTTTTAAAAGGTTTAAAGACCCATTTGCCCCCTGAAGTATATATTTTTTTCCCGAACAGCCCCTAAAGTATTTTTTGGGATGTTGTGGCCCCTGAACTAAAAAGCGTTATTCCCTTTGGCCCCCTCCGTCTAACACCGTTTAAAAAATTCACGGGCCAATCAGATCACGCCATGTGTCATTTTATTAACAAAAAATAATCCGACTTAAATAAAATGGGTAAATTGCACATTAAGTATGCCAGAATTTATTTTTATTTATTTTAGTCACTAACAAACTCTACTTTATTCGAAGTAAAACTCCACGATTCTGTTGAAGAGGCTGCACTGGCAACCAAGCTTTTGAAATCAAATTTATTGGTTTTTTCTCCTTTCAGTATGCAAAAAATTTCCTTTAGCAAACATGAATTCATGACAACAACAAAAAAAAGACAATGTATTAAAATTGCAGATATAAATCATAACCTTCTTCTCCCACAACCATGTTTCAATCTTAAATTTTCCAGAGGAACTGAAGCTAAACTCTGCACATATATTTGCTCTTACATCTCCAGCAATGTCAACTTTCATGTTCCTCAGGGATGGTAAAATTATGGACAAAGTGGTAGGAGCAAAGAAAGACGAGCTTAAGCAAAGGAGGAATTTTTACTTGATTCTTCAATTTGATCCTTATAAATTTAATTTTGAGATAAGAAATCATTTGTTTGATGTATTTTCTAGTTATTTGAGGTTTTAAAATAAGAGTCATAATCTTATTTTAAAAAGTCAACTTCATCTTCTTCCTCAAGCTTGTTCATGGAGTTTTAATGGTGATTTTAAATATTGAACCTAATTTACTATTTTTAAAACCTTCTTTAGATTAGTTTTTTATATAAAAGACATTACTTGTGAAAGAATTGAAAAAGAAGCATTATAACAAAATTTTTGATAAATTATCTTTTAAAGTTTCAATAATAATTCAGTGACTGAATTTGTAATATGCTAATAGTTCATGTAAATGCTTCAATTGATCACTTTATCTTCTGCCACAAATGTAGACAATTCCAAATTGATGGTGCAGAAGCCTGCCTATGCAAGATGATGCCACTGCTAGGCTATTTTCTTATAAAAACATTTAGTTTTTTATTTACTAAACTATCAACACTTCCTTACATCGGTGTAAGTTAGTTCTTTCCTATACTCAATCACCAATTGCCTTTAACTTGAGCAGATTATTAATGTATTTTAAGGGCTAAAATTAACAAAAATATCACCATATTAAAAATATTGAACTAAATTATAAAAACTAAATAGAAATAAGGGTCAATTTCGGGTTAAATAAAGATTTTGAGTGACTAAAATGAACAAAAAATAAATTATGGCATACTTAACATGCAATTTATCCCTTTATTTAAGTAAGATTGTTTTTTGTTAATAAAGTGACAGAGACGCATTCTGATTAGCTCTGAATTTTTTTACACGGCGTTAGACGAAAAAATTAAACTGGATAATAATTTTTAGTTTAAAGACCATAACGTCCTAAAAAATATTTTAGGAGACTGTTTGGGAAAAAGTGTATACTTTATGGGCAAATGAGCCTTTTTAAGCCTTTTTTAAAAAGAGAATATAATTTAAAGACAACTCTAACCCATTATGTGTTATGGGCCTCCGTCCACAGAGGCCATGCTTCCAATCTCAAAGGCTCTAACGCTTAAAAACATGTCCAAAATAGGGATAGTAATTAGATGAGACGTGGCTGGTTTTTGGCTGTTCTTTGTTTTGATTCGAAATTTAAATATCTTAATTGGATTTTGATTTTATTGTAATTTAAAATGTTTTGATCTTGACGTGAAATTTAGACATCTTAATTCGATCTCAATCTGATCCTAAAAATAACAAAAAAAAACCCTCCAACAACACGTAAAAAGTATAAAAATATTAAATATACTATAAAAATAATTGTAAAAATAAGAAAAATGTTATGAATATTTTTATTTATGGTAGGTATTCAAATATTAAATGAGACTTTAATATACTTATTATTAGAGTTTAATACATATTAGAATTAAGGTTTTTATCTCATGCCTATAAATAAGCCCATCCCTGAGGGTGGGCCATAAGGGCAGCAGCTCAGGGCCTACATCTCATATTTTTTTAATACTTATTATTAGAATCTAAAGTTTTTTAATACTTGTTATTAGAGATCTATTATTAAAATTTATTTATTTTCAAATAGTTTTTTTATTATGGAGGGAAATCGCTTGCCCCCTTATCATGCTCCATTTTATGCCCCCACTTTAAAATAGTGCCTTTAGAGTTTAGAGTTTAGAGTTTAAGGTTAGGTGGTGGTTAGGGTTTAGGGAATTAGGGACATGGTGTATTTTTTAGGGTTTATGGTTCAGGATGCGGAAATTAGGGTTAGTGTTTAGAATTTAATTTTAAGTGATTTTTAGTGTGGGGCATGATTAGGGGCAGAGGATTTTTATCATGTTATTATAGGTCCATTTTTAATACTTATTATTAGAGACCCAGTTTTTTTAATATTTGTTATTAGACATACTCTTAAAATTTAATTTTTTCAATATTTTTTTATTATGATTCCAATTTTTTTTGTAATTCTTATTATTACGAGCCTAATTTTTTTCTAATACTTGTTATTAGAGGTCTACTATTAAAATGAAAATTTTCCAATTCTTGTTATTAGGGTCTAATTTTTTCCCAATATTTGTTATTAGGTACAAACTATTGAAATTTAATATTTTTCTAATATTTATTATTAAAGTACCGTTTTTAATACTTATTATTATGAGCATACTCTTAAAATTTAATTTTTCAATACATGTTATTAGGGGCCTAATTTTTAATTTTGCCCTTAGGCCACCAAAATTTCAGAAACGACTTTGTCTATAAATATAAAGTTTAGAGACAGCATTGTACACAACACTACATTTGAGAACATTATCAAAGTTTCTCTCTTTGTCTCTCATCTTTGTTCTTGTTCATCTCTTGTTCATCGCTCAATTACAATGGTTTTTGTTGGCAATTCCCCAAAAAAATTAACATGATATTGGTGACTACATCTAACGTATATTCAACTTAGCTTAAAAAAGTTTGGTATGCTTTTCTTATTTATATATCAATATAGTGATCGATTAATCGCTCTTATATTAAAGACAGTGTATATGATATATTATTTGATTATTAATTCGTTCTAATATTCAATAATGTTTTTTTTCACCGAGTTTATATATATATATATAACTCCAGGATTGAATATGCCACTTGACAATGAAGTTGTCCAAATTCCATAAGCTATATGCACCTCAACAATTTTTTCACATTTACTTATGCTTTTTTTTGCTCGGTAAAAGTGCATTATATTATTGATTTGAAATCGCCTTATCCTTAAAAGAGTGCTTTATTAAAAATTTCTCTAAACTTAAATGGAGAAAAAAAGTACACTCTTTTAAGTAAGAAACAAAACAAACACGATAAAGTTCGACTTACGAACAACCATTCAAGGATTAAGTCTAACCACCCTCGCCTATTGCAATTGTGTTAGTTGAGCCGAATCAAGCCTATCCACATTGTCTACATCCTCCAAATCGTTAATTCTTTTCTCTAGAATCTTGACTCTATTACCAAAATCTTCACAAGCACGAAGGGCAGACTTAACTTTCCTTAGCTTCAAGGACAAAACAGATGTAATTTTCCCAATTGAAAACACCCCTTTTCTTATACCCTTGCACCCAACCTTATGAATCCATGCATTAACCAATACCCACTGCTCATCCAACAAGAATTTATATAATCAGCTTCTACTATTTGGAGAACCATACCAAGTAAATTTCTTACCTCCTATCAGCGAATCAATTCGTTTCTCTTTTTTGCTTACTGTAGATAACTCTGTAATGAAACCCTCATTTACTTCTGCTATATATATATATATATATATATATTTGAGATTAGATATTATTATTATTTTTTTGAATTTGGTGTTTTGATTTTTAAGGTCCATATAACATCATGATAAAAAGGTGTGATTGTTTCATGGTTCACTAAGGATGAACAAGGTTCCAATGCGGTTCTTTATTGGATTGAAAACTCCAATCAAAAGAAAAAGACTGGAGGCAAATTCAATACCTATAACTTTTTATTTGACGTCTTGATTTTTAAGTCTGGTAAGTATTATATATAATGGTTGATCAATTATTCTTTAATAGAGTGATTGTTATAAAGTCTATAATTGCTTGAAAGCAATAATTTTTCCGTGTCAAACTTTATTATAGACTTTTCTCAAGTTTAAGTTACGAAAATTCATCTTGATCCAAGAATTTTTATGGGAGGCATTCTCTGAAGCAAATGCAAGCATGATGTTTATTCCATGCGATTATTAGATTTTTTTCATTCCCTGAAGTGAATGCAAACATGATAATTCACTATATAGTTAGTGAACAAAACTCAGTTATGTGAATGTTTCAAATCAAATTAAAATTTTGTGGTCAGAGTATCACCGATGAGGATATGTTAGAAAAACATACTCCACTTTTCACGCAAACAATATTGTCATGCAGACACAACATCGTGAAAAAGGTTTTAAAAACTTACTGGCTCCGCTTCATTCTTTGAAGTGAATGCGGCATTTTATGGCGGAAAGAATAAATGCCACATTAACAATTGTGGTCGCAATTGAGGCCATGAACATAGACATGGACAAGATGATTATTTTAAGAATACTTATAACCACCAGAAGTGAGTTTATAAAGATGACAAGAATATACTAAGTAAGTTTTTTATGCAATTGTGTAAACCATTGATCTCGTACTTGTCATACACCAAAGCATTACAGACCTTTATTCACAATCATGAAAGATAAAGGAAAGAAAATATAAACAAATTTTGTTTATGAAAATTGCAAAAATAATTATGGCGTTGTTGGTCCAACTCAATTGGATATTGTAATCTTAAGCAATTATTCAATTAACATATTAGCTTAACTTGTTAGTTAGGTAATCATTCTAACTTCCTAGTACATGGCTTGTCTAACAATCCATCCAATCGAATAGCATAGCATAACATTCAATCAACAATTCACCGGTTAAACCTCAAACTAACATAACTTAAATTCCAAGCAACCATTCGAATCCTATGATAACAACATTAAATACATATAGCTTAAGATAATCATAGATTATACATGTAAAAAGAATGCAATTCGTTAATCAATTAGAACAATGTGCCACCATTCTAGTTGTCCTAAATAGGGAAATAAAAATTCTAAACTTTACTTGGATCTTGAGTAAAGACTTGCAACCCTTGATTGAAGCACACAAGCTTTAATCAACATGCAATGCATGATAATGAATGCATTAGCCTTATATAGCCTAAGTGAGGTAGTGGCATAAGATATTGACAAAGCATTTAATACATGAATTTTAATGAAACACACATCCATATAAACAAACATATGTTAGCCTTAGTAATTATATCTTGATTTAACTTTTGTAAGTTTTATTGTTTTCAATAACTTCATAAGCCTCATTGCAGTATATCGATCTTAACAAAGATCGAATGTTCACATTGAAGTCTTCACGAGACTTGATCAATACTCAATATAGCTTTGGAGTTTCTTCTTAATTTATCAATGTATTATCAAAGATTCGATTCAATGACTTGTTGCCTTGCATAAGAGGGGCACATGTTCGTATCTTATAAGAATCATATCATTGAGGAGCATTTTGCTCATCTTATTACAATGCCACCAAGGCTTTATAATCATAACTTATCATATTTTCCAACTTATTCAAGTCTTTTAATTGTTTGACTTGGATCACTTATGGTCATAAATAACAATGGTCTGTAATCGATCGTAATGGTCCAAGCAATACATAGCCCAAAGCACATAGCAATGGCTAGTATTGGAAACATATCAATCCTATCTTCAAACTATCCAACCAAACCGTCGCCATTCTCCGTACATCTCCCCCGTTACCTCCTAATGTCGCCAATATACATATCACATATCAATGGGGCGTCCCCCGAGCCGTAGCTCATGGACCATAGTCCTAATATATATATATATATACCATGTATTATGCCATAGTGACCAAGGACTTCCATTGAAGGCAACTTACATGTCTTATCTTAAGGTTATTGGAGTATTTTATGGCTCAAGTAATCAATTCTTGTCTCAATCCTTAATATCTTATGACTTACGAAAAACCTTTAGCTTCTAAAGGCCTTAGATTTTATAAGTTTTAACACTAGTATTCATGTCTTTATTAAAGTCTCATGGTTTCATTAGTCAGTACTTTGCTTCTCTCTTTATAACAAGAGGATACTTAGTCATTCAATACAACATCACATAGCAAGGAACAAGGTGCATTTAAAATGAAAACATAATCATAAACTTATCATAAATGCCACGCCATGTATGCAAAACATTCATTATGCTCTATGTGAGCCATATACATGTTTATGAACTTTGACATGATACACATCATAAAAACAGGATTCGTATTGACACCGTGTCACCCGTAACAACACAACTACACTCACCTTTTTTATCCTGAAGTTACGAGATACCTGAATCCACATTCTCATAATTTCCAACTAACGCTTAACTTCTACTCTTTCCTTCCATGGTGTACCTCATACAAAATAATCAAGTCATTAAAACCAATTTATTTTGATTCACTTACTAACACATACACACATGAACATGTTCAAGGCAGCCTTTATAGTCATACATATACACATATAATCTATCATCTAACATTTCCTTTAGCTTCTTATTTCAACATACAATCCAACATTTAACATATACACATAAATATACAAAATAATCTTCATACGTTCTAACATATCAAAACAATCTATAACACATTTTTATGTATCAAAAATAGTCCTCATATATGTAAAAATTCTTACATGTGTTAAAACAGTCCATACAATTATAAAATGGTCCCTATATACATTCTTAAGGCGTTTCCCCTGTTTTAGCTACATAAAACAGTCCATATATGTTCCTATATGCCTAGAACAATCTCAATTGTATGCACACACATTTACATGACCATCACAGTCCACATGTATCCAAATGTATATTCAAAACTGCACTTAAAGCACGTTATAAAACTATATTTTCAGCATATACAAAACTGCACCTTACATACAATTACCCGAACTGTTTATTATTCAAAATTCATACCAAACCGCATTATTAGTTACATTCATTTCTGCACTGATTTTACACAGATAAAATAGTCCCTTATGAACTTAAAAACATTCCAAAACTCAATAATTTCCAGGTTATACTAAATCATTTATCTTAGAATAATGTCGTCCTAATCATATACAATTTCTGCTTAATTAACCAGCCCTTAACTACTCGAACATACTAAAAACAGTTCTGATTTATTCTAGGCAACAAAACCGTTTTCAACCAATTTTAAATGCTCAAAAACATCCCATTTTATTCTTAGACATTCAAATCAGCCCCTCGATCACTTAAAACAGTTTGTCCTTGTTTTTAAGTTACTTAAAACAGTCCACATTATATTAATGTACATGTGAATACACAAAACAACTCATAAAGTGATTGTATTTATACAAACAGTCCCTTTTATATAGAAAACTATTTTTCTCCCTGTTTTCGGTTGCTAAAACAGTCACTCGTGTCCCTATAATGTAGTTTCCTCTGTTTAAAATTATTCATAACAATCCCCAACCTTTTATAATTCAAACCCCTTTTGTAATTATTCAAAATAATTCACTATAATCCATCCAACAAAAACTTTTCTAACAATTAACATACTTGTACTAAACTTTAACTTTCATATAACATATATACACTTTCAATTATCCATATTGGAATCAAGCCAATACAATTCATACATGAATAGCATTCGGCTATCACATTAACAAGGCATGTGCACATTTTATCATCCAATATTACCCAAACAATTGATCATATACAACTCAAAACCAACTATATAAAGCCCATAACACATTCGACCAACATTCTTTAAACATATACGCATTCAATTAATTCATTTTTGAATCAATACAAGACTTAGACAAAACATATAATAGACTTATTAACCAACACACAATCGGACCAATTTCAGAACAGTTTATATACATTCGGTTCCCATACTAACAATATATTCATAGGTTTTCATCTTAGACACAATCAAACCATCGAATAACATGGCATTAAGATCCATTTAATCATGTATACATTCAGTCCACCTTTTACATACATGTTCCAACCTGTGATCATGTAAACCAAACTTATACAAAATCAAACATAACCTTTCTTTCAAATGCAACATTTAACCAAAAAACGTCACTAGATGTAATTCACCTAATCAAGCATTCGTATCAATCCATTACATCATACTATCCGAGTCAAGACAATTGAATAAGATACACACTAGATGCATTTCACCTACTTCCATTATACATATCATTCATACTCATATATCATTCGAATTGCACCAATACAAACAACACATAACATGTTAAAATTCACTTCCAGTTTACTCAACATATCCTTATGTATATATACTTCAAAACAACATCATATTATCTTGTTCAAACCTTAACATCATGTCATAATTTACAAACCAAACTAACATATCCAAATTTCCAAAATGCATGTGACATAATCTAATCATATAACTATGCCACCATCTAGGAGTCTAAACAAAGCTTATACCATACTTGAGTCTTGGCTTGTGATAGCTCCCGGATCAAAACAAAGTGCTTTTGAATATCAGAGACCTGTTATTTTGGAAGAAGGAAACAGAAGAGTGATAAGTACAATATGTACTTAGTGAGACAGTTCCTAAAACTTACTAATTGAATCTTTTAATGCATTATTCCATGTATCCAAGGTTACTTAGCTAGGCTTAAATAAACAAAGCAATCTAGCTAGGCCAAATCATGCTCAAGAAGACTTAGCTAGTCCCATTCATATCTTATCATTCATTCATATAAACATATACATGTTCAATGTCAATCAATCACAACATTGTACAACTCAACCAAAGAGCAAGTATCATATCATATCATATCAATAATCATATTTTCATTTCATTCTAATAGATTCACCATTCATTTTAATCATATCATTTCATGTAATACATAAACACATATCATTTCATGTTTCATTCAATCATGTATAATTTTATTACAAGTTCATTAAGTGTTGCCTTAGATGATTAAGTGGACTAGGTAATCAAGTCAATAGGTACCAAGTACTAACATATAACAGTAGATGCTCAAAGCACCAAAAATTAGTAGATACACAATGTATCAAGGTGTCTAATTACGCCATTCAACATGTAACTTTTAACAGTAGAAGCCTATTGAATCAATAGGTGACTAACCACCTTTAAATCAGTAGAACTCAGACTCTAAGGCATGCCCTTCTACTTAAGGACCACTAGTCAACCAAAGACTTATTATGTCTTTTAATGTTTCAACAAGATCAAACAATTGTTTAACAATCACATTACAAGGCCAAGTAGCATGTTCATATCAACTTTGCATTATAAACATTCAAGATCATGTTCAAATAAATTTCCAGCAAGCATATAATACCATTTCAATCATAAAATCATCAAAACAGTAGCTAAGTTTCATATATAAGTTCATATCATATAGCTCATACTTCATAGCAAATCACATAGATCATTAGCAACCTTAACTAGCATTAATCATGTAACAATTGATCATTTCCTTTAATCCTTCTTCCTTTACATTTTAAGTTTACCAAACCTTTATTAAATTCATTTCATGTTTCATATTATTCCATCAAATAAACATAAAACAATGGTTAGGTTGATTCTTTGATCATTATGCCTTTGCTCCTCCTATTTGATTGCTCAACCCTTGAGTCTTCTAAGATTTCTTCACAATCTTGATCTTGACCATTCAAATAACACATAAGAAACACATTAGAACTCAATTCAATCACATATATTTATTTATTCAAACACAAACATTTAATCAATATGAAACTGTCCCCAAATTGGCAGTTTGAGCACGCTACACTAATCTGCCCATAACCTTTTACTCACAACTCCAAATTAAGAGTTCTTTACCGTTTTGGAAATCTTATTTACATAGCTTTAAAACCATGTATAGCTCATATTTTCCCATTCCTACATCAATACAATTTAATGTTTGAAAACAAGGAATTTACAGGGGTCTATTCTGCCAACTTGTTGATTAACCAATTTTAGTATACATTTCAACTATGGTACATTACTAGTTTAATTCTATCATTTTAACCACAATATATCTCATATGTCCTTAAAATTTTCAAGCTTCAACAAGTTCAAAAACAAAGCAAAATAGTCCATCATTTTTCACATTTTCCATATTGGTCCAAAACAGTGTTCTAAGTATTCTAACATGTTTCAACCTATCATTTTAGTTAAAATTCAATATAAACTTATATATTTTCAATCATTAATCACATCCCCTTTTTCATCACAAATTTTCCAAAATTTATTAACTATAAAAAAGTCCCTAAAATTTTAGATTATTTGAATTAATCCCCCTATTTCCATTTTCACTTCTACATTGGACCAGTTTGGTTCTAACTCATTTTCCAGAAAACCCAATAACATTTTCATGCTTCCAAGACCTCTAACCTATATTAAATTCAATTTCCTATGGAAAATTTTCATGTTTTGCCTCTAACATGTTCAAAAATACAGTTTAATCCAGGGCAGTCTAGATAATCGAATCTGGGCAGATTTGAACCCTAAACTATATTCAAGCATTTTTTTCTCCAGATTTTGTTCAATACCAATATAAACCCAGCAACATAACAACATTTTGAATCATTTAACATCATTTTTCCAGCAATCATTTAACAAGAAATCAATCAAAACAAATCCTAAATCAAAAACATCAATCGAGTAAACACATATACACTTACATGGACTTAAGATAAACATGCATGCATTCCTATTATATTTCTAGCCCTTAGCTCTTCAAAATCACACACTCTCTCTCTTTATTTGTTCTTAGTTTTCGGTGGAATGGAGAATGAAAGATGAAGATGAAGTTTGGATGGTGGAATACACGTGTGGTTACAAGGCCTTAGTGGCCGGTTGTTACCTAATGTGGAGACACATGGTAAGTTCATTTACCATGTAAAATTCCGCTATGGTTAATACATTATAAGGATATTTATCCTTTAATTATCAGCCCACTCTTATAAATATAATATATTAATCTATTATTAATCCATTATATTTTAATATGTACATTTAGATTACATTAGTAATCCACCGAATGTATATATATATATATATATATATTTATATAGGTACATTTATCACTTAATTTCCATTATCTAATATATGTGGCATACTTATATTACATGTTAGTTTCCATTACCACCCTAAACTTATAAGTATACACCCATGTTATGTTCATTTTAATTGTAACTTAGCTCCAGTATAAAAAATGTTTACACTTTCCTTGTTATTTTCCTATAATTCCAACTAGGGTGATTTAGGATGTTACAACTCCTTCCCCCTTTAAAGAATTTCATCCTCGAATTTTACCTGAATCGAACATATGAGGATATTGCTTATTCATCATGTCCTCGGGTTCCCACGTCGCTTCTTTGACGTTGTGATTCCTCCAAAGAATTTTGACGAGGGGCGCGTTCTTGTTGCGAAGTCTTTTGACTTCCCGGTCAAGAATTTGGACAAGTTCTTCTTCGTATGAAAGATCAGGGTTGAGCTCAACTTCTTCAGGCTCAAGAATATGAGACGGATTGGATCGATAGCGTCTGAGCATCGAGAAATGAAAGACGATGTGTATCTTATCAAATTCGGGAGGAAGTGCGAGTCAATAATCTACATGACCAATTCTTTCGATCACTTCAAATGGTTCGATAAACCGAGGACTTAGCTTTCCTCTTTTGCCAAACCTGAATACTTTCTTCCACTGGGAGACTTTAAGAAACACCTTGTCTCTGATTTCATGTTGGATATCTCTACGCTTCAGATCAACGTATGACTTTTGTCTATCGAAGGCTTGCTTCAATCGGGAGTGAATGATCTAAACTTGTTCTTCGGCTTCCCGAAGCAATTGTGGTCCTAACACTTTTTTATCTCCAAGTTCAGACCAACAGAGGGGAGTTCGGCATCTTCTGCCATACAACGCTTCAAAAGGAGCCATTTGAATCGAAGATTGGAAGCTATTGTTGTAGGCGAATATTACTATCGGTAACGACTTTTCCCAATTCTTTCTGAAGTCGATGATACAGGCTCGAAGCATGTCTTCAAGAAATTGGATTACTCGCTCTGATTGTCCATCACTTTGCGGATGGAAAGCCATACTCAGGTTCAACTTTGTGCCGAGAGCTCGTTTAAGAGTCCTTCAAAAATGAGATGTGAATCGGGGATCTCGATCGGAAACAATTGAGATATGAACTCCGTGCAAACAGATGATTTCTCGAATGTAAAGATTGGCTAGAATTTTTAGACTATAATTCATACGAATTGGAATCAAATGGGCAGACTTGGTGAATCTATCAACGGTTACCCAAATAGCATCACATTTTCTTGGGGAGTAAGGAAGACCGGATACGAAGTCCATTGTGATTCGTTCCCATTTCCACTATGGAAATTCAAGAGGTTGGAGCAAACCAGTAGGGACACGGTGCTCGACTTTAACCCGCTAACAGTTCATACATTTCGCTACAAAGTCAGTGATAGCCATTTTCATTCCCGGCCACCAATACAAGGGCTTGAGATCCTTGTACATCTTAACTGATCCAGGGTGGATCGAAAAAGAACTTTGATGGGATTCTTGTAGAATTTCATCTTGTAATTCTTTGTTATTAGGAACACATATACGATTTTTGAAGTATAGAAGGTCGTTCGACTTAACAGAGAAGTTGGGATTAGACTCAAGCTTAGAATCGATTTTCCGAAGTTTCGGATCAACTTGTTGGAGTTCTTTGATCCTGGTGATCAGAGTAGATTCAATTTGAAGTTCATTCAGATAATTTCGAGCCTTGTACAGTCAGAAATGAGCGTTGATAGCCAAATAAGCTACAAACAAACAAATCGATGACGTTACTTAGGTTACAAGATATCATTTGAAGGCTTCCTTGCTAGACAAAGAAGTGCTCGAATTCTTCCTTGATAATCAAGAAATAATTCGAATGGTTTATACGAATTCTAAATTGAACGTTTTCGGATTTTCATGAATTTTCGAATGACTTACCAAGGTTCGGTTTTCGACTCAGCGTCGGCGACTACGTTGGCTTTTCTGGGATGATAATCGAATGTCAGGTCATAATCTTTGAGTAATTCCAACCATCTTCTTTGTATGAGATTTAAATCTTTCTGAGTAAGCAGATATTTCAGACTTTTATGATCGGTGAACAACTTGCATCTTTCACCGTACAAGTAGTGCCGCCAAATTTTGAGCGCGAATACAATGGCCGCAAGCTCGAGATCGTGTGTAGTAGGATAGTTCAATTCATGTGGCTTCAATTTTCGAGAGGCATACACGATCACGTTGCCTTCTTGCATCAAAACGCACCCGAGACCCAAGTGTGATGCATCACTATACACAATAAACTCTTTACCCGATTCGGGTTGAATAAGAATCGGGGCATGTGTTAAAGCTTGTTTGAGTTGGTCGAAGCTTCGTTGTTGCTTTTCTGACCACTCGAAGGTTTTATTCTTTCAGAGGAGTTTGGTTAGCGGCGCGACAATCACCAAGAACCCGTTCACAAATATTCGGTAATACCCGGTTAAACCAAGGAAACTTCGGACCTCAATCTCATTTCTCGGAGGTCTCTAATCAAGAATAGCTTGAATTTTCTTGGAGTCGACTTTGATTCCATCGGCAAAAATGACATGTCCGAGGAATGAGACTTCGGATAACCAAATAGTGAACTTGGCAAATAATTAGTGATCTCGGAGCGTCTGAAGAACAATCCGGAGATGATCAGCATGTCCTTCCTTGTTCCGGGAGTATACAAGGATATCGTCTATGAATACGACCACGAACTTGTCAAGATAGGGCTTGAATACTTGATTCATCAGATCCATGAATGTATCAGGGGCATTCGTTAACCCGAATGACATTACTAGGAACTCGTAATGTCCATATCGAGTTCGGAAGGCTATTTTGGGCACATCTTCTTCCTTCACCTTCATTTGATAGTAACTAGATCGGAGATCAATCTTAGAGAACACGACTGCGTTTTTGAGTTGATCAAACAAATCTTCGATCCTTGGAAGAGGATATTTATTCTTGATGGTTACTTTGTTCAATTGCCGGTAACCGATGTAAAGCCGCATCGTACCATCTTTCTTTTTCACGAACAAGACATGAGCACCCCAGGGAGATATGCTTGGTCGGATGAATCCCTTATTCTCGAGTTCTTGAATTTGCTTCTTTAGTTCTTTGAGTTCAACAGGTGCCATCCAATAAGGCGTAATGGAAACATGATTAGTTCCGGGTTGAACTTTGATCTTGAATTCAACTTCCCGAGTTGGAGGTAGACCAGGGAGTTCCTTGGGAAAAACATTGGTAAATTCATATACAATAGACATTTCAATTAAACCGAAATCAAGCTCATCTTGTAGTGCCATAGCGGCGAAAATAGAGGTCAGTTTCTTGTCTATCAACAGAATGGATTCCTTTCCTAAACCCTATAAGTATAACCTACGGTTTTGACAGTATACCCAAGCTTCATGTTTTCCTAACCAATCTAGTCATAACACTAGATCAAATTCACATTTAGGCAACACATATAGATTACAAGAGAAAGGAACATTTCGAATAGTGATTTGGCAGTCTCTACAGATCAAGTTAATTGGCAAATTTCCTCCTATCGGGTTTGAAACTACAAGGCTTGATTTTACTATTTCAGGTTTCAAATTCAATTCATCTAACAGATATGAACAAATAAATGAATGTGTTGATCCCGAGTCTATCAAAGCGTAAACAATTTTAAGGTTTAGTTCAACCATACCCGCAATGACGTCGGGAGACTCTTCTTCTTCTTTGCCATGAATGTGGTAGACACGAGCTGAAGCTTGGGATTCTTGGTGAGTAAAAGCTTTCGAATGGGCATCATTGCCTTTCCCCTGATTACCCGACTGAGCTTGTCTCGGGTTCTTGTTTCGGCCAGATGGCACAGAGCTCGGATTAGAGCGTCGAGCAGAAGATTGATCATTTCTTTTCGGGCAGTCCCGGATATAGTGGTCATCACCACCACAAGAAAAACAGAGGTTGGATTGGATTCAGCACTGACTGAAGTGTTGCTTCTGACAGAACTTGCAAGTAGGAGCTTTTTCTGCATTTCCCGTGCTGTTGATAGAGACAACCGGGATATCCATCTTACTCGAGTGTTGAGATTGGAAATTACTTCGAGTAACATGAGTATAATTGGAGAAGGCTTCCTTATGATTTTCAGGTTTCTTCGACCACTGTGACTTATCGTCATTCTTTCTTTTCTTATTAGCCCGATAACCGCTCTTCCGTTTTTCTGCGGTTCTCATTTTGAATTCGATGGCGATAGCTCGATTCACAAGAGTTTGGAAGTCCATAATACCGAGGGCGGTAAACATCAGACTTAATTCATCGCTTAGACCATCAACGAACATTTTGCACTTGTCTTTCTCGGTTTTGATGTATTCCGAGCCATATTTGCAGTATTTGTAGAAATCCGCGACATATTGTTCAATCGGCCGATTAGCATGCTTCAGATACAAGAACTTCTTTCGACGATCAGCCAGATACTGTTCGCTGATGTACTTTTTCTTGAACTCCTCGATAAAGAATTTCTACGTGACTGACTCGGTAAGCACATATTGAAAGGTGCATAATTATGCATATTGTTCCCATTTAAAAATACAAGGAAATAATGTGAGTACTACATACGGAAGTACTAATATCGTAGAAGGCTCAAGAAGAGCAAATATGTTATTGCCAAACGGAACTCAATTTCATATTCACAATACGTTATATTCGTCAAAGTCGCATATAGACTTATTGAATTTTAAATATATTCTCAGAAATGAATATCATATTGAAACTATTATTCAAGAGGATGCTGACTATCTCCATATTACGAGTATAACCCAAGGCAATAAGAAAATCTTGACAAAATTACATGCGCTGTCATCCAGATGGTATTATAGAAGAATTAGTACAAATTGAAGCTCATGCTACTATAAACCAAAAGTTTACTGGTAACTTTATTATTTAGCATGAACGGTTAGGCCATCTCGGTTCAATTATGATGCAAAAAATTATTGACACTTCATTTGGTCATTCATTGAAAAAAACTGACATATTCTTCAAAGTAATGTTTTTCATGTGATGCTTGCTCTCAAAACAAACTAATTATTTGACCATCACCAGCTAAGATAAATTATGAATCTATTAATTTTCTGGAACAGATACATGGTGATATATGTGGACCCATACACCCTTTTTTCAGACCATCTAGATATTTTAAGGTTTTAACCAATGCACCAACTAGATGGTCATATGTATCCTTGTTATCAACTTGCAACTTGACGTTCAGTTGATAAAATTACGAGCACATTTTCCTGATTACCCTATAAAGACAAACAGTCTTGATAATGCTGGTGACATGCCATTTTACACGCAGCATCACTAATTCACATCAAGCCAACAAATTATCATAAGTTCTCCCTATTACAAATAGTTTTTGGTCGGGAACCAAATATTTCCCATCTTAGATTTTTTGGTGTGCGTTATATATTCTAATTGCTCCACCACAACGCACACATATGGGTCCTCAAAAGATGTTGGGAATATATGTCGGATTCAAATTTCCCTTGATAATTAAATATCTCGAGCTTCTTATAGGGAATTTATTTACAGTTCGATTTGTTGACTGTCATTTCAATTAGTCAGTTTTCCCTACATTAGGGGGAGAATATAATTAGCTGGGAAAAGAAACAAGTTAAAATGAATTATCATTCTCTCATTTTGATCCAGATAGTCAACAAATTTGAACTATAAGTTCAAAGGATAATTCATTTACAAAAGTTAGCAAATCAATTGCCAGATGCTTTTGCTGACTTAAAAGAGTGACTAGGTTACATATACCAGCTATGAATGCTCCGATTGAAAATTGATGTCCATGAAGGACAAACTCTAGTTGCTAATGAGTCTAACTCACGTCCGAAGTGTGGTAGACAAGTAGGCTCCAAAGATAAAAATCCTCGAAAAAGAAAAATAAGCTATATCTTATTATGGTCCGATCGAAGAATCAACAAATTGTGAAAATTTCTAGAAGAGATTAAAAGGTCTCTAATAAAAACATTATACATGGCTCAGGTACCTGATAATAATGAGATCTCAATAAATTATGTCATGTCTGGTAATAAGTGGAACTGAAATTAAATCGATGTCGATAATACATTTGCATGCAATATATCACTAGAGATTTTGGATGATGATGTGGATCATGAACCATTTTCAGTTGGATAATGTAAGCAAAGAAATGATTGGCCAAAATGGAAAGAGACAATTGCGGCGGAACTAAAATTTCTTTCAAAAAAGAAGAATTCAGACCTATAGTCCGTAAACCCATAGGTGTAAAATTCGTGGGATATAAATGAGCCTTTGTGAGAAATATAAATGAAAAGGGAGAAATCGCGAGATATAAAGCTCGTTTGGTTGCTCCAAGAATTCTCACAAAGACCTAGAATTGATTATGAGAAAACATACTCCTCGGTAGTGGATGCAACTACTTTTAGATTTTTTTATTCGTTTGGCAATAAAAGATTATGATAAAACATACTCCACCTAAGGGATATTGTTACATCCTATTAGAATGAGCCTCTTGATAATAACATTTACGTGGAACTTCCGGAAGGATTTAGACTGTCAGAAGCAGTTAATTCAAGTTCCCGAGAACATTGTTCAATCAAATTGAACATGTCTCTTTTTGGATTAAAACAATTTGGGTCATGTTGTACAATCGCCTTAGTGAATACTTATTAGCGAAAGACTATAAGAATATTCAATTTCCCCCGAGCATTTTTTATTAAGAGGTTTAGCTCTGAATTTGTTATTGTTATGTATGTTGATGATTTGAATATTATTGGAACTCATGAAGAGATCTCCATGACAATAAAATCCTTCTGCATCAATCGACATACATAGAAAAAATGTTTAAAGAGACTTTACATGCATAACGCACATCCGTTGAGCACAAAGCAAAGTCAAAAAATAATTGCTATGCATCAGATCTTAATTGGTCTAGAAGTACTATCTAAGTGTTACAAGACCATTACCTTTAGATCTTTCAAAACTCGACGCCTCTCCAAATTATGTAAATAATTGCTATGCACGAGGCAAAGCTGAAATATGTGTTTGGCTAAATATATCTAGAAGATATGTGAATTGATTTCACAAGATAAGGTGCAAGTTATCTTGTCTAGAGATAATGCAAAATTTATATCTCAATCAAAAGGTGGATACATCAAATGTGACAAAACGAAACATATTTCTTCAAAGTTTCGTCCCTCTTGATCTTCAGAAGAATAGTATTCGATGAATCCTTTCAAGTAGTAATTTGAAAGATCTATTCACCAGTGCATAGACTACTTCAACATTGAATTATGAAGATTCAAAGATCTTAGGTGATGTTTTCATGAGGGAGAATAAATATGCATTGCACTCTTTTCCCCTTAATCGAGGTTTTGTCCCAATGGATTTTCCTGGTAAGGTTTTTAATGAGGTAATATGTTATGCGTATCGAAGACGTGTGTACTCTTTTTCCTTCACTAAGAATTTTTTCTCACAAGGTTTTTATCTTAGTAAGGTTTTAATGAGGTACATTATTTTCATGGATATCCAAGAGGGAGTGTTATGAATATCTTTATTCATGGTGGATATCCATATATTAAATGAGACTTTAATGTACTTTATTATTAGGGTTTAATACCCATTTGGATTAGGGTTTCCATCTTATGCCTATAAATATAGAGTTTAGAGAAAGCATTGTACACGAGCCTACATTGAGAAAATAATACAAGTCTCTCCCTTTGTCTCTCATCTTTGTTTTTATTCATTTTTCTTGTTCTTCTTTATTTTATTCACAACAAAAAAATAATTTTTAATAAATATATCAAGACGATGCGAGGCTCATTTAAACCTGACCCGATTTAAAAAAAAAACTTAACCCGAACGGGTCGGAAAAATTGCCATCCATGGTTAAATCACATCCCAAATTAAGAAATAGAAGGAACTTTTCAAACTAATTGCATCACATGTCTCTAAACTACGATTTTTATTTTAAACATGTCTCTAAATTTTTTAATGTTTCAATTTCATCCCAAACTATGACCTTCATTCTAAATTGGTCAAAAAAACTTTTGAATTCAATAATTAAATTATCATTTATGCCGGATCATAATATTAATCAATGTTTACATGACAGTCAATAATTTTTATAATGATTTTATTAATACGATATATAATTAGCATTTACTGATAATTTGAGAATGAAATTAGAACGTTCAAAAGTTTAAAGACCGATTTAAAATGAGAGTCATGGTTTTAAGTATAAAATTAAAATATATAAAAATTTAAATATTAATTTAAAATAAAAATCATAATTTAATAACATATCGACCATGTTTGGCAATTAGCGGATAGCTGATAGCGGATAGCGGATTACATTAGCTGATAGCTGATTGCATTAGCTGATTTGACTAGTGGATTGTATTAGCTGATTTGACTAGTGGATTGTATTAGCTGATTGTATAAAAGTGTTTGGTAAAATTAACTAATAGGTAATAGCTGTTAGATTATTTAAACAAGTAAAATGACATATAAGGACATGATTATATTCAATACTTGTTTGAATAATTTATTAGTTATCAATATTTTTTATCTAATTAATATTAATTAGATCTATACATTTATTTTTAATATAACTTTTCTAAACATATTTGAATGATTTATATTTTAATTTATTATTTATATAATTATTTTAATAGAATTTAATTAATTAATTAATTTAAATACACATATAAATATGTGATAATAAAAAAGTAAATATGATTAGCTTATAAATAGGGTGAGAAAATATTTAATTTAGGTTATTTTGAGATTTTTGGTAACCGGTAAGGGTAAAAGAGTCTTTACAACTCTAATATCAAACCTCTAATCTCAAAAAGTTCATATTATGAGCTATTTCAAAATTAGCAGTTTCACCACAATCCGCTCTTTCAATCCGCTATTTACCAAACAACAATATTAGCGGATTTAACTAGTCAAACCTCTAATTATGCCTCAAACCTCTAATTTTTGCTCAAACCTTTCTTTACCGAACATAATCATCATATAATTAACTCGAATTTTCCGCCCAAAAATACATCCCGGAATTTCCCGGAACACTACAAATACCCAAATGAATATTTTATTCCACGTAGTATTTCTTTTTTAGGTCAAATCCGACTTTTGACGAAACTCGTGCTTTAATTTTGCTAAAAGTATATAATTTTTTTAAGAGTTTATTGCGCCAACCGTCCCCAAACTACGACACTCATTCTAAATTCGTCCCCAAACTTTTAAACGTGCCAATTTCATCCCCAAACTATGGATATATGTCAATTATGTCCCTCCGTTAAGAAAACCGTTAAACTCCATGTAAGCTGTGATGTGTAAAACGACATGGCATAAATTATAATCAATGTGGAAAATAAAATAATAATTGACTTTAAAACCTAGAAAGATCTATAAATACATTGAGAGAAAAATAAAAGAGGGATGAAAGAACCTTTTACACGAAGCTTTTTCTGAAAATTTCAAAAATTCTACTTTCAGTGGAATAAATAGAAGAAAAATTAAGAACAAAGTTAGACTAGATTGGAGTTGACGACAAGTTTTGGTTTAAGATGAGTTGGGAATCGATAACTCATGGTTCAGAGCATTTATATCATGGTAAGTATTCTAAAATTATTATTAATGTTTTGATTAGTTTTGAAATTTTTGGTTTTACTATTTTTAATTTAAAGATTTAGGGTTCTGTTTGTTAGTATCTAGAACCAATCTATTAAAATTTGAAACAAATATCCACACACAAAAATCTTTTTTGTATTTTATTTAAATGAAATTTATTTGTTTACAATATTCAAGTATTGAATTTGTTTGTTTACAATATCATAGAAAATCAATCTGTATTTTAATGTTTTTGTGCTTCTTCTAACATAGATTGAATAATCATATATTCACCATGATTTATCTAAGATAAATAAGTAGATTATTCTTTGCTCAATTTTGTTAAAGCATTCATCGTCTAAACTGTAGATACTAGATATTAATATTTTGATTTTATTTACTTCAATTACTAATGCATTAATGTCTGCAATATATTGCAAACTTATTTATGTTTTATAATGATGGTGTTAATGAAGCTGGAGCTGAAAATGAAATTGAGGTCGAAGGTGATCATAGTGATAGTGATTTTCATGATAGTGAATATGAAATTGACGATGGTGATGATGCTATGTTTGAGCAATCTGTAGATGTTTTAATTGAGAGAGATGAGGGACATTTGGGAGAGGAAGGAAATGAATCAGACAATGATGGTATTTGTTCTTCAGATGATATTTATAGTATTGATGGTTCTGACAATGAAGAAGTTGATAGACCAAATAAGAAATGGCCCGAGTTTAATTATGTTGCTGATATGGATGATCCAATTTTTTCTGTTGGGATGTTGTTTGCCGATAAAAAGCAATTAAAGGCCGCTGTAAAAAATGCTAGCATTAAAGATAGGGTGAATGTAGTTGTCAAGAAAGATGATAAAATAAGGTTTAGGGTTGTTTGCAAAGAAGGGTGTGACTGGACTTTATATGCCAGGAAGTTCACTAAAGACACTAATGACCCGACCTTTCAGATTAGAACATACAAATCGAAGCATACATGTTGTAAAGATTATGCAAATAGGAATATGGATTATAAGTGGTTGTGCAATAAATATATGCATTGTTTTCTTGCTGATCCAAATTTCTCGCTCTCTTCATTTGAGAGCTTAGTGTACAAGGATTATGTGTTGATTGTCCCAAGGTCCAAGTTGTTTAGGGCAAAACAGCTAGCCTTAAAAACACTTCAAGGAAATTACAGTGAACAGTACTCTAAGATTGGGAGCTATGCCGAGGAGATAAGAAACACTAATCCTGGCTCTAGCGTGCTTTGTAAGTTAGATGGTGGTTTGTTCCAAAGAATGTATGTATGCTTCAAAGCATGCGTGTCAGGACTAGCTCATTGTAGGCCTTTTATTAGTATTGATGGTTGTCATCTCAAAGGAAAATTTGAAGGACAATTGTTAAGTGCTGTTGGTGTTGATGCGAATGATTGTATATTTCCAATTGCATATGCAGTGGTTGAAATTGAAAACACAGACACATGGAAATGGTTCATTAATCTCTTGAGTGAAGATGTTAACATTGAAAATTGTAAAACTAAAATTGATTTTGATATAACATAAAAAGTTAAGGACCAATTTGCAAAACAAATAAATTTTTAAGAACTCTTTCAAGTTTCAAAAATTAACAAAATGTTTTTACAAAATAATGTTTGAAGATTGGATCTCAAAACATTAAGTTTCTAATCTTTTTCACGTTTTTCAGAAACAAAATATGCAAAATTGCCCATGCGTATCGATACACTCAGAGTATCGATACACTTGAAACTCACTGTAATTCTTTGTGGACATAGCGTATCGATACGCCTTTCATACGGATCGATACAGTGTTCATCTGGGCAACCGTACCGATACGCTTCATAACCGTATCGATACACTAAGCATAATTTTTGAAAAACCATTTTGACCGTTGCACAGTATCGATACGCTTGGTAACCGTATCGATACGCTTTGATGCAACAAATAAAATGGGATTTACAGAGAGTTTGGACCGTATCGATACGCCCACCGTATCGATACACTCTATTTTCAGGCACAACGGCTAGTTGTTATTTAAATGAGCGTATCGATACTGCCTTGTCGTGTATCGATACAACGTTTTCAGGCACAACGGCTAGTTGTTATTTAAATGAGCGTATCGATACTGCCTTGTCGTGTATCGATACACTATGCTGGGGAGCTGCCTTAATAGCTGGAAAAATGTTCCCAACGGCTCCTTCAATGATTCAAATGATCCAAACGGCTAGAAACTGATTCAAGGGTATAAATACAAGCTTCATCTCACCAGGAAGTATAATAATACACATTCAAGCATCATCAAAGCAAAAATCCAAACCCTAGAGCTATTCAAAGCTATATTCTTATACCCAACTCTTTGTATTTCAAATTGTCATATTGTATTGAGAGTTTTGGGTTGCTGTAATTTTAAGTGGGTAGACAATCATCCTTTGAGAGGAAATATTTGAGTTTACCAAAATCTTCTTTGTATTTGAGTGGATTAAGCTTGGGGTTGAAAAGCTTAATCGATATTGTAAGGTTTCCTCCTCATCCAAGAAAAGGGGACGAATTCAAGTAGTGAATTGTTTTGGAAAATCCTTAGTGGGAGCTAAGGTAGTGGATGTAGAGTTCGGTTGTTGAACTTGAACCACTATAACCCCTTGTGTCATTTTTATTTTCCAACATTCTCTTCACAAAATTTTTAATTGCCAATTCACCCCCCTCTTGGCCATTTGCAATTGTTTGATCAACTCAACAATTGGTATCAGAGCTACACTCATTGGAAGGATTACAACCCTCTTGAGTCGATCCTTGGAAAGTTGAAAGTTTGATCAACAACAAGTCAAGCAATGGCGTCCACCTCCAACTATGAGTCTCAATCCACCACCAAGCCACCATTCTTCAATGGGGATAACTATCCTTATTGGAAGAATAAGATGAAGCTATTCATCAAGTCTACCGACTATATGGTGTGGGATGTAGTTGAAGAAGGTCCATACATTCCCATGAGAAGAGATGGAGAAAGGCTTGTCCCAAAAATCAAAGCCGAAATGACCGATGATGAAAGAAGAAGGATGCAAGTGAATGACAAAGCTCTTCATGTAATATTTTGTGCACTTGGTCCGGATATCTACTCTAAGGTGTCTTCAATCGAAAATGCCAAGGAGGTTTGGGACACTCTCGAGACAACATATGAAGGGACTAGCGATGTCAAGGAGACAAAGATTGGACTACTCAATCTAAACTATGAGAACTTCAAGATGGATCCCGATGAAAGTGTTTCTCAAATGTTTGATCGATTCTCGGTCATTGTCAACGGTTTGAAGGGTTTCGGTGAAATCGTTCCCGAAGACAAGCTAGTGAGAAAGTTGCTATACTCTCTTCCAGAATCATGGGATAGCAAGAGAACGGCCATTATTGAAGCAAGAGATTTGAAAACTCTCAAACTAGATGCTCTTGTTGGATCTCTACTCACGCACGAGATTATGAGAAAAGGGAAGAGAACAAGAAAAGAAAATAATGGAGAAGAAGGAAATTGAAAAGAAGAAAGTTGGAATCGCACTAAAAGCTTCACAACAAGAAAACGATTCTAGTGAGGATGAAGATGAAGAAATGGCTATGTTGGCCAAACGCTTTACTCGATTTATAAAGTCAAATCGTGGAAGAAAATTCATTAGAAAGGGAGACTTCAAGAGTAAAAGCAAGGAAGAAGAGATAGACCAAATTACTTGCTATGAATGCAAGAAACCGGGTCACATTCGTTCCGAGTGTCCTCAATTGAAAAATAAAAGCTTTGGGAGGAAGAACAAGCTCAAAGCACAAATTGCAACTTGGAGTGATGATGAGTCTTCCGAGGAAGAGGAAGAAGTGGCCAATCTATGTCTCATGGCCATCGATGATGAATCAAAGGTAACCTCTAATTCATCCAATTTAGATTTTTCTATTGAGGAACTTCAAGATGCTTATGATGAACTACAAGAAGTGTATGATGAGTTAGTAGAAAAATACAAGGAGTCCATTTTGAAAAATAAGAAAATAATTTCTGATTTAAAAATTCAAAATGAGACATTTTTAAAAAATAACTCCGAATTGGAAAAGAAAGTTTTGTTTTTAGTTAATCTTTCAAATGATCTTAAAACTAAAAATCTTGAACTTGAAAAACTTCTTTCCGATTTTCAAGATTATCACTCAAAGGAAGTGGATAATCTTAAAACATCTTTTGATATTGGGAAAAAAAGAATTTTGAGAAAGAAAATCATTTTAAACCCCAATATACAAAAAGAAAATATTTTATACCTAAACAAAGAAATTTTTATAAGCAAACTAAAAGTCATAAAATTAGAAATGTTTGGGTTCCTAAAGAACTTATTATTTCTAATGACTTAAATGCTATTGCTTCTTGGATTCCCAAGGGAACCAAATTGTTAAAGGCTAACACTTATGGACCCAAAATGATTTGGGTACCAAAAACCAAGACCTAAATTCTTTGTTTGTAGGGGGAGCATTGCTTCAAGGCTAAAGCTTCAAGCAAAAATTCTTGGTACCTTGATAGTGGATGCTCAAGACACATGACCGGTGACAAGAGTAGATTTGTGGAAATAACTCCTAAGAGTGGTGGAGTAGTAACCTTCGGTGACAACTCGAAAGGACTCATTGAAGGAATAGGCTCTATTGGTAATCACTCTTCTATCTACATTAAAGATGTTTTGTATGTCAACGGTCTTAAACATAACTTGTTGAGCATTAGTCAATTATGTGATAAAGGTTTTAATGTTTTATTTGATAAAAGTGGTTGTAAAATTGTAAACATTAAAACAAATCAAATAATGCTCATAGGACATAGAATAGGCAATATTTACATGGTGCATTTAGATGACATCCATTCATCCCATGCATGCTTAGTTGCACATGATGAACATGACTCATGGATATGGCATAGAAAGTTAGGACATGCAAGCATGAGTGTCTTAGAAAAATTAAATTCCCTTAATCTAGTTAGAGGTTTACCCAAACTTAAATTTTCAAATGATAAAAATTGTGATGCATGTTCAAAGGGTAAACAATATAGAAGTTCTTTTAAATCCATAAATGATGTCTCTACTAGTAGATGTTTACAATTGATTCATATGGATCTTTTTGGGCCAATTAGAACAATGAGCTTGGGTGGAAAATCATATGCATTTGTACTTGTAGATGACTATTCTAGATATACTTGGGTTCTATTCTTAAGTACAAAGGATGAGGCTTTAGAAAAATTCATCACATTTTCTAAAATAACTCAAAATGATCTTGAACTTAAAATTTCTCATATTAGAAGTGATCATGGAACTGAATTTCAAAATTTGGGTTTTGATGAATTTTTAAATGAAAATGGGATTAGCCACAATTTTTCCGCACCTCGCACTCCTCAACAAAATGGGGTAGTTGAGAGGAAAAATCGAACTTTAGAAGAAATGGCTAGAACCATGCTTTGCGAAAATAATTTACCTAAATATTTTTGGGCGGAAGCCACAAATACCGCTTGCTATATTATAAATCGAGTAATGATTAGGCCAATTTTAAAGAAAACATCTTATGAGATTTTAAAATCTAAGAAGCCTAACATTAGCTATTTTCACCCTTTTGGTTGCAAGTGTTTTGTTTTAAATAATGGTAAAGAAAACCTAGGTAAATTTGATGCTAAAAGTGATGAAGCTATTTTCTTAGGGTATTCTTTAAACTCTAAAGCCTATCGTGTATTTAATAAAAGAACTCTAGTTGTTGAAGAATCGATACATGTTGTTTTCGATGATAACCTCCTTTCGAGAAAGGAATCTTGTGATGATGATGATGTAGGAATCATTGATACTATTGATGGAGGACAAACATCAAAAGAGGATAAGATTCCAACTAAGGAAGAAGAATCACAAGAAACATCTCTTGAAGGCTTAAAAGACTTAGCCCGTGAAGAAAAAGAGGTATCTTACCCAAGGGAGTTAAACTATGTCAAAGATGGTGAAATCTTGGGTGATCCATCCAAGGGGGTAACTACTAGATCCTCTCTCAAATTAATGAATCATGTTGCATTTCTTTCATGCATTGAGCCTAAAAACATTAAAGAAGCTTTAAAAGATGATTTTTGGATTTTGGCCATGCAAGAGGAATTAAACCAATTTGAGAGAAGTAAAGTTTGGACATTAGTTGAAAGGCCTAATAATCAATCTACTATAGGTACAAAATGGGTTTTTAGGAATAAATTAGATGAAAGTGGTAATATAGTGAGAAACAAGGCTAGGCTTGTTGCTCAAGGCTATACACAAGAAGAGGGAATTGATTTTGATGAGACTTATGCACCCGTAGCAAGAATGGAAGCTATTAGAATGTTACTTGCATTTGCATGTTATCATGATTTCAAGCTTTTTCAAATGGATGTGAAAAGTGCCTTTTTAAATGGTTTTATAAAAGAAGAGGTATATGTTGAACAACCACCAGGTTTTGAGGATTCAAAATTTCCAAACCATGTGTTTAAACTTACAAAAGCTCTCTATGGTTTAAAACAAGCTCCAAGAGCTTGGTATGAGAGACTTTCAACTTTCTTAATTAAAAAAGGTTTTGAAAAAGGAAAGGTGGATACAACACTCTTCATAAAAAGATATAACAATGACATCTTAGTAGTTCAAATTTATGTTGATGATATCATTTTTGGATCTACTAATGTGTGTTATTGTAAGGATTTTTCTAAGTTAATGCAAGGTGAGTTCGAGATGAGTATGATGGGGGAGCTCTCATTCTTTTTGGGACTCCAAATCAAACAAATGAATGATGGCACCTTCATAAATCAAGCTAAATACGTAAGTGATATGCTCAAGAAGTTTGGCTTAGAGAATGCAAAACCTCAAGCCACACCTATGAGTTCTTCCATAAAGCTTGACAAAGATGAAGGAGGTAAATGTGTTGATTCTAAGCTTTATAGATCTATGATAGGTTCTTTGCTTTACCTTACCGCAAGTAGACCGAATATTGTGTTTAGTGTTTGCTTGTGTGCTAGGTTTCAAGCTAGTCCTAGAGAATCACACCTTGTTGCCATTAAGAGAATTTTTAGATACCTAATAGACACACCGACTTTAGGACTTTGGTATCCTAAGGATTCAACCTTTAGCCTTCATGCTTTTTCGGATGCGGATTACGGGGGATGTAAGATAGATAGGAAAAGTACTTCCGGTACATGCCAATTCTTAGGTAGTATGCTCGTATCTTGGTTCTCTAAGAAACAAAATAGCATAGCCTTATCTACCACCGAAGCGGAGTATATATCCTTAGGGAGTTGTTGTGCTCAAGTCCTTTGGATGAAGCAACAACTCTTAGACTATGGTGTAAAAATGGAAACCATACCCCTTAGGTGTGACAACACTAGTGCCATTTGTCTCACTAAGAATCCCATTCAACACTCTAGAACAAAACACATAGAAATTAGACATCATTTTATTAGAGATCATGTTTCGAAAAATGATGTTGTTATAGAATTTGTTGACACCTTGAACCAATTAGCGGATATATTTACAAAACCTTTAGATAAAGAGCGCTTTTGGACTCTTAGAAGAGAGTTAGGTTTAACTAGCATTTCTTGATACCTTTTTGGTTCCAAAAATTGTCAAAATTTGCTTGAAATTGTTTGTGATTCATGCTTATGTTAATTTTGTTCTTTTTGCTTCTATGCATGTTGATAGGGGGAGTACATATCATGTTTAGTCATTAAAACTTGTTCATACAACATATACATGCATTTAGGGGCGTCTCAAATTGGATTTTTGCACTTAAAAATACCAAAATTGCAGAAACAGGCAAGGGTGTATCGATACTGCATATTAGCGTATCGATACGGTATTCAATCTGGGAATTTTGCAGATGAATGCGTATCGATACATCATAGTGTATCGATACGCGTGTATAGCGTATCGATACGGTGTGGACGGAGAACCTATTTAGGGCTGTTTTAAATCAAAACCTAAAATTTTATAAAACCCCTCTTTTTCTCTCAAAACCCTAACCGAAAACCTCTATAAAAACCCTCTCAATCCTTCAATTTTTACCACAAAACTTCAAAATTTCTTGAGGGATTTTACTCCTTACATCAAGGCTATCCTTGAGCATCAATTCTTGTGCACTAACACCTCCTCTTTCATCCATTCTAAGAAATCAAGGTAAAATTTTTTTTACTCTTTCTTTTGAAATTTCGTCAATGTTTTAATTGTTATTTCAATTGATTTTTGTATACATTATGTTTAAACTATCATGGGTATAATGTTGTTCTTAAATTTTTTTTAAAATTAAATTTTTTTTTCGAATATATTTTATATTCGATAAATTTAAAAAAAAAACTATGATTTGTTGTAAATATTATTTATTTTAAAAAAAAATCTTTTTAAACAAAATACCTTGAATTATTAGAATCTATTGGATTAAAATTGGATGTTAATTGCATACATATTCGAATCCTTTTTGATGTATTTTCAGGGTTATGGCACCTAAAAAGGGAAATAAGAGAAATCGCACCGCTTCCGAACCTAATGAGGATGTTGAGGGTAATCCTATTCCTAACCTTCCTCACATTATCCAAATTAGTTTTCCCACACCCTTAGCTAGAGAACATTATAAACTTTGTATGGGAATGAGTCTTAGGGAAGAACGGGTTGTGTCAATTCCTTTTTTAAACTCTGCTCGTTTCAAGTTTAAATATCTACCCTTGTTTAGGCAGTGGAAACTCTTAACCTTTTTAAATATTCCTCCTGTCCTATATAGGAATCTTGTCATTGTCTTCTTTTCAAATGCCTATTGTGTTAATGATGAAGCCAATGAGCATGTCATTGCCATTGAATCCTCGGTTATGGGAAAATCTATTCGAATTGATCAAAAGGTTTTGTGCACTGTTTTTGGTTTTGAAGATGTTGGGATTGACGATGAACACTCTTTGGGTTCGGGTTACTTAGGTCCCACAAAAGTTTTAGATGCACATGATCGTATCCTTCACCTTATTATTTCTTGGTTTCTTCGTCCATCGGGTGGTAGATATTCAACCATTCGTCAAATGGATGATTTTTGGCTTACATGTTTTAGGGAAGGTAAACGCCCAAATCTATGTCAAATTATGTTTGCCGATCTTGTCTTTTTGGTTCAAAAACGTCACACCAAACATGTCCAATCCTTTTTCTATTCTACGGCTTTAAGTTGTCTCTTCCATTCCCTTGGTATTGACTGCACACATGACTTTCCCGAAACCCTTGGCCAACCCATTGATGAGCATTCCCTTTCACGCTTCGGTTTCTCTCTTGTTGGTAATGAATGGGTTCGCGACCCTCAAAATCCTCCGCCTGCTGCTCCGGTCGATGCCTCTCGCCCATCCTCAAGCTCTCACTGTGCTAGTCATGATTCCTCCTACATGGCAAATCTCATGACCTTTCTCCATGGAAGAACGACTCCAAGCCATGGACAAGAAAATGGATACCATGAGTGCTCGCCAAGACTCTATGGATCTTTCTCTTACCGCTTTCCATGGTGCTTGGATCAACCAAAATCGAAGGAACCAACCTCCTCGAGAAGATGAAGACGAGGAAGAAGATGATGAGGATGACCATGATGATGGTGGAGACGCGTAGATAATGCATCTCATATTAGGACATTTAGGATTTCATTGCATTTTTATTAGAACTTGATTTATGCCTATTTTCTATGTTTTAGGATTTTAAGTGTTTGGATGCTTACTATGCTTGCTTTGTTTATGAATTTGAAGCTTTAAGTTTATTCTTATATTCCTATGCTTGAAATATTATGCTTGCCTTATCCTTGTGTTTCATTTTTGATCTAACAAAAAGGGGGAGAAGGATCATTGAAAGTTTTTGAAAGTCAAGGTCAAATTTTAAGAAAAAAGTCTATCTTCAAGAAAGGGGGAGAAACAATTTTGTTTTTGAAACATTTATCTTAAAGTAAGGGGGAGAAAAGCTTTTTCAAAGTTTTCAAAAACTTAAAAATTTATTTATGGTTTTGTTATATCAAAAAGGGGGAGATTGTAAAACTAAAATTGATTTTGATATAACATAAAAAGTTAAGGACCAATTTGCAAAACAAATAAATTTTTAAGAACTCTTTCAAGTTTCAAAAATTAACAAAATGTTTTTACAAAATAATGTTTGAAGATTGGATCTCAAAACATTAAGTTTCTTAAACCTTTTTCACGTTTTTCAGAAACAAAATATGCAAAATTGCCCATGCGTATCGATACACTCAGAGTATCGATACACTTGAAACTCACTGTAATTCTTTGTGGACATAGCGTATCGATACGCCTTTCATACGTATCGATACAGTGTTCATCTGGGCAACCGTACCGATACGCTTCATAACCGTATCGATACACTAAGCATAATTTTTGAAAAACCATTTTGACCGTTGCACAGTATCGATACGCTTGGTAACCGTATCGATACGCTTTGATGCAACAAATAAAATGGGATTTACAGAGAGTTTGGACCGTATCGATACGCCCACCGTATCGATACACTCTGTTTTCAGGCACAACGGCTAGTTGTTATTTAAATGAGCGTATCGATACTGCCTTGTCGTGTATCTATACAACGTTTTCAGGCACAACGGCTAGTTGTTATTTAAATGAGCGTATCGATACTGCCTTGTCGTGTATCGATACACTATGCTGGGGAGCTGCCTTAATAGCTGGAAAAATGTTCCCAACGGCTCCTTCAATGATTCAAATGATCCAAACGGCTAGAAACTGATTCAAGGGTATAAATACAAGCTTCATCTCACCAGGAAGTATAATAATACACATTCAAGCATCATCAAAGCAAAAATCCAAACCCTAGAGCTATTCAAAGCTATATTCTTATACCCAACTCTTTGTATTTCAATTTGTCATATTGTATTGAGAGTTTTGGGTTGCTGTAATTTTAAGTGGGTAGACAATCATCCTTTGAGAGGAAATATTTGAGTTTACCAAAATCTTCTTTGTATTTGAGTGGATTAAGCTTGGGGTTGAAAAGCTTAATCGATATTGTAAGGTTTCCTCCTCATCCAAGAAAAGGGGACGAATTCAAGTAGTGAATTGTTTTGGAAAATCCTTAGTGGGAGCTAAGGTAGTGGATGTAGAGTTCGGTTGTTGAACTTGAACCACTATAACCCCTTGTGTCATTTTTATTTTCCAACATTCTCTTCACAAAATTTTTAATTGCCAATTCACCCCCTCTTGGCCATTTGCAATTGTTTGATCAACTCAACAAAAATCAACATTCTTGGACATGGATGTCAGATAGACAAAAGGTACGTATTTTAATTATTAATTTATGTTCCAATTGTGATATATAAATCAATTTAGTAATTTAACAATTATTGGTCGAATGTAGGGCTTAATATCTGCATTGCATACGTTGTTTCCAGAAGCAGAACATAGATTTTGTGTCAGACATTTGCATAACAACTTCAAAAATGAAGGATTTCAGGGTAAGGGATTGAAGGATGCAGTATGGGCTGCTGCAAGAGCTTCGAACATGGTAGACTTTAATCATTGCATGGATGAATTGAAAGCAAAGAATTCAAAGGCACACGAGTGCCTTTCAGAGAAACCAGCAAAAGCATGGTCGAGATCCCATTTCAACACTCTATCAAAGTGTGATATGCTGTTGAATAACTTGTGTGAATGTTTCAATAAATACATATTGGACGCAAGAGACAAGCCGATATTAACTATGGTTGAAAACATTAGATGCAAGTTGATGAATAGATTCTATGTGAAAAGGAATGCTGCAGATAAGTTTTCTGGTCTACTATGTCCTAAGATTCAAAAAAAGCTCGATAAGAATAAGGAAATTTCAGGACGGTATTGGCCGCAACCGTCAACATTAAGAAAATTTCAGATTATATGTCCCATTAACCAGTTCATAGTGGATTTAGATGAGAAGTCATGCAGCTGCAGAAAGTGGGAGTTATCTGGTATCCCTTGTGCTCATGCAATTTCGGCCATATGGTTTAACAAAGAGAATCCCGAGACTTATGTAGATCCATGTTACACTGTTGACATGCAAAAGAAAATTTACAAAGAAGCCATTAATCCAATTAGAGGTAAAACCTCATGGCCAACATCTACATTCATTCCAAAGCCCCCCATTCAGCAATCAAAACAGCCAGACAGACCTAAAACGAAGAGAAAGAAGGAACCTGGTGAACTAACTTCACAAAGAGAAAAATGTGCCAAACTTAGAAAAACTGGAGTGTCCATGACATGTTCAAAGTGTGGACAAAAAGGACATAACAAGCGATCTTGCAAGGTTCCTAGTCAGAACATGGGTTCGCAACAATCAAATGATGTAAGTGTGTGATGGTTATCATGATTTAAATTTTATTTAATCGTGTATACTGCATTCTTTTTCAAAATTTAAGTTGTTAAATATTTCATTTGTTATAAATATAGGAACGTATAACATCTTCTTCTCAAGATGGCCAACTAGATAGAACTAGATTCAATCCTACTTTAATAGTGAGGTGGATGCCTGATGTAAGTGGATGAGAATATGTTATCTAACTATATTATTTTAGTGTTTGAAGTTAATGAATTTTTTTGTTTATTTTGCTTTAGGGCTCAAGATAAAAGATCAAAATGTGAAGAACGTGACCCATCCTTCGGTTTATCAAGCAGTCTTGCATTGGTTTTTTGTTGTTATCGAGATAAGCACACATAGTGTGTTTTTTATGTTATTTACTTAGAAATGTTTTTAATATAGACATGGTCTTTATTTAAGTGAGATCTGGATATCAACATGTTTTTTTATTCTTCATGAAGATTTAAGTGATATCTTTTGTTCACCTTTTGTAGTTTCTTGATGAAAATCAACACATGAAAAATTATGTCTATGAGTTTAAGCTTGCCTTGTACATTTGTTTACTGGTTTACTTGGGGCAACACATTAATTTTTTTTTGCTCAGTCAATATGTTTCTTTTATTAATAATCAAGGTTAAAAACAGACGACACTTGATATGTTAACAGTTTTAAAAAAGATTAAGAACATCAACAAATGTTAAAACGTCTAAGTAAATAGCACTTCATAGCTAACTTCTAGGCGCAAAACATACCTCTATGCTATCAAACTTTTTAAAAGCTCAATCAATATCCGCTAGCATATTCCTCATCATTCAAGGTTTAATGTTATTATCACGTCTTGCAACAATGATAAAAGAGGATTTATTCAGTCATTTCATCTTCAAGATCAGATCCAATGCTATTAAGATGGTCTTTGCTTTTGCTTCGTCTGAACCTCCGTCTTCTGCTAGACCTTAGAAAGCAAACCTTATGTATCCTTGTTCATCCCTAAGAACGTCTTCAAATCCCGTTGAGCCCACCTTTGCTACACAGCCAACGTTGAGCTTTAACCAACCATAAGGAGGAGGGTTACATGTTACTTTTGCACTTCCCTCGACCTAAATTGGATAGTCACATTTTTCAGGATATAACCACCAAAAGCATTCTGAAATTTTCACCTCATTGTATGCTACACTCTCCGCATAAGAGATTGCATCTTTGTCTGGTATAACATGGAGTCCAATTTTTTTGTTTTCTTTTCACAAAATCTGCCATTTCTCGCTAACCACACTGACTAGCATGCAGGCGAGAACGCGCCTAGCCATAAACTTTTGGTAGTGCTTATTCATTTCAATCGAAAGAAATCATGGAAATAGTTCAGTTACACCCATTGCAATCCCCACCACTAAAATATCAGAAATTAGATTAAGCTTTACATGATCGAAAATATATTAAATTTCGATTAAGCTTTACATGATCAATAACTTATGAAATGTGTGGAAGGCCTCTGTAATTTTCATGCTCCAAAGTCAAAGAACGCATCCATTTGAAAGCGAAATTGATACTAGACAATCTTGAAAAAGTTTTACAATTGAATTTTCGTCGACATCAATTATTTCTGAAACAATTAAATGTTTTAACGAATCAATAAAAACATAACAAAAGAAAAATAAATCTAACTTAAGCGCTTTCAAGAAAATGTATTAATACACTCGAATAAAATTTTAATCAACTTCTTCTCTGCATCTTCTCTATTCAGTTGCGTCAATCCGTTAAAAAGCTCCATCAACCAATACAAAAAACAATTGAAAAACCAAATATTAGTGTAATTCCAATGAAAAAAACGTTATTGAACAAATAAATCACCTCAAAAAACTTAACTTTTAAAATAAAAGGCTGCAAATCTAAATCCCCCAGTAATGACATTATCATCCCCATAAACACCATCACCCCACAAGGAGTCTGCAACTATTTCAACAACAAAATAAAACGCCATGGCTCTTCTCGATTTCTTATAATACAATTCTAATAACTCTTCCTTCTTCGATCTTAAAACCCATAGCGGTATATTAAAAGGAATTGAAGTATCATTTTCCTAAAATTCGTCTCATTTCTAAAACGTTTTGTTCTTTCATCGTTCTTTTATTTTTTCTCCCAATTTATTTACAAATCTTTCTAGGTTTTAAAGTTAATTACTATTTTATTTTCCTCATGGATTATAATTTATGCCATGTCATTTTACACATCACAGCTTACATGGCGTTTAACGGTTCCCTTAACGATTTTCTTAACGGAGGGACATAATTGGTTTATATCTATAGTTTGGGGGTGAAATTGGCATGTTCAAAAGTTTAAGGACGAATTTAAAATGAGAGTCATAATTTGGGGACGGTTGGTGCAATAAACTCTTTTTTTAACTAACAAAATCAATTCACATTGGTATTTTTTTTTGACACATAATTCACATTGGTATTTCATATTAATAAGCTGATACAATAATAAATTTCAAACAGTATGTAAACATATGATATATTACATGAATATTTTGGTATAAACAGCTATAATAATATCACAACGAAAGAGACATATAAACTATAAATTTCATAACTAACTAATTTTTCCGGCGACGAACTCTAATAAACCGATGTGACATTATTATAATATTAAACTGCGGATATGGCGATGTCGCAGTTAGAGACGTTGTGCCGTAATTTTTCTTTTAAAATAAATAATTTTAAATACAATTGCAGTTTGTGATACTACGACGATTTTCAAAACTGTTATGATACTATCGACCGACTGTTCACTGGTTTTGATATTTCATTGAATTTGTTTGATGTCAAAAACAAAGTTTGGTTAACTTTGTGGAATGGTAGACTTGAAAGAGTTGAAACTAACCAACAGGGTTGGTTCAAGTGGTAAACAATTTGGTATCGTTTAAATTTGTCTCGAATTCGAGACCTTGCATATGCAAAAAAGTGATCTCATCAAGAAACTCATCCACCAAAATCAGGTGTATGATGAGTGTCAGTCCAAACTAGTCGAGACCAAAATTCTGGAAACCGAGAGAACAACAAAAAAAAAAATCGAAAACCAAAGGAAAAGCGTTCGATTTGTTTCCAAATTGGCTGCTATTGCATTATTCAACTATGACTTTCACTTCAACCAACAGATTAAAAAATTCTATTCACAGGAAATCAATCATATAAAACAAAAGCCGTGCGGCATTGAAATCCAGCCGCTGTCTCTTGCTGCTCTCATTATATATATAATGTAAATACAACAAGATTAGCAGATGAAGCTGAAAACAATGGGGTGTTTGAAGATTTTGGTTGTTGTTTTTCTTGTGTTAACGGCGGAGGCTTCCATCGGAGGATGCATCAGACCGATAAACAAAGGTGGCGGCGGCGGTAAAGATTTCAAGCAGTTGTTTAGTAGCCACTAGCCAGCTTCCTAGAGGACCGGTGCCTCCTTCAGGGCCTTCTTTTTGCCATAACAAGCTTCGACCTTACAAATACACCCAGTTTTCGTATGGAAATGATTATGTCAATTGCCCATGATTATATTTTCTCCGAAACATGGAAGAGAAATCATCGGTGGAGTGTATATTTCCAACTCTAGTTTCATGATCTTCACTTGCTTAATTGTTTGTTCATTTAACCTTATTAATATGAATGGCCTTAAATATACATTTGGTATCTGAATACGGGGACGGAGTCGGAATTTGGGGTTGAGGGCAAAACATAAATGTTTGAAAGTGAAGGGTAAATTCATAAATAAACTATTTAAAAAAAAATTAAATAGGACGAAAAAGGTGAAAAAAAATTGGGGGATAAGCACTGGGTCACCACCTGAATGCACTTTTTTCCAAGTTGGGACATAAAAACATTTCGCTCTCAAAATAGTACCTAAACTAGACATCTTATCCTAAATTAGTACTAAAACTTATACATTTTATTAGTTTGGTCTTAATTTGAAATAATTTAATAAATTTAACTCTCTATATATTTTTTTTATCAATTTACTCTTTGTTATTCACCTAATTTGTCTGTTCTTCTCCCAGATATGTTATTACGTTCTTGGTATAATAAAAATTTAAAAGTACCTTGTCCTTACTATTGGTTTAGTTTGACAAAAACTTTCTTGGTATAATAAAAGTTTAAAAGTAACAATAGTTCTTTTCCTAGACATGTTATTACTTTCTTGGTATAATTAAATTGATGCAATTTTAAATATGAATGATTAAGTTTATTGAATTATTTCAAATTAGGACTAAATTGATTAAATGTATAAGTTTTTGGACTAAAATTGTTCATAAAAATATCAAAATAGTGGATGGAATTAAAGTTTGGGTACCAACTTGAGATCAAAACTTCTTTAGGTACCAAGTTGAGAGAAAATGCTTAGTTCAAGTACCAATTTGGTACAAAAAACTCTTTAAATACCAACTCGAGAGAATGTGTCTAATTAAGATATTTAGCAGAAATAGGCTTCCCACTGATCAACTGTTTTTTCTTATTCAATTAGTGGAATTCTTCAAATATTTTGCTTTCGTGGACAAATATCTCGGAACTACACATGAAAAAGTCGATTCTTTCGACTTAACTCGACGAAAAAGTAATTTCATAAACTCGATTCAATTTGAAAATAAATTCAAATAAAATTTGAGTTATAAAATAAAGTTTGAATAATTCAAAATTTTAGTAATTAGTAGATCAGTTTTCAAGTTCAAGTTGAGTCCTTCAACTCTGCCTAATTTATGTAAATTGTATATGGTTATAGAAAGTTGTTTAAATTGGAAAAAAAATAGTACCGTAACATTATAAATATTTATAATTAAATTTAAACAGAAACTCGAACAACTCAACTTGAATTTTATAAACTTGAATCGATTCAAGTAAAATTTAAGTTATAAAATAGAATTCGTCAACTCAAGTAACTCAAATTTTTTAACTCGACAACTCGAACAAATACTCACTCTAGATATAAAACAAAATCAAATAATTTCTTCTACATGCAATCCACTTTGAATTTGACTTTTTTATAGGGAAAAAATGTAAGGACTCAAATTTCGGGTTAGTGAATCGGGCCTTAGATTTTGGTTTTGACCTTTAAGATTAAGGATTTAAAATTTAAATAATATAATTTTTAGAAGCTAAATTAAATGGAAATGAGAATCGAGGTGAACAAGATTTAAGTTGTGGATCACAAGTAAAAATAAGAGGAAAGATAAAGGAGTTAGTTGGCAATTTGTCCATTTGTTTTTGAAATGCAATAGATTTGAAATAAAGTGGCTGGTAGGTGGGGGAATGTTGGACAAGATATTATTGGAGAGAGAGAGAAAAAAAAATAAAGGGGATGCTTCAAACCTTGTTTTTTTGTCGTCGTAGGTTACACCGTCGTTGTTATTGTCTCTAGGCCGTCGAGACGAGTCAACCTTTGGTCGTCTCGTCGCCGCCGTCGTCGCCACTCGTCAGGGTGAGAAAAAATGAATTTTGGGCAAGCTCACATGCCTATTTCTACCATCTCCAACCGTGTTCCGATGCCACCACGAGACTCTTCGTCGTCGTCGGGCACCAGAGGTCGCCGTACGCGCCCCACACGTCGCCACCTGTGCGTAGGCGTGTGCTAGCTAAAGAGGCAGGTGCATATGGGTCTTCATGCACTTGCGCGCACTGAATCCTACTCTCTTTGGGGTGCACCGTAGCCTCCATGCACCTGCGTGCACTGGATCTTGTTCATGGGGGTGCACTATATGCCCTCTACACCTGCGTCGCATCGGATCACCCAGTAAACTTGACCGCCATTGACCGGCCGTTAACTTTTTCTGGGGCACTACCTGAGAATTTTTCGACGTTCTGAGTGTTTTGGCAAATTAATGTAAGTTTTTTTTACGAAATTTGAACCCGATAAGTTGTTTTTACGCGTTTGACCTTTTGAATTGAATGAGGGATGTTGGAAATTAATGTATTTTCGTATTCATTTTTATATGAGGATTATTCAGGCTCGAATACCGGATCAAGAGGAGCGTTTGGGCAGCTTGAGCAAGGAATCGTCGATAATTGCTTAAGGTTAGTACACCTCGAACTCCAAATGCTTCATGAGCATCATAAATGTGATTGTTGTGCATGATAGTATCTACAAAATAGGTAGATGATAAATAAGCATGTTTAGAGACCGATATTACGAGGCTTGATAATTATGAAGTGCATGATGAGATTTAAGGATATGCCATGACTCGTATGGGTTTTAGAGACCGTGTAGGGTTGTTTAAAATACTCGTGTAATTATTTGATGATTGGTTGATTGATTGATAAATTATGATGCTTGGGTGCCAGTGATATGAAATTGTCGTGTTTGATGTGAATATTGCTTAGGGAATAAATATAAGGAATTACTTGAATAAATGACTATAAAGTCATTAATTAATATTAAATGATTAAAAGCGCTAGCAAACAAACCCTAATGACTTTCATAAGCTTTAGAGATCAATTAAAATCTAGTAAATACCGTAATTCGCAAATATTGTAGAAATCGTGAGTGAGATATCGGTACGAGCTTCGACTGTATAAGTATGTTATTCGATGTCGTACCGCGATGGGTCGACCCTTGCCGGTACTTGAGAAATTTAAGATTTCCTATAAGCAATGTATGTATCAGTATGCATCTGAGTATCAGTACCCGAAGGTACCGTACCGATACTCGTAATTGAGTACTGGTACCAATAGGCTAAATAATCTATAAATGCTAATTAAAAATGCAAATTGACGTGTATAGTTAATAACCTAATTAATGCCTAAATTAATGGGATAATGTAGATTGATGAAGTCAATAAATTTGATTAATTATATATTTCTCCATAATGTAATAACAACTTAGTAATGTAAAATAAATGATGTAATGACGATTAGCAACGATAGAGAGATCATTGGGATCACGTTGCTTGTATGTTGAATAGGCATTTGATTGGTTTCATTTGATTGATGGGATCCAGATACCCAATGAGAGTGTTGCAACACCATGGTCAGAGATGTCGAATTTACGTTTCTGACGTTGTGTGGCCTCGAGTCTCACTCAGGTATTGCAAAGTATAGAGTATACGTTCTCGATGATGTGTGGTCCCGTGTCTCGCTTAGAGTGCACGTTTCTGATGTTGTGTGGCCCCGGGTCTCACTCCAGGTTTGTAGTTCTACTTTGTGTGCTTTTGCCTAGATGATTTGATGAGATCACGAGTATGGTTGGGCCTTATGTGCAATGTATGATGAATTGCATAATTTGAGCATGTGTTTAGGCAACTAGTAGTAGCGCCACGTGTTTATTTATCTTTCCTTATTGCTCACACTAGCTTGCATGCTTATGTTTATGATTAGCATGAAGTATAATAGAGTAGATGTGTACCACTAAGCTTTTTAAGCTCATCGCTCGGAATTGTTGTTTTTGTGCGTAGGTTGGTTGATCGATCGGGAGCTCGAGGAGCATTGTTAGTTTGGGATTCCAGTAAGCGGTAATTTCCAGAGCACAATACTTGTATTTAGTGGGCTGAGTATTCATAGGACCTTACATGACCGAGTCTGTAACTTTATTTTGAATATTATTTTGATATACAATGTATAAACTCGAAGCTCCTATTTTGTAACGTGATTTATACTTCTTATTTATTTACATGATTTAAGCATGGTTATATGTTTTTATATGATGGCTAAATTTATGGTTTAAAAATGAAATTTTTGGTGGATCGAATTTTGGGTGACTCAAATGTTATACTTCGGATTCGGGGTGTTACAAAAAAATCTGTGAATCAACCAATGAAATAAAGTCATTAGACTAGTAATATATAGTTGTGAAAATGATTGTTTGTGGAAGTGGCTCGCTTAGCTAATAGCGAGTATATGATACTATGGATATGATCCATTTATCATGGTGTAAGAAGGGGCGGATCTAGGAATTTGAACTTGGTAGTTCACCTACTAATAATAAATATAATTATATGTAAGATAAGAGTAAAATGAATAAGTCATCAAAAATTACTTAAGATGTTCGTAACTGACATGACAAAAGACCCTTCAATCACACCTAAAGTTATATGTAAGAGGTCCATTATGATTTAGTTATTAACCGTCTTTAATAAAAACACATGTACAAATGAATCCACAATAGTCTATACAAATTTTCCCCCTAATCAAGTCACTCCAAAACATCATTTTTATGACTAATGCTCTGAACACAAGACTTTTTTTATATTACTTGTAAGTAACTGAAATCATCTAAAATAACTTTCAACACTTCCATATGAATGATCACTAATATTTATCACCAAATTTTTATCAACTTATCATTATCAGCATCATCATTATTGTTATTATACAATTAAATTTTTTTGTGAGTGAAAGTTTTTATTTTTACCTTTTGTATAAAAATCATTCTTTGTAAGTAAATTAGTGAGAAAACTTTTGAATTTCATTGGTTAAGAGGGTTTTTTACCCTTTTTACAAGTGCAAGCAGGAGAAGATAGTAAGATATCAAATAATATTTTTTTAATAATTTTTATAATAATAAAAATTGCTCAACAATTAGTAATTTTTTTAATGAAAACAAAAATTTTATAGTAAAATTTTTACAAATTCTTTAAATGAAAATACAAAAACTTATTAAGAATATAAGAAATCTGTTTATTAATAAAAATTTAGAAACTTCAAAATTTTAATTATTAGTTTATTTTAAAATAAAATAAAAATAATGAAGCCATTCAAAAATATGTAATTACTAAGAAAATTGTATAATAATACGAAAACCTTAATTTTTGTAGAAAATTACGGGGTAGCAATAACTAAAACTGAAGGTTCTAATAAATAATTTTAAATATATTTCAATGAGTTTAATTTTAATGTAGGTACTAGTTACATATCTAATATTATAAGTAATTATAAATATATTTACATTTATAAATTGGTATAGCAGATTAATTAATGATTTTAAATGAAGTACTCTAGTGTTAACGATGGTATACAATCAATTTTGGGAGAAGAAAATGACTAAATTGATATCTTTTTTAAATATTAAGGGCTAAGTTTATTAATTATTTTGAATTAGTACTAAATTTGTAGAATATATGATTCTTGAGGTCTAAACTGTTATTATACCAAATATTGTTGTAAAATGACAGTTTGTGTGTGTGTATATAAGGATAGGATTCAATTACACAGTGTAAAAGTTTTTAACTTTTACACGCTTTTTGGGTCGTTGGATAGGTGAAATGGATGGCTGAGATTAACAGTGGGTTATGCGAAGATTATCACTTGGAAAGAAAAAATAAGGAGTTAATTCCAGCCATCCAACGATTCAAAAAATGTGTAAAACTATAAGTTTTACCTTCTGTGTGTGTGTGTGCGTGCGTGTCTGTGATCCTCTTATATTATGTAAAGTTTGAAGGTTTTACACCTTTTTTGAACCGTTGAATGAAGGTAAATGGATGTATGAGATTAAGAGTAGAAAATATAAAGATTGTCACTTGAAAAAAAATAAAGAAATAATCTTAACCATTTATTATTACCATGATCCAACATCCAAAAAAGTGTAAAATAATTGAGTTTTACCCAATATAAATAGATTCTTACCATATATATATATGATAAAGGGTAAATACATGTTATAGTATCTGAATTTAGTTTTAAGGTTAAATTTGACATTTAAGTGTTTTTTTTCAATTAAATACTTGTATTTGACTTTTTGGTGGTACTTGAACTTAGCTTTTTATCCAAATTAGTATTTATTTAAACCTAAATGGACAAAAAATCACTTAGGTATTACATTAAACCTTAAAGCCAAGTTCAATACACTATTTTTTTTGAAATATCAATACACTATTTGAAAAAAAGAAAAATATTACAAACGTGTATATTTGAATCTCAAAACTTAGTTCAAGTACCATAATGTATGTTTGCCCTAAAATAAAAACAATTACGAACGTGAATTAATTTAGTTGATTGAGTATTCATTAGCACATTCTCGCATACCAGAATGTAATATATCACTACCGATCTCCTTCAAGGGTCCATGTGTCATTAATAACACAAATTACTATTATTTAAGGGTCAATAATCAAGGATTATCCTTCTATTTGAGCTTGCCGCTTAATAGAACTTAAAAGGATTAAGAGTATGATAAGTCCTTAAACTTTTGAAAAAAATCAATTAATTAATTTTTTACACCAAATTAAATATTTATACTCCAAAATTTCATCAATTCATCTTTTTGACTAATATTGACTGTTAAATTTAATTTTTTTTGATCAGTTACTTGGTGCAACGTATCATGTTACAATATTGTCACATTGTACTTCTAGAATTTTTTATTTTATTTAAAAAAAATTGTTAAAAGTTTTAAAAAAACTTATAAAAAATAGTTTTCTAAAAAATCTATAAATGTCACATGATAAAACTGTAATATGTCACGTGGCAGTAATATCTCCAAGAAAAACCCGTCAAAAATTGATGTCAAAATTGGTCAAAGTACTTAATTGATTCATTTATTGGTTCAGAGACTTAATTAAGTGCAAAAAAAAATTTAAGGACTTAATTAATTTTTTTCTAAAAATTTAAGGGCTTCAAACAATCTTAAGTCAACTTATAATGACTGGATATTGATGGAAGGAGATCATATGAACGACATCTTCAACTCGAATAACTAAATCCAAATAATAACAAAAGCATTGGATTTCAGCATCAAAGCAAAATAAAGAAAACAACTCAACATAAGATACTGACAGTGACAAATTTCAATACACAGATCACCTGTTTTAGTTCATTCAGATGGTCGAGATTAAGGAAAAAAGAAATACCATTGATGAGAAAGAAAGAAAAAAGAATTGGTTAAACAGAGCTTAGGACTTGAGAAAAAGGGAGTGTGACCCTGGATTGAGATTAGAGAAAGAGTAGCTAGAGACGGAATTAAAATCAAATATAAAAAGAGATAAAAGTTTATTAAATTTTTAAATTTAAAAAATTAAGAGTAATAAGGATCTTATTTAACCACCTTTAAACAAAAAAACAAAAACAAAAAAAAACTTAACATGCTATTATCCCAAAAAATTTCGGAAGGACAACTGCCCCTCCCACACCATATATTGCTCCGTCTGTGAGAGCAGCGATTGAAAGGGACAGTTGTGTGTTGCGGGAAGTGCTTGGGGTGGTAGATGAGATAGTTGGGGATCATGCATGTGAAGTTAGCTTGCTTAGCTAACCTCTCTCTCCTTTTGGCTAGGGAAATCATTTGATAAAGTCAAGTCAAAAAAAATTTAATTAGTTGAATTGACAAGTCCTATTTTGTAATTCAATTTTTATTTTAAGTTAATTTTAGTTGTTCGAGTTTCTATTTAAATCTAATTATAAATATTTATAATGTTATGATACTAATTGATTCAAATTTAAATGACTTTCTATAACCATATACAATATACAAAAATATTGCTTCATATTTTTTCATATGCGAGATACATATATCAGACAAAGTTGGGGGACTTGACTTGAATTTAAATACCATTCCACTAATTACTGAAATTTTGAGTTAATCGAAGTTTTATTTTATAACTTAAATTTTATTTAAATTTTATCGAGTTGAGTCGAATTTATGAGAATTTATGAAATCCCATCAGAACTAGGGTTGTAAAAACAGGTAATCGGATGGGTTTCAGGTCGGGTACTGTCAGGTCGGGTAAAATCGGATACAGGTCATTTCAGGTCATTTTTCTGTCTTGACTCAAGTCGGGTCGGGTGCGGGTCCATTTCAGGTCGGGTCCATTTCAGGTCGGTTCCGAAGCAGATAATTGACAGGTTAATTCGGGTTCGGGTTCATTTCGGGTTCGGGTAGACTTCAGGTCGGGTTCATTTCAGGTCGGGTTCATTTCGGGTTCAGGTAGACTTCAGGTCGGGTTCATTTCAGGTCGGGTTTATTTCGGGTTCGGGTAGACTTCAGGTCGGGTTCATTTCAGGTCGAGTTCATTTCAGGTCGGGTTCATTTCAGGTTCGGGTGGACTTCAGGTCGGGTTCATTTCAGGTTGAAGTAATTTAAAAAATAATGAAAAGAAAAATAATGAAAATGGGTCAATTTGGAATAAAAATAAAGTTATGTGAAGTATAATGAACAAAAATATCAAAATAAATTTAGAAAACGTAAAAATACAATGAATATGGGTCAAATTGGAATAGAAATAAAGTTTTGGGGACTAGAATGAACAGAAATATCATATTAAAATTATAAAACATTGGGCATTCATTTGAAAAACAAATGAATATGGGTCAATTTGAAATACAAATTAACTTGCGGGGATTATAATGAAAAAAAACAAATTAAAAGTATAAAACATCAGACAAATGAAAAATAATGAATATGTGTCAATTTGAAATAAAAACAAAATTTTAGTGACTATAATGAACAAATATATAAAAAAAGATTATAAAATACTAAAAAAGGAATTAGGGTCAATTTGGAATAAAAATAAAATATTAAGGACTATAATGAACAAAAATATCAAATTAAAACAATGAAACATTTTAAAAATAATGAATTGTGGTCAATTTAGAATAAAAATAAAGTTTTAGGGAGTATAATGAACAAAAATATCATATTAAAATTAGAAAATATCGGGCTAATTTTTAAAAAAATGAATAGAGATCAATTTTTTTTAAATAAACCCAAATATAAATAGCCCATATAGTAAGTGTCCATTTACATTTTAAAATACCCAAAACCCTTTATAAAAATTCAAAGTCCAACTAAATCCCAAATTCATAATCTGCCAGCTCATTCCCGCTCAATCCAACCTAAAGAAACACAAATTTAGAATATAAAATCCATTTTCCACACAAATTTACATCTCAATGGACACGTGGTGATCCCCTATTGGCCCATAAAGCCTCACGTGAATATGTGTTTGTTTGAACACAGTTGGTGCTGACCTCAGTAGGAGTGACATCAGCAACGATGTCATCATCCACTCCCCCTTAGGATACAAATAAAGCTTTGGAGACTATAATGGAAAAAATATCAAGTTAAAAAACTAATGAAGAAATGTACCAAATTATAAATAAAAAACATTGGGTGAATAAAAAAAATAATGAATAGGGATCAATTTAGAATTAAATAAAAGTTTTAGAGACTAACATAAAAATATTACGATATTAAAAAGTTAAAAACAATAGTCTAAATTAAAAAAAATAAAAATAAAAAGGGCTCAACTTGAAATAAAATTAGTTAATTAGATGTTAAGTACTATAAATTATAAAAAAAATTAAAATTAAAATTAAATATATATATATATATATATATATATATTATAATACATACGTATATAACAATATATTAATTAATGTATATGTATACACTATACATATGTATATATATTATAGGATTTAGGGTTTTGGACTTTTAAGTTCCTACATACATTAAATAATAAATACATACATATTACATACATACATGATACATACATAATTTACATACATACATTATGATTAGGGTTTAGGGTTTCATGCATATATACATGATATGTACATTAACATTATAAAACCCTAAACCTTTAAAACTAAAACACATACCCTAAAATTGAATCACTAACCATAAAACAAAACTATAAAACCCTAAACCTTTAAAACTAAACCATAAAACCCTAACACCATAAGCCCTAACAATAAACCCTAGACCCTAAAACCCTAAAATTGAATCAATTAATCAATTAATTGAGAAAGATTTAAATTATTAATTGTAAAAATATATACTATCTATGTATTTTAGCATGCCTTAGTCTATATATTAAGAAAAAAGTTAAAATAAACAATATCAAATCAAATTAGTATGACTTAAAATATATATACTAAAATATATGCCTTAGTAAATTTGTCTATCCTTAGTAAAAATTATATATGTACTATGTATTTTAGTATATATTAGATTTTTATTTATTAAAAATAAATATTTTTATTTATCAAAGTTTATATTTATTTTTACTAATTACTTATTAAACAAATCTTTTATTTATTAAAAATAAATCTTTTAATTATATATATAATACATTTTGTTAGATGCTTAACATTTTAAACTATTCAAATTATAGATATAGACTTTTTCATAATACTTCATAATATTACTTCATATCATATTTTAAAAATATCATTATTACTTATTAAGTATCAATTATCAAACCAGGTAAATATCCGTTCAGGTACAAAACAGGTCGGGTCCAAAACAAGTCGGGTCTAATAACAGGTCGGGTTTAAAATAGGTCGGGTTCAAAACAGGTCGGGTTCAAAATAGGTCGGTTTCAAAACAGGTCGGGTTCAAAACAGGTCGGGTAAAACCGGATCTCGGGTCGATTCAGTCAAGTAATATCAGGTAATTTGCCAGGTCGGTCTCAGGTTCGGGTTCGTTTCAGTCGGACACAAATCGAGTTCGGTTGCTACAATAACAGGTTTAACTCGGGTTCGGGTCAGCAACAGTCAGTTACAGTTCGGGTTCGGGTCATCAAATTCTCAGGTCAAATCAGGTTCTGACTCGAACAGGTTTCAGACAGGTTTTCAAGTTCTGACTTATTTTTACAACGCTAATCAGAACGTAATGTGTCACTCACGGGTCAAACCTCCTCACGTCTCCCCCAAAGTGTACCAAATTGCTTGTTAAACGACAACAACACTTAAAATGCTTTATTGCTTTTAACTGTGGAAAACACTTGGTATATATTTTGTCACATTTATCTTGTTCATTTTCTATAAATCACATTCAACTTTAACCTCAATGTACAATATATTCCGTTGGAAAACTACGTACGGAATCAAACTCCCCGTCAGGGGCGGCAGAGCTACATAAGAGTAGAGTGTGGGGCCAATTGCTCCCATCCCAAGAATTTTTTTATCTTTATCTATGTATAATTTTAAAAAAATAGTTTATTTTTAAATTCTCCCATCACTTTTAAACATTTATGTTTTGTTTCTAACTTTGAATTCAGACTTCGTCTCTGTCGGTATATTCTATTTCACAAATTTGTGATCTTGGAGTAAATGTGAATATCTACGAAAATTTAGGTTTGGAGTAAATGTGAATATCTACGTAAGTACGGCAGCTTGACTATAAGGTGCAGCCAACCTTAGCAAAAGGAAACTCAACTTTCATACACCGCTCTCTTCCTATATAATTGGGGGGTTCTTCGTGTCAAATAGTTCGCTAACGTTCTTCCCTCAGTTGTCTCTCCAGTTCCTAGATAAACATGTTGACTTTACGTATACATATTTGTTGCAATCTAATCTCGCCGGCAAGGATTTGTTTGGTAGGGTGAAAAAAAAATGAAATGATAGAAAATTAAAGGGATTGAAAAGTGGAAAGATAAAAAATTAATTTCTCTTCTTTTTCATTGGTGTGTTCGGTATAATTGATAGGAAAATTGAAAAAAAAAATCATTTTTTATTTTCATTCATCGCTTGGTGGAGTTGAAAATTGAAAGGAAAGAAAATTAAGCTATGAAAATTTTATATTTTGAACTAACTCACATCTCTCTGTTGGACTATGCCCAAAGAACAATCATGAGATGGTTGTAAAATGCGTACTTATTTTATCTTCTTTATTAATATAAAGTCGTTATTATTATTTCAGTCTTATTCTATGTGTTTATAAATAAATTGAATTATAGTAAAGTCCTTAGAATAATATAGTTATTCTTAAAATGTCCTTAGTCGAGTATTATTGTGGGCATGAACAACAATAATATATTAAGACTAATATGTAGTTAATTGATGACAAAGTGTTGTCATTGACATGTAGATGTCAAAATCAATACATAAGTATGTATTAGAGAGCGACATACTGGATTGACTCGTTATGAGCACGTTTCTTTGATTATTATGTGACAATCACAACATTGCTCATAGTGATAACTACATGTATGATCCTCAGACTTGAGATCATCGTTATTTCAACATTGTGAGTGACATATTTTGATACAATCAAATGTGTGTCGTAACTGACTACACTATAAAAATTGATATTGGATATGTTGCAATCTATGTAGCGGAATATGGTTGATCAAGATATGATTTGTCCCTCCTACATAATAGGAGCAATATCATAGGCCACTTGATTGAGTGAGACTAGAAATGCATGACCTTGCTCGAATAAATTGATATGAGATATCATAGTTATTTGTTTATAATAATCTACACAAGATATCAAGAAATATTAGATGGAGTATACAAGTGTGACTATTGCATAACTTGTGTTCGATCTAGATATAAGGACAAAATGATGAAATACATGAAAAAAGTTAATCACGAAAAAGGCTATGTCGAACCACGACTTCTTGTAACTTAGGTAGCAATGATGTATTGCTAGATGTCACTCATTACTTGTAATATTAGAATTGTTCTAGATATTACTGCTAACGTTACATAAACCTACAAGGGTCACACCCTATGATTGAAAAGAACAAATATCGACTAGATAACATGTGTACAAACTTGTTATGCATGAAATAAGTAAAAATCGAAATTATTATGATTATCTTAATTATAAATAATTTCGTTTATATATATATATATATTAATACTAGATAATTATTGTAATTAGCAAATACTATTAAAATATATATATCCCTAAAGAAACCTGATTGAAGTAGAATTAGATTCTACATATTTAATTATATTCGGTTAAATATATTGTATATTTAAAGACTCTGAATTTAATTGGGATTAGAGTTTTGAATGCTATATAAAGGCATAAGGTCTAGCAGCCAAAGTATGCATTTGCGAAAAACCTCTCTAACAGTTAGAGAAGAGAAAAATATTGTTCGTTTTGTTCGGGTGGACTGCATAGAGGTCAAAACGCTATTGTGCCGACTTGAATTCAATATCACGCTAGAAGAATTGGATTCTCCTAACTCCCTACAGTTTCCAAATTTAATTAAGGTAATTTTTCACCCATTTTCACCCCAGATTTGTTCTTCGTACATGGATCACTGGTGGAATACGCCGAATAATTTTTCCATTGCGCCATAAGGTGTATCGGTGTTTCCCAACAGTAGTATCAGAGCCACTTGTACAATACGAATTCAGGCTTAAATACTTGGATGATACTTTTTATGAGATGCATGTTTTGTTTTTCCTGTTCTGACAAGTATACGATATTTGTGCAAAATAATGAAATTGAATCCAGCTGCGGTTAATATGTTAATCTATTTTAAATAAGTTTTTACAACCGATGGTTAAACGTTAATCATATGTTTGTTGTTGTAAGGTTTTAATGTTTATATGTTAATTATTAACATGATGAACATGCAGTTTTGATAGCAGTTCGTTTTGGCAGAGGAACAATGGTTGTTCTAGTGCAAAAAACCTTAGGGAATGAAAAATCCCAAAAACACGAATCTGTTGATAAAATTTATCAAATCGTGTGGTTTTTCTATAATAATCAAAGTGCCAGAGCGCGTAGGCAAAAAAGGTCGTATGAACTATTTTGGTAATCTTAATTAACAAGATAAAACATGTGTATGTTTTAGATGATATGCACAGTGTTTGAAATGCATGGTTATAACCCAATAGCCCATTTACTTTGGTTTTATATAAATACGACCTGCGCGTCACGCCTTTCTTTCTTCTATTGTAATTTTCTTCCCATCTTACTCCCTCGTATGTAAAACGAGTTTCTGAAAAAAATTATAATATTTGCAGAGAAAGCGTTGATCAAAGGAGCAAAATGATGGGCCAATCAAAGGTGGATTAGATGCTTGGGAAGCAAGTTCTATCTTTAGTATTTTTTGTTCTCCCATTGGCTTGGGATGGGCCATCTTAGTTTTACGGGCTATAATCATTGCATTTACATTTACTGCTTTACATGTATGTGATACAATGTATGTTTTTAGCATGATGGTAACTAATTAGATCATAGTAGAATGGTGAGATTAATTTAACAAAAAACCCTCCATATTTAATTATTATCCATCCACCAATATTAGCTCTCGCTAAAACCTCGATTGGTACTATGTAGGTTTTGCTAAAGCGAAGTACATATATCTATCTTGGTTAAATGCGAAGAATAAACAAGTGATATTCATTGGTTGTAATATTGGTTAAACTAGGTTGTTCTAATGAGATTAGAAACCTAAAGGCTAATGATTTGGATAATCATGAGATGATTAGGAACAATAGTTGTTCATCAAATATAGGAATTACATGAGATGTAATTAGCAAGTGTTGCTTACCTAAATAATTGAATTCTAGGAGTAAAGCCAAAGCTGACTTAGGATGAAATGAAATATGGATCCTTACCCACTAGAAATACTTTTAGTAAGTTTTTTAATTTTGAGGGGTTTTAATAGTGAGAATGTTAATACTTTATAGTTGTAGATTTATTATGGAAAATTCAAACTCATTATCATTGTGATCCGTCCTTGAGAAGGACAAATTGAATGGCTTAAACTTCCTTGACTGGTTCCGCAATTTGAAGATTGTTCTCAAACAAGAACGAAAACTATTAGTCATCGAAGAACATTTCTTTAAAAAGCCAGTAGATGATGCCTCCAAAGATGAATTGGAAACCTTTGAAAAATACTCAAGTGACATGGTAGATGTCGGATGTTTGATGCTTGCGACCATGACCCTGAGCTTCAAAAGCAACATGAGGACATGGTTCCATATGAGATGGTTAAAAATCTCAATGAATAATATAAGGGGCAAGCTCGTCAAGAGATGTATGAGACCTCTAAGGCTTTGTTTCGATGCAAGATGGTTGAGGTAACTCCATTGGGAACTCGTGTTCTCAAAATGATAGGGTATATTCAGACCCTGGAAAAGTTGGGCTTCCCTCTAAGTGTTGAATTGGCTACTAATGTTATCCTGCAATCATTGTCGGATAGTTTTACTCAGTTTGTTCTTAATTTCAATATGAATGAAATATCATTGCCTTAGTTGCTTGGTCCATTAAGAACAGTAGAGAGCAACATGAAAAAGGTTGGCTGCAAACCTATTCTGATGATTCGAAAGGATAACAGAAAAGGAAAGCCTAACACCAAGGCAAAGCTAAAGCCCAAAAAAGGAAAGGTTGTATTGAAACCCAAAGGAGGAGTTGCAAAAGAAGGAAAATGTTACCATTGCAACAGTGTTGGACATTGGAAGAGAAACAACCCTCTCTATCTTGAGGACATCAAGAAGGCTAGAGAAAATGGACAGTCTTGATCATGTGTTTATGTTATTGATATTAATATATCAACATCTACTTCTTGGGTATTAGATACCGATTATGGTTTCACATTTGTACTTGTGTACAAGGACTAAAAAGGAGTAGAAAGTTGGCAAAAGGAGATGTGGACCTACGAGTGGGAAATAGAGTGTAAAGTGTCCATAAGTTCTATATTTCATGCACATTCCATCTCCTTTTATTGTTGTTTTTAGTACCTTTTAGGCATAATTAGGATCATGCATTGCATTTTACAGTATTCTTTTACTTTGCCATGCTTTTTATAGATTATCTGTTATTTGGTAAGGAAAAGGTACTGTTTTAGTTAAGTTTTAGTTTCAGGTGTTAGAGGCTGATAGAAGGAGAGAGGAGCCAAGGACATGATGCTGAGGCAGCAGACCAAGGAGTTGTACTGACGTATTTCTAGAGAGAGACAACAGCTGCCGAGTAGCTACCGCCGCCATACCTGTCGCCCAAGACAGCAAACTGAGGACTTGGAGAACTGGAGTGCGATCTGAAGAGCAGAAAATCCTGATCTTAACGATGTTGTCCATTCAATTTTTCGATGACTGTAGCAGCAAGCAGAGCCGCCGAATGAGGAATGCGAGATTACTTGCGGAGCAAGGCAACGTGAAGAAGTCCAAATTCAACTCAAAGAAGTCAAAATTTAAGGTTGCATTTAATGTAAAAGCTACTTTGAAGACTTCTACTTTAAGAAGGACTAGACCTAGCTAATGCCTATATATACCCATTGTAATTTTACTTCAAAACAACTTAGGTTTTCCCTTAGGCATAGTTAAGGTTTTCTTGCCGCCATTATGTTCTAAAACTCTCTTTGGATTTGGGTTATGTTGTAATTAGCGTGAGAACGGTTGCTTAGGTGTTTAAGTTTGTTTTTGCAATAAAGCTTCAAGGTTTGATTATTACACGTTCTTCATAGTTTTCAATTAAGGCGAAAGATTAGTTGATTACTATCCATTTGTTCGGTATCGAGAGATTCGAACTCACGAAAGGAGTAAGTACGGTCTTCACCTTAATCAAGTGTTGATCAATCCAGCCTAGAAATAGGTTAGGGTTTAAGGCGGCTAAAAGAGAACGAACCAAACATTGATGTCTTTGCACGATTCACATTGCGGTTGGTATATTCTGCAGTGGGCATCAACATCATTCTGACTTAGATATAAGCGGGATCACTTTTAAAATGTTCTGTCGAACCTTGTAGTTCTGCCGAGTTCGCCGTCGAGACACACTTCCATTCCACTGTCGGGGCATCGAGAGCGTCCCAGCAGCATAACCCGGCCCATTCCATCTATCTGAACTCTTCCCTTATATTTACTTGTGTTTTATTTTCTTTTCTTCTTAAACAATTCAACTTATTTGTGCATTTAATTTTCCCTTGTGCAGGAGTTACGATTTGAGTCAAGTTGTCCAATCCCTGTGGGAAACGTTATCTTTTATACTATTACTTGACAGGAATGTGCACTTGCGCTCATATTTAGAGAACACTAAAACGCTGTACAAGTGTTTGGCGTCGTTGCCGGGGATTGGAAACAGCAAAATTCGTTTTTAAATTTATGCACCTTTATTTATTTGCTTTTAATTTTTAGTTTTTATCCTTATTCGGAAAAAAAATTACAGTTCCTTAGCAAAGTGCATGACCAGGGCAAACCCAAAAGGCAAAATCGTTTACGTTGAGGATATCAAACGAAGAGCAAGAGAACTCAAAAAGGATATCAGAACAACCCTAGGGAAAGACAAAGAAGAGAGAAAAACATAAGAAATCGTGGAAGAAATAAACGACAACCCTGCTAACAATGCTCAGAACGGCAAGGATGGGCAACAAGACTCGCCGCCCAGAGAGCAGCAGCAAGTTCCAACTAGGCAGCTGCCCCCTATTCCGCCCAGGCAGCAACAATACGTTCGAACCACCGGGGATTATTTGGAGCATGACTTCATAGGGTTCAATCCTACAATGATAGAACCTGAAATTGAGGCGGATCACTTTGAACTGAAGCCCATAATGTTTAGCATGATCAACACTTTGGGGCAATTTGGAGGGACTGCCACAGAAGATGCTCGGCAGCACTTAAGAGGATTCATGGACATATGCAGACCTTTCAAAATACATGGAGTCCACCAAGATGTGCTAAGGCTGAGGTTATTCCCCTATTCACTGAGGGATAGGGAAAAACAGTGGTTGAACAACCAGCCAGCAGGATCGTTCAACACATGGACAGAGCTGTGCAAGGATTTTTTGGATCGTTTCAGTCCATCTAATGTCACAGACAGATTGAGAAACGAGATCACAACCTTCCGACAAGGGGATGATGAGCCAAAGTATGAAGCATGGGAGCAGTATCAACATATGCTTAATAACTGCACGCTTCATGATTTTCCAGCTTGGACACATGTGTCAATGTTCTACAACAGGGTGAACTACCCAACCCGAATGATGATCGACGCCTCTGCCAACGGGATCATCCTCGACAGACCACCAGAGGAGGCACTGCAGATTCTGAAACAAGCCGCTAAAAAACGACTATAAGTACCCAATCGCCCGCCGAGGCGGCATTAGGCAGCCAACTACTGTGAACGAAGTAGAAGCCTCGGAATCTGTTAATGCCCGCCTCGACAAATTGACAGAGCTGGTTATGAACATGGTTAAACCCACTGGAAAAGTCTATGAGGCCAAGGCTATAGAACCATTCTGTAATGAGTGTGGGGGCAATCATGATTCCTCTGAATGTACTACATTTGCCAATTTCATGGGAGGATATGAGAGGAACTGCGGGCCCGCCACGAACACATACAACCCTGGATGGAGAAATCACCCAAGCTTCACCTCGAGCAATCCTAAAACTGCTGCAAATCCACAACAGCAATAGGGAGGTTACCAGCAGAACCAGTCCAGACAACAAGCTCAGCAACCACAGAACAATTCACTAGAAGCAACTTTACAAACTTTTATGTCTAACACTAGTGAATTTATTGTTCGTACTAATAAATTCATTGATAAAACTGAGTCGTTTATGGACATGACGGAGATGAGGATGAACAACCAAGAAGCTGCGATAAAGAACATGGAGACCCAATTTGGGCAATTCATTGCGATCTATAGTAGCAGGACAATGGGTGCAACATCCAGTAGTACAGTGGCAGCAGATAAACCCACATATGAGCAGTGTAAAGCCATATCAACCAGAAGTGGGAAATAGTTGGATGAGCCCAAAATGGAAAAGGCGGCAAAGGAACAGCTAGCACAGACAGAACTACCTGCCACGACAACATCAACACCAGCCACCCCGGTAGAAGAGCCTAACAGCAGCCCTGAGGCAAATAATCCTCCACAGATCAAGTTCCCATACAAAGAACGTATAGAGGACATCTGCTTGCCAGCACCTTTCCCCTAGAGACTTAAGCAACAGAAGCAAGAGCACCAGTTTAGGAAATTCTTGGATATTCTGAAGCATGTGCACATAAATATCCCTCTAATAGAAGCCATTCAGAACATGCCCAACTATGCAAAATACCTAAGAGACATGGTTTCCAAGAGGAAGAGAATTGGGGAGTTCGAAACAGTTGCTGTAACATAAGAGTGCATGGCTATACTACACAACAAGTTGCCGCCCAAGCAAATAGATCCAGGCAGCTTTATTATACCATGTAGAATAGACAACAAGCACGAAACAAAATCCTTGTGTGACTTAGGAGCCAACATAAACTTGATGCCTAAGGCAGTCTTCGACAAACTAGGAATTGGGCAAGCCAAACCTACCTCTATTATGCTGAAACTTGCTGATCATTCATTTGTACAACCGGAGGGCAAGATTGAAGATATCCTAGTACGAGTGGGAAGCCTTACTTTTCCAGCAGACTTCCTCATCTTAGACAGTGAGGCCGATGAAAATGCCCCTATCATCCTTGGGTGACCATTCTTGGCTACAGGCAGAACGTTAATAGATGTGGAGCATGGGGAGCTGATCATGAGGGTAGACAATCAGAGCATCAAGTTAAATGTGTTACAACCCTCAGAAAACGAAAAGGAAGGATGCCTAGATGCATATGTCTCCAAAATCAAAACAGAGACAGGCCAAGACATCAGTTGTCATGGCAGACCCAAGGGCAGGCTAAAGGACCCAACATCACACCACCTAAAAGAACAAGAGGACCCCCAGGAGGGAAAGACAAGACAAATTACCTAAGGAAGTGGTTATGTCTGGGATATGCACCCAAATGCTCTCCCAACATAACTTAATTATTTTTATTTTTATTTCCTTATTTTTATGTTTTAGGAATAGAGTTTAATTTATTGCAATTTATTTTCTGTTAGGATTAGATTTTTCATTAGTTAAATTTATTTTTCACATTTTTTTATTATTTTCAGAATTTACTTAATTATCTTTATTTTTATTTCAAGCTTTAGGAATAAAAGAGTATGATCAAGAAGAAGCCCAACAAGGAGCCCGCCCACCATCTCACCAAGACAGCCAAGGGCGGCCTAGCGCAAACAGCGCTTAACGACTAGTTGCCTGCGAACGGCTAGCTGCCAATAGCTACAGGAATAACGGGCAGAAACCCCGTAACGCGCGCGAGACAACTTGACCGTTGGACATTTAATGTTGCCCTTGCATCTCTCGGCAACCTCTATTTAAACCTTACTTACCCTATTCATTTACTTGACTTCCACCTCCTTGTTATATTCTTCTTGAATCTATTGCTCTCTGTTCTCACAATATTTTCTTTTAAGTCTTAGTATATTCCAACCGTCTCACACATGGCTTCAACATCCGCACCCAAACCCACCTTCCAACGTTTTTGCTCTAAGGCAGATGAAAGGAGATTTAAAAATCAGTTTGCCAAGCAAGCAACTTGGGAGGAGCAAGGTTTCCACTACACGAAGCAAACATGGGACCTTGGCTTAGAGCCCACCTTGTTCGAGACCATCCACAACAAGGGATGGAAAATATTTGCACGACAGCCGGAGATGGCCAACATCACCATGGTCAGAGAGTTTTATGCCCATCACCCCTGTCTAAAGCTACCGTTCGTCTACGTCTGAGGGGAGCCTGTCAAACTAAACACCACCGTAATCAATAGCTTCTACGGCCTAGAGATGGAAGACAACCCCTATGAGGAATAGAGGCAGTCACTGACGGATGCTGACTACGATAGAAGCAAGGGCAAGCTGTGCGAGCCCAACACGCCATGGCTGGCAAGAAAGAATGACGGCTCTGTCCAACGCCGTCGACTGTTACCCGAGGCCATGCTGTGGAATACCTTCATCAAATGTCGTCTGCTGCCCACCTCCCACAACTCTAACGTAGACCGGTCGCGCCTCACACTCATCCACAACATCATGATGAACCGGCCAATCAACGTTGGGGAGATCATATACAATAAGATCCACAACTGCTTCCGTAAGACAAAGGGCAGGTTGTACTTCCCGTCTCTCATCACCGACCTTTGTGCCAACTTCAACGTCCCAACCGAGCCTGAAGATGAGATGACAACTGCCAAGGAGGGGTGGACCAGGAAACTCCACCTGCAGATGATGTAGACCCAGGAGACAAAACCCATCACCCCCAGCCAGCCCTCTACCGCCCAACCAGCCACACCAGCCGCCCCCGACAATATTAAAGCTGCCCCGACCAATGAAGTCCTCACTCTGCTGTACACCCTCATTGACAGCAACAAACGAATCGAGCAGCAGCAGTTAACCTTCATGAAGTATGTGAGGGAGGTCCAAGAGGCTTTTGTGGCCTATCTCCTTCAGAAATATCCAGATGACGGCCCCACCCTATCACCTACCTTGCTGATCTAGCCGCCGCAGCTGCCCCTGGACAAGGAACACCATCAGACACAGCTGCCTGCCATGCCGCCTTCCGCCGCCAGATGTCGTCTTCGATGCACTACCCATCATACTTCGCCACCTCCGCTTCCAACACGGTGGCATACTCCCCAAAGCGGTATCAGCAACATCATTCTCCCGTCTGCACAGCGGTAACAATGGCCAACACCTCATCCTCTGATGTGGTAGAGCAGCCGCCAGTAACAGCAGAAGCAGCAGCCCCAATGGTGATGGACCCTCCAACAGCACCAACAACGGAAGGAACAAGGAAGAGGAAGCGATACATCATAGCCACCGAGCCAGTGGACCAGGAGACAAAATTCGAGGAGAGCGAAGCCCCTCTAGAAGAACCTCGCCCTACTACTAAGAGAGTCCAGCTACCGCGGGCAGCAAAGGTCTCACCAGCCAAGTCTGTCGCACGGGCATCTGCCGGCTGCCGCCTTATCATCCAATCCTCCTCTTCCTCCTCTGCCGCCAAGACCCAAGCCTCCTCTCAAGCTTCAGCCAATTTCTAGAGTTTTTTTCTTTTCTTCTCTTTATTTTATTTCTTGGTTTTTATCTTAATTGTATTTTTTGCTTTTATTTTGTATTTTATTTTGTGCATTGAGGGCAATGCTCATCTCGAGTTTGGGGGGGTTAGCACTCATTATTTTTGTCTAGGCATAATTAGTGCATATTAGGTTGCATTATGTACTTGCCTTAGAAAATTAATCGAAAGGAAATATTTAAAAAAAAACTTGTGCCTATGATAGGATAGTTGATTTAAATTTTCGCACCAAGTTAAAATGAACTTAATTTTGGGGGGAAACATGAAGTAAACTTAGGATTTTTCTATAGTTTCTAAAAATTAAAAACACTACTGTTACTTGCTGAATTTGTTTGAGTTTCTGATCAATATTGCATGTTGAATTATTTGTAAAATTCTAACATGGTTGCAGGAAGCTACTGCGGCAGGCAACAAACAGGAAAAACAAAAGCATTGCCAAGGCATGAAAAAGAATTTTTTATGCTGTCTATCCTTAGAGGTGTCCGAAACAGGATCTATGAAGAATCATGTGCAAGGACACTTCGCTGCTATCAAAGTCCATGAATCTGAAAATACTGAAGTGACGGACAAATTAGCATGAGTGAATGAAAGTCTTCACGGGATGACTCTACTCTATGGGTTCGGGGTTTTGTAGTTTGCTCCTATCTTAATTTCGAACCTAGAAGAGTAGTTGTGATGAGTTGAAGCCCTTATTTCCATGATTATTTAGTTGTGCTTGATTATGATGTCTCGGAAGCAACCTTGTACATCATGATAGCATCCTTGTTTACTTAGAATATTCATCAGATTCAGCCTGTACACAGTTCTGCACACACTTCACTGACATATTATAGTTTAATTCTGAGGTAATTCATGTTATTCCCCTCTCACTAATCTAATGACAGGTGCCACGGCCTTGAGGTGTTAAATCAAGTTTAAAACATAATTTTTTCTTTATGATTAGTTAAAAGGGCAAGTATGTTTAGGTTGCATTGCTTGAGGACAAGCAATAGTTCGAGTTTGGGGGTGTGTAAAGTGTCTATAAGTTCTATATTTCATGCACATTTCATCTCCTATTATTGCTGTTTTTGAGTACCTTTTAGGCATAATTAGGATCATGCATTGCATTTTACAGTATTTTTTTACTTTGTCATGCTTTTTATAGATTATTTGTTATTTGGTAAAGAAAATGTACTGTTTTAGTTTAGTTTTAGTTTCAGGTGCTAGAGGTTGATAGAAGGAGAGAGGAGCCAAGGACATGATGCTCAGGTTGCAGACCAATGAGTTGTACTGACGCAGTTCAAAACAGAGACAGTAGCTGCCGAGTAGCTACCGCCACCATACCTGCCGCCCAAGATAGCAAACTGAGGACTTGGAGAACTAGAGTGCGATCTGTATGGCAAAAAATCCTGATCTTAACGGTGCTGCCCACCTAATTTTTCGATGACTGTAGTAGTGGGCAGAGCCGCCAAATAGGGAATGTGAGATTACTTGCGGAGCAAGGCAACGTGAAGAAGTCCAAATTCAACTCAAAGAAGTCAAAATTTAAGGTTGTATTTAATGTAAAAGATACTTTGAAGACTTTTACTTTAAAAAGGACTAGACCTAGCTAATTCCTATATATACTCATTGTAATTTTACTTCAAAACAACTTAGGTTTTCCCTTAGGCATAGTTAAGGTTTTCTTGCCGCCATTATGTTCTAAAACTCTCTTTGGGTTTGGGTTATGTTGTAATTAGCGTGAGAACGGTTGCTTAGGTGTTTAAGTTTGTTTTTGCAATAAAGCTTCAAGGTTTGATTATTACACGTTCTTCATAGTTTTCAATTAAGGCTAAAGATTAGTTGAATACTATCCATTTGTTCAGTATCGAGAGATTCGAACTCACGAAAGGAGTAAGTACAGTCTTCACCTTAATCAAGTGTTGATCAATCCAGCCTAGACATAGGTTAGGGTTTAAGGCGGCTAAAAGAGAACGAACCAAACATTGCTGTCTTTGCACGATTCACACTTAGCAGCAGCATAACCCGGCCTATTCCATCAATCTGAACTCTTCCCTTATATTTACTTGTGTTTTATTTTCTTTTCTTCTTAAACAATTCAACTTATTTGTGCATTTAATTTTCCCTTGTGCATGAGTTACGATTCGAGTCAAGCTGTTCAATCCCTGTGGAAGACGATATCTTTTATACTATTACTTGACAGGAGTGTGCACTTGCGCTCATATTTAGAGAACACTAAAACGCTCTACATAGAGCAAGAGTTGCTGCATTAGCTATAAGAACATATACTTTGTCATTATCTTGTGGACTTGTTTTAAATTTAGAGGATTGTTATTTCCTACCTAGTTTGACTAAAAACATTATTTCAATTTCTTGTTTGGACAAGATTGATTTTGATATTATTATTAAGAATAATAGTTGTTCCTTTTATCTCAACAATGTTTTTTATGGTACGACTCAATTAATAAATGGCCTATATATCGTAGATCAAGACAATTTCATATATAACATAAATACGAAAAGATCAAAAATAAATAACTCTAATCAAACTTATCTCTGGCATTGTCGCTTGGGTCATATAAGTGAGAAAACGTATATAAAAAGTTCATAAAGATGGATTTTTGGATTCTTTTTTTTGAACAACTTAATATATGTGAACCTTGCTTAATGGGAAAAATGACCAAATCACTGTTTGATGGTAAAAACGACCGAGCAAGTGATTTATTAGGTCTAATACATAGTGATGTATGTGGACCAATGAATATACAAGCCAGATGAGGGTTTCAATACTTAATTACTTTCACTGACGATTTTAGTAGATATGGGTACATTTACTTAATGCATCATAAATCTGAAGCCCTTGAAAAGTTCAAAGAACTAAGAATGAAGTATAAAACCAACTAGGAAAAAGTATCAAAGCTCTTCGATTAGATCGAGAAGGAGAATACTTAAGCTTAGAGTTTGATGAACTTCTTAAAGAATGTGGGATTATCTCACAACTTAAACCTCCTGGTACCCCACAACATAATAGAGTCTCTGAAGGAGAAATCGAACATTGTTAGACATGGTTCGGTCAATGATGAGTCGTGTTGATCTTCCAACTTCTTTTTGGGGACATGCGCTAGAAACAACTGCTTTCACACTAAATCGTGTTCCATCTAAATCGGTTCAACAGACACCATATGAGATATGGACTGGAAAGTGTCCTAGTATGTCTTTTATGAAAATTTAGGGATGTGAAGTTTATGTTAATCATCAGATGTCTACAAAACTCGAACCCAAATCTCATAAGTGTAAATTTGTGGGGGTATCCTGAAGAAACTAAAGGATATTATTTCTTCAATCCTTTTGAGAACAAAGTGTTTGTTGCTCAAACATGAGTCTTCCTCGAAAGAGAATTTATTTTCAAAAAGGAAGTGGGAGAAATATTAAACTTGAGGAAATTCAGGATCATCCACAGATCATGGAACCAGAGATTGAACAACAACAAGTTCCGCAAGTAGTTGAGGAACATCAAACCATTCTTGAAACACAACCACTGCGGAGATCTATGAGAGAACACAATGCGCCTGAGAGATATGGATTTCTCGTCACATTGCATGGTGATGTTCTCCTCATGGACTAAGATGAGCCTAGGACTTATCGAGAAGTAGTGGGGAGCCAAACTCCGAGAAATGGCTAGAAGCCATGAAATCCGAGATGGATTCCATGTCAGAAAACCAAGCATAGACTTTGGTTGACCCACCTGAAGGGATAAAGCCCATAGGGTGTATATGGGTTTTCAAAAAGAAGACCGACATGGATGGCAATGTACAAACATAAAAAGGGTGATTGGTCGCTAAGGGATTTCGTTAAATTCATGGTATAGACTATGATGAAACGTTTTCTCATGTTGCTATGTTTAAATCTATTCGGATATTGCTTATAATAGTTGTATTTTACGATTATAAAATCTGGCAAATGGATGTTAAAACCACTTTCCTCAATGGAAAATTAGATGAAGATGTGTATATGACACAAGCTGAGGGTTTTGTCGATCCAAAAGATGCTCGAAAAGTATGCAAGCTACAAATATCCATTTATGGGTTGAAGCAAGCTTCTCGAAGTTGGAATCTTCGTTTTATTGATGCTATCAAAGAATTTTGTTTTATTAAAAATTAAGATGAGCCATGTGTTTTCAAGAAAACTAGTGGGAACACTATCACATTCTTGGTATTGTATATGGATGACATACTAATAATAGGAAATGACATATCTACCTTACAGTAGGGGTGTTCAAACGGTCGGTTAAACCAAATTAACCGACCAAACCGAATTAGTTCGGTTAAACGATCGGCCACCGAACTTTTTTCGGTCGGTGAACAGTTAAAGAACTTTTCAAAGTTCGGTTATCGGTTATTTCGGTTCAAAATCGGTTAATTAACCAAATTAACCGAATTACCGGAAATATAAAAATATATATTATTCATATTAAACCCATACCCATTAAAATTATAAAACCCACTTCTAACCCAAACGAAAAATCTAATGTTTAATCTAAAATTCTAATGTTTTTATCTATGTTTAGACATTGTTTAAATTAAATAAAAATTATCTTTGTGAACTAAAAATTATTTCCAAGGATTTTTATTGTGTAATAATTTTGATTAGGGAAAAATTGATAAATTTCGGTTAATTCGAAAACCGACCAAATTAACCGAAACTTGTTCGGTTTGGTTATTTTTTTCGAAAAAAAGTTTGGTTCGGTTAACGGTTAAAGATTTAAAATTTTTGCTTAATTCGGTTTTGGGTAATTTGGCCACCGACCAAATTAACTGTTTGAACACCCCTACCTTATAGTCTGTAAAGACTTGGTTAGGAAAATGTTTTTCTATGAAAGACTTGGGTGAAGCAACCTACATATTAGGACTCAAGATCTATAGAGATAGATCAAGATGAATCCTAGGACTAAGTCAAAATACATACATAGATAAAGTACTAAAAAGATTCAGTATGGAAGAATCTAAAAGAGGATTCTTACCTATGAGACATAGTATTTCACTCTCGAAGGAAATGTGTCCTTCAACGCCTCAAGAAAGAGAGTGCATGTGTAAGATTCCATATGATTCGGCTATTGGATCTATCATGTATGTCATGTTATGTACACATCCAGATGTATCATATGCTTTAAGCATGACAAGTCGGTACCAAGTAGATCATGGTGAAGGTGATTGGGTTGCAGTAAAAAACATCCTTAAGTACTTAAGAAAAACTAAGGATGCACTCCTTATGTGTGGAGGTGAGGAAGAGATAAGTATAAAAGGTTATACTAACGCAAGCTTTCAAACCGATAAAGATGATTCTTCATCGTAATCGGGTTTTGTGTTTTGCCTTAATGAAGGTTATGTAAGCTAGAAAAGTTCAAAGCAAGATACAATAGCAGATTCTACAATAGAAGCCGGGTATATTGTAGCAAGCGATGCTGTAAAAGAGGTTGTTTGGATTAAAAAGTTCATATATGAACTAGGGTTGTGCCTAACATTTCAAATGCTATAGACCTACGTTGTGACAACAAGGGAGCCACCACACAAGTAAAAGAACTCAGATCTCATTAACGATCCAAACACATACTTAGGTGTTACCATCTCATTCGAGAAATCATCGATCGAGGGGATGTAGAAATATGCAGAGTACTAACGGATGAAAATATCGTCGATCCACTGATAAAGCCTCTGACACAGCAGAAGCATGATCGTCACACTAAGTCTCTTGGTATTAGATACATGAGTGATTGGGCTTAGTGCTAGTGGGAGATTGTTGGAGTATGCCCAAAGACCAACCATGAGATGGTTGTCAAAGACATACTTATTTTATCTTATTTATTAATATAAAGTCGTTATTATTATTTCAGTCTTATTTTGTGTGTTTATAAATAAACTGAATTATAATAAAGTCCTTAGAATAATATAGTTATTCTTAAAATGTCCTTAGTTGAGTATTATTGTGGGCATGGACAACAATAATATATTAAGACTAATATGTAGTTGATTGATGACAAAGTGTTGTCATTGACATATAGATGTCAAAAGTAATACATAAGTATATGTTAGAGAACCCTCTATGAGCATGTTTCTTGGATTATTATGTGACATTCACAACATTGCTCATAGTGATAACTACATATATGATCCTCAAACTTGAGATCATCGTTATTTCAACATTGTGAGTGACATATTTTGGTACAATCAACCGTGTGTCCTAACTGACTACACTGTAAATACTGGTATTGGATATGTTGCAATCTATGTAGCGGAATATGGTTGATCAAGATAGGATTTGCCCCTCCTACATAATATGAGTAATATCATAGGCCACTTGATTGAGTGAGACTAGAAATGCACGGTTATGCTTGAATAAATTGATATGAGATATCATAGTTATTCCTTTATAATAGTCTACTTAAGATATCTAGAAATATTAGATGGACTATACAAGTGTGACTATTCCATGACTTGTGTCCGATCTAGATATAAGGACAAAGGGATGAAATGCATGAAAATAGTTAATCACGAAAAAGGTTATGTCGAACCATGACTTCTTGTAACTTAGGTAGCAATGATGTATTGCTAGATGTCACTCATTACTTGTAATATTAGAATTGTTCTAGATATTACTGCTAACGTTACATGAACCTACAAGGGTCACACTCTATGATTGAAAAGAATAAATATCGACTAGATAGCACGTGTACAAACTTGTTGTGCACGAAATAAGTAAAAATCAAAATTAGTATGATTATTGTAATTATAGATAATTTCTTATATATATATATATTAATACTAGATAATTATTGTAATTATCAAATACTATTAATATATATATATATATATATATATATCTAAAGAAACTTGATTGAAGTAAAAAAAAATTTGCTCGGCAAAAAGATAATATTATTAGAGCTTAAAAGCCTTAACTGCATTGTATGCCTCATTAAAAAACTCCTTAGACCTAGAGAAGGAAAAGAGTACAGGCATGCAGGCGTTACAAAGAACGGAACCACCTCGGATTACAAAAAAAACCACCTAACCAAATCATAAGAAAACAGAAAAACATAAATTGCTAATGCCTTACGCACCACGCCCCATTGCAGCCACTCCAAACCCCTACTGCATCCAAATCTCATAAGGCAATACACCAATCCACCTCTTTACTCCACAAGAACAGTTTAAACATCCCCACACCTTAGGCAATGAAAACTGATGCCACCCATCAAGGACAAAGCCATGAAAAGGAAAAAACCAAAGAACATCATTTCATTGCCTTCAACATCAACCCTCGCGCTTCAGCAACAAGCGAAACCATAATATCAAACACTCGTGCATCCAAAGAACATCATATCATTGCCTTCAACATCATCGCTCAAAATAGAAATGTGATTCATTCAAAAAAATCAAACAAAAACCTTTAAACTCCAAGTGCATGCAACAAAACCCATGCATTCACTTGAAGACCAAAACCAGAACTTCACTCTATCAACCTCTGTTGTTTCCATGTTTGCAAAACCTCCGAGAGAAATTGATATCTCCATGTCCTGCAAGAAAAAAACAGAAAAAATCTAACACCATCAAACAAAATGCAACGTGATAAGAAGCTTAAAAAAGAACAAAATGAGACAGCTCAAGAAAGATCAAAGATCAAACTAATGCTGACTCTCCAACTCTATTCTCACAAGCTCGGCCACCACCTCCTTTTCATCACCTACAAATTTGACCCCTAAATTCTTTCCCAACTTAATAGTCTCTCTTGCTTCCTTTTTTAAAATTTGCATTCTTGCAATGTTCGAATCATTAGGCGTATTTCCACCAGCTCACTTGGAACATTATCTTTCCCCATCTTTCTGCACTTTTTCAAAGCTCGATCTCTCTCTTTTTTTCTCCTTAACCGGGATAGCCTGGTCCTGTATCTCAGCGATAGAGGTGTATTTCCTTCTAATCTTGTAATCCAAAAGTTCAGGGAACAAGCTCTCTTGCTCGTGATCAGCTTCACTTTCACCGTTAAACGCGTCAATATTTCCATTTGCTATGTCCACTTTCCTTGCCCATGACAACCCTTTTTTTGAGCTCGGAACCATACCACACAAAACCTCATTTAGCTCGTTGCCTAATCCCATGTCAAGGATGTCACCTAAGGCATGATTAGTGACCACCTCACGTTCCCCATCACCATCGACACTCAAGATAGTCTTAGGTTCGATATTACAACCTCCCATCTCCTTCACCTTCTTTGAAATAGTAGGAGAAACATATTTCATCATATGTTGGGTTGAATCGCAACCCCCAACCCATGAACCTTATTGTTGCGTATGTAAAGTACCCCACAATTGTGCAAGTATACACATCTCAAGTAATAAAGTGATGAGTATTGAGTATCATCTCAACAGGGATTGGTGAAACCTTCAATGTTATCGCCTCGCACTGAAAAGGAAATAAAAGTAAAGAACACAAGTGATTGATTTGGTTTTGAGAAAAATCTAAAGAACAAAAAGGAAAATAAGCTAGTAAATAAAAGAGTTGAGTAATCAAGATGAGAGAATGGGCCAGATTATATTGTGTCGTAGTGTGGAAAGTAATTGGATTGTCTCGGTCTTTGAATACAATGAACACCAAACTGCCTCAGCAGAGACCAAAGTTACCGCTGCGGCAATGGGTTAAGTACTGCCTCGGCAATCCCTTACTTGAGCAGTAACGAATAACGTCAAGGTTCGGCAAAGCGTTCTTCAATGGCTTCTCCTTATCCCTAAGTCGAAACACTGTTGATGAGCAAGCTTTGATAATACCTCCCAGCGTGAACCAAGGATGAACACCAACAAATCTTGCACTTCTTTTAGTCGTTGAAACTCACACTTATCCCTAAGCTGAGTTAGTTTTCACCGATTGGGATAAAAACCATGCTTATTTGTTTCGTGAGTCTAACTCTCCCGATATTAGACAAATAGATATGCTAGCAATCTCCTCTCCCAATTCAATTGCAAGCAAAATAAATTACCAATAATAAGCAAACCTTGAGCTAAAATTGCATTAACAAAAACTTAAACAAAATCCAATCATTTTCTCACAACTACTAAACAATAAAATCCTAACCCTAAGAAGAAATTAGAACATAATGTTGATATGAGCTCGCTACAAAGTCTCCCTCTCTCGATCTTGGTCTCGCTAAGGTTATTCAATCGGTTGCCTTGGCCTTCTTTATATATGAGTAGGTTTAGGGTAAAGTCTTTCTTGAGGAGGAAGTTAAGTTGGAGTTGGACATATCTTCATTAAAGAGGTGAATCTCTTTAATTTATTGCTTTTATCCACTTTGGGTGCTTCTCCTCCTTAACTTTCTTTCCATGTTTTCAAGGCCTTCCCGTACTCCGATCATTATGCAAAGTATGTAGAAAAATCCACCTTTTCATGCTCTTCAAGTCGTCTACCATTTTGCATACTTTCTCCTTCGACCATCTTGTCATTGTAGTGCCTCGGCAGATGCTAAGCTACTGCCTCGACAGTGGTATGTCTATTTTTTCTACTTAGCAAGGCTCTATCTTCTGGTTCAGCTTCCTTTAGAAGAAACTGATGTCCTTGGCTGGCTTGATCTGGATCTTTCGAGAGATGGTTCTGCATTAGTCCCTCCTTTCCTTCACTGCCGCGGCAGGGCCTGCCTGGGCAGTGAGTAAAAAAATTTGCACAAACACCAATCACACATTAAAACAATACTTTTTCATTAAATAGACCAAACATAAGGATCAAGAATAAGATCAGTGTGATTGATGCATAAAGGGCTACAATGTGACTCAAATGGGTGTAGATTTAGCAATAATTGTCATAGAATAAGGGCGAAATCATAATAATTTTACACACTTAACACTCATCTACAAAAGGAAGATCCAGCTTACTAATCTTGGACTCGGAGAAGCAAAATCCACCACAAACAAGGCTCGTATTACCCCCCAGACCAACATAGAAGGTATAAGGGTTATCCACCGCACACCTCAAGCCTTGAGCTTCCTTGGTAGCTGCCCCACAAGTGTTTTCTGCCTCTTTTCCCTCTTCCTCAAGCAACACATAGTCTCCTAGGTTTGGGGATTCAAAATTGCCACTTCTAGCAATATCTTCAATCTTGATTGCTTCACCGGTACTAGGTTTCCTTTGATCATTCAAAACCTTTGTCCTCTTCTCATTAAGGCCCCCTTCACCCTTCATAAGCGAGGCACCGCTCTTGCTCTCACCTCTGTCGGAATCAGAGATGCTCTGGCACCTCTTAGAAGATGATTCTCATGAAAGCCCTATATCTTCATGTGCGCTTTGTTCCTCTACTAGTATTGTTCCTTGTGTCTTTTTTGAACCCTTTTGATTATTGTTAAACCATAAAAAAAATGGACAATTCAGAAACCGAGATGACAAAGATCTCACTCCCAACTTCGACTTCAATAAGCTCTTCAACTCTCGACAGTTGTTTAGTTGTTATAAGAATCGAAAGCTTCTCGCAACCAAAAACCAGGTTCAGATTATCTCCCAGAGCCACTAAAGTGCCCCAAGTTTCGGCAATCCTCTTAAACGTTGTGAGGTTCCAACAGTGAAGCGAGATACCTTTTGCCTCCACCCACACCGTTCTCTCCTGCACTCGAAAAGAATATGACCAAAACCTGACTTTCATGAAAATTTCTTTTAACAAAGACCATACATGCCTCTCCAGAAGGTAAAGAAGCTCATCGTCCTCAATGCATATGAGAAAATGTCTGCTACCCATACATTTAATACCTAAGTGACCAAGACCCCAAGCATGGAGCCTTCTTTTCACCTCATCTGTGCTGCAATCTGTTGCCATCAAACCTATAACACTTTTATTAAGCTTCCCAAGGGTTTCTTCCTCAACATGGCCTTGAATTCTTCTTAACCGTGCTTTTTAAAAGTTTACTTCCCCTATCTTCCATGTGACAGGAACCTCATCCTTAACAGGCTCTGAAGGTTTCTCCTTTGTCTCTAACTTGACTGCATTTGAATCCTTAGCTGTGGGACAAGACAATGAAGGGCAGTCATTCCTCCTGTAAGATGTGCGATCATTGAACAAAGCATATCCGACGTAGATAATGAACCCAAAAAGATTGAACTCGTTTAGCCTCTCTATCGCCCTTTCAGCATCACATATGTTTGTGAATCTCACAAATCCAAACCTTTTCCCCCCTTCTGTTTCTTTTCCTTGGTATGAAGGCGTCAGACACCTCTCCATGTCTCCCAAAAGCAAACGACAACCCTTGCCAGTGTAAATTCTCCGAGAATTGTCAACAAACAAAGTAAATGATTGATAGTCACTTGATGCATGTTTCCTTTGTCGATTGTAGTTCCACCTCTCCATTTGCCCTCTTCTTGCCCGTGGTTTTTTCCGTCTTGCTAATTTAGAACTTGATTCCACAACCAACGATGCCTTACTAGCCACCTAACATTATTAGATTTACATATTTAATTATATTTGGTTAAATATATTGTATATTTAAAGAATCCGAATTTAATTAGGATTAGGGTTTTAAATACTATATAAAGGCATAAGGTCGAACAACCAAAGTATGCTTTTGCGAAAAACCTCTCTAACAATTAGAGAAGAGAAAAATATTGTTCGTTTTGCTAGGGTGGACTGCGTAGAGGTCGAAACGCTATTGTGACGACTTGGATTCGATGTCTTGCTAGAAGAATTGGATTCTCCTAACTCCTTGTGGTTTTTCAAATTTAATTAAGTAACGTGCCATCCCTTTCCACCCCGGATTCGTTCTTCGTACATGGATCACTAGTGAAATACGCCAGATAATTTTTCCGCTGCGCCATGAGGTGTACTGGCGTTTCCCAACACTGTCTCCTATCTTCCATCCAATTTTGAGATGATTTGATTTTACACATGAGCCTAGAAATAATCATCCCTCTATTTTTCTTTCCTCTCACTTTTCTTTCCTACCAAATACACCCAAATTCATTTTCTTTTCATTTTTTCTCTCCTCATACTATCCTTCCACTTTTCCACCGATAACGAGTGTGAGGTTTGAAGTAGGAGAACGATGATTTGACGAAGGCTTGCATGGAAATCAGCACCTCGAAATCTTAAGTAAAACCGCATGATGTATGCTGGCCAAGATCCGCTACGATATCTCTTTTTTTATCTTTCCGTTGTCTAAAACAAGTCAATATCCAATTAAAGATGGCTTTATTCATGTTTTATTCAGCAATGGCTCAACGGGCCAAATCTTTATGGTGCATCAGCTTGGGCTGACAATAGGCTTGAATATTATGATGAAGCTAGCTAGCTTAAGCGGTATTATACCTGTTCACCAACAGACGGTTGGTAGTGGGATGAGACACTAGATGATCTTAAGCAAGGTCGAGGTTTGAATCTTCACGTTGTAAATAGAACAGTTGCGTTAGGAGGGTCACGCCATAATGGGCCTCTACCGTACCTAATTCGGATTAGTCAATCAATAGGTTGGATACTGATACTTAAACAATAAAAAATACAAATTCAAGTCTGTCAATAAAACAGATATAGATTATAATATCACACCATTTTCATAAAAAAAATAGATATAGATTATTGTATTAAATAATAGGTTTCAAAGTATACTGACGTTGAAATATTATGGTCCATTTGGTTCTAAAAAATATTTTATTTTTTTATTTTCATTTTCATAAAATAGTTTCGGTTTCAGTTTTTTCAAAAACTAAAAACATATTTGGTCAATAGAAATGAAATCATGTTTTCAAAAATGTAAATAATAAAAACGTGTTTGGTATATAATTGTTCAAAATAAAAATGGACAAGTAATTATGAAATGATTAAATTAAAATATATTTATTAGAAACATAATAATAATAATAATAATAATAATAATAATAATAATAATAATAATAATAATAATAATAATAATAATAATAATAATAATAATAATAGGGTTAGGATCCACTTGCACAATATAAAACTTACCTTTACACATTTTTAGGACCGCTAGATGAGGATAATAAATGGCTAAGAGTGTTTCCTTATCTCTTTTCTTTCATGTGATAATCTTCACATTTTGTATTGTTAATCTCAATCATCCATTTACCTTCACTCAATGGTCCAAAAAAGATGTAAAACTTTCATGTTTTAATAATAATAATAATAATAATAATAATAATAATAATATGATTAAATAAACTAGTGTTTTAAAAATAAAAAACTATTACCAATAGGATAATTTGAACCCGGGTTAAATAAAATTAAAATTAAAAACTTCAATTTTTATATTTTTTACTTTTTTAAAAAAAAAAAATTCAATAAAATAGTGAAAATATATTTTTATGTTTTTAATTCTTACTCATTTTTGTATTCATTTTCTAACTTTATAATTAAACAAATTTTCTTTAACTTTTTTTATTTTCCAAAAAAATATAAATGAAAATGGTAATTACTTTCTCAAAAAACCAAACAATCTCTTTGTATTTTTTCAAGTGGCCTCAACAAGCTCTCGCCGACATAATGAGATTTTTCCTTCGTAACTATAAATACAAATATTAAAGATTCTAAATAATTAGTACAAAAACAAACCATTAAAAAAATAAAATTCAATTAATAATCAAAACTTATTCAAAATCCGTAGATATAGTTTAAATCATAATAAAATTTCATTCGATCATAATGATTCATTAGCAACGTCAGTGCAGCAGCCTGCAGCAAGCGTACGACGACGATATTGCAGAGTTTTGGGTTCTGAATCCATCCTAACAACGCTCTGCCTTTCCCATCACTTTCCACCATTAATTTGTAAGATTCATATTTAGGGTTAAGTACGAACGACTTCCATTTTCCATATATATATCACGGTGGAAACTTTTAGTTTCTATAAGCGTCTTAGTTTTAAGGTTTAGAGACTTAATTTAAGGTGTAGAGTTTAGGAGTTTAAGTGTACTGGTTTAGAATTTAAGGGTAATTGTTAGAACTTAGGGGTTAGAATTTAGAGTTTAGGGTTTAGAAGTTATGGTTTAGGTCGTAGGATAATATGTTGAGGATTTAGGTTTTAACCTATAAACCTTAAATCCTAACTCTAAACACTGAATTATATTCACGGTCCCTTAATTTTAAACTACTAAACCTAAACCTATAAACCATACACCTTAAACTGAGTCTCTAACCCCTAAAATTAAGGCGCTTGTTAATTCAATTCTTTAAATACTTATACGAGAACTTTATCACCCTTATAATTCTACACAATTTAGCGAAAATAATCCTTTAAGATTAAAATGATTTCTCTATTTGTTAAAGAAGAAAAAACAAATAATTAATCAGTGGTAGAGGTTTTAATTCGAGTCATTAATCAATTTTTCTACTGTCAAAACCATTACTGGTGGTTAAAGCACCATTTCAACCGATAGTCAAACCTCCTCATCACGTGTCAAATATTGTAGCAGATATGAAATTAAATTTTCTGTATTTTTATTTATTTTTCCATCTATATTTAATTTACCCTTCAATATGATCTCTATATAATATGGTCCGCTTCAACCCTTATCACATATCAAAGCTAACTTGTTCTATCATTTCCGGGGATGAGTTTAGGTACTTCTTCTTCTTCTTCATATATATATACCCATAACAAAGTTAACTTTGTCCATCTTCAGTTTGATTGTTTTTTACTCATACTGGTTTAGATTAATGGTGGCGGATTCTTGAACTTCAATATTCCCGGAAGATAAGGACTTGTATGGTCAGATGTCGATCGGATCTAACGACAAACGACGACGAGAACGATGACGATCGGGTGAGTGAATTCCATGCTATGCTTGTCAAGTGAGCAGTCTTCTGTGGGTTAACCTATATTTTCATTGTCTGTTCGACCTGAACTTTTATATGTAGTTAAAAACTTGAAAGAAAACCCTAAATTGTTAAGCCTACACCATGCAAGAGGAGTCAAGATTCTTAATCCATATAATCCCCTGACGTACGTCTTCAACAAGAAAATAACAACACCAGGCGCAGAACTTGGCTTACCAGCTGAGTTGTGTTTTTCTTGTTGTTTTTTTTGCATTCACCTTCAATTAGTTATTCTCTAACTAACCCTTAAAAGGCATATAATAGACTTACTTTTATCTAAATTAGGGGTAAGTATGGTCCAGATGAATGGTCCTAAAACATGTATCAATATCGGTTCTAAACCAGATTAATTTGGATTGGTATTGCAGAGACCTAACGCCACATCCTTTAGATCCTGAGATAGCCGTAAAATTTTATATCAGGGGTTTGAATTTAGTATATAGACCCTAAACTATATATATATTCATTTGTAGATGTTAGTATATGAGATACTAAACAAGTATTTCAATTCTAAGGATTGAATTTGAACCTAATAAAGAGTACAAATCGTCTGTCTTATTTTGGTGTTTTACTTATGCCTCTTATTAAAAACTTAGATTTAGGGTTTAGGGTTTAGAATATTTGATGTGAGATGTATTTTTAGGAGTTATGGTTTAGAATCTAGGGTTGAAGTTTTGGAATTGATTTTTTAGTGTTGAGGCACAAAAAAAGACGCTAAAAAGAGACCGACCGAAGATTTTTGTTTCCTAATAAAAACCCTAATCCATCCCAAATTTGAGAATTTTGATTATATGGAATATAAGTAAGAAAAGAAAAATAATTATTAGTCTTCTATAAAATTACAGTATCATAGTGGTAAGACATTTTTTTACAATAGATATTAAACCACTCAAATCCCTAAATCGAAGAAAAATACGTACTTATGAGCCCTCGAACCATTATTTATGTATGTATATTGTATATTGTATATTTTTTCAGACAGTTACTTATGTAAACATAATTGTAATAAAATCAGTTGTTTTTATTTTTTTAAAAATTGAAATATGAATGTGATAGGTATTGTGTTAAATTTAATCATATTTAAACAAATCGAAAATATATTTATTATACTATTTTCTTGTTCTATCGAATTTTATTATCGTATCCAAAATTTTCGAATTCGAATATGTTTGGTGGAAGTCAATAAACGTGAATCCAGAGTCTTGGCTTGTTCACCTACTGGTTATTGTTATGCATTGCATTGCATCTATATCTATAAAGCAAGTGGGTAAATTTTTCCAATTTTTACCCTACATAAATACCCTTGGACTTTGAGTTTCTGACTTGGTTTGGTACTGCAATTTATGTAGTAGCTGTATTTCAGGTGAATGATTAATTATGTATTTTTAATATAAGATATAATCACAATTACAAATAATATATATTCCAACAGATAATTCTTATTTAGTAATTATAAAGATAAATTTGTTTGAGGTCGAAACCGACAATGAAAGTAAGGTATGCTGCAAGGGACTATACATTTGACCAGACATTTTCATGGAATTTAACATCCCAACACAAGCTTGTGTTCTTCTTTTCCAAGGTACGTACGTATTTTCCTTTCAATTGTTCTCAAATTTATGTTTTGTGTTTGTGATTTAACATTTTTTTCTTTTAGTTTAAAATGTGAATATTAGTTGTTGACGTATGAAGAAACGTTGCAAATGCTGTGCATGGTGTGCATGATGTGCATGGTATGCATGAGATAATACTCAACGATGAGTATGCACCTCTGCATGAGCTGGAGGTTGTTATCAAAGTTGTTAGGAAATGCCTTGCTGTTATGCAAGCTGGCAACAATGAAATTAGGGTTTACCGTCTGTAAAACCCTTATATATAGTACTCCAAGCTTTGTAAATGAATCAATGAAATCTATCCTTCTTCTTCATTTTTAATACTCAACATGGTATCATTCGCTAGGCGATTTCTTGGTTTTTCTTTACTTTCTTCTTGATTTTCTTCCTCCTTCCTTATGGCTCCTTCCATCGACAACTCCACCATTGCTGCCACTGTTTCCGAGGGCTCCTCTTCCACCAAAACTTTCACCAACAAAAAGGTAAATATTGTCCTCGATGAAAACAACTTCCTAATGTGGAAGCAGCAAGTTCTTTTAGCTGTTAGGAGCCTGAGACTGGAGAAACTGCTTACTGGCAGTCTCAAACCACCCCCGGCAACCGTCACTGCTTCCGATGGCACTTCCGTTGAGAATGAAGCTTATGAGATCTTTGTTGCTCAGGACAGTGCCTTAGGCTCCTGGCTCTTATCCACCGTGAGTCCCTCCATTCTTTCTCAATTTGTTGGCTCAGAAACTGCTTCTGAGATTTGGTCAGCTATACTTCAATATTTCTCTAGTAAGTCTACTACAACCATAATGAGCCTCCACTACAAGCTTAGATCTGTGAAGAAAGGAGATTCTAGTATGCGAGCATTTGTTTCTCAAGTTAAAGAGATCTGCAACTCCCTTGCTGCCTGTGGGAGTCCAGTGTCCGATGTTGAAACCATTGCCACTATTCTCAATGGCCTTCCCTCTGACTACCAACCGTTTGTTGCTGTGATCACTGCCAGTCGAGAGGCATTCACCCTAGATGCGGCTATTTCTGTGTTGTTTGATGCTGAAACTCAGCTCAATACGTTCAATCCACTTGGTGATCTTCATTCCTCCCTTAATACAGTGCAAGCCTCTCCTGATGTCAATCGTGCTTCCAACCCCCACTTCACTCGTCCTTATAGAGCATCCTCCAGTCGTGGTGGTCGTGGAGGCAGATCTGGTCGTTCTCGTCTTCAATGTCAGCTTTGTGGAAAGCTGGGCCACCTTGTTGATCGCTGCTGGCACCGATTTGATGAGGATTTTATTCCTATCACTGCTCGTTCTACTTCTCAGTCTAAGGATGAATCTCCTAATGCCAATCTTTGCACCATTGATTCTGGGCATGCCTGTTGCTCTCATCACTGTGGCATGACACATTCAGATGTTCCCCCCTCTCAACCTACTGCTCAAGCAAATCTTACCACTGCCAACAGGGGATCGTGGTTTGTTGATTCAGGAGCATCCCATCATGTTTCTCCAGATGCTTCAGCTCTTATAGATGGCAAGGATTATACCGGTCCTGGTAAGCTCGTTGTCGGTAATGGGTTCCATCTTCCTATTTCTAAATTGGGTCATTCTACATTGCCATCTTCCTCTATGCATCGTGTGTTACTTCTAAATGATGTGCTTCATGTTCCCAGCATAACCAAGAATTTGGTTTCTGTTTCAAAGCTAGCTAAGGACAACAATGTTTTCTTGGAATTCTATGCTCGCTCGTGTGTGGTTCGTGATGAAAGTACTGGCTCAGTGTTGCTTACTGGAGAAGAGAATGATGGTCTTTATAGCTTTAATTCTAGTTTACAGTCTTGTAACATTCATCCTACTGCTCAAGTTCATATTGCTTTTGCCTCCCCTGGATTGTATGAGCTATGGCATCGACGTTTAGGTCATCCATCACATGAAACCTTGTTACGAGTCTGTGATTCATGTGATGTTCATTTTCAATCGGATGTAAACAAATCCTTGTCTAAGTGTGTTACTTGTCAAATGGGTAAATCAAATCGATTACCATTTTCTTCTTCTGAAACATGCTATACTGCACCATTCGAATTGGTTTACACTGACCTCTGGGGTCCTGCACCCATTGCCTCTCAAGGATTCCTTTACTACTTGTCTATTGTTGATGCATACTTCAGACACAGCTGGGTTTATCTCCTCAAGCTTAAGTCTCAAGCCACTGCTGTGTTTCAGTCATTTCTTGCATTCGTTCAAACTCAATTTCACACCACAGTTAAAGCTGTTCAAAGCGACTGGGGAGGTGAATATCGAAGCTTGCATCCCAAGCTACTTCAGGCAGGCATATCTCATCGTGTTACATGCCCCCATACCTCTCAACAAAACGGTGTTGTTGAGAGGAAACATCGACACATCATTGAGTCTGCTTTAACTCTACTTGCCCATTCATCTCTCGCACTGCGTTTCTGGTCCTTTGCAGTTATATCTGTCGTGTATCTCATCAACCGTCTTCCCACCAGAATTCTTGATGGCTTGTCCCCATTTGAGAGATTGTATAACAAGAAACCATCCTATGATATGCTCAGGGTATTTGGCTGTCGGTGTTTTCCATATCTTCGACCTTTCAACACACATAAACTCGACTACAGATCCCAACCCTCAACATTTCTGGGCTACAGTTCCTTACACAAGGGGTATCAATGTCTTGCACCCAATGGTAGAGTCTATGTTTCTAGACACGTCACATTTGATGAAAATGTTTTCCCATTTGCAGAAACTAAGTGCATTGACAATGCTGGCAACAAGTCCACACTCCCTCAGACATCATCATCCATCCCTATAATCCCTGGAGCTGAAGGTATACTTCACCATCCTAATTCTACTTCATCTACTTCCCTCCCTGAACAGACCACACATACATCGATTCCCTCCACTCCCACTACTACAACATCACCTGATATAGCTCCTCTTTCTCCCATATCTTCCACTGGACCATCGAACATACCTTCTTTACAAACCAATCCCATACACACACTTACACCAACTACCTCCCCACCTGAATCTCCTCCACCTACTACCTCTGTCACACCTAATCCACATATTCCAGATATCGTACATCATCCCTCTATTGATCTACAAAATCCACCTCCATCCTCCTCAACCCAAAATCCTACCACATGACACTCCATGATCACTAGAAGCAAAGTTGGCACATTTAAACCAAAACTCTACCATGTTGATGCCTCCCTTGACTCAAGTATACCTTCAACAATATATGAAGCTCTTTCATCTCCTCATTGGCGAGATGCAGCTGTTGCTGAGTTCACTGCTCTTCAATAAAACAACACATGGACCTTAGTTCCTCTCCCTGAAGGTCGAACACCTGTTGGATGCAAGTGGATATTCAAAGTTAAACAACATTCTGATGGCACTGTAGCTCGTTTTAAAGCCAGGCTTGTGGCTAAGGGCTTCTCTCAAGTCCCTGGAAGAGATTTTATGGAAACTTTCAGCCCAGTTGTGAAGTTCACAACAGTAAATGTGGTCCTATCTATTGCAATCTCTAATGGTTGGGCATTGAGGCATGTTGACATCAACAATGCCTTTCTTCATGGTGATCTAGAAGAAGAGGTATTCATGGAACAACCACCTGGCTTTGAGATACATAGTGAAGATGGAATTAAACTTATTTGCAAATTGACCAAGGCCATTTATGGTTTGAAACAAGCACCACGAAACTGGTACGCGAAGATTCGAGATTGTCTACACACAATTGGCTTTCGCAGCTCTGGGGCTGACTCATCCCTTTTTAGTCTTCATGAAATGGATGTTGTTGTCTATATACTCTTATATGTAGATGACATAATAATCACCTCGAGTTCAGACACATAAACAGCAGAAGTTGTACAACTTTTGAGCAAGCAATTCTCTTTAAAAGATTTGGGAAGCCTTAGCTACTTCCTGGGAATTGAAGTACACAGAAGCAAAGAAGGCTTGTTTCTGAGCCAGAGAAAATATATTATCGAACTGCTTGCTAAAGCAAAGATGGAAGAAGCCAACATCACCTCTACACCAATGCTTGTCTCGGAAAAACTTGCCCAAAACTCAGGGTCTCCTCTAGCTGATGCTCAAGCATACCAAAGTATAGTTGGGTCCCTATTGTATCTATGTCACACCAGGCCCGACATCACCTACAACGTTCATCGTGCAGCACAATACATGAACAATCCCTGTGAGAAACACTTAGCTGCTATGAAACGAATCCTCAGGTACATTAGTGGTACCTTGAACCATGGTTTGCTTCTCCCTCCCTCGGAACCAAATGCCAGTCTCATTGCCTTTGCTGATGCTGACTGGGGTAGTTCACTTGATGATCGGAGATCCACCTCTAGTAATTGTATCTACTTAGGGAATTCTCTTCTCTCATGGTCTTGCAAGAAACAGAAAGTTGTAGCTCGTTCTACAATGGAAGCGGAATATCGAAGTATAGCAGAAACTGCTTCTGAACTCACCTGGTTATGTACATTACTATCAGACATGGGAGTTAGTCACAAGAACCCACCAATCATTTGGAGTGATAGTAGCAGTGCTGTGGCGCTAAGCACCAACCCTGTGTTTCATGCTCAATCCAAGCACGTTGACTTGGACATTCACTTTGTAAGGGAGAAAATATCTGACAAAAAGCTACAAGTCAATTTTGTACCAGCCTTGTTTCAAACTGCGAATGGATTTACCAAAGCTCTCTCCAGTCCTATTTTTACTTTGTTTCGACAACGGCTGAATGTTACCAATTTAGATGAAATCCAACAACAACAAGAAGAAAAGAACAGGGGGAATGTTGACGTATGAAGAAACGTTGCAAATGCTGTGCATGGTGTGCATGTTGTGCATGGTATGCATGAGATAATACTCAACGATGAGTATGCACCTCTGCATGAGCTGGAGGTTGTTATCAAAGTTGTTAGGAAATGCCTTGCTGTTATGCAAGCTGGCAACAATGAAATTAGGGTTTACCGTCTGTAAAACCATTATATAGAGTACTCCCAGCTTTGTAAATGAATCAATGAAATCTATCCTTCTTCTTCATTTGTAATACTCAACATTAGTATTCTTTTTAGATGGTGAAATTCATTAATATTTCAAACAAAATAAAGAAAAAAAAGAATGTGAAACAAGTGTTTCGAGATGTTTGTATTTTTAGATGGTATGGTGTTATTCATTATTTCAAACATTCAATTGTCTAGCCAAAACATGTTTTTGTTATAACCTTTTCCACTAAATTTCTTTCAAACAAAATCTACTTTATTATTCTTCTCGGAATTAGATTTTTTCGTATGTTAATCTGTTTAATTAGTCTTTTTTATTTTTCTTATAAAATTAGTTGATGATTTTTATTTGTTTTCATAACATATTTTCCCTCAGGGTTGGACTTAATGTTGTCTCAAGATGATATTTATTATCTTATCTTATTGATCTATTTCTACTTTGGATCATTGAGTTGAATATTGATAGGCGTTCACAAATCACAATCACTAATAATAGGTTATAATTGAGTTGTGATAATGTTCATATTTTTTATATTCGCATTGTAGGTGTTTATCTTTTATCGTCGACATTAATGTTTATATTTTTCGGAATTATTTGGTTTAGTTTAATCATTTCCTTGTTTAATCATGTTTTTTTAAGTGACTAGTTTTGTAATATGATAAGTTTAAAAAATTAACGGTTTTTATTAGTTTATGCTACACGTATTAATGATTTTTTCATTGTTCTATTGATTGTTTATGTTTTATTAATAATACATGTAGCAAAAAAAAACATTAATTGATCATATAAAAGAGATCAAAGTACATTGAGTTTCACTATCACAAACCTTTTTCTTGAGCTTCTCTTTCGTTGTCCGTTTTACCTTGAACAAATCATTGTAGTAGGTCTTAATGTAAAATTTAACTGATTGTATATAATTTTGTACATCTCACTAGAATAAAATACTATTATTCAGTGGTGTATCCGCGTTAAGAGTTGGGTGGGCCCGTATGTTTTAAAATTCAGCCATTTAATTTCAAATTTTTTAATTTGTATAAATTTATTTTTTTTATTTTTATAATTTGTACCTGAATTTCGGTATTTTTATTACTTATGAACACCCTCCTAAATATATTCCATAGGAAAACTGCGTACGTAATCAAACCCCCCGTGTACTCGTTTTTTCACAATTTTCTTATCTTAAATGTTGAACCCATGTGCACGAATATCTAGGTAAATTTAGGTTTGAAGTATGGATAGGCATGCACGCGCATGGTATTGGTCGGAAGAATTTATTTGTAAATATTCAACTTTTTTTTGTTTTACTAGATTTTTTTATACGTATACTGTATATATGTATTTTTTTTATTTAATAATTTTTTATTTCATATAATTTTAATGCTAACTGAATAAGGTGCAGCCAACGTTAGCAAAGGAAACTCAACTTTAATGCACTTTCCAGTGCGAAAATGGATTCTTGCTTTTAATGCTAACACCACTCTTGTCAAATAGTTCACTACCTTCCATATGTTGTCTTCTCTCCTGTTCCTAGAGAAACCTGTTGGCTTTACGTGTACAGAGTTGTTGCAATCTGATCTCGTCTGTAAAGAAAAAATGAAGAAAAAAAATTGTTCACATATCTTTCAGGTGGTAAAGTCTAAGGTCTAACCGATAGCAAGTGTGAGGTGGGAAGGTTTGGGGTACAATAGCTTAATTTAACTATTTAAGGCTAAAAAAATGAAAGTTCCAAATTTTGTTCAAACAACTTAATTTAACATTTTAGATTGTTTTTTTATAAGTTTCAAAACTTGTAAATCAAGTTTTAAAACTTGTCGAAAAACCAGTAAACCACCAACCTAAGAAAATCAAGTTTCGAAGCTTTTTGAAAACATCAACCTAAAATGTTATATTTTTTAACATTTTAAGTTGTTTGGACAAGTTTTAAAATTTGTCATTTTTAGGCGTAAATTATACTATTATACCGTAGACTCACCCGTGTGAGGTTTGAAGATAAATTTTTTTTAAAAAATACATAGAAAATTTCTAAATTATATACATTTCAAATTTTCAGGGGACGATCGTTCCCTCCTGCTCCCGGTCTATCCCTGTTGACCGAGATCTGGTACAATATCTCTCTTTTCCTCATTCCATTGTCTAAAACTAAGTCTTGATTGAATTTTAATCACAAAAAATAAAATTTGAGAGACACGAGCGTCTCCCATTGTACATATAGCTTCGTCTTTCAAATGCATAGGTAGATGAATTGATTGTTGGAAAAATATGATAAAGTGGAAACTTTGAGAAATATTTTATACGGGTAAAGGTGAAAAATCGAATAATAAAATTACGACTTCATATTCTACTCCATGAGACCTTTACAACGATATTTCATACGCTCAAAACGTATTGAGATATTTGATTTTTGATATTTTAATGAAAAATGTTTTAAGACTTACACAAATTTGCAAAAAAATTCAAAAGTCCATTAACTTAAAAAATATGTTTGAAGGGTTTTGGCATGCTTAAAATGATTTTAAATAGCCAAAATATAAAAAACATGACATGTGTACCGATACACTCTTTAGTGTATTGATACCCAATAAGTTGTACGGGTACTCATCTTACTCGTACCGATACGTCCTTTTGTTTCCCCAAAATTCCAATTTCTAGTAGCAAAATAGAGTATCTGTATCGATACACTTGCATAGTGTACCGATACCTAGTGCAATTTTTCCCCAAGGGCTCTTTCTATTTCAGGACGCGTACCGATATTCGTCCCCGTGTACCGATACTGATGAGACTAGAAGTGCATTTAATGTTGGAAATAAAGTCCCCAACAGCTCCAAATCAACCCCAACAGATAGTAACGGCCACAAACTCCTTAGAGGGTTTGAAAGACCTCTTCAAGCAGCCATGCAAAAAACAAGAAACCAACTACCAACATTCAATGATAGAGAAAGTGTTGTAGAGCTTTAATTTTGTCATATTTCTTTGTAGAACTGTTGAGTTGTAGGGTGCTCGATTCCTTCAACCGATGTTGCTCACCAAGTGGTGGAGAAGTGAAATTTTGGGTGGAAGTGGTGTGGAAGCTAAAAGATAGATGACACAATGATTTTAGAGTGGTTCAACCTTCTAACCAAGGTCTACATCCACTACCTTAGCTTCCCACTAAGGATTTCCAATCAATCCAGTATTGATTCGTCCCCTTTTCTAGGCTTAGGAGGAAACCCTTATGCACCGATCAAGCTTTTTACCCAAAGCCTTGATCAAACCCTCTTTACAAGAGAAAAGAAATATGCAAACTTAAATCCCTATAATAGGTATTTGTTTGCTCAATAATGCACTTACCCAAAACCTAAAACACTTGAGCAAATTTGACAATTTTGGCTCACTAGTGTTTGTCTATACAAGAATTGACAATTTAAGTACAAAGACAATATTTGATCATTTGTTGATTGACAATTGAAGCATTAACCATATCTTGATGCTTGAAGGTCCCTTTTATACTCCTTGATGAGTTTATAGCTGTTACTAGCCGTTGGAGTTGAATTGGAGCCGTTGAGGACTTTATTTCCCACCATAAATGCAGTTCTGCAGCTACCCGTATCGAAACGCTTGAACCCGTTTCGATACGCTCTTCAAGTAGAAAGAGTCGTTGCAGTCTGATGAGCATCCGTATCGAAACGCCATGGGCCGTATCGAAACGCTAGGCACCGTATCGAAACGCTCTGCATTTAAATGTTAGTTGGAAAATAGCCGTTGGGGTTTATGACCGTTGTGGTTGATGCCACGTAGGCATATCGAAACGGCATAGCCCGTATCGAAACGCTAGGCAAAATCCTCTTCCAGGAAAGACCCGTTTCGATACCTGTATCGAAATGTTTTTGCTACTGGAAGACACCGTATCGAAACACCTAAGGGTGTTTCGAAATGCCTGGAAGGTTTTGTGAAGTTTGGCTTTGAAAAACATGTTAAACCCTTTTAAAAACATCCCTAAACATAGTTTCAAGTTATTTGGACTTTGGAAATAGTTTTGAATTCTTTTTGAATCAGTCCAAAACCTTTTTCAATTATTATATCAAAAAATTAGTTCTACAATCTCCCCCTTTTTGATATAATAAAACTATCTTGAAAAATTGTTTGGGATTCTCCCCCTTTAAGTTTAAAAATGTGAATAAGAGATTAAAGATATGAAATCAAATCAAGTACCAATTGAATTTTTCAAACCACATTTCTCCCCCTTTTTGTTATATCAAAAAGAATTTAAAACATTAAGTTCAAAATAACTATAGAAGAAAAATAAATTGACAAAAATAAGAGTTTGGTTTTAAAATGACCCCCTTACTCAAAGCATCATAAAAATGTTAGTTCAACATATATGATCATCTAGTTAACATAAATTAAAATATATCAAATAAAATAAAAAACAACTAGATTTTTTACCAACACTTGAACCCAAGGGAGGATGTGAAGCCTTCCTTCTTCAAGTGTTTTTCCTTGTGTGCATGAAGCTCCCCCTCAAAGTTTGACTTGTTGATCACTCTCCATCACACCTAGCAAAAGACAATCAAATAATTTTTGGTATCCAAATTGCTTTGGATCCATAAATGTTAGTAGCACAAACTTTAGTCCCCTTAGGAATCCATTTTTCAATTTCATCATTTTTAATTGAAGTACTAAGTCCTTTTGGGACCCAAATACTTCTAAAACATTTTCCTTTTACAAATATAGGGGCACTAGATTGTCTTACATAAAAATTTGATTTTCCAAAATTGTTTTTCTTTTCAAGCTCTTTGGAAATCAAATCTTTTTTCTTCTTGAACTTTTTGAAGCAAATTTTGTAAATCAAAACATTTTAATTCAAACTCTTCAAGTTTTGCTTCAAGTTCAAGTTTGGTTTTAGAAATCAAATCATTTTGAATTTTTAACTTTGAAATCAATTTATTGTTTTTCAAAATGTGATTTTTAAACTCTAAAACCAAATCATCGTAGGCATCTTGTAATTCATCAAAATAGTAAGAACATGAAGTAGATGAATTAGAAGTTACCCTTGAATCTTCTTCGATGGCCATAAGGAAAAGGTTGGCTTGTTCATCGTCGGTGGAGTCCTCATCACTCCAAGTAGCCACATGTGCCTTCTTCTTATGGCTTGAAGTGCTTGCCCTCTCTTTTTTCATGGATTCTCGTTCAAGCTCTCTCAAGGCTTTCTTCATGAACGGGGCATACTTCTTGAAGAGATGAACTATCTCTTCTTCTTCATCCTTCTCTTCACTTGAATAAACATGATGGCAAGTGGAGGACTTGAGAGCAATGTCATTTGTGTTGATGCCAAGCCCTTTGATCTTCTTCTCTCCCATAGCTCTAATTTCTTTCCTCTTCTTCTCATCTTCTTTGTTCTTCTTCATGATTTGATGAGTAAGGAGTGACCTCATGAGTTCATCAAGCTTCAAGGTCTTCAAATTCTTGGCTTCGATGATGGCGGTCCTCTTTGAGTCCCAAGACTCGGGAAATGAGTAGATGAGCTTTCGGACAAGTTTCTCCTCTAGAATGACTTCTCCATAGCCCTTGAGACCATTGGTGATAGTGGAGAACTTATCAAACATTTTCTCGATGTTCTCTTCCAGATCCATTTTGAAGTTCTCATACTCTAAGGTGAGGAGCCCAATCTTGGTCTCCTTAACTTCATCGGTTCCCTCGTATGTGACTTCAAGCTTGTCCCATACCTCCTTGGCACTCTCACAAGAAGACATCTTCTCATAGATGGTTGGGCCAAATGCACAAAAGAGGATGCGCAAGGCTTTGCAATTGAGCTCCATCTTCTTGCGATCATCGACACTCCACTCCGCTTTACTTCGTTGAGGCACGAACGGACCATCTTCAACTATGTCCCATAGTTTGTAGTCTCTTGACTTAATGAAAAAATTCATCTTTATCTTCCAATGGGCATAGTGGGTTCCGTCGAAGAAGGGCGGTTTGTCGATGGATTGCGCCATTTGAGCCGGTTGGTGAAATGATGATCGAGCTTGACGGATCTTCTCAATAGGATGTTAATCCTCTTCGATTGAGCCAAGCCCTGATACCAATTGTTGAGTTGTAGGGTACTCGATTCCTTCAACCGATGTTGCTCACCAAGTGGTGGAGAAGTGGAATTTTGGGTGGAAGTGGTGTGGAAGCTAAAAGATAGATGACACAATGATTTTAGAGTGGTTCAACCTTCTAACCAAGGTCTACATCCACTACCTTAGCTTCCCACTAAGGATTTCCAATCAATCCACTATTGATTCGTTCCCTTTTCTAGGCTTAGGAGGAAACCCTTATACACCGATCAAGCTTTCTACCCAAAGCCTTGATCAAACCCTCTTTACAAGAGAAAAGAAATATGTAAACTTAAATCTCTCTAATAGGTATTTGTTTGCTCAATAATGCACTCACCCAAAACCTAAAACACTTGAGCAAATTTGACAATTTTGGCTCACTAGTGTTTGTCTATACAAGAATTGACAATTTAAGTACAAAGACAATATTTGATCATTTGTTGATTGAAAATTGAAGCATTAACTATATCTTGATGCTTGAAGGTCCCTTTTATACTCCTTGATGAGTTTATAGCCGTTACTAGCCGTTGGGGTTGAATTGGAGCCGTTGAGGACTTTATTTCCCACCATAAATGCAGTTCTGCTGCTACCCGTATAGAAACGCTCGAATCCATTTCGATACGCTCTTCAAGTAGAAAGAGCCGTTGTAGTCTGATGAGCATCCGTATCGAAACGCCATGGGCCGTATCGAAACGCCCGTATCAAAACGCTAGGCACCGTATCGAAACGCTCTGCATTTAAATGTTAGTTGGAAAATAGCCGTTGGGGTTTATGACCGTTGTGGTCGATGCTACGTAGGCATATCGAAACGACATAGCCCGTATCGAAACGCTAGGCAAAATCCTCATCCAGGAAAGACCCGTTTCGATACCTGTATCGAAACGCTTTTGCTACTGGAAGACACCGTATCGAAACACCTAAGGGTGTTTCGAAACGCCTGGAAGGTTTTGTGAAGTTTGGCTTTGAAAAACATGTTAAACCCTTTTAAAAACATCCCTCAACATTGTTTCAAGTTATTTGGACTTTGAAAATAGTTTTGAATTCTTTTTAAATCAGTCCAAAACATTTTTCAATTATTATATCAAAACATTAGTTCTACAAGAACGCACTTGTGAAATTAATTGTTATATTTGCTCAAGTGTTAGGAATTGAGTGAGTGCTTAAATTGCAAACTCATTTTCCTAGAGAGGTTTCTCTTTTTAAGTGAGTGTTTTCAAGACTTTGTGGTATAAGTCTTGATTGTAAGGGTTATCTCCTTGAACCCGAAAAAGGAAAAGCAAATCTAGCGGATTTTAGAAAATCCTTAGTGTGGATAGCTAAGGTAGTGTAGGTAGACTCGATTGAGTAGTCGAACCACTATAGATCTTTGTGTCACACTTTTATTACATGGCTTTTCATTCACCAAAGCAAAAACCCAATTCACCCCCTTTTGGTACATTCGGTTGATCGTTCGAGCCCCCCAACAAAACGAGTGAGTGATGAATGAGAAATTGTTGCTCAAAGTAGGCTAGTTGCGAATTGAGTTAAGGAAAAAGGAAAAGCTTACATCACATATTTATGGGTTACCAAGCATGGGATATGTTTATATACAATACCCTATTTGGTGGTTATTAGATAACTTAAGCTGATATGATATTGGTGATGTCAATGTTCAGACCGATCGGTCCCTTTGTTCAGTACAACAAATTAATTAATTAGTGACGAAATTTCTATATGGCGATGCATATATCGTCACATAATATACTATAGTTATGACGGTTATTTGTTTTCGTCACATTTAGTGACTATGGTATATCTTCCATGACAATTTAAAAAAACGTCATTAGTTTTTGTCACTATATGTTTAGAACCAAAATTTACCTTTAAATTTTTTTTGTGGGAAACATTTCAATGACGTTTAGACAAGGTGATGACGTTCAAAAAACGTCACACATAAAAAATTATAATTAATGACGATTTATAATTATTATGACAATTCAATTTGAATTGGTAACGTTACAAATTTGTCATCGTTAAGTTTTATTTGTGTCGTCATATTTTATAAGATATAAAAGATGACATTTTATTCATGTCACAAAAAATATGTTTAATGCGACAAAAATAATTATTTTTCACTCATTATTATATTTTGTTTGTGTTATACGATAAATTTAAAAGACATCATATGATTGTGTCATCATAAAAAAATGAATTAATTATAATTTTTCTAATGATGTACTTTCATTTTAATTTTGTAATAGTTTGTTGCATTGGTCTTTTCTCATTAGAATACTTTATAAAATATTGTAAGGGAATAAGAACCTGTCAATTAAAAAAATAATTAGTATATATTTTCACACACAATTGGATTTTGAAATTGAGAAATTTTATCAGTTAAATCTTTTGATTCATGTTTTCATCGTTGATCTTTACTTTGTTTGTGTGGTTTTTAACCTTGTTAATTAGACTGTTGAGTGGATCGTTGAATCGATAAATGCCAAGAGGGGTGAATTAGATTTTTAAATTGGTTGATAGTGAAGTGGTAAAATAAAAATTGAAGACAAAAGCACTTATAGTCGTTCAAGTTCCAAATGAACTCTACATCCACTACCTTAGCTCCCACTAAGGATTTTCCAAACAACTTCACTAGTTGATCTTCACATTTTCTAGGCTTAGGAGGAAACCTTTACACAAATGGTCAATTTTCTACCCAAAATTGACCAAACCCTCTCACAAGTATACAAAGAAGAATGTGGCAATTACAATGTATCTCTCAAGACTAATATTGCCCAAATTACAAGTACTCAACCCAATTGAATCTGAAAAATAGGAAATTACAAGGATTGACAATTGGGGTTTTATAAGAAAATTGAAATTAAGCACTTGAGCTTGGATTTGGTGTAGAATTATTTCTCTTATGATCAATAGTTATTGCCGGTTGTTTTTGGACTCCCTTTTATACCTTCTCATTCAATTCTAGCCGTTGGAGTTGTTGTCATCATAAATATAGCCGTTGGAATGCAGTCTTCCCATCATAAATGCACTTCTGCAACTACCCGTTTCAAAACACCTGTACATGTTTCGAAACAGACCAAAATAGAAATAGTCGTTGGGGTGTAATTAAGAGACCGTATCGAAACGGATACGATTGTTTCGATACTCTAAGAGCTCGTTCCGAAACGGCTTGACATCCGTTCCGAAACAATTTGAAACTGTCAAAACTCGTATCGAAACGTGCTTAAATCGTTTCGATACGTCTTAACCGTTTTGTGAAAATCAGTTATAAATTGCAATGGTCATAAAATTTAAATACAAGTTCAAATCTCGTTTTGAAACGTTTGAGGTCGTTTCGATACTGCCCGTTTTGTGAAAATCTTTTCGAAACGGATATGCCCGTTCCGTTGTTCTTCATCCGTTTCGAAACATAGAGTCCTGCTTCGATACTACCATATCGAAACGGGAAGACTCGTTCCGAAACCAATGTTAACAGTTTCAAAACGTTCTGAAACACCCAATGGCTGTTTCGAAATAGTGACTCGAAAATCACTTTTTTGACTTGGAAAACACTTAGAAAATTTTTAGTATCATTTGGTTTTGACTTGACCACTTTGCTTAAAATTTTTGGGAAGTTTTGAGGACTTAAAATTTTATTTTCTATTTTCAATTTAGTCCTTAAATCCTTTGTTATATCAAAATCAATTCTTTAGTTTTATATAGACAACAACATGTGAATGATGATGTGGTAAAAGGATTTGATTTTTTTAATTCAAGGGTTTGATTGATTTATTTGGATTGTTTTTTAATAGATTTATTTGGATAGTTAGAGTAATTGCTTACTTCTTAAACAAAAAATTATAAAAATAAATTAAAGTATTTAAAAACATTTAAATAATTAGAAAATAAATAATTTTGAAAATTATAAAAAGTAAAAGCAAATAAATAAAAATATTCAAGTGTTAAAATATTAAAAATTGTAAAAAAATAAAAATAATTGAACTTGTACACGTTTTTAATATTTTTTTAAAATTATTTATTATTTTTAATTATGTAAATAATTTTTAAATATTTTATTTAAAAAAGTATTTAAAACCCCTATGTTTGTTTCTCGGTCAATACTACACTTAAAGACGAAAAGAGGGAAAACTCCATAGATGACAACCAATGGAAACAGTGATCTCAAAAGGAAGCAAGCAATTGTATCATCTAACACATCTCTTTAGATCATGTGAGTAAAATGAAAGAACCTATTTTTATTTATCCTTTTATAATTTTATCCCATTTATATAAACACATGCCATTTTTTTAATCTCTTTAGCTTTATGGTTTTAAGTAAATTTCTTTCGTTTTTACTCAAAGAAGCTGTTTTTATTGTGATTTACTTGCTTTTATGTAATGGGTTTTTGCTTCAATTCAGTTATTTTTTCCTTATATCACTTTTGGATGTTGAGTGCAGCCTGGGCAGGGGAGCTTATTAAGTGTAGAAGAATCGAAATATGCTTGATTTATTCTCATTGAAAAACCAATAGCCAATATATCTCTCAAGTATTATTTTACCTTTATTTCATTTTTTTCTTTTCTTTCTAAACTGAATCTTAAATTTTTATTGTAGAAAACAAAAGCATATAAGGTTCAGATAAAATTAAAATGATTTTAAATTAGACAAGTGTACATGATGTTAATGTCATACAAACTAATTTTTCCTCGTACACATGAGATTGGATGAGTTTTCAGATGCTTTATTCTTCCAATCTTATTTTTTGGATTATGTGAGAGATGTCATTGTCATTTTTGTTGAGTAGATCGTTGAATCAATCGATGTCAAGATGAAAGGTGAATTGAATTTTCCTTTTGGTTGGTAGTGAAGTGGTAAAATAAAATTGAAAACAAAGATAATTATAGTAGTTCAAGTTTCAAATGAATTCTACATCCATTATCTTAGCTCCCACTAAGAATTTTCCAAACAACTTCACTAGTTGATCTTTCCCTTTTCTAGGCTTAGGAGGAAACCTTTACACAAATGATCAATTTTCTACCCAAAATTAACCAAACCCTCTCATAAGTGTACAAAGAAGAATGTGACAAATACAATGTATCTCTCAAGATTAATTTTGCCCAAATTACAAGCACACAATCCAATTGAATCTGAAAAAATAGGAAATTCCAAGGATTGGCAATTGAGGTTTTACAAAGATATTGGAATTTAAGTGTACCTGTTTCTAAACAGACCAAAATAGAAATAGTCGTTGGGGTATAATTAAGAGACCGTATCGAAACGAATACGATCGTTTCGATACGCTAAGAGCCCGTTCCGAAACGGCTGGAAACCGTTTCGAAACAATTTAAAACTGTCAAAACCCGTATCGAAACGTGCTTAAATCGTTTCGATACTTCTTAACCGTTTTGAGAAAATCAGTTATAAAATTGCAACGGTCATAAATTTTAAATCCAAGTTCAAATCTCGTTTCAAAACATTTGAGATCATTTCGATACAGCCGTATCGAAACAGATCTACACGTTCCGTTGTTCTTCATTCGTTTCGAAACATGGTGTCCTGTTTCGATACTATTGTATCGAAATGGGAAGAATCATTCCGAATCCAATTTTAACAGTCTCAAAACGTTCCGAAACACCTAAGGGTTATTTCGAAACGGTGACTCGAAAATCACTGTTTTTGACTTGGAAAACACTTAGAAAAATTTGTATAACCATTTGGTTTTGACTTGACCACTTTGCTTAAAAGTTTTGGGAAGTTTTGAGGACTTAAAAATTTATTTTCTATTTTCAATTTAGTCCTTAAATCCTTTGTTATATCAAAATGAATTCTTTGATTTTACAATCCCCTTTTTGATATAACAAAACCAAGTATAAATTTTTAAGTGTTTTGAAATCTTTGAAAAACTTTTAACTCCCCCTCAATTTAAGATAGATTTTAAAGATTTAAGATAGATTTTAAAAAGTTGAAATTTAAAGCACTTGAAACTTGAAAACAAACTTAAAAACACTTAGGCTCTTAGGAATTACTTCTCCCCCTTTTTGTTAGATCAAAAATATAATCAAGGCTAAATGAGAATAAAAGAGGCATAAATCATAAACCAAACAACATAATAGCATAAATAGCATTAAGTTCATGAAACAAATTTAAACATAAAATCAAACTCAATCCTAAAAACATGAAATCAAAGCATAGGTCTTAAAACAAAAAAAATAGAGATAGATGCATAAACTCAATCCTAATATGACAAAATAAAATGACATGCAATAAAACTAAGGTGCCTCATCGTCTTCATCGCCTCCAAGGTCATCCAAGAAATCATCCTTGTCCTTCTCTTGATCCTTGCGAAAACGCCTCCAATCATCATAGAAGTTGGTGAAGGAGAGATCCATGAATGATTATTCGGTTTCAAGGGAGGTAAGGCGATTCTCCGTGCCAAGAACACGATCCTCCAAGGATGTTAATCGAGTGTTGATAGCTGCAAACCCGAAAGCCATGTTTGTGTCCATGGTGTTGAACCTCTCGGTGAGGAAGGCCATAAGAGCATCATTGTTAGGAGCCACAACGGGAACTTGAACTTGTGGTTGAGGCTCTTCTTGAGGTGCTTGAGCTCTACGATCAACTCGAATCTATTCACCATTAGTGTATCGAAATTCGGATCTTACGATAGAAGACTCACCAAGCTTTTGCTTGTATTGTTTTGAAAAATCGTATGAGTTATCAAGGCCAAGGCGAACAAAAATGTAGCTCAAAGCAGTCCCATAGAAGAAAGAGGTGATGGAGTCGGATTGACGATGCCTTACTAGATGGACCATCTCGGCAAACATTATCTTCACCGAGTTAGGTTGTTGTGCTTGTTGGAAACATTCGAGCCAAAAAGTGTCAACTTGACGGATATGAGAAAATTTTCCTCCAAATGGGCGAAAGAACCAAGATATGATTAAGTGCAAGAAACGGTCGCGGGCATCCAAAGTGAGAACCGATCCAGTTTGAGATCTAAAGTGGGTTTCATCCTCAATACCCTCATCAACAAGCCCAAGAAATTTCACTAAGGTGGATAGTTCAATGCGAAACTTCTTTCCCAAGATGTAAGACTCGATAGCAATAACTTCGGAACGATCTTCATTGTTAATAAGATGAGCATTGGAGTAGAAAAGTAATACCATATTTTTGTAGACAATGTCGGGAATATTCATGAAGTTTAGGAAACCCCAACTTTGCAAAAGAGGTAGGTACTTAAAGTAGAAACACTCGGAATCAAGGAATGCCATGTCTACAACTCTCTCTCATCGAACAATGGCATCTTGAAGAATTTTAAACAGATTCCTACCCTCTTGGTTTCTAAGACTTTTGGCATAAAGGAGGGTAAGGTTCGGACGAACATCGTCACCGGGGTTCGAACCTTCACCCCCTACAGTCTTCTTTTCTTATGCGAATCCATTAAAAACACCTAAAAACAAAGCAAGCAATAAAATTTAAGTGTATGCATTAAATCCTAATTTGATCCAATAAGAATCCCATTAAGTTTTTTTTTAAAAAAAAAACTTTGAAAGCATATACATAAATTTTTTGATGAAAACAAATTTGAAAAACATTGTTCAAAAAATACGATTAAAATAAAATATATTTGAACCAAAAAAAATTTAAGATTTGAAATTTTTTTACAAGATTTTGAAAACCCATAATTTAAAACAAGTATTCTATACAAAACTATAATTTTTTAACATAATATTCGAACGAAATAAAAAGAAAATGATAGAAAATACCTCAAAGATGGGATTTTGGAAGAATTTGTGGATGAAATTGCACAAAATTGATGAAGCTTGCTTAGATTGATGTTTAGGAGTAAAAGCCCTCAAGTTTTGATGAAAAATAAAGAGATTTGAAGGGTTTTTATAGATGAAATTGATTTAGGGTTTTGAGGGTTTTTGGGTTTAATTAAAAGACTCTTTAACCATTTAAAACCCTTTAAATTTGGCTTTTCCGGATACGTATTTCGAAACAGGAGAGGTCGTTTCGAAATAGGCGTACCAAAACGCATACGAACGTTCCGAAACTTATTGACTATTTCACTACAGGTTTGACTGTATCGAAGCCCAAGAGATTCCCATATCGAAACGAAGAGGGGCCGTTTCGATACAAGTTTTAACATAACCAAAACGTTTCGAAACACTTGGGAGCATTTTGAAACGGCTTGGTCCATATGTGTTCTTTAGAGGAAACCCGTATCGAAATAGGGTGACTCGTTTTGATACCAATAGCCCTGAAAGAGCAGATAAGGCTCTAAAATGTAGAAAAATCGAACTTTGATTGAACCTAGATGCATGAATGAGATGTATGAGCAAGTTTAACATATCAAAACATAAACATACTCCCCCTAACTATAAGCAAGGATGTAATTAAGATCAAAAACACATAAGCATGAGATTTAACAAGAATTCAAGCAATTTTAAGCACAAAGGTCCTAAAAGGTCAAGATAGGCTAGTTAGACCTAGCTCTCTCATAAGGGACCAAAAAATGCTCTTTATCTAGAGGTTTGGTAAAGATGTCTGCTAATTGATTTAAGGTGTCTACATTCTCTAAAACAAAATCTTCCTTAAGGACATGATCTCTAATGAAATGATGTATTATTTCTATGTATTTGATTCTAGAGTATTGGATGGGATTTTTGGTAAGACATATAGCACTAGTGTTATCACACTTAAGGGGTATGGTGTCTACCTCAATTCCATAGTCTAAGAGTTGTTGTTTCATCCAAAGAAATTAAGCACAACAACTCCCTAAGGATATGTACTCCGCTTCGGTGGTAGATAAAGCTACACTATTTTGTTTCTTAGAGAACCAAGATATGAGAATACTACCTAGGAATTGACAAGTGCCGGTAGTACTTTTCCTATCCATCTTACAACCCCGTAATCTGTATCCGAATACGCATGAAGGTTAAAGGTTGAGTCTCTAGGATACCAAAGGCCTAAACAAGGAGTATCTCTAAGGTACCTAAAGATCCTTTTAACGGCTATAAGGTGTGACTCCCTAGGACTAGCTTGGAACCTATCACACAAGCAAACACTAAACAATATATCTGGTTTACTTGCGGTAAGGCAAAGCAAAGACCCAATCATATAACGATAAAGCTTAGAGTCAACACACTTACCTTCTTCATCTTTGTCAAGCTTTGTGGATGAGCTCATTGGTGTAGCTTGAGGCTTTGCTTGCTCCAAACCAAACTTTTTGAGCATATCTTTGATGTACTTAGCTGGATTGATGAAGAGGCCATCCTTCATTTTTTGATTTAGAGTCCCAAGTAGAATGAGAGCTCCCTCATCATGCTCATATCAAATTCACCTTGCATCAACTTAGAAAAATCTTGACAAAGCAACTCATTAGTAGAGCCAAAAATAATATCATCAAAATAAATTTGAACTACTAAGATATATTTGCCATTGTTTTTAATAAATAGTGTTGTGTCCACCTTTTCTTTTTCAACTAAAAAACTTGATAATCTTTCATACCAAGCTCTAGAAGCTTGTTTTAAACTATATAAAGCTTTTGACAATTTAAAAACATGGTTTGAAAAAATGGGATCTTCAAAACTCGGTGGTTGTTCCACATACACTTCTTCGTTTATAAAGCCATTTAAAAACGCACTTTTGACATCAATTTGAAAAAGCTTGAAGTCATGATAACATGAAAATGCAAGTAACATCCTAATTGCTTCCATTCTAGCTACGGGTGCATAGGTTTCATCAAAATCAATTCCCTCTTCTTGAGTGTAACCTTAAGCAAAAAGCCTAGCCTTGTTTCTCACTATGTTACCACTCTCATCTAGTTTGTTTCTAAAGACCCATTTAGCTCCTATAGTAGATTTGTTTATAGGCATATCACCTAATGTCCATACTTTACTTCTCTCAAATTGGCTTAACTCATCTTGCATGGCCATAATCCAAAAGTCATCTTTTAATGTTTCTTTAACATTCTTAGGCTCAATGCATGAGATAAAAGCAACATTATTAAGCATTTTAAAAGAAGAACGAGTAGTTACCCCCTTGGATGGATCACCCAAGATCTCACCACCTTTGACATAGTTGTACTCCCTTGGGTAGCTCACTTCTTTTTGCTCAAGAGACATGTCTTGCAATGCTTTTAGAGGCGGTTCTTGTGTTTCTTCCTCTTTGGTTGGAACCTCATTCACCTTTGATGATTCTCCACCATCATTGGCTTCATTGATCCCTATATCATCGTCATCACAAGAATCCTTCCTCAGAAGGAGATTATCATTGAAAAACACATGAATAGATTCATCTAAAACTAAAGTTCTTTTGTTAAAAACGCGATAGGCTTTAGAGTTTAAAGAATAACCTAGAAAAATAGCTTCATCACTATTTGCATCAAATTTACCTAAATTATCTTTTCCATTGTTTAAAACAAAACACTTGCAACCAAAATGATTAAAATAGCTAATGTTAGGCCTTTTAGATTTTAAAATCTCATAAGGAGTTTTCTTCAAAATAGGTCTAATCATTACTCGGTTTATAACGTAGCAAACAGTGTTAGTGGCTTCCGCCCAAAAATACTTAGGTAAATTATTTTCACAAAGCATAGCCCTAGCCATTTCTTTAAAGATCTACTTTTCCTCTCAACTACCCCATTTTGTTGAGGAGTGCGAGGAGCCGGAAAATTATGGCTAATCCCATTTTCATTACAAAAATATTCAAACCCCATATTTTGAAATTCAGTTCCATAATCACTTCTAATATGTGAAATTTTAAGTTCAAGATCATTTTGGGTTATTTTTGAAAATGTGATAAAGTTTTCAAAAGCCTCATCTTTGGTGCTTAAAAGAGAACACAAGTATACCTAGAGTAATCATCAACAAGTACAAATGCATATGATTTTCCACCCAAGCTAGTAGTCCTAATTGTCCCAAAGAGATCCATATGGATCAATTGCAAACATCTACTTGTAGAAACATCATTAATAGACTTGAAAGAGGCTCTATGTTTTTTTTACCTTTAGCACATGCATCACAAATTTTTATCTAATGAGAACTTGAGCTTAGGTAGGCCTCTAACTAGATTAAGGGAAACTAATTTTTCTAAAACACTAATGCTAGCATGTCCTAGTTTCCTATGTCATAACCATGCATCATTTTCATTTTGTGCAACTAAGCATGCATGAGATGTATGAATGTCATCTAGATGCACCATATAAATATTGCCTATGTGATGACCAATGAGCATTGTTTTGTTAGATTTAATGTCTACTATTCTACACACATTTACATCAAACATGACATTAAACCCTTTATCACATAATTGACTAATGCTCAACAAATTGTGTTTTAGACCATTGATATACAAGCCATTTTCAATAAGTATGGAAGAGTGATTACCTGTGAAGCCAAAACCTTCAATGTGGCCTTTGGAGTTGTCACAAAAAGTTACTACTCCTCCACCTTTTGGCTTTAATTCCATGAATCGACTCTTGTCTCCGGTCATGTGTCTTGAGCATCCACTATCAAGGTACTATGAATTTTGACTTTGTGCTTTGGCCTTGTAGCATTGCTCCCCTTACAAACAAAGAGTTTAAACTTTGATTTCTGGTACCCAAATCATTTTGGGTCCATGAGTGTTAGCTCTCAAAAGCTTGGTTCCCTTAGGAATCCAAGATGATAATGCATTAACATTATTAGATTTTACATGTTCCTTAGGAACTCATACACTTCTAATCTTTTTAGTCCTAGAGTGCCTATAGGAGCCACTTTATTTGTAGTTCAAATTCATTCTTTTTGTAAAGTTGATTTTTGAAGATTCACTTTTTCAAGCTTTGAAGAACCAACACTTTTGAAAGAATTTTTGAGCTCATTCACTAATTTTTGGTATTCATCATTACATTGAGAAAGAAGGTTGTTCAAATCAATATTTTCTTTTTCAAAGAACTTTAGATCATCTTGCAAGCTTAAAACCTTTTTTTCTCAAAATTCGAGTTAGTTTTAGAGAGTAATTCATTTTGAGCTTTCAAATCCGAAATGACCTTTTTTGTTTTTCAAAACGGACTCCTTGTATTTTTCTACTAACTCATCATATACTTCTTGTAACTCATCATATGCATCATGCAATTCATCAAATGTAAAATCATAGCAAGATGAGTTAGAGGTTACCATAGAATCCTTCTAAAGAGCCATGAGGAAAAGGTTGGCCACTTCGTGTTCCTCATCCTCGGATGACTCCACATCACTCAAAGTAGCAATCTTGGCTTTGAGCTTCTTCTTCTCAAAGCCATTCTTCTTGAGTTGAGGGCAATCGGAAAGAATATGACCTGACTTCTTACACTCAAAGCAAATGATAGATTCCTTTTCCTCTTCTTTGCTTTTGTTCTTGAAGTCTCTCTTTCTTTGAAATTTCCTCCCTCAGTTAGACTTCATGAACTGTGAGAAGCGTTTGGCTATCATTACCAACTCCTAGAAAACCTCCTCCTCACTAAAAGAGCTCTCCTCTTGTAGAGAGACCTTGAGAGCAACTCCTAGATTCTTTTTCTTGTCCACCTCTTGCTTCTCTATTCTCCTTTCTTCTTTCTTCTTTTCCTCTTCTCTTCCTTGTTTCATAATCTCATGAGTAAGGAGAGAACCAATTAACTCGTCAAGCTTCAAGGTCTTCAAATTCTTAGCTTCGATGATGGGCGTTTTTTACCGTCCCAAGATTTCGGGAGATAATATAGAAGCTTCCTAACTAGCTTGTCTTCGGGAATCACTTCACTGAATCCTTTTAGACCATTGACGATGATCGAAAAACGATCAAACATCTTGGAGACACTCTCATTGGGATCCATCTTGAAGTTCTCATAACTCAAATTTAGTAGCCCGATCTTCGTCTCCTTAACATCACTAGTTCCTTCGTATGTTGCCTCAAGAGTGTCCCACACTTCTTTGGCGCTCTCGATTGAAGAAACCTTAGAATTAATGTCCAGACCAAGTGCACAAAAGATGATGTGCAATGCTTTATCGTTGACTTTCATCCTTCTTCTATCTTCTTCGGTCATCGCCAATTTCACCTTCGGGACAAGTCTTCCTTCATCATTTATTTTCATCGGAATGTAAGGCTCTTCTTCAACTACATCCTAAACCATGTAGTCGGTGGATTTGATGAAGAGACGTATCCTATTCTTCCAATATGGGTAGTTATTCCCATTGAAGAATGGTGGTTTAGTGGTGGATTGAGACTCATAGAGGTTGGAGGTTGAGGTAGATGCCATGGCTTGACTAGAAATTTGATCACATTCTTCTAGGATCTCCTCTTGTGGTTGTTAATCCTTCAAAAGAGGTAGGCTCTGATACCAATTTTTGAGTGGATCGTTGAATCGATAAATGCCAAGAGGGGTGAATAGGATTTTCCTTTTGGTTGGTAGTGAAGTGGTAAAATAGAATTGAGGAAAAAGGCAATTATAGTGGTTTAAGTTCCAAATGAACTCTACATCCACTACCTTAGCTCCCACTAAGGATTTTCCAAACAACATCACTAGTTGATCTTTCCCTTTTTCTAGGCTTAGGAGGAAACCTTTACACAAATGGTCAATTTTCTACCCAAAATTGACCAAACCCTCTCATAAGTGTACAAAGAAGAATGTGGCAAATTGAATGTATCTCTCAAGACTTATTTTGCCCAAATTACAAGCACACAACCCAATTGAATATGAAAAAAAATAAGAAATTATAAGGATTGACAATTGGGGTTTTACAAGGATATTGGAATTTAAGAACTTGAGCTTGGATTTGATGTAGAAATGTTTCTCTAAGGATCAATAGTTGTTGTTGGTTGTTTTTAGACTCCCTTTTATACCTTCTCATTCAATTCTAGCCGTTGGGGTGGTTGCTATCATCAATATAGCCGTTGGGATGCAATCTTCCCACCATAAATGCACTTCTGCAACTACCCGTTTCGAAACACCTGTACATGTTTCGAAACAGACCAAAATAGAAATAGCCGTTGGGGTGTAATTAAGAGACTATATCGCAACGGATACGATCATTTTGATACGCTAAGAGCCCGTTTCGAAACGGCTTGAAACCGTTTCGAAACAATTTGAAACTGTCAAAACCCGTATCGAAACGTGCTTCAATCGTTTTGATACTTCTTAACCGTTTTGAGAAAATCAGTTATAAAATTACAATAATCATAAATTTTAATCCAAGTTCAAATCCCGTTTCAAAATGTTGTATCAAAACGAATCTGCTCGTTCCATTGTTCTTCATTCGTTTCGAAACATGGTGTTCAATTTCGATACTATCGTATCGAAACGGGAAGACTCGTTCTGAAACCATTTTTAACAGTTCCAAAATGTTTCGAAACACCTAAGGGCTATTTCGAAACGGTGACTTGAAAATCATTGTTTTGACTTAGAAAACACTTAGAAAATTTTGTATAACCATTTGGTTTTGACTTGACCATTTTGCTTAAAAGTTTTGGGAAGTTTTGAGGACTTAAAAATTTATTTTCTATTTTCAATTTAGTCCTTAAATCCTTTGTTATATCAAAATCAATTCTTTGGTTTTACACATTTGCCATAGATTATGTTCTTTTAACCTTACTCTTTTTTTAATTTCATCTTTGCTAATTTTTACATAAAACATTCACAAGTATAATCTTTGTTGGGTCTTTTTTACTTACTTTACATGTGAAATCAATATTCAGGTAGAAGCAGTGGTTATCTAAAGTCCCAAGCTAGAGACAATATTGAACCATGTGAAGAAGTTGGAGATTTCAATGTTGATACTGAGTCAGAAAAGGCCATATCCATTCTTAAACTGGTGGGTTCACTTACTTTGTCCTTCATTCAAACGAGATCATAATCTCAAGCATTTTGATGTTTAGTAATGGGAGTGAGTAGGAGAAGCAGCAGCAGCACCAAAGACATTGTAGAGTATGATGTTATTGTCACAAGTGTTGCAGGTACTAAATTGTTTTTCAAAGAATCGATACTTTTGTGCATTTCCTACAATTAATTTAAAAGATTTGAGGAGATTTGCATGCATTTTGTAATCTCCATTTCAACTCTATATCTAAACCACGTTCAAATGACCATTATACTTGATGTTGCACGTTACACTGTCTATAATTTGTAAGTTGTTTGTTTCTTGATAAAATGACCCAACCATGACATAAATGATCTTCATGTGGGTGTACCCATGTAGGAGCTAGGGTGAGCAAGATATTTATGGTCCAAGCGTTGCTCTTTTCAATGATTTTTGGTTGTGATTTATTATTCTAAAAATAGTTTTATTGAAGTTTTAATTCCCTAATTCGTTCTACTTATGAAGTTGAAAAATATTTAAGAGCACAGTTTTGTATAAGGTTATAAGTGATTAAATCTTAGTATTTGTGTAACTGATGGTGCAATCTCTTTACATTTAGTACTTTGCTTGTTTGATTTGTATTCATGTTATTCATTAGTGACTTTAAAATGCTTTCAGTTTTAGTGATGTGATATAGTTATGTCAATTATGAAGTATGCTAAAGAAGATTACATCTTTTATTGGCATAGCACAGTTAATAGATCTTTTAATTGCTTTTGGTAATTTATCTATAGTTATGGTTGCATGTTGCTTTGGATATCGAATATCATTATAATATGTTAGTCTCCCACCAAAAAGTGAATCCTAAACAAGTTATTCTCGGATGGTAATTCTCATATTTCTATCGAGTTTTATTGTTTCTCCTAAAAAAAAGAAAAATAATTTGTCGAAGCTTGTCAATTATATTTTCTTACGTAAATACAAGACTACTTGTAAAAAAATCATATAATCTATTTATTCTTTTTTTTTCAATTATAGTTGAACTGATTAATAGCCAAACGCCAAACATGAGTGTGTATGTGTCCATATTTGTAGCAACTTAGTTTAGTTTTGTGTAATTTTTCAGGTATTCTACTGGGCTTGGATAGTGCATTGATCCATGATTTTGCTATAGGGGAGTACCTAACTTTCTTCATTTGAATGTGATAGAGGTAATTGATGAAATGACGAGTTGAGGGTTTGGAAACAATGACCAACAATTGTGGCCGAGAGGTAATGGATCTAGGAAGATAATGAATCTAAGGACTAGTAGAGAGGCTTAGGAACCATGGTCAAGATGTGGCTATTAGTTTTTGACATTTTAGAGGGAAGATATCAAATTGTAATGATTATATAATTTTGAGATTTTAATGCAGTTTATAAAAGGTTGTGCATTTATTTTATTTTGTAAAAAGTTTAGGCAATTATTGTAATTTATAAAAAGTTTAGGCATTTAATTTCATTTATAAAAAGTTTGATCCTTTTTGTAGTTTGATGATCTTTATTTTTTTAAATAAAAAATTTAATAAAAAACTATTTATTATTTTCCATTGTGACGAAATTAAATATCAATAACGAAACTAAAAATGTGATGATATATTTTCGTAACTTGTAAGTTGAAGTTAATGCATTATTCGTTACGATAAGGGTTATCACTAACAAAATCTTATAGAATTTAGCGACGTAATTAATTGTCATCAAATATAAATTATAAAGTGACATTATATGTTATCGTCATTCATACCACTATTAGGTGACGATATCTTATGTCACTAATATTGTGACCATAATTATTTTGTCACTTATAAAATAAAATTATTCTATTATTTGTGACGATACGAAATATTAGTGACGAGCTTTTATATCATTTGGTGACGTATTTAACTGTCATTGAATACAAAATATAAGGTGACATTGTATAATAGCGTCACTAGATGCTTGAAAATACATGATGAAAAAGCATACACCGTCACAACAAACATTTAGTGACACACCTAGCGTGACGAACGGCGTGACATTGAATTTTACGTCGCTAAATACAAATAGTGACGTAAATTTAAGTTTTAGTTTTAGGGGTTTAAGTTCTATAACCCCCCTCGTCTCGGTCTAGCCAACAGACAGAACCGAACGGGTTACACGGGGAAATCCGAAGCGAAACCCGCTAAGGCCTCACTCCGGTTAGCAACACTATTATTTTTTTTCTTTAATTATCTTTTCTAGATGCATTTGTTATACCCTATGTGATAAGACAAATAGCGGTACAATCACACAGATACCAAACAAGCAAACAAACAATTAAAATGACCATTTTTCAATTTTACAACAGGCCGTATCGGTACGCTAAAGGACCGTATCGATACGTTTGTGCTTGGTCACCACCCCAAGTCAACCCTAGGGAAACAGTATCGATACCCACAAGGTGCGTATCAATACGCCCTCGACGGTCAACTTTCCTATGGTCAACTACGAAGATTGTACCGATACCCTCAGGACCCGTACTGATACGCTAAAATCTCGTCAATTTCTCAGATTTCAAGAGAGCATTTTGTGAATCGATATGCCACCGCGTACCGGTACGCATTGCCTAAAACAAGGCCCCAAACAAGGGACCGTATCGATACCGCTCTTGAGCGTATCAATACACCCTGCACAGAAAGTCTGCAAAATTCGATTTTAAGCATAAGGGAGCTAACTTAAACACCTTAAGCAAGTTTATGACCAACTCTAAACATGTATACAACCTAAGGCAACCAAGAAATACTCATTTAAGGCACAACAACATACAACAAGGCTAGAAATCAACAAGGCAAGGTTTAACAAGAAATCAACATGCTTAACATCCATCAAAAGAGTTAAAGACCATAACAAACATGCTCCAACACTTAAACATGTCAACAACACTAGTAAAGACGAGACTTAAGAGTTTGAGCACCAACTCCATACAAAAGCCTAATATTCCCATTGTCTAAGCATTATTACAAAACATGAGCCATACTTTGAGCTACCCGAGAACTCCGAGAAACTCCTCCCTTGCCCACTTGCCTCCCAAGCCACTAACGATCTGCATTGTTGGAAAAGAAGAGAGCGTAAGCTTAAAGCTTAGTGAGCGGAGCTCCAAACACAACAACAATGCAGTTTTTAAAACATAAATCTTAGATTTTAGCAAAACCATTTAAGGAAAGAAGTAATGAAACACAATCATCACAATACATGGTATGCACATGCATAACCAAAACCTGGTGGGACTACACATCACCGTTCAACTAGTAGTTTTCTGATGAGACTACACATCACCGTACTCTTCTAATAGTCACTACCGGTGGGACTACACATCACCGTAATAACGACAACCATCACGTGAGGCTCGACACCAACAACGACTACACAACAACATTAAACGGAGAGTAAAAACAACCCAAAAACATCACCACAACACACATGTTCACGAAAGACGAAAACCAACCAAACAAACGAGATTAGATGACCTTACTCTTGGGTCTAGGTTAGTCTCTAAGACTCCACCCAAACCCTCAAACCTTTATTGAACATAATTAAAATCCCAAAACAGTTTCCACTCACCGATTAAGCCCAACAAAAGCCAAAACACCATTCTCAAGCCTCTGTAGTATCCAATATCGCGCCCAAAGTACCCGAACTCGTTTCCCCTGTTTCTCATCAACCAAAAACAATGTATTACTCCTCTATTCTTCCATAAATTCACTAAATAGCAACAACCCATCAACCTACACATTTACTCAATCAAAACAAAGCCGAAATCCATCAAAACATCATCAAACCCGTTCTTAAGCAAAGCCCAACGAATACCCATCAAATTAAACATCCAAAACACATCAAAACCGTCTAAAAACACCCATCCTAGGTCTATATACCTCCAGCCCTCGTTTTACCCCCAAACTAAGCTAAAAACTTCACTTCTTCACCTTTAAAAATCACCTACTACCCTAGTTTCGGGTTTTATATGTTTAAGCCACTTATTAACATTATTTAGCAACCAAAAATTGTTTAAAAACTTCCCACCAAGTATTCATTGAAAACCCCCACGAAAATTTCACAAATCCCTTTTTTTCATCAAAACTTTGAAACCCTAAGTTGAAAAGAAAACAATGCTTTGCTAGATTTTCGAAAAGGTAAGATTCAATAATTAAAAACCAATTGAAAAGTGAAGTTTACCTTTGAAATTCTTCTAAGAACCTTTGAGCCAATGGAAAGTTGATGGATAGCTTTTAGGGAGAAAGTTTTAAGCTTTTTAGGTTTTTTGTTCTTTTGAAATGAAGATGACTATCAAATCTCAAAATCCCCTTTCAAAATTTATTAATGGCATTTCTGTAAATAGTGACATCTTTTTTTTATAAAATTAGCATTTTCTTCTAATTTAGCCCGAACTAATCCTAGATTAAAACCGATAAACTCCTGGGCCCTAAACTGGGGCGTTACAAGTTTAGTAATTTAGAATTTAGTGACTATGAATAGAATTTAAGGTTTGGGGTTCAAATTTAGGGTTTAAAGGTTAAAACCAAAATCATCAACATATTACCCTAAAACCTAAAACCTAACCTCTAAACTCTAAATTCTAACAGTAACCCCTAATTCTAATCATTACCCCTAAATTCTAAACCTCTACACCTAAACTCCTAAACTCTACGCCCTAAATTGAGTCTCCAAACCTTCAAACTAAGGTGCTTGTGGAAAGTTTTAGTTTCCACTGTATAGGATATAAATCATTGTTATATGGTGAATATGTTAACCTATTACAAGATAATTTTTTCTTAAATATATAATTTTTAACATTTCAAATAAAAGGATAAATGATCAAAGATTATCTTTAAACATGGATATTATTTTTTGAATATTCTAAAATTAAAAGGATAAATATATGATAAGATATTATCTTCTAATTCAGATATTATTATGATAATGCTATTTGATTAGTAAATTTTTGTAACACCCATAATGTGGTTAAGGGGAAAAAAGAGGAAAATAAATCAAATTGCACCCAAGGGGTTTTGAACCGGTGACCCTTGGCTGCATGGGCCCTCACCTTAACCAATTGAGTTATATCATCTCTTGATTATATTTTAGACCCATTTATTATTATGGGTATTCTAAAAAGGTTAAAATAACAAAATATCCTACCTAACTCATTATTTTCCCTTTTCTTCAAATCAACTCATCATTTTCCCCAAAACCCAAAATCAACCCCCTCATCCTTCCCCCTTTTGAGACCACCAACCGCCGCATTGTTCTGCCCCACCGCCGCACCGAGTCACACACCGTCGCCGCCAGTCGAGTCGTCTTGACGTCTTGAGCAAAACCCCTCAACCCCCTCTCAAAATCGTTACCCAACCACCGACAATCGAAGGTTTTGGGTTCATCTAACCTAGGGTTTTCGCACCTCCGTTCCTCGTTGTTTCCGGCCACCATAGGCACCGGTTCGTGATGTGGTGGCCGACATCGTCATCTCAAGGTTACGGAAAACAAAACCCTGCCAGGGATCGTCCGACCGTTGCAGTTTGAGGCCTCGAGGGAGCTTCATCGCTCTTTGTTGAGTGTATAAATGTTCTATTATTTACACCTCTTTTAACCCATATTTCTGCTGCATTCAAGCATTATTTATTGCATTTAGGTCAGTTTACAGCAAAACATCACAATTATATTAAAAGGCACAGTTTCTACTAAAAATGGTTGTTTTTGCAGGTTACTGCTATAGCAGACGGAAAGGGCAGGCGCTGGACAGTGAAGCAGACAAGCTGGAACTGGACGATCAGTCAAGGAGGACGATGCTGCCATGGTTGCCGCCGTGACAGCAGAGGACGACAGCAGTTTTGTGGAGAAGATGCAAAGTGGACCTCGATAGATAGAGAAAATTCAGCCCGTCTGTCGTGTGAAATCACCATATTTTTCAAAGCCCTAGATCAGAAGATATTCCAAGCCCAAAGTTCAAAGAGAGATAATCCCAAGAAACAAGGAGGACGGCTGGAAAGTAGATTCCTTGAAGATTTAGTCTTTATTAGAATTATACTTTAAATTAAAGTTGTAATCCTTGTTAAATTAGATAGCTTGAGCCCAAAGCTTATATAAGGGCATATATCTTAACCTAGAGGAATAACCGATTACCCTAGCCTTCTCTCTCAACCTCTAGTCATTTTCCTTCCCACACCATGTTCTAAATTCCCCTAGGGCCACAGGTTGATTTGTAAAGTAGTTGCAAGGGTTGTTTTGTTTTAGGAATTTCCAGTTCAATAAAATAAACTTCAAGTTCTCTTATTTTGGTTATTAATATCTTGCAAGAGCATCGGGAGAGCATTGTGAGGTTATCTATTTACTTAGAATCGGGAGAGTTAAGTATACGAAAGAAATAAGAGCAAGTTCTCTAGTTTATAGTTGAACTATCTCGGACCTAGGGATAGGGAGAGGTTAAGTGGCTAAAGAAGAATTTATCCACATCGGTATTCATCCTTCGATTCACGCCGGGAGGTATCATCAAGACGTGATTATCGACAGACTTGGACCTAGGGATATGCCAAGGCACATCTGGGATTCTTGCCAAACTTGAAGTACGGAGTTGAGTGTTTGCTGCCGCGACAATCAACGGACTGCTGCCGCGACAGGTGCTGCCGCGACAAGCGCGACGACAGAACTGGATTTCCTAAACTCTGCAATACCTGCACTACTGAGAAATTCAATACCAGCCCATTCTCTCTATCTTGATTACTTTACTTTTATTTTTCCAGTATTCTTATTTATTTTCGTGACAAAGATCTCAAATATTTTTTTCCCCTTATGCAGATAGCGAAGGAGAGGGTTAGCCCAGTCCCTGTGGAGACGATATCCGATACTCTAGTATCACTTTATTACTTGCAACGTGTACACTTGCACTAAATTGCGATAGACTCTTTTACACGCAACAAGTTTTTGGCGCCGTTGCTGGGGACTGGCAACACACTCTTACCCTAGCTTCTGCACTTTTCTTTTTCTTTTTCTTTTTCTTTTTCTCTTTTTCTTTTTCTATTTTTATCAAAAAAAAAACTCAGGTGAAATACAGGTTTAAGGAGCATCAACATGCCAGGAAAAACCATTCGAGAGCTGATGTGGGAAAGTTCTTGCAATTACCGTAAAGGTAATCATGCATTCGAAAGTCGTCCCTATTTTTTCGGTGAATATATGGACAACCAACGATGGAACCAACAAGAACAAGATATGCTACCACAACAGCAACAGGGACAACAAATGCCGCAGCAGCAAAAATTTTTATGGTACGATCAAAACCCGCAAAAATTTTTATACCATAACAGTTTTGCTGCAGAACCCGACATACCCTGGAAATGTCATCATCCTCAAGAGCAGTCAAAATCCTTAGAAGACACACTGCAAGCCTTCATGGCACTCACTCAAGAAGTGTCGGCTTCTATGGACAAAAGTATCGCCAAGATGGATGCACTCTTGAGCAGACCGGTCCTTATTCATGCCACGGATGAACCTGAAATCCTAAGGCAAGATGACGAGGATGCCCATGTGAAGGAATACCCAACATATGATGAGTCTGAGCAACAACTTGCCAAGGAAATGATCGAGGAGCCGAAATGGAGCAACACCGCAACAACGCTGAGTGAAATTCAAGAGAATGTCACGGCAGCAACTACATCCGAAGCAAACTCTCAACCCACTACCTCGGTTATGCCCGACCAAGATTGCACACATCCATCCCTGTCATGGCACTCGCACGACCACCTAGAAGAGCAACCCGATGACAATGCCTCGCTAATGGAATATGAGCAGGTAATAAACGAACCTTTTGAATTCTTTGAAAACTCACAAATTCCATTGCAGGTATTAGAGGAACCAAAGCCGGTGGACATAGAATCATCAAAGTCTCTACTGATGGAGATCTACGAGTGGTCAACATAATTTGGTATAGAGAGTGATGGCACTTTCCAATGTCCCCTTGACCTGCAAAGTAACCTGAAAACGGACTGTCAAAATAACTGGCTGCCGCAGCAGCAGACACGACAGCAAGGGCTACATTCAACCACAACAACATTCAACGAAAACAAGGTAAGTTTGTGGCCGAATTTTAATTTGATTTTTTCTAATCATATATTCATGCCCTCAGAAACATTACCAAGAAGGGAGGACTTCATGGACTACAAAGGGAAGAGAAAGAAAGGAGCCCCCACCATGAGAATAATCACCAGATGGAGGGTACGGATGGACTTCAAGAAGTACCGGAAACGACCCCTCAAGCATCAATAGAACATGGAGTAGTTACTTTAGGAGATGCCCCTCAAGGCACTCCTAATTTAACTTATTTTATTTTATTTTTATCTTTATTATTTTAGGAATTAGAAATTTGATATTGGTTTTTAGTTTGTTTTTGTTATTAGGTAAACAAAGAAAAACCCTTGCAATGACGATACAAGCAACCCGAGGAAGCTCTGCCTCCACCCCTGCCGCGGCAGCACTCAAACTCTCAAGGCAGCACCCACACCTCCTCCGACAAAGTTCAAAGAGACTGCCCGCCGACAGCTCCTCATCCAAAGCTCCAGCAGCAGCGACGACAGTCGCACAACTTAAGTTTTCTTCTTCTTCTTCTCTGTCGCCTGCTATATATATTATCTTTTTGTGATGTTTAACTTATCTGTCATTTTTTTTTCTTTCTGTTTTTCATCTTTTGTGTCATGCATTGAGGACAATGCAACCCTTGAGTTTGGGGGTAGGCAGTCCTCCTAATTATTAATATAATATTGCATTTAGTTTTAATTGTGTCGCATTTATTTTATGCAAAAAAATGAAAATATTGAAAACTTTGGCTGAAAACTGTGACTTGAACTTACCTGCTGTGACAGCCCTGTCGTGGCAGCAACTTTAGGATAGTCTTTAGGAGAAGATTTAGAGCCTTTCTATAGTTCTGAAAACTTAAACACCATTGTGACTGTTATACTGCTTAGACTTCTTTTAGCCAAACTAGAATAGAAAACTTAGCACTTAGAGTAGAAAAGAGACTAGAATCTCAGGAAACCTAGAGGTGCCTACCACTGGCTCTAGGCAGATAACCAGAGAAAAACTTCTAGAGGTGCCTATCACCGGCTCTAGATAGTTAACTAGAGGTGCCTAAAATACTGTCTCTAGTAGAAAAGAGAAGAAATTAAAAAAAGGGAAATAACTAGAGGTGCCCGATTCTGGCTCTAGTAAGAAAAAGAAAGAAATCAGTCTCGTAAGAAAAACTCTAAACAAGCTAAAGAATAATATTCTAGTGAAACTAAGAGAGTCTTGGCATATAACTGTTCACAAGCATGCATACACTGCACGAGGACTATAGAGAAATTCCGGACAGATCCTAGATTATCCGACAGGGTGCTGCCATCACAGGGAACGAACGACGGGTAAGGGAAAGGTCACTGTTTGAAAGCCAAAACAAAAATATTCCATTTTTCTTTTAGGTCTTAGTTGCTTGAGGGTAAGCAAAAACTTGAGTTTGGGGGTGTGTTGAGTGTATAAATGTTCTATTATTTACACCTCTTTTAACCCATATTTCTGCTGCATTCAAGCATTATTTATTGCATTTAGGTCAGTTTACAGCAAAACATCACAATTATATTAAAAGGCACAGTTTCTACTAAAAATGGTTGTTTTTGCAGGTTACTGCTATAGCAGACGGAAAGGGCAGGCGCTGGACAGTGAAGCAGACAAGCTGGAACTGGACGATCAGTCAAGGAGGAAGATGCTGCCATGGTTGCCGCCGTGACAGCAGAGGACGACAACAGTTTTATGGAGAAGATGCAAAGTGGACCTCGACAGATAGAGAAAATTCAGCCCGTCTGTCGTGTGAAATCATCATATTTTTCCAAGCCCTAGATTAGAAGATATTCCAAGCCCAAATTTCAAAGAGAGATAATCCCAAGAAACAAGGAGGACGGCTGGAAAGTAGATTCCTTGAAGATTTAGTCTTTATTATAATCATACTTTATATTAAAGTTATAATCCTTGTTAAATTAGATAACTTGAGCCCAAAGCTTATATAAGGGCATATATCTTAACCTAGAGGAATAACCGATTACCCTAGCCTTCTCTCTCAACCTCTAGTCGTTTTCCTTCCCACACCATGTTCTAAATTCCCCCTAGGGCCACGGGTTGATTTGTAAAGTAGTTGCAAGGGTTGTTTTGTTTTAGGAACTTTCAGTTCAATAAAATAAACTTCAAGTTCTCTTATTTTGGTTATTAATATCTTGCAAGAGCATCAGGAGAGCATTGTGAGGTTATCTATTTACTTAGCATTGGGAGAGTTAAGTATACGAAAGAAATAAGAGCAAGTTCTCTAGTTTATAGTTGAACTATCTCGGACCTAAGGATAGGACGAGGTTAAGTGGCTAAAGAAGAATTCATCCACATCGGTATTCACCCTTCGATTCACGTCGGGAGGTATCATCAAGACGTGATCATCGACAGACTTGGACCTAGGGATAGTCCAAGGCACATCTGGGATTCTTGCCAAACTTGAAGTACGGAGTTGAGTGTTTGCTGCCGCGACAATCAACGGACTGCTGCCGCGACAGGTGCTGCCACGACAGAACTGGATTTCCTAAACTCTGCAATACCTGCACTACTGAGCAATTCAATACCAGCCCATTCTCTCTATCTTGATTACTTTACTTTTATTTTTCCAGTTTTCTTATTTATTTTCGTGACAAACATCTCAAATATTTTTTTCCCCTTGTGCAGATAGCGAAGGAAAGGGTTAGCCCAGTCCCTATGGATATGATATCTGATACTCTAGTATCACTTTATTACTTGCGACGTGTACACTTGCACTCAATTGCGATAGACTCATTTACACGCAACACTCTTAAGCCTTTTTACTCTGAATTCATAAGTTCAGTAAGCTACCCGACTTGATTCTGGGTTGATTAAGGATATATATAAAATTTAGAGGTGGTTTTCGAATTTTTGGGGTGTTTTCTGACTGTCTAAGGCCGCGCGTGGGCTTCACGCGCCGTCCAGGGTGATTTCCGGCCGCCCTGGACGATAGCCAATGAACCGGTCGGCCCACTCGTTGGTCGATCCACCCAAACCCGGTCCTTTCTCTAAATCGCTTCGAACCGGCAGTTAGATAACCGAGCCCTTATTTAATTGTTGGGCCGACGCGTTTGACCCAATATCTGACCCGACCCGTTGGCCGACCCGACCCATCAATCCGACCGAGTCAACTCAATGAGTCAACTCGCCCGAGTCAACTCAATGAGTCAACTCGCCCGAGTCAACCTAGTGAGTTAACTCGCCTGAGTCAACTCAGTAAGTCAACTCGCTGGGTCAACCCAGTGAGTCAACTCGCCGAGTCAGCCATTGGACCAGTGAAGTTAGCATGATGCCAGCGTTGACTTTGACTGCTGATGTCAGCGTTAACTTTGACCAAAAAGTCAACTTTTCTCGAAAAGCCCTATTCTATGTTTTTCAATATCTTGAGTCCGATTTTGAAGCCCGTTTTTATTAAATTCTAACCCGAAAGCCTCCAAATTGGATGTTGAATCCAGACATGCATATGTATTAAGTTAAATTATTTGATAAAGGTTATAAAACAAAGGACTGACATTGATCTTTTGATTAAAGGTACTCGCGGATGTCCTGATCGTACCTACACCCAGCTCGTCTGTGATCTCATCGTCACTCATACGGTCTCTTTAACTGAGTACCTTATTTTGACCAAGTTGTGAATTTGTTAGTAACCGTAATCCTTGTCGATCTAGGTTCCAGTACCGCAGTGGAACGTGATCCTAGTGCACAGTAGATTATCAGACCTGCTCGACTTTTGAGGTGTGTTCCTTATGTGCTATATGATTTATCGTAAATTTTTTTACTGCTTTATATGTTTTAGTAAACTGGACATGTGCACATGTTTGATATGCTTGATATCTCATATACATAAAATGTTTTCTAAAGTACAAATGATTATGAAATATGTTTGATACATGCCTTAGTACCCAATATGATAAGCATGACCTATGGTTACCGTATATTAGCATTGAATATGTTTATCAAGTATTGTTTTACGGATTGTTACTGTATACTATGATCTTACCTGGACTGATTAGTAAGGGTACTTGGGTTGTGATATGAAGTATCGTAAGGTTCAGCCCTGATCCGGCTGGTAATTCCGCCCGTATAAGGTTCCTAACTTAGGCTAGGGTAATTCTACCAGTATTAGGTACCTAGCTTCGGGTAGGGTAATTCCACCCGGGACTTAAGGTAACCCCTTAGGTTGGTACCTATACCAATTAGGCCTAGGTTAACGCCCGTTTAAGGTTCCTATGCTTCTGCTAGGGTAATTCCACTCAGACCTAAGGTATTCCCTTAGGATGGTACCCATGCCCAATGGGCTCGGGTTAATGTCTTCATATGATACCGTTCAGGGGAACTATATCATGGAGTATGGTTGGAGGGTAGATAGGATTAATGAAAACCTTGGTTTCACTTATGATATGTTTTTTTAGATACTTTTATTATTAAATGTATAAATAATTTTACTTGCACTGTTGGAACACACTGAACTCCCTAGCTCATATCCCCATTTTCTCCTTTTCAAATATTTTGGATAGGCTTCCGGACTTGACACTTGGAGGATCGACACATTTTGGATGTACCCTTTTGTTGTAATGTTTCCATCTTCCAGACTATTTTATTTTCAGTGACATGAGCCTATATTTTGATGCTACACACTTTATCTACAGCCTTGTATGGCTTTATTTTGTGATTATATTTAGAACTATTTACACTTGCTTACTTATATTTACTTAAGTATGTATTATGGTTAATACTCTATTTGAAACTTTGCATTTCTTTGAACATCATATAAAAAGCTTCCGTAGAGAAGATGACCTTCCAGATTCGGGCTAAGCGCATAGGTCGGTCTAGAGGGTTACATTTGGATGGTATCAGATCTTTTGGTTTTAAAGCCTCGGACTGTGGATAAGTCCATTTAAAGTATTATTTTAAAATGTTTTATAAAATGTTTTATGAAACGGGTCATGTCACCAAGTTTTATATGTTTAGCTGTGTTCGATTCTCTAGTGTCATAAACTAATCCTAGATTCTATTCCTTGTAGATATCCTTCTTTATGAGCACCAGCAGGGGACGACGACCCACCTATAGGCGAGGTCGGCCTATTAGATTTGCAGACTCGATGGACGATCCGGTGGTTGCTCCATCTACTCATACTGATGCTCCTGCCCCCGTAGATCCTCAAGCTTCTATCGAGCCTTCTGCCCCTCGTGGTCCTTCAGTTTTGACTACTATAACTGCTCCAACATCTATCTCGTCTACTCCGTCACCTGCTCTTGATGTTGATATGACTACTCCGATTAGAGGAGCGACGATTTCTAGGCCCGAGCCTACGACTGGAGTTACTGATGAGGGTTTGAGTAGACAGTTTCTTTAGTTGATTTAGGGTGTAGTCAGAGCATTGGGTGTCGCTCCAGAAGTCCCCATCTCCCAAACCTTGTTTGCTAACGGGATCAAGACCTTCTCGGGATATCTTATTGGAGCACCGACCGAGGCTGAGGAATGGTTGTATGACATCAAGCGATGTATGACTGAGATGGGTTTTAAGCCATCCAAGAAATACTTGGGTGTTGTGTCTATGCTGAACGAGAATGCCTGCACCTGGTGGGAGATCATTATTAGTAGCGTTCCCTCTGATCGGTTGACATGGGATTTCTTTAAAGAGAGTTTTAGGAACCTTTATCTAGGCGATCGGTTCCTGAGGGAGAGACGTCAAGAATTCAAGGACTTGGTGCAGGGTTCTGAATTTGCAGAGATATGCTTCCAGGTTTGGTTTCTACCGAGAAGGATAAATGTGAAAAGTTCTTAGAGGGCCTCCGTATTGGGATACATGATCGAGTGGCTACACATCACGATGAGGTATTTGAGGATTTGGTAGATCCGGCCCAGACTGCAGAATAGATGGAGATATTGGCTGCTAATCAGAGCAGTAGAGACAAAGATAGGGATCGAGGGCGAGACCGAGATTGAATCGATCTTGGAGATCTTCTAGCAAGGGAGAGTCTTGCGCGCTCCCTGATAAGAGAGCACGCACTACAGAAAATCAGAGAGGTGTCTCGAGTTATAGGCCCCTAGCACCACAGGGCCCAGCTGTTAGTCGAAGTGATTCATCGGGGTTCACTCTTGTACCTTTGTGTGAGTATTATGGCAAGTCACACCGAAGAGTGTGTAGGAAGATGTCGGGTGCTTTCTTTCAATGTGGATCCACTGAGGACTTCAAGAAATAGTGTCCACACACACCTTTTGTAGACCGATCATCGTTTCAGACCCCTACTCGATTCCAGACTCATGGGTCTTCTGCTAGATCTGATAGTAGAGGCCAATCACATCAGAGTGGGAAACCAGTCATGACTGAGGCTAGACAGCATGCACTTGTTTATGCTACTAGACATCATGACGACAGAGATGATCCATACGTCATTGCAGGTACATTCACTATATTTTCTGTTCCATACTTTGCATTACTTGACAATGGTTCTATCCGTTCCCATGTATCGAGATCTATGTCCCGAGACCTCCAGATTCCAGTTGAGACCACCGAGAGTGCAGTTACTGTTATGAGTCCGGTGGGCCAGTCTGTGGTTGTAAATAAGGTTTATAGGTGATGTCCCCTCGAGGTGCAAAGGGAAACTTTTCTAGCTGGCTTTATGGAACTACCATTAGAAGAGTTTGATCTGATTCCTGGCATGGATTGGTTGACTGAACACCGGTTTAACCTAGATTGTGAGTCCAAGAGAGCAGTTTTGAAGACTTCTGATGATCGTACGATGGTTCTTATTGGTGAGGGCTGAGGGTATCTGTCAAATGTGATATCTGCTTTGGCTACCGACATGATGATCCGGAAGGGTTATCAAACTTTCATCGCCTGTTTCTTAAATACCAAGGGTTCTTTGTCAAAGATTGAGAAGATTCGCACTGTTAGCGAGTTTCCAGATGTCTTTCCCGAGGAATTACCTATTTACCTCCATTTAGGGATGTCGAGTTTGAGATTGAAACCTATCCAAGATCTGCGCCTGTCTCCATGAACCCTTACCGTATGGCTCCTAAGGAGCTTAAGGAGCTGAAGATTCAGTTGTAAGAGCTCCTCGACCGAGGCTTTATCCGACCTAGCTCTTCGCCTTGGGGAGCTCCTATTCTTTTCGTGAAGAAGAAAGATAGTTCTCTCAAAGTGTGCAATGATTATCGTAAGTTGAACAAGTTGACAGTCAAGAATAAGTATCCTCTGCCCAGGATTGATGACTTGTTTGGTTAGTTTCGAGGAGCCACAATTTTCTCGAAGATTGATCTTCGTGTTGGGTACTATCAGCTAAAGATAAAGGGGTCTGATGTAGCAAAGACGGTCATTTGCACCAGATATGGGCATTACGAGTTTTTAGTGATGCCGTTTGGTCTGACTAATACTCTTGTCGCCTTTATGGATCTGATGAACCGTGTGTTCCGGCCCTACTTGGATCAATTTGTGGTGGTGTTCATTAATGACATTCTAGTCTACTCCCGGACTGAAGCAGAATATTCTGAGCATTTGAGGATTGTTCTGCATACTCTTAGAGAACACAAATTGTATGCCAAGTTGAGCAAGTGTGAATTTTGGCTCAACAAGGTGACATTTTTGGGGCATGTGGTATCAGCTCTGGGTATTCAGGTTGATCCGAGCAAGATAGAGGCCATTGTGAGTTGGAAGCAACCCAAGAATGTTTCTGAGATCTGTAGTTTCTTGGGTTTAGCTAGGTATTACAAGCGTTTCGTTGCGGGCTTTTCTATTATTGCGGTTCCCTAACAAAGTTGTTGAGGAAGGATGTTCCATTCATCTGGATAGATGTTAGGCAGGATAGTTTCGAGAAGTTGAAGACAGCTCTAACGTAAGCTCCAGTTTTGACTCAGCCCGAGTCTGGAAAGGATTTTGCAGTTTATAGTGTTGCATCGCGCTCCGGGCTTGGATGGGCTCTGATGCATGATGGTAGAGTAATAGCTTTTGCGTCTCGTCAGTTGAGGCCGCATGAGTGTAATCATCCTACCCATGATCTAGAGCTGGCCGTAATGGTCTTTGCCCTGAAGATTTGGAGACACTATCTCTACGGAGAGAAGTGTTATATCTACATAGATCACAAGAGCCTGAAGTACATTCTTACACACAGAGAGAGCTTAATCTGAGACAACGCTGTTGGATTGATCTTCTTAAGGACTATGACTGTGTGAATGAGTACCACCCAGGGAAGGCAAATGTTGTTGCTGATTTTTTGATTCGTAAGGCTATATCAGACTTGAATCCTTGTTTGTCAGGATGAGTATATATAGTGATGGCAGTTTACAAGCCGAGCTGTTGGTTAAACCGACATTGGCCGAGAAAATTAAGGCCAAACAGCTTCTAGACAGTTCCTTACTCCCTGTCATACAGAAGGTTGAGCAGGGATCTACATCTATCTATCCCTTTGATCAGGATGGAGTCCTGTGCTTCAAGGGCCGTTATTGTGTACCGGATGATGCCAAATTGAAGGGGGGCATTTTTAGTGAGGCTCATAACAACCCTTATGCTATGTATCCCGGTGGGGACAAGATGTACCAAAATTTGAGGCAAAGATATTTTTGGGATGGTATGAAGAAGGACATTTCAGATTATGTATCTCGGTGTTTGACTTACCAGCAGGTTAAGGTAGAACACCAACATCCTTCTGGCCTTTTGCAACCCATTCAGATCTCTGAGTGGAAATGGGAGCGCATCATGATGGATTTTGTTACAGGGTTACCTCTGACTCCTTCCAAGAAGGATTATGTCTGGGTGATTGTTGATTGACTCACTAAGTTAGCTCATTTTATTTCTGTCTGAGTTACTTATCCCCTAAAGAAGCTGGCTAAATTGTATATTTCTGAGATTGTCAGACTTCATGGTGTATCCTTGTCTATCATTTCGGATCGAGATTCAAGGTTTACCTCTCGGTTTTGGAAGGCCTTACAGGAGGCCTTGGACACACGTCTGAATTTCAGTACATCTTATCATCCGCAGATCGATGGACAGTCGGAGAGGGTGGTACAGATTCTTGAGGACATGTTACGGGGATGTGTGATTGATTTCCGTGGTAGTTTGGAAGATTTCTTGTCCTTGGCTGAGTTTGCCTACAATAACAGCTATCAGGCTAGTATCCTCATGGCACCGTATGAGGCTCTGTATCGCCGTAAGTGTCGTACTCCCATCTGTTGGACAGAGTTGTATGATAAGAAGACCTTAGGCCCAGAGTTGGTTCGAGAGATCGATGAGACTGTCAGATTGATCTGTAACCGTCTGAAAGAGGCTTTTGATAGACAGAAGTCTTATGCTGACCGGAGGAGAAAAGACATTGAGTTTTTGGTTGGTGATCAGGTTTTCCTGAAGGTATCTCCGTGAAGAAAGTTTTGAGTTTGGACGCAAAAGCACGTTGAGCCCTAGATTTATTGGGTCGTACCGTATCCGAAAGAGAGTTTGGCATGTTGCATATCAGCTTAAGTTACCTCCCCAGCTAAGCCGTATTCATGATGTATTCCATGTATCCATGTTGAGACAGTACCATCCAGACCCAAGTCATGTCACTCAGGTCCAAGAAGTGGAGTTGAGACCAGATCTATTCTATGAGGAGGAGCCTGGTCGGATTTGGGTCGAGATGAGAGAGTTCTAAGGAACCGGCGTATTCCTATGGTTATAATACAGTGGAATAATAGTGGTCATGAAGAAGCTACCTGGGAGACTCTTGAGTCAATGGAAGAGCAATTCCCACATCTATTCAACTCAGGTAAATTTCGAGGATGAAATTTCTTTTTTAGGGGGAGAGTTGTAACACCCATAATGTGGTTAAGGAAAAAAAAGAGGAAAATAAATTGAATTGCAACCAAGGGGTTTTGACTCGTGACCTTTGGCTACATGAGCCCACACCTTAACCAATTTAGCTATATCAACTCATGATTATATTTTAGACCCATTTATTATTATGGGTATTCTAAAAAGGTTAAAATAATAAAATATCCTACCTAACCCATTATTTTCCCTTTTCTTCAAAACAACCCCTCATTTTTCCCAAAAACCCAAAATCGACCCCTTATCCTTCCCACTTTTGAGACCACCGGCAGCCGCGTCGTTCTCCCCCACTGTTGCGCCGTGTCATGCACCGCCACCGCCAGTCGAGCCATCTTGACCTCCCGAGAAAAACCCCTCAACCCCCTCTCACAACCGTTGCCCCAATCGCCTTCAATTGAATGTTTTAGGTTCGTCTAACCTAGGGTTTTCGCACCTTCGTTCCTCGTTGTTTCCAGCCACCATAGGTATCGGTTAGTGAAGTGGTAGCCGACATCGTCATCTCAAGGTTACGGCGAACAAAACCCTACCAGGGATCGTCCGACCGTCGTCGTTTGAGACCTTTCCGGAGCATCGTCGCTCTTAAGCCTTTTTACTTCGAATTCATAAGTTTGGTAAGCTGTCCGACTTGATTCTGGGTTGATTAAGGATATAGATAAAATTTCGAGGTGGTTTTCGAAATTTTGGGATTTTTTCTGACCATCTAGGGCCGCACATGGGCTTCACGCGCCGTTCGGGGTGAATTCCAGCCACCCTGGACGGTGGCCATTGAACCGGCCAGCCCACCCGATGGTTGGTCCACCCAAATCCGGTCCAGTCTCTAAACCTGTTTCGAACCGACAGTTAGATAACTAGGCGCTTATTTAATTGTTGGGCCGACCCGTTTGACCCATTATCTGACCCAACCCGTTGACCAACCTGACCCATCAACCCGACCGAGTCAACTCAATGAGTCAACTCGCCCGAGTCAACTCAATGAGTCTACTCGCCCGAGTCAACCTAGTGAGTCAACTCGCTCGTGTCAACTCAGTGAGTCAACTCGCTTGAGTCAAACTAGTGAGTCAACTCGCCGAGTCAGCAATTGGACCACTGACGTCAGCGTTGACTTTGACCGTTGATGTCAGTGTTGACTTTGACCAAAAAGTCAACTTTTCTCGAAAAAACCCTATTTTATGTTTTTCGACGTCCTGGGTCCAATTTTGAAGCCCGTTTCATGAAATTCTAATCCGAAAGCCTCCAAATTGGACGTTGAATCTAGACATGCATATGTATTAAGTTAAATTATTTGAGAAATGATATAAAACAAAGGACTGCCATTGATCTTTTTATTGAAGGTACTCGCAGATCTCCCAATCGTGCCTACGCCTAGCCCAGCTCGTCTCGATCAGTACCGCCCCGTGATCCCATCTTCACTCGTACGGTCCCTTAACTTAGTACCTTATTTTGACCAACTTGTGAATTTGTTAGTAACCGTAATCCTTTTCGTTCTAGGTTCCAGTACCGCAGTGGAACGTGATCCCGGTGCCCATTAGATTATCAGACCTGTTCGACTTTTGAGGTGTGTTCCTTATGTGCTATATGATTTATCGTAAATTGTTTTACCGCTTTATATGTTTTAGTAAACTAGACATGTGCACATGTTTGATATGCTTGATTTCTCATATACATAAAATGTTTTCTGAAGTACGAATGATTATGAAATATGTTTGATACATGCCTTAGTACCCGATATGATAAGCATGATCTATGGTTACCGTATATTAGAATTGAATGTGTTTATCAAGTATTGCTTTACGGATTGTTACTTTATACTGTGATCCTACCTAGACTGATTAGTAGGGGTACTTGGGTTATGATATGAAGTATCGTAAGGTTCAACCCTGATCCGGCTGGTAATACCGCCCGTATAAGGTTTCTAGCTTAGGCTAGGGTAATTCCGCCCGTATTAGGTTCCTAGCTTCGGCTAGGGTAATTTCGCCCGGGACATAAGGTAACCCCTTAGGTCGGTACCTACGCCAATTAGGCCTAGGTTAACGCCCATATAAGGTTCCTATGCTTCGGCTAGGGTAATTCCGCCCAGACCTAAAGTATTCCCTTAGGATGGTACCCATGCTCAATGGGCTCGGGTGAATGGCATCATATGATACCGTTCAGGGGAACCGTATCATGGAGTATGGTTGGAGGGTAGATAGGATACATGAAAACCTTGGTTGCACTTATGATATGTTTTTCTGAGATGCTTTTATTATTAAATGTATAAATAATTTTACTTGCATTGTTGGAACACACTGAGCTCCCTAGCTCATATCCCCATTTTCTCCTTTTCAGATATTTTGGATAGGCTTCCGGACCTGACCCTTGGAGGATCGACACATTTTGGACGTACCCTTTTGTTGTAATGTTTCCATCTTCCAGACTATTTTATTTCCGGTGACATGAGCTTATATTTTTATGCTACACACTTTATCTACAGCCTTGCATGACTTTATTTTGTGATTATATTTGGACCTATTTACACTTGCTTATTTAAATTTACTTACGTATGTATTATGGTTAATACTTTATTTTTAACTTTGCATTTCTTTGAACATCATATAAAAAGTTTCTGTAGAAAATGTGACCTTCTAGATTCAGGCTAAACGCATAAGCCGGTGTATGAAGTTACAATTTTACTTCAAATAAAATTCAGATAATTCACAAATTTTATTTTCAATGAAAATCTTACCCCCTACAGATACCATGTAAACCTACTAGGTTTAACATAACAAAAACACAGAGATTTTCTACTAGAGGAAGACGAGGTTATGGTTCGTTGATCACTGTAGACGTGTTAATGATGAGTTCATTTTTTGTTGTATCATGGGAGATAGACGTCCAATATTTTACAAGCACCATAAGAGCGAACGAATCTGTCTTAAGGAAACTGTTCAATTGAATTACGGTCTACTTTCCAATATTTTATTTTATTTGGTTTTTAATCTATTGTCCATTTTTCTTATACTTGGCAGCAAGGAAACATGGGCAACAATGAAATATTACGAGCAGATTCAAGTTTGACATTAAGGGGAGAGATGATTCAAATGCATGGTTTTATTCGCTTCTTTTTATTTGATTTTCTATTTTTTAACTTTAGATTTATTTGTAATTAATTTTATTCAATTCGATCTAATAATATTATCAGTATTGATTTTATTATTTTATTATTAACCTCCTTTTCTAACCGTGATAAATGAAAAACAAGTCAAGATCCAATTAAAGAGGGCTTTATTCATGTTTTATTCAACAATGGCTCAACGGGCCAAATCTTTATGGTGCATAAGCTTGGGCTGACAATAGGGCTGAATATTATCTAGCTTAAGCGGTATTTTACTCGTTTACCTATATCTAGTTGGTCTAGTGAGATGAGACATGAATTTCTTAAATAAAGTCAGAAGTTTCAGTTCTAATGTTGTGAATGCTGAATGAAGCAATTGAGCTGAAAGAATCGCTCCAAAACAAACATCTCTTCTCTTCATAATTATACAAATAATAAAGATCCTAAATAATTAGTAAAAAACAAACAATTAAAAATAGAACTCAATTAATAATCAAAACTTATTCAAAATCTGTAGATATAGGGTTTATTTGTTTCACTAAAAACTGTTTCCGGAAAATGAATTCTGGAAAATGAACTACAGTTTTTGAAAAACTAATTGCAGAAACCATTTTACGGTGTTTGGATGATGTTGTACAATTCATTTTACATTGTTTGGTAGAGTTTCCTGAAAATTTTATGAACAGTCCATAAACAAGCAACGATAATGCTAAAAACAAATTCCAACAAAAACATGCTTTAATGTTTAGGTTAGTGTTTATGGTTTAGGGTTTATGATAACATTTATGATTTATAGTTTATGGTTTAGATTAATATTTAAGGTTTAGGGTAGCATTTAGGTATTAGTATTTAAGGTTTAGGGTTTAGGGTTAGATTAATGTTTATTGTTTATGGTTTAGGGTTTATGGTTTATTACAGTGTTTAGGGTTTAAGGTTTATGTTGGTGGTTATGGTTTAGGATTTAGGATTTAGGGTTTATGGTAACATTTAGGGTTTAAGGTTTAGTGATTAGGGTTTATGGTAGCATTTAGGGTCTATGGTTTATGGTTAGTGTTTAGGATTTACTAGTTAAGGTTTATGGTTTAGGTTAGTGTTTATGGTTTAGGGTTTAGTGTTTAGCTTTTAGTGTTTAAGGTTTAGGTTATCATTTAGGGTTTAAGGTTTATGTTAGTGTTTAGTGTTTTTATTAGTATTTAGGGATTAGGGGTTAGTGTTTATTGTTTAGGGTTTATATTAGTGTTTAAGGTTAACATTTAAGGTTTATGGTTTATGGTTCATGTTAAGGTTTAGGGTTTAGTGTTTATATTAGTATTTAGGGTTTAGGGTTAATGTTAGTGTTTATTTTTATGGTTTAGTGTTTATGTTAGCATTTAGGTTTTATGGGTTAGTGTTTAAGGTAATGGTTTATGTTAGTGTTTGGGGCTTAATATTTAGGGTTTAAGGTTTATGTTAGTGTTTATGTTAGTGTTTAGAGTTTAACATCTAAGGTTTAGGGTTTTGTTTCAGGATTTAGGGTTTTGTTTAGGATATAGCATTTAGGGTTTTATGCTTAAGGGATATTGTTTATGGTTTAGGGTTATGTTAGTGTTTAGTGTTTAGCATTTAGCATTTAGTGTTTAGGATTTAGATTAGTGTTTAAGGTTTAAGTTCTCATTTAGGGTTTAAGGTTTATGTTAGTGTTTAATGTTTAGGGTTTATTGTTAGTGTTTAGTGTTTATGTTAGTATTTAGGGTTTAGGGTATGTGTTAGTGTTTAGGGTTTAGTGTTTATGTTAGTATTTAGTGTCTAAGGTTAGGGTTTAACCTTTAGTGTTTAGGGTTTAGGGTTTAGGATTTAAGGTTTAAGGTTTAAGGTTTTTTATGTTAGTATTTAGGTTTTAGGGTGTAACGCCCGAGTTTGAGGCCCGGGAGATATTCGAGTTTGGTTAAGCCGGTTCGGGTTAAGCTAATTTTGGGGAAAACAAATTAAATGATCAAATTCTAAAGCTTTTGAAAGGAAATGGGGGTTTTCGGTAAAATGGGTAGCAAAAGGATTTTGAAGATGGATTTTTGAATTAAAATAAAGTGTTGTATTTCAAAAAGCCCTTTCTGCTCTATTTTCCCATTCCCTTTTTCTCGTCAAATTTTCCTAAGCCTCACAACTTTTCATTTCCACCAAGTTCCACTATCTTGGAGGATTCTAGGAGGTAAGATAACTTGGTTTTACTCTTCTCTTCTTTCTAATCTTGGTTTTGGCATTTTCTTTTCAAGGTTTTGAAGATTCCTCAAGTTTCTTCATTTTTGGGTAAAATGGGTTTTCAAGGGACTTAAGCAAATGTTGATAAAACATTGTTTTGGGGTGAGTTGTAAACCATATTTTGGGTGTAAAATGGTGTTAAGAAAATGGGTTTATCATGAAATCCCAGAATTTGGAAAATGGGTAATTTTTGGATAATGGATTTTTGGATTTTTGGCTTGAAAATAGTAGGGAAGGACTTCTAATGGTTGGATGGTGTTGGGTTGATGTTTTTGGAAGAATTTGAGCATGTTTTGAATGTTAGATCGAAGAAGTTTTGATTGATTTATGGTTGGAGTAAAAATAAGGATGTTTTTGCTTAGTTTCGAATAAAAATTAGAAACTTGTTGTTGTCGGATTTTGATGGGATTGTTTTCACTGGGTTTGGTTGTTAAAAAGTGTATTAATTCTTTGTTCTGATTTGGGTAGAAGCAGCGGATAAGGATTTGGGTTCTTCTGACGCTACACCGGGAGTTGAGGAAGCTTGAAGGAGGACCGTTAGCTTGTTTTGGTATTGAGCTGGTGAGTGGTAATGTTTTGAAGCTTTAAAATGTTTCAAAGGGATTTTTTTTGGTGTTTGGGTGGAGCCATAGGGGCCAACCTAAACCCAAGTGTAAGTTGTCTAATTTTGCCTTGTTTCGTTGATTGTCGATGTATGTGTTTATTCGTGTTGTTGTGTGAAATGCAGATTGCTTTTACCTCCCTTTTTATTGTTGAATGTTTTTGTTGTTGTTGTCAAAGCCTCACGTGATGGTTTAGGGAAGTGTGTTGTTGAATATGATGATGTGTAGTCCCACCGGAAGTGAGTAGTAGATGAGTACGGTGATGTGTAGTCCCACCGAAAATATGCTAGTTGTTGTGAACGGTGATGTGTAGTCCCATCGGGAATGGTTGTGCATGTGCATACCATGGTGTTGCCTTATGCTTTCGGTTTATCATATTTCCTTTTTCTAAAGATTTTGTCTTTAAACTAAATACGTGTTTTGAACTGCATTGTTGTTGTTGTGATTTTGAGTTCTGCTCACTAAGCTTTTAAGCTTACGCTATCTTTTCCAACAATACAGATTGTTAGTGGCTACGAGAGGCAAGCGGGGCAAAGGAGGAACCTTGGTGTTCACTTGCTAGCTCAAGTATTGTTTTTCATGGTTGTAATAATACTTAGGCAATGAGAATGCTAGACTTTTGTGTTGTTATTTATATTCTTGTTAACATGTTTAAAATGTTGAAGCATGCCTTAGTGTGGCTTTTGACCTCCTTGTGAATGTTAAGCATGTTTGGTTATCTATGTTAAATCTTGCTTTGTTGATCTTAGCCTCGTTGAATGCTCAACATGCTTTAGATGAGTTTTCTTGGTTGCCTTGAATCGTATGTATGTTTAAAAGTTAGTCAAATGCTTGCTTAGGGTGGTTAAGTTAGTCCCCTTGTGCTTAAATCTGCAAATTGTTGTCTCTCTATGTAGGGCGTATCGATACGCTCAAGGGCAGTATCGATACAGTCCCCTGCTTTAAGCCTATCGTACCGATACGTGAGGGCGTATCGATACCCTCTTTGCCCTTTGGAAATATGAGAATTTGACGAGAAATTGGGGTATCGGTACGAGCCTTAGACGTATCGATATGGTCTTGAAGTTGACTTTGGGAAACATGACCGTTAGGGGCGCATCAATACCAGCCTTGGAGAGTATCGATACGGCCGCTTGAAGTTGACTCTGGTGGGTTTGACCGTTGAAGGCGTATCGATACGGTCCTTAGATGTATCGATACGGCCTGAAGTAGAATGGCTAAAAGTTGTCTTTAATTGTCTGATCTGCTTGGTTCATTTTCGTGTTTGCTTTTTCGCTGTTTGCCTCCTCACATAGGTTCAAATGAAGCATTTAGACAAGATTAATTTAAAAAAAATAGGGTTGCTAATCGGAGTGAGACCTTAACGGGTTTTGCTTCGGTTTTCCCTATGTAACCTGTTCGGTTTGGTATGGTGGCTAAGTCAGGATGAGGGGTTTACATTTGGTGGTATCAGAGCCTCGGTTTCGAGGTCCCCCGGGATGGTAAGTCAGGTAAGTTGGTTTGTTTGGTTTGTTTGCCATTGCACGGTCTGTGAAAGCATGATTTCTCGTTCTTGTTATTGGTTGGAGAGTAGTCGAGCGTCCCCATCGCTAAGAATTGTTATTGAAAAATGGTTTTGGTTAAAAGAGCTTGAGCACTTGGATCCTTGTCCTTATTGACCCAATGTTTTCTTGTGTGTTATGTTTGTTGTTTTAGATTTTATCTTCGTTATGGTGAGACCGAGGGGAAGGCCTAGAGCGGGTGACCAGGCACTCGGGGTTGTGGCTCCTCCTCCTCCTCATGATCCTGATGGTAATGGGGCGAATACCGAAGATAATGTACCCTAGGCTAGTGCGAATGTTGGAGGTGATGGTAATGGACCTCAGGTTGGCCAGGTTCAGGCTGGTGTAGACATGACTCATTTGATTCAGACCATAGTCGTGGCTTTTCAGACAACTTTAGCCGGTATACATGCTGCAGCACCACTTTAGAGTGCGGGGACTGGTTTGCCCCTTGAGAGACCTCGTAGTTTGGGCAGAGTTGAGTTCCGTGGTTTGACTCCCGAGGGTTCAGAGGCTTGGCTCGAGAGCACTACACGAATCATAGGCCAAATAGAGTGCTCGGACACTCGTAAGTTGGGTTGTGTCGTCTCCTTGCTTCTGGGAGATGCGTATGCTTGGTGGACTACAGTTATTTCGGGTATGCCAGAAGTGGATGTCACTTGGGAATTCTTCAGAACAGCCTTTAGAAAGAAATACCTTGGAGCCCGATATCAGGATGGAAAGAAGAGGGAAATTATGGCTTTGGTTCAGGGTGGTAAGACGGTGTCAGAATATGAGGTACAGTTTGTGAGGTTGAGCCAATATGCTCCCGAGTTGGTTCCCAATGAGAGAGAACGGTGTGAGCGCTTCCGTTATGATTTGACTAGGGATGTGAAGACTTATATACTTGCTTCTGATTACACCGAGTTTGATGTTTTGGTCTCTAGGGCCAAAGATATTGAGCAGAGTTTAGGCTCGAACACTCGTGCTAGTAGGTCTGATTTAGGGAAAAGACATGTGGATTGGAACAGAGAGCATGCCAAGAGTCACAGAGATAGAAGATATCAACCCGACACAAGACATAGGGGCGGTAACCAGGGACGTGGCCATCAGGGCCAAGGAGCTGTTGTTCACACACTCGAGTGCACTAGGTGTGGGAGACGCCATTTGGGCGAGTGTATGGGTACCTTTGGGGTATGTTGGAACTGTGGTTCCCGAGATCATTTGAGGCGTAACTGTCATCGCCCGGCTAGGGGCGGACTGGCTCCAGTTAGAGGTTTTGAGCATCAGAGAGGTCGTAGGCGCGGTCAAGGTAATTTTCAGCCGAGGAATGATGGTCAGAGGAATGTAGCTCATGTAGTAGCAGTTCAGCCCGAGGGTGGAGGACCGTCTAGGGTGTATGCACAGCGAGAGGCTGGGAATGACACGAATGTCATCGTAGGTAATTTCTTGTTATGGTCTTTATCCTTGCTTTCGTTGATAGATTCGGGTTCAACACATTCATACATTTTGGGTGAGCATGTAAGAACTTTAGATTTACCGTGTGATTGGTTAGAGGTAGGCGTAAATCTTACTAGTTCTTTCGGTGAGACCGTGGTAGTTAGAAAAATGTATATGAGGTGTCCTTTGATGATTCAGGGTCATGTGTTTCCGGTCGATATGATGGAATTGCTGTTCTATGGTTTCAATGTGATTTTGGGCATGGATTGGCTCGTAGAGCATAGAGCTAGGGTAGACTTTGAGACCAATAGTGTTTCCTTGAGACTTGCGGATGATTTTGAGGTTGTAGTAGTTGGTGAGAACATTAAGTTCTTGTCCAATGTTGTTTTTGCTTTAGAAGCTCAGAGATTGATGGATTTGGGTTGTCAAGCGTATTTGGCCTATGTGATGAATTCGAATATGAGTGAGGTTAGACCGCAAGACATCAGAACAGTTTGTGATTTTGCGAGTGTCTTTCCAGAAGAATTGTCGGGTTTGCCTCCTGATAGGGATGTTGAGTTTGCTATTGAGACGTATTCAGATTCTGCACCCGTGTCTATTGTTCCGTATAGGATGGCACCTAAAGAGTTGAAGACAGAGCTTCAGGAACTGTCCGATAGAGGTTTCATTAGGCCTAGTATTTCCCCGTGGGGTGCTCCGATCTTTTTTGTGAAGAAAAAGGACGGTAGTATGAGGATGTGTATAGATTATAGGCAGTTGAACAAGGTAACGATAAAGAACAAGTATCCCTTGCCATGGATCGACGATTTGCTCGATCAGTTGAGAGGTGCTATAGTATTTTCGAAGATTGATTTGAGATCCGGTTATTATCAGTTGAAGGTGAAAGATGTAGACATAACGAAGACAGCTTTCCGTACATGATATGGGCATGACGAGTTCTTGGTAATACCTTTCGGGTTGACTAATGCCCTTGCTGCATTTATGGACATGATGAGCAGAGTGTTTCACGAGTTTATGGATAGATTTGTAGTAGTGTTCATAGATGACATTTTAGTGTACTCCAGAACCGAAGAAGAGCATGATGAGCATTTGCGATTGGTCCTACAGACTTTGCTTGAAAATCAGTTGTATGTCAAGTTGAGTAAGTGCGAGTTTTGGATTAGGGAGGTAGTCTTTTTAGGTCATGTGATCTCGGCCGACGGGATTAGCGTAGATCCCAAGAAGATAGAAGCGATAGTAAATTGGAAACAACCGAAGTCAGTGACCGAAATCCGTAGTTTTCTAGGCTTGGTGGGGTATTATCGAAGATTTGTCAAAAGATTCTCGAAGATTACGGTACCTTTGATCAAATTGCTTCAGAAAAATGTTCCATATGAGTGGACAGATGCAAGGCAGCAAGCATTCGAAAAGTTGAAGAAAGCATTGACAGAAGCTCATATTTTGATTCAGCCTGAATCAGGGAAAGAGTTCGTAATTTAGAGTGATGCATCGTATGTAGGTTTAGGTTATGTGCTTATCCAAGAGGGAAAAGTTGTAGCTTACGCTTCGATACATTTGAAGGTTCACGAGAAGAATTACCCCACTCATGACATAGAGTTAGCTGCTGTAGTGTTTGCTTTGAAGATTTGGAGACACCACCTTTACGGTGAGAAATGTACAGTCTACACCGACCACAAGAGTTTGAAATATTTGATGACTCAGAGAGAGTTGAACCTTAGACAGCGTAGGTGGTTAGAACTTCTTAAGGACTATGACCTCACAATAGAGTACCATCCATGTAAAGCAAACATAGTGGCCGATGCTTTGAGTAGAAAAGTGGCAGTTGAATTGCGAGCTATGTTTGCGAGATTGAGTGTGTCACGGGATGGCGGTTTGATAGCTGAGCTATAGGTTAAACCTTCGTTAGTTCAGTTGATTCAAGAGAAACAGTTGCAAAACGAATCTTTGGCACCTCACGTGCAAGATATAGCCGAGGGTAAACCCACAGATTTCTGATTTGGTGAGAATGGAATCCTATGTTTCAAGGATAGAGTAGTTTTTCCAGAAGATGCCGAGTCGAGGCATACTATTTTGAATGAAGCTCATAATAGTCCTTTTGCTATGCATCCGGGTAATACAAAGATGTATCGTGGGTTGAAGGATGAGTATTACTGAATTGGGTTAAAGAAAGATGTGGCCGAGTTTGTGAGTAAGTGTATGGTTTGTCAGCAAGTTAAGGCCGAGCACCAGTTTCCTTCAGGTTTGTTACAACCGTTGAAGATTTCAGAATGGAAGTGGGAACGTATTACTATGGATTTTGTGTCAGACTTACCGTTAACTCCTTCGAAGAAGAATTCAATGTGGGTGATAGTTGACAGATTCACTAAGTGTGCTCATTTCATACATGTTCATACTACCTACACCTTAGACAAGTTGGTCGATCTGTACATCAGTGAGATAGTGAGATTGCATGGTGTACCGAAATCGATTATGTCAGACCGAGATCCGAGGTTTACAAATAGATTTTGAGAGTGTTTACATCGAGCCTTGGGAACTTGGTTGAACTTCAGTACATCGTATCACTCACAGTCAGATGGTCAGTCAGAGACAGTTATTCAGGTGTTAGAGGACATGTTGAGGTGTTGCATCATCGATTTTCAGGGTTCGTGGGAAAAGCATCTACCGCTAGTAGAGTTTGCGTACAATAACAGTTATCAGGCTAGTATTCAGATGGCACCGGATGAAGTTTTGTATGGTACGAAATGTAGAACACCTATTTTTTGGGTCGAGGCCGGACAGAAGCTTGTACCTATGCCAGACTTGCTTAAGGGCACTACCGAGAAAGTAAAACAGATTTATGTTCGCTTGAAGGCAGCTTCAGACAGACAGAAATCGTATGTCGACTTGAAGACAAAAGAGATAGAGTATGTTGTGGGCGACAAAGTATTTTTGAAAGTCTCACCTTTGAAGAAGGTGATGAGGTTTGGTAAGAAGGGTAAGCTAAGTCCGAGATTCATTGGTCCTTACGAGGTAGTTGAGCGGATTGGCCCTGTTGCATATAGGTTAAGATTGCCAACCAGTCTTGAGAAGATTCATGATGTGTTCCATGTTTCGATGCTTCGAAAGTATAGATCAGATCCATCCCATGTAATGCCAGTGGAAGAGATCGAGTTGAACCCAAATTTTTCGTATGATGAAGAACCGGTTGAGATTCTTGCTTCGGATAGTAAAGTGTTGCGTGGGAGGACTATCGAGTTAGTCAAGGTTTTGTGGAGACACCGAGGTGTGGAAGAGGCCACTTGGGAGAGAAAGGATGACATGGAGAAACAGTTTACGTATCTCTTTCCATCAGGTAATTTTAAGGACAAAATTCCTTAAGTGGGGGAGAGTTGTAACGCCCGAGTTTGGGGCCCGGGAGATATTCAGGTTTGGTTAAGCCGGTTCGGGTTAAGCTAATTTTGGGGAAAACAAAATAATGATCAAATTCTAAAGCTTTTGAAAGGAAATGTGGTTTTTGGTAAAATGGGTAGCAAAAGGGTTTTGAAGATGGATTTTTGAATTAAAATAAAATATTGTATTTCAAAAACCCCTTTCTTCTCTCTTTTCCTATTCCTTTTTTCACGTCAAATTTTCCTAAGCCTCACAACTTTTCATTTCCACCAAATTCCACCATCTTGGAGGATTCTAGGAGGTAAGATACCTTGGTTTTACTATTCTCTTCTTTCTAATCTTGGTTTTGGCATTTCTTTTTCAAGGTTTTTAAGATTCCTCAAGTTTCTTCATTTTTGGGTAAAATGGGTTTTGAAGGGGTTTAAGCAAATGTTGATAAAACAGTGTTTTGGGGTGAGTTGTAAACCATATTTCGGGTGTAAATTGGTGTTAAGACAATGGGTTTATCATGAAATCCTAGAATTTGGAAAATGGGTAATTTTTGGATAATGGATATTTGGGTTTTTGGCTAAAAATGGTGGGGAAGGACTTCTAATGGTTGGATGGTGTTGGTTGATGTTTTTGGAAGTATTTGAGCATGTTTTGAATGTTAGATCGAAGAAGTTGTGACTGATTTATGGTTAGAGTAGAAATGATGATGGTTTTGGTTAGTTTTGAATAGAAATCAGAAACTTGTTGTTGTCGAATTTTGATGGGATTGTTTTCTGTGGGTTTGGTTGTTGAAAAGTGTATTAATTCTTTGTTTTGATTTGGGTAGAAGCAGCAGATAAGGATTTGGGTTCTTCGGACGCTACACCGGGAGTTGAGGAAGCTTGAAGGAGGACCGTTAGCTTGTTTTGGTATTAAGCTGGTGAGTGGTAATGTTTTGAAGCTTTAAAATGTTTCAAAGGGATTTTTCTTGGTGTTTGGGTGGAGCCTTAGGGGCCAACCTAAACCCAAGTGTAAGTTGTCTAATTTTGCCTTGTTTCGTTGATTGTTGGTGTATGTGTTTATTCGTGTTGTTGTGTGAAATGCAGATTGCTTTTACCTCCCTTTTTAATGTTGAATGTTGTTGTCAAAGCCTCACGTGATGGTTTAGGGAAGTGTGTTGTTGAATACGGTGATGTGTAGTCCCATCGGAATTGACTAGTAGATGAGTACGGTGATGTGTAGTCCCACCGGAAATATGCTAGTTGTTGTGAACGGTGATGTGTAGTCCCACCGAAAATGGTTGTGCATGTGCATACCATGGTGTTGTCTTATGCTTTCGATTTATCGTATTTCCTTTCTAAATATTTTTTCTTTAAACTAAATACATGTTTTGCACTGCATTGTTGTTGGTTTTGTTGTGATTTTGAGCTCTGCTCACTAAGCTTTTAAGCTTACGCTCTCTTTTCCAACAATGCATATCGTTAGTGGCTACGGGAGGCAAGCGGGGCAAAGGAGGAACCTTGGAGTTCACTTGCTAGCTCAAGTATGGTTTTTAATGGTTGTAATAATACTTAGTGACACGCGTCGTTTAGTGTCAAAATAAATCCTTAAACTCAAATAAATAAGAATAAATAGTATAGCGAGAGTAAGGTTCGATCCACAGGGACTAGGAGTTCTAACACCCTTTCGTTCTGACTTAGACCAAGAAACCTGCAGATGATAAAAAGTGGGGGTTTAGAAAATTGATTTGAGTAATAGAAAAATAATAAGAATAAAAAAATATTGAAATAAATTATGAAATGAATTAGCCTCAAGCTACGCTTCGCCACGACTTTCTCGATCACCGAAACAAATTTTGCTTCAACCTTCTTGCCGGTTACAATCTACAAGGCCCAACCCTTGTAAATTGCTTCTCTACGATAAACTCGATTCCAAGGGCAATCCTTGAAATCAAGTATTAGTTGGTTAGCTACGGAATTCGTTGCCAACGCAAGTCTGCATTAATGCTGGAGAAGCCCGTGCTCGGATAATTGTCTCGAAGAGAATCGTTTCTGATTTTGATTCCCCTTAGTGGACCACCACTAAGTTTGTTCTTAGAGAATTGAATTGGCTACAAGCCTATCCTCGTCCCCAACGATGGATCTAAACCACTTCAACCCGGTGCGCGCTTTCGAAATGAAACGATTGAGATTCCTAAAGTTTAGGCCGATTGCCTAATCAATTTTACAGAGAATCTAAAAAAGAATTGTTGAAGGAATGAAAAACTCTTCTACTCTCACGAGTTTAGTCGGGTTTAGTGTTGCTTTTGGCTAAAAAAGATTTAGCTAAGCATGGTTGGTGAAGAAACCATACTTAGTTTTATAATGGAGAAAATGTAGAAAATAGAAATGGAGAATTATATTCAACTCAAAGGTATAAGAAAACAATGAGCAAGTGATGTCTAACTCACCCCCAAATTGGGGTGTTTATAGTATCTGAAAAACCTAAAAAGATAAAAAGATAAATCCCAAAAATAATTTAAATTACATAAGATAATTATCCAAAGTTTGAAATTTAAAATTTAAAATCCGGAGGAAAGGCTATCTGATAAGCAGTTGATAAGCTATCACTGCTGCTGACGTCAGCTTCTAGAAGATGCTGACGTGACGCCCAATCAACATTCATGCCTTGGTTCATGCCCACGAATCTGCCCACGACTCCATAAATTCTGCAGATCTCCAGTTAATTTCCAGCAACTAATCTCCTGCACGAAAAAGCACAAAACAACTCACATTTCACCATCTAAAGTCATCCATTTAATCAAAATTAGAATTAAAACCATAACCAATCTAGCCACTCATCACTTAGGCAATGGGAATGCTAGACTTTTGTGTTGGGGAGTTTGTGTCCAAACTCCTATGTTATTTATATTGTTGTTAACATGTTTAAAATGTTGAAGCATGCCTTAGTGTGGCTTTTGACCTCCTTGTGAATGTTAAGCATGTTTGGTTATCTATGTTAAATCTTGCTTTGTTGATCTTAGCCTCGTTGAATGTTCAACATGCTTTAGATGAGTTTTCTTGGTTGCCTTGAATCGTATGAATGTTTAGAAGTTGGTCAAATGCTTCCTTAGGGTGGTTAAGTTAGTCCACTTGTGCTTAAATCTGCAAATTGTTGTCTCTCTGTGCAGGGTGTATCGATACGCTCAAGGGCAGTATCGATACGGTCCCGTATTTTAAGCCTATCGTACCGATACGCGGGGGCGTATCGATACCCTCTTTGCCCTCTAGAAATTTGAGAATTTAACAAGAAATCAGAGTATCGGTACGGGCCTTAGGCGTATCGATACGGTCTTGAAGTTGACTTTGGAAAACTTGACTGTTAGGGGCGTATCGATACCAGCCTTGGAGGGTATCGATACGGCCTCTTGAAGTTGACTCTGGGGGGTTTGACCGTTGAAGGCGTATCGATACGGTCCTTAGGTGTATCGATACGGCCTGAAGTAGAATGGCTAAAAGTTGTCTTTAATTGTTTGATCTGCTTGGTTTATATCCGTGTTTGCTTTTTCGTTGTTTGCCTTCCAACCGTAACTTTTTTTTAATTGAGATAATATTAATTTTAATTCTCAAAACTTATACATTTCTATCAATTTGATCCAAACGTTACATTTCCATCATTTTTAGTTCCCTCTCTTTTTCTATCTTCTTCCCTAAAACCCTAACCCTTTAGCGTTTGACTGGTAGCCAATAAATTTGTGTCTTTTCGGGTAAAACCTCTCATCTCCTTTATACGTACGCCAAATTTCAGTCCTCACCCTCCTAAAAGCAAGCGAAAATAACATCAACACATGAATAAACACGCAATTTCAATATGCAATGAACTTTGATTTTGGAATTTGCTATAAAATTTCCACTAACGTTTTTAGAATGGACTTCCATTTTACCCCTGAAAAAGATCATGATGTCTCGATTCTCGGTCAACAGAGCCTTTTTGAGTGTCTTCCTTATAGTTTCTGGCGAGACATAAGGTGGTATAAAAACATTTTCAACGTACGATCGGGTACCAATACAGAAACACGCTAATAGGTTGAGTACTAAATAAATAGTTTACCATAAAATTTCATTAGATCATAATGACTCATTAGTAACGTCAGTGCTGGAGCCAGCAGGCGTACGACGACGATATTGCAGAGTTTTGGGTTCTGAATCGAAAACCTGACAACGCTCTACCTTTCCCATCACTTTCCACGATTAATTTGTAAAATTCATATCTAGGGTTGAGTACGAACGAGTTACATCCCACACAATGTTAGGTGGAAATTTTTTATTTTTACAAGTGCCCTCATTTAAGGTTTAAAAATTAGTTTAAAATTTATAGTTTAGGGGTTTAGATTTAGAGATTGTGGTTAGAATTTAAAATTTATAGTGTAAAATTGTTTAAATTGCTTAATTAATTAAATGATTTAATTGATAGAAAAATTTGGAGGCTCAATTATTTTTTTTTCTTCAAAAGTTGAAGAGCTTATTACACCTTAAACCATAATAATATAAAATGTTTATCTGATTTTTTTTACTTGATATTGAGAACTTTGTTATCCTTACACGACTTGACGAAATTAAAAAATGAAAATGATTTCTCCATTTATTTAAGAGGAGAAATCAAATAACTAATCAATGGTCGACAGGTCGAGGCTTTAATTTACCTTTGTCGAAGCCCCGTATTAGTGGTGGTTAAAGCACCATTTCAACCGATAGTCAAACCTCCTCATCACGTGTCAAATATTGTAGCAGATATGAAATTAAATTTTCTGTATTTTTATTTATTTTTCCAACGATATTTAATTTACCCTTCAATATGATCTCTATATAATATGGTCCGCTTCAACCCTTATCACATATCAAAGCTAACTTGTTCTATCATATCCGGGGAGAGTTTAGGTACTTCTTCTTCTTCATCATATAAATATATATATATACATACCCATAACAAAGTTAACTTTGTCCATCTTCAGTTTGATTGTTTTTTTCTCATACTGGTTTAGATTAATGGTGGCGGATTCTTGAACTTCAATATTCCCGGAAGATAAGGACTTGTATGGTCAGATGTCGATCGGATCTAACGACAAACGACGACGAGAACGATGACGATCGGGTGAGTGAATTCCATGCTATGCTTGTCAAGTGAGCAGTCTTCTGTGGGTTAACCTATATTTTCATTGTCTGTTCGACCTGAACTTTTATATGTAGTTAAAAACTTGAAAGAAAACCCTAAATTGTTAAGCCTACACCATGCAAGAGGAGTCAAGATTCTTAATCCATATAATCCCCTGACGTACGTCTTCAACAAGAAAATAACAACACCAGGCGCAGAACTTGGCTTACCAGCTGAGTTGTGTTTTTCTTGTTGTTTTTTTTGCATTCACCTTCAATTAGTTATTCTCTAACTAACCCTTAAAAGGCATATAATAGACTTACTTTTATCTAAATTAGGGGTAAGTATGGTCCAGATGAATGGTCCTAAAACATGTATCAATATCGGTTCTAAACCAGATTAATTTGGATTGGTATTGCAGAGACCTAACGCCACATCCTTTAGATCCTGAGATAGCCGTAAAATTTTATATCAGGGGTTTGAATTTAGTATATAGACCCTAAACTATATATATATTCATTTGTAGATGTTAGTATATGAGATACTAAACAAGTATTTCAATTCTAAGGATTGAATTTGAACCTAATAAAGAGTACAAATCGTCTGTCTTATTTTGGTGTTTTACTTATGCCTCTTATTAAAAACTTAGATTTAGGGTTTAGGGTTTAGAATATTTGATGTGAGATGTATTTTTAGGAGTTAGGGTTTAGAATCTAGGGTTGAAGTTTTGGAATTGATTTTTTAGTGTTGAGGCACAAAAAAAGACGCTAAAAAGAGACCGACCGAAGATTTTTGTTTCCTAATAAAAACCCTAATCCATCCCAAATTTGAGAATTTTGATTATATGGAATATAAGTAAGAAAAGAAAAATAATTATTAGTCTTCTATAAAATTACAGTATCATAGTGGTAAGACATTTTTTTACAATAGATATTAAACCACTCAAATCCCTAAATCGAAGAAAAATACGTACTTATGAGCCCTCGAACCATTATTTATGTATGTATATTGTATATTGTATATTTTTTCAGACAGTTACTTATGTAAACATAATTGTAATAAAATCAGTTGTTTTTATTTTTTTAAAAATTGAAATATGAATGTGATAGGTATTGTGTTAAATTTAATCATATTTAAACAAATCGAAAATATATTTATTATACTATTTTCTTGTTCTATCGAATTTTATTATCGTATCCAAAATTTTCGAATTCGAATATGTTTGGTGGAAGTCAATAAACGTGAATCCAGAGTCTTGGCTTGTTCACCTACTGGTTATTGTTATGCATTGCATTGCATCTATATCTATAAAGCAAGTGGGTAAATTTTTCCAATTTTTACCCTACATAAATACCCTTGGACTTTGAGTTTCTGACTTGGTTTGGTACTGCAATTTATGTAGTAGCTGTATTTCAGGTGAATGATTAATTATGTATTTTTAATATAAGATATAATCACAATTACAAATAATATATATTCCAACAGATAATTCTTATTTAGTAATTATAAAGATAAATTTGTTTGAGGTCGAAACCGACAATGAAAGTAAGGTATGCTGCAAGGGACTATACATTTGACCAGACATTTTCATGGAATTTAACATCCCAACACAAGCTTGTGTTCTTCTTTTCCAAGGTACGTATTTTCCTTTCAATTGTTCTCAAATTTATGTTTTGTGTTTGTGATTTAACATTTTTTTCTTCTTTTAGTTTAAAATGTGAACATTAGTATTCTTTTTAGATGGTGAAATTCATTAATATTTCAAACAAAATAAAGAAAAAAAAGAATGTGAAACAAGTGTTTCGAGATGTTAGTATTTTTAGATGGTCTGGTGTTATTCATTATTTCAAACATTCAATTGTCTAGCCAAAACATGTTTTTGTTATAACCTTTTCCACTAAATTTCTTTCAAACCAAATCTACTTTATTATTACTTCTCGGAATTAGATTTTTTTCGTAAGTTAATCTGTTTAATTAGTCTTTTTTATTTGGGTAAACTACAACAGAGGTCACTCAATTATGGGTAAGGTTACATTTGGGTCATTCAATTATTAAAAGTTACATTTGGATCACTCAATTATGGGTAAGGTTACATTTGGGTCACCCAATTATTAAAGGTTATATTTAGATCACTTAATTATGGGTAAAGTTATGTTTGGGTCACCATTCATATTTAAAAAAAGTGCATCAACTTATGTATTAGATTAACTAATGATTTCAAATGAAGTACTCTAATGTTAACGGGGATATACACATGATTTCGAAGAAAAAATGACTAAATTGATGGACTTTTTTAAATATGAAGGGTGACTCAAACGTAACTTTACCCATAAGTGAATGATCTAAATGTAACATTTAATAATTGGGTGACCCAAATGTAACCTTACCCATAATTGAGTGACCCAAATGTAACTTTTAATAATTGAGTGACCAAAATGTAACCTTACCCATAATTGAGTGACCTCCGTTGTAGTTTACCCTTTTTATTTTTCGTATAAAATTAGTTGATGATTTTTATTTGTTTTCATAACATATTTTTCCCTCAGGGTTGGACTTAATGTTGTCTCAAGATGATATTTATTATCTTATCTTATTGATCTATTTCTACTTTGGATCATTGAGTTAAATATTGATAGGCTTTCGCAAATCACAATCACTAATAATAGGTTACATTTGAGTTGTGATAATGTTCATATTTTTTCTATTCACGTTGTAGGTGTTTATCTTTTATCGTTGACTATAATGTTTATATTTGTCGAAATTATTTGGTTGAGTTTAATCATTCCCTTGTTTAATCATATTTTTATTTTGAAGTGACTAGTTTGTAATTTTAAATCTAAAAGCGAAACCTAAAAACCCAATTTTTCTCTGCAAATTTCAGAGCAGCGCCGCAACCCTTCTTTACTTTTGCCTTCTTAGCCTTTGGTTAACTATCAATCTTAGTATTGATTGTCGACCACCGAGTTTATTATTTTTCTTGTTTTATATTATAATAAGAGTTTCTGCCTTTGTGGCACACATTTTTTCTGTGCTTATAACACTTTTTTTTGTTTAGTGGTTCGTTTTATCTGTCTTGGTGGCATGATTTCAGCATACTTTGGCGGCCGGTTGGTACTCATACAAAGATATTCACGGCGCTAATCTCTGATTATGGTTCTGTCGGTGGTCTCAGAAAGATGGATCCCCACTCGGTTGATGATTGGTTGCTGATGTAATCAGACCTGGGTAGCGAGTTTGATTCGCTCACCACTCTTTTTTCACCTCTTAAAGTGTCTCGCTTGGATAGAGACAAGGAGATTCAGGAAGGTTTCTGAATTTTGGTATGATAATCTCGATAGAAGTGTATGCTTTTATTTGCACCATTGTAAGAGACTTTTAGTAGATTTGTTTCTTTTTTTCTCTTTTTGATGCAATGTATTGTATTATCTTTCATGATGATTAATAAAATTCAGATGTCATTGTTCAAAAAAATAGAAGTGGTTAGTTTGTATAATATGGTAAATTTAGAAAATTAACGGTTATTGTTAGTTTATGCCACACGTATTAATAATTTTTTTCATTGTTCTATTGATTGTTTATGTTTTATTGATAATACATGTAGCAAAAAATCATTAATAAATCATTTAAAAGAGAACAAAAAAAGAGATAAATGAATTCTATTCGTCATTCCCCATTAGTACATTGAGTTTCACTATCACAAACCTTTTTCTTTAGCTTCTCTTTCGTTGTTTGTTTCACTTTGAACAAAACATTGTAATAGGTCTTAATGTAAAATTTAACTGATTGTATATAATTTTGTACATCTCACAAGAGAATAAAATATTATTATTAGTGTTGTATCACATTAAAAGTTGGGTGAACCCGTGCCCAACATAAATTTTTTAAAATTCACATATTTAGAAAACTACGTACGTACGTAATCAAACATTCAAACCCCCCGTGTACTCGTTTTTCACAATCTTCTTATCTTAAATGTTGAACCCATGTGCACGATCGAATATGTAGGTAAATTTAGGTTTGAAGTATGGATAGGCATGGTATTGGTTCGAAGAATTTATTTATAAATATTCAACCGAACTCGTAGCGAATAACCACAGCTGCCCAAATGAGGTCAGAATTTCTTCCCTTAGAGATAGCACAATTTAACTTAATCCATCATGCTACAGGAGGTTCCCATCAAAAGGACTCTGTTGACCATCAGCAAAAATCATGTTATTTCTTGCCTTCCATAAGTGCCACAACAAAATTTAAATATTATTATATTTTTTTACTGGACCATTCGTTAGATTCATAAAAGAAAATTTAAATATATTAAAAATTCAAAAGGAGCTGATTCAGGCAGAACACATATCCTTTAGGGGTGGGCAAAAAACCCGATTACCCGGTTCCGGTCTCGGACCCGGTAGATTTTTACCCGGTATTGGTTCCGGTGGGACCGGGACTCGATCCAAAATTTAGGTCCCGGTTGCAACCGGGACCGGAACTGGATCTTGCTTTTTTGGACCCGGTACCCGGTGGGTACCCAATGGAACCGAGACTTGTACCAGGTACCCGGTACTGGTCTGGTACCGAATGGCGTTGAAGAGATTGAAAGCAACTGAAGGCGCTCCTTTATTTCTCTTTGTGTATCAATATTATGAGTATGACTCGTTTTAAGACTTCAACCTTCAAGCCTATAATATTCTGACTTTGTTATTTAATATTATTATTGATGGTTGGAATTTTTTTCTCATGCTGCTCAAATTTTATTAATAATAGACTAATTGACCGGGTACCCGGTATTAGTACCGGTTCCCACTGGTACCGGGACCGGTTCCTGAAATCTTGGACCCAGTTTAACCGGGACCGGGACTGGTTCTAATTTTCAAGAACCGGTGGTTACCGGGACCCGGACCAATTCTAGACAAATTGGCCGGGTACCCGGTCTTGTCCACCCCTAATATCCTCTACAGAGCAGCTTGTTGATATTTTAACCAAGACATTGCGAGACCAACATCACGAGTATTGTTTATAAAAGTTGGGGATTCAAAACATTTTTTAACCACCAACTTGAGGGGGAGTGTTAAGAATAAAAGTTGTATAGAATAATCAGTTTGTAAAAGTTACATTTGGGTCACTAAATTATAGGTAAGGTTACATTTGGGTCACCCAATTATTAAATGTTACATTTGGGTCACTCAATTATAGTAAGTTACGTTTGTGTCACCCTTCATATTTAAAAAAAGTACATCAATTTAGAGTTTTTTTTTCATGTCACTTGTATACCCTCATTAACATTAAAATACTTTATTTGAAATTATTAATTAATTTAATACACAAATTGATATACTTTCTTTTTAAATATGAATGGTGGCCCAAACGTAACATTGCCCATAATTGAGTGAGCCAAATGTAACCTTTAATAATTGGGTGACCCAGATATAACTTTACCTATAATTAAATGACTCAAATATAACTTTTAATAATTGAATGACTCAAATATAACTTTATCTATAATTGAATGACCTTTATTATAGTTTACCCTAATAAAAAAACCCATAACTTTCAACTTCCAAGAATTGATAATTTATTCCATTTCCCATAATACTATTGGACTGGAATGAGTCTCACCATATAATAAAATATTATAATTCATTTCCCACTTTCTAAGTTAGTGGGTCCAAATCTCATACTCGTATAAGAAATTAAAGGAGAAGATGACGTGTAGTGATGCTAGAATGACGTGGACGTCAAGTTATATGTAGAGTCGAGTCAAATTTTGATAATTTTATTGAATTATGTTTAGATTTATTATAATTTTATATGTCAAATATAAATTTGATCCAATTTTACATAATAATTATTGTATAAATTTATATTATTTTTCCGAGCAACTTGATGCATACAAATATTTTTATTAGAACATTGATACATAATTAATGGATTGCCTAGAGCATCATGATAAAATGATATTTCACTCATGATTGGTTATATAAGGAACTCCGGAGTCTAGAGTAACTTCGTGTTCCAATCCAGTTGCAACTAGGGTCGTAAAAATAGACAAGATAGATCGCGAACTATTCGAGTTTGACTCGATCAAAGTTTAATCAACACTCGATATGATTAGGCTGGAATCGAGCTCAACCTCGGCTTGAGTTCTTAACGAGCCGAGCTACTAGAAAAAAACTCGCGAACTACTCGAAAATTAATATACTAAAATTTTATTTTTTAAAAAAAATAAAATGAACCAAAATGTATGATGTTGGATATTGTTGTTGTTGAATAAATCCACTCAATAACGACGACGAGGATTATTATTATTATTATTATTATTGTGAGATACTCGAGGCCGACTTTGTCAAAGCTCGACTTAATTTGATTATACTCGAGTTCTTAACGAGCTGAGTTGAGCTCAATACTACTCAAACCCGACTCGGCTCATTTACACATCTAGTTCCAACAATATACTTTATTGTAACGAGAAAGTGACAGCTATTGTACCATTTGCAACATTAAGAAAATGTTTATATTTTTTATTAAATAGAAATGTATTATATTTCCATACCCGAATTCGAACCCATATAAAATGGAATAATATGAACATTCTTAACCACTAGGTCAATTAGTGGATTTCGAAAATTACACAACTATTTCTATTTAAATCATACAATCTAGAATCTAAATATTTAGCCCTAAATCCTAAACTCTGAATTCTAACTCATTAACCATATTCTATAACTCTAAACCCGATAATCTAAACTCTTAAATTTTATACCCTAAACTAAATTTATAAACCCTGAATTTAACAAGTTTATTTACACAAACTTATAAAAAAAATTCTATAAAAACACAACTAATCGATTATAATAATGAACAATATTTTCTTCCCAAACCAAGCTCGGCCAGCCCAGACTTGTTTCTAACAAAAAGCCCATCGCGGCCTCACCTACCATTACCAAATACCAAGTCCACACTTTTGACAGAACACTCACCGATGCAAAGATCGGCTCTTTAGATCGGAAAGCTGAAGTGACACTAAGCTCCCCCGCCGGCGAGACAGATGGCAACCTCTAGCTTGAAGACGATGAGAAGTCCACTCACCACTTCACCGGAAAAAGGACACTTATTGCCCATCAAAACCCCAGTTAAAGTAGCTTCAAAGCTTAAGACAGCTACTGTTCCTCTTCAGGTATCGTTGCTCAATAAAAGCTCGCTTTAAATCTTTTCTGCACTCACTATTCTGAAGGACTGAAATGTGATCGGTGATGGGTTTGTAGTAGAATCCACGTTTGCACATTTATTTGTTGCTTAAATTTAGTTATCAACATAGGATTGTGGAATCAGTGCTTACCCATTTGCTATGGAACATGAATAAATAAGTGAACAATATTAAGATTTGATATGGGACAAAGAAAAAGGAAAAGTTGTATATGCTCATATAGAGGTAGAAAGCGGCTCGTTTGGGTCTGGCCCGGTTCGGCATATTTCGGGCCGACTACATTCGGTTTCAGTTCGAGTCTGTTTTGCTTTAGTACGGGTCTATGGTAATTCGGGTCATATTGGTTTGGTTGATTTTTAGGTATGTTAATATCATGTCTGTTGATTTTGGTTCGGGTCATTTTCAGGTCGGTTGATTTCGGTTCGGGTCGATATCGGGTTAATAAGACGATTTTTTATTCACGTCAACTTTTGGATCAGTCGGTTTCAGGTCGACTTAGTTTTTTACACCCCTATATGTCTTTTGGTGAGATTTGCGGTATTTCAAATCACTTTTTTATTTCTTTTAATATATTTTCTTTATTTCGGGTTGTCTTCGGTTCAAGTCCATTCTGTTTGGATCCATTTTGGTTCAACTAAAATTCGGATCAGTTTCGGTTCGGTTTATTTCGAGTTTCGAATCAAATTCAGTTCATCATGTTCGGGTCTCAGATCGGGTAATTCGGTTCAGGTCTTGGGTCAAGTTTGTCAGCGTAAAATGACAAGTTCACTGGATATATGAAGTGGTCTAGCATCAATCTGTTGTGTAATATGGATTCTGATTTGGTATTTATACATGTTGATTTGATAATTGATCTGTCAGTTTCAATCTTCTGCCTGCCATTGATGTTGCCAAATGTGGCATACTGTATTGTAGATGAATAAAATTAGATAAACTTCTGTAAGAAGTATGAATTTTAGCATTTACTGCGGGTGGATTGCAAATTTGAAGTTGATAGCTTCTTTAAGTATTTGATGCAGAGAAGATGGTGTTACCTGGATATATCACATTGAATGTGAGCCTTTATGATGTCTGAAACTACTATTTAGATTGTCATTTCCGGTGTCCTGTTTTGTTGTTCGAATCTTTGTTCGGTTCTCACCGAGTTCCGGTTCTTTGGACCTCCGTATTCATCATTATTTCTATGTTCATGTTTCACTAATATGAATATTCAACTTGATAACCAGTGCTATCATATCAAATGCGTATATTTTTCATGCTGAAGTTTTGCTGTAAAATCTGGCTGTGTCTGTTTTCTTTTCATCTATAATTTTCTTCTGTTAGAGTAGTGGAACGAGTTGATTCCTGATGTTTGTGCCTCGATGCGTTAACATGTTATCGCTGTTGATCATTTCTATAATCGTTTTGTAGATTTATAGTCGGTCCGAATTCTCCTTAGTTGTAAGTAAATATATGAAGCAATGTAACAATTTGGAAGGTTTCTGTAACCATTGACAGCTGAAAAAGATTAACATTACTCTGTTCAGTTAGAAAAATACAATTTTCGATTGGTTTTTGCCATTTTAGTCGAATTTTACAGCTGCTAAGGTTATATACCAGAAAAGGGAATGACCTAATCCGAACACATTCTTCTCTTGTTTGCAGGTGAAGTGTGAGAAAGGACATAAACCATTAACAGAAGGTTTTGCTGTTTCACGAAGAGATATGATTCAGGGTTTAACCGCCGGAGTGCTCGGTCTTACCCTTGTACCGAAACCCGCTGAAGCTCGTATGAGCAGACTCGAAATGAAGAAGAAGATCATGGAGAAGCTCGAAGAGCTTAGGGAGAAGGCTGGGCTAAATGGGATGAAGAAGTCTCCAACAGAACCACCACCAAAGGATAGTATCAAGTCTCCGACTTTTCCATTTCCACTTCCATTGCCTCCTCGAGAAGGCACAGCTGGGCAATTGGTGGAAGCAACCATTAAGAACACGGCTCCTACCGATGCTCCGTGATATTCTGGGTAAATCATTCGTTCATGTTGTCGATTTTCCCGGAATTTGCAACTCAAGACAAGTGAAATCATTGTTCATTATGTATTAAGAGAATGCAGCCTGGTGAATTAAAGACTGGATTTTCCTGGAAAATGAATGTATCTGTGTAGATAGTCCAGCATTAGTAGACCAGAGTATTGTGTTTTTCGGTTCAAGATTCCTTTTTTATATAACAAAATTGAAAATACAAAGGCCAAAACTACATAAATCAGTTGATTTTCTTGTCCAAATTCTGGACAAGTTGTTTCATTTGAAACCTCCAAAACAAAAAATAAGCCAAACCTAACCCTAACAAGACATAAATCCAGACATGTTCATCCTCACTTTCTTTCTCGGACTTAACCTCCACGATCTTAAACTTTTCTCTCCCTTTTCCCGTTATACCCTCCATCAAATGTCCATATAACACATACGCCCTCCCTTCTTCACCCACCACAACGGAGGTCGCGGACCCTTCTTCGTCAAGGTCAGTTTTGTCATACACCACACCTTCCGACCAACTGTCGTCGCTCTTCAAAAACCAAAGCTTCTGTGTCGAGACGACCAAAACGACGCCGTCTCTCCTCATCGCGATCCCGTCGGGCATCACCAGATCCCGGTTCAACAAAACGACTCTAGCTTTGCCGTCGTCCGCATCGACCTTAAACATCTTTCCCGTATTGGATTGCACCACCAATAGATATCCCTTGCTGACGTAGGTGATTCCGTTGAGGCCGCAATCGTTGAACGGATGGTTTTCGTCCATGGTGTTGGGATAACGGGTGAAAGCCGGGGATTTGGTGAAGATCGAGGCCTCGCCGTCTTCGTTGACTTTCCAGATGAAGTTTCCAATGGAATTGGTGACGTATGCGTTTCCCTTGAAGTCGACGGCTACGTCGTTGGCAACATCACGCCCGCGACGGGTGGAGGAGACGGGGAAATCGGGGTCGGAGGGTAGGATGGAGAGGAAGAGACGGCGGCGGGTGCGGAGGTCGTAGGCGGCGAGGGCGTTGAATGGGGGGAGAGGGGAAGAGGAGTGGAGGCAAGCCAGGAGGCGTTTCTTGGTGTAATCCACCGTGAGGCCTAAAACGGTGACGTTTTCAGGGAGGGTGGGGTCGGAAATCAGGGTCTCGACGACGCCAGCATCGGAAACGGAGAGGATTGTGCGGTGGTTTAAAGACCCGACGACGAAGTGCTGGGCTGATGGGTCCCAAGCCATGCCTTCTGGGTAGAGGTTAGACCATCGGAAATCGATGACGTGGGGTTTTCCGGCAGCGGCGAGGCCTGTAAAAACGATGATAATTAAGAAGAAAAGGCTGGTTTTGATTGCAAACATGATGGTTGGAAATTGGAATTATTATTACTTTTTTTTCCTGCGGAGCTTACTCTTTTAAGTTAGAAGAAAGTTTTGAGTTTTCAAAGGAATCTGGGGTTTTGGATTTAAAACTAATATTGGGCTTGAGGGTAAGATATAAGCCCAATAAACCACAATTGTACACAACCTTAATGCAAAATAGCACATGCATCAAGCCATTTAACCAATTGGGCATCGTATGGTTTGGGGTGAATACTGAATCCAATTTAAAAAATGAGTTAACGAGTATTGCGTTATCATTTAAAATTTATTTGATTTTTTACTCAAGATAAGTTTATGAAATTTAAGTCAAATCAAATATTTTTATTTCAGTTTCTATTCAGATTTACTTGTAATTATTTATAATGTTATGATATTGATTGATTTCAATTTAAAAAATTCTCTCTAATACCGACAAGGGTTGGTCTGAATGGCAAGAAACTTGGTATCTCTTAAGCATGTCTCGAGTTTGAGTTCCTGTATATGCAGAAAATCCCCGCTAGGAGACTCGACCACCAAAGCTAAGTGTGCGACGTGGTTCGATACGGATTAGTTAGGGCAAAAGCCTAAGGAACCGAGAGGGTAACAAAAAAACTCTCTCTCATCATATACAATATATTTATCTAGTTTGTTTCATTCTAGATCGTCTATCGTGTTGTGTTTCGCATTGTCATGTTGCACTCTTTTTCCTCCATTTAAGTTTTAAAGATGTTTTTTAACGAGGCACATGGTAATGTCACTTTTTATATGATTTCTTTCATTAAAATCATACATTTTTTCTAATAAAAAAATTCAAAATTTAACAAATCTTTAGTTTAATTTATAAGCAACCCTTATGTTTTCCCTTTCAAAAAGTTCAACTCAGTTATTGACAAATTATTATTTTTCATCATTATGTACCTAGGGAAGGGACGTATATGCAGTGGCGAAACACAAGAATGGCTAGTGGGGTCTATGGCCCCCCTAAAATTTGAAAATTGTCAAATAATCTTTAAATTTTAAAATATTTTTTATTTAGCCCCCTCAAAATTTTTAAAAATTCATATTAAACTTCAAAATTAAAATATTTTTAGTTAAATCTTCTATCATAATTTTTAAAAGTTCTTATTAAATCACTCAAAATTATTAGAAATTTTAGTCAAAACCCTAAATTTTTAATTTTTTTTAAAAAATTTAAGTTTGGCCCCCTCAAATACTTACTCCAAGTTCCGCCACTGCGTATATGATACAATAGTAACAATACTCAAATCCTAATTCATGATGTCGTCAAACAATGTTACTATTTTAACTATAACATTATTATAAACTAGAAGAACACTAAATGAAATTATGAGAATCAATAGTATTTAAAATCTAATTTAATGGCGGGTTAGTGGTCAGGGACGGTGCTACATGTTGAATGGGAGGGGCTGTGGCCCCCCGGTAGGAAATTTTTTTTTTACCCTTTGATTCCTTATATTTTTCTGAAAAAATTGGGATAATTATGAATTTTCCCCCCACCTTTTAAAATTTATGTTTTGTCCCCAAACTTCAAATCATGGCTCCGTCCTTGTTAGTGGTAGATCGAGGATATGACTATCCCTCTTAACATAAAATCTTGGGTTTACTTAATCATTAAAATGATTAGTTATATAGCGACAACTTTTAACATGGTATATAGGAAGGTTTCAAAAGCAATGCTCTTGTGACAGAGAATGAAAAGCTGAAGCAAAAGGTGTGCCCTAATAAAGGTGGAAGATGCCGCTGATGCTTTAAGAAAAAGAGACGATGGCCTTCTGTCGCTAAAAAGTACCCACAATCACTTCTTACTCACTCATCTTATGGTGAGGATTCCGTAATTTGTTTTTCAAAGATTTTTGTCCTTTCGCTCATTTTTTCCACCTACTTTAGTCTAAACATCTTCTATGGTCACCTTTTCTCACTAATTAAACCACGAATTCTACATCGGGTAGGGTTCACTTTGAATCAAAGTACTATTAGCGACAACAACAAATCCTACAATCTATTTGCCGGTTGTGAAATAGTTTTACACGACGTATCTTTTTTGCTACGGTTTTATATAACTTTTCATTTATCGATAACAATAAGCATCTTATCCTAAAACACTTTGCATTTCAAACAAATAAAAATCATATGTCCATTTTCGGTGCCTCTATTTATGCCTCCACATAAAAAACTTATGCTTAGGGTTAAAGTTTAAGGTTATGGTTTATGATTAGAATTTAGTGAATTTGAGATTAGGTATATTTTTAGGGTTTAGGATTTAAGATTTAGGATTTAGAAGTTAGGGTTATGGCTTAAAATTTGAGTTTTTAGTGTTGGAGCATATAAAGGGTACTAGAAAGGGGCAATGTACTTTTATCCATTTGAACTGGTTAATCCAAGAAGGTAAACACGACTAAGTCTTGTTATTAAATCCTTAATTTGAAAATCAACAGTTCAATAATTTATATATAAGTAATTAGTCAAAGATAGTTTTTGTAAAATACGATGACCAAATTCTTGAAAGTTAAAGTTGAGGGATTGATTTCTCGGTTTTAAAAGTAAATGGATGAAATAATTAAGACCAAAAGAATAGTTGGACGATGAGCATATCTTGCTTTTATCCCCGTTTTTAAGTAACTTATCATTTTGTCATGATTTTGTTTGTTTTGACCACCCAATTGTCCCATTGCACCATCACTTACAAACATCTCAAAACGAATTTAACTCGGCCTTTATCTTTATCATATTGTCCCTATTTACCTACAAGATTAGGAGGAACTCTCCCAAGAATTGCCAAAAAAATGACGAAAAGTACATGCCAACAACAGATGAAGTGGAAAGGGAAATTGTGAAAAATAGTAGGAAAAGCATGTAATTTCCCCTTTTAATTATTCAAAAACAAGACGGATGAAAGTGTTAATTAGTGAAAAAGGAGGAATCCTGAGAGAAGGAAAAAAATGGAAAGACAACGAAACATGCAATGGTGACAGCAAAGGACGCACAAGATTCCAAGATGTTGATTCTTCCTCATTTCCCTTGGGGCCGGTTGTGGGGGAGGAAATTGGCCGAGGGCGACCACTATGTCTACCGTGTTAATTTTTTCACGTCGAATCAAGTTTTGTTTATTCATAAACTAAACACGTAGTTAATTGTAAGCAGTGGCGGATGCATTCAGCTCCTTAGGGGAACAGTTGCATGCATCCCCATTTTTCGGAAACAAGTTTAAGTTGGTGTGAATTTTTTAATTTTTTTTGTTTAATGTGTAAAGTTAACAAAATTTGCATACCCTTTTTAAAAAATATATTTTAAATCTTTTTCTTAAATTTTTAAATCCATCATCGATACTAAAATTATCTCTTCAGATTAACATTGGTTGGTTAGCTGTAAGGTGTACCCAAATTCCTCTCCTTATGCATAATCAATCATTTATACCCTAATTTATAGATATAATACAAATCAACTTATGTACTAATTAGAAATTTTAAGAAGAACCCATTTTTCTAAACAAAAAATGAAGACTAGGGAAGGTGTGTACTGTGGGGGTCCCTCTGATTTTTGGACCATCCCATACTTCCCACATGCAAAGGGATTCCCTTGTGAAATAAGGCAACCGAACTCCTTACTAAAATAAACAAAAAGAACAAAACAACAAGGAAAATAGCCCTTAAAAATACGTCTCATTTGCCAATTGAAATTCTACCTTCGGCATCCCAATTTTTAGCCTTTCAAGGTCTTTGCATGTACCATATAACGTAGCATCACCGCTAGCTCTTTGCAAATCTTCTCTTTCCTTTTCTTCTTCGTAACATAAATTAAGGATCGACCATCTTTGTCTCGGCCGAAAATTCCGAGAGTTCCGTTGGCAACCATGTCGATAAACTGTAGTCGAATTCTATCGTCAATGACCATTTTCTTTGTAATCGCCACCGTTGCGTATCCCACCAACGGGTTGGAATCAAGGAAGCTTGATGAGAGCACGGTACTACCAGGTGATCAAGGCGTGAAGTGTACCCCATCATGCATACAAAGTCCACCACCACCACCGCTGCCATCGCGGCCGCCGGCATGTCCTCCACCACCTGCGCCGAAAAAGCCGCCGCCGACCCAATACTGTCCACCACCACCACCAGTACCACCTAGTCCACCATACTACATATACATAACCGGTCCACCAGGGAGTTTATACCCAATTGACCAGAATTTTGGTGGAGCAGACCGGAATGTTGCGGTGGGGCTATTGGCTCTGGTTTCTGGATTATTTCTCCTCCTCGCCTTTTGAAATTCGGAAGGTCCTGGGATCTTGTGCAAAAACTTTGGGTAAAGTTAAGTACAATTTTCTTCTGTTCTTTAGGACAAGAAAATATTATTGTCTAAAGAGAAAGTTTTAGGACCTACTGTAGTTTGTGTACTCGCTGTTTCATGATATTTGTTCAGTACTAAAAGTTTGAAAATTGTAATTTTACCCGTAATTACCTGATTTTTCAATGGCAAATTCACTTCCTATAATACAAACTATGTTATTCAAACCCAAATCATCTAAAAATCGTCATATTTTATCATTGAAATTGTTTAATAAGTTCAGTTTTAGTTAATTATCAACTGATTTAAGTTTAAATTATATTAATTAATAAAAACGGATTGGTCTAACTAGTAAACAACTTGATATTACTTAAACATGTTTCGAATTCGAGGCGTTGCGTATGAAGAAAATCTTCACTAAGAGACTCGCCTTCCAAAATCAAGTGTGCGACGCAGATCGATCTAATTAGTCATGGTAAAACCTTAAAATCCTGAAAGAAAAAATGTTAATTAATAGATTAATGTGTATTTATGCACTATTCTGAAGTAGAAAACAGAGGCCCAGAGTTAGTTGGTCGGTGACGACGCTTTACGTTGGCGTTTAGTTGGACAGCCAACGACACAGTTTCATGGGCTCCTGCTTGTAAGCTATTCAGTTTTCTAGTAAAAAATAATCAATATCTCTATTTTTATTTAACCATAAATGAATTGATATTACAAATTAATCGGATACCTTTTAATGAAAATTAATACTATTTAAAAAGATTTTTATTATTTTATATAAATTTTAAGTAAAAAATTGAAATTTATTATGTGAGAATTAAACATGAAACTAATGATATACAATAATTTGTTAAAATATTAAAAAATTAAAAAATAATTTTCTTGATAATTCTTTAGTCAATATCTTAATCTTATATAAATAAAACTTGAGATTTCTAATCAAGTAAGGCTTAACAAACCAATTATTGTCACTAGTATCTTCAGTCTCTAGTAGTTTTACATCTCTATAAATGTTAAACACCTAATTATACCAAAAAAATAATAATATCACATTCTATATAAATATCAAAATTAGGTATAAAAAGATATATTTACCTTTGATTTTATCATTTATCAGTTTCTAACTAAATAAAATATAATTTATTTTAGGCTAAATGGTTAAATTTGCCTCTGTAGTAATATGAAATCAGCAATGTTGTCCATACTTATTTTCCGTAATTTTACCCTTAAAATTAGTCAATTACAGCAATGTTGTCCTTTAACCGACATTGACCGTTAAAGTGATGATGTTGCACTTAACGGTGAAGTTATTCATGCAATTTTCTATGAAAGTGATTTAATTGCAGCAATTTTGTCCTCGGTTTATTTAATTTTTGAATAAAATTGGATAAATAATTTAATTTTTAAAGTTGAACTTTTATAAACAGAATATATGAAAAATCGATCTTGAATCCCTGGTAATTTTAAAAATAAGCAAAGTGATAACTCTCACAAAAATCAAAATATTCTTAATTTTTTTAAAAAAATCCATAAATTTAATAAAAAATAATAAGATATTCAAAAACAATATTGAAAATAAAAACGTATATAAAAATTAAAGTGCATTAAAAATTACAAAATGATAAAATATAAATATAAAAATAAAAATATTTATAAAGTATTAAAAAAATAAACAATTTCACCAAATTTTCTTTCACTTTTTTACATCAAACTGATACCCATTAATATTTGATAAGTTTTATTACTACTCTAATGGAAAGATGATTCTTTAAAAATATGTTGAAGAAATATTATTGGCTTAACATAACCAGAAAGAGTCGAAAACTTTTTCAATAGTGTTTTATAATTTTTATATTTTTTTATATTTATGATTTATCAAAATTGTTATTTTTAATACTTTATAAATATTTTTATATTTTATTATTTTATAATTCATAATGCATTTTAATTTTTTATATTATTTTTTATTTTCAATAATTTTTTTTGAATATCTTACTAATTTTTATTATGTTTATGGATTTTTAAAAAAATTGAAGAATATTTTTGATTTTTAGTGAGAGCTCTTACTTTGCTTTTTTTAAAATTACCAGGGACCCAAATGATATTTACACCAATTTGTTAACCGGTTTTCATATATTCTGTTTGTAAAAGTTCATCTCGAAAAACTAAATTATTTATCCAATTTTATTTAAAAACTAAATAAACCGAGAGTAAAATTGCTGCAATTGAACGAATTTGAGGGTAAAATTACATGAATGACTCTACTGTTAATTGTCATGTCAGCACATTAACGGTCAACGTTGGTTAAAGGGCACTATTGCTACAATTGACTAACTTTGAGAGCAAAATTACGAGGAAAAAAGTAAAGACAACATTGCTGATTTCATATTACTACAGGATAAAATTTGACCCTTTAATTTTTATTTTAATAGATGGATTATATAATATATCTTGACAAAACAATACATTTAGAATATTTAAATGCAAAATATTTTAATAAAAACGTAGTGTGTAATATATGAGTTTTTGAATTCTTAATTTGTGGAAAATAAATATTTTTCTATATCTTAAATTTGAAAGGAAAATGAAATAGAAGTAAAAAAGGATTATAGCCATCTGATTTGATTTGATGTTATGATCATAATGTATCAGACAAACGAATGGGAGAGATCAACTTCGATTTCGCCACCAAATTATGGGTCTCACTCTATGAAAAAATTATATTATGAGACCAACCAATAAAAACCACCCACTTCACCATAATTTTTCCATGTCATTTTTTCTAACCAATGAATATTCACTAAAGTTTTTACATGTCATTTTAAAAACTATTTTTTAGAAGTTATTCTATTATTAGATTAATGACATGAATAATAATAATAAAGTGGGTGGTTTCTAGTTGTTGGTCTCACGGATGACGTGGTGGGAATCACCCATGATATAATTTCTCCACTTTATGATACATTATAGGTTTAAGTGTAAATTAAGTAACCAAATTATATTTTTTTCTAGATAGGTGTTTGAAGTTTTTTTTTCGAATTAAGTAGGTGCTTAACGTTTTCAAAGTTATCCAGCCGTTATCGTCGACGTTCATCACGCTACCAGCGACGAAATGAAGTTTTCTTCTCTTGCCGCAAGACTCAAACGTAATTCGTCGGCCGCTGATCGTTTTTTTTCTTTCGCGAGTTCTACTTTATTTCGACGATAGGCACGCCGTCTGTCGGTTATTTGCGACGCGAGAATGGGAAAAATGATCGTGGGTGTAACGCCCGGGACTGGGGACCCGGGAGATAGTCAGGTTTGGTTAAGCCGGTTCGGGTTAAGCTAATTTTGGGGGAACCGTTTAAATAATCAATTCTAAAGCTTTTGAAGAAAAGAGAATATTTAAAAGGGGGGTTTTTGGTAAAATAGGGACATGTAGGTTTTTTGGAGATAAATTTTAAATTAAAATAAAATATTATATTTAAAAAATTTCTCATCTCTTCTTCTTCCTCCTCAAAAAATCATTTTCACGTTACTTTTTTCTCTCCACCAAACCTCCACCATTTTTGAGGATTCATAAAGGTAAGAGCTTTATTTCTAATTCTCCTACACATTTCCTTACTTTCTATTAATTTCCTTTCAAAACTTTGAAAGATTTCTCAAGTTCCTCTATTTGGGAGAAAATGATTTTTTGAAGGGTTTAAGAGAATATTGATAAAACAGTGTTTTGTGTGACTTATAAATCATATTTTGGGTGTAAAGTAATGCTAAGATAATGGGTGTAACAAAAAATCCCAGAACTTAGAAAATGGGTAATTTTTGAATATAGAATATTTGGGTTTTTTGCTTGAAAATTGTAGGGAATGACTTATAATGGTTGGGTAGTGTTGGGTTGATGTTTTTGGAAGTATTTGAGCATGTTTTAAATGTTAGATTGAAGGAGTTATGGCTGATTTATGGTTAGAGTAGAAAGGAGGATAGTTTTGGTTAGTTTCGGATAGAAATCAGATACTTGTTGTTACCAGATTTTGATGGGGTTGATTTTAGTGGGTTTGATTATTGAAAGGTGTATTAATTCCTTGTTTTGAATTGGGTAGAAGCAGCGAATAAGGATTTGGGTTCTTTGGATGCTACAACGGGAGTTGATGAAGCTTGAAGGTAGACCGTTAGCTTGCCTTGGTATTGTGCGGGTGAGTGGTAATGTTTTGAAGCTTTAAAATATTTCAAAGAGGATTTCTTAGGGTTTGGGTGGAGCCTTAGGAGCCAATCTAAACCCAAGTATAAGTTTGTCTAATTTTGCCTTGATTCGTTGATAGATGGTGTATGTGTTTATACGTGTTGTTGTATGAAATATTGTTTGCATTTGCCTTCTTTTTAATGATTGTTATGTTGTCGTAGTTGTTGTCAAAGCCTCACGTGATGGTTAGAGGAAAGTGTGTTGTTGAATATGGTGATGTGTAGTCCCACCGAAAGTGACTAGTAGACGAGTACGGTAATGTGTAGTCCCATCGGAAACATGCTAGTTATTGTGAACGGTGATGTGTAGTCCCACCGGGAATGGTTGTGCATGTGCATACCATGTTTTTGTTTATGCTATCGGTCTATCGTATTTCCTTTTTATATGTTTTTGTCTTTAGACTAAATACATGTTTTGAAACTGCATTGTTGTTGATGTGATTTTGAGCTCCGCTCACTAAGCTTTTAAGCTTATGCTCTCTTTTACAACAATGCATATTGTTGGTGGCTACGAGAGGCAAGCGGGGCAAAGGAGGGACCTTGGAGTTCTTTTGCTAGCTCAAGTATGGTTTTCATGGTTGTAATAATACTTAGACGATGGGAATGTTAGACCTTTTGCGTTGGGGAGTTGGTGTTCAAACTCTTATGTTGCTTGTTATTGTTGTTAACATGTTTAAAATGTTGAAGCATGCTTTGGTTTGGCTTTTGTCCTCTTGTGGATGCTAAGTATGTTTGGTTATCTATGTTAAATCTTTCTTTGTTGACTTAGGTTTCAATGAATGGTTAACTTGCTTTATATGAGTTTTCTTGGTTGCCTTGAGTTGCATGTATGCTTAGGAGTTGGTCAAATGCTTTCTTAGGGTGTTTAAGTTAGCTCCCTCGTGCTTAAAACTATAATTTGTTGTCTTTCTGTATAGAGCGTATCGATACGCTCAATGGCAGTATCGATATGGTCCCCTATTTTAAGCCCATCGTATCGATACGCGGGGGCGTATCGATACCCTTTTTGCCCTCTAGAAATCTGAGAAATTGACGAGAAATTGGGGTATCGGTACGGGTCTTAAGCGTATCGATACGGTCTTGGAGTTGACTTTGGGAAACTTGACCATTAAAGGGGTATCGATACCAGTCTTGGGGGGTATCGATACGGTCTCTCAAAGTTGACTTTGGGGGAGTTTGACCGTTGAAGGCGTACCGATACTAGCCTTAGGAGTATCGATACAACCTGAAGTAAAATGGCTAAAAGTTGTTTTTAATTGTCTGGTCTACTTGGTTCGTATCCGTGTTTGCTTTTTCGCTTTTTACTTTCTCTAATAAGTTCAAATAAAGCATGTAGACAAGATTAATTAAAGGTAAAAAGATAGGGTTGCTAATCGGAGTAAGGCCTTAACGAGTTTCGCTTCGGTTTTCCTCGTGTAACCTGTTGAGTGCGTAAATGTTCTATATTTTAACCCTCATTTACCCATATTATTGATGCACTCAAGCATGTTTAGTTGCATTTTAGGATAGATTTTGCATAAACATCACAAATGGACAATATTGCACAGATACTGCTGATTTTGGTTTATTCTTGCAGGTACCTATCGTGGCAGCATCCAGGGCAGCAGAGGAACAGAAGATAACAATAGAGCTCGAGTGAAGGATTGAAGGAGACTGTCTATTACAACATTGTCATGACATCTGACGTGGCAGAAAAGGCGACAGTGAAGACTATGGTGATGGAAAATGCAAAGTGGAGTTCGACTGATAAAGCATTTAAAGCCTGATTTTTGTGGACCACTCGCATAACTGTCGGAGCCCAAAAGCACAAGGAAGGCCTTGCCCAAAGTTTGATGAAAAAGTTAAAGCAAGAAGATAGGGCGAATTAAAATACATCTACTCAGAGATTTAGTCTTTAATAGAGTTGTACTTTAATTCAAACTAGTATTCTTAGCCACTAAGAAAACTTAAGTCCAAGGTCTATATATATGCTTGTAATTGACAAGGCAAAGGATATCCAGCTCCTAGTCGTTTTCTCCCAAAACCCTAGTCGTTTTCTCTCTCCATCATGTTCTAAACTCCCCCTAGGGCTAAGGGTTGATCTTGTAAGGTAGTTGTAAGGGTTGTACTGTTTCTTAGGATATTTTCTGTTCAATTAATAAAAGCTTCAAGTTTATTTACTCTGATTTCAACATCTCAAAAGAGTTTCAGGAGAGCATTGTGAGGTTATTCATTTACTTAATATCGGGAGAGTTAAGTATACGAAATGATTAAATACGAGTTTTCCAGTTTATGGTTAAACCATCTTGGCCTAGGGATAGGTACAAGGTTAAGTGGCTAAAGAAGAATTCACAAACATCAGTGTTCATCCTTTGATTCGCGTTGGGAGGTATCATCCAAGACGTGTTCATCGACAGAACTTGGGCCTAGGGATAAGACAAGTCACAACAGTGATTCTTGCCAAACTTGAAGTTCAGAGTTGTTGGCCGCTACCGCGACAACAACAGACTACTGCCGCGACAGGTGCTACCGTGACAAGTGCAACGACAGAAGCTCCTCTGAACAGTGCAATACCTGCACTATTGAGCAAATCAATACCAACCTATTCTCTCAATCTGGTTTTCTCTTTTACTTTAGTTTATCTTCAAGTTTTCCAAAATCACTTTATTAATATTATTTCTTTTCTTGTACAGAGATTTAAGGATAAAAGTATTTCCAGTCCATGTGGAGACGATATCCGATACTTCGTATCACTTTATTACTTGCGACGTGTATACTTGCACCCAATTGCGATAGACTCTTTTACACGCAACAAGTGTTTGGCGCCGTTGCCGGGGACTGGCAACATACCTTTACCTCTAATTACTATACCTTTTTATTTTTAATTTTTTTTATTTTTTATTTTTAGTTGTTTTATTCCCCTGTGCTTTTCACAAGGTTCTCATATTGTTTATGCGTAGGTCGAGACGTGGTAAAGAACCTGAATACGAACTAGATCCAGAAATCGATTGGACATACCATCTCAGGAACCAAGCCCGACTCTTGATAGAAAGAAACAACTATCTTGAGGAAAGACTTGAAGCAATGGTGAACGAAAGACAACGCAATGGGGCAGATAACAACAACAACAACAACAACAACCCCAGGGTTGATGTTGATCCTCCTATTGATGTCCAAAACGATCAACCAGCTCCTGCTGCCCCAGCAGCTCGACAGACCTGCTGAGATTACATGGACAATGATCATGTTGAACTGCAAACTACACTGCTAGATTTGGAAGCTGAACACTTTGAACTTAAACCTGTGATGTTCAACATGATAAATTCAGCTGGACAATTTGGTTGTTCTGCTACAGAGGATGCACGTGAACATCTGAAAACCTTCCAGGAGATATGTGGATCATTCACACAAGGAATAAGCCCGAAAGTACCGAGACTCCGATTATTTTCTCATTCATTAAGGGATAGAGAGAAAACCTGGTGGAACAAGTTAACGCCGGGTTCAATACGAACTTGGGCGGATCTCTGTCGTGAATTTCTCTCTCGTTTTAATCCTTCTCTTTTAACTGAAAGATTGCGTAACGAGATTGCTACTTTTCAACAGGAAGATGACGAACCAATGCATGAGGCGTGGGACCACTTTACAACTCTCTTACGAAACTGCCCGATGCATGGATTCCCTGTATGGAATTAGGTCGTCAAATTCTATAATGCTGCCAATGCACACACTCGGATGAGGATAGATTTAGCAGCAAACAGTTTGTTACTAGACAAGGAACCAGAAGATGCAATGATGGTGTTGAAAAAGTTAGCAAAGAACGATGAACAGTTCCCCACAGCTCGAAGAGGAGGAAGACGAGGAGCATCTGTCAAGGAATACGAATCTGACAACTCGGTAAAGCCTCAATTAGCATACATAACCAAGGTAGTTGAAAACCTGCAGCAGAAAGAATCCAAGGCTGTATTTTCTGACGAGGAGATGTGTGAAAATTTTAGTGGGAACCACAGTACAGAGGAGTGTCCCATACAACTGGAAGAGGGAATGTATGTTGGAAATTACAACAAGAATAAGAGTTATGACTCCAACAACTACAACCCAAATTGGAGGAAGGACCCCAAATTTTCTTGGAGTAACCCAAACAATGCATTGAATCCTCCAGTCCAAAATAACCAGAACCAAGGAGGTACCAGAATTCTGTCACGACAGCAACCACAGCAGCAGCCACAACAGTAGCAGACAACCACCACAAGCATACTAGAACAGACCCTAGCAACCTTCATGTCTCAAACTGGAGCATATATGGCCAACATGGATCATTTTGTCAAGAAAACTGAAACCTTCATGGATAAGACAGATGAGAATGACAAACCATGAAGCTACCTTAAAATCTCTAGAGACACAGATGGGTCAGGTTCCACAGTTCATCAACACAAGGCAGAATGGAAGATTCCCTAGTGATACTGAGGTCACTAGAAAACCCACACATGAGTAGTATAAAGCCATTACAACGAGAAATGGGAAACAACTACAAGGGCTGATAATTAAAGAAACATCTAGTAAGGAATCGACCCTACATACACCTGCCAAGAACACTGCCCCGGCAGAGAGGAAGCAACCTGCTGTCGTCACTCCGGCCACGACAGCAGAAGAAGTAGAGGATGTGGCAGAAGAAGCTGAAGATTGTGAGCCTCCTCAGATTCGGTTCCCATGTGAAGGACGCCTCGAAGATTACCGTCCTCCACCCCCTTTTCCACAGCGTTTGAAGAATCAGAAACATGAGTACCAGCTTAAAAAGATCTACGATGTTTTTAAGCAAGTACACATCAACATTCCGTTGTTGGAGGCCATTAAGCAGATACATGGTTATGCAAAATTCTTGAAAGATGCAATGTCCAGGAAATCCAGACTAGGGGAGTTTGAAACTGTAATGATGACGGAAGGATGCATGGCGATCCTACATGAGCGTCCACCCCAAAAGAAGAAGGATCCTGGGAGCTTCATCATACCATGAATAATTGGTGATAAGTTTGTGTGTAAGGCACTTTGTGATCTTGGTGCTAGTATTAATCTAATGCCCAAATCTGTTTTTCAGAAGCTAGGTATTGGACAAGCAAGACCCACAACAGTCATGCTGCAAATGGCAGACTGCTCTTACGTACAACCGGAAGGAAAGATTGAAAATATTTTGGTAAGAGTGGATAAATTTATATTCCCTGCTGACTTTCTTGTTTTAGATTGTGAAGCATATGAGAATGCACCGATCATCCTAGGGCGACCCTTCCTAGCCACAAGTAGAACAATGATCGATGTAGAGAAAGGAGAACTGACTATGAGAGTCAATGACCAGCAGATAAAGCTCAATGTTCTCCAAGCCATAAAACAAGATGATGTAGAGGAAGAATGTAAGGCAATATCAGAAGTAATTGTAGACCAACCTGCATCAGAACAAGTTGTCACGACAGACAATTTGGTCACTGTCATTACAGTCACCTAGAAGACTACCACGTCAGCATTGACGACAGAAACTCCTCAGACAATAATACATCTGATACTGAAGGTCATGAGAAGGTAAATTGGATAGGCACGCGTCCAGGTAAGTTCTTTGAACCATTGAACTATACCTCTAACGAACACATGATTCAAAAGCCTTCCATAGATCAGCACATGCCTTAGATCTTAAACCCCTGCTAGGGCAGCTTAAATACGTTTTTCTTGGTCTTAATGATACGTTGCCCATAATTATCTCTTCTAAGTTGATGCAGGAACAGGAACAACAACTGATCAAGATGCTACATCAGCATAAGAAGGCGATTGGATGGACCATTGCCGACATCCAAGGCATCAGTCCGGCAATTTGTATGCACAAGATCCTCTTGGAGGATGACCATAAGCCGACAATTGATGCCCAGAGAAGATTAAATGAAGCTATGTGAGAGGTGGTACGAAAAGAAATTATCAAGTGGCTTGATGTAGGAATTATTTACGTCATCTCGGATAGCAAGTGGGTGAGCCCGGTGCAATGCGTACCCAAGAAGGGAGGCATAACTGTGGTAACCAACAAGGACAATGAGCTAATACCAACCAGAACTGTGACCGGTTGGAGGGTTTGTATGGACTACCGGAAGCTTAATAAAGCTACCTGGAAGGACCACTTCCCCTTACCCTTTATTGATCAAATGCTAGATAGATTAGCGGGAAAACCTTATTATTTTTTTCCTTGATGGTTACTCAAGATACAATCAAATTGCAATTGCACTGGGGGACCAGGAGAAGACAACCTTCACATGCCCATACGGAACGTACACCTTTCGAGGAATGTCATTTGGATTATGCAATGCACTAGCAACTTTTCAGCGGTGTATGATGGAAATATTCTCTGATATGGTGGAAGATTTCCTGGAGATTTTCATGGATGACTTTTCCGTCTTTGGAGACAGTTTCAACGATTGCCTAGGCAATTTGAAGAAATTGCTTGAAAGATGTGAAGATGCAAACCTTGTATTGAACTGGGAAAATGCCATTTTATGGTAGATGAGGGCATAGTGCTGGGACACAAGGTTTCTTGTCGCGGCATAGAAGTGGACAGAGCAAAAATCAAAGTTATCGAAAAACTGTCGCCACCCACCACAGTCAAGGGAATTAGAAGTTTCTTGGGACACGCAGGGTTTTATCGTAGATTTATTGCTAATTTTTCTAAAATCACTAAACCCGTGTGTCTCTTATTGGAACAGAATAAGGCCTTTGACTTCAATACTGAATGCACTGAATCATTCAAGACACTAAAAAAGAAGCTGATAACAGCCCCAATAGTGCAGCCACCAGACTGGAGTTTACCGTTCGAGATAATGTGTGACGCCAGTGACTATGCTGTCAGGGCAGCACTAGAGCAGCGGAAGGAGAAACTCTTCCATGTTATATACTTTGCCAACAAGACCTTAAGTGATGCCCAGATAAACTACACCACAACAGAAAAAGAGTTGCTAGCGGTGGTGTTCGCCTTTGACAAGTTCAGACCATATATACTTGGAACAAAAGTGGTGGTCCATACAGATCATTCAGCACTAAAATATCTGTTCACCAATAAGGATACAAAACCACGATTGATACGTTGGATTCTGCTATTGCAAGAATTTGATATAGATATCAAGGACAAAAAGGGAACAGAAAACCAAGTAGCTGATCACTTTCAAGATTGGAGACGGGAAAGGATCAAGACAAAAACAAAGTTAACATACATGAGACTTTCCGAGACGAGCAGTTATTCACTGCCACCAGCACTGCCGCGACAGCCATGGCGGTAGGTAAACTTTCTGAAATCCCTGGTATGCTGACATAGTAAATTACCTTGTTAGTGGTTTATTACCTCCTAAACTTAACTACCAAGCAAGGAAGATGTTCCAAAATTATGCAAAACATTATTATTGGGACGAACATCTTCTATTTAAGCACTGTGCAGACCAGATCATCAGGAGATGCATACCACATGAAGAACAAGAAGAAGTGCTCCACCACTGCCATGCTGCTCCTTATGGAGGACACTTTAGAGGAAACAAAACTGCTGCCAAAGTTCTGCAATCTGGTTTCTTTTGGCCTACACCGTTCAAAGATGCACAAGCCTTTTATAAGCGTTGTGTCAAGTGCCAAAGGACTGGAAACATCTCTAGAAGGCATGAGATGCCCCTGCAGAACATTCTCGAAGTTGAAATTTTCGATGTTTGGGGAATCGACTTCATGGGACCATTCCCAGCTTCTTTTGAGAATCTATACATACTGTTGGCAGTAGACTATGTATCCAAGTGGGTAGAAGCTATCGCCACACAAAAGAATGATGCCAAGACCGTGAAAAGATTTCTCCACAAACATATCTTCACCAGGTTTGGCATACCAAGAGCAATCATTAGTGATGAGGGCAAGCATTTTGACAACAGGGTAATTGCTAGTGCGTTGAAGAATTATGAAGTTAAGCACAGGATTGCAACAGCATATCACCCTCAAACCAATGGGCAGGCTGAGATCTCAAATAGAAAAGTGAAGAACATCCTGGAAAAGATGGTTAAACCAACTAGGAAGGATTGGTCTCTTCACCTGAATGATGCATTATTGGCCTACAGATTTGCATTTAAAACACCATTAAGAATGTCACCCTACCGCCACATCTACGGAAAAACCTGCCACCTACCTGTCGAGATAGAACATAAAGCATATTGGGCTATCAAGACAGTTAACATGGACTGTGACAAAGCATGACAAAAAAGGCTATTGGACTTAAATGAAATTGAAGAAATCCGATCCACGGCCTATGACAACGCCCGAATCTATAAAGACAAAACAAAGAAGTGGCACGACAGAAAATTGCTGCCACGACAGTTCACACCAGGGCAGAAGGTGTTGTTATTCAACTCTAGGTTGAAGCTCTTCCCAGGAAAGCTAAAGTCTAGGTGGTCTGGACCCTTCCAAGTAGTCTAGGTTTTTCCTCATGCTGCCGTCACAATAAGATCAATCAAGGACGAGCACCAATTCAAAGTCAATGGACAAAGGCTAAAGTATTATCAAGGTACTGAAGCCCCAATAGAGCAGGAAGTAGTTACTTTAGGAGATGACCCTCAAGGCATCCCTAATTTAACTTAGTTTTATTTTATTTTTATTGCTTTAGGAAATAAGAATTTAATATTTGTTTATTTTAGTTTTCAAGTAAATAAAAGAAGCAGAGTAAAAAGAAGGAATGAACCATCCCACCACACTCATAACACCCCAAGAAGCCCAACAGTAACAAGGATGTCGTGACAGCCGGTCACCAGCTGTCGCGACAGACGCGCAAATACAGCCTGTCACCAAGCTTTCGCGACAGACACGCAGCAGACACGGAAACACGTAACAGACGCGTCAGGAAACCGCGTGACAACTGGCTCCGTTTTTCACGCCATCCGTTACGGCTTTAACGGATAGAACCCCGTTCTATATAAACCACCAACCCCATTTCATTTTTCACCTTATTCTCTTCTCTCTACTTTGTTTCCGAGTATTTTAGCTTTTCAAGTATTTTCTTTCATTTCTACAGTATCCTTACAATGACCATGAGATCGACAAGAAGAAGTGTTGCCTCCACATCTGTCGCGGTAGTCTCCACTCCTAGCCACAACAGAATTCTTAGAAGATTCGCCTCGTCAGATTTAGAGAAAAGATATTATGAGTCTTTTCAAAAAAGGGAAATATGGGAGGAAATAGGCTTCACCTATACAAAGAAAACAGGAGATCTAGGGCTTGAAGGGTTCATTGCCAAACAGATCATTGCAGTAAAGTGGCAGATGTTCGCGGAACAACTCGATGAGATGAATGTTACACTTGTCCGCGAATTTTATGCTCCCATCACATCCAAGGATGGCACAACAGTCACTATTAGAGGTAAGGAAATCACTCTCGAACCAGCCTACATCAATACCCTATATGGCATATATGTGGGCAGGAAAGAGGATGCACATTGAAGGTTTATCAGCAATCTGTCGCCGGTAGACTATGCTGGCATCATGGCAGACCTGACTGAAGAGGGCACCAACTGGAACGAAGATCCAAAACATAGATGAATGGTGCAAAGAACCCAACTCACACCTGCTGCTAAACTGTGGAACCACTTTGTGAAAAAGCGTCTCATGCCAACGTCTCACAACACAACAGTGGACCGACAGAGGCTTACCCTCGTGCACTCCATCATTAATGAATGACAGATCAACGTGGGCAAATACATCCTCGATGGCATCCACGAGTGTGAATTAAAAGATAAGGGCCCCCTCTTCTTCCTCTACTTAATCACATCCCTCTGTCGAGCCAACAACGCGCCCGAAATTGATGAAGGCGTGAAGATTCAGGGCAAAGGGTAGACGCAGTAGAACATCTACAGCCTGATGGAACTGAAGGCAACCACCCCAATGGCATATGTTGATCCCTCTGGCACGACAGAACCAGACTCCACAGAACCTGTCGCGGCAGAGCCTGAGCAGACAGAACCTGTACAACCAGAAGCCACATCCTCCAACCAAATAATTCAACTACTGAAAAAGATAGAGGCACGACAGCTAGGATTTATAGAGTACATGAGAGACTTCACCACTGCAACGGTAAACTTTATTAAAGTTGAGCTTAATTATCCAAACGTGCAGTTCCCTCCTTTTCTAGAAACTTTTCTTTCTGCCCAACACCTGCTGCCAGCCCCAAGACGCCCACTCTGAAAGCTACCTCTGCTTCACCATCTCCCACGGCAGGAGACGGCGACAGACGATCTACCACTCCTCGAGGAACCAAACAAAAGGAACCACTGCCAGAAATACACCCAAAATATTTTGAAGGTTTCTCCTCCTTCTCAGTCTGGCAGGATGACCGCGACTGCGAACCTTATGTCGTTCGGGAGATAGCCAAGGATTTCCCTCCGATGAAGAAGAAAAAGCTTGATATTGATGTTGATGGACCCTGCCGCGACAGAGCAGACGGTAGCTGAAGAAGCAGCAACAGTGACAGTGAGATCGAGGTCCTGGACAAGGCCCAAAAAATTTCACCCACTAGAGTCCAGCCACCTCGAGAGGTAAAGAAGAAGGTAGCCTCACCTTCTCCAACTCCAAAGCCAGCCTCTGCCATAAAAGCAACTGCCTGACGACAACTCTGCATCGACAACAGTAGTGACGACAGCTCTTCAACTTAAGTTATTTTACTTTTCTGTCATTTGTGTTTTATTTTCTATTTTGTGATGTTTTTATTTTTCTATTTTGTGTCATGCATTGAGGACAATGCAACCCTCGAGTTTGGGGGTAGGCATTCCTCTTAATTATCATTAATGAACTTATTTTATTTTGTGTCATTTTTGTGTAAAAAAAGTTGGCTTAAGTCTTTGAACTGCACTTACCTGCCACATCATTCTCTGTAGTGACAGTGTCTTTAGGGTGTTCAGGAAATATTTAGAGACTTGCTATAGTTCTAAACTCTAAAAACACCTTTGTGACTTATATGTTGTCTAGACTACTGTTAGTAAACTTAGAATAGGAAACTTAACCACTTGAGTTAGAAAAAAAAGAGAACTTAGACAAATAGAAGTACTCCTAAAGGTGCCTAACACCAGCTCTAGGAAGATAGCTAGAGGTGCCCAAAACCGGCTCTAGTGGAATTAAGAAAAACTTCGGTCTAAGTTAGAAAAAACTAAAGGAGCCAAAAAATTGTCTCTAGTTAAAAATTACTTCAAAATAAAACTCAAGTGAGTAAAGTAACTATTCTGATTGCTAAAGAGTCTAGGCACATATTTGTTCACAAAACCTACGCACACTTACACGAGAATTATAGCATTGCTCCGGATAAGTCTTTAAACATTCGAAAAGGTACTGATCTAGATGGTGAAAGTGCTGTAGGTAATAGTTGTTCACTGAGTTAAGCCAAAACCAAAAAGTTTCATTCTTAGTTAGGTTGCATTTGTTTGAGGACAAGCAATAACTTGAGTTTGGGGGGTGTTGAGTGCATAAATGTTCTATATTTTAACCCTCATTTACCCATATTATTGATGCACTCAAGCATGTTTAATTGCATTTTAGGATAGATTTTGCATAAACATCACAAATGGACAATATTGCACAGATACTGCTGATTTTGGTTTATTCTTGCAGGTACCTGTCGTGGCAGCATCCAGGGCAACAGAGGAACAGAAGATAACAGCAGAGCTGCAGTGAAGAAGAGGCGACAGTGAAGACTATGGTGATGGAAAATGCAAAGTGGAGATTGACTGATAGAGCATTTAAAGCCTGATTTTTGTGGACCACTCGCATAACTATCGGAGCCCAAAAGCACATGGAAGGCATTGCCCAAAGTTTGAGGAAAAAGTCAAAGCAAGAAGATATGGCGAATTAAAAGACATCTACTCAGAGATTTAGTCTTTAATAGAGTTGTACTTTAATTCAAACTAGTATTCTTAGCCACTAAGAAAACTTAAGTCCAAGGTCTATATATATGCTTGTAATTCGACAAGGCAAAGGATATCCAGCTCCTAGCCGTTTTCCCCCAAAACCCCAGTCGTTTTCTCTCTTCATCATGTTCTAAACTTCCCCTAGGGCTAAGGGTTGATCTTGTAAGGTAGTTGTAAGGGTTGTACTGTTTCTTAGGATATTTTATGTTCAATTAATAAAAGCTTCAAGTTTATTTAATCTGATTCCAACATCTCATAAGACTTTCAGGAGAGCATTGTGAGGTTATTCATTTACTTAATATCGGGAGAGATAAGTATACGAAAGGAGTAAATACGAGTTTTCCAGTTTATGGTTAAACCATCTTGGCCTAGAGATAGGTACAAGGTTAAGTGGCTAAAGAAGAATTCACAAACATCGGTGTTCATCCTTTGATTTACGCTGGGAGGTATCATCCAAGACGTGTTCATCGACAGAACTTGGGCCTAGGGATAGGACAAGTCACAACAGGGATTCTTGCCAAACTTGAAGTACAGAGTTGTTGGCCGCTGCCGTGACAACAACAGACTGCTGCCGCGACAGGCGCAACGACAGAAGTAACAGAAGTTCCTTTGAACAGTGCAATACCTGCACTACTGAGCAAATCAATATCAGCCTATTCTCTCAATCTGATTTTCTCTTTTACTTTAGTTTATCTTCAAGTTTTCAAAAATCACTTTATTAATATTATTTCTTTTCTTGTGCAGAGATTTAAGGATAAAAGTATTTCCAGTCCTTGTGGAGACGATATTCGATACTTCGTATCACTTTATTACTTGCGACGTGTATACTTGCACCCAATTGCGATAGACTCTTTTACACACAACATAACATGTTCGATTCGGCCTGGTGGCTAGGCCGGGACGAGGGGGTTACATTTGGTGGTATCAGATCCTCGGTTACAAGGTCTCCCGGGAATGTAAGCTAGGTAAGTTGGTTTGTTTGGTTTGTTTGCCATTGCACGGTGTGTGAAAGCATGATCTCTCGTTCTTGTTGTTGGTTGAAGTGTAGTCGAACGTCCCCATTGCTAAGTATTTTTATTGGAAAATGGTTTTGGTTAAAAGAGCTTGAGCACTTGGATCCTTACCCTTGTTGACCCAATGTTTTCTTGTGTGTTATGTTTGTTGTTTTAGATTTTATCTTCGTTATGGTGACAGCGAGGGGAAGGCCTAGAGCGGGTGACCAGGCACCCGGGGTTGTGCCTTTTTCTTCTCATCCTCCTTCTCATGCTCCCGATGGTAATGGGGCGGGTGTCGGAGATAATGTACCTCAGACTGAGGCGAATGTTGGAGGTGATGATAATAGACTTCAGGTTGGTCAGGATCAGGCTGGTGCGGACATGAATCATTTGATTTAGACCATAGCCGGAGCTTTTCAGATAGCTTTATCTGGCATACATGCTGCTGCACCACCTTAGGGTGCGGGGACTGGTTTGCCCCTTGAGAGACTTCGTAGTTTGGGCGGAGTTGAGTTCCGTGGTTTGAATCCCGAGGGTTCAAAGGCTTGGTTCGAGAGCACTACACGAATCTTAGGCCAGATGGAGTGCTCGGACACTCGTAAATTGGGTTGTGTTGTCTCCTTGCTTGAGGGAGATGCGTATTCTTGGAGAACTACAGTTATTTCGGGTATGCCGGAGGCGGATGTCACTTGGAAATTCTTCAAGATGACCTTCAGAAAGAAATACCTTGGAGCCTGATATTAGGATGAAAAGAAGAAATAGTTTATGGCTTTTGTTTAGGGTGGTAAGACGGTGTCAGAATATGAGACACAGTTTGTGAGGTTGAGCCAGTATGCTCCCGAGTTGGTTCCCAATGAGAGAGAACGGTGTGAGCGCTTCCGTTATGTTTTGACTAGGGATGTGAAGACTTATATGCTAGCTTCTGAATTCACTGAGTTTGATGTTTTGGTCTCTAAGGCCAAAGATATTGAGCAGAGTTTAGGCTCGAACACTCGTGCTAGTGGGTCTGATTCAAAGAAGAGACATGCGGATTGAGACAAAGAGCATGCAAAGAGGCGTAACTGTTGGGATATGTTGGAACTATGGTTCCCGATATCATTTGAGGTGTAACTGTCCTCACCCAGCTAGGGGCAGACAGACTCAAGTTAGAGGTTTTGAGCACCAGAGAGGATGTGGGCGCGGTCGAGGTAATTTTCAGCCAATGAATGATGGTTAGAGAAATGTAGCTCATGTGGTAGCGGTTGAGCTCGATGGTGGAGGTCCGGCTAGAGTGTATGCACAACGAGAGGATGAAATGACACGAATGTCATCACATGTAATTTCTTGTTACGGTCTTTATCCTTGCTTTCGTTGATAGATTCAGGTTCGACACATTCATATATTTTGGGTGAGCATACAAGAACTTTAGATTTACCGTATGAGTGGTTAGAGGTAGGCGTAAATGTTACTAGTTCTTTCGGTGAGACCGTGGTGGTTAGGAAAATGTATAGGAGGTGTCCTTTGATGATTCCAGGTCATGTGTTTCATGTCGATATGATGGAATTGTTGTTCTATGGTCTTAATGTGATTTTAGGCATGGATTGGCTCATAGAGCATAGAGCTAGGGTATACTTTGAGACCAAGAGAGTTTCCTTGAGACTTTCAGATGATCTTGAGGTTGTAGTAGTTGGAGACAATATTAAGTTCTTGTCCAATGTTGTTTCTGCTTTAGAAGTTCAGAGATTGATGGATTTGGGTTGTCAAGCGTATTTGGTCTATGTGATGAATTTGAATATGAGTGAAGTTAGACCGCAAGACATCAGAACGGTTTGTGATTTTCCGAGTGTCTTTCCAGAAGAGTTGTCGGGTTTGCCTCCAGATAGGGATGTTGAGTTTGCTATTGAGACGTATTCAGATTCTGCACCCATGTCTATTGCTCCGTATAGAATGACATCTTAGGAGTTGAAAGAGTTGAAGACACAATTTCAAGAACTTTCGGATAGAGGTTTCATTAGGCCTAGTATTTCCCCGTGGGGTGCTCCGGTCTTGTTTGTGAAGAAAAAGGACGACAATATGAGGATGTGTATAGATTATATGCAGTTGAACAAGGTAACAGTAAAGAACAAGTATCCCTTACCGTAGATCGACGATTTGCTTGATCAGTTGAGAAGAGCTGCAATATTTTCGAAGATTGATTGGAGATCCGGTTATTATCAGTTGAAGGTGAAAGATGTAGATATACCGAAGACAACCTTTCGTACACGATATGGGCACTACAAGTTCTTGGTAATGCCTTTCGGTTTGACTAATGCTCCAGCTGCATTTATGGACATGATGAACATGGTGTTTCACGAGTTTTTGGATATGTTTGTAGTAGTGTTCATCGATGACATCTTAGTGTACTCCAGAACCGAGGAAGAGAACGATGAGCATTTGCGATTGGTGCTACAGACTTTGCTTGAAAATCAGTTGTATGCCAAGTTGAGTAAGTGCGAGTTTTGGATTAGGGAGGTAGTCTTTTTAGGTCATGTGATCTCAGCCAATTGGGATTAGTGTAGATCCCAAGAAGATAGAAGCGATAGTAAATTGGAAACAACCGAAGTCATTGATCGAAATCCGTAGTTTTCTAGGCTTGGCGGGGTATTATCGAAGATTTGTCGAAGGATTCTCGAAGATTGCGGAACCCTTGACCAAATTGCTCTAGAAAAATGTTCTGTATGAGTGGACAGATGCAAGGCAGCAGGAGTTTGAAAAGTTGAAGAAAGCATTGACAGAAGCTTCTATTTTGATTCAGCCTGAATAAGGAAAAGAGTTCATAATTTACAGTGATGCATCGTATGTAGGGTTAGGTTGTGTGCTTATGCAAGGGGGAAAGTTGTAGCTTACGCTTCGAGACAATTGAAGGTCTACGAGAAGAATTACCCTACTCATGACATAGAGTTAGCTGTTGTAGTGTTTGCTTTGAAGATTTAGAGACACCACCTTTAAGGTGAGAAATGCACAGTCTACACCGACCACAAGAGTTTGAAATACTTGATGACTCAGAGGGAGTTGAACCTTAGACAACGTAGGTGGTTGGAGCTTCTTAAGGACTATGACCTCACAATAGAGTATCATCCGGGTAAGGCAAACGTATTGGCCGATGCTTTGAGTAGAAAGGTGGCAGTTGAGTTACGAGCTATGTTTGCTAGATTGAGTGTGTCATGGGATGACAGTTTGATAGTCGAGCTACAGGTTAAACCTTAGTTAGTTCAGTCGATTCGAGAGAAATAGTTACAAGATGAATCTTTGGCACCTCACGTGCAAGATATAGCCGAGGGTAAACCCACATATTTCTTCTTTGGTGAGAATGAAATCCTATGTTTCAAGGATAGGGTAGTTGTTCCAGAAGATTCTGAGTTGAGGCTTACTATTATGAATGAAGCTCTTAACAGTCCTTTTGCTATGCATTCAGGTAGCACGAAGATGTACTGTGGGTTGAAAATGAGTATTTCTAGATTGGGTTAAAGAAAGATGTGGTTGAGTTTGTGAGTAAGTGTATGGTTTGTCAGCGAGTTAAGGTCGAGCATCAGTTACCTTCAAGTTTGTTACAGCCGTTGAAGATTCTGGAATGCAGGTGGGAACTTATTACTATGGATTTTGTGTTAGATTTACCATTGACTCCTTCGAAGAAGAATTTGGTATGGGTAATAGTCGACAGATTCACTAAGTGTGCCCATTTCATACTTGTTCATACCACTTACACCTTAGACAAGTTGGTCGAATTGTATATCCGTGAGATTGTGAGGTTAAACGGTGTACCGAAATCGATTGTGTCAGACCGAGATCTGAGGTTTACAGCTAGATTTTGGGAGTGTTTGCATCGTGCTTTGGGAACTTGGTTGAACTTCAGTACTTCATATCACCCACAATAATATGGTCAGTCAGAGAGAGTTATCAAGGTGTTAGAGGATATGTTGAGGTGTTGCATCATCGATTTCAAGGTTCATGGGAGAAACACCTACCGCTAGTAAAGTTTGCATACAATAACAGTTATCAAGCTAGTATTCAGATGGAACCGTATGAAGCTCTGTATGGTAGGAAATATAGAAAACCTATTTATTAGGTCGAGGCTAGACAGAAGCTTGTACCTATGCCAGACTTGCTTAAGGACACTACCAAGAAGGTAAGACTGATTTGTGATCGCTTGAAGGCATCTTTAGATAGACATAAATTGTATACCAATTTGAAAAGAAGAGAGATAGAGTATGATGTAAGCGAAAAAGTATTTTTGAAAGTCTCACCTTGGAAGAAGGTGATGAGGTTTGGTAAGAAGGGTAAGCTAAGTCCGAGATTCATTGGTCCGTACAAGGTAGTTGAGAGGATTGGTCTCGTTGCTTATAGATTGAGATTGCCGACCGAGTTAGAGAAGATTCATGACGTATTCCACGTTTCGATGCTCTGAAAGTATAGATCATATTCGTCTCATGTTATGCCAGTGGAAGAGATCGAGTTGAACCCAGATTTTTCGTACGATGAGGAACCTGTTGAGATTCTTGCTACGGATAGTAAGGTTTTACATGGTAGGACCATAGAGTTGGTAAAGGTCTTGTGGTGGCATTAGGGTGTGGAAGAAGCTACTTGGGAGAGAAAGGATGACATAGAGAAACATTTTCCGTATCTCTTCCCACCAGATAAATTTCGAGGACAAAATTCTTTAAGTGGGTGAGAGTTGTAATGCCCTGGATTGGGGGCTCGGGAGATAGTTGGGTTTGGTTAAGCCGGTTCGGGTTAAGCTAATTTAGGGAAAACCGTTTAAATAATCAATTCTAAACCTTTTGAAGAAAATGGAACATTTAAAAGGGGTTTTTGGTAAAATGAGGACAAATAGGTTTTTTGGAGAGAGATTTTAAATCAAATTAAAATATTATATTTCAAAATTTTCTCATCTCTTCTTCTTCCTCCCCAAAAAACCATTTTCACGTTACTTTTCTTCTATCCACCAAACCTCCACCATTTTTGAGGATTCATAAAGGCAAGAGTTTTATTTCTAATTTTCCTACACATTTCCTTACTTTCTATTAATTTCCTTTCAAAACTTTGAAAGATTTCTCAAGTTCCTCTATTTGGGAGAAAATGGGTTTTTGAAGGGTTTAAGAGAATGTTGATAAAACAGTGTTTTGTGTGAGTTGTAAATCATATTTTGGGTGTAAAGTGATGCTAAGATAATGGGTGTAACAAGAAATCCAGGAACTTGGAAAATGGGTTATTTTTTATATGGAATATTTGGGTTTTTGGCTTGAAAATGGTAGGGAAGGACTTCTAATGGTTGGGTAGTGTTGGGTTGGTATTTTTGGAATTATTTGAGCATGTTTTGAATGTTAGATTGAATGAGTTGTGGCTTATTTATGGTTAGAGTAGAAAAAAGGATAGTTTTGGTTAGTTTCGGATAGAAATCGGAAACTCGTTGTTACCAGATTTTGATGGGGTTGATTTCAGTGGGTTTGATTATTGAAAGGTGTATTAATTCCTTATTTTGAATTGGGTAGAAGCAGCAGATAAGGATTTGGGTTCTTCGAACGCTACACCAGGAGTTGAGGAAGCTTGAAGGTGGACCGTTATCTTATCTTGGTATTGTGCGAGTGAGTGGTAATGTTTTGAAGCTTTAAAATGTTTCAAAGGGGATTTCTTGGGGTTTGGGTGGAGCCTTAGGGGCCATTCTAAACCCAAGTTTAAGTTTGGCTAATTTTTCCTTGATTCGTTAATTGATGGTGTATGTGTTTATACGTGTTGTTGTGTGAAATATGGTTTGCTTTTGCCTCCTTTTTAATGATTGTTATGTTGTCGTAGTTGTTGTCAAAGTCTCACGTGATGGTTAGTGGAAAGTGTGTTGTTGAATACGGTGATGTGTAGTCCCACCGGAAGTGACTAGTAGATGAGTACGGTGATGTGTAGTCCCACCGGAAACATGCTAATTGTTGTGAAAGGTGATGTGTAGTCCCACCGGGAATGGTTGTGCATGTGCATACCATGTTTTTGTTTATGCTATCGTACTATCGTATTTCCTTTTTATATGTTTTTGTCTTTAAACTAAATACATGTTTTGAAACTGCATGTTGTTGATGTGATTTTGAGCTTCGCTCACTAAGCTTTTAAGCTTACGCTCTCTTTTCCAACAATGCATATCGTTACTGGCTACGGGAGGGAAGCGGGGCAAAGGAGGAACCTTGGAGTTCTTTTGCTAGCTCAAGTATGGTTTTCATGGTTGTAATAATACTTAGGCAATGGGAATGTTAAACCTTTTGCGTTGGGGAGGTGGTGTTCAAACTCCTATGTTGTTTGTTATTGTTGTTAACATGTTTAAAATGTTGAAGAATGCTTTGGTTTGGCTTTTGACCTCTTGTGGATGCTAAGTATGTTTGGTTATCTATGTTAAATCTTGCTTTGTTGACTTAGGTTTCGATGAATAAATAACTTGTTTTATATGAGTTTTCTTGGTTGCCTTGAGTTGCATGTATGCTTAGGAGTTGGTCAAGTGCTTGCTTAGGGTGTTTAAGTTAGCTTCCTTGTGCTTAAAAATGTAATTTGATGTCTTTCTGTACAGGGCGTATCTATACGCTTATGGGCAGTATCGATACGGTCCCCTATTTTAAGCTTATCGTACCAATATGTGGGGGCGTATCGATACCCTCTTTGCCCTATAGAATTCTAAGAAATTGACGAGAAATTAGGGTATCGGTACGGGTCTTAGGCGTATCGATACGATCCTGGAGTTGACTTTAGGAAACTTGACCGTTAAAGGGGTATCGATACCAGTCTTGGAGGGTATCGATACGGTCTCTCAAAGTTGACTTTGGGGGAGTTTGACCATTGAAGGCGTACCGATACTGGCCTTAGGAGTATCGATATGGCCTGAAGTAAAATGGCTAAAAGTTGTTTTTAATTGTCTGGTCTGCTTGGTTCGTATCCATGTTTGCTTTTCCACTGTTTGCTTTCTCACATAGGTTCAAATAAAACAATTAAACAAGATTAATTAAAGGTAAAAAGATAGGGTTGCTAATCGAGTGAGGCCTTAACGAGTTTCGCTTCGATTTTCCCCGTGTAACCCGTTCGGTTCGGCCTGGTGGCTAGGTCGGGACGAGGGGTTTACAGTGGGGTCTGGTGACATAAGTGGTGGGCACACTGTCGTCAATTGACGGCGGCAACGACTTGAATCTAGATTTGGGAGTTAAGAAATTAGGGATTGTGGGACTATTTTGAGGATATTTGAGAATTTTAGGATATATTTGAAGATAAAACATGCCACATGTCATGTTTTTATTGACTAACGGAATATTTTTAATTGTTGTTAATGGCGAGACACATAAATGGAAACTTTGAAAATTTTAGGCACCTATTTGGTCCGAAAAATACTTTAGGCACCTATCTAAAAAAATATATAATTTGGACACTTATTTGACACTTAAGCTTACATTATACATGAAATATGTTAGGGTGTTAAAACTGTCAGTTCCGTTAATAACCAAATAAAATTATCTCAAACTGATTTAATCAAATTCCTAAAATTTTTAATTGCTTGTTGAACCAAATTTTTTCAAAAACCATTAATTTAGCTTAACTAAATTCCTTTAATTTGGTCGGTTTTCGAATTCACCGAAATTTTTTAATAAATATTTTAGTTCTGATTTAAAATAATATTAATTTAAGTAGCAATAAATTAAAATATAAATATTATGTTTTAAATATTTATATATATTTAAAGATTTTAATGGTTAGATATTTTTTATTTTTAGATTTTATTTTTTTCTTTAGAGCTATTTAAATTTAAGATTAAAATATAAATATTATGTTGTAAATATTATGAATTGTTGGATTTTGGACTTAAAATTAAAAATATATTGTTTGTATACTCAAATTTTGGCTAATTAACCGGTTTTGAACTGAATTAATGAATAACAGGACTTTGAAAAAAATTTAACCGTTAACTGACCAAACATTTAATTAATGACCGATCAACCAAACTAAATTTTAATTCGATCGGTTAATTTAATTTTGTTCCAACAATGAACACCCTAAAATTCGTTACGTTGACAAGTCACCATGCCCTATGCTAGGCCATGGTAGCTCAAATTTTTGTTTGTTGTTAAGTGTGTAAAAGTCTTAATTTTCTACCCTTTTTATCTCAATTATTGTCAGACTTAGGTTTATTTAAGTTGCGTTATTAGCCATTCACGCATAATTGCATTGTTTTCTTCCTTGCCATGCTTGATTATCTTTAATTTCTTATTTGGTGGAAAAGGTGCTGCTATGGTATATGTTTCAATGTGTGCAGGATAATTGCCCGGGAAAGTATTGTCGCGGCAAGGAAGAAAAGAAGAATGATGCTGATTTAAGACATGAAGAAGTTGCCAATTTCAACATAGAGAAGCTGCTACTCTTCACAACCAAGAGATGCCGATTTCAACAACGATTCAATCCTTTGTACAAGTCAAAAGTCACAAGAATTCCTAGAAGAAGTCGAAGTCCCTTGAGTTGATTAAAGGGGATTAAATTCCAAGAAGATAAGAGAAGTTATAGGGGAATAAATTAATAAAATAAAAAGGAATTTATTTCTTTTATTTTATAGCATTTAATTCCAACTTAACTTCCTTTTCAAGAAGAAGTATAACCTATCAATCTCTTATAAAAAAGAAGAGGATGCGCAGCCAAAAGGAGGAATTGGCTGGGAGAGAAATCGGCAAGGAACTTGAAGATCAAGGCAACCCTAGTCTTCTTTTCATCTTTGTTTTCGGTTGATGTTCTTTTTGGGAAATTATCTTGTGTTGTTCCTAGTCCCAACTATGAACTAAACTATCTTAGGCTAGTATTGCATGTAAATAGTGCTTCGCAATTGTGCAAGTATACACGACGCAAGTAATATAGAGATAAGTATATGATTATCGTCCCCACATGGATTGGTACTCAACCTTTGGTTCTACTCCCTCGCATTGCAAAATAAATAAAGTAAAAACAAAAATTAATTGGGTTATTTGATATAATCTAAAAATAACAAAACTAAGGAAATATAGTAAATAAAATAAAGAAGAAATCAAGATAAGAAGATGGGCCGGATTAGAGTGTGTCGTAGTGTGGAATCCTCTTGACTTTGTTTCTGTTCTTGAATGCACAATGCACTACTGCCGTGGCAGTAACCTAAATCCCTGCCGCGGCCGCAATGGCTGAAGTTCTGCCGCGGCAATCCCTTACTCGTGGGCAGATACAGTTAAGGCTCAACAAAGTGTCCTTGGGTGGTTCCGTCTTATCCCTAAGCACGGAACGCTGGTTGATGAATAAACTCTAATGATACCTCCCGACGTGAATCAAAGGGCAAACGCCAACTGTTCATACACTTCTTTTAGCCGCTGAAACTCTAACCTATCCCTAGGCCGAGTTAGTTAACACCACGTGGGGCGAAAACCGTACTTATTCCTTTCGTGAGCTCAACTCTCCCGATATTGAACAAATGGATGATCTCACAAATCATCTTTTGAGTAGAATGCAAAAATAATTAAAGCCAGAATAAGAAAACCTTAACTTTTATTGCATTAAGAACAACAACTAAGTACAAAGAGTTTTCACACAATTACTAAACAAACTAGTCTTAACCCTAAGAAAATTAGAACATAATGAAACTAATCCTAAGCTCAATCTCTCTTTCTTGGGTTTCCAAGGATTTCAACGTTGCCTTATGATTTAGTAGCCGTGTCTCCGTCCTATCCATAAAAGCGTCAGTCTTTTTTATGAACTTATCAGTGTTAGCCATATATGCACTAATTTGATTCATAAAAGCATGAAGATTGTTTTTAAGAGAACTAGACTGCATTGGCTGTTGGGCTTGCTGCTGCGTCTGCTGCTAAAATCCCGTTGCTGAAGCATTCTAATTTTGCAGATTGAGGGCATTGTTGGGGCTGCTCCATGAGAAGTTGGGGTGCTTTTTCCAGGCTGGATTATAGTTGTTGGACATCTGATTGTTGTTGCGATTGAAGTTTCCAACATAGTAGACTGACTCTGGGTTCTGCAGGCATTCAGAAAAAGCATGGTTATCCCCACAGTTTTCGCAAAATAAATCAATTACCTTGACTTCCTGTTGATTTTTTGCGACTGCAAGTTCAGAACCAGCTTTTTCAAGGTGGCGATATGTGATGAAATTTAGTCCGAGGACTCTATTTCATTTGTTGTGGGTTGACGGCAGATTCCTCCCCTTCTGGCCGTGGGGAACTGATAATCTTTCTTGACCGTTCTATTTAGAATCTCCATGGCTTCTTTCGGCTCCTTTTCTAAGAGTATGCCGTTTGCTGAAGCATCGAGCATTATCTTAGTCGCCGTGTTGACCGCATTGTAAAACATGGTCACCTGCGTCCATACTAGGAATTCGTGCAAGGGGCATTTGTGTAATAGTTCTTGATATCGCTCCTAAGTCTCATGCATAGACTCGTCATCAGCCTGTCGAAAAGAAGTGATCTCATTACGTAATTTTTCGGTTAAATTTGTAGGATTAAAACGAGCAATAAAATCACGACAAAGATCACTCCAAGATCCAATTGATCCTTCTGGAATACTGTTGAGCCAGGTTTTTTATCCTATCCCTTAGTGAATAGGGAAACAACTTCAATCTTAGAATATCCTCATGTACTCCTTGAATTTTAAATGAGTTTCAGATCTAGAGAAAGGACTTGAGGTGCTGTCTGGCATCTTCAGTTGTGGAGCCGCCAAATTGCCCCATCGTGTTAACCATGTTAAACATCACGGGCTTCAGCTCAAAGTGGGCGACCTCAATCTCTGGGGTAACAACTCCAGGGTTTAGTACGTTCAGGTCCTCTTCAAGGTAGTCTCGGATTGTGGGGTGTCGAACTGGTACGAATGGACCTCGTAGATTTGCTCCATCTCTTGTCGGGTTCTGTTGTTCATCAACTAGTGGCTGCCCATCAGCAGGGTGCTTCCCAAAGACATTATGTTCCGGGGCCACTTGGTTGATGCCACGGTCGCGTCCTCAGGGTTGGTCTTCAGGTTGATGCATTGCTGCTTCGTTCTCCTGTCTAAGCCTTCGATAAGTGTGTTCGATTTCTGGATCAGGATCAATTAACGGGCTTCCTGGGTTAGCTTTGGTCATGCACCAAGATAAAACCAAGTTTTATTAATACTAAAATAAAAAAATAAACTAAATAAAATATAAAGTGCAAGAAAATAAAAACAAAAGTTATCAATCCCCGAGAACGGCACCAAAATCTTGTTGCGTGTAAATAGTGCTTCGCAATTGTGCAAGTATACACGATGCAAGTAATATAGGGACAAGTATATGAGTATCGTCTCCATAGTGATTGGTACTCAACCTTCGGTTCTACTCCCTCACACTACAAAATAAATAAAGTAAAAACACAAATTAATTGGTTGATTTGATATAATCTAAAAATAACTAAACTAATGAAATCTAGTAAATAAAATAAAGAAGAAATCAAGATGAGAAGATAAGCCGGATTAGAGTGTGTCGTAGTGTGGAATCCTCTTGACTTTGTTTCTGTTCTTGAATGCAGCAACGCACTACTGCCGTGGCAGTAACCTAAATCCCTGTCGCGGCCGCAATGGCTGAATTCTTGCCGCGGCAATCCCTTGCTCGTAGGCAGATATAGTTAAGGCTCGGCAAAGTATCCTTGGGTGGTTCCGCCTTATCCCTAAGCACAGAACACTGGTTGATAACTGAACTCTGATGATACCTCCCGGCATGAATCAAAGGGCAAACACCAACTGTTCATACACTTATTCTAGCCGTTGAAACTCTAACCTATCCCTAGGCTGAGTTACTTAACACCACGTGGGGCGAAAACCGTACTTATTCCTTTCGTGAGCTCAACTCTCCTGATATTGATCAAATGGATGATCTCACAAACCCTCTCCCGAGTAGAATACGAAAATAATTAAAGCCAAAATAAGAAAACCTTAATTTTTATTGCATTAAGAACAAAAACTAAGTACAAAGAGTTTCACACAACTACTAAAAAACTAATCCTAACCCTAAGAAAATTAGAACATAATGAAACTAATCCTAAGCTCAATCTCTCTCTCTTTTCGATCCAATGTCCTCTCTCTTCTATTCATGGTGGCCAGCCTTTATATAAGGGAAGGTGTAGGCACAAATCCTTTTTGGAGAGGAAGTTAAGTTGGACTTGGACTAGACTTTATTAAAGAAGTAAATCTCTTTAATTTATTACAATATACACTTTTTGTCCAAGAGTCCAACTTTATACTTCCTTTTATGTTTTCCTCCTCTTCTCGAGCTCCAAATGCCACGCAAAGTGTGTAGAAAAATCCAGCGTTAAAAGCTCTATAAGTCAGTTACCACTTTGCTTATTTTCCCTTTGGAGAAATGTTTTCGCGGCCGAGCTTTCGCTACCTCGACATCGGTCTGCTCTGCTCAGCAAGGCTTCCTCAGCTTCCCTCAGTAGAAGCTGTCACGTAGCTTGGCTCGATCAGGGTCTGTTGTCTGCAACTTCAGCCTCATCTTCCCTCCTGCTTTCTGTGTTGTGGCGACATCATCCTACTCCAACAATACAAATCTGCAAGAATACCAATCATGCATTAAATAGTACATTTTTCATAGAATAAACAGAATAATAAGATCAAAGGCATAAATGATGAAATCTATGCATGAAAGGCCATAATACAACTCAAATGGGTGTAGGTTGAGTGATAATTGTCATGAAAATGGGGTCAAAATATAGGACTTTTGGGCACTTATCAGCTTGGGTTATTTGTTTCGTAGTTGTGAGAAAACGTTTGGATCTTGTTTAGGTTTTTGTTATGCAATTTAAGTTCAAGGTTTGCTTATTCTTGGCGTTTATCTTTACTTGCAATTGAACCGGGAGAGGAAATTGTGATTGCATCTATTTATCTAATATCGGGAGAGTTAGATTCAAGAAACGAATAAGCATGGTTTTTGCCCAAATTGGTGAAGACTAATTCGGCTTAGAAATAAGTACGAATTTCAATGGCTAAGAGATGCGTAAGATCGGTTGATGTTCACCCTTGGTTCATGCTGGGAGGTATTATCAAGGCTTGCACATTGATAGAGTTTCGACTTAGGGATAAAAAGAAACCATTGAAGAACGCTTTGTCGAACCTTGAAGGCTATCGCTCAATTACTCGAGCGGTAGCTTAATTCTTTGCCCTAGCAACCGCCTTACCAATTGCCTAAGCAATCACCATGTGCATTGCCCAAACAATCGTATTGCCCATTGCCGAGGCAACCATTCTGCCTATTGCCGATGAAATCAAGCTTCTTCTTGCATGCAAAACCAAGACTGTTCCATTCGAATTCCACATTACGACACAATATAATTTGGTCTATTCTCTTATTCTGTCAACTCGATTCTTTAGTTTATTCGTTTATTTTACTTTAGTCGATTATTCAACCCAAAACGATTACTTGTGTTTTTTACTTTTCAGTGCGAGACGATAGATTCTTGAAGTGGCACCAATCCCTGTGCAGACGATATCTTTCTATACTATAACTTACGACGTGTATACTTGCACAAATTACGAAGCACTTGAATCACGCAACATTTGTCTTCCATCTTGCTTTCTAATTGTATTCAATTTTTCCACTTTATACAAAATATCAGTTGATTTTATTATTTAAAATATTTTCTCATTTTATTTTATGTGTTTCATGTTAATCGAGAGAAAGGTGTCAACCGAAAACTTTTAACCACATGCTCTAGAGATTATTTACTACATTTCATGTACTAAACATCTCATATAGTTTATGGTCAAAATTTAGTAGAAAACACTTTTATTTTATTAGTCCAATTTTGATTTTAATTTAATATTCTCTTATAATTTGGAGCTAGAGGAATCTTTATGGTTGTTTGACTTGAAAGAAATTGTAAAAGGGTCCATTATGTTTAATTATCATCTAATCATGAGTTTTGGAATCATTAATGTTAGTTAAAACAACTACATCACTCACCACATTTCATGAACAAGAGCTTAAGAAATTGTAAAAGGGTCCATTATGTTTAATTACCATCCAAAAAATATATATTGTTTTTTCTATCAAGATTTAAAGGGATTAACCAAAATTTTAACATTTACAGTTAATTAAAGCAATGAAAATATCACAAAATATGACACAAAATATAATATATGCATTATATAAATTTACTTGTGAAGTTTATTTGAATAGTCTAAAGGTGATTACAAGGTAGTATTTGTTCATACATTTTCTTAACACTTTGACAGTACACGTACACCTTTGTAGACAAAGTAATTTGAACTCGTGTCTCCTATGATGAACATCATCCGCTTTTTCACTGAGACACATGTTGGGTTCAATTTACTTGTGAAATTCACCTTCTATCTTATGAGAATTATGTAGTTTCCCTACTTTAATTTATTAAAATTTGATCTTTGTAATTACAAAAACCGAGAAATTACGTTATAACCTTACTGAAAAATTACACCTTAACCGAGACACATACTAGGTTCAATTTACTTGTGAAGTTCACTTTCTTGCTCGTGATTGGGAGATTGTGTTTAAACATAGCAGCCGTAGAGCTAATGGCGTACCTGATGATTTGGCGCGTTTGAGCCGAGGAGCTCCGATCGGTGGTATACTTTTCCAGGATCCACCGGCAGAGGTTGCAGCAGCTATGTTGGACGACTTTAATGGTGCTTTGTTAACTTGTTCTTAGTTTATCGTTGTATTTTGTTTCAGTATTATCAAAAAAATTGATGACATTAAAACTAGTAGTTTAACAATTTATAGGCATAGAACTAGCAAAAACTTGAACCCAACAAGTGGTCCCAGTGAAAAAGCAGATGATGTTTATTCTAAGAGACTCGGGTTCAATCACTTTGTTCGCAAGGTGTTTGCATTGTCAAAGAGTTAAGAATATATATAAACAGATACTACATTGTAATCACCTTTAGACTATTCAAAAAAATAGCAAAAACTCATCACTTTATAACTTCATGTGTTTACTAACAATTAAGCTAATTTTTCAATTTTCATGAAGTAAAAGGATCATATTCTACTAAATCAAAGTAGATGACTAATTTTTCAATTTCTAAAAAATGGAGGGAAAATTTATAACCAGACCTACAAATTTATGTACACGTGCATGACGTTCGATCAAAATTTATACTTTTTATAACAGACTATTTATTTATTTATTTGTAAGAATATCTCATAATAAAGGGGATTCATAACTATTATAGACCGTTGATATCTGATTTTTGACAAAAGAAAAAAAAACCCTTTTCAGCTGTTATTTTTGTGTTCCAAGTTGAAAAAAAAAAACAATATATATAAAAGAAACCCCTATCAAATTCGGGTGCCTGTTGTTGTCTCATTCAATGATTTTTCCCCCAATCTTTAATTTTTAATGAAATTGATTAGCTCGACCTGGACTAACATTTGCACCAAATTCATTTTTTAATCTGAAATTTAAGTGATTAGAATCCAAAATATACATTATGCATGTGATTAGGTGCAACTAAATAAGATGCCCAAGGTTCAAAAGATTATTATCTATAATTAATCATTTATTATATATTGTTAGGTATAAAGAAAATCACGTCGCATCATTTCAATTATAGGTGTAGTAGTAAAAGGATTTGTGTTAATATCACATAAATTTGTTGACGTTTAGTTTCGAGTTTAAATTCTTAAGTTTATTTATCTCTTACAAATGTAAAAAAAATTACATGCTACTCATGAATTGTATCAATTTCGATATCTGATCACTATTGATTAATAGAGTTATTAAATTATGTAAATGTGATCACTATTTATTTCACGTCAACTTGCCAGCTGTCTTGCTATGTCGACGATGATGTATCAACTTTAATGAAGTAGTAGTACGAATAATGGATTTCAAAATTAATTACTCATTTTAAAACTATATATATATTTAAAAAAATTATCGTCAATTGTATTGTCAAAAATCAACGTTGACTCATCGTCATCTTATTGGATGTCATCAATTTATTAAATAAAATGAGATTTGAAATTTTTTATAACAGACTATTTATTTATTTATTTGTAAGAATAATTCGAATAACTTGAATTTTTTTAGTAATTAGTGGATTTATTTTTAAGTTCGAGTCAAAGTCGGACACATTAGAAATTTTTTTCACGCTCCTCAATAAGACGCGCGATATATCGAACAATAAGTTTTTCGTTACCTATCGTTAGGGGTGAGTGTTCGATCGAGTCAAGTCAAAAATTTTTGAGTTATTCGAGTTGACGAGTCTAATTTTATCATTCAAACTTTTATTCGAAAATTTTTCAAGTCGATTCGAGTTGAAGAAATTCGAGTCGAGTTTTCGAGTTCCTATAAAAATTTAATTGTAATTATTTATCATGTTATAATACTAAGGGTGAGCGTTCCGGGCATATCTTATATGATATGAGAAAGTTGTTTAAATCGTAATCAAACCGTACTATAATACGATAAATAATTATAATTGAATTTATATAGGAACTCGAAAACTCGACTCTAATTGAAAAAAATTCAAATAAAGTTTAAGTTGTAAAATATGATGCGTCAACTCAAATAACTCGAAATTTTTTTACTTGACTCGATCGAACGCTCACCCTTAGTTATAATAAGGACTCTTAATTGAAACTCTTATAATTACCAAATACTAGAAATCTTATGAAAAATACGAATCGATTCAATTTTCAAGAGCTCTTTGCCAACATACCTCATGGAAAAACCTTGATTGTCAAGTTTGTTAATGCATGGGGTCCCAAATGTTTCTTTATGTTATTTTCCTTTCAACACCTAGAATGATTTTTCAATAAAAAAAATGTCACCATTTTTATCAACATATTATATCACTCTGTCATAGCTTCTTTTTCTTTTTCTTCATTAAACCCTTCATTTTGGCCCCAATTTCCTCCTTGTATAACATGGCCAACACACTCAATAAACCTCTCTTCACCTTCTTCTTCTTCTCCATAATTCTGACCTTCTTCATTCAAACCAAGCAACAATCATGCCCATATCCATGTTACCCTCCACCAACTGGTCCCGGCGGCAGTACCGGCACTCTCACGCAACCACCTCCGGTTAGTTATCCACCACCTACACAAACAGGAGCAGTATACCCTCCACCAGGGACGTCCAACCCTACACCGACAGGGAACTTACCCTATTTCTCTCCTCCTCCACCACCACCACCACCTTATGGTAATTCTCTAAATGGTCAGCCCCCACCTGACACTATCATGCCTTATTTCCCATACTACTACCGGAAACCTCCTCACCAAATGGACGATCAGTCATCGGCAACAAAAACCAGCATCGGAAAACCATCCATGGTGATGATCATGATTGCAGCCACATATCTTCTTGTTTAGAGGATTACTAGAAGGTTAAATAAATAAATAAATAATTGTAAAGGGATGAATTTGTTTGGGGTAATGGATGAGAATATGAGCTGATCATGTGTTATCTGTTTACATTTTTTAATTTAAATTTCCCAGTTTTGTCTTCATTGTTCTCTTGAATTTTTCTAACATCACATCAGCTACTTTAGGTGACTCGTAACAACTTAAAAATTAAAATTGAAGTTAAAGTTTAAATAAAAATAATAATATTTATACACGGTGAGGAGACATTCATGTGGATTGTGGTGGGAGAGGCTGTTCTTACTGTCAATTTTTTTTGATATAATAATATTTTTATGTAATTTTATTTAAATATAATTAAATAAAATACTTGTCCTCTTAATTTTTAGATTTAAATACTAAATTTTTAAATTTGTCCCTCAACAATCTCTGCAATAAATGATAAAATGTTTTCGGTTGACATCCTCTTAGAAGTTGTGAGTTCAATACTCATTAGAAATAAATTTTTCTTCCTTTAAATTAAAACTTTTTTAAAAAATACTAATTTATTCTTAACCCCTCCTAGTATTTAATCATAACTTCGTTCGTGTTTATACAAAGCAAGCAATATATTTTCTCCCTCTTTGTTCAAATCAAGTCACATGAATGACTTAAAATTACAATATAAAATTAATTTCTTGCCAGCTCATATACTAAAACACGAGTAATAAATAACACTCTTACTAAACATATAACAATATATTAAATACTAACCCTACTTATTATATATATTAATATTTTAAATAATAAAATGAATTGATACGAAATGAATTTTTAACGAGTTCATTTTCTATTAAAAATAGAATAAATTGATTGTATGTAAACACACATATATATGAGTTATGATTCACTTACATTGTGTAAAATTCAATTACTTTTACATTTTTTTGGATCCTTGAATGATGGTAATAAACAACTAAAATATACAATTGCGTACCATATAGATAAAGAAAGAGTTCATTTTGGGCCGTCCCAAATTATACAAATTTCGGGTTGGTCTAAACTATGAAGCTAATGGGTCAACCATTTGTACTTTCATTTGAACCACATTGTTAATTAGGCATCGGATTGAAAAAACTTCCATTGGCATATAAGGAAGAAGTTTTAGCAAGGAATATGCATACCTTAAATATCTCAAAGTTGTCGGGTTTCGATTCGCCCCGATTTTACAGTTTTTCCCTGAAAATCTAGTTTTGAGTGGTCAACTCTTTTATTAAAAATTTAGGGTACAATTGTGTTTAAATAAAATCGGGATAGAAGTCGGAGTTAGGTACTAAAATATTAGATAAAGTAAATTCAAATATATAAGTACAAAAATTTCAGGTCAAAGTCGGAGAGTGAAAAATCACACTGCCCCACTCCATTGTCATCCATAACAAAGAAATAGGATGGAGAAAATGAGATTTTAATAGGCCTAAACATTGGCTTGAACCATTTTTGCATACCCAAGTCCATGGGCTTAATTTGGAGTTGCAAGCTTTCATACTAGTAGTAGTAGCTAATTTCTTTGATAGCTTTATAAGCTCTTTTGAGCAAATTTCAAACTTTTTAATTTGAAATGAAATTTCCCATAATTTTTATCTTCTATGCCCATTTTATAGCTAAAGTTTAGGTTTTACGCATGTTCCTTTTAAACAGTATCATCTCTAAAATTTACATCAAAATTCTTTTTCTTAAGAGTGTAATATGTCTAACTACTGAACTTAACATTTATTGATGAACATATCATAATTTCTAAACATGGTCGTATATAGGTCTTGAAAGAAAGGAGTCGACGAAGAAAACAATCTTATTCGGTGTTTGTCCTTGGTTTTATAAAAACCCTCCTTTAGCATTATCAAAGATTGTAAAATACACACATCCTTCTATTTTTATTTATTTAGTGTTTGATAATTAAATGAGTGTCAATTATTTTTGTTTTTAAAATTCAAACTTTAAAGATTACTTAATAGATATTAAATTTCTTATCATTTGACTTAATACGTGGACAAAACAAAGACTCGTTTTGATCGGAAAAAGTGAGAAAGAAGAATGCAAAAAAAAAAAAAGTATTGGAAAGAAAGGACAAGGGCATGGGTTAATTGAGGAGATGCATCATGCATCCCAAAAGTTTGATATTAAAGTGTGAATTGTGAAGGCTTGGCTTGTAAAAGTAACATTTCAAAAGTCTAATCCCACAAATGGTCCATGGTCCCCCGGTGTGGCCCATCTCCCTTGACTCATGTCCGTGGTTCACCCTACATCGACCATGACACCCTCCATCTTTCCTGATCAAATCAAATGCCTTAATTAATTTTTGTTGTCTTTCCGATGATTCCCGTCGGAGCCACGACTTAATTGCTCATTGCCCCGATTTACCTCTCCCCCAAATGCATTCAAGAAAGTCAATTAGACTCGTCAAGTAATCAAATTATATATTCAATTTAATAAATTTGACTCCATCTTGAAGTAAGTGATAAAAGTTATACGGGATTGGAATGCGAAATTATATGTAATTTGAAGATGTGATGATAATATAACTTATTTATGGTAGCAATGGCTACTTGATGTAACCCTAATCTTGATAACTATGGCATGGGGTATTGGCCCCATTGTATGCTGTGGAATGAGGCCACGCACACGAGGACAGCACCACATGTTTCATAATGCATTTATTTTTATATAGATTTAATTTATTTATATCTTTATAATTATAAAATATACCAATATAATACTTGGGTTGGGAGCTGTCTTTTGCAGTATACTTTTTTTTATAAAGAAAGGAGAATTACTATGTGCCTCGTTAAAAATTTCCTAAACCTAGTTAAAGGAAAAGAATACGCATGACAGAACTTACATCATGGTCCATAATAGCAAAAAAACAATAACAAAGCCATTCGGACTAACCTAGCAAACAAAATCTACCCAACTAAAACCAACACATCATTACTCTATCTTAAATTATCAAAACATCCTCCTGAACTAAATGTACTACCGACTCCGATGGGGAGACAAAACGATGGCAAGTAAGATCACCAAACTTCAACTTAGCTATATGATCCGTCACTCTATTACCTTTTCTTTTCACATGTGCCACCGTGATCGACCATAGCTGTCGCATCATTCTAACAATTAACAAGACAAGTGAGTGTGATGACATTCCATCACTAAACCTTTGGATAAGACGGATCGTATCAAGACAGTCGGACTCCAACACTAACTAAAAAACCCCAATTAACCATGCTGCCGATAATCCCTCATACACACCCCACAGCTCAGCCTCAATAGCCGAGCAGATCTTGATTCGCTAAGCAAAACCGATCAACGAATGCCCTGTAGGATCACGTACAACTCCTCCATGGGATACAAATCCTGACTAAGCGCACCATGCAACATCATTGTTTACCTTGCACTAGTAGGGATGGCGATGGATCGGACTTGGATCAGACTTTATAAAGTTTAAGTCTAATCCTATTAATAACCGAACCTAAAAAAATTCAAGTCTGATTACATAAATTCAAGTACGATTTAATAAAATATCTAAAATTCAAATCCAATTTTTTTCTTTTTTAAAGTAACAACTCAAACAAATATCTTTAAATAAAAAAATATTTTTCATCAAACAAATATATTTAAACGAATAGCACAAAAAAATCTCAACAAATATTACAATCCTATATAAATTATCCTTACATAAACTACTATTGTCTTACTAGTCTATTAACATAACTACTTTCCAAATCACAATTATAAAATGTCTAATAAATATTACAATCCAAGATGAAACAAGTTAAAAATATAATTAAAATGTAGCCAGCAACTCAATTTTTTTCAAGCTTGTCCCAATTCCCACAATGCACGACTTACTGAAGTTAATACTTAAGCCCGAGCATACTTCAAAGCTTCTCAGAATTCTCTTCACATTTAGTATATTTTTCTCATCTTGCTCTAGAAATCCTAATTAACGGGCTGACTGGAGGTTTAGCGAAGAAAGGGTTAACCAGAGCAAAAACCTTTAAAGTCTGGTGGTAACTTGTTTACTTTTGATTAATCTGTTTCAGTAGAAAGATGGTGAAAGTGTGTAATGTATTACCAGGTTCTTTTTTATTTTTATTTTGGGAGAGAATTAGTTTTTATTCCGGCTTATGTGTATTCTTTTCCTCCACTTAAGATTAGGGAGGTTATAAATGAGGCATATAATGCCGGGTAGGCTTATATGAAATTAATAAAATCATATTTGCCAAGCAAAAAAATATATAATTCCAATTCAACTTAATTAGGATTTCAATATATATCTATATTTCTTAAAATCTAAGAGTTTTAAATATTTTTATTCGGATTCATATAAGGATCGGACTTGGATATGGATTTGGATCGGATCATGGCAATGTCCATATCCGAACCACCTCCTATTATGACTTGGACATTTTTTTCGGATTCAGGTTCAGACTTTTTTCGATCAGATTTAGATCAGATTTGTTTCTTCGGATCGAATTGAATTCAAATCAGATTCAGATTATATTTCCATCTCTATGCACCAGCCCTTTTGCGACCTCTCACATCACACGACTTCCCTGGGAGATGAACCTCGATTCCCACTACTTAGTAGATTGGCCAGCAACCTAGTTAGACTTTCTTTTTGCATACGAATACTCGACACAATCATTGGTTCACGTGTGCCAAATGTAATGTTATTGCGACGTTGTCTTAGGTTCTACACTAGCGATCTGAAGAGCACATCCCAATATGTTCCATCTTTCGCAAAAGCCTCAGAGTTGTTAAGATTAGAATACACCCAGTCTTTAATAGGAAGCTCGAAGAACTCGTGAATTCTATCATTGCGGATAAAATTTTCCTATACCACTTGTGCTACCGGAAATTTACGTAATATATGATCAATATCCTCAAATGTTGCCCCACATAATAGACAAGCACAATCCGTAACCAGATGCCGATGCGAGCGTTCTGCGTCGGTTAAAACTCTCACATGAAAAACCAGCCATAGAAAGGTTTTAACACGGGGTAACCCATGAAACTTAGTGATCCCTCTCCAGACAGGCTCAATTGGACCAAACTGAAAACTCAGCCGCTCATTATAAGTCGATCGAATCTAAAATTGTCTATTAGGAGTAGGCCACCAATTGGTATATCCAGAACCAACAACGAAAGGGGCCTCACTACTGCTATTCAAAGGAAGATCTCCAAAGGAATTCGGCCCTCGATTTCATCCCACTGCCAGCCACCAAAATCGTCCACCGTATCTACCACTTTAATATCCTTATCACTAACTACTATGTCTGAGAATAAATGATCCATCAACGCCCCAATATCACCCAACCATGGATCATGCCAGAAGCGAACAATCATCCCATCACCAAGCTGCCATGAAATATGCATGCGTATATCCTCCCACACTAAGCAGATTTCACGCCACAGCTGAGAGCATCCAGCCCTTAATACAGGGCCATCAGTAACAGTAGTCCACTTATATTTGGCACGTAATTACTGTCCAAAAAGTTGATCACCTCGCCTAAGCAATTGGTATGTAATCCTCATCAGGAAAGTTACGTTGTGAAGATGTTTGAAACCAATACCTCCCACATCCGTGGGCATACACAAATCATCTTAGTGAATCAAGTGCACCCCACCTTCATTCGACGAGTGGCCCCAAATAAATCTTCAAATATTACGCTCTATTTCATTCAACCTGCCTCGAAATGAACGTCAATTGCATTGTATAGGAAGCAGGGTCGTCTCTGGGCCAGGGTAATAAGGGCGACGACCCAGGGCCCATACCTAAATAAATTAACTAGAGACTTAAGATAAATTTAAAAATTTTAAGGGCCCGTCACAATAATTATATATATATATATAATATTAGAATAAAGTTGATGAATGGTGGGGCCCATCATTATTATGGTGAAGGTTGTACGGTAAAAATTGGAAATTGGCTGCATGGATTGGCGAGCCCACAACATCATTATTTTTTGGGATAGTTCATTATTAATTTCTATAACCGTTTAAACATTTTTTTAAGTTACAACTCAACCAAAATTATAATTTACAAGCAATCTAATATTCATATTGTACCGTTAATTTTTTCTGCAAAACAAAATAGTATCGTTAGTTTATTGTAATTAGTACATGTTTTAGTAGGTTTTAGGGTAATTATTGAGGTTTTAATAATAATTTATTTTTGCAACCCCCTCGTCCCGGTCTGGCCGGATGAGCGGTCCGAGCGAGTCACACGGGGAAAACCGAGTGAAACCCGTTAAGGTTCCCTTCGGTTAGTAACCCTATATTTTTTTCTTTTTATTTTAATCTTGTCTAGAGGATGGTTAAACCCTAAGTGATTCACGACAACGGAAACATACAAGGAAAACACATTCGAACCCCGGCCATGCATAAACAGTCCACTTTTAAGCTTACAGGGCAGACAGTATCGATACCCTTGCCAGAGGTATCGATACCCCCTTTCTAGGTCAACCCAAGAAGTCAACCACGAGAAGACCGTATCGATACCCTTACCAGGGGTATCGATACCCCCTTTCTCGGTCAACCCTCCTTGGTCAACAGAGTAGACCCGTATCGATACTCTGGAACCCCGTATCGATACGCTCTACTCTCACTCAAAACTCCAAATTCCAGTAACTTTGGAGGGTATCGATACCCTAAGGGTATCGATACCCTATGCAAAATCTGAGGCCTTTGGGCAAGACAGTATCGATACCCTAGCTAGGGGTATCGATACCCCCTGCACTGCAATTCCTCAAATTCAACTTAAACGACCCCAAAACGACTCTAAATGCATTTCTCGACTCACCTAAGCATATACGAACATGCAAGCACACATATTTAAGCCAAGGGAGTCATTCAAACATGGATTAAAGCATTCATACATAGCATTCCAATTAAAGAGCAATTCATGCATATATGGACATACAAGCACTTAAGATTTCATGCCTTAGCAACCAAAACATGTAGACATTCATGGCATGTAACATAAGCAATATTTACAATCAAACCAGGCATCCACGAACCAAGCCAACAACGACATGCATCAAAACTCAAATCAATAACACCTATCCCATTGCTTAACTATTACATTCTATTACTTAAAATTCATACATTGAGCTCACCAAAAGCAACACTTGGAGACCTTTCCTTGCCTTTGCCACCCACAAGCTATTTATCTGCATTGTCGAACAAAAGAGAGCGTAAGCATAAAAGCTTAGTGAGGGTAAGCTCGTAAAACAAACCTTCGACAATGCAGGGTCCAAACACGAGTTATTTCCATGATGAAATGTATGGTCTTACCTCCGGTCCGCCAAGCCAAGATGAACATGATGCATGAACATATAGTCAACATTATGCCATGCTCAACAACTCACAAGTTCAACTTACAAAGATACATATAGCATTGTGTTAATAACAACATATCTCAAAGCATATGGAAATCACATTTCATAACATATTGGCAACACATCTCAATTCATAAAGGCGCATATAAACTCATATTGATATGTACACACAATCTCATATTGGTATACGCATACAACCTCATATTGGCACCTAGCTATGACTCGAATACGCGGATAACCCGTTGGAACGCATTTCCAACAACAACATTACCTCGGTGGGATTCCACTCATCACCGGTCCTTGTATGGGCGGGATTCCACTCATCACCACATGCCCTACGGATGGGATTCCACTCATCATCACGTAGAAATATATAAAAGCTTCCGGTGGAATATTACATCACCGTACTCCTCTTTGGTGCCTTAACGCCACCAAGGCCACGTACGTTTTGACTCAATTTGTGTGCACACTCATCCTAATGATCGATCATTGTACCCAAGCATACTAGTGCCAATATTAAACGCAATCCATTTTTCATAGCTACATGCATATAACAATGCATCAAATATCATGTCTCACATACATGTATTTCACAACCCATTTCCATGCCTAGCATGTACTCACCATGATCATCATCATGCACAATTCACAATCCCAAACCACATGCATTACAATGCATCAAACCATGCCTCAACAACATGTATAACACAATATACATAACTACCGTAAACACATATAATTAAGAGGCATAACAAACAATTAGAAGTTCAACCAAAGTTTCCTAAACTTAAGCTTGAGATTAGGCTACCACCCTAACCTCAACTCTAGGTGGGTTTACCAAGCCCAACCTAGGTCCACATGCTTGAACCAATGTTTAAAATCATTTAAAAACATTAACCACTCACCTCTACTCCAAGCTCAACTACCAAGCGAGCATTACCTTCAAGCTTCCGAAATTCTTCCCGAAGCTTCTCCAATGCAGGCTCTCGCTTCTAAACAACCTCAATACAATTCAAATAATCCTCAAATCAGCCCAGCATCAAAATATCAACCCGGAATACAAATTCAAATATCAAACCCAACATTTCAAGTCATGACCAAACCCCATACTTAGCAATTTCGGACAGCCCCAATACCTCTTCCAAAAACCATGTTTCCAACATCCATTGCACCCACAAATGATCCCAAATCAATCTCTAACCGTAGTACTACCATTGGGCTATCAATTCCCACCTAAAACAACCCCCACAACTCACCCAAAACCCTCAAAAACTCCATTTTCGTACTCATATTTTACCCAGCAGAAAATTCCATTTTCAAACACCCAAATGACGTCAAAAAGGCCCCAAATCACCTTTCTAATATACCTAAACCAACAGCCCTTCAATTTCAACCTTAAACTTCTCAAAAACCCAAGTTTTGACACCTTAAAATTTGCCCTAAGACCCTACTACGGAATTTCATCAAAATTCAACCAAATTAATATATGTTGCACCTTTTAACATGAATAAACAAAACCCCAACTCAATTTATCAAAACAAGATGAAAACCCCCTTAAAAATCCAAACTTTGATATAAACCCTAATTTTCAAAAGTTCATGGTTTTAAAATCAATGACCATGGATAGATAGGAAATGGAAAGGAGAGTTCAAATATGTGATTACCTTTAAAAACGCCCTTGAATTGATGAAGAAATCAAAGGGAATAGTAGCTTGAAAGTTAGGAGAGTTTGAAGATGGGTTTGGTGTTTTCACGTTGGAATTAATGGGAAAAGGAGAGTTCAAATATTGCAATAGGTCCCTCCCTCTTTAATAAAGCTCGATTACATCACAATTTAAGTTGAATTTATTTTAATTAATTTCATTGACTCAGACTACAAACCCGACTAACTCCTAGCCCCAAAACACGGGTGTTACAACTCTCCCCCACTTAAGGAAATTTCGTCCCCGAAATTCATCGAACATGAAGAGCCACTGAAACATGCTACTCCACACTTTCCTTCTCACCGCAACATACTCATCAACTCGGTAAACTTACCACACAACATAGATATCTGATGCTAAGATCTCAACTGATTCTTCGTTGCGCACAATTTCAAACTCAACTCAATCTCTTCAACAAACATAGCACGGAGCAAATCTGACTCACATCCCCGAATCATAGATTCACAGACACATCACAAACCTCTTTCTAACCCTGGTGGTAACCGCAACAGATAAACAACAGATCTAGCCTGACTCCCAACTCATACAACACTGTTTAAAAACTTGACCGATGACTTTCTCTGACGGATCATCTGACCTCATCAATTAATCAAACACTATGCAGACATCTTCAAAAACAATCTAATTGAAATCTCGGATCTCTATTACCCACTTCCATTAAGAACCTTCCACGGATGTAACAAACTAGAAGACAATTGACACTCGGTCTTAATACGCTGGCAGTTTACACACTTACTCTCATACGAAACCACATCATTCATCCACTCAATTCAGAAGCATTCAACTTCAACCCACAATACATCTTCGTGCTACTCAGATGCAATACAAATGAACTACCGTGTGCTTCGACCAAAACAACACGTCTCAAAACACTATGCCAATCAGTACAACAATTCTATCTCTAAAATGCAGAACTCTATCATCTCTGAAACTGTATTCTAAAGGTTTTCTTTCCGCTATGTCTTGCAACTATTTCTCTTCAAGCATTCTGACTCCATGTAGGTTCAACATGAAACTCGACCACAAAACTGTTATCCTTCAGTAAACTGGATTTCGGCAAATACATCTCGCAACTCAACTACTAATCTAACAACAATTACACTCGGAACATCGGTCACTACATTGACTATCTTCGGATGGTACTCAATCTTGATATTACAGTCTTCAAGCAGTTCTAACTACTCATGTTGTTCAAGTTCCAACCATTCCTAAGTCTTCAAATATTTCAAGTTCTGATGATACGTACACGTACACTGTGCATTTCTCACTATACAAGCTTTGTCTCTAAGTCTTCGAAGCAGACACAACTGTAACTAACTCTATGTCTCATATCAGATAACTCTTCTCACAGTCTTCCAACTATCTTGATGAACAAGCCACTATCTTCTGTCTTGCGTAAGCACACGACCTAACTCTACATGTAACACATCACTATGGTTCACAAATTCTTTCTCTGACATTGGCTGGATCAAAGGTCGAAACTTTCATCAAGGTTTCTTCCGGTTTCTCAAGGGCTCATTGTCTCGCACCTAACCACACAACTGAACATTCTTCTGTAGCAATCTATCAATGGAGCAACTATCTTCAAAAGACTATTTACAATTCTCTGAAAGTAACAATGCTAGACCTAGGAACTATAGATATCTGTCGCAGTCCTCAATTTCTTCCAACTCATATCTTCTTTTGCCTACCTGAGATTTACTCTAATACACTCGGCTGATCTACATGTCCTAGGAGAACATCTTCATTAACTCGGAGTTCACATTGCACAACTTGGCATACAGCTGATTCTCTAATAGAATCTACAATACTAACTCTAAAGCCTGTCATGGTCTTCTTCGGTACTTGAATATGCTCTTGTGTCAACTATGAGAACTACTACAACTGATCAAGGAACTCGGAAATTATTCTGCTCAACATCTCTATGAAGGTAACTAATACACTAGTCAAACAAAACGGCATAACTCAGAGCTCAAGGTGATCACATCCTGCCCCTAAAGCTGTCTTTGGTACTTTAACTTTTCTCACTTTCAACTGGTAGTAAACGGATCTCTAATTAATCTTCAAAAAAAAAAGACTGAAGCACACACTAACTGATCAACAATTCACTGACACTCGGAAACGGATACTATTTATTCACTGATACTCGTTTCAACTGTCTGAAATCTCAACACATTCTCGTACTGTCGCTCTTTCTTCTTCACAAACTGTACTGTCTTACTCTAAGATGACGTACTAGGCCTAATGAGTCTAAGGTCCAACTAACCTCGAAGGTATTTCTTCAACATTCTCAATTCTTCCGGGATTCATAAGTTACAGTGCAAACAAAACAGAAGCAACCTCGAAGACGATTTCAATAACGAACTCTTCTTTCTTATCAAGAGACAAACCGGGTAAATCTTCCAAACACTTCTAGGAAAACACAACTATTTTAACATTCTGTGGTCTAATCTTCATTCAAAATCAAATTCATCACACTTGCTAAGCAAGCCTGCCAACTAAACTCAATCAATCTTCGATCTTCAAAGCTGGATCAACATTCGACAAGAAGTTCGCCTCCTCACCTACTACTACAGTCACACAGAAATCTGCAACTTCAAGGCAACTCTCTCTTCATCTCAACGTATACACTAACTCTGTGCTCTTCAAGCCAAACCTTGTCAAAAGATACATCAAAACCGTAGAGAGACGATCACTTCACATCTACTAGAAACTAGTAACTCTGAACCACCAACAAACATCTTTTGTACATCTTTCTGATCACTACTATCTCCCAAAGGCTAGTCACATGTGTCCATACTCCTAAGGTCTCAACTAGGATGTCTAATTTCTTACATGCTCACACAAAAGGAGGTATCCGCGGAAATTGCAACTTCACATGTACACAACTGATAGTCTTCGGTCCTCTTGTTTTCAGACTAGTTCTTCAAAAAAACCTGACTCTTCTAAATTGTTCTTTGAGCATCTCGTAACTTCAAGATTCAATTCTGATCACACCCAGACAGTCATGCTGGACTTGTTCTACCCCTACCAAACAACCTGGAGTCAAAGCTCAAGACTCCCTTCTCGGATCAACTGCATCGGAAGTGACTTCATCTCTTCCGCTTGCTGGAAGTCAACTCAACGTACACTGACCCAATCACACAAACTAGCTCCCATTCACGGACACTGATCGGCTGTCTTGTATAAAAATCATAGGCCGAACCCCCAACGGTCACCAACTAACACTTCACAAGGCATGTTCAAACTTGCATACTTGCTAACGATTTCAAAAGCACGGATTTAGAATCAACTGGAGGAAACCAACTTAATACTGTACCAAGGGCTCATTCGATAAAACATCGACACTACTCTGACTCCCACTCACAGGCTTTCACTTCTTCTTACCAACTAATGCCAGAGTTGATCACCTCGTCCCTCATCCACAGAAACCAACCCACATATACATTGTCTCAAACGGACAAATTGTACCTCAATTCCGGTACAACCATACCTCCCTAACTAAGGTGATGGACTCCCTCTACATCGTCCACCTTTTCAGAAACTACGACTTCTACTTACCGAAAAGCAATTAAATCAACAACAATATCAACAGTAAAACATACAAGATTGGGTTAGCAAGGCAAGGCTTCCAAGTGGCTCAAGTATGTTTCCCTCACTTAAAATCTCTTTTTCGATGTAATAGTAGCAATGGGACTCTACGAGACATGTTTCAAACAAATCAACACACATACATGCTCAACAAGGCATATAACAATGCTTACTTGCTAAACAAGCAAACATATGCGTATTATCACACAGCATATATTCTCAATCAAACAATCATACATCACAACATTCACGGATAACGAGCAACATGCTTACATGGCAAGCAAACACCATGCATATCATTCGCAGAACACAACTTACCTCACTTACCTGCCCAAGGTCTCGGAAACCTTAGGCTCTGATACCAACAAATGTAACCCCCTCGTCCCTGTCTGGCCGGATGAGCGGTCCGAGCGAGTCACACGGGGAAAACCGAGTGAAACCCGTTAAGGTTCCCTTCGGTTAGCAACCCTATATTTTTTTTTCTTTTTATTTTAATCTTGTCTAGAGGATGGTTAACCCTAAGTGATTCACGACAGCGGAAACATACAAGGAAAACACATTCGAACCCCGGTCATGCATAAACAGTCCACTTTTAAGCTTACATGGCAGACAGTATCGATACCCTTGCCAGGGGTATCGATACCCCCTTTCTAGGTCAACCCAAGAAGTCAACCACGAGAAGACCGTATCGATACCCTTACCAGGGGTATCGATACCCCCTTTCTCGGTCAACCCTCCTTGGTCAACATAGTAGACCCGTATCGATACTCGGGAACCCCGTATCGATACGCTCTACTCTCACTCAAAACTCCAAATTCCAGTAACTTTGGAGGGTATCGATACCCCAGGCAAAATCTGAGGCCTTTGGGCAAGACAATATCGATACCCTAGCTAGGGGTATCGATACCCCCTGCACTGCAATTCCTCAAATTCAACTTAAACGACCCCAAAACGATTCTAAATGCATTTCTCGACTCACCTAAGCATATACGAACATGCAAGCACACATATTTAAGCCAATGGAGTCATTCAAACATGGATTAAAGCATTCATACATAGCATTCCAATTAAAGAGCAATTCATGCATATATGGACATACAAGCACTTAAGATTTCATGTCTTAGCAACCAAAACATGTAGACATTCATGGCATGTAACATAAGCAATATTTACAATCAAACCAGGCATCCACGAACCAAGCCAACAACGACATGCATCAAAACTCAAATCAATAACACCTATCCCATTGCTTAACTATTACATTCTATTACTTAAAATTCATACATTGAGCTCACCAAAAGCAACACTTGGAGACCTTTCCTTGCCTTTGCCACCCACAAGCTATTTATCTGCATTGTCGAACAAAAGAGAGCGTAAGCATAAAAGCTTAGTGAGGGTAAGCTCGTAAAACAAACCTTCGACAATGCAGGGTCCAAACACGAGTTATTTCCATGATGAAATGTATGGTCTTACCTCCGGTCCGCCAAGCCAAGATGAACATGATGCATGAACATATAGTCAACATTATGCCATGCTCAACAACTCACAAGTTCAACTTACAAAGATACATATAGCATTGTGTTAATAACAACATATCTCAAAGCATATGGAAATCACATTTCATATCATATTGGCAACACATCTCAATTCATAAAGGCGCATATAAACTCATATTGATATGTACACACAATCTCATATTGGTATACACATACAACCTCATATTGGCACCTAGCTATGACTCGAATACGCGGATAACCCGTTGGAACGCATTTCCAACAACAACATTACCTCGGTGGGATTCCACTCATCACCGGTCCTTGCATGGGCGGGATTCCACTCATCACCACATGCCCTACGGATGGGATTCCACTCATCATCACGTAGAAATATATAAAAGCTTCCGGTGGAATATTACATCACCGTACTCCTCCTTGGTGCCTTAACGCCACCAAGGCCACGTACGTTTTGACTCAATTTGTGTGCACACTCATCCTAATGATCGATCATTGTACCCAAGCATACTAGTGCCAATATTAAACGCAATCCATTTTTCATAGCTACATGCATATAACAATGCATCAAATATCATGTCTCACATACATGTATTTCACAACCCATTTCCATGCCTAGCATGTACCCACCATGATCATCATCATGCACAATTCACAATCCCAAACCACATGCATTACAATGCATCAAACCATGCCTCAACAACATGTATAACACAATATACATAACTACCGTAAACACATATAATTAAGAGGCATAACAAACAATTAGAAGTTCAACCAAAGTTTCCTAAACTTAAGTTGAGATTAGGCTACCACCCTAACCTCAACTCTAGGTGGGTTTACCAAGCCCAACCTAGCTCCACATGCTTAAACCAATGTTTAAAATCATTTAAAAACATTAACCACTCACCTCTACTCCAAGCTCAACTACCAAGCGAGCATCACCTTCAAGCTTCCGAAATTCTTCCCGAAGCTTCTCCAACGCAGGCTCTCGCTTCTAAACAACCTCAATACAATTCAAATAATCCTCAAATCAGCCCAACATCAAAATATCAACCCGGGATACAAATTCAAATATCAAACCCAACATTTCAAGTCATGACCAAACCCCATACTTAGCAATTTCGGACAGCCCCAATACCTCTTCCAAAAACCATGTTTCCAACATCCATTGCACCCACAAATGATCCCAAATCAATCTCTAACCGTAGTACTACCATTGGGCTATCAATTCCCACCTAAAACAACCCCCACAACTCACCCAAAACCCTCCAAAACTCCATTTTCGTACTCATATTTTACCCAGCAGAAAATTCCATTTTCAAACACCCAAATGACGTCAAAAAGGCCCCAAATCACCTTTCTAATATACCTAAACCAACAGCCCTTCAATTTCAACCTTAAACTTCTCAAAAACCCAAGTTTTGACACCTTAAAATTTGCCCTAAGACCCTACTACGGATTTTCATCAAAATTCAACCAAATTAATATATGTTGCCCCTTTTAACATGAATAAACAAAACCCCAACTCTGTAACACCCGGGTTCGGGGGTCGGGAGAAAATAATAATTTTAAAAATAGTTCGGGTTTCGGTTCCAAATTTTTAAATAATAAAATAATGGGTTGGGCCTCGGGTTTTAAGATAAATAAAAATTAGTTGGGCCATTTTCAAGACAAGCCCAATTTTGCCAAGGTGTCATCCATTGTAGTTCCCTTATTTCATTAAGGGTGTTTTGGTCTTTTGACCCCCCATTTTAAACAAACATAAACTATTCACTTTGCTCATCTTCTACCTCTCTCCACCTCCATCTCTTTCCAACGACACAAATACACCTCCCACCTTGAGCTACTATTCCATTCCATAGCTCACTCGTTTTTGAAGCTTTCTCAAAGGTATGGACGTTTTTGACTTGCTCTCACCTTCCCCTCCTTGGAAGTACCACTATTTTTCATTTTTAACCATGTTTTGAAATAGGGGCTTTTTAAGAGTTTTGATTTAAAAATGGTGCCTTTATTGTTCTTGACTTAATGTTTTAAGTGATTAATGATAGACATGTTGTCTAGGAAGCATGAGGTCCAATTGGTATGATTTTTAATGAGTTTTGTAAAGTTTCCTGGATTTGGGTTTTGGGGAGGTTTTTGAGAGGTTTTAAGTTGAGTTTTGGGGGTGTTTTAGGTGAAATCTTGAAGGCTGATGGTTAGGGTATATGTAAGTAATGTTTTGAAGGCTTTAGGGAGAAATTTGAGGGTTGAAATCAATGGTTTTGAGTGGTGCTAAAGGGCTGCTCGGATTTTTGGAGTTTTGAGCTAGTCTTCAATGGAAAATTGATGTCTTGAGATTGGTATTTAATCCGGATTGATTATTTTAGAATATGGACTGATTTGAGATTTATTTGCTTGGTGTTGGAATGGCTAGAAGCGAGAAATTTGGTTGGTGAAGCTTCGGGGACAAATCCGGGGATTTCGGAGTCTTGAGCTTGGTCTTCGATCTTCTCTTGGGTAGCAACGGTGAGTAGAATTATTGGTTTTACTTTGTGCTCGATATGGATTCCTTTGGGGTTTGGGTGGAACCTTGAGAGGTCACCTAAACCCGTGTGTAAGCCTCTCTACTCTCGAGTGTTGTGATATGTTGATTGTGGATGCGTTGTGGTTATTTGAATGCATTTTAAGTTGTTAATGTTGTAGTCGTGTTGAGTTCGTGCCTCACGTGATGGTGGTCTAAACTACGGTGATGTGTAGTCCCACAGGTAGTGACTAGTAGGGTAGTACTTTGATGTATAGTCCCATTGGAAATCCACTAGTCGAAACGGTGATGTGTAGTCCCACCGTATGTGTATATTGGTTGTGCTTGTGCAAACCAAGTGTTGTGGTTGAGATAGACCCTTGTGCATCCATTGCTTTCTTGCATTTAAATCGTGTTTTGGAAAACTGCATGTTGTGAATTGTAGAGCCTCTCTCACTAAGCTAGTTTGCTTATGCTATTTTGTTTCCAACGTGCAGATCGCTAGAGTTCGGGAGGCGAGAGGGCGAGAGAGGAGCTTTTGGAGTTCTCAAGCAAGTTTAAGTATGATTTGCTTTTGTAATAATGTCTAAATAATGGGGTGTAGAATGTTAGGAGTTGGGGTCAAACTCCTTAGGAGGTTGTGCTTGAAATTGTTAAGATTATGTTGTGTTATGCTTTTGCTACTTGGATTATGACTTATGTTTCCCTTGTGGTTTATTTGCATGAGCCTAAACTTGTATGATGTTGGCCCATGTATACCTTATGCTTGTCTATTTTGTGGTTGATGTCTTGTGCTTGCTAAACATGCTTCTTTGTGGAATTGTATGGGGTCTTGTTTGTATGTTTTAGTTAGATTAATTGCCTCCCATGCTAAGTCTCAATTGTGTTTGATGCATGTATGCTTGCTTACGCTTAGGAGTGCCTTAAAGTGCAATCTAGAATCGTATGTGAAGTTACCAAGTAGTGAAATGAGGAGTTGCAGAGCAAGGGTATCGATACGGTTAGACCCGTATCGATACGGCCTTCTTATTCCAGGCCTTTCGTATCGATACGCGGGGAGACGTATCGATACCATTTTGGACACTGGAGCTACTGCCCAACTTGGTTTCGATACTGGTCTCAGTCGTATCGATACCATTTTGGTCACTAAAGTCACTGTCCAACTTGGTATCGATACCGGTCTTGGGCGTATCGGTACAGCCATTTTAGTGTTGACTGTGAGAAGTCAACCTTTGGGGAGGGTATCGATACACTCCTTGGGTGTATCGATACGGTCTCCACAAGCTGACTTTGACTTTATGACCGAGTCAAGGTGTATCCATACACCCCTTAGGTGTATCGATACCGCCTGCAGTTTAAGTCTAAAATTGGGCCGTTAAGTGTTGGTTTGGGTTCGTTGTTTTTCTCGTGCTTGTTGTTCCGCTGTATGATCACTTAGGATTTAATACTCATCTAGACAAGACTTAAAATGAAAAAAAAGATAGGGTTGCTAACCGAAGGGGGAGCCTTTACGGGTTTCACTTCGGTTTTCCCCGTGTAGCCCACTTGAACCGGTCTTCCGGCCAGACCGGGACGAGGGGGTTACATTTATTGGTATCAGAGCCTGAGGTTTCCGAGACCTCGGGCAGGTAAGTGAGGTAAGTTAAGCAATTTTGAGTGTTTTGCCACACATGTCTAAATTTTGCTTTAGCACGGTGTATGTATGCATGCTATGGTGACCTTGCTGTTGTTCGAAAGTTGGTTTGAGTCCCCATTGTTAGGCATTGTTGTCAAAATAAAAAGGGAAAATTGTTTTGGTATAAAGAGCTTGAGAACCGGAGTCCTTTGCCCCTTGCTAACCTAACGTTTCTTTGTTGTTGTGTGTTTGTTGTTTTAGATTACTTTAATTGCTATGGTGAGACCGAGGGGACGGCCTAGGGCGGGTGACCAGGCACCCGAGAACGCGCCTCCTGCTCTTAATGCTCCCGGTGGTAATGGGGGGGATGTCGGAGGTGATGGTAATGGGCCTCAGGCTGAGGCTAATGTGGGAGGTAATGAGGCTCAAGCGGGCCAAGGTCAGGCAGGCCCAGATGTGGCTCATTTGATCCAGACTATAGCCGGAGCTTTTCAGACAGCTTTGGCCGGTATGCAAGCTGCAGCACCACCTCAGGGTGCGGGGACAGGATTACCCCTAGAGAGGCTTCGCAATTTGGGGGCAGTTGAGTTTCGTGGGTTGTCTCCGGAAGGTTCAGAAGGGTGGCTTGAGAGCACTACTCTCATCTTGGGTCAGATGGAGTGTTCAGATGCCCGCAAGTTGGGATGCATCGTCTCATTGCTTTAGGGAGACGCTTATACTTGGTGGACCACTGCTATTTCTGGCATGGCCGAGACGGATATCACATGGGAATTTTTCAGGAATGCCTTCAAGAGAAAGTACCTCGGGGTTCGGTACTTGGATGAAAAGAAAAGGGAGTTCATGGCTCTAGTTCAAGGCCATAGGACTGTGTCCGAGTATGAGATCCAGTTTGTAAGGTTGAGCCAGTACGCGCCAGAATTGATTCCGGATGAGAAGGAGCGATGTGAGCGCTTCAGATATGGGTTGACTACTGATGTGAAGACCTACATGTTGGCCACCGACTACACTGAGTTCGATGTCTTGGTTTCTAGGGCCAAGGATGTGGAGCAAAATCTAAGCTCTAGAGCACGTGCTAGTGGGTCCGACTTCGGGAAGAGACATGCGAACTGGGATAGAGATCATGCCAAGAGGCATAGGGATAGGAGGTACCAGCCGGACACGAGGCCTAGAGGTGGTAACCATGGTCAGGGTCGTCAGGGCCAAGGGGCTGTCGGGCACATTCCGGAGTGCGCTAGGTGCGGGAGACGCCACCCAGGAGAGTGCATGGGTATGTTTGGGGCGTGTTGGAACTGTAGCTCCCGAGACCATTTGAGGCGTGATTGTCCACACCCAGTTAGAGGAGGACCGGCTCCAGCGAGAGGTTTTGAGCATCAGAGAGGTCGTGGGCGCGGCCGTGGGAACTTCCAGCCAAGGATTGAGGGTCAGAGGAACTTGGCTCATGTGGTAGCAGTCCAGCCCGAGGGAGGAGGACCGGCTAGGGTGTACGCTCAGCGAGAGGCTGGGAATGACACTGATGTCATTGCATGTAATTTCACATTACAGTCTTTGAGTTTGCTTTCTCTAATAGATTCGGGGTCAACGCATTCGTATATTTTGGGTGAGCATGCAAAGTCATTAGGACTACCTTGTGATTGGCTAGAGGTAGGTGTAAATGTCACTAGCTCTTTTGGTGATACAGTGGTAGTTAGGAAAGTGTATAGGAGGTGTCCCCTGATGATTCAGGGCCACGTATTTCCGGTCGACATGATGGAGCTACCCTTTTATGGCTTTGATGTGATTTTGGGCATGGATTGGCTTGTAGAGCATAGAGCTAGGGTTGACTTCGAGACTAAGAGAGTCTCTTTGAGGCTTACCGATGACCTTGAGGTTGTGGTAGTTGGGGAGAATGTTAAGTTTTTGTCTAACGTGGTTTCGGCTTTGGAAGCTCAGAGATTGTTGAGTTCAGGGTGTCAGGCTTACTTGGCTTACGTGATGAACCCGGATATGAGTGAGGTGAGACCTCAGGACATCAAGACTGTGTGTGACTTTCCGAGTGTTTTTCCGGAAGAGCTACCAGGCTTGCCTCCAGATAGAGCAGTGGAGTTTGCTATTGAGACTTATTCTGACTCCGCACCGGTGTCGATTGCTCCGTATAGGATGGCACCGAAAGAGTTGAAAGAGTTGAAGACACAGCTTCAGGAGTTGTCTGACAGAGGCTTTATTAGGCCTAGTGTTTCCCCGTTGGGTGCTCCGGTCTTGTTTGTGAAAAAGAAAGATGGCAGCATGAGAATGTGCATAGACTATAGACAGTTGAATAAAGTGACGGTGAAAAACAAATATCCCTTGCCAAGGATAGATGACTTGCTAGACCAGTTGAGGGGTGCCTCCGTGTTTTCAAAGATTGACTTGAGGTCTGGGTATTATCAGTTAAAGGTAAAGGATGTGGACGTACCGAAGACAGCTTTTCGTACTCGATATGGGCATTATGAGTTTTTGGTGATGCCTTTTGGATTAACCAATGCCCCAGCAGCCTTTATGGATATGATGAACCGGGTGTTTCATAAGTTCTTGGACAGGTTTGTGGTAGTGTTTATTGATGACATCCTAGTGTACTCTAGGACCGAAGAGGAGCACGACGGACACTTAAGGTTAGTGCTTCAGACCCTACTTGAGAATAAGTTGTATGCCAAGCTAAGTAAGTGTGAGTTTTGGATTAGAGAGGTGGTCTTCCTAGGTCACGTGATCTCAGCTAGTGGGATTAGTGTAGATCCCAAGAAGATTGAAGCCATTGTGAATTGGAAGCAACCGAAATCAGTGACAGAAATCCGCAGTTTCCTAGGTTTGGCGGGATACTATAGGAGGTTTGTGGAGGGATTCTCGAGGATAGCGGCTCCGTTGACCAAGTTACTACAGAAAAATGTTCCGTACGAATGGTCAGATGCAAGACAAGAAGCGTTTGAGAAATTGAAGAAAGCTTTGACCGAAGCTCCCATTTTGATTCAGCCCGAGCCGGGGAGAGAGTTTGTGATTTTCAGTGATGCATCTTACGTGGGGCTAGGTTGTGTGCTTATGCAAGAAGGTAAGGTAGTGGCATATGCTTCCCGACAGTTGAAAGTTCATGAGAAGAATTACCCCACTCATGACATAGAGTTGGCTGCAGTGGTGTTCGCATTGAAAATTTGGAGACACCATCTTTATGGTGAGAAGTGCACTGTGTACACCAACCACAAGAGTTTGAAATATTTGATGTCCCAGAAGGAGTTGAATCTTAGGCAACGAAGGTGGTTAGAGCTCCTTAAAGATTATGACCTTACCATAGAGTATCATCCGGGCAAGGCAAATGTGGTGGCCGATGCCTTGAGTAGCAAGGTGGCCGTTGAGTTGCGAGCAATGTTTGCAAGGTTGAGTGTGTCTACGGATGGTGGGTTAGTGGCCGAGCTTCAAGCTAAGCCATCATTAGTTCAGTTGATCCGTGAGAGACAGTTGCGAGATGAGTCCTTGGCACCTCACGTGCAAGACATAGCTGAAGATAGACCTACTGAGTATTGTTTTGGAGAGAATGGGATCCTATGTTTCAAGGATAGGATAATGGTTCCGGAGGATGCCGAGTTGAGGCGTACGATTTTGAGTGAGGCTCACAATAGCCCTTTTGCTATGCATCCGGGTAGCACGAAGATGTATCGAGGATTGAAGGAAGAGTATTATTGGATTGGTTTGAAAAAGGATGTAGCCGAGTTCGTAAGTAGATGCATGGTTTGTCAGAGAGTCAAAGCTGAGCACCAGTTTCCTTCAGGGTTGTTGCAACCGTTAAAAATTCCAGAGTAGAAGTGGGAGCGTATCACCATGGACTTCGTGTCAGGACTTCCGTTGACTCCTTCGAAGAAAAATTCAGTGTGGGTGATTGTAGATAGATTCACCAAGTGTGCTCACTTCATACCGGTTCATACTACCTATACATTAGACAAGTTGGCCGAATTGTATATTCGTGAGATTGTGAGACTACATGGGGTACCGAAATCGATCGTGTCAGATCGAGATCCGAGATTTACCTCTAGATTTTGGGAGTGTCTGCATCGAGCTTTGGGCACATGGTTGAACTTCAGCACTTCGTATCACCCGCAGTCAGATGGGTAGTCAGAGAGGGTAATTCAGATATTGGAGGATATGTTGAGGTGTTGTATCATTGACTTCCAAGGGACATGGGAGAAACACTTACCATTGGTGGAGTTCGCGTACAACAACAGCTTTCAGTCAAGCATACAGATGGCTCCCTACGAGGCCTTGTATGGTAGGAAGTGTAGGACCCCGATTTGTTGGGCCGAGGCCGGACAGAAGCTTGTGCCGATGCCCGAGTTACTTAAGGGAACCACCGAGAAGGTGAAATTGATATGTGACCGCTTGAAAGCGGCTTCAGATCGGCAAAAGTCCTATGCCGATTTAAAAAGGAAGGAGGTGGAATACTCCGTGGGGGATAAAGTGTTCTTGAAAGTCTCACCATGGAAGAAGGTGATGAGGTTTGGGAGGAAAGGCAAGTTGAGCCCAAGGTACATAGGGCCTTATGAGATAGTTGAGAGAATTGGTCCGGTTGCATATAGATTGAGACTCCCAGTTGAGCTAGAGAAGATTCATGATGTATTTCATGTGTCGATGCTTAGGAGGTATAGGTCGGATCCGTCCCATGTCATGCCAGTGGAAGAAATAGAGATAAATCCGGACTTGTCTTACAATGAGGAACCAGTTGAGATACTTGCTTCTGATAGCAAGGTGTTGCGTGGCAAGACTATAGAGTTAGTCAAAGTCTTATGGAGACATAGAGGCGTGGAGGAAGCCACGTGGGAGAGGAAAGCCGACATGCTTGAGCAGTTTCCGTATTTGTTTCCGTCAGGTAATTTCGAGGACGAAATTCCTTACGTAGGGGAGAGTTGTAACACCCGGGTTCGGGGGTCGGGAGAAAATAATAATTTTAAAAATAGTTCAGGTTTCGGTTCCAAATTTTTAAATAATAAAATAATGGGTTGGGCCTCGGGTTTTAAGACAAATAAAAATTAGTTGGGCCATTTTCAAGACAAGCCCAATTTTGCCAAGGTGTCATCCATTGTAGTTCTCTTATTTCATTAAGGGTGTTTTGGTCTTTTGACCCCCCATTTTAAACAAACATAAACTATTCACTTTGCTCATCTTCTACCTCTCTCCACCTCCATCTCTTTCCAACGACACAAATACACCTCCCACCTTGAGCTACTATTCCATTCCATAGCTCACTCGTTTTTGAAGCTTTCTCAAAGGTATGGACGTTTTTGACTTGCTCTCACCTTCCCCTCCTTGGAAGTACCACTATTTTTCATTTTTAACCATGTTTTGAAATAGGGGCTTTTTAAGAGTTTTGATTTAAAAATGGTGCCTTTATTGTTCTTGACTTAATGTTTTAAGTGATTAATGATAGACATGTTGTCTAGGAAGCATGAGGTCCAATTGGTATGATTTTTAATGAGTTTTGTAAAGTTTCCCGGATTTGGGTTTTGGGGAGGTTTTTGAGAGGTTTTAAGTTGAGTTTTGGGGGTGTTTTAGGTGAAATCTTGAAGGCTGATGGTTAGGGTATATGTAAGTAATGTTTTGAAGGCTTTAGGGAGAAATTTGAGGGTTGAAATCAATGGTTTTGAGTGGTGCTAAAGGGCTGCTCGGATTTTTGGAGTTTTGAGCTAGTCTTCAATGGAAAATTGATGTCTTGAGATTGGTATTTAATCCGGATTGATTATTTTAGAATATGGACTGATTTGAGATTTATTTGCTTGGTGTTGGAATGGCTAGAAGCGAGAAATTTGGTTGGTGAAGCTTCGGGGACAAATCCGGGGATTTCGGAGTCTTGAGCTTGGTCTTCGATCTTCTCTTGGGTAGCAACGGTGAGTAGAATTATTGGTTTTACTTTGTGCTCGATATGGATTCCTTTGGGGTTTGGGTGGAACCTTGAGAGGTCACCTAAACCCGTGTGTAAGCCTCTCTACTCTCGAGTGTTGTGATATGTTGATTGTGGATGCGTTGTGGTTATTTGAATGCATTTTAAGTTGTTAATGTTGTAGTCGTGTTGAGTTCGTGCCTCACGTGATGGTGGTCTAAACTACGGTGATGTGTAGTCCCACCGGTAGTGACTAGTAGGGTAGTACTTTGATGTGTAGTCCCATTGGAAATCCACTAGTCGAAACGGTGATGTGTAGTCCCACCGTATGTGTATATTGGTTGTGCTTGTGCAAACCAAGTGTTGTGGTTGAGATAGACCCTTGTGCATCCATTGCTTTCTTGCATTTAAATCGTGTTTTGGAAAACTGCATGTTGTGAATTGTAGAGCCTCTCTCACTAAGCTAGTTTGCTTATGCTCTTTTGTTTCCAACGTGCAGATCGCTAGAGTTCGGGAGGCGAGCGGGCGAGGGAGGAGCTTTTGGAGTTCTCAAGCAAGTTTAAGTATGATTTGTTTTTGTAATAATGTCTAAACAATGGGGTGTAGAGTGTTAGGAGTTGCGGTCAAACTCCTTAGGAGGTTGTGCTTGAAATTGTTAAGATTATGTTGTGTTATGCTTTTGCTACTTGGATTATGACTTATGTTTCCCTTGTGGTTTATTTGCATGAGCCTAAACTTGTATGATGTTGGCCCATGTATACCTTATGCTTGTCTATTTTGTGGTTGATGTCTTGTGCTTGCTAAACATGCTTCTTTGTGGAATTGTATGGGGTCTTGTTTGTATGTTTTAGTTAGATTAATTGCCTCCCATGCTAAGTCTCAATTGTGTTTGATGCATGTATGCTTGCTTACGCTTAGGAGTGCCTTAAAGTGCAATCTAGAATCGTATGTGAAGTTACCAAGTAGTGAAATGAGGAGTTGCAGAGCAAGGGTATCGATACGGTTAGACCCGTATCGATACGGCCTTCTTATTCCAGACCTTTCGTATCGATACGCGGGGAGACGTATCGATACCATTTTGGACACTGGAGCTACTGCCCAACTTGGTTTCGATACTGGTCTCAGTCGTATCGATACCATTTTGGTCACTAAAGTCACTGTCCAACTTGGTATCGATACCGGTCTTGGGCGTATCGGTACAGCCATTTTAGTGTTGACTGTGAGAAGTCAACCTTTGGGGAGGGTATCGATACACTCCTTGGGTGTATCGATACGGTCTCCACAAGCTGACTTTGACTTTATGACCGAGTCAAGGTGTATCGATACACCCCTTAGGTGTATCAATACCGCCTGCAGTTTAAGTCTAAAATTGGGCCGTTAAGTGTTGGTTTGGGTTCGTTGTTTTTCTCGTGCTTGTTGTTCCGCTGTATGATCACTTAGGATTTAATACTCATCTAGACAAGACTTAAAATGAAAAAAAAGATAGGGTTGCTAACCGAAGGGGGAGCCTTTACGGGTTTCACTTCAGTTTTCCCCGTGTAGCCCACTTGGACCGGTCATCCGGCCAGACCGGGACGAGGGGGTTACAAACTCAATTTATCAAAAAAAGATGAAAAACCCCTTAAAAATCCAAACTTTGATATAAACCCTAATTTTCAAAAGTTCATAGTTTTAAAATCAATGAACATGGATAGATAGGAAATGGAAAGGAGAGTTCAAATATGTGATTACGTTTAAAAACGCCCTTGAATTGATGAAGAAATCAAAGGGAATAGTAGCTTGAAAGTTAGGAGAGTTTGAAGATGGGTTTGGTGTTTTCACGTTGGAATTAATGGGAAAAGGGGAGAAGATGACAACTTTCAAAAGTTGTCATCCTTTTAAAAATCTTTTGGGGAAAATTGCAACATAGGTCCCTCCCTCTTTAATAAAGCTCGATTACATCACAATTTAAGTTGAATTTATTTTAATTAATTTCATTGACTCGGACTACAAACCCGACTAACTCCTAGCCCCAAAACACGGGTGTTACAATTTTTAATAAGAATAAAATTTTCAAATACACCTATAAATGATCGTTGTATTGTTCTTGTTCTTCACATCTCAATTTCTCTCTTTTTTTATATTATTTTCTCACAATTTATTCTAATTTTATTATATAATTTTGATTTGATATTTCAAAAGGGTGAAAATTCATATATTCAAAGAGATTGCAGTTTATGGGATTTACTACTGATGTACTATAATCAAATTTGAGGCCTAACTTCAAGTCTTCAACGACAGAGATCCAAGTGCTATCATTCTATACTTTTTGCTTAATAATTCTTACAGTATAATGTTGAATCGAAAATATGCTTCTGGTAGTGAAAAAAGAAAAAAAAAGAAAAAAAATACAAGAATTAATATAATCACAAAAGGGTGCTTTAGATAAATTTTTTTTCCAAAAACGAGTAGAAGAGCCTTTAGATGATAATGAGTTAGACGTAAATGAAGATAATATTGAACATTCTAATGAAAATTTGAATGATAAAGATAATACTAATTTAAATAATGAGCATGATAATGTACTTGATGCATCAAATGTTGAAATTGACATTAATCAATATATAATTCCTCCTTTTGATATCCAAGATCCTAAAATTTGGGGTGTTCTTGATACTAAAACTAGAAATATTTTGATTGAAAAATGACCTATTAGAGATTTGAATCTCACATTTCCTAAGGATAATATTTCGAGACATTTTTCTTATTCCTATTTTTCTAAAAAATTGAGCAACGGAGAAACTCTTGATAGAAAATGGTTAGTTTACTCTAGACATATTAATAAAACATATTGTTTTTGTTGTAAATTATTTAGTTCTCAAAATTGCAAAAGCATTTTAGCAAATGATGGAATGGATGATTGGAAACATTTGAGTGATAGACTCAAACAATATGAGAATAGTGTTGAGCATATGAATAATATGAATACTTGGAATGAAACAAGAATAAGATTAAAAAAAATAAATGTATTGATAAAATTTTGCAAAAAGAACGTTGGAGACAAATTTTAATAAGAATAATATATGTTGTGATCTTACCAAAAATAATTTAGCTTTTCGTGGATCTAGTGAAAAACTTTATGACGACGGTAATGGTAATTTTTTAATTTTAATTGAAATGATAGCCGAATTTGATTTAATAATGCAAGATCATGTTAGACGTATCCAAAGTCACGAAATTCACTATCACTACCTTGGTCTTAAAATTCAAAATGAATTAAATTCTCTTTTGGCACATAGTGTTAGAACTTCTATGATAAAAATCATTAAAGAGTCAAAATATTTTTATGTTATCCTTGATTGTACCCCAGATGTGAGCCATCAAGAACAAATGAGTTTGATAGTACGATGTGTTAATGTGTCAAGTAATGAAATAAAAATAGATAATTTTTTTGGAGTTTTTAAATGTAAATAATACATCTAGATTACGGCTTTTTAATGAATTATTAGATGCATGTAAGTCACTTGATTTAGATGTTAATGATATTAGAGGTCAAGGTTATGACAATGATTCTAATATGAAAGGAAAACACCAAAGAGTTCAAAAGAGATTACTTGAAATAAATCCAAGGGCTTTATATATTCCATGTGCTTGTCATAGTCTTAATCTCACTCTATCGGATATGGCACATTCTTGTGTGAAAGCTATTTTTTTGGAATTGTGCAATGCATATACACATTATTTACAAGTTCTACCAAAAAATTAAAAAATTTAGTTGATAATGTTAAAGATTTTACAGTTAAATCTTTGTGTAATACTCGATGGGAGAGTCGAATAAAGAGAATTAAAGCTATTAGATTTCAAGTACCTCGAATAAAATTAGCTTTATCAGTTTTGTATAATTTTAGTAGTGAAATGCCAAAACAAAAAGTGAAACGAAAAATTTAGTTAATTCTCTTGTAAGTTTTGAGTTCTTACTTGGTGATTTGGTATGAGATTTTATTTATTATTAACAAGGTAAGTAAGAAATTGCAATTTAAATCTATGTGCATTGGAACTACAGTTAGTGAAGTGGAAAGTGTAATACTATTCTTTGAGAAATATAGAAATGAAAGGTTTGGGTCTTATATGGATATTGCGAAAACCCTTGCATTTGATATGAATATAGAACCAATATTTCTAACAAAACGACATGTGTTTAGAAGAAGACAATTTGATGAGAATGATGATGATGATGAAGTACAATCACCCGAAGAATCTTTTAGAGTCATTTTTTTTTGTAATTGTTGATTTGACTATAACTTCTTTAAAAACTAGATTTGAACAGTTAAAGTTATTTAACAATTTTTTGGATTTTTATTTAATTCCAAAATGTTAAAATTTTTAGGTAATATTGAATTACAAAAATCTTGTATAAATTTTAAAAATATTTTTTCTCACAACGATTTTTCTGATGTTGATGCAGATGATCTCTTTTCAGAATTGAAAGTCGTGCAACTGACTTTGCCAAATAAGTTAATGTCGGCACTTGAAATTCTCAAGTTTGTCAAAGTTACAAATTGTTATCTAAATGTTTTAATTGCTTATCGAATCCTCTTAACTATGCCGGTGACTGTTGCATATGTCGAAAAAAGTTTTTCGAAATTAAAATTGTTGAAAACTTACTTGAGGTTGTCAATGTCGCAAGAAAGATTGAATGGTCTAGCGATTTTATGTATTGAAAAAAATATTAGAACATATTGACGTAGACACTATTATTAGTGACTTTGCATTTAAAAGTGCTCGTAGAAATTGTTTTGTATGAGTAGTTGGATGTTTAATAAAATTTATTGATGTTTTTCATTTGAATTTTGATGTATTTATTAGATAATTTTTATTGTAATAAAAATATAATTTACAAACAAATTAATTTATTTTTGCATGCTCTTAAAATTATTATTTTTAGTTGTTACTAGGACTCAAAATTTTAATTCGCCCATAGGCCACTAAAATCTGAGAAACGATCCTGATAGGAATGAATGGTTGCAAGTACAGATTTGGTCAAAATAATACACCTAGCAGGAGATAAAGCCTTCGCTTGCCATCTAGAAAGCTTACCCTAGATCTTCTGAATCAGATATCGATAGAAAGCCATAGTAACCCTCTGATGTAGGAGGGGCACACCCAGATATTTACCCATATCTGTAAACTCAGTAAAACTGAAACTCCCGATGATTTGATTTCGTAAACTAGGAGCCACATTATCTGAGAAGCAAATAGTTGTTTTAGCGATATTCACTTTAAGACTAGAAGCCAGACAGAAATCCTCTAAATTCCCACGCAAAACCTCCAACTACTTCATGGAGGCTTCCACAAAGAGAATCACGCCGTCTGCAAAGAACAAATGGGAAACACTTACACCAGCCTGAGATATTTTGAAAGACTTCCAATTACCAGTGAGCACCTCCCTTTGAATTGCTTGGCTGAGCCGTTGCATACATAGAACAAAAAAGTAAGGCAAAATGTGATCACTCTGTCGAATACTCCTTATTAGGCGAAATGGGCACAGGAATTTTAGGAATAAGAACAATTAACGTACAGTTCAAGACATCAGATAATTCTCCAGTTTCAAAGTCCTTTTTAATAAAAGGAAGTGTGAATTTCATCCAACCTCGGTGCTTTCAATGGATTCATGCCCAAAATCACTCCCCTAATCTCATCATCAGTCCTTATGCGGCTTATATCACTTTTCGTATTAACTCTCAAAACCGGAAATTTACCCCGTACTGTTGCAGTACAATTTTGATGACTTGTAAGTTCGGAAAAAAAGTATTAAATTTTAATAAAAATATTTAATTTTGCTAAAGTTCTCTACTTCTCTAAGATAATAATATCAACATTATTCATTTTAATAGCATGCCTGATCAGCTTTTGAGAATTTCATGTTCACATGAATATATTTGCTTTGACTCTCAAATAAATGAGTAAATTCAGCATGATTTATAGGTTCACATGAATGTAGTTAGGTGTAAATATTTAGATATTTAAATGATTTAATGTGGTTTTATAATTTTGAAATTTTTTTGAATAGTTTAAAGGTGATTACAAAGTAGTATTTGTTCATAGATATTCTTAACCCTTTGAGAATGCACACACATTGCAGACATTACGATTGAACTCGGGTCTCTTAAAATGAATATCATCTGTTTTTCTACTAGATCACTTATTGGGTTCATAATTTTAAAATTTTAGATTTGAACTTCATGTATGAATTTAAATTTATTTTATTTTAATTATCATCATGTATGAAGGTCAGTTCTTTGCGCACGGCTTGCTTCTTCATATTTTTTCTTTGGTTTGACAGAAGATGTTTCCAACTTTAGTACCGATTGTTGACCGTTAGTACTATTTAATTTTCTTTTATTTTCATATTTGTTTCTCCTCTGTTTTCTAAATTTTTAATAAGTATATTTTTTTCTTTATAACACATTTATTTTTGTCTTTTTATCGGTCGTTTGGCCGTTGTTTTTATTTATTTGTTTCTCAGGTTTAGATTTGATGTTGCTTCGACTGGTCAAGATGACGATAATTTTTTATCCCGTTAATCTTTTCTGTTTTGGACTTTCGGATTGAATTCGAATACACATTTGCGTTTGTAGATAGTTTTCTCACGACGCTCAGCACTAGCTTGCGGTTGTCGGTGGTCTTTCAATAGTTTGATTCCCTTTTGTGGTTTGTTGTTGATGCAGTCAGATTTTTTAATATCTATTTTTTGTTCGAGCTTCTTGGTTGTGCTTTTTTTAAAATTTTCCTTTTATGGTCATTGTATGATCTTAAGTGGCTAGTTTAGTGCGTCAATGGTATAGGAAAATGTTCGAATCATCTACTTAGTTTATGGTTATGGTCGTAAATCTTCATTTATAATCTTAAATATTTTTTTTCTTTTTTAATGAAATAAATGGCTTCTATAAAAAAATTATCACCATGCAGAAAGGTTTTAGAAACTTTGAAATCACACATGTTGGGGCGGACGATAACCGGGCTGTGGGGCCCTAGTCCCCAAAATTTTAAAATTTAGTCTTTAATTTTTCTTTTATAGAAAAATAGTTTTTACCCTTCAAAACTTTTAAAATATTATTAATTGAACCTTCAATTTTTTTATTATAAATTCTCAATTTCAATAAAAAAAAATTAAACAGCCTCTCAAGCTTTGTTGTCAGATCCTTTCCTCCACACATGTGTGAGAGCGACTCGAGTATAACCTAAACTCAACCGTAAAATTAAAATTGTAAAAAAATTTAAATTTCGTATTCAAATGTCATCATGCCTAAATGTTAGGCTTATATTACAAATAAGTATATAAAGTATATTATTTTTTTTTATTTATGTGTATAAGGTATATTTTAGTTAAAATAAATATTTAAATTAAATATATTTTTTGGTCAAATTAAATACTTAAAAGTATTTTTTTTATCAAAATAGCCCCTTAAAATATTTTTTTCGTCAAAGTAAGTACTTAAAGTATATTTTTTTGTCAAAATAGATACCTAATGTATTTTTTTAATAAATGTCGCATGACAACTTTTAGTAACCCAACTTTAAGTACTTATTTTGATCAAAAAATACTTTAAATATTTATTGTAACAAAAAAGTATACTTTAAATACTTATATTCACCATGAAATACTTTAATTACCTAAATGAAAAATTTATTTACTTTAATTATTTATTTGTAATATAAGCTAATTTTTACCGTCGTTATTTTTTAATCTCAAATAAATCAATAATCATTCAAATTAAAATCATATCCTAAGATCAGTAGCTAGGATGGACATCGTATGCCCCAAACTATTTTTTAATCATTTTACTTATCCAATTTCCCAGCTGTGTGGGACTAATCTATCCCATCTTATCAAACTCTTATCATCCACTCAAAATTTCTTGCTAGGCAAACACCCCAAATAAAGCTTGACATACAATTCCATGTCAAAATATAAGTTATCAAAGAATGTATTTGAACTAAAATCGTTTTTTTCAAAATATAATACTTAAATTATTTAAACTTTAGAAAATACATATTTGAATTATGCTTGAATCATCCTATGTAAACTATGTGTGGATTATCTATGTAAAATATATCAAGCGCAGTTGAAGGAATCAACTCGAATTTAAAAACTGATCCGCTAATTAAAAAAATTCTGAATTATTTGAGTCTCATTTTATAACTTAAACTTTATTTTAAAAAACTTTTAGAGTCGAGTGTAAAATTATAATTAAAATAAAGTCGAGTCGAGTTTTGTTCACATTTACCAAATTTGATTTGATACAAAAATTCAGTCCCTGCCTTAGTTGGAATTCTTATCCTTCCATCCATTCTTTTTCTCACACACTCCCCCACTTGCAATAATTCCAGCACTGGTTTTTTTTCCTGCACTTTCTTCTTTAGCTTCGATGTCATGTAGTATTGCATCTGCTGTATGTCTGCAATAAAAACACCACATGATCACGGTATGGTCTTGCGTACACATGAAAAATGGAACTTCACCGATGACTTTTAGCCACGTGTGCATGCATGCATTGCACATTAATAAGCACGTCCATTGGGGTTTCATTTTTGTTGCGGAATACGATCGTCGGATAGAGCAAAAACGCAACTGATAATTTGAGAAAATAATAATGAAGATAAAAGAGACACAGATTTTACGTGGAAAACCCCTAAATAATATAGGGTAAAAACCACGGACAAGGTAGAAGAATTTCACTATGAGAAAATAGGAATTACAACTTCTCTCAGTCTAACAAGGAGAAAACAATGACAATTCTCCCTTGATAAGAAAGGAGAAAACAACTCTTATGAAAACTCTCTAATTTCTCTAGTATTGGGAGGATGTTAGAATGATTTGGGATGGTTTCAAATGGCAAAGATTAGGCCTATTTATAGTTGAACTTCATGGACTAAACCTATAAATAGCCTAAAGTTTAGGGACCAAAATTTGTGATTTTCCCATGCCAAAATTTCAACCTTGGCTGCACCTACCATTGAAATTTTCCATTCAACCTTGGCTGCACCTAATTGTTTGATTTTCAATAATTTCGGTGCATACTTTCAACAATCTCCCACTTGAAGATTTGATTGGAACAATCATATCTTCACACCATTCTTTCTACCTCGTACTTTCCATGTTGCTTACGTCTCTAACAAGCCACAAGAGGATCGACACCAAGTAAACTTATCAGTGTTGATTGCTTTTGTCATGAAATCTGCTATGTTGTCATCGGTATGGATCTTCTGCATATCTATCGTCCCTTCTTCCACTTTCTCACGAATGAAGTGGTATTGGACCCGAATGTGTTTTGTTCTTGAGTGAAAAGCAGGATTCCTTGCAAGATGCAAGGCGCTCTGACTGTCACAAAACAAAGAGACATTCTCTTGTTTGTGCCCGAGCTCCTCCAATAGCATTTTCAACCATATTGCTTCTTTACTGGCTTGTGTAGCTGCTACATATTCTGCCTTCGTTGTTGACGTAGCCACAATCGATTGCAGTTTTGAAACCCAGCTTACAGCTCCACCAGCAAGTGTAAACACATACCCTGTTGTAGATTTGTTTTTATCCAAATCTCCTGCATAGTCAGAATCGACATACCCGCTGATAAGAAAGTCTGATCCTCCGTAACATAATGCAACATTTAAGGTCCCTTTGATGTATCTCAGGATCCTTTTCACAGCATTCCAATGCTCTATGCCTGGATTCGCCATGTACCGACTAACCACTCCCACTGCTTGTGCAATGTCTGGTCTTGTACAAATCATAGCGAACATTAAACTTCCCACTGCTGATGCATACAGTACTCGAGACATCTCCATCCTCTCTTCTTCACTGCTAGGACTCATACTGGAGGATAATTTAAAGTTAATAGGAAGAGGGGTAGAAATTGACTTACAATCTTGCATGCTGAATCGTGACAAGATCTTTTTCAAGTAATTCTTTTGTGAAAGCCAAATCTTCCTACTACTTCTGTCTCGGTGAATTTGCATCCCTAGAATCTTGTTTGCTGGTCCCAAGTCCTTCATTTCAAATTCCCTAGCCAGTCGTGCCTTTAATTCTTCAATATGATCTTTGTTGGGGCCTGCAACCAACATGTCATCTACATACAACAGCAATATAACAAATTTGTTTTCACCAAACCTCTTGAAGTAAGCACAAGGGTCTGCATTAAGTCTGTTGTATCCAAGGCTCATGATGAAGGAGTCAAATCTCTTGTACCAACACCTCGGCGCCTGCTTTAAACCGTACAGAGATTTGTTCAACCTACAAACCAAGTTCTTCTTTTCTTTTTCTTCAAAACCTTCAGGCTGGAGCATGTAAATCTCTTCTTCAAGATCTCCATGAAGAAAAGCTGTTTTAACATCTAGCTGCTCTAGATGTAAATTCAATGTAGCACACATTGCCAGGACAACTCGAACCGTTGTTAGTCTAACCACAGGAGAAAAGATTTCATTGAAACCAATACCTTCTTTCTGAGCATATCCTTTGACCACCAGTCTTGCACGATACCTCTCCACTTGATCGTCACCATTTCTCTTGATTTTGAAGACCCATTTGTTACCAATTGGCTTCCTTCCTTGTGGTAGTGGCACAAGTTCCCATGTATTATTTTTATGAAGGGCTTCGATTTCTTCTTGCATTGCCGCCATCCACTGCGAAGCATCTGAGTTATTCATTGCCTCCTCGAATGTTGATGGCTCACCGTCCTCCGTTAAAAGGCAGTATGCAACATTACCTTCTATAACATAATCTGAGTGCCAATTGGGGCGTCTTCTCACACGATCTGATTGACGAGTTGTTGGAGCTTCAGAATTCTCTGGTTCTGGTTCCTCGAGCTCTGGTTCTGCTTCAGAACAATCTCTCTGTTCAAACTCATTTTCAACATGTATCTGTGTAGTCTCTGGCTTTTCTTTATCAGTGCTATCATCTTCTTCTTTTCTTTGTAGCTTATCTTCTACAAAAATAACATCCCTGCTGATAATCACTTTGCGGGCAGTGGGATCCCACAAGTGATACCCCTTTACTCCATCAGCATACCCCAAGAATTTACATTTTCTGGATTTTGGATCCAACTTTGAAATTTCTTGGGCATTGTACATCACGTACACAATACTTCCAAATATATGGAGGTTTGAATAATCAAATGGTTTACCAGTCCACATTTCCATCGGTGTCTTCAACTCAATTGCAGTTGATGGAGCCCGATTCACCAAATAACAGGCGATATTGACTGCTTCTGCCCAGAAAGCTTTTTCTAACCCTGCAGCTCTCAACATTGCTCGTGTTCTTTCTAACAGAGTTCTGTTCATCCGCTCTGCCACTCCATTTTGTTGAGGAGTGTATACTGTTGTGAACTGTCTTTTGATGCCTTCTTTTCTGCAGAAGTCATCAAATTCATCACTTATATATTCACCTCCATTATCTGATCTGAAACACTTGATTTTATTTCCAGAATCAAGTTCCACCCGCGCTTTGAAAACTTTGAAGGTTGAAAACACATCTGCCTTCCTCTTGATAGGATACACCCAACATCTCCTAGAGTAGTCATCAATGAAGGAGACAAAATACTTTTCTCCGCCTAGGGATGTAACCGGTGCTTGCCATACATCAGAATGAACCAATTCTAGAGCAGCCTTGCCTCTAGAATTTGATGTGTTGAATTTTAATCGATGCTGCTTACTTGTAATACAATGTTCACACAAAGGAAGTAATACCTTTGTTAAACCCGGAAGTAGCTTTTGCTCCACAAGGACTTTCATTCCCTGTTCTGACATGTGTCCAAGTTTCCGATGCCATAACATGGTAGAATCTGAACTACATGAGGCAACAGAGGCTTCAGCTTCTAGCAAAGTCTCTCCCTTCAGCATGTACAAATTTGCCGCTATCTTTTCACCTTTCATCACCACAAGCGCTCCATGGAACACCTTCATGATTCCTTTCTGTGTTTCAATCTTGCTTGCATTATTATCCAACAATCCGTAGGATAATAAGTTTTTCTTCAAGCCTTTCACGTGTCTCACATCTCGAACAACTTTGGTTGTCCCGTCATACATCTTCAATTTGATGGTTCCAACGCCAACAATTTCCAAGGCATGATTATTGCAGTTGTACACAGATCCTCCTGAGATAGGTTCATAATTATAGAACCATTCTCTTCTTGAGGTCATGTGATATGTGGCTCCCGAGTCAATAAGCCATATGTCTGCAAATCTTTTTCTGCCTTCCATGGCTGTTGCTGCTTCACAACAGAGAGCATCTCCATCATCTGAAGTGTTTGCCATATTTCCTTGAGGATTGGAGTTTTTAGGTAAACTCCAACAATCCTTCTTCAAGTGACCCTTCTTTCCGCAGTTGTAGCACTTTAAATTCTTCTTACTCCTTAACTTTGATCTACCATGATTGTGACTGCTACTTTGGCCACGTTTTGTTGATCTTCCTCTCATCACCGTTAAGGCCTCTGCTTGTTGCAGATTTCCTTGTCTGTCTTCCTTGTTCTTGCGCCGATTTTCTTCTTCCAGAACAGCAGCTGCAACGTCATCGAAGACTAGATCACTTGTAAGGTTGTTGTTTGTCAAGTTGATGATGAGTTGATCATACGAATCAGGTAGACTTTGAAGCAGAAGTTCAGCACGTTCTTGTGACTCTATTTTATAGCTTAGGGATGTAAGCTGAGAAAATAGAGTATTCAACGTGTTTAAGTGCTCTGTCACTGAAGTAGATTCTGACATCCGAAGAGTGTACAATTTCCTCTTAAGGAAAATTTTATTGTGCAACGATTTGACCTCGTATAATTTTGCGAGGTGATCCCAAATCTCCTTGGCTGTCTTCTTCTCTTCGATGCTTGATAGTACTTCATCTGCTAATGCTAAATGAAGGTCTGCAATAGCATTCTCGTCCATCTCATTCCATTTCTTGTTATCCGTAAAATCTGCCGGCCTTTCGCTGATAGCCGCTAGACATCCGTTTTTTCTTAGGATGGCATTTATCTTCAATTTCCACAGTGAGAAATTTCTCCCATTGAACTTTTCAATATCAAATTTCGTTGCCATAGCTTCTATTTCAGATAGCTCCCACTATTTCACCTTTTTGACGTGAATAGTGCCCACCACCTTCAATGAATGAGTAATATCTAACTTACTTTCTTATGATGGAGGATCCACTTTTCAGTGGCAACCAACAGAGAATACGGTAAGTAGATATACGCACCCAAATCTGGCTCTGATACCAATTGTTGCGGAATACGATCGTCGGATAGAGCAAAAACGCAACTGATAATTTGAGAAAATAATAATGAAGATAAAAGAGACACAGATTTTACGTGGAAAACCCCTAAATAATATAGGGTAAAAACCACGGACAAGGTAGAAGAATTTCACTATGAGAAAATAGGAATTACAACTTCTCTCAGTCTAACAAGGAGAAAACAATGACAATTCTCTCTTGATAAGAAAGGAGAAAACAACTCTTATGAAAACTCTCTAATTTCTCTAGTATTGGGAGGATGTTAGAATGATTTGGGATGGTTTCAAATGGCAAAGATTAGGCCTATTTATAGTTGAACTTCATGGACTAAACCTATAAATAGCCTAAAGTTTAGGGACCAAAATTTGTGATTTTCTCATGCCAAAATTTCAACCTTGGCTGTACCTACCATTGAAATTTTCCATTCAACCTTGGATGCACCTAATTGTTTGATTTTCAATAATTTCGGTGCATACTTTCAAAAAATTTTAGCCACGAAATCCCGAGCTGTCCACGTCATGACATTGGTTTGGATTTCGATTTCTGGTCCATCGATGGCTGCCTATGTTTGTCCGTACTGTATTTATTGGCCCTCGAATCTCATCGTCCGTCCGATCATTATCATGGGTTCTTGTCCCTTCTGTTTGGATTGATCTGATCAGTCTTTGGATTTCATCATATTCCTTAATGTGCAGTATGAAAATATAGAAAACCAAACCAAACCCTAGGCACTAGCCGTTGTTCGTGTTCTTATAATTGCATGTGCTTTTAGATTGTTTCTATTTAACGTCTTTTGAAATGAAATTACAAGTTCCAAATTTATTGTCAAGATTAGTGTCCTGTTTTTCATCAATTTCACCTAAATTTGGAAATGGAAAATACCAACAAATGAATGATGGCAGTACATGAAGCAGGACAACAGCTGGATTTTGTAATTCATGTGCCTTTACTTGTATAATTAATTATTGTTTCAATTTTTTGAAGTTGGATGTTCGATACTTACTATATGTAAAAATTGTATTTATTATCGGTGTAAATTTTATAGAAAATATTTTGATACGTAAACTGTTTAAACCATAAATTTGTCAATTTTAAAAATGAGTTTAGTTTAGAGTTTAGGGTTTAAGTTGTATAGTTTAAAATTTTTAATTTAGAGTTTATAGTTTAAGATTTAAGGCTATAAAATTTAAATTTTATATTTTTTTAAATTAGATTTTATAATTTTAATATGAATGGTTGTGTAATAAATTTTTACACATGTGTATTAAAAATATAACTCAAATTTCATTACATGAAAATCTTATGGTTTAAATTTTAGTACATTTAGATTATTCTGGTTTAAGTCTCATTATGCGTGAGAGTTTGTCTAGATTTATTTTGATCTAGATTTACGTAGATTTATGTCTTTATTGTAATTGTAATTATGTTTTTATATCATACTATTCATAATAGTTTATATTTATGTCTCTATTTTATGCATCATATTTAGAGTTTGTGGTTGTCTCAACAATATCATCTCTAGAATTTAAAAAATATCGGTCCTGTTTGACAATTAGCAGATAGCTAATAGTGAATTACATTCTGATAGCTAATAGCGGATTACATTAGCTGATAGTTGATAGTTGATTGCATTAGCTGATTTGACTAGCGGATTGTATTAGTTGATTGTATAAAAATGTTTGGTAAAATTAATTGATAGCTGATAGTTGTTTGATTATTTAAACAAGTAAAATGACATATAAGGACATGATTATATTTGATACTTATTTAAATAGTTTATTAATTATCAATATTTTATATATATTAATATTAATTAGATTATGAAAAATAATTTTTAATATAACATTATTAAGCATATTTGAAGGATTTATATATTAATTTATTATTTATATAATTAATTTTAATACAATTTAATTAAATATTAAATTTAAATACAAATATAAATGTGCGAGAATAAAAAGAAAAAAAAACAGAAAGTATTAGTTTACAAATGTCACAATATAAATACGCGAGGTTGAAGAATTAAAATAGAAATAGTTAAATTAGGTTATTTGGAGATTTTTTATAATTGTTAGGGTAAAACGATCTTTATAAATCTTATGTCAAAACCTCTATTTTCAAAAAGTTCCTATTAGCAGCTTTTTCAAAATTAGAGATTTCACCCCAATCCACTATTTCAATCCGCTCTTTACCAAACATCCAAATTAGCGGATTTGACTGGTCAAGCTTCTAATTTTAACTCAAACCTCTAATTTTAACTCAAACCTCTTTTTACCAAACATAGCTATCAATTCTCTAACAATAATGGAAGAAAATATATTAAATGTGTCAAAAAATACACATATCAACCCTGTCACATCATATTTAATACATTAAATACATTGCATTCAAATCTATTAAGCATTTACGGTGCATAACACACAATCAAATGGTCCAAAAACATGCTAGAAATCACATGCTTAAGGTTGGAATAATATCAAAGATTTTGGTCATTGGAAGCAAACGAAGGAGATGGAGACATCAATGCAAATTGAATGATATGAAAATGGAAAAGAAAGTTGCACTCCTTTTATATGTATGTGCTTGGAATTAAACCAATTCAATGTGGCTCACCAAATCTTTGTCCGATTGATATGTATGATTTATGATTGAACAAGTTGCCCAATATTCTCATCGACTCGTTTGTGCCTTGTTTGGTTTCGAAAATAGATTATCCGATCAAACATATGAAGGAAAAAGAGTATATTAAGCCTTTAAATCTAAAAATTAAAATGAGTAAAAACTTATTTAATTAGTATTTAAATTAAAACGACCTAAAATATTATTGTACCGAAAAATTTTGCCCTCTGAACCCATTCATCCCTCTGTCCATTGATGCATGGTTTAAGTCATAGCAACGTATATAGATATACTCAGTCTCAATGATTGGCGTGTGTTTATTTTATATACTTTATAAGGTTGAGTTCAACTATGTGATAATGAAATAAAATTTGAAGGACTATATGTTATTTAATAGTGGTATTGTTCCATAAGTTGGATCAAAATTGAATTGAGATATGAAGGTTGTGTTTGATACTTTGATTAGAGAGAAATTGCAAGGAAAGATAATAGAGAAATAGTCTGTGTTACTCATTCTAATAATATAGTCTCTAAAGTTCAATTTTAAGTTCTCTTTAAGAATGTAATGTATCATGTCATTACACTAAACACTCAATGACAGAGCTATATGTATAGTGGGAGGGGCAATACCCCCACTATTTTGGGTCTTATTGTTTTTGGCTTAATTTATGTATAGTAATTTTATGAGGTCATGATTTTGTAAACGGATCATATCTCATATGAAATTACTCTTACTTTTATTATTATTTATTTATATTTTTTATCAAAAAATTACTATTTGTTAGAATTCAAACTTGATTTGAATTCTTAGTTTGACAATAAAGAGTATGAACGTGGCAAGCTTGACAAAATTACTTAGCAATTAAGCAAGTCTAATGGAGGCAAGCAAATTGAACTCTTTTTAGGAAAATACTTAGCAATTAAGCAAGTCTAATGGAGGCAAGCAAATTGAACTCTTCTTAGGAAAATACTTAGCAATTAAGCAAGTCTAATGGCGGAAAGCAAATTGAACTCTCCATAGGTGGTTTAGGAACACTATAAATAGGAGTTAGACAAAGCTTGTAATATAGAAGAAAAAAAAACACACAAAGTGTTTTTCTTGGTGTAAAAAGAAAGTGCAGCAGCACATTTATATTTATTTTTCTTTGATTTCTCATGTAATAATATTATTTGAGTTATAAAGTTATATCGAGTGTCCACCGACGCTTCCAACAAGTGGTATCCGAGCCAAGTTCGAGTTCGAATTTCACGCCACGAGAAGATGGAGCACATGATCCAGCCACAAATCCCGAGATTAACAAAGACAAATTATGGCAACTGGAGTATTCAAATGAAGGCGCTACTCGGTTCGCAAGATTGTTGGGACATGGTTGTAAAAGGATATGTAGAGCCAGAAAATGCAGCAGCAGAAGCGGCTCTAACCAACGAAGAGAAGAAAGCACTAAGGGATGCTCTTAAAAGAGACCAAAGGGCGTTATATTACATTTTCCAAGCAGTAGATGAGTCTAACTTTGAAAAAATTGCAGAAGCAACAACCGCGAAGCAAGCATGGGAAACTCTGCAAAAATCACTCCAAAGAGTTGAGAAAGCAAAAAAGGTACGTCTTCAATCACTTAGAACCGAGTTTGAGATGCTAAAAATGAAAACCACGGAAAGCATAGATGACTATGTTAGCCGTGTGAAAGCCGTAGCAAATGAAATGAAAAGAAATGGCGAAGCACTCGGTGAGGTCAGAGTGATGGAGAAAATCCTACGATCATTGATACGAAAATTTGATTATGTGGTCGTGGCAATTGAGGAATCAAAAGATTTAACTCAAATGACGATCGATGAGCTTGTGGGATCACTCCAAGCCCATGAGCAGAAAATGAAGCTAAATGAAGAAAGTGAAAATCTGGAGCAAGTCCTTCAAAGCAAGTTGCACGTCAACGAAGGCAGAGCTAGCAGCAGCTACACACGAGGCAGAGGAAACTATGGTGGATATCGTGGACGTGGCGATCGTTCATATGTTAGCAACCAAGCAAATGAAAATTACCGATCACCAAGTCGTGGACGAGGATATAGAGGTCGAGGAAGAGGCCGATATCAACAAGGAGATAAACCTCAGGTACAATGTTATAATTGTAATAAGTATGGTCATTATAGTTACGAGTGTAGATCAACTCCAAAGTACGAAGAAAGAATTAATGTAGCAACAGCTGAAGAAGAAAACGCCGAAGAATCTCATGTATTCCTCACTTATAAAGAAAATGAAGAATCAAAGGAAAATATTTGGTATCTCGATAATTGTGCCAGTAATCATATGTGTGGTCGAAAAGAGTTTTTTGTGGCGTTGGACGAAACGATCCGTGGAGGAGTAATTTTTGGTGACGACTCGCACGCAGAGGTTAAAGGCAAGGGCAAAGTCATGATTACTCAGAAAAATGGAGAAAAGAAATACATATCAGACGTTTACTATGTACCAGCTATGAAAAGCAACATCATCAGTCTTGGTCAGCTTCTAGAAAAAGGATATGAAGTGCAGATGAAGAACCGCTCACTTTCAATCAAGAATAGAAATGGAGAATTGGTTGCCCAAGTCAATATGACGCGGAATCGTCTCTTTACTATTGACATCGAGTCAGGAGAAGTAAAGTGTATGAAGACTTCAATCAAGGACGATTCGTGGCTGTGGCACTTAAGGTACGGACATCTTGGATTTTCTGGCTTGAAGTTATTATCAAAAGCAAAAATGGTGAATGGATTGCCAGAAATCAAACCTCCAAATCAATTGTGCGAGGCCTGCATCAAAGGAAAACAACACAGACAAAGCTTTGAAGTTGGCAAATCATGGAGAGCCAGAAGACCATTGGAGATCGTCCACACTGACATAGCCGGCCCATTTGATATACCATCACTTGGAGGAAATAGGTATTACTTAACCTTTATTGATGATTATAGCAGAAAGTGTTGGGTTTATGTTCTTAAACAAAAGTCGGAAGCACTGGATAAGTTCAAAGAATTTAAAGCAATGGCGGAAAAACAAAGCGGTCAATACTTAAAGATACTCAGATCTGATAGAGGAGGTGAGTATACAGTAAAGTTATTTGAAGACTTCTGCAAGGAGCATGGCATAATTCACCAGTTGACAGTTAGATACACGCCACAACAAAATGGAGTTGCAGAAAGAAAGAATCGCACCATTCTCGACATGGCGAGGAGCATGATAAAAGGTAAGCATCTACCAAGAAATTTTTGGGCCGAAGCAGTTCGATGTGCAGTTTATCTGTTAAATCGTTGCCCAACAAAGAGTGTAAGGAACATGACGCCGGACGAAGCATGGAGCGGTAAAAAACCAGGAATTGGGAACCTTAAGATTTTTGGATGCATCGCATATGCCCATGTACCTGAGCAGATCAGAAAGAAGCTTGATGACAGAGGAGAGAAGTGTATCTTTATTGGCTATGATGAACGAAGTAAGGCTTACAGACTCTATAATCCTTTAACCAAAAAGTTGATAATCTCAAGAGATGTTGAGTTCGATGAAGCAGAACACTGGAGATGGAACTTAGAAGAAAAGAAAGTTGAAGGACTATTTTTTAACGAAGAACAAGATGATGACGACTTCATCAACCAAGATGAACAAGGTGATGATCAAAGTCCTCAACAAAATCCAACTGAGTCATCCTCATCAAACAATAGCAGAACAGAGAATTCTGAAATACAACCGACTGAAGTTCGAAGATCTACAAGAGAGAGAAGAGTTCCAGAAAGGTACAAGGATTACGAAACTCAAAATATTTCACTTTTCTGTTTACTTGCAAGCAGTGATCCAATAACATATGAAGAAGCAATTGAAGATGACAAGTGGAAGAATGCCATGAATGAAGAAATTGCATCGATAGAAAGAAATGATACATGAGAGCTCACAAGTCTACCAGAAGGACATAATCCTATTGGAGTCAAGTGGGTGTACAAGACGAAGACCAATAAAGAAGGACAAGTAGAGAAATACAAGGCGAGACTAGTTGCCAAAGGCTACAAACAAAGACAAGGAATAGACTATGATGAAGTATTCGCTCCAGTAGCAAGGATCGACACTATCAGACTTCTCACAGCAGTTGCAGCACAAAACAAATGGAAGATTTATCAAATGGATGTGAAGTCGGCATTTCTAAATGGCTACCTAGAAGAAGAAGTTTATATCGAGCAACCACCTGGGTACATTAAACAAGGACATAAAAATAAGGTCTACCGCTTGAAGAAAGCCTTATATGGATTGAAGCAAGCACCGAGAGCATGGAACACAAGAATAGATGAATATTTTTAGGCGAATGGGTTCATAAAAAGTCCGTATGAACATACCTTATATACAAAGAAAAATGAAGATGGTGATATCATGATTGTGTGCTTATATGTGGACGACATGATCTTTACTGGAAATAACCCAGGTATGTTTCAAGATTTCAAGAAAGCTATGACTAAAGAATTTGAAATGACAGATATTGGCGAGATGTCATACTTTCTTGGAGTCGAGGTAAAGCAAATGGTGGAAGGAATTTTCTTATCCCAAAAGAAGTATGCGGAGGAAACCTTAAGTAAATTCAGAATGAAGGATTGCAAACCGGTAGCCACTCCAGCTGAAACGGGCACGAGACTAAGTGTTGATTCAACAAGAGAGCCGGTGAATCCAACGTTGTTTAAAAGCCTCGTTGGAAGTTTAAGATATCTAACTATCACACGACCGGACATAACATACGCTGTGGGATTGGTAAGCAGATTCATGGAGAAGCCAAAACAAGATCATTGGATTGCAGCAAAGAGAATTTTGAGATATGTCAAAGGTACGTCGGATCATGGATTATTCTACAAACATTCACCAAATTCGAAATTAGTTGGATATTCCGACAGTGATTACGGGGGAGACATAGATGATCGAAAGAGTACTTCTGGATATCTATTTCATATCGGCTCCGCAGCATTTTCATGGTCATCAAAGAAGCAACAAACAGTAGCTCTTTCGACATGTGAAGCAGAATACATAGCTGCTGCAGCATGCACCTGTCAAGCAATCTGGTTGAAAAATATTTTAGACGAGCTAAATTTTATACAAGAAGAACCAACTACAATTTATGTCGACAACAAATCCACTATATCTCTTTCAAAGAATCCTGTCTCCCATGGTCGAAGCAAGCATATCGATACGAAGTATCACTTCATACGAGAGCAGGTGAAGAACAAAAATGTAAAGCTAGTCTATTGCAAGACAGAAGATCAAATAGCAGATATTTTTACAAAGCCGTTGAAAGCAGATGTATTTCATCAACTCAAAGAAAAGCTCGGCATGAAAAATCAAGTTTGAGGGGGAGTGTTAGAATTCAAACTTGATTTGAATTCTTAGTTTGACAATAAAGAGTATGAACGTGGCAAGCTTGACAAAATTACTTAGCAATTAAGCAAGTCTAATGGAGGCAAGCAAATTGAACTCTTCTTAGGAAAATACTTAGCAATTAAGCAAGTCTAATGGAGGCAAGCAAATTGAACTCTTCTTAGGAAAATACTTAGCAATTAAGCAAGTCTAATGGCGGATAGCAAATTGAACTCTCCATAGGTGGTTTAGGAACACTATAAATAGGAGTTAGACAAAGCTTGTAATATAGAAGAAAAAAAACACACAAAGTGTTTTTCTTGGTGTAAAGAAAGTGCAGCAGCACATTTATATTTATTTTTCTTTGATTTCTCATGTAATAATATTATTTGAGTTATAAAGTTATATCGAGTGTCCACCGACGCTTCCAACACTATTTATATTTAACCTCATGAAATTCCGTCTTGATTTTGTACTTGCCACATTGACATACACTAATAGCAGAAAATAAAGTCACCATTAAGATTAGAACAATGGTAGGTTATATTTAAAATTTTAAAACAAATGTAATATGTTCAAACTTAATCAAGGTGTCAGATTTGAAACTTTGAAAATTATGTAGTGTATATATATATATATATGATATGATCTAGTTACACACTGTAAGAATTTTTAATTTTTAGTAGAAAATTCATTACTATATATATGAGATAGGATCTCATAAAACAATGTAAGTGTTTTTAAGTTTTACACGTGTTTTGGATCGCTGGATGGGTGAAACAGATTGCTAAAATTAACAGTAGGATATGTGAAGAGTATCACTTGGAAAAAAAAAGTAAAGGGTTAATCTCAGCCATCAATTTCTCTCATCCAACTATCCAAAAAACATGTAAAACTATAAGTTTTACATTCTGTGTAACTGGATCCTAACCATATGTGTGTGTGTGTTACTTTGATATACAAGCTTGTGTAAACTTTAGTCCACAAGACTTTTAATTTTAGGGTTTAAGAGTTTAGTGTGTAGGGTGTAGAATTTAAGGTTTGTGGTTAAAATTTAAAAATTAGGGTTTAGATTTAAGGGTGCTAGGGTTTGGGATTTAGGTTTTAAATTCTATAGAATGATTGTTTAAGTTTTTTACATAGCTTGTGTATCAATATATATATATATTTATGACCATTGGATGAGTGAAATGGATAGATGAGATAAGAAGTAAGATATGTGAAGATTATCACTTGAAAAAAAAGTAAAGAATTAATCTCATCTATCCATTTCATCCATCTAATGACTATGAATTAGTGTAAAACTAGTTGAGTTTTACGTAGTGTAAATGGATCCTAGCCTTATATATCTCTCAAAATAAAAAGAATAATCCCTCAAATGGTCCCTGCCCTTGGGCTCGGGCCCATAGCTCCTGACTCATGTCCCTGCTTCGCCATAAATCGACCATGACCCTCTCTATCTCTCCCTCTCAAATGTCTTAATTAGCTTTTATTCCTGTTCTATTTAAATTAATTCATTAACGACAAGTTCAAATTTAAGAATAAAACATATCTATGTGAGAATTAATTTCATATTGAATACTTTCATTTGAAAAAAAATGGATACAAATAATTAAAAGAATGAGTGAATCATTATTTGCTTAAAATCTGGACGAGCCTCGAAAACTATGGCATAGCTTATGTCATACACACGAGGATAACACCACATGTTTCATACTTTCATGTCAGAATATTCATACGATCTATTAAGTAACAACCAACGTCATCATTATGTATGAAATAATCTCATATTTTTTGAATATCGTCTCAAATTCATTATCTACTCTCTTTGCAATTTGATCTAACGTAATAAAAATTTATAAATGAAGGACACGAATAATTGTCAATAAAGAGAATATCAAAAGCAAATCGAGATTACATATCTTCTCTACAAAACAAAGAACCCTTTTCTGCTTTCATTAGAGTGAAATCAAACTTTACAAAAATCATAAGGGAGATGTAGTGAAATTAATTAGATATGAAATGACCACCTTTCCCCTCTTTTTCCTCTTCAATGTCTGCCTTGTGCTTGCTTCGTGTGAAAATTATTACTCTAGGAAATTGGATCAACTTGGCTTTTAATGGGGGCATCATCCTTATATCGGGGAGGACACATTGCTAAGTCAAAATATCTTTACCTAATGATTTTGGAATCCTTTTTGCACTAAACTCTTCTTCCCCACGAAAATCCTCGTGTTAATTAACAACGCAATCCGATTTTGGTCGGAATGCGTAACACAAATTCAAACCCTAAATAACTCACTTACCCTCACAATCCTAGAAGAATATAGTACACGAGCGTTATTGGTAATGCTATCAACATCCCAAAGATAACCCTGAAAAAAAATTACAAAGGAACACATCGGCTATACATAGTCAACAATTTTAATAAGATATTATATAACATGTTGTCGAGGGAGTCGGACCGATTTCACGATTTTTTTCGAGAGTGTCGAAAGATCCCCCGACACATGATTAAATATATTCAGGGTTTTTACACTTACGCAGTGCTGAGAATTGCGGGGTGAACGTTGTATTCTTTGGCGAACACAAATGGTACAATTCCTTGTGGCAGAGCCGCCTGTTAAATTCAAAACAAGAGTTAGCTAATAGGCCTAATAGTTACCAAGGATTGCAAGTTTTTTTTTGGGTTACCTGAACGATGGCGACACGGAGGAGTGTGCCGCGCAATCCTACAGCAATCGAAGCAGCAGCCATGACGGCCGGACCAGTCAAGAACCTAACTGCCATAGCAAAGGTGGCGACGGAGTTCCCACAGGCGATGATCTTGGGTTGCAGTGCCATAAACAGACCTGTTTTTTCACCATATAACAAACCAAAAAGCACGAATTTTTCCCATTAAAAAACGATCCTAATCTTTTCAATCCAACTACCTTTCACTAACCGGTGGCCTAATTGGCGTCTATCACAACCAATGCCCACCGACCCTGGACGACTAGGCACCATCACAACACGGCTCCGCTTGTCGGGAGATTAATCCCGTTTAGCCACCCACCAATTTTCATGTAATATCAAAATCAATTTTGAAAAAAAAAAGGAAGAAATTAAATGGTCCACGGTATTTACATGGATTTTTGTTTCCAACGGGTTGCCTGAATCCGGCAAAAGTATCACAAATGGTTGAACATAGTATTTTGTAAGTGCACAAAGTAGTTTGTACTTGTTAATTTACAGTGTTGGTTTAGGACATTTTATTTAGGTCAAGGTCAGTTCAACTTGAAGCATTACATGGAATTGCCTAATATCGTATATAATGTTTAAATTATTCGAATATGAAGGAAATAACAGAAATGCTCACCTAAGCTAAACATGGCCATTCCTAATCCAGCATCTGACAGTATGGAGATGGACTTCTCTATTATTTTCGGCATACTCACATGCCACCTGCATTGATTAAAACACCCAGATCAATAAAAAAAAATTACGATAGTCCATGAGTTCTGATTATATTTCATGACTATAGAACTAGATTCAAGAGTTAATGGACCAACCTGAAAGCAATTAGGGACCAAATCAGTCCGATGAGGCTGGAATAAGTGTTGGGGTTTCGGATAAGCTTGCGCCAAACCATGATCAAGATCAAGCGGGTCATTACACTCGCCGGAGGCATTTGTTTACCGCCACCAGTCTCCGGCGCTCCTCCGGCTTTCGGGTGCAACTCGGCCGTTGAACTGGAGCCCAACTTGTTGAGACCATTCGGTCCTTCTTTTTCATTCTCTTCTTCCCCATCTCTTCCAGCAAAGCTAAAGTCTTCTCCATTAAAGTCACCACTCCCCGGCATAGCTTTGTTTTCCCCGTTTTGAGGGTGATCAGAAACCAACATTCTGATCTCTTTAGCATCCTGCTCGGACCGTCCGGATTGCTCGGGAGCTCCGAAATCCGTGCCGCCGAAGACGTGAAGTCCTCTGGCTTCCGATACCGGTGAAGCACTCGAACTCCACACAAACATGTGCAACTCCTTTGCATCATGGTTCTCTTTGCCATTCTCCTTCTGCTGCTGCTGTTGTTGGTTAGCTTTATTGTTCTTCGTCACCGATGAAAAATCAGGGTTCGGAGCAGGGTACGATGTAGGAACTGTCTGTGCTGGATAAAATCCGAATCTCGGAGACATACCGGAGCTGTTTTCTTCAAAATTCGATGGTCTCGGAGTCGGTCCTCTCGAAGATTGAACGGAGTACAAATCAGTTGGACCGAAATTCGATTGCCGTCCAGGAAATCCTTGAACCCCCATCATGGAGTAAAAGTCCGAGTTGTTGAAATTCGAACCTCTCGGCGTCGGGTTCCTGGAAGAGCTCAAACTGTATATCTCTGCTCCGGTGAGGTTCGACGGTCTCGGAGTCAATGCGGGAAGCGAACAAGGCCCTAAAGACCTCCTCGAAGCATTAGATTTCCTCACCGTAACGTGTAGCTTCCCGTCTTCTCCGATTTCCGCGTCTGTCTCGAGGAAATCCCGGCCGTCAAGCGACATGACATCGGAATCAACTTTGAAAGAAACAATGGAAGCGGCCGTTTCGGGGAACTGTTCCATGATGAGGATTTTGGCACCGCGGTACTCGAAAAGGAAGAGGAGGAGCGTGTACCAAATAATACACTGGAGCACCACCACTTGAACCATTAACATCCCGGAGTAAGGCCCGTACATGGCGATCAAAAGCGGAATTCCCATCACCAAAGTGTTCGGAAGTGTCGACAAAGAGAAGATGGTGATCATCCATTCGAGGCTGCCATTTTTAGTTAAATTAGCCCACAATCCGAGAACGAACAACATGATGAGCTTCTGTAGCGTGTCGGCCGCTATGAACCTGAAGTTCATGGCGTAAGGGTCGTTGGTCGAAATGAAATGGAAAGACAAGAGCGGGACGGCGAACACGGCGACGAAACGGTTGATTCCCGAGCACTGGTCCGGGGAGAAAATCTTCCACCAACGAACCGAGCCGTATGCCAAGATCATAGCCACGTACAGCGGGACCACCGCCGTTAAAACGGTGTAAAGATCTCCCCAACTGATCATCGACTCGATAAAGTTTCGGATTCAGAATGGGGGTGGTTAAAACCGTTATTTAACTAACTTGAAAAGAACCCTGCCGTGTTTCTAGTCTACGACAGGTGCTTGAACTGAAGACTGCAAATTTTGCAGGAAAGAGAAAGAAAATGAGAAGTCAGTGATATTCAAAAGATACGAATGTTTGAAGCTAAAGGATATAATTATAATTTATAAGAGGGAAAGGAAAGGGATAAAAATATATAGGGAAAGAGAGACGAAGATGGTGATATGACATTGTTGTACTCACTCAACTCTCAAACTGGGTTTCGGTTTGGACTTTGGGTTAATAATTGACTGCCCTTTCTGGTTAAGTTAACTAGAGAGTTTAGTTAATGTAGTCAAATTTTGACAAATTAAAGAAAAGGTATTGAATTATGACAAATTAAAATACAGGGATTAGCTTTTAAATTTTCCTAAACTAATTGTATTGAATTCATAGGCTTAAGGCCTTAGGGTGTAACAAGCCCTTAAACTTTTATAAAACAAAATTAATTAAGTCCGTGATTTTTTTTTGCACCTAATTAAGTTATTGAACCAAGAAATTAAATTAATTAAGCTTTTTGACCAATTTTGACCATTAAATTTTGATATTTTTATTCAGATATTATTGACATATAATACACTACAGTTCTATCATGTTGTATTTATAGATTTTTTTTCAATTTTTTTATAAATTTTATAAGTTATTTTAGAAAATTTTGAACTTCCAAAGGAAATTTTAAATAAAATAAAAAATATAAAAATGTCAAGTGGAAACATTGTGACACGACGCACTGTACCAATAGATCCAAAAATGTCAAAAATCAATAGTAAAAATTGGTCAAAAGGCTTAACTGATTCAATTTCTTGGTTCAAATACTTAATTAATTCAACTTCTTGGTTTAAGGGCTTAACTAAGTGCTAAAAAAATTAGAGATTTAATTAATTTTTTTTAAAAGTTCAAGATCTTCTTACACCCTTAACCAGAATTCATAATTAGACCTTTTGCTTATTATAGTTGTAATTTTTTCTTTCTTTCAAAAAAATTAGAATTGTCATATTTTCTTTGATTTAATTGTGCCACACATCCCAAAACTATGACTCTTGTTTTTAAATATGTCCTAAATTTTTAAATTTTCTACTTTCATCCTCAAATTATGACTCTCATTCTAAACCAGTCTTAAAACTTCTGAACACTCCAATTTCAATCTCAAAAGCCTCAAATTATCAATATCAGCTAATCATATCCCATGTTAATCAAATCGTTATAAAAATTATTAACTGTCATGTAAACACTTATGTGTATTATGTAATAATATGACGTGGCATAAACGGTAATTTGAGGATGAACTTGGAACATTTAAAAGTTTAGAGACCCGATTTAAAATGTGAACTATAGTTTAAGGATAAAATTGGAACATTCAAAAATTTTGGGAACCTATATAAAATGAGGGTTATAATTTGAAAACTTGTGACGTAATTAACTCTAATTTTTTATACATTGATAAGTATATCTTATAATGATATAAATCACACTTAGTATTGTGAAATCTGAGCAAGCACGTTTGGTCGGTTGGATAAGATGTTCATCTTTGTTCTTTTATATTTTTTTAGGTCATGAGTTTTAGACTCATTAGGAGCATTTATTTGCTTTCTTTAGAGTCTATTTTTTCTTCCTCTAAGTAGGATTAAGATTAGAACTAAAATTTGTATAAAAAAGTGTGAAATCTAATAATTTGTATATATTAATCAATAAATTCATTTGTTTAAGTATAATAAAGAAGAAGACAAAAGAAAGAGGAGGGAATCGTTGGATTTCGGTTGTTGTCTCTGTGTTTGACTTGCCACTATTAATACATCATTAGCCAAAAATTTGGTCCTAAACAAAATCTACATATCTTTAATTATTTAACTTAATAATTAAGCATTTAATCACTCTCGTATCTATTATCTTACGTGAGTTCAATTATTTATTTACGTGTTTAGTTTTAGTAATGGTAATTAATAATCAGAAATTAATGTTTAGTTTTAATAATGTTACGTCCATAGCTCTTACATTCCCATCATCACCCATGTCGATAGAGGTGTTTTAATGGGTTGGGCCTGTCTCAGAAGTCAAACATGACTTCAGTTCTGTCTATTCATTTATTTAATTTTTTAGCATATATTCATTTATTTTATTATTTTACGCAATAATAGAGTAATATTTTAATGCATGTATGTTGATGCTTAAATTATGAAACACCATATCAAAAACATAGAGTTACATGCCCTCACACATCTCAGCAGAATGGTGTGGTGGAGCGCAAGCACCGACACATTGTTGAGACTGCTTTAACACTACTGGCTCAGACCTCCATGCCCCTCAAGTTTTGGTCCTATGCCGTTCTGAGTGCCGTCTACCTTATCAACAGGCTTCCCACTAAGACTCTTGAGAATATGTCTCCATTCCAAAAGCTCACTGGTCAAGCTCCTAATTACAGCTTCCTGAAAGTCTTTGGATGCGAATGCTACCCTCACCTGCGTCCATACAATGCTCACAAGCTTCAATTTCGATCCAAGGCTTGTCTGTTCCTTGGCTACTCCCCCAAGCATCATGGTTATCAATGTGTTGATGATGCTGGCCGGATCTTTGTGTCTCGCAATATGGTTTTTAATGAGCGTGTCTTCCCTTTTGAGTCAGGATCCCTCACCTCCCCTCCAACACCTTCATCTCAGGTTTCTTCCTCAACTCCATCATTCCCTGAAACAGTTGGTCCTCAACCCTACTTTACACATACTACATTACCCCAAGACATACCTCCTACACCACCTACTGATACTCAGGACCAACACACTACATCATCTTCACCTTCCCCAACTACTGATTCCCTTGAGCAACCAACTACCTCCCCTCCATCTTTACACTCACCCTCTCATGATATCCACCATAATGACAATACTCATACTCCCTCACCCTCTATCTCCCTCGATAACCCTACTGCTACTACAATACCTATACCAAACGTAGCTATTCCACCTTCCAACCTACCTAATTCCTCTACTTCTATCAATAACAACCATCCCATGATCACTAGAAGTAAAGTTGATACCTTCAAACCTAAACTTTACAATATTCAAGCCCACCTCATCCCTTCCACTGTACAGGAAGCCCTTCAACACCCTGATTGGGCTGCCGCCACCTTGCTCGAATACAATGCCTTATGTAAAAACAATACATGGGACCTCACTCCTCTTCCACCTGGGAAACGTGCCATTGGCTGTAAATGGATATTTAGAATTAAACACAATCCCAATGGCACAATTGACAAGTTCAAGGCACGTCTTGTTGCCAAAGGTTTCACTCAAGTACCTGGGCATGACTTTCTTGAGACATTCAGCCCTGTTGTTCGATTCTCTACAATCAACATCTTCATCTCTGTGGCAGTCTCTCGTGGCTGGTCTCTTCATCACATTGATGTAAACAATGCGTTTCTTAATGGGGATCTTAGTGAAGAGGTATTTATGCACCAGCCTCCTGGTTTCCTTCGCTCAAACTCAACTGGTCCTCCTCTTGTATGCAAATTGAAGAAGGCACTGTATGGTTTACGACAGGCCCCTCGTACTTGGTTCCTCAAGTTGAAATCTTGTCTATGCAACCTTGGTTTCCATGCATCTCTTGCTGATAGTTCATTATTTACTCAATCAAGTGACAGCACCACCGCATACATTGTGGTCTATGTAGATGATATTCTACTAACAGGCAACTCGTCCACCTACATACAATCTGTTATTACTACTCTACATGATCAATTCTCAATCAAGGACCTTGGCCTGTTGAAGTTTTTTCTTGGACTTGAAGTCCACACTCTTGCCACTGGTTTATTCCTCAGCCAGAAAAAGTATGCTCTTGAACTTCTCACCAAGACAGCTCATCTTGATGTTAAGGCTGCCTTAACACCCATGATCACTTATCCTAAGCTCAGCAAACACGATTGTGATCCTCTTGATGACACACATGGCTACAGAAGCGTTGTGGGAGCCCTTCAATATCTCTGTCATACTAGACCTGATCTAACCTTTGCTGTCAACAAGGTGGCCCAATACATGCAGTCTCCCACGGATGTTCATTGGCAGGCCGTCTAACGCATTCTTCGTTACCTCAAAGGCACACTTGACTATGGATTGTGGTTTGCAACACAACACACTGACTCCATGCTTCTCACTGCATTCTCTGATGCTGACTGGGGCAGTGACATAGACGACAGACGCTCCACCTCTTGCCACTGTGTTCTACTTGGTAGCCACCTTATATCGTGGTGTGCACGTAAACAAAGAGTTGTTTCTCGATCCACAGCTGAATCAGAATATCGCAGTCTTGCTGGTACCTCATCTGAACTGATTTGGGTTCAATCTGTCCTGCATGACATGAGCATTACACTTCCTGATGTTCCTAAAATCTGGTGTGACAACACAAGTACGGTGTCAATGGCTGCGAACCCTGTGCTTCATGTGAAAATAAAACATGTCGATCTCGATCTTCATTTCGTCCGGGAGAGAGTCACTACAGGCACACTCAAGTCAACTATGTTCCAGCTCGCTGCCAGCTTGCGGATATATTCACCAAACCATCTACTGTAAAACACTTTGAAACCCTTCGAAATCAACTTAATGTCCTCAATATCTCACAACTTGCAAAGGAAAAAGAAGCAGAGGAAATGTTGAAGAATGAAGCAGCTGAGTGAGGTTGTTGCTGAATGAAGCTGCTGAAGATCGTTACACAGCTGTCAAAATAGCTTGCAAATCTGTTTCCATACAACAAACTTTTGGAGGGAAAAGTTTGTTATTTTCTCCTCCAGGAATTAGGTTAAAAAGTTGTTACCTCACTTGTATATAAACCACCATTTCCATCAATGAAAAGTCAGCTTGATTTTCCCATTCTATTTGTTATACATTACTGCATTTATAGTTTCCACAGAGAGAAGGATCAAGGTGGAGGAAAACAAATTCAGACGATTCATCTTAATTGATTTGGGATAGAGAGTCGTAGATAGTATGGTGGTCGGAGCTGGAGAAAAGAGAAAGAAGAGAGAGGTACTTGACTCTTGGTTCGGCCTAGCTCACTTGTTCGGTTGCACGAGCAACTGATTAATCCTTGGTGTTGCTGGTGATTAGACAATTCTAGGCATAGTGACAGTCTATGGACGAGTTGGCAGAGATATGTTCAACTTCCAAGTATCAAGCTTTGCATACCGGTCGTGTGAGTGAGGTTACTGTAACTCTTAACAGTATATGTTTCCAAAACCATGTAAGCCTTCAATTTCATCGCCTCCAATATTACAAGGCTCCAAAAAAAATCCTTTAGAGTTATCGGTTGCAGAGACGCTGAAGGTTATTTTCGAAACTCTACATAGGCGAAAATATCAAGTATAACAATGTATAAACATTTTGTAAATATAAATAATTTTTAATTACATAACATAATCTGATCCGCGGACTATTATAAATTTGTACTTTAAAAATCTACTATCAAATATAAACCATTCGAATGAGACTCAGTATGTAATGCATTGTCTTTCTCTCTTTTTTATATGAGATTTTTTTACGTCCAATAGTTAAGAGGATCCAAGTAAATTAAGAGTCGAATTGGATTAGACTGAGTTCAGAAGTCCAGATCTCTCAACATTATTTTTCATTACAAGGTTCGAACTCAGCGATGAAACTAATTATAGGTTGTGAAGGGTCTTGTCTCCTTTCAAATTTTTTGTCTAATGGTACTTTTTGATTAGTGTTCAAAAGTACTATTTTTATGAACCTTTTTACTCATATTATTGTTAGACTGAAGCTCATTTTAGTTGCATTTTTTGGTCATTCATACACATTTTCATTGTTTCCTTTGTGATTGTGCTTGATTTCATGTTTCGGTTACTTTTTGTGAAAAAAAAATATTGTTTTGGTGTGTTTTATACGCGTAGGATTAATTGCCCGGGCAAGCTGGACGTTGCCGAAGCAACTGAGAAAAGAAGGAGGAAGATGTCGAGTTCTTAAAGGATAAAACTATTTAATTCAAGATAATCATGAGAAGCAAAGATAAATCTTAGAAGAGTTGGAGTTCCATGTAAATGTCAACGGAAAATTAAATACCAAGAGTTTTAAGAGAAGTTTTTGGAGGAATAAAATATATTAAAAGAGATTTATCTCTTTAATGTTATTTAATTCCAACTTAACTTCCTCCTCAAGAAAGACTTTGACATAGTCATCTCCTATAAATAAGAAGACTAACCGCCTACATGATGGAGGTTCGATTGAGAGAGAAAAATCAAGGGGCTGTTCGAATTCTTCTTCTTCCTCCTCTTTGTTCGATTAGATTCATGCCAGGGAGATTATTCTTTGTATATCTTTCGAACCCAGCCATGAACTAATTTTATTTGGCTTGGGTTATTGTGTTTTTGTGGTTGTGAGAACGATTGAGTTTGTTTAGATATTTGAGATTGCAATTTTAATTCAAAGTTTTTTCATTTTTGGTTCTTAATTTTGATTGCGAGTAAATTGAGAGAGGATCTCTTGAATTCATCTATTTATCTAATATCGGGAGAGTTAGATTCAAGAAACGAATGGGCATAGTCTTTATTCAATCAATCGATGGTGAAGACTAATTCGACTTAAGGATAAGTTACGAATTTCAACGGCTAAGAGGAACGCAAGATCGATTGTTGTTCACTTATAGTTAACGCGGGGATGTATTACCAAGGCATGCACAATTAACCAGTGTTACGAGTCGGGGATAACGAGAAACCATTGAAGAACGCTTCGCCAAACTTTGAAGGAAGTCGCCCAATTGCCCAGACAATCACACCATTCCCAGTTGCCCAGACAATCCGATTGTTGCTAGTTGCCAAGGCAATCAAGTTGCTCTTGCACTCGATTACCACGACGGTCCATTCAACTATCACTCCATGACTCACGATAACCCGACCTACTCTCTTAAATCGATCACTCCTTTCTATTTTTTTATTTTGCTTAGTTTATTTTACTTATTATTCATCTCTATCAATTTATTTATTTTTCAACGCAGTAACTTAAGGAAAGTGACCCAAACCAATCCTTGTGGAGATGATACTCGATACTTATCATATCACTTTATTACTTGTGACGTGTATACTTGCACCGTTTGCGTTGCACATAAATCACGCAACACTTTAGGCCACCGATGTTTTGAATATCGATCAAACTAAGCTTTGTCCCTAATTTTAGGTTTAAATATTTATTAAATTCATATTAAATTTGAAATTAGACAATTGATCATTTCTAATGTTTGATCCTAGTTTCATCGTTGCTTGAATATGAAACTTTTCTTTTGGGGCAACCAAGATTATGAACTAAAATTAGCTGAATAATTAATTTGCTTGAAGGTGACGACCACTTGATTTCGATTGTTCTATACCCCCCCCCCCCCCCCCCACCATCATGCATGGAATTAAACAGACGAAACCCAGAATTTTAATCAATGAAAACAATGATATACTATAAGCCAATAACATTATTAATATATTACTACCTTGAGAAGATGACAAATTAATACGGATTCGAATCCATACAAAAATGAGATAATGTGAGCATTTTTGGTCACTAGGCCAATTAGTGAATCTTTGCTACTGTGATTCTTTTGTTTTCAGTAAAATATCTTTTGGTCCCTTAATAATTAAATATATTGTGTTTCTATCCATTAATAAATTTATAAGATACTAGAAATTAAATAAGTGACCCCAAGATAGATAAGTAATTTGTTTTTTCCCTGATAATAGTAAGATTTTGGCTTAATGATAACATTAAGGTCGAGAAATTTTGAGATTTTAGGTTAGGGACTCCCTACTTGTAAATATTATATTATAATGATTGATTTTAACTGTAATTATTCAAATATTATATTATAATTGTTATTGTAACTTAAAAATTATTGGTTGCATTTGGTATTTGATTAATCAAACTAAGATTAAGGGTTAATTAAAAGGCATGAACATTAGGATGAGATGGTATTTATCAAGTGGGTATAATGGAAGTTCATGAGTTATGAACATCAATCACATTCAAATACCTAAGATATCAGTCTCCTTTTTGCCCCATCACACATAAAAAAAAGTAGCAACTTTTGGTCCTCCGTGATTTTTATTTCTTTTTTTAGAAAAATATTTTTTATAAAAAAAAATTAGTGTTTTGGTAAATCCCCAAACATAGAAATTACGCACTTGATCAGAATTTGAAAACCCTAATTAGGCTCAAACCACAAAATATTAGGTCTTTGGGTTTGGGAAGGGGCACAAGTACATGTTGATTGGTACATCTAAAATCTAAATAACTACAAGTATATTTGACCGAATGAATCTAGACAAAACTCATACTATATAATTTATATAGGGCAAGACTCGAACCTAAACACTCAAGGTATCATATAATTTCAATCACAATTTCATTGACTCGATTTTTATTTCGCATGTAGAAACCAAAATAAGAAGAAGATGTGTTTATGCATATATTGTTAGAGTAAGTATTCACTACACCAGATTTGGTATATAGTGGCGGTTTTTTTCAAAAACGCCACGAATATTGTACTTATCACAGCGTTTACAGTACAGCCGCCACAAAATGGCAAACTTCGCGGCGTTGTTAGCATAAACGCCGCTAAAAATAATATATAGTGGCTTTTTTTGAAAAACGGCGCAATAAGTCTAGTTTTAGTGGCGTTTAGTTTTACAAGCGCCGCAATAGGTCTACTTTTAGCGGCGTTTATTAAAAACGCCGCAATAGATCTAGTTTTAGCGGCGTTGGTTTCAACGGCACTTCTTGCGGCGCTTTCCTTAGCGCCTGAAGAGTTTTTAGCGGCACTTAAAAATGCCGCGAAAGACCTGTTTTGCTGTAGTGATTTCATGCACTGACGGTGGAAATAAAAAGTTTTTACAAATATTTTGATTGTATGATTTAGGGATTCTGTTTAGGATTTAAGGTTTAGAGTTTTAAGTTCACGGGTTTTGAATTTAAGGGTTGTGGTTAGAATTTGAGATTTAGGGTTAAATTTATGGTTTATATGTTAAAACCTAAACCCTAACCATATTACCCTAACATCTAAACCCTAAAATTTAGCCTAAAACCCTAAATTATAACTACAATCCCTAAATTCAAAACTTCTAAATCACAAATCCTAAATGAAATCCATAATCCCTAAAATCAAGGTGCTCATGTAAACTTTTTGTTTCCACCATAGTGCATGGAATACTTTCACATTTTGTTATTGAGGTTTTATATTTTTGGTTTAGTCTCTGATATTCAACTTATTTGTTGACTAATTCAAATCGGGTATTGCAAAGACCCATTGTGTGGGCGACCTCCCAACCCAATTTGCTCCACTCACAACGCCATGATTCAAGCCCTTGACCTTGCTTAAGGGATCTTGTGTCTTATCCTACTATATCAGCTTGTTGTAAAAGTAAGTGTTGGAAAATTAAGTATTAAATTTAAGTTATAATTTTTTTTTGATCGGCTAAGTTATAAATTTTTGTCTAGTATATTACTTAAATTATGTTTTGATGTAATTAAATTGTCTGATAAATATAAATCTTACACGCTTCTCGAGGTTCTTATCTATTTATTATTTTCTTCCCTTTTAATTTCTTTTTTCAAACTACTATCAAACATGACCTAAGATTATACCCCAAAAGAAAACCTAAGATTCCCTAAAGATCAATAATAGACGAGGGATCTTCCAAGTTAAACGAACCTCACTCTTTCATATGAAAAAGGGTGGGTTCCATGTATATATCTACAAGCATATAGGGTTGTTAGCATCATATCAAAAGATCACAGTTAAAAAAAAAGCTTTGTTGCAGATAGAAATTCAACATCAAACCACTTATGCCAACAGCTCAGCATATGCAATCCCCAACAATGAACTATAAACCAAAATCTAGAACATTGAAGAATTAATTTGTTCCAATTAATAGTCTCACCAACTGGTTTATACGTGTTGTAGTTTAGCCATTGTTTTTCCCTAACATGCTGTATCGACATTGATGTTCGAATATCGACAATAATATCGTGTAAATATGTTCCAAGGCCTATGTCTGTCCCCCTAACGCCGTCTCTGGTCGCAACGTATAAAAGAATATCTCTCTCTCTATATGAAAACTTGGATCCATTTGCTTGGAATTGAAGTAAGGTAGAAATTGCAAGAGCATGGAAAGGATTGAAGACGACGATGGAGAGGGGTCCACGTGTACTCTCATCACAAAAAAACATGTATAAAAGTTAAGGACCCCATACCCATAAGCCTATGGAGAGGGGTCCAATCTTTAAACCCCACAAGATGTATTAGTTTTTGGTGCTAAAAAGGTTTCACAAGAAACTTTAATCAAGAACAAGGTTCAACTTATTGAGTGGGGGGTGAATTTAAAGAGGCTTACGGAACAAAAATGTGGTAGGGTTTTGAGATCCTAGACGCGTGAACCGGCATATGAGCAGCATCGATCCTAGTCAAAATTGTACCTGCTCCTTTCTGCAATACTATTGATGATGCTCGCTAGATACATTCTCAAGAACTGAAGAGGTATAGGGATGTAAATAAGACGAGACATATTACAAATTATTTGAGTTTAATTCAGTCAAAGTTCGACTTGAGTTTTTAACGAGTCAAGCTGAGCTATTTGATACCCAACTCAAAAAGCTCGCGAGCAACTCAAAAATATAATATACTGATTTTTTTAAAAATTAAAGTGAACTAAAATGTATGTTGTTAGATAATAATAATAATAATAATAATAATAATAATAATAATAATAATAATAATAATAGGGATGAGCATTTCACCCGGGCCCGACGGGTTCCGACCCGCCCGGGTCAGTATTTTTGTGAAAAAATCGGGTTCGGGTTGGGTCGGGTTTTTGTTGGGAGTGAGGTCGGGTCAGGTTTAGGGTGAAAAAAATTCGCCCTGACCCGAGACTAATAGTATAATTTTCCCCTAAATTTTTTAGGGATATTTGTAATAATACCCCCTCTTTATATAATATTTTTATAATTAGGACCTTAAATTAATTTTTTATTTACAATTTAGTCCTTAAATTTATTATATTTTATAATTAAGTCTCTTAAAAATATTTTTTTTACAATTAGGTCGCTAAAATTAATTTTTTTCTATAGGTTGGGTCGGGGTCGAGTTTAGGGTATTTATTTTCGGGTCGGGCCGGGTCAGGTTTTTTAAAAAATGAGGTCGAGTTCGGTTTTAAGGTTATTATTTTCGGGTCGGGTTCGGGTGGGCCAAAAACCCGACCCGTGCCTATCCCTATCCTATTTTGTAAACGAATGTTGATTACATGTTTTATACAATTCAAAACAGTAAACTCACTTCTAAAGGTATTTCTAAATGTTCTATGATTACGTTCTTCCCAAACATAATAAGCAAAAGCTCCCCAAGCCAATTTTAAAATGGAAACCAAAAGCGATTTTCCCTTTAAGTATTGAACAACCTACTCGATTTCCTCCTCCTCCCAGCACAAAACCTCTCTCTACAAACCACATGAGCATAGAATGGATTCCCAAATGCCTTTAGAGAATAGGCATTCAAAGAATAGATGAGCCCGAGACTCTTGCGAACCCCTACAATTCAGACATATTTCATCCACTTCAAGACCCATTCTGAGTAGCTCATCCTTAGTGGGAAGCCGATTCAATAAATTTGTTGGGTTTTATGGTGCTTGATTTCCTTCAACCGAATTGCTCACCAAGTGGTGAAGAAGTGGAATATTGGGTGATGGTGGTGGAAGCAAAAATATAGAAGTTTTGCACAATGATTTAGAGTGGTTCGGCTTTCTAACCAAAGCCTACATCCACTACCTTAGCTTCCTACCAAGGATTTCAAACAAATTCACTATGAATTTCGTCCCCTTTTCTAGGCTAAGGAGGCAACCTTTACAACCCTAAAAGCTTTCTACCCAAATATTGAGTAAACACTCTTTACAAGAGAAATTCAAAGCAAACAAGAAATCCCTCTAATAGGTATGTGTTTGCAAATCTAAGCACTCACCCAAAACCTAGAACACTTGAGCAAATATGACAATTTTGGCTCACTAGTGTTTGTCTATACACGAAATTGACAATTAGGCACTAAGACATATTTTTGATAATATGATGTGTGATAATTGAAGCATTAGTCTTCTCTTGATGCTTGAAGATCCCTTTTATACTCCTAATTGAGTTTGTAGTCGTTACTAGTTGTTAAGGTTGAATTGGAGCCGTTAGAGTCTTTATTTCCCACATTTATTGCAGTTCTGGTGCCTATCGTATCAGTACACGGGGACCCGTATCGGTACGCCCTTCTTCAGAACTAGCCGTTGAGCTCTTGCCAGCCTAAGCGTATCGATGCGCTAAGAAGCGTATTGGTATGGTCTGCATTTTAAAAGACCGTTGGGAAATAGTCATTGGGGTTATTAAAGAGGATATCGGTATGCTTAAAAGGCGTATCGATACGATCCTTCTCCGTATCGATACGAGCAAGCCTGTATCGGTACGACTTTTAGCAGAATCAAAACTGAGGAAAAAAGGTATCGATACGGGGTATACCGTATCAGTATGGTAGAGCTGAAAAGTCAGTTTTGAGTACTTTAAAACATTTCAAACTTTGCCAAAAACCTTTTTAAATATCTCAAACATATTTTTAAGTTGTTTGGACTTAAAGACATGTTTTAAATTCTTTTCAAATTAGTCCAAAACATTTTTCAATTATTATGTCAAAACATTAGTTCTACAAAAGCCATCCACAAGACAATATCATCCCTAGAGATATGAAGAGGCTGAGCCAAGCCCTGTAGCTTAAGTAATCTTCTGATACTCCAGCTAAAATAAGGTTTACAATCAATATGCCAGAAGTCAACCCCCTTGAAGACATACATCCTCACCCATGCAGCCCATAGGGTCCTTTCAGCAGCAAGTAACTTCCTAATCAAGTGGATAATGCAAGCACGGTTCCAGCATTTTAGATCCATAACACCTAAACCACCCTCTACCTTTGGTAAGCAAATGTGTTTCCAACTTACCTGAGCCCTTTTTACAGATACATCCTTGCCTTTCCAAAAGAATGGAGCACATAATTGCTCCACCTTCTGAATTACATCTTTGGGAAGTATGACCTGTCGACACTAGTAATTAAGAAGCCCAAATAACACAGCCTTAATAAGCTGCAAACTACCAGCAAAACTCAACAGCCTATTAGACCAAAAATTCAACTTAGCTTTAACTTTGTCAATAAGAGCAACACAATCTTTCTCACTAAATCTTCTTGTGACTAAATGTATACCTAAATACCTAGCACACACCGAATGAAAAAAATAAGTAAAGTGTTCATTCTTCCATTTGAGTTTTTTCTTTTTTTCTCTTATTGTTTTGGGCTGTGGGGTGTTCAAAAATTGATATCAGAGCCTCGTTGAAGGTTATTTAGGTTGCTCGGTTGATGCAAAGTAGTGTGGTATAGTGACAATGCATGTCTAGGAAAGTTATGACTAGGAAAGACTTGGTATTTAAGTGATCCACCTCTCTTTCCTGGGAGCTTACTTGGTGTATATTACACATACTTTCACTGTTTGTTATGTGGATCAATCGATGAACAAATGGCCAAGAATGGGTGAATTGGATTTTTAAAATGAAAGGGACCAAAGTTGTAAAGTGAAAATTAAAGACAAGAGAATTTATAGTGGTTCAAGCTTAGAACAAGCTCTACATCCACTACCTTAGCTCCCACTAAGGATTTTCAACCAATTTCACTAGAAATTCCTCCTCTTTTCTTGGATTAGGAGGAAACCTTACACCGATTAAGCTTTCTACCCAAAGTATAACCAAGACTCACTCTTTACAAGAGAAGTTTTGGCAACAAATAAAATACCTCATAATAGGTGAATAATTGCCCAATTATGAGTTCACTCTAACCCTAAACTTAATTAAGAAAGAATACAATAAAATCTCTCAAGAGGGTTACAAGAATTTGACTCTAATAGGCTCAAAGAGATTGGATTTTTGCTTGTTTGTGCTTAACTTGTTTAATAGTTGTTGTTGTAGCTTTTATGGTCTGCTTTTATACCTCTTCATTGAATTCTAACCTTTTAGGTGGTTGGCATCATCAATAGAGCCGTTGGGCTCTCTTTTTTTCACCATAAATGTACTTCTGCAACTTACCATATCGGTACACATGTCATCGTATCGGTACCTGCCATAAGAAGAAAGAGTCGTTGTATACAAATAGTGTATCGGTGCACGATGAGGCGTATCGGTACGAAAACCATATTTTACAAAAGGGATCGGTACGACATAGTGCGTACCGATACTGATTTTGCTTAATGGAATCTGGAGAAATGGTTAACCAAAAAGTGTATCGGTGTGGTCGTTGAGCGTATCGTTACACTTAACCATTTTGCAAAGTGTTTGATTCCAATAAATTGACAAGGCAACAATCAAAAATTAAATGTCAAGATTTATCAAACCTTACCAACTCATATCGGTACCGAAACGAGCATATCGATAAAGTAAGTAACTTTTAGTTTCCAGGTCTGAATGACGTATCAATACTGCAAGTAGTGTACCGGAACCTTTTTTTGAAATATATGTTTTGAGTCTAAAAGTTGTATGATACGGCAAGGAGCGTATCGGTACACTTTTCTTATTTTCATAACTTGGTTTCCAGTAGCCAAAAATCGTATCGATACATATGTAACCGTATCGGTACGCCTGGACCAAACTTGAAAACTTTAGTTCGAAAATACTTAGAAAATATTTTGGATACATGAATTTTGATTTGGAAACACTTAAAGTCCGTTTCCTTGTCATTTTGTGAGTCTTTTGAGTATTTAAAAATTTATTTCATTTTGCAATTAAGTCCTTGAAAAAATATTGTTATATCAAAATCAACTTTGGTTTTACAATCTCCCCCTTTTTGATATAACAAAACTCAAATAAATTTTTAAAATTTCTCCCCCTTACTTTAAGACTAAAAGATGTATCTTTAAAAAAAATTAAGGCTCTTGTTACTTCTCCCCCTTTTTGTTAGATCAAAATTAATGATAGAAGATAATAGAAGCAATATAAAGCAACATAAACTTCATCAAGCATAAGAAGCATATTAATTCAAAGCAACAAGAAATCCCAACTTCAAATCCTAAAAAACATAATTCAAAAGAAAACTAAGTAAAGCTTAGGTTCAAAGGAAATAACATAGATAGGTTCATAAAAGAAAATCCTAAATGATATGATATGATAGGTTTAAGGAGCATCATTATCGCCTTCTTCATCGTCTTCAACATCATCTTCATCGTATTCAACATCATCATTGAAGGTATGTCCATGCCACTCTCCCCGAAAGGCGATGAGAGTCATATCCATTGAGGCTTGGCTAGCTTCCATAGAGGTAACTCTAGAATCCAAAGTCGTGAGACGAGTGTCAATGAAGGTGAAACTGGCATTCATGTTCGCACTCATTGAAGAAAACTTCCCATCAAGATAGGTCATAAGAGTATCAAATGAAGGCGGTGGAGGAGCAACCAGAGGAGGCACTATTGGAACATTCTCTTTATTTGCGAGCTGAAAATTTTTGAGGTAGATCCACATTCAAACCCATTGGTTGTTATACTAAGTGAATTTAGCCTTGCGAAGGGATTTTTCGTCGATATGATTGGTGAGAGGAATTTCAAGATCATACGAGCAATCAATCCCAATCTTCTAAAAGATGTAACTCAAGGCGGTGTCATAGGTAAAAGATGAGACAAAAGACGAATGGCGGTTCTGAACAAGGTAGACGATCTCCGCAAACATAATTTGAGCAAAGTTTGGGTTCTTACCTTCTTGAAAGCATCAGATCCAAAAGCTATCAACTTGACGAATAGTGGACCATTTACCCCCGGATGCACGAAACCACCAAGTGATAAGAAAGTTGTGAAACATATGCTTTAATTTTGATATAACTAAAAACCTAAGGACTAAAATGAAAAATATCAAAACAAATTTTAAAGTCCTTAAAATTTCCTACATCTTGTTAAAGACCACTTCATAGCTAAAACCAAAGACTTACCAAATATTTTTTTAAGTATTTCAAAGCCAAAACAGGGAATTTTCAAGCCCCGTTTCGAAACGGCCAAGGGCGTTTCGAAACACTTTCAGTTCGATGTGCACCTGTTCCGAAACGGGTATCGGAACGGGTCAAGGCGTTTCGAAACGGTATGACTCGTTTCGAAACTGTTCTTCATTTAAACGAACCAGGGCAACGGCTATAAACTAAATTTTGAAAATAAACAGGGCGTTCCGAAACGGGCTTAGGCCGTTTCGAAACACCCCTTTGACAGTGGCAAACCTGTTCCGAAACGGGCTAAGGCCGTTTCGAAACACCCCTTTGGCAGTGGCATAACCGTTCCGAAACGGCCCCTAGGCGTTTCGAAACGGGGTCTCGTAGACGCTCCAACGGCTATATTATTTGAAATCCGTTCCGAAACAGGTGACCCCGTTCCGAAACGGTAGGCGTCTGGAAGCTGAAAAGTTGTGAGAAAAACACCCCAACGGCTCTAATTTTCAGCCCATCACCCACAACGGCTAGAAAACTTCAAGAGGCTATAAAAAGACCCCAAGAAGCTCCAGCAATTATCAATTAAGCTACAAGTATACATCCTTTCATCAAATACAAGCATTTGTGTTGAAATCCCATTTTTATCTAGAAACCCCAATTGTATCCTTCATTTACATTTTTGTTCAATTGGGTTGAGTGCTTGATATCGGGCTATCATTTGTATTGAGAGATACCTTATTAGCCACCAAATTTCTTTGTTCTATTGTGTGAGGATTGGGTTAATTTTTGGGTAGAAAAATTAACCGAAATTGTAAAGGTTGCCTCCTTGTCCTGGAAAAAGGGGACGAACAATTTAGTGGAAATTGTTGGAAATCCTTGGTGAGACTAAGGTAGTGGATGTAGAGTTCGGTTGGTGAACTTGAACCACTCTAAATTCCCGTGTCAATATTTTTAGTTGCAATTTCCGTTACAACATCGTTAAAATTCCAATTCACCCCCCCTCTTGGTTATTATCATTCGTGTGATCCACTCAACAATTGGTATCAGAGCTTAACTCTTTGAGGATTAACAACCACAAGAGAAGATCCTTGGAAGAAGTGTGATCATCATCAAAATATCAAGAGATGGCATCAACCTCCGCTCCCGGCATGTACGACTCACAATCCACCACAAAGCCTCCTTTCTTCAATGGTGAGAACTACTCATTTTGGAAAAATAAAATGCGTCTATTTATTAAATCAAGTGACTACCTTGTGTGGGATGTCATTGAGGATGGACCATATATTCCATTGAAGCAAGATGTTGATGGCAAGATGGTGCTTAAAAGAAGAACGGAAATGAGTGAAGAGGAAAGGAAAAAGATCCAAGTAAATGATAAAGCTCTTCACATGCTATTTTGTGCTTTCGGTCCGGATATCTACTCAAAGGTCTCATCAATTGAAAGTGCCAAAGAAGTGTGGGACACTCTTGAAACCACCTATGAAGGCACCAACGATGTCAAAGAAACTAAGATTGGAATTCTCAATCTTAGTTATGAAAATTTCAAAATGGAATTTGATGAGACGGTGTCAAAGATGTTCGATCGATTCTCCACAATTGTAAATGGTCTAAAGGGCTATGGAGAAGTTATACCGGAAGACAAACTTGTCCGAAAGCTACTCTATTCACTTCCCGAATCTTGGGATGGGAAGAGAACCGCAATCATCGAAGCAAAGAATTTAAAAACTCTAAAGCTTGATGAACTTGTAGGCTCTCTCCTTACTCACGAGATCATGAAGCAAGGAAGAGAAGATGAAAGAAAGAAAGAAGAAAAAAGAATGGAGAAGCTTGAAGGGGAGAAAAAGAAAAAATTGGGAATAGCTCTCAAGGCTAAAACATCCCAACTTGATGAAAGTTCATCTAGTGATGAGGATGAGCTTGAAGAATTGGCTATGATAGCCAAACGATTCTCACGTCTTATGAGGTCCAACCGAGGAAGAAAAATCCAAAGGAAAATGGACTTTAAAAACAAGAACAAAGAAGAAGGAAGGGATCCAATCACTTGCTTCGAGTGCGGACAACCCGGCCACATACGTTCGGAGTGCCCTCAACTCAAGAAGAAGGGCTTTGAGAAGAAGAAAAAGCTCAAAGCCAAACTTGCTACTTGGAGTGATGAGGAGTCATCGGAGGATGACGAACAAGAAGTGGCGAACCTCTGCCTCATGGCACTTGAGGAAGATTCCTCCTTGGGGGAGCATTGCTACAAGGCCAAAGCACAAAGTCAAAACTCATGGTACCTTGATAGTGGATGCTCGAGACACATGACCGGAGACAAGAGTCGACTCATGGATTTAAAGCCAAAAAGTGGAGGAGTAGTAACATTTGGTGACAACTCCAAAGGCCACATTGAAGGTATTGGCTCCATTGGTAATCACTCTACTACTCTCATTGAAAATGTTTTATATGTCAATGGTCTTAGACATAATTTATTGAGCATAAGTCAACTATGTGATAAAAGTTTTAATGTTTTATTTGATAAAACCGGTTGTAAAATTATAGACATTAAAACTAATAATATTATGCTCATAGGTCATCGCATAGGGAATATATACATGGTGCATCTAGATGACATTCATACATCTCATGCATGCTTAGTTGCTCAAAACGAAAATGATGCATGGTTGTGGCATAGGAAGCTAGGACATGCTAGCACAAGTGTTTTAGAAAAACTAGTCTCTCTAAACCTAGTTAAAGGTTTACCTAAGATAAAATTTTCAAACGATAAAATTTGTGATGCATGCTCAAAGGGTAAACAACATAGATCTTCCTTTAAATCCATTAATGACATTTCTACTAGTAGATGTTTACAACTAATCCATATGGATTTATTTGGGCCAATTAGGACTATGAGCTTGGGTGGCAAATCATATGCTTTTGTATTAGTTGATGATTTTTCTAGATTCACTTGGGTTCTCTTTTTAAGTACTAAGGATGAGGCTTTGGAAAAATTCATCACATTTTCAAAATTAATTCAAAATGATCTTGAACTTAAAATTTCACATATTAGAAGTGATCATGGAACCGAATTTCAAAATTTAGGATTTGAAGATTTTCTAAATGAAAATGGTATTAGCCATAATTTTTCAGCCCCTCGAACTCCTCAACAAAATGGGGTAGTTGAGAGGAAAAATAGAACTTTACAAGAAATGGCTAGAACTATGCTTTGCGAAAATAATTTACCAAAATATTTTTGGGCGGAAGCAACAAACACGGCTTGTTATATTATAAATCGTGTAACCATTAGGCCGATTTTAAAGAAAACACCTTATGAGATTTTAAAATCTAAAAAGCCTAATATTAGCTACTTCCACCCTTTTGGATGTAAATGTTTTGTTTTAAATAATGGAAAAGATAATTTAGGTAAATTTGATGCAAAAAGTGATGAAGCTATTTTTATAGGTTACTCTTTAACCTCTAAAGCCTATCGAGTATTTAACAAAAGAACTTTAGTTGTAGAAGAATCTATTCATGTTGTATTCGATGATAATCCCCTTCCTAGGAAGGATTCTTGTGATGATGATAATGTAGGAATCACAAATACCTTTGATGGAGGTCAAACTTCAAAGAAGGATGAGATTCAACCAAAAGAAGAAGACACACAAGATCCACCTCTTGAAGCCTTGAGGGACTTGGCTATTGAGGAAAAGGAAGTTAGCTATCCAAGGGAGTTGAACTATGTCAAAGATGGTGAAATCTTGGGTGATCCATCCAAGGGGGTAACCACTCGTTCTTCTCTTAAATTAATGAATCATATTGCATTTATCTCATGCATAGAGCCTAAAAATATCAAAGAAGCATTGAAAGATGATTTTTGGATTATGGCTATGCAAGAAGAGTTAAATCAATTTGAGAGAAGTAATGTTTGGACATTAGTTAATAGGCCTAGTAATCAATCTACAATAGGAACTAAATGGGTATTTAGGAACAAACTAGATGAGAGTGGTAACATTGTAAGAAATAAAGCTAGACTTGTAGCACAAGGTTACACTCAAGAGGAGGGAATAGATTTTGATGAAACCTATGCACCCGTAGCTAGAATGGAAGCCATTAGGATGTTGCTTGCATATGCATGTTATCATAATTTCAAGCTTTTTCAAATGGACGTTAAAAGCGCATTTTTAAATGGTTTTATAAATGAAGAAGTGTACGTAGAACAACCACCGGGTTTTGAAGACTCAAAATTTCCAAATCATGTTTTCAAACTTACAAAAGCACTTTATGGTTTAAAACAAGCTCCTAGAGCTTGGTATGAAAGGCTTTCAAATTTTTTGATTGAAAAAGGATTTGAAAAAGGTAAGGTGGACACTACACTCTTTATAAAAATGTATAAAAATGACATTTTAGTAGTTCAAATTTATGTTGATGATATTATATTTGGATCTACTAATGAATGTCATTGTCAAGAATTTGCTAAGTTAATGCAAGGTGAATTTGAGATGAGCATGATGGGGGAGCTCTCATTCTTTTTGGGACTCCAAATCAAACAAATGAAGGATGGCACCTTCATAAATCAAGCAAAATACATAAAGGATATGCTCAACAAGTTTGGCTTGGAGAACACAAAGCCTCAAGCCACTCCTATGAGCTCATCTACAAAGCTTGACAAAGATGAAGGAGGTAAGTGTGTTGACTCTAAGCTTTATCGCTCTATGATTGGATCTTTGCTTTACCTTACCGCAAGTAGACCGGATATACTGTTTAGTGTTTGCTTGTGTGCTAGGTTTCAAGCTAGTCCTAGAGAGTCTCACCTTATAGCCGTTAAGAGAATCTTTAGATACCTTAGAGACACTCCTTGTTTAGGCCTTTGGTATCCTAGAGTCTCTACCTTCAACCTACATGCTTACTCGGATGCGGATTATGGGGGTTGCAAAATCGATAGGAAAAGTACTTCGGGAACTTGTCAATTCTTAGGTAGTATGCTCATATCTTGGTTCTCTAAGAAACAAAATAGTGTAGCTTTATCTACCACCGAAGCCGAGTACATATCCTTAGGAAGTTGTTGTGCTCAAGTCCTTTGGATGAAACAACAACTCTTAGATTATGGTGTAAAAATAGAAACCATACCCCTTAAATGTGATAATACAAGTGCAATATGTTTAACAAAAAATCCCATCCAACACTCTAGAACCAAACATATAGAAATAAGGCATCATTTCATTAGAGATCATGTCCTTAAGAAAGATGTGGCTATAGAGTATGTAGACACCTTAAATCAATTAGCGGACATTTTCACAAAACCATTAGATAAAGAGCGTTTTTGGTCCCTTAGGAGAGAATTGGGCCTAACTAGCCTATCTTGACCTTTAGGACCTCTTTTAAAACTTAAATATGCTTGATTTTGTGAAATATCATGTTTATATGTTTAGACTCCCAATTTCTTCCATGCATATAGTTAGGGGGAGTATGTTTATGCCTAAATATGCTTGCCTGCTCATTCACATCATATATGCATGTTTGGCCTCTTAGAAAATTATTTTTTTCTGTATTTTAGAGCCTCATCTGCACTTCCAGGCCCAGGTGTATCGAAACGGGTTAACCCGTTCCGATACGGGTGCCTTAAATTTTGTCCTGAGAGAAGGGCGTTTCGAAACGGCCCCAGGCGTTTCGAAACGTTTTCGGTTCGATGTAAAGGTGTATCGAAACGCGTTCCGATACGGGTCAAACGTGTTTCGAAACGGTCATCCCCGTTTCGAAACGATATGTCAAAGGTTTTAAGAAGGGTCAAACCCTAGCCGCCCCGTTCCGAAACGGTCATGACCGTTCCGAAACGGACTCGCGGACAGCCCTATTTAGGGCTTCTAAAAGTTCAAAATTCTAATATTTATCAAACTCTTAAAACCCTAAAAACCCTAACCGACCCCCTTCTATAAATACCCTCTCAAACCCTTTGTTTTTCACAAAATTGTGAGGGGTTTTGCTCTAAAACATATATCTAAGCAAGCTTCATCAATCTTGTGCAAAGATTTCACTCAAATCATCCAAAATCCCAAACTAAGGTAATTTTTCTTATTTTTCTTCTTTTTCAAATTATGTTCGAATCATAGGATAGAAAAATTTATTTTTGTATACATTATATGTTTTTAGTTGTGGGTTATTCGAATCTTGTAAAAAATTTTCAAAATCTCAAAATTTTTGTTTCGAATATAAAATTTTTTTTAAACCGTATTTTTTTAATTTTGTTTTTCAAAAACCTAAGTGGGATTTCCTATTGGATTGATTTTAATTATCAATGCATACACTCAATTTTAAAACTCTTGCTTAATATTCTTAGATGGCGGATCAATCGAACAAAAAGCGCAAAGCCGTTCAATCCGGTGAATCGAGCATTCGTCCAAATATCACTCAGCTCTTTCAAAAAACTCTTAGAACTCCAGACCAGCGTGCTCGTTTTGCTTATGTCAAGGACTTTGCAGTTCGTAAGGAAAGAGTTATTGATGTAGAATTCCTTAATTCCGAGCGATTCCTCTTTCGGTATCTTGGTCGTTTGGATGAGTGGGATCTTCTTTTCTTCTTGAGCATCGATGATATTTGCTACAAAAACATGGTACTCCTTTTCTACTCTAATGCTCGTTTCCTTTACGATGAAACCAAAACCGAGATAGTAGGAATTGAGTCATCTTTATTGGGAAAGAAGTTTGTTATCAATATTGCTCTTTTGGAGTCTGCCCTTAAACTCAAAAATGAGGGTCTTGAAGATGAACGCCATTTTGGCACTTTTACCGGGAAAGCTCTAAATTTAGATGTGCATGATCGTGTGCTTCATCTCATTATTTCTTGGTTTATTCGACCATCCGGGGGTAAATACTCCCACATCCGAGAAAAAGATCACTTTTGGCTAGAGTGTTTCCGTAGGGGTGAGCGCCCAAATGTCCCTAAAATTATTTTTGCCGAGATTGTCAATAACATTAAGCTTATTGACACAAATGAGTTAATTTCGTTCACCTATGGAGTTGTTTTGAGTTTCCTCTTCCATCATCTCAATATTGACTGTACCTATGACTTCCCGGAACCTCGCAAGACAAAGATTGGAGAATCCTCTCTTCGCAAGTCAGGATTCACTTATGTGAATGGTATTTGGGAAAGGGTTGATAGGGAAGCGGTTCCTCCTCCTATTGCTCCTCCGCCTCAAGATCAAGTGGGAAACACTGATGCTCTCACTACTCTTCTTACCCAGCGATTCAATGCCTTAGATTCTAGACTTGATACTATGGACACTCGCATTGCTTCAAACTTTGAATCTATGGGCAATCGGTTGAAGAACGTTGAAGATGGTCTTCATACTCTTTCAACTTCGCATGCCAACCTTGATCTTTCCTTCTCTACACTTTATGGGCAATGGACGAAGTTTCATCGTTCGCAAGCCAAGGATGATGATGATGATTCGGATGACGAGGCTTAGGATGTTGATCATATTAGTTATGCATTTAGGATTAAGTTTGCATCTTTATATTTTAACCTATGCTTATGATCTTTTATTTTGGGATTTGATTATGAACTTATTGTTTATGCTTTGAATATTTTGATGATATTAATTATGATTGCTTATTATTGCTTATTGGTACTAATCTTCTTTATGAGCTTGTTTCTTTTTGATCTAACAAAAAGGGGGAGAAGATATTTAAGAGAGAATTGCCATGCCATCATGCCATGCCACCAAAATTTTTCAAACTTTTAATTTTCAAATTTTTAAATCTGTCTTAAGGTTTTGATCCTTGATTTCAAAAGTCACAAGTCTTAAATTTCAAAACCTATCTTAAATTAAGGGGGAGTTAGAATATCTTCAAAACTTTCAAAATTCTTAAAAAATTCTAACTTTGGTTTTGTTATATCAAAAAGGGGGAGATTGTGAAACATATGCTTTAATTTTGATATAACTAAAAACCTAAGGACTAAAATGAAAAATATCAAAACAAATTTTAAAGTCCTTAAAATTTCCTACATCTTGTTAAAGACCACTTCATAGCTAAAACCAAAGACTTACCAAATATTTTTTTAAGTATTTCAAAGCCAAAACAGGGAATTTTCAAGCCCCGTTTCGAAACGGCCAAGGGCGTTTCGAAACACTTTCAGTTCGATGTGCACCTGTTCCGAAACGGGTATCGGAACGGGTCAAGGCGTTTCGAAACGGTATGACTCGTTTCGAAACTGTTCTTCATTTAAACGAACCAGGGCAACGGCTATAAACTAAATTTTGAAAATAAACAGGGCGTTCCGAAACGGGCTTAGGCCGTTTCGAAACACCCCTTTGACAGTGGCAAACCTGTTCCGAAACGGGCTAAGGCCGTTTCGAAACACCCCTTTGGCAGTGGCATAACCGTTCCGAAACGGCCCCTAGGCGTTTCGAAACGGGGTCTCGTAGACGCTCCAACGGCTATATTATTTGAAATCCGTTCCGAAACAGGTGACCCCGTTCCGAAACGGTAGGCGTCTGGAAGCTGAAAAGTTGTGAGAAAAACACCCCAACGGCTCTAATTTTCAGCCCATCACCCACAACGGCTAGAAAACTTCAAGAGGCTATAAAAAGACCCCAAGAAGCTCCAGCAATTATCAATTAAGCTACAAGTATACATCCTTTCATCAAATACAAGCATTTGTGTTGAAATCCCATTTTTATCTAGAAACCCCAATTGTATCCTTCATTTACATTTTTGTTCAATTGGGTTGAGTGCTTGATATCGGGCTATCATTTGTATTGAGAGATACCTTATTAGCCACCAAATTTCTTTGTTCTATTGTGTGAGGATTGGGTTAATTTTTGGGTAGAAAAATTAACCGAAATTGTAAAGGTTGCCTCCTTGTCCTGGAAAAAGGGGACGAACAATTTAGTGGAAATTGTTGGAAATCCTTGGTGAGACTAAGGTAGTGGATGTAGAGTTCGGTTGGTGAACTTGAACCACTCTAAATTCCCGTGTCAATATTTTTAGTTGCAATTTCCGTTACAACATCGTTAAAATTCCAATTCACCCCCCCTCTTGGTTATTATCATTCGTGTGATCCACTCAACAAAAGTGAAGGAAGCGGTCATGAGCATCAAGGGTGGAGACGGAGCCGAGTTGAATATTACCCAAAGAGTGTTCATCATCTATCCCAATATCCTCAACACCAAAACAATTTGCTATAACCAAAGAATCAATTCGAAAAGTTTGTCCTATGAGGTATGACTCAACCACAATAACTTCATTTTTTTGTTTTGTCCACAATACACCGAGCATTGGAGTAGAAGATTAAAACAAGATTTTTTATAAAATACCCCAGGTATACTTAAAAAGGGCATGAAATTCCATTGGGTAAGTAAATCAAGATAATGAAAATTAAATTCAGGGGAAATCATGTAGGGAATAGAAACCTTATGCTCATGACGAATTTTATAGTTTTGAAAGATTTTAAAATGATACATCGTTCGAGTGTAATCGGGCTCATTAACACTTTGTTGTAAAATAAAGGACAAGTTTGGTTTAATACCATTGGTGTCTGTGTTAGAAGAGGATGCTATATCTTTTCTCATACATTTCTTAGGAGTCATATCCTGAAATCAAAATCAAACCAAAATATTGTATGCATAAATCATCATATACTATCCAACATACAATCCACTGATTCAAGGTAAAAATATATTGTATAGTTTGAAAATTCATGTACAAGTATAAAAAGAATTTTTGGTAAAACAAATTTCGAAAAAAAAAACAGTTTAAAAATATACGGTATAATTTTATATTCGAATCAAAAATATTCTTGTTTGAAAGGATTTTTGCAAAATATTTAAAACCCATAATATATGTATATTGTATATATACAAATTAATTAAAAACATTATATAGAGTTAAACGAAATTGAAAAAGATAAGAAAAAGAATTCATACCTTGAATATGAGATTTGGGATGAATGGGGAGATGCTAATGCAAAAACTTGATGATATAGCTTAGGCTTGATTTGAAAACCAAAAACCCTCAAAAGATTTGAAGAATTATGTGTGAATTAAAAGGGTTTTGATGGGTTTTTATAGTAGATTTTGTAACTAGGGTTTTGGAGAAAATAGGATATTTGAGTTAAAGTAGGAAACCCTTATTTAATGACATTTAAACACTTTAGCATCAACGCGTACCGGTACGCTAATAGCCGTATCGGTACCAAACTCGACAAAACGTACCGGTACAGTTCTACATGTACTAGATCCCTTATAAACATATGTACTGGTGCAGTTTTACTTGTACCGAAACCCTCATGAACACGTACCAATACGCAGTTAACCGTATCGGTACCCCATTGCCAGAAATGACATTTTTTGTAGCAATGAGCTCAGAAATTCGATTTTAATCGAATCGATATGTATGTATGAGATATATGAACAACATGTATAGAGTAAAACGGGTGCATACTCGTCCTAGCAACAAGCATAGATGCATAAAGAAGCAAAATCACAAAAGCACATACAACATTCAAATTCAAGCAAGTTTTTGACCTTAAAAGGCTCTAAGGGGTCAAGAAAGGATGGCTAGACCTAACTCTCCCCTAAGAGTCCAAAAACGCTATTTGTCTAAAGGTTTGGTAAAGATGTCTGCTAATTGGTTCAAGGTGTCAACATACTCTATAACTACATCATTTTCAAGACATGATCCCTAATGAAATTATGTCTTATCTATATGTGCTTGGTTCTAGAATGTTGGATGGGATTCTTAGTGAGATAAATGGCACTAGTGTTGTCACACTTAAGGGGTATGGTACCTACACCAACTTCATAATCTAAAAGTTGTTGCTTTATCCAAAGGACTTGAGCACAACAACTTCCGGCTGATATATATTCCGCTTCAGTGGTAGATAAGGCTACACTATTTTGTTCCTTAGAGAACCAAGATATGAGCATACTACCTAGGAATTGACATGTTTCGGGGGTGCTCTTTCTATCTATCTTACATCCCCCCATAATCCGCATCCGAGAAAGCATGCAAATCGAAGGAGGAATCTCTAGGATACCAAAGGTCTAAACAAGGTGTGTCTCTAAGATATCTAAAGATTCTCTTAACGACTGTAAGGTGTGATTCTCTAGGACTAGCTTGAAACCTAGCAATAAGCAAACACTAAACATAATATCGAGTCTACTTGCGGTAAGGTAAAGCAAAGATCCAATCATAGATCGACAAAGGTTTAAATCAACACACTTACCTCCTTCATCTTTGTCAAGCTTTATAGAAGAACTCATTGGTGTGGCTTGAGGCTTCACATTCTCCAAGCCAAACTTCTTGGGCAAGTTTTTGGTGTACTTAGCTTGATTGATGAAGATGACGTCCTTCATTTGTTTGATTTGGAGTCTCGAGAAGAATGAGAGTTCCCCCATCATGCTCATCTCAAACTCATCTTACATTAGCTTAGCAAAATCTTGACAAAACACTTCATTAGTAGAACCAAAAATTATATCATCAACATATATTTGAACAACTAAAATGTCTTTGCCATTTCTTTTAATGAAAAGTGCAATATCCACATTTCCTTTTTCAAAACCTTTTTCAATCAAAAAGTTTGAAAGTCTTTCATACCAAGCTCTTGGAGCTTGTAATAGCTTGAGCAACAAGTCTAGTCTTGAGTGTAACCTTGAGCAACAAGTTTAACATACCAAGTTTGAAAGTTTGCAAGAAGCATCCTAATAGCTTCCATCCTAGCTACGGGTGTATAAGTTTCATCAAAATCGATTCCCTTTTCTTGAGTGTAACCTTGAGCAACAAGTCTAGTCTTGTTTCTCACTAGGTTACCACTCTCATCTAGTTTGTTTTTAAAAACACATATAGTTCCTATTGTAGACTTATTACCGGGCCTCTCAACTACTGTTCAAACTTGACTCCTCTCAAATTGATTTAATTCTTCTTACATGGCCAATATCCAACAATCATCATTTAATGTTTATTTGATATTTTTAGGGTCTATGAATGAAATAAATGCAACATTATTCATAAGTTTAAGAGAGGATCTAGTGGTTACCGTTTTGGATGAATCACCTAAAATCTCACCACCTTTGACATAGTTGAACTCCCTTTGGTAGCTCACTTCCTTCTCCTCTAGTCATGTCCTTCAAGGCTTCTAGAGGTAGATCTTGTGCTTCTTCTTCCTTGGTCAGAACCTCATCCACCTTTGATGAGTGTCCACCATCATTGGCTTCAATGATTCTTACATCACAAGAATCCTTCCTCGGAATGAGGTTATCATCGAAAACCACATAAATAGACTCTTCTACAACCAAAGTTCTTTTGTTAAATACTAAATATGCTTTAGAGTTTAAAAATACCCTAAGACAATAGCTTCATCACTTTTTGCATCAAATTTACCTAAATTTTTTTCTATTATTGAAAATAAAACACTGGCATCCAAAAGGATGAAAGTAACTAATGTTAGGCTTCTTTGATTTTAAAATCTCATAAGAAGTTTTCTTTAAAATTGGCCTAATAATTACTCGGTTAATGATATAGCAAGCGGTGTTTGTGGCTTCCGCCCAAAAATATTTAGTTAAATTATTTTGTTGAGGAGTGCGAGGTGTGGAAAAATTATAGATTATACCATTAGTGTTACAAAAATCCTCAAATCCTAAATTTTGAAATTCGGTTCCACGGTCACTCCTAATATGAGAAATTTGTCGACCAAGATCATTTTGAGAAATTTTTGAAAATGTGATGAACTTTTCTAAAGCCTCATCTTTGGTACTTAAGAATAGAACCCAAGTGTATCTAGAATAATCATCTACTAACACAAAAGCATATGATTTTCCACCCAAGCTCATAGTCCTAATTGGGCCAAAAAGATCCATATGGATCAATTGTAAAACTCTACTAGTTGAAACATCATTAATGGACTTAAAAGAAACTCTTTTGTGTTTACCCTTAGCACAAGCATCACAAATTTTATCTAGAGAAAATTTTAGCTTAGGTAAACCTCTTACTAGATTTTGGTAAACCAATTTTTTTAAAACACTCATGCTAGCATGTCCTAGTTTCCTATGCCATAACCATGAATCATGTTCATCCTTAGCTACAAAGCATGTATTAGAAATGTGAATGTCATCTAAATGCACCATATAGATATTACATATGCGATGAACTATGAGCATTATTTTTTTAGTTTCAATGTTCATGATTTTACAACAATTTATATCAAAATGAACATTAAAGCCTTTATGACATAATTAACTAATGCTCAACAAGTTATGTTTTAGACCGTTGACATATAAAACATTATCAATGAGTATGAAAGAGTGATTACCAATGGAGTCAATTCCTTCAATGTGGCCTTTGGATTTGTCACCAAATTTTACTACTCTACCACTTTTTGGCTTTAGTTCTGTAACGCCCCTGTTTTGGGCCTAGAGGTTTTAAGGGCGATTTAGGGTCTGGTGAATCTAGATTAGAGATCTGGGTTAGTTCGGAGTCGGTCCAGGGAAATCTTAGTTCGAGATGTGATAAAATTGTGCGAAAATTTTATAAAATCCTCTTTAAATGTGTATTGAGGGAAAGTGAAGCTTGGAAAATGATTTTTGGAAAGTCGACATTTCGGGTTGGTGACTAAAATGTAAAAATTGAAAGTTTTATTTTAATGGCTAAATCGAAGAGAGCCAAAACTTAGAATCCTTAGGAAGCTATTACACCAAGTTGGTATCAGCTATTTCCCTTGATTTGGAGTTTTAAATGATTTAATTAAATGTTTTAATAAAAGTGGTTTTATTAAAGGAGATTTTAATTGACTAATCATTTTCTCACGTAACTACTTTCTCCAAAACTTTTCTCTCAACTTTCTCAGCAGCCAAACTCTCTTTAATCACTAAAATCTTCAGAGAATCATCTCATTCTATCTACTTTTGATTTCTAAATGATGCTCATGGATTTCCACTTCAACTAGCTAGAGTTTTCTTAAAGGATTTCACCAAAATCATTGCAAATCAGGGGGAAAGCTTGTGTTAGAGGTGATCTTTCTTTTCTCTCCTCTAATCAAGGTTCTTTATTAAAATTCTCAAGTCTTTGGCTCTCTAGTTTTGTTTAATAACAAGATTTTGTAATTGAATTGATGAAAATTGCTAAATTAAGCTTTGTAAGATGGATTTTCAAGATTTTCATTTGGGCACTATTTTAATTAATTTAAGAATGATTTTAAACTTGATTTGGATGTTAAATGATGTGATAATAATGGTTTTGTAATAATAATCCCGAAATAGGATAGATCTTTAATTGTTATATTGTTAGATTTTAAGTTTTTAAGGTGTTAATATGAAATCTGAGTTGCTGGAGGTATAAGGATGAAATTAGGATGATTTTGGATGTTGATTGATGGTTAAAATAGGATAGAAGTGTTAGATTATTGTTGGGCTAAGTTTAGAGAGCAACCGAAGGAGATTTCGGTTGTTTCATATAGGTATTTTGGTGCTTTAGGGAAGAGCAGCGAGATTGCTTAAATTGATGGTGATTTTAATGCATTATGATGCATTAATCCTTTGTTCTTGTGTGGTATAAACAAGGGAGAATACTTTGGAAGCAATCAGTGAAGATCCGGGGGTTTCGGACGCTTAAATTCGCGTCGGCGAATCTTAGTTTCACGAGTCGGTGAGTGAAAATGAGTTTTCCAGCATTGAAACACTTAAAAGGTGGTTTTGAGAACTTAGTGTAAGCTTGAAACGCTTTACTAAGTTCGAAAGTAAGTAAAAGGATTTTCTCCCCTAATTGTGCTATTATGGATTGTTGATGCACTTGATTTTAAATGCATGTTACCTACTATTTTAAAGCATGGATTGAAGTAAGTGATTTATGCTTTTGATGTATATTGATGAAGGATGCACATGGTAAGTGATCCTTGTATGTATATGCTTATACATGTTTAATGGAGCATGGTTTGATGCTTGGAAATGTGGCTTATCGGTAATGCTTTGAAAACAATGAGGTTTGTGCTAAATGAGAATTATATTGGCAAGTGATATTGTGAAAAATGGTTTACAAATGAAAATCAGATATATTTAGCCAGCTATAGGATTGAGTGCACTATAAACGAGTCGTCTTGGATGTTGAGGGGTTTATACGGTGTAACGAATACTCCATCCAAGTACCCTAACGATTGAGGAAATTGAGTTGTGTCTCGTCTTTCTTTAGTGAGGTTATACATTTACCGATGAGGGGTTGTAAGGTACCGAATACTCCACCACGGGTGTCACAACGGTGGAAGGTAACTCCCGTGTATGAACCTTGAGATACCGGTGAGAATGTATGAAGTGTTGGTACAACACTTGGGAATCCGTGTATCCGATGTGGTTTTGAGAAATGAACATGTTGGTGATCACTTGTGAGCCAATATAATTGATAAAGTGTTATGAAATGATTAATGGTGTATATTATGTAAATGCATGTTTTACTCTTTAAGCTTTGCATATGGTAGCTATGCATGGAAGGCTTAAGTTGAGTGTTAGAAAAGGATTCGTTGTTGAGTTATATCATTTGTTGCATGATGTTTAACATGCTAATTTGTTAAGGGAAGTGCATGGTTTAAAAAGGGCATGGTTGATTTCAAATGATGGAAAGTAGTTTTAATGTTTTGATGGTGTTTTGGTTTTTGACCACTCCTCACTAAGCTTGTAAGCTTACGCTCTCTTTTGTCCATCAATGCAGATAACTAAGTACTTGGAGGCAGCAAGTTGCAAGGGGATCGAAAGAGAATTCGCTTGAATGTATGTTTCGTTTATGGACTAGAGTGTCTTGGTTGATGTGTATGAACAAGGGCAATGGGGGTTCCATTGTCTATTTGGGTGATGTGTATGAACACCTTTATTGAGCATGTTTGCTTTATGGTTTTATACTTGTAAAAGACCTTTATTTGATGGATTGTGCATTGGTTGGGGTTTTGACTCTTGAGTGGCATATTTGCTAGGTTGCATGCCTATAGTTTACCATTGATGCAATTTGCCATGATTTGTTGTTGAATATGCCATGAATGTATGAGGATTGGTGTTTGAATATGATGTATGTATGTTGGAAGCATGTTGGATTGGTTTAGGATGGATTTAAGTGTGAAAACCAGCAAAAAGTGTCATTACAGGCCCATGTGTTTCGGTACACTTGAGTCTGTACCGAAACAGTGAGCCTGAAATGGCCTAAGGGTTTTGAAACAGGGTAGGTCTGTTCTGGTACGTTTTGCTACTGGAAACCTCAATTCCAAAACACCTCCAAGGTGTTTCGATACGGGCCCTTGTTCGAGCCAAATGAGCCTGTTTCGATACACCAGATTCGATACAAGGTTAGCTTGTATCGAAACAGCTGTCAGTTAAGTTAGTTGATGGATTGTTATGAAGTTATGATTCTTTACGTTTTAGCCCCTGAATATTGTGGGTGCAATTAAATGAGCATGAATGTTTATTTTGAGCTGAGTTTTGACAGAGGTGCATCTAAAGTGACTAATTAAAGGTTGGTAACTTAAAAATGGAAAAAGTTCCTGTAATTTTATAAAATTACAAAACGATCCTTAAAATCGTAATTGAATGTAATCGAGCCTTAATCGTTGTCTGTTTGAGCTGTGAGCCTACCGCTGCGAAGATAAACACTTAGGATTTTATCCAGCATCTAGAAAAGATAAAAAGAAAAAAATTAGGATTGTTTATTGGGGTAAACTTCCCAATTTACTTCAATATTCCCTTTGTGACCCATTCGGTTTGGTCTACTGCCTAGGCCGGGTCGAGGGGGTTACAAGTTTCAATAATCTACTCTTGTCACTGGTCATGTGTCTTGAGCATCCACTATCAAGGTACCATATGTTTTGACTTGAAGCTTTGGCCTTGTAGCAATGCTCTCCCTTCAAACAAAGATTATGTCTTGATTTTTGGTACCCAAAATCATTTTGGGTCCATGGACATTAGCTCCCTAAATTTTGGTTCCCTTGGGAATCCAAGAAACAATAACATGTAAATCATTAGAATCAATTAGGTTCTAAGGAAACCAAAAACTCCTAATCCTCTTACCTCTAGAGGGCCTTTGAAGGTCTCTTTGTTTGTGGTCAACAAAGTTTCTTTTTACATAGTTGGGTTTTGAAGATTCACCTTTTTCAAAACTTGAGTTCCCAACTTTGTTCAAGGAAGCTTTGAGATCATTCACTTCCTTATGGTGATGATCATTAAGCTCGGAAAGAAGATTTTTTAAATCAATGTTTTCTTTTTCAAAATATGTTAAATTATTTTTAAAGCACAAATCTTCTTTTCAAGTTCCGAATTGATTTTGGATAAGGAATCGTTTTGGCTTTTTAAATCGGAGACAATTTGTAACACTCAATAATAATAATAATAATAATAATAATAATAATAATAATAAGTGAAGGTTGTGGGGACTCGAACCCAAAACCCTTAGGTAGCAAGCTAGTGACCCAGTCATCTAAGCTATGGCAGCTCTTGAGTATAGAATTGCGTCCACTTATTATTAAGTGGATTCTAAAAGGGTAAAAATAAAATAAAATGGAGATTGAAAAGGAAATTTGTGTTAATGGGATTTGAACTCTCGACCTCCTGCGTGTTGAGCATAAGCCCTAACCATTTGAGATAAGGGTAGTTTTGATAAATCTCAGCCCCATTTATTGTTAAACTATGCCTGGTAGAGATGCTGAAATTTAAAAGTTGATCTGACTCTTCACCTATCGTCATCGTTTTTCATTCGAATCTAGAAATATCCAAAAAAATTTAAGAGCCGCGCCCCAAAACCCATCGTCGTTCGTCTTCTCGGATCTCATCCACCACTTGTCGATGATCGTCATCGTCACCGTCAACGTCGCCTTACACCGAGCACGCCCATAGCCTCCAATCGCGGCGTGGCCCCGTCGGTTGCCGTGAAATCCAAGTTGAAAACCCGGCGGAAAACTAAAAGTCTCCCCTCAGCTTTTTGAGTTTTCCGACCGCCTTTCCCGTCTGATCGAGACGCAAGCGCCTCGTACTGCCGAACCGAGCAAAACCCATACCGCCAGACGTCGAACAACTGTCGCTTAAACCATCGTCGGAGCTACGACAGTCGGTTGAGTTTCTGGCCGATTTGGTAAGTTTGGTGAGTATTTCGGCCTATTTCTGGGAATTTTAGAGATATAAAGGAGATTTCGGTGATAATCTTGTGTTTAAGAGGTGTTTTCCGGCCGTCTAGGGCCGCGTGTGGGCTTCACGCGCCGTCCATGATAAATTCCGGCAGCCCTAGACGATGGTTGTTAAACCGGCCTGGTCCCTTAACGAACCGAGCCAGCAACTAAACCGGTTCAAACCGGTAATAAATATGAATCGGGCCCTTAATTAATTAATGGGTCGACCCGACCTAACCCGTTGATCGTACTCGACCTATTGACTGACATGACCCGTTGACCCGTACCCGACCCGTTGACCGAGTTAGTTACCCGAGTCAACCCAATGAGTTAACTCGCCCGAGTCAACCCTGTGAGTCAACTCGCCGAGTCAGACATTGGACCAGTGACGTCAGCGTTGACTTTGACTGCTGGCGTCAGCGTTGACTTTGACCAAAAAGTCAATTTTTCCCGAAAAGTCATATTTTATGTTTTTCAACGTCCTGAGTCTGATTTTGAAGCCCGTTTCTTGAAATTCTAACCCGAAAGCCTCCGAATTGGACCTTGAACTCGAGTTTGCTTATGTATTTTATTAATCAGTTATGAGCAATGTGAATAAGGACTGAAATTGGAATTTGTATGATTGAAGGTATTCACAGTTCCTTGTATTCGAGATGTTGAGGACGTCGCATTCGGGTTTGAGAGTGATCGAATGGAGTATCATGGTTGATCGATATAGCAAGGATTTTAGGTAATACATTACTACCTCTTGTATGCTTTATGAACATGTTGGTATTCGTTAATGCATGCATAAATATGATGAGGAGTACTGTTAATTCTGCTCAAGTCAAATCGGATACGAAAATGAGTATGATAATCTAGATAAGATTACAATGCTCGAATGAGAAGATTAATAAGTCGGGAGGATCTGGAGTTCAATAGGTAATTAATAAAGTAGTAAATCTTCAATTCTGGGTAATAGTGTCAAATGATTAAACGTCAAAAATATTTGGATATGAAACTACAAAAATACCCTTGAGATATAAGAATTACTAAATACCCTTGGAATTGGAAGGGATCTAGAAATCTACACTAGATAAGGTATAACAACCTAATTCATCTAAAAACCTCGACCTACTTGGAAAGTTATGGTAACAAGATTTAAGCCTTTGAGATTGTAAGGTGTTAGGTTTCCTTGATTTTGGAATGAATTTCCGAATATAGATTTACAGGAAACTATCCATACCTCTGAATTAATCAAGCAGCTCAAAATATTGAATTGATTGAAACGACTAAAAGTATTAAAAATACTTTTATGGTTAAATTAATCGGAAGGATCTTATTGATCAAAAAGGCTGAAGTTTCCTCAGACACCGAGGTTGGCAAATTAACTGGAATGGTGGATAAACCTTTGAGTTCGGAAATGAATACCTCTGAATTAATCAAGCAGCTCAAAATACTGAATTGATTGAAACGACTAAAAGTATTAAAAATAATTTTATGGTTAGATTAATCGGAAGGATCTTATTGATCAAAAAGGCTGAAGTTTCCTCAGACACCGAGGTTGGCAAATTAACTGGAATGGTGGATAAACCTTTGAGTTCGGAAATGAATGAAGTGGTTGGAGGTGCCGAAAGTTCTTGAATGGATGAAACACCCACGGGTACTTAAATGATTGAAATATTACATATGGTTCAATTGACAAGAATGATGGATATCTCGAGCTTCATAATGACTGAAATACCCCCTTGATTGGAATAAGTAAATTGCCTCTGATAAAATTCTATAAATGTCAATAAAGCTAAAAATGACTCAAATACCCCTAAGGGTTGAAACATGACTCATATATGTCAATCACTCATGATATTAATATAAGGTTGGAAGTTTTTCCTCACATAATATAAGTTTGACTACTCTGTGGCAAGTCTTGTGGTGAAATATGAAAGCAATCGCTCAGATATACGATACATCCGGATACATTAAAATGGTTGGTTAGTACTACAAGGTTGAAATATGTTAGTTCGAATGGTTTTGGAGGCTCGATAAACTTCTAGAAATCTTAAATATTGTAAATCGTCATTTTATCATTTTTGGGCTAAATTACTAAATCACCCTGATAGTTAAATGACCAAAATGCCCTCGTTGGCCAAAGTAATCAAAATAGACCTAAATGTATCTGATATCGTAAAAAATCTTGATATAGAAATCTATGAATGCCTGGTTGGAAACCTGATGAGCAAATAGAATTCCCGAGCCTCTGTTTATGCCTTGTTGGTATAAATTACCAAAATGTCCATGTATGATAAAATGACCATAATACCCTTGAAGGCTTAAATGACTAAATCACTCATGATATATCTAAACTCTTAAAGATCTTGATGTATCATCTCTTGAATATCTGGTTTGAACCGTTAGTACGAACCCCCCCCCCTTTATTAGGGACCTTGTTTCTAAAATTCGTTCAAATTGTCAAGTTTAATGTGTCCCTTCCGTAAATGCCAAGTATCTCCAAGGAATAAACTGCCCCACCTAGTGTGTTCCATGTGTGCTACACGATTGTTTTTGCATGCTGATTTACATGTTATAAAATCGATCAGAACATGACATGTTTTATAAATTAAGCATGATCGTACTGTATTTCTGATATATGCACCTGATATGACAAACATGCTATATGGATAATGTATTACTGAAAATATTGTTATTGATTAATGAACTACTGATGTCTGATTCATTGGGGTACTTGGGATATGATATGAAGTTACTGACGGCTCAGCCCTGATCAAGCTGGTAAGTCTGCCCGTTTTTTGTTCCTATGTTTCGGCTAGGTACGCCCGTTTCGGTTCCTATGCTTCGGCTAGGTCCACCCGTTTCGGTTCCTATGTTTCGACTAGGTCCGCCTGTTTCGGTTCCTATACTTCGGCTAGGGCCGTCCATATTCTAAGGTATTCCCTTAGGATTGTACCCACGCCCAATGGGCTCGGGTTATTGCATGTACATGATACTGCACTGGGGAAACTATATACTAGAGTATGGTTGGAGGGTAAATAAAGAATTAAAATGAACTTTACTGCTACTTGAAAAAAATGTATTTGAAATAAAAAGATTTACTACATTGTTACATTTCATGCATTAATGTTGCACTGTTGGAACAAATATCGTTATTCTCGAGTAATGCTACCTCGAAATAGTAGAACAGAAATGGAGATTGTTACTACATGGAACATCATGAAAATATTATGCCTACCCTATATCTACATGAGCTTATAGCATCTTTTGGTAGTTTTGTATTATTGAGCTTTTCCAAGCTCACGTTGTTTTTACCATCGCAGTTTAAAATAATATATCATGGTATAATGTTTGACATCAGTGTTCAGAGTTCTCTCAGCGTTGCTTTTGGAGTACGGTACTGTATAGTTAGTGGGCATGTATGTCATGTATTGTTTTATGGTAGTGTCTATAAAGCACTTTTTGAAATTTCTGTTATGTGTTTAAATGACTTCCTGAAATGGTATTTTATACATAAGTTGATTTTACATTTTAATAAGTGTTTTGAGGAAAAAAAATTTTATGTGTATTTTTACTATGGGTGTCTCTTGTGACCCTAATGTGGCTTCCTAGGATCCGTTGTAATGCATAGACGGGTCTAGGGGTTACAAAATTTTCTTGTTTTTCAAAATTGATTCCTTGTATTTCCCAAGCAATTCATCATACACCTCTTGCAACTCATCATAAGATTTTTAAAGCTCATCGAAAGTATAATCAAAAGATGATGAGTTAGAGGTTACCTTAGGATCTTCCTCAAAAGCCATAAGAAAAAGGTTGGAAACTTCTTGCTCCTCTTCATCGAATGATGATTCCTCATCACTCCAAGTAGCAATGTTGGCCTTGAGCTTCTTCTTCTTCCCGAAGCTCTTCCTTTTGATTTGGGGGCATTCGGTTCTAATGTGCCTCGGCTTCTTACACTCATAGCATATGAGTTGGTCATTCTCATCTTCCTTGTTCTTGTTCTTGAAGTCTCCTTTTCTAAAGAACTTTCTTCCCTGGTTGGACTTCATGAACCGAGTGAATCTTTTGGCTAGAATAGCTATCTCTTCAAGCTTCTTCTCGCTTGAATCGCTCTCTTCTTGTGAAGCTTTGAGAGCAATTCTGATTTTCTTATTCGTCACTTCCTTCTTCTCCATCTTTTTCTCTTTTCTTTTCTTCTTCTTATTCTTGCTTCATGATCTCATGAGTAAGGAGAGAACCCATGAGTGCATCGAGCTTCAATGTCTTCAAATCTTTTTCCTCGATCATGGTGGTTCTCTTCCCATCTCATGACTCGAGAAGAGAGTAGAGTAGTTTCCGAATAAGCTTGTCTTCGGGGATGACTTCTCTGAAACCTTTGAGACCATTGACGATGGCCGAGAAATGATCAAACATCTTCGTGCCACTCTTGTCGGGCATCATTTTGAACTTCTCGTAACTTAAGTTGAAGAGCCTAATCTTAGTCTCCTTAACATTATAGGTGGTCCCGAGCGTGTCCCACACCTCTTTTGAACTTGTACAAGAGGACATCTTCGAATACATGTCTGGTCCGAGTGCACAAAAGAGCATGTGCAAGGCCTTGTCATTAACTTGTAGCTTATTTCTTTCTTAATCCGTTATTTCCTGCTTGGCCTTAGGAATTTGTCTATCACCTTCTTGCTTCATTGGAATGGATGGCCCATCTTTGATTATATCCCAAAGAAGGTAATCATTGGATTTGATGAATAGCTTCATACGATTCTTCCAATATGGGTAGTTGTCCCTATTGAAGAATGGAGGTTTGGTGGTGGATTGACTCTTACACAAGTTGGTGGAAGTAGACGTCATTGCTTTGTTGCCGATTGATTGGATTTCTTCAAGGATCGCCTCTTGTAGATGTTAATCTCTCGAAGAGTTGGCTCTGATACAAATTGTTATGTGGATCAATCGATCAACAAATGACCAAGAATGGGTGAATTGGCTTTTTAAAATGAAAGGGAGCAAAGTTGTAAAGTGAAAATTGAAGACAAGAGAATTTATAGTGGTTCAAGCTTAGAAAAAGCTCTACATCCACTACCTTAGCTCCCACTAAGGATTTTCAACCAATTTCACTAGAAATTCTTTCCTTTTTCTTGGATTAGGAGGAAACCTTACAAACCGATTAAGCTTTCTACCCAAAGCTAAATCAAGACTCACTTTTTACAAGAGAAATTTTGGCAACAAAGAAAATACCTCACAATAGGTGAATAATTTCCCAATTATAAGTTCACTCTAACCCCAAACTTGATTAAGAAAGAATACAATAAAAGCTCTCAAGAGGGTTACAAGAATTTGACTCTAATAGCCTCAAAGAGATTGGATTTTTGCTTGTTTGTGCTTGACTTATTTAATAGTTGTTGTTGTAGCTTTTACTGTTTACTTTTATACATCTTCATTGAATTCTAACCATTTGGATGGTTGGAATCATCAATAGAGCCATTGGGCTCTCTTTTTCCCACCATAAATGCACTTCTGCAACCTACCGTATTGATACACCTATCACCGTATCAATACCTGCCATAAGAAGAAAGAGTCGTTGTATACAAATAGCGTATCGATACGTGATGAGGTGTATCGATACAAAAACCATATTTTAAAAAAAAGATCAGTGTGACATAATACGTACCGGTATTAATTTTGCTTAATGGAATCTGGAGAAGTGGTTATCCAAAAAGTGTATCGGTACGGTCGTTGAGCATATCGATGCAGTTAACCATTTTTCAAAGTGTTTGATTCCAATAAACTGACAAGGCAACGGTCAAAAATTAAATGCCAAGATTTATCAAATCTTACCAACTTGTATCGGTACGGAAAGGAGCGTATTGATACGGTAAGTAATTTTTAGTTTCCAGGTTTGAATGGCGTATCGGTACTGCAAGTAGCATACCAGAACCTTTTTGTGAAATATATGCTTCGAGTCTAAAATTCGTATTGATACGGCAAGAAGCATATCGGTATACTTTTCTTATTTTGCATAACTCGTTTTTTAGTAGCCAAAAACTGTATCGATACAGATGTAACCGTATCGGTACGCCTGGACCAAACTTGAAAATTTTAGTTCGAAAATACTTAGAAAATATTTTGGATACTTGGCTTTTGATTTAGAAACACTTAAAGTTCAATTCCTTGTCATTTTGTGAGTCTTTTGAGTATTTAAAAATTTATTGCATTTTGCAATTAAGTCCTTGAAAAAATATTGTTATATCAAAATCAACTTTGGTTTTACATTGTTGCATTTAGTTTAGTGAGAATCATTTGTCCACACAATGGTAAACCTACATGCTGTCGGTGGAATGAGGAAGCTTAACAATGACAAATACAATACATGGTCAACTTGCATAATGTCATATATGCAAAGACAAGACATGTGGGAGATTGTCAATGGTAGTGAAAAGGAGCAACCAGAAACAGAGGATGCAAATGAGATGTTAACAAAATGGAAGATAAAAGCATTCAAGGCAATGTACGCCTTGAAGAAAACATTGGAGGAATATATGCTAGAGCACATTCGAGATGTCAAAACCCAAAATGAAGCTTGGGAAACATTCGCCAAGTTGTTCTCTAAGAAGAACGATACGAAGCTCCAACTTTTGGAGGGTGAGTTGTTGTGTATAAAGCAAGGCAACATGATGATCAAACAATACCTTTACAAAGTAAAGTTGTTATGCCGGGAGATTTCTAAGTTGGATCCAGCAACTCCTATTGGTGATACCAGGATGAAACGAATCATTGTCCATGGTCTAAAGCCAGAGTTTAGGAGTTTTGTTATTGCTGTAAAAGGATGGCAAACTCAACCATCGCTTGTAGAATTCGAAAATTTGTTAGCTAATCAAGAAGCCTTAGTTAAACAAATGGGATGAGTCTCATTAAAAAATGAAGGAGAGACACTCTACGCTAGTAAAGGCAAGCGAAACTTCAAGCAGCGTGCCAATGGTGGGTTCAATAGAAATCAAGGAGAATAAAGCTCTCGTGAAGGGGGGTTCCAAAAACCACAGCAACAATAAAATTTTTGAAGGAAAATGTTACAACTGCGGGAAGAAGTGTCACATGGCCAAATCTTGTTGGTAAAAAAAATCTATGGAGAGTAATGTTGATACTTCCAACAATGAAGAAGAATGGGACGCATAAGCATTCTTTACAGTAGAAGAGGAAGAGCTAGCTCTCACGGTGACTATGTTAGGCAAAATTGATTATGAGAATGATTGGATCGTTAACTCTGGTTGTTCAAATCATATGATAGATAATAAAGAGAAATTACAAAAAAAAAATTGAATACAAGAGAAGCCGTGTGGTGGTCACAACAAATAAGTCCAAGTTACCAATAGCACATATTGGTAACAAGATGGTCTCTCCTCATAATAAGGACACTGAGATGCTACTTCATAATGTCATCTTGTGCCAAAGATGAAGAAAAATCTTCTTTCATTAGCATAATTAACATCTTCAGGCCATGATGTTCTATTTGGTCCACAAGATGTGAAGGTATACCATAGTCTCGAGGTCAAAGAGAAGCCGATGATGAAGGGAAGAAGATTAGACTCTATCTATGTGATGTATGCAGAAATTACAAATGTTAACAAAACAAGAAGAAATGAGACAGCGAACTTGAGGCAAATGTGGTTAAGTTATGTCAGTTACTCCAAGCTAGACGTGATGATGATGAAGTCAAAGTTGAAAGGACTTTTAGAACTAGATGTGAGAACAGACACAATATGTGCGAGTTGCCAGTACAAAAAAGCACATCAACTACCATATGAGGAGTCAAAATATAGAGCAAATGAGCTATTAGAGTTAATCCACTCTGATGTGTTTGGGCCTATTAAACAAACCTCTATTGGTGGGATGACGTACATGGTGACTTTCATTGATGACTTTTTTCAAATATGTGTGGATCTATTTTATGAAGGAAAAAACTGAGACTCTTTCAAAGTTCAAAGAATTAAAAGGGATTGTGGAAGCAAAAGTTGACAAAAAGATCTATTGGCCACACATAGATAATGGAGGAGAGTACACTTTATATGAATTTGAAATTTTTTTCCAATAGTATCAAATATGTCGTCAATTCACATATGCTAGCACTCCGCAACATAATGTTATAGATGAAACGAAGAATAGAAATTTGGCCAAAATATGCCGAAGTATACTTTATGCAAGAAACGTTCCGGGTCATTTTGGGTAGAAGCAATGAAAACTGCAGGTTATGTGATCAACATACCTCCTCAGAAAAGGTTACATTTTCTTTCACCTTTTTGAAAAATTATGGAAAATGAAACCAACAGTTAGCTATTTTCAAGTTTTTTGAAGTTCTTGTTATGTATTTGTGCTTGACCATTTACGTAACAAAATGGACAAGAAAGTTGTTAGGTGTATTTTTGTAGGGTACGATAGCTAGAGGAAAGGGTGGAAGTGTTGTGATCCAACAACTGGAAAATGTTATATGTCTCGAAATATGATGTTTGATGAAGCATCTTCATGGTGGTCTTCAAATAAAGAGTTATTGTCAAACTCAGGCACTCTCAAGAGAGACTTGTAATCTTCTCAATTTCAGTTAAGTCTAGATGAAACTGAAATTGTTGATGATGAAGAAGAAGAATACGTAACTCAAAATCCATGGCAAACTGGTGTCCACCAGCAACCGATCGAAGACGATGAACCGAGTGAAATAGAAGAACCAGCACCATTTAGAAGATCAACAAGGATCAAAAAGCCGAATCCCAAATATGCTAATGCTATCATAGTAGAAAGGGTGATGAAAAAGAGCCAGAAACCTTTGAAAAAGCTTCTTAAAAATCTGAATGGACTAAAGCATTGAGATACGAGATTGTTGCAATTGACCGGAATCAAACATGGGAGCTTGTACCAAAGCCAATAGATGTGAAACCCATTTCTTGTAAATGAATCTACAAGATAAAACACCGCACAGATGGATCGATTGAGAGGTATAAGGCTCGATTGGTAGCTTGAGGATTCTCTCAACAATATAGACTAGATTATGATGAATTTTTTAGTCCAGTGGAAAATCTTACAATTGTCTGAGTCCTACTAGCACTAGCAACTACCAAGGATTGGAATCTATGGCAGATGGATGTGAAAAATGCATTTTTTTCATGGGGAGCTAGATCGAGAGATCTACATGGACAAATCGACGGGTTTTCAAAGTCTAGATCATCTTGAGTATGTTCGCAAGCTTCAAAAGGTGTTGTATGGATTGAAGCAATTACCTAGGGCTTGGTATTGTAAGATTGCTGAGTTCTAACTCATAGTGGCTATTATGTGGCTCCTTCAGATTTCAGTCTATTCGTAAAAGCAACTGAAGGAAAAAGAAGCTATTGTGCAAGTATATGTGAATTATTTAATCAATACTGGTGATTTTGAGGATGAAATTTTTCGAACCAAGGAGAATTTATCAGTTCGCTTCTAGATGAAAGTACTTGGGCAACTCAGACACTTCCTTGGTCTAGAGATTGATCACACCGAATAAGAAAATTTTCTCCACCAGAGAAAGTATTCCCAATATCTATTGAAAAAGTTTAGAATACTCAATTGCAAGTCAATTTCTACATTGGTGGAACCAAATGCCAAAATCTGTGCTAATGAAGGGAAAGATTTAGAAGATGATACGATGTACCAACAATTAGTTGGTAGTCTTATCTACTTAACTTTAACAAGGCCGGATATTTGTTTTGCAGTTAGTGTTGTGAGTCGATACATGTAAAATACAAAAAAAAAAAACTCACTTAGAAGTAGTTCAACGAATTTTGTGATACGTGAAGAGTACAATTGATCATGGTATTATGTATAAAAAAGGTGAAGATTGCAAGCTAGTTGGCTATTATGATGTTGACTATGCAGGTGACCATGATACTCAACGCTCAATTATAGGGTATGTGCTTGTACTTGGATCTAGAGCAATTTCCTGGTGTAGCAAAAGATAATCTATAGTGTCTTTGTCAACCACCAAATCAGAGTACTGTGAAACAATAATTGCGGCTCAAGAGAGTACTTGACTTTTGTAATTGTTAGAGGACTTGCATCAGCAAGTGAAGTTTCCAGTCACCTTATAATGTGACAATTTGTCAGCCATACGCTTAGCTGAGAATTCAATTTTTCATGCAAGAACTAAACATGTGGAGGTGCATTACCATTTTATTAGAGAAAAAGTCTTGCAAAAAAAATCAAGCTTGAACATACGAAGAAAGTAGATCAAGCGGTTGACCTATACATGAAAGGCTTGAATGACAACAAGCTCGAAAGCTTCTGTCGTCAACTCGGAATGATAAATAAAATAGAAGTTGGTATTGAGGGGGAGTGTTGAAATATCAACACCAAGCAATTAATGTTTAATTAAGTTAATTTTATAGTTCATTTATGGGTTAAGTTTTTGGTTTTAGCTTTAAATGCTTAGTTATTAATGTAATGGCAAACGTCTCATGAACTTTGCCTATATAAAGAAGTTATATGCTTGTTTTTAAGATAACACACACCGAATGAAAAAATAAGCAAAGTGTTCATTCTTTCATTTGAGCTTTTTCTCTTTTGCTCTTAGTGTTTTGGGCTGCGGGGTGTTCCACAGTGAATTTATTCAACACCTCAAACGTTAAATTGGCCCTCAACGAAAAATTAAAAACAAATTAAGCCCCTAAGAAAAAATTTCACTAAATTTAGCTCTCAAAATTTAAATTGCGCCCGATTTAGCCCCTCTGTTACATTGACCGCGTTGACCGTCAATACTCTCTAACGGTCAAAGATAGAACGACACACGGCACACTCTGAACGTGCCACATCATCAAAACTGATTTTTTTTAAAAATATTCTAAAAAATCTACAAAAATATAAAAGAAAATACTAAAATAAACCTACAAAATTATATAAAAATATATATAAATATTATATTAATTTATTTTTTATTTTTCTTTAATTTTTTTATAAAAACTTAAAATGATATTTTTTCTAAAAAATCACAAAGTTTTATTTCTTTCAAGAAAAGCCCCATAAATCCCTAAATCAATAATTAGCATCGATTTAACCACCAACCACTCCCCGTCGCAGGAAACTCCTCCCATTTTCGTCGTCCTTGCATCCATTCTCACTGTTCGACACCCATTGCATCGCCCAACCCGTTCTCCCCCAATGTTTCTTCTCACTAGCACTGTCGATTAAACTGATTTGAGGATTTGGAAATGTAGGGTTAGGGATTTGAAAATTTTGAGCATTTTTAATTTTTTTTGAAATTTTAGGGTTTAAATTTTTTAAAAAATATATACAATTTTAAATATTTTTTATTATAAATATTTATATATTTTTTAATAATTATTACAATTATTTTTATATTTTTCGATTTTAAGTAAAAAATAAGTTTTTAATTTTATAAATAATTTAAATTTTTACGCATTTAAATATTTTTTTAGATTTTTCTTGAATTTTTTAAATAATTTTAAATATTTTTTAAATGATTATTTACGATTTTGATGGCATGGCATGCCTAGAGTGTGTCATGCGTCACCATCATAATAACTACTTTTAAGTTAACGGTCAACGTTACAGAATGGCTAAATTGATTGTAATTTAAATTTTAAGGGCTCAATTGAGTGAAAGTTTTTCATAAAGGCTTTTTTTTTGTTGAGGGTCAATTTGAGCTTTAAGCCTTTATTATTATTATTATTATTATTATTATTATTATTATTATTATTATTATTTCTGTAAATAAGACAAGATAAATAACAAGCTATTCGAGTCCAACTCGATCAAAACTCAACTCAAATTCGAACTCGACTCGAATTCGTAAAGAGTCAAGTCAATCTCAGCACTATTCGGCTCATTTGTACCCCTAAAGGGGACTGAAGCTTTATTTAAACAATAAACGAACGCATTAAAAATGAAATCAAAATAATAATAAAACGAAACAATAATTGCTAATAATTATATGATTTGTAAATGGAGTATTTCTAGAGATCATAAGTCAAAATTTTGTAATAGAAATTATTTATTTTTTTCAGTGTCCTCGTTTATGCTCCACCCTAAAAATTTAGATTTAGAGTTTATGGTTAAGATTTAAGATTAGAGTTTAAGAAATTTGAGGTAGGTGTATTTTTAAAATTTATGGTTTAAGATTTAAAATTTAGAATTTAATTTTTAGTCTTAGATCATAAAAAAACACTAAAAATAGAGGATTTTTGTCCTAAATTTTTATAATAAAAAATGAACGAAGCAATGATTCTACAGGAAAATTCTACAACGTGCGACGAACATCGATGAATACCACTAATGATGAACACCGATGAACACTATTAAAGTAATTAATAAAGATTTAAAATTTCAAGGACTCATCATACAATTAATAATTATTTTTAGAAATTCAATTAAATTATTTTATATATATATATATTAAAATTTTATTTTTTTAAAAGGGTAAACTATATATTTAGTACCTCACATATTTCTGTATTTCTATTGAACCCTCTTTATTTAAATATTATTTTAATTTAACCCTATTCTTTATAAAAAAATAATTTAACCCTTAACCCTCAACCTAAAACCCTAAACTATTAACTCTTAAACCTATACCCTAAACCATTTATGGACGTGGGTTTAAATAATTTTGGACGTGAGTCTTTACTTTACGAGGTTTAGTGATTCACCGTTTCTATCAACTCATTATTATGTTAACCAATTTATGAGCACTGATGGGTAAACATCATTGGAGCTTTCATTAAACCTTGAAAATTTGAATGCGTGCCAGGTTCAAAATTGTTTCAGTTCTGTATCTCACTCTAAATTCTTGAACATCTCATTTGTTTCATATTGACCTCTCCATTGAGCCATTATATGTTTTCAATTTAGCCTCTTTTGGTAAAATTGATTGTTACACTTACCTCTTTTTTTTTTGCTTTTGAACAAGAAGAGCATAGTTCCATCGAACGTTATTTATACATAATTAAATTTGTTCTTAACTGGTGCTTTGTATGTGTTGCTGCAATTTCTTTCAAGTAAAGGGTGATGGGTTGGTTAAGTTTTGTTGGAACTTGGTTTTGTAACATTCTTCTTTTGAGATGTAGAACTTGGCAGTTTCATAGGCAAAATCAGTATTCAGTATCCAGTATCAGGGCTTTAATATTTTTCTTTTAATGAAACCTTTCTAATGGTTTTGTAGCTGCCTGCTAATATCGCACCTCCTTCCGCTGTTCACAATAGAGCAGGTCCTTTAAAGGCAGAGCGAATAGTTGAGGTCACTAACAGTTAGACTTAGATTTTCTGAATACATGGATCAGAGTACCAATTTTATTCATTCTACTTTTTTTATGCATGTAACAGTTTAGTGCTTTGCCCAAAAATTGCTTATGAGCTGTGAAATTGTACCATTCGCGAAGCTGTATGGAATTTTATGTCCTGTAACAAAAATAGTTTATGGTTTAGGGTATAGGTTTAAGAGTTTAAGGGTTTTAGGTTGAGGGCTAAGCGTTAAATTATTTTTTATAAGGAATATGGTCAAATTGAAATAATATTTAAATAATGAGGGTTCAACAGAAATACAGAAATAGGTGAGGTACTAAATATATAGTTTACCCTTTTAAAAAAAATAAAAATTTTAATATATATAAAAAATAATTTAATTGAATTTTTAAAAATAATTATTAATTGTATGATGGGTCCTTGAAATTTTAAATCTTTATTAATTAATTTAATAGTGTTCAGCGGTGTTCATCATTAGTGGTGTTCATCGATATTCATCGCATGTGGTAGACTCATCCTGATTTTACATCTTTTATTCTAATTCCCCCCCCCCCCCCGACCATATATTGTCCCTCTTAGTTTCCTTTATTTCTAACTCTTTGATCAAGTTGAATAATCTTTGATAGCGAATGCGTGTAGGCATTTGCTAAAAATCGATTGTATTTTAACTCTGTTGATATTATTATAGTTATAATATATAAAAAAACACGTGAGTTCGAATGTACATAGACACGTAATATTTTTTTGATAAATTTTAATTTTAATCTCACCTAAAGAGAAGAAAAAGGAGGACTCTAAGAAGAAAAAAAAGAATGTTTTTAGTGGGTCTAGAACTCATAACTTAAGGGGAATATGATGGAAAAAGATAAACAGCTTGACTAACCAGTCAAATGTGCTTGCTAAGTAATATTTTTAAATTAATAGGTAAGAAGATATATGAGTTGTTTAAACATTGTATAAAATCATTTGTTAACACTATCATTTATAGGATTATTATCCCATACCGGCTATGAAAATTTTAGTTTCCACAAGCGAGTAAGTTTATGGGGTTTAGGGTTTAGATTATAGGGTATAGAATTTATGATGGCTTATGATTAGAATTTAGGGTAATGTTTAGGGTTTAGGGTTTCATATTTAGGGATTTAGAGTTAGAGATTTTAATTTTAGATTTTAGCCTTAAATTAGACACGCTTGTGTTGAAAGACTTTAACCTTTAAATTGACCTTATTTATATAGGTAATTATTTGATGCACCGTCAATAGAAAGTATTTTTCCACAAGCGGGCTTTTAAAGTTGTCAGGTGTCCCTTTTAGGAGCTCTAAACCCTAAAAACTAGAAGCTTGTAGATAATAAGTTTTCAAGTAACGTTTTTATGAAACGTGCTAAGAGTAGTAATCCAATCATAACTGAAATTGTTGAATTTACCTTAATCTGATTAATGACTTTTTTTTTGTTTGGTATCGTTAATCACTCTCTTAAAGGGTCGTCGGCTCTTTTTAAAGGCCAACAGTCGGACCCTCGACATTCAACAAATGCACGTGCACGTGCAAGTGCAAAACCATCACAAACAATCAACCCACCCGTCAAGGAACGGATCCTTCTTTCTTGGGGCTTGTTCATATTTTTCGTTTGGACCGAGGATGAAAATCCCCTTGCTCCAATTCCCATGATTCCCCAAACAAATACTAGTATATGTTTTACTTTTATTTGTCCCAAGCATGCTTCCTCTCTTAATATGCATGCTATGCAAGGGACCAAAAGTGTCACCATTTTTCACAATGCATAGTTATGTGGACGGTTAAACCAAAGCCGGTACCGGTCCGACACGTGTCCCGTCAAATATGTTGACTCGATACACATCAGCATCGATCTCGAGCCATAATCATGCTTAAGATAGGGTTTAACCACAAATAATAGAACTTGGGTAATGCCAAGGAGAATTTTGTATGGAAAATAGGGTTTGCACGCAATGGTGCGGGGGCATTGCTTAAACCATCATTGTTTATTAAGTCCAAAGCAGTCCATGTGAAAGAACATTCCTTAAAGATAGTGTCTCACTCCGACCGCAACAAAAGACCCTGCCCTTACGGCAAAATGCTAGGCTGCATTTATTTATTTGTTTATATGTTTTTGCTTTCTCGTTTCTCCCATAAGTAGCATTTGTCATAATTCATCTTTGTTCCCAAAGACAGCCAAGGGTTCGGATTGAACAATCTCGTTTCGATTTCGATTTTCTATTTGCCCACTTGGATTTTTATTGAGAAAAAAATATATGGGACATATTTGATGGGAGTTGGGGACATGTTGAGTCTATGTTGTTTTTATGACAGATTTTTGGGTTGGGTGCCACAGCGCAGGCATGCCGGTGATGAGCAACCCTAATATTGTAGTGACAGTGAGGCACAACTCAGAGCTTTTGAGGGCCATGTGATTTGGTCTATTACCTCAATTTGTTCGGTTGGGAGGGAGTCTAGATTTAACTCAAATCGTCTGTGGTTGTTTATTAAAAACTATGAATTCGAATTTGCATCTTGAAGACGATATAGTTCAAAGAAAAAACTGTAAATCTTAACCATAGACTATAAAATGAAAGATGAAAGACAGAAAGAAAATATCGTAGTAGATGCTTAGATTCAGATATGATAATTGATTGTATGAATCAATTGAAGTAAATTCGAGTTGAGAATAAGATTTGGATGGTACAGTAGGGTAGGGTAGAGGTGTTTGTCCCAGACAGGATCATGGGGAACCCCTTCCTGTTTGCCTATCTGTTATTACCTAACTCAAAACATTCATCAAAGATTTGTCGGGTCTTATGTTTTCAAGGAAAAAGCTCAAGATCAGGCTTTTGTTAAAGTAAAGTCCAATTTGTTTGATGCTCCTAAATTTCACATTCACGCTACTGGATCTATGACCTAATCACTTTAGATTTTGGGTTCAAGTGAGATGGGCTATTGCTCCATGGGTTCTTCAAGTACACATAGACCAGCACAACACAGCGGCGGATCCACTGAAACTTTATGTTGGACAAGTGTTTACTCTGAAAAATTGAGTTTTCTATATTAATTAATTAATTTATTGAGTGAATCCGTTTTAAAATTTTATTTGTGTCCACTCATATATATAAAAAAATTTGTGTTGTTAATATATGTGTACCCGCCTTTAAAACAATTTTTACAACTGACACGAGAGATGACTCGACCAGGTTGGAGCACATTTTTCTGCCAAAAATCATTATGAAAGTAACTTGGGTAAACTATACAGATAACCACTTAATTATAGAGTTCGTGTCAATTTCAATACTATACTTTAAATTTTGGCAAATATACCACTTAATTATTTAAATAGTTCCAATTAAGCCACCAACCGTTAAAAAAACAGGAAAAGTTGGTGTGGTTGTTAAATAAAATTGGTATAATTACATATTCAGTCCTCGTTATTTACACAATATATCAATTTAGTCCTAATTTTAATCTAATAAAATAAATTAATTATTCAATTAGGTGGTGACATGTGGAGGACTTTATCTATTTTTATTTAATTTAATAAAAAAAATTTCTCCTCCAATCAGGTAATGACATGTGTCACCTGATATGAAATACTAACTAAAATATGAAATACTAACTAACTAAAATGGAATGAGTTTACCATTGGGCCACACATGTATTTGTGATATGAAATACTAACTAAAATATATGTGTTATACGATAGTAATGACTGGAAAAAAAAAAGTAAATGTGATTTTAGGGGACTCAAGATGACACACTTATGATGCATAAAAACATCTAACTCAGTTAAATATAAATTTTTAATTTTTTAATATAATTATATATAATAATTTAATTAATTTTTTAATAAATATTGAAATTAATAATTTTGATTTTTAACTTAATTAATAATTCCAATATTTATTAAAAATTTAATTAAATTAATATATATATAATTATATTAAAAAATCAAAATTTTAAAATTATATTTAATTGGGTTAGATGTTTTTATGCATCATAAGTGTGTCATGTTCGAGTCCTCTAAAATCACATTTTTCCGGTCATTACAATTGTATAACACATATATTATAGTTAGTATTTTATATCATAAATACATGTTGGGCCTAGTGGTAATCCCATCTTACTTCCACCAGTATACCCAGGTTTAAATCTTACTAGGGTAACTTTCTTCTCTTTCTCCAATCAGATAACCACATATATTATAGTTAGTATTTCATATCATAAATAGCAGTTCCTTGGCTTTTATTTTTCTTTCTCCAATTAGGTGACAACACATGTCACCACCTAATTGAATAATTAATTTATTTTATTAGATTAAAATTAGGACTAAAATGATAGATTGTGTAAATAACGGGGACCAATGTATAATTACACTAATTTTATTTAACAGCCACATGAATTTTTCTGTTTTTTTAATGGTTGGTGGCTTAGTCAGAACCATTTAAATAATTAAGTGATATATTTGTCAAAATTAAAAGTATAATTGTCAAATTCACACCAATTTTATTGGTCATATATCATATGTGTAGTTTACCTAAGTAACTTTGCCCATATTTTTACCATCAGCCATGATTGCAATGCCGACCAAAGCCCCCGCTCGAGCTGGTGAATGGTGATGACTGAGGCCAAGACTTAGTTTCATGGCTTAGCTACCAAGTTTTGACTTAATCAGGATGGTTCATGTAGCCTCAACCTTGGTTGAAAATTAGCTCAGAGGAAGGCATAGATAGGAACAAATTTTTTTTGCCTTTTTGATATTTTTGTGTATGAGTAGAAATCTTCGGTCTCTTTTAGTACATTTATTTATATCTAACATTAAAAAAATAAATTTAAGGTTTATGATTATAGTTTGAAGTTAGGGCTTAAAATTAAGGTTTAAAGTATTGAGTGCTGAGTATATTTTTTAGAATTTATAATTTAGAGTTAGATTTTAGTGATATAATTTTTTTTAGTGTTAAGCCAAGCACAAAAAAAGTATTAAAAATTAATCTTAAGCTTTATTAGAGCATACATAAATACACCAAAAAAATAAAAGGATTTATATTCCATAGATAATACCATCATGTAGTATATTTCTTATCTTGGTTACTTTCTCAAGCAAAATGATTATTACAAGAGAAAAGAGTTGCAATTTTCCAACAACTTTTCGGCTTTGGGGGATGGAGTTGTTGTCGGCTATATATATATGTGTGTGTGTGGGGGGGGGGGGGGGGGGGGGGGGGGGATAATAAAATATGAAAAGTAAAATGAAGTAAAATCCCTATGTAGATTAGATGGCCAATATGTAGTATCTATCCCTTACAAATTGTGTGTAAACTAATATGAACATTCTCTAAATCATTTCCTTTTTTCCCCTTTTAAATTAAGCCTGACTAACAAGCCGCCGAAGATGGTCTTGATTGGAGGGCTGATGTTCCAACTTTAGACGACAATGTGGTGGCTATGGCGTCCCCGGTGGTGGCAGCGACAGTCATTTTCGTGGAGCCCTTGTTGAGGGCAGCTGGTGTTGTGGTGGTCACACGCTCACACCTAGGGCACATCGTAAGGGTCGATGCTGGCAGAGGCTCGCGACTGTGAGGGGAGATCACAGTCGGAGGAGCTACTTTCATCGCCCGGAGCTCCTCCACTTCCCGTTGAAGCCTTCGGTTTTGTTCCGTCAGCGATCCGAACCATCTCTTCAGGTACTCACACTCCATCTCCGTCTGCTTCAACTTGCTCCTATACAAATATTAAATGTAATGACTATATATAATTTTAATGTATGGAGGTGATATATATACGTGTATAATACTGACGTTGCAGTGCAAGGTATTTTCGACTTTCATGTGGCGTGATAAACCTAGCTTGCTGCATATAAAAATACTTAAGAACAAATATCGAATTATTTAAGTATCAAAGTAAACAAGTTCTTAAACAAGTAAATTTTATTTTTTGTGATTTTCTTTTCATTCTTTTACCTTTTTTATTCAGTAATAAATTCAAACTTGGATTTATTTTCATTACAAGTTAAGCTCATTTATTATCACATTAAATACTAACCATTACATTACATACAGACAAAACCAACTCATAACTCAAAACGAACAACAATTTCTGATAAAAGAAAACAAAACAAAGAGAAAAGCATGTTCATAATCTAGCAAATTCTAATCCTTTTCTGATTTCATTCAATAATGTAATAAACGTATGTAATAATAATGATGATGATGATAATTAACAATTCATCAATACATCATGCATGGCTAAGTCCACATGAAGATGGGTCAGAGCAACAATTTATTAAGTAAAAAAAAAAAAGATGATGATGATGACAACGATGACCATACCGGCTAGGAAACAGACATGCAACATTGCGAAATCTAACCACATCATTAGTTCTTCATAAACATGTCCATCTACTTGTCGGTCATGTGTTGTTTTTTTATATATCCCGTAGTAAGTTTTTGTTTATACAGGTAAAAATCTTCTGCCCCCTAACCATGCCTCCTTCTATGCTCCTGCCTAAAAAATAGATAAAATTAAATCTTGCCCCATAACCCTAATTTTCATATCCTAAACTCCAAACCTTAAACCCTAAAAAATACATCCTACTCCTAATTCCCTACACCCTAACCCCTAAGCCCCCAACCTTAAACCCCAAACCCTAAATCCTAAACCCACTATTTTAAAGTGGAGGCACAAATAGGGGCATACTTTGGGGGCAGATGATTTCCATCCTTGTTTATACTTTGATGAATGCTTTTGCGTACATGTAATTTCCTTTTGCAGCATAAAATCATCCGAGTTTTAAGGTGTTCGAAAGAGATTGTTCGAGATTAAACTCGAGAACCAAATTAAATAAATACATTAACAACTAAATCAAAAGTTATTTGCCATGCTTATTATGTCATGCATACACGACCAGAAACGATTATATACATATAGATCAGTATAAAAAGTGGAGTAAATGGTTTCCTCTAACATCTTCCTAGTAGTTGTCTGCAGGATCTTAAAAACTGTTGTTTTTTTCATAGAATTTTACAGTGCAGACGTGGTGTTATAGATATATCTTGCCTTAAATTACTCAAATAAATACACAACACATGTATTAAAGAGGTGATAATGATATATCAACGTCCAAAGACAACCGTTTTGTCAGGAAATGACCAGAAAATACACATAAAAATGAAAGTAAAAGGACCTGAGAAACAGGCCTATGAGTGATTACGACCATAAAATTATTATACTATTTGCATTGATTCAAATTGCGACCGCTATATGACGGAAAATAACAACTGTACAAAAAAATAGTGATGTGCAATGACTATAATAATTGTCTGTTACGTTTTGAAGATCTATTCATCTACCCTAGACTACTTTTTAATCGCACCCAACCAACAATGACTCATTTAAAACTTATATAACAAAAAAAAAAATAGATTTCGTGTGTATACGTATAGGGTACCTGGCCCTACGGTTCTGGAACCAAACCTCAACCTGCCGTGGCCTAAGCTTCAGCTGCAAAGCCAATGCCTCTTTCTGCTTCTGAAAAAACACACGGCACAAAAATCCAAAAGGGACATTAAATATAAAGAGATGTGGATTTATTATTTCATGTCTAAAAAGAGGAAAATGTTGGGTGGTTTGGTGTTGGGTAATTAATAAAAAGGGTTTTGGAAAATTTTCCACATACAGGGTTTAGAGTATGGTTTTGTCTGAAACTTTCTTCCAGTAGACGAGACTGTTCTTTTGTGAGACGGAGCTTTTTCCCGTGGAGCGGCGGCTCCTCCGTTGGTGTTGCAGCTTTCCTCTTCGTCCTCCATGCTGGCTGTGATCCACTTCATCTTCTCCGGATGGTACTTTGGTTTATATCCAAAATCTCTCACCGTAGAACCCCCTTGATCACCTTTATCATAATAATATATCAAATTTCCGTATGCAAAAATCAACCGATCTTAAAAAGAAATACAAAACAACTTTTTTAGAAACCATGCATGGAATCATCTGAGCTTAGAATAAGACAAAGGATCCACTCACACAGTAAAACACATAATTTTACACGTTTTGTAAATAGTTTGATGGGTAAAATAGATGATTGAAATTAACTCTTTATTTTTTTTTCAAGTGATAATATTTGCATAACTTACTGTTTATCTCAACCATACAAGATCTAGAAAACGTGTAAAACTTTAAAAAAGTACACTGTGTAACTGAATATATATGGCTTACCAGAAGAAGGAAGAGAAGAAGAAGAAGAACCAAAGCCGGGAACAGATATGACAACTCCAAGTGTGAAGAACAGATGGGTAAAATCGCCATGAAAGTTGCAGATGAAAAGAAATAAGATGAGAAGGTAAAGTTTATATAAAAAGAAAAGTAATTAATAAATAAGGGAAAAAAAGGAGACAAACAAGAAGCACAAGAATCTGAAAGGAAACGAATGAGAAAAAAAGAAAGGAGGTGTAGTGTGATAGATAAAGAAGTCCTATAAGTAATAAATAGATGGTACAATAAATAAATTGAATAAATAAAGGTAGCAAAATAAGAATTGAAGTTGATAAATAGCTAGGGTTTTTGACTGTGGTCATCAAAGTCAAAGTCCCTGGCCCATCTGATGTTAGACACGTCGTCATTATCATATTAGATATACTAAAAAAATCTGTGGTAAGATTTTGTGTTTATAAAGTGAAGAGTCTCATTGTTTGGTTCAAAGGTCAGCTGAAAATGATTGGGGAGGCTCAGAATGGTCCCTTCC